>OZ025293.1:311294165-320463982 GCA_964019185.1 Maratus speculifer
GCGGTGCATAGTTATGAGAGATGACTATTTTGAAGGCTGATATGGTAACTTTCGTTAATATTTTATCTACATTAATATTACAGGACTATTCACCGAACTTTATTGTCAGAGGTAGTAATAAAAAAAACAACGGAACTACTTATTCTTATTATACTTCGTTAAAAGAGAAAAAGTTTGAATAAAAATCATTATATTAATTGTCGTTACATTTCGATATCGAAGAATGTTGTTGTTTTCCAAGCAAACATATTTCCTCTATGGTATCCGAAACAAAATACCAGTTCTAAATTTCGAAATAGTATCGGCAATGTTGAAAAGTATGGCCTATATGCTTAACAAACTCTAAAATACATCAATTCATATATTGTCTGCGGGTATTGTTCCAAAAAGTATTCAGATGTCGAAGAAGATTAGCTCCGCCCTAAATAACGCCTTAAAGAATTTCATTATTTTTTATACATATTTCTGCAAATATTTATATGTAGTACCCAACGCAAATTTTCGGCCTTTTTATATTATATGCGGGCACATGTGAGGAATATTTTACAAGAGAATAGTAATTTTCGGACAACTACAAGATATGATTTTTTTTTATTTTTGTAAAATTTTTAACCGCTTTTTCACACACTTTTTAGAATCAGAAAATTATATAAAAACTCCCAGTTATGCATTTTTGATGCCTATATAAACTCAATTAATAGCATATAATTCGGCTCAGTAGTTTTTGAGAAAATGAGGTTTTTAAAAAAATCGAAAAAACATTTATACCTTATAAAATATCAATACTTATAAGGTGATAATATGGGAAATACATTGCCAGACAGGCGGCCACACTTGGAGAAAAATCAAGAAATTTGATTGAGGCATGTTTAGAATGCTTATCCGTCTATGCCCTTTGAAACTATTCGAAAAATATGTTTTTCTATACGAAGCCATAATACTATCATGGTTATTACATAACATGTGACGAAAAAAGCAAAGATGTACATAAAATTATGATAAGACTTTGTGGTTCCAGCTGGTACGTTTTTTTGAAAACGAGTGATTTTTAGAAAGAAATTTGTAGTAGATTTCCTCAACAATTGCATTAAAAACTCTCGTCACAGTATATTTCTACGAAAAGTAAGAAAATTATACGCATTTAAAAAAACTAAAACAGGTGTTCAAAAAACGAACCCAGTGGGAGCCTTTTCCTTCATATGGAAAAAATAGTCAAATGCACTTCCAAATAAGAGTATATTTAATATCTTGGGCATTACATTAAGGCAATTTAAAACAATACGGAATGTCCGTAATTACATAAAGTAAATATTGCTATTTTTAATCCCGCTTATCAATCTGGAGTATCCGAATTCAAAAATCTGGTAAATTTGGAACAGTGATGGTAGTGTATATGCTACCATGAACATTAAAGGATTAACACTTTGAACTCGAGAGGTGACTCTCACTCACAACTAGTATTGTCAGGTATACCTTGTAAATAGGATGCCAAATATTTTGGTCCACCACTAAAATCTTACAATTTATTTCACCATGTTTTATTAGATATTATTTGGCTGTTAGAAAAAGCGAAGACAATTAGCTTAAAATTGTGCATTTGAAAGCATTGGGAGCAGCCAATTAGGCGAGACACTAGTGATCAATTAGAATCGCCTCCCGAGTGTCGAAAGATTACAATAAGCCCGGAAGGTAATTATAAATAATCAAAAGATCATGGAAAAAAAGAACTTATGGGTTATCTCCTTATGGGAGATAGACAGATGAATAATTTTTTTCAAAAGCAGCCAAACATAAATACAATAAAATTATGCATTACATATTATGCCTTTAATTTTCATTGCATAAATGTAAACGTCCTTATTGATGTTTTAATGTAAGAAAAATACTGCCAGAATAAAACATTTTATGTGTTTTATATGCTCAAGATTTGCCATTTTCATAATTGGTGGCGAATAAATTTCACTTTTTCCTACTTATTACAAGTTCTTTAATAATAAATATACATTCAATTTTTCACTCGAAGCAACTTTTGTGCGTTTCGACATTTGTGAAACGAGATCTATCAGAAAAATATTTCCACTAATATTTAACCACCAACTTAACAACCCTGCCAATATATTATAGATTATCAATATATTTCTAAGTGTATTAATTTCTTCTGAAACGCTGATTAATGCAATGCTCTTGTTCTAACGATCGAAATTTAGAGAGTGCATGATATGTCATTAATACATTTTTGTAAAGTTGAAATCAATAATATCGATAGTATTACATAGCTGAAACATCCCGAAGTAAACATAAAAGCCGTTTTTGAATAGAAATATAGGTTTGCGTGTATGTAACAAAATATTTTTCTCCTAGTTTAAAAATAGTTTACACGTTTCACCTTTCTGTACTTTTGAGTTCAATTTGGTTTCATTTAGATTCGTAAAAGCTTCGATGTTTTGCAGTGTTTCTAAATTGGCAAAAAATTTTTTTTTGTTAAAAATATATCAATCACTTTTCCTGTCTCAATACAGTCTGTCTCAAAATTTCAGACAGTCAAAGTGTTACAATATGGTTACACATCAGGGTTGCCAGCTTGGCCTCCATATTTATTCAAAAATTTAGAGTTCACACCAGGAATAAAGAATAGTATCTTATGTTTTGTGTAATAAGAGACATTTTGCGAGCACACAAGGTAAAATTCTTCTTTTCAAATTTACAGTATGAATGGGAAATTTTGAATTAAAATTGGAGGCCAAACTTCCAACCCTGTTACACATGGATAGATTTACAGTGTTATAACATGGAACTACGACAGATCATCGTAATGGTGAAGCTGCAACCGGAGTTGCAGCGGCTCATTATTATCGAGTCAAACTTCCACCAGTAAATTTGAATAGAAGTTTCCTCTTTATTTAAAAGAATTGTAAATAAAATCTTCAGTAATAGTTATGGCCGAAAACAGATATTTAATTTTATGGGTGGGAGATTATTTCATTGGTAATTAGGCTCTGCATTTCGGCCATATTCTGAAAACTACGAAGTTGCCAAGTCTTCTGCTTTTTGCATACGTCAAAGATGCCCACGAGACACCAGAAAAAAATTGCAGAAATTTTTGCCTTATTAAATGTCCGAATATATCCGATTCAATAAGGACTTCATTTCTGTGAGAATTTTCTGGTATCACACGGGCGCCAGGTTGTGCAGCCTTGGCATACAGCATTGCCGGTAGGCTACTTTTTTAAAATTCAAATTTATTAATTGGCACCAGGTTCTTAAAATAGTAAAATTCACTTTACTCAATGACATATTTATTGAGAATCTTTCCACATAAGAATCGACCTGAATCGAAGGATCTGTGATTTAATGGTAAATGTGGGGGAGGGTCAATGGTCATTGCCCTGCTTGAAAAATTGAAATTTTATGTTTTGCATTGTATTTCTCATATTATGCAATGAAGTTATCCCACAAAACAAATTACATGGTTGTATTATATACACTGACGGAAAAAAAAATCCCAACACCAAGAAAGACTTGTGTTAGCCAAACGAAATTTTGTAGGCGTGTTTATACATCTGAAAGATGACATTGATTCAAATTTAGGGCTTCGCGCATAAGTGTGGCGCTAGTAGCGCCACTCTCAACTTTAAAGTCAGGTTTGCTTTAAACGAGTGCTGTAAAGTTCGTGAGCATTTTTTCTCTTCAAAATTTGACGAATTGAGTTGAGGTTGATTATGAATGCCTTTAAGAAGACGAAGAAGCTATTATCATCAGCTCCCCGAATTGGAAAGAGGTCGTAAATTAGGGCTACGAGAAAGTGGATTTTCTTTCAGCGATTTTGCAGAAAGACTTGGACAGAATGTATCCACTGTGCATGATTGTAGGGAGCAATGGTCAAGGGATGGTATTGCCTCAAGAAGACCAGGTTCCGGGTGACCATGTGGCACTACTGAGAGGGAAGACCGTCGTATTCGGCGTACTCCTGTGGCCTATCGTATTGTGCCTGCGACAGAAATTTGAGCCGCAGTTGGTACCACAATGACACAACGAACTGTTAGAAATCGGTTACTTCAAGGACAGCTCGATGCAAGGCATGCATTCCACTGACTCTAAGCCATTGCCTTTTGTGACGCCAATGATGTCAAGCCAGAGCTCACTGGAGGATGGAGTGGAGATCTGTTGTGTTTTCTGATGAAAGTATGCTCTGCCTTCGTGCCAGTGATGGCCGTGTGCTGGTCAGAAGGAGGCCAGGGGAGCGCCTGCAATCAAACTGTCTGCGGCTTAAAAACACTGGATCTACAATCTGGAGTCATGGTCTAAGGAGCAATTTCTATGTCACCAGAAGCATTCTCAGGCTTATCCCAAGCACATTGATTGCAAATTTGTAAGTCAGTCCGGTAATTCAACCTGTAGTTCTGCCATTCAAGAAAAGCATTAAAGGGGCGTTTTTCTACAGGATAACGCGCGCCCTCATGCCGCTACTGTAACGCAACGTGCTCTACAGAGTGTCGACCTGTTACCTTGACCAGCGAGATCACCAGATCTGTCTTCTATTGAGCACGTATGGGCTATCATTGGATGAGAACTCCGGTGTCATCCCCAGCCAGCACTGACCATCACAGTATTGACACAGCAAGTACAACAAGCATGGAATTCCATACGACAAAGTGACATTCGGCACCTGTATGACACAATGCATGCACGTGTGCAAGTATGCATTCAAAATTCTGGAGGTTATAGCGACTTTTAATGTAGCAGCATTTCACATTTGAAATGCATTTTATTGACCTTAAATTAACCTATGATCTCGAAAATCTAATCAATTAAACATTTTAACTAAACAAATGCACTGTCCAAATTTCATTATTCTATAATAAGTTTTTCTTGGTGTTGGGATTTTTTTTTCCGCCAGTGTAAGTATATACTCTTTGCTGTTCAGGAATAAAAATTACGAGATATGTGTAAAGCAGTGAGACTGTAGGAAGGGGGGTTTCAATAGTTAAATGTTTCTCGAAATTTCACAAGTTTTGACACATATAGCTCTTTGCATTAAAATCATTCCATCATTTTAAACTGATGTATGCTTACCTATGGTGAAATGAAATAGACAAAAGTATCCATCGGCAGACTTTAATGCATTCCAAAATTTTATGCCAAATATCCAAAAAAAAAAAAAAAAAGTATTTTTGCGTATATTAAGTGAGGCATACCAGACATACATTAAAGTCAGTAGGCTGTAAAATAATTATAGAAATGTAAAATAACCATTCACCTTTCAAAATCACCGAACATAATCATGGGCAGCAAAGTAGTTTTCATAGGGTAATGAAAATCACATTTAAGAATTATGCTCCCCGCGGCCATAGCATTCATTCACTGCCAAGAATAAAAGCACATTTTTAAAATGCATATATTTTATTATTCTAACATTAATTGTGTTATTTGTTGCGTAATAATAAATGATTTTAAATTATTTTACTGTAGGCGGTGAAATGAAGAGAAGAGAAAAGTGAATTGATCGCAATGATGTAAAAAGAAGAGCATATTATATATATTTTATTCTAACATCAACTGTATTATTTATCTTTAACAATAAATATTTTTAATATATTTTTGTTAGAGGCTGTGAAGTGAAGAGAAGAGAAAAGTGAATTGTTTAATAAAGTGATAAGAAGTATCTAAACTGGATAATCATAAGCTACTTCACTTTAGTTGTTGAAAAAAAAGTGGTGCAAAATGTGGTGCAAAATATAATTTAAAAGTAGTTGCCTGAGCAGTGTTGTCATTGAGCGACATTTTTAAAAATCGATTTTCATGATTGGCACCACTTTTTAAAAATAGTAAAATGCTCTTTGTCTTAACGATTTCGATTTAACCCATTAAGGGGGATTCAGTAATGCTTCTGTAATGTAGAATTCCACAGGAAAAATCGAAAAAAAAATTAATATGAAGAGGCAATTTATGAACATTTTGCTTCAAAGATAAAAACATAAAATTTCGTTAAAAGTTTCTGGTGAGAATCTCGTTTGAATTAGGTGGGATGAAACATATCCCATAGTATACCGTAATATGCTAAGTTATGAGCTTTTATATTTGACTTCTTTTTAAATTCTACTTCACATCATCTTCTCAAAATGAAAAATATTGACATATTGTTCGAGAACATCACCAAGAGAAATATCTTGTGAAATCTAAAAAATAGTACTGCAAATAGAACATAAAAATAGTTGCCTGTTGCAGCCCTCTAAGCTTAACCACAAATTCACTGTCACAGTACAAGTGTCATTGGAGTGGAAAAGGTTAAAGTTCATGTTCATGATATTCTTAAATTTGGTTGTATCTAAAACGACATTCAACTAACCATGCGTATATTGATCTATCGCTGCTCATTATTTAAATAATGTATAAACTCAATAATCCTTTTGAAATGCTGTAATATATAGTATATCCATGTCCTTTTCAAATTCTCAGTTGGAAAATACATCTTAGGAAAAAAAATCTGTTTTGCAGAAGACAAGATTTTCTCAAAACAATCTACAAAAACCGGAGAAAAAAGTTATTCTGAGCTTTTCGTGTCCCGGTAAGGGTAGACACATGAGAATTTTTTTACCCATTATTAAATGAGAATAAAGGGCATAGCTGGATAAGCATTGGAAACATGCCTTTCAATCAAATTTCTTGATTTTTTCCCAGGTGTATCTGCATATCTGACAATGTATTTTCCCTATTATCAGCTTATAAATATTAATATTTTAAGAGATAAAAATGTTTTTTCGATTTTTTAAAAACCTCATTTTCTCAAAAACTACTGTACCGAATTACATGTGATTTATTGAGTTTATATAAACATTAAAGATGCATAATTGGTAAGTTTTGTATAATTTTCTGATTATAAAATGTGTGTGAAAAAGCTATTAAAAATTTTGGAACGATAAAAATCATATCTTATAGTTGTCCGAAAATTACCATTTTCTAGTAAAAAATTCCTCATATGTGCCCATATATTATATATAAAAGCTGTAAGTTTGCGTTGGGTACTACATATAAATATTTACAAAAGTATGTATAAAATAACTTAAAATTCATTTAAAGGCGTTACTTTGGGCGGAGCTACGCAACTTTGAAATCCGAAGAATCTTTGGAACAATGTCAATAGAAAATGTGTCAACTGATGTATTTTAGATTTCATTAATAATATAGGTCATAATTTTCAACTCAGTCCATATTTTTTCGATATCGAAAACTGATGGTTTCTATCGAAGACAATATTCTGAAAAATATTTTCAATTGGAAAACAACAACACTCTTCGACATCTAAATGTTACGACAGTTAACTATAATGATTTTTATTCGAACATTCTCACCACATTTAATGAAGGGTAATATGAGTAAGTAGTTCAGTTTTTTTTTGCGTTGAAACGCAAATCAATTATGAGTATTACGTAGCTGGCTTTCGAGCCTAATGCACTCTTTTAATTCTGATATATCATCAGGATTGGGTGGTAACAGACAATTTTTAATTAACCCTTTGCGGCGCAGGGCAAATTCATTGCTTAAGTGTTGAAATAAATGAATGACACCGGAATCTGAAAACAACTTTATTTTTAAATATGAAAACGCTGTATTTCACGTATTCAATAAACCGTAATTTTTATAAACAAAATTCCGGTGCGAATGTGGCGTTTGGGAATTAAAATTAAGTGGTTTATCTACTAAACCACTGCGCCGCAAAGGGTTAAAGATCAAGGTTCGCACACTCCTTGGAATTTCCAATTACTCTGGCACCACTATTAAAATAAAGAAAATTTATTTTTAATTTTTAAACCACAACATTCGCAAACATCCCCTTCATTTACACATTTTAAGATATTTTTTCTGCAGTGAAACACTTTGAAAATATTCTTAAAATTTAGTAGTATAACCTTGCGAACCCTCTTAAAGATATATGCTAGTAACTTGTTTTCTGATAGCAGATATCTAAAGCTATTTAATCCGAAGATAATTATTACCGAAGGGTTCACAATGTGAGTTAAAAGAAAAAAAAGAAAGCTGGCAGCACTGGATGATATTTTGTATTAAAAATTATATTTCTACAATTTTGAACCGTTTTGTTTGATGGGATAAAAAATGCTTTTTTTAAATAAATATAGTGCAAAAAAGCAGCGGAAAAATTAACAGGAGATAAAATATTGTAAAGACACAGCTAATTTTATGCGAATACATTATAATCTTATATGTAAATACATAGTCGGTTTCAGTGCTTTAGGCCTCACTGTCAAGAACAGTGACTTTTATGAGGAAAAAAAAACAGCTGACACTTGATAATGTATTACATTATTTTGTACATAAAAACTAAATTTTTTTTCTGTAACCACGAGTTTTTTCAAGAAACTTCCTTAACAATCACATTTCTAATTATCATTCTTAGATAACATCATAAGAAATAGAAATCATTCACTACATTAAATTTTTTTCTGATCGCGGCGGTTAATTATTACTTAGACATAAACGTTTAACATGATGGTAATCAGGGCCCATCGCTCGGTTAAAAAGCTTAAAACTACTAACTATAAGTTCTCTTTATAAAAACTGATGAAAGCCTTTTTCATTTAATTGGCTGTGATCACTGTTGTTACATTTCGATATCGAAGAATGTAGTTAGTTTCTATAACAAAAATATTCTTCCTTGTTTTTGCATGTGACACCAACAAAAATTTTTTTTATCGAAATAGAATCATCAGAGTCGAGAATGATGCTCATGCGTTCATTAAAATTTAAAATACAACAATTCTGTAAGTATACATTCCAAAGATTCTTCATATTTCAAAGTTGCGTAGCTCCGCCCAAAGTAATGCCTTTAATTGTTTTTTAATTAATTTTATACATACTTTTGTAAATATGTATATGTAGTACCCAACGCAAACTTACAACTTTTATATATAATATATGGGCACATTTGAGGATTTTTATACTAGAAAATGGTAATTTTACTACACCTATAAGATATGATTTCTATCTTTCAAAAAATTTTAATCGCTTTTTCACACACTTTTTATAATCAGAAAATTATGCAAAACCTACCAGTATGCATCTTTAATGTCTATATAAACTCAATAAATCACACGTAATTCGGTACAGTAGTTTTTGAGAAAATGAGGTTTTTAAAAAACCAAAAAAAACATTTTTATCTCGTAAAATATCAATATTTATAAGCTAAAAATAGGGGAAATAAATTGTCAAGCATGTAGGTACACCTGGGAAAAAAACCAAGAAATTTGATTGAAAGGCACGTTTTCAATGCTTATCCGGCTATGCCCTTTTATCTTATAATTTCTTGCGGATGTTGCCAAAGTACATATGATATTTTTTGCTGTTGTATTTTAAAAGTGGTGAGGATGCAATTAACAGCTTAACAATTTCGTTTTTTAAAACAATAAAAAAATTGGAGATTAAACACCACTTTTTCTAAAGTAAAATATTTGCCTTGCACAATCAAAAATTATCTGCCAATTGATAAAGAAAAATTTGCAATTAAAATTTTGATTTGACGAAATGCTTTTAATAAGGGATTAAGAAAACTATGCTTTTACCCAGTAGCGTTCGTCTAAAACTTTTAAAGCTTTAAAAAGAAGCCCGCGGCATCCGTGACATTGCCCCCCAAAAATTATAACTATGAACACCACATTTTTTTAATTCTTGTAAAACTTAGACGGTGTTTCATTAAATTGTAAAAAACAGAAGACTTTTAAAAATTAAACATTATATGTCCTTAATATTTCATTTTGAATATGCCCAAGCAAAGATAAAAAACTTCTAAGGGTACAGGAGCGGGAGGTTCAAATTTCAACTCCTGAACACAGTGCAGTTTGCGCTTCATAACCACTCCCAACGTTTCAGATTTTGAGTTGCAAATTTAAGCTAAGGTCTAAGCTTATGAAAGCATTTAATGAGATGCAAAAAAGTAACGTTACCCCGAAGTCTAAAGCGCCCTCAGTTCTTTTTTAACTTTATCTTTAAAATTTATTTTCAAGAAAATATGGACATAAAGAATAGCTTTAGGGAAAAACGCAAACGAATCGACCAGTTTTTCTATTTTTTATAATCATTTGAAAATTCGGACTCTAAACTTTAATGGTACCTATCTCCTTCGGAAGACGTTTGGGACCCTTAATTTCCTTTTTAATATTGTTTGTCTTGATGTGTATTATCACCCTTCAAAGTTTTGCTCAACAGTTTAGATACATCCTGTATATGACTAAAATTGCTGCTGAGCCACTGCTTTTTATAAAATAATGCATTTTAAAATTTAAAAAATTATATTTAATTTTAATGTTTGATGAAATCTTCAGAAATTGTGTTTACTTTGCTTGTTTTGTCCAATTCTTGTACTATTCCAAAAATTGAATACCAAGCGAAAAAAAGGCCTTTTTTTGTATTTGTAGAAATCTATTTCTGTGTCTAGAATGTGCTTTTCTACAATACAAACTCTTCAATAATAAAATATTCATACTGTTTCTTTGTCATAAGAAAATGTAATGCAGATTAAAATTCGGCCATTTCTTGCCGGGGGTTATATACTAGTGAATGATAATTTCTGAGAATGTGATATCAGTAGTTTTAAGATTGTTTTAGTTTAAAATATATTTTAGCTAAATATTGCCGTGTAATAAAGGTACTAGGTAAATTACAGGGTTAAAAAAAGTATTCGTTTTCATCTATTAGTATAAATTGTTACAAGAGAAATTTGAACCAGCTGGGCATTTTCTCACTAAATTAAACTTCAAATTATGTAATATATAAATCAACCAATAGATCAAATGCAGAGCAGTTCAAAAGTACTGGAATATATATTTGGCTATGGATAGTAACTTTATTGCTTTAAGTTTTGTTAAAGATTTCAGGAAATGTTGGAAAGTGTTTCATAATCTATGCTTAATAAATGATTTTTCTTATTTGTTTCTTTATTCATTGATTAATATATTTTGAATTTTTAAACCTTATATTTTCGCATTCCAAATAAATGAAAGAATTAATTAAGCTAACTCAGTGATTAAATGAGCCCACGCAAACTGTAATGTTTAATCATAACGAATTATTAAACACATTTCATATAGACACGGTTGAAAAAAATTTCCTATCATCGAAATATATTTGCTACTCTTTTTCATTTTGTTCCAATTACGCCGTTATGCATTTTTTTCTTTAGTAATCATATTTTAGCTAAATGGTAGCGTCTCCTTTTTTTACATTTACGTAGCTATATATATATATGTGATATTATAAAATGACACATTGCTTTTAAAATATCACTTTTTCATTTACTAAATATGTTTTCGTAAAGCATTAAGTTATTTAAAATATTATTGGAACACTATTATTTTTAAATCTTAATAAATGAAAGCAGTATTTATCATTAAATGCTCCCACGCAAATTCAAATACTAAAAGTCAAAATTCAAATACTAACGACTAAAGAAATATCTCTCAAATTCTTTATAATTTGGCAGGACGAGCGACGCGTATACGCGCCGCCAAAAGGCTTAAGAATCCTTGTTTACTCCCACCGGTAAAATTATACTGTAAAATTTGCCTTATTCAATCAGAGCATTTTCTTGTTTAATCAAGGAGCCATTTTCTGTATTTCAAAACCGGTGACAAAACATTAAACATTTCGTAAAAGGCTCCCGTCGCGAAGGGGTTAAGTAAGCGATTGCTTCTCATTTTTTTTATGTTTGTCACTTTATATATTTTCACAACGAGCATACATTAAATTTACTTTTTATGGAATTATACGTGAATTGTGGTATTTAGATAGAAAAATATATTTTTCTTCACAAGCATACACAAATCACACTTTGAAGCAAAAAAGAAAAAAAAAACTACATTATATAAAACTTTTATTTTCAGATATTAATACTAGAGCCGCGGTGACGGGTCATTTTGACTCGTACCAAATGATTTCGATTGAAACCAGAAATTTCTTTAAAAAATAAGTTACTCGTTATGGTCGTTGATATAAATAGGAAAATTAATTAAGATAAATATTTCTCAATAAAAATTCTGGTGTAAAATATATATTTTAAGGCTTGTGTAAAATTTCCCACGGTTCTAGTGTTAACTGAGCCAACCACAGTTGTCCGTTTCATTTGTAATAAATTTTAAAATTCATAAAGTATATCTGCCATCTCTTCCAATTCTTTTTACGACAAAATTTTAAAAGAAATCTTTCTCTTTTTTAAAAGGCAGATTACGTCGATTTAAAAAGATAAACTTTAATACAAAATTTTTGATGTAAAAAATATTGTAAGGTGTAATTAATGCCCGCAATGAATAAATAACTGTTGAATGATTTTATATTTTTATATTAAACTTTTACCGAAAGAAACTAAAGATAGGGACTCCAAGTTTTTTTATTCTAACTGAATGAAATACACGAATTGACATATTTCTACTAATAATTTTTAAACGCAGAGTTGCCAAATCTTCGGCTTTTTGCACACCAGCATTTGACCCAGAAAGTTTTTGAAATAAAATTTAACTTTTTTTAGATGGCGGTATAAATATTTGGATTCAATTAGTAAATAAAATTTCTGGGTCAAAAAAGAATTGTTTGATCCGCGGTTTATACGCCGGAAATTACGGTAATATTATGGATTATCCTAAAATGAATTTATAGCTATGAAATTGCGATGGAATCTTAATTTTATTTTATTTGAAAGGCTTCTCTGTGTAGTCAGTATCCACAATTATATAGTTATACTAACGTATATCTTTGACCTTTCGAAACCTATCATTGAACTACTCTGCAAATTGGGTTTAAAGCCCACCTTGTTCCACATCATTTGTTGTGTCAACCGAGCCCGCATTCGTTTTTAGCTCTGAGGATAAGAAACATGAGCTTGGAGCGGTATCAGGCGGATCTGGCAAAATTTGAAAGTCACGTCGCTTAGATTCCGCAACCGCTTCGTTTCCACACCATGTCGTAACTAGGGATGAGATTTCCGCTTTTTTGGACACCAGTATAATCTTAGAGAAAATTTTGTTCTACTAAATCACATAAATGTTCCGATTATATAACATAGCATTTTCTCTAAAATTTTACTGGTGTGCAAAAAAGCGGAAATCTCATCCCTGGTCGTAACTAACAAGGAAGGTCTCCATACTGGGCATACTCAGAATTTTTTGAAAAAAGATACTGATTAACCCCTTGAGGGGCAAGCAATTGCGTTCGTGTAATTCTGAACTCCCACCGGAAATTTATAAAAAAGTTATATCAAAAAGAGGATAAGCATTTTTACGACTGTTTTCCACCAAAGTTAGAAAAGGGAAATTTAATGAAATTTTTCTGGTGTAAAACATCATCGATCGTAGGTGGTATATAATATAAACCGCCGCCCCTCAAGGGGTTAAACTACTTATGTAAGTAATAAATGATCAGTCAAATTTAGCGGCGGAATTACAGAAGAAACTCAGTAAAAAAATAAAATACTTTCGAGTATTTGGCGCGAAAAGACGAAAGCGTCACGCGATTCGGCGAGCAGCATTTTCCCTCGCCAAAAGCAAACGATTTTAATGCACCTGAAAATTTCGTGTCAGTTAAATTTTAGAATACGTGTAAATAGTACTTAATGAATTTAAATTTGAATAATGAGAGAGTTTGACACATAGATATATTTTATGTTACATATTTCTGTTGCTTTTGCTGCAATTATTTAATTTTATCACTTTAAAAATAATTTCTTATATAACAAATACTTTCATATTGAAAAGTATTTTTTCATATATTTAAGTGTATAACAAAATAAAGGCCAGATGTAGAATGCTGCAGTAATGCATTTCAATATCGAAAAAGTTTTTGTTTCCATAGCAACAAAATTGAATCGACAGAGCTAAATTAGATTGGAGTTGGATTAAAACAGTATTAATTAATTTAAAATTTGTTTTAATTCATAAAATTTCACAGTTAATTTTCATTCTAAATAAATTATGACAAAAATATAGTTAAAACAAACTAAAACTGGCAAAAGTAACGTTATATAAATAAAATTTATTTAAACAAGTTCAAGATGAAACATTTTTACCTTCAAAAGAATTTGACATAAAAAAGTGTTTATTGAAATTTTATTTTGTCACCAACCGACGATAAATCGCCAAATAAAAGAAATGTTCATTATTTTTTTTTACTAACGTTCAATCGGGGTTCCACCAAAAAAAATTACAAACATATATATCCACAAGAGATGAACACTCTGTAATTTTTTCAGAATTTCTGAGTATGCCCGTATGGAGACCTTCCTTGTAAGACGAGTCGCATTCATGATCTTTTGGATATTTTCCCTTCGGTATGTTAAGTCCTGAATTTCTTCATTGCGTTCTTCCACACCTTAAATCGTCTGTGAGGAACATGTAGCCTGTTTGAAAATTTCTTTTATATCTAACAACAGTGTCATGTGACAGACTAACACCTCCATAAGCAGCCCACACTTCAGTGTGAATTTGTTGGGCACTGTAACCTATCAAATGTAGAAACTGTGAGCTTCTAGCGTCTCCATACGACGAGTTTCTTCAATCTTCAGCTTTAACCTTCCTACCCTGTTCAAATTTTACTCAATCTTGATAAAAACATTTCTCACCAGAATTTTTATTTAAAACATTTTGATATATTTAATTGACTTATATTTCTTAATCTATTATTTAACTTTCTTTATAAAAAAAGTTCTGGTTCAAATCGTATAAAACAAATTATAGCTATGGGTCGATTAGACCCATTCACGGTAGGAAGGTTAAAATAAACGAATGACCATTAATAGCAGTATTTCATAACATTAACCTTCCTACCCTGTTCAAATTTTACTCAATCTTGATAAAAAACATTTCACACCAGGATTGTTATTTAAAGCATTATAATATATTTATTTGACTTATTTGTCTGAATCTCATATTTAACTTTTTTGATGAAAAAAGTTCTGGTTCGAATCGTTTAAAACAAATTATAGTTATGGGTCGATTAGACCCATTCAGGGTATGAAGGTTAAGTACACCAGAATCACTTATTATGGAAAAAATATTTTTATCCAGATATCTCCATTATTTCCTTGCTTTAAAAATTTACTATACCCCCTTAACCCTTTGAGGGGCAAAGCATTTCCTTTCACAAAATGCTTAAATGATTGAACGACACCGGAATTTAAAAAGAAATTTATTTCAAATAGATAAATGCTTTTCTTTACATACTTAATAAAGTTAAAATTTTCAGTCCAAAATTCCGGTGTCAGTGTGGCATTTATCAATTAAAATTAAGTGGCATATATTTTATACCACCGCCCCTCAAGGGGTTAAGTTTTTGTATTCTAGCTGGTACTTGAAGCTTTCTATTATGGGTAGGTTAATTCTTTGTGATCCCGTTAATTTTAGTGTTTTTTAGCTCATAGTTCGATTATGCATGTTATAAGTTAACGGCACGATATCCTTCAAGTTTGCATGAACACATCTGTTTTTAATAATATAGTTTCTAAGCTCTATACTTTTAGAGTAGGCCCCCATTAAGCCTTTGAACTCTTGTGGCTAATTTTTTTAAAATTTCTAAATGTTACATTGGCACCAGTATTTTGCAAAATACATATATATATATATATTATCGATGTACGCGAAAAAATGCATTAAACCTTTTTCAAATAAATTTGGTTGAATAGTCCGGTGCCACTGTGACAGTTCGGAATTAAAATTAAGTGGTAGAAAATTCAACCATCAAAGCTCAAAGGGTTAAAAGGGTGATGGGGATTTCCTATTTAAAATATTTCTTTAAAAATAGTGCTCAGAATACAAAAACTTGCACAATAACAATTTAAATAGTAGGATTTGCGGAAGGGGATTCAATATTAGCATTACATTTTTTAATAGTTAGGAATTTCACCAATGAGCTAGAAATATGGATGAAAGTTTGGACTGAATAATTATTCAGAAATTCCGAATAGTATTACTTTAGGTTTATGTAATGAAATACATTCTTATTATGCAAACTGATAATTCTTCTTTGGGAAATTTCGGTATAAATATCAAATTTCTCAAAAAAAGACTAAATCGAACTCATTATTCTTACGAGTGCTCACCATTTTAATTCTTTATTTCTTTTGAATACAGAAATTTTCATGACGAAACTCTATATCTATGGAATCTCTGATTACATGTAGCAATTTTTTTAATAGAAGAACTTGTATAAAAAATCAAAATGTAATTAGGTATCTAAGTGTACGTACGAATCCTGAATTTAGCAACCCTAGCTAGAAACCGAATGATTCATAACAGAGTTGCCAGTATGCCATTCAAATTTATTTCGAAATTTCTAACTGAGAAGGTAAATTTTATAGAAGTATTTTACTTTAGTAAATAACAAAATGTTTATCATGAAATTAAGGAAATAATGCATTTTTTTATCTGGCACAAATTCGGATTATCTGAGGAATATCTAAATAAAAAGGGATATCAGACTGGCAGTCTTGATTCATTATAGTTGCATGATTTGAGCGTGTGATTTTGATTATTGTACCATATACAATTACATAACTGGCATTAGTCGTCAAATAAGTATAGTAATAGTTATTTACCATAACCATAATTATCTTATAGTCGCAATTTTTTACACACACCCCCCTCGTCTCTATTTAATAACACTATAAAAATCGGAAATTGTAGTCAAATGTTATTACAAATATTTCACACGAGAATTTTGATTTAAAACAGTTTAACTTTTTATTTAACGTCTTTCTTCTTTGTGGCTTTTAAGCTTATTTTATAAGGAAATTTCTAGTTTGGACTGAAATATATTAATATAATAACGGTCAAAATGACCGCTCATAGCCGTTCTCGTGTTAACCCTTTGAGCTCTGATGGGTAAATTTCGTCAAAATTCCAAATGTCACATTGGCACCAGTATCTTGCAAGGAAAAAAAAACCGCTTAACGATATACACGAAAAAATGCATTAAACCTTTTTTCAAATATATCTGGTCAAATTTTCTGATGCCGTTGTGACATTTTGAAATTAAAATTATGTGGTAGAAAATTCTACCATAAGAACTCAAAGGGTTAACAAAAATTTTTTTCGTCTTTAACCACCTGAAACTCAGGATTAAATAAGGCAAATTTTTTTCATTAAAAATTGTGGTAGGAAAAAAGCGTAAACGTTGGTACATATGCAAACTGTCTGTTTTACATAATACACGTATATGTAGTTAAATTAGGCAAAAATTATAACTTGAAAAAATACTATTTGCATTCCATAACACTTGCGATTTATGTGAAACCTCTTTAGAAATATGCGTTCATATTACACATTATGTTCTTAGATTCCATAAATAATATAATTCTATGCATTTTTAAAATTCATCTATTTAGCTATGTTATTTAGAAGTATCTTAACTTTATTTTTACTAAAGTTCTTTAATAGAAAATATTTAATCTTTACAAGGCTACTTAAACACTCATCTTACAAGAGCACAAATTATTAATGCTTTCGATTACTCAACTTAAATGTTTTAATTCAAATGATTACAGTTCCGATTACAAATAGCTTGTAATGTCACTTTATAAAATTAAACTGTTTGCGAAACAGGGCTTTTAAAAGATTGAAATTTCTTAATTTCTCTGTCAATATCCGATGAAAGAATTGATTAAATGGATTTCAACTGGAAAATTTTACAGAAACTTTCAAGAAGCTAATAAAAGGAAATGGTTTGTTACGTCGTATGCAGATAAATTAGTTGTAAACTTAAAACTATTTTAAACACTAGAAGATCCGTGAGGGGTCGTTTTGTCTCCTACCTTATCAATATACTTCGGTTCCCTTATGAATTAAATTTTAAAATCACAAAGAAGCAGAACATTTTACAGAAACTTTTAAGAAGCTAATAAAAGTAAATTCTTTTGTTAATATGTGTAAAGATAGATTAAATTTGTAAATTTAAAAATATATTTAACACTGGAAGAACCATGAAATGCTATTTTGACCCCTGCCATGTGAATATATTTCCGTTCGGGCCAGACATTTCTTTATAAATGCATTAAAAGAATACTGAAAAAAAAGTTAAATAAATAAATTAAACAGTTTTAAATAAAAAATCTGGTGCAAAATATTTTTATAAAATTAGAGTAATATTTCCAAGTGTTAACGATAAAACAGGGTTCTTATGCATTGATTCATGAGATTTTAGGTCATTCAGTACGTTTCGTAAAGTACAGGTACCTGAAGTTAGTTTTTTTTTATCATTAAATATGCAAATATTGAATAATTGATAAATGAATTATCTCAATGCTAAGTAAGCGTAGAATCAACAGAGGGTAAAATATCCAAACCGGGGATCGAACCATGAATCATTGGAATAGTGTTAGAAGTATTCTACCATTTAATCTAAGAAAAAGATGCCAGCTTGTCATTTCGCATTCCTATAGGTTGGTAAGCTGCAACTGCAACATGTGAGAGAGAGAAATAACAAGCTGGGCATCATCCTCGTAGCCTAAAATGTAAAGCACTTGGAGCGCTATTTCAAGGGTTTTGGGCTCGATCTCCGAATTGGCAATTTTTCATTCTGTTGGTTCTATGCTGAATTAGCACTGTGATAAGTCATATATTTAAATATTCAATAATTCCAAGCACTGTTGAAAATTAATTCATAATTTAATTAAAAAAATACATATAAAGCAAATATTACTTTACAAAAATCTTGGTACAATATTCTTGAAAGTTCTTGAAGCGTACGAAAACTTTAAAAGAATATTTTAAGGAATGCAAAAATATAACAGTCAAAAACTTGCAGTTGACATGCTGAGAACATTATAATATAAAAATATCTAGACGTTAACTTTTTAGTAGAAAGAAAGAAAATTTTAAAAGAAAGCTTTTTGTAGTAAAATTCATAAAGCGCTCAAGAACAAGGCGATTTCGCACTTGTACTTTTAAGTCAGGGGTGTAAAATTCTAGGCTCCAGCAAGCAATTTCCCACCCCTAAATTTATGTCATTTTTTTCATCGAATATTTTGCGTAAAGCCCTTGCTAGAAGGCCATTATACTTTCCTTAAAGAACATTTTTAAATTTTAGTGGTGAGAAACTACCCTCTGGCGCCTAAATTTTTGTACCCCTGTTTCTTAACTTCTTAGCGACGGGAGCTTTTTACGAAAATGTTAATTTATTGTCACCAGTTTTTTTTTTTTTTTTTAAATAGATGTTTGTGCCTTATTAAATCGAGAAAATGCTCCGATTAAATAAGGCAAATTTTACAGTACACTTTTACTGGTGGGAACAAACAAGGATTCTTAGGCCTTTTTGCGGCACGTATACGTGTCGCTTGTCCCAAGGGATTAAGCATCATTGAAGAAAATTAAATGTAAAATGTACTTATTCTGTCTATTGATGAGAGTTTTATTTTCTTTCCACACATTACACAAGTACTTGGATTGATCAATTTTACATAGAATAGAGAGACGGTCGAAGTTGAATATTTTCAAATAAGGGTAGTTTTCTTAATAATTTTCATATGTAAAACTTTTCTCTCTATAGAAAATGTTATAGGTAACATTTGCAATTATAAAAGCTTTTCCATATACATAGAAGATGCATTTAAATGCAATGCTTTTATAAGAAATGTGATATTTACTTTACAGTATTTTAGTTAACTGATCTAATTATTTTTTTAAATATTTTACAAAGAAAATTATAACTACTTATAATATTTTAACAGTTTTAAGGAAAAAACATATCTAAATTTCACATCATTATTTTTTTTTAATTCTAGTATATCTTCACATATTAAAGAAGATAATTATTGAGGTGAAGCAAATCTTTTATACATAATTCCATTGATAGAGTATTAATACATAAGTTTGGACCAGTGCCGTTTAAAGCCAGTATAGTTTGTTGCCAGTTTGATAAATTTTTTATATTCAGATTTCTTGCTTGCTATTACTTTTTAGGTGCGTTCGTAATTATGTAAATACGTAGCACCTATAGTTGTCGTTCAGTCCGTCCGTCCGCTTATAACAACGCAAAAACTACCCTACCGAATCGTTTGAAATTTAAAATATATAATTATTACATAATTTTGTAGAGTCATTTCAAATTTTATGAAAATCGGATGCATAGATCAGTTACAGGAACAATCAAAATTATTCCGTTACATTACGGTCAATGGGGAAAAAGTTTCAAATGCATTTTAATCGTTTGAAATTAAAAAAATACATAATTATTACATTATTTTGTCGAGTTATTTCAAATTTCATCAAACTCGGTTGTATAGTTCAATTAAAGGGACAATCAAAAATATTCCGTTACATTACTGTCAATGGGAAAAAATGTTTCAAATGCATTTTAATGGTGTTACACTCATTCAAACATAATAAAATTGATATGCATCTATAAAGTACATATTATAATATACAATTTGCATAATGTGTGGTGCAAAAAATATTTGTTATTGATTTACAAGGCCACACAAAAGTATTCCATTTTATAATGGTATAGGGAGAACATTGTTTGGTGCGCATTTTTATTGTAATTAACTATTTACAATTTTATAAAATTGATATATGAGAGTGCTAATTTTAAAACTTCGTTATCGTACTAACGCACTCCATTTGCTATGCTTCACGTGCAATTTCCAACTTGTTTTAATTAGTGTGAGTCACCCTATTTTCGTCTTTTTTAACCTTTCATTAAATTAGGAGAATATTTTTATCCCATGAAGGAGGTGGGAAATGACGCAAATTGAATATTTTAGTGGCGAAATCACAACGCACCTCGTCTCCCGTCGGAGAGTTTCACCACAATCAATATTACAGACTACTTCGGATACACCTTTGAAAAACCTTGATGACTTTCTAAAACTTTAAAAGATGCACACCGTTATTTAATTTGTTTAAATTAAAGGAAATATTTTCTTGTAATGGCACATGCAACAATTTGAATTTTCAAATAAATAAGTTTTTTGCGAAATGCTTAGCATCATATATTTTACTGAAAAATGGAGATAGAAATGTACACATCATAACCCATACAAAAAGATAAACAAATTACTTTCAATCAAATATTGTTTTTCAAGGACTAATGATACTTTTACGCATGTGAATGAACATTTTGAACATTTTGTATGTTCTGTACACTTTTCTAAACAACTGCTGAATATACCATCTAAAAGATTGATGTGGAATAACATACTATTTCAGAAAAAAAGTAATTTTCATTTTGGTTTAAAAGAAGAAAAAAAAAGAAGTGTCTTAGAAACATTGAAATTTCTAAAAAATTTAAAAACCTACTTTTCATTCTTTATTGTCTGTCCCTTAGAGCTATAATGTTAGATATTTTTTAAAGAAACAATTTAGTTACACAATTTTGAAAAGTTTCAACTGTTTATCTAAAATTGAATTTTAGGAAAGTGTACCAAAGCATTGTGGCCAGGATATTATTTTTTTTAATTTTAATGTTTTGATTGGCACCACTTTTCTGAATTGAAAAACTCCCTTTGATTTCGTCTGAAATAATATGCCATTAAATAAGGATAAATACCGTAATTTCCTGCGTATAATCCGCGGATCAAACAATTATTTTTCAACCAAGAAATTTTTCAAAGAGTAATGTAACTTATTGCATCGCCGTAAATATTTTTCTTCAATCACTAAATAAGTTTTCTGGGTCCAAAAAGAATTGTTTTACCCGCGGATTATACGCAGGAAATTACGGTAAAGCAAAATTTACTATGCTAAAAAAGTTGTCCCAATCAAGAAATCCGAATTTAAAAATGTAGTATAGTGACAACAGTGTACCAAAGCATAAAAATAACATTTCGAAAAACAGTAAAAATATATGTATGCATACCCACAGTGCTTACAATATACTATTTAAAATCCTTCAAGCACCATAATCTTTTAGATGCATAATCGTTCAGCATCCTAATTTTTTAGCTATTTTATTTTTAAGTCAATAATTAATATTTAATAAAATAATTAATTAATTGCCCAGATAAACAGATGGCATCGAGTTCACAGGCTACGCATAGTTGTACATTACAGCCTTATATTTTCGAGGGTTGATTCCGTTCGAAAAACAAATTAAGGAAGGGACACAGCTCCCCACTTTCCCCTTTTTATGCTTAATCATTGAACCCCCTAAACTAATCAGGGACATGCTTTATCATATGAAAAAGCTATATCCAAACTTCAGAGCAAATCGGAAAATTCTTAATAAAACCCATTTATGTAATTTAAGAGGAGTTATCCCCTTCTTTTATACTTTACCATTAAACCTTAAATCCAAAACTATCCAGAGATTTGCAGGAAGACAGATAATTATGCATGAAAAACCCATTTATATCAATTAAGGGGAAGGGCATGAGCCCCACGTTCTCCCTCTTATACATATCTAATAAACTCCAAAAACTAATCAGGGAAGCGCCTTATCAAGATGTATATCAGGGTGGCGAGCGGTAACGGAAAACAGGGAAAAACACAGTCAAGAAAAGAGAAAACTACCAGTAATTTATCACAGAAAATATTTCAAATAATGTAAAGAGATTATATAAACTGAATTTATCTTTAACAAAATACTGGTATTTATCATCTATATTGATTGTGTTTTTTTCTAATCACTCGCCACCCAGCATATACAAATTTTCAAGTGGTTCCGATATTTTTATCATGAGTTATCGCGTTATGCACGCACGCACGCACGAAGGAACGTACGTACATACATACAGAACGGGCGGGCATCTAAGCCCTCCGGCTATGATAGCCTGTGAGCTAAGAATTATGTTCCATGTATTCTTAATTAAAGTTACCATCCATAGATTGGAAAAACTAGAGTACAATGAGACCTAACATTTTAAAGACCGATGGTGTGTTATACAGGTTGGTCCAAATTAATATATCCCTGTTTGCGACGCCTTAGCGAATGAAGCAGTAGACGTAACGTCTTCATATTTGGAAGATATACAATACATATCAAACTAGGAGAGATTGATTGGTGTAAAAAAGGTTCAAAAAAGGCCAACAGGGGGTAATAAGGCGCTGCTATCAGTTTAAGATAAGAAAAATGTAAAATTACCAAGGGTATTAACATCTTGGTGCCAATGGGCTAATTGTCATCAATCATTTTTAACCCTTTCCGGCACACTGTGATCGGTCTGGGATGCCTAATTTTAATTCCAAACTTGCAAACGGCACCAATAATATTTTAGTAAAATTTTGCTTTTACAATAAAAGATTAAATTAAGGATTTCAAAATATCTAAAAAAATTAGTTTGTGGATGCGGTGTCAGACTCATCGGAGACATTTCTCATTTTACTATAGATTTTGCCCGTGCCGAAAAGGGTTAATATTATTATTCGTTTACATTTTATTAGTATATTCTGCGATTAATTTTATTAGTATTCTTATTAGGCGAAGTATTCTTATTAGTATTATTCGTTCAAATTTTATTAATACATGTTCCATTTAATTTTAATAGTATTTTTATTAGGCGAATAATTCTAAAAATTTAGTTATAGGAATAATCCGATTTTCGCCTAGATATTAACACCATTGAATATGACACAATCAATAAAGAATAGAATTCAAGGTATCGGAAAATAACATTATTTTAATTTTCGTTATTCGAATAAGGCTAAATAAGTAATAATTGGAATATTCCAATTCTCACCTCGGTAGCATAATTTGTATGTAAAGATTTTTTTTTTAAATATTGATTACTAACACCTTGTATTATGTGCTTATTTGTTTGTGCGTGCAGTACCCGAGAAGAAAATTTGTATAAGGGGCTGGCTAAAAAACCGTCGTATCATATAAAAAGGAAGGCGTGTAGGTTTGAAACATTCTGAGACGGCCACGATGGTTCTCTCGTTTCCTGAGCGAGCTTTGCTGCTAAAGCTTTTTGACCAAAGTGACAAGAGTGCTACCAAAGGGCTTCGCTTGCACTGACGGCAGAAATCTTAGCTCACGGCTCCAGTGACATCATGTGCTCTGTGACGAATGGTTAAACGCTATGAGGAAACTGGTAGCTTTGCAGTTCAAGTAGGCCGAGGAATGAAAAAAATATACCGCAGGTGATCGATAACGCAGCAACCACTGGTGATTGGCCAGTACAAACACAGCTGGTATATCCAGTGTTCGAACTGTATCCAGGCATTTTGATTTGTTATACACTACCGTATATAGGTGAATCCGTATAGAGTCAAGGCCTGACCGCATAAGTTCATCGACTCCAAGATTTAAAACCTGGCAATAACGATCTTCGTGAAACGTTCGCTTTGACGTTCTTGGCAAGGATGGAGGTAAAAAAGGATTGGCCGTGGAACATTCTATGGATTAACGAGGCTCACTTTTACATGTGCGTAACAGTGAATACACAAAAATGTCTTATCTGGTCTGCTAAGAATCCCTACCATATACAACAAATGCCCCAGCGTTCCCCGTGTGCTACTGTATGGATTGGCGTCAATGCGACATTTTTGATTTGGACAATTTACTTAGAACTCACTCCTCAGGGCACAAAAACTTGTTTCGTGACTGCAGCACGTTATCGGGACATTTTGCAAAGTGTGGTCATTCGAGAACACCAACAGCGTGGGTGCCTCGTTACAACAACATTCCAACAAGATGGTGCCCCTCACAAGTGCAAAAATTGCTTCGATGCCATTTTACGAAGGATTGCATTATCAGCCGTGCATTCCCTACAAGATGGCTTCCACGTTCACCAGACTTGACCCCGTGTGGTTTTTGGCTCTGAGATTACAGCAAAAATAAAGTTTATCGAGAAACATAGGATATCTGGTGGATTTCGAGAACCAGATCCTCCTGCAAGTACGCAACATAGGTCTCGATCTGTTACACGCCGATGTGGATCATGCAGTGACATGGTTTCACGATTTGGCGCTGGAGCAAAGCGGACATATGAATACGACCAGTTAAAATTTTGAGTGCTTTCTGTTTTGAGACACGCGCGTGTCTTTCGTTTGTGCTGTCGCTAACAGTTTTTTAGATTCGTCAATTTGTGTGTAGAAAAATGCAATAATAATGTTAATTACAGACGCCTTGTATTCTGTTCTTTATTGGTTGCGTCATATTCAAGGGTGTTAAAATCGAAGCAAAAATGGTCCAATTCCCACCGCTAAATTTTTAGTATTCTTCGCCTATTAAAAATATTAATAAAATTAATCAGAGTATATGCTAATAAAATTTATGCGAATAATGCTAATACAAACTATTGGTGGAAATCAGCCCATTCGCAACAAAATGTTTACACCCTTGGTTATGTTACATTTTTATTCTCTTAAACCGATCGCATCGCTTTATTCTCCCCCAGTGGGCTTTGAAATAAAATAATTTGCACCAATCAGTTTCCCATGGTCTGATATGCATATCTTTCAAATATGAAGACTTTGAATCCACTGGTTCTCTCGTTAGGGCGTCCCAAGCAAGCATATTTTAATTTGAACCACCCTGTATATGTATTAAACTCCTTAATTGTTTAAATTTAAATTTATTAAATGCATTACAGGCATTCTAAGAATCTATTGATAAACAACTTTCCGTTGCATTAAAATCGTTTACTTTTGGCGAGGAAATGTGCTGCTAGCCAAATCGAGTGACGCTTGAGACTTTTCACGCCAAATATTCGAAAGTATTTAAAAATTTACAGACTTTCTACTGCAACTCCGCCTTTAAATTTAATTGATTCTTTATTACATAAATGAGTAGTTTAATTAGTATTTTTTTTTTCAAAATATTCTGAGTATGCCCAGTATGGAGACCTTCTTTATTAGTAGTATATTGTTCCCCTGCATTCGGATATTAAAAAGAAATATTGAAGCAAATACGGAAGGGGAAAGTCAAAAATGAGTTTAAAGCATTCTGAAAAGGAAAATATTTAGTAAAACTTGTTGTAATTTGTATCAGTTATTCATAATTTACTTATATGGTCACCAATGGTCAAAATTAAAAGTTAGTTAAACATGAATTTTGAAGTATGCATTATTTAAGTAAAATCTATTCAAGATTATATACCTTTATGCATTTTTAATTTAAATTATTAATTTATTCAATTGTTCTGTAATAGTATTCAATTTTATGTATTTCAACACCTTATGAAATAATTAAAATATGTATAGCAGTTAAGGAACATTTTAATATGAACTGACATGTATAAGAGACATTGCCGCATTTAGGACATTGAATGTCTCATTTAAGATTTAATTACCCTAAATGCGACAAAAATGAACTAAATGCGACAATGGTATAATTTTAACTTAAATCGAAAATAAGAACTCAGTTTCTATGGAACCAACCGTGCCTTTTTGAACAAAAGGCACAATATTCAATAAATTTCTGCTTATTGTAATGTATATTTATTTAACAAAATACCAATATTCGCTAAAAGCGATAAAACTATGGGGAATTGCGTCGCATTTAGGCACAATGACCTTACATAATATTTTAAACTTTCAAAAGAGTTCAATTTTGTTTTTTCTACTTTAACCCATTAGTGCCTAGCATCCCTTTTTAGGGACGCTTCAAAAGGTGCATTCAGCACTGTTTTTGATACCGGTAAAAAAGAAAAGGAATAATTATTGTATTCAAATGATGCATTTTCGTGATTAATGAACTAAACTTAAATCTTCAAAAAATAGTGGTGCCAACCAAATAAAATTTACGCAAAAGATGCTGGGCACGAATGCGTTAACTATAAGTAGTGAAAGCCAGGTAATTTTCATCACCCCCCCCCCCCCGTATATAGCAAATTTTGGTACGTAAAACGGACATGCATTTTCTTGCTATTCTTTCTAAAGAAAAATATTCTCCTTATTTAACTGCAGAAATTTACTGGAAAAAATTGCCCATATAAATTTTCTTTTTGAATACTGTTGTCGTAAATTTGTTTCATGCAAAACGGTTGTGTAGTACTATGCACTATGGTTATGAATAAAGATGACGAGACAAACAGTATAGTTTCTGCTGGTTGCTAGTGAAAAAAACTATGACGATGACACTATAATGATGTAGTCATGGACATTTGTTTGCTTGCTTGTATACAGGGCTTGACAAATTTCCACCTGTAAAAACGAATAGAAGATTTTGATTTATTTATTACAGAAATTCTGCTTGAACAAGGCGTTTAAAAGATAAAAGATTCTATTGTTTACTATTAGATATTTTCTCCAGAGATAAATTAATTCACTAAAATTTAAAAAAAAGGATTGTTTTCTAATCACAGTTTTTCAGAACCGCAGGTTCCGACTATGGTCTTGTTAAACATCCACCAGTAAAAACGAATGCAAATTTTTGTCTTAATTATGACATACATTATGCATGTCATAGTTAAGGCTTTGTATAAGAGATAAAACTTCATTCAAATTTACTAGCGGAAGTTTGCTACAGCTGTAACCAGGCATAGTGGAGTCACAGTTGTAATTTAAATATTTGAGACCATGCCACTTTCTCATTTGTCATAGTTCAATGTTCTAGAACGAGAGTTTACGGCGACTCAAAAATAGTTTGGGAACATTCCAAAGCTCCCAGTTGTGCCTCTTATAAATTATTGATAAATTCGGAATTCACAGGAAACTATGTATGGATAGTTCCTTGGTTTTTATAGTTTAACTCTTTCCGGCACACTGCGCCTAGTCCGGGATATCTAATTTTAAATCGGCATCAATAATATTTTAATAGAATTTTGTTTTTACGAAGAAAGCTTAAATTAAGGGATTCTTAATTTCTAAAAAAGTAGTTTGTAAATTATGGTGACAGTCGATAATTTCTCATTTTATTAAGAGAATTTGACCGTGCCCGAAAGGGTTAAGTGACATAACAGATAACTGTTAAGCTTGTTGGTGTTTACTTTAAATGTATTAAAAAGTTGTTTAGAAACGTTGATAACTTATATTGTCATATACTTTAATATTGAGTTTTGTCATCTTACGAATATTATCTATTTTATTTAAAAAAAATATATATATATTTTGTAAATGCAATTTAATCTTTTATTCTAATTGCAACAGAAAATCTTTCTAAAAATATTAGAATTTTTTCATCCTAATGTTATTTCCTCGTAAATCTATTTTCATTTAACAAATATATTAATTAAACAATTATAAATAATGTTTACATATTTTGTTACAACGCTAGTCTGTTTGCTCAATTCCTTACTCTAACTGAGACTCTAAGCAGATTTTCCACCTACACTATTTTAGAAACTATAATAGATTGCCACAAACTAATCCCAGATGTCCAGCGTCGATAGTCCGTAAATTTGTTTATATTTCATTAGTGATTTTCCTGCTCGTAATCTAAAGAGTACCGACAGTATTTCTAATAAAAACATTTTTTAAATATATACCTGGTAGTAGATATTCAAATACTAAATTGTATACCTGTATTTGGAGAGGATATGAGATTAAAATTTATTAAATCGCCTGTTAGATTTTCTAAGTTATTTTTTTTTACTGTCAAATCCGAAACTTCATATTATTGTAGATTTTGAACTTTTTTTTTCCATTAGAAATATTCGGCTTAAATTGTTTTGCGCTTAAACTTTGGGGGAACGGAGTAAATCTTTTTGAAATAATTACCTACAACCAGAATTTATAAACTAATTTATGAGAAAATATGAATTTCTTTTATTTTCTGGAATGTTAGAAATGGAAAATTTTAATTAAATATTCTTAGTGCCAGTAAAATTAAAATTACGTGTCTTTTTTTAACCCTTTCTGGCACACTGTGCCTGGTCTGGGATACCTAATTTTAATTCCAAACTTCAAGCAGCACCAATAATGTTTTAGTAAAAGTTTGTTTTTACAACTAAAGCTTAAAATTGGCCTTTCAAAATATCTTAAAAATTCGTTTGTGAATTCCGGCGTCAGTCGATAATTTCTCGTTTTACGAACAGATTTTGCCCTTGCCGGAAAGGGTTAAGCAAGCATAGATGGGTATTTCCATGATTACTTGTCATGTAAGTCACAATTCTAGAAACAGCTGAATTGCTGGCCACCGTTATTTTTGAAAGGTTTGCATGGCCTTATACAATTAATGAAATATCTCTGATAAAATAAGCCGCATTTTTCTGTTCTAAAATACTGGTATCAAAAATCGTAGTATGTGACTTACCCGACTTGTGCTCATGGAATTATCCAGATGCTAAATCCGCGGAAATTTTAGTAGAACAATTTTAAAATAGAAATGCCTTTATTTAATTTATATAATCGTAGTTTATTTAATCGTAGATAGGTGGGGTGTGTTGAGTTCAAAGCAAATGAAAGGACTCCTTATCTAGTTGAAATTATTTAGTCGCAGACATCTGTAATTATTTAAAGCTAATGTTTCGAATCATAAGCACTCAAAAATGGAGAGACTTGGCTTCTGTTTACCCTTTAACGTTCATTGGTTTCTCTACAAAACCACAAAATGGTAATACCGATATGAACAACGACACCAAAATTTTAATTAAAAAAATCCATTTTATTATGTATGTGAAAAATTACTTTTTCTTATTTTCAAATATATTTGCTAGCAACTACCGGTGTCAATTACTTATTTCAACATCTTAGCAATGAAAATGCTTTGTCCGTTAAAGGGTTAATACGGTAAAGATTACTATTCGAATACAATGATATGATAATAATACACATGGGTAATCTTGATACCTACGTGCATTGCAACAAAATTACAATACTATCTATATGAATAAAAATGTATGAGTATGTTTTTGTTCTATATATTTGTGGAAGATGAACAAACTATGGTAAAATATAGTTCTCATAGAAACTGTCTACCGTAATTTCCGGCGTATAATCCGCGGATCAAATAATCATTTTTCGGGCCAGAAATTTTTCAAACAGAAATGTAACTTTTTAAATAGCCGTACATATTTGTCTTCAATCCCAAGATAAAATTTCTGGGTCTAAAAAGAATTGTTTGATCCGCGTATTATACGCCGCAATTTACGGTAAATTTGGTTCCAGACGAAAGATGCCATGTTTGAATAGTGCTATCATGTTTCTCGAGTAAACCAGGGCTTCCAATGCTCTGGTAACCAGTAATTACTTAAAGTTTACTTCGTCTTGCTTAATCAAAGATAATCTTATCAATAGGAAAGGGGGAGAAAAATATTTCGAAATACTTGCTTCCAGAATTGGACTGGCTGTTCGGGTTCCAATTTTCATTAGAAATTTGCAATAGAAGATTTCTCTCGACGAAAGATGCCACGTTTGAATAGTGCTATCATGTTTCTAGAGTAAACCAGGGCTTCCAATGCTCTGGTAACCAGTAATTACTTAAAGTTTACTTCGTCTTGCTTAATCGAAGATAATCTTATCAATAGGAAAGGGGGAGAAAAATATTTTAACCCGGGAGAACGCGCGCTTACACAGGGTATGAATGGTTTTAACTTCGCCACCAATAAAATCAAATTATAACAGTCGCTTTAATAGGATTGATACAATTCTCATAATTTTTGCGATAAAATAAGCTGAAGATTACTTTTAAAAAATTAGTGGTTACAATTGTAAAAACCATACGCACTCCGGGTCTTTTAGGCCCTGCGCGCGTCCTCGCGGGTTAAAATACTTGCTTCCAGAATTGGACTGGCTGTTCGGGTTCCAATTTTCATTAGAAATTTGCAATAGAAGATTTCTCTCGACGAAAGATGCCACGTTTGAATAGTGCTATCATGTTTCTCGAGTAAACCAGGGCTTCCAATGCTCTGGTAACCAGTAATTACTTAAAGTTTACTTCGTCTTGCTTAATCGAAGATAATCTTATCAATAGGAAAGGGGGAAAAAATATTTTAAAATATTTGCTTCCAGAATTGGACTGGCTGTTCGGGTTACAATTTTCATTAGAAATTTGCAATAGAAGATTTCTCTCTTTAAGTGTTCACTAAATCGATTTTACTGAATAAAACATAAAATAGGATTAATTATTTCTGCTGTGAGTATTAAGTATCTGAAAAAAATGGATGCCAAATTGGCAGCAGTCGTCTGAAGCAATTGGAGTCCGGATTTACGCGCAACACGTGGAAACCAGTGTTGCCAGTTGGTTACTTTTTTTAAATTCTGATTTCTTGATTTACACCACTTTTTTAAAACTGTAAAATTACATTTATTTCTATCTTAATTACTATAGCATTGGATAAGGTGAATTTTAACATTTCGTAAAAGTGGTGCCAATCAAACTTTCAAAATACTTTTACAGTGGCTTAGAACATTGCACATACATTTCTGGACTTTCAGAACTATTGAAGCGTTGAATCGTCTGCTGTACATTGAACTAGTATTTTTCAGTTTTTTAAAAATATTTATTTGTTTTTTCTTGAGCTGTGCGTTCTATGGTTTTTTCCACACGTATTAGTAAATTTATTCTTTTTTAATGTGTTACAGACAAATGTGCAGTTGTCTTGAAATCTGTAATCTTATTGCTCCAGTCATATGTGTAGTTATCTCTGATTTTGTTAACCTTTTGTTTAATTTGCGGTTACCGGGGAATCTACTGTTACTGATATTGGAAATGTTTTTAGAATTAATGATTTTTGTTTTTACGGGTAGTTTAACGTGGTTGGGAGTTTCCTACAGCGGAGTGAACTTTCACCTGGGGCATTCAAGCCTATGTGATATTTGGTTGGCACCCAAGTAGAGTGATCAAGTAATCAGGTGGTGCTGATCAAGAAATCAAAATTAAAGAATCGTAGCCCACTTGCAACACTGCTGATAACACTAGGTACAAATGTACAAAGTTAAAAATAAGATCATGTTAAATATTTTCTTTCTGCCCAAAAAAACCGAAGATGTCTTTAGCCCTTTGTGTTTCAGTATTTCATTACATGCAACACCAAACCTGATTTTGAAATGTTATATTGATACCAGAATAAATATTTTCTGTTTATTATGGACAGAATAAAATAATATTTTCATCTTTTCAAATAAATTTGTAAATAAATTTCGGTGTCACACAGTGATTTAAGCAATATCGAAATGGATGTGCTCTGCTCCTTAAAGGATTAAAAGTGTTTAGTTTATATAGCCCAAGTTAAGTCTGTGGGGTCTTGGTAATAGTGTTCACCTTTTACTGAAGAGTATATAAAAAAATCAGCTTGCATTCGGCATCTAAATTATTAAGTTTTTAATCGTCATTATATTAATTTCTTTTATTCTCGTAAATGGGCATATGTTTGCATATTAAATAAAGGTCTAGAAACAACAACGCTCGACTACATTCTAATTATGAAAATTTTATTGAAATGATTACAGTTTTACAATATTTCAAAAAGATATTGCTAGAAAGAAAAAGAACTGTAAATACATAGTACAGAGTATTTTTCATACTTTTATAGACACAGGATACGATAGAAGGATACGATAACCTGTTCATTCCTTTCAAATTACTTGCATAAAATTATACAGAATCAAAATATAAAGTATTTTTAATTAATTGAGCTCGGGGATAACCAAATTATACCCTTGAGTTGAAGAACTGCCAATGTTTCTGAGAAGTATAATTTGCCTTACTTAGTGAAATAAACTCTGTGATTAAACAAGGCTAAATCTGCAACACAGAAATACACTTTATGTCACTTTTAACAGAGAACTCTCGTGATTCCGGTTAAGTTCACTTTATTAAAATTCAAAATAAATAGATTGTAATTAATAATATACATTAATAATATTATAAATAGTAATCAATAATGTATAAGTAAAATACAAAAATATATTTGTATTGCAAAAAGAAGGGTGTACCTCAGTACCTTTCTTTGCATACATGCAGTTTCAGCTTACAAAAATATGAGAGACTAAAAGTCTTTCTACAATTTCTATCTAAAATTTACTGAATTTTTTAGCTCAAATCTTTGCAATAAATAAATGTATGAATCGATTTTTAATTACCAGGAAGACTTTTTGCAATTTTTTATTTATTTGGTGTAAAACTGTATTTATATTCAATTTTAGATTTCATTTAAACATAAACAATTTTCATAACATAAGATTATTTTTGATGTCATTCACTTTTTTTTTTTTTGTTTCGATCCAATATTTTATGCATTAACCCTTTCAGGGGCAAGGCATTTCTGCTCCAAAAATGTTCAAATAATTAATTCACACCGAAAATTACAAACAAATTTATTTAGAAACAATCAACAGCACTTTTTCACGTATATTATGAGATCGAAATAGTACTAAAAGTTTACTGGGGCCAATTGGTAATTTGGGTATTAAAACTAACCGTTTGCAGACTGCAAATGGCGCTCATGAAAGGGTTAACCCCTTGAAGGGCACCGGTATATTATATATACCACTTATATTTAATTCCCTTATGCCACATTGGCATCGGAATTTTAGTATTAAGATTTGCTTTTCTCAATGTACGAGAAAAACAGCTTTTACTTTCTATCATATAAATTTGTTTGTGAATCCCGGTGTCAATCAATCATTTGGACATTTTAGGAACAGAAGTGCTTTGCCCCTCAAGGGGTTAAATGAAGCCAAATCAGGTCTCCCACTGATCTGTTTTTTGTAGTTTTGGTACGTTTCTGCTACGATTGACTGAGACAAGTTTTCGTTGCATGTTTCTACAAAATTTATAAAACAATGTTTTTAAATAAAAGTGGTATTCAAAACACGAACCTAGTGAGAGTCCTGCAGAATACAAACAACACAGGAAGAAACCACGTTATGTGAAATCATACCGTCAGTACCATGTCAGACTATCCAATATGAAAACAGCGTTGCAAGTGGGCCACTGTTTAACCCTTTCCGGCACACTGTGCTCAGTCCGGGATACCGACTTTTAATTCGAAACTTCCAATCTGAACCAATAATATTTTAATAGATTTCCGCTTTTACAATGAAAGCCTAAATTAAGGGATTCATAATTTCTAAAAAAGTCGTTTGTAAATTCCGGTAACAGTGGGTAATTTCTCATTTTACTAAGAGAATTTGACCGTGACGGAAAGGGTTAAAAACTCAGATTTCTTAATTGGCATCACTTTTTTGAAATGTTAAAATCCTCTTTGTTTTTGTTTTAATTATCATGTATTTAAATAAGGTCAATTTTACTGTTTCAAAATAATGGTGCCAATCAACAAATCTGAATTTAAAAAAAGTAGCTCACTGGTAATATTGTTTTCAATTTAGATAGTTTGACATGGTGCCGACGATATTTTCCATTAAAATATAAAACACTGAAAATAATGAAAAGTAATCACATGACATAACGAAAGTTAATCGAAACAGTTGGAATTAAAAATATGTGTATTTGATTAAATATTAAAAAAGATAAATACGGAAGGGAGCATTAGTATAGGATTCCTACATTTCAGCAAAAGTACCAGTATTTTCATGTAAAAAAATTCGATTTATATCAAGAAAATACTAGTGCTTCTCTGAAGTCAGAAAAATTTCCTGACCTGGAAGAAAACTGTATTATCCTCACATAGTCTCTAACTTAATGATAATCTTCATAAAACTGTACCGATATCTCCTGCAGTAAATAATCACGTTTGGAGCCAGAAAAATTGTTTATTAAAATATGTCTTGTTTTATTGTGTTACTTATGTAAATTTATTTATTAACCCATTAACGCCCGAATTATTTTCTTCGGTAAAATTTAAATATTGTATTTCCCACCACTTTTAAAAGCAAATTAACTTTTATCTAAATTTATCGATCATTCTGTCTCGTGAAATATGGTATACATTTTTTTTCCTACTTACTGGTGGGAAAACCGCTTTCTTGCTGTTTTTGTAACCGTCCTCAAACGAGGACGCTGGGCGTTAATGGGTTAATCATTTTTACAGATATGAAAATCGCATATTTGAGTTAGATCACACTGAAAGAATTTTACGTAAATTTTCGGTAAGTTGGCAGCTATGCTTTAGCGTACCTGATGATGTATGAAGTAAGCTTCAATAAAAGATTGTTTTAAAGTAAATGTAAATTGTAATATTAATGGTGCTTTATGTCACATCACTGTCAAACAAATACAAACCAAATTTCGTTCTTACATGCGCTGGGAATTCAGTAACAGTATGTGGCATATCCATGGGTGCCAAATTTACACATTTTTCTTACGAGAAAAGTTTAAAGTTAATTTTGTTTTATTTGATAGATGAAATGAGGAATTAAATAAGTCTTTTGAATTTAATGGTATCCCCCCCTCAAAAAAAAGAAAAATTTCTATACGGATAGATATATTTGGCAGAATCGTCATGTGCTTAAACCATGAATGATATGATCACTGAAGTCAATTCTAAATAATCACTTAGCTTAACAGGCTGGAACTTTATATTTCCTTTGCGAACGGATTATTTTGAAATTAATTGAGGTATAAAATGTAATCTTTATTTAAAAACATATTCAAATGCATCAGCATACGCAAAAATTTGGAAAATCGTTAGAAAATAGCAAGAAATCATTTTCTTAGTTTAACCAGAAAAATTAGGAAATGCTGAGAGACTATTGATAATGAGACTCGGCGTTTCCACTGTACTGCTTCTATTTAAATTAACATTTCTTGTAAAGCACCTTTTTTTCGAAATAGTAAGATTGGTTTGATTTAATTAAACGTTAACAGGGTTCGCACACTCCTTATATTTTTTAACCCTTTGCGGCGCAAGACAAATTCGTTGCTTAAGTGTTGAAATAAATGACTGACACCGAAATTTGAAAACAACTTTATCCATATACAAGAAAACGTTAGATTTCACGCATTCAATAAACCGTAATTTTCTTAAACAAAATTCCGGTGCCAATGTGGCGTTTGGTTAATAAAATTAAGTGGTATATCTATGAAACCACTGCGCCGCTAAGGGTTACGGACTCTGACACCACTATTAATTATAAAAAATTTATATTTAATTTTAAAGAAACAGCAATCTCAATCACAAACTTTTTTCTCAGATTTCGCGAAGTTTTTCTTCAGTAAAATACTTTGAACATATTGTTAAATTTTAGTAGCAAGATTGTGCGAACCCTGGTTAATTAAGTCAAAAATAATCGGAATATTTTCTTCAAAAAAGAAGTGCGAAACAAGAAATCTGAATTACTAAAAAGTAACCCAGTGGCGCGATCCATGCTTCATTGTGCAATTTTTCCTATTCGCCATTTTATTTACTCATATTACTTGATTTCCACAACATTTTATAAATAAAAGTATTTTTCTTATTTAATTATGGATAAAAGACAGATTAAATAAAGCTAATATTACAATGTCAAATTATCATGCTGAGGACTATGCAGGTATGTTGATATATACCACTATAATATAAATGTTATTTTACTTATATTCAGTCTGAGTATGTCTATCATTTTGGAAAAAGGGAATAAAATATTTTGTTTAGAAAATACTGGTGCAGGATACAGCTGCATAATTCACAAGACCTTAATTATATTTGTTTTTCAAAATGCTTTTTCGGAACAGCATTGAAACTTATTCTGAAACATAATATTTTCAAATTATTATGAACACAAACTCTGATTTGAAACAAGAAATAATTTGAGATAGTTTTATATTTTACAATATCTTTTACATAATATACATACAAACTCTTATAAATACTATATACAGGGCTCCCACTAGTCCATTTTTTGATATATTTATTTTATTTTTATTTATTTCTTTAGAAAAAAATTCGTGGTAGATTTCAACCACAATTCCAAGAAACACGCTGTTTTAGGTATGTTTTTATGAAATTTTTAAAGACGATTACCGTAATTTCGGGTGTATAAGCCGCGGATCACACAATTCTTTTTGGACCCAGAAATTTTATTTAGTGATTGAAGACAAATATTTACGGCGATCTAACTAGTTATATTTGTTTCTTAAAAAATTCTGGGTCGAAAAAGAATTGTTTGACCTGCGGCTTATACACCCGAAATTACGGTATTAAGTTAAGACTATAAATGATATTACTACTATTATAGAAGATTCTTAGAAAAAAGTGGTGTTCAAAATACGAACTGAAGGGGATACCTGTATATATACTCCTATATATACATACATACGTATATATATATTACATACATACATTACTACAATCTGTACTTAATATTTTTTTAACAGCGAAAATAAGCCCCATATAAATACGTAGAATATATACTTAGGATATAAACTTGAGCTTAGTGTTTGACACTTTGTAAACAAAATAAATTTAATTAATATTTTATTCAAATATCATTTCACAAAGACATTTATGTTTTTGGCACTAGCACACTCTAATACCTTTTATATGATTTGATGAATTGAAGTTTGTTGCGTTATCACCTGATAGTTTCATTGATAAGTATGATATATGAGAAACCATATTGATAGTATTAGATAGAATTACAAATCCACATTAGGCTCTGTATTGTGTCTTCGACTGATAATCGTGCAACTTAAACATCTAGAAATTTTAGGATAAATTACGGCTTCTCCATTGTTAATTACAGTTTGGGGAAAGCAACTACTAGCAGTTTGAGTTCCACAGTTCCGACAGCGGCTTTTGTCAATTGTAATAGTCATCTGAGGTTTGATTTTGTCATTGAGTATACCTGAAATTATATAAAAAGATAATTGTTAATGCTTAATTAATGCTATAAATAAGTTAAATATAATTCGCGTAACATATTTCATTTATAATATTAAGTTTGAATAAATAGGGAAATTTATTTTACATAATTACTGGGAACACATGTGATAATTATGCATTCTTGTTTTATTAGTATAAAAAAAGTATATACTGTTTCTGGAAACAAATATATATATAAATCGAAGTTGACCTGAATTGGTGTGATGTTAATTTCAATTAAGCTAACATTTTTATTCATGGTAGGGTTGATAATATTATAACTGTCAAGTTTTGTGCTTTTTTCTTACCACTATTTTTTAATAGAGAAATTTGTCTAATTTAATTATCGAAAACATCGGATTAAATAAAAAAATATATTAAAAATAGTGGTAGGAAGAAAGCAAAAAGGTTCGCAACTATGTAACATGCTCATAAACATGATATTGTGATAATTATGATCATTCATTTATCATAACTTAAAGACATATAAGCCACGATTAATATACACATGTTTCGAACAAAAAAAATATTTAACCACTTCCCTTATTTGCCCGTACGTCATACGGGCAATGTGTTTTTGTCAATCATGATTTGTCCGTACCTCGCACGGGCATCCATAGATCAATCATGAATTGTTATTCTCAGCAGTAAATTTTTATTGTAAATGTTGCATTATTTAATCCGAGCATTTTCTGATTCAATCAGGCAAAAATTTCTGTTTTGAATAAAATTATTTACCCATTCATGCCTACTGTCCTACATTTTACGTGTTACAAAAATGTACAAAAAATAGGCTTGAACGTACGATTTAAGAATAAATAAAAAGAATATTGCCCAGTTAAACTGATGGCATTGAGCTCACAGGCTACGTATACTAATTGTACATTACAGCCTTGTATTTTAGTTAATTCCGTTCGAAAAAAACATTAAGAAGGAGAAACAGCTCTCCCCTTTCTCCTTTTTTATACTTAATCATTCAACCTCCTAAATTATCAAGGACATGCTTTATCATATAAAAATCTATATCCAAAATTCAGAGCAAATCGGATAATTCTTAATAAAAACCCATTTAGCATTTATGTAATTTAAGAGGAGTTATTCCCCTCTTTTATACTTAACCATTAAACTTCCAAAACTATTCAGAGATTTGAAGGAAATCTGACAATTCTGCTTGAAAAATCCATTTATACAAGTTAACGGGAGGGGCATTAGACCCCCCCGTTCCGCCTGTTTATACTTATTCAATGAACAACTAATAACAACCACGGACTCGCCTCATCAAAATGATCCTATATCTAAATTTTGAACGAAAACTGTTAATTCTGCATGAAAATCCCGTTTCTATCAATTAAGGGGAGGGGCATGAGCCCCCCGTTCCCCCTCTTATACATATCGAATGAACTCCAAAAACTAATCAGGGAAGCGCCTTATCAGGATATACCTATATACAAAATTTCAAGTTGATCCGATATTTTTATCATGAGTTATCGCGTTACGCACGAACGTACGAACATACATACAGAACAGGACGGGCACATAAGCTCTCAGGCTATGATAGCCTGTGAGCTAATAAAAAGAATACTGCCCAGTTAAACTGATGGCATTGAGCTCACAGGCTACAAATACTAATTGTACATTAAAGCCTTATATTTTCAAAAGTTAATTCCGTTCGAAAAAAAATTAAGAAGGGGAAACAGCTCTCCCCTTTCCTCTTTTTTTATACTTAATCATTGAACCTCCTATACTATCAAAGACATGCTTTATCATATAAAAAATCTATATCCAAAATTCAGAGCAAATTAGATAATTCTTAATAAAAACCCATTTAGCATTTATATAATTTAAAAGGAGTTATCCCCTTCTTTTATACTTAACCATTAAACTTCCAAAACGATTCAGAGATTTGAACGAAATCTGAAAATTCTGCTTGAAAAACCTATTTATATAAATTAAGAGGGGGGGAGGCATTAGAACCCCTGTTGCCCCTATTTATACTTATTCAATGAACACCTAATAGCAGTCACGGAATCGCCTCATCAGAATGATCCTAATCTAAATTTTGAACGAAAACTTAATTCTGCATGAAAATCCCATTTATATCAACTAACGGGGGGGGGGCATTAGAACCCCTGTTCCACCTATTTATACTTATTCAATGAACACCTAATAACAGCCACGGAATCGCCTCATCAGAATGATCCTAATCTAAATTTTGAAGGAAAACTTAATTCTGCATGAAAATCCCATTTATATCAACTAACGGGGGGGGGGGATTAGAACCCCTGTTCCCCCTATTTATACTTATTCAATGAACACCTAATAACAGTCACGGAATCGCCTCATCAGAATGATCCTAATCTAAATTTTGAAAACTTAATTCTGCATGAAAATCCCATTTATATCAACTAACGGGGGGCATGAGCCCCCCGTTCCCCCTCTTATACATATCGAATGAACTCCAAAAACTAATCAGGGAAGCGCCTTATCAGGATATACCTATATACAAAATTTCAAGTGGATCCGATATTTTTATCATGAGTTATCGCGTTACGCACATACGCACATACATACAGAACGGACGGGCACATAAGCTCTCAGGCTATGATAGCCTGTGAGCTAAAAACTACGTAATATTTAAAAAGTCTACAATCTAAGATTATGACTTATTTATTTGGATCCTTTGTAGAAAAAAAACATATAATATAGTTGCCAACTTTTACACATTTTTCCTACCACAAAAAATTTATAGTATATATTCTCTTATGTAATCGTCGAAATCTTATGATTATCCAAATGGAAAATCTCTGTACAATTTTAGTGGTAGGAAAAATGCGTAAAAGTTGGAAGCTACGCATATAACCATATTTTTTTATTATTCGCCATCTCAGAAAAAAAACCCCTTTATTTAAGCAAATAAATATTCATCTTATGCAATCATCATTCTGTAACAAATAAACATATTTACAGATAATTTCATAAAATTTTCATGTTATAAATAAGAAGAAAATTATTCAAATGTATTTAAATTCGAAGCATTCCAAAAAATTAAACGCTGGAATAAATGGGTTAGTAATGTTAAAATTTTCACTCCAAAATTCTGATGCGAATGTGGCATTTATAAATTAAAATAAAGTAGTCCAAAAATGAACCACCGCACTTCAAGGCGTTAACTGACAACCAAACTGATCTCCAACATAGTGATACTTTATCAATACTTATTTTATACAGTGAAGTATAATAAAACGTCTAAATTCAACAAAAATCTATAACTTGAAAACAAACATAAAATTATTTTCAAGATTGAATGATTTGTTTTTCGAATTAAAATCTTCTGAAACGTCGCCACATAATGAAGCGCAAAAAATTTCATATTTTGCTTAAATATGAGTACTGATCTCTTGCCTCACGTAATGCTTTTATTGTCGCGTAATTTTCCATACATATTATGCCTGTTTTGTACAGAATGATATCCTATATAATATCACGCGAAAGTTTTAATTGGTGTGTGATGTCATTTTTACTGAATGGGAGATTTAGCACCAGGTTTTGCAGTACCGCAAATGAAATTATCTGTTTTCTAAATTGAATAAATATTTTTTCGTTTTATCATTTTTTAAGTTAGGCCTTTACAGGGTTGTCAATATGCTATTTGCGAAGTCAAAAATTTTGATTAATATAAATGTTCGTCTTATTTAATCGTAGAATTTATGTCATTAAATTAAGCAAATATTATTTTTCGCAAATAGAGGATGATAGAATGTTTTTTACAAAATGTAAATTTTACAATTTATGTAAGGTTCATTTCTTTACAAGAGTGTAAGTTAACATTTTTGACTGATGTTTGTCAACCAAAAAATTTGAAATGTTTCATTGGATTATATTTTTAATCGAAAAAATTCTATTATTAAATCTAATAATTATTTATGCACTAAAGTAGTGACAGATAGGCTTTCGAGCATATGCAAAAAAATTCTTATTGACACTATTTATACAAGTTCTAATTTTCGAAGTGAATTCTTCCAGAAAAATAATTTTCTCTTACTTAATTGAAGATTTTACGATAAAATACGACGAAATTTTTTATTCTCGGAAATACGAGTGATAAAAATTAGTCACCCGTAGCAAAATTGTCACTTAAACAAACAAGCAACAACAAAAAAAAACATTTAATATTTATAAGCATTTGTTAATTCTTTGTAAAATGCTATAGTAAAATTAGCTTTTTTGTTATAAATTTAACATCCCTTGCATATCAGCGGAATTCACAAATTCAGTTTAATCAATTTAAAATCTTTCCACAACACTAATCCATATTAATAGCTGCGATTGCTAATTTATTTTGTTCACCATTAATTACCAGTTGTAATTTTCGACTTATTGAATTTCATTTTTTTTCGTTTATATAAGGTGATAATAAATATTTAGAAATTTCGGTGACAAAAAATTCGTAGCAACTAGCAGCACATCTTATTCTATCTCATCTATGTATATTCTAATAAATAATGCTAATTATATTTTCAGAATAGTTAAATAATTTATCTTTAATAAATAGTATTTATTGTGTTCTACAATAACATTTCATTTTAAGAATAATATTTTAAAATATTTCATATACAGGCATGAGAGTGTTCCGATCCAAATGGCCGATTACTACCAATAAATTTTAAAAGTGTACTTTGGTTTATAACTTCTCAGAAATTCTGCCATTAAACAATACCAGAATTTTAAATAAAATTTAGCGGTACTAATCGGTCATTTTGGTCGCAGCGCTCCCATCTCTGCATATAAAATTCAGCTTAACCACTGAATATGGAAGAAGAATTAGCATGTGTTAAAAATAATGAATCGTATAAAATTGTTATGTTTTTCCCATAAACAGAAATAACATAAAAATTATATATTACTACGTCATAAGCATCTTTAGAAAATACGCTGTTTCTTATTCGGCAGTTAGTAAAGCAATTCCAAATATCTGGATGAAAAGGAATTCAGAAAATTTTAAATATATAATAAAGGTAAAACGGTGTTTCTATTGGCAATAAATGAAAGACGGAAAGAGAATTGTATAATAAACTTACAGTCATAAACGAGATTTTCTCCGTTTATTATTAAACATGTAAGAGTTTCTTTAGTTAAAATACAATTATATAAAAGGAATTAAATGATGCTTAAATATATCACTTATCAAAAATGTAATGTTCCACATATTCTATTGGAGAGTTTTGATATTAAAAGATACTGGTATTAAAAAGATTTTAGTAATAGAGTAAGGTCTCTGTTACAGCGCAAAGGCTACAATCACCACCCATTAAATACTAAGCTGGATCCCTGACACAAAAATGGCGTCTTTCAAAAGATAAATTTTTTCAGCGTGTCTACAGTGTTTTAAATTTTGATAGCAATACTTTTTGAAATTTTCTCTGTTTTATTTTTCTGCAAGCAAGTCAAAGAAATATTTTGTAAAATACAAGTGTTTACATTTAGGGGACTGTACGTAAGTAAAAAACACCTGCCGCCATTTTTGAGTCAGCGATCAGATCTAGTATTCATTGACCTGTGGTACGACATTTGACTCTTGAACGACGTTGATGGGTCAAAATTTCGGTGCCAGTGTGACATAAGGGAATTAAAATTATGTAGTATATATAATAAACCGGTGCTCTTCAAGGGATTAAAAAATAAGTTATATGAATGCTGAAGAAAAACAACTTAAATAATAAGTTAAATATTTTTTGTAATAAACATTCTGATGAGACTTATTGAAAAAACATTCCCGCGGTTCTAGTGCTAACCCTTTCAGGGGAAAGGCTTTTCTGTTTCAAAAATGCTAGAATAATTAATCCACACCACAATCTATGAACATATTTATTTAAAAACAATACAATTACTGGTGCCAATTGACAGTTTGAGTATTAAAATTAAGCATTTTAATATTAAAAACTGCGCCCTTAACAGGTTAAGTGGTTAGAAGGTACATAGCTCACAAATGTTGAAATTTTGTCAGTTTGTTTTTGTGAGTAGCATTGTTTGTCTTAAAACACATTTTGAAAAAGATTCATTTAAACATTATTTCTTCTCAGAATTCAGGGATTAAAATGGTGATTAAAAAAATGAAGGATGCTTATTTAGAGTGGAATCCAGAAATAAAATCTGAGCACCTTAACCGCAGACATACCATTAATTTTCCAAAATACATTTCGCCTTATTCAGGGATGAGATATTTCGGCTTTTTTTGCATATCAATAAGATATTACCTATAAATACAAGGGTAGTATGATAAGTACCTGGCCTCAGATACATGTGGTGCTACTAAAGTTTAAAAAAATGGTTTATTTCGTAAAGGTCATATTTCGCATCAAACATGGCAATTTGCTAACTCACTAAGTGGTTTAGATTATTAATGGAAGTCATTTAAATCGATCAACTTTAATGATATTTCAACAACTGATAAAATGGCATATTGAGCATAGATGAAAAACGTGTTTTTGAAAAAGAAAATAATTTGTTAGATTAAAAGGGAACTCAAAAAAGTTTATGGGGACTCTGCACCTTCGTTGCCAACCGAAAAATATTGGACAGCCGAATTCAAACGCGGCCGTACAAGTATTTTTGCTGAAGAACATCCGGGCCATCTAATTGAGTTTACCAAATCAGAACTGATTGAAAAAATCCACGATATTGTGATGAACGATTGGAGAGTGAAAGTGTCAGAGATTGTTGAGCATCTCAAATGAATGGGTGAAAAATATTTTAACTCATTTGGATATGGAAAAACTTTTTCAAAAATGATGGCCGCAAATGGCCCCTATTGATATTAACCTTTTGCTTACGGACTAGCACATGTTTTTATTATTATTATCATTAACTTGCATCATTCGAACAAATTTTTCTTGAAATTTTCCTAGTATTAGCGTACGGTAAAGATAATATTTTAAGAAGTGGTGCTAGTAGAATAAAGGAATAGGTTCATGATATGTCACAACCTCGGAATCAAAAGGTTAAATACACTCGTGTGTTCATATCAAAAGAATCTTTGGACAAGTTAAAATGAAATCCAAATGATTTTTGGTATTGATTTATACATAGATTTATCACAAGATAAGAAACTAAAGAACTGTTCAAGTAGTGAGTATTTAGTGCCAACTTGCGCCAAAAAAGGCTAAGAAGTCTTTAGCTGCAAATAAAGTCATCGCTACAGTGTATTAGGATGTATCCAGCGTGATCCTCGTCAATTACCTTGAAAAAGACAAAACTATCAATAGAAAATATATTAACTCAGGGCTGTCCCACCTGACACCCGCCCCACCAGTGGCCGAGAGGTTCGGACCTCTCAACTGGTAGACGGCAGGTGCTGGGTTCGAACCCAATCGCGGCTGTCGGCCTAACCGTTCGGAGTTTTCCGTGGTTTTCTTCGAACCTTGCGTAAATACGGGTTAGGTTCCCTTAGAAAGACCCCCAAGGAGGGCACTCCCCCTGGTCCTATATCCCATTAGCGTAGATAATCGGACGACAAAAATCAATCAACCAACCCACCTGACACCCGCGGAACACCAGAAAAAAATGCAGAAGTTTTTGCTCTATAAAATCCCCGAATATCTCCGATTCAATAAAAAGTTGATTTCTGTAAGAATTTTCTGGTATCCCGCAAACGACGGGTTTGATATTCCTTGTGTTAACTTAACCCCTTGGGGACGAGCGACATGTATACGTACCGCAAAAAGACTTAAGAATCCTTGTTTATTCCCAGAAGTAAAATGTTACTGTAAAATCTGTTGGAGCATTTAATCCTTCATTAATTTGAGCATTTTCTCGATTTAAAGAGTTACAATTTTCTGTTTATTAAAACCGACAAAACATAAAAAAATTCGTAAAAAACGCCCGTTGCGAAGGGGTTAATGGATCGTTTTAACGATTTTGTGAAAGACAAATGTATGCATTTAGCGATGAAAAAAATTTTCTTTCATGCAGACAATGCATGCGTGCACATCTATGTCATCGCCATGGTAAAATGCTATGAATTAGGATGTGAACTGCTTCTGCATCCACTGTATTAGAAAGATTTAGCCTTTGGAGATATTTTTTTTTACATATGGGCATTTCCATGCGAACTTGTTTGTCTGTTACGTACTACGATTTTTAGCTACCAGTATTTTAAAACGAGAAAATGTGACTTAGTTTATCGAAGCTATATCATCAATTGAATAAGGCGAAGCAAACTTTTCGAAAATAACGGTGGCCAACAAGCATAGCGATTTTCAGTTGCGTAACAGACTAACAAATTCGCATGCAAATGCTCATATTTGAATAAAAATGGCTCGGTGGAAATAAAATTTGGCTTTAACGATGAGGCTATTGTTGGAACACACGGGTATTTCGAAGGGTTGGAGAAATCGTATTTTTTACAGAGGATAAAAAAATAGAAAAACATTGGGCTGAATGAATCGAACTTAAAGAAGATTATGTTGAACAATAAAATACATTTTTGAAATAAAAATGTGTTTGTCTTTTTAAGGCCAGGTACTTATCATACAGACATCGTATTAGAGAAACTGTTGTTCTGTTAGCCACTTAACAGATTCTTTTTTTACGTGCAGTAAAATGAAATTAAAGGAAAATACCGCTTTTTTAAGATAAAAAATTCATAAAATTTAATCTAAACAATTCTGCTATTAAGAAGTAAGAAATTGTATTTTAAAAATTAAATGGTGTCAAAAAGCTTTAAGTAATGGATCAAACAAACATTTCTTGCCCATACCACGTACGGCCAAATCAGTTAAGTGGTTAAACCGCAATAGTTTCTTATTCAAAAATAATATTTCCTTTAAGATTATACTGGTGTGCAAAAAAATTGGAGATATCCCAAGTTCTTATTATTTAATAGAAAAATTTGAATTTAATTTTTTAAAATAAAAATCGAATATCGCAATACAATATTAACTGCGTCCTTGTTTTGCCCGTACGTCGTACCGGCATCGTGTTTTTGCCAATCGTGATTTGCCCGTACAACGTACGGGCATCCATGCTCCGATCATAATTTATTATTATCTCCTGTAAAATTTTACTGTAAATTTAGCATTATTTAATCCTAGCACTTTTCTGATTTAATTAGGTAAAAATTTCTGTTTTAAAACACGTGATAAAAGGCATGGTAAAAATAGACATTATATGAAAGTTTTTTTTTTTTTTAATATTGATCAGTTAAGTGGTTAATGATGTTTGCGTACTGTACAATATTACATGTGTCTGCATCACGGAGTTTAGATGTTAAAATTCCACGGTTATAGGGTCTGGTAATGTGTATCCGAAGACGCTGATATACGTGCTCCAATTTTTATCATTCCTAAGGAATATGGATAAATGAGGCTATGCACATGGGCTGCAGTGATAAAAAAATAATTGCTTTATTTAACGGCCGAAAAATTTTCAATTTTGTAATGTTGAGTTTTATAAAGCGAAACTTTTGCAAAGAAAGGTTTTCGCAAAAAAAAAGTCATTGTCTTAAAGAAAGTAGGGTACTTTCCTTTATCTATTTTGCAATAACAGCGTCCTCCGTGACTGCCCAGCAATAGAACGAAATGTCGAGATATAATATCTCTGTATTTTTTAAGACTAAAAAATGTCTTCATCAACTTGATGCAAAAATACTAATTACGTTAATCATTACTCAGTGTTTTAAAACTTCATTATATTTGTATAATTATATTTAAAAGTGCTTCTATTGCAGTGAAACCTATTGCTTAATACATGGATATATCAGTTAACGGCTATGAGAAATTTAAAAATATTGCTCTAAAATCTGATAAAACACGGAAAGATATATCATTTATTTAGAACTATCATACTTAAAGTAATTGTCTATCTTATTTAATCTTCTAATTCCTAGAACAGAATACGTTCTTAAAATTCCGTAGTTCAGAGAATCTGAATTCAAAACCTTTTTCTTTTAATTTCGCTTTATTTAAATATGGAATGTCTATTATTAAATAAAGCAAATATTGGTATTTTAAATTTCTTGGAATTTCCGAATTTTAAATTGAAATAGGAATATCGATCTATAAAGCCCACTAAATTATAAACACTGTTGGTAGCATACTTTTTACCATGGACATTAGAGTGTTGATCTCATAGTGTATTAAATGTCATATAAAAACTAAAAACACTACTATACATTTTAAAATAATTTTTATTTATTCAGTTAAAATTCTGATTTTTTTTTTGTGATTGTTAACAATATCATTTGTAAACAAAATCACATAATAAAACTTCTAATATTTTTTAATTTAAAATTTAAAGTTTATTTAAAAATTGGGGTAATCGAAAATTGTTATAACTTAAAAGTTTATTTGCAGAATTTCAATGGTTTTATATTTAAATAAACGTATCTAAATTTCAATTTTGATTCAGCATTTTTTAAAATATTAATCTTCAAAATTATTAAATTTTTTAAACTAAAAATTTAAAAAAAAAAGATGTAACTTGTGTTTAAAAAATCAAATTTTCAAATGTAAATATTTCTTTCAAAGTTTCTGAGTCAAAAGTAAAGTAAAACAATCAAAAAAGACACGTTCCAAGTTTGAAGCATTTATCTTTAACATTTTTCAAGTTATAACACTTTAAATATCAGAAAATGTGAAAAAAACCATCATGAAGAAAAACGCATTTTCATAAGAAATCATTTTCATGACAATCATTGCTTGAAAGCTAAATTTTTAAAATAAGCAAAACGAAAAAAAAATCCTGTTCTAATTGACATTAAAACGTGACTTAAATGTCACTATAAGCTTAAAAAACAGTGAAATTTTTAAATCAAAATTTTTTTAGAAAATTTATTCAGTCCCCCTTAAGGATATTTCTTTACAAGTGTGTATGTCTGTACTTTAAAACAAATTTAAAAAAAAGCAATATTCAAATCGTGGGAAGCATTTATTTTACAATTTAGATTGATTAATTTGTATTTAATAAGCTCAAAAGGGTTTTTTGGAGCTTTATTTAATAAGTACATTTATTAAATTATATGAGGGGCTATGCAGGTTTGCCAAAAAAATACCAAAAACTCTTATTAGAAAAAGTTCTATTTTAGTATTATTTACCTGAATTCATCTCAAAATTTCTTGAAATAAATAAGGCGATATTATCTCTTCGAAAACACTGGTGTTAAAAAAGTATATTACTTCCAACCATCCGATGAACCAACATGCCAAAAGTTCAAACGAAAATAAGTTTTCAGAAAATCTTTTTAGACTTATTTAACCATTTCCCAGGTTTGTCCGTTCGCCATAAGGGCTACGTGTTTTTGCCAATCATGTTTTATCTGTACCACGTACGGGAATCCATATTCCAATCATGATTTATTATTCTCACCTTACATTTTTATTGCAAATTTTCAATTATTTAACACGAGCATTTTTATTATTATATTAGGCAAAAATTTCTGTTTTGAAAAACCTGGGAAAAAAGATTAAAAATTCTGTAAAAGTCGCAAAACAATAGGCCTATTTTAAAGTTTCTGTTTCAAAAATATTAATACGTTAAGTGGTTAATACAATAATTCCCACGGTAGAATAAGAATTCTGCAAAATAAAAAATTCTGTAATTCATAGAAATTTCCAGTGATAAATTTTGCTTTATTTAATGACGGAATGCCTCCTGTTAAATAAAGAAAATGTTACTACATTAAATTTCTGTCGTTAATTTATATACACTGCTCAAAACAATTAAATGATATTTGAAGTTTTATATAAAATAAAGATATAAACGAAATTTTTTTGCCGAAAATAGAAGAAGAGAATCACAAATGCAAATTTTTCTGGTTTTCAAACTGTGGAGTATGCAAATTTTGAGTTCGACGTCAAAAACGTCGCTTCAGCGGCAGCGAATGAAATTTGACTTTCAACTGGATAAAAGAGAATGAAGACGAGGATGATCGGCATTCAGTGATTGCTTTGTTTCGATGAGTACGATGTCTCAGCGAAGTCATTTGACAGATTCAGAAGCTTGGATAATTGTTGGTAGGTTAGAAGGGGGCCAAACTCAAGCCGAAGTAGCGCAAGCCATTGGAGTGTCACAAAGTGTCATTTCCAGGATCTGGAACCGTTTTTTGGAGAGTGGATGTGCAGGCCGAAGACCAGGGCAAGGTCGTAGACGGGCAACAACGCCCAATGAAAATCGGTATTTAGCCTTAACAGCTCGGAGACACCGAAACATGAACGCTACTTATCTCCAACAACACCTTCGCTCGGCTACAGGCACCACGATTTCAACTTAGACTGTCCGAAATCGGCTCCATGCTGTAAGTCTGTATGCTCGCCGACCGATGGCATGTGTTAGATTAACATCAAGGCATCGTCGAGACCGCAGGGAGTGGGCAACCGAGCATGTCAACTGGAGGCGAAATGAATGGAGCAATATTCTGTTTTCTGACGAGTCCCGTTTTTCTGTGCATCCGGATAATAGGCGTATTTTCATCTGGAGGGACTGTGGCAGTAGGAATAATCGTGCGTTCGTGCACGACAGTGTCAGATTTGGCGGTGGAGGAGTGTTGGTGTATGGTGGCATCTCCATTGACGGGCGCACTGACCTCTACATCATTCGCGGTGGAGCTCTGACTGGTCGCCGATATAGGGATGATATCCTCAGACCTATTGTAGTCCCTTACGCTGCAGCAATCGGAGATAACTTCATTTTAATGGACGATAACTGCAGGCCACATCGTGCAAACCTGGTGGAGGATTTCCTTTTCGAGGAAGGAATCGTTCGAATGGAATGGCCAGCGTGTTCTCTAGACATGAATTCAATCGAGCATGTTTGGGACGCTCTAGGAAGACGAGTTTCTGGCCGCCAACAACCCCCACAAACACTCCAAGAACTGGAAAGAGCTCTTCTGGAAGAGTGGGGCAGAATACTCCAACTCGTCATTAATAGCCTCATTGAGTCCATGCCTCAAAGGTGCTCAACGTTGCTGGCCGCCCATGGAAACCATACCCTCTACTGAAAATGATTTTCTTTGAAGAAAACAACTTTTCTTATTCTTTTTTTCTCATATGCACAAATTGTGTTTTTTTCCTTTTGTACATAAATGCGCAATAAAATGCATTTTTTTCTGCCAAACATGTGTAATTTGTTCTCATATAACCTACTATGTCTGTCGACCATGTATCAATCAGCTAAAAAGTTTCCCAGATACAAAATCTACCCAAAACTGCAATATCCTTTAATTGTTTTGAGCAGTGTATCTGCATTAAAATATCCACCAATTTGAAAATACTGTTGGGAGCAAATATGCTACCATGGGCACTAGGATAGATGCCAAAACTTCTTAATTATTTCGGATTCTGATCAAACAGAACAAGGTTTAAACCGGAAAAAGAAGATAAGGAAATATACTTTGTTTCTAAAAGATATATTTTGGAATTTAAATTGAAAATCTTGATTAAATAATATTACCGGTTGAAAACATGTTCATCTTGGATCATACTCCGGAAAAAACTAGAGATGTTGGCATCTATGGCATTAGTGAGTAACGAGGGATTTCAAGCGCAGGATATGACGAACCCACAGTGCACACATTTATTAACCCTTAAATGCATATTGTGTCATTTTCGATACCATAAGTGCTCCCGATTTATTGGGGGTTTTATTCACATATTCCGTATTCTCACCAGAAATTTAAAAGAGGAATTTTCACTTTACTTAATGACAGGCCATTCGTAAAAAAATTACTATTTAAATTTTTCTGGTATGAATTCTGATTCTTTGAATTGCGCATTTTTTAAAACGCGTTCTAGCCTATGCATTTAAGGGTTAAATTTCTCACCACTATTTTTAGAAGAGATATTTCAAAGTGATTTTATCGCAGAAATTCCGAGAAATGTCAACAATTAAATATGATGCCGAGTTTTGTTTGAATGTATTGGTGGCATAGTATAAATTCTACATTTCTTGGATATACGCAAGCATGCCCAGGCAAGGAAAGATTCTGAGAAATAAAAAAGAACTCCCTTGTTTTTACGCCATAGGATTTCGTTTGCGGTTTCTTTTCCATTAAAGTGAGTTATATTTCTAATCCCCCTTAAACGAAGTAACTCAACCGATTTTCATACGCAACAGTAGTACAGTAAAATAATATAAACCTGATTTTGTTTTTACACTGTCATAGATTTAATCATAACTGCCAACTTTTACACTTTCTGGATATTTCTAAAAATTCATACCAAATCTTGCCTCCTTCAATTTCCAGCATTCTTACGCATCAAGGACTGCCATGGACTGCCACCAGAATTTTTGCAAAGTAATATTTGCATTTAAGAATTTTGTTTTCTGATATAGTGGTCAATACTTTAAGAAATTTCTAGTTTAAAAACACATAAAATCCTCTGAATCACATGCTGCGAACGAACCTTGATCTCTGATTTTGGTTGTTAATTAAGGTGAAATTTAACATTAAATTTTAGAGGTAAATTAAACTTTTAAGGTGCAGATATGAGTTAGTTATCTAATTACTTACAAGTATTCTATATCCCTATTTATTTCATAGTAGATACGCCATATTTAATCACAAAAATCTGCGATTATAAAAGGCAACGGTTACTATTAAGATGCTGGTATTCAATCACTATAAAGCTTTAACTCTTTCAAAGATAAAGTACTTCTGCTGTTATAAAACTGTTATTATAAAATATTCTGTTAAAGTAAACACTTACATATCTTACTTAATCCCGCAGTTTGTTAAAAGAAAAATATAAACTATTTCTTACTGTTAAAATTCTGTAATTCAAAGTGTATAAAGCATTAACTCTTTCAAAAGAAAAGCACACTTGTTGCTAAATTGTCTAAACGTCTAAATAACACGAGTTTAAGGAAAAAATTATTTGAAAAAATAAAATCTTTTCTTCAGGATCTTTATTAAAGTAAAATTTTAACGCAGTATTCTGATGCAACTGTGGCTTTTACAGATATTTATTAAGTGGTACGAATACATCCCAACAAACACATGACTTACGGCCTACAGACGATTTCATTGCGGCCAGAAGGAGTTAAGGCCATTTGTAACAAAACAATGCGGTACCGCAAATGACCCTGCGCTAGTTGCGGCAGCTACCGCCAGTAACGGATCGGCGATGAGAGAACAGTTACATTTACTTTGCCGGCCAACTCCTAAGGGTCAGTTTCCGGCAATAATGTAATGGCGTATCATACTTTAGAAAGCAAAGGGCCGTTATAATCTTACCAGCTTTTTTATTTAAAGAAAGAGAGAGTATTTTTTGTGTCTTCATTTCTTTCAGAAATTACTTCAAATCTAGGTTTTAATAAACATATAAATATGTTGTAAGTTTTATATTTAAAACAGTAATATAGAAGTCATATTTTTATTTAGTTTCAAAATATTTTTTTTATAAATAATAAAAATTGCTCCCAAAATGTATACAGTATTCCAAATAATTTCTTCAGGCGCTCTTTTGCATTCATTATTTATAAAAAATAACTAAAAGAAAATGAATAAATGTTTAAAATACATTAAAGATATTTAAAATAAATATTAAAATAGAAAAAGTCTTTAGATTGTTCCTAAATCAGTCTCTGTCTGCTTTCCCCACCTACTCTGTAATGCAAAACTCTCGTATACATACATGTATAATTTTTAGTTGTAAATGCATAAATATTTCTAAAATTGTCTATTACAGTATTTCTAAAATTGGCATAAAAGCCAAATTACTTGGGTTTTTTTTTTTTTTTTTTTTTTTTTTTTTTTTTTTTTTTTTTTAAGGAAAGATTTTTTTTTCCTTAAAAATAAAAAAGGTTGTTTTGGGGGGAAAAAAGAAAAAAGAAAGAAAAAAAGAAAGAAAGAAAAGAAATACATTTCGATTTCCTTGCCTCTGCAAGCGTGGGTGGAAGGCAAAGGTTGTGGGCTAATAATTCTCCTTTAAAATGAATAATTTTTCTGTAGAACAGTACATTTTAAAAAAATTCTTTTGTTCATTTTGTTTAAAAAGTGTTTTACTTTTTTCCTGTGTAAAAACATGCTTTTGATACATTTTGTTACATCAATTACTTTCTGATACATTTAATTATTTTTGTACATAAATGAATAAAAATTGTTTTTGTAATCGAACAACTTTTTTCATTTTTCATGAATGTGTATATCTGAAATGGAATCCACACTTCCATACATTTTTCTTAACCGGCGCCCTTTTACACTCATTATTTATAATAAAAAAATGAAAGAAAATGAAAAAAAATTAAATAGATTAAAATAATTTAATATAAATATTTAAACAAAAAAGTCCTTATATAAAAGTAAATTTCAGTAAAGGTAGGAGATCTTTCAGAATATGCTGTGAAGTTTGATGTTTTGTACCAAAAAGCTAGACGCGAGAGCACGGGAAATGGTAAAAAAAAACGGAAATAATAAAAATTCAATCGCTTACAAGTTGTAATTCATGCCTAGATTTAAAAAAAATGAAACGAAAACTGCTCAATGACAAATCGCTATAATAATCATTTGGTCAAGATTAATGTTTTTGCGCTTAAACATACATCACAAAATGTGTAGAAAAGATTCGGGACATTGAAAGGGGCGAAAAAAAAACACATTTTTAAAAAAATATGCTTTTTTTAAAAAAAATTAAAAACATAAGCCCACTAGAATCTCAAGTTAACGAAAAATTTTCAATGATTTCTTTAAAATTACTAAAGATCGTACAATCATTTCTTAAAGTTCTTTCTTAGAGAAGTAAATGCCTAAAACTTTGATAAAAGTATTCTATCGATATGTATATTTTTTAACTTAAATTTCTGTAATATGACTTTTCATTTTGTTTCAAAAACATCATAAATCTTTTATTTATGAAAAAATGGTTAAAATGCAGTAAAACACTGTGTAAGACGGAAATCTATATATTTCGCAAAGATTTCCAAGTCTCTGGGAATTTATTGAGATAGAGTAAAATTTATTTACGGCGGAATATTCTCTACGATAGGAAACTTTCTCGATTCAAATCTATTTCGCATTACACAGTTTACTGTATTTAAAATCCTGAAGAGTTGTCGTTAAATTTGCGAAACGTCTCCTTAAAAAAAAATTCCATTAAACATTAAAATACATAAAAATATATCCGGGCTGTAAGAATGTATCGTTAAATAGACATAATTTTTAAATCCAGATACATCAAATAGACGTTTATTTTACTACATCTGTAAAAGGATTCCTTATCTTTCTCCCTTTTTTTCTGAGGAATTTCAAGGACACATCAGTGACCTAGCAGTTTTTCGCTGACTCACCCCTCTCCCCCGTTCCCGTTTCCGTCTTTGTCAATTATCTCTGTCATTCCTCATTCCAACTTCACACCTGATGCTAGCTGCACACTGGTGCTCTGTTCTTTATCTCTGAGGATATTTACACATAAAATATTGTAAGTCTTTTCAATTTTTGTCTATTCATTAAAGATTTGTAACTCTAAAATATTTCTGCATCATTTTATTGTATTTGTTTTTATATTAGAACCGTATTAATACCCATTTTGGTTTTCACAAACGCACAATAACATTTATTTAATATTTATTAATTTTATTAAATTTAGTTTTCTTCAAAATTTCATTTAGTTTGTATCATTAAATGCATTTTTTTTTACACGAAATGTTTTATTGTTGGAATTATATAAATCGAATTTAAATATTATGAATTTTCGATGTTCCTTTCTTAACATTTTAGTTTACTTAAAATTAATTGTTTCCATGTGGTTGTTTTTTTTTTAATATATATATATATATACCAGGGCTCGAAAAATCTACATGCCCGACATCAGTGTTGTTAGACGGCGACTTTTTAAAAATTCAGATTGGCACCACTTCTTTGGATTAGTAAAATTACGTTTCGTTTAATGACATATTAATCAAGAGGAATTTTATCCTTTAATAAAAGTGGTGCCAATCAAATTTTTAAAAAGTCGCCGTCTAACAACACTGATGTCGGGCATGTAGATTTTTCGAGCCCTGATATATACAACTTTCAAAGAAAAGGATTTTTTCCCCCATTCTAAGTGCGGATAATAATTTCTCCTTGGTGAAAATGGCATTAAAACCAATAACTAAATAATTTTAATGCACTAAAGAAATAGAGTAAAGATAAAACGCAATATTAATTACTCGAAATACTTTTCTGAGAAAAGATTATAATTATTTTGCTCAATTTCGAAAGGAAAATCTAATATTATCTGATATAAACAAACTAAAAATGTGCACAAGAACGAGAGACGGGTATATATACATATATATATGTAAATACAAAAAAAAAAAAAAAAAAAAAAGGTTCGTGACATGTAAACATCAAACTCTATTTTTATTTATTTTAAATAGCTGTGCGATTTTTTTTTCATAAATTGAAAATGATGCAAAAATAATTGGGATTTAATGTACTTTAATGAATGGACATCAAATATTAACAGACTTAACAATAAGAGAAACTAACTACCACATACATATATAAAATAGATTTATTTTAATATAAAATACATAATAAATCATATTAAGAATATATGTTATTTAGGCGTAAGTTCAAAATGTGTTGAATAAAAAATAATTGTTGAATAATAGCTTGAATGACAAATGTTTCTTCTTTCTTCATGAAAAATAAATATAGAAATAATAATTTAGGTTCATTTTTCAAAAATGTATAAATTTATTTATCTTGAGCTTTTTATAAATATTATGCTTGGCATACTGATTTTATTTTTCAAATTGTATATGAAAAGCAACTGTTTATAAATGGCATTATTTATACCTATATTTTTTTAATGCATAATATAATAAATAAACAAATTATTAAGTTCAATATGCCAAGTATTGTATTTTGGAAAAATTCAAGAAAAGTAAATTTATATATACATATATTTATTGTACCTAAATTATTCTTAATATATTTATTTTTTTATGCAGAAACATTTAATCATTCAAGCAATTCTTCGATAAATATTTTTTATTCAACAAATTTTCAATTTATGCTTAAATAATTTTTATGGCAAGGCAGTGGCAGGCTTTTGGAGAGTAGAAATCATTAAAGTCTCTTTTGCGGGCAGCTTTTGGCTAAATTTAATTCTTACAAAACACAAATGGCATGGCTAGGGCAAACTTCTGGCTAGCTTTGATTGTTAATGGCCTTTAAAAGAATAACTGTGGCCAGTTTGAGGCTGTCTGATATTTTGGTAAAAAGTTAATGGCACACTTGTGGGCATCTTCTTGTGGGCGCGTTCTGGCCGGCGTGACAGTTTTTTTGAAGGAGCCGTTACGGCAAAGAACGGCGGGCCGTCACCAAACACTTTGGGCCAACGTTAACGACACCTTTAGTGGCCCACAAGTTATGTGTTTGTTGGGATGTTTCTACCCAACATTGTGTTCACTTCTTGATGAGAGGCCATTCATATTTGAAATACGTAATTTTAATCCTTAACAGCTTCATTGACACTAGAATTTAGGAATGAAGTTCTTCCACCTTTTAAGCACGTTGATTGAAGCTATTATTTATTTATAGATAAATTTGTTTGTAAATTCTGATTTCAATTAATCATTTCAGTAAATTACGATTTGCAGTAATTTTACCATTAGTGCCTAGCGTCCCTTTTTAGGGACGCTTCAAAAGGTGCATTCAGCACTGTTTTTGACACCGGTAAAAAAGAAAAGCAATAATTATTTTATTTAAATGATGCATTTTCGTGATTAAAGAACTAAACTTAAATCTTCTAAAAATAGTGGTGCCAAACAAATAAAATTTTCGAAAAAGATGCTGGACACGAATGGGTTAATCTGAATGGAATAAACATAACTATTTAGAAGGTAAAGAACTTCAAATTGCTAAAATGTTGAAGAGAAAGATTGACACCCGACTTTACGTACAAAAGTTTTCCTAAATATGAAATAGATATTTTTTTCCACGAATACAACAAATCTCTATCAAACTTCTGGTACCATTGTGGAATTTAACCCTTTGCGGCGCCGGGCAAATTCATTGCTTAAGTATTGAAATTAATGACTGACACCGAATTTGAAAACAACTTTATTTATAAATAAGAAAACGCTATATTTCACACATTCAATAAACTAATTTTTTTTAACAAAATTCTGGTGCCAATGTGGCGTTTGGGAATTAAAATTTAATGGTATATCTATGAAACCAGCTCGCCGAAAGGGGTTAAAGAGTAAATTTAACCCATTCGTGGCCACCACCTTTTGCTCTAATTTTATTCGGTTGCAACCACCATTTTTAAAAGAATTAAGCTTAGTTCTTTAATTACGAAAATGTTTCAGTTAAATAAAATAAAGATTGCTGTCCTTTTTTGTCCTTTTGTCAAAAACAGTGCTACATGCGCCTTTTTCAGCGTCTCTAAAAAGGGACGCTAGGCACTAATGGGTTAAGTGCTTTCATAAGCATATCACTGCCCTCAAAAATATTAACAGGTTTGCTCTTACGATGTACGAGAAAGAACACTGTGCTTTTTTTGTTTCTAAGAGATTTCCATACCACTAATATTAAACTGCAATATTAGCTCTCTTTAACCCCTTGCGGGGCAGTGGTTTCATAGATATACCACTTAACTTTAATTCCCAAACGCTACATTCGCACCGGAATTTTATTAAAGAAAATTACGGTTTATGGAATGCGTGAAGTATAGCGTTTTCTTATATACAAATAAAGTTGTTTTCAAATTCCGGTGTCAGTCATTAATTTCAAAACTTAAGCAATGAATTTGCCCTGCCCCGCAAAGGGTTAACCGCTTTCCTGTTTTGCTCGTATGTCGCATGGACAACGCGCTTTTGCCAATCATGTTTTACTCGTATCACGAACGGGAATCCATACTCTAATCATAATTCATTATTCTCACCATCAAAATTTTATTTAAATTTTGCATTATTGAATCCCAGCGCTTTTCCGATTCAGATAGGCAAAATTTTCTTTCTTGAAAAACCAGTAATAAACGATTAAAAATTCTGCAAAAGACATTATTTGAAAGTTTTAGTAGTTAGTTCAGTGGTTAAAACAAAAACATTATTTTAAAACATAATGCGTTTGTATGCGGTTTTTCTGAATTCAAGTGATAATATCACTTTTTTTAAATTTCATTGTTATTATTTTTTAATTTTAATTTCTATATGTATTTCAAACATTTTAGTGTTTTTTTAATGTATGACCTAATAATAAAGTAACGTTTTGAGGTGATGATTATATAAACATGTGCAATACAATAAGATTTTCCAACAATTCAACTGCGGGCCGAGGAACGCGAAAAAAATTTGCAGAGCTATCGTCACCTTGCATAATCGCATAATTTGATTTGACTTTCTGTGATTAAACAAGGCGAATATTATTCTGCAAATTTATTAATACTTTTGCATTTTGCGCATCACTTATTGAAAATTCTTAATATATATGCTTGTAGTATTACTATTTGATTTAAGAGATATTTAGGAATATATATATATATTTTTACTTATACTGTGCAAATAATGAAGCATTACTTTTTTTTATACAGCTCTGAAAAACGTTGTACAAAACGATTATGAATTTCGCTATTAGCCTTTTCCGGCACAGACAAATTCTGTTCATAAATTGAGAAATTATTGACTGAATTATTGATTATTTACAAACCATTTTAGAAATCAAGCACACCTTAAATTTAGCTTTTATTCTATAAGGAAAATTTTGTTAAAATATTCTTGGTGCCATTTGCAAGTTTGGAATTAAAATTAGTTGTGCTCGGGGAATGTAATCACTGGGCAGAAAGGGTTAAATATGCCGGCCTCAAATGACTGATTTTTTAACTGCCAGTGGTAAGCGTTTTGATTTAGTTTCTGTAAAAAAGAGACTGCTCCGACTCCTGAAATGCGGATGCATCCGAGGTCTGTACATGCAAGACCATTCTATTCAGGAGCCAGTTTTGCCTCCATTTTTATTTTAAAATGTTGGATTCACTACAGGAAATGCAAAAAGTATTTTCAGATTTATTCATTTTCAAATTTTTTTTTATTACTTACCACATTCTGGGAGAAAGCGTTTTCATTATCAAAGTGATGAAATAAATGTTTGGAACAGGAATATACCATCAAATGTATTCGGAAACGAGGAATAGTTTATATTTTACATATGTATTAAATGGGAAATACTGTACTAATATTCTAATGGCATTGTGGCGTTTTGTTATTAAAATTAAGAGGTTCATATCACAACCCCTGAAAGGGTTAAGTTAAAAATTCTTCTTCAAAAAGTTTCTGCTTTTATTCGAAATCCTGGGAAAAAATGAAGGCCAAACTGGGAATCCTGACCTCATTTATGTTCCAAGGATTATTATTATTTTTTGTGCATTTATTTATTTTGTCAAACTGCTTCATTTTCACCAATTTTATGAAATAAAAATGTATACCTTAGTGAATATATCATTCAAAAAGGCATTAAATATCGTAAATATATTTGTAGAAAAATAAATATTAGTCAAGACACCTTAATAAATTAAAACCTGTGTAAATGGCAACACTGAATTGCAAAAATCTTGCCTAGGGAACAGTACTTTGCAGGTATCCTACCTTTTGGATAATATGAGTTAAATATATTTTTTATTACAAAAATTATATACTTACGCACAAAATTGTATATCGTGATTTTCGGCGTGTACTCCGCAGATCAAACAATAATTTTTTGGCCTAGAAATTCTTATAAAGAAATGTAACTTTTAAAATCGCCGTAAATATTTCGTTCACCCTCAAGAAAAGTGATATATCTTGACAAAAGTAGATTTCACAGGAGAGGCAAAAGAAAATTTTCTTGATTTTGCTGTAACTTGAAACTCTAGCAAAAAACTTGCATCAAAGCGTAAAACTTTTACGAATTAAGACATCTAATGACGTTTGGATGGTTGGGCAAATATACCTTTCCAAACAATCCAACCCGCTTTTGTGATTACGAATGGACAAATAGCATAATAAAGCTATTTGTCGTGTAACTACACTTATGAAACTTTTGAAGAAGATAAACCTACGACAAACTTATTAGTAGAAAAAAAAGCAAAATGAATTTTCGCGAGATGTGTGAATTTTCTTGCGGTGAGCGATTTGTTTTCAACTACTCAATAAAATTTCTTGGTCGAAGAAGAATTGTTTGTTCCGTTGATTATAAGTCGGAAATTATGGTACTTACATTCCATGCAAAGTTAATAAAGGAGATCTATTATTTTAAAATATGTTATTCACTATTTTATATTAAAAATATCTTAAATTTCTAAACTAAGTACAAAACTTATAAAAGTGTTAAAGCATTATAATATCACAGTGTCTTTTATGAAGAGAAATAAGTAATTTATTCAATGTTTTATTTTTAGAAAAATATATTGTATAAAGAATTCCTGAAGTTACATGGTATAACGAAAAGTAGAAATGTATTATTTAATAACTCAGGTAAGCCTAATAAGATTTCTTGAAAAAAAATTCAGTTATGTTCTTCTTTAAAACATATCTAATTTTTGTTAAAGCATCGTACATATCAGCTATTTCTAAACCATCAAACTCAATCCACAGGCATGACAGTAATCTTTTACAATAACATTAACCTTATTTAATCACAGAACGTTAACTCAAATACTTCAATTCAGTAACAGGTTTCATACGGGTCAAAGAAATTTTAGACCAGAAAATTCTTAATTCAAAATTTTTTATAGAAAATTTCTCATTAAATAGGGCGAAATTTTACGAGTTTAAACTATATTTATTTTACTGTAAAAAAAATACGGTATTGGTCTATAATACACTTTAGTATATTCAGAATATTCTGACAGTACGCCCAAATTTATTAAGGTGATTGTGCGTAAATAAACAATTTGAAAAACTCAAAACACACTTGACAACCTATTTTCTCCAACGCATACAATGATCCAGAAAATATTCCTTATTCCTTTTGTTGCAGAGCTCTGTATATCATCTACGGATTTCTACATATATTATGTATTGCAATAAAAGTTGGTTCAGTAAAACAAATAGCAGAGCTAAAAATAACCATTCAGAAATTTTCGTGGAGAAAATGAAATATACACGAAAAATTTTGTGCAGTTTTGTATATACCACAATTTCGGATGTATAAGCCGCGGCTCAAACAATTCTTTTTGGACCCAGAAATCTTATTTAGTAATTGAAAACAAATATTTACGGCGATCTAACTAGTTATATTTGTTTCTTAAAAAAATCTGGGTCGAAAAAGAATTGTTTGATCTGCTGCTTATACACCCGAAATTACGGTAACCTACAGATTTTATTCATGCCATGTAATATTTAAAAAAATCAATTTAAAAACTCGCACCACAACAGAAAACACCCTTCTACCCATTACTGTTCACAGGCTTCTAAATTCCATTTTGATCTGCACCCAAATTCTTTTATATGTCCCTGTAAATGCACCATACGCGCACTATATTATTCTATAGTAAGCACCGCTTAGTACTCACCAGGAAGATATATATATATATATATGTGTGTGTGTGTGTGTTTAAAATAGTGTATCATCATTAAATTGCACCTCTAATGATTTTTAATTTTTAATCGTAATGTAACAGGAATTCTTTTTGGTGTCTCTGTGGATGAACCACAAATGCTATATACGTCATTTTCAATACCAAACACGCCCTAGAGGAACTCAATAACGCCTATGGTTTTTATAATAAACAGAATACACTTACGCAAGTTAGAGCACGGATGGACAAAGAGACAGACCAATCAAATTCCTAAACGCTTATGAATTATAATGGAAAGTGTTAAAAATTTAGTTTTTTAATATTATTTTTTCACTGTTGAAAAGTGTTTCCTAATTTGAACCTAATTCATCATTTTTCTTTGTTCCTCTTATACTTCTAAACGATCCTAAATGGAAAAAAAAATATGTGAATTGAGAATAAGCAAATCAATTGAAAGGAGTGTTATTGAAATTTATGTTAATGCTTGCGTGATACGTTTCTTTATTATTTTCAAATACAGAACACGAAACCTTGGACATGAAATGACTTACAATGTTGTTTTTTCTTTTTATTTACAATTCAAATGAATTACTCTAAAAGGCTCTTTGTGTTAAGTTCAACTTATTAGCTTTTGAAAATGCATAGCGTGCATTGTTATGGATGTTTTTTTATACATTTCATTAAGAGTTTACAAACCCAAATTTACTGTTTCTGAAGATTACATTATGCTTTTGGAAATCAGGTTATGTATCATACATCCAAGAACTCTAAAAAGTTTAGACAGGTGCATGTTATGTAATTATCCGTTGCATGTTTATATTCCAGTAGTTGTTTGACATTATGCACGGTTAATTAAACCGTTAAATACGTTTAAAATAATTTGTTGTGTCGCTTTTTTAAAAATTCATGAAGAAACGGTGGCGTTTCTGGATTATTTTACAGTTAAGTTTTAAGCATTATTTTTTATATATTCGCAAAAAATAGAAAATTGCGTCAGTTTACTTGTTTTGAAATCGAGAACAAATGTACAAATTTTAAAATATTTTTTAGATTTTTTTAAATATATCTATAACTAGAGTTCATACAGGGCTCCCAAATGGTCCGCGAACTGAACATCAGAATTTTTTTAGAAAAATTTTCTTTTTAGATATTTCTTACAAATTGTCAAGAAACCACGTTTGGAAGTTGATTCTAGCTCAAACGTATTATGAAATTTTCTGTTAAAAAATACTGATGTTCAGTTCGCGGACCATTTGGGAGCCCTGTTCATACACTCTTAGTGTTTGCATGTCACTATTTTCGAGTAAAAACATGTCTTATTATTTAATTGCGCAATTTTATTGCGATTTTCTAAAAAATAAGATTACTACACTCTTAAAACGAAAGAGCTGATTTTGCTTCTCATGAAAGAGCTGCATTTTTTCGATCATAAATTAGTTGTTTTTCAAACGATTAAATCTTCTTGATTTAAATTGGTTATTTAAACAGCTCAACTTGATTTAAATTGCTTAAAAACAACTCGCTCAACGAGTTATTTCAACTCTTTTCGAGAAGCTGCCTTTCAAAACTTGAAATGAGTGGATTTTGGCTCAACTTTAGCTATTTTGTGGCTGACTTTTTAAGAGAGTATTTGTAAAAATCGTTGCTGAAATCAGGGTTCGCACAGTTATACCACTAAATTTTAAGAATATATTCGAAGAGTTTCACTGCGGAAAAATATCGTAAAATCTGTGAATGAAGGTGGGGATTACGAATGTTGTGGTTAAAAAATTAAATGTAAATTTTCTTATTTTTAATAGTGGTGCCAGAGTCCTTGGAAATTCCAAGGAGGGTGCGACCTTGTGAAATTCAATGGCGATAAAAATCATACATAAATTTATAATACGTATCTTTTATGAAAAACTTCAAACGTGAAATTCACGGACTTTTTTATATTTTATGTTCGGATATCATAAATTTTCAATTACTGACTACAATTTTTATACTCTGTTTGCACCACCACTTTAAAAATACACTTCGTGGTATATTTCTCTTGTAAATATTCTCAAAGCATATGTAAAATATATCTTTTAAAAAATAGGCAGCAATAAAAAATATTCGTTTGTAATACGATACTCCCTCCTTTCCATGCCAATTCTTACATTTTTTTTTTTGGTACCACGGAAATTTAATATAAACTTTTTTTGTTTATTTAAACTGCAGATTACGGTGATTAAGAAAGTAAAAACTTGCTGTTAAATTTTTGTAGTACAAAAAAGCATAAGATGCTGGTAGTTATAATTTCCAAACAATAATCTACGTCGTAAATTTCACGGACTCCTGTTATGTAAATGTAAAACAAAGATTTGTTTGGAAATAGTTGTGCAAGTATAATACAAAAACAGTCACCAACGGTTTTCTTGAAACAAAGGTTTCATTTCTTTATGACTTTCTTGTTTACAAAACTTACTCATTTAAAAATTCCGGTTCAAATTTACAAAGCAAATAAAAAGCTTCTCTCTTCTAATTAGAATATGTACTTTTAAATATAACAGTTCACACAAAGTAATAGTATTTCTTTGATTCATTCAAGAAGGAGACGCTTTTTAACTTCCCACTATTTATTTTATGCGAACAAAAATTAAACTACATTTACGATTTATTTACTCATTCAGACAATTTGCTGGCATAACCAATATATTAAACTTATAAAAAAGATAATTCAGTATAATTCAGGGTTAGTACGCATCAAGGATATCGGAGGATTTTAGAAATACGAAAAATTTCGTAAAGTGCTGGACGCTATACCCGAAGGTTTAACTTTTTTCATTAAATTAATATAATATTACTTTACAAATACTCTGGTAATAGCTGCTTAAAAGTCCTGCAATTGTTTTAAAAAAAAACTTCACATTTGATACCATTCTATACATACTTCAAAATTTTCACGTCACCACATTTAAAATAAGGATACTGGTTACGAATATTACTTAACAAAAATTTTGGTATAAGGCAATTGAAAATCTCCGAAGTGCACGAAGCCTGTAATATTAAATTTATGCAAAAACTAATTTCTTATATATATATATATATATATATATATTTGCATTATTTAATCGTAAAATATCTGCGAAGAAACACGGTAACATTTTCTTAAAGAAATAATTGGTACCGCGAGGATTTAAGTTCATTCACACTGTATTAGAGCAATGTATTTAAACAAAATGTGAAATTGCAATTTAAATGTTCTTAAGCAAGGAAATATGCATAACTAGTCACTTAAAACTACCTTTTAAGTTTTGTACGCAGGGTTCGTATGGGTCCTGTAATTTCAAGACCAGAAAATTCTACAGTACCAACAATTTTTAATTCACAAACGAATTTTTTAGATATTTTGAAATCCTTAATTTAAGTTTTTATTGAAATAGCAAAATTTTACTAAAATATTGTTTGTCCCAATACATAAATTCAAATGAAATATCATGTTGAAAAACTTCTATAATTAATGCAGTTTTGCCACTATTTAGGGAAATTCCAGACCAGGAAATTCTTCTTCGCCAGTAATTCCTAACTGAGAATCTCTTTTTAAGTATAGCGAAATTTCGAGCATTTAATCTAGAAATATTTTTTCTATAGAAAATACTGATATTCATACGCAAAATTCCCTGAAGAGGTGCGAACCTGTAATATATTTTTTAAACTTAACTGTTGTTAGCGGTCTCAAAGACCGCTGTTTTTTTTCTCATTTTTACAATTTAACATGCAAGTTTCAGCTTGGCTATAAATACTGGTAAAATGTTGTTACTTTTAAAGACTGGTACTTTTATTTGATACTTCTGAATAGATAAATTTTAACAATAACAGTCCCGTATACAATGTTTAGTACAGAAATGGTATTTTTTGAATTAGTGTAGTTTTTTATTGATCTTTTGAATAAGTGGTTTCACAGACCACTCACAGTAGTAATGAGAATACAGTATGTAGGTTAAGTTAAGATTTTTAAAATAAATACAAAAATATTTATCATTAAAATTCCATCATTTTCATTTATTATTAGTATCATTAGTATTCATTAACCCTTTGAGCTCTGATGGTTGAAATTTGCACCACTTAATTTTAATGCCGAAATGCTACAATGGCACCGGTATATTCAACCAAATTTATTTGAAAAAGTTTTGTAGCGTTTTTTTTTTCCTGTATATAATAAATCGAAATTTTTCTGTGCAAAATACTGGTGCAAATGTGACATTTGGAATTTTGAAAAAATTTACCCACCAGAGCTCAAAGGGTTAAGGTTGACATTTTATAATACAAATAAGTTTAATAATCGTTGGCACTTTAAACAGATAGAAACAATTTTATAGTAAGAATAAATTAATTTCATACTACAACATACCGTCATTTGCATTTCCTGCATCGAGTTTTGTAGAAGATGACGTAGGGTTATTGTACTTATCTGTATTCATGAGTGACTGTCTAATATTTTTCTCGGGGTGAAGAAGAATAATGTACAGTTTGTTAAAGAAAAGACAAACTAGAGTTACAGTTGCGCTTAAACTTATGGTAGCAGACATCATAAATGTGTTGATTTCTACATGAGATGATGTAGTAAAGTATATAGGTATAAATGCTAACCATATTATACATGTTGTGTACATTGTAAAGCCAATAAATTTCGATTCATTAAAAGCCTCTGGAATTTTTCTTGTTAATATTGCATAAACAGTGCATACAAAAATGAGTAACATAGGATACGCAAAAGCAACCATATAAGTCGCATGTACAGCAGCTGCACATACCATTTGATTTTCATCTCTTGTACGATAATAATGTATAGCTTTGGGTGGAACAAAAAGAAGCCACATAGCAGATATTATTAATTGCACCATTGTAACGCATCCACAAATGAAAAGTTGAGATTTTGGGCTAATACAGCTTGGACGTTTCGTACTGCGAGCACCAGCGTTAAAAATTCTTGCAATTCGATTAGTTTTTGTTAATAAAGCACTATACACAACTGTAAAACATGAACCTATTCCTACACGTTGAGCTGCGCATTTTAGATCTGTTGGTTTCTCAACTAAAATAAATGTCATGCTATAACACAGTAGAATACCAACTAGAAGAACATAGCTTAATTCTCTACCCGATGCTTTCACCACTGGAGTATTATTATACTTGATAAATACTACCATAGTAAATAATGTAGCACAAATTCCTAAAGATGAAAATGATAGAGCACCAATTGCCCAACCGCTGTCGATGCGCATATATCTGAGGGGTATTTCAACACATTCGGTCTTATCTTCATTGGGAAGAAATCCCAAAGGACATTCGTAGCACATACTGTCATGATTCAGAATTTGATATTTTGTGCACATGAGGCAGTGCCAACAACATTTTTCACCTTCAACGAATTTTTTGGCTTCACCTTTTCCACAAGGTAGGCTACATACAGAAGAAGGCATCGCAGGTTCATCCATTCGAAACCGTATGTCTGAAAAATTCAGTTCAAGTTCTCCGTTTTCATATTTCCCAACTTGAACCCACTGGTAATTGCCGGAAGAGACTTGCTTGAAATGGATTATATTGTACCGAGCTGGCCCATCTCCGTTTTCAGAAAACTGGAATTTGTCACCACTTAGACCTGAAAGAAAATATACAAGCAATTAAAAACAAATAATTAGATATATTTAAAAAAAAATCATTAAAAATAAAATACAATATGGCTATAATTTAATTGACAAAATTCAACTTGTTGTATAGCAGTAGCACAAATAAAATTACATTTAAACACAACTTTTGATTGAACAGCGACATTTAGAAATTTTAACGTAATTTAATTTTGCATAACAGAACAGATTTTGTTTTCCAATAAAAATATATAAAACAACACTTTAGAACTTAATACTTTTTATGGGTATGCCAAATTTATAAATATGGGTTATAGATTATATATCACGGGCCACACGTGGCCCGCGGGCCGCAGAATGAGTACGACTGTTGTAGACTCTTAACTACTGACAAGAGATTAAGCTTCAGAAATGTTAAAAAAATTGATTGACACAGGGTTCGTACGCATCAAAACATGCGGCTGATTTTAGATGTTTTAGAACAAGAAGTTTTGTAAAGTACTGGTTGTTACCGTAATTTCGGGTGTATAAGCCGCGGATCAAACAATTCTTTTTGGACCCAGAAATTTTATTTAGTGATTGAAGACAAATATTTACCGCGATCTGCATAATTATATTTGTTTCTTAAAAAATTCTGGGTCGAAAAAGAATTGTTTGATCTGCGGCTTATACACCCGAAATTACGGTATATCTGAAGATAATTGTTTTTCATTAAATAAATTCTTCATTTACTTAATTAATTTAATTAACCCTTTGCGGCGCGGTGGTTTCATAGATAAACCACTTAATTTTATTTCCCAAACGCCACATTCGCACCGGAATTTTGTTTAAAAAAAATTACGGTTTATTTAATGCGTGAAATATAGCGTTTTCTTATTTACAAATAAAGTTGTTTTCGAATTCCGGTGTCAGTCTTTAATTTCAATAATTAAGTAATTAATTTATCCTGCGCCGCAAAGGGTTAATGAACTGCCTCATTTACTGTTTTAAAAAACATTGTATTATTTATTTAATGAAATTAAAGTTTCATTATGTAAATAAAGCAAATACTCTTTTGCGAAAATTATGTTAAATGTTCCTTGAAGCATACAAAACCTGCTGACGCCACTATTTCCGAAGAAATTCCGTTAGAAAATAATAAAAAAGTGGTTTTATTACAAATTACTCCAATAATTATGTGTGTAAGTGTCATGCTTTTACGATAAAAATGCATTCGAAAGTTTGCTATTAAGTTTTTTCAGTCCCCTAATTTTCTTTCTTTCTTTTTTTTTTTTTCAGATTGATTAATTTCCACAGTTTTTAAAATAGAATATTTCGATTTAAAATCTTTTAATTTTAGTCGGTTTTATATAAGGTGAATATTATTACTTCAAATAATGTTAATAAAGTAAGATTAGTAAAAACAAGAAAGAAAAATAATGTCTCAAGCATAGATTATGAAACACTTTCCAATACTTCATGAGTTTTTTACAAAAGCTAATAAGGTTAATTATCTAATGAGGTAAAATAAGGCATCTAATCAGGTTTAATATGGTAAAATATCGAAGTAAACATTAAAAAAATCATAACACATTTGAAAACCAGGTTTATCAATTAGCTTCCATGCGGAAAAGTAGTCTAATTATTTTGTGCAGCTCTAACATGCAATTGTATATATTGTAAAAACCATGGCTGCCCAACCTAGCGCCCGCGTAACATCAGAAATATTTTACAGAAATTTCTGCACTTTGAAGTCTCCGAATATCTCCGATATAATAAGGTCTTGATTTGAGTAAGAATTTTCTGGTATCCAGCGGGCAGCAGGTTGCACAGCCTTGCTACAGACTATACTAAAATTTAATTTACCATAATTTCGCGCGTATCCGCCGCATCTCAAATAAATCAATTCCCACCCAGAATTTATTTTAAATAAAATGTGACTTATTTTTGCTTAACATTTATTAGACTTCTTTTTTACAATAAAATTTTCGCTGTGGAAAATACTTAATTTAGCTGCGGTGTATACGCACGAAATTACGGTAGTAAGAAAATGCATAATGTGTTATAAATTTGCCTTCAGCAGTTTTTATCAATACACGGAAATATTTTTCGACTTCTTTTGTGCAGTCCTGCATATTATAACATATTTGATATGTGCTACATTTTTAGCTAAAATTTAACATAGTTAAAATAACACAAAATAGGTTAAAACGTAAATAATAAATAATAAACGTAAATAATAAACGTAATTAAAACTTTTCAAGTCACATTATAAACCTTAGGAGGTCATGTATCGTCATTTTTGAGCGACTCTGTGTATGATTTTAATTATATTAAGCAAACCTTTCTTGGTATACTAAATATTAGCCACTTTGAAAGTACATAACTCATTTAAAAGCTGTATTTAATACATGCATGCTGATAATATCTAATGCTTACGTATATTTTGTGAAGCCATGTATAATATTCTTAAGCATTTATACACAGCATATTTTATTCAAAATTAAGTTAAATGTGTATATGTAAATAATTCCCAGCACTTATAGCAAATAGACAGTGTACTTCAGGTACAGTAATTTATCCGAATACTTTGTTTGTCCCTCTAAATGAACGAAGAATGCTATGCACAGCATAGTATAGAACAAGTATCTTTTAGAAAGCCTCAGTAAGTGATATCATTTTCAATGCATTACAAATAATGCAACAGAACTAATGTACGCTGGAAACGCTTCTTGTAGACAATTATGTAACAGAATTCTGTTGCGTGACCATCTCAAGGCTTCCGTTCAGCTCGCTTTTTGAACACCACTTTTTTTCAATGAAAAATCTTTATAAATTTCGTAGATAGTTACGGAGCACGGCTTTTTTCTTGAGATTCTTATAGAAACCTACAACTAATTTTTCTCTGATATAATACTGGTTTTCAAAAAACGAACCAATGGAAGCCCTGACATCTAAATGAAAAATAAATGCTTTGCCAACCATATTCTCCGGATCGCAGGATTCATTGCATTAAATAAATGCTTATCAATTTCATTATATCTGAAACTGCACATCGCTAAATTAAACTTCAATTTTTTTCCCATAGGGTGTAATATAAAAGAAACGTTTTGATCGTCTCTGTAAATGAAATAAAATTGCTACGCACTTCATTTTTAATAACGACCGTGCTGTAGTTAACTTAAACAACGTAAAAAAATCAAGTAATTCGAATATAATTCGAAAGTTAAATCTTAAACAGGCAGGGTGACGGACAAACAAACAAAAAAAACCCATTTTACAACTATTTGAAAAGTGTTAATATAGAAGAAAGTGGCAAACCTGTAATCGGTTTCTAAATAATCAAAATTGGACTTGACAAATGTATTGAGTATGCTTATTATTTATCCTCAAGTTGTGAAAGCATCGCTTAAAAAGTAGATGTCTCTACGTCACTATCACAGTGACATACCCAATGATAAGTTTTTGAACACAAGTCATTTTTAAGAAAAAAATTATGTAAGTTTCTGAAATATTTCAAAGAAAAAACGTTTCCTGGTAAGTTTCTGAGACATTTATGAAGAAGATATTTCTTTGAATAAAAATGGTGTTAAAAACGGACCGTATGGAAGCCCTGATATAATAATAGCTGTATTACTACACAAGCAAACCTCCACCAGTTTTTTAGAATGGGTAAATTTGTCGTATTTAACTGCTGCTATTGACTCACTCAAGGCAGCAGTTGTACATGAGTGCACACGAATACAAATGCCATCGATAATCGACCGACTTCCCACTGGTGTTGGAATTCGCACCGGAAATTTTTGAATAGCAATTTTTTTACATTATTTGTGAAATTTCTATCATCTTGTAAAGCAATAATAACTATTTAAAATTATTCATGAGTATTTGGAATTCCTAAATTAAAATTCCGCCAAATGCGGAATGCCACAATAATGCCGCATCTGGGTGATTTTTTATACGGGATTCCAAATTCTCATCAATAAGTTTAAATTATCATAATTCTTTTATAAGGTAATACGTATTCCACCAAATAAAATAAAATTGCTATTGAAAAATTTCTGGTGTCAAATCCAACAATAGTGAGAAATCGGTCAATGAGTGTTGATGTCGCAATTCGTGTTTTTTATCCTTCATTGGCAGCAACTTAACTCAACATTTACATAAGCGGACGATATTTTTTTTAAATCTTTGAGGAAGATTTCTCTTACGAGAATCTAAGAAAATCAGAGCATTTGATTGAAAATTAAAGCGCGATATTAAACGGATTCATACAAAAAATAGAGTGTACTTACCTTAAAGAAGTAAGAGTCACTTATCACAGACTTTTTTAAATGTCTCTTCCTGAATTGAAACTGAACATAATTAAATTAACTATATACTTACCGTAAAATGAAACATTTTTCAAGTAGCCAAGTAATGTAAATCCATCTACTGGACGCATTTTACGGCAAAGTCCAGGAATTCCTTTACACAAATCTTTATGCATCGATTTCAACGCATGAGCAAATGCAAGAACTGCATCGCTCACAAACTGCAATTGCCTCTCTGCTTCATAACCATTTTCACTCGACATTACCTCTTGTCCAGTGCAAAGGTTCGGCTTTTGGTTATAGGGCGTCACAGTGCTATTTGGCCATTTGCAATTGAAAAAGTGTTCCCAATATTCAATAAACCAAGGATTGTTTGGGTTATTGTCAGCAGTTAAATTTAAAAAGTATTCTTCGAAACCAGCAACAGGATGAGCACGTGGTTGCACAGAAAGTGTTCCTTCCACTTGATCTTCATTACCTTCAAAAACTAGTGCTCTAGCACTCCATCCGTCACTTCCAATCCAAGAAAAACTTCCTGTAGCATTATTGCGACGCACAGCTCTCATGACGCCTGCAACTTCTTGATCCGAACCAAATATGATGACGCCTGCGAAAAAGAAATGTATGTACTTTAGTTTGAAAATATACATTAGAAGCAGTAGCGGCTCGCCAGGGAGTGCTGCATCCGATTTTTCACACCACTAAGATTTAACAGAATACTTAATTTTATTTATTTGACAAATTTTGTTTATTAAATAAAGCAGAAATAACCATACAATTTTAGTGGTGTGAATAAATTGATGCAGCACTCCCTGACCAGCCGCTACTGATTAGAAGGAAGCTTTACCTAAGAAAAAGCGCGCATACCCAGGATACGAATGTTTTTCACATTGTCACCAATAAATCTAAATGATAATAATCACCTTACTTTATCGGAAACAATTGTTAAAAATTCTGTGATAAAATAAATTAGAGATACTTAAAAAACGTTCACAATTATAAAAAACGATACGTATCCTGCGTCCATCAATCCTGGCACCTCATCCTCCCGGCTTAAATTTTAAATTACTATATTTAAAAATATTTAATAAAAATAATAATTCACTTCAAGTTCATTATGGTAAAAATGAATATTTTGCTTACACGGTCGTGGCAACGTACGTGACAGAGACAATATTTTATTACATTCTTACAAATTATATATATATATGTATATCTATTATTCTGTGATCTACAATTATGCTAGTGTATCATAACTGCATTATGTATTAACTACTTAACTGATCAGAAAAACTTTCAAATAATGTCTATTTTTTTTCATGTCGTTACAGAATTTTTTATCTTTTATCACCTGTTTTTCAATACAGAAATTTTTGCCTAATTGAATCAGAAAAAATTTCGGATTAAATAATGCAAAATTCACAATAAAATTTTACTGGTGAGAACGATATGTTATAAATAGAATATGAATGCCCGTAAGTGGTATCGGCAAATCGTGATTGGTACAAACGCGTTGCCCGTATGACATACGGGCAAAACAAGGAAGTGATTAAAGGAGCATTCTTGATGCTCGAATCTAAGGTAAAATTTATATGGCTGCGCAATTTTGTTGAGGTATTCTTGATGCAAATACGTATGTTTTTAGTATAACGTTATATATAACAGATTACTTATTATCTGCGCATTTCTTGCTCATATTTTTTTTTAATTTTACTCACATATTAAAGAGGAATCCTATTTACCAGATTTATTGCAAATATTTTTGTTAAAATTTTGTAGCAATTATTTTGTTAAATTTATCAAAAATATTATAATTGAAATCAATGCGTGAATTTTCACATTGCTACTAAGCGTATAACCAACTTAGTAAAAATTGTCCAAGCCGGAGATCGAACACGGAATCCTTTGGAATAACGATCGAAGTGTTCTACCATTTAAGCTAGGAGGACGAAGCCCAGCTTAGCATTTCTCACTTCATGTGTTGGATAGGCTGAAACTCGCAGCACGAGATGGAAGCATCTTCATGAACACACAATCCTGAGGCGTAGCATGAAACGCAAGAATCTCAACATCGGTAAATCATATATTAATTTTTAACTAATTTTCAGCAGTGAACTTACCCTTGAAAATCTTGAATATTTAATACGTAAATTTTCAGATTGCTACTAAGCGTGTACTCCTCGTAGCTTAAATGGTAGAGCACTTGGAGCGCTATTCCAAGGGTTCCGGTTTCGATCCCCGGCTTCAACATTTTTCACTAAGTTGTTACACGCTTAGCAGCAATGTGAAAATTCACGTATTAAATATTCAAAAAATTCAAGCGTAACTTGACTGCTGAAAATTAATTAAACATTAATATTATTATTGTTTTCATAAAATTGTGTACCATAATTTCTTCCGTATACACTGCAACTTATTTAAGTCTTTTTTAACCTGGGAATTTTATTGAAAAACACAAGTCAAATAAGTGCGAAAAAAGTAAGACATATTGTATTTAAAATAAATTCCGGTACTATTTAGAGATATCTCAGGAGCGGCGTATGCTCACGAAATTACAGTACATTAAAATAATAGTCACAATATCATTTTCATATCGGGAGAAAAAACACTAACAGTGCTCTTACACGTCAAGGGATTCACTTGATTTTAATTGTTTAACTACCAGGAATTTCGTAAATTATTGGTTGCTATATCTAAAAGTGGATTTTATTTTTATTAAATAAGGCAAATATTACACATAAAAAAACCTGATAACAGTTTTACAAGTACATAAAGCGTAAAAAACCCTGACTAATAATGTGGAAACATTACTGACTTTTGCCCCCCTCCTTGAAACTAAATGATATTACTGCTATTTTTAAATACACATATTTGTATCAAATTAATCGTACAATTTTAGGAATATTGTTGAAGATTTTGTCTATAATGGCAAAAATATAAAAACAAATAAATGAACAATATTGGCTCGTTTAAATACTTTCGGTCGGATGATACATATATATAACGTCAATAATTGCATGTGGAAAATGCTTTTAGCACCATTAATGTGTAAATATAATATTTTCCTTTTTAATTGCAGCAAATTTTGGTATTTCAGTGGTAAATGGAATTGTTTCAAAAAATGGTGCCAAATAAATAAAATCTGTATAATGGATGTCGTCTGGAAAGGGTTAATAGTACAAAATTTAATGCATGCATTTAAAATTAAACGTATCCCGAATATAAATTTAAATGAATTTTAAATTAAATGAATGAAATTTTTGAAAGTTAAATAAAATAGGTACAATCCGAGCAAGAAAATGTTGTAAACGTATCGTCTACGCTCGATAAACGAAAAATAAACGACTTTAAATTGAATACTTTATTTATAATTACATTCTATTCGTATTCTAGACATTTATAAACGATTTACTCTCATTGGTGTTACAACCAAGCATATATCTTTTTACAGTTTTGCAAATAAAACATGAAATTACAAAGCTCTATATTTACATATAACTAGCTTCTATCTTGTACGGATTTTTCCAACCACTAAAATTAAAAAGAAATTTTCGTCTTGTTTCATAGTTGGAGATCACTAGATTTACCGTAATTTTGCGCGTATACGCCGCAGCTCAGGTAACTCGATTTCCGATTTCTTTTAAATAAAATGTTACTTGCGGTTGCTTAGCATTTATTTCACTTCATTCTTTAAATAAAATTTCCAGTATGAAAAAGAATTAATTAATCCGCGGCGTATACGCGGGAAATTACGGAATTTTAAATAAAATTTTCTATTAAATATTTTGTGGTAGGAAAAATCCGTACGTGTTGGCAGCTATACATTCTAATTTTTGCGTCATTTTTATTACAATTAAAAAAACATAATTAAAAAAAAGCGTAATCGACGACATTTAAAAGTTTATATTAAATAATCTTTCACCTTTTATAAAATAAAATAAAACACATTACTTACTTTTATTACTCTTTTGAACACGATAAAGAAGAATTGTATCAGAAAAGAGTTTTCTTAAAATTTCGAAATCTACAGTAGATGGCGAACATTTTCCCCATTTTATTAATCATATCAGTTCTAAAAAGAACTGTTTTCATTTAAATACCTAACTAAAATTTAAAAAACGATCAATAACGAATAAAAATTAATACAATATAAAAATTACACTGTCAAAATATAAATACAAATGAGAACACGACGTTTCCTCTTGCACAGTTATTCATAGACGTACAATTAACCCCTTGGGGACGAGCGATACTTACCGTAATTTCGGGTGTATAAGCCACAAATTAAACAATTCTTTTTCGACCCAGATTTTATTAAAAAACAAATATAACTACTTAGATCGCCGTAAATACCGTAATTTCGGGTGTATAAGCCGCAGATCAAACAATTCTTTTTCGACCCAGAATTTTTTAAGAGACAAATATAACTAGTTAGATCGCCGTAAATATTTGTCTTCAATTATTAAATAAGATTTCTGGGTCCAAAAAGAATTGTTTGAGCCGCGGCTTATACACCCGAAATTACGGTATTTGTTTTCAATTACTAAATAAGATTTCTGGGTCCAAAAAGAATTGTTTGAGCCGCGGCTTATACACCCGAAATTACGGTATACGTGCCGCAAAAAGGCTTAAGAATCCTTGTTTATTCTCACCAGTAAAATTATACTGTAAAATTTGCCTTATTTAATCGGAACATTTACACGATTTAAAAAGCAACAAATTTTTGTTTTCTAAAACCGGTGACCAATCATTAAAAATTTCGCAAAAAGCTCCCGTCCCGACGGGGTTAAAAGGAAGACAAAATTGGGTGCAATCCTATGGCTAACGATGGATTAAGTCTCGTAACCTTTTAAATCACCCCACCAATCTTGATGAAATTTATTGACAATTTCCATTGGATTATGATCAAGTCGTATGACGGAGAGTTTTTTCTGACATTTTATATTGATACAATGTGTTTTTTTTCAAAATTTCTTATTTTTAGGAAAGTTCTTTTTTTCTAAAACAAATTATTTTTTTAAGCCATTAACCCTTTGCGGCGCGGTTGTTTCATAGATATACCACTTAATTTTAATTCCCAAACACCACATTGGCACCAGAATTTTTTTAAAAGAAAATTGCGGTTTATTGAATGCGTGAAAGATTGCGTTTTCTTATTCATAAATAAAGTTCTTTTCATATTCCGGTGTCACTCATTAATTTCAACACTTTAGCAATTAATTGCCATGCACCACAAAAGGTTAACCGCCAATACTATTGAGTTGAAATGTTCAATAATTTGGCTGAATACTGTTTCACACCACAAGCTCTGCAATATAATTTTCACTAGACATATTCTTATAATTTTCTGACGTTAAGTAAAGTCATTATTTTAACACTAGAACGCCCGGAATTTTTACTGAAGTTTCATAATATTATTTCACACCAGAATTTTAATTCGAAATCATTTAATTGATTTATTTAGCGTAAATCTGAGTGTTTGAAATTTAACTTATTTCTAGAAACCAATTTTGGCTCGAAATGAAATTTAATTACATGGTTGGAGTCGAATCGACTCCTTTCGGGCGTTCTAGTGTTAATTAAAAAATAATGGTGGGTATGTAAATAATTTAAAAATGTGCATTTATTTTGATCGTTGCGTGAACGCAACACCGACGGGTAATGGGTTAAAAGATGACGGCTTCACATAAACTTGTATTTATATTTTACTACTAAAACAAATTCGCATTTGCTGGAATATTTTAGTAGTTGGTGGGTTTCTTTTATCGTAAATATACAGTTTTTCGAAGGTCGAAAAAATTCGCATTGTAATTTGTGCGAAGTTCTTGCCAAACAGATAAATTAAAGTTTATATAAATACTTGGATAAAATTTAGTTCCATTTAATAAATGAATATAAAATGTTAGAGTGAAATAAATTGAAATGATAATTTTTTTTCTCAAGTTTTATAAGAAATATTCAACATATTTTTTTTTCAATATGCCCTCAATCCTATCCTGATTCTTAAAAACACCATTCGCACCGCTTATATTTAGACAGCAAACTCAAAGTCAAGAAATTTGAAAACCACAGTGGTCGTTGAATAGCTCAGCATTTCACATTCATGCTGGTTGGTCATCGACTGTTTTTTGTCATACGACCAAAGGCAAACTAGTAGTTAGAATGCCCTCTGTAGCTCATTGTGAAGGAAAACTTCAAGATTCGTTAACCTTTTCCGGCGCAGACAAATTCTATTCGTAAAATGAGAAATTATGGACTGACACCGGAATTGACAAAATACTTTTTTAGAAATTAAGATTTCCCTATTTTAAGCTGTCATTGTAAAAGTAAAACTTTACTAAAATATTATTGGTGCCGTTTGTAAGTTTGGAACTAAAAGTAGGTGTTGCCGGAGTGGTAACACTGCGCCGGAAAAGGTTAAGTGTGTTGAGGGCGAAAGCTTTTACTGTTACTTGAAATTTTGTAAAGAAGAAAATGAAGGTGTAAACCAAGAATTCTTGCATCTGATAGATTGCATGAAACTATGAATAAAAAGGAATGGGAATAGCCTCAAAATGGTGAATTTTAGCTGCAACGTGTTTCTCAGGGACTAATTACTACCGGAGATAACGTCAACTAGCAAATCTCAGTCATAATTATTGCAAGAAATATACTCTTACTTTCAGTGGTGGAGGTTTACTTCGAATGAAGTCAGTCCCCACGATTTTACCATGTTGTGATAACCTAAAAATCTCGATGTCAGTGAAATAAATTATAACACAAGGGCCAATTTCCACAAGCAAAAAAGAATAGATAATTTTTACATAGCTGTTTTAAAAATTTCTCATGAATAAGCCGCTAAAAGGTAATTTTTCTTTCAAAATGTAGTGGTGGTAGGTTTCTCCAGTAGACATAAGTAAGTTTAAGCAACCGTCATGTGATAACCTCTTCAGTTACTTCAGCCGCAATTGGTAGACTATGCATCATAGTTGCGCCCATTCACGTTAGTTTTACGCTAACATTATATACTTATTTAGAGCATTAACTGAATTCTATCCAAGTGTTTATATATGCTTTAACCCATTAACTGCCAAATCTACTGAGCTGAAATACTCAAGCTTTTGGCTGAATGTTGTTTGACACCACAATCTCTCCAAAATATTTTTCAGTTAATTTTAATTTTATAATTTTCTGTCTTTAAGTAAAGCCAATATTTGAATGGAAAAATAGTGGTGGGTATGTAAATAATTTAAAAATGTGCATTTATTTTGACCATTCCGTGAACGCAACATCGGTGGGTAATGGGCTAACCCCTTGAGGGGCGGTGGTTTCATAGATATACCACTTAATTTTAATTCCCAAGCGCCACATTCGCACCGGAATTTTGTTAAAGAAAATTACGGTTTATTGAATGCGTGAAGTATAGCGTTTTCTTATTAACAAATAAAGTTGTTTTCAAATTCCGGTGTCAGTCATTAACTCCAATACTTAAGCAATGAATTTGCTCTGCCCCGCAAAGGGTTAATTAATGTGTATATTAAATCTGAGCAAGAACTTCATACAATTTAGAAATGTCTAAATTTTTCAGCTCATCGAAAGATTGAACTTTTAAACATTCCATCAACTCCTGAAGCACTCGAGCGATTTCGATAAATAAAAAGGGTTTTTGCGGGAGAATATGAGTGTATGATTGAATGTGGCAGGTAGTTTTAAGTAATTTTAATTAGTTTCAGAAAATAATCTCAAAAATATTAAAATTCTGAAAAATTACCATTACTCTAAATTAGAAATTTTTAATTCCAGAAAAAACTCGCCTCCAAAAAACTTGAACATGATCCAGGGATTATGAATTCCAAATGTCATCAAAATACGTCGGGGAGTTTATAAGGTTGGTTGGTTAATTGAATTTTATGGCACAAAACCCCTATAGGGACATGTTGCGCCAACACAAAGTGAAAACCAAAACAAGAAAGGTGAAAATAAATAATGGGATAATAAAAACAACTAATTAAATTGAAAGGTATAGATACATATTTAAAATCGTTTTTTAAAGTCAAAAGGCAATAAGAAAATTTGTGTTAAAAAGACACAAAATTATTATTAAAAATTCAGTACAATTTATAAAGTAATAATTGTTAAAAATGAATAAAGTATAAAAAGTTATATAAAACAGGGTTCGTACGTGTCAGGGGATTCTTGGGATTTTACGTGGTTTTGCACCAGAAATTTTTTAAAGTACTGATTCCTATATCTAAAAATTAAATTTTTCCTAATAAATAAGGGAAATATTACTGTACAAACATTCTGGTAAAAGATCCTTGAAGCGTAGCAAACCCTGTAAAAGACATGTTTCAAATGACAGAGAATTTTAAAACAATGTAAAATTATCTAGGTGATAACTCTTCAAAAACAATATTATCGTCATCTGCACTCGAGTCATAAGATTTCGATTCCAATGCCTGGTCTGCATGGTTTTACATCTGTTTCTTATCCTTTATATTACATAGTGATAGACTGGATGATTCCTTGTTTTTTTCTTCACAGTTTTCCATTGTGAAGAACTCCGAAGAGTCTTATTCTCTGTCTGAACGCAAGTTTTATTTCTCGGTCTCTCTGCCTATACACAAGATCTTTCCTTTGCTATCTCCTTTCGCGGATAAACAAGGTTTTTTTTTTTAACAGATTTGGAAATGAAGAAATCTTAGTATCAGTATGATGCTTGGATGACCTATTTGATTGAACTGGAGAATTCTGTGATCTACTAGATTTGTGTTCTATTGTAATAAGTTCTGAGGATAGTAGCCAATATTATAATTTTTGGGCTCCCAGAAAATTTAATAAGAACGGAGACATCACGAGTTTCTTTATTTGGAGTGTTGGTTGCTTGTGTTATAGCTGCATTACTAAGCGGTAAAGAGGAGTTAATGTGAGTGCTAATGCGCTTAAGATGTTTGAATTGTTGTTTGAGTAAGCTGGAGTAAGATACTCTGATAGACGGAATTCAAGACATAACAATTTCATGAGATTCAACATTAGAAATTCTTTGGGTTATTTGAAGAGCTAGTACCGTAATTTCGGGTGTATAAGCCGCGGATCAAACAATTCTTTTTCGACCCAGAATTTTTTAAGAAACAAATGTAACTTTTTAGATCGACGGAAATATTTGTTTTCAATCACTAAATAAGATTTCTGGGTCCAAAAAGAATTGTTTGATCCGCGGCTTATACACCCGAAATTACGGTATTTCTTTTTCACGGATCCAGTTTGGACAAGAACGGGAATAGGCTGGATGGTCACCTTTACATTTTTTGCAGCATTCAGATTTTTTACAGGATTTGCCATCGTAGCCGACATTTGCACAACGCTGAGAGGTAACGGAACCACGAGAAATAGTGTTTGTATGGCTATATCCTTGACATTTGAAACAGCGGACATGGTTACTGATATAATAACGAACAGGACAGCTTAACCGCTTCGGGAAGGAAGCCTTTTACGAAATTTTTTATGTATTGTCACCGGTTTTTTAAAACAGAAATTTGTATATTATTAAATCGAGAAAATGCTCCGAATAAATAAGGCAAATTTTTCAGTAAAATTTTACTGGTGGGGACAAACACGGATTCTTAAGCCTTTTCGCGGCACGTATAAGCGTCGCTCGTCCCCAAGGTGTTAAGTAGACTTTTTTAATTTTTGGTGGCAAAGCAGAGCTATTAAACGTCAGAATAATATGCTTTCTAGGGAGCATTTGTACACTCCGACGTGTAATGATAGAGTGTGGATCTATAACATTTTGATCATTTAGATTCTGTAGGAATTGCTCTTTTGTGGATAGTAACAGATCTGGTTTGAATATATCACCACGGTTAATATTTTGAGTTTCATGCGCCTTAACAGAAATAGTAAAAAGCCACTATAACTATTGCAGTTTGAGAGAAATTGTGATTGAATGGCTAATGAAACCACAAGAAGCAAATCTCCACAATGCAGTTTTTTAAGTGAGCAGTCTTCACCAAAAACAGAATTGAATGGTTTTGAATAAGGAAATTTGAGGCTCTGACAAAAGAACTATTAGAGTGACTGTCAGTACGTCCAATAATAAAATATCGAGTTAAAGATATATTATGTACCCTTTGTTGCTTTTCATATGGGAGAGAGTTAGAAGGAAATAAAGTTTTCCATCTATATTAGAAAAATAGTAAAACAGACCATGGATGCACCACCCATTACCAAGCCCAACAAGAGGATGCATATCCATGCACGTGTGCTAATCAACACCCATACGGTCGCTAGACATTCCTATGCAAGTCTCCACTCTTAACGAAATGCTAGTAACTGCTCGCTCACTTGAAACCCAGCCATAAATCAACTGATCCATCGACTAAAGTATATGTGGCCAATATGCACCTCCTGTCTACCCAAATCAGAGGCCAATAGAATGCGTTCGTTTTACACAACTACCAGGATCTCCTTTTCCAGAAACACGGGTCGCCACCTGGGTGTTTTACAATTCTCCACGAATCCATATAGACAGGATGATATCGGCTCATACAGAAGTGGCCTCACCTCCGAAGAGGGAATCCCAATGAAACTGAAACAAAGAAAAAAGAAAGACACGAGGAGTAAGATGAAAAAGTAAAGTGAAATATGTTCAAGTGCCCGGGAATATCTAAAGACGTTATCCCCCTGAGCAGAAAGTTTACGAGGAAGCGGGTCTAAAAACTCGCATAGATCCGTACGATTGCAACCAGTCTTGCCTTCCCATTACTTTTACATCATAAAGATTCTGTCTTACTTAAATAATCCTCAATTTCCGCATCACAGGGCTGTCACAGAGGACTATTTTTCTATTTTATTCGCACCACAATTTTAAACTAATAATATTTGTATTATATTTCTCTTGCAAAAGTCGTCAAATGTTTGTCAAATGTTTTTAGTTTGGAGAGTGGCGCGAAATTGAATTAAAAATAGTCTCATGTGGCAGTCCTGATATCGGCAATATAACCTTTTAAAAAACTTTTTCTTTGCTAATAGACGTGAAAATTAGCTTTCAATAGTTTTCACGAAATAATTATCGCTAATTCTGGTGTGAACAGAGTTAGAATGTGCATTTAATTAACAGAAGCTACTGGTGCCGGAAAAGTTTAACACATCTTTTTCCATCCATCAACATCTAACAAATTTTATTTTTTGTAATGACAAAAAATAAAAAATAAAACAAAAAAATAAAAATAAAAATGAATAAATGTTAGGCACTTTTTGTAGTTTTAATCTCGTGGTCAAATTAACTCTAGTTGCATATAATAAATAAGTTAAAAAAATTAAAGTGAATGGAAAGTGAGTGGACGTAACGTCTAAATTGTATCTTCCCGTAACACAAGAAAGGACGAAAAAATTTTACAAATTTTATATAATATTTTACATTAGCATTTTTCTGTCATCTCTTCATTATATCCTGTTTTTTTAACATCAATACCACTAATATTTAGAAGACAAACTCAAACTCAAGAAACTTGAAAACGATAGTTTTTGGTCTGTACGGTTATCTTCGCTAACTTCATGCTGGATGGTCGTCGGACTTTCGCTTCTGAGATGACCAGTGAAAAGCTAGTGCTAAGTACCCCCTTTGTGACACGGTACGTTGGATAACGTATAAATCATTTTAGCGTGTGGGAACGTAGACCTTTACTGTTACCTGAAATTTTGTAAAGACGAAAATGTAGGTGTAAAACCAAGAATGCTTGCATCTTACTGATTGCACGAAACTATGAATAAAGAGAAACTGGAATAGCCTTGAGGCTATTCCAGTTTCCTTGACATTATTCCAGGGGTGAAGTTTCAATTGCAACAAGTTTCCCAGTAGCTTAATACCACCGGCGCAACCGTACATAATCAAATTTCAGTCATAATTATGGCAAGAAATATACATTTACGTTCACTGGCGGAAGTTCATTTCGAATGTAGCCGGTTCTTACGTTTCTGCCACGTTATTATAAGCTTAACAAATCCTGTCGATGTCACTGAAATAAATTATAATACGCGGTACGATTTCCACCACCAAAAACGAATAATAAACTTTAACATGGTTGTGATAGAATTTTTTTCACAGAAAACCCGTTAAAAAAGTGTAATTTTCTGTTCAAGATTTACTGGTGATAGATTGCTCCAACAGTTATTAGAAAATGTTGATGCTATCTAAAAAATGAAAAGCTGTCATGTAATCACCTCTGCAGTTACTGCAGTCGTAACTGGTGGTCTATGAACGATAGCTGTGCCCTTTCACATTAATTTTACTCTTATATTATGCACTCATTCATTGCATTAACAAAATTTTTTCCACGTGATTACATATGCTTAAATCATATGTTTAACAAAATTTTGCACGAAATACAGACAAGTTAGAAGTTTGTACGTTTTTTAGCTCTTCGAAGAATGGTACTTTTCACTTAAATCTCCATTAACTCCTAAACTACTCCAACGATTTCTATAGAGAAAAATTGCACCTAGATTATAAATGTAAGATTGTATGATGCAGATTGTTTTTTAAAAAATTATTAAATTCATAAAAATAATTCTAAAACTTTTCCATTTCTCAAAACTATAAAGTTTTAGTTCCAGAAAAAACTGTTAGCCAAAAGATTTGACCATAATCCAGTGAACATCATGACCATAATCCAGTGAACATTCTGAATGTCATCAAAATTGGTCCGTAATATCCAAGAAAACGGGTCTTAAAACTCGCGAATTTCCCGTCGGTTTGCACCCAGCCTTGTCTCTCCTTCTACGTCATAGTGGGTCAATTTCTGTCTCAATTAATTTTAATAATCATTTCCCACATCGCACCATAATATTGAAAAAACTTTTTTCCTTTTCTAATATATGTAAAGAAGGGCTTTCAATAATTTAAATAAAATTGTTACTCTATTTTTATTAAGTACTGGTGTGACTAAATTAATTCAACATTTTATTAAGAGAAGTTCTTTGTGCCTAAAAGGGTTAATAGATTATCAAACAAGAAAGAAAGAAAGAAACATTAACCCTTTAACGATCATAGCATTTTCATTGCTAAGATGTCGAAATAAATGAATGACACCGGTAATTAAGAACAAATATATTTCTAAATAGGAAAACTTGATTTTTCACATACAGAATAAAAGGGATATTTTTCGATAAAAATACCGGTGTCAGTGTTGCGTATCGGAATTAAAATGTTGTGGTTTCGTGGTGAAACCAATGAACGTTAAAGGGTTAAGGCATCTTTCTGCAGTTCAACTGCTGCCATCGAATTACGCAAGACCAGAGGACAGGAGAGTGACGATTCCCTAATCGATTGGTTTCTCACTAGTTTTGGAATTCACACCGGAAATTTTTGAATAGCAATTTTATTTTGTATTTCACTTATGGAATATGTATCTTCTTAAAAAACAATAATAGATATTAATAATAATCTTATTACTAAGTATTAAACTTATCAATTAGAATTTGGAATCCTTAAATAAAATTTCAGCCAGATAGAGAATGCCACAATTTTACGCATTGGCTAATTTTTTATTGTGGAAATTCAAATTCTCAACAGTAAGTTTAAATATTATCGTTTTATGAGATGATTGATATCCCACAAATAAAATGAATGAAAATTACTATTCAAAATTTTCTCGCGTGAATTCCAACCCTCGTGAGATATCGGTCCGTAAGCGGTGATGTCAGACTGGTGTTTTCTGGCCTTGACTATTTCGATGCAGCGGTTCAACTCCGTTTGCTACATGGAGTGTGATTTTGATTGAAGTGATCTGTTCCATTTAAGATAAGGAGCTTAACTTTTATCCTCCTTTGCTAGTGTATTTTCATGCGAAACCTACTATTTTTATTTATATATTATTATTATTATTATTATTATTATTATTATTATTATTATTATTATTATTTATTTTTTTTCAAATTGTTCAAAGATTGAATATAATAATAGTCGACACTCCTGGACCGTAATCAAAAAATTATTGTTAACACAGAATTTAAGACTATCACATTTAAATCGTGTTAGGCAATCATACTTACAAGTCTCCAGAAATAATCTTTGGTAGTTATTTTTTTTTTGTTTCGATATTTCTTTGATTACGAGCCAGCACTACAACTATATTCATATTCAATCATAACACATTTTATACAATAATGTATGAAAATGCCTCAAAATCATTCACACTAAGCTAAAAATTTCAAAAAAAGGCTAAAAAATAACATTTAATATACAAATAAACTTTTTTATTCAGAACGACAAAAGTTTCATTACGCCGACAGCAACATTCTCAAGACCTTTTTTAATACAAAATTTTTTTTTAAAAAACAAGATTTTTTTTTCAAATATTTATATTAACAATAACCTTGAAAATATCGCAGTCTGAGTAATGAAACATACACCGACCTGAAAAACAGGTACGGCGAAACTTGTTTTACATACGAATCAAGGGACCGAATATATTTCGCATATTAAGTATGAATGTATCTTATTCAGATAATTTTACACAAATTTCTTTTCCAAGGGGAAGCAGATAATTCGTATCTGAAGCGGGATCGGATATTAAATGGACTATCTTAAACGAGTTTCACCATACAGTAATCCCTTAACATTCGCGAGGGTTAGATGTCCGGAAAACTCCGCGAATGGCAAAATTGACTGCAAAGCTGCGATAGCAGTTACTTTTTATATTCTGTTTACATCTATATTTAAAAGAAAATCATTTTGTATTCTACTTTTCTTGCAAAAGTTTTTAATCCCACGTAAAAGATTTTTCTTTTTAAAATGTGGTACAAAATATTCGCGAATGTTGAAATGTGCTGCATTTTCGATTTCGCGAAAAAACCAAAATAACCAAAAAAACCGAAAAAACCAAAAAAGTGAAAACCGTGAAAGTTGAGGGATTACTATATTTACATGCATTTTAACATTTTCCAGTACAGAAAAAACATTTTAGTAAAATTATGAATTGATTGTCGTACACCGTAATTTACAAACGACTCTTTTAGATATTTGAATCTTGTTAGTTTAAATTTTCATTGTAAAAGCAAAATGTTATTAAAATATTTTCGGTGCCAATTGCAAATTTGGGATTAAAATTAGGTGGTCTAGATGTAGGACTACTGCGCGGAAATTGTTAAGTGATATTTTTATAATTAACTTGCTACCAAGGTTCGCACTGTTCTACCACTAAATTTTAAAAATACTTTCAAAATATTTCACGACAGAAAAATGTTTAAAATCTGAGAATGAAGGTAGTGATTATAAATTTTATGGTTTAAAAATTAAATGTAAATTTTCCTACTTTTAATACTGGTGTCCGATTCCTTAAAAAATGTAAGGAGTGTGCGACGACTGGTTACCTATTGTTAACCTAGACAATTGTTTAGTTTCGTTTTCATATCATATTTTACAAAATATTTTCTTTCTGGACGATTTCTTCTGTAAGTAGTCTATTTTTCTAAATTGGTACGAATAGAATAAATGATAGTTCATTGTGTTGTACGTTCTAAAACGTAATCGAAGAATTAAGAATAGGAAAAACCTATTTTTTTCTTGCATTTCTCCCACTCAGATTTTTAACCCCTTTAGGGGCAAGCAATAATGTCTCTGCAATATTGAAGTCTCACCAGAAAAATCGAAACATTTTTTTTAAATAAGAAAAGGCTATTTTTCAACACTTTGCCCCCTAAGTTAAAAATATAAAGGTTCGATAAAAGTTTCTGCTGAGAATTTCGTTTAAATTATGTGGGATAAAATATATCCCACCGCCTCTCAAGGGGATAAAAACAAATTTTTACAAAGACTAATCAATCTTTTTTGTAATTTTGGACGAAACTTACCCCGAAAGGCGTGTTTTATGCCAACGTTTCAAAAACCTACCTGAAGTTTTCACTTAATAAATACTTGTTTACAGAACGTTTGGTTACCAGCAAACCATTTGCCTCTACTTTTCACAAAATATTAATTTTCGCTTTAATTAATATCAGGGAAACAAGGCTTTAAATTCTGTATTCGGTCCGCGTGTGGACTTCAGGTGGCTGTGAATACAGAAGACAACAGTGCTCGGTGTTGATGGCAAAAATTTCCAGGCTTACTCTTTCCTCTATTCATTGATATGTCAAATGTGCTTCCTATCTCATAGGCATTGTATCAAAAAAAAAAAAAAAAGATTTTAACTATGCTGGAACACAATATACATTTATATATTTCTAAACAAAATCCTAAAAATTATTTTCGGTCAAATTCTGCATATGCATTTACGATATGAATCGATAGAAAAGGACTGCGTAATTTATAGATTTGATGAATATATTATTTTAATGACAAAAGTAAATTACCGAGTTATTGCTAAATGCAAGGAAAATGATAAAAAACTAAAAGAAAAAATTAAAATCTTAAATAACATAATGCCTAATTATGATTAAAATGTTTTTTTCAGTCCCTTTTATACAGTAAAACTTGCATCATGTAGCTAACAATCAGTGTAGCAAGTGGGCTGTTTTTTTTTAATTCAGATTTCTTGATTGACACACTTTCCGAGATGAAAAAATTCCTCTTATATACGCCTTAATTGATATATCATTAAATTAGATTAAATAAGGCGAATTTTACAATTAAAAAAAAGAGATGACAATAAACTAATCTGAATTTAAAAAAAAAATTGCCCACCGGCAACACTGCTAACAACGTAAAATGATTAAAAGCTCTTTCATTAACCCTAAACTGTGGGCTTAATAGCAAGATACATGTGGGCTGCTATACTTCTTTTAACTTATTTAATTGCTGAAGTAAAGTTTTAAATCAAACGAAAACTTCTATTAAAAATTCGTGATATTCGAGTGCGTCAGGTTGGACAGCGCTGCATTAACCGTTGAATTTTATAGAAAAAAGATTAATTGTGGACAAAATTACGGCTCTGAACGTCAGTAATTTAGCAAGGACAATCTTTCTGTACTTACGTCTTGCATGGTCAAAGTTGTTAATAAGATAAATTCGTATTTAGTGTATAGTGTAAAGCAATTGGTTGTGCAAAAATATTACCACATAATGCCATTCCATTTCAAATAGAAATCTTCAATTTATTCAATCACACACATTCTGCGATTAAGGCGAATATAACTAGTTGGATATATTGGTAATACGCTCGTGATTACTGATTAGAAAGTACTGAATTTTAACCTTTTCGACTTAGACATCTCTCACAGAAATTTTATTCTGTTTTCACTGCTTTTTTAAACAAGTTTGATGTTGCATGTAAAGCATAGCAAATTAGGTGCGTCCGTACAATAACAAAATTTTGAAAATATTCAGATCTTGGTGTAATAGTATACTGTACTTCGGATATGTTATAGTAGCCGTAATTTTATGTCCGTCCCTGTAATTATTATCTGCTTTCTAATGTATAGGAAATAACTTATAGTAAACCTTACCAACGTATATCAGTTTCATAAAATTTGAAATATTTTAATGTAATTAAAACGCTCTCTAAACGATATTTCCCTATATAACATTGTGCAATGGAATACTTTTGTGTGGCCAGGTAAATTAATAAAACGTATTCTTTGTACCACACATTAAACGGGATGTATATTTTAGTGTATACCGTAATTTCGGGTGTATAAGCCGCAGATCAAACAATTCTTTTTCGACCCAGAATTTTTTAAGAAACAAATATAACTAGTTAGATTGCCGTAAATAGTTGTCTTTAATCACTAAATAAGATTTCTGGGTCCAAAAAGAATTGTTTCATCCGCGGCTTATACACCCGAAATTACGGTACTTCAAAGAGGCATATCAATTTTATTTTGTCCGAAAGAGTGTAAGATCGTTAAAATACCCTTGAAACTACTTTTTTCCTATTGGCCTTTATGTAACGGAATACTTTTGATTGTTTCTGTAATTGAACTATATATCTGATCTTCATAAAATTTGAAATGACTCGACAAAATTATGGAACAGTTATATATTTTAAATTTCAAATGGTTCGGTTGAGTAGTTTTTGCTGTCTTATATGCGGACAGACGGACATCCGGACTGAAATACGATTATAGGTGCTACGTATTTACATAATTACGAAAGCACCTAAAATTTAGTGATAGTCGATTGCGTCAGACTGGACAGCGCTGCATTAACTGTTCATTTTTTATAGTAAAAAGATTGATTTTAGACAAAATTACGCCTCTGAACGCTATTAATGTAGCATTTAGTGTATTCTTGTACTTACATTTTGTCCAGCAAAACAGGGTGCGTATTAGGGTGGTGCGAAAAAAAAAAGTTTTTATTTCCGAATCGCTATAGTGCGGAAAAGTTGCGATTGGTAAATACAAGAAAAACTAAAAAAAATTTGAAATCGGACATTATCTTCCAATTGCGCAAACCACCTAAAAATTCAAAAAAATTGAAAAATTTCGATTTTTTCAGAAATTAAAAAAAAAATATTACATATACATATATTTTATCACTATAGTGAAAAATATTTACATATTGTACTATTTAATAATAATAAAAAAAATTGCGTTTAGAGAATATCTTCCGATCGCGCAAGCTCATTAAAAATCGAGAAAAATTCAATTTTTAGTGATTTTTGATGCATTAAGAAAATAATTAAATAAGTTCAATTTGCGGTCTCATGTTAAAACTTAAATGTAAATTAATACTATTCTGCATGTTATGCTATTTTTGAACAACCGAGGTCTTACCACGACGAGATCGCTGCAGGGTGAAAAGGTTTAGTAGTTCGCCCAACTCCTGTTAGCCACGTTGGAAAACAGCGATGAAGTCGCCCTATGTGTCCACATCCTTTTCTCTCCCCAACCTCGTGCACTTGCACAGAGCGCCATTTCGTATGAGAGAGTCCGTGAACGAATTACGTTTGTTAATTGGATGTATTGTGTTATTAAAAATACATTAACATGTGACAGGGACAAGGATCTGGATACGTCGTTGACAAAGAAAATTACTAGACAATCTTTTCATTTTCCTATATTCGGCCATCCAAGAGTTTTTCTGCCAAATATTCTTCCAACACACGAAGATGTTCTTCAATGCTACCTTGAGAAGAGGTCTCTATTAGCAAGTAAATTCAACATCTTAAAGTGAGTTTCTCATTTGTCAGCAATACAATGGCACAAAAAATAAAATATATTTATTAGAAGGCGTCAATACCAAAAGTGTTTGATTGTAGAATCATTTAGCTAATTAATGCCTACTACGATAATATTCTAAACTAACGAAATCTTATATTCGAGACAAGGAATAGCCAAACCTTATAAAAAAGTTTGATGAATTTAAAAAACAAACTCAACTGTGTGATATTTCAGCCTGCAAACGTGTAATGACATTATATTGCTCCTGTAAAAAAGTTACCAAATCTGAGGGAGTGTCTAATTGAGACTAATTGTACGTCTCAAAAACACAACAAAATTCCAGTCATTGAGCATAGTATTATCTACCTCCACAGAAAGGACGGAACGGGAAAAATTGGTACTAAAGTTAAAAAAAAAAAAGAAAAAAAACTGAGTACAAGACTTGGAGAACGAAACTATATATTGAAAAGGCAACCTTCCAAATTTGTTGAAGCGAAAATAAAAGACCTTGAGCATTTAGATGAAATACATGAGAATTTTAATGCTAATGTAGGTATATGTAAAATATCAATACCATGACGGATACAGCCTATCAGATTTAAGAAGAAGAAATTACCATGGCAAATGAAAGTGGAGTTACAATCTACATCTTTACATTGCGATCGCAATGGTGTATCTGACAGTGCAGGTGCTGCTAAAGCGTTGAGTGTACTAGAAGATATTCCTGTAATAACTAAAACAGATGCTTTTCAAGTTATTGACCGATACAAAATTAGAAGAAAACAAACAGAAAGAAAAAAAATTACGGCAAAGTCAAGTGGAATCAGAAGAACCACATGACATACATTTTGATGGAAAAAAAGGCGATTATTTAGTTGTCCTCCTCAGTCCTGAGACAAATATCACGATGGACAACATACACTGTTTAAAATTACTATAAACCATCTTCAAACATGTATCATTCTACGTATTAATGCGTGTTATAGGGACGCATTTATTGAAAATGTCTAGAAGTATTTTTAACGATTTTAGAAGTATTTAAATTCTTTTAAAGGATTTTTTTTAGTTTCTCGTGCAGGCGCTATATTCGTGAAGAATATTTGACGAAAAATCTCTTGGGTATGACAAAATACAGGACAATGAAAAGATTGTCTAGTAATTTTCTTTGTGGATGACGTATGCAGATCCGTGTACCTGTCACATGTTAATGTATTTTAAATAACACAATACATCTAATTAACAAACGAAATTCATTCACGGGCTCACTGATACGAAATGGCGCACTGTGCAAGTGGACGAGGTTGGGGAGAGAAAAGGATGCGGACACATAGGGCGACATCAACGCTGTTTCGCAACGTGGCTAACAGGAGTTGCGCGAACTACTAAACCTTTTCACCCTGAAGCGATCTCGTCGTGGTAAGATCTCGGTTGTTCAAAAATAGCATAACATGCACAATAGTATTAATTTACATTTAAATTTTAACATGAGACCGCAAATTGAACTTATTTAATTATTTTCTTAATGCATCAAAAATCACTGAAAATTGAATTTTTCCCGATTTTTAATGAGCTTGCGCGATCGGAAGATATTCTCTAAACGCAATTTATTTTTTTGTTATTATTAAATAGTACAATATGTAAATATTTTTCACTATAGTGATAAAATATATGTATATATAATATTTTTAAAAAAATTCTGAAAAAATCGAAATTTTTCAATTTTTTTTTTTTAATTTTTAGGTGGTTTGCGCGATCGGAAGATAATGTCCGATTTCAAAAATTTTTTTTTTAGATTTTCTTGTATTTACCAATCGCAACTTTTCCGCACTATAGCGATTCGGAAATATTTTGTTTATAATTTTGTTTTTTTGCACCACCCTAGTGCGTATCAAGAAACTCAGAAAATTTTAATTCTTTTAGTATCAGAAATTCTTTAAAGTACTGGTGGTTGCAACTGAAAAGGATTTCTTTTTCCTTAAATTAAACAAATATTACATTATAAAAATTCTGGTAAAAGATTCTTGCGAGATCCTTCCAGACTAAGCACCCTGCAAAAGCTGTTAACCCTTTCCGGCACACTGTGCCCTGTCTGGGATACCTAATTTTAATTACAAACTTGCAAACGGCACCAATAATATTTTAGTAAAACTTTGCTTTTACAGTAAAAGTAAGTAAGGAATTCAAAATATCTAAAAAAAGTCGTTTGTGAATTCCGGTGTCAGTCGATAATTTCTCATTTAACTAACAGTTTTTGCCCGTGCCGGAAAGGGTTAATAAGTTAAATTCGTTTTTAGTGTATGGTACATAGTAGCTTAGTTGTATAAAAGAATACGACTTAATCCCAACATTTTCAAATCGCGATCTTCAATTTAAGAGATCACAAACATTCTACGGTTAATTAAGTTGAATATATCTATTTGTGCATATTGGTAGTAATTTGCTGGTGGTTACTGATTAGAAATAGCTGAATTTAAGCCCTTTGGATTCCAACATGTCTTATTCATAGCTGCCAACTTTCAACTAATCTTCCGTAGTACCTGGATTAGTTTGATCCAGGTTAACGTCACTTCAAACCAGAAAATATATTTCATGAATCTTTATTTATTTATTTTCAAGATTGTTAGTGGAACATTATTAATTTCATTTCTTTAAAAAATTTCTGGTTCGAAACTCATTAAACCAGGGTCAAATTAACGCACGTATTACGGATAACCTATGTCAGGTTGGCACCTATGCTTATGCAAATTTTATTCTATTTGCATCACTTTTTAAAACACAATTTTAAATGTGCTCTGATTAAATAATTCAATTTCTTTTTTATTCCAGTCCTGCTACCAAGAACAAATTAACTAAGGAAATATTATGTCGCCGCATTGGCGAAATCAAGTGCAAAAGTTTAATACAAGCTGTAGATAATCACATGAAATCTAAATGTGGTATGATTTTCGGTAAAAATCTATCAAAGCTTAATCAAATATTTATTTTTAGTAACTCAGAGCTATCTATTTGCTTGAATCGGTAGGTTAAATACATTATAACTATAAAATCATGGTTAATTTACATTAAAGGAATATTATAACTCAATGTCTAAAACAAATTATAAAGTTATCAGTTTACCAAAATGCATTTGTATTGGCTAAAAGGTAAATAAGATGAATACGTATTAACATCAACTATATGTACAATGTTCAGCTATGAGACACAAGTGTTTACTCAGTGCAATCTGTATGTGTTTCTCTAATGAAAATGTAAACATTGGATACAAATCCTTAGTCAAATATACGTCTTATGAATGCATAAATGTGAAATCCCAAGTATTTCAATTCAAGTATCAATAACTCCATTTCATTATATGTCACGAATGTCAATATGATTTTGTAACTTAGAAATATCATATTTTAGTAATGCATTATTACAATCTGTAGAACTTTAATTATGGTAACTACTATGATTTTCAGAGGTAAAAATACAATGAAACCAAAGCTATAATGAGCGACAAATACTAAAGATTATAAATCTTCAATCATAGATATTTGTATTGTTTGACAATCCTTAATTAACTAAATTAATTTGAAAATTATACTTTCAATCTTGTTTTGTATTTGAATGCATATGAATATGCAGGTTTGTCGATATTGAATTTATTTAATTCATAGGAATATGTGTTTTTGTCTTATTTACAGAAAATTTAGCCAATGGATAATGCTTTAGAATTCAGGGGTATTTATAGGCTTGATGAATTAAAACTTTAAATTAGAGAAGAGCTGTCACAATAATGGAGTTTTGATTAAAGCGGAGGACACAGATAGTGTATTGTAAAGTATTTGCGAGTGAAGTAACTGAGTAGGTTGCCACAAGATGGCGGTTAACTTTTTAAAATCAGATAAACAGCTTCTGTTTACCGCTGGTGCAGTCTTCCGCCAGTTAACATCAACAGAAAATATCATCTTCTTAAAATGCTTTATTCATGGAATTTTTTGTCAAATACCTGGTTACAGTTTTCTATTTATTTTTTACTGATGTCAGTAAGTATTGCAATCTTTTTACAGACATAGACAGAATTTTATCTTAGTTGTCACAATATGGCAAAACGGCAATATGAAAGTTTACAACCGAAAAGTAAACTTCCACCAGTAAGAATAAATATATAGCTTTTCCATAATTTTTGATTGAAATTTCTATTAATAAGGCTTTTATATAAGGAGAAATTTACTACATAAATTTACTGTCGAAAAATTGCCGCGATGATGTTGAACCCCCTTACAAAGTAATTACAGTTGAAGCTTCACTATTTTAAGGACATGTCAGTTCCTCCTTCATAATAATTCCATAATTACAAAAGCTTCATGTAGATCAAAGACCAACGGCTGTTTTTCTATTTAATTATTTGCCTTATTCGTGAAATTTTGCAATAAGTTTAAGCAAATATATGTTTTTTGAAATCTCGGTATATTGGTATTGTATTTAAAATAATGAAAGATTTATGAAAAAACTCCCATGGAAATAATGTTGAAATAGAAGGATAAGACACAGAGAAATATTTTTTTTAATTACATCAGCGCTCTTGTGGTTTTTATTACTCTAATACTCATGGTACAATTATTCTAAAATTAATCTTTCTGATTTTATTGGGGGGGGGGTATTTACAAATTCCGTATTGACACCAGAAATTTAAACAAGAAATTTTTGAATTACTTCAAAAACTACCATTTCATTATCATATGAACCAAAAATTTACTATTTAGAATTTCTTGTACGAATTCCGATACTCCGAGATGTGCCATTTCTGGAACGCATTCTGAAATGTGCATTAGAGGGTTAGTTTTGAGTACTATTAAGTCCGAATCATCTTAAACCTTTCAGGCGTAGAGCACTTCTATTACAAAAATGTTGAAATGACTGAATGACACCGGAATTTATCTACAAATTTATTTTAAAATATGAAAAATCTGTTCTTCCCCCATACGTAACAAACAGAAAATATTTATACCAGAATTACAGTGTGAATGAGGCATTTCGAAAACGCTTTGAGTGTTTCTGGTAATGGAGCACTGAAACACTCCGATGCCCATGCTAGTATTTTTGCTATCGTCAGTGTTCTTGATATAGTGGATTTTTTCAATCAGATATTCTGTATTCACACCAGAAATCTAAAAAGGGAAATTAAAGGAGAAAATTTTTCCGGCACACTGTGATCATTCGGGATACCTAGTTTAAATTCCTAAACTGCAAACGGCCCTAATAAAACTGTGTTGTTGCGGTGGAATTTTACATTTAGGGATCCTTAATTTCATAAAAAGTCGTGTGAAAATTCCGGTGATAGTCGAAAATTTCTAATCTTACTAATAGAATTTACCCGTGACGGAATAGGGTAATTAACATAGACTTTATTTTTTTTTAAAGTAACCGAAAACTTCTACCGTAATTTCGGGTGTATAAGCCGCAGATCCAACAATTCTTTTTCGACCCAGAATTTTTTATGAAACAAATATAACTAGTTAGATCGCCGAAATTACGCATACTTATACACCCGAAATTACGGTAATTGGATTTCTGGTAGGATTTCCAATACTCGAATTTATGCAATTTCGGAATCCATTCTTTCCCGGGATTAAGAAAGAGAAAGCTTAAAAGTGTTTCCTATTTCTTTATAGTCAGAAGTGCAACAACATAGATGTCAGCTGGTAGTTTCTCACCACTAAAATTTAAAAGACTTCTTCGCTGAAAATTTATTAGCATACGAGCAATAATTTTATACGAAATATTAAAAAAAAATTGGGTGGTGAAAGACTGCCTGATGGTGCCTAGAATTTTGCACTCCTGTTTATAATCTTTATTCATTAATTCCCAAAGTAGAATATGTTCTAAAATTCCGTAATTCTGAGAATCTGCATTTACACCAGAGGATTTTAATATAAATTTTTCCCGGATTCATTTATTGACGGAATTTGTATTCTTAAAGGAAGCAAATATTGCTATTTTAAATTTCTGATATGATTTTGAAATGTATGAATTTAAATATCCAATAAATGGATACACTGTTGTTTGCAGATATGGCACCATGGGCATTAGAAGGTTAATCGTAGAATAAAATTACAAATTAAGTAATTAATTAAAACGAGGAATACTATTCAGAAAATATGGTTAGCAAATTAAAGAAATGTGTGAACTCTGCAATATGCATGTAAAGGTTTTCCAATACTGTCTTTCACGGAATTACCACTATTTTCGCATAAAAGAATTCATAGTAAAAACTTTCAGAAATTTTAAGAACTAACGAAGCAAAGATTTGAATTGGAAATCCCTAATATAGCGTAAAAGTAGAATTTTAACTCCTAAAAACCAATTATTTACTTTGCAACATTATAGTTTTCAAAGAATTTTGTTGTTATTCTTGTTGTTAAGGCGGTTAAGTAAGGTAATAAAATGTATTTCACAATAATACCATCAATAGAAATTTTTCAATTCTATTTTATGTCATAAAATGTGATAAAATATAACTAATTACAATACATTACCTCTAGCACTGGGTTTTGCCATTATTCTTTTAACAATATTATTATAGTATGATTCTCCTGCTACACCTGAATCTTTCGTTAGTCTCTCCTTCACAGCAATGCAAATATCGTTTTTCAAAAGCAGCTCTTCCAAAACTGTGAAAGCCTGAAATGTAAACAAGCAAGGAAATTTAATCGAAAATACAAGCTTTGCTAGAAATATAGTCGATCGTTTTATTTATTTATTTACTACAGAGTTTCCGAAGATTAAAAATCGCTTTACTTATATTCAGACTAATTAAATCGATTTTTACTAATCGGAAAGCCTGCCACATATGATACCTGAATTAAAAATATTCTCTAAACTGGGAAGACTGAATAAAAGTAAACCGATTAGAATGCTACACCAAACATTGACTGAACATGACATTGATTTGTTACATTGACTCATCGTTATTTAAAAACTTATTACTCACAAAAGTATTAAAAATGTATTACATATATTTATTTTTATAACGCGTACAATTGATGCTTCAATTTTTATCAAAATGCATAGAAAAAAATAAAAATGATAACCGTTACAAAATTAAAATATTAAAATGATTTTTCTTTATTCTTTAATACATTAAATTTGTATTTGAATGTACCGAGAACAAATGTTAAGGTTTTCGAGTGGGACTTCATTATAATGGATTTTATGGGGGCAATACCGGTGTGGCGAGTGTTCAAGGAAAAACACAGTCAAAAACTAGGGAACTACCAGTATTTCTTATAGAAAATACTTGCAACAGTATAAAGGGGTTAAAGTAGGCGATTATCTTTTTAACAAAATACTGGTATTTAGCACCTTTTGACTGGGTTTTTACCTTACCACTAACCACTCAGAATTGGTATTTTATTTAACCCTTTCCGGAACACTGTGCCCAGCCCGGGATCCTTAATTTTAATTCCAAACTTTTAATCGGAACCGATAAAGTTTTGCTTTTACAATGAAAGATTAAATTAAAGGATTCTTCATTTCTAAAAGAGTCGCTTGTAAATTCCGGTGATAGTCGATAAATTCTTATTTTACTAACAGAATTTACCTGTGCCGGAAAGGGTTAAATAGCTGCTAAATAATGCAATTCTTAAGAGATTCGTAAAGCGGAAAGCCTTTTATATATGTCTAAATCCAAAACATGCGCTAGATTGCGAACACTTAATAGAAGGAAATTAAATACAATGCTATTCACGAAACATTGACTAAATTTTGGAGTTATGAACAAAGAGGTACATATCTTAGAGAAGAATCTACCATTTGCAAGCGACGTAAGTGAGGAGGTTTTCATTTGATGGCGGCTGATATTTTACATCTTATCAACTGTTTCTGATTAAGACCAAAGCAAACTTCCACCAGTAAATTTTTAATAGAAATTTTCGTTTTCTTTTAGAGGCTTATTCATGAATCGGTAATTATAAATATGATACAATTTTTTTATTCTTTTTTTTCACAACTGGAATTTGTTGGAATATTATGATCTCTTACATTAACATTGGAAGGAGATTGTTCAGGTTGTTGTTCACACTCGGCCTGACTACTGCGGAAGTCAGTTTCTACCGGTAAAAATTAATATTTGTTTATTGCCACAAATACGACTGAAATTACGCATTAATAAAGTAATTAAACAAGGAGAAAGTTTCTGTTAAAATTTATACGTGGAAGTTTGCACCGATGGTAATGAGCCAACGCGAAACCAGTTACAATCGAAGCTTCACAATTTTGAGGCTATATCAATTCATACTTATTCATGGTTTCATAGACTAAACTTGCATAGCTGCCAACATCTTCCGGTTTTTGGCCCGCAAAAATTTTATAGTAAATTTTGCCATTTTAAATCGTCATAATATGCCGATTAAATAAGGCAAAATTTTCTATTAAATTTTTCCGGGCCAAAAAATCGGAAGGGTTGGCAACTATGAACTTGGCATTAATTTATTAGATTGACTCATTACCGCTTATTTGTATTGCCTGAACTGGATTCGAGTAAGAACACTTTGCTTGCTTCGTTACTAAAAACTTTTTGATACCACTAGTTTGTTACTGTAAATATTTCTTTATCAAGTTTCAGATATTTTTTTATAAAATAAGGCAAATACTTTAGGATGGTAAAAGTGATGTTCAGCCCCTAATTTTAATTTACATTGTGAAAAATTACAACACTTAAGTGTTTAAAAAATACTTCCATCAAAATCATTAAAAATATATACCAATTATTTCTTTTTATTATTATTATTTTATAATTTCTATTCATATTTGTTGCTGGAAAATCTATAGAAAATTAAAGCTAGCGTTATAAAAATGATAACCGTTATAAAGTTGAAATGTTAAAAAGCTTTTTTCAGGGCTGATATGGGTCATGGAATTTCCGGAGCAGGAAATTCTTTGGTACCAGTATTATATTATTGAAAATATTTCCTTAAATACGGTCAAAATTCATGCTTTTATCCTAAGTTTATTTTTTCCACACAAAATGATATTGTATTTGCAAAATTTCCTGAAGTGGTGGCAAACCAGTTTTTTTTTTATCCATCCATAAACTAAATAATTATTTGTATTTCAATTTACCAGGAGTGAATATTAAGTTTTTTTGCGCGGGAATTTCATTACAGAGGAGTTAAGGAATTGGTATTTTAGCACAATATGCAGTTATATGATATGTTAATTAAATAAATTTTTATTGTTAAATTCTTTTTTATGGATTGTACGCCCAAATAGTTTCAAAAGCACTTGTTGAAAAAAATGCCTTTTATTACTAATACTTCCTTAATCCTTAGAAGGGCACCAGTATGTCGTATTTACCACTTAAGTTTAATACCCAAATGCGACATTGGTAAAACATATGTATAGTGTATGCGTCAAGAACTGCTTATTTCCATATAAATTTGTTCATAAATCTCGATGTCCCTGAATCATTTTATCATTTTAAGAATAGGCGTAGTTTGACCCTGAAAGGGTTAATTCATCGTATAAATGTGTGTCTCTGATGTATTAAAATCATCTCTTTATTCATGCTGCTTTAAAATTTTGCTTAGAGTGTTGTGTACATATAGAAATTGTAACAAACTTTAAAGTTTTAAAAACGAACATCTAACTTTGGCAACTTATTTCGATTTCGTGATATGTTTACAGTCGGATATCAAATAGAAAATAAAATTAAATACTATAAGCAGTAACTAAACAAATTAGTTAAAAACAAATTGATTTACTGTTTGGTATCTGAATGTAATATCCAAAGAATCCTAATACTTTGTCAAAATTAGGTGTTTCTTTTAACATTTTTTATGTTTGCAACAATTTCTATATACAGACAACTTGATATGCAAAATGTTAATATAGAATTACGAGGGTTATTTGGAAACTGAGTCAGATTTCATATAAAATGTGAAACATAATGGATTTTTTCAGAAACTTTTTTAATACAATATTTTCCAACAATTACCAGAAAACCGTATATGATAATAAACATTTAGAATTTAATACTTTTTGTGGCCAACGTATTGACATTCATTCCTACGCACAAAAAAATAATAATAATGTGAAACTCTCGCATTTATATAAAAAATAAAATAAATAGGAATTTGCAATTCAAATGAACATTGTATGCTTCTAAAAAGGATATCAGGAATATATTTAAATGTGTAAAATGCATTTCATTTATATTATTCGTGTAATTGTCCGACTAACTTAAATTTATTAAATACTGTGTTAAACGACAATTGTAAATATTTTCTAATAGAATGATATCTGATTTGCTTCGAACAAACTCGAACACAAGGTAGGATATGTACAATGTTTATATGGAAATATGATTGCATTGTCATGGGTACCACTTAGTCGCTGTAATTGAAATAACTGTTTATTAACTTTTGTCATACAATTTTGATGCATTATAAGTTTTCGTATATCTATTCAATAAACGGGCATTTCTAAATTATTTGTGAATCCTTTTGTTAAATAATGAAACATCTTTATTTATAATTCTGTTTATTAGCTTAGAAGCAAATCTCAAATTTACCATTAAATGAATTTCATATTTCAAAATTTTATAAATTAATTTCCGAATTTGAAATCTGTGATATATTTTGCATTGTTAGATTACTATTGATTTAAAATTGATTCTATTTTGTAAATGAAATCGAATTTGCAGCTTAGTTACTTAAACAATTTTACAATTCCTTTTATTAATTCTGTTACGACTATTAATAAACGATCGAGTGTGAGTATTACTTGCACTCAGAGATTCCGTACAATAAATATATGAATTTTTAACTGTGTTATATTATTTTAAAAATCTTTGTTAAAATATAATAAGACTTTATAAAAAAGTATGCAACGTAGGATTTGGCATAGCTATATATCAAGGTGGCGAGTGATCATGGAAAAATACAGTAAAAAAAGGTGTTAATTACCAGTATTTTGTTAAAGAGAAATTCGCCTTCTTTTGTCCTTTTAGATTATTGGAGTATTTTCAATGAGAAAATACTGGTAGCATCCTCTATTTTTGACTCTGTTTTTCCCTGACCACTGGCCATCCTGGTATATACTAGAAAAGTGCGAATATCTATATAATAAAATATCAAAAGGTTATGAAGCTTAAATAATATCCACATATTGTTATTCTGTATAACTCTTTTCAAATATTATTTTAATTCGTTTTCTGTTGTTTTTGTAATTATAACGGATGTATTTTGGTATTAACAATAAAAATACTTCATATTTAAAATCATCTAGGATCTCATTAAGCTAAGTTTAAAGGAATAATAATGTTTTGTAATTACAGTGCATTTAAATGAAAACTCTCATTTTAAGCTTGAACTCGGCACTGTGCAAAGAGAGCTTCCAAAGTATTTCGTAAATTTGCAAAATCGCCATGGTTCGTGCCACGCTTTTCCAGATAGGTTTTAACACTAGTAAAGCCGGATATTTTAGTCAAGGTTTATGAAAAATACTTCACACCAGAATTTTGGTTTAAAATAATTTAATTTTTTTTATTTAATGTTTGTCTTCGTTGATCAATTTTTGGCGTAGCACGTCCCTCACCCCACATAGCATGCATGGTCACAGTAACGTCACAGTGACGTCACTGTGAGTCACTGTGGTCACGTCACATCTGTGACCAAAATGCCACCCCTCAGTGACGTCACATTGTGACTGAAATGTGACGTCACACCTGTGACCAAAATGCCACCCCTCAGTGACGTCACATTGTGACTGAAATGTGACGTCACATCTGTGTCCGAAATGCCACCCCTCAGTGACGTCACATCGTGACTGAAATGTGACCTTCTTAGAAAATTAAAAAATATATACAAAAATTCTTCAAAAGATGTTATTTAATATAAAAAATATTTTTCTGTCAATTGAAAAAGTTTTTGTGACGTCACTGTACCAAAAGGCCACTACTCAGTGAAGTCAGTGACAGAAATGTGACCTTCTTAGATAATTTAAAAAAATACAAAAATTCTTCGAAAGATGTTATTTAATATAAAAAATATTTTTCTGTCAATTGAAAAAGTTTTTGTGACGTCACTGTAATGCCACTGCAAATAACGTACGTCACGTCGAATCTGTGACCAAATGGCCACCACTCAGTGAAGTCACATTGTGACTAAAATGTGACCTTCTTAGAAAATTTAAAAAAAATACAAAAATTCTTCAAAAGATGTTATTTAATGGAAAAAGTCCTTTTCTGTCAATTGAAAAAGTTTTTGTGACGTCACTGTAATGTTACTGCAAATAACGTCCCTAATAGCACGAATTCTTATGAATTCTAGTCCCTAATGAATTCTAATTACCTATGAATATTATTATTTACAAAAAACGGTTTTACAATTTATTTTAACATGAATTGTTTTGAAACTAATAAAAATAAAAGGTAAAAATACATTAAAAAATTCTTTAAATAAAAAAAAATAATCAAAAACACACTCATAAAATTATTGCATATTTAAGTTCCTAAAATGCTGTATAGAAAAAGAAAAAACAAAACAGCCATGCGCGTGGAAATTTAAAATCGTCTGCAAACGAAAGGATCACGGAGTATGAAACTTACTCCGCGGTTTCTTACTCCGTGGAAAGAATAAATAAACGTAAACAGAAATATTTTAAATTGATGATAGACGCAAGAAGTTAGTTGGCTGGAATTTATGGCTGTTGCGGATAGTTTCGTATTGATACGGATTTAACAATTTAAGCAAAAAGGTCTACTGCAGCTCTTCCAAGTGGCAAAATATAAGTCCGAGAAAATTAATGGGGCTTTGACTGTGAAAATGATTTGGTCTTTGCCACTTTAATTATTATCGGATTTAGTTTGTGCGACAAAAGGAATACAACGAATGACTTCGATGGGAAAAAAAGGTATGGAAAAATATTTTTCATGGTTGCTTTTTAATTATTATTGTTCATAGAACGATTTTAATTAGCTACTCGAAAACATACTATGAAACATTTATTCTCCATTAACTTTATAAAGTTTAATACATTCATTATTTATTTTGTTGACATAGAACACTTGATTATTAATTTGGATTAGGTTGTTAAAGGTAGTGATTTTAAATGCACTTTAATCTGCGTTGTTTCCTTATTTAAAACATCTGGTTAAAATAATATGTTTCTATAAACATAAAATCTTATATTTTTTAATAAAGAAGCTTTAAATAGAATAAAATTATTTGCAAACAACTTTTTTTAATTTTTGTATTAAGTAATCTTCTGAAACATTACATAAATTTATTTAAAAAATTACATATGTTCAGAAGAGGAATTTATAAGAGAACGAGAAGAACAATTAAAAGAAATCGTAGATGTTTCATATTAAAAAAATAATGATTGTTTAATGTATTTTTCAAACTGTGAAATGTTATAAAATTTCTAAATCAGGATTCGCACAGGTCTACCACTAAATTTTTACAGTATTTTCAATGTATTTCACTGCAGAAAATTTTTGCGAAACGAGAAGGTGGTTGCCAAATGTGTATCTTAAAAATTAAATATAAATTTTCTTACCATTAATAGTGGTGCCAGAGTTCTTACAAAATATAAGGAGTGTGCGAACCCTGTAAATGGGTAGTGGGTGAAAACGTTTCAGTTGTAAATAATCTTATTGGAATGTTTTCAGAAAGAACTAGAAGTCTGAATGAAAATTTGGGAGTTACGCAATCAATAAGAATTTAAACATGATTGTATTTAAAACAAATAACGCAAATACTTAAACGGTATGAAGCTAGAAATTAATAACTGTATTTTATTATTTATTTTTCATTCTAGACACTTTTATTATTTCCTTTCCTGAATGATTTTACAGAGGTAAATTTCACAATATCCATTATATGTAGTATTAGTATACATCGTGATTAACACTAGAACGCCCGGAAATTTTACTCAAGTTTAATAATAATAATTCTCACCAGAATTTTTATTCAACATTATTTAATTGATTTATTTAAAGTAAATCCTCGTGGTTTGAATTTAACTTATTTCTGGAAAAAATTTCTGACTCGAATTGAAATTTAAACACATGGTCAGAGTCGAATCGACTCTTTCCGGGCGTTCTAGTGTTACAGTGGGTCTCTTATTTATAATTACTCTCTAATATTATAAATAAAATATTAATAATTACAATTAACTTATTTGTTGTTCTATTTTATCGTTGGAATTATTATTAGGTAGATGTCTTTGTGATGGACAGCCTTCCAGTAATGGATAGCCCCTTAATGTTTTTTGTTCTTTAATATACTAATAAATATTTAGCTTTAATTTTTTTCATAATTCCTCTTTGCATGTTTTAATAGTATTTTAATATTTATAGAAGATAGTATTTGAAGATAGTTTGCGATTATTTTTTGATTTGTGACAAATTTGTCACTAACTTTGTGATGGTGGCAGCGTTGTCAATGTTGTGAATTCACACTGGGACACAATTATACAGTTATGAGCATTATTATGTCGTGTAAAATCACTTACATCTATAATTTTATTATACTTTGGCGATACATCTCAATTAAAACTTGGGAGCAGCTATAAAAAGAATGTACCAAAAGAAAGTTACTGAATCAAAATTTAATGCCATGCAGACTTTAATCTTTGTTACACACACACACACATACATATATATATATATATATATATATATATATATACAGGGGTGCAAAAATCTAGACGCCAGTGGCTAATCTCCCACCACAAAAATTTCAAAGTCTTCCCCTAGGGGACCTTGCGCGATTAAATTCTATACAGCCAACCAACCATTTTGTATTTTTTAACCTGTTATATAGTACAATTTCTGATCGTAACCGAAATATCTTCATATGGTAACAGCCAAAGTGACCGATCACGGCCAATCTCGTGTTAATTAACTTTTGAAGACACGAGATGTTGTATTAACCCATTAACGCCCGAATTATTTCCTTGGCTAAAATTTAAATTTTGTATTTCCCACCACTTTTAAAGGCAAATTAAATTTAATATAAATTTATCGAGGATTCTGTCTCGCGAAATAAGGTATATAGTACTTATCTTCCTCTTTACCGGTGGGAAAACCGTTTCTTGCTGTTTTTGTAACCGTCCTCAAAAGAGGACGCTGGGCGTTAATGGGTTAAGAGATCTACGCAATGAAACCTAATCGTGAATCCTACAGTACATATCTGATTAACCTATTATAACCCTTTCAGGGGCAAGACATTTGTGCTGCAAAAATGTTAAAATAGTTAATTCCTACTGCAGCTCATGAACAAATTTAGATGAAAATAAAGAAAACCGTTTCTTCACATATATCATGAGATCAAAAATTGTACTGAAAAATTATTGGTGCTAATTGGAAATTTAAGCATTAAAATTAAGCATTTGCATATTGCAAACGGCACCCCTCAACGGGTTAACCCTTTCCTGCACGGTCAAAATCTGTCAGTAGAATGAGAAACTTTCGACTAACGCGGAATTCACAAACGAATTTTTTACATATTTTGAAATCTTTAATTTAAGGGTTTTTTTTGTAAAAGCAAAATCTTACTAAAATATTTTTGGTGCCGGTTGCCAGTTTGGAATTAAAATTAGGTATCCCAGGACATGGCACAGTGTGTTGGAAAGGATTAATATACAGTGGTATATTTTTAGATCCAGGGCCTGATTATCAACGGGGCACTATCCTACCAGTAAAAAGAAATAGAATTTTTTCCCTTATTTATGACAGTAATTTCGAATGAAAAAGGCGTTTAAACAAGTTGAAACTTTCCATAAAATTTTACTGGTGGGAGAGTGCCCCGTTAGTAATCAGGCTCTGTTTAGATCACTAGACTTAGTGGCTAGTATCTCGGCTGTTTATCGACGATTCTTTTCCCAAAAGTCATTATCAACCATGCTTTTATATTTTTATACCATATATATATATATATATCCAGCGCTGCTGTACTTGTTTGCTGAATGCATGTAAATCAAAATTTACGTGAAACGGAAAAATGCTCTTTTCTCAAAAACTATGAGACCGAGGATAATCGCTATAGTTGTCCTGCAAGGTTTAAAATAATATCTACTACCTCTAATACTTCCATAATTTTAGTTTCAGTAGATTTAGAAATTGATGGCGGGGGGGACACGTTTCTGCAGTGCATTTTCGATGATATTTCTAAAAATATAATGCTTAAAATTAACAGAAACGTGTTTTTGAGATCAGCGTTAAAAAAGATTTCACATGATACCGCACATGATATACAAATTAAAGATTTTTTAATTCAAGTAACTTAATTGGCCCCTCTACATTTTCTCTGATTTGTGAATGTTTAAAAATCTGCAAAGAAGTGGGTTAACAGTCTTTATTACTTACCCCAATTTGAACTTTTCACGTTTCATAGTTTACGCCTAAAATAGTTGTGTCAGATTTACAAACAGGCAGGCGTACAGACAGACAGACCGACACAGGATTGATCTAAAAATGGGAAGGTCGTTTTCACTTTTTAAGCGCGGAATCCTAAAAACTCATATAAATACATAAAAAAGTAATCAATCGTAAGTTTGGCAGTAAAATAACCAGAGCGTAAATTGCCACCAATATTTTCGCATAGTGATCATCAACGTATTTATTCCAGAATTTGCAAAGATTTGTTTTTAGAAATTGTATCGAAAATTGACCACTGGCACGTGAATTCTCTATCACTGTTCTAGTTTATTACTCAAGCATTTAACCTTTTTTTAAAGGACACATCATTCCCATCATTTCCCATCATTCATATATTTTAGGATTATTAATAAAATGTTACACATATGTTTCACAAAGCATTTCATCCAAGCCTTTTAATTATTTATTTTAATTATGTTCAAAATTTATCTTTTCAACGCTATTTTTCAACGTTAGTATTCTCTCTCAATTAATCTTCATTTGAGTTGTCCCTATGAATTTAAAAACACTGTTTTTTCGAAATTTATTTTTTTTAAAGAAATGTCAGAAAAAGGCTAGAAAGGTCATTGTTTTCAAATCTATTGAAAAAAGGAAAAAAATATTTTTATAGAATACTTTTAAATTAGAAGGGTATATTTTTATTTTAAGATTTTCATATGTAATACAGACATATTTATATTTCTTACATCCAAAAATATACTATATCATAGCTGCTAACTTTTACGCATTTTTCTTACCACAAAAATTTTATTGTAAATATTGTCTTATTTAATCGTCTAAGACCTATGATTAAACAAATGGAAAATCTCTGTACAATTTTAGTGGTAACAAAAATGCGTAAAAGTTGGCGGCTATGTTATATAACCCTTTAAGACCCAACCCGCACGATCGTGCAGGTTAGACATTCTTTTGAACTGTTGCTTCTCAGTTGTATGTACTGTAATTTCGGGCGTATAAGCCGCGGATCAAACAATTCTTTTTCGACCCAGAAATTTTTAAAAAACGAATGGTACTAGTTAAATCGCCGTAAATATTTCTGTTCAATCACTAAATAAGATTTATGGGTTCAAAAAGAAATGTTTGATCCGCGGCTTATACACCCGAAATTACGGAAATAAAAACCAAAATCGAGCGGTCATTCAGGTTTGCAGAAAGAGTAAATTATCATTTTTTACCAACAGATAGTGAAAGAAGTACATGTTTTCCTTTCAATCAGCATGGATAGCTTTGTTTATAATTTCATCGGGTCATAAAGAAAACTGCAAACCTATGCAGGATGCGTACATTATTACTTTAAATTACTATTCGAATATTTCTCATAAGTTTATTATGGAAAAATATTTCAAAATCTGCAATGGAACAAGTCGACTGTAAAGCCTACGACTTAAATATGAAATGAATATATTCAGAGTTCATTCAGGCCCTGTTATTTTCTCTGTGGTATATCAGTTTTTTTTTTCTTTTTTACTGCAAAAATAAATCTAGTCCAAACGCGTGAAATTTCTCTTTATTTGAAGAGGAATTTCCTATTAGAAAATATACAAAATGTATACAAAATGCAATTGCCCAAGAGCCATTTTGAAATTTCGCTTACATATACTGCCAAGAGTAAAAAGAAGAAAATTCAAACATAAATTAATATTTAAAGTTTGATTTCAGCTATGCATTAGCTAAAGATTGTACTGAACATTTCTAACATGAAAAATTAAAAAAAATGAACAAACATTTTGGAGATATAAATCTTTAAAATTGTGATTCTAAGCAAAAATGCCTGTCCCATTCCAAGTTGGGTAACTAACTGGTTTTTTTTTTTTTTTTTTTTTTTTTTTTTTTTTTTTTTTACATAATTTAACTTTTTTTTAAATAAAGAGTTTGAATTATTTTAAATATGAACTGTTAGTGTTCTATAATAATGAAAAAAAAATTAAAAAAAATATTTTCTTTAGGAAATTCACAGAAATTTTTTGTCCCCCACTTTATGTCAAGTCCGTTACCTTGTGATTATTTTACTTAAAATAGGTTTCTAATTCTGCCTAAAGTTAGCGGAAAATATTCAGCGATATAGTTAAACTATTCGCGCAACTACTACTTGTCATTTTTTACTCTTCAATTGTGAAGCATTGTAATAGTGGCAAGAATAAGCTTTCATCAAAGTTGGTATTTTTTTTTCACTGTCAAGTCTGTTACCATAAATTTTAATTTTAAAATAATGATTTTTGCAGTTTTTTAATAAAATATTGCTTACTAAATAGTTTAAGAAGGTATGTGTATTATTATCTAAATTAGAAATTATACAAGCTAAATATTTTCTAAAAGTTTTATTTGAAATGTCAAGTACGTTACTTGTCAAGTCTGTTACCATATTTGTAAACGATGAAATGTAAGCTGCTAAGTAAGTTTACTAAATATTGTCACAAGGTATGTAAATTATTATCTAAGTTAGAAAATATACAAGTTAGTTCATTTTAATAGTTTTATTAGAAATGTCACGTCCGTTACCATGAAATGTAAGCGAATGGTGAAAATGGCCCTCAAATAACCTCAAAACTTAGTATGGAAAAAATGTTTAGTGTGATGCAAAAATTTATTTCCAATTCAAAAGTGCAATTTTACTGTGATGTATTATGTTTTAGACATAAATGATACTTTTAAAAGGGTGATAAAATTTTACTAAAAATATCAATAATAAATAAAATTTAAATTCATAAAACATTCTATTACAGGATATCTTTATTGAAAATATTTGAGCAAAATCACACTTGCTTATTTTCCAAATTTCATTCTTTATTCCTGCTTATAAAATCGCATTGAAAAACTAGAGATAAAAATAAATGCTAAGAAAACGAGAAAATAAACCGAATCAATGAATAGTGAAACAAATCAAAATAGTTATTATTGGGTAGCGAATGGTCAAAGAAATACATAGTAAAATATTAAGGGAACTGCCAGAATCATTGCGTGGACAATACCTCCTGTAATATAAATAAGAAAGTGGATTTCTCCTTAACAAAATACTGATATATAACACCTTTTTTGACTGTGGTTTTCCATGACCATTTGCCATCCTATATCATTTAACCCATTAACGCCCAGCGTCCTCGTTTGAGGACGGTTACAAAAACAGAAAGAAAGCGGTTTTCCCACCAGTAAAGAGGAAGAAAAATGTATACCTTATTTCACGAGACAGAATCCTTGATAAATTTAGATAAAAGTTAATTTGCTTTTAAAAGTGGTGGGAAATACAAAATTTAAATTTTAGCGAAGAAAATAATTCGGGCGTTAATGGGTTAACCTTCTAATGCCCAACGTAGAATGCGTTCCAGAAATTGCGGAATTTAGAAAATCCAAATTCATACCAGAAAATTTAAATTGAAAATTTCGATTTACTTAATATCGAAATACATGTTAACCCGTTAACTGCTTAAGCTTAAAGAAAAGAATCTTCAACTTTTTTGCTAAAAAAATTTTGCTAACAGAAATTTCGGAAAATAATCTAATCTAATGATAAAAGTTTCTTTTCGTTAATAAAGCAAAATTTTTAACTCAAAAAAGTGATTTTTTGAAAGTTAATTTCAGAAATATGGATTTATACAAGGTGTCCAGCAAATAACACCCTCATTTTAAAATTAAATTTCTCAAACACAAAGATCGACAGAACGATGCGGTAAACGGTTTGTTTATTAAGTAAGCTGTAAAAATCTTATATAGAAGTTTCGAATGGTGAATATTTTTAAAAGATTGTGTTCTAATTGCAAAGAATGCTTTGATTTGACAATTTTCTTGTTTTAGATTGCTTTCAGAGTTTTTCGGCTTACAGTGCTAAGGTTTAATGATTTTTCGAACTAAATTTCTTGAATTTCAAAAATTTAAAAATTTAATTCCAAAAATCTTTAAACTATGGCAATTTAAGCCGAAAAACTCATTCTCCGCAAACAATCTAAAACAAGAAAAATGTCAAATCAAAGCATTCTTTGCAATCAGAACATAATCTTTTCAAAATATTCACCATTCGAAACATCTGTATAAGATTTTTACAGCTTACCTAAGAAACAAACCGTTTACCGCATAGTTCTGTCGATCTTTGTTTTTCAGAAATTTAATTTTAAAATCAGGGTGTTATTTGCTGGACACCCTGTATGAGAGAGACGTATATACAGGGTGTTTCTAAATTCATGGTACAAACATTAAGGGGTGATAGTACACATCAAGACAAACAATATTAAATAGGAAACTAAGGGTCCCAAACGTCTTCCGAAGGAGATAAGCGCCATTAATGTTTAGGATCCAAAAATTCAAATGATTATAAAAAACCGAAAAATTGGTCGATTTGTTAGCGGTTTTCACTAAAACTATTCTTTATGTCAGTATTGTCTTGTAAATAAATTATAAAGATAAATTTCAAAAAATGCCGATAGAGGGCGCTTTAGATTTTGATGGTAACGAACAACTATTTTTTACCGTTATTTACAATAAACAATCTGAATTTATAAACCGTAATTTAATACGCAGCTTAAGGGGTTAAATAAAGGAAAAATTTCTTGGGTGAAAACGGTACATGTGAATACAAAAATCATTAAATCGGGAACGTTAATGATAACATAAATATTACCATGATTATTAGAGGCTTAGGGAACTTTTTAATGCTATGAAGACACAGAAGCTGGGCGAAAGTAATTCCAACGTAACCAATTTAATATTTTGTATGTACTTATCCATGAAATCAAATAATGACATCAGTCAGCTTCATGGTAGAACTGGAATGCCCGGAATTTTTACTGAAGTTTTTTAGAAATGTGTCACACCGGAATTTTTATTTAAAACAATATAACTCACTTATTTAACGTAACTCTGCGTGGTTTAGATTTAACCTATTTTATTAAAACAATTCTGGTTTCAGTTGATATTTGGCCACATAGTCGGAGTCGAACTGATTCCTACTGAGCGTTATGCATGTTATTTATTTCTGTGGTCTGTTCTTGATCAGTTACAGCGATCCTATTGGCCAAATGCATGGCACATAATGAGAATTACAATGTTTTAGGTATGTGCCAGATGTGGCACATGGTGCAGTGAGGGGTTAAAATATAATATTGAAAAATTACTTCGATGCAAAAACTGAATATCTTTATGTTGTTGGAAAACTATCTATTATGTTTAACATAAACAAGGTGGAACCCTTCAAAACTTGACGGCAACAATATGAAAGAACCGAAGGAAAAAAGAAACGTCTAAAGATTAGTGCATTAATGTGAAATAATGACAAACATGTACAGTATGATAGTTAAATTTTTTTTCATGTGTAAAAAATCAAATTTGAAATCATTAAAAAAATTACTGTCATGGTTGCACTCAGTTCCATGCATACCCAGGAGGTCGAGTGCCATACTCACTAACCCTTTTAATTTTTCAGAAGGCATGCTTGTGTAAAGTTGACAGTTTTTCAAAAAATTTCCTGCTACAAACGACAACTTGTGTAAATTTAAAAACTTTCTGTGTACGTAAAAATTGGGTCAAAAGCTTTCTGCAAATTAATTTTGAAGAAAATTACGTGTTATATTACATGTTGTGTGATCCTTAATGGAAATTTGCGTGGTCCTTGGATCGCGAGAAAACGACAAATTTTAAAAGTATCATAAAAAACATGTATTTTGTCAAAAGATCAAGAAAAAACACAAAATTTGTCTAAATACCATAAAAAATGCAAATTTTGGCAAATAATCACTAAAAAATAGCAAATTTCGTCAAAATACCCCTCCCCCTAAAAAAAACACCCGGAAATTTTGTAAATAGATGGAAAAAACAACAAATTTCCTCAACAGATCGCAAAAAAACAACAAATTTCTTCAAAGGATCGCTCAAAAATTGTATAATTCGTCAAAAACCTGCAAAAAAATGTCCAGGTATCCCAAATAAAACAAATTTCGTCAAAATATTGCAGTCAAAATATTGTCAAAACGTCTTGAAAAAAGGCAACTGTCATGAAAAAATTTCGAAAAAAAAGCAAATTTCGACAAAAAATCCCTAAAAAAAATAGCAAATTTACAAACAGACCATGAAAAAGCTAAAATATTGTGAGAAACAACATATTTTGTCAAATGATTGCGAGTAAATTACAAATTTTGTCAAAGAATGGAAAAAAAAGGCACATTTCGTCAAATAATCACAAAAAGGTAAATTTCGCAAAAAATGACAAATTTTGCAGAAAAATCACGAAAAATGATAAATTCAATAAAATGGCATATTATATCAAAATACCCCCCCCCCCCCCACATACACACACAAAAAAAAAACCACCCGGAAATTTTGAAAATAGATGGGAAAAAACAAAAAATTTCGTCAACAAATCGCAAAAAACACCGAATTTTTTTAAAAGATCGCTAAAAAAATGTAAAATTTGTTAAAAGACTGCAAAAAAAAATCGCAAATTTTGTCTAGGTATTCCAATTAAAACAAATTTCGTCAAAGTATTGCAAAAAATCCAAATTTTCTCAAAACATCTTGAAAAATGAAAAATTTGTGAACATATTGTGAAAAAAAATTCAAAATATTGTGAGGAAACAAAAAAAATTGTCAAATAACTGTGAGTAAACGACAAATTTCGTTAAAGAATGGTAAAAAAGGCACATTTCGTCAAATAATCACAAAATAAGCTAATTTTCTCCAAAAAATGACAAATTTTGTAGAAAGATCACAAAAAAGGATAAATTCAATAAAATGGCAAATTACATCGAAAGTTTGTGACAAAACGACAAATTTCATCAAAAGAACTTGAAAAAAATGAAATTTCACCGAAAGCCTTCGAGAAAACGACAAATTTTGTCTAGGTGTCATAAAAAACGTGATTTTTGTCCATCATAAAAAACGTTAATTTTTGTCTTCGGCGAAAACAATGGAGTGTAAATACTTTCTAAATATTATGAGTTTCCTCAAAAATGAAATTACAATAGGAAAAAAAATCACCGTTTTTTGACATGAGTATTATAAGAAAATGAAGCAAAAAATAAATAGTGATTTGCGAATCTGCTTATATCCATGAAGTCAATAACATCGGTCGAAAATCCCTGCTTCTTTTTTCCTCCAAAAAACAAAAAAAAAAAAAACAATGTGATATTCAGCCAGGTTTTTTACACATACTTAATATAAATTTGAAAATTACAATTCAGAAAATGCGTAATCGGCCTGTGAAGGAGTGACCTTTGTGATAAAGGCACTCTAACATTTTTTGAGATCGTGACGTCAACGATTTAATATTGTGTAGCGTAAAAGCGACATCTATCCTCTCTTTTATTTTAACTTTCTAGAGCGTGTGTGTCTTCCTCTGTTTTCTACAGTTAAGTCGTGGTTAGAAGAAATATGTAAATTTGTAGTATCTCAGTTTGCAGCATATAAAAGCTTGGAGTTTGAGTGTGTGAGTGTGTCTAGCGGCGAAAGCCAGCTAAGTGTGTCTGCCAGGAGTTTTACAGTGAATCGCCAGCAGTTAGTTCATTCAGGGGGGAGCGATTCGAGAAGTTTGCCGATGGTAAGAGGTAGTAATTATTTACTTTGAGTATTAGAAAGTTAATAAAAAGTGTCCCACAGCCACGGGCTGTTTAATAAAGTTTTATCTAGCAGTTTGGCTGACGCTTACGTGGGAAGTTGATTCAAAGTGCCCCGATTGAAGCTAGTGCCGGAGCTGTGTGTAAGTTTATGATTCTAATCTTTTAGTATTGTTATTACTTATTAAAATTAGAGAACGGATAGCTCCACTATCCTTGATCTCTAACTGTTTAAATAAAGTGGTTTTATCTTATATTCTGAGTTATGTCTTCATTTAACCCCCAGTACGAGCACACATCCGTTACAGGCCAAGAACGTAAATAAAAACTTTAATCATTAACTATTGAATGTTTCAATTTCCTATGAAACTGTCGAAAAAAAAAGACAGAAAAAATTCGCTTTTCTATATTAAGCCTAAGCTTGCTGGCTATAACAATCGCGTTTAAAACAAAAAAAAAAAGAATACAAATGAAAATAAAATAACTTACGTAAAGTGAACAACGAAAGAAACAATGTTTTTCAAAAAAATGAAGATCATTATAAATAACCTAGAAAAATAAAATTATCAAAAAAAAAAATTCCTTTTAGCATTGCATCCAACAGTGATAATGTATTCCCATTTTTACCGCTCGAAATATACGTATACAGACAGTAAATAAAGTCTTCTCCCATTGGTCTTCGGATTTCTGCGCAAGCGCGTTTGCCGTAATCTGGTGAGATTGCGTTTTGTGAAATAAGTCATAGCTGATTGCCTGAAAATGATGAGTACAACTGAATGACGTGCTCGCGCATGCGTAGAGACCATTTTTGGCTATACTTAAAATAAAAAGCCTATCGTTTTAATATATATAATGAGGTGTTTTAAAATGAAGTAAATAGAATTCTTGTCATTGACATAAGTGTCCATTTAATAAAATCTTGAATTTCAAGAAAAATCGACGTTTAAAAGTTTCAAGTGTTTTTTTTGAGAAATTTTTAATAAAAAGTAAAGTTGAAATGCATAAAAGTTGAAATGAAGAATATTTAAAGGATCCTGCAATAAGCATAATCATAGCTATGAACATTCCAGGGTTTTCTAAATGAAAAATCATGCATGGTATTACAAAAATATTTTGATAAAATTGCCGTAATTTCGGGTGTATAAGCCGCGGATCAAACAATTCTTTTTGGACCCAGAAATCTTATTTAGTGATTGAAAACAAATATTTACGTCGATCTAAGAAGTTACATTTGTCTCTTAAAAAAATCTGGGTCGAAAAAGAATTGTTTGATCCGCGGCTTATACACCCGAAATTACGGTATTTAAAATTGAGACTTGTTTCATTGAGATAATTGTTTGATTTCATCTTGCTGTTCAAAGTTTTCTTTTTTCTTTAAAAATTAAAAAGTTGGAAGATATGATATAACAAGGTTCGCATACTCCTTACATTTTTTTAAGGAATCTAGCACCAATATTAAAAAGGAAAAAAATAAATTTAAATTTTAAAACCACAGAATTCGCAACTACCCCCATCATTTATAGATTTTACAGGATTTTTCTGCTGTTGAAACACTTTGAAAATATTGTTAAATTTTATTGGTAAAGGCGTGCGAACCCTGTATAACCAAGTGATATTATTTAAAGTTTCAGCACTTACAATGGAAAGGACCAACTTCGATAATTACAGATTTTGATATTTTTTTTTATATGCTGTAGGGTATAATCCCCTTAGTCTCAGGTTCAACGGATTCTATACAGTGCTTCATAATTATTGAGAAACAGGGGGGGGGGGGGTCTGATATTATAATGTTAGTGAAGTACTTACTTTGTAATAAAAGGCTTCGTAGAGCCTGATCGGTACAACGCGACGCGTGCTTTTTATTTCGATAACTCGGGTTCGATGCTGGAACATGCAGCATGTGATATTTTATGTTTTATAAATATACTTGTATTTATAATTTAATAGCATCATTGTGAATTGCAAATTGTGCATCAATTACCATTTTTTAAAATATCTTAAAACAAATTATTTACAAATTAAAAAAAAAGGGGTAATTTTTTTTTCACAATTACATTGTTGTACAAAACATCATAAAACAGTAAATTCTTTTAAAATCACCTTTAAAATGCATTATATACATTTTTTATCAGCACAGTTATATTGTTTAATTGTGTCAATTCGTGTTTTTAAAGAAACATTTGGGTATTGCCTTAGGCAAAAAGGTAAACAAAAATTCACTGTTTTTAAGTAAAAAGCATAATTATGCTAAAAATTAAGCACAAGAATTAAATTACAACATAACTTTGCTGTAAAAGAACTTTAAATAAAAGGTTTTTAAATCGGTAATACATTTATTTAGGTATTGAATTATTTTTTCTTTCTCATTTATTTTCTTAACTTTATTTCACTATAAACGATTTATTTCATTAGAACTAGATGGTGTCACAGAAGACATTAATTATTTTATTTTGTTTGGTTTGGTGCTGATAAAGGGTTTATCTCTGAAATCTTTACAAAAAAGTGATTATCATTCTATAACTATTTATAAACGCGTAAAAATGGAAGAAACAAACTGTTGTTTACAAGATAAATCGGAAGTGTTGGCATTCAATAAAAATCAGGAAAGTATTCTCACAAATGCATTAAAGTATTGTAAATTTTATTACAAAATAATGATTTTTTTAACAAATAATCTAGCTTCTATATTAATGTTTAAATGTTCTGCTGTTTAAATGTCGGACAGAATTCTATAGTTCGATAATAAATATGCTGGATAAAAGAAAAATTGTACAAGATGAGGGTTTGATCGCCTATTTAATAATAGATTAATTTTTTTTAATCTTTTTAAATAATGAAACTTTTTTACAATAGTTTAAAATTATAAAAAGGACAAATAAAAATTTACATACTTTAACATTATAATTATTGCACGATATTAAAATTTTTAACTGTGATCATAATAATCAAATTAAAAGTGTATTTGTAAGAAAGTAAAAACGCATAAAACAGACAAAGCACGGCCCGGTATCGACCCCGGGTCCACTGGCCAGGAAGCTGATGAGGTACCGATCACGCTATGACAGCGCTGTGTTATTCTCGCTAAGTTAAAATTTAAATTATATTATGATATTAACCCCCCCCCCCCTATTTCTCAAGAACTAAAGAGTGTTGTATAAAATTCATTGAACCTGAGACAAAGTGACCTCTGTACTTTAACATATATAAAAATAATTAAAATCTGTGATTATCAAAGTTGGTCCTTCTTTTGTTAATTGCAATAATTTATAAAACTATTTTTAAAAAGTTGAAATTATAGAACTGAACTCTGTGCCGATAAACGTAGTATGATTCAAAAGTTCGGGAAAAAGTTGTGAAAAACAGCAGAGTCAGCCATTTTTTGCGACCTGCATAAGGTCTCCTGTGATGTTTTCACAGCATCTGATGACAAAAAACGGCGTCCCATTAAATGTGTTTTCATTGATGGGAACAGGCAAAAGTCACATGGGGCTATGTCCAGTTGATAGTGGGGTTGTGGAAGCACATAAGTGCGAGTTTTAACAAGGAATTGTTTTAACAGTTGGTATCAATATGCCGGTGCATTCTCAAGCAGAAAGTACAAGTGTTTGGCCTCAACGAAGGTTGTCCAACGAGTTTATAGTCTTCGATGGATTCTCGTTCCACTTTAAAACCACGGTGCCATTCATAAATCTTGTGTCTCACCATGGTAGATTCATTGTACACCTTTATTAGCATTTTTAATGTCTCCATTGGTGGTTACCTAATCGTTGACAGAATTTAATGCTGCAATGCTGTTTAGGAAAACCCATCTTTCTTACGTCGCGGAGCAAAGATAACTTACTTCAGAAGATAACAGCTGTGCGAGCGGTTCGGTCACAGGACATCGACTAAACCAACTTAAGCAAGTAGGAGAGGGCTCGGAGAATACATTTCAGGCTGTTTTACGTTAGACTTCTACTTTCGTTGTCAGGAATGGCCGCTTTTCCTGAATTTTTGAATCGTGCTACGTGTTAAAAATAAGTAGATGATGTCACAAAATCACAGATGAAAGCACAGATTTTAAGAAAAAGAAATGCAGACAACTATTTTAGAGCCTCTAAAGCTCCACAATCAGTGAAATGGTGTAAAAAATATAAAAGGGAATGAATAAATAAATGACGGCAGCAAACAATGTAGCGTGCGGTGAAGATTGAAAATGACGATATGGGTGAATTTAGCAGAGTTGAGATTTTCCAGCATAGTTGACTTGATGATTCAAAAAGTTTTTAACACTAAAACAGCCATTAAGGGCCAAAATGACCCCTGCCATATTGATAATAATCGATTCCAATCAGAATTTTCATTATAAGGTATATTAAATACATGCAGCACAAAAATAGGCTTATTAAACAAGTTAAATAGTTTACAATTAAAATTCTAGTAAAAACACGTTCTGTAAAACATGAATAAAATACCCGGCGGTTCTAGTGTTAACACTAAGACTACCGTAAATTTGATCCATATTTTAGAAAAATATTTCACACCAGAGTTTTGATTTAAAAAAGTTTAACCCATTAGTGCCTAGCGTCCCCTTTTTAGGGACGCTTCAAAAGGTGCATGTTCACTCACAAATTCATTTCGTTTTTGACACCGGTGAAAAAGAACAGCAAACTTTATTTTATTTAATTGAAACATTTTCGTAATTATAGAACTAAATGTAATTCTTTTAAAAATAGTGGTGCCAACCGAATAAAATTTGCGCAAAAGTTGGCGGGCACGAATGGGTTAAGGGTATTATTTAATGTTTGACTTCCTTCAATTTTTATTCCTAAAAGCCATATTTGCGGCAGAATGCTGAAGCAAAAATTTTCCAATTATTAAGTGAACTAATCCTTTTACTTATTCTGAAATAAGTCTATTTATATTTTCTGGTGACGATCACTTATTTCTGCATTTTTCGAATAGAAGTGCCTTGCCCCTGAAAGTGTTAAAATCATTTCATAATCAAATTTCTGGGTTGAACCGAAACATGGTAGCCGTCAAAATGACGGCTGACGGTAGTCCTAGTGTTAACTTGGTTTAATTGTTGTTTAATACCCACAATTTACAGAATATTAGTTGGAAATTGGCAAGTGTGTATACAATATAGATGTAACTTCCCAAGGAGAATTCAAAACTTAAAATAAGTAAAAGTTTATTACAATATAATATTTGATTTTCTTTCTTTAACAAATGTCTACTGTAATATATACGAAACTTTCTGTGAAGTATAGTTTAGATGAGAATGTTTTAAGCTGTAATAAAATATACTATAAGGAAATAGCTTTTCCTCAACTAAACACTGAATTTCGAAATAAAAGTTTCATTTTATTATTTTCATGCAGCTTGTCATAGAAATGTTATGTTTAATTTTGAATATGTTGGTGCAGATAAAAAGAGGCATCACTTAAGGTACTTCTTAATGCTATGAGGAAAATACATCTGTTTGAAAATAATTTCATTTTATACAACTTTAAATTGAATATCTACTTTAGCTGGAAAAGAAATCATGACATAAACCATTTTTATACTAAATAAAATGCCCAGAGGGAATCCAAATCTTAATACAAAAAGTTTATTGCAAGGGGAAAAATTGATTTAGTTTCAAAAACGCAATTTTGCTGTGATGTATAGGAAATTTTCTATGATTTTTTGTTTAGATAAGAGTCTTATCAACTGTAAAATATAAAACATGAATAAAAGCTTTCAACTGAACTAAAAGTTGAGTTTCTGAAACAATCTGATATATTAAAAATATTTTTATAAGAGCATGAGAAGTTTACAAAACATCTTCTTAATAATTTATGAGAGAATAATTTATGTTTTATTTTGAATATGTTGGCATGTATATAAAAGTTATATCCTAAGTTTTTCTAAATATCATGAAGACCCTTCAACTGTCAGAAATAGTTTTCCGAGGTTTCCCACGTTGTTCGGGACTCCAATTGCTCTGGATATCGGTATTTAAAATCGCTTTGTTCTTCTTATCTAATGACAGAACGATCTGAGATGAATGATAGTCAAATAAACTATAAGAAATTAGTGGTGTCTACAGTATTTAGAACCCAGATTAACGCGGGATACCTGTAAACACGAGTCAAATGACATATTTGTAGTCGCCCCCTTTATTTTTAGATTACCGTAATTTCCCGCGTATACGCCGCGGCATAGTTAAGTCCTTTTGATGCCGGAAATTTTATTTAAAGAATGAAGTCAAATAAATACTAAGCAATTGAAAGTCACGTTTTATTTAAAACAAATTCTGGTAGGAAATCGGGTTATCTGACCTGCGGCGGCGTATGTGCGGGAAATTAGCATAACACTTTGAGCTCTCGGGATGAATTTTTCTAAAATACCCAAATGTTACAATGACACCAGTATTATGTGAACAAAAGATTCGACTTATAATACACACACACACACACACACACACACACACACACACAAAAAAAAAAAAAAAAAAAAAAAAAAAAAAAACGGCATTACTCTATTTTCAGGTAAATTTGATTGAATATTCCGGTGTAAATGTGCCATTTAGAGATTGAAATTTTTGTGGTAGAAAATTAGCTCGCCAAAACATAGAGTTAACCCATTTTCTGTTAGTTTTGTGTGTTTATGGCTGCCATAGGAGACTATTTTACTTTTTAAATTGCGCCATTAATTGATTTTTTAAAAATATAGCATATTTCTCTTGTAAATGTTATCAAACTGTATATCAAAGACTTTGTTTTGAGAAAATGGTGCGAGGAAGAATTAAAAAAATGAACGCATGTGACAGCCCAACGTTTTCGCAACATTAAAAATAAATGCGACTTATAAATTAAACATCGAACTGCCACAATTTTTGTTTTAAAAAAATTATCTTATTCTAAAACAGAAAGTGTGATCATCAAATAAAACGAAGATTACTTTTCAAAGTTTATAGTGCCAAACTTTTTTTCAGCTTTATGTTGTAGATCCCTTTTTTATAGCTTCGACAATTAATAGGTTAATAAAACCTGCCTTGAACGAAAAATTTAAGCTTAAGAATGAAATGAAGTAAATATAAAGTGTGTACCACTAAGAAGACATATACATTCAAAATAATAATGTTTTGTTATTTATTAATTTATTTATTTTTCGTAATTTAAAAAATGCCTGGAGTTGGCAATTCCATTAAACTAAAAATTCCAATGATCATATTTTAAATGATTTACAACAAGGGAACAAACACGGACTTCATGTTTTTAGAATACTAATAACTATACAGTAATCTGTCAACTTTCAGAAGGCTTAGGTTCCAGGAAATCTTGAATGTCCAAATCGCGACCGCAAAGCTGCCACAGGCCATTATTTTTATATTCTGTTCCTACTATAACGTAAAAAATATGCACTTTGTATTATACTTTTCTTTCAAATTTCGTTAACGTCCATGTAAAAGAGTTTTTTTTTTTCGATTTTTATATTTCGTTATCTTAGAACACATACTAACAATATCAAAAATCGTATTTATACGAAAAAAAGTTAATAGATTAAATAAAGTTTTAAAAATTCTTAAACCCTTAACCTTTTGCGGTACGGGCAAAATCTGTAATAAAATGAGAAATTTTCGAGTGACACAAACTATTCAATATGAAAATATTGTTGGCAAAGGGCTACTTTTTTCAAATTCAGATTTTTTGATCAGCACCACTTTTCTGAAATGGTAATATTCGCCTAGTTTTCGTCTTAATTAATATTGCTTTAACCCTTTCCGGCACGGGCAAAATCTGCTAGTAAAATGAGAAATTATCGACTGATACCGGAATTCAGAAACGAATTTTTTAGATATTTTGAAGTTCTTAATTTAAGCTTTTATTGAAAATGCAAAATTTTACTAAAATATTAGTGGTGCCGTTTGCAATTTTGGAAAAAAAATTAGGAATCCCAGACCAGGCACAGTGTGCCGGAAAGGGTTAAACAAGGTGAATTTTATTATTTGAAAAAAGTGGCGCTGACCAAGGAATCTGAATTTTAAAAAAGTACTCCCCTGGCAACATTGAATTCTTATGGGATAGTGTGACATCGTACCGCTGGAAAAAAGTGATGAGCTACGTATATTAACATGCTGACTGCCGACTACGAGATAACTCGTAGATTGCGTTCTTTTCTAGGAAGCCGACTACGAGTTATCTCCTAGTCGGCAGTCAATGTATTAATTCTATTTTTTCTAATCAACACCTCTTTTGAAAAACAGAAATGCTTGACACGTCCTTTAATAACATTTTCCAGAGAAATCAACTTTAGTATTTATATTATGGTGGGAATTTTTAATAATATAATGTAATTCAGCCAAATTGTCATTTTAGTCCAGATATCAGAAAATTGCCATGGCACTCAACGTGTTAAGCATAAAAAGATGAATTTTACATAAACGTCAACACGCCATAGCAGAGCTTGTACGCATCAAAGAATTCAAGGAACTTTAAATGTTTGCATATCAGAAATTTCATAAAGTCTAAGTCGCTATATATGAAAAAATATATTTTTTAACACTAGAACCGCGGTGACGGGTCATTTTGACCCGTACCAATTGAATACATGCTGATTCGAATCAGAAATTACTTTATAAAAATCGTAAAGTATATGATCAACAAACATAATTAAAGTAATTAAGTTGCATAGTCTTAAATAAAATTTCTGATGTGACATATTTTTCTAAATGTACAGTAAAATTTCCCGCGGTTCTAGTGTTAATAAATAAGGCAAATATCAATTACAAAAATACTGGAAAGAAATTCTCAAAGAGCCTTACCACTTAACTGTGGATATTTCTGAAAAAAACTTTCAAATAATACCTCTCTTTCTTATGTCTTTTACAGAATTTTTAATCTTTTTTCCACCAGTTTTTCAAAACACAACTTTTTGCCTAATAAAATAAGAAAAATGCTAGGATTAAATAATGCAAAAATTACAATTTAAATTTGCTGGTGAGGATATTAAATCACGGTGTTGTAATCTTCTTTCATTGACATCAAAAGGAGATTGTCTGGTTTCACAAAACATACAGGAATCGCAAGATCTGTTTACTGCCGAAGTAAAGTTCCACCAGTAAAAATTAATATCTATTTTTGCCAATATTCATGACTGAAATTTTGTGGCAATAAGGCGTTTAAATAAGGAGAAAATTTCTGTTTATTTTTACTAGTGTGAGTTTTTCCGACAGCAATCAACCACAACGAAATCAGTTATAGTCAAAGATGTTTTATTTTAATCACTTCCTTTTTTAAGCCTGGTAATCTCTGGTTCGTATTTTGTCGAAATGCTTATTATCTCGAGATAACTCGGGCATGCAGGCTGTCACAGACGACAGTTTTTTTCTATTTTACTCGCACCACTATTTTTATAAAGTAAATTTTGTGGTCTGCAAATCAAAGATTTTTTCTATAGAAAGTTAAAAAATAGAGTTAAAGAATAAGTGATTAAAAATAATGATGTATTTTTGCAGTTAAAAAAAATGGGATAAGGAAATTGTTATCAATATGTCAGTTCCTCTTTAATAATAGTTCCTTGACACAGATACTTTTTTTTAAATACTGATAGTATTTTTTATTTATAGTTTTGAACAAATTTTGACATAAAAAACACTCATAAATCAAGATCTTTATTTGGCACAGGGATCAAGCAACTACATTAAATTAATTCAATTGTTATAAGGTTTTAAATTCAGTATCTACTTTACTTAAAGAAGAATTCACGAAAACAACCACTTTTATAATAAATTTTATCCCCATGGCGAATTCTACTTATAATATAAAAAAGTGTACTGCGATACAAAAACTGATTTTTTTTTTGAAATTTTCAATTTTTTCTATTATGTATATAAAACTTTCTACTATGTTTAGATTAGAAGCGAATCTTTTCCACTGTAAAATAAAAGACAATTTGAATAAAAGTGGTTTGTTTGACTAAAATAAAAAAAAATAAAGAAATTATTATATTAAAAGTATCTTTGTTACAATTAATTCATGAAAATTTTGGAAAATGTATTTGTCACAAAGTTTAAAAAGAAATTTGTGATGTTGAATTTTGAATATGTTGGCATGAATAAAAAAGACGGTTTTCTATAAAGTAATGAGGATTGCTAATGAGAATCGGCCTAAAAGTAATGTCATTTCCTCCCTATAATCCGTGGAATGAAACAATCATATTTCGACCCAGAAATTTTATTTAATAATTGAAGTAAATTATTTAATGTGGTTAGTAAATTACAGTTTGTGAATAACATTTCTGGATCCAAAAGTCGTTGTTTGATACAAGGATTAAAATTCTTTCAAAAAAAGTAATTTTATTGTGTGCGCGAACTTTAGAACCTTTCACCGACCATGAGATGAACGTTAACCCATACGCGCCAACCCCCGGCTTTTTGAAAATCAAACAATTGTCTTTCCAACCAGAAATTTAATTGATTATGGAAATTAAATAAATTCTAAACGATTATCGCATTTAAGGGCAGACACTTTTAATTAATCAAATTTTCTGGTTCAAAATATGGTTTCTTCATTTAAAAAAGGCCGGAGGTTGGCAGTTATGGTTAACCTCTTTTACTCAATGACAGTGTTGCTAGTAGGCTACTTTTATTTATTTGGGATTTCTTGATTGGCACAATTTTTTTGAAACGGTAAAATTCCCTTTGTTTCCGCCATTATCAATATGAAATTAGATGAAGCGCATTTTACCATTTCAGAAAAGTGGTGCCAATGCAGAGTTTAAATTAAAAAAAAAAAAAAAGTAGCCCATCTGGCAGCTCTGCTCTTTGACATGCGAAATATACGTCTAAGAACTTTGGTAATACTGACAATGACGTGCACTGCGAACGTTATATCTGACTCGTTTTTTATTTAGGCATTCTGAATTCCCAACAGAAAGTTTTAACTATTTTTAACTTATAAGGTGATTAATTAATTAATTAATTTAATTAATTAATTAATTTATTTATAATTAATTAATTTATATTAAATTTTAATAATTAAATTTTAATAATTAATTAATTTATAAGGTATAATTAACAATTAATTTTTTGTGGCGTGGGCTCAAAATTTCTATTTAAAAAATCCCTGTTGGCTTGGCCTACAGGTGGAGGTAGATTTCGAAGAGTGCTCATTTCAAGAACAAAAAATAAAATATACCGTAATTTCCTGCGTATAATCCGCGGATCAAACTATTCTTTTACGACACAGAAATATTTGAAAATTTATTGTAATTTTTTACATCACAGTAACTATTTGACTTCGATTATAAAATAAAATTTCTAGTTAGAGAAAGAATTGTTTGATCCGAGTATTATATCCAGGAATTTTCAGTAATAAGACTTAACCCCTTGAGGGGCAAAGCACTTATGTTCATAAAATGTTCAAATGATTGATTGACACCGGAATTCATAAACAAATTTATATGATAGAAAATAAAAGATGTTTTTCGCGTCCATTGTAAAAAGCAAATGTTAATACAAAAATTCCGGTGCCAATGTGGCGTAAGGGAATTAAAATTAAGTGGTATATAAAATATACCGGTGCCCTTCAAGGGGTTAAACCCAGTTTAGCAACTTTATTTGGCCGCTTTTGAAGAATTTTAAGTTCATTTTACTATAAGAACTTGCTTTATCAGAATCATCTTAAGCAAAATCCGACTCACTAATGCCAATTTTAACAGTATTTTTTGAAATAGATTTCGACTTTATTAAAGCATCTACCAATACGGCACATTATATAGTTCCTAAATAAGAAAAAACTGTCAATTGAATGCATTTGAGGGCAAAATTGAGTTTAAAAATGAGTCATAAAATAAGCAATTTGTTATTTGAATACATCCTCAATTCTTCAGTCACGATCGCTTCGGAAAATTTTGTTCAAATAGCCAAATTTGACAGCGTTCTTTTAAATATATTTTGTCTTTATAAAAAACTGGCCAATACGTCATATTAAATAGTTCCCAAATAAGAGAGCCTGTCATTTGGATGCGTTAGGAAGCAAAAATGTATTTAAAAATGACTCAAAAAGTAAGCAGTTTGTTATTTGAATAATTCCTCAATTTTTCAACTACGATCGCTTTGGGAAATTCTGTTCAAATAGCCCATTTTGACAGAATTTTTCGAAATATCAGGCAACCAAGAAAGTTCGTGCGGTTTTTGAGAACAGCTAATTTTGTTGCGTAGGCGTGGTCATACTGATTCGGATGACGTCATTTCTGTACATTGCCTTTAAATTGAAATCAGTAGAGAGTTGTTTAACGAATTTCGCGTTTCGATATCAGTTTTGTAGAAAGTACAATCGTTGACAAAGGATGTCGTTTACAAAGGAGATTTTGAGGCCTATTTTGCTTTACCAGTTCAAATTAGGAAACAAAGCTGCCGAAGCCGCTAGAAGAATATGCTCCGTGTTTGGTGAGACTTCAGTGAGTGAACGGACCGCTCAAAAGTGGTTCAGCAGATTTTCGTCCGGAGACGAGAGCCTCGAAGACAAGCCCCGTTTGGTCGTCCATCCATCTTAGACCAAGTCCAGCTGGAAGAGGAAATCCTGATCTAACATGCTAGGAGCTTGCTCAAATGTTTGGGGTATCTGACGAAACCATCCGATCGCATCTTCATAGTCTTGGGATGTCGTGGAAACTTGATAAGTGGGTTCCTCATGTCCTGTCCGAGGAAAATATGCTCCAACGATTAAACATCTGCTTGTCATTGCTGTCGCGCCACAACAAAGCCTCTTTCCTGGACCAGATATTGACATGTGACAAGAAATGGGTAATGTATGATAACCGAAAGAGAAAACATCATTGGTCGACTTCTGGTTCCGTCTCTTTGGTTGCTAAACCGGACATCCATCAAAAAAAGATAATGCTGTGTATTTGGTGGTCTAGCGCTGGTAAAATTCACTATGAATTCTTAGAAAGTGGGAAAACAAACACAGCCGAAGTCTACTCGTCGTAGTTCAAAGGGATTTCAGCTTCTTTGCTCGAAAAGCAGCCAGCGCTGGTCAACAGGAGAGGAATTCTTCTCCCCCACAATAACGCCAGACCTCATACGGCCAAAGCGACCAGGGACGTGATAAAAAACATTGGGCTGGGAAGTTTTGCCTCACCCACATTACTCCTTGGACATCGCCCCATTGGACTATTACCTGTTTTCGGCCATGGCTATCACCTGCGGTAACAGCAGTTTCAAACCCAAGATGATGTCACAAAAACTATAACCCAGTTTTTGGACTCTACACCAAAAGAGTTTTTCAAAAAGGTTATTTATAGACTTGTGTCTCGTTGGGAACACGAAATTGAAGCTAATGGTAATTATTTTAAAGAATAAAACAAGTGTTTGAGATTTTTGCGGGTTGTTTTTTATGTCTGATGAAAACCGCACGAACTTTCTTGGTTACCTGATATATTCTGCCTTTGTCAAAAAAACAGGCCAAAACGTTACCTTATATAGATCCCAAATAAGAGAACCTGTAATTTAGATACGTTTAAAATCAAAAATGAATTTAAAAATGAGTCAAAATATAAGGAGTTCCCTCCTAAGGAGCTCCTATTTACGTTTATTTATTTATTTTTGCTATAAGAATTGGTACTATAAAAAAACTTGTGAATATAAAAGTTGTAGATACTATTGATAAAATGTAAAATAAATTTAATCGGATTTTATAGTTTAAGAATTGACGAAGTTGAGTATATATTTTTCTTTTTCCACCCCTCTTTTTGTTTTTGTTTATATTTTTTTTATCGGTAAAAGTTGGTTCTATCAAAAATTTGTATATATTATCGTTTTAGATAATTTTAAGAACATTTATAAAAAATTAGGTGAATTTTATATCTTGAGAATTGACGAAGTTATAAATTTTTTTCTCCCCAAAATCCTTTAAGCCCATTTTTAACTTTATCAAATATCTGTCATGCATAAACTTTTGACGCGTTTCTTAAAAGTAATATAAACATTAAACTGATTCTATATCTATTTTATTATGAAGTTATGGCGTTTTTAACCCTACCTATTTCCACTCCCTTGGTCCGATTTTGCCCATTAACGAACTTGACAGAGATTTTATGCCCCTTGATTTTATATATCAGTTTGGGAGACATTTGAGCAGAATTATAGAAGCTAGCGTGTCCATAAAAAAGTTATATATACAAACACACACACATATATATGCATATATATTTATATATATAGAGAGAGATAAACTTTTTTGCTGATGGTAGTTTCGGGGTCTATGGGTCATGATCGGAGTAGATACGCAAAAAGTATTCAGAAATTCCAACGTTATAATTCCAACATTTCATAAATTCCATCTTTATAATTTGCAGAGTTTTTAATATAAAAAATTGTTCTTGTTAGAAGGTATGACCTGAAGGTATGACATTGTTCACAATACCCTGTAAAAAATAATAAAGTTAAAAAATAATTAAAATTATATGAAAAATAATCAGATTTACTAAATAACGTTCTACAGCACACACGCGAGCGCAATCAAAATGCAATGTGCATAATTTACTAGCTAATTGTATAAAGAAACTCTTTTCAAAAACCTAAAAAAGTACCTTTAAAATTCTGAAAATTATCTTTGATATAATAAGCTGATTCGATATCCGTTGTTCCGAAATTAAAGCAAAAAGATGAACGCTGCATCCAAATATATGTTACACACTATTTCAAGTACACAATATTGCACGTAATATTATATTTCGATACAGCCTGAGAATTATCGCTTTGTTTTAGGAACAACGGATTTGGAACATATTCTATCCACGATAATTTTCATAATTTTCAAGCTATATTTTTTAGAATTTCACAAACGTTACTCTATACATTTAGCTAATACATTGTGTACATTATATTTTGATTGAATTTGCGCTTGCGCTGTGAAACATTATTTAGTATATTTGCTCATTTTTCAACCTATTTTTAAATTTTTTATTCTGTTCTTAATGTAAAATAATGTTTTTATCCAAATATATGACAAAAACAATTATACACAATACTCTGTAGTCAGAATTAAAAAATAATAAAAATTCTCTGAAAAATAAGCAAGTTTACTAAATATTTTTTTCATTACACATGCGTGAACGCTATGAAAATTTCATTTCCATATTGTGTTAATAAAATTTATAGAGCAACTTTTGTTACATTCTCGAAAACATAGCCTGAAAATTCCTGAAAGTGATCGTTTTTAGAAAAAGCTCAAAATCCATTGTTCCCAAAATGAAGCAAAGAAAAATGAAGGGTTATATCCAAATATTGCAGTACGTTCCATATTGTGTATTCTATATTGACACTAATTAATGGACAATTGGATACAGCCCCTCATCTTTTTGTTTCGTTTTGGGAATAACGGATTTTGAGCTTATTCTATTGACGATCACTTTCAGAATTTTCAAGCTATGTTTTTGAGGCTTTCACAAAAGTTGTTCTATACATTTAGCTACCGCAATATGCAAATTAAATTTTGATAGCGTTCACGCATGCGAAATGAAAAATTATTTAGTAATCTTACTCATTTTTCATACGGTCTTTATTATTTTTTAATTTTGATTACAGGGTGTTGTGTACAAATTTGTTTGTTATATTTTCGAAAAAAAAATTACATTTTATATTAAGAACTCTGCATATTATAAACAAAAACTTCGAAAATTTTTAAGCTGTTTTTATAAAAACCTTAATTTTTCTACGAGTATACATGTTAACCTCGTAAAAATGAACACAGTCTATTGCAATAAGACTCTTAATCATAATCTGCAGTTTGAAAGCTCTTGTTATATTACTTTTAGCTGGGATAACCAAAATATTTTTTTTTCAATTTGTTGACGGTCCCCAATTGAGTTTTGCTAAAAAATCTTCAAGGAAATGTATGACCTGTACTATTATTTTCAGGATACAGTTTCTAAATAATTCCTCATATATATTTTTAGATATTTAACAAAATATCTAAAATCGAAAATGTTTGATCGTCTTTTGTCATATAGTGGATATATATGTATGTATAAAACCCTTAATTGTAAAACAATATTTATCAATGAAACTTAAAAAAATGATTTAAAAGGAATACTCGAAATATGCAGAAGATTTATCCGACCACACACACACACATACATGTATATAAACCACGAAATTTAATTCAAATTACCACATTGAAACACGGAAAAAATAAATCAAAATGAATATAATTGACATTGGTGGAAACAAATTATAATTTTCAGTCTTAAAGATACTTTGAAACTAAAAATAAAGTGTGTTGTTTCAACTTCGTATCCATGAAAAAGCAAAATAATTCGAATTTGGGCAAAAAACATACATAAAACCAAAATAAAACGAAGAAAAAAAATAAAAATAAATAATAATAACATTATTAAAATAGATAGAGATAAACACATACCAGACACAATAGTTATATCTGAAATGGTGTAACAAAAAATAGACATAGCAGGTATGTTAATTACAATTTTTTTAATTACTACGAGAAAATAGCAACAAAAATCTACATGAATCTGCTATTTTCCCCTTTACCTTCAACAGAAATGGAGGACTCAAGTTGTTACCATTAGAGAAATTGAATTAAAAACTACAAATAATAATAATAATAATATCTCAAAAACAAATCAGAGATAGAGTTTTCAAACCAATTGCATTTTAAAGTATTTTTCCCCTATACGACTGTGCAACGATTGAAAATGTGTGATGCCAAGAAGTTTTAAAAATTTGTGTGAAGAATGCTGCAAAACAGAAATTCGATGGAAAAGTACTGCCATTCGCAGAGAAACACGCCAGCGTTATGCAGCGATATGTTTATCTTTTTATAATATATATAATACGTAAAAGAGTAGGTATTGTAAAAATATTTTTTTTAACATTAGAACTACCGGAAATTTGAGTAAAATTTTATAAAAATATGCCACACGGAAATTTGGATTTAAAACAGTTTAACTTTATTATTTAAAGTTTTTCTTCTTTGTTTCTTTTAAACTTATTTCATAATCAAATTTCTGGTTTGAACCGAAACATATTCACATGGTACCAATAAAGATACACACAGTAGTTCTGGTGTTAACCCATTAGTGCCTAGCGTCCCTATTTAGGGACGCTTCAAAAGGTGCATTCAGCACTGTTTTTGACACCGGTAAAAAAGAAAAGCAATAATTATTTTATTTAAAGGATGCATTTTCGTGATTAATGAACTAAACTTAAATCTTCTAAAAATAATGGTGTCAAACAAATAAAATTTACGCAAAAGATGCTGGGCACGAATGGGTTAAGGGGACCAGGTAAGCAAAATTCGACCAAAAAATCGATTTTTATTTTTTTATTGCATTAAATAAATTAAACTTTTATCTTTCCAACGATGTATCACACTTGTATATCCACGAAATAGAAGTGTTAGAATTTCACATTCTTTCTCAAAGCACTTCAATGCTTACGCGTCATTTAAAGAGCTGGCGAATGTAAACAAACCGCTCTTGCCTCATGGAGCCTCAGTTACACTGTTAAAAATCTGCTGCATTTTGCTGCAACGCACTCCACCACTTGCATATAATATCTCTATTCCAATCAATGAGAAAGCTCCATTTCACTGCCAAGTAACCGTTTTCTATACAAGCAGGAGAGTGCGTTGCAGCAAAATGCAGCAGATTTTTAACAGTGTAGCGCTTTACTTATATTTTTATCTCTGTTGAACCTTTTCTATTTTATTACGATGAAGGAATTGGCAACAGGAATGTTAACTGTAACCAGTATTTACAGTTTTAACTGTTTTTAATAGCTCCTCGTGTGTTTATTATTAGTGATTTTTTGTTGCATCTCGATTTATACACGTGTGCTGCATATTTACGTACACAAATTGTATTTTACTGATTTTTATACAGCGAATTAGTTTTTTAGAATGCCGCGAAGTAAGCGTGTGTTTAAAAAACGTAAATGTGTTGGAAAATCAGCCGTGAAAGATACCGACACTGGCGCTGAGGTAAATGAAACTGTGGTGACTGAAAGTGCCAAATTAGATAATTCCTTTCTACAATATAAGGAATTCGATGAAAACAAGGAATTCGGATATGAATTTATATCCTTAAATGCTTTACAGAATGTTTTTGATGCATTTGCTGCTTGCAAGAACTGTAATGGAGGCCTATCTTTGGAAATAAAAAGGCGAATAAGCCTTGCATCAGAATTGCAGGTCTGTTGCAAAAATTGTAAAAGCTGTTCTACATTTTTCAACTGTGAGAAATTAGAAAATGCTGAATCAAAAGTAAACTTATATGATTTAAATATGAGATTTGTGTATGCTCTTCGCAGTATTGGAAAAGGTCAAGCAGCTGGCAGAATGCTGTGTGGTATGATGAATCTACTACCTCCACCTGCAAAATTTTCACATTACAATAAAGTTTTGACTGCTGCATCAGAACAAGTATGCACTGAGCAGATGAAAGTAGCAGCTGAAGAATGTCGGTTAATGATAACAACAGAGATTTATGTGTTGCCTTTGATGGCACTTGGCAGAAGCGAGGTCATCGGTCACATAATGGGGTTGTAAAAGCGACAAGTGTCGACACAGGCAAAGTGATAGATGTTCAAGTTATGTCTAAATTTTGTAAGTGCCCTTCAAGAAATCACTCGATTCATTTAGACACGTGCACTGCTAATTATAGTGGAACAAGTGGGGGAATGGAGGTCAGTGGCGTGAAAGAAATCTTCAACAGATCACAAACATTGTATGATGCTCGATATGTCAAATATCTTGATGACGGTGACTCCAAAGCCTTTAAAACTGTTATGTCGTCTAAAGTTTATGGTGATCAAGATATTGAAAAAGTAGAGTGCATTGGGCACATTCAAAAGAGGATGGGAAGTAGATTGACTGAACTGAAGAAAAAGTATTCTGGGAAGAAACTTAGTGACGGAAAATCATTAGGTGGTAAAAACAGGTTAACCGACATTATTATTATGAAAATCCAGAAGTTCTATGGTTTAGCCATTAGAAGAAATGTCGGATCTCTTCAAAATATGCAACAAGCTGTATGGGCTGAGTATTTTCATTTGCTGTCCAATAATGAAAATCCAAATCATGGACTTTGTCCAGTTGGAGCCGAAAGCTGGTGTGGGTTTCATCGTGCCGAAGCAACAGGCAAAACATATGACCACACTAAGCATACCCATGTTCCTCTTCCAATAATGGAGGTCATAAAGCCAGTATTTAGAGACTTGGCAAACCCTGAGCTTCTAAGAAAATGTCTGCATGGGAAAACACAAAATCCCAATGAATCTGTGAACAGTGTCATCTGGACCCGTGTGCCAAAAAATTTGTTTGTGACCATTGAAACTTTAAAATTTGGAGTTTTTGATGCTGTTTCTTGCTTTAATGCAGGAAATGTAACAAAGTGACTTACATTATCCAAAATTGGAATTAACCCTGGTCACCACTGTTTCAAAACTATGAAGAATCTGGATAATGAACGTGTTATCGACAGAGAGCGAAAATTATCCGAATATCACAAAAAAGCCAAAATTAGAAATAAATTTCAAAAAAGGAAACTTGAAGAGTCGTATGAAATTGAAGAAGGTGATGATCCTTCATATAAACGAGGATTTCATTAAATTTTTCTTATCACTACCAATAAAAATGATAATTTAATCTTTAAATCTGTTTTTCTCAAAACATGGATTTTTCAGGTTCGTGTTCCTTTTTCTTAATATCTATGAAACTTAAGAACTCAATTTTTTAATGACACATATATTATGTTATATTACATACTTTAACACAAGGATTTGATGATATGTTGAATAGTTTTTATTTTAAGTGGTGAAATTCCACCAAAAATGCAAATTTAAAAGTGATTTTCAGTAAAAAATTAATAATAATTTTTTAATTTTACTCAGAAAAAAATGGCCTGTTAAAGTATGTAAAACATGTTGTTCTAACTACCATAAAAATTTCATAACCATATCTTTCTTCATTTCTGAGAACAAGGTACATAAAGTTGATGAATTTAACATGGCGGAGATAGGGCTTTCCTGGTCCCCTTAATTTATTTTTTCTCTTTTTCCTGAGAAAAAACCATCCACGTGAAAATAATTTAATTTTAAAGTGATTTAAAAATCAGTATATTATTATTATAAGTTTGTCGATAGAAAAGGGATACAACAGGCATAGTTTCAGCACTTTTTCCAAAAAAAATATTTTTTGCTACATTTATAAACAAATGTTTGTCTAAAATAACGCAGAAAATCCTTATTCCAAAATTACAGCAGTTTTCCTTGTATTATGACGCTTTCCTTTGCTATTTAGCTTTTGAACGAAATTTCGAAATCTGCCATTTTTATGCAAAATGCCCAGTATGAATTCAAAACTTAATTTCAAAAACTTTATTTCGATGTAAAAATTGATTTCTTTTTCAATGCTGGAATTTTATTGAGATGTATAAGAAATTTTTTAAATGTTTAGTTTGGATCTGAGTGTTTTATCTGTAAAAGAAAGAAAAATTGAGTAAATTTCTTTGAATTTACCGAAATTTGAATTTAAAAAACATATTAGATAAAACTGTTATTTATGACAAGGATTCCTTCCGGATAATTTTTGGAATCATTTTCTATATCTTTTCAAATATTTTTTTAAAGAATCTATTCGTATGCGAATTTTTTTTTATTGTTATCATAAATAAAAAGATAATATTTTGATTCCGCTTCTTAAAAAAGTAAAATGCATAAAATCAGAGTTAGCAAGCCTACGGCTTTTAGCACACCAATATTATCGTAAAGAAAACATCCAAACTCTCCATTTAAATAAAGCAACATTTTCTGTATTATATAGGTATACTGGTATCTAAAGCTTTGCAAGATTGAAATTTATTCTGTAAAGCAGTGTTGCCAGTGGGCTACTTTTTTAAAATTCAGATTTCTCGATTGGCACCACTTTTTTTGAAAAGGTAAATTACCTTTTGTTTATGCCTTAATTATCATGACATTGAATAAAGCATATTTTATCATTTGTAAAAAGTGGTGCCAATCAAGAATCTGAATTTAAAAAAAGTAGCCCATCTGGCAACGCTGATATAAAGATAAAACACGAGTGTGACGCCACGCCTACCTACATTTAATTTTACTCTAACATTTTATGCTCATTTATTAAGTGCAACTAATTCTTTTTCCAAGTGTTATTATATTTTTTAAGGGGGGAGACCACCTGCAGTAGCTCGATAATGCTCAATTTTAACACATTATTTAAAAAGTTTTGGAGCTGTAAATATTTCTTCAAATTTATCAATATTTTTAGAGTACATTGTACAAACCCTTTTTTACATATTCCATTATACATTTTTAATGAAAAAAATTATAATACTATTTAATTAAGACATACTAATTAAGGATTTTCAAAAAGGTGATTTGACATACATATGTTGCGCGCAGGATTATAAAAAATATATTCAATATATCCGCTTAATAATACATATAATTCTTCAATAAACATTGTACTTTAACTTCAACCTAAAATAACAATTAAGTTCACAAATGAAAATATTTTTTTAGGCAGTTAAAACTGGAAATACAAAAATTATGATGAAATTTCAATGAAAATAAAAAAAAAAAAGAAAAAAAATGTTACAGGTACTTACTTAAAAATAGGTAGAGGTTATAAAGCTACAAAAAATACAATATAATGTAAAATTTTAAGCTCTATGTTACTTAGTTTTGAAAATAGGATGCGCGCAATGTCGAAAATATATGTTTTGAGATAAATGGCTTTAAAGTTAAAATTTACCTTAAAATGCTATACATTTAACTAAATTAGTTCCGATGCAAAACCGGTTCTAATTGTCGAATCGTCGTATTTTTTTTTTTAAAGTTAGGTAACAGGTTATGCTTTAAGAATAGGGGAAATCTTTTTTTGACTTTTTAAAAAGTTTTAAGGCGATCTCCCCCCTTAATCTATGTGTTTGATAAAACTGTGCAAAGACTTTATACAAGTTAAAAGCGTCTAAGTTTTTCGCTCACCATAAAATTGGACTTGAAGGCTAAATCCATTTTAACTCCAAAGGAACTCGAGCGATTTAGATTAGATTTGGATTATAAATTGAGATCATCTGTAGCAGACATTGAAAAAAAATCATTATTTTTTTTAATGGATGAATTTTGAAAATTTACCAATCCTCTAAAATAAAAAGATTTAGACTGTCTGGCATAAGTCCTAACCATAATCCAGTGACTACGAACGCCGATTGTCATCGAAATCAGTTAGATAATTTGTTAGTAAACCGATGTCAAACTCCCATATTTCCCATACAATTGTATCCAATCAGGTATTTCTTTCAAAAAACTCATACGTTCAAATTTAAATAAACGGATTTCAAATTTTTTAAATATACAGGGGATCTCCTAATGGGCAAAACTGCAAAGAAAGGTAAAGAACACATAAAAAAGCAATTTTAGTACAGCAATTTGGGATTGGAAATGAAATGTTTTAGCGGAAAACAGTGAAATGAATACGAGCATTTTATTGAAATAGCACTTACAGTAAGGGCTCAAATGTGCCATTGGCAGCGTCTAGCAAATGACTGGCGTCCCTTTTTTAGATGAGTTCGTAATTATATAAATAAGTAGTATATATAGTCGTCGTTCGGTTTGTCCGTGTGTTTGGCCGCCCGTCCGCATATAATATCGCAAACATTATCTAACCGAACGATTTGAAATTTTAAATATACAACTGTTGCATAATTTTGTCGAAAAGTTTTCGACTTCATGAAATAGGATATATAGTTTAATTACTGGGACAGTGTTGCCAGATGGGCTACTTTTTTAAATTCAAATTCTTGATTGACACCACTTAATAGAAATAGTAAAATGCGCCTTAAAAATTACAGTGCAAACAAACGAAATTTTACCGTTTCATAAAGGTGGTGCCAGTCAAGAAATCTGAATTTAAAAAAAAGTAGCCCTCTGGCAAAACTGTACTGGGACAATCAAAAGTTAAAGTATTACGTTAGACTACGGTTAATATGAAAAAAAACGTTTCAAGTGCATTTTAATGATTTGATGTCACATTCTTTCGAACTTGATGAAACTGATATGCATCAATGAAGTATTTGAAAATATGTATTCTGTACAATATGCGATGCAAAAGAATATTTGTTATTAATTTACAGGACCACACAAAAAATTTCATTACATGATGGTATACGGGGAAACATTTTTTGGGGGTTGCCAATATTGCAATTATATTAAACTATTTCACATTTTATGAATTTGATATGCGTTACTGAAGTTTCCAAGTTACTATAGCTCTGTATAATAGCAGATAATATTTACAAGGACTCGGAAAAGATTTCTGCTAATATAATGCATTGAAGAACTGTATAGTATTACACTGAGATCTGGATATTTTTAAAACTTCGTTATAGTATGAACGTAAGTCATTTGTTACGTTTGACATGCAATTTTTTGACTTATTGGATATTCCAAGTACTTAACGAACTTTTGGAGCAAAGACAAAAATTTTTACAATGAGATTCTCATCAGAATCAGTAAGTGTCTCATGAATGAGACATCTGCAGTTTTGGGAAGGATACACCAATCACTTGCGAGGCATACCAGTTATGATTCGATGTTGATAATGCACATTTAATCACTTTCTGTAGTTGTTATGCCACTAAAATGCTTATTTACATTTCCTCCTCATCTCATGTTCTCCACCAAAACCTTTCCTATGTTAGTAAAAAAATTGTTTCTTTGTGTGAACTTTACTTTTCCTTATAGTTTGGACCATGAATTTGGGAACATCCTGTATAACATATTACGATTACACATAGAAACATGTAAGAAATTTAGTGTATTCGTATTCAAGAACCTCTTATATCAATCATGTCAAATTCCAGGACGCTGGATAAATACTATTGCTTCACAGAAAGAGTTAAAATGTTGTTAACGGGTTTGTAAATTATTATTTTTAATTATTAAGAATCATCATAACTGTCAAATTATAACACGAACACAAGCGACTATATTATTAATTCTATTTCACATCGCTCAAAAAATTAATAATATACACTTTGACAATATTTGCAAGAGAAATATTGTATAAAATGTATTTTTTTAAATAGTGGTGCGACCAGAATATGAAAATAGTCGGATGTGGCGACCTTCAAATTACTGACACAGTATTTTTGTATAGTTTTTTCTGCAAGCTCACAGAATTTCTAAAAATAAGAAATTCATTCAAACCGCAATCAATAGAAGAGATATTTTAATAATTTACAGCATTCAAACATTTAGTACTATTTCAATGTATTTTTACGAATTTATTAAACATTAAAAATTCGAATCATTTTTATTTTTTAATTCAAATTATTCTTTGTAACTTCATCAAGCTTCGAAAAAACAGAAATTTTATCTATATATATATTTTTTTCGTTTAAATTATTTTTTTTGTAGTTTTTATAAAATATGAAAGAAAGAAACTTTCCACTTTCTCATTCAAATTATGTTTTATAAGTTAACTAAATATTGAAATAAAACTCCCATTTCTGCAGACTGGAGTACAGACATTACAGTTTTACAGAATGGTGTTTATAAAATTACACATTTAACTTACATTTTTAATGCTGAGTATTTTAAATTATTTTGTCTTATACTTGAAATTATTGTAATTGATAAATATTTAATAATCTGTGTGACAACAGCAAAAAATATTTAAATAATTAGAATATGCAGATAGTAATAAAATTTTATTCTACACTTTTAAAAGGTTTTTATCGGTCAAAAAATTTTCCAGAAAAAAAATTCCTGATACTCGTATTTGCTTATAAAAAACAGCGTTGGATTATTTCTCTAAAAAAAGGTACTGGCGCTTGCACGTAAAAAATCCTGTAATATGCCAATCGGTTTAACCCTTAATGGCGCAAGCAAATTCTATTAGTAAAACGAGAAATTGTCGAATGACACCGAAATTTATAAAGGACTTGTCTTGGTATTATGAACTCCTTAGTTTAAGCTTTCATTGTAAAAGCAAAATTATATTAAAATATTACTGGTATCGCTTGCAATTTTGGAATTAAAATTAGGTGTTGCCTGCCCGGCAACACTGCGCAAGAAAGGGTTAACCATTTAATGCCTGTGGTCGCATTTTTGCTATCTAGATTTTCTGTTATGAATTGCGATTATCTGAATTACAAAATTTTTGAAACGCATTTTACACTAAATATTATGAGATTTAAAACTATAAAGACGGGGATTTTCGCACAACTTTTATCAACTGTTATTTAATTAACCCTTTTTATCCTTGTTGTTTTTAAATATATTTTACAAAGGAATTTATGGTTCGAACCGAAGTATATTCCTTTAATAGGGAACAAATTGGCCCCTCGCCGTCTTTCTAGTGTTAAAAAAATAAAAGCGTTTTTGCTTGACCAGTTTTTTTTACCATTACTTTCTGAAAAAAAAAAAAAAATTCTTCTCGCTAAATCGTAAAATTGGTGGCATTTTTACTACCTAGATTTTCTGGTATGAATTCCAATTATCTAAATTACAAAATTTCTGGAACGCATTCTACATTGATAATTAGAGGATTAACCCTTTGAGCGCTGGGGTGTAAATTTCTTCAAAATTCCAAATGTCACACTTACACCAGTATTTTGCAAAGAAAGAAATCGGTTAACGACAAACACGAAAAAATGCATTAAACCTTTTTGAAGTAAATTTGGTCAAATTTTCTGGTGTCATTGTGACATTTTTGAGTTAAAATTATGTGGTGGAAAATTCTACCAGCAGAGCTCAAAGCCAGCTTCTACCAGTAGAGTACTAAAACATGCCCAGTCTTTTTGCTTGATCACTGTTTTTACCGTTACTTTCCATGAAGAGCTTCGCCTCGTTAAATCACAAAATTTCAACAATTAAATTAGGGTAATCTTGCTATGTAAAACCTCTGGTAGATCTGCATTCCGCAGGTTTGACAACTTACGCTGCGGACTTTCAACCTTTGATCATCTAGCCACCAAGTAACCATTACTTAAAAGTACAATAAATAATGGCCTTATTTAAAGATAAATAATTGTGATTGAAGAATACAATTAGACTCCGAAATAGGTGGTGGTAAACATTCTTTCTGGCAAAAAGATTAAACAGAACCTACTATCACAACTGCCAAAATCAAATTTTTTTAAGTAACACAAAAAATTAACCGTAGACTTTATCACTGTAAATAACCGAAATGCATCGATTAAATAAGGCAAACATTTCAGTTTAATTTTTCTGGTCAAAAAGTTGGTGAGTTGGCAGCTTTGCTTACTATACGTATACATGCTAATAAACTGCGCTTGCGCATCCGTTCATATTTTTTAGATTACGATGATTTTTTATGCCATAAAACTTCATGCAACGAAACCAAACCTTATTTTTTCTAAAATAGCTTTATTTAATGAGATCAATCCTTTGATTAAATAAGGCAAAGATCAATATGTAAATTACACTGCTTTGTCCATATTATGATCCCTAATTCAATTACCGTAATTTTCTTATGTATGATGCGCGTAACAATCAATTATGTTTCAACCAGGAAATTTTATTTAGTAACTGAAGTTAAATATTTACCGCAATCTAATAATGCACATTTTATCAAACAAAATATCTGGATCCAAAATTTTTTGTTCGATACGCGGATTGGATTCTTGTAATTTTAATAATACATTGGAAAAAAGTAGAAACTTTTAAGAACTGGGTTGACGCACTTTTAAAGAAATATGTTAAGCCATATTGCCCCTCTTATACCCATGGATGTATATATACTACCACTACTTTTTTCATTTTGTGGATTTTTTCATTCAGATTTACCAAATTGATAACACAAAATTAAAATGCATGCTTCATATGCTTTATTTAATAACATACCTTTCACCGTTAATAAAGCAAAACTTATTGAAGATTTCTAGCATGGAGTTCAGATTCTCTGAATTACGGAATTTCTAAAACGCGTTTTAGAGTGAGAATTAGACTGTTAGGCCGCGATTAATATTTAAATATATTCCGATCAAATAACGATTTAATATAACTTCTTCAACTTAAATACTAAAAGAAAATTTCTAATCTGAAACACTGATGAAAGACTTCATGAAAACTTTATGGACTGTACGAATTTTTTTAGGAATTAAAATATTTTACATAGCAATGGTGTTACTTTATTAAACATCAATATTCAATACCCTTATTGTTTTGTGTTTACCTGAAATATATTCAAGATATTTTACAATTATTGGAGTTGCGTTTAAAGTTTCTTATACATTGATTAATTAAAATTCTTTTCTTATGTCAATTTAAGTTAAATGTCTAAGTTATTAATAACTAACAGGATATTTATTCCAACAGATTTCTAAAATATAACGAAAGGATAGGTTTATTAGATATGCACGGGCTTGATTTTACGCTTCATGAATATAATTTATATAGATTAGATGTGTAATAATACTTTGTCACAATCACTGTCAGCAATGTCACTGCCAGTTGTGATATAGTAAATTGAATGTACCTTTACTTAGTGATAGTTATCTCAACAGGATCTACTAGTATCTAACAGGAAGTTTAAATCCCTATCATAGAGCAGAATATTTATTCCAAAGATAGTGAAATATTTAAATGTTAAATTTATTGTAATTTTAATTAGTTATAAGTTTTAATTCAGAAAGCTACGGTGGTTAATTTTTAATCTATTTATAATTATTTATTTGATTTTAGAAATAGTATCATGAAAATAAACTGTATTTGATGTTATAACCTTTGCGATCGAGTATTGGCAAATGCAGTCCAAGCATCACATAGCGTAATTTTCGCGGATGAAACATTTCTTTTTTAACTCAGAAATCTTATTATATAATTCAATGCAAAAAATTACGGTGATCTATTAAGTTAAATTTCTTTTTTAAAACTTTCTGGGTCGATTAATGATTATTTGATCCGCGAATTACACGCCGGTTATTACGGTGCATGATTCTATGTACGGGTGATCCATAAGTCAGGACGAACTTTAAAAATGAATATTTTGAAAACGAATCAAGATACAAAGATACGATTTGAAACAAACGTATGCAAAAGAAACCGAGTCTTGTGTGGCAACGAAAAACAATATTTCGGTTGGCGACCAAGAGACGGAGCTATAGTGTTTTATTGCACCAAAGGTGATTTACTAATGAAAAATATTTGACAACTTACAAGTCGGCTTAGTTACAGCTAATCAGTACTGCAGTAAATGTTCAATGTGATATCCAACAGTCAGAAGAACAGCTGTGAGACGAAGTACCACACTGTTTACAGCATTTAGTAGTATTTCTTGCGTTATGGCAGACACATTTTTGTGGATGGCATCTTTCAGTGCTGGTGGTGATGCCGGATGGTCACGGTACATTTTTAACTTCAAGAACCTCCACAGCCAAAAGTCACAAAGTGTGAAACCCGTCTGTGTGGCTTCCTCGAAGAAAATGGACAAATTTTGAAATCAGCAGTGAAGCCACCCTAGACTGTCATTTTTTACTGTTGCAAAGACAACAAATTTCAACAGAATTATTTTTTTTTAGTTGCCAAACAAACCCCGGTTTCTTTTGCATCCGTTTGATGCAAACCATATCTTTGTATCTTGATTCGTTTTCGAATTATTCATTTTTAACATTCGTCCGGACTTTTGGATCCCCCGGTATATATTCTATTCGCAAATCCTCGGGGAGGTGTCGTAAAGTTTCCACTACCAGATAATATATTTAATTAACCTTGCACCACTTTTTCAAAACAAAAATATTTTTCATGCGTTTTGACGCTATTTTAAAGAGAAATATAATGCAAAATGTATTCTTTCAAATTAGGAGTGTGAATAGACCATTTAAAAGTCACCTGTAATTAAAGCGTTACAATATCCCAAAATACAACTTTAACCATTTCTGGCACACAGTGCCCAGCCCGGGATTTCTAATTTTAATTCCAAACTTGCAAAATGCACGAATAATACTTTAACAAAATTTTGCTTTTACCATGAGAGGATAAATAAGGGATTCTTAATTTCTAAAAAAGTCGTTTGTAAATTCCGGTGACAGTCGATAATGTCTCACTTTACTAACAGAATTTGCCAATGCTGGAAAGGGATAAAGTAATTTGTTTAGTATATTTTTCTTCCACGTGTTGTAAATCTGGAAGTATCAATGTTTCTGAAAACGAAATATGACATAAACCGAATAAATCCTTCTGAAATATGCCTGGGCCTGGGAGTATATCTTCGGCCGCAAAAGTTTAAGGTAGTGGTCCACAGCATGCGGCCTGTGGAACGCCGATCTACCAGTAATTCATTTTATTTTATATATTTCATAGTTTGCTTTCTTAAATCACAGAAATTTTGCGAGAAAATTGTCTTTTCACACTTATCCTCAGGCATTTTTTGAATAAAAAAATTATAATTTGAGTCAGAAATTTATTTAATGAATCGAGCTATGTAGTTTTTAGTTTCACAACTCATTTAATTTAAGGAACAATCAGCTAAGCAAATATTCTGGCTCAAAATATTTTTTCGTTCATAAAAAGCCGTTGGTTGACAAGTATGTATTGCATAATATGTTGTGGCAAACAATTTTCAGCAAAAAATACTAACCGTTTACACGCCGAATTAATATCGCAATTAAGTTATAATTTTGTTTTTCCTATATTACAGCTTCACATGCTTTAATATATGCATACAAATTTAGAAAATAATAAAAAAAAATATTTCTGCAGTTTTTTTTTGTTTGTTTTCATATCAGTGTTTGCATTTTAGAGCATGATTATTGACTAACAACCTATGCAAAAAGATCAAATTATTTTCCGCTATATGCTATTGTACATTGTTCTTTAGTATTTTCTCGAATTCCAAAAACGTTTAGATTCCTCGCGGTCAAATGTAAATAATATAGAGAAAAAGATAAAAGCAAATAATATATTTTTTATGAAAATTAATGAATTTACATTTTCTTAATAACTGTGGTAAATGCTTAAACTTGAATTTATTTTTTTTACAAAAGTTGAAATCAACCTTATATTTTATAGGGAAAATAAGGACATCATTATTATGTTGGAAAATATATGTTTTGTATTACAAATAATGCAATGTTCCCATTTGGGAACATTGGCGTTTAAACGGTTGACCCTTTGAGCTCTGGTGAGTAAATTTTTTCAAAATTTCAAATGTCACATTGACACCAGTATTTTTCAAAGAAAAAAATACTACTATTTACTATTTACACGAAAAAAATTCATTAAACCTTCTTCAAACGAATTTGGTTAAATATTCCGGTGTCATTGTGTCATTTCAGACTTAAACTTAAGTGGTAGAAAATTATACCATGAGAGCTTACAGAGTTAAAGATCCCATAACACTAGAACCGCGGCGACGAGTCATTTTGACCCGTATCGTATGGAGAGACATCGATTCGAACCAGAAAACTCTTAATAAAGTAAGCTAAATATATGCCGAGCAAAGATATTTTCAATAAACAACTTAAATTGTTTTAAATGAAAATTCCGGTGAGAAATATTTTTATAAATCTTTAATGAATTTTCCCGCGGTTCTAGTGTTAACCCATTCATGCCCAGCATCTTTTGCGTAAATTTTATTTGGCTGGCACCACTATTTTTACAAGATTTAAGTTTAGTTCTTTAATCACGAAAATGCATCATTTAAATAAAATAATTATTTCTTTTCTTTTCTACCGGTGTCGAAAACAGTGCTGAATGTATCTTTTGAAGCGTCCCTAAAAAGGGACGCTAGGCACTACTGGGTTAATTTATAAAACCTTTATGCAGTAAATAATTATATGTACCATTTAGTTTTAATTTCAAGCTATCTAATGGCATCAAGAATTTATAATTAAGATTTTGCGTATATAAGGTACCTGATGACAGCAATTCATTAATTTTTCAACATGTTTTTTTTTTGTAAATTCTTGTGTCCATGAATAATACTTTAGTAAAATTACTATTTCCTTGAGCTGCCATCGATCCAGTTTTTTGGATACAAGTATTTTAACAGTAGAACGCCCGGAAATTTTACTCAAATTTGATAATAGTATTGCAAACCATAATTTTCATTCAAAATTATTTAATTGGATTATTTAACGTAAATCTACGTTGGTTAAACGTAACTTATTACAAGAAAAAAAATTCTGGCTCGAATTGAAATTTAATCACAAGGCCGGTGTCCAATCAATTTTTTTCCCAATCCTTGTAGTCTTAACACAGATTTTTTTTCTTTTTTTTCTATTTAGTCTGAACAATTCAGTTATTTACAAGAACAACATTTTCTATAAAGATAACAGTGGTGTGCAAAAAAGCCGGATGCCTTGAAGCTCTAATTTTCCCTCTGACAAATTAATAGAAGATACAAAACTTGTTATTAAACAGGTTATTTTCTTATCACAGTGTTATCAATATCGGATATTATTTTTCTAAATGAAATCGTTATTGTAAACTATCGCTAATCTTTGAAGTAGATAATATTCTTTGGGGAAACCAGTAAGTAAATAGCCGAATGTGGCAGATCTAAAAATATCAGAAATAATAACTTTGGCTATTAAACCTTGGCATTCCGTTGTCTCCGCTGCGGAGACATCATCTTTCCTTCCAAATTTTGTTTTTTTGCACCAGTAATAAGGGAAAATGAAATTTTCCTTATTTAATCAGATAATTTTTGAAATTGTCTACTTCAAGGAAAGTCATTTTAAAAAAGTGGTGCTAATCGAATAAAATTTGTGTAAGATGCACCGGAGTCCGAAGGGTTAATCCCTTGGGATCGAACGACCGGTATATTTAACAGACGTGCCACTTCAGATGCTCAGAACCCTTGCTTCTTCTCACCAGTTATTTCCTATTCTAAGTTTTACCTTATAAAATCAGGTAGTTTTCGATCTTAAGAAGCTTTTCAATATTTTCGATAATAAGTTTTAATAAGAGAATAATTTATGTTATGAAAAACCGGTTGAAAATGATTAGAAATTAAACAAAGGACCCTTGTCGGGAAGAGGTCAAAATTGGATACAAAGAAATACATCAGTGTAATCATACTCAGGAACTCGAAGATTTTTTTTTTGGTATAAAATATATATGTTTATTGAACGGCTAAAATTTGTTTAGATAGACTGAATGGTTAGTAATACAATAAAATTCGGAGTGTTGGGTTATTCTTTAAAATATTTTTTTTTGTTTGCTCTCGTCAATTAACTATTTTTACGAGCATGAATAAAAAATTTTGTAAATATTGTAAAAGAATTTATCAGTAGTATTTCTCAAAAAGGCTCAGATATATAATGTATTTGAAACACATGTTAAAATTGGATCTTCTAAAACTTTAACTTTTAAAATATAAGCGAAAGGATCGTGTAAAAATGTGTCCTCGCCTTGAATATTCTATCGAAACGCTCACATTTTTATTAACGATTTCCAACAAAGTTTAAATGTGTTTACAGATTCGTTTTACTGTCCACACTCTAACTCCCGTAAATATACCGTAATTTCGGGTGTATAAGCTGCGGATCAAACAATTCTTTTTGGACCCAGAAATCTTATTTTGTGATTGAAGACAAATATTTACGGCGATCTCAGAAGTTATATTTGTTTCTTAAATATTTCTGGTTCGAAAAAGAATTGTTTGATCTGCGGCTTATACACCCGAAATTACGGTACTCGGATTTTCATGCAACTGAAAAAAATATTATTTAGGACTGCGAAAGCATGTTTGGTATTGGATATGAAGTTTTGGGGATTATTATTTCATTACATAATCACTGAAAAAATCCACTTCATTATGTCTTATCGAAAAAATCTTTTTTAGAGCATTTTAATGAGATTTCCTACTTAAAATGTAATGAAATTGATGAAGATAATTAAATTTGACAACAAGACGTGGTCAAATGTAATGATTTACTAGATAAATTGATTATACTAATAGACTGATTTACTATGATAGATTTGGGCATGCATAGCATTTATCGTTCATTTTTAGAGACATACAAAGAAACAAGTTACAGTAAAGTCTTGGAGTGATAAATGCAGGAAGTACATTTTAAATATCGATATGCGCTTTCAAATTTAACTAATGTTTTCTTGCTACTCGTTATACACAATTTCTCTACTTCATTTACAAGTCTGCACAAAAGAATTTATGCACCATTCTCCTTAGCGAAAATTGTTGAAGGAAATTTTCAGTTGAGGCATCGGTATTTCTCAATTGAAGATATTTTTGCCATGTTAATTGATAAAAAAATATGTATCGTATACAGGGTTACTAATAGAATTCGGATAGTTTTCCGACTTCAGATGAGAATAGGTGAAGTTGTGTTTTTAAACATGTTATGCGTTCCATGGGGATGAATTTGACATAATATTTTAACTTATAAAAAGGTGCAGTTTTGTTACATTATTCTGAATGTGTATGACAGTGTATTATAATCTAAGCTTGATGCATGATTTTTCCTTCTTGTTTAATCAATTTCATATTTAAACTGCAGTGTTGTGGCTGCCTCATTTAATCGCAGAATACCTAATTCTTCTCTGAAAAATAATAATGCAAAAGAAATTGCGGTAACCATGTACTTTATTCAGTGCATGGTACCTCAGTTAGCTAATGTGTAAAACAAAATTAACTAGGGGAAATTCGGGCACTTCGGTGTATGAATGGCTTTTAGTTTGTTACCAATAAATACAAATAAAATTCGTCACCTTATTTAAAGGGAGACAATTCTTACAAATTCTGCGGTAAAATAATTTGGAAATCTTAGAAAAGTAGTGTATAAATTGTTTGCAACATCAGCATGCAATACTAGGCCGGACTATTCCTCGGTTGAGACTAAAAAGACAAACTTTATATAAGTTAAATTTTTATTTAATATTTTACCTTTCGTATTTTCTGACACTTTCACTTTAACACTAGAACGCCCGAAAGGAGTCGATTCGACTCCAACCATGTAATTAAATTTCATTTCGAGCCAGAATTTTTTTCTTGCAATAAGTTAAATTTTAAACACGCAGATTTACGTTAAATAAATCAATTAAATAATTTCGAATTAGAATTCTGGTGTGAAATATTATTATGAAACTTCAGTAAAATTTCCGGGCGTTCTAGTGTTAAAGTAAAAGTGGAGGCCAAAATGGCAACACAGATCAAATTTGCCACTAGGCTACATTTTAACTTCACGTTTGTTGTGTTGCACCACTTTTCTGAAATGGTATATGCCCATCATCAATATGCCCATCTTTTTGATTAATTAATGTGTCATTAAATAAGGTGAATTTTACTATTTCAAAAAAATTGCGCCAATCAGGATATCTGAAATTTAAAAAAGTAGACCACTGGCAACCTTTTCCATACCTTTTAAAATTAGTGGTAAACATAAAGCATACCGTAATGTAGAAAAGTTTATAGATTTCAAAATTAAAGGGTCTCATTACTATCACCATAATTTACCAAACAGATGCGTTGGAGAATAAATAAATGCTTTTCTTTACATACGTAATAAGCGGAAACTTTTATTTCAAAATCCTGATCGATTTTGACATTAAAAGATTAAATTTAAGTTTTTCAACAGTCTACTATTGCCTACAAGGTGTTAAGTAACTTGAGTTTTACCCCTTTGCGTCGCAGGGCATTTCAGGTGCAAAAAATTATAAGATGACTGAATGACATGAAGCTATTTTTTCTCATAAGTAATAAACGTAAAATATCTATATTAGAATTCTGGTGTCACTGTGGCATTTCGGAATCAAATTTGTTGTTATGTTTAACACTGAAATACAAATGTTTAAACACTGGTAGTCGAATTTCTTTCTAATTAATTTTTATCTCCAAATGTCACAGTGTCACAGGTTTTTCGAAAAAATTTATTTGAAAATAAAGTAATGCATTTTAGTGTGTAAAGGAGCGAATTTTTTGTTTGTAAAAAAATTTATATCAATGTGACATTTAGATATTTTGAAAAAAAATTACTAATTAAAGCTTAAGGGTTAAGGGATAAAATATTACATATTTTTATTAATCAAATACTCATTTGCATTTTCTTGGTTAAAATTCAACATAAACTAATAAATTTAATATAAAAATATCTAAACAACATTTTTAAAGTTTAACAGAATAATTGCGAATAGGCATATATATCACGAACCCATCTGAAAATCAAGTCTGTTTTCACCTATTCAGATCGCAAATATAGATGTCACTCCTTACCGATCGGGGCCGACCTCTTGTGAAAACCTCGTCGATATTTCACTCTCAACTGATTGACTCTATACCAGAACTGTCCAACTGTCGCACAACCGCTACCACTAAATTTTTAAAGAAATAGTCCAATTAATAGATAGCTGAGATTCCGTGACTAAATAATTGCAAGACAACTAAAATATTTCTGTGGTATCTAGCGTGCACAATTGAACATCCCTGCTGTACACCTTATTTCTCCTCTTCTTCATTCATACCTCTATTATTGAGAATTTTTTACTTTTATTAATTCCATAATGACTCACACAATATTCGTACGCTTTAAGGACTTTCAAGAAACTGTTACCAGAATTTTCATAACGTAATATTTGCCTTACTTAAAGCAAAAAAAAAAAAAAAAAAAAAAAAAAAAACTATCGTCACATTAACTGAACAGTACTTTAGAAAATGTTTCATGATGAACACAAAAAATGCAATGAATTCCACCGTGCGTACAAACCCAGTTACAAACAATGCAACCCTGAATATAATTGAAAAATACAAACTCAGATTTTTTTCAGGTTTTTTTTATGAAAACGTTATTATAGTCTTTTAATTAACCCTTTCGGGTCTGGTGCACTATTAATAGTACATGTATTTTAATGGAAAATTACTTTAATTTAAAAAAAAATACTTTTGCTACTACTTACATGTAATCATTGTGCGTGCGGCAGCGCGCAACAATAATATGATTGAGCGGTAATGCTTAAGCATAGGAAAGCGCAAAAACACGGATTTTTCAATTTTTCTTTTTGCAATAACTAACTAAATACTTATCCAATTTTGATGATTTTTTTTTAAATGTTCGTCTGACCAAGAAGCACAACATAGCACAAAAATTATTTTTTTTATGGCATACTGTAGGTGCACTGTAGAGTATTCTGAAAATCGGACAAAAATTTTGTGTCACAGCACTTTTCTCGAAAACTACTAAAGATAAAAACTTAATTTTTTTTTTAAACAAAAGACAAACTTTTTATCCCGGGGTAGTCATCGAGAAAACGTTATTTCGCTTTGCGGTTTTTCTGAAATTGCGTATTTTCCAAACTTGGTCATAAATGGATATATCTAACGTTCTATTGCAGATAGAATGTTGCGGTAAAGTTTATTTTAAAGATTTTGCGATGCTAATTAATCCTGCAAAAATTCATAGCTTTACGTTAAACAGTTTTTTTATAAGATGAAATAAAAGAATGGCAGACATCGATCTAAGGTACTTGTGATCATCGGAGAGAAAAACCAGTTACACCATTCGATTAAGCATAAAAAAATACAGAATGCTTTTTTTTCTCTTATTTTTAACTTAATTTTTTAACGAATTATGAATTTTTTTGAAATTTTTGACATGCTGATTTTTGCCATTTTTTAATGAATCATTTACTGAATAATTATGCACGGTGTCTAGCCCTGGTGGCTGTTAAATTTGATTTTTAATTTTAAATTAGGCAATTTTTTGCACCATACCAAATTTATATTTTATCCATTTTTTTCATTTATTTATATTTTGTTTTTAGCACAATGGCATCAATGGCAAAAATGCCTGGCATACCTGTCAAATATTGGGGCCCTGTACTTTAACAAAGTGTATTTACTATAAGTATATACCGTATTTATTCTAATAGAATGCGCCCTCTAATAGAGCGCATCTTCTAATAAAGTGCGCACCTTGGTGCTGATTGAAAAAATAAATATACGGAAACGATATAGTAGATAAGTAGAAAACGATTACTTAAATGCATTATCGAGGATTCTCATCGATCAAAATAGAGATATTCTATCAAAGCGATGGAGTGGCGATGCAGCAAAAGTTTCAAATTTTGAACAATGTACCACTCCTGTAAACTATAGCGCCAAGGATATGCACACTGTTAAAAATCTGCTGCATTTTGCTGCAACGCACTCCCCTGCTTGTATAGAAAACGGTTACTTGGCCGTGAAATGGCGCTTTCTCATTGATTGGAATCATTGTAAACGCGGCAGCGCGCAACAATAATATGATTGAGCGATAATGCTTAAGCATAGGAAACCGCAAAAACACGGATTTTTCAATTTTTCTTTTTGCAATAACTAACAAAATACTTATCCAATTTTGATGATTTTTTTTAAATGTTCGTCTGACCAAGAAGCACAACATAGCACAATTTTTTTTTTTTTTTATGGCATACTGTAGGTGTACTGTAGAGTATTCTGAAAATCGGACAAAAATTTTGTGTCACAGCACTTTTCTCGAAAACTACTAAAGATAAAAACTTAATTTTTTTTTAAACAAAAGACAAACTTTTTATCCCGGGAACATTTTTTATTTCTATATATAAAATACAAAACAAGCTGTGCAGTATCCCAGTGGAATATGGAAAAATAGAAGGACTAGTGAAAAATGCTCCAAGGAGCAGTGCAAAAGCAGAATATGATTTTAATTGAGCATTAAAAAGTAATGGACAAGTGCTTCTGTTAATTACTGAGCATAAGCAAGGATAAGGGATCCCTTCTTGGCTACAACTCACTTCAATGCCAACTTTGAAAAAATCATATTTGCGCTTTTTCCGTGAAAACAAATCAGTCGCAGTTACTATAAAAATGTATAGTGTAAAGACGTAACCAGTAAAGATGCAGCTTAATTAGACATAAATGTAAAGGAAGGCGACATAATGCCAGATACCTAGTTCCTGCAGGTATCACATTCATGCACTGCCACCAAGCATACCCTAAGTGTATAATTGCACAGAAAATTGATTTGTAGTATAGTGCAGAGTGAACAGTGCAGTTAACATCAGAGATATAGTACAGGCTATACGCCGTACACCTTCTGGACTTTTTAATAGAACACCATATACCCTCTGTTTTTCAAGAAAGCTTATAGTATACACATTCTAGAATATCCCTCTGCTTATAGCATATATCTTATGTTATTTTTATGACTACACCCCTGGTTAACATCTAAAGCACGGTGGAAAATTCTACTAAAGAACCGCAAATTTCTTTTGTATGGAAAAAGCGCAAATATGATTTCTTCAAAGTTGGCATTGAAGTGAGTTGTAGCCAAGAAGGGATCCCTTATCCTTCCTCATGCTCAGTAATTAACAGAAGCACTTGTCCATTACTTTTTAATGCTCAATTAAAATCATATTCTGCTTTTGCACTGCTCCTTGGAGCATTTTTCACTAGTAATGTTAGTATATGTCTATGCAATTTATATTTGACTTTATTTATATTTAGGCATTTAGTAATAATAATATTTATTATTATTTTCTTACTTATCTTAGCGCCGTTTGAGATTCTTTTATTTTAAACATACATTTTACTCTTTAAATTTAAAATAAAAGTTACTTTCCTGAAGGAATCGTGTGTAATAAAGCTAAAAGAAAATTAGACACTTATTAGAAAGTTGTAATATAAATTAAATGTTGTTGTAATACAATATTTTCTAAACCTCTCCAAATATTCTTCCTTAGCCTTTTGTCATATGAATATGAATTGAATAGTACGCAAAACAACATCATACATTATCTTTCAGACAATGAAATATTCGTTAAACACTAATCAATCTTTATGAATAGCTAGGATTAAGGTTATTAACGTAAAAGTAGTTTTTCTCTAAAAACCGAAAAAAAATCGGACCCGAAAGGGTTATAACAATAAAAAAATCAATACCCGAAGTTGTAAAGCTATTTTTAAGTTTCTCTTAAATAATTTGGAAGTATATTTTACATTCAAAAACTCATATTTAATTGTTTTTACTTTTATAAATATTTCGTCCCATGGATAATTTAAGCTGTCTGCATTTTTCTTTAATTTTGTGTTCTTAACTTTTGCTGTTAACGTACTGCTAACTAATTGCTTTTGAGGGATTATAATCTAAATATTTTTGATTAGATTTCATTTTAGTTACCTTCGTTTCTACCGATTACATAATCAATATCACATTAATCTATATACTGAAAATTTCCGTCATCAAAATTTTAATGAAATGATTTGAAATATAATTTTTAATGCGTAACTAAATATTACAGCTTAAACTTGCTGAAGTTGAATTATAAAGTGTCAAAGATAATAAATTCCAATACTGCACTTAATTTATATTTGTCATAAGTAAAAGATGCTTAAAACTTCTGCTCAAATTTATTAGTAAATTTACTTTTAAAATTTGCCTCTGTAAGTTTATCATGTCATTTTATTACGCGATTAAATATTCTCATTAGTTTCCTTCCCAATCGATTAGAATGTAACGATCGTTACATTTAATTAAATTTTCTTTAAAATAGATATATCATATCAATCGAGAATTTCGTTTGGGATTGGGGATCAGAAGAAAATTCCCTAAGCACAGGCTTTACAAAGAACGGGGCACAGGGTCGCAGCGTCCCTAAAATTTTCACACTTTCCTACCGCAATTTAAAAAAGGTAATGTTTATTGTAGAATTCCATTGTAAATGTTAAAGGATTCTGACACGAAGATTTTTAATTTAAAATGCTGGTAGAAAAGTGCGAAAATTTTAGGGACACTGCGACCCCTGGGGGCAGGAGGCCATTGTCTCCTTCTGGATTTGAAAATTTAATTAAAAATATATTTTGCAAAAAGTAGATTTTGCAAAATTTAAACTCCAAGGGTAAGAGAAACTAATACTTTTTCCCCGAAATCGTGGGCCTACAACATTGAACATCAGTGAAGTAAACTTTTTAACACTATAACTGCGGTGACAGGTAAATTTGACCCGCACCAGATGAATAGATGTCCATGAGAGAGACATGACGCAGAGTTTCTCTCACTACTCTTTCAAAAAGGGTGAAAATGACTCTATAGGTCGAAATGAATGTCGCGTTCTGCAAACTAAAAAAAACACTGAACGCAGCGGATTGCGGCTGTCGGAAAATGAAGACGATTGAAAGTAATTTTTTGTAACTTTATTTACTTTCCAAACAGTCAACAGTATTAGTGTTAAATTCCTTTCCTAAAAATGCTCAAGGTAGCTTCTGAAAGTGCGATAAAATCTGTTGTTTTTACGACAGCACAGGATGGCGAGCGCTGTATTTGAAATGGAAAAATTAAGAGAAATTATATTTTTCAATATATTATTTTTATTCATTTTTTATTCAATTATATTGATTCAATACTTTATTTTTTATAAGATATTGGTCAATATTTTTATAGAACTTACATAATTTTAATAAAATTGTTGAAAAAGGAACAATTAACGAACTAGATACTATTTATTGGATAAATTAAAAGTTAATTTTTTGTTATTTTGTGGTAAAGAAGTAATTTTCCATCTTTTTTTATTGTACTTTAGATAAAAACTGTTTAAAATTAAAACATTATTTAAATAACTAAGTTATTTTAAATTTGCCATTTCCAAACAATATGACAATAATCCCCTTCATTTAACCCTTAAACTATTAGTGCCCAGAATCCCTTTTTAGGGATGACTATAAAAAGGCAATAAAGCACTTTCCACACCGGTAAATAGAAACATAAACAAGCACTATTTTTTAAGAGATAAATGCCTCAATAATTTAAGATAAAAGTTATTCGTCTTTTAAAAGTGGTGGGAAACCCAAAATTTCTCTTTTAATGAAGAAAATAATTTGGGCATAAATGGGTTAAGTTGCAAGCATATCCATTGCTAAAATTATTAAATGAACAAGTGGCACTGGAATTTAGTAATAATTTTATTTGCAAATAAAAAAATCGTTTTTCACGATCATAATCAAAGGAAAACACTAGTAACTAAATCTGAGTGTCAATCTGGCATTTCGGAATTACGTTTGGTGCGCCAGATAATGGGACAAGGAACAACAAAGGTTTACAAAAATAAGAATAATTTCAGTAAATGGACTTAACTAATCACATGCCAGTAGTTTCATTGTTTTTGTTGACGTACGAATGTTATTACCTACTGTGGCAAAATTTGTTCAACAGCATTATTTAAAACTACAAATTGTTACTGTAGAAAGAACAGTCAATGATTTCCGAATTTACGAAAGCCACAAGCAGTCCAGTAAAACTGCTTATTTCCATGAAGCTCAAGTTATTATATCCCTTCAAAACTATAAGAAAGATGAAACGAGTAGTTTTATTTTCTGAATATATTTTTCTGATTTCAACCGAGTTATTATGTTTAATCCGGCTAACTCTCAAAACAGCTATTTAGCCAACGCATGCTCTTATTGAATTCATTACTTCCGGACTGAAACGAATTAGTGTGTTGCTGATATAACGCCAGAGTTGCCAAGAATCCCAATTTACAAACCATTGTTATGTCAGAAACATGTTCCTTAAAATCCCCCGAAATGTTCTAAATAACTAAAACAATACTTTCTGTATTAACCCCTTGAGGGGAGCCGTTTGCAGTCAGAAAAATTTTAATTTTAATGCCAAAATTTCCGAATGGCATCAGTAAGTTTTTATTACAATATCAGTCTGATAGTATGGTTGGATAAAGAGCTTTTGATTATTATCAAATAAATTATTTTCGATAATTGCTGTGTGAATTAATATTTTGAAACTTTTATAGCAGAAATGCCTTGCCCCTGAAAGTGTTAAAATACTGGTGTCCAAAAATCCGGTGACATAAATTGAATTGTGAATAAACAGAAGGGATACTTATAGTGTGTTGTCTAGCTGTTGCGTGCGAAGTCATTCAGGAAGGTTGTCAAACGATTACAGTTGTTGTTTTAAACTCGATCAACAGTTATTGAATATCTACGGTTAACTTCTACCAGAAACATGCATAGAAAATTTCCTCTTATTTAAATATCTTATAGAAGGGAAATTTCTGTCACAAATATTGTTAAAAATATCTATTTATTTTTACTGTTATTAGTTTGCCCAGGTATTATATTCTATTCACTCACACTGACAGGAGGTTGTCCTGATTGCCGCAATATGGCTGAATTGCTACGATCTAATTAATCTTCCACCAGCAAAAATAAATACCTGTGGAATAAATGCCCGTGGTACCCATTTTATTGTTAGTTTTTTTCATTAACGAAGCGTTTAAATAAGAATAAACTTGCTCCAGAAACTTACTGTTTGAAGTTTTCCGCTGTTATAATGTACCAACTACGAAAGCGGTAATAGATGAAGCTTCACTAATTAAGGTTATTGTCAGTTCTTTTGTCTTAACAGTTTTATGGAGACTCGGTAACTATGTATCGCGTCAGTATTTAGCTGGTACTAAATATTCTTTAGAATGTTTAGAAAAATTAATCGGTAAATTAAATGCTAAATATAAGTATATTAAGGATCTACTCGATATCATTTTAAGTCTAATAAATGCAAAATATGTGAAAAATAAAGTACTTAATATTGTTGAATATGACCAGAAAATAATATCTTATACAATGAATTAATTTTTTAATTTAGATGTTTGAATTGTAATGAAAATATAATTAGGGGAGAGTGGTGATGAAAGGGACATTTTGATTTTAATAGCTTATAAAATAATGACATTAAAAGATATTATTCTCATTTTTGCTCCTAATTCTACAGGAAGCAGAGAAGTAAGGGAAAAAAGCAGTCTAAAATGTGTTAAATACCAGTATTTTGTTAAAGAGACATTTCGCCTTCTTTAAACTTTACCTCTTTTTTTGACTGTGTGTTTCGCTGGCCACTCGCCACTCTGTTCTAGTCTAATGTCTCTTCCATCCCTACTTTCCCCTAATAGTATTAATATTTCTTCAGCATAGACATGGCATGCTGTTACCAATTTTTTTTAAAGTAAACTGTTCAAAACTGTAAAAAATCAAATTTTTGGGGAACAGGATAACATTTTAAATTTTGCGACCAATGCCAGGGTTACCACGTTTCAGGGATTTTTCCAGTCAAATTATCAGTATTTTTTTTTTTTTTATAGAAAACTGTACCTCGATTAAAGGCAGGAAATATTACCTTACTTAATGAGAGATTCTTTGTAAGAAATTATTGGTTCGAAAGAATTTTCTGGTCTGGAAATTACCTGAAGGCTGGCAACCCTGATTGAGAAACGTCAATTGATAAAACGCATAGTCTAACAGAAAAAATACCTATTTAAAAAGTTTGGTTTAAAGAGGGGCTGCAATCACCATCAGTCGTTTTTGTTTGACAGAAAATAAGTACCCGGTGGTCGTTTGTTTTTGAAAGAAAGATATGGTAAATATTACATGCGCTACGCATACATGCTCACTTAAATAGTTTATTGAATATTGAAGGCTTGAAAAATTCTTTTGCACTGGTGGTTTAAGAAATTTGTACAATAAATCTCTGTTGTAAATTTGAAATTTAGATTCTTTGGGCTTACCCGATACATACAGTGTGTTATTTAGCTCAATATTTCCGAAGTCAATACCCCCCCCCCCCCCAATATTTTTCATAAGAGTTTACTAGAAATCAAAAGGGCGACGATGAAATGTGGAATATTAATAAACTTGTGAGTTCGCATTAAAATGAACATGAGAGTTGAAAAAAGTATCAACTACACACGACTTAGATTCTAAGAAATCATTTTTAATGATAAAATCCAATATAATCAAAATTTACAGATAAAAAATCGAAATGTAAGCCGAGATACCAATATAATACGAAAAAATATAAACAAAATATTGTTTCAGCTTCTAAAATAACGACTTCTGTAAATAAGAAATCGTGTTTAATTTGTAATAGTGTAGATCATAATAATAAAATGTGTAATTCATTGACGATAGATCAGAAGAAACAAACATTTCGAAAACAGGGAAGATGCTTTTTATGCTTATAGTGTAAACACAGCAAAAAAGACTGTAAAAAAACAAAATATGCAATATTTGTGGCATAAAAGCATAATAAGACTATTCGTTTCAGCTTGAAAATGATTCCCAGAGAAATGATTACAAAAGTGCCGTATCTATCAACTATGTGATAACAATTCTACTAGAAATATACAAATTGAAAGCAGGCATTGCAACATATTTTTGTAAACTTGGTGCGTGTGTGTGTGTTCTGTTATAATAAAAGACCCTAAAAATAAGAATATTGAACCCGTTCCTGTCTTATCGCAAAATGCTCATAAAGGTAGCATGAGAACATTTATAATTAGCAACATTTCACAAAAGTTAAAATTACTGATTATTAGAAAATAAACTTTATTCGTTTATGCTTTTGGAGTCGAAAAGGCGAATGAGGAAAAGTAATTTGTAATAAAGGTAAAACTTAAAAATAGGAAACAACTCTTTTTAGATATTGAAATTGAAGCTCTTGAATCAGATCAAACTCCAGCTGCTTACTTACCCCCTCCTGATACATACATAATACATTAAAGCACATAATGAATTAAAAGGATTGCAACTAGCGCATAGTTCTAAATATGCTAGTAAACAATTTGAAGTTTTAATCTGCACTGATAATTATTGTAATATTGTAGCTTGTAGTATTAGAAGAGTAAAGAATAATCTCTTGGCTACTGAAAACCTTTTTGACTGTTTAGTGGGTTATATGGTGTCTGCCAATCAATTGTTCAGCATAAAATTTATAGTTTATGAATAATATATATGCGATGAAATCAGAATTTTTTTGCAGTTGGATGTTTAAAAATTGAATCTGAAACTCAAAATGTTAGTTATATGAACAGCGGCATTATGGCTGATTTTTAGTCTCGTATTGTTTTGAAGGATTATCAGTACCAAAACAAATTTCCATGGAAAGCGAACTGAAAAAAAGTCTCTTAATAACAATCGAAAAATATCATACAAAAAATATTTGAAATTGAGAACAATCTTTAGAAATGATCGTATATTATTCTCATCTATATTAAATAGTTATTTCGAGGAGAATATTGTCGACCGAGTCGGCAACACATTTGATGTAAATAAATTAACTTACGTCACATAGTAGAATTTCGCGAAGGTAAGTCTGCCACTAACGAGAAATTCTGCATTTCAAAATCAAATCATTAATGTATTGTTTTTAATGTATTGTAGTTTCATTACCTTAAAACTTTCATAATATATATCTGTTGAATATTTTAAATATATTTCATTGTAAATTTTCTATTTTTGCATTTTATGGTCTGATTTTGCAAACATTAGAGGCTACACACGGACCTTTTTTTTTTTGAAAAATAGAGTTTTTGCAGGGGAATATCAACTGCAGGTTTTTATTTATAAAAAAAAAAAAAAAAAAAAAAAAAAAAAACCTATTTCGAGATAAGTTTCGGATAAAATTATACAAAAGGTTTTTCTTAAATTGGAGTGGTGTCGAAAAAAACGAACCAAGTGGCCCTGATATTGTTTATTATTATCTATGGAAAATCTAAATAACAAAAGCATTACGGGTGAAAATATTCTTACCTGAATTCCATAAGTTGATTCCTCGTATAAAATTGATATGTAAGTCCAATTTAATCTCTGAACGATTTGAACCATTGCATCCGCTTGATTTAAATCAGAGGGCACTGTTCTGAGAAAATATTCAAATCTGTTTTTATTACTGAGTTCTGGACTAGTCGAAAAAAAGCTGACCTAAATATGTGAATTAAAAATCGAATTATATAGCATACTAGCAAATTATATATCAAGTCATTTTACACTTCTACTGCAAACTGGTTTTTAAATACCTGTGGTATTTTGAAAAGACGGAGCAGGTTAGCTACTTGAATTGACGTGACACTTGAAGCTGCTCCTAATACTCCAGATATTTTCTTGTGTCGAATTGTTGGCGAAGAGCCATCTGGGCAGCGATAGGATCCTTCATCAATGTTACTCATAGAGCCTGAAACAATATAGTAACTTTATACAAGGTTGTTAAAAAGAATACATTATTACCGTAATTTCGGGTGTATAAGCCGCAGCTCAAACAATTCTTTTTCGACCCAGAATTTTTTAAGAAACAAATATAACTAGTTAGATCACCGTAAATATTTGTCTTCAATCACTAAATAAGATTTCTGGGTCCAAAAAGAATTGTTTGATCCGCGGCTTATACACCCGAAATTACGGTAGTAAAATTACAAAATTACAAAATGTTTATTCAGTAAAAGTGAATACAACTTAGAATATTAATGTATAAAAACATGAACTTACATAAGTTTTCTTTTATATTAACTTTAAATTTTACCAGTAGTTCCCATTATAAAATCATCTAAAGCTGATCTCCACAAATTATACTAGCTTTAACATTATACGGGGACAGCTTTAACCCCTTGAAGGGCGCCATTTGCAGTCTGAAAACAATTTTAATGCCAAAATTTCCAAATGGCACCAGTAAGTTTTTATTACAATATCAGTCTGATAATATGGGTGGGAAAAAGATCTTTTGAATATATTATGAGATAAATTTGTTCACAATTGCGGTGTGAATTAATTATTTGAACACTTTTGGAGAAGAAATGCTTTGTTCCTGAAAAGGTTAAATACACGATTCTGTTTTTATACTCTGTTGGCATCGCTTTATTTCAAAACTATTTTGTTTATATTTCCTAACGCAAATTGTCGAAATACAAGCAAAAGTGCTTCTTTAAAAAAAATTTATGCGAAGCAAATGAATTTGATTAAGAGTACCGATGCCACTTATATTGTCGATACAATGTCAAACTATCCAATATAAAAACAGTGCTGCCAGTGGGCTACGTTTCTAAAATTCAGATATTTTGATTAGCACCAATATTTTGGAATGGAAAAAGCGTGTAATGTTAAACGCCGGAAATGTTAATGCGCGTAAATTGACACAGTTGCACCAACTGGTGGACGGGTTGATAATGCAAACAAGCAGATTTTTAGTATAATGTCATATATGACAGAATATATACTATCTGTTCATCTCTTGCGCATATTTTCTGAATTGTTACTGAAATACCGAAGACGAAACTTGTTCACCAGATTTATCACAAAATATTTTCGTCGCAGTTTGGTTTGATAAAATTAATATAAGAAAATAATAATACATAAGAAAATAATACATAAGAAAATACATAAGAATAGATAATACATAAGAAAAAATAGTTACACTGTCATTTTAATTTCGGGTGAAAAAGTACTAATGCTGCAAAAACATTATTGCATTTCCCCCAATAATTGCAAAAATATTTTGCAATAAATCTGATAAACAGGATTCATTTTCTGTGAGTGAGTAACAATTTGAAATTCGTGATTGAATTTTTAACAGGGATTCTTTAAATACTTTGTCTGTTTCAGAAAAAGAAAATAATCCAATCTTTTGATTTTAGGAAAATTATTGAAGCTATTGTCTAGAATGGTAAAATATTTAAACAAACAAATGGACAATACTTGCTCGTTTAATAGTGCAACATTTATTGCATGCATTTTAAATTAATGTGATTTCAAACTATAAATTGAAATGAGTTTTAAATTAAATGTATGAAATATTTGTAAGTTAACATTAGAGCGTTGGGGAATTTTTAGAGCGGAGAGCTCAAGTTTAATAAAAATATTTAACACCATAATTTTTATTTAATTTTTTTAAAATATTTTTGTGGAATATATTTTTTACTTACTTGCTAAAGAAATTTCTGGTTCATATTGATATGTGTATGTTTGGTACGGGTACAAAATGTGCCCTCATCACCGTTCCATTGTTAAATAACATTAGTGCTATACGATCAAGAGAATATTGGAAACTTATCGTCAGCACTCGATAAGAGAACAAAAAAGACTTAAAATGGAATGTTTTATTTATTAATAATTTTTATACATATTCTAAATATTCATAAACATTGTATTCTCAAATATAAATAACAAGTACAAAATTCTATCTTTACATGTTTACTACTGACCAAGTTTTATGCGTCATTTTTCATTACATTAAAAAAAAAACATACTTAACATCGAACGTATTTAACCACTCAACCGAATCTCTTTTTCATATACAATATATTAAATATATAGGTTAAAGATCACTTTTTTAAACTAAAATATTTTTAATATTTTGTCCAAACATTTCCGCCGTTCAATAGCAGGAAATTGTGATTAAACAAATGTTAGTAATCTTAAAAAGTCTTTAGTAATGGATCAAGCAAACGCTTCCTGCCCGTAGGATGTATGGACAAATCAGTTAATTATTTAAATCAATATCATTTCATAATATATATTAACCCTTTCCGGGACATGGTATTTCCTCCAAAAATGATCAAATTATTAATTCAAGTCACAATGTACAAAAAAATTATTTTTAAACAATCAAAAGACCTTTTCATTTTTTTTTTTTAATCTGATCGAGATTGTACTAAAAATTTATTGGTGCCAACTTCCAATTCCGCCATTAAAATTAACCGTTTGCACAATGCAAACGGCGTCCCTGATATGGTTAAGTGATATTTTATGTTTTTCCATAAATTAAAAAATAAAAACACGTAACTAACTTGTTCTGCTTTTTAAAAAGGAGAGAGATTAATTCGAACAGAAAATGAATTTTCTTACAAATTAAGTAATTACTTTTCTGTAATGTTCAAATCACACTGGAATTTTCGGATTTTTTTTCGAAACAGGGAAAAGCAGTTTTACACCATATCAACAAATCTATAAAGATAAAGCTTAATTAAACTTTTCTGGCGATAATCTGGATATAATATAACCCACCGACATTTAAGGGATAACTCTTTGGGGCGCAAGGCAAATTCATTGCTTAAGGTTTGAAATTAATGACTAACACCGGAATTTAAAAACAACTATATTTTTAAATAAGAAAAGCTGTATTTAACGCATTTAAAAACCGTAATTTTTTTAATTAAAATTCCGGTGTCAAAACGGCGTTTGGATATTGAAATTAAAAAGTTTCATAGATATACCGCATGGGGTTAATATAATACAGCTTTTAGTCTTCCAAAACATTGAAGACTTCTTTTGGGTGTTTTTAAACATCAATATTTTATATCAAAATCTAAACTTCTTCTTTACGCTATAACCTGTATACAGTATGATTTAAGTTATATTGGTGAAATGGGCCACATCTTTGAAATTATATTGATGGATCTAAATATGTTCAAGAATCGAAATTTTAATTCAAAAATAGTTGTTGCACAACTTACATATACAGGGTGATTCTAAATTGTTTGTACAATAAAAAGGGGGTGATAGCACACATCAAGACAAGCAATATTAAATAGGAATCCAAGGGTCCCAAACGATTTACAAAGTAGGTAGCCGCCATTAAAGTTTAATGTCCAAAATTTCAAATAAACATAAAAAACGGAAAAATAGGTCGATTGGTTTGTGGTTTTTACTAAAACTATTCTTTATGTCGGTATTTTCTTGAAAATAAATTATAAAGATAAATTTCAAAAAATGTCGATAGAGGGTGCTTTAGATTTTGGAATAACGAACAACTTTTCTTTGCCGTTATTTTTTGCATCTCGTTAAATGTTTTCGTAAGCTTAGACTTAAACTTAAATTTTGTGCTCAAAACCTGAATAGTTAGGAGTAATAAAGTAGCACAAACTTAACAGTGTTCAGGGGGTTCAAATTTCAAATTATTATTATTATTAAAAAAACAGAAAAATTAGTCGATTCATTTGCGGTTTTTGCTAAAACTACTCTTTAAATCAGTATTTTCTTAAAAATAAATTTTAAAGATAAATTTCACAAAATGCCGATAGAGGGCGCCTTAGACATTGGAATAGCGTACAACTATTTTTAACCGTTATTTTTTTTATATCATTAAATGCTTTCAAATGCTTACACTTAAATTTTACGCTCAAATTCTGAATCGTTGGGAGTATTTATGTAGCGCAAAATTGAACTGTGTTCGAGGGGGAGGGGGGGGGGCAGGATTAAATTTTAACTGCTGAAAATACTTCAGTTTGCGCCTTTTAAGCCCTCCCAACGATTCAGTATTTGAGATCAAAATTTAAATTTAAATCTAAACTTGCGAAAACATTTAATAAGCTTTTATTAGCATTTAATTAGATACAAAAAATAACAGTTAAAATTAGTTGTTGGTTACTCTGAAGTTTAAAGCGCCTTCTAACGGAATTTTTGAAATTTGTTTTTAAAATATATTTTTAAGAAGATACTAACTTAAAGAATAACTTTATTTTAAACTGCAAACGAATCGACCAATTTTTCCGTTTTCTGTAATTATTTAAAATTTGAACAACCCCCTCCCTTAAACACAGTTTACTATGCGCTTATTAACCACTCCCCACTATTCAGATTTTGAGCTCAAAATATATGTTTAAGTCTAAGCTTCATTAAGTCTAAGCTACATTTAAAAAGATGCAAAAAATAGTTGTTCGTTACTCCGAAGTATAAAGCACCCTCTATCGGTATTTTTTGAAATTTATCTTTATAATTTATTTTTTAGAAAATATCGACATAAAGAATAGTTTTAGTGAAAACCGCAAATCAGTCGACCATTTTTTCCGTTTTTCATAATCATTTGAAATTTGAACCCTCTGAACATAGTTTCAGATTGTGCTACTTAACCCCTTGAGGGGCAAAGCACTTATGTTCATAAAATGTTCAAATGATTGATTGACACCGGAATTCACAAACAAATTTATATGATAGAAAATAAAATATGTTTTTCGCGTACATTGTAAAAAGCAAATGTTAATACTAAAATTCCGGTGCCAATGTGGCATAAGGGAATTAAAATTAAGTGGTATATATAATATACCGGCGCCCTTCAAGGGGTTAACCGGTCCCAACTATTCAGATTTTGAGCTCAAAATTTTAGTTTAAGTCTAAACTTACAAAAACATTCAATGAGATCGAAAAAATAATCGCAAAAAATAGTTGTTCATTATTCCAAAGTCTAAAGCGACCTGTATCGGCATTTTTTGAAATTTATCTTTACAATTTATTTTCAAGAAAATACCGACATGAAGAATAGTTTTAGTGAAAACCGCAAATCAATCGACCATTTTTTCCCTTTTTTATGTTTATTTGAAAATTTTGACCCTAACTTTAATGGCGGCAATCTCCTTTGGAAAACGTTTGGGACTCTTAGTTTCCTATTCAATATTGTGTGTCTTGATGTGTACTATCACCCTTCTTTTTTTGTAAAAACAATTTAGAATCACCCTGTAGATCACTTTCGCGAACTCTATCACAATTAACCAGAATTTCAATATACTTAACCTGCACTTTTTTAAGTAATGTTACACAAGATTAGTAACTTCTCCTTTAAATAAAGACGGCATATTTGCCAACTTTGGACTTAATTTCCACAAAATGTGAATTAATTTAAAACAGGTCAAACAAGATTCTAATCAGAAATTATTTTAGATGCGTCATTAGCTATTTAATTTTCTGTTTCTTCGTGGAACTTGTTTGATATTACTCCTGTAAAAAAATATGGCTCGAAACGTGTTTAACCTAGTTTAAGTTAACTCACATGTTACATAAGTTAAGTCAGAAGATGACAACTATTAGAAGGCTAAGCTCCTTCAGTGTAAACGGTTTTGTTATTTATATTATAAAGGAGAAATCTATTTGTGCGTGACGCTGACGTCATTTTGCGATTGGATATAGCAAACTATGGAATTTAAATTTTATTTATTTTTATTCAAAGCTTTTAAAATTCTAAATATCACACGTTTTAAATTTTTATACCGCCAAATACAGAAAAACGTGTTTTTTAAAATACAATTTGTTTGAAAACACTATTACTATTTGTTTGAAAACTGCATCGAATTCACACAGTTTTCATTGCTTTTAACCCTTTGAGGGGCAAAGCAATTATGTTTCTAAAATGTTCAAATGATTGATTGACACCGGGATTCACAAACAAATTTATATGATAGAAAGTAAAAGCTGTTTTTCGCGTACATTGTAAAAAGCAAATTTTAATACTAAAATTCTGGTGCCAATGTGGCATAAGGGAATTAAAATTAAGTGGTATATATAATATACCGGTGCCCTTCAAGGGGTTAAATAATTTTGAAGACTGATTTTATGAAATTTATTTTTGTCACTTGCAGACTTACAGTTGCTAAATTGAAATACCAGCTTTTTATCCTCTCAATTTACCTTATTTTTGTGTGATATCTGATCTTTCTAATAAACAAATTTTTGGTTCAATTCAATCTATACATATTTGATAACAGTCAAATTGATTACTCTTGTTGCTTCTAATATTAAAATTTATTAATCGGTAAATAAAACTAGTCGGATATGGCAGTTCCAAAACTTTCCCCTGTCTCATACATTTTAATACTTTAATATTCTGTATCACAGTGCCAAAATTAAATGACAGCTTATGCCTATCTTAATGATTCAGAGAAAATCTGAATATGCAACCTCTGACAATAAAGTTTGGTGAATAGTTTTATAACATTAATGTAGAACTAATAGATTGAAATATTAACGAAAGTTACCATAACATCCTTCGAAATAGTCACCCCCATAACTATGCACCGCTGACATCAGCTATACATGTCCTGGAAAATTCGCAAGAAGTGTTCTTTTGGGATGGAGTTCAAAAGCTTCGTCACGTTTCATTGGATGTCAGCTATATGGACAAATCTCTTTGAAAGAGAGTTTGAGTTGTGAAAATAGAAAGAAGTCTGGAGGATTGAGATCTGGCGAGTATGGTGGATGTTCAATTTGCACCACCCCTCATGAATTTCTTTCGGTGTCTTGCAAAACTTAAAACCAAACTTTAAACTGATCCTTTGATCTTTTATTTTCCTGTTGTCAGTTAAGAACCAACACACTGAACAAGCACTTTGTAAAGCACGTCTTACGCAGAACATAAACGACGCTCAACTGAACAACGGTGGGGGAAGATTGTCAAAACTTGCCTCTATGCAGGTGCAGCATTTTCCCCCCAGTGTTGCTAGATAAGCCGTTCTGAATTCATTCATCGAACTTTTATGACAGAGGTAGTAAATTTTGATTAAATTATGTGAATTAGTTCTTGAAACAGAGTGTCCAAAAAATTTATGTCACATACAGGTAGACAGACAGCATCAATGACTCACAGACACACATTTTTTTAAAACATATATTTCTTTAAATCTCTGATCCCTGTAACATGTTAATATGTCAATAACCGGTATTCGAAAATTTTTACAAATCCAATATTTTCTTCTTGTAAAGATAAAAGGAAGTAAAAATATCTAAAAAAAAACACAAATATAACACAAGTAAACAAAAAAGCTCAAAATGTTGAAATTATCATAATAATAAACAACAAACGGCCATTAGCGATTTCTGCAAATGTTAATATCTGGCAAGAGCCCAATAAGAAAGTATCGCTTTAAATAAATTTCAAAATTTTATTTAAATAATTATTCTGTATCATATAAAAATAACTGTTTGTATTGTTAGTGAAAAATATGCATTAAATTAAAAAAAAAATCTGTTTTAGTTTTCAACTTAAAAAATATATATATATATATATATATAAATTTCCCCTATATTCTGTAAACCTAGGAGCCCGGGCTGGATATCGTTGTGATTCGATTTAAATTGTTTGAAAATGATTTCTGCAGTAAGATTTTTTTTTTTTAATTTCATCTCTCGTGACTTGTGCATGAGGGATCTCAAATTTTCAACTACCGTGAATATTTTTAAGGCTGTCTCGCATCACTATTTATAAACTTTTTTTATGACGATTAAAGAATATTTGCAAGAAAAATATACTACAAAATGTATTTTTAATAAATAGTGGAGCGAACAGAGTGTAAAAGTATTCACTTGTAATTCAAAATTTGCGATATCCTCACATACGTTTTCAACACTAGAACTACCGTGAGCCGTCATTTTGATGGTTACTATACGCAGGATTGACAGATAGGCTACTTTTTTAAAATTCAGATTCTTGATTGACATCACTATTTTGTAATGGTAAAATGAGCCTTATTTATTGGCCGATTTAAAAAAAAAAGCGAAAACAAAGGGAATTTTACAGTTTCAAAAAAGTGGTCCCAATCAAGAAATCTTAATTAAAAAAAAGTAGCCCACTGGCAACACTGACTATACGAATATATTTCGGTTCAAATAAGGAATTTAATTATGAATTAAGTTTAAAAATACCAAGAATGAAAACTTAAAAAAAATAAAGTTTAACAATTTTAAAGTAAAATTCTGGTGTGAAATATTTTTATAAAACTTGACTCCAAATTCCGGTAGTTCTAGTATTAGCCCCTTTAAGGACGCTGGTTCATTTTTGGACTACCTACTTTTTATTCCTAAATGTCGCATTGGGACTAAATTATTTAAATGAAAATTTTCTTTTTATTAAATACGTGAATAAAAGATTTTGCTTATTTTAAATAAGTCTGTTTTTGAATTCTGGCGTCATTTACTCATCTCTTCATTTTACAAACACCCTGCCCCTGAAAGGGTTAACTGATGTACTGTTAAGAAACTTATGTTTGTCCGAATGATCGAAAGGCTTTTAAATGTTTTGTTCTGTATTTTATTAAATTGCCTGATTTTAAGGTGTTAGTTTTCATTTAACTAATTTGATCATATGTAGAGTGTTCACCTATATTAAATTAAAATTTTGTGTTTGATTGTTAATTTAGTGAACATTGGAGTAGATTTGCTTTTTCTATTATTTTTTTATTAATAATATTTCATCTTTTTATGCAACAGTCTATAAAATGATATTTATAGAAAATAAAATATGAAAAGTAATTTTGTAATCCAAAGAAACAAAAACAGTACTAGTAGCAGGCATATTTATTTATTCCCATTCTTTAAAAAAAGGTTATTCAACATGAAAAAATCTATGAAATATACCATTCTATTTAAAAATTAAAAAATGTCAAAATTCAACAATATTTACGAGTTTGAAATGCATATTCGATAAATTTGAAGGTTTAAGGATAGCGATTTGTATTTTTATTATTTTAATAAAAAACCATATTTATTAAATATTTAGAAATGCATTTCTCTTTTTGCATTAAAAAATGGGAAAGTCGCTTACAGAAAGACATGAATTTGACATTTTACACTTTATTTTCCGGCAACGTTGCCCATTTATCGTAATATATATATATATATTCTTAATTTCAAACGACCAAGAAACATTTTCAAAAGATCGATTTCGCTTTATTTAAGCAAGCAAAATTCTGGGATAAAATTTCATTAATAATATTATTTAAAATTTCTGGAACTTATTTTGAATAAAACAGCGCACTAAATTCACGGCGAATCAATTCGTTTCGAGTAAAAAAGGTTAAAGGTTTAGAATAGTTGGCATGATACAGATAATGTATGTTATTGGTATGTGTAATTATGGTACATTTTTTAAAGTGATGGAAGACACTGCGTTCGAAGATTAAAAAACAAAAACTATAATTCGAGATATATTATTCCTACAATGAAGAATGGCGGAAGATACGTTATGCTGTGTGGAGCATTTCTTGGAAAACATGTCGGCCCATTTTTTGAAATACGCTGCAAGATGAATGGTACAATGCATAAAGATATCTTACATGATCGTTTTCAGACTTAATTAGGGGGAAATTTGTGGTCGCAATTATTTCTATCAGCACGATAAGGGCTATACATGCAAGCTCGTCAAGCAGTGGCATTCGTACAAAAAATCTGCTTTTGAAATTTACTATCACAATCATCTGATCCGAATCGAACAGAAAATATTTTGAACAAACTTGATAAATGTGTGAGAAATTATAAATATTCCAATTCAACTGAGTTTCCTAAAAAACTTGCATTAGTGCATAGCTGCCAACTTTTATGCATTTTTGCTACCACTAAAATTTGACAGAGATATTCCATTTCTTTAATCTTAAGATTTCGACGATTAAATAAGTTAATATTTACTATAAAATTTTGTGGTAGTAAAAATGCGTAAAAGTTGGCAGCTATGATTAGTGGATAAAACGTAACATAGACGAAATTTAACCATTCATTGATTTGATGCCACGTCGTTGCGCCATAGTACATATTGCTAATGATTTGACAACAAAATACTAAATGTATATGTTGTTGATCATTGATGTTTTCTATTATAACACCATTTCTTTCCAAACTTGCCAAAGTGGTCGGAAACTTTTGAAAACGTCCGTTTCCCTTTGTAGATAACTTTGTCAATTAAATTTATTGATAGTTATTTGTTACTCATAGATAAGTTCTTGACTATTCTATCTATAAAGTGTGTAAGTTTTATCTTGGATTCCTCTTTATATGGATACACAAGTGTCGGAGAATACAAGACGAATTTTATTGTTGTTCCCAAAATCTTTTATCAACAACATTTATCATATACCCCCTCTGTCCCAAATTAGTTGCGACATTTTGGTTGAAAATTTTTTCCCAAATTAGTTGCTACATTTCAAGTAGGTGGAGTCATAAATAACTTCTGATGCAGTTTCGTAGACCGACACCAGTAAAATTATACCAGAATGAATATAACGGTGTATACTAGGTGTCAGGAGCAACGTTAAATTGAATTGAAAGTAAAAGAAAAAGAAATAATAATTTAGACAATTCTCTGGAGAATGAAATTAATAATATTGAGCGCAATGCTGCACTGGAATGTTTGAAACGATATTTAAAAAATTGTAAACTAAGCCGCAATGCCACAAATGCTGCAGCTATTAAGTTCAATGTGCATCTTAATGTTTATCAACCAATCTTGTTTTCCGAAGCAGGCAAAGACGTCAAAAATAAAAGATGAGGAAATTTACAATGTAAGTTTACAAAAAATTGTAAATGCGTTAGAAAAAAATGCCACTGATCAAAATCAAAGATGTCCCAATAAAACGAATACAATCACTGCAAAGATTTTCATATGTTATGATTCTGGGAGCGTCTGGGGAACATTTGGAGCGTATTTACCCATCATTAAGCAACGTCTAATAACAAAAAAAAAAGCTTGACAGAATTCGATTTTGTTTGCAGCATGTTTATGCGAAAAGATACTTTTCAGAAATGTTGGAATAAAATGCTCGTAAATGAATTCACTATTGATTAGATTAGATAGTTTTATGTGATTACTGTTAAAAAAGTATTTAAAAATTGGGGCGTGGTTTAAAAGCGTGTGAACCGGAATTTTTAAAACTAATTAATTACTTATTTATGGAATGAGGGAGGGATTGTTAAGTACATAAATAATGTTGATTGATAGTATAGCTCTCTGAAAAATGTTTAAAAAAAATCATAAAGTCTTAAATATCAATAATCAGTACAAAAGTATTCAAATGTCGCAACTAATTTCGGACAGAGGGAGTAATCCTTTTGCATATCTTTTTGCATTAAAAATGCTTGTTGGTGATAATTCATAAAAGATACCGGTAAAAACAATAAAATTTGTCCTATATGCTCCAACCACTAGGTATACTTACAAATTAACCAACAATTTTATTCTGACCGGATACTACTGACAGTCACTGTTATTACGAACGAACCTAACAATCACTAAACTGATTAAAAATTACATGCATTCATACAATGGCACTCTTTCAAAGATTTCTTTCGTTTAATTTAATATCTTATTTTAACTCAATTAAAAGTAGCCTTCAGTTTTAAACTATACCGTTGTTTGAAATAAAACGCTTTTTAAACAATAGTCTCCTGTTCTTTAACATAAACACGCAACATTTTGACATTTCAAAAAATATATTTTTTCAAATTAAAGTTCTTCTTTTAGGATGAGGCGTATACTTTGCGAAGTTTTTAATTAATTCTTTAATCTTACTTTTAACGGAAACTTTTCCTGCTTTACGCAAGCTTCGATGCCATTTGCATTATTTAGGAAAGTTCTCTTTAGGTAGCTCTACTTTTAGAACATTAAGAAAAAATATAATTTAAAATAAAAAGGGATTATTTACTTCACATTCAACGTTTTCTTTTCGTTTTTACATATTTAAAGTGTATTCTAAAAACATGATGCAAACAATGATTTTAAATAAAAATTTTCTTGTAGCAATAACGTAGAAGTTTGAGAATTATCATAAAAATTCAGGAAAATAATTTCTTTCTTCAGCAAAGCCTTTATCACCAATGGAGTTCGGAAAGTTAGGACCTTTTCTCGCTTTTGTTATACGTATGTGAAATGATCTTTCATAATATCAGCAAAAGATATTTTCTCTTGAACTGAAATAAATCTCAGCTAAATATTTAAGAAATGATACAAGTAAGAAATCGAAATAAATCCTTTTTTCACATTATTCAAGGCTGCCACAAGGGACTATATATATTCTTATATATGCTTTTATACTATATATGCCTTTTACATTCTGTTAGCACCAGTATTTTTCTAATATAACGTTTGGAAAGTATTTCGTTTATAAATGTTGACAGAGGGTGTGTTAAGAATTCACGTCTTGAAAAAGTGATGCCAGATTAGGTTGCCAGATTTGGCCTCTTTTTTAGTATGAAATTTTAAATTCCGATCAGAAAATTTGTGCAGTTTTGTTTTCTTTGTTTATTGACAGACGTTTAGTGATTACCTAAGGTAAAAATTCACCTTTCAGAATTTCTGATATGAATTCGACTTTTTAAAATTTAAAATAGAGGCCAAACAGGCAACCCAGGTGCCAGATAGCGATAAAAAATAGTCGCCTGTTGCAGTCCTCCATTATTCTGAATAAATACAGTGTGGCGAGTGGTCAGCAAAAAACACAATTAAAAAAGGTAGTATATAGCAGTATTTTGCTAAAGAGAAATTCGTCTTCATCAACTCCTTTATATTATTTCAAGTATTTTACATACTGAAATACTGCTAGTTCTCTCTTTTTTGACTGTGTTTTTCTTTCACCATTCGCCACCCAGAGTTACTCTTCGAGCGGAAAATAAAAAAAAAATTCAGGGCTCACATTCGGCCCGTTCTTTGATTGGTTGGTTGGTTGTATGGAATTGTATGACGCAAGGTCCCTCAGGGGACATGCTGCGCCAAGACAAAGTCGAAATAAGACTAGAAATGTTATTTAAAATTCAAAATAAAATAGCAATGAGATATAATAAAAACCAATTAAAAGATGCCAAAATCACCAAAAAACTGTAGCAGTTGCGGCCCGTTCTTTGAACACAACTGTAATTTAAAGAAAAATTTTATATATAAAGAATCTTATATATAAGAATAGGTTTTCAAATTAGGAGGCCTTTTTACTTTCATTTATTGCAGAAACATACCACTTCTTATTAAAAATTTTCGGTTTTTAAAAATCGGGTTAGCGGGAGACCTGATAATGCAATTAATCGCAACATTTGAAAATCCCTTTTAATCAAGAGATTGTATTAATAGCTGAATATTACGGTTAACCACTTGCGACATTAGGCACCACTCTCTGAATATTAGACCTGAACGCAGACACAAAGATGGCGGCTGATGAAGACGGATTTTTTTTATCGTATGCACGGTTCACTGAATTTAGATACCAGTATTATATAAAAGAAATCATTGAATTGTTTATTCTGAATAAAAAATAAAGAGGAAAGAAGTTAAAAAAATTACTGATGCCAAAATTCAAGGTAACATAAACACAACGGAAAAACAATCTGCCTTCGGCAGCCGCCATTTTTGTGTCATCGCTTAGGCCTAGCATTCAGGATCCGTACATTAGCCACGACTGACTATTGATTTATTTTAACGGGCACCACTTTCTCAAAACACAGATATATAACAAACACTTACGTAACATTTGCAAGATAGAACTGACAATGATTTCGGAATACTTGCATACTCCGAAATTTATATTTGAAAAATACTGGTGCCAACAGAGTACAAAAATAGTTGCCTGTGGCATCCCCGATTAGACCATATGTGCATCAGTTGAGTAAATTCTTTTTATTCAGGAATTATGCCTTCAGAATTCATACATGAAATGCTGAACAGTAGTTTTTTCATTGATATAATAATGGACACATAAAGTAAGAATATTCTTTTTAATTTCTGGTATTTATTCGAAACTTCTAAATAAAAAGTAAATATTAGAAGTATATTCAAATTAAAAAAAAAAAAAATGGTTGAATAATGAGAATATATTCGTACGAACCAGGGAATATTCCAAGTTCGTAAATCTTGGTTTTTATAGAAGTAAAAAAAGACAGCAAAAAAGTTTTATTTCTTCGAATTAAACAAATATTTAATAGTATTTTTAATTAGATACTAAAATTTACATTATTATAAAAAATTTACAATTTTCAGTGAGATGTTTCACATGTAGAGAATTCACCTATATTAAATTAAAATTCAGTGTTTGATTATGAATTTTGTGAACACTGGAGTATATTTGCTTTTTCTATATGTTTTTTTATTATTATTACTTCATCTTTTACGCAACAGTCGTTAATATGACATTTATAGAAAAGGAAATATGAAGATTAACTTTGAAATCCAAAGAAACAGAGACATACTTATAGCAGGCTTATTTATATATTTTTTATACTTTAAAGATAGGTTATGCAAGTTATGCAACATAAAAAAATCTATGAAACATATCATTCTATTTAAATATAAAAAATGTCAAAATTCAACAATAGTTCCGAAGTTAAAAATCATTGGATAGCGATATGCATTTTTATAATTTTTTAAAAAAAGCATTATATTTATTAAATATTTAAAAAAATGCATTTCTCTTTTTGCTTTAAAAATGGGAAAGTCGCTTACAGAAAGACATGAATTTGACATTTTAAACTTTATTATCCGGCAACGTTGTCCATTCTTTGTAACATATATATTTCTTAATTTCAAACGACCAAGAAACATTTTCAAAAGATCGATTTCGCTTTATTTAAGCAACTGAATTCTGGCAGAAGTAATTTATTCCATTTTTCTTTATTGGGTGAAAAAAGTCCGGGCCAGGATTCGAACCAGGGACGTATTGTCTGAAGCCGCCAATGCTCTGCCAACCGATCCCGGACACGAACACTGGAGGACTATTTCACCCAATTAACCTCAACAATTACTTTACTATTATTACTTGACTTTTTTCACTCAATAATGAAAAATGGAATAAATATTACTTCTATTATAATTAATTTACCGATTGAATAATTGTGTTTAAAATTAATCTAACTGAATTCTGGGATAAAATTTCATTAATAATATTAGTTAAAAATTCTGGAACTTATTTTGAATAAAATAGAGCACTAAATTAACGACGGATTAATTCGTTTCGGGTAAAGAAGGTTAAAGGTTTAGAATAGTTGACTTGCAATAAAGGTTTAGAATAGTTGATGCAGATAATATATGAGGAGCCCAGAAGCCAAGGGGTACAAGTGACAAAATGTCGATTTGGAGTAAATTGAGTTTAAAGATAATTGATGTTAAATTGGAACATCAATAACAATTGACTAAATTGAAATAGGAAACATCTGCTTGTTGCATTCTAATCTTTGAACTCTCATTTCAATAACTGTTAAAAAAATAGAGTACAGTTTTCTTTAAATGTATAATTAATCACTATTGTTTGTTTTTCGAAAAAAGTGGTTTATCTCTATAACCCCCCAAATAATCAGAAAATGACCTATATTTCTTTACCTGAAATGAAAAAAGCATATTTCCAGATACCCTGTGCACGTAACTCAATTTTTTCAATTTTGTCACTTATACCCCTTGGCTTCTGGGGTCCTCATATGTTATTGATATAGGTAATTATGGTGAATTTTTGGAATTCATGAAAGACAGTGCGTTCGAAGATTTAAAAAACAAAAACTATAATTCGAGATATATTAGTCCTACAATGAAGAATGGCGGAAGACACGTTATGGTGTGTGGAGCATTTTATGGAAAACATGTCGGTCTGTTTTTTGAAATTCGCTGCACGATGAAAGGTACAATGCATAAAGATATCTTACAGAATCGTTTTCTGATTATTGGGGGGGATTGTGGTTGCAATTATTTTTTTCACCATGATAAGGACTATACCTGAATGCACACAAGCTCGTCAAGTAGTAGCTTTCGCACAAAAATATCCGCTTTTGAAATTTGCTATCCTAATCATCTTTTCCGAATCGAATAGAAAACATTTGGAACAAACTTGACAAACGTGTGAGAAATAATAAATATTCCAATTCAACAGAATTCCCTAAAAAAACTTGCAAGAGCGGGAAAAAAACGTAACATAGACGAACATCAAACATTCGTTGAATTGATGCCCCGTCGCTGCGCCGCAGTAATTATTGCTAAATGTTTGACAAAAAAATACTAAATGTATATGTTGTTGAACATTGCATTTTTCTATTGTAACACCATTTCTTTCCAAACTTTACAAGGTGGCAGGAAACTTTTGAAAACATCCGTTTTTCTTTGTAGATAATTAAATTTATTGACATTTATTTGTTATTCCATAGATAAGTTCCTGACTATTCTATAAAAAATGTGCAAGTTCCACTTTGAGATTCCTCTTAATATGGATACACAAGAGCCAGAGGATACAGGACGAATTTTGCCGTTGTTCCCAGAATCTTTTATCAACAACCTTTATCATATATTTCTTTTGCACACCCTTTTTGCATTAAAAATGTTTGTTGCTGATCATTGATAAAAGATACTGGTAAAAAAAGTAAAATTTGTCCTATATGCTCCGCCCACTGGGTGTACTTACAAATTAACCAAAAATTTTATTGTGACCGGAAACTATTGACAGTCACTGTAATTACGAACGAACCTAACACTTACTGAACTGGTTAAAAATTTAATGCATTCGTACAATGGTACTCTTTCAAAGATTTCTTTCGTTTAATTTAATATCTTATTTTAACTCAATTAGAAGTAGCTTTCTGTTTTAAACTACACCGTTGTTTGAAATAAAAGGCTTTTACAATATTCTCCTGTTCTTTAAAATAAATACGTAACGTTTTGGCGTTCCAAATTTTTTTTTAAAGTTTTTCGTTTTGGATTAGACGTATACTTTGCGAAATTTTCAATTAATTCTTTAATTTTACTTTTAACGAAAACTTTTCCCGCTTTACGCAAACTTGGATGCCATTTGCATTATTTACGAAAGGTCTGTTTAAATAACGACACTTTTAGAACAGTAAGAAAAAATACAAATTAAATTAAAAAGGGAATATTTACTTCACATTCAACGTTTTCTTTTCGTTTCTACATATTTAAAGTTTATTCTAAAAACATGATGCAAACAATGGTTTTAAATAAAAATGTTCTTGTAGAAATAACGTAGAAGTTTGAGAATTATCATCAAAATTCAGGAGAAGAATTTCTTTCTTCAGCAAAGCCTTTATCGCTAATGGAGTTCAGAAAGTTGGGAAATTCTCTCGTTTTTGTCGTACGTATTATGAATTGATCTTTTATAATATCAGCGGCAGATATTTTCTTTTAAACTGGAATAAATCTTAGTTAAATATTTAAGAAATGTTTCAGGGTTGACAAGTATGACCTCCACTTTTATTAAACCGAGAGAACTCGCTATGAGAATTTCTCTCACGGTGCCCAATTCTTTTCTTTTACTTTACAGTCACTTATTATCAAATTTTTTATTTGGCTTAGTATTTTTATTCAAAAAAGAGGTAAAATAATCGGAATCACATTTTGGAATTTTATTAAAATGAAAAATAGCCTTTAAAATAGTCTTAAAAAGGGAACGATAGTGAAAGAAAATCTTATGCGCGAGTTCTCGCGGGTTAAAAATATTCGGATTTGCAACAGAAAATGCGAAAAAAAGAAAAGAAAGAAAAATCAAATGTATTAACAATTAGACTTTTCTGGATAACGTAATGTAGTAATTTTTCTTCAAAAAGTTCCGTTCTGAAGCCGAAATTTCAGTATGATAATAAGGCCAAATTGGCAATCCTGTAATGATACAAGTAAGTAATAGGAATAAATCTTCTTATTACTTATTATTCTACATAAATTACTCACTCTTCGAGTGGAAAATTACATAAATCAGCGCTCACAGTCGACCCATATTTTAAACAACATTGATATTTAACACTAGAATTACCGTGAACTGTCATTTTGACGGCTATCATATGAATATCATTCGGTTCAAAGCAAAATGATTCAAATTTCGGGTAGTTCTAATCTTTTAGAGAAATCTTCTTTACAACGTTCCTAGAAACATATCAGGAGGTGTATTTTACTTGCATTAGTTGCAGAAACATACCACATATTTCTTATTAAAAATTACCGGTTTTTAAAAAACGGGATAGCAGGAGACTTTATAATGCAAATAATCGCAGCATTTGAAAATCTTTTTTAATCTAGAGGTTGTATCAATCGCATTTAACCCCTTAATGGTCGCATTAAAATACGGTTTAAAAACTCAAATTCATTATTGCTACCACTTTTCTGAAAAAAAAATATTCATCTTATTTAATGCCAAGTAAAATGATACCAGAATAAAACCAATTATACTATTTTATAAAACTGGTGGGAATCAGACAATTCTGAATAAAAGCTGTGAAGCTTGCAGCCCGTGAATGTCTTGGTGATTTCCGTGAATTAAGTGATTAATAGCTGAATATAACGATTGACCAACTTGCGAAATTAGCCATCATCCTCTTAATATTAGGCCTGATCGCAGACACAAAGATGGCGGCTGCTAAGGGCGGATTTTTTTTAACGATCCACTGAATTTAGACACCAGTGTTTTATAAAAGATTTCTTAGAATTTTTAAAGTAAAGATATAAAGAGAGAAGAACTTAAAAAAATTACGGGTACCAACATTCAAGGTACCATAAGCACGCTGAAAAAGAATCCGCCTTTGGCAGCTGCCATTATGTGTCATCGCTTAGGTCTAGTATTCTGGGACCGTACGTTAGCCACATTCTCTAAACAGAAATACATTACACACTTACGTAACATTCATAAGAGTAAGCACTCAACAATTTCCTGATACTTGCATACTCCGAAATTTATATTTGCAAAATACTTGGTGCCAACAGTATACAAAAATAGTCGTCTGTGGTATCCCTGATTAGACTATGTATGCATCAGTTCAGAAAATTCTTTTTATTCAGGAATTATGTCTTCAGGATTCATACCTGAAATGCTGAAAAGCAGGTTTTTCATTGGTATAATGACGGACACTTCATGGGTACGTAATGTAAAAATTATTATATTTAATTGGTTTATTGGCACTTTTTTAATGGTTCGAAATTTCTAAATAAAAAGTAAATATTAGAAGTACACTTTAATTATGTAAATCGGTTTCACAATGCGAATATTATCGTACGAACCAGGAATTATACAAAGTTCATAAATCTTTGTTTGTATGGCAAAAAAATAAAACAAAAAAGTCTGATTTCTTTGATTTAAATAAATATTTAGAAGTGTTTTCGAATTAGATATTAGCATTTTTATTATTATAAAAATTTTACAATTTTCTGAGAGGTCATTCATTTTGAAAATTCACCTTTATTATCAGTTTAACCCTTTGTTGCACACTGTCCACTACAGTGGACAAAAATTCATTCCCAAATGCTAATGAATTTAATTCCCAAATTCCACATTGGCACCGGAATTTTGGTTTAAAAAAAATCGGTTTATTAAATTCCTGCAAAATAGCTTTTTCTTGTTTACAAATAAAGCTGTTTTCAAATTACGGTGTCAGTCACACTTAAACAATGAATTTTCTCTGCGTCGCAAAGTGTTAAGCCTATGCAACAAAGGGTTAAAAGTCGTGACTAAAATAAGTTTTTTAAATCCAAAAATTTTAACAGACTAAGTCAAATAAGTACCGAGTTGTAAAAAGTCACGATTTATTAAATAAATTTTCAGGTCGGAATTATATTTATTTGAATCCAGGCTTATGTGCAGGAATTTAATGTATAATAATTTTAAATTTATAATCCACCTATCAGCTAAAAATATTTGGAGACATAAATATTAACTAAGAAATTTTTTATATTAATTTCCGGCTTATAATCCATGGATCAATGAATCATGTTTTGACACAAAAATTTTATTTAATAATTAAAGTTCAAGATTTAAGGCGATTTAAAAAGTTACAATTTATGAAATAAGATTTCTGGGATTGTAGATAATTGTTTGATCCGTGGATTAAGCACCAAAAACTACGGTAAGCGAAAACAATAACTGAGTTGTCAGAATCGGTTTTTGAAAACTCTGTAACATTTTAAAACCACATATAAGTAGATTCAAGTTTTTAAGGATGTGATTCATTTTGAATGTCCAATATCTTCTTTTTCTTTCTATCTTCAATATCACCTAATTTACATTTAAGATTATTTTACTTATTGAAGGTATCAGATTGAGGATTGTAAAAAAAAATTCAAATATGCATTGAATGTTTTTCTCTAAAAATTGATTGTGACATTGATATTTGGGGTTACTGCAGAGAGAGTACTCATTATTTAAATTCAAATCTCTCTCTCTACATATATATTTAATAAAACATTATTACATTAATTTTTTAATAAAATATTAATCACAAAATATTGATACAGTAATCCCTTAACATTCGTGAGATAGAAAATTCGGCAAATTTTAGTATTCGCACCATATTTTTAGAGAAAAAATCTTGACGTTCGCGTTGAAATCGCGTTGACACCATCTGAAAAAAAAGTATAATACAATAGGTATTTTTTTAAAAAATAGTTTTGCGGACGGAATATAAAAATAGCAGTTTTTCAGTCGCGATTTCGACATTCGCGGAACCTGACTCTTGAGAATTTTAAGGGATTACTGTATATTTAAATATATTTATAAAATTGTTTTTGATAAATATCATAATTAAAATATATACCGTAATTTCGGGTGTATAAGCCGCGGATCAAAATATTCTTTTTGGACCCAGAAATCTTATTTAGTGATTGAAGACAAATATTTACGGCGATCTAAGTAGTTATATTTGTTTCTTAAAAAATTCTGGGTCGAAAAAGAATTGTTTGATCTGCGGCTTATACACCCGAAATTACGGTACTTTTCCAACATAAATTTTGAAGGAATTGCAAGAATTATAAAGTGTTATTTTTTTTTCGTAAAACGTCTTTTAACCCTTTCCGGCACACTGTGCCCGGCCTGGGATACCTAATCTTTATTGCAAACATGCAATCAGCACCAATAATATTTTAGTAAATTTTTGGATTTACAATAAAAGCTTAAATTAAGGATTTCAAAATATCTAAAAAAAATCGCTTGTAAATTCAGGTGTCAGTCATAAATTTCTCATTTTACTAACAGATTTTGCAATTGCCGGAAAAGGTTAAAATCTTTAATAGTGAAGATCTAGAATTAACTATTTAACGCTTAGTGGCATATTTTTAGATTGCTAGTTTTAGTGGCAAGATACAGCTTTAACATCAGTAAATATGAAGATAAATATATATTTTCAAAAAATAAATTACTTGATAAATTACTCTTATTTTAAAAGTGGTCATAGAAAAATCGTACTGCTTGAGTTACTCTTAATAGACTTACCACATTACAATGTGTTTCAGCACGACTAAAAAATAATTTAATTTTTAGAAATCCAAGATCTAGTAGTCAAATCTAATAGATATGTCCTTATTTACTAGATTGAAAGACTTCCTATTTAATATCCGAAAGTAAAATTTAGCAAGTAAATCAACATCAGGCAGTTAGGTGTTTATACTGAACATTCCAGAGTTTGTTAAAATTTGGATAATATAAAGAGACCACAATAGAAATTTAAAAACATCACTGACTAGTAGACTTTATTACTAAAAGACTTATACAAGGAACATTTTCACATGACCATTTGCGCCAAAGGTTACAGGGCTGAACGACTGCAATCGAAATACTCAAGGTCGGAGGAAACGAGCTGGCGTCATCACTATTCGACGGAATTTTCAAGAGTGTTGGAATTCATACGGGGAAATTTTGAATAGCAACTTTATTTTATTTTATTTATGAACTATCTGTCACTTATAATACAATAATAGCTATATAAAGTTACTAATGAAAATTCGGAATCCCTAAATAAAACTTCAACGAGATGCGGAATGTTAGAATGTTGCAGCGTCTGGCTGATTTGTTTTACTGGGGGCTCTGAATTCTCACGAATAACTTTAAAATTTTATTTTTGTTTTATAAGATGATACATATTCCACAAATAAGAAAGATGAAATATTTATATTAAAAATTTTCAGGAGTGAATTTCAATACTGGTGAGAAATTGGTCTATTCGGGATGATGTTACACCTTGATTCCACTGGCCTTTAGTACTTCGATGGCAGCGGCTGAACTCTCTTTTTTTCACCTGAATTTTTATACGAAATATTTTGCATTACTATATGTGTATTTACCTAAATATTTGCAACCCTATCCATTTTGGAGTCTCTTACACAAGTTACATTCGTTCGGCACCACTTTTTCAAAAGACATTATTTTCAATTATAAAAAACGCTCTAAATAAATAAGGCGTACTTTAATTTCCTTTATTAATGGCTTCAAAAATAAATTTTGCAAAGAAAGGTGTTGTCCGGTCAGACAGGACATACGAATACAAAAGGTTAATAAATAAAAAGAAGAGGATTAAACAAAAAATGTAATAATATAATATACCTGATAAATAATATAAAATGTTCTTTATCTTAGTATATAAAAAAAGGCAGATAAAGTATAATATTCGTCTTGTGATGAGAATATTGACATTTATAATGTACGTATTTTTAATCGACTTATTGGGTCGTTCGGAAAGTCATTTCCGTTTGGGAAAATCAATTCGTACCGGAAAATTCTGTTATTAAATTATTAGATAATGTTTTCGATATCTAATATTTAGATATTAATGGACAAAATTTTCCGGTACGAATTGATTTTCTCAAACGGAAATGACTTTCCGAAAGACCCAATATTATACCTAATCCCATACGCGCCAACCTCCGTCTTTTTGAAAATCAAACAATTGTCTTTCCAACCAGAAATTTATTTAATTATCGAAATTAAATAAATTCTAAACAATTATCGCATTTAAGGGCAGACACTTTTAATTAATCAAATTTTCTGGTTCAAAATATGGTTTCTTCATTTAAAAAAGCCGGAGGTTGGCAACTACGCCTAATCCTATTTTAACTTTTGTGTTTCATGTTAGAGCTCATAGAACACCTAACATGATTCCGAAATGCTGCACTGACACCAGAACTCTGCGGTAAATATTTTCCATTTATTAGGTATAGGAAGAATAGATTTTTCTTATTTTCAAGTCTCTTTGTAAGTAAATTCCGGTGTCATTCAATCATTTCACCATTTTCTTCATAAAAGTGCCCAGAGCGGGAAAGCATGCTAACATAAACATTTCTTTTACTTATTCTAAATTGTATACAGATATCTCTAAACAACATTCAACATGTTATATCAAGAAATTGCGATGCCAAAGCTTACTATTTTATTGCAACCTAATTTTTATATTGAAAAAAAATCTAAAGTGATTTCTTGTTCAATCATGCGTGTTATTAGTTCTTAGGTTATGTTCTCCAGGGATTTATTCAACTGTAAAAGAATTGAAAAGAAAATGATTGAAGAAATCAGGGTTGCATTTAAGTTACTAAATCGTATCCTTTATACAGGCTTTTGCAGGCTTAGTTGTGTATCTTTTTTGATGATAGAAGATTTTCCATTAAAGTCGGTACACACTGCGTTTTATAATAAAGTATTGTGGTACCGAAATTTTCAAAGAAAGCTATATTCTTCTTAATGACAGGTGTTTTCAGATAAATTCATTTGAAATCTATTATGAAAATGTTGCGCTTCCACATGGTGCTTGATGAAAAACACTGATTGAAAAAAAAAATACTCTAATAAACTTAATGATGTGCAGTTCCATAAAAATGTTAAACATATAAAAACAACTTCACTTCGTAATGCTTGTTATAATATTCATAAAAAATATCTTTTGATCAAGATAAACGAATCCGTTTATGGACAGTGGTTTTTCTAGGAAACTGCAAAATTTTAATTACAAAATGCAACAATGGCACGAATATTTTAATATAAAAATTTTCTCTTTATTATGTATGTGAAATGTTGCTGTTTTCTTATTAGAAAATAAACTTTTTCCTAACTTTCAGTGTCACTCACATCATTCAACATTTTACCAATGGAAGTTCTTTGAATGGGTTAAAAAACAGTGTTTCCAGGTGCCCCGAGTAAATCTGGGCTTGAAATACTCTGAACACCAGTACGTTAAAGTTTTTTCTTTTTTCGTAAATAAAATGGTTTAATTACTGAGACTAAATGTAGTGAAATAAACAATAAGAAATTAGTGGCGTTAAGACAATTTGGAGTACTTACTTACGCAGAACATCCGACAACGTTTGTTATAAATGCTTTATAAATTAAAAATGTCGAATGACAAATCAGAAAAAAGGTCGTTTTCCTTTTTTTCTTCCTTACAAAATTTCTTGTACAAGTAATTATTTTATCCCATTCACGGCTGCTGGAGGGAGTGCTGCATCTGATTTCTCACACCACTAAAATTTAACGGAATCTTTCATATTATTTATTCGAGAAATTTTGTTGATTAAATAAAATTGAAATAACCATACGATTTTAGTGGTGTGTGTAAATTGATGCAGCACTCCCTGACCAGCCACTACTGTCATTCACCAACCTGTAAATACTGGGCCTGGATGTTGACACAAAAAATATCATCCCATGTACACTAGACCTAGGCTCTGACACAAAGATGGCGGCTGCCAAAGGAGAATTTCTTTTTTTAACGTGTGTAAGATTCTTTGAATTTTGGCACCAATAATTTTTTCTCACTATTTTTTTATATAAAACAAGTAAAAGAAACTTTATAAAATACTGGTATAAAAATTCACGGAATAGTTTATACGTTTAAAAAAAAATCCGCCTTGGATAGCCGCAATTTTTGTGTCAGGGCTGAAGCCTAATATTCAGGGGAGTTTTTTAAAAAATGTCGCTGATGTAGGTGGATTTTTTTCTTCATCGTTTGTACAGCTCTTTGAATTTGAATACAATAATTTCTAAAAGTTTTTTCGACGTTACTTTTCTAAAGTTAAACAAGTGAAAGAGAAAATTAAAAAAATAATGACGTGTACTTTAATGAGACCGTATTTTGTTTTAAATCCACCTACGACTGTCGCAATTTTTCTGCAGCTCTCAGACCTACTATTTAGGTACCATCAGATGATTACTCATTGACGACACAATAATGGTGGCTGCCGAAGGTGTATTTTTTTATTGTGTATGCAGTCCCTTGAATTTGGGTTTCAGCAATTTTTAAAAGATATTTAGCTACATTCTTCTGAGATTAAATAAAGACAAAAATCTTTTATGAAAGACTGGTGTCCAAATTTAAGGGACCGTACATATGCTTGAAAAATTCCGCCTTTGGCATTAGCCAATTTTTTTGTCAGCACTCAGGCCTAGTATTCTGGAGGCGATGTAAAAATTCCAAGGCTGACATAGCCGACTGTTTTTATATTCTGTTCGTACCAAAAATTTTCTAACATAAATTTTAAAGTATAATTTTCTTGTAAATGTTATGAAAGCGAATGTTAAAAATTTCTGTTTTTTACAAAGTGGTCCCAGGTGGAATTAAAAAATAGTCGTATGTGAAGCCACGCAATTCACAAAAAAATTATTTTTACGTGTGCCGCAAATACAATATGTTAACTGAGATTTGGAGAATTTTAAAATTTACGTTTGTATTTTTTTTTCGTTTTGTTCATAAATACCAAGAAAACAAAAGAAATGTTGGAAACAACTTATAATGTAAAATTATCAACGGTATTTCCCTCTAATTAGTTCATTCATATGCATGCTCTAAGCAATTCTTCACCGAAAGTTTATTTTATGACAAGATATTCTTAATAAAAATCTAGATATATTTTGAAAATAAATAGCATTCCTAATTTAACACCTTCTTTTTATTTAAAGAATCTAAAATAGTTTCTCCTTAGTAATCGGTCTCTTTATTTAATGACACATGTTGTTTTAATTAAATAAACCAAACGTTAACATTTGAAATTAAGGTTACACAAGTTATTTTTCTTTTTTAATATATATTAATTACTGAAGTAAGAACACTGTAAATGATCCAGTAATATCTCATAACATTAAAAATGCATCCTGAAGGTTATTCATCATTCCCAATATAAATCAGAAGATTATCTATATTTTTACAACATAAAATCGTACCTTTGACATTTATTATTAATCTTCATTTCACGAAACAAATTTTTGATTATCTAATTTAATACTATCTAAAAACTGAATGTAATAATACCCAAATATTTGAAACGAAAAGCAATTTTTTTAACATTTTAATTAAAAATAACTAAATTCCAAACTTTGTTATGTTTTAATACCATTAATCAATAATACTGAAGAGGAATTTCGTGATACTTAATCACACATGTCATAAATTCTAATATTTTGTTAACAAGGAATTCTGGAATGGAATTAAAAATAAAAAAAGAATAAAGAATTTGGTCAACAGAATTAAGAATTGCATTCCAGATAATTTATCAGATCTTTATCTCCGGAATGCTCGAGCATATCCTGGATATGTATGATATATACTTTGGCGCCAATAAATTCAAACAAGCATCGTCATGTAAGATTACTTTTCGATTTGTCCTCAGAAATGTAATAACCTTCCTGGGTCAGTGTTGCTGCATTTGGCTATTTTTTTATTTTGAAATGTCGAATTCACACTAGAACTTTATTTTATTTTATTTCCTGAATGTAGACAATCTTATAAAACATTGACCGGAATATAACGGAATATTTTTTTTTGTCCCTGTAATTAAACTATACATCTGATTTTCATAAAATTTGAAATGACTCTACAAAATTATGAAATAGTTATATATCTTTAATTTCAAACGATTCATCCGGGTAATTTTTGCTCTGTTATATGCGGATGGACGGACTGAATGACGACTATGAATGACGACTTCATTACATAATAGTTCTAAATACTTACATTCTTACATTACTACAAGCGCACCTAAAAATAATAAAATTTCCAGCTCCGCTATTAGTCTCTCAAAAGAAAAAAAAGTCAGTCACGAACCACCATTGCGAGAAGACTCCTATAATTAACTACGTAAAGATTCATCGATTATTTTCGGAACACAATGTCAAAAGTTTATATACAATTATTCAAATTTATGAAAATGTATTTAGAAATATATATATTTGCGGAACAGAACGTAAAAATGGTCATATATTGCAGTTATGGTCCAATAAATCTTAGCGTCTGATTATTGAATCGATGAAATTCTACAATTTTTTTTAAAAAAGGAAGTCCTATTTTATTGAAATGCGATAAAATACGATAAATTTTTTTTTTTTTAAATCCAAGATTAAATAAGGAAAAACATTCTTTCAGAAAAGAGAGGTGAAATTTTGTCTGAAGGAGATTTTATAGCTTAAAGGCACTAATCGAAAAAAAATTGTACAGTAGTGGTTCAAATAATTAAGCAACCAGTGCACTGAAATGTTATTTATTTTTTTTATTTCAATTAATAGTAGAATTTTTCTCATTTAATAAAAAAAATGCATTGCTGTCAATTTTTGCGGCCCCACCAGTGGCCGAGAGGTACGGACCTCTCAACTGGTAGACGGCATGTGCTGGGTTCGAACCCAATCGCGGCTGTCGGCCTAACCGTTCGGAGTTTTCGTGGTTTTCTTCGAACCTTGCGTAAATACGGGTTAGGTTCCCTTAGAAAGACCCCCACGAAGGGCACTCCCCCCTGGTCCTATATCCCTAGTGTAGATAATCGGACGACAAAAAATACACATATATACAATTTTTGCGCTTTTTTCCCACCACTAATTTTGGTCAGAAAAATTGCCTTACTTAATCCTGTGTCTTCGATGATAAAATAAAAACAATTCTCTGATAATAATCAGTGGTGGACAAAAGGCGTAAAATTTCGCAGCTATTAGAATGTCATATTCGAAAATAGGGTGTTGGAATAATTTACCGAAACTTTAGTGAGTACCCCTTGTTTGTTGGTGTATAGACTTCTTCTTCCTTTACATGAAAGTTAACCCCTTGAGGGGCAAAGCACTTCTGCTACTAAAATGTTAAAATGATTGACTGACACCGGTATTTATAAACAATTTTATATGAAACAAAGTAAAAGCTTTTCTTCGAGTATATCATATGAAACAAAAGTTGATTCTTAAATTTTGGAGTCAATGCGGCATTTGGGAATTAAAATTAAGTGGTATATAACATATACCGGTGCCCTTCAAGGGGTTAAAGGCATAGTAAATTTCCGAATATGGGATTTTCCTTTGTTAACCCTTTGAGCTCTGGTAGGTAAATTTTTCTAAGATTGCAAATGTCACATTGGCACCAATATTTTACAAAGAAAAAAAAACCGTTTAAAGATATACACGAAAACATATATTAAACTTTTTCCCAATTTTGGACGAATTTTCTGGTGCCGTTGTGACAATTCGGAATTAAAATTATGTGGTAGAAATTTCTACCATCAGAGCTCAAAGGGTTAACCTTCTTTTCTACAAAATGCATTTTCCCAAAGCAAAATTTTATGAAATTAAATCAATCTCATTTGAAATTTTAATGTACATAATATTCATTTATCTGTTATGAAGAAACAACATTTAACAAAATAAATAAAAAATAATTGCAATTGCAAAGTTCTCGCCTTGTTACACAGCAATCAATAAAATAGAAAGGTGATTTGATGATGTTCGATCATTCGTATTATTTTCTATTACCCAAGGAAAACCAGAACTGGAAAACCAGAACTGAAAAACCATTGAAAAGAAAATGATCAAGAGATTTCAGGTTTCATTTTAGTTACTTTATAGCATACTTTATCTAACCTTTCATAATTTAGATACACGATAAAAGTTTCTCGTGTAATGAAAATTCCTCTGAAAAAGAATGGATCATTTGCTGTCTGGTTCAGTTTGTTATCTCTTGAAAAAGAATATTTCTTCTTTATATGGTTACTTCCATGAGCACATAGAAAAATGTGACGTATTTTATCGGAGATATATCATTAATTGAATAAGAAGAAGCTAACCTTTGAAAAAAAAAAAAAAAAGAAAAGAAAGAAAGAAAAAAAAAACAAGGCGGCAAACAGACATATCAGTTTTCAGCTACAGTATTGTCATTGGACTGCTTTTTTTAAATTATGATTTCTTGATTGACACCACTTTTTTGAAACGGTAAAAACCCATAATTTCGATTTAACACTAGAGAGACGGGGATTTTTACTCAAGTTTGGGAAAAAAATATTTAATACCAGAATTTTTTTTTTTTTTTAAGATGCCTCAGAACAAGACATAAAAAAAGAATGTGTTTAGGCTGATGGTCATCGTCTTCACCTATTAAATGTTTTTAATGATGCTTCGTATGCTTAAAAATACATGTCTTCTATAAGTATGCAAAATAATACTACTAATAATAATAATGACAACAATAATGTAAAAATTGTCGAACCTTCCAACTGATCGAAGCATTATGTAAAGTTTCTCTTATATAATATTTTCCATTTTATGTGTTGTGAGTAAGATCAATATTCTTTAATTTTCTAAAGTTAAAACTTTACTTGAGGCACTTGAATTTATGTATTTCTTTTGAGATGAAATCGCGTAGGTTAAAATAATTTTCGTATATACATGCTTGTGTAATTTTTATACTTTATAGTTTACATTTTTTTCACAATAGATCAAAACAGGATTTTAAAAGGGTAAAATATTAATCTATTGACATAAAATAAAAAAAATCTGAACATAAAATAACGATTTTCACGATAAAAATACAGAAAAAAATTTTCACAATTTAAATATATTTTATTGGATTTTTTTAAAAATTGAAAACCATGTCTTCTTTAACAGAAAATTTTGTTTTTTTCACATTACTAATTTCTTAAAATTTTGGTAAATTCTAAATGAAAGTTACATTTTCTTATCTATCACATTTTAAAAATATATAACCTAAGCATTCTTTTCTTGTTTCTTGAAAAAGCATGCTTATTTTGTTGAAACAATATTTTTAGAATATTTTTATCTTGAATTAGAAAGGCAGTTGAGACAGTAAAGTAATTATTACAATAAGATGCTTAGTTTTTGTAACTAATTGACCCTTAATTTATAAACGACAGTAATTTTTATTTAGTTACTGTTTTCCTGTGTTGCTTTTCATGAGAGGATTACGGACATATGAGAATAAAAAGATTCTTGAGAAATATGTCACTATTTTAGCTAACTGTATTTCTAAACAAATGTATCCGTGGTAGAAAACAGGGTTCGTACGGTGCTGGAATTTGTAGACTAGAATTTATTCGGTACCAATGTTTTATGATAAACATGTCTTCTTAACCCTTTCAGGGGCAATGCACTTCCATTTCTCAAATTTTCGATTGAATGACTGGCACTAGATATCACAGACAAAATTATTCGTAAATAAGAAAAAGTTATTTTTCACAAATATGATAACCTGAAATTTATGTTACCAAAATTCTGGTGCCAATATGGCATTTGTGAATGAAAATGAAGTGATTTCATAAACATACATCCGTTCTGAAAGGGTTAAATATAGCAAAATTTAGGGTGTTTGAACTAGATTTATTTTTCTATTAAACAAATACTGACATTTAACTTGGAAATTTTCAGGAACTGCACAAACACCGGAATTTTAAATTTTCGAAGTGAATTTTACTCTCACGATTTCTTTTATGAAATACTGTGTTTGTTAACATGTAACCCGACACTAAACTTGTAAGAAATAATAGACTGAATACCAGTATTATTATAAAAGCTATCTTCGCTTTATTTGCTACCGGAATTATTTTGTAATTCCAGGAGTTATTTAATATGAAAATGAAGATGAAGATAGCATTTTTAAATACTGGTAACCCGACTGTTAACCCTTTCTTGCGCAGTGTTGCCTGGCCGGCAACACCTAATTTTAATTCCAAACTTGCAAACGGCACCAGTAATATTTTAATATAATTTTGCTTTTATAATGAAAGCTTAAATTAAGGAATTCCTAATATCTAGACAAGTCCTTTATAAATTTCGGTGTCAATCGACAATTTCTCTTTTTACTAATAGAATTTGATTGCGCCGGAAAGGGTTAATTACTGAGGAGCTTGCTGTTGGCTTATATCAGGGCTCCCAAATGGTCCGCGAACTGAACATCAGAATCTTTTTAGAGAAATTTTTTTTAGATTTTTCTTGAAAATTGTCAAGAAACGGCCTTTGGAAGTCGATTCTAGCTCAAACGTATAATAAAATTTTCTGTTAAAAAATACTGATGTTCAGTTCGCTGACCATTTGGGAGCCCTGTTATATGCAAGTATGTACGGCAGTGTCAGTCGAAAATGTAACCAGTGATCTCTCTCACATTGATTTCATAAAAACAATTATTTAATAAATATATACTGGGCAATTGCACCATAAAATGTAACAACTAAGAATGTATTTGTTAAAAATACATAGCGTTGCTCATTGGTGCACAAAAACAAGAACTTTAATAAAAAGTTCTTCAATTAAAAATAAAATAAAATATAAATTCAATGTTTCGAGCCGTGTTCGGGAGAATATGATGGTAAACTGGCTAAAAGTTCCGAGATAAATGCTTCTTGCGTGCGAGATAATATTTCTAATAAAATAAAATCGAAATGAATCAATAGTTTGAATATGTTGCTATCTATGCACGAGGAAAAACTGTACAAAACTAATGCGAAAAGATACAAATGCAAGACTTCATGCTTTTTATGCCAGATTTTTGATATATTATAGGATAAATTATCATTACAAGGTTTATTCTCATGTGCAATGATTTCAACAGATTCTCTAATTTTACTTTCATATGGGTTATTGCACGGAACTATGATTTTTGCCCCTTGAAAGTTAATATGACAACCTCTGTTAGCCCCCATCATCAATTCATGGCAAGGACTAATCTAATCTAAAGTCTGATGGAAATCCATGCGTTCGTTCCTGAGATAGAGCTGTTGCAGAAATCTAATAAAATTCAGCATATAAGCGCCACCTATAATGTAATATACATCAAAACGTTAAAAATGTCAGTTTATATCAAAGAAACTCAATCTCAAGTTTGCGGAAATTCCGTGCATTAATTCTGAAGGTAGAGTTATTGCGAAAAACGCTAAAAATGCAGCATAGCAGTACCACTTAATGAACGATTTACACCAAAAGATATAAAAATTCATTTCATGTCAATGACTAACCGAATCAGAAAATTCGTGCATTAGTTCTCTAGACTGAGCGATTGCGGAAATCCTAAATAATGCTGCGTTGCAGCGCCACCTATCAAGAGATTTACACTAAAACGTAAAAAACATCATTCCATGTCGATGAATAACTGAATCTGAAGATTGATGAAATTTCGTGCAGAAATTTTCGAGATAAAGCTACTGCGGAAAGCGAACAAAAGGGATGATAGCAGCCCCACATGTATAGCGCTTTACACCAAAAACTAATATGTACCAATTTATATGAGGGACTACCTGAATAAAAATTTTTATTAAATTCCATACGTCAGTTATTGAGATAGAGCCCCCACAAAAAATATGTCACATACCACAGACAGACGGACAGAGTCACATTATCAGAGATAGACATTTTGTAGTAACATGTTTTTCGGGTTCTCTGAAACTTAAATCCGTCAAAAACTGGGATTCGAATTTTTTTTCACGAATCCAATACTTTCTTCTTGTAAAGAAAACTAATAGAGTAAAAAATAGTTGTACAGCTAGTTTTTAATGAATTAAATGCTAATTTTAATTTGTGTTTGAATGAAGTTACTAATAACTAGTATTTTCAATTCAAATTTCTAAGTGTAATAAGTAAGATAAACTAATACAATTAGCAATTAGGCTATTACATACACATTATTTGAATTTTAAAAAAAGCGAGGAATTATACATTCAGTTTACGAAATTGAAGATTAAAACAAATATTTAAAAGTAATGTTTTAGACGATGCATATTAAAGAAATATTCAATTAAATAATCATCTTTAAATGTATTTTAGAAACTTTTTTTCCGCCGTTACTGGAAAAATAATATTAAAAAATGAATAAATTAATAAAAGAAAAGTCATCAGCTTTTCGATGGAAGCAAACAATTCCCACAAAATGATAACAAAGTATGTTTTTTCAAAAAAATTAAAAAATAGGGATAAAAGCTAGTTATTATAATTTTTTAATGGACCTTAATAAATTTATATTGTAAATTATTAGAATAATTTTCAATATTTAGCAGCTTTCAGCTAAGTTTCGAAGCTTGATAATTTATCAAAAACTCCGTTCATTGCAATTGATCAAATGTTTTAAGAATAATTATTACATAATATTTACTAAAAAAAGAAATGTTCTTAAAAATTTCCTCATGTTTAGTAAAAAGAGTGATAATCGAAAACTAATTAATGAAAATGAATTAAATGGTTTTTCTAATGAAGCAAAAACTGTCAAACACTTTTTGTAAAAGGTCTTAAAAAATGGAAATTGTGTGTGTTTTTTAATCAACATTAAAAAAAAATTCAATAAAAAAGCTAATTTTATGTTAATAGGTGAGAATAGTCTCTTTTTACGCTACTTTTAAATATTTTTTAACTGCATTAAAGTAGTGTTGGAAAATAGATAAACTAGCAGGACAGTATTGCGGTATTTAGTTTTTTTTCGTTTTTAAAGGCATTAAAAAATCATTGAAAAATAATAAAACTAACCAGAGAGTACTACTGCGACTTTTAACAAACTTTGAAGTACGATTTTTATTTCGTTGAAAATGTAGCTAGATTTAAACATAAAAAAATTAATTAATATACAAGATAAATTAAATTTTTTCTTACGCCCCCGAATGAAATCATTCTTTTCTAACGAAATGCATTTATCAGAGCCGACATTTCCGACTTTTTGTATACTAGTATAACCTTAGAGAATATGTTGCTCTTTTTAATCTAAATGAATGTTGCAATTAAATAAAACAACATTTTTAAAAGATTACGTTGGAATGCAAAAAGTAGGAAATCACATCCTTGACATTACGCTATTTACGTTTTTTTCAACCGCTTAACCCCTTGAGTTACGAGCAATAATGCTTCGGTAACATTGAATTTTCACCAGAAAAATCGGAAAAATTCATTTCAAAATAATAAGAAGCAATTTTTCATCATTTCATCCTCAAAACTAAAACTGTAAATCTTTGTTAAAAGTTTCTCGTTAGAGTTTAATTTAAATTAGGAAGGATAAAATATAATCAGTCGCTTTTCAAGGCATTAAAAACGAAATCGTGCCACACGATATCTGAGCATGGTTACCATGTTTCTCATTTTTTAAATCACTTCTTGCACTCCATCTTTCCCTTATTTAATCTCAGATTTTTCACAATTTCTGTGAATTTCGGTCCAGATTAGAAAGTACCTTAATCCCCTCGCGACGGGAACATTTTACGAAATTTTTAATGCATTATTAACGGATTTTGAAAACAGAAATTTCTGCCTTATTGAATTGAGAAAATGCTCCGACTGAATAAGGCAAATTTTACAGTAAAATTTTACTGCTGGGAATAAACAAGGATTCTTAAGAATTTTTGCGGCACGTATACGTGTCGATTGTCCCCAAAGTGTTAATTTCAAGCCGCGGATTGAACTATCACGATTCGACCTAGAAATTTTATTTAATACGAGGTAATTCGGAAAGTAACATCCGTTTATGAATTTTAAAAAATCTAATGAAAGGAAACATGTTTTATTACTCACGTATGAAAGATACGTTCTTCAGCTACTTCTCAACATAATTGCCATATTAATTAAAACAATTATCATAAAGGTAAATCAGCTTCGAAATTCCATCGTCACAGACTCCTGCCGCCGGCCTATTCAACTGCGATTATTTTTAAATTCAACTCGCACCACTCTTCCAATCCAAAGAATTTTAACATATTATTTTATTCATACTGACAAATTCCGAATTGCTCCCGTAATACTTTACTTGACCCACTATTTTTTAAAACATTTTTTGTAGTGAATTTATCAGAAAATTATACAGAAAAATATGTTAAAATTCTCTGTACTGAAAGAGTGGTGCAAGTTGAATTTAAAAATAATCGCAATTGAATAGGCCGGCGGCAGGAGTCTGTGACGATGGAATTTCAAAGCTGATTTGCCTTTATGATAATTGTCGTAATTAATTTGGCAGTTATGTTGAGAAGTAGTTGAAGAACGTGTGTTTCATACGTAAGTAATAAAACATGTTCCCTTTCATTAGTTTTTTTTTTAATTCATAAAAGGAGGTTACTTTCCGAATTACCCTCGTAATTTAAGTTTTATATTTGATGTAATTTAACAAGTTACATTTTATCAAATATGATTTATGGGTCCTCACTTAATGGTTTCTTTCGCGTATTATAGGCCAGAAGTTACTGCACATAATCAACAATTACGCTTCGAGAGATTTCAGGTATTTAAATATCAGAATTTTTATGAAGTAGTGGTCGTTATGTCAAACACATTATACAATTATCATTTTAAAAAGTAAATACAACTTTTTTCGAAAATGCGGGTATATTTCGTATTCTATTGTTAGATATAATTTATTCCTATCACCGCAGATGTTATGAACCCTGGTTAGTAGAAAAATATTTAAATTAAATCAATTTATATCTGACCTTTTTGTTTTTTCAAATTCGCTGGTAATGACTCGGGTAACTATGATTCATACAAGACTTTTAAAAGTAAACAAATGTAACTTGCTTCTTCTTAGCATTTACTTCACTTCTCTTTAAAAATAAATTTTCTGGTTAGATTTTTTTTAATTAGCCGCGGTTTTAACGCCAGAAATTATGGTAAATACATTTAAAAATATTACAATAATATCAGGAAAATGCTAAAATAGTTATGCTATTTCTTTAATTATTTTTAAAATGTTAACTTCCTAAATATAGTAATTTGTATGATATTTAGAGTAGTATAATATCCATAATTAAATGATTTATCTATATTTGTAAAAAAATAGGTTTTATGTTGCATAATATATGCTATAACTAGTTTTTTTATGTGCTACCAAAATATATACTTTTGTTTAATTACATATATTTTTAGTAGTAATAACATCATAATTATTAGCATTAATTAACTAAGAACAATCGCATTAGAGTTTAAAAAATATATATTTCATAATCATCTTAAAAAGAATTTGCATAAATAACAGTTCCCTAAATGATAGCCCTATAAAGTAAATTGTAAACTTATTCGTGCTGATCGCTCTATATTTGGGGCGTTACAAATCTGCAAAAATTGTAAGCTAAAACATTTAAAATGACAATTTAAAAAAAACTTACTTTAGAGAAGTTACGAAACTAAGTTTTCATATTTATTTGTGTCTATTGATCTTATTTTTAACGTTTCGCCTTTTTGACACAGTCAAAATATTCAGGAACATCGAAAAAGAATTTCATTCAACTTATAAATCCTTCTGGATGAAATTTTTAGTGTTTTATCATCGGTTTTTTATCCTGGAAATTTTTTCCTAGTTTAATCGCGAAAAAGCTCGGATTGAGTAAAGCAAATTTTCTTTAACATTTTATTGGTGAGAATACTGAACACTTTATGCGACACGTATAGAGGTCGTTCGTCCCCTAGGGATTAATACTTTCATTATTTTCTTAACCCCTTGAAGGGCGGTGGTATATATTATATACCACCTGCGACTGATGAAGATTTACACCAGAAAAATGTTATTAAATTTCACTTTTCTAACTTTGGTGGAAAACAGTCGTGAAATTGCTTTTCCTCTTTTTGATATAACTTTTTTACAAATTACCGGTGGGAGTTCAGAATTACTCGAATGCAGTTGCTTGCCCCTCAAAGGGTTAACCTCTTGCGTGGCGGTGGTTTCATAGATATACCACTTAATTTTAACTCCCAAACGCTACATTCGCACCGGAATTTTGTTAAAGAAAATTACGTTTTATTGATGCGTTTTCTTATTTATAAATAAAGTTGTTTTCAAATTCCGGTGTCAGTCATTAATTTCAATACTTAAGCAATGATTTTGCCCTGCCCCGCAAAGGGTTAAAGCATAAATTAAAAATTGGGGTTTAACACCACTTTTTTGTAACTAAAGTGTTTGTGTAAAACAATCAAATTATTTGCGAAAATTAATAAACAAACATTTACAGTTGCAAATTAATGGTTTCAAAAAGCCTTTAGTAACGAAGCAAGTCAAGTCCTTTTGGAGAATAGTATCCAGAATTCCAGTAAAATATTTAAGCTGTTAGGCTAAAAAATATCCATCTAGGGTCGCATGTTACTCGCATAGAAAAGGAATCCAAATCCTCTGAACCTCACTAACTTCTTATAGTCTATTTCTCCATCATTAATCGCAGCTAATTCAGCCATTAGATACGGCGAAGAAAATTACTTTAACCATTTAACTGATTCTTTTTTTACATACTACAAAGTACAGGAATAACACTATTTTTTAAACTAAAATATTCTTAATATTTAGTCTAAACATTTCTTCCTTAAAATAGTACGAAATCGTGCTTTAAAAAATTAGGGGTGTCAAATAGCTTTATGTGATGGATCAAGCAAAGTCTTCCTGCCCGTGCGACGACTGACAAATCAGTTAAGAGGTTAAAAACTGCCTAAAACATTTGATCAAAGATTTACACCAGACACCTGGAAACACCATATCCTTCTCTAGGTAACAGATAAAGACATTTATAGATAATTATTTCGTTTATTTTTTAGATTACAGAGAAAATAATTTATACAAATTTATTTAAGCCATTAGTGCCTAGCGTCCCTTTTTAGGGACGCTTCAAAAGGTGCATGTAGCACTGTTTTTGACACCTGTAAAAAAGAACAGCAATCTTTATTTTATTTAATTGAAACTTTTTCGTAATTAATGAACTAAAGTTAATTCTTTTAAATATAGTGGTGCCAACCGAATAAAGTTTGCGCAAAAGGTGGTGGGTACGAATGGGTTAAACAAGAAGTCTCCTAAATCTCGGGGGCCATCCATAATTGGGTCTAACTATTTCTATTTTAACCCTTTCCGGGACGAGCAAAATCTGTAATAAAATGAGAAATTATCGACTGACACCGGAATTCACAAACGAGTTTTTTTTATATTTTGAAATCCTTAATTCAAGCTTTTATTGTAAAAGAAAAATTTTAGTAAAATATTACTGGTGCCATTTGCAAGTTTGGAATTAAAATTAAGTATCCCAGACCGGGCACAGTGTGCCGGAAAGGGTTAACACTTAAATACAGCGCTAATTTAGGATTAGGCAAAATGCTTTTACTGTGCGAGTGTTTAACACCCAGACAATGTCCCTGGAATATACCCATATATGCTACCCCCAGTGTTTTAAAATCAGCAGTATCTTTAATTCTGGTATTTCAAAAACATTCGAGAGAATTAAAACAGTAGTATTTGATTTTGTTCAATAACAGGTTGTCCGTCATTAGATGAAGCGAAAGTTGTAATTGAAATATTCTGGTCTGAATAAAATTATCTAAATTGCGGAATTTATAAAATGTATTTTACCATGCGAATTACAGTGTTAACTTGAAGCTAAGCCCAGGTCAAAATTTATACTTGTACCAGCAACAAAAATATGCTAGTTATTGCTGGGTATTACTATGTCTGCTAGATTTCCATGCTATTATATGATAACTAGCATCACATGCTATATTGCAAGCTTGCACAACAAAAGCATGACAAGCTATATGCAAGCATTTCATGCTTATTTCCAGCAAAGCGGGCCAATACACACCATTAATTGCTGGAAATTCTGCTGGAACCAGCAATGTGCAATGCTAATTTATGCTATTTTACTTGTTGGGTTATAGCACTTGGTGCTTGTCTAGCAAACAAATACCAGCATGAATTTCGACCTGGGCGTACATTAGGGGGAACTGGGGGACATTGATACAGCTTTTTTCAAAAAAAAATTTTGATGTCTAGAAAGCAGATATTTCAAGTTATTTTTCTATGTGATGTCAGCAAAACCTGTGTAGTGTATTACAAAAATGTACAATCGTTGTTTTATATATTATTTTTGCATGTAATTTAAAAAAAATCAAAAAAAGTAATTTGTATCAAAGTGCCCCATTCCCGGGGCAGATTAATACACTTTGAAACGTCTGGGAAAATAGGAGACAAAATAACACCAATGCATATTTTTCACAGAAAAATAGTTAGCAAACCATTTTATATATATTTATAGACATTAAAATTGCACACACGTTATTTGTAAGCGATATTAACCCTTTGACGGTTAAAGCACTTCTATTCATAAAATACTAAAATGATTGAATGACACCGGAATTTAAAAACAAATTTATTTATAAATAAATTTAATAAATTTAAATAATATAAATGTTTTTTTTACGTTCTTTGTAAAATTAAAATTTTCATTTAAAAATTCCGGTGTCAGTATGGCATTTCGCAATTCAAATTAAGTGTTATTCTGGGCGCGTATACGCGCTTATAACCACGAAAGGGTTAAAGCAATCAAAATGAAATGTATAATGACCTGATGTTCTGGCTGTTCCTTGTCTGTTTGTTGGCTGTGATAACTTTGTCATATCTGGCACTTTAACCCCAGAATTCTCTTTTTTCTTAGGAAAGATGAAAGAATTACCAGGTTTTCTCTTTATAAATCAGTTTACAAATAGAAAATAAAGGATAATTATACTAAAAATTATGTTTATAATATGATTATCATGTACTGTTCTGCAGCTTGTTTCTCTTACTTAACATTTCTCATGTCGATAATACTTTTTTCTCTAGAGAATCGATATAAATTTGAGATTTGCCAGGCTACCGTCCATTTCTTTTGTTAATTCTACTAGCACTAGATATTGTGTGAGTTTGTACGTCTTCTGTTTGCAAAAATACTATAAAATGTTCTACCATAAAGAAATTAGAGCTATTTCACTTCAATAAAAACTAATAGTAGAAATTTTTGACAAAAGATGGTTGAATTAAGGCGTGTATGGTAAAAATAAAAATAAAAGGTAATGAAAAAATAAACTAGAAAAGGATTTTGGTTGTATCAATGTGCCCCGACAAAGACTGTATCATTGAGCCCCATGCAGCCATTTTAAATAAAATGAGCCGCAAATCCAACACATCATAATTTATCAAACAATAAAGAATGAGGAACTGATAAAGATTAGTGTTACTTGCCAGGGAGGATATTCTTTTCGGTTGAAAATACTGGAACAGTTGTATAATACCATTTCAATTGTACAACTCAAATTTACTTTTGACCTACAAAAACAATTAATCACCCACCCCATTTCATCGAACTGTTGAATCATTCCAAAACTTTCTGTATGTTGTTAATTTCACTAGTATCACCTTTTGCAGCTGTTGTGAAACTTCCTGTAATGACCCTGTGTGCTGTACAGGGGGTGTATCAATGTGCCCCAAGTATCAATGTACCCCAGTTCCCCCTACTTATAATTTAAAATCACAGAACAAACAGTCAGCCAACAGTCTGTCAGTCTCAAACAGTCAGCCAACTGAAAAACAGTATTATTATGCAGAAAATTCAGTAGAAGGTTTTTACGACATATTCCTCAGAACTAACCGCCGAAGACAGTTTCTGCCACATTTGAAAAGGGAAATACTGGTATTTAGAAAATAGAGAAGCGGCTCTATTTTCGTTGACAAATATTTTCCATATCCCTTTCCGGAACGGGCAAAATCTGTTAGAAAAATAAGATTATCAACTGACACCGGAATTCACAAACGAATTATTTAGATACTTTGAATTCCTTAATTTAAGCTTTAATTGTAAAAGCAAAATTTTACTAAAATTGGTGTCGTTTGCAAGTTTGGAATTAAAATTAGGTATCCAAGACCGGGCACAGTGTGCCGGAAGGGGTTAAAAGTGTTCTTAGCAGTAGGTGCTCGTCAGGGGGTGATGCATAAATTGTACAGTAATTTCAGTTTATTTTAATTTACAAAATATGTCGAGTAAATAACATAAAAGATTCTGTTAATTTTTAATGGTTAGAAAAAGCTGATGCAGTACTCCATGATGAGCCGCTACTGGTTCCTATGCATAGAGCAATTTTTACCAGAATTTCCTAAAGTAACATTTGCTTTATTTAACCCCTTGAATGTCGGTGTTGGCAAATGACATCACCTGATCTTAATTGCAAATTGCCACACTGGCATCTGAAAATTTCTAGGAAAATTACACTTTTATTAAATACGCACAAATACACATTTATAAGTTTACAAATAAAATTTCGTGTTAATACTATTGTCATTCAATTACTTCAACATTTACGAATGCAAGTACCTTGCCCCGGAAAGGGTAAACCTCCTCAGTTCTGAGAAAAATATTACGAGCGACCACAAAAACCAGTTTAACATTACAACGAAGCCTCTACAAAGACGTATAAGTCTATATATATGATATGCACGCATTTATTAAAAAGGTTCAGAAATAATGTCGACAATTCTGGAAGGATTTAAATAATATAAAGAGTATTCTTTTGTGAACCCTCTAGGTGGTATCAGAACCGAGGAGATTAATGAAAACAAATCTTATCTTCAGATATAGCACCCAATACTTTACAAAATTTCTGGTACAAAAACACACAAAATACCCTGAATTTCTCGATGCTTACGAATCCAGTTATAATTTTTACTCAGTTTAACCAGTTAACGATTTGCACGTACGACGCACGGGCAAGAAGCGCAGGCTTGGTCCATCACTTATAGCTTTTTGACATCGCTAGAATTTTTTGAATTACGATTTCAACGGCAAATTAATGGCAAAAATTTTAAACATAAATATTACAATCTATTTAAGCTTTAAAATGTTGTGTTTATCCCATATTTTTAATTTATCGTATGCAAAAAAAGAATCAGTTAAGGGGTTAATATAAATGATGAAACACTAAATATGTAATTTTTTAAATGAAATATGGTGAAAGTTATATTCCACTGTTGTAGTATAATTCAAGTCCTTTTTATTTTCAGTAATAAATATTCTATTATAAAACTTATTCTTTACTATTATTATTATTAGCATTCAACCACAAAACTTTCTTTTATATATACACCCCAGGGGAATACCTTCTTTAGGTATTTACGGGTTTCGTGACCCCGGGATCCCGAGTGATCTTTCTCCTTTTCTTTTTTCTTCTCTTTTTTAGTTGTCTATCCTTTTTCCTTTGTTTCACACTTTTTAATCTCCTTTTTAAAGTTTATTATCCCTCTTTGTTCTTGTTTGATATTTTTACTAACTTTTTTGTTCACTTAGTTCTTTGTTTTATTAACGCTGTTCTCGTTCTTTCGTTAAAAAAAAAGAAAAAAGAAAAAAAGAAAAAAAGAAAATAATAAAAAAAATTAAAAATAATTTATAAAAGACAAAAAATACACCTTTTTTAAGTTCCCTCTCAAATTACTTTAATTACAATAGTGGGTTTTTTTTTATTCACGTGAGACAGTCTGGGTGTTGAGGTTTCTTTTAACCTCATCGCCTCGTTTCATCCTTTTTAGGATGATATCGAGTCCCAGGGTGCAGGGCATCTCCGAGCTCGGGCTCCGAGTACGGGGGGCGCCATGCTTGCATGGTAGTGGTTAAGAGTAACCCCAGAAGACTGGTTCCTTTCGACGTAAGGGCCGGTTGTAGGTTGGACAGAGCTGTAAAGGCTTATCTACGGCAACCCATTCTCCCTGGGAAAGAACTGGAGCTTTGGAGATGCTATCGATTTTAACCCAATGTTCGAAAAACGTGGGGGTCTGTTGAAAATAGTTTTCACCCTTTTGAGACCTGCGCCAGAAGTAACGGTAAAAAGAAGGGTCGGTGACCAGACTCGATGCCTGGCGTTTTATAAATTCTCTCTCAATTATGGTGACAAATTTCGGAAATAAGACATGCGATGTGGTAGCCCCACAACCCCTTATCTCTCAACCTGAGACCTTGTCTCCGCTTAATTCGAACTCTCAATTTTTTGCTTCGGGCTCAGGTCTGCAAGCAAATATAAACCAGGGCGAAACATTATCTTGGGCTGACAGAGTCGAAGATACATGTGCGGAAAGATTTTTTGTAGTTAAAAGACAAGAAGGCACTTTTGATAAGACCTCTCAATTTCTGATGCATAAGTCTATTCAAGGATTGATTGGTGATCCAAAAAACATGAAAAAGATACGAACTGGCTAACTTCTTATTGAGGTACACAATAGCACGCAAGCCACAAATCTAAAGAAATGCACACACTTCGCAAATATACCTGTTTCCATAAATATCCACAGAACCCTGAACACATCTCGCGGAGTGATCTCTGAATCAGATCTCTTACATGTGACTGATGATGAAATTGTAGAAAATTTAAAAGATCAAAGTGCCATTGATGCAAAACGAATAAAGATCTACCGTCGAGATGAAACAATACCAGCTAATCAAATTCAGATACCCACAAAGCATATGATACTCACTTTTAACTCGCCCAACTTTCCCAAACATATAAAAGCTGGCTATCTATCATGCTCTGTCTGACCTTATATCCCGAACCCACTGCGTTGCTTTAAATGCCAACGCTTTGGGCATTCAAAAACAAATTGCCGAGGTAAACTCACTTGTGGTCGGTGCAGTGTTGCTGACCGTGAAAGTACTCAATGCACTGCTCCTCCACGATGTGTAAATTGTAAAAAAAGACCATCTATTCAATTCAAAATCATGTGAACAGTGGAAAATCGAAAAAGAGATACAAACAATGCGCACTAAAGAAAATATACCTTACCCCGAAGCCAGAAAAATAATGGCATCCAGGACTCCCAAAGTTGGTGTATCATATGTAGCTGCCTTGTCTAAAACTGTCCTTAAAACATATCAAACTACTGCAACTCAAACAGATTTCACTGCTGAAATTAAATCCCAAACAAAACAAAAAGAAAACAACATGTCTAATAAGTCTGATAAATCAAATAAATCATCACAATGTACTTCTACTTCTCTAAATCCTGGTCTTCCTAACACGCCACAAAGTACTTCAAAGCCGTCTCACTCTAATATTTCTAGAATACCAATCAGTAAAAGAAGTTCTCGTAATATAACTATAACACCACCTATGAAATCAAATCGTGGACGACCTGATACTGAAAAGCATACTCCACGTAGTAAATCCACTGTATTAACTGAAAATCCAATTAAAAAGAAAAAAAATAAAACATCTGGCAATGAAATCCATCAAAAAACAAATTCAAAAATGAATGAAACACACATGGATGATGCTATAGATCTTCATCCTGAACGGGATGAAACATTAGACGATGGAGATAGTAGCATGTCTACTACCTCTGAACAGAATGACATAGACATACATATCTAACCCCCCCCCCCATTCATGACTAATATCATTTCATGGAACTGCCGTGGCTATCTCAATAAACATGATGAAATCCGTAATATTCTTTCTGATCATCAACCTTTGTGCTTAGTATTGCAAGAAACCCATTTAAAACCTAATGACAAAGCTAAACTTCACAATTATGTTACCTATAGAAAAGACTTTACAGGTAGTGACAGGGCCAGTGTTGCCAGTGGGCTACTTTTTTAAAATTAATATTTCTTGATTGACACCGCTTTTTTAAAACGGTAAAATTCCCTTAGTTTTCGCCTTTATTAATCCGTAATTAAATACGGCGCATTTTGCCATTACAAAAAAGTGGTGCCAATCAAAAATCTTAATTTAAAAAAAGTAGCCCACCTGGCAACACTGGACTGGGCCACTGGTGGAGTGGCTCTCTTTATCTCTCGCAGTCTACCCCATTCACATATCAACTTAAATACTGACTTACAAGCAGCCGCTATACGTGTACATATACTGTGTTGCAAGTGGGCTACTTTTTTTTAAATTAAGATTTCTTGATTGGCACCACTTTTTTGGACGGTGAAATTCCCTTTGTTTTCGCCTTTATTAATCCGTCATTAAATAAGGCGCTTTTTATCTTTACAAAAAAGTGGTGCCAATCAAGAATTTGAATTAAAAAAAGTAGCCCATCTGGCAACACTGTACATATAAACAAACTTATAACTATCTGCACTATTTACTTACCACCTAATACATCTATTCAGGCAGCCAATCTTGATAATTTCCTTCTGGAACTCCCAACTCCTTACATCATTCTGGGGGACTTTAATGCCCGTAGTCAACTGCGGGCTAATCCTGACTCTAATTAACGTGGATTTGTAATAGAGAAATTTATATCTGACAAAGGCTTATGCCTGCTAAATAATGGAGGTAACACTTATTTTCACGAGCCATCACGCACTTTTCATGCATTAGACCTTACCATTTGCTCCCCATCTATCTATCCATTCTGGAATTTCTGTGTTTCAAATGATTTACACGGCAGTGACCATTTCCCAATTTTCATTTCACAGACTACTCCTGACAGGGATTCTAACAGATGTTTTAAACGTTATATCTACGACAGAGCCGATTGGCCAACTTTCACTAACCTTGCTAAAATAACAAGTGATATGACTGAAGGCAATATTGATGATGCACTTGCTAATATCGTTCTTACTGATATTTTGTATTATCAGTGCTGCAGACAGTAGCATGCCTAAAACTTCTTCCAATTCACGGCATAGAAAGCCTTGGTGGAATAACGATTGTCAAAAAGCAAAACAAGCCAACAGAAAGCTTGGGGTATCTTCCGTTGGCACCCCACTGACACCAATTATATTGCCATGGCTGCCAACTTCTACGCCTATTTACAGTTAAATAAACATATTAGAAACAGAAATTTTATTTAATAATTGACTATATGTAGTGCAATACATAATATTGAATGCATTTGGCATACATTTTACTAAAAATATTTTGTGGTTCCAAACAAGTTTATATGATTTAAGAAGGCGTAGAAGTTGGCAGCTCTGTATTGCTTATAAGAAAGTAAAGGCTGGAGCTAGAAGAGTGCGACGTATAAGCCAACGAGAGTCCTGGATTAACTATATATCAAGCCTTAATTCTAATACCTCAAGTAAAGAACTCTGGAACAAAGTAAAAAAATGTATGGGCCTGTACTCTGAAAATCTTATATCTATCTTAAAACAAAATGGACAAACCATTGCATCACCTAAAAACATCGCTGAGACAATAGGAAATACCCTAGCATCCATTTCAAGCTCTGACTCATACCCAGAACCTTTTTTAACATATAAAAGGCAAACTGAAATAACAAGGCTTAATTTTAACTCTCATCATTCATATGCTTATAACAATTCTTTTACAAATTCTGAAATGATGAAATGTTTGAGAGACAGCCATTTATAAGCCCCAGGTCATGATGGGATTACTTATATTGCTTAAGCTCATTTCTTCATTCTCTTTTAATAATATTCTTTCCTTTTTCAATAGGATTTGGATGGAGTAAAGTTTTTCTGATGCTTGGTGCAAAACTATTATTATACCTTTTCCTAAACCAGGAAAAGATACATCCAATCCCAACAATTACAGGCCAATTGCACTCTCTAGCTGCCTTTGAAAACTTCTCGAAAAAATGGTAAATTGCCGCCTCGTGTATATTTTAGAAAATAACAATAGCCTTTCAGCATTTCAAAGTGAATTTCGACGTGGTACGTCTACTATTGATAATTTGATCCATATGGAAAATTACATTCGAACAGCCTTTTTAAAAGACATCCATTTAGTCTCCGTATTTTTTGACATGGAAAAGGCCTCTAACAGAACATGGCGTTATGGGATTCTCCGTGATCTTTCTAACCTCAACTTTCGTGGGAAACTTCCTATTTTTATTCGAAACTTTCTTGCCATTAGATTTTCCAAGTTTGAATAATGGGAATTTTGTCTAGTTTTTATTTACAAGAAGAGGGTGTACCCCAAGGGTGTACCCAGGTCACTTTCTTTGCCATCAAAATAAATAATATTCTTAATCAACTGCCACCGTCTGTAAAGGGTGACCTATACTTTGATGACTTTCGTATTATGTGTATGAGACAGGAAATATGTTTTATTGAAAGACAATTGCAAATTGCTATCAATCGCATACTGACTTGGACTAATAAAAATGGTTTTCTTACATCTCATGACAAAACTTAACAAAAGTTATTGTGTGCATTTTTGTAGACGTAGGGATCTGCATCCAGATCCTGCAATTTTTATTGGCTCAACTCAAATTCCTGTTGTGGACAATGTTCGATATCTAGGGCAATGTTCGATATCTAGGGCAATGTTCGATATCTAGGGTTCGATATCTATGCAGATCCCTAAGTATACAAAAATGCACACAATAAGTTTTGTTAAGTTTTGTCATGAGATATAAGAAAACCATTTTTATTAGTCCAAGTCAGTATGCGATTGATAGCAATTTGCAATTGTCTTTCAATAAAACGTATATCCTGTCCCATACACATAATACGAAAGTCGTCAACGTATAGGTCACCCTTTACAGACGGTGGCAGTTGATTAAGAATATTATTTATTTTTGACAAGAAACTAACCTTTTTGCCACATATTTTACAACTACGGACAAGATGTGAAAATCGCTTAATTTACTTAAGGTACTTTCAAATACCTTTTGGGAAGCAGACCGCACCTCACGTCTTAAGCTTTATTGTTCTGTGATCCTCTCAAAAATAGACTATGCCTGCCAGGTCTACGGTTCTGCAAGTAAGTCGGTTCTCAAGAAACTTGACACAGTGCACCATAATGCACTTGCTCTGGTGCATTTCGTACTTCTCCAGTTTTGAGCTTGTATGCTGACTGTAATGAACCATCGCTATCCCACATTCATGATAAACTCTCTTTAAACCTTTATTATAGTATCCTTTCACATCATGGTCATCCACTTCATACCTACATCTTAAATACAGACAATGATACGCTTTATCAGCATCGCCCATCCTGCGTCCCGTTTTTTGGTGTTAGAATAAGAAACCTTATTGACAATTGCCCTCTGAATAATATTGAGGTGAGCTCTTGCCATGCACATACATTCCCTTCTTGGAAATCTCCTAGCATTACTACACTCCATCCCTTCAAAAAATACAACAAAAACAATTTTGACAGGGTTCGCACACTCCTTATATTTTGTAAGGACTCTGGCACCACTATTAATGATAAGAAAATTTATATTTAATTTTTAAGATACACATTTCGCAACCACCTTCTCGTTTCGCAATTTTCGCAAAAATTTTCTGCAGTGAAATACATTGAAAATACTGTAAAAATTTAGTGGTAGATCTGTGCGAACCCTGTTTGATCCATCTGTTTTTCAGGAATTATTTGCTGCTCATCATGCAATTTACCAAAATTACCGTAATTTCGGGTGTATAAGCCGCGGATCAAACAATTCTTTTTGGACCCAGAAATCTTATTTAGTGATTAAAGACAAATATTTACGGCGATCTAAATAGTTGTATTTATTTCTTAAAAAATTCTGGGTCGAAAAAGAATTGTTTGATCTGCGGCTTATACACCCGAAATTACGGTATATTGTTGTTTACACAGATGGTTCAAAGAATCGGAATACTGTTTGTTGTGGGTTTTTTACTGAAAAAACTAGTTTCAGTTATAGGCTTAAGTCCTTTATTTCTGTTTTTACAGCAGAATTAATCGCAATTGAAAGAGCCATGTTGTACATTTTCATCATCATAACACTTCCTTCATCATTTATACAGACTCAAATAGCTCTATTGACGCAATTAACTCTCTTAAAAAGCATCCTTATATTTCATCTATCTTAGACATTTATAATGAATTGACAAGTCATGGCTATGGTATCTTATTTTGTTGGATACTTGGGCACATGGGTATACCTGAAAATAAGAAAGCAGGTGAGGCGGCAAAACTTGCTCTTAGTCCTTTAAACCATAGAATACCTTTCCCAGATGTTAAACTAATTATAAATCATTTCATTCAAAATAAGTGGCAAGAGAGTTGGGATTTAGAAATTAATAATAAACTGCACCATATCATACCAACTATCATGACCTGGCCTCCTATCTACCCCAAGAGAACAGATATTCTTCTGACTCGTTTGAGAATTAGGCATTCTAGGATCACGCATAAACATCTTTTATTGAGGGAGGATGCACTCATGTGTCCACATTGTCATTTTGATTACCTGACTTTTAACGGATTGTCCGGGCCTCCGGCACTTGTACAGAATGTATTTTAACACATCATCACCAATCTTGACAAACCTCATTGGGGAAATACCTCATGGGCCACTTTTTACTTTTTTAAAACATGAAGAATTTTATTTTGAAATATTATTTTATCTCTATTATTATTATGATATATACTCCAGGGTTCATACAGTTCTACCACAAAATTTTAAGAATATTTTCGAAGTGTTTTACTGCAGAAAAATAGCGTAAAATCTGTGAATGAAGGTGGGGATTACGAATGTTGTGGTTAAAAAATTAAATGTAAATCTTCTTATTTTAATAGTGGTGGCAGAGTCCTTGGAAATTCCAAGGAGTGTGCGAACCTTGATACTCGGTTTGACATGTTAACGACATTTGGATAGGACTCTATCCAAATGAGTTTTCTACTGTTTTGATTTTACCTTTATATTATACTGTAATATTCTTTTAATGTTTTGGTTTTCTACTTTTACCTAGCTATATCTGAACGGGATACCCCGTCCAGATATTCAGATCTTGTCTCGCTTAATTTTTGTATAGTTTAGTCTTTGTTTTGGCGCAGCATCTCCCTCAAGGGATTTTGTGCCAGTTAACCCTATACAATCAACCAACTACAGCTGTCTTATATAAATATACCGGGTGATCCAAAAATCAGGACGAACTTTAAAAATGGATAATTTGAAAACGAATCAAGATACAATGATACGGTTTGCAGGAAATGGGTGGAAAAGAAACCCGGTTTTGTGTGGTAACGAAAAAAATAGTCATGTTGGAATTTGTTGAGGTACTCTTGCAACAGCCAAAAGTGACAGTCTAATGTGGCTTCGTTGCTGATTTCATAATAAGTCCATTTTTTTCGAGGAAGTCACACAGACGGGTTTCACACTCTGTGATTTTTGGTTGTGGAGATTCTTGAAGTCGAAAATGTACCGCGAGCAACCGGCATCATCAACAGCACTGAAAGATGCCATCTGCCAAAGTGTGTCTGCCATAATCCAAGAAATGCTACTAAATGCTGTGGACGGTGTGGTGTCTCGCCTCACAACATCACTTCTGATTCATGGGCACCACATTGAACCTTTACTGCACTACTAATTAACTGTAACTAAGCTGATTTGTAAGTTTTCAACATTTTTTCATTTGTAAATCATCTTTTGGTGCAATAAAACACTATAGAGACATCTGTTGGTCACCAACCGAACTATTTTTTTTTGTTGCCACACAAAACCCGGTTTCTTTTGCATCCGTTTGGAGCAAACCGTATCTTTTTATCTTGATTCGTTTTCGAATTATACATTTTTAAAGTTCGTCCTGACTTTTGGATCACCTGGTATATATATATATATATATATATATATATATATATATATATATATATATAAATCTTGTCGTTATATTTGAGAGATTTTAAATACATTAATGGACAATTTAAAATTCTGTAACGAGATACTGAATTATCAGACATTCAAGCTTAACTTTATTGAAAAAGTAATCTTTAGTTATCATAAGAAAAGTGTTCTTATCTAGCGAAGTTCGGGAGAAAAAAAAGTCGCATTTTAAAATTCCCATTTTTCTTCAATAAAGTCTACACAAAAAGTTCTAACATTTTAAATAGCAAATGCTAAAGAAAAATTTCCTTAGATATTTATATCATAAAAAATTAACGATCATATTCTAATGCTTTGTCCCAAAATTGGCTACGAGCTTTATGATATAAATTTCTCTAGAAAAAGATTCCAATCTTCGTATAAGATAATATACTATCTTTTGATTTAAATAAAATTATTAAAAATTCATATCACAATACATTTTAACATAAAACAAAAATTAAAAAAAACAACGAATATTTTCAAATTTATCCTTTTAGAGGGAAAGATCAAATCCCAGACACGGAGAGAGAATTTTTTATGTTCAGAAAGCTTTTTTCCGTCTGAAAAAGTTCTCAAAAACTGTTTGTGTTCGGATTACTAAAAATATCCCTTTTTTTAATTTTTGAACTCTTTGGAAATCATAAATGTTTCTATTGTTAAATCTAAAGGTATTTTTAAATATTTTTAATGACGCACAAAATAACCTTTCTCTTGTATTCCATTTTTATATATGGTTATTTTTTTATTCCTTTCAAATATCATTCTTAAAAAAATATAAATCCCATACATTTTTTTTTATGTTAATCCTCCTAGAATCATTCGGGTCCTATTTGGCACCAGTTATATTTTTCTTTTGAAATCTTTAATGGTTCGAGCGAGAAAAAAATAATAACGCGTACTTACTAGGTGAAATTGAACAATCAACTGTTAGGAAGATACTAATTACAATAATATTAAATTTCTGGTTCGAATAAAGTAAAACTAGAATCCACAGAAAATATTAGAAGCTGGTACTAGGAAAGTTAAAGCTAATAAAATTTTAACCTTTTGAGCTCTGATTGTTGAATTTTCTACCACTTAATTTAAATTCTACAATGGCACAATGACACCAGAATATTTGAATAAATTTATTTGAAAAAGATTTAATGCATATTTTCGGATGTATCGCAAACCGAATATTTTCTTTTCTAAATACTGGCGCCAATGTGCTACTTCGAATTTTGAAGAAATTTACCCACGAGGGCTCAAAGGGATAAATATTTATAAATACAATAATATCAATTATATTCTTGAAGAAGCTGTTGTTGATATAGTTGATCAGAGGTGACGAATCAGTGAAGAGGGAGCCAGTTATCGCCAATATTTCTTTGTATTATTTTTCTTTAATTAATAGCAGATGTCTACCATTAATTCTAGAACAGCGGAAAAATTTACTAAAGCTTGATAAAGGTATTCTACATGATGCATTTTTTTAAATTTAAAACGATATAATTAATATATTTAATTTTAGAATTGTTTATTTGAGTTATATTGTAGGAATTAATCATATATCTCTGTTTGATATCTCTGCCTCATAATCTGAGGGCTCCCTCAAATATGGCGGTTGTAGACTTATGTACGGTCTTTTAAATTGTGACACCAATATTCTATAGAATATTTCTTTCAGTTGTTTAAGCGCAGTAAAACAAGTAGAAAATTGCGCGTCAAGCGCAGCAAGTGAGGTGCGTTCGTACTATAGCGAAGTTTAAAAAAAATTTCAGATGCAGTACAGTAGCCGAAATCATTTGTGTATCCATGTAAATCCCCTACCTGCTTTCTATTATACACAAACCAATATGTAGAAAACCCCAGAAACGTATATCAATTTCATAAAATGTGGAAAATTTAATATAATCAAACAGTAATTCCCACTATAACATTATGCAATGGAATATTGTTAAGTGGCCTGTAAATTAATAAAAAATGTTTTTTTTCCACCACAAATGCGCATAATATATATTTTAGTATATAATTCATATATGCATATCAATTTTATTATGTTCGAAGGTGTGTAACATCATTAAAATGCACTTGAAACTATTTTTTTCCCATTGGCCGTAATTTAGCGGAATACTTTTGATTGTCCTTGAAATTGAACTATGCATCCGATTTTCATAAAATTTGAAATGATTTGAGAAAATGATGCAATAATTATACATTTGAAATTTCAAACGATTCAGTCTGGTAGTTTTTGCACCATTATATGCGAACGGATAGACGGGCGGACTGAGCGACGACTACAGGTGCTTCGTAGTTACATAATTACAAACGCACCAAATAGAGCGAATATATATATATATATGTCGCATTTTCATGAAACGACATATTTCAAGGGGATGAGTTTTAATTACGATTTATTTAAAACATAACAAAATCTTTTCGCAAGTCTTTACATTATGAGTTCTGGAGACCAAGTGCGTAGATGTATAGAAATTTCTCATCTCCCGAGCGGGGTTACCAGTTAAAAAGGCCATGTGTTTTACTTAAATTAATACGATAAACTTAGGTTTCTTGTTGCCCTGTAAAACCCGTGATTATTAGTCATGGGGCCCGTATCCACATTGAGGGACGATTTATTAAAAAAGTAATAAATAGGTCTGATTTTTTGTATTTTCTTACAATTCCCCCCCCCTTCCAGACAAGTCTCCGGGGATGGGCCGGCTTCCATCCATGATACTCACCTGAAAAGGGTAAACAATTTTTACATTAAGTGAGCTAATGGGAGATGAGTTATTTCTTTCGTATACTTAACAAATAATAGTATAACAATAATAAAAAATGTACAAATATCATATCTAAAAACAACACTGTTATAAAATGTACCACTATACGTCATTGAACATGATAAAAACAATTGTATTAATAAATGCAAAACACTCAGTAAATATTATACATAGACTAAGATAATCAAAATAAGAAATATGTTGTAGATGGATTCTGAAAAGTCCAATGTTATTTACATTTTCAAATTTGTATGGAACTGTCCTGACATAGTTCAAGAAATAGTACTTTTACACATAACACAATGTTCACAATAATGCAAAAATAATTTAAATTTCAAATATTCATAATTAATCAAAAAGGTAATTAAAATTCCAAATATTCATAATAATGCAAACCGAGATCTGATATAATATATCATCAGTTCATATGATACCAACTATTTCAGTTTGTTGGTGTAAGTAGTTTAAATTGATTACTAGGAAAAAAGTATCTTAGTTTGGAAGCGTGTATTACTTCATAATCATTTTTGTAAGCCAGTTAGGCTTATTTATTTTGAAACTTACATTGGATAATTTTTCCATAATTTGATATGGACCAGAAAAAGGCGGACTTAACTTCCGAGTATTCGGATAGTGAAATTCTTCCACTATGACAAGGTCACCAGGTTTAAAAGGCGCTTCCACAAACTTTAAATCATACCTGACTTTATTTTTCAAGTGATGTTCACTTGTTCTTTGGAAAGCCTCTTTTCTGGCTTCCTCTACAGGGGGATAATAATTTTCATTGCCTAATACTGATGGATAAGGCAATTGGCCGAACATTAAGTATGCAGGAGGGTACTTGGTTACTGAATGAGGTGTGTTATTGTACTCATTAATTACTTCCTGCAGAATTTTGGGCCATGGGACGTTTGAAGGGGTAGAATTTACTTTAAGTCTTAATCGGGTGCAAATTGACTGATTCACACGCTCATTTTTCCCATTACACTGTGGTCTATGAGAAGAAGTAAGTAATTTTTTTACATTCTGTTTATGTACCCATTTACGAAGTTTAGACGCTGTAAACGCAGGATTTCTATCCGTTAAAATTTTCTTGGGAAGTTGAATATTAAAAATCTGTCTAAGAATATTAATGTAGACTTCAGTTGTAACATTTTTAGATGCAAAACCCCAAACATAACGAGTAGCGTGATCAATAGCTATGTGCATATACCTTTTAGATGAATTATAATAGTTAAAACCTCCTACTGAATCTAATGATATTATATCGAAAGGTAGTTCTGCAGGTGGTAATGCCTCCAGAAGACCAAATTTTGGTTGGTGTGATTTTTTGTTGAGTTGGCAGACCTCACAATGCTTGACAAATTGTGTGATATCGTGGGTCATGCTGCTCCAATAGTATTGTGGGGAAATTAAATTTAACATTTTTTGGATTCCGGGATGGCCAAATTCTGTATGGGTATTTATTAGTAATTTCTCTCTCAAGGAGAATGGTACTACAATTTTTTGAAAACCCTTTTTGCGAATTATTACAATGTCATTAACTTTTTGAAATTTAGGCCCTGTTATATTATCTAATTGTTGGTGTTCTTTAATTTCATCTGACGTTATAAATGAATATGGGGATTTACAGAAAAAGTGGGATTTCTTGAAAGCATGTCTAATTCAAAATTGGTGGATCCTTTGTTATATTTTACAGTATAATCATACATACTTAATTTTAATGACCATCTGAATAACCTACCTGTTAAATGCTTCACCTTCTTAAGCCATACTAAGGAGGCATGATCAGTATGTATTGTAAAAGGTTTTCCGTGAAGGTAATAATGGAATTTGTCAAGGGCATCGATTATTGCTAGACATTCCAGTTCTGTGATAGCGTAATTTTGCTCGTAGGGCCTTAATTGTCTCGAGTGGAACGCAATGGGATGCAAGTTCCCTTTTTCATCCATTTGTTTTAAGACAGCACCTACGGCTTCCTTTGAGGCATCAGTATAGACATGGCATGGGAGGTTAGGATTGAATAATTTTTAAATAGGCCTAGAAATTAATGCGTTTTTAAGCAATTCAAATGATTGTTGACAGGCATCTGACCATTCCCAAGGAGCATCTTTCTTTAACAATTTATTTAGAGGGGCTCTAATTTTAGCGTACTTGTCTATGAATTTGTGGTATACGTTTACAGAACCAAGGAACCTTTGCAATTCTTTAACGTTTTTTGGAGGGATTAATTTTTTAATAGTTTCGGTGTTAGCATTGTCTGGTTTTATTTGGCCGTTACTAATTTCATAACCGAGGAAGTCAATTTGAGATTTAGAAAAGTTACATTTGGAAAATTTTAATTTTAGATTTTCTTGACGGCAAATGTTAAATATAGTTTTAAGGTGATCCATTTGCTCGGCATAGGAATCGGAATAAATTATAAAATCATCAAAATAATTGGTAGCAAAATTAACTTTATGTTTATCTAGGATTCTTCGAAGAGCTCTTGCAAATTGAGCTGGGGCATTTTTATAGCCAAAAGGAAGAACCAACCACTCATAAAGACCTTGATTGGTTGCAAAGGCCAAATTCTCTGTGTCTGAAGGATGAAGTGGGATATGCCAGTAGCCAGAGGCTAAATCTAGCGTGGAAAAATATTTGGCATTGACAAGTCTGTCCAAAAGCCAGTCTATACGGGGCAATGGTTCCGAGTCAGTCTTACAAATGGCATTGATTTTTCTGTAATCAATACAGAGACGCGTTTTACCTTCTCCTTTTTTATATGCCAGAGTGACGGGAGAGGAATAAGGACTGCAGGACTCTTTAATAAGTTTAGCTTCTAGTAATTCTTGTATTTGTTTTTGAATTTCTTCATTGTCCCTAGGAGATGCACGGTAAGGTCGAAGCGAGATAGGAAGTTCCGAGGTGAGAGTTACCCGCTGAGGTTCCCATCTGACTCTACCTACGTCATATCTATTGCGCGCAAAAATATCCTTGAAGTCGCTTAGAAGCCCTTCCAACTGTGAGTTCTCTTCAGTAGTACAATGAGTAAAACTTTTGTCATCATAATCCGAGAGAATTTGAGTATCAAGATAACATTGTCCTTGTTGCGACAAAATTTCTTGATTTGATTTGGAAGGAGAACGAAGCGGCTTCTTGCAATTCATATCACTCGTTAAAGTTAATGTATGATTGAATGAGTTTCCCTGAGAAATTTTATTGGAAATGTTTTGATCATACTTAAGAATGACTCCATCCTGAGTCAGAATATTCGAGTAAAAGCCCATCGATATATGGAATTTTTGTAATTCTGGAGTTCCCAGTATCGCATATGGCAAGAATGACCTAACTAGGTATAAGGTGCTATTTTGCCTGATATTTCCTATTTTGAGGGGTACGTGAAGTTTTTCAGAAATCTGAACTTGTCCTTGGGTTTGATTAACATTAAGAGGATGACAGCTTTGAATAGACGTCATATCCAAAGCTGCAACTAAGTTTTCTGGAATAAGGGAAAGGGTACTTCCGCTATCCAATAAAAATGGGATTTGAACCTCATGACAAGTTTCTGAATACGTATGATTATCGTAATTCCCGTATCTGAGGTACCCCGGGATTATAAACCGTCATAAAGCATTATGGGGTATTCCTTGATCAGGGGAATACTCATGGACATTTTGTGATTGAAACTGATTACTATGGGTTGCCAAATCGGGATTCATTGTTGTCCCTGCATTGCCCTGAACATCATATTTATGGAGTAAAGTATGATGTCTTCGATGGCAATTTTTACAGTTCATCTTGGAGGGACATTTATTTGCAAAGTGGCCACCTCGCAGACAATTGATACATAGTTTGTTTAGTTGGACAGTTCTCCAACGGTTATCTATGGACATATTCGTTAATTTTCTGCAGGCATGGGTGGCATGCGACTCAAGGCAAACACCGCATTTAGTATTTTCTTGACTTTTGGGGAATTTATATCTATCGGAAGAATTTCGGGAATAATTTACATTTCTTAAATCTATTTTAGTTGGATTCTCCAACGCTAGCATACTTTTGGCATGAGTCTCTAAAAATTTTAAAAATTCCGTGAGACTAGGCATATCATTATGAGTAAGAGAGAGCTCCCATCGTTCTTTTAGATTATCACTTAGTTTTTGAATTATAGTGTAAATTATCATGTTATCCACCAAAGCATTTTGAGTCAAATTCAAAGACTCTAGAATTCGAAGTGACTCATTACAAGTATCTATTATGTCAAAAATTGCTTTAGAGGAAGAGGGGCAATTTTTCATGTTTTTTAAATTGTATAACTTACTTATTTGTGCTATGGCTAAATCCCTAGTTTTATCATAGCGAGCGCAGAGAATGTCCCATGCATTTTTATAATTGGCTTCTGAGAGAGGAAATCCAGAAATTAATTTATGAGCAGGACCCTTTACACTAGCCAGTAGGTATTGCAATTTTGAGACGCCCCCCCAACTCCAAATTTTGATCTATAGTTGTAAGAAAAATCTCTTTAAAAGAAAGCCATTGATCAGCCTCTCCGTGAAAAGGTTTCAATTCAAATTTTGGAAGATTAACAGTTTTTACACAAACATTACCTGTAATTTTATTTAGACTTTCTGAACCACCCTTGTGAATATTTAAACTTTTAGTTAACTTATTACGTGATGTATTTATTGCTATGTTTAAATTGTCTAATTTAAGTGCAATCTCATTATATTCATCAATTATAGGATCAGTTTCCGATGCATCGCTCTGAAGAATGGCATTTTCATGGACTTTATTTAATTCGGTTTCAATATCCTGAACCTGTTTAACATATAAATCTAACTCTTCAAGAGTTACAGTTTCATTATCAATTTTGGGATTTATAATATTTTTTATGCGAGTGATTTTTCCCTTAAGAAAAGTTTTTTGTTTTTTAATAGCTTCCATTTTAAATTAATTTTATGACAACTTCCTAAAAATCTAAATATAAACAAATTCTAAATGACCTCCAAAAAAATAATAATAATATCAACATAATACAAGCATCTGGATAGAATTGTGAAATGAAATAAATAAAAAGAATTAATTATATAAAATAATTAGATGTAAATATGGATATCCATTTTTTCTTTCAATTTAAAATATAATTACACTTAAAACCATGGTTTGTAGAAATAATAAAACTAAACACAATATCACTACAAATAGTACTTACCTTTAATTACTTATATTAATAAACATCATAAAAACATTAAGAATAATAATATCATATATAAATAAAAACCCCAGGGTATACACATACACTCAACCAAAATAAAAAAAAAGCAATTTTAGTGTGCGCACATGAAAAACTATGCGTTTTCTTTCTTTTCTTTTCGATAAATAATGAAGCAATTACAGGAACACTATTTGAAGATTATTGATGAATCACTAAAAAGCGAACACAACTGTTGAAGTCGAAAAGATTTACGCGTTTCATGATGACTCGATGACTGCATTCACACTTTGTTGTAAATAAAATGCAAAGTACCCGACATTTTTGATGAAAAAATTACTCTCATTATCACCATAAGAGAATAAACACAGGTTGCACCTCACACTTCGATGAAACCAGACGAACACAAAACCTCTTTTAAGAACGCACAAAAACAAAATAAATCACAAGTTCGGAGAGACCGGCCGAAGTAATTCATGGCACGACAGAAGGCAGGAGGGGGGACGAACGGCGATAGTTGAAGTCCCGCTCAAGAAGAAATCCAGTGTCCAGGATGCGGCAAAGCCCGACCGAGTGGAAAATAGCATCTAAGTATTCCAATGGGGCAACGGCGATAGTTCCGCTCAAGAAGAAATCCAGTGTCCAGGACAAAGATCTTAGGATGCGGCAAAGCCCAACCGAGTGGAAAATAGCATTTAAGTATTCCAATATGGAATACGTTTGCTGGATGATAACTCATGACGAGACATTAGCTCCTTTTCAGGGCCTCTTTCGATGTTTCGTGTCAGAATGACCGCTCTCTTTGCTATCCTTTGTGGGTCCGGTATTTTTAATAATGTCCATATTTCGTAGAATATTTTCCCGCACTAGGTATCATACTGCCGACTATGAAGAACTCTCGCATTTTCATGAAACGACAGACTTCAAGGGGATGAGTTTTAATTACGATTTATTTAAAACATAACAAAATCTTTTCGCAAGTCTTTACATTATGAGTTCTGGAGACCAAGTGCGTTGATGTATAGAAATTTCTCATCTCCCGAGGGGGGTTACCAGTTAAAAAGGCCATGTGTTTTACTTAAATTAATACGATAAACTTAGGTTTCTTGTTGCCCTGTAAAACCCGTGATTATTAGTCATGGGGCCCGTATCCACATTGAGGGACGATTTATTAAAAAAGTAATAAATAGGTCTGATTTTTTGTATTTTCTTACATATATGTGTGTGAGTGTGCATATATATTGATGCCAAAATTCAAGGGGCCGTGCTTACGCTGTAAAAACTTTGCTTTCCGTAGCCGCCATTTTTGTGTCAGCACTCAAACCTAATAGTCAGGGGGTGGTATTTGAAATACTAAATTAAACTACAATTTCAATAGTGGGAATTATTTCTCGTTGTATTGACATGTTTATTAATTTTAATATTAGCAACAACCGACAATGTGTATCCTTTATCCATTACTTTACTTTATCCTTTATGGAGATGCGTCATTTACGAAATCAATAATTTTTTTTCTCCTGCGACAATGTTTATTTTGTGAAATTACTGTTTATCCTTTTATTCAAACAAGAGACATTTAAATCCTACATGTTACATTAAAAACTTTGACAATCAATCTTCTAGAAGCATTCATAAAAATAATTTGAAATGTTTATAAATTTAACTGGTGAAACTAAAATAATTCCGCTCGTATGTTGAAGTTCTTTTTAATGAATGTGCTTTTGAATGTATATTTTTGAATTAATTATTACTTTTACAAAAATTCTTCATTTAAAAATATTTCTTTTCAAAAATCTCTAATTTTACTCGTGTATTTACATCTCATTAAACCTTTAATTTGCGAGTAAAAAATTTTTAATTATTTAAAAGTTGAAAAAATGATGCAGAATATTTTTTAAATATCAATTAATATAATCAAATAATTTTTCATGGAATCATTTTTTTTGAAGGAATTAAGTTTTATAAATGTTTATGTACATATATTTTTTTTACCATTTAATTTCCAACGGAATTTGTGAATAAAATTTACATTAATAGCTTAAGAAAAAAGTAATTTGAATTAAATTTAATTTGAAATAAAACTTATATTTATGTTGAATTTTCTACCTTATAACAACCTTATAACTACCTTATAACCTTTTCAACCTTATAACAACCACTGGTTCTATCAAATGCACTTGACAAATTCCCAATTGGCTATATCCCGAACAGAAAACATGAAGAATTATTTTACAATTTTCATAAATAAAAAAAAAAAACACTTACAGTTGTCGATATTACTTATTTTGCATGTCTTCATTTCTTAGTAAAAAAAATGTGTCTGCTTTAAAGCATATAGTGAATTTCGAAAATAGTAATACTTTAAATCCGTATCCTTTAGACATACAGCTATTAGCAATTAGCAAATAAAATAAATATATCTAAAAATTTAATTATATCTGAAACGCTACAATTGCATGAATACTATTTAAATTTTATAAATTATCTAATTATAACTGTATATATACAAAAAATTATTTCCATCTTCCTATATTATGTGTTGCAAAATTTTGTTGAAAAACAAATCTTAACACTGCTATATGATATATAAATATTTTTGAATAATTTGAATTTATACAGATATTAAAACTTCATCAAAAATCTTAAAATCTGCCGACATCTATGCTCACATCAGAATTACGATGTTACTCTACATTATTACCATTACGCAGACTTTAATATAGTGCAACATCGTAATCCTGATAATAACTGTATATGTTCTACCTAAATGTCGATTTAAATAATTTGGATGTGATTAAATAAAACTTTGCAAAACTTATCGTAAACATGAGACACAGGACGCGTTTCAGGTCGGACATTTTATGAAGTCCGTTCTCTGGCAAAGTTAACATGGACCCGAACAAGGGTCGAACGTAAAGGTAAAATGTAGAACTTATAAAGAATGCGACAGACGGCGCTAGTTTTCGCCTTTTAACTTCTTTTCTTTTCTGCATGTGGTCATCAGTATTTAGAGTATCATTAGTCTGAAATATGTACGTCATTGTGTCAAAAAGTTTCAAGCTTGTTAAGCGGCGAACTTGAGAACAGGGTTAAAAAATAAAACTACTAAGAAATATTAAATTTCGAAAATATATGAATTTTTTTCTTATCGCTAATAAACAACGATGAGCTATTAAAAGCTGAAGGTGCAGGGTTTGTACCCAGCAAGAGATTTAGAGGATTTTATGTGTTTTAGTGCCAGGAATTTCTTAATCTGACAGTCTTGCAAAAGGGCAAATTTGCAATGTTGTTTTCCCTGCCTTTATTTTAAGTGCCAATAAAACATGATTTGTTCAGCATTATATAAAAAATTGGTACTATTAGGTTATCCCGTCGACCAAAATTCTATCGCCAAATTATAAAATTAAATGCCAATAATGGATGATCGTGAATGTCAGTTCAATGACATTAAATAAGATACACGTGTTTAAAACATCATTCAGTGATTTATATTTTGACTTTTTATTAGTATTTTTATTAACATTCTACTAATTAATTTTTTGTTTGTTATTTAACCCTTTCCGGCACACTGTGCCCGGTCTGGGATACCTAACTTTAATTCCAAACTTGCAAACGGCACCAGTAATGTTTTAGTAAAATTTTGCTTTTACAATAAAAGCTTAAATTAAGGAATTTAAAATATTTAAAAAAATTCGTTTGTGAATGCCGGTGTCAGTTGATAATTTCTCATTTTAGTACAGATTTCGACCGTGCCGGAAAGGGTTAAAACAAAAATTACGTTATTATGTATAATTTGGCTATTAATTTGGCGATTTGTATAATTTGGCGAAATCGGTCGACGGGATAACAGAGTAGTACCAAAAAATTTTATTACAAATATAAATGTGAAGCTTAAGAGCACTGATCATTTTACAATGCATTAAATATCCATTAAATCATTAGATTTATATCACATTAAATAGGGCTTGTATTGCAGAAAAACTGGATCTTATTGAACGTATTAACACAGGCTTATCAGTGAAAGGGAAAGTACGTTGTATCTGAAGATAGTTTTTATTATTAGAATTATCATTATTAAGGAGGGTAAATATTATTTTACAAAAATTCTGGTGAATGGTCTTTGAAAGTCATGGAAGCATAGGTACAAGTCACTAGTATTTCGGTATAGCATGAAAAATAAAGCACGGTTAGAATATTAAATTATTAATTATGATTCTTTTTAAATTAGTACTTAAAACATATTACTATTTCAGTGCTTTAATAAACATACGAGGATTTTGCAGGGCTTACATGCACTTGCATAATTTATTAAAATTTATTCGGGATTTTACATATTTCTGAATATGATGGTAAAATATATATGTGATGATTAAATGAATAGAATTTTGAGACTGCTGGAAGAATTCACTTTGAAAATCTGCTTGGGTCATTTATTTCAATTTTACTCGGAATATTCAGCGTTTGAAGTCTTCTTTAATTACCAACTAGACTCCTGAGATTTAGAACAGAATATGTTCACCTTTAGATGATTATTTTAGTACCAAACAATCAATGCTATTCGTAGTACATAGTTTTCATAACTTCATTTAAGAAAGAATAAGTTTCTGAATATATTAAATAGAAACAATGTCTCATATCATGTTTTACGTAAAATGTAATTTTAATAAAACAGCCAAAATTATTCAATATTTTATTATTCAATTAATTGGCTTTCTTTTTTTTCAAAATTAGTGTGATATTTGGATGCATTTCACCTCCTAAACGTACCCTTTTGTATTCTGTGATAATATAATATTTGATAATCCATGCAATATTTATGTAGTGTAATATTTTTTTCATTAAATGCAGAATTCATAGATGAAATTTAATTTAACACATGCCCCATATTGGCTTCTTAATGAATACAATTATTTCCAAGCGGCAATATTAGTGATTGGTTTTAGGGGATTTTAAAATAGAAAAGTTATACATTAATTAACTATTTATTGGTAAATAAATATATTTAAGAAGATGCCACTTGTCGTTGTTATGTTTCAAAATGTTCATTGTTTTTTGATGATTCTATGTGACGATTCTATAGATTATGATGTCTTAAAATATGTATGAAAGCATTCTCATTTAATTCACTTAACTATGTTATAAATAGTGTAATCCAGCTAATTGTTGATCAAATAAAATCAGTGTTACGGGATTTTTATTGTGTTTCTTTCCTTTTAAGCTTTGGAAGTATATAAACATGATTGCTGGAATCTTTAATAGACGTCTTATAATGAACAAAAATGAAATTAGCCAAAATAAAATAGTAACAAAATAATCAATAAATATAAATATATATATATTTTTTAATTTGTCATTCTCCCATTAATACACAGGCGAAATAAATCAATCGGAATTCTAAAAAATAATCTTAAAAGTATCATCCTAGAACTGTGATTAACAATATTTCTTATAAAAATATTAGTTAAAATACGCAAGATGGAAATGAATCATTTTAACTTACTGTACTTGTGTCCAAATTATGAAAAGCAAAATGTTTACATTTTATAATACAAAAAGCCATAAAATGTCTTCTCTTTCAGATGTGACAATACAGAATCAATAATGTGATAACAGGTGCACTAACATTTAAACAAAAATATTATGTCTAGTGCTACTTATAAACAGGAATGCAAAAATCTCGCACTACTAATTTCATTTATTTATTTATTTATTATTATTTTAAGGAGAGGTAATATGTCGTGTAAAATTCTTGTTATAATGCTATTAAATTTTTAACGAAGAAAACTTTTAAATTTTAGGGGTGAGAGACTACCCGCTGTCGCCTAAATTTTTTTCAGCCCTGCATATAAAACTCATTTCAATCTTAAATATCTCAATGTTTCAAAAATTTGATCGACAGCTGGAAGTTTATCAACTATTGGCGAGGTCATCCTAGCTTCACAAAATACATTATACCAATACACACCCGAGTGTCTTAACATATATGGTTACTTCCATGAAAACTTGTCATGTCTGTCACACTACTAAAAATCGCTCTACTTGTTGGCCACCATTATTTTTGAAAAGATTGCTTCGCCCTAATCAACCGATGAGATATTTCGATAAAATAAGTCCGTACATTTTTCCGTTCTAAAATACTGGTAGCCAAAAATCGTTGTATACATAGCAGGGCTCGAAAAATCTACATGCCCGACATCAGTGTTGTTAGACGGCGACTTTTTAAAAATTTGATTGGCACCACTTTTATTAAAGGATAAAATTCCTCTTGATTAATATGTCATTAAACGAAACGTAATTTTACCAATCCAAAGAAGTGGTGCCTATCTGAATTTTTAAAAAGTCGCCGTCTAACAACACTGATGTCGGGCATGTAGATTTTTCGAGCCCTGATACATAGCTGCCAACTTTTAACTACCGTAATTTCGGGTGTATAAGCCGCGGATCAAACAATTCTTTTTGGGCCCAGAAATCTTATTTAGTGATTTAAGACAAATATTTACGTCGATCTAAATAGTTACATTTGTTTCTTAAAAAATTCTGGGTCGAAAAAGAATAGTTTGATCTTTGGCATATACACCCGAAATTACGGTAATCTTCCGTAATACCTAGATTAGTTTGATCCAGGTTAAACTCATTTCGAACCAGAAAAAATATTTTATCAATTTTTATTTATTTAATTTCAGGCTTCTAAGTCGAAAATATTTAATTTCATTTTCTTGATGTGGTTCAAAATTCATTAAACTAGGTCACATTAACGCACATATTACGGATAACTGATATCAGGTTGGCAACTATGTGTATATAACAAACATGACTTCATGGAATTAGCCATATGATAAATTTTAAAGAAAATCGATGTAATGTTTTGTTCAAGCTAAATATTTCTTTTAACTGCTGCAGAATTATACAGCAAAAATTTTTGTTTGTATATTATGATAGCTTAAAACAGACTCTTTGATCCATGAAAATAGTAACTGAATCCCAGAGATTGGCAGAATACTTTTATTATTACTTCTGATCAGTAACCAATGCTTCTATTTAACAGAAGAATAATAAACCAAACATTAATATTCTGTAACAAGCGACTACGGTTGCATACGACAGTCTTACACCAAATTTTCTCCAGAAAATGTACAAAAATTCTATGCTGTTTATTAAAACATTTGAGTGAAATCATACATAGTTAACTTTTGGCTAATTTATAATTTTCAGATACATGTTTTTTATGCAACAAAGGCACAAATAGCTTTTTAAAGTGTGTTTTAACTCGGAATTACACGCGCAGAATATGACATTCTTAGGATCAGCACGATTATTACATTCTTAAACAATAATTTTTGAAAAATAAGCTACAATTTTTTTATTACAAAATTTGTGAGCGATGTGAATCTATAGAAAAAAAATAATATATTTGTTAGAATTTAGTGGAGGCAATGTAAAAATCGCACACATCATGGATATGCACGAGCATTCTCGGTTTAAGCATCAAATTCTAACATTGCGTTATCATTTATACAATTAAATTATATATATAAAATCCCTCCGTGTGTAACGATTCCAGGGTCAACCCATCCATGAGAAAAAACACTTATTGTGACCAATGACAAATTCCATTGTGAAAAGTTATCTCTGATTTTAAAGGCTATCAATTTTTTGTCCAATGCAAACGTTCCAGAGTCGTAATGGAGCGTTCTCATTTGTCAGATTTACAGTTTGAACTGTAAATGACGTCACTACATTTTACTGTGCTTTGAAATCTTCTCCCTATTTCAAACACTATATTCACACTGTTAAAAATTTGACTCATTTGCTGCAGCATCACTCCACCGCTTTTTTAGTAAACGATTACTTTGCTGTGTTATGACGCATTCTCATTGGTCATGAAAGTGACATTCTATAAAAGCTGTGGAGTGACGCTGCAGTAAATGGGTCAATTTTTAGCAGTACACTGTTAAAAATTTGACCCTTTTGCTGCATGATCACTCCCCAGCTTTTATAGCATACACTGTAAGTAACACACACAAAATAACCGTTTTCTATAAAAGCGTTGGAGTGATATTGCAGCAACTGTTAAAAATTTGACCTATTTGCTGCAGCATTACTTCACTGCTTTTATATAAAGAGATTACTTTACTGTGATATGGAGTATTGTCACTGGTCATAAAAGAGATATTCTATAAAAGCTGTGGAGTGAAGCTGCAACAAATGGGTCAAATTTTTAACAGTATAATACGGTAAAGTAATCATTTTCTATAAAAGCTGTATAATGACGATGCAGCAAAACAGTCAAATTTTTAACAGTGTTTAATTAAAACTTTTTATTTAAAAAAAGCGAAGGTGCGTTTTAAATACAATATTGTTGGAATTTTTATATTCGTGTTGCTTTATTTATTTATTTATTTATTTCTTATTTATTTTTTTATTTTTTACAGCCGTGAATGACTTCATTGTCACATAACGAATCACGATTGTTTATTCTTTATTGCTGACATTTGTTTTCGATCTTATAAAGTATTTTCTTTTAAGTATTTGCTAATGGTATAAAATAGTTAATTCACAAATGTTTTAAAATAGCATTATTTGTACATGTTTTGCATTATTAATGCATGTTAATTTGCATGTTTTTGTGAAATAATTACTGTAATTTTGTGAGTGAAATTCATTAGCTGCATATTCTATGCCATTATTTTACCCATTCATTTAATAATTTGGCTACCCTCTCATATTCGTCTGTAAATGGTTAAAATGGGAAATTTTTTTATACATTTTGGATATTTTTATTATTTTCTCTCAGTATTTTAAAATATTTTATGCTGTAATTTCACAATGTATTCTTTTAAAATTGATATTTTACCTTACTTTATTCTTTTAAAATTTATGCATTTACCATTTGTTCATTACAATCCCTCCCTATCCACCAGATAGTTTTGTTATAATTTTAAATGCATATTTCTATTAATTTTTTTTTAGATTTTTCCCTCATGCTCAATATTTGTATTTTTCAAAATTATTTAAGCCTAAAGTGGCTATGATTGACCAAAGTTGTTGTAATGTTTTATCATCCTTTTAAAAATAGAAACACGTCATTTTGACAGGCTATCTTCTAGTTTCTATTATCAAGATTGGACTTACAGAAATGCTACAAAAAAGAAAAGGGAAAGACATATTTCTGTATCTATCAAGAAGTCTAAATAAACAGAATATAAGTTTTCCGAATTCCCGAAATTCCAGAAAACATTACTCTAATTCAAAAACCTCAAAAAGAAAACAATAGGTTTTTAAGATTTCTCATTTTCTAACCTCTTCTCACCTGAGCGGAAAATAACATTTCAAATATATGAGGATTTGAGTTTCAAAACTCGCATTATCCAAAATTTTATAAAATCGAAATTTCTCAATGAATCTATTTTATTGGTAAACCTCCCTCGAAAAAAAATTACAATCTCCAAAAAAACTAGTTTTATCCTTTATTCAGGTAATTTAAAGTATTAGTTTAAAATGAAAACCAATGGACGCAGTTAAAGATTTTTTGTGATACCTCTTTGATCTTAATTTTCTAGATAAGCTGAATTTTGAAACTCATGTCCTGATACATTTATAACTTTCACACTAATGAAATAACACCATAGACAACACAAAGAGTGATTTCCCTGAAATCGCTAATTCAGGATATAGCTTCAAAATCTTAGACTTTTGTGCAACGAATATTTTACTTGGCAGGATAAGCGCGGGATGTTTGAACACCCCAAAATCGCGCAGTGTATTAATGGTTTCTATTTTGTCACCGATAAATATAAACATCAATTTTCACCTTATTCAATCGGAGGCAATTGTTACAAATTCTGTTACAAATTCTGTTGCAAATTTTGTTACAAATTTGAGAGTTTACTGGAAAAATTGCATAGCTTTCACATTACCGAAACTTTTGTATATCACATTTAAAGGTTAATTACATACGTATTCTCTAATCCAGATATTAAGTCCACGTGCATAAATTTAACACTCTCTTCATACTAAGAATTTCCATTTAAAATAAAATTAAATTTCATTAAACTGAATAGAGCCACTTCAAAATTCTGGTTCAATGTGGCATTTGGGATCAAATTGTGTGCTCCACGTAATTAGAGTTAGCGCCGGTGATTGTATTTTAATTCTACTACGCGCCGCTTTCTTTTAAAAATCTCTTTGACATACAGTTTGCCAACATTTGCAAGAGAAATATATGATATATCTTTTTATTAGTTGTGCAAACAGTATAGAAAAAAAGTCGCCTGTATCATGCCAGCATAATGGAATATTGAGCCGCAAAGAGTATAACCGCTTAAACAGAATACTTTGAAAAGTTTCTCATTGATTCCATGTGTATCTATTTATTTATAAAATGTATGTTAACCTTTTCAAGGATGATGGTATGTTTATAAAACTACTTTCTTTTAATTCCGAAGTACCATATTATCATCAGAATTTTGGTTTAAATTTTTTCTGTTTATTATGTATGTGAAAAATAGCTTTTTCTAATTAGAAAAAGTGTACTTAAATTCCGATGTCGTTTAAGCATTTCGTGTTCATTGAAGCATTTTTTCAATGGAAGTGCTTTGTCCCTGATAAGGTTAAAGTGCTATAATGTATGTTTGCAGCTGTTTTGCGTGTAAAAGGTAAGGGAACACATTATTAGGTAGGTAGGTCATAACGTTTGGCTTTTGAGTCTGTATGGTGCAACTTTCAAAATAGCGAAGTATTTCTATTTCAAGCAATATCCAAGCTCATGCAACGTTGGAGCTGTAACGAGTGGCTTCAAGATAACCTTATCCAGCAACTTAAGTTGATATTAAAAAGGCCCTGACTGAATTAAATTTCTTTGGTGAAAATTAAAAAAAATCTTCGTCGGAAGTAATTCTGCTTAATTACATCTAATCAACAGTAGTAATAAATGAATCTTGATTTCATATTAAAGTATTCACAGAACTGAAAAACATGGTTCATGCTCCCAAAAATTGTTAGTTAAACCTCCTTTTTTTCCGAATTAATACTAGAAATTTGAAAATTATTTTAATTTTTATTGAATAACAAGAATTTCAGGATTTCTTAGAATAAATATTATTCTTTGTGTATTTTCGGGATGAATTTAGTACTTTTGAATTTTAAAAAACTGTTTCTTGGAGTTTTCTATAAGAAAAATATTTTAGACGAGAAAATGTATTTAATTAAGTGCGCATTTATGGCATTGTTTTAAAATTAAGTGTTGTGATAAGATTTCCACATTTAGGAATTGAGTTGTCACAAGAAATTTGCATAATTATGTCAACTACAGTATACAAGGCCAAAAAAAATTGAATTAAAAAGTTTTAAATATATAAATTAAGTATGTGTTTTTTTTTTTTCCACTATCCGCTTAAAAGCTTTTCATGAGCAGTGTTCGCGCATAAAGATTTTGCTTACGTCATTGCAAAAAGCTTTCAAATACCACTAATTTTTAACTATATATTTTTCTTTAATAGTCGGCTGATATTTTTTTTAATGATGCAATACAGGTTTTTAAGTAGATTAAATATGGTACATTTTTGCTATTTATATAAATTGTGTAAAAAACGGAACTGTTAAGGGATTACTTAAGGTAGTTTATATTTCCTAGTTATTTATTTTGGTTAATTTAATATACTTTTAAAAAGTGTAAAAGTAGAAAACTATGGTGGATAGAAGTAAAATATAGATGAAAAACTATACCGTCGGTACTATGTCAGATTACTGAGAACGAAAACAGTGTTGCCAGTGGGCTACATTTTTAAAACTGTTTTTAAAACCACTTTTCTTAAATTGTGAAATTTTTCTTGTTGTCACCTTTAATAATATGACATTAAATAAGTTTTTATGAAGGGAATTTTTCTATTTCAAAAAAAACTATTCAAATCAAAAAATATGAAGTTTTTTTTTTTTTTTTTTTTTTTTTTTTTTTTTTTTTTTTTTTTGACGATATGTGCATTTATGTATAATAAATAGCTTTTGAAGTAATGAAATAATATTATATTCTTATAACATTATAGTTATAGAAATAGATATCTATCGCGAACGAAATCTCACTGTGCGCTGATAAAACGCGAAATGTAAGAAACATGTATGAAAATGTACATAGAGTGAAGAATTTTATATTTTTGAAAAATATGTAAGAAAGTTGGAATGAGACTTTAGGGAAATTACGTTCTCCGGTTCTTTGTGAATATGATTTATAAAAGGGAGGTGCTCTTTCGTGAAAAAAAAAAAAAAGGCTTTAGTAGAAGCCTCTTTTCTTGAATATTCACTATATACTTTTAAAAATGAAGATTTAACGCAGTTTTTTGGCAATGCCTATATGAAAAGAATTGAAACTCGTATATCTCTACTAAAACAAAATGTATTTTGTATAAACGTTTATCTAAATATATATTGTTGTTTACTGTAGATTTTTGAAATATTACATATCGGCATCTAAAAGTGCGCATGGGTCATTTCAACAGTTTTCATGTAAGATTTTGGCAGAAATAATATCGTTATCAAAGGTTAAGGAAACATCGCAACTGTTTATCACCACACTGTAGTACCAAAAATGTTTTAAAAAATTCTGTCTCAGTGTAAACCTATTTTTAGTGCACTATTGAAGAAAATATGTCTTCGGAATACTTAAACACAGTAAATTTATTTAAAAATGTTTCTGGTTTCTCTTTATTTTATGTTTTGTTGTCATTTTTAATTTATCCCATTTTCTATACTAATAAAAGAACAAAACGCTCTGTCTGTGTCTGTCTGCGATGGTTAGCGAAACCTACGGCACGTACGAGGCTCAAAATTTTTTTAAAAGTAGCTCGAAGTCTCTCCTGATGCACCTGATATTCAGAATTTCAAAATTCTAATTATTAACTGAGTAATTAATTAAAATAGAGAGGTCATTCCCATAAAAAATCATATTTTCCCAATTTTCCCTTTCGTTTGTTTACGGTTGGTTGGTTGGATAAAATTTTCGCAGAAGTAATTAAGAAAGCAGAAACAGAATTAAAGAAACCAATTTGAGATTTTGACATTTCAAAAGTGACTGTTTTCTTCCAAAGTCCTTTAAAATTCATAGACTGGAAAAATGAAAGTTTAACGTAGGATTTTTGAACACAGCTGTTGTACGCCAGGTCGTTCGTACTTCGTACATTAGAATGTACAGGGTGTTTCAGAAATGACCGGTATATTTGAAAAATAAATAAAAATTAAACTGGCACCGTTTGTTGCAATATGCTTGGGACAACAATAAATTTTCAGGCAGACAAACTTTCGAAATTATTTACAACAACAGATGGCGCTGCAGGCGATTGGAATGATATAAAATAAAACTCAGTCTGTGAGTTCACCATTCTGTATTTCTTCTTTCTACTGTAAGAGTGTGCTGTTCACAGATTGCAAATGTGCTGTGAAAAAAATGGTTTAATCCTCAGAACAGAGGATTATTTACTTGAAATATCAGGTGTAACGCCACAATCCAGATACAATTGAACAACTGAAGCAGTACATCTCTTGTGCATGTGAAGCCATCCCGTCTTATACGTTTACAAAGGTTTCTGGTAATTTCGTTCAGGGATTACGCCATATTATTGCTGCGCATGATGGATATGTGGAAAATATCGTACTTTAGATTTCTCCAGACTTCAACGCCATCTGTTATTGAAATATGTAATTAATTTCGAAAGCTTATCTGCCTGAAAATGTACTGTTGCCCCAAGCACATTGCAACAAATGGTGTATTTCTATCGCTGCCCATTTAGTTTTCACTGATTTTTCAAATATATTGGTCATTTTTGAAACACCCTGTATGTGTGGTAAGCGATGTTGCAGTATGTATATATATATATATATATACCGTAATTTCGGGTGTATAAGCCGCGGATCAAACAATTCTTTTTCGACCCAGAAATCTTATTTAGTGATTGAAGGCAAATATTTACGGCGATCTAACTAGTTATATTTTTTTCTTAAAAAATTCTGGGTCGAAAAAGAATTGTTTTGTCTGCGGCTTATACACCCGAAATTACGGTATATATATACGAGGCTTTTTTAGCAGTTTTTTATCATTGGATGCATTTTATTTAATTTAAAATTTTATTATGACTTTATTTTGTTTTTAAAACAAAAATGAAATGGCTGTTTGACGTATAATTGTTCGAATCGGCAGACTATTCATACACAATAATAAATTATCAAATAGCAAAGTAATTTATACATCAAAAATGGTCACTAAAAGAATAGTAGCAAAATATAACCCGATCCCAACCCGAAAAAAAGCGGACCATACTCCGATCCAAGCAAGACAAAAATTCCATGAGCATAAACTCGACCCGAACTTAAAATTCCATTTGAAAAAACTATGGATTTGATATCTGACCCGAACCAAATCTGAATCCCACTGAAATATTCAAATGAAGCATAACCCAATCCGAACAAGGAAAAATAATGTTCGTGTATATGCAACCCGATTCGAACCTAAACATTTTCTTTGAAAAAATCCGAAAAATTACCAAAACGAAATTTGAAATCGATACAAATATTCCAAAGATCAATAACCCGATAAGAGCAAGACAAAATAATTTCCGTGAACTTAAACCCGACTCAAACCTAAAAAATTCCATTTGAAAAAAATCCTGAAATTTTATGCAAACTACATCTGAATCCGATCAAAATATTCGAAAAAACCGTAACCGGATTCGAATAAGAGAAAATAATTTCCGTGGACATGAACCCTATCCGAACCTAAAAATTCCATTTGAAAAAAATACCTGAAATTTGAATCGAACCAAATATGAACCTGGCAAAAATATTCCAAAAAACCATAACCGGATCCGAAGAAGACAAAAAAATTTCCATGAACATGAACCCAATCCGAGCCTAAAAAATTACTTTGAAAAAATCTCGAAATCTGAACTGAACTAAATCTGAACCTGACGAGAATATCCCAAAGAAGCATATCCTTATTCGAACAATACAGAATAGTTTCCATGGATGCGCAACCCAACCTGAGCTTAAAAATTCCATTAAAAAACCCGAAATCTGAATTGAACAAAATCTGAACGCCACAAAAATATTCCAAAGATCTAAACCAGATCCGAGCAAAACAAAATAATTTCACTGGACATGAAACCGACCCGAACCTTAAAAATCAATTTGAAAAACTACCTGAAATCTGAATCGAACCAAATCTGAATCCGACGAAAATATTCCAAAGAACTGTAACCAGATCCGAACAAGGCAATATAATTTTAATGGACATAAACCCAATCCGAACCAAAAAAAATTTGTTAAAAAAATCCCGAAATTTGAACCAAACTTAATCTGACTCTGACGAAAATATTCAAGTGAAGTATAACGTTATTCGAATTAGGTAAAATAGTTTTTATGGAAGTACAATCCGACCCGAACCTAAAAATTCCACTTAGAAAAAAAAAACCACGAAATTTAAATTGAACCGAATCTAAACTCAACAAAACTGTTCCAAAAAATCATAACCGGAACCGATGAAGACAAAATAATTTCCATGAACATGAATCCAATCCGAACCTAAAATTCGGAGGTTCTACATAACATAATGCGCCCCGTAGCGGTGGAAAGTGAAACTAAGTACTTTGTAGCGCTTGATGGTTAAGATATTTTGTTCCTACTTAGTGTTAAGTTAGAACTTAGTTACGGTTAGGTAACAGTTAGGTTGCAATTACGTTCCCGTGAGTCTTAGGTTATATTTAATATCCGGTGAGGTTACAGTTAGGTCACGGTTAAGTTACAGTTAGGTTAAGGTTAAGTTGCGGTTACGTTATGGTTAGATTATGGGTAGGTTATGATAAGGTGACGGCCAGGTTACATTTATGGTATATGTAAGTTACAGTTAGGTTACTGCTAAGATACAGCTAGATTACGGACAAGTTATGATTACAATACAATTAGGGTACGGTTAGGATTTTGTTCACAGAATGAACATAACGCATGTTTGATAAAAAATATGCACCTATTTTTGTAAAATCGCTCTGAAATTATAATACTATATACTAACCTTTTAGCTAATCATCGAGAATCGATTTCATTCACGGTATAAACGAATTTAAGAGTGATATAATTAGTTTGAAATTCACCTTGTACTCGAGTGAGCATCCTACCAACCTTCTCACCAGTCACAAGAAACTTTACTTTGATTCAGCACACCGCATGGCTAAAGGTTTGTGCCAAATTTGAGTAAGAAAATGAATGTGGATATAATGTAAGAGTTTCTTTCTTTTTCATTTGTTTTGCAATGCATTTCATAAAATCAGTCTGTCTATGTGTTTATGGTGCTATGAAATATCATATTAAAATGACATTACAAAATAGTATGCCTAATCATCATTTTTCTAGTGAACTGCATATGTCATGCTAATGTGTACTGAACGATTTCACTCATCCACGGGACATCAGCATATTCTAAATATGACATAATTTGGATTCTTAAAGGATGTTATGAGGACAATCTCGAGGGTATAATGAAACTGTCCTGCAACCGTCCAAAGGGTGTCATGAAATAACATCCATAGGACGTTGACAGGTGTGACATTTCATAACTCTAGTGATGTCCTGTAACTGATTACAGGACAATTTCCATATATCGGTCCGCAGAATGTCAGCTTGTTCTAAATATGACATCTTTTGGATGGTTTTAGGATGTGTTTGTGCTGTCTGGGAAGGTAGGTCGAACCGCTGTGGCAACAGTGTTCTGATGAAAAAACTAAAATTTTATTTCGGTTATCACGATTTTTAACTACCGTTTTTGGCTGCTTTTATCGTAAAATTTCTGTAATTAATTAAGGCAAAATTTTTTCTATGGAGATAATTATATTCTAAAATAATTTTAGTACTTTTTCGGAAAACGTGTTTGCACCTCACCCCCCCCCCCTTAAAAAAATAAAGATATCGCCCAAAACATATGACAGTAAGCCCCCTTTGAAACTGACTATAAAATTCCATATGCATTAGTGCATTCGATACAAACGATTCAACCGAACGATGCATTCGATAGTCAAATGTTTCCGAAAGCACAATCCTCGAAATTACTTTTTTTGGAGCTCACACCTTTTAACTTTAGATACGAAAGTAGTTTTTACTTGTATTGCAGATGTGCAACATAAAAAAAAGTTGACGCATTAATACAAAAAATGTATTTCTGATTTCTTTTTCCTTATTTTTTCTGCGTGATAAACTTTTCTAAGAAACATATGGTGTAATTATTTCCAAACGAAATAAAAATCATGTATTTAAGGCTGGTGGGGTTGACAATTGCACATTGTACCTTAAATATCTCCTTAATAAACTTTTATCTATCACATTAATGTATAAATGTACTTCACACATGTATTTAAAAGGAAATTCATGTGGAATTTTATTTACACTCTACACTTTCTCAATAAATTCAATTTTATTTATGACTACTTACGTTTTTTTATTCATATCTCTGTTTGTTAAAAGGAGGGGTTCATTACCGTAATCATTTATGATGTAAATATGTAATCATAATTTTGTTTACACATTTTAATGTATAATCATTTAAAATGATTTCATTTCTGGTTGTATTTTTTATCTGTAATCTTGATTAGTGATTTAAAAAATAATCGCAATCTGCAATTTTTAATCCGATTACATTTGGCCAAACATTAATATTTGTTAGAGATATTCGACGACATTGTGTTTGAAATGTAGCAAATTGCATATTTATCAAGTTATTGTGACAGATTTATTGATTTCTAAAACAGGAAAATCTAACTAAGCTCATAAATTTCAAACAAGCAGGGTGTACCTTCTGTTGTTTACGTAGAAAAGCATACATCATCAACATTCCATATGAAATATTTGTGTAATTTCTGAATTATTTAAACAATATTTCATAAATTTTAGTATACATAAATTGTAAAATATTTATTGCTGACTCAAAAAAATGCAATGCAAGTAGGCAAGAAAATTGTATATTTCAGATTTTAACCTCGTAATTCTCTCTCCCATAATATTTCCAAGCTGCGAACTTCGCGGCTTTAACTCAGAATTGTTTGATTCTCACCAGTTTTATAAAATAGTGCAATTGTCTTTATTCCTGGGTCATTTTGATTGTTGTTAAATAAGTTGAATATTTCTTTTTCTAAAAATTGGTGACAATAATCAATCTGAATCTTTAAAGCGTTATTTAATTTAACCATTAAGGGGTTAATAAAATTTACAGGGTGATCTAGAAATATGTTGCCCACTTCAGAGGGCTCTATAATGTGTTCTATTAGTTCAAATATGATCAAATATAAACTATAGATAATTCAAGCAATGAGCTTGACATTTAAAAACAAATTAACCCATTCGTGCCCAGCATCTTTTGATGAAATTTTATTTATTTGGCACCCCTATTTTTGGAAGATTTAAGTTTAGTTGATTAATCACGAAAATGCATCATTTAAATAAAATAATTATTGCTTTTCTTTTTTACCGGTGTCAAAATCAGTACTGAATACATCTTTTGAAGGCTTTTGGTCCCTAAAAAGGGACGCTAGGCAATAATGGGTTAAAAAGAAAATTTTCCGCTCGAGCTCGCTGTAATACACCTAAATCTATTAATTCATTTTATTAACAATAAGTAATATTTAAAAAAATGCAAAATACACCATGAAATTTTCTGTACAGTAGAATATGGCATATCCGGTATTCGGGAAGGAACTGGCACACTCACACAACTATGTGGAGACTATAAGAAATACGTTGCATAGTTCAGTAATCTGTAGAATGCATTCTGTTGGTAATAATGTATTTAAATTTAAACTACAGATAGTTCAAATTTTGAGCTGGATATTTACTAAAAAATTACAAAAATTAAAAATAAAAATTGCGCTACTAGGAGAGGTTATTATGCACTTAAACACGTTTAACTCTTTGAGCTCTGGTGGTTGAATTTTCTACCACTTAATTTCAATTCCAAAATGTCACAATCGCACCGAAATATTTGACCAAATTTATTTTAAAAAGGTTTAATGAACTTTTTCGTGTATATTGTAAAACGAAAGTTTTGCTTGAAAGATACTGGTGCAATTGTGAGATTTCTTATTTTGAAGAAATTTACCCACCAGAGCACAAAGGGTTAAACAAAAGCAGGTAAATTTTGGAATTTTATTTTTTGTATTTTTATTATTATTATTATTATTATTATTATTAAATGTCAATCGCATAACTTGATTTATCTGTTGTCCAAATTTGATTTCATTCGGACCAAAACAATGCATTTTAGAGCCCTCTGAATTGTGCAACTTATTTCTTGATCATTATGTATTTAAAAAATTATGTATCTTAAATTATTTTTTTTTCAGAAGTGCACAGAAGATACCTCTGAAAATTCTTGGTACATGTTAATTTCTATGGCTATGTATTTCATCTACATTTTAAGATCAAAGTTGAAGGTGATATTTTTTAAACTGAAAAAAGTATGCATTAATAAATTTCGTGACAGTAATATGCAATAGTTATTACTTTATTACTACAATATAAATTTAGCTTAAATACTACATTATTATTAATATTCTGTTAGTTGTAATCTGGAAGCAGAATCTATTCATCCTTGAAGATCGCAAGTAAACTTTTAAAAGATTAAAAAAAAACTTGTCCGCAATTTGAAAAAAAAAAACATTTTGAAAAATTTAAAAAAATAAAGTTTTCTTTTAAGCAGAAGAATTATCTGATATAAACGATAATTTTATAATTTTAGGACATTTTCACATGATTTGCTTCAAATGCGTAGTAAGTGCAAGGTTCGCACACTTCTTGGAATTTCCAAGGAATCTGGCACCACTATTAAAAATAAGAAAATTTACATTTAATTTTTGAACCACACTACTCGTAACCCCCACCTTCATTCACAGATTTTACGATATTTTTCTGCAGTGAAACACTTCGAAAATATTCTTAAAATTTAGTCGTAGAACTGCCTGAACCCTGGGTAAGTTGCTTTTTCATATACCGTAATTTCGGGTGTATAAGCCGCGGATCGAACAATTCTTTTTCGACCCAGAATTTTTTAAGAAACAAATGTAACTACTTAGATCGACGTAAATATTAGTCTTCAATGACTAAATAAGATTTCTGGGTCCAAAAAGAATTGTTTGATCCGCGGCTTATACACCCGAAATTACGGTATATAATTGCCAAGTTTTACACCGTTTTCTAATCACTAATGATAGCGATATTTAATTTATTTAACCCTTTGCGCTCTGGTGGGTAAATTTCTTCAAAATTCCAAATGTCAGGTTGGCATCAGTATTTTGCAAAGAAAAAAATGGGTTAACAATATACACGAAAAAAAAATGCATTAAACCTTTTTAAAATAAATTTGGTCAAATTTTCTGGTGCCAGTGTGACATTTTGAAAACAAAATTAAGTGGTGGAAAATTCAACTATGAGAGCTCAAAGGGTTAATATAGCCATAAACAAGACATTTTTCTAATTAAAAAAATAGTGGTAGCAAAACAGCATACAATTTGGCAGCCATGCAGGTAGTTCTTCTAAAAATCGAATTTTGTTAATTTAAGTGTTATAAACGCTTTAATTTTTTTTACAAATATGCCATTTCTTTAAAAAGTCAAATGGAGACTATTTTATAATTTTTTCAGCGAAGTGTGTCTTTCTATAGTGTATGATTTGTATGTAAATATCATTTACTGTTGAATAAAATTTCTATTTTCAATTGCTTAAAAAAAAAAAAAAAAAAAAAAAAAAAAAAAAAAAAAAAAAAAAAAAATCGGAAGTTTGGCAAATATGAGGTCAGGTCGAATAAAAGTTTTACAAATCACTTTAAAATCAGAAGTTTATTAAAGAATTAATTTCTCATTATGATTACATACGAAATTTTTAATTCCTAAACGTAACAATGCCAACAGAAATTTTGCACAAAAAAAATTCGTTCAACATATATCTCGAAGAAAGCCTTTCTTATTGCCAATCCCGTGCCAATCTTCCATTTTGACATTTAGCAAAGAAAGTGCTTTGTCCCTGAAAATTTTAAAAGATTTTTGCAGTGCAAGTCACATAGCTGAAAAGTGCTATGCTTATTGGCCAACCTTATTTTTGAAAAGTTTTTGTTTGACAGTACTCAATTAATGAGATATCTCCCATGAAATAAGTCACATTTTTATATTATCTTGATAATGGAAGACATAACCCGTTGCATGTAACTTACACTACAAATATTCCTGTAAATAGCCAAAGACACTTTGAATACTTCGGTCCAAAGTAAACCATATCGTCGGTACCATGTCAAACTATCCATTGAGAAGACAACATTGCCAATAAGTTACTTTTTTAAAATTCAGATTTTATGACTGGTATCCCTTTTTTAATTGTGAAGTTCAGATTATATAACATTAATGACAGGGATGACCGCTCCGGGAACTCAGCTTTCGCTTTAGAGTATAAGTGCAATCTTAGGGGGAATTCTCAATTCCACTGCATATGGATGAATACACTGCTCAAAACAATTAACCCATTAACGCCCGAATTATTTTCTTCGCTAAAATTTAAATTTTGTATTTCCCACCACTTAAAAACAAATTAACTTTTATCTAAATTTATCAAGGATTCTGCTAATAAGGTATACATTTTTCTTCCTCTTTACTGGTGGGAAAGCCGCTTTTCTGCTGTTTTTGTAACCGTCCTCAAACGAGGACGCTGGGCGTTAATGGGTTAAAGGATATTGCAGTTTTAGGTGGAGTTTGTATCTGGGAAACTTTTTAGCTGATTGATACATGGTCGACAGACATAGTAGGTTATATGAGAATAAATTACACATGTTTGGCAGAAAAAAATGCATTTCATTGCGCATTTGTGTAAAAAAGGGGAAAAAACACAATTTGTGCATATGAGAAAAAAAGAATAAGAAAAGATGTTTTCTTTAAAGAAAATCATTTTCAGTAGGGGGTATGGTTACCACGGGCGGCCAGCAACGATGAACACCTTTGAGGCATGGACTCAATGAGGCTATTAATGGCGAGTTGGGGTATTCTGCCCCACTCTTTCAGAAGAGCTCTTTCCAGTTCTTTGAGAGTTTGTGGGGGTTGTTGGCGGCCAGAAACTCGTCTTCCTAGAGCGTCCCAAACGTGCTCGATTGGATTCATGTCTGGAGAACACGCTGGCCATTCCATTTGAACGATTCCTTCCTCGAAAAGGAAATCCTCCACCAGGTTTGCACGATGTGGCCTGCAGTTATCGTCCATTAAAATGAAGTTATCTCCGATTGCTGCAGCGTAAGGGACTACAATAGGTCTGAGAATCTCATCCCTCTATCGGAGACCAGTCAGAGCTCCATCTCGAATGATGTAGAGGTCAGTGCGCCCGTCGATGGAGATGCCACCATACACCAACACTCCTCCACCGCCAAATCTGACACTGTCGTGCACGAACGCAGGATTATTCCTACTGCCACAGTCCCTCCAGATGAAAATACGCCTATTATCCGGATGCACAGAAAAACGGGACTCGTCAGAAAACAGAATATTGCTCCATTCATTTCGCCTCCAGTTGACATGCTCGGTTGCCCACTCCCTGCGGTCGCGACGATGCCTTGATGTTAATCTAACACATGCCATCGGTCGGCGAGCATACAGACTTACGGCATGGAGCCGATTTCGGACAGTCTAAGTTGAAATCGTGGTGCCTGTAGCCGAGCGAAGGTGTTGTTGGAGAAGAGTAGCGTTCATGTTTCGGTGTCTCCGAGCTGTTAAGGCTAAATACCGATTTTCATTGGGCGTTGTTGCCCGTCTACGACCTTGCCCTGGTCTTCGGCCTGCACATCCACTCTCCAAAAAACGGTTCCAGATCCTGGAAATGACACTTTGTGACACTCCAATGGCTTGCGCTACTTCGGCTTGAGTTTGGCCCCCTTCTAACCTACCAACAATTCTCCAAGCTTCTGAATCTGTCAAATGACTTCGATGAGACATCGTACTCATCGAAACAAAGCAATCACTGAATGCCGATCATCCTCGTCTTCATTCTCTTTTATCCAGTTGAAAGTCAAATTTCATTCGCTGCCGCTGAAGCGACGTTTTTGACGTCGAACTCAAAATTTGCATACTCCACAGTTTGAAAACCAGAAAAATTTGCATTTGTGATTCTCTTCTTCTATTTTCGGCAAAAAAATTTCGTTTATATCTTTATTTTATATAAAACTTCAAATATCCTTTAATTGTTTTGAGCACTGTACATTAACTATGATAAGCTTTTACAATATTATTCAACACTTACTAACATAAAGAAACATATATTTATTGTTGAATATACAAGTTTAAATGACGCTGTGAACTGTGGAAGTCTCGAAACCGTTGAATAGAGTCCTGCATTGAGTCAGGATGTGCATAAATTTCTGTTTTCGGCCTTACTTATTTTAATGTTCTATTTCGAGTTGGGTTCAGTCTAGAATAATTCTTGTGAGTCATAAGTCGGTTTTTAGCATGTAGGTTTGTTTCGATATTTGCAAAAAGTTTGAGCACAACTGTGTTTTAGATGAAAATAAATACGTTTTTTAGAAGAATGCGTATGTATTGAATATAAAGCATGATAAATAAAATGTGATCATAGATTATTCTTTCTTTACGGTATAGTTAAAAAACATTTTTTCTTCTCTCCGAATATAGGAAATATTGGTAATATTTCACTTTTGATACAAACTAACACACATGTATCATATTCAGGGGTGCTAAAATCTAGGCGCCAGCAGGCAGTCTCTCACCACTAAATTTATTTCTTTATTTTTTGCATAATGTTTCGTGTAAAATTCTTGTAAGAATGCTATTACATTTAAAGCGAAGAAAACTTTTAAATTTTATTTGTGAGAGACTGCCCGCTGGCGCCTAGATTTTTGCACCCCTGATCATATTTATGATAGTTTATGCCCACACATGTTACATGTGTGTTACATGGGCTAGTGAGGGGGGTTTTGTCGCAGACATCTAACTTCACACCCAAGAAATATTTTCTTACTGAAAACAATGACGATTTTAAAAGGGATTTTTTAAACAGTAGTAATATAGTACTAATTTACACATTGACAGTAATAATTTATAAAGCATAGGAGACCAAATCAAGATTGGGGAGAGGGAGGAATTTTTTTCATTCGCAATCTTTTTGGGTTACATTCTTATGTCCCTTTTTTAATAAGGAAAGGAAAGTGCAAGACGTTGGCAATTCAGTACTAGTAATGTTACTTTATCCTTAACAAAAAAGCACTGTGTCACGATAGGGAAGTGGGAAGGTATCAACAACAGCAAACATGAAATAAGGGATTGATTCATTTATATTCTTGAACCTGTACAGTCTCGATACTGCCAGAAGCCCGAAGAGAAATATCCTATACTATACTCTATGACAGGGCTGTCCAACCTGGCGCCCATGACACACTAGAAAAATTTCTCATAAATTTTTGCTTGATTAAATCTCCGAATAGCTTCTTTTCAATAAGGTCTTGATTTCTGTAAGACTTTTCTGGCATCACGCGGGCGCCAGGTTAGATGACCTTCCTCCAATGGAATTACTCGTTTTTGTAAGAAGGCATTGGCAATAAAAGTCTTTGCGATATATTTTAAGAAGTTACACATTAAAAATAGGTCCTCTGTGGACTGTGTCGGATCAAAGATATTATCTAACTGCAGCATTTTACTTCGGTTAACATTATCATGTATACAGAATTATTATGCATGTGAGAGTAGAATTCATCATGCAATGTCTGTAAATGATTTGTAATATTATTATCATATTGTAAAAATTTCTACTGATTATAATCAATATTGTATTCTTTTAGAATTGAATAAGATTGAAATAAAAAATACACTTATCTATAAAGGGTATATCCGGGTTCCTTAGTAAAATATGCCCTTGAGTCAATCATATCGTGTCCTACATGAAATGATAGACCATAAAAAGAAATTCATTTCTCCCCATTTTCAAGTTTGTATCTCAAGACCATGGGGGGTAATGACTCTAAATGCCTGTTTTGGAAAAGCATTGTGACGAAATTACTAAGCGGATTTCAAAAGAAATAACAAACAAAAGAATAAGTTTTCTAACATTTTTCTTGTTTTTTAATGAACATTTTAATTAAAAATCTACTGAAATTTCTGAGTGACCACCTTAGTTTTTATGCATGAAATACTATGTTATATGATGCATATTCACTATCAATTTCAGCATTCTACGTAGAGTGCATCATATTAAAAAAAAACACAAAATCATATTCAGGCGGTGTTGGGGGACGTGTCTCGCACAAATCTCACATGTTACCGTAATTTCCGGCGTATAATTCGCGGGTGAAACAATTCTTTTTCGACCCAGAAATTTTATTTAGTAATTAAAGTCAAATATTTACCACGATATAAAAAGTTACATTTTACTTAAAACATTTTCTGGGTCGAAAAATAATTGTTTGATCCGCGGATTATACGCCGTAAATTACGGTAGGTCTATAGAAAGTTCTGCCGTATAATGTTATTTCACGCCTTCTTTTTAAACTACCGTTTAAACTAATATGTGAGATTTGTGCGAGACACGCCCCCCATCTCATTCAAACAGCAATTAATAGTTTTTTATTTTTCTGTAAATGTAAAGGATATTTCAGAAAATGATGCCAAATTAGGTGTTTAAATATAATTTTTGAGGTTCAGCAGTCTGTGAAGGGCTGTTATGGAAGAAAAATAATTTGTAATAATAAAAGATGCGTCAACTTAATGGGAAAATTAAAAACTCCATAAAGTATTAAACGTGCAACTTCATAGTTGAACATTCATATGCAAAAATGAAAGAGAATTTTGTTGTTGTTGTTGTTGTTGTGTCAGACATGTAATTTTTATTAGCGCTCGGCTGAACAAAATCCAGGGAGAAGATGACAAGAATTTTGGAGTAAATAAGCTTGCTGAAGTTGGCTGTTCAGATCGGATTTTTAAAACGAAGAACATGAAATAAACTAAATTAAGATTTATTTTAGAGGACCTTGTACAAGACAGTTTTTAAAAATACAAACTAACTTTTGGAAAATAAATTAATACATACTTTTCAAAGTTGGAAAATAAAAAAAAAATATTTTTTTTTGTCTTAGCATATAATATAAATCTCAAACGCATGAACGTAAAATAAATAAATAAAGTAAAATAAAATAAAAATTATCTTTTCTGATGATAAAGTATAGGCTGAAAATCACAGATATCATGACAAAAGAATTTTTGCCATTCTTCCTCTCTCTTGTTCAATTATTTTAAGTTAATTAAGATGAATAAAGTTTGGATATATTTCAAAATTATAGACAAATAAAATGTAATTTAATTTTAAAATAGAGGTGACAGAATCTGAGACAGTGTCTATATTTATTTGTATACATCAAATAATCAATGAAAATAGAAACTATAACCTAATTATTTCATTATCGACATTTCGTATAAATGAAAAAACATCAAAAACAAAATGATAAAAACATTTTTTAGGCCATGGAACGTATGACAATATATCTCTTGTGTTCGTTCGCTTTAACTCTTTCCGGCGCAGACAAATTCTGTTCCTAAAATGAGAAATTGTTCACTGACACCGAAATTTACAAAAGACTTTTTTTGAAATAAAGAATGCCCTGATTTAAGCTGTCATTGTAAAAGTAAAATTTTACTAAAATATTATTGGTGCCGTTTGTAAGTTTGGAATTAAAATTAGGTGTTGCCGGAGTGGTAACACTGCGCCGGAAAGGGTTAAACTTTATTTAATTTTCTTTTCATATACAATTATTTCATAAACAAATACAGAAGTCAGACCGGGAAGAAATTTTTAGTCAAAGTGCGATAAGTATACAAATTTTCTTTTAACCCGGTTCAAACATTGACCAAAAATACTCCGAACCCAGCTCGGTCCGATCAAAAATATTATCCACTCTTCCGGATGCATTTTCAGAAAGAATCACGTTTTGAGCACCAGCCTTGGAGAAGGCGAGAACGTTCTGTTAGCTGCATCGCCAAACACAAAATAAACTAAGTTCAAATGTGTCGTAAAACATATAATTAATATAATTATATTTATTACAAGCGAATCTTTACTACTGTTTTTAATTAACTTCTCAATTTCTTCGAACATAGCGAGTTAAGGAAATAATATTTTTAAATTGAGGAAAAAAACCCTTATGTTTAGATGTTCTGTGAAATTTAAAGCATTTTAATCTGAACAAGCTTTTTGTTTTAAGCTATGTTTTAATCGTAAACAACGGTGAATAACATATTATAGTTTTTGCTTGATAATATTTACGGAAAAAAACAAATGAACAATAAACGCGATCTCTTTGCAGAAGGAAGGGTTGCTATTCGCTAGGCGTTTGACGTCACAAACAAGAAAGGTGCGTAGCATTGACTTCATCTCCGTGCCAATCGTTGCTCTGGCGATAAGGTGCTCAAAACGTGATTCTTTCTGAAAATGCCTTCCGGATATAGATCATACAATTTTTCCTATCCTGCACAAAAAAAATTAATCCACTTGGCTCGGCCCGACCAAGCTTGACCCGGCTGATTTACTTTTAATACCTAACAGTTTAAAATTGCCTTGTTTAATAAGTTTAAGCAAAAAAAAAAAAAAAAAAAATTAGATTTTTTTTTTATATTTAAATTTTTTATTTAAAAATTATCCTGATCTGTGATATCCATTTTTCAATGCATTTCTGATTATATGATGTCTTAATTATCATTAATATGATTAATTCATATCCTATAGCTTGGAGATTGAAACAAATTAAATGCAGTACTATGAAATCTTCTAAGATGGTATCGCATTAGAAAGAAGAAAAATCCGGAAAAATGTCCCTCTCAATGGTTCATACCTTGTTTAAATACCTTGTTATACCTTGTTATATGTACATACCTTGTTATATTCTCTTCACAAATCCTCTAATATATATTTTAACTAGATCAACATGTTTTATTTATTTATTTTGTTATTATAAACACGGGATTCCACCATAGGCACTCTCTTTTTCTCAGGTTTTACTGTACTTTAATTTTATTGCTTAGAAAAGCAGCTATCCATCTTTAATATATATACATATATAGATCAATTTTAATTGCAGGGCTCATACTGGTCCGCTTTTTGAAAATCAGTAATTTTTTTTGATAGACATTCGCGGTAGGTTTCTACAACAATCCCAAGATTTTATGGTATTTTTCTACGAAATTTATAAATGAAATTTTTCTTTAAATAAAAGTGGTGCTTAAGAAGCGGACCAAGTGTTAGTTCTGTAATTGTGGAAAAATAGTGATTTAAAAATGTATCCATTTAACGCATCCATTATTTATCCATTTGGTCGCATTAAATTACGGTTTAAAAAATGAAATTCTTTATTGCCACCACTTTTTTGAAACAAAAATATTTTTCTTATTTAATGACAAGTAACATGATACCAGAATAAAACCAATTACACTATTTTATAAAACTGGTGGGAATCAAACAATTATGAATAAAAGCCTTGAAGCTTGCAGCCCGTGAATGTCTCGGGCGCGACGATTAAGTGGTTTAAAAAATGGGCCGGGCTAAATTTTACTAATTTTTTTACTGTACAGGCCAGAGCTGTGACGGTCCAGTGATTTTCGTATAAGCTGGGTTGGAACATTCTGCCTGTGTATAAGCTCAAGATGATTGCACTCCATTCCCTGACTTGGGTCAGAAAATGTATCCAGTATTAGCCCATCTCGGTTCCAACTCCTTGGAAAAAGCAATCCGGAAAACAAATTCTGACCTAGTGTCGGGAACAGTGTTGCCAGATGGACTACTTTTTTAAAATTCAGATTCGTGATTGAGCAAATTCGTTCGAAATTTTTTAAACTGAACTTGAGCTCCATTCTTAGAAGTATAACATTGGAATAAACAAGCTCGTTTAGTCGTCGGGAAGTTGAACAATATTGATAATTACATACTAAGATGTTCATTTGTTAATTCTGGTGTTAGTCAATAATTCCATCATTTTATGTACAGAATTTGCCTCTGCCGGAAGGGGTAAATAAAAACCCATACTTTGAAAAAAAAATAGCTACTTAAGCCATTAGTGCCTAGCGTCCCTTTTTAGGGACGCTTCAAAAGGTGCATTCAGCACTGTTTTTGACACCGGTAAAAAAGAAAAGCAATAATTATTTTATTTAAATGGTGCATTTTCGTGATTAGTGAACTAAACTTAAATCTTCTAAACATAGTGGTACCAACCAAATAAAATTTACACAAAAGATGCTGGGCACGAATGGGTTAACTGATTCATATTTTACATATAATAAATTGAAAATTTAGGATGAACACCACTTTTTTAAGCTAAAATATTCTTAATATTTAGTCTAAACATTTCCTCAGTTAAATAGTGCAAGGTAATACCCGTCAAATTTTGACAAAAAAATGTTTAAGATGGAACTGTTTCATTGATTTATTACAAACCTTTAAAATTAGTTATAGAAAAAAATGAAGCAAGTCTAACCCTTAAATAAATCATATTTAATGTAAAGTTAACATTAACAAAATACTATTTCTATAAAGCTTAGTTGTAGAAATTTTCTAAAATTAAACTTTAAACGTACATGCAAGCAGTAAAAAATAATAAAGATATGTTATTATGATAAAGTCATCAATTAAAGTTCTCATGCTAGTATTCTAAAATAAAAAAAAAGCAAAAAGTATTCGAGTTTGACTAAATCATGGAATTGTTTTCCCATTGAAATCTAAACCTGGCATCATTTTCACCATATCAAAATTTAGAAATGCACATTTCGTAACTATACTCACCTTTTGAAAAAAAAAATCGGTACTTTAATTTGATCATTTTGATTCAAAACTTTGAAGTCTCAATGCTATTAACTGAAACAGATGTTGCATTGTTGATGTCAATGATATTTGCTGAAACTGATGTTGCATTGTTGATATCAATGCTATTAGTTGAAACAGAACTGTTGATTTTCTTTTATGTATTAATCAGTTTTCGTAAATGAAATCAAAATTCACCGGGTTTATAACAGAAAAGATTTAAATTTTATTTTTTCCCTTTTTTTCCGTTCCTTTTAATAGAAATGGAGTACTCCTGTTGCCACGATTAGAAAAGCGGTATTATAAACTTTAAAAAATTGATATTACAAAAATAAATTAAGATACAGTTTTCAAATAAATTGCATTTAAAAGTAAATTTTTTCCCTATACGATGGTGTAAAAATTGAAAATGTGCAATTTTTAGACCTTTAAAAATTTGCAGTAACAAAAAATGCAATACCGAAATTTCACTTAAAATTTGAAAGTGTTGCCATTCACAAAATGACGTATGCGTTACGCACAGATACGTTTGGTCTTTATAAATGTAGATAGAATATCAATTTAAAAAATAGCAGTATAAAAAAATTTTAATTGATGGATCAAGTAAATCCTTCTTGCCCGTAAGACGTACGGACGAATCAATTTAGCCGTTAGTTAATTTTTTCTTGTATCTATTGATAGACATTTGAATTTAGCAGATTTCATTAATTAAATGCCAATTCTAGTTCAAGTATGTTTATTTTATTGGGAACCTTCCGTTAAAATCTGGCGATTTGCAAGTACGAATGTTGAAAGCCTAAGAAATTTACCTATATTTCACGCGTAAACCCCGTACCTTGAATAACTAGATTTCTCACCAGAATTAATTAAAAAAATGTTACTTTCTTTTGCTTAGCAAGCATTTAGCCTCTTTTTTTCAATAAATTTACTGGCTTGAAAAATGCCGCGGCGTATACACGGGAAATTACCATTATTGTCGAATCTGGCAGATTTTTTATTTAGAAATAACAAATTCACACCAGAAAATTTTGAATGTCAGTTTTTATTGTCATTGTTTATAGAATACCTATCATCTCATAAATCAGTAATAACTGTTAAAACTTACTGGTGAAAATTCAGAATGCCTAAAATTAAAAATCAGCTAGAACAACAACAAAATCAACACTGTCTATGACTGAATATTATTGTTATATTAATTCGTTCAGCAATTTACAAAAAAAAAATATTTTTAGTATACAGCAGAAGAAAAAATTATAGCGACAAGCGAAAAGGAAATAGCTTGGCTTGCAAAAATTATACGAATATTTTTATGACAGAAATGCTTGAATTGGAATATTTCCAAGCTTTAAGTTGAAAATTTTAAATCATCATTAAAATGCAACTATTTTAGAAGTTTTAATAGATCCAATGGGAAAAAATTATGAAAACACTTTTTTAAAAATACAAACAACATTTTTGTAGTGTCATAAGATTGTTAAAAGTAACCTAAAACTATTCAAAGTAATATTGTTCATTTGCTCTCCTTTTTCATCATAAAAAAAAGAACACAAAAGTCTGAAATTGAAAAAGGGAAAAGTTATTGCTTATGAAAAATTTGAAATGACTAGCGTGAAGTTACAACCATTATAAACAAATCTAAAACAGTAATTTATAATTATTCAAAAAATCACACATATTTCGGCAATACAAATATTCAGGCAGGCCTGATACTCCGACTATGCGCCAGAAACATGGAGTTGCGCGCGAAGCTTACTTATAGAAAGAGAGTTCTACTCAAATTAAGACAGAAATGAATTACCATGCATTAGCCAAACAGTACTTAATGTTCTGCAAAGGAATATTAATGTTAGATATGCTAAACTAAGGTAATGTCCACTCTGTACTCAGGGCTGTCACAGGTCACTATTTCTATATTCTTTTGCATTAGAATTTTTCTTGTACCATTTTTGTAATATATTACTCAAGCAAATGTTGACAAAGGCATTTAAGAATTCTTGTTTTGAGAAAGAGGTGTCAAATAGAAATAAAAAACAAACTGCATGACTGCGCAGGCAGGTTTTACAAACCATAGAACCACACCAATCGTGCCCATTCGAAGTCACATGAATTCAGTGTTGCCAGTGGGATACTTTTTTTAAAATTCAGATTTCTCGATTGGCACCACTTTATTGAAACAATAAAATTCTCTTTATTTTCGCTTTATTTAACATGTCATTAAATAAGAAGGGTTTTACCATTTCAAAAAAGTGGTGTCAATCAGGAATCATCTGAATTTAAAAAAAAAAGTAGCCCATCTGGCAACACTGTCCAAATGTAGATGATTTGCTATCATTCATATAATTAGCGTTGAAAAACATTTTTAAAAATTTAACAGTACTCTCTTAGTCATGACTGCACGTTTAACAAGGGTAACTGAAAAAAGTGACTTTGTAGAATATTAATGTATTTACAGAAATATTTCATTGTATCCTTATAATTTTTTTCCATGTTTCACATCATATATTTCTATAAATCTGTGATTTATAAATTTTATTGTAATTTAATTTCTTATTAGTATGTCCCTAATGTTTGATAATTAGAAGTAGTCATTTATGTTTGATCTTTCTTTAACCCTTTCCGGCACACTGTGCCCGGTCTGAGATACCTAATTTTAATTCCAAACTTGCAAACGGCACCAGTAGTATTTAAGTAAAATTTTGTTTTTACAATAAAAGCTTAAATTAAGGAATTCAAAATATTTAAAAAAATCGATTGTGAATTCCAGTGTCAGTCGATAATTTCTTATTTTAATTCAGATTTTCCCGTGCCGGAAAGGGTTAAATGATAATTATTTTAACACACATTACTCATATTAACCTTCCTACCCTGAATGGGTCTAATCGACCCAGTCCCTGTGTTGCCAGTGGGCTACTTTTTTTTTATTCAGATATCTCGATTGGCACCACTTTATTGAAACAATAAAATTCTCTTTATTTTCGCCTTATTTAATATGTCATTAAATAAGAAGGGTTTTACAATTTCAAAAAAGTGGTGTCAATCATGAATCTGAATTTAAAAAAAAGAGTAGCCCATCTGGCAACATTGCCCAGCCTTATAATGCGTTTCATTCGATTCCAATCAGAAAATTTTTAATAGCTTAAATTAAATAAGTAACACAAAAATTTAAACTAAATAAGCATGTAAAATGGATTTAAATAGAAATTATGGTGAAAAATGTTTTAATCAAGTTTGATTAAAATTTCAACAGGGAAGGAAGTTTAACCCATTATTGCCCAAGTTATTTTCTCCATTAAAAATTAAATTTTGGGTTTCCCACCACTTTTAAAATAAGAACAACTTTTATCTTAATTTATTGAAGAATTTATCTCGTGAAAGATAGTGTTTATTTATCTTTCTATTTACTGGTGTGAAAAGTGCTTTCTTGCCTTATTTGTAATCGTCCCTAAAACGGGACGCTAGGCACTAATGGGTTAATGTGTCCTTGTAATTATTTTCATGGCTGTATTTGCATTGAAATTATACTAATATAAGTCTGTAACAGAGATCATATTTCAAAAAGTGATGTGTGAAGAATAGAGAAATAGGCGCTGGGTTTCAACCCCGCTATCAAATGTTAACCTTTCAGCTCTGGTGAATGAATTTCTTCAAAATACCTAAATGTCACGTTGGCACCAATATTTTGTGGACCAAAAATTTGTTTTATTAAAACCCGTTGTCGAATATTTCGGCTCTTTTGAGACAGTTGGAGAGTTAAAATAAGTGGGAATAATATCGCCTACCAGAACTCAAAGGATTAAAAAAATTGAAGTACCTCACCTTGGTCGCTGCTAAATTATCAGTAAAGAGACGTACTGCCTGGGAATTATAAATGAAAAACATAGCATGTTTACCAAAATTTGAAAAACAAATTCCCAAAAAGCATAAAAATAGACATTTCTAATGATTCACCGAAAAGAAGAAAACATCAAATACCACTGTTGCAATCCTTATTATTATTATTATTATTATCATTATTATTATTATTATTACTATTATTATTATTATCGAAGATAGTCTCTACAGAATCTAATATGAAAAAAAATGTAAGAGAAAAAATTGTAAAATTCAAAATGCATAATTGCAAACATCCAGCTTTTTTTTTTTTTTTTTTTTTTTTTTTTTATAAATTCAGACAAATACATTCTTTGAACCAGAAAATTTCTTTAGTTAAAAATGTCTTCCATTAAATGAGATTGTTATTTGAAATTTTTTTAAAATTGTTAATTAAACTAATTCCTGATTAGAAGTATAGTTGTTTGATTTAAAAACATCCCGAAGGTTGTCTTATATGCAAGCGGAAGAAAAAAAGGGGTACGAACGGGATTCAAACAAGGGATTTTTTGGCCTTAGGTTTGATTCTGTTAAAAATTAATCTAAAATATAACTCAAAAGCAGATTACCCTTACTTTAATTTTTTTAAATAGCCGAAAATGAACTCCTTTTCAGGCACAGGAGTCATTAAGACCCTTGCCTGGGGAATATTAACCCGTTAACTCCCAGCGTCCTTTTTTGAGGACGGTTACAAAAACAGCAAGAAAGTGGTTTTCCCACCAGCAAAGAGGAAGATAAATATGTACCTTATTTCGTGAGACAGAATCCTCGATAAATATAGATAAAAGTGAATTTGTATTTAAAAGTGGTGGGAAATACAAAATTTAAATTTTAGCGAAGAAAATAATTCGGGCGCTAATGGGTTAATTAAAATATTTTTATTTTATAGTATCAGATTTATTACCTTTTTCAGTCCTTGTAATTTAACCACTTAATTTATACTTTTTTTTACAATCGATAAATTGAGAATAGGGTATAAGTAGAACCTTTTTTAAGCAAAAATATTTGTAATATTTATTCTAAACATTTCTGCCATTAAGTAGCGTGAAAATGTAAATTAAAAAAACTAGTGGCGTCAAATAGCTTTAAATGATGGAATAAGCAAATTCTTCCTGCCCGTACGACGTACGGGCAAATCAGTTAACCCTTTCCGGGGCAAGGTTCTTGTATTCGTAAAGTGTTGAAATAATTGATAGACACCATTATTTACCAAAATTTTATGTATGAAGTAATTAACGCGCATTTTTGCGTATTTAATAAAAGTGAAATTTTCATAGAAAAATTCTGGTGCCAGTGTGGCAATTTCGGATTAAAATTAGGTGCTCTCATTTGTCAACACCGCCCTTCAAGGGGTTAACCACTTAACTGCCGAAGCTTTAAGAAAAGAATCTTCAACTTTTTTGCTAAAAAAAAAATTGCCACCACAAATTTTGGAAAATAATTTTCCCTTTATTTAATGATAAAAGTTTCTTTTTGCAACTAAAGCAAAATTTTTAACTCAAAAAAAGTGGTTGTTACACAGTTAATTTCAGAAACATGCGTTTATTTGAGTGAGGCGTATACATACGCTCGGGGCAGTTAACTCTAGAACCGCGGGAAATTTCATTCAGATTTTAGAAAAATGTTTCTCACAGGAATTTATTTAAATCTGTTTAAGTTATTTATTAAAATTTTTTTTTCTCAGCATATGTCTAACTTATTTTATAAAGGATTTTCTGATTCGAATCAACCTCTCTCCTTATGATACGGGTCAAAATGACCCGTCACCGCGGTTCTAGTGTTAAGGGGCAGGGGGTTAATCCTTGCTGACACTGAATATTTCTGTTCATAACCCTTTCATTCCCATGGTAGGATACGTTCTAGAAACTCCGTAGTTCAGAGAGTCTAAAGTTACACCAGAAAATTTCACTGATAAATTTCGCTTTATTTAACCCCTTGAGTGACGGTCGTTTCATAGCTATACCACTTAATTTTAATTCCCAAATGCCACATTCGCATCGGAATTTTGTTAAAGAAAATTACGGTTTATTGAATGCGTGAAGTATAGCGTTTTCTTATTTACAAATAAAGTTGTTTTGAAATTCCGGTGTCAGTCATTAATTTCAATACTTAAGCAATGAATTTGCCCTGTCCCACAAAGGGTTAAACAGGGAATGTCTCTTATTAAATAAAACAAGTATTTCTATTTAAATTTTTCTGGTATGAATTTGGAATATCCGAATTAAATATAGAAAAATAAATGAGGAATATCATGATGCCCTTTGGACTCACTGGGAGTGAAAGGGTTAAAATGATGACAGAGTTGACTGACACCAGAATTTACAAACGACTTTTTTAGGAACTAAAAAACCGTTATTTAACCTTTTGTTGTAAAAACAAGACTTTAATAAAGTACTCTTGGTGTCGATTGTAAGTTTGGAATTAAAATTAGGTGGTCTTGACGTGGGATCACTGCGCCCACGTTAAAGTTTTTCGTAATGACTGGCCTAAGAAGTAAGTCACTCGAGTGTAAGGGGTTAATTTATCTGGATAGTGTTTTTTAAAATTAAATTCAAATAGAAAAGAAAGGCGTACTTATATTATTGTATGAAAAATGTATATCTTATTGATACCAGCAAGCATTAACTTCATATTTATGTTCTTATGTTTTTTGATTTAACAAATATAAGCATAAAATTAATATATACATATACATTTATATTTAAAAATATGAAAAATATCTATTTTATTAAAGTTATTTATTTATGAACTAACTTATTTATTTTTTTAAGTAATTTTGGCTGCTAATATTCGCCGTTTATCAGACTGCATCAATTCTTCATTCAAACAGTCATAGCATCAAAACTATTCAATTTTCTGGATTGTGCCGATCAAATCATTAATTAAAATCACATGAACTGTAAAAATATCATTCACCTCCATCGGTGTTACATTTTCATATAATTTGATTGGTATCCTGTTTAGAAATTATACGGAATGGACTGAAGATTTTCCAAAACTATACAAACGTTTCCTTTCTTCAATAATTATATTACTTTTGAATTTTGTTTTTTTAGTGGTAACTTTATAAATATTTGATTAAATACTTGTTAATGTGTGTATATTACTTTCTCTTTTCCAAAAATCTACTTTTTATAGAAAAATCTCACAAACTAATTGACAGGAAATCGATTGAACCGAAATTAAAATTTTGTTCTTCAGTCTGACTATCGCGTAAGTTTTTTCAACAAATATTTTAAAATTTGTATAAGTTAATTAAAAAATAATAAGAATTTTTATGCATTAAAACTTGCCTTCTTAATAACATCTTCATTTCCGCATATAATTATATAAATATTTACAATATTAAATTATATACATTAACTCAAATGTTTATGTCTATTTATTTTTAAAACTTTGGTATCTAAATTGGTTAGCTTGCAAATAACGTAGAGAAACTTTTTAGGGACATTAATAACAACCGAAAATAATGTTTATTTTAATGTTTTCTTTTTGTGACGCTGTATCTGAATTTCTGTATAAATGTAATAGAAATATAAATATAAAATGGAAAATTGTTATTTTATACCGGGGGGGAGGGGTGTCAATTGTGGATGGCGGAAGAATACTGTTTCTTAAAAGGGGTTTTCTTCTTAATCAATTGCAGAATTGTTTTGATTAAACAGGGAAAATATTTCTATAGAAAAGTGGTATTTATTGGGCTGTAGTTTGTAACAGATATTTAAAATAATTATTTATAAGCTGCAGTCCCAAAAGAGGTGTGATACATTTATGATACTAAACCCATGAGTATTTATTACAACTAAATTTTATAAAATCAAAAACCGGAAGCATTAGACTGACTAAAGATCTAGCTCATTGTTAATAAAATTTTTCGACGTATTTAATCGCAGAAAAGTATCACAAATTCTACGATTAAATGTTATTACCATTATCAGTTGTAAATCCTGTGTTTTAAAAATTACAGGGTTCGTACACTTCAAAGACTGCTACCGGAATTTTATTAAAGTAACATTTGCCTCGCACAATGAAACAAATTCTAGCGTTGGATGTACGGACCAATCCTTTACGGAAAATATATAAACAGACATGCTAACCTACGGCTTTTTAACAATCAAACAATTATACTCCTAACTAGAAATTTATTGAGTCAAAGAAATTAAGTAAATTTCAAATGACCCTCTGAGTTAATACTAGACACTTCTAATTAAATATATTTTCTGGTTCAAAGTACGTTTTCATGAATTAACAAAAGCCGGAGGTTGGCAACTGTGCATAACATTTCCTGAAAATATTTATGAGTACGAAACCTATATTAACACTAGAAAGACGGAGATTTTTCCTCAAGTTTAGGAAAAATATTTCATACCAGAACTTTTATTTAAAAAAGTTTATGTTATTTAATTAAGCTTATTTTCATCTGTATCTTTTAAATTTATTTTATAAAGAAATTTCTGGTTTGAATCGAAACAGATTCAATTGTTAGGGTCCAAAATGGCCCTATGTCGTCTTTTTAGTGTTAAGTACAAAAATTATATCATACAGGAGTGGTGTATAATTACTTACAAGGAATAATAAATTTATATTTACCATGTGATTTTAAAATCTTAAATCTTAATTAAAAGGCAACCTGACGGTTTCCTTGCTTTAACTCTTAAGCTAATTGTGACGTATTTGTAATTCTCAGTTACACATATTAACATAGATTTCAGTAGTCAAGAGACTAAAGCTAATTTCATATATAACCGTTTCATGAACAAGATATTTTCTTTCTAAAATGCCGAAATAAATAATTGATGTCACAACGGACAAAGAAACTTATTTAAAAATAATCAAGCGTTTTTCTTTTTATGTATCACGAGAGAAAAATGCATTAAAACAATTCTTGGTGGCACTTGACAATTAAATTTAAGCATTGGTACACGAGAAACAGCCTCACTGAAAGGTTTAACACTAAAATGACGGTAAAGGGCCATTTTGTCCCATACCAAATGAATACATTTCGGCTCGAATGAGAAGTTTCTTTATAAACTAAATTTAAAAGATACAAAGGAAAAAGAGGTTAATTGAATAACATAAAAAGTTTTAAATAAAAATTATGCTGTGAAGTGTTTTTATAAAACTAGAATAAAAGTTCCCGTCTTTCTAGAGTTAAACCCTTAACACTAGAACCACCGTGACGGGTCATTTTGACCTGAAGCAGTTGAATAGATGTCGATTTCAACCAGAAAACTGCATTTAAAATTTTTTAAATATATTCTGCTCAAAAATAACATAAATAAAAAAGATAAATAGTTTTAAATAAAAATTCTGATGCGAATTATTTTCATAAAACTTGAGTAAATTTACCGTGGTTCTAGTTCTAATTCTCACTCCCATGATATTTACGGACTTTTTTTTTTAATCAGATTGTTTGATTCCAACCTGTTCTATAAAATAGTGCAAATCGATTTATTCTGGATTATTTTGTCTTTCATTAAAAAAGGTGAATATTCCTTTTACAAAAAGTGTTTTCAATAAGTAATTTGAATTTTTAAACCATAATTCAATGCGACAATTAAAGGGTTAAAGTCAGAGCCATGAATACTAGTGTAAAATATACCGTAATCCACAACGTATAATCCGCGGATAAGTTAAAAAATGAGAATCCAAAATTTGATTTATTAAAATGTAATTTCCTGGTACATGGTACGTATTTGACTTTCATTATTAGTTAAAAGCCGTTCAAAACTGTTTTTCCCTAGGAATATATCATAGAATTTATGATTATAATTTCATAATCAAGGGGAAAAATTAACACTAGAACCGCTTTGACGGGTCATTTTGACCCGTATCGTAAGGAGAGATGTCAATTCGAACCAGAAAATAATTTATAAAAAAAGTTAAATGTATGCTGAGCAAAAATATTTTCAATAAATAACTTAAACGGTTTTAAACAAAAATCCCAGTGGGAAATGTTTTTCTAAAATTTGAATAATTTTCCCGCAGTTCTAGCGTTAAACAAGGCTAAAGATAGTGAAATAAAAAAAAAATCTCATAATAATTATACAGTAAATAAAAACAGGTATTGCGAATACATTAATGTAAAATTATGTGACATTTACCTTTAATGAAATCCACGGCTTGTTCAAGTCCGTAAGTATCTTTATCACAGTCATCTAAGACGTATGATCCAAGTTTAATTCCGGGCAATAATTTTTGATTATTAACCCAGGCCACAGTATACAGCATACATTCTAATGCTTGAATTCCTCCCTGCGGCATTATTGGACCACAAATTCTTTTGTCTTCTCTTTCATGGATCATCATAAGGCCACCTAAAATAATATCGCCTTCTATTTCTGCAACTCTCTTCACCGGCCACGTGTAATCTTCTGTAATACTTTTCCGTTTGTTTTTATAAGAGCCCCTGTGTAAAGAAGCTAATCTAAGAGCTCTTCTAAGAGATTTTCTTCTGAAATAATGTTGCGATTTAAACAGAGGTTTTGGAAAATATTCGTAGCTTTCTATTGAAAAGGTAGAATTTAAAGATAAGGTAATTGATTTAAAATTATAATTTTCTAAATAACTTGTGTTTGTTTGACAAATATCGATTTTCGAAACAATAATAATGAATTTTAAAATAATTAATGTCCACAGCTTAATATTTTCTGATACTTTCCGCCACTTTGTCATAGCGCTTCGAGAGATGTTTGGAAACTTTGTTTGTTTGAAGTTTCATAAGCGCACTCTCTGGTCTACGGAACTCAATGATTCAAACGATTGTTAGATTCCTATGACTTCCCCCACTTTCTGTGGGGCGTTTCTACGATACGTGAGCGCCCTCTTGCGTTTCGATGGTTAGGATGAGAGCGCATTTTTCCGCAGATTTCCATTTAAAAGTCGCAGCAATTCCCTTTTTGAAAAATGTTTGCCGTAATCTTAAACTTGTTGAACGTCACGCTATGGATAACATGAAATGAAATATGTTTCGTTAGAAATACTTATTTCTTAGAAAATTATTTTCCGGAAACTTAACGGAAAATCTTAATATATATTACGAGTTTTCCACATATTTGTTTATAAGTAGAGACGATATACTAGAGTATTTAGTGAAAGTTTTTTATTGCGAAAACTATTGTTTAAGATGCATGTCACAGACTTTCATGCATACACTTAGACATTAATTAATATAAGCTACAGAAAATAAAATTCAATTTATTTAGTAATGGGATAGAATTAATATTCTAAAAATATTTTCTGTTAAAAATAAACTGAATGTTTGTGAGAAACGTATTTAAGTATATAATTTATAAGGCATAAAGAAAATAATTACAATAAAAATGGTAGTAAGAATATACAAAATGATAGAAATAAAATAATCATAAATATTTTTTTAAATACATACATATATAAACAGTGTTTTTGTTAAAGGGTATAGCGAGGTAAGAATGGCGAAATGGCCCCCATGGTCAATGACTGAATTATTATTTGTACTAGTATCAGCACCCTAAAAGAGTACGAAATACAAGGTCATTGACCCCTGATCTTGACCTGTGTTTAAGATATTCGATAAAGTTCGTACGCATGCCTTTATTTTTTAAATGTATTTTTCTGAAAAACTATAAAAGCTAGAAAGATGGGGCCAATTGCATATTTTGAGAGATACTTTGAAAAATATTTTATATTTTTTTCAGAGTTTTTGTGAAATGACAACTGTGCAAAATAATGAAACAAAGTATAATTTTTTTATTTTAGTACTGTTCTGTTATGTCTACCGCGCCAAAAAAAATACATGATATTCTTTAATTTATATACTTATAGCACACAAAAAATCATCAAAATCAAAGAGGCGCTTTTTGAGTAATGTCTAAGAAGAAAATAGAAAAGGTTAAAATAAAAATTCTAAATAGAAAAGGAAGAAAAAGAGAAAAATTGATACCGGACAAATTTAAAAGAAAAAGTAACACTGATATACGACCAGTGTAACTCGGAAACACGGCTAGTGGGACACTGAAATACAGCTAGTGAGTGGGTGGAGCGATGAAACTAGCGTTCGCTCAAACCTACACTCGGAATATACTTGTCCTGTTGAAATTCTGTCTAAAAATTTTCTTAAGGATGAAGTCAATGTTGTAATTAATGTAAGTATAGATGTTGATAATTAAAGTTATATCTATTATTATCATGTCTACCGCGCGAAATATATATATATATATATATGCATAATATTCTCTCATTTATATATTTACACCACGCAAAACCTATCAAAATCAAAGAGGTGCTTCTTTTAATAATTATGAATTTAATAAGTAAGATCACGGATGGTAGGAATTAATTAAAAGGGTCCTTTTTAGAATTATTTATTATAATTACACCATAAATATGATTTCAAACATCATTATTTTCATTTATTACAATATTGACTTCATCATTTAAAAAAAGGGTATAGCGAGGTAAGGATGGTGAAATGGCCCCCATGGTCAAGAACTGATTTATTATTTGTACTAGTATCAGCACTCTAAAAGAGTACGAAATGCGAGGTTATCGACCCCTGATCTTGACGTGTCTTTAACCCCTTGAGCTCTGCTGGTAGAATTTTCTACCACATAATTTTAATTCCAAAATGTCACAATGACACCAGAAAATTTGACCAAATTTACTTCAAAAAGGTTTAATGCTTTTTTTTTTTTCGTGTTTATCGTTAACCGCTTTTTTTCTTTGAAAAATACTGGTGCCAGTGCGACATTTGGAATTTTGAAGAAATTTACACCCCAGAGCTCAAAGGGTTAAGATATTCGAAAAAGTTCGTACGCGTGCCGTTATTTTTAAATGTATTTTTCTGAAAAACAATAAAAGCTAGAAAGATGAGACCAATCGAGTATATTGAGAGATACTTTGAAAAATGTTTTGTATTTTTTTCCGAGTTTTCGTGAAATGACAACTGTGCAAAATAATTAAACAAATTATAAATCTTTTTTTAGTACTTTCCTGTTATGTCTACCGCGCCAAAAAATATATATAATATTCATTAACCCTTTCCGGCGCAGACAAATTCTGCTAGTAAAATGAGAAATTATTAACTGACACCGGAATTTACATACGACTTTTTAAGAAATCAAGAACTCTTTAATTTAAGCTTTTATTGTAAAAGCAAGATTTTATTATAATATTATCGGTGCCAATTGCAAGTTGGAAATTATAATTAGGTGTATCCTGACCGGACACACTGCGCCGGAAGGGTTAATTTAACCCGTAAGTACGCGCGCAGGGCCTAAAAGACCCGGAGTGCGTATGGTTTTTTACAATTGTAACCAATAATTTTTTTAAAGTAATCTTCAACTTATTTTATTGCAAAATTTGTAGGAATTGTCTGCATCTAAATAAAGTGACTGTTATAATTTGATTTTATTGTTGACAAAATTAAAAACATTCATACCCTGGATAAGCATGCGTTCTCCCGGGTTATATACTTTTACCATACAAAAAATGATCAAAATCAAAGAGGTGCTTCTTTGATTAATTATGAATTTGCAAAATATGAATACGGATGGTAGGAACTAATTAAAGAGTACTTTATTTAGAATTATTTATTATAGTTACATGAGAAATATAATTTCAATCATCATCATCGCTATTTCATTTATTACAATAGTGACTTCATCATTTAAAAAAGTTTTAGACAGAATTTCAGCAGGAGGTAAAATGCGAGCTAGATATCTCGCATGAGCTAAATTATATATGGCACTTGCGACATGGGCGCAGCATCCAACTGTCCTGTTTCCATTTGGACAATCGCAACAATATCCTCGGATTCCTTCGATATTCTTAATATTAGGAACATAATCAATGAACAAGCGGTAATATTTACTATTTATGTGTCTGGAACAAACATTTAACTTGATAATATTTGGGGTATGTTTAAGGTAATATATGCAGAGATTACTCGTGTCGTCCATTATTTCAGCCAGGTATGAAATGGCAAATGAGAGCTGATAGGAAACTGTAAATATTATTTTTAATTGTTCTTCATTTAGTTGTAGAAAATCCAAAATTTCTGATGATACCAGTCGTTGAAAAGCTGTTTTTCTACGGTTCCATTGCTGCTTTTTTACCTCTTTACTTAAAGAGTATGATAACGTCATTACTATTCACTACATTCATAACGATCTTTAATGTATTGAACAATTATCTCATTTAAGCCTGCATCAGAATCTAATCGCTTACTGAATTTGTTGTGTAAAAATCCGACAACTTTGCGTAATAGATTTACTTTTGGAAGCACTTTATTATCAAGATTATTATGAAGCAAATTATATTTCTGAGAAATGGCCCCGTGCACAGCTTCGACTACCCATCGGATTTCAGTCACCTGTCGTGACATGTTGGCTTCTTCGGTAGGTAACTGGGCTCGATTACCTTTAAGTGCTGGCATTAATACGACGTAGCCTTCTTTGGTGATAGAGTCAACGGCGTCATGAAAACCGCGATCTACAAGAAATATATCATTTGGACGTAATAGAGTTTGAAGTTTAGCATCTTGTAACACTTTTTTCATAATAGTAGCATCATTTTCCGTACCATAAAATAGCCCAGCAAAATCAACTATAAACCCGTTCGTGGTACAAATTGTAAACGGTTTACATAAATGGGTTTTCTTTTGACCAGAATACGATTTTCGCTGATATTCATTATGAGAGCTTTTTTGATGCCTAATATATGTGCCGTCAAATATCAATACCAGCTGATCATTTCTGAGGTTTAATAACATTCGAGCAGTTAAATATGTATTCTTTATTAAGTCTTCCCGAGAAATGGAGGTTGATCCAAAATAAGGCAAAATATCAATATCAAAACTTCTTAATACTTCTTTAAAAAATGACAACACATGTTGTTCGTATAGTAAACCCAAAACACTCCTGCTATCACCGAATTAGAATTTCCAGTTTTTAATTTAAACAAGAATACAACTAACGCTTGAGTTATAGTACTTACGCTTGTGTTTCGCATAGAAGTTAATAGCTACCTTAATTCAATTGTTTTGCCAGCAAAGTCCTGTCAACATTTTTATCTGATTGTCAGGCATATCATTTTTATTATTTTTTTTCGAAAAGCGACATCGCTGCTTTTTCTGAAAGTGATTTTAAGAAATGAGCAACTTCCTTAGAACTTATTTTGCTGGTGTTAGATATAACACCTAGATGAACCAACTCGTCTTCATAAAATGACTTTCCTATTATATGTGTGCAGCAACAACTGTTACCCTCTGGTATGAAAATCCCAATTAAATCTTGAAAATCTGTTAGTAAAATTAGAGATTATCGACTGACACCGGAATCCACAAACGAATTTTATAGATATTTTGAAATCCTTAACTTAAGCTTTTATTGTAAAAGCAATATTTTAGTAAGATAATATTGGCGCCGTTTGCAAGTTTGGAATTAAACTTAGGTATCCCAGACCGGGCACATTGTGCCGGAAAAGGGTTAAGAATGCAAACACGTCATTTTGACGGGCTATCTCCCAATTATATAACAACTATCCACTGAGTGATGGATAAAGACAGCAAAATCTCCCTACGAATACCATAATGCATATGTACGTCCGGGCGATCGCTAACTTCACTACTTTACCCACTCAGTAGCCGTATGTCAGTCTCTCCCTAACAGTATATCAGTATTACTTTTTCTTTTAAATTTGTCCGGTATCAATTTTTCTTCTTTTCTTCCTTTTCTATTTAGAATTTTTATTTTAACCTTTTCTATTTTGTTCTTAGATATTACTCAAAAAGCGCCTCTTTGATTTTGATCATTTTTTGTGTGCTATAAGTATATAAATTAAAGAATATTATGTATTTTTTTGGGCGCGGTAGACATAACAGAACAGTACTAAAATAAAAGATTTATACTTTGTTTCATTATTTTGCACAGTTGTCATTTCACGAAAACTCTGAAAAAAATATGAAATATTTTTCAAAGTATCTTTCAATATACGCAATTGGTCCCATCTTTCTAGCTTTTATAGTTTTTCAGAAAAATACATTTAAAAAAAAACGGCGCGCGTACGAACTTTATCGAATATCTTAAAGACAGGTCAAGATGGGGGTCAGTGACCTTGTATTTCGTACTCTTTTAGAGTGCTGATACTAGTACAAATAATAATTCAGTCATTGACCATGGGGGCCATTTCGCCATTCTTATCTCGCTATACCCTTTATTAAACACAACGCACAGTAATTTCGCGCGTTTACGCCGCGGCTCAGTTCAATCTTTTTCAGACCGGAAATCTTAATGTAAAAAAGAAGTCAAATAAATGTTATGAAAAAGGAAGTAACATTTTGTTTGAAATAAATTCTGGGTGGAAATTGAGTTAACTCAGGTGAGGCGGCCATGCGAGAAATTAAGGTAATGTTTTTACAATTAAAATAAGTAATTCACGTTTATTCTATAAAACAGGAGATTCAAATTTTGGCCCGCGGATACTGCTTATTTTTTAAAGAAACAGTCAACGTCCTCAATGGCAGATTATTCGGAGTATAAATAAAGCAAAAATTACTATAAATAATTAGTGGTGACCGGCGGGCCACAGTTTGACACATCTGCTACCACGGTTGTAAAAATCTAGATGCCAGAAAACAGTCTCTCACCACTAAATTTTATTCGTTATTTTTCGTCTAGATATTTTGTAAGAATACTAATAAAATGTAACCGAAGAAAACTAATAATATTTCGAGGAGAGAGGTTGCCCGCTGCCGCATTTGTTTTTTCACTCTTTCTGCTATAAAGCAACAGTGAACATATTTTTAAAAATTATTGAATTAAAATATATCCAAGCAACTCAATTCTAAAAATGTTTAATGATTACAGCACAGAAAAGCATGATACGCCATTTTTTGTACAAGTGATGATTTATAAAATTAGTATAGGCGTAAACATATAATAGACATAAATGAATTTCAGAAATTCGTTAAAACCAACTTTTTTTTTCTTTGTTGTTGTTATTTGCAATTTCCGACCTACATAATACACTAAGTAACAGTGCTACCGCATTTGGTGGATTTTTTATTTTGAAATATCGAGTTCAAACCAGAAATTTTTGAGTAGAATATTTATTTTATTTATGGAATATCTATCATCTTATAAAATAAAAATAACTATTAAAAATTACTTGTAAGATTTCGGAATGCATGAATAAAAAAAAAGCCAAATGCGGCAACACTGGGAACCAATGAATTAGATTCGAACTCAGAAATATTATTTAATAAATTTAGCTAATTAAATTGCTTTAATTATTTAACATCAACTAATGAATAAAATTTCTGTATCTAAACATGCTTTTTTGATAGCCGGAAAATGCGACTGGTAAAATGTGCCGATTTCTGTGTGGTACTTGTTTCACATTTAAAATAACGTAATTTCCCACTAATATGCTACAGTTTAGTTAAGTCTTTGCCAAATTTGAGTTTATATTTAAGAAAAATTAGCTATTCCCTTCTAAGCTGAAGTAAGTTTTATTGGAAATAAATTCTGGTAGGAAATTGAGTTATCACAGATGCGGCATATACCGTCATTCCACGCATATAACCTCCTCAGTCTTGGTGTATCCTATAGGATACACATCTTTATAATTTTTTTTCACATATATAAATACTATTAAAAAAAAAGAAATTAGGGTGAATGGAGCTTAAGAGATAGCAGAAATAAAGAAAATAGCAATTTGTCTCTCGTAGTGCTTTTTCAGTGAGTTACATGATATACAAAAATGGCTTGCAGCAGAAATGCACAAAATTTACAAAAAAAAGAAAACGTAAACATTTTTACTGTGTGTTAAGATACCATTTGTAGACTCCATTAGAAATACAAATTATTAAATATATATTTGATGATCTTTTTCTGTGTTTTTACAATGCAGAAAAGTAAAATTTAATTTAAAATAACCTAAGAAATTGTTAAAATGCGTGTTTTACAAGTCCCCATATATCAAAAAAAAATTATGTACAAAAAATACATTTTAATTATTTCGTTGTTCAATCTTTCTTAGTTATCAATTAATTAATGTAAATCCATAGCTGAAATTAATAAAAGTAGATCAATAAACTCTCGGGTCTGAAGAGGATAAGCCGCGGCTCAGTTAAGTCTTTTGAATACCGTAAATTGTATTTAAAAAAAAGACAAATAAATGCTGAGCAAAAGAATGTCACATTTTATTTAGAATAAATTCTGGGAGGAAATCGACTTATCTGAGGTGCGGCGGATGCACGCAAAATTATGGTAACCATGAAATTACGGGACAATAACATATCTCATTCAAAATTAAATTTGTTGTACTTGAACTGAAAGGTATGCAGCAACAACTGGGAAACGGTAGTTTCTGATATTCTACTAAAACTAAAATAATTTTGCATATATTTTGTCACGAATTTCCTGCTACCGTCCGTATTTTAGCTGACGCCTTCGATGAGATCGTTGTCTTCTGTAGATTTTTATGAACACTTTGAGCGGCAATTACGTTTGTGTAATGCTGAATTCCCACCAGAAATTTGTTAAAAATTTACTTAAAAATAAGGAAGAGCATTTTTCTTCCAAAGCCATAAAAGTAAAACTTAATTAAAATTTTCTGGTGCGAATTCTAATTAAACTTAGGTGATATATAGTATATCAAACCACCACTCAATGGGTTAAAGCACCAACTTCATTCCCTTTCTGAAAAATATCGGCCATAAACTCAAACTTTCTGAATTTCAAGTTGTGTTTAGATACAATTGCAAATTGCTCTGTGTTGGCTGTGTACAGTTTTATTAAAACGTTTTAAGAGAATTTTTGTCTTTATTTAACTGCAAAAAACAAATTACAAATTCTGTGAATAAACAAGGTAATTACGAAAACAGTGATGTAAAAATTAAGTACAAAATTGCTTATCATTAACAACTTGTTGGGGACATTCGACCGATATGTGGCCGCACAAAAAGGTCAGAATCCTTGATTATTACCTCTAGAAAATATTTCTTGTAAATTTTGGCTTATTTAGTCTAAACATTTCTGCAAATCTATTAGGCAAAAATCTCTGCCCTAAAAAATCGTTGACGAAATATTAAAAATTCTGTAAAAGACGGTCGCCCCAAAGGGGTCCATGGGGGTGTCAGACAAATGACGTCAGAAAGTGCGAAGAAATTCACGAAATTTGTATTAGTAATCCCGAAATAAATTAACTTTATTGAATACAGGAGGTGTCCATAAAAAAGAGCACCTAATTTTAGGAGAACTGGCGTACAGAAGATTTAATTAAATATTTTCTTTAATAAAGTACGTGAAATAAGTAAAGTTAAAATGTCCAATAAAATCCTTAGTTAATTCGTGTGTAAGTCCATCATTTTACAAACAGAATTACCTGGCGCCGGAAAGGGTAAAACGAAGATAATGTGAAGTTTAACCCCTTGCGGCGCGGGGGTATATCTATGAAACAGCTTAATTGTAACTCCAAAACGCCACAATGGCGCCGGAATTTTGGTTAAAAAAATTATGGTTTATTGAATTCGCGAAATATAGCGCTTTTGAATTTACAAATAAAGTTGTTTTTAAATTCTGGTGTCAGTCATTAATTTCAATACTTAAGCAATGAAATTGCCCTACGCCGAGAAGGGTTAACACAAAATAGATTTAAAGTTTTACTCATGCTTCATTAAAATCATTTTGCAATAGAATTTTTATTTAAAAATGGTTAACTTATTTACTTTTTTTAAACCTCTGTATCTTTTAAACTTTTCATAAAATAAATGACTGGTTTGAACCAAAAGATATTCATTTGGCAGGGGTGAAAATGACCCCTAAAAGTCCTTCCAGTGTAATTTAGTGATGATTTCTTTATGGAATCACTGGTGGTCAAATATTGCAACTATGAACATCTTGAATTGAAATGCATTTACTTTAGTTATTTTTTTACGCTTTCTAATTTAAAAAAAAAATCATGAAAAGGAATCGGATGAATTAATATTGTTTCCCCGCCTCTACTGTTCTTAATCACAAGCAGGATGGTGATATATTTTAAACCTACTTACATAAATTCCAAAATACCATATCGGTACCAGAATCTTTTCTTAAAATTTCTTTGATAAATTAAGAATGTGCAGAAATGCTTTCAGATTCATCAAAATAATTTTGTTCGTAAACTCTGGTGTCATTCCAAACTTTCAATATTTCAACTTTAGAAGTACTTTGCACCTGAAAGGGCTAAAGTAAAATTTCATTCTAAAAAAGTATTTCTGAAAATTTACATGAAAACTTAAAAAGTTACTTTAGCTTTATGCCAAATAGCTTTCAAATAAACATGTTTGTTTTATCTGTTCGTAATACGGTATCATGAAATGCGAATCATGCAGAATTTTGTCAAAAAGTATTTTCAGTAAGAATGTTTTTCTGTTTCATTATGTAATTTTTTACAGTAAATAAAGTGGCATTTTTATTAAAAAACTTGATTTTTAACACTTTCCGGCGCGGAGTAAACCTGTGTTAAATAATTAATTCACACCAGAATTTATAAAAGAATCTATTAGAAAATATGAATTTGCTTATTTTTAGGTATGTTATAAAAGGAAATTTTTAATTAAATATTCCTGGTGTCAATAAATTTAAAATCAGGTATCCTGTTTTAAGGACACGACCCCGGAAAGGCTTGAACCGTCCATGGGCGGTGCATTTTTTTTTTTTTTTTTTTTTTTTTTTTTCGTAAAATGCTTAAATCATTGAATGACAGCGAAATTTACAGACAAATTTATCTCGAAGTAAATACCGTAATTTCGGGTGTATAAGCCGCGGATCAAACAATTCTTTTTGGACCCAGAAATCTTATTCAGTGATTGAAAACAAATATTTACGTCGATTTTAGAAGTTACATTTGTCTCTTAAAAAGTTCTGGGTCGAAAAAGAATTGTTTGATCCGCGGCTTATACACCCGAAATTACGGTAAAAGCTTTTTTTTAATGTACCTGATAAAAGGAAAACTTTCATTCCAAAAATATGATGCTAACTCAACTGCCCTGGGATATATCTATTACATATTTACTTTAAACAATTAATTCGTATTGTTACAAAAATATTTAACTTAATTTTTTCACCGTTTTTTCAAAATAGAAATTTTTCACTGATTGATTCATAAAAGTTATCGGAATAAATAATGCAAAATTTACAATAAAAATTTTCCGGTAATTATAATAAACCATGATTGAATAAAAACGTTGCCCATAGGATGTACATTCAAATCTGTTAAGCGGTTAACTGAAAGCTTCTTTAATTGTGAATATTTTAAGACCTCATTTTTACCTACCGACTTTTGTACCGTGATATATCGTGAAAATTATTTTAAAAGATCCAGCGCAATTACCCAAATTACTTCAAACTAATTTTTCTCCTTGTTCATATTTTTACAACTTGCTTCTTCGGAAAATACTAAGGATTTTTTTGCGAATTTAGACAGAGGGTTTTTTTTTCTTTCTTTACTTAATCTCCATTGTGTATTTAATATTTTTGCGCATGAATTTAATATTTATGTTTACAGTTGAGAGTTTGTTGAATTTTCTTCATTTTTTTAACATACACGATAGAAAAAAAAATCATATTAAATGTAAAATCGAAAAATATTGAAATCGAAAAATAAAAAGACGAAAAATATTGAAATAAATTTAGTGGTGAGAGACTGCTTCGTGGCAGCTAGATTTTTGCACCCCTGTAGTAGGTATTTTTGAAATGTTATTTTTTTAACCCTTGCCACTCCGTTGTCTCCGCTGTGAACACGTCATCTTTGCTTCCAAAATTTGTTTTTGCACCAGTAATAAAAGAAAAGAAAATTTTCATTATTTAATCCGAAAATGTTTGAAATTGTCTACTTCAAGGAAAGTTCTTTTAAAAATGTGGTGCACCTCGAATAAAATTTGTGCAAGAGGCACCGGAGTCCGAAGTGATTAACACTAGAACCGCGGAGACGGGTCATTTTGACCCGTACTCATTGAAAAGATGTCGATTCGAACCAGATAAGTCTTCTTAAAATAATTTACATATAAGCTGCACAAAAATTATCTAAAATAATGAAGTTAAATAGACTTAAGTAAAAATTCTGATGTGAATTATTTTTATAAAACTTGGGTAAAATTTCCCTCGGTTCTAGTGTTAAAGAGATTAAATTGTAGTAAAATAGGCTATTCTATCAGAATTTATCTTAATTTTATTTTATTTTTAGCATTAAATTTTGCCATCACATATATTACAGTATATTGAAACTTGAAGAAACGGTTTCAGAGGTGCTGTGTCCTCGTAAATAAGCAGTTTTGCTGTGGAATCAAAGAATTTAACACTAGAACCGCGGGAAAATTTATTAAAGAATTATAAAAATATTTCTCACCGGAATTTTCATTTAAAACTGCTTAAGTCATTTATTGGAAATAATTTTGCTTTGCTTACATTTAGCTTATTTTATTAAGAGTTTTCTGGTTCGTTTCGACGTCTTTCCGTATGATCCAGGTCAAAATGGCCCGTCGCCGCGATTCTAGTGTTAAAAATCAGTGCAGAATAGCTAACTTTTGCAATGTTTTTTCATCACTAAAGCTTAATATTTAATGTTCTCTTATTTAATCGACGACATTTGTCGATTAAATAATTCAAGAATTTCAGTTAAATTTTCTTGTTAATAATTTTGAGCAAATAACGACAACTATGCTACCAGCATTTTATTTATTTATTTATTTATTTATTTGTTGTTTCGTTTTGTTTAATTGAAATATTTCTACTTTAAACAATGAGATTTTTTCGATATAAAAATAGTGTTATTCAAATCCAGCCGGTAGACAATTCTGGATTTCCAATATTCTTGAACAGTAACCAAATGACATGACATTGTGACAAATGAGATGACACTTTTCATTTTATTTGACTGGCAATCATTTTATAAAACTGCATTATGTTAAATTAAAAATTAATCTATTTCAAAAGCAGCAAAAATCTTAACTATTACATTTTAAAAATAAGACTACTCAAAATTATAAAAATGCTGTCGTAAGTGGAAATCTTCCAGAAAAATCTGAGTTAAATATGAAGAATATTACTATTTAGAAATCGTGACATTCCTTCGCTCGCAAAAATTCTGAACTATTATACAATATCACATTTTCTCAAATAACTTCGCTATTCAATATTCAGCATGTCTTGATAATAAAGAAATGCTGAAATTTTCGAAAGAAAATGCTTTATCAGTATTCTATTATTCGTGTGGTTAAAATCTTATGATGTCAGTCACTAAAACTATTTCAGGATTAATCTTTGGGTACAAGTCTTTGAGAAAATAATCTGTGCAGTGTATTTCTGGAACATTTGCAGCATAAATCCATGACAAGTAACTTTGTTAAGAAATAGTGAAAGAAAAAAAAATGTTATCTTTATTTTCAAACAATAACTTTTAAGCCGGTCAGTGAGTAATATAGCAATAAATCAGGTAAAAAAATATATATACCGTATTTACTCGTCTATTCCGCGCACCCCGTACTTTACAAGAAAAATGTCGATTTTTTAAAATCTCGTATATAACGCGCACCATAAATTTTATATACAAGTGATTGAATAACCAAATTAATTTCAGTAAAGAAAGTCGAAACAAACATTAGATAAGGCTAGAAAATAAGGCGAAAATACATTTTTAGAATTAGGGTAAGGAGTAAATAACGGGGGATAGGAGTGAGTGACGGCACTGATAATTGTTAGTTTGTGTTTAAATAATGTTACTAGCTCTGTTGTATAAAGAAGGTGCAAGGAGTGAAATAAGGATGCAGAGATAGTTAGATTCAATTAATTAGATTTTCCCATTTTTAATGTCTTCTTTGAATACATTTCTTGATTCATATGTATATCGTGTGATTTCATCCAGTAGTAAAATATTATTTTGTGTATAACGCGCATCTAGAGATTTTGCGCAAATTTTTTGAAAAAAAGTGCGCGTTATACACGAGTAAATACGGTATAAGGTCATTAAGTATCAGTTGAAAACAGTGATGCAATATCTAGCGGTTTATATATAAATATATATAAAGACCTTTTTTGAATTCTCAGCAGAAAGTATTAATAGTTATTTTTGATTTACCCTTTCAAGGGCGAAGCATTTTCATTCTTAAAATGTTTAACCCTTTAACGATCAAAGCAATTTCATTGCTAAGATGTCGAAATAAATGAGTGACACCGGTAATTAAGAACAAATATATTTCTAAATAAGAAAACGTGATTTTTCACATACATAATAAAAGGGATATTTTTAGATAAAAATACCGGTGTCAGTGTTGCATATCGGAATTAAAATTTTGTGGTTTCGTGGCGAAACCAATGAAGGTTAAAGGGTAAAATGAGTGGTTGACACAAGCAATTTACGAACAATTGTACATGGAAATATGAAAAAGGTTACATTTCGCATACATAAAAAAACTTTTATGCAAAAAATCTGGTGATATGTTTGGCATTTGGGAGTTAATTGTAAGTGTTTTCGTGAATATACATCGTTCTTAAAAGTGTTTAAACGCATTCATAAGTACACACACGTAAGATGCCTAGGTGGTTGGATGTACGCGCATAACTATGGCAGTGCGCGCTGAGTACGAAGTTTGGTATATGGAAGCCGTTCGCTGTTTATGACCACGTACTCAAGGGGTTATTGTTAAGTTATTTTGTCATTAGCATAGTAATTCAATATTATTCAAAATTTTCTGCTGTAAATTAGGAAATGAAATATCGCCAGACTTGACAACACTGCTTTCAAATCGGATATTTCGTAATTAACGGCTTTACATTATCAATGGAATTGTGAATAAAGAGGTGTAGACATATAGCATATTGTCTTGCAGTTGCGAGTGAAGTATTAGAAGAGTTCGTCACTAGATATCAGCTGTTTTTTTAATCGGATGATTACTGTCGGTGAAAACTTCCACCAACAAACTTAAAAGGAAATTTCGTTTTGTTAACACTTGACCCGCCGTGTATTTTATTCAAGTTTAATAAAAAGTGTTTGTCGTCAGAATTTTAATTTTTAACTATTTAACTTATTTAATTAGTCATTTTTTCTACTGCATGTATTTAACATATCTTTTGAAGAAAATTCTGGTTCGAATCAACTATTATCAAATAGTCAGGGGTAATTTTGACCTCTAATGGCGGTTCTAGTGTCAAAGCACTTTCGTGAGAAGTTTGTCTCAGAAATGGGGTTAAAAAAAATTTTCGAGGTGCCAGATTGCCCAGGTATTGTAATTTTTTAATGACATTGACAGGAGAATATATTCATTCTCCCGATATTGCGAAACTTCTATCATGGAAGAAAACTTCCGGCAGTATAAATGAATATAAGTTTTTGCCATTATTGTTGATTGAAAGCTTCCATTAATCAGGCATTGAAATAAATAGAAGTTTTCTATTTAAATGTATGTGAGGGAGCTCGACCCTTTTTCAATTTACGTCTACGTGAAAGATTACTGAACGGCTTAAGGATATGTCAGTTATTCTTTCTTAATAGTTCCATAATATTTGCTATTGGTTATTACGAATTATTCGATAGCTAAACAGTCTTTGTTTTCGATTGTATGTTTTAAGAAGATTTCTATTTCAACCTGGAGGACTTTTTATTTTTTTAATATGATTATGAAAATATCATTTGACTGTATATTGGCAGCGTACTCATCATGTTTATCATATCGGCTGTTATTTAAAACTTGTTAAAATCTCGCTATATCTTTTGTCAAATGAAATATGCATTGTTTAATAAAAATAAAAAAGGCTTATTTTTTATTTAAAAAAATAATAATGCGTTATCCACTACTGCTTACTCTCATCGCAATATTATGTGCAAAATAAAAAATTATTCGTCTTATTGAATTACAGAAATTTCCTTACGCTTAGTATTCAGGGGTGGAGATCATTTCTGACAATGACTTACACAGCGTACGTCTTGATTTTTGGTTGATTTTTTAATTAGAAATTCCGAATTCTCGTCATAAAGTTTTAACTTTCATTTTCCCTATTCAAGATGAATGATTTTCCATAAATAAAGTAAAAGAAAATTACTAATTAACTTTTTATGGTGTGAATTCAAACCTTCTAAAAAAAATCTGTCAAGCACGGCAACATTTGTGCTAATGACATAAAATAGCTCAAGAGAGAAAGGGGTTAAACTCGATCAAACTGATCCAAACATCACGAACGATTAGTAGGACATCTCTGCTATTAGTATATATAATTTTATTTATAAAATATTTCTTATTTAACAATATAATAAGTAATGCGAATTTTACTATTTTCAAATACTTATAGAATTTTGAATTGTAAATCATTTAAATTGCCGACGCAGTTTGAAATCTACGTATGCCGCATTACGAAATTGAAGATAAAACTCATTTTACAAATACTGATGTTCTAAGCTTCATTTATATTCATCATTACTAGGTACAGAAACTTCGGTACAATTAATCTCATATAGTATATGTAGACATATATGGTATATTTACAATTACTTACGCCTATAAGCAAATTCTTCCCAAATCTTTTTATCATCTATGTAATGTTCTTGTTAAAAATTACGTGCAGAAATTACTAACAGAATAATAGGATTAAAAGATAACAGATAATGATAATTAAGTATAAGGTAAGTAAAAACAAATTTATTTTGAAATATTCGCACAAATGCAAATGAATCAGTTCTTGAATAAATAGGCTTATTATTAGATGCCAATTACGCAAAATAAAAATCCTTTGCATAAAAGATAATTGAATCGTGATAAATATATAACTAATTAGAAGGAATTAGGAAGATTCAAATGATGAAATATTAGGAGCTAAAACTGTCAGAAAAGTCTGCAAAGTGACTTATATGACTTAGAACAAAGAAACTATAATTAGCGTCATTATTATATACGACTTTTAATTTCTTTTTGATACATGAAGAGTAATTTTATTCTCATAACAGTATCTGCAAACATAATTAGCTTTCGTTTTTACAAATTTATTTTTATTTTTATTATGATATGAATGACTGTTTTGTTAGCTAGTATTATTTTCTGGCTAGGAATTAAAATTTCGCAGCCAGAATTTTTTATTCAAAATAGATACCGGAAATTTTAAGTAGCAAACTTTATTTTATTTATTTACTTATTGTGAATTAAACATTCAAAAATTTCTATTCGAAAACCCTGGTATGAATCTGGTAAAAAACCACCGCGATTATTGGCAACATGCCTTGTCAAGATTTTACCCTTTCAGGGGTAAAACAATATTGTTGAAAAGGGAACATTTAAATTATTGATGACACCAGAATTCACATACAAATTGATTTAAAATGAATAAATTATTTTCTTCACATGCAGTATTTCCGGGAGTTTATTGCGGCTCCAAATGCTCTTCACAATGGAGTTTAGAATAATAAGGGGGAGACACATAGTGTATTGCAGGGCTGTCCAACCTGGCGCCAACGGAATACCAGAAAAATCTTACAGAAATGAAGACCTTACTGAATCGGCGATATTCGGAGATTTAATGAGACAAAAATTTCTGTAAAATTTTTCTGGAGTTCGGCGGGCGCCAGGTTGGACAGCCCTGGTGTATTGTTTAGCAGTTGTGAATGAAGTAAATGAGGAGGTTCTCACAATATGACAGCTGTTTTTTTAATCCAATCAAACAATTTCTTGCTATGGATGTTGAAAATTTCCACCAGTAAACTTGAATACAGATTTTCATCACATTTAAGTGACTTATTTTTAGGAAATTTAACTCACAACTATGACAAAATATTTCGAATTCATTTTACTTGCATCAGATTGCCAGGTATTGTTATCTTTTTATTCACACTGACAGGAGGTTGTCTTGGTTGTTAAAATATGGCCGAACTACTACCTCAGAATTAAACTTACACCAGTAAAATTGAAGGTAAATTTTTGCCATTTTTTTACTGAAATTTTGCATTTAAAAATAATGAATTGTTTAAATAAATTGAATTTTCATGTTAAATACTGGTGGAAATTTTCTCCTGTTATAATGAACCCCTGCGAAAACGGTTACACTTGAAGCTTCAATATTTGAAGTATATGTCAATTAATATTTCATATTAGCTCCTTGCTTTTGACACCACTAAATGTTTACAGATTATCACCATGCTTAATTGCAGATAAACCAGCTGTTTGATAAGTCAAATAAATTTATTTTAATAGACTGATCTGGTTCCCACAGAAAATGCCGCAGATTACACTGAACACTTAGCAACATTACTTGTAACTGAGTTGACAATTTGGGCATTTTTTTAACCCATTCGTGCCCACCACCTTTTGCGCAAATTTTATTCGGTTGGCACCACTATTTTTAAAAGAATTAAGTTTAGTTCATTAATTACGAAAATGTTTCAATTAAATAAAATAAAGCTTGCTGTTCTTTTTTACCGGTGCCAAAAACAGTGCTACATGCACCTTTTGAAGCGTCCCTAAAAAGGGACGCTAGACACTAATGGGTTAAATTCTAAAAACTCTTAGAAATTTTTTGAAATATTTTTTAATTTATCACTAGAACGCCCGAAAGGAGTCGATTCGACTCCAGCCATGTAATTAAATTTCATTTCGAGCCAGAATTATTTTCTTGAAATAAGTTAAATTTCAAACACGCAGATATTACGTTAAATAAATCAATTAAATAATTTCGAATAAAAATTCTGGTGTGAAATATTATTATGAAACTTCAGTAAAAATTTTGAGCGTTCTAGTCTTATATAATGGCAAACATTTCGTGATTGCATAAAGTATTTAAGCAACTTTATTTTCAAAATTATCGGTATGAATTAGATTTTTTTAAATTACAAAACCGCATACTCATATGACGAAAATGAATAATAATAGCAAAGCAGTAGCGGCTGGCTAGGGGGTGCTGCATCAATTTATGCACACCACAAAAATTGTATGGTTACTTCAGTTTTATTTAATCAACAAAATTTGTCCAATAAATAATATGAAAGTTTCTGTTAAATTTTAGTGGTGTGAAAAATCGGATGCAGCACTCCCTGACGAGCCGCTTCTGTAGCAAAGTGAGAGAATACCAGATACAATTAAATCTCCAAAATATTACGGAAGAAATCAAGAACATCCGTTCTACCAGAAATTATACATAGCTGCCGACTATTATGCTGTTTTGTACGACCAAGCTTATTAGAATCCTTTGATTTATTTAATCAGCCAATTGGGACGAGTAAAAATGACAAAATTTGCTGTTCAATTTTCGTGTTAACATACAGTGTTGCCAGTGGGCTACTTTTTTTTAATTCAGATTTCTTGACTGGCACCACTTTGTAGAAACTGTAAAAATCAATTTGCTTCACCTTAATTAATGTGTCCTTAAATAAGGCGCATTTTACCATTTCAAAATAGTGGTGTCAAACAAGAATCTGAATTTTAAAAAAGTAGCCCATCTGGCAACACTGGTAACTTAAAGCGTTAGAGGTGGCTGCTTTGAATTAGTTCTTTCAATTTATACAGAAAAAAACATAATGACAAACGAAAAGTCGCTAAATGTAGGAGTCGCTTGGCTTTAAAAAATATACTAATATTTGTATGGTAAACATGCTTAAAAAGGAAAATTTCCAAATAAATATTATGTCGAAAATTCGGAAAATCATTAAAAAGCAACTGTTTAAAAAGTTTTAATTGGTTGCTCATCTAAGAAAACAATAACCACAAGCATTTCTTTTTAATTCGAAAACAAAATTTCGCATATTTCATAATATCCTAGAAGTGTTAAAAATAGAATAAAGCTATTGCCCAGAAAATTTGTTTCTTTTCTCTCCTTCTTCACCATCATAAACATAAAACAAACGAAGTAAGTCGTTAAACAGAAAAAGTATTTCTTATAGAAAATATTGAATGAGTAGACATGAAATTGCTAGGTATATAAACAGACATAACACAATGATTTATAATTTTTTGAAGCATCCAACAGATTATGGCAAAAAACATACAAATGTGTCTGCTTCTTTGAGTATGTTCCAGAAATATGTACCGTAATTTCGGGTGTATAAGCCGCGGATCAAACAATTCTTTTTGGACCCAGAAATCTTATTTAGAGATTGAAGATAAATATTTACGGCGATCTAAGTAGTTACACTTATTTCTTAAAAAATTCTGGGTCGAAAAAGAATTGTTTGACCTGCGGCTTATACACCCGAAATTACGGTAATTGGCGCGTCGAGCTTCCCTAAAAGACAGAGTTCTAACTGAAATTGTAACAGAAAGGAATTCAGTGGCGCAACCAGGGTGGGTGCTTAAAACCAACAACATTCTACGTTTTTTTCTCTTTGATTCATAGCAGTAAATTTTCTAGTTAGATAAGGCGAACAGAACTTAAAAAAATTATTGGTATTCAGAGATCTTGGGCACCCACCCTGATTACGTCACTGTAATCTACCACGCACTAGCCAAGCAATACGTAATGTTCAGCAATAGAATACCAATGTCAGATATGCTAAAATACGGTTACGTTGTACGTGTCAGGTCTCCGGCTTTTGGTCCCCACTGTTATCTGCTATTTTAACTCGACAAAATGCTCCTAATATATCAAAGAACTTTTTCTCTATTACGATACTGGTGTCCAAAAAGCCGGAGACTTGGCAGCTCTGGGTTACGCCCACTCCATACACAGTGCTGCCCCAGGCGACTTTTTATATTCTCTGAGAACAAATATTTTCTAATATAAAGTTTGGATTATATTTCTCCTACAAACACTGACATAGGGTGTATTAAGGTTTTCTGTCTTGAGAATGTGGTGTCACATAGAATTAAAAAAAAAATAGACTCATGTGGCATCCCGGCTCACAAAACTAGATGAAGTGGGCAGGTTTTGTAACCCATGGAACAGCACTTCTCGTGCCCATTGGAGATGACATGAAATCATAATTATATGTGTATATGCCAGTTGAAAATTTATTGTCCTCTTACAGTGTTACCAGAGGCTACTTTTTTTAAAATTCAGGTGTCTTTACTGGCACCACTTTTTTGAAACTGTAAAAATCAATTTGCGTCACCTTAATTAATGTGTCCTTAAATAATGCGCATGTCACTATTTCAAAATAGTGGTGTCAAACAAGAATCTGAATTTTTAAAAAGTAGCCCATCAGGCAACACTACATTCTTATCGCAGGTGGTGATTATTTGTTTCGACAAGGCAATTTAATTTTAAATGTCTCGTGAATTATGCTCATGTTTCGAGGCCATTTTTGTCCAGTTTTTGACTGGCCGCCAAAAAGACCGGATTTAAACCCCACCGAGAATCTATGGGGCGTTTTATCTAGAGTCATATATAAGTATACCACACAATATGCAAATTTAGACGATTTGATATAATTCATATAATTAGCGTCGAAAAATATTTCTAAACAAATTTTAACTGCACTTTCTTAGTCAATGACTTTACGATTAATTTGTGTCATTCAGAAAAAAACTGACTTTACACAATATGAATTAATTTCCGGAAAGATTTTATTATGTCCTTATGATTTTTCCATGTTTCATAAACATTTCTGTTAATCTATGATTTATATGTTTATTGCAATTTAATTTTGTATTATATGTTCCCACTGTTTGCTAATTAGTAGTCGTAAAATGTTTGATTTCCTTTTTAATTGATGATTCGTTCAACACATATTATTTATTTTTCAATATATCCTTATAATTTTTTTAGCTGTATTTGAAAGTAACATTAGGGCAAGGATGCAAAAATCTAGGTGCCAACGGATAGTTTCTCACAGTGTTGCCAGTGGGCTATTTTTTTAAAAATTCAGATTTCTTGATTGGCACCTCTTTTTTGAAACAGAATTATCTTTTGTTTTAGCCTTAATTACATGCCATTGATTAAGCCAAATTTTATCATTTTTAAAAAGTGGTGCCAATCAAGAATCGGAATTTTAAAAAAGTAGCCCATGTGGCAACACTGGTTTCTCACTGCTATAATTTAAAAGTTTTCTTTGCTGAAATTTTAATAGAATTTAAGCAACAATTTTATACGAATTATCGGACTAAAAAAACGAAAGAAAGAAATCTAGTAGTCAGAGACTGCCTGCTGGCGCCTACATATTTGCACCCCTCCATTAGGGTAAATTGAAATAGTACTAAATTCTGAAATTTTAAACTTGGAAAAGTAAGTTTCGCAACATACTTGGAATTTTTCGATACATTTTACCTTACAGTATATAATTATGTCAAATAGTTTAGAAATAATAGTTTCAAAATTTTGAATTTTTCAGAATTGCAAATAAAACTACAAATTGGCTATTTATTTAATATAACTCAAAAACTACTCAGTGGAATAAGCTGAAAATTTAGATTTATTTATTTGAAGCTTCTAGAGTTCAATTTCTGTTTTAAAAACTTAGATTGCAAGTCATATTTAAAAAAAAACTATTTCAAGACATACGGATTTCCCCAAACCTTATGAACTTGTAACCAATGAATTTATTCATAACACTTTAAAAGTACGCAGCTATACGATATCTGCAATAAAGTGTAATACGCTTAGATATATATATTCGTGATACTTAATTCTAAATATTCAGGTAATAAAGTAATATTTGTATTCGAAACGATCCGGCATACAATTGTTGCATATTATATTTGAGACACCTGTACTCTATATCATACTATATCATACTTTATATCATTCTCTATATCATACTCTACTCTATATCATTTTATTAAAAATCTTGTGTTATACAAGAATGTAGGAACAAAATAAATTTTATCCTTATCTAAATCTTAATAGATCTTAACCCTTTCCGACACGGGTAAAATTTGTACTAAAATGAGACATTATCGACTGACACCGGAACTCACAAACGAATTTTTCAAATATTTTGAATTCCTGAATTTAAGCTTTTATTGTAAAAGCAAAATTTTACTAAAATATTACTGGTGCCGTTTGCAAGTTTGGAATTAAAATTAGGTATCCTATACCGGGCACAGTGTGCCGGAAAGGGTTAATACATCTAAATTAAAATGTAGTATAAAATGCAGATAATCAGTATGAAAAAATATTTTGACATAACTAGTTTGATTTAATAAGTAAGTATTGAAAAGCTTACAAAAAATTTACTAATTCTATAATAAATGTCATGAATATTTTACAGATATCTTCTTAGTATGATATAATGTATTTTGAATGATTATTATTTATTTAAGAAGCGTTGTTTATTGCCATAAAACGAACTTTCTTTGACACTCTAGATCGTATAATACATAACCTAACGAATTTGATTTATTGTTTTAGTAATTTAGTTTGAAAATTGCTTTGTACGTCCAAAAATTTACGGAAATTATTTTTGTTAAACATTTAATTGATTCAATAATTCAACAAAAGGATTTTCAATTGTTTCATTTCCGCTATATGAATGAAAAATTTGAAGTTTATTTCCTGAAAGTAAAAAGGTTATTCAGATATCAATTCATATTTCTTATGTTCCTTATAAATCTGAAAAATATTCAAGGCACATGCAAAATGAATTAATGGTGCCTTCATAGATGGTAAGATTTACGCTTTTTTTCCTATCACTATTTTTTAACACAAAAGTTACATTGTTTAATCATTGAAAACATACGGTTAAAAAGGGGAATTTTTTTCTGATCAAAAACAGTGGTGCGAAAAAACCGTAAGTATAGGCAACTGCGTGTGCTCCCAAAAGCTTCGCTTGAGATTTATAATTTATCAAATCATGCATGTATTTATCGTAGAACTAGTAAGAGAAAGTAATTGACATATCTTTAAAACACTGATGTTGTTATATTTATGGAATATATTTTATCCCACCGACCTTCGAGGGGTTAATTAATGACAGAATTTCGGTGATTTAATAAGGTAAATAATTCTATTAAAATTTAGTGGTGAAAATAAGCGGTTTCATCAATGTATTTCGGCTACTTTTTTATTCAGATTGTATCAAGCAATGACTGTTAATACTTTTTTGGAACTGCAATATTCGCCTTAGTCAGTCTGGCATCAAATAAAATGAATAAATTTATTTCTAAAAAGTGGTAGCAAGCAAGCAATCTGTGAGTGAAAAAGAATAAAACTATCAAATTACAATACTGCAATATTTATATTTAAATAAATATATAAATAAATATTATACTTGGTGATTAAAAAGAAATGTTGACAAAATGATATGACAAATCAAGCATACAACAAGGATAAAAAATCACATAGGAACATAGGGTCGCAAACTACTTATTGAGTCACAAATACAGGCTGTTTCATTCTAGCTACACCCGGTTTGACTTTAACAACTTCGAGAAAAATAAAAACATTGTAATGAAAATGCAACGATATGAACCTTATTTTTTATGAAATGTGATAACCTTACGAAAAGATCTGGAAAAACATATTGCTCAAGCAATCGATGACACCGTATAAACTGATTATCACAGTCCAAATAGTGATGTGTCAAGTGCATATTGCTGGCGTGCATAATGCAAACTTCTACCACTTTTGTTTGGTGTTATCGCATTTAAAACAAAGGTGAGAATGCCAGTTAACTGTTTCATAATAATATACTTCTGTTTTCTGAAACTTATTACCGTCAACCCAAATTGAGTTAGTATGAAACACCCTGTATTTGTGGCTCAACAAGTGGTTTACGATCACTTATTTTTATTATTTTTTATTATTTTTTATCTTTGTCATATAGCTGATTTGTCATATTATTTTATCCACGTTTTTTTTAATCACCCTGTATATATATTGAAACTATGGCTATAACTGACAAACAAGGTCTCCATATGGGCATACCCCGAAAAATCTGAAAAAATTACAGCATGTTCTTCTCGTGTGTTTATATACTTAAAAAAAATGGCGGAACCTATATTCAGTATCCGTAAAAAAATAATGAAAATTTCGTTATTTGGCGATTTATTGCCGGTTGGCGAAGGATTGTAATTTCAAAAAATACTTTATATCAAATACACTTCAAGAAAAAAAAAGTTTCATGCTGAACTTGTTTTGATAAATTTAATTTAAATAACTTTAGTTTTGTCAGTTTTAATTTGTTTTAAGTATAATTTTGTTATAACGATATTTATATGTATTTCTATTCAAATTTAATCATCAAAATTTGAGATTTAAAACGAATTTCATAATTTAAATTAATTAAATTTGTTTCAAACTCAAAGTCCAATTGAGAATTGTCGATTAAATTTTCTTGCTATGGAAACATCTGGCTTTAGTTTTTGAATACGTTTAAATGTATGAAGATACATTTTCTCAATATGATTATTTTTATCTATGAAATTTTTTTCCAGTGATTTATTAAATAGCTACTTCAACAAGTAATATATATATGTAATACAATATGTATATTTATGTATATAATATATTAAAGTCTCTCATTGCTTATGTTAAAATTCATTAAATACTATTTACACGCATTCTAAATATCCAACAGTTTTAAGTTGCATTATAATCGTTCGCTTTTGGCGAGGAAAAGGCCTGCTCGTCAAATCGACTGACGCTTTCGTCTTTTCATGCCAAATATTCGATTTTTTTTTACAAACTTTCTACTGTGATCCGGCCGCTAATTTTGACTGATCCTTTATTACATACATAAGTACTTCAATTAGTATTTTTTTCATAAAATTCTGAGTATTCCCAGGATGGAGACCTTCCTTGTGAGATTTACAAATTATCCGTATTTTTTAATTCCACCTATCGCGAATAAGGCTTTTCGAGGCAGTTGTATACAACATTTAAAATGTATAAATAATCGTGATACATATGTTTGTTTGGAGCTATATATACAAAAGTGGCTGTTTCAGAATTCTGATACTACTACTATATCTGCCAACTGTTGCGATTTGTTTCAATAATTATTTTTTGACACATAAGTTTGTCTTATATGTTCATCATAAACATAAGATTTAACAAAGCAATTTTTTCTGGTGAAAAGTAGTGGAAAGGAAAAAAGCGTAAAAGTTGCTGCGATGAAGTACGTAATTTTAGTAAAACCTTGCACAATAATTATCTAAAAAATTAATATAGTGTTTAATTATTTTAAAATAACATTGCTCCAAAATTCTCGAGTGTTTCAATATTATATAATATTATTAGTGTCGATTTTGGGATGAGCTATTAATAAAAACTATTACAAAAGTTTTTACATAAAAAACAGTTAGAAGCTTACAGTTAGTCTTTTAACATTGAAATCGTTATGAGAGAAAAAAGTAGAAGTGGGGTCAAAAGATTAATATAGGTCAAAGGGTTGTATAAAGGGTTTCGTTTAACCCTTTAACGTTCATTGGTTTCGCCACGAAACCACAAAATTTTAATTCCGATACGCAACACTGACACCGGTATTTTTATCTAAAAATATCCCTTTTATTTTGTAAGTGAAAAACCACGTTTTCTTATTTAAAAATATATCTGTTCTTAATTACCGGTGTCAGTCATTTATTTCGACATCTTAGCAATGAAAATGCTATGATCGTTAAAGGGTTAATATAGCTTTCAGTACCCACTATTCTTTATCAATAAAAACAATGATGATAGCAACATAAAAATTATTAGGTTAGTCGAAAAGTTCTGTCGTATAATGATATTTCACGCCTAATTTCCCATAATTCAGATTCTTCAATGGCACCACTTTTTCTAAGCATTAAAATTTTTTTGGAACCTGACTTTCGTACCTGACTGCGAAGTGTAGTATAGTGATACGCATAAAACGTAAGTGCATATTTTTTTTTAAGAAGACACTTTACTATAACTTTTATTAAACATAATTTTTTAAATAGTCTGTTTTGAAGTTTTATTTTATTTTTTATATTTAATTTTGATGGAAAAGTTAAAAAGATATATTTTTTGTCTTGCATACGCTGCGAGCAATGTTGTAGCAAAATTATTAGTTTAAGAGCTCCCAAAAGAAATTAAGGATAAAATTATAGAATTTTTTCAGTTACATACTGAGTGTTCTTTTCATTTTTCTGTAAACTCAAATCATTTATTACAGAACAGGGCTGGCTACTACTATTGTCCAGATTGATTGGCAAAGTGTCATTAATTTTCACATTAGTCACGTGAAATTACCCGCGAGGGTAACCGTGCTCTCCCGTAAGTAAACCTAAGAGAGTGTTCTTTTCTAAAATTTTCGTTTGCACTTCAGCATTTAAAAATGTAGTTTTCTCCAAGATTGATGTGAAAAATTAATCTTTTTCACGTTAGATTTCGAATGTATATTTTTATGAGGAAATTTAACAATATTAAAATTTAAAAGCGAAAAAAAGTCCAATGTGTTTAAAATCTTGCATTTATCGCGCGGAGAAACTCGAATGCTAATGTAAGAAAAATGTGATAAATCTTCTCGCTTTAATTTATTTTTAGATGATTTTTTCTAGCATACCATAGATCGATATCCACTATTGTGCGTTTGTTTTTTTCGACTTCTGTTATAATTTTTTATAGGAGGATACTTTCACTTTTATCGTCGGTTTCACCGCATGACCAATGCAGCTCTTAATAGGTTTTGACTATTTTTATGTAACTAGTGAAAGCATTTAACCAATGTTGTCCGTTCAGGCTTGGTTCGTATTAACCCTGTAAGTTCCGCAATGTGAATTTCTTCACAATACCCAAGTGTCACTTTGGAAAAATAATTTTCGAACAAAAAATTCGGTTTATTATGTACACGAAATAAAAAGTACTATTTCAGTCAAAAAGTGTTATTTCTGAACTCCGGCGTCTCTTATACAGTGTTGCCAGTGGGCTACTTTTTTTAAATTCAAATTTCTTGACTGACACCACTTTTTTGAAACGGTAGAGTTTCCTTTCTTTTCTCGTTAATTAATATGACATTAAATAAGCCTCATTTTACCATTTCCAAAAAGTGGTGCCAATGAAGAATCTGAATTTTAAAAAGTAGCCCGTCTGGCAACAGTGCTCTTATACAAATTTTATTTGCCAGCACCAAGTTTCCTTCAAGTACACAATTTCAAAATTACTCTGATTAAAAATGGCAAATGTTATTTTCCTTTATTACTGATGACAAAAACGAATTTTGCATGGAAAGATGATGTCTCCGCAGCGGAGACAACGGGGTGCTAAGGATTAATAAATAGTGACATTACCCCTCCTCCCAGTATAGTAAATACTTTTGAAGTAACACAATTATATGATCATAGCTGCCTAATACTACAGTCGGAAACAGATAGTGCGGTTGTTTGGCACATCATTAATTTCGTATTGCAGTTGTCGCCCCATTTAACAAAAGAATTCTGTGGTTAAATTAGTACTCTCCTCTGGCTATATATCTGGTAATAGATATTTTTGCCATCTAAATAAAAATAAAGCAGTTCATTTTACTTAACTCTCAGGATCCCAAACCGCCGTAGACCGCCGGAGATATTTTCGAATATTTTAATTCGTATATCCTAATTCCCACCAGAAAAATAAAGTAGCAATATTGGCTTCATTTCCTAACAGACATTCCTGATTTAAAAAAACCGAAATTAGTCACTGAAACTTACTGGTATAAAGTCAGGTTTTATGAACTTCATAATTTCTAGAACGTGTTCTATCATGGGAATTAAAGGGTAGAAAGATATTAATCTGAAAATGCTCAATTAATTAAAAATAGAAGGAGCGTGAGGGTTCATTTAACCCCTTTCAATTGTACATACTTCGACTGAAACTAGAAATTAACTCATTAGTGTCTATCGTCCCTTTTTAGGGACGGTTATAAAAAAAGGCAAGAAAGCGCTTTTCATACCAGTAAATAGAAAGATAAATAAACACTATTTTTCACGAGACAAATTCTTCAATAAATTAAGATAAACGTTATTCTTCTTTTAAAAGCGGTGGGAAACCCAAAATTTCATTTTTAAAGAAAAAAATAATATGGGCATTAATGGGTTAAATGGCCATTTAACCCACAATTCCATGGCCGCAATTCCATGTTTCTGGCACAAAGCCTGTGAGATAGGCCTTCCCGCACATTTTTTTTTACCGTAATCTGTTGTATTCTTTAAAAATTATAAATTGCTGTTCTAGATCTGTTTATATAACTTAAAATTCTATGTCTACGCATTCTAAATGTCCCATAAGCAATCATTTTCCCTTTTTTATTTTCCGATCTTTAATTGCTGTTTGGCATGAGGAAGAAGGAGAAAAAGCGAACCGTTTTACTGGGTAAAATGCGTGTAGTTAGAATTTTTTCCGAGTAGCAATCTATTAAAATAATTTAAATAGTTACCTTAAAATTGTTCAAATAAATTTATTTAGTTTTTGAAAATCTAAAAACCTGAATTCATGGCAAAAGCAATGACCTATATCAAGGCGGTCAAACCTACTGCCCGCGATGCACAAGAAAAATTTTACAGAAGAGAAATTTTGCCTTTTTTCATCGATGAATATATCCGATTAAATAAGGTCTTGATTTCTGTAAGGATTTTCTTGTATCCGGTCGGGCACCAGGGTAGGAAGCCTTAACTTACAGTTAACTTATTATAATATTATATAATTAATAATTATTATATAATTATTATATTATAATATAATTAATTATTATTAAATTATTTTCGGTTTCCAAAAGAATTGCTGTAAAAACCTGCAAAGAAGAATTTTCTTGAAAACTGTCATTAGAATAGGACAAATTGGAAGGTGTGCAATAAATGCTGAATCTTTTAACCAGAATCTACATTGGTGTTGCATAACATTTTATTGCCACCACAGCATTCAAAAGGATATTTTTTTAATTTAATCGTATACATTGTGTTTTAATTATATGTTCATACAAATAAAAATATGCATAAAACATATAGGTCTACCCAAATTTGTTAAGAGAATATTTCGCTTTATATTCCTGCAGAATGTTTTTCAAAATTCACGAATAAGCGTCGGAATTCTAAATTTTGTTATTTTAAAATTTACAGTGGTTCGATATTTGTCTACCTGTTGTGAGTGAAGTAACTGAGAAAAATGTCAGTATACGTCGGCTGATTTATTTACATCGGACAAACAGCTTCTTATAGCCGTCAAAACAAGCTTCTAAATATAAATTTTGAAAACACTAATTTCGCCTTATTTGAGTGGGGCTTCCAAGAAAAATTCTCTCAAAATATAGGTAAATGTTCTATTTTTTTACTGGTGGCAGCTTGCCTAGGTATTGTAATCAATTTCAATGTAACTGACAGGGAGTTGTCTAGGTTGCCACAGTATGGCGTAAATGCAAGTCCCAACTACCGACCAAGTAAACTTCCACCAGTAAAAATGAATAGCTTTTTTTGTCATTATTTATCACTGAAAAATTGCTTTAAAATAGCTTTTAAATAAGAAGAAATTTCCTATTTAAATTTACAGATAAAAGTTTAACAGTAATCAATTCCTGTGAAATCTGTGTCTGTTGAAACATCAATATTTTAACCCTTTCTGGAGTACAAAATATTATGTTCAAAAAAATTATGAAATGATTGACTAACGCCAAAATATGCAAACTAACTTCTTAAGGATATATACCTTATTTTTCTTAACTTTTAACGTAAAAGTTCATTTTTTAGTATTCTTGGTGTCGCATGTAAGTTTGGTATTAAAATTAGGTGGTTACGTCATGGGATCACTGCGCTTGGTTTTTCTGTTCTAAAATATTGATAGCCAAAAATCGTAGCATGTGACTTACACAACAAGTATTTGAAGAAACAGTCGATATGAATGATAGTGGGCGAATTGTGCACCTCTACTTTCAGGACTGCCACAAGAGACTTTTTTTTTATTTCTATTTACTACTAGTTTTTCACACTAGTTTTTCTAAACAAAAATATTTACGTACACTTTATTAACATTTGCAAGAGAAATATACTATAAAATGTATTCTGTTAAAATAGTGGTGCAGATAAAATTGAACAATATCATCTGTGGCAACCCTTTACTCTATATAGTTCATTATATAGATGGACAATAAGCAAAGATATATTATGTGACAAACTTTTAATGGCACTAGTGGCAGACTTGTTTTATCTCATGAGTTACGTTTTGAACTTATAATTTGAACATTCTTACCGAAATTAAATAATTTGCAGTGTTGCCCAGTCTCCGACTTTTTTCAACCAGTGTTATCTTCGAGAAAACGGATTTCTTTTTTCTTTTCTTTTCTTTTTTTTTAATCGTTCATTTTTTTCTAATTAAATAAAACATCATTTTCTATATTAAAATACAGGTATAAAAAAGCCGGACACATGACAAATCGATTTGCTAATATTTTATGCGTAAAAAATATTTTTTATTTCGAAAAATATACTGGAAAAAGCGACATAAATTTTTCAGCGCTAAGCTTCCATCAATTAAATTAAAAAGCAAATAAAAATTTAATTAGAAGATTTCTGATAAAATTAATTATTAAAGTATTTTTTGTGTAAAATGATCTTAATATAACAATTGCTGTATATGTTATTAACACTAGAACCGCGGCGAGGAGTCATTTTGGCCCGTATTGTATGGAGAGATGTCGATTCAAACCAGAAAAAGCTTAATAAAATAAGCTTAATATAAGCTGAGCAAAAATATTTTCAAGAAATAACTTAAACAGTTTTAAATGAAAATTGAGGTGAAAAATATTTTTATAAAACTTGGATGAATTTTCCCGCGGTTCTAGTGTTAAGAAATACTTTTAAATATTCACATATTTTTCATCAATTTCAGATAAAGCACCATTAGAAAATAATTCAATTCAGAGATTTTAACAAATTAACTGTAATTTTCATAATTACTAAACAAGTTAATTAGTTTATTTTGTTCAAGCCCTTTTAAACTAATCTGATAAGTAATTTTCTTATGTATGAAAGTAGACAGATTTTCATTAAATCGACAAATAGTTTTACATTAAATCCTTTTATTTTTATAGAAAAAATATATATGACTAAAATTATTTTTTAATTCATTAATTGGAGGGGATTTAATGTTTTCTTAGTAAATAAAAGTTTTAATTGCCAAATTTGATCAAAAATAAATTAAATGGATGTTTTTTACAACGTTATCAAGGGACGTAATCTTCGATATACGTATCTGCAAAGTCGCAAATTCGCTAAATAAAAAAATATTGTTTTAAGAACTGTTAATAAAAAGTGGTTATAATTAGGGTATATGATTAATAAATAGGAATGTATTTCAAAAAATAATTTAGATGCATTTACATTTCAATAAATAGTTCAGTTAAATTAGCATATTATTTAATCCAGGATTTAAACATGAGCACACCGGTGAATTTTTTCACACCTCTGATTTAGGTGTAGAAATCTTTGACAGTTTAAACTTTTTAGAATATAAACACGTGTACAAATATGAAAACGCATTCAAACGTAATACTTATATATAACTCTGAAAATGTCCCATACATATTACAGTCCACAGGTCAAAATTATAAAAACATTAAAAAATTTAATGATTCACGATATTTATGTAACCCAATTATAGAACCCGACGATAATTAACTGCCTTGCTCCTTTTATCAAAATGATATCATATTAACTACTTAACTGTTCCTTTTTTACTCACAATAAATTCAAATATGAGATAAACACCACTTTTTTAAGCTAAAATATTCTTAATAATTAATGTAAACATTTCTGCTATTAAATGATATGAAATTGTATTTAAAAAATTTAGTGGAGTAAAAATGCTTCAACCCTTTCCGGCACGGGCAAAATTTATCAGTAAAATGAGAAATTATTGACTGACACCGGAATTCACAATCGAATTTTTTAGATATTCTGACTTTCTTAATTTAAGCTGTTATTGTAAAAGCAAAATTTTGCTAAAATATTATTGGTGCCGTTTGCAATTTGGAAATAAAATTAGGTATCCCAGAAAGGGCACACTGTGCCGGAAAGGGTTAAGTGATGGATAAAGCAAGCTCTTCTTATCTTAGCAAGATCTGTTTAACCTTTAGATTAACCTTCCGTCTACCAGACAAAACACCCATTTATCTACGGCAACACCTAATTTTAATTCCAAACTTGCAAACGGCACCAGTAATATTTTAATATAATTTTGCTTTTACAATGAAAGCTTAAATTAAGGAATTCGTAATATGTAGACAAGTCCTTTATAAATTCCGGTGTCAATCGACAATTTCTCATTTTACCATTGACACCAGAAATATTGCTGTCGGGTCCAATGGACCCGTCTGGTAGACGGAAGGTTAAGGAGTTGAACTGGCAATTATTTTTATATATGAGTTCGTACCACAGTTTACACTAAGATTTATTTGTGATAATTCTCTCCTTAACACTAGAACGCCCGAAAGGAGTCGATTCGACTCCAACCATGTAATTAAATTTCATTTCGAGCCAGAATTTTTTTGAAATAAGTTAAATTTCAAACACGCGGATTTACGTTAAATGAATCAATTAAATAATTTCGAATAAAATTTCTGGTGTGAAATATTATTATGAAACTTCAGTAAAATTTTCGGGCGTTCTAGTGTTAATGTATCCTAGTATATGTATACGGCAGAAATTATATTTTACAAATTGTTGCGAACAGAATAAAGAAAAAATGTCTGGGACGACTATGTCCCAACCCCGTAATCAAAGGGTTAATAGTTTTTGCGTTCTGATCCTGAACAATTAGAAACAAGTCATTCTGCGTAAAATGCGTTAATAGCCTCAATACCAGTATAAGCTTACAGACCCGTTGTGCTAAAGAGCTAATAAAAATAATACTGAGTATGTGTGTAAATTATAAAAAAAAATTTTTTTTTAATCGAGATTACTGCAAATTTAACAAAATCGTATTTCAGGGATTATCTACAGTTTATACATAATAGAAAAATGTAACAATAATAATAATAATAATAATAATACAATAAAAGATAAAATGCATTTTTCAACCGAAAAAACCAATTCGCCCCTTATGTCTTTAAAGTAAATAAATAAATAATTTAAAAAATAAAACTTTTAAACAGTAATATTCTATAATGAAATTATTGCTAACATCTAACCCCTTGGGGACGAGCAACACGTATACGTGTATACGTGTACACGTATACACGTATCCTCGTATACACGTATAAACGTATATTCGTACACGTATACGTGTACGAGCACCGCAAAAGAGCTTAAGAATTCTTGTTTATAGCCACCAATAAAATTTTATTGTAAAATTTGCCTCATTTAATAGGATCATTTTCTCGATTTAAGAAGGCACAAATTTCTGTTTTTAAAAATCGGTAACAAAAACATTTAAAATTTAGTAAAAAGGTCCTGTCCGGAAGGAGTTTAACAGTATTTTTACCACTATTTCTGATGGTTAAAAATTGTTTTGTACAATCCGAATTTTTTGAAACCTGAAACAAAACTTTCCATTTAAATTTCCATTATTATTTTACTAATGAAGAAGCATAAAAATTAAAAGCACATCATAGAAAAAAATGCATATAATAAAAATAAATTTCTGTTTCCGTTTGTATAAAACTTCGAAAGCTTATAAAGTATTAAAACTTGGTACTGGAAGAGTTAATTAAATAATTAAAATGACAATAACACATTTGTTGACAACTTTTGGAACTATTTTTAACTGTAGAAGCACCAAGAGCCAGTTTGACTTCTATGAAATATGTTTAATTATACTAAAACAAGAAATTTCCTTAAAAAAGGGATAAATGTACTTATTACGCACATAAATCTTAAATAAATAAGTTAAAGAAATTTAAATAAAAATGTTGATACATTTTTTATATGAAAAGGGCATACCTGGATAATCAATTAAATTCCTTTTTTTTCCAGGCGTTCCTACCTATATTACAATACATTTCCCCTATTATCACCTTATAAATATTCATATTTTATGAGATAAAAATGTTTTTTCGATTTTAAAAAAATCTCATTTTCTCAAAAACTACTGCACCGAATTACATGCCATTAATTGAGTTTATATAGACATCAAAGACGAATAACTGGGAATTTTTGTATGATTATCTGGTTTTAAAAAGTGTGCAAAAAAGTAGAAATGAATTACAAAAATAAAAATCATGTATTATAGTTGTCCGAAAATTAAGATTTTATTGTAAAAAATTCCTCATATGTGCCCGAATATTATATAAAATGTCGAAAGTTTGCGTTCGGTACTACATATAAATATTTTTTTAAATATGTATTTAATTTATTAAAATTCATTTAAAGGCGTTATTTGAGGCGGAGATACTCCATTTTGACATCTGATGAATTTTTTGAGCAATGTTAGCTGACAATGTGCCAACTAATGTATTTTAGATTTCATTAGACTTATAGGCCATAATTTTCAACACTATCGATACTATTTTGAAAACCGATGTTTTGTATGGAGACTATAGAGAAAAATATTTTTGCTTGGAAAACTACAACATTCCTCGATATCGAAATGCAACGACTATTATTATAATGATTTTTACTGAAACCTTTTCAACACTTTAAACGAAGGTTACTACGAATAATGCATCTCCGTAATTTCTTTTACTGCGCTAAAATTAATACGAATGTTATGCAGTTAGAATTAAAACGCAATGAGTTCTTTTAATTCTGACATATTATCTGGAATGTGTGGTAATAGACTATTTTTGATTCAAGATATATGCTACTAACAATTTTTGTTCATTCTAATGGCAGATTTCTGTGGCTATTTAATTCGAAGATAAACATTAGCAAAAGATACAAAAATTGAGTTAAAAGGAAAAAAAAAAGAAAGCTGACAAAACTGCATTTTGCACCATTTAATATTTGTTGAGGTAAAAATGTTTATTATTATTATTTTAAATAAATAAACATTAGTCCAAAAATACAGTGAGAAAATTACAAGGATATTAATATATTGTAAATGCATAGCTTTTTTTTCAAATATATTATAAACTTTTATACAAACACATAGTCGTGTTCAGTGCATTTGGTATAGATGCCAACATCTCTTAATTATTCAGGGGTCTGACCAAAAATTTGCTTGATGAAACCGGAAAAAATATATAGGATAATGTGTCTTGTTTCTGCGATCTTCGAAATCATAGTAATGTTTTTGGTCAAATAAAATTTCCGGTTAAAAACATGCTCATCTTGGATCAGACTCCGGAATAAATTAACCCTTCGAGCTCTGGGGTACAAATTTCTTCAAAATTCCAAATGTCACATTGGCACGAGTATTTTGCAAAGAAAAAAAAAACGGTTAACGATAAACACAAAAAAATATATTAAACATTTTTGAAGTAAATTTGGTAAAATTTTCTGGTGCCATTGTGACATTTCGGAATTAAAATTATGTAGTAGAAAATTCTACCAGCAGATCTCAAGGGGTTAAACCCTTGGGGACGAGCGACACATATACGTGCCGCGAAAAGGTTTAAGAATCCCTTGTTATTCCCACCAGTAAAATTTTACTATAAAATTTGCCTAATTTAATTTGAGCATTTTTATCGATTTAATAAACCGCAAATTTCTGTTTTTAAAATCCGGTGACAAAACATTAAAAATTTCGCAAAAACCTCCCGCCGCGAATGTGTTAAGAGGTGTTGGCGCATACGATTTAGGCCTCATTTTCAAGGAGAGTTACTTTTATGGGGAAACACTTCAGCAGCCGTACAGTATCAGCTCACACTTAATACTGTACTACATTTGTTTATATATATCAATGAAATTTTAATTTTTTTCAAGAAACTTCCACACAACGGTTATAAAAGCTTGAAAGTACTAACTATAATTTCTTGTTATAAAAACTGGTGAGAAATATTTTCATTTAAATTGTTTGTAATCACTGTCGTTACAGTTGGGTAGCGAAAAGTGTAGTTTAGTTTCTATTCCAAAAATATTTTTCCCTGTTGTTGTATGCGACACCAACAACAAATTTAGGTATCGAAACAGTATTGTCAGTGTTGAGATTGATGTCCATGTGTTAATTAAAATTTAAAATACAGCATTTCTGTAAGTATACGTTACAAAAATTCTTCAGATGTCGAAGATGAGTAGCTCAGCCCCATATAATGCCTTTAACCCTTTGAGCTCTGGTGGGTAAATTTCTTCAAAATACAAAATGTCACATTTGCACCAGTATTTTGCAATGAAAAAGTTCGGTTTACGATATACACGAATACACACACTAAACCTTTTTAAAATAAAGTGTATAGCCAGGTTTCTTAGTGAAACATGCCCTTGAGTCAACCACGTAGAATCCTATATCAATCGATTGCACATAAATAGAAATTTATTTCGAACCAGTTTCAAGCTTATATCTTAAGTCCATGGGTGGTTATGACCCTTAATACCCATTTTGAACAAGGGCACGTTATGCCAAAACTACTTGTCGGATTTCAACGAAAAAAAGGGATGTGTAATATTATACGAATACTGGATAATTTTTTCAACAAAAGCACGAGCTGTATAAAATTTTTATTCTTTTTAATTGAACATTTTAATTAAAAATCTATTGAAATATTTGTGTATCCACCTTAATTTTTTCGCATGAAATACTATGAGATATGATGTATATTCACTGTCAATTTCAACTTTCTACGTAGGGTGCATCTTATTAAAAAAGACAAAATCATATTCCGGTGGAGATAGGGAGCGTGTCTTGCACGAATCTAACATATTAGTTCAAACGTTGGTTTGAAAAGAAGGCGTGAAATAGAGTTATACGACAGAACTTTCCAGTAGACCTAATATGTGAGATTTGTGCGAGACACGCCCCCCCCATCCCCGCCGGAATAAGATTTTGCCTTTTTAAAATATCATGCACTCCACGTAGAAAACTGAAATTGATTGTGAATATACATCCTATCTGATAGTATTTAATGCAAAAAAATTAAGGTGGTCACTCAAATATTTCAATAGATTCTAATTAAAATGTTCAAATAAAAAGAACAAATTTATAGAACTCGTACTATTGTTGAAAAAAATCCTGAAAAAGTTATTAAGTATTTGTATAATAATGTTACACATCCTTTTTTTAAGTTGAAATCTGAGTAGTATCAACACAATATGACCATTTTCAAAGCAGGTATTAAGGGTCATAATCCCCTCCCCATTTCCTTCAGATATAAACTTGAAAGCAGGGAGAAATGAATTTCTTTTTAAGGGCTATCGATTCGTGTAGGACTCGATGTGGTTGACTCAAAGGCATATTTTACTAAGAAACCCGGCTATATCCTATGGTCGAATATTCTGATGCCATTGTGATACTTTGGAATTAAAATTATGTGGTAGAAAATTCAAGCATCAAAGCACAAAGGGTTAAATGAATTTTAATGATTTTTATACATATTTTTCTAAATATTTAAATGTAGTATCCAACGCAAACTTTCGGCATTTTCATATAATATGCAGGTACATATGAGGAATTTTTTTACAAGAAAATGTAATTTTCGGACAGTTATAAGATATGATTTTAATTTTTGTAAAATTTTTAATCGCTTTTACGCACAGTTTTTGTAATCAGAAAATTATACAAAAATTTCCAGTTATGCATCTTTGATGTCTATATAAACTCAAATACAGGGCGCGTAGTCTGGAAGCACCTTGGAAGCACCTTTTACCAGAATTTTTATAATGTAAAATCTGTTTTATTTAACGAAAAAGAAATCCTTTTTCAGATGTAACAACCAATACTTTAAAGAATTTCTGATACTATAAGAATTATAATCCTCTGCGTTTCTTGATGACTACGCACCCTGAATTAATAGCATGGAATTGGAGTGCAGTAGTTTTTGTGAAAATGAGATTTTTTTTTTAAAATCGAAAAAACATTTTTATCTCATAAAATAAATAATATTTATAAGGTGATAATAAAGGAAATACATTATCAGATAAGTAGCCACATATGTGCAAATAATTAAAAAATTTTATTGAAAGGCATGTTTTCAATGCTTATCCGGCTATGCCCTTTCCAGTGTTTTAAATGCTAAGAATGCTACAATTGTAATTTATGCATTTGCTTACTAAAGTTAAATTAACATAGCGTTTTTTTTACAACTATATTCAAAATTTTGATTTAACTTCTTAGCTTGAGTTATTTAAGTATTAGAAAGTAGAATTTGTCTTTCGATATTTATCTTTAAATTACTGTAATGCAATAATACATTATATTATCAACACCGGATATCTTCATATATTTGTACGCAAATTGGTTTTTATTGAAACTCGAAAACCATGTAAAATAGTTTTTAAAATATAAATCAACATTTACATTTCTTCGGCACATGTAATGGATTGAATTTGGGTAATGCAATTTAATAATTAAGGAAATAATGAAAAATTTATTAAATGTTGTAAATAATCGGCAAGCAAGCATACAACCGCGAAAAAACTGGCATCTTACGTTAAATTTACACTTCTTAATATCAAAATTTAATTAAATTTTTAACTTCGTAGTGGAAATCATTTTAATCCCCTTGAGGTAAATTGATCAAATTTATAATTAATTAAATGTATTGATATATCCTACTGTGTATCCCGTAACATTCTTTCACAAAATAACTGCATAACGTAATTTAGGTATAGTACGTCATCCGTATCAAAGCAATAAGAAACATGGCTTTTAACGCATTTAATTATCTTGCATTAAAAGAAAATTTATTTAGTATTTACAGTAAGAAAATAAAAAGTATTTCTTGTATCTTTTAATGAAATTTGTTTAACTCAGCTTGGGGTTTGAAAAACACCGAGTAACATTTCTGAGAAATAAAATAAAATTAAAATTTGAAAATTATCTGTAATGTTTTTGAAAGAAGATACAAAATTTAATTAGGATATCTTAACCCATTAACGCCCAGCGTCCTCGTTTGAGGACGGTTACAAAAACAGCAAGAAAGCAGTTTTCCCACCAGTAAAGAGGAAGAAAAATGTATACCTTATTTCACCTGGAAAAATCCTTGATAAATTTAGATAAAAGTTAATTTGCTTTTAAAAGTGGTGGGAAATACAAAATTTAAATTTTAGCGAAGAAAATAATTCGGGCGTTAATGGGTTAAATGATATTAAGTTATTCCAATTAATACTATTTTCATAGCTGCAACCAATTACGCTTTTATAACCCTATACCTCTATATAATTGTTTACCACTTTAAAAAAATCCTCTTACAGATATATCTGAATTGAAAAATTTATCTTAACTCCTTGGAGACGAGCGACACGTATACGTGCCGTCAAAGGGATTAAAGATCCTTGTTTATTCCCACCAGAAAAATTGTACTGTAAAATTTGCCTTATTTAATCGGAGCATTTTCACGATTTAACCCTTTCCGTCACACTGTGCCCGGTCTGGGATACCTAACTTTAATTCCAAACTTACAAACGGCACCCATAATATTTTAGTAAAATTTTGCTTTTACAATAAAAGCTTAAATTAAGAGATTCAAAATATCTAAAAAATTCGTTTGTAAATTCCAGTGTCTGTCGATAATTTCTCATTTTACTACAAAATTTGCCCGTGCCGGAAAGAGTTAATTAGGCACAAATTTCTGTTTTAAAAAACCAGTGACAGAACATTAAATATTTCTTAAAAGACTCCCGTCCTCAAGAGGTTAACCCTCTAATGTCAATGGAGGATTATGCATAGCTGCCGACTTTCAACTAATCTTCCGTAATACCTGGATTAGTTTGATCCAGTTTAACGTCATTTCAAACCAGAAAAAATATTTCATGAATCTTTATTTATTGAATTTCAGAATTGTTAGTGAGACATACTTAATTTCATTTCTTTGAAAAATGTCTGGTTCGAAACTCATTAAACCAGGGTCAAATTAACGCACGTATTACGGATAATCTATGTCAGGTTGGCACCTATGAATATGTTCCATGAGTTGCGTAATTCAGGGTATAGTAATTCATACCAGAAAGTCTAAACAGTAAATTCTAATTTGATAATGAAATTTCTATTATAAAATAAAACAAAAACTCCTATTTTCAAATCCTGTTGTGATTACGGAATATATGAAAAAAATCGACTAAATTTGAAACATTGATTGAAGCATAAATGTTATCATGGATATTAGAAGGTTAATAACTGACAGAGTCGTTGCAATTAAATAGAACAGACATTATATTTCGGAATTTGTGATGGCAATCGCCATTCAAGCAAAATTTTTGAATGTCTTAACCTGAAAAATAGCTATAAAATTAGAAATAGAAAGACCAAAGGTAAGCTGAAGTATGCTGAAGTATAGTATCAATAAATTTTGCAAAGTGATATTTTGTTCATAATGTTTGGAAACCATTTTAACCCTTTGAGGGGGAAGCAATTGCGTTCGTGTAATTCTAATCTTCCACCGGAAATTTGTAAAAAAGTTATATCAAAAAGAGGAAAAGCAATTTCACGCCTGTTTTCCACCAAAGTTAGAAAAGTGAAATTTGATGAAATTTTTCTGGTGTGAATCTTCATCTATCGTAGGTGGTATATAATATATACCACCGCCCCTCAAGGGGTTAACGTGTTCAAAATTTTGGAAACAATAATCGTTTACATACACGCAAAAAAATTTCCTGGTTAAAAAAAAAATCGACATAGAAGTAAAACGATGATTTTGTTAATATTAAAGAAGAATGCTCAATAGCATGCTCAAAAATTTTAAACATTTTTTTAAAAATAACATTTTTAAAAATTCAGAAAATTCTAGCTCTGCAATTTTCAATCAATCCATTAGTATCTCTCTGAAATAAATGTTCACATATTGTTTTTAAATAAAATACGCAGAATAGTTTCAAAATATTGATCTCTAGCCTTTTTTGTACATGTCTAAGTAGAAAATGTTCCGTTGAAAAATAACATCCATTTTAGATGGATATCATTTCCGTACCAAAAGAAATATATTTTTTGAAATGGCTGCTGATTCCACTTCTTTTTCGAATTAAAAAAATTTTCAATTTTATAGGTCTTGTCTAAGATTAGTTGTCTTGTCGAATGCTTAACCCTTTCAGGAGCAAGACATTTGTGCTTCCAAAATGTACAAATAATTAGTTCCCACCACAATTTACGAATAAATTTAGTTGAAAATGATCAAAACCCTTTCTTCACGTATATTATGAGATCAAAATTGTATTAAAAACTAATGCTAATTGGCAATTTAAGAAATAAAATCAACGGTTTGCAGACTGCAAACGGCGCACCGTAAAAGGTTAACCCCTTTGCGACGGGAGCTTTTGACGAAATATTTAATATTTTGTCACCGGTTTTTAAAAACAGAAATTCGTTTCTCATTAAATCTAAAAAATGCTCCAACTAAATAAGGCAAGTTTTACAGGATATTTGCAGTATAGGATTTCAGAGGCACGAAAACACTCTAAAGATATGCGAATTTAGCTACTGCTGACGTAAACTTCCACCAGTGAAAACGAATATCTGTTTTTGCCACAAGCATGTCTGGAATTCTGTATTTAAGAGAATTATAAATTAGAAGAAAATATATTTAAATTTATTCATGGAAGACTACCATGGCGGTAATCACCCCCTGCGAAACCTGTTACAGTTGCAGTTTCATAATTTTGAGGCTATGTCAATTTCTCTTTATGCATAGTTCAATGTGTCTAGTTATAAATAGTGGCCTCCATTATTCTTTACCTGATTTGTGAGGCATAAATTATTTTAAAGGCCAAAACTCCGTTTCAGAGCCAAGAAACATTTATGCTATGTAAATAAAAAAGAACTGCAAACATTTTCTATTGCTTCTAATCACTTAACCTTTTCGGTACGGGCAAATTATGTTAAGAAAATGAGAAATTATCGACTGTCACCGGAATTCAGAAACAACTTTTTTATAAATTAATAACCCCTTAATTTAAGCTTTCATTGCAACAGCAAAATTTTATTAAAATATTACTGGTGGCGATTGCACGTTTGGAATTAAAATTAGATATCCCGGACTGGGCATAGTGTGCCGGAAAGTTTAAAGGGAGAGATGATATAATTTCAATTTAGATTCAGCCACGTTTATAAAGGAATGCACTACTCCTCTGTATTTGGACTTTTTTGAAGCATTTTATATCAATAAAACTAAAACTCCTTGGCTAATGTTTTTGCTAATGTACCTTAAATCTCAACATTCTGGGTGGATTTTTTGTTTCACGATGCTTCACTTCCGCTTTAATTTCATTGGTTTCTGGAACATGATGGTTATTCGGTGCTGCGTTAAGATTTTTCTTTTCATCTTGTATGTATTTGGAGTGATTATGAATTTATACTTCAATATTATACTTATGATGTCAGTGCTTGTAGTCACGAAATGCATCATTGAACTATTAAGAGAGAGGAACTGACATATTCTAAAAATAGCGAAGCTTCAACTATACCCGCTTTCGTAGATGTTAATTACCATCGCGTAATTTTTCCCCAGTAATTTTTTGCAGAAATTTTCCTTTGATTTAAGCGCCTTGTATCAAAAAGAATGTCAAAAACAGATATTCATTTTTACTGGTAAATGTATAACTTCAGCAGTAATAATTCAGCGACATTGCGACAACCAACACATCCTCCTGTCAGTGTCAATGAAAATATTACAATAACTGGACAAACTGACACCAGTAAAAAGAAATACAGAATTCTTGCCATATTTGTTAGCGTTAAAGTAAGGCGCTATAAAGGCACTAAAGTAAGGCGAAATTTTCTGTTATTTTTTCTTGAAGAAAGTTTCAACCGTAACTTATTAGAAGCTGTTTAGCCGATTAAAAGAATGATTGTCATCTTGTACAGCGTTGCCAGATCGGCTACTTTTTTTTAAATTTAGATTCTTGTTTGGCACCATTTTTATGAAATGATAAAACGCTCTTTACTAAATGACATATAAATTAAGGTGAAAACAAAGGGTACTCTACCATTTCAGAAATGTGGTGCCAATCGAGAAATCTGAATTTTAAAAAAGTAGCCCACTGGCAACACTGAACTTGTGCAGTGTTGCCAGTGGGCTACTTTTTTTAAAATTGAGATTTAATTATTGGCACCACTTTTTTAAACAGTAAAATTTATTTTGTTTTTGCCTTTATTAACCCTTTCCGGCGCGGAGTAAGTTTAATTGAAATAATTATCTGCCACCAGAATTTATAAACGAATTTATTAGAGAATACGAACTTGCTTATTTTCAGGCATTTTATCAAAGGAAAATTTTAATTAAATATTCTTGGTGCCAGTAAAATTAAAATTAGGTGTCCTTTTTAAGGGACACCGCGCCGGAAAGGGTTAATACGTCATTAAATCGCTCGCATTTTACCATTACAAAAAGTGGTGCCAATCAAGAATCTGAATTTTAAAAAAAGTAGTCCATCCGGCAACATTGATCCTGTGACAAACTCCTCAGTTTTTTCACTCGCAACTGATAGAGAATAAACTATACGAAGGGCCCGTAAGGTTCAGTCATTTTTTCCAAGCGTGTTACCAGTATATTTTAAGGCGAGATATTCTATGAGAAAATACCAGTGGCGAAGAAGTATATGGCCTTTAAAATGCCATGAGAACCCTGTAAATGTCTACTCATTTTTATTCACAACTCCATTAAAAGTATTCGTCTGCTTATATTCAAATTGCTTAATGTATTATGTGTTTAAACGTTGATCTTTAGTACCGTAATTTCGGGTGTATAAGCCGCGGATCAAACAATTCTTTTTGGACCCAGAAATCTTCTTTAGTGATTGAAGACAAATATTTACGTCGATCTATGTAGTAACATTTGTTTCTTAAAAAATTCTGGGTCGAAAAACAATTGTTTGATCCGCGGCTTATACACCCGAAATTACGGTACTTTATTTTTCTTTGCTGGACCATACTACTTTTTTAATAACGCTAACATACACTGTTATAAATATCGTGACAACAGGAAATCTACCAGAAAGAATTCTTTTTTAAGAGATTCTGGTGCGAATGAATTAAATATAGCTCCAATTTATGCCTCGAAATCCAATTACTAATTGATAAAATCTGTTCAGCTGCAAAATATTATTACGTAAGTAACAATCTCACTTTAAAAACTATAATCTAATAAAATTAATAAAGAAAAAAAATTGAAGGATTTTCTGAAACAGCTTAATTAAATTAAAAACTTTCACTTACTATAATGAATATTTTATGTAATATAGTTTAATTAAATTTCATCATCATGTAGGTACTCTATAGGTATTTAAAATGTTAGATCAAAACGAGACGTATAAATTTATTATGTCGAAATTGCTAGATAGTTTTTATCTTGATTACCGCAATTTCGGGTGTATAAGCCGCGGATCAGACAATTCTTTTTGGACCCAGAAATCTTATTTAGTGATTGAAGATAAATATTTACGGCGATCTAACTAGTTATATTTCTTTCTTAAAAAACTCTGGGTCGAAAAAGAATTGTTTGATACGCGGCTCATGCACCCGAAAATACGGTAATTAAAATTATTCAAATACCTTCCTTTGTAAAATTCATTTTTACTGGTAAGAGTTCCTTTAAAAGTTCCTTTAAAACACGATTTTTTTTTTATCTGTGTTACAAAATTCTTTTGTTTGAGATATAAATAAGAATATTACTATGTGTATTCATGCACTGAAACATTTAAATTCAATCATCCAGTGCAATGTGCAAAAAAAAAAAAAAAAAAAAAAAAAAAAAAAAGCTTTTGTAACGTTTTCTGCTTTTTAACCCTTTCACACCCAACGAGTCCAGATGGCATCATGACATTTTTTTTCTGTATTTAATTTGGATATCCTAAATTCCTACTAGAAAAATAAAATAGAAACACTTGTTTTATTTAATATCAGACATTCCGAATTTAATTTATCATTGAAATTTTCTGGTGTGAATTTAGATTCTCCGAACTGCGGAATTTCTAGAACTTATTCTACCATGGGTATGAAAGGTTTAACCCTTTTTTGGGTTAACAGGACATTATTTTTATATTCTGTTCGCCCCACTGTTAAAAAATGTAAAGTGTGTGGTATATTTATCGTGTAAAGTTCTCAAAAATTATATAAAAAATATTTGTTTCGAAAAAGTGGTGCGAGAAATAAATAAAAATTAGTCGGCTTTTTCCGCCCTGCCTTTTTGGAGCAGTGTATGTTTCTGAAACCACCTAATTTTAATTCCCAAACGCCACAATGGCACCATAATTTTAAGAAAATATTTTTGCATTTAATCTACTTTGGTGTAAGAAATTAAGAGAATTTTCATATTTGATCTACGATCTCCAGAAATATTGAATAGATTTTAATAAAATTTACTGTGAACATAGGTTGATATAAAACAAACAAAATAAACATTCTACAGCTATAATAGACACACATGTTTGTCCATAGCACTCATGAGAGTCTGAATGTCTGAAACAGCGTTTGCTTAATACACAAAAGAAATGGGCTAACAGGGGGTATGGTCCCCTCTTACAGCTATACAGGCCTCGCAGCATAATGTCATACTGGAAATAAGGCAGTTTATCAGTGCCTGTTGCAATTGGTCCCACTCATTTAGAAACGTTGTTTTCAGTTCCTGAATGATTCTCGGAGTGTGGTTGAGAGTTGCAATTGCACTTCCTAGAGCGTCCCAGACATGCTGTATAGGGTTGAGGTCTAGAGACCTGACTGGCCAATATCCTCATTCTCGAGAAATTCGTCGATCAGAAGAATTCTATGTGGCCTCGTGTTATTGTCCTCTATGATGAACTCGGGGCCCACTGCAGCCCGGTAAAGGTCAACATAAGGCTCCAAGACCTCATACCTATACCCCACATCAGTCACAGAGCCTCTGTCAAAGACGATGAGCGGTGTGCGGCCGTCCAACATGATGACTGCCCAGATCATTACACCACCGCCGCCATAATTGTTGATTTCGCGGACATTGGAGGGTCAAGAGCGTTCTCCTGGTTCTCTCCATGTCAAATTACCGCGAGAATCGGTGTTTAGGCTAAAAGGAACTCATCGGTGAATAGAAATGTCGCCCTTTGTTCCATACTCCAATCAACAGCCTGCCTGCACCATGCTAATAGGATACTCCTGTTCGTAGATGTGAGCGGGATACAAATAGCCGGTCTTCTAACAAACAACCCTTTCTCATTCAGTCATTTGCAAACAGTCAATCTTGTTATACGAATTCCTGTGAATGCATACAGGTCCCGAGCGACCGGAGAAGCTGTAGCTTTCTGTTACGTCTCGCTAAAATGGGCAAATGTTGATCTTCTCTGGCCTTTTTGGCTCTTGGAGACCTTGCCCGGGCTTTCTCTCGACGGATACAGTATCCTGGAACTGTTTCCATAAATTACACACGACGCTGGCTGTTATATTAAACTGTCTGCATATCTAGACTTGAGGTTGGCCTGCCTATAGCCTCGCCACAATTCGCCACCTTATTTCATCATCTAAACGTTGGTGGTTGCTCAATTGTACTGTTCGGATGTGATTTTAACCGATTACTGAAAGATAACACCAAGAAATTCGGAGAGGTGTCCTAGCGAAAGCATTTAGTCTTACCCTCCACGCGCTTAAATAACATATACATAACATGACGTAAAAGCATGCTTTTATGTTGACCCTACCTTCACACACGTGCACGCTTATGTATTTACCGTACAAGAGTTCCACTTTTACCTAGAAGCGGTTCTTCCTTCAGTTCAGTTCATTTCATGCATTCGATAAAATATGCGAATTCTCTTAATTTATTTCACCAGTGTACATCGAAAATGCAGCCATTTTTTTTTAAATTGCAAATCAATTTGTTTATAAATTCAAATGCATGTCATTTATTTCAACACTTTAGTATTGAAAAAAACTATGCCCCTGAAAGGGTTATCCATAGCTGCTAATTTTTACAGATTTTTTTTCCACTGAAACGTAAAACAAACTTTTTACCTGTTAATTGCAAATTTCGTTGATTAAATACAGGAAAACCTACATATATATATATATATATAAACTTTTAGTGTTAAAGAAAATACAATAAAAAAATTTACTTTCATTTAATTAACTCTCCAAGTTACAACGTGTTTTTTTTTTTTACCAGTTTGATTGTTTTGATAATTTACATGGTTTAAAAATAAATAAATAAATAAACTTAATAAACAAAATAAAATAGTGCTAGAATACTCATCCGACTAGGATTTTTTTCAATTGCTTCAAAAGTATCACATGAAGAATACTTCAAAAGCACATTTTTTTTTATTTCTTCAGACAAAAATATTTAATCCCATAACATTTCATTAAGTTAATTTTACATAATATATGCAAAGGATTACGATATTTCAGTACCGCGTTTTACGAACAGTCATAATTATTGATTTGAAATTTATAACATTGAAATAAAATATATCCAAGATTACTATTATGAAGCAATATTATTCGAAACCTTTAATCCTGGATACACCTACGTTTTTCAGACTGGGAATAACAATGAAGTACTTATGGTGAGGGCGGAAATGTTTTATATTTCAAGATATGTTATATAAAAGTTTCCTAGGAGTAGTGAAAACTATATAAACCCAAAAAATAAAAGTACCGTATACATCTCTTTTTTCATTATTTAATAGAACATATATATATATATACCGACTTCAGCAAAATTTTATTGTTTCAAACTATTTTACAAATGATAAGATAATAGGAGACGAGATTTTATTATTTTACAGAAAACAGTAAAAGGGAACTACATCTTTCAACATCACATTTATATTTGAAAAGGAATATTTTTATTTATTTTTTTTTTCTTTGTAAGAGTAATTCTTTCACTTACGTATTTTGATGGAATGATTACGCTTAATATGTTCGTTTTATTCTTTTAACCGTATATTTCACATCTTCAAAGTAAAAATTGTATTTAAAAAATATATCAATGTATATTAATTTTCTATAGTGAAATTTTTCTTCAAAATGCAACAGAAAATTTTGCAGATGCTTTAAATTTACTTCATGATGAAATATTCCAGATACTGCAATTTTTCATAGAAAAAAATATAATGTTTCATATCAAAGATGTTTAATTTTTTTCCACAGATCGTTTGTCGCCATTATTGCCGAATATTAACATTGGCAATATTTATTCACAGAGCTTCCTTCATTAAAGTAGGTGAATTTTAAAATTAAAAAAAAAATCTGTGAGGCCTGTGGATCAAAGGCACCGACTTATATATTTCAAGATATGTTATATAACAATTTCCTAGAAGTAGTGAAAACTATATAACCGAAAAAATAAAAGTACCGAATAAATTTCTTTTTTCACGCTTTATCAGAATATATATATTTACCAACTCCAGCAAAATTTTATTGTTTCAAACTAGTTTACAAAAGGTAACAGGAGGCGAGATTTTATTGCTTTGTAGAAAAGTGTAAACGGGAAATGCTTCTTTAGCCATCACATTTATATTTGAAGAGGAAGGTTTTTTTTTTTGTTGTTGTAAGAATAATTCTTTAACTTCCGTTTTTTGATGGAAAGATTACGCTTAATATATTCATGTTACTTTTTTACCGTACATTTCACGTCTTCAAAATAAAAATTAAATTTATAAAAATATATTAATATACATTAATTTTCTGAAGTGAAAGTTTCCTTCAAAATATAACAGAAAATTTTGCAGATGCTGTAAATTTACTCCATGATGAATTATTCCAGATACGCCAATTTTTCATTTAACCCTTTAACGTTCATTGGTTTCGCCACGAATCCACAAAATTTTAATTCCGATACGCAACACTGACACCAGTATTTTTATCTAAAAATATCCCTTTTATTTTGTATGTGAAAAATCAAGTTTTCTTATTTATAAATATATTTGTTCTTAATTACCGGTGTCATTCATTTATTTCGACATCTTAACAATGAAAATGCTATGATCGTTAAAGGGTTAAAAAAAAAGATAATGTTTCATATGAAAGGTGCTTATTTTTTTCCACAGCTGCTCTTTTGTCATGATTATTTCAGAAATTTAACATTAGTAATATTTATTCGCAAAACTTCCTTCATTAACCCTTTCCGGCACGGGCAAAATCTGTTAGTAAAATGAGAAACTACCGACTCACAAACGAATTTTTTAGATATTTTGAAATCCTTTATTTAAGCTTTTATTGTAAAACCAAAATTTTACTAAAATATTATTAGTGCGGTTTATAAATTTTGAATTAAAATTAGGTATTCCAGACCGGGCGCAGTGTGCCGGAAAGGGATAAAATAGATGTATTATAAAAATCAGAAGTATGGATCTCTGTGAGCCCGCGGATCATAGGCACCGACTTTATGGCAGAGTTGACAGTCAGTTGCTTTTATAAAATTCCTTTTATTTGATTGCAAATATTACTTTAAATGTATAATTCAGATTGTTTTATTATTATACACCGTAATTTCGGGTGTGTAAGCCGCAGCTCAAACAATTCTTTTTAGACCCAGAAATCTTATTTAATGATTGAAGAGATATATTTAAGGCGATCTGACTAGTTATATTTGTTTTTTAAAAATTTCTGGGTCGAAAAAGAATTGTTTGAGCTGCGGCTTATACGCCCGAAATTACGGTAACCCTTTGCGGCGCAAAGCATATTCATTGCTTTTGTGTTGAAATTAATGTCTGACACCGGAATTTGAAAACAACTTAACTTGTAAATAAGAAAAAAGCTATATTTCACGCACTCAATAAACAGATATTTTTTTTCACCAAAATTCCTGTGCCAGTGTGGTGCTTGGAAATTAAAATTAAGTGGTTTCATAGATTACCACCACCCCTCAAGGGGTTTATCAATCGTTAAATAAGGCGAATATTTCTATAATTAAAATACCGTGGAAGTGAAGGAATCTGAATGTAAAAAACAAGTAATAAAATGACAGCGCAGTTTCAAGGATGCGAAATAGGTAATCAGGCATGCTTTTGCTATAAATATTAAAAAAGGGATTTTATCCTATTCAATACATGGAAGTAAAAACACAGAAAATGGCATATATATTGAAATTAGTGAAGCTTCAACTGTACCCGCTCTGGCAGGGATTCATGACCACCGGGATCAAGCCTTCCAGTTTGGCCTCCATTTGCATTCAGAAATTTGCAGTTTATACCATAAATAAAGAATAGTATTTTAGGTTAAAATTAACAATATGAGTGACTCAGAACCATACTACATGGTGTCTATTTTGAAGAAAATGAGATAGTTCATTTAGAAATTGCGTAAATTATGTTTTAAACACAGAGTACGTAACAGAGCCTCAACTCGATTTGAAAAGAACGCCCTCAGTGGATGACTTAAAAACTAAACCATCGCGTTGGCGATTTTTATCCTCGTGATTTCTGTTTAACTGTAACCCTATTCTAGTTTGGCGCTTCTTGCTGAATGCTGATTTGATTATCTTTGCACACGTGCTTATACTATTTGATCTTAGATTTCCGCGCTTATATTGATTCGTAATTATTACTGTTATTATTCTTGAATTTTCAAGTTTAAATTATTAGGTCGTTATGTTACGAAGAGACACATGTATTGTTTGCAAGACGAATACGTCAAAGTTATTTCATATTAAAATAATTCTTTCATAAATTTCAAAACAAGAAGCAGCAAGCCGTCGCTGTATATATTTTTCTTTTTTCTTTTATAATTTGTCACCAATGAAGAGATGTTTCGCCGAATTAGTAACCTCTCTTATGTTATGATCGTAGTTTCAGAGTCATCCGCTCGTCTCGCTACTGTCTATGCGTAATTCCATGTTAAACAAGTTGCCATTACAGCGTATGAAAGTTGATTCTCTATTACTACTCTGTGGTTTTAAACACTCCCGCAGTAAATAAAGTCTGTAAACAGATGATATGTAGAAGGAAGTTTGAGAAAACATGCACTGTTGAATATGGGAGAGGATTAAACAACATTAATGAACCTTCTAAATGAGCTATCTCATGCTATCTTGTAATGAGCTATCTCATTACAAGAAGAAAGTACGGTAATTTCGGGTGTATAAGCCGCGGATCAAACAATTCTTTTTGGACCCAGAAATCTTATTTAGTGATTGACGGCAAATATTTACGGCGATCTAACTAGTTATAATTGTTTCATAAAAAATTCTGGGTCGAAAAAGAATTGTTTGACCTGCGGCTTATACGCCCGAAATTACGATAGTTGATTTGTGAAGATTTTCGAAATCCTGGTTCGATGGATTTACCCGTTTTAGGTGTCAGAGAATCCGAGAAACATGTTTTTACAAACTGTCTATGAGTCTGTCTGTCTATTTGTCTTCGACAAAAAATTTTTGGGCGCTCTATCTCAATAATTAATGCACAGAATTTCACCAAATTTCAGATTCAGTTAGTACTCGATAAAAAATTGATCCTGATGCACACCATCCAACATGTGGCGCTATTTTGCAGATTTTTTAAAAGATATTGACATAGCACTATCTCAAAAACTAATGCGCGGATATTCATCAAACTTGAGATCCAGTTACAAGTTGACATAAGTTGTTGCTGACTAGGCTTTAGTTTAACCCTTTCCCGCGCAGTGTGTCCAGTCTGGACACATCTAATTTTAATTCCAAACTTGCAATTGGCACCAATAATATTTTAATAAAATCTTGCTTTTACAATAAAAGCTTAAATTAAGGTGTTCTTTATTTCTTAAAAAGTCGTTTATAAATTCCGGTGGCAGTCGATAATGTATCATTTTACTAACAAAATTTGTCCGCGCCGGAAAGGGTTAAATCACCCTACCGGTGGCACTGCTATGTTGCATTTTTCAAGATGTTTTAATATACATAATATAGAAGAAATTTTTCGGATTGCCACATCTCACTAGTCTCAAAATTGACTTAATGTACTAAAGATATGAATACCTCATATACATTTATTGCCAAATAAGACCAATAGCCAATTACTTTCATGTTATTAGCGCACTTACAATATTATTTTGTGACTGCAGAAATGTACGTTCATATTTTTTGAAGCATAACAGTAGCATTACGGTTTTATTGTATGGAGTAACGATAATTTTTTGTATACATATACAGTTGCTTCGAAAAGCAAGGCTGCCATAGGCGACTATTTTTATATTCCGTTCGCACCAATATTTTTCTAATATAAATTTTAAAGTATATTTTTCTCCCAAATGTTGACAAAGAGTTTGTTAAGGATTTCTGTTTAAAGAAAGTGGTGCGAATTAGAATTAAAAAATAGTCACTGTGGCAGCCCTGCATAAGTGCCTATACGCATATGAATTCCAATGAAAAAATGCCCTATACATTATTTGAGAATGGACATTTAATAATAAGATGTATAACTTAATCTTAACAAATTAACATGAAATATTTTAAAAACATAGTTACAATACAAAACAACAAAAAAAATATTTATAGCCATACATTTTCGTCACAAAAACCTTTATATAGTTTTAAAAATCTCTATGTATTAGTAAATATTGCAAAATATCGTTAAATTAGTACTTAATAGGATACACTTTATCTTCCGTAATAACTTTGAAACGTCTAAAAATAAATTTCACTGGTTTTTTGTAATTTTTGAGCCAATATTCATAAATTCGACGCATCATTACCGTTTATAGTTTGCTTTTCCTAACTGATCAGTACTTTTGAAAAAAAAAAAAAAAAAAAAAAAAAAAAAAAAAACTTTCAAGTAATGTCTTTTTTTATGTCTTACAGAATTTGTAATCTTTCAAATTCTGTAACAATTAATAAATAATTCTGTAACTGTAGGGGTGTCAAACTGACGTTCATGCGATATTAGTAACTTTTTCCTATTTTATTGTTAACTATTTGCCATGCTTATAAGTTTAAGGCGAATATTATTAGAAAAAGAGCAGTATCAGGTCAGATAACGATTTAACCCTATTGTATCTCTGTCTTCAGTTTTAATCAGTGTTATACTCGTCGCTTTTACGAGCAAGGAGAAAATTTTAAGCTGCATTTATTAACCCATTAAAGCCAGAATTATTTTTCTTTTTAAAATAAAAAGCATGAACTTGATACAAGTTTGATTAAAATGGCAATTTTTGCTTAACTTTATTACGAAGTTTATCGAGCAAAGATAATGTACCCGTTCAAATTAAGTGGTATTCAAACAAAAAAAAAAATGGTTAGACCTTTTCTGATACAATTTTATAACAACCGGCTTTAATGGGTTAAATATAACTCCAAAAATATGAAATAATTTCTAATTGTGAAAATCATCAGAAAATGCATTTGGTAAAGAAGCATTGAAATATATAAAGCAGAGATTAGGAAAGGTTGACCCCATTTTTACAAAATGACTTTTTTTTCTCACAAATTCAGTCTAGAATAAAATTCCATGTATCATTTTATTTGATATACAATCAATTATCAAAATAAACTTTGTACATAAGTGTAATATATAAGAAACTTGAAGATGTTTGATTTTAATCACGAAAGATAATAAGTCAAGGGGTGACACATTACCGTAATTTCGGGTGTATAAGCCGCGGATCAAACAATTCTTTTTAGACCCAGAAATCTTATTTAGTGATAGAAGACAAATATATACGGCGATCTAACTAGTTATATTTGTTTCTTAAAAAATTCTGGGTCGAAAAAGAATTGTTTGATCTGCGGCTTATACACCCGAAATTACGGTATATATGAGAATTTTTGCACTTTGATTTTTATACAAATATTTATTAAGCGAAATAAAATCAGTTAAAAAAAGAAAAATAATTTTATGTTACCTATTTTAAATATTCTTAACAGAATATACTTGAATATGTGATGCTTAAAGTGGCCTCTTTAGACTGAATTGCAAGCGAAAGGAGAAAAATTCCGTTTTAAACATAATTTTGCCTGAGCATGTACAAATGTGCAGCAGGGAAAATGAAATTTTAACTTTTAGGATAGTATACCACTAGAGACAAGTTCCGTTGTCACAGTGTTTCATGTAGAAATAGAACCGGAATTAGAAGTCATTATCCTGCCTTTTTTGTCTTCTTTTTTAGCTCACAGGCTATCATAGCCTGAGAGCTTAAGTGCCCGCCCGTTCTGTATGTATGTACTTTCGTTCGTGCGCGCGTACGTGTGTGCGTAACGCGATAACTCATGATAAAAATATCCCATCCACTTAAAATTTTGTATATAGGTATATTCTGATAAAGCGCTTCCCTGATTACTGTTTGGAGTTCATTCGATATATATAAGAGGGGGAACGTGGGGCTTATGCCCCTCCCCTTAATTGATACAAATGGGTTTTTCATGCAGAAGTAACAGTTTTCGTTTAAACTTTAAATATAGGATCATTCAGACAAGGCATCTCCGTGATTGGTATTAGGTGTTCATTGGATAAGTATAACCAGAGGGAACGGCGGTTCTAATTCCCCTCCCTTTAATTTATATCAATCGGTTTTTCATGCAGAATTATCAGATTTCGTTCAAATCTCTAAATAGTTTAGGAACTTTAATGGTTAAATATGAAAGAGAAGACTCTTGTTAAATTATAAAAATGGATTTTTATTCAGAATCTTCCGATTTGCTTTGAATTTTGGATGCAGATTTTTTAGATGATAAGGCATGTCTCTGGTTAGTTTAGGGGCTTCAATTATTAAGTATAAATGGGGAAATGAGGAGAGTTGTTTCCCCTCCTCAATTTGTTTTTCGAACGGAATTAACCCTTGAAAATATAAGTCTGTAATGTACAATTAGTATGCGTAGCCTGTGCGCTCAATGCCATCAGTTTAACTGGGCATTATTCTTTATATCTTCTTTTTCAGACACTCGGCCTGGCAACAGTAGCTGTCACATAGTTTGACGCATTCGCGCTGTATTCATCTTAGTGAAATTTGTCTACATATATTCCTAAAGTTTATCGACCAATGCTACGTTCTTTTGTATCCGGAAGAGCATTTAATTGAAGGTGAAACTTCGTGCAAACATAATGGAAATATGCAAACTTTATAATACGTTTCAACGGAAACTTATTAAGCGTTTTTGATAAAATTTGTATCCATTTTGTATGGATTAAGCTGCTTCCATCGAATTATTCAAGGTCATAGGACACAAGGTTTGACGTCATCACTAATGGACCGACTTCTCGCTAGTGTTGGAATTCACATTGGAAAAATTTTGGATAGAAATTCTTATTGATATTATTTGTGAAATATTTATCATCTTATAAAATAATCAAACTATTAAAACCTACGGGTTTGAATTTTGAATCTCCCAATAAAGACTTACACTCTAAATAAAAAAGAGTGACTATTCACTCCGGAGGCGTGAATACTCACTCTATCACAGACTCAAAATATGCCCAACCTCTTTAGAGTGACTATTCATTCTGAGCAAAAGTGGAAACTTTGGCTCTCAAAAAGAGTGAATACTCACTCCTGAGAAGGGAATATTCTCTCTAAACAAGGGTCAATAGCCACTCTTTATGAGGAGTGACTATTCACTTTTGCTATAGGAGTGTGTTTTTTCACTCTTGGTAGGAGTGAATAGTCACTTTTTCATAGGAATGAATGTATTTTTTTATGCAGTGATATTTTTATTGCTATTATGGGCATTTTAAAAGAATCGTATCTTTTAGAACATACAATGAAAATAAATACAAGCATGGTAAAGATTAGAATAAAGTACTTTATTGACAATATTTATTTAATTCGTAGAACGAAACATGAATTGAAAGTTTTTAGGGAAAACTTAATTAAAGTTACTACCGGGTGTCCCAAAAATGACTGATGGATTTTAAAATTCAATAACTTGCAAACGGTGACAGCTATTTAAAAAATTTTGCAGGAGGGTTATGTATAATGTCGGGAGTTTTTTTTTCCGTAATTTTTTATTTTAGTTCGAATTTCAAACAATAGGTGGCACTGACGGCGATTGAAGGCCAGGTGATCCGTGCTGAGTGAAGCGTCGACCTGGCTTTCAATAGCCGCCAGCGCTACCTATTGTTCGAAATTCGAAGTAAAATAAAAAATTACAGAAAAAAACTCCTGACATTATACATAACCCTCCTGCAAAAATTTTTAAAATAGCTGTCATCGTTTGCAAGTTATTGAATTTTAAAATCCATCAGTCATTTTTGGGACACCCGGTATAAATTAGATTATATTTTTGTCAGAAATAAACTATTTTATTCCAATCTTTCCCCTTGTGATTTTTTCATTGGTAGTCCCATAAATATATATGATAGTTTTAAAATGCCCATAAGCACAAGTTATTAAACATTTTTAAAATCTTAAACAGTCAATATTTTTTTTCCGATATCCATAAAGTTTTACATATCATTTTAATAATTCCGTTATGCATGTTATCTATGTTTTTTTTATTATTGTTTTTCTGATGTGTAATTAAAATCTTTTATGCTGAAAAACAGATATTAACACTAGAACCGTCATTAGGGGTCAAAATGACCCCTTTCAGATTGATAATAATCGATTCGAACCAGAATTTTCTTCATAAGATATGTTAAAAGTGTGCAGCAGAAAAATAGACTAATTAAGAAAATTAAATAGTTTAAAATTAAAAGTCTGGTGAGAAACGCGTTTTATGAAACTTGAGTGAAATACCCGGCGGTTCTAGTGTTAACCCTTTCCGGCGCAAGCAAATTCTATTAATAAAATGAGAAATTGTCGATTGACACGGGAATTTATAAAGGACTTGTCTAGATATTAAGAATTCCTTAATTTAAACTTTAATTGTAAAAGCAAAATTATGTTAAAATATTACTGGTGCCGATTGCAAGTTTGGAATGAAAATTAGGTGTTGCCGGCCCGGCAACACTGCGCAAGAAAAGGTTAATACAACCCGATATAATCTAATACAATAGATATTAATACAATAATATATTTTATTTACATATTATCCTTTATGTTTGCTTTAATTGCATGTCCGATAAATCTATGATAGTTTTAAAATACCCGTAAGTGCAAGTTAATAGCCGATATACTAATCAAAGAAATTTTTTTTTCAAATACTCCTGAAGTTTTATTAAGTATTTTAATAATTCCAAAAATGTACCGTAATTTCGGGTGTATAAGCCGCGGATCAAACAATTCTTTTTCGTCCCAGAAAATTTTAAGAAACAAATGTAACTACTTAGATCGACGAAAATATTTGTCTTTAATCACTAAATAAGATTTCTGGGTCAAAAAAGAATTGTTTGATCCGCGGCTTATACACCCGAAATTACGGTACATTAATTATGCTTTTTTTCATGTGTAATTAAAAATTTAAATATTCAGATCTCAGTAGTGATTGTTATAAAATTATATCTAGCTTAATGTAAATACTATGAAAGTGTAATTTAGTTTTTATGCATTGTGATTTGCCATTGTGTTATTATAGATAAACATGTAGTTTAAAATTTTAAATTCTCTGGAATATGTATATATATATATTTAAAAACATATTCCTTAACTTAATCATGATTTCTGATATTAATACAACCATTAAATATGGAATGACAAGGTAACGTCTAATTAATTTTATTTTTTTCTATTCCCGTATGTATTCTATTTTATAAAAATAAGATTTATATAACTTGCACGTTTTATTAAAAAGATTGATTTAGGAAATATAAAAAAAGAATGAAATATAAAAAGAAAAGAAATGACTAGAAATGTACTGCTCTTATACTTTGAAAAACATTTTTAATATAAAAAGTAATTATTTATGTCTTTAATACATATCCAATCTTATACTATATAAATGACTAGCTGACCCGCCCGGCGTTGCCCGGGTCCGTAATAATAATCTTAAACGAACTTGAAATTTTTATGATTTTATCTTTAACTCGAAATATGTATAAATACACTATTAAAAACTTGACTCTTTTGCTGCATTGTCACTCCACCGCTTTTATAGAAAATGATTACTTCAGCCTATTATGGAGCATTCTCATAGATCAAAAGAGAGATATTCTATAAAAGCGGGGGAGTGTTGATACAGCAAAGAGGTAAAATTTTTTACAGTGTACATTATATTAAATACGTACCCCCTCACTGTGTCAAAAATTGGTTAAAAAAAAGTAGTATTTAGCTGCTAAGTACCCAAAATGATTGCAATGGAAACGCAGGAGGGAATAGGTGTCCAACGATTGCGTGATTTTCGTGTTAAACTGTTGATATTTATCCTTTAAATTACTGTTAAGTGACTTAACTAAATACTTTTTGCACATAGATATCCCAAGTGAAATATTTTAAATTTCAAACTAATTATATCACTCTTAAATTCGAATGAAATCGATTCTCGATGATTAGCTAAAAGGGTAGTATCTATACTAATAAAATCCGTGAGCCTCTGTCTGTCTGTCTGCTTGAAGGCGATTACAGTTCGCAACGCGGGCGAGTTGGAAGTCGCGAGAGGTGTCTTTCGATTGGAAATATTCCGGGGAAGTCATTTCGGGTATTTTCGAGACAGTGGGACCAAAATTAAAAAAGTTATGAATTAAAAACCCCTTGGGAATCGGAACGAAAAATGTCTCAAATCCCAAACGGCGCTCAAACGGAGCTCTGAGGCAGAACACTGCGCCACCTTGCGGTGAAGGAAAAGAACTTTTCCCCTTTGGCGAAAAGAAGAAGCAGTCGAAAACCTCTTTTTCTCCCTTTTTTGCGCGTTTTTTCTTAAACCATCATGCAGACAGTTTTTAAAGTAGAAAAAAACTGATTACATATTCAGAATCTGCGTAAAAGTCTGCTTCTGATGAACCAAAAAATACGAGAAAATGTCTTATGGGCGCGCAGAGCCAACCGTACAAAACCAAATATTTTTAATGGGACGATGGCGACCCTGGAGCGTAGAGCCCACTGTGCGAAATCACATATTTTTAACGGGATAATGGGCGCATAACAACCATAGCTCTTTAATTTACGTTTTTTGTGCTTGAGGATTCGAACACCAAGACTTGCTTATTAAATGAATTTTTTTGTTTATTATATATTGCTTAATATCGAGGTTCGTTTGAAAAAACTGGCCCAGCTAGCGGGCGTGACTCGCTAATCTATACTAATAAAATCCGTGCGCCTCTGTCTGTCTGTCTGCTTGAAGCCGATTACAGTTCGCAACGCGGACGAGTTGGAAGTTGCGAGAGGTGTCTTTCGATTCGAAAAATTCCGGGAAAGTCATTTCGGGCATTTTCGAGACCGTGGGACCAAAATTAAAAAAGTTATGAATTAAAAACCGGTCGGGAATCGGAACGGAAAACGTCTTATTTCCCAAACAGGTCTCAAACGGAGCTCTGAGGCAGAACACTGCGCTACCTTGCGGTGAAGAACCGGAACTTTTCCCCTTTGGCTAAAAGAAGAAGCAGCCGAAAACCTATTTTTCTCCCGTCAATTTGTCAAAGAATGTATAAAAGAAAAAGAAGTAATTGGTAAAAAATATTAAACACTGTTTAATTAATATAATAAGTGCAACTATTTAAGCACAGCAAGATATGTTCACTAAGAGGTAATGGTGTTGCTAATTAATATTTTGAGGATCTCATATGTAACTGGCTATTCATATATTTATTCTGTATGTGAGTATTAATAGTTGTAGCTCATTTTCATACTTTTTCTTTTTGGTAGCATACACGAATATTGTGTAACCTAAGATTTACGCGATTAATACTAATTTCTGTTAGTACAAACGGAAAACGAGCTGCCAAAATTATTTGTTAGTTATGCTGTTTGTGATATTAATGAAATTATTTTTTTTTTGCCCGTTTTTTCTTAAACCATCATGCAGACAGTTTTAAAGTAGAAAAAAACTGATTACATATTCAGAATCTGCGCAAAAGTCTGCTTCTGATGAACCAAAAAATACGAGAAAATGTCTTATGGGCGCGCAGCACCAACCGTGCAAAACCAAATATTTTTAACGGGACGATGGCGACCACGGAGCGTAGCGCCCACTGTGCGAAATCACATATTTTTAACGGGATAATGGGCGCATAACAACCATAGCTCTTTAATTTACTTTTTTTGTGCTTGAGGATTCGAACACCAAGACTTGCTTATTAAACGAATTTTTTTGCTTATTATATACTGCTTAATATCGAGGTTCGTTTGGAAAAAGTGGCCCAGCTAGCGGGCGTAGCTCGCTAATATAGTATTATAATTTCATTTTATATTTTTTTATCAAACATGCGTTATGTTCATTCTGTGAACAAAATCCTAACCGTACCCTAATTGTATTGTAATCATAACTTGTCTGTAACCTAGCTGTATCTTAACAGTTACCTAACTGTAACCTAAATATACCATAAATGTAACCTGGCAGTCACCGTATCATAACCTACTCATAATCTAACTACAACCTAACCGCAACTTAACCTTAACCTAACTGTAACTTAACCATGACCTAACTGTAACCTAACCGGAAAATAGATATAACATAAGGCTCACTGGAACGTAATTGCAACCTAACTGTTACCTAACCGTAACCAAGTTCTAATTTAACACTAACTATGAACGAAATATCTTAACCATCTCGCGCTAAGTACTTACAAGGAAGGTCTCCATACGGGCATACTCAGAAAAATCTGAAAAAATTACAGAATGTTCTTCTCATGTAGTTATATATGTTTATAAAAAAATTTCGGCGGAACCTCCTTATAACATCCGTAAAAAAATAATAAAAATTTCGTTTATTTGGCGATTTATCTCCGGTTGGCGAAAAAACGAAATTTTGAAAAATACGCTTTTACGCTTCGAATACTTTTTAAAGAAAAAACTTTCTATGTTCAATTTATTTAAATAAGTTAAGTTTAAGTAATTTTAGTTTTGCATTTTTACTTTACTTTAAGTGTAGTTTTGTCATATACGTTTATATGTACTTATAACAAAATGAAATTAATATATTTTATCATTTAAAACACAATTTAAATTGATTAAAATTGTTCCAAATTGAAAAATACACTTAAAAATCTGCTGCATTTTAATGCAACGCACTCCCTTGCTTGTATAGAAAACGGTTACTTGGCCGTGAAATGGAGCTTTCTCATTGGTTGGAATAGAGATATTATATACAAGCGGTGGAGTGCGTTGCAACAAAATGCAGCAGATTTTTAACAGTGTATGACGCGGTCAATTCACCGTGCTATGGAGCATTCTCATTGGTCAGAAGAGAGACATTCTATAAAAGTAGTGGAGTGACGTTGCAGTAAATGCTGCAGATTTTTAACAGTGAAGTCAATTAAAATCAATTTTCAGATTCGTTAAAATCGTCTGCTTTTGGCGAGGAAATGCACTGCTCGCCAAATCCCGCGTCGCTTTCAGCTTTTCACGCCAATTATTCCAAACTATTTTATTTTTTTACATATCTAATAATGTAATTCCACCGCTAGTTTTCACTGATCCTTTATTACCTACATGAGTAGTTTAATTCGTATTCTTTTCAAAAAATTCTGAGTATGCCCCCAATGGAGACCTTCCTTGTTAGTTTCACTTTCCACCGCTACGGAGCGCATTATGTTTTGTAGAACATCTGAATTTTAGGTTCGGATTGGATTCATGTTCATGGAAATTATTTTGTCTTCTTCGGATACGGTTATGGTTGTTTGGAATATTTTTGTTCAGTTTAGATTCGGTTCAATTCAGATTTTGTGGGGTTTTTTTTCCTTCAAATGAGATTTTTAAGTTCGGTTCGGGTTGTACTTCCATGGAAATTATTTTACCTAGTTCCAATGAGGTTATACTTCACTGAAATATTTTTGTTAGGTTCAGATTAGGTTTGGTTCAAATTTCGAAATTTATTTTTTTTACAAATTTTCTGGTTCAGATTGGGTTTATGCCCATGGAAATTATATTGTCTTGTTCGTATCTGGTTATAGTTATTTGGAATATTCTCGTCGGATTCAGATTTGGTTCGATTCGGATTTCAGTTATTTTTTCAAATTGATTTTTAAGGTTCTGTCGGATTCATATCCAGAGAAATTATTTTGTCTTGCTCGGGTCCGGTTTTGGGTCTTTGCAATATTTTTTCGGGTTCAGATGTCATTATATTCAGATTTCGGTTTTTAATGGAATTTTTAGATTCAGGTTGGGTTGCGCATCAACGGAAATTATTCTGCATTGTTTGAATAAGGAAATTCTTCTCTGGAATATTTTTGTCAGATTCAGATTTAGTTCAGTTTTTTAGGTTCGGATTGGGTTCATGTTCATGGAAATTTTTTGTCTTGTTCAGATCTGGGTATGGTTCAGTGGAATATTTTTGTCAGGTTCATATTTGGTTCGATTCTAATTTCAGGTATTTTTTTCAAATGGAATTTTAGGTTCGGATCGGGTTCATGTCCACGGAAATTATTTTCTCTTATTCGAATACGGTTATGGTTCGTTCGAATATTTTTATCGGATTCAGATGTAGTTTGCATAAAATTTCAGGTTTTTTTCAAATGGAATGCTTTAGGTTCGAATCAGGTTTATGTTTACAAAATTTTTTTTGTATTACTCTTATCGGGTTATAGTTCTTTGGAATATTTTTATCGATTTCAGGTTTCGTTCTGGTCATTTTTCGGAGTTCTTCAAAGAAAATTTTTAGGTTCGGATCGGGTTGCATATACACGAACATTATTTTTCCTTGATCGGATTGGGGTATGTTTCATTTGATTATTTTTGTGGGATTCAGATTTGATTCGGGTCAGATATCAAATCCATAGTTTTTTTTCAAATTGAATTTTTAGGTTCGGTCGGGTTTACGCTCATGGAAATTTTGTCTTGCTTGGATCGGAGTATTGTCTGTTTTTTCTGGTTGGGATCGGGTTATGTGTTAATACGCCTAAACATTATGTTTTGCTACTATTCTTTTAGTGACTATTTTTGATATATAATTTATTTTGCTATTTGGTAATTTATTACTGTGTATGAATCGTCTTCCGATTCGAACAATTGTACGTCAAACAGCCATTTCATTTTTGTTTTAAAAACAATTTAAGGTCTTAATAAAATTGTAACTTAAATAAAATGCATTCAAATTTAATCAATGATTTAAAAAAAGCTGCTAAAAAAGCCTCATATATACATACATATACATATATTTACTGTATTATAGCTAACCACACATACATTCTAATACTTGTACGAAGTACCAACGATCTGACGTAACAACTGTGTTCAAAAATCCTAAGTTAAACTGACATTTTGCCAGTCTTTCAATTTTAAAGGTCTTTGGGGGAAAAAACAGTCACTTTTGAAATGTCCAAATCTCAAATTGGTTTCTTTCATAGAGTAAAAAAAATTAATAGAGTGTAAGTATTATCTCTGGAGGTGAAGCTAAAAATGTAACCCTACATTAAGTCCAATTAAGTACCAACAAAAGTACGTGCTTTGACACGCCTATCAAATGAAAAAGGTTTAAACATGTATTTTTTTGCTCTTGTTTCTTAAAAAGAGCTAATCTATCGCTTCGACGGTAAAAAATTATTAATTATTTTATCATATGTGTTTTAAATATCAATATAGAAAATTATTTTAACGTTTTGCTTGAAAATATAACATTCTTTTGTTAATTCATTAAAATCGTCTGCAGTCAGAAATCTATATTTTAGATTAATATTTATTACTTAAGTTTTCATACATGATTTTAAAAGAATTAATTTGATATCTAATTATTGCTAATTTTCCAATTTCAGGGCTCCCAAATGGTCCGCGAACTGAACATCAGTATTTTTTAACAGAAAATTTCATAATACGTTTGAGCTAGGATCAACTTCCAAACGTGGTTTCTTGACAATTTGAAAGAAAAATCTAAAAAGAAAATTTCTCTAAAAAAATTCTGATGTTCAGTTCGCGGACCATTTGGGAGCCCTGCAATTTCCTTCATATTAAAAACGAACAATTATTTTAATAAATAATAATAGAACAAAGACCATTTTAATATTTGAGCGATAAATAGTTTCATATTGCAAAACTTTTTTGAGGCTTACTTCACCTCTACTTATCTCATTCCTCTATGGGTTTCTTTATTTCTGTCTCAGCTTTCTTATCACTTCTGCGAAAATTTTTACACAACCAATCAACCGTAAACAAACGAAAGAGAAAAAAATTGGAAAAAGATGATTTTTTGTGAGAGTGACCTCTCGATTTTAATTAATTACTCAGTTAATAATTGGAATTTCGAAATTCTGAATCTCAGGTGCATCAGGAGAGATTTAGGGCTACTATCAAAAAATTTTTGAGCTTCGTACATGCTGTAGATTTTGCTAGCCATCGCAGACACACACAGAGACACACAGACAGAGCGTTTTGTTCTTTTATTAGTATAGATACCATTGAATTTAAATATATATATATATATATATATATATATATATATATATTGCAGCGGGCTAAGTTTAAATCCCCTACCCCACGCCCATGCATGCGACTTATTTTTTACGAAAGGTGTCATAATTGTCAAAAGACAGAAGCAGAAACAAATTGTATTGAATAAACAATATTTTGCGTTTACTTTGGAGCTTGATATTTTAATTTAGAAACTCCAAACAATTAAATAACATAAGATAGACGATATCAGTGTTAAATTCAGACACTTTACTCCGGGAAGGACATCTATGGCTCCGGAGCGGATATTATAGAGTTCCGGGGGGGTGCACTTTTTGACTATTGAAAATACAAAAGGTAACTTTTTCGGGGGCGGGGGGGCGGGGGGGAGAGCTCGAGGTTTCATTGCTCCGGGGAAAGGGATGTCTCCCCGCCGGAAAATCCCCTGAATTTAAGAATAAAGGAAAGTGCACTTATATTTTGACAAAGGAAATTTGAGAAATGTCTATAAAAAATATGTATCTAACAGTACAGTATAACAGTTTGAACAATTTCGCTATTTCAGAAGAATATTTTTAGCATACGTTTTTTCATTGGCGCAGAAAACAAATTACAGACTCGGAAAAGAGAAGGTTGACGAAACAGACTAAGATGTAAAATCAGTGTTGAATTCAGAGGGTGGCCCGGAGGGACATTCCCCCCGGAGCAATAAAATCCCCCCCCGGAAAATTTGGGATTTTGTGTTTTTCATGGTCAAAAATTGCAATTTCTCTTCGGAACTTCATAATGCCCCGCCCCCCCCCCCCTCAAGCCACAAATGTCCCTCCAGGATAAAAGTGACTGAATTCAACACTGCATGAAATAGCTTTTGAAAAGAAAGAAATCCTTATAAATAAATTTGTATTTGGGTGTCGTTAAGGATCGTTGCCATGCAATAACTTTAAAGTGAAAAATGAATTTACTTCCCTTTATCTAAATATACAGGGTGAGTCATAAATATCGAAACAATAGGCTATCTCCTTAAATATTGCACCTAGACCCATACTTCCAATTGCAAAAATTCATAAAAAAAGTTAAAATTTCTGATACGATAAGTTGCAAATCCATGGGTGGTCTATTTGAAAAAATACGAAAATTAAATTTTTATACTGCCCCCGTAGAGCAAAATTCCTAATTAGGAAATTATTCTTAATCCATTCCTAAATTGAACAAAAAAAATTTCATTTCTATATCTGAAAACCTGACAGAGATATTAGAATCCAAAATTCTCCAAAATTCGTGACTCACACCACTTTACCATGCCTGTAAACGAAGAATTTTTCATCCACTTTCAAAGCAAATGAGGGATCGTCCACAAATTATCTGTTAGTATATGTCGATTTAAGACCGTGCCTCTTATTTGGACATAATAAAGCAGCGTATTGATTTAAAGTCAAAACTTGTTTTCAAAATATGTTGATCGTTAGCAGTGGAAGTCTGCATGGATCGAAATATCCAAATCCGGTCCCAAACTGACCCATAGGGAAAAAAGTTCTGACCAGCATGGAAAAATGTTAAAATCATCATCCGGACAAGCGTAGAAAAAAGCTTAATTCATAGCCGGCTCAGCTGTGAATTTCTACATAGTTTCTTACTTCATTGTAGTTAAAAATTGTTTCGCTTGGAGGAGTTCTGACCAAAAATACTTATTATAGATTTTCGTTATTTATATTTATACTTTTTATTAATTAAGAGGCGCCAAAGGCTGTGATATATTTATTTTATCAATGAATCTCTATTTATATGTAAATGTTTAACTTATATTTTAATATTGCTAATCCATATTTTGTGCGTTGGAGACTTTGAAAATGATATATAGTAAAACCTTTTAAGAATGAATCATTAAGGGAAGAAAAAATACGTAATAGACAAATGCCCTTCCTGGGAGGGTTAAATGGAGTTTATTTCTTTTTTAGGTATTATTGCATTTATTTTGCATGGATCAACACATTTTCCGTTTAAGACAGAATTCCGTCATAGACAGATTTTTTTCTCTGGGTTTAATGTGTTTAATTTTTTAGGATTGAAATATATTATTCTCAAATATATATATATATATATAAAATAAAGATTTTTTTATTTTTTATTTTTTTATTTATTTATTTATTTTTTTGTAAAATAAAAGCGATTTTAAAATCTATGTGGTTTTTCGTAAACATTTTGATTGAACCAAATTTTACTTATTTCATGCACGTATTAGGTCTTTCACAGACTGTGATTTTAATACGGATTGTATGAAAAATACATTACACCCGGTCTTCAGAAAAAAGTAATGTCTCGGTATTGATCTGACCTGCGCCCGGAATACAGATTTTTTAACAGCCTCTCCAGGACGATAAAAAGCTTGAAGTTGAGAGAGCTAAATTAAAAAAAATAATAATCTGCATCTTAGAAAAGCATTCTTTTAAATAACTGATGGGCAGTAAAACAGTACATTTCGTTTTCTGTATAATGAATTTTTTTCCCACTATTTCTTGTCTTTAAATTGTTAAAAGTTAAAAATTGTTGAAGAAAAAAGTACAAACTTGAAACATGTCATTTTTAATTATTTTACATTAGTTTTGTTTGAAAAAATTGAAAAATTATTTACTTTTGAAAATATTATTTTTTTAAGTTATTATTTTTTCAATAAATATTTTTAATAGTTCTAAAATTAATATTGAAAAACAAAAACCCCGAAACAAAACTAAAATCAGATTTTCATCTTTAATTAATTGGAAAGAAATTGAAATCCGATAAATAATGTTTGGAGTTATAACGATTTTTATCTATTGCATTTAAACCAGTACTAAACATATGAATTTTTTATAAATTTTATGATAAATTTTAGGATGTGATTTTCTTAGCAAATTATATGACTAACCAACACAAAAAAAAATTCTATGTCAAAAGATAGATTTTTTACACGTTTCTTACTACTTTTAAAGTAACATTGTCTTTGGAATTGCGCACATTTCAATTTGTGTCTAATCGTTTAAAACCTGATGAATTATTCAAACGGCTATAACTCTGCGAATTGTAAAGATATGAAGTTGCAATTTTCTGTGTATTATTCAGGACCGGTTAAGGAAAGTTTTCTTAACTGGAATTTTTATCCTACGGGGGCCGTATAAAAAGCTAATTTTCGTATTTTTTCAAATAGACCCCCTATGGAGTTGCAACTTATCAAAAATTTCACCTTTTTTATGATCTTTTGGCAATATATCTAGGGGCAATATTTAAGGAGATAGCCAATTGTTTCGATTTTTATGACTCACCCTGTATATACCCATACATATATTTACAAGAAAAAAAAAGAAAAAAAAGAAAAAAAACGAACTTTTTAGTATAAATTTGGAATTTTTCCAATTTCTGCGCCCGGGACGATGCCTACATCGTCCTTCATTTTGCACCTGCGTTTTAGTAACAAATCAGTGTAATTTCAAAGGTTACATTTTGAAATGGAGTAATTGAAAATTAAGAAGTGATATATTTTGGTGTTTTTGATTATTTAAATCCATATATTAATTCAAAGTTGAACTGATTTTTTAAGTGTATAATGCCAGGTTTTCATTCTCGTCAACGCAGTGAGATATCTGACTCTCGTCAGCAGAGTGAGATATTTCACTCTCGATAACGGAGTGAAATATTTCACTCCTTTCTACAAAGTGGAAGATTCCACTCTTTAAGGAGTGTATTTTTAAAAATATCTCTCCAAAAAGAGTGAAAATGCCTCTTACTCTTCTAAAAAGTGAGTTTTTCACTCCTTCCACTTTTAGAGTGTAGCTAGATGCAGCAACGTGGCATTCCGAATCTGGATGAATTTTTATTTAGGAATTCCGATTTCTCACCAGAAAGTGTAAATATTTATTAGTGTTTTATAAGATGGTAGATACTATACAAATAAAATAAAAGAAAACTGCTATTCAAAAATTTCCGATATGAATCAAAGCCGTATACAAAGCAATCGTCCTTTATTATATGGAAAAGGTAACCGAAAGATTAACCCTTTGCGCTCTGGTGGGTAAATTTCTTCAAAATTCCAAATGTCACATTGGCATCAGTATTTTCCAAAGAAAAGTATCGGTTAACGATATACACGAATAAATGCATTAAACCTTTTTCAAATACGTTTGGTCAAATTTTCTGATGCCAGTGTGACATTTGGAAATAAAATTAAATGGTAGAAATTCAATCATCAGAGCTCAAAGTGTTAAAGTCACACGCCACGTAGCAGACGAGGTGAGTGTTGCTAGATGTCTACATTTTAAAATTATACAATTCCCATATTATCACCCCTTTGTGGACACGGCAATGTCGTGCTGTTTAATAACATGCTGATTAAGGATAAAACAAAGGGAATTTTATAATTTCAAAAAGTGGTGGCAATCATAATTTGATCTAAAAAGAATGTTAGCCTCTGAGTAACAGTGGACGGGGTTGAACTACAGAAAAATGCCAAAATGTTTTCTCGTTTTTTTATAATCAATTACCGTGATTTCCGGCGTATAATCCGCGGATCAAACAATTTTTTTTAGAACCCAGAAGTATTATTTAGTGATTGAAGACAAATATTTATGGCGATCTGATAAGTTACATTTTTTTAACTCCTGGGTCTAAAAATAATTGTTTGATCCGCGGATTATACGCAGGAAATTATGGTAAATCAATAATAATATTGAAAATCAAACTATGACATTTTACTGTTATGATGTGGTTTTTTGTGTACAACGGCCACTCATTACATCAATTTTTTAATAATAATCTTAAATTGGTTATGCTGTAGTAAAATATGGGGAATTATTATTTTTCTAAAAGCTGGTAACTATCATTACGTCTGTAAAAACACCCCGTTTCTAACTGTATCGCAAAATATATTAGCTACATTTATAAATTAAAAATAATGTTTATCATTTCTCACTTATTCTAAAACAGAAATTATAAAATTGTAGTTTATTAATGAGTAGATATTGCTTCATCACAGAATGATGTATCCTTGTTTCATGTTTTAATCATTATGTAACTTAGAAATTTCAAACATATATAAAAGTTTTATAAAAATTCCCTAGGAATGAAATATTAATAATTTGAAAAATATAATTACGTCAAAATAGCTCGAATTCTTTGTTAAAGCTCTATTGGAATAAAAATATATGATTATATAATGTCCGCTTTATTCTGGATATTATAATTTTTATCTACTGAAAAAATACTAAATACCATAACCACTCTAAGGATTTCAGAAAATTTTCAAATATGCTGGGAGAAGGTATTCGGATGCAAAAGTTTTTCAACGTTACCCCGCATTTGAAGAGCTTTTAAAAATATTTTTAATATGCATATTTTGTAATACCCATTTAAACCTGTCTTTGAAACCATATTGCGAAAAATAACATACGGAAAGTTGCGTTAAATCATTTATGGTTCGATTAAACAATTTTCCTTTTCTAGCATTCTTAATTCCCCTTTTAAAAAACAAAGCATTATTCAATTTGAATAAAGAGTATAAATATTTGCGACATTTTCTATGTATGTAGATGAAACATATTCGGATGGAAAATATTAATATAGGCTTTCATTGAAATGTGGCTCTTGTGCCATTCGTGGAAACGTGAAAACAAATAATACGCAATAATTGTTACGTATTGTTACAAACGCCCTTAAAAAGGTTAAGGGAAGATAAGTCTGGGTATAATTCAGACTTTCTCTTTAATGCTTCCCCTGACCTCCCCTTTACCAAAGAAGAACTGTCTTCAGCACTGCACAGTCTGGACGATTCTAAAGCACCGGGTCCAGACTGTGTAGATTTTATAATCTTAAAACTAACTTTCAAAATTATCCCTAAGATTTTCACTCGCTGGGCAAAATCTTTAATTAAACCCTTAACTGCCCCGGGCGATACGTGTAGCTCAAATAAATGCATATTTCTGAAATTAACTATCGAACAGCCATTTTTTTAGCTAAAAATTTTCCTTTATTAACAATCAGGGACTTTTAACATTAAATAAATGGTATATTATTTTCCAAAATTTATGGTGGCAAAATATTTTTTAGAAAAAAATGTGACGATTCTTTTCTTAAGTCTTCGGCAGTTAAGGGGCTAACTTTTAATCACTTCCCTATCACTCTGAGGTAAGGGGAAGTAGTATATTTCCAGAAGCAAGTAAGGATCCCTCTGAACCCACCTCCTATACGCCAATCTGGCTCTTACCGGCCTTGGGTATATTGCCAGAGAAACTTTTAGTCAAGAGATTGGTTCATCTTCTGGAAACAAATAATATTTTTCATCACAGGAAATATTGGTTCAGAGTGGCCAGATCTTGAGAAAAAGCTTTGAATGAATTCTATCCTCAAACCCGGTTCAAATTATAGAAAACTCTGTGCGATATATAATGCACTTACTAGAGAGAATTCATTTTTCAGGTGTAGATTTTGACAATTTTACATGCGCAAATATTTACTTCCTATCATATTGAAAAATTTTATCAATGATTTACCGCAATTTCCCACGTATACGCCGCGGCTTAGTAAGGTCTTTTTCAAACCAGAAAATTTATGAGAAAAATAAGTTAAATACATACTAACCACGAACAAGTAATATATTTTTTATATTAGATTTGCAGGGAGATTTTATATATTATTATATTATTTTATATTATTTTATAATATAATATATATTTTATATATTATATTATATTATAATATATATATATATATATATATTATTATATTATTTTATTATATTATTTTTTATATTAGATTCTTTTGGGAAAAAGAGTTATCCAAGGTTCGGCCTTTATGCGCGAAATTACGGTACTACAAACATTTTGTGGATTTTTGACAAACATTTTATGGAATATTTTGCAGGTTTTGCATTTGAATTGAGCACAACATTGTGCTTCATTCAATAACTCGCCATTGTTTAAAATATTTTTTTTATTATGATGATGAAAGCAACATCAATTCTTTTGCAACCTTATTATAATTTACTGTTGTAGATATATAATTGTCTGCGAGTTATTTATACCTGCATCATTAGAGATTGTTGCGGAGATCTTCCACCGGCGCGTTACAATTCTATGCCATTTTTTCGTTTATGCTCCGGCCAGGAGATCAAGTGCAAAAATAAAAGTTTTTGCCTATTTTCAAATAAATTTAGATGTAAATTCTGGTCAATCATCAGTCAATCATTTTACAATTTTACGATTAGAAATGCTTTGCCCTTTAAAGTGTAAAGGTGTTAAATATTCAAATGAAAAAAGATGGTAACGAGTCCCTATTACATATTATTATAGTAAAATTAAGGTTATATAAAATATGTATTCTAAATTTAAATGTGAATCCAAATTTTAAAAGGATATTTTACAGTAATCTGAAAATCCCATTTGTAATCCGAAATAAATTAGAAAAAAGTATGTTTTGGAGTTATCTTGTAAAACGTATTCCTTTTACTCTTTTTTTAAGAAGTCGTGGGTGTATTGCATTGACTTAGCTATTTAATCTTCTTTTTAATAAGTTTGAGCCGGTTATATTCTGCTATTATAGCAATTTATTCTTTTGATATTCCTTCAAAAATTTGCTTTTTCCTAAAAGAAGTGGGTGTTTCAGAATGACTTAAAGATTTAGTTTTTGTATTTTTTAATAGTTTTATCAGTTTATTTTCTGTTACCATTTATCTGTTACAGTTATAAAATATTTTTAAAGAATTTATTAACCTGCTGCATATACTCGTCTTTAAGTCGAAGAATTTTAGACAAAATTTGAAAGTCGAAAATGGTGTTTGACTTGTACACCAGTTAGGCAAGTAAATACATAAATAAATAAATAAATAAATAATAAAAAATAAGTAAATAATAAATAAATAAATAAATAAATAAATAATAAATAAATAAATAAAAACAAAATAAATAAATTAATTAATATTTTTTTTTGCAAATAATCATAGAATGATCAAATCTCTTAAGTAATCACATATGGGTTTAGGTTGGAGAGAGACAGATAAAAGCGGTCATTAACTTGTGATTAACGAAAAAAAGCGTATCATTAATGCCCTTGTAATTGATCCGAATCCATTATATTTTGAGTTAGAATTCCCTTCAATACAAGGGAATTTTTATTAGCATTTTAGTCCCTTTTTAAAAAGAATTCAATTTGAGAATGTCTCGGTATATCTCTTCAAAACGTGCAAAACACAGGAGTAGTGTAGTTTAGCAATCTGAGAAGCAGTTTATCCTTTTAACACTTTGAGGGGCTAAGCACTTACATTCTTTCTGTACTGAAATGATTGAGTTACACCAGAATTAAAAAAAATATTTTGAAATAGAACAAAGACTTTTTTTTTTTTTTTGTCTCCACGTAATTGATAAAATTAAAAATTTAATTTCAAAATTCTGGTACCAATCTGGCATTTCGCAATTAAAATTAAACAGGATGTATTTTATCCCACCCCGCGGAATCCGTGGATCAAACAATTATTTTTCAACGCAGAAAATTTTTTAAATAAAATGTAACTTATTAGATCGTAGTAAACATTTGACACCAGTTACTAAATAAAATTTCTGGGCCGAAAAAGAATTGTTTGATCCACGGATTATATGCAGGAAGTTACGGTACATTAAAGGGGAAATAAACAATAATATTTGTGTACATGAATCTATTACATGACTGAATCAATAAAATGTTAGACAAAGAATGATCTTTTAATAACATTGTCATATTTACAAAGTTATAGATGTTCACATATGCCTCGAATGTTTATTTCGGAATAAATTAACGAATATTATATAAAAACAATAAATATATGAATGGAAGTTAATAAATCTTCGTAATTACTTAAAATAATGAAATTAAGATCTCCCATTACTTTCTAATTTAATTTGTGTTTATTTTACATCTTGATTTCAAATTCATAATTATAGCATTCATTAGAGGCAACAAGATATATAATTCATTTTAAAAGAAATAACATTGCAAAAGTATTCGACTTGATAAGAGTGAATATAAAAATACTCTTTGAATTAACTATCTTTATGTAATGCATTAAATGATAAGTAAAATAGTTATAGTAGATTATAATATCATTAATAAATGAACAAATGAATGTGTTTAGTAAAAGTTGAACAATTCTTGCTTATGGAATAAAGATTAAATAAAGAAAAAAATATGGAAATATGGAAAAATATGGAATAAAGAAAACAATCATTTATTTATCTTTTTTTAGGGATATGCTAGCCTAGAAATTTGAAAAAAAATAGCTTGAATATTTTAAATTCATGTTTACAGAATTTTAGCTGTTTTAGTGACGCAGCAAATAATCCCGTCATACGTAACCAGCCGATCATTTTTGGTATTGTAAGGTCTTGAATCTTCGCCTATGGAACCATGTGTAAATCATTTAAATCAGAATTGTACTTGACATTTGCGCATTCACAAATTTATTTTTCTCACGACAATACATTATTGCGTTCTCGAAAAATACCTTTATTCAACATAGTTGATATGAAAACTCAAGTTCAATCGAACCGATTGAACTTGATTGAATTCAAATAATGTACCAACTTTCAGTACACAACTTTCATTTTTGTATCAAATTTATTTTCTTTAAATGGGGGTATCGTAATTCTCTCAATTACAGGTGAATGTTTTTAATGCAACTTCCCACCACTTCTTCAAAACAAAAATCTGTTACATACGCTATCAGAACATTTGCAATAGAAAGAATGTATTTTTAAGTAGTGGTGCTAATATAATGCAAAAATAGTCGCCTGTAATTGAAACTTTTCTTTATCCCACGTATTATTTAAAAGAACAAAATTTAGGAGGAAAATTTATGAGAGATAAAAAATACCTTCTTTTACAGACAGCAACCATGTTTCGAAAAGAAAAATCGGTTTACTCTTAGATAGGGGTTATAACGAAATTCATACTAATTATGAGCCTTTTTTGTTTCAGATGAATATTTTCTTTAAATTTTGTTTCAGACGACAGGAGGGGCACAAACCTTTTTATTGCTCAAAAATTTAGCGGCTTATAACTTTTTTCAAAACTTCTTTATATGCTTCCAAAAAATTAATAAATATGTTTTAAAAAATGAATCGTGAACATTTTTTTATGGAGATCAACAAAATAACAAAAATTTATTACAATAGACCAGAATACTTCCTTAATATACCAAAACTGACTTTTTTACAACGAAAATATTTTAGCAAATTTTTCAGAAATTATTTCATTTAAAACACTAACATCAGTACATTATAAGTTTCATCTAAAATTTATACAACATTCTATACATTTTTGTCTAAAATTCACTTGCCATCGCTTAACCCTTTGAGGGGCAAGCAATTGCGTTCGAGTAATTCTGAACTCCCACCGGAAATTTGTAAAAAAGTTATATGAAAAAGAGGAAAAGCAATTTCACGACTGTTTTCCACCAAAGTTAGAAAAGTGAAATTTAATAATATTTTTCTGGTGTGAATCTTCATCAGTCGTAGGTGGTATATAATATATACCGGTGCCCCTCAAGGGGTTAATAAGAGTTATAATAGTGTCCTTTCTAGAGTGAAGAACTCTTGTCATTAACCAATGTACTTTTTTCTGTAGAGAAATACCGGTACCATTGTGATACTCGTGCCTCAGGATGCCCATCCCTGATATATTCACTAGTCCTATTGTCGTTTTACAAAGAAATGTATGAAAGGTAACCTTTTGATCTCTAGCGGGGTAATTTTTTCAGAATTCCAAACGTTAAATTGGAATCAGTTCTTTGCAAATAAAAAATCTGGTTTACGATATATACGGGAGGGGGGAGATACATTGAATTTTTTTAAAAATATATTTGGTCGAATATTCCGGTGCCTTTGTTACATTTCGGAATTAAAATTCAATCATCAGTGTTAAAAGGGTTAAAGAAATCTTTTTTTGCTCACATGTTTCTAGAGTCAGAACATTATTCATTTCGTTATCTAGCTTCCCACTGGTTCCTTTTTTAAACTAAATTCTTTCCGTAGAACGACTTTCGTGGCAAGATGCGTACACTTTTACCAGATAATTTAAAAAGAAATATTATCCCAATATTATCCCTTTGGCCACCGATTTCGTTTTATTTAATTACGGAATGCCTATTATTAGATAAAACGAATGTTTCTATTTTAATTTTTTGGTGGGAATTAGGATATACGAATTAAGATGCCGCAAAATATCTCGGGCGGTTTGGGATCCAGAGGGTTAAATAAATCAAAATATTTCATTAAATTTTATTGGTAAGAAAAATCTGTGCAAGTTGGCAGCTATGTGTAACTGATTTTGATTAACACTGGAACCGCCGGAATATTCATTCAAGTTTTATAAAAATATTTCTCACCGGAAATCTTATACAAAACTGTTTAGGTTATTTATTGGAAATATTTTTGTTCAGCATATATTTAGCTTATTTTATTAAGAGTTTTCTAGTTCGAATCGACATCCCTACATATGATGCGGGTCAAAATGACCCATTGCCGCGGTTCTAGTGTTAACCATAAACGAGTGGCGCAGCTCAAACTAACAATATCATTCCTCAATGTAGTAATTGGTGTATCGCCGAACATCATTATAGCTAGCACCGCCAGATCTCAACCAGAATTTCAAGCAAGGGAAATGTCAAATAGTGGTCGGTGTAAAGGAAAATCTCATATCTTGGCTGATACTCCTGAAAAGATAATAATAAAAACTTAAAAACAAAAGCAATATTTTAAACGCAAGAAACAATGATAGTGAATAAAAAGAATTTTTTAATAAAACATTTGTTTGTCTAATTGCCTGATCAGATTTACAACAACCCATGGTCAAAGGTACAACACAACTTTGACCACACTGTTATTTTTTTAATGAAATGAAACATAATAAAGGTAAAATTAGAGCCTTGAGAAAAATTAAAAATGATAAATCAAATGATACTGATTATAATAAAATGAAGAAATTCAATTTAGCCTAAAAAGTTAAGCTAAAAAAATAAATATTGCAAAGTGGTCAAAGAAACAACACCTTCCTCTACAAGAATTCCTTATCCCATCAAAATATGAAAGTTTATGCATTCGTAATTAGATGAACGTTAATTAGAAATAAAACACGTAAGCGAAAATTAATTATTTTTATCTCTCTATTCATAACTGAGTAAAGGCTATTGTATATTCTACTTGACTTATTTTCCAAATTTAAGCACAATTGCTTCTTTTAGAGAAGTATAATATTTCGGTCGATTTCTCATTGTTGAAACCCACAATTTAATTTAAAAGTGTTCTACGAAGTTGAATTTGTACCGATTAATTTTAAGGATATTCAATGTTTGACTGTCAACGTTTTAAATTTTTACGTGAAAATTGTACGGTTAAAATGCCCGGCTAGTTTAATTTTCTTTTATTTCATCATAGTCTTTAAAATACTGATTTGCAAATTTAACTTCTCGCAATAATTCTTTTAAAATGCATAATAGGTGCATACTTCTAGTTAAACATGAAGAATAAATTCTAGGCATTTAAAAATATTACAACACTGCACTAAAATATCATACTTCTTTAAAAATATTAATTTTAAAGCAGATAATTAGCTTCCCAAAGTTTATTGGATTTGTTATTTATGAAAAATTGTACTTTCCATTGATGGAAAAGAAATGTGTCTTTTGCAATTATGGTAAATATTTTCCCCATGATCCCTCTAAAAACACTTAACTGACAAATATTGAAAACAGGATAAACAGTTTAAATGCCACTCTTTAAACTTTTTAAAGTTTGAAGCTCATTATGCAATAAAATAGCATTATTATTCTCATAAATCTAACGATATTGATATTTTTTGAGCCATATAAATTAATTAAATCGAAAAAACTGTAAATTTAAAGTTCGGCTGTATATTACTTTAATTCTTCAACCGCCGAATTATGTCAAAGCACTTTTCTACAGAATTTCTCTTTCAGAAGGAAAGCGAAGAATTTTTTCTTCCATAGTTATGACTGAACTGCAGCTACGTTGTTATCGTACAAAATAATTTGTCTTATTTAACACTAGAACCGCCATTAGGGGTCATTATGACCCCTGCCAATTTGAAAATAGCCGATTTGAACCAGAAATTTCTTGAAGAGATTTCTTAAATAGGCGCAGCACAAAAATAGGCTAATTAAATGAATTAAATAGTTTTAAATAAAAATTCTGGTGTCAAACACTTTTTATAAAACTTGAAAAAAATACCCGGCGGTTCTAGTGTTAAGGAGAGAAATTTTGCAATTTTATGAAGAGACAATTTGTATTCAGGATTGTGGTAACAAATGATTTTTTCTTAAAAATATTTTATTTTTCCTATTTTACTTATTTACAAATAAATATTTTGACAGTTACAGTGAATTTTCAACATTATTAAAACGAGATTACTTTGCCCCAGAATGTTTTCAATTTAAATGTTAGCTATTTACTGCTAGGTGATGTATATCTGCATTTTTCAAGACTACTTTTTGCCTTATTTAATCACAGAAATGTTTTATTCAGTATTATTATTCGGAAATTTTGGCACAAGAAATATAACAGCGTAAAACCTTGATTTTATGCAGCAAATTCTTTTCGGGGGTCAAAAATTGCTAAGACCATGAAATAACTGCATAAGCGGACTAAAGGAACAACAAGAATAAACATTTTTCAGAATATACTTACAATCACCTTAACTCTATCAGAATTAAATGAATGCGCTTTGGTATAGTTGAATTCACCCCATAATTTTCAAAAAATGTTATTTGAAAACAAAGAAAAGCAATTTTACAACTTATTTTCCATCAAAGTTGTAAACGCAAAATTTAAGTAACGCTTTGAGTTGTCGCCTCTGCGGCGACTTCATCTTTACTTGCAAAAATTGTTTGGGGGTGCCAGTAATAATGTAAAATAAAAATTGAGTGCTTTAATCGGATCATTATTGAAATTTTATACCTAAAGGAAACCTCTTTTTTAAAAGTGGTGCCGATTGAATAAAATTTGTGTAAGAGACACTGAATTCCAAACGGTTAAAAGTAGCTGTTGGGAATCTTGATTAAAATTATATATAATGTAACATTCCCCATTTGTTTTTAATACTCTGCATGCTACTAGCAACAGAAATCTTAAAAACAATTTATTTTTTTAATGTACTAGAAGTGCCTCTGCAGCAACGTAGGTAGCACATAATTTCTGACACTGTGCTAATCAACGTGGGCAAATAAATGCTTTCACTTAGTCTCAGATTTTTTTCATAAATCCTGGTGTCTTTATCGTTTCAAAATTTTAGCAACAGCAATCTTTAGCCCTGAAAAGCTTAAGAACCTAACAAGGAAGGTCTCCATACGGGCATACTCATAAAAATCTGAAAAAATTATAGAATGTTCTTCTCATATAGTTATATATGTTTATAAAAATTTTTTTGGCGGAACCTCCTTATAACGTCCGTAAAAAAATAATAAAAATTTCGTTTATTTGGCAATTTATCTCCGGTTGGCGAAAAAACGAAATTTTGAAAAATACGCTTTTACGCTTCGAATACTTTTTAATGAAAAAACTTTCTATGTTCAATTTATTTAAATAAGTTTAGTTTAAGTAATTTTAGTTTTGCATTTTTACTTTACTTTAAGGGTAATTTTGTCATATACGTTTATATGTACTTATAACAAAATGAATTTAATATATTTTATCATTTAAAACACAATTTAAATTGATTAAAATTGTTCCAAATTGAAAAATACACTGTTAAAAATCTGCTGCATTTTGTTGCAACGCACTCCTTTGCTTGCATAGAAAACGGTTACTTGGCCGTGAAATGGAGCTTTCTCATTGGTTGGAATAGAGATATTATATACAAGCGGTGGAGTGCGTTGCAACAAAATGCAGCAGATTTTTAACAGTGTATGACTCGGTCAATTCATCGTGCTATGGAGCATTCTCATTGGTCAGAAGAGAGATATTCTATAAAAGTAGTGGAGTGACGTTGCAGTAAATGCTGCAGATTTTTAACAGTCTAGTCAATTAAAATCGATTTTCAGATTCGTTAAAATCGTCTGCTTTTGGCGAGGAAATGCACTGCTCGCCATATCCCGCGTCTCTTTCAGCTTTTCACGCCAATTATTCCAAACTATTTTATTTTTTTACATATCTAATAATGTAATTCCGCCGCTAATTTTCACTGATCCTTTATTACCTACATGAGTAGTTTAATTCGTATTTTTTTCAAAAAATTCTGAGTATGCCCCCAATGGAGACCTTCCTTGTAAGCTATATCAATAAAGCTGTTATGAATAAAGAGGAGGAGACATTAAGTGCTTTTTATTCCACTTGCGAGTGAAAAAACTGAGAATCCAAGATGGCGAAGGGCGGATAGTTTATACCAAGATGGCGAATTTTTTTTTCATCTTATGGACAGTTTCTGATCACAGTCAAAGAAGCATTACCTTCAAACAGTAATATTTGAAAAGACAATTTTACCTAATTCTTACCTACAATTTTTTTCTCTTTTCCTACTACTATTTTTAATCAGGAAATTTTGTCTCTTTAATCCTACTTGTTTGAGGAATTAGAAAATTGCAATACTATCGTAGCAAGAAATTTGGTCACGCCTCAGCGATTCAACGCCGGCCGCCCAAATATTCTAAGTACGCCGATGGACACCGCACCCAAAATTGTGATAGTTTTGGTATAATAACTCCCAAATGCTCTAATTGTTCTGGAATGCAACCAGCAACATATTGTGTTTTCCCCCAACAACAACAAAATAAAGAACAATTTCGCAAAAAACAGCCTGATCCCGACGCAACCCGTAATAAAAATCCCAAAACTGCCTAACATGGTGGCAGAAATATTGTCAAATTATAATTACGTTCGTAAACCAGATAACAATGCTAAAGAACCTGATGAATTCCAGAATTCGCAGATTTCTCACAATCAAAACCTTTATTCGGAATATAATTCTCAAAATAAGCCAACTAATATCGATTCCGCATTAACAGAAAATACCTCAAACTCCAGCTGTTCCGCCGACTTAAAAAAAGACTTTTTATGACATGAAAGAACTCATTAAATTCAACAAATTTATCCAAATGTTTTTAAAATATATCTAAAAACAAATAAAATTACCGACGTGATGTGAAAAATGCTAATCATTATGAGCGCCTTTGAGAATCTAGCCACGGAATTTAACACATCCGGTAATGGGTAATTCCCCTTTTAACTTTTCTTCACTTATTTTTCTTATCTGGAACTGTAAATTACAGTAATTTTGGGTGTATAAGCCGCGGATCAAACAATTTTTTTTGGACCCAGAAATCTTATATAGTGATTGAAAACAAATATTTCCGTCGATCTAATAAGTTACATTTTTCTGTTATAAAATTCTGGGTCGAAAAAGAATTGTTTGATCCGCGGCTTATACACCCGAAATTACGGTATTCAACATAAAACTAACGAAATTAAACTTTTCATCTGTGACCATCAGAAGATTCCTGCTGCTGTTATATTCCTTTTTTTCAGATTTTTTTCAGATTTTTTTAAACAAAACAACATGCTTTCTAATATTTTTCCTGTTTTTAGCTGAAATTTCTGAGTGACCACCTTAATTTTTTTGCATGCAGACATGATGCATATTCACTATTAATTTCAAATTTATACGTATTGTGCATCATATTAAAAAAAGGGCAAAACCATATTCCAACGGAAATGTGGGGCTTGTCTCGGACAAATTTTACGCCTTCTTTTAAAAAAACTGTGTGAGTTAATATGTGAGATTTTAAAAGAAGGCGTGAAATTTGTCCGAGACACGCCCCACAATCCCGCCGGAATATGATTTTGCCTTTTTTTTAATATGATGCACCATACGTAGAAAGTTGAAATTGATAGTGAATTGCATCATGTCTCACAGTATTTCATGCAAAAAAAATTAAGGTGGTCACTCAGAAGTTTAAGTTTATTTTTAATTAAAATGTTCATTTAAAAACAGGAAAAATGTTAGAAAACTTGTTCTTTTATTTAAAAAAAATCTGAAAAAAATTGTCAAACATTCGTATGGTGGTTTTTTACATCCCTTATTTTTATCGTTGAAATTTGCTTACTAGTTTCGTCACAATGCGCACTTTTCCAAAACGGGCATTTAGGGCCATTACCCCCCCATGGTCTTGAGAAACAATCTTAAAACTGGGTAGAAATGAATTTCTTTGGGTGAAATGTAGTTTACTCTCCTTCGCCAAGGCGCCTTTTCATTTTTAGCGATAAATGTTTCAATATGGCAACCCTGTATTTTCATTTTCTCCTCTCGGATCTTCAATATGGCAACCCTAAGGAGTTCTCCGGTTAACGTATTCTGCCGATTTCTAAGCCGTTTCCTGATTGGACACTCCTTTTTGGCGCCTCTTTCTCATTGGACTAAAGAGGAGAACTGAGAGAAATTGCTTCCGGCAGCATTTTTTGGGAGTTGCGTCTTGCATTCAACGAGTGAGTTTATTTTTCTCTTTTTATATTTATTTAGATACCATTCAGTAACTACTATGGAAGTTGTTGATTTCAGAAAGAATGTTGTTGATTGTTTGAATGAGGAAGTAAAGTATTGAAATGGATACTTTACGCTGTTGAAAGTTTGCGGGATAAAGTATGTGATTGACCAGTCAATCCGGAGCAAAATAGAATATCCGGAGCAATTTAATCCGTAGCAAAACAGCGGCTCCGGGTAAGTAAAAATTCTCCTTTTTTTTGTCTTTAGATTTGTATTTTATGTGCTTTTTGTTTATTTTAATTGCCGTTATCTTGGAAAGTGCGTTTTTGCGTAGTGTCTCTTAGAGCAAGTTGCTCCGGGAGACAAGACGCAAGAACGCGCCAATTTGGCCATTTTTGAAAATCGCGCCAAGAAGGAGAGTAAACTGCATTCGCACCATTTCTTTTTATGGGTTATCGATCGATGTAGGACTCGATGTGGTTGACTCAAGGGCATATTTTACTATGAAACCCGGCTATACTCTTTGAATAAAATATTTCATCTTATTTAAGAGCCTTATTCATGAAAATATCATTTCATAAATATAGTAAGAATTTCTATTTGTTTTTTCTGGTGTCCGTATGCCCAAATATTACAGTCTTTTTCGATGACACTGACAGGAGGTTGCGTAGGTTGTCATAACAAGATAGAAACTCACAGCGTGATTACCACCAAAGTAAGCTACTATCAGTAAAAATTAACCACTTAAACCCTTTCAGCTCTGATGGGTAAATTTCTTCAAAATTCCAATTCTCACATTGGCACCAGTATTTTGCAAAGAAAAAAATTGGTTAACGAAAAACACGAAAAAATGTATTAAGCCTTTTTCAAATAAATTTCGTTGAATTTTCTGGTGCCGTGTGACATTTCGGAATTAAAAATATGTGGTAGAAAATTCTACCATCAGAGCTCAAACAGTTAACTGCTACTTTTTTATATGCAATACATTGTAAATATGGGATAAGCAAGACTTACTTTAAGCTAAAATATTTCTAATATTTAGTCCAAACATTTTTGCCATTAAATAGATAAAAAAATCGCGGTATCAAACAGCTTTAAATGATGGATCGAGCAAACACTTTTTTCCCGTACGACGTGCGGGCATATCAGAGAAGCGATTAATATCTGTATCTTTCATTAGTTATGGCTGAAATTCTTTAATAAAAAAAACCATTTAAATACGGAGAAATATTCTATATATTTTTACTGATGGAAGTTTTCTCTGATGTAATGAAATCCTACGAAAACGGTTACAGTTGAAGTTTCACTATTTTGCGGATATGTCAATTCGTCTCTATTGATAGTTCCACACAGCCAAAGTGGCGGTTTAGAGACATTGGGTATCACTTACTTTCTCAGAGGTTTCTTCGTTTTATTTAATCTAAAAAGAGTGAAGTAAATTATACAAATTTCACTGTGTTAAAATATTGGTATATTGAGCTGCAAAAGCCAATCTGATCCACTGCGCATATGGTTAGTATCTTGGAAGGTTACAGATACTTATAAGTGATGGACATGGAAGGTCTTTAGGTAAGAGTATATGAAAACCGATATTCTATTATTCAATATAGTTAAATAAGAAATTTAGCGGCACTGCAGAATAGTTCTTTACTCTGTTGGTTTTACGCCTCTTAACATGTTGAATATTCAAAAAATATGCAAGTCAGCAAATAGCTAAAATTACATAGCGTTTAAAATGTTCAACCAAAGAAAATAATAATAATAATTTTGTACAAATGTAACATATTTATTTGCCAAAATATAATTAAAAACATAAAATATCACAGTTTAAACATTTTTATCTTGCAGCTGAGAAAAAAATATAGCTTTATATTTTGATTTCATTTTACAACTCTCTAAATATCGTTTTTCTGAGAACATAAAAATACTTTCTATCTTATTTGAATTTTAAAATGAAGGTAACGTTAATGAAGGTAACCGACATTCTTTTCTTTTGTTAACATAATTTTCTTAGAAAAAGTCTTTTTAATTTACTTTTCTTCCTTTCAAATGTTAAGAATAAAAGCTATTATTATTAAGAATCCTTTTAAATTCTGATATTTAAATTTGAAATTATGTAGCCTCGTTTCATTTAGAATAGTTGAGTGAACTCGTGTTCTATCAGATCATTTGCCACCATCATTATTAAATGAAATTCTCGTGGTACTGATAATCCAAAATTCTGCTATTAAAGCGTGGAGGGTTTTGCTTTCTGAAGCAAATAGTACATGTAGATGATGTAATTAACCCCTTCGGGAGGAGCATCTTTCACACAATTTTTAACCGTTTATCGCTGGCTATTCAGAAAAAATATTTATTTGTGTAATTATATGGAGAAAATGTCCTGATGAAATTAAGGAGAAATTTAGAATGGAAAATAACTTCTGGGAATAATAAAAAATTCTGAGCACTTTATGCATCTTGTATATGTTACGCTCGTCTTCAACATGTAACTATTAAGAAAGCAGAACTGACATACTGAAAATAATAAATCTTAATCTGTAACCGCTTTCACAGGGGTTCCTTGCCGAGAGGGAAAACTCCAACCACTAAATTTAAGTTTAAAATATCTTTTTATTTAAACACTCTAAAAAAAGAAGAAAAAAGAAAAAGCAAAAATTTTAGGAAAAATTAATACTTTTTTGATCAGTGCAATTTACTTAACCTTCCTACCCTGTTCAAATTTTACTCAATCTTGATTAAAAACATTTCACACCAGAATTGTTATTTAGAACATTTTAATGTATTTAATTGACTTATTTCTCTTAATCTGTTATTTAACTTTCTTTATGAAAAAAGTACTGGTTCGAATCGTATAAAACAAATAATAGTTATGGGTCGATTAGACCCATTCAGGGTAGGAAGGTTAAGCAATAGTAGTTTCGCCATATTATGACACCAGAGAAATCTCATGTCAGTGTCGCTGAAAAAAATTATAATACCTAGACAAACTGACACCAGTAAAAAGAGACAGAGAAATTTTAACATAGTTTTGTGAGAAACTTCTCCCGAATAAGGCGCTTAAGTAAGGCAAAATTTCCTATTTAAGTTTACAGGTGGAAGTATTAACCCTTTCCGACAAGGGCAAAATCTGTAATAAAATGAGAAATTATCGACTGACACTCGAATTCACAAACGAATGTTTTAGATATTTAGAAATCCTTAATTTAAGGTTTTATTGTAAATGCTATATTTTAGTAAAATATTACTGGTGCCGATTTCAAGTTTGGAATCAAAATTAGGTGTCCCAGACCGGGCACAGTGTGCCGGAAAGGGCTAACCGACGTAAATCAGAATGGTTGTTTGGATTTGAAAAAAACAGCCGCCATCTTATAACAACGTCCTCAGTTATTTCACGGGCAAAGGCTAGACAATACACTATATCAGGGGTGCACAACCTCTGGCCCGCGGGCCAAAATGATACCACTATTTTTATGCAGAATAAGTTTCCTTATAGTAATGACAGAAAATTTTCCATTCAGTAAAAGAAACTACACTTTTCAAATATTCTGGTGGCAAACGATTTTCTGGTAAAAAGGTTGTGCATCACTGCACTACATGTCTCCATAACTGTACAATGGTGCAACTAAGCAGCTGGCCCAAATACTCTGGATACCAGTAATATTACAATGTTTTGGTTTTTCATCTTGATGAATAGCAGAAAATTCTCCGATAAGGTAAGCCGAGAAAACTTCTCCAAAATTAGTGATACATAGATCGTTTGGACATCCCCCTCTCGTGGCTACGCTACTGTAACGCCATTGTCTCCAACGGATTAGGCAATGCTCAGCTTACTATTCAGAAATACAGTTGTCGAGTAGGTTCGCTACCCATTTTATAGAACACAAATAGTGAATCTTCCTAGCTTTACAATGTTTGGCGGTGGGAATTATTCTTTTTTCCTCTTAACCACTTAACTGATTTGCCCGTATGTTTTACGGGCAAGAAGTGTTTGTTTGATCCATCACTTAAAGCTTTTTGACACCACCAAATTTTTTAAATACTATTTCATACTGTTTAAGGGCAGAAATGTTTTGACTAAATATTACGAATATTTTAGTTTTGAAAAAGTGGTGTTTATCCCATATTTTCAACTTAATGTACGTAAAAAAGAATCATTTAAGTGGTTAATAGGAGTAAAAGGGGTGCCAAGGATTATATATATATAGCCTTATTTCCAAACAGTATTATTTTATAGTACAAAAACTACTTTTTGAAAATAGCTGTATTTACACTCTGGAATTTTTTATATGCGTTACAGTGGGCGATGGGTTAACGAACTGTACAATCATATTCGAGAGAGATTTTTATGTTCGAATAATGAACATATGTTCGGTTAACGTACACTTCACGAAACAACACCAGGAAGAAGCTGTGTGCTGTGTTTCATATTTGCTGAGCTACATTTACTCTAATCTATTAGACTTGGAAAATATTCTAAAAGTTTTATACGCATAGGCTACTAGGGATCGCACATTTCTACCTCTAAATTTTAAAAATATTTTCAAAGTGCTTCACTGCAGAAAAATGTCGTAAAATCGTGAACGAAGGTGGGGGTTACGAATGTTGTAGTTTAAAAATTAAATGTAATTTTTTTTATTTTTAATAGTAGTGCCAGAGTTCTTGGAAATTCCAAGCAGTGTGCGAACCTTGGGCTATGTAATTCATGAGGTTCCGGGGACTCGAGCCCTACATTATAGGGCTTTCAAACTGTAATAAATAGATTAGAAACATTAATTTTGATATTTTGAGTTCTTTTTAAAAGAATTTTTTATTGCAAATCAAGTATTCCAATGAAAATTTAGTTCAAAATTTTTTGACGGGGTCTAGGCGTCACATGTAGTTTATCGAAATGAGCTGTAAACACGATCATTAAGAAAACTAAGAAGCTTTTTGAGAAATCAAAACAACTTACTAATATGATTTAATGCCGTAGTCAATGAATGCAAACCTAAAAATTTTTACAAAAGGTACGATATTTATTTATCAATTTATTTAGTACGGCACAACATGTACAAATATATCAAATTACAATTTGTCCGTATTAAATAAGGACATATATTAACACTATAAAATAGTGAAGATTATTATTATTTTTTATCTATTATTTAGCGTTTAAGAACAAATTAAGGGAATTTTCACACAATTCTGTACGATATCTATGACAGGTTAAAGAACAATTCAATTAATGAGTGCTGTTTTGGAACTTATTATGTGTGTTAAATAACTCCCACTGTATTTATAAAAATAACAAATATTTTTCCAACTACACATCTTTTCTTTTGCTTTGCAAAAATTCATGTAAAGTATACCTTTTAACTTCCAATTTCTGGAATTTTATTTTACGCACAATATAGAAATCTATTGTAACTTCCTTTTAAACAAAATTTTCAGCGGATTGAGCCAGCATTTTTCTGTTCCATAACATTAATAAAGAACAAAAAAATATTTAATTCTCTATTTCTTTTAAACTAAATTCTAAAAAATGCATTTAATTACTCAGCAATCCCGACATTTTTATTTCGTTACTATTATTACCATTATTATTATTATATTATTATTATATGTATGTAGTACCTAAGCGAAGAAATTTAAATTTTTCGTTCTCCGTAATTAATTAATCTGACAATTGTCAAATAAAATAAAGCTGCAATATTTAATTTAAAAAATGGAATACATTTCGCTTTTCCCACTCGGTACCGAACGTCCAGTTTTTATTTTTAAATTGAAAAAAAAATATTAAATTTCACAAAACAGTACTATAATCATAACTGCTAATATTTAAACCTTTTTGTGTCAGAAAAAAAAAATAAAAGAAATTATTTCCTTATTTTAAATAAATTAAGGCGATTAAATATACATACATTTGTAAATTTATTTTCGATAGATATATGAAAGGTAAACTGTTCATTTTTCAGAAGGAAGAGAATTCTAGAAGCTTGAAATATACGAATCCAAAATTAGAGCTTTTTCAACAAAGTAGTAATTGAACTATGCTTATAAAGCTACTGGCATTGTATTCTGTTTTGAAACTATTAAAAATAGATGTAACAATGAGAATTCCAAAATTTAAAATTATAAAGCTCGTAATCTATCAAACCAAATTATAATACATTGTGCTCAATATCCCAAGGTAAAAGTTACGGAAAATTCAGAATAGAAAGTCGAATTTAGATGTTATAATTGAAAATTTTAAGTGTCGTAATTAATACTCTACAGGGTGTTTTACTATCAGACCGCCAATTTTATAGAAGGTGTAGGGGGCACAAGAGACGACTCTGAATCACATAACAATGCAGGGTCAAAAATGTTCTAGTTGCGAGTAATGGTACAAACAAATGTTTCCTATGAGCTATTTTTTAAATTAAAATTTCTCGACTTGCACCAATTTTCGAAAATGAGAAAAATATCCTTATTAAATGACATATGAATTACGGAAAAACAGAAGTGGAATTTTATAATTTCCAAAAATTTGTGCCAAGCAAGAAACTGAATTAAAAAAAGGTAGTCCACTGGCAACACTAGTACAAAGAAATAGAGAAAAATAATAGAGACTGCAACACATTAATGGGACAAAAAACATTTTATTGAAAATTTTACTTCAGAAGTTTGTCAAAATTATGACCGGAAATTTTCAGACAGGCTTCACAGTGACCCGCTATTCCTTCCTTTAATACCTCGTCGCTGCCGATACACAAGGAATCTTTCAGAAAGCAAGGAATTCTGTGCAGTGTCGTGTCCATAAATTTACGTGACAGGGTCGCACCAACTAGCTGCAAAAGGTTCTATTGCTACGGAGAGGAGAGGAGGTGAAAGAAGATGGTGGAGAAATTAACTCAATATTTTTTTTTCCTCTGGGAAACAGACTCCCTACAAGTAGTGCAGGCCCCATTCAACTGCTGAAATACCTCCGATAAAGTAAGTCACATTTTTCCGTTCTAAAATACTGGTAGCCAAAAATCGGTGTATGTTACAGATATGACAGGTATTCATGGAATTAGCCACCAGTGACGTAGTCAGAGGAGGGGGATCAGGATTCCGTTCACACAACTAATTATACAATGGCTTTTTCACCATATCAAATAAGAGCATTATTAGCTATATATATATATATATATATCTACAAAAAACTGTATGATTTTAGTGGTTTAATCTACATCTCGACCCCCCCCCCCCGCCTCTTCTGGCTAGGCCACTGCATACCTCATTTCTTATATAGTGTAATTCGTATAAATGATTTTTGAAAACTTTGGATTGAATAAAGGGAAGAAAATTCTTCAGAAAAAGTGTTATCCGCTATATGTAACTTCCCACACTGGCTGCGTCACTATCTCCTACTTCAGAAGGGACGGAAGAGTGAGCGAGATATCCTGCGGTTGGTGATGTGAGTAGAATCCGCCAATATACAACGTCTCCTCGCTAGAAAGGACAGCTGAATCTGCTGCACACCCAGGTACGTAATTAGTATTGAAATTTCACAAAGGTGTTTATGGATGCATGTTAGTTTGTTTTATAGGAGGATGCGTGCAAGTATTAGGCTGTCCCAAAAGTTTTTTTTTTTTTTTTTTCAAAAAATGAAACATGGAAATTTTGACAAAGGCAATATTTTATTGAAGAACGCTTCTGCCAATCTGTTGAACAAACCTTCTTCTATCTTTTCGGTAGTCTAATAACAACTTCTTTCCAGTACTTACTGAGATGATTTTTTATGTCATTCAAAGAGCTCATTTTCTTCTGAACAGAATTTTTGAAAATAAGAAAGAGACAGTAGTTGGGCGGAGCAATGTGCGAAGAGTAAGGAAGCTTGGTCAGAATGTCTCAACCAAATTCAAGGCGTTTGCTCCTGACAATCAAAGTGTACACGTGGAATGGATTCATCATAATGGAAGATAATACCTCGTTTGTTTTCTATTTAGGGGTGTTTCATGTCTATTGCTAACTTCAGTTCGTCTAGTTCCCGTAGTAATTATCAGAATTGATGGTCTTGTTAGGTTGAAGTCCCTCGTAGTAGATCCAATGTCGCCAAATAGAGACCAAAACTTTCTTCTGTGAGAATCAGTCTTTAGCAACAGAAATGGGACCTTTATCTCGAATGGATCAGGATTGTTTGCATTCCTGGCTGTTATAAAGCATTTTAGTGTCGTCCACGGGGACCAACTTTTCAAAAAAAGAAATTTTTGATGTTGCAAATGCGATCTCACAATGATGTATAAAATGCGAAAGTTCCTCACTAACGGTCGGTCATTAACCTCTATTTTTATCTTCTATTAGTATCAATATTTTTAAAAACATGATTGTCGTATATTTTACTACTGGAAATGTTGTCAAAGTCTGACTATACTATTTTTTTCTGAGAGTGGTGCCAATTAAATAAAAAAATAGCACATGGAATGCAAAAGGAACATTTAGGATAATCTTTGACTGGGAAAAATAAATTCATTGCGTTTGATTAGATGTTCTGACTCATCCTCCCTAATCTTTGGACATTGAGAAATATCCATTTTACTTAATGGCAGAAACATACGATAATCAAAGTGCCGACGCGGTTATAAATTCTAAGGAATCTTGTACCACTATTTAATATTTAACCCTTTGAGGGGCAAAGCACTAATATGCTATTCATTAAATGCTGAAATGATCGAATGACACCAAAATTTAAAAGCAAATTTATTTCAAAATAGATAAATGCTTATCTTCGGGTACTTGATAAAACTAAAATTAAAATTTTAAAATTCCGGTGTCAATGTGGCATTCTTCAATTAAAATTAAGTGGTATATAATTTATACCACCGCCCTTCAAGGAATTAAAGAGACTGCTTAAAGTTTTTTCTTAAAACGAAAAAAATAAAAAGAATGATGTCCAGTTAAACTGATGGCAATGAGCTCAAAGGCTACACGTACTAATTGTATATTACAGCCTTATATATTCAAGGGTTATTTCCGTTCGAAAAAAAATTAAGAAAGGGAAACAGCTCTCCCCTTTCCACTTTTTTATACTTAATCATTGAACCTCCTAAACTATCCAGGTCATGATTTATCATATAAAAAATCTATATCCAAAATTTAGAGCAAATCGGATAATTCGTAGTAAAAAACTCCATTTATGTAATTTAAAAGGAGTTATCCTCCTCTTTTATACTTAGCCATTAAACTTCCAGAACTATTCAGAGATTTGAACGAAATCTTACAATTCTGCTTGAAAAACCCATTCATATAAATTAAAGGGAGGGGCATTAGAACCCCCGTTTCCCCCGTTTATACATATTCAATGAACACCTAATAACAGTCACGGAATCGCCTCATCAGAATGATCCTATATTTAAATTTTGAACGAAAATTGTTAATTCTGCATGAAAAACCCATTTATATCAATTAAGGAAAGGAGCATGAGCCCCTCGTTCCCCCTCTTATGCATATCGAATGAACTCCTAAAACTAATCAGGGAAGCGCCTTATCAGGATATACCTATATACAAAATTTGAAGTGGATCGCATATTTTTGTCATGAGTTATCGCGTTACGCACGTACGAACGAACGAACATACATACATACAGAACGGACAGGCACATAAGCTCTCAGGCTATGATAGCCTGTGAGCTAAAAAACCAAGATCTCCTAACGACAGCCGAAATAGTTACCCAATAAGAATATTTTTTGTGATCAAATAATTCCAATTATATACTATATAAATATTGAGGTACAATTTTTATTATTAAATTGTGGTTCGAGATGTTAAGTATAATGGATATTAGTTTTCGAAACTGTGGGTCATAAAGTTCGATATTTTTGAAACATGTGAATGACAATTACATATTAACCATACGAAAATTGCGCAGCTAAAAAATATTTTATAGATTTTATAATCATCCTGTAATAAATAAAAACTGCAATGAATGTATTTATTTAAACAAGTAACCAAAATGTTTGAAATGATCATAAAGAAAATTTATGTTATAAAAGAGCGATTTGACAAACATTAGATGACCTAAGTCCTTATTCAAAAAAGTCTAAGTAATTGATTTAAAAATAAAATAATTCATGATATTTGTTTTAATTAATCCACTTCATAAATAAATAATTAAGGTTTCAGATTAAAGAAGTTTTTTTTCTTCAAAAACACAGCTATAGATTAGAAGACCGTGTATGCTAATAATGCTTATCTATCTCAAAATAGATTAATGAGTTTTTTTATCATATGAATTGAAGTTAATTATTCTTACAAATTAAACAAAGTAATCAAATTAAGAAATTCCAGAACTTTGTAATTTAGTTTCAGTTTATTCCACAAGTTGCAATCAAATTCATCATTAAAGCATTCATTAGTACTTACAAGACATATATTCATTAACCTTCCTACCCTGTTCAAATTTTACTCAATCTCGATAAAATCATTTCACATCAGAATTATTTAAAATATTTTAATATATTTAATTGACTCATTTCTCTGAATCTATCATTTAACTTTCTTTATGAAAAAAAATTCTTGTTCGAATCATTTAAAGCAAATTATAGTTATGGGTCGATTCTACCCATCCAGGGTAGGAAGGTTAAAAAACAAATATATTTCCATAAGTATTCCTCTTGGATAAGAATAAATAAAAAAAAATCTCTGAGAATTATATAATAACTCGCCTATTGTATAACAAATAATATATTAAGCAAAAAATATTTTGCTTGTTTAGTACATTATAATATCATTAGTAAACAACAACAACAACAAATAAATAAATAAATAAAGGAATAAATTTTTGGCTTAAAGATTAAATAAGAATTTATGTCTATGGAAAAATAATTTAGGAAAATAGTTGTTAGGATAATTATTCAATTCTTAAATGAAGATCCCTCGTAAATATATTTTTTTATTATTTTTTATAGCAAAATTCTTGCATCAACTTTTCGAGGTGGGTTTTGTACAGAACGCGGGGGTTTTAACCACGCAGATAAGTTTTTTATTTAATTTTAACGTATTCACTTTCTTTTTATTCAATTTCCGGCATTATCGTAAAACATGGGAGGATTTGATCTAGTTTTAAATCTATATACACCAGATTTTTTTAAACATAGGAACAAGCATACTGTTTAGAAACGTATTTCATCGATCTTTGATTGTCAGTTTGGCCTCCACTTTTAGAATAAAAACTTCGAATCGGCGCCATATATTTTGAAATAAGAATTCTTGTTTTAAGTAGTAAGGAAATGTCTGTCATTAAATTAGCAAAGGTATACAACGCAGAGTTTCAGGTGCAAATGCAAAATTTTAGAAATAAAGAAGAGGCCAAATCTTGAAACCATGCATTGAGCTCTGGTTCCCATGCTTGAGTTTCTTCCCAATTAATTTTAATGTCCAAATATCAGAATTGCACCTGAATTTATTATTCGAAGAAATTTATTTGAAAACAAATTTAATCCGGGTTTTCTTTTTCCGTGTACATTATAAGCCATTTTTTTTTGGTAAATACTGGTGCCAGTGTGACTTTTGCTATCTTGGACAAATTTAATATAGACAGAATTGCCGGATTTTCACCGGAAAGTCACCGGCTTTTCAAACACCTCTATTTTCTTAGAGTAAATGTTATTAGTTTGAATCGGAAAAAATGTTTCAAATAAATAAAAGAACAAAAGTTACTGGTATCCAAAAAGCCGGACACTTGGCAGCTCTGTCCAACAGATAATAACCCTCTGAGATTTGGTGGGTAAATTTCTTCAAAGTTCAAAATGTCACATTGACGCTAGTATTTTGCAAAGAAAAAATTTCTTTTACGAAAATTTTTTACTGTATAATGAAACTTGCTGACTTGTAAGGATTTCTGAAAATTCATCATCCCTGATATTAACCATACATATACAGTAGGGTGGATCGATTGTCTATGGCGAAAAAAAAAATTACCATTAATCAAAATCTATCTATGCGGAAAAGATTTTCTATTGTATGGAGATTAAGGGAAAAATAATAAAAAAAATTAATTTTAAAATTTAATACTGCCACAAAAGGGTTGAAATTTCGAAAAAATTTGAAAAAGACCGAATTTTGGTTAGGTTATTTTTGTCAAAAACTAATTACTTTAATATTTTTTTTTAATCCAACAGTTCGGAAAAGATGTTCTATCGTATGGAGGTTAAGTAAAAAACAACAATAAGTAATAAATTCAAAATTTAATACTGCCACAAAAAAGTTGAAAATTCGATAAAATATTGAAAAAACGGAAAAAGATCTAAATTTGATTAGATTTAATTTTGACGCAAAATAAACATTTTAATATCAATCAAAACCTACCTTTGCGTAAGAAATATATTGCATGGATATTAAGTAAAAATAAATAAATAAATAAATAAAACTAATTTCGAAATTTAATACTCCTGCAAGTAATTTAAGGTTTCGAAATACTGGCAGTTCCAGTTTTTTTCAGTTAGAATTTGTCTGCTTGTGTATTGTGTAGCTTAGTGTACCTTGAATATTACTGTACCATGGCGTTGTTAAAAGAAAAATAAAAAAAGAGAGAGATATGAATTACACCCTATTTGGGTCTAGCTTTGATATGCCAGTAAATATGCTCCCTAATACAAAAAGTTATAAAATTTACATATTGGTATTTAAAGAATAACCGAAGAAAGAAATCGGTCAACATCTATTTATTTCCTGCCAGTGAGAAGGAGTTGCTAATAAGTTACTAGTGACCTGTAAATGAGATTCAATCTCAATAACTTACCATAGCAGCTTTTTAAGAAAAATTAAAAAGTTTAACGACAAATATTGCGCTCTTCTTAATTCCTGTAAAACAAAATAAGATACTGAAAGCTACTACAGTCTTTTGGACCTTTCCGAAAGTACTGCCTATTTTTTCAGTTCAATAGATTTGAATATGAATATGAATATTGAGTGTAAACTAAAGCGACGTATTGAGTGTAAACTAAACCGACGTATTGAGAGCAAACTCACATTTCTACATCATTAGCTATCATTGAAAAGCCAAAATGCTGCCGAGCTAGGTGTCACATCATCAGAATATTGGAGAGTTTGGGCACTTCCGACCAAGCAGGTGCTGCCATCGTGTCTGGTGCACTTCAAGACGTGGGCATTATCTTACAAAACCATGAATCGAATGCTACTGACAGAAAAAAATCGGCATGACAAAACAAACCAAAGACCACTCCATCGTTTTAGTAATTCTCTTTAGTCATTTGTAAAAGATTATGACCATGGCCATTTTCTTTAAACTTTTATGGGTGTAAAGACTGACTGCATCACTAGAAAACAACAGAAGAAAAATGATAATAGAAGCAGACTTGAGCTTGAAAAAAGAACTGGGTTCCGAATACATCGGCCACACATATAAAAATTACGGGAGAGTACCAAACAATTTGAAAACACGACGTACATTTTTTGTCATGTGTTAACAATAATATACATGTAACAAAGTTAGTTGCTATCGGTTGTGACGTAATATCTGTTAATATAGATGTTAAAGGATGTGTTATTCGAAATATGGGACTGATCTTCAAGCGTCCACTACAATGTTTTTTGTGCTAGTTACACACCAATGAAGTTTCACTATGTCATCTTTTTGCAGCGTGGATGGAACCGCGGTTGGGCACAAATGTTTCACTGGTGAAATAGAAAGATTATTCGCAGCATGTTAGAAGCTTTTTGTATTTTCATTTATGTCAGTATATGAATACTAAAAATGCGCGAGTGAAATCAAACGGTCTGCTGTAATCCTAATCATTACATAAAAACTATCTATATTTTCCATTTACCAGCTTTTTGACCTTTTGTGATGGATTTCATAGATTTAATTAAATAGGAAAATTTGTCGAAACTCCACTAACTGGCGGATTTAGTAGCGACATGATTTCAGAAGCAATATGTAAATCCAGCAATCATTTCAGTGGCAATAACATCTACTATCAATAATATCTATTCGCGCAACTCTCATTATACAAAAGTAATAATCAGAAGAGTCACGGAAGTATTTCTGCTGTGTATGGACCATACATAAGAGACAGTTTTATAAAAATTGAATTGAATTACAAAATCTCATGTCGATTTTCAATACCGAACGTCATTATCGCCAATTGCAATTTTGACGATTTTTTTGATTTAATACTAATGAAGCTGTTAAATAAGAAACTAAAGTTTTTATCTAGTAATCAATTAAATATCCTCTCATTGTAATAAATGTTAAAAATGTCTAAAATTTATATTTTATTTTACAAAACAAAAGTTGATTTTTTACCGTAAAAACGTTCAAATACATAAATTTGAGCCACATTTCGGTAGATTTAAATTTTGAAATTATTTTTTGAAATTATTTTTCTCATACTCAGCGTATAATATAACATCTTTTACGCATAGGTAGGTTTTAGATAACTTTTTAAACTATTATTTTGAATAAAAAATAATCTAGCCAAAATTAGGTCTTTTTTCACTTTTTTTCGAAATTCAACCTCATTGTGGCAGTATTAAAATTTAAAATTAATTTTTTTAATTATTTTTCCCTTAATCTCCATCCAAGAGAACATCTTTTCCGCATAGGTAGGTTTTGACACAGTGAAAAAAAAATTTTCGATCCACCCTAATATACAGGGTGTATCTAAACTACTGGGCAAAACTTCAAGGAGTGATATTACAAATCAAGACAAATAATATTAAATGGGAAACTAATGGTCCCAAACATCTTCCAAAGGAGATAGGCGCCAGCAAAGTTTAGGATCCAAAATTTGAAATGATTATAAAAAACGGAAAAATTGATCGATTCGTTTGGGGTTTTCACTAAAACTATTTTTTATTCACAAACTGAACTGTGTTCAATGGGAGTGGGTAGGCTCAAATTTCAAATGATTATAGAAAACAGAAAAATTGGTCAATTTATTTCCTGTTTTCACTAAAATTATTCTCTATGTCAGTATTGTCTTGAAAATAACTTATACAGATAAATCTCAAAAAGTGTCGATAGTGGGCGCTTTAGACTTTGGAGTAACGTACAACTATTGTGTACCGCTACTTTTTGCATCTAATTAATTTTTTTAGAAGCTTAGACATAAACTTAAATTTTAAGCTGAAAATCTGAACCGTTGAGAGTGGTTAAGTAGCACTGTGTTCAATGGGGGTGGGGTGGTTCAAATTTCAAATGATTTTAAAAAACGGTAAAATTGGTCGATTCGTTTGCGGTTTTCTCTAAAACCATTCTTTATGTCAGTATTTCCTTGAAAATAAATTTTAAAGATAAATTTTAAAAAATTCCGTTAGATGGCGCCTTAAACTTTAGAGTAACGATCAACTATTTTTAACCGTTATTTTTCTTATCTAAATAAATGTTTTAAAAGCTTAAACTTAAATTTTGAGCTCAAAATCTAAATCTTTGTGAGTAATTAAGTAGCGAAAAATTGAACTGTGCTCGTTGAGTGGGCAGGGTAACATTTCAACCCCTGAACACAGTTCAGTTTGCGCTTCTTAACCCCTCCCAACGATTCAGAATTTGAGCTCAAAATTTAAGTCTAAGCTTTTGCAAGCATTTAATTAGATACAAAAAAATAACAGTTAAACATAGTTGTTAATTACTCTAAAGTTTAAGGCGCCCTCTAACGGAATTTTTTGAAATTTATCTTTAAAATTTATTTTCAAGCAAATACTGACATAAAGAATGGTTTTAGAGAAAACCGTAAACGAATCGACCAATTTTTTCGTTTTGTATAATCATTTGAAATTTGAACCTTCCCACCCCCATTGAACACAGTTCAGTTTGTACTACTTAACCACTCTCAATGATTCAGATTTTCAGCACAAAATTTAAGTTAATATCTAAGCTTCTAAAAAATTAAAGCTATGCTAAAAATGGCGGTAAAAAATAGTTGTACGTTACTGCAAAGTCTAAAGCGCCCTCTATCGACATTTTCTGAAATTTATATTTATAATTTAATTTCAAGACAATACTGACATAAAGAATGGTTTTAGTGAAAACTGCAAATCAATTGATCAATTGTTCTGTTTTTTATAATCATTTGAAATTTGAACCTACCCACTCCCACTTAACACAGTTCAGTTTGCGCTACTTAACAACAGATTTTGAGCTCAAAATTTAAGCTGAGCATAAAATTTAATCTTATTCCTTTGAAGTTATGCCTTAGAAGTGCAGTGCCATAATGTACCAAATGTTTTTCGGAAAAACGACCCTTTTTTAAAAATATTAAGTCTAAACTATGAAAAACACAAAGAATGAATAAAGGAAAAATTAGAGAAATTTCTGCTTTTCTTTCAAAGCTGCCGAGCCGAGCCTGAATTAAAACAGGGATAATAAATTTCTTATGTGAATACTTTTTTCATATAAAGTCTTCTATTTCCATTTATATATTATTAATTAAGCATGTGTTTTATAGTAACTTTTTATTTTTTCTCCTAGATACTGTTAAGAATCATGTTTTGGGGAGTGGAACATCAGATTGTCAGATTGAAAAAGGTATACCAAATTGGGTGCGGCATGCAAGAGGCAGATTGGAAAATAAAAATAAAAATAAATAAAGCTTTTTTTCACCCACATTTTTATTGTATGTTTCTCTTTAAAGCTGAATGATCTTACACAGTAACTTTTTACATATTCCTTGATTTTATAACATTGATCAAATTATTAAATATATTTTATAATAAATTAGGGGGGGGGGGATTTATCCTGATTTTATACGTAATCTACCGTAATTTCGGGTGTATAAGCCGCAGATCAAACAATTCTTTTTCGATCCAGAATTTTTTAAGAAACAAATATAACTATTCAGATCGCGGTAAATATTTGTCTTCAATCACTAAATAAGATTTTTGGGTCCAAAAAGAATTGTTTGATCCGCGGCTTATACACCCGAAATTACGGTATATTTTTAACTAATAATATTGCTCACAATTAAACGATGGTATTGTATTTTTTTCAAAATTTATCTAAAATAATTTAAATAGTTTTTTAAATAAAACTCTTTGTATATATATATATATACATATATATATATATATATATATATATATATATACCAATGCATTCCAATGGGGGGGAGTTGTAGTTCTATTATAGCTGACATATACCTATATTTATATGAACGTAACAATAACTTAAATAAAAATATTTTGTGTTATAGATACATTGATGATGTTTTAATAGTTAAATTAAATAACGATAATATAATTTTAGATTTCTTATATTACCCTACAACATTAAAATTAGAGCCCTCATCACTGGATTGCAGAAATATTGATTTTTTGGATGTAAACTTAATTTTAGAGCGTAAAAAATTGGTTACAAAGATATTTGATAAACGGAACACTTTTAGTTTCCGAACTTTAAAGTTAATGAATTTCAATTCATGTGTACATGTCTCGGTAAAAAGAAATATTTTCAGAAATGGTTTAATTCGTATTGATAGGTTGAGTTCAGAAATTGGAGATGCGATTAATGACATTGTGGAGTGGTACAGACTGGGTTCTGAACAAGATTACCCTCGGAACTTTATGAAAAATATTATGTATGATTTTGTTAGGGGCAGTTGTCGTCGAAATGAACTGAAATCATTATTGAATGGATTTGATAGTTCGACAAGTTTAATGTTTTAGTTTAAGGGTCATTTGAAGGTTATTGCTGGTCGATAGTTTATTTTTAGTATGGATTGCTTTTAAAATTCATTTATGGTTGTGACGGGCATGGGGAATGTTGCATGCAAAAAATCAGATTTAACCCAGCAGTGCATGTCATTAGCCATGCCGCCCGTCTCCATGTTTGTTACTTTTCGAGTTTCTTGTTTAAGTTATTTATGAGTTGTTATTTGTTGGATCAGTTTATAATTTATGGATTAGTTATTGTTCACGTAGTGGTTTTTCAAGTTTGTTTAGCGGTGTAGATGTTCGTGAGTTTTTGCTTTTAAGAATATTTTTATATTTTATATCTTTAGTTAATTATATATGGTGTGCGATTTGAGTTTAATATATCAGTCTTATTTATATATATATATATATATATATATATATATATATATATATATATATATATATATATATATATTGAACTGAAATGTATGACATTAAATAAGAAACTTAATTTTATAATACTTAAGTAATTCACAAGATTTTTTTCTCATTCAATTATGTTTAAAATAAACAACTTTGATGTTAATTAACATGTTGAGTGCCACACCAGACCCCAGTGTCTGACACTGAACTTTCCATTTCGGAAGCTACAGTCACTGTTACATTGTAAAATGAGATATATAACAATGGAGTTTATTTAGAATTTAAATTAAGTCTATTATTCACCAAATGTAAGATTTATCAGTCAATGATACATTATGCTAATGTATAATATAATAAATTTCTAAATAAAAGTGCAAAATTATGAGAGTTTTAGTCATCACTAATTTCTTTTAAAAATCTTCGATTTTTTTTAAATTCCAGATACCTGTTAATTAACCCCTTGGATATGAACGATCAGTATACATGTCCTTAAGCTGCTCAGAATCTTGCATTATTTTCACCAGTTACTTTTTATTGTAAAGTTTACCTTATATAATCAGAGCATTTTCAAGATTCAATTATAGAAAATTTTCTGTTTTGAAATACTAATGGTAATATATTAAAAATTAAAAAGCTGTTATCGTGAATGGGTTGCATAAAGCGAAGACTTCTATTAAAAATTAGTGCGAGCTAAAAATTGTACCTGTTGTCTGCTATGCAAATAGGATCTTTTTAGAAGAATTATCATTACCAATAATAATATAAATAAAAACGAAGATCCCCCCTCCCCCCAAGGAGAAATAGTACAGTCAATCAGAGTAACTTTGGCCAAAAGAGAAAGATTTTTATTTCTACAACACTTTCTACACACAGTTTTTGTCTCAAAATATAGATAGTTAGTTATAGTCTATAGACAATTGTAGTCTTAAAACGCTCAAATGCGTTTAAAGGGAACAACAATTAAAACTCCAACTAAACAAAATAACATTTCCTGGACTAAAATATTTGTAGTAAACTTGGAAGCTCTGCATATTTGAAATGATGCACGCTCAAAATGAGCACCGTATGAATTAAAAAAATATTTTAATGCAAAAATATATTCGTAATTTAAAAATAACCTGTATTGTAAATATGATTCTTCACATTCAATAATTTTTATATCATTAATATTATAATTATTTAAAAAATGTGAAGTACAGTTAAATTTTTCTTTTCAAAACTCAAAAAATCTTATAAAAAAATTAAAACAACAAAACGGTTGCTACGTGGATTAGATATGAAAAAAATTCAAAATATGCTTTGAAAATCTTGTTTTTGAATGAATCAAATTAACTTTTACTTGATATTTACTTTAGAAACTTAAGTTAAAGTTATTTACAAGCATTTTCTAAAAATCTCATAAGAATATGATAGATTCATGAGTAATAATTATCTGAACGGTAATTAAAGATCAATTACTTGAGTCAAAAATGAATTAACTCTATCGATAATTAAAAATATCTATATCTTCTGGTTGACTTATTGTCGAAAAAATATATTATTTTCGAAGAAAGTCAATTATCTCAGGAAAGAAAACTGACAGCCAGTTCCTGATTTTTGAATGCTACAAAATATAATTTAAAGTAATCTGCGTGTCTGAAAAAAAATAAAATTTGACGATTACATCGTTAACCTAATTTTGTATGGGTACTTACTTTTGAATACCAGTATTTAAAAAAATTAAATTGCATTCTATATCCCTATAATCTGGTTTATATATAGGGAGAGAATATTTGCTGTGCTGTTAGTGACAGTCAAAACTATGTGCGCGTATGAGCCATGTTACACTCAAAAATCATTGTGTGAAAATATATAATACAAAAGCTTATTCCCATCGGTGACAATGAAATGTTGGGTTGATGAAAAGCTAATTCCTTTTTGATCATGTTTTTCAAAGCGAATTTATTCACATAAATGTCAGACTCTAAACAATGATATGTGTATCATTTTGATCAATTATCTTTTGCCATTTTTCTTGTAAAACCAAAATTTCGTTTCTATATAATTTCTGAGATTTCTGCGCGAAAATGTGATTTTCGCAGGCGACTTTTTAAACCAGCTTTACACCAATAAGAAAGTTCTGCGGAGACCAGAACAAATAGTATTCGGATGGGGCTACACATTGGGTACATCAAAATGTATCAGTCAAGCTTTTTCATTTTTTTTTTTTTTTTTTTTTGCCAAATCGCTAAAATGTGTGTGGTTTAGCGTTCTCGTAATGGAAGAAAACCCTTTTTCATTTGATCAGTTCTGTCATTCTTTTTTAAGTCGCCTGATTCAATCGCATCAGTTGTTGGCAGTAGAGAGTCCGATTAACCCTTTACAACACAGACAAAATCTGTTCGTAAAATGAAAAGTTATTGACTGACACAGGAATTTGCAAAAGACCTTCTTATAAATCAAGATACCTTTAACATGTGAGGAAAATGGAAGACTTCAATAGTTCTTTTTTTCTCTGTAGCTGATAAACAACTGTTCTCACCTATGATATTTGTAGTCAGCTAAACCTAAATATAAGGTAAAAATGAACACGTTAAGCATAAAGATATCAAGAGAAGACGTTAATTAACACTTTGAGGGGCAGAGCCCTTGTAATCTTAAAATGGTGAAATGATTGTCCGTAACCAGAATTTTAAAACAAACTTATTTCAAAACATTATCCGTGAATTTATAAAAAATCATCTGGTAATCGATTATCGTACATCTAAAATCGATAATGATAAAAAATTACAGAGATAAAAAGACCGAGACTCTGTTAAATAACAGAGAAATTATTCGGTAGAGTAACAGCAGATTCTGAAAATTTACATCGGTAAAGATACACAAGGCTCTGTAAATCCATTTAGTTTATTTAATTTTTATGATAATCATTTAATTTACTTTTAGAAATAAATGAATTTTCGAAATTGGAATATTTTGAGTGAATTTGAACAACTTATTTTTTTATAATGTTTACTTACAGCCGGCCGGGGATTTTATCATGTGTTCTTTTCTTTGAAGACAAACATTTTACAGATTGCTCTATAAGAGCTTACGTTACATTATTTGAAGAATGTATTTTATGATTCACAGGAGAAATATTTTTATTTTAATTACCTTATCATCACCAAGTTTCATGATCATGTTAAATGTAAAAATTGTAAAACGATAGTAGATAAAAATCTCCACTAAATCCATAGAGACCAATTTTCCCTTTCAAAAATACATTAAGTTACAATAAAACTGTTTTTAAACGGAATTTTCATCTTGTTTATTTCTCATAAAATTACCGTAATTTCGGGTGTATAAGCCGCGGATCAAACAATTCTTTTTCGACCCAGAAATTTTTTTTAAGTGAATGTTACTTCTTAGATCGCCTTAAATACTTGTGTTCAATCACTAAATAAGTTTTCTGGGTCCAAAAAGAATTGTTTGAGCCGCGGCTTATACACCCGAAATTACGGTATAAAAGAAATTTAAATGTGCATATTTTGAATTACTTTTTGCAACAATGAAAAAGTTTCTTGAAATGAAGTCATGGAAATCCCTACAGTGAATTGGATGTAAAAAAGGAAATTTTCTGTAAAATGATAGCATTGAAACGTAACCGAATTCATTTAACCCTTTTAAGAACAAGGTACTAATATTAGTAAAATTCTTAAAAGAATTATTGACACCAGAATTTATAAAAGTGTTTATTTCAATGTACACAAAAGCTGTTGGTCTTGTATTTAGTAAAAGGAAAATTTATGTTTCAACAGTCTGGTGTCAATGTGGTATGTACGAATTAAAATTACGCGGTCGAAAAATGAACCAGCGTCCTTGAAGTGGTTAACCAAGAACTAATATACCTTTATAGAAAGTCTCATAATTTTCTGTGTTTTTACAGAAAATTTTAATTTTGGTGCATTATTACTGTTAATGAGAAAAATTATATTTCCTATTTAACCTTTGTGGCACAGGCCAAATTCATTTCTTAAGTGTTGAAATTAGTGACTGACAATGGAATTTGAAAGCAACTTTATTTGTAAATAAGAAAAAGGCTACAAGTCAAGCGTTAAATAAACTCAAATATTCTTTTTATAAAAATTCCGGTTCCAACGTGGCGTTTGGGAATTAAAATTAAGTGGTTTCATAGCTATACCACAGCGACGCAAGGGGTTAAATAGCAGAATTTGTAACATTTTATTGGGATAACAAGGAGAAAATACCTATTTGATATTAGATGCAAAACCGCGCGCATGGTACATTATCTACAAGTTTTACATATTTATTTACAATTGTACTTTATTTATTTTATAATACAATTTTAAAAATCAAGCTGTGTTCGCTCTTTGGAATCTCCATGCACTTCTTCAGCACTATTAACACTTAACGGTCGGTAACTTTAAATACATAATTCTATTTTTATATTCTACTTGCACCATTATATTTTAAGAGTAAATTACTTAGTTAATGTCTGTTGCATGTATTGTCAAATTACAAGTAAAAGTGTTTCTTAATAAAATTGTGCCGAAATAATTAATTTGGTTAAGTGTGCCAGTGAAGCTTACATGGCAGTATTGGTCGATTAGGGGTTAATAATTAGAAAGTTTTTATTGGTTTTTTTAAATCACTGAATTCGTAATTGTCACGTTTATTCACAAATTTCGTAATAAATTTATGTAGCGAAATAAAGCAAAACATTCTTGTAAAAAAGACATGAATAACAGTACCTCCACTGAAAATAAAATATTCTTTATTAAATCGATAAAGTAGATAAAAAAAAGAAAAAAAAGAAATCAAGCGAATTTTTTTTTATTAAATTTTATTTTAAATCATTTTGCTGCTGTTATATATGCCAAATTAGTACCTTTTAAAAATATTTTGCAATATTTAATTGGAAATACTTAATGCCAAAAAAAGTTAACATATTTTTAATAATAAAAATTTAATTTATGACTAGTATGTACATATTATTTTAATACTGATATACATAATTTAGCTTTCAGTTATTAAAATTTCAGATCACTTACATTTTTGACATCAAATATTGGCAATTTTTATAATATCCTTTAATAAAAACCTTCAAAACCTATTTAAATTGCTAAAAAATTAAGGATGAAGCACGCATTCTTTTCAAATTTTTTATAAAGAGGATATAAACCTTTTCTAGAACAAATCCTTTTAATTTCCTTTCTCTTTGTAAAACTAAATTCTGAGAAATGCTTTTTACTATTCAGCAATACCACACTTTTAATTTTCGTGATCAATTTTTTTTGATTTCGAATCCACCTTCATTTTACGTTATCAAATAATGGGAATATTGAAAAGAGATAAAAATAAGGATGTTCGTATTCAAAATTAATATGTCACATTTTTACTTCAATGAATTCTGTTCCGCTATTTCAATTTAATTTTTTATGTTAAAAGTATAGTTGTCAACTGCAATTAATTTTTTCTCTAGTACACTTAAATAGTGATTCTTGGCTTGTTCAATCGCAAAATTTTGCAAACAAATAAAGCAAAGATATATATTCGTAAATAGTGATGAAAAGAAAACGTAACAGTTAACAGCTACGTTTATTCCTTTAACCCTTTGAGCTCTGGGATGTAAATTTCTTCAAATTTCCAAATGTCACATTAGCACCAGTATTTTGCAAAGAAAAAAACCGGTTAAAGATAAACACGAAAAAAATGCATTAAAACTTTTTCAAATAAATTTCGTAGAATTTTCTCGTGCCATTGTGACATTTCGGAATTAAAAATATGTGGTAGAAAAGTCTTCCATCAGAGCTCATGGGCTTAAGGGGCAGAGTAATTCCATTACCAAAACATTGAAATGAATGACTGGCCCCAGAATTTTAGAAAAAGTAAGAAATATCACCCTTTCACATGCAAACACAAGTAATTTTATAAAACTTTCGGTGTCACTGTTGCATTTGGAAATAAAAATTAAGTGGTTTCATAAATATACCATTGCCCCTATAAGGGTTAACAATGGTCTCAAATTTTTTACACAATTTCCTTAATTAGGGATGAGATTTGAGCGTTTTTTCATAGCAGTATATTGTTAGGGAAAATTTTCTTCTATTAAATCGCAAAAATATTCCGATTAAAGGAAATAATATTTTTTCCACCAAAATACTGGTGTGCAAAAACGAGGAAATCTTATCCCCACATAATGAAAATTTGCCTTATTTACGAGCAGAACAATATTCCAATTTCTACGATTAAATTCTTAACCCTTTCCAGTAAAATTCTGCTCGTACAACTGACTGACAACATAATTTTAAAACGAACTTTCTTGAAAATAAAAAATTGTTCTTCTAAATTTTCATTGTAAAAGCAAATTTTTTATTAAAATATTCTTGTGCCACCGTAATTTTCGAATTAAATTTGGGTGTCGCCGGAGTGGGATCACTGCATCGGGGAATGTTTACCCTTTAATCTTTAATCGGACAAAACATTTTCATTGCTAAGATGTTTAAATAAATTATTGACACCGGTAATTGAGAACAAATATATTTGTAAATAAGAAACATGCGATATTTCATACACGTAATAAAATGTATTTTTCTAAATTAAATTTTCGGTGTCGTTGTCACAATTCGGAATTAAAATTTATGTGTTTCATTGAGAAACCAATGAACGTTAAAGGGTTAAGCTCTGGAAGATGATTTTTTTTTCAAAATACCAAAATACATTGACACCAATATTTTTCAATCAAAGAAATCGTTTTTTATATAAAGCTTCTTTATATAAAGTACATTAATTTATTTTCAAATAAATTAATGTCGAATATTCCGCTGCTTTTCAGATATTTTCAGATTAAGTTTAAATGTGAAGAATGTCACCCACGAGAACAGAAAGAAGTAACCCATTAACGCCCGGTGAAATTTTTTAGGTCGCTTGATTTAGTGGCAAGAAACTCTTTTCACACCAGTAAATATTAAGAAAATGTATGCATATATTCACGAGACAAATTCCTTTACGTAATAAGCTAAAACTTATGCTTCTTTTGACCCATATAACCGCCAAAACTTTGTCGTTGCAATTTTCAACTTTCTAAGTGAAAGTTGTTTGCCGTTACAAACTCTGAAAGATAGTTTTCGCTTTGTAGGATATTTTATGTATTTAAGTAAGGCCAATTTTTTAAATTGTAAAATAGTAGTGGGTATGTCAGTAATTTAAATTTGAGCCTTCATTTTGACAGTTGTGTGTACGCATCGCAAGCGGGTAATAGTTTAAATGTAGTAGAAAATACAAAATTTAAATTTTAACGAAGAAAATAAATCGGGCGTTAATGGGTTAAAGGTACTCTTTCTTTTCGGAGACCTTAATTTTATTCTCTAAATGCTACAGACATCAGATTATTAAATTGAAAAAAAAATCTTTCTTTAAACCTTTCAGAGGCAACATAATGAGTGATCAGGATATTGAAAACTATAGATTTTCTTCACGTACTTTATACAAGAAAAAAATTCATTCCAAAATTCTGGAAACAATGAGGGAATTTTAACTCGTTCCGGCACCGTGTCCCTAAATAAGAACACCTAATTTTAATATATTGGCACAAAGAATATTTAATTAAAATTTTCCTTTTATTATGTACCGTAATTTCGGGTGTATAAGCCGCGGGTCAAACAATTCTTTTTCGACCCAGAATTTTTTAAGAAATAAGAGTAACTAATTAAATCGCCATAAATATTTGTCTTCAATCATTAATTAAGATTTCTGGGTCCAAAAAGAATTGTTTGATCCGCGGCTTATACACCCGAAATTACGGTACCTAAAAAAGAGCAAGTTCATATGTTCTAATAAATTCGTTTATAGATTCTGGTGGAAGTTAATTATTCCAAACAGATTTACTCCACGCCGGAAAGGGTCAAAAATTTAAAGTCCGAAAACGAAATGCCGCCCAACATTTTCCGGCGCAGGTCACTTCCATTGCGAAAATATTGAAATGATTGAATGACCCCGGAATTTATGTATACATTTATTTGAGAGTAAGAAAAAGCTATTTTTCCTATGCTTAATAAACATAAAATATTCTACTAGAACTCTGGTGTCATTGTGGCGTTTTGGAATCAAGTGACTGTTCCACGTACTGGTACACTGAAACACAAAGGGTTAAGGGATTAAGTAATAAATAAACTCTTTTATTTATTTAGAAAAACATTTTGTTTGTAAATTATTCTACCATTCAATCATTTCATCAGTATATGAATAGAAGTAATTTTTAACTCAAAATAGGGGGGGGGGGGTTACGAAAAGATTTTTAATGAAAAAAAATATATAGTTCGTAAGAATTTTTTTTAAAAACCATAGTGCCATTCAAAATTCAAATAAAAGCACCCACACATGTTTAACCTATACAATTTGAACAAATTCCTCACGGAAAAGTAATTTTAATATTTGAGTATGAAATTATGTCTCTTAAAATGATAACCTATATTCTGATATGATTCAACATAACACATACATTTACATTTGGTTTCACAGTTATTTGAACAGTAATCGTTCTGAATATCTACGTAAAACTTATTTAATTTAAATATTTCTCTGAACAAATAGTATGAATATTCCTCTTCATAAACTTTTTAAGTTTTCAGCAATTTAGAATACAGCCCTTTCATTTTTAAAATGAAAATTTGAAATACTAAAAACAAAATATTAGATAAGTTAGTTAAGTAATTATTCTCATTAAAAAATAAATATTAATAATATTTACTTGCAGAAAAAATAATCCAGAAAAATAAGTTTAATGAATGCAGACCTGTCGCTCGGAGTGTTATTTTATTTAAAGAAAAATCTTTTTTTTAGATATTTTATACAGTAGACACATGCCAGGAAGGAAATTTCTGCTGCAGAAGTAAAATAAAACAAACCACGATAAAAAATTCTTCTGAAACACTGGTATTCAAATGGCTGACTATTTCAAATCATTTGTATGTAAACACACATTATCAAACATAATACGTAGTATCCATAACAAAATTTCCTAATTATTATTCTTAATAGTATCAACAATAAGCATTTTATACCGTTGCTTGAAGATCACAAATATAAAGAAATTCAGTGTCAGACCGCGCATGCGCAAGTAGTGCTTTGTTATTTACTCGGTTCAGTACCATATACGCAAAATGACAGTGAAGCGTAAAGTTGATGGGCTAAAGATATAACAGTGTACTCTACCGGTGTAACATGTAAAAATTAATAAATTCAATTAAAGGCGCTATTTGGGACGGAACTACTCATTCAACATCCGAATTTTTTTATATACAATTGAATAAACAATTACATAATTTCTGTATGTAAACTTTCGATACATCGGCATCATTCTTAATGCTGTCGATACTGCTTTCATACAAAAAGTTGGTAGTATCGCAGATAACAACAGAGATAAATATTTTTGGCATAGAATTAAACTAATTTCTTTAATTTCGTAACGTAATAAGACGTCGCCAAAAGTCAAAGGCTATCAATCAAATCAAGATAACTTTGTTTATGTTAAACAAATTCAATAAAAGATGAATTTCCGATAAAAACACCTTGATAAAGTGCCTCGTTGGATTATGGAACTAATGACTAATTCCATGGAGTTTTGTACAGTAAGTCACATAGCCAGTGTCGGAGCATGTAGGACAAAATTATTATTCTTACCAGTATCTTTTGTGAATACTCTTTGTGATTTATTTCCATTGCGAATCTTATAAAAATACATCTCTTGAAGATTACTGATAAAATATATTCATAAGAATTAAAAAAATTTTCCTACGTGCTCAGACCCTGCGTAGCTGATAACTGCTATGCTTTTTGGCCATAGCAGGGCTCCCAAATGGTCCGCCAACTGAACATCAGAATTTTCTTAGAGAATGTTTTCTCGTGAATCGCCAAGAAACCACCTTTGGGAGTTAATTCTTGCGCAAATTCTGCAGAAACCTATCATGAAATTTTCTGTTAAAAAATATTGGTGTTCAGTTCGCGGACCATTTAGGAGCCCTTCCATAGTTATTTTTCAAAAAGTTTGCTTGGCCTTGGTGTCAATAGGCGCCAACTCATCCGCTGCCATTGACATAAGCGCAGAGGACACGAATTGTGACGTCATCACTAATCAACCGATTTCTCACTAGCGTTTGAATTCACACCGCAAAATGTTGAATAGCAAATTTATTCTATTTGTGGAATATCTTTCATATATAAAACAACAATAACAATTTAATTTTAAAGGTGAAAATTTTTAGTATCAAATTACAAAATCAGCCAGATGCGGCAAAACTGTGGCATTCCGTTTCTGGCTGCACTTTTAGTTAGGGATTCCAAATTCTCACCAAAAAGTTTAAATATTATTATTCTATACGACGATTGATATTTCAGAAATAAAATAAAATAACATTTTTATTCAAAATTTTCCGGTGAAAAGATTTCTTTCAAAATTTGTAATGTAAACTCGAAGCTTTTAAATTGGAAATGGTGGCCAAACTTATAACCCAGGATGACAGCGTAACGCGTGTCTTTCGGCCTTGATTACATTAATCCTTTGGACTCCGGTGCCTCACATAAAACTTATAGTCACCAATGTAATGTCAGAGCTCCCAAATATTACGCAAATTGAACACAAATATACTCATATTTTTTTTCCCGTTTTTTTTCCTTGCAAACTGCACAGAAAACATCTTCGGAAGTTCTAGGGCTATTATTGCAGAAACTAACCATGAAATTTTCTGTTTAAATATATTTTTGTTCGTTTGATGGACCATTTGAGAGCCCTACAATATTAACTCCTTGCGCTCTAGAGCTGTAAGCGTATGTAGGTGACTAGCCACCAGTACTGCCACATTTGACGCATTTTTTAAGAAGAAATTTTGTATTAGCACCACAAAAATTTAATTGATATATTTTTTTAACTTTATAGGGTAACATCCCCAGTAATTGGCACATTAAGAATTTGTTTTTAAACTTATTTTAATTTTCATTGCAAAGAAATAAGATATTTACTAGGAAATATTTTTAAAATAAAGAATGCATACCTGTGCATGTATTCTGCCCGCTAAAAGCAGAAAAAAAATTGAAAAAGTATTTTTATAAAAATATATTTATAAAAAGTTGTTAAAATCACCAGTAATTGGCACCTGGAACATTAATGTATGACACCTTGTGATCCAGTAATTGGCACATGTTTATATTAAAAAAATATTTTACATTTTGTATTGGGTTTAATTGCTTTAAATGAATTTACTATAGATGAAGATGCCATATTTCAGGTTTTTGAGAGTAAGAAATCAGCATATTAGTCTGAAATGTGAACACTTTAAAACAATACAATATACTTATATAATTACCCAGTAATTGTCATGCGGTCCCCAGTAATTGTCATATGAAGCTTTAATGGATTCCAATTACTGATAATATTTCATATTTTTGAATACAAACAAATGATAAACAAAATTAGTCTATAACTTTAAAAGTACTTCCAAAATAAGTGGTTTAATCTCAAATTCCTTGCGAATTCCTTGTAATTGTAATAGGTGCCAATTACTTAGAACTAGCAAAATTGAAGCACCATTAATTGGCATCTATCATTAATTCAGAAATCCAAGTATTTGTGTCGAAAATACTTTTACACAATTAAAGTAACCCTTTTTAACTAAACAAAACTGTTGTCAATTAAAATTTAAAATATATTATAAATCAGATAATAATGAATTGAAAAGCATGCCTTCCTTAAGCGAAAGAAGAAGCTTTTGCAACAAAAATGGCTAATTTGATACAAGCCATAATTGTTTTCTGTCCTGGGCACTACTCTCATCTAGTAGCATAAATCAAAGTTATAACTTTAACGTAAATGCGCATATAGCTGGTATATGGTCTTGCATTTTTAAAAGACTGGATATAAATCTTATTTTAGGGCATGTTTGTGGAATGTGCCAATCATTGTTGCATGCCAATTACTGGGGATGTTACCCCATATGGAATATCAATGATTTCGTAAAGCAAAAGTACGAGTTTAAACTTTCAGGTGAGACTTCGGAATGTCTAATTTAAAAAAATGGCCAGTTATCACGACGTACATTACATACGTCATTGTCGGTAATTAACCAAAATAGCATGACAAACGTCATAGAGCTCCTGAGGTTAGCACTTATCGGACAGTGACTTTAACCCTTTCGGCACAATAGACTTTTACAGAGTTTTTAATCTTTTATCACAGGTTTTTCAAAACAGATTTTGTTTCCATATTGAATCAGGAAGTGATCACATTATTGAGGCAAAATTTACAATGAAATTTTACTGGTGAGAATAATCAAGGATTCTGAGCAACTTACATAGCACGTACACCGGTGGCTCGTCCCCAAAGGCTTAAATAGATGATTCTTTTTTTTATATTCTATTCGCATTAATATATTTTAAAAGTAATTATTTTCGTAAAGTACAAATAAAAGTGTTTCTTAAAAAAAGTGGTGCCGATCTAATAAATTTGACACATGCGACAATGACGCTTAGTTAGCGGCATTGGTCCTTTTAACCCTTTCCGGCGCAGTGTCACCACTCCGGCGACACCTAATTTTAATTCCAAACTTATAAGCGGCACCAATAATATTTTAGTAAAATTTCACTTTTACAATGACAGCTTAAATCAGGGAATTCTTAATTTCTAAAAAAGTCTTTTGTAAATTCTGGTGTCAGTCAACAAATTCTCATTTTACGAACAGAATGTGTCTGCGCCGGAAAGGGTTAAAGCTGAAGACGGGTGATTTTCAAAAAGACTTAGTTTTAGCTTTCATATTTTCGAAACAAAATTTATGCCAGAAATAACTTTTACAATATTTTTTTTTTCTTCTTGATCTCATAATTTGAGGTGGTATTCCATTTTGCTTTATCCATACAAATAACTAAATCCTAAAATAATAAAATAACTAATTAATATATTTGCGTTCTACAACTCCCGTGCGAAGAAAATGTATCATTGCCCCATACGCTGTATCGGAAATCGATACCTCATTTAGGGATGTATTCCAATCCAAACTCTATTTTCTCATTTATATTTAAATTCATTTTTCCTTTAATTTATTCATGAAATGTCTACCATCTAATAAACAAAAATGATTATTCGAACTACATGTGGAGTTTGGAGTTTCTTAAAAATATTTTTATATATAACGCACGAATGCGTCAGCTGCATGTGTTAACAATATTCGACAGAGACTGTCAGCTTTCTTTTCTCCAAAATATTAACAAAGAGCTAATGTACTTTTCCGAGAACACATCCCTTCAAATTTTTTTTTATTATGCTAAATTTAAGAGATCGTTTATAATTCAGTAACTGGGCTTTAATTTTATAATAATTTACTGGATGTCGCAACGAAGTACAGATATTAAAATTCTTCATCTTCCTTATTCAAATAATTGTGAATGAATGCAAACAAAAATAAAGAAGTTCGTATTTAAAATTTAAATATTAGTGTTTATTCCATAAAATTCATGTCTATTGAACATTTTACTTTAAAAAATATAAAATTTGAATAAAGTTCTCGGAAGAATTAAATTACAAAATTAATGCCTCAAAAATCTGAATAAAGAAAAAAGTACTGGAATGCTTTTTTTTTATTATAATGTCTTTAGCAACGTAAAGAAATAATGTTTAGGGGAAGATGGGGATACTTGAGCCATTTTTAAAATTTTAATTTTTTTTAATTTTTTATAATTTCTTAGAACAAAATAAAATATTGAAAATGAAAATTTGATATTTTTTCTTTAATTGAAAACCACTTTCAATTAATTTTGAACTATTTTTCTATGTCTAATAAATTTTTACTTTTTCTTTTACATCGTGGCTCAAGTATCCCCATGGAGGGGATACTTGAGCCAGATATCACATTCGCACCAGTATTTTGCAAAGAAAAAAAACGATTTACAATATACGCGAAAAAATGCATTAAATCTTTTTCAAATAAATTTGGTCGAATTTTCAGGTGTCGTTGTGACATTTCAGAATTAAAATTATGTGGTAGAAAATTCTACCAGCAGAGCTCAAAGGGTTAATCACCATACTTTCAAAATGATACCAAGGTATGTGATTTCTTTTTTACATGTTCAGAATTATAAATATGTTACCATGTTGCCAGTTTTAGAAAGAAAAATTGAACAACTGTAGAGATAATAGGGGTGGCTCAAGTATCCCCACTCTCCCCTACTATTAACCTTTGAAGGGCAAAATATTTCTATTCGAAAAATGCTGAAATGATTGTTCGGCACCATAATTTAAAAAGAAAAAATCTATTTCAAAATAAATAAAAGCTATTCTTTGTGTGGTTGATGAAATTAAAATTTTCATTTTAAAATTCTGATAGCAATGTCGCATTTCTCAATTAAAATGAATGGGGATATATTTTATCTCACGACCTCTCAACAGTGGAAGGGCTAATTCTTTCAGGCTTACATTTAATTGCCAAGTGTGACACTGGCACCGGAACATCCGCGAGAATTTATTTGAAAATAAATTAATGCTCCCCTTTTTTGGGGGGAGGGGGTGCACCGTAAACGGAATTATTTGTTTGGAAAATACTGGTGCAAATGGGCCATTTAGGCATTTTGAAGAAATTCACACATCAGAGCTCAAAGAGTTAATCTACATGGCTGTGAACTAAATTTTTTATTACCACTAAAAAGGAAGGGAAATTGATACCATATTTAATCGTTAAAAACATCTATTTCTTAAGGAATAAGCTAATTAATGTTTACGAATAAATTTTAGTGCTGATAGATGTTTGCTATGAGCATATCATACTTATATTTTTCATTTTGCTTCATATCCGATACGAATAAAATGGTCTGTAAGAAAAATTATGACGGTTCCCTTTTTGTAAAACATGAGCTCCTAAATTTCGTGTTTAAAAATGCATTCTCACGCATGCCAACCTCCGGCTTTTTATAAATCACAGAAACATATCTGGAACCAGAAATTTATACTGCGAATTAAATTAAATAGGTTGCAAATGAGAACAGAATTTAATGGAAGATCCGTTTAATTTAACAAATTTTCCGATACAAAATCCGTTTTCTTGATTTACAAAAAGCCGAAGGTTGGCAAGAATGCATTCTGCTTCTTTTTAAGTCAGAGTACTTTACTGCGACCATATTTTTGAACTAGAAATATTCACTTTATTTAGTTACAGATAAAATGGTACGAGGAATAAAGTAAGTTACAATATTTTTAGTAGCTGTTGTGGTTCTAACAATCTCAATACAAAAAAAAGTTGAAAATTGCACATCAAACGTGGTAAATGACGTGCATTCGTACATAAATATTTTTAAAAATATTCTGCTTTTGATGCAATAGCTGTTAAATTGTTATGCAAAAATAAATGAATACAAAATATGGTACGATTATATATCAATTACAGAGCAATCTAACTATATTAACGCAAGTTTGAGTACGGAGAGATAAACATAATTCTTAAACATTTTCAACAATGTTGTGAGGTGTTAAAACGTCTAATAGGTTGAAATTGGACTTTCAGAAATTATTACCCAATAGACGGTAGCATTTTTAAATTACTTTGAACAACCGTGTATTTTGTCAACTAACTTTACAGATGTATATGCCAAAATTTAGCTAAAATTTAATTAAGACTAAAACACGCTTAAATCTATTGAAATCACACTTCCAGAGATTATCTTCCATAGACAGTCATGTATTCTTCATGTGGCCCTGTATATCATTTTTCTACATTCTATAAACATATCTTGGTTTATTAAATGCAGTTCAGGCCTAAAAATACCGTAATTTCTGGCGTATAATCCGCGGACCAAACAATTCTTTTTCGACCCAGAAATTTTATTTAGTAACTGAAGCAAAATATTTACCGCGATCTAGCAAGTTACATTTTATTTAAAAAAAAATTTCTTGATCGAAAATAACTGTTAGATCTTCGGATTATACGTCAGAAATTACGGTACATAACTTATTTAAAAATCCCCTTTAACCCCTTGGGGACGAGCGACACGTATACGTGCCGCAAAAAGGCTTAAGAATCCGTGTTTATGCCCACCAGTAAAATTATACTGTAAAATTTGCCTTTTTTAATCGGAGCATATTCTCGATTTAATAAAGAGCAAATTTCTGTTTTTGAAAACCGGTGACGAAACTTTAAAAATTCCGTAAAACGCTCCCGTCACGAAGGGGTTAACCCTTCACTGCACGATTTTTCTTTTCTTTGTGGAAAAATTATTTTGCTTACTTTAGGTAGTCACGTGCCGCAGAAGAGGAAAAATAACATAAAAAATTCTGACATCATATATATTATTTTAATATGGAGTTTTGGGATATGTGTCCCAAAGCACACAATGAGGTATTTTCGTTATTGTACGAAATGTGGCATGAAGCTCACAATACTGGTGTATTACATGTATAAAAATAGTATAGTAAGTATTAAAATTTTATTGCAGGTATTTAACCCTTTGAGAGGTAAGCAATTGTTTATCTATAATGTTGAATTCGCACGAGAATATTTGAAAAAAAAATTAAATAAAGAAATCAATTTTGAAACTTTTTTATTTCTCCAAAGTTAGAAATATAAAATTTAATTAACCCTTTCCGGCACACTGTGCCCGGTCTGGGATACCTAATTTTAATTCCAAACTTGCAAACGGCACCAATAATATTTTAGTAAAATTTTGCGTTTACAATAAAAGCTTAAATTAAGGAATTTAAAATATTTTAAGAATTCGCTTGTGAATTCCGATGTCAGTCGATAATTTCTCATTTTAGTGCAGATTTTGCCCGTGCCGGAAAGGGTTAAAAGCTTTCGCTGCGAATCTTAATTGAAATCAGGTGGTATATAATATATCCCACTGCTGCGATACACTCTTTTAGAGAACTTAATTCAAAAAGTCTATCATGGCCTTTCATGCCTTTAGGTATATTCATTAGGTATTATCATTAACATGTGAAAATTGTTTGATTTTTTTCAAATTCATTGACAGGCATTGTCTCTTTAATTGTTTGGTTATCTAAATCATCACTCCAGTAATGTCCGTAATGGAATTTTGCAAAGGTTGAGAAGAATCCTTACCTATGCTGTATCTACGTCTCTCTTCTGAAGTAAGATTCAAAAGTTCAGGGTTAAAAAAAAGGCAAAAACTGATAGGGTATTTCGAGAGCCATAATTTTAGCACTTAGGTAATTGCTTCCTCTATATTTTATTTGTGCTTCAGCTATGTGTCTTTCCTTTGTGACTTTTTTCTATCAACACTGGGTCCAGCAGGTATATCCGCAGCATCTGAAAGAATAAACAATCTTTCTCTAAATTGATGCTTCTCATTATATATATTCCGTGTTGAATTCAGAGTGTCAGAGAGTGGGGAGCATTCGTCGAGAACATTTACATGTAGCTACATTGATAATTTGAAAATTTGTTTAGTATAGAAATTGAAGCCTCCCCCCCCACACACACATAGTGATACCACCTCATACACTGTCGGTACATAACAATGTCCCGCCAGCGAAAAAGTCTGACTTCAAAATTTTTATAGAGCAATTTTTATATTTTTATATGATTTAAGGAAGATTAAACTTCGTTTAATGCAACTGACGAGAATTTATCTCTTGCGGCAGTTGAATCCATTTCTTGGATCACATTTGTTGCAGTCAACGTATGATACATGTGAAGAAATGGCATTTTTACTTATTTTTAGCAGGCATGTATGTTGAATCATCCCAGCTATCATCAGAAACCCCAAAAGACTGATCATTATTATCAAATGCAAATAATATTTCATTGATTTAACCTTGCGTTAGCCCTTTGCGCGCTTTTTTCATAAGAATGCTTTATGAGCTTTATGCCCTATGTTCCATATCTGGCTCAAACACAAAAACAAGATTTGAAGCTGATATACTGAAATGTTTTATTTTTAAATAACCTTTATTACAAATATGTGATATAGTCGAATGTCTAGAATTTTTCTTGCAATACTTTCAATATTTTGGGGTAAAAAAGTTGAAGCAAATTCTACTGTTGGGAACGATGCAGGATGGTAATTTTTTTCTGAAATAAAAGCTTAATAACTTGTGAGGTACTGCCATCAAGTGAGAAAAATTGGTACAAGACTCTTTGTTTGAATGTTTTACATACGCCACAAAGCTTCGATAACCTAAATTTAAGATCCTTACGAAAATAGAAGGGTTTTATCGGAATGTTCCATATATGGCACACCGTGCAGTGAAGGGCTAAGCTTCTTTTGTTCACATTCTCTAACCTGTGCAGTTTCTGTCGTGTTACTCTGTATATGATATAAAGCATTCATACACAAAACGCAGCATGCAAAAATTTAGTTAATTTAAAAACTCATATACAACTAAACATGCAATTCTAGCAATTTATCTCTAATATACAGTATTTCGGTTGCAGTATAGTATCCGAAATCTTCTGTGTAACACTGTAAATCTATTCACTTGATACAAGACGTAATTCATAGTAAACCTCAGCAATGTACATCAATTTCATTATGTATGAAATAATTCAACATGATTAAAATAAGCCGAAGATTCACCTTATACTATTATGCAAGGGAATTCGTTTATGTGGCCCTGTAAATGAATAATAAACATTTTTTGAAATGCATATTGTAACAGAGTGCATATTTTCGTGAATTACAGTAGATCCATAGCAATTTCATTCTGTTTGAAAACCTGTATCACCATTAAATTTCACTTGAATTTCTTTTCCCATTGGCCGTAATTTAGCGGAAAACTTTTGACTGTTCCTTTAATTAACCGCTTCTCTGTTTTGCCAGTATGCCGTACAAGCAACGATTTTTTTGCCAATCATGACTTCCCCGTACCACCTACAGGCATCCATACTACAATCATAATTTATTATTCTAAACAGTAAATTTTTATTGTAAATTTCGTATTATTTAATCAGAGCTTTTTTTTTTTTTGATACAATTAACCCCTTGAGCTCTGATGATAGAATTTTCTACTACATAATTCTAATTCCGAAATGTCACAATGGCACCAGAAAATTCGACCAGATTTATTAGGAAAGGGTTAAATGCATTTTTTTGTGTTTATCGTTAACCGTTTTTTTTTTCTTTGCAAAATACTGGTGCCAGTGTGACATTTAAAATTTTGAAGAAATTTACACCCCAGAGCTCAAAGGGTTAAGCTAAAATTTCTGTTTTGAAAAACCAATGATAATAGATTAAAAATTCTGTAAAAGACATGAAAAAATAGACATTAATTAATTTTTTTCAAAAATATTGATCAGTTTAATGGTTAAACTAAACATCCGATTTCTATAAAATTTGAAATGACTAGACAAAATTTTGCAATAATTGTATATTTAAAAATTCAAAACATTGGTTTTGTAAATTTTTCTCTGTTATATGTGGAGTGTCAGACGGACATACAGACTGTTGGTGCTAAGTATTTATACAATTACGAACGCACGTAAAATTATCCTGCAGATTCTCTGAAATATGTAATTTCATTACCCTATTCAAACATGATAATTAGATGGATAACTCTTTCAGGGAAAAAATACTTTTGCTTCTAAAATATTAAAATGATTGGTTGACGCATGTACTTATGAAAAGATTTATTTTAAATGTAAATAAATGATTTTCATCCCGGTCATTATAAATCCAATATTCTATTTCCATAGCTGCCAACTTTTAAGCATTTTTGCTACCACTAAAATTCTACAGAGATTTTCCATTTATCTAATCATAAGATTTCGACGATTAAATAAAACAATATTTATTGTAAAACATTTGTTGTAGGAAAAATGCATAAAAGTTGGCAGCTATGCTATTTCTGAATTCTCATGCCAGTGTGTTACTCGGAAATTAAAAGCAAGTGATATGGATAACATACACGTGGCTTTCAAAGGGTAAAATCTCTCTCTGTATCTTAAATTCCCAGCTAAAAATGAACTGCAGTTTTTTGGTAGAAGTAAAGTGTTTTTGAGGTTTTATAAAGTTAACTGTAGTCTTTCTGTAGTGCAATCTCAACTATAAAATCACTTCAGTTACTTTGTAGTTAATTAAATGTAAATTTGCAGTAGTTTATTTTAAACATTCTGTGGGCTATTTATTTTGAAAACACTGTAGTTTTTATAAAGTCATTTTATAATCAAAAATTTAAAAATATATAAGACTTTATAACCGTAGAATCACTGCAGTGAATTTGAAGTTTTAATCCAACCATTGATTTAGAAATACATTTTTTGATGCATCTCTAGTATAACTGTAGTTATTGTTCGTTAAATTCACAGAATTAATCGGAGAAAAATAATTTCAATTGTGCTTCAAAATCGAATTAGGGATTTCTCATCCCATCCGCCCACTTACTTAGCGAAAAATTTATAAGTTCCTACTTTGTTTTGTTACTTTGGAAATTACAAGTTTTAATATATTAAAATCCATTTCTTTTTTTAATTCAGGCATGGGCGTACCTATCTATTCTTCCTTCCCCCTAACGTAAAATTCTCAGTTCCTTTATTATTTTAAGGTAAAAGAAAAAAAATTATTTTCATTAAGTTACATTTCAAAATCCAGTGACGGTTAGTGACTACCTGTGCCCCCTGCGTACAACGGAAATTTCTTAGTTCCTTTATTTTAAGTTACTCTAAACGAATAAATTTTGTGACGTTTATCAAAATCTGAGAAAAAATATATTAAGTTCCAAAAGTTATGAGGGACAATGGGCCTTTCACTCACCAGTCCCTTAATGGGAAATTTCTTCTTATTTTTCTTTGTAAATTTCTTGAAAATTATACATTTTACTATGCTTTTGAAAATAGCAGAAAACGAAAATTTTGTTAATATATATACAGTAGACTCCCTCAAATCCTCACAGCTTGGGACCAAAGGTTGTGCGGATTTTAGAATTTTGTAGATTTCTGGTCATTGCTTTGTTTCATTTTTTAAACAGTAATTTGAGTACCAGTGCATTCGGAACTATAATGAATGGTTACAATATAATAAAATATTAAAATAAGTAATAAACTAAAATAATAAAAATTTAGATAATTTTTTAAATGATTAAAGTACTAATAGCAAAAGTCAAGTTAATAATCAATAATGTATGATTAAATATTCGTTATAAAGATTAAATATATTTTTCCAAAATTATTCAACAAAACTTGCAACATATAAGTACATAATTGTAGTACAAAATCATAAAATAAGAATTTTTTTTCAAGTTTATCCAGGCTTAATAACCAAAATATCTTGATTAATGCATAATATATTTGGTAACAAGATTGTGATTATCAGTAATATCAGCAATATCTTGAATTTTTTCCAAAAAAAAAATATTCCTTCATGAAAAAAACATGAATAGAATATTATTAAGAAAACTACAAATTAAAAAATATATGGAATTGATACAAAACTAAAAAAATCAAATTTTGTCACACTATCCAAACTGAAAGTTTCATTGTTTACATCCAGAAAATATGTGCGGATTTCTGGTTTGCGGATTTGAGGGAGTCTACTGTATATATATTTTTTTAATTTAGGAAGAGGCAAAAACTTTCTTTTACCTTCCTCCCCCTACAAGGATGAGATTTCCGCTTTTTAGCACACCAGTAAAATTTTAGAGAAAATGCTATATAATGTAATAGGAAGATTTTTGCGATATAAAAGAACAACATTTTCTCTAAAATTATACTAATGGCCAAAAAAGCGGAAATCTCATCCCTACCCCTAACAGAAAATTCTTAGTTTTTATATTTTAAGCTAAGAAAAAAGATTAAATTTTAGTATTTTTTCAAAAATCGGAGAAAAAGATTAGTTAAATTTCAAAATCGAGTGAGAGAAAATGGCTCATCTATGCCTTCACCCCTAACGGAAAATTCTTCGTTTTTTTTATTTTAAAGTACTCTAAAAGAATAAATTTTATTATGTTCTTGTAAACTCGAGAAAAAATCGCTAATTAAATTTCAAATTACAGGGAGGGGCAATGAGTCTACACCCCCCCCCCCTTAACTGTTTTTGTTGTAAGTTACTCGAAAAATTTACATTGGGTTTTTGAAAACAGTAGAAAAGGAAATTTTATTTAATTAGGTTTTTAAATCCAAGGAGTTCAATTTGTTTCCTCTGCTTCCTGCCCCCATACATCTCCATCTTCATAACTGAAAAGGATTTGCAAATTATTTACAATTACCGTAATTTCGGGTGTATAAGCCGCGGATCAAACAATTCTTTTTCGACCCAGAATTTTTTAAGAAACAAATGTTACTTCTTAGATCGACGTAAATATATGTCTTTAATCACTAAATAAGATTTCTGGGTCCAAAAAGAATTGTTTGATCCGCGGCTTATACACCCGAAATTACGGTACTTCATTTTGATATCGACATACAAATATTTGAATCATCAAATAAATTTTTAAATCGCTCTTTAAAATTATTATTCGTTCTAAACTTAATCAATCGTAGAAAGATAAAAAATACTTCATCAGTTAATTGAAGTGTATTTTTTAATTATGTATTCATTTTAAAAGCACATCAAAGTTTCTTATTTCATGCAAATGTTAAATTATTAAAAGTATTTAAAATTATTTAAAAGCCATAAATATATTAAAAAATATTGTCATTTTTTATATTACAAAAAAAGATTCAGAAATTTCCCTTTGTAAAAAAATTATTTACCAAAGAAAAAAAGTAAATTAATCTTTCTATTTTATTTTTAGATAAAAATGTAGATATGTTAACTATCAAATATGTTTACATAATCATTAAAAATTTATGATACATAAAAAAATAAAAACGAAATAAAATGAATTCTTATTCTAATTCAAAGTGATTAATTATCAACTTCTTATTTTATAAAAATTAACTTTTCCTTTTTACAAACATATATTTCTTAAATTAACACATTTAATTACATTGTAATTCATAAAAAAAAATTATATTAAAAGAAAAACCTCTAAAATTCGCTTATTTTATTAAATATTCTTAAATCTCCAAGAAAAATTCAGAAATATTCCCCATTTAAAAAACTCACTACCAAAAGAAAAAATATTACTTTTATTTTATTTTTAAAGTAAAAAAATGTTTATAAGTAACAAATTATTATTGTAACGCAATAATAAAAAATATGTTCTACCTTATCATCAAACGACATAAAATGAATTCTTATTCTAAGTAAAAATTATTAATTACCGACCTATTATTTATTAAAGTAAGTACTTCCATGTCAAAAAAAATATATTTTATAAAATTAACACAACGCATGTAAATTCCATTATAATTCATAATAAAAAAAATATTAATTTCGCAAATGGTCTAAAAATAAAATTATTTTACTAAATATTTACTGATTCTTAAATTCAGAAGAAAAAACAATTCATTTGCTTTAGCTAATTCGCTAAAATAATTGTTCCATTCATTTAAATATTAAATTATTTTTTAAAATACACGCCCATATGCTCGAATTACGATTAATTAATCAATAATAAAATAAAAGCACTTTAAAACTTCCAATTTTTCTGCCTGCCATTCAGATTTAGCAACAAATGACCTTTAAATGAAATGTCTCCCCTTAATACCGCACACAACACCCCCCCCCAGACAAGTCTCAGTGGGCAAGTGGTCTCCTGTACCTGGGTTCGTCAGTTCGAGTGTAAGTGTTTCCACGGTCGAAATATCTGCCTTTGAAATGTTAAAAAGCAAACTCACCAATCTGGTCAAAAGATGGCGCCAGCAGAGCCGATTTTTTTCGGGGGGAGGGGCATTTAACTACAAATTCACTGCAGTAAATGTGTAGTTATGAACTACACATTGCCAAATCACCACAGTTTCGTAACTGCATTTTCTTTGCACTTTCACTGCGATTCATTTTTAGCTGGGTTCCTTGGCCTTAGCGCCTTTTATGGAAGTATTAATCTTTTAACACCGGTTCTTCAAATCAGAATTTTTTGCGCGATTTAATTGGGGGGGGGGAGGGGGGCGTGAATAAATAAAACAAAGTTTACAGTAAAAAATAACTTGTGGGAATAGTGTTAATTAGATGGAAAAATGCATGTCTGAGGAAATCTGGGGTTGCGCAGCAAGGTGGTTAAGTCATATATGCCAACTTTCCGCCTTTTAATCATTTCACTCCAAGAGAGTCCAAATGGCATCCTGATATTCCTTATTTTTTTCTATATTTAATTCTGATATTTCAAATCTATATCATAAAATTAAAATAGAAATACTTGGTTTATTTAATCCCAGCTAAAAATGAACTGCAGTTTTTTTATAGAAGTGAAGAGTTTTTGAAGTTTTTCTACCGTTGACAATAGATTTTCTATAGTGCAATCTCGACTCTAAAAATACTTCAGTTTTTTGTGGCTAGAGTTTGGTGTTTTTGTAGTTATTTATTTCAAATATTACGTAAGTTATAAACGGCAAAAATTCTGTAGTTTTTGTAAAGTCCTTCTATAATCATAAATTTGAGAGAAAAAAAAACTTGATATTTCCTGTTAACCGTAATTTTCCTTAATCGGAGAAAAATAATTATATTTTCGAAATCGAAGCAGGGACCTCCCACACTACTCACCTCCTTAACGATATTTTTTTAGCTCCTGTTTTTTTTTTTTTTTTTTTTTTTAACTTGACAATTATAAATTTTACTAAATTTAAAAAAAAATGATTAAATTTTAAAATTTAGGCAGAAGAAATATCTATCCCATATGCTTCCTTCATTCTAACGTAAAATCCTTAGTTCTTTTTTAATTTTAAGATAAAGAAAATAAAGTTAAAATTTAAATTTAAGGGAGGAACAATGGTTCTCACCTAATGCCTCCTTCCCCTAACAGAAAATTCTTTGTTTCTTTAAATTATTCTAAATAAATTTTATTTTTTCAAAAGCTGAAAAGAAAAATTAAATTTTTATTAACATTTTAAAAGACAGGGAGGGGCAATATGAACTTCTCATCTCACCATTCCGCCCTTTTAATAGAAAATTTCTTAATTTTTTTTAATTCTAAGTTATTTGAAAAGCGGAAATTTTTCTACGTTTTTAAAAATAGAAGAAAAGAAAGAATAATTAAATTTTAAAATATAGGAAGGGACAAGCTCTCTTCTACCTTTTTAGCAAAAAAGAATATTCCTATTTCCTCTTTCATTTTAAGTTAATAGAGTAAAGATTAAATTTTACTGTGTTTTTCAAAAATGGGGAACAAAAATTAGTTTTATTTCAAAATTAAGGGAGGGGCAATGGCTAACCTATGCTACCTTCTCCTAACAGAAAATTCTTATTTTTTTTTATTTTAAGTTACTCGAAAAGAATAAATCATGTTTTTATACATCGGATTAAAAAAAAATAAATTACTAATTAAATTTCAAAACCCAGGAAGGGGTGATGTGTCTCACCCCCCCCCCTTTACTGAAATGTTTTTATTTCTTTTCTGTTTAAGTTTTAAATTTACTCGAAAAATTTACATTATGTTTTTGAAAGTAAGAGACAAGGAAATTTTAATTAATTAAATTTTTAAAATCCAGGGCGAGACAATAGATCTCCCTTGCTTCCGCCCCCCCCCCCCCATCTTCATAACTGAACAATTTTATTTCCTCTTTTATTTTAAATTACTCGAAAAAATTGTGTTGTTCAAAATCGAAGAAAAAGAAAATTTAAAAATCAAGGGAGGGACAGTGGCTTTCCATTCTTTTTCATGGCGCCCATAATTCGAGCTTAAAAATACAGGGTGGGTTTATTCCTTACTCATTGCATAAATTGTCCTTATTCCATATGGGACATGACTTCCATTTTTCCACGTTTATTTCATAAAAAGCAAGATTAACACCAAAAGAATAATATACTTTTCTTTTTTTATTTAATAAGAATTCTTATGATTTCTTTTTCAAGCCCTTACAGTGCATTTCTGACTCCATGGTCTGTTTCCCCTGGAATAGACGTGCAACTCAACTTTCGGACCGGTTTATTTACTTGCAAATCTATCGACGCGCGGCGCCGGTGTCACCACGTTGTAATCTGAGATCGTAGAAATAGTTTAATTACCGTAATTTCGGGTGTATAAGCCGCGGATCAAACAATTCTTTTTGGACCCAAAAATCTTATTTAGTGATTAAAGACATATATTTACGTCGATCTAAGAAGTAACATTTGTTTCTTAAAAAATTCTGGGTCGAAAAAGAATTGTTTGATCCGCGGCTTATACACCCGAAATTACGGTAGTTTATTTGCGAAGATAATTTGTTCTGTTTATTGAAATTAATTTAGAAGACGTGATTAATATTTTTTTAAACTAAATTAAATAATATTATTAAATATGGAAGACTTAGTGCATTTGAATTAAAGTTCGATTTAGTAGCGTGCCTATACCTGATGCTTTTAAAAATTGAGCGTTATTTGAGAAATAAAATATGTCTTTTTTAGGCAACCTTTCGTTTGGTGTTCTCTTCACCAAACGTGCCAGGGTAGCTAATATAAAAATAAAAATACTGAAGTGGAAGAAAAAAGAATCCACTTTGTTTAGAAAAAAAAAATCCTATAAATATGTTTATCTAAAGTGTTATCCATTTTATTATTATATATTTTTTTACATGATTTATTACTTTACTGTTCATAGTAATAATTAAAAATGTTTTATTTTAGATTTGAAATTGTTCCAATCATTATAATCTTAAGAATGTTTTTTATTAATGTTTTCTATTTCTATTTAATGTTCAGTTATATAAAAAGTCAACACTAAACTAAAAAATTTCATTTTCATATTATAAATAAGTCTACAATAAATGCCATGGATTAGCATTTTATCGGTAAGTAACTTTTCTTTTTAGGAATCGAACAAATTGTGTGATTATAAAAAAGACTACCATGTGTATTACCATGTATATGCTGATTTTCTTACATGAAATGCAATATATTTCTGCAGAACATAAATTTCTTTTAAGATAACATGGTAAACTGCATATATGAAGAAATTTTCATTTATTTCTATCTATAAATTCGTCAAGCAACAGCGGACTATTTTCTTCAAAGAATGGTGAGCGATAGTGTGATTTCTGTGAAAGGATTACAAAAAAAACCTTTAATTTTTGTTAAAGAATCACAAAAAACAGGCAGAACGATTGAAGGGGGGAATGCAGTTTTTGTGAACAGCAGAAAAATATTCTAATTTAGTGTTTTTGCAGAAAAATATGCTAATTTTGTCAAAGAGTAGCAAAAAATACTCAAATTTTGTCGAAAGATTGTGTGAAAATGCATGAATTATGTCGCAAGATCAAGGAAAATATGCAAATTTTGTTGAAATATTGCAGAAAAATCAAGAATTTTGGTGGAAAAATCAACAAAAATATACAAAATTTGTCAGGAGATTGAAAGATAAGATAATTTTGACAAAAATCGAGGAAGATGATGCATTTCTGAGAAAGATCGCACAAATTATAAAAATTTCGTCGAAAGATAGTACGAAACAGACTTGTTTAAAACCAAAAACTTTCTACGCACTTTACATTGGGTCAAAAACTTTCTGCAAATTAATTTAACATTTAATAAAATTATGCATTATATTATGAAATTTCCTTTTATTGTGCAATTCATGGGTATAATTCAAGATTTTTGCACGATTTTTGGACATAATTTGTGTTTTTCATGCAATTCATGAACGTAATTTGCTTTTTTTAAAGCAATTAATGGACATAATTCGCTTTTTTATGCAATTCATGGATGTAATTTGCGTTTTTTAAGCAATCAATAGACAAAATTAGTGTTTTTTGAGTGTTCTGTTAACCAAATTTATGTTTTTTGAGCGATTCATGAACCGCAATTCGCGTTTTTATGCAAATCATGTATATATTTTGCATTTGTTACGCAATTTATGAACGTAATTCACTATATTTATGCAATTTATGGGTGTAATTTGCATTCTTTGAGATTTCAGTTGACAACATTCGCGTTTTTTGAACGATTTAAGACATAAAGGTAATTTGCGATTCATGGATGTTATTTGTGTTTTTTTATGCAATTCATGGTCGTAATTTGCGTTTTTCAGCAATTCATAGATATAATTCACATTTTTAGAGCGATTCATAGATGAAATTCACATTTTTTACCCGATTCATGGATGTAATTCACGTTTTTTGAGCAATTCATGGGCATAATTCTAATTTTTCCAGTGCTTCATAGGTGTAATTCGCATTTTTTATGTGATTTATGCACATAATTTGCGTTTTTTGAGTGATTCATGGACTGTTATCCACATTTTTTATGCTATTCATGAAAGTAATTAGCATTTTTAATGCGATTTTTCGACTTAATTTGCTTTTTTCATGTGTTTTTTTGAGCGGTTTGTCAACAAAATTCTCGTTTTTTTTTTATTAACGATTCATGAACCCCAGCAGCATAAATTTTTTCTGCAGTCTGCAACGCAAATAAAAACTTAAACTGTCTTCAGACAAATTCCTCTCATTACATCCACTCAAACCTCAAAAGTATTTGTGATAGACGTAAAAGAAAAGTATTCTTTTAAAAAGAAGTTGCCTTTGTTCTCAGAATTTTTACCACCTCATACATTGTCCGAAAGAGGGGGAGGGGTCTCCCCTTTGACAAAATTGCGGGTTTTTCACGACCTATTGACGCAATGTCATTTTTTGCGATCTTTGGACGAAATTACTTTTTTTGCACTCTTTTGACAAAATTTGACGTTTTTTTATGATCTTTTGTCGAAAGCTGTTTTTTTCACGATCTTTTAAATAAATTTGATGTTTTTTCGTCATATTTTGAAGAAATTTGCCGATTTATCGTGATCTTTTGACGAAAATTGCCATTTTGTCGTGATTTCTTGGAGAAATTTGCCGTTTTTCACGGTTTCTTGATGAAATTTGCCATTTTTTCGCGATAACAATGTTGCTTCATGATCTTTTCACGAAAACTGCCATTTTTTTCGTGAACTTTTGAACTTTTCCATTTTTTGCGATTTTTTGAAGAAATTTGCCGTTTTTGTGATCTTTTGATGAAATTTGGCGTTTTTTCTTGATCTTTTGAGGAAATTTGCCGCTTTTTGCGATGTTTTGAAGAAACTCGTCGATTTTTTTTGCGATCTTTTTGAAGAAATTTTTTGAACAAAATTGATTTCTTTTCGAAGACTATTTGTCGAAAATCACGATACAAAACATCGCAATTTTTGGATAAGGTCCAAAATTTTTTAATTTTAGCTAAATTTTTAACAGTTGAAAAACAGTCTGTAGACCTTCTCAAGAATCTGCGACGTATGTCGCAGCATTGCGCCGATTCTGCTCTCGGGTCATGAACGTAATTCACGTTTTTATGCAATTCATGGGAGTAATTCGTTATTTTTGTACTATTTGTGGGCGTATTTTGCAGCTTTTTTCTGACGAAAGTCATGTTTTTTGAGTGATTTATGCACATAATTAGTGTTTTTTAGCTATTTATTGGCATTATTCGCTTTTTTAATGTGATTTATGAGCATAATTCATGTTTTTTTTGTGATTAATGGACATAATTTGTGTTATTTTATGCGACTCATGGACGTAATTTGCATTTTTTTAACAATTCGTGGGCATAATTTGCATTTTTGAGCAAGTAATAGATGTAATTCGCCTTTTTTACAAAATTCATGCACGAAATTCTTGTGTTTGATTTATAAATTTTGTCAAAAAATCAGGAAAATACAAGATAATTGATGAAAATCGAGCAAAAAATATGTATTTTGTAGAAAGATTGCATAAAATATGTGACTTTTGTAGAAAAATCACAAATTTTATCAAAGTCGGGGAAATATGTAAAATATCATGGAAAATACTCAAATTTTGTCGAAAAATTGAGAATTTTCATAAAAAATCAAGGAAAATTTTGTCAAAATATCACAGAAAATATACAAATCTTGTCGAAAAATCTGAAAATATGAGAATTTTGATAAAAATCGAGAAAAATAGGTGTATTTTTCGAAATGGGAAATGCAGATTTTCTCGAAATATCGCAGAAAATATGCAAATTTTTGCAAAAGATTGCAGAAAAATTGAGACTTTTGATGAAAGATCGAAGAAAATATGTGAATTTTGTTGAAAGATCAGAAAATATGAAAATTTTGATAAAAACTGAGGAAAATAGACGTATTTTGTAGAAAAATCGGAAAAAATTTGTGAATTTGGTCAAAAAGTTGGGTAAATGTGTGAACTTTTTCAAAAGATCACAGAAAATATGCTAATTTTCTTTAAAGATTGTGGCAATATGATAATTTTTATGAAATATCACAGAAAATATGCGAATTTTGACGAAAGGTGGCAGTAAAATATGCTCAACCGTTCTCAAAAAAGGCACTCTTGCATCACTTTTATATGTATAATTTAAAGACACTTTCACTGTTATTAAATAATTTTCTAATCTGCTACTAGAAAAGGTAATGAATTGAACAGCCACGTCAATAATGGCAACAAGACTCAAGTAAACATTCTGAAAAATGACCTTTCCAAAATGCAATTCATCATGCCGTTTTGAAACGTAGGGGTATAACGTGTGGTCTGTTAAATATACAAATGCAACTTTTAAATTTCTGTGTTTTCAGTAATTAACCGTTTCAGGGCCGAAACTAGAAGGGGGCACATGCCCCGGGTGCCATCAGAACAGAAGGTGACGTAATGCCAAATTAAGATTTTGTTTGGTGTGATTGATATAAAATGCATATATGTGGGAAATGGGGGCACCAAAATCCATGTTTACCCCAGGTGCAAAAAAGGCTAGTTTCGGTGCTGAACCATTTAAACGCCAATATTCCCAAATGGGAGCGTTCCATTATTTGTAATACATAACATATATTTTCCAACATAATAACAATAATAATGTCCTTATTTTTCCTTTAAAATATGAGGTTGATTTCAACTTTTGAAAAAACAAAGAAAAATAGGTTTAAGCATTTATCACAGATATATATGGAAAAATGTAAATTCATTATTTTGCATAAAAAATATGGTACTACTTGGTTATCCCATCGACCTAAAAACTACTACCAAACTTTAAATGCTAATAATGGATGATCATGAATGTCAAATTCAATTACATTAAATATGATCCACAATTAAGTGATTTTTATTTTGACTTTTTATTTGGTTTTTATTAATATTCTACTAATTAGTTGTTTTTTCATTATTTAAAATAAAAATTATGTCAATAGAATAGTATAATTTGGCTATTAGTTTGGCGATTTACGTAGAACAGAAAATAACTTGTTACATTTGTATAGGCTGTTAATAATCATGTTCCAAAATGCGAAGACTGAAATGGAAACAGCAAAAAAATCTGTACAATTTTTTTTGTTATTTTAAAAATTTGTATGCATAATTACACGCATTTGTCTTTAACACTGGTTCTGTGAGCGACAACAACAGTTTTAAAGTATTGATTTATGTTTATTTTGCTTGCAGTTTTTAATTTAAAATAAGCATAACAAACAATGTTTTATGTGTTAAAAATGCTTTGCAATTGTTTCATTCTAAAAGTTAAAAAATTTAAACTATAAATTTAGATTTTTTAAAAGATGCCTCTTGACATTGGTAGAAATAGTGTTAAAAGGATATGTGCAATGTGGCGGAATTTGTGTATAATTATTTTCAAAGTCACCAGTAAAACTAATGCATATTGTATGTAGTAAACTGGATTTTATTAATAAAGTTGGGGATACCAAACGTATCTATAAAATCCAGTTTTATAGATCACAATGCTCTTTTAAATGCTATGTGGGTGTGATGCATAATGAATTAAGTTGCAAAATTTGAAAAAAGAAAATAATGGTCATCAAATAGGATACAAAAAAAACTTCATTGTTGACATGTAAAAGAAAGGAACCAATTAAGATTGATTTTGAAAGCCATAAAATTATTTAGCTAGTAATCAGAAACAAAAAAAAGTTTCTTCCGGCATGTCTTGCTAGAAATAAACAGCAGAAAATTTAAAAAAAAAAAAGTACAGTTGGAAAACTGCGGTGATTTGGCCGATTCCACTGTAAAATTTTTTAGGATGATGCAACTACAAAATTAATGCAAAATTTTTAAGGTAGATACAACCACAAAAGAACTGCAGTTTGAAGACTGTGGTGAATTGGCCATTTCCACTACAGAATTTTTGTGGTCGATACAACTATGAAATTACTGTAGTTTGGAAACTACAGTAATTATGGGGTTGTATCGACCACAAAAACTCTGTAGTGGAAATGGCCAATTCACCGCAGTCTTCAAACTGCGGTCTTTTTATTAATTTTCTGCAGTTCATTTTTAGCTGGGATAACAGACATTCCAGATTTAATTAAAGCGGAATTTATCAATGAAATTTTCTGGTGTGAATTCAGATTCCCTGAACTACGGATTTTCTATAAAGTATTCTACTGTAAGAATGAAAGGGTTTACCCCTTATCTAGATCGCCCTTGCGTCGTACGGGCAAGAATAATTTGCTCCTTCACTTAAAGCGTTTTGATACCACTAAATTTTTTAAATACAATTTTTATTCTATTTAATGGCAGAACTGTTTGGATCAAATGTTAAGAATATTTCAGCATTAAAAAAGTGGTGTTAACCCATATATTCAATTTATTGTACATAAAAAAGAAGCAGGTATGTGGTTAAATATTCAACAATTATACCTTCAAAGAAAAATTTATTTAAGCAAAATAAATTAAATAATTGCAAGCCACTATTTCATTCAATGCCAGATACTTTTAACTAAACATGTTTTCAGGCTAAAAGTACATTTTCTTAACTTAAAAAAAGCCGGCAATTGGCAACTCTGATTAATGTGTTAAGATCACACTGCAATCTGCTGGTTCATAACCACCTAAATACTCTGTCAACACGTTGACTCAAAATCGGTGATGGTTATAAATGCATATTTTAAATATATTTATAATGAAGTAAATATCTCAATTTCCGAAAAGAAATTTTCGCCATATTTTACTGCGCATGCATCATTTGATAAACAGTATTTTAAATTTCAAGTGCCCCAAAAGGAATTAAATATCATTTATGTGGAAAAGTACATTTCATTTATTTCGTTATATGTTTCTTATGTATACAATTGGCAAAATGGTACCTAGGAGTCGACATTGTGCTTAACTACGAAACTTTAATCTTTTCTGGTGCACACTAGCAACCGAGGAACATGATGCTAATATCATATGAATAATATTGAAATTCAATCGAAAGTAAATCATAAAAAATAAATGTAATTTAAAGTAACGGCACTTTTGTTACTTAGAAAAACTTAGTAACTGTAAAACGCCAACTTAGTAAAGTGTCAACTCTTAGAATACAGCAGTGCATTAAGAACAAATGCGATGGAATAATTAAAATCGTTCGTACCATCTCAAAATATTAATTATGAAAACAGTGTTGACTGTGAACTACTTTTTCTTAAATTCAGATTTCTTGATTGTCTCAACTTTTTTAACACTAGCATTACGGCGTTTTCCGTATACCTATAACTACGATCACCGGTCATTTTGACCGCTACTCTCGGATAAATGGAAAAGCGTATTTTTTTGTTAGTATTATGTAAGTTAAATCTTGTAAATATACGACCTACTTTTTTAATAAGTAAACTATAAAGTTAATAGGATAAAAAAATGTAAACAAATGCTAATTTAGTATAACAAAGAGTTAAAAAATAAAATAAATCAAAATTTTAAAAACTTGTTATTGTTTAACAAATTTAAATACGAATTGATTTTATTTAAAATTAAATAAATTTATTACTTACATTATTCGGTTTGACAGTATAGACAGATTACTGACTGTACAGGTTCCACAAACATATTTTCTACAGTTTTCACAAATATTCTGTGTTTTGTTGCCTTTACAAGTATTTATTTGGCATTGTTTACGTTTACGGGATGGAGTGGGACAAGCATCAATTCTCAACTGGTTAGAAGAAGAAAGCGTTGGTTTTTTTTATGAAACGTACATCTTTCTGAGCTCCTCAGCTGTATCTAAAATGAAATCACGTCGGCTGTAGTTGTTATTTCCAGTCGTCTCTTTATAAATAATCCATGCACTTATAGCTGCAAAATCAAGAATGTTAAAAAAAACTTGAACTGGCCAACGTCTGGATGAGGACTTCACAGAATATTTTCTGGCCATTTGGTCCAAAACATCAACTCCATATTTGGTCGCATTGCAAAAATTTACAACTTCAGGTTTTTGTTTTTCATTAGATGAAATTTCCAGTGTTGGGTGTAAACTACTCAGGAGCAAGACGTTTTTGTTCTTCTTTCCTTGATAAGACATAAGTGTTATATTTTCATGCTTAGCAATCTTACTAGAATACAGCACATCTCTTGTTTTCTTGAAAGAATTAGGTACTTCTCTTTTTGAACGATTTATTGTACCAACACAGCTTATTCCTGCGTCTCTCATTTGTTTTACTAAATTGAGTGATGTAAAGAAACTGTCCGTTGTCAGGTTTCTTCCAGTGTTGTAGTAAGGTTCAATCAAGCGGAAAGCTGCATGTTCGCCAACCGTTCTACCATAGGGCCTGGTTTCATCCTTACCCAAATACGGAAATCCATTCAGTAAATATTTTGAATGCACATCAGTAGCAAGCTAAATTTTAATGCCAAATTTGTCCGGCTTTTTAGGCATATACTGAATAAATCGACATCGTGTCTTCATGGGAAACAATTGTTCATCCACTACAATATTTTCCCCCGGTTTATAATTCATCAAGCAATTTTCGATATATGTATTCCAAATATATGAAATATGGGCAAATGGAACAGTTTGCAACCTTTCGGATCTAGTTGATTTCATGTCGAAGCGCAAATATTTCATAATTTGCAAGAACCTATCCCTGGACATTGTCTCAGCGAAGAATTTCGGACCCCAGGATTTTGACCACAAACTTAAAATAGGAAGTCCTTTTGCAGCCAAAGCTCCTCGAGCATACAGCAGTGATATGAAAGCGTCTAACTCATTGAGTGACAAAGACCAATTTGGATTTTGGGATTTTTTACGAGCTTCTTTTTCAGTGCACTGTTGAATATGACGCAATATTTTTTCGTTGAAAAACAATCTCCATGCACTACTCGCACTGCCATCAACTATTTTTCTTTTTGCATGCGACGTTGGCCCAGACACTTCTCGTAAGACATTCTTATGGGGGCGTCTCCCTGTAACATTTGTCGAAATATTTCCTATTTTCCAAATTGAACCATCATTTGCTGTTTCGTCATCATTTTTGTTTTCCTCACATTGGGTACGTCTAAGTTGTTTTCTAGTTCTACTTGGTGGGTCTTGACTACCTTCTTGATCTTGACTGTTACCACTGATTTCATTTCTAGAATCTGTACTAGCAGCAGGCAAAGGAATATTATCTGGATCTAAATTATCATTTTCATTTGGTGTTTCCTGAAAAGAATCTTCATCCGATGAATCATATTCACTTGTTCCTGAAGGAACAATCCAGTCTTCGTCAGATAACCTGGATATAGTTTCGATATTAAATTTTTCATCAGGTTCAATATCTGAACCAGAATTATCATCGGAAATAGTTTCAAAAAATTTTAGCGCATCTTCTTTTGTTAGATATTTTCTACCAACACTTCTACGCGCCATGACAAGAAGCAAATAAAATAAGCAAGTCTGAACGCTGACATTCACTGAAACGAAATGCAGCTCAATGTATTTGTATCCGTTGAAAAATAATATTTCTTACATAAAAGAAATGCGCGCAGCCATTCTAAACCGATGTCAAACAGGTGTTTTCCCTTTCCCTCCCCTTTTCCCACCTAACAAATAATGCTTTGAAATACACAAAAGAATATTCCCCTCATCACGATGCACCTGCTTATCTATTAGAATAGCGGAAACAGCTATGAATGTGAAGAAAATAACTTGAAATGTGTAATTTTCTAGATACGGTCAAAATGACCGGTAGCCGTAATTCTAAGTATACATATTAATATTTTTAAAAATAATTATTTAAATTGAACAAAAACGATTTTATGTAATATTCTTGCGTTTTTAGGAAAAGTCAAAAAATATCCAGACTATAAACAGGAAATTTAAAAAGTTATGATACGTTAAATTGGATTTACGGTCAAAATGACCGCTGCCGTAATTCTAGTGTTAAAATAGTAAAATTCGCTTTATTCAACCTTGTTAACCCTTTCTGGTGCGAAATAAATCTGCTTTAAATAATTAGCTTCCAACAGAATTTATAAACGATTTTATTTGAAATTAAGAACTTACCGTAATTTCGGGTGTATAAGCCGCAGACCAAACAATTCTTTTTCGACCCAGAATTTTTTAAGAAATAAATATAACTAGTTAGATCGCCGTAAATATTTGTCATCAATCACTAAATAAGATTTCTGGGTCCAAAAAGAATTGTTTGATCCGCGGCTTATACACCCGAAATTACGGTATTTATTTTCAGGTATGATAATAGAGGAAAAATTTAACTAAATGTTCCTGGTGCTAATAAAATAAAAATTTGACGTCCATTTTCAGGGACACAACACTGGAAAGGTTAAAATTATATTTTTATTGAAACGAAAACAGGAGGAATTTCACCATGTCAGAAAAGTGGTGTCAGTCAATAAATCTGAATTAAAAATTATAGCTTTCTGGCAACACTGATTACATATTGGATATTTTATCGACGATATCATAGCTGCCAACCAGTGATGCAAAATTTGGTGTGCTTTTTTACTCAGACATGCATGATTTCCCCAAAGAGTTCAAATAGTTATATTTGTTTTGCGTAAAAATTAATAATCCATGAATAAAATAACAAAAAATTACTATTTAAATTTTTCTTGTGTGAAATCAGAGCATCTGAATAAAACAACCGCTAAATGTGGCCCATTATTGAAAAATTTAACGCTTTTTTCTAATCAGTATAGTATAAAATGAATTTTAAAAAAAGCTATAATACTTCAGTGATTATAAAATATCATAATTGCCGAAAGCTATGTTCAGAGTGTTATTGTCTGAAAAAGAAAAATCGAAAAATTCCAATAACAAACTCTCTTGGCCATCTTGACAAGATACAACGACCACTGTTTCAGATATACAAATTTGGTTTAACACTAGAAAAGACAGAAATTTCAGCAAAGTTTTATAATAACATTTTGCACTAAAATAGTTATATTTTTTACTTGACGAATATTTTTCTTTGTTTCTTTTAAAGGTATTTTATAATGAAATTTCTGGTTGCAACCGAAATTTCTGGTTGAAATGTATTCATAAAGTAGCGGTCAAAATGAACACTCACGGCTGTTGTAGTGTTAAAATACATCTTTCGTTTCACTTTAACATTGATTGAAGTCTCTAGTCTTTTATTTTCACGTATATATTATTTTTTATAGATATATGAAATCACTAGTTTCCTCCAATTCTTAAACTTTTCAACCCATATTTTTCAAAGTCAGATAATGTAAACTATTATAAATGCAAATTTCATTATTTATATGTGAATTTTTTTGCTTTATGCAACGAATAATGTTTTTGAAACATGATAAAGAAAAGTATTTTAAACGCATTTTTTTAACGTAATAAGCTTTCTCATTGAAAGCAAATACTACTAACAATGTGAACAAGTATTCTAATAACATAGCTCCAAATTTTTCTGCTTTTATTCTACCACTTTTCTTGAACAGAAAATTTTAACTTATTTAACTGCAAAATTTATGCAGTGAATAAAGGAGGTATCTTTTGGAAAAGTCGCAAAAAATCTTAAAATTTGGTGCTGATGAAAAAATGGAGTTATGAATGAAGAGGAGAAGACATATAATGTATTTTCTATGAGTTGCGAGCGAGTTAACTGACCAGACTGTCACAAGATGACAGCTATTTCATTTAATCGGATCAACAGTTTCTGATTAGCGCCAATGAAAACTTCCACCAGTAAACTTGAATAGAAAATTTCTTCTTACTTTAGTATTTTATTGATGAGAAATTTCTTTCAGAAACGCGGTTCTATTTTGACCAGGTACTGTAATATTAAGTGTAGTAAGAAGTTTTAAAGCAAATTTTGTCTGTTGGTTAACGCGAAATAACGCACCAATCAGCAGACCGCATTTGTGTCATGTGATAAGAACTATTTCAGCGTTTTCAAATCGACGCAAAAGCTGGGAGAAAAGTGAAAGTAAAGTTGAAATTTTGAAGGTCAAAGATGTCATATGATAAGTCATTTATTCGTCACTGCATTCGTTATGAATTTCACCAAGGAAAAAAGGCTTCAAAAGCATATCTATCAATCTATTCTATTCTTGGAGAGGAAATCGTATCGAAAAGCACATGCGAATTTTGGTTTCGGCGTTTTTAAGACGGTGATTTTGATGTTAGCGATCGAGAACTTAGCGGTGTTCCACTTATGGCTAGTCATGAGGATTTGCAATCTCTACTTGATGAAGATGCATCTCAGACGCAAACAGAACTTGCCGAACAATTAAGGGTATCCCATAAAACGGTTTGTAATCTTTTACAGGCAATGGGAAAAATTCAGAAGGCAGGAAGATGGGTGCCACATGCATTGAGCCAGAAGAACAAGGATGAGCGTGTCTTCAAGTGCATGAATTGCTAAACAGGCAACAGAGAAAATTTTACTTGTACAAAACTGTGACGGGAGATGAAAAATGGATATGTTATGACAATCCAAAACGCAAAAAATATTGGTTGAATCCTAGCGAAGCAGCAACATCAACGCCGAAACGATCCGTAGAATAGAAACGTGCTCTATTACGAACTGTTGAAGCCTGGTATAAGTGTAACAGCTGAACGCTACAAGCAACAATTGCTTCAATTGAACCAGGAAATCGGTCAAAAACGTCCATTTACTGGAAAAGCTTTGAGCCCCGTGAAATTGCCCCATGAAAATGCCAGGCCTCATGTTGCAAAACCAGTCAAGGACACGTTAGTAACTCTTGGCTGGGAAGTTTTGGAACACCCGGCGTATAGTCCCGACATAGTCCCTTTGGACTATCATTTGTTTCGGTCGATGCAGAATGCTTTGTCTTCTGTACACTTCCGGACAATGGACGAAGTGCGAAATTGGGTTTATGACTTCATCGCAATTATTCTACACTGCTGACATCCATCAACTGCCCAACCGATGGCAAAAGGTGTTAGATAATGATGGAGATTCTTTTGATGAATAAAGATATTATTCTCAGCTCTTAATTGCATATTCATTTCTCTGAAAAACGCTTTAAAACTTCTTACTACACCTACTATTTTCACTGACACTGACAAGAGTTTGTATTGGTTGTCTTAAAACGGCGAAACTATTATCGCCACTTACCAGTAAAAATGAATATCAGTTTTTGCAGTCATTTTTGGCTGAACAAGTGCATTAAACCTTTCCGGTGCAGTGTTACTATTCCGGCAACACCTAATTTTAATTCCAAAGTTACAAACGGCACCAAAAATAATTTAGTAAAATTTTACTTTTACAATGACAGCTTAAATAAGGGAATTCTTAATTTCTAAAAAAGTCTTTTGTAAATTCCGGTGTCAGTCAACAATTTCTCATTTTACGAACAGTATTTTTCTGCGCCGGAAAGGGTTAACGGGGAGTTTGTGCAACGAGAAATTTTCTACATAAATTTACTGTTGAAAGTTCGAAGCAATGGTAACGATCCCGGCAAATGCATTTAAAACTGAAGTCTCACTATTTTAACGATATGTCAGTCCTCTTTCTTAACCCGGGAGGACACGCACCGGGCCTGATAGACCCAGAGGGCTATGATTTTTGAAATTGTCACCATCATTTTTTAAAAGTGAATTCAACTAATTTTATAGCAGATTCTTGTAAAATTATCTCAAAATAAACAAAATAACTCTTATTTATATTTACTGGTGACAAAGTAAAAACCTTTCGTACCTTAAATATGCCCGCTTTCTCCCTGCTTAATAGTTCCATGTATGATATACAGATTTATAGAAATCTGGAAGAAAATGTAACACTGCATGTTTTTGAAAACTACCTAAAAATTAATATTATTCTCCAAAGCAGAGTTGCCAATAGGCTCCTTTTTTTTAAATTCAGATTTCTTAATTGGCACCACTTTTTTGAATTTGTGAAATCGACTTTATTTAATGTGTCATTTAATAAGGCGAGCACAAGGGAAATTTTACCATTTCAGGAAATCGTTACCAAAAAAGAAATCTCAAATTAAAAAAAGTAGCCCACTTACAACACTGGTTCAAGGCTCGTGAGCAAGTGATTCACGTGATTTTAGGTGTTTTAGCACCAGAAAAATACTGGCCGGTATACATGAAGGTTATTTTTTATCATTATATAAAGCAAGTGGTAGTTTAAGAAAATTCTGTCAATGGTCCTTGAAAGACGTTGATGCATAAGAACCGTGTTATCTAAGTTTGAATCATTCAATTGGGGTGAATTTTGCTACTATATATTTAACGTAATGAATATCGGAATAAGATATCGATGCTTACAATTTGGAATCATTGTTAAGATACTACTCAGCAACCCAACTGGACACCATTGATCCTAAAGATCAGGAGTCGGAGCATATAGGACGAATTTTATTGTTTTCACCAGTATCTTTTATTAATATTCTTCAAGTAACCGTTTAACAAGTTGTGCAATAGGAATGTTTCATGAAGAATATTGATAGTATGTTCTGGTAAGAATAATGAAATTTGTCCTATATGCTGTGACCCCTGTACATTAGTTCTATTAGGATGTGCATAAACTTAATAGCTATGGCATTTCCTAAATTTTAATACCACTAATCCACTAAATTCGCCTCAATCATAGGTGCCTAATATTCATGTTTTGAATATCCTTTTATTTGTCATCTTATTTATATAATGGAAGAAATTTACGTTTAAAAAAGTTTATGAGAACGTTTAATAAATAGAGACATTTAAAATCCGTAACACTTGGCATTCTTGGCTTTATTTAATTGCAAAATTCTTGTCATCAAATAAGCTGGAGATTTTTGTTTACTGTTAATTGTAGTCAAATATAGGAATCCCGAGATCTCTATGTTAAAATATTATTTTATACAACCGTGTATTGTTGCTAGTGCTCCACGTTTTTAAAATTTAGATTGCTTGATTGCCACCATTTTTCTGAAAAGTAATATTCATCGCCGTTATTGCTACATTTAGTTAGGCGAAAAAAAGGCGAGTTATACTATTTGAAAAAGATGGTGGCAATCAAGTATCTCAAATAAAAAAACTGTGCCGTGCTTGGGATACTAAACAAAATGAAAATTCCCTATTTCATTCACTTCAGTTCATTCTTTGTATAATAATTGCATTTCATTTAGCCACAACTGTTTTTACCGTTCATACTACGTGCAAGTAGAGTTTGTCTGATCCACCACTTAAATATTTTTGACACCATTAAAAATTTTAAATACAATTTCATAGAATTTATTGGAATAAATGTTCAGACGGACTGTTAAGATTTTTTAGTTACAAAAAAGTTTAACCCATATTTTCACTTTATTATATGTACAAAAAAGAATCAGTTAAGTGGTTAAACCTTTGAGCTGTGGAGGTGTGACATTTCGGAACTAAACTTAAGTTGTAGAAAATTCTACCATCAGAGCTCAAAGGGTTAAAACAGCAGGGTTTCAGTATGATGGTCTTTCAATAGTGGCATTTAATCAGAAAAGTCTCTACTTTCAAGGTTCGTACACTCCTTATATTTTTAATGACTCTGGCACCACTATTAATGATAAGAAAATTTATATTTCATTTTAAGAAACAGAATTTATAACCACGACATGTAATGCCGAATTTTGGAATGTTTTTCTGCAGTGAAATACTTTGAAAACACTGTTAGAATTCAGTGGTAAAAATGTGCGAACCCTGTAATTGGATTTTTTAAAATTTATTCAAAATCCCCCACAAAACATATTTTTATAGCAAATATTATAAAAATCTACCGTGAAAATATTTCTTAGAAATTGCGGGTTGGTAATCAAAAAGCGGATAGTTTGAACACCCCATAACAGTTTTAAAAAATCAACAAATAAATTTTAAGAAATCGTGTAATGCAAAATTTTATTTGTTGCAATAATATATATATATATATTTACTTATTAAATAATATAGAACGAGAAATATTCGAAGATAATAAATAGAAATTAAATTTACATATACATTTAGATATCGCTGAATTATTTTTGAAAAATGCTACTTCGTCACGTTTATACGCTACAATAAAATTTAAATCATAAAGAATCGTTACCTGTGGTAGTCAAATTGGCAATTATTTTGCGCTATGAAAATATCTCCTATTTAAATTATCTGCTGGAATAAGCTTTATTTATAGTTCATTTAAATTTTATCTAAAAATATCTTATTAAAATGAGAGAAAAGATAAATAAAATAGAAAGTATTAATTTAAAGACGGATTTGAAATAAATTGCAGTTTAAATAATCTTTGGATGAAAGAAATAGAATGATACAAATAGGGCTTTATAAGTGCATGATACATTTAAAAAGAAAATCTGTTGGAAATATTCCACCTTCATAAATGTTTTGAAATATAATTTAAATTCAATTTTCAATCAAGGATATGATGTTATGATATGAGTTGCGGTTCAGGAATCTAAGCGATGTGGCTTCTAAATTTTGCCACATCCGAAAGATTTTGCACCAAGCTATTTTTATAATCTTAAACTAAAAGAAAACAAAAAAAAAAAAAAAATGCGACATCGGTTTTGTGCCTAAATGAAATGGAACAATGGCTTTCAACTGGAATCTGCAGAATACTTGAGTTACGGACTTCGAAGTGTTAGCAAAACGCTATGAGAGAGAGAATTGTATAGCTCTGGATATTGGCTATATGGAGATATCTTAGAAATTAAAAAAAAAAGGGTTTCAATCTGAATTATTTCCCAGAGGTAAATAAAATTTTACGATACCCCTATTTTAAAGGAAAATTTTTTAGTACATTTCACTTACGCATGTTGTCAAAGTATAAGCGCAGGGCTGCCACAGGCTACTTTTAAAAAATCTGTCTTGCACCATTTCAGTAAGGCAAAAAATGTCATGGGCGCTTTGACAACCTCTGCAAGAGAAATAAACTGTAAAATTTATTTTCTTGAAATAGTGGTGCAAATAAAATGTAAAAATGACTTGTAGTAAAAATTGTAGCAATTCGAACGCCAATGTTGCCAAATGATGCGAAAATGAGATTTCAAAATTGCCACTGTATAACAGACGCATAAATGAAAGGAGTTTTTCGTACAAAAATAACATAAATAAATATCACAAATTAACTTATAAGAGAGTAGAGAAAATGCGCAAAAAATATTTGGTGAATCGGATTTTTTCGATTTAATCACTGACTCATTTTTATCCTCTTATTCAGAGCGAAATTAACCGTAACTGTATGTCTTGCACATATAAAGTTTCATATATAATGTGTATGAATACTTTTGGATAAATAATATCATTGTTACAAACCGTGGAACTATGAATAATTGAAATTGACATAGCCTCAAAATGATGAATCTTCAACTGTAATCGGTTCCAATGGGCTTGATGGAGGCTTGACCTCTAAGGGAAACTTCCACTAACAAATGTGACTAGAAATGATCTGCTTATTCAAAAGTTTGATTCATGCAAATTCATGCTGAAATAATAACGTTAATAATACCCACTCTAATTTTACTGGATGAAGTTTGCATCGACTGTAGTGTTATCCTGTGGTTCGGCCATATAATGACAACCCAAACAATCTTTCTATTAATGTCAGAGAATTTTAGTTACGTCAAAGCAAATTTTCATCAATAAGTTTCAATAGAAATTTACGTTTTCTTCAAACGATATTAGTGCAGAATTTCTGTCATAAATAAGGCAAACATTCCTATTTGGTTTAATTCAGAGCCAGGATTGCCAGTTTTACCTCTATCTTTATACCGAGATTTCAATTTTTGCCGAAAATTTTCAAAGAGAAACTTTAATGCATGTAATGTCTACCAAATGCCTTTCATTAAAGAAATAAAAAGTTATAATCTTAGTTTGTGGTACTTTGTTTGTGGTACACGAAATATCTTAACCCTTTTCAGCACGGGCAATATCTGTTAGTAAAATGAGAATTTATCGACTGACGCCGGAATTTAAAAACAAATATTTTGGATATTTCGAAACCCCTAATTTAACACTAAAACAGCCGAGTAGTTTACTAACGTTTTATAAAAAGTTGTTTCGCACCAGAATTTTAATTTTAAACTATTTAACTTATTTAATTAGCCTATTTTTGTGTTACATATATTAAGGATATGTTAAGAAGAAAAATCGGGCGCGTATCGACGGGCGCTATTTTAAATCGACTGTTATCATTCTGGTAGGGGTCATTTTGACCCCTAATGGTGGTTTTAGTGTTAAGCTTGTAATGGAAAAGCGAAATTTTACCTAAAATATTATTGGTCACATTTGCAAGTTTGGAACTAATATAAGGTATCCCAGACCGGGCACAGTGTGCCGGAAAGGTTTAATGGAGACCTTACTGACAACTGTGCTTATAGCAATTTTACTTAGGGTATGTTCAATATGTGTTAAATATGTTATCGCAAACTAGCAGTGTTGCCAACAGGCTATTTTTTATTAATTAATATTTCTTTATTGGCGACATGTTTCAGGGCTCCCAATGGTCCGCATACTGAACACCAAAATTTTTTAACAGAAAATTTCATAGTAGGTTTCTACAGCGTTTGTGCTAAAATTAATCTCCGAAAGCGATTTCACCGCAATTTGCAAGAAAAAGTATAAAAAGAAAATCTACTGATGTTCGGTTGGCAGACCATTTAGGAGCACTGCATTTTTTGAAATGATATATATATATATCGTCTTTAATTAATATGTCTCTGAATAATGCGAATTTCGTCAATGTAAAAGTGGTGCCAATCAAGAAATTTCAATTAAAAAAAGCAGCGCTCAGGAAAGACATCACGCTAGCGTTAACATTTGGCCAAAACGTATACACTTACGATCTGGAAATGTGCATTATTTAAATTTTATTCGTGTTCTAGCGCGGTACTAAATTCCCCTACCAGCAGTTCCCCAAATAACGAAAACGCGGATGGTTGTCTCACTCACATCAATTCGATGTTAGTTTCAGATCAAGACTCCACTCTTGAAATAGACAGCAGTTACAACTTAAAAAGCTTAACGTTAACAGGTTTCTCAGGTAAGCAGTACAGTAAACAATAGTATTGTTACTAACCCATTTACCTTCCAGGATTCCCTCCCCATGGACTGGCTCCCGAAATCTTCAAGTTGACCTAATCGACGCAGGGACTTAAGGGACCCTGTGCGGTCCGAAGAGATTCGGGAGCACCAATCATGTCCACTGCACCAGAACCGTACAGGTTGACCTCGTAGACACAGAGACTCAAGGGACTCTGCCCGATCCGACACCCTTCTGGTACCCCCTCCCTAGTGGACTAACGCCTCTTAGGCTTTCAAGTTGACCTCATTAACGCAGGGGCCCACGGGACCCTGTGCGGTCCGATGAGCAATGGGAAGCAACCTACCAGCCCACCTACCCCGAACCGCACACGTTGACCTCATCGACGCAGAGACTCAAGGGACTCTGTGCGGTCCGAAACGTGTTCGGGTCTTTTTCCCTTGTTTTTTTTCTAGTGACAGTACGCCTCTTTATCAGGTGCATTTGGAATCTGTCCGCACGAGCTACCGGACCCGCTCCAATGGGACAGCCCATGAAGCACTTTTTTTTTCTTTTTTTTGGGTACGGTAGAAAGGCGGGATCTCGTCACCACCAGCAGCGATTCGACTGCCTTGCATTTCGGCCCGAAAATTCTCCCTTCTATGGCACTACTTAGCATTTCGGCCATTTTAGTTTTGGTTATTTATTTTTCTAAATCTTCCTCAAAATGGTTCCCCCTGTTGTCTGCTAAGGACATGCCACCGTCTCGGCTCAAAAATTTTAGCTCCAGCCCCATTTCACTTGGCACGGCAGGTGGGAGTGATGTGCGGCGCCAAACTCAGTACTTTCACAAAGGCAATAAACTACTAACAAGGAAGGTCTCCATTGGGGGCATACTCAGAATTTTTTGAAAAAAATACGAATTAAACTACTCATGTAGGTAATAAAGGATCAGTGAAAATTAGCGGCGGAGCTGAAAGCGACGCGGGATTTGGCGAGCAGTGCATTTCCTCGCCAAAAGCAAACGATTTTAACGAATCTGAAAATTGATTTTAATTGACTTCACTATTAAAAATCTGCAGCATTTACTGCAACGTTACTCCACTACTTTTATAGAATATCTCTCTTCTGACCAATGAGAATGCTCCATAGCACGGTGAATTGACCGTGTCATACACTGTTAAAAGTCTGCTGCATTTTGTTGCAACGCACTCCACCGCTTGTATATAATATCTCTATTTCAACCAATGAGAAAGCTCCATTTCACGGCCAAGTAACCGTTTTCTATATAAGCAAGGGAGTGCGTTGCAACAAAATGCAGCAGATTTTTAACAGTGTATTTTTCAATTTGGAACAATTTTAATCAATTTAAATTGGTGTTTTAAATGATAAAATATATTAATTTCATTTTGTTATAAGTACATATAAACGTATATGACAAAATTACACTTAAAGTAAAGTAAAAATGCAAAACTAAAATTACTTAAACTAAACTTATTTAAATAAATTGAACATAGAAAGTTTTTTCTTTAAAAAGTATTCGAAGCGTAAAAGCGTATTTTTCAAAATTTCGTTTTTTTCGCCAACCGGAGATAAATCGCCAAATAAACGAAATTTTTATTATTTTTTACGAACGTTATAAGGAGGTTCCGCCGAAATTTTTTTATAAACATATATAACTATATGAGAAGAACATTCTGTAATTTTTTCAGATTTTTCTGAGTATGCCCGTATGGAGACCTTCCTTGTAAGTCCAGCAACCGTTAGCCACAATCAGCCGACCTCGGCACTTGTCTGCGTCGATCGCCCCCACTCTGCCAGCTAAAATTCCATCATGTACGCTAATGGCACCTGGTGCATGTAAAATCCGTCGTGGCTGCAAAGTCCACCTAGTTACCTATGAATTATACCTCTGGAGGTGCCTTGCCAGGTGAAGATCTCGTCATCTGATCAAGGCTCTAAGTTACAAGGGCGGTAATCCGCCCCGATGCCAGGCATCTAACCCGTTAAGCTGAGATTATTGACTCAGCAGCTAGGGCCCTGGTCATCGGTTAGAGAGAGAGAAAGACTCCACGCGTGGTCCGCGTGCTAGCATGCAAGTTTCGGAAATATTTCAAGATTTCTCTTTTTATTTTTTCTGGTGTCATCTTTTCATTTTACAGCATGCAAAAGGAACACTTGATGTTAACCCATTGCGCTCTGATGGTAGAATTTTCTACCACATAATTTTAATTCCGAAATGTCACAATGGCACCAGAAAATTTGACCAAATTTATTTGAAAAATGTTTAATGCATCCCCCCCCCCCCGTGTTTATAGTTAACCGGTTTTTTTCTTTGCAAAATACTGGTGCCAATGTGACATTTGGAATTTTGAAGCAATTTACTCCCCAGAGCTCAAAGGGTTTAAGGGTGCTATTTTAAATTTGCGAAATTTCTACCTTCATCTGATTAGGCTTTTTATTTTATTTATTTATTTAGCAAGGGACGTTTGCGTTATTATTTATCGGGCCCTTATCAAATGCCATTGAATATAGATAAATTATTATTCCGTTATATTGATACTCAATAATTTTAATTTTTCGCAGCCATACTACAGGATATCTAGTAAGCAATTCAAAAAAAATTATCTGTAGCTGCAAAGCTCCAGCAAATATGTGACCCGCTTTAGGAGAACACTAGTTCTGAAATAAAATAATAATATTATTTACTAACAGAGATTATTGCTTCAAACGATGAAGAATACTATTCGCAAAGAGTGGTACTTAAAATTGGAAGTTTCAACTCTTCTGTAATTATTCTCAATACTTTGAAAGCAATATATCTGTATTTGTTAATTTTCGTGCCAGTGGGAAATTTTTATTAATAGCATAATTACTAACTTTCCTGAATTTCGGGTACTACTGATAAATAATTTATACATATCTGTCTTATGTAATCGAAAAATGACTGCATTTAATCAAACTGATTTTCTTCAGGTGATTTTCTTCAAAAATCTGCGCAGCCAGCAATATGGAATTTTAACCTTAACTTTAACATAGCTCGCACGCTTCTCGGATTTGCCAGAAATGATGTACTGTTTTGAAATATAGCTGCCGTATTTAAAGGGGAAAATTATCTTCAGATATAATGGCCAATCTTTTATTAACTTCTGATACCAAAACATCTAAAAGCCCAAGAATTCCTTCGCCCTGTTTAACACTAGAACTTGCTTTCACCGCTACCAAATGCAAATATTTCGATTCAAACCAATAATGTCTTTCTAAAATAAGTTCAATATGTTCCACATTTATGTAAGTTTATTAAATGAGCGAAAAGGTTATAAATAAAAATTATGTTGTGTGATTTTTTAGAACACTTGGATAAAGATTCCCGCGGTTGTAGTGTTAACCCCTTGAAGGGCGGTGATGCCGCCACGGCATCACTTAATTTTAATTCCTAAATGTCAGATTGGCACCCTAATTTTTTAAAGAAAATTTCATCTTTATTAAATGAGTGAAAATACGCTTTTACTAGTTTACAAATAATTTTTCCTGTGAATACTGGTATCAATGAATTATTTCAACATTTTGTGATGACATGTACCTTGCCCCTGAAAGGTTTAAATAATGATATATTTTTTCTATTTATCTATGCAAACTATCATTTGAAAAAGTTGGTGATAGTGGCGTTACCAGATGGGATGGGGGGGGGATGTCCAAATACTCTGCCTACCTCTGAAATTGAAAAAAACTATCTTTGATTAATAGCAAATAATTATCTGATTAGGTATGGCGAGGAAAACGTTATAGAATTAGTGGCGTTTAATGCATCTAAATACCCCCGCCCCTTCTGATTACGCCACTGGTTGGTAATGGCCAATAGCCAATCTGAGTGGGGTTCTGAAGCTCAATGTATCACTATTTTAATCCTTTATCTACCGAATTATGAATTTATGAAAATTTTACATTATAAAGCATTTTACGTAAATTGTTTAAACTAAATTAAAAGATTTACATAATCATTTAATAAATTTATGAAGGATTTTAGAAGGATTGAAGGATTTTAGAAGGATTGAAGGATTTAGAAGGATTAATTAAATTTGAATTTACAGGGATTTTGCGCAATATTTATAACTCCACTCTAATATTTTATTTTAAGCTGTTTTTTTTAGTATTTTGCAGAATTAAAAAATATACAAGTATGATGTTCTTACAATATAAATATAGAAACATTTTCGAATTAAAAAATCCCCATCCCCCTCCCTCGCCACCAAAAAAGCTGAAAAGATACAAAGGCAAAAGAAATCCTCCTTTAAAAAATATTTTTGTTTTGTGTAACCAGTAATTCTTTCTGGACAAAATAAAGTAATGTATCTGTAACTACGGCTAGATTATTAATGGGGCACTCTCTGACCAGTAAAATTTTCTAGAAATTTTCGCCTTTCTTAAAGGCCACTTTCAGCCTTAATTACCGTCATGAATAAGAGATAATTTTTATTTACTTTTCCTGGTGTGATCAGTGTTGCCAGATGGGCTACTTTTTTAAAAACTCCGATTCTTGATTAGCAACACTTTTTACAAATGGTAAAATATGCCTTGTTCAATGTCATGATAATTAAGGCAAAAACAAAAAGTAATTTACCGTTTCAAAAAAGTGGTGCCAATCGGGAAATCTGAATTTTAAATAAAGAATACTGCCCAGTTAAACTGAAGGCATTGAGCTCACAGGCTACAAATACTAATTGCACATTAAAGCTTTATATTTTCAAGGGTTAATTCCGTTCGAAAAAAAAATTAAGAAGGGGAAACAGCTCTCCCCTTTTCTCTTTTTTTATACTTAATCATTGAACCTCCTATACTATCAAAGACATGCTTTATCATATAAAAAATCTATATCCAAAATTCAGAGCAAATTAGATAATTCTTAATAAAAACCCATTTAGCATTTATATAATTTAAAAAGAGTTATCCCCCTCTTTTATACTTAACCATTAAACTTCCAAAACTATTCAGAGATTTGAACGAAATCTGAAAATTCTGCTTGAAAAACCCATTTATATAAATTAAGGGGGGGGGGACATTAGAACCCCTGTTCCCCTTATTTATACTTATTCAATGAACACCTAATAACAGTCACGGAATCGCCTCATCAGAATGATCCTAATCTAAATTTTGAACGAAAATTAATTCTGCATGAAAATCCCATTTATATCAACTAACGGGGGGGGGGGGGCATTAGAGCCCCTGTTCCCCCTATTTATACTTATTCAATGAACACCTAATAACAGTCACGGAATCGCCTCATCAGAATGATCCTAATCTAAATTTTGAACGAAAACTTAATTCTGCATGAAAATCCCATTTATATCAACTAACGGGGGGGGGGATTAGAACCCCTGTTCCCCCTATTTATACTTATTCAATGAACACCTAATAACAGTCACGGAATCGCCTCATCAGAATGATCCTAATCTAAATTTTGAACGAAAACTTAATTCTGCATTGAAATCCCATTTATATCAACTAACGGGGGGGGGGGGCATTAGAACCCCTGTTCCCCCTATTTATACTTATTCAATGAACAACTAATAACAGTCACTGAATCGCCTCATCAGAATGATCCTAATCTAAATTTTGAACGAAAACTTAATTCTGCATGAAAATCCCATTTATATCAACTAACGGGGGGGGGGGCATTAGAACCCCTGTTCCCCCTATTTATACTTATTCAATGAACACCTAATAACAGTCACGGAATCGCCTCATCAGAATGATCCTAATCTAAATTTTGAAAACTTAATTCTGCATGAAAATCCCATCTATATCAACTAACGGGGGGCATGAGCCCCCCGTTCCCCCTCTTATACATATCGAATGAACTCCAAAAACTAATCAGGGAAGCGCCTTGTCAGGATATACCTACATACAAAATTTCAAGTGGATCGGATATTTTTATCATGAGTTATCGCGTTACGTACATACATACAGAACGGACGGGCACATAAGCTCTCAGGCTATGATAGCCTGTGAGCTAAAAAGTAGCCCACTGGCAACACTGGGTGTGAGTGTGCCACGTTGATAATCAGGCTCTGTCTGTAACTCATTCTAAACAGTATTACAACTAATTGACTTTCAAAAAGAATTTTATAATACATAATTTTTATTGATACTTATAAGTACCGTCGGTAGATAAATTGTTAATAAAGTGACCTTTGTATAATTTAATTGCAGAATTTTTTCTATTATATAAGGTAAAAAAAATTCTAAGAAAAATGTTGTATCTAAGTATCTCTAACCTCCACCCCTCCTCGCTGCGTGACTGATGTTGACATGCATTTTTCTTACCTCCCACATTTTATAACGAGTGAAAAAATCCATTTAAATATAATTAGAAATATCAGTATACGTTTTATGTTACAAATCAATGTTCCCTTAAAATAAATAATTTGTATCATTGTTTTCTTGAAGGAATTTTCATTCTGTTTAAAATACAATGTACTCTTAAATATGAAAAAAAGAAACATTTCTAAAATAAGCAACAATTTAAGATAATAAAAATACGGCATTTTATCATTTTAAGTAAACATTTGCAATAATTAAGTTTCTAAATATTTGACATTTTTCATATAAATCTTTCTTCTTATTTTCTTTAAAAACGTAAAAAATATCGCAGTTTAAATGTCATAAGAAAATATTTTTTACATTTTTTAGGAGTTTATTTCTTATTTTTAAGCATTTATTTTTATTTTTTACAGTCTTAAATCATCTGGAAAAGTTGTCTAAAAAATGCAAAAGTTGTTATTTTAGTACAGAGAAAAGTACTCTATTTAATAGAAAACATATTTAATTTTTAAATTGCATAAGATTTTTTTATTTTTACTTTCTTCTGTCTTCAATAGAAGAAAGTATTGTAATCGAAATTTTTTTCAACTTCTGGTTTTCGACGGATTTACACGTTTCAGGGGTCAGAGATTCCAAAAAACATGTTTTTACAAAATGTCTGTCTGTCCGTGTATCTGTGTGTGTGTCCGTGTGTCTGTGTGTCTGTGTGTATGTCGCCATTCTACTATCGAAAAGTGTATGAAGTTATGCATAGAATTGAACCAAATTTATTGTGAATGTTTTTCGCTGTGGCAAGCAGGTCCTACTTCAGTTTTGAAATATTTCGCCACAAGGGGGCGCTGGAATCGATATGTTTGCGTCATTTTCAATATTGTACCTACCAAAAGTATATGAAATTATGCATCGAATTGAACCAAATTTTTTGTATTAGTGTATGACTGTAGTTGGTGCTCCCTGAATTTGAAAAAAATCCGCCGGAAGGGAGCGCTGCAGTCGCTATTTTTGTGCCATTTTCAATATTTTACCGACCAAAAGTATATGAAGTTATGCATCGAATTGAACCAAATTTTTTGTGTAGGTGTATGACTATGGCTACTTGGTCCTTCCTGAATTTGAAAACAATCCGCCGGAAGGGGACGCTGCAATCGCGATTTTTGTGCCATTTTCAATATTGTAGCGACCAAATGTATATGAATTTATGCATCGAATTGAACCAATTTTTTTGTGCAAGAGTATGACTATGGCTAGTTGGTCCTCCCTGAATTTGAAAAAAATCTGCCGGGAGGGGCGCTACAATCGCGATTTTTGTGCCATTTTCAATAGTGTACCGACCAAAAGTATATGAAGTTAAGCAACAAATTGAACCAAATTTTTTGTGTAAGTGGATGGTTGAGACTAGTTGGTACTCCCTGAATTTGAAAAAATCCGCCGGAAGGGGGCGCTGCAATAGCGAATTTTATGCCAATTTCAATATTGCACCACCTAAAAGTGTATGAAGTTAGTTCTAGAACTGAACTAAATATTTTGTATATGATTACTTTTTGGTAAGACAAGTAGGATCTCCCTGAATTTGAAAAAAAATGTGCCTATCATTCTATTGTCTATCGGCTCGTGCAGAGACGGAAATTCGTTTTTACTCATATTAATTGACTGAAGCAGAAATTTAATATGAAAATTAAAGTTGGTATGATATTGAATTAAAATTATTAAAGCATTGAAATGAGTAACTATTTTTTAAAAATATTAAAATGTACATATGAGATAAAAGAAAGTTTTGGGATTGGCACATCCAACTAGTTCTGTACATATATTTGTTTAGAGGAAAAATGAAATTTAAGTTGCATTTATTTAATTAGAAACTACGAAATACAGTTATATGTTATTTTTTCATGTACAGTTCTATGTTAATTTTTCAATATAGTTTTATGTTAATTTTTCATGACACGTTAAAAACAATTCTGTGGCCATATTTATATTACATATCAATACATATAACAATGTTCTAAATTTTCTCTTTAATGAACATGGTGCACTCACCACTCAAAAATCGAATGCAGATTGTATTTTTAGAAACTAATGTACAGCTTGTAAATGATACGAATTTTTGTTTTGCGTATATGCAGATTATTTTATTAAAAATTTTTGACAATAAATGACGGTAAGGTTACTATTCGAAAGTACTGATAATGAAAGTCAGAATTTTAATACAGTGTTTTCAAATTATTTCTTTGACCTATTTAATCAGAGAAATATACAGCTGATTTCTTTTTTAAATGTTGGTATCCATATTCAAGTGACATTATATACGCTGAAAAAATTGCACCTACGACAGCCGTTTTTCTGCATCAGTGTTCAGCCTTGTAATCAGGGGCTGCGATGAGAAGTGTAAATTAAATAGTAATGACGTTTATATTAGTTACAGATAATAGCGTTATGATTAAAAAAATACATATAGTATAGAGACTACCATTTGCGAGTGAAGTTACTGAGGAGATTTTCAAAAGCTAGCAGATGATTTTACACATCGGATCCATCGTTTTCTGATAACCGCTAGAGGAAACTTTCACCAATAAATTTTCAGTAGAATCCTTTACCTTAATTCTGCGGCTTATTCATACAAAATATCTCTCCAGACTATGATAAAAACCCAAAGAACTTCGAAATGATAAGAAGGGAAGCTGCAACTGCTTCACAACGTGAACTGTTTCACCCACTGACTTGCATGGAGCCCCTTAACTTTTAACGTACCGTAATTTCGGGTGTATAAGCCGCGGATCAAACAATTCTTTTTAGACCCAGAACTTTTTAAGAGACAAATGTAACTTCTTAAATCGACGTAAATATTTGTTTTCAATCACTGAATAAGATTTCTGGGTCCAAAAAGAATTGTTTGATCCGCGGCTTATACACCCGAAATTACGGTAGATGTTTTATTTTACAAATTTTAAAACTTTATATCTCGATAACGATGAGACGAGAACAATTAAATTATGCATTTATAAAACAATTCAATAACCCTTTCGATTGCTCATTATTTATTTATTTTTCTATTGCTACACCATTCTGGTAGTTTCCTGGTATCTCTTAATCCACACCACCGACGCTGGTATGCATACGTTATTTTTCGCATACACGCCGCGGCTTAGTAAAGTTTATTTCAAATCAGAAAATTTATTGAAAAGAAGCCAAATGCGTGCTCAGCACAAGCAAGTAACATTTTTTAAAATTAATTCTGGTGGGAAATCGAGTTATCCAAGGTGCGGCGTTTACGCGCGAAATTAAGGTATTCCTTACTTCTCATATTTTATAATGAATGAGAATAATCAGTCAAAATTAATTAAAAACATCAGTATCCGTTTATGTTACAGAATAATATCCCTTAAATAAATAATTGTATTATTGTTTTTTTGAAAGGTATTCCATTCTGTTTGAAATGCAATACACTCTTAAATATTAAAAAAATAAAAAATTCTAAAATAAGCAACTATTTAAGGTAATAAAAATACTGCTGTTTTTTACATTTTAAGTAAACATTTTCAATAATTAAGTTTCTGAATATTTGACTTTTTTATGCAAATCTTTCTTCATATTTTTTTTAAAACAGTAAAAAATATCGCAGTTTAAATGTCATAAGAAGATATTTTCACATTTTTTCATGAGTTTATTTCTTATTTTTAAGCGTTTATTTTTATTTTTCTGTAATGTTAAATCATCTGGAGAAGTAAAATGTGAAAATAAATGTAAAAATGTAAAAAATGCTATTTAAAAATGTAAAAAGTGTTTTTTTAGAACAGATAAAAGTACTGTACTTGGTAGAAGACATATTTATTCTTTAAATTGCATAAGATGTTTTTATTTTTCTGTACAGATATTTGTTTAGAGGGAAAATGAAATTCGAGATGCATTTATTTAATGAGAAACTACGAAACTACAATCGTAAATGTAAGTTTTTTTACGAATGTTAGTTTTTTAAGACACATAAAAGAAATTGTGTGCCCATATTTACATTACATATCGATACATATAACAATGTTTCTAATCTTTGCTTTAATGAGCATAGTGCACTCACCACGTAAAAGTTGAATTATTTGTCTGTGATGATTAATATTCATAAATTTTAGTCCAATCAAAATAAAGTCCAGTGGAATCTAAGATTAACATCTTATTTTAGCCCTCATTTTTTTTCTTCCTGAAAATGTATCTTTGGAAAATGGCAGAATTTCATATGCGATCAATTTTTTGTCCTGCCTAAATCTTTTCTTTGTTAATTCTAAAAAACACTGCATATATATTACTACTTCCGAAAGTCAAATTAATCGTTGTTTAATATTTGGTTTTATTTGACACAGATTTAACTGGAGTTGCCAGTTCGGCTTTCTTTCTTAGTGATAAATTAAGGTTTCATACCAAAAATTTCGGATTTTTTTTTTTCACTTCAAATAATTAGGAAATTTATGTCATTTAATGAAACAAAAAATTCTATTTGAAATTACCGGTGAGATTTCAGATATTCGGATTAACTCTTTCGCGTCCTCAAAAAGAGACTCCTAGTTTTTATTTTACTTGCACCAGGAATATTTAATTAAAATTTTTCCATTATTAAGTATTTGAAAATAAGCACATTCTTATTTCCAATAAATTCGCTTATAAGTTCTATTATAAATTAATCATTTTAAACAGATTTACTCCACACTAGAAAGGATTAAAAAGGGAACTCAAATCGGAAACCCGTGGTTAAACTCGGTCTTAACTATATAACATATTTCATATAGCGCTATTTAGTTGAATTCATATTTTGCCATGAAACATATTTAGTTATTTATTTTTTAATTCTTTTTCGAGACTTTTTTACTTGTTCCGAATAAATTATCATTTTATGGAAGAATACAAGGAAGTTGGTACACTGTAACAAATAAATGTGTAAATTGGCTAATTTTACACACATATATGTGTAATTTTGTAAAATTACACACCTGTAATAAAAATTACACATTTTTTTCGGAAATTTACCTGTTTTTGAGTGTATTTAGCGTCTGAAAGTAAGTGTGTAATTTGTTATCACTTGATAAACTCAGACAAGTGTGTAAATTCCGAAAAATGCCTGAATTTACACGAAATGTAGTGTTATTCTAATTTAAGCATAATAATGTTTACTCAGAGAAGTGTGTAAATTTCTGAAATCACCCACTTGTTTTAAAATTTACACATTTCGTACAAAAAATTGCCTGTTTTTATGTGTATTTTGTTTATTAGAATGAGTACGTAAGTTTTTATCAGTTAATAGACACACAGAAGTGTGTAAATGTTGAAGATTACGTGTATTTACGCGAATTGGAGTGTTTTACATAATTATAAATATGTAAATTTTAAAAGACAGTTTCTAAATGTATTAGAAGACTTTCCGACAAAATTGAAAAGTGTTTATGCATTCGTTTTGTCTGTCCATCTGTCCGCGCTCTAACTCTCCTAAATATACTCAAATTACCATGAAAATTTTAGATGTTATTGATGTTCACGTTAGCGCAAACCCTACTGAAAATGAAGTTTCTATCATGATTAATTTATTTACAGGGATAGTCAAAATTTACCATTACATTACGGCCTATGGGAAAAAATAGTTTCGAATGAGTTTTAAAGGTGTAACATCCTGCCAAACATATTTAAATTTATATGCATTTGCAAAGTACGTTAAAATATGTATTTAAAAAAATGCAGTATAAATGATAGTTATTATTCATTTACAGGGCCACACGAAAGAATTCCATTATGCAAGAACAAAAGGGCGGGGGATTATTTGCGAGATATTTTAATAAATTTAAACGACTTCGTGCACAATAAAATTGATATGCTGATACGCTGAGACATAATATGAAGTGCATAGCATATACAGGGAGATACAAAAGATTTCAAATAGTATATTCTATTTGAAGTATTGTGTATTATCGATGATGGTTGATGGATGGATGAAATGCATTTTTAATTATGATATGCGTTTTTAAGTTTCACTAAATATATGCATATAACATAGTGTGTATAAATTCTATAGTTTATATACAAGGTTACACAAAAGAACTCGTAAAGGTTACTGAATACGAGCGTAATTTATTAAAAGGTGGTTTTTAAATAAGTTATACATTTTTACACAGAATTGCATTTAATAAACTAAGATATATATGGAGAAAAATGATATACAGGGCCACCGAAAGAATTTGATACATGGCTGCCTATGTAAGATAACCTCTGGAAATGTAAGTTCACTAGATTTAAACGTGTTTTTGTTTTAATTAAATCATAGCTAAATAGTGGCATAATCTTATGCAAAAATAGTAGACAAAATACAGGGCTGTACAAAAGAATTAAAATTTGCTATGGTCTTTTGGGTATAAAACTCTAAAAGTGAAATTTCAACCTATTAGTCGTTTTAATACTTTACAACATTGTTGAAAATGCTTAAGAATACGGTTTGTTTGTCCGTATTCTAACTTCCGTTAATAGTTGGATTACTCTGTAATTGATACATGTATTAAGGCAATATTTTAATTCATAACCCAAATTATGACTAATACAATATAATAATTTATAAAAAAGAAACTCTACAATTCATTTTAACAGGAAACTTTTTGAAACTGAATAAAAACAAAAGTGAAATGCATAAAAAAAAAAATTTAAACCGAAAATTTTAATTAGAGCCACTTTTATGAAAATAACGTGCGCTTAACTTCCAAATCTAGCATTGTATAAATAAACGGAAAACAACATCTGCGTTGGTTTCAACATCCGCGTTCTGAATAATTTCACCTGCAGACGATTACATCAGTTAGTCTTTGGAATAAAGAACGTTCAGTTTGCTCCTATATATTGTTCTTTTATAAACGTATATAGTTTGCATGGATTTTAAAACTTTTACGAAAATGTTACAAGAATGCGGCCAAAGGATATTTTACATGACTGTCCGAAAAAGGTACAGTGTCAGTAATGTAGTTAAAAAAGAGCTCATTAATGTCATTGTACTGTATTCGGACATAATTCTACGAAAGAATCTACGTATTTCTATTTGGATTATCCCAATTTAACACAGAGAAAGGTTATTGATAATAAATAGGTAAGGAAAAAGTATTTTCTCAGCTTTCTCTTTTAGTTAATAGTTTTAGTTTTAGTTAATTTCACATAAACATTTTATAAAAGCAATGACTAACATTAATTTAGCTTTTATCAATTCGATAAACTTTACTAAATTTAATTTTTATTTTGTTGAAATAAAAGGCCGCATGCCAACGATTTATTCATTTAAATGGTATTTAAATCAGATTTTTTTCCTTTTTAAAACTATGCGGTTAAAATTACGTTTCTTTAATTTTTAAAAGTTTTGGGTATTAAAAGTAATTTAACCAATGGTTAACATAATTACTATACATGTATTATCACATCCCAATAGTTTCTACTTTAAACAGAGATTTAACTCATATGAATCATATCGCATTATAAAATGCATGAATATGAAATATATGATATGTACAATATGCATATGAGGTATATATAGGCTAGATGGGAAGGTAATGGACAAGCTTCAATATTTTTGGTTAATAAAAAATACTTATTAACAATTTAATTTATATATATATATATATTTCATTAACTCCTCTCTATATGATTTAAAATCTAAATTATTTTTATGCTAATAATCAAGACACAGAAAATAATATTTCAAAGTTCCATCGATTTTCAGAAAAATTTGAATGAATTTGCTAAGAGTTGTCTTCATTTAAAAAACTAATACTGTCATTTTTCTTTCCTTGCAAAATTTGCATCTGTTTATGTTTAGTTAGAAAGAAAATTTTGAATTTTATGTACTTATGACTATTTGCAAAATTTCATTTATTTTTAAGAATTTAAGAAGCGTGCGTTACTGAGGGCGGTGGACGCTCAATTAAATCTAATAATTCCCATTTAAATAAAAACAATTAAGTTACAGAAATCGTTAAAAATCAGTTGTATTCTGAAAAATTAACTGCATCTATTGTGCCACATCTGTCACCGGAGACTGAGTAGCGCTCAACGTGTTATTTGTTAAAAATAGAGGGAAATAAACGAATTTGTGCTAAAATAACTTTTTTTTCATATTTTCTTTTATCCATCTAAATCTTTAAATATATAAATAATTTGATAACTGTAATTCCCTGACATTTAGAATTTTAAACAATGTATCTAAAATAATTAAAATTTTGATATTGTGATGGTTACAATGGTTTATTTAAACAGTGAACAATTCTCAAAATATTTCATTAATTATTGCTATGCTAATTTGTTAAATTTATTTGAAGCAAATATTTTTTTTAATAGCATGCCTTCATTAAATTCTGGCTCTAATTATTGTTATAAAATCTATTACTTTTGTGAGGTTCCATTTCTGGATTCACATTCCTTATTCTTTTTTTTATTGTGTCTTATAAAAAATAACCTGTATTTTAAATACACTGATAAAAATAAATTTTTCACCTCATTTTATTCTAAAAATTGCATAGTAATAATTCTAATCCCTTGTACTATGCATGATAGTATCAGTGTTATAGTGGCTTTGGCAACAGAATCCAGCCAAAAATTACATTTTTGAAAAAATAAAAATAAAAATAAAAAACGAACATAAAAATTTCACATTATAGGCAAAATAGAGTACAGAATTCAGTTCTGTAAGATATAAACAATTAATGACCGTTTTTAAAAATCATGTATCAAGAGTTATTATTGATTTAAATGTATAATTTCATAAATAAGAATGTAATATCTACAATCTATTATTAAAGTTATTTTTTTAATAATCAAAAAAATTGTTTTTAAGTTTGCTTTTACTGCTTGCAAACCCTTAGGTAAAATGAATTAATCCTTTCTGTCATCACTTTGTATATATGCAAACAGGAGATAATATATTATAATTTCAGAAAGAAAACAGATTAAGAAAAATAAAGAAAATAGATTATAGTAACAGAAAGATAATAAATTACAATTTGAGACGACCCTGTTTCTTGATTGAGCGTAAATAATTCTTGTTTTAAGATTACAAATCTGTTAGAAAGAAACAAGTTGGAAAATGCGCGTTAAACAAAGTAAATCAGGTGCATTTCGTACTATAAAGAAGTTAAAAAAATATTCAGATCTTGGTGTAATAGTAGACAGTACTTCGGATACTGTTTAAGTATCCGAAATGTTTTCTTTGTCTTTGTAAACACTATATATCTGCTTTCTATTATAAAATAAGTAATCTTTAACGAATCTCAGCAACATAAGCATCAGTTTCATAAAATGTGAAATATTTTAATATAATTAAAACGCGTCCCAAACAATGTTTCCTTCTTTATTATAATGTAATGGGATTTTTTATATAGCCCTGTAAATTAATAAAAACTATTCTTTGCGCTACAGATTATACAGAAGGGCATTTCCATACGAACTTGTTTGTCTGTTACACAACTGAAAATCGCTAATGCTTGTTGGCCACCGTTATTTTCAAAAAGTTTACTTCGCCTTATTGAATTGACGATATATCTTGGATAAACTAAGTCGGATTTTCTCGCTTTAAAATACTGGTATTTAAAAAATCGTAGTATGTAACAGACAAACAAGTTTGCATGGAAATGCCCAGAATTTATATTGTAGTATGTACTTCCTAGACGCATATCAATTTTATTATGTTTAAAAGTATGTAACATTATTAAGATGCACTTGAAACTATTTTTTCCCATTGCTCATAATGCAAGGGAACACCTTTGACTGTCTCTATAATTGAATTATGCATCTCATTTTCATAAAAATTTAAATGACTCGATAAAATTATGCAACGGTTATGTATTTTAAATTTCAAACGATTCGGTTGTGTAGTTGCGTTCTTATATGTGAACTTACAGGTAGACAGACGGACGGATTGAATAACAACTATAGGTTCTACCAATGTACATAATTACGAACGCGTACTTAGAAACACGTGAAGCAAATACGAATTTGTTCTTCATTTAATTTTATTTTGCGATTTTGAAAACCTTTTTTCGCAGTTTACACATCAAAGAATAAGGTAAATATCTATGTACACAAAAACCTGTGTATTTTAAATATTACACAAAAATGTGTATTTTCCATTTTACGTAGACATGTGTGTAAAAACAGAAAATTATACACAAATCTGTGCATTCCGTATATAACAAAAAACATGTGTATTTTGCATATTGCAAAATATTTTGGGTATTTTCCTATTACACAAAAATATATGTAAAAACAGAATTTTACACATACATATGTGTTAAAATATCGCACAGAAATATATGTATTTCAGTGCAACTTACACATTAAAATGTGTATTTCAAGAGTTATCAGATAACTTTTACACATTTGGACTTATCATCAAATTACACATTAAAATGTGTATTTTGAAATTTACACATTAGGAGTGTATTTTGGCAATTTACACACCAATTTACACACATAGACATGTCGTTTTTGTATCATCGATTTACACATTTTTATGTGTAAATTTACACATTTATTTTTTAGAGTGTAGGTATGATAATACATAATAGAAAATAACACGGATATAGTTCCATAACTATCAATGTGTCCTCTATTTACTATAACGAAATTCGTAAAAGGAAAATTTTCATTTCAATTTTGTTAAATTTTTTTCAAAGGACAATATATATCATTAAATACAGCAAAATTTTCTTTTCGGAAACAGTTAAATTAAAATTCGGATTTTTTTGAACGGAGGTGGCCAACTGTGTCAGGCTAGATACCACAATTTTTTCAGAGATTTGATTATTAGTTAAGGCAATGTTTACTATAAAACAGTTTAGTGGTGTCGAGCATGCCTCAGTTGACCAATCCTGGTTAAGCAGTTGTCGAATTAATTGTTTAACCTTTTTATTTCCTGTGGAGGAATTTCCGCCAAATACGCAAATTTCACTTAGCACCATTATTTTGAAAGCAAAAGTTTCATTTTACAATATACACGAAAATATGGATTAAAGTATTTAAAAATAAAATTGTCGAATATTCCGGTGCGATTGTCACATTTGGTGATTAAAACGTCGGAAGAAGTTCGCCCATCAGCATTCAAAGGATAAAAAACTCTCACTATAAAAATTCTGAATCATCCGGCTAAACAGTGCTGGAAAAAATAGCACCACCAACAGAAATTGTAAAGCTTTTACTTTAATAAAAAACTAATATTATTTTCTGAGCAAAGCGAATGCTAATACACAGCGCAATATTACTTTCTGGATTTAAACAGCTACGAACGATATTAAACTTTCGTTAACCCTTTGAGCTCTAAGGTGTAAATTTCTTCAAAATTCCAAATGTCACAATGCCACCAATACCGTAATTTCGGGTGTATAAGCCGCAGCTCAAACAATTCTTTTTCGACCCAGAAATTTTTAAAAGACAAATATAACTAGTCAGATCGCCGTAAATATATCTCTTCAATCACTAAATAAGATTTCTGGGTCTAAAAAGAATTGTTTGAGCTGCGGCTTATACACCCGAAATTACGGTATTTTGCAAAAAAAAATGGTTTACCATAAACACGGAAAAATGCATTAAACCTTTTTCATATAAATTTGGTCGAATTTTCTGGTACCATTGTGACATTTTGGAATTAAAATTATGTGGTAGAAAATTCTACCATCAGAGCTCACGGGGTTAAGCAAAACTCAAAAATTATTTGTCAGCTTTCGATTCTAATTATACCAGAAAACCACATTAAATATCTACACTCTAAAGCTGGAAGGAGTGAAATGCTCACTCTTTGTGAGAGTGACAGACATTTTCACTCTTTTTAGAGTGCAATTTATAAAAATACACTCCTTAAAGAGTGGAATTTTCCACTCTCTAGAAAGGAGTGAAAAATGTCACTCCGTTGTCGAGAGTGAAGTATGTCACCCCGTTGTAGAGAGTGAAATATCTCACTCCACCAACGAGAGTGAAAGCCCGGCATTATAAACTTAAAAAAAAAATCCGTTAAACTTTGATCCAATATATGGAGTACAATAATGAAAAACACCAAAATATGTCATTTTTTTTTATTTCAAAAACTCCCTTTCATAATATAACCTGTAAAATTAGGTTTATTTGGTTTTAAAACGCACTCTTTTTTAAGAGTCAGCTGTTAACTCTTTCGAAGAGTGAATACTCACTCATCCAACAATAGTGACTCATCAGCCAATCAGAAATGTCCTGCACTTCCTTTACTGATAAGAAAAACGTTTTCGCCATTTTAAAATTAATCTTTCGTTTCCTCGGTTCCACATATGTGGATCTCCGTTCATTTCATTTTATTAATAATATTCAAACGTATTTTAAATTTCGATCTTTGAATGATATGCTTCGATATGTATGCTATGAAATAATCCAAATATTAGATTAATCATAGAAGGCGGCAGCCTTCAAGTGACGCAGCTTTAAACCTACCATCGTCAAAACCTACCATCGTCATAAGGGTAGATGCGGAACTTCATATATACAGCTAACTCAACTTCAAAGGAAATCGGAAAAGCCGCCTTCTAATAACTAAGCAAATATTGGTCAGAATGGTCCAATTTTTTTAATATAGTCTTATATTGACAGTCTAATCCTATCCTATAATTTTTACATTTCTACGTGCCGTATATTTTTAGATCTCGATAACCATTTTTAAACTGAAAACGATGGTGTTTGTTCCTGATAATGAGATCTAGAAAACGGGCTGGGAGATTTTATTAAAACTTATATATAATATGAATCTCTTTAAGATAGAGGGAATAAGACTTGCCTTGTTTCTAGGAAAACTCTTGTTTGTTATATATTGATCTTGGAAAATTGGACTATATTAGCTCGCGGATTACATGTTATTCTATGGGTTAGCAGACGGAGACACTGCAAATAGGCAAATGTAGTAATGGTCACAGTTAAAACACCCGCATCGAAGCAATAAATGTTTTTGAAACTACAAAAACATCTTATCATGCGCTTTTAAAACATTCAATAAATATATACTAAATCAAATTTCTATTTATTTTGCCTTTATTTTTCGTAAGAAGAAAATATTACGTTTCTTACATTGGATATTTTTGCATTTTGTGGAAAAAATATTTTGAATCCTTTTTTAAAATAGGAAAATATTTTTTAATTATACATATTCAATATACTTTTCACTTATGATTTTCTTTTAAAGTTTACAAACAAAAATTATTTTTAATAAATTTGCTTTAGAATTCCATGTATTCATACGCCGTTTAGATAGTTTTGTTTTGAATCGTAATCGAATTCGCTGGCGGTAAGCTTTGTACTTGGCACTTGTTGTTTTTAGCATGTATGTTGTGTAATTTGCGAAATAATGGTTATTATGGTAATATAGGTATTGTGTTATTTGGAGAAACTGAAAGGCCCCCTTTTTTGGATAAAATAATATGGTGAATCCAAGTACACGAATCAAAACAAATTGATTCGTGCTGTATGTTGACATGAAATATTCAATTTCAGGAGACGAACGTGAAGCTAAACCATCTATAATGAAAAAGAAAGGTAAATAAATATTTTTTGGCACTCATTATTAAAGTATTATTTAAAAAGTATAAGTGATGTATACATTAGTTAGCATGATGATTTGATTTCAAACCAACATAAACTATCACAGAATGTGTAAACTATTGCTAAATTTTGGTAAACAAACAATATTTATAATTGACCAACAGTTTAACCAAGTGCTTGTGAATTCTAAAATTCTCAAAATAGATTGTTTTTAAGTTTATAGATGTCCTTATTATATGAATTAATTAACAATAATTATATGAATTAATTAACAATACTAAGTTTTAAAGTGTTGTAAAAATTGTGCTTTTTTATTTCATTTATTAATTTCTGTGATTAATAACCCAGGATGTTAATTTTTAGATTAAAATTGCTTGAATATGTTATTCAAAATGCATTTATTACTTTTTCTTATGCATTTTTGTCGCTATTAATTTTCATTTTAAAACTGTGCCTTTTTAGCTTAGCTTAATGGCCAGTAAATCCAGGTTTTAAACAATTTTTAAAATAAGTAAGTGCACTTATTATTGGAAATTGTGAACAAACTAGTATTTATCAACAAATTACAGCAGTATTTTGATAATTCAAAAGAAAGTAATGAAGTTAATTTGTTCTTACATGCATTAGTGACTGTGGCTATAAAGATTTCAGAGATTTAAAAACAAATTAGTTGCACTCATTGTTTTTTTTCTTCATGTACACACAGTGCTTGTACAACATGCATTAGTGATTGCATTTTTAATTAATTTTGTGTATTTTACAGATTGTTGCACAGCAATTTTGCTGCAGCCTGAGTGTTTTGTTTTTGTTTTGTTTTCATGTGCTCTAAGTGCTATACATGCAGTAGTTGGACTGCTTTAACGAGTTTTATTTTAGCGAGTGAGAGTTTTAGGCCCTTTTTTTTCTAATATAAACGTTATTGTTTTAATGTATTTCTTTCACAATATTGTCACTGGATTTTTTTAGTTCAGGTATCACTCATTTCTTCCAGATATTGGGAATCTGCATGTTACCGCATAGTTTGCTGCATCTGTTAATTTTTGTTGTTTGTTTTCATATGGGCATAGTGCTCATACATTTGTTATTGACTGCGGCTTTGAGAAATTTCATGTGTTTTAGAGACCATTGCATAAGTTTGCTGCATCCAGTAATTTGACATGCACCCAGCTCTCATTATCCATTAGTGACTGTAGCTTTAACATGTTTCATGCATCCTATTATTTCATTAATAATTTCGAAATTCCATGTTTATATTTTAAAATGTTATTTAGCAGTTGCCACGGAGGTACTACAGCGCATCATTGTAGTCTGCATTAGATGCTGTTCAAAATAGAATTTTTTTTTCTTTTTTTCTTCCTAAGAGTCTGATGATTTAAATCCAAGCGTGAAAAATTTTTTCTCAGATCACAAACCAAATACAAAAGTATTGTAATAGTTAATATTACGTTATAGAAATCAATAATCAAAATATAAAAGCATTAGCTTTACAGCTTAGAACATAGCGTTATTAATAAACTGCATTTATAAATTGGACATCTAAAATGGAAAATCTTAATATATTTTTATAATGTTAGAATTTACAAGCACTAAAAGTTGGGTAAGCAAGTAATTCTTAACCAAATATTAATGATAACATTGGTTTAAAAAGAAATAACTTATACTTCTATCTTCTATGCTTTAATAATGAGTTTCATAAAATATAAATTTACCCCCCTTTTTTTCTATAGATGTTTTAATTTCATATTCATTGTCTCGAAATTGAAGTATTTCTTTCTAACATTCTTTTACAAAAATGTTTGATAATTAACGCTTTTTTTATTTAAAAAAAAAAAGGCCTTGTTTCTACTAATGAACACAAAATCCTCATATAACTTTGAATCCATTATTTAAATAAATTGCATAACATACCTAAGAAGAAAACATATTTAAGATTAAATTTAATACAAGAAATTAAAAATTTTTAATTCAAATAATGTAAAGTTACTAACACACTAACAAATAAATATTTTAAAATACTAAAAGCTAATAATGGGCGATAAATAATTACATTTTTTAGTTTTGTCATTTCTAAAATGTAATTGTTTAAATTCTATTTGAGTTGAACCTCATCCAAACCCTAAGAAATATTCTATCGAACCTTAATTTAATCTGAAAAAAAAAAAACTGACAATACACACTGACAAGCATAGTTGTATAATATAGACGCACACCATGTGCAGAAAATTTTATGAAGAAACAATTTTTATTTATTTATTTCAACAAAGAATTGCATTAAAAAAAAAGTGTATCTCAACAAAGAATCATGTAAAAAACCCCAACATTTCGAGAAAATACCACACGAAAAACATGAATTTCGTCCAAAGACCGCAAAAAAAAAAAAAAAAAAAAAAAAAAAAAAAAACGTTAATTCAATCCATGAATCGCATAAAAAATACAAATTCCATGAATCGCTAAAAAAAGAAAGCAAATTGCATAAAAAATGGGAATTATGTCCGCAAATTGCTTAAAATGTGAATTACGTCCATGAATCATGTAAAAAAGCGAGAATTATATTCATAAATTGTATGAAAAATGCAAATTACGTCTATGAATCGTGTAGTAAAACATGAATTATGTTCATAAATTGCTCAAAAAACACGAATTTTGGTGGCAGAAATCTGAAACGGAAATTACCTCTATAAAACGCATAAAAATAGCGACTTGCATTCATGAATTGCATAAAAAATGCAAATTACATCCATGAATTGCATAAAAACGTGAATTACATTCATAAATCACTCAAAAAATGCGAATCACTTCCATGAAGTGTGCAAAAAAACACGAATAACGTTCAGAAATTGCAAAAAATGCGAATTATGTCCAAGAATTGGTAAAAAAAAGCGAATTACATTCATAAATCCTATAAAAACACAAATAACGTCAATAAATTGATCAAAACACACAAATTTTGTCGATAGAAAGCTCAAAAGATGCAAATTATGTCTATGAATCGCATAAGTATAGCAAATTACGTCCATAAATCATGTAAAATGTAAATTACATTCATTAATCGCATAAAAATTGCAAATTATGTCTATGAATCGCTCAAAAAAAGCGAATTGCATAAAAAACATGAATTGTGTTCACAAATCGCTCAAAACGTGAATTCCGTCCATGAATTGTTTAAAAAAGTGAGAATTACGTTCAGAAATTGTATGAAAAACACAAATTATGTCTATGAATCGTGTAGTAAAACGGGAATTATGTTCATAAATCGCTCAAAAAACACAAATTTTGGCAGCAGAAAGCTGAAACGCAAATTACGTTCATAAATCACTCAAAAAATGCAACTCACTTCCATGAATCGTGCAAAAAAATACTAATAACATTCATAAATTACAAAAAATGCGAATTAGGTCCAGCAATTGGTAAAAAAAGCGAATTACATTCATAAATCCTATAAAAACACAAATAACGTCAATAAATCGATCAAAAAACGCAAATTTCGTCGAGAGAAAGCTTAAATGAAAATTATGTCTACAAATCGCATAAATATAGCGAATTACACCCATAAATCATGTAAAATGTAAATTACATTCATTAATCGCATAAAAATCGCAAATTATGTCCATGAATCTCATAAAAAACGCGAATTGGGTCCACAAATCGCTCAAAACGTGAATTACGTCCATGAATTGTTTAAAAAACTGAGAATTACGTTCAGAAATTGTATGAAAAACACAAATTATGCCTATGAATTGTGTAGTAAAATGGGAAGCTGAAACCCAAATTACGTCTATAAATCGCATAAAAATAGCGAAGAGTGTTTTGCATTCATGAATCGCTCAAAAAACACAAATTATGTCCATGAAACGCATAAAAACTTGAATTACATTCATAAATCACTCAAAAATTCTAATCACTTCCATGAATCGTGCAAAAAAACACTAAGAACGTTCATAAATTGCAAAAAATGCGAATTACGTCCAAGAATTGGTAAAAAAAGCAAATTACATTCATAAATCCTATAAAAACACAAATAACGTCAATAAATCGATCAAAAAACGCAAATTTCGTCGATAGAAAGCTCAAAAGATGCAAATTATGTCTATGAATCGCATAAGTATAGCAAATTATGTCCATAAATCATGTAAATTGTAAATTACATTCATTAATCGCATAAAAATCATGAAATATGTCCATGAATCGCTCAAAAAAAAAAAAAGCGAATTGTATAAAAACATGAATTGGGTCCACAAATTGCTCAAAACGTGAATTACGTCCATGAATTGTTTAAAAAAGTGAGAATTACGTTCAGAAATTGTATGAAAAACACAAATTATGTCTATGAATCGTGTAGTAAAACGGGCATTATGTTCATAAATCGCTCAAAAAACACGAATTTTAGCAGCAGAAAGCAAACGCAAATTACGTTCATAAATCACTCAAAAAAAGCAAATCATTCCATGAATCGTGCAAAAAAATACTAATAACATTCATAAATTACAAAAAATGCAAATTAGGTCCAACAATTGGTAAAAAAAGTGAATTACATTCATAAATCCTATAAAAACACAAATAACGTCAATAAATCGATCAAAAAACGCAAATTTCGTCGACAGAAAGCTCAAAAAATGCTAATTATGTCTGCGAATCTCATAAATATAGCAAATTACATCCATAAATCATGTAAAATGTAAATTACATTCATTAATCGCATAAAAATCGCGAATTATGTCCATGAATCGCTCAAAAAAAGCGAATTGCATAAAAAATGTGAATTATATCCACAAAACGTGAATTACATCCATGAATTGTCTAAAAAAGTGAGAATTATGTTCATAAATTGTATGAAAAATGCAAATTACGTCTATTATTTGTGTAGTAAAATGGGAATTATGTTCATAAATCGCTCAAAAAATACAAATTTTAGCAGCAGAAAGCTAAAATGCAAATCACGTCTATAAATCGCATAAAAATAGGGAATAGCATTTTGCATTCATGATTTGCATAAAAAACGCGAATTACATCCATGAATCTCTCAAAAAATGCAAATTACATCCATGAATTGCATAAAAATGTGAATTATGTTCATAAATCACTCAAAAAATGTGAATCACTTCCATGCATCGTGCAAAAAAACACGAATAACATTCATAAATTGCAAAAAGTTGTGTAAAAGTGTTACGTCCAAGAGTTGTGTGAAAAAAACGAATTACATTCATAAATCCTATAAAAACACAAATAACGTCAATAAATTGATCAAAAAACACAAATTTCGTCGACAGAAAGCTGAAAAAACATAAATTATGTCTATGAATTGCATAAAAATAGCAAATTACGTCCATAAATCATGTAAAATGTAAATTACATTCATTAATCGCATAAAAATTGCGAATTATGTCCATAAATTGCTCAAAAATGCAAATTACATTCATAAATCGCATAAAAAACACTAATGATGACCATGAATTGCGCAAAAAATGCGAATTACACCCAACATTAAATTAATTTGCGGAAAGTTTTTGGTTTTATACAAGTCTGCCAACAAGAACCTACAAGTTATCCTGAAACCCATTCTCAACCAACAAAAATTTAATGGAAAGATAAATTTGTCCAAGATAGACAAAATAATTTCCATTGACATACATTGACCAGAATCGAAAAATTCCTATTGAAATCTATCCTATACACTCCAAAACCAGAAAGAAAAAAATCCCTCCAAGAGTAACTCAATCTATCTGCTGCAAAATAAAATACATTGAAATGCAACTGAACAAGAACCTGAAAATTACATTTGAAATCAAACCGAAACCAGATTCAACCCCCCCCCCCCAAAAAAAAAAAAAAAAAAAAAAAAATCCAACCATATCTCGATTTGGGAAAGAAAACTTAATTTCCATAGATACGCTTGGTCAGAAATCTGGAAATTCCAATTAGTCTATGGGTTAGCAAACCTTAATTCAATCTGAAAAAAAAAAAAAAAAAAATCTGACAAGCAGAGTTGTATAATATAGACGCACGCCATGTGCAGAAAATTTTATGAAGAAACAATTTTTATTTATTTATTTCGACAAATTGCGTAAAAAAAAAGTATCTCAACAAAGAATCATGTAAAAAAACCCAACATTTCGACAAAATACGACGTGAAAAACGTGAATTTCGTCCAAAGACCACAATAAAAACATTAATTAAATCCATGAATCGCATAAAAAATACAAATTCCATGCATGAATCGCATAAAAAATGTGAATTAAATGCATGAATCGCATAAAAAATGTGAACTACATCCATGAATCGCTAAAAAAAAAGCAAATTGCATAAAAAATGGGAATTACGTCCACAAATTGTTTAAAAAGTGAATTACGTCCATGAATCATGTAAAAAAGCAAGCATTATATTCATAAATTGTATAAAAAACGCAAATTACGTCTATGAATCGTGTAGTAAAACATGAATTATGTTCATAAATTGCTCAAAAAACACGAATTTTGGCAGCAGAAAGCTGAAACGCAAATTACCTCTATAAAACGCATAAAATACCGAATTGCATAAAAAATGTGAATTACGTTCATGAATCGCCCAAAAAATGCAAATTACATCCATGAATTGCATAAAAACGTGAATTACGTTCATAAATCACTCAAAAAATGCGAATCACTTCCATGAATTGTGAAAAAAAAACACGAATAATGTTCATAAATTGCAAAAAATGCAAATTACGTCCCAGAATTGGTAAAAAAAAGCGAATTACATTCATAAATCCTATAAAAACACAAATAATGTCAATAAATCGATCAAAAAAACACAAATAGAAAGCTCAAAAGATGCAAATTAGGTCTATGAATCGCATAAGTATAGCAAATTACGTCCATAAATCATGTAAAATGTAAATTACATTCATTAATCGCATAAAAATCTCGAATTATGTCCATGAATCGCTCAAAAAAGGCGAATTGCATAAAAAACGTAAATTGGGTCCACAAATTGTTCAAAACGGGAATTACGTCCATGAATTGTTTAAAAAAGTGAGAATTACGTTCAGAAATTGTATGAAAAACACAAATTATGTCTATGAATCGTGTAGTAAATCGGGAATTATGTTCATAAATCGCTCAAAAAACACGAATTTTGGCAGCAGAAAGCTGAAACGCAAATTACGTTCATAAATCACTCATAAAATGCAAATCACTTCCATGAATCATGCAAAAAAATACTAATAACATTCATAAATTACAAAAAATGCGAATTAAGTCCAACAATTGGTAAAAAAAAGCGAATTACATTCATAAATCCTATAAAAACACAAATAACATCAATAAATCGATCAAAAACACAAATTTCGTTGACAGAAAGCTCAAAAAATGCAAATTATGTCTACGAATTGCATAAATATAGCAAATTACATCCATGAATCATGTAAAATGTAAATTACATTCATTAATCGCATAAAAATCGTGAATTATGTCCATGAATCGCATAGAAAACGCGAATTGGATCCACAAATCGTCAAAACGTGAATTACGTCCATGAATTGTTTTAAAAAGTGAGAATTACGTTCAGAAATTGTATGAGAAACACAAATTATGTCTATGAATCGTGTAGTAAAACGGAAATTATGTTCATAAATCGCTCAAAAAACACTAATTTTGGCAGCAGAAAGCTGAAACGCAAATTACGTCTATAAATAGCATAAAAATAGCAAATAGTGTTTTGCATTCATGAATTGCATAAAAAACGCAAATTACATTCATGAATCGCTCAAAAAACACAAATTACGTCCATGAAACGCATAAAAACGTGAATTACATTCATAAATCACTCAAAAAATGCAAATCACTTCCATGAATCATGCAAAAAAACACTAATAACGTTCATAAATTACAAAAAATGCAAATTACGTCCAAGAATTGGGAAAAAAAGCAAATTACATTCATAAATCCTATAAAAACATAAATAACGTCAATAAATCGATTAAAAAAACACAAATTTCATCAACAGAAAGCTGAAAAAACGCAAATTATGTCTATGAATTGCATAAAAATAGCAAATTACGTCCATAAATCATGTAAAATGTAAATTACATTCATTAATCGCATAAAAATTGCGAATTATGTCCATAAATTGCTCAAAAATGCAAATTACATTCATAAATCGCATAAAAAACACGAATGATGACCATGAATTGCGCAAAAAATGCGAATTACACCCAACATTAAATTAATTTACAGAAAGTTTTTGGTTTTATACAAGTGTGCCAACAAGAACCTACAAGTTATCCTGAAACCCATTCTAAACCAACAAAAATTTAATGGAAAGATAAATTTGTCCAAGAAAGACAAAATAATTTCCATTGACATACACTGACCAGAATCGAAAAATTCCTATTGAAATCTATCCTATACAATCCAAAACCAGAAAGAAAAAAATCCCTCCAAGAGTAACTCAATCTATCTGCTGCAAAATAAAATATATTGAAATGCGACTGAACAAGAACCTGAAAATTACATTTGAAGTCAAACCGAAACCAGATTCAACCCCCCCCCCCCACCCCCCCCCAAAAAAAAAAATTATCCGACCATATCACGATTTGGGAAAGAAAACTTAATTTCCATAGATATGCGTGATCAGAAATCTGGAAATTCCAATTAGTCTATCTTAAACCTAATCTGAACCTGAAAAAGGAAATTCCATATAACCGGAGCCCAGTATCTATACAGGACAAAATATTTTCCATTAAAGCGCAACCTGAACAGAACTTGAAAATTCCATTTGAATGGAACCTGATTGAAACCTGAAAAAAATTTCCATCGAACCTTAACCTAATCCGAAAAAGAGAAAATTATTTCTGCCGATACACATTGACAAGAGTCTGAAAGTTAACATGAAACCTAATCCAAACCCGAAAAGGAAAAAACAATGGAAACACAAGTCTGTCCAAGAAAGACCAAATAAATTCTGTCCACATACACCGACAAGAATTTCAATTGAAATCTATCCTAAACCCAGTTCAAACACTACCCCCCCCCAAAAAAAAAAATCCAATTGTAACCCAATTTATCTGCGACAAAATAATATACTTGAAATGCAACTCAACAAGAACCTGAAAATTCCATTTGAAGTCAATCTGAAACCAGATTCAATCCCCACCCCCCCCAAAAAAAATTAAATCAAATCAAGATTTTAGAAAAAAAAGGAACAATTTATGTCGATATGTATTGACCAGATCATGGAAATTCCAATAGAAGTCTATCTCAAACCCGATCCGAATAACCTGAAACTCAATCCAATTCCCCCCCCCCCCAAAAAAAAAGTAAAATAAAAAAATTAGGAAATAAAAATCTGTTCAAGAAAGACAAAATAATTTCCGTCCCCATCCACTGAATGGGGACTGACCAGAATTGAAAACTAGTACTTGAAATGCAACTCGACAAGAACCTGAAAATTCCAATTCAAGTCAAACTGAATCAAGATTCAAACCCGGAAAAAAAAAAAAAAAACATCTAACCAAATCAAGATTTTTAGAAAAAAAAATTATGTAAATAGGTACAGACTAGAGCATGGAAATTTTAATAAAATCTTAAACCCGATACAAACTCCCCCCCCCCTTACATAACTAACAAGAAGCCTTGATGACCCCACTAAACATAACTAACAGGAACGAAGAGTCATGCATACTGCATCGATTATGATGCATTTTCTGACTCATTCTGAATATTGTAAACTTATTGTCATTCATGTACAATAATTTTACCATTCTGTGCAAAAAAAACAAAGCATAATTAACGAGAGTAAAAATTTTTCCATTAAACATGTTTATATACTTTCCATTTTATTCTGAATGCTTTAAACCTATCTGTTTCATCTTTGTACAGTAATCTTCCCATCCAAATCTCCCCCCCCCTGTTAGTTTATATATGTTTTGTGCAAACAGCAAAACATAAATAAACTATTAAAATAAAATAATATTTAATTCATTAAGGTTTTATCAATTACATCTTTCATAAATTCAAATTATGAATCCTAAAAGATATGATATCAAAATTTAAGTGACGCCTTGACGAGGCTTTAAACAATGTTTTAAAATTCCATTTATTTATTTATTGTCTAAATACATTTTCATATCTAAACAATACTTTTCATTTTCCAATAAGAATGAAAAGTTACACATACAGTATAGATTATGAAACACTTTCTAACACATTTTCATTATTGTAAGCCTATCATTTTAATCCATTTGCAGTAATTTTACCACTCTATATAAAGAACAAATCATAATTAACAAGAAAGAAAAACCTGTGTGCAACATAGATTATGAAACACTTTCCAGCATATTCTGAATATTGTAACGGATATAGTCTTAATCAATCTGCAATATTACCAACCTATACAAAGGTTGAAACATAATTAACAAGAATCATGCACGCAGCATAGATTATGAAATACTTTCCAGCACATTCTGAATATTCTATTCCTGATCATTTTAATCCATCTGCAGTATATGTATCATCATGTGTAAAGAATAAACATAGTTAACTAGAATGAGAAATGATACATACAGCATAGATTATGAAATCCTTTCTTAGAAATACAGTGCTGAATGTACATTACTTTCTTATCTTATACTAACGTACTTTACTACAGAGTTGTTTTTAACGAAATCAAGTAGCACAGCATATATTAATAATAAAATATGAAATATCTTTTTTTAAGTGGGTGGGGGAGGGGTAATTAAAGGTGATCAGAAATCATGAATATGAATTCTTTGCATTCGTCTTTAATTTTTTGTTTTTATCTTTTTATTATTAACCTAAAAAAAGCACTGATATCAGTACAAAAAACCCTGAACGGGTTAAAAGCTTGTGACGCAGCACTTTATCTTATATATCTAAGAATTTTAAATTTGGGACTTAAAACTAATGATATCAAAATTTATGTGACGCTATGCTATTAATTAATATATACATATATTAAAATTTAATTCATTAAGGTTTTATCAATTACATCTTTCATAAATTCAAAATATGAATCTTAAAAGATATGATATCAAAATTTAAATGACGCCTTGACGAGGCTTTAAACAATGTTTTAAAATTCCATTTATTTATTTATTGTCTAAATACATTTTCATATCTAAACAATACTTTTCATTTTCCAATACACTGTTAAATACATCACTTTCACTGAATATATATCAGTACAAAAAACCCTGAACGGGTTAAAAGCTTGTGACGCAGCACTTTATCTTATATATCTAAGAATTTTAAATTTGGGACTTAAAACTAATGATATCAAAATTTATGTGACGCTATGCTATTAATTAATATATACATATATTAAAATTTAATTCATTAAGGTTTTATCAATTACATCTTTCATAAATTCAAAATATGAATCTTAAAAGATATGATATCAAAATTTAAGTGACGCCTTGACGAGGCTTTAAACAATGTTTTAAAATTCCATTTATTTATTTATTGTCTAAATACATTTCATATCTAAACAATACTTTTCATTTTCCAATACACTGTTAAATACATCACTTTCACTGAATATATATAATGCACTGAAATATATTTATTTGAATAAATAGATTTATCTTTTGGGCCTCGCTATCCAAAATCAAAAATAACGTTTGAATAAATATTTTTTGCGTCATTGTATCCAAAGTAAGTTAAATAGATGCAAATAGATACAATGACGCAAAAAATATGTATTCAAATGTTATTTTTGAATTTGGATAGCGTAGCCCAAAAGATAAATCTATTTATTCAAATAAATACATTTCAGTGCATTATATATATTCAGTGAAAGTGATGTATTTAACAGTGTATTGGAAAATGAAAAGTATTGTTTAGATATGAAAATGTATTTAGACAATAAATAAATAAATGGAATTTTAAAACATTGTTTAAAGCCTCGTCAAGGCGTCACTTAAATTTTGATATCATATCTTTTAAGATTCATATTTTGAATTTATGAAAGATGTAATTGATAAAACCTTAATGAATTAAATTTTAATATATGTATATATTAATTAATAGCATAGCGTCACATAAATTTTGATATCATTAGTTTTAAGTCCCAAATTTAAAATTCTTAGATATATAAGATAAAGTGCTGCGTCACAAGCTTTTAACCCGTTCAGGGTTTTTTGTACTGATATATATTCAGTGAAAGTGATGTATTTAACAGTGTATTGGAAAATGAAAAGTATTGTTTAGATATGAAAATGTATTTAGACAATAAATAAATAAATGGAATTTTAAAACATTGTTTAAAGCCTCGTCAAGGCGTCACTTAAATTTTGATATCATATCTTTTAAGATTCATATTTTGAATTTATGAAAGATGTAATTGATAAAACCTTAATGAATTAAATTTTAATATATGTATATATTAATTAATAGCATAGCGTCACATAAATTTTGATATCATTAGTTTTAAGTCCCAAATTTAAAATTCTTAGATATATAAGATAAAGTGCTGCGTCACAAGCTTTTAACCCGTTCAGGGTTTTTTGTACTGATATATATTCAGTGAAAGTGATGTATTTAACAGTGTATTGGAAAATGAAAAGTATTGTTTAGATATGAAAATGTATTTAGACAATAAATAAATAAATGGAATTTTAAAACATTGTTTAAAGCCTCGTCAAGGCGTCACTTAAATTTTGATATCATATCTTTTAAGATTCATATTTTGAATTTATGAAAGATGTAATTGATAAAACCTTAATGAATTAAATTTTAATATATGTATATATTAATTAATAGCATAGCGTCACATAAATTTTGATATCATTAGTTTTAAGTCCCAAATTTAAAATTCTTAGATATGTAAGATAAAGTGCTGCGTCACAAGCTTTTAACCCGTTCAGGGTTTTTTGTACTGATCTCTTCTTCTGGAATCACAATGAAAAAAAAATCAGTAAAAAGATATAATACTTCATTAATACTCAATAACAGAGAGTACACAGTACATGGATATTATTTACCAAACAATCATTTATGAAAAAAAAGGATATTATTTATCAAGGTAAGTTATGTTTAATTTCAATTTTTGTTCCCAAAAGTTCGTGAATATTCAGTTCAGTTTCACGTTATGCAGAAAATCATTTGCTATGTGTCAGCCATTCTATCTCCCCAGGAAAAAAAATGCTGACACAAGTCATACAATATAAACATCATTAGCAATTACGTGATTTTATTATTCTGACTCAGTCTTATCTTAAAGTACTTACTTTTTTTTTTCTTTTTGAAGTTAAATGTATAATTCGAATAGGAATTTCTCTTATGGCAATATATTTGAGAAATTGTTGAATCTAACAATAAATTTTATTCCGTTATAAAATTTATATCTGTTGTAAACTTTGTTTGTGACGGATGTATTTCTGGACATTTAAAAATAAAACATGATATTTAAGTATTGAATCAAAGTGCTTTTTTGTCTTATGTTTATTGAAACTGCTTCATTAATTTTGAAAGTTCGTAGTGTGACTTATATAAAACGAAATATTTTTAAAGAGATAAATAACTGCTTTTTATATTACAAATGTTTTTCAAAGCTAGTTATAAACGCCCCTGAATATTTTCGGTTTATAAAAATATAACCAATAAAAATGTAGCTTTTAGTATTTTTTTCGTAACTCCCCCTTGCATATTTTATAATTTTGCACTATTGTTGATATTCTTAATTAAAGCAATCAGGAAGCGGAAAATAATGTTTCAATTTTAAAGTTTAATATTTATAAAGTTAGTTATTATATTTAGTTTATAAATAGTTATTTTCCAGTAATGTACATCTCATATAGGAATTGCTAAAAATGAAATTTTGGGGAATGTTTATAGTGCATACAATATATTGACTTAAAAGAAAATTTAAATAATCAAATATTATTTTTAAATTACACATATGAAAATGTAATGGCACCAAAACTTTTATAAATAGTTATATTAATGTGATTAATAAAATTTTAATATTTTTTTCATTTTATTATTATTACTATTTTTTAAAATGAATCATTGTTTTGTCTATTTTATAATCTGGCAATCAAACTACTCATGAGGCCGATAATATTATTTAAGGGCACAGTCAAAGAGGGACTTATATTGCTTAATCGTTCACCAATTAAATAAAAACACTTAAGTTACAGAAGTCATTAAAAACATATTTTCTGTCTTAAACATTTGTTTACTTTTACTTTTTCAATTTTGGCAGCAGATACTTTTTAGAATAACACTTTCATTTTTGGTACCGGTTTTGAAAGTGAAAGAAACTTTATTAAAATTATCTGTGACCGAAATCGAAAAAGTAAAAAAGATGCGATATAGAGACGAACTTCAGCTATTCAATGCATAATAAGTATATAAATAAATAAAATGTCGAAATGCAAACGAGATATTAGAAAAATCCCGCCCCATAGGATTAGCATTAGCTCGTGAGTGTCTTCGCCGGCAGTGTCAGATGCCTTAAGGGTGTCCATTACATGCATATCTACTCTATATACGGGAATAAAAAATTGAAATTAAATATGACTTATATTTTATAAATACGGGTTGTATTCATATATATTTGTCAGCAATAAGATTTTAATTACATGTAAAAAAAACATAGATAACGTGCATTATGGATTTATTTAAATAATATGTAAAACTTAATGGGTATCTGAAAAAAAAAATATTGACTGTTTAAGATTTTAAAATTGTTTCATAACTTGCGCTTATGGGTATTTTAAAACTATCATATATTTATGGGGCTACCAATGAAATCAAATACAAGGACAAAGAGAGGAATAAAATAGTTTATTTCTGTCAATAATCTAATTTAATTCATATGTAACTTTAATTATGTTTTCCCTTAAAAATTCAATTATGTTACATAATATGAATTAAATAAATATTGTCAATAAAGTATTTTAATCCAATCTTTACTAAGCTTGTATTTATTTTCATTGTAAGTTCTAAAAGATACGATTCTTTTAAAGTGCCCATAATTGCAATAAAAAACAAAAGAATTCATTGAAAAAAAAAAAAAAAAAACATTCACTCCTATGAAAAAGTGACTACTCACTCCTTCTAGGAGTGAAAAGACGCACTCCTTTAGCAAAAGTGAATAGTCACTCCTCAGAAATAGTGATTATTGACCCCTGTGTAGAGTGAATATTCACTTCCCAGGAGTGAGTATTCACTCTTTGAAAGAGTCAATGATTCCACTTTTGCTCAGAGTGAATAGTCACTCTAAAGAGGTTCGGCATATTTTGAGTCTGCGATAGAGTGAGTATTCACTCTTCCGGAGTTAATAGTCACTCCTTTTTATTTAGAGTGTAACATTGTCAAAAATGGTAAACTATGTCAAATAAATAAAATATAATAAATAAATTAAAAACTATAAACCAGAGGTTATAGTAGGATTGGTTTATATCGGGCTCAGTAGAATGATAAAATTAAGGTCTTGATGTTTGAAACTTAGGCTGATTTTACCAATTTCTTAACCCTTTCTAGCACGAGCAAATTCTTTTAGTAAAAAGCGAAATCATCGACTATCACTGGAATTTACAAACGACTTTATTAGAAATTTAGAATTCCTTATTTTCAGCTTTCATTGTAAAAGCAAAATTTTGTTAAAATATTTTGGGTGCCACTTGCAAGTTTGGAATTAAAATTAGGTATCCCAGACTGGGCAAAGTGTGCCGGAAAGTGCTTTAAGGAACAATAAGAATGTTTTATACCGAGAAAAAAAATTTCAGAAAATTTTCTTTATTATAATAACGATCAACACCGCCTAGATTAGGAGTGCGCAACCTGCGGGCCAAAATGCTACCACTGTTTTCATTCAGAATAATTTTCCTTATAATAATAACAGAAACTTTGCTATTAAATAAAACAAGCGTCACTTTTCAAATATTCTGGTGGTAAACTATTTTCTGGCAAAAAGGATGTGCATCACTAGTCTAGATGCATATTAACCATACCTGCCGAAACTTCCGCTTTTTAGGACCAGAAAAATTTAGTAGATTTTTTTCCTTTATTTAATTGGAGAATTACAGTGACTTAAGACGGTAAAATTTACGATAAAAATTTGCCGTACAAGAACCGTAAAATGTTGGCAGCTATCATATTACAGGGTTCGCACAACTCTACCAATAAATTTTTACAGTATTTTCAATGTATTCCACTGCAGAAAAATATTGCGAAAACTGCAAATCGAGGGAGCGGTTGTGAGTTTTGTTTCTTAAAAATTAAACATAAATTTTCTTATCATTAATAGTGGTGCCAGAGTCCTTGCAAAATATAAGGAGTGTGCGAACCCTGTATTAACACTAACCCCTTGAAGGGCACCGGTATATTATATATACCACTTAATTTTAATTCCCTTATGCTACATCGGCACCGTAATTTTAGTATTAAGATTTGCTTTTTACAATGTACGAGAAAAAGAGTTTTACTTTCTATCATATAAATATGTTTGTGAATCCCGGTGTCAATCAGTCATTTGATCATTTAATGAACATAAGTGCTTTGCTCCTCAAGGGGTTAAACAAGAATTACTCAAAGAATTATTATAATAGATAAAATATATGAGTTGATATGTGATATCTTGAATTCCAACATTTTTATTTTGTACATTATGACTTTTTGAATTGTACACTAATTTAACGAATTAAAGGTTAACTCATTTTCTGAATTTATAGAAATTTACATCAGAAATGTGAGTCGTCACTTATCACAAATTAAATCTGTGTTCGCAGTAAAATTGCTCACACAAATTCTTTTGAGAAAAGTCCTATTTACAGAATTAAAGACATCAAATTATGGAAGTTTTGTTATTTGCTTTAAGTTAAGATAATATGTTTTAGAAAACAACCAAAAAATTAATTTTCACATAACACATCTTAGAGGAAAATGTTCATAACCGGTATGTACAGTATTTAAGTTGCACATGCAAAAAATTTGTACGTAACTTTTTAGAAACTTGTTTGCTCCCCTTTGAGACAGATTACTTCCAAAAGACGCTTTGAAAAAAGTGTGGCTAAATTTTTGCTTGTGGAGACGGTTATTTGGCTCCATGATCCAAGTACTTTCAATTCAATAATCGAATCAAACTGCTTTCCATTAGCATAAAATAAACGAACCAAGATTCCCTACAAATTTTCTATTGGATTTAGATTAGGACTTTTAAATGGATTTAGATCAGCACTTTCAGGACATGCCAAAGTTTTAATGTTGTTCGCGGATAATTAATCAGAAGTTAACACACACACTTGTGAATAGAAGCGTTATCTTGAAACAGCAATAAATTCTTATCCATAAGTCCATCTTTAAGTGGAAAAAGTTATTATTAAGAATATCTTGATAGTCAAAATAAGTTCACTTTTGTCTTGGTAAAAATCAAACTTGTTTTTTTTGTTTTTGCGTCAAATCCAGCCCAAATATTTACTTAACACTAAAACGCCCGGAAATTTTACATAAGTTTTATAATAATATTTCACACCAGAATGTATATTCGAAATTATTTAATTGATTTATTTAACGTAAATCTGCGTGTTTGAAATTTAACTTATTTCAAGAAAAAATTTCTGGCTCGAAATGAAATTTAATTACATGGTTGGAGTCGAATCGACTCCTTTCGGGCATTCTAGTGTTAACCATCACCTTGCACAGTACACGTCTTAATAGCAGATGCGGCTCACTTCGTAAACCATGCTAGTAATATTGTAAACCATGCGGCCCATCAAGGTAGAACTTTTTCATCAGTAAAAACCAGTTATTGCCATAGATTGCATTTTAATACATTAGACGAGGCGAATTTTATTCTTGCATTAATGTGATGCTTTTCTAGTTTTATCTTCGCTTTCACTTTAGCAAATTTCAGGCATTTAGATCTCTTTAGCCCATTTCCAACAGTTCTGAACTTTACTGAGTTTTCTAAAACAGATTTTATAGTAGAATAGGTAAAAATTTTACCAGCTATTCAAGTAAGTTCCGTTTACACCGGACAGAGAGTTTTGATGTCCATCTGCTTTTTATTCTATAAGATTCTATTCTTCAGTGAATTAGCAAGAAAATTGTACACAAAAGGTTTTTTTTGTTTTTTTAGGACAATTTGCCTTTCACTGATCCCGTAATTGAGAAGCCGTAGTTTTAAACATTCCTTCTTCTGTGAACGTTTTCCCACGACCCATACTCTAAAACAGCAACAACATATCCCAAAACGTCATATCTACGACTTCTAATCTCTAAATATCATCGCAGATCAGTCCCTCATTAAATTCTGCCTTCATGACATCATCTTATTATGCTAGATTTAAAAGAAGCTACTGGTCCTAAACTTATTTCCACTTGTAAATCTTACCTTGCAGATAAAAATGCATTTTTAAATTTACATTTGAATTTCTTTTACATATTATACCAGATATATGTGTCTAAATTCAAGATATGTACCTCTTCTCGAAATTTTATTATAAACAGCAAATTAGCATGTCGTCTTAAGCTTTATTCCAGCGCTATATAAATTCACAAGGTACAAGGAGAGACATTATCACTGTTGCCAGTATGGCGGGGTTTTTTTAATTTAAGAAATAGAAACTATCATTTTATAAGAATTGAAACGGATAATGCGAATTTTATAAGAAAGAATGAATAATTTTATTTTTTACCGTTATTTGGTAAGCTACGGTTTAGTTTATTTATTTGGAACCTGTCATTACTCTTATTTAATTTATTTTGTTTATAAAACAAAAATTAGTATCTGAAATTTCTAAATTCGGATTTTTTCTGATAAAAATAGCCGCTAAATTGGCAACTTTGTCGGCCATGCTACTTTTTAACTAGTAATTTTCACCCTTATCCGCGATCTTCAATGTTTAACCGCTTCCCTGATCATACGAACCCGTTGCCCGTACGTTATACGGGCAACGTGTTTTTGCCGATCATGATTTGCCCGTACCACGTACGGGCATCCATATTTCAGTCATAACTTGTTATTATCACCAATAAATTTTTTATTTTAAATTTTCGATTAATTAATCCGAGCATATTCTGATTAAATTGGGCAAAAATTTTTATTTTGAAATACCGGTGAAAACAGATTAAACATTCTGTAAAAGACATGAAAAAATAGAGATAATTTTGCAGGTGTTTTTTTTTTTTAAATATTAATTAGTTAAGTGGTTAAATAAAGAAAATTTTGCTATTAAAAATAATAAAGATATTTTCTAGAAAAAGATAATATGATGGAAAACCCTGGACTCAACCTGGCATTAACCCTGACCATATCATTTTAGCTAATCCAAATTATTAATATAGATATTATTTGTTTATTTCAATCAACTATCTACAGTTATACGTACGTAAAATTAAAAAAATATGAACATTTTCAGAAACTACTATCGAAACAAATATGTTCATGCTTTTCATTAACATAGTTCTTCAAAAAATATAAAAACACCCTTTTATATTGGCTATCATTACTTTCAAATATTTTAAAGAATACCGGAGATTTATTCTGTCAAACATCTTGCTTTTTAAGAGCTTTTATTTCTGAAAAAGACGTGGGTGTTATTGATTGACGATTTATTGATTTAATTTTTCTCTTTACTGTCAGTTAGCAGGTCATTTGCTGTTGTCGGTTGTCAATAGAAGCTGAAGGCTATCTAAGTTTTGGATAACCTACTTATAAAGTTTAAAAAACAATTTAAAATATCACCTTTTAAACAGAATTATATTCCCGAAATTCTAAGATTCGTAAGAAGAAGTGTATTTAAATCCTTGAAGGACGCCAGAATATAATACATACGCCATAATATTAAAATTAGCAACTGTCAAATCAGTACTGGAATTTAGAAATTAAATTTTGCTTTATATGATGTAAGCGAAGAAAAGCTTTTATTTAATTTCATAATAATTTGATTAGAAATACTGGTGTCATTCAATCATTTCAATACTTTAACATAAGTTTTTGCCCCTAAAAGGGATAAAAAAAATCTTGAAAAGGTAATATTTATAAAATGTTTAGTTGAATGAATCGAAGCTATAAGGAAAAATATAGGATCATACTCTGACGCAATTTTACATAAATTTTATGCCTCATTTAACTGTAGAAAAAAATATGAGTTTAGCAATAAGGTGAAACTACCGTAATTTCGGGTGTATAAGTCGCGGATCAAACAATTCTTTTTCGACCCAAAATTTTTTAAGAAACAAATGTTACTACATAGATCGACGTAAATATTTGTCTTCAATCACTAAATAAGATTTTTGGGTACAAAAAGAATTGTTTGATCCGCGGCTTGTACACCCGAAATTACGGTAATTACAAATTCTGACAGAGTTGCTCGTTTGGTCTCCACTTTAATTAAAAAAAAATCGGATTCACACCAGGAAATAAAAAACGTATTTTCAGATTTATCGAACTGTTTATGTAAAAGCCAAAAATTTTCATCGAAATGCTCCGTCTGAAGAGGAAATTTTGGAATGAAAATGGAGACCAAACTAGCAACATTAATTTTTACATTTAAATATTAACACTTCCAGTGGCGGTATTACAAATACATGTATACCAGTCTATACTACTTTTTTCCGTTATTCGCGCACATTTTGATAACTAATCTCTATAATACACTTATAATAAGATGCTTTCAAGTGAAATGCGTAACTAATGTTGCCAGATGTCTGCTTAAATCAGGGTTCCATGTGCTCTGGATAAAAATAATTTATTGCAATTTTTTCGCCATCTTTAACCATTTGCACTCGATAGGTGATGCTCGCTGAATACTAGTATTCCGTGTAAATGAGTGCTCAAAATACTTTGGATACCAGTATTTTAAACTAATTTTCTTCGCCTTTGAAAAACATGATAAAATAAACCGTAAGATATCAATGGTCTCTAAATGATTTGGCGTCACGAATTATGAGGGACATCTGACAACAACAGTGGTGAGTAAGATTCGCCTCCCGAGTGCAAAAGATTAGTAGAAGATAATTCGGCCATTAGATAAGGAGTACAAAATTAATTTAAAATATTGGTTTCCAGAGCATTTTGAGTCCTGATTTTTTTTTGGTGAGTCGCGGGCGCCAGAATGGACAGCCTTGTTTTACAGGATTAATATTTTTGTATAACATTGCTACTAGTTTTATAAGTAGTGTTTCAAAATAATTAAATAGTTAAATTAATCTCTTTCCTTAGGCCAATATTAATTGTGATTGTTTTAAAATATGTCAATTTTTTTCTTTCCGACAAGCGACTAAAACCATTTGAATTACAATGCTAGTCTATGGGGATTCGGCTTAATACTGGGAAAAGTGTCATGTTGGTATCATTTTTGAGGAAGAATTTGGCAACAGACCCGGGCCTCCCCCCCATGGAAATCCACATATAGGAACGCGAACACATTAAATTATTTGCTGTATTTTTCGAGGGGATTCCAGAAAATTCTAGCATTATGAATTGTGACAAGTTTTCGAGCACTCTCTAGCTCCTTTATGTATGTGAAAGGAACTGAACGTCAGTCAGCCAGTCAGTGATTTATTTAGACGCTTTCCTGTATGCAAAATGTTCATAGTGTTTTGGTTTCAACTATCGACTTATTTACGTAATTTTGCATGCGTTGCTGTATTGAGACAGTATGTGGAGACTCTTTGTGAGACATTTCATGCGTATTCTAACGCTTCATTTCTTCAGTTATTAGATTTTGTCTGCAATTTTAGCGTTATTTAATAAGTTACAAGGACTTTGTTGCTATAATAGCTGTGAATAAATTGCTTCGCTCTTTAATGACTGCGATTTATTTGAGCTGATACACTGTAAAAATGGAGAAGCCCCTAGGTACGCAATAATTTTTGGTGTGATTACAAGTGGGTTTTTAATGTGATTACAAGAACGATTGAAAAACAAATGGGAGAGCTGGTGGAAACTATCTTTGGCGTAAAGAGAGAATTGAAGAAGGGAATTCAGAATGATGCTAATAATGCTTAAGAGAAAATAGATAAAAAATAAGAAATAATGGAGAAAACACTGGGAGGAAAGTTCTTGTCGATATAGAGAAAATCAGAGACTGTAGAAGAGAAAATAGAGAAAAGAGTAGATTATGAAGTAGAGAAAATAGAAGCGTACTCCACAAACACTCGAGTTAAGGCTGTAAGCTGGTTTCGTCACGGCCAAAAGGATCTAAGGCCATTTGTTCAAAAACAATGCAGTACCGCAAGTGAGCCGCCGCTAATTGCGGCAGTCATCGCCGAGCCGTTAAAGGCTCGGCGATGACAGAACTGTTGCATTTACTTTGCCGGTAAACTCTTAATGGTCAGTTTCGGGCAAAAAAAGTAATGGCCCTCCAACATCTAGAAAGCAGAGGGCTAATACAAACTGACCAGCATTTTTATTTTATGAGAGAAAATGTATATATTTTTGGTCTTTATTTCTTTCAAAAATTACTTTAAATCTGAGGAGAGATTAGTATACGAGAGTATAAGGAGAGATAAGGGGAAAATAAGGAGAATAAGGAGAGATTTATATACGAGATATAATTTACGAGATTTATATTTAAAACAATAAAATAGATGACATATTTTATTTAGTTTGAAAATATTTATATAAAAAATAAAAATTGTCCTCAAAATGTATACAGAATTCCAAGTTTTTTCTTCACCGGCACACTGTTACATTCATTATTTATAAAAAAAAGTTGAAAAAAAAATGAATAAATATTTAAAATATAGTAAAATAATTTAAAATAAATATTAAAACAGAAAAACGCTTTTAGATTATCCCTAAAGCAGTCCATGTCCAGCCCCCCTCCTCCCAATTACTCACTCATGCAAAACTTTAGCATACATGCATAAAATAATTTTTAATCGTACATGCATAATATATTTCTAGAATTGTCGATTTCTGTATTTCTAAAGTTGGCTTAGAAATACAATTAGTTTCACATTTTTCTTTTTTTTTCTAGGAAAGATCATTTTAAAATTTGAAAAATGGTGTTACTAAAAAAAAAGAAAGAATATATTTTGATTTATTTGCATCTGCAAGCGCGGATAGCTTTGCATGGATATATTTCAGTGGTCATACTGGAAATAATGAATATATTATTCAATTTATATTGATTTTAATAGCCAAAATAAACAGAACACAATTTTTTAAGGAATTGGAACACTACAAAGATTTAAAAACAGTAAGATGCATTCATTGGAAATGCATATTATACAAAATATTTACAAGATATTTACTGATAAATGTGATTTTTTTTATGTATATATTTTTTAATTCTATAAAAAAGGTATTTGTTGCAAACAAAATAGACGAAATGGCATTTAAATTGTTTCAACAAGAATTTTTTGCTGAATGCAAGTCAGTAAAGAAAAAAGAAAAAAAAGAGGGGAGCATATAAACTGTTTCTAAAACGTAAATTTTTAATATGATTTCAAATATATATGCCTTTTAAATAAAATTCCGGGGGGGGGGGGAATTTAAAATTCTGATTCAAAGGAAAAAAGAAAATTCCCTGTATCTGTTAAATTCCTAACATTTATATGTATTTATTTGCTTTATTATATTTTGACTAATAAAAATTACAGATAAAGCCATCTATTGTTTTTCAGATGTCGGTTAACCGTCCCTTTCAAACAAAACTCATTAAAGATCAAAACACCATGTCGACACAATAAACGATCCGACGAGTAACCGCAAAAAGTGGTCAGATCTGATTGGGCCTTATGAGAATACATGCTCTCCTTCAAGGTCAACAAGTACGGGGGGGGGAATTTTCCAAGAATTTTGGACGGTGTGCTGATAAGCAGATCATTTCAGTTAGATCGTCACATAAGGGAGAGAAAGCGTGTTTAACGAATGCTACCTTGAATTTGGATATTTTACCACAATATAGGTATGTTTTATTATGCTTATTCATTGAAGAATTATTAATTTATAATTCATTATAACCTCTTGAGTTTTTTTTTTTTTTTTTGCATCGACATTACGACTGTTTGATTCCGGAAACCTAATAGAAAGATAGGAAACATATTCATTTTTAAGACATACGTTTTTAAAAATGCAGTTGTATTTTAACAAATATAAAATAATATTTACTTTATACTCCACTATTCATCGCTTATTCGTTATTTTAAAGTTTTGTATAAATTAGGAAAAGCAGCTACCGTAATTTCGGGTGTATAAGCCGCGGGTCAAACAATTCTTTTTGGACCCAGAAATCTTATTTAGTGATTGAAGGCAAATATTTACGGCGATCTAACTAGTTATATTTGTTTCTTAAAAAATTCTGGGTCGAAAAAGAATTATTTGGCCTGCGGCTTATACACCCGAAATTACGGTAATTTAAAATTATATACTTTTAAGAATTTTTTAAAAGTTTGAAAGTTAATAATATTTTCATATAACAATTGTTGTTTTATACTGTGCATGTCATTAAAAATATTGCAAAAAATAAAATAGTGTAATTTAAATAAAGTTTACACTGATTCTTAAAGGTAAAATTTATTTTTCTTTTCATATATTAGAAGTGAGAAAGAGTGATTTCATGTGTCTTGTATAAAATTGTGCAAAATACCATTTAATAGATGTTTCTTTAACTTAAAAAAATTCTTTTTTGTAGAGGTTTGTTGAATTATTTACGATAAAATAGCTATCGGTTTCATTTTAGATTCTTAAAATAGCTTCTTCAACGTTGTAAGTAACATGACTGTGAATGATGGTTTTTTCTTTTTTTATTTTGAGCGAAAAAAATTAACAATTTTTCATCAAAAATATTTCATTCATTAAACAATTAAATAAAATTGTCAGATCATTCAAAATTTTGATACATTTTCAATTACTGTAAATAATTCTCAGCTAATATGAAAAAATTAAAATAATATATTTTTTAAATAGCAAATAATATTGTTATATATATATATATATATATATATATATATATATATATTTGTAATGTTTGATTATTAAATTATTCGAATAAAATCTAAATGAAAATTCTTTTGTATATTAAAATGATGCAAAAAATACTCGACAGGTTTCAAAATAATTCTTTAATGAATAAATATAATATATTGGTGACAGCCATTAACAGCCTACTTCAGTCAAGCAAAACGATTCGTTCGGTAATATTAATCCTATAGAAGAAATCAATAAAGATATCTCTGTTACATTTTAATATTTTGAAACGATATTTTTCCTATCAGATAGCTGAAATTAATCTGTACAAAGGCCGTTTTTTACTTTTTCTATTTTGTTTGCAGATATTTTTAATGAGAATGTTTTTACTTTCGGAACCGGTTACGAAAGTGAAAGCATCTTTAGAAAAATCTACAATAAAAATCGAAAAAATAAAAAAATTGCCTACGAATCGATCTCAGCAATCTAATGCAACAGATAATAAACAAAATAAAATAAAATAAATAAATAATTTAAAAGTGTTGGAATGCAACCGAGATATCTTTCTAAATTCCTTCTGTAGGATCGGCATTATTTATTGGGTCTTTTCGCTTGGCTGAAGTAGCCTCTTAAGTCTAAAAACCAATGAAAAAAAAACATAAAGCATTTAACTTAATACATGCATCACTAGCATTAATTCAAAATTTGTTCCATAAAAAATGTTTGTTGAAAGATTGTTTAAATTATAAAGTGTTTTTGCATAAAAAATAATATATTATTAATCATTAGGTACACTTTTCAAAAAAGTTATAAATTTACTTATCTTCAAATTTTTCAAAAATTTCCAAAACTTATAAGTTGAAACTGAATTTATGTGTTTATTATTTAATTATATGCTTTAAAAATTATTTTTAATTGCATTACATGTAAATTTTTAAAGCATATAATTAAATAATAAACAAATAAATTCATTTTCAACTTATATGCTTTGGAAACTTTTGAAAATTTTGAAGATAAGTAAATTTATAACTTTTTTGAAAAGTGCACATAAAGATTATTAGTATATTTGTTTTACATGCAAAGACAATTTATCATTTTGATAATCTTCCAGCAAATACTTTTTTATAGAACAAATTTTGAATGCATGTTTAAATATTAATTCTTATAAACACAAATGGCTTGGTGAGGGAGATCTCCTGGCCAGCCTTTATTTTTAATGGCCTTTAAAAGAATAATTGTGGCCAGTTTGTGGCTGTCTGATATTTCTGATAAAAACGTTAATGGCACATTTGTGGGCAACTTCTTGTATTCATATCTTGCGGCCGCAATATGGCCGGCGTGACAGTTTTTTGGCGGAGCCGTTACGGCCAAAGATGGCGGGCCGTTATCAAACACTTTGGGCCACCGCTAACGACGCCTCTAGTAGCTCACCAGTTATGTGTTTGTTGGGTAGATACCATAAAAAAGCAAATTCAGAATGAATTTATCAATGATGAGGAGTAAATGGGAAGAAAAATATGGGGAGAACATGAAACGTTAAGTATAAAAATACAATATCTTAAGAAAAATCTTTCAGCACCCAAAGGTAATTATGAAGGTTGTAAGAACTCATCTCCTTCTCTTGAAAAATTTAACCACTTAAATGATTTGCCTGTACGTCGTACTGTGAAGAAAAGATTAATTGTTCCATCACCTAAAGCTTTTTGACAGCACTTAATTTTATAAATACAATTAAATACTGTTCAATGGCAGAAATGTTTATACTAAAAATTACGAATATTTTAGATTTTAAAAAATGGTGTTTATACCATATTTTCAATTTATCGCACTTAAAATAAAGAATCAGTTAAGTGGTTAAGCTGTCTATAAATGACTGAAAAAGCTCCTGCCAAGTTTACAAGACCCAAATCTCTATAGTAGCCAAAGTGAACGGGTGGAGTGACAAGGTGAAGACCTGCCAGTTATCAGCGCCCTTTAGAGGGTAAGCGGCTGATGTGTTACAATCAATACCCGTTATGACGCAACCCAATTTTTATTCTGAATAGTGCACTCAAATTGAGAATTGGAGCAAAATTGTTTAAATACAGTAAAACAGGGTTCGCACAGCACTACCACTAAAATTTTACAGTATTTTCAATGTATTTCACTGAAACGAAATAGTGCGAAAATTGAGAATCGAGGCGGTGGTTGTAATTGATATTTCTTAAAAATTAAATATAAATTTTCTTATGTTTAATAGTGGTGTCAGAGTCCTTACAAAATATAAGGAGTGTGTGAACTCTGTAAAAGGATCCAGATGAAAATTTCCCATTAAAAATCGTGGGAAATACTTCATGATTTTGCCTCTGAAATAGAACGACTTGTAAATTTGGCTTTTGTTGACTGTCTGTCAAATGTACCAGAAATGTTCTCCCTTGAGTTCTTAGTAGATGTAATAAAAAATCCCAAAGTGCAGTGAGCGGTACGAATGACGGACGTTACGGGCTTAATTTTTTTTTTATTTTATGCCTTACGTTGGAAGCGACTGCGAAGGTCAGCCGAAGTGATCGCCATTCAATTCGAGGGGCAATGGTGCACAAAAGCACATACACTGAGATCGATTTATTGCAGATTAGAAAAATAAATCAAGAGCTTGGAATTTTAAAATCCTGAAGTACAAGTTCAATAAAACAGAGGCTCAAGTGCTGGGGGTGCAGTGACTAGTAGCACATTCGAGGAAACTGCCCTAAACCCAACTAACTTAAGGTAAGGTTTCCAGAGAATGAAAAACCCCATAAAACTGGGAGAGTTCTTACACAGTTGTCAACAATCCGAATGGCATCGTCATATGGATACAAAAATTACCTCACTCCAAGCCCAAGGTTACATTATAACTGACTAGTTACTTACTTTGGCCAAAGTGATTAGAAATTGAAAACTTATATATTTAGATCACGTTCACTGAAGGTACTTTTTGTAAATTGTGTAAATAATAGTTCTTTATTAATGCAATTCTTCTTTTGGTATTTCTTTATGTTGTTCTTGTAAAATAACGTGAATTAATTGAAATAGTCTTTATGTGGATCCCTCTTAAGCAGACGTTGCACTGCCCTTAACGTACAGTCTTTGAGGAGAACGCAGTGTTACGAAATTTGTAAATAGTATGTTTGTGTTCCAAAATAAGTACCGTAATTTCGGGTGTATAGGCCGCAGATCAAACAATTCTTTTTCGACCCAGAATTTTTTAAGAAACAAATATAACTATTTAGATCGCCGTAAATATTTGTCTTCAATCACTAAATAAAATTTCTGGGTCCAAAAAGAATTGTTTGATCCGCGGCTTATACACCCAAAATTACGGTAAATAGTTCAATTAAGCTTATTTCATGCGATAATATATTTTGTTGCATTAAAGTATCTCAGTTTGTTGTTTTTCTGCAAGCAAGTAAACCGTATTGGATTACAATTGAAGTCCATATGAATTTGGCTACATATTGGAAATAGCGCCAAACTTGGCGATATTTAAAAACAGAGAGAGACGAATCAAATATGCCTATTAAAATACAATGGTGATAAAAATGTTTAAAAGTTCTGCGGCTAACTTCATACATATCTATAAAAATAAGTCATGACATTTCCTCACTCCTTTAGACAATATGATAAAAATTGTTTCTTATTTTTCATTAATGAACTAAAATAATTAAATTACTTACACGGAAGGTCTCCATATTGGCATACTCCAGAAAATCTGAAAAAAATAGAGAATGTTCTTCTTATGAGTATATATATATACGTTTATAAAAACAATTTCGGTGGAATCTCCGTACCCTATCTGTAAAAAAATAATGAAAATTTCGTTATTTGTCGATTTATCATCGGTTGGCGACAAAAAGCAATTTAAAAAAAATTATGTCAAACGCATTTTAAATGAAAAAGGTTCATGTTCAACGTGTTTAGATAAATTAAATATCTTTGGTTTTGTCAGTTTTAGTTTGTTTTAAGTATAAATTCGTTTTATTGATATTTATTTCAAGTTAAAAGTCCTGTTGAGCATTGTCAATTCGATTTTTTTGCTATGGAAACATCTGGCTTTTATTTTTAAATACGCTTAAATATAGGAAAATAGTTTTACTGATTAAGAATTTTCTATGTATGAAAATATTTTTTTCCAGAGGTAAATTATATAACTACAGCAACAAACAATATATGCATATGCAATTTAATATATACATATTTATAAAATATATTACACTCTTTCATTGTTTATGCTTAAATTCATCAAACACAATTTACGCGAATTCTAAAAATCCAAAAGTTTTCGGTTGCATAAAATCGTTTGCTTTTGGCAGGGAAAAGTGCTGCTCGTCAAATCGTGTGACACTTTTTAAAGATAGAAAACCAATGTTATTCGCAATGAAGATAATTTTCAGACTACTGTCTTTCGCAAACCTTTTGCGGTCAGTCTTCCACCTCACAGATATTCTTCTCATCCCCCTAACCAGAAAGTTGCGGCTTTTAAAACTTTTGTTTTCCGGGCTTCCAATATTTGTTCAACTCCTCAGTTACTCAGTGATGAACTTAATTACCTAAAAGCTATTGCTGTTGATCGTGGTTATTCCCCTAATATTAGAGAATCTATTCATAGAAAATTGACAAAATCCACCCAATCTGAAAGAAAGAACTTTAATTCGAACTCCAATGCTTTGGTTGTTTTGCCTTTTTCCCCCCAAATCAGTCAGCAAGTTGCTAATATTTTAAAAAGGTTCGATTTCAATGTTATTTTTTCTCCTGTTAATAAAATTGCTTTTTCAAATCTTAAGCACCCCATTGATCGCTTAAATAACTGGGGTATTTACCAAATTTCTTGCCAATGTGGTCTTTCTTATCTTGGTCAGACTAAACGTGCTCTCAGATTTCGTTTAATGGAACATAAAAGGTATGTCAAAAATCAGGAGCTTAAACGTTCCTCTATTGCTCAACACTGTTGGTCTTCACAACATAAGTTTAACTTTTCTTCAGCCAACATCATCCATAAATGTCCTTCCATTCTTGATCTTGATTTTTGGGAAGCTTACCACATCATAAAAAATTCTCACTCCTTAGTCAATGACTTATCTAGTACTCCTTATTTTCCAAGTATTTGGAAATCTTTAATTTAATACTTTTTTTTCACTCGCTTTTTAGTTTTTGTTTTGTTTGTTCTCCTATAGATGTCGCTACCTGTCCACCCAGTGGTTTTGGCTGCTTTCTTCTCATTGGTTGCTTTTCTTTAGGCGGGATTGTTCCCATAGCGGGTATATAAGCCTGCGTCACTCTGTCTCTTTGCTCAGTTTTGCTATTTTTTAGCTCGCTGAGTTTTGCACTGATGAAGAATCTCGATAGTTGATTCGAAATAGCTATTTGCTACCTTCTCATACTTAATTTGTGCATTTATAATCGTTGGTTTTCTATCTTTAAACATTTGTACACAAAGGCTTTATTTGCTATTTTAGTGTGACACTTTGGTCTTTTCACGCCAAATATTCGAAAATATTTTATTTTTTTACATGTTTTCTACTGCAATTCTGCTGCTAATTTTCATTGATCCTTTATTACATACATGAGTAATTAAATTAGTATTTTTTTCAAAAAAATCTGATTATGCCGAGTATGGAGACCTTCCTTGTTAGAAATTCTTTCTATTGTAGCACTATAAATGCTTCAAACATTCTTGCCAAATCTGACAGCTTTTTATTCCAGAAATTTCAAGTTCACATTAGAATAGTTTTAATAGCAATTTTCGTTTGTTGTAATCACGAACATATACATATGTATAATCTATTCTCTCTACGTTTGCCCCTTATACAAAAGTTCTTTTTTGAGCGATTTGCATGAAATTTGTTGTATGTACGTTTTAGAGCATGGAAACAGTCAACTTTAAAATATCATCAGACCATTATTTAAAACTTTTCATATTTTTCCATTATGAAATATTGCTCTTTGCATTTCTAATTCTATCATTTCTTTCCCGTTGCACCACTCTAAAAAAGGACATAATAATAAAAAAATAACGTGTTTGTTTTGATTTTCTAAGCTAATAAAAATCCGATTCTTTCGCTATATTTATTTTCATTTTTGAAATCGACGTCCAAAAATGCGCATTTTGAGTTATACTGTATAAAAAAGTTAACGAAACGTAAATTATAATGACGTGGTACATTCATTTGAATGGTTTTGAAGATAAAAAGGCAAAAATTTACGAAGATAATCTGTTTCGTTTAAAAATCTTTAACCCTTTGCTTACGGGGTTGGGATATATGTCGTCCCAGAGAAGATTGTTTTATTATAATCGCACCACTTTTTTCAACTAATAAGTGCCATATATTTGCACCAGAAAATTTTCAAGACAAATCTATGACAAACATTTTTTTTCGTAAATTGTGGTACGAATGAATATATAAAAATCGCCACTTATATCCCGTAATCAAAAGGTTAAAAGTGGTTAAAAATAATTTAATACACGGAAATCTTAGAGTGAGAAGAAAATGAATATTAAATTTTGAAATTTAATTCGCGAAAAGGTTTTTCTCCTAGTTTTTCTAGACGTCATGCAGCCACTAAAGCATGCATTATGAAAATAAGAGATTTTTAAAAGACTTACACGTTCGGATACCACGCAGCTACTTTGGCCTGTATTTTTTTCTTGAAATTTTCAATTCCTAACGATTCGAAAGAATGCGTTTCACCTTGAGTATCCACAAAATATCTCTCATTAACTAAAGCAAATATGCTGTTCTTAACCACCAATATGAATTCGAAGTTTTTAATTGAAAAAATAGACAAAATTAGGAACTCTGACTGAGAAAGTGGACACAATTTTCGTTGTTTTGAAATCAAGTAAATTTAATGAATAAGCGCACCGATAATCAATATTGCCACATTAGCCTGTGTTTCATTAAAAACTATTAACATTCAACTCGAATTTCAAAGATGTGATATTAATTTCGTTTACTGATAGACATTACGCCATTAAATAAAACAAAAATTAGCTGTTTAACGCGTTCTACGCACAGGAATTCGTGAATTTAATTCTAAAACCGAAATTAAAAATAAAAATCATTACAAAAAACTAAAGTTCATGAATGTAAGAATTAGTTATGTCTATTAAGAATCAGTATTTAAAGGTCCAATCTGAAACAAGTATGCGTACATAAAAATCAGTTATGTCTTAAAAATAAATAGAAGTAAACATTTGCAAAACCCAGTAAAAGTTTGCCAATATAAAAATCAGTTATAAAGTCAATATTTACAGAACCAAAAAATATTTTGTAAGAAAAAGGGAAATACTCATAACCACTGAAAAAAATGAAAAATAAATTTTAAAATTCAAAAACCTTTCCAGTATTTTCCGCGTCATTAATGAGGTAAAGTATGGTTGACTCGTTTACACTGCTAAAAACAATTAAAGGATATTGCTGTTTTAGGTGGATTTTTTATCTGGGAAACTTTTTAGCTGATTGATACATGGTCGATAGGCATAGTACGTTATATGAGAATAAATTACACATGTTTGGCAGAAAAAAATGCATTTTATTGCGCATTTGTGTACAAAAGGAAAAAAATACAATTTGTGCATATGAGAAAAAAAGAATAAGAAAAGGTGTTTTCTTCAAAGAAAATCATTTTCAGTAGGGGGTATGGTTTCCACGGGCGGCCAGCAACGTTGGACACCTTTGAGGCATGGACTCAATGAGGCTATTAATGATGAGTTGGGGGTATTCTGCCCCCTCTTCCAGAAGAGCTCTTTCCAGTTCTTGGGGAGTTTGTGGGGGTTGTTGGCGGCCAGAAACTCGTCTTCCTAGAGCGTCCCAAACGTGCTCGATTGGATTCATGTCTGGAGAACACGCTGGCCATTCCATTCGAACGATTTCTTCCTCGAAAAGGAAATCCTCCACCAGGTTTGCACGATGTGGCCTGCAGTCAGAGCCTGATTACTAACGGGGCACTCTCCTATCAGTAAAATTTTATGGAAAGTTTCAACTTGTTTAAACGCCTTTTTCATTCGAAATTACTGTCATAAATAAGGGAAAAAATTCTATTTCTTTTTACTGGTAGGAGAGTGCCCCGTTGATAATCAGGCCCTGCCTGCAGTTATCGTCCATTAAAATGAAGTTATCTCCGATTAATGCAGCGTAAGGGACTTCAATAGGTCTGAGGATCTCATCCCTATATCGGCGACCAGTCAGAGCACTATCTCGAATGATGTAGAGATCAGTGCGCCCGTCAATAGAGATGCCACCATACACCAACACTCCTCCCCCGCCAAATCTGACACTTTCGTTCACGAACGCAGGATTATTCCTACTGCCACGGTCCCTCCAGATGAAAATACGCCTATTATCCGGATGCACAGAAAAACGGGACTCGTCAGAAAACAGAATATTGCTCCATTCATTTCTCCTCCAGTTGACATGCTCAGTTGCCCACTCCCTGCGGTCGCGACGATGCCTTGATGTTAATCTAACACATACCATCGGTCGGCGAGCATACAGACCTACAGCATGGAGCCGGTTTCGGACAGTCTGAGTTGAAATCGTGGTGTATGTAGCCGAGCGAAGGTGTTGTTGGAGAAGAGTAGCGTTCATGTTTCGGTGTCTCCGAGCTGTTAACGCTAAATACCGATCTTCATTGGGCGTTGTTGCCCGTCTACGACCTTGCCCTGGTCTTCGACCTGCACATCCACTCTCCAAAAAACGGTTCCAGATCCTGGAAATGATACTTTGTGACACTCCAATGGCTTGCGCTACTTCGGCTTGAGTTTGGCCCCCTTCTAACCTACCAACAATTCTCCAAGCACCTGAATCTGTCAAATGACTTCGCTGAGACATCGTACTTATCGAAACGAAGCAATCACTGAATGCCGATCATCCTGGTCTTCATTCTCTTTTATCCAGTTGAAAGTCAAATTTCATTCGCTGCCGCTGAAGCGACGTTTTTGACGTCGAACTCAAAATTTGTATACTCCACAGTTTGAAAATCAGAAAAATTTGCATTTGTGATTCTCTTCTTCTATTTTCGGCAAAAAAAATTCGTTTATATCTTTATTGTATTTAAAACTTCAAATATCCTTTAATTGTTTTGAGCACTGTATTTAACAGTCAAATTAAAGTTTCGGAATATATAAATCACATATAAAGTCAATATTTATCCAACCAAACAAAAATTTGCTAGGAAGAATGATATTTACATCGTCATCGTTGAAAAAAGATAAAAAAAATTCTTTTAAAATGAAACATTTTTGCATTGGTTTCTATGCTATTCATGAGGTAAAGTGCAGTAGCCTCATTTTCTTGTTTCTTTTTTTTTCTTTTTTTTCTTTTTTTTTTTTTTTTTTAACAAGAAATCAAACTAGTTGCGACTTAGGATTAAATTTCAAATTAAAGAATATTAATTTTTTTTTTAATTTCAAAACTCCCTGGTACATATCGTTTCTCTAGTAATAACACAAAAACAAGTTTTTAAATTGATTTATGTAAGTAATTACTGAACTTCCTCCATACATGTTCTAAAGCAATGTGATTGTGCAGTAATATTGCATAATTATGTGTCCTACAAAGTGATAAAAAGAGAAATTATTCCGCTGAAAATACATGACAGGTCTGTGACAGGCTGACCACTGATTTACATCGAACTGAATCTTTTAAAGATCAAGAAAAAATTCCAATCGTCATTGAAATTTAATATACTTTTACATGGCGCATAATACACTGCTCAAAACAATTAAAGGATATTTGAAGTTTTATATAAAATAAAGATATAAACGAAATTTTTTTTTGCCGAAAATAGAAGAAGAGAATCACAAAAGCAAATTTTTCTGGTTTTCAAACTGTGGAGTATGCAAATTTTGAGTTCGACGTCAAAAACGTCGCTTCAGCGGCAGCGAATGAAATTTGACTTTCAACTGGATAAAAGAGAATGAAGACAAGGATGATCGGCATTCAGTGATTGCTTTGTTTCGATGAGTACGATGTCTCAGCAAAGTCATTTGACAGATTCAGAAGCTTCCCAACAAACGCTCGACTTGCGGCCAGAAGCCGTATTCTTTGCGGCCATAGTGAGTTAAGGCCATTTGTAGCCAAACATTACCGTACCGTAAGTGAGGCGCCGGTACTTGCGGCAGCAGTTGCCGAATTGTACACGTTTCGGCAGGGAGAAAACGGTTGCGTTTATTTGACCTGTCATCACTGAGGGGCAGTTTCGGGCAAGTTTGAAACGGCCCCTCATGGTTTAAAAAGTGCAGGCCCGGTATTAATCAACCCGAATATTTAATTAATGAGAGGAAATGTATTTTTTTTTCTTCATTTCTTTTAAAGTAAGCTTAATTATTTCAAATGTGTCATTTATTAAAAATGTAAATACATTATAAGATTTATATCTAGGACAGTATAGATGATTAATTTATTCTTTTTCGTTTAAAACTATTTAAGGAATATATATATATACAGGGTGATTCCAAATTTTTTTTACAATAAAAGAGGGGTGATAGTACACATCAAGACAAACAATATTAAATAGGAGACCAAGGGTCCAAAACATTTTCCTAAAGAGATAGCCGCCATTAAAGTTTAGGGACCAAAATTTCAAATAAACATAAAAAACGGAAAAATCGGTCGATGTATTTGCGGTTTTCACTAAAATTATTCTTTATGTCGGCACTTTCCTGAAGTTAAATTATAAAGATAAATTTCAAAAAATGCCGATAGAGGGCGCTTTAGACTTTGGAGTAACGAACAACTATTTTTTGCCGGTATGTTTTGCATCTCATTAAATGTTTTCGTAAGTTTACACTCAAACTTAAAGTTTGAGCTCAAAATCTGTAGTTGGGAGTGGTTAAGTAACAAAAACCGAGCTGTGTTCAGAGGGTTCAAATTTCAAATGATTAAGAAAAAACGGAAAAATTGGTCGATTGATTTGCGGTTTTCACTAAAACTATTCTTTATTTAGGTATTTTCGTGAAAATAAATTATAAAGATAAATTTCAAAAAATGCCGATAGAGGGCGCTTTAGACTTTGGAGTAACGAACAACAATTTTTTGCCGTTATTGTTTGCATCTATTTAAATGATGCTTAGACTTAGACTTAAATTTTGAGCTTAGACTTAGACTTAAATTTTGAGCTGAAAATCTGAATAGTAGGGAGTGGTTAAGTAGCACAAACTGAACTGTGTTCAAGGGGGAGGGGGAGGTTCAAATTTAAAGTAATTATAGAAAGTGGAAAAAATGGTCGATTCGTTTGCGGTTTAAAATAAAACTATTCTTTAAGTCAGTATCTTCTTGAAAATATTTTTTAAAGATAAATCTCAAAAAATTCCGTCAGAAGACGCTTTAAACTTCAGAGTAACCAACAATTCATTTTAACCATTATTTTTTGGTTCTAATTAAATGCTTGCAAAAGCATTTTAAATGTTCTCGGAAGCTTAGATTTAAGCTTAAATTTTGAGCTCAAATCCTGAATCGTTATGAGGAGTTAAGAAGCGCAAACTGAAGTGTGTTCAGGAGTTGAAATTTAACCCTCTTTCCTCCTCGAACACAATTCAATTTTTCGCTACTTAAACACTCCCAACGATTCAGAATTTCAGCCCAAAATTTAAGTCTATGCATTTGAAAGCATTTAATGAGATTAAAAAAATAACAGTTAAAAATAGTTATACGCTACTACAAAGTCTAAGGCGCCCTCTATCGGCATTTTGTGAAATTTATCTTTAAAAATTATTTTCAAGAAAATACTGATTGATCAAAAAAACTGCTGATTTAAAAATTAGTTTTAGCAAAAACCGCAAACGAATCGACCATTTTTTTCCGTTTTTTACAATTATTTGAAATTTGAACCCTCTGAACACAGCTAAGTTTGTATACTTAACCACTCCCAGCTATTCAGAATTTGAGCTGAAAATTTAAGTTCAAGTGTAAGCTTACAAAAGCATTGAATAAGATGCAAGAAATAGCACCAAAAAAGAGTGTTTCGTTACTCCAAAGTCTAAAGCGCCCTCTATCGGAATTTTTTGAAATTTATCTTTATAATTTATTTTTACGAAAATACCTAAATAAAGAATAGTTTTAGTGAAAACTGCAAATCAATCGACCAATTTTTCCGTTTTTTATAATCATTTGAAATTTGAACCCTCTGAACACAGCTCAGTTTGTGTTACTTAACCACTCCCAACTACAGATTTTGAGCTCAAAATTTAAGTTTGAGTCTAAGCTTACGAAAGTATTTAATGAGATGCAAAAAATACCGGCAAAAAATAGTTGTTCGTTACTCCAAAGTCTAAAGCGCCCTCTATCGGCATTTTTTGAAGTTTATCTTTATAAGTTAATTTCAAGAAAATGCCGACATAAAGAATAATTTTAGTGAAAACCGCAAATCAATCGACCGATTTTTCCGTTTTTTATGTTTATTTGAAATTTTCGTCCCTAAACTTTAATAGCGGCTATTTCCTTAGGAAAACGTTTTGGACCCTTGGTCTCCTAATTAATATTGTTTGTCTTGATGTGTACTATCACCCCTCTTTTATTGTAAAAAAAATTTGGAATCACCCGGTATATATGTATATATATCAGTAAAAATGTAAAAATATTTACATTTAAGAGATGTAAAATAATATATTTCCAAACTATACTTCGATATCTTTGTATAGATATATTTTTATGGTCATGCTAGAAACAATGAATGCATTAATTTTCAATTTCTCTAGATTTTAATAGCTGAAATAAACAAAATACAAATTCATAGGAAGTGCACAAAATATTTAATTACAATAAGATGTATTCATTCATTGAGCTTTCATATTATAAAAAAGTATGCTGGAAAATTAATCAGAGGCGTGAATTTTTTTTTATATTTTTCAAGTTTCATTAAAAAAAATATTTGTTATGAACAAATGAAAAAAAATGTTGCATTCTTTGTTTTAACAAGCCCATGTTGTTGAATATAAGGGGGTAGAAAAAATGGAAAATAAACTGTTTTATAACAAAAAATTTTAATTCTATTTAAAATTTATTTTCCTGTAAAATAAAATTCTTCGAAAATAAATTTTATTGTTTTAAATTCAGTGTAAAGTAAAAAATAAATAAAAATGTTTTTATCAAATTCCTTACAATTTATGTTTGTTTGTTTTATTATTATTCTTAAATTATTAATAAAAAACACAGATGTCATACCTGACTTTAAAGAAGCAAAAACCGGAATTTTATTTGAAAACATTAGTATTTTGCACGATTTATTATCTATTTAATAATACATAAATAAAACTCCCTATTTTAATTAAAAGATTTTTTATGGGGGAATAAAATTGGAATAAAAATGGATATTTTTAATTTCCGGAATATAAATTTATAAAATAGAAAGAAAAGAGCAAAAGTAATATTTTTGTTGCATTGGTTATAAATGATGAACATGATGAATTATTGGATAAAAGTTTTAAACAATTGTTTAAAACTTTCATTTAATGATTCATCACATTTATTTGTTGAAAATTCTTCTGCCTCTTCCCCTTGTTGAAATTTTATCATTTTTTTCTCTTGCAAAAAAAAAAAAAAAAAAAAAAAAAAAAAAAAAAAAAATATATATATATATATATATATATATATATATATATATATATAATTAAATAAATATAAATACGTATTTATGTTTATTTAATTATATATATTTTTTGTTCATTGAGCTTTCATATTATACTTATAATTTACTACAAATTTAATGGTAAGCGTTATTTTTGTTTTTTTTTTCAAGATTCATGAAAAAAATATTTGTAACGAACAAACGAAAAAAATATTCCTTTCATTGTTTCAGCAAGCATATGTTATTGAATACAAGGCAGCAGGAAATGTGGAAAATAAACATTTTTATAACACAAATTTTTGATATGATTTGAAATATATTTTCAGGTAAAATAAAATTGCTCTTTTAGTGTATCTGAAAGTAGTGCTGTTTTCCCGCAGCCTTAGAGAGGTATCCATCTACTTTCTTTGCTTCCCGAAAGGAATTCACTCGTGAAGGTCATAGGGGGAACAGAGCAATTTCTAGGAAACCTCTCCCTAATTTTCGACCCCCTTCTATTTTTGCAAAGTCACCACGCTACTTCATTCGATATCGTACTGAGAGAGAGAGAGGATGTTTTAAAAGTTACAGGTATTTTCCAAGTACTATAATGCTGAAATATGCACAAGAGCATAAGTAAATTATTAGTAAGTCTTATTATTTTTTGTTTATTCATCAAAGAATTGTAAATTTAAGCTGTTTTAAATATTTTGATTTTATTTTGTATAATATATAGAGTATTTATGTATTAGATTATAGAGTATTTTTAACATTTTTATTTTGGCAAATGTAAAATATTTTTTTTATACATAGCATGATTTAATGACGTTCTGTTACATTAAATTCTTTTTTTTAATCAGTAAATACTGGGGCCTTTTTTCAATGAATTGCGAATGCTTGGACAGTTTAATTTAAATAAATCTTATTCTTATAGGTGAAATTTACTTTTTTTTCCCATTCTAATTCTTCAAATACTGTAAAATTTAATTCAAATAGTGTAAAATATTGTAAAATTTAATTTAATAGATAATTGTTTAATAATTTATTTTCTTTTTGCTAAGGACTATCGATATTACTTTGAAATGTTATATTTATATATATCATTTGAGATTCTTTAAAATAGCTTGCTTCAGTGAAAAAAAAGAGAGAGAGAGAGAGTTTGAGAAAAAACAGTTTTCTTTTTGTAAGTAAGAATATTAATAATAAAATTTAATTGAAGTAATTGAATAAAACTCTCGGGTGTTTAGGAAAAGTTAAAATACTTTGTATATATATTTTTTATCTTTGATTGATAAACTGTGCCACGAAACTTCATATATTGAAAAAGAACATTAACTATTTTCTAAGTTAAATAGAATTTTAATGTATTAGAATATCGGTGAATCATACAATATAAAGTAAATATCTTGCATTTGCCAAAATAAAAGCGTTTAAAAATTTCTTACAAAATAAAATCAATATACATAAAAAAAGGAATTATAAGAAAATAATTAAATAATTCTTTAATGAATAAGCACAAAATACTGGTAAAAGGCTTGCAAATAAATGTATAAAAAATAAACAAAAGTATATCACGAACACATTTTATATTACAACATACATTTTATATATTAACAGACTTAACAATAAGCTAAACAAAACACCACATACATACATAAAATAGATCTATTTTAATATAAAGTACATAATAAATCATATTAAGAATATATGTTATTTAGGCGTAAGTTCAAAATGTGTTGAATAAAAAATAATTGTTGAATAATTGCTTGAATAACAAATGTTTCTTCATGAAAAATAAATATAGTAATAATGATTTCGGTTCATTTTTCAAAAATGTATAAATTTATTTATCTTGAGCTTATTGAAAATACAATGTTTGGCATACTAATTTTATTTTTCGAATTGTATATGAAATACAACTGTTTATAAATTGCATTATTTATATATATATATATTTAATGCATAATAGAATCAATAAACAAATTATTAAATTCAATATGCGAAGTGTATTTTGGAAAATTTTCGAAAAATTCAAGAAAAGTAAATTTATATATACATATATTTTATTGTACCTAAATTATTCTTAATATATTTATTTTTATGCAAGAACATTTAATCATTCAAGCAGTCCTTTAATAAATATTTTTTATTAAACAGATTTTGAATTTATGCTTAAATAATTTTTATGGCATGGTAGTGGCAGGCTTTTGGATAGAATAAATCCTAAAGGGCTCTTTTGTGGGCAGCTTTTGGCTAAACTTAATTCTTACAAAACACAAATGGCATGGCTAGGGCACACTTATGGCTAGCTCTGATTGTTAATGGCCTTTAAAAGAATAATTGTGGCAAGTTTGAGGCTGTCTGATATTTTGATAAAAAGTTTATGGCACATTTGTGGGCCTCATCTTGCTACCGCGTTCTGGCTGGCGTGACAGTTTTTTGACGGAGCCGTTACGGCAAAGGATGGCGGGCCGTCACCAAACACTTTGGGCCAAAGTTAACGACACCTTTAATGGCCCACAAGTTATGTGTTTGTTGGGTTGGAGAATTGTTGGTAAGTTAGAAGGGAGCCAAACTCAAGCCGAAGTAGCGCCAGCCATTGGAGTGTCACTAAGTGTCATTTCCAGGATCTGGAACCGTTTTTTGTTGAGTGGATGTGAAGGCCGAAGACCAGGGTAAGGTCGTAGACGGGCAACAACGCCCAATGAAGATCAGTATTTAGCGTTAACAGCTCGGAGACACCGAAACATGAAAGCTACTCTTCTCCAACAACACATTCGCTCGGCTACAGGCACCACGATTTCAACTCAGACTGTCCGAAACCGGCTCCATGCTGTAGGTCTGTATGATCGCCGACTGAAGGTATGTGTTAGATTAACATCAAGGCATCGTCGCGACCGCAGGGAGTAGGCAACCGAGCATGTCAACTGGAGGAGAAATGAATGGAGCAATATTCTGTTTTCTGACGAGTCCCGTTTTTCTGTGCATCCGGATAATAGGCGTATTTTCATCTGGAGGGACCGTGGCAGCAGGAATAATCCTACGTTCGTGCACGAAAGTGTCAGATTTGGCGGTGGAGGAGTGTTGGTGTATGGTGGCATCTCCATTGACGGGTGCACTGACCTCTACAGCATTCGAGATGGAGCTCTGACTGGTCGCCGATATAGGGATGAGATCCTCAGACCTATTTTAGTCCCTTACGTTGCAGCAATCGGAGATAACTTCATTTTAATTGACGATAACTGCAGGCCACATCGTGCAAACCTGATGGAGGATTTCCTTTTCGAGGAAGGAATCGTTCGAATGGAATGGCCAGCGTGTTCTCCAGACATGAATCCAATCGAGCACGTTTGGGACGCTCTAGGAAGACTAGTTTCTGGCCGCCAACAACCCCCACAAACTCTCCAAGAACTGGTAAGAGCTCTTCTGGAAGAGTGGGGCAGAATACCCCAACTCGTCATTAATAGCCTCATTGAATCCATGCCTCAAAGGTGTTCAACGTTGCTGGCCGCCCGTGGAAACCATACCTCCTACTGAAAATGATTTTCTTTGAAGAAAACACCTTTTCTTATTCTTTTTTCTCATATGCACAAATTGTGTTTTTTTCCTTTTGTACACAAATGCGCAATAAAATGCATTTTTTTCAGCGAGACATGTGTAATTTATTCTCATATAACCTACTACGTCTGTCGACCATGTATCAATCAGCTAAAAAGTTTCCCAGATACAAAATCCACCTAAAACTGCAATATCCTTTAATTGTTTTGAGCAGTGTATTTAGGCCTTTTTCTCACATCTATTAAAAAAATACCTTAAGTTATCGCCAAAAATTTAGAATTTCGTATGCAAAACTTTTTTTTTAAACATGTATTAGGAAATTTGCGAAAACCTCATCTTAGCCTTTGTTTAGTTTGATAAATCTACCACAGTAAAAAAACGGTGTTGATTGTTTTACTATCAATTTTTTTTTAAAAAAGAATTTCATTTTTTAATGTAACACTATTGCCATGTATGATATAGTATTTTATATAATTATAAAATATATTTCTCTCTCATATTCCTATATATTGAAGTTTTGAACAACAAAATTTATCTGTTTATACCACATTCTATTTTCCGATAATACCTTTTGTCTGAAATGTCAGACCATTCAGTCCACTCAGAATTCCTAATTCTGTACGTAATTTTTACAAGACGTTATTTTTCAGAATAATTGTTTAAAACATTAGATTGCTGGATTAATATTTTGAATGGCAGGATTGCAGGATTAATGTTTTAATCTCTGGGTATTCGCCTTATTTGTTTGGAAAATTTTCCATTAAAAAAGGCTATTATTAATAATTGGGAACAGCGATATATAAAAATTCCGTAAACCTTGGAAGTGATAATGAAATTCTTTCTAATTTCCATTTATACGTATTTTAGATAACACTTTTTCCTATGAAATTTTTTGCCTTGTCTAATCACAGAAGTTATCTACTACCGTAATTTCGCGCGTAAACGCCGCACATTGGATAACTCGATTTCCCACCAGAATTAATTTTAAGAAAAATATTACTTGCTTGTGCTTAGCACACATTGTACTTCTTTCTTTCAATAAATTTTCTGGTTTGAAAAAGACTTTACTAAACCGCGGTGCACACGCGGGAAATTATGGTAAATATGCCAAAATTTTGTAATAAGTAACATTGTGCTAAAAATTTTAGCAGTTCGTTGCAATGCTGAAGAATGAAACGAAAAAGAGGAAAATAAACATTAATATTTGCAGTAATAATTAAAAATACTTTATAGTTGCTGTTTAAATGAAAAACTTCATAATTAACTCTTCGGGATGAGCGTCTTTTACAGAGTCATTAATCTTTTATCAACGGTTTTCCGAAACAGAAATTTTTGTCTAAGTGAATCGGGAAAAGGCTTGGTTAAAATAAGGCAAAAATCACAGTAAAAATTTACTGCTGAGAATAATTAAGGATTACCAATATATTAGGTGGCATGCATACCGATCGTCCCAAAACGATAAAGAAGATTTTTTAAAATTTTTAGAAACATTTCTTTCAATTATTACTGGAATGCCTTTTAAATTGACGTTTAATAAAATGTATTTTCTCAATTTGATGATCAATTACTTTAATTCTTTTGCGTAATCAAATTATCTAATGTACTATAAAAACGAACAAACGAAAAAAAAAATTCTGAACTGGACATGAGGGTTTCGAGTTTCGCCTTCATTTTTATTCAAACATTTTCAGTGTATACCAGAGATAAAGAACAATATTTTATGCTTTATTTAATGAGACAAAATTAACAGTCACTTTAAGTAAAATTTCTTTTTTCAAAGTTTTCGTTGTGAGTTCAGAATTTCGAATTCAAATTAAAAGCCAAATTAACAACTTAGGTTGACAATTTCAGAGTTGCCAAGTCTCCGGCTTTTCGCATCCCACTATTGTCTTAGGGAAAATGCTGTTCTTTTAAATCTCCCAAATGTTCTTATTAAATAAAACGACATTTTCTGCATGAAAATACTGGTATCATAAAGCCAGAGACTTGGGAGAACTGTAATATAAACCAATTGGAACTAATTAATGAAGTAGTTCTTCGTAACAGAATTTAATTTGTCTTGCCTCTTGTTTTTTCTTTTTTATTGGATCGCAATTGGATGTTAAATTAACCTTTTCCGGCACGGGCAAAATCTGTTAGTAAAATGAGAAATTAACTGACACCGGAATCCACAAACGAATTTTTTAGATATTTTGAAATCCTTAACTTAAGCTTTTGTTGTAAAAGCAAAATGTTACTAAAATCTTATTGGTGCGAATTCCAAGTTTGGAATTAAAATTAAGTGTCCCAGACCGGGCACAGTGTTCCGGAAAAGGGTTAAGTAGTGCAAAACTTTTTTCCAAATTTGTTGGTTTAAAAATTTAGAGATATGATACACGATTATTGATTTCCATGGCAATTATACCCTCTTGCACGCGTACACAAAACAAAGAAAAAATTCTCTTCCGTATCTTCTAAATCTATCTTCGATTAGAGTCAGCCCTATGATCCACGTGCGCAGTTTTGCGCCGCATCGATGATTTAAACTAGGATCATATTTCGATACTTCCGCCATTTTAATATTCAAAGTACCATTTTAACTTCAGATCTAGGAATTTCTGTCTGGCATGATGTGTGAACAAGCTAAAAGATAATAAGGCAAATAAGGAAGTCGCTAATTCACTCAATGTCATAAAAAGGTTATACATACAGGTTATTCGAAAAAAATATCAGCGAATGGATCTGATTAGTTTGGTGAACATCTTAATTTAAAAGTGCTATGTAGAAAAATAAATGAAAGTCGCATTCCGCAGTTACCATATTTATGTATGGTAGGGCTGCCCAACCTGGCGCCCGCGAAACACTAGAAAATTTTTGCTTTATTATCCCTTTCAGGAGCAAGGTATATCTTTTCCAAAAAATGTTCAAATAATTGATTCACACCACAATTTATGAACGAATGTTTTTGAAAATGGTAAAGAGAAGTTTTTCACGTATATTATGAGATCGAAATTGTATTAAAAATTTAGTGGTGCCACTTCGCAATTGGAACGGCAAATGTAACCGTTTGCAGACTACAAAAGGCTCCGCTGAAAGAGTTAAATCTCCGAATATCCCAGATTCATTAAATTCTTGATTTCTCTAAAAATTTTCCGGTACCTCTCGGGTGCCAGTTGGACAGCCTTGATGTATGGAATATCTTCCATAAGTCTTTGAGCTCTTGTAGAGGAATTTCTTCAAAATACGCAAATGTCACATTGGCACCGTATTTCGCAAACAATAGATTTGGGTTTATAATATACACGGGAGCGGGGGAAGCGTTACTTTTGTTTTTCAAATAAGTTAATTTGAATAATCGAGTGACATTGCGACGTATGGAGATTAAAATTAAGTGGAAAGAAATTCACCCATCAGAGTTCAAAGTGCTAATCACTTGACTGATTCGCCCCGTACGACGTACAGTCATGAATAATTTGCTTGATCCATCACTTAACCCTTTCCGGCACATTGTTCCCGGTCTGGACTACCTAATTTTTATTCCAAACTTGCAAACGGCACCATTAATATTTTAGTAAAATTTTGGTTTTAAACTAAATGCTTAATTTAAGAAATTTAAAATATCTTAAAAATTCGTTTGTGAATTCTGTCGCCAGTCGATAATTTCTCATTTTAATTGCAGTTTTGACCCATGCCAGAAAGGGTTAAAACTTTTTGACCCCACTATTTTTTAATTATAATTTGATACTAAAGCAGAAATGTTTAGAATAAATATTATGAATATTATAGAAAAAATGGTGTTAATCCATATTTTCAATTTATTGAATGTAAAAAAAGAATCAGGTAAGTGGTTAAAGCTCGAATATTTCCTCTACGATTGCAGCCAGCCTTGTTTTACCTTAATAAAATTTTTTGGCTTTATCATTTTGTAACACGAAGTATAAGCTCAAAAAATTTAAGTTTAAACTTCCACCTTATTAAATAGAAATTTTTCTCCTTATTTTATTTTAATACCTTATTAAAGCAGATCTTCAGACTCAATTATGGCTAAAAATAGACATTCATTTTTATTGGAGAATTTCATTTCGGCGATAATCAGTCCCTGCGTTTCCGCCCTATTGTGACTATCTAAACAACCGTCGGTCAATGTCTGTAAACACACTTACAAATAGAAACTCAGACTTCACGAAATTTTCTTCATTTTTAATGCAACTCTTTCCTGTGAAGTGTTCCAAGCGAATGTTTCTTCATTTTGAGGAAATTGCTTTCTTTATTTTGTTTGATGATACGAATTTCGTCAAAAAGGCAATAAGAGAGGCTGGTGGTGCAATACATCGAACAGTTTAAAAGCACCTGTATTTATTGACAGAGGAAAAAAATAATGTCTTCGGAGTGTTTTGAACTGACGACGACCGGAGCGGGAGTCCGTTATTCTAGCTTTTACGCCATGGTATCCTCGAATCAATGTGATTCCAAAGGCAAATATTGGATTCTGTTGTGTGTTTAATTTTTAAGTAAAATTGTAATTTTATCGATGTCGTTATAATTCATGAAAGTTTTAATTAATAAGGTAAATTTATTATTATTGTTTATAAGTGAAAAAGATATCCTGCAATTTTGAAATTTTACTATTCAAATTTTCTTTCTGGACGATTTTGTAGAACACATGACATTTATTCATTTAGATTTAAACCATAACAACAACAAAAATGCCCAATAAAGAAATAAATAAAAATAGTTATAAAATTCCTAAAAATATCAACAGCTAAAAATATAACTAATGCAGAAACAATAACTATTTATTCTATTTATATTTCTATATTTTTAAAAAAGCGCTAAAATGTGCCATTTTAAAATAAATTATTACAGAACTAAGATAAATAAGCAAATATCTGCTTTCGGAAATTACAGCATTTGAGGAGGTACAGTAGCGTGCCTTTCTTCAAACAGCTATACCGCAACTGTTTCCTAAAATACTTTGAGTCTGGCCGTAATTGAAGAAAGACTTTCGTTAAAAATTTAAGAGTGTTTGTTTCGTTAAAAGTCACGTGAAAGGATCATCAGAAACAAGGAAATATAGTTCGAGACTTGCTGAATTGTCAAAAGTTAGACTTTATTTGTGAGAGTGAAAGATATTATAATACTTGGGTCAATTTTAAAGAAGATCAAAAGCGAATAAAATTTTCTACCATATTTAGGAGAGAAATTGTGATCGAATAACTGAATTAAATAAGGGGAAAATTTCTCTTCAAAATTTACTGGTGGGAGTGATCTTCAGCAGTAATCAGAAACTATTGTTATGATGTAAAAAATCAGCCACAATCTTATGAAAAAATCTTTTACATTATGCATAGCAGCTAGACTTGTAGATTAACCCTTTCCGGCGCAGACAAATTCTGTTCGTAAAATGAGAAGTTGTTGACTGACACCGGAATTTACAAAAGACTCCTTTAGAAATTAAGAACTCCCTGATTTAAGCTGTCATTGTAAAAGTAAAATTTTACTAAAATATTATTGGTGCCGTTTGTAAGTTTGGAATTAAAATTTGGTGTGCCCGGAGTGGACACACTGCGCCGGAAAAGGTTAATGTGATCTTATAACTTTTGTAAGCTGTGTTTTGAACAGGTGAATTTATTTGTTGAATCTCCATTTATTTAATTTTAGTTTTCTACGTAGAACTTAATTTATTTTATTCCTTTAAAAGAAATTCTGATTTTAAAACTACTTAAATTTTGGTCGGATTAACCCACATATTGCGGATGATCAGTTGTATGTTGGTACACATACATTCACTTTGATGTATAGTCGTTCTCAAAAGTTTAAGCACTCTGAAAATCTGGTTTAAAAGAAATGAAGAAACAAATATTTTATGCTAATTTACAATAAATACTCGACATTTAATCAAAATAAAATGAAATAAGTCATTTTGGGTGGTTAAAATAAAAAATACATTTATTTGTATTTAATTTTTCTTTTTTCTTGAAGAAATGCTGTCTCAAAAGTTTAAGCACTTTATTCAATTTTTTCTAGAAACACGGGATAGGCCGTATGTAATAACTCTGTATGACATTATATTTCACTTGCATAAAAGTATAAAATATACAGAAATTATTTCCTCTCTTTTTAAAAATGCCGAAGGGTAAAAATTCACAAAATGTGAGATTTTCAAAAGTTTTTAAATTGAAACCGAAAAATAAAACTCTTTCTGAAGTTGCAAAAGTTTTAATTTGATAAAATCGAAGTACATATCAAGTACTTTGTAGAAATGATAATTTTAAGTGGAAACCAAGATGTGGGCGACTACGTACGCCCACATCTTGGTCTGAATAGTTATTTCAAACTGATCAGAGAGTACGAAGATTGGTATCTAGACAAAAAAATGTACATACGGAAAATTAAAAATAATCTCATTGTACAGGCGTCCAAAGGCACTGTACATAGATGTATTTAAGAGTGTGATTACATCATACTAAAAAAATGGCTCGCAAACCGTCTTTCAAATTGCATCACAAATAGGCAAGAATGAACTGGGCTAAAAAACACATGTCCTACAGGGAAAAATGGCTTACTATTTTATTCAGCGGTGAGAAAAAGTGGAAGTTAGATGTCCCTGATGGTTGGAACGCGTACTAGCATGACTTACGCAAGAAACCAAGGGCACTTTTCAGAAGGCAGCAAAGCTGCAAATCTGTTATGGTTTTGGGGGCGTTTGGATTCAATGACCAGGCCTCTCTGGTTTTTCTAAAAGGAAGATAAGATTTAAAAAATATCAAGAGACGCTTAACCAATATTGGCTTCCATTCGGTGACATTTTGGGGGGGTCCTGATTAGATTTTTCAATAAGACAATGCCTCAATCCACGTATCACATTCTACAAAACTTTGTCTTTTTCAGAAAAATGTTGAAGTTCTTGACTGTCCAACTTTTAGTCCAGCCTTAAACTTGATTGAGAATGTCTGGGATATTTTAATCAGCCAGGTTTGCGGCAATGGAAAGCAGTATGACTCTATTGAAGAACTCGAAGAGGCCATTGAAAAAGCATAGTACTCTTTGCCACCCGAAACCCTACAAAAACTAATAATTTCGATGGGCGTACGTTTATTTGATTTAATCCGAAGTAACGGAAAATAATTTGTAAGTTAAAGTTCTGTAAAAATTATAAATCTGGTTGTTTTAGACATTATGCATAAACTTTTGAGACAGATTTTTTTAACCTTTTTTTTTGTTTAATAATTTTTACAATTATGTAACTTATTTTTTTCTATTTTTGACATCATTTATTTAAATAATGTCGCGAAATCTGCAAATAAAAAAATGTCATTCATTCTAATTTTTTATAATTCTTTGAAAATCGACAATTTATGCTTGTGCTTAAACTTTTGAGACAGACTATAGCAGGGCTAGAGAAATGAACCTCAAAAGAAATTTTTAAAAAGTACTGTGAATACAATATAAAAATATTTTTCACTAGAAACCCTGCCACCTTTGAGTGGGATATACCGGGTGAGCCAAATGTGACGAACAACTTTTAAAATGAATAATTCTAGATACGACACAAAGATGCGGTTAGCACCAAACGGATGGTAAAGAAACCAGGTTTTGTGTGGCAACGAAAACAAATGTTCTTTTGGCGACCAACAGATGGCGTTGTCAGATTTCAGTTGTAGGATTATACAAAGAAACAAACGACATAAATAGGAACAACTACAGTAGGCAATGGCAAACATGCCAACCTCCGGCTTTTCTTTAATCAAAGAAACTTGCTTCGCACCAAAAATTTATTTAGCATATGATATTAAGGAGACTGCAAATGAGAATGATATTCAACAAACTTTGCGCCACAGGGCAAATTCATTGCTTCAGGGTTGAAAAAAAGATTGACACCAGAATTTGAAAACAACTTTATTTTTAAATAAGAAAACGCTATATTTCACGCATTCAATAAACAGTAATTTTTTAAAACAAAATTCCGGTGACAATGTGGCGTTTGGGAATTAAAATTAAGTGGTACATCTATGAAACCACTGCGCCGCAAGGGGTTAACCCCTTAGTGACGAGCGACAAGTATACGTGCAGCGAAAGTCTTAAGAATCCTTGTTTATCTCCACCAGTAAAATTTTACTGTGAAACTTATCTTATTTAATCGGAGCATTTTCTCGATTTGATAAGGTACACATTTCTGATTTAAAAAACTGGTGACAAAACATTAAATATTTCGTAAAAAACTCCCGACGCGATGAGGTTAATACAAGATATATTTCATTTAATAAATTTTCCGGTTGAAAGTACATTTTCTTGATTTACAAAAAAGCCGGAGGTTGGGGAATATGGTAATGGTAATCGAAGTCTGTATTCATAGAAATGGTGTCTGTAGTTGAAAAATCCATTTTAGTTAAACTTTATTGAGAATTCAGAAAGTGCCTTTTAGGCATAACGAGCATATCGCTGTATGAGTGGTATGCGAGATAACAAAAGATCAGTAACGTGTTCTGCATTGAACAAAATGATGAAGAAATTTGAATCTACAGGTTCTTTGGAGTCACGTCAAAGAAGTGGACATCCCTCAACAGTCCCTGTTGTTGCCATCACAGGGAAGCAGGCGGTGCAATCCATGTCGGCGGTTGCAGCATATGGAAAGTGCGGCGCTTGAAAAGTTTCGAGGCTTTCAGGAGTGTCCTACGGAAGTGTCTCCAGAGCACTACGAATAACTTTGCAGCCGTATCCCTACAAGTTGCAACATAACCAAGAACTGAATCCTCCTAGCTTCGACTCTCGCCGAGATTTTGCGAATTTCGTATTCAATAAGATGGATGAGCGGCACGACTGGCTTCACACTTTGCTTTGGACAGATGAAGTGCATTTCACGCTCTTTGACGTTGTTAACACACATAGTTGTCTAGTGTGGATCACATAAATCACTGATAAAAATATGCTGAATTTTGCTGCAACGCACTCCACCGCTTGTATATAATATCTCTATTCCAACCAATGAGAAAGCTCCATTTCACGGCCAAGTAACCGTTTTCTATACAAACAGGGGAGTGCGTTGCAGCAAAATGCAGCATATTTTTATCAGTGATTCCACATTCATTTGTTGAGATACCCTTGCAATAGCCTAAAGTGACTGTCTGGTGTGACTTCATCGCTGACTTCATAATTGGTCCATTTTGTTTTCGAGGAAGTCACGCATACGGGTTTCAAAAAGTTTCTGTTACTGGTCACCGATATGTAGTACTATTACAGAACACCATTATTCCTGAACTGCAAGCGCGACAGGCACTCCAAACAATCACATTTATGCAAAATGGAGCACCACCTCATATTACTCTGCCTGTGCAACGCCTTATACGTTCAATATTTGGGGAGGATCGATTATTAGTTGCTACTTTAATCACACATGGTATAAAAGATCTCCCGATCTGACACCCTGTGAGTTTTGTTTGTGGAGATTTTTAAAATCAAAAGTGCACAGCGACCAACCGGCATCACTAGCATCACTGAAAGATGCAATCCACCAAAAGGTGTTTGCCATAACGAAAAAATGCCACTAAATGCGGTGAACGGTGTGGTGCTACGACTCACAGCTGCACTTCTGAATGATGGACAGAACATTGAATATTTACTGCAGTACTAATTAACTATAATTAAGCTAATTTGTAAGTTGTAAACATTCAACATTCAGTTGTTTTTCATTTGTAAATCATCTATAAATACTATGGAATACTTTGCAATAAAACACTATAGCGCCATCTGTTGGTCGCCAACAGAACTTTTTTCGTTGCCACACAAAACCCGGTTTCGTTTAAATGCGTTTGGTGCAAACCGTGATTTTGTATCGTGATTTGTTTTCGAGTTTTCATTCAAGTTCGTCCTGACTTTTGGATCACCCGGTATATGCCTTGATATGTAGTCAAAGGTTTATTCAATATCTTTTTATATAAAAAAAATAAACTTTTACATTTTGCACAGCTGCTAATCTCCCTCTAATCTTCCGTAAAATGTAGCTCAATATGACTTAGGTTAGCTATGTTTTCGAACCGAAGAAATTCTGATTTCAAAACTACTTAGATGTTAATTGATTTATCCTAAATATTGCGGATGATCAAGTCTATGTTAGTACATATGAACACGCTTTCAAGTTGAAGGGCTATAGAAATGAACCACAAAGGAAATTTAAACAAGAAAAAAAAATCATGCGTCAAGCATAGATTATGGAGCAATTTCAAAACATTCAGAATAATGTAACAAAACTGCACCGTTTAAAAAATTAAAATATTACGTCTCATTTCACCATATGGCAATGTATAACGCATGTCAAAATCGAATTTCAGCAGTTCCCATTTTCAATCGAAAAGTAATCCAAATTTTTTATCAGCCCGGTATATGATATAAAGATTTGTATCTATTAAAAACATGCATTCCAAAATATAGTTCATTTATGAGATATACATATTTCAGTCTAAAATTCCCCTTCAGCTATTTCCTCTAATAAAGAGAATGGTATGCGAATCCTTTTGTGCAGCTCTGTATATGTGGTATAGAATTTGTATATAAAGAGTAATATTGAAAACTACCGTAATTTCGGGTGTATAAGCCGCGGGTCAAACAATTCTTTTTGGACCCAGAAATCTTATTTAGTGATTGAAGGCAAATATTTATGGCGATCTAACTAGTTATATTTGTTTCTTAAAAAATTCTGGGTCGAAAAGGAATTGTTTGATCTGCGGCTTATACACCCGAAATTACGGTAATTAAATTTAAAAGTGCATATTGAATTTTAAAACGTACTCTCCAGCATTTATTAAGCAAAACTGATTTATTTTGTGTTTCCCTGTAAATTAATAAAACAGGCTATGAATGATCTGTTTTAACGAGATCATATTGCAATTCACTGATTTATATCAGTTTCGATACATCTGTAATTTAGCATGATGCCATTAAAACACTTTCAAAATGATTTTTCCCCATATACCATAAAGTAACCAAATTCTTTTGAGTGTCCCTGTAAATGAACCATTAATCGTACATACTTCATTTTCCATACCAAACATGCTTTTGTGACCCTAAATAAGCTTTATCAATTGAATGAAAATCCAAGAATATTTACGGGAGTTAGAGCGTGGATAGACGGGGAGACGGACAGACAAACCGAATGCATAATTTCATTTAAACTTTGTTGGAAAGTGCTAAAAAAAGGAATGTGAAGGCAATATAAAAAATAATTTTCAGCAGAAGCCCTGCAACCGGTGAGTGGGATGTATATGACTCAATGTGTAGTCAAAGGTTTATTCAAAATCCTTTCGTACAAAAAAAATAAAAAAAAAACTCTAAATTTTTGCATCAATAATAAACTGTCTTGCTCATTTAGTGAAATACCTCCTCTAAAACGTTTCTGCATCTAATTGCGGAAAAAAATTGTCTATTACTTTTAACAAAATATTTATGAAACTTACTTTAAAGAAGTGAGAATATTATACGAAAATTAATATTAAAACCTTCCCCAAGGATTAGGTATTAAATTATGTTTTATACGTTCAGTACTTTATATCATTATAGTTTATTTTGTGCATTTCAACTGAAGTTTGGAGAGAAAACTCGAAGAACAATTTTATTCAGATTAAACATTTCACTATTCACGCGCAGCTTTTAACTTTCCAGTTTTTTAACAATCCGGCTAGTAATCGTGTTTACATTTGGAATGAAATAGTCTAGTAAGCAGAAAGTTTAAATAATAGATGAGAAACGGTATAAATAAAACATATTCACGTTTATATATTTTATTTAAATATTTATATTTGATATTGCAGGCGTAAATTCTGTTTTTATTGAATAAACTCAAGTACCCGAATTGTATGCAGCTCTTATTTACTTTACATAAGCAATAACTCTGGAAAATCGTGATATGAATCATCAACGTTATATTAGTCTCAGAATGTATAAATGTAGCAATTTGATGCTGCATAATATATGTTAAACATTGTATACATTGCTACCAACTTTTACGTGGTTTGATAACAGTATTTTGTAAAGAAAAAAAATGCCTTATTTTTCGTGGAAAATCATGATTTAATATGACTTATTTTTCACTTAAATAATACTGAAAGTGTATAAGTTACAATATGTATGTCTTTAAAAAAAACGACAAGGTAATTTTTTTTAAAAAGATATAAAATGTTTTCTTATTTTTGTAATTTAAATCTTATTTTTTATTCTAAGTACGTTTTTTCGTAATTATAGTAGAAATAATTAAATCCCAGAGCTGCTAAGTCTCCGGCTTTTTTGGATAAAAATATATTATAACAGAAAATTTTCGTTTATTCAAATGAAACATATTCGTGGTTAATCGCACTCAAAAATGGGTGAAATCCTATGGGAAATTTGCGAGGTTTTAGACCCGTTACCCTGGAAATTACCCGATTGATTTTGATGAAATTTGGAATCCATATTCACTGAGTTATGCTCAAGATTTGTGGCAGACAGTTTTTTTTTCTGTGACTAAAACTCTTTTTATTTTCCGTTTTCTTAGATTTTTCTTTTTGAAACCAATTAAAATATTTAAAAGCTGTTTACTACATAGGATATTAGATTTATAATTTACAACCAAAAATTTATTTATCGAAATCGCTTGAGTACTTTAGGAGATAATGGGGTTTTCAAAGACTGACTAGTAAATAATTACTAAATTTAAGAAAGCTATGCTCAAAAAGATTCCACTGCCATTTTTTTACCATTGTCGCAGAACTATGACTACTAATTTCAAAATTTCTCATTTCCATGTGCCACGCAATATCTAAAAATCAACTTTTAAGTTTTTTTGGCAGAGTTTCGTGCAACTTTCTGACATTTTAACATACAGAAATTCCTCAATATTCGCCAGGGTACGGATAACGGAAATCTCCACGAATGGTAAAATCGTGACCGTAAAGCTGCCACATGTGACTATTTTTATATTCTGCTTACACCATTATTTTTAAAAAGTATATTTTTTACCTTTCCTTGCTTATGTTGCCAATGCGTATATTAAAACTTTATTTTAAGCGCTACGAAGTATTCGTGAATGGTGCACTGTTCTGCATTTTCTATTTAGCAGATATTCAAAACTCGCGAATGTTAAATAATTACAACGTGTCAATAAAAATAAGTAAAAAAAAACACAATTTACAATGAAATAATATATATTTTTAATAAAAAAAGAACCAAAATGTTTGAATTTAATTTTATTCAATATTTTCACAATATAATGCCTTCTTGCGTGGATGTTATCATTTAAAATACATCATAGAACTATTTATTCCGAATTAGAGTTAATACGAATGCTAACATATAGATCACGATTTTCTTTTAATAATATATGTATGTAATCCATGAAAGGTGGCAGTAAATCATACGTACCGTTTATTTTTAATTTTAATTTAACAAGTGGCACTCAGACATCTTAAATATAAATTCTGGTTATATGGTACGTAAATCTGATTGATTTACATTCAAATGTATTCCTTCGTAATATCTGGTACCTATCAATCATTTCATCACTATAACAACATACTTTTTCACCCTCTTAAAGAGTTATGTCGGAAAAATTCAGCAATAAAATAAGACAAATTAAATAAGACTATTTGCGAAATAGTCTTATTCAAAGTAAGAACTCGTCGGAAAACTATTTTGGATAAAAAGTAACACTGTAAATTAATCCTAATTCGTTGTGATAAGCTGTCTTTAAGGAATATACGTGAATGTTAGAAAGATTTGGAAGAAATTGAAAAAATGAAAAAAAAATAATGCTATTTAATTAGATCAAGGTAAATTTAATAAAAAAAACGTATAATCAAAATACATTGGCTTAGAAAATATATTAAAATAAATAAACAAATCCTTTTAGATCAATGTAAAGAGTAAATATATTTCTTTTTAAACAAAATTAAATTCTCGAATTTTTTTCAGATATTTAAGACGATTACAAATATACAAAATTAAAAAGATTTGTGCAATCGTTTCAATCTCAAAACTCTGCCCCCTAAATATCTGGACCTCAACGCTGACAAAAAATATCGATTGTCGTATGTGGATTTTATTTTGCCTTTGTATGATCCTTTGAATTTTAATACCAGTTGTATTTCCATGTATCCCCCCTTAAATGCTTTCAAAATTAAGCAAGTCAAGGGACCACGCAAACAGTTTTAAAAAATCCTTCTACAACAGCAGCCATTTTTGGACCAGCAAGGTTCGAACACTCCTTATACAGGGTGTTTTGCTACCAGACCGACAAACGTTGAGGGGTGATAGTAGACATGAAAACAAACATTATTAAATGGGAAACCATGGGGCGCAAACGTCTTCCGTATGAGCTAGGGGCCATTAAAGTTTAAGGTCCAAAATTTCAAACGATTATAAAAAACGGAAAAAAGGGTGGATTCGTTTGCGGTTTTTGCTAAAATCATTCTTTATATCAAGATTTGTTTGTAAAAATTTTTTAAAGGTTACGTTCAAAATTTATCGATAGAGGGCGCTTTAGACTTTAGAGTAACGAACAACTACTTTTTACCGTTATTTTATGCATGTGGTTGAAATTATTTTAAAGTTTAGACTTTAACTTAAATTTTAATCCTTAAATCGGAAACATTGGGATCGGGTAAGTAGCGAAAATTAAGCTGCGAACAGAGGGGAGAATTTCAAACACTCATAAATACTATACAAACTGATGAATTTTGCTGCGGTTTGCGTGTAGGTCATTCTCTTGGTTATTATTTTATTCAAAATGATTAACAGCTCTTGTGTCTCCATTTTTTGATAGAAGGCGCTTCCGACATATCTCCGACATTTCAATGGCATTTCTCCTGGGTGTTTTACTACCAGACCAACATACTTACAGGAAGTATTAGGGATGCAAAACGACTCGGAATCACATAGGAATGTAAAGTTGAAAATGCCTCTTTAGCAAGTTGTGGTTAAAAAAAGCAGAAAAAAAGCAACAGAAACAGGTCGTGAAACAGCAACACGTTAATGTGGCAGAAAACAATTTAGTTAGGGTTTTACTACAAAAGGTGTCCGAAATTACGAGCAGAAGTAGTCGAGCATGCTTGACAGCAGGGATGCATGCAATTCCTCACGCTTTGAAAGATTCCTGGCATCTCGGATAGCTTTCTGGCATCTACAGAAATTCGAGCTGAGAGGTCTTCCACTGACGGTACGGGAGTCTCATACATTCAACTTTTCATTTGACCCCAGCAGAAGAAGTCCATACAGATTCAGATTCAAATTGAACCAGGTGGGGGAGCCTACCAATTGGTTAGAGCTCAACTAGCCCCACCCAGCAATGTTTATTTAAAAAATACAGAACAGTTATACACTAATAAAATAAAGGTAGGTAACAAAAAGTAATTGATATAATGAAGTAGATGCGACGATCTGGCAGGCCAATGAACCGGGCCACCACTACCTATCCACAGCTGGCAATATGCTAGGTTGGGGTGTCTGCGAACATCACTGGTAAAATGTGGAGGATCCCCATCGTGCTATAGAGTGGCGCAACGAAGGAGGAACATGTGCTTTTACCAGAAGTTCCGACAGAACTTGTTGTAGAATTATCAAGTTGCTTTTTTCTTTGCTTCGTTTAACCCTAACTCGTAAAAAAGGCATTTTCGACGTTACATTATAATATGATTCCGAGTCGTCTTTGCATCCCTAACACTTCCTGGAAGTATCTTGGTCTGGTATAAAACATACAGGAGTAATGCCATTGAAATTTCGGAGATGTGTCGAAAGCGCCCTCTATCAAAAAATGGGAACACCAATGCTGTGTGTCATTTTAAATAAAATAATTACCAAGGGAATGACCTACACGCAAACCGCAACAAAATCGATTAGTTTGTCAAATGTTTATGAGCTTTCAAAATCCCCTCCTCTGTTCACAGTTCGATGTTCGCTAGTTACCGATCCCAATGTTTCCGATTTTGGGCTTAAAATTTAAGTTAAAGTCTAAACTTTGGAATAACTTCAATCCCGTGCACAAAATAAGGGTAAAAAGTAGTTGTTTGTTCCTCTAAAGTCTAAAGCGCCCTCTATCGACAGTCTTTAAAAATTTTTTACAAACAAATCGTGATACAAAGAATGATTTTAGCGAAAACCGCAAACGAATCCACCCTTTTTTTCGTTTTTATATTCGTTTAAAATTTTGGACCTTAAACTTTAATGGTCCCTAGCTCCTACGGAAGACGTTTGCGCCCCATGGTTTCCTATTTAATAATGTTTGTCTTCATGTCTACTATCACCCCTCAAAGTTTGTCGGTCTGGTAACGAAACACCCTGTATTTTTTAAGGACTGTGGCACCACTGTTAAAAAGAAGAAAAGCACGTTTAATTTATTAAACACAGAAATCGCAGCCACAATCTTCATTTAAACATTTTTCTGCTGTGAAGTACTTTGAAAGTATTCTTATTTTAGCGGTAGAGATGTGCGAACTCTGGTCAGTATTTAGTCCTATCTGATATTAAGGTGAACCCCTACAAACTCCCTTATTTTATGACTGTAAGTGGAGAAATCTTTCATCGTTTAAATTAGTCTTCATGAAAAGGTCTACTTATAACAATTAGACAAAGTATCTAGATATTTTAGTTCTACGTATTGCCACTTTTCAAGGTAAATTCTCACTTTTTTTTCATTTTTAATTTGCCTGCTATTTTTAATATACGGTTTACCATAATTTCCGACGCATAATCTTCGGATTAAACAGTTATTTTTGCACCCACGAATTTTATTTAACCCTTTGAGCTCTGGTGGGTAAATGTCTTCAAAATTCCAAATGTCACATTGGCACTAGTACCGTAATTTCGGGTGTATAAGCCGCGGATCAAACAATTCTTTTTGGACCCAGAAATTTTATTTAGTGATTGAAGCCAAATATTTACGGCGATCTAACTAGTTATATTTGTTTCTTAAAAAATTCTGGGTCGAAAAAGAATTGTTTGATCTGCGGCTTATACACCCGAAATTACGGTATTTTGCAAATAAAAAATTCGGTTTACGATATTTACGAAAAAATGCATTAAAATTTTTTCAAATAAATCTGCTTGAATATTCCGGTGCCAGTGTGACATTTTGGAATTAAAACTAAGTGGCAGAAAATTCTACCATCAGAGCTCAAAGGGTTAATGATTGAAATCAAATATCTATGACGATCTAATAAATTACATTCCTTTTTATCATTTTTCTGCTTGAAAAAGAATCGTTTGTTCTACAGATTATACGCCAGAATTTACGATAATCGAATTGGATACTTTACCAATTAGATCAGTGAATTTCGAGGGCCGTAAGACAACTACCACTGAAGCTGATCTATTCACGTGGCATACTCTGTTAATCTTTACTGCGGAAGGACTCAGATTTGACAAAACTAAGAATTATTTTAAGAATTGTCCTTGAAGTTAAGTCCATTTGCGATAAGGTGAACGTATACGTACTGTATACGTCAAAGTTTTTGGAATTTGATCGCTAATATGTTAATACTTTAGTATTTTTATTATGTTTAATAATGCCATTTCAGCAGCCTTATTAGATAGAAACTATTATAGATAAATACTAGATATTAACCTTTTCAGGGACAAAGCACTTCTGTTCATAAAATGATAAAATGATTAATGAAGCTACAATTTACAAATAAATTTATCTTCAAATAAGTAAGAGCTTTTCTTCACATATATAACAAAAGGAATATTTCCATTCGAAATTTCTGGTGCCAATGTATTGTTTAGTGACTTAATTGAAATGGTGCAAAAAAAAATCTCCGCTGTTAAAATGCCATTCGAGTCACTCGAAAAGTTCCGGTTGATAATGTTAAGTCTATGGGACAGTAACGGCTCGTCAGGGAGTGCTGCATCAGATTTTTCTCAAAAATAAAATTTAACAGAATATTTATATTATTTATTCGACAAATTTTGCTGATTAAATAAAACTGAAATTTCTATACAATTTTAATGGCGTGAAAAAATTGATGTAGCACTCCCTGACGAGCCGCTACTGCTATGAGGGAATTATTTTAAAATATCTCGCTCAAACTTTTTTTTTTTTTTTTTTTTTTTTTTTTTGCATAGGATAGCTGATGTCGATCCACAACCGGGCTAGTTTTTACCTTTTCGTTTTTGGTTATATTTTTTTATATTATGATAATTTCAATTTCAATACCGATTCCAACCGGTTCTGAAATTTAAAGTATTTTTTAAAGAAAAATCTTAAACCAAAAAGGAAAAAGTAAAAACTAGCCAAGTTGTAGATTGGCCTCAGCTACCCTAGGCAAAACATTTAATGTAAAAATACTAAAATTTGAGCGAGATATTTGAAAATAACTCCCCCATAGACTTAACATTATTATCCGGGTCTTTTTGAGTATACCGAGATACCTAATTTTAATTCCGAACTTGCAAGCGGCACCAATAATATTTTAGGAAAATTTTGCTTTTACAATGAAATCTTTAATTAAGGGATTTTAAAAGTCGTTTATAAACTCCGGTGACTGTCGATAATGTCTAGTTTCACCAAAAAAAATTGCCCGTGCTGGAAAGTGTTAAGGAGATTCAGGACATATTTAAAAATAATTTTTATTTATTGCGTTAAATTTTTAAATTTCTTTGTGAGGATTAACCATACTATCTGTTAACAAAATCACATGATAAATCTTCTCATTATTTAAAAAAAAGTTTTAAATTAAAAGTTTATTAGAAAAGTGCGGTATTTTAAAATCATTATAACTCAAATAATTTTTTGTAGAATTTCAATTTTTTATATTTTAATAAACAGAAATATCTAAATTTTAATTTTGACTCAGCATTTTTAAAAGTTTTAACTATAAAAAATTAAAATATATTTAAAGTAGAAATTTGAAAAAAAATGATGTAACTTTTATTTAAAAAAACGTATTTTCAAAAGTAAATATTTTTTTGCAATTTTCTGAATCAAATTTAAAATAAAACAATAAAAAAAACATGTCTCAAATCTGAAGCATTTACATTTAATGCTTCTTTAGCTATAGGAAATTGTGCCCCGTACCCCCTTAATTAGCTGATTTTAAATAAGATGTGTTTAATCATCGTTGTTCTTTCAGCTTAGGGAACTCTTTTGACTTTAAGTCAATTTAATACCAGTAAAATATTGTTCTTTTTTAAAATAAAAATATAGAAACCATGTTTATATATTTAAAATTATGAACATACAATATGATTTTTTAACTATATACCACTACCCTGAAATAAAAATTAATTTCCCTTGAAGAAGGTAGGTTTTTGATATTGTAATTCGTCACCCTCTGCGATCAAAATTGCACATGAACGCAAACTAATTCCATCGTACAGAAAACATATTATATCGGGAAATTCAATGACCTGGAACAAATATTTAATGAAATGTAATTAATCATTTTTGCTGTCAAGAAACTGCAATGATATTTTAATGCTGTTTTATCTGAAGGAAATTCTTTTCTAAGCGTAAATGCCAGGAACTGTAAAAAGTTTATTTCAATGTAGTGTGTGTTTTCATTTGAAACTTCACGATCCATTTAAACAGTGGAATTTCCCTTTAACGAAATCCCTGTTTAACGGATTTTCTACTCAACGAATTTTTATACTGAAACTTGACTCTGAACATCAGTAACATGCAAATTAACCTCAATATTACAAAAAATATTTTGGATATAACGAAGTTTAATCTACTTTTGTGGTGTACAGTAACGGAAAGTTTCTTTTTTGCGATGTATGAATGATGTATGAATTTATTTTTGCGGATTATATGAAAATTAAACCCTTATTTAACACTAAAACAACTGTGAGCAGTCATTTTGGCGATTACCATATGAATATGTTTCAGTTAAAAACAGAAATTTCATTATTTAATAAGTTTAAAAGATGAAAATCCAAGATGGAAAATGTTAAATAATAAAGTTAAACTATTTTAAATCAAAAATTTCTGTGATTTATTTTCATAAACCTGGGCTCAAATTCCCAGTAGTACTAGTGTTATACATTTCCATTCTTTCTGGCGCTAAACAAAACAATTTTTTTCACACTAATAAGATTAACACATACTTTCACCATTCTCTCACACAAACTTTTTGGCGCTGGCAATGTGCGGAAGGCTTCGATACAATAAGAAGCGAATTCGTGTTTCACGAAAATTTTACAGATAAATTATTCGTGTTACAATTTAATTATATTACAAATTTAAATGAATCTGTGAAAATTTTAAGTATTGTTTTAAGAAACTTATAAAAAGTAATACTACAGACTTTTTTTTAGTTAAGGATATTTAACCACTTAACGTCTGAACATTTTTTAACAAAACTTTCAAACAATGTCTCTTTTTTTCATGTCTATTAAAAATTTCTTTTATCTTTGATTACCGGTTTTTCAAAACAGAAATTTTTGCCTACCGTAATTTCGGGTGTATAAGCCGCGGATCAAACAATTCTATTACGACCCAGAATTTTTTAAGAAACAAATGTTACTACTTAGATCGCCGTAAATATTTGTCTTCAATCATAAAATAAGATTTCTGGGTCCAAAAAGAATTGTTTGATCCGCGGCTTATACACCCAAAATTACGGTAATTGAATCAGAAATATGATGGGATTACGTAATGAAAAATTTAATATAAAACTTTACTGGTGAGAGTAATAAATTATTATTAGAGCATGGATACGCGTATGTGGTACGGGCAAACCATGATTGGCAAAAACATGTTGCCCGTACATGAACGGGCAAAACAAAGAAGTCCTTAATATTGAGAAAAGATACGCTACGCTTCAGTTTTTGCTTACCTCCACTTATTATTATTTTTTTTAGGTTGTTCGAATTATTTTTTTCATATGGCTGCATCGGGTTTATAAAATTACACCAGAATTAAAATAAATGTTTCCAATATTTCCATTTTATGTGTATTTTTCATTCTATGTGCATTTTATTACACAAATTTATTAATATAATTTAATTTCTATTTAAAGGATTTTCATCATTACGAAGTGTTTAACCTCATCGCTACTGGCGATTATTACAGTATTTATAACTATTACTGAATTATTTCTTCTCTTGTTTGACTTCAGAGTGAGATTTTTGTTTTATTTTCATTAGCTCGAATCTTAGAATTCGAAACACATTATTCTTATACCGAAATTTCATTTATATTTGAGTATCATTAATAAAATGGGACAAAACTGATGTACCCATTTGGGTACTCAGGGACTGAAGAGGTTAAGTGTACCGGTGAGATTTCTTTAACCCATTAACGCCCAGCGTCCTTTTTTGAGACGGTTACAAAAACAGCAAGAAAGCGACTTTCCCACCAGTAAAGAGGAAGATAAATATATACCTTATTTCACGAGACAGAATCCTCAATAAATTTAGATAAAAGTTAATTTGCTTTTAAAAGTGGTGAGAAATACAAAATTTAAATTTTAGCGAAGAAAATAATTCGGGCGTTAATGGGTTAAAGGAAAGGTTCACTCTATTTGAAAAAGAATTGATGTTTGTGTTATCTTGAAGAAGAAAGGAAAAAAGTACAAAAACTATTGCATTACAGAACAATGAAAGTATTCTCACAGTTTCTTATTTTTCAATACAGCTATGAACGAAGAGTAATATACTGATATTACAGGATTCGCACACTCCTTATATTTTGTAAGGACTCTGGCACCACTATTAATGATAAGAAAATTTATATTTAATTTTTAAGATACACAATTCGCAACTACCTCCTCGTTTCGCAATTTTCGCAAAAATTTTCTGCAGTGAAATACATTGAAAATACTGTAAAAATTTAGTGGTAGAGCTGTGCGAACCCTGTATTAATGTATTTTTATATAAAAAAGTGTATTTCGTAGAAAGTACGAGTTGCGACCTCACAAAAGGAAAACAACTGCATATTTTATTTCAGATTTCTCCTATCCCTGTCCCGCAGTGCCTGTTACAACTATTTTCGAATGGAACAACTAAATATATGTAACGCAAACATTTTGCGAATAAATAAGGTGAGAATTTTTATTGAAAAATACTGTGATAAATAGTGTTTAAGCTTAAATATGAACATCCGACTGTACTTAAATTTTTATATCGAAATTTTGAATGTTACATTAATGGCATAAACGGCTGTTTAAAGATGCGTATGTTTTTAATACCACTATTTTCAAATATTTCAAATAGTATTATTTGCGTTATTTAATTGCCGAATAATTCTCTGCAACTTTTGTAAGTTGCACAAAATAACGCTTTCAAGGTTCGCACACTCCTTATTTTTTTAAAGGACTCTGGCTCCACTATTAAAATGAGAACATTTTCATTTAATTTTTAAAACACAGAATTCGCAAACACCACTTTCATTCAAAGATTTTACAACATTTTTCTGCTGTGAAATACTTTGAAAATATTCTTAAAATTTAGTGGCTGAATTTTGATAACTATGGCTTTGTATGGTTTATAATTTTTTTGACCGAAAATAGATTATCACAGCAAATGGTTGCTAATCGTTTCTTTAACAATTATATCACTTTTAGTCAAACCTAAAGAACGTTAAAGAAAAGATTTGGCGAGTATCAGAAGTATATTGAAAACAAAGAAATATCTAAATCCTCTATTGCTTCCCACTGTTGGGCTTTCAGTCATACTTTCAATTTCTCCATGGCCAGAAATATTCCTTTTCCTGCCCCTACCTCTCATTTGAATGTTCATGAAACCTATTTTAGTCATAAAAATTCTTATAATCTGGTCAATGATCTCTCATCATCTTCCCTTTCTCCTACGTGGAAATTACTTTTGCAATTCCTTTCTATCGTACCTCGTCTATATTAATTTAATAAAAAACGTTTCTACTTTTTTCGTATTATCATTATTATTGTTTATTTTCATTTTTTTCTTCATTTTGTTTTGTTTTTTAAATTTTCTTTATTATTTATTTGATTTCATTTATTATTATTCTTATTATTTTCCACTTATTTTTTCTGTTTATTTCATTTCCAGTTTTTTTATCTACCTTTTTCTCTTCTGTTAATTTGGTACCACATTTGTTTTCTATATGTGCTTTTCCAACTAGCGACCCTGTCGCACTCTTTCTAATCTCTACCCTCTTTTTACAGTTTATCTTTAACCTTTCGCACTTACGTACACCTGTCTCCTTCAGCTGATGACGAGCTCTATTGTTTTATTCCGAAACGCATCCTGCTTTGTTTTTTTATTTTATAGAGTTTTTTACAAAGTCCGTTATTATAATTATCACAATGGCACCAATGGATATTCGATCAAATTAATGAAAATAAATAACTTTTTTCGTGCGTATCCGTACACAGAATATTTTGTTTTCCAAATACTGATGTCAATGTGATATTTAGGTAATTTGAAGGAATTCACTCGCCAGAGTTCAAAGGATTGAAGAAAAAGAAATCTGTCTTCAGGTGTCGTAACCTGTGCGTTCCGAAATTTCTGGTATTAAAACACCCAAAGACCTCTGAATCCTTAGATGTGTACGAACACTGAATATTTATAATTTCTGCGATCAAATAATGCAAGGAACATTATGCTAAAACAATGACACTATATTTCTTTAAAATAAAAAAATATTTTATGCATTCTAACTAAGTCATACTATTAAGTTTTTTTTTTTTAAATGCACAAACATTAGCGCTGAATTGTTTTATATGACCATTTCCACTTACATATAGATACAGATAGTTTTTTATTTACATATCCTAATGTAGATACATACCATACTGTATAAAAAGAAGTCAGTAAAAACGCATGTTACAGTACCGTAATTTCGGGTGTATAAGCCGCAGATCAAACAATTCTTTTCCGACCCAGAATTTTTTAAGAAACAAATATAACTAGTTAGATCGCCGTAAACATTTGTCTTCAATCACTAAATAAGATTTCTGGGTCCAAAAAGAATTGTTTGAGCCGCGGCTTATACACCCGAAATTACGGTAATTTTACACACATAGAAAAAAAGTTATATTTCTATTAGAATGTATGAAAATAAATTTTAAAAAATCCTTCGAAATTAATATTTTAACTACTTAAGAGTTTAATTTAGATTTATGTTAGTGACTAAAACTGTCAGTTTTTTAAATATAAATTTTTGAGGCATTTTAACCACTTAACAGTGTTTTTTTTCTTTTTGAAACAATAAACTAAAAATAGGAAACTAACTACAGGTTTTCTGCCTGAATATATTTGCCTTATATTGTCGAAAATTGTCTTCAATTAAATAAACCAAAAATTAAAGTTTACAATAAGTGGTAATTAAAGCTTTTAGAGAAGCTTTTAGTTAATGACTGTATAGCATATGGAAAAAAAATAGGTGGTTAAAAATAATGGGGAAAACATTTACAGCTTACGTTTAAATCGTATCTGCTAATAATGAACCAGAATTTTTAAGTAAAGTGTTGCTTCGATAACACACGTTAAAAAAAAGCATTTAGTCATTTTTAAATAAGTTTGTTAATAAGTTCTTGTGGAAATCCATCAGTATAACATTTTAGCAACATAATTATCTTTACCATAAAAAGTTTAATTTATTATGTTTTCTATAATTTTTAATTTTACAGGAATTTCTCAAACAATAATTACGAATATTAATTTGCGCTTTATATCAATTTATAAAGTCCTGCGATTAAGGAAGATAATATTATTATAGATGTATTAAAATGAAAACAAAATAAAAACAATAATAACACAATTGAACACTGAGAAAAAAAAACCTTTTTAAGACCCTTGCGAGCGATTTGCATAGCTGCCAACTTTTAAGGCATTTTGTTATCCCCCCCCCCCCTCCGAAATTTCATAGAGATTTACCTTTTGTTTAATCGATAAAAAATATTAAATTTCTGAGATTACGTTACACCGTATTTTATACCTTTTTTTTCGGCCTATAAGCAGAGGATCAAACAATCATATTTCGACCCAGAAATTTTATTTAGTAATTGAACCTAAATATTTTCCGGGATTTAATAAGTAACGTTTTATGAAAAAAAGATTCTTGGTCCGAACGTAATTGCTTGATCCGCGGATTATAGCTAGGATATTACAGTACTATTAAATTTTAGTCATAAAACCATGCAATTTGGCAGCTATGCATTTACTAAAAAAGGAAGGTCCTTTGCCACCATAATTTTAGAAAAGTATTCAAATTGTTTATCACATTGAGAGTTGTACATGTAAAAATAAGTTTTTGAGGATTGGAGGAAAAAATATTACAGATATGGGGTAAGAAAGAAAAGGTAATTGAAGCATCATTGCTTTAGGGCAGCTGGGAGCAGAACTTAATTTTGTAGTATCGTCCGTAAAGATAATTTTTGCACTCATTTCCGAAAAAAGCCCGCTCTAGCTTGTCAACATTTTTAGGCACAGAATTTTTTTTTCATAAAATAATTGAATGGTTAATTGATAAAGGAATATACAAACGAGTTTTTTTCAAAATTAAAAACTTATTATTATAAACATTTACCGTAATTTCGGGTGTATAAACCGCGGGTCAAACAATTCTTTTTCGACCCAGAATTTTTAAAGAAATAAATGTAACTACTTAGATCGCCGTAAATATTTGCCTTCAATTATTAAATAAGATTTCTGGGTCCAAAAAGAATTGTTTGATCCGCGGCTTATACACCCGAAATTACGGTATATTAAATGGACATTTTGTTAAAATTCATCACTCCCTCCCTCATAACTTATATGTTGACATATTTGGAGAGAATCACCCCCTTGGTGATAATAGGAAGTTTGAAAACAAAATTAGGTGCTCCCGACATGTGACCACTGCGCTGGAAAAGTTAACTATTTCAAAAGCGCGGTTTTCATATTGTGAACGATTCAATAACATTCCTAATCTAACAATTAAAACTAATTTTTTTGTTTTTCTCTTGTAGCGAAGAAAATTTTGACTATTTCTAAATAAATTTGTTTGTAAATTGTGGTGTCAGTAATTTGTTTTAAGATTTACGGAGAAGAAATGCTTTGCCCCTTAACGAATTTGTAAAAAAAAAAAAAATCTGTGTTAAATAAGGTTATGAAAATATTCATGAAAAGCGGTTTGTTGTCTCTTTTATAGGTTAAAGACATAAAAAAATATCGGACCATTCTTGCCAATTTGGCCCATTTTTTAAATTGATAAGTGCGAATCCACACCGGAAATTTCTGAAGAACAAGATTGCCAGTTTGGCATTTTTTAACACTCACGACTTTAAATTATTACCAGAAATTCTGAAACAAAACTCCTACTTTCAGGATTATTGATATATCTGCCTTTAACCCTTTCCGGCATACTGTGTCTATCTCCGGGATACCTCATTTTAATTCAAACATGCAAAGGGCAGCAATAATATTTTAATAAACTTTTGCTTTTACAGTGAAAGCTTATATTAAGAGTTCCTTAATTTCTCAAAATGTTATCTGTAAATTCCGGTGTCAGTCGCCAACTTCCCCTTTTTCTAACACAATTTGCCCGTGCCGGCGAGGGTTAAATAAATAATTTTTACGAAACTTTGCATTTATACCAGAATATTTTGAGAATTTTCCTGGAGTAAAACAAAATATCGTTATTAAAGCGATAAGGCTAACGTGGCAATTCTGTTGAAGAAGAAATTTTCATTTACGAAAACACACAATGTTTGTCACGAAAAACCTCGAAAATTGCTATCAGGACATTTTTGTAATGATACAAAATTTCTAAATGGAAAGAAAACCAAGCTGCTGAACGTGATTCAAAACCTGACGATAATGAGTGTCATGGAACTACATTTTGTGTTTTTCTTCATACCGATTTCCCGTTTCAAACAATTATGTCAAACTCCCAGTTATAAGGATGTATTTGCATGCTTCTTACAAACAATATCTAAATTATAACAATTATAGAGTAAAATAGGTACTAATTAAAATATAATTAATAATAATATATTAATTAAAATATACTTCCTCTATCCCAAAATAGTTGCGACATTTAGGTTAAAAATTTTGTCCCAAATTGGTTGCTACATTTCAAGTAGGTGGAGTCATAAATAACTTCTGATGCAGTTTAGCAGATCGACACCAGTAAAATGATACTTGAATGAATATAACCTTGTATACTGGGTGTTAGAAGTAAAATTACCTTGAAATCAAAGAAATCATAATTTAGGAAATTGTGTGAAAAAAGAAAAGACAGATATTTAGCGCAACGGTGTACTGGAATGTTTGAAAGGATATTTCAAAAATTGTAAACTAAGCCTTCATGACATAAATGCTGCAGCTATTAAATTCAATGTGCATCATAATGTTTATCATCCTATCTCGTTTGCAAAAGCAGGCAAAGACGTCAAAACAAAATATGAAGAAAATTACAATGTAAGTTAACAAAAAATTGTAAATGCGGACGAAAAAAAATTGCCACTGAGTAAAATCAAAGATATCCCAATAAAACGAAGACAAACACTGCTAAGATTATCATATGCTGTTATAATTCGTAAATCAATATTACACAGGATTCTCAAGGCGTAAATCATTAAGCAAAGTCTAATAGAAAAAAAAATAAGCTCGATCGAATTTGATTTTGTTTGGAGCATGTTTATGCTAAAACATTTCAGAAATGTTCGAATAGAATGTTCGTAAATGAATTCGCGATTGACTATCTTGAAAACAGTTTTATGTGATTACTGTAAAAAAATCTTTACAAAGTGGGGCGTGGTTTAAGAGCATGTGAACTGGGATTTTTTTAACTACCTATTTATGGAATTATGGAGGGAATGCTAGGTATATAAATATTGTTGATTGGTTGTATAGCTCTCTGAAAAGTGTTGAACCAAAATCATAAAGTCATAAATATCAATAATCAGTACAAAAGTACTCAAATGTCGCAACTAATTTGGGACAGAGGGAGTAATTACCGTAATTTCGGGTGTATAAGCCGCGGATCAAACAACTCTTTTTGGACCCAGAAATCTTATTTAGTGATTGAAGACAAATATTTACGGTGATCTAACTAGTTATATTTGTTTCTTTAAAATTTCTGGGTCGAAAAAGAATTGTTAGATCTGTGGCTTATACATCCGAAATTACGGTAATATTAATATATTAATTAAAAGTAATATCTTTATTAGTTTTATTTCATAACTAAGATAACTCTCTTTTAAAAGCCATTTGTAGTTTATAGTCATTAAGTATTCGTTGAACATTTTTTCCATTAGCCCCATTTTTGAATAATATTCACTTTATTTGGTAGTAAACATTTGAAAGTAAAGGAGACGAACAATGCTATTTAGAAATAACTGTATTCAAAGTGTGCTGTTATTGGCAATTATATTAAAATTCTCATTTATGTCTATTTATAATACTCCACAGCAAAAATATCGTAATTTCCAGTCTATAATCGGCGAATAAAAAATTCTGTTGGGATCAAGAATTCCTATTTCATAAAATGTAACTTTTTAAATTTTCATAAATACGTCAGTTTAATTGGTAAATAAATTTATTGGGTCAAAACATGATTGTTTGATCCGCAAATTTCGGTACTTGTTAGAAGTCCAACATTATTAACACTCGAACCGCGTGGACGGGTCATTTTGACCCGTAACAAATTAATAAGTGCCCATTGAAATTAGAAATTTCTTCGCAGAATAAGTTATGTATGCTCCGATTTAAAATAGTTACAATAAATAATTTAAATATTTTAATTTTAAATTATGATGTAAAATATTTTAATGAAATTTGAGTCTAATTACCTGCGGTTCTAGTGTTAATTTATTTCTCCAAACAGGAATGGCCATACTGTTGAACATGTGCCACAAAGATACTAGTATTTATCAATAGAAAAAATATATTTTTAAATGAAAAAAGATTTTCAATTTAATAAGGACAAAATTTATTTCTAAAAAATGGTGGCAAGGGAATTTTAGACAAAAAGTTTAGCCACCCCTGCTTTAGAATAAAAATCTAAAGCACTAAAGGATCGGGAAAAATGTAGATTTCTCTTTCTGGATATGATATTATACATAACATTTTATTCGAAATTTTGATCTTTTAACATAAAATATGTTAAAAGAACACATTTAAATTCCTCTATGTCTAACGGTAAAATGACACAAAATATTTTGTTACAAGAATTATTCAAAAAATTATGAGAAACACTCCGTGTTGAAGAACTGTACAATATATTTATATTAATATACCGTAATTTCGGGTGTATAAGCCGCGGATCAAACAATTCTTTTTGGACCCAGAAATCTTATTTAGTGATTGAAAACAAATATTTATGTCGATCTAAGAAGTTACATTTGTTTCTTAAAAAATTCTGGGTCGAAAAAGAATTGTTTGATCCGCGGCTTATACACACGAAATTACGGTAAATATTTGTACTACTTAAGAAATATTAAAACCCCACAGGGATTTCAATTTCATTCAGTTAAAAATATAAAATTAAGTTATTGATTCTGTTATCATTTTATTATGGATACAACTCTAATTCATTTATAGTTAAAATCAATGTTTTTCATTGACAAAGTATTGCGATAGTTGTTACTTTGAAGCAGACATAAGCGAAAAAATGGTAAAAAACAAAACATAAAAAAATCAAGACTTTCGAAAGATATTTGCTATTTTTATGGTTATTTTTTCATCTAACACAACTAAATATTGAAACATGTTGTTAATACACACATTAATTAAAGTTATTAATGTTCGAACAAGAGTTAATGTCATGTTCGAAAATTTTAAAACATTAATGTGTCAGTTTTCTAAAAGAAAATTTTTTTAAAATTAAAACGAAATTTTCCTGTTATTAAAAGGTGTGTCAGACAACTTTTGAATACTAAAAAAGGTGCAAAACATATTTATACCCATAATGAGCCTTTATACTAATATCGAACCAATAATTTTTTTCAAGAAAATAATTTAATATACATTTATATTACAGATTATTCAACTTTTTTATTAATAATAATTGTATGTAAACATCAGATTGATTAATTTTCAATTCACAAAAGAGTATTATAAAAGTTTTAAAACAAAATAAGCTTTAAAAACTAAGAAAAAATAGATTAATGACTTTTTAAAATTTCTGACCAAATCATAAATCATTTATATGCAGTGTATGTGAAGAAAGTTATTTAGAACATGCACCCTTTGTTTAAAAGGCTAAAACTTTTCAACTAAAGTTAAACATAATTATAATCCTTAAGGTCATAAAATGTTGTTATATTCAGGGTGGTTCAAAATTCATGGAATAAAGTTTAAGGGTTGGAGAAGGACACTGTAAAAATCACTTATTGTATAGGAATGTATAAGCAAAAGTGACGCATTGTGGTACAAACACCAGGGTACCAATTTGGCCCTTTTTTGTTTCAGATTTTCTCACCCATACCAGAAAATTCATATGCTATTCCTTTCTTTATTTAATACAGATATTTCATATTTAATACAGATATTACAGATATTTCATTTAGTACACATATTTAATACAGATATTTCATACTTAAAAAAAGAAAATCCTTGAAAATTTCCGGCATGAAATCAATTTTTTTTAATTAATTCTCCCCCCCCCCCCTCCGGCTAAACCCGCGCAATGCTGGCAAACCTGTTAAAGAAAGGAAATGCATGAAAAGAAATAGAAGTGGTGTTTTGGGTTTGTTCAATCTTGTTTTTTCTTCTTAACCTTCCTACCCTGTTCAAATTTTACTCAATCTTGATAAAAATATTTCACACCAGAATTGCTATTTAGAACATTTTAATATATTTAATTGACTTATTTCGCTTAATCTGTTATTTAACTTTCTTTGTGAAAAAAGTTCTGGTTCGAATCGTATAAAACAAATAATAGTTATGGGTCGATTAGACCCATTCAGGGTAGGAAGGTTACTTTAAAAATTCCTATTTCATACCGGAAATTTTCAAAGACGAATTTTTTTAAGTAAACATGAAATGTCTGTCTTAAATAAAGAAAAGAATAATGTAGGATATTTCTTATATGAATAAGATATGTTTAAATAAAAAAGGAGCCAAATTCGCCTCCTAGTGGTTGCACATCAACATGTTACTTGCGCGCATACATTTCTATACAATAAATGATTGCTACAGTGTCATGCGCCAAGCCTTAACCTTTAGATTACGGGCTAATACTGGGGACTATTTATGAATTCACTCGCACCACAATTTACAAAAGATTTTCATTATAGTAGAAATCTTTTGAAAGTTTTCAATTGTAAGTGTATCTCAGAGAATTTTTTCCAAAAAGTGGTTCGAATACACTTAATTGATTGTCGCTGGGACGACATAAGTCCCAACCCCGTAACCAAAGGGTTAAAGGTTATACCATTAACCCTTTGAGGGGCAAGCAATTGCGTTCGAGTAATTCTGAATTCCCACCGGAAATTTGTAAAAAAGTTATATCAAAAATAGGAAAAGCAATTTTACGCCTGTTTTCCACCAAAGTTAGAAAAGGGAAATTTAATAACATTTTTCTGGTGTAAATCTTCATCAATCGTAGGTGGTATATAATATATACCTCCGCCCCTCAAGGGTTTAATTTAGAATCCCCCTGCATATGATAGTTCCATGGGTTTTTGCAGTGTAATGTAGTCATATATCTGATAACTGCTATCCTTTTTGGCTAGCATTGTTTTCGAAATGTGTCTTTCGCCTTATTCAAATAATAAGGTAACCCCGATAAAATTAGAGTCTCTATTCCGTTATAATACACCAGTAGTCAAACATCATAGAAATTTGCGATAATGTAAATTATACTAGAAGTACACATGGGATTTCCCATATACTAATAATTTTGTTTTAGAAAACCAAACGCAGATCTTCTTAACCCTTTCCGGCATTGGCAAATTCTGTTAGAAAAGCAAAAATTACTGACTGACACTGGAATTTGAAAACAACTTTTTTGAAATATTGAGAACCCATTTAAGCTTTAACTGTAAAAACGAAATTTTATTAAAATATTTTAAGTGCCATTTGCAAGTTTCGAATTAAAATTAGATTTCCCGGACTGGGTACAGTGCGCCGGAAACAGTTAAAAACTGAACAGAAAAAAATCTACCGTAATTTCGGGTGTATAAGCCGCGGATCAAACAATTCTTTTTGGACCCAGAAATCTTATTTAGTGATTGAAGACAAATATTTACGGCGATCTAACTAGTTATATTTGTTTCTTAAAAAATTCTTGATCGAAAAAGAATTGTTTGAGCTGCGGCTTATACACCCGAAATTACGGTATTTATAGACTATGGTCTAAAAATAGAGAGACTAACAAAATATGAATATCTCAGTCTCGTTTTAGAAATTTTCCAACAAAAAAGGGGAGTGCTTATGGCTGCAGTTTCTCTATATTCCATCTATTGTCGGTCTGTCTATTTTCCGTACTCTAAATATCATAAGTATATTCGAGTTATCATTATATATATATATATATTTATTTATATATATATATATATATATAACAAAACCAAAACAAATTCCATATCCCCAAAATACATGGAAGTCTTCATCAGGGAGGCCCCTCCATGTAGGGGTAAATAAAGAGAAGTTTCTGAAAGGATGTAGGCTCATAAGCTAAATTACATCCTTAGCCCCCAACTTCTCAGATTTCAGAAATCAAACTCAAACCTTCAAAAATATTATAAATATATACAAAATTTTTTTAAAAAATACCAAAGGACAAGACCAAAAATTACACAAACAAAAAAGAAAAATTACCTACAAAACTAAATATAAAAATAAAATTGTAAAATACAAACCCCCAGGAATACAAAACCCTCTTCAGCTAGTGGGGCCATTCACTAGCGCTTCAATCTCGCCCTAAATTGAAATCAAGCATCCGTAAGTAAAGAAACACTGAGACTCAGAAACTTTCAGTTAACATATAAGATGGATAACAGTTAACCATTAAAATCTTTTTTAAACCACTCATAGCCAATTCTAGATCTGTTTTGTTATTGCAAATCCTGCGGATCCTATTAACTTGTGAATACATAATATTTTTTAAAACTTTATTGCTAATACATGAAAACCAGTAAGTGAGGCTATTAACTTCAAAATTAAAATCTTTCCTTTTATCATAAAGTCCAATCAACCATTTTTCCTTGTTTTTCTTAATTTTAAGATCTAAGAAAGTAATTTGTTCACCATCATCGGTTCGGTTCAGGACGAGCTCTTTAGGGTAAATGTTAAGGCTTATTTCCTCAAAATTATTGCAGTTAAATACTATAAGATCGTCTACATATCTAAAGAAGGAAATATTATTGAAATTTTTTTCGTAAAAATATAAAAATAGATTAGAGAACGCACTTGAAAAACTTGTTCCCATTGGCACCCCCTTATTTTGTTTAAAATAATTAATTCCATTAAATAAAACATTTTCAAATAGGCAAAACTTAATTAAATCAATCCAAAACTTCTTATCTACTTTTAAAACATATTCAAATTCAACATAAATATTTTCAAATACCCCCACAATCAAATTGTGAGGAATGCTGCCAAACAGATTCTCAAAGTCAAAAGTGTTTACAGAAGTAATTTTCCATGAGTTATCATTCAAAAAATCTAAAACTTTAAGGTTATTGCCAATGATTGTATTGCAATCAAAAGTTTCTATTTCCTTTAAAATTAAATTCAGCAAACCAAACAAAATTTTACCCGCTTTGCAATTATAACTATTAGTACCACAGGTAACGAAGCGAAATTTTACTGGTTTCTTATGAAATTTAACAGTCGCAAAAAGGTAAGGAAATACAAAGTAATTCCTACTAATTCCAAATTTTTTATCAAAATCCAAAATACGTTTTTTTATTTTAGAGGGGTTTTCAGTTAACGTTTTATAAGATTCATTACAGGTATATTCCTTCAAAAGAAGATTCCTATAGAAAACTTTACAAATTAAGGCAAAGTTACTACTGGCTTTATCAACAGTAGCAATAATAAACTGTTCTTTTAATTTAGCTATACTGGTTTTTAAATCGAAATTATAATGATATTTTTTAGAACAACCCTTATTATAATAGTCTCTAAAAAACAAAAAATCTTTTTTAAATAAAACCATAAACTTTAATTTCCATTCTCTAAAATCCTCAAAAGGCCAACTATATTTATATGAAACTTTTAAAATAAAGGCATCCAAATCCTTTTCCATAAATTCTATAATTTTAAGATTGCTATAATTAAAGTTTAATCTAAATCCAGAACCCAAACTCATAATATTCCTTAACTGAACATCTTTTACAATATTTAAATCCCCTGAAACAATATGTCCAAAATCTGGATTAATATATTCTTTATAGCAGTCCAAATCACTGATATTGTTTATTTGTTTCTTCATTTTTTAAAAATTAATTGAATGGTTTTAATAAAATTGTGTATATATATATATATATATATATATATATATATATATATACCGGGTGTCCCCAAAAATGACTGATGGATTTTAAAATTAGATGACGTGCAAACGGTGACAGCTATTTAAAAATTTTCGCAGGAGGGTTATGTATAATGTCAGGAGTTTTTTACAGTAATTTTTTATTTTAGTTCGCATCTCAAACAATAGGTGGCGCTGACGGCGATTGAAGGCCAGGTCGACGCTTCACTCAGCACTGATCACCTGACCTTCAATCGCCGTCAGCGACACCTATTGTTTGAGATGCGAACTAAAATAAAAAATTATTGTAAAAAACTCCTGACATTATACATAACCCTCCTGCAAATTTTTTTTAAATAGCTGTCACCGTTTGCAAGTTATTGAATTTTAGAATCCATCAATCATTTTTGGGACACCCGGTATATATATATATAGAGAGAGAGAGAGAGAATATTGTCATTTGGAAAGTTTTATACTGAAATTGCAGTTATATGTTTGTAATTTGTATAGTTTCAGTTTGTTTAGAGGAATACTCAAATAGTCCAGTTACATTATAGTCAATTGAGAAAATCTTTTCCGGTATATTTTAACTATTTCAGGAGCTCTTTCAGCTAAAATGTTGAAATAAATAGTTGACGCCGGAATTCAAGAATAAATTTGTTTAGAAATAAGAAAAATAAATTGTTTTGCATACATAATAAAAGGAATTTTTTATCCAAAGAATTAGGTGCCATTGTGGCATTCTTCAATTAAAATTTTGCGGTTTTATAAGCGTACCATAACTCTTTGAAATATTTAACCGATAAGGTGATTTTTTTATACAATAAATTAAAAAAATATGAAATAGACTTTACTTTTTATTAAACTAAAATATTCATAATATATAGTGTAAAAAATTCTGTCATTAAATAGCATGAAATTGTAATTAAAAAATTAATGACATCAGAAACCTTTAAATGATGGATTAATCAAGCTCTACTTGCCCACACGGTAATAGACTAAATCCGTTAAGTGCTTAATGATGTCATTGTTACCATATGAAATTGTCCAATATGAAAAGTGTTGCCAAATGTCAAAGTTTTTTAAATTGAGATTTCTTTATTGGCACCTTTAAAAAAACACAATAATTCGGCTTATTTAACCTTATTTAATGACAGAAATACAGAAATCACCCACTCGTGGACAGCCAACCACGAGGTACAGAAAAAGTAAGTCCAGGAGGGGAAAGAAAGGCTGCCGGCACCGCAGTCAGCGTGGCGCACATACATTTTAACATAAAGGAATACAATGACTTACAAATACTGCCTTATTATTTGAAGGCAATACACATACAGATAAATTAATGCAAAATGAATAACTATAGAAAAATGGAAAGATGTATACATGTTAAATACAATGCAAAACAAAAAAATATGGTTTAGCCAAAGTCTTATAGATAAACGAAAATTTTTTGTTTAGAATATCATAGTTTTCCAAGTTTTTGAAAATTGCCTCGGTTAAAAGGAGTTTTAATCAAATTTTCAAGCAAAGTTTTGTTCTTATCAAGATGATAATGATGTTTCATCATGGGACAGTTTCCAAAAGTATAATGGGTAAAATTATTAACCCTTTAATTCCCATTCTGGACATTATGGAGTTCATTTCACACCAGAAAAATTCAATGGCTAATTTCGTTTTATTTAAATACGGAATGTTCTGTTATTGAATAAAGCAAATATTGTTGTTTTAATTTTCTGGTGGGAACTGAAATATACAAATTAAAATATCTCGGGCGGTTTGGGATCCAGAGATTTAACCCTTTTCGGCGCAAACAAATTATGTTTATAAAGTGAGAAATTGTTGACTGACACCAGAATTTATAAAAGACTTTTTTAGAAATTAAGAATTCCCTGATTTAAGCTGTCATTGTAAAAGTAAAATTTTACTAAAATATTATTGGTGCCGTTTGTAAGTTTGGAATTAAAGTTAGGTGTTGCCGGAGTGGTAACACTGCGCCGGAAAGGGTTAATGTTCTTTTTGCATGGTCAAAGCTGCGAGTCTATTTTCCCAATTTTGTGCTGAAATAATGGGAAACTTCCATAATCGGTACTATAGTTAGGTAACGTAGTGTCATCACAGATGAATTTTATATCAACTTTATTAATTATTCCGTAGGTTTCGCATATTAATTAAGACGAAAACAAGGGGAATTTTACTATTTCAGAAAAGTGGAATTAATCAAGAAATCTGAATAAAAAAAAAGCAGCCCGCTGGTTACATTGTTTTTTTATACTGAAAAGTTTGACAGGATATCGATGATGTTAAAATATTTGAAACGGCTAGTTCCATAATTACTTGTAGTGTAAGTCACATACTACGATTTTTGGCTACCAGTATTTCAGAATGGAAAGATGTGACTAACATTATCGGGGATATCTCATTTATTGACTAATTCAACGCAGACTTTTTGAAAATATCTTTGGCAAACAGGCATAAGAGTTATCAGTTATGTAAGTTCTATAACAAAAATTCATGAACCAGCCAAGCATAATGAAATTGAAATGCATTTAAAAGGTGTAAAAGAACATGTTTTCTGTACAACATCATGTGCAAAGCATATATCATTCATTTACATGGTCATTAAAAAAATTCGGTCACAAAAATGAAAAAAAGTAAAAGAATCTCTATCATATTTTTATAATGCTACATTGACTGTTTCAAATATAATGATATTTATGTAGATTGTTGATGTTACAAGACGCTTAATTGGAGCATGCATATTATTTACACTTCATTTACCGGGCCACAATAAATATTTAACACTAGAACCGCAGCGGCGGGTCATTTTGACCCGCATAGCATGAAAATATGATGGTTCGAACCAGAAAACGCCTTATAAAATAAGATAAATATAAGACACGCAAAAATAATTAAAATAAATAAGCTAAGTAGTACTATATAAAAATTCTGATGCGAAATATTTTGATAAAGCTTGAGTAAAATTTCCCGCGGTTCTAGTGTTAAGTTATAGTACTGTCTACGAACGATAATACCTTAAGATATATTGTCAGATATGGTACCCATTTTTAGGTTAATCTATACTTTTTGCATACTACGATGTGTGTATAAAGTCTGGTGTCATTTACAGGCCTATACAAAATAATTCATAAGTAGTATTGTGTATGAGCGTGATTTGCTAAAGTGTGTTCCTTGAGCCATGCATTTTCCAGAAAAACCTTTATAGGTGTGTTCGTAATTATGTAAATACTTAACACATATAGTCGTCGTTCAGTCCGTCCGTCTGTCCGCATACAACAGAGCAAACACTACCCAAAAGAATGCATAATTTTGCCGAGTTATTTGAAGATTTATGAATATCGGATTTATAGTTTAACCCTTTGCGGCGCAGGGTAAATTCATTACTTAAGTGTTGAAATTAATGACTGACACCGGTATTTGAAATCAACTTTATTTATAAATAAGAAAACGCTATATTTCACGCATTCAATAAACAATAATTTTTTTCAACGAAGTTCCGGTGCGAATGTGGCGTTTGGAAATTAAAATTAAGTGGTATATCTATGAAACCACCGCACCGCAAAGGGTTAATTACAGGGACAATTTAAAATAATTCCGTTACATTACAGACAAAGGAAAAATAAAGTTTCAGATGTATTTTAATGATGTTACACTTTTTCGAACATAATAAAATTGATATGCATCTACGAAATATATACTAAAATATACAATCTGCCCAATCTGTGGTGCAAAGAATATTTTTTATTAATTTACAGAGCCACACAAAAGTATTCCATTACATACTTGTACAGCAGGAAACATTGTTTGGGACGCATTTTAATTACTTTGAACTGTTTCACATTTTATGAAATTGACATAAATTACTGAGGTTTACTAAATGTTACTTTCTGTATAATAGAGAACAGATAGTATTTAAAGGAACACACAAAAGTATCCGGCTGCTGTACTGATCCGAAATACTATATACTACTACAAGAAAATCAGAATACTTTTAAAACTTCGTTGTAGTACAAATGCACATTATTTGCTACGCCTTACATGCAGTTTCCGACTTGTTTAATTTACTAAGAGAGTTTTTAGATTATAAATAATTTCATACATAGGGCTACGAAAGGAAGCAGATACGGTGCTGTCAATGGTCAGTATTAGTAGTAAGAAGACGAGATTTCAAGCTCAGTCGGCTGTGGGACGGTGAGACTGTCCATCTCTCCCCCTCCTTCCTCCGGTTCCTCAACTATCCCTTCTGCGGGACCTCCATCCGACCACTTCTACCCGTCCATCCTCCGGTCCCTCCACTCAGCACACGTTTAAGACCAATTCAGACAACTCCTAGGGATAATTTCTTTTTAAAGAGAAAAATATATTTTTTGTACTCTAAGAGAGATGCTATTGATCTATAAGTAAGGGTTAAAGAAACAAAAGAAAATGGAACTTTTTGGAAAAAGGCGATTTTGAAGAAATTTCATTGATTACACTTTTTTTATTTTATCGTAGTGTAAGATATTAATTTTGTACGACTTTAAATAGTGGACGACTCAAATTTCAATATACAGTGGCGGTCAAAAGTTTCCGGCCAGCAAAATTGTTTTAGATAATTTTTATGTATACCCATTTGAAGAGGAATTTCAAAGTGGTACTTATATATTTTATTGACATAATATTTAGGAACTTACTTATAGAAGAATGTGTAAATATAAATAAAATTAATTGACAAAATTAAGTATAAAGGAAAATGCAAGTTCTCAAAAGTTTCCAGCCACCTTTACAAGTTTGTAAAAAAGTGGTATTGTAATAGAAAATTACAGTGATCAACAACATTTACAACTAGTATTTTATCGTATTACTATTTTATTTGCTTTAGTAATAAGTACTGCAGCGCAACAACGTGACATTCATACAATCAACGGTTAAAGATTGTCTATGGTACGTTTTTTACACATTTCTTGCAATTTTGGCGAAATTTCGGCTGAGTTCGAATATTTATAATTCCGCTTGCTAAAAATTTTCTATTGGATTCATGTTGGGCGTTTGGGCTGCCCATTTCAAAAACGAAATTTTTTGTGCGAAAACCATTGCTTATCGGAGCTTCCATACTTTATTTATGTCGTTATCATGTTAAGAAAAATAGTTGCGACCAAATTTTTTTTTCTCTAATAAGGCAGAAGATGGTCTTGAAAGATATCCTTATACATTGTATCATTCACCGGGCTGTGGATTTCAAATAACGGACTTTCAAATAATACTGTTTAAAGAAAATATTCCCCACGGCATAACGTGTCCACCGCCATGCATCATTGTAGGAATAACATAGGTAGAATCATATCTTATTGTGTTAGGTCATCGGACGTTGTGTCTGCCATCACTTCCAAAACTGTTTCGGATTCGATTAATGGAAAAATAGTACTTTTGTCCAGTTTTCACTTGACCAGACATTGTTTTTGGAAAAAAACCAGTCGGGTACGTTGGTATTTTTTTACCTATGAAATTTTTTTAACATCGATTCTTCCATAAAGTTCTGTATCACGTCAGCATCATGACACGGTAGACCACCTTATTTCAGCAATATTTTCATTCCGTAAATCTCAGTATATTGCAACGGAATTTTCATGCGGATTATCAATTGTTTTTCTCCTGATAATTCTGCCACAGGAATAGTAATTTTCCGGGGTCTCCCGGACACAATAAAACTCCTGAAAGCCATGGTCATCTTTATATAATTTTTAAATATCATTTTCAATCGTTTTTACCGATCGCTAACTTTGCCCCAATATTTCGAGAAGATTGGCCTTTTAGCGACAAACTAATCACTCATTTATGTACAATTATTGTTGAACTTTTCAGTTTTGAATTCAAACTATGTTATACACGTTGATTGATTGATAAACACAACCAAAAAGCACTTTACCGATAGAAAAACTACATAATGATAAGTGACCGGAAACTTTTGCACACGTGAACTTAGAATTCTGTCCCTTTGCATGAAGCATCTTTAGTATCCCATAAAAATGATCAAGTGGTCAGAGATCATTCATATACTCCTAACATTTGAAGCAATTGTGCTTCTTCTTTGCTGATACCTTTTGGTAAATAAAACGAAGAAACTAACTGGACGGAAACTTTTGACCGCCACTGTATATCCATAATTAAGAAAAATTAAAAATTTAAGCAAAGAAAATTATTTTTTAGTCAAAAGAATAGCTAGAAAAACCACATTATAAAAAAATATTCCTGAAAACGTCAAAATATTTAAAAATATTTTTAATAAACCAAGTTGAGTGCCCCCTGGCGGGAAAAATGGTATTTTTAGAGATAAAATTTTTTTGATCGAATTGCATGATGTTTTGGTTTTGATGATCATGATAGACATTAGTTTGAAAACGACTATAACTTTTCAGTACAAGTCAATATTCACATATAGCTAATTATTAACGGAATTTGAGCGATTTTGATTATTCAATTGATTTTCTCAATGTTTTCAGCACATTTTAATTCATCAAATTTAAGCCTTTTTGGCGGATGATGTCACCATTGCGGTATTTTCTTTTAATTCCCAAATATTACAATGACACAGGTATTTTAAAACAAAGTTTTTGGCTTCTTACGCACGCGAATAAACTCAGTTACTTACTTAACCCTTTGAGGGGCAAAGCACTTCTATTCATTAAATGCCGAAATGATCGATTGACACCAGAGTTTAAAAGGAAATTTATTTCAAAATAGATAACGCTTATCTTCGCGTACTTGATAACATTAAAATTTTCATTTCAAAATTCTGGTGTCAATGTGGCATTTTTCAATTAAAATTAAGTGGTATATATTTTATACCACCACCCTTCAAGGGGTTAAATATGAATGCCATTTGGAATTACGATCCCACTGTATATTTTTAATATTAAAAAAACTAAATTTTACCTGCTCATAAGAGGAGTACATAGACTGTTAATCGTTAGTTGAAGTTAATTTTATTGGTATGGAACAGAGCGATTTTTCTTTTTTACATAAGTCAAGTAGATTGACCTCGACATTCATGTTTTAAAGTCTTCGCATATAAGACATAGATAACATTCGAATAATGATTTTTTCTGTTTTGATATAAGGCGTTGTGCATAAATATGATGATCCAGAAATGGGACAATGCACTTTAAATTTATTTTTAGGCTCCCAATTGTCCTCGAGATTAAAGTTTTCACTGAAAAATATGAAGTCAAACATATTCTTTTCATCCCAGAAGTCCAAGGACAATTCGTCAAGAGTTTTTGCATATATTCATGTAAACATGTAAAATCAAAAATGTCCAGTGACTTCCCCTTTATTTTTGATAAAACAGAAAAGTATAATTACAATTGTATTTAATTTCATCATAAATTTAACGAAAAAATTAAACAATTCTTACATTATTATAAGCCATAGCTGCCAACTCTTCTGATTTTTTTGGACCGGAAAAATTTAATAGAAAATTTTCACTTTTTTAATCGGCTGATTTCAACGATTTGCAATAATAAAATTTTCTGTAAAATTTTTCCGGGCCAAAAAAGCGGAAGATGTTGGCAGCTATGTTATAAGCCCTTCTGCTTGTACATGAATTTAAATGCATTTATTATTATCACCTATATTAAAACGTTAGGTTAACACTTTAAGATAAAAAAAATTCAGGCATTTGCGCATGCGTGAAGTTGAATTTATTAGCCCTTCCAGTTAGAGGTATGTCGTAGCAAGTCTGGTTAGCTCAGTGGTTTAAGGCACGAATTTAGAGCTCTGCGCTTTTGTAGAGGACTATGGTTCAATCCCAACGCTCGGAAAAATATTTTATTTGAATAATTATACATTTTACTACGAGGGAAAATTATATGATTTTTATTCAATTTCATTATTATTTTGATGCTTTATAATTAAATAAAATATGACACTCAACAATTTTTTTATTAACAATTTTATTTTTAAAACATTTCAACTAATTAAAACATAGTAATTATTAGATATAAACAGCCAATTTCCAGTTCAGAGCTTTAGAGATATATTTGTAAAAATAAAATTATTGAAAATATTTACAAATCGCATTCTTAAAAAGAAATAAATAAATACAACACACACAAATAAAAATAGTAAAAATGTCGTGAAGTTTAACATCTAGCAATATTTAAACAAAAATGTATTCTGATTTTCTAAAAAAATGTAAATGTTTAACCCCTTGAGCTCTGATGGTAGAATTTTCTACCACATAATTTTAATTCCGAAATGTCACAGTGGCACCAGAAAATTCGACCAAATTTATTTGAAAAAGGTTTAATGCATTTTTTCGTGTTTATCGTTAACCGGTTTTTTTCATTGCAAAATACTGGCGCCAATGTGACATTTGGAATTTTGAAGAAATTTGTACCCCAGAGCTCAAAGGGTTAACGCATTCCGGCACGGGCAAAATCTGATAGTAAAATGAGAAATTATCGGCTGACAAAGTATATCTCAAACGGAATTTTTAGATTTTTTGAAATCCGTAATTTAAGCTTTTATTGTAAAAGGAAAATTTTACGAAAATACTATTGGTGCCGATTGCAAGTTTTGAATTAAAATTAAATATCCCAGACCAGGCACACTGTGCCGGAAAGGGTTTAAACATTATTTTGTCGGTAGGTAGTAGCAGCAATTTTCCACTTTTCTGTCATGTGCGTTGAAACTTAGAAGAACTAATACATTTGTAAACTCTACCGTGAATTATATAAATAAATAAATGTTTTACATCATGTAGACCATATATTAAATGATTTTTAACTAAATCCCAGAGTGCTATTTTGAAGTAATATCTAAATCTTTAAAATTGTGAAGTCTGCTAAAATATTTTAGAAATGGTTTAACAATTTTGACTTAAAATATTTAAGCTAAAGTATTTTTCATTTATTTTAAATTAATCTACAATTTTTGCTATATTTTGTATGAACATTACAAGGAAGGTCTATGTTTGTGTGCATATAAGGAAAAATATTAATTATTTTCGAGGAAAAAAAATTTAAATAAAGAAGAGATAAGAGGGGGGAAAGAAAAATAGTCATGTAAGAACTATAAATGAACTATTTTGTGAAACTCATGGTTTAATAATTTAATAATGTATAAAACCGTTATGAAAAATTCAAATAATTTAAATGTATTATAAATAGTTACTTGATAGCATGGAATTTTAAGTTTAGGGAATTAAAATGAGACTGATAAAAATAAAATTTATAAAAAATTTTCAATATAATTGGCTAGTTCCATGGGTTTTGTAGTGTAAGTCACATTAACTTATAATTTCTATGCTTGTTTGCCACCGTTATTTTCAAAAAGTCAGTTTGGCCTTATTCAATTAATGAGAATGAGCCTATAAAATAAGTCACATTTTTTTCGTTCTAAAATACTGGTGGCCAAAAATTGTAGCCTGTGACTTACACTACAAGTACTCATGGAAATAGCCAATTTAAAAAATTAGAAAATACTAAACATTGTTATTTTTTCAAAACACTGAGAAAATTCACCAAAATAAATATCAGTTCAATTAATTTTAGTTATCCTTCTGCTAAAAAGCAAGCGCTGTTAAAATTCTTAAAATTCTTTTAGGTGATTACTTGAGTAGGTTAGACTGTCAGAACCATGAAACACTTTGAATCTGTTGGAATCACATAGATAACATACAAATAAATCAAGTTTTCAAAACTTTATTTACAAGTAATTAATTAAGAAAATCAAACATTATTCTAATTAATTTTTTAACATGTTTATTGTCGAATCTTGACAGGTACCATCTAGTATGAAAGATTAAAATGGATACAGTAATCCCTTAATATTCCCGTGGGATAGGTTCCGCAAATGTCAAAACTGCGACAAAAAACTGCTTTTGTTTGTATTCGGTTCGCATCACTATTTTAAAAAAATGCATTTTGTATTATATTTTTCTAAAAAACGTTGTCAACACGTATGTAAACGATTTTTCTTTTAAAAAAGTGTTGCAAATGTTAAAATGTTCTGCCTTTCTATTTCGCGAATAATCAAAACTCGCGAGTGTTAAAGCAGTGTTGCCAGATGGGCTACTTTTTTTAATTCAGATTCTTGATTCGCACCACTTTTTACAAATGATAAAACGTGCTTTATCAATGACATAATAATTAAGGCGAAAATAAAAGGTAATTTACCGTTTCAAAAAAGTGGTGCCAATCAAGAAATCTGAATTTAAAAAAAGTAGCGCACTGGCAACACTGTGTTAAAGGGTTATTCTTTTTCATTTTCGTACACTTAAAATTCGTTTTCTACCGTAAATTTAATTTCTTAAACATGTATACTAGAAATTAATTCGCAGAGAATCATAAAATTTTCAAGATTCGATATCTGTATCAAGAAGCCCCCGTCCAGCAATTGTGGCCTGATGGGAATTGTAACGCTGATTCTATGAATGGTTTATCCATTCTTGAAACACAAATCCATAGCGACTTATTTAAATGTCATCGGGACACAGAGTCGTTAAACTGAACATTATTAAAAGTGAAGGTGACAAACCGATGCCATTTGGGACCCTAGGGTGCCATAGGGGCTTGGATATGTGGTTGCAGTGCCGACAGGTCTCTTACTGGGTGATTGGAGCTAAATAAGGTGCCATACACTTCATATTGGCAGCAATGTGGCACCTCATCGGGTGAGTGGAACCATGCGCATGTGCTGTGACGTGTGTCTTTCTGTTTTCTGTGACGGCAAGTAAAATCTATAGCTATGAGTGAATGAAGGTGAGCTCGATGGCCGAGCGGTTAGAACGCTGAGTTTGTCGCGCAATCGTACGTTGTGAGTTCGAATCCTTCAACGGCCAAAAGTCGGTTTGTATATTTTTTTAATTTTTATTATTGTACACTCTGGATGAAGGGTGCCATATTTTCACCCTAATTAAAGGTGTCATTCTGGCTGCTTTAGGGGTGTCACCAGTGAGACAAGCCTTTCACCTCTAAAAGGTGCAATGTGTCACCATTAGTTTTAACAGTGAAGGGTTTAAATATTCAAAATACTTACAAATATTCCACTGTTCTAAATATTCGATAGCAAACACTTCATGATGAAATAAAGTGTAGAATACCAGTTGGAAAAGTGGAAAAATTATTAAGCCTAAATGCTACGACTCTTAAATACGACAATGTGCTGATGCTTAATCACTTAATTGTCGCTCCCGAGACATTCACGGGCTGCAAGATTCACGGCTTTTGTTCAGAATTATTTGATTCCGACCAGTTTTATTAAATAGCGTAATTGGTTTTATTTTGGTATCATTTTACTTGCCATTAACCTTCCTGACCTGTTGAAATGTTACTCGAACTTGATTAAAATACTTCACACCAGAATTTTTATTTAAATCCATTTAACATACTTATTTAGCTTAAATATTTGTGTTATTTATTTAATTTACATTATGAAAAATTTTCTGGTTTGAATCGAATGAAACGCATTACAGGACTGGGACGTTTAGACCAATTCAGGGTAGGAAGGTTAAATAAGATGAATATTCTTTTTTTCGAAAAAGTGGTGGCAATAATGAATTTTTAAACCGTAATTTAATGTGACCTTTAAGTGGTTAAATTCTTATGGCAACAATTATACAGGGTGTCCGAAAAGTCTAGAAACGCTCAAATAACTCCAGAAATACTCAACAGATTAAAAAACAAAAAGGTATGTGTTAAATATTTTTTAAATGCCAAATTTCACCATCGCAACTGAGCCCATGTAGCTTAAAGGGGATACAACTTTAAAATTGTGAATTATAACCCCCATTTTTTATTGCAAATTCGGATTCCATGGGCAAAAATACGTAACTTTTGTATTTAAACTTTTTTTCGGATCCTCGTTCATCGCGGTGTAATCGAGCATATTAGACAGATACATATTTCGGGTTTTCCAACCACGTTTTGACATCTCGAAATCTGATTGGCCAGAACTTTTGACGTCAAAGTAGGGTCTTTTGCGGGAATAGTGTTTCTCGAAAAACAATAGTGGTGGTTGATTCAATGACGCTTTATATGTCTTTTTCTAAAAAAATAACAGAAAAATATTACATTAATATTCTACTTGCATTATTTGTAGCCATTCAATCATTTTTAAATAATAATCTGCGTGTTTTGATCCTTTAACACGTAAATCCTCCCACGAACAAAAAAAAGAAAAATGTTCATTATTTGGGGGCGGGGTGTGTGGATATCCTGGGTTTCAATGGCATCTAGTACATTTTATTTTTTAAATCATCTAATTTGGAGGGCTGATGCGGATGTAGGTTTTTAAAGATTATTACTAGAAGACAAAATATTGAAAAAAACAAAAAAAGTATAAGGTTTTTTTTTTTTTTTTTTTTTTTTTTTTTTTTTTTTTTTTTTTGCCGGCTGAGCAAATAATAGGAAATTTCGGGATTTGTGACTAATCGTCAAAATGTGCATGCAGAATTTTTCTGAGGCATCTTTAATAAATAAAAAAAATAATGTTTTACTTTATTATTAGAGTATTTTTTGGTATTTCACGAGTAAAGGGGACTGTTTAAAAAATACGAAGTATTACAAATAAAATTCGTGTGTGCAATACGGTCTCGACTTATATTACATATAAATTAAGACAAAAAATTCAAAATTCAGAAAATTGTATAAAGTGGAATGAAAAAGCATTTAAAATTACAAAAAGAGAGAGAGAGAGAGAGATTTGAATAGGTCATTCTTTTCGTTAAGAGATAGAGTTGAAAAAAGACGCTAATATAGACGGTTATGTGTGACAACAACTGTTTTCTCCAGGGAAATCTAAAAGGAGTGTAAGTAATTAAATTATTTCTTCCTCTTCTCTGAATTTCAAATGTGATATTTATACCATTGTATTAAGTAAAAAAAATCTCAATAAGATGGAAACCGTAATGGTAAATAACCTCTCTGGACTAGAAAACAAAAAAATACAGGCGATAAAAAAGTCCCTTATTGTAGGATTCTTTGAAGTGTTTGTGTTCAGGTATTTGCTCCAATTTTAAACATTATTATTATTTTTAAATACTTAAATTATTTTTAGGAATATGTAATTTAAAATTCTGAAAATTTAAATAAATGCTAAGTTTTAAGTTCTTTCGCTTATAATTTTGATATTTAACACTTTATTAACGGAGAAATGTACAGTTTATAGTAATTTAAATCGTTTTCCATTCAAAAAATCTACAAACAGCAGATATTTTCGATTAAAAATCATTTTTTTATTCATAAAATAGCAAAATTTCAGAAGTAAAATATTTCTAATTACATGACATTAAGAGGAAATCTACGGACCATAGGTTGGACGTGCATTATCTACCCGCAAATTCACATACTAATCGTTGTATGATTTAATTATGGAATGTCTGTATTAAAGTGAAAATTACTGTTGTAAACTGCTATAATTTTTTTAAAGTGAAGTGCTCTCAAATAACAACCATGCTAATATTAGAATAGCGATGACGGTTCATTCCAACCCGTACCAAAAGAATAGATGTCAGGACCAGTGTTGCCAATGGGCTACTTTTTTAAATTCAGGTTTCTTAATTAGCACCACTTTTTTTGAAACGGTAAATTATCATTCGTGCTAGCCTCAATTATCATGTCATTTAACAAGGCCCATTTTATCATTTGTAAAAAGTAGTGCCAATCAAGAATCTGAATTTTAAATAAAGAATACTGCCCAGTTAAACTGATGGCATTGAGCTCACAGGCTACAAATACTAATTGTACATTAAAGCCTTATATTTTCAAGGGTTAATTCCGTTCGAAAAAAAAATTAAGAAGGGGAAACAGCTCTCCCCTTTCCTCTTTTTTTATACTTAATCATTGAACCTCCTATACTATCAAAGACATGCTTTATCATATAAAAAATCTATATCCAAAATTCAGAGCAAATTAGATAATTCTTAATAAAAACCCATTTAGCATTTATATAATTTAAAAGGAGTTATCCCCTTCTTTTATACTTAACCATTAAACTTCCAAAACGATTCAGAGATTTGAACGAAATCTGAAAATTCTGCTTGAAAAACCTATTTATATAAATTAAGAGGGGGGGGGAGGCATTAGAACCCCTGTTGCCCCTATTTATACTTATTCAATGAACACCTAATAGCAGTCACGGAATCGCCTCATCAGAATGATCCTAATCTAAATTTTGAACGAAAACTTAATTCTGCATGAAAATCCCATTTATATCAACTAACGGGGGGGGGGCATTAGAACCCCTGTTCCCCCTATTTATACTTATTCAATGAACACCTAATAACAGCCACGGAATCGCCTCATCAGAATGATCCTAATCTAAATTTTGAACGAAAACTTAATTCTGCATGAAAATCCCATTTATATCAACTAACGGGGGGGGGGGATTAGAACCCCTGTTCCCCCTATTTATACTTATTCAATGAACACCTAATAACAGTCACGGAATCGCCTCATCAGAATGATCCTAATCTAAATTTTGAACGAAAACTTAATTCTGCATGAAAATCCCATTTATATCAACTAAGGGGAGGGGCATGAGCTCCCCGTCCCCCCTCTTATACGTATCGAATGAACTCCAAAAACTAATCAGGGAAGCGCCTTATCAGGATATACCTATATACAAAATTTCAAGTGGATCCGATATTTTTATCATGAGTTATCGCGTTACGCACATACGCACATACATACAGAACGGACGGGCACATAAGCTCTCAGGCTATGATAGCCTGTGAGCTAAAAAGTAGCCCACCTGGCAACACTGGTCAGGACTCCCATAGGCGATTGTTTTTATTTTTTTTCAACTCAGTAATTTCCCAATAGAAATTTTGGAGTGGTTTACTCTTGCAAATGTTGTAAACATGCAGTTTAAGTGTTTCTGTTTAGAGATAGTGGTGCCAGTTATAATAAAAAATATTTCTCCCACAAATATAGTGTGAATTTCCATTCATTTTTACTAGTGATAGCATGCGTGAGTATTATCTATTTCACTGAGACAGAGCAGAGTTTATTTAGATTGTTATAAAATGGCAGAATCAAAGTAACTTATTAACCCCTTGAGCTCTGATGGTAGAATTTTCAACCACATAATTTTAATTTCGAAATGTCAGAGTGGCACAAGAAAATTCGACCAAATTTATTTGAAAAATGTTTAATGCACTTTTTCGTGTTTATGATTAACCGGTTTTTTTCTTTGCAAAATTCTGGTGCCAATGTGACATTTGGAATTTTGAAGAAATCTACACCCCAGAGCTCAAAGGGTTAACAGGTAATTAAGCTTACACCAGTAAAAACTCTTTTTTGGCCATAATTAGGACGGAAATTCTGCATTAAAACTATCAGAAAAATACGATTTGTATTTACTGTTGGAAGTTTGAACCGGCGGTAGCAACCCACAATAGTATCAACCTTTAATCCCCTTGAGCTCTGATGGTAGAATTTTCTACCACATAATTTTAATTCCGAAATGTCACAGTGACACCAGAAAATTCGATCAAATTTATTTGAAAAAAGGTTTAATGCATTTTTTTTTTCCGTGTTTATCGTTAACCGGTTTTTTTCTTTGCAAGATACTGGTGCCAATGTGACATTTGGAATTTTGAAAAAATTTACTCCCCAGAGCTCAAAGGGTTAAGGATATGAAAATTCCTCTTTAACACTAGAACAGCCGGATTTTGGACTTACCTAAAACCGCCATTCGGGGTCAATTTGACCCCCATAAGAAATTCAAGCCATACAATAATAAAAAAAATTTTTCTTGATAAATGATGTTTAAATTGCAAAATATCAATTTTTTTTTCTAAGATTTTATAAGATTTTATAATTTTTCTTTTTTATTTATATAGTTAGAGTACGTCTATGCCCATTTTTACGTTTTTTTTTAAATAACGGTATATAAATGGCAATATATAATTCAATATATTTTATTGCACAGTACCGCACAATATAGTTAATTATATATATATATCATAATATAATAATATTACACAAAAAAGTGATAAGAAAAGAAACAAAAGTTACAAATACAAATAATACGAATAAGCACACAATTTACTTCAAAGTGAGAAAGTAAAGAAAATAAATCCTGAATCAGGGTGCGTAGTCATCAAGAAACTCAGAGGATTTTAATTCTTTTAGTATCAGAAATTCTTTAAAGTACTGGTTGTTAGATCTGAAAAAGTATTTCTCTTTCGTTAAATAAAACAAATATTACATTATAAAAATTCTGGTAAAAGGTCCTTACAAGGTGCTTCCAGACTACGCACCCTGTGAATAAGCATATAAATGTGTTCAAAAATTGCTTAGACATCAGCTGAAAAACAGAAATATGCATGCTAGACTGTGAAAGCAACACATTTACCTTTTTTTTGTTGTTAATTAGTTTCTGACATCTTTTACAACTTATATAAGTTTTATTTTATCACTTGCAATGTTAAAAGCACATTTCTTTTGCTTCAGATTCAGAGACTGTACTTGATCTATTAAGGGGAGATGACGACATGATGCCAAATTTGTACGGGTTATTTGTCATGTATTGGATAAATATGCACCTTGATTTACATGACAACAACTGTTCAACAATGGTTATTTCTTCTCCAGACACAAATAAGAATTTACAATCAGGTTGTATCAGGTTTCAGAAGCGAGAGCAAATTTATCTGTGGCAAGTGCTTCGCCCTGTTACTTCGCGCATCGAATCTGAGATACCATATGATTTTACAGAAAGAATTGCGTGACATTGTCTCTTTGGACACAGTTGATCCCCAACTTTTGTTCCATAAATCATCTGCTCAAAGTTTTGAATAACCTAGTGCAAAACGGGCACATAAGAGGGCGAAAAAAAGAATCGAATTCTGCAAGAGAAACATATCAGTTGCTATCAATTCCAAGCTGACGTAGTGATTCAGCAATTGTGCATATTTGAACAGCATTGCTGCAATCACCATCAAAGGCCAATCTGAAGTTGTATTTGTCCCAATGTTACGCGGAGCAAACGCAGTTGTTCCAATATTACAATCCAATATTAATTTTCCCAATATTTCGAGCTGGTGTGCGATCTGTAGAAGAAGTAGGCTGATAAGGCCCATCGGAATCCAAAGAATATCGTTTGATAATGTGTACCTTTCGAAAATGTTGCCAGCAGAAATGTTAGGTATTTTATTGTCTCTTCCTTGTCCACATGAGCTTCCTGATCCGCAAGAAACAAGGGAAATCACTTTGGTAGAATTTTGTACGGCATCACTGTTACTGCTTTCAAAATACGACGCATTCTGTAAATTTGCATTACGCCAGCGTTGATGCCTCTACATTTCATGATAGGGTCGAAATGCTTAGAAGAACCCTCCTAACTGAAGACGAGCACGTAAACAGAGAGAAGACTACTTCCCTTCCCCCTGCATCGCTATGCGTAATCCAAACAAAGCTAAACTGGAGTTTACATTTCTGTTTTTCGTAATCGCTATAAGAAATGGGTGTCACCCTGCGCAGTAAGTAAAAACGAGATATCGGGAATTCAAAAACAGACTTTAACTTGAAAATTTGTCATTTTTCTTATGGGGGTCAAAATGACCCCTGTTGGCTGTTTTAGGTATTTCTATGATTATTTTTTTTAATAATTAATGTAGAAAGATGAAAAATTGTCACAGTATGCTTTATAGTATTTTAGAAAAAGTAAAAAACTATGAGCTGCGGTGTTCGCTTACATGTAGAAATAAAGCATTGGAAATTGGAAAAAAGGTGAAATGACCCCAACGGAGCTTCTAGTGTTAACAGGTTTCGTAGGTTCGCAGGGAGTTTCCAGACGAAGAATTTCTTCGGTATCTATATTTTCTTATGTAAAATCTCTTTTTAATCTTCCACCCCTGAATGGGTCTAATCGACCCAGTTTTTATAATGCGTCTCATTCGATTCAAACCAGAAAATTTTTCATAAAGTAATTCAAATAAATAACACAAAGATTTAAGTTAAATAAGTATGTTAAATGGATTTAAATAAAAATTCTGGTGTGAGATATTTTAATCAAGTTTGAGTAAAATTTCAACAGGGTAGGAAGGTTAAACAAGGCAAAGTTTCATCCATTTGACCTACATTTATTTCTTATAAAAAATACTGATATTTAACCTGAAAAATAATGGGGCACACGCGAAACATTTTTATTCATAATTCACGAAATACTGGTGTTCGTTTGTTTTCTGTGAAAACAATAGTAGCCACTTCTCTCCTTTGAACATTATGTGTTTAGGTATCTTTCCTAATTTCACATTTCATTAAATATGTTTCCAATATATGTATTTAAAGTAAAATTTGTTACAAGTCTAAAACAATATGGCTAATTGTATAATATACATACAGGGATATTCTAAATTAATGCTACAGTTTTTAAGGGTTGGTACAGAACACTGTCACAATCATTTATTACATAGGAATGTATTCACGCAAGTGACACGTTGGTGCCCAATTTGGGTTTTTATTTCAAAATTTCCCATTTATGCCTGAAAAGTCCTGTAATATTTTATCTTTATTTAAGACACAAATTTAACGAAAATTTTAAAGAAATTTCTTTGATAATTTCCTGTTCTAAGTCAAAATTGTTTGAGTTAAAAAATGCAGAACAGTCAGAAACGGGAGATACATAAAAAGAAATAGAATGGGGTTATTTTCTAAATCAAAAGCTTCTATTTCATACTGGAAATTTATAAAGAATATTTTTTTCTTTTTGTAATCTTGACATGTATGTCTTAAACAAGGGATAAACACAGTATAGTAATTTTGTGGTGTGAATGAGAAATTTAGAGATATAAAATGCCAAATTGGCTCCCTGGTGTTTGTTTTACTGCGCATCACTTGCGTTCATACATTCTTATGCAATAAATCTTTTTACAGTGTCTTGTACCAACTACAATGAGCTCGACATATAACAGGAGATCTGTCTTCCTATTCCCCAACATTATGTTCCGAGATCAGCGAGGAATAATACAGTGACAGCAGTTTTAGCTTGCTTTTGGTTCGCATACTAGGCAGAAAATGCTGTTTCTCTCATTACTATTATGCTAGTAGTTGATTCTTTTTCAAATTTCTCTTAAGCTTATGGATATAATAATGAATAATCTATCATGGCGAGCAGTTGTTTTGCATATGCTTTAAAAATTGTTGGAATAAAGGGGGAAATATACAATTTCACAGGTAAAATGCCTTTTCATCCTCTATATAGATGTTTAAAAACCACAAGTGTGTAAAACTTCTTTGTGAATGATATATTTTTCATATTGATTTATTTTAATTTCAAGTATTATTTTTCGTGTTACAAAAACATGGAAAAGAAAAAAAAGGTGGGGCCTCATGATATTTTTATTTTAAAAAATGACAAATTTTTCAAATAAGCAATATCGATGATAACATTTCTTCCCCAACAGAAAATGAAAAATCCCATCTCTCGTTCCGCTTTATGTGTTTTTTCCCTATGAGAAATTGAAATATCCCTTTTTTCTTGCCCCTTCCAAAAGAAAAAAGGATGTTTCATTTTCTCTTTGGGGAAAAATGTGATGATGGATATTGCTTTTCTTCCAACTTTTGTCAATTTTAAAAATAAAAATATCGCGAGGCCCCACTTCTTTTTCTTTTCCATGTTTTTGTACATATACATCACCTATTGCGTGACATATTTTCTTTTATTTAACCGTGTCGCTTATTTGAAATAACATTACCGTAATTTCGGGTGCATAAGCCGCGGCTCAAACAATTATTTTTGGACCCAGAAATCTTATTTAGTAATTGAAGACAAATATTTACGGCGATCTCACTAGTTATATTTGTTTCTTAAAAAATTCTGGATCGAAAAAGAATTGTTTGATCTGCGGCTTATACACCCGAAATTACGGTACTTTAAATGTTGCAGATTTTGAAAATTTTGAGTATTTAACAGGTTATATCTGATAACAGCAACAATATCTCGGTACAGTACTATATTATTTTGCTTGTCCTAGTAGTGTACTTTCATATTCTATAAGAAAAAGTTTTGGGTACTATTCCTTAAATAAGATATTAAGCACGGAAAATGGACAAAAACGTCATTTTGACCCTACGTTGTTGCAACATAATAATGTAAAGTAACAATGCCCCATGAAAATAAATAAATTTTAATAAATAGGTATGGTTATACTAAGAGTTTATGCCGAAAGAATTTTGAGATGTTGTAGCTTGCGAGAGATACAGTGCTCTAAATATACCAGCATTTTACTTTTCACGAAAAATGGCATTCACATCCTTGAACTTTGACATTTTCTATAGAACAGAGGAAATTTTTTCAGGGCTCCAAAATTCCAGATTATTCATCAAATATTATATACTTCAACATATGAAAATATCAAGCAAATCAAGATATACAACTATCAAAACATATTTTTTTTGTCTGAATTTCAAAATAATGGCTCTTAAAAATAAGTGGTTTCATAGATATACCACTGCCCCTCAAGGGGTTAAAGCTAGAACGCCCGAAAATTTTACTCAATTTGATAATGATAATTCTCACCAGAAATTTTATTCAAAATTATTTAATTAATTTATTTAAAGTAAATCTACGCGATTTAACCCTTTGAGCTCTGGGGGTGTATATTTCTTCAAATTTCCAAATGTCACATTGTCACCAGTATTTCGCAAAGAAAAAACACGGTTAACCATAAACACGAAAAAACGCATTAAACGTTTTCCAAATAAATTTGGTCGAATTTTCTGGTGCCAGTGTGACATTTCGGAATTAAAATTATGTGATAGAAAATTCTAAAATCAGAGCTCAAGGGGTTAAATTTAACTTATTTCAAGAACAAAAATTCAGGCTGGAATTGAAATTTAATCATATGGTAGGAGTCAAATCGACTCCATCGGGGCGTTCTAGTGTTAAATTATATGTGCATAATTAAGGCAAAAATTCCAAGTTAAAATTTCATTTATTGCTCTAGAAATATCATTTATTACTTTAATTTGGTATGATTATCTTAACTTGAATACATTTTCTAAGTAAGAAAGTATCTAATTCTTATGTTAATTAGAATCAATTTTTGTAAATTTACAGAACAATGCAAGCTTTTATTCAATTTACTAAGATTTGCAATTTGATTCGAAATTGCGAAGTAAACATCCTTTTTCTGTAAAGATAATTTATCAGGCACATTCTTGAAAATGACATTCATAATCATTCAAAGATTTTTAGTTAGGTATTTTATTTGTTTAAAAATAACTACTTGCATATTTATGTAAGAAAATATTTAAAAAAATGAAAAGAAATCTTTATTATTTTAACCCTTTCCGGCGCGGGCAAATTCTGTTAGTAAAATGAGAAATTAACCACTGACACCGGAATTTACAAACAATTTTTTAAGAAATTTAGAGCTTCTTAATTTAGGCTAAAGTAAAAGCAAGATTTTATTAAAATATTATTGGTGCCAATTGCACGTTTGGAATTAAAATTAAGTGTGTCCAGACCGGGCACACAACGCCGGAAAGGGTTAAGAGAAGACACGACTGAGGCGGCACGTCCACTCACATTAAATGCTCTAAAATTGTGTACTCATTTGTCACATGTAAATAAATTGTATCAAAGTATTTATATATTCTTCAATTCGTGTGTTTGATAAAACTGTGGAAAAATTACACAAGTTGGGAGAGCCTAAGTTTTTAAGCTCTCTGAAGAAATGTATTTTTGAGTTAAAATCTCCAATAAATTCTTAAGTACTCAGCGATTCAGTTGCAAGAAGCTTCAACCTCTCTGACACGGCTTGTTCATCCACTGTTATGTGTTATAAAAACAAAGTTAAAAATTAAAAAAGGTACAGAAGACCTAGAAATCCCCTAATGCCAAAAAAACAGGTAATTAAAGAAAAACACGGTTCACTTTCAAACTTCCCCTTCCCTGCTTTTGCATTCGAGTGAAGCTGGCGGAGAACGGACAGTGGGAGGTATTTTTTACTTTTCTTTTTCCTCTTTTTATTTATATTTTTTGACAGCTCGCGTCTTTATTAAGTGCAATAGGACCCAGTCCGCACCAGCTACCGGATCCGCTCTAATGGGATAGCCCACGGAGCCAGTTTTTCTCGGTGGGAATGCTAGAAAGGCGGGATCTTTTCTACCTCTGCAACGCTCTCGTTTGCCTTGATTTTCGGCGCAAAATTTTCCCTTCTGCGAAACGGCTTAGCTTTTAAGCCATTGCTCTGATTTTATTAATTTCCTCAAAATTGCCCCCCACCCTTAGCTAAGTTCAGTACCACTGTTTAAGCTCAAAAACATCCAACCCCATTTCGTCTGGTAAGATAAGTACTAGGTGTACGGCAACAAACCACACAGTTAACCCAATGGCGAATAAACCACAAAGATTACCAACAAAACACTTAATTTAAACAGCCGACCCTGGTGCTTGTCTTAGTGGATCGCAAAAAAATTCCGCCTTGTTTTTTGTAATGGCGCCTGGTACATTTAAAATCCGTCGTGGTTGCAAAGTCCTGCAAGATACCTGTGAATTATACCTTGCCTTGCCAGGTGAAGGTCTCGTCATTTGATCAAGGTTCTAAGTTACGAGAACAACTTGAGTAGCCATTTGCAATACAAACAGGATGAAACGTTAAGTAAACAGCAAAACAAAGTATAATCAAACGAGAAACAAGTATTGTACATATGATGACGTGCGAAGCGAAGATATCAGGTTTTTTGCCGCTACGCGGTGATTAGGCGGTCACCCACCCAAATACCAGGTATCTAATCCGTTAAGCTGAGGTAACTCGACAGGTAGGATCTGGTCATCGGTTAGAAAAGAAAAATGCTCAGAGATTTCTATAAAAATCTGATAATGTTGCAGTATAAATTTAAGATCATATGTGGCAGACAGTTAAAGAAAAAAAAATTTCGGAAAAATTGCCATTTCTTGAAATAATAGCTTTTAATCACAGAAAAAAACTACCATAAACCTTGAGCTTTCAAGGTTAGTGGTATGTTTATGAAATCACAAAATTTAAAATCCCCAATGCCATTCTAGCACCAGAATTTTTGCTATAAAATTTTTAATTTATTATGTATGTGAAATATAGCCTTTTCTTACTTCCTAATAAATTTGTTCATAATATACACAGTAAGTCATACATTTCAACATTCTAGCAATTGAAATGTTTTGCCTGGAAGGGGTAAAGTAATACAAACTTTTCCGGAAGGTCATGCGTACAGCAACCAAAAGTTAAAATTTTTACCACTCTTTCCAAATAATAAAATTTGCCTTATTGAAATGTAGAAATTTTTAGATAAAATCAAGTTAATTTTTGTCATCTATTAATTACATATAGAAAGAAATACTTGATTACTGAGAATATACATAATTGAGAGTGTCACATGCATTTTACATTAAGATAGATGAAATTTGATTTATGTCATTTGTACAGGATTTCCAAACATGACTAATTTTGATTCTATTTCGCACATTTTTATTTTCAAAACAAAGCTGATTTACATATGCTTTTCCCATATTTGCAAAAGAAATATACTATAAAATGCAATCTTAAGTGTAGTGTTGCAAACAGAATACATAAATAGTCGCGTGTGGCAACCCTGCTTTGTAAATATTAAAGAAAAAATGTGTAAATTGTCGACATTTCCAGGCTGTTTCTACTGATCCATTTAAAGAAATATAGAAAAAGCTATCATTTTTCAATGAGCGATTTGGTCTAGTATTCAATCCATAATTCCAGTGATGCCACCTCAACATTTTCAAAAAATCCGATTGCGGGATTCCTACCGTTTATTTAAAATATAGTAAATTCAATCTAAGACGGAGTCGATTGAAACCGAGAACATTTTCCGCAGTAGAAACTTTTCCGCTCATGCTAAATTTTTTTCTATGACTATGGATTCGGAGGGGATTGAAAATCTTTTCGATATATAAAAAGTTTCATCTTACATAGAATACACGTAACACAGAGTTTGCTGCAGTATTATTAGTCTATTTTAATGAGAAAAGAATAAAGCAAAAATATGGAGAATATTAAAGTTTAAAAATTGAAAATGACAGCGATCAAGCAGCTTGAATAAAAAAAATTCGGTCAACTAACAAAACTCTGCGAATGAAAATGAACTCTTTGAATGACATAAACAATCATCTCGGTAAGTATTTTGCCACCAAATGAAAAAAGGTTTGGAATAAAGGTGATATTAGACTACTGTAAAGACAGAAGAGAATTTTTACAACAGTTTGGCATAAGCGTTCTTCAGTAAAATATCGATTTTATCGAAATTTACCTGGTTTATTTTTTAAAAGAACGGAAGAAACTTTTGAGATAATCTAATATTTTAATGAATCAATTGGGCATGCACTAAAGGCCAGCATCCAACTTGTATTCTGTTTTGTCAGTTTCTATCGGAAGTTTTGAATTTAAAAATAACTTTCTTACTTTAGTTAAAATCAATTTCACCTACAAAATCCTAGCGTTACCATATGGTACTGGATGAATTTTATTCGCATTTTGTTCGTCCACCAGTACTTTTTAACGAAAACAATTTCTTTATATGATGTCTAAACTCTTAACCATTTCCGGCACACTGTGCCTGGTCCGGGATGCCTAATTTTTATTCCAAATTTGCAATCGGCACCAATAACTTTTTAGTAAAAGTTTGCTTTTACAATAAAAGCTTAAATTAAAGATTTCAAAAATAAAAAAAATTCGTTTGTGAATTCCGGTGTCAATCGATAATTTCTCATTTTATTAACAGATTTTGCCCGTGTCGAAAAGGGTTAACGTCGCAGAGAAAATCTGTTTCAAACAATTAACTTATACTAGAATTTATAAGCGAATTGGTTAGAAATATGTACGTACACGTGCTTATTTTTAAGTAAGTTTTTAAAAGAAAAATTTAACTAATTATTTTGGATGCAACTAAAATAAAAATTAGGTATCCTATTTTAAGGCTACCGCCTTCGAAAGTGATAATAATCATAATAAAATGTCTTTCTTTATTTGATATCTTCATGATAAAATGAAACAAAAATTTGTATTTAAACGCTTCTTGTATATTTAAATGGCCCGTACATCTTACGGGCCAGAAGAATTTGATTGATTCATCACTAAAAGCTTTTTGACACCACTATTTTTTAGATACAATTTCATGCTATTTAATTTCAGAAATGTTTAAACTAAATATTACGAATATTTTAACTTATAAAAGGTGGTGTTAATCCATAATTTGAATTTATTATGCGTAAAAAAAAGAATCAGTTAAATGGCTAAAAAAAAAGAAAAATAACTAGTGTAAAAAATGCAAGATTTGAATTTTAACCACTTACCATATTCTTTTTTTATATAATAAATTAAATATTCAAGATTAACACCACTTTTTTAAAGCTAAAGTATTCGTAATTTTAAGTATAAAAAAATTCTGCCATTAAAGAGTATGAAATCTTAATTAAAAAATTTAGTGGTGTCAAAAAGCATTTAATGATGGATTTCTCTGTGCCGGCACGGATTAACCCTTTCCGGCACACTATGCACGGTCTGGGATACCTAATTTTAATTCCAAACTTGCAAACGGCACCAATAATATTTTAGTAAAATATTGCCTTTACAATAAAAGCTTAAAATAGAGGTTTCAAAATATCTAAAAAATTCGTTTGTTAATTCCGGTGTCAGTCGATAATTTCACATTTTACTAACAGATTTTGCCCGTGCCGGAAAGGGTTAAAGTGCAAGGGTGTAGAAATCTAGGCGACAGTGTGTAATTCCTTACTACAAAATTAAAAGAAATATTTTATCATAATTTAATGGAATTATTAAAGAATTTTACACGAAATATTAGACGAAAATAAAATCAGATAATTTTTTTTAACCCCTATTAAAGAAGAAAATAATTCTGACTTTCATGCGATGATAGCCCTATAAAAATTATTTTTATCTTTGAAAATTCAGACGATAAATGATTAAAAATATAACAATGTAAATAGGACAAATGTAAAATATAACAATGAAAAATAGGAAAAATATAACAATGTAAATAGACAATGGAAATAGGTTCTCTGTCATTCGAGAACTTTCGCCTGCTTCTTAACCCTTTGAGCTTTGGGGTGTACATTTCTTCAAAATTCGAAATGTCATATTGGCACCAGTATTTTGCAAAAAAAAAAAAAAAACGGTTAACGATAAACACGAAATAAATGCATCAACCCTTTCCGGCGCGGGCAAAATCTGTAAGTAAAATGAGAAATTATCGACTGACACCGGAATTCACAAACGGATTTTTTAGATGTTTTGAATTCTTTAATTTAAGCTTTTATTGTAAGAACCAAATTTTACTAAAATATTATTGGTGCCCTTTGCAAGTTTGGAATTATAATTAGGTATTCCAGACCGGGCACAGTGTGCCGGAAAGGGTTAAACTTTTCTCAAATAAAACTGGTCGAATTTTCTGGTGCTATTGTGACATTTCGGAATTAAAATCATGTGGTAGAAAAGTCTTTCATCAGAGCTCAAGTGATTAAAATTATTTTTTTCTCAGACCATAAATATTTGGTAACCTCGAGTCGTTTTCATGCACGATTCAAATTGATGTAATCACTGCTTCTATCTGGTTAACTTTTTAGCAGCCAACGCTTTGTTGAACTCCTTGTGCATGGTGCAAAATGTTTGTATTTTGGCAACATTGTATTCACACCAAGCCAGTGTGTTTCATCTCTGCATTACGTCACTTTGCTCTTGTCACTGCTCCTTTTAACAGCTACTCTTTTTTTTCAGAGACTTTGGTATCCAGCCCCTATTCTGTGTTTCTCTCCCCCATATTGAACTTTCAGTAAAAATGACTAATAATCTCATCATCATTGTGGGGTTTTTTAACGCACTTAAAGAACCCTGTGGTTTTCTTATGATCATGCGCCACCTTTAACGAAAATGCTATCGTACGGATAACAATTTCACCGTATGAATCATTACGATAAAAAAATGGTTCCAATCAAGAAAACCGAATTTATGAAAAAAGTAGCCCAATGGTAAAACTGTCATTACACTTTGCTAGGTAGGTTTCTGATCTATATTCCATGACGGATCAACTTATTTTCTAAACATGTTTTGAATTTTTTTAAATTTGTTTTAACTTTGATTTCCTTTTTAAACAATCTGAGAATAGTGGCAGATTTGTTTTATCTTTTTCTTTGACATACTGACTGAACATAAATAATGGAATTATTCTATTTTTACTACGCCGTCATGATATATATATATATATATATATATGTATATGTATATATAGAACAATTAGATAATAATACAAATCAACATCTATTACTGTAAAAATTTTGTATATATATATATATATATATATATATATATATTAGTTGTCATTTGTATATAATTTTCACGTATCTCAAAAATTAGCTTGAATAATCAATATTAAGTATAACATTAAAAAAAGAGTATTTGCTTCATTCATTTTCTTTTGATGTAATTGCTAATTATTTGCAGAATATAACTCTGCAGCATTTCAGATATTTGAAACTATTTAGAAACACGTGCATCATAATGTATTATTAATCAGATACAGTATGTAATGAATTTTATTGCAAGTATAATTTGAATTACTGTTTCTCTATTATTCTGTCTCAAATGAAATGTACATAATTTAAGCAGAATATGCAAAAAACTATAAAATACTAATCGAAAAATAACTTTTATATCTTAAACTAATATTATTATCTTTCTTGAAAGCAATTTCTAAATAAGGCAAAATATAATTTTTGCGCTTAGTGAGAAACTAGATTTGAAAATTTTCAGAACAGAACCAGCTTTTACACAAATTTATAATTTGATTACCAGTTGCGAATGTAAACATCATCATTCTGTAAAGAAAAATTATCAGACAAGCTTCTGATAATGACATTCATAATCGTTTAAGAGCTTTAGTTTCGTAATTTGACTGTTGAAAAATGATAATTGGCTTAATTATGCTGGAAAGAGGGAAAAGATTGTGAAGACATTACTGCTGTTTGAAGTTAAACATATTTTAGAAAAAGCCACGATACACAACTGTCAAAATTAACTATTCTTTACCAATATTTTTAAACAGTAAATTTTTTCTTAATTACCGTTAGAAATTTTTAAGATTAAATAATGTTAATTTCTGCAATAATTTCCTTGGAAAGAAAAAACATTGCTGTCGTATGATATTTGGGAAATATTGTGTTCCGCCAGTTGATTTATATTAACCCTTTGACATCTGGTGGGTAAATTTCTTAATTATTCAAAATATCACATTGGCATCAGTATTTTTCAAAGAAAAAACCGATTAACGATATACGCGAAAAAATGCATTACACATTTTTGAAATAAATCTGGTCGAATTTTCTGGTGCCGTTGTGACATTTCGGAATTGAAATTATATGGTAGAAAATTCTACCATCAGAGCTCAAAGGGTTAAACCTATCCGGGGCATTGGTCCCACGTCAGACCACCTAATTTTAATTCTAAATTTAAAACGGCACCAATAATATTTCAGTAAAATTTTAACTTTAAATTGAAAACTTTAAAAAAAAAAAGAATTTTTAATTTCTAAAAGAGTCGTGTGTAAATTCCGGTGTCGGTCAATCATTTCATCATTTTACGAAAAGAACTTTTGTGTGCTGGGAAGGGTTTACGTCACTCAATTTAATTTCTTTTACTTGTATAAAAATTTAACACCAGATTTGCCACTTTCGTCTCAAAATTTAATTCGAAATTTCAAATGCTCACCATAAATTTCAAAAAAGATTTAGCAGCTAAATAATTCTTATTAAACTAAGTTATTAAATATTTTTCTTTATTTCCGGTATCAACTTGAAATTCTTGATTGAAAGTGGAGACCAAACTGTCTGCCCTGTTCAAAAATATACGGGCCACAAGCTACGTTTTCAAAAGGTATAGACGGGTTTCATAGTAAAATTTACCCTTGAGTCAACTACATCGAGCCCTACATGGATCGATAGATCATAAAAAGGAATTCATTTCTCCCCAGTTTTAAGTGTGTATCTCAAGACTATGGAGGGTAATGACCCTAAATGCCTCTTTTGGAAAAGTGCGCATTGTGACGAAACTACTAAGCATATATCAACGAAATACATAAGGTGTGTAAAAAAACACAATACGAATGTTTGACAATTTTTTCAGAATTTTTTAAACAAAAGAACAAGTTTTCTAACATTTTTCCTGTTTTTAAATGAACATTTTAATTAAAAATAAACTGAAATTTCTGAGTGACCACCTTAATTTTTCTGCATGAAATACCATGACACATGATCCATATTCACTATCAATTTCAACTTTCTACGCATGGTGCATCATTTTAAAAAAAGGAAAAATCATTTTCCAGCGGTAATGTGAGGCGTGTCTCGGACGAGTTTCACGGTTTCTTTTCAAATTGCACATATTAATTTACACGGTATTTTTAAAAGAAGGCGTGAAATTCGTCCGAGACACGCCCCACATTTCCGCCGGAATATGATTTTGCTCTTTTTTAATATGATGCACCATACGTAAAAAGTTGAAGTTGATAGTGAATATGCATCATGTCTCATAGTATTTCATGCAAAAAGATTAAAGTGGTCACTCAGCAATTTCAGTTTATTTTTAATTAAAATGCACATTTAACCCCTTGAAGGGCACCGGTATATTATATATACCACCTAATTTTAATTCCCTTATGCCACATCGACACCGGAATTTTAGTATAAAGATTTGCTTTTTACAATGTACGCGTAAAACAGCTTTTACTTTCTATCATATAAATCTGTTTGTGAATCCCGCTGTCAATCAATCATTTGAACATTTTAGGAACATAAGTGCTTTGCCCCTCAAGGGGTTAAAAACGGGAAAAATGTTAGAAAACTTGTTCTTTTGTTTAAAAAAATCTGAAAAAATTGTCAAACATTCGTATGGTGGTTTTTTACATCCCTTATTTTTTTCGTTGAAATCTGCTTAGTAGTTTCGTCACAATGCGCTCTTTTCCAAAACAGGCATTTAGAGACATTACCCCCCTTTGTCTTGAGATACAAACTTAAAACTGGGGAGAAATGAATTTCTTTTTATGGGCTATCGATCCATGTAGGACTCGATGTGGTTGACTCAAGGGCATATTTTGCTAAGAAACCCGGCTATACGCTTTGGCGGGGATTTTTTTTTTTAGAAATTTTGCATTTTAGACCTGAAAACTTTTTATACTGCTTTTTTTTATTTGCGATATATCGATCATTTTAATAATAAAATATAACCACTAGAACTTTTTCCGAGAGTTCAGAATTTTTTAAAGATGGTTTTGTAGATGTCGATAAAAACCATCAAGTGGCCTTCATTGTTTTAAGGTAAAATGAGCAAATTGCGTAATATTCTCATTTATTTTGATTAAAATATCATATAGAGAAAGAAAGATTTATGGAGTACGCACCGTGCCTGATTACTAACGGGACACTCTCACACTAGTAAAATGTTATAGAAATTTTCACCTTTTTAAACGCCCATTTCACTTAAAATTACTGTCATGAATAATGAAATATTTTTTAATTCTTTTTACTGGTGGTAGTGTACCCCGCTGATAATCAGGCCTTGAATACACCATATGGTCAAAGGTGACCGGCCACTTGTGATTTTAGACATTTTGCCAAATATCTAGAAAACTCCCTGAGGACTTATAATGAAGCTCTAAGTGTGTAAACGTAATAATACAGATTATACATTGACCTGTAAGAATTTTTTCCTGAATCTCCACAGGGGAACGTTAACAAATATAAAAAGAACGAATATCTTTTGAATAATCCTGTAAAAAGTAATTTAGCTAAAATGTTCAAACGTTAGATTATGATTAAGTGATTTATTGTAATTATTTGTGTCTTTTTATGCGGATAGCATGTATACCCGCAGAGAAATTAAGGTTTATATAAAAACAGTCCCAAATTTTTCAAAGTTTTTTGCTTATAATTTTTGAGTTCATGATATAAAATAATTTTCTTTCCCGAAATATGACAAACAAGATTGTACACAATACCTAGTAATCAGAATTAAAAAATAATAAAATGAGTAGGTTCACCAAATAATTTTTCTTTCCTCATGCGTCAACGATATCAAACTTTCATTTGCATATTGCGTTAACTAGTAGTATAGAGCAATTTTTGTGAAAGTTTCAAAAACATAGCTTGAAAATTCTGAAAGTGATCGTCAGTAGAATATGCTAAAAATCCGTTATTTCCAAAATGAAGCAAAAATATGATTTTCTCAATAACCAAATGTTGATACAACCCCTAATTTTTTTCAGGACAACGTATTTAAAGCTTATTCTATTGATGATTATTTTAACCCTTTGAGGGGCAAAAAACTTCTATTCATAAAATGCTGAAATGATTCAATGACACCGAAATTTAAAAACAAATTTATTTCAAAATAAATAAATGTTTTTCTTTACGTACTTAGTATAATTAAAATTTTCATTTAAAAATTCCGGTCTCAGTATGGCCTTTCGCACATTCAAGCTATGTTTTTGAAACTTTCACAAAAGTTGCTTTATTCATGTAGCTAATACAATATGCAAAGGAAATTTTGCTAGTGTTTATGTATGCGCAATGAAAAATAATTTCACAAACCTGTTCATTTATTATACAATTTTTACTATTTTTTAGTTTTTATTACAAGATATTATGTACTAAGTTTTTTGTAATATTTTCGGAAAAGAACATTATTTTATATTAGGAACAAAGCAAATTATATGGAAAAATTCTGGACTGTTTTTATAACAACATTAATTTTTCTACGAGTATACATGCTACCAGCATAAAAATGAATACAAATTATTACAACAGACCACTTAATCATAATCTAGAGTATGAACGCGTTATCTAAATTAGTTTTTACAGGGTTATACAAAAGATATTCGATCTTTTTCAATTTGTTGACGGTCTATTACGGAGTTTCGGGAAAAAAATCTTCACAGAAATGTATGACCTCTACTATTATTTTTACACACTTAGAGTTTCAGGATAATTTCTCATGTATTGGTCTAGGTATTTAACAAAATGTCTAAAATTGCAAGTACCCTTGTCACATTTGGCTATATAGTGTGTACACATGTGACAGATTAACCCATTCGTGCCCAGCATGTTTTGCGTAAATTTTATTTGGTTGGCACCACTATTTTTAGAAGATTTAAGTTTAGTTCATTAATAACGAAAATGCATCATTTAAATAAAATAATTATTCCTTTTCTTTTTTACCGGTGTCAAAAACAGTGCTGAATGCACCTTTTGAAGCGTCCCTAAAAAGGGACGCTAGGCACTAATGGGTTAACACTAGAACCGCGGCGACGGGTCATTTTGACCCGTATCATATGGAGAAATATCGATTAGAACCAGAAATCTCTTAATAAAATAATCTGAATATATGCTGAGCAAAATTATTTGCAATAAATAACTTAAACAGTTTTAAATGAAAATTCCGGTGAGAAATATTTTTATAAAACTTGAATGAATTTTTCCGCGGTTCTAGTGTTAAAGTTTACATGTATTTAAGTATTTAGACAGACTTTAAGAATATAAAACAGGGTTCGCAGAGTATTACCACTAAAATTTAAGAATAATTTTAAAGTATTTCACAGCAGAAAACTATTGTAAGACCCTGAAATGAAGGTGGGGGGGTGGATTCTGTTTTTAAAAATTAAATGTAATTTTTTTTTTGTAGTGGTGTCAGAGTCCTTAAAAAATATAAGGCGTGTGCTAACCTTGTTTTTAAAAGGATTTATTTTTGAAAAGAAGATGCTATGCATTTCTGAATGATAACTTGTTTCTAATTATAATCTTAACCCTTTCCGGCAGAGTTTGCCCAGTCTCGGATATTTAATTTTAATTCAAAACTTGTAAGTTGCACCAATATTGTTTTACTAAAATTTTGCTTATACAATAAAACCTTAAATTAATCTTAATTTCTAAAAAAAGTCATATGTAAATTCCGGTGCCAGTCAATAATTTCTTATTTTACAAAAAGAATTTGCCGTGCCAGAAAGGGTTAACGGATAGTTCATAAAGAATTGCATGTCGGCTATTACAGGGTCGGGCTGAAAAATAAAAAATCCATTAAAAAAAATTAATTGTTCATGTTTGCCAAGAATAGTTTTAAGATAGCAACATTGTACAAATATTCCGAAATTAAAACCCTTATGATTTCTTGGATCTATTGATGCGTACTAACTCTGATATAGAATTCAGCCATTAGGTATGGCGAGAAAACTACTTTAAAATACATATGACCAGAGAAGAGGTGCAAAAATATAGGATCCAGCGGGTAGTCTCTCACCACAAAATTTTGAAATTTTCTTCGCTGAAAATTTAATAGCGTTCAAACAAAACAAAACAAAATATATACGAAGTATTAGACTAATAAAAAAAACGCAATCAATTTAGTGATGAGATATTGCTAACTGGCGCCTAGATTTTTGAACCACTGGTCCAGAATATCTGGAGCCTCGATTTACACGTGACACCTTAAAACAGACAGTTTACAACTTCCAAACTTCTGGACTGTGTTGCTGCATTAGACAAATTATTTATTTGGAAACTCTGATTTCCCTTTAGAAACTTTCTAGCAGTAATTTTCTGTATGTACATCACATAAAGCAAATGTAACGATACAACTTTCTGATATACTTGTGGATAGTTTAATAATAATAATAGTAATAATAATAATAATGAAATAGGGCCGATGTCGTCGATATCATATCAAACTTTCTAAAACGAAAATAGTGTTTCAGTGCTCTAGTTTTTAAAAATTACGATTTCGTGATTGGTACAACTTTTCTGAAATGGTAAAAAAAATTCCTCCTTAATTAATATGTCATTAATTAAGGTGAATTTTACTATTAAATAATCGTGCATATGAAGAAATCAGAATTAAAAAACAATAATATACCACTTGTAATAGAGATTCTTGTGAGGGTGTAGCTTTGTAGCATCTGCTATTTTATTAGAATACTTAGAAGAAGCGTGATTACGTATAGTAGTCCAGATTCGGATGTACGGAAAAACCCCACAATGATTGCTAAGTTACTCTTTATTTAGACATGTATTACTAGGGGGGCACACATACAGTACTCGGAGAAAATCTCCGAACAGCGATTCGCAACTTCACAAGACGAGAGCAGTGAGTCAAGTCGCTCCGTACATAGCAACAAACCGCCACTTTTGGCATGATAGAAAATCGCCAACATACACAAGTTCGCCCAAGCACAATGGATAGTATACGCCAAATAACAGTTAAAATGCAGCCAGCAAGATCAGAATTCAATTTGGTTTCCCAGCTGGGATGGAAAGGAAAGGTTGCCAAACGATAAATTGTTACACGTGTTGTTTTGTCTAATAAAGAAGCACACCGAGGGGACATCAGATTTTACTGCGCAGATGTTAACCTTTACGCAGGGGCTCGCTCAGTGTCTACCTGAGAATACATGTAAGTCCGGACAGATGCTGTCACAGCCCCTCCGTAAAGGTTAAATTCATTTTAGGGTTTTGTCGAGAAAGGAAAAAGAAGCGTAAGCATAAATTTTAACTGCGAAACAGAGATGATCTCCTTATAAGGTAATGCAGAATTGCTTCGATCGGAAATAGCAGACATCTGGAAATTGTTTTAAACGGTTGAATAATATGTGAGTGTATTTCTCACAGAAAAAGTTAAGCAGCTGCCGATTTTCGGTTAGAGAATTAATAAGCAAGAAAAATGGAAAAGGAATGAAGGACAACATAAAACTAATTTTGAATTGAACAGAGACGGGGGGTGTAAAGGAATCATTTAAGAAAATAACCAATATATAACGAAATAATCGTTATATATATCGCCCGGTGCACCACAAAAAAAACTTTTGCTGTCCAATGTGCATAGGCTAGCATAAAATATTATAACATAAAAACATACATAAATGCAAAAGTTTTTTTTTATATGTATCTGTAGAAATTTGACGTCATGATAATGGAGACTTTTGTGTTCACAAACAGTCAGCAGTTCTAAAGTTTCTATATTTTTTCACTATTTCTGTATATGGATCCAAGCTAGTACTGTATTTTATATGTAGAAGTTGAGTCGACTCAGACAGTACAAAAACATTAGTGCAGCTTTGATTGTTATCATGACACAAGTAAAAATTGTGAAACATATATACAAAACATGAAACTAATACTAAATGAATGTAAAATAGCAATACACAAAAATAACATAATAGCACTATATTTTTCAAAAAAATTAAAAAAGAGTAATATGATGTATATTAAAATAAAAATGTTTTTGTAAAAAAATGTTTCATGCCGAAGCATAGGATGACAAAAAAAAGAGGTGCTCCAAGCACGCCCATAAAATTTGCGTCACCCTGAATCTTGTGTACAACACAAGTATTATGGCATCGGCTTAGGGCCTAGCCTTAGATGAGGAGGGAATTGTGACGCTCCCCCGAAGGCACTAGCGGTCTTCTGAAGGAGCTCACGTCGAATTACATGAAAAAATTTGAATTGTTGTGAATTGGAATCACAATTCAAAAATTTGAATTAAAACTCCAATTCCAAAACTTTGTCTCTCAACACAATGAAGCTTGAACCCTTAGGGCATTAATTTTGAACGGGAACAAGACCTCAAAGGGAAGAATTGAAAAAGAAAAAAAACAAAAAAAATGTATATCATATAACAACTAATATGGGCAGACAATCCTAGAGTGAAGAGAGACGAAAAATGTGTCACAATCGAGTGGGGTGATGAACAAGTCGTATACAAAAATGTGTTATATTTAACTACATGAATCATTTGTTTACTTTTCTAAACTACAGTACCTGTTTATCTAACTATAATATGTTTGACTTATAGTACAGGGATTGTTAAGTGGGAGGTTAGCTAGTGGAAAAATATTGAATTAATGAATATTGTCAAAGAAATTTTAAGTGTACTGCAAAAAGAAACAAAATAAAAAGTAACTAAAATTTAAGTGAGTATGAAGACATATCTAAGTGTTAAAGGATAACAATGATACCTAATATTGTTCCTAAGAGATCTTCAGAGCAACAGTGATGGACCAGCCATGATATTGTTAAAGATCAGTCAAAAACAACATACACACAACCATGAGCTCTTTGGTTGGATATGTGGTATCATAAAACATGACATAAAAAATAATAAATAGTGTTTTTACATTAGCTTCTGTTTCTTAGATTGTATGTGTGAGGTTGATAAAACGTATTAAAGTTAGTGTTGTTTATATGACTTGATGCATCAAATAAATGTCCATAACGAGGAGGCGCTAGTAAAAGTCTATCAATATGTACCCGAAATGCTGTGTTATCAGGAGTATACAACCTTTTAATTGAGAATGACACAGGGGAATGTTTACAAGTGACAATATATGGACCAGTATACTTTGTTTTAAACTTGTCATTTGATTTTAGATATACAATATCTTTTAAGAAAATGGATCTTAATTTAGCTTTCTGACCGTAATATTTATATCTTTTATCTTGAGCAGATTTAATGTTGTTATAAGCTTTGTGATATATCTTACTCAAATCATCAAGTAATTTGTGTACTTCAATATGTTTATCAAGGAAGGGTTGGTTGCACGACTGATCAAAAGTGTCAAAAATTAGAGAAAGTTCACGTCCAAAATGAAGAAAATTAGGAGAGTACAATGTAGTTGCATGTTTGTAGCCGTTATAAAGTGACTTGTGTATAAATACAGCATTTTCAAATGAATGACCTTCTTGTAAAAGAATATTAACTGAATATTTGATTGACTTATTGATTCGCTCTGCAATCGCATTTGATTGTGGTCTCGAGGCAGAACTGTGTAATACCTTAATGCCCATTGTATCATTAAAAATGTTATATACCTGAGAAGTGTACTGGGGTCCTAAGTCTGATAAGACAACCGAAGGTCTCCCAAAGGTGGTTATGTAAGAGAATAAGCATTTAACAACCTTACTTGCAGATATGTCATTAAGTGGAAAGAGTTCAATATGTCTCGAAAAATGATCAGTAATAGTTAAAACATATTTTCCATTAGTAAACGGTCCAAGGAGATCAGTACTGATAGTGTGACCAGGGTACCTGGGAGTGTATGTGGGCTGCAAAGGTGCGGGTGGAGTTTGATGATGTTTAGTTTGAAGACATTTGATACAGGATGCAACAAAGTTTAAAGTGTCTACATACATACCCTTCCAAAAATATCTACCTGACAAGAATTCATAAGTTTTATTAAAGCCAAAATGAGATAAATGTGAAATTGTTAAGACTTTGCTTTTAAGTGAATTTGGAACAATAATGTGATACGAAAAAGTGTTATTAAAAATATTTTCCTTCTTTAACATTAATACTTTCGAATCAGGATGAATGAAGTAGTTAGGAAATTTTTGAGAAGATCCTTTCTTTAAGATTTCTTTATAAACAACAGACAAAGTAGGGTCATTTTGTTGTTCAGTAGCAAATGTTTCATTCGAAATTTCTAATAAAGGGTCAGGATTTGTTTGTGTACCAGAAATAAGGCAGTTAACATGCATATTAGAATCATTCGAGCTGGAGTGTGGAGTATCACATTCTACAATAGGTAAGGGTTGAGTATCATGAATCAGTTCAGGATTTGTAGCTAAAGTCTGTTGATTATTTTCAAAGTTACAGCGAGATAAATAGTCAGCAAGTACATTCTTTTTACCTGGAATATGTTGAAATTTGTATGTGTATTCTGTGAGATCCATGAGCCAACGAGAGATAATATCAGCCGGGTTTGTAGTTTTGTTGTACTTTTCCAGGGGTTTACTATCTGAAAGGATTACAAATTCTCTGTTGTATAAATAATATTTGAAAGCAGTAACTGATTTATGAATCGCCATGAGTTCTAATTTAAGTGCAGGATATTTTTTTTCTGATGCTTTTAAAGATTTTGAAAAGTACGCAACAGGTAATAGTTGTTTATCATGTTCTTGTAGTAAGACGCCAGAAATAGCAATATTTGACGCATCAGTATTTAAATAGAACTTTTTGTTCCAATCAGGTAATCTAACCATGGGTGGATTAAAGAATATCTTCTGTATGGTGTCCATAATTTTTTGATGTTTACTTGTCCACTTAAATTTGGCTTTTGGAGTAGTTAAGTTTATGAGAGGCTGCACAAGTTCAGAAAAGGATGGAACCAGAGATTTGTAGAATGTAATGACACCAATGAGTGCTTTTATTTGACGTTTTGTTGTAGGTGTTGGAAAAGATGTTATTTTTACAATGTTCGACTGAACAGGAGAAATAGTTTGATTTTCTATGTGAAATCCAAGATAATCTAAACTGGTTTTGTGAAAAGTGCATTTGTTAGGGGACAGCGTTAAGTTATATTTTACTAATATTGCAAGAATTTTATCCAACTTATCACACATTTCTTGATATGAATTGGCACCAACAATAAGATCATCTTGGTAGGTATAGACACCTTCTAACTGTAATTCATCAAGTAAGGAGTCCATTAAAGCTTGATAAATTGAGGCGCTAGATTTTAATCCGAATACTAATCTCTTATACCGAAAAGAACCGAACATTGTAGTGAATGTGAGCTGATTTTGAAATTTTGCAGGCAAATCAATCTGATGATATGCCTGATGAAAGTCGAGAGAAGAGAAAAAACGATATTGTGAAAGATTTGAAATAATAGTTTGAATTTTTGGAAGTGGATAGGACGAACCTTGAATTATAGTATTAACCATTCTGAGATCTACTGCGAGTCTATATTTCTGTATACCTGTACCGTCTGGTTTCTTTTTAACAAGGAGCATGGGGCAGGCCCATTCGGAACAATGACGTTCAATGATTTTGGCATCAAGCAACTGTTTGATTTGATTTAAAACATCCTTTTGCACAGCTTGGGGAAGAGGGAAAGGAAGAGTCTTTATTGGGTAATCATTAATGAATTTCAAATCAGGTACAATTTTATCAGTATGACCAAGTGTGTCTAATGATTTGGAAAAGGCAGGATAATAATTAAGTAGCAATTTAGTTAGGTTCTTTGCTTCGTCAGATTTTAAGTGAGTAAGATTAAAATCCTTAGCCGATAAATCCTGCTTTCTTTTTTGTAAGATTTCATTAGACGCCTGAATGAAATTTGCAAAGTGCTGTTCTGAGTTATTTTGCTTGTCAGACATTTCAGAAGTATAGTCGCGAATTTCCTCAATCTCAGATAATTGACCTATTTTTGTGTGTTTAGGGAGATGAATGGTCTTTTCAGAAGTGTTTTTAAGTGTTATTGAAAAGAAATGATGTATTTGTGAAGTTTTCTTTCTTTTATTGGATAATTTGTTCATTTGAATAATGGCATCATTTCCTATTAATTCTTTTGTTTGTGCCAAATATTCAAATAGATAATTTCTGTTATTGTTGATGTTATTGGAAGTGTAAACAGAGCACCATATTTGTTGTTGGGGTTCTAATATTATTTTTCGAGTTAAGAACACCGCTTGATTCATTACAACATCACTCAAAGAATTGCATGATTTTGATTGTTTCTCTCCAGAAGAATCTTTACTGGTTTTTAAAGGAACAGAGAAATTATTGTTGACATAGAGACACTTGTTAAAAGTATCGATGACAACATTGTATCTAGTTATGAAATCAAAACCTAAAATGCCTTCAAAACTGGAAGACTCGGGTATGTCAACAATATAAAAGTGGTGTGAAAACGCTTTTTGTTTTAGCTTAATGGATGTTCTGATGCAGGCGGAAAATGAGACATCAGAATTGACAGTTTTAATATTGACATCAGTGGACAGTCTTTTATATTTTAAGACAGGTTTAAGTTGATTAAATAATTTTTGTGAAAGTAAAGATATACTACTACCAGAATCAGCCAACAAAGTAATATCATGGTTTGCTATAGTGGCTTTAACAAGAGGAAGGGATTGTGACATAGTGTTTACACTACAAATTATCTGAACATTATCACTTTCTGTTTGTGTACTGGTGTTATTTGCTATCTTAATGGAGTCAAAAGTTTGGGAACCTACTGAATTAACTAGTCTCGAACTTGAAATTTTAGGTAAAACAGGGTCAAAAAGAAAAGTTGCTGATGTAGAAGTATTAGATTGAGACACAACACCATCAGCATAAAAATTGTATCTCTGTTTCAGTTTTCCTGAAATTGTGGAGTGGAATTTGTGTAATTGTTTTTTCTTTGAGTATTTGCTCTTTTCCATTTAAAACAAGAGAGAGCGTCGTGATTGTTTCGGCCACATAACTGACAAACAACTGGTTTTTTTTGTGAAAACTTGTGTGGGGAATAACGTCTAGTGTAGCTCCGATTTTTGTAATTTTTTTTGAAACGTGAAACACCCGCGGAATGTTTTGGTCTAGTCTGCAGATTTTTTTGCTCAGTTTCGGTTTTAGTATCAGGAGGGGCAAAAGACAATGCATTTATTTTCTCAGAAATTTCTTTTAATTGCGATTCGATGAGATTTTCTGATCTGTGTACCGAAGGTAAGGAATGTAAGATTTTCTCATTCCTTAAAATTTCATGAAGGGTTTGCGCTCTTTCAACTGCTGTTTTATAATCATTAATGCCTTCTTCCTGTAATTTTATTCTAATATTTGAAGGAAGGGCTTCTAGAAATTTCATGAGTTTGATAGTGTTGCGTGCATTTTCGTCGTTGATATCTGCATATACTGTAGCCGCAAGAACATTTAGTCTATGGGCTAAATTTTTTATGGTCTCAGAAGGCATAAGTGCTAAACTGGACAACTCAACCCAGGCAACACATTTACTAGGGGGGGCGAAAAATGACGCAAATTCCTTTTCCAGCAAATCAAGGTCTGTTATCTTTTGCAGGTCAGGGTTTTGGGCTAGAAATTTTTGTGCAGGCCCAACTAACTTTCCCTTTAAGATTGCAATTGTTGTCTGTGGGTTATATTTATTAATTTCCGCAGAGACTCTAACTTGGTCAAAGAAAAATTTAAGTAAATCTGGATCTCCATCAAATTGAATGATATTTATCGGAATTTGTTTTGCCGCCATGATTAGTTTTTTTTTTTTGTTTTGTTTTTTGTTTTTTGTTTATTTACACTCACAAGTTTTAGAGAAATTGTTACACAGACCGGATTTATGCTCTAAAGCACATTGAAAACAAGTAAATTTCCTAGCTAGTAAAAATATATAAATTAGCAAAATAAATAGATTTTAAAATATACCTCACTTTAAAGATATCTTATTTAAACCTTTTATGACAATAAGGCAAAGGGAGCACATACAAAAGGTAAATCATTTAGAAAATAAAATAAATAAAATAACAAAATAATTACACTTTGAAACATATATCTATATATTCCTTCACTTTAAAAAAAATACTTACTTTATCTTTAGATAATAAAGCAAAGAAAACTCTATAGAAAACCGCAAAAACTGTTAGCAAGCAAGGGAAAAAAATCCTTTAACTTCTTTACACAAGGAAAAAGAATTCCTTTTTTTTGTAACTTAAACCCTTCTGATTTATTTATATTTTTTGGATGAAAAAGAATGTTCTTATTTTAACTTTGTAATTAAAGTTCAAAACTGGTTAAAAACACATTTAAGCATATTAGAGAATCTAAATACAAATTAAAAAAACAAAAAAAGGGGTGGGACGTTAAATATGAAATAATAGCACATAAATGCAAATAATTGATAAAAACTGCATAAAATGTCAGCAAAGATAATAACTAGAAATGACAACAGTTACCGTGCTTTCGCAAATTAAAAATCTTTGCAAAAACACAATAACAGGATTATATTAATGCTCTACCACAGAACATAAATTTTGACCGTTGTGTCCTGAATGTGAAAGCAGAACATGAAATAAACAAAGTAGGTGGGTTGACTTACTGATTTAGTTTTAAAAAAAATTAACTAATTACTAATTTAATAACACAAAAACTTAGGGAAATGGGGCAAGATCTGCTCTCACGTTCAAAATGTAGATTATTTCGAAGTTGATTTTCGTTGTTGTGCACTTTTTCTCTTTTTTTTTATCACAGAAGACTAGCAGAAATTTTATATTGTAAACAGGTAATTGAATATGCACTTATCGAAGGTGGTGACACCTCTTTTAGAGAATTTTTGGAAATCTCTTATTTATTTATTTATTAATTTTGTGCACTGTTAACTGATACATACGATGAATTATTTCTGATGGATTTCTCAGAATTGAGGACTTATATTGCATGTGCAAATTTTTTTACTTTCTCTTGCAGTCACCCGTGAATGAATCACTATTTTTTTGCACGATGTATCACTTTACGATGCATAACTAGACATGCACACTTATTACACACAAAAATCTTCTATGAGACTTTATGAGATTTCAGTAGAATACGTTGAGTAAATATGCAACACACATTATGAATGAGTCGATGATAGCACTATAATCACACACAAATTGGACTTTATTGCCCGTAAATTTTATATCTTGCATATTTTGTAATTTTGACGAAGCACACGCAGCCCTCGATATGTGCCGGTGATGAAAACACATAACTCACACAGACGATGCGAGGAGATGAAAAAAAAGGAACGCCCAGCGCTCAGGTGACAATTGGCCGCAGGGGAGACATTCCAAAGCAGTTGAGATGGAGCACACAGGGGAGGAAAAGGGGTGTCCAGCTAAGGAATTTCAGGACGGGAACAGCGCTGTACTTTTCGACGTCGACCGCAGGTGACGATGGGGACCTCAAATCCACATCGGTTGACACTTAGCAGGCAAGACTAATAGCATTTTCTACCGGGGGATGCAGAGACGAAAAAGAAGAACCGAAATGCATCACATCCACAGGAAAGTCGCAGTTGATTGTACCCCCTCCATATTTTTTTTTTTTTTTTTTTTTTTTTTATGTGGGGAAAAACGAAAAAGTCAAACGGTACCAGTTATTTTTGTAATAGAGATTCTTGTGAGGGTGTAGCTTTGTAGCATCTGCTATTTTATTAGAATACTTAGAAGAAGCGTGATTACGTATAGTAGTCCAGATTCGGATGTACGAAAAAACCCCGCAATGATTGCTAAGTTACTCTTTATTTAGACATGTATTACTAGGGGGGCACACATACACTACTCGGAGAAAATCTCCGAACAGCGATTCGCAACTTCACAAGACGAGAGCAGTGAGTCAAGTCGCTCCGTACATAGCAACAAACCGCCACTTTTGGCATGATAGAAAATCGCCAACATACACAAGTTCGCCCATGCACAATGGATAGTATACGCCAAATAACAGTTAAAATGCAGCCAGCAAGATCAGAATTCAATTTGGTTTCCCAGCTGGGATGGAAAGGAAAGGTTGCCAAACGATAAATTGTTACACGTGTTGTTTTGTCTAATAAAGAAGCACACCGAAGGGACATCAGATTTTACTGCGCAGATGTTAAATTCATTTTAGGGTTTTGTCGAGAAAGGAAAAAGAAGCGTAAGCATAAATTTTAACTGCGAAACAGAGATGATCTCCTTATAAGGTAATGCAGAATTGCTTCGATCGGAAATAGCAGACATCTGGAAATTGTTTTAAACGGTTGAATAATATGTGAGTGTATTTCTCACAGAAAAAGTTAAGCAGCTGCCGATTTTCGGTTAGAGAATTAATAAGCAAGAAAAATGGAAAAGGAATGAAGGACAACATAAAACTAATTTTGAATTGAACAGAGACGGGGGGTGTAAAGGAATCATTTAAGAAAATAACCAATATATAACGAAATAATCGTTATACCACTAACAGCGCTATTTTCATATTGAATGTTTTTGCATGGCACCTACGATGTCGCAACGCTATTTCCGGAGTTTTTTTTCCAAGTCAAATAAACATATTTTATTGAGACATAACATTTAATAATATACCTGAAAACATATACCTGCTATATAAAGCGTTGTCATTTCGCTGCTTTTGTTTAATTCAGATCTATTTATTGCTAGTATAATTCGGCTTATTTTCTTATTTTTGAATCTCTTAGTAAATAAGTCGAATATTTTAACTTAAAAACAATGATGGCAAACTTAATGGGTGAAAAGTTTTTAACCCTTTGAGGGGCAAGCAATTGCGTTCGTGTAATTCTGAACTCCCACCGGAAATTTGTAAAAAAGTTATATCAAAAAGAGGAAAAGCAATTTCACGCTTGTTTTCCACCAAAATTAGAAAAAGTGAAATTTGATGAAATTTTTCTGGTGTGAATCTTCATCTATCGTAGGTGGTATATAATATATACCACCGCCTCTCAAGGGGTTAAAAATGTAGTGAATTGGGAACACATCCACATTGAAAAAAGATAGCGTTTCTTTCAAAACGATTTCTGGTTTAAAATATGAGAAATTGATTTAAAAATACCAAAAGGATGACAGCTATGTTAAATATGCAGTCACGATTTAATTTCAATTATTTTCTTTTTTTACGGTTCGAGTGCAATTGCAGCTATGTAAATACAAAGTCCACAGGACTCGAATTGTAACGTCATCACTAATCGGTCGACTCCTCACTAGTGTTGAAATTCATACCAGAAAATATTGAATACCAATTTTTTTTATTTTATTTGTGGAATATATATCTATACTAATAAAAGAACAAAACGCTCTGTCTGTCTGTGTGTGTGTGTGTGTGTGTGTGTCTGCGGTGGATAGCAAAATCTATGGGACGTACGAAGTTCAAAATTTTTATGAGAGTAGCCCAATATCTCTCCTGATGCACCTGAAGCTCAGAATCTCAAAATTCGATTTATTAACGGAGTTATTAAATTCCAAAGCTCACTCTCATAAAAAATCGCTTTTTTTACTATTTTTTCCTTTCATTTTCTTATTGTTGGTTGGTTGCATAAAATTTTCGCAGAAATAATTAAAAAAGCTGGGATAGACCTTTAAAATTCATAGACTGGCAAACTGTCAGTTTAAATGAGGATTTTTTTTTATCACAGCTGCTGTACGCCATGGAGGAAAAAAGATAGGTGGAGGTGAAGCAATACGAAAAAAAAGGTTTGCAATATGAAACCATTTATCGCTGAAACTTTAATGTCTCAAACAAAAGCACGAGGAAAGAATTTTGTATTAATAAGACGAATTGAAAGAAATGAATTACAGCTAAAGCACATTTTACGAAGAAATAGTAATTTATTAAAACGTTCTTTTCTATTATATTATTTATTAAAATAAATGTTTGCTTTTAAAATAATTGAAATTGGAAAATTAGAAATAATTAAATGTCAAAATAAAATTAAATAAAATATTGAAAACCTTTGATTTGAACTAAAAACTGTATTACTAAAAGTTTTCTTTTTTTTTCAGAACTTTTTAATTCTTCATAACTTAGATGAAAAATGTTTATTATTTAACAACATATTAATAATTCCATGTCAATATATAAAATATATTGATGAAAACCTTCTTATAAAATCATGCATGAAATTTCCGTGAACATGAACGAGATCCGAACCCAAAAATTCTGTTTGAAAAAATAACTGAAATTTGAATCGAACCAAATCTGAACTTGAGAAAAATATTCCAAAGAACATTAACCGGATCCGAACAAGACAAAAAATGTCCATGCACATGAACCGAATCTGAACCTAACAAAATTCTTTGAAAAAAATCTCGAAATCTAAAATGAACTAAATCTGAACTTGACAAAAATGTTCCATTGAAGCATGTTCTTATGTTACGCGCAAGTTACACGCAAGAGAACCCGAACCCAAAAATTACATTTGAAAAAAAAGCCGACATCTGAATTAAACCAAGTCTGAACTTGACAAAAATATTCCAGTGAAGCATGTCTTTATTCGAATCAGACAGAGAAATTTCCGTAGACACGCAGGAAGACCTGAACCCAAACATTCCATTTGAAAAAAACGCAGAAATCTGAATTGAACCAAATCTGTTCCCGACAAAAATATTTCACAGAACCATAACTGAATCCGAGCAAGGCAAAATAATTTCCATGGAACTGAATCCGACGCGAAAATTTTAAATCGAATTTCAAAAAATACCTGAAATCTGAACCGAACCAAATTTGAACCCGACGAAAATATTCTAATGATATTATATATTATCATAACCAAGATCCGAACAAGACAAAATGATTTCCATTGAATGTCTTTGATTTTATTTAATTTCACGTTAGGTTACAGTTAGATCACGGTTAATTTAAAGTTAGGTTAAAAATAAATTGCATTTATGTCATGGTTAGAATCAGGATAGTCTGCAATAAAGTGACGGCTAGGTTACATTCATGTTATATTTAAGTTACGGTAGGGTACTGTTAAGTCGCAGTTAGGTTACAGACAGGTTATGGTTACGGTACAAAAGTTTACAGTTAGAAATTTGTCCACAGAGTGAACATTACCCCTGTTCGGATTAAAAATATGCACTTACTTTTGTTAAATGGCTCTGAAATTATAATACTATATGCCAACCTTTTATCATCGAGTATCGATTTCATTCACGGTATAGTCGGATTTAAGAGTGATATAATTAGTTTGAAATTCAAAATATTTCATTTGGGACTTCTATGTAATAAATAATTAGTTATATGACCTAACAGTGATTTTTACGGGTAAATATCAACACTCTAACACGAAAATAACGCAATCGTTGGATACATGTTCCCTCCCGCTTTTCTCATTGCTCATTTTAAGTATTTTTAGAGCTTAATAGTTCTTTTTTAAACCGATTTTTCTCTCATTCAGCTGCCACGTATTTCAGACAATACATTTCTGCATGCTTCGGGTTAATGATAAAATCATACAAATTTCAAGTTCGTTTAATATTGTTAATACGGACCCGAGCAACGCCGGGCGGGTCAGCTAGTTATCTTATAAAATTATAATAACTATTTAAAGGTAATGGTTAGAATTTAAAATCCCTAAATAAAAATTCTCCCAGATACGGCATGCCACAGTGTTACCACATCTGGTTGAATATTATTGGGGGATTCCAAATTCTCCTCAGTGGGTTTAACTCTCTGGATCCCAAACCGCTCGAGATATTTTAAAATATTTCAATTCGTATATCTTAATACCCACCAGAAAATTAAAATAGCAATGTTTGCTTTAATTAATAACAGAAAATTCCGTACTTAAGTAAAACGAAATTAGCTATTGATTTTATCTGGTGTAAAATCAGATTTTCTGAACTACGTAATTTCTAGAACGTGTTCTATCATAGAATTAACCCATTAGTGCCTAGCGTCCCTTTTTAGGGACGCTTCAAAAGGTGCATTCAGCACTGTTTTTGACACCGGTAAAAAAGAAAAGCAATAATTATTTTACTTAAATGATGCATTTTCGTGATTAATCAACTAACTTTAAATCTTCTAAAAATAGTGGCGCCAACCAAGTAAAATTTACGCAAAAGATGCTGGGCACGAATGGGTTAAAAGTGTTAAATAGCTATTTTTGTTTTACTAGTTGTTGGATATTCCATAAATAATGTAAAAGAAAATTGCTGTTCAAAAATTTCCGGTTGGAATTCCAAAATTCTTGAGAAGTCGGTTAATAAATGATGGCATCACAATTCGTGTCATTTGGCCTGTAGTATTTCGATGGCGCAGTCCTTATATGGTACATAAAACCTAAAAATACTGTCGATGTAACAATCTAGTTTTAAACGGCAGTACTGTTAAACCGTTTATTACTTTCTGCTAAATATATGGCAAATGAAATACAAATACAATGTAATACAAATTCAGCCAAAACACGGGAAATACACTGGCACCAGAGTTTCCGACAACTCTCCCATTATTACAGAACGTTTGTTCTTGTATTTTCTACTAGTCTGGGAAAATTGTTTTATTTTCTAGACGGGAAAAAAACAATTATTTGTAATAGGAGTGGCAAGTGGTCCAGGAAAAACACAGTGAAAAAAGGTGTTAAATACATTTTTTATTAGGTATGTTAAATTTATTTTTATTATTCCAAGTATTTTCTATGGTAGTTTCCTCTTCTATGTTTTTCCTGAACACTCGCCATCCTGTAGTAGAATATATCACCCAAGCGTGTTTTGATTGTCTTGCTTTCTACTTGATTAGAATATGGGAATTCTTCAACTGTGCAGAAGGATACTGTATCTAATATTCTACCTAAACAAACTATATTGCGTGGTAAACAGGGTGTTTTTGTTATTTTATTTCTCATATCATAAAATAACCTCCTTAGTACATGATTTCAACATAATTATTCGTTTTTTTATGCAGCATTCTTTGGAGCCAACTTCAAAGTTGCGAAATATTCAATCGGGTGAATTGTACCACACAAATAAAAAAAAGATTTTTTGACCAATTTTGTCATTGTGATTAGTTACGAGAAAAATAGCATTTTAAAGGTGGAAGTTTGCACGATTTGTTCTCGTAGTTCAAGTTATATAAGTGACATAACATATAATTTTTAATGAAGTTGCTCTTTGTAGTGTAATTATTTGCAGAAAATTTAACAGTTGCAAGTCTACAGCTTTTTGCACAAAACTATTATCTTAACCATTTCCGGCACCCTGTTCCCGATCTGGGATTCCTAATTTTAATTCCAAACTCGCAATCGGCACCAATAAAATTTTAGTAAATTTTTCCTTTCACGATAAAAGCTTAAATTAATGGTTTCAAAATAACTAAAAAATTTGTTTCTGAAATCCGGTGTCAGTCGATAATTTCTCATTTTGCTAACAGATTTTGTCCGTGCCGGAAAGGGTTAACCCCTTAACCCTTTCCGGCACACTGTGCCCGGACTGGGATACCTACATTTAATTCCAAACTTGCAAACGGCACCAGTAATATTTTAGTAAAATTTTGCTTTTACGATAAAAGCTTAAATTAAGCAATTCAAAATACCTAAAAAATTCGTTTGTGAATTCCGGTGTCAATCGATAATTTCTCATTTTACTAACAGATTTTGCCCGTGCCGGAAAGGGTTAACTGCCGAAGCTTTAAAAAAAATCTTCAACTTTTTTGAAAAAAAAAATGGCACCACATATTTTGGAAAAAATGTCTTCCCTTTATTTAATGGTAAAAGATTGTTTTTATTAATAAAGCAAAATTTTTTACTCAAAAAAGTGGTTGTTCATTAGTTAATTTCAGAAATATCCATATATTTGAGCGATACGTATATATACGCCCGTGGCAGTTAACAGGGTGCGTAGTCATGAAGAAACTCAGAGGATTTTAATTCTTTTAGCATCAGAAATTCTTTAAAGTACTGGTTGTTACATATGAAAAAGGATTTCTTTTTCGTTAAATAAAACAAATATTACATTATAAAAATTCTGGTAAAAGATCCTTACAAGGTGCTTCCAGACTACGCACCCTGAGTTAAGGGGTTAAAGAAAATGTTGACATTTTAAATCGCCCAAATGTTCGAATTAAATAAAACAACAGTTTCTGTATTAAATACTATACAAAATCCGGAGGTTTGGGAGCACTATAATGTTTTATTAAAAATCAAAACGTAAAAAAAAGCATGTGACCCTGTAAGAAAGATTATAGTTTTCCAAATATTCAAGAATTTTCTTTGTTAATGTTTTCGATATTTATAACAGTTAAACTTAAAAAAATGAAATTCAATTGTCTCTTTAAAAGGCACCGGTATATTTATAATACAGGGCTGCCACAGGCGACTTTGTTACATTCATTTCGCACTACTAATTTTAAAAATTACATTTTGTAATACATTTTTCTTGAAAATGTCACTAAATCGTGTATAAAAGTATTTTTCTTTGAAAAAGTGGTACGAAAAAGAATTAACTCACATTCAGCATTTTTCTTTACTTAAACCCTTGCGGTGCGGTGGTATATATATGAAACTACTTGATTTTAATTCCCAAATGTCACATTGGGCTCGGAATTTTGGTAAAAGAATTTACATTATATTTAATGCGTGAAATATAGTTTTTCTTATTTAAAAATAAAGTTGTTTCAAATTCCGGTGTCAGTCATTAATTTCAACACTTAAGCAATGACTTTGCCCTGGGCCGCAAAGGGTTAACCCTCTGGCTCCCAAACCGCCGGAGACCGCCCGCAATATTTTAATTCGTATATTTCAGTTCCCACCAGAAAATTAGAACAACAATATTTGCTTTAATCAATAACAGAACATTCCGTATTTAAATAAAACGAAATTAGCCATTGAATTTTTCTGGTGTGAAATGAACTACATAATTTCTAGAACGTGTTCTAGCATGGGAATTAAAAGGTTAAACACAAAAACGGGTTTTCTGCTTGATATCAAATTTTCGAAAACAAATTTTACTTCATTTCATTGTAAATAAATAAAGCGAAGATTGTTATTCGGAAGTAGGGAAATTAATTCCGCCGTTTGACCGGATTCGTACGCCCTAAAAAATGTCAGGGTATTTAAAGTGTTTTAGTACCAGAAATCTTATTGTGCACTGATTGCTATATTTGAAAAAATTTTTAGTTTGTTTGTTTGTTTGTTTGTTTTTAAGGCAAACATTACTTTTAAAAAATTCTGGTAACAGGTGCTTGAAAGCCTTTGAAATGTACGAACCCTGCTTCAACTATCTTGGTATATTATAATTATCAGTAAATAAATAAATATTCATTGATAAAAATAAATCAGTATAGTAAAATAAAAATTAAAACAAGATCCAAACAATCGGACATTTATCTAAATGCCTTTTAAACGGAATTCTTGATCTCTAAAACAATGTTTTTGAACTACAACACAGTTTAAAAATAAAAGAAGAAAACTGGTGAAGTTTGGGGAAAGACGGAAAGAACACTGAATATCACATTTTTCGTGCACATATTATCTGCTAGGTAGATTTATCAATATAAATACAAACTGTATAAATTTGAATATTACAACAGTATTCGTTAAGATAAGTGCAGTCCCATAGCAAACTAATTGTATAAGGCGAAATTAAACGGAATAAATTTAAATTAAATCGACCAAATTATTTCATCTAATTTCACGAAAACATTTTCTTGTTAGCAAGTAATTATATTTAAATTCGTTTTACAATTTGAACAGAGGTGTTTATTGCAACAAGGAATCGATATTGTTTCGAATTGAAACTGTAAATAAATTTAATGTATTACGTTTACACGATTTTTTTCACATCCCAGTGTTTTTTAATGAATTTGAGTTCAATATTCATCCAATGCATACGACTTTCATCATAACATTACATTTAATGTAATCTGGGACACTATCTCGAAACTTTTGCATTTTTTCTGATAATTAGAAGAAAAGTACTCTAATCAAATATAAAAAACATAATCTTAATTAAGTCACTCTGTCTGCTCTTTTCTAAAGAATATTTGAAACTTTATCTTTTCATGATGGGATTAGAACACCGTACATCCTAGTGACTGCTCTTGTACAGTCAAAGATCTATTATCCGCACACACATAATCCACTGTTTTCTATAATTCACGTTATTTTACGAATGTAAACAATGAAATAAACAGTTAAAAAATTTACAAATTAGTGATCCAAAAACGATTTTAAAAAAATGTAAAAAAATGAGAAAACTGTGGCTTATAAGGAGTGCGGATTATAGAACTTTGACTGTACTCTAGTCTCAGGAGCGTAACCAGCGGGGGGGGGGGGGGATGCCCAAGTGCTCTGAATATCGGTAATTTTTAAAAGTTCTGTTTGCCTTATCTAACCATATTTTTTTTTCTTTGCTATGAATCAAGGAGAAAGAAACCTTACAATATTACTAGTTCCAAGCACCCACCTTGATTACGTCACTGAGTCGCACCACGTTTTGAAATAATAATCTCTGCAATGCATTTATGCTAGGGTATTTTCCAGAATTATCTACCACAAAGAAAATATTTTATAAATTATTGTACTGCAAAATATAAAAATAGCTGCAGCTTTATTCCATTTATAATGCACGCTTAATGCATTTTTTTTAACCTTTTGAGTAAGTGGTGCAAAAATATGCTAAATGTGTTCCAGAGTGATTCCGTGACTCAGAGAAAAGGAATTCATATCAGAAAATTTACCGTAATTTCGGGTGTATAAGCCGCGGATCAAACAATTCTTTTTATACCCGGAAATCTTATTTAGTGATTGAAGACAAATATTTACGGCGATCTAACTAGTTATATTTGTTTTTAAAAGATTCTGGGTCCAAAAACAATTGTTTGACCGGCGGCTTATACACCCGAAATTACGGTAAATTGTGAATTTCGGTTTATTAAATAAAGAAATGCTGATTATTAAATAAAGCAAAACTTTCTATTTCAAATTTATCGTTCAAATGCGGAATATTTGAATAAAAAATCCACTAAATCAGGGACACTGATGGTAACAAAAATGCTACGTTGGACATTAACCCTTTCCGGCACATTGTGTCTGGTCCGGGATACCTAATTTTTATTCCTAAACTTACAATTGACACAAATAATATTTTAGTATAATTTTCTTTTGCAATGAAACCTTAAATTAAGGAGTTCATAATATCAGTACATAATATAAAATAGTCGTTTGCGAATTCCGATGACGGTCGATAATTATTCATTTTACTGCAAAAATTGCTTATGCCGGAAAGGTTTAAAGGATTAACACTTTAATTCACATGGTAGAAAATGTACTAGCTATTTCACAATTCTGAGAATATGAATTTACACCAGAAAATTTTAATAATATATTTCAATTTATTTAAATTTGAAATGCCCCTTCATTAAATAAAGAAAATATTTATACTTTAAATCCCTGGTATTATCTTTGAATATCCGAATTAAAAAAAAATCTACTGAATTTCAAACACTGGTGGTATCATGCATGCGAACATCAATATTAGAGGATTAATATAATCCCGAGAGCTTCAAAAGTCCGCAGTTAAAACAGATCTGCATGTCCGAGAAATTTGTGGTATGCAGATTATCACTATGATATAGAATTTTGTATCACACAAAAAATGTAAATAAATTCTATACAATAAAGAGCGCTTCATTTGGTAATGTATTGAGGTAAAGTACTTACAAAGAAGGTCTCCATACCGGCATACTCCGAAAAATCTGAAAAAATTACAGAATGTTCTTCTCATGAGGATATATACGTTTATAAAAAATTTTCGGCGGAACCTCCGTACACTGTCCGCAAAAAAATATTTATAATTTCGTTATTTGGCGATTTATCATCGGTTGGCGATGAAAAGCAATTAAAAAAATTTAATGTCAAATGAATTTTAAAGGAAAAAAGTTTCATTTTCAACGTGTTTAGATAAATTAAATATCTTTGGTTTTGTCAGTCATAATTTGTTTTAAATATAATTTCATTATACTGATATTTATATGCATTTATATTCAAATTTAACCATCAAAATTTGCGATTTAAAACGATATTCAAATTTAAGTTAATTAAATTTTTTTCAAGTTCAATGTCCAGTTGAGCATTGTCAGTTCGATGTTGTTGCTATGGAAACATCTGGCTTTCATTTTTGAATACACGTAAATGTATAAAAAATTTACGGAAAAAGAATTTTTTATCTATGATAATATTTTTTCCAGTGGTAAATTAAATAACTACAGCAACAAATGATATATATATATATATATATCTGCAATTTAAAAAATACATATGTATATAATATATTAAACTCTTTCATTGTTTATGTTTAAATTCATTAAATACCATTTACACGGTTTCTAAAAATCCAAAAGTTTTCCGTTGCATTAAAATCGCTTGCTTTTGACGGGGAAAAGTGCTGCGCGCCAAATCGTGTGAAACTTTCGTCTTTTCACGCCAAATATTCGAAAGTATTTTATTTTTTACACGTTTTCTACTGCTATTCCGCCGCTAATTTTCACTATTCATTTATTAGATACATGAGTAGTTTAATTAGTATTTTTTTCAAAAAAAAAAAAAAAAAAATCCGAGTATGCCCAGTATGGAGACCTTCCTTGTAAGTTGCAGTTTTTGTGATTTTGTAAAACCACAGTTTCAAGACAGAAATAATATTCTTATCGTAAGTACAAATTCTGTGAATGTATATTAAAAATATCTAATCCCAGAAAAAAAACTGTATTTAAATATTGTAGAACTTGATAATCATAATAGTGTACACACAGTCTGCACAACGCAAAATGTAATCACACTAATACACATCGTATAAATATGCATTGACAGAATGCTTGATATTACTATTCGGATCTTGAAGCTTAAATAAATAGATACCGCACCAAATTGTGTGATTTGTAAGAAAAAATGAAACATCCAAATTCTTTTTCGTCTTTCTGTGATTTTTCCCTATGAGGCTAATTCCATGGGTTCTGTAGTGTAAGTCACATAACTTATTAATTGCGATGCTTGTTAGCCACCGTTATTTTCGAAAAGTCTGCTTGGCCTTATTCAATTAATGAGAAAGTGCCAATAAAATTAATCGCATTTTTTTTTGTTCTATAATTCTGGTAGCCAAAAATTGTAGCCTGTGACTTACACTACAAGTACTCATGGAAATAGCCATGAGTAAATGAAATATCCCTTTTTTGTTGCCTCTTCCGAAAGAAAAACTGGATTTTCTCTTAGGGAATAAATGTGAAGATGGACATTGCTCTTCTTGTAAATTTTGTCATTTTTTTACTAAAAAATATCACGAGCCCCCACTTCTTTTTCTCTTCCATGTTTTTGTACATATGTTCAACTATTGCGTGACATATTTTTTTTTTCATTCAACTGTGGCACTTTTTACAAAAAAACTACATTAAATATTGCAGATTTTAGAAATTTTTAATATTTAACAGCTTATAGCTACTAACAGCAACAATATCTCCGTGCAGTACTACATTATTTAGCTTTTCCTATTAGTGCACTTTCATATTCTATAAGAAAAACTTTGGGGCAGGGCTGTCCAACCTGGCGCCCGCGGGATGCCAGAAAAATCTTACAGAAATGAAGACCTTACTGAATCGGCGATATCCGGAGATTTAATGAGGCAAAAATTTCTGTAAAATTTTCCTGGTGTTCCGCGGGCGCCAGGTTGGACAGCCCTGTTTTGGGGTATTATAGCTTAAATAAGATAGTAAGAGCGGAAAATGGACAAAAACATCATTTTGACTGTACTTTGTGGCAACATAACGATGTAAAATAACAATGCCCCATGGAAACAAATAAAGTTTAATAAGCTGGTAGTGTTATACTATAAGTTTATGCCAAAAGAATTTTGGGATGTTGTTGCTTGCCAGAGATATACCACTCCCAAAATATTGGAATTTCATTTTTCATAAAAATGGCATTCACAAACATGAACTTTGATATTTTCTACAGAGAAAAGAAATTTTTTTCAGGGCTTCAAAATTTCAGATTAATTATTAAATATGATTTACATCAACATAAAAAAAATATCAAGGCAATTAAAAAATACAACTATCAGAACGTCACTTCTTTGTCTGAATTTCAAAATAAGGGCACTTTAACGCCTCATTAAGGGAATTTTCAATCAAGTATAATTGCAAAAATCGATTTCATTTTTACTGGTAAAAGTTAAACTTAGTAGTAATAGTTCCGCCACCTTATGACTACCAAAACAACATTCTGTCAATGTCAATAAAACGATTATAATACCTGGGCAAACTGATACCAGTAAAAGTAACCACAATTATTTTACCATATTTGTGAGAGAAATTTCCCATCCACATTTCCCATTTTCCAAAATAAGAAGAAATTTTCTATTTAAGCTTTCTGGTGGAAGTTTTCATATGCGGTAATCAGAAACATTGGATCCGATTAACCCCTTGAGGGGCGGTGGTATATATTATATACCACCTACGATAGATGAAAATTCACACCAGAAAAATTTCATCAAATTTCACTTTTCTAACTTTGGTGGAAAACAGGCGTGAATTTGCTTTTCCTCTTTTTGATAGAACTTTTTTGCAAATTTCCGGTGGGAGTTCAGAATTACACGAACGCAATTGCTTGCCCCTCAAAGGGTTAAGAGAAAACTGCAGCCATATTATGACAACTACCTCAATTACTTCACTCGCAACTGATAGACAGTGCACTATATTTCAACACATCAGACAAAGTACTTTTTATTCATAACTCCATTTTTGAACCCCTTGAAAGGCAAGAAATAACGTTTCTACAATACTGAATTCTCACCGGGAAAATTGAAACATTTTGTTTTAAAATAAGAAAAGGTAATTTTTCAACATTTTTGTCGCCAAAGTTTAAAGTATAAAATTTCGTTAAAAGTACCTGGTGAAAATTTCGTCGAAATTAGTTGGGATAAAATATATCACATCGCCCTCAATGTTTTAAAATATTCTGCTGGTATTTGTTTAAATTTTAAAACATATACGAAGGATCTAAAAGAAGATTTTTTAGGGTGCCAAAATGATTTTCCATAATAGAATCATTAAGTATGTCAGTTATGATTTCCAATTGCGAAGCTTCGTAAAATCATCTTTTTACGGAGAAATTATCTATTTTTCTCGCAAAATTACAGAACGATAGGAAACAGCATCAATTTATGCTTATGTGATTATTTTTGCTTTGCCAAATGAAGTAAATGACTCCAATGTGGTGCACACATTCTATATGATTCACATATTGAAATTGTCTCCATGTGTCACATTCTGAGTACTTGTAGCTGTAAAGTATGCATATAAAAATTTGTGAAAATTATGAACTGCCATTGTTTTCCTTCCTTCTAAAAAATAAATGAATAATTCTTCGCGTAATTAACATCAGAATCCTGTAATTATATAAATTCAATATTTTTATTTAAATATAGAGGTAGAAAAGTACTTTATTTATTTATTTATGTGTGCACCATTGAACGGCGTGAGAATAAAAACCAATAATCAATTACGGTCATTTATAAGTACTTGTTTTTAATTACCATTCGTAACTTTTAACCTTTTGAAAGGAAATGTGAAGTATGCTTCACACTAGATTTCAAATTTAACTGCAAAATTTGTACCATAATTCATTAAAGCAATTTTATTTTTATAACACACGTAAAGATAAGCACGTATTTAGCTATAAATCAATATTTTGACAAATTTTAGCGGCTGTCTGTCATTTCGACACTTTAGATACCGAATTCGTTTGCCTGAGGGAAAATGTTTCTTTTTATAATAATGAATTTTACGGAACTATTTTAATACATCTCTAAATCATGTGAAATAAATAATATATTAATATATATATACACATATATATATATCTATATATATATATCTACATATAATACATATATATATATATTATATTATTTTTACTTTATATAGTAAAGAAAAGTTTGATATTAGATAAGTCTGAAAATACTCTTTGCATTTTCTGGTATGAATCCAAATTCTGTAAATTAAAGTAGAGATCAAACTGGAAACGCATGGTGTGTGTGAAATGCGTTTTAAAAATTACGAAGGTGGGAACGTGGTGACATTTTTTTTTTAAGTTTCATAAAAAAATATTTTACACCGTAATAGATAATTTAAACTGTTCAACTTACGTATTTTACTGTTTCTCTTTTGTACCTTTTAATCATTTTTTATAAAAAAAAAATCTGATATGTTATTTGAAATTTAATATGACTGCTAACATTCCTTCTGTTGCTTCATACGGCAGAAATAATTAATTAAATTTTCTTGTAAAAGTTTGCCTTATAACGATTAAGTCTCTGGTCAAGCAGCATGTGAAATTTCAGTAAATAATTTATTTTACATTTCCATGGGGAAAAAAATACGTTTTACCCTTTTTGGCACGGAATAATTCTGTTGGTAAAATGAGAAATGATGGACTAACATTAGAATTTAAAAACGAATTCATTAGAAAATTTTGCTATTTTCTCGTACTTTTATAAAAGGCAAATTTTAATTAAAAATTATGGGTGAAAAAAACTCTTGAAATTACGTGTCCCTTTTTGTGGATAAATAAAAAGTTAAACAAAAATATCGTCGGTACCATTGCAAAGTATCCTATATGGAAACAGTGTTGCTAGTAGGCTATATTTTTTTAATTCAGATTTTTTGATAGGTAACAGCTTTTTGAAATAGTAAGTTTTGTCTTATTTAACCATGTTTAATGATTTACTAATCACGGCAAAAACAAGGAAATTTTTACCATTTCAGAAAAGTGCTGTCAATGAAAAATCCTGAAACTAAGAAAAGTATCCCACTGACAACGCATTTTTCATGCTAAGGTAATTCCATGAGCACATGTCGTGTAAGTCACATGCTACGATTTTGAATACAGTGTTTTAGAGGAGGGAAATGTGACTTGTTTTATTAGAAATATTTCATTAACCCATTCGTGCCCAGCATCTTTTCCGTAAATTTTATTTGGTTGGCACCACTATTTTTAGAAGATTTAAGTTTAGTTCATTAATCACGAAAAGGCATCATTTAAATAAAATAATTATTGCTTTTCTTTTTTACCGGTGTCAAAAACAGTGCTGAATGCACCTTTTGAAGCGTCTCTAAAAAGGGACGGTAGGCACTAATGGGTTAATTAAATAAGGCCATGAAAACTTATCGAAAATAACGATGGCAAAGAATTTAGCAGTTACTAGAAATGTGACTTATGCAACAAGTGCCCATGGAAATACCCATTCGATAGTTTAACATATACGGTAATATGTTGAGATATTTTAGAGTATGGAGATTAACTGCTTCCGTGATTTGCCCGTACGTCATACAGACAATGTATTTTTGCCAATCATAATTTGTCTGTACCACTTACGAGCATCCATATTCCAATCATGATTTATTATTCTCCTCGGTAATTTTGCAATAATTATTCCGAGCACTTTTTTTGACTCAATTAAGTAACAATTTCTGTTTTAAAAAGCCGGTGATAAAAGATAAAAAATTCTGAAAAAGACATGAAAGAAATAAGCATTATTTGAAAGTTTTTTTTTTCAAAAATATTGGTCAGTTAAATGGCTAAAAATCAACTGAAAAAAATTCAAGGGGATTATGAAACACAAGAATCTCAGAGTGCTAAACATATGTATTTATATTCATGATCCCTGTTTACAAAATATAATGGATGTATATTTCTGTTACCGTAATTTCGGGTGTATAAGCCGCAGGTCAAACAATTCTTTTTCAACCTAGAATTTTTTAAGAAACAAATATAACTAGCTAGATCGCCGTAAATATTTGTCTTCAATCACTAAATAAAATTTCTGGGTCCAAAAAGAATTGTTTGATCCGTGGCTTATACACCCGAAATTACGGTACACCTATCACACCCTTGCTTCATTCTCAACTGGTAGACGGCAGGTGCTGGGTTCGAACCCAATTGCGGCTGTCGGCCTAACCGTTCGGAGTTTTCGTGGTTTTCTTCGAACCTTGCGTAAATACGGGTTAGGTTCCCTCAGAAAGACCCCCACGAAGATCACTTCCCCCTGGTCCTATATACCTAGCGTAGATAATCGGACGACAAAAATAAAACCAAACCCTTGCTTCAAAAGTGTCATTACTCAAAACACTCCGTTTTTTAGGAAAAGCGAAAACTCCTCCAGGTGTTGGAAACGTTTCAAACACATCTACTATCTGGTGGCTGCATTTTCAATGCACAATCTTCAGCTTTATTGATTGGTACAGGAATAAAAAGTAAATAGAATGGCAACTGTATCTCAAAAACTCAATTTTAGAGAAACTTTGACACTCTTTAACCCTTTGAGGGGCAAGCAATTGCGTTCGAGTAATTCTGAACTCCCACCGGAAATTTGTAAAAAAGTTATATCAAAAAGAGGAAAAGCAATTTCACGACTGTTTTCCACCAAAGTTAGAAAAGTGAAATTTAATAATATTTTTCTGGTGTGAATCTTCATCAGTCGTAGGTGGTATATAATATATACCGGTGCCCCTCAAGGGGTTAAGCATTTGTGCGATATGTTAAAGAAATCTTACCACAGATATATTTATTTACAAATACTGATAGCAGCTATATGAAAAATATCTGACTTTTCTGCTCCTGGAAATATACCGTAATTTCCTGCGTATACATCGCGGCTTAGTAAAGTCTTTTTCAAACCAGAAAATTTATTGAAAATAATGCCAAATGCATGCTGAGCACAAGTCAGTAACATTAAAAAAAAATTAATTCTGGTGGGAAATCGAGTTCTCCAAGGTGCGGCTTTTACGTGCCAAATTGCGGTGTATTTAGCTTACCATTCGATCAAGTTACCACTATTGTAGAATATAAAATTTTAATGATAGAAGTTTGTTCAATTAAATATGTTGAATATTGTCAGTAAGAATATGTGATCGCGAAAGATTGCTAAGTTTTCAGATTGAAGATTCTTATTTTAAAGGTACTAATATATTTAAAAAAAAATTCTAAAAACTTAAAAGTTAAAGAAATTGATAAAATAATAATAAAAGCACAAGGATGCAGTAAAATTGCCTTTTTTAATAATTATAATTTTCATACTTTAAGGAAGCCATGAAAGAATATACTAGAGAACTTAAAATATATTTTCAACATAAAATTGTAAAATCGATATTTTTGTCATTTTTCAGCGAATGAAGGATACTGAATTCTCTTTACTTCGAGGGAACCGTGACACAGCACACGCTTAGAATGATAATGGAAATTCTCCTGAAACTAAAATTACTGTGCTTATTTGATGGGCAGTACTTAAGAATGCTTATTTACGTGGATTTATTTAAAATATTTTGAATGTAAGCAATAAAATACCACACCATAAAAAAGGAATTTTAAAGTTCTCATTTTTTGCTGCGTGAAGTTAACCTTTAATATTGGTAAAAAATAACGATAAATAGACAACTTATCAATCTCAATTTATTAACATTTATTAGATATCACAGGTTATAAAAATTGACGCATTTTTCCTACCACTCTTTTTACATTATTCTTGTTACACATCTTTTAATTAACGAAATTTTACAATTTAATAAGAAAAAATTTTTGTGAAACAATAGTGTTAAGTAAAAAGCTTAAAAGTTGGCACCTATGCTACGTGTAAATCAGATTGTTTAACATTTTATAAGATTGGAAGATAGCCGTTATCATATATCATATTGCACATACAAGCTGCATAAAATATTACTATGAATGTTTGTCTCACAAAGGGTATAACCGGGTTTCTTAGTAAAATATGCCCTTGAGTCAACCACATCGAGTCCTACATGAATCGATAGACTATAAAAAGAAATTCATTTCTCTCCAATTTTAAGTTTATTTCTCAAGACCCCGGGGGGGGGGTTATAACACTAAATGCCTGTTTTGGTAATGCGCGCATAGTGACAAAACTACTAAGCGAATTTCAATGAAAAAAATAAGGGATGCATAAAACCACCCTACGAATATTTGACAATTTTTTTCTGATTTTTTTTAAACAAAAGAACAAGTTTTCTAACATTTTTCTTGTTTTTGAATGAACAATTAATTAAAAATATACTGAAATTTCCGACTGACCACCTAATTTTTTTTGCATGAAATACTGAGATATGATGCATATTCACTCTCAATTTCAACTTTCTACGTAGGGTGCATCATATTAAAAAAAGACGAAATCATAATCCGGCGGTGTTGGGGGGGGGGCGTGTCTCGCACAAATCTCACATATTAGGTCTATCGAAAGTTCTGCCGTATAATGTTATTTCACGCCTTCTTTCTAAACTACCCTTTGAACTAATATGTGACATTTGTGCAAGACTCGTCCCCCATCTCCACCGGAATATGATTTTTTTTTTTAATATGATGCACCCTACGTAGAAAGGTGAAATTGATAGTGAATATGCATCATATCTCATAGTACTTCATGCAAAATATTAAGGCGGTTAGTCAGAAATTTTAATAGATTTTTAATTAAAATGTTCATTTAAAAACTGAGAAAAATGTTAGAAAACTTGGTCTTTTGTTTAAAAAAATCTGAAATTTTTTTCAAATATTCGTATGGTGGTTATATACATCCCTTATTTTTTTCTTTGAAATCCGCTTAATAGTTTCGTCACAATGCGCTCTTTTCCAAAACAGGCATTTATGGTAATTAGCCCCCCCCCCCTCCCCGTGGTCTTGAGATACAAACTTGAAACTGGAGAGAAATGAATTTCTTTTTATGGTGTATCGATTCATGTAGCCCTCGATGTGATTGACTCAAGGGCATATTTTACTAAGAAACCCGGCTATACCCTTTGCAAGAATGTTAGAGATTCTACAAATAAATATGGAGACGACAAGTTTTATTATTGAAAAGTAAAATGTAAGTTTCCTAATATGAAAAAGACGACGGTCAATTCGTTGGAAATTCCTACGGGGGGCACATCGTCTATCTTCAGAAAAGTTTCAGCACTAGATGTAGTGACGTCACGATAGGAGTGCATTGTTATTTTATCGTTGCCAAGTCAACCAGGTTTTATTATTTAGAATATCTGAATTCTCACAAGAAAGTTTTAATAATTATTTTTGCTTTATAAAATGGCGAATATTCCACAAATAAAATAACGGAAAATTGCTATTTGAAATTTTCTGTTTTGAAATCAGAAATTCTATAAATAAAAATCCCGCTTTTTATTGAGATGTTCCTACTTAATGACCTAATATACCAATGGTTCAAAAGGTCACGTGGAACGTGGAACTAAAAGATTCCTTTTTTTTGCAAGATACTGCAGTATATACGCACCACGCCTGCTAAATCATCATATCGTATATCATCGGAAATTCGGATAGGTTATTTTAAAAGATTCTACAGCGCAAACACAGCACACGTGTTACTCCTTTGAGCGGCAAGCAACAATGTCTCTGTAATATTGAATTCTCACCGGAAAAATCGAAAAATCTTATTTTGAAAAAAGAAAAGGCAATTTTTCAACATTTTGCCGCCAAAGTTAAAAATATGAAATTTCATTAAAAGTTTCTGGTGAGGATCTCGTTCAAATTAGGTGGGATAAAATATATCTCACTGCCTCTCAAGAGGTTAAATCCTCATGTGATAGATCAACGGAAAACCCTCGAGCCTATATTTCATATTATGAATTTTTCTACCTCCTCACTTAAAGGCAGATAAAATAAACATAAAATTAGGCTAATACTAATATTAAAAGTAGTTGTAGTAATCAAGCAATTTAAATTTAAAAAAAACATTCATTGTCCAACCATTCATTCAAACATTCACTGTCCGAGAACAGCGAAATTTTTACATTACAAGATTTTGTTTAAATTTCTCATCGGACATAATTTTCATGTCATTAAATAAAAGTCCATAATGAATAATTTTCTTGAATGTGAAGGTTATTTCTTAGAGTTTTTGAAGAATAGTTTGAGAAAAACATACAGTACAAGTAAAAACAGTAAAAGTTTAATCATAACCGTGTATATCAGGGGTTTTTTTTCAAGATGCGAAAAGGTGTCAGCAATGCAAGAGCTGTGCCAGAAATGGCAGATTCGTACCACCTAATTTATAAAGTATTTCTCTCTTTATTTAATGAGGAGGTTTCTAAGATTTCGTAGAGCAAATAATACTATTAAATTTTTGTGATCGATATCACCCATTTTTCGCCCAGCGCTTGCATCCCAGCTAAAATAAAAGTGTTCATGCTTTTGCTTGAAAACAATTTTTCCACTTGAAAATATTAGTCTTATTAAGTCACAAATTTCCTGTTATTAAATAAGGTAAATTGTTCTATACGATAATAATAGTAGCTCAGTGACTAGCGTTCCTCATATCGGGTTAACCCTTTAACGTTCATTGGTTTTACTACGAGTACCACAGAACTTTAATTCTAATATGCAACAACAACACCGGAATTTTAATTTTAAAAAATCCATCTTATTATGTATGTGAAAAATCACTTTTTCCTTATTTACAAATAAATTTGTTCGCAATTACCGGCATCCATCATTTACAAAAGACTTTTTTGGAAATTAAGAATTCCCTGATTTAAGCTGTCATTGTAAAAGTAAAATTTCACTAAAATATTATTGGTGCCGTTTGTAAGTTTGGAATTAAAATTAGGTGTTGCAGGAATGGTAACACTGCGCCGGAAAGGGTTAACCTTCCTACCCTGAATGGGTCTAATCGACCCAGTCCTATAATGCGTTTCATTCGAATCAAACCAGAAAATTTTTCATAAAGTAAATTAAATAAATAACACAAATATTTAAGTTAAATAAGTACGTTAAATGGATTTAAATAAAAATTCTGGTGTGAAATATTTCAATCAAGTTTGAGTAAATTTCAACAGGGTAGGAAGGTTAAAGAATTAAAGGATCCTGTTGTTATGCAACAATAAAAAAGTTTCATAAATTGAACATTAGTGTCATAAAGAAAAGAGTAAGCAGAAATTATGGTGTCTCTATAATCAAATGAACACAGCGTTACACAATCGAACCTAACAAAACCATTGGCGGATGTTTTTTTTCAGCAGTTTTAACGATGACCTACCGCCCTTATGTTATACAGAATTAATGTAGTTATTTATTTTTAAAATTAAGAATTTTCTTGAATTTTTTTATATTTTTATAAAGAAATAATTAACTGTTCCCTGTACTTTTTAATTCTATCTCGTACCATTTCTCGAAACAAAAGAGTTTTATATACACTTTGACAACATCTGAAAGAGAATTTACTACAAAAATTATTTTCTTTAAATAGTTGTGCGAATTGAATATAAAAACAATCATCTGTGGCTGTCTTTCTCTCACCTAAATCCATAATTTTCTGAAAAATCTGTGTATGTCTCTTTGTATTTTCTTTATAATAATGCTGTTTGAAATAAATGTTTTATTAAAATAACTAATCCAAACCAATTTAGTCTTTTCAAGGAAATGGAAGATAAACATAGTAAAGGACTATCGACGCTCGACATTCCGGATTAGTTTGTGTAAATTTATTTAATATATGAGATAGAAGAGTTGAGAAATAGATTATACGAGTAAAGGTTTAATTCAACTGAGTAATACAATTAAAACTTCAGTAACTGGTAAAGTTATTTATAGAATAACCTAAGAAACGTTTTGAATCATCTTGTTTAGATTGTAAATAAACTTTAACAGAATTAACACTTTCCGCGGCAAGTAACTTTCGTGATGTAATGTTGAAAGCACCTCAAAATATTCGAATAGATTTTAATTTGAAAATAATTTCAATTTTATTTTGCTACTTCATAGGCATGAGCTTTATTTAAAAGTTGATGTATGAATTTTGATTGAAATTGAGTTTTGAATATGATCTACGCCATACTACAAACTTTTTAATCAACCACAGGATAAATAAATTGTAAAGTTGTTTGTAGTGCATGAGTGTAAGCTTAATCAATAGTTTTAATCTGCTTTAAACCCATCTTTGATTTGCCCGTGCGTCATATGGGGAACTTGTTTTTGACAATCATGATTTACCCGTCCCTCGTACGAGCATCCATATTCCAATCATAATTTACTAGTCGCATTAGTAAATTTTTACTGTAAATTTTGCATTTTTTAGTCAGAGTACTTTTTTTATTCAATAAGAAAAAAAAATCTGTTTTGAAAACCAGTGAAGAAAGGTTAAAAATTCAATAAAAGACATGCAAAAATACGCATTATTTATTTATTTTTTAAATATAGATCAGATAAATGGTTAAAACATGCTAAATGTTTAACTAGTAATGTATTAAAGATTAGTAATTATTCATCATTTAAATTTTCATTTATTTATTTATTTTACAAATTGGTCGGTCGTTATTTATTATGAAATTTTGGTTTTAACTCAAGCAAAGGGATGATCATGATTAATAGTTTTTGTTACATTTATTGCCAATTTTTTTGTTGATTTTGTTGTTTTTGTATGCAAGTGATTCATATAATCACATCCAAAATTATTCCTCAAGTCTTTGTTGCTAAGTGTTTCATTACATGAGATACTCAACGCGATCCCAAAATATTACAATGGTACCAGAATTTTAGTAATAGTATTTTCAGTTCATTAGGTATCTAAAATTAATCTTTTTTTTCTTATTTAAAAAGAAATTTGTTATTACCGTATTTCCTGCGTATTATCCGCGGATCAAACAATTATTTTAGAGCCAATTTTTTTTTTAATGTAATTTTTTATATCGGCTTAAATATTTGTCTTGAATCCTTAAATAATACTTCTGTGTCCAAAAATAGTTGTTTGATCCGCGGATTACAAGCCGGAAATTACGGTAAATTCCAATACCTGTCATTCACTTAATCATTTCAGAAATGGAAGTGTTTTGCAGGGGGATGGAAGGGAAATCACTTACCCCTGAAAGTGTTAACAGTGAAAATAGTAATATTTATTACAATAGCAGTATATACAAGGGATTTCACCAACGTTGCTACAAAGTTACAGAAGAGATAAAGTACGCCTGGGCGTTGAGAAATCTCACAGTAATACAGTGTCAGTAATACTTCCAGGTGATCTAGGATCTATTAATTTTTTCAGGTGTTTTGAGAAAATCGAGTGTAACGAACTGTCGAATGTTGCGAGTATACTTAATACTCATTAGGTCGCTGGTTCAATTAATACTACTAATAATACTTAAAATTTCTTTATATACAAATTATTTACACATTATTTACATTTCGAATAAAGAATAAAGATCCAGCGAACTCATGATAGGTCCGCTAAGATCGCCGAAAACCAAAACAATAACAAAACGATATTCCAATGTTGCCAAAACGGCAAACCTAAAGTACAGTAGAATGCGCTAAGGAGACGCGCGGCATCCAAGGTTATGGTGAAGCCGTTACAAAAGAATGCGCCATGGAGACGCGATATTCAAGATTATGGTGAAGCCGTAACATACCGGCCCCGGTTGATATGTGCCAACATTCAACAATAATACTAAATGTAACAATAAACAATTGCAAATAATAGAAATTTCAATTCTACAATCAATTATACAGTATTTTCGATAAAATACAATATACTTCTTCAATATGCCTTAATGTATACCTTATTCAATACCTTAATGTATTACTTAATATAAGTTTACCAAATGCAAATCGATAAGTTATAATACAAACAATAATTACACTTAAATAGTATGCAAGAATCTATCAAATTAACACTCAATAAATGCAACAATCTAATAAATTTAACAAGTTAATAATAGTTAATCAAGAATATATAGAGACGAAGACACGTAAGTTTACACTTATGCTATAAAGTTAAGCTACACAAATTATGAAGCTAAGAATTAAATATTTTAAATATCAAAGGAAATTGCTATACATAATAAACAGTTCTAATACAAATATAATAATGGTAACTATAATATAATTATTTAAATCTTTCAAAATAACAGAATTCATCAATTCTCTAAAGGAAGTGGACAAACTTTAGAGACACATCTCCTAACTATACCAGCTGCTGTTTTAATTTCTAATACTCTAACTTTTTTATCAGATCCATATATAACTTTAATGACACGACCTAATGCCCATTTGCCAGGAGGTAAATTATCCTCCTTTAGGATAACCATACACCCTTCCTTTAGGTTGACCTTCTCAATATACCACCTATTCCGTTGCTGTAAATTAACTAAATATTCAGTGTTCCATTTTTTCCACAAAATTTGGGTCATTTTTGTTAATTTTTGCCAATGTGATAATTTATTATCATTAATTTTTGTCAAATTCGGTTCAGGAATTGAAGTTATGGGGCGACTTACCAAAAAATGGGCAGGGGTCAAGACTTCAATTTCATTTGGATCTGATGACAAAGGTGCTAAGGGACGAGAATTTAGAACCCGTTCAATTTCGGTGATTAATGTCCAAACTTCTTCGAGCGTGACTCGAGAATTGCCCAAAGTTCTTTTTAGATGATGTTTAAAGGATTTCACCCCAGCCTCCCATAATCCACCAAAATTGGGTGCACGAGGAGGGATGAATTTCCAGTCAACAGCCTCGGAAGCCAAAAAATTTGACAAAACTTCATCGGGTTTGCATACAAGGGCATGTAATTTCTTTAACTCTTTATTTGTACCCACAAAAGTAGTCCCATTATCCGACAATATGCTTGAGCTTTTACCTCTTCTAGCGAAAAATCGTTTCAATGTGGCAATAAATGATTCAGATTTTAAATCTGTCACTATATCTAAATGGATTGCCTGTTAATACTCGCACAACACATCATAAGAAAGGGGGAGATAATTAATTAATTCCACACATTAACACCATAATGACCACAAACTCTAATCATTTCGCTAGCGCATTTTATTTACACGTCTTCCATCATCGCTGTCCAGAGCGCATATATACAGGTACATACAGAATTAAAACAGATTCACTACAGGCGCCATCTACAGGCTCTTTCCACATAACACTGAAGATATAACATATTAGGATGTAACATACTGGGGCCCCAAGACCACGTCATCATCATAAATAAAATAAATATATAACAAATTGACACATTAATACAATACACAATGTAAATATAAAAATATATAACAAAAATATTACACAATAAATTCACATTTATATCTAGAAATTTAAATAATTTCACGAAGAAAAGTTAATTTTCATTTATTGGCAGTTTGACTAATTTGTGGATTGGTCTTTTAAGTTCACCTATGGCAGTTTTTAAATTCACTGATCTTACTCTGCTGTCAGAACTTTTGAAAATGTCAATTATTCTTGCCATTTTCCATTTCAACGGTGGCAAATTATCATCTTTGATCAGCACTAAGTCGTTTACACATAAATCTTCTGTCAGAAATTTCCACTTATTGCGCACTTGCAACTGTGTAAGATAGTCCTTAGACCATGCTTTCCAGAATGACTGGGAAATATTCATAATCAATTTCCATCGATCTCGAATTGAAATTTTCATATTTGTAATGTCTGGTTCGGGAACACTCTTTAAATCTGACCCAATGAGAAAGTGACCTGGAGTGAGGACTGAAAGATCATTTGGGTCCTCCGAAATAGCGACTAATGGGCGAGAATTCAGAACTGCTTCAATTTCCGCCAAAACTGTTGCAAATTCCTCTTGAGACAAGATCTGCGACCCAATAATTCGTCTCATATGGTACTTCATTGATTTAACCGCTGCCTCCCAAAGACCTCCAAAATGGGGAGCAGATGGAACATTCGTAGTCCATTTTATACTCGCATTGTGCAAAAAGTTGCCGATTGCTTCTGATGCAGCGACTTTCAAATAATTCTTTGCTCCTATATAATTAGCACCACAGTCACTGAAGATCTCTATTGGCTTATCTCGACGTGCAATGAATCTTTTCAACGCAGCTATACAGGCGCTGGCACTCAGATCACTAACAAGTTCCAAATGAACTGCTTTGGTAGAGAAACATACGAAGATACAGACGTACATGTTGACTGGCTTTACTCCCCTACCACGTCGAAGACTTATTAGAAAAGGTCCACAAAAGTCGGTGCCACAACAAATGAACGCTCTTCCTTGGCTCACTCTTGATGTTGGTAAATCAGCCATGATTTGTTTCGAGAATTCGCTGCTAAATCGTGCACGGATAACACAATTTTTTATTGCTTTACGGATAAGAGACTTCGCACCCACAATCCAATAGGTTTGCTTCACGGCAGAATTTATTAGCTGTACTCCTCCATGTAAGTATTTTAAATGATAAAATTTAATTAACAAGGTCGTAACTGGGTGATTTTTAGGCAAAACTAAAGGATATTTTGCAGTCTCTGGTATGTTGGCATTTCCTAGCCGTCCACCAACTCTTAAAAACCCACGATTGTCCAAAAAAGGATTTAAGGAATTTAAATTGCTGGTTTTTAGAATTTTTTCCTTCTCCAAGTTGGCTATTTCGTTTGCAAAATTCGCTCTCTGGACTAACTTAATTATAATATCATGCGACCTTTTCAATTCCTCTGTTTGCAAAAACGGAGCTGCAATTTTATTTCTCTTTGCATTATCGATGAATCGCAAGCACCACGCAAGCACTCTTTGCAATTTAGTCCACGATGAAAATTTACTCCACAATTGTTCAACTAACTCTAATTTACCGACCAAATTTTCAGCAAGCTTGACCTTCTGCTCTTTCAATACATCTACACTATTTATTTCCGTAGACGTTCTCAATATCTGTTCGGGCCAGCTCTCATTATTACTTAGAAGCCAAGCTGGACCTTGCCACCATTTCTCGTTGTTAACTAAACTTTCAGCAGCAATTCCTCTTATTAGCATATCGGCCGGGTTGTCTTCCGTAGGACAGTAGTACCAATCACTAGGGCTGGTTTTCTCTTGGATTTCTAGAACCCTATTACCTACAAACTGTTTCCACCTTTTCGCACATCCTTCAACCCATTACAATGCAATGGTGGAGTCACTCCAATATACTACTCTTTGAATTCTATCCTTAAAAATATTCTTCACATAATTTCCAACTCTAGCACCTATTACAAGACCCATCAACTCTAAACGCGGCAAAGTTAATTTCTTTAACGGTGCTACTCTATTTTTTGACAAAATAAATGACACTTTAAAATTTCCACTATTATCACAATATCTAAAATAAAGAACTGCTCCATACGCACTTAATGAAGCACCACAAAAAACATGTGCCTCTACTTGTTCATCTTTACAATCAACTAAACAAAATCTGGGAATAGTTATATAATATAATTTCTCAATTTCGTTGCACCACTTAAGCCATTTTTCCCGCAAATCATCGGGCAACTCTTCATCCCAATCACAACCTGTTTCCCAAATTTCCTGTAACAATAACTTAATACGAACAACAAATGGCGAAATCAGGCCTATGGGATCAAAGATACGTGCTGCTGTTTTCAAAACACACCTTTTACTGTTTTGCAACGTTTCCCAAGATTCTATTAAACCCTTAACTTCCAATGATAATTCATCTTTCTCTGGACACCAATTTAAACCTAAAATCTTCAACTGCTGAACACTTTCTTTGTCTATATCCTTAAAGCCATTTTCTATCCATAGTTTTTCCAACTCTCTACTATTAGACCTGAGTTTTCTCAAATTAAATCCTCCACTCTTTAAAATATTTACAGCGTCCGAAGATAATTCGAACGATTCACTCACAGTACTTCCTCCAAAAAATAAAACATCTACATATAGAGCTGAATTTAACATTTCAAATGACTTAGGATTGCTACTTTCAAAATTTTTAATGTGATGTTTTATAGTAGCACTCAAAATAAAAGGAGACACTTTACAGCCAAATGGTAATCTTTTCATTCTCGTTATTTCGTAATCTTTATTAGGATCATCCGAATACCAAAGAAATTTTAAAAATTTCCTATCTCTCTCTGAAATTCCTATCATTAAAAAAGCTTTCTCTATGTCAGCATTAAACGCTATTTTATGTTTCCGAAAATTTAGAATAACATCAAGAATATTAGGATTTAAATTAGGACCAGTTTCTAGACAATCATTCAAAGACAAATTATTTTTAGATTTTGAACTACAGTTAAATACTATCCGATCCTTAGTTGTTTCTTTATCTTCTCTAACAACTGCTCTATGAGGCATAAAATATTCTAGCTGATCCCTCTGACATTTCTCAATAATCCCGTTTTTCAATTGATCGTTTATTATTTCTCGATATTCATTAACAATCCAATTGTTTTTAGAAAAACCCTTATTTAACTCATCAAATCTTTTTTTTGCCAAAAAATAATTACTTTCTAATTCATCACAACTAATTTTCCATAATAAATCAGTTTCGTACCTCCCATTCACAAATTTTAGATTTCTTTCAAACTGATCTATCAATTCTTTATCCGCTGAATTTAATTCTTCATTTTCTTTAATACCTAAAGTCTCGAGTTCCCATAAATTTTTCATTGTTTCATTTAAATCTGAATCCCGTATTAACCCACAATGTATATTACCATCATTTATCTGTTCAATACTTCCACTAGCCACGTAACCAAAACAAGTATTCTGTAATAGAAGTCGCGGATTTTTTAAATATATTTGCCCTGGTCTCAACAACTCATAAAATATTTCGGCCCCTAATAATACGTCTAATTTTCCAGGGATATTAAATGTATGATCAGCTAAAGCGACTGACTCAGAAACATCCACCTGTACTTGAAATACCTTATGTGGAATAAGATCTGTTATTTTGTTCACTACCAGCATATTTATATCTCTTTGAAAACTCTTATCTCGGTTAGAAATCGTAGTATTTACACACCCATTAACACTTAAAGATGAATCATTTAAACACGATATTACCGTATTCGTTTTATCTGGTTTCAATTGCAAACGATTCACACAGTCTCTGCTTATTAAGCAAGTTTGACTCCCGACATCTAACAGGCATCTCGCTTCATACCACTGAGAATTTTTATCTTTAATCAAAATCAAAGCTCTACTCAATAAAACATTTTTTGTTTTATTTTTTGCCAAACTACTAGCGACCACAGACCTATCTGACTGACTAGGAGGGATGGAAGGAGAAAGCGCATCGTTACTTTCCCCTCTCTGATCTATATTATTGGAAACAGATGTGAAACTGGGCGATTTTTCTTTACTCGACTGAATATTTATATTTTCTTTTGGATAGTGGACTAACTTATTATGCGGTTTTTTACAAAAACAATTTTTGCTCTTACAAACTTTTACACTACAATTGGGATGCAAACATTTAAAGCATAGTCTATTTATTTTAACAACATCTACTCTTTCCGGAATTGGAAGACTTTTAAATTTCGGACAAAAATACAGTTCATGATTTTCATTTTTGCATAAAACGCAAGTTTTTATTTCAGAAAAGAAAACATTCGAAACTTTCTTTTGAAACGTTGGATTTGGCGATTTATTTCCAAAAAATCTTTTATTTTCATTTCCGTTTTGTTTCTTAAACACATTATTGTCAGTTTTTATTTTATTTTTCGTAGAAAGAAAAATATCACATTCACGACCTAATTGTTGCGGTTTAAAATATGATTCTCCCTGTTTTACTCCAATGTGAGACATTAAATCACTATCTAATGAACCAAAAATCTTATCCGAAACAATTAGCTCACACAAAGATTTAAAATCATTCACTTCACGTAACTGACAGTAATATTCGAATGCTGCACTTAATCTTGACGCATATTGGACATAACTTTCTGAAGGTAATTTTTGCGCCTTACGGAAATTATTCAAATACTCCTGCGGAGTTGGTTGAAACTCCTTTAACACTACATTTTTTAATTTATCATAATTACACAAATCTTCCTCTGACAAATAAATCATTATATTATTTGCTTTTTCACCTAACATATTCAAAAGTATTTCAGCTTTAAATTCCTCAGGTACATTTTTTGTTCTGAATGCTTTTTCTAAGGACTGAAAGAAAAGGCTAAATGACTCTAACCTAGATGGCACAGGTATCGTTAAAGTTTTAATGCTCTTAATAAAACTTTCTACATTATTTATTGACTCCATTTCACTTTTTACCGATGAAAATGAATTATTTTGAAGCGATTCCTTCCGAATATTAGCGATTTCTAACTCCTTTTCTAGCTGTGCTAATTTTATTTTTTCAAACTCAGAGTATTGTGAAGATTCTTTACGAACATTAGCTAGCTCTACTTCTTTTTCTAACTGAGCAAGCTTTATTTTTTCTAATTCTAATTTTGATTTTTCCGATTCTTTTTTAATTTTAATTTCTTCAACCACATATTCAACCACACTTTTAACTAAATCCAAGTTATTTAAAAAAGAGTCACTTTTTTCAATTAACTCTTTTAATTCAATAACTTTAGCTCCTTCAGGAATTATTAACCCTAACTCTTCAGCGACGAGTTTTAACTCGTCTTTTTTCAACTTATCTATCACTGACATGATTAAATATATGAATATATTTACACTAATAACACAAGAAATCACAAAATTATTGAAACAACACTGCAAATCTACCAGAAATAACTAAAATAATTTTCTTAAAATAGTTCCTACAACTGACACAAAATCACTAGTTACGAATAAAATATACAACTCAATACACAACACTAATTAATTAACATAAGAAAACCACAAAACCACAATTTATACAACTAAAATAAATCTCCGAAAAACCAAACTACATATTACTCACCCCTTTTCTTCGCAACAAAGAAAGCGCGCAAATATTTTGCGCCGTTCTATACACAAACAAATCAAAACGTGTAACTCTTACCACCACTCGTGACACCATGCTAATACTCGCACAACACATCATAAGAAAGGGGGAGATAATTAATTAATTCCACACATTAACACCATAATGACCACAAACTTTAATCATTTCGCTAGCGCATTTTATTCACACGTCTTCCATCATCGCTGTCCGGAGCGCATATATACAGGTACATACAGAATTAAAACAGATTCACTACAGGCGCCATCTACAGGCTCTTTCCACATAACACTGAAGATATAACATATTAGGATGTAACATACTGGGCGTAACATTGCCTTTGTGGCAAGACAAACAAAAATTGCAACGTAAATTTTATCATATATCCCCTTTCTCTGATTTTTATACTTAATCATAAAGGGTCCACAAAAGTCAATTGAACATTTTTGAAATGGCGGGCTAGGATTTACTCGTTCGGTTGGCAAATTTCCCATAATTTGATTTGCCCCTATTGGTTTGTTTTTAAAACACGTTACACATTTGTGAACTATTTTACGAGCCAAAGATAGCCCATTTATTACCCAATATTTTTGCCGGACATGATGTAACAATGATTGTGGCCCTAAATGGAAAAATTTGGAATGAAAATATTCAAAAATCATTTCACTTATTTTATGATCATGTGGTAACACTATAGGGTGTTTTCTCTCATAGGTCAGACTAGAATTGTCTAAATGACCTCCAACTCTAATTAAATTATCGGAATCTATATAAGGATTTAGAAATTTTAGTTTACTATTACCTGAAGGCTTCTCTGTTTTTTCAAATGCTTAAGCTCTTCAGAGAAGGCTGAATACTGTACCTGTTTAATCAGGAAAATTTCTCCAAATTTCAATTCACTTGCAGATAAGGCACCACAGTTTTTTTCCTTACTCTTTTGACAATTATTTAGAAATCTAAAAATATAACTAGTGATACGAATTAATATAAAAAAATTATTAGTTAAGGAGAATAAACAATTATAAAAACAAATTTCAGTTCTAAGTGAAAAGTTACTGTTTTTTTCAGTTCTAAATTCCGACTCATAGTCAGTGTTGTTTTCCAGTTTTACTGGATAATCTTCTGCATACTGAATTCTGTCCCGAAGGAAAATTTGGTCCACTAAACCAAAATTTGTAGTTAGTCAGTTCTTTAGCATCTAGACCTCGAGATAGGACGTCAGCAGGATTATTTTCCGATGATACGTGTTGCCACTGATAAGAGTCCGTGAGGTCTTGTATAGCAGCCACTCTATTACTCACAAATGTTTTCAATTGGTGGGGAGATTTTCTAATCCATGCCAGTGATATTGTGGAGTCGCTCCAGAGAAGAACAGATTCTATTGGAATGTCAAGTGACGCTATAACTTTATGCATTAATTTTGCTAAGAGAAGACATGAGCAAAGTTCAAGACGAGGAATTGTCACTGTTTTTATGGGGGATACTCTAGACTTGCTACAGAGTAAATGTGCATCAGGCGAACCTTCAGTTGGTATATACTGGATGTATATGGCGGCTCCATATGCCAAAGAAGAGGCATCTGCGAAGCCATGTACGGCTATGCGCTCTTCACGAAAAACACATCTAGGGATTTTTAAATTTTCTAATTCTGAAAGAGTGGAAACAAAATCACTCCATTCTTTCGCTATGGAATCTGGTAATGGCTCATTCCAATCTATCTTAGCTAGCCAGGTTTTCTGCATGAAGATTTTCTGCTTAGCCCTTGTTACTACAGGGCCAATTAATCCGAGTGGATCGAAGATTTTTGAAATCAAAGAGAGAACATCTCGTTTACTATAAAATTCCTTGTTATGAATCTTTAATTTATACAGAAAACAGTCACTTAAAGGTTCCCAGAAAACACCCAAAGTTTTTACTGAACTACAATCTGTTTGATCATCGAGATTATATTCGGTGGCAGCCATAGTATTAGGTTCAAGTAATTCTCTGGTTTGCACACCATTTGTGCAATTTCATATTTCCACACTTCAAAAGTTCAATCAATTGGGACTTTAAAATTTTCGCCTTTTCGAGAGTCGATTTCCCGGAAAGAAGGTCGTCTACATAAAAATCCTTTAAAACGACTGCCGATGCTAGAGGTAAGTTTGGTTGCTCATCAAGAGCTAATTGTTTAAGAGAACGAGTTGCTAAATAAGGAGAATTAGATGTCCTATAAGTAACTGTATTAAGTTTGTAAGTTTTCACTGGCGCGTTAATACTGTCCTTCCACAAGATTCTAAGAAAGTCTCGTTGGGATGGATCAATTAATACCATTGTATACATTTTTTCTACATCCGCTGTGAATGCATATCGATGTTTTCGGAAACGTATCATAATTACGAATAATTCTTGTTGAGGAATTTTTCCTTTTAAAAGAATGTCATTCAATGACAAACCAGATGTCGTTGGCGTTGAAGTGTTAAAAACGACTCGCAAGCGTGTTGTACTTTTTTCTGGCCTGTAGATCCCATGATGTGGTATATAATAAAGGTTCTTTACGGGTTTTGATTCTTCTACTAATTCCATATGATTTAAGTTTTTGTATTCTTCCATAAATTCCGAATAGAGAGGTTGTAAATTCGAATCCCTACTAATCGGTGCCAAACTTGATCGAGCCTTTTTTCGGCTAGTTTTTTGGATTCTCCTAAAAGTGTAGCATCCTCCATAGGCATGCTAACAACATACTGACCATTGGAAGTTCGATAATGAGTCATTTCAAAATGATTTTCGCAAAATTTCTCTTCATTACTAAGTAGAGAAATAGAATCATTAATATTTTAGATTTCCCAAAATTTTCTTAAGGATTCATCTATTTTTTCATTGGTTAATAAACCGCAATATTGGGAATCATCTGAGGAATTATTCACGACACCGCTAGCAACATATCCGAACACTGTTTCTTGAAATAACAAGTTTTGAGATGAGCTGCGAATTTTACCAGATTTTAATAAATCGAAGAAACATTGCGCGCCGAGCAACAGGTCTATCCTCCCAGGGATATAAAATTCAGCATCTGCTAACGAGATATTTGTAGGAATATCAGCTATTTCTATACGAATAGGTGTAAGTGGGATTATTTCTGTAATTTTTGGCACTATAAGAAATTCCAGTTCCCTTGTGAAATCTCTATTTTTATTTGAAATCACAGTTTTAATTTTATAATTTAATGTTGTGGTTGTGTTATTCAAACCCGATATTGGAGCAAAAAACTTAGATTTCTTTATACTCAATTTCTTTGCAAATTCAAGCGACACACAATTTATTTGGCTACAAGAATCTAAGAGAGTTCTTGCCTGGATAAAATTTCCTTTATTTGTTTTTATGTCAATAACTGCAGTTGGCAAGATAACAGTTTTATTTGAAGCGAATAAGCAATTAGAAAGATTTTGTGAGACTGAAGGCGTCGGACTTGATTCTAGGCGACGTACTGTCTGATCAGCACCTGGTTTTTGGAAATGCGTTTCATTATTGGAAACGATTTCTTTATCTCTACGTAACAAAGTGTTGTGAGGGGATTTGCAATGTTTACATAAATGTTTCGAAACACAGTTAGCTGCTAAATGTGATTTGTTAAAGCATATGAGACAAAGTTTATTTTTTTTAACGATAGCAAATCTTTCACCAAAATTCATATCTGGCTAATTCCATGAAAACTTGTCATGTCTGTCACATACAACGATTTTTGGGTACCAGTATTTTAGAACGGAAAAATGTGACTTTTTTATCGGAAATATCTCATCAGTTGAATAGCTTGGAGGAAACTTTTCGAAAATAACGGTGGCGAACAAGAATAGTGATTTTTAGTAGTGTGACAGACATGACAAGTTTTCATGGAATCAACCATCTAAGAATTTATTACATTTATATAGAGGATGAAATGAGTCACAAATAATACACTGTTTTTCAGAACTTGTATTTACTAAAAGGGATTTTGATTTTATTTCACTAGAAATTTTTGGTCTAGCTAAATTGCTTCTATTTATGCTTTCGAGCGATTGGCTTCTTTTTTCTAAAAAGTCCATTAAATTGTCAAAACTAGGAACTTCAGAGGTGTTTATTGACAGTTCAAATTGTTTTCTCGTTTCCTTATCTAGTTTTTCTAAAATTATAGTTGTAAACAAAATGTCAGAGAGGATATTTCTCTCAAATCCTAAATTATTTAGAGCCCTGATATTTTTGTTTATAACATCTAATAAACGCCTTAATTCTTTAGATGATTCATGTGTAATTTTTTCAAAATCTAACACAGCCTTTAAATGTATATTAACCACAATTCTTTTGTTCTCAAATCTATTTTCTAAAACTTTAAACAACGAATCAAATGTATCATCTGGAGTTTCTAATAATTTAGCCTCATTTCTTAATGCGGAATGCAAATAATGTAATTTTTGAACATCAGTCAATTCTTCATTATTCGTAACAATATTATTAAACTCTATTTTAAACATATTCAAGTCTTCATATTTTCCACTAAATAGCGGAAGAGGTATATCAGGAAGTTTTATTTTACAGTTATTTATCTTTAATTCTAAATTTTTAGTTTCTAATTTTTTAGAATATAATAATTGATTGAAACTTACCTCTAGCTGTTCTACTTGCTCTTCCATTTCGACGAATGAAGCATCAATTTCCGTTAAATCCTGATCTTCTGGTGCTTTTAGATAGTAATTGCGACGTAGTATATCGATGTTTGTAGACAGTTTTTGAAGATTCTTGATTTTCGTTTCAATTTGAATTCTAGATAATTCTTCGGTTTTTTCATTTACAGAATTTTCTAATCTTGTTGACTGGGCTTTTAAAGAGCCTCTAGTCCTATTCAAGCTAATTAATGAAGCCATTTTAATTCAAATAGAACAAGGAGATTTTATACAACGTTCGAATTAACCCATTAACGCCCGAATTATTTTCTTCGCCAAAATTTAAATTTTGTATTTCCCACCACTTTTAAAAGCAAATTAACTTTTATCTAAATTTTTCAAGGATTCTGTCTCGTGAAATAAGGTATACATTTTTCTTCCTCTTTACTGGTGGGAAAACCGCTTTCTTGCTGTTTTTGTAACCGTCCTCAAATGAGGACGCTGGGCGTTAATGGGTTAAAAACGAAAGTCCTACCGGCGAGCGGACCAATGTAACGAACTGCCGAATGTTGCGAGTATATTTAATACTCATTAGGTCGCTGGTTCAATTAATACTACTAATAATACTTAAAATTTCTTTATATACAAATTATTTACACATTATTTACATTTCGAATAAAGAATACAGATCCAGCGAACTCACGATAGGTCCGCTAAGATCGCCGAAAACCAAAACAATAACAAAACGATATTCCAATGTTGCCAAAACGGCAAACCTAAAGTACAGTAGAATGCGCTAAGGAGACGCGGGGCATCCAAGGTTATGGTGAAGCCGTTACAAAAAAAATGCGTTATGGAGACGCGATATACAAGATTATGGTGAAGCCGTAACAACGAGGTTCCAAATTGTCTTAAAATGAGTATTTTTGAGTACTAATTTTTTTCACTTTACCTAATTTGAAAATTAACTGCGATTAAAATTGGCGATTGAAACTATATGAAATTAGTGGTGTTAAAAGTATTTGGAGACTTGATTTTCGCCGGACACTTCGCAACACTATTAATAACACAAAACATTAGAAAGGAACGAAACGAACAGTTTGAGAAAACATGTTTATTATTCTTAGTAGCGCAAAAATTATGGAACAGTTCTGCGGTACTAGAGCAAGCGTCGGGGTAAATTCGTCAGTAAACTTTTCGATTTAAAAAATACTCGTGCATTTATATGTTTTCTGTTTCAAACATACCTTGCTACACTCTATAATTTTAGAAGCATCGGAATTGTACTTTTGTGTTATTTCTGAGTTATCACTTATTTTTATATAGTTTACATTAATTTTAAGAAAAGTAATTTCGAAATTTTTTTAAAATTATATATACGATAAAACTTAGTAGACAGACATCATTCTTCCTTAAGGTTCATCCTTCTTAAATAAATTCAATTAAGTGTAAAGCATGGATAATGACTTGAAATCTTGGAAATTTCAAACTTTTAAAAGTGATCTTTTATACTTAGCGTTGCGATAGAATGTTATTTAATTTTCTAAAGTGATATTAGAAATGTGCGTTAAATTAAAGATTTAATCATTTTACATTAATTAAAGCAAACTTTCTGAGACTAGTTAGATTGGCATACTTCTGGGACAAATGATTGAGCAAACTTCTAATGGCACAGTAAATGACATTGCATTCACGCATTTAAGAGGTTTTAAATAAGGGATGAAACTGAAAAATAAGCAACTAAAATTAAAAATATTTTTGAAGGTATAAAACATTTCACAGAAATTATATGTAAAGGTCGTCCAGATGGAATTGGATTATATTTTAGATTAAATTGGATTAAATTTACAGTTCATGCATCAAATGTCTCAAAAAGTACATATCTTAAAAATGGCTACTGCCATTATGTAAATGTTATGTGATTATGTTAATGCCATAATCAGTATTGCCAATCCGCTACGCTTCTTGTTTCGAATGTATAACTGCCAACTTTTTTTTGTAAGTAGTATAGTTACCATTAATTTTAGTTTATTTATTCTGTCGTTATATAAGCCGAGTATTTCTAATTCAAAAATGATGCGTAATCTAGCGATCTGAATTTGAAAAATTAAGTGACAGACTGACAACACTAACCTAAACTAGTCCTACAATCCTCCTAAAAATGGCCGAGGCCGTAGGTAGATTTCTTTCAGCTTATGTACAATTCCTTGAGTTTTAACACCAGTATATTTCTAAAGTATTCATCACAATTATCAATTTCTTAATAAGAGCGCGAACAGTGTTGCCAGATGGGATACTTATTTTAATTCAGATTCTTGATTGGCACCGCTTTTTACAAATGATAAAATGCGCTTTATTCAATGACATAACAAATAAGGAGAATTAATAGGAATAAAGGTAATTTACCGTTTCAAAAAAAGTGGTGCCAATCAAGAAATCTGAATTTTTAAAAAAAATAGCCCACTGGCAATACTGAGCGCGAAGAAAACGTTAAAATGCACTGGTATTCAAATTCAAGGGAACGTACAAACCAAACGATTGTTCTTTTTACGTGTTAGATTTCTTAGTACGCGTAAGTGCCAAATTGCTGCTGGAATGCAAAATAGAATTTTGGACGTACACTACGTAAATTTTCTTCTGATGCACGAGCCTCACTCTCCTGTCCTACCCCGAGTTATCAATAAACATGAATCAAAAGGAAACAGAATAGATACAAGTTGTTCTTACAAAGAGAAGGCCAAATTTGATAATCACAGATTTTGAGTATTTTAATAAATGTTGTAGGGAAGAGATCCCTCAGCCTGTGTTGCCAGTGGGCTACATTTTTTTTAAATTCAGATTCCTGGATTGGCACCACTTTATTGAAACAATGAAATTCTCTTTATTTTCTCCTTATTCAATATGTCATTAAATAAGAAAGTTTTTACCATTTCAAAAAAGTGGTGTCAAACAAGAATCTGAATTTAAAAAAATGTAGCTCACTGGCAACACTGCCCTCAGCTTCAGGTTCAATGGAAATTATACAACGCTTCTTAGTTCTCTAGAAACAGGGAGGGGGGGGGTCTAACATAGTGACACAACTGAGAAACTTACTTTCAAAAGATAGGGATACGGGATCATAGCTCAGTCGGATAAGCAGCAACCAGTGATCCAGCCGACCCGGGTTCGATGTCCGGACTGTATTTTTCATTTTTTTTGTTTTATTTATATATACTCGTATTTCTAATTTTATAATTACAAGTATATATAGATGCAAGTATATATATATATATATATATATATATATATATATACATGCATTTCATTGTCAATTAAAAATTATTATGTGTATCAATTCCAATTTCAACCTAATTACGTTTTTATTTGCAACTAAATAGTTCAGTGATGCACAACCTTTTTGCCAGAAAAATGTTTCCCACCAGAATATTTGAAAAGAGTCATTTGTTTTATTTAATAGCGAAGATTTCGTCATAACTATAAGGAAAAATATTCTGCATAAAAATAGTGGTATCTTTGTGGCCCGCGGGCCAAAGGTTGTGCATCGCTGAAATAGTTGTATAAAACATCATAAATAGATGCAAAACTATTAATTTTTTTTAAATGTATTTCATATATTTTTTTATAATGCAATGATATTGAACAACTGTGCCAATTCGCGATCTTAGAGAAACATCAATTGTTTATTGCTTTAAAAAGGGAAGTCAATAAGAAGATAAAATTTCTTTGTTTTTAAAATAATAAACACAATTATATTAAAAGTAAGCATAAGAATTAAATTACAACCTACTTTTTGGATATGAAAGGTTTTTAAATTTTGCAAAAGTATGCTTGTTCTTTGAATGTTTTTGCTTAAATTTTGCTGCTTTTTTTTATTTTGCTTAGTATTTGTTTTCTTCCTGCTTTTATTTTTACTGTACTTGAATATGTTTCACTTTATTATAAATAGATGGCACTACAAAAGATTTTGGAATGTTTATTAATAACAGATTGATTTTTTTTCTTTAAATGTTGAGATATAACGGTTTAAAAGTCAAAAATGCTAAATTAATTTTTAAATATGCTAAATTCTTAGTTAAGGTAGAATATTAAGATTTCTAATTAAGATTGTTAAATTATAAATTATGACATTTAGGGTTCGCACAATCTTACCACTAAAATTTAACAGTATATTCAAAGTATTTTACTGAAAAAAAAAACATTGCGAAATTTGGGAGAAAGGGTGGAGGTTTTGATTGCTGTTTCTTTAAAATTAAATATTTTTTTTCTATAATTAATAGTGGTGTCCGAGTCCTTAAAAATTATAAGGTGTGTGCGAACCCTGGACACAAAAAATGTGAAAAACAACTGTAGCGGTCCCGGGGTATCGAACCCGGGCGGGCTGGATGAAGTTACTGGCTATCCGACATAGCTAGAAACCCGTACACCCCTTCTTTTCAAAGTATTTCAGTTGAGTCATTATATTAGACCCTCCCCACCTATTTCTCAAGAACTAAGGAGCGTTGTATAAAATCCATTGAACTTTTTTCTAAGGGGTTTCTGCCCTACAACATATAATAAGATAATCAAAATATGTGATTATCAAAGTTGGCCCTCTCCTTCTTAGTATACAATATCCATCACACTGCCTTTTTCTCAGCATGAGTTTCCGAACCATGGAGCTATGAATAAAGAGGTGGAGACATATAGTGCACTGTCTACCTGTAACGAGTGAAGAAACTAAAGAGGTTGTCACAAGATGGCTGCTGATGTTTTACTGAAATCCACAATTTCTGATTACCTACGATGGAAACTTATACGAGTACTCAAGAACAACAAATTTTGAGTCATTTAAGTTTTTTATTTATTTGAAAACTCTTTCACAAATATGGGAGGAAATTTCTATTCCTTTTACTAGTGTCACATTGGTTAGGTATTATAATCTTTTCACTGGTAGTGACAGGAGTTTGCCTTGGTTACTAAAATATGTCGGAACTACTACCGCTAATATAAACTTCTACCAGTAAAAAAATATCTGTTTTTTTCCATTATTCTTGACTAAAATTTTCTATTATAAATGCGTTTGAATGAAGAGAAAATTTCGACTCATATTTTGTGATGTAAAATTTAACCCCGAAGGTAATGAACACCGGCGAAAGCAGTTACAGTCGAAGTTTCGATAATTTTAAGGTTATATCATGGGGTTTTTTTCCTAATAGTTCCATGTTCCAGCTTAAGTTTCTGGATTTGACCCCTTTTATAAAGCATTTTAAATTTTACATTCACACCAGAAATTCAGTATGATTTTGTTTTCTTTACTTAATGACAAAAGACTCGTGATAATATATATTAACCCTTTGAGGGGCAAGCAATTGCGTTCGTGTAATTCTGAACTCCCACCGGAAATTTGTAAAAAAGTTATATCAAAAAGAGGAAAAGCAATATCACGCCTGTTTTCCACCAAAGTTAGAAAAGTGAAATTTGATGAAATTTTTCTGGTGTGAATCTTCATCTATCGTAGGTGGTATATAACATATACCACCGCCCCTCAAGGAGTTAAAAAAATTCTTTCAGAATTTCTACTGTGTATTTAAAGATTTCAAATTAAAAGTAGAGGCTAAATTGTCAACCCAGGGTTCCGACCGACGTTCCAAGCTTGATCCACTTGGGTCGCCGATTATTTTTGCATTAACATATCATAATTTCTCTTTAATTTTTTCTGGTGTCAACATTTTATTTTACAGTATGCAAAAAGAACACTTGGTTTTAGAGCGTGCGTGCTATTCTCAACTAGCAAAATTTCTTGCTTTCAACTAATCAGACTTATTATTTAATGGCTTTAGGGCGAAGGCTGAAAAATTCTCTCTATTATTCTGCAGGCGTTGTTATAAATGGAGTTAAGAATAAAAAAGAGGAGACATATAGTGTAGATTCTATCAGTTAGGAACGAAGCGACTGAGGATGTTGTCACAAGATGAACATCGATTTGTTACACTAATTCAACAGTACCCGATTACAACCGAAGCAAATTTCCACCACTAAATTTTGAAAAGAAAATTTTGGCTTATTTTAGTGGCAAATATATATAGCAAAATAAAGAAAAACTATTTTTCGATTTTTAGAATTTTCTTTAAGACTTTTTAGCAATTAGCTAAGAATATAGTGTTTTAGTGGTTTATTCGTGCAAAATTTATTTCACCAATATCGTAAAAAATTCTGTTTATTTTTACTGGCGGCAATTGGCAGAGGTATTAAAATCTTTCTCACTGAACCTGAGAGGAAGTTGTTGTTACAATATGGCTGGTGTTGGGTTGTCACAATATGGCTGGAACGCAGAGCATGAATACAGCCAAAGTAAACTTTTACCATTAAAACTGATTATCTATTTTTGACTATGATTATAATTGAAATACTACATTAATAAGACATTTAAATAGGGAGAAAATTTCTATTAAAATTAATTGGTGAAAGTTTGGCAGTAACGAGCCACTGCAAAACCATTTACAGTAGAAACTTAACGATTTTGAGGGTATGTCATTTTCTCTTTATCTATAGCTACTTGATGTTATAGCACTGATTGTTTGAGGATTGTGTCTGCTCAGGCCGTATGGTAGGCCTACCCACCCAGCTGACCGTGTAACAGCATCAGAAGATATAATATCCTATTACACAGCTTCGAGATGTTCGGGTATCCCATGTGGTTTCCATTTAATCTTTTAATAATTTAACCCATTAGTGCCTTGCGTCCCATTTTTGGGACAATTTTAAAAAATTCAAGTAAGCGCATTTCACACCAGTAAAAAGGATTATAAATAAATACTTTCTTTCTCGAGACAAAGTCCTCGCTAAATTAAGATATATATATATATATATATATATTTTTTTTTTTTTGCTTTAAAAGTGGTGTGAAAATGCAAAATTTGAACTTTAACGAAGAAAATAATTCAGGCACTAATTGGTTAATATAATTTTTTGTTCTATTTTATTAAAAAATACATATCATTTTAGCATCATCATATAGTCGGTATAATGTCAAACTATCCAATATGAAAACAGTGTTGCTAGTGGGCCACTTTTTTTTTACATTTCGATTTCTCATTTGCACCACATTTTTAAAGTAGGGAAATTTGTGTCATCTAAACTTATTTAATAACATGTACATTGAGGCGAAAGAAAAGGGAATTTTACCATTACAGAAATGTGGTGCTAATCAAGAAATAAGAATATTTAAAAAGTAACCTACTTTCAACACTGTTTGCATATTGAATAGTTTGACATGGTATCGACGACAACACAGGAGACCAAACTTCCAATTTTTAAGCAAAATCTGAAATGTTATTAAATAATGAAAATTCATTTAAAATCAGATGGAATATGCAAGCTTCTTCTCTAAAACATGTTCAAAATGTGTTTATTGTATTCGTAAAATCTGAAAATTTTATTTTCTGTGTAAGTAAAATGCGTCTAAAGCAGCGCTATTTTTATATTTTGTTTGCAGTGTGGAACCTGTGTTGTGGTGATGTGATTTCCATTCCAAGGTGTTGTGGGACAAAGTTCTTAAATCAATGTCTGTTTTGCATATTTAAAGAATATATTATTATTTTTCTTATATTGAATAATGTGTACAGAACAAAATAGAGAGACCTGTTTAGAACAAGACCTGCTAAAGGCCAGTATTTTTCGAATACAAAGGAGGTGGGCTAATAAGGGCCATTTTTCGTCCATCAGTACCTAGATGTGACATACATTTTTTTCATTAGTGTACCCCATAATAAATAAGAAAATAACAATATCTTGAATGAAAGTATAATATTTGATGGAAAAATAAAATATCTATTTAAGTAAATATCATCATTAAAGATCATAAACACTATTGCCATTAGTTTTAATCCAAGAAATCTATAGCAAATACAACACTAAATGCAAAAATACGATAAACGAAGCTTATTAAGACTTTTATTTCAATATATGAAATATCGGAAATAATCAATAACAGAAAATATAATCATAGAGTTTCAGGCACTTTTAGCAATCTGTTTCAGATTATTTTCCTCCTTGGTTGCTTCACGAGAATCACTACTGGATCATCCATTGACCACGTCTTGTAGTATATGAGCAAATTCAATACTTGCTTTTTAAGTTTTGGTTGAGATATGGCACAAGTAAACCAGAAACTATAGTACGAAAGCAACATGCGTCTAGTACTCTTAAACACTTGCGCCTATTTTACATTTACAGTACCATTGTGTGATGCTGCTTCGCCGTTTTTTCTATCTAAGTACCGTAATTTCGGGTGTATAAGCCGCAGATCAAACAATTCTTTTTCGACCCAGAATTTTTTAAGAAACAAATATAACTAGTTAGATCGCCGTATATATTTGTCTTCTATCACTAAATAAGATTTCTGGGTCTAAAAAGAATTGTTTGATCCGCGGCTTATACACCCGAAATTACGGTATTATAGGTATAGTTTTTTACACTTTTGTGTCTAACAATCAAACTTTGGTCACGAGAAGTGTCCCTTAGCATCCTATGTTGAAAATTGTTGTTGCTATTTAGGAATCTTGGCATGTCATGTTCGATTTTCATTTATAGCAGAAGTTCCAAACAATCCGGTAAAAACCTATCAGTTCGCTCAACATCGTTTAGCTTCAGCAACTCTCTGATATTATGTAAATATTTTTTTAATATATGTGTAAGTATGTTAACGTAATTGTTCTTTGAATCTGCTAAGTAAGGACCGAAGACATCCACAATATAATTTGAAGTAGTGAAGAATACCGTACGCTTAACGAAAGATCTTCCTTTGTATAACCAGAATGAATTTCTCTGAAAGGATTAGTTCGCACTTTTCTTGATATAAATGTACGTGCTATCAAAAATAATCATTACAATATTGTCGTCATCCGGAATAAATAATCTTCCTGCTAAAGACCTTCTATATTTTTCAATAACCTGTGTTCTGGTGATGTGTTCCATTCCAAGGTGTTGTGGGACAAAGTTCTTAATCAATGTCTGTTTTGCATATTTAAAGAATATATTATTATTTTTCTTATATTGAATAATGTGGACAGAACAAAATAGAGAGACCAGTTCTAAGTTTTACAAGTAACACTGCAAAGCAAGTACAAAATGATCTCTTTTTTGAGGAACGTATTTTGAACTTTACTAGTTTAAAGATATAGCTAAAATGGTACATAGCTATACCCATGAGAGTATAATAATCAATTTCGACAAAGTGTCCAGTGTCGAGGTCTTCTGTTTGGTACGTTTCTGATATTATTTTAAATACTTTATATATATTTCATACATCGATGTATTCTCACATACAGAGAGTAAATCTTGCAGAGCCAATTTACAGAAAACCGATCAAGAAATATGAATTTTACAGCATCGTTTTCCCAATGAAATATAGATTCTAGTTTGTATAAAGGCTTAAATTTCAACATCTTTTGCTACAATAACGAGGCAAATCTTACCTTGACATATTATACAACAAGTGTTATAGTACTTACAATGAGATATTCATAAATGTATAATAGGTTTCTTATTTGTGGTCTCGTTGGACGTAATTGTTGAGGCATAATCTCTTATTTTTACATCACAAGAAAAAACAGAAGTATTTCGAGCCTGAAGATCGGTAAATATATACTATATACATTTAGAGCACTACATAGAACCACTCTGTATATCGCAGTTTTTCGAACATCTAAGTATCGATATAACTTTTTTATTAGAACAGATAGGAAAATATTTCCGCCAGGATTTACAATTCAATGACACTGACATCCAAGCATTATTTATTAGTAATTTTTTAATAAACATTTACAAAAATAGTTTCGGAAAACATCATTGACCTCTCGACAACGTAAATATTTTTTGAGTACGAAAAAACAAATCTTAACGTGCTCCGATAACAATGAATTTGAAGCAAATATATAACAAAAGCAAATTCAACATACACACTAAATAATAATTTCAGAATTATTTAATCACAAAATTCCTGCAACTATATCAAACGAAAATTATTATCAAAAATATTAATAACGTGTGGTCAACAGTTTGTTTACCACTGTTGCAGATTAAGCTCATTCATAAAATTTTCTATTTGTGAAAATTGAAAATAATGTATGGAATATAACAATTTGCAACATTTTAAAGGGGATTTGTTCTTTGCATTTACCTTCCTCAGTCCTGCGACAAATATTACATGGACTACAAAAACCAGTTTAAAATTTCAATAAAACATCACCAAAGATGTATCATTTTATATATCGATGCTTATGATATGCATACATTCATTAAAAGACCTAGAAGAAATTTTAACAATTCTAGAAGCATTTAAATTAATCTAAATTTTGTTTTTTAGTGTCTCCTACAAGCGACATATGGACTGGAGAAGATAAAAAATTATCCAATAAAATATGAAAACAATGAGTTATTTTAAACACGTTTTCTAATCTTACTTGCAAATTTTACCTTTATTATTAATCACCACACTGCCATGAAATGATCCTGGAAGGGAAAAAATATTTCTTTCATGAATTCTTTTAATCGCTGAAGTGTATTTTTCAGCGTAAATATCAATTAAGCTTTTAGTGTTAAAATATTCGTTGAATTATGCTGTTATAATATTAAAACATTCGCGTTTTTACCGTATTTTCCGCCTAATAATCCTCGGATCAAAGAATTATGTCCATTCCTAGAAATTTAATTTTGTAATCAGGGTGTCCAGCAAATAACACCCTGATTACAAAATTAAATTTCTCAAAAACAAAGATCGATTGTAATATGCGGTAAACGGTTTTTTTCATTAGGTAAGCTGTAAAAATCTTATACAGAAATTTCAAACAGTGAATATTTTGAAAAAATTGCGTTCTGATTGCATAGAATGCTTTGATTTGGCATTTTTCTTGTTTTAGATTGCCTGCAGAGAAATAATTTTTCAGCTTACAGTGCAATATTTTAAAGATTTTTCTAGGAAATTTTTAGAATTTCGAAATTTCAAAAATTTAATTTAAAATAAAACTATGAAATATGGCACTTTAAGCCAAAAAACACATTCTCTGGCAGCAATCTGAAGCAAGAAAAATGTCAAATCAAAGTATTCTTTGCAATCAGACCACAATCTTTTCAAAATAGTTACCGTTCGAAACTTTTGTATAAGATTTTTACAGCTTACCTGATAAACAAACCGTTTACTGCATAATTCTATCGATCCTTGTTTTTGAGAAATTTAATTTTGAAATCAGAGTGTTATTTGCTGGACACCCTGTATTATATATCGTAACATAAAATATAAAACGGTAAATCGCTGTAAATACTTTCAGTTATTAAATAAAATTTCTGGGTTGAAACAGTATTATTGGATATGCGGATTATAGACCAGAAATTGTGGTCAATAGTGTTTACAGCATTTAACCCTTTAAGCTCTGAGGTGCAAATTTCGTCAAAATTCCAATTGTCACATTGGTACAAATATTTTGCAAAGAAAAAAAAACGGTTAAGAGCCCACAATAGTCACAGAAAAATTACTCAAAAAGACCCGGATGACCATGTAAAGTCTATGGGAGCGTTCTTTTCTAATATCTCGCTCAAATTTTAATATTTTTGCATGATTTTTTCGCACAAGATAGCTGAGGGCAATCCACAACCGGGCTAATTTTTACTTTTTCAATTTTTGTTTCAGATTTTCTTTAAAAAATTACTTTAACTTTCGAAACCGGTTTAAACCGGTTCTGAAACTGAAACTATCGTAATATAAAAAATATATAACCAAAATCGAAAAAGTAAAAACTAGCCCAGTTGTGGATTGCCCTCAGCTATCTTGTGCAAAACAATCATGCAAAAATATTTAAATTTGAGCGAGATATTAGAAAAGAACGCTCCCATAGACTTTACATGATCATCCGGCTCTTTTTGAGTAATTTTTCTGTGACTATTGTGGGCTCTTAACGATAAACTTGAAAAAAAAATTGCATTAAACCTTTTTCAAATAAATTTGGTCGAATTTTCTGGTGCCATTGTGACATTTCGGAATTAAAATTATGTGGTAGAAATTTCTACCATCAGAGCTCAAGGGGTTAATAGGAAACTATTCCAAATAAAATTAGTGGTAATTCTGCGGCAAGCAGAATGCAGGTTGAACACCCTTGTTTTAGTCATTAGTGTAACCTCCATGTCTCTATAATTTCCGATCCCTTTTATCTGAATAGAAAATTTGTGCTGTATTTCATGACAGAAATTATTTATTTAAATAAAGAAAAATTTATATTAAGAAAATGTGGTTTTAAAATTTGTAGAACTGGGCATTTTTATGTTAGTAAAGCCTATTTTAAGTAGCATCCTCTGCTACTGAATTCTAAACACTCTGCTTCGTGTCTTAAAAAAAATAAAGAAACAAAGAGTAAAAAATTAAATTATTAAATTCATTAATTTGATGTTATATAACTGTTTGTTTTTATTTTTGTCTTTTTTATTTTTTATACTTGATTTGATGTCGCGTAATTTTATTTATATTCTCTATTTTTTCCGCATTTTTCCTGGTATGCTCAGACGTATATGGAATATATCATTAGATGAATTCCATTTCAAATTTAATATAGACGTTTAAAACTTGCGGAGAACGGGGGACAAGGAGCTTCACTACTTTCGTTTAACCCTTTCCGGCACACTGTGCCCGGTACGGGATACTTAATTTTAATTCGAAACTTGCAAACGGCACCAGTAATATTTTAGTAAAATTTTGCTTTTATAATACAAGCTTAAATTAAGGAATTCAAAATATTAAAAAATTACGTTTGTGAATTCTGGTGTCAGTCGATATTTTCTCATTTTAGTACAGATTTTACCCGCGCCGGGTAGGGTTAAAATAATGCGTGTTAATTAAAGAAAATTTGAGATTTAATAAGGTTTTTTAAAACATATATTATATAGCCCATGGTTACGGTATGAGAGAGGTGTGTTACACTATTTTGTAACTAAGATGAAATTCAAGATCAGTGATAAATAAATTTCTGTTTTAAAGTAAATAATGATAATTAATTTTTGAATTTTGGAATGTTAATACTCGCAGTGTTTCTACAGTGTTGTATAAATTAATCATAGTAATCTCAAAATAAAGGTATTGCCATTATTTTACTATTTCAAGAAAAAATGTACTGCTCTGTCTATATAGAAAAACCGTAATTTCTTTAAATAGTCAATTATTGCAATTTTACATACAGATTTACTCCGATTCGTAGATAGACATGTATCAAAATCATTGAATTATGAATAAAAAAGAAATAGCATATCCTTAAAAATAATGAAGAATCAATTACAACCGGTTTCGCAGATGCTAATTGCTATTGGGCGAACTTCCACCAGTAAATATGAACAGAAAATTTCCACTTATTTAAACACCGTATAATTCAGAATTTTAGTAATAATTATAGCCAAAAATACATATTTATTTTTACTGGTGAAAGTTTACCTCAGCATTAATTATGCCCTGCGTTTACACCTTATTGAGAAAAGCTAAACAACATCCCTGTCACCATCAGTGACAGAGTTCGAAGCGCTTCATGTGGCACGAATACCGATCACTCATTTCCAAAGGTTAACCCTTTCAAGGGTAGTTGTTCATTTTTGGACCATCTAAATTTTATTCCTAAATATCACATTGTCTCTAGACTATTCGAATGAAATATTCTCGTCATCAAGAATGTAAACAAAACCTTTTACTTAATTTGAAGTAATTTTTTTTATATAAATTCTAGTGTCTATCATTCATTTGTGCATTTTACGAACTGAAATGTCTTGCGTCTGAAAGGTTTAAAAAACGATAATAAAACAAAATTGCTGTAAAAGACGTACGATATGAACGGATTAATTAACCTTCCTACCCTGTTGAAATTTTACTCAAACTTGCTTAAAATATTTGACACCAGAATTTTTATTTAATTCCATTTAACCTATTTATTTAACTTCAATCTTTGCGTTATTCATTTAATTTACTTTATGAAAAATTTTCTGGTTTGAATCGAAAGGAACGCAGAATTGGACTGGGTCGATTAGACCCATTCAGGGTAGGAAGGTTAAACAAACAGTATTAATAAAACTCCACCTATTATTTATTTGTAAAAAACTTACTAAAAATACCCTATATGTTTAACACTAGAAAATCTCGCTGGTGTCGATTGGGCGTAGATCAAATGATAAAATATTGATTCGAACTAGATTTTTTTTTTTTTCGTAAAATTAGCTAAATTGTAAGAAGCGAAAACTCGTTTAAATAAATAAGTGACATTGTTATAAAAGAAAATTCTCGTGTCAAAATATTTTTTATTGAGGTTGAGTAAAATTTCCAAAAATTCTAGTCTTAATCTTCTATTAGCGATTTTGAAAAACAGAAAAATTTACTTAATTCAATCGCATCGTCGCATATTTTTGATGCTAACGACGATAAGAAAATAATCGATTTAACAATTTCTTTACCTTAAACACAGCTACCCTAAAGATTACCCTAAAAACAATGTTCTATACATATTTTTTTTAGCAAATAAGATTTTTTAACTGTCTAACATAAAATAAATGTAAAGTTTTATCTTTGCCAGTTTGTGGGCCTTTGTACACCGATTACTGGATTTTAAACAATGTTATGAAAACAAATGTATTATTCTCCTTATTAAATTTTCATTAATTAGTGTGAATATTATTATTGAAAAAAAATTGGTAATAATAAAGAAAAATGAATAATAAAAAGAAACCCCACAACTTTCGACACTGCATTCAGCAAATTTTAAATGAGCTAAAAATAAAGAGAAAATATACAACATCCTTCTTTATTATAAATGCTTAAAAAAAGAAAACTATAACTAAAAAATTTAAAAAGCACTTTTTTATTCATTTACCATTATTATTTAAGGATATATTCTAATAAAAAACATATATTATGAATATATGCCGATAAAATATTCTTTATTTGACATTTTTAAACGTTTAAGAAATATAAAGTTGTCGTACAATGGCTTTAGTAACAAATTAAATAAAATAATATGATTAGTTTAGCAAAATTTCATTGTATTATGTATATGTGTGCGTATATCTGAAATATGTAGAAAATTCTTTCAAAATAATATTGATAAAAAAAAAATAAAAAATAATTTCATGTTTTCAGTTCATTAATTAAATAAAATATTCTAAAATGTTCTGATCTTAAGAAATAAAATTTTCTAAAAGAGCAATTTCAACGTACTGTTAACAATTCATTAAATTAATTGTAACTTTATTAAGATTTGTAGTGTTTGTGTAAACATGTACACTTAAACGATATAGTTAATTAATTTAAAATCAAACATTTCTAAGCTGCTAACATTATTCAAAATAAGAAGAGAATTTAATACGGATAAAATTATTTGAAATGTAAATAATCTTATTTCATCATTTTTCTTTAGTAATGTATTAATACCTTTAATTCAGATACACATTTGAATTTATAGATGAATTCGCTATCAAAAGAAATGTAATCCTCATCTTAAAAGAGACATAGTTGCCTCTAATACAGATTCAAGTAATAAAATTTAAAATTTCTGTATAATTCTAATCAGTAGAGAAATACTTCATCTATTATTAGCAAAGCTTTGCTTGGGGTTTCTGTACATTTTCAATAATTAATAAATCTTTGAAAGAATTGGTAGATCTGTGAAACACTTTGCAAAATAACCCAATAAGAAGTTCTTGAATGTAAGAGCATTTTAAAAAATTTCAATTGTGTTTATAGAAAAAAGCCAGCAGACAGATTAATTTAGTACATTAATCTGACATTGTTATTTAAAATCTTCGCATATCTTTCAGTATCAGTAAACAATAGCTAATTATTAGTGATTTCGATATGCACAATTTAAAAATTAGTCTATATTTTAACACGTTCACGCCGGCCCGTACCACCGGTGGCCCACAAAAATGCTGAATAATCCCTATTTCCCCCACCAATAAAATTTTACTGAAAAATTTGCCTTATTTAATCGGAGCATTTGCTTGTTTTAATAAGGCACAAATTTCTATTTTTTAAATTCCGTAAAAGGTCCCATCGCGAATGTGTTAAATAAGTTTATTTCAAAGTGTTCACTGCCATTTATCAGGTAAAAAATATTTATATCAGCATGCAGTCTTTCAAAACTGGGAAATTCTAAGATTTTTGAAAAGAAAATATTGAATATTTGAATTATTGCCCGGCATGTTTATTTAAAAAAGGTATTTTTTCGACTAAAATATGTCTGTATAACGCTAGAACTGCCGTAGCGGTCAGTGTGACCGTTATCAAATGAAAATATTTCGATTCTAACCAATAACGTCTTTCTAAAATAAGTTCAATATGTACCACATCGAATTAAATTAAATAAATAAGTTATAAAGTTGTAAATAAGACTTCTGGCGAGAAATATTTTTAGGACACTTGGGTAAAATTTCCGGTGGTTCTAGAGTTAAATAGGCCACCAGAAATGAAAAATTTTAATACAAGGGGCGATCAAATGAAAAGGTACGAAACGCCCTAACTACCAAACTGGTTGAAAATTGAATATGCTGCTTTGGAATAAAGTAGTGGGACATCCAGGGATGCGATTGGATTTCCAGCGTAGTTGCGAACATACGTATGCGCTTGTGCATGAAGGGGGGAGAAGCAGACAACAAGTGAGTTCCGTCCAATTGACGCGACAGTGCTTATGAGGCCATCATGACTTTCCCATTGCAAAATCCGGTGATTAAAGGGCAGCGAGGTGTCTGATCAAAGTCTGACGCAGTGAGAAATCTGATAACACCTCGCTGCGCTTTAATCATCGATTTTACAATGGGAAAGCCATGATGGTCTCACAGGCACTGCCGCGTCAATTGGACGGAACTCATTTGCTGCTTGCTTCCCCCCCCCCTTCATTCACAAGCACCTACGCATGTTCACAACTACGCAGGATACTCCAATCGCATTTCTCGATGTCTCATTACTTTATTCCAAAGCGGCATATTCAAATTTCAACCGGTTTGGTAGTTACGGCGTTTAGTATCTTTTCATTTGATTGTCCTTAGTATGTCAATAAACTTGAACAAATTTGTTAGTAATAATTAATTATTATTAATGCTTTATTTAAAGATGAGAATATATTAAATGGAAGTACATTTAGCGCGAAATGTTGAGGCATTTTAAAACTTTGATGACTATTGTTCATCACATGAAACACCCCACTTGATTTCCAAATACCACAATGGCACCAAAATCATGGTTCAAGTAGTCTCCCTTCATTATGTATAGAAAATAAAATTTCAGCAATGAAAGTGCCGTGCACCTGAAAGGGATAGTAAATTTACCAAGATGAGTGATCACTTCGTGGCTTGTTATTTTACGGTTGTTTCTTCAAATCTTTCTCTAAAACACACTAATATGGTAGATAAATAAAATCCTCTCTATTTTGAAGATAGGAAAATATCAGTGTTTGTATACCGTTTAAAAATATTAAAAAAAAAACTAAACATATGTGAGAGTTTATAAATATTTTTTGTCTTAAGTACATGTTATTTAATAAAGAGAAACAAAATAAATTTTATTCAAAATTTTTACCATATTTTTCACAGGAAATGGTACAAACGCACAGGTTCCAACCTCAACTTAATCCCTATAGGATGTGGATTAATTTAACCTTCGTTAATCCCTTCGCAATGGGATCATTTTAGAAAATTTTTAAACTTTTTCACCGATTTTTAAAAACATAAATTTGTGACTTATTGAATTGAGAAAATGCTTTTATAATAAGCCTAATTTTGCAGTAGAATTTTACTGGTTTTGAGAAACTATGATTCTAGCAACATAAAGGGCCGTATATGGTTCGCTTGTCCCCAAGGGCTTAAAGGATAACACCATTCGGACGCCACGCCCACTCACATTATTTTTACTCTAACATTTTATGCTCATTCATTACCTATAATTAAATTTTATTCTAATTTTTACATACGCTTTCGAGAGTATTCACGAGAGTATATATATTCACGAGTTTGATAAAATTTGTTTAATTATTTAAAGTTTTATTAACCCTTTGCGGCGCAGAGCAAATTCTTTGTTAAGCGTTGAAATTGACGACTGAAACCGGAATTTATAAACAACTTTATAACCAAATAAGAAAAAGCTATATTTTACGTATTCAATAAACTGAAATTCTTTTAACCAAAATTTCGGTGTCAATATGGCGTTTGGGAATTAAATGGTTTCATAGATATACTACCGCGCCAGAAGGGGTTAAAGAAAATTTCAGTCACGAAAAATAATGAAGCGGATTTTAATTTTTACAGGTGGTAGTTTATTTTGGCAGCAATCAGGCTCTGCAATTCCTCGATATTTTGTTGATCAGCGAAACATACTGATTATTTTAACATGGAAACTGACTCCAGTAAAAATAAATAGGAAAATTGACCATATTTCTGATAAAATATTCCTATGAATAAGACGCTTAAATAAATCGAATTTTTCTATTCAATTTTATTAATGAAAACTTTGCCCAGCGGTTATCAGAAATTGTAGATCCCTTATGAAAACAAACCTTCCCACATCTTTTGAATAACTTTTCAGTTAGTTCACTCACAACTGGTAGGCATTAACCTGTATGTTTCCTTCATTCATAGTTCCTTTGTAAAAATCTGACATTAATTCCTTTCTAAAAAAATAATGGCTTTTAAAAAACCAGCGGGAATTACTAGTTCGATCCCTGTAACCTGCATATTCTCCGTTACATATTGTGTGCGTACGTTTTTATCACACGTTTCAAATAAGAATTTTTGTCTTATGTCAGCTATAATTACAGCACGACCCGAGAATTGAATATCAACAACATTTTTAATGGCCACGTTGCAGAATCTATGTGCTTAGATAATGATACTACAGCTTTTAAAAATGAGTGATGTCAGAATACTTTCTTAAAATAGTGGTAAATATTAGTAGCTTACTTAACCTTCGAAAATTATTGCAATTTATTTGATCAATCGTCGACAGATAATTCGTCTGCAGAAAAAAAAAATGCAAGGATGCCCACCAGAAAAAATTGTGCCAGACTCATTGCAAAATCAGGGGCTGGAATAATTAATCTACGTGTCTCACTCTGAAAAATGCACCAACTTTATACGATTCAATAGTCCCTGAGCTATATTTCGTTATTATATACTGTAATTTCGTATTAAAATCAGGTGACTTAAATGAAATGGAAACTCTCAAATATTTGAGAAAACTGTTTTCTCATTTACGACCCACAGACTCAGTGCTTTTTAGGAAAGCATTTCCGGTAGCTGTTTGCAGAATGGCATGCTATAGAACATTCACAAATCCCCCGATTTTAAATAATCAGATATATGCTTGTTTATGTTATTCCTTTCACAATTTATTAAAAAAAAACAGCACTTTTAGCGTTCATTCAATTCAAAGCGTTCAAACAATCCATAAAACTATATTGATAAATTACCCACATCACCGTAATATCCGGCATATAATCCGCGTATCAAGCATTCATTCTTCCACCCAGATTTTTTTTAACCCTTTACGGCACAGGCAAATTCTGTAAGTAAAATTAGAAATTATCGACTGTCACCGGAATTTACAAACGGCGATTTTAGACATCATGAATGAATTTAAGCTTTCATTGTAAAAGCGAAATTTTATTAAAATATTATTGGTGCCGTTTGCAAGATTGGAATTTAAATTAGCTATACCGGACTGGCCAAAATGTGCCGGAAAGGGTTAAAGAAATGTAACACTTTAGATCACCGTAAACATTTGTCTTCAATCAAGAAATAAAATTTCTGAGTTAAAAATAGTTGCTTGATCCGCGGATCATACGCCAAAAACTACGTAATTAAAACTTGCAGGACTTATAGCAGCACCGATAAAATTATAACCCGCATTTTAAAAATATAAACGCGTAGTTTATTCCACTAGCTAGATCTAAATCATATCCAAGACCCTAATGGCAAGATAGGAAGAGCAATGGACTCCAACACCGGAGGTTGTAATTTCGAATCACCACCAAGGAAAAAAAAAAGGGAAATATTTCCCCCTGTCAATAAATACAAATGCTTCTAAAAATATCAATAGATGGCACCACCTCCTTTTCTTGCACTTTTGACGAAATTTGTATCCTCAAACAAGCGATGAAAGTTATATATGTCCTCATTTTGACGAAATATGCGCTTGAAGAATTTCTTAGGAAATGATTCTATGAAATACGAAGAAAACTTTGTTTACCCTATCAGGGACAAGGTACTTTAGCTCGAATCGAAATTCTGAAAAACCGATAATCTGAGAAAAATGATGAACAAGAAATATATTCAGAAAATATGGTGGCAAAGCTTTAGCCTCTTAAACTTTTTTACCTAACAAAATACAGTAATCCCAATAATAAAACATCCAACAGTTTCGATTATTCGGGAAATAGTTAATGCAGAAAATTTCAACATTCGCGAATGATTAACACCACTTTTTAAAAAGAAAAATCTTTTACATTCGTGTTGACAATTTTTACAATAATAGTATAACACAACTTGTATTTTTTAAAAAATAGTGTTGCAAACAGAAAATGAAAATAACCGCCTCACAGCAAACACAGAGTTATCAATAAGCAATCGCCCAACTATATAGACACATACCTTCTGCCGCACCGGTTCCGTATCTTTTTCGACAAGCCGGGTGATTCCCGACAAATGGGCACAGAGCCGGTCCGACATCAGCAGATTTCTATGCCCAAAGCACATCGATTGTTAATCATGTGAATACCGGCCGCAGCCCGACACCAGCATAAATAAAAAACAAGTTGGAAATTGCACGTGAAGCGTAGCAAATTAGGTGCGTTCGTACGATAACGAAGTTTTAAAAATATTACTTTCATGTATCAATCTCATAAAATTGTAAATAATGAATTACAATTAAAACGCTCATCAAACAATGTTCTCCCTATACCATTATGTAATGGAATACTTTGGTGTGGCCTTGTAAATCAATAACAAATGTTCTTTGCACCACAAATTATGTAAGATGTATATTATAATATGTACTTTATAGTTGCATATAAATTTTATTAAGTTCGCATGAGTGTAACACGATTAAAATGCATTTGAAACATTTTTTTCCTATTGACCGTAATGTAACGGAATACTTTTGATTGTCCCTATAATTGATCTATGCATCCGATTTTCATAAAATTTGAAATAACTCTACAAAATTATGTAATAATTATGTATTTTAAATTTCAAACGTATAGAATATATTTGAAACTTTTTCCCCATTGACCATAATGTAATTGAATACTTTTGATTGCCCCTGTAATTGATCTATGCACACGATTATCAAAAAATTTGAAATAACTCGACAGAATTATGTAATAATTGCGTATTTTAAATTTCAAATGATTAAAATGCATTTGAAACTTTTTCCCCATTAACCGTAATGTAATGGAATATTTTTGATTGCCCCTGTAATTGATCTATGCATCCGATTTTCATAAAATTTGAAATGACTCGACAAAATTATGTAATAAATACGTATTTTAAATTTCAAACGATTCGGTTGGGTAGTTTTTGCGTTGTTATATGCGGATGGACAGACGGACGGACAGACGGACGGACTGAACGACCACTATAGGTGCTACGTATTATATAATTACGAACGCACCTAATAAAAAAACTCGTTGATGCGATTCATCATGGCACATACATTTGTTAAAAATCCAAAGAAACCTACTTCGGCATCGTAAGAAATTGGGGTCGATCTGAATCCCCCAATTGATAGAAAGGGAGTGCTTTAACCTAACCGATTGACCACTGAGGCTTGTGGTGAGAATAATTTTATGGGGTAATAAGAGAAAGGCATTTCGTTAATGGATGTTTTGTCGTTGAATTTAAATGGAAGATAAAAAGATTAGAATTTAGACGCGTCATTTTTTATGCAATATTAATTAATGTAGTATTATTTATTTCAATATAATTAATTTATTTATTTTGCAATTGTCTTATGCTCGTTTATTTAAAGATTAATTTAACATTTAAATGAATTAAATAAATATCATAAAGAATTAGTTAAATTGTGATTTGCTATAAATTTAAGAATAATTATGTATTAATAAAATGAATTATTTTTAGATTTTTGTATAAGTTAATGAAAACTTTTTATTAGGATTTATAATGTAATTACATGCATTGCATTAATTTATAAATTATATATTTTTAACATGGAAAAACTCATTTTTATAAATAGTAAGTCGGTAATTAATGAATTTTAATTAGAATAAGGATTCATTTTATGTCATTTGTTATGTAATAATATTTTTTAATTGAAAAATAAAGCAAAAATATTAATTTACATCCATATTGTTTCCTTTAGGTAGATAATTTTTTAAATAGGAGATACTTCTGAATCTTTCTGAATCTTTCTTATTTAAGAAAGCTTTAGTATTAAATAAAATCGGTGAATTTAGAAATTTTTCTGTTAAAACAATTTTTGTTTTGAAAATTATAATGCAATTAAATGTGTTAGATTAAAGAAAATTTATTTGCAAAATTATAAAAACAAATTTTATTAAGAAAATAAGTTGGTAAAAATACATTTTTAATTAGAATTAAAAAATATTTTATTTATTTTCGTGATTTAATGTAGAATATATTTATAGTGATGATTTATATATATATATATATACTTTTTTTCAAGGGGGCGATTTTTGAATTTTTTTTTAATTTTAAGGTTAAACAGTAGGATAGAATTGTTATATTTTTATAGCTTTTCAAGTAATTTTTAATAATTGTTAATAATTTGCTTTTTAAGTAAAATAAAAAATAGCTGTTTCTTTTAAAATGAATACATAATTAGAAAGTAAGTTGAATTAACTTATGACGTACTTTATTATTATTATTACGATAAAATTTATTACAAATAATAATTTTCAGGAGCGACTAAAAAAATGTTTTTTGCCGATTCAACTAACTGTAAGTCCTTTTCTAAATGAATTAAAATAAATAAATATGTAAATATTTGACATTTTTGAAAAATTTTCTGTTTATGACAGTTAGAATTTTACATGAAATGGATAAAATTTATATCTCTTGCAAACTGAAATAAAATTTATTTAAAAAAATGTCGGTTAAGACTAAAAATTCCGAATTCGGAACGATGTTGCTAAATCAAATCGGGACACTATCAAAAATCACATATCAGTCATACATCACTTGCCAATATATAACCATAAAAGGACAGATTTCTATGACCGGCAGTTAAAAAAGCAGATTTTTAAATTTCAGATTTCGACATGCCACAGACGCTTCACGGAAACCACCCAGTCCATGCCGACGCAAAACCGACACCGCCGGCTGCGGCCCGATCTTGTACCGAAAAGTATGTGTTTGATGGGCTGTGACAGCTTTGCGGTCCCGATTTTGACATTTGCGGATATCCTAACTCGTGAATAATACATGATTACACTGTTAGAAAAATTTACCACTTTTAATCGTTGTAATGCGCCGATTAACTAATACAAGAATTTCTGTATGTTCTTTTCAACACAGAAAAACGTAAGAGTTGGCATCTATGTGATTCGATGTAGTGTATGCACTTTGGGGTTATACATGCCTCGCACTTGGTTTGAACATCAATGTATTTTCATTTGACCACTTAACTGATTTGTCCGTACGCCGTTCGGGCAAGACGAATTTGCCCTTTCCTGCGCAGTGTGCCCACTTTGGGCACACCTAATTATAATTCCACACTTGCAAGTGGCACCAAGAATATTTTAAAGAAATTTCACTTTTACGAAGAAAGCGTGAGTTTAGGAATTCATAGTTTCTATAACAGTCGTTTTTAAATTCCGGTGTCAATCCATAATTTCTTATTTTATGAGCAGAATTTGCTTGCGCCGTAAAGGGTTAATTCATCAATTACCGTAATTTCGGGTGTATAAGCCGCGGATCAAACAATTCTTTTTGGACCCAGAAATCTTATTTAGTAATTGAACACAAATGTTTACGGCGATCTAATAGTAACATTCATTTTTTAAAAAATTCTGGGTCGAAAAAGAATTGTTTGATCCGCGGCTTATACACCCGAAATTACGGTACATTATCGCAAATTTCTATGATGTTTGACTACTGGTGTATTATAACGGAATAAAGACTCTTATTTTATCGGGGTTACCTATAATCATTTGTAAAAAATGCTCTCACATTATTACCGTAATTTCGGGTGTATAAGCCGCAGATCAAACAATTCTTTTTCGACCCAGAATTTTTTAAGAAACAAATATAACTAGTTAGATCGGGGTAAATATTTGTCTTCAATCACTAAATAAGATTTTTGGGTCAAAAAAGAATTGTTTGATCCGCGGCTTATACACCCGAAATTACGGTAAAGGTTTTTGACACCACTAATTTTTTTAAAAGTACGATTTCATACTATTTAATTTCAGAAATGATTATACTATCTTAATATTATTGTAATTATAATTATAAAAAATATAATTACGATTGCATGCAATTATAATCTGAATTTCAAAGTCAATTAATATTGCAATCGCAACAATAAAAGTTTTGATTACAAATGCAGAATTGTACTTGTAATTAGGAAAATTATAATTACGATTATGTGTAAACATATTCTGAATTTCAAATTCAATTAGCATTGTAATCATAATTATAAATACTACGATTATCATTGTTATTGAAAAAAATGTATTTGTAAATTAATAAATTCGCGTACTTAGTAAACGTGAAATTTGCATTAAAAAATTCTGGTGACAATTTGGCAATTAGGAATTAAAATTATGTCATGCCACCGTGGCATCACCACCCTCAAAGGATTAAAGGAGTTATGACATTGCTGTGTTTTGGGATGAATTTTATGCAGGTACTCCAAGTTAACATTTTAATGAGTAATATATTTCTTATGTATATTTTTGACTAGAGAGTTTTTAGGAGAAAAGAAAGGAAAGTATTTGATACTATTATATAAAAAGTTATTTTTCTTACTTTTATTTTAGAGTCAATAGTTACACATAGGTGCCAACCTGACATCGATTATCTGTAATACATACGTTAATTTGACAATGAGTTTCGAACCAGAATTTTTTCAAAGAAATGATATTAAGTATGTTCCAGTAACAATCCTAAAATTAAATAAATAAAGATTCGTGAAATATATTTTCTGGTTTGAAAATACCTTAACCTGGATCAAACTAAACCAGGTATTACGGAAGATTAGTTGAAAGTTGGCAGCTATGGTTACATAAAATATATGAGATGTAGTACTGAAATGAATGTACGAATGTAGCACATAAACCGTGATTCATGAAGAAATATAAAAATTCAACGTGAATACATGATATTTTTAAGTTTTAGAAACTTGCTGTGCATATAGCATATAATGCATAATCTTGTTATTTATGTTGACTGCTTACTTGTTTGAGCGAAATGATAATTTTGAAAACATAATATTTTAGTTTTATCTGTGCATGTTCAACCTAATAAAATAGTGCAATGGAATATGTTTTATACAATGTTGAAAAAATATATTTTTATTTTTAAGGAAAGTTTTTACAACTTTTGAAGTGTCCCGTAAAATATATTAGCCTTAAATATTTAACTGTGTTCATATGATTTCTACTTTATAAATGATTACACAAGCCTTTTTGCTATATAACGTTACTAGTTTCTACATTTGTACTTTTAAAGTAATTTATTGAGCCCTGAAGAAAACGTAAAAACTGGTGATGGGAACAAATGATTTGGAGCCTCAATAAAACTCCGAAGGAAATAGATGAAATAAATTTCATTACTTCCATAAACCATGAGTTTCCAGTTGTTGAAATTTTTTATATCTCATACATTTTATCGCAAATTTTATTGCTTTGCCGTATGTGACCATAAGATTTATTGCTATCTCGCATTTTATTGTTGTGTGTATGTGAATTAAATCTACTAAATTTTTGAAATTCGATAAGCTGGATTTTAAAAAAAGATTGAAAGAATATATACAGGGTGGCCATAATCAAAACACCTCTACTTCGACTTGTTTATTTAATGAAATATTCTGTTTATGACCTTAAAATTTTGTAGATATGCTATTCAAGACATGGGGAAACGAATTACGTGAAAAGAAAATACTATCAGAATCAAACAAGAGATGGTATAGTACAAGAACATACTCTGAAAAATGCAGCTCAACAAAAGTTATTTGAAAGTACCAAATGTTCCCGACAAGGGTCTTATATGCACGCAATGCTGTTCAAAATTCTTTCCTTCATGAACATGTAAAATATACAGTTTATCGATATTTTGTTCAACTGCAGATCTTAACTTCTCAATTGAGATGCTTCTCACAAGTACAGGACACCCACCGGTCTGCTTTTTAAAAATTAGTAGTTAAAAAAATCTGTGTAGGTTTCTGTAACAATTGCAAGAAAAACCACTACCTTCTCAATGCTACAAAGCGTGGAGACAAAAATGGCGGCTTTCGAAGACTGATTTTTTTCAGTGTGTGTACAGTGCTTTGCGTTTTTTAGCAAAAATGTATGTTTTTTTTTCTGTTTTATTATTTTCGAGATTAAACACGTCAAAGAAATCTTATATAGAAAACTGATTTATAAATGCATGGGACCGTACATAAATCATGGAACTATTAATAAGAGATTCAGACATATACTGAATATTTTAAAGCTTCATGTGTAACTGCTTTTGAAGAGTTTGATTACCATAAAGCAAACTTTCACCAGTAAATTTAATTATAAATTTTTGTCTTATATAAACGCCTTATTGATGAAAATTATCGGACATAAATATTGGATCATCCGGTAAATCGTATCCGTTTGGGAAAAGTAATTTCTAACAAAAATTCTACCATTTAATTATTAGATACTGTTTCCGAAAGCTGATATTTAGTAATCAATGGACAGATTTTTCCGGTATGAATTCATTTTCCCAAACGGATACGACTTTCCGAACGACCTAATAATAAAAAACAGATTTATTTATTTACTAATGAAAGTTTACTTTGGCGGTAATCAGTCCTTGCGTTTCCGAGATTTTGTGACAACCTAGACAACCGCCTTTAAGGTCAGGAAAAAAATAACAGTACCTGGGTAAACTCCTACCAGTAAAACAAATAGAAATTTCAACAATATTTTTGAGAGAAAGGCTTCATAAAAAGGCCGCTATATTGAGGAATACCTTTCTATTCAAAATTTACGAGTAGATGTTTACCGCGGAGGTAATCAAAAACCGTTCATTCAACTTAAAATCTCAGCCGCAATTTTGTGGCAACTTCCAAAGTTATTTCACTCACTTATGATAGACAATACGCTAGATGTCTGCCCCTCTTAACCCTTTGAGGGGCAAGCAATTGCGTTCGAGTAATTCTGAACACCCACCGGAAATTTGTAAAAAAGTTACATCAAAAAGAGGAAAAGAAATTTCGCGACTGTTTTCCACCAAAGTTAGAAAAGTGAAATTTAATAACATTTTTCTGGTGTAAATCTTCATCAGTCGTAGGTGGTATATAATATATACCACCGCCCTTCAAGGGGTTAACCCTTTGCTTACGGGGTTGGGATATATGTCGTCCCAGAGACTATTTCTTTATTGTTTTCGCACCAATTTTTGAAAACTAGTCCCTATCATAAACTAATACTAGTGTAATTTCACGAGATAGCTAATACGAAGAATTTTTCTTCTAAATTGTGGTACGAATGAATATAAAAATAGTTGCCAGTTCTACTCCGTAATCTAAAGGTTAATTCAGAACTCCTATATTTACCTACGTTTTAAAAAAAAATCCGCCATCAGCTGCCGCTATTTTTATGTCAGTGATTAGGCCTAGCATTCAAAGAGAGAGGAAAAACCGCTGATTTAAGGTATGTTTCTGCGAAATTTATAAAGAAGAGTTTTCTTTGAAAAAGTGTGGTATTAAAAAAACGGTCCGAGTGGGAGCACTTAAAGTAGAGTATTACTCTCTTTCAGACATGCTAAGATTAATATAAAATTTCATTGAATAAAGTTCTTTAACTATCAACACAGCAAAAAATCGCAGGATTAAGATCCGGAGAACTTAAAGCCCAGATTGTCAGAAACACATGACTATGGCTACTATGTGTTTGTTGAAATGTTGCACAAAAAAAAAACATTCTTCGAAGTTTTTGACCCTCTTTCATACCATAGATCCATAACAAAACAGATATCACAAAACATAGAAGCAAAATATGTGTCTAAGGAAAAGTTTGTGCTTTTAAGTTGATACTAGAGCTACAATGGTAGATTAAGTTTATTTAAATTTTTTTCTTTAGTAAAGCTGCCAGCATCTTCCTCTTTTTTGTACCAAAAAAATTACAGCAAATTTTTTTCATTGCAAATCGTCGTAATCCATCGATCAAATATGGAAAAATTTCCAGTTCAATTTTTCGGGTCCGAAAAGTCAGCAGAAATGGCAGCTATGAATTATAGCCACAAAACTGAAAAGAGAAAAGTTTTACTTTCTTCATGTATGTTTTTTTGTAATTATTTGCTTAATTATTTCTGTTTTTACTTAGTCTTACTTTCCAATTTTCTGTTCTACAGCACCATCTACGACGGTTCCTATTTTTTTTTTTTTTTGAATAATCCGTTTTTCGATGTTTTGAACAGTATGTCCAGAAAATCTCAAACCTACACACTGAGTAGTTCGATATATAGAAATATCAGAGTAGGGGCCATCCGGTATATAAACATACTTTTTACAATGAAACAACTATGAATTGCAAAGATGTCACATGCGCTGATCTATCTCTCCGCCACACTTCCAGAATAATAATTTTCTCCTTATTTTTAACAGACGCTCTTTTTTTAAATAACACCAAAAGTGCTACTCAGAAATACTTGTAGAAACTTACTACATTGATAATCAAACTTTACCTCCTTCGAATATGCTGTAATGTCAGCTAAGTGGAGGAAAACGGCAGAATTAGGATTTTACATTTACGTAAAACTTCAATAAAATACTTCCAAGCTTTAACATCAAGCATAAGCTTTATAATTAAGAGCATAGCCGGTCAGTGCACAGCATTGGAGAAAGTACTTTTTAAGTACCACAAAAGTTATAAAAGTTATAAATAGCAAGCTAGGAAGCAGATAGTCAGGTGCACGGGTTTTTTGTCTACCAAGTCGGTATGCCCAAAGCATGGCTGACCCTTACCGACGGAGAAAACATCCACTAATAAAAAAAAATTAAATGGTAGGATTATGTTTGACAGAAATTCTTCGTGAAAAGCGTGTTTAACCCTTTAAAGGGCAAACTACTCCTATGCATTGAAAACTGAAATACTTCAGTGACATCGGAATTTTAAAAACAAATTTATTTGAATGTATATTTTTTTCTTAACGCATTTAGTAAAAGGGAAAATTTCATTAGAAAATTATGATGCAAATAATCAGGGCTCCCAAATGGTCCGCGAAGTGAACATCAGAATTTTCTTAGAGAAAGTTTCCTTTTAGATTTGTCTTGCAAATTGCCAAGAAACCACCTTTGGAAGTTGATTCTAGCTCAAATGTATCATGAAATTTTCTGTTAAAAAATACTGATGTTCAGTTCGCGGACCATTTGGGAGCCCTGAAATAATGCGTTGCCGTGTTACAGTTAAGTGGTGAATGGATGAATAATCGCCCTTCAAAGACTTAAATATGTAGAAAATTTTTATGTAAATTTACTGGTAGAAGTTTGCACCACCAGTAATCAAGTCCAAAACATGATATTTTCAATTAACTTACTGAATTCGTACGGGTCCATGAGACAATCCGTTGAGTGCCTAGTCATTCTCCGGTGACTGACACTTAACATTCCGTCTAGGCCGCGTCTCTATGCTGTCATTTTATGCTACCTGTCCCCGGCGACTGACAGTATAAAATGGCAGCATAAAGACGTGAAATGCAAATTTCAGTGCCAGTTATCGGTGACTGACAGCATTAAGACGCGGAATAAATGGAAAGTTCAGCGTCAACCACTGGTGACTGTCGTAACAGTGAATGTGTTAATAGGAACTGACACATAATAAAAATAGTGAAGGTTTAACTGTAACCGCTGTCGCAGGGGTTCATTGCAGCCGTTGGACATTTGCATAACTAAATTAATGAAAATGTATAGAAAATTATAATAGTAATTTATAGAAATTTTTTATCTTTATTTAAATGCTCCACAAACGCTACATTAAAATTTCAGTCGAAAATAATGGCAAGAACCAACGGTCATATTTTAATAATGGAAATTCATTTCGGCGGTAGCAATCCCGCCACTTTGAGACAACGAAGACAACCTACTGCCTGTGTTAATGAAAGGATAACAAAGCTTGGGCAAACATATACCAGTAAAAAAAAAAAAAAAAGGAAATTTTTTATCATATTTATTGGGAAAATTTCCATTCAGTAAGGCGCTTGATTGAGACGAAATTCTCTATTCAAAATTATTGGTGGAAGTTTTTACCGACGGTAATTAGAAATTCTTGATCAGATTACTGGGTGGCCAATGGTCAGAAAAAAACAGTGTCACAAAACAGAGGAAACTAGCAGTATTTTCTGATCGAAAATACTTCAAGTAATATAAAGCGATTAAACTAGGCATATTTTTCTTGAACCCTTTGAGCTCTGATGGTTGAATTTTCTACAACTTAATTTTAATTCCAAAATGTCACATTGGCACCAAAAAATTTGACCAAGTTTATTTGAAAAAGATTTAATGCATTTTTTCGCGTATATTGTTAACCGATTTTTTTCTTTGCAAAATACTGGTGCCAATGTGACATTTGGGATTTTGAAGAAATTTACCCACCAGAGTGCAAAGGGTTAACAAAATACTGTTATTAAACACTTTTTTGACTGTGTTTTCCTGACCACTCACCACCCTGGTTTAAAACAAACAGCTGTCATCTTGTGACATTTTCCTTAGTTACTTCCCTTGCAACTACTAGACAATAACCTATATGTCTCCTCTACTTTATTTACAGCTTCATTTACAGGTCAGGGAATTTTCTAGATAATATGAGAGGCTCACAAACTTAGTAGATGAAAGCCATTTTGAAAAAAAATTGATAATGTCAGTTTGAAATGATCATAAAATTTGATTTATTCTCTCCCACAGTGAATCATGTCTATAAAAAGATGCCATAACGTATGTGAAGACATGCTTGGTTCAGTGTGGGAGTAGACAAAACAGATTCTATACCACTTTTCAATGGACATTATCATTTTCTTTTTCAAAATGGACTTGATCTACTAAGGGTGTGAGCCACTCATATATTAGTATTTTTCTTATAGAAAAAAAGAACTAGTTTTCGCACAAAGTTTCGCGTTGTTGAAGGAGCGATTTTCTGTGAGAAAACATTGATACCAAAGAATTTCATAATCTGGAAATTCCAAGACCCGTACGAACCCTGTGTTAGAACTTTCAGGAGCGTCGTTTGCAATCGGCAAACGGTTAATTTTACTGTTCCAATTGCAAACTGGTACCAGTAAATTTTTAGTACAATTTCGATTTCATATTATATGTGAAAAAGAGCACTTGATTATTTTCAAATATATTTGTTCTTAAATTGCGGCGTGAATCAATCATTTAAACATTTTTGGAGCAGAAATACCTGGACCCTGAAAGGGTTAATAAAACTTTTTATTAAAAGATAGTTTTCAGTTACTGGCATAATACAAGGAAGAAAATGGTCAGAAAGTTTATTAAACCCTGAAGAAAAAATAAAAGCTTGTATTAAGGAAAAAAATAAATTGGCAGGGATAATAAAACTCTGAAAAAAATACACGAACATTTCCATTACTTCCATAAGTATAATGAACTAATTTTTCCGTTTCCGGGAGTAAAACAGTATTCAGAAATTTTGTGACTTTGAAAAAGTATATAAAAGTATATGACTTAAACTCTACAAAATATTTTAAACTTTTTAGGATAGTTTTTTAAAGGTTAATAGAATACATATATATAACACCATACATGTTCGTGGATAAGCCGAATACTTTATTTTTCTGTGAAAAGTCATCCAAAATCGAAAACCCGTATATAAGTCGATATTAAAAGAATATAAAGATAAATTAGCACTTTTTGTATATACCGTAATTTCGGGTGTATAAGCCGCGGATCAAACAATTCTTTTTGGACCCAGAAATCTTATTTAGTGATTGAAGACAAATACTTACGTCCATCTAAGTAGTTACATTTGTTTCTTAAAAATTTCTGGGTCGAAAAAGAATTGTTTGATCCGCGGCTTATACACCCGAAATTACGATAGATATTAAAAATAAAATGCGTTCTCCGACGTTATTGATCTCTTCTATTTTATCCTAGACACACTGCCAAATTTGTTTAATTAGACTCCGCTGTTTCTTTTATGAACTGCTCTTTCATAAAAACCAAATACTCTATTTTTTGCTGAATTACCACAAGAAATGGTCATTTAATGATTCAAGAAATGAAGCATCACTAATTCGATGAGTGGGACTGGAGATGCTGCTGTTGTTTATCCCTTTCCAGCATACTGTGCAGGTCTGGAGTTCTGGGATACCTAATTTTAATTCAAAACTTGCAAACAGTACCAATAATATTTTTGTAAAATTTTGCTTCTAAAATAAATGCGTAAAGTGAGGAATTCAAAATATCTTAAAAATCCGTTTGTGGATTCCAGTGTCAGTCGATAATTTCTCATTTTACTAACAGATTTTGCCCGTTACGGAAAGGGTTAAGAGACTAGCTATTGTGATGATCAATTTCACACTGTCGGTGTCATACTGATGTACCAATGGGAAAAAGCAATTTCAATGATATGCTTGAGAATTGTTACAATGATTTGGGTCGTGAATGTGGATTAGTTTATTATTTTATAATTAAAAACTTTCTTCTTTGTAAAAGAATGAAGCCTTGAATTATTTAAAGAAATGTGTAAGTAATTTTAAAGTTTTTAGAACTTACCGTCTTTTTTTTAGTTTTGAATATCAGTTTATGAAATAGCAAAAAAATGCCCAAAAATCTTTCTCCTTATGTATGGTAATATACGGTTATTTTAAAGAAAATAATACGAATAGTAAAAAGGACAAACACACCTATCTAATTTTTACCACAGTTTTGGAACTTATTTTTCTCCTTATTTATAAGAAATGCTTAGTTATTGAATAACGTCATCATTCCTACACAGAAAAAATTTTGCAGATTCCCTTTGTATTCTCTTTGATATTCAAGCTTTGAAATTTCGCTCAAATTTTTTGTCTAATTCAGGGGAATACTGCAATTTAAACACACCCTTTCATATAAAACTTCATTACAAAATGCATTACTACATTCGTTGAATTCACCGCTATTTGTACGCTTTTTGTAGCAAAAGATTTTAAAATTTTCTGGTACAGAATCCGAAAGAGCTGGTATTCATCTATGTCAACGGTATATATAATCATTTGTAAAAAATGCTCTCACATTATTACTTTTGAAATGCAATATTCGTCATACTTAATGACATAAATTCTGGGATTAAATAGATTTCTATTTTATAGATTTCCATTTTTAAAAAAGTGGTAAGTCAGCTTTCCGCAAACGATGCAGTAAATACAAAAGAACTTTGCTCATTACGAAAAGCAATTTTCTACATTCGTTTTTTGAATGTGGCATTTGACATTTGATGCTGATACTGAATTTTAAAAAAATATTTGTCGAGTTTGAAACATTTTTCATATGAAGAATCTCAGTTTTTATCTTTTAACATTAGTGTGATTTTGACACTTGTTATCATATGTCAAGGCTATCCAACCTGGCGCCCGCGCGATACCATAAAATTCTTACAGAAATCTGACTTTGTTAAATCGGAGATATTTGGAGCTTTAATAAAGCAAAAATTTCTGTAAAATATTTATGGTGTTTCGCAGGTGTCTGGTGCAACAGACCTGTCATAGTTGATAAAATATGAAAAGGAATTAACCTTATATACTTTTTCGTTATCATCGAAACCTCTTAATTGTAAACAAATTATATGACAGAAATTTTGCATCAGACATTGTTTCTATAATGTATGCAAAAAATTATAGTTGCATTTGGGTAATTCCGTGAGCACATGTCGTGTAAGTCACATACTACGATTTTGAATACCAATATTTTAGAGCGGGAAAATGTGGCTTATTTTATCAGAGATGTTTCATTAATTGAATAAGGCAATGCAAACCTTTCGAAAATAACGGTGGCCAACAATTTATTATTTACTAAAAATGTGACTTATCCGACAATTGTTCATGGAAATACCCATTTATATATTTTCAAATAATATTGTGCGATAATTCTGATTATTTCTTACATTATTTGAAAATAAATCCTTGCCAAGTTTTCTCTGTACCAAACAGCCCGTAACACGTTTCCCCATACACCGTATGTGGAAGAAAACTTTGCTTGATTCATTACTGAAATCTTTTCAATAATACAAATTTAAACAGCAGCAATTCGCTTAACAGCAGCAATTCGCCCATAAATATATAGATTATGCAAAGCGAATATTTTATTACGATAAAAGTGGTATACAATGCCCATTTTAAGTTAATTGTGTCAAAACAATTACCCTCTTAAAAATAAAAAAGTTAATGTCGAATTAGTTATTATAAATAGTCGAATTAGTTATTATTAGTTATCATATTAGTTGAATATTTTGAAGAGAATTAGTATGTTATTTATAATAAAATTGCATTTTGGCTTGCTTTTGCATTAAGAAATTCGACATTCATACTTTACATTATTAAATATGAATTTTACTTTAATTCTAAGGGCAATGGTTTGTATATGAAACTATAAACTTTTAATTACGAAATGCAACGATGACACCAGAATATTTATATAAAAATTTTCGCTTCAGTGTACTTGTGAAACATTGATTTTTTTATTTGCAATTTTTTTCGTAATTTCTAGTGTCATTTTTTTAATTCAAAGTTTTAGCAATGGGAGTGCTTTGTCCGTAAAAGTGTAACATTTTCACTGGCGGTGGTTGATGTTTGGACCCCTTAATTCTAATGATTGGCATCCGATTTTGGAATGAAAATTTTATTTTTATGAAATGCATGAAGAAAAGCTTTCATTTGATTTTCAAATAAATTTGTTTGGTAATTCTGGTGTCATAAAATCATTTTATAATGTTGTAAGTAGAAGTTATTTGTTCCTGAATGGTTTAATCCTACAATCCCCATGGTAGAATGCGTTCTAGAAATTCCGTAACTCGGATAATCTGAATTCATATCATCATAAAACAAATATTACTTTTTAAAATTTCTCATATAAATGTTGCATAACTGATTTAAAAAAATCTATTAACCCTTTCCGACACACTGTACCCAGTCTGGGATACTTAATTTTAATTCAAAACTTGCAAACGGAATTAATAATATTTTAGTAAAATTTTGCTTTTACAATTAAAGCTTAAATTAGGGATTTCAAAATACCTAAAAAATTCGTTTGTGAATTCCGGTGTCAGTGGATAATTTCTCATTTTACTAACAGATTTTGCCCGTGCCAGAAAGGGTTAAATTGGAAGCACTGGTAACTTTGGCCATTTCGTTGTTAACCATTTTGGTTTCAGTGTTCCATTCCATGGAACACCCTTCTCAGTTCTTAAATGCCGCATTGACACCAGAATTCTGGTATAAATATTTTCTGTTAATAATATACGGGCAAAAAAACATTTTTGATATTTTCAAATACATCGGTACGTAAATTCCGGTGTCAATCAGTCATTACGGTATTCCCGCAATGAAAGTGAACTGTGCCGGATAGGGTTAACCCTTTGAGCTCTGGTGGATAAATTTCTCCAAAATTCCAAATGTCACATTGGCACCAGTATTTTGAAAAGAAAAAAGCCGGTTAACGATATACATAAAAAAAAAAAAAATGCATTAAACCTTTTCAAATAAATTTGGCTGAATTTTTCGGTGCCATAGCGACATTTCGAAATTAAAATTATGTGGTAGAAAATTCCACCATCAGAGCTCAAAAGGTTAAAAGAGCACGGGACTGAAACTCCTCTATAACTAGATCCCATATTAACCTGTGGGAAATTTCAAATGCATGATTACTCATTACCTAAAATAACATTAAAATTCAATTTTCACTTATGAAAAGTAGACGTGAAATGACGACAAGACGCGTTTTTAAGAATTCCCTATTTATTTTGTACGTCTAAGAAGATAAAAAATAATCAAAAGGAAATTTCAAAATTTATTGGGTTTCTTAAATGATTAAAATGTATCTTTTAAAACACACCTTTTAAACGACTACATTCCGATGCTGAAAACCGTTTTTAGTTACTTATGTTTGGTAATGCGTAATCAGGGATTCAGTTTTTTCAAGGGTTAATATGGGGTTTAGTGATCGATAATACAGACCCTAAAATTAGTCAAGAAAGTGCTGTATTTAAAAATGGCTAAAATTTCTATTTGCAATTTCTATGTGCCGTAATTTCGCGCGTAAACACTACACCTTGATAACTCGATTTCCCACCAGAATTAATATTTAAAAAAATATTACTTGCTTGTGCTTAGCACGCAGTTGACTACTTTTTTCAATAAATTTTCTTGTTTGAAAAAGACTTTATTAAGCCGCGGCGTACAGGCGGGAAATTACAGTAACTAGAAAATCGGAAATCAGAAGAGCAACCCTGTTTTATCCAAATTAAATTTAATCCCCAAAGCCTACATTTGTAACCGAATAGTTGACTCATACTTTGCTTTTATGATAAACATGAAAAACAGCCGTCATTTATTTTCCAATCACTTCCATTGCTGCCAACACTTTGGCTTTTTTGACCACAAAGCTCATTTAACAGGCAGATTACGTCAATTTGAAGAAGCAAAATTTACTGTAATTTTTTTTTTTTTTTTTGTGGGGGGGGGGGGTGGGTACAAAAAAATGCTAGGATAGACAGATGTGTAACTTGATTGAAATTTTTTATGCATTGAAACCTTTTTAACATCATAGAAACAAAAATTCTTTGCTCATTTAAAGGTTATTTCGTTAACCACTAGCGTGGCGTTTACCTGATTGTTAAATAAATTTGCGGGTATGTTTTTTTTTTTCTACAAAGCTATCAACATTTTAGTATTTAGAAATAGTTTTGATTAATTACTGAATATTGGAGATTAAATTAATTGAACATTTCCTTCCGGAATTTGTGGTAGTAATTTTTTTGGCCAATATATTGAAGATATTACATTGTAGTTTTGACATTTGATGGATTAATATTACTTAAAAATAAAAAAATCCCGTTTTTTCATAAGGAGTGTATTGAAAAAGGTAAAGCGAAAAAGTAATAACAAAAATTAATATCTTCATTTGTCATGTAAAAACTTATTAAAAGAATTATATTGCAATAAGATAAATTTTCTATGTTTAACTTCTTCAGGGGTATTGGGATTTTATATGTCCCACTTAATTTTTATTCCCGAATACCTAATCGATACAAAGATTTTGCTTTAACCCCTTGGGGACGAGCGACACGTATACGTGCCACAAAAAGGCTTAAGAATCCTTGTTCATCCCCACCAATAAAAATTTACCGTAAAATTTGCCTTATTTAATCGGAGCATTTTCTCGATTTAATAAGGCATAAATTTCTCTTTTTAAAAACCGGTGACAAAACATTAAAAATTTTGTAAAAGGCTCTCGTAATGAAGGGGTTAACAAAGTAAAGTAAAAAAGGATTTTACTTTTTGATAAATAAAATATTTTGTAAATCCTGGAGTTATTCAGTCATTTCAGTGCATCAAAAATACTTTGCATATGAAACTGTTTAAACCTTATTCGTTTCATGTGCAAAGAGTTGTTGGAGGGAATTTTAATCCTCCAACACAACTTTTGTCAAATCGGACTATTTTTTTTTTAATTTAGAAATTCTAAATTCTCACCAGAAATATATAATAGTTATTTTTGCTTTATAAAATAATAGCTATGTAATTCAAAAAAAAAAAAATATTACCAGTTACAAGTCTCCGGATTTCGGCACACCCCTGTTATCTGAAAGAAATTGCTGTTCTTTTTAATTCACAAAATTTTCTAATTAAATAAAAGAGCAATTTCTGTATTAAAATATTGGTATAGATGTTGCAGTTCTTATTACTATTCAAAATTTTCTGTGGCGAATTCAGAATGTCTAAACACTAAAAAAACGCCTGGTTCGGCAACACTGAATGCGATAGTGGAATCTGAATTTATGAATAACATTTAATTTTTGGAAAATTTGTGAAGAAAAACTTTTTCTCACATTAAATTAAATATCTTAGTAAATTCTGGTATATTTCAATCATTTAAATATTTTTGCAACATAAATACTCTGCCAATGAAAGGGTTAACCCCTAGTACGGTGGAAATACATTGTGCATCCAACTTAATTTTAATCCTCAAATACAACCAGTGTTGCCAAATCTGGCTGGTTTTTTATTTAGATATTCTGAATTCTCCCTCGAAAGTTATAATAGCTATGTTGACTTCATAAGATGGAAAATATTCTATAAATAAAATAAAATGAAACTATTATGCAAGATTTTTGGTATGAATTAGAATTCAGAATATCTAAATAAATAAATAAATAAAACAAACACCACAGGGTTCGCACATCTCTACCACAAAATGTTTACAGTTTTTTCAATGTTTTTTCAGCGAAATGTTCCGAAAAATGCGAATCGAGTTGGTGGTTGCGAATTCTGTTTCTTAAAAATTAAATATAAATTTTCTCATCATTAATAGTGGTGCCAGAGTCCTTACAAAATATACGGAGTGTGCGAACCCTGCATCAGATTCGACAACCGTAAATGCAACTGTGGCATCATGATTTCTTAATAAATTTTTAATTTTACGGTATTGGGAAGAAAAAAATGCATATTTTCTATTAAATATATTTGTAAATTCTTGTGTCATTCAATATTTTCAGCATTTTAGACAATGAAATATTTTACTCCTGAAAGAGTAAATCTGGGAGAAATAAATAATATAAAACTATTAATACAATTCCATCAATTTCTTTTGTTGGTTTACACATACATACTTGTATGAAAATGCGATATAAACTAAAATAATTAGATAAAATTATACACTTAATGAAAATATTCTAAATAAATATCCGTATTATATTGCACAGTACTGCTGAAAGCCTAAAGTATTTCCATGTGTGTCGATGGAATCTGTAATTCCACGTATCATTAAGGTACTGCAGGAATACCTAAATAGATAGCTGGCCTTGTAATCTTGAATTCCCTATATGTGTCACATACAGTAAGCTTCAATATATATATACTTCGAATAATTACAATGAATATCGTAAAGTTTCGAAATATGACTAATAGCTGATACATTATATTTACTGCATTTTATTCTATCAGTTATTCTATATTTATGCAGAATTAGCCAAATGGAATAATAATGTATCGAAATTAGTGTGATATGAAACAAATGAAGTAATAAAAAAATATGACTTACAAATAATTTTAATTGAATGTTTCTAATAATTGTGATAACATATTAGAATCTACATTATGAACAATGTTTAATAAATTACATTTAGTATTATAAGAACGTTTAGAAAATGCTTAGTTGCCAATAAATACTGAATTTCAATGCCCACTATATCAGAACTTTTTCTTGAAATTGTCTCTTAATTTCAACGATTTCAGATGTATTTTCTCATAATAGTCAATACATTAAATAACAAAAATTTACATTAAAGAAGACAAATGTTTATATTCGGCAATAGTGGTGTTCTGAATCCATAATACTTGTCTTCTGTGAAAATATATTAAAACCTATTCTTGAAATTATCATTACAAATATTTTAGTCTCTTTTTAATATCTTATAAAAGCAAGGAAGCACGCGTTAACCCTTTGAGCTCTGATGGTAGAATTTTCTACCACACAATTTTAATTCCGAAATGTCACAACGGCACCAGAAAATTCGACCAGATTTATTTGAAAAAGGTTTAATGCATTTTTTCGCGTATATCGTTAACCGGTTTTTTTCTTTGCGAAATTCTGGTGCCAATGGGACATTTTTTTAAAAGAAATTTACCCACCAGAGCTCAAAGGGTTAAATGTAATTGCTATGCTATTAAACAATAATTACAATTTATATATCGCAGGATTAGTACATATAAAGAAACTTTAAAACATTGATTTTATCATCTGTTCACATTTTTTCAATGCTTTGTAAATGAAAAGTTATATTAATCCAAAAACAATACAAATTTAAAAATAACAAGATGTGTGCAGTTGTACAGCCATATTTAAACAGAATTTTTCTTCATTCCCAGAAGAATACTTTAAATGTGTGATCAAATAAATTAGAAACAAATGATCCAATTTAAAAATTAAATATGTTATTTCTTATCGGAAACAGTAGAGCAATATGACTTGAAATTTTTAAGAAAATTACGCATCTTAGGAAATAGACAAGAATAAAAAAATTTTACGATAAATTGAAAATAGCGATTTCAAGAGATCCGCCCTTAGCAAAGATTCATATACGTAGGGAAGTCTATTTAAATATTTGTGCTTAAAAACCCCACTTATACTGCCGTTTGCACTCATGAAACTATTTAAAAAGATTAATTCAGATATATTCAAAATGGTGAAGTTTAAAGTGTAAAAGGGTTTCGTAGTGGCTCTACCCTTTGTGCTCTGGTCAGCAAATATTTTCCCACTGAATTTTAATCTCCAAATTCCACAACGGTACCATAATATTCGACCAAATTTATTTGAAAATTATTAAAAAAATTTTGCGCATATTTTCGTGTTTTTTTTTTTCGCCTAGAAATCCGATTTTTGGAATTTTCAAAATACTGGTGTCAGTGTTTTTAAGGAATTTATCTAGCATATCGTAATGGACTAACCCTTTCTGGCACCAAAAAATTCTGTAGCAGAATGCTGAAATGATTGGCTGACATCAAAATTTAGAAATGACTTTTTTTAGGAATTAGTGCATATTAATTTAAACATTCTTTATGAAAGCAAAATTTTATTAAAATACTTTTTGTGTCGTTTGTAAGTTTGAAATGAAAATTAGGTGGTCGTGATGTCGGACACCTGAGTTGAAAAGGTTTTCCGCAAGTGGACATTTTAACCCTTTCGTGGTTATAAGCGCGTATACGCGCCCAGAATACCACTTAATTTGAATTGCGAAATGCCATACTGACACCGGAATTTTTAAATGAAAATTTTAATTTTACAAAGAACGTATAAAAAAACATTTATATATTATGAAATAAATTTGTTTTTAAATTCCGGTGTCAATCAATCATTTTAGTATTTTATTAATAGAAGTGCTTTAACCGTCAAAGGGTTAAATCAGTACTTGAAAATAAATTTTCCCCTTACTACAACATCTTATTAATGTAGAACTTTAGTCGTACTCATGGCGAAAAACAAATATTCTTTTTTACTTTTGGAAGTTTAGCGGTTATTAGGCCATTCATTTCCGCAATACGGTGGCAACCTAGACAAACTCCTATCAGTATCAGTGAATCAGATCTGAAGACGAAGGTAATTTACACTAGTAAAAAGAAATTTTAGAAATATTTATGGGAGGAATTTTGCATGAGTAAGCCGTGAAATTAAAACTGAATTTTCTATTCGAAATGTACCGGTGGATGTTTACTTCGGTGGTTTTCATAGACTGTTGGTCCGATGTAAAAAATTAGCCTCAATCTTGTGACAGCTTCCTCAGTTTTTTTCATTGGCAATTTGTAGACGATGCACTGAATGGCTCACATCTTCCTTCATAACTCTATTCTTTGCACTCGTTTTTAATCTCCTGCGGACGAGCGACACGTATACGTGCCGAAAAAAGGTTTAAACCTTTGCGGCGCAGTGGTTTAGTAGATAAACCACTTAATTTTAATTCCCAAACGCCACATTCGCACCGGAATTTTGTTTAAAGAAATTACGGTTTCTTGAATGCGTGTAATACAGCGTTTTCATATTTACAAATAAAGTTGTTTTCGAATTCCGGTGTCAGCCATTAATTTCAAAACTTAAGGAATTAATTTGCCCTGCGCCGCAAAGGGTTAAGAATCAATGTTTATCCCCACCGGTAAAATTTTACTGAAAAAAATTCCTTATTTAATCGGAGCATTTCTCGATTTAATAAGGCTCAAATTTCTGTTTTAAAAAACCGGTGACAAAACATTAAAATTTTTGTAAAAGGCTCCCATCGCGAAGGGGTTTACCGCTTCCCTGTTTTGCCCGTACGTCTTGTCCCTAGTCAAGAAAAATTTGCTTGATTCATCACTTAAAGCTTTTGACACCACTAATTTTTTCAAATACAGTTTCATACTATTTTATTCAAAAATATTTAGCCTAAATATTGTGAATATTTTAGCTTAAAAAAGGGGTGATAATCCATATTTTCAATTTATTGTTCGAAAAAAAAACCCAGTTAAGTGGTTACCCTTTTAGCGGCTAGGTACGTGTTTCATTAAAAATTCGAATTAATTGTGTAGCAAAAGTATTTCCAAGAAAATTTATTTGTAAGCAAGTTAAAATATGTTTTTGCACATTTAATAAAAATGTAGTTTTCATTAAAAAATTCTGCTGCCAATGTGGCAATTAGGGATTAAAATCATGTGATGCGATATTGACATCACCACCCTTCGAGTTGTTATGTACACTTTTCTAGAAATTTTCATTTTATCACATTACATTTTATGCTTTTTAATCCTTTCCGGCACAGAAAAATTATGAAATTGGTGACTAAGTCCGGTTTTTATAAATTACCCTCTTAAGAATTAAAAATCTCGTTGTTTAAAATTTTCATTGCCAAAGAAAATTTTGTTAAAATATTCTTGGTGCCTTTGTAAGTTTGTAATTGAAATTAAGTGGTTCCGACATGGGATCTCTGTGTTGGAAAGATTTAACCAGGTCCGTTTTTTGAAAATTTGCCACTTGTATAGACTTGGAAATTTCGCCGTATGTATTCCCGTTTTCACTATCACATCATTCAAATAAATTTCTTTTGTTTTTTAAGCTTCAGAATTATCCGAATGCCTACTATTAACCCTTTGAGCTCCGGTTGGTAAATTTATTCAAAATTCTAAATGTCACATTGGCTCCAGTATTTTGCAAAGACAAAATGTGATTTACGATATTTCCGGAATAAAAACGAATTAACCCTTTCCGGCGCAGTGTTACCACTCCAGCAACACCTAATTTTAAATCCAAACATACAACCGGCACCAATAATATTTTAGTAAAATTTTACTTTTACAATGACAGCTTAAATCAGGGAGTTCTTAATTTCTAAAAAAGTCTTTTGCAAATTCCGGTGTTAGTCAACAATTTCTCATTTTACGAACAGAACTTGTCTGCGCCGGAAAGGGTTAACCCTTTGAGCTCTGTGGTGTAAATTTCTTTAAAATTCCAAATGTCACATTGACACCAGAATTTTTCAAAGAAAAAAACCGGTTAACGATATACACGAAAAAATGCATTAAACATTTTTCAAATAAATCTGGTCGAATTTTCTGGTGCCGTTGTGACATTTCGGAATTAAAATTATGTGATAGAAAATTCTACCATCAGAGCTCAAAGGGTTAAGACCTTTTCAAAGAGATTTGTTCGAAAATTTCTGTACCATTCGGAAATTTCCGAGTTAAAATTAAGTGGTAGAAAGCTCAACCATCAGAGCTCAAAGGATTAACAATCCTTCGAGCAGTCTCTTCTGTGTTGCCATGCATCCCACGTAAATTGGGACTCCAATTGTTCTTAACGGCTTCAAACACTGAGTCATTTTTCTCAGATTTCTGTTTGGCCTCCATTTCCATTCGGAAAGTTCAAGTTAATATCAGATTTTAAGAATAATATTTTTTGCTTTATTTAATGAGAGATATTTATAGGGATCATTTAACAGAAAAATTCTTTCGAAAATTCCAGTTGTTGTTTGAAATATCAGATTAAAATCTGAGGCTGAAATTTGAATTATGTCTTTGTAAATAGAGACCAAAACAAAATTTTGAACATATTTATCTTTTAACGATTTTTTTATGATTATTGCAATTTTTCCTCTTGCAAACATCCGAATAACTGATTTGTGATACTTCGTTGGTCATTTTATTATAGTTGTTGTAATAATCAGTACCAGAAAGAATTTTTAAAATTTACTGTTAGCCAAAATAGAGAAACATGGGACTGCTTTAAAGCAGTGATGCACAACCTTTTTGCCAGAAAATTGTTTCCCACCAGAATATTTGAAAAGAATCGTTTGCTTTATTTAATAGCAAATATTTCGTCATTATTATAAGGAAAATGATTCTGTATGAAAATAGTGGTAGCTTTGTGGCCCGCGGGCCAAAGGTTGTGCACCACTGCTTTAAAGGTATATTTCATTAGCGAATAGTCTAAAAAACATGCTATGCATTTTTTTCAACGGAAATACCGGTATTCAAAATTTAACTATGAGAGTCCTGCACCTATTATGCATGCGTATAATACGGCCCTACTTAACCCTTTCCGGCACACTGTGTCAAGTCCGGGATACCTAATTTTAATTCCAAGCTTGCAAACGGCACCAGTATTATTTTAATAAAATTTTGCTTTTACAATGAAATCTTAAATTAGGGGATTCTTAATTTCTATAAAAGTCGTTTGTAAATTGCGTCATAATTCAATAATTTATTATTTTAAAAACAGAATAATGCCCGTGTCGGAAAGAGTTAACGCTAGAATTGCCCAAAAATTTTACAAACCAGAATTTTTATTTCCAACTTTTAGCTTATTTTTTTAACATATTTTAATGCGCCGCATATTGAATTTGTTTTTGAAAGGCATACTGTTTCAAATTGAAGTATTTTTTATTTTCTTGCGGTCAAGATGACTACAACTGCTGTTCTCATGTTAAGGGCAGTGTTGCCAATGTGCTACTTTTTTAATTTCACCCCTTTTTGAAATTTTAAAATTCCCCTTGTTTTTGGCCTTAAGTAATATAGCATCAAAGAAGGCGCATTTTACCGTTTCGAAAAAGTGGTTCCAATCAAGAAATTTGAATTTCAAAAAGTAGCCAGTCTGGCAACTCTGGTTAAGTGTTGCCAGTTTGGCTTCCAATTTTTATTCGAATTTCAAAATTCATACAAAATATTTCAAAAGAAGAAGTCTCATTATAAGTGATTGCTTAATGTTTGTTCTTAAATAAAACATAAAATACTACTTTTTATTTCTCCTATGAACGCTAATTTTCTGAATAAAATGGAAGTCAAACCGTTTCTCGTACTAAAATACTGGTAGCCAAAAATCCTAGCATGTGACTTACACTACGAGAAATCATCGAGCAGGCCTTAAGTCTAATAACACAGATGGCAATATATTTTAGCCCAGTCCGGGCACACCTAATTTTAATTCCAAGCGGCACCAATAATATTTTAATAACATTTGGTTTCTAGAATGAAATTTAAATTAAAGCGTTCTTAATGTCTAAAAAAAACCGTACGTAAATTCCGGTTTAGGACGATAATTTCTCATTTTATTTGTGCCCGTGCCGGAAAGGGTTAACCCTTTGGTGGGCAAGCAATTACGTTTCTGTAATGTTGAATTCTCACCGTAAATAAAAAAAATTGTTTCAAAAAAATGAAGAAGCATTTTCTTCAACTTTTATATATCAAACTAATAAAAGTGAAATCCAATAAAAATTTTCTGGTCCCAATCTAGATAAAAATTATTTAGGATATAATATATCCTACGAAACGGGGGTTATTATCCCGGTATCTCATTGAAGACAAACGTATATGAACCGTTGAAGGGCGGTGGGATATATTTTATCTCACCTAATTGAAAAAAGATTCGCGTCACGAACTTTTAACGAAATTTTATAGTTTTAACTTTAGGAGTTAAATGTTGAAAAAATGCCTTTCTTTATTTTAAAATAAACTTCTTTGGTTATTCCAGGGATAATACAATATTACACAGACATTGTTGCTTGCCCATCAAGGGATTAAAACTTGAAAGTTTATAAAAGGAAATGCATCATTATTTAATAAAGTAAGCATTAGATCTTATTTTGAAGTTTTTGACTAAATATAATTTCCAGTTTCAAACGTATTTGTGACGGATCAGACTCCGAAATAATTAAGATAAGTTGGTACTTATGTAATATATCTTATCCTATGTCTTAATTCTTTCAGAGGCGGTGGTATATTATTTGTACTAAACGCAACATTGTCGCCACACTTTTTTTAATAAATTTTCTTATTACAATGTACCGTAATTTTCCGCTTATAATTCGCGGATCAAGCGATTATGTTCGTTCTCAGAAATTTTATTTCATAAAATTTAAAATATTAAATAGCTGTAAATATTTAATTTCAATTATTAAATAAAGTTGCGGAGCCGAAGCATAATTGTTTGATCGGCGGATTATAGATCGGAAATTATCCCGTAAGACATGGTGACGTCACTGCAACATCGTTGTGAAGTCACATTGTGACTTTGTGACCATCGATTGTCGATGTGACGTCACGTGACGTCGATGTGAAGTCACAGTGACTAAAATGTGAAGTCGTTATGGCCGTTTTAGAGCTTTTTTGTGACGTCACAATGTGACCAATTTGTGAAAAGTGTGTCATTTGTGACTACTTTGACATTAACATTGTGACGAACTGTGAAAATTGTTTTAGAAAGTCACATCTTAGTCACATTGTGACGTCACTGAGTGGTGGCATTTTCGTCACAGATGTGATGTGACCAAAGTGACTCACAGTGACGTCATTGTGACGTCACTGTGAATATGCATGCTATGAGGGTATGGTACATGAGGATAAAATTACTATTTTCACATAAAAGTTTTCGTACATTTTTATATCACTCGATCATTTGAACTCGCAAAAATATGTCATTTCTCACTCAAAAGGTGAAAACCCAACTACATAATTCATGGAAACTTGATTGATTTATCGGCGGATTAAAGACCGGAAATTATGGTACGTGAGGGGAAAACTACTTATTTTTACATGAAAGTATTCGTACATTTTTGTATCACTCGATCATTTGAGCCTCGTAAAAATATATTATTTCTCACTCAAATGGTGAAAACACAACTGCATAATTCAGAGAAACTTGATTGATTTATCGGCGGATTATAGACCGGAAATATGGGTACATGAGGAAAAAAACTATTTTTTTTTCACATGCAAGTTTTCGTTCACTTTTGTATCACTCGATCATTTCAACATCGCAAAAATATGTCATTTCTCTCTCAAATGGTGAAAATCCAACTTCATTATTCATGGAAACATGATTGTTATATCGGCGTATTATACACCGGTAATTAAGGTACGTGAGGAAAAAAATACTTTTTTTCTCAATAAAGTTTTCGTACATTTTTGTATCACTCTATCATTTCAACGTCGCAAAAATATGTCATTTCCTACTCAAATGGCAAAATCCCGACTGCATAATTTATACCGGATTTTTTTTTAAATTTTTGCTTTTATAATATATGTGATTACAATATTTAATTACATATTATTAAATTGAGGTGATATTCATTCACACCAGTATTTTAACAACAGAAATATTTCTACGTGAAAGGCTTAAAATGACAGAATGAAATTTTAAAAGAAATCTGTTTTTTCTTAGCTGTAATGATTTAAACAACATATAAAATTCGTTTTTCAAATAGAGTTAATTTTAAAAAAATAAATTTTTTTTTAAAGAAACATATTGGAAATATTCTTTATAAAATACCATCTTTTATAGATCAAATTGTATTTTAACAATGCCACTTATTGTCTTTAGGTTTTTCCTTTTTCTGTGTCAGAAGATACCTTTGATCAATTTTATTTGATAAAGAAACATTTTTCTCCAATGTTCTTGAAATATCCTAAATTAAGACGTACTTTCGTTTGAAACGGCTTTGTGACAAAGGACTGTCAATTTCAAAGAGATTCAGAAATATAAAATTTTGCTACATCGACTAAATACTTTATCTATATTATTTCTTGAGGATGAAGAAGATTAAATTAAACCAATATTAAATGTTTGTGGTCGATGCCGCAGCAGTGGCGGAATTTAATATTAATCCTGAAATGTAACTAGGAGATATTAATTTAAAATAAAACTTAATATGTAAATATGAAAATGCATTTATTCGTGCACATAAGACACAGAAAATGTTGTTTAACTCTTTCAGGCACAGACAAATTCTGTTAGCAAAATGCGAAATTATCGACTGACACCGGATTTCACTTACGATTTTTTTAGAAATTAAGGACTCCTTAGTTTAAGCTTGTACTGTAAAATCAAAATTTTGTTAAATTAATATTGGTGTCACTTGCAAGTTTGGAATTAAAATTAGGTATCCCAGGGGGGACTGGACACACTGTGCCGGAAAGGGTAAACCTTTTTAACTTTCATTGGTTTCTTTACGAAACCAGAAAATTCCAATTCCGATATGCAACAGAGAAACTGGAATTTTAATTTAAAAAAGTAATAAGATACACGAAAACATACATTAATCTATTTTCAAATTTGGTTGAATATTCCTGTGTCAATATAACTTTATGAGATTAAAATTAAGTGGTAGAAAATTCACACATCAGAGATCAAAGTGTTAACTCATCATGGGCAAAGTATATCTGCTTCAAAAATATTCAAATAATTAATTCACACCACAATATATGAACAAATTTATTTTTTAAAAATCAAACACTTTTTTTTTTATTATGTATATTATGAGATCGAAATTGAACTGAAAAATTACTGGTGCATTTTAACAGTTTGGATATTAAAATTAAGAGTTTGCAGGCTGCAAACTGCGCCCCTGAAAAAGATAAAAAGTACTGGTATAAATGTGACACATTTGAGGATTAAAATTAAATGTCAGTACCGTGACAACAGCTGCGTTATGAATAAAGAGAATGAGATGTACAGTGTTACAGTTTAACCTTCCTACCCTGAATGGGTCTAATCGACCCAGTGATATAATGCGTTTCATTCGATTCAAACCAGAAAAGTTTTCATAAAGTAAATTAAATAAATAGCAAAAAGATTTAAGTTAAATAAGTATGTTAAATGAATATAAATAAAAATTCTGGTCTGGAATATTTTAGTCAAGTTTGAGTAAAATTTCAACAGGGTAGGAAGTTTAATAGTTGCGAGTGAGGTGATTGAGGAGGGTGTTACATGAGCCATCTGCTTTTTCTAATCGAAACAGTTCTGATTGCCACCGATGAAAACTTTCACCACTACCTCCAATAGCAAATTCTGACTTATATATTTATGCGACTTACTCGTGAAAAATATCTCTCACAAGTATTGGCTAAAAAATCTATTTCTTTTTACTGGTGTCAGTTTTCCCATGTAATTTCTTTTTAGTAACTTTAAAAAAATCTTAGTAAAATTGGCAAACTTTTAGTAACATTGACAAAAGACTGTATTTGTTGCCACAATATGGAAAAACTAATACAGCGGAAGTAAAATTTCACCAGTAAAAATGAATAACAGTTTTTGGCATTATATTTGATTGAAATTTTTTATTAATAAGGCGTTAAAATACAGAGAATTTTTTACTTAAATTTACTGGTAGCAGTTTGCTCTCTGAGTAATGAAACCATTCGACAGCGGTTACAGTTGAAGCTTAATAATTTTTAGGACAGATCGATTGCCTTTTATTAATAGTTCCATAGTGATCCCATCAATCCAAATGGTTTTGAATTCGAGCCCTGAATGCGGCCTAAATTCACTCGTGAACTAGAGAACAATCGAGAAAAACTTAAAAGAAATATTGGTGGGAAAACTCAAGGAACCATATACATGCTGAAAGAAAATCTGCCGTTGACAACCATTATGTTTCTGTCATCGTTCAGACCTAATACTCAGAGTAGGTTGCAAAGAATTAATGACAGAATATACCTTACTGTATTACATGAATTTCTATAATGTACAATAACATTAATAACAATTTTAGCATTTATAAGAGTATATATATTTATGAGAGTGTACATTCCATAGTTTACTGCTTTTATATTGAAAAAAAAACACTCAACCCATTAGTACCTAGCGTCCCTTTTTAGGGACGCTTCAAAATGCGCATTGAGCACTGTTTTGACACCGGTAAAAAAGAAAAGCAATAATTATTTTATTTAAATGATGCATTTTCGTGATTAATGAACTAAACTTAAATCTTCTAATAATAGTGGTGCCAACCAAATAAAATTTACGCAAAAGATGCTGGACACGAATGGGTTAAAATTTCCCTGCAGCTATCGTACATGTGCTCATTATTTCCGAATGGCATTATCAGACTTAATTAACTACTGAATTATACGGTAATTTTTTATGTTAAAAAACTGTTCTCAATTTTAATAGACTATGCAAACGCTGGCAGAAACTCTTTTTTTACTACCGTTATTGTTTTTCTCAGAGCTCACACGAAAAAAGCAAAACGGGGCATATTTGTTACGCGAAGCTTTAAAATTCGAGTACATTCAAAATTTAGCTAAAAAATGGTTTATGGTTTCTCAAATTTTTAATAAGATTTTTTGATTCAACTGCTCAGATTTTCTTTTGGGTGGTAAAATTCATACTTCTTATGTAAGTCACACAGTACCAAATTTTGACGATTTTTGGCTACCAGCATAGCTGACAAATCTTCCGTTTTATTATACAACAAAAATTTAATACAAACTTTTATCTTATTTAATCTCTAGATTATTGCGATTAAACAAATTAAAATTTACTATAAAACGTTTGTGATGCAAAAATTCGGAGGATTCTTGAGGTAGCTATAAATACTAGTATTTCCGAACGAAAAAATTTGGCTTATTTTATTGGTGATATTTCATTCATATAATAAGTCGAAGAATAGTTTTCGAAAAGAACGGTGTCCAATAAGCATAGCAATTGTCAGCACTGTGACTTGCACTGCAAAAACCCATTAAGCTAGACTTTTTAAGTTGTATAAAGTTTTGAAGAAAATAGTAATTAAACTATACATCTCCAATTTTTATATACCTCGATAAAAATATAGCAAGAAATTCCCTATTTCAAAAATGGCATTTTTTTCGGAAGATAGGTATAAATCATTGTCTAAAAGTCTTCGTATTTCCACATGAAATAAAAAAAAAGACAGATAATAGCCTACTTTTCCAGACGACGCATAAAGGTAATAAGAACTTATTTGTACAATTGTGAAGTAAAAGAAATCCAAAAACAATTCTTGATGTTTTTTACACTAAAAATTTCGTTACATCACTACTAACGAAAGTCGTTGCAATCATTTTTTATATGCTTGCAGGGCTTTCAAATGTTCCTCAAACGGAACACCAATATTTTTAACAGAAAATTTCATCGTTGGTTTCTACAGAATTGAGCGTCGAAGGTAATTTAAACCTTTGAGCTTTGGGGTGTAAATTTCTTCAAAATTCCAAATGTCACATTGGCACCAGTATTTCGCAAAGAAAAAAACTGTTAACGATAAACACGGGGGGGGGGGGGGAATGCATTAAACCTTTTTCAAATAAATTTGGTCGAATTTTCTGGTGCCATTGTGACATGTCGGAATTAAAATTATATGGTAGAAAATTCTACCATCAGAGCTCAAGGGGCTAAATGATATTTGAAAGAAAAATGAAATAATTAAAATTCTTCCAATAATATATTGATGTTCATTCGACGGACCATTTGGGAGCTCTGCACAGGCGTTTCAATTCGAAAAATTGCCGATAGAAAACAACCAGTATTAACCTTTTTTTACAAAACTACTCATCAAAAGTAATGAGAACTACTTTGTACCAAAAATTGTGCAAATTAAAACAAAACACTCTTCTGGGTGTTTTGTGCACTTTTGACAAAAGTCGTTGCCACAATTTTTGTTTTGAAATTGAGTAAAATGTTTAAAAAAAAGTTGTGCAAGTAAAAAATTCCAAAAGTAATTAAATTTTAAATAATCATAATTTTCATTAATTGAAATTCCAGAGATTACTGTCCATTTTGATTAAGTAATTTGGTAGACGGGCATAGCCTTCAAAAAGATCTAAAGAATTCTGCTACACTGAGTGTTTGTTTTCGAAATTTAAAAATTGCTTCAAATTTTATATCAGGGCACCCATGTGGCCCGCTTTTTGAATACCGATATTTTCTTAGGAACAATAAAAACTTTTTAAATTTTTCCTGCAAATTTCGTAGAAAGATAACCCCCAATGTTCATTCTAGCACAAATGCAATAGATTCGATTGTTAAACTTTCTATAAGAAAACACTGATCCAATCAGACCATTTGGAAGACTTGAAATACTTTTCTGCGATATAAAATTTGTGTTTAATGTTAATCAGTTAGGGCATTTAATGGTAGTCATTTAGGGAATATTGCGAATATACAAAAACTGTGCAAACTTCGGCCAGTTACTTAAATTTGTGATTTAGTATTTGCGTTTAAATAAGGAAAATAATATTGTTTTCAAATACCAGTGTAAATTTTTGAGTTTTTCGCTTCTTTGGAATTGTCCAACTTCCAACAAAACTGACGTAAAATGCGAGTCAAACTGACTGAGGTTAAACAAATTTAGAAACAGAATTTTATTTAAAAAATAAATTCAAACAGTTTCCACACGGACTCATGAATTTTAATTATTTTTTATACACCAAATACATTTTTTAGGTTAAAAATGTGGTTAACTTAAATCAGGTTAACTCAGATTTTACGGTGTTTAGTTGTATGAAGTTGGATAGTAAGTTCTAGATGTCATTATTCTCCGACAGTGTTGCCATTGGGCTACTTTTTTTAATTCAGATTTCTTCTTTGACACCACTTTTCTAAAATAGTAAAAGTCCCCTTCTTTTCACGTAAATTAATGTGTCATTAAATAAGAATAAATATGGCGAATTTTACTGTTTCAAAAAAGTGATGCCAATTAAGAAATCTGAATTAAAAAAAAAATCTAGCCCCCTGGCAACACTCTTCTCGAATTAAAGGCTCCCTTATATTGTCACTTGAAGGTTTTGTGTTAGCGTACTTTTTCAGGGGTCACAGAATCCCTAAAATTTTCGCGTTTTCTACCAATATTTTAATTTAAAAATTTTTGCGTCATATTCCTCTAACACCTCCAATGAAATTCTAGAATAAATATTATCGTTTTAAAACTCTGGTAGGAAAGGGTGAAAATTTTAGGGACGCTGCGACCCCTGCTTTTTTAATCGCTATCTTTGCTTATCTAATTTCCAATCGCTGTTATTAACCCTCTCACTGACAAGCCCGTCTGTAGACGTTCCCTAAGCTCCAGGTTTCACTGCAATGCAAGCAATAATTAAAATGATATAACTCAGTTAATTTAATGGATTTTTAATACATTGTGCAATGATTAACACACTCAAGGATAACATTCATATTCGTAAATAAGATTTTTCTATAATTTTGAAAGAATCATAATTTTTTGGCAGTTAAAACAAAATGCTGAGAAAACAACATTACAATTTTGCCCTTTTGCAAGACTGTCAGAGGGTTGTAAAGCAAATATTATTGTACTGAAATATTGTACTGAAAATCATTAATTAATGGTACCTATATATAAATCTTCGAGCGCAGTTTTATTCAAAAAGAAATGTAATAAAATCATGATCGAAAAATTATCTGCAAATAGCTAATAAGTCAGAAACTTAATGAAAAAGCAATGTATAATTTTCTTAGATCATTATAATCATGTTTTCCGCTTTTTCCCTAACCCCTATTTTTACAAAGATAATTTTGTCTTATTTAATCATCGCAAACATATGATTAAATGTGGCCTTTTTTTTTTTTTTTTTTTTTTTTTTTTGACTAAATTAAGCGATAGGAGAGTGACGTAAAATTTGCCAGCTATGATTGTAATGAAGAAAAAATGCACAATTATTTAAACAAAAGGCTTTGATCTGTAGGCATGAGTGTTATTTTAACTCCGTAACTGTGTCGCCCGAACTAGATTCGCCCGAGATCTTTTAGTTTGCGTCATTATTAAAACCGTTTTTGGTATCGCTAATTTATCAATGCAAATTAATTTTTGTTAATTGTTAGAAATTTTCGATTAAGTAAGGTTAGAAAATTTATATTTCAGCCTTAATTTTAAATAGAAAAAATGGTAACGTAGAAAATGTGGTATTGAGCCCCTATTTAAAATTTTATTATCAAAATAAATGTAACAGCTTACGGGTTAATATCTTACTGTTTTTTTAATACATCAATTTTTACTTTCACAAATCTGAAAATATTCTAAGATTAAAGAAGTTAAAGATTAACCTTTCATAAAAACTGGAAACAAGCGACCTACCGCACCATAGTTTGGACATTCCTAATATAAATAAAACTGTTTGCCGTAACAGAAAACATATTTTTTCAGTCTTGACGCAGTCCTTTAGAGACAGGGTTCGTACGCATAAAGTGGTTGGGAGGACTTGAGGTACTTTATTATAAGAAATTTCTTAAAGTGTTGGTCGTTGTATCGGAAAATATAATTTATTTTGATTAAATAAGCAAAATATTACTTTACAAAAATTCTTGTAAGAAGTTCTTGAAATCTTTAATAATTTCAGGAGCGAAGCTTTTCTATTTGTAAAGTCATTAAATAATTGATTTACACCAGAATTTACAGACGTATTTATTTGAAAATAAGTAAAAAAAATGTATCCACGTACTTAATCTCAGGAAAATTTTAAATTCGGAATTCTGGTGCCAATGTGGTGCATTTAGGCATTTAAAATAAATGGTCTGTAAATAAACCACCGTCCTTCAAATGTTAATACGTACGAACCCTGAAAGAATATCACAAAACTTTTTGTGCAAGAATAATTTTAGATGCATATATGCATTATTCATCATTGCCGGCACCACATGTTCCAAATAGTAATATTTGCTATATTTGATCTTAAATATTTTACAATTAATTATAGAGAAGGTTACTATTTAACAATAGTGGTAAAAAAAAAATGTGCAAAAGTTGGCAGGCATGAACGTGAAACTTTGTGAAAAAAAAAAAAAAAAAAAAAAAAAAAAAGTTTGCTTCACAAACAAATTTAAATATTGATCTAACAAATTTAAATATTGATCTAACAGAACTAACATTCTTAAAAAGTATTGTAATCTTGTTTAGCATAAGACTGCATTTTTTACTACGAAATAAATTGAAGCAACATACTACGAATTCACGGTGCATCTACTGATTTCATTTTAATATTTAAGCATAATAGTATAGGCTATTTGGAATTTAACATCTCAAGTAGCACAAATATATGTAAATGTAATTTTCCCTTTATAAGCAAATACATAGATAAATCGTGATATGAATTGATAGCATCAAATGAATGTTGAAATACATAAACCATGCGAACCTTCCATTCTAAATGCAATGCTGAAGAATATGCGAGAGGCTTACTTATTTGATGAAATATCATCGTAACTTTCCATAATGAGTTGCCATACCTTAATTTCCATATTATGATCTCATATTCACAGATAAATTATTTGTATATTACTTAGAATATTATACATTAAATGAGGTATAAATATCTCAGCTTTCAGAAACTTATCTTACTCGATAGATATTGAAAATAATGTTGAATTTCTATGCATAAGATTGCTAACTTATTCTAATTTAATTTAATAATATAATAGAACATTGAATGAAATTAAGTATCAAAACAAAGTCATTTGCAAGCAATTACTGTAGTTTTCATCGTATAATCTGCAGTTGAAACAATTCTTTTTCGATCCAGAAATTTTTTTCAGTAATTGAAGACAAATAAATACCGCGAATTTAAAAAATACATTTTATTTTTTTGAATGTTCTGGGTCGAAACACGATTGGTTGATATGCGCATTACACGACGGAAATTACGGCAAAAACTTTCCATCATGTAACTTATAAAGTAAAATTTTATTAATAAATACTGGTACAAACTTGGGTTTTGAGGATTAAATTTAAAAGTGTGAAATATTTTATACTGCGTTAGAATGTAATAATGGTAAGCATGAATGATTTTACTATTCGAATGAATCATTTAGACATTCACAAAAGCGTAAACAAGAAAATGTTTTAATTCAGGTTTCTTGATTGGCATCAGTTTTTTGAACTTGTAAAATTCCCTTTACTTTCGCCTTAATTACTATGCTATTTTGTAAATAGAATTTTGCCATTATCAAAAATTGTTGCCTGTTAAGAAATATAAATTAAAAAAGTAGACCACTGGCAGCGTTGCTTTTAACCATAACTCGCAATTACGACATTTCGGACACTGCATTGCTAATTAATTCTGAGTCATCTATGTGCCTTCTACACCTCCTGCAAGTTTGTCGTAGGTACTGAAACACCCTGTTTACGCAAAAAAAAGAAAAAAAATTCGAATAAATTTGGTAGAATATTCCGGAAATTCTGCGACATTTGGAGATTAATATTAAGTGTTAAAAAATCCACCCACTTGAGCTCAAAGGGTTAATTCGATTTATATAAAAATTTTGTATGAAAGAAGAAGCTTCTTACTTTAAATTAAATAAATTTAAGAACCCTATAAAATAAATAAAATTATGTTTATCTGCTAAATTCCCGAAGATTATTGAATAACAAAATTGCAACGCTTGATAACTAAGTTTTACCTTCTTATATTTTTACATACTTTCTCGCATTGATTGATTAAAAATACATAGAAAGATTTAAAACAAGATTTTTGAGTATGCACGAATGACTCAATCGAAATTAATATCATTCATTCTGTCCATCACTATTTGAAGGAGTTCATAAGATACCATAGCTGCCAAATTTTACCCTTTTTTCCTACCAGTATAATTTATTCTAAATTTCTCAAGGACATAGTTCCCCTTTTCAAATAATTAATTTTTTCATTAGCAAACTGCTATTCGCTAAATGCTGAAATGGTTAAATCTTCACTGCGCCATGGATCATATATGGCACATGCCTAAAAACATAATAACTCTCATTATGCAAGGTTCGCACACTCCTTGGAATTTCCAAGGACTCTGGCACCAATTTACATTTAATGTTTAAAACACAACATTCGTAATCCCCACCTTCATTCACAGATTTTATGATAGTTTTTTGCAGTGAAACACATCGAAAATATTTTTAAAAATTAGTGGTAGAACTGTGCGAACTCTGATTATGTGACATGAATTTGGCCAAAATGATCACTGTAACTGATCAACTGCAGTCCAAAGAATGGAATAACACTTTGTTCATGTGCGTTAACTACATTTGACACAAAATTAGAATTTATCCTTCAAAAAGAAAAAAAATCGACCCAGCTTTCAAGGTCAAATTTACATATATTGCTTTTACTGAATACTTAAAAATATTAATATAAAGCAAACTGCAGAGTGTTAAGTAGATAAAATTAATTAATTTAAGCCTATCTAATTCCAAAATGTAGCACTACAATATTTAAAAACCGTAATTGTTTATAAAGGGTACAAGCCATAAAATTTAATTTTTTTAAATTATTTTTCCCATTATTAGACCGATATAAGGATTTTAAAAAAAATTTCATAACAATCGAAAAAATCGTGCAGTGAAGGGTTAAATGAAATCTTAATTTACTAACACATTAACACTAAAACAGCCGGGTATTTTACTAAAGTTTTATAAAAAGTGTTTCGAACCAGAATTTTAATTTCAAACTATTTAACTTATTTAATTAGTCTGTTTTTGTGCTACGTATATTTAACATATGAAGAAAATTCTGGTTCGAATCGACTGTTATCATTCTGGCAAGGGTCATTTTGACCCCTTTTGGCAATTCTAGTGTTAATTTCAAAATAAGCGAAAGCTATTGTTCACGTAATTAAACCCTCGGGGATGAGTGTCACGCACACGTGACACATAAGGAATACTGAATACTTGATTATTCTCATCAGTTATTTTTTACTGTAAAATTTGCTTTATTAAATCTCCCCCAAATTCAATCAGGGAATTTTTTTTTAATCAGCGGCAAAATGTTTAATAAAACTCTTTAACCCTTTAAATGGCAGAGCATTTTCATTACTAAGATGTTGAAATAAATGAGTGACACCGATAATTGCGAACAAATATATTTGTAAATAAGAAAAAGTGATTTTTCACATACATAATATAATGGATTTTTTAAAATTAAAATACCGGTGTAGATGTTGTCGGAATTAATTTTTTTTTGGTTTCGTAGAGAAACCAACGAACGTTAAAGGGTTAACCCTTTCAGGGGCAAGATATTTCTCCTCCAAAAATGTTCAAATAATTGATTCACACCGCAATTTAAGAACAAATTTATTTGAAAATAATGAAGAACTCTTTTTCCCGTATATTATGAGATCGAAATTGTAATAAAATTTTACTTGTGCCAGTTTGCAATCGGTACTGTAAAATTAACAGTTTGCAGACTGCAAATACCGTCGCAGAAAGGATTAACCTTTTCCAACATAGAAAGTTTCTGTTTGTAAAATTATAAAAGGATTGATTGACACCGGAATTTAAAAACAATCTTTTTAGAAGGTAAAAACTTGTTCTTCTCAACAACTGTTAAGAAACGGTGATAGATCATTACTTCTTCATGGGCTACGCGCTTCTCTTGCTGAAATATTCAAATGATTTATATACAGCGGTATTTATGAACAACTTTATATAGAAGCAAGTAAAAGCTTTTCCTCGCGTACATTTTAGGAAAAAAAATTGCTTTTTAAACTCTAACGTAAATGTGGCATATTGGTATTAAAATTAAGTAGTATCTAACATATACTGGTGCTTTTCAAGCGGATAAAATAGTAAAGCTTCAACGGTAACCGCTTTCTCAGAGTTTCATTGCCACCACGGAAAACTTACATGAATAAATTGAAATATAAAATGCCTCATTATTTAAACTCCTCATAGAATGGCAAATTGCCATAAAAATAAAATCTTTCTTATGGGTGGAAGTTTAGTTAGGTGGTAGTATTTTGCCACATTGTCGCAATCAAGACAACCTACTGTCAGTGTCAGTGAAAAGATTATAATATCTGGGCAAACTGACAACAGTAAAAATAAATAAAAAGAATTATCATAATTTTCTATTCATGTTCAATGGTGGAAGCTTTCATCTGTTGCAATCAGAAACTTTTGATCCGATTAACCCATTAGTGCCTGAATTATTTTCTTCGTTAAAATTCAAATTTTGCATTTTACCACCACTTTTAAAGCAAGAATAACTTTTATCTTAATTTATCGAGGACTTTGTCTATAGAAAGAAAGTATTTATTTATACTCCTTTTTACTGGTGTGAAGTGCGCTTACTTGAATTTTTTAAAACTGTCCCAAAAATGGGACGCTAGGCACTGATGGGTTAAAAGAATTAACCCTCATCTTGTGATAACCTCCCCAATTACTTCACAAACATTTGATAGATAATACACTATATGTCTCCTCCTCTTTATCCATAACTCTATTTGTAACCACTGCACTTGCAAGAGTTGTTAGACCTCTTCACAAAGTTCTTAATAATAGCTGCCAACATCTTAAGCTTTTTTGTAGGACCAAAAATTTTATAGTAAATTTTGCCATATTAAATCGCCGTAATCTGCCAATTAAATAAAGTAAATGTTGTGGTACAAAACAGGCAGAATAATTGGCAACTATGGATTCATAAACGAAAAATTTTCATTCAAATATTTTGTGACCTATACCACATTTAAGATTTAAAATTACGGCGTACAAAATTAATCACCCCATTCTAAGAATCAAGAGCAGAGAACGAAAACGTCATTTCGTGGTACTTCATTGATCAGGGCTCGTACGGATCTTTAATTTAGAAGACCACGAATTTTTCCTGTACTAGTATTTCGTAAAGGAAATTTTACTTTAAATAATGCGAAAATTCGCTAGTTTGGTGTAGCTTTCCTTTTTTTTTTTTTTTTTTTTTTTTTTTTTTTTTGAAAAAACTTTTGGTAATTGACCTAAAAACCTTGAAAACTAACATTTTATTTATTTATTTATTTATTTTTTTATCCGTACGAGCCCTCAAGATATGCCCTATATTTCTGCGTATCTTTATCACATGATGGTTCTACATATGAATTTAAATATACTATAAAATATTTAAATAAAATGCACGCTACATTTGTGACATACATTACGCTACATTAGTAAATTCTCTACCAATCAAAAAAGTTTTATTATAGAAATTTTATTTATATAACTATAATATCTTAAATAATGTCTAAAAAATAAATAAAAATAATATCTTCAAAAAATATTTCTAGGCTCATGATTATGTTATAAAACTTATTATCAACTAATTATCTCAACTCATTATTATTTTATAATTTTTGTTTAAAGCAGAGTTACAAGCAATATAATATGTAATAAAATAAAATACAATTAAATAAAATAGTAATAGTAATATATTAACAATTAATACTTAAGTGGGGAAGAATTTCCAAGCAGAAGTAATTTATATCTACGGTAAGATCATGAAGCTTGTACATGAAGCTAAAATAATCTTACCAAAATCATGGCTGCCAACTTCTACGTCTTTTTACAGCCAGACAAACTCATTCGAACCAGAAATTTCATTTAACAAGTTAAAAGAGTATGCAGTAGTACAAATCATGGAATAAATACAGAACGTATATTGTTTAATAATTTTTCTGGTTAGGAACGCGTTTTTCTCATTTAAAAAGGCGTAGAAGTTGGCAGCTCTGCAAAATGTATCACTTGCAACTTTGCTGAAAATTACATTAACTATTTTTGCCGATAAATACATCACTTTATTCTCAATAACCTTTAATATTATATTTCACGCAGCGAAAGAAAAGTTAATTATCGTATTTTGGGAGAAAATGAAATAATATTTGGATAAAAAACATTGAGGAACATGAGGAAAAAAGCTAATTGTTTGATTTTTTTTAATATGTGGATGATCTTCTAGGCAAATTTTGCATACTTCATATAATATAGGACTTTATTTCCGTTCATTTGGTACAAGCAAATTTCTTCTACAATAATTTGTTGTAGAGTTAGTAAGGGTGTTTACTTTTTTCCCAAGATTCTAAATGTATGTATTTCACTGCAGGGGTCGCAGCGTCCCTAAAATTTTCACACTTTCCTACCACAATTTTTAAACGAAAATACTTATTATAGAACTTTATTGTAGATTTTAAACGAATCTGACACGAAAATTTTTGATTTAAAATACTGGTAGAAAAGTGCGAAAATTTTAAGGACGCTGTGACCCGTGTTACTGGTATACATTATATAAATGTTAATACATAAAATGTACACATAAATCATTGTTCGAATTGTAATCTCTAATAACACCATTTGAACCCTATTCAAGACTAAAATACATGTTTTAATAAACAAATTAATAATTGATGTTCTTTCGCTTTGTATCGAATGTGATATTTTGGTGCTACCATGCAAAGTATATCAAATTTGATTCAAGATAAAATTCAATTTCGTTTTATTACTTTTAGAACGTAATTTTTAAAATCATTTTTCTATAGTTATATACAGGTTTCCTATAAGTCAGGGAATTTCGTTGACTTCGGTCAGGTGAAAACCTGTATTTTCTTAGAGAGAAACTCGCTTTTTTGAATATCACAACTACGCATGTGAAGTTTATCTGCATAAAAATGCTAGTATTAAAGCTGAAAGTTTTAAATCTTGATATCTATGATTCAGTCATTCAAAATATAATTTTAATTTTAATTTTAAAAAATATGCAGCAAAGATTTAAAATTAAATTTGTAATTTTAAAAATTCTGGATTAATGAAAAAATATATTCATAAAGTATGTGAAACGATAATAAAAAATTAAGAAATGTTTACTTTTCAATGAAAACCATACCACTCCTGATAAAATATGTTGAGCTCATTTCAAAGCATAAACATCTGTTTAAGACAACATTTCGAGCCATTTATTTTTTGAGTTAACTTCAACTATTTAGTTGTTATGAAAATAATATTTTTCAGCTGTGCCAAACATTTTTTGACTTGCGGATATATTTCCTGGATAATTCAATTCTTAAATGCATGAATTATTATTTTAGTATTGTATTTTTTATTCTTATGTTAAGTATTAGACAATGGAAATTTTAAAATAGATTTTTAACTTTATTTAATATCATATTTATGTGAATTTTATAGGATTAAGTTTTTTATATAATTGTAGTGTCAGCAAGAAACTTGATTTATTTATTAAAAGTTAAATAAAAAGCAATGCAAATTTGCATCAGTGTGCATATTAGGGTTAAATTGTTTATTTCATCATTTTATTCCCTGTTAAAAAATAAATACTGTAATTTCCCGCGTATACGCTAAGTCTTTGTCCCGCGTTAAGTCTTTTTCAAATCAGAAATTTTATTGAAAAAAAGTGCTAAGCCAAAATAATTCAAATTTTATTTTAAATAAATTCTGGTAGGAAGTCGAGTTATCTAAGGTGCGACGGATACGCGCAAAATAAAGTGGAAATTAAATTTTTTGAGTAAGAAAGTATACGGAGTGATTAACAGAATGTCCCAGTTATAAATTATAATAATAGTAACTATAAACTCTGTCGAGTGCTGCTCCAAGTTCTCAAATAAACAGTAATTCAACCAGTGTTAGATGAGCTTATGCGCGTGTACTTCTTTGTTGTTTCCTAGAGTGGAGTCCCACGTACGCAAATTAGCGTAACCTGTGCTTAAAGCGTTATTTCTGGGCTGAATATACAAGGTGAGTCATAAATATTGAAACAATAGGCTATCTCCTTAAATATTGCCCCTAGACCCATACTTCCGATTGCAAAAGATCATAAAAAAAGGTGAAATTTTTGATAAGTTGCAACTCCATGGGGGGTCTATTTGAAAAAATACGGAAATTAACTTTTTATGCGGCCCTTGTAGGATAAAAATTCCAATTAGAAAACTTTCCTTATCCAGTGCTGAATAAGACACAAAAAGTTGCATCTTCATATCTTCAAAATTCGCAGTTATAGCCGTTTGAATTATTCATCAGGTTTTAAGGGATTAGACACAAACTGAAATGCGCGCAATTCAAAAGACAATGTTACTTTAACAGTTCTAGGAAACGTGTAAAAAATCTATCTTTTGAGTTAGAATTTTGATTTTTTTTTCTTTTTTTTGTGATGGTTAGCCATATAATTTGCTAAGAAAATCACATCCTAAAATTTATCCTAAAATTTATAAAGATTCCATATGGTTAATACTGGTTTAAATTGGATAATTAAAAATCGTTATAACTCGAAACATTATTTATCGGATTTCAGTTTCTTTCCATTTAATTAAAGATGAAAATCTGATTTTAGTTTTATTTTCAGGGTTTTTGTTTTTCAATATTAATTTTAAAACTATTAAAAATATTTATTGAAAAAAATAATATAACTTAAAAAAATCATATTTTCTAAAATAAATATTTTTTCAATTTTTCCCGAAATAAAACTAATGTAAAGTAATTAAAAGTGACATGTTTCAAATTTGTACTTTTTTCTTTAACAATTCTTAATTTTTAATAATTTAACGTCCAGAAATAGTCGGGAAAAAACTCATTATGCAGAAAAACAAAATGTACTGTTTTACTGCACGTCATTTATTTAAAAGAATGCTTTTCTAAGTTGCAGATTAAGTCTTTTTTAGAAATTTACCTCTCACAACTTCAAGCATTTTATCTTACTGGAGAGGCTGTTAAAAAATCTGTATTCTGGACCTAGGCCGGGTCAGGACCGAGGCGTTAATTTTTTCTGAACACTCGCCTATCCGGGCCTAATGTATTTTTCTTACCGTAAGGGACTGCTTTCTAGGTTCTGCGCTGGAAAAAAATTTCAATCCCGGTCTCGAACAATCCGTATTAAAATTACCGTAATTTCGGGTGTATAAGCCGCAGCTCAAACAATTCTTTTTCGACCCAGAAATTTTTAAAAAACAAATATAACTAGTCAGATCGCCGTAAATATATCTCTTCAATCATTAAATAAGATTTCTGGGTCTAAAAAGAATTGTTTGAGCTGCGGCTTATACACCCGAAATTACGGTATTTTCTCTGACTGACCTGATATGTGCCTGAAATAAGTAAAATTTGGTTCAATCAAAATTTTTGCAAAAACCACATAAATTTTAAAATCGCTTTTATTTTACAAAAAAAAAAAAAAAAAAAAAAAAAAATTATGATTTTTTTAAGAATAGTATATTTCAATGTTAGAGAATTGAACACAATAAAACCAGAGAAAAAACTGCCTATGACGAAATTCTGTCTTAAACGGAAAATGCATTGATCCATGCAAAATACGTACAATAACACCTGAGAAAAAAATAAACTCCATTTAACCCTCCTAGGAAGGCCATTTGTCTATAACGTATTTTTTCTTTCCTATGGGATTCCGTCTTAAAATGTTTTACTGTATAACATTTTTCAAAGTCTTCTACGAACGGAATATGGATTAGCGATATTAAAATATAAGTGAAACATTTGCATATAAACAGAGATTTATTGATAAAATAAATATATCACAGTCTTAGGCGCTTCTTTAATAATTTAACGTATAAATTTAAAAAACGAAAAGCTATAATATGCATTTTTGGTCAGAACTCCTGCATACGAAAGAATTTTTAACCACACCGAAGTAAAAAAACTATATAGAAATTCACGGCTGAGCTGGGCTATGATTAAAACTTTTTCTAGGCCGGTCTGCGTTAAGACTTTAACATTTTTCCATGTCGGCAAAACTTTTTTCCCTATTGGTCGGTTTGGGACCAGACCTTGATATTTTGATCCATACAGATCTCCAGTGCTGACGATCAACATAATTTGAAAGCAAGTTTTGATTTAAATCAATACGCTGCTTTATTATGTCCAAATAAGAGGCACTGTCTTAAATCGACATTTAATAATAGATAATTTGTGGACGATCCCTCAATCGCTTTGAAATTCAGACAAAAACTCTTCGTTTACAAGCATGGTAAAGTGGTGTAAGTCACGAATTTTGGAGAATTTTGGATTTTAATATCTCTGTCAGGTTTTTAGATAAGGAGATGAAATTTGCTTTGCTCAATTTAGGAATGGATAAGGAATAATTTCCTAATTGGGAATTTTGCTCTACGGGGGCCGTATAAAAGTTTAATTTTCGTATTTTTTTCAAATAGACCCCCCATGGAGTTGCAACTTATCAGAAATTTAACTTTTTTAATGAATATTTCCAATTGGATGTATGGCTCTAGAGGCAATATTTAAGGAGATAGCCTATTGTTTCGATATTTATGACTCACCTTGTATAAACACATTAAGAGCCATGTAACGTTTTACCTTTTGGACTTTTTAAAATATTGTATATAATGTACACCGCTAATTAATGCAAGTCTCCAAAATGCGATTATTTTTATGTTACTTTCGACCAACCATTCTTAAAAAATATATTTTATAATATTTTTCTCTTGCTAATGTTTTTAAAGTAAGCAAAAACATTTTGTTTTGTAAAAGTGGTGTGAAATACAATTAAAAAATAGTCGTCGATGGCAGCTCTGTTACTAATTTGATAGAATTCAAACACAAAATTGAAGAGTGTATTGCTTTCATTACTCCAGACTTTGAATTGGACATCAGGTTGAATGTGTGCATATAACAAATGGTTCACATATTGAACAAAATAAGAAAGCTTGCATTAGTTTACTTTCAATCACTGGCATAGCCAGAGGAGATGGGGGCTGATGCACTTGACATCACTAATTTTACAAAGTTTTCTTTTCCTTGTCTATTCAAAGAATTTCCATTCTCCGATTCCATTCTCCGAATATTCTTCGATTTCCATTAAATCGAGGCGTAAAAAACTTTACAATTTTAATGTTGTGTAGTGCATCTGAACCCCTGTCCCTTATCCTTGGGTGCGCTAGTGCCTTCAATTTCATGTATTATTTGTAGTAAATGTCCTGAATTAAAATATTAGAATATACTATTGAAGCTGGAAAATTTTTTATGGATATAGTCAATGCTAAACTAATTGAGGGCACAAATCTAATTAACTCAAAATCACTTGCATGATCAAACAATAAACACTTTCCAAATATGTTAAGCCACCTTATTTATTTATTTATTTATTTTAATTAAGTATATCAGGGTTACCACGCTTAAGAAAATTTTCAGACAAGGAAATTCTTTGGCAACCATACTTTATTACAGAAAAATCTCTTTTAAAATAAAGCGAAATTTCGTACGTTTATTCTAGATGTAGTTTTCCATAAAAATGTACTGATAACTTGACTGGAAAATTCCTTGAAGCATAGCAGCCCTGTATATGCATAGTTTAGAATTTTTTATCGTAACCCGTAAACATAAATCATGTTATTACCGAAGACAGAGATGAAGATTGTTTTAACAATTCTCTGAAAACAGTAAAATAACTAAATAATTGCTTTTTCAATTAAAAAAAAATTGCAGTTGACGATAAGAATCAGTTATGATTACATGATTAATACTTTCTGTCATGTTCTACGCATCATGCGTTGATTTGAAACTATTATTAAACACACATGATTTATAAATAAATGTGAGATACGTTTGATTCACCCTCGCTAATAGGATAAGTATTTAATTTTATTTGTATGATGCGCGCCGCATAGAGATTTAAAACTCATATCAAATGCACTACATCATACTTCATAGTATTTGCGATGCAAAAAATGAAGGTTGTCATTGAAATATTTCGATATGTTTTAAATTAACCACTTAACCCATTAATGCCTGAATTATTTCCTTCGTTAAAATTCAAATTTTGCATTTTCCCACCACTTTTAAAACAAGAATAACTTTTATCTTAATTTATCGAAGAATTTGTCTCGAGTAGTGCTGTAAAATAACGGCAAAATGAATATCCGTATGATATCATTATTTTCGATCTCTCTACCTGTTAGAAAATATTCGTTACGCTACTCGTTATTTTCGTTGTTGTTCAGAAACCAAGTATTAACGAGCATCGTACATACTACAAAATGCAACATTCCGTACATAACAGTCTTTGAAAGAATTAGTTATTCCTGTGCTTGTTATGTGCTGCCATCAATACGTAAAAAAATTATGTAAAATGCTATCTTAACAACATTTATGAACCAGTTTTTGTATTTATAAAAAAGTCAGAAACGTTTCAATTGCTTGATGTCCGAATGGAATCTGTAAATTATATATTTTTAGGAATACTAATGGAAAATTCTTCTATTTACAAATAAAAATGAATTAGATAAAGTATCAGAAAAACCGTCACTTTCATTTTAAGAATAAGTTTCAATATAGTAATTGATCATGAAGTGATGTACCCCCCCCCTCTCAAAGAAAAATTGTCATGACACCCCCCCCCCCAATCTAAATTGAGGGCTGGATCCGCTTTTGCATATAATACTTTTATATAATGCTTTTGTTACTCTTTAGAAAACAAAATTAATCGTAAGTACTAGCAGGGCCATGGAAGTGGGGGGGGTAGGGCAAAGGGGGCGGTCGCCCCGGGCGTGGATATAGAGGCGGCGCCAAATTTATATTACCATCCTCATTTGTTTCTTCATTTATTGTAAAAATTATATACATAAATATATTGGATTTGTGGGTGTGTGTGTGTGTGTGAAAAATACATTTTCAAAGTTGGATATTGCTTCTTTATTGGAATTCAAAAGGGATTGCCAACTGTTTTACTGTAGTGTTAGGTACATTTTCTTCTACATGTGTAAAATGTGATCCCCTTTGTCAAAATGTAAATGCAGTGTTCTTTTATATTACTTAGTTGTTAAAATTAATCCTTTTAAAATTCCAAAATAAATGCAAAGCATGTGTCTAATAGAATTCATTTGTGTTTTTAAAATTTATAATTTTGGGACACCTGTTGCAAAGAGAAATAGTGGTGGTATGATGTGCGTGTAGGGGGGGAGGGCGCCAAACTAAAACTTCGTCCTGGACGCAATTTTCTCTTCGCACGCCGCTGAATACTAGTACATATATATTCGTTGTTTACTTTAACTTTCAGAGAGTTGCTTCGTTAGTTTTAACTATTTTTTTTTATTAAAAAAAATCTGTATATCTGCAGTGATTTAAAATTTCATAAATTATAAACCTGGGAGTTTAAAATACTTCATATGAAATATAATGTCACAAGATTGCAGCAAATCTGCATATCGCTATACTCTATATAAGCTAAGCTATATACCGTACATGAGATTACAATACGTTACCGTTACCTAGGCCCATAATGAAATTTTGTTAAAAACCTTTTTGAAACGGAAATTTGAATAAAAATGCAAATAATTACAATAGAAGAATAAATAAATGCATCCTATGAAAGAAGAATTCTACTTTGAATGATAAATTCGAAGGTAAATTTCCATGAAAATTATACAGTGCAGTTTCATCTGATCAGAAAATCTGTCTAAGATAAAATGTTTTCCTCGTAATTCCGTTTCAATAAGTATATTATTGTATATATTAAAAAGAAAAATAGTAATTGAGTATCTTAACAGAGATGTTTATTCTTTATGAAACCAGTAAAACATGCGTCAACGAAACCTCCCTGTAGCGGAAATTAAAATTAAGCAGCTCTCAAAAACATATTTTCCCCCACTCAGCGTCACAAAACTTTCCTGATTTTCGTTCCTGCGTTACTTCAAAAACTTCCCTCCAATTCCATCCGCACATTTTCGGCGAATGAACGAATGCTGATATAATGGAACGACTAAATGAAAAAACCGTATGCAATACTAATACGGGAACAACTGATTCCCAGTCATCTTTCTCTGTCAGACTACCGGCGCCATTCTTGAATCACGGAATAATGGGAACGTATGATGATTGTTTCATCTAGTTTTGCAGTACATTCATGCTTAACGACTACCGAGTAAAATTCGAACGCAACGATTCGGTATTTCGTATTAGAGAGAATACCCGTTTCTCAAAAACGAATACGTGTGATTTGTAACTGCTCTAGTCTCGAGAAAGAAAGTATTTGATTATCCTCCTTTTTACTGATGTGAAAAGCACTTAATTGAATTTTTTATAACTGTCCCAAAAACGGGACGCTAGGCACTAAAGGGTTAATGGTCGCGTCCGAGACATTCACGGGCTGCAAGTTTCACGGCTTTTATTCGGATTGTTTGATTCCCACCAGTTTTATAAAATAGTGTAATTGGTTTTATTCTGGTATCATTTTACTTGTCATTAAATAAGGTAAATACTTTTTTTCAAAAAAAGTGGTGGGATTAATGAATTTGAATTTTTAAATAATAATTAAATGCGACCATTAAGTGGTTAAAAATTCCACTTAACCCTTTGCGGGACAGGGCAAATTCATTGCTTAAGTATTGATATTAATGACTGACACCGGAATTAGAAAACAACTTTATTCATAAATAAGAAGACGCTATATTTCATGTATTCAATAAACCGTAATTTTCTTTAACAAAATTCCGGTGCGAATGTGGCGTTTGGGATTTAAAATTAAGTGGTATATCTATGAAACCACCTCCCCGCAAAGGGTTAAATGCAAGAAAAATGTAATAAAACGTTTTCTTCTGCTGAAACCAGTGCCTTATTAAGAACGGGGCACTCTCACACCAGTAAAATTTTACTGTAATTTTCACCTTGTTTAAACGCTCTTTTCACTTAAAATTACTGTCATGAGTAATGATAATACTTTTGTGTCTTTTACCTGGTGGGAGAGTGATCCGTTGATAATCAGGCCCTGGCTTAAACAAATAAGAAAAAAATACCCACACCTTGAATCATAAATTTACATAGTCCTGTCTTTGTTTCGGCAAAATTCCACCACTAGTTTCGCCACCATGCAGTTTTATCCAAAATGGAGATTAAGGGATACAATTACTCTTATTATTTAACCTTTTCCTTTATGAGCGAATTCTTTTCGTAAAATGATAAATGATTGACTGTCACGGGGATTTACAAGCGACTTTTTTAGAAATTAACAATCTCATAAGTTAAGCTTTCATTGTAGAAGCAAAATTTTATTAAAATATTATTGGAGCCATTTGCAAGTTTGGAATTAAAATTAGGTATCCCGGACTGGGCATATTGTGCCGGAAAGTGTTAATGTGTATACATCAAACATGACATAAACGCATCTCTATTGAGGTCTATCAAATCTTATAGGACTTGACTTATTTGATTGAAAGACATGCACACCCAGCATATACCCAGCATATACACCAGCATACATAACACCCAGCTATAACCTGTAAAATATAGGTCTTAGTAAATATGCTATTTAATGAAGACACATTTGTTGAACCTAAATTTCTGTTTCAGAACATGTTTATTTGTCTTGAAAGCAAAAAAAAAAAAAAAAAAAAAAAATTGAAGTTTTGGTTTTAAGAAAACCTGATTAATGCTAAGCATTTGTTGTGTATTATAATTTTGTATTTACTTAACCCTTTGAGCTCTGGTGGGTAAATTTCTTCAAAATTCCAAATGTCACATTGGCACCAGTATTTTCCAAAGAAAAAAATCCTGTTAACGATATACACGAAAAAATACATTGAACCTTTTTCAATTAAATTTGGTTGAAATTTCTGGTGCCGTTTTGATATTTCGGAATTAAAATTATGTGGTGGAAAATTCTACCATCAGAGCTCAAAGGGTTAATATGTGATAATGGGAATACGCTCATTTAATATCAATAACTTCGAGTATCGGTAAACATTTTTTTAAAAATCTTAAAATATGTAATCTGATGAATTTTTTTTTCTTTTAATGAATCAATGTAAAAGACAATAAAAATATAATTTTTCCTTAAAGAATGAAGTTGATCGGATAATCAGTTGGCAATCATATTTTCTGCACTCTTTGATTTTTCATGACCCTGTATTTCATTCAAATCTCAATTAAAACATATATTTTAATTAGAAATGAGACGCTTAATCTGACGCAGTAATTTGTTAGTTAATATGATTAACATTTTTGGAATGATAAGGATGTTGCTTTTACCCAGTTTGGTACATTTTGATTATCTTGTCGATTAAAAAACTATCTCCAAACTATAAGACCTGTCGATTAAAAAACTATCTCCAAACTATAAGATTAAATGACAATATACTTTTATCGTAAATGTCACATTCACTTGATATTAACCGCGTTACATGCGTTTTTTTAAGTCAGCAAGTGATTTTTAATTCCCTGTTTTATTTGTATTTTTGTTCAGCTTTTACTACCTTTTTTATGTTATTTAGAATAAAAAACATGCCAATTTGTACAATTTTGCGAGTAGTTTGGCGATATATATAATTTGTCAAATTGGACAATGGGATAATTAATTAGTACCCGCAATTCAATAACAGAACATCACTATGTTTTAAAAATATTTAAATATAGGTTTAGATTTTATTTTGGAATTGCAGTTCATCTGCTAAATAGTTTACTCCTGTTTTATTTTCATGTTTTATGTTATGCATCTCTATGATAGGTGAGTATAATGGTGTCCCCCAATGGCTAGTTTAATTAACTTCTTGACCACTTACAGATTAACCACTTAACCCACTGACCATATAACTAGGTAGGAAATATTTCATCCCACCAATTCATAATCAAGATTAGCACCAAAAATTTTAAAATAAGTTTGTGTTTTTAAAATTTGAGGAAAATATGTAAAATTGGTTTTCATTATTTCAAATATTTTTTTTATCATTTATCCCGGGATGAATTCAACGTTACAGAGCTACAATGGCTTGTACTTTATAACTTAGAAAGCCCGGAAATTTTATTAAAGTTTGATAACAATATTTCGAACCAGAATTTTTATTAAAAATTACATAATTCATTTATTTAACGTAAATCTGTACCTTTTAAATATTCAGATTTCTCGATTGGCACTGCTTTTTTTTAAATGATAAAATTCATTTTGTTTTCGACCTCATTAAAATAAAGCCAGTTTTACCACTTTAAAAAGGTGATGCCAAACAAGAAATCTGAATTTAAAATAAGTAGCCCATTAACAACATTGCTTGTATGTCGATTTCTTTATTTCAAACTCAGTTGTTACATAAACATTTAGAACGTATCCTATAGAATCTTGAAATGATTCAGGGGCAATGTATATTGTAGAAATATTGAATGATACAATAATCTACAAAATCATTTCTTTGACAATAAATAAAAATTTTCCCGTACTAAATAAAATGAAAATTTTTATTCCAAAATTTTGGTGCAATTGCATAAGTGCATAAGTGCATGAGCGCTATTTTATTTGCATAAAATAGCACTCATGTAGCTGTCATTTTCAATTCCAAATAAAATAAAAATTGCACTAAAGAAATTACTTAAATGTTATTTGATTTTACTAATGTTACGTTTTACTGAATTATGTACTTTTATTTTCTAAAAAATTGCTTTTTAGTCAATTAAGAGGGAAAAAAAACAGGATGTTAACAGCCATGATGTACTAATGTCCACTTATGTTCCAGAACCTCGAAATACCAGTATGTTGTATTGAGATAAAAAACAAGATTATCTAACACTTTTGGAATCATACTTTAAATCAGGTAACATTACCGTAATTTCGGGTGTATAAGCCGCGGATCAAACAATTCTTTTTGGTCCCAGAAATCTTATTTAGTGATTGAAGACAAATATTTACGGCGATCTAAGTAGTTACATTTGTTTCTTAAAAAATTCTGGGTCGAAAAAGAATTGTTTGATCCGCGGCTTATACACCCGAAATTACGGTATTTTAAAACAGTGCATTTTTTTCTCTGAACCTTATTGCTTATATAATAAACAATTGAATATAGCTAGGGCTAACAGCTAAGTATTGGCTAGAATGAGAATTTATATTATTTCTTTATAAATCTGCTTCAAAATTTTTCCGTTCACAATTAATTTTTCGGAAATAATGAGGAAGTACTTTTGTAATATTTAAAAGTAAAAATTATATGTTAAAATATACGAAAGTTTTAAGCAAAAAAAAAAAAAATATTTTGATTTCCAAAAGTAATTGGATTTTCCTTTCTTTTTTCATTTCAGACAGTTAAACATTTTTTCGTACAATTCTCATACCTTCTCAAAAGATATTTTTAACGAAAATTTGCCAATGGCTATGGAACTTTTCAATCAGCGCAATGAATCTCTCAATGTAAAAGATTCTATACTAATATGAAAATTCAAGAAAATTTTAATAACTATTTATACTTAGATACCCGAAGGAAATAATAGCTGTATATTAATCGTGAACCTATGCCATTTCATTTCGAGTTTAATCACACGATGAATTTTAAATGAAAATTTTAAAAATTCAGATATTTTAAATATTTCTATAAGAAATAAAAGCCTTCTTTCAATGTTTCCTTTTAATATTTGTAAATGATATGTATTACATTTTCCCCAAAACATGTAATTTACTAATTCTGCAGTTAAAATGCAATCAAGTTATTAAATGAGTTGTAAAATCAAAAGTCTAAATAAGTATCCGTTTGTCTTTAGAAATATTTAAAAATATATTTCATAACAAAAAATGTGGTTTTAAAAAATAAAAGGAGTAATATGGTTGATTAACACGTTGAGTGTCAAGTCTGTTTGGTCTGTCTTTCCGTTTGGGCCGTGAAAGAGTTGAGTTTCCTTTTGTACAATCTACACAATGTCAGTCACCGGTTACCAACGCGTCCTAAACGAAAGGCTCATTGTCAGTTACCGGTGACTGACATGCCATTCTTCGTGTTAAGTATCCAGTATTTCATAAAATAAATAAAGCTATTAAGTGATTGAACAACATAGTTGTTAGTAGTTGTCATATTAATAATTTACTTTATCTTAATACCGAACAACATATCTAAAATATTACGGTCATTACTTACTATCATCACTTACTATCAAATATGAAGTATTTCTTAAAAAAATAAACCTCTCAATAGAGATATAAATATTTCCTTTTGTCTGACAAAACAACTTATCTGGGCTTAATATCTCACAACAAATCTTAAAGAAAATAAATTGCTGTTCTTACGAATAATTATATATATCATTATCTCAATAACTGTAGATAAAGTAGTGTTCAGATGCCAAATTTGTGGAATTTCTTTTGTTTTCTTTCTTTTATTTTTAATTTTTCTTTTGTGTTTCATAGAAAGAATGAAATTTAATTGAAAACATATTTTTATTTAAAGATAGGTATTATTTTGGAATGAGTATAGAAATGGTATTTATTTTAATCTGAAAAATAAAAAAGGAAGGCTTTTTGAAATAAAAATAATTTTAATATAGTTTCTATTAAATTATCTCTGCTTGTAGCACATAAGTTCTAAGCATTAAAAAATCTTTCTAATAAGTTTCAAAATATGTTAAAAATTTTTCAGAAGAAATTGTATTTTATATTACCATTTCTGTGCGATGACTGAATACCAATTTTGTTTAATTTAGACTGCACTTGTTTTACTAAACATATTATAAATGAATATATTGAGCGTACCTGAAAAAGGAGGCAAAACTTTTCGAGATGATAGAACGCAGCTAGTATGCAAGCAAATTTCGTCTTATAATGTATGTTCGAAACGTAAGAGGTGAGATGTTTTAAGATAGATTTCCAGTGTCACTGTTAGAGAATTGACACAAGAATGAGAGGAAATACTTCTGAAATATTTTATAAACAGGAATGTAAATACAGCCAATCAGGGAAACTTAGCGCCAAACTAGGATAAATTTACTACACTTTTACGAAACTTTTATCCATTTTGCCATGGTGGAACCTTGACGAATTATTTCCAATGAGCTAACAAACTCACACTAGTGCAGATATCTATATTTTGAGGAGAAAAAATTACCGTTTTCTGAAGTCTTGTTGAAGATTTAATCTTTTTCTCTCTTGGAACAAAATTACCCTGATTGAATGTAATGTTCATGACCGAATAAATTGCTGAAAAGATTTTCTGCTTGCTGTAATGCACACTTCACATCTACGCGATAGAGAGTGAAGCACATAAGCGGAGACACCAGGCATTTCCTGAATTTCACCTGCAACAACGGCAATCTGGTGACTAGATCCATATCGGTTTCAATCGGGGCCGTCGCGAAACTAGTTTCTTCTCTTAACCCTTTCCGGCGCACTACTCTTTAAAGTTGGAATTTAAAGAAAAAAAATTAGGCAATCTATTTAGGCCTAGAGGAGTACACATGTATTGTTTTGCAAAGATTGCACTAACCATCTTAATTATACAGCTGTTGCCGAAGTGGTAACCTCCCATAAGTAAAGCATTGATAAGCGCAGTGAGAAGAGCATTGCTGTGAAGTGCGTAATACAGTAAAACATTTTACCTATTATTTAAAAACAGTAGAGTTTGATCTCTGTGGTTCTGCCATTTAGAACTCATAAGAAAGATTTAAAGTAGCCATTAGAGTAGTTTTTGAAATATTCACGGAGTTTTTGTGTCTCTAAACAGAGGTAACTTTAGGTGTTGCCGACCCGGCAACACTGCGCGTTAAAGGGTTAAGAGAACAAATTTGTTTCGCGACGGCCCCGTTTCAATGGGGCACTCGTAGATTAGATTTCTCATATGATCCCACAGGAAAAAGTCCAAACTGAATAGACCTCTTGCACGTGACGTCACATGCTTCATCTGGCGCCGAAACATAAGGCATATGTGGTGTTTTCCCATTTGTAAACATAGTGATTAGCGCTTCACTTTAAGGATTTAGTAAAATAATGCAAAAATAAGAAAAATCAAAATTAAACAGAAAGACCACACAGGCTTTAAACGGCAAACGGAGAGTTATGACGTTCTGTTTGGCCTCCAGATGTGCACCAGATTACAATATCAGGTGTTGCTGTGACGTCAATGCTAGGGTCTATAAATCCGTCGACTTGGGAAGGCAAGATAGGACCACCTCGATCAATCTATCGCCTCGGGACAGTGGGAAATAATAAATCTTTTAACTTCTCTCCTCTTGCGTTCCGACCGTACGTTCTACGCGAAATTTGCACGTATAGCTGCTTTTTATCACCCTATAAAGATTTTGCAACTTTTTCAGATACACCCTGTAGGTATGATAATTATTAAAACAATTACATTTTAAATATACAGAAAATGTCTGTTTACTTACTGGTTACTGAAATAAAGTTATGCTTTTTTTTTTATCTTTTATTAATCTTTTTGATAGATTTTTTGCACTATATAAAGATTTCTTAAATGATTAATAATTTTATCTTATGTAAAAATATGATAAAAGACTTTTACACTTGCATTAATCAGAATTAATTAAAGAGATTTTTTTTAAACTATTGATTACAGTTATTTCCTAGACAAATTTCGCGAACCAGACTAACACGTTTAATATTTTCTTTTTCAAAAATAAAATTAAGGCAATTACTTTTTTCTCCTAGATCTGACATATCATGATGGATCAGTGTGTCTCATCCATCTCAGAAATTTAATAATTTGTTTTCTTAAAAAATGGGATTAAAAACACTAAAAAGTTTTGCACAAAAAAGAAAATTTCTGTACATGAATGTTTAAATTAAAAAGACAAACTGGGATTAAAAGGGTTTTGGATAGCAGTAAAACTATTTTAAAATAATTATCTTCAATTTATGTATTCACAGCAATTGACTATACTTTTTTCGTGACGAAAATTTAAAAATAGTTATCTGATATTACTCAATAGGTGTCAAAATCTCTTAACTCTTTCCGGCGCTTTGACCCTGAAAAAGGACACCTAATTTTAAATTTAATGGTACCAAGAACATTTAACTAAAAATTTCCTTTTGTAACATACCTGAAAATAAGGAAATTCATATTTTCTAATAAATTCTTTTATAAATTCTGGTTTAAGCTAATTATTTCCAAGAGATTTACTGCGCGCTTGAAGGGATTAACCCTTAGCGGCGCAGAGCACTTTCATTGCGAAAATGTTGAAATGAATGAATGACACCGTTATTTAAGTGCAAATTTATTTTAAAACACGAAAAAACTATTTTTCCCATATGTAATAAACGGAAAATATTTATATTCCCAGATTCCCAGTGTCTATGTGGCATTTGGTAATCAATTTGGGTGTTCCATGTAGTGATACATTGAAACAAAGGGTTATTTATCGGAATCTTATCAACACAATCATGTTTTAAACCGGAAATCGTATACAGAAAATAAAGTCTAATCACTTAATAGCAAATAACAGTTTTCATTTTAAAAGTTTTGATTGAACAAACTTTCCGGTTGGATTTATATTTGTCTAGGATCAGACTCCGGTATAACTAGGAGATGTTGGCACCTATGATTACACTAACGAAAAATTGCCTTGTGACATTAAATTGGTCGCATTCCTACGGAGAAAAAAGCTTTAACAGACATAATGGTTCATTAAAACTAGTCTCGCGAATATATGTTTACTTCCGATTCTTTGGCCTTGAAAAATATAATAGTAATTTTTGCCTTATTTAATCCACAAATTATGGCGATTGGGGTTGGTTAATTTTATTTACATTTTTTTTTTCGGGAAAAAAAAAGCGGACGTTGCAGGCAGCTGTGGTTTATATACCTTAAACATCAGCTAAGCCTTTTTTAATCGCATTATAGAAGAAAAATTAAAAGATGGGATTTTTATAGGTCCTTAATTCAAAAAAGTGATGAGGGAGAAAGGATATAAAAAACTATGAATGAGATAAACAAAGACACATGGATCGCCTTCAAATTCGTTACCGAAAACTTTATAAGGAATAAGATAGATCCAATTTGAAAAAAAAATATTGTTGAATCACTGTTGTAAAATTTCAAGAAGTTGGGCTGTAATATAAGTATAAAAATACACTTACTGCATTTCCATATCAGCTACTTTTTAGAAAGCTATAGACGTAACAGTGAAGAGCACATGAGCGTTGTCACCAAAATATCGAAAAGATGGAGAATAGGTACCAGAGCTGATGAAATGTAAATAACATGGATGACTACTGTTGGAAGTTGAAGAGGGACATAAATTATGAAAGAAGAACTGCTAGAAAGACAAAAAAAATTTTTTTAAAGAAAATTCGTTTAATTGAACACTGTTTGCTTTCCGTTTTATTAAAAAATGTTATGAATTTATAAAGACATTTTTTTTACAAAATTTTTACGTGTTTATTGAAATTCATCTGTTTATTGAAATAAGTTTTTGATTGCAATAATTAAATATTGAAAACAATTTTTTTCTTGCAAAATCCTCATGCGATAGACCAAGGCTGTCCAACCTGACGCCCGCCGGTTACCAGAAAATTCTTACAGAAATCAAGACTTTGTTAAACCGGATATATTCGGAGATTTAATAACGCAAAAATTAATGTAAATTTTTTGTAGTATTTCGCGGACGCCAGATTCAACAACCCTGTGATAGACAAAAATGGAAGTCATTTCCGGATTAGCTCCGAAAATTGTTTCACGAAAACTTATTCATAAGATATCATCTGACAAAAAGTTCATAAAGTGCAGGCTGGTGTAATAGTGCTGTTAGAGCAAATAGTAAATCACTCACCCTCCCCCACACACAAAAAAAGAAACACTACGCAACTGGCTGGAGTACACAATGTTTTTATTTTCATATGCTGGGATGGTTTATACTAAAAAATGATTATTTATTTATTTTTACAATAAAAAAAAGATGTGACAAAAGATTAAAAAAATTAATCTAGAAAAAGGAGAGGGGTATTTATAAGATGCCTGATTTTTAATAGATAAACACAATGCAGTTATGAAGAAAGAGGTGGAGACATATAGAATTAGGCCAACCGGAAAGTTCTGTCGTATAATAATACTTCACGCCTACTTTTTAAAATTCAGATTGGAAATGGTAAAATTCCCTTTGTTTTCCCCTTATTGTGAAACCTTATTGTGAAAACAATGGAAATTTTACCATTTCAAAAAAGCAGTGCCGATGAAGAAATATGATTCTTAACATCTTGAAGGGAGGTGGGATAAAATGTATCGCATCTAATTTTAATTGTGAACTGTCACACTGACACCAAAAGTTAAAAGAGAAAGTTTAATTATTTTAAGTACTGGAAGAAAAGCTTTTACTAATACTAAATTTGTTTTTAAAGTCTGGTGCCTGACAATAATTTCAGCATTTTACGAGGAGACGTTCATTGCCCCTGAAAGGGTTAAAGAAGTAGGCGTAAAATAACATTATACGACAGAACTTTCCGGTTGACCTATTATTTTGCATATACAGGGTGTCCCAGAAGTAATGGGACAAACTTAAAAGGGAGATAGGGGACATCACAAGGATTCAGAATTGCATAACAACCATTGGTCGTACACGCTTTCCTGGTCCAATAGCTATGACACAAAACACAAGAAAGATAGGACTAGAGTAAGAGGAAAAATTGTCTTTATTAATCTTAGTACAGGGAAAAACTAATAAAAAAGAACATTAAAAAGACAAAGAACGTTATCAATGTAAGTCAGTGCTGTCCAACATGGCGCCCGCGGGATACCAGAAAAATCTTACAGAAATGAAGACCTTACTGAATCGGCGATATTCGGAGATTCAATGAGGCAAAAATTTCTGTAAATTTTTTCTAGTGTGCCGCGGGCGCCAGGTTGGACAGCCCTGATGTAAGTGTTCGAAATTACGACCCCGAGCAGTGTTGCGTGGAAGCTTATCTCCGGCGCATGGAAAGTCTAATGTTCTCAAAAATAACGCGAATGTCATAAACTCCCCACAAGAGCTTCCACGATGCGTGCAACAAGGTCCTCAGCACTTTCCATCTTTTCCCCATCATTTTTAGAGCATTGAGAATAATAAGCATGTTTTCTGCCTCGGTTTATCACCTCAGTTCTTTGTGTTTTGTGTCATCACTACCGCGCCAGGAAAACGTTTCCGACTATGGGTTGCTATGCAAATCTGAATCCATATCATATCGCCTACTCCCCGTAAAGTTTCTCCCATTACTTCTGGGACACCTTGTAAGTTGGGAGTCTTTATCTACAGTTCCTAAACACCGGCAGTAAAATATTATAACAATAAATTTAAATATAAAACTTCGTCTTATCTTAGCGCTTTTTGATAAGAAATTTCTCACACAAATTTGGTAAAAAATCTATATTTATTTTTACTCGTGTCAATTTGCCCAGGTAATAAAATCTTTTCATTGATATAGACAGGATGTTCCCTCGGTTGTCACAATGTGGCGGAACTATTACCGCCGCACAAATACTTAACAGTAAAAATGAATAACCGTTTTTGCCATTATTTTTAATGAAAATATTCATTGACCCTATCCGGCACAGTCAAATTCTGTTCGTAAAATGAGAAATTATTGACTGACACCGGAATTTTCTTACGACGTTTTTAAAACGAAGAGCGTCTTACTTTAAACTTGCTTTTAAAATCAAATTTTTCTTAACAAATTCTTCGAGCCTTTTGAAGTTAAAATTGGGTTCGCCGGAAGCTCGTCCACTCTGTGGTAGAGTGTTAACGAGGCTTTTAACCCTTTCCAGCGCGTGTTAAATCTGTTTAGAATAATTAGCTTAAACCAGAATTTATAAGAGAATTTATTAGGTAATAAGTATTTGCCTATTTTCAGGCATGTTATAAAAAGAAAATTTTAATTAAATATTCTTGGTGCCACTAAAATTAAAATTAGGTATCCTTTTTTAGGAATACCGTGCCGGCAAGTATTAAATACAGACGAATTTTTTGCACAAATTTACTGTTGGAAGTTTGCCGCGGTGGTAATGAACTCTTGCGAAAGCGATTACAATGAAAGCTTCACTATTTTAAGGATATTTCAATTCTTCTTTTCTAAATAATTCCATGATAAATGCAGTGTTATATCAGACGTGTTAAAATGGTGTAAACATTAGTTATGTTTTTTTATCATAAAAATAATCATAAAGGAAGAATAATAAAATTGAAATAATTGATGTTTCCAGTAGAAGAAAAACGAAAGTGATACGAGAATCCTTTTCAAAAAAGAATCAATTTTCATAGCATATTGAGTGTAGTCATTCAGTTGTTATGTATTGAAATTAAGCACACATACAGTATAATTAAGATGCACTACTTACAAATTAAATTTTTGTGTGTATGTGCATTAGGGAGAAGAGGAGAATTTGAAGCCGAAATATTAGAGGGATATAGATGATTGATTATTAATGCCACAAATACTACCGAATTAAAATCAATCGGGATAATAAAATCTGTGTGTGAGGTAAGAGGTACGAAGAAGGAGAAATTGTAATTTCAGGCAATATTTAAATGACATTTATTATTGAAGTGAAGGAATAAGAAGAGAAGAAGCAAAATAAGAAGTGTGTAGCTTTCTTCAAAAAAATTTACACCGTTATTATCCCTTGCATATCAATATATTTTTAATTTTCTCGAGATTTTATCTAAATTTATAGCCACTTAAATTTCTATTTCCCAACTCTTTGCTTCACCTGTACGTAAAGTTTTAATTCCATATGGGTGCTTTATTTTTATTTTGTTTGTTATTTTACTGTAATAATAAATAAATAATGCACATTCTACTATTCGCTACTCGCTAAAAATTATAAACATTGCCCTCTCCCCCTTCCCCCCCCCCCCCGATGCGAAAAAGTAAACAAAAACTTAGCATGAAACATATATTGACGAAAAGGTTTTTTTTAGAGCTGTTATAAAGGGAAAATTACGTACATATCATAAATTAATTTTTTAATATAAAATTGAAACGTACACAGAATTAACTTCATAAAAAATCTATTTTTAAACACCCCCCAGTTTTAAAATTTTTTCAAAAATATACGAAGTTTTTAGAAATAACGATGCAAAATTTCTCAAATGATAAATAAAACTTTGTTATCAGAAATTAACGCAGTTTCGTCGTATGTTGCGAAATTTATGAACATTTTGTAATAATTGCAAACTCAGGATATAGCATCAACAAATCAAACCATCTTTTAAATTCCATTGTATAGGTAACATTCGTTTACGTGCATGTTACAGATATGCAACGCGGTAATATTATAGGTTAAACTAGGGATGCACAACCTGTTGTCCGTGGGTCACAAACATATCACTAATTTCATGCCAAATAATATTTCTTATAATAACGACAAAAACTTTACCATTAAATAAAACAAATGTCACTTTTCCAAGATTCTGGTGGCAAACAATCTAGTGCCAAAAAGTTTTGCATCACTAGGTTAAACCTTTGAACTCTGCTAGGCGAATTTCTTCCCATTTACCGTAATTTCGGGTGTATAAGCCGCAGATCAAACAATTCTTTTTCGACCCAGAATTTTTTAAGAAACAAATATAACTAGTTAGATCGCCGTAAATATTTGTCTTCAATCACTAAATAAGATTTCTGGGTCCAAAAAGAATTGTTTGATCCGCGGCTTATACACCCGAAATTACGGTAATCTAGATCACTAAATCTGACATTCGCGCCGGAATTTCCTACCAAATGTATTTGAAAATAAATTAATGCATTTTCTCGTGTATGTAATAAACCGAATTATTTGTTTACAAAATACTGGTTTGAATGTGACATTTGGCTAATTGGATAAAGGTTCTTGAAGAGTTTAAAAGGTTAAATTGAAAATTTCTTATCTTAAAAATTGAGGCCAGATTCCTGTGAAATTTCATGGATTTATTGCACAGTTATTTCTAGATATCGTCGGCTAGTAATTTTTATCATATTAACAATCCTTTTTACGGCTAAACGGAGATTTTGTAACATTTTTCTGCAAATAAATAAGGTGAAAATTTCTATTTAAGAATTGCAATAGATCATTACGCCTTTTGATGTTTGTTGTTTCTGCATAAAATTTACATTGCGGAAATATTCTATAAAAATAGAAAACAAAAAACTCTAAAACAGTTTAATGCTATACTTATTTTAAGATGAAAATAAATTTACAAGCACAAATGAGATTTCCACGTTTTACGCAGCAGTATTCTATTGGAGAAAATATTATATCATGCAATCGGAATATTTTTACAATTTAACACAGCACCATTTTCCCAAACAAAATACCGATATTTAAAAGTTCAGAAATATCATCCCTAGATGAAGCTGCTAATCCAAAGTTTAAAAATTTAAACAATTAATTGAGTAGTTTTGAGAATAATAATATATTTTCAGTTCTTTAAAAATATCTTTTGTGATAGCAAAAAGTTTGAGCAGATATTTTTTTATAAATGTTCACGTAATATAAAAAGAAAGTTTTACGAATATTTGAACTAGAAACCAGAAAAACGGATTCTTTTTCGAGAGAAGAGTGTCGACATTCGTTAAAATAATTTAAAGGCCAATGACAGCTTTCTGGCTAAAAAAAATCTCTTTCAAAACGGAAAACTCTCCTGAGCTTGTTATCTGCTGAATAGCAAGTGATTGGGTCATTTTAAGTTAAAATAGGACAGGGAACTCAAGGTTAAAGACAAATTGGACGTTATAGTACATAAAAAGCTAATTTTGAAAGAAGAAAAACTTCATTTTTAAGTTACCATTTTCTGAATCGTTTAAAATATTTTGACTATTGCCAAAGCAATTGCCCTTGAGTAAAAGACCTGAATATTTACATAAAAATGACGGCTACCGAAAACGAATTATTTTTAACAAACGTATGGCCCCCTAAATTTGGACACCAATAAATCGGAATCTGAATCTGAAAAATGAAGCGGGAAATATTTAAAAAAATTATTGGTGCCAAAATTCAAGAGATTAATATTACACACGAATAATTAACAAGCGCTGAAAATTTTCGTCGCGGCAACTGACATTTTTGTGCGAGCGTTCAAGCCTGTTCAAGTGGCAGGGCCAACACACAAAGTCACAAATGGAGTTCATTCTGCTTTATATCTCTGCACTGTGGTACATGTGTACCCAGAGAAAAATTCTCATAATGTGTATTAGATTCGAATTTTAAATCATAAATTCCGGGTACTTTTTACACAGATTCCACATTAGTCTGCATCTGTTCGAATTTTTTTAATAACATTTCTCGTGCGAAAAATGTTTATTTTATGAAATCTAATGCGGTTGGTTCGCGAAGCGTTAACACTTGAATGACTAAACATTTTAATCAAATTTTGTAAAAACATGTTAACGTAGATTTTTTTATTTAAAATATTTAATTTATTTATTAGCGTATTTCTGTGTGGTTTATATTAACTTATTACAATAGAAAATTTCCGGTTCCAATGAAAATATAATCAATCGGTAAGAGCCGAACCGACCTATCACGAAAGTCCTTCTGTTAAACCTTTGATTACGGGGTTGAGATATACGTCGTTTCATCCACTTTTTCAAAATTAATCTCTGCATGCACTTAAACTAAGGTGCTGTCAAGCAGGAATGTAAGCGCTGCTCTAAAAACGAAAATTTTTTACCACTAAAAGTTAATAGTATTCTTTTCTTTATTAAAACTCAGAAATTTTATCATTAATAATGACAAGAAATATTTTCAATATTTAGTGATAGCAACCGGTCATTTCTGGCGCATCACTTGCATCCCTCTATCAAGTAAAAATTGCAACAAAGATATTTTTTCGTTTGGTATGAGTAAATATAGAAAAAGTCGCCAGTCCAAATTAAATCGTTAGAATGCGTAGACTTATGCGTAAAAGATTTAAAATGATATCTCAATTATTGAGAAAGATATGGGCAAAAATAGGAACGCGCCCATGATTGATAAAACCGACTTCACCGAACATTATAAAATTAGGTGTGGCGTTCAAAGAGAACGTCAGAAAGACATGTTATATTTGAAATCTGTTATATTTGAAAGATGAATTGAACCATTTTAAAAATCTTACTCCCTTATTGAACGCTAACGATAGTTCAAAACCTCACACTAGTCACCGAGAAAGACCCGGATGATAATGTTAAGTCAATGGGAGAGTTCTTTTCAAATATCTCGCTCAAATTTTAAAATTTTTACATGATTTCTTTTGCATAGGATAGCTGATGACGATCTATAGCCGATCTAGTTTTCACTTGTAATCGAATGATAGACACCCACTTTTCTTAACGCTACACCACAGCACAACATCATTATGTGACGACTACACCACAAAATCAAATTTAAATGTGAACGTTTGTGTTGAGAAATAAATTAAACATTTAAAAATTAAATATTTAAATAATGGACATAAAAATCTTCCACAAATGGAAGTCCCAAGTGAATGTGTTTGAGCTTGCTTGTATATATATGTGTATTAAAACTGGGTTTTTTTTTTGTTTTTTTTAGAGTTGCTAAAGAAAAATTGTTTAAAATAAAAAATAAAAACTCTTTGTAAAACGTTCTTTTTCATATTCATGAACATAAGCTATACGTTTCCCTTAACGCTTTCTTTAATTTCCTCTTTCTTTTCAAACGTGACGTAGACGATTCTTTTGATTGTTGATTAATTCCCTAAACACACTAAATCTCGTGAGTATGTCTTTTTTTATCTTGATGTAGAGCTATTTTATTTCTTTGTAGTTTGTAATCAGATTATGAGATTATTATAAAGAAATAGAGTTAATAGTGGTTGTATAAATATATTTGATTTTATACCAACAAAAAGAATTTTGCCCAAACAACAGGGAATTTTTTTTAAATGTTTGCAAAATACTACTGAAATTTTAATAACAAAACAGAAAGTAGAAAAATATAAATAAAATGTACATTTAGTACCGAAACATCTAATTGGTTTATCGTGCTTAATGATTTCACTCTTGAAAAACATCGCATTTTATTGCCCTTCCGTATTGCCAACGCACACTTTTTAATTTATTCAAATTTCTCGTTTGAAAATACTACTTTTAACCCTTTGAGGGGCAAAGTACTTCTATTCATAAATGCTAAAATGATAGAGTTACACCAGCATTTAAAAACAAATTTATTCCAAAATATATATATGTGTTTCTTTACGTACTTAATAAAATTAAAATTTTATTTTCAAAATTCTGGTGTCAATGCGGCATTTCGAAATTAAAATTAAATGGGATATATTTTATCTCACCGCTTTTCAAGGGGTTAAATAGTAATTATCACCATATTTATTTCAAAGTTTTTGCTTTTTATACGAGAGGCCGGACTTTGGGCGTTATAACCCGTAAGGCATGGTGACATCACGGTGATGTCGTTTTGAAGTTACATTGTGACTTTGTGACCGTCAATGTGACGTCATGTGACTCCGATGTGAAATCACAGTGTCTAAAATGTGATGTTGTTATGGCTGTTTTAGAGCTCGTTCGCGACGTCACATTGTGAATACTTTGTGAAGTCACGGTGTGACCAAAATGTGAAAAATGTGTCATTTGTGGCAAAATTGTCCAGGGTTGCCAGTGAGCTACTTTTTAAATTTTCAATTTCTTGATTACCACCACTTTCTTAAAATGGTAAAATTCCATATGCTTTCAACTGAATTAATATGTCATTAATTAAGGGAAATTTTATCATTTCAAAATAGTGGTGCAAATGAAGAAATCCGAATTAAAAAAAGTAGCCCACTGGCAACTCTGAAAATGTCATTAAAACTGTGTGACGATAAAGACAAGGTTGCGGAGACACTTTCTGACATTTTTGTGAATATTTTGTGATTTGTGACGATTTTGTCACTAACTTAGAGACGGTGGCTACATTGCCAATGTTGTGAAGTCCTACTGGGACACAATTATACAGTTATGAACATTGATACATAGTGTAAAATCATTTACATCTATAACTTTATTATACTTTGGCAATGTATCCCAATTAAAATTTGGGAACTGCCCAAAAAAGGATTGTACTTACTGAATCAAAATGTAATGCCATGCAGACTTTAATCTTTGTTGCACATTTTTTTTTCTGTTGCAATAAATAAGAATATTTAAGACAATTGAATATTCGATCGATCACAATTATTTCCAATTTAGCTATTTGATGTTCTAAAAAGCATTGAAAATAAAGAAAAAGAATTAAAAAAAGAAACATTTTTGTTTCAGATTTTTATGCATATTTAATGATGCATAAAATATTAGCTATCAGTAATATTTGTATGAGGAATTGTTTATAATTACCAAAAATATTTACTTATCCTATTCACTGCAAAAAGTAGCATTAATATGAATTTTGTACTATTTCAGCCCTTGAATTCCATAATTACATGACAAAAAAAAACAAGGTTAACCCTTTGAGCTCTGATGGTAGAATTTTCTACCATATAATTTTAATTCCGAAATGTCACAACGGCACTAGAAAATTCGACCAAATTTATTTGAAAAAGGTTTAATGCATTTTTTCGTGTATATTGTAAATCGGTTGTTTTCTTTGTAAAATACTGGTGCCAAAGTGACATTTGGAATTTTGAAGAAATTTATCCACCAGAGCTCAAAGGGTTAACCCTTTCCGGCACACTGTGCCCGGTCTGGGATACTTAATTTTAATTTTAAACTTGCAATCGGCACCAATAATATTTCAGTGAGATTTTGCTTTTACAATAAAAGCTTAAATTAAAAAATTCTAAATATCTAAAAAATTCGTTGGTGAATTCCGGTGTCAGTCGAGAATTTCTCATTTTACTAACAGATTTTGCCCGTGCCGGAAAGGGTTAAGGCACTTAAAGGGCATAGCAACATATATGATAAATATGTTGACACAGTTTTTAAATCAAATAATTATTTTAAGTGCAATTTAATTTTGATATTGAAAATACTCGAATGTTATTTTAGGTATGTAAAAAAATATATTCCAATATAAGAAACTCTGAACGGTTAGGCCGACGGCCGCGATTGTGTTCGAACAAAGCACATGCTGTCTATCACTTGAGAGGTCATAACCTCTCGGCCCCTGGTGGGGCCCTTATAACAATTAAAAGACCAATAATTAATAAAATATTTGTGATAATTTTTCATTGTTTGTATGAATTATTGTAATTATCAGAAGATAAATATTTTATGTATTTTTGATGAATAGTTTCAAATACTAAATATCATATTCATATTATTATTATTATTATTATTATTATTATTATTCATATTTGTTATACTTGTGATAAACAGATGGCGGGCTTCTCATCAATATCGTCAATTTACAAATAAAAAATTATAAAATATGCGAACTTGCCTTTGCAACTATCTATTTGTAGCTATCTCTAGTCTTTTTAATATTACAAAATTTAAAAAGCTAAAATTTACATTTTAGAAACAACGATCTGAAACTACTCAATTGTTAAACGTAATCTTGGTATTAAAACAAATATAACCCGTATATCTGGTATAAGTATGTTGAGAATTCCAAAAAATATTTTGGCAACAACTGCTATGTTGAAAGATCGTAACAATTTTTTTTATTTTTTTTACTCTTATTGTAAAAGTAGTTGACTGTTGGGCATGTTGCAGATATGTAAAAGGGGTAATTTTATATCAAAGTTTACCTGCAGTAAAAAACATTTTTTAAATCAGCTTTTTGATTAAAATAACTTTAATAATTGATTACCAAAATTACATATTTATTTATAAAAATATAAACATTAAATAATAACATAATTAAATAATAATTATTATTATTTAAGATTTTTTTAAACAATATTCTTATTGTTTATAAAACAATGCTGCAGCTACTATATTTTGCGTCTAATATAAAAATTTTTGAACGTTTTGCTAAGGATCTTTCTGGCGATTATAATTATGATATGATGATAAACAGCACAAACATTAGAATCTATTATGTAATTTTTAGTATCAAATGTAGTGAAAATTTTATAAATACATATTTTATCATAAATGCAGATAATCCTATTAAGTTTCGTATGACACAATAGAAATAAAAAACAATGAACACAATATCAAATGGTTAACTACCGTAATTTCGGGTGTATAAGCCGCAGCTCAAACAATTCTTTTTCGACCCAGAAATTTTTAAAAGACAAATATAACTAGTCAGATCGCCGTAAATATATCTCTTCAATCACTAAATAAGATTTCTGGGTCTAAAAAGAATTGTTTGAGCTGCGGCTTATACACCCGAAATTACGGTACCTTTAATTACAACTAAAGTAGAATGACTGTACCAGTCACGGACACCCTTCAGGAATATCTTTAAAAATTCCATTTTTATCTATACTTATAATTAATATATTTCAGTTTTTTCAATATTATATTAATTTATCAACAATATTTAACCCTTAATATAGTCTTATTTTTCAATATGGCTAAAAATTTAATTCTAAGTAACGGAAATAAATCAAACACTCCAAAATACAGTAATGGACATATCTCTGACCCAGTAATTGGCATCCTGTGTTCCAGTAATGGACACTTCATATAAATTAATAAATATAACTGTCTTTGTGGCTGTATTTAGAACCGTAATTTAATGGAAAACATACTAATGAGACAGAATAGATTTTGCAAATGAATTTAACAATCAAGGTTTGGTTTGGTTTATTTTGTGTCTGCCGATTATCTACTCGAGAGATATAGGCCCAGGAGGGGATGCCCTTCGTGGGGGTCTTTCTAAGGGAACCTAACCGTGTTTACGCAAAGTTCGAAGAAAACCACGAAAACTCTGAACGGTTAGGCCGACGGCCGCGATTGGGTTCGAACAAAGCACATGCTGTCTATCACTTGAGAGATCATATCCTCTCGGCCCCTGGTGGGGCCCTTATAACAATTAAGATACCAATAATTAATAAAATATTTGTGATAATTTTCCATTGTTTGTATGATTATTGTAATTATCAGAAGATAGATATTTTAATTATTTTTGATGAATAGTTTCAAATACTAAATATCAGGCAATTACAGTTATCAAACTGAGGCAGTGGAAAATTTAAAAAGTGATAATTAAAAAAAGTTTAGGATTATTAGTGCATAATTTTGTCTGACTATTTTTTATCAATTAAACTTCCAGAAACTACTTCCTGCATCACTCATAATAATTAATATTGCAAATACGAAATAAATCATATTGGGAGTTGGATATTTTAAATAATAAATAAAATAATTTCAAAATAAAATTGCTGAAATGATGTTTAAGGCCACTGATCTGCAACTGTACTAGTTAAATGATTACTATAATTTACATAATATTAATATTACATTTAATTACATTTAGCATTACATTTAATATTACATTTACATGCAATTTAATTGTTGTTATTTAAATGGGGAGGCATTGAGCCCTATGAGCATCTATTTAACGACATCCATACCCCCTTGAGGGGCGCTGGTATATCTATGAAACCACTTAATTTTAATTCCAAAATGCCACATTGGCACCAGAATGTTGATTAAAAAATTTTCGTTTTATTAGATGCGCGAAATTTAGCTTGTTCATATTTATAAATAAAGCTATTTTTAAATTCCGGTGCCATTCATTAATTTCAACACTTAAGCAATAAAAGTGCTCTGCGCAAGCAAAGGGTTAGGGAATATTTTCTTCCTCCTAGTTATATACATAAAAAAAGAATAAAATATTGAATTTTCTTTTAACCACATAAGATAATTTAAAAGCAAATTTTATATAAATTTTGCTGTTATTCCATTTTGGTAAGTGAAATTTGAAAATTAAATTTGATTATACAAGTTTTCAATTACGCCAAAATATTTTATGTACTATAAACATTACTGAAATTGTCTGTATGGGGTGTCCATTATTGGAAAATGACTAATTAACTATCCCAGTGATGGTCACTCCTCTCAAAACCATAAAAATAAATGACAATTTGTAAATGGTCATTACAGTGTTGCCAGATGGGCTACTTTTTTTAAATTCAGATTCTTGATTGGCACCACTTTTCACAAATGATAAAATGTGCCTTATTTAACGACATGATAATTAAGGCGAAAACAAAAGATAATTTACCGTTTCAAAAAAGTGGTGCCAATCAAGAAATCTGAATTTTAAAAAAGTAGCCCACTGGCAACACTGGGTCATTAATATATAAAATTCAGTGTTTGCTAATGCTGCTCAAACGAAAACATTGAGCTAACGAGAAAGAAAGTCTACCTCGGTGCATTCCATGTGTCATTTTTATTTTTTACAGACCGCTAGAATGATGTGACTTCCTTTTCGTACACCTGCATTGGTGCATTAGAACGTCACGTGACCTCGGTATTTTGTAATACTTAATTTCAATGGAGATTTCTCCCAGATTTTTTTTTCCAGTTTTACAATCTTGGTGAAATAAAGTTTTAGGAATGCAGTACATTTTTTTCAATTAAAATTTTTGGGAAATTCTGCCATTAAATATGAATTATCGAAGCACAATTACTTGCTCCTGAAAGAAATAAATACGTCTGGTCAAAGAGTGACTATAATAATAAAAAAATATTTTCTAATATAGTTCAAGCTTACTATGCAGTAGAAACAAAATTAGTTTATCGTTGAACAGAGGAGTAATGAAAAATTAAAAATAATTAAAAATCCGCAAGTCAACATTTTTTTTCACGTTTTTACCTTCTGGTGGATTTTATATCAGTGGTCTTCTATTCACAAAATTATTCCCACATGATCACTTACGGAAATTAATAGCCACATTATTGAAATGCAACAATCGTGAGAATTGATATAATGAAGGTTTCTATTTAAAAAAGTGGTAGTTGCAGAATCTAACTGGAAACTCAAAAAAGACAATTTTCCCTTTCAATACCGTAATTACTTGCGTATAATCCGCGGATCAAACAATTCTTTTTCGATCCAGAAATTTTATTTAGTAATTGAAATTAAATATTTACTGCGATCTACGAAACTACATTTTATTTAAATAAATTTCTGGGTCGAAAAATGATTGTTTGATCCGCGGATTATACGAAGGAAATTACGGTAACATGAAATATCTTTCATTATCCTCTTCAGGGGTGGTATAACGTTTATGAAAACTCTTCAATTTTCAAACGCCACATTGGCACTAGAATTTTGATAAAATATCTTACATTTAATATGCGTAATCTAACCTTTTCCAAATAAATGATAATGTTTGTTGGTAACTACCGTTGCCATTCATTTATTTCAACACATTCGAATTGAAAATAATTTGCCCCTGAAAAGATATTCTAAATTTCCGCAAAAGAAGAAAGCCAAATGGCAACCCTAGAATGAATACCTGTAGTGATTGATTTGAAGAAGCACTGACACTTGGTCCGTTTTTAAAATATAATTATTTAAAAAAAAAAGTTGCTTTTCTCTTAATAATTTTTGTCGCTATCTGTTTCAAAAATCATTTTTAATGCAACTATTCATAAGAACTATCACAATAAAATTTCTTGGGTATTAAATCCCTTAACGGTCACATTAAATTACGGTTTAAAAATTCAGATTGATTGTTGCAACCACTTTTTTGAAAAGAAAATCATCTTATTTAATGACAAATAAAATAATACCAATCAAATAATTCTGAATAAAAGCTGTGAAGCTTGCAGCCCGAGAATGTCTCGGGCACGACAGTTAAGAGGTTAATGGTATACAAAACACATGTGTTGAAATCCTTCTTAAGCATTTCGGGTTTAGTTTCTTTAAATTTTGAGAAGAAAAATACTTTTAAGTTATTAATGTTAACAATACCTATTTTTATAGATTTAGATTATGTTTAAATAAATGTCATTATCTTAAATTTCACGAAACAGGGATCGCACATTTCTACCACTAAATTTTAAGAATATTTTCAAAGTATTTCACTGCAGAATTGTATTGCAAAATCTATGAAGGTGGTGCTTAAGAATTCTGTGTTTTAAAAATTAAATGTAAAGGTTTTTATTTTTAATAGTGGTGTCAGAGTCCTTAAAAAGTATAAGGAGTCTGCAAACCTTGACGAAAGTAGTTATTTTGCGTACTATTTAATTCTTATTCACATAAAAATGAGAGTTCTTGGAGAAATTCGAGAAATACCGCAGTGCAACTTTCTAATATTTTTAAAATTTTATCACATGTAATTTGTTTTAAAAAGTAACCTACATTTTAAATCTAAAGAGTGGAATATGTACCGTAATTTCGGGTGTATAAGCCGCGGATCAAACAATTCTTTTTGGACCCAGAAATCTTATTTAGTGATTGAAGACAAATATTTACGGCGATCTAACTAGTTATATTTGTTTCTTAAAAAATTCTGGGTCGAAAAAGAATTGTCTGATCTGCGGCTTATACACCCGAAATTACGGTAATTTAAATAAAGCAATTGCCAATGATGCAAAGAGAATTGACAAACTTTTATTACACTGAATGCCAAAACTAAAATGAAAACATTATAAGAAATGCATGGAATTGCCCTATCATTACCTTATGTGTAGATAGTAAGAAAAGTAATTGCTAACACAGAGAATATAATAAATGAAAATATGTGTACTATTAATAGTACACCAGATCCAAACAGTATAACGTAATACTATTTTATATGACTAATTATTTTTTACTACGGTGTTTCTTTTTCCCAATATATTGCAGAAGCTGTGCTTTTAATTATAAAAATGAACAACTTTGAAGCGAGAAGCGCTTTGGAGTATATTTAAATTCTGTGATTTTTCATTTTATTTTCTGGTAGTTTTCAAAATAAATATTACGATCGCATTCGCCCATTGAAACTCTCGATCAAATCACAAAGAAAATATTATTTTATTTAGTGAAGAAATCTTATATTTCGAAGTCTAAAAGTATTTCACATCAAACTTTTCAACTATTTCTTTTGTTTTTTTAACCATTTATTAACAAAGTTATGATTTAATTTTAACTGAGGAATTTGAAACTAGAAAAAGTAATAAAAGTGTTATATGAAAAATGGAATTTTATTAAACATATTTGGTTCATTTTATTTTAAAAATAGAATGTGCTATATTTCCAGCTTTTTCTACTATATTCAAAATGCAATTTGCTAAATAAATATTATTTTAAAAATATTTTAACGTATCTCGAGTTTCCAAAGCAGTTTAAAACTGTTATCCTTTTAAGGGTATAGGACTATATGAAATGTGAAAGGGCTTCGATGTTTAAATTGACTTAAATTTTAACGAGTTATTTTAATCGAAAAATATAACACTGAGCTTTAAGTAAATTTCCTTCGCTTTAAGCTCATGCGTTTAAAACAATTCTTAAACTTAATTCTGAAAAGTACCTCAAAATAAAATTGGAACTTATCAATCTATTTATATCTTTATTTAAACCCTTTTCGGCCCATTGGTCCTACTCTGGGCTAACCTAATTTTAATTTCAAACTTGCAAACTGCTTCATGAATATAATAATAAAAGTTTAATTCTACAATGAAAGCTTATTTTAAGGAGTTCCTAATTTTTTCAAAAGTCGTTTCTAAATTACGGAGTCAGACAATAATTTCTCATTTTACAAACAGAATTTTCCTGTGCCGGAAAGGGTTAACTCTTTGACCTCTGATGGTCGAATTTTCTACTACTTAATTTTAATTCCAAAATGTCTCGTGGGCACCGGAATATTCGTCCAAATTTATTTGAAGAAGGTTTAATACATTTTATCGTGAATATGGTAAACCGAATTTTCCCTTTGAAAGATACTGATGTCATAAACACATTTGGAATTTTGAAGAAATTTTCCCACCAGAGCTCAAATGGTTAACCCTTTCAGTGGCAAGGTACTTCTGTTCCAATTCTGTTCAAATAATTTATTCACACCGCAATTTAAGAAGAAATTTACTTGAAAATAATCAAGAACTTATGTTCACGTATAATATGAAATCGAAATTGTACTAAAAATTTTCTGGTGCCAGTTCGCAATTGGAATAGTAAAATTACCGTTTGCAGACTACAAACGGCGCCCCTGAAAGGGTTAACCCATTCGGGAATGACGGATCTTACACGCATGTAATAGATTTCGCACCACTTTTATTCTCAAATTTATTTTTATTTATAACAACGCAAATAATGCCTTGATGAAATACGAAAAATCTTACTTTTCTTTATTACTGGTGCGTCACCCTATGGTGTTTTTCAAGCTGCAATTCGTCGGTATCACGTCAAACTATCGAATATGAAATTAGTGTTATCAATGGTACATTTTTTTGGTATAATTTACATTAGGTATAGGCCTGTAAAATATTAGTTGTAACAGAAAAAAAAAGAAACTCTTTTTTCAATCATTAGTTAATCCTATTTTTAAGAAGTGCGCAAAGTTTCAATAAGATCGATGCACTACATTTTGTTTAAAAAAAAAAAGTTTTAATTTAACAAATTGCAACAACTTTTTGAAAATGAAAGTTTCAAAGACTAAAATTTTAAAGATTTATAAATAAATTCCACACTTAAATTAATAATAATAATAAAAATCATTTTTAGGATGATTATAACGAGTCATATATTACGTACACCATGCATTAAATATTAATATTCCTGGACCAATGATAAAAAAAAAACAGAAGTTTATAGATAGACAACTTTAACTAATATATAAAATGTGCATTTTTATTTGATGGATTTAATCAGAGTGACGTCTGAACGCCTCATATTACATGCAACATGAATTAAACATTAATATTCCTAGACCCACCACAAATAAATTTTAAATGAAATTTCAATTTTACAATTTTCAGAACTGCAAATTTTTAAACTTCTAACTATCGCACATTTTAAATTTTTACACCGGTGCGTAGAAAAAAATGCGCTTTTTAATGAAATTTCTTTGAAATATTTATCACAATTGTTTTTAAATTATTAATTATTTTAACGGCTTTTATTACTCTTTTTGTCATTGTGGCAAGAGAAGTATTCCATTTTTGGGCATAAACTTCGAACAGTCATAAAACGAATAAAAAAACAGAAGTATTCCATTTTTGGACATTAAACTTGTCCCAATTAGAAAACGAATAAAATAAAATAAGTTGCGGGATTCAAAAAATAAAAGGATTCAGATAAACTTCAGATTTCCCAATTCTCTATCGAGAACAACTATTTCCAAATAATTAAAAAAAAATAAAAAATTAAAATTTTAACATTTTTGACACTGACATCTCTACCACAAATTTCCTTCAGTAAATACGACATATTTTTAAAAAAGTTATTTTTTCTTAATTAATCAAGAAAGTGCTCCAATTAATTGCAACTAATGTAACTTTTCTTTATTACTGCTGCCAAAAAGAAATTCTGGTTGTTTATTTAGAATGAATATATATGAGGGGAAACTCTCTTTCCCTTAGACCATGGGTCGGAGCATATAGGACAAATTCTATTGTTGGTACCAGTATATTTTATCAATAATCTTCAAGAGACATTTTTACAAGATATGCCGTAGGACTATGTCATAAAGATTATTGGTAAAAGATACTGGTAGGAACAATAAAATTTGTCCTATATGCTCCGACCCCTGCTTAGACTTTTTTCCGATTGATTTGAGTCATTGGGGACAAATTCTAGACATATCGTACTATTCTATAATAAATAATAATAAATGAGGTTTTTGAAATTTTCAAACTCATTCAACCACTTTACTCTGTTGCTGTGTTTATTTCAACTGCACATTATTTAGAATTCACAGAGCTGCCAAATCTCCTACCATAATTTTATTACTGAAAGTGTAATTTTATTTAATTGAGACATTTGGACGATTTAACCCTTAAGCTCTGATGGGTGAACTTTCTGTCACTTAACATTAATCTCCAAATGTCACATTGACAGCGGAGTATTCATGGAAATTTATCTGAAAATAGATTTATGCATCTCTTCGTTATATTATAAGGCTAATCTTTTCGTTACAAAATACTGGTGCTATTGTGACATTTGGGCATGTTGTAGAAATTCACACCCAAATCTCTAAAGGTTAACCCCTTAACAGGTTCCCTTTTTTACGTACGATAAATTGAAAATATGGATTAGCACCTGCTTTTTAATCTTAAATATTCCTAATATTTAGTCTAAACATTTCTGGAATTAAATAGTATGAAATCGTACTTTAAAAAAATTAGTGGTGTCAGAAAGCTTTAAATAATGAATTAAGCAAATTCTTCTTGCCCGAACGACGTACGGGCAAATCAGTTAACACCTTGAAGGGCACCGGTATATGTTATATACCAGTTAATTTTAATTCCCAAATGCCACATTGACACCATAATTTAAGAATCAACTTTTGTTTCATATGATATACTCGAAGAAAAGCTTTTACTTTGTTTCATATAAAATTGTTTATAAATACCGGTGTCAATCAACCATTTTAACATTTTAGTAGCAGAAGTGCTTTGCCCCTGAAGGGGTTAAAGGATTAACTCTTTCCGGATCAGGACACTTCCATTGCAAAAATGCTGAAATGACTAAATGACTCCGGAATTTATGTTCACATTTCTTTGAAAATAAGAAAAAGCTATTTTTCCCATATGTAATAAACAGAAAATATTTTTACCAGAATTCTGATGTGATTGTGGCATTTTGGAACCATGTTGACAGCTCCATGTTCTCGAACACTGTAACACAAAGGATTAAAACAGCAACGTTTTCTCTAAGATAATAGTGATGTGAAAATACCAGAAATTTGGTAACTCTAAATAAGGCTTTTAGGGGAAAATTTACTGGATCACACAAAAGGGTTTTAAAAAATCTTCTTTATAAATTTCGTAGGAACATGGCAGGTACAGCGTTTTTCTTGCAATTGTTGCAGAAACGTGTACGAATTTATATCTAAAAAAATTTAATCGCTGAGTTTCATTCATTAATTAAACTGATTTTTTTCTATAATGGAAGTGTTTTAAGTATGCCATCTGTGTAACGGAAGTTCTACACTCCTAAAATAATATGAAGTCATGCGTTAAGTTAAGGCCATAAAGGCCACATTGGAAAAAAATGTTGGCTGATATTTTATTTAGGCATTCGAAACTGTCACCAGTATGTTTTAATAGTTATTCTTGCTTTATACGATGATAAACATGCCGTAAATAAAGTACAACAAAATTGACATACAAAAATTTCCGGTGTGAATTCAATGCGTCAAAATAAAAAAAAACCCGCCAGATGTGGTAACAATATTTTAAAGATTATAAAGACTTATGTTAATTTCTTCAGATAGGGACAAAAAATGTTTCGTCACGTTCTTTTATAAATACATTTACTTGACTTATAAATGGTGTAGAATTAAATTTTGTTACAAAAAGGAGATTGTCTCAGCAGTCTCATATATACTATGATTCTTTTTTTAACCTTTTTTACCCCGGGAGATTTTTGCTATATTAAAAGTCATTTCATTTATTGCTTTACTTTGTATCGCGTCTGAGAACGCCTGTAGTAATTTACTTTAAAAAAAGATACATTAACATTCCAGAAAAACAGTTGACACTTAATTTTGGTATTATTTCTTTTTGTTTCTTTTTATTTTTGAAATAGAAGTATTTGTTTAAGAAGTAATTAACTACAAAGATTTTTTTTTAATGAATAAAGAATTATTGATGTTAATGTTTATAAAAACTAATTTAAATAATTATAAATTTTTATATTTTAAATATAATATCATAAATACTTACAACTTTTTTACACATTTACCCCATGAGAATCTGCCTGCATTACAAAATGTTTTATTTATTTCATTACACAGTGCAGCGCCTGAGAGATTTAGAGGCATTTACCAAAGAAAACAAAATATATTACACAACTGCCAAGTTTTAAGCTTCTTTCCTACAAGAAAAACTTAATACTTAATTTTGTTTTATTTAATCTCCTATTAAAGTAATAGAAAACCCCCATAAAAATTCAATCCTACTATATTAATGTTACACAGATGCAGTTGACATTTATTTTTCGTATCAGTAATTTAGGTTTGTAAGTAGTTTTGCTGTAGCCATATTTCTACAGGAGGAAAATTAAATTCGAGATTGTTTTTTTTTAATGTAGCAAGAAAAAAATGCAGATATTAATCTTATACTGGGCAGTAATGCATATATGAAAGAATTAAACTTTTATTAAATCTTTTCATTTCCAAGGTACCATATTTAAATAAGAATATTCATTTTAAGAAATTGCAGAATTTTATGATTCAATAAGCGTAAATTTCTGTAATGTTTAGGGAGGGCTACGATGCATAAATACTACATTTCCTACTATAAAATACTGTATATACATACTGTTTCCTACTATTAAATCCTTATAATATTCTTCATCTTACCTGTTCTTAATTTTTCCACATTTAAATAGGCGAAAAGATATAAAAGATTCAACAGTTTTTTTCTCTATGCAGCTTAACATTCCTTTTAACTCTTTGCGGGCCGGTGGTTTTATAGACATACCACTTAATTTTAATTCCCAAAACGCCACATTCGCACCGAAATATTTTTAATTATGGTTTATTGAATGCGTGAAATATAGCCTTTTCTTTTTTACAAATAAAGTTGTTTTCAAATTCCGGTGTCAGTCATTAATTTCAACACTTAAGCAATGAATTTGCCCTGCCCCGCAAAGGGTTAATTCAATATATGGACACTTTGCACTGGAGGGGTGACCCTCACTCGACCCTAGTGTTCTCACGTGTTCCATGTAAATCGGAGTTACCAAACACTGCCAACACCAATATTTTAAAGTCATTTTCTTCACCTAATCTATTAGCAGAATCATTTGCAATTAAACATGGCGAAATAAAGTGTAAGGAGTTTGTGGTAGTCGGAGCATTTGGGAACCTCGATTTTATGCGTGACATGTTGCAATAACACCGATGAGTGAGTATCACCTTCGGAGTGCGAAGGACTAACACTAGAACGGACGGGAGCGGACATTTTGACTGCTACAATGCGAATATATTTCGGTTTGAACCGAAAATTTCATTATAAAATAAGTTTTAACTGTACAAAGAAGAAAAAGGGTTACATAATTTTTAAAAAAATATTTTAAATCAAAACTCTTGTGGTAAATATTTTTATAAAACTTAAAATTTTCGGCCTTTCTAGTGTTAATGCATTAACATCGGAGACGAGGTCTCGTATTTATTTTGAAAATAAATCTTAGACTTTAGTTAACCCTTTGAGGGGCAAGCAATTGCGTTCGAGTAATTCCGAACTCCCACCGGAAATTTGTAAAAAAGTTATATGAAAAAGAGGAAAAGCAATTTCACGACTGTTTTCCACCAAAGTTAGAAAAGTGAAATTTAATAATATTTTTCTGGTGTGAATCTTCATCAGTCGTAGGTGGTATATAATATATACCGGTGCCCCTCAAGGGGTTAAAGTCGTGAACTGTACCTTAGAGATTATCAGAGTTGCCACGAATGACACTTTCTTAATTCTAACTGACACCATCTTCTCAAAACAGAAATATCCTACCCTTTGTGTTTGAATAGTTTAACTCTTCCCACTTAATTTTAATCTCCAAATATCACAATGGCACCAGAATATTCCATTAAATTGATCTGTAAATAGATTAATACATTTTTTCGTGACGAACCATATTTTTAAATGATAATGGCGTCAAAGTGACATATGAGCAGTTTGACGAAATTCACCCACGAAAAGCTTTAACCACTTAATGGTCGCATCAAATTACGCTTTAAAAATTCAAATTCATCATTCCCACCGTCTTTTTTTTAAATATTCATCTTATTTAATGGCAAGTAAAATGATACCGGAATAAAACCAATTACACTATTTATAAAACTGGTGGGAATCAAAAAATTCTGAATAGAAGCCGTGAAACTTGCAGACCGTGAATGTCTCGGCCGCGACGATTAAGCGGTTAAAGGTTAACTCAAACGCTCACGAATATTGCAAGAGAAATGTACTTTAGAATTTGCATTACAAAAAAATGGTTCGAACAGAATATAAAAATAGTCATCTGCGGCAACCATGCAATAATAGAGTTATGGTAAAAGCAGAGGGATGTATAGCTTGTTTTCTACTAGTTGTGAGTGAAGTAACTGAGAAGGTTGTTATAATATGACGACTGCTTCTTTTAAACTTTTCTGATTACCGCCCGTGAATATGTCCACCAGCTAACTTAAATTGAATGGTTTATTTTACTTGAGCGCCTGCTTCATTAGAAAATTTTCTGACAAATATGGATAACATTATCTATTTTTTTATACTGGTGTCACTTCGCCCTGGTATTATAATCTTTCACAGACACAGTAGGGTATCTTGGTTGACACGCTGTGGCAGAATTATTACTGTCGAAATAAGTATTTATCTGCAAAAATGAACAGCAGTTTTTTTCATTGTTTTTGATTGAAATTTCCCATTAATGTGGCATCTAAATTAACAAAGAGACGGCAAAGGTGTGTAGGAGGTTATCCCAATCAAAGTAACTTTTTTTGTGTAAATAATACTCAGTAAGAGAACTTGTATGACCAAGGCGTAGAGCGCAATACAATAGAAGAAAAAAATTAAACTTTAATTTTTTATGTGTGTTTACGTTGAACTGTTGTCTTTTGTTATTTGTGCGATAGATAGTATACCAATATTTTTAGCAAAATGTCGACCACGGAAAATTTTTCTGTCTCCTCTTTGCATACAGATCCTATTCCTGAATAGTCTTCGTTAAGTGATAAGTCAAAATTGCTATTGAAAAATCTAGTAATATATTAAGAAGGTCTCCTCACCGAAAATAATTTCACTGCATCAAACTCTTCATCTATTATACTTGAAGATGCAATGTTTATTGGCGAAGAACTGTACGATAAGACTTTGGAAATACTAAATGAAAATGAATTTTTCCAAGATGAAGAATTAATACATATTAATGAATAACATGAAAAAGTGATTTTTAATATGGTACATGTTGATTCGTCACCAGAACAATATGAACCACGAGTATAAAAAAAAGTTAGCCTAATGACTACATTTCATTGGATTATAAAACAAAAGTTATTAACATTGCTGAGGCACATTCTGCTTAAAATTTGTCACCCAATCGTTCTGAATCTTTGAAGCCAAAATGTTCAAATTGTGCTGCAACAACCAGTGCGAATTGTTTTAAATTACCCGTTGTGACTTGTTAGAAAAGTTTAGATAAAGTATTAAGAATATTATAGCTAAAAAAGTCCCATATTTACAAATTTTTGTACGTAAAAAAAGAACTAGTTAAGTGGTGAAAAATGTTTCGGAACATGGGCTCCTTTCATCGGTAAAAGGTATGATGTTATCATAGTTGTTTTTTACTGTTACATTACTAAAATTGTGGTTTATTGGTAATAGCACTACTATGCTCATGCAAATGTACGAGATTGCAGAAACCATTTTTCCCTATTTGATTGGAAAGGGTATAGCCGGGTTTCTTAGTAAAATATACCCTTGAGTCAACCACATCGAGTCCTACATAGATCGATAGCCCAGAAAAAGAAATTCATTTCTCCCCAGTTTTAAGTTTGTATCTCAAGATCACGGGGAGGTAATGGCCCTAAATGCCTGTTTTGGAAACGAGCGCTTTGTGACGAAACTACTAAGCAGATTCCAACAAAAAAAATTAGGGATGTAAAAAAACCACCCTACGAATGTTTGACAATTTTTTCAGATTTTTTTGTAACAAAAGAACAAGTTTTCTAGCATTTTTCCTGTTTTTAAATGAACATTTTAATTAAAAATAAACTGAAATTTCTGAGTGACCACCTTATTTTTTTTTGCATGAAATACTATGAGACATGATGCGTATTCACTATCAATTTCAGCTTTCTACGTATGGTGCATCATATTAAAAAAAGGACAAAATCATATATCGGCGGTAATGTGGGACGTGTCTCGGACAAATTTCACGCCTTCTTTTAAAAATACCGTGTGAATTAATATGTGAGATTTGAAAATAAGGCGTGAAATTTGTCCGAGATACACCCCACATTTCCACCGGAATATGGTTTTGCCTTTTTTTAAATATGATGCACCATACGTAGACAGTTGAAATTGAGAGTGAATATGCATCATGTCTCATAGTATTTCATGCAAAAAATTAAGGTGGTCACTCAGAATTTCAGCTTACTTTTAATTAAAATTTTCATTTAAAAACAGGAAAAATGTTAGAAAACTTGTTCTTTTGTTTAAAAAAATCTGAAAAAGTTGTCAAACATTCGTATGGTGGTTTTTTACACTCCTTATTTTTTTTCGTGGAAATTTGCTTAATAGTTTCGTCATAATTTGCACTTTTCCAAAACTGGCATTTAGGGTCTTTACCCCCCCCCCCCCATTGTCTTGAGATACAAACTTAAAACTGGGGAGAAATGACTTTCTTTTTATGGGCTATCGATCCATGTAGGATTCGATGTGGTTGACTCAAGGGCATATTTTATTATGAAACTCGGCTATACCTTTTGGCCCACTTGTGGTGGTAAAACATATTTTAAACGACTGGTGTAACATTTTTGACATTCAACAACAATTATTTTCTTTATGACAAAGGATAACTTTCCCAGCCTATGACATTTCGATTGCACACACACATACACACACACAAATATATACATATATATATATATAAGTTTCTTTTTACTCTTTGTAATGTCTATATTGCTTTGGGGGTGCAATATACGATCAAAAAACTCTTCTGTGGTAACACAATTACAAAAAAATGAAATCCTATCAATATCCGCATTTTTATTGTTGTTGTTTCTTCTCTACGTCTTTGAATTGCAGAATTTTTCTTCAACACGACCACATATTTTAATTACAAAATTTATTCATAAATTCACAATGAAATTTTTTTTTAACTATAATACTTTTTTTGTAAAAACCAACCATAATCTTTCAAATAACATGTGTATAAATTTACTACTCATTCCAAACATTACTATTCGAGATAAACTTTTTTTTTTCAAAAAAGTAAAATAAAGGTTTGTAACAAAGCTGCCAAATTTTACGCTTTTTTCCTACCACTATTTTTAATAGAAAAATTTGCTTTATTTAGGCATTCAAAATATAGTATTAAATAAGGTTTTTTTCTGATTTAAAATAGTGATTGAAATAAAACGTAAAAAATGACAGCTATTCCATACTTAGTGATCATAGCGACCTACCACTATTTACAAATAGAAATATTTGAATCATTTCATATAAAATTTTCAATCTATACATAATCAAATAAAATTTTAATGAAATTTCTTTTACATGCTTCGAACACATCAGCATTGTTGCAATATTTAAAATACGATCCTTTTACTTATTATCAACATATCTTAATGCTATATTAGTTTATAAAACATAATATATTGTTATGTACTTAAAAATATTTAATTAATATAGTATCCAATTTTAAAAAGTTTGGAATTATGATGAGTAGACAGAATACAATATCATTTTACAGTGTAAGAACGGAAAATGTAGTGTAAGGTGTTTCTTTCTTTGCTATGAATAACAAATTACTTAAGCCACGAGGAAAATATATATTCTTATTCACACATAAATAAACTTGAGTCTTATTTCTTGTTTGATAACGACTACACCGATAACTTAATTTTAATTTTTCAATTGAATAAAATTGCACCCTGAAAAATTTCTTAAACAAGATAAATATTAATTCAAAAGCAAATATCTTGTTTGCCGCTCCAGTCAGACATATTTCTAGTAATTTTTTAAGTAAACCTTGTAACAGAATAATTCAATCAATTTTATTATTAGCCATGCACAAACATATACAGGAATTTCATTTCATATTACAAAGATGAAAAGAAATTCTGAATAGAAGACCTATTTCATATTCAAAAAGATAAAGAATGGCAAATATATTATAAATTTTATTAGTACATGCATGTTTCGCATATTTATTAAAGTTACTGTTCGTAAAATCATATAAAAGTTATAAAAATTATTTATTTTTCAATGTGCCATTATTGCGCGTTTGACGTTTGTCACGGAAGAAATGTAGCAAAGAATTTACTATCAATTTTTCAAAACAGTATATTTTGTACGAATTGAATATTTCCAACTGAGCGAAAAATTGCCCAGGCCGGGAATCGAACCCAGATACTTGGCTTACAAGGCCAATGCTTTACCTGTTAAGCTACCCGGGCGATAGCCGACTGGGATTTTTCGCTCAGATAACCTTATTGGTCATAACATCTGGTCTGTCATTTAGACAGCTCAACAGAATAGACCGCAGGTAATGGAACTCCATATGATGATGGGTACGTAGCTATACTATTAAATTCAACACAATCTAACTGATTGGTAAAGTAATCATACGAATTGAATATTTCCAACTGAGCGAAAAATTGCCTAGGCCGGGAATCGAACCCAGATAATTGGCTTACAAGGCCAATGCTTTACCTGTTAAGCTACCTCGGTCTGGGCAATTTTTCGCTCAGTTGGAAATACTCACTTCGATGATTACTTTACCAATCAGTTAGATTGTGTTGAATTTAATAGCATATGTTGTGTTATTATCAGCATTAAAATTAGAATGTATTCGCAGACCATCTTGATTAACTCATCATAAATTTAATATTATTCATCTGGGAATATCTTCTTTCATAATGGTAATGTGAATTCAAATGCAGTGTTCCAGCATCTAATGATTTTTTTAGGCATTCCGAATTATCACTACTGTTGATAGTGGGATACTTTTATTTAAATTCAGATTTTTTGATTGGCACCACTTTTATGAAGAAGTATTATTGACTTATCTAACCTTGTTTAAGTGTCAATTAGTTACAGTTTATGAACCCAGCGCGTTTCCTTTACAAAAATATTGAAAAAATTGAACGACACGGGAGTTTGCATGCAATTTTGTTTGAAAATAAGAAAGAGTTATTTTTATCATACATAGTAAGCGGAAAATATTTATATTGGAGTGCTGATGTCATTGGGACACTTGGGAATCATGTTAGGAGTTCTATTTACTGAAATACAGAAACAAAAAGAGTTAACCCTTTGAACTCTGATGGGTGAACTTTCTACCACTTAATTTTAGTCTCCAAATGTTGACACAGGACAATGACACCAGAAGATTCAACCAAATTTATCAGAAACCTAATAATGCATTTTTTCTTGTATATTGTAAGTCGAATTGTTTTCTTACAAAGTTTTGGTACCAATATGACGTTTGGGCATTTTTAAGAAAATCACTTCCAGAGCTCAAAGTTTTATGACGATAAAAAGGTAAATTTTACCATTTTCACAATTTCCAACTTGTACGGATTATTTCTACTACTAAAATTTAATGAAAATTCTTGACTTATTTAAACGCTAAAACTGCTTGAATTTCGGTGACTCAATTAGATGCAATCGTCCATAAAATTTTAGTGGCATGTAAAATCCGTACAAGTTGACAAAAATATCAAGAAATCCAAATATCAAAAAACTAGCTCACTAGCAACATTGATTTTCATCAATAAGTTTTAATGCATAATTTTGCCTTATAAAGTGATAGAAAGTCCATAAATAAATCAAATGAAAATTGTTACTCAAAATTTTCAGATGTGAATTCAATATTTCTAAATAAAAAATCCGCCAGAATCTTCAACGCTGCGCAAAAATCGAAAATCAGCGCCAACTATTCGTTGAAAATACCGCTAACGCTGCCTTTTGAATAACAAAACCTAGTTTTAAAACCATTTTTAGCTTCATTGTATCAAAGCAGCCCAGAATATTTTTTAAATAGCTATATGAGATCTTTATAAATTTTTAAAAATAATTCATTTAAAAGTATATCCACAAAATAAAAAAAAATTAGGATCCCAAGGAATCAAGCAAATAAATTTGTATAGGAAATATATGTATAAAATAATTAAAGATGAATTGGCCTTTTCTAAAATTTGAAAATTTAGATTTCTTAGTGGAAATTTTAATGTAGGCATTATTTTTTCACTTGCAATTAACCCTTTAACTTTCATTGGTTTCGCCAGGAAACCACAAAATTTTAATTCCAATATGCAACACTGACACCGGTATTTTTATCTAAAAATATCCCTTTTGTTTTGTATGTGAAAAATCACGTTTTGTTATTTAGAAATATATTTGTTCTTTATTACCGGTGTCAATCATTTATTTCGACATCTTAGCAATGAAAATGCTATGATCGTTAAAGGGTTAAACCTTTCAATGTCGGTAGTATATTTATGAAACCACGTAAAGGGTCTAGGCGGATAAGGATATCGAAATGACCCCCTACGGCCGATATTTGAAATAATATGTGTGGTAAAAAGGCTCACCATAAGAACACAATATAAAGTGTTTTTAGCCCCTGAATTTGAACTGTCTTTGAGATAATCATAGCTCAAAATCAAAATCTGCTGAAGCTGTTATTTTTCAAATACGTTTTTCTCAAAAATTTACGAAAATTAATAAAATGAAGTCAAAGCCAACTTTGAATATATTAGTTTACTTTGTATATTTTTTCATAGTTTTACACAAGTTTAAATACAATAATAAATAAAAGATATAAAAAAATATATTAATTTAGTAGTTTTACATTTACACCAATCAAAAAATTACAGAAAAATACTCAAAGTATCTAATTTTAAGAAAACAAATACCGTAATTTCGGGTGTATAAGCCGCGGATGAAACAATTCTTTTTGGACCCAGAAATCTTATTTAGTGATTGAAAACAAATATTTACGTCGATCTAAGAAGTTACATTTGTTTCTTAAAAAATTCTGGGTCGAAAAAGAATTGTTTGATCCGCGGCTTATACACCCGAAATTACGGTAGTTAAATTTTGCATGCCCTTTTTTGAATTATAACGAATATAATGCTAGTTTGAAACTTTGAAGGAATATAACCTAATTTTTCTTTAAAATTTTTTCTTTTCGATATTTGAATGACATAGCTTGTAACGACATTGTGTAATATAAAAAAAATTATAAATATATACAGGACAGTTGCACCATAAAATCAGAATTTTTTATTTGAAACTTATGGTAAAACTATATGCATCCTCATATGAGTAAGTAACTCAAATAAAGAATAAAGAGCAGATATTATCATTTGAAAAATCTATAATTGTCCAATTTGTCATAGCTTCCAAACTTAAAAAAATTGGCATAATTCAAACACTCTATATTTCACAGAAGAGGCAACACAAAACTTGCGTGGTTTTACTGTAATTTAAAATTCTAGCAGTTGTTTTACATACAGCTGTAGAACCATGCATGAAAATATAACATAAATAAGATTAAGACATTTTAGAGGTTTGTGAGATTGATTTATTTTATCCCCACACACTTCCTCGTCTTCCCTAATGGAAAATGGGCACATAGCGTAAATAAGTGTTTTTCCGAATAACTATTCTTAATGATGCTCAGAAAGAAGGATTTTACTATTCGATTGAATTTTTCAGACACGCGCAAAAGCACAGTTTGGAGATATTATTAATGAGTTATCATCAAAAATTTTGCAAAAAAAAAAAAAAAAAAAAAAAAAAAAAAAAAAAAAAAAGGGGGGGGGGGTGCCGGGCTTTATAAGTTTTTTAATCTATTATCTTCAGAATTTTTTATTATAAAAAGAATTTAAAATCAATTTTCCGATACAGCAATTTGAAGAAAAAAATGGTGGCAATTATAAAAAACCGTACGATTTTAGGTAAGTAACAAACCAAAAGACTGGTTAAAATAACTGGTTAGAATCAAATAATACGATAAAATATCAACAACACCCTAAAATTTATTTAGCTAACACTGCCCGTTTTACCCAATGTTTCAAGAGTAGATAGTCAAGTTAACTTTGATTAAAAAAAGAAACTTTATTTTCGATACAAAACTTCTGGTAGAAATTGAATTAAAAAATTAAAGGCTAGCAGCTGGCTAATTCCATGAAAAATTGTCATGTCTGTCACATACAATGATTTTTGGCTACTAGTATTTAGAACAGAAAAATGTGATTTATTTTATCGGAGATATTTCATCGGTTGAATAGGGCTAAGCAAACTTTTCGAAAATAACGGTGGCCAACAAGCATGGTGATTCTTATCTGTGTAACAGACATGGCAAGTTTTCATGGAAATTACCAGCTGTGCTTTTTTGCGTAACCCATGATTCATGCGAATATTAAAATCATTTATTCGGCTGAACACTAACTGCGAAAGTGTTCATACGCATCAAGGAATTAAGGGAATTTTAAGTGTTTTAATACCAGAAATGTCATAAAATACTGGTCATTATATCTGAAGATAGAATATTTTTATTAATTAAGAGAAATATTTCTTTACGAAAATTCTGGTAATAGTCCTTGAAAGTCCTCCAAGCGTATGAATCTCGCTACGCTTACAGGACGGCGAGTGGTCTGGGAAAAACATAATCAAAAATGGTATCAAACACCAGTATTTTGTTATAGACAAATCTGTGCTATTTGATTCCTTTTATATTATTTGAAGTGTATTCTATAAGAAAATACTGGTAAATTCCAATTTTCTTGACTGTGTTTTACCTTGACTACTCGCCACCCTGGACTTATGTCACTTTCTGCACCAAGATGCACCTAAGTCAGACATTTCTTTTTGTTGTTGTTGTTATGTCACTTCGCTTGACTTTGAGCGATATGCAGACTACTCTTTTTTTCAAAAACAGCATAAATATTCTAAATTTGTATATTATTCTGTCTAATAACAGCTTTAGCTCTATTTTATCGTAAATGGTCAGCAAATAAATGCGATTGTATTTACATATTTTTTAACGTTGTCCGTCTTTCGGAATTTTTTTTTGTACTTAAATTTCAAAATCGTTTTATAATATAAATTAACATAATCAGAAATTATTAGTTTTAGATTGTAAAAGTAATTGTAGCTTCATCATATCATATAATTCCTTTGGCACTAATTTTCAATATTGTCAAAAAACTATTACATAATGCTAATCTAATTATAACAAAATTAAGCATTAAGGTTTCTGAAAAACTCTAATTATAAAGAAACTTTTGTAGAAGTTGAATGCAGTAAGTATCGATATCAGATAAAAGAAAAGAAAAACCTTAATTATAGGCTTTTTCTACATAATACAATTCTCAATATAAAGACTTTTAAATTTTATTTTTAGTGATTTTATTTCAGATATATAGCAACCACGCATTAAATCGTAATTTAAAAGAAATCTAACTTAAAATGTTAACTCACGAAGACGATTTTAAAGAAATATACAAAAATGAATATTCTTTCTGTAATATTAACACGTTAAAATCGACATTTCTTTTGATGGATTAAGAAAAATTGATATCGGATAACAGATATGCCCTTCAAACGATAAGAGAAAATATATAGATTATGAATGCTAATTTAAAGTATGCGCATGGCTTTATTTTTCTTTTTAAATTTTTTTCTGGTAAGTTCAGTTAATTTTTTTTTCTTTAAAATAGTTTTAACCCCTTGAAGGGCACCGGTATATTACATATACCAGTTAATTTTAATTCCCAAATGCCACATTGGCACCGGAATTTTAGTATTAAGATTTGCTTTTTACAACGTACGCGAAAATCACCCTTTACTTTCTGTCATATAAATTTGTTTGTGAATCCCGGTGTCAATCAACCATTTGAGCATTTTAGGAACATAAGTGCTTTGCCCCTCAAGGGGTTAAGAGAAGATAATGGACAAAATGGTATAATTTTCGTAATTTACACAACAGGGTCATTGTACCAAAATATGACGACTTCTAAATACGAACAACGTTCTTTAATTGAAACGACATGATTCTGATATAAATGCTATAAAGTGAGATATCCGAACTTCAGGAACAAAACGAGAAACATTTATTTGCATTGTAAACGTTTCCTATTACAAAGAACATCATTCACTTTCAAAAGACCTCATCTTCTTTAAATGCGGCTAAAAATCCCAAAACTGGGTTACAGTTTTTATTTTTTAACTTTAAACATCAAATAAAATTATGGAATTCAAGGGATATGACTTGCATTTCACTTATTCGAACTTTATTCTTGGCAGCAAGAAGGCTCTAATTATCGACGGGGCACACTCCCAACAGGAAAAAAATATAAAAATTACCTTATTCATTACAGCAATTTCGACTGAAACTTGGGTTTTAAAAAGGTGAAAATTTCTTTCATATTTTACTGGTGAGAGAGTGCCCCGCCAGTTATCAGGCCTGGCAGCAAGCTGGAAAGCGCAGCAAAATTTTAGTCTAAAAGTTCTAAATTACTTTACGCGTTTAGCTGATTTGTTTTCTTAAGTGTTCTATTGGCGGCGAATTGTATGCCCTAAATGCGGAGGGCTTTTTTTTAGACTGACTATGGTAAAAGTATAATGTATTTATCATAAATCATATTACAATTTTGTTTAAAGTAGTATTTATTTTTAAATAAGTTGCAAATGTTAGACAATGCACTGTATGTCTCCTCTTCTTTATTCACTCCACTATTTAACCCTTTCTTGCACAGTGTTGCCGGGCCGGCAACACCTAATTTTAATTCCAAACTTGCAAACGGCACCAGTAATATTTTAATGTAATTTTGCTTTTAAAATTAAAGCTTAAATTAAGGAATTCGTAATATCTACACAAGTCCTTTATAAATTCCGGTGTCAATCGACAATGTCTCATTTTACTAATAGAATTTGCGTGCGCCGGAAAGGGTTAAAGACACAGGGAAAATATATGCATGGAATATGCTTTCACTATAAACTAGTGGAAATAGAAATTTTACTTATTAGCAAATGCAAGGCAAAATTATTACATCATAAACAATTTCGAAAACAGTTAATCATTTTAAATTTTAGAAAACGAATTTTGAACTATTTTTTGAATTACTGTATATACTCGCGTGTAAGAAGACCCCAAATTCGACAGGAAAACAGACTACATACCAGTATTTAGAAAAATCCATCTTCATCTTACCTGATGCGAAATAAGCTGATATTAAATAATGCTAATATAACTACAAAAATATATTGGTATAAAAGAAATTTTTTCTAAAACAAAATTGTTTTTTTTTTTTAATACTTTCAGCGTTTTTAGTTTTTAGTCCTATACTGAAAAAAATAATATAATATTAACTAACAGCAGCAAGCCGTTTGGAAAGCAGTTTGATTCTGAAATTTCGAGTTCATACCAGAAATAAAAAATAGAATTTTATGTTATATTTATTTTGACATTTCTATTGATCACAGAAAGTAAAGAACTTTTTCCTAATTTCCGGCATGAATTTAAAATTTTGGATTAAAATTGGAGACCAAACTAGAAACCTTGACATCAAAGAGTATTCATTTTTATTTCTTTTCCCTTTTTTAACAAAACAGTTTGCCTGATTTTAACTCTTAATAATAATGATGTTAACATAATTAAAGAATGCGATTAATATTTATGAAAAATTAATCGCATCATTTATTTATTTTAAGGGTCATTCCATGGTAACTCACGTTACATTTTGAACAATTTACTGCAGTTATTTTAGTGATATGATATTAAAAAGTATTCAAATGTAAAATTAACATGATTTGTCAATGAAACCTATCTAAGGGTCAATTTCGATGAAAATTTCCTGAAAAATGATAATGAAAATTACAGTTCATATGATAACTTACGTTCCTTTTTCAGTAATGTCAATAACCATAATGAATATAACTACCAAATTCAAATATATATATAACTAAAATTAGGTAATTTTCACCTAAATTGGGCTTTGAATAAGTTTAATGCAAACCAAGTCAAATTTACATTTTGAATAAATTTTCTGTGAGTATTATATTACTATAACTACTGAAAATAGCTCTAAATGCAACGTAAGTTACCATGGAATGACCGTTAACATCATTATTATTATGCATACTACTGGTTAAAAATATGTGAAACTACTTTCCTTATCTTTAAATATTTTTTTCGTAAATTTCTCTGTGAAATCCACATTACAGGAAAACAGTTGCTTGTGTCTGAAAGTGTTTAAAAAGATTACCATATTAAAATAATTTTAGATAAAATTGTAAAATAAATAAATATATAACCAACTGGTGAAGTTTTTTACTAACAGGTATAAAACAAAAGGTAGTGTATATTTTTTAAAGAATACAAAATCAAGGAATCGCCTCAAAAAACCTTTTATATTAAATTACAAATGAATAAATTCGTACTATAAATCGCTAATCATTGTGAAAATGTGAAATTTGTATTTAAAAGCATGCCAAATTTTCTGTTAAGTAACTCGTAATATACAGCAATTAATATAAGTTTTGGTGCATTTTCAAATATTTTTCAACAACAGGCCGAACATTTTGTATTTACATTTGTTTTCCTGCTTCAAGTTTATCAAATTTGAAATAGCATGTGGTGCAAATGGAATTACTCATAATTCTCTTCAATTGCGATAAAATATATTTCAGTCACGTTGCTTTTAGAAAACGCAGCGAAGGAACAATTAAGATAAACAACAAAGTTTTCCAACTTTAGGAATAAAACGTTGTAAAATTTATATATTTCGTTGTGCAAAAGCTACATTTTGGTACAATTCCTGCATAACAATGCATGCAATTTTAAGCTTTTACAAAAACAACTGAGATTTAAAAATTTTAAATAATTAACCTTAATCACGCACAGTTATATATGTAAGATTCAACAATTTGTTGCATGGCGAAGGCAGCAGCAGGAGGTCAGTGATTTTACGTAAAGCTCATTTTTGAAATTTAAAGCAGATTCACAACCAATTTACCTGTTCTTAAGCATTTCATTATGTATTTCTTTATTTTTCATAATGAAATTACCTTTTCTCTCTATTTTACATAAGAAATCGCTGAACAATTTTTATGCAGAAATTCCAATTTTTATGGAAACTTGAATACATATTTTACACCTGGAATGCTTACCAGCATTCTCAAGAAAATAATTGATGCCATGAAAACGCACGTCCCACACAACCATATGTAGATATTACGTATATTTTGAGCTCTTTACATCCAGAATACATTTATGTGCATCAAACTGATGCCCATTCTAATATGTAAACTGGGTTGTCCAGCACATGACATCCATCAAATGTTTATATCGCAACATAATATAGACCAACGCAATATAGACATAGGGCTTACGTCTAATGTAAAAGATAAACTAGATCATCGAGAAAATTACCAACAGAATACATTTACAAAAAAAGATATTAATTAAGGCAAAAAAAAGGGAAATTGCATAATTTCAAAAACATGGTGCCAATCAAGAATCCTCAATTTTAAAAAAGAAACCCACAGGCAACACTCAACGTCGAGTGAAAAGCATTAAAATCCACACACAATATTTCAAAAAATTGATGTTTCCTCGTTCTTCACTCATTCACATATACTTGTTATTTTTTATAAAATAAAAGTGGTAGCTATCGTTCTTGCATAAGTGATTTTACAGCTCCTTATTACGATTCAAGCTAACTATGAAGTTTATTGTTGCTGCCAATTTTTTATGATGAGCGTCGAGAAACATATCGTACCTTAACATATGGAGACCATTGTAAAATGCTGGTGTCTAAATTTAAGGGTCCGTACATATATTAAAAATAATCCGTCTTAGTCGGCCACCATTTTTCAGTAGCGCTCAGACCTAGTATTCAGGGGACCGTGATCCCACGAAGTAGAAATAAAGAAAATAATTCGAGCCGTTCGCTTATTTCCATTTTGTTGGCTTGTAGAATTATGATAATTACTTATTCCTCGAGCTACCAAATTGAAATCGCACGAATTATTGTTTTTTTTTAAATCACAATTAAAAATTCCAATTGACAACGAAATCGAAACATACAATTTGTTAATTTTATTTATTTTATTTTATTTTATTTTTTTGTTAATTTTGTCAGCCATTGTCCCTCTAATATTAAATCTGAGAACTGACACAAAAATGGCGGCTGTCGAGAGTGGATATTTTAACATTCCCTTAAATTTAGACACCATTATTTTATAAAAGATTTCTTTGACTTGTTTATTGTCAGAAAAATCAAGCGGAAAATACTCAAAATATTATTGGCTATTTCCACGAGCATATGTAGCGTAAATCAATTGCTATGATTTTTGACTACCTTTATTTTAGAAGGGAAAAATGTAAATTAATTTTCGGAGATATCTAATTAACTCTTTCCGGCACAGCGTGATTCTGTTTGGAAAATGATGCACTTACAGCGGAATTTAGCCAAGGTGGTGGAGGGTTCAAACAGACTGAATACCATTAATTTTGTAAAGTTTTACTTGCCTTATCTAATCGGTGAATTTTCTACTATTAAACAAGGTCAAGAAAACGTTATAATAGTACTGGTATCCAGAGCATTTTGAACCCCCCCTACCTGGCTACACCACTGCAATTAAGGGTGTGCCTGTTTTGAGTAACTTTTCGTGACATTACAGCAAAGTGTGCTAGGGTTTCCTTCAATTTAGTGGGCGTTCGTATACGATATTTCCTTGATGAATTTAAAATAAAATATTTCGCAAGGAAATAGTGTTGTTAAAAATAGTTTTTAATTTTGCCTTTATTTAAAAATAAATAAAAAGGAAATGAAACAAAGAAAGGTAACACTCGTAGATCTGACTGTTAGTTTTCAGTCTTTATGGTGTAGCTTTGCTTATACAGCGGCATTTAAGATAATTTTTTTATTTTAGTATTTTTAATGTTCTTAAACAAACTTTTCGTTCACAAAAAGTATATTGTGAAAACTACGTACGAAATAAAGATTGTTTTTGTTATCAGTAAAAATTATTTTATTTTATGTTAAAATGTACATTTCCGGGGAATTTCTCGGAGTCCGAATGCACCATTTTAGATTAGAATTTTCTTTTTATTATTAATATAAGAGATTTTTTAATCGGATAATTTGGAGTAGTTTACTCCAATTAAATGAGTTTGAAAATCCAATTAAAAAATTCTAGTAGAACTGCAACACATAGCAATCATCATTTAAACGGTCTGGTTTGGAAATTGCATTACTTATAATTAACTCTTTTAAATTGCGATGAACATATTTCAGTCACGTTACTTTTAGAAAATTCAACTGGGAAACAATTAAAATAAACAACAAAGTTTTGGAACTTTAGAAAACAAAACACGTAATAAGACTTACGTAATATTTGTTTGTTACACAGATCTACGGGTTGGTATAATTTCTGCATAGCAATGTACGAGATTTTAAACATTGACAGAAAAAGCTAAGATTTAAGAATTTTAAGTAATTGACTGAAATCACGCATATCTTGGAAGGTACGATTCTGTAATTTGCGATGCGGTAAATTCAGCAGCAGTTGTTCACAGTTTTTTATTTTACAATATATTATTTTAACGCATTAAAGTCAGTTAGCAAGATTACTTGCCACGTAAAGCGAACACAACTTTTAAATTTCAATACCGTCATTTTAGTTTGAAAATATTCATGTTATCTAATCTCAACTTTTGAACGATAATATAATTCAAAATTACAATGTGGTAAAAACTAGTGTTGAAGAATTAAAAAGAAAACTGTAAAAGAGGTTCGTACTTAATAGGTTAAAGACGTATCAACTTAATTCAATAAAAATTTCAATAAGTTTCTTGAAGAGTTAAAGAAAATTCAACCCTTTCAGAAGCAAAGTAATGCCAGAGCTGCCAACTTCTACGCCTATTTAAATCATATAAATATGTTTGGAACCACAAAAATGTTTTAGTAAAATGTATGTCAAATATATTCAATGTTATGCATTACAGCACATATTGTGAATCATTTACTAAAATTTCTGTTTCTAACATGTTTATTTAACTCTAAATAGGCGTAGTAGTTGGCAGCCATGTAATGCTATTGTTAAGATGTAGAAATTACAGAATGTTAATGAAATTTACGAACAAATTGATTGTCAAACAAATATATATATTTTTTTTTTACATAGATAGCTTAAAACATATGTTAAAGAATTTTGTTTGCCATTTGGGTGTTTTGTATTAAAATTACGTCATACAAATAATATGCCACCGTTGTGTAAAAGGTTACCATATGCTAGCGATGTCTAAGACAAATAAAAATTAAAATACATTAACTGAAAAAGTATCACTGAAGTGTTATAATCACTGCCATAGCCTTCTGATTATCTGGGCTATACTCTGAATGAAAAATGGTGGCTACGTCGGGGATTTTTTTCAACGCTCGTGGATCTAAATGCCAATAAATTGTAAAATGTTTCTTTGCCGTTGTATTTTATATAAAGAAAGCCTTAACAATACTCTGAAATTATACTTGTAGTCAAATTCAAGGGATAGAGCAGAAGCTGAGAAAATTTCGCCTATGGCAACAGCCATTTTTGTGGCAGCGTGTTGGTAGGTGTAGGCGGCAATGATTACTTATTTTTAATAATTTTACTTTTTTTCACGATCACTGCTCGAGGAAAAAGAGTTTTCTTACGTTCTTAGTAAAAGCTACTTTTCACCGCTAATTTTTAACTATAACTTTTGCTTTATAAACAGGTAGATATCTTTCGATCATACAAAGCTAATATTTCAGTATGGGCAAAAGTGGTGTTTATTCTCTATTTTTTAGTTTATTATGTGATAAACTTAAATGTGTATGGGGTTAATACGTCAATTTGTTTCCTCATTTTTTAATAATAGTCTTTTGTCGTGAATCTTTGGGAATATATATTTAAATATTCTGCATAAATAAACTACTAAAAAGAACAAAAATTTCCATTCAAAATTTACTGGTAGCAGTTCGCTTTGCTGTTTTGTTGATCAGATGTAAGAAATTTGCCACCATCTTCTGAAAACCTCCTCACTTACTGCAAATGCAACTGATTGACTCAGCACAATTTGTCTCCTCTTTTTCATTCAAAACTCATTTGTGGCTGATTGAGATGGAAACTGATTTTTTACACTGAATCAATAGTTTCTGATTACTGTCGAAGCAAACGTCCATGACACCCCTTTAATTCTTTCCGAGGCAATTTCCGGGACCACCTAATTTTAATTGAAATCTTACAAACGGTACCAATAACATTTTAATAAAATTTTGCTTTTACCTTGAAAGTTTAAAACAACGCGTTTTTCATTTCTAAAAAAATCGTTTGTAAATTCTGTTGTCAGACAGTCATTTCATCATTTTATAAACAGAATTTTTCCGTACTGGAAAGGTTAACAGAAAATGTCGCGTTATTTAAGCGGCTTATTAATGCACATTTTTTCTCATAAATTTTGTAGAAAAATTCAATTTTTTTTACTGATGGGTGTTGGTCGCGGTATTATAAACTCTTTCACTGACACTGATCGAACGTTGCTTTGGATATAGCAACATGACGGAGGTTGAAGGAAACTGACTACGCCGTTTAATGCTTTAAGTGCAATACCTCCATAAAAAATCTGAACAATCTTTATAATACTTCTACAGTTTAACACTAAGTCAGAGATGCCCTGCCTTTTGCCTCAAATACCATCATCATTTTTTTTTACAAAAACCCTCTCCTTATTTAATTTTAAAATTTATTTCGTTAAATGAATCAATTATCCCATTAAAAATCTTCTAGCTTTGCTGCTTGTGTTTGGACATCCCTGCACAAAACCTCTTGAGGCAGAATTCTTTGATCTTTCTATTACAATGACAGAATTCGGTTATTGTTCCTCGAAATTATTTCGGATTAGACATCTTCTCTTTTCAGTATCAGAATTTTAATCGGAGATTTATGAGCTTAGTTTAAGCTAATAATTCTTTTTAAATTTTATGATAACAAATGCTCTTAGAAGTTTATAACAACGCACACAATGTTATGCTGATTCTCCGGTACTTCAGTATTATTCAAAAATAAACCAAAAGTATCTTTATAATCTATTGTACTCGTATGTCCATTCGGATTGGACATAATATTTCTTTACGAAATTTGTTTTGGGGACCAGTAATAGCGTAAAATATAACATGCTTTTTTTAATTAAAGCATTTTTATATTGCCTAATTGCAAGAAGCTTCTATTGAAAAAGTGATGCTGTATGAATAAAAATTGTATAAGACACGCCGGAGTCGAAAGTGTTAAAATATACGGGCCTGCCACGAGCGATTTTTTTTCCATTCTAATTCAAACCACTTTTTTTAAAAAGAAAAATCCATAACATAGGTAATAATTGAAAGAGAAATCTTAAAAGCTTACATTAGAAAAATACTGGTACGAACATAATATAAAAAAATTCGCTTGAGGTACCACTGAACATAGAATGGAGTCCGTACTAATAAACGAACAAAACGCTCTGTGTCCGTGTGTCTGCGATGGTTAGCCAAATCTGGGGCAAGTAGAAGGCTCAAAATTTTTTTTAAAGTAGATCAAAGTCTTTCCTGATGCACTTGCTATTCAGAATTTCAAAATTCTAATTATTAATTAAGTAATTAATTAAAATCCAGAACTGACTCTCATCAAAAATCATTTTTTCCGCTTCATTCCCTTCGTTTGGTTACGGTTGGTTAGTTGTATAAAACTTTTGACGCAATAATTAAAAAAACTGTTACAGAATTATAGAAACCAATTTAAAAGTAGCTGTTTTTTATTCAAAGACCTTTAAAATTCATAGACAGGCAAACATATAGTTTAACTGAGGATTTTGATCCTAGCTGTTGTACGTCAGAATTTTGGCACTTCGTGAATTAGAATGTATGTTGTTAGCTGTGTTCATGTAAAAAAAATAATAAAAAAATAAACGTGGTTTTTCTAGGAGTTATTTTTTTTAATCATTGATTAAATTTGAATGTATTCTATTTAATTTAAAATTTTATTATGGCTTTAATTTGTTTTTAAAACGAAAATAAAACGGCTGGTATGCGTATAATTTTTCGAATCGGCAGACTATTAATACACCTTAATAAATTATCAAATAGCAATGCAAATTATACATCACAAATAGTCACTAAACGAATAGTAGCGAAACTGGTTACAATCGTAATATTTAGGCTTACTAACACATAACCCGATCCAAACCAGAAAAAAAAACAGACCATAATCTGATTTGAGAAAGACAAAAATTCTGTGAGCATAAACGCAAGCCGAATCAAAAAGTATCATTTAAAAAAACTATGGATTTGACATCTGACCCGAACCAAATTTGCATTCCACAAAAATGTTCAAATCAAGCATAATCCGATCCGAACAAGGAAAAAAAAATTTCCCGGACGTGTAACCTGACCCGAACCTAAATATTTTCTTTTGAAAAAAAATAATAAAACAGAATATGACATGAACGAAATCTGAAATCGATAAAAATATTCCAAAGAAATATAATCCGATCCCAGAAAGACAAATTAATTTACGTGGACATAAACCAGAATCAAACCTAAAAATTTAAATTTGATAAAAGCCTGAAATTTGATTCAAACCTCATCTGAATCAGACCAAAATATTCGAAAGAATCATAACCGGATTCGAGTAAAACCAAATAATTTCCGTAAACATGAACCCAATCCGAACCAAAAAATTGAATTAAAAAAATACCTGACATTTGCATGGAACCAAACCTGAATCTGACAAATATAGTCCAAAAAACCATAGCCGAGTCTAAAAAAGACAAAAAAATTCCATGGACAGGAACCTAATCCAAACCTAAAAAATTTCTTTGAAAAAATCTCGAAATCTCAACTGAACCAAATCTGAAACTGACAAATATAGTCCAATGAAGCATATACTTATTCGAACAAGACAAATCAATTTCCGTAGACACGCAATCCGACCCGAACATAAAAACTCCTTTTGATGAAAATCCCGAATAGTTAATTGAACCGAATCTGAACAAGACAAAAATATTCCAAGGAACCATAACCGGATACGAGCAAGGCAAATTAATTTCCTCGGAAGCACAACCCGATCCGAACCATAGAATTTCATTTGAAAAAAATACCCGAAATTTGCATTGAACCTAATCTGAACCCGACAAAAATATTCCAAAGAACAATAACCGGATCCGGGAAAGGCAATTAATTTCCGTGGAAGCCCAACCCGATCCGAACCCCAAAAAATGTTTGAAAAATCCTGAAATATGACCAAGAAAAAATCTGAAACGGACAAAATTATGCCAAAAAACAATAACCAGATCCGATATCGACTGAGAACAATTTCCGTGGACATGAACCCGAACCGAACCTAAAATTTGAAAACCCCCGAAATATGACCCAAACGAAACCTGAGACCGATAAAACTAATCCAGAGAACCATAACTCAATCCTTATAATGATCAGAAATTTCTAATTAAAAAAAGATTTATAACATAAGAAGAATATTCTTTATACTAATAAAAGTACCGTAATTTCGGGTGTATAAGCCGCGGATCAAACAATTCTTTTTCGACCCAGAATTTTTTAAGAAACAAATGTTACTAGTTAGAGCGACGTAAATACTTGTCTTCAATCACTAAATACGATTTCTGGGTCCAAAATGAATTGTTTGATCCGCGGCTTATACACCCGAAATTACGGTACATCTACAATCAAAAACTCATTTTCTATAAGTGAGTTAATAATTTTAATTTGCTTCCTTTTGTATAAATTTAGGTCATATTTTTAATATAAATTATTCTTTTATGTTAAAAAAATGCAAGAATTTATTTTTATAACTAACATTTAAAATAGACACGAACATAAGTATGTTAGTGTTTCAAGATTGTAGCAGTTAAGTTTATTTTTGAATAAGGGCTGCTACTTTTTCACACATACATGCATTGTTTTGTATTGGTAAACTCAAAAGATTAAGAGGTACTCTTACTAAAAAATTTAATGTATTTCTATTATTCGATAAAAGCAGACGATTATTAAAGTGATGTTGTCAAACTCGGCCTTTTATCGGACCCAATTTCCGGACGCGATAGACCAATGAAGATCGACATGAGAGAACAATCGTTTATAAATTAAGATTTTTTTAAAATGAAATTTTTAGTTTCAGATTGGGTTCATGTTCATGAAAATTATTTTGTCCTGTTATAGGTCCGGATCCGGTTATAGTTATTTGGAATAGTTTTGTCCGTTTCGGAATATACTCAGTTCAGATTTTGGAATTTTTCAAATTGAAATTTGTGTTCGGTTCAAATTACATGTATAGTGAAATTATCGGATCGGGTTCATTGGAATATTTTTCTCCGGTTCAGGTTTGTGTCGTGTTAGATTTCTTTTTCTTTTTCTTTTTTTATTGAATTTTTAGGTTCGGTTCGGGTTGCAATTTTTCAGGAAGGATTGCAATTACGTTTACGGTTAATCTTAAATTATATTTAATTTCCGGTTAGGTTATAGTTAGATCACGGTTAAATTAGGTTAAGGTTATGTTAAGGTTAAGTTGAAGTTAGGTTATGGTTAGAATACGGATAAGTTTGCGATAAGATAACGGCCAGAGGTTACCTTTATGTTATATTTAAGTTACGGTTAGTTTACAGACAGGTTATAATTAAGGTTAGGATTTTGACCACGGTTTGAACATTACGCATGCTTTAATTAAAAATATAGACTTTTTTTAACAATGGTTCTGAAATTATAATATTATATACATTTAGACTACATTTTATAATCTTACATACTTTTAGCTAATCATCAATTATCGATTTTATTCACGGTATAGTCGGATTTAAAAATGATCTAATTAGTTTGAAATTCAAAGTATTTCACTTGGGATTTCTACGTAATAAAAAGTAATTAGTTATGTGACTAAGCAGCTTTTCACGGATAAATATCAACACTTTAACACGAAAATCACGCAATCGCTGCACACATATTCCTTCCGCCTTTCCCATTGCAGTCATTTTGAGAACTTTTACAGATAAATACAAGTTTTTATTTAAATTAATTTCTCACACAGTCAATGCCAAGCATTTCAGACAATGTATTCCCACATATTTCAAGTTAAAGATAAAATCATACAAATTTTAAATTTGTTTAACCCCTTGAGCTCTGATTGTAGAATTTTCTACCACATAATTTTAATTCCAAAATGTCACAATGGCAACAGAAAATTCGACCAAATTTATTTGAAAAAGATTTAATGCATTTTTTTTTCCCGTGTTTATTGTTAACCGTTTTTTTCTTTTCAAAACACTGGTGCCAATGTGACAATTCGAATTTTTAAGAAATTTACACTTCAGAGCTGAAAGGTTTAACATTACTATTACGGACCCGGGCCACGCCGGGCGGGTCAGCTAGTTATGTATAAAAAGGAAGTACAGTGTATTGTCTAGCGGTTGCGAGTGAAGTAAGTGAGAAGGTTGCCAAACATGGCTGTTGTTTTTAACCCTTTTGCAGCGCAGAGCACATTTATTGCTTAAGTGCTCAAATTAATGACTGACCACAGAATTTGAAAACAACTTTATTTATAAATAAGAAAACGCTTTATTCCACGCATCTAATAAAACGAATTTTTTTTACAAAGATTCAGGTGCCAATGTGGCTATTGGGAATTAAAATTAAATGGTTTCATACACATACCACCATTCTACAAGGGGCTAAATCGAAATTAACTAAATAAGTTTCTTATTACTACCGATGAAAACTTCATCCAGTAAATTTGAATAGAAAATTCCATCTTAAATAAGCGACATGTTGAAGGGAAATTTGTCTCAGATATATGATGAAAAATATATATTTATAATTACCGTAATTTCTGGCGTATAATCCGCGGATCAAACAATTCTTTTTGGACCCAGAAATTTCATTTTGTGATTGAACACAAGTATTTACAGCGATCTGAGAAGTTACATTTCTTTTTGAAATATTTCTGAGTCGGAAAATAATTGTTTGATACGCGAATTATACATCGGAAATTACGGTACTGTTGTTAGCTTTCCCGAATATTAATTTTTTTTAAATTGACACTAACAGGAGGTTGTCTTGGCCTTCACAATATGGCAGAGTTACTATAGCCGAAGTAAAGTTTCACCAGTAAAAATTAATGTAATGTTTCTCACTTTTTCTTACTTATATTTTGCCATTAATAAAGGAATTTAAATAAAAAGAAGTTTTATACATAACCTTACTGGTGGAAGATAATTGGTTGCAGTTGAAGCTTCACTATTTTAAGGATATGTGGCTTGCTCTTTTTAGTAGCTTCATGGAATGTATAGTTTTCTCTATGAATTTATTCTGTTGGTAAACCTGTACAGAAAAAAACACATTAATCTGCAAAACCAAAAAACTAGTTTTATACATTTCAAAAAATATATATTGAAATATTTAATTACCGTAATTTCGGGTGTATAAGCCGCGGATCAAACAATTGTTTTTGGACCCAGAAATCTTATTTAGTGATTGAAAACAAATATTTATGTCGATCTAAGAAGTTACATTTGTTTCTTAAAAACTTCTGGGTCGAAAAAGAATTGTTTGATCCGCGGCTTATACACCCGAAATTACGGTACCTAAAACGGACGTCAAATACTAATAAAATAAATTAAAAGATCTTAATAATTTGACGTGTTTCGATTCAATTTAATCAATCATCATCAGAAAAAACAAAAATACAAATAAACACAAAGATGGAAAATGACAATAAACTGTTACAAATGAAATTTAAAAATAAACAAAAATCACGCGCGTTATATTTTATTTATGTTCCACGTTGCTTAATTTTAATTTTTAAATTATCTAACAATTCAACCCAAATATTTGGTATTTGAAATGACAATGAGTCATTGCAGACCATTGAACTTCTGACGTAAATTTCAATAGATTCTCTAATAAAAAGTTGCAAATAAAAATCTGACCTATAAATTAATCGACTTTCATTAAACAAAATATCTATGTTTTCTATTTTATTTAGCTTTGATAATGCGGTTTTATCTCTATTAATTTTTATGTCTGCAATGTGTTCTTTACATCTCACTTTGAATTTTCTCTGAGTCATGACAATATAATAATTCCTATATCCACCTTCTTTAAAAAATGGAATAATATAAACACCTGATAGGTCAAATTTATCGATTGGGTCAATTCTAGTGGTTAAAATTGATTTTAGTTTTGGAGGGGGGTCTAGCAATTAAATTTACATCAGACTTTTTTAATTGTGTTTTAGCGGATTCGAAGAAATTTGGATAATAATTTATAACAACCCTTTTCATATTATTCTCAGTGTTGGTTTTATTTTCAAAAACTGCACTGTTCATTTTGTTAATAAACTTTTTAATTAATTTATTAATTATTTTAACTTGATATCCGTTATTAATAGCTATTGTTTTAATTTTATCTAATTCATCAATCAATAAAACAATAGCTATTAATAACGGACACACTTCACATAGTTCCATAAAATATAATTAGAGAAAATTAAATTAAAATCTCTATTTTTGTGTAATTTTTTTTATAGCTATATATAATGTTATACATTATTCAGGTATAATATAGGTTATGCAGTTTTAGCACATGTTAAGGCAACGGGCTTCACCCGTTAAGCCCAGTTTCTACTCTAAAACTGTTCTAGCAGTAGAAATTAAGAAGATGTGCTAAGCTTTCACGAATAATTTTTTTCCACTATTTTAAATATATATAGAGATTATTTAGATTATGAGTAAGAATTACAGTACAAAAACAATATTATTTTAGAAATAATATTAATAATAATACAATAATATTTTAGAAATATTAAAAAAAAATGTTAAACGACATAGGAAAAAATAATAATGTCTGTAATAAATTTCACAGTTCAATACCCATATAAATGAAAATCTAAAAAATAGAACGAAAAAAACTTACCAAAATTCTTTTAAAGACTGAATTTTTTATCCTTAGCGTTTATGCGCTACATATTTATTTTTTCAACTGTTTGTTTTTCCAATAAGCCGTTTGGAGTAGTATTTCTACGGAGAGGTTGTTTGAATATCATTATTTCTGAATAACAGTCGTCATTTTAACCCTTTCCGGCGCAGTGTGTCCGGTGTGGACACACCTAATTTTAATTCTAAACTTGCAATTGGCACCAATAATATTTTAATAAAATCTTGCTTCTACAACAAAAGATTAAATTAAAGAGTTCTTGCATAGTTGCCATTCTCCCGCTTTTTATTAAACGAAAGAACTTACTTTCAACCAGAAAACGTATTAAATAAAATGTTTCTTTTTCCTACATGAGAGTTAATTGAAACATTCATAGTTTCATTAAATAAATAAAATTTCTGGTTCGAAGAATGATTTGTCTATTTAAAAAAAAGCGGTAGGTTGGCGAGTATGGTTCTTGATTTCCTAAAAAATCGCTAGTAAATTCCGGTGCCAGTCCATAATTTCTCATTTTACAAAGAGAATTTGTCCGCGCCGGAAAGGGTTTAATATCTCAGAATGTTTGTCATTGACTAAAGTGAATAAAAATATACAAAAATAGTGATACGAGATTACACTTACCGAGACCGTGGATAAGAAAACAGATTAGAATAAGTGATCTTTATCCAACAAAGCGTTTTAAAACACATGCCGTATATACTCGCGTAAAAGCCGAAACCAAATTTATTATAAAAATCTGTTTATATCAGTATTTTCTATGGAAATATTAAAAAAAAGGAACTGACATAGCCTCAACACTAGAACCGCCGGATATTTTACTCGATTTTTATAAAAGGTGTTTCTCACCAGAATTTAAATTTTAAACTAATTAACTTATTTGGTTAGGCTATTTTTCTTCTGAAATATTTTAACATGTCTTTTGAAGAAAATTCTGGTTCGAATCGAGTATTATCAATCTGACAGGGGTCATTTTGACCCCTAATGGCGGTTCTGGTGTTAAAATTTTGAAGCTTCAACTACGACCGTTTTAGTATGGATTCATTTCCACCCCGAATAACTTCTACCAATAAATTTAAATGCAAATTTTTTCTTCATTTAAAAGCCTCATGAATATAAAATTTCAGTCAAAAATTATGGAAAAATTTAATATCCACTTTAACAGATAGAATTTTACTTCGGGTAGCCACCTTTGCCTTATTTAACATAAACAAATTCTGCATTTTGATAAGTCAAAGCTAACTTAAAAAAAAATGCTGGTATTAAGTCTATTTTTACTCTTGAATTTAGAATTGGCTTATACGTGAGTATACACAGTTGTTTAAATGTGATAGTTACCAATATCACTTATTGAAACATGTAGTGATAATCACATATTGAAGTTTTTGGCTACTATTTGTATATTTTTCCTTTGAAGTATTATCATAATGTTAAAAGCAATTGTTACACACTTGTTTTTTCTTTAATTTTTTTACGGATTGTTAGATTATATATTTTACTTTAATGATAAAAATTGTAATTTTTTTTTTTACTTTTAATAGTTCTTTATACTAGAAGGATATCAGTGGTGTTTTAAATCAGGTAAAAATTATTGCATGTAATGTTCAATTTACTTTATAATAGATTAAATAAGGAATATGCAGTATTCCCAATGGTCCTTTAAAAAATATATTTTTAAAGTGAAAAATTCTCAGTATGTCTTTGAAACAACAGCAACAAAACGCTAATAGAGGTAAATTTCAACGAAACCATGGAAGATTTCATTTAAAAGAAGCAATGTTCAAAAAATGAACCAAATGGGGCATTTGAGAATACGACAATATGTAACGAGAGGTAGAATTCAGAGCAGTCCAATTTTAAACATTGTCTTACATCATAAAGCTAACTTTCTTCTAAACAATCAGATTTCAGGGCTGCCACAAGCATCTAATTTACTAGTAAGAAACGCATATATTTCTAATTATTTATTTCGTAACCCCATGGCTACACAACAGGGCTCGAAAAATCTACATGCCCGACATCATTGTTGTTAGACGGCGACTTTTTAAAAATTTGATTGGCACCACTTTTATTAAAGGATAAAATTCCTCTTGATTAATATGTCATTAAACGAAACGTAATTTTACCAATCCAAAGAAGTGGTGCCAATCTGAATTTTTAAAAAGTCGCCGTCTAACAACACTGATGTCGGGCATGTAGATTTTTCGAGCCCTGCTACACAACCCATCAAAACAATGCATTCAATTCATTCAGTTTGTAATTTCTAACAGGTGTAATTCAATAATTAAAAACAAAACTTCCTCCTTCGATCATTATCTTGTATATTACAATGTTTAACACTCGGACAGGGATGCAATCACTGCACAAAAATGACAGATGGTGCCACTAAATTTTAATAGTATTTCTCGCCTTATTTATTGACAAAATTTCTGTGATTTAATAAGCCAATGAATGCTATTAATTTTTAGTGGGTAAAATATGATATTTGTGGCGCAGTGCATTAGAACTATCGTGAGTCGCCATTTTGACTGCTACTATATGAATATGTTACGGTTTAAACCAGAAATTTGATTAGGAAAGGAGTTTAAAAGACAAGAAACCGAGAACGAAAAATGTTAAATTATAAAATTAAACCGGATTAAATAAAAATTCTGGTGCGAAATATTTTAATAAAACTTGACTCAAATTTCCTTCAGCTGTAAACTCAAATTTCCTTTACCTTGTTGATTATTTCGCAATTTCTACGGGGATGCATTTTTCAAACTAATTATTCCACCTTGATTATTTTACACCAGTTATTTTTTATTGTAAATTTAGCCTTGTTTAATCAAAGTACTTTCCGGAATCAATTAGACAAAAATTACTGTTTTGAAAACCCAGTGATAAAAGATTAAAATTTCTCTAAATGCGCAGTTTTTGATAAAACAATTAATCAATGAGAGGGTTAAAGAGTATACAACACTATAATAATGATATAATCAATTAGACATGGAACAGGCACATTTGTTACAGGCAGGAAAGTGATACATCTCGCAAAAATCCCTTTTGCGTTTTATTTCACTAATAGATCTGTTAGAGTTGTTTCTTATTATACAAAAAGTTTCATATCTGCATTACCAATCTCAGACTACGAAATATACTATTAACCTTTGAGCTCTGCTGGTAGAATTTTCTACCACACAATTTTAATTCCGAAATGTCACAATGGCACCAGAAAATTCAACCAAATTTATTTAAAAAAGGTTTAATGCACTTTTTCGTGTTTATCGTTAACCGTTTTTTTCTTTGCATAATACTGGTGTCAATGTGACATTTGGAATTTTAATGAAATATACACCCCAGAGCTCAAAGTGTTAACCAGAACACGACTTTAACAGGGTTCGTATGCTTCAAGGATCTTTTACCAGAACATATGTAAAGTAATATTTGCGTAATTTAATGGGGATAATTCAATTTTTAGACATAGCAATCAGTACTTTACAAATTTTCTGGTGCAAAATCACCTAAAATCCAACGAATCCCCTGATGCGTACGAACCCTATTGAATTAAAATTGTTTGTCCTTAAATATATCAGTCATTTGACATCCGCCAATTTCATTCATTTATTAAATTTATGGTTCAGAGTGTAATTTCCTAATTTAGAAAAGCCTCAGATTGGCATGTATGTAAGTGTATTTACACAAAAAATCACTTTGTTACACTGTATGTTCCATTATGACCACAGAAGAAGGGTGAATTTTGTGCGGAGTTAAAATACCAGGCCCTCTAAATCTCGTCCTGCTTCTTAACGCTAAACGTTTTTCTGCTCTTATTCACATTTTAATCCTTTATCTACCTCATTATGAATTCATGAAAATTTTACATTCTAAAGCATTTTATGCAAATTGTTTAAAATAAATTAAAAGATTTACATATTCATTTAATAAATATTTAAGGGATTTTAGAAGGATTGAAGGATTTAGAAGGATTAATTAAATTTGAATTTACAGGGATTTTGTGCAATTTTTATAACCCCACTCTAGTCTTTTATTTTCAATTAATTTCTTAGTATTACGTAGAATTATAAAATATACAAATAAGATGTTCTTACAGCATAAATATAGAATTATTTCCACATTGAAAAATTGCCATCCCCCTCCCTCAGCGCCAAGAAAACTGAAAAGATGCAAAGGCAACAGAAATCATCCTTTTAAAGTATTTTTTTTTTTTTTTTTTTTTTTTTTTTTTTTTTTTTTTTTGTATAACCAATAATGCTTTTGGAACAAGATAAAGTAATGTATCTGTAACTCACTCTAAACAGTATTACAGCTAACTGACGTATTAATTTTTTTTATAATAAGTTATTTTAATGGTACTTATAAGTATCGACGTTAGATAAAGGGTTAATTCTGAAATCAGAGTTAGGTTCTGTAATTTCATTTTATAATAAATTCATGCAATTTTCTTTTGTTTCTTCTGTGAAATTTACTTTTGTCGAGATGTGTCACTTTTCTTTCATCTCAGCAATATATATTTCTATTCAAACCAGATATGACTCTGTACAAAAGTTAAATATAAATCACAAAGAATAAAATTAAATAAATTAAATAATTATGTATACAAAAAATTATGTAAAGCATTTTAATATAACGGGAGTAAGAAAACCAAGCTTCAAATGGTAAAAGCTTTGTAAAATTAAATAACTGAAAATGACTTTAAAGTAGCATTAATATGAAAAAGACATATCTATTTTTAAATTATCTTTTTATCTGCATATCATTTTTATACATCGTATTAGTAACATTTTAACCCCTTGCGGCGCGGTAGTATATCTATGAAACCACTTAATTTTAATTCCCAAACACCACATTGGCACCGGAATTTAAGTAACAAAATTTTCAGTTTATCGAATGCGAATAATATAGCTAATTCTTATTTATAAATGAAGTTGTTTTCGAATTCCGGTGTGATTCATTAATTTCAGCACTTAAAGAATGAATTTGCTCTGCGCCGCAAAGGGTTAAGCACTGATAAAATAATTTTTCAAGACATTTTTTTAATGAATACGTAATATGTGTCTCATTCATACTAATACAAATTCAATGTATTTTCCCTTTTCACTTTACAATATATTTACTATACAGGGTGATTCAAAAAAGATGGGAAAATTTTTAAGGGGTAGTAGTATACATCAAGACAAACAATATAAAATAGGAAACCAAGGGTCCCAAGCGTTTTCCTAAGGAGATAGCCGCCATTAAAGTTTAGGGTCCAAAATTAAAATAAACATAAAAAACGGAAAAACTGGTCGATTGATTTGCGGTTTTCACTAAAACTATTCTCTATGTTGGTATTTTCTTGAAAATAAATTATAAAGATAAATTCCGAAAAATGTCGATAGAGGGCGCTTTAGACTTTGACGTAACGAACAACTGTTTTTTGCCGTTATTTTTTGCATCTCATTAAATGGTTTCGCAGGCTTAGACTTAAACTTAAATTTTCAGCTCAAAATCTGAATAGTTGGGAGTGGTTAAGTAGCTCAAACTGAACTGTGTTTAGAGGGTTCAAATTTCAAATGATTATAAAAAACGGAAAAATTGGTCGATTGTTTTGCGGTTTTCAAAAAACTATTCTTTATGTCGATATTTTATTGAAAATAATTTATAAAGCTAATTTTTAAAAAATGGCGATAGAGGGCGCTTTAGACTTTGGAGTTGCGAAAAACTATTTTTCACCGTTATTATTTACATCTCGTTAAATTTTTTTATAAGCTTAGACATAAACTTAAAATTTGCGCAGAAAATCTGAATCATTGGGAGTGGTTAAGTAGCGCAAGCTGAACTGTGTTCAATGGGGTTGAGGAGTTCCAAATTTCAAATTATTATAAAAAAACGGAAAAATTGGTCGATTTGTTTCCGGTTTTTGCTAAAACTATTCTTTATGTCACTATTTCCTTGAAAATAAATTTTAAAGATTTTTTTTTATTTCTTTTGAGGGTTCCTTTAACTTTAGAGTAACCAACAATTATTTTTAAACGTTTTTTTTTATCTAATTAAATGCTTGCAAATGCTTAGACTTAAATTTTGAGCTCAAATTCTGAATCGATGGGAGGGGATAAGAAGCGCAAACTGAACTATGTTCAATAGTTGAAATGTTACTCTCTTCACCTCTCGAACACAGTTCAATTTTGCGCTAATTAATTACTCACAACTATTCAGATTTTGCCCTCAAAATTTAACTATAAACTTTTACAAGCATTTATTAGATACAAAAATTCCAGTTTAAAATAGTTGTTGGTTACTCTAAAGTTTAAGGCGCCCTCTAACGGAATTTTTTGAAATCTATCTTTAAAATTTATTTTCAAATAAATATTGTCATAAATAATAGTTTTGGCGAAAACCGTAAACGAATCTACTATTTTTTCCGTTTTTTATCATAACTTGAAATTTGAACCTCCCCACCCCCATTGAACACAGTTCAGTTTGCTCTGCTGAACTACTCCCAACGATTCAGATTTTTTGCGCAAAATTTAAGTTTATGTCTAAGCTTATAAAAAAATTTAACGAGATGCAAATAATAGCGGTAAAAAATAGTTTTTCCTTACTCCAAAATCTAAAGCGACCTCTATCGTCATTTTTTGAAATTTAGCTTTATAATTTATTTTTAATAAAATACCGGCATAAAGAATAGATTTAGTGAAAACCGCAAATCAATCGACCAATTTTTCCGTTTTTTATAATCTTTTGAAATTTGAACCTCTGAACACGGTTCATTTTGTGCTACTTAACCACTCCCAACTATTCAGATTTTGAGCTCATAATTTAAGTTTAAGTCTAAGCCTGCGAAACCATTTAGTGAGATGCAAAAAATAACGGCAAAAAACAGTTGTACGTTACTCCAAAATCTAAAGCGCCCTCTATCGACATTATTCGGAATTCATCTTTATAATTTATTTTCAAGAAAATACCAACATAAAGAATAATTTTAGTGAAAACCGCAAATCAATCGAATTTTTTTTTTTTCATTTTTTATGTTTATTTGAAATTTTGGACCCTAAACTTTAATGGCGGCTATCTCCTTTGGAAAACGCTTGGAACCCTTGGTTTCCTATAATATTGTTTGTCTTGATGGGTACTATTACCCCTTAAAATTTTTCCCATCTTTTTTTAATCACCCTGTATATTTCTGTTAATTCAATATTATAATATAATATGAAATATTTAACAGACATGCGAAACTGTTAAAATACTTTATACTCATAAATATGTCGCTATTACTCAGTATACCATTACGTCACTATTAATAACCTTAGTCAAGGTATATGATACTAAGGTGGTACAATTTGTTAAATTTCAGATTCATAAACTGACATAACTAGGTGTGACATTCGTTACGCTGATAAAGGTAAAGTATTAGTGCATATCTGATCGCTATTATTCAAATTCATAAAGCGTGAAACGTGCTATTCGAGCTATTATAAGTTTAGAAGTTTGTGAACAGCAAAGCTTAGAAAATACTGAAACAGTGAATATCCTAAAAGTAAAATGAAAGTAATACAGAAAAGATTATATTAAAATTGGAAAGGCCATGAGTGGTCATTTTGAAATATGCTAAAGGAACATATTTTAAGTCAAACTTGAAATAATTTCATAAAATAAGTTCTACATACAAGCTCGTTGAAGAATTTATGCGTTATTTATAAAACGCTCGACAAAAAACTATCATTTCGCATCAGAAATTTTAAATAAGTATTTTTTGTTATTATAATGATAGACATTTCGATTATAAAGAAAAATAAAATCAGTTAAAAAAAAAAAATTCTGTATACTCAAAATATCTCAATAAAACTAACAATAAATATCTCAATAAACTAAAATGAGATAACGGCCTTATTTGGCACATTGTTTGCGGCCTGTAATAAAAATAAACACCGACAAAACATAAATAATTTAAATACAAAAGTTAAATACATTTAAATAAACTTATGGAATTTAAAAAAAAAAAATTTAAACTAGTGTAAAAATCCAGACAGGCTTACTATTAACCAGAGTAAGCATTTAAATTAATACACTTCAAATTAAATCAAAAATGTCTTAATTGCACTATAAAATTAAGATGGAATTTTTTGTTAGATGTTCTAGCGTTTTTAAGAAGTTTTTAGAATTATTTATGTATCAGATCAAGTTGTTTAAAAATTTATTGTTGCACAGTTTCTTAAAATATTTTTGAAAAGGATTTTATTTTCAAATGAAGATGATTATATTTTTATTTTCGAAATTTTATTTTCACATGAAAAGGATTATAATTTAATTTTGTTTTCGACACTCATCAGATGAAATAAGTCAGATGAAATTTCAAAATAATTATTTAAGTACCGTAATTTCGGGTGTATAAGCCGCAGATCAAACAACTCTTTTTCGACCCAGAATTTTTTAAGAAACAAATATAACTAGTTAGATCGCTGTAAATATTTGTCTTCAACCACTAAATAAGATTTCTGGGTCCAAAAAGAATTGTTTGATCCGCGGCTTATACACCCGAAATTACGGTAATTAGATTTGAAGAAGGAAACAACATCAGAATGCATGGCTCCCACTTGTTTCGTTTTCTGAACATCACTTTTTTTTTCAAAGAAAAGTCTTCTGTAAAATCTTGTCCTAACTTGTCACAGTAAGCGTTTTTGTAGAAATTGTCAACTAAACCTATCAAGATTTTTTTTAAATTGGTTTTCAAGAAACGGACTTGTAGGAACTTGAGAATACAATATTCGAAAGTTTCATGATTATTGCAAAAATGATTATTGCTTAGTTTAGATTTTACGTATCTGACATTCTGAAAAAAAACTTTGACATGTTTGAAATTTTAAATTTTTATTATAAATTGGAAATATTTATTTCATAGAAAGTTTATGTTTCTAATTAAGAATAACAATACTTTTGAAATTCGTGGGCCCAAAACTGCCACAGGTGAATATATTTATACTTTGTTCACAGCACTATTTATAAAAAATATGTTTTGTAGTATATTTCTTCTTTAAATGTTTTCAAAGTGTATGTAAAAGGTTTTGTAAAAGATTTTTGTTTTGAAGAAAGTGATACGAAATAAAATTAGAAGAAAGTCACATGTGGCAGACTTGTAGACCAAATCCAAAAAATATGAGTTGACAGGAAGGCCTGTGAAGATGACCTTACGCATAGCTGACAACTTTTACGCATTTTTCCTCCCACAAAAATTTTATACTAAATATTGTCTTATTTAATCATCGAAATCTTATGATTAAACCAATGGAAAATATCTGTACAATTTTAATGGTAGCAAAAATGCCTAAAAGTTGGCAGCTATACCATACGGAAAAAACGCAAATGTTATATCAATATTAAAAGTGTGTAACATACTTTTTAACCCCTTGAAGGGCACCGGTATATTATATATACCACTTAATTTTAATTCTCTTATGCCGCATCGGCACCGGAATTTTAGTATTAAGATTTGCTTTTTACAATGTACGCGTAAAACAGCTTTTACTTTCTATCATATAAATCTGTTTGTGAATCCCGGTGTCAATCAATCATTTGAACATTTTAGGAATATAAGTGCTTTGCCCCTCAAGGGGTTAAGTGGTACGAAATATAGTCACTTGTGGCCGCCCTGTAGACCGAATCCTGAAAATATAAGTTGTCATAAAGGCCTGTGAAGTGGAACTTACGGAGAGATCGCAACAATTCTGTCATTATTAAAAGTATGCAAAAGATTTTTATTTTGAAAAAGTGGTATGAAATAAAATTGATAGTCTCCTGTGGCAGCCCAGCATACCGAATCCTGAAAATATAAGTTGGCATGAAGGCCTGTGAAGCAGAAAATAGGGATAAATCGCAAAGATTCTATCATTATTAAAAGCAAACTCTTCCCACATAGCATGCATGGTCACAGTGACGTCAATGTGACGTCACTGTGAGTCACTTTGGTCACATAACATCTGTGACCGAAATGCCACCACTCAGTGACATCACATTGTGACTGAGATGTGACTTTCTTAAAAACCGTTAGAAAATTATAAATATCCTTCAAAACATGTTATTTACTTTTAAAAACATGTTTCTGGAAATTAAAATATCGTTGCTTTTGTCACAGTTTCGCCACAATGTTAATGTCAAATTAGTCACAAATGACACATTTTTCACAAATTTGTCACATTGTAACCACTTTGTGAAACGTCACAAACGAGCTCTAAAACAGCCATAACGACTTCACATTTTAGTTACTGTGACGTCACTATGTCTTACGGGCTGTGTCCTAAAATAGGCATAGCTTGAATTTCCGCTGACTATACGTTTTGCACCCTTGTTTAAAAGTGTGTAATACTTTCAAATAACAAACATATATCAGTTTTACAAATTTGCCTTTGATTATACCAAATAAAGTTCATTATATCGTCTGTTCCACGTCAAATTATCCAATATGAAAACAATGTTGCCAGTGGGCTACTTTTTCAAAATTCAGATTTCTTGATTGGCACCTCTTTTTTGAAATAATAAATTTCGCCTTATTTAATGTTATTTGTTTTTTTCAGGGGCAAGGTATTTCTGCTCCAAAAAATTCAAATAATTAATTAACACCGCCATCTAACAACAAATTTATTTGAAAATAATCAAGAGCTCTTTTTCACGTATATTATGAGATTGAAATTGTACTAAAAATTTACTCGTGACAGTTCGCAATTGGAACAGTAAAATTAACCGTCTGCAGACAGCAAACGGCGCCCCTGAAGAGATTAATGCCATATTAGATTAGCCGAAAACAAGAAAAATTTTCCCATTGCAAAAGTGGTGCCAATCAAGAAATCTGAATTTTTAAAAAGTAACGCACTGGCAACACTCTTTTTATAATGGCTAATTTGATGTGGTACCGATGATACTTGAAACTTTAACCCTTTGCACTCGAATGATGATTGATGTCATCATTCTTTGCAAAAAAATTTCTGACACCGCTATTAAATGAAAATAAAATATCACATATTTATTTAGAGCTTTTTTTGATACTCTGTAATTGAAAGTAACTTGTTTTCAAAAAGTGGTGCTGATCCAATAAAATTTCTTTAAGAGACGTCAGAATCTATAGGCAGAGCGGCCAAGTCTCCGGCTTTTTGGATACCAGTAAATAAATACAGAAAATATTCCTTTATTTAATTGGAACATTTCGGAGATTTAAAATAACCAGATAGAAAGATAAAAATGGTGTGCAAAAAGCCGGACACTTGGTAACTCTGCTATAGGGTTAAATCGTAAATTGTATTAAAGTAAAGAAAATATTATTTTATTTTGATTTAACCCTTTGCGGGGCAGGGCAAATTCATTGCTTACCACTAGAACGCCGGGAAATTTTACGCAAGTTTTATAAAATATATTTAAAACCAGAAAAATAATTTGAAATTATTTAGTTTGATTGTTATGCTCATTTCATTGCAACTGATATATAACTTATTTCTTGAAGATTTTTCTGGTTCGAAATGACAATTAGTCTAGTGATCGGTGTCGAATTGACACCTTCCCGGCGTTCTAGTGTTAAGTATTGAAATTAGTGACTGACACCGGAATTTGAAAACAACTTTATTTGTAAGTAAGAAAACGCTGTACTTGACGCCTTAAATAAACCGTAATTTTCTTTAACAAAATTCCGGTGCGAATGTGGCGTTTGGGAATTAAAATTAAGTGGTATATCTATGAAACCACCGCCCCTCAAGGGGTTAAGATGTTCAATTAATTAGCTTTGGAGAAGACGTCTGGAATTTGGGAATCCTGTTAATTTTTAATTCTGCTAAAATTGTAAACTATTTCTTCGATTTAATTTTTATGTCATTTTGTCTATAAGAACGCTTTTTTAGAGCCAGCTGTATTTACATCTTTCTTATTAGACAGGAGCTTTTAAATTTATAAATATAAAAGGGAATCCATTAAAGTTTTAATTGATATCTTTTCTTGCACTTCTGAAGTTGTATATCAAATCAAATTGAATATAGCCAAAGGGAATATGCAATCCTTTCAAAATACATTATGGTAATTGTGATTGCGTTCTGAAAATTTATAGTTGGTTTTCTTTTTAATTCGTTTCATCTGAGATGAGGGAAATCAAATATTTTCGACTGCAATTAAAAAGGAATTTGCTTTAAATAAACAATTATAATTTAATGAGTGCCAAAAATAATTATTATTTTAATTCGGCAATAATGAATTAAGTTAAAATTAATTTGTCTCTATTTCTATATTGTGAATTGTGGGCGTATTTGATTGTTTCAGAGTATTAGTTGATTTTAATTGACTTCCGCATTTAGAATTTTCATGTTTGTTCTTTTAGATACTTAGTTCGTACAGAAAGTTTCTTAGAAACTTTCTTTATATTCCCATTTACACGGTCGAAAGTATGCGCAGATCATGTACAGTTCTCTTTTCCTTAAACTTTTGGAGACGGGCGACCAGTATACGTGCCGCATGAAGTACCCAGAATTCTTGTTCATCCCCATCAGGAAAATTTGACTGAAAAATTTCCTTATTGATTCGGTGAATTTTCTCGATTCAATAAGGCATAAATTTATGTTTTTAAAAATTGGTGACGAAAGATTGAAAATTTTGTAAATCACTCCCTGTCCGATGTGAATAAGTCGATAAAAGCCGAAACGACAACATAGGAATCTTCAATTTCTTCACAGAAAATTGTTTTCATTACAAATTTCTAAAGAAAATCTTATATTTATTTATTTATCAAAGTTTTTGCTATGAAAAATTATAACTTTTTTCAAGTAGAAAATGCAGCTTGATAGTAAATTAAAATACAGGCATTTAATTTCACATTCGCGTTTACGCAATACCAGCGAGTAATGTGTTAAAGATAGGTTCGTACGGACACCGTTATTTTCCAGGCGAAATACAAGCATTTTTTTATTAACAAATCCGTCTAGTTGTCACGCATGAGATTTCATCTTATTTAAGGAGAAATTTTATATAAGAAAATACTGATACGGAAGAATTTCTTAGTCGTAAGAATTCCAGGTCCCGAACGAAACCTTTGGGGTAAATCAAATAGTGAAATTCAGCTTAATTAATTACAGAGTCTATCTCATTAAAAATCTCGAAGAAGCAGGTTAAATAATTACGAAATATGCTTTTCGCGAAATTTGTTACTGTAAAGTAAAAATCTTGACAATCCAGGAAATATTTAATGGTAGAGGTTTACTCCCTTGTAATCTAACCCTTAATTCATCTGACTTTTCTTACTTAATTAATAAATAGATATCAATTGCTTTATTTAATCACTGATAAAATAACACAAATATAATTATTTTGATATAGTGATTAAATTCTTTTAAATTCCAGATTTTGAAATACAGCTTTTAACCCTTTGTGGAACACAGTGTTCTGTTACATGCAAAACCCAACTTGGTTTCCAAATGCCACAATAACACCAGAGTTTTGGTACAAGTATTTTCCGTACATTATGTATATGAAATAAAGAATTTTCTTATTTCTAAAGAAATTTTTTCACAAATTTCTGTGTTATTCAGACTTGCAATAATTTCAGCAATAGAAATGCTTAGCATTCGAAAGGGCCTTTTCCGACACTCTGTACCCAGTCTGGGCTACCTAATTTTAATTCCAAACTTACAAACGGCACCAATAATATTTTAGTAAGATTTTGTTTTTATAATAAAAGCTCAAGTTAAGGAATTCAAAATATCTAAAAAATTCGTTTGTGAATTCCGGTATCAGTCAATAATTTCTCATTTTACTAACAGATTTTGCCCGTGCCGGAAAGCGTTAACCCTTTCCAGCATGGTGCGTAAAATAGTTTCACACATAATTTTAATTTCCAAATGCCATATAGGCACCAATATTTTAAAACGAAACTGACTTTTACATTGTACATGACAAAATGGATCCACTGCTTTTGAAATATTTTTTTATTTTTATTTATTTATTTATTTATTTTTTTGCAAGTGTTGGTGTCATTCAATTATTTAAACGTTTTAGCAGTTGAAATACTTTTAACCAGTAAGAGTTAACGTGCAACCCCTAACATCCTTTCACGAAGCGGATTCAGGTTTCGGCCAGTTCCCCTTTTTTTAGTATATCCTCTCTTTATGTTACGCTCTCTTGATGCCAAGCAATAAGGTCGCTTAGCAAACCCCTTAATAAATTTACATTAAAATATTTGTGGTGTGAGTACATATGTTTGAAACTCATTTCACATCCTAAAACATTTACAACATTATAGTAGAAAATTATGTAACAGGTTTTACTCACATGTAATACATTTCAACGTTGATACTTTTCTTAATAAAACCTCTCTGTAGGGTAATGCTATGGTTTCCCGTTTGGCGTCTGCTTTCAATGAAAAAACTTCGAATTCACATAAAAATTTTTGAAAGATAAATTTTCTTTAAGTAATCAAGAAAGGTCTGAAAAAAATGTACAGTGCAAAATTTCTTGCGTGAATGTAACAATTCAGAATTTTAAAAAGAAAAAATCTGACTATCCAATCGTAACAAAACTGCATATGTGTCAAGCGTACAAAAATAATGTTAGAATCTGTCATAAATAGACACAGCTATGTCAACTGGTGTACGGGGTGATAACGTAAAACGTGAGTTTTTAGTATGACGTTATATACGCGTAGATAACTATTATCTGCACATCTATTGCACATATTTTCAGAATATTTACTCATCATGACAGACGAAACTTGTTATTTGCAAATTATTTATTGCAAAATATTTGTGTTACAGTTTGTTTTCTTAACTTTACGTAGATAAAATAATATTCAGAAATATATGTTTAATGTCGAGAGAAAAAGTGCCTAATGTAACATTGATGACCTTATTGAAAATTGAAAACATTGCCTTTTGCCCCGAAACTAAAATAACATTGCGAATATTTTTAAATACATATATTTTAATCAAAACAACTTGTAACAAAAATATTTTGTAAAAATCTGGTAAACAAGATTCATCTAACATGATTGAGTAAAAATTTCAAATTCGTGATTACTACTGAAACTACTGGAAATTTGAGTCAAGTTTTATAAAAATATTTCCCACCAGAATTTTGATTTTAAACAGTTCAATCTTAATATTTAGCGTTTTTCTTCTCCGTGCCTTTTAACCCTTAGAGGGGCAAGCAATTGCGTTCGAGTAATTCTGTACTCCCACCGGAAATTTGTAAAAAAGTTGTATCAAAAAGAGGAAAAGAAATATCACGACTGTTTTCCACCAAAGTTAGAAAAATGAAATTTAATAAAATTTTTCTGGTGTGAATCTTCATCAATCGTAGGTGGTATATAATATATACCGCCGCCCCTCAAGGGGTTAACCTTCCTACCCTCTTCCAATTTTACTTAATTTTGATAAAAACCTTTTAATATATTTAATCGACTTATGTCCTTTAAATTTGTTATTTAACTTTCGTTATGAAAAAAGATCTGGTTCGAATCGTATAAAACAAATTATAGTTATGGGTCGATTAGACCCATTCAGGGTAGGAATGTTAAATTTACTTCATAATCAAATTTCTTGTTTTACACTTTAACTCTTTCCGGCACACTGTTCCCGGTCTGGGATACCTGATATTTATTCCAAACATGCGATCAGCACCAATAATATTTTAGTAAAATCTTGCATTTACAATAAAAGCTTAAGTTAAGGATTTCAAAATACCAAAAAAAATCGTTTGTGAATTCTGGTGTCAGTCGATAATTTCTCATTTTAGTAGCAGATTTTGCCCGTGCCGTAAAGGGTTAACGGACATAGCATTTTCATTGCTCAGGTGTTGAAATAAATTAAATACACTGGTAATTGCAAAGAAATATATTTATAAATAGGAAAAATGATTTATCACGTACATAATAAAATGGATTTTTTAAATTTAAAATTCCGTTGTCGTTGTTGCATATCGGAGTTAAAATTTTGTGGTTTTGTAGAGAAACCAATGTACGTTAAAGGGTTAAATTGAAAGATATTTGTATGGTAGTCATCAAAATGACGTCTCACAGTAGTTCTTGTGTTAAAATTTTAACAGGTATTATTTAAAATTTTCTTGTCTCCTTCTTCAATTATAGCTTTTAAATTGTAAATATGTTCAAATAGATCTGAATTTCATGTAAGCTATTTAGGCTAAAAGAAAAATGTTTTTGTTTATAAAAAATATATGCATACATTTTCTTTCCACAGTTTTTTTAAGTTCTCCCCCCCCCCCCACTTTTGGAGAAACTTGTTATTATGTTAATATTTATCAGAGTAAAAAATGTATTTTAAGTCTGATGAACGAAAGGCATTTGTTTTAAATTGACGTAATATACCAGTATGTAAGTATATTTTAAGTAAAAGTTATGTTTTTAAAATGGCGAGTAGTTTTTTTAAATGATGATTTTATATTTTAAAGAAAATGAACGCAACATAAACGCTTATGATGGGGAAAATATTTAACAATCTATGACCTGCGGCCGGCTAAAATAAAAGTACGTTTTTTACGCTTTTTCATTTAGTCAAAGCCTGTTCATATTAGGTGTTTGTTTTTTGTTGTTCTTCTTTGTTTTAAGTCATGAAAGTAAAACCCTATATAAAAAAAAAAAAAAACTACTCATACAAATTACCTGTATTTTCGCAAAAATGCTGCCAGGGCAAATAATTTTTTTCAGGCGTGGATAAAAAAATTCCTTTCACATTGTAAAACATTTACTACATGATAAAAAGATATGTAGCAGGTTTTGCTTCCTTTTAATACGTTCCAAGATAGTTGAAATGTGCTTAGGACTTCAATTTGTCTGTCTGTATATCAGTAGCGGCTCGTCAGGGGGTGCTGCATCAATTTATTCACACCACAAAAATTGTATGGTAATTTCAGTTTTGTTTAATTAACACAATTTGTAGAATAAATAACATAAAAGATTCTGTAAAATTTTAGTGGTGAGAAAAACCTGATGCAGCACTCCCTGACGAGCCGCTACTGCTGTATATACTCTAACTCGCGTAAATATACTCAGATTTTCTTGTAATTGGTATACATTTTTTAGGTTTGTCACAATATGCTTGCATAGCTGCTAACCTTTGCGCTTTTTTCTTGCAACAGAATTTAAAAGTCATTGTCCCTTATTTAATCGGCAAAATATGTAACTACAAAATTCAAAATTTTCTTTTAAATTTTGTGGTAATGGAAAGCGTAGAAGTTGGCCATTATGATGTTTGGTATTGAAAATAAAGAGTGTACTATTTTTAGTTTAGTAACAGTGACATTTAAAAGAATAAAAAAAGAATAAATATTCAGACCAATTTTTCAATTGGCTATATTTTGAGTTTTCTACCTTAATTTCTACCGTCAATTCTTACATAAAAAAGAATAATTTTCACTCATTTTCTTTTCAAATATAATAAATCAAATAGCTTAAAATATGTTCGTTTAAGTAATAATGGAAATTCAAATAATATTCATTATTTATTTTTCTATCAGTATGTATTATGGTCCCATTAATACATATCACAAAGGACAAAGTAATAGATATTAACTGCACATATAATTAGCTATGATTGTATTGTAATAACATAAGATTCAGTGCACAGCGATTTCCAAATTGTTAAAAAAATTTACGCCCTAAAAAATAATGATAATTATTTTCAAAGTTCAGAACACCGATCAAGGTATAACATATGAATGTAAAATATGTTAAATTATTGTTTCATAAACTGGCATTAATAGATGTTACAGTCGTGACGCGATAACACTAAAGAATTGCTGATGATTTTATCTATGTTAGTCACATTTGTGATGCGTAAAATAATATACTTACACTATGTATAAGATTAGAAATCCGTGAATAGTAATTAGTTAAACTGTAAATATTGCCGAAGTAAAATAGCAATATTTAAGAACAAGTTGACACTAGAATGAACATAACCAGTCATATTAGCTAGAACCAAATAATTATATTTCGGCTAAGATGAAAAAGTTCTTCATTTAAACCTTTCGGAACGAGTGTCTTTTTTAAAATTTTTAAACTTTTTTTTGCCGTTTTTTACAAAACAAAATTATTTCCCAAATTCAATCGGGAAAATGCGTTGATTATATAATATAGTTAAGAATAAACAGCAGGAAACATATAGTGCGTTGTCTAGAAGTTGCGAGTGAAGTAACTGGGGAGATTGGCACAAGATGACGGCTGTATTCTTTAATCGCGTCCGCAGTTTCTTATTACCACCGGTGAAAACTTACACCAGTAATCTTAAATGGGACAACTACTATCGAAGAAGCACACATCCACCAGTAAAAATAAATGATAGTTTTTGCCATTACTTTTGACTGACAGTTTCCTTTAGCTGTGCTTTTAACCCCTGAAGGGCACCGGTATATCATATACCTCTTAATTTTAATTCCCCTATGCCACATTGGTATCGGAATTTTAGTATCATGTTTTCCTTATTGCAATGAACGCGGAGAACAGCTTTTACTTACTATCATATAAATTTGTTTGTGAATCCTGGTGTCAGTCAACCATTTAGACAATTTAGGAACAGAAGTCCTTTGCCCCTCAAGGGTTGAAATAAGGAGAAATTTTCTACATAAATTTATTGGTAGAAGTTTACCGCGGGGATAATGAACCCCTACTAATGTGGTTACAGTTGAAGTCTCACTATTTTTAGGATATGTCAGTTCCTTTTATGAACAGTTTCATGGATTAAAAAAGGCAAAATTAAAGATAAAAATAACTAGTAGGAATTATCAAGAATTCTGGGCACGTTATGTGTCACGTATACATGACGTTCGTTTAGAAGGATCAATAACAGGATTTCTAACTGTTTGGCCTCCATTTTTATTCCAAAATTTCAAACTAACATTAGAAACAGCTAAAAAATAAAATTAAATTTAACCCTTTGAGGGACAAGGTATTTCTGCTCCAAAAATTCACAAATAATTAATTCACACCGCAAATTGCGAGACAACTTTATTTCAAAAGAAAATCACAAGCTCTCTTTCAAGATTTTTATTATGAAATAGATATTACAAAACTTTATTAGTGTCACTTCGCAGGCTGGAACTTAAAATAAACCGTTTGCAGACTGCAAACAGCGCCCCTGAAACGATAATGTGATGACGAAGCGTCTCTCATTCATTAAATCAGAAAAGTACTGTTCGTGTTTTATGGTACGAATTCAGGATTTCTTAAGAAAAATAAAGTTCAAACTGGCAACCCTATTTAATATATTAAATTTCATACTGAAATAAGAAAAAACATAAATTAAATTCATTTAAATAAATAATCGTGAGTGCAATATATTTTTAGAATATAAAAGAATTGTTTATCTCTTTAATTCGTATGGTAGACTTCGTTCTAGAAATTCCATAATTAACACTTTCCGGCGCGGACAAATTCTGTTTGTAAAATGAAAATTATCGAATGACACCGGAATTTACAAACGACTCTTTAACCCTTTCCGGCACGGGCAAAATCTTTAATAAAATGAGAAATTATCGACTGACACCGGAATTCACAAACGAATTTTTTAGATATTTTTAAATCCTTAATTTAAGTTTTATCGTAAAAGCAAAATTTTAGTAAAATATTACTGGTGCCGTTTGCAAGTTTGGAATTAAAATTAGGTATCCCAGACAGCGCACAGTGTGCCGGAAGTGTTAAGAAATCAAGAACTCCCTCATTTAAGCTTTTATTGTAAAAGCAAGATTTTATTAAAATATTATTGGTGCAAATTGCAAATTCGGATTTAAAATTAGGTGTGTCCAGACCCGACACATTGCGCCGGAAAGGGTTAAGTTAATCTAAATTCATATCAGAAAATTTCAATAATTAGTTTCACTTTATTTAATGACGGGATTTCTGTCATTAAAGAAAAAAAAATATTACTGTATTAAATGTAATTGGATATGGAAAAAATTCACGGAATTTGTTGGAATTATAACAGAGGCGTAACCAGCGTGGGTGCCGAAAACTAGTAAGGTAATTAGTAAGGTTTTCTTTTCCATGATTCATAACAGAAATTTTTCTGGTTATATAAGGCGAACAGAACTTTCAAAAATTACCAATATTCAGAGTAATAAGGCACCCACCCTGGCAAGGTCACTGTAACAGTTGCATATATTTACGGAATAATAATATGGAGTCATTTTGTTGCTTTTCATTATCTTAATTAAATCATACTTAAAACTAAAATGAAAAAAAAAAGATAATTACGAAAATACGCTTTCGAACATGAATGCAGATATTTTAATTTGGATAATTAATCGCTAATTCTCTTCTAATGTTTGCTGCTGTAATCAGTTGGAATAAAAAAATTGATAACCGTTTAACTATGTTGCCCGGACTGGATTCGTGCAAGAACATTTTTCTTACTCCGTTATTAAAAGCTTTTAGATACCGCTAATCTGTAACTGTAAATTTATCATTATTGGTTGTCAGATATTTTTTGCTTAGCCTTTTGAGGACTAGCAACACGTGTACGTGCCGCAAAAAGGCTTTTAAGAATCCTTGTATATTCCCACCAATAAAATTTTACTGTTAAATTTGCATTATTTAATCGGAGCATTTTCTCGATTTAAAAAGACACAAATTTCTGTTTTAACTCTTTAACGATCATAGCATTTTCATTGTTAAGATGTCGAAATGAATGCGTGACATCGGTAATTAAGAACAAATATATTTCTAAATAAGAAAACGTGATTTTTCACATACAAAATAAAAGGAATAGTTTTAGATAAAAATACCGGTGTCAGTGTTGCGTATCGGAATTAAAATTTTGTGGTTTCGTGGCGAAACCAATGAACGTTAAAAGGTTAAAAGCTGGTGATAAGCATTAAAAATTTCGTAAAAGGTCCCTGTCGCGAAGGGGTTAAATAATGCAAATATTTTAGTATGGAAAAAGTGGTGTTTATCCCTATTTTTTATTTATGTTGTCCAAGAAAATGTAACATAAAGAGGTTAATTCTTTAATAAGCCAATATGGAGAAAATAAAATGTAAATGTAATAATGAAAATTTTTAAATATGTCGCTAAATTAATTACTACAGTTTTTATGTTTTATTTACCTTACGCAGATGCAAGAAACAGGTTTCGTGCTATTTTAATTTTGAATATCATTAAACACTCTAAGAGTGGTTTTTATATAGCGCAAATACTTATGATTAATTACAAATTTCCAAGTGGTACGAGATATTTTAACCAAATTTTGCTGCCATAATTTATAATATACACTATAAAAAACGTTTTTCATTATTTTCAAATACATTAGTTCCGTAATTTTTTATCGATTTTTATCGTTTCTTTTATGTAATTTTTATCAATCGATTATTTTAACATTTCAGTAACATATGTATTTTTACATCGAAAGGGGTAATTGCAAATTTTTGTCTTTACATAAGACAAAATTATTTTAAAGTTTCTAACATGAATCCTGAAAGTTAGGACGAAATCACAACAACAGGAACAAATGGATTAATTATAAACATTAGTCATAAACTACATTAATTATAAACATAATAAGATTCATCATTAAATAAGGCAATTTATTCCATTCTAAAATAGTGGTAGCTTGAAGCCCTCTGGACCACAGATTGTGTTTTGCACCCACTTTTTTCGGTTACCAATTTGGCTTTTTTTTTCACAAAATTCTAAATTCATACCAGAAATTTTAGAAAGTAATTTTTAGTTATTTAATGTCAGACATTTTATTCGATAGGCAAAGCGAAAAGTCTTGCCTCAAAGTTTGAAGTTTGGGCTCGTAAATTGTTATTAACCCTTTCCGGCGCAGTGTTACCACTCCGGCAACACGTAATTTTAATTCCAAACTTACAACCAGCATCAATAACATTTTAGTAAAATTTTACTTTTACAATGACAGCTTAAATCAGGGAATTCTTAATTTCTAAAAAGGTCTTTTGTAAATTCCGGTGTCAGTCAACAATTTCTCTTTTTACGAACAAAATTTGTCTGCGCCGGAAAGGGTTAACCCTTTGAGGGGCAAGCAATTGCGTTCGGATAATTCTGAACTCCCACCGGAAATTTTTAAAAAAGTTATATCATAAAGAGGAAAAGCAATTTCACGACTGTTTTCCACCAAAGTTAGAAAAGTGAAATTTAATAACATTTTTCTGGTGTGAATCTTCATCAGTCGTAGGTGGTATATAATATATACCACCGCCCCTCAAGGGGTTAATCCCTTCAGACGTAGCGTCATTGTATCCATTAAAGCTTGAAATGAGGGATTTACACCAAAATTAAAATTGAACCACCGAGAAAATAAAAAAAATTCATGTATTGCGTATTCTGAGTAGTGTTTTGCATTTTGGAATTCAAATTAAGTTGTTATATTTGTGATCGCCGTTCTTGAAAATGTTAAAATACATAAAAGGAAAGTTGCATTGAAATAAGTTAAGTAAGAATATTAAATAGTTTTAAATAAAAATTGTGGTGCGTTTTTTAATAAAACTTTTGTAAATTTCCGTGTGTGTTTAATGTTAATATCATCAGTTCGAAAAATGGGCTGCCAAATCTAGCGGTGTTTGTAATCAGAATTTCCGAGTTCACACCAAAAAAATTTTAATACTTTTTTCTTTATTTTATTCTCAAAATGTCTATCATTTCACTAACCAAAAATAACAATTTAAACATTCAAGGGATAATTTAGAATTTCTTAAAGCAATTTTATAAATGGCGCATAAATGCGTCAAGCTTTTTGTATAATGTTAAGGGAAGACGCAACTGGGATGCACGTTCACGCATATTCGTTTTACTCTAACGTTTTATACTCATTTATTATATATACCGTAATTTCGGGTGTATAAGCCGCGGATCAAACAATTCTTTTTGGACCCAGAAATCTTATTTAGTGATTGAAAACAAATATTTCCGTCGATCTAAGACGTTACATTTATCTCTTAAAAGATTCTGGGTCGAAAAAGAATTGTTTTATCCGCAGCTTACACACCCGAAATTACGGTAAATAAATTTTATCCAAGCGTTTTTATATACTTTAATTTATGTGTTTGTTGAAACTGTGCAAGAATTCCACACACGTTGGAAGTTTCTATGTTTCTTAAACATACGAAAAACGGCAATTTTCAGCTAAAAATCTGATTAACTCCTAAAGTAATTAAGCGATTTCAACAAAGAAAAGAAAAAAATGGTGATATAATATAAATTTATGATAATATCTGGCAGACATTTCTTTTTAATAATTAGTTTCAGAATTTTTTTTTCTGAAAAAAAAAAAAATTCTGAAAAATTGCGATTGTTTTCAGTTAAAAAGTTTTAGTGGCAGTAAAACCTGTCTGTCGTAAGTCTTGAGCTTAACTCAGAGCATATGATTTCCAAACTTTATCTAAATCGATCGAGTAGTTTCCGAAGAAACGCGTCTTAAATCTCGAATATTTAACTTAAGGTTGCACCAAGTCTTTTCTTCATGTTACGCTTTCGGGTCCAAACCCGAGTCTGATTGGGGATCGTTTTTCTTTGCAAAATTTGGTTTTCGCACCAGTAATATAGGAAAATAAAATTTGCCTTATTTACCAAGAGCATTTTTGGAAATTGCATAATTGAAGATAACTGCTTTTAACCCTTTAACGTTCATTGGTTTCGCCACGAAACCGTAAAATTTTAATTCAGATACGCAACACAGACACCCGTATTTTTATCTAAAAATATCCCTTTTATTTTGTATGTGAAAAATCACGTTTTCTTATTTAGAAATATATTTGTTCTTAATTACCGGTGTCAATCATTTATTTCGACATCTTAGCAATGAAAATGCTATGATCGTTAAAAGGTTAAAAAAGGGCTGCAGAAAGAATAACATTTGTTTTAAAGTTATCAGATTGCAACGGGTTAAAAGATGTAATTGTGTTACAGAAAATACATTGTTGTTGCTGAGTGTTAAGAAATTTTCGCTTATTTCGTTAATTAAATTTCAACATACCTCATACAAACGACTCACATTTAGGACAGTAAATCGTAAATTAAATTAAACTTACGAAAAGATTTTCTTTCGTTGCTTTTTAAATCATTCAATTACTGGTCCTTGAACCAATTGAAAAAGACATCTAAATCTCTGTAAATCGATTAATTTCATTTGTTACTCAAAGTATATGTTTTTTTCTACATTGTAATGTTATTTTTATTATCTCACTTCATTTCCGTAAAACGAATTTATTAGAACTCTATTTATTTGCATCCTGGTTATTAAACAGGAGCGTTACATATGTAGAATAGAAAATGCAATTTATTAAAGACCTAATTGACTGATTCTCTTTTCTAAAAGTGTATGTCATATTAAAATAGCTTAAATAACTAAATAATGCTAATAAAATCTTATTTCATCTGTTCGAAATACTTTAAACTAATTATCTTTGTACTTATAGGAATGATAAATAATTTTCTCGTAAATTTGTTTTATCCGAGATGAGGAGAATAAAATAAATTGTATAGTATTATGAATGAGCATTCTTTGAGGAAAAGATTTTATAGTAATGACTCTAACATTGGTTATTATTTTATTATAATATTTGTGAATCTCTCTTTTTATAACTAGAAATTCCGACCTTTTTTCATAGCTTAATACTGTTACTTCAATTTTAATTGATTTTTATGTTTATAACATGGCTCGTATGGACCCTGGAATTTTCAGAACAAGAAATTCTTCTGTACCAATATTTTCTTATAGAAACTCTTTGGTTAAATAAGACGAAATTTTGTGCATTTGAACTGGATTTATTTTTCCACAAAAGAAAAAAAATGATACTTCACATGGAAAATCTTAGATTTTTTTTAATCCTTTAGAACTATATTCTTTATACCAGGGATGCAAAAATCTAGGCGCCAGAGGGTAGTCTCTCACCACTAAAATTTTAAAGTTTTTTTCGCTCAAAATTTAATAGCATTCTAGCAGGAATTTTACACGAAATATTAGACGAAGAAAAACGAAATAAATTTTGTGGTGAGAAACTGCCTGCTGGCGCCTAGATTTTTGCACCCCTGCTTTATACTGCAATTTATAAGATTCGAAAAATTACACAATTCTCATGCTCTTCCTATTTTTATAAAATACTATTAATTCTAAATGGTAATATTAGATGAAATTAATTGCAGAATTTCTATCATTTAAAAACATAAAGACGTAGAAGTTGCGAGATTAAATATTTACGGAATATACAATTCTAAATCAGTAGTAATTGCACATGTATAAAGCATTCATGTTCTAATTATGGTTTATTATTCTCGTCAGTAAATTTTTATTGTAAATTTTTCATTATTCCTCCGAGCATTTTTCTGATTCAATTAGGCAAAAATTTCTGTTTTGATAAAACGGTAAAAAAAAGATTAAAAATTCAGGAAAGAATAGACATAATTTGAAAGATTTTGCGTAAATATTGATTAGTTAAGTTGTTAAATACTATTCCCAACGGATTATGCGCCTTCCACGTCATCCTGATGAGCTCACTGCAAAATGTGGGGATAATCAAATTGATTTGGCTTTTGATTGTATAAGGATTTACAACAATGATAGTGATATTTACAGATGAAAAGAAATCAATGTACAGATACTAATTTATCGATGAAGAAAGCTGACAGTATTACTTATTACATTGATTCTAATACTAAGCTATCAACTCAATACTTTTAACGAAAAACTGAATAGAGTCCAATCAGTATATTACAATTATTCTAAAGTTTATAGCAATTTAAACAATTTATAAGATATTTTTTCATATTTTGTCGATATAATAAATATCTATCAAACATAAAATGTTGGATCATGAGTTTGCTCTTACTAAAAATATAATAATTCACGTTTTAAAAAGGACCAGAATCATAATGATCTGAAGTTCTTTTATCTATTTTAATTAAGCAGCATGGCAAACTTCTGTGAGTTGTTAGGTAAAACTGTGTTACTTTTTTGTACAAAAAAAAAAAAAAAAAAACTGAAATCAAATTTTTTGAAAAGTGCAGACGTATCTCTACCAAACGTAGTTGAGTGAAATTAGGCTTACCAGTCCATAATGGACCTTTCCTTCAAATAGTTTTTGAACTTACTTTTGCTTTAAAAGTCGTCACAAAGAAGAAGAAATGGGATATAGAACAAAGGCATTTACGTTCACTGAACCCTTTAGCCCTTTTCGGCGCAGGGCAAATTCATTGCTTAAGTGTTGAAATTAATGACTGATACCGGAATTTGAAAACAAATTTATTTATAAATATGAAAACGCTATATTTCACGCATTCAATAAACCGTAATTTTTTAAACAAAATTCCGGGGCCAATGTGACGTGTCGGAATTAAAATTAAGTGGTATATCTATGAAACCACCGCGCCGCAAAGGGTTAAAATAACATTTCAGATATCTTGTCTGTACGGTCATTGCCCGCCATAGCTACATGTGCTTTTATCCAACCGATAATGTTCGTCTAAAAGGTAAGTAAATTCGTACCGTAATTTCGGGTGTATAAGCCGCGGATCAAACAATTCTTTTTGGACCCAGAAATTTTATTTAGTGATTGAAGACAAATATTTACGGCGATCTAAATTGTTATATTTGTTTCTTAAAAAATTCTGGTCCGAAAAAGAATTGTTTGATCTGCGGCTTATACACCCGAAATTACGGTACTTACAATTGTTAAACGACACCTTTTACACGTAAAATCCATCTTTATGTCGATGTACTCAAAATTCATAATAGAGCTGAAGAACAACTAATTTTATATGCAGTAAATTATTTCTTAATTTTTAATGCACTTTGAGAAAAATATAATTGGAATTATTAATATTATTGTACATAAAAGACTAAACTAACCGACATGTCAAACTTTTAAATCGAGAGATTTTTACTCCCTCGAATTATATAAGCTACTTTTTTTTTAGAATGAATAAAAATGGTTTAGTTTTCAAGTAAAAGAATACTAATAATAAAATAAAACAGTTATTAAGAGTTTTCAGTTCAAAATAAACATATAATAGTCAGAACAATCAACTTTCCTCAACAAGACTCCTGCTTTTTGAAAACTGATATTTTAATACAGAAAAAGTTATTTTATTTATTTCGAACATCTGGAAGATTTAAAACAACAACATTTTATCAAAGTTAATAGTGATGGGAAAAAAGCCAGAAATCTGGCAACTCTGAAATATCCTTTTCTTATCACAATATTGCGCAAAAAGTAATTTAGAAGATTAATAGATTCATTTGAACTGTCAAAATGTTTGCACAAGGAAATAAATTAGTTTATTTCCACACGTTTATATTTCTTAATGACGATTTAAGTCCATCAACTCCTCCTTAATTTTTGGATTGGCACTGTTACACAAACCTGAGTTCTTTCTGTGTACTTGAAAAGCAGGTTTAGGCAGTGGTTTGGTGAATATATCTGCTAACATGCCTTCCGTTGGGCATTATAAAAGGTTTATTATTTCAATCATTTTCTAAGGTGGAATGTTATGGCTATGTACTTCGTTTTACTTGAATGTTTTTCTAATTCTATCATTTTGATGGTTGATTATCTTCATATAAATTTATAGGTAAAGTTTGTGAGAGATTAAGCACATTGAATAGATTGACTAACTATTTAATTTGAATCGCTGCAAATGCGGCAAATATTATTCAGCTTCTGCCGAAGGTAATGCAATGCAGGATTGTTTCTTTGTACATCATAGTATGGGGTTTTCTCCCAACAAATGTATGTTTCCATTTATTGATTTTCGTGATCCTACATCTACTCTCCAGTCTGCATTAGCATAAACCTCAAGTGTTGGTTTCATCTTTCCATTAATAATTATATTACAATTATTCGTAGTCTTCAAATATCTTATAACTCCATTTACACTGACTGTTCCAGTCTTTCATTCTATTCTTCTCATTCTGTCGACTTAAAATGTTAACTGCTGCACAGATAGATGTCTGGTCTACTTATTGCTGTTAGATAGAGAAGTGTACCAATGGCCTGTCTATATAATGGGTTGTTTGGTAAAATGTTACCCGCATCATTAAAGCATGTGTAATTTGTTTACATTGGTTTAATACATGTTTTTGCGTCTTGTAGATGAAATTTGTTAACCAACTCATCTATGTCTGAAGTTTGGTTTATTAAGTAACTTTTATTTACTTTTTGAATGATCGTAGATAGATAATTACTTATGTTACCTAAATTCTTTAACCCATTAGTGCCTAGCGTCCCTTTTTAGGGACGCTTCAAAAGGTGCATTCAGCACTGTTTTTGACACCGGTAAAAAAGAAAAGCAATAATTTTTTTATTTAAATGATTCAATTTCGTGATTAATGAACTAAACTTAAATCTTCTAAAACTAGTGCTGCCAACCAAATAAAATTTACGCATAAGATGCTGGGCACGAATGGGTTAGTTCATATTCTTTATTAAATCTCGCGATTATTTCCTCTATAATTTCATCTTTTTCTAAAATTAAAATGTCGTCTACGTATTTTAATATGCAAGATGTTTCATTCCCCTTTTTTCGCATAAACAGACATAAGTCGATTTTGCTCTGTGTGAAATCCATATTGTTTAGTGTTTTTGATATTTTCTAATGCCACGCTCTCGTGGTTTGTTTAAGTTCATATTTTGCTTTATTAAATTAACACACTTTGTTTTCATTATTCGGCTCAACGAAACCCTCTGGTTGCGGCGTTTTTATATTTCCACCTCAAGTTCCTCGTGTAGTAAAGTGGTATTGATGTAGATGAGTTTATCATTTAAGTTTTAGTGTAAAGCTGCTATTAATAATGCCCATATAGTTGTATATGTCACGACTGGCGCATCTGTTTCATCATAGTCCTCCCCAAACTTTCGTGTATAATTTTTTGTAACTAAACGTGCTCCATGTGTTTGGATGTTACATTTGTTTTCACATTTCAGTTACTTACAACTATTATTTTCCTATTTGGCGGAGGACCTACAGTTGACCACATTTTATTTTATCATTTAAAAGTTCTTTTTTTGATCTCCATCACTTCTACCCAATTTTTTTCCGGTGAGTCGCCCATATTTTTAACTTCCTTATAGTCTTTCGGTTCACTGGTATTTTCGCTTTTAATTATGTATAACAACCTGTCGGAAGGTATGCCTTTATTAGTTCTATCTGATCGACTAGGTTTCACTACTCGTTGTTTGGAAGCGGATGGTAATTCTTGGCTGTTTGAAACATCTAATTCCACAAGGTTCACAATATCATGATTTTTATTTTCATCTTGTTCTGTATTAGTTAATGTATTTGAAAATAACCTTCAAATAATGTCTTTTTTTTCCCATGGCTTTTACAGAATTTTTAATCCTTTATCACCGGTTTTTCGAAACAGAAATATTTGCTTACTTGAATCAGAAAAATGCTCAAACTAAAAAATTCAAAACTTACAACGAAATTTCACTGCTGAGAATAATAAATTGTGATTGGGTTATTGGTGTCCATACGTGGTAAGGGCAAATCATGATTGGCAGAAACACGTTGTCCATACGGTGAATGGGAAAAACAGGGAAGGGGATAAACAAGGCTTTATAGTGGAAGGAAAAAAGCGTAAAAGTTGCCAGCTATGCAACATCTCTTAATTATTCCAGGGTCTGATCCAGTATTGCCAGATGGGCTATTTTTTTAATGCAGATACTTGATTGTCACCACTTTTTACAAGTGATAAAATGCGCCTTATTCAATGACATGATAACTAAGGAGAAAGCAAAAAGTAATTTACCGTTTCAAAAAAGTGGTGCCAATCAACAAATCTGAATTTAAAAAAATAGCCCACGGGCAACATTGGTCTGATCCAACATGAGCATGTTCTTAACCGGAAATTTTATTTAATCGAAAATTTCTAAATGAAATCAGAAGCGTGCTTAATAGGAAGAAAACGCAATTCCATATGTATTTTTTTCGGTTTTAAACATTTTTGTCCTAGATTGAACTCCGGAACAATTGAAAGATGTTGGCATTTATGATAAAACCCTTAACCCTTTCCGGCACACTGTGCCCGGTTTGGGATACCTAATATTTATTCCAAACATGCAAAAGGCACTAATAATATTTTAGTAAAATTTTCATTCACAATAAAAGCTTAAATTAAGGATTTCAAAGTAGCTAAAAAAATCGTTTGTGAATTCCGGTGTCAGTCGATAATTTCTCATTTTAGTAACAGATTTTGCCCATGCCGTAAAGGGTTAAAAAGCAAAATATTTTCCTCTATCAAATGTATATCAGTCTTAAGAATTAGCCTTTTAATTAATTTTTATTTCATCCGAAAATTTAATTCGCAAATTTCATTAAACTATTCTAAAGAATTATTGTATTTAATTGTATTAAATTGCATTAAAGTAAACATTGTGTTATTTTGATTTTATAATGTCCAGTTAGTAACACTTTGAAAAAAAATCTAAACGTTAAGAAACCTATCAATTTTTAATGCCAATCTAAAATATGTTAAACTTATTACTGGATTTAAAATATATAAACCTTATTACTCGTTTTTTTAAATGTTTCGCTTTCTTTTCGTATGACGGTTTTCGTTAGAACTAATTTTATTTGCATATTGCTTATTAGAAAGGAGCTTTTAAATTTGTCGAATAAAAAAAGAGATCCATTTAAGATCTAATTCATATCTTTTTTTTTTCTTATGAAGATGTGTGCAATATTAAAACGACTTAAGTAAAAACACGTATTGTCAAAAAGAATATTTAATTATTAAAAATACATTCAAAAAATATCTTTTCGTTTTTAGGAATTACAGACAATTTTCTTTTTAATTCTTTTTATCAGATATGAGGCAGATCAAGTATTTTTATAAAGTGATCAAAAAGCAAGTTTCTTTAAAGAAAATATTAGGGGAAGATGGGGATACTTGAGCCATTTTTTAAATTTTAATTTTTTAAAATTTTTTAGAATTTCTTAGAACAAAATAAAATATTGAAAATGAAAATTTGATATTTTTTCTTCATTTGAAAACCACTTTCAATTAATTTTGAACTATTTTTCTATGTCTAATAAATTTTTACTTTTTCTTTTACATTGTGGCTCAAGTATCCCCATGGAGGGGATACTTGAGCCAGATGTCACATTCGCACCAGTATTTTGCAAAGAAAAAAACCGATTTACAATATACGCGAAAAAATGCATTAAACCTTTTTCAAATAAATTTGGTCGAATTTTTTGGTGTCGTTGTGACATTTCAGAATTAAAATTTTGTGGTAGAAAATTCTACCAGCAGAGCTCAAAGGGTTAATCACCATACTTTAAAAATGGTACCAAGGTATATGATTTCTTTTTTACATGTTCAGAACTATAAATATGTTACCATGTTGCCAGTTTTAGAAAGAAAAATTGAACAACTGTAGAGATAAAGGGGGTGGCTCAAGTATCCCCTATGCTCAAGTATCCCCACTCTCCCCTATACATTAATGACTGCCAAATATGATTATTGCGTTAATAGAAAATTTAAGAATTATCTTTAAGCAATTTTTGTCTTTCATTTCATAATTTATTATTGGGTGCATATTTCATAGTTTTGAAATAATTTGAATTGATTTCTGTGCTTATCATCTTTGAATATTGTTTTTTTGTAGTTTTTTTCGTTACGTTCCAATCTGTGCTGTAGTAAAATTAGTGCAAATCACATAGTTTCCCATAGCTGCCAACATTTGCGCTTTCTTCTTACCACAGAAATTTAGCAGTAAAATTTGCATTATCATATCGCCAACGTTTGAGATTAAATAAGTCAAAAATTTCGTTTAAATTTTATTGGTAAAAACGTAAATGTTGGCAGATTTGGGTTAATATTTCTGTAAAGTAAATTTATTTCCCAATAAGGAAATTAGCCTTCATTAATCGCTGGATTTCTGTCATTAAAAAACATGCAGTCATAGAAGTTGAGGTTTAAAAATTACAAAGCATGGTATTGGTAAACATTTTTAGTAAAAAATAGAAAACAAACAGGTATTTAACCCCTTCTGGTGCAAGGAATTTGTATTTGTAAAATGAGGAAATAATTAAATGGCACCTGTATTTAAAAGAAAATTTATTTCTAATCAAGTAAAACTATATTTTTGCATACTTAATAAAAGAGAAATTTTCATTATAAATTCGAGTATCAATGTGACAATTTGGGGTTAAAATTATGTGATTCCATATTGAATCACCGCCCTTCAAAAGGTTAATTGCAAAATTACTAACAGCTTCTTGAAATAATATCGAACAATGAAATTAAACCTTTAGTTCCCATGTTACAATACGATTTAGAAATTCAGTAAGTCAGAGGATATGAATTCCTAACAAAAATTTCCTATAATAAGTTTAGCTTTATTTAAATACGAAATTTCTGTCATTAAATAAAGCAACCATTGGCCCACCTGCTATTTTTTAACCCCTTTATCTCTGATGGTAGAATTTTCTACCACATAAATTTAATTCCGAAATGTCACAATGACACCAGAAAAATTGACCAAATTTATTTGGAAAAGGCTTAGTGAATTTTTTTTTTCCGTGTTTGTCGTTAACCGTTTTTTATTCTTTGCAAAATACTGGTGTCAATATGACATTTGGAATTTTGAAGAAATTTAAACCCCAGAGCTCAAAGGGTTAATGATTACTAAAATTGCAATCAAGATCTCCAGAACGAGATTTTAGTACATAGAAATTGATGAATTTACTTTACCACTTCTCTGATTTGTCCATAAGTCATACGGGCAACGTGTTTTTACCAATCATGATTTGCCCGATATTCCAAATGTGATTCATTATTTTCACCAGTAAACTTTTATTGTAAATTTTGCATTATTTAATTTTTTTTTTTATTCATTTAGGTACAAATTTCTATTTTGAAAACCTGGTGACAAAAGATTAAAAATTCTGTAAAAGACATGAAAAAAATGGGCATTATTTAATTTTTTTTCAAAAATATTGATCGGTGAAGTGGTTAAACTATTTGTGGTGGGTGTGCAGGAAATTTTTATCCTTTTAACACCACTAATTATTTTACCACGTCATGTTGAAATCTAACACCGTCCCTCTTATACTACGCCTGACTACGTGGTGACTGATACGTGGTGCTACGTGGTGACACGAAAATTGCGGCTGCCGTTGACTGATACATTTTTAAACACTTAAATTCATGATTTTTCTTTTTCTTTCGAAAAAGTTACAAATGATTTTCAGGAAGGGTTATTACGCTGTCAAAATAATGACGAAAATCAGAGATACATTTTCGTGTAACGCGACACCTTTTCGCATTCTGCACATCTACAATACAAGTAAAAACTAATATTAATTAAAATATTGCAAATCAGTGAATATTTTTATAAATATGAATCTAAATATCTTATTTAAAATAAACTTTATTTCATAAAATGTATCCCTTAAATTCAAAATTTATTCTTTTAGACTGCAATACATGTAAAAACTACTGTCATAGTTAAAATATTGAAAATCAACGAATATTTTTATAAATATTAATCTATATATCTTTTTTTTTACGTAAACTTTATTTTGTAAAATTTATACCTTAAATGCATAAATTATTCTTTTAGAATTGTGTTTTTTATTTTTATGTTAAAGATTTGACACGAGAATTTTCAACATAGATTTTTAATTTTATTTAGTAGCAAATTTCGTAAATTTTTCAAGAATAATATTATCTGTATATATATAGTGGTTGCTGATATGCATCACTATGCAATTATACAATTTGAGCTCTGTTGCTTACATTTCTTGAAAATTCCAAATGCCACATTGGAGCTAGTATTTTGCAAAGAAAAAAAATCATTTTCAAATATACACGGAAAAAAAATAATGAAAGAAATAAACCTTTTCTAATAAATCTGGTCGAATATTTCGGTGTCATTGTGTCATTGCAGAATTAAAATTAATGAACCATTTGATGAATTTTAAAACCATAAATATGAAACCATTTAATACCTAAAGGCCACATTGTCAGCATAATTTCGGTTTAAAAAAATCCGTTCATTATATGCGTGAAATATAGCTTTTTCTTATTTTCAAATAAATTTGTTTTCTAATTCCTGCGTCAATCATTAACCACTCAACTTATCAATATTTTTGAAAAAAAACTTTCAAGTAATCCTAGTCTTTTACAGAATTTTTAATCTTCCATCACCGGTTTTTAAAAATAGAAATTTTTACAAAATACAATCAGAAAAAAAAAATTATCAGATTAAAAATACAATGTTTACAATAAAAATTTACCGGTGAGAATAACAAATCATGATTCGCAAAACCACGTTGCTCGTATGACGCACGGGCAAATAAGGGAAGCGATTATTTTTAACACTTAACCCTTTCCGGAGCAAGCAAATTCTATTAGTAAAATGAGAAATTGTCGATGGACACCGGAATTTATAAAGGACTTGTCTAGATATTACGAATTCCTTAATTTAAGCTTTCATTGTAAAAGCAAAATTATATTAAAATATTACTCGTGCCGTTTGCAAGTTTGGAATTAAATTTAGGTGTTGCCGGCCCGGCAACACTGCGCAAGAAAGGGTTAAGTAAAGGATGAGCTCTGCACCGCAACAGGCTTGCCAGATGGGCTACTTTTTTTAAATTCAGATTCTTGATTGGCACCACTTTTTTGTAATGGTAAAATGCTCCTTATTTATTGGCCGATTAATAAAAGCGAAAACAAAGGGAATTTTACCGTTTCAAAAAAGTGGTGCCAATCAAGAAATCTTAATTTAAAAAAGTAGCCCACTGGCAACAATGCAACACAAAGGGTTAAAGGCTTAACCCTTTCCGGCGCATTGTTACCACTCCGGCGACACCTAATTTTAATTCCAAACTTACAAATGGCACCAATAATATTTTAGTAAAATTTTACTTTTACCATGACAGCTTAAATCAGGGAATTCTTAATTTCTAGAAAAGTCTTTTGTAAATTCCGGTGTCAGTCAATAATTTCTCCTTTTAGGAACAGAATTTGTCTGCGCCGGAAAGGGTTAAGGAGAAAATTTGTTTAAGGAAATACAAGTACCGAAAACTTTCTTGGCCTGGAAACCTCAGAACTCATACGAACCCTCTCACTGCACACAGAAATGAGTTTCATAGGTATGTCAAATAGCTTTCGATAGAAAATGTGGTGAAAAATATTTTAATAAAAGTTGAGTAAATTTTCCGGGAGTTCTTGTCTTAAAAGTTTTATAGAATATAAATCAAAATGCATTTCATCTGCCTTCAAGAAAAAGGCCACAGCAGTTTTTCAATACTTTTTTCCTACATTTTTTCTGCATTCATCGTTTCAATTGCCTTGTAAAATAACTAATAAAATATATTTTCACAAATATTTTTGTAAAATTTAATCAATCGAAAAACAGAAATGTGTTTCTTTTTATGTTAATGTTGATACAATTTTCGATTTTTTAACCCGTTGCGGCGCAAGACAAATTCATTGCTAAACCCCTTGAGCTCTAATGGTAGAATTTTCTACCACATAATTTTAATTCCGAAATATCACTAGAAAAGTCGACGAAATTTATTTATATAAGGTTTAATTCATTTTTTCGTGTTTATTGTTAACTGATTTTTTCTTTGCAAAATACTGGTGCCAATGTGACATTTGGAATTTTGAAGCAATTTACACCCCAGAGCTCAAAGGGTTAAGTGTTGAAATTAACAACTTTATTTATAAATAAGAAAAAGCCCATTCACCCATTCAATTAATCGTAAATTTTGTAAAGAAAATTACGGTGCCAATGTGGCGTTTGGGAATTAAAATAAGTGTTTCCTAGACATACCACCGCGCCGCAAGGGGTTAACCCTTTGAGCTCTGATGGCTGAAATTTCTATCACTTAATTTTAATTCGGAAATGTCAAAATCGCACCAGAAAATTCGAAAAGATTTATTTGTCAAAGGTTTAATGCATTTTTTCGTGTATTTTGTTAAACCATTTTTTCTTTGCAAAATACTGGTGCGAATGTGACATTTGGAATTTTGAAGAAATTTACCCTCCATAGCTCAAAGAGTTAAATATTATGATGTGTTACTATTCAGTTAAAATTTATTATAATATAGTATATGTATAACTGCATACATTATCTGTTATTTTTATATCGTAATATGATATGTTACAGAAAAAAATGAAGTCCAAATTATTAAAATATTGTCTACCCTTATTTAAATGCAGCATAATTAGTTTTAAAGTTCACGCTCCTGTTCAAAATATCTCACACAAATGTAGAATTTGTCAAATTACTGTTTCACTAACTGAAACTAGTTAGTGTTACATTCTTGACGTTGATAACGATACAGAACTGCTAATGATTTTATCTACATTTGTCAAATTCATGGTGTACAAAATATTCTATTCGCACTGGATATAAAGTTAAAAATCCGTGAATAGTAATGCAGTGCTGAAGCTATAATGAATCATAAAGTACTGTCAAAGTAAAATGACATTTACAGAGTTGCCAACCTCCGGCTTTTGTTAATTCATGAAAACGTACTTTGAACCAGAAAATTTATTTAATTAGAAGTGTCTAGTATTAACACAGAAATTCATTTGAAATTTACTTAATATCATGGACTCAATAAATTTCGGGTTTGAAGTATAATTGTTTGATTTTTAAAAAGCCGGAGGTTGGCATGTCTGCATTTATTCATATCAATAGAAATTATGGTGTTCAATATTGTAATAAAATTTGAGTAAAATTTCCGGGAGTTCTAATGTTAAAAATCTTATATAATATAAATCAAAATCCATTTCAAACTGTGTTTATGAAAAATGTTACAGCAAATTTTCAATCCTTTTCCCCCACATTTCTTTTGTATTGATCGTTTTAGTTGCTTTGTCTTATATAATATAACTAACATCTCTTATACGACAAACTACAGACCTATTTCACTTTTACCCTCAATCAGTAAAGTTATGGAACGAGTCATACGGACCCAGTTACAGGATATTACAGGGTTGCTAGTTTAACCTACGATTTAAATTTGAAATTGCAACTCAATACGGGACATTTCGAAAGAAGAATTTTATCGTTATGTGAAAGTCTCAAAAGCCTCTCATTATCATAAAATACTTTTCTTTATTTCTGGTAGGAACTCTAAATTTCCGAATAAAAAAGATCAAAATAATAACCAACATTTATATAGTGCTACGTTAACCCTGCAGTAGCCATAAACAGTAAAATTAGTTGGTACCAAACGGATATATTTACATTAAACCCATAAATTTCTGCAATAAACAAATTCATCTTTATTAACCTATTTATGGCAAGCATCTTTTACAGAATTATTTAATTTTCTACGGATTTTTCGAAACAGAAAATTTTCACGTAATTTTAATCGGAAAATGCCCTAATTCAATACGACAAAATTTGCAATAAAATATAACTGGATGAAATAATCAAGAGCTTATTTTATGAGCGATAGCTCATTTATTGAATAAGCCCGAAAGTCTTTTCGAAAATAACGGTGGCATGTAAACTAGCAGTTATCCACTATGTGATTTATACTATCAATACCCTTGGAACAAACAAGTGATAAATTAACACAAGAATGGCGGTGAGGGGTCATTTTGGCCCTGACCAAATGGTTATATTTTGGTTTGTACCAGAAATTGCTTTAAAAATAATTAAAAGGTACAAAGGAAAACAGGGTTAATTAAATAACTTAACCGAGTTTAAATAAAAATTCTGGTAATAAATATTTTTAAAAAACTTGAGTAAAAATCCCCGTCTTTCTAGTGTTAACCCTTTGAGGTCTGCGGTGTAAATTTCTTCAAAATTCCAATTGTCACGTTGGCACCAGTATTTTGCAAAGAAGAAAACCAGTTAACGATAAACACGAAAAAATGAGTTAAACCTTTTTCGTATAAATTTGGTCAAATTTTCTGGTGCGCATGTGACATTTCGGAATTAAAATTATCTGGTAGAAAATTCTACCATCAGAGCTCAAGGGGTTAATAAACAATATCTTCATAGCTTGGGAGGTAATCTGGGTAATACAGTTACGCAATGTTTATGAAAACTACTTTTCATTTACATTATTTAGAAAAATGCCTTCCTATAAATATTGGGTCACTATCAAACGTTCTCTATATTTACTCTATACTAGTGTATTTAAATGCTTTATGTGAATAAACATATCACTCAAGATATTACTAATGTCAATAATAATGAATAATGACTGATGACAATAACAAATTATTGAAACAATAATCATTCCTAATTTAACATGTAACATATAAAATGCAAACAAATTTAATCAAAGCACGACTTTGTAAATAGTCAGCTTCATAAATAATTTTGTTAGAGATAAATAATAATAATAATAATAATTTAACAGGATAAACTGTTATAAGTTAAAAGGCGGTTATGTAATACAATGTTTTTCAAAATTGCTATTCAATCAGATAATTAAATAAAACACCATTCATTAAACATTGCACCACAATAAAACTCTTTTTGTGAGATAATATTACAGATTTTCTTTTCGAAACAATTAAATATTTTTCATACTTCAGATTGTCACTGGTCAAATGTTTTAGTCTACAACTATTTCTATTTTATAGATTCGTAATAGCGGGTTTGTGTTTTCATATCCTTGGTTGACATCGCGAGCCGTATTTTTAACGCTTTGTCCAATTTTGAACTCCTACAAAAAATCAAAACTTCTTTTTTTCCATGGTATTTTTAATCCTTTGAGCTCTGTGGGTAAATTTCTTCGCAATACCCAAATTTCACATTGGCGCCAATATTTATCAGTCAAAAAATGTAGTTTATAATGTACACAAGGGAGGGGGGATAAATAATTTTTTTGCAAATATATCTGGTCGACTATTCCTGCACCATTTTGATATTTGGACATTAAAACTACCGTAATTTCCGGCTTATAATCTGCGCATCAAACTTTTTTCGACCCAGAATTTTTTTAATGAAATGTAACTTGTTAGATCGCCGTAAATAACTGTTTTCATTCACTAGATAAGACTTATGGTTCTAAAAAGAATTGTTTGATCCGCGGGAATTACTGTAAGTGAGAAAAAATTAACCGTCATAGCTCAAAGAGTTATTGTTAAACCCCTTGAATGGCGGTGGTATGAAATATATCCCACTAAACTTTAATTATAAAATGAGAGTTTTAATTTTATTAAGTTTGTGAAGAAAAGCTTTTGCATATTTAGAGATAAATTTGGTTTTAATGCCTGGTGTCATTCCAGCATTTCGGCATTTTACGAATAGAAATCATTCGCCCCTGAAACAGTTAACACTAAAACCAGCGGAAATTTTACCCAAGTGTTATAAATATATTTTATTCGACGTACTTTTCCGTGGCACACTTTTCATCTATTTTTATGGGTACCCATTTAACTTATTTTAGAAACAAAATTCTGGTTCGAATCGATATATTTTCATTTGTTTACAGGTAAAATGACCGCTTCGGCGGCTCTAGTGTTAAATACCCCGTAAAATGAAAAAAAAATAGCTGAAGACTAAATAAATAAATAAAACTGTGGTTTTTAAAATATATTACTCGTAGATGCCAACCTCCCAATTTTTTTCATACCAATACGTTTATGCAGAAATGCACTTATTTTATAAAATGGCGAAATTTCTGTAATTATAAAAAGCGAACATTTTTTGAAAGAATTTACTCATAATTGCCGAAACGTCAGTGAAGGCTTACTTTGGAGATACGAAATTTTTTGGTTTCCGTCTGTCAGTCAGTCAGTCTGTCTGTTCCGCGATAACTAACGCAAAAAACACCCGATTGGCTTGAAATTAAGTGGGTATGTTAGTGAGGCACTGGGATTAAGCTGTATAGTTTTTTGTTAGATTTGATTCATTCGCTCCGGAAATATAGAATATTTTATTTTGCGCAATAATGCTTTTCTATGGCAAATCCAATGATTTTCAATTTTTTTTCCGTGAGAGAAAATGACACAATTCATTAATGGAATTCAATGATAAATGGATACTGATATTTACCAGTTAAATTATTCGAATTGTTTTGAAATTTCGTCTATGCATTTGTCAGATTTTTAAAGTTATTACTGCAAATTTTGGAGATTTTTTATAAATGTGTTCCAATAATATAAACTAATTTGGTTTAGAGATTTACTTATTTAAAATGTATTTATTTCATTTTCTTTATTTTCTCTTAATGGTTGCTAAGAAACTATTCATCCTAATCCTTATTATATTTTAATGCTATAAATTTGAAAGCGTGAACGAAAATTTAAATGAAGTCAACGTCAAAACTGATGAATTAATTAATGTCTTTTTATCTTTGCGGAAAAGCCCAGAAAAGAATATAGGCTATATTTTATTAATTTTATTCAATTATTTTCCTTAATAATTCAAAATTTCCTTGTTTTTCATACAGAATCAAGAGCGATTTTTTAGATAAAATTTAACCAATTTCCTTTATCGCTAGCAAAAAAAAAAAAAAAAAAAAAAAAAAAAAAAAATCTGGAATAATTTTTTAACGGCAATAAGTTTCAATTGAGCAACTTCCATTCGAAAAAACAAACTAAGAAAAAATAAATATGACGTCAGTATTAAAATAAAAATAAAAATAGTACTTTATTAAATATTAAACACGGAAATTTGTTTCGTTAATAAGAATTTTTCTAACAAAAATGGGGGCATAATTAGAAGTAAAAGAAATAAAAAATAATTATATTTTTAACAAATATTTCAATTGGTAAAATTTGACGTCATAATTTAACAAAAACATTAAGCTGTATAGTTTTTTGTTATATTTTTTGGTATTTTATAGTAGTCGTTAAAAATACAAGAAACATGGATATCAAATAACTCATGAAAAATAACGCCATTGCCGAAACTTCAGTGAAGGCTTATTTTGAAGACACGAAATTTATTGTTTTTCATCTGTTAGTCTGTTCTTCTGTATGTTTGTCTGTCCCGCTATAACTGCTACAAAATGCAATCAAAACATTTTTTCTCTGAAACAAAATGTAAAACTCTAGATTACTGAGTTTACACTCACAAAAGTTCCTGATACATCAGATTTAGGTGTTTGCTGTTGGCAGGTATGTAGAAGTATGAAGATAATGAAAAATATTTGTCCAAACTGTTACTTATCCTTATAAATCAAAATGTATAAGGAAATGCAAGATATACAATAACCATTAGCACAGTTATTAGAAAGTGGCAAATTTAAATCAAGTGATGCTACGGGGGGTTCAGAGAGGGCAAAGCCCCCCTGAAGGAATTTACTATGTTATAATAAAAAAACAAAAATAATAGATCATGAAAATTTCAGAATATCCTAACATAACTAAATTTTTACCGCTTTTGAAGGCTGAAAACTTCTAATTCTTATTTTATTCTTATAAATAATTAAGTACTATGAAAATTTTAAATTAAAGTGTCCAAGAAGTTGAATATTACCGAAAGTGTGTTTAAATATATATATATATATGTGCAAAGCTGACGTTGAGGCTCCTGATCTGCAGATTTACAAGTTAAAAAGTCGAGAGTTTGGCAACTAATACTACAATGCAGTATTTGAATGTAATGTATCAAACTAGTTGTGATTGAAAACTTCCATAACAGAAATCATCTTTATTTTTTTCACAACCTAGATTTTTAAAATTTTATTTTATAATTTTATTTTAAATTTATAATAAAATATTAAAATTTTATTTGCAACGCTCAAATAATTAATGAATATATTTCATGAAAAGGTAGAAATTTTCAAAAAAATTTTTCATAAACTGACATAAACTTGGCATGGCACTTGTGACACTGATAGTGATAAGGAAATCTCTTCATACATATTATCCAATATTATAAAGCAAAATAGGATTATTTGTACATTTTAACACTGGAAAAACGGCGAGGGGCCAATTTGGCCCCTGCTAAGTGAATATATTTCGGTTCAAACCAAAAATTTCTTTCTAAAATATGTTTAAAGTAACAAAGGGGAAGATGGTTAGTTAGATAACCTATACAGTTTTAAATAAAAATTCTGGTGTTAAATATTTTTTATAAAACTTGTATAAAACTTCACGTTTTTCTAGTGTTAAATGATAGATTTTCTTAAAACGTAATAAAAGACATTATGGCTATCAATTTGTTAAAAAAGTCATTGATTCGGGCGAATTAAGCAGTTCTGTAGCAAGCGTTTAAATGATCCAGCTGCATATATTATTATTTAGAGAGCAATTAGTTTGTCACCGATAAAATATATAATTTTTTTTTCACACCATAGTTTTCTATGTGTTATATTGTGATCATGGAGAAAAATCATGAAGAAAGTTTCTACTTACTGAATCAGTTAGAAGATGACTATCAGATGAGTAATATGCCATTATAAAACATTTTCTATATTAACCAATTCATATAAAACATATTTCGATTTTCAATATTGTAATTATTTCTTTTTTTCCTTAATAGAGTAGACAAGAGTAGAAAAGCAGCAATGTTAATCATAAATTTTGAATCGCATTGTTAATATATGTAAGTGTATCAAATATGGCAAATAGTTATAAACATAAAGCTTCGTTTAAAAAATAATGAGAGTAAATTCTTAAAAATGAGCAGACAGATTCGTACCCGAGTTGCCAGTTTGACATCCATTTTTATTCCGTTATATATCACCTGTAAAGCAATGGGATCTATATAAACCCATTATATAACTTAAAATACCTACAAAACAAACTCCACTTGAGTTTTGGTAGTCTAAGTCATATTGCTGATAACTGCTATGTTTGCTTGCCACCGTTATTTTCGAAAAGTTTGCATTTGCCTTTTTCAATTAATAATACGTCAAAGATAAAATAAATCACATTTTTTGTTCTAAAATACTGGTAGCCAAAAATCATAGTATGTTGACTTCTACTGTAAGTACCCATGGAACTATTCATGTGTGATTGTTTTTCGGATATTTTGTAAAAACTACTTTGAAATTGTATTATTTGCCTTATACATTCTGCGAGTAAATAAGACTAAGATTGTTTTTTGTAAACAGTTGTTAAAAAATACGGGAACCCAATCAATTTTATATAAAGCAAAATGTATATAAATTATTCTATGCTCTTGATTGCGTATCATGTATTTGAATACTGTAATAAAAATCTAGGCGACAGCGGATAGTCTCTCACTACTAAATTTTAATGAATACTATGTGTTGAATAATTCGTATAAAGTTTTTATGAAAATTCTAATAAAATGTAAGGAAAAAACTAATAAAATTTTTTGGTGAAAGTCTACCCGCTGGCACCTAGTTTTCTACACTTCTTGCGTAGTAACTTGTAATATTTCTAATTTATGAATACGCGTGTTGTTCAATACATCTATACCTTCTAATTCCATACATCATTTTTTTCTGGTTTCTTTTATGATATTTTGAACCGCAAACTTAATAAAATAAATTTTTACTTCTTTCTAAGTAATATCTCTTTGAATACATTCAAACATTACATAAAACTTCCGAATGTAACCTACGTCAAATACAATTTTGATAAGAAAATTAACCTTATTCTTCTAATGCCCCTGATAGCATATATGCTACCATCAGTGTTTCTAATTTTGTGGATTTTTTAATTTGCTATTACAAATTCACTCCAGAAATTTAAAATACCAATATATGCTTTATACAATAACATACATTAAGCAATGAAATAAAGTTGAACTTACTATTGAAATTTACTATTGAAAGTTAAATTTGCAGAGCTGCCAACTTCTACGCCTTTTTAAATGAGAAAAACGCGTTTCGAACCAGAAAAATTATTAAATAATATACGTTCTGTATTTATTTCATGATTTGTAGTACTGCATTCTCTTTTAACTTGTTAAATGAAATTTCTGGTTCGAATGGGTTTGTTTGGCTGTAAAAAGGGCATAGAAGTTGGCAGCCATGAATTTGCTATTGATTTTATTTACTTTCAGTCTGAATTCAGATTATCTGAATAACGGAATTTTAGAACATATTCTACTCTTGGAATCAGAGTTTTAACATAATGTAACCTGCATTTATTCTTATAGGCATGCATTTTATTTATTGGGCATAAATTTTGAAACATGATTTTTTGTACGAAATATGCTTATTTCACTTGCAAGCAATGAACAATATTAGGAAAGGTAGTTCTGGTGACTGATTTTGTTTATTATTCATACCATTATTTGTAAATAATAATTTTACTTAAAGATTATTGAAATTTCCCCACGAAGATTATTGCTTTCGAATAATGATATTCAGAGTAATAATCATCTGTCGTCCTCCAATCACGTACTTTGCTTTCATTTTTAACACATTACATTTGTGAAATAAGAAACCTTATTTTATATATTAACCTTATATTGCCAAATTTTATTAACCTTAGTTTAATATATTACCTATATTACTATATTACTACCAATATTACTACCTTATATTACTATATTACCTATAATATATAGTATTTATTAACCTTATATTACCAAAAACGAAAAATCATGTGTCCAGAATAGATTATGAAACACTCTCCGAAACAGTGAAAATTCTGTAACGAAAATACCGTAATTTCCGGCGGATCAGACAATTCTTTTTCGACCCAGAAATTGTAAGTAATAATTGAAGCCAAATATTTACCACGATCTAAGAAGTTACATTTTACTTTCAAAATTTTCTGGGTTTAAAAATGATTGTTTGATCCGCGGAATATATGCCGGAAATTACGGTAATTTTTTTTAAGGTTCAAATATGTCTAAATAGAAATGTAGAAAATGCATAGCGCATTCGAAATCCCAAATTCTTGATTTACCCCGAATAGTACAGAAAATATCGTAATTGTCTTCAGCAAAGCTGTATATGATTCATAGATTGATATGTATATAACATAGACTAAACTTTACATTTAGTTCAGTTAAACGAAGTGTACGCTTGAAAATTTTCACTCAGCGGTTTGCTTCAATAAACGGAAATGTACTTGAACCATTTTATGTACCTTGTACAAAATTGATATACGAAAATTGCACCCACCAAGTAACATCCAATAAAAAAGTTAAATTTTAAAACATGCATCACAACTAAAAACGTACATCCAGAAATTATTCTGTATATGCAGTACATCAGAAAAATACTTCAGTATGCCCATGTAAATGAACGACAAATTATATACATAGCAGATTCTACAGTAAATGATTTTTGCTGCCCTTAAATGATATACAAAAAGTTCAATTTATTTCAAATAATGTAATGTCTTTAAAATACGCTGCGAACGATTTTTGACAATAGGCCGTTATAAAAAAAATTCTTTTCAGAATCTCTGTAAATGAAAGATAAGGCGACACAATCCATTTTCAATACCAAACATGCCACAGTAAACAAAGTAAACATCAAATAACAATATCAATTTCATAGCAATCTGATTTTTTACGGTAGTTAGAACACGAATAGACAGGCAGACAATGCGAATCCATAAAGAATTTCTGATTATGCTGGAACTTTTTCAAAACATCATTGACAAATCCAGTAACTTCTAATTTACATAATAATCATTTACACGATGTAATTCATAGTTTTTAGGTTCGTTCGTAATTTTATAAATCTGTAGCGCCTATACTTTTAGCCTCATCCGTCTATAATAGAGCAAAAACTACCCAACCGAATGGTTTGAAATTTAACATATAATACGTTATAGATTACTGTCCTGTAGTTTACAACTTTCTGTAAATCGAAATAAATTTAACGCATAAACAAAAGTTTTATTCATTTATGAAATCCTATCATACGTAATTAAATCAATGAAATCCCGTCATAGGTAATGATTCTGAATACCCATGTTGATTGAATCATACTTATGATACAGTCATATTATTTCTGTATTATTGTATTTAATATATATAATCATAATACATTTTGTATTAATACATTTTTTTTGTATTAGAATTCAACAGCTGTTGCACAAAGATATGAATGTTTATAAAACGAGTAACACGAACTATCTCAATTCCCACCTTGGACATACAATTTCCGGCTTTTTATTTTATAAGATGTTTTATAATAAATCTGTATATTAAGAGGTGTTTGCTGATGTATAAACTGAAGATACCAATTGAAATGAGTTTCAATTGTTTTAAATACCGTAATTTCCCGTGAATATGTCGCGGCTTAGCTAAGTCTTCTTCAAACCTTCTTTATTAAAAAAAGAAGTCAAACAAATGCTATTCAGATTTAAGTTACATTGTGTTTAAAGCAAATTCTGGTTAAGAATCGAATTATCTAAATGCGGCGCATACGTGCGAAATTACGGTACACATTTCAAATAAATGTACCGATGGTAATGTGTTAACCCTTCGAGAGACAAAGCATTTCTGTTCTTAAAATGCTAAAATGTATGAATAACACCGGAATTTAAGAACATATTTATTTCAAAATATATCAAAGTTTTTCTGCACGTACTTGATAAAATAGAAATTCCCACTTCAAAATTCTGGTGTCGATGTGGCATTTCACAATTAAAATTAAGTGGTATATATTTTATACCACCACCCTTCAAATGGTTAAGAAATATTTATAGTTAAAAAGTAAAAAAAATAATAATCTCGAGAAAAATGACACCATGCTACGAGGAGTGTTAATTATCAACAATGAATTATTATTATTAGTAGTAGTAGTAGTATATTAACATTTGAGTTTTTAATATCTAAATAACTAAAGAACGCGTGTTCCTAAATATTTGAAATAGTTAACCCTTTGAGGGGCAAGCAATTGCGTTCGAGTAATTCTGAACTCCCACCGGAAATTTGTAAAAAAGTTATATCAAAAAGAGGAAAAGCAATTTCACGACTGTTTTCCACCAAAGTTAGAAAAGTGAAATTTAATAATATTTTTCTGGTGTGAATCTTCATCAGTCGTAGGTGGTATATAATATATACCGGTGCCCCTCAAGGGGTTAAAGGACACCAGGATATAAATGAATTTGTTTGAAAACAGGTAATATTTTGTCTTATCTTACATTTGACAAGCAATTTTTTTTTCGAAATGCATGCGTCAATGATAGATTTCGTGGTCAAAATTAAGTGGGGCGTACAATATTCAGCGGGAATTGGGTCCATGAATAGCAAAGCAATCATAGAAGAATGTTTCAGTTTTAGTAAATATATTATCCCTTTGAGCTCTGTTGAGTGAATTTTCTACCACTTAATTTTAATGCATTTTTTCGAGTATATTAAAAGTCGAATCTTTTGTTTAAAAAATACTGGTGCGAATGTGACATTTCGGTTTTAAAAGAAATTCATTCCCAGATCTAAAAGAGTTATAACAGTTTAAGTCAATTGCACTTCTTTGTCACGTTTGATACGGCATCATCTTTCGTTTCAAATTTGCTTTTGGTACCAGCAATGATGGAAAATAAAATTTGCCTTATTTTATTAAAGAATTTTTTATATAGTGCAATTGTAGGTAGCCTTTTTAAAAAAAAGTGGTGGATTTTTACTTTTAGATAAGTTGGCAAGTATGCATTGGCATACATTTCTGCTTATCGACAGTTTCCCTAAAGTCATACTTACATTCATAGCTTCTAGCGTGCTAATAATTGCCGTAAAATTTTTTCAGCGTTACCTTAGTCAAATGAGCAATTTTTATATCGAAAAAGTGTGTAGTAAACTTATAGGAGGAAAGAAAGAAGACACATTTTGATTTTTTTTTTGTTAGAAACATGTTTATTTACTGCAGAAAATAACGGTACAGTATTACGGAAATTATCGGTATGTCAAAATACGCAACATGATCTTGATCAAGTTGACTCACATTGCCGAAAAAGTGCATTGATATATATATTAAACTTGTCGGTAAGCTGACAGAAATGCATTTCTGTTTTAAATTTTGAATAAAACTGTTTAAAATTGTATTCTTCATGTAAAGCATATATTTGTCATCGTATGACACTAATATTGCTTTTCGAAGTTAGTAGTACGAATTCTAAAAATGCAAATTAGCAGCAAATCTTGAGAGTCGAAACAAATGAATTAATTTCAAATATATAATATCGCTATAGCTAGTTAAATCAATTTATTCTAATTTTAACTAGTGGTATACTGAAGGCCCGTATACCACAGACTGTACGCATTTATTTAAAAATGACTATCAGTTTGCTGTATGAAATATATCTAAATTTTAAGAATTTTCTTTTATTTCGTTAATTAAATTTTATTATGCCTAAAACATTAAATCGTAAATTCAATTAATCTTGCGAAAAGAATACCTTCTATAGATTTGAAGACGTCTAATTAGTGATGCTTGAACAAATATCCATCTAAAATTAAAGAAATTCATTAGCTTCAGCTTCTGCTATAAACGCTAGCCTTTTTTGGATTTGAATGCCTTTTTAGAAACTTTTAGCGATACTTCCGTAAGACAGTTTTATTTGAACCCATTTTATTTACATCTTGCTCATTAGATAGAAGCTTCAAACATGTAGCATATAAAAGGAAATCCATAAAAGATCTAGATATCTTTTCTGACGCTTTTAAAGATGTATGTTACATTAAAAGGACTTCAATAAATAAAGAATATAGCATAAAAGAATGCATAAAAGAATATTTAATCCGCTCAAAGAACGTTACGCTATTTATGTTTGGGTTTTAGGAAGTGTAATTGATATTTAATTCATTTTTCTGAGATGAAGCAGATGAAATAATTGATATAGTTATTACAAGGCAAGTTGTTTAAAATAAAAGATTTAAAGTAATGAATTCGAAAATTATTATTATTTCAAATTAATATTTATGAATTACAAAGACCCGGTGATTGAACTTCCCGTCTTAAGTTATTTTCTGTAAATATTTTTATAAATGATGATTGCAGGTTTTTGGATTTCTATGTTTAGCCTTTATGAATTATTGTTTTGTTAGTATCACTTTGTTACGTTCTAATTTATATAGTAAAAAATATGGGCAAATCTTGTATGGTTTCTCCTTCCGTAAAGTCTTATCATTTCAATATAAAAAAATAGACTTAGCTAATTTGAAAAGTTCTTGTCATTAAAAAACACTTAGAAGCATAAATCATGGGCTTACGAAACATTCTATTCATAACAGGGTGCGTAGTCTGGAAGCACCTTGTAAGGACCTCTTACCAGAATTTTTATAATGTGATATTTGTTTTATTTAACGAAAGAGAAATCCTTTTTCATATGTAGCAACCAGTACTTTAAATATTTTCTGATACTAAAAGAATTAAAATCCTCTGAGTTTCTTGATGACTACGCACCCTGCATAATCAATGATATTCAAAAGAAACAGTGCGCGAACAAAGTATGTTTAGTCAGAGAATTATGCGACCAAATTTTTAACAACTTAACTGATCAATAGATTTAAAAAACCCTTTTAAAAAATGCCTATTTTTCATGTCTTTTGCTGAACTTTTAGTGTTTTATCAACGGGTTTTTAAAATACACATTTTTCGAATTGAATTAAAAATGCTTAGATTAAACAACACAAAATCCACAATAGAAATTTGCTGGTGAGAATAATAAATCACGATTTCAATATGGATGCCCGTACGTGGTACGGGAAAATCATGATTAGCAGTACCCCATTACCCGTACGACGTACGGGTAAATGTGGGAAGTGTTTCAGCTAAGCTGGGTGATTTTCTTTAAAACACGAAATGTCACACTGGAACAAGTATTTTTCAAACAAATTACACAGGTCTGCAATGGTTTTCCTCTTTGAAATCTGAGTAACGTTTTCTATAGTTTCTGATGTGCTGATTACGAGAAAAATAATAAAAAAATTCCATCACGTCTGGATTTTTTGATATTGAATATTTAAGATTTTGCTGAAAAATGTCTGAGCGTCTACATTTAAAATTTATAAAACGTCATTAAATTACTTTAGCTTAATTTTTATTGCATTTAATTAGTGTAAGGTGACATAGAAATTACTTCAAAACAGTAATTTGTTAATTACTACATAATAAGTATAAGTAATTCACATTAACCATGTTGAAAACGGGTCATTTTGGCTTAGTTTAGTAATGAGCTCATTAATACATAACGATTAGGTAATATAACATAATTGTTGTAAATATTAGTCGAAAAGAGTTTAATAAAGATAAACCAAAGGGTTTTTGTATAAGTACCCGCACTGATTTAGAAAATTAACAGTTGAAGTGCGCATCTTGCAACATAACCTTTAAAATGTCATCGCGAAGCTGTTTAAATTCTCCGAATTGTTTTTGTTATATTTGCAGGAAATTTATGGTGAAAAAACAACGAAACAGCATTACAGACTTTGTAAAAAATATTTACAAAAGTTATTTTGGATACGTTTTAAGTAACCAAGACAAAACTTAGACACCTCATAAAATTTGTACGACTTGTTTATTAGAACTTTGCAAGTGGTCAAAAGGACAGAAAAATAGCTTCAAAATCGTTTCACCTATGCTATGGAGAGAGCCTAAAGACCATGTTAAAGATTGCTACTTTTGTTGTTATGACATAACTGGATACAATTCTAAAAATAAAAGGGACATAAACTGTCCAAACGTCTCATCAGTTACGCCTGCAATTTTCGGCGATTCAAAAATGGTGCAGCCCCCGTTTCCTACTATACAAATTGAAGATTCTGACTGTGATACAGATGAACAGGACGTATACCAATCTGATCCTGAATTTCAAGTAGATTCTAACGAGTGTCATTAATTAATTAATCATTAGTTAACAAATTACTGTTTTGAAGTAATTTCTATGTCACCTTACACTAATTAAATGCAATAAAAATTAAGCTAAAGTAATTTAATAACGTTTTATAAATTTTAAATGTAGACGCTCAGACATTTTTCAGCAAAATCTTAAATATTCAATATCAAAAAATCCAGACGTGATGGAATTTTTTTATTATTTTTCTCGTAATCAGCACATCAGAAACTATAGAAAACGTTACTCAGATTTCAAAGAGGAAAACCATTGCAGACCTGTGTAATTTGTTTGAAAAATACTGGTTCCAGTGTGACATTTCGTGTTTTAAAGAAACTCACCCAGCTTAGCTGAAACACTTCCCACATTTACCCGTACGTCGTACGGGTAATGGGGTACTGCTGATCATGATTTTCCCGTACCATGTACGGGCATCCATATTGAAATCGTGATTTATTATTCTCACCAGCAAATTTCTATTGTGGATTTTGTGTTGTTTAATCTAAGCATTTTTAATTCAATTCGAAAAATGTGTATTTTAAAAACCCGTTGATAAAACACTAAAAGTTCAGCAAAAGACATGAAAAATAGGCATTATTGTTTTTTTTGTTTCTCTTTTCCCAGTCACATTTAAACGACTTGACAAGAGATATGAATCTCCCTAAAGATGCAGCAAAACTTCTCGGATCACCATTAAAAGAAAGAAATATTCTTGCATCTGGTACTTCATTTTCATGTTACCGTCACAGAGAAAAATATTTTTTTTCCATTCTTCGCTGAACATCAAGATTTAGTGTACTGTAAAAATATTCCAGGCTTGACGAAAATGTACGACATTGAATACGATCCTAATGAGTGGAGATTGTTACTTCCCAGAAAATCTAAGAGCCGTTAGCGACGAACAAGGCAAAAGATTTCACCAAGATTTGAAAGAACTAGAAGTCCGGTATCAAGGAAGATGGAATACTAGCATGATGGCGGACTACTGCTGGTTGTTGAAGCGCGACGATCCAAACCGGAAATTTAAGCGAAAATCGTACAACCGAAGATTTCAGGAAAAAAGGATCAGGTTCCACAAATAAAATTTACATGTAATTTAGATCAGTAATAAGTTATTAATGTATTTTAGTTGTTTTTTATGTTAAAAGTAATGTACTTTTTTAAATATATATTTTTTATGTGAAAACTTCTGTTTTTTTTTCTTTTTTCTATCTGTATCTTTTTTGAAAAATCTGAAGGTGATGGAAAAAAACTGAGTACATATTCGTAATCAGCGCACCAAAATACCCTAGAATCAGCTCTCAAATTCTAGAGAGGAAGTCATGACTCTCAATTTGCAGGCCTGTGTTATTTGTACACATTAATTTGTTTATAATATACACGCGCAAAACATTGCATTAATTTCTTTTCATATAAATTTCCCCTAATATTCCTGTGTCATTGTGAAATTTGGAGAATAAAACTAAGTGGAAAGTAGTTCTATCAGAACTAAAGATCAAATAATGCAAAAAATGCTATTAAACCTTTCTTGCGCAGTGTTGACGGTCCGGCAACACCTAATTTTAATTCCAAACTTGAAAACAGCACCAGAAATATTTTAATATAATTTTGTTTTTACAATGAAAGCTTAAATTAAGGAATTCATAATATCTAGACAAGTCCTTTAAAAATTCCGGTGTCAATCGACAATTTCTCATTTTACTAATAGAATTTGCTTGCGCCGGAAAGGGTTAAAAACCATAGTATCCTAGTCTTCTACACTGCTTTACTATTGCTAATGTGTTTAGGATCTGTGTACATGTTAAATCTTTCCAGCCGTTCAAATTCTGTTCGTTAAATGAGGAATGATTTACTGATACCGGAATTAACAAACTATTTTTATAAAAAAACTAAGAACTCCCTAATTTAAGCTTTCATTGTAAAAGCAAAATGTTATTAAAATACTATTGGTGCCGCTTGGAATTAAAATTAGATGTGCACAATAGTGACCACATGTGTCGGAAAAGTTTAAAAGGTCTAGCAATTTCATTTTTTCAAACACTAATACCGATATTTGTCATCATAATTTTGCATTATGGAAAGAAAAATATTTTATAAACGTACATATTTGATGTCTCAGTACTTCGTGAACAAACTTAGCAGGGAATGAATGTCCAAGTTTTAGTAGTGTTTGATGCGACAGCAGCTTTTTTTGCAAAAACTATTTTCGGCACCAGTAACGACGGAATTTTTTTTTTATCTTATTTTATTAACATATTTTTGATACAGCGTAATTTTTGGTAAATACTTTTTAAAAAGTGGTGGCAATTTTAATTATTGATGAGTTGGCAAGTACAGAGTGGTTCAAATTAAAATATCCGTATTTGCGAAGTCCTAGAGAGAGAAGCGGTGAATGTAACGTCTTTATATTTGGAGGATATACATATCAGACCATGGGAAATTGATTGGTGCAAAAAAAGTTTAATTCAAACAAAGGCCGCCAGGAGAAAATTAGGCTCTGCGATTGGTTTAAAATATGAAAAATGTAACATGACCAAGGATATACACATCTTGGTGGCAATGGGCTGATTTCGACCAATAATTCTTTATTTTATTGTTCGTTTACATTTTATTAGTATTTATGCTACGATTAATTTTATTAGTATTCTTATTAACCCTTTAACGTTCATTGGTTTCGCCACGAAACCACAAAATTTTAATTCCCATACGCAACACTGACACCGGTATTTTTATCTAAAAATATCCCTTTTATTTTGTATGTTAAAAATCACGTTTTCTTATTTAGAAATATATTTGTTCTTAATTACCGGTGTCATTCATTTATTTCGACATCTTAGCAATGAAAATGCTATGATCGTTAAAGGGTTAAGCGAAGAATGCTAAAAATTTAGCGGTGGCAATTGGATCATTTTCGTCTCGATTTTAACACTCTTGAATATTAAGCAACCAATAAAGAACAAAATAGGAAGTTTCAGTAATTAACTTTATTACTACAATTTTCTACAAACAAATTTACGATCCTAAAATACTGTTAGCGACCGCACAAATGAAAGACACACGCGTAGTAACACAAAGCACAGAAATATTATCAGGTCGAATTCAATATGTACACCATGCTTCAGTGCCAAAACATGAAATCGTGTCACCGTTAGATCTACTGCGGCGTGTAACTGATTGCAACCCATATTGCGTACTTGCAAGAGGTTCTGGTTCTTCAAATCAGCCTGATTTCCTATATTTCCTCGATAAACCTTATCTTTCAAGTAACTCCAAAGTCAAAAATCATACTTCCTCATGTCAGGTAGAAGCCATCTTGTGGTAAATGCAAGGATAATAATAAGATCCCCTGTAAAATGACATCGCTGCAATTTTTGTACTTTGCGTCCAATGCGAGGGGGCGCATCATCTTGTTGGAATGTTGTTGTAGTAAGGTACCCACACTGCTGGAGTTCTGGAATGACCACACTTTGCAACATGTCCCGATAACATGCTGCAGTTATGAAAAATGTTTTTGGCCCCTGAGGAATAATTTCCTCAAAGAAATCGCCAATCAAAGAAGTTGCCCAATCAAAGAAGTCGCAGTGATCCACATGGTAATGTGCGGAGAATGCAGGGGTATTTTTGGATATGGTGAGGATTTTCAGTGGGACAGTTTTGTGTATTCAGTAATGCGTATTCAATGAATCAAACTAAGCTAAACTTGTTAATAGGGATAAAAATACCTTTATTGTATTAAATATAATATTTTTTCACTTTCTGAGAATTCTTAACTCCGCAACAATATATCACACTGTATATAGTAATTCATTAGTAAAACATATAATAATTCCTAATTAAAATCAAACAATCTGAATAAAAACACACCCATGAATAATATCACGGGATAGAGAATTAAGGGGTTAAAAAAATCTATTTAGAAGTAAACTATCTAATTATTCATTAATTTTAGATAAATGATTAAACTTAAATATTTAGCCAACCTTTTAAATGGTAAATTTATCTTTAAGGGAAGACTTTACTGGGACTGACACTAAAATTTTTTTAGCTACTATTCCAAAAATCTTGGCGATAGAAGTATGCGTTATTACCTATCTAAATCTCCTACAAATACTATTTCTTTAAACTGTTATGATAAATCTGTTCTTCTCTTTTCTGTACATAGTTAATCTCTTAACATAATAAAGCAAAAAGTTTTTGTATTAAAATGCTTGAAAATATTTCCTTCTCACACATGAAGCTTTTCGAAATAACATAATATTACAAAATCCTCAACGGTCATACTAGTTTATAATAATTAGCATTCTATAAAACTGTCTACTCATTAATCATCTCTCATACAGTAAATTATTTACATCTGAAAAATTAATGTTTATGGCATTTAAGATAATACATGGCAAATGTAATTAATCAAAATGTACCTAAATATCTTTGAGCTCTAGTCTGTTTTAAATATTTAATTAGTTTAAAAATTGTTTTAAATTTGAAATATTGAGCTCAAAATGTAGAAATTGAACAAAAAACATTTATATTGATATAAAGAAATTGTAATTGCTACTTCTGTAGAAAAGTATTCTCACACTCTTATGTACAAAAAAAATATCCGGCATATTTAATAACTGAAATTTTGCATCTAATTAATCCGAAGATATAACTTTTAAAAAGTACTAATTTCACGGGCCACTTAGTGTGCGCAAGCTTCAAATTCCATACGTTTTTAAAATACCCCATTTTGGCTAAAAAATAAATTCTCTTTAGATTTTATGACACAATAAACTAAAATATTTTATTTGTTCTTTTGAGCTGTTTAGGATTTTGGACAAGAGATCACATTCTGAAATTGTTGAAGGTTAGTTGGGACAATTAGTCCTCCATTATTTGACAGGGAAGGCTCAGATGGAAGACCATTGGCGGCTTTAACCAATACGTCCATGGTTAGAATAAGTAAACGTATTTTATTAACTCACTTGCAAATTTAAAACTATTGTAAAAAATATACAGGGTAACTATTAATAAAGGAAATTGGGAAACTCATATATCCTTAAAATACTGAAGCTTCAACTGTAACCGCTTTCGCTGGTGTTCATTAAATACGTTGCAAACTTCCTTCAGTAAATTTATGCAGAAAAAGTTCTTTTTTTAAACCCCTCATCAGTGGAAAATTTCAATTAAAAATATAATCTAAAAATGTAGGGGAGAGTGGGGATACTTGAGCATAGGGGATACTTGAGCCACCCCTATTATCTCTACATTTGGTTAATTTTTCTTTCTAAAACTGGCAACATGGTAACATATTTATAGTTCTGAACATGTAAAAAAGAAATCACATACCTTGGTACCATTTTGAATGTATGGTGATTAATCCTTTGAGCTCTGCTGGTAGAATTTTCTGCCACATAATTTTAATTCTGAAATGTCACACCGACACCAGAAAATTCGACCAAATTTATTTCAAAAAGGTTTAATGCATTTTTTTCGCGTATATTGTAAATCGTTTTTTTTCTTTCCAAAATACTGGTGCGAATGTGACATCTGGCTCAAGTATCCCCTCCATGGGGATACTTGAGCCACGATGTAAAAGAAAAAATAAAAATTTATTAGACATAGAAAAATAGTTCAAAATTAATTGAAAATAGTTTTCAATTGAAGAAAAAATATCAAATTTTCATTTTCATTATTATATTTTGTTCTAAGAAATTATAAAAAATTTAAAAAAATTAAAATTTAAAAAATGGCTCAAGTATCCCCATCTTCCCCTATATTCATTTTTACTAGTGACAGTTTACTTCAGCGGTTATACACTGGTGATCAAAATTAAGCATAATTGGCAATTAAATAAATAATGAAAGAAATGTAAATCGAGGTGTGGTGAAACGTGATATGCGAGTGCAAAACGGTTATAAAGAAAGGAAATAATTTAAAAGAACTATAATATTTACTTTTTTTATCTAAAGTAGCAGTTTGAAACAAAACTGAGCATGGTAAGGGTTCACACTTTGAAGAAAAAATGAAAGAAAACATTAAATAAAATAGTGATGCTGCAATTTAATAAGGCGTGTGGTCACTTCTGACAGACAGGCACGCTGCACAGTGATTTCCCATACCTACTATGAAATTATGAATGAGTTGTGGGCTCAAACAATTCTAGGCTTCTTTGAAAGCTCCTTTCAGTTCTGGAACGAAACGTGGTAAGTAAAGGGCTGCAAGTTGTACCCCGAGCATATCACATACATGCTCGATAGGATTTATATCTGGGGAGTTTGCTGGCCACGACATGCGCTGGATGTTTTCCGTTTCTTGGAAGTTGTCAACCAGTACCGCACGATGACAAGGCAAATTATCATCCATGAATATGAAGTGAGAACCAACAGCGCCTCGAAACAAGCAAACATAAGGCTCAATAACTTCGTCTCTGTATCTTTCACCAGTCATACACCCCATATCAAAAATATGGAGGTCTGTGCGGCCTTCCAACATGATGCCTACCAATACCATTACTCCCCCTGTTGGAAAAATGTCTTTCCATTAGATTTCTTGGTTCAAAATGTGCTCCACGTTCTCTCCATATCGTTACCCGACGAGAATCACTACTCAGACTGAATCGGGACTCGTCACTGAACATCACATTGGCCCACTCTCTGCCACTCCAATGTTGATGTTTCAAACTGAAGTTTAAATCAGCGCGTTTATGCGCAGACGTGATAGGAATGCAAATTGCTGGTCATCTGGCATACAGGCTAGCATTATTGAGTCTCCTGTAAACAGTTTGTCTTGAAATTCGTGTTCATGTGGGGACTGTGAGCGCCGAACCCAGTTCTCTGGCAGTACTGCCCCTCTGACGTCGCGCACTTATTGCCAGATATCGGTCTTAACGAAGGGTTGTGACTCTTGGTCGACCTGGTATTGGTCGTCAGGTAAAATCTCCCGTACTTTAAAACCTGTTGCATAGTCTTTTTTTCACAGACGGGTCCACGTTCAGAATTCGAAACACTTCGGTTTGTGATCGTCCAGATTCCATCATTCCAACGATTCTTTCTTTCGCAAGCATGTCTACTTGGCGTCTTTGTGCGATCATTAATCCTGTTTCGTCAGAACATTGTTCCTTGGCCCATCAGTTGTACGAAATTCGTCTGAACTGTCTATATTGCGTGAACCGGTTTATAAGTGTTCCGACATGCGCAGGTATTTCGCGCACGATGTAGTCGACTGAAAAGTTTTACATAAACCCAATGTTTCTTCTTCAATCAATTAATCTCCGCAAGTAATTTTGAATAATTTTACGAATATTTACTCCACGTTTTTAGCATTTTACGAATTATGCTTAACTTTTGGACATCAGTGTAGTTCCGCTACATTGTAACAACCAAGAAAACCCACTGTCAGTGTCAGTGAAAAGATTATAATTCCTAGTCAAACTGAGACCAGTAAAAATGAATAGAAATTTTTATTATTTATATCAAGGGAACTTCTCTGCAATAAGGCGTTAACCCTTTCCGCCACACTGTGCCCGGTCTGGGATACCTAATTTTAATTCCAAACTTGGAAACAGCACCAATAATATTTTAGTAAAATTTTGCGTTTACAAAAAAACTTAAATTACGAATTTCAAAATATCTATAAAATTCGTTTGTGAATTCTGGTGTCATTCGATAATTTATCATTTTACTAACAGATTTTGATCATACCGGAAACGGTTAAAGTAAGATGAAATTTTCTATTCAGTTTTACTGGTGGAAGTTTTGACTGGCAGTAATCAGAAACTATTGTTCCGATGAAAAGCAAAATTGCCATCTTGTAAAAATCTCCTCAGGTTCTTCAGTTGCAACTGATAGACCATACACTAGATACATCTCTTCCTTTTTATTCATAAGTCTATTCTTTAACCCTTTCCATCACGGGCAAAATCTGTAATAAAATGAGAAATTATCGACTGACATCGGAATTCACAAACGAATTTTTCTTATACTGTGAAATCTTTAATTTAAGCTTTTATTGTAAAAGAAACATTTTAGTAAAATGTTACTGGTGCCGTTTGCAAGTTTGGAATTAAAATTAGGTATCCCAGGACCGGGCACATTGTGCCGGAAAGGGTTACGCGTATGACGGCTATGCAGTACTATTGCGCTTACAGATTCCAAGTCCAAACAAGCTAAGCGGCGCTATCACGCTGTCATTTCACTACGTGTCTCAGCAAGAGCGGCAAAATATACAGATAGAGAAAGCGCAGAGATACAGATTCGTACTGAAATGACAGCCCGATAGCGCAACCTAGCTTGTTTGAACTTGAAATCTGGAAGCACGATAGCTCTGCGTAGCCGACAAACTGTTAAACCAGAAAGTTTCTTTAATTACAGGGTTGAAAGTTCGGTCTCTAATTTTCATACATATTTAAAAATTCATGCAGGAAATTTTGACAAGAGATCTGATACTTAAGGTCATCGCTAAATGTCTTTTATTACTAAAGAATAAAGAATTACTCTTTGTTTCTGGTGTGAGCACAAAATTTCTGAATCAGAAAGATTGTAGTATTAGCAACCCTGGTTAACCCTTTGAGGGGCAAGCAAATGCGTTCGAGTAATTCTGAACTCCCACCGGAAATTTGTAAAAAGGTTATATCAAAAAGAGAAAAAGCAATTTCACGACTGTTTTCCACCAAAGTTAGAAAAGTGAAATTTAATAACATTTTTCTGGAGTAAATCTTCATCAATCGTACGTGGTATATAATATATACCACCGCCCCTCAAAGGGTTAATTAAATGTTTTGTGCATTAACTATTTCCCTGATTTGCCCGTACATCATACGAGAAATGTGTTTTTGCCAATCAAGATTTGCCCGTACCACGTACGAGCATTCTTAGTCAATTCACAATTTATTATTCTCACCAGTAAATTTTTTTTTGTAAATTTTGCATTATTTAATCCGAACATTTTCTGAGTCAATTAGACAAAATTTCCCTTTTAACCCTTAAACGTTCATTGGTTTCTCTACGAAATCACAAAATTTCAATTCCGATATGCAACACCGACACCGGAATTTTAATTTAAAAATATCCATTTTATTATGTATATGAAAAATCCCTTTTTCTTATTTAAAAATATATTTGTTCTCAATTACCGGTGTCAATCATTTATTTCAACATCTTAGCAATGAAAATGCTTTGTCTGTTAAAGGGTTAAAGGATAAAAGATTTAAAATCCTGTAAAAGATTGGAAAAAATAGGCATTTTTTGTAAGATTTTTTTTTTCGAAAATATTGGTCAGTTAAGTTGTTAAATATGGTAGGCATTTAAAAAATTTAAATTTTATTTAATCTGTAAATTTCTGGTTAAAAGTATTTATATTAAAAAAATTAAAGCCTAAGGTTGGCTTGTATGCTATCGATGAAAATTCTTAGCATAGGAATCGTACGGATCCTGGAATTTCAATAACAGAAACTTTTTCATTGCTAGAATTTACTTATAGAAAATAACACTTTAAATAAGGATAATTTTTGCGCGTTTGAAGTAGATGTATCTTTTTATAAAAAAATAGTCGTATATCATCTTGAAAGTACGGTACCCGTACGAACTCTGTGAGTTGTGGACAGCGATACTAAATTATCAAAGATTTAACAGCAATCAAGATAGTTCAAAGAAACACTCAGAATAAAACTCTGATAATAGGGTATATGCTGTAAGGGATATTAGACGTACATAAATATTTAACTATTGTATTGATCGAACCTGAGTACATCGACGCATGCTCTTTGTATCTTTTAAAAATGATTTGATGATGACTTTTAAGAAATATTTTTAATGTAAAGTAGGAATCTTCGTCGACTCTCCATGAGCATTCATTATTTCAGCTTAAAAGAACATCTTCCCTATTTAACCATTTGAGCTCTGGGGTGTAAATTTCTTCAAAATTCCAAATGTCACATTGCCACTAGTATTTTGCAAAAAAAAAAAAAAAAAAAAAAAAAAGTTAACGATAAACAAGAAAAATGCATTAAACATTTTTCAAATAAATTTGGTCGAATTTTCTGGTACCATTGTGATATTTCGGAATTAAAATTATGTGGTAGAAAATTCTACCATCAGAGCTCAAGGGGTTAATGACAGAAAATGTGTGATTAAATAATGCGTATATCACTTTTCTTTAACCCTTTCCGGCACACAGTGACCGGTCTGGGTTACCTTATTTTAATTCCAAACTTGCAAACGGCACCAATAATATTTTAGTAAAGTTTTGCTTTTACAATAAAAGCTTAAATTGAGGAATTTAAAATATCTAAAAAATTCGTTTCCGAACTCCGGTGTCAGTCGATAATTTCTCATTTTACTACAGATTTTGCCCGTTCCGGAGAGGGTTAATCTGTCGCGCCAAACAGATTTGAGGCAGAAAAATTGAAGACCCTCAAAATAATGTCTGAACTCTTTTTTCTGAATAAATTTGTCTATTTCTTATTTTAAACTGACATTTTTTACTTAGATAGGATCATAAATAAATTGACAATAAAAATTTATAAATGATCCCATTTTGAAATGTAATAATACCTGGAATAATCGGTAAATATATAGCTATGTAATGAAAATGCATTTATTTCTTTTATTTAACTTCCATAAATAGCACATGATACATCTGAACCTAGGAGGTTATAGTCAGAAATTCCAAATTCTTACCGGAAATTTTAAATGATTTACCTTTACTTTAGTTAACGATTAAATCTCTATCATTAACTAAATATCAAATTATTCTTTCGATTTTTGATGTGAATTTGGAATTTATAATTAAAATATGAGTCCATGTTAATTTACCTTCGGGTCTGACAAGGGTAATATAGATATTTATATAAAAGTAATTAGCTATAATGTAAGAAAAATTTCTATTAATACCGCAATTTAAACCTTTTAAATATGATATTTTTCTCAAAGATAATATATTGACGAAAGCTTAATTTCTAAAGTAGTTGAGAATATGAACCTTCAAGAAGTTTTAATCATTTCTTATTGAAAAATTAAGGAAGGGAGGGTGAGACTAGCAAAGATTTATACTCCTGTGGGAGAAGTAATCAAGAGTGAAATATTTGTTTTAATAGTAAAATGAATTCCATTCTAGGATCACGTTATCAAGAAAATTAACAGATAGAAATTAATCACTGAAAGTTACATAATAAAGTAGATAACATCTTTATGGTATTAATTAAAACGTTTAATTATAATATTTCAAATTATAAATACTTTCTAAAAAGTTCAAAAGAGTTTTATTAGACTATTAAAATGAGGAAACGGCATAACTTTAAAGTAGTGAAGTTTCAACATTAATCGCTTTCGCAGGGATTAATGACCGCGGGGAAAATTTTAACCTGTTAATTTAAGTCGAAATTTCCTCTTTATTTAAATGCTTAATTAATGGAACATTTCATTTGGAAACAATTGTAAAATTTGAAATTAATTTTTGTTGGTGTAAGTTCATTTCAGCGGTAGTAGATCCGCCATACTGTGACAACCATGATAACTTTCTGTAAATGTTAGAGAAAAAATTAAAAGACCTTATCAATTGAAACCATTAAAAAGAAATACAATTTTTTTGCCATATTTGTGGAAGCATTTTCCCATGAATTAGGTGCTTAAATATAGCAAATTTTTTCTGTTTAAGTTCAGTGGTGAAAGTTTTCACCAGTGGTAATTAGAAATTGTAAATCCGACAAAAAAAAAAAAAAAAAAAAAACAATAGCCATCTTGTAACAACCTCCTCATTTACTTCTCTCGCAACTGCAAGACAATACACTATATGTCACATCCTCTGTATTCGTAACTCCATAAAGGGATTATGAATTCAATCTGTCTTTCAACCTGGTCATCTGTCTGACTCACAACGCTCTAATTCGCATAAATAACAGTTTCGTAGACAGAGAGAAGGGGGAAGGTTCAAGATGCACTGGACACTACTAATTTTATAACGGTTTCTTCGCCTTATCTACTCAGAGAATTTCATGGTCTTAATAAACGTGGAAGAATCTGTCTAATTTTACCAGTAGCATTTGGACTAATCCTCTGATTACGACACTGGTTCTGATTTCCATGTAATTATACATTGTATTGATGATAACATGGAATGATAGGCATTGAAAATAAAAAGCATGCCATTAAACCTTTCGACTCTGGCGTATCTTACACAAATTTTACTCGATCAGCACCACTTTTTCAAAAGAAATTACTTTCAGTTACACAGTATTAAAAATGCTGTAATTAAATAAAGTGTATTTTATTTTCCTTTATTACTGGTGTCAAAAATTTCGCAGAGAAGGATAATGCCCCATCGAACTGGACAAACGCGTGGAAAATGTTGTTTAATATTTCATTTACAGGGGAACTAAAAATATTCAGTTATATTATTGTCTATGGACTAAAATGGTCTGAGGTGTATTTTAATGATGTTACACTATTTCAAATATATTTAAATTGACATACATAATTGAGGTTCTCAATAAGATATTTACCGCAGAATATGGTTTTCATAATATTTTATAATTCGTTTCGACTGGCATAAAAATTAAATTGTTTACAGCACTGTATTTCAGCAATGTTGGCTGGAAGATAGTTTGCTGAATCAAAATTAAAGTAAAATAATTGAAAAAAGACATGTACCAAGCTTCAACCATTAAACTCAAACGGTTATTGAGTTATATTATTTTAAACACGAGAAATGGTGAAAAAGTCATCATGAAGATAAACGCATTTTCACACAAAGTCGTTATAATGACAACTATTGCTTAAAAACTAGATCTGAAAACAAACCAAAGCGAAAAAAATAATATTTTCTGAGATAGAAACATTATAGAAGAAAGATAGAAACATTATTTAAATATCATTTGAGCAAAAAAACAGAGAAATGTGTAATGCAATAAAATTCATTTAGAAAATTTGAAGATTTTTATGTTCCGGACCCCCTTACAGAGCCTGATTACTAACGGGGCACTCTCTCACCAGAAAAAATTTATAGAAATTTTCGTCTTCTTTAAACGCCCTTTTCATACAAGATTACTGTCATGAATAAGGAAAAATTCTTTATTTCTTTTTCCTGGTGGGAGAGTGCCCCGTTAGTAATCAGGCCCTGCCCCCTTAACCCCATTAAAGGCGATGATGCCAATTTGGCATCACATAATTTTAATGTGAACCATAAATTACCATATTGGCACGCGAATATTTTAATGTCAAAATTTCTATTTTATTAAGTGCGGCAAAGTATGTTTTTACTAGTTTATAGCTAAATTTTTATCTAAATACTGAAGTTACTCCATTATTTAAAGCGTAAAGGTGCAAAGTACTTCATTTGCGAATATGTTAAAATGATTGAGTGACACCAGAATTTACTTCCAAACTTATTTGAAAATGAGAACCCCCCCCCCCCCCCCAATTATACGTAATAAACGGAAAAAAATTTATGTCAGAATTCCGGTGCTATTATGACATTTAGGAATCAAGTTGAGTTTTCCATATAATGGAACATTGAAACACTAAGGGTTAAGCTCTGGGGGGAATTTCTTCTAAATGCCTAAATCTGGCATTTGCACCAGTATTTTTTAAACATACAATTCAGTTTTTAATATACTAAAAAATGCATTACAGTATTTTCAAATAAATTTGGTTGCATATTCCGGTGCCAATGTGACATTTGCAGATTAAAATTAAGTCTGAAGAAATTCACCCGTCAGAGCTCAAAAGGTTCAATATAAGTCACCAAAACTACATTCAATAAATATATTGAATAGTTTAAAATGAAAATTCTAGTTTATATATATTTTTAATCAAGGTTGAATAAAATTTCAAGAGGACAGTGAGATCATGCAATTTCACTGAAAGGGGGACCCGAGTGAAGAATCAATACAGAATCAATAGTAACACAATAAAGAAAATTGGTTCTGTGCTCATAGTAAATGTTGCGAAACAGGAAGCAATCTCTGGCTTTACTTAACAGTTACTTAAATTTGTAAATGCTGAAACCATCCTAGCAATAATTGCGCAATTGAAAACCTCTTGTTTTGATTACGGTACAGTGAGCAACACGTAGTGTTTTTTTTTAGACCTGAAAAAGAAATGAAACAATAAAGTCACTTTTAGGCGAGTCTCTGAATGTCTAGATTAAACATTGAAAGATTTAAATTGAATTTTTAATTCAAAACATTATGCTTAAATTTCTAAATTGATAATGTAAATAACTTAAGTCTATTGTACAATACTTTCATTTGTTCTTTAACTATTATAACCAAATTCAAATACAGAAGAATTATTTTTCAAACTGCAGTCGCCTAGGGGGATTTATATAAAATTTTGTGTTATTGTTTTCTAAAGAATAATACACCAGCCTAAGACAACCAGATATGTTTAGAATTCTAAAACAACATACATGATAACATTAATTACTTATTTGCAATAAATTTTGATTTAGAATTAAAATGTATTATATTTAAACTCTAACGTAAGATTTTGAATTTGAATTAAGATAAAACAATAGCAAGTTAATCTTAGTAAGACTGAAAAATAATATCTTTAACTAAGCAAAAGTATGTAAATCCGTGACAATATTATACAAAATTAAAATGATAAGTAAAATTTGAGTAGGGTCAGTAGTGACTGGTAATAAACGTATTCTTATCTTTCTATCAAGTTTGAAGTAATTAATTCCTTTTGAAATCCAGATGATTAAATCATACGACTTTCTCAGCGATCTAGAGGGCTGTTTTTATACTAAATGTTACTACGCTCAAAATTTTATCGGACATCTTGATAATCACAAAATCAGTTTTATACAAACTGATAGTACTGGCATAAAAACTTCAGAGCAACATTTCTCTTCCATGAATAAATATAAAATTATTCATACGTCACAATAAATTCATAAATTCATAATTCACAATAAATAAATTTCTAAAAATATTTAGTCATTACTCTTAAAGTTGTTCTAATAGAATAGTACAACATCTAAAAGCTGATCCGAACGATGGGGATAAATGACTAACTTTTCGGTTTAAAGTTTTTATTCTTTGTATTCTTAAAAAATATTTTATCAGAAAACTTTTGTTTTGAACTGAAAAATATTCCCATGGTAGCGGTCAAATTGACAGCTCGCAGCCGTTCTAGAGTTAACCATGAATATTCCACTTTACGAATTTACATGTTAACACTAGAACGCCCGAAAGGAGTCGATTCGACTCCAACCATGTAATTAAATTTCATTTCGAGCCAGAATTTTTTTCTTGAAATAAGTTAAATTTCAAACACGCAGATTTACGTTAAATAAATCAATTAAATAATTTCGAATAAAAATTCTGGTGTGAAATATTATTATGAAACTTCAGTAAAATTTCCGGGCGTTCTAGTGTTAATCAGTCGAGTACATTCTGTCGATACACAAAAGCATGTGTAAAGTAAAATGAACCATGCACAAATCGCTGCCACCTATTGGAACTATAATAAAAGAAGAGGAAACTGATAATGTAGTCTCTACAAGATGCAATTCGGGTAACTGAGGAAATAGTCACAAGATAGTGGCAGCTGTTTTTTTATATTTGATGAGAGCCTGATTAACCCTTTCAGGGGCAAGCAATTGCGTTCGTGTAATTCTGAACTCCCACCGGAAATTTGTAAAAAAGTTATATCAAAAAGAGGATAAGCATTTTCACGCCTGTTTTCCACCAAAGTTAGTAAAGGGAAATTTAATGACATTTTTCTGGTGTAAAACTTCATCGATCGTAGGTGGTATATAATATATACCGCCGCCCCTCAAGGGTTAATGAAAGAAAAACTTCCACCATTTAAAATAAATAAAAAAATTGTTTTATTTACGACAGAAATTCTGCGCAAACAAGGCGTTTCAATAAACTGAAAATTTTCATTAAAATTTACTGACAGAAACTTTGACGTAAACAAACTCACTCACCGTAATTTCCTGCTTATAATCCGCGGATCAAACAATCTTTTTTCGACCCAGAAATTTATTTAACCCTTTCCGGCACGGGCGAAATCTGTTAGCAAAATGAGAAATTATCGACTGACATCGGAATTCGCAAATGAATTTTTTAGAAATTTTGAATTCCTTAATTTAAAGTTTTGTTCTAAAAGCAAAATTTTACTAAAATATTACTGGTGCCGTTTGCAATTTTCGAATTAAAATTAGGTATCCCAGACCGGGCACAGTATGCCGGAAAGGGTTAAATAAAATGTAACTTGGCAGATCGTAGTAAGTATTTGGCTTCAATTACTAAATGAAATTTCTGGGTCTGAAAAGAATTGTTTGATCCGCGTATTATACGCAGGAAATTACGGTATTCACTGACATTGGCAGGACCATTAATTGGGTGGACGCAATGGTGGAACCACAGTGCTTGACAACAGCATTAACAAACATCCACCTGCAAAAATAAATAAATATTTTCTCTTAATTATGACAGCATGGTTCCCTATGTATAAGACGCTTAAATAAGGAAGAAATTTTTATTAAAATTTCCTGATGGAATTTTTTTACAGCGATAATCAGGCACTGTGTGACAAATTACAATTTGAACTTCACCATTATAGATTATACAGGGCTCTCTCTGAGTTCATCTTTTGAACATCACTTTTATTTAAACAAAAATCTTTCACGTAAATTTCGTAGAAGCATCGCAAAATATACTTTTTTCTTGCATTTGTTGCAGAAGCCTACCACGAATTTCTTTCTAAAAAGTTACTGCTTTTCAAAAAATGGACCATTGGGAGCCCTGGATATCTCAAGGTTTCTTTATTCATAGTTGAATGATTAGAAAATTTACTTAATAATATATAACATTGATTTATCCCGCGTCTAATTACTAACGGGGAACTCTCACACAAGTAAAATGTTATAGAAATTTTCGTCTTGTTTAAAAAGACTTTTCATTCAACATTACTGTCATGAATAAGCCCGATCTTTTTGTTCCTTTTTCATGGTGGGTGTCTGTCCCGTTGATAATCCGGCCCTGGGTTTATCGTATTGCAAAACAAGGAAAAAAATAGTGTTTCTCTATACAGTTGTATCACCAAACTATAGCTTTGATTTGCGTGAGACGCCATTCGACCGAAAAGTGAGTCGATATTAAAAATTAATATACTTTTTTACTTTGAGATCATATAAAGCTCTAATAATATTAAAGCTCTAAAATCTCTAAAAGTAGTGTCAGTCTAGCATTGTAAAAACTTTCTTATGGTAATAACCACTTTTGACACTGGCATAAAAACAGTCCATAAAAGTTAACATTTATAATATTTCTAAATCCTCCTCAGTGCTGGGTTGCCAGATTTGGCATCTTTAAAACAAAATCTGAAATTTGACTTTAACACCAGAAATTCTACATGATTTTGTTTTCTAAAATGAATGACAGACGTTTCGTGACTATAGAAAATAAAAATTTTTCTCTCAGAATTTCTGACGTGAATTCGAAGTTTTAAATTGAAAGTAGAGGCCAAACTGGCAACCCAGCCTCAGTGACGTAACCAGGTTGGGTGCCAAAACCAATTATACTCTAAGGTTTTATTAATCTTGATTCATAGCAAAAAATTTTTGGGTTAGATAAGGAGAACAAAACTTTCAAAAATTACCAGTATTCAGAGCTCTTAGGCATCCACCCTAGTTAACCACTGCTCCCAGCATCACTAGTGACTTATTTGACCTCAGTTATTTTCTATTTTGAAATTTTTATTATTTCAAATCCAAAAAATTTAAAACTTGTGCATAATATACATAATATACAGGGTGTCCCAAAAGGTCGTTTACATACTTAACATGCTGGTCTGTCATATCATTATGAACAATATTAAATAGGAAACTAAGGGTCCCAAACGTCTTCCAAACGAGATATGCGCCATTAAAGTTTAGGGTCCAAAAATTCAAATGATTATAAAAAAACACAAAAATTGGTCGATTCATTTGCGGTTTTCACTAAAACTATTCTTTATGTCAGTATTTTCTTGAAAATAAATTATAAAGATAAATTTCAAAAAATGTCGATAGAGGGCGCTTTAGACTTTGGAGTAACGATAAGCTAGTTTTTACCATTATTTTTTGCATCTCATTAAATTTTTTTAGAAGCTTAGACATAAACTTAAATTTTGAGCTCAAAATCTAAATCGTCGGAAATGGTTAAGTAGCGCAAACTGAATTGCGAGGGGAGGTTCAAATTTCAAATGATTATAAAAAACGGAAAAATTGGTCAATTGATTTGCGATTTTCACTAAAATTATTCTTTATGTCAGTATTATCTTGAAAATAATTTATAAAGATAAAATTCAAAAAATGCCGATAGAGGGCGCTTTCGACTTTGGAGTAACGTACAACTATTTTTTTCCGTTATTTTTTGCATTTCATATATTTTTTTAGAAGCTTAGACATAAACTTAAATTTTGAGATGAAAATCTGAATCTTTGGGAGTGGTAAAGTAGCGCAAACTGAACTGTGTTCAATGGGGGTGGGGATGTTCAAATTTCAAATGATTATAAAAAACGGAAAAATTGGCCGGTTTTCGCTAAAATTATTCTTTATGTCAATATTTCCTTGAAAATAAATTTTAAAGATAAATTTAAAAAAATCCGTTAGAGGGCGCCTTAAACTTTTGAATAACCAATATTTTTTTTTTTTTTTTTTTTTTTTTTTTTTTTTTTTTTTTTTAATCTAATTAAATGTTTGCAAAATTTTAGACTTAAATTTTGTGCTCAAAATCTAAATCGATAGGAGGGGTTAAGTAGCGCAAACTGAACTGTGTTCAGGAGTTGAAATGTTACCTTCCCCAACTCTCGAACGCAGTTCAATTTTTGGCCGCATAATTACTCACAACGATGCAGATTTTGAGTACAAAATTTAAGTTTGAACTTTTACAAGCATTTTATTAGATACAAAAAATAACGGTTAAAAATAGTTGTTGGTTACTATAAAGTTTAAGGCGCCCTCTGACGGAATTTTTTTTTAAAGATATCTGTATATATCATTTCCATATTTTTGTAAAGGAATTGTTCCGCGCCGCAAACGATTAAACAATGTGAATAAATATTCAAAAATATTTCATATAAAGTGATAGTAATCAATGACTTTGAATTAGAAACCACAAAAATAACGATCAACGTTCATCCCGAAGCTCATCCACAAAACACAATTCAGTTTGCGTTACCCTGCGTCAGTTATAAAGACTACGCATTTCTCGGAAAATCATTGCATAAGGTGTTAGTAGCCCTTCATTCGTGTCTGTTAATATCAATATATATCATTTATATTTCTCCATAAAGTTTTCTGGTAACAATCAGCATGCCTATTTTCAGAAAATATAAACATAGCTGCAAACACTCAGTAATTGTTATCGGTAACATAATAATTCAGCATAATCATTTAATATAATAAATCAGTCAAAAATAATGTAAAATAATTTTCTAAATCATTAAAAGAGATTTATTGCTAAAATAATCATTTTCTTTATCATTAAGTAAGATTTATTTATGTTGTAATCATTTTCTAAAACATTAAGTGTGGTATATTGCTTTTTATGCTTATAATTAATTCTAAATGCTGACGGATTGACGCCACTGTATTTACTTTGTTTTAATTCTGTGACGTCATGATATCTCTCTGTAAAATGTTATTGAATAATAATGTTAGTTGTTGATTAAAATGTTGAAAGGATAGCAAGTGTTTTTCTTTTATGTTTCCTTGCATTTATTTAGTGTGTTTAAAAAACGTACTTATGCTGTGACACTACAAATGGTAGTTTTCTTAGACTGTTATGGATTAACAGATAGTTTGATAATTAAATAGAATGATAGAGTTTTGATATTTTAATAGAATGATTAAATAGAATTGACAGTGTGACAGGGCTCCCAAATGGTCCGCGAACTGAACATCAATATATATATATATATATATATATATATATATATATATATATATTTTTTTTTTTTTTTTTTTTTTTTTTTTTACAAAAAAATTCTTAGTAGGTTTCTACAGAATTTGCGCAAAAATTATTCTCCGAGCGTGTTTTCTGTGATGTTTTCAAGAAAAATCTAAAAGGAAATTTTTTCTTAGATGATATTGATGATCAGTTGGCGGACCATTTGGGAGCCCTATAGTGAGTATTACTATTTCAAATTTGTAATTTTAATTTTTTTTTAAATAAATCTATTTTAAAATAAGAAATACTATGAACAGGATTTTTTAATTGTATGTGTTTATCTTCTATGTTATAATTATTTGAAATTTAGTCAATTTTATCTTCTTCTTCGAAGTATGTTTTGTTTTATTTAGAAAAACGCAAGCAGTTGCTATACGTGTAATGAAAGCATAGTTAATTCAATTTAAAAATCAATTGCAAAATCATTTAAAAATTCCTTTTGTACCGGCACGCAAGAACTAACGTGCTATATACAGCTTCACTAGTTCGTGAAAAATTAAATATTAGCAGCGTTCTTATTGATGATGTTATTTTTACATGTTTTCCAGGCGAAATACTACTATTTGTTTGTTAAAAAATCTAGTTCTAGCGAAAAAAATTTCGCCTCATTTAAAGAAAAATTTTTCATCAGAAAATTCTGGCATCAAATAATTATATGGTCTTTAAATTCCAGCACCCTTATGAACTAGAAAATTAAAGCAATATTTCAGTCTCTCGTCAGGTACAATCTGACTGATGTTGCCAGGCTCCAACTGCTCTGGTCACAACTATTTTACAATATCGTAATTTCGCACGTATACGACGCGGCTCAGTTAACTCTATTTCAAATCGGAAATTTTACTATAAACAAGAAGTCAAATAAATGCTAAGCAAAAGTAAGTCGCATTTTATTTAAAATAAACTGTTGGAGGAAATTGACTTATCTGAGGTGCCTAGGATACGCTTGAAATTACGGTACTTTTCTTCACCATATCCAAAAGCAGAATGATATGCGATTAAAGCAGGTGGTGAAAGTAACTGTAAGAAATTATTGGTAGTCAGAGCACTTGAAGCAAGTAGCACACTAGGCTATTCTATCGCACATACTTTCATATAAGTGGACTTCAAATTCCCGAAGAATTAGAGACTGAATGCCATTATTTAAGTACATATATCTTAAATTGTTTTAACATCAGAATTTTTAGGGATTTAAGAAATTAGATAACAGAAAGATAAGATTTTAAACTAATTGTTAACAGTCAGTTATTCCTCTCGCATTTGGTTCTGCTTATACGCGAGTATAAGCATAGTATTTCCAAATCTGCAGAAGTGTTTTGAGAACAGATTCAGGCATTTAGAGTCATTTAAACTAACTGAATCACTTATCATAATTTCTGCTTTATATTTCCCCTATCAAAAAAAAGTCGAACCACAAATGTTACTTTAACAAAGGTATGCACACATTGAACTATTGAGTCTCATTGCAATTGTGCATAGCGTTATTTGAATAAACATAAGAAGTTACAGAGGGTTCGTACGGATCCTAGAATTTTTAGACCAGAAAATTCTTCTGTACTAGTATTTTGTTTTATAGAAAATCTCTTTTTAAGTAAGGCGAAATTTCGCACGTTTAGACAAGATTTATTTTTTTTTTAATAATGCTGTTTCATCTGGAAAATAACGGTACACGATAGAACCCTGGTACAGGGCTTCAAATATTGGTGTTCAGTTCGCGGAACATTTTGAAGTAGGTTTATTAAAATTTTATAGTAGGTTTATAAAGCATTTGCTCTAAAATTAACCTCCAAAGATGTTTCCTGTACAATTTGCAAAAAAAAATTTAAGACAAAAATTTTTCAAGACTAGGGTAGATGTGCCAGTAATGGGCCACCTTAAGGAATTTCTCTAAAAAATAATTTTTTATTAATAGTTATAATTATTGTATTCCAATTTTTTTCATATTAGATTAATCTTTCAACAATATTTAACTAATCCCAGAGTTACATTTCCCAATTGAAATAAAAATTTCATTTTAAATGATATAAATATGTCTAAACACCCAAATGCCCAGTAATGGGCCACCCATGTTCCAGTAATGGACCGCCTATGTTCCAGTAATGGGCCACCCTACAAAAAATAACAGATAATTATTTTTAGGTGCGTTCTTAATTATGTAAATAGGTAGCACCTATAATTGTCGTTCAGTCCGTCTGCCTGTCCATATATCTGTCCGTTTGTCCGACAGTCTGTCTATCTGTCCGTTTGTCTGTCCGTCTGTCTATCCGCATATAACAACGGAAAACTATCCAACCGAATCGTTTGAAATTTAAAATACATAATTATTACATAATTTTGTCGAGTCATTTCAAATTTTATGAAAATCGGATGGATAGATCAATTACAGGGACATTCAAAAGGATTCCGTTACATTACGGTCAATAGGGAAAAAAGTTTTAAATGCATTTTAATCGTTTGAAATTTAAAACATAATTATTGTGTAATTTTGTCGAGTCATTTCAAATGTTATGAAAATCGGATGCATAGATCAATTACAGGGACAATCAAAAGGATTCCGTTACATTACGGTCAATGGGGAAGAAGTTTCAAATGCATTTTAATGATGTTACACTCATTCGAACATAATAGAATTGGCATGAATCTATGAAATATATACTAAAATATGCATTCTGTACAATCTGTGACGCAAAGAATTATTATTATTAAATTACAGGGCTGCACAAAAGTATTCCACTATATAATGCTATACGGGGGAACATGGTTTGGTATGTGTTTTAATTATATTCAACTATTTCACATTTCATGAATAAGATATACGTTGCTGAGGTGTAATAAGAATTACTATTCCTGTATATTTACAGAATTTCAACCAATATACTGTATCCGAAGTACTATTTACTATAAAAGCAAGATCTGAATATTTTTAAAACTTCGTTATCGTACGAACGCACCTCATTTGCTACGTTCACGTGCAATTTCCAAGTTGTTCTTTTTATGTCTGCGTAAGTCGCATCTTCTTCTTCCTCAGAATCCACATTATCCTCTTGTATACAAAATTCGGCCTTTTTGAAGCAATTGTAAATTGTTTTTTCTTCAATTACCCCCATTGATCCCGTTCTTATATGTATAACTATTCAATTAACACTGTTTTGAGAAGGATGTTAAAAGGTGTGTGAAAGGAGGGGGTTGATGAATTTGTTGGACTTAAGGAACAAGAAAATTCAAGCAGAGGAGTAATATAAAAAAAACTCAGCACTGAACGATAAATTAGGAATAAGAGATGGAAATTTGATTTCAAGTGATTTCGAAGTATTTTTTTACAACTGAATAAAGAACATTTTATGAAAATGTTCGTTATATGGAGATAGATATTTCGCTATAGTTTCGCTATAGACTGTTTTTAATGTAATCATGGGAAAAGGGGAAAATTCCTACTAAAAATTCGTTATATAGAGAAATTCGATGTATGGAGCTTCGTTATAGAGAGACTTGACTGTATTTATAAAGAAATTGTCTTTATTAAATTCTAGTAAGTAAAATTTAAGTATTAAATTTGTTTATTTAGTTTCCAGTTAAATCAAAATATTTTATCACTACTGAAATTACACTTTTAGTATTGGTCACATGGGTGGCCCATTACTGGCAAATCACGAAATAAGTAATCCAGTAATGGACCACCCCTCCTAAAATCTTAAAAATAAATAAAATTTTGTAAATGGCCATTGGTATATTAAATTCAATGTTTTATATTGCTAACCAAACAAAAACATTCAATTTTTACGGAAAAATAAAAAAGATATAAAACTAAGTAAGTAAAGTCTGCTCTTAGCATGTTCATTAAGATTTTCAGTGAAAAACAGAAAAACTGTGAAACTTTATTTTCTGCTTCCTAATTGTTTTGACGAAAAGTGTAAAAAATTAATCCAGCTTATAAAGCATGCAAGGTAGAGTTCAGAAAAAAATAATAAAAGCTTAACTATTATTTATTATTTTTTTATAAACCAAAAAGTGCGAGGTGGCCCATTACTGGAAGGTGGCCCATTACTGGCACATCTACCCTAGTATTTAAATTGCAATTTTTACTCGATGAGATCAATTTATTCCGCGATTGCAATCGGCGATTTTCATTTTATTCAAAAGACTTTTATTTTTAATTCCCTGTACCACTTAATTACTTGTATCTTTTTATATGCTATGGCATTAAAAATTCATTTTGTTTTTATTTTTTAAGTTCCATAAATATTATTAAATGAATAACAAATATTATTGTCATGTGCGGTTCATTAAATATTTAAATCCATTAAATTTCATTAAATGTTTAACACTAGAACCGCCAAAAGGGGTCAAAATGACCCTTGCCAGAATGATAACAGTCGATTCGAACCAGAATTTTCTTCATAAGATATGTTAAATATAGGTAGCGCAAAAACAGACTAATTAAATAAGTTAAATAGTTTGAAATTAAAATTCTGGTGCGAAACACTTTTTATAAAACTTTAGTAAAACACCCGGCTGTTTTAGTGTTAAACTGAAATACTGGCACTTAAATTGCTAATTTTACTCGATGTGATCAATTTATTTCGCTAACGCAGGGCTCCCACGCATCCACTCTTTTGAAAACCAATATTTTTTCAGAAAGAAATTGGTGGTATGTTTCTGCATAAATTTAATTTCTTGTTTCACTTTATTATTTGTATAATTTTCCATGCTGTACCATTAAAGATATATTTTGTTCTTATATTCTTAGTACAATGAATATTTAATATCTACTTTTATATAATTGTTTAAACTTTGATAAGCTTTGATTTTTATATTTTCTAAATTTACGTTACTTACTGATGGAGAAATTCAGTAAAAAATATTTGGAAAATTTATTCAGTAACGCTTTGAAAATTAAATATTTATTTAAATTGTTAATACGAAGCAATAAAATCAATATTACCTTCATTAATCTAATTTTCAACTAAAAGAGTAATTAATATTTGCTATCGTTCTCAGAAAATTAACTAACCGTAAATAGGCAAATTTAAAAGCCGCTGTTACTGAGTGCAGTTTTGAATAATTTATTAGCTTCATGAAAATGCTTTAAAGATAAAATTTCTTCATACTTTAATCTAAATTCCTTAACTATATATTTTTTAATGTCACAAGATGATTAATTTGATTTACTTCATAGCAAATTTTTGAAGCTCTCATAAATTTACAAGATAATTAGAAAGAAAGGATAAATAATATTTTAAAACAAATTTCTTTGTGTACAATGTACTAATCCTTTGAAAGTGTAGTATAGATTATAATTCCTTTTATATAATTACCTTAAAAAAGCAAACATATTCCATATATTTATGTTGAGTTACGCCTGCATAAAATCCGAAAAACAGAAAGGCGAAATCTGTACGTTTAAACTCAGTTTAGATCAAAGGAAAATAAATGATGATAATAAGAAAAAGAGGAAATTAACAAATAAAATTTATTTAATTGATATCATTTTTTTAGATTTTCTATATAAAATGAACTGTTTTTATTCTAGAATTTTTTTTTCTCGTTCCGCATCGGGGTCGATTAATTAGTTGAGCAGCACACTTTTACAATTTTTTGTTGCCACGACAATATAATACAAATTTCTTCCATAATTAATCGTAGATTTCGTCAATTGCATAAGAAATATGCACTTTAACATTTCGTGATAAGAGAAAGTATAAAAGTCTGGCAGGTATGAATTAGTATGCCAAACTTGTGGTTCTCTATAAAGCGCACTCATTACTACCAACTTTTACTTTTTTTTTCACCTAAAATTTAATCGAAACTTTTGCCTTATTTAGGTTGAATATTTGGTTGATTAACCTAAATAAAATTTAAATCTTTAGTGTTACGGAGAAAGCGTAAAAGTTGGAACCTATATACGTTATTGTAAAAAATACTGTTATTGAAAAATTAAGGAGCAGTGAACAGGCGTTTTCGATTTTAAACGCTTGTCGAATATCTAGTGAAATTCTTCCTGATTTGTTTTTATACTTCTAGGATGTAAAGAAAAAGTTTCAAGTCACATCTTTATTAGTGACGATTTAATCGAGACGATAATTAGGAATCTCTTAATAAATTTTAAAATCAAGTTATTTTTGAGATAACTCCTAAAAAAATGTCCGGGACTTAATAGTTAATTGGATCCAGTTCAACATTTGTTTGCATTTCTGTAAGCATAGCATTTATATTCTTAAAGCTTCAAAAAAGACTGGGAAAATTTCTGAAATATTTTGCCTAAAGCAGAGTAAGTCTTGATAAAGTTTTTAAGGAAATTTAACACAATTTTCCGTGAACTTGACAAAGAATATTAGAAACAGTATACTGCAATTATATAACATTAATAACAATAATAATAACAATAATAATAATTATAAAACATTAATTTATTGAATATTTGAAGATATATGACGAAATATGGGATTTTTATATGAAATAATTTGTAACTGAGCATGACATAATTTGGTATTCAGATATTTAGGGAAACTTATATAAAACCTTATTGAAATAATTGAGTTATGAATAAATTTAAAGAGATAAATAGTGTAGAGTCTACAATTTGCGAGTGAAATAGACATCGTTGCAAAATGTTACTCTTTTTTTACCAATATGTTTAATTAGAAAATTTTGCTTTATTTAATCCTATATTTTCGCTTATTAAATAAACCAAATTACTTTGTTAAAATATAGTGGTAGGAAAAGGTTTTTTTTAGTTCAGATTTCGTGAGTTGCACCACTTTTTTGAAATGGTAAAATTTCAACTGTATTGGGTTCATAAATATGTCATTAAATAAGACGAGTTTTACTACTACAGAAAAATGGTGCCAATCAAGAAATCTGAATTTCTGAGTAGCCTACTGGAAACACTGTTGTCAAAGTAGAAGTAAATGTAATATCACCCTAATAAAATTCTTATAAGAGACATTAGTCCCGATACCTCGTTTGAAATAACACAGAACTGATAAAGGTTTAAACCAGGGTTAATACACGGCCTCTATTAACAGTCAGAAAATAACGAACCCAAACTAGAGAGTTAAAATAGTATTTTTTTTTATTTCAATTTAAGAGAGACATTTCACAATTACTTCAAATAAAATTCTTCTTCCGAAGTTTCCGGTGTGAGTTTAAAATTTCGAAATAAAAAATCCAAACTGGCAATATTGGTTTACATATTTTATTGGTTTGGTAAGAAATAGTTTTCTGGAAAAATGTTTGGAACAACCAGTATAAAGTATTTCAGCACCATTTAAAAAACTGACGCATCTTAACTACAATGTCAAACATTAAATATGAAATCAGTATTGTCAGTGAACTACTTTTTTAAACTTATATTTCTTGATTGGCCTCACTTTTCTGAAATAGTAAAGATCTTCTGTTTTCTCTTTAACCCGGGAGTACACGCGCCGGGTCTTTTTGACCCGAAGTGCGTATGGTTTATGCAGTTGTAACCACTTATCTTTTAAAAGTAATATTAAACTTATTTTATCGCAAAATTTGTAAGAATTGTCTCCGTCTAAACAAAATGACGGTTACAATTTGATTTTATTGGTGACAAAATTAAAACCATTTCTACCCTGGGAAAGCGCATGTTCTCCCGGGCACAGAGTACAGACAGAGCCTCAACTCGGCTTGAAAAGAACGCCCTCAGTGGATGACTTAAAAACTAAACCATCGCGTTGGCGATTTTTATTCTCGTGATTTCTGTTTAACTGTAACCATATTCTGGCTTGGCACTTCTTGCTGAATGCTGATTTGATTATCTTTGCACACGTGCTTATGCTATTTGATCTTAGATTTCCGCGCTTATATTGATTCGTAATTATTACTGATATTGTTCTTGAATTTTCAAGTTTAAATTATTAGGTCGTTATGTTAAGAAGAGACACATGCATTGTTTGCAAGATGTCAAAGTTATATAAATATTAAAATAATTCTTTCATAAATTTCAAAACAAGAAGCAGCAAGCCGTCGCTGTATTTTTTTTTCTTTTTTCCTATATCATTTGTCGCCAAGGAAGCGATGTTTCGCCGAATTAGCAACCTCTCTTATGTTATGATCGTGGTTTCAGAGTCATCCGCTCGTATCGCTACTGTCTATGCGTAATCCCATGTTAAACAAGTTGCCATTACAGTGTATGAAAGTTGATTCTCTGTTCCGTACTCTGTGCTCCCGGGTTAATTAGTATGTCGTTAAATACAGTTAAATAAGACGAATTTTACCATTTGAAAAAAAGCTATGCAAGTCAAGAAATTTGAAATGTTTTTCATCTGAATTTTAATCTGAATTTTTTGTTGCCCACTGGCGACACTGTTTTCATATTGGATTGTTTAACATGTTACCGAAGACTTCACTCCTTCTATAATACGCTTCTTCTGTAAACCTTCAAATTCTATGCATTGATCTGTTTCGAAATCTCTCGAAAGAGACAAGTTTTTATAAATAATGGGATGTAAAGTATTAGTGTTATTAGACGCTTGATGAAGATTTACAAACGAAATTGCAATTATTTCTATAATTTTCCATTTTTCATGGTGTAAACTGAAGAAAGATATAATAGTCCGATATATAGGGTGCACCAGAAAATTGAGACAAACTTTAAGGGGAGGTAGGGGACATCACAAGGATTTGTATAGTAAATTATGGTCGAGAACATTTTCCTGGCGCTGTAGTAACGACACAAAACATAAGAAAGAAAGAACACAAACAAGGAGATAAAACATGTTTACTGCATTTAGTGTTGCAAAAATGCCGGAACAACACAGAACAGTGCTGAGGAACATGTTGCACGCATTATGTCAGCTGCTAGGTAAGTCCCAGATTTTCAAGGGCACATTAGATATTCCATGTGCCAGAGATGCGAATCCCTGGCCCGTGTCGCAATTTCGAACAATTACTTTAGTTACAATTGCTGTCTCTTTAATATTATTTTTTCTTAGAATTTTGCTGTACTAAGGATAATAAAGATGTTTTTTCTTGTTATTCGTATCCTGTTTTTCTTGTGTTTTCTGGCGTCATTTCCCTTCCGCTCTATGGAAACGTTCCCGACCACGGGTTTTTGTAAATATCTGAATCCTTGTGATGTCCCCTACCTCTCTTTAAAGTTTGCCCCTATATTTCTAAAACACCCTGTATATTAATGTGTGAGATTATACTATAAAGTAATAGTTATATATAAATATTCCTCCTTTTTTATAATTTCTATTTTTTCTATTCTCTCCTTTAATGTTTGGATAAGATGCGTCCAAGAGCGTTTGTAATTAAGCTATGTTCCCTAATTTGATATATTGAAGTTTTAAATATTTTAATAAGTGAACAAATAAACGAAAGAAAAGTTAAAATAATGATTTTCACATACAAAAATGCATATTTTAAAATTAAGATAATGGAAAAAACCTGATTTAAATTGTTTTAATAAAAAGTATTTAAATTATAATTCAAATCTGAAAAGAGAAAAGATGTAAAGAATTCTATAATGGTTTGAGTTTTATTAATCTACTTTTAGAATGAGCTTCCAGAAGAAGAAATTCTTTATCATTTTCAGAATGGAATTTAATTCTGATATCCGCAATTTTCACAGAGGATTTAAAAATAATGTTATGATTACACTCCGCTAGGATGTACGGCGATAGGAAATTTTTGTATGATTTTTCACCCTATTGACACGAACTTTTATAAAGCAAAATATGCTGGCGTTTTACACGGCTCGGCGTGATCTTGGAGTATTTTTATTCACGAATATTGATCTTCTTATTTAATTGGAGAAATATTACTTCAAATTTTATTTTCGAAATTAACGATAAGAAAAATCAAGGAATATGCGATACCTGTTGTATCATTATCTTTTTAAAACGGTTGATTCAAATACTGCGTAACAAAAACACAGTAGTTCCAGTTGCTCAGGAAGCACAACTTTAGCTTCCAAATAAAAAAGTGACGTTATTTGGTTCACGTAGATAAAAAATAAAAATTAAGCAAAAATTTGAGTTATTTTTTTTATCCAACTCTCCCCATATCTTTCGCACCTTGTCAAACAATCTAATATAAAAACAGTATTGTCAGTTGGCTATTTTTGTTAAATTCAGCTTTCTTTCTTGGCACCACTTATTTGAAATATTAAAATTTGCATTATTGAACCTTATATAATGATATATTAATTAAAGCTTTTACAAAGGGAATTCTAACATTTCACGAAAGTGGTGCCAATCAAGAAAGCTGAATCCAAAAAAAAAATTCCCACTGTTAACAATATTTTCATATTGAATAGTTAGACATGGTACCGACGATATCATTCCAACATGTACGCATGTTTTGTTGCCTCTAAAGTTAATAGAAATTTTTGTCTAGTTTCATTCGATTTTTTTAATTAAAATTTGCTATTAAATTTCAGTTGTGAAAAATATCTGTACAAGTTCTCAGCTATTATATATAAACTACGATACAATAATTTTTATTTAACCCTTTCCGGCATGGGCAAAATCTGTAATAAAATGAGAAATTACCGACTGACACCGGAATTCACAAACGAATTTTTTAGATATTTTGAATTCCTTATTTTAGGCTTTTATTGTAAGAGCAAAATTTTACTAAAATATTATTGGTGCCGTTTGTAAGTTTGGAATTAAAATTACGTATCCCAGACCGGGCACAGTGTGCCGGAAAGGGTTAAAATCATAATGATGTTAATTTTTAATTCTTGTCATATCTGTCTAATTACGATATTTTTTGTACAATCGCATCAGTTTGACGCAGATGGCATAATCATTGCGCGGATTTTTTACTCAACTAAAATTTAAAAGAAATTTTTGATTTGTTTCATCGCGGGAAATCATTAGATTTAGGCAATTAATTTAGGTGAAATTTTCTATTATATTTTAGTGATATGAAAAATCCGTACAAGTTTGCAGCTATGCATAATAGAAACTTAAGAATTTTTTTCAGAATAAATGACGTTAAACAAGAACCACAAATAAATATACACAATTTATTTTAAAAAATTTGTTGTGGCGAATGTGTTTTTTTTTTCATCAGAGATACGGAAACATTTTTACAGAAATTATCAGTAAATTGAGGGGTATGATTTTTTAGTTTTTAAATAGCAAAGGGATATTTTTAAAATTCAAAATAATCTTTCGGGAAAATATCTAGTTTTCTACTTTTTCATATATTTTAATCAATTACTACAAAAAATTTGTAATAAGGAAAAAAGCAAAAGCATAAGTCTCAGCAACCGTAATTTGTTTAACCCTTTCAGGGGCAGAGTACTGTTATTCGTAAAATACTGAAATGAGATAGTTACACCAGAATTACCAAAGAAATTTATTTTAAAATATTAAAATGCTTTTGTGTCGTTCTTAGTAAAAGGAAATTTTTCGTTCCAGTATTATAGTGCAAACGTGGTATTTAGAAAATAAAATTAGGTTTGTCCAAAAATGAGCCACCGCCATTGATGGGGTTAACTCATTGAACTCTGGGGGGGATTTCTTGAAAAGGACCAAATGTTCCATTGGCACCAGAATTAGGAAAAAAAATCGACTGATATGCAAGATATGAATAAATGCATTAACTCTTTCCGGCACGGTCAAAATCTGCTAGTAAAATGGCAAATTATCGACTGACACCGAAATTCAAAAACGAATTTGTTAGATATTTTCAAACCGCTAATTTAAGCTTTTATTAGAAAAGCAAAAATTTTACTGAAATATTATTGGTGCCATTTGCAAGTTTGGAATTAAAATTAGCTAATTTTAATAATAATAATATATCTAATACCTAATTTTAATTCCCAGACCGGGGACAGTGTGCCGGGAATGGTTAACCTTTTGTTTCTCAGCGTTGTATAACTTGGAAATCTCGTGTTGTTTTCTAGTATTACACTAGAATTCTGATGTATTTTACGCTTATTGTTTATGTATGGGAAAAATATCATTTTATTACTTTCAAGTAAATTCCGGTGTCATGCAGTCGTTCAAACACTTTCGCAGTGGAAGTGCTCTACTCCTTAACCCTTTCCGGGGCAACATACTTGCATTCGTAAAATGCTGAAATAATTGAATGACACCGGTATTTACATGAAATTTTATTTCTAAAGTATTAAACGTGTATATTAATGTATTTAATAAACGTGAAATTTTCATAGAAAATTTCTGGTGCCAGTGTGGCAATTTGGAATTAAAATTAGGTGTTGTCACAGCGCCAAAACAGCCCTTCAAGGGGTTAAATGATGAACCGCTTCCCTGATTTACCCGTACATCATATGGGCACCGTATTTATGCCAATCATGATTTGCCTGTACCACAGGCAAATGATGCATCTAGCCCCTATCCCATCGAACAAGTCCCTAAAAAATAATAAAATTCAAGCTAGAAATTTAGAAATAATGTCCATAGAATTAATACGAGGACGAGTCAGAAAATAACTTTCCCCTGGCGATTGTGGACAGAGGTTTCTATGAAAGACAAAACATATCATGAAACATTAAAGATAAGACGTAACTTTACTTTTCTACATAAGTACCAAGTGAGTTAATACATTTGCCATACCCTTTCATAAGCTTCAAAACGACCCCCAGGAAATAATCAGAACTTTGCAAGCTAAAGAAGTGTTGAACCGCTTGTGTGATTTCGGCATTGTTTCTAAAGTTGTAGTCAAACATTGCTTAGTCGTGCACGCCTGTCCAGATTGTTTATGACACAGGTTTCGTACGCATCAAGGGATTCCTGGGATTTTAGATGGTTTCGCACCAGAAAATTCATAGTGTACTGATTGCTATACCTTAATTTAGAATTTTTCCATTGAATAAAGCAAATATTACTTTACAAACATTCTGGGGACAGACCCTTGAAGCGTACGAACCCTGTGACATGTCGGAATTAAAAGTGGTAGCAAATTCAAACATCAGAGCTCAAAGGGTTAAAAAAGTTGCCTGACGGCACCTTATCGCCCCGCCCTAGTGCTGTATCCATTGAATACCGTAATCTTCATCAATTGTCATTAAACTTAGGCTCTGTTTCACGACGATGATAGAGTCTTGAGATTGAGATCTTATGCCATACCTAACATTCCTGTATTTTCTGTAGGTCAAAATTATGCGTCTACAAATCATGTGTACATCCGATAACACTTGCGCTTCCTACGGCTTAACCATGCTATATTTCAACTCAGACTGGCTTATTTTATTAGCTTGTTTAAATACTATTTCATTCAAGAATTTATCAAGATTGTTGTTCTTTTTTTATTGTGCTTTCTTTGAGGTTCCAAACCGTCTATCTCTGATTGAGTTATCAGAGTAGAAATTGCTGTTGAGAGGGATACATTGTGAGCTGTGAATAAAAAGATATAGGTAATCTTGTTCTCTATTACCCAAAGTTGCCAGTTCGGCTTCCAAATTCAGTCCAAAATTTCAAATTGATATAGCTAATTTTGAATGAGTCATTTTAAACGATTGCTAAATGTTTCTTATTAAATAAAAAATAGTATAATATTCTTTATTTCTGGTGTGAACACAAATTTTCTGAATCAAAATAGAGGCCAAACTGATTAACCCTGCTATCGTGTCAAGTGTTAACACATTCGCTGCCTTGAAGACGTGATGACAGTTAATGCCGCACTGTAGAAGTGGGTTTTTCCCAGAAGCCGATGTACTTTTTATAACAAAGAATCAGTGAAAGATTTTTCCGCGCCAGCGCGTGACTGGCTATTGGACATCACTCGACGCGAGTCACATAAACGTAGTCACATAACATAGTCATAAACGAGTCACATAACGCGCTGGCGAGTGCGCGGCAGCGAATGTGTTAAGACTACTTCTTACAAAGTGTTGCCTTAATCGAAGAGTTGGTTTGAAAACTGTCGGAAAGGCTTTTGAATTTGAGAAAGTTCAACTAACATTCTATGAGAATGCCATCTAGTGTCATCTTATATTACGACGCCAATATCTTATATATGTATGTTTGGACTAGAATCTTATAATTTATATGCATAGCTATAAATCTTCTGTTTTTTCCAAATAATATGAAAAAAGAAAATTTACAAAATAATGTAAGTTCGATCATAAATTAATGAAAATGAGGAACATTTCATTAAAAAATTTTTATACTTTAATTTATATTCATTTGAATTGGATAAACAAAAAGATGTCCAAACATATATATACAATGAAAGAAAAATGTCAATACATAACTTATGCCAAAATCACATATGCGAACATCTCTTAATTATTCTGGAATCTAACGAAAACAAAGTATTTCCAATAAGAGATTTTATTTAACCCTTTCCTGCGCATCGTTGCCGGTACGGCAACACCTAAGTTCTCCCTGTTTAGAGACACAAAAACTCCGTGAATGTTTCAAAAACTACTCTAATGGCTACTTTAAATCTTTCTTATGAGTTCTAGATGGCAGCACCACAGAGATCAAATTCTACTGTTTTTAAATAATAGGTAAAATAGTTTACTCTAATACGAGCTTCACAGCAATGCTTTTCTCACTGCGCTTATCAGTGCTTTACAATGCGGTGTTACCACTTCGGCAACAGCTGTATAATTAAAATGGTTTGTGCAATCTTTACAAAATTATACCTGTATACTCCTCTTGGCCTAAATAGATTGCCTAATTTTTTTTCTTTAAATTCCAACTTTAAAGAGTAGTGCGCCGGAAAGGGTTAACCCTTTCCGGCACACTATGTGCGCCCGGTCTGGGATACCTAATTTTAATTCAGAACTTGCAAACCGCACCAGTAATATTATAGTAAAATGCTGCTTTTACAATAAAACCTTAAATTAAGGAATTCAAAATATCTGAAAAATTCCTTTGTGAATTGCGGTGACAATGGATAATTTCTCATTTTACTAACAGATTTTGCCTCTGCCGGAAACAGTTATTATATAATTTTTTAATGAAATCATCATGGTACATTGTGGAAAGAGATACATTGTCTTATAAAAACTTTCCCGCTTTAAACTAGTTTCTCTTTGATCAGACTCTGGAAAAATTAAGTGATGTTGGCATACATGCATAATCCTCGCATTCTTCTATTTGTGTGCTTTGAAGGTGTTATCGCCTTGTATTACGATGGCCAGTATCTTAACCCTTTAACGGACAAAGTATTTTCATTGCTAACATATAGAAATAAATGGTTGACACCGGTAATTGCAAACAAATATATTTTTAAATAAGAAAAAGTGATTTTTCACATACATAATAAAATGGATTTTTTTAATTAAAATTCCGGTGTTAATGTTTCATATCAGAATTAAAATTTTGTGGTTTCCTAGAGAAACCAATGAACGTTAAAGGGTTAGATATGTATGTCTGCGCTCAAATCTTATAATTTATATGCATAGCAGTCAACCTTCTGAATTTTTTCCAAATCATATCAAATAAAAATATTTACAGAATAAAATAACCTTTTTCAAAACCACATGAAAATAAGAAACATTTCATTAAATAATTTTTATGTTTAAAATTATCTCCAAATGAATTGGAAAAAATAAATGTTTGCCAAGCATGCATGTGCAATAAGTACAAATGTAGACACGTAATTCATACCATAATCGTCGCATATGTAGATCGTCGCTGAAGAAGAATCTTGTAATTTGTATGCATAGCTGTCTAACTTTGGATTTTTTCCAAATCATACGCTGGGTTGCCAATTTGGCCTCTACTTTCAATTTAAAAGTTCGGATTTACATCAGAAATTCTGAAAAAAAAAAGTTTTGACTTTAGGTAATCACGAAACATCTGTCATTTATTAAATGAATTTCCGGTGTGAATGTAAAAACTCAGACTTAAAAAAGAGGCCAAATTTGCCAACCGAGGTCATACGAAAACAATAATTTCGCGCGATCTCGTATGAAATATGTTCGTTCACAATGAAATGAAAATAATAAACCCAAAGTTGCTATGTCTCCAGCTTTCCGCACATTTCTTTTATCCAGTGTTGCCAGATGGGCTACTTTTTTGTAATTGAGATTCTTGATTGGCACCAATTTTTACAAATAAAAAAACGTGTTTTATCCAATGGCATAACAATTAAACCGAAAACAAAGGGTAATTTATCGTTTCAAAAAAGTGGTGCCAGTCAAGAAATCTTAGTTTAAAAAAAGTAGCCCACTGGCAACGCTGCTTTTATCTTAGAAAAAAGTTTGTTCATTTAAATTACCCAAAAATTCCATTTAAATCAAACAAAAATTTCTGTTTTAAAATACTGGTATATAAATGAGCCGGAGACTTGGTATCTCTGCAAACATTTCATTCAATAATTTTTATGCTTATTCATCTTTAAATGAATTGGAAAAAATAAATATTTGCCTAACTTGTATATGCATTGAGATAAAAATGTAGACACATAGCTTATGCCACGATTCTCGTGGTCGTGTATTTTGAAGCAGATTAAATATACTTCATTAATAGATTAAATGTACTTCATATTTACAGTCGAGCCTCTATATAACGAAATCCATCGTTCCAGTAAAAAATTCGTTATATAGAGAAATTCGATGTATAGAGTATGATGTTAAAAATAGTATTTAATGTGTAAATTTTGAACAAATATTATTTTTGATCTTTTTAATTAAGAATTTGAAATGTTTAAAAGTATATATTAACCTAACATTTTATTTCTTACTTATTTAAGCAGTTTCAAAAAAGAGAAAAGACATTTATTTGAAAGCTTAATGAAAATCAAATGAGGAAGACTTACATAAATTTTAGAGGAAGAAATCTGTAATTTTTTGTTGTTTTGATTTTAAAATTACAATTGTCACGCTCTCAAAAAAATTCTCAAATTTTAGCAAGGAATGAAAAATTGTAGTTGATATTTTCCTCCATTTGAAGGTCTCTCTTATGTGCTCTCATTGATTCCTCTCTTATATGTGTAACAATTCAATTGACTGTGTTTTGAGAAGGATGTTGAAAGGTGTGTGGGAGGTGGGATGAACTTGTTAGATTTAAAAAATAAGGAGAGAAGTAATATTTATAAAAAAAAAACCTCTCCACTGAACGATAAATCAAAAATAAGTGATGGAAAATTGATTCCATATGATTTCGAAGCTTTTTTAAAACTGAATAAATTAAGATCAATTTATGAAAAAATTCGTTATATGGAGATATATATTTCGCTATATAGAGTCTGTTTTTAATGTAATCATGCGAAAAGGGGACCGTTCTTACTAAAAATTCGTTATATGGAGGAATTCGATGTATGGAGTTTCGTTATATAGAGGTTCGACTGTAGTTATTAATTGCAATATATAAGCTGCATGAATAACATTTCAGTATATTTGTCAATACCCATAAAACAGGTTTCGTACGCATCACGGGATTTATGCGATTTTAAGTGTTTTAATACCAGCAAATTTGTAAAGTACAAGTTTCAGTATCTGGAGAAATTTTTTTATGTTGACTAAGCAAGTAAATGTTTTTTTACGAAAATTCCGATAGCAGGTGCTTGAAACGCACGAATCCTGTAAAAGGAATAACCTACTCGGTTCAGAAGTATCATATGTGGTACTTCTGGACCAAGGAAGTTACGTTCAGAAATTATAAATTTTTACCAAAAATTTTAAGTGAATTGCCTTTACTTTAGTTAATCATGAAATCTCTGTCGTTATTTTTTTTTTTTATTTCTGGTGTGATTTCGTAATTTCTAATTAAAACAGGATGCCATTTTAATTTACCTTCGATCTGAAGACGATAAATAGTATTTCAATAGTAAACAAATTAGCAGTGGGAATATAGTGCTGATGTTTATTTAAGCAATGAATTATTTTTTACAACATTAAAATACATTTATTTAAACAGCTTGTCTTTGTTTTATAATTTAAACATCGAAATTTTATATATTCTTCATTTATCCATATTACAAGTTTCCACAATTTAACACTAGAACGCCCGGAAATTTTACTTAAGTTTGATAATAATATTTACCACTAGAATTTTTATTCAAAATTATTTAATTGCTTTATTTAACCCTTTACGGCGCGGACAAATTCTGTTCGTAAAATGAGAAATTGTTGACTGACACCGGAATTTAGAAAAGACTTTTTTAGAAATTAATAATTCCCTGACTTAGGCTGTCATTGTAAAAGTAAAATTTTACTAAAATATTATTGGTGCCGTTTGTAAGTTTGGAATTAAAATTAGGTGTTGCCGGAGTGGTAACACTGCGCCGGAAAGGGTTAACATAAATTTTCGCGATTTGAATTTAACTTATTTCGAGAAAAAATTTCTGGCTTCAATTGAAATTTAATCACATGGTTGGAGTCGAATGGACTCCATCCGGGCGTTCTACAACTCATATTCAAAATATTAGAATAATTGAGAAAAAGTAATAAGAAAAAATTATTTGTCATTTATTTATTTTTTATACTAAGTAAATGCAATTAAATTTCTTATAAATTAAATCTGGAATGTTTAGATAAGATTTTAACATTTATAAAATATAAAATACAGCACAATAAATTAGGTATACAGCTTCCTTAAACACACCAGAATATTAGAATAAAATTTAGATTGGTTCAAAATATTAGAATATTTTATTTTACGCAACAAAATTACCTTAAGAATATGAAGTAAATGGTAGTTAATATTTTGTAGCATCCCCTTTAGCTTTCATAATAGCGTACAATCGATCTTGCATACTATATACAAGGTGTTTACAAACATTTCTACCAATATTAGCCCAAATAGACTTTATACGTGCCACTAACTCAGTTTTACTTGAAGGAGGATTTTCTTGAAGTTTTTTCTTCATTATACACCATAAGTTTTCGATGGGATTAAGATCTGGTGAATTTGGTGGCCAAGGAAGTACCTTAATGTTGCGTTGGCGGAACCAATTCTTAGTTGACACCGATGTATGCGGGGACGCTAAATCTTGTTGAAAGATGAAATCATCTTCAAATAAATCTTCTGATGATGGAATCATGTAATATTCTAAAATTTCTTGATATATCAGAGAGTTAACCTTTTCGTAGACGATGCATAACTTTCCAGGTCCTTCTGCACTCATACAACCCCAAACCATGACACTAGCAGCAAATTTTACAGAACGTTTAAGGCATTCTTTATCAAATGCTTCTTGCTTCATTCTCCAAACTCGAATACCTTGATTACCATATGAAACACAAAACATACTTTCATCACTAAATAATATATTTTTCCAATCTTCATTGCTCCATAAACGTCTTGATTTACACCAATTCAATCTTATACGCTTTTATCTTGCAGTCATGAGAGGTTTTGTTTTCGGTACACGAGATTCAAATTTAAACTTATGGAGACGTCTTAATGTTGTCGATGTAGAAACTTCAACTCCTTCTTCTTTCCATTTTCGGTGCAAGAATCGCACACTTTTAAAACGGTTTTTCTTAACTATACGCTTCAGTTTCCTGTCATCTCTAGCAGATGTTTTTGGTTTTCGGCCACCATTTCGGCGATTATTTTGAAATTTTCCAATTTTTGAATATTGTGTTAGTATTTTACTAACGCTCGATTGCGAACAATGTAAATAATTCGCTATAAAACATTGATTTTTACCGTGCCGATACAAATCAACCACACGAAGTTTAGTAGATTCAGGATTATCACTCACACGGCCCATTTTAAGACGAAAAAGAAACAAACTGCAAAAAAGAATACTGATTTTAAATAAAATAGTCTGAATTTAATCAATGATGCCACCAGTTAAGAATTGGTAATAATTAAAGGAGAATTAATGTGAAATATTCTAATATTTTGAACCACTTGAATAAATATTCTAATATTTTGACTTTTCAAAATAATTTTTTTTGCAATTAATCTTTTCAAAAATGATATTAAATTTAAGATAACAAGTAAGTTTAATCAACAATAAGTTCTTAATAAAAATATCGTTTGCATATATTCATTAAAAGACATTAAATTACCAAACGTTATTTTCAATTTCTAAAAAAAAGGTAATTATTCTAATATTTTGAATATGAGCTGTAGTGTAAACACTAGAACCGCGGCGACGGGTCATTTTGAGCCGTATCATACGGAGAGATGAGGATTCGAACCAAAAAACTCTTAATAAAATAAGCCAAATATAAGCTGAGCAAAAATGTTTTCAATAAATAACTCAATTAGTTCTAAAGGAAAATTCCAGTGAGAAATATTTTTATAAAACTTGAATGAATTTTCCCGCGGTTCTAGTGTTAAATGAAAACATCGTCATGTTCCAAGTTGGAAAAAAATATATATCACAGTAAAATACACCATACACTATTATATAAACTTTGGAATTCATTAAAAAAGTGGTGTTTTTCTAGTATTTTTGACTGATTTAATGTCATTTACAGGATTACTTTTTTGGAAAGCCATCTAAAAAAATGAACACTATTTCGAAATTCATAACGTTTAAGAGACATGTTTTGAAATATTCTTAGCAAAACTGACGTGTTTGAAGAATACCATGAAATTGATTTGACATTGTCTAAGAAAAAAACTGCAGATTTTTATTCTGTTTATAAAATAAAAAAGTCAGTGGATATGCATGTCATTTTTCTAATAAAAACATAAAAGTAGCATAAAAAAGTTCCTTGAAAGCAGTGGCATTTGAAGAGATAGACGCTCAAACTTTTACAGGGTTCCTACGTTTCATTTTAATTTTCCAGGTGAAATATTAGTATTTTTTACATAAAAATAAATCTGTACTGAACGTGCGGAATTCTGCCTTATTTAAAAAACTGACTTTCTGTAAGAAATTTTAGATATATAACATTGTATAGCATTTCTAACATTAAATATATTATATCATATAATTAATGCAGGGAAGTATCCAAGCTACGCGTTAGGGAAGCTACGCTTTCTTAAAAGAAATTTTCGTCATATTTGATCACAGAATTAGGCGACTAAATATGACTAGATTATAAAATATTTATAAAATAGAGGTATTTATGTTCTAGTCTTTACTTTATGTATGATAATGATTTGGTTTTAGGTTAGAGGTACACAGCCACTAGCCAACGGATTTCCAATAAAGCACTATTATAAGACAGAATAATTTACCTTATTAAATGACACGAACGTTCCTACGCTATCGCAATCCAATTCATAGATTATGTTTCGGATATTGAGGTGTGGTACGACTCTGAGAAAAATGGCCTACAGCACTATTCATCACTTAGCTGATCAATATATCTGAAAAATAAATCTTTAACCCTTTCCGTCACTGGCAAATTTTGTTACTAAAATGAGAAATGACCGACTGACATCGGAATTAAGAAACAATTTTTTTGAGAAATTAAGAATCTCTTAATTAAAGCTTTCACTATATAAGCAAAATTTTCCTAAAATATTATTGGTGCCATTTGCAAGTTTGGAATTAAAATTAGATATCCTAGACTGGGCACAGTGTGCCGGAAAGGGTTAACCCTTTGAGGGGCAAAGCATTTATATTTGTAAATTGCTGAAATGATTGAATGACACCAGAATTTTAAACAAATTACTTTCAAAACAGATAAATGCTTTTCTTTAAGTACTTAATGAAATTAAAATTTTCACTTCAAAATTCTGGTGTCAATGCGGTATTTCGCTATTAAAATTAAGTAGTATATATTTTATCCCACAGCCCTTCAACTGGTTAAACTTCCTACCCTGAATGGGTCTAATCGACCCAGTCCTATAATGCGTTTCATTCGATCAAACCAGAAAATTTTTCATAAAGTAAATTAAATTAATAACACAAAAATTTAAGTTAAATAAGTATGTTAAATGGATCTAAATAACAATTCTGGTGTGAGATATTTTAATCAAGTTTGAGTAAAATTCCACAGGGTAGGAAGGTTAAATTATACCTTTATTTCAATCTCAGTTCGCACAAATGCAGTTTTCACTTTTACCACTCGTTTTTCAAAACAGAAATTTTTGTCTAATTTAATCAGACAAATGCTTGGATTGGAGAATGCAAAATTTACAAGAAAAATTCACTGGTGAGAAAAATAACCCGTAATAGGAATATGGATGCTCGTACGTGATATGGGCAATTCGTGATAGGCAAAATCAGGTTGCTCATATGACGTGTAGGAAAATCAGGAAAGCGGTAAATCCTCGTCTCCCGAGATAGTCACGGTCATCCAGGTGTGAACAAATCCAAAATACGTTCCTCAATAAAGAGTTCATCTCGTACTTTCTTTCCAATGTTACTTGTAAAACTTAGAACTGGCCTCTATCATTGTGTTCTGTCTGCATTATTTAATATAAGAAAAATAATAATATCTTCTGTAAAATATGAAAACCAGGCTTTGATTGAGAACGTTGTTTAAAAACACTGTAGAATGGAACACAACACCAGAACACAAGTTATTGAAAAATATACGAGGCCTTCAGCAGGAAGATTGTTTATTCCGGATGACAACAATGATACTGTGATGACTGCTTTCGATAGCACGTACGTTTATATCCAGAAGAGTGTGAACTATTTCTTTCAGAGACATTCCTTCTGGATATATAAAGACGTTTTGTTAAGCATGTGGTATTCGTCATTACTTTAAATTACGTTTTGGATGTCTTCGTTCCTTACTTCGCGGAAACAAATAACAATCACGCTAACATACTTACAAGCAAATAAAAAATATTCCTATAATATCAGAGAGTGTCTGAAACCAAATGATGTTGAGAATATTGATAGATTTTACCGGGATTGTTTGGAACTTCTGCACAAAATTGATATTGAACATGAAATGCCAAGATTCTTAATTAATCAGCAAGAGTTTTCAACAGATGATGCTAAGGGACACCTCTCGTAACCCAAATTTGATTTTTCAGCGCACAATTTCTAAACACTATAATATTTGGATAGAAACACAGCGAAACATTATAACATAATAGTACTGTCAGTGTAAAGTACGCGAAAGTGTCGTAGAGTGGTGGGTGCATGTTGTTTTCATATTATGGTTTATGGCTTACAATACTACTGTAATCGCTCAAACAAAATTAAAAAACCTAATATCGAATATGTTCATATACTGTACAAGACGCGGCCGCTGGATGGTCCATTAATGATTCAGGTGAAGCAATCGATAATGAAAATATTCTAAAACACATTGTCCAAAAAGTCTGAAACTGTATGATTATTATTATTATTATTATTATTTGTTTTTTATTATTTCCGATTTTCACGTATTGAAATAATAATCTTAGTAAGCTCCGTGTATCTTAATTTTACGCTTATTATTGTATTTACTATTGATTATACGGGTTAAAATTAATGACAATTGTGTTTATGGTCATTAATACACATAATATTTACTTAAATATATATATTATTTTCTCATCAATTATTAAACTTTCATCCAAAATATTATTATTTTCTTACTTGTTATGAGGTATACTAATGAAAAAAAATGTATTGCACGTCTAGGTGCTGATAGGCGAAAAATGACCCTTATTGACCCACCTCCTTTCTTGTACACATATTGTCGGAATTCAAGTATGTTTCTTAAACATACAGTGGTGCTCAGCGAATACATTGCCTTATACCAAATAGGCGTCATAAGATCCATTAAGGGTTGCTTAAATGTTTAACCCTTTCTGGCACGGGTAAATTCTGTTTATAAATTGAGAAATTACACAGGTCTGCAATGGTTTTCCTCTTTGAAATCTGAGTAACGTTTTCTATAGTTTCTGATGTGCTGATAACGAGAAAAATAATAAAAAAATTCCATCACGTCAGGATTTTTTGATATTGAATATTTGAGATTTTGCTGAAAAATGTCTGAGCGTCTACATTTTAAAATTTATAAAACGTCATTAAATTATTTCAGCTTAATTTTTATTGCATTTAATTAGTGTAGCATGACATAGAAATTACTTCAAAACAGTAGTTTGTTAATTACTACATAATAAGTATAAGTAATTCACATTAACCATGTTGAAAACGGGTCATTTTGGCTTAATTTAGTAATGAGCTCATTAATATATAATGATTAGGTAATATAACCTAATTGTTGTAAATATTAGTCGAAAAGAGTGTAATAAAGATAAACCAAAGGGTTTTTGTATAAGTACCCTCACTGATTTAGAAAATTAACAGTTGAAGTGCACATCTTGCAACATAACCTTTAAAATGTCATCGCGGAGTTTTTAAATTCTCCGAATTGTTTTTGTTATATTTGCGGGAAATTTATGTTGAAAAAATAACGAAAAAGCATTACAGACTTTGTAAAAAATATTTACAAAAGTTATTTTGGATACGTTTTAAGCCTGATTTAAGAAAATTAATGTCGGACGAAAAGCACCATGAAAAACTTAATGATATCGAGTTGCAAGCATGGCAGTCATATAAGGAAGTGGTGAAAAACTTTTTGGGGAACAATAAAAGCTCCGACTATGAACAAATAGTGGCCAAAATGGTTACAAATTTTGGTGTAATGGATTGTAATATGAGCATTAAACTTCATTTCTTAAATTCGCACACAGATTACTTCTCAGAAAATCTAGGAGCCGTTAGCGGAGAACAAGGCGAAAGATTTCACCAAGATTTGAAAGAGCTAGAAGTCCCGTATCAAGGAAGATGGAATAATAGCATGATGGCGGACTACTGCTGGTTGTTGAAGCGCGATGATCCAAACCGGAAATTTAAGCGAAAATCGTACAACCGAAGCTTCCAGGAAAAAAGGATCAGGTTCCACAAATAAAATTTACATGTAATTTAGATCAGTAATAAGTTATTATTATATTTTAGTTGTTTTTTATGTTAAAAGTAATGTACTTTTTAAAAAATATATTTTTTATGTGAAAACTTGTGTTTTTTTTTTGTTTTTTTTTTTTGTTTTCTATTTTCTATCTGTACCTTTTTTGAAAAATTTGAAGGTGATGGAAAAAAACTAAGTACATATTCGTAATCAGCGCACCAAAATACCCTAGAATCAGCTCTCAAATTCTAGAGAGGAAGTTATGACTCTCAATTTGCAGGCCTGTGTTATTGATTGATACAGAAATTCACAAACGATAATTTTAGGAATTAAAAAAGGCCTTAATTTAAACTTCCATTGCAAATGCAAAATTTCAGTAAAATATTCTTGGTGCCGATTACAACTTTGGAATTAAAATAAGGTGTGCCCGGAGTGGGCACAGTGTGCCGGAAAGGGTTAAAAGATGGAAAATCTGAAACGACAAATTTGTTTTTAAGATCGGAACGTTTAATTTTAAGAAATTTTATTAGTTGAAACACGTGTTTTACTTGTTTCAAATCTAAAACCTATTTATAAATTTCAATGGTGAGGAGCCAAAGTGAAGAAAAAGATTTTAGTGCTGAGAGAATGAGAAAGGAATAGAAATAAATTGCTTAATCTGAGGTCATTGATGTTGCTTCGCTTATGGATTCTTCTTCTAATGTCTTTCAAACACTGCATACGAATTCTGTATATTTCAACCCCTAGTTGTTTTGGATTCCATTTCATGGAACACACAATTTGATTCCCAAGTACCACAATTGCACTAGAATTTTGTTACAAGTACTATCTTTTATTAACCCTTTAACGTTCATTGGTTTCGCCACGAAACCACAAAATTTTAATTCCGATACGCAACACTGACACCGGTATTTTTATCTAAAAATATCCCTTTTATTTTGTATGTGAAAAATTACGTTTTCTTATTTAGAAATATATTTGTTCTTAATTACCGGTGTCACTCATTTATTTCGACATACTAGCAATGAAAATGCTATGATCGTTAAAGGGTTAAGTATGTGAAATAGTTTTTTTTTCATATTTCCAAATAAATTTGTTTGGGAATTCTGGTGTCACTCATTCATATAATCATATTAGCAATGGAAGTGTTCTGCACCCAAAAGGGTTAATTACCTCTTAATTGTGGAAGAGAATAATGTTGAAAAACATGTTGATGGTTTAAATTATTCAGGAAAATATTTAGTTGAAAATAAAGGAAATATCTTAGACTCTTCAACTAATGCTTTAGCGAGTTTTTTAGAAATACTTTTTACTTTATCTAAACGTTTAAAAAATATTGGAATTTTACTCAACATGTTTTTGATGTAATAAAATACATCAACAATGTTTCAGTGTTGTCCATACGCTACTTTTTTTATTGAGATTATTTGTTTTCCACCATTTTATTGAAACTGTACAACTCACATTATTTTCGCTTCATTTAATTATTCATTAAATAAGAAGAGTGATACTATATTTAAAAAAAGGTTATAATCAAGGAATTTAAATTATTTGAGGACTGGCAACAAGGCAATAGTTGAAAAATAGTAAAAAATATTACACTGAATTTTTTTCTGAAGTGTAAACAAGTAAAGATTATTGATTTATAAAAAATACCAGAAAACACTGTAGAACAAAAACCTGCCTAAAACATTTTATTGTAAACATATTCTTAAATTTTGTTTTTGAAACTAACAAGATTCAATTTAATTTCTTTAATTAACAAAAGATTGTTTAGTTAGATAAATTTAGAATACATTTCTCACGCAAATTAAATTTTCATTTAACTTCTGTGTGCAAAATTTCCTTAAAGAGCGTCTCAAAGTTTGTGAAATATATGAATTTTAAACTTTGTTTAAGTACTAGAGCTTTGTAGCATCGCAAAGTAGCTCCATATTCTCAGATTACATTTAATGTAAATTTTCATTCTGAAAGCATGTTTATATGGGGTATCATAATATTATATGGTATATACTTTAGGAATTACTCTAGAAAAATATGTATATATATATTTACTGGCTAACCTGCTAACTTACTCATATCATCAATATCATGTCAAATGGCCCTATATGAAAACAGTGTTGTCAGTAGGTTACATGTTTTAAAATTTGCAATTTCTTAATTGGCATCGTCGTTTTGAAATAGTAAAATTTGCCTTATTTAACTGTATCTAATGATAAATTAATCAAGGAAAAAACAAGGACAAGTTTACCGTTTTAAAAAAGTTACACCAATGAAGAAATCTGAATTTAACATGTTCGCTGCCGTTTACATGAAGATGTGATGATAGTTAATGCTGCACTGTAGAAGTGGGTTTTTCCAAGAAGCCGATTTACTTTTTATAACAAAGAATCACTGAAAGATTTTTCCGCGCCAGCGCGTGACTGGCTATATGACATCACTGCACATCACGCGCTGGCGCGTGAGTGGCCCCTTACCGTTGGCGCCATATCACGCGCTATTGCGTGCGTTGCAGCAAATGTGTTAAAAATGTAGTCCACTGGCACTATTTTCATATAGGACTGTTGACCTGGCACTGAGAATAACTTCTCTACAAAATAAACATGTTATGAACTTGATAAACCATTTAACCCTTTGAGCTCTGATGGCTGAATTTTCTTCCACTTAATTTTAATTACGAAGTATCATGATGGCACCGAGACATACGAAAACGTTATGCGAGTAAGGATTAACACATTTTTTCTTGATCAAATACTGCTGCTAATGTATAGTTAACATTTAAGAAGCTTACCATCCTGAGCTTGAAAGGTTAACCTTCCTACCCTGAATGGGTCTAATCGACCCAGTCCTATAATGCGTTTCATTCTAATCGAACCAGAAAATTTTTCATAAAGTAAATTAACCCGGGAGGACGCGCGCAGGGCCTAAAAGACCCTGAGTGCGTATGGTTTTTACATTTGCAACCACTAATTTTTTTAAAGTAATCTTCAACTTATTTTACCGCAAAATTTGTAAAAATTGACTCCGTCTAAATGAACCGACTGTTTTAATTTGATTTTATTGGTGTCAAAATTAAAACCATTCATACCCTGAATAGCGCGCGTTCTCCCGGGTTAAATAAATAACCAAGGTTCGCACTCTCCTTGGAATTTCCAAGGACTCTGGCACCACTATTAAAAATAAGAAAATTTACATTTAATTTTTAAACCGCAACATACGTAATCCCCACCTTTATTCATAGATTTTACGATATTTTTCTGCAGTGTAACACTTTGAAAATATTCCTAAAATTTACTGGTAGAACTGTGCGAACCCTGTAAAGAACACAAAGATTTAAGTTAAATAAGTATGTTAAATGGATTTAAATAAAAATTCTGGTGTGAAATATTTTAATCAAGTTTGAGTAAAATTTCAACAGGGTAGGAAGGTTAATAAAACTGGACTTACGGAAAAAAGCTATGTTTTATATTAGGGTTCCGATTTAGCTTAAGTTACAATGAAAAATATCCGGTGTAAAACTTATATATTTCACTTGAAATCTTTGAAACCATTGTTCGAAAATTGTCGGTATGATGATGGCTTACTCATGCATACTTGCAGTGTAAGTCACACAGTTTCAAACTGCAACGAAGTTCGACTACCTGTATTTTGGAATGGAAAAAAATGTAACTTATTTCCTGAGATTTGTTTGATTTTCCCTTCTTTTGTTTGATTTCCTGAGATATCTTTTCAAAAATAAAGGTGGACAAAAGCGTATAAATTATCATTTATTTGACGTGCACTACGACAAGGCATATAACTAGCGTGATACGCGTTGATAATTCTTTAATATCTTTCAATTAATAAAATTTCTGATTTTATTTCATTTGAAAAAAGAACACGGAAAATTACCAGCTACGTCTGCAGAATAAAAATAATTTGCTGATATTTTTCATGTAATTTTGTCATCACACTTAGCTCAGAAAATGAACAAGCTTATGTATCAGACATTTTGTTTATAAATTAAAATTACATTAGAAATTTAATGAAATGAGACACATTTCATTAAAGAATTATACTGCTTCAGAAATTGTTTATTTGTTACAGAAGATCTGTGTATATTTTTAATGAAAAAACCGATAACTTGATAGTTATGGCAAAACCTAATGAAGGGCAGAATAAATGATTTTACTATTCGAATGAATTATTTGCGAATGTACAAAAGCTGGTAATTTATTTTTATAAATTCAACACCAAGTAAAAATTTTGTATCGAAAAAAGCGGTTTTTTTAATTGGAATCTATTAATGAACCCGAGAAATATAAAAATATTTTTTGTTTTTAATTTTTCTAAAGAAAATTGATTAACAATGTGCGCTCTGATTAGCGAGTTTCTTTCTTTTTTAATTTTAATCCATAAATGACACATTCAGGGCTCCCAAATGGTCCTCGAACTGAACATCAGTATTTTTTAGCAGAAAATTTCATGATACGTTTGCGCTAGAATCAATTTCCAAACGTGGTTTCTTGGCAATTTGCAAGACAAATCTAAAAGGAAAATATCATTAAAAAAATTCTGATGTTCAGTTGGCGGACCATTTGGGAGCCCTGCACATTGACACCTTAATATTCAGCCAAACTTATCTAAAATTAGATTTAGATTTTGGAGGGTGGTGATGCAACTATGACATCACCTAATTATAATTCACCGCCCACTGAAGAATAGGCTTGAGCGGTGAGACAAAATGGCGGCCGCTGAAGGCGGATTTATTTTTAACATTTTGTGCGGTCCCTTAAATTTTGATACCAGTTTTTTATAAAAGATTTATTTGATTTGTATCATCTCAAAGTAGAGAAAGAGAAAAAAGCTTTTAAATATTATTGGTGCGAATATTCAAGGAACCGCATATACGCTGAAAAAAAATCCGCCTTCGACATCTATCATTTTTGTGTGAGCGCGCAGACCAAGACTTCAGGTATATAATTCTTAATTGCCACATTGGCACCCGAATTTTTATAAAATAATTTTACTCTTATTAAGTACGCGAAAATATGTTTTACTTGTTTAAAAATAAATTTTCTTCTTAATACTGGCATCATTAAATTATTTCAACCTTTTATTAATGTAAGAACCTTAACATTGAAAGGTTTAAGCTCTAGTGGATGAAATTCTTCAAAATACCCAAAAGTCACATTGGCATCAGTATATAGGAAACAAAAAATTCCTTTGAAATATACACAAAAAAAGCATTAATTTATCTTCAAATAAATTTGATCGAATATTCAGGTGAAATCGTGATATTTGGAGATAAAAATTAAGGGGGGAAATCACCAACCAGAGCTCAAAGGTTTAAGTGATAAATTACTCGCAAAAAAAGACTTGGGTAGTTTGAGAAGTTCATTATTAAAAACGGCTTTCCAACCTCACCCTTGGGATGTCTCTTATATTCGATGGCTTCTACAGAATTGTGGATAGTCGTAGACAATGTAATTTAGATAATAAAAGTCTTTTCAGGATTTTTTATTGTGGTACTCGTTAACACTTTTAACACATTCATAGATTTTTTCAAATGTACACAAATTTCGTACTTAACAATATAATGTCCATCATCGAATGCGTTCTAGAAATTGCGTAATTCAGATAATCAGAATTCATACAAGAGTTTCTAAATAGTAAATTTCAGTTTATTTAATAACGAAATGTCTGTTATTATATAAAACAAAAAATACTATTTTAAATTTTCTTGTGCGAATACCGAATTAAAAAATCCACCATGTCGAAAACACTGAGGGTAATATATAATGGAGTTCAGGCACGTAGCCAGGGAGGGGGCTAAGGGGGCTGAAGCCCCTCCCGAAAGTTTAAAAAGATTTTACAAAATTATCTGTATGACAATAAAATAAGCTTTGTTTGTTTTCATCTTCCATTACATTAAAATCAATTGTATTTTAGCTGTAAAAATATTTATTCAATTACAGCTACAGTAATCCATCATTATATCGGTCATTTGGATATCTTGTTTTTTTAATAGATATTTACCACAAAAAATATAGAAAAAATTAAAAATGCAATTTTAACTATCTTTATGCGCCGTGAAATTAGGTCAATTGTAATTCCGTGTCATTAATTTGACTAAGAATGTTTAGTATAATACACATGTGCCGTATTAACTTTAGGAGAGAAATATAAAACATTTATTTGCATGTTATGATCTTCTTTAATTTTCTTTATCTTCATGCATATAAACGAAACTTAGAATGTTAAAATATTTTGCACAGAAGGAGGCAAAAAAACTTTAATAGCCGCCTATAATGTGAAATCATGTGAAAAAAATATAATTTTAAAGAAAGTATTTATATTAATGATGTTCTAACTGTAAAACGCTTTTTATTAAAAAGAAACTATTAGAATGTATTTTTGAAAAACACACGGCGGCATCCCCCAGTCTCTTCACTGAACAACTTTTCTGTGAATTGTTTGCATGTGAATCTTTAATAGTAATAAAAAGTGCGTAAAGTAGCTGCTTTGTCTGGTTAATTTTTTATGTATTTTGTAGAACTATCAACTTCAGATCTGGATACATCTATGTAGGGATTTTTTAAAAGCTTTTTATAGTACCACTGGAGAGAGTTTTATATCCCGTCAGCACACGTATTTGGATAAAATTTACAACAATTATACTGTGAGGACAATCTACAGATGTAGGCGGGTTTGAGGACGGGCTAGGGGGTGCTATTTGTGAAGTCAGTATAGAGAGATTTTGAGTTGTGTCTAGGAACGAAGAAAAAATTTAAATAACAGCACTGTCTCATTTTACAGCCAGAAATTTAATTTAGTAATTGAAATAAAATTATTATGACTTTAAAAAACGAAAAAAGAAAAAAAAACGAATTTTATCAAATTTAATTTCTGGGTCTAAAATAAACTTTTTAAGCCGACAATTTAATGACGGAAAATACAGTATTTTGTAAAATGACTAGATAAGATCGAAAGATAAATGTTAATGACTGTTAATGGAATATTTCAAGTAACTAGAAAATGTGATATGAAATGGCAAATTAATTTTTCAGACGTGTACTTTTCTTTTTTAATTGCAAAATCACAAAACAGCACGATGGGTGTAACTAAATCTTTAACTGACTTACATAAAACCAATTCCAACAATATCAACTTTTTCTGACAGCAAGTCTTGTTTAGAAATTAAAATTTAGAATTGTTTGGATGTCAGAGTTCGAAACAACTTGACTTTGGTAGGGATTCTTCAAGTACTCGATATGAGCGTACGGTATGGCAAGCAACTCGATTCGATATTGCTATGTAACTAGAGATGAGTAGATGATACCACGAAGAGAAACATTTTTGGTTCCATTTTACTTTCCAAACAGCCATATAGTTTTCGAATAACTGTAGGAAACAAACAAAAATAAGAAAAATGGAAGAAAGATCCAGAAATAGTATTTCCTTTTCTTACATATTCTAAAAGACTTATTGTATTGGGGCTGAAGCCCCTCCCGAAAGTTTAAAAAGATTTACAAAATTATCTCTATGACAATAAAATATACTTTGTTTTCATCTTCCGTTACATTAAAATAAATTGTATTTAAAAAAACTTGTTCTTTTGTTTTTTCACGAAAAATAGATGCAGTAAGAACACAAAATATCAGACTAGTTTCTACAAGACTAGTTTTAGCAAACAAAATTAAGATTTCTTTAGGAATACAGAAAATAAATATTTCATTGTTGAGTTTTCAACGAGGTTTCAAGAAAAGAAGAAACCAGAGCAGCTCTTGGACCAATACTTGAAACAATCTTATTTTGTGGAGAGAAAAATATGCCATTTTGAGATTATCACGATGACGATCCTCTAACGTTAGAGAAATCGACGTAAAAAAGAGTGTTAGCTAAGAGTCTTAAATTTTGAGCAAAGTATGGAGAGAATGGATTGAAACGCGATGTTATAAATATCCGTAGAAATGCTATTTACTTCACCTAAGACATTTAAAATAAAATCCTCAAATATCCTCGGATACAGTTACCGAAGAATTAATTATCAAAATAAGTACGTGATCTATTTTGTTAGTACAAACAAAACGTGTATCTTAATTGCTGTTGAAACTCGAGCGCAGAACAGCTTGACCTTTGTGTTAGATGTATGAACTATTAAAAAATTCACAAAACCCAATAATTTAAAAAAAAATTAGGTTTTATTCCAATAAATGTCTCCTCTGCCAAAAATTCAGGGAAAGTAATATTACAACATTGTGATTATTTTTGCTTTGACATGTATAAATGCGTAACAAAGGCGTATGATGAAGCCGCTAATAAGTCTGGTCATGTTAGCGGAATCCATTCTAAAATTTTCAGAGTATCCAAAAATTAGATACGTCCACTTTGAAAGCCATCTGTTAAATCTTGCCTTGTCCAACAGCATGCTGATTCCCATAATTCGAAAGTATCATGAACTTGTTCAAGCAGTGACAAAAGTTTTAAAAAATCACCGAAAGGCAAATTTTAGTGCATCAAGAAGCAATTGCATAACATACCCTATTAAACAAAAGAAAATGCCTTTTGCATTTGAGATATAAAATAATCGAGAGGCATGCAATCATATTAACTTTTGTTGAGCTACATACATTTGCATTAGCTCAGAAAATATTTTGAAAAACACGCGGAAGATTTCTTTGGTATCTGGAGCTTTTTTGGCAGTCGAGAGAAGGTCTCATATGCCAGTCTGTTTGTGAGAAGGTTTTCTGTCTGACAAAATCAAAATGAGTTCTTTAAGAAACATTTCGAGACATGATATCGGCTGTAACTTATATTAAAAAATTTCCTATTGTTTTACATAAATATGGCGAAAAATGCAGTAGAAATCTTTTGTGAGATATTTTATTGTGCATCAAAACTTTGGGAAGACATCTTTCAAACTGAAATAAAGATCCCAAGACTAACATTTAGACAAACAACACATACAAACTTTCAAAATACGTCCGAAGAAGAGTATCACGGTCTTTATTCCCCGTGTAGAAAATCTTATTGAAAATTTTCATGATAATGTGTCAATGTAGCAAGTAAAAGTTGAATATGAATTAGGGTACAAACTAATTGTTGACACAAACATAGAGATCCTAAAATTTTAGTATTGTAATGTGACGTATTTCAATAATATCAAACACTTGTTCACAGCCTTGGTTAAAAATCCAGTAACAACAGCCAGTGCTGAAAGACCTTTTTCGACAATGAAAATAATTAAATCTTTGCCTCGAATCATTATGGCCGATGAGAGACTGAGTCGATTTGCAATGATTTCCATTCATTGGGACATTACAGAAGATCTTCATAAGTTAATCAGCATCATGGCTAAAAAGAAATTACAATGATTGCTTCCGTTACATTAGTAAATTTATTATACCAAGAGTACTGCATTTATAACTATTATAATCGAAGAATGTAAAATACAAAGATAATTTTTATGATTAAATATGACTGCAGCAATTTATTTTTCTTTAGAAGAAAAACTAATGCGAAAGAAATTAATTTCATTTATGGATCAATAGTTTCAAGATCTCGCATTCGTATTGACAGACAGTTGCAGCTAGTATCAATCCTGTGTTTTAAATCAATTCATGTTACTTGTTTGCATTTCAATATTTTTTAATTTTTTTCTCATAGGATACTTGAGGCTCATCTCAAAAATTTTTATTTTGTGCTTTTTAGGTTTCGCGGAATTTTTTCCCTAAAAGCTATCCGGTTTCCGAACCGGTTTGGAAACTGGAAGTGCTTTTGGATGTCGAAAATTGCAATAGAAGTTGAAAAATAGATAAATAAATAAACACGAAATAACAATATTTGACATAGTTATCAAGTATCCTATGCAGAAACACATTTCAGGTTTGTTTAAATTTTTTGCCGTAAATTATACAAATTACTTTTGTAAGATCAGAAAAAATTTCAAGTATCAGCCCCTCCCGAAAGGAAATCCTGGCTACGGGCCTGATGGAGTTATAAATAAAGAAAAGGAGACTTATATTGTATTGTCTACCGAGTGAAATAACTGAGGACTGAAATAACTAAAGGCGGCTGCTTTTCTAAAATTTTATTACAGAGGGACAAACCTGCCAGAAGTAAAATTGAATAGAAAATTTATTCTTATTTAATCTTCTTATTGATAGAAATATTTTTTTTTACAAATATTATTAAAATGTTAATTTGTTTTTTAACTGGTGTCAATTTGCGTTGTAAAATAGTGAATTTGTTTCACTGGTTGTTACAATACGGCGGAAATGCAAGGTCTGACTATTACCAAAGTAAACTTGTACCAGTAAAAATAAAATTATGTTTATTTCATTATTTATAATTTAAATTTTGCTTGAACAAAGAGTTTAAGTAAAGAGAAAATTTCTAGTAAAATTTATTGGTGGAAGATTCCTAAGGCGTTAACCCCTTGAAGGGCGGTGGTATAAAATATATACCACTTAATTTAAATTGAGAAACGTCACATCGACACCAGAATTTCGAAGAGAAAATTTTAATTTCATCCAGTACATGAAGAAAAGCTTTTATCTAATTCGAAATAACTTTGATTTTAAATTCTGGTGTCAATCAATGATTTCAGCATTTTAAGAGTGGAAGTGCTTTGCCCGTCAAAAGGTTAATCAATCCCTATGTTAAGCAGTTACAACTGAAACTTCACCATTTTAATGATATGTGAGTCCTTCTTAGTTCGATGTAGCACAGTGCAGGGCTCGCAAATGTTCCGCTAACTTAACATGTGAATTTTCTTACAGAAATTTTCTTTTTAGATTTTTTTTGCTAATTCCCGAGAACCTATTTCCGGATATTAATTCTAGCGCAAATTCTGAAGAAACCTTTCATGATATTTTCTATTAAGAAATATTGATGTTCAGTTAGCGGACCATTTGGAAGCCTTGACAGTGATGTCAAACTGTGGCCCGCTGGATACAACGAAATGTTTATAGAAATAGTCGATGTGTTGAAATTTCAGAGATTTTATGTATAGATAAATCAAAGATTGCTACAAAATTTGTGGTATCCAGCGCGACACAGATTGATGCCTGTGATGCAGCATAAATTCTACAATGAGGAAGGATAAATAGATCTTATTATTTATTTTTCTAATAGTTTTTTGAATCACATTTTGTATATATCAAACATTGTACCGCATCTGCGTTTCGACAAAAAAAGAATAAAATTGACATATTTATGTCCAAAAACTTATAAATAGCATTTTTATGTATGTACATAAATGTTGTTTTTATGTATGTATAAAAAGAACCCAATACATTTTAATTTCCAAACTGTGATAAAATAAACTAATTAGTTAATCGACTGTAAATTATATTTTTACAATTTATATCGAAAAACAAAGATTAGCTGACCGTTTTCTTAATTTTAACTATCAGATACTATATCCATACCAGAATTTTTCAATAAATATTTACCTTTACAAAGTCAGAGAAGAAAATATTTTTTTTTTAATTTCAAATCAATATGCTAATAATTTTGATGGCAGTCAAACATTTCAAAATTTTTGTATAAGAAGAATTTTTCTAAATTGGAATCTATGTATCCTTGAAATGATTAAACTTCATCTGTAACCAAATATCCAAAAGCTAACTATCTTCCACACTGTAAAAAAAAAAAACTCCCTTACTTTACACCAAAAAGGGTGGCAACTAAGTTGCCACCCCAAGTGGTGTAATGAATTTCCACTTGTAAATTGGTGTAATGAGTCACCAACTATCAAATGGTATAAATACACCATTTTTAGTGTCAACTTAGTTCCCACCCTGTTTGGTGTAAAGTAAGTAATATGTTTAAAATGTACGTTATAATAAATTGTCTCAACTAAAGGGAAGTTTAGCAACCTCTTTGCGTGAAGCTATTTATTTTAAATTATGGCTGTATTACGTTTGAAATGTAATTTTTAAATTATTTTTTATTTTGCTACCATTTATTAAAGTACACTAAATGGTAAAAAAGGAAATTTCCTAATATTTACATGACTTTAACAGCAAAATAAAAAATAATTTAGAGATTACATTTTAAATTTAATACAGTCATAATTTAAAATAAATAGTTTGACGCAAAGAGGCAGCGAAACTTCCTTTTAATGGAGGCAATTTTTTATAACATTCATTTTAAGCATATTACAGCAACGAAATATGAACTAAACTTGAATGAAATAACTTAAATGAAACGAACTAAAATTTCCTATATTTGCATGCTTAAAAATATCTTTTTCATAGGTCAATAATGCATTCAGTAAGTTAAAAAACATTATAATAAAGAATTTTTTATGAAAATATTTTTTGTTAAAGTTCGGGCAAACACTATAGTCATACGATATAAAATATTTTTGTAACGAAATGTATAATTACTCGTAACTATCACTATAAGTTTAATTCGGAGTTTCTAGTTTTTTTTAAGAAAATAACAAAAACAAGCTACATATGATATTAAATTACCTCACAATTATACAATTTAATGCATAATATAAAAAAAGCTTAACTATGCCAGTTATCAAATAAACTAAGCTGTATAAAAAAAAGTTGATTACAACTGTTATACTAAAGGCATACTTCCCGTTAAATTCGAACATGTCGCCATTGTTCTTAAAATGGCAGTGCACTAACACATTATTAAAAAGCATTATCTAATTTTTAAAAAAACCACATGCAAACATTATTTAGTCTTAAATCTTACCAGAGCCTGATTACTAACGGGGCACTCTCTCACCAGAAAAAAATTATAGAAATTTTCGTCTTCTTTAAACGCCCTTTTCATACAAGATTACTGTCATGAATAAGGAAAAATTCTTTATTTCTTTTTCCTGGTGGGAGAGTGCCCCGTTAGTAATCAGGCCCTGAATCTTACATCTACAAAGAATAATATTAATATTGCTTACCGTTTGTTTACTTTTCCACCTGCTATCCGAAAGTTAGAAAGAAGGATTAAATGCGAAGTAAAATGGCGGCGCGTCGTCTGTAAACATATGAAATCAAAACAGAAAGATGATGTATGACTCTGAATTTGGTGTTACCGTTCAATAATTGCGACTAAAGAATAAAATACCACCATTCCAAGATTATTCTTACATTTTTTACGGAGCTACTACCTAAAATAGTGTAGATTTAAAGTTTATTCAGCAATTCATAACCCCGATTTAAATGTAATATTGCTCCTTTGTTTTTACAGTGCAGGCACACTTCCCCCAATAGATTTGAAAAAATATATACTCCTCATTAAAACGATTCATTCATGCAGCATTTCTAAAATATTTAACGCAACTTTTTTTGGTTTGATTAGTGGATGTGGCATTAGGCTCTTGCATCTGTAATCAAGTTCTGTCGCTCCAATGGAATGCAACAACGACCGCCATATTGTAACTACATTCACACTTATAATTGCAATAAATACCGCATAAATTGTGGCTCCAAACAAGGGTTGCCAAATGTCTACTTTTTTAAAATTCAGATTCTTGATTGGCACCACTTTTTTTGTAATGGTAAAATGCGCCTTATTTATTGACCGATTAATAAAAGCGAAAACAAAGGGAATTTTACCCTTTCAAAAAAGTGGTGCAAATCAAGAAATCTTAATTAAAAAAAGTAGCCCACTGGCTCCAAATGCTCCGCACACCAGTATTTTAACGTTGTTTTTTTTCTCGTCTTACCTAGTCGTAGAATTATCTATAATTAAAGATTGCGAAATAATGTGCAAGAAATTAGTGATTTAGAGAGCATTTGAGGCTTTGATTTACGCGAGATACCTGGCAACAGTCCAGTTACTTCACTAGCATCTCATTACCACCTCCTGGATATTAGGACTGGACGCTGAATCAAAAATAACGGCTACATAAGTCGGATTTTTTTCAGCGTATGTACGATCCTTTAAATTTTGGTAGTTTTTTCCAGATTTTTTTTTTCTGAGATCAAGCAATGCAAAGAAATCTTTTACAAAGTACTTGTATCGATAAATCCAGGTATCTTACATACGTTAAAAAAAAATGCAGCTGCTGAAGACGTTATTTTTGTGTCAATGCTCAGGAATAATTTTTTGGGGACGCGATATAAACACAACATTTCCTCATTTCACTTACATTCATTCTTTCACTGGTGATTTTATAAATTAACATACAAAAATTATATTAAAAATCATGAAAATGATCGTTTTAATTGGTATTTTACAAAGTTTAATACTTTTTAACTGACGCGATTCACGGTCATCTGCACCACATTCAAATAACCGGAATGACACTAAACATGGTAAGGGAACTAAAGATGTAAATGGAAAAAAGATCCGTGAAAAAAATATTAGTTTAAAACATTGGCGATAGACGGAAATATGGCACTGTAGTACGCTACACTTCCAAGGATGAGCATAAAATGTGTGTAACAAATGAAAATGCAGATATATACTGAGGTATGTGACAGTGATATTAAGTTGAGTTATACGTACGCTGCAATAACGTGACTCATTTTCAACCTAGGTTGAACATTTTTCCGCGAGCTTTTCACATGCCTTTATAATCTATAATTTCGACGCTTTTGTCATATACGTAGGTATAATTTTGCATTTCCTTTTGTTATCGTGCTTTATGTTCAATCTCTCATGCGTAGTCTACGACAGCGCCATCTTTCCCCCTATAAGAGGTAATTTAAAACTACTCTTTTGGGAGATTTTTTTTTCAGTTGTGTTGATTCCCTTACCATATTTAGTACCATTTCGGTTATGAGAATGAACTACAAATGATTCTGAATAGTGTCAATTAAAAAAATATCCTCTTTTTAGACATTTTTACTTTATAATCTAATTTTTGTTGATTTGTCACATTCTTAGAAATTCAAATTGTATATGTATTGAAAAAAATAGTACACCGTATATTTTTCTTAAGTAAATATTTTGGTAAATACATTATTTTCCTTTATTTTTTTCATTTTAAAGAAAATAATTTAACTTTGCTCAAAAACATTTAAACAGCAGAAATCTTTCGTTTATACTTTCACAACATGTGAAAGAGAAATATACTACAATTTATCTTTGAAATACTGCTAAAAACAATCATTAGGGGCAGCTGTATTAAATAATACTTTACATACAACTATTTTTATTTTCAGAAACTTATTCTAAGTTCTTTTGTTCTTACGAGAAAAATATTCGCAAATTTCCAGTACGTACTTATTATTCTTCATAGCTGAGAAATCATTACAAAAAATATGCATCAAGTATTTCAATTTCTGAAATTTGCAAATTACACATTTTAAATATTTTTGACTTTTTATTTCATTTACATTTGTTTATCTTTATAGTTTAAATTAAAGTTTTTCAATAATTTCTAAACAAATGAGCAAATGTTTTAAATTTGCAAAGTATGCATATGACATTTTATGACTGGATAAGCAATTTTAAAAAATAAAAAATCTTCATATAAGAAAGATAATTTTAAATAAAATATTTTTATACAACTGGTTTGTTACCTTTAAAGATTGTAAGCATGTCTTTTATTTTTATTTATGCAAATAATAATAATAATAATAATAATAAATAGTAAATATCGGTAAAATAGTTTTGAAGCTAGTTGAAACAAATCTATTCTGATATAATTGAAGCGCAACTAATGTGATAACTGTACTGTTGAGAGTATAATAATTGCGTAATTTAACAGTGTTGCCAGTGGGCTACGTTTTTAATTAAGATTTCTTGATTGGCACCACTTTTTTGAAACGGTGAAATTCCATTTGTTTTCGCTTTTATTAATCGGTCAATAAATAAGACTGATTTTACCATTACAAAAAAGTGGTGCCAATCAAGAATCTGAATTCTAAAAAAGTAGCCTATCTGGCAACCCTATAATTTAACACAGTTTAACCCTTTCCGGCACACTGTGCCCGGTCTTTGATACTTAATTTTAATTCCAAACTTGCAATCGGCACCAGTAAAATTTTAGTAAAATTTTGCCTTTACAGTAAAAGCTAAATCTAGGGAATTCTACATATCTAAAAAATTCGTTTGTAAATTCTGGTGTCAGTCGATAATTTCTCATTTTACTACAGATTTTGCCCGTGCCGGAAAGGGTTAAAAGTACACGCCTGGTTTATCGAAAAAGGAAGTGAAAAAAAATTATAACTGTATTTATTGTTTTATGGTTTTGTTTATTTATTTTGGATGTTTTGATTAACACGTTATGAGCTATGTGTACATGAAATTTTATGCCTTATCGTATGTTGTTTTACATCTTAAAGATTCATATTTATATTTTCATTTCTTTTATGCTAAATATTCTGAAAAATAATTAACTATATAATGTGTTTCCATAAGTTCTTTTTGCTTTAAGTTACTTATAAAACGAGTTAGTTGTAGCTAAGATACTTTTATATTAGAATGATGATGTAAAGGATATAAAAGTGGATTGGTTGAGGTGATTTTGGACAAAAATATATTGCCAAGCATCTTGAAGAGCCTGAATTTTTCGGTAAGCTAATGTTCGTTAACTTGCCTCACTTGTATAATGGATGATACTCCAAATCTGCGTTCGAGGCTGTAAAAAGTCACGTGGTACCGGTAATTTACCCAAAGAACTTCTAACTTATAAGAAGGGAGGTTGCTACTGCTTTCCCCCATGAAACGTTAATTAGACATGAAACGTTAATTAACAGTGCGTCTAATGGAGCTTTTCCTTCTTCACGCTAAAAGTTTTCGCCTTGACCACGTGATCATTACGTAGATGGAATAGCCTCCATTGAACTCCTCCAGGTTGGTATTACCAAGTTTTAAAATGCCATAATTTTGACAAACAGTTCTTTCTGGGCGTAATCTGAGACCACGGCTTGTACGAATGTGGCACTCTCATATATAGGCTCCCTAGTTACAGCCATCGATATCGTGTTCAAGAAGAGTTTCAAAATCGAAATATTTTTAAATGTCTGCAAATACAATTTTTTGAAATAAGAATAAGATAATGCCATGATATGAAGCAGAAATTGTGATACAATAAAAGCAAGGGGAAAAAAGAAACCATGTGTTTTATGATTATTATTGTTATTTTGATCACTGGCGCTTTGCAAACAAAATGTCTGGCAATGTTTTGAAAATTTCCGTTCGTATAAGGATATGTTTGTTGTATGTGCGTTGCTAATATGTCTCTTACTTGAATCGAGAACGCTCTACAACTTTGTCTATAATTTTTATCTTATAGCCAATAGTTTTTGAGACACGATATTTAATTTTGCAGTTCAGTTTTAATGTTGTTTTGGGAATCTTAATTTATTCAAAAACAATTGGCTTAGATTGGAAAAAAATGTATTTAAATCAATTTTCCAACACGCCTTTGGGGAAATAGTTTCAAAATAAAGAATGTTATGCGATAGCTGGTGAAACATGATTCGAATAAAAAATCCTGGTTTACCTAAAATTTTATTGGAGAAAGGGGAATCAATTTTTGTCATTGTTTTTTCAATTTACTTATATTATCTTTGAATGTTTTGATAACCATATTATGCAATATGTGCTGTTGCAGCCATGTAAAAAATTATGAGAACGCATTGAAAAACATGAAATATGTGTTAAAGTAATCAATTGAAAACAAAATCAAACAGAATTTACTGCTCCTAATTAGCAAATATCGGGGACATGTCAATAAGAAATTAAATTAGAATACAATTTATAAATCACATATTAATAGAAATATATGATGTAAAACATTGAAAAATATTATAAGGACATTATAAAATATTTCTAGAAATAAATTAATATTCAACAAATTCACCTTTTTTTTTCCATGACTCTAATTGATCATGCAGTTATTGACTCAGACAGTAAAATTAAAACTTGTTTAGAAATGTTTTTCCACGCTAATTTGATGAATGATATCCAATCGTCTATAATTGTATATTGTGTGCTATACTTATATACTTTTCTTGCCAAAATGCCCCACAGATTCTTTTTGGAGTTTAAATCAGGGCTTGTTGGTGACCAATCCAAAAAATCGACAGAATTTGCCTGGAATCATGAAAATAATGCACGAGACACATTTAGAATTGCAATGCCTTGTCGAAAGAAATATTCATCATCTTTGATAATGAACAATAATTTTTCAAATAACATGTCCACATATGATTCTTAATTTATGCGACCTTGAAAGGACACGATTGTGTTCTTCCTTAGGCTACAAAACCTGCCCACGCAGTCAAAGACAATGCTCCAAATTGATTTTTGAATAAAAGATGTTTATCATTCTGCAGGGCATACGAATAGTGGTGAAAACGCTCTGTTCCGTCTAAATTAAATCTTTTTCATTCGATAATGCTACATCTTTCGAGAGAGATTCAAAAGAAACATGTTTCTTAGCAAATTTTAAACCAGAATTTTTATGTAATTTTGTTAGTGACCGTTATTGTACGAGGGTAATTCGGAAAGTAACCTCCGTTTATGAATTAAAAAAAAAACTAATGAAAGGAAACATGTTTTATTACTTACGTATGTTTTATTACTTACACGTTCTTCAGCTACTTCTCAACATAAATGCGTATTAGTTAAAACAATTATCATAAAGGTAAATCAGCTTTGAAATTCCATCGTCACAGACTTCTGCCGCCGGCCTATTCAACTGCGATTATTTTTAAATTCAACTCACACCACTCTTTCAAAACAAAGAATTTTAACATACCATAATTTCGGGTGTATAAGCCGCGGATCAAACAATTCTTTGTCGACCCAGAAATTTTTAAGAAACAAATGTAACTACTTAGATCGACGTAAACATTTGTCTTCAATCACTAAATAAATTTTCGGGATCCAAAAAGAATTGTTTGATCCGCGGCTTATACACCCGAAATTACGGTATTTCAAATAATAATTCCAATAAATTACGGTATACAAATCCCGAATTGATCTCGTAATGTTTTATTTGACCCACTATTTTTAAAAACATTATTGGTAGTACATTTATCAGCAAATTACATAGAAAATAAGTTAAAATTCTTTGGATTGAAAGAGTGGTGCGAGTTGATCTAAAAAATAATCGCAGTTGAATAGGCCAGCGGCAGAAGTCTATGACGATGGAATTTCAAAGCTGATTTACCATTATGATAATTGTTTTAATTAATACGGCAATTATGTTGAGAAGTAGCTAAAGAACGTATCTTTTATACGCAAGTAATAAAACATATTTCCTTTCATTAGTTTTTTTTTAAATTCATAAACGGAGGTTACTTTCCGATTTGCCCTCGTATTTTAGCATATCTAACATTGTCATTCTTTGCAGAACATTGAGTAGGATTCGTCTAGTGCATGGTAGATTCATTTCTGTTTTAATTTGAGTAGAATCTTTTTATTAAGCCAAACGTGCAATTCCATGTTTCTGGCGCAGAGTCAGAGAAACAGGCGCACCTATATATTTCTTCTACCGTTATCCTTCGGATTCCAAAAATTATAAATTACGACTTAGATCTGCTTATATGCCTTACAGTTTCATGTCTACTCATTCCACATTTTCCATACGCAATAATTTTTCCGATGAAGAAGGAGAGGAAATGAAAAAATTTTACTGGTCTATAGTAGTGCTCTCGATTATACGTTTATACGCGTATACGCATAATACGTATTATGCGAAATACGGATCAACTATACCTATAATACGGCATCGGCGGTTATACGTATTGCGCAAAACAACATATACGGTACATCGTATATACGGATCTTATCCAAGCGGTTAAACGTATAAACGTTTAAACGTTTTTCATTCAAGATATGAAATTTGATGTTCCAATGCTTTTCTGCGGATTACAGACATTGAGAAATATCCGGTAGAGTATCCCCATCGCGATTCTCTGTTTAAAAAACTACGATGCGTTTACTTAACTACTACTTGTTATGCAGGTACCTAAAAAATCTGAATACGTTTCTCAATTTAAATTTTGGTTTCTTTCCCAAAAAACTAAGTTATTTATTATAAATTGTCTTACATTAGTTGTGGATAGAATCAAACTAATCTTTGGAAGAGCTGTGGCTCAGTACTTAGTTTTTTTATATTTTCTTGTATCTTAACAAGAAGAAAGTAATGGATTCGAGAAATCTTTCGACTGGTTTACACTTTTTAAGGGTAAGATAGTCCGAAAAATATGTTTTTACAAAATATCTGTCTGTGACTTTGTCTATATGTGGCATGAATTTTGTTCCACCAGTTGCACAGAATGAGTTTTCAGCAATATCATCATCAAATAGCAGGCAGTAGGCTCTGCATTCTTTTTCTCAGTGTACCGCCACACCCAGCTTTTTCTATTCATTTCTAATTGTAATCTAAGCAGAACTGCGTCTATAAATGCTCGTTCTTCTACACTACGAGATACTTATACTAAGTGTCTGCGTCACGTGACACAATGGTTTTATTTTTCACCATATGTAAATTGTCTTACCGCGGAGGAATTTTAAAATAATTTACATATTTAGTAATTTTTATTAGTTTCTTTTTTAAATAATTTAATTATTTTGTCCTCCCAAAATATTTTATGACTTATTTAATGAAAATTAGAAGAAACATAATTAAACATTGAGTATGTTTAGAGTAACTTACCGGTCACTTACCGAAGTGACCAATGTTACCAACCGATTGTAGGGTAGTATGAAATGAAAATCAAGGCGAATTGTGACGTCAGCTACAGGTCAACAGGATAGTTTTCATTGGTGCCACATTTCGGTTTCGTACTGCCCTACAATCGATAGGTAACTCGGGTCACTTCGGTAAATTGCACTGAACATGTACGTTGATTAAAATATTTATAAAGGGAAATACCAAGATCTTGGTTGGAATCCAGATAGTAGATATTTCACTGTTAGTGAAGCGAGATTAGCCAATCAGGAGTCTGATCTTTTGTGAACTTTTTGCAAACTGTTTTAAAAAATATACGCTTTTCATTGCTTGATCTCGTATGTAGAAGACATACTATCAGGGCCGTAGCTAGAAGTGAACCATAGGGGGGGGGGGGGGGCTCGAGAGAATGTAGGGGGGGCTCATAATTTTTTTTCTCTTTCTGACGCAGAAAGATAAATTAATAACTATTCACATTGTAGGTATTATGTTTCTAATTAAACTGTTGTATTAACTTCATTTTATGCTAAGAAAAGTATAGGATGATGAAAATTTTGATTGTATAACTGGTGCAAAATGAAACATCATGTTAACTTCATATGTTTAAAAACGATGAGGGAGTGTTGAAACACTTATTTTAGATACAATTTAGTAACTCTGCAAAACTGTGAAAGGGTCTCAAAACTAAATTAGATTTTTGAACAGAATTTCATTTGAATTTTTGGAACAGAAATTAATTGAGTGACCTTGGAATCTTTTCCAGGGGGGGGGGGCTCAAAATATTCTAGGGGGGGGCTGAGCCGCCCATAGCGCCCCCTTAGCTACGGGCCTGCATACTATGCGGATTTCTGTCGTAACGCTACCGATTTCCAAATTATTCTCCATTCAGAAACATAAGACTGGTGAAGTCCGCTAATTAAATTAGATACGATACGGCGAATATACGTATACATTAAATATACGTATTCTTAAATATACGTTTAGTTGATACGCCTTATACGTATCCGGATACGTTTAAACGTATATTCGAAAGTATCCGTATAGCAGAAAAACGTATTATACGGATATACGTATATCGTTTAATCGTATACCTGCTATACGTATCCTATCGCGAGCACTAGTCTATAGTGTCAGGCTACTTTAACCCTTTGATTATGGGGTTGGGACATATGTCGTCCCAGTGACTACTTCTATATTTTTTTCACACCATTTTTTGAAAAACACTTTCTATCATACACTTAACTGTACTAGGATAATATCAAGAGAAATCTACCACCGTGGAATAATTTTGTAAATTGAGGTGCAAATAAAAATAAAAATACTCGTCAGCTCTGGCGCGTAATCAAAAGGTTAAACAATCCTATGATATTACAAAATAAGCAAAATTTTGTTTGCAGTATCAGAAAAAATGCGTGTTCTTACCATTTTTTCCGAGTAGCGATCTATTATTTTTTTAAATAGTTGCCTTTTAATGATTTTCCAAATTTTCAACTTCGACTTTGTGCTTGTCCTTATCATCTTTTCGAAGACTGCAGAAAAAGTATTCAGTTATAGGATACTATTTTAAAAGAATATATGGAAACAATTTACCATGAGAGTCTTAAAAATAAAATATTTAAACAGTCATGTTATTATTGCGTTTGTTTTTAGCCTAATAATACTAAAAACTGATTGAATATTCAGTATAGATCATCCTTAATCCTTTACATCAAAAACAAGCGGTGACACAAAACTATATAAAGACATTCTTTAGCATTTTTAGCAGGAACATTTTAAACCAATTTCTTAGGTACTAGTGGATGTGGTTATAAAATAATTCACCCGATATATATACTCCTAACGATCTAACCGTTCAAATAATCGAAAGGAAATTTTAGATTTACTTATTTGAATGTATGCGGTCGAGATAATTAAAACAAAAAAATATTCATTCTTATGGTTATAGTGAAAAATTTCGAAATGTCTGAATGACAACACGCTATTTTTCCTGTGCAAATTCATCCGTGCACGGAAGACTCATAAATTGCTTTGGAACGATGCACTGGTTGCGACTGGATGTGTTAGAACGATTTTTTATGACCTTCCCGTGCTTATTTATTTCAACATGCATTGTTTAGGCATAGCTTCCAAACTTTGCGCATATTTCATATCACTATTGTTAATCAGAAATATATGTCTTATTTAATACCGCAATTTCCGGCTTAGAATCCGCGGATCAAACAATTCTATTTTGACCCAGAAACTTTTCTAAACACAAATGTGACTTATCAGATCGCCGAAAATATTTGTCTACAATCAATAAATAAGATTTCTGGGTCCAAAAAAATTGTTTGATCCGCGGATTATACGCGGGAAATTATGGTACTATGCTTTCGATGATTAAAGAAGTCACATTTCCATGGCAAAAAAAAGTTTTTTTAGGAAAAAGAGCGTAGAAACTGAAAAGAATGGTTTAAGGTATTGTAGCATATTAATTTATACAGTCGACTATCCATTGTATCCTTGTGCACAATATGACTTTCCCTAATGAGTGAATGTTGCTCCATAATTCAGTCTTTGATGTTTTGGTCATATCTCCTACATGGAACCATGAATAAAAAAGAATTGATATATTCCCAAAATTTTGAATTTTCAATTATAACCGGTTTCGCAGCGGATCAATACCGCCGAGGCATATTTTCATAAAAACTTCCTTCTAATTGTAGCGTCTTATTAATGCATTATTTCAGTCACACGAAAATTTTACTAATGGAAAAATAGGCATTTATTTTCACTGATGGAAGCTTACTTCTGCCAGGCCCTGAACGCACGCCATAGTCAAACAACCAAACAACTCCCTGTCAGTGTCGTAAAAAGAGACTATAATATCCCTAGTGGAATTTTTTGCCATGTAACTGAGAGAAATATTACATGAATAAACTGCTAAGTCTAAATTTTCGATTCAAAATTTACTTATGTACGTTTGATAGACTTAGTCGTAAATTATTGATCCGATGTAAAACAAATCAGCCGCCATCTTGTGACAACCTCTACAGGGACTTCAATACCAACTGGTAAACTCTATGCTATATGTCTTTATTCATAACTCCATTAGTTCCTGTAAATTTCAAGATGTGACATCTTATTCCAAAATTTAGAGATTATTTTTGCAGAGAATTCTTTTATTCAGAAATAAAAACAAAATAAAAAAACGAAAATTCAAAAAAGCTATTCAAATTATATTGGAATTAAAACTATGCTGAAATAGCCCGAGAACAAAGAATATTATGTTGAACTAGAGAATGCAACGCGGTTCAAACGAAAATATTCGTTTATTGAAACTGAATATGAAGAAGGAGAAATCTATTTTTACCGTATGTCTATTTGGATTTACTGCATACATTAGCTATAATTTTTTTTTTGTTATTATATTGCAAAAGCTCTGCTGCTCAAAACCATATTCAATTACCAGACGTTATTTTGAGAAAAGAATAATAAAAGAACTTTTTCAGGGAAAATCTTTTCAATCGGAGATTTGAGTTTCTATTTTTATTTGCTTTCATCCTCATTCTTTTCAAAAATGATTAAAAATGCCGTAATTTCGGGTGTATAAGCCGCGGATCAAACAAATCTTTTTGGACCAAGAAATCTTATTTAGTGATTGAAAACAAATATTTAAGTCGATCTAAGAAGTTACATTTGTTTCTTAAAAAAATCTGGGTCGAAAAAAAATTGTTTGATCCGCGGCTTATACACCCGAAATTACGGTAAATAAAATGAGCAGTGAACTAAAAAACAAATAATAAAATACACGAAAAAATGTAATTTACATTTCTTCAAAAAATTGGGGTATTTTTATAATAAATTTAATACAGTTTATATTTAAAGAGTTACCAATATTTAGATATTTCTGTTCATAATTAACATAGTAAAATAAAATAAGTTTTAGTATCAATATACACTGAAATTCATTTAATTTTGTAGATCACATTACTTAAAGGGCTAACCTCTTGTTATTGATGTTAACTAAATACTATTTCATACTAATCTCAATATTATTTCAGAAGGATTATATGATGCAGCAATACAAATGCTGCGCAACAAATCACTGATTTAAACCTCTAAACTTGATAGTATTCCTTGCTTAACAGAATCTTAGGAATCTTGTCATTAAAAAAGGCAAGAAATACTATTAAAATTTAGTGGTTCCTGTCAGTCATTAGTGCGGAATGCTTGTACCCCTGCATAATATCAAGATTACTGTATATAGGTGACAGCTGGCCACATTATATTTCCCTTCAATAGATGTCAAATATATGTAAATCAATCCTTTGACAAGGGCCATTTTCAATGATTATGTGATTTAAACCACACAATTTCATTACGGTTCTTGAAATTTGTACTTTGCATCAAGTCCTATTTTTCAATAATTTCTACTTCAAAAGGCTGAATAAACTCCAGAATTGTGCTCTATTGGCAAGGTTCTAAACAGGGACTTCTACTCTTTTACTTTGAAAAATAAAGTCGAAACATTATACGCAATTAATTGCATCAACCAACTATTATTATGGGCTATTTCCATGAGTACTTGTAGTGTAAGTCACAGGCTACGATTTTTGGCTACCAGTATTATTGAACAAAAAAAATGTGATTAATTTTATTGGCACATTCTTATTAATTGAATAAGGCCAAGCAAACTTTTCGAAAATAACGGTGGCTAACAAGCATAGCAATTAATAAGTTATGTGACTTACACTACAGAATCCATGGAATTAGCCTATGAAGTACTCTAATCAAGCTAATTTTGAATGCTGCTTTGAAATTTTTGCAGTCCAATTGAATTTTTATAGTAAGTAACAATATATAGATTTATCGAACGTATTATTATCTAAATTATGTAAATGTGTTAATATTTTGTGATTATTAATTTATTAATGGTTAATAAAATGTAGAATGAGAAGGCACTACCTTTTAACCCCATTTTTAGTACAACTTTGAGCAGGCTCCGTGTTAGGATTAGGTTTATAATTTACTGCTCAAAGGCCCTACTTTCAAAAATTCCCCAAATTTGAATGTATATTTTGCATAAATGCCAAAAGTATTCATTATATATAACATGTAAATATTTTAAAAAATATGATTAAAATACACAAAATTCATTTAAAAACATCAATTAGGTCGGAGCTGTTTCAATTTGACATTTATTATATTCGACATTTTTTTTATTCTTGTTTGAATAATGCTAAGACAAGTATTTATTAATGTAACTATGGATATATTATTGGGTTAAAACACAGAAAATTGTTTTTCATTGCATTTTTATGTTTTATATGAACAATAATCAGTCCTTTTTCATTTCGACATATTCGTGGTTTTCTTTTTCCAACCTTCTCTCTTCTATAAAGGGCATAGCCGGATAAGCATTAGAAACATGCCTTTCAATCACTTAATTTTTTCTCCATGTGTGGCTACTTATCTCACAATGTATTCCCCCTATTTTCACCTCATAAATATTGATATTTTATGAGATAAAAATGCTTTTTCAATTTTTTTAAAAACTTTATTTCCTCAAAAACTATTAAACCGAATTAAATGCAATTAATTGAGTTTATATAGGCATCAAAGATGCATAACTGAGAATTTTTGTATAGTTTTCTGATTGTAATAAGTGCATGAAAAAGGGATTTAAAATTTTACAAAATAAAAATTATATCTTATAGTTGTCCGAAAATTACCATTTTCTTGTAAAAAGTTCCTCATATGTGCCCGAATGTTATATAAAAATACCAAAAGTTTGTGTTGGGTACTACATATAATTATTAATTAATAAATTATTTATAAATTTTAGGCGTTATTTGGGGCGGAGCTACTCAACTTCGATATCCGAAGACTTTTTGGAACAATGTCAACAGACGATGCGTCAATTGATCTATTTTAGATTTCATTAAGCATAAAGGCTATTATTTTCAAAACTGTCGATACTATTTCGATATCGAAAACTAATGTTTTGTTTCGGAGACAGTAGAGAAAAATATTTTTGCTAGGAAAACACTAACTAAACACTAACACTCTTCGATATCGAAATGTAACACCATTTATCATAATGTTTTTTTTTTTAAATTTTCACCACTTTTAACGAAGGATAATAATAAGAAGTAGTTCCGTTATAATTACCGTTTTTGCTCTAAAATTAATACAGATGTTATATAGCTATAATTAAATCATAATGAATTCTTTTAATTCTGTTATTTTATCTGTAATGTATGTTATTGGACAGCTTTTTATTCAAGATATACGCTACTAGCAGTTTTCTTTATTCTAATGGCATATTTCTGTGGCTATTTTATTTGTTGATAAATATTAGCTAAAGGTACATAATTTGAGTTGAAAGAAATAAAAAAGAATACTGACAACACTGGATGATATTTTGTACTAAGAAGTATACTTCTGTAATTTTAAACCGTTTAATATTCAAAAGTAAAATAAAATAAAAAGGTTTTTTAAATAAATTAATTTTTTTTTCATAAATAAATTTTAGCTCAAAAACACAGTGGAAAAATTACCAGGAGGTTAAAATATTGTAAAGACATAGCTATTTATTTGTGAATACATTATAAACATATATATATATACAGGGTGTCCGAAAAGTCTGGAAACGGTCGAATAACTCGAGAAATATGTATGAGATATAAAAACGTAAATATACGTGTTAAATATTTTTAAATAAGCTACTCAGTGATACCAAATTTGACCTTCGTAACCGACCCCCTGGGGGTCAGAGGGGGTCCAACTTTGAAATCTTAAATTATAACTCCCATTTTTTATTGCAGATTCGGATTCTACGGACAAAAATACGCAACTTTTGTATTTGATGTTTATTTCGAATCCTCGTTTATCACGGTGTATTCGAGCATATTAAATCGATACATTTTCGGCTTTTCCAACGGGATTTTCCCTAATCGAAACTAATTGGGGAGAATTTATGACATCAAATTCCTCGTCTTTTGCAAGAATAGCGTTTCCTGAAAATCACCCATGCCGATTATTTCGATAGTACTACACACAGTTAAAAATTTGACCCAATTGCTGTAGCATCACTCCACAGCTTTTATAGAATATCTGTTTCATGACCAATGAGAATGTCCCATAACACAGTAAAGTACACTTTAAAAAATTGACACTTTTGCTGCATCGTCACTCCACCACTTTTATAGAAAACGAGATTACTTTACTGTGTTATGGAGCACTCTCATTGGTCACAAAAGAGATATTCTATAATAGCTGTGGAGTGACGCTGCAGCAAATGGGTCAGATTTTTAACAGTGTAGCACTATTGAAATAATTGCCACGGGTGATTTTCAGGAAACGCTATTTCTGCAAAAGACGGGGAATTTGACGTCAAAAATTCTGCCCAATCAGTTTCGATTAGGGAAAATCCCGTTGGAAAAGCCGAAATATGTATCGATTTAATATGCTCGAATACATCGTGATAAACGAGGATTTGAAATAAACATCAAATACAAAAGTTACGTATTTTTGCCCGTAGAATCCGAATCTGCAATAAAAAATGGGGGTTATAATTTAAGATTTCAAAGTTGGACCCCCTCTGACCCCCAGGGGGTCGGTTGCGAAGGTCAAATTTGGTATCACTGAGTAGCTTATTTAAAAATATTTAACACGTATATTTACGTTTTTCAATCTCATATGTATTTCTCGAATTATTCGTCCGTTTCCAGACTTTTCGGACACCCTGTATATAATCGTGTTGAGTGCTTTAGGCTTCACTTTCAAGAACTGTGACATTTTGGGGGAAAGACACCTGACACGTGATAATGTATTGCATTATTTTGTACATAGAAATAAAAACCTAATTTTTTTCTGTAACCACAATTTTGTTCTTCCACAAAGAAACTTCCACAACAATCATATTTTGGATTGCCATTTTTAGATCACATCGGAATAAATAAAAACATTTATCACGATAAATCATTTTCTGATCGCGGTAGTTGACTACTTCCGCGTTTTACATGATGGTAACGAGGGCATGTCCGCAGGTTAAAAAGCTTGAGTAACTTTAATTCATCTATATAAAAACTGGTGAGAAACATTTTAATTTAAATTGTTTGTGATCATTGTCGTTACATTTGGATATCGAAGAGTGTAGTTTTGTTTCTAGGTCGAAAATAGTCTTCCCTGTTGTTTTATCCAACGCCAATGACAAATTTTGATATCGAAACAGTATCGTCAGCGTTAAAAATGATGCCCATGTTTTCATTAAAATTTAAAATACAACAATTCTGTAAGTGCACATTCCAAAAATTCTTCAGGTGTCGTAGATGAGTAACTCCGCCCCAAATAACGCCTTTAAATGAATTTTAATAATTTGTACACACATTTTTGTAAATATTTATATGTAGTACCCAACGCAAACTTTTGGTATTTTTATATAATATTCGGGCACATATGAGGAACTTTTTACAAGAAAATGGTAATTTTCGGACAACTATAACGTATTATTTTTATTTTTGTAAAATTTTAAATCGCTTTTTCACACACTTATTACGATCAGAAAACTATACAAAAATTCCCAGTAATGCATCTTTGATGCCTGTATAAACGCAATTAATGGAATTTAATTCGGTTCAATAGCTTTGAAAAAATGAAGTTTTTTAAAAATCGAAAAAATATTTTTATCTCATAAAATATCAATATTTATAAGGTGATAATAAGTGAAATACATTGTCAGATAAGTAGCCACACATGGAAAAATAATCAAGAAATTTGATTGAAAGGCATGTTTCCTATGCTTATCCGGCTATGCCCTTTCTTATAATTAATCTTCTTCATAAATTGTACAAATCTTGTGATGTTAGAAAATGTAAATTAAGAGTTTTTAAAAATCTGAAATTTTTTTTGTTCAAAGTTGTCCTAAGTATAATACTTTTTCATAATTAATTATTTTAGATAATATTTATCATAAGATGCAAAGTTCCCCTGCATGGCTGGTGACTTTGAATCAGGAAAAAAAATTATTTTTTAATGCGTTTGTCATTATTTTTCCTTATATTTTTTATAGTCATACGATAATTCAGGAAGCTTTCTTCTCATCATTTCTTCCTTTTTATGCCCCTAGTGGCAACAATATTCTTAAATACGAATGTGGCATCTGAAAATAGAGGAATTGCGGCATAAAGTTACCCGGATTATACAATATATCTTGAAACTATTCAGAAAGAGGAACCAGACTGGCGAGTGGTCAGGGAAATAAACAGTAAAAAAAGAGGGAATAATCAGTATTTTTTGCAGTAAATGCTTCAAATATTCGAAAGGGATTAAAGAAGGCGAATTTCTCTTTTAAAAAAAATACTGATATTTGACAATTCTATTTTTACTCTTTTTTTCCCTGACAACTTGCCAACCTTGGAACTGACATATCATTAATAACTTAACAGATCAATATTTTTTTAAAAAATCTTTCAAATAATGTCTATTTTTTTCTTGTCTTTTACAGAATTTTTAACCCTTTTTCACCGGTTTTATAAAAGTGAAATTTTTGCCTAATTGAATAAGAAATAAAAGCTCGGATCAAATAATACAAAATTTTGAATAAAATTTTACTGGGGAGAATAATAAATTACGATTACAGTACTGATGCCCGTACGAAGTTCGGGAAAATCATGATTGGCCAAACAGGGAAGTGGTCAAAATAATAAAGCATCAACTGTAACCACTTTCGCAAGGGATACTACAGAAATCAAACTGCAATCAATAAATTTCCACAGATATTTTCACTTTATTTAAATGCCTTATTAACCGCTTCCCTGATCTGCCCGTACTTCAAAAGGTCGACGTCTTTTTGTCAATCATGATTTGCCCGTACCACGTACAAGCATCCATATTCGAATCATGATTTATTATTCTCACCAGTAATTTTTTGCTGTAGTGTTTGCATTAGTTATTTCTTTACTGGGGATTTTTGTGATTCATTTAGGCAAATATTTCTGTTTTGAAAAACCGGTGATAAAAGATTAAAATTTCTGCAAAAGACATGAAAAATAGGCATTACTTGAAAGCTTTTTTTTTCAAAAATATTGTTCAGTCAAATGATTAAGAACCGTTATTTTGAAATTCAGACAAAAAAAATGATGTTTTGACAGCTGTATTTTTTAATTGCCTTGATATTTTTTATGTTGAAATAAATCATATTTAATTAATAATCTGCAATTTTGAAGCCCTGAAACAATTCCTATTTTCTATAGAAAATGTCGAATTTCAAGGCTGTGTGTGCCATTTTTCATGAAAAGTTAAATGCTGAATATTTGGAGCACTATATCTCTCTCAAGCAACAACATTCCAAAATTCTTTTGACATAAACTGTTAGTATAAGCCTACCTACTTATTAAAATTTCTTTCTTTCCATGGGGCATTGTTACTTTACATTGTTATGTCCACAAAGAACAGTCAAAATGACGTTTTTGTCTGTATTCCTCACTTAATATCTATTTAAACAATAGTACCCCAAACTTTTGCTTATAGAATATGAAAGTGCACTACTAGAACAAGCTAAATAATATAGTACTGCACGGAGATATTGTTGCTCTTAGTAGATATAACCTGTTAAATTTTCAAAATTTTCAAAATCTTCAACATTTAAAGTAAAATTATTTCAAAAAAGCGCTACAGTTGAGTGAAAAAGAAATATATCACGAGTAGTTTGATATAAGTAGTTTTACTCCTTCGAGGGCGGTGTTTAATTTTTGGACCACCTAATTTTAATTCTGAATTGCTTCACTGACACCAGAATATTGGAATGCAAAATTCTCCTTTATTATGTGCGCGAATAAAAGCTTTTACTTATTATGAAATCAATTTGCTTATAATTTCTGATGTCAATCACTCATTTCAGCATTTTGCAAATATAAGTACCTTGCTCCTGAAAGGGTTAAAAATAGCCCATTGGCAACATTGTTTTTATATTGGATGGTCTGACCTAGTACCGGCGCTATCATTGAGTATCATGCACGCGTGTCTGTTTATTGGTGTTAATAGATATATATTTTATTTTATTTTTATTTTTTTATTGACAGCTCACTGAATACTTGGCTTGCGCGCTGGCTTAAAAATGGTGGTTATAACAGGTGGATTTATTTAAGTGGTTGCACGGCCTCGTGAAAATTGAATAACAATCTACTAATAGTAATCTACTTTTTATTTATCTTTGATTATATAAGCTGATGAATAATGTTAGAAACTTAAGGAACTATACAAATGTTGAAAGAAATCAGCTTAAGACAATTCCATTTCTAACACAGTGCGTGGGATAACTATTAAACAGATTTAATTTTTGTTTATGTGATATTATAAATAAAAAGATAATTATTTGGTAGATAAATCAATTTTACTCAGTTGTAATATATCTGCTGTGATATAGAAATGTAATATATATATATATATATATATATATATATATATATATATATATATATACATATTAGAATCCTTTAAAATATCCCAAATTTCAATGTTTTTGGCTTGAACATTTCACAAACAGGGCTCTTACACCTTCTGCGATTTTGAAAATCAGAAACTTCTTCGTCACCAATATTTTCTTATAAAAAATCTCTCCTTAAATGACGGTAAAATTTTAACCATTTAACTCAGATTTTTTTAAAAAAAGAAATTGAATACTGGAAACTCCCCTGGAAAAATTCCTGACCCATAAGAGTTGTAATTTGTTTGAAATTTAAATAATATATTCCAGGTTAAATACAGCAAATATTTTGAGCACAGCTATTTCCGAATATAAATCATGGAATAGTTTAATTAGTTAAGCAAAAAATACGAAATTTTATTACTAAATGTACATTTCAAAGTGATGCATATGAAACGCAAATACACGCCAGAGAATTTTCAAGAAGTTCGGCACTAGAATTTTAGATTAAAAAATATCTCTGTAATGTTTAAAGATAAAATTGATAACAACTTTTTGAAATAGTCGTAGTTGCCTAGTTTCATGCTTTTTACTTACCAATTTTCAAGACTGAAATTTATCTTATTTAATCATCTAAATCACATATTTAACACTAAAACACCCGGAAACTTTACTTAAATTTAATAATAATATTTTACACCAGAATTTTTATTCAAAATTATTTAAACGATTTATTTAACGTAAATCTGTATGATTTGAATGTAAATTATTTCATGAAAAAATTTCTGGGTCGAACTGAAATTTAAGCATACGGTTGGAGTCGAATCAACTCCTTCCGGGCCTTCTAGTGTTATATAACGAAAAATTTTTAATGAAAAAGAGTGATACGAAAAAAGCGTTCAATATAGCAAATATATATAAGCAGAATTTTAATATTTTTCTGTAGCTAAATAAATTGAAAAATTCTATTAAAATTGCACAGATCCAACTTTTATGTTTTTATCGTACCAGTATTTTTAATCAGATAAATTTAATTTATTTAATCTCATATTTTTGATGATTAAATAATGGAGTTATGAATAAAGAGGAGGAGGCATATAGTGTTTTGTCTAGCAGTTTTGAGTGAAATAACTGAAGAGATTTTTTAATAGGATCCACAGTGTCTGATTGCTGCAGGTGAAACTTTCCACCAGACGACTTCAGTAGAAAAACTTATCTTTTTCAAAGGCATTATTAGCGGGAAATTTTATTTACAAATTTGCTTAAAATTTTCGATTTCTTTTTACTTGTGGCAGTTTGGATAGGTAATATAACCTTTTCACAGACACTGACTGGAGGTTGTCACAATGTAGCGGAATTACTACCGCCAAATGAATTTCAAAAAGTAAAAATAAACAGCAGTTTTTGCCATTAATTTTTATTGGTATTTTCTTTAAACAAACATTTAAATAAGTAGAAATTTTCTAACTAAATTTATTGATGGAAGGTTAAGGTGGTGGTCATGAACATCATGGCGGAAGCGGCTACAGTTGAAGTTTCACTATTTTAACCCTTTCCGGCACACTGTGCCCGGTCTGGGATACCTAATTTTAATTCCATACTTGCAAACGACACCAGTAATATTTTAGTAAAATTTGGGTTTTACAATAAAACTTAAATTAAGGATTTCAAAATATTTAAAAAAAATTCGTTTTTGAATTCCTGTGCCAGTCAATAATTTCTCATTTTACTAAGAGATTTTACTCGTGCCGGAAAGTGTTAGGGATACATCTGTTCCGATTTCTCAATAGTTACATAGATTAAATAAAGAAAAATTCTATATTAAAAAAACTAGTTGGATAAAAGCATACAGCTTAGAAGCAATGAAATTGCGTTACACAGCATATACGTGAACTAAACAAAATTAAACCTTACAATAAATTATTGCAGTTCTATGTATTACTATTTTCAAATAATATTTTTGTCTGTTTTAAACTGAATATTTCTGAAATTAAACAAAGGCAAAAAATTCTACTCATAAACAATATCTAGCACTAAATATGTGTATGAAAACAATATTGTTTTAGCCATTCAACTGATTTGCCCGTACGTCGCACGGGCAAGAAAATTTTCCTTGATGAAGTACTTAAGTAATTAAAACTTTTTGAAACCATATTTTTTTTATATAATTTCGTACTATTTACTAACAAATGTGTTTATGCTAAATATTACGAATACTGTAGCTTAAAAAAGGTGTTTATCCCATATTTTCAGTTTATTGTATCTAAAAAAAGACTCGCTTAAGTATTTAATTTAATATACCATAATAAAGATTATAATATTCGAACGGAGTGGAAGCACAAAGTAAAGATCCCTATTGACTTAATTTTCATCTTTGCATTTGAAATATTCTTATATTTCTAAAGCAATATTTACTCAGTGTTATAAATTTCTAGTCTGAAAGTATTTATAGCTTTCATAAATATCTCCCAAAGTAGTCATATGTTTACAAATTAATAATAGTTATACTCCTCGATTGAGAAATATCACATTAGGATCACATTCGGAAAATTTAAATATTTTTCCGAATTAAGAAAAATGCCTATTATAAGAAAATCAACTGGGATCGGTATTATCTCATGTGCTATAGTACTTCAAATTATTGAGTGTAATTTTTTAGTTCGTTCATAGCAGGAAGCGCAGATCCCATAACAGACTTTTTCATTACATTTTCAGCTATAAACATCATTTCTTCACTTAGCCTAAATAAGTCTTTTATAGCTATTTATTTGAAAAATTACAGATCAATATAAGAATAGATATTTAATTTATATTAATATGGGAGCTTTTTACATAGATTAATAAATCTTAATTTGTGATAAATACTACACACTTGTGTAACGCTAAACATTTTAGCATCGCATGTGATACTTTGGGTTCCAATAGTATCCGGTAATTTTTTAACTTTTTTTTCGAATGTATATTTCTGACATTTTTTCAAGTTATTGAACATTGTACATATTTTTTATTATTTTTCCTTCAAACTGAACGCTGCTACAACCCTAATATATGGGGTGAAATAATCCCAAACAGGAATTAATGCTTTAAGTTCTTTTGACGATTCTGTTGATTAAACCGAACTTACAGCTAAACGAAAAATACCTGGTAATATTTTGTATGAACCCGTAAGAAATAAATACAGAGCATATACCTGAAATTATTAGAGATAGAATGCTCAGCAGTATAGGCAGCAGACCGAAATGTAATACTACAGCTACAGTGGGTTTTTCCTAGTGTAAGGGGTTTTTTTGTTTTTTTGTTTTTGTTTCAGCATGTCAAGAAATTGCTTTAGAAAATTTCACGAAATGCAAATAACTTTTTTACATGTATACAATTGTGTTAGTTGAAAATATAAAATGTAACTTAAGTATAATTCTTGAATTTTTAATTTTTGATTTCGTAGTATTCTGGCTCTGAAGAATCACATATGATACTTGTACCGGAAGACCCCTTTTAGCCAAGAATAATAAAACTTTTCTTTTTCAAACTACAATGATATAAATAGTAAATTATTGACATTTATGAGAAAAATCAATTGTTATTTTAGTGTTGGGTGAAAGGGGGTTAACCCTTTCCGGCGCAGTGTTACCGTCCTGGACACACCTAATTTTAATTCCGAACTTGCAACTGGCACCAGTAATATTTTAGTATAATCTTGCTTTTACAATAAAAGCTTAAATTAAGGAGTTCTTGATTTCTTAAAAAGTCGTTTGTGAATTCCGGTGTCAGTCGATAATCTCTCATTTTTCTAACATAATTTGTTTGCGCCGGAAAGGGTTAAATATAATATTTATATTTGCCTGCCTCGGCTTTTTTCTCTATTGCGATTGTTTTTATGAGAAAAACAATATGGGTTTAGTAGTCTTTAGAAACAAGGACATACTTATCCTTCAATATTATGTAATATTCATAAAGAAAAGCATATTTCAAACATCCATATTTAAAGATGCACCTTCAATATTTTGGCTTATATTTTAAAGGAATCCAAAGCATCAGAAAAAAATCGCATGCATTCCCAGCATTTTTCAATTTTCTTACGTATATTATCTATCTCAAGAATGAAATGCTTTAAAAGTTCTGCATCCCTTTTTCCCAAAAACACGAGGGAGGAAGTCGAGGGATTAAAAATGCATTGAACTGCGTATATATAGTACCTCTATATAGTACTTTTTTCTGGAAAAAAAACTACGTTTCTTATCTTAAAATTTCTTTGTCTTAGCACTTTTATGGAAATTCTTACTATTTTCGAGATTTTTAAAAAAACATTCACGTTGAAAAATAAACGTGGACTTTAAGGATTGGTACAGGACATTGTAACAATCATATTTTGCATAGAAATGTGTGGGCGCTAGAGATGTGTTGAAGTATAAATACCATAAAGGGAGTAAATTTAGCCCCTGTTTTATTTCAAAATTTCTCATTCATACCAGAAAATGTCTAAGTTGTTCTTTACTTTATGTAAAATAGACATTTCATGATTATTTAAAGTAAAATTTCTTCTTTGAAAATTTTCCATATCGAATCGAAATTTTTGAATTAATAAAATTCGACGGAACCAACCAAATTCCATTTCTATTTCTTTCCCGCGAATAGATTAACCCTTCGAGGGGCAAGCAATTGCGTTCAAGTAATTCTGAATTCCCACCGGAAATTTGTAATAAAGTTATACCAAAAAGAGGAAAAGCAATTTCACGACTGTTTTCCACCAAAGTTAGAAAAGTGAAATTTAGTAACATTTTTCTGGTGTAAATCTTCATCAAACGTAGGTGGTATATAATATATACCACCGCCCCTCAAGGGGTTTTGACAGTATTTGACAGTCAAGTATTTGACAGATTCACCAGTTTTGCAAGTTATTTCTTACCAGAAATTTTCAAATAAAATTTTTCTCTTTATGTAAACATGAAATTTCTGTCTTAAAATAAAGAAAAGTGTAGTATATATATTTTCTGGTGTGGATGAGAAATTTTGATATAATTTGTGGACTAAATTGGCCCGCATGTGTTTATACCTCAATGCGCCATTTATGCCCATCCATTCCTATACAATAAAGAATTGTTATACAGTAATTCCATGAATACCTGTCATGTCTGTCACATGCACCAATTTTTGGCTACCAGTATTTTAGAACGGAAAAATGTGACTTATTTTATCGGAGATATTTCAGCAGTTGAATGGGGCGGAGAAAACTTTTAAAAAATAACGGTCTCGATCAAGCATAGCGATTTTTAGCTGTGTGACAGGCATGACAAATTTTCATTGAATTAACCTATAATGTCCTGTTCCAACTTTTGAAGTTTGTATTATGAATTTAGAATTGCTTTTAATGTTGTAGAACGTCCTCAATTTCATATAAAATGATGGCAACTATGAATAAATAACTTTATTTGTATCCTCGATATGTAATTATTTTATATGCATTTACCGGATTAAGTGCGTGCAAAAATATGACAGTATGAAACAGGCGCCAATATACTACTATAAATAAAGCATCTTACCAGACGGATCAAATAGACCAGACATGTATATTCAAAATATTTATTCATACCTACAAGTTTCTTAAAAATAAACTAAATATATAAACGCTAAATTACATATGTATAGACGTGACGACTCCTTTCTGATCCTTGTATGGAGTAATAAATCTTTCAGAAATTCTGTTGCTGAAATGTTGAAATAACTGAATTACACCGGGATTTATTAGCCTTTATTAGTATAAATTTTAGTCGCGTATATATAAAACAAAAATTTGTTCCGAAATTTTGATGACTTTGTGATACATGGGGATTACAATTTCGTGAAATATAAACTATCCAAACGCGCTTGAAGGGTTTAAAACGTAACCCTTACACTAAATTTCAGAGAAAACAATACAATGAATGAAAAAGTACTTAACAGTAAAAGAACAATGGAGGAGTCATTTTATTCCCTACTAAAAGAATATACTTAAGTTCGTATCAGAAATTCCCTTATAAAATAATTTTAAACAAAACGATGAAGCAGAAAGAAAAGGTTAAATAAAAAAATACTAAATAGTTTTAAATAAAAATTCTAATGTAAAATATTTTAATAAAATTTGATTAATTTTTCGGTCTTTCTAATGTTAGCCCCTTGCGGCGCGGGAGTTTCATAGATATACCACTTAATTTTAACTCCCAAACGCCACATTGGCACCGGAATTTTGTTAAAAAAAATTATGGTTTACTGCAGGCGTGAAATATAGCGTTTTCTTATTTAAAAATAAAGCTGTTTTCAAATTCAGGTGTCAGTCATTAATTTCAATACTTAAGCAATGAATTTGCCCTGCGCCGAAGAGAGTTAACCCTTTAACCCCTTGAGGTGCGGTGGCATATATTTTGTCCCACCTAATTTAAACGAGATTCTCACCAGAAACATTTAAGGAAATTTTATATTTTTAATTTTGGGGGGGAAAATGCTGAAAAATTGCCTTCGTATTTTAAAATGAAATTTCTCTATTTTTCCGGTGAGAATTCAATATTACAGAGACATTACTGCTTGCCCCGGAAGGGGTTAAGTTCTGGTGAGTAAATCTCTTCAAAAACAACAACAAAAAAAAATCATTCGCACCAATATTTTGAAAAAAAAAAAAAAAAAAAAAAAAAACAGTTTAACGTTCACAGAAAAAATGCATTGATTTGCTTTAAAATAAATTTTTTTAAATAATCCAAAGCCATTCTCACAGTTGGCGATTAAAGTTAAGTTGGTAGAAATTCGCCTACCAGAACTCAAAGGCTTAAATCAATGGAGTTATGAATAAAGAGGAAGATACACATAGTGTATTGTCTGTCAGTTTGGAGTTAAGTAACTGAGAAAGTTGTTACTAGATGACAGTTGTTTCTTTTAACCCTTTGCGGCGAAGAGCGAATTCACTGCTTAAGTATTGGAATTAATGACTGACACCGGAATTTGAAAACAACTTTATTTATAAATAAGAAAACGCTATATTTCGCGCATTTAATGAACCGAATTTTTTTTCAAAAGAAATTCCGGTGCCAATGTGGCGTTTGGGAATTAAAATTAAGTGGCATATCTATGAAACCACCGCGCCGCAAGGTGTTAATCGGATCTACAGTTTCTAATTACCGCTTATGGGGATCGGATCTACCAGTGATCTTTAATCGAAAATTTCGCCTTATTTTAGCACCTTATTCATGGGAAATTTCTCTCACAATTATGAAAAAGAATTCTTTTTTTTTAATTATGTCTGTTTTCCCTAAATTTATAATCGTCCCATTGACACTAACAGAAGGTTGACTTGATTGTTACAGTGTGCAGGAACTATTACTGCCGAAGTAAACTCTAACCAGAAAAATGAATATTAGATTTTGCCATTATCTTTTTATTGAAATTTGAATTAATGAAGCGTTTACATGAAGAGAGAAATTTTCTGGATAAATTTATGGCGTAAGTTTTCCACGAAGGTAATGAATCACTGCGAAGCCGGTTACATTTGAAGCTTCGCTATTTTAAGGATATGTCCTTTCCTATTTCTTATTATTTCCATCATTAAAAGATCCAAGCACTGCAGAATAATTTTGCCTGGTGTCCAACGTAAATGGGGGCTGCAAATGCTTTGAAAAAAAATTACTTTTTTACAATATATTTCGCTATCTTTGATCGTAGTGAAACTAGCCACTAAATAAAGCTTAGAAAGTTACTTTAAAATACTGGTGTACAAGAAATTTGAAGCCTCAATTTACGTGAAAAACCTGGCAACGCTGTTTCAAAATGCATATAGTCAGATGTGGCAATGCCAAAATTTTCTTATATCTTATGCATTTTAATACTTCCTGAAAATTGCAACATAGCAGCGCCACCGATTAGGTGGTTTAAACCAAAATCTAGCCAGCAACAACTTATGTCAACTCAGGGCCTGATTATCAACGGGGTACACTCACACCAGGAAAAAAATGAATCTGAACTTTGATGCAAATACATGCATCAGTTCTTGAGATAGAGCTATTGATAAATCGTGGAAAATGTAGCACAGTAGCGCTATCTGTAGGGCGGTTTATACGAACAACTGACTAAACAACATTATATGTATATATCAGGGACTAACTGAATCTGAAGTTTTAGGAAATATCTTGCATTAGTTCTTGAGAGAGAGCTATTGCGATAATCACAAATAATGCAAAATGCAGCGCTACCTGTTGAACGATATGCATCAAAACGTAATCAGAAACAGTTATATCAAGTACTATCTAAATATAAAGTTTTATGAAAATCCATGCTCTAGTTCTGTAGATACCATAATTTTCCACGTATGCGTCGCGTATTAGTAAAGTCTCTTTCAAACCAGAAAATTTATTGAATAAAAGAAGGCAAACGCGTGCTAAGCTCCAGGAACTAACATTTAAAAAAAATAATTCTGGTGGGAAATCGAGTTATCCAAGGTGCGGCGTTTACGCACGAAATTATGATATGGCTATTGTGGAAATTGCAAATAATGCAGCATAGCAGCGGCACTTAATGAGTGATATACAACAAAAACTAATGGGATTTAGTTTATACCAAGGCCTCACTGAACTTAAAGTTTTGTGAAATTTCGTGCATTATTTCTTGAGATAGAGCTATTGTGATAATGACGAATAATGTACCATGGCAGTGCTATCTGTTCAGCGATTAGCTCCGAAATGTAAATCTAAATATATCTTGAGATATATTGATATCTAAATGTCTCTTGAGATATGGCTATTGAGAAAATTGGGAATAATGCACCATAGCAGCGCCATCTGTTCAGCGACATACACAAAAATCTAATCAGATCTAGTTTATATCAAGGTGTAACCGAATCTAAAGTTTTCTGAAGTTCCGTGCATTAGTTCTTGAGATAGCGCGCCCACAAAATTTTTGTCACAGACAGACATTTTGTAAAAACATGTTTTTCGGGTTTTCTGACCCCTAAAATGTGTAAATCCGTTGAAAATCGGATTTCTAAAATTTTCACGAACCCAATATTTTCTTCTTGTAAAGATAGAACAAAGTAAAAATTCATTGACTAGATTTTTTTTCACTTCCTTTTTTTACCTCTTAAGTTTATTGTTCTTTTCTTTTTACTATATACTAATTGGCTGTTGTCCACGGTATTTCCAATGTTTGTGCTATTGAACGACCACTTAGAGTAAAATTTGAAGAATTTGCTTCAGCTGTTGCAATTACAACTTTTCCCACAATCGCCGGCTAAGTTTCACGACGCGACGTCCTCTTCCCGGTGCAACATCCAGAAAATCAATTTTTCAAATTTAAGAATCATGCATTTAACCCTTTCCGGCACGGGCAATTTTTGTTGTAAAATGAGTAATTATCGACTGACACTGGAATTTGCGAACAACTTTTTTAGATATTATGAACTACTTAATTTAACACTAGAACGCCCGGAAATTTTACTCAAGTTTGACAATAATATTTCACACCGGAATTTTTATTCAAAATTATTTAATTTATTTATTTAACGTAAATATGCATGGATCAAGTTTAAATTATTTCAAGAATTTTTTTCTGGTTCAAATTGAAATTTAATCGCATAGTTGGAGTCGAATCGACTCCATCCGGACGTTCCAGTGTTAAGCTTTCATTGTAAAAGCAAAATTTTACTAAAATATCATTGGTTCCAATTGCAAGTTTGGAATTAAAATTAGGTATCATGGATCGGGCACAGTGTGCCGGAAAGCGTTAATAGCATTTTTGAACATGGGTCCTCTCCTTAAGTTTTCCATTCGTCGACAAGTACGGAGGGCTTCAGGAGCATTACTCTCATTTTGATTAAAAAGTTTTGCGATCATGGAGCGTGGCTTCTTATTCAGCTGCATGTTCACTGAGGACAAATGATTTTTTGAACTATAAGTGTCGCTTTTATTGCGAAATCGCACTAGCTAGTCATTTGCATATTGATTTAGCAGAACAGAACCATTTGATAGTGGAATTTCAAACCCTTTTTTCACGTTAACCGCGGCCGCTTGATTTGCATAATATATATCGGAAGTTTCATTTAAATCTGTTCAGTAGAATCGTAGCTATGAGCCTCTGTATACCGTCAGTTTAATTTTAACCACCCTGCTTTAACGTCGATGTAATAATTTACTGTTTATAAAATAAAATGTCTGGGTTCGAACTTAATTGCTTGATCCGCGGATTATATGCCAGAAATTACGTGATTATGTTGACCATTACTCGCCATCAAAGCCTCATTACCGGCGGGGAAATATCCGCCAGTAAAAAGGAATGATGAATTTTGCGTTATTCGTGACAGTTATTTCAAATGTATACGGCATAATTTCTAAAATTTACTAGTGAAAGTCTTCCTGTTTGTAATCTGACCCTGCCCGTCTTAAGACAGTTTAAAATAAATCAAAACTGAGGCATTCGGTTTTAACTGATGATTTGGTTTTAACCGAGGCTATGTTCAGAAAGACTGTGGGACTGGAGGTACTGACATCACATTAGTAGTACATTTCTTTTTCATAATTGACTAAACTTAGACTTTTATCGCACCACAACTATTTTAGAGAAAATATTGTTAGGTTTGTCACTCTCTTTCAATAATTCTATCATTTCAAAACATGCGCTTTAGCCTTGGTGATTTCAGAAAAGCCATTGTTTTAACCTTATCATTGCCTATATGGGGAAAACTTCTTAACAAAAAAGATTACACATAAATATAATTAAAAAACTTAACTTTTTCATGGACAGTGGTTAGTCTATGAAACCACAAATTTTAACTACAAAGTGCATCAATTACATCAAAATTTTTCATATACTTTTTTCATTTATTATGCATGTGAAATATCTCTATTTCTTATTTGAAAAAAATATTTGTTCGTAATTTCCTATGTCACTTAATTATTTCAAAATTTAGCAATGAAAGGTCTTTGTCCGTGAAAGGGTTTATACGTGACATGCAGGATTCTAACGAGAGCTTTTCTTAGAATACAACTAATTTCAAAAGTAATTTCATCTTCATTAATCAAGGATACTTTCAATTAAATAAAGAGAAAATTACTTTAAGAAATATCGGTTTTAAAAATTAAGATATTATAAGACTGCTATATGAATACATTGCTAATAAGATACTGTTGATAATGAAAGAATAAATAGCGCTTATATACATCATTGTTTCTGTGGATTTAAAATGATTCCTGGCGCAGAATTAAAATATATTATTAGGAGTACAACAATAACATTTAATTATTTCTCGAATGCAGAACATTAAAGATAATCTTAGAAATTAATTATGATTTTCGTTCATTTAATCCTTCCAGTGGCGGTATATATTGCATAAAACAATTGAATCCAATTCCCAACAGCCAAATGTCACACAGAAGTTTTGAATTTAATTGTTCAAATCGGTGATTAAATAAGGCAAAATTTTGTATGAATGTTTAAAGATAAGAAAAATAAAATGTGAACAATACCGGTTGTAAATCACAGTTTAAATATCTTTCAAAAGGAATATTCATTAGCTCTTTATTTAAACTTTGATTTGTTTAAATTAATACATAAAATCGAATACAATTTTGATTACATTTCATACTATTTAAACAAATACTTTATTAAATTAAACCCGAGAAACACATATACACAGTGCGTCTACTCCTTCGAATTTTCAAGGCGTTTGTCAGAAACTTTTCTGGTTAGAAAAATCTATTAAATATTTAAATTTAAAAAAATGTAATGGTGTTTGATAGTAGAATTTGTAATTTTGGGGGGTATTAAATAATATACAACAGGAATTAAAAATTTGTGACAAAAAAGTACCACTCTTTGAATATGTTACAAATAATTAAACGATTGTGGAACAGCTTGTGAAATTTTAAGAAAATTCATTCAAAATACATGGGGAGTAACTTCCAAAATTACCAAACATATTACATACCTGCTGTAAAAGTGTCTTAACTAAAAAATTGGACTTTTTGAGTTCTAGCTGCCATGCCACGTGGATTAACGAACCTGTGATAAAAGATAGCGAAATAAGCCTTGAGATATTATAGGTAGCCAAAGCATTTGGCGTCCTGATTTAAACAGGACACCTGACAACAATACTGTGAGTGAGTGTCAACTCTCGAGTACAAAAGGTTGATTATTATTTTAAAAAAAAACAATGAATTACAATTTTCGCGAAAAATCGACAGCGTCCAGATGCGAAATAAACTAGCTACGGGTAAAAATTCAAATCAAAATAAATGCATAATTTTATCACCGCTCTCTTCCTTTAACCCATTACTGCCTAGCGTCCCTTTTTAGGGACGCTTCAAAAGGTGCATTCAGCACTGTTTTTGACACCGGTAAGAAAGAAAAGCAATAATTATTTTATTTAAATTATGCCTTTTCGTGATTAATGAACTAAACTTAAATCTTCTAAAAATAGTGGTGCCAACCAAATAAAATTTACGGAAAAAGATGCTGGGCACGAATGGGTTAAATAGATATCACAGTCATTACCGGATGAATAAAGTCTGTGATATCATTTCTTACTGGAAGCGAGCAAAAAAATTGGATAAGTGAGTTCTGGGAGAGTGAGTTCCTTTGAGTTCTGGGATGTAAATTTCTTTAAAATTCCAAATGTCATATTGGCACCAGTATTTTGCAAATAAGAAAACCGGTTAAAGATAAACACAAAAAAAAAAATGCATTAAACCTTTTTGAAGTAAATTTGGTCAAATTTTCTGGTGTTATTGTGATATTTTGGAATTAAAATTATGTGATAGAAAATTCTACCAGCAGAGCTCAAGGGATTAATTCTTTCCTGCACGGGCAAAATCTGTACTAAAATGAGAAATAATCGACTGCCACCGGAATTCACAAACGAATTTTTAAAATATTTTGAATTCTTTAATTTAAGCTTTTATTGTAAAAGCAAAAATTTACTAAAATATTACTGGTGCCGGTTGCAAGATTGGAATTAAAATTAGGTATCCCAGACCGGGCACAGTGTGCCGGAAAGGGTTAAGGATGATCAGAATCTGCTATCAATGAAAAAAATACTTTTCTAGTAACAATTAATCCAATTAAACATAATTTGGCATGTCAAACCTTCTCTTACCAAGCTCATTTTGTTCGTATGACTTTTTACTATTGATTTACATAAACATTCTTCATTTTACACGATGACGGGACTTTTGATGTCATCTGCTGCCGGACTATATCATAGTTCGTCCTATGACTGAATACTTTTGTTCGTATGAATAAATAAAGATAAATATTAAACATCTCTTAAATTACAGAAAAAGTGTTGTATTGCACCTCAGTGATCCATTTTTATTATTTTGTTATGTTTTGACCATACAGCATCATTAAAATGCATCATAAATAATTTTTTCCATAGATTATAATGTAATACAATTATTTTGTGTATCTCTGTAAAAGAAATATAAATGTTTCCTAATATATGCTCTTGGAAATGTATTTTTTGTCCACCTCAGTTACACTTAGGAATTTGATTGTCTGAATTATTGTAGCATCCTTAGCATGCTTTCCGGCACGGTGTACCCAGTCTGAGATACCTAATTTTAGTTTCAAACTTACAAATGGCACCAATAATATTTTAATAATTTTTTGCTTTTGTAATGAAAACTTATTGTGGAGTTCTTAATTTCTAAAAAAGTCGTTTGTAAATTCCGATGACAGTCGATAATTTCTCATTTTACTAACAGAATTTGCCCGTGCCGAAAAGGGTTAAAGCAAATCAGAAACTGTTGTTCCTCTACCGTAATTTTTCGCGTACACGTCGTACTCAGGGCCGTAAATCCCGGGGGGGGGGGGTTGGGGGGTGCAACACCCCCCCTAGGAGAAATCAGACGGAAAATTCCCAGATCTATCGGAAAAAGTATGTTTAGTCGGAAAAATATGGTATTAGCCAATAAAATCTTATAAACTGGAAAATCTTTCGGAAAATTTCCCGTTCCATCGGAAAAGACGTGTTTAGTTGGAAAAAATAGCATTACGAATTATCCTATAAAAACTTATAAATTGGAAAAACAGAAAAATCAGTCGGAAAAATTCTTGTTTGATCGGAAAAAATGTTCTTAACCTATAAAAACTTATATACTGGAAAATCATTCGGAAATTTTCCTGTTCCATCCAAAAAAGCGTGTTTAGTCAGAAAAAATAGTATTACGTATTATCCTATAAAAACTTACAAATTGGATAAAGGAAAAATCAGCCGGAAAAATTCTTGTTTGGTCGGAAAAAATGTTCTTAACTTATAACAACTTATAAACTGGAAAATCACTCGGAAAATTTCCCGTTCCATCCGAAAAAGCGTGTTTAGTCGGAAAAAATAGTATTACGTATTATCCTATAAAAACTTGCAAATTGGAAAAAGGAAAAATCAGTCGGAATTCTTGTTTAATCGGAAAAAGTGGTATTAACCTATAAAAGTTTATAAATTGGAAAAACGAAAGTATCATTCGGAAAATTTCCCGTTCCATCGGAAAAGGCATGTTTAGTCGGAAAAAATTGTATTACCTTATAAAAACTTATAAATTGGAAAAACGAATAAATCAATCGGAAAAATTCTTGTTCGAAAAAATGGAATTTTTTAAAAAATCGGAAAAAATGGTATTAGCCTATAAAAAACTTATAAATTAGAAAAACGAAAATATCATTCGGAAAATTTTCCGTTTCAATCCGGAAATGCATGTTTAGTCAGAAAAAATAGTATTACGTATTAACCTATAAAAACTTGTAAATTTTTAAATCGGAAAAAATTCTTATTCGATCGGAAAAAATGGCATTTACCTATAAAAAAAATTATAAATTGGAAAAACAAAAATATCAATCGGAAGTTTCTGTTCCACCGGTAAAGGCATCTTTAGTCAGAGAAAATAGTATTACGTATTAACCTATAAAGATTTATAAATTGGAAAAACGGAAAAGTCAGTCGGAAAAATTCTTGTTCGATCGGAAAAAAGTAAATTTAGCCGAAAAAAAAGGGTATTAATAAAAAAGGGTATTGATCTATAAATTTTATGAATTGGAGAAATATTTTTGTAGTTTTTAATTAAATAAGAAAAACAAGTTAGATCGAAGAAAACCTATAAAATTTTATTCCCAGTCTGATTTATTTCCGCTTGCAGTTTCTGATTAGAAAAATAAGAAAAGAAAAAACAATTTAGGATGAAGAAAACAAATTTATTCTTAGCCGGAACTATTATTAATTAATTTAACTAATTGCTAATTTACTATTTACTTTAATTTACTAATTAATTAATGTAACTTATTAATATATAGGATTTTATTTTTCTGATAAAACTATTCAGAAAAATTTTGATTTGTCAAATATTGTGTTCCCGGAAACTTCGATATGACGAAAAAAAAATATTCTTGTACATTTTCTTGTAACGTTAAAGTTATACCGTTAATTATAACAGTGATATGTGAGTAAAACCTTGATATTCCGATTTTTTTTCTGTGTCTTTTGACTTGGATATATCGAAATCTACTTGTATTTTTTTACTGTTGGAAAGTTTTTAGTTTAATCTCGAAATTTTAAGATATACTGATCGAAGTGAAGAAGCTTCTATTTTTTTAATCTAAACTTTAAATTTAATTAGAAATATGTATCACGGAATTTAGGTGGTATACGATGAAAACTCATTTATAGAAATACAAATATTTGGTATTTTTTCATATCAAAAACTGGATATTTTCCATTCTATTTTTATTATTACTACTACATTTTGTTTAGTCAGAAAAATGAGTTGTAACACCAAATTGTTACGCTGCTTTTAAGTTTGTCGTTAGAAAGAATTAAAACTTATAATAAGAAATCCCGTATTTTTGACAATTTTTTGTCTCTGAAATATTCCCCAAACAAACAAATTTCAATTTTACTTTTAAAAAAAACGCTAAAGAGATTTTAACTGAATGCTAAAAAATAGAAAGATAAAATATTGTTTTCTCTTCAACGTATAGCTTGGGCACCTAAATGACTGGACGTTGCACTTCCCGCCCCATGTGTCAGTTACAGAACAAACTGCGCCTGCGTTAACTCTTTGTTTAAACCGTTAGTATTCTGGCTCATAGTACAAAATCATTCAATTAAAAAGTGTTGATGGGAGAATATTTTGGTATATATTTGGTTACTAGTTCAATATTTTTTTATCAGTTATGCCCCCACCTAATGTAAGAGACAAAAAGTGCAATGTGGGTTATGTAATTACATTTTCGATAGTGATTACAGGAACACACTTAATAAACAAAAGCATGCTGATAAAATTTCAGCCCATATACATGTATCGTTTTGCATTGTTGGAGCTCTAAAAAATCCTTTTGAAGTAAGCTAGCTATTTTATTACAGAAAATTTTAGATACCGTAATTTCGGGTGTATAAGCCGCGGATCAGACAATTCTTTTTGTACCTTGAAATCTTATTTAGTAATTGAAGACAAATATTTACGTCGATCTAGGTAGTAACATTTGTTTCTTAAAAAATTCTGGGTCGAAAAAGAATTGTTTGATCCGCGGCTTATACACCCGAAATTACGGTATGTAAAATGTGTGAATAACTGAATTGTTTTCCTATTTAAAAATGAATTATTTTATTTTATTTTATTTTATTTTTTATTATTTATTTATTTATTTATTTATTGAGGGGGCAGATAAATTATTTAATAACTTGTAAAAATGTACTGTTATTCGATATATATAAATTTTTTTAACAGTTAGTATCGCAATTCCCTAACTATTTGCTAGTTTTGTTACAAACTGGCGATGACAAGCTAGTTGTTATTTAAATTTAATGAAATTATTATCATTTTTAACTACATTTTTTCTTTCAATATATTTGCCTTCTTTTTTGCCAACCATTTTACAATTTGCAATTGCAAGTCAATGTATTTAGTTATGTATTATACATGTTTAATGTTATTATACTCGAAGTTAAAATTGTATTATAGATCTTTTTATATTTTATAAATTTTATCTCATCATTATTTAAGAGTAATGTAGTATATTAAGAAATTTTTGCCTACATTGCTTTTCATTTTTATTATCTCAAGCTTCAACAACTAAGAAAGTTCATTTATTTTTTGAAGTTCAAATGTCAATATATGTAAAATATTCTATATTTTTAAAACTTTGTTACAGTACAAGTATAATAATTTTGTCTCCCTGCATAACAATATTTTGATTATTATTTTATGGATAGATGTTTTTGTGTGTGTGTGTGTGTATCGATAAGAATCAAAATTTAATCATTTCAAACTTGAAAATAATTTTAGCCTTGGGGGAGGGTAAAACAGCACAACTTTTGACTGTTTAAAGCTAATTGATAATTAAATGGATCTTTAAACCTCTTTTGAAATTTGAAATTTTAAAAAGGCATTTCAACTTTACTGGTACATTTTTTGTGCCTGATGTGCCTGTGTGTGTGTGGCGGGGGGGGGGGGGGGTAGATGAAAAAGGAACCAGAATTTTACTTTTGTCTTATGCATTTCTTTTATTTGTTTGGCATTTTGCGCGTGGTTTCTCAAGGAGTCAGAAAAGCTATGCACAATTGCCTCATTTATTAAAAAAATTGAGTATAATTTGAAAACCCTTTGAATTAGCTCCTGAAAATTTACATTCTCAGCTTTAATAATTTATTTGTTATTTATCTATATATTGCATTTAATATATTTATGTGATGTATCTAATTATATATTTTATCTAATGCCGGAACAACGGGCGGGTCAGCTAGTAGAGATAGCTATAAATATATAAAATAGTTTGTCCTTACAGACTCATAATCAATGCACACCCCAAACTACTGAATCTAGAACCATGAAAATTGGAGAGAAAGTATTTCTTATGATGTAAGCATGTTCTAAGATAGAAATTTTGAAATTACCCCCCTTAAAAGGGACAAGCGGGGGGAGGTAAAAAAAATCTGGAACAAATTGCCATATCTCAGCAAACATTTAAGGTACGAGCGTAGAATTCCGGAAAATAAATCTAATAAAAAAATTATTAAACACATAATCCAGTGATTTTAGAAATCTCACCATAAGGGGGTTAAAAGGGGGGAGTCGAAAAATTTAGAACATTTGGCACATCTCAACAGTCTTTTCAAATAAGAACGTAAAACAGCAGAAAATAAAATTTTTAAAAGCTAATTAAATACGTAAGAAGGGGGGGGGGAGGATTGTACTTTGTGCTTATATATAACTAAATAAATAAACAACGTTAAAGAGCACAAATATTATAAAATAAAAGATGTTAAAAGCATACAGCTGTTTAGGGACTTCTAAAGTCCCATCATCAGTGCTAAAAAAGTGTAAAACGTAAAAGAAAGTCACATCGTTAAATAAAATAAAATAAAACCGTGCATCTGAGCTCGCCGCTAAGGCGAACTGACCGTGAAACGTCGCAAAGCAACAGTAAAAATAAACTGGCACGCGCACTCAGAAGGAGACCAATCATATGTCTCTTCCCACTAGACGAGTCCAAATCAAGGAGAAAAGGAGGGAGGGAGGGGGAGTGATATTACAGCAATGGAAACCAGACATCAGAAAATCTTGGAGAACTAGACATGTCATTAACCAAATTTCTAGAGCTTTTCCATATATGAAAAGCTTCCCAAAAGTCTAAATCATAAATAGATGAACAATATTGTATTATTGAGGCTTCGGAAAATTTAAAATTGTGACTATTGGACCAGCAATGGTTGGCGATAGCGGAACGTTTTTATTTCACAATTTTTAACATTAGCACTGTGTTCTCCCACACGTTTTTTCACGTTCAGACTAAGCGTGCCTTGAAAAAACGTGTGGGAGAACACAGTACTAATGTTAAAAATTGTGAAATAAAACGTTCCTCTATCGCCAACCATTGCTGGCCAATAGTCACAATTTTAAATTTTTCGAAGCCTCAATAATACAATATTGTTCATCTATTTATGATTTAGACTTTTGGGAAGCTTTTCATATATGGAAAAACTCTAGTAATTTGGTTAATGACATGTCCAGTACCCCAAGATTTTCTGATGTCTGGTTTCCATTCCTGTAATATCACTCACCCTCCCCCCTCCTTTTCGCCTTGATTTGGACTCGTCTAGTGGGAAGAGACATATGATTGGTCTCCTTCTGAGTGCGCGTGCCAGTTTATTTTTACTGTTGCTTTGCGACATTTCATGGTCAGCTCGCCTTAGCGACGAGCTCAGATGCACGGTTTTATTTTATTTTATTTAACGATGTGACTTTCTTTTAACTTTTACACTTTTTTAGCACTGATGATGGGACTTTAGAAGTCCCGAAACTGCTGTATGCTTTTAACATCTTTTATTTTATAATATTTGTGCTCTTTAACGTTGTTTATTTATTTAGTTATAATTAAATACGTGCTTCAGCGATATTTTAAAATTTCCACCCTCGAGGAGTTTAAATGGGGGTGGAAAAATTCCATACTTTTTTTGGACATATCATAAGAAAGCCCTCAAATCACTCTTTCATATAATAAATCTTGCTCACTCTCCCTCTAGCCCCTCTTATCGTCTATTGGGGACAATTTTCGATCTTTTTTGAAATTGTAACGTTTTATCATTTTAGAACGGATTTTTTTTTCGGGGTTTTCCGATAAATATTACTTATATGAAAATTTTATAGTTAGGGGAAGGGTCTGTTCTGGGAGGGAGGACAATTTCCTAAATTTGGAATGCATCTTTCTTGTGATATATCTTTGGATTCCTATTTTGCCCTCACGGGCAACCACTTTTCTGATTTTAGCCCATACCTTTCATGTGATATATTGCTGGAAAGCCCTTTGACTGCTTATTCGTATTATGCACGACTCGTGTCCCTCTCGGGTGGAACGGTTATTGTATTCCATCAGGAGATCGCCTAATAATAGGGAAAATATATTATATAAGACTAATAATAACATAATATAAGATTATTTGACTATCTCGATACACTAAGTCATAATTATCTTGCGAATTATGATATATATATAATATATATATGTATATTAGTCTTCATGTTGGCTATAGTACTCGGAAATTTTCCTTCTTGGAGTCGGGAATTTTTGACCCGACAGCCCCCTACGCGATTAGGGTGGTTTACGCCCCTGGTCGTACTTCAGATAACTTGATTGCGTATCAGAATTAATTATAAATAAATTGTGACTTACTTCTTTTTAGCCCTCATTTGACTTCTTTTTTTACTAAAATTTTCGGTTCAAATAAGACGTAACTAAGCCGTACAAGCTGGAAATTACGGTAGACCATAATGTAAAAGAATTCTTTAATGCATAGCTGCCACCGTCTTCCGCTTTTTTAGGCCGGAAAATGTTTATAGTAAATTTTACCATTGCAAATAGCCGTATTCTGTCGATGTAATAAGTCAAAATTTTTCATTAAATTTTTCCGGGAGAAAATCGCAATAGTTGACATCTATGTTTATGTGACCCTGTAAAAGAGCTGTAACACTAGACATTTTTCATACCGAAAGTTCAATTGTAAATATAAATATTATAAAATTTTCAGGACAGTCTGAGTATATGCAGCACGGTTCGAGTTCGGTCAGACGGCAGAGAGACAGATACACAAACGGAATTCATAAACACTTTTCAACTACGTTGGAAAATGATATAAATTCGGGGTGTACAGCTGCCATTCTCACCAAGATTTTCAAGACAATTGGATATATTTTAAACAAATGGAATTAAACTGGTACAGCATAGAAGGACGGTTTGAACTTAACCCATTATTGCCTGAATTATTTTCTTCGTGAAAATTCAAATTTTGCATTTTCCCACCACTTTTAAAGCAAAAATAACTTTTATCTTAATTTATCGAGGACTTTGTCTCGAGAAAGAAAGTATTTATTTATGCTTCTTTTTACTGGTGTGAAATGCGCTAACTTGAATTTTTTTTAAACTGTCCCAAAAATGGGACGCTAGGCAATAATGGGTTAAATAAAGCTTTTTCAAGAGAAGATTTTGTCTTGAAATAAAATGAGATGTTTGGTGTCTTCAAAATGGCACGTTAAGACATCACTAATCCACCTCATCACAAATTAGGAAGGTAGCAAGTAGTGCATACTGTATAACAGGGATGTCAAACTGTTTCTGATCCCCTGATACTACTTTTTTTAAAAGAAATAGTTGACTTATTGAATCTCAGAGATTCGATCATTACATAAGGCAATGATTACTGTAAAATTTTAGTCGCATCTGGTGGGCCACAGAGTGACACCTCAGCTGTATGAGCAATCAAATTACAACGAATTTTCTGTATTTACCTTGATAACTCACTCTTTTAAAATTCTCGCCAAAATACTCGTTACTGTATTATCAATGAATGCATTTAACACTAGAACAGCCGGGTATTTTACTAAAGTTTTATAAAAAGTCTTTCGCACCAGAATTTTAATTTTACACTATTTAACTTATTTAATTAGTCTGTTTTTGTGCTGCATATATTTAACAAACCTTATGAAAAAAATTCTGGTTTGAATCGACTGTTATCATTCTGGCAGGGGTCATTTTGACACCTAATGTCGGTTCTAGTGTTAACAGTCTGTTTCCCGCGTAAATCAGAACTTCAAATGCTGTGACCCCAGTATTTTAAAGTAATTTTCACCACTTTATCTAATGACCGACTAATCTGCAATTAATGGTGGTGAAATAAACTGCAAGAAATTAGCGGTGTCCAGAAAATTTGGAGCCCTAATTTAGGCGGGACAACAGGGAAAACTTGTAAATGCTAAATGTAACTGCAACATCTGGAAATCTTCCGCATTATATCGAATAAAATATAGTTTTAAACCAAATAAATTATTTTTAAAAAGTGTGTGGTTTCTCTGTAATACTGGTTTAGTTTTTCATATTAAAAAATCTTGATTCTTGTTATGTGATAAAATAGGATGGTTGGCAGTAACATAACCCTTTCTGCTATGAATTCATTTTTACCCTGGTTTCCTACAAAAGAAAAAAAATGATCATCTTGACACGTTGCTATAAACATATACATATTTGTTCATCGGTTCAGATGCACCCTGTGTAAAATTAACTGTGTTATAGTACTTTTTAAATTGTTATAATATTTAAGGGTACTCAGCGCCTAACATTTTAATAAAAAATGACCAAAATGTCGAATTTTAGATTTTTGTTTTAATCCTTTAATTCAAGGGTTCTCATACTATGATTTTGCGTACCAGCAAACAGGTTACTTTTTTTAATTCAAATTTCTTGATTGGCAACACTTTTTTAAATGGTAAAATTTCTCTTTTTTCACCTTAATTGATATATCATTAACCCTTTCCGGCACACTGTGGCCGGTCTGGGATACCTAATTTTATTTCCAAACTTGCAACCGGCACCAGTAATATTTTACTCCCTCTGTCCCAAATTAGTTGCGACATTTGGATACTTTTGTACGGATTATTGAAAATAATGATTTTATAGTTTTGATTGAACATTTTTCAGATACTTTAGGATGATATGCTATGAACCAATAACATTTACTTACCAAACATTCCCTCCATCTTTTCTTAAATCAGTATCTAAATTAATACAAGGTTTGCGCTCTCTTAAGCCACGCCCAGTTTTTAAAGAATCTCCCATCAGTAATCACACAGAAGTATCTTCTATCTAATGGATAGGGATTTCATTAGGAAGAAAATAATTTTTGGCTGATATAATGGCTGCGGAATTCTTGGGAAATGACACATGGGTTAAAAGCGTGCGAACCCTGCAAATTTTCTTCGAAAATTTTGTCGGATAAAAAATGTTCTTTTTGCAGAAATTAAAAAATGAGAATAAAAATACCAAGTTGTAATAATTTTAATCACAAATAAAACAAAATTTAAATCATATTTAAAGAATTTTTTGCACATAATATAGCTTCAGGATTACATACCAGGTTTCGCGGAAGAAGATTTTGACGACGAAGATTTTCCTTGTTGAGATGGGTTATTTTGTACGAGTTGCCTCCACCTGACATCATAATGTTTTCCATACACGTTTGTAGGGTTAAAAAACATTATCAAGCTTTTCTACTTCTATGTTTTCAAAAGCAGCTTTAACAGCATCAATTAAATTGTCAATATTGTTTACGGGCATCTGATGTTGCAATGATTGTATTGCGTTAAAAAAACCCAGATCAAGCACATTTAAATCTGGACTATTTGGAGGTTGACACTGTAATTGTAAATTCCATCCATCTTTTAAGCATTCTTTTGTGATACTAGGATCATTTTCTGACAAATGGGGCTTGGCATTGTCCTGTTGAATGTATATGGGACTCGATTTTTCGCTAATTGGAAACTTTTCACGTATTGCCGGCAAAACTTTTTCTATAATCATTTTCCGGGTTTCATCCTTATTAACACATTCGACAACTTTTGTTACAACAGTTCCTTTTGCACGATTTTTAGAATTTCTTTTGGCATTTTCAGAGTAAACAAAAGGCCATATTCCAATTTTTCCATCAAACATTTCGTTTCTATTTAGATCCCATCTTGGCCTTGCTACCGCTGTCATAAACATTACTTTGGTAAGAAATCTTTTGCTTTTGCAATGCCTCAGAGGTTCGGTTTCATCCAGAGTGATGTAAAACGAATTACTAGTTTTCGTAATGTAAAACCATTTTTCATCGATATGTATACGATCCAACATTTCCGAAAAGTGTCCATTATTTTGAACATGTTGTAAACAAAATCGTATTCTGTCTAGCTTGTTTTTTTCTGTTAGACTAGGTTTGATTGCTGATGAAATACGCTTCAAAACGTTTCCATCTTTGACAATTCTGTCTAATGATGATTTAGGAATATCAACAGCACCCGATAAACTTCGCAATGTTTGTCTTCTTCTAAGTGGGACATCTTTGATTTTGTTCAGTTGCTGAGAAAAATCTTTTTTTTTTCGTCCGCATTTACCAGTTTTTTGCGATTTTACATTGTAAATTTCATTATCATTTATTTTTGATGTCTTTGCCAGGTTCCATAAACGGGAGATAGTACTACGATGAACATTAAATTTGATCGCTGCAGCATTTATAGCACCATGACTTAATCGATCATTCTTCAAACATTGGAGTAAAAATTGCAAAACAGAGTTGCGTTCTTTATCATTTAGTTCTTTCTTTATGGCAATTTTTAAATTATTATTCATATTTACTGTCATCATCACATCACTTTTTATTGCAAACACTTCATATTCCACTTAACAAAGCATTAAACAATCAATGTGGCTCGTTATACTCATTGTAATAAAATTTTACTGGTGTGTATGTATTAAACTGCATCGAAAGTTATTTATGACTCCGCCTACCTGAAATGTCGCAACTAATTTGGGACAAGATTTTCAACCTAAATGTCGCAACTAATTTGGGACAGAGGGAGTAGTAAATTTTTGCTTTTACAATAAAAGCTTAAATTAAGGAATTCAAAATATTTTAAAAATTCGTTTGTGAATTCCGGTGCCAGCCGATTATTTCTCATTTTAGTACAGATTTTGCCCCTGCCGGAAAGGGTTAAGTAAAGTGAATTTTACTATTTCGAAAAAGTGGTGCCTAATAGGAAATCTGAATTTTAAAAAAGTGACCGACTTACCGGTACGCGAAACCATAGTTTGAGAATTCCTGCTTTAAGTGATTGAAAATCTGTGATAAACCCTAGTTTTTTAAACAAAACTATTCATACTACTTAGGCTAAAAATGTTGTTAAATAGTATGAAATAGCAATTAAAAAAATTAGTAGGTTAAAAAAAAACTTATTGATGGATCTTCTTGCCCTTACGGCATACAGGCAAATCAGTTAAACTAGTTGACACATTAACCCTTTCCGACGCGGACAATTCTGTTCGTAAAATGAGAAATCGTTGACTGACACCAGAATTTACAAAAGACTTTTTTAGAAATTAAGAGTTCCCTGATTTAAGCTGTCATTGTAAAAGTAAAATTTTATTAAAATATTCTTGGTGCCGTTTGTAAGTTTGGAATTAAAATTAGGTATTGCCGGAGTGGTAACACTGCGCCGGAAAGGGTTAACGCGCGAATTTCATTTCTCGTTAAAATTTAGATTTTAGGTTTCCCAAAACTCTTTCAAGTAAAGTCCATTGTATCTAATTTTATTAATGAAATTGTCTCATGAAAGAAAGTATATATTTTTAAATTCATATTTACTAGTGTGCTTTATCGCCACTAAGACTGGTAACCCAAAACTATGCCACTGACTGTTAATGGATTAACCCTTTCCGGCACGGGTAAATTCTGTTAGTAAAATAAGAACTTATGGACTGTCACCGGAATTTACAAACGACGTTTTTAGAAATTAAGAATGTCTTACTTTAAGCTTTCATTGTAAAAGAATAACTTTATTGAAATATTATTGATGCCGTTTGCTGGTTTGGAATTAAAATTAGGTATCCCGGACTGGGCAGTGTGCCGGAAAGGGTTTCATGTGCCTTAATACTCTTAGACCATTCTGTCCAAATTTCAGAATGATTCGATAAATAATAAAGGAGATATATTTAATTCCATTAAGCCTTCCTGTTCATCGTCCCTTTAGATGCCAAAGTTTAAACTCCTTTTTCTCAGTTTGCATTTTTTATATTTTCATTTTTATCGAAATTCTAAGGCTTCTACAATAACTAAACAAATTATTTGATATTTTCTAAAAAGTTTCATTAGATTCTGCGTGTGATTACTAAGTATCAGATTTCTGATAAGTTTGTAACTTTAAAAAATATATCAACTTAAAAACATGTTTGCGAAGTTTTCTTTCCATATACATTCACTAATTTTTTTTTCTATTGATCTAATAGGCGAATCAAAAATACGATATTAAGATTTATGTGAAAAAGTACTCTGATTTAAGGCTAAAAAATCTATTCCCGTGAAAAATATGAAAAATGAAAAACAAGAAGGAATTTTATTATTGCTCTTTTTTATTTATTTTATTATTTTTTTATGTTTTTATTACATTGAAAATTGTCAACTTTTTATAATCTATTATGACAATGCTTTATTCAAACATAAACCTAAGAATATAATATTGCTCATAGTTTCACCAAATCCCCTTAATGAGATCAGCATAGTTTAAAACTAAATATATTTCAAGAACTAAAACATACTCTACGGGATAAAAATTATGTCACATTTTTATTTAAATAAACAGAAAGTTTAAAGTTATAATACATTATTGGGGTAATACCTACGAAAATAACTGAATAAATATTACTTGGTGCATCTAAGATTCTGTAGGCTTAAAAGATTTCCTGCAGTAAATTTGAAATGTAATCCCACATTCGCAATAATAACAATTAATTACTTTCTAATTACAAGGCATTAAATATAAGCTGAGAAACTAATTATCTTTATCGTTTATTTAATGAACAGCAAGTTATAGAAATCATAATTTTAAATGATTTCAGAGTTAATAATCAAGTAACTGTTCATTTAATCTTATTTTTTAATTAACACGTGCTATGGAAAATCGATTTTAATTACATTTCACATTACTCTATTTTCATATTTACTAACAAAAGCGATTTTATCTTAAATCACGCTTACCAAATGTAAATTTTCTCGCATACATGAACCATGAATGAAGAGGAACTGGTATATCATCAATAAAATGTTTCCAGTTTTGCTTCCCAATTAAATCAGACATTTCAAATTCATACCGAAAATTTCGAAAGAAAAAATATTTACTTTATAAGAAGATAAATGTATGTTATTAAATAAAGTATAATATACCTTTCTTTCTTTGTGGTAAAGAACCAAATTTCTAAATAAAAATGGAAACCTAAATGGGAACGCTGCTATCACTAATACTACGGCGTTTCAAGAGAAATCTAGTAGTTAGATATTTTTTGCAAATTTTGATAGTATTGAATAAAAAATTAGTTACAGTCCAGGCATAGAATCAAAGAGTTAAGTGATTAATGCTAATATAAATGTATACATAACCGCATTTGCATAAAGGTGATTTGACTAATAATACTTATTTACGAATTCTACAATTTATAAATTTGAATAAAATAGTTCAAGAAAATATTAGCCAGAATTTGTACGGCTCCAACGGTCTAAATACCTATACGATTGTAAATTTATGATCGACATATTTAAACACAGAGCTTCAACATTAAATAAGGCGAACATAAGTTTACTAAGTGTATCTATATATGTACGTAACTAAATTATTTACTAACACTATATTCTTAAGTATATTTTACTAATATATATTTGGGTTGCCAGATTTGGCCTCTTTTTTAAATCTTTCAAATCTGAAATTTCACTTTCACACCAGAAATTCTGTATGGTTTAGTTTTCTTTAATTAAAGACAGAAGTTTCGTGATTACGTAAAATAAAAGAAATTTCCTTCAGAATTTCTGATGTGAATTCGAAGTTTTGAATTGAAAGTAGAGGCCAAACTGGCAACCCAGGTACACTGCTCAAAACAATTAAAGGATATTGCAATTTTAGGTGGATTTTGTATCTGGGAAATTTTTTAGCTGATTGATACATGGTCGACAGACATAGTAGGTTATATGAGAATAAATTACACATGTTTGGCAGAAAAAAATGCATTTTATTGCGCATTTGTGTACAAAAGGAAATAAACACAGTTTGTGCATATGAGAAAAAAAGAATAAGAAAAGGTGTTTTCTTCAAAGAAAATCATTTTGAGTAGGGGGTATGGTTTCCACGGGCGGCCAGCAACGTTGAACACCTTTGAGGCATGGACTCAATGAGGCTATTAATGACGAGTTGAGGGATTCTGCCCCACTCTTCCAGAAGAGCTCTTTCCAGTTCTTGGAGAGTTTGTGGGGGCTGTTGGCGGCCAGAAACTCGTCTTCCTAGAGCGTCCCAAACGTGCTCGATTGGATTCATGTCTGGAGAACACGCTGGCTTTTTCATTCGAACGATTCCTTCCTCGAAAAGGAAATCCTCCACCAGGTTTGCACGATGTGGCCTGCAGTTATCGTCCATTAAAATGAAGTTATCTCCGATTGATGCAGCGTAAGGGACTACAATAGGTCTGAGAATCTCATCCCTATATCGGCGACCAGTCAGAGCTCCATCTCGAAAGATGTAGAGGTCAGTGCGCCCGTCAATGGAGATGCCACCATACACCAACACTCCTCCACCGCCAAATCTGACACTTTCGTGCACGAACGCAGGATTATTCCTACTGCCATGGTCCCTCCAGATGAAAATACGCCTATTATCCGGATGCACAGAAAAACAGGACTCGTCAGAAAACAGAATATTGCTCCATTCATTTCTTCTCATTCCAGTTGACATGCTCGGTTGCTCACTCCCTGCGGTCGCGACGATGCCTTGATGTTAATCTAACACATACCATCGGTCGGCGAGCATACATACCTACAGCATGGAGCCGGTTTCGGACAGTCTGAGTTGAAATCGTGGTGCCTGTAGCCGAGCGAAGGTGTCGTTGGAGAAGAGTAGCGTTCTTGTTTCGGTATTTCCGAGCTGTTAACGCTAAATACCGATCTTCATTGGGCTTTGTTGCCCGTCTACGACCTTGCCCTGGTCTTCGGTCTGCACATCCACTCTCCAAAAAACGGTTCCAGATCCTGGAAATGACACTTTGTGACACTCCAATGGCTTGCGCTACTTCGGCTTGAGTTTGGCCCCCTTCTAACCTACCAACAATTCTCCAAGCTTCTGAATCTGTCAAATGGCTTCGCTGAGACATCTTACTCATCGAAACAAAGCAATCACTGAATGCCGATCGTCCTTGTCTTCATTCTCTTTTATCCAGTTGAAAGTCAAATTTCATTCGCTGCCGCTGAAGCGACGTTTTTGACGTCGAACTCAAAATTTGCATACTCCACAGTTTGAAAACCAGAAAAATTTGCATTTGTGATTCTCTTCTTCTATTTTCGGCAAAAAAATTTCGTTTATATCTTTATTTTATATAAAACTTCAAATATCATTTAATTGTTTTGAGCAGTGTATATATATACCGTACATAAGTAAGATCCTATATGCAGGGCCGCCACCTGTTGGCACCAGCATTTTTTTAGTGTAAATTTTGAATTATATATTTTTTGTAAATGTTGTCAAAGTGTCTATTAAAGATAAAAGAATCATGAAGACGAAAATCTTACAATAATACTGGTCTGGTTTTGGTCACCCACCCGTTTACGCCAGTTTATGTGTTGAATTGCTGAGTTCCTTTTGAGTGCTTGAAGTTTCAATGTCAAAATTTTTCGTGCAATTTGGCTTGTTTCGAAGTGTTTTAAATTGGAATTCTATATGTAATTACTTGTGTGTGTTTCTCCTCCTCGGTTCAGAAGTACCACATATGATACATCTAAATAAAGGAGTTAACATTCAAGTTCTCCCGGAAATTTTAAATAAATTACCTTTACTTTAGTGAATCATGAAATCTCTGTCATTAAATAAAGAAGAAATTATTCTTTGGGATTTCTGGCATGAATTCGGAATTTTTAATTAAAATAGAAACAAAGTTAATTTACCTTCGAGTCTGAGGAGGACATATATCGTACATTATGTGGATAATTTTTTAATTTGCTGCTACTTTGGAAAAAATATATACACAGAGTTGGTATATGGTAACTGAAATGGAACGAGATGCATTTAATGGAAAATTTAAATTAAAGATATTCTCACCAGAAAAATTTAATTGTTTCTTTTGTTTTCTAAGATAATAGCTATTCCATAAATAATTTTTTAAATTCAGTTCAAAAATTTTTACTATGAGTTCAATATTTCTAAATAAAAAATTCGCCAAATTCGGTGATATAGAAAAGAAATATGGAAAGATAGCTTATTAAGATAAGTGGAAATTTTATCTTTTGTACAATTTTGTTTATTTTAAAAATATATATATGGTAGAAATGGTGAACTCCCTACAATTTCATTGTTTAAAAAACTTATAGTATTAAGTTAATTTCATATTTAATTAATTTTTTAAATCCCTACTATTTTATAAATATTAATATTTTGACCAATGTTTTTATGATATTTCAACGTATATTACACAAAACAGTGTATGGATTTATATATATATATATTTTATACATATGGTATAAAATGATGAACACGCATCTTAATTTACTTTTAATTTTTAAAAAATAGCAAAAAACTTGAAAGCTAATTCCATAAGCAGATTTTTTACATATATAATAAAAAATGTTCAAAAAATAATTTACATCTTTTTCTGAAACGCAAAAAAAGGCGTTAGCATTTTCAAAACATGCAAATGAAGAAAATATGAACGTAGAGAAAAAGGTGTTTAAAATTATCATTTGTGCGGGGACTTGCGCTGGTTGTATTGACAAAATTCGCAATATCTTGCGATATAATTATTGTATAGGTACAAATAATTTGTCGTAATATTTATAAATAAACGGGTGTGTACTTAACATAAAAAGTTATAATTTGACCAATTTTGAGGTTAACATTTCCCTTAAATATATATGAAGAAAAAGCATAAGAAATAGCTTTTTGCGTTTAAATAAAGCTAATATAATTATATGAAAAAAATGGTGTATATTCTGTCCCTATTTGAGTTGTTCGAAATGCCTTAGCTTTAACACTAGAACCGCGGGAAATTTTACTCAAATTTCATAAAAATAGTTTGCACCAAAATTTTTATTTAAAACTATTTAACTTATTTATTTAAACTATTTTAATTCATGATTTATGTATCTTATTCTAAGAAGAAATTTCTGGTTTCAATCGACACTTAATCGTTTTGCACGGGTCAAAATGACCCGTCACCGCGGTTCTACTGTTAATATTTAAATGTGTTTTATTCTTTTTGCTTCAAAGTTTAGTTTGTAATGTAAAAGGCCGAGCTAGTTTAGAGTTCCCAAGTCTTTACTGAACGCTTATCCAAATAAAATTCCACTTGAAGTCGGCGCGTATGCTCTGTAACCTCTTATACATCATTATTACATACCACTAACACTTTCGCGAACAAATTCAGTGTCTTTTTCGCTACTGATATTTTGAATAATATTACGAAATCGCAAATTTTGACTGAAAATTTGAAGTAATTTTGTAATGTTTCTTCATTTACTGCACCGATAGAAAACCTAATTTTTTTAACCTCAGGATAGGGAGGGGATCACTTAATGGAACAGAAGTTGCACAATCCACAAGCCCTCTCTTTTACAAAGTTGTCAATATAGCCGTTTTTTATTCAAAATATTAAAAAGAATTCCCTTAAAGTAATCTTTTATTTATCTGATGAATGAAATTCTGATTGTTATTTTGAATACAAAACAAAGTTAAATTTGCATTACATGCGTTTTGGATGGATAAAATAATTTGCTTTAAATTATATATGCCTTAATATATATTTTCCATATTTTGTAACAGCATTTCGCATATTTAAGTCTTACGCATTTGGAAATTGATAACATTCTTAAAATTGAATTCGTGAAATTCAACTGAAAACATCTGGATATTTCTTGGAAGATATGTGAAATTCATATTTTATTGAAACTTGTGTATGTATAATATTGCAAATAAATTCTGTCCATATTAAATTTATTCAAAATAGTTAAAACTCCGTGTGTATAATTACGGTAATAAATTTAGATATTGTGCATAAAATAAGTTTACATGTATGTGTGAGACCAATTTTTCAAAGTGCGCACAGAACTGCTACATAACTGCAATGGAAAATTTTGCCTTTTTAATGTGGAAAAATATTACAGTCTCTAATAAAATAAGACGATACAACGTTTACTATTTACAATTTAATAAAAGTTTCTCTTTAGAAATTTCCCCATCAGAAATAGTGAAGTTTGTCGCCTTGGAAATTCGGAGGAATGAGGAGAATAAATATCTTGATTTTTCAATAAGCAATTAATTTATTAATTTATTTTTCTATAATTACTGTTATTCTTGAACTGATAAAAGACCAGCTTTTTGTTTGTTGTAAAAGTGAGTTTTCTAATTTTAAATTACTTTCAATGACAATGCTTTTCTCTCTTTCCTTCACATGTGGCGTGTCTATTATGTATACGGCCAATGCTAAAGCATCTGAGTTCAATCTGTCACAGATGCCGAAATTCAAGTTTATTTTAAGTCAATCAAACACTTTTGCTGATGTTGGTGTTTTTTATGACGGCCTATTATTCACAAAAGTGGTATAGCTGCGAGAGAACATTGCTAATGTTGCCAGGTGCGGCTGGTCCGCTGCCATCGAAATACTCAAGGCCAGAGGACACGAGATATATCATTAGTAATCGATCGACTTATCAGTAGTGTTTGAATTCCCACCGGAAATTTTTGAATCGCAATTTTCTTTTCTTTTATTTGTGGAATATCAATCCTTTTGAAAAACAATAACTTTTTTTATTTACTATTAGAATTTGGATTATTTCTAAAACAATCAGCGAAAATGAGGCCACACTGTGGCATTCCGCATCTGGCTCAGTTATTTTTAGGGACTCCGAATTGTCAACTGTAAGTTTAAATACTCATTATTGTTTTGTAAGATGATAAATATTGGAAAGATAAAATAAAAAAAATCGCTATTGAAAAATTCCCGGTGTGAATTTCAACACTTGTGAAAAGTCGATCGATTAGTAATGACGTCACATCTCATATCCTCCGGACTTAAGGATTGCCTTAGAAGCGCGCTAAATTCAGTGGTTTTCAGTAGTGTGAATCATTTAGCTGATAACCACGATGCTTGTTGTAATGCGCCATTTACGTCATATCCTTTTCTGACCCGGTGTATCCTATAGCATAGCAGCCAACTTTTACGCATTTTTTCTACCACAAAAATTTTATAGCAAATATTGTCTTATTTAATCGTCGAAATCTTATGATTAAAGAAATGCAACATCTCTCTACAATTTTAGTGTTAGCAAAAATGTATAAAAGTTGGCAGCTATGCCTATAGGATACACATCTTTACATTTTTTCACATATATAAATGATGTTAAAAATAAAGAAATTTGTGTAAATTGAGCCTAATAGATAGCAGAACTAAACAAAATAGCAATTTGTTTCTTATAGCGCTTTTTTAGCGCGAAGTAGGTTATATGAAATTAGTTTGCAGCAAAAATGTGGGAAGTGTATGAAAATGAAACGTAAATGTTTTTTCTTTTTGTTAAGAAATGATTTCTAGAGGCCGTTAGTAATAAGATATTATTAAATATATTATTTTATTTACATAATTATTTTATTTCTTCGGGTTTTTTTTCGGGTTTTTTTTTTCTTTTTTCTTTTTATCTGCATTCCAAAAAGATAAATTTAAATTAAAAATTCCAATAAATTGTCCAAAAATGTAGTTATTTTTTTTCAATATTTCTTAGTTATCCGTTTGTTAATATAAACTCAAAACTGAAGTTAAAAGATACATATAAATAAACGCTGGGGTCAGAAGAGGTTTTTCAATTAATGAGATATCTCTATAAAAATAGTACTCCCTCTGTCACAAATTAGTTGCGACATTTGAATACTTTTGTACTGATTATTGGTATTTATGACTTTATGATTTTGTTTGAATATTTTTCAGATATATTTCTAGTAATATTTTCTAGAGATATGTTTGTTTTTATTTTTTTCCTGTACCATTCCACATCATTGGACCCTAATCAGTTCAAAAACTAGAAATAATCCACTTGACCTTGTAACAGCATGTGATCCACAAGCTCATTTATTTGATAAATTGCATAAGAAATATTCATCTATGTTTAAAATAACTTTTATAGATAGTTTTACATTCAGATAGACAGTATAAACAAAAGTGAAGTAGCTTATGATTATCTGGTTTAGATACTTATTTTCATTTTATTAAATATCAATTCACTTTTCTCTTCTCTTCACTTCACTGCCTCAAACAAAAACATATTAAAAATATTTATTATTAAAGATAATTAATGCAACTGATGTTAGAATAAAAATAAATATACACTTCTTTTTTCACTTCATTAAAGATCAATTCAGTTTTCTCTTCTCTCTACTTCACTCCCTAAAGCAAAATAATTTAAAAATATTTATTATTATACAATAATTAACATTAATGATGTTAGAATAATAAAATATATGCATTCCAAAAATAATTGTGAAGTGCTTTTATTCTTGGCAGTGAATGGATGCTGTGGCTATGGGGAGCGTAATTTCTAAATGCGATTTCCATTACTCCATGAAAAGTGCTTTAGAGCACATGATTATGTTTGGTGATTTTGAAAGGTGAATAGTTATTGTACATTTCTATTATTATTTTACAGGCTTCTGACTTTAACCCCTTGAGCTCTGATTGTAGAATTTTCTACCACATAATTTTAATTCTGAAATGTCATAATGGCACCAGAAAATTCGACCAAATTTATTTGTAAAAGGTTTAATGCGTTTTTTCGTGTTTATCGTTAATCGGTTTTTGTCTTTGAAAAAAACTGGTGCAAATGTGACATTTGGAGTTTTGAAGAAATTTACACCCCGGAGCTCAAAAGGTTAATGCATATCTGATATACCTCACTTAAAATAGGCAAACATACGTTTTTTGGAAATTTGGCATAAAATTTTGGAATGCATTAAAATCTGCCGATGGAAGGACCTACTTTTCTGTGTTTCACTTCACGACAGGAAAGCATACAGCAGTTAAAAATGATGGGATGATTTTAATGCAAAGAGCTACATGTGTCCGAAAAAATCAAGTTTTGAAGTCCCCTGGCTCACTGATTTACACATATACCATAATTTTTATTCTTGAATAGCCAAGGGCGTGCTTTGTATAATTCAACCATGCAATTTGTTTTGTGGGATAACTCCATTGCATACTATAAAAAGTACAATGAAAAACATAAAATTTCAAAATTTCAAGCGGGGCGCTGTCCTTCGACCTCCTACCAAATAAAAACCAATGATCCCACACCATTAATATTTTGCATTTCTTTCCTATTAATGGCCATCTCACAGAGAAGAAAAATCACAAAAATCTGTTTACCATTTAATCACATGTCCTTTGATTCCGGGTGATTCTTAATTATCGCTCCCGTGATGTTCACGGGCTGTGATCTTCACGGTTTTTATTTAGAATTGTTTTATTCTCACCAATTTTATAAAATACTGTACAATACATTCTTCTACATAAACACCGCATTTATGTTTACAGTTCTGTCCCTTTTAAAATGTATGGGGATAGGCATGACTTTAGTGCACACTCTGTATTGTACATATATGTATCCAATAGAAAATACATGTGAAGTTTATTTTATAACACCTACTTAAAAAAAATATTAGAGCTCATATGAAAATTTCCTATTCCTTATTGAGATTTCATCGTAATGAAGGTTCTCAAAAATAAGAAATTATAGAAAAGAATTTTATTGATGAATAAAAAATATTCCTGATATAACTGGAAACGTAAACTTCACATTTATTTTACAAGATATAACTTCTCATTTTGGATATTTTAAATATATATCTTTAATGCATATTTTACTCACGTAAGCATAACTTAGGACAAAAAATTTATATACCAATATAAATGTATGTCTATATTTACTTACTTTATTTGCACACATAAACGTTGGTTTTGGAAAGCATTTTATGGAGCAGTAGAACTACGAAAAACTCATTATAATAAGGAATGCAATTAAGCCAAGCTCAAAAAATTAAGCTTTTTTGAAATGTATTATCTTTATAACTGCCCGCAGAGAAAAATATAAAAAGTCGTCTAAACTATTTTTCATAATCATAAACAGATACGAGAAAAAAGTGGTTTTTTTTCGCTATATTGTAAATTTACGCAAAACATATAAAATTATGATAAAATATCTGTACATTTTTTTTACCACAAACTTATTTAGGCGTTTAATTAATAGTGCTTAGATTAACTTACAAGTAATTAATCATTCTGTGTTCTTTAAAGTCATCACTTTCTTCTAATAATTATTATTTTAAAAAAATAAGCAAAAAAACTTTTTTTCGAATTAATTATACTTGATAATATCATAATAACATTACTATGATTTACAAAATTGGTTTTATATTTTGGGACGTCTTAGGAAATATAAAATTAATTTATTTAAATAATTCTTGACTAAATGTAAATGAAATAATTTTGCATCACAATGAAATTACAAAGCTCCCACACTCCTATTTTTAAGGACTCTGGCACCACTATTAAAAATAAGAAAATTTCATTTAACTTTTAAAACACAGTATTCATAACCTCCACCTTCATTCACAGATTTTACAATATATTTTCGCTGTGAAATACTTTGAAAATATTCTTAAAATTTAGTGGTAAAAATGTGCGAACCCTGAATTAGAAAACTGTAAAAACAGGAGTGTAACAGTCTAAGCGCCAGCCAGCAGTCTCTCTCTACTTAATTTTATTAGTTTTCTACCATTAAATTTTATTAGCATTGTTGCAAGAAATTTAGAGGAAATATTTGAACAAAAATAACAAATAAGACTTACTGGAAGGAAATTGCCCGCTGATGCATAGATTTATATACCCCTGCTCAAAAACTATACTTTGAGAGAAGAAAGCTAAGGCCCCCGTTCGTCCCAAATAAGCTCAATTGGAAAGATTTTCATTTAAATATATAAATTTCTACAAAATAGGTTTCAAGATAAAATTATTTATTTTGAAGGTTATTTAAGGTTATTATCATGGATCCATGTAGCGTCGAATAGGTCAGGTAATTTACGAATAAAAAAGGAATTCCTGACATGGACGCATAAATGCGAGCCAGCTACAAATGGGTTAAACATAAATAGGTTAATAAAATTCAAATATATTTATATATAAGTATTATGAAAACTACCGAACATTAAAAAAATTACTGGAGAGAGGGGGAACACTGGGACAATTTTTGATTTCTTTTCTGTATTTAAGCTCTTATGACTTACAAGGAAATTCTCCATAAGGGCATACGGGAATGTTCTTCTGATAAGGATATCTATGATTCTATTGATATCTATGTAAAATTTTTCGTCAGGATATCGATAGAGCGTCCAAAAATAAATAGTTAAATTTTTGTTTATTTGACGATTTATCCCTGGGTGGCGATGAAATAAAATTTCAAAAAATACGCTTTTCTGTTAAATAATCTTTCAAGAAAAAACGTTTTATGCTGAATTTGTTTAAATAAATTTAGCTTAAATAACATCAGTTTTGTTATTTTCAGTTTGTTTTTACAGCACATTTGTCGTATATATTTATATGGATTTATAATGAAATTTAACTATCATACTAGCTGGCTTTCCCGCTAGCGGGCCCCTCCTTTTTTATAAGGCCTCGAAACGGACGAATGTTGAAGCGAACGGATCTCGAAGAGAACGAACGTCGAAGCAATCAAACCTGTAACCGTGATCCTGGTGTCTTTGGCAGCATATTGCAAGTGTGCAACACACGCGCTGCCGGATGTGCCCTGCCTTTTCGAATGAATCAAGAACCGTACTATCGCTGCCTACGGCAGCGTATAGCACGTGTGCCGCGCACACGCTGCAGGGTGTGCCTCCCCTTTTTGAACGAATTTCGAACATGTGTGTTACTCGAAGTGGGGGCGTTTTAAATCAAGAGTTTAAGATTTTTGCAAAAATTGCTGTTCGAAAATAGTAGCATTTAACCCCTTGAGCTCTGATGGTAGAATTTTCTACCATATAATTTTAATTCAGAAATGTCACAATGACATCAGAAAATTTCACCGAATTTATTTGAAAAAAGTTTAATGCATTTTTTCGTGTTTATCGTTAATCGGTTTTTTTCTTTACAAAATACTGATGCTAATGTGACATTTGGAATTTTGAAGAAATTTACACCCCAGAGCTCAAAAAGTTATCGCTAAATATTTTTCTAAATAAATTTATATCATGTGCCATAAACTATCTTAAGGTTTCAAATAGATCAACCTAGAATTTCTGTTATATTTTCTGATTTTGTTCGGACCCTCCCTCTCCCCCCTAAAAATGTGCTTGTGTTATAAATCTATATCATGTGTCATAAATTCTACTGCTCCGCTTCCTTCTCACCCCCCATTCTAAATTCCAAGTGTCATGCTTTATTTAAGCTTTTTCTAATAATTTAAAAGAATGAGATATTTACCGTAATTTTCGGCGTATAATCCGCGGATCAAAAAATCATTTTTCAACCCGCATTTTTTTTTTTTTTTTTTTAATGAAATGTAATTTGAAAGGTCGACGTAAGTATTTGCCTTCTGCCAATAAATAAGATTTCTGGGTCCAAAAAGAATTGCTTGATACGCGGATTATACGCCGGAAATTAAGGTAGTTTTTAATATGAACAATTTTGCGTTAACTGATATGTGCGATAAGCAATATCTGTTACGAATTAAAAACGGGTATTTTTATACAACCGAAAGTTTTTATCCGATTGAAAAAATAGACACATGTTTTTAAAAAGAATGAAAATTTACATCTGATTCCGAAATAATCCAAACTCAAAAATCGATAGTAAAAAATGCTGTTTCCCGTATAAAAAATCTGAGTTTCACCAATGCACCTGTTTTTTATCAACTGCCTTTAAAATTGAAACCGGAAAGAAAACAAAATTCACTATTTCGATAAAAATTCATAAATTGGGTTCTAATTGGGCTGCAGGCACGATTTTTTAGAAAATATGGAAGTAGATATTTATGCTACGTTTAGGAGAGCAAGTCTCGAAATTTTAGAATTACCGTAATTTCGGGTGTATAAGCCGCAGATCAAACAATTCTTTTTCGACCCAGAATTTTTTAAGAAACAAATATAACTAGTTAGATCGCCGTAAATATTTGTCATTAATCACTAAATAAGATATCTGGGTCCAAAAAAAATTGTTTGATCCGCGGCTTATACACCCGAAATTACGGTAGTTAAAACACGATTTGCATATGAAAACGAAATCTGTGTGTCAATTCATATCTTAGTGGAAAACACCTACACCTGAAAACTCGATTTTAGAAGTTGACGCATAGGTTTACCATTGTGTTTTCTTGCTCCCAGTCCTCCATGTTTTCATACTGTTTGATGCTGGAAAACACAATGATAACCATATGAGTCAACCGCTAAAGTCGTGTTTTCCACAAAGATATGATTTGGCAGGCCAATTGCATTTAAAAATGCAAATCCGGTTTAACTAATTCTAGAATTTTAAGCGTGAACCCGATGAGTTGATTGTTTGCCATCTCCTGCTCTATAATCTTCATCTAATTTAATCCCAGAGTTTCTATAATTAATTAAGTCAAAGCTATTAATGTGAAAACAATGTTTGCCACTGGACCTCTGAGAGAAGAATTTGCCACCCCTTTCATAGACTATAAATTTTATAACTAGATATATTTTTAAAAGAAATTATCTTATAACTGTTAAATTGAAGACTAGAAAAATCTGTGATTGAAAACCGAGAAAAAGAAATGAGAAAACACGTATATAATTCCAAATATTGTGGGCACGTGTTTCGCATGTACCTGTAATCTCTGTTACATGTAACTGATTTTAAGTTATTTCCGTTATCACGATCGGGAAAAAGACAAATTAAATAAAAAGAAAGCGGCAAAAATCAAGAAATAAATTTTGAAACTGTCATATTTCTGAGAAATCTTATAAAACGAAACTTACATTTGAAGTAAAATGGATATATTTTCAGCGAGAAAATAAATTTTAGTCCAAGATTTTATTTGTTTTCATGTTAGATGATAGATTAAGTATATAAACTGATTTTGTAAATATTTTTCCGACAAAATATATTCTTAGCATTATATTTAGATTTACACTGAATTTTCCGAAAGGTTCTCTGTGCAAGACATACATATATATAGGTGTGTGTGTATACATATATAAATACATACATACATACATACATACATATATATATATATATATATATATATATATATATATATATATATATATATATATATATATAAACAAACGCATAATTAAATTCAATAATCTTATGATGTACATAATAAAGACGGTTTTACATTCAAATGAAAAGGGTAAAAGTTATGTAAAAAATCATTACTAACGCGGAATGGACAAATGCAATTGAAAGAATGCATATAAAGTTAATTCGTTCTTACAAGTTTCAGCAACTCTTAATATAAAAAAATTCAATAAAATCCGCGTTATTATAATTTCTTCGATTTTCAACAACAAAGCAGAGTTAGTAAACCGCCCTCTGGATTCTAAGTCTGGGTGAAGACACGAAAATAGCATCTATCCTAGGCGGATATTTTAAGCATGAAATTATTAAGAAAGAAGAACCGACATATCCATGAGATAATGAAGCTCAAAATGTAAACTCTTTCACCTGTATACCAGGTAAAACTGCTACCAGTAAATTTAAGTAGAGGTTTTCTCTTAGTTTAAATGCCTTATTGTGGAAAATTTCAGTAAAACATAAAGGCTAAACTAATTTTCATTTTTGCTGGTGGAAATTTACTTCAGCAGTAGTAGTTTCGACCATATTGTGAAAACCAAGTCAACCTTCATTCAGTCTTAGGGAAAAGATTAAAGTACAGTGGTGGTCAGAATTATAAGAACAATTTAAAATTTCAAAGAAAAATTTATTTATGAACTAAATAAAGTGAAATTTATACATAAAATACTTTTTTATCTAGATATCACTGTAAAATTCAAAACATTGAAAAATGCAAAATACGAATGTTTTGCGATAATTAATAAAATATATCATTGTAAAAATTGGACAAAATTATAAGAACAGTGAATGTTTTTTGCCTGAAAGACACTAATAATTACTAATTTCTCACTTCTTCTCAATTACTTTTAAAAATCTTGACGTCAAGGAATTAGACAGTTCCTTAAGAACATTCTTGGAAATTTTTGACCAGGCGTTTTCGATGGAGGACATAAGCTCTTGCTTGTTCTTGTGTTGCGTTCCGTTTTTGTATATTTTGTGGACCAGAATACCCTACAGATTTTCCATTGGATTCAGATCTGGTGTTCTGGCCGGCCAATCAAGTAGTTTCACAAAATTAGCATCAAACCACGATTTTGACGTTGAGGCATTGTCCTGCTGGAAAAAATAGTCTCCACTCGTTATTAACGATGCTTCCGGTAAAATATTACCGCTCAATACATCAATATAACTCCCAGATTTCATTTTACCCTGCACAAAAACTATTAGAGTAGTTCCACCAGCTGCGAAATCTCCCCAGACCATTACTGAGCCACCCCCAAAAACACGCTTTGAGAAAATTTCTTTTTCTTTACGGAGATCTTACAAGAAGTGGCGAAAACCATCTGGTCCATTCAAATTAAACTTTTTCTCATCGGGAAAAACAACATCATTCCACTTTTTCCCCATAGTAATGTATTTTTTGGCAAACTCCATCCTCAGTCTCTTATGAGCTTTTATAAGAGACGGTCGTGACATATGTTTGCCATAGAGAACATTTTTTTCTTTTTGTAAAACCCGTCGAACAGTTCGAGCACTGTATATTAAGTTCAATTCGCGTTCTATTTCTGTTGACGTTTGTTTTTTGGAGCAAGCTTGCCTTATTATCATTCTTTTCTCCCGTGTAGAAACAAAAGATGGCCTACCTGTATGTCTTTGCCGTCCATATTTACCGGGATTTTTAAGATAATTGTAAATAACCGCTTTTGATTTATAAAGCTTTGTCGCAATTTGACGTACAGAAAAACCTGAACATTTCAACACATCCACTTTCCCTTTTTTCAAATTCCGAAAGCTTCGTACCCAACGGCATGACTGAAATACAGAGTATCACAATCCCAAACGCATACTACGCATTTATATCGTTTTGAAGTTCCGTGTGCAGAACAAAAAAATATGCAAATTTTACCTTTTAGAACACATAAATATAGTTGTTCTTGTAATTTTGCCCATATCAGAGGCTGTATAAATTCATAATATATTTTATAAATATGAATTTTCCACATATTTCCATGAAAACTTATAAAAAAATTCTTCATTTTTCATTGGTTTCCTGACAATAAATTTGCATAAGTTTCCAGCCAAATGTAGTCAAGATTTGGCAATTTTTTGCCTTGTTCTTATAATTTTGATCACCACTGTACCTGGTCGATTGAAATCAATAAAAAAGCATAGAAAATTTTCACTATAATTGTGACGTAAATTTCCCATAAACAAGACACCTAAATGAGATGAAAATTTTCTATTCAAATTTTCTATTCAAAAATGGAAAATTTTACCATCAGTAATGAGAAACTGTTGATCCGATTAAATGAAATAGATGTCATTTTGTGACAACCCCCTCTGTTACTTCAACTTATAGCCATACAACTTATAGCCATGTAATTTGTCAATACCGCATATTGTCAGAAATGTCAATATACAGTCTCATTTTTCATCATAACTCCATTATTTTAAGCATTTGTACAGTCTCTTAAATTCAAACATCAGTATTTAAAAAAAAAAATGTTTAATTTATTTGTTCTTAGAAAAATAAAGAAGAAAAGGCTTACAAAAACAGTTAGTTATCAAATTCAAAGAACGGTAAAAACACTGAAAAAAAATCCGCATAGGAAGCCACCATTTTTCTATCAGCACTCATAGCTATTATTCAGCTGATGGTGGTTAGATACACAGCTGCCTACTATTCAGCTTATTTTCGACCACTACTTTTGAACAAAAAAATAGTTACTTAATCGTCGAAAAATATTAATTATATAAGGAAAGATTTCCTTTGAAACATTGGTTGAAATCGGTAGCAATGAATTCGGCACAGAATTCGGTAGCAATGCAATAAAAATGAAATAGGTTCAAAACATTTTTGGAAAGAAGACATAAGAGTCCGAGAAATGTAGAAGGCTCGCAGAAATGAATAACACAGATATTCTTTAATAAAATCTTGCCATGTTTGAAATTTGCTTGGGTTATTTTTGGTTTAAAAAACGGAAGATACTTTTGGGACAACCTAATAGTTTTTTAGCTTAACTCATTTTTTACTGTATCAACTTAATTCTTGCTCCCGTCAATACGACGGGCTGAGGTGTGTGTCTATTTCTCTCGCCCGTGATTTCGTCGATACCGTGTCAAATTATCCAATATGAAAACAATGTTGTCACTGGTCTAATTTTTTTAATTAAGATTTCTTAATTGGTACTACTCTTCATAAGTTGTAGCATTTACACCGTTATCCCCATTAAATTTTCCATTCCATATGAATTTCACATACCGTCAGTACTATGCGAAACTATCCAATAAGAAAATAATGTTACCAGTAGGCTTCTTTTTTTAAGTAAAATTTTTAGGTAGGTACCACTTTTCTGAAATGTTAAAATTCCCATTGATTCCGCCTTAATTAATATGTCATTAAGTAAGGTTAAGTAGGTCAAGTTTTACTATTGCATAAAAGTAGCATTAAACAAGAAATCTGAATTTTTTAAAAATTAGCTGACAGGCACATTATTTTCAAATTGGATATTTGACAGGGTATCAATTTATACCACGTCAAGCACTCCAATATGAAAACAGTGTTGCCAATGGGCTACATTTTAAAAATATAATTTTGATTTGCACCAATTTTTTGAAATAATAAAATTCGATTGATTTACCCTTATTTAATGGAATCTTAATAACGGTGAAAATTAGGGAAATTTTATCATTTCAAAAAAGAAATTCCACTCAAGAAATCTAAATTTTAAGTAGTAAAAAAGTATCTCACTAGCAACACTGTTTTCATATTGAATAGTTCGACATATCACCAACGACATTGTCGGGCTGAAGATTTAAAACCTGAAAAAAGATTCTGAAACCACAATCACTTAACCCTTTCCGGCGCACTACTCTTTAAAGCTGGAATTTAAAGATAAAAAAATTAGGCAATCTATTTAGGCTTAGATGAGTACACAGGTATTGTTTTGTAAAGATTGCACTAACCATTTTAATTATACAGCTGTTGCCGAAGTGGTAACCTCCCATAAGTAAAGCATTGATAAGCGCAGTGAGAAAAGCATTGCTGTGAAGCGCGTATTACAGTAAAACATTTTACCTTTTATTTAAAAACAGTAGAGTTTGATCTCTGGGGTGCTGCCATCCAGAACTCTTAAGAAAGATTTAAAGTAGCCATTAGACTAGTTTTTGAAATATTCACGGAGTTTTTGTGTCTCTAAACAGGGGGAACTTTAGGTGTTGCCGACCCGGCAACACTGCGCGTTAAGGGGTTAACCCTTTCCGGCGCAAGCAAATTCTATTAGTAAAATGAGAAATTGTCGACTGACGCCGGAATTTATAAAGGACTTGTCTAGATATTACGAATTCCTTAACTTAAGCTTTCATTGTAAAAGCAAAATTATATTAAAATATTACTGGTGCCGTTTAAAAGTTTGGAATTAAAATTAGGTGTTGCCGGCCAGGCAACACTGCGCAAGAAAGGGTTAACTGACATTTCAATGTAAAGTCTGTGAAAAGAAGTCATTAAGCTTTGTTTTTACGATCTATGTTTGAGTAAATTAAGATATTGATGAATCGAGCATTTCTCATGATAATTTGATTTTGACTAATACTTAATGTTTTATTTAAAAATGTAATTTTTTTAAATGTTATTTCTAAACATTTATAAAATATTAAAAATTTTAAAACTAAAGTTCATATTCATATTAATTCGTATTGTATACAAACAAATAAAATAAAACAAATAATATGGTGCAGAATTCCCGCATGAGAGCTTTTCGGCAATTTTGTATTTGTTCAATAACTTTTTCTATTTGCCTCAAACATACAACTAATTGCATATTTTATTTAGAAATGCTATAATTACTCAATTTCTGCAATAGAAAATAAGTACTTTTTGGATTGTTTTAATAAATATTAAACAATACGTAATTCCTTGCAGGTGCTGAGTAATTTTGTTCGTAACGTGCTAAAATATTGATTCACACCAAAATTTTTCTTCATCAATAAAGTCTTATTTTTCTTCATTGTTCATTATGTTAGCAAAATTTTATTAAAATATGTTAGGTGCCACTTTGGAGTTTGAATTAAATTATATTGTCACCTTTGTGATCACCACCCTTCAAAAGTTTAAATTCTGTAAATCAGGGATGGATGAAAGAATTCAAACATATAACGGCTTATCCCTTGAGCCCTGGTTGTGAATTTCTTCAATATCCCCAAATGTCACACTGACATCTGTATTGTACAAACAAAAAATTCTGTTTACTATATACACACACACACAAATAAAATGCATTAATATATTTTTAAATAAATCTGATCGCTTTTTCTGGCGCCAATGTGACATTTTGCAATTAAAATTATGCGGCAAGAAATTCGTCCATCGGAGCTCAAAGGGTTATGGACTGCAACTGCTTAACCAATTAGTGCCTAGCGTCCCTTTTCAGGGACGCTTCAAAATGTGCATGTAGCACTGTTTTTGACACCGGTAAAAAAGAACAGCAATCTTTATTTTATTTAATTGAAACATTTTCGTAGTTAATGAACTAAACTTATTTTTTTTAAAAATAGTGGTGCCAACCGAATAAAATTTGCGCAAAAGGTGGTGGGCACTAATGGGTTAAAATTGATTTTTAGAGCGCTAGTGTGTTTAAATTGTTCTCTCATGCATCACATTTCATTGAAAAAATTAAATTTCTTAACAGTAACTTCGTAGTGCTAGCCAGTTTGTCACAACCTATGTCATATGTATTATTTTTCACTCTTGTTTAATTTCTATACAATACACATTTTATTATTGCATTCCTAGTCAGACACATGTGAAAATACCATAATAATGATAGAACACTAACTGCAAGCGTTGTCATCCCGTGACGTAGAAGAAACGTTACTGTGAAGTCCAATTATTTAATCTTTTGAAGAAAAGAAATGACTCAGGAAACAGAGAAAGTGGAATCAAGAGATGGCAACAAACTTACCGCAATTCTATTGTTTATGTGACTGCAAAATATATTACCATTTCTGACCTCACAATAGCTCAACACTCATTGAATATTCAATTTGGTTATATTTGCGAAATACCATTTACGAAGTTACAACATAACTCGCAAATATCGATATTGCTGCAAATTTTCATAAAATAATTCATTTAGTATAGGATGAGAATTTCCGCTTTTTTCCCAACCTTAGAGAAAATGTTATTTTGAGAAACACCGAAAATACTGGCGATAAATATATATCAATAAATATAAAAACTTTGTTAAATCACCATAAAAAAGAAAAATTATACAGGACGCGTTTCGAGCTGCAAAATTACCGCTCGTCTTCAGCTGGTCCAAACACGTGACACGTATGTCACTTTTTATGGTGATTTAACAAAGTTTTTATATTTATTTATTGAAAATGTTATTTTACTCAATCGAAAAATGCTGCGGTATAACAGAAATATATTTGCTCTAATATTATACTGGTATGTAAAAACGTCGCAAAATCTCATCCCTATTAGTATCTAATTCTCATTTTGGTGGAAAACAGTATACGATGAAAGAAATACAATTAAATTATATTTTAACTGGTTTGTATTTGTCACTGTTTGGATACATTGGATCTTATTTTAAAACTTCTCTATGCAAATATTTTAATAAATTATATGTGAATTTTTAAATAATGTTTTTATACATTCATTATCAAAAACAAAAATATCTCATTGAGACATCTCATTAAAAGTTCTTTGAAGAATTTAACAAGCTTCATAACAAACATTTCTAAACTAAACGTCACTTGAATCATCTTAAAAGGTCCTTCAATTTTGCTAAAAGTGCTTTTAGAAAAGCTTGTTAAAAAACTAATTATCTTTATTAAGTGCATTATCTGAGTAATTTTAAGTTCGTACCATTAATTTTCGATAGTTTTCATGAAAGAATAATGAACACATTGGTAATTTTAAAAGAATTTTTTGCATATAAATTTCGTTAAAAAAAATTTGTTGTTTTTACGATTTTTTTTTTATTTATTCTACTAAAGAATAGCTTATAACTGAGTACTTTGTAAACTTTTATCAACACATTGTAAAATTATAAATAATTGACGATTCAGGTTTCGAATTGAAAAATGGCATTTTTCAATCCGAAAAGGGGAATTCTTTTAAATTTAAGTGGGGTTATCAAAAAATTTCAATTACAGGCGAATATTTTTATATTATATTCCCACCGCTATTTTTAAGAAATAAATTTCGTCGCATATTTCTCCAGCAAATTTTCGCAAAGTATATGTAAAAGATTTTTGTTTTAAAAATGTGGTCCGAGGTAGCATTAAAATTATTCTCCTGCAATTGAAAGTTTGCGATGCATAAAGTAAATAATTTTTAGTAAACACGTCGATGCAATCATAAAGCCAATTTTTAGGGATCCCAACACTGTACGTATTTCTCTAATAGCATTTTTTCATAATATGACTTTGTTTTTAAAATTCTCTTGAAATTTTTATATTAACCTTCCCGAAAGATTTTTTTCGATTGCAAATCATGGGAACAGTGTTGCCAGTTTGGACTCCAATTTTTATTTAGAAGATCCGCATTCGTGCTTCAAATTACACGATTTTTGTTTTACTGAATGAAAGGAAATTTTGTGATTACATAAATAAAAGAATCTTTTTCAAAATTTCCGGTGTGAATTAGAAATTTCGAAATAAACGTGGAGGTCAAATTGCCAACCCTGCATGGGGATATGATTAAAATGGAACCGATATAGCTTCAGCTTCAGCAAGTTTTGCAGAACATTATTATAACGGAGGCAAAAATTCTACAAATAAAATTGAATCGACATTTTCTCCTTATTTAAAAATATTATCCATGCAAAATTTTTGTAATAATTAGGAAAAGAATATATATTTATTCTTATAGTGTCTTAGAGCATCTTGTATCCATAGAGCACATATCCGCAAATTGTAAATTTTATATTTAAAAAGTGAAAAATAGCAAAAATTTGACATCAGAAAATAATTGGAAGGGTTGTGTTTTTAGCTTTTTATAATTGATTCCTGTGCACTCTGTAGCGTTGAATCCGAAAATGACGATAGATTTTTACTATAACGCCAGCATGTTTCAAAAATCACAACTTTTTTTATTTTTTTAAAGCGTCAAAATATTTAGACGAATATATGTGGCCATGGATGGCTATTTTCATATTCTGTTGAACCAGAATTTTTCTAAAATGAACTTTAAAGTACATTTCTCCTGCAAATGTTGTCAAATTGTGCGTTAAGGACAAAAGTGCAAAAATCTAGGGGCCAACAGGCCGACTCTCACCACTAAATTTATTTCGTTATTTTTCATTCAATATTTCGTGTAAAATTCTTGTAAAAATGTTATTAAATTTTAAGTGCAGAAAATTTTTTAATTTTGATGGTGAGAGACTGTCCGCCGGCGCCTAGATTTTTGCACCCCTGTTTAAGGATATCCGTTTTGAAAAAGTGATGCCAGTTAGAATTTTAAAAAAGTCGCCTGTAGCAGCCTTGAATATCGCAAAAGGTTATTTCCATGAATACTTGTAGTGTAAGACACACACTACGATTTATTACTGATAGTAATATGGAACGGAAAAAAAAATTCGGAGGTATCTCTTTTATTGAATAAGGTCAAGCAAACTTTTCGAAAATAATGGGGCCAACAAGCATAGCTTTTATCAGCAATGTGACTTACGCTACGATAACCCGTGGAACTAACCAAAAGCCTGACTCTATAAAATAGACGTAAAAGATTTTCAGAATGACGCATATTATGCATTTTTACATTTAACCTTGTAAAATATAGTGCGCTTAAAATCCTTACCATCTTATATCTGAGGATATCGTATGCCAGACTTCTCCCTCCCCCCCCCCTAAAATGTTAGCGTTTCTCACAGCCTCTTACCCGAAATACTCTCCGTTTACTCCGTCCGTGTCACTCTTATCTGTTGGAAAATGCTGCAAACCGCAGAAGACGATCAAAATATATGGAATAAGGCTGCGAACGAACATCACTAGTTTTTATTACATTAAAAGAGCAATCAATCAATTTTTGTTTTCGAACGGAACAAGGGTGAAATATCTTTAAATGATTTTTGAGGAACTGAACCTACCAAATTGACAAAGGAAGGGGAACTTTTATCTACCTTATCTTCAGTCGTAAAGCTGTCAACTGATTTCGCGTTAGATTCCTCTCTTGAAGTTCAGATTCAGTGCACTAGAAGTGCAATTTATACATCAAAGCGCCGACACGAAAGATCAAAGATAGCGCAAGAAGTTAGTGCTATGTGCGTGGACCTTTATGGTTCGTGTTTGCCCCAGGGTGCGGGCTCACAAACATTATTGCCATCGTATGATGCAGATTACAGCCTTATCAGCAGATAAGAGTGAAAAATGTTAAGCTTGACATCGGCAAGGTAGATTTATAGCAAAGCATTCACGCGTATAGTTCGATTCCAGCCTTGGACACTTTTTCGCTCTGTTGTCTCTACGACTTTTAAGCGATAAATAACTAAATTATGACAAGACTTTGGCAGGTAAAGTATTTTGATCAATAATTGCGCTGTAACTTAAAAATTAATAATAAAAAAACGAAATATCACTTTTTTTCACCAATTTATCCATTTCAACATCATCAATAATGACTCATTTTAAAAATCATTCAGTTTATTTTTTTTTCTTTTCATTTAAAATTATTTATAAAACTTATTTAAAAAGTTTTCTAAAAGATATATATATCCACACGCACACACGCACACCCCCATACACATATGTATAAATATATATATAATAAGAAAACTTTCAGTAATTCTAAAGTTAATGTTTGTGCTTTTTTGTTTTAAGAAAAGATTTATTTACGAAAATTGAATGTCTCCTACATTAGCATTTTTATAAGCTTTACAGGAAATGTCTTGTAAAATTTCATTTTTAAAAATTCGTTTCCAAACGTCAACTGCTGTGATTAGTTTTCAAGCTATTTTAATTTTAAACTACAGTATGTTAAATAATTTTCATTTTTCTCAAGCCTGACTGGTTGAAATATTTTGAAAATTTGCGTAAAATATGTAAATAGAAATACTTCGCCATTACTGTTAATATTTTAAATCTTACATAAGTTATTGTCAATCTAAACAAAAGTCTTTGTTTTTAAATTTACTGGAATGCAGTTTACTTATTTTCACTTTTCACGAAAAGTGCGAAATTATGAAATTATTAAAATTTCTAATTCTAAATCTAAAATTAAAATAAAGAAAACACGAAAACCTTATTACGATTTTCTTACATGTGTTTATCTATTCCATAAGAAAGTATAACATTCTCAAACCTATTAATGAAAATATATTTTTTGAAGAGCGTGCGGGTGATTTTCGAATAAATGGATAATTTTACTCTGTGATTAGGGAAAAATAAAAGATAAATTTTAAACAATTTGTTTTAGAAATAGTTAATACATTGTCGGAACCATGTCCAACTACCCTGTGAAAACACTCTTCACGAAGACTCACTGGCGCCAGCAGCCGCTCATTTTGAGAACATTCTTTTATTTTTTTTTTCTTTCTTGTGCAAACTAAAAGCTGCTTGGTTATTTTACGATCTTTTTTATTATTTTTTTTTGTACCTTTCAGATTTCGATGTAGTCATATTAAGAATAATGATCAAGAAACATTTAATATCTGTGCGCTCGTGTAAATATAATCAACTTTTTTGTGTGTTTACGTTTTGTCTTTTTTTTTTTTTTTTTTTTTTTGCTGTGGATTTTCTGTTTTTGAAGACGGCCAAGAATTAAGATTCTGACCACCGTACATCCCTCAAGAACCCTCAAGAAAGGTAGAAAAATTTTATATTATTATTTTTAAGAATATTATTTTTCTACTGTAATGACGTATTTGAAATCAACATGGCATCCCTGTCGCGGGATGTACGGTGGTAATATATTTTGAAATAAATAAGAATTTGAATTTCGAAATTAACTAATTAAGTAGAGCAAAAGAAAAAAAATCGCTGAAAATTTAGAAACACTTAAAAAAAGAAGAACGATTTTTCGATCGGCTGTTACGAAAATTCTAAATAAAATCGAAACTTCCATAAAATCGGACGATGTGTCTATTGAAGAACTGCAAGAACATGTTGAAACATTGACCGACAAATTTAAGTCACTTATGACAACAGATAATTCAATTGAATTATTAGTCAATCCCGATGATTTAGAGAAAGAATTAGATGCCGCTGAAAAGTATAGCGAAAATGTAATATTATGGAAGTCACGCGCAAATCAGAAAATTAGAGAATTAAATGCCGGATTTTTAAATTTAAAATCAAAACAAGAAAGTAACAAAGAACAATTTTCAGACAGTGCATTTAATGAAAAAGTGGATAATTCTGTAAAAGTTAAGCTACCGAAATTGCATATACCAATATTTGATGGAGATATAAATGAATGGCTTTCCTTTTGGAGCAGTTTTGAATCGGCCATTCATGACAATAAGTCGTTAAATAAAATTGATAAATTTAATTATTTAAGATCGCAATTAAGATCGACCGCTTTAAACACAATTGAAGGTTTTCCTGTTTCCGAAAAAAATTACGATGCGGCTATAGAATTGCTGAAAAGTAGGTTTGCTAATAAACAATTATTAATACACAATCATATTAGTAATCTTTTAGCTATCAAGCCGTTGAGAACTTCGAATGATATATATGCTTTCCGACAATATTTTGATAAATTATCAGTAGAACGGAGAAGTTTGCAAAGCTTAGGAACAGATTTAAATAACATTTCAAGTGTATTATGTACAACCATTTTGAAAACAATTCCGAAAGATTTGTTAATAGAACTTAACAAGTCCGATAATGAAAAAGGATTTTATGAAATTGAAGAACTAATGAACTTTTTATCTACTTGTTTAAAAGCAAGAGAAAAGGCTAATTTAGTAATAAACCCAATGAACGAAGATAGAAAATTTTTTATTCCTCCTGAAAAGAAAAACTTTAATTCGTTTCGAAATAACTATAAACAAAAAAATTATCCAACAGCTAATGATTTAGTGTCAACGAACAAAAAAGAGAATTTAAACGTAATAAACTGCGTTTTTTGTGAATCAGTTCATCACTCATCGGTTGATTGCGATAGAACTAATGAGTTATCTATTGATGAAATTAAGAACATTCTAATGAAAAAAGGAGCATGTTTTAAGTGCCTAGAAATAAAAAAACATTTATCGCGTTTTTGCAAAAAAAAAAAAATATAAAATGCCGGATTTGAAACGGGAATCATAACACATTATTTTGTTATAGAAACGTAAAAAAGGAAAAATCTAAACAACAGACCGAAGTGTCGGATACTGCCCTTTTTGCGAATGAAAACTTGCAGAAAGAAGTTTATTTACAAACTTTATATGTTTATGTAAGAAATAATGGTTGTGAATATATAGTACGCGCATTGTTAGATACGGCTTCATCTAAGTCGTATATTTCAAAGTTCGTAGCCAATAAGATGGAATTAAAAAGTTTAAGGAAGGTCAGAATTACTCACGGGTTGTTTGGAGGTACCGAAACAACGGTAGATCATAACTGATATTCTGTTAATTTAAGGGGTTTAAGGGGAGGTAAAAAGATTAAAATTGAGGTAATGGAACAAGAAAAAATTTGTGCTAATGTACCCAAAATTAGAGACATTCGTTGTATTGCGGAATTAAAAGGAAAAAATATATTTTTGAGCGATATCTGCCCTGAAGGTAAAAATTGTTTATATGAAAGAAATTTAAATGAAATACATGTACTTTTGGGAGCAGATGTTGTGGGAGAACTGTTTACAGGAAAAATAGAAAATTTATCTTGTGGTTTGGTTGCGAAGCAAACAAAACTGGGTTGGACTACTATGGGCAAAATTGGCGGAAATGAAAGGGATAGTTCTCTTTTGGTCCTTTCATTATATGTAAACGATGCCAAAATTACAGATTTGTGGAATTTAGATTCTTTAGGCATAGTAGATCCGGCGGAAAAACAAATTAAGGAAGAAGTCCAGAAATTAGTTTTGGAGCATTTTAAAGAAACCGTAAGACGCGAAACTGATGGTAGGTACAAAGTTTGTCTTACCTGGTTAAGTGAGCATCCTCCCATTCCAAGTAATAAAGATTTAGCGATAAAACGCCTGCAAAATAATATTAAGAATCTCCAAAATCGCGGTTTGTTGAAAGATTACGAAGCAGTTTTAAATGAGTGGGAAAAAGAAGGGATTATTGAAAGAGTGAAAGGAGAGGAAAAACTTAACACCAAAGTCCATTATCTCCCTCATAGAGCTGTAATAAAACCTAATTCTACGACCAAAATTAGGCCAGTATTTGATGGATCAGCACATGTTAAGGGTTCTGTTTCCATAAATGATTGTATAGAGAAGGGACCTAATTTAATTGAACTAATTCCTTCTGTTCTAAATCGATTTAGAGTGGGAAAGATAGGTATTGTAAAGCTTTTTTACAGATATCACTAAATGAAAATGATAGAGATTATTTACGTTTTTTTTGGTGGAGAGATGGGAATTCAGAAAACATTGAAATTTATAGACATTGTCGGGTTGTCTTTGGGATCAGTTGTAGCCCCTTCCTTTTGGCCGCTACTCTAACACGTCACTTAGATGAAGCACCTGAGAACATTAAAGATGTTGCTATAAAACTTAAAGAATCTTTCTATGTAGATAACTGTGTAGCTAGTGTAGAATCGTTAGAAGAGTTAAAATATTTTCACAATGAAGCACGGAAACTCTTAGCTTCGGCACAATTTGATCTTCGTGGTTGGTGTCATAATCGGTGCGAAGAAATTGGATTAGGCTTTAATGAAAAGGGTCATTTGAGTGATGAGGCTGAGGATAAAATTCCCTTACTTGGTTTAATGTGGGACACCAAGAGTGATACATTATCGTGTGATTTTTGGAATTTTAAATTGGAAAATGAGTGCATCACTAAAAGAACAATTTTGTCCTTAACTCATAAAATATTCGATCCCATCGGTTTCACTTGCCCCGTGACCTTAATTCCAAAATTACTTTTACAGAAATGCTGGAAAATAAAGGCGTCATGGGACTCCAAGCTGCCCGATGAGATAGTTAAGGAATTTAGAAAATGGACTAAGGAAATTAATGATATGGGAAATCTTGAGATCCCGCAAAGATTGTCTAACTTATCTCTAAAAGAGGGAAACTTATCTTTACATACTTTCTGCGACGCTAGTAAATTTTCTTACGCTACATGCATTTATCTAAGAAATGAAGTAGAAAATCGTGTAACTTGTCAACTTATTCAGGCTCGTTCTAGAGTAGCTCCTCTAAAGGACATTTCCATTCCACGCCTTGAGTTATTGGCCTGTTGTATTGGAGCTAGATTGTCTAATAGTATTAAAAACGATTTGAAATTAGAAAATGTTGATACTTTCTATTGGTCAGATTCAATGGACGTGTTATACTGGATAAAACGGGAAGGTCCTTGGGCTACATTTGTAGAAAATAGAGAAATTCGAAAGCTTACCCCCAACACTTCATGGAATTTCGTACCTGGACATATGAATCCAGCAGATTTACCGTCACGCGGTTGTTGTGCAAAATCCCTTATTAAATCTCAGTGGTGGTTAGGGCCATCATGGCTTTCAGAATCAAAGGAAAATTGGCCTAGTACTAATATTTTTCCTAATATGGATATAGTGAATTCTGAAAATAGAAAAACTATTGTGACCGCTCCTAATGTAGAGAGTGATGAGGCACAATTTTATAATCGCTATTCTTCTTACAATAAAATTTTGCGAGTTACTGGTTGGATTTTGCGATTTTACCAAAATTCGAAAAGGGGTAGTACCGACAGAATATTCGGTCAATTAACACACAACGAATTAAAAGCGGCAGAAACAGTATTATTAAAACTTGTGCAAAAAGAATCCTTTGTGAATGAACATAATCAAAGACTGAAATGCCTGAATATTTTTACAGATTCGGAAGGAATCATACGCGTAAAAACGAAGATATTTCAACGAGAAGATGAATTTAATTTTAGATTACCTATCTTACTCCCTTCAAATCATTACGTCGTAGAACAGATTATATTTTCGAAACATTTAGAATTCGGTCATTGTGGCGTACCCTTGTTGATGACTGCGTTACGAGAAAATTACTGGGTGCTGAAGAGTCGGAAAACAATCAAAAAGGTAATCGGCAAATGTATCATTTGTAAAAGACACTCAGCAAAACCAACTGATGTAGTAGAAAGTGTCTTACCTCTTGATCGTGTCAGAGAAGCCGCGATTTTCGAAATAATAGGAATCGATCTGTGCGGGCCTCTTTATTTGAAAAATCAATCTAAAGTCTGGATTTTGATAGTCACGTGTGCAGTTTTTAGAGCTGTACATTTCGAGCTATTGACAGCTCTTTCAACCGAAAGTTTTATCTTAAGACTGAAACGCTTTATTTCTAGACGAGGTCGTCCTGCAATAATATATTCAGATAACGGCACAAACTTTACTGGCTGCCACAATTTATTGAAAACAATTGACTATGAAAAAGTAAAAGCGGTTACTGCGTTTTCACGTATAGACTGGAAATTTATTCCACCTTCTGCACTTTGGTGGGGTGGATTTTGGGAAAGGCTTGTTGGAATCCTGAAACGAATCTTGAGAAGGGTATTGGGCAAGTCGTCTTTAAATTTTGAAGAACTACATACCGTTATCTGCGATTGTGAAAGTATTATAAATGCCCGCCCCTTGACGTATGTTACAGATATTAATGAAGATCTTCAAGTTATAACTCCTTCAATGTTCTTACAGGAAAATACTAAAATAGGTATGCCTGAATTAGAATTTCTAGACCACAAAGAAATGAATAAACGATACCATTATAGAATGAAAATTAGAAATGATTTAAAATCAAGATTTAGAAGCGAATACCTCGGCACATTAAAATGTTCGGTCTTTAGTGGGAAAAAATCAAGATCTTTGTGTGTAGGAGATGTTGTCCTGATATGGACGGAAAATTCTAGCCGAATAAACTGGCCTCTTGGTAGAGTTATCGAACTTATACCCAGTCAAGATGGCGTTGTGCGCGTAGTAAATGTGAAGACTGCAACTGGAATGCTAATTCGTCCCATTAAGAAAGTTTGTTCTTTGGAGGTGAATGAATCGCCGATAATCAAAGTGATGCAGTACTGCAAAAGCGTTTGACTACTCGCCGTGGTCGAATTGTACGGCCACCCGAAAGACTCCAACTGCAGTGATTGAGTTCTGTCCCCTAATGAACTCAAGGTGGGGAGTGTGAAAACACTCTTCACGAAGACTCACTGGCGCCAGCAGCCGCTCATTTTGAGAACATTCTTTTATTTATTTTTTTTTCTTTCTTGTGCAAACTAAAAGCTGATTGGTTATTTTACGATCTTTTTTATTAATGTTTTTTTTGTACCTTTCAGATTTCGATGTAGTCATATTAAGAATAATGATCAAGAAACATGTAATATCTGTGCGCGCGTGTAAATATAATCAACTTTTTTGTGTGTTTACGTTTTGTCTTTTTTTTTGCTGTGGATTTTCTGTTTTTGAAGACGGCCAAGAATTAAGATTCTGACCACCGTACATCCCTCAAGAACCCTCAAGAAAGGTAGGAAAATTTTATATTATTATTTTTAAGAATATTATTTTTCTAATGTAGATGACGTATTTGAAATCAACAACCCAATACGAAAACAGTGTTGCCAATAAGCTATATTTTAAAATTCAGATTTCTTGATTGCCACCACTTTTCTGAAATTGTTAAATACCACTTATTTTCTTCTGAATTAATATTCCGTTACATATCGTTAAATAAAGAGAATTTTGCAGTTTCAAAAATGTGGTGCCTATAAAGTAATCTGATATGAAGTAAAAAAGTAACCCACAGGTAACACTGTTTTCTTATTGGATAGCTTGATATGTTACCGACGCACAGTGGGGCAAAATCCCGAAAAGCTGGCCAAAATATGAAAATGTTAATCAAATTGTACGAAAATTCGTATGCAGGTGTTTTTGAAGATGCTAAGTAAAAATACAAAATTAAAATTGAAAAAAAAATGGCGTATACAATATGGCGGAATAAAAATTAAAATGTCTCGAAAGTTATTCAATTTATATGCAATTTCGTAAACTTTTCAGGATGCTAATTAGGATTCAAAAGTTAAATTTTAAAAATAAATAAATAAATAAAATTACAGATTAAGAGTAAAACAATAAGATTGAAATAAAATTTAAAATTTCGAGGTAAACTTAAAAGGGAATTTTCATAAAACCAAGACCAATATTTAAACGAAATTTAAGTATGTTAATGGAAAGTAAAACATTAGACTATTTAATTTTTATATTATAAAATAAAAACGAAAATATATTCCAGAAATTAACCTTTAGAATCAACTGTAGTATAATAAAAAGATTCTTCAGAGGTCAAGGTGTCGAAATAGTTAGCAGAACTTGTTGGCGGTATTGGAAGATCCTGTGACTCTTAGGATCAATGATTTTAATTTCTTCTACGATAATTTACCTAAACTGGAAAGGAAAGAACCTGATGACATTAAAAGACGTAAAAATATCTTTTTTTTTTTTCTCGCTACTGCATCTTTGCGATAAATCTTCTCGATGCCTTTTGATCATTATTTTTGGATGATTCTTGAGTATCTTATGGCATTTGAAAATTGGCAGTAATGAAGATAATGTTATTTCTTTGTCATTAATAAGTAGTTTGTATACTGAAGTAAGCATATAGAACCAGGGATATAGTTCAAATATACGAGCTATTTGTAAAGGAAATTTTTCGAAGTTTATCAAATAAACAACATGGCTACAAGAAATTACTTATGGCATAGAAGCGTTTAATCAAATCTTCGTATATGCTCGTTTAGAAACAAATAGTTGCGTTTTTAAAGAATCGTTGAATTGTATTTCCATCATTTGTGCTTCCAAATCTGGGATTTAGTTTCTCGACGAGAAATCTTGATTGTAAACGAAATATTTTTTGCATATTTTATTTTGGAATTTCAGTGTTCTTCTTTTCATGCAGAGTACGAGCTTTTCATTTTTTCTATCCAGTTGTCTGCCAGGTGTAAAGCCTCTCTAAACATCTTTGCATGTAACTTAGATATTCTGAATTCTAAATTATCTCAATCCACTTTTAATAAAAAATGTCAGATCGGTGAGATACTGTTTTGATGCTGTCTAACATAGGTAGCAATGTTGAGTATTACACTAATTCGTTTTTAACGACTTTTTCTTCTGTATTAATGATTGTAATAAACGAAAAAAGTTGATTCTGCTAGTGTTTAATGCAATCCCATTCTTTGAGAGTTGCTTCCGTATTTCTTGAAAAAGAAAAATGGATCTTGATTGGCCCGATAAAATCAGTAAAATGAAGATCGCGATATTTTCAAATTGACGATTCATGAATTATTCGCAATATTTATGTATTCTAGTAGCGCGGAAGAAAAGAAAAATGTATTCGACTTCCTGCCATCTTCATTGGTAAATATTTGTTTAAATGTACTCAGAATAGATTGTCATCACATCCTCACTTGCAAATCAAATCCAAATTACTAATATAAGCGAAAGTGATATTCATAATGATTTTTACTAGCATTAATGAAATACGCTCATTAGTTTGATCTAGCAAATATAGCCATTGACAAAATAATTCTTCTATTTATAATAGATCAATGAAAATTACTACTTATAAAGATAAAAAAAAATGTTATTCTACCGGATCAGTAATAGAGAATTATTTTCATTTTTTCATTACTAAGCTTACTTATCCAATTAATGTAATCTTATGATTATAGTACTTATTTACAATATAATAGGAAATAAAATTGAATAATTCAAAAATTTGAAAAATATTTATCAGCTAAATTATGTAAAAAGTAGTCAATTTCAAAATTTTTGAGGCGGCCGAAAAAGTGGCATTGTTACTTGCGGTTACTAAAATAAACGTGAAATGCAGAAAGGCAGTTTTAGGCAGCTGGTTTTTTATGAATCACTATACAATAGCCCAAGTTATTATTTCCATTAAATTTCGTTGCGGAACACTGCGGAACATTTAAACTTTTTTATGTTTAAAAGCAAAAAAATAAAAAAAATTCTAAATTTTTTTATTAAAAATGACAATGAATTTATTAAATTTTACGTGCTTAATATAAATTTTGTAATACATGCAAATAAAGTACATACTATCATAGTGTGAATCCATTTCAAATCATTAAAATCAGATAATATTATAAAATACAGCACGCGTTTAGAGGAACTGTTGTTTTGCTGCTTTTGTTCGCTCTAAATGATACTCCTTCAAGCATCATTTTTGAAATGATTCTGCTTGTAAGGGCAAAGCAAAAATCTTTTTTTAAATACAGATTCTGACTCTCCAAATATTATTCTAGCCAACTGTACAATCGAAATTCCCTAAATCGTAACTTCATTTTTCGACTTTTGGCCAGCTTTTTGGGGTTTTGCCCCACTGTGCGACGGCATACGGTAGAGAGTGATGTATAATGTTCCGGCATAATCTTTAAACTTACCTACTTCTAACCGACCCGTTTCTATATCATGTTGCTTTCAATTTGAACCACAAAATTTTTCATAAAGCTATTTAAATTAAACCTACATAAAAGTAACTTTAACCCTTTGAGGGGCAAGCAATTGCGTTCGAGTAATTCTGAACTCCCACCGGAAATTTGTAAAAAAGTTATATGAAAAAGAGGAAAAGCAATTTCACGACTGTTTTCCACCAAAGTTAGAAAAGTGAAATTTAATAATATTTTTCTGGTGTGAATCTTCATCAGTCGTAGGTGGTATATAATATATACCGGTGCCCCTGAAGGGGTTAATGTGTAGGTTGCATATTTTTAAATAGAAAATCTTGTATATACGTTTTTAAGCCTTTGTGTTTCTGTGTTCCATTACATTGGATACCCAACTTGATTCCCAAATGCCTCATTGACATCAGAATTCTGCTATAAATATTTTCCTTTTATAATGTACGGGAGTACGGTAAAATTGATTTTTTCCGTTTTTTTCAACTACATTTATACGTTACTTCCGGTGTCATTCAACATGTTCGCAATGAATGCGGTTTTACTCGGAAAAGATTAACCATGCTTAACCCCTTTAGGGGCAAAGCACTTATGTTCTTAAAATGTTCAAATGATTGATTGACACCGGGATTCACAAACAAATTTATAAAATAGAAAGTAAAAGCTGTTTTTCGCGTACATTGTAAAAAGCAAATCTTAATACTAAAATTCCGGTGCCAATGTGGCATAAGGGAATTAAAATTAAGTGGTATATATTATATACCGGTGCCCTTCAAGGGGTTAACCCATTAGTGCCTAGCGTCCCTTTTTAGGGACGCTTCAAAAGGTGCATTCAGCACTGTTTTTGACACCGGTAAAAAAAAAAAGGAATAATTATTTTATTTAAATGATGCATTTTCGTAATTAATGAATTAAACTTAAATCTTCTAAAAATAGTGGTGCCAACCAAATAAAATTTACGCGAAAGATGCTGAGCACGAATGGGTTAAATAAAATTTCAACCGGGAAGTGACTTAACCCCTTGAGGGGCAAAGCACTTATGTTCTTAAAATGTTCAAATGATTGATTGACACCGGGATTCACAAACAAATTTATAAAATAGAAAGTAAAAGCTGTTTTTCGCATACATTGTAAAAAGCAAATCTTAATACTAAAATTCCGGTGCCAATGTGGCATAAGGGAATTAAAATTAAGTGGTATATATTATATACCGGTGCCCTTCAAGGGGTTAATGCGAATTCATTGAAAAGGGACCAAAATAACAATGAAAGTAGTGAACAGCTGCCACTTTTTTCTTACCACTAAAATTTAATAGACATTTTTGCCTTGCTTAAATTGCAGATTTTGCGGATTACATAAAATTATGTTGTTTAAGATGTTACACAATCTTTAAACAAGGGAATTTTTTTATTAATTTCAGTGGCATTATAAAGATGTAAAAATTGGCAGCCATGCAGTAGTGACAAAATCAAGAAAATTGCTTCTGTGCTTATAATAATTTAATTTCAATAAGCCTGCAATATCTTCGATACCATGTCAATCAATCCGATAAGAAAACAATGTCGCTAGTGGGCTATTAAGTTTTAATTCAGTTTCTTATTTAGTACGACTTTTCAGAAATAGTGAGATTGGATCTGGTTTCCGCCTTAATTCCTATGTCGTTAACCCTTTCCGGCGCAAGCAAATTCTATTAGTAAAATGAGAAATTGTCGATTGAATTTATAAAGGACTTGTCTAGATATTACGAATTCCTTAATTTAAGCTTTCATTGTAAAAGCAAAATTATATTAAAATATTACTTGTGCCGTTTGCAAGTTTGGAATTAAAATTAGGTTTGCCGGCCCGGCAACACTGCGCAAGTAAGGGTTATATAGGACTAAATAAGGTGGATTTTACTATTTAAAAAACGTTGCGTCAATTTGAAACTGAATAGAAGAAATCTGAATTTTAAAAAAGTAGCCTGCTGGCGAAGCTGCTTCCATATTAGATAGTTTGACATCATACGGACAGTATGATATTTTGATTTACTCTTTCGAGGGTTGTGTTCCAAAAAAAAGACACCTAATTTTATTTTGTATGTACCCACAATCTTGTTTTGAAACAAGTTGGTATTTTCCAGTGAATTCACTTATAAATTCTGGTCCATGTTAATTACAGATTTGGGCAAAATGCATCGAAAAACCATTTTCGATGCAAAATACAAAATACGAGGTTTTAGAATCTAAAATACGAAATACAAAATACTTTTCAAAAGAAAAACATTCAAAATATAAAATACATATATTTTCAAAATGCATTCAAAATGAAAAATACATTTTCAGATTTCGAAAATTGCTGGATGCTGCAATATGTAAATGAAAAGTGCTTTTTCAAAACTGATTAATGTTTTGAAATCATAGCATAATTTTCAAAAACTGGAAAAAAAATAACTTAAAATCATGCGTCCGGCATTGACTATGAAACATTTTCCAACACATTCAGAATACTGTAGCAAAACTTTACTATTTATTAAAGAGAAAGTTGATGCCTAAATAAATCATTTGAAAAAGCATAATGTATTTGAACACCCAATTACTGCTGTCATTATTAATAATCGAAAAAATATCGAATTTTATTTTGTGCAGTCCTGTATATGAGCTATGGATTTGTATGTGTATTACATAGTATGCTAAAATTTATTTCAGTTAAACGAATATTTCCCATTCAGCAACTTTCCGTGAATAAACGAAATGCATTTGAGAAATTTTGTACAGCCCTGTATAGGTTCTATGGAATTTAGACCACCTCAAGTCATTTTAAAAAATTAGTTCAATTTAAAAACGCCTACCATAACTAAAAACGTGCTTTCAACATTTATTGTTCACAGCCTTCGAAATTCCAATTATTGTTCAATTTCTTCTGTAGTCAAATTCTTTTATCATCCCCAGTAAATGAATGATAAATTGTATGCACATCACATTCAACAGCAATCGTCATGTAGTATACTTCAGTGTTACATATAAATTTCAGTATGTTTAAATTGTTATGATATTTTTGAAGTACACCGCAAATTATTTTTTCGAATAGACCATAATGTAATGAAAGTATTTTGTGTGTCATTATAAATCAGGTATGTCAAACTCATTTATCGCAACGGGCGGAATGTAGTATATAACCCTTTAAGAATTTTAAGAATCTAACCCTTTTTTAAGAATTTAACACTTTGAGGGGCAAAGGCTATTCATAAAATGCTAAGATGATTGGGTGACACCAAGATTTAAAAATAAATTTATTTCAAATATATACCGTAATTTCATGTAGATAAGCCGCAGTTCAAACAATTCTTTTTCGACCCAGAAAATTCATTCAGTAATTTAAGATTAATATGTACCGCGATACAAAATATTACATTTTATTTTTGAAAATTTCTGGGTCGAAACAGAATTGTTTGAGCTGCAGCTTATCTACACGAAATTACGGTAAATGATTTTTTTTTTTTTTTTTTTTTTTTTTTTTTTTTTTTTTTTACGTAATTAATAAAATAAAAATTTTGATTTCAAAATTCTGGTGTGAATGTAGCATTTCGCAATTAAAATTAAGTGGGATACATTTATCCCACCGCCCTTCAAGGGGTTAAACAAAGTCGCAGATCACGTAATGAAAAGAAGGTAATATTATTGCCAAAGCCCAGAAAAAAATTTAAACGTACGAAACACAGGCATGTTTTCACGTAAAGTTTCAAAGTTGTTACTATATTCATAGTTTTTATTCGCTATTATTCCAATTTTTCGGGAAATAAGAAAACAAAATACCTGACTTTACTTTTTGTCAACCACATCTGCAAAATTTCATTGAATTTTAAAATTTTATCTTTTTTGAAAATTATTTGTAAATGCTGATTTGTTTATCTTTGTCCAGGAAAGGTATACGTGTCAATGCTTCGAAAAATTATTAAGCAGAAAAATTTTAAATATATATTTTATGAATCCGAAAAATTCCTTTTATGAATTGCAGGGTTCGCACAGTTCTACCACTAAATTTTAAGAATATTTTCGAAGTGTTTCACTACGGAAAAATACCGTAAAATCTGTGAATGAAGGCGCTGTTTACGAATGTTGTGGTTTAAAAATTAAATGTAAATTTTCTTTGCTTTAATAGTGGTGCCAGAATCCTTGGAAAATCCAAGGAGTGTGCGAACCTTGGAATCTGCATGGAATCCTATCTCGTATCTACAGTGGCTCACAAAAGTGTTCGTACACTTAGGAATTTCAATGAAATAGGGCTCTATCTATTAATTAAAATTAATATTTTAGAATGGGTATTTAAGAGTAAGATCTATGACTCATTATTAACAAAACTACATAAAATATTTTAAAAACATAGCAAAACTTTATTTTGAAAAAATCACTAATCAAAAAATAACAAAAAAAATTATCTCACAAAAGTCTTCGTACACTTTAAAAAAATCGCTGTATATTTGTAAATATTGTAATATTTCGCTAAAGTTGTACTTAATAGGATATTATTTAACACCCACAAAAGTTTTTTAAACACCTGGGAATAGATTTAATTTGTGTTTTGGTGATTTCTGCTTGAAAGTTGATGCCTTCATCGAACATTGCTGTTTGTACTTCGCTTTTTGTTTCAATGCTGTGTTTTCGTGTTCTAACTTCTAGTTATCTCCAAATATGTTTTACCTGGTTTAAAATCAGCAATTGAGATGATGTTTTCAGAACTTGTGAACAATTATAAAGACGCTAGAGGCGAACGTTGAGAGCCATATGCCTTGTATCATTATCCTGATAAAAAACAAAGTTGTATCTGTTACCCATATATTGACCTGATAATTTTAAATTGCCTTTTAAAATATTGGAACAAAGATCGTGATTTATTATGCTATCAATATATACCAAATTACCTAATCCTGATGCTGATATGCACCCTCACACAAGGACAACTCCACTGCCATGCTTAACTGTTCCAACTAAATTCTTTGAATTAAATTCTTAATTTTTTTTCTCCATACTATTATGCACTCATTGGACCAAGAATGGCATACTAGATTTCATCTGTAAATAAAACATTATTTTAATACGATTCGGCTTTATTTATCATTGATTTTGTTAAAGAAAGCCTAAGCTTTCTGATTTTCGCCGTAACAAAATTTTTTCTACGGGCAGAATACCTATATAATGCAGCTGGGCTTACTACTCGTCGAACAGTTTCAGGTGAAAATGAAGTAGAAACTGTTTCATTAAATTCTATAGCAACTTTTATAGCACTTAAACGCGGATTTTTTAACACTTTTCTAATTGTAAGTATTTGATCTCATTGCGTTAACTTAGATTGACAACCTTTTCATACCTAGTTTTCAATCAATTTTTTTTCTACAAAGCCTTTTATCGCATACTTCACCATAGAATGGAATGAATTAACAATTTTTTTGCAATATTTCGAATTGCGTTACTACTATTATGAAGAAAAATAACTAATTTCAAACGCTATTAGTCGTAACATTACGATTACAAACCACTTTTAATTAATAAATAGAATATTACGGAATAATTCTGCAAAATATAAAGCCAAGCGATTTTTTAAATTTCAATACAATGAAAAAATAAAAATAGAGCGACAAGCAATATTTTTAATAATGAAATTATCCGAAAATGTTTCTGTGTACGAAGACTTTTGTGGCGTTTTCTTTCTGTGGCATCTTCCGTTTTCATTTTTAGGTTTAAAAAAAATCCCTTAATGTTAAACAAAAAGGTTGTGTGTTATATAGAATAACTTGGAGATAATATAAAAAAAATTCTCGACTTCATATACGAATTTAATTTCAGGGAAATTTATTTTTAGTACAAATTTTTAAAGTGTACGAACACTTTTGTGAGCCACTGTATGTGCTACTTCTTTGGTTTTATTTAGTAAATACATTTTCTGGTTTAAATTAAATTTATTTGACTTGAAAAATAGCCAAGGGTTGGCAGCAGTAGCGGCTCGTCAGGGAGTGCTGCATCCGATTTTTCACACCACTAAAATTTAACAGAATCTTTCATATTACTTATTCGACAAATTTCGTTGATTAAATAAAATTGAAATAACCGTGCAATTTTAGCGGTGTGAATAAATGGATGCAGCACCCCCTGACCAGCCGCTACTGGTTGGCAGGTTTCAAAGGTGCCATAAAAAAGTGCGTTTAAAAATGTAGCTAAAATAATCCTAGTTGTCCATTATATGGGATATTGATATCTAATATGGAATTACTTTGAATTTTGATTACCGTAATTTCCGGCGTATAATCCGCGGATCAAACAATCAATTTTAGACTCAGAAACTTTTTAAAATGAAACGTAATTAATTGGATCGCTGTAAGTATTTGTCTTCAATCACTACCTTAATTTCGTGTAGATAACCCGCTTCTCAAACAATTCTGTTTCGACCAAGAAATTTTCAATAATAAAATGTAACATTTTGTATCGCGATACATATTAATCTGAAATTACTGAATGAATTTTCTGGGTCGAAAATGAATTGTTTGAGCTGCGGCTTATCTACATGAAATTACGGTAGATAAGATTTCTGGATCCAAAAAGAATTGTTTGATCTGCGGATTATATGCCGGAAATTACGGTAACTGCAGTGAAAATTTGAAGCAACGATTTTAACATCAATCATTAGACGTGAAGTAAATAGATTAAACTGATTTTCATGATTCTTGAAATTTAATAATCTTCTTTTCAATTTATTTTTAGCACATGTCATAAAAATTTTCTCTCCATTGATTTTCATAACAATGCCTGACAACATTTAAAATGAAGTGCATTTTTTGTAGTCAAAATAAGAAATTTAAATTGAAAAAAGTTATACTATAAAAAAAAACACGATACCATTATGAATTTCCTTGATGTTGATGTATACTCACAGGTACTTTCTAATTTCAAATGCATTTTTCAAGTTCTTTTTCCCTTGGTAACCTTTTAACCCTTCACGCCACGATTTTTTCTATTGTTATGAAAAAAATTATTCGAAATATATGTATCGGTCTAATAATTGGAAAAACAGTTTTAAAAAAATCAAATTTCAACTAAAATTTGATATTTTATGGTGTATACCCTACATACGCAATTAGAGATTTTAAATATCGGATTTTTATATTTTGCAATTTAATACAATTAAATAAATAAATTTTATTTGCACAACACTCTTCAACTTTCCATATATAAATATTTTTAAGTATTCAATAAAAAATAATACAAAAAAAATTGCCATGGACACAGTTATGGCATCACACAATTTTACTCTCTAATTCTACACTTGCACCAGAATTTTTGGATGAAAGTTTCAGTTCGATTAATTACGCAAATACGTACTTTTATTGGTTTTCAAATAAATTTTCTTGCATGTACTGGAGTCAACAATTATTTCCACATTTTATGAATACGAGTAACTTGCCGCTGAAAGCGTTAATTCTTTCCTGCATGCAAGAATTCTGTTTGTAAATTGATCAAATGATTGCTTCACACGGGAATTTACGAACGACGTTTTTAGAAATTAAAAACTCGTTACTTTAAACTTCCTTTGTAAAAGCAAAATTTTCATAAAATATTCTACGTGCCGCTTTATAGTTTGTATCTACAATTAGGGGGTCCTGACGTAGTACCACTGCGACAGAAAGGAATAGCAGTTTATTTTTTATAGCAAAAAACTAAAAATAAAAGTAAATGCCTCATTTCAACATTAAAATATTTGTCTTGTATAATCGAAAAATAGCTATCACTTAAAAAAAGAAACTTTATACCGTAATTTCGGGTGTATAAGCCGCGGATCAAACAATTCTTTTTGGACCCAGAAATCTTAATTAGTGAATGAAGACAAATATTTACGGCGATCTAATTAGTTATATTTGTTTCTTCAAAAATTCTGGGTCGAAAAAGAGTTGTTTAATCTGCGGCTTATACACCCGAAATTACGGTATTTAAAAAGTAGTGTTGTTCGAAAGCTTTATGTAAGGACGTAAACAACCTTTTTTTGCGCGAGGGATGCTCGTCAAAAGCTGTCAAGATATTAGCCCCTTGATACGATATGATTCATTTTTTAAACCCTTAATTTTAAACTTTAAACGTCATATCTACACCAAAAATTTGGAATGAAAAAATACTTTTACTTATTTTTTAAAAGAATTTGTCTGTAAATTCTCGTGCATTCAATCCTTTAAGTATTTTCCGAATATAAGTACCGTAATTTCGGGTGTATAAGCCGCGGATCAAACAATTCTCTTTGGACCCAGAAATCTTATTTAGTGATTGAAGACAAATATTTACGTCGATCTAAGTAGTAACATTTGTTTCTTAAAAAATTCTGGGTCGAAAAAGAATTGTTTGATCCGCGGCTTATACACACGAAATTACGGTACATTTACTTTGAAAAATCTATCTAAGCTGAATGTTATTTTTTTAGAATTTCTGATATCTAACGCCATTCAGGCAAAAGAGTAGACAATCCCTTTTATAAAACGTTAAAAATGAAAAGGAGAAAAGATCAATTTAATTATTTGATATCCCGTTTAACATTATTTAAAACACTTATCATAATTTTCAGCTAGTAATCCGTCCATAAATTAATTACGTTCGGACTTTCAAATCTTATTTCATAAAATTTAACTTATTAAATCATGGTACATATTTAATTTTAGTTATTAACTCTTTCCGGGGCAGAATACTTTCATTGTAAAAATATTAAAATGACTGAATGACACCGGCATTTACGTACAAATGCATTTGAAAATAAGGGAAAAACTATTTTTTCCGTACATTATAAAGATAAAACATTTATTCCAGAATTCTGATGTTACTGTGGCTTTTCAGAATAACGTTCCCATGTACTGGAGCAATGAAACACAAAGGGTTAAATAAAATTTCTGCGTCGAAACATGATTGTTTGATGCGCAGATTATACCTCGGAAGTTACATAGCAATTTTAATCCCCAAATGAGCAGAATGTTAAGGTAAATATTCTTTTTATATCGTACATGACAAACAAATTCAGATTTTCAAATAAAGTTGATCATTAATTTTCATGTCATTGAGTACTTAACTAATCAATATTTTTGAAAAAACTTTCAAATAATGTCTAGATTTTTCATGTCTATTGTCACCGGTTTTTCAAAAGAGAAATTTTTGTCTAATTCAATCAGAAAAATACTCGGATTAAAAAATGCAAATTTTACAATAAAATTTTACTGATGAGAATAATAAATTATGCTTTGATTATGGATGCCCGTAAGTGGAACGGGCAAATCATGACTGGTAAGAACACCAAAATAGGAAAGCGGTTAAACAATTTCGACATTTTAGAAACGTAAGTACATTGTCCCAGAAAAAGTTAATGGCCTAACAAATTAAACGTGTATTTTTTATCTCATACGTTCTAAATGCAAGCGTTATATAAAAATATAGAAATTTTATTTTGATATTCCATAATCGTACCTTTTATTTAAAAATATGCATAACATCAGTTGAATTTTAAACAACCTTAACTTTTCATTTACTGCAGTTCAAACATTTAAACATCCCTGCGTTGAAAATTATTCAAGGATCCCGCATTCATAACAGAAATATTATCATATGTTTGTTATTTTTTCCTTCACTTAAATTTCATTCGTTGCGTGTTTCTCATTTTAATTGCTTTTTCTCCAAGTTTTCTCATAATGCTAATAGGATTTAAACATTTTGCATTGTACTTTAAAGGACTTCGTCATATGTAATAACGTGCCGAGAAACATGACATTTCACTTTTTTTTTCTGGTTAAATTTTCTAGGTTGCAATTTAAGGGTCAAGGTTTAAAAGGATATTTTATATGTGTGGTATCATTAAAGCGTGATATTTTTATAGGTATAAAATTCTCATTCAAATTCGTTAAAAAATATATTAAAGTTAAATGAATTGTTTTCTAAATGAACCGTGTTTCTAACCGCGTTTCAAATTTAATTCATGATTTCATATTCTTAATTTGTTCCTTTAACTTTCTAAACCAAAGCCTTTGTTATTTCTCCTGTAAAATTAAATGTTCTGATTAATTTTAACCATTTGATTGTATTTAGTACAATGCAATTTAATACTTTTTTGAATTTCGAAAATGCTCGTATTTAAGTGAAGAAATTTAAGAAGGCACATTTTACAAAAATATGAATATGGATGAATGAATTACGAATTTATAAAAAATGTTTCTAATTTAACATTAACCTTTTGATTACGACCCAAGACTGGCAGCAATTTTTATATTCAATGGCACAACAATTTACAAAGTTTTATTTACTGTAGATTGCTCTTGAAAATATCGTAGTATAAGAATATGATTTTGCCCTATTGTGACAATGTAGACATTATTCTGGCAATGTCAGTAAAAAAGATTATAATACATTGGAAAATTGATATCAGTGAAAAAATATAGAATTTTTCACTATATTTGTGAGTAAATATTTTCATTAATAAAGCCTTTAAATTAGGTTACATTTTCCATCAAAATTTACAGGTTGGAAATTTGCTCCGCTTGTTATTAAAAAGTATTGAACAGGTTAAATAAGAATATTCGCCATCTTGTAACAATCTCCTCAGTTATTTCGCTCTCAACTGATAGAATGTACACTATATGTCTACTCATCCTTATTCATAACTCCATTGTTCATATTCCCGAATTTCAGAAGTAACTTCCGTAAAATGCGAGTAAATTTAAACCAAACTAACCCTTTGAGAGGCAAAGCACTTCCATTTATAAAATGCTGAAATAATTAAGTGACACCAGAATTCAGAAACAAATTTAATTCAAAATAGATAAAAGCTTTTCTTTACATAATTGATAAAATTTAGATTTTCCTTTCAAAATTCTGGTGGCAATGTGGCATTTCTCAGTAAAATTTAGGTGGTATATATTTTATATCACCGCCCTTCAAAGGGTTAAGCATGCTCTGAACCAGAATTTTTTTAAAGAAATAGTACCAGGCGAGTTCCACATTAAATCTAGAATTAAATAATTAATTTTGCATCTAAAATATTTTCCGGTTAGAAATCTGTTCAGTCTGGTTTAACTGCTTCTTTGTTTTGCCCGTACGTCGTACGGGCAACGGGTTTTTGCCAATCATGATTTGCTTGTATCACATACGGACATCCATACTCCAATAGTAAATTACTATTCGCACCAGTAAAATTTTATTGTAAATTTTGCAGTATGTAATCTGGGCTTTGTTCTGATTCAATTAGATAGAAATTTCTGTTTTAACCTTTTCCGGCACGGGCAAAATCTGTTATAAAATGACAAATTATCGATTGACAACGGAGTTCACAAACGAATTTTTTAGATATTTTGAATTCCTTATTTTAAGCTTTTATTCTAAAGGTAAAATTTAACTAAAATATTATTGGTGCCGTTTGCAAGTTCGGAAATAAAATTAGGTATCCCATACTGGGTACAGTGTGCCGGAAAGGGTTAATGATATATCAATTAAGGTGCAAAAGATTAAAAATTCTATAAAAGACATGAAAAAAAAAATCCTTATTTGAAAGTTTTTTTTTTCAAAAATACTGATCAGTTAAGTGGTTAAATTAACATATGTTTTAAATAATTTGTAGAAAGATGACAAGCATGCATATTGACGTGCACACCCATGAACGTTTCTCCATATTATGGTGAACCATAATTCGCTACAAAAATTTACCTGCTGACATTACACACATCAGTATTACATTCGAGTGTGGTAGGGGCTTTGAAAATTCTTTTCCAATTGTTTTATTGTCGTGTATGTTATTTAATTTTCGGTCAGCTTTGAATTCTTTTAACACTTGAACGGCCAAGGCGGTCATTTTGACCGTAAACGCATTTTAATCTCGGATATCTCTGTTTTGCTTATACATATTGCTGCGATGATTTTTGGCTTTTCTTACCTATTCAAAGGAAATACACAAAAAAAAGTCATTCAAATATAGTTTTTAGTTTTTGAAAAAAAAAACTTATGTACCTAGTGCCGCCAAAAACGGTCAAAATGACCGGCGTCTGATTCAGTGTTGAATTCAAACATTTTTTTCTTCCGGGAGGGATTTCTGTGGCTCGGTTGGGCCCATTATAGAGTTCCGGAAAGATCAATGGTACTTTTTGGCCATTGAAAGCACAAAAATCTCAAATTTTTTCATGCGAATGTCACACATTTCTGGGGAGAAATGTCCCCTCCGGAGCAATCATTATTTTCAACCACTGAATCACGCTTGTCAGATAAAATCATTATTTTCAGCTTGTAAAAGAGGTTTTTATACAAAGAACGTCTGGGTGTGGGATGCTAAACACAAACAGGTGGTTTATTCCGATTTCTTCGAAAGACATCTCTCTTTTGCTTCCACGCATGCTCCGAAGTCAGAGATACCCAGAAAAAAAGTTTGAATAAGCGATTGTTATATTAGTGAAGCAATACTTCAATGATATCAGCAAATATTTTTAATGAAATAATAATTATTATTATTATTTTAATAATACCTCATAGAACTGTCAGGAAGAACTTTCTGACTGCAGAAGCAATTGTGCAGTTAATGCATGATTTATCATCCGAAAATTCTCCTTCTAAAAATGAGGATGAAAACGATATCGAAAGTGATTTCGAGAGGGATGATATCGAGTCTGATTCGATTTTTGTTTTCAAAATACATCAAAATGAAAATCCGCATAATATTTCATCCTTCAGTTCTGATAATTGAACAGATGAAGAAGCTATTTAAGGAAGTAGACGTGGACAGAAAAATAGTCGTGAAGGAGAAAAAATCAACAAACTAATAGTGATGAAAACAATTCTACAGACGTAACAGCCGCAAATGAAATCATATGGAAGAACATGCCGCAAAATACTTCCGGAAGACAGCCAATGCATAATGTTTTACGTGAAAACTCTGGCCCCCTCCTCTTACGCTAAAAAAATTAGCTTTGATAATGCAAGCAGTGCTTGGCGCCTTTTACTTTCTTCTATCTTTACAAGAAAGTATTGGAATCATGAAAATTTTCGACTTACGGTTTTCGACGGATTTATACGTTTTAGAAGGTCCTGAACACGTTTTGACTATTTTTAGAAAATGTCTGTCTGTGAGTCTGCCCGTCTGTCTGTCTTTAAGTCTGTCCGTCTGTCTGTCTGTGAGTCTGTCTGTCTGTATGTGACAAAAAATTTGTGGGCGCTCTATCTCAAGAACTAATGCTCTAAATTTAACAAAATTTTATATTCAGTTAGACCTTGAGATGAATTAGTGCCTATTGGTTTTTGGTGAAAATTGGCCTGCAGTTGGTGCTGCTATACTACGTTTTTCATGATTTTCAAGATTGCTGTATCTCAAGAACTAATGCGCAGAATTTTACCAAACTTCAGATTCTGTGACCCCTTGATATACATAAACGCTGATTAAGTTTTGGTGTAAATTGGCCAGCAGGTGGCGCTGCTATGCCACATTTTTCATGATTTTCATGATAGCTATATCTCAAGAACTAATGCACAGAATTTCACCAAACTTCAGATTCCGCGATACCTTGAGATACATAGCCGCTGATAAGGTTTTGGTGTGAAATGCCCTATAGGTGGCACTGCTATGCTACATTTTGCACGATTTTTGCGATAGCTATATCTCAAGAACTAATGCAGAGAAGTTCGTCAAATTTTAGATTCTGTTATACTAGAACATATAACATAATTAGACGCTGATTACATTTTGGTATTAACCTTGCAACAGGTTGTGCAGCTATGCTGCATCTTGCACGATTTTTCCGATAGCTATATCTCAACAACCAGCGCACAGAATTTCATCAAACTTCAGATTTTGTTACAAAATGACATATAACATAATTACACGATGATTACGTTTTGTTATAAATCCTTCAACTGATGGTGCTGCTGTGCTATATTTTACACTGTTTTTTTTAAACTAGCTATATGTCAAGAACTAATGCACTGTCTATTTTTGCGCCATAACATAATTAGACGCTGTTTTACGTTTTGGCATAAATTGTCCAAGATATGGTGTTGCTGTGCTACGTTTTGCAAATTTTTTGTTATAACTATATCTCAAGAACTAATGGACGAAATTCCATCAAATTTCAGATTCTGTTAGGTCTTGACATAAATAGATGCTTATTAGGTTTTAGTATAAATTACCCAACATGAGGCACTACAAAGCTCACTTTCTCAGAATATTAATTAAATTTTGCGTTTTAGGCTTTTCGGATACCAGAATCTCATTAGGCTAGGTCAAATGTTCGAGGAAATTCGATAGTGGGTAACTTTGGGGTCACCACGTTTTTTTTATATATATATATTAAAGTGTACTTTTGAGGTAGAAGAAAGTTTTGGGATTGACACATCCAACTAATTTCTAACTGAAAAGATTTTGAAACACATGCAGTATTGCACAGAAATTAAAGCAGTACGGAGATCTGGAGATACCAATTGGAAACTTTCATTAGATTAACACTAGAACACCCGGACATTTTACTGAAGTTTCATAATAATATTTCACACCAGAATTTTTATTCAAAATTATTTAATTGATTTATTTAACGTAAATCTTCGTGTTTGAAATTTTAACTTATTTCAAGAAAAAATTTCTGGCTCGAAATGAAATTTAATTACATGGATGGAGTCGATTCGACTCGTTTCGGGCGTTCTAGTGTTAACTTGATGCCTTTATTCATTACTGTATATTCTGGCTTCTTTGCATGCATAAGGACTTTCGATCGATGCCTTGTAGTCTAAAATATGGCGGAGCAGATATTTTAACGAAACTATGTCACGAAAAAGATTTAAAGAAATTATGCGATACATTTAATTGGATGTCAAATCGACTAGATCACAAAGGTTACAAAATGACAGATTCGCTCTTGTTTCCGAAGATTAGAAAAATTTTATTGAATACCTATCAAACCTAGGGAAACCATCACTAATGATGAGCAGTTCTTTCCAACCAAAGAAAGGTGTAACTTTATTCAGTACATGCCTCAAAAGCCTGACAAAAGGTATAAGGGGCTTTCAATCAAATTTCTTGATTTTTTCCTGGGTGTCTCCATCTATATGAAAGTGTATTTCCCCTATTATCACCTTATAAATATTGATATTTTATGAGATAAAAATGGTTTTTCGATTTTTTAAAAAACACATTTTCTCAAAAACTTCTCTACTGAATTACATATGAGCTTATATAGATACCAAAGATGCATAATTGGAAATTTTTGTATAATTTTCTGATTTTAAAAAGTGTGTGAAAAAGCGATTAAAAAATTAAGGAAAATAAAAATCATGTCTTATAGTTGTCCGAAAACTACCATTTTCTTGTAAAAAAGAAAATCCTAATATATGCTCGCATATTACATATAAATACCGAAATTTTGCGTTGGGTACTACATGTAAGAATACATTTAACATAAATGTATTTTGTTTTTTGTTGTTGATTATTTATGTACATATTGCATATATGTATATATATATATATATATATATTATCTGCCAACTTATACACTCTTTGATAGCACTAATGTTTGAAATTAAAGGAAAAAATTACTATTAAATTTTAGCTGTAAGACAAAAATGTAAACGTTTGCAAGTGTGATATATGTGTTGCCACAATATTGATGTAATAAATAGCTTGAAATCAGTTTTCATTTCAATCTATAGTTTTCCCAATATAAATTATGAAAAATAATGTGGTCTTTCAGGCATCGCAAGTAACGATACCCCTCCTGATAAATAATATCATGTCTTAAGTAAAATGTGATACTCAATACCCAACATCAATGCAAATTTTTATTAACCATTATCAAAATTGTGCTTTTTTATTGCATTAATAAAACAGAATGTCCTTTTTTCTTTGAATATTTGTTAAGTGAAGTATGCTCATTCTCAAATATCATTAAGAAATTCCGTAATGTTAATTACGGTTTTCTAAAAAAGTATTCGTATCACCTTATTTACATTTCTATGGAAACACAAATAAATAAAACATGTATTGCACAGCATAATTTGTGTTATTTTTTTTATTATTGAGAGCGACTATCGTGCAATTGATTTTTTAAAAGAAAAACAGCGAAAAATACATGATAGCCAACATAATAACAGTTAACTCGATAACAATATACTTTCTAATATACAGAGGTGTGAAAATTATTAGAATAATTTTGATTTTTTCCATTTTTCTTGATTAATATTGTATATACTTGAAATGTTTCACGAAAAGTAATTTGCTTTGTAGATCTAATCAATTTTTCACTCTTTTACAATAGTTTTGGGGTTAAAATTTTGTTCAATGTTGTTACTTTTTAAGATGAGAAATATTTGATCCATATTAAACAAATTATTTGCATTGCATAAAGAATGTTCTTGATTAAAAAATGAATTTAAAATAAAATTTTAAAATGATCTGCTTTTTGTGCTAGTATTTTCCTTCTTTTCTTGAGGTGGCATCAGCATTATTTTATTCTTAAAGAAATCTTTCCGCTGTTTTGATTAATTTATACTGATTAGTAGCTTTCTTTCGTTTTTCAATGAATTATTGCATGATTATGAGTAAATGAAGTGATATTTATCCCAGAGAAATTGCTGTAGCAAATTGTCCCATCAAAGAAAATAACTAGACACAGCACTAAATCGCCAATAAAGCAAAATTTTTGCAGGCATTTGTGCATAGAATAAAACGACCTTTGGATTACAAAAGTGAATATGATAATTCTAGAGTAGGTAAATACGGAAAGAAAAGTAAATGTATGGCAAAAACAGAAAGGAAATTAATTCAAAATGTCAAAGCTACAGAAGAGCAACTTTTCAAAAGCTAAAAATTCCTTTGTAAGCGTTGGTGTAAATGTATATGATTCTTCTATACGTAGAAAGTTTATCTCATCTGGACTCAGTGCTCGTCTTCCTCCAAAAAAATCCTAAAATCACATCTGTGATGCAAAAAATAGACTTGCTTAGACAAAAGTTGTGCAAGAACAATTCGAAAATGACTGGACAAGGTGAGAAATATTAATTTTCCTTTAATTAATCATTTGAATTTAAGTTGTTCATTTCTTTTCTTGAAATTATGTTTTTTGCATAATGATTAATGATACAGAACTATTTATAAATTCGATTAAAAACTTTTTTATCCGAATATTTCTTTACAGTTACATACTGTAAGTAATTTTTTATCTTTTAGGTATGTTTTTCCGATGATGCAATGTTTACGATTCAGAAGAAAGCGGTTAATATATCAGGAGAAGTGCCAGTGAAGACTTTCCCACAAATTGCGTAGCAAAAACAATTAAACATTATACTAAAATAATGGTTTGGAGAATGTTGTCTTCTCAAGGTACTGGACTTTTATACATTGTAGAAGGCATGATGGACCAGTATCAGCGTAAAATAGTACTTTAACAAAGACTAATTCCACAATTAAAAGACTGGTCTCCAAATGGATCCTTCATATTCATGCATGATGAAGCTCCGAGCCATAAAGCTTCATCTATCACCAAATTTTCAGATGAAAAGAATATAAAAACACTTCTATAGCCTAAAAACAATCCAGATATGAATCGTATCGAGAATCTTTATGTCATTGTGAAGAAAAAATTCAAGAAATGCAGCATCATAAACGAGAAGGATCTGATAGAAAGACTCATCCAAATTTGGTACCATAACAACGAAATACAAATTAATTCCCCAAAAACTCATACAAAGTATGCCAAAACGTATCGAATTACTAAAAAACAAGGGAATGCACGTTAAATATTAAATGTATCAATATTTTTAAAATAATGCATTATTTCTTTAATATAATAAGATTTTATTGTAAATTTCACAATTATTCTAATAATTTTCACACCTCTGTACATTAAAAGGAAATTCTGATACTCTGGATTAATACAAATTTATATTTATCCATTAACGAAATTATGCTTTTTATTACGTTAATATTACAGTATGTGTTATGAACTGTTCATCAGAAATCATTTCCAAATGAAAGTTATGGTTTTATCTTTTTTCCGAAATGTGCTTCGGTTTATCGTTCTCAGATATTTTTAATAAATCAATACAATAAAAAGTGAAGTTGTCTTAACTTATGTTTCGAAATTTTATAAAGCGAGAAAGATAATCAGTTTCAATCGTTTCTTTAAAATTTGAAATTGTTTTATCTGATATCAATATTTTTTAGCTCTAGCTTTTATTTTCTTTGTAATTATATCTTTACAGCTCTAAATTTTTCATTTAAAGAAAAGAAGAAGAAGAAATGCGGAACTGGTTTATCTATTATTGAAAAGTTCAATAGCAAAAACTTTCCTAGCCTGTAAATTATTGATCTCAATTTAGTCAATCAATCAATATTTTTAAAGGCTATTGATTTCAAGGCATCAAAAACAATAAATAAGATTAAAATACGTGAATCATAAGCGTCAAGCATCAAATAATAAAAAGTAATAAATGTAAATTATCAATTTTCCATAAGAAGATAAAGAAAAATTATTCTATTTTAACTTCTTGAAATGTTTCTTGATATTTTCTATTGACTTAAATTTAATCAAGATTTTTACAGAATTTTTTTAACAAATCTTTACTTTCACGTTTGAGCAAATTAAACCCATTAAATGGATTTTCCTTATTTTAAAAGTAGCATTTTAGAAAAATATCTAACGGGAATTCAACATAAAAATAAACAGCTTCCCCTTAAAGGGTTAAAAAATAACAGTTTTTATTTCATTTTAATACACTCATACAGTAATATATTTTAGATGGTTTTACGATCAAAAAATATATTTCTAACATGCCCAAAAATGTTTTAAAATATGCATAAATACAGAGCTCTTCAGGCCCTTGAATTTTAGTACCAATATCTTCGAACACAAACCTTTGCCTTATTAAATCGCATTTACAATTTAAAATGGTGAATACTTTTCTGCAATAATGGAACTCAAATGCAAGAATAAAAGTAAATCCCTACATTTTATTCAGGGATGAGATTTCTGCATTTATCAACCTAGAACATTTTGTTTGAGAAAATATTAATTCATTTAATTGGAACATTTTTTTGCGATTTAACAAAACAACATATTTTCTAATAAAATACTGGTGAGCAAAAAGGCAGAAATCTCAGCCCTATATTAAGCATTGTAATTTAATACTTACTTTTAGATCACTACTTTAATTCGATAGATTCGTTAACACTAGAATGCCAGGAAATTTTATTAAAGTTTGATAATATTTCGCACCAGAACTTTTATTCAAAATTTTTTAATTGATTAAATAATTGCTTAAATTTAACTTTTTTCTAGAAAAAAATTCTGTCTCGAATTAAAATTTAATCATATTGTCGGAGTCTGTTCGACTCCTTTGGGGATTCTAGTGCTACCGTAATTTCCTGCTAACAATCGGCGGATCAAACAATTCTTTTCCGACACAGGCATTTTTCAAAAAGAAATGTAACTTCTTGGATCATAGTAAATATTTGTCTTTAATCACAATATAAAATTTCTGGGTCCTAAAAGAATTGTTTGATCCGCGGATTACAGGCCAGTAATTACGATAATTTCAACCCTTTCCGGCACAGGCAAAATCTGTTAGTAAAATGAGAATTTATCGACTGACACCGGAATTCACAAACAAATTTTTTAGATTTTTGAAATCCTTAATTTGAGCTTTTATTGTAAAAACGAAATTTTACTAAAATATTATTGGTGCAGATTGCAAGTTTGGAATTAAAATTAGGTATCCCAGACCGGGCACAGTGTGCCGGAAAGGGTATATCATATATACCACTTAATTTTAATTCCCTTATGCCACATTGGCACCGGAATTCTATTGTTAAGATTTTCTTTTTACAATGTACGCGAAAAACAGCTTTCATTTTCTATCATATAAATTTGTTTGTGAATTCTGGTGTCAATCAATCATGTCAACATTTTAGGAACAGAAGTGCTTTGCCCCTCAAGGGGTTAAAGGATCTCTCACACAAGTATTCAATGGAGCTATGAATAAAGAGGTGAAGACAGTAAGTTTAGTGTTTACCGATTGCATGTGAAGGGGTAATTTCGCACGTATCCGTCACCCTCAGGTAATTCGATTTCGTACCAGAATTTATTTTAAAATAAAGTCTGAGTTTATTACGTATTTTTTTTCAATAACATTTCCAGTTTTAAAAACAATGAACAAAGCTACCCAGCAAACATATACCTTTCGGCACACGATCGGACCGCAGCTGACAGTGTCGATTATGTGTCGGCAAGGACACAATGGTTTCGGTAAGATGTCGGCAGCATGTCGTCAACTGAAACATAAGAATCTGCTTTTACAGCTGCCGGTTATCGTAAATGGTCCTTTTATGATTTTATATCGGCAAGAGACTTATACCAGCAAGTGACGCTGGACCCATACGTGATTTATGATAGTGGCTCGATTAGATTTGCCAACATTGGACCAAATTAAGAATTTTTACTCTTAACCGACATTTATTTTTTCTTTTTCTAAATTTTGTTTGAGTTATTTTGACAAGATATCTAAATTTCATGTATTTCATATAAAATGCTAACAGGCATTAATAGAAAAAATTTCTAAAATAGCCAATATTTATTTATATATTTATTTTAATTCATTTAAAAAAAGGACTTACAATTATTTGAATCAGCAAAAAACATATTTTCATAGCTCCTTAAAATTATTATTCATTATAATCTTTATCGTAAAAAAAATAATAATTATAAAAAATACTTCATAAGTTAATTCAACTTATTTTCTAATTGTATATTCATTTTAACCTCCTGATTGCCGCTGGCTGTTTTTTCGCACACTAACCTGCAGGTTTCACTGCAGCGTAAGCAATATTTAAATTAATATAATTCTATAAATAAAACCCAGTTTTGAAAAATTAAGTTAGGATTAATACTCTCAAAGAATATACACCTATACATAATAACATATTTTGTATCAGGTTGGAAAAAAAATCTTTTTTTTAATATTTTTAATAAATTACAGAGAAAACAACATTACAATTTTACCCTTTTGCCGGGCAGTCAGGGGGTTAAAAGAAATAGTTCTTTATTTTGTTTAAAATAATATTATGAAATTTTTAAAGTTATTTTACAAGATATAAAAATATAAGAATTCTACCCAGCTTTTTAGCCTTAAAATTCAAATGACAGATTTTGAAACACCCCCCCACCCCTCCCCTTTAAAAAAATTATCAAACGAAAATAAATAATATTGATATATATTCACTAAAAATATCAAATGACATTAAAAATTTTTTTAATAAATAGTGATTAATTAAAACTTCCTTTTTTCTTCTTCTTCTTATTTTTTTTCGTTACTAATATATATTATTTAAGCTAACACGTTTAATTACATTATAATTTCTAAAACGAAAATTGTATCTAAGAAAAAATTTCTAAATTCACCGCTTTTATTAAATACTAAAGTATTCTTAAATTTACAGAAATATTCAGAAATATCGTCCATTATAAAAATTATCTACCTAAAGAAAAAAAAAATATTGATATGAATTAATATTTTTGTTTTATTTTTAAATTAAAAATATTGATGAATAACAAATAACATAAAATGAATTCTTAATCTAATTAAAATTTATAAATTACCAACTTACTATTTATGAAAATAAGTTTTTCTATTTTAAAAATATATGATTTATAAATTAATGCAATGCATGTAGTTACATTATGAATCCTAATAAAAAAAATATCAACTAATACAAAACCTCTAAAAATAATTCATTTTATTAAATACAAAATTCTTAAATTTGTAAGAAAAATAAATTCGTTTGCTTTAATTAATTCGCTATGATAATTATTTCATTCATTCTAATTATTAAGTTAATATTAAATTTAGTTTATTTCAGCATAAGACAATTACAAAATAAATTTATTAATTATAAATAATTAAATAATACAACATTAATTAATAATACACAAATAAAATATAATATAAAAACACATCAAAATTGCAACTTTTCCATCAACTATTTACCTTCAACAACAAACACATCCCTTAACGAAATGTTTTCCTCTTATTAGCCCATAAAATCATCCTCAACGAGGTCAGTTGGTTAAAGCACTCACATTCTGTCCTTGGGAACCCGAGATCGACCCCAACGTTATCCTACGCTGAAGTACACTTTTGGGGATTTTTAACAAGTATAGTTCCAAGATGAATATTGATTGCGCCAGCAACACTGTTTTTTTTTTTTTTTTCAATTTATGCTTGGGATGCGATAGCGGACCGGCTGTTTGCCTAACTGTCGGGCGGCAGTCGCCCGGCGTTTCGAAAAAGGTACGGAACCGGTACGGCGTGACGGTATGGTGCCGATATCGTCGGTAACGGCACAGCGGCTGTGGGCCGATTGTTTACCGATAACTCTGTGTTTGCTGGGTAGGAGTATACTCTCGAAATTACGATATTAAAGAAATTGAACCTCAGTAACAGACAGAAACCACAACTCCCTGAATGCAAGCCTGAGCGCTGACAAAAAACTTGCGGTTATTGTACGCTGGATCATGACTGGAATATGGATGAACATGATTGACGAAAACACGTTGCCCATATGACGTACGTGCGAATCAGGGAAGCGGTTAAAATGAGTCATAAATATTTAAAAATATATTTGATTTAAATTTATATGTAGCAATATACTCGATCACAGAGCTTTATTATTTTTATCATCCTTCGAGTTTTCATGCCAGTAAATTCAAAATATTCTTCTCAGCTTACTTTTAAAAAGTTAAAGTTAAAAACTTCTTTAACCTCTTAATTTTTGAAACGTGATAGTCACAGGCTGTGTTTTTTATTCAGATTGTTTGATTGTTCAGATTGTCCACCAGTTCCATAAAATAGAGTAACCGGTTTTATTATGGTACCATTTTATAAGTCATTAAATAAGCTGAATATTTATGTTTCAAAAAAGTGGTGACAATAGGCAATCTGACCTTATATATCATAATTTAATGCGACTGTTAACACGTTGAAGAAATACCGAAATTCTAGAGTCCATACAACTGTTGAAAAAATCCGCCTACGTCAGCCGCCATTTTTATGTCATATCTTGTACTCAAAGGTCAGTAGTTTCACGATTGCAAGTCAATCACATTATTTATGGTAAAACAAATCGTAAAAATCCCCAGTTATGAGCTTGGCAAAGTGCCAAAATTTCAGAAGGCACAATAATATATTTGGTGATAACTGCAGTTATTTTTACAACATCTATAGGTAATAGATAATATACCTATATTTTTTAAAAGGCAGAAACTCTATTGAATGTATCAAGCAAACAAACAGACAGATAGACATCACAATACATTACAACCTCACACTGAGGTGACAAATGTCATGTGATAGCAATGTGCATACATACAGATGGCAGTAACGTCTTTTACAAATTGTATAAATGGTCAGTGACTGGACAGGGCTTTCATTTGTGTTCAAATGCTTCATGTAAGACGGATGATTGCTTAAGTATGTCTACAAGACGAGAATTAACGGTATGTTTTTTGGATCTAGACGCATGGGACACTCCATTTCGGAAATCCTTACGAAATTCAACATTCCGAGAACCACAGTGTCAAGAGTGTGCCTAGAATACCTAAATTCAGGCATAACCTCCCATCATGGACAATGCAGTGGTTAGCTGCGACACTTAATGGCCGTGGCCAGCGAAGTCTGCATAGACTTTTCAGCGTGAACAGACCAGCAAGACTGGGTGAAATAACCGCAGGAACGAATGTGAGACGTTGAATGGGCCGTGTCTCATAAGACAGTCCGGCAAAATTTGGCTTTAATGGGATTTAATAGCAGAAGACCGACTAGGGTGCCTTTACTAATGACACATCATCGCCAATAGCGATGTTCCTGAGCTCGTGACTATATCAGATGAACCATAGACGACTGAAAAAAAGCTGTTCTGATGAGTAACGATTTCAATTGGTAAATCTGAAGGAAAGGGACGAGTGTGACGAACACCCAATGAAGAAATAGACCCGAGTTGTTAACAACGCACTATGCAAGCTGGTTATTTCTTCATACTGGTGTGCACTGTGTTTACATGGAATTTTGTGGGTCTGCTGGTCAAACTGAACCGATTGTTAACTGGAAATGATTATGTTCAGCTGGAGGAGACCGCTTGCAACCATTCATGGACTTCATGTACCCAAACAACGATCGAATTTTCCAGGCTCACAATACGTAATATCACCAGGCAATAAATGTTTGCGATTGGATTGAAGAACATTTTGGACAATTCCAGTGGAGGATTTGGTCCCCGTGATTGCTCTATATGAGTCCCATCGATCATTCATGGCGCATAATTGAAAGATCAATTCGTTCACAGAATCCTCCACCGGCAACACTTTCGGAATTACGGACTTCTATAAAGGACGCATGGCTCAATATTTCTCCAGAGGATTTCCACCATCTTGTGAAGTCCATGCTACGTCGTGCTGTTGCACTTCGCAGGGGAAATGGAGGACCGACACGCAATTAGCAGGGTATCCCATGACTTCTGTCAACTCACTGTAGTTAACTCCTTGGGAACGAGCGATCGATATACGTGACACATAAGGTAATTAGATTCCTTCATTATTTTCACCAGTTATTTTTTACTGCAAAGTTTACCTTAACATTAGAGCATTTTCAAAATTCAATTACAGAAAATTTTATATTTTGAAAAATCGGTGGTAAAATATTAACAATTAAGCGAAGGGGTTAAAAGTATTAATTAAAATTTTAATATATCTAGAAACTCATAAAAACTTTAATAAGCTCATAGTTGCCATTTCTCTAATAGAAAAATTAATCAGATGCTTGGACTTTATTACATTCTTATAAAAAGTAAAAATGTGAATAATCTGTATGCATTTTAAAAATCGCGGCAAATTTATAGAATATTATATTTACATATAAAGTGTCAAGTAAAATATAGGCGTAGTAGAAGAGCAAAGTAAATATTGGAGTTTTAAAAAATAACATGAAGTTGGTTTATGACAAAACAGACGTTTAAATATAATATATTTTTTAAATGAAAGTGTGATAACAACCTTTGTAAATATTAAATTCCTAATGCATAAAAGCATGATGCATACGTTTCTAAAAGACTATTTGAGAGGATTTTATTGTCTATTTTAAATGCAAAAATTTTAATTTAGATGCAGCCTTTACGTATTACCCTTTTTCGATATTACATAGAGATTATTTAATTTAAAATATTGGTAAAAAGATAATTAAAAATTTCACAGATTAGAAGAAACTCCCATTAAATGTAAGCATATTAAAATGTTTCAATATAATAATGTCGTGGAGTATTTGTAAAGTATTTATTAAATTTTTAAAATCTATAAAATTTTCTTTTAGAAAAATAAATAGTAATATTTTACATGAAATTGAGTGCAAAAAATGAAACATACGAAATTACAACATGCGATTTAAGAAAAATGGGTAACAACGAATATCTCTTAACCCTTTGAGAGGCAAGTTTCTGTAATGTTGAATTCCCGCCGGATATTTGAAGAAAAATTATTTCAAAATATTGGAAAGTAATTTCTTTCAGTTGTTTTTATCCAAAATTATAAAACTAAACTTAATTAAAATTTCTTGTGCAAAATATCGTTAACCGTTTAACCCTTCGAGCTCTGATGGTTGAAATTTCTACCACATACAGAGTTCGCACAGCTGTACCACAAAATTTTTACAGTATTTTTAACGTATTTCATTGCAGAAAAATATTGCGAAAATTGCGAATCGAGGAGGTGGTTGCGAATTCTGTATCTTAAAAACTAAGTATAAATTTTCTTATCATTAATAGTGGTGCCAGAGTCCTTACAAAATATAAGGAGTGTGCGAATCCTGTTATAATTCCGAAACGCGACAATGGCACCGGAATATGCAACCAAATTTATTTGAAAAAGGTTACATGCATTTCTTCGTGTATATCGCAAACCGAATTTTTTCTTTGCAAAATACTGGTGCCGGTGTAACATTTGGAATTTTGAAGAAATTTATCCACCAGAGCTCAAAGGGTTAACCCCTTAGGGACGAGCGATACGTATACGTGCCGCAAAAAGGTATAAGAATCCTTTTTTTATCCTTATCGATAAAATTATACTGTTAAATTTGCCTTATTTAATCAGAATACTTTCTCGATTTGATAAGCCAGAAATTTTTGTTTTTTTAAAGTCGGTGGCAAAACATTAGAAATTTCGTAAGTCTCCCATCGCGAAGAGATTTTCTCCTACGCCATACAGGCTAGTAGATTTTGCATGATCCATCACTTAACCCTTTCCGGCAAGGCCAAATTACGTTAGAAAATGAGAAATTATCGACTGTCACCGGAATTTACAAACGACTTTTTTAGAAATTAGGAATTCCTTAATTTAAGCTTTCATTGTAAAAGCAAAATTTTATTAAAATATTATTGGTGCCATTTGCAAGTTTGGAGTTAAAATAAGGTATCCCAGACTGGGCACAGTGTGCCGGAAAGGGTTAAAGATCATTGATACCACGAAATTTCTTAATACAATTTCGTACTATTTAATGACAGAAATGTTAAGACTAAATATTAAGGATATTTTAGATTTAAAAAGTGGTGTTCATCCTATATTTTAAATTTATTATACGTAAATAAAAAATCAGTTAACTGGTTGAAATTAGTTGGAACATAATATATCCCACAGCCATTTAAGTGGTTTAACCGCTCATGTATGCTTAATAATGTATACTTAGAGTTACAAACATTTGACAAATCAAGTACAGCTTTTCAAAAATTAGTTTAATTTCAGCTGTCTGTATACAAATTAAAGTACATTGTCTCAACTTTTCATACGGGCCCATTTTAGTACAATTGCCATATATTTAGAAAACAAATTTCCTGCATCACTTAAATACATTAGAAAAGAGAATCACATGGGAATCCCTCAATGGGAATCCCATTTTTGCATAAGAAAATCATGGAATTCATAGAATTCAAATGAAACCAGGACTAAGATAATTTATCATGATCTGTACGGTTCCACTACAATTTTTGAAAAACTGTTCGTCTTATATTTGTAAAAAAGTATTTCTGATTCTGAAGTAATTTATTGTAAATTATTTATATTGTATTATAAATATTATGGAAAGATTTCTATTCTAAAACAGTGATGTCTTACACCTTTCAAGTTTCAAGGAATTTTCGTCCCTTAAGGCCCCACAATAGTCACTGAAAAAGACCCGAATGATAATGTAAAGTCTATGGGAGCGTTCTTTTCAAATATCTCACTCAAATTTTAATATTTTTACATGATTTTTTTGCATAGGATAGCTGAGAACGATCTACAACCGGCCTAGTATTTACTTTTTCGATTTCGGTTATATATTTTTTTTATATTATGATAGTTTCAATTTCAGAACCGGTTTAAACCGGTTTTGAAATGTAAAGTAACATTTTTTTAATTTGAAACCAAAATTTATAAAATAAAAACTAGGCCGGTTGTGGATTGTCCTCAGTTAACCTATGCAAAAAAAATCATGTAAAAATATTGAAATTTGAGTGATATATTTGAAAAGAATTCTACCATAGACTTTACATTATCATCCGGGTCTTTTTCTGTGACTAGTGTTGCACCTTAACCCCTTAACTGGTTAATTCTTTTCCGTTCAATAAATTGAAAATAGCGGATTTACACCACTATTATTTAAATAAAATAATCGTAAAATTTTGTCTAAACATTTCCGCCTTTCAATAGTATGAAAATTTTCTTAAAAATAATAGTGGTGTCACAAAGCTTTAAAAGATGCAATAAGCAAATTCGTCTTGCCCGAACGGCGTTCGGGCAAACCAGTTAAGAGGTTAATCATTAATCCCCTCTACAGAATCAGATTATTCAGTACATAGTTAGCGTCTGCACACGAAATTCGTCCTCTTCCACGGCCAGAATTGTAGTACATGTATTTTTCATTACTTGTGTATGTGAAATAAAGGTTTTCTTGTTTCAAAATACATTTATACTTAAATTCTGGTAAAGTGATTCGCAGCTGAAAGAGCTGCGACCTGGTCTATACAGTAATGTAGGTGATACTAAAAAAAATAAAAAATAAATTTCTCTTTTCGTGCAATTTAAATTCTAGCCTGCACCCATATAAATGCATGGATTTCCCCTTGGCACAATCTGTTATCAAGTATTTTTTTTAATATTATTTTAACCAAATATGATCCTATTAACTAGCGGTAACCATAAAAACTTTTCACTTCTAACAAAAATCTCCCGGTTTGAAAGGGTTAAAGAAACAAAATTTCGTATATTAATCTGTACACAATCACTTGCAACAAAGGCACAATAAAGTCTATACAGGATTTTTATATGTTTGTAGCTGGAATTAAGTTTCTATCATCACAGGTTTAAGAGCAGGGGTGCAAAAATCTAGGCGCCAGAGGGTAGTCTCTCACCACTAAAATTTTAAAGTTTCTTTCGCTCAAAATTTACGAGCATTCTAGCAGGAATTTTACACGAAATATTAGACGAAGAAAAACGAAATAAATTTTGTGGTGAGAAACTGCCTGTTGGCGCCTAGATTTTTGCACCCCTGTTTAAGAGATAATTCTTTTACATCAACTTTAAATCTTTCCATAAACAACATTCAGTGAAATAAAATTGCAAAACTTTTAGTAAATTGAAAGCAACAATTTCTTTGCTTTCTCATATTCTTTTTCGGCTTCACAGTAAAACCCTCAAATTAATTTTAATCTTCTTCGTTTGTTTTAACAATGTAACTATAAATAAATAGAAGGAGCCATACAGTGTGTTGTCTAGCAGATGCGCGTGAAGTAACTGTGGAGGTTGTTATGAGTTGACGTCTGTTTCTTTTAAACCGATCAACGGTTTCAGATTACGGTCGGAGAAAATTTCCTCCTGTATACTTCAACTGAAAACTCTGTCTTCTTTAGACACCTTATTGATTGGGATTTTCTCCCCAAATACATTTAAAAAATCTATTTTCTATGATGGTGCCAGTTTGCCCAGATATTGTCAACTTTTCTCTGACATGGAAATAATATTGCCTTGTTTGGCACAATGCGGCGGAATTACTGCCACCAAAGTAAACTACTTCCAGTATAAAAATGAATATAAGTTTTTGCCAATAGTTTTGATTGAAATTTTTCAGCAATGAGGCGTTTAAATAAAGAGAAATTTTCTATTTAAATTTGCTGGTGGAAGTTTTTCTTGGTAAACACTAGAAGGTCCAAAAATTTTACTTAAAGTTAATGAAAAATATTTTATTATAAAAATTAGAAGATATTAAATAAACGTCACCGGACAAATTTAAAGGAAAACCTCAATAAATTTATTACATAAAAACGCCCAACTACAATGCTACCAAAAGTGGGTAAGAGAACGCCACCAGCAAATTCATGTAATGAAGCACTGATAACTAACTGATTTAAAGAAAGACCACATTTGGTGTAAAACTAGTTGCCACGATTTCTGATGTAAATTTAGACCAACGCTGATTTGATGTTCTTTATAAATTTCTAAAGATTTTAGTAAGAAATATCATAATGAAAATGTTTTCATTTTAAATCGAACTCAAAAAACTATATGTCCGACATCAGTGTTGCCAGATGGGTAACTGTTTGAAATTGAGATTGGCACCACTTTTTTCGAATTGTAAAATTCGTTTTATCTAATGAAATATTAATTAAGACGAAAACAAGTGGAATTTTACCTTTAATAAACGTGATGCCAATCAAATAAAAAAGCAACCGGTCTGGCAAAACTTATGTCGGGCATGTTGATTTTCAACATGATGATGGGCCATCATGACGGGCCCTGATTTTAAACAATTAATACAAAAGCAAACAAAATAATGAAAAATCTTGCCCTAATATCCAGTCACTTCCCATATTTATCTCAATACTATGCGTATTTAGTATTGCAATTATATGTACTACTCCTGATATATATTTATGATTCATAAAAGAGCTAATATGATTAATTGGCGACTAAAATATCCCAACTTTATTGTCTATTTTTTGGCTTTTCGTGTAGTTTTAATCCACCACTTCTCTCCTCTCTTTACTGTTCTACTTTAATGAAGCTTTAGATTTCACTTTTAAAGTTCAAAACAAATCCAATTTTCAGGGTTTTCACAGTCGACTGTTTTTTTTTTTTTTTAAATCTCTTGAGTAAATTGATGCGTACAAACCCTGTTTTCTTCCCGTACACTGTACAAAGCAATATTTAATTCTTAAATTCTGGCGCCAATGTGGAATTTGGGATATAAATTTAAATGGTATATATAGTAGAGCGGTGCCATTCAAGGGGATAATGTCTTCGTTAACAACTATTTATTCATTCATTTTTTGTGACTAAAGTGTGTGTGAATAAAGTATAAATTTAAACTCGCACTTTCAAGAAAAAAGGAATTTGTTTTCATGTTATTGTATAACTGCTGTCAAAAGGATTGATTATCAAATGGATTTCGGCCGGCCGTAGCAAAATACTCCATCAAGCTTACAGCTTGGAGTTACTGTTCAAAATTCCCTTCCCCCTTCCCCCTTTCCATTACATATATATAATATATTAGTTGTTAACGAATACATATACTAGGGGCGATCAAATGAAAAGGTACGAAACGCCCTGACTACCAAACTGGTTGAAATTTGAATATGCCGCTTTGGAATAAAGTAGTGAGACATCAAGAGATGCAATTGGCAGGGCCTGATTACTAACGGGGCACTCTCTCACCAGCAAAATGTTATAGAAATTTTCGTCTTAATTAAGCGTCCTTTTCATTCAAAATTACTGTCTTGAATAAGGAAAAGATTTTTATTTGTTTTTCCTGGTGTGAGTGTGCCCCGTTGATAATCAGGCCCTGGCAATTGGAGTATCCAGCGTAGTTGTGAACATGCGTAGGTGCTTGTGCATGAAGGGGAAGAGAAGCAGACAGCAAGTGAGTTCAGTCCAATTGACGCGGCAGTGCTTTTGAGGCCATCATGGCTTTCCCATAGCAAATTCCAATGATTAAAGGGTAGCGAGGTGTTATCAGATTTCTATCTGCGTCAGACTTTGATTAAATACCTTGCTGCTCTTTAATCATCGGATTTTGCAATGGGAAAGCCATGATGGCCTCACAGGCACTGCCGCGTTAATTGGACGGAATCACTTGCTGTCTGCTTCTCTCCCCCTTCATGCACAAGCGACTACGCATGTTCATAACTACGCTGGATACTCCAATTGCATCTCTCGATGTCTCACTACTTTATTCCAAAGCGGCATATTCAAATTTCAACTGGTTTTGTACCTTTTCATTTGATCGCTCCTTGTATGTGTGTGTGTATGTGTTTGTTTCTTTATTCATTGAAAGCAATGCGATCCAATTGCTGCTCAAATGGTGAAAAAAGTTCTTTTACTTTTAATCGAAATAAATCTGTGGTTAAATAATGCAAAAATGTTTATTCCATAATAATTGTTCCAATATGTTTTCAGTCGGACCACATGAATTTAACCCGGGTGAACACGCGCCTACTCAGGGTAGATATGGTTTTAACTTTGTCACCAATAAAATCAAAATATAACAGTTATTTTATTTAGGCGGAGACAATCCTTAAAAATTTTGCGATAAAATAAGTTGAAGATTACTTTTAAAAGATAAGTGGTTACAATCGCAAAAATCATACGCACTCCGGGTCAAAAAGACCCGGCGCGTGTACTCCCGGGTTAAGAAGCAATCTTCCGAAAATATTCTAGTCTCCACATAGTTAGTTTGTTACAGAGACATAATATATATTTTTAAAAATGTAATAAAGCGTTCTGAAATTGTGAAAGATTTCCCAAAATCTTTAAAATATTTTAATTCTAATGCAAATAATTCTTTTGGGAAAAAGTTTAGTTTTGTTATTACCGTAATTTCGGGTGTATAAGCCGCGGATCAAACAATTCTTTTTGGACCCAGAAATCTTATTTAGTGATTGAAGACAAATATTTATGGCGATCTGACTAGTTATATTTGTTTCTGAAAAAATTCTGGGTCGAAAAAGAATTGTTTGATCTGCGGCTTATACACCCGAAATTACGGTAGACATATTAGTATTGATTTTCTCTGCCGCACATAATACATGATTTAGTTGCGACATCCTTTTTAATTTGAATATACCATTTCATCATATTCGTTAAAAAAGACTTAAAAATGTAGAGATGATATAACTTTAACAATCATATTAAAAATAGAACAATCATTAAAGTCCGTTAAAAAAATTGAAAATGAAATCTAGAAAGCATTAACGAAATGTTAGATTTTTAGAACTTGCTTTTTAATTATTTAAGCACTTATTCAAAGTACTTTTCTACTGTTAACGCTTATGAAAATTAAATACATCTGATATTTAATGTTTAAATATTTAAATTTAAAATAAAACACATTACGATACATTATGAAAATTTAAAATTTGTAACTACGTATTTCAATTTTATATAACTTGGATATATTTTTTCTTAAGATACTTTTTATATATTGTATTAAAATTAATTTATGTTTTGAAGTTTTCTTCATTAAAGAAAACATAGAACTCCTTTATCAAAATATTCCATTCTGTTTCAGGTATTATGAACATTGCTGTTTTACAGATACTTTTATAATATATATATGTATGGCTTTTAACGAAAATTTAACTTTCAGAATTGGCTTATGAAATATGATATTAAATTGGCAGCGTATTGTACAATTTATGTCTTTTAATTATTTGTAATAACGTAATATAGAAGATGGGAAAATTCCGACTACTACATGGATACATCTTAAATAGTTCTAATTTAAAAATACATATTTAAATTGAAGATGCATTTTTAATTTAAATGATATACGCTTAAACGTCGACAAAATATAATGAAACCCGAAACTTTATTTTTTAAACAGAAAGTTATTGTATACATCTTTAAAATCCATGAATAATATATATAAACGTTTTGAATTAAAGAGTCTTAGAAAATGAAAATAATTTTAAATACAAGGTGTTTCACTCCAGCGCTACAAACTACAAACTGCAGTTTCTATGTAAAAGAATTTGTCAGTTTGATGCGCTTGAGAGCAAAAATGAATTTAAAAATAAATCAGAAATTAAGCAATTTGGATTGGAATACATTAATACTTAAAAGGAGCCAATTCAGAGCGTCTCCACTGCAAGCTTTTCTATTCTTCTCTATTTCCAATCATTTGGAACCAATAACTTTCATCTACGATAATTTGTCGGGGGTTATTTGGGTTACTTTTTTTTCTCACGATAGTACATACGTATGTACGAAAGTACCTACATACAAACAGAATCTGTAGGTGCAAAAGCTCTTAACAAATATCCTGTGAGCTTAAAACCTGTAATACGATAATAAAAATATAGTTTTTATCTCTTCAGTTCGGTAGCCGCAAAACAGAACCGTGAAATAGTCCCTTCGAAAAAAAATTATAAATAAAAATGTTTTGCAATTATTTTTTGCATTTTTGGCCAGGTTTTTGGGTCAAACACTCTACTGTGCGCCAGTTACAGACATTCGAGCGACGAGGTATTCTACTGAAGGAACAGTGAGTTGCTGTTAAGCCTGTCTGTCAACTTCTGGTCGTTACTTTTGTAATTTCAACCATTTTCTGACATACAACCTTTCAATAAAATGTTATCAGCCCCATTAATATGTTGCTGTTTCTATTCTTTTTCTCTGATTTTTTGTGCCAGTGTTGCCAGTGAACCACTTTTTTTAATTCAGATTTCTTGATTGGCATCATTTTTTGAAATTGCAAAATTACCTTTGTTTTCGCCTTTATTAATAAGTTATTTAATATTGCAAGCTTTGCTATTTAATATTATATATTTAATATATAATTATCTATATATTTAATACTCTGTTATTAAATAAGGACAATTTTACCATTTGCAAAACTTGATGCCATTCAAAATATCTGAATTGTAAAAAAGTAGTCCACTGGCAAAATTGCTTTGTACCATGACTCGCAACTACGTCATTTTGGGACCTTCAATGCTAAGTAATTCTGAGTCGTCAATGTGTCCTCTACACCACCAGCAAGTTTGTCGGTCTGATAGGTAAACACCCTGTATAAGTGTATGCATAATATGGAAAGCTATAAAAGTATCTCTTCCCGCGAAGCCGGAAGCCTTCGATTCAGCGATAGAGGCCCTGGAGGTCCCGGAATGCGCATGACCGGCACGGAATGGATTTACCCATTACGCCGGCCTGCAATCGCTCAAGGACGTGCGCTGCCTAACGCACACCACACGCCCTGAAACCAAGAGTGTGGTGTTCGGTCGAAGCGTCAGAAACCCCGCCCAACTAGAGGAGCCGCTCTTGGTTCCTCCCCAAGAGTCCCCGACGACGAGCCGCAGGACAACGACGCCTATGAGAACGACGAGGCCCACTACCCATATGCTGAGGGTCCCTGAGAAGGAGTTCCTTTTTGACTAACCCCCAAGATCAACTCCTATGAATGAGGACAAGACATTTGTTGGGGCTAGAAGGAAAGAGAAGGCGCCCCTAGCCAGACCCAAGGATGACGGGGAAAATCACCTCTCCGTATAGTTACGAACTAGCTCGTGGGTTTTGCGCCCCCGCTCCCGCACGTACCGATTTACGAAAGAATCTTAGGACGCACCTGCTACGTATCATACGGGAGATATGGCTAGTTGCTCGCAACTGAAACCTCGAGGTACTCATAAAACACCTCGCAACGGCACAGACACCGCCCACTCTAGGCTTTGGCGCCCAAAACTCCCACAACTCCCTCGGAACTGAGTTCCATAAGGGATCCGGAGTCCCGGGTTACAAGCTGCTAGCTACCTCACTCGAATGCAGAAACCACCTTGACGGCATAGACACCACCTCGCTAAACGGTTGGAGCGCACGGAATCCTCCCGCCTTCCGGCCGGGGAACCACGCGGGGCCTATAAGACCTCGCCACACGCTGCTGTTACCTCAGGGCCCTCGGTGGGTACCTAGACAGCTCTTTTCCAGTGCAATGAGGACCCCTACCAGAAGAGTGAAGAAACCTCTAGCCAAACCCAGGAGGACAAGGAAACTTCCTCCTCAGGCGTCCGAAGCGACTCCTGGCTCGGGTGTAAGTAGCTTAAAAGTTAGAGAGAAGTACCGCTAGGTCCGAATCACTGGGCACGGAAAACTCCAGTCACGCATAAGATGCGCCAGACCGGGATTGGACCCAAAGGTCTTCTGAGTAGTGATGCGCCACCGCATTAGCCGAGAACCGTCCGGCCCAGGTCTCTGCGTGGGGGGGATCTGGAAGCGGACCTTCCGGCTGTCTCCTCCCATGGGAAACGGGCCGAGAGGGGCAACCAGCCCCATGCTAGCCTCACGTCTCGACCCGTCCCTTGGTCGAACTGGGACATCCCATTCTCCTCCACCCTAGAAGCTGGCACACCATCGGGTGCAGGGGCTACGTTTGCTGGCGGAAATAAGTAACACCAGGCACTGGCCAAGCCTTTGGAAGTTCCAGGAACCAGTAGGGATTCCCTACGCCACCCCACACTCACATACTCAGGTTCCTTCTGAATCAAAGTAGAAAGTCATAATAAAAACAAACTACAGGGATGAGATTTTCCCGCTTAATCCAAGAACTAATGTATGTTCACAAATAATGTCGGATCTTTTAACGCCTTTATGATCGCTATAAAATACGGTTTAAAAATTTAGATTGCTTATTGCGACCACACTTTTTTGAAAAATAAATATTCACCTTGCAGAATGACAGGCATAATGCTATCTTAAAAAGACATTAATACTATTTTGTAAAATTGGTGGGAATAAACAATCTGAATAAACACGCATACTGTGAATATAACAGGAGTAAGAATTAACCCTTTAACGGACAAAGCATTTCCATTGCTCAGATGTTGAAATAAATGAATTACCCGGGAATTGCAAACAAATATATTTTTAAATGAGAAAGAGTGATTTTTCGCGTACTTAGTAAAATGGAATTTTTTTAACTAAAATTCCGGTGTCAATGTTGTATATTCGAATTAAAATTTTGTGGTTTCGTAGCGAAACCAATGAATGTTAAAGGGTTAATGGGTTAATGGAGTTATAGACAGTAGCGGCTCGTCAGGAAGTGCTGCATCCAATTTTTCGCACCACTAAAATGTAACAGAATCTTTCATATTATTTATTCGGCAAATTTTGTTGATTAAATAAAACTGAAATAAACATACAATTTTAGTGGTGTGAATAAATTGATGCAGCACCCCCTGACCAGCCGCTACCGGTTATAGAGAAGGGAAAGGAGACATACAGCGTATCGTATGAAGTAACTCAGAAGGTTATTATAAGATGGTGGCTGATTTTTCATATAGGATCAGCAGTTCCTGATTACAGAATGACCAAACTTCCACCATTATATTTCAAATAGAATATGTTGCCTTAATTTTCAGACATTTTCACAATAAAGATAACCACTTCTCTCTTAACCCTTTCCGGCAAGGGCTAATTTTGTAGTAAAATGACTACTTTTCAACTGCCACCGGAATTTGCAAACGACTTTTTTAGATATTTTAAACTTCTTAATTTAAGCTTTCATTGTAAAAACAAAAATTTACTAAAATATTATTGGTGCCGTTTGCAAGTTTGGAATTAAAATTAGGTATCTCAGACCGAGCATAGTGTGCCGGAAAGGGTTAAATATGGTGAAATTTTCTATTTGTTTTTACTGTTGATTCTTTTCCATTGAAAATAAAAGCATGATCAGAACCTGATTACTAATGGGGCACTCTGCCACCAGTAAAATTTTATAGAAATTTTCAACTTTTTTAAACGCCTTTTTCATTCGAAATTATTGTCATAAAAAAAGGAAAAATTATATTTCCATTTACTGGTAGGAGAGTGACCGCTGAGAATAATGCCCTGAGGACAATGCCTAGATTGTCCCAAAATAGCGAAAACGCGAGGTAAAACTGTTTTTACCAGTAATTATTATAACGATTATTTCGTTATATATTGGTTTTTTTCTATTATTTCGTTATATTGGTTATTTTCTTAAATTATTCCTTTACCCCCCCCCAGGGGTGCAAAAATCTAGGCGCCAACAGGCAGTTTCTCACCACAAAATTTATTTCGTTTTTCTTCGTCTAATATTTCGTGTAAAATTCCTGCTAGAATGCTCGTAAATTTTGAGCGAAAGAAACTTTAAAATTTTAGTGGTGAGAGACTACCCTCTGGCGCCTAGATTTTTGCACCCCTGCCCCCCCCCTTCTCTTTTCAATTCAAAATTAGTCTTAAATTGTCCTTCATTCCTTTCCATCTTCCTCGCTTAGTATTTCTCTAACCGAACATCTGCAGCTGCCCAAGTTTATCTGTGAGAAATACACCCACATTTTAATCAACTGTTAAAAAAAATTTCCAGATGTCGGCTATTACTGATCGAGTCAATTCTCCATTACCTTATAAGGAGATCATCTCTGTTTCGCAGTTAAAATTCATGCTTACGCTTCTTTTTCCTTTCTCGACAAAGTCCTAAAAAGTATTTAACATCTGCGCATTAAAATCTGGTGCCCCTTCGGTCGGCTTCTGTGTTTAGACATAACAACACGTGTAACATTTATCTATTGGCAACCTTTCCTTTCCCATCCCAGCTGGGCAACCAAATTGAATTCTGATCATGCCAGCTGCATTTTAACTGTTATTTGGCGTATACTATCCATTGTGCATAGGCGAACTTGTGTATGTTGGCGATTTTCTAGCATGCCAAAAGTGGCGGTTTGTTGCTATGTATGAGCGCACTTGACTCACTGCTCTTGTCCGGTTAAGTCGCAAAATCTCTGTTCGGAGATTTTCTCCGAGTACTGTATGTGTACCCCCCTATTACTACATGTTTAAATAAAGAGTGACTTTGCAATCATTGTGAGGTTTTTTCGCTACCTTCACATTTAGAACCTGGACTACTATGCTTTTACTTCTTTCCCTCTAAGTGTTTTACCAACATAGCTGCTACTACAAAACGCCCTCACAAGAATCTCTGGTGCCATTTGACTTTTTCGTTTTTCCCCACATTAAAAAAAAAAAAAAAAAAAAAAAAAAAAAAAAAAATATGGGGAGGTACAATCAACTGCCACTTTCCTTCGGATGTGATGCATCATCGCTTCTTCTATTCTCTTCCCTGCATGTCCTGGTAGAAAATTGAACTGCTATTGCAGTCGCCTGCTACGATCAGCCGAAATGGAATTCACGCCCCTGTCTGCACCTGCTCTTGCCGCCGTAAATGTTTTCTGTTCTGAAAAACGTCTGCCTCAAAATGCTCTCCTGGGTGCCCTTCGGTTCGCGCTCACAAGGTCCAGCAGAAATCAACGGATGCGCCAGTGAATATCTCCTACGTTTGTCACCCACAGCTGATGTGTGCGGGTGTTTTACAATAATCTCTGTTTGTCCAAAGTTATACGAAGTGCCCCTCGTCAAAATATGCAACAGTAAAAAAATATCGCCATACGTTTGTGTTGTCACTACCCTTCATAGTATGTGTTGTATGTTTACTCAACCTATTCTACAAAAATTTCATAAAGTCTCATAGAAAATTTAGTGAGTAACAAGTATTTCTGTGTAGTTATGCATCGTAAAGTGATACATCGTGCAAAAAAATTGTGATTCATTCGCGGTTGTCTGCAAGGGAAAGTAAAAAAAATTTGCACATGCAATATAAGTCTTCAATTCTGAGAAATTCATCAGAAATAATTCATCGTGTGCATCATCATTTAATGGTGTGCAACAACGTAAATCAACATCTTCCAGTGCACAAAAATTATTAAATAAATAACAGAATTCCAACAAATGCTAAAAAAAGATGTGTCACCACCTTCGATAAGTGAAATGCTATTCGTCAGTGATAAAAAAAAAGAAAAAATAAATAAAAAAAAAGTGCACATTTTCATATCTTCGAAATACGACAGCTTTGAGTGTGGGAGTAGATCGAGTCCCTTTTCCCTAACTATTACTTTGGTGTATTTAACAATATAATAATTAATTGTTTTTATTTTTAAACAAAAAAAACAATAAGTTACCCCATGTATTTTGTTTATTTCATGTTCTGCTTTCACAGTCAGTAAACCACAGTCAACAGTGCAGTTCGTTGTTTTTAAATTGTGTTTAATCTCATATCACTAAAATAATCCTGTTATGGTGTTTTTGCAAAGATTTTTAATTTGCGAAAGCACGGTAACTGTTGTCATTTCTAGTTATTATTTTTGCTGACATTTTATGCAGTTTTTATCAGTTATTTGCAGTTATGTGCTATTATTTCATGTTTTACGTCCCACCCCTTTTTTTTGTTTCTTTTAATTGTGTATTTAGATTCTCTAGTATGCTTAAATAAGTTTTTAACCAGTTTTGAACTTTAATTACAAGGTTGAAATAAGAACATTCTTTTTCATCCAAAAAAATATAAATAAATCAAAATGTTTTAAGTTACGAAAAAGGAATTTTTTTTTCCTTGTGTAAAGAAGTTAAAAGATTTCATTTTTCCTTGCTTACTAACAGTTTTTGGTGTTTTTATATATAGTTTTCTTTGCTTTATTATCTAAGGATGAAATAACTTCTTTTTAAAGTGAAGGAATATATTGATATAGATTTTCAAAGTGTATTTCTCTTGTTTTTTTTATTTAATTTATTTTCTAAATAATTTACTTTTGTATGTGCCCCCCTTGCTTTACTGTCATAAAAGGTTTAAATAAGATATCTTTAAAGTGAGGTATATTTTAAGGTCTATTTATTTTGCTAGTTTACATATTTTTACTAGCTAGGAAATTTACTCGTTTTCAATGTGCTTTAGGGTATAAATCCGGTCTGTGTATCAATTTCTCCATACTTGTGGGCTTAAATAATAAAAAAAAAACTGCAATCATGGCGGCAAAACAAATTCCGATAAATATCATTCAATTTGATGGAGATCCAGATTTACTTAAATTTTTCTTTGCCCAAATTAGAGTCTGTGCGGAAATTAATAAGTATAACCCACAGACAACAATCGCAATCTTAAAGGGAAAATTAGTTGGGCCTGCACAAAAATTTCTAGCCCAAAACCCTGACCTGCAAAAGATAACAGACCTCGATTTGCTGGAAAAGGAATTTGCTTCGTTTTTCGCCCTCCCCCCTAGTAAATGTGTTGCCTCTGTTGAATTGTCCAGTTTAGCACTTATGCCTTCTGAGACGATAAAAAATTTAGCCCATAGACTAAATGTTCTTGCGGCTACAGTGTATGGAGATATTAACGACGAAAATGCACGCAACACTATCAAACTCATGAAATTTCTATAGGCCCTTCCTTCAAATATTAGAATAAAATTACAGGAAGAAGGCATTAATGATTATAAAACGGCAGTTGAAAGAGCGCAAACCCTTCATGAAATTTTAAGGAATAAGAAAATCTTACATTCCTTACCTTCGGTACACAGACCAGAAAATCTCATTGAATCGCAATTAAAAGAAATCTCTGAGAAAATAAATGCATTATCTTTTGCCCCTCCTGATACTAAAACTGAAACTGAGCAAAAAAATCTGCAGACTAGACCAAAACATTCCGCAGGTGTTTCACGCTTTAAAAAAAATTACAAAAATCGGAGCTACACTAGACGTTATTCCCCACACAAGTTTTCACATAAAAAACCAGTTGTTTGTCAGTTATGTGGACGAAACAATCACGACGCTCTCTCTTGTTTTAAATGGAAAAGAGCAAACATTCAAAGAAAAAACAATTACACAAATTACACTCCACAATTTCAGGAAAACTGAATCAGAGATACAATTTTTATGCTGATGGTGTTGTGTCTCAGTCTAATACTTCTACATCAGCAACTTTTCTTTTTGACCCTGTTTTACCTAAAATTTCAAGTTCGAGACTAGTTAATTCAGTAGGTTCCCAAACTTTTGACTCCATTAAGATAGCAAATAACATCAGTACACAAACAGAAAGTGATAATGTTCAGATAATTTGTAGTGTAAACACTATGTCACCACCCCTCCCTCTTGTTAAAGCCACTATAGCAAACCATGATATTACTTTATTGGCTGATTCTGGTAGTAGTATATCTTTACTTTCACAAAAATTATTTAATCAACTTAAACCCGTTTTAAAATATAAAAGACTTTCCACTGATGTCAGTATTAAAACTGCCAATTCTGACGTCTCATTTTCCGCGTGCATCAGAACATCCATTAAGTTAAAACTAAAAACTTTTTCACATCACTTTTACATTGTTGACATACCTGAGTCTTCCAATTTTGAAGGCATTCTTGGCTTCGATTTCATAACTAGATATAATGTTGTCATTGATACTTTTAACAAGTGTCTCCATGTCAATAATAATTTCTCGGTTCCTTTAAAAACCAGCAAGGAACCTTCTGGAGAAAAACAATCAAAATTATGCAATTTTTTGAGTGATGTTGTAATGAATCAAGGTGTGTTCTTAACTCGTAAAATAATATTAGAACCTCAACAACAAATATGGTGCTCTGTTTACACTTCCAATAACATCAACAATGATAGAAATTTTCTATTTGAATATTTGGCACAAACAAAAGAATTAATAGGAAATGATGCCATTATTCAAATGAATAAATTATCCAATAAAAGAAAGAAAACTTCACAAATACATCATTTCTTCTCAATAACACTTAAAAACACTTCTGAAAAGACCATTCATCTCCCTAAACATACAAAAATAGGTCAATTATCTGAGATTGAGGAAATTCGCGACTATACTTCTGAAATGCCTGACAAGCAAAATAACTCAAAACAGCACTTTATAAATTTTATTCAGGCGTCTAATGAAATCTTACAAAAAAGAAAGCAGGATTTATCGGCTAAGGATTTTAATCTTACTCACTTACAATCGAATGAAGCAAAGAACCTAACTAAATTGTTACTTAATTATTATCCTGACTTTTCCAAATCATTAGACACACTTGGTCATACTGATAAAATTGTACCTGATTTGAAATTCATTAATGATTACCCCATAAAGACACTCCCTTTCCCTCTTCCCCAAGCATTGCAAAAGGATGTTTTAAATCAAATCAAACAGCTGCTTGATGCCAAAATCATTGAACGTCATTGTTCCGAATGGGCCTGCCCCATGCTTCTTGTTAAAAAGAAACCAGACGGTACAGGTATACAGAAATATAGACTCGCATTAGATCTCAGAATGGTTAATACTATAATTCAAGGTTCGTCCTATCCACTTCCAAAAATTCAAACCATTATTTCAAATCTTTCACAATATCGTTTTTTCTCTTCTCTCGACTTTCATCAGGCATATTATCAGATTGATTTGCCTGCAAAATTTCAAAATCAGCTCACATTCACTACAATGTTTGGTTCTTTTCGGTATAAAAGATTAGTATTTGGATTAAAGACAAGCGCCTCAATTTTTCAAGCCTTAATGGACTCGTTACTTGATGAATTACAGTTAGAAGGTGTCTATACCTACCAAGATGATCTTATTGTTGGTGCCAATTCATATCAAGAAATGTGTGGTAAGTTGGATAAAATTCTTGCCATATTAGTCAAATATAATTTAACACTGTCCCCTAACAAATGCACTTTTTATAAAACCAGTTTAGATTATCTTGGATTTCACATAGAGAATCAAACTATTTCTCCTGTTCAGTCGAACATTGTAAAAATAACATCTTTTCCAACGCCTACAACCAAACGACAATTAAAAGCACTCATAGGTGTCATTACATTTTACAAATCTCTTGTTCCATCCTTTTCTGAACTTGTGCAACCTCTTATAAACTTAACTACTCCAAAAGCTAAATTTAAGTGGACAAGTAAACACCAAAAAATTATGGACACCATACAGAAGATATTCTTTAATCCACCCATGGTTAGATTACCCGATTGGAACAAAAAGTTCTATCTAAATACTGATGCGTCAAATGTTGCTATTTCTGGCGTCTTACTACAAGAACAGGATAAACAACTATTACCTGTTGCATACTTTTCAAAATCTTTAAAAGCATCAGAAAAAAAATATCCTGCACTTAAATTAGAACTCATGGCGATTCATAAATCAGTTACTGCTTTCAAATATTACTTATACAACAGAGAATTTGTAATCCTTTCAGATAGTAAACCCCTGGAAAAATACAACAAAACTACAAACCCGGCTGATATTATCTCTCGTTGGCTCATGAATCTCTCAGAATACACATACAAATTTCACCATATTCCAGGTAAAAATAATGTACTCGCTGACTATTTATCTCGCTGTAACTTTGAAAATAATCAACAGACTTTAGCTACAAATCCTGAACTTATTCATGATCCTCAACCCTTACCTATTGTAGAATGTGATACTCCACAATCCAGCTCGACTGATTCTAATATGCATGTTAACTGCCTTATTTCTGGTACACAAACAAATCCTGACCCTTTATTAGAAATTTCGAATGAAACATTTGCTACTGAACAACAAAATGACCCTACTTTGTCTGTTGTTTATAAAGAAATCTTAAAGAAAGGATCTTCTCAAAAATTTCCTAATTACTTCATTCATCCTGATTCGAAGGTATTAATGTTAAAGAAGGAAAATATTTTTAATAACACTTTTTCGTATCACATTCTTGTTCCAAATTCACTTAAAAGCAAAGTCTTAACAATTTCACATTTATCCCATTTTGGCTTTAATAAAACTTATGAATTCTTGTCAGGTAGATATTTTTGGAAGGGCATGTATGTAGACACTTTAAACTTTGTTGCATCCTGTATCAAATGTCTTCAAACTAAACATCATCAAACTCCACCCGCACCTTTGCAGCCCACATACACTCCCAGATACCCTGGTCACACTATCAGTACAGATCTCCTTGGACCGTTTACTAATGGAAAATATGTTTTAACTATCACTGATCATTTTTCGAGACATATTGAACTCTTTCCACTTAATGACATATCTGCAAGTAAGGTTGTTAAATGCTTATTCTCTTACATAACCACCTTTGGGAGACCTTCGGTTGTCTTATCAGACTTAGGACCCCAGTACACTTCTCAGGTATATAACATTTTTAATGATACAATGGGCATTAAGGTATTACACAGTTCTGCCTCGAGACCACAATCAAATGCGATTGCAGAGCGAATCAATAAATCAATCAAATATTCAGTCAATATTCTTTTACAAGAAGGTCACTCATTCGAAAATGCAGTCTTTATACACAAATTTCTTTATAACGGCTCCAAACATGCAACTACATTGTACTCTCCTAACCTTCTTCATTTTGGACGCGAGCTTTCTCTAATTTTTAATACTTTTGATCAGTCGTGCAACCAACCCTTTCTTGATAAACATATTGAAGTACACAAATTACTTGATGATTTGAGTAAGAAATATCACAAGGCTTATAACAACATTAAATCTGCTCAAGATAAAAGATATAAATATTACGGTCAGAAAGCTAAATTAAGATCCATTTTCTTAAAAGATATTGTATATCTAAAATCAAATGACAAGTTTAAAACAAAATATACTGGTCCATATATAGTCACTTGTAAACATTCCCCTGTGTCATTCTCAATTAAAAGGTTGTATGCTCCTGATAACACAGCATTTCGAGTACATATTAATAGACTTCTACTTGCACCCCCTCGTTATGGACACTTATTTGATGCATCAAGTCATATAAACAACACTAACTTTAATACGTTTTATCAACCTCACACATACAATTTAAGAAACAGAAGCTAATGTAAAACACTATTTATTAATTTTTAAGTCATGTTTTATGATACCACATATCCAACCAAAGAGCTCATGGTTGTGTGTATGTTGTTTTTGACTGATCTTTAACAATATCATGGGTGGTCCATCACTGTTGCTCTGAAGATCTCTTGGGAACAATATTAGGTATCATTGTTATCCTTCAACACTTAGATATGTCTTCATACTCACTTAAAATTTTATTTACTTTTAATTTTTTTTGCAGTACACTTAAAATTTCTTTGACAATCCTCATTAATTCAGTATTTTTCCAGTAGCTAACCTCCCACTTAACAATTCCTGTACTGTAAGTCAAACATATTATAGTTAGATAAACAGCTACTGTAGTTTAGAAAAGTAAACAAATGATTCATGTAGGTAAATAAAACACATTTTTTTCGTATATGACTTGTACATCACCTCACTCGATTGTGACACATTTTTTCGTCTCTCTTCACTCTAGGATTGTCTGCCCATATTAGTTGTTATATGATATACATTTTTTTTTGTTTTTTTTCTTTTTGAATTCTTCCCTTTGAAGTCTTGTTCCCGTTCAAAATTAATGCCCTAAGGTTTCAAGCTTCATTGTGTTGAGAGACAAAGTTTTGGAATTGGAGTTTCGATTCAAATTTTTGAATTGTGATTCCAATTCACAACAATTCAAATTTTTTTCATGTAATTCGACGTGGGCTCCTTCAGAAGACCGCTAGTGCCTTCGGGGGAGCATCACAATTCCCTCCTCATCTAAGGCTAGGCCCTAAGCTGATGCCATAATACTTGTGTTTTACACAAGATTCAGGGTGACGCATATTTTTATGGGCGTGCTTGGAGCACCTCTTTTTTTTGTCATCCTATGCTTCGGCATGAAACACTTTTTCTACAAAAATTTATTTTTATACATCATATTACTCTTTTTTAATTGTTTTGAAAAATATAGTGCAACTATGTTGTTTTGCATATTACTGTTCTAGATTCATTTAGTATTAGTTTCATGTTTTGTGTATATGTTTCAGAATTTTTACTTGTGTCATGATAACAATCAAAGCTGCAGTAATATTTTTGTACTGTCTTGAGTCGACTCAACTTCTAAATATGAAAATACAGTACTAGCTTGGATCCATATACAGAAATATAAAAAATATAGAAACTTTAGAACTTCTGACTGTTTTTTTTTAATACAAAAGAATCCATTATCATGACAGCAACTTTCTACATATATATATATATATATATATATATATATATATATATATATATACAGGGTGTCCCATAAGTAATGGGACAAACTTTAAGGGGAGGTAGGGCACATCATAACGATTCAGAATTACATAGGAACCCATGTTCCCAAACGTCATTTTAACCCTTTAAGAGTCAGTTTTATTTGTCGATTTTTCCACATATGTGGGCGTGGCTTTTGAATGTCGAATTTTCAACAAGTGTATTTTATATGCTAATAGTTAAACAAAAAGAATATAAAAAATGAAAATGCTGCTTCTACTCGACGTATTTAACACACCGATTGTATTAATATACAATTAAGTATAGAATTTTAAAATGTCGGAACATAGAAGATTTTAAAAATGTACAGTAGGCGGAGTTATCATAGGAAGGCGAGAATAAATACTTTAAGAAATAAGTATCCACACCGGAAATTGTATTCCAGAATTTGTAGGACAGGAAATTTATAATGCGTTTAATCTTTAGACTTTGCTTTTCTTTCCACAGTAGCCTTGCAGAAATTACGCTGATTGGAATTGTCACCACCCGCTGAAGAGTATGCAACGTTTCACCAATAATGAACTGGCGGATATGCACTTCATATATGGCTTGGCCGAGGGAAATGCAAGGGCTGCACAAAGATTATATTGCGAAAGGTTTCCACAGAGAGTTGCACCGGACCGCCGAATATTTGCTTATTTACATTACAATTTAAGTAATTATGGTTCACTTCGAGGTGATAGGAGTAATGTGGGACGGCCACGACTGTCTCGAACTCCAAGTATGGAACAAAATGTGTTGGATATCGTTGGTAGCAATCCAAGTACCAGCGTACGAAACATCGCTGCTGCCATACGAGGATCTCGAAGTACAGTTCATCGTGTTTTGCGACTTGAAGGATTACACCCGTACCATCTGCAAAGAGTACCATCATTGCTTCCTACAGATTATCCTGCACGTAAAAGTTTTGCAAGTTGGTATCTCGACCAATGTCGTCTAGATCCTCATTTCCCATCCAAAGTTTTATTTACGGATGAGGCATATTTCACTCGAGATGGTGTATTCAACCATCACAATACGCATTTATGGTCTGATGAGAATCCCCAAGGAATGAGACCACATGCTGCCCAACATCGTTTTTCAGTGAATGTTTGGGCTGGTATTGTTGGCGACTTCTTAGTTGGGCCTTATTTGTTGCCAGCGCCTCTGACATCTAGAGATTACCTTATTTTTTTGCAAGAGATGCTACCAAGGTTACTTGACCCAGTACCACGTGATATGTGGTTTCAACATGATGGGGCACCTCCGCATTATGGAAGATGTGTTCGTCAGCATTTGAATCAGGCGTTTGGTCATCGATGGATTGGGCGTGGTGGACCGGTTATCTGGCCACCACGCTCTCCTGATTTAAGCAGCATCGATTTCTTTCTGTGGGGTGCATTGAAAGGTGCTGTTTACGCAACACCGATTGATACAGACATGGATCTGGTTGCGAGAATCGCCTGCGCTGCTGCAGATATTAAAGAAAATCCAGGTGTGTTTGAGCGAGTCCGCCAGTCCATGGTCCGACGTTGTAACGCTTGCATCACTAGTAATGGTGGAAACTTTGAACACCTTTTATGACATTCTTACATGTCACTTACCAAAGTACGTATAATATTTATGACCAATAAATATTTGAGATGATCTCAGTCTTGTGTCTCTTTCTTTAAGTATTTTTGATTTATTTAAAACTCCGCCTATTATAAGTTGTTTCTACATTCTAATATTTTACATTTTCATGGTTATTATTCTTACTAATACAATCAGCGCTCTAAATATTCGAATAGATGCAGCGATATTATACTTCACAATTTTTTCGTCAAACTATTATCATAGAATATCTTTTTTAAATTTAACATACATAAACCACGCCCACATGTGTCAAAAAATAGCCAAACACAGTTAAATTTTACATGGTTAAAATGACGTTTGGGGACATAGGTTCCTATGTAATTCTGAATCGTTATGATGTGCCCTACCTCCCCTTAAAGTTTGTCCCATTACTTATGGGACACCCTGTATATAAACTTTTGCATTTATGTATGTTTTTATGTTTTATAATATGTTATGCTAGCCTATGCACATTGGACAGCAAAAGTTTTTTTTGTGGTGCACCGGGTGATATATATAACGATTATTTCGTTATATATTGGTTTTTTTCTATTATTTCGTTATATTGGTTATTTTCTTAAATTATTCCTTTACCCCCCCCCCCTTCTCTTTTCAATTCAAAATTAGTCTTAAATTGTCCTTCATTCCTTTCCATCTTCCTCGCTTAGTATTTCTCTAACCGAACATCTGCAGCTGCCCAAGTTTATCTGTGAGAAATACACCCACATTTTAATCAACTGTTAAAAACAATTTCCAGATGTCGGCTATTACTGATCGAGTCAATTCTCCATTACCTTATAAGGAGATCATCTCTGTTTCGCAGTTAAAATTTATGCTTACGCTTCTTTTTCCTTTCTCGACAAAATCCTAAAAAGTATTTAACATCTGCGCATTAAAATCTGGTGCCCCTTATGTCGGCTTCTGTGTTTAGACATAACAACACGTGTAACATTTATCTATTGGCAACCTTTCCTTTCCCATCCCAGCTGGGCAACCAAATTGAATTCTGATCATGCCAGCTGCATTTTAACTGTTATTTGGCGTATACTATCCATTGTGCATAGGCGAACTTGTGTATGTTGGCGATTTTCTAGCATGCCAAAAGTGGCGGTTTGTTGCTATGTATGAGCGCACTTGACTCACTGCTCTTGTCCGGTTAAGTCGCAAAATCTCTGTTCGGAGATTTTCTCCGAGTACTGTATGTGTACCCCCCCTATTACTACATGTTTAAATAAAAAGTGACTTTGCAATCATTGTGGGGTTTTTTCGCTACCTTCACATTTAGAACCTGGACTACTATGTTTTTACTTCTTTTCCTCTAAGTGTTTTACCAACATAGCTGCTACTACAAAACGCCCTCACAATTATGACAGAAATTCTACATCAATGACGTGTTTAATTACGTAGAAAATTTCCGTGTAAAATAACTAGTGAAAGTTTGCACAGGCGGCATTTTTTTTTTAATTTCACATTTCTCCGACTGTAAGGAAATCAAATATCAGTTTTATTTATTTTTTAATCAAGATGATAAGTTTCTGAATACATTATTTATGTGTTAGGAAAAGAATACGCATACAGAGTTCTCACTTGTCGGTTATTTGGGTAATAGTACTATTGAAAAAGTGTTTTTGAGTTGCATTTTAACAGCATTTGAAACAAAAGTTAAAATATAAGATTGGTTTCTACAAAATTTTAAAGTAAAAAAAATGAAACTATAAAAAAAATTTCCTTGATAAAAGTAGCATTCTGAAAATGAACTGAGTAGGAGCTCTATTATATCTAAAATCCTTGGACGCTTTATGAATAAAATATCATATATACATATTAACGAACGAATTAGTTGGTGTGTATCACTGAACTTATAAAAGTTAACCACTTAAAGGGGGGAGGTTGGTTGGATATATTATATCCCATCTAATTTAAACGAGATTCTCACCAGAAAATTTTAATGAAATTTTATATTTTTAACTTTGGCGGCAACATGCTGAAAAATTGCCTTTTCTTATTTTAAGTCAAAATTTTCGATTTTTCTGGTGAGAATTCAATATTACAGAGACATTATTGCTTCCCCTTAACATTTTCCGGCACGGGCAAAATTTGTTATTAAAATGAGAAATTATCGACTGACACCGGAATTCACAAACGAATTGTATAGATATTTTAAAATTCTTAATTTAAGCTTTTATTGTAAAAGAAAAATTTTACTAAAATATTATTGGTGCCGTTCCAAGTTTGGAATTAAAATTAGGTATCCCAGACCAGGCACAGTGTGATGGAAAGGGTTAACCCTTTGAGGGGCAAGCAATTGCGTTCGAGTAATTCTGAACTCCCACCGGAAATTTGTAAAAAAGTTATATCAAATAAAGGAAAAGCAACTTTACGCCTGTTTTCCACCAAAGTTAGAAAAGGGAAATTTAATAACATTTTTCTGGTGTAAATCTTCAACAATCGTAGGTGGTATATAATATATACCACCACCCCTCAAGGGGCTAAACAGATTAATGAAGTAAACCGTAAGAGTCTTCTAAATACACTAATACAAGATAGCCTACAAGATAACCTATCTATCTATGTTAGCGATGACCATCTGTGGCACACCAAGAACTTCTAACTTTTTGAAGAAATACTCAACATCTTGTATCGCTGAATTCGGCGATTAGAAATGATAACTACATAGCTGCCAACTTTTACGCTTTTCAGTAACAAAAAAGTTTAACAGAAAATTTTGTCTTATTTAGTGAGCTGTTTGCGGCGATTTAAAAAAGAAGAAGAAGAATTTCTGTTATTTTTTTCTGATATGAAGAAGCAAAAAATGTTGCTAACTATGCAACTACGAAATTTTACTAATATCCGGCGTGCCACAAATGGACACCACTGACCTATACAGCTCAGACCTATCTGACATCTGGTTTAAAATGTCCTAGTGCTTCCTAAGTTCATTTTAATATGAACTAGCATATGAAAATGTCATTAATAAATTTAACTTTATTTAAATGCGAAACGTCTGTTACTAAATAAAACATCAACAGGAATGTCCTTTGGTTGTCATGATATGGCAGAAACGTAGGATTATGCTACCGCTCAGTTAAACTTCAATCAATAAAGTAAGTATCTGTTTCTGACCATAATTATTACTTAAATTTTCCATTTATAAGATGCTTAATTATTAAGCAAATTTCTGTTCAAATTGGCTGAAGATGTTTTACTAATGGAATTATGAATAAAGAGGAGGAAACATAGTGTACTGTTTACCAGTTGCGAGTGAAGTAATTGAGGAGGTTGACACTGAGGAGATTGTCTCATTGAATTAAAATAAAACGTGTAACTAATGTTTGACGTTGAAAATTAGCGAAAAACTCGCCATTTATGCTACCTATATTAAAACCAAAAAAGAATGTTTCTATTTCATAAGGAGAGAAGATTCTGTCGAACGTAGTTAATATTTTAAAATGTTTTGAAAAAAAACTGTTATTTCTTTAATAAAATAAAGACACTTAAATTCCAACGATGCATTCCAACAATAAATTTCTAGAAACTTGTTTGCCTTGAAAAGAACACCATGGAATCAAAGAATCGATTTTAAAAGTAAAGAACAGACCATAAAGAAATTTCATATACATTAGTAAATCTTGTTAGTTTGTTAACCCTTTCCGGCACACTGTGCCCGGTCTGGGATACCTAATTTTAATTCCGAACTTGCAAACGGCACCAATAATATTTTAGTAAAATTTTGCTTTAACAGTGAAAGCTTGAATTTAGGGATTCTCAATTTCTCAAAAAGTTGTTTATAAATTCCGGTGTCAGTTGATTATTTCGCATTTTTTCGCAGAATTTGCCCGTGCCGGAAAGGGTTAATTTCTTCCCTTTGTCACTAGTGGTACTAGTTAACTGTGTCATTACAAATTTTGTTGTAACCATCCAATCTTGTCTGTTTATCTAAGACCTCACACAACCATTGGAACATTTTTGATAATCTCATACAATTTTTCAAGCATGTTTAAAAACAGAAAATTTAATAAATTAGCTATTAGAGTTTCACGTAGACCAAGGGCGCAAAAATCTAGGCGGTAGTAGGCAGTCTCTCACCATTGAATTTATTTCGTTATTTTTCCCCCAACATTTCATGCAAAATTCCTGCAAGAATACTATTAAATTTTAAGTGAAGAAAACTTTTAAATTTTGGTGGGACCGATTACCCACTGGCGCCTGGATTTTTGCACACCTGACATAGACACAAGTTGAGTCTTAATGAATTAAATTTCTGGTACAAAAATATTAAAAAATCAAGTCATGCTTTTGATTTATCCAGACTCCGAGCCTATAATATTACACCATCCTTATTTATTGAGATTAATAGCCGTTTCATTCCAAAAACAGTACATAAAATGTAAATTTCAATTCAAATTTCAATTCAAACTTTACAGTTATTGTATAAATGATTTCAGCATTTTAGTTCATGTATAACATACAGTGTAAATAAAAAATATATACTTTATAATCGATTCCTTTCTCACTTTATACTTTTTTTCTCTGTTTGTATTTTAATTCAATTTTCACTAATCTCTTTTGAGACATGCCGAAAATTATTTCAAACCTCCCTATATATATTTCCAACATCATAAAAAAGAAATATTCCGAAAGAGATTCTAAAATTTGCTTTTTCTTTTAAATCCAGTTTTATTATTATTATTTTATTTATTTATTTTTTTCTTTGCATTACGGTTTTAGAAAATATTTTTCTTATCGCATTTCACAATCCACCTATTTTAAAAAGGCTTAAAAAACAATTATGCTTAGGCTTAAAAAATAATTATGCGGCAACGGGAATGTGGATCAGATATTTCCCTATTACGTTAAGGATATTAAAAATTCAGACGGAAAACAATTTTAGATCTTTTATAAAGACTTTTAACCCTTTAACGTTCATTGGTTTCTCTACGAAAACACAAAATTTTAATTCCGATCTGCAACAGTGACGCCCGAATTTTAAATAAAAAAAATCCATTTTATTATGTATGTGAAAAATGAATTTTTCTTATTTAAATATATACTTGTTCACAATCACAGGGGCCTTTCATTTATTTCAACATCTTAACAATGAAAATGCTTTGTCCGTTAAGGGGTTAAACAAATTTGGAAAATTATTTAACCCCTTGAGGGGTGGTGAGATATAGTTTATCCCATCTTATTTAAGCGAGATTCTCACCAAAAAATTTTAATGAATTTTTATATTTCTAATTTTGGCGGCAAAATAAGTGCAGCATAGCTGTGACAACATTTAGGTGAATTATATCAAAACCTAATTAGCCGCAACTTAATTCAACTTCTAACTGATTCTAAAGTTTATGAAAATCCGTCCATTAGTTCTTGAGATGCAGCTATTGCGGAAATCGTGAAAAATGTATCATAGCAACACCTAGTATCGGGATATTTACAACAAAAGCAAAATTGCACTAATTTGTATCAGGGACTAACTGAATCTGAAGTTTGATGAAAATTCGTGCATTAGAAATCCGTCGCTAGAGATCGGGTTCTGCGATAATCATGAATAATGCAGGATGGCTGCATTACCTATTGAACGATATACATCAAAACTAATCAGCCTAAAATTATATCAAGAAGTAAGTGAATCTGAAGTTTTATGAAAATCCGTACGATAATTCTTGAGACACACCTTATTATAGTACATTATATACAGTACTCGTACTTTAATGCTTGAGATAATCAACAACTAGCAGCCTAATCGCTCAACAATGAAAAAGAAATTTTATATATACTTATTTGAAAATATGTGTTCAAGATCGTGATGATTTAAAACAATGGGGTTTTCATGGTTCCAGCTATAGTTTAAATATTTCGAAATTTTCGAATGGTATCAACCATTTTTTTTTCATGCCCAAATTCATCCACGCATTGAAAAACCATAAATGACGTTGTGCACTGGGAGGCAAATGCACAGATAAACACCTCATCGAGTTCACGGCAGAAATTTTGGAATTCAAATCGCATATTAAAACGCAAACGGTCTGCCAATTCATATCTTGGTGGTAAACACCTAAACATCCGATTTTAGCGGCTGTCTCGTAGGTTTATCATTGTGTACACACAATGGTACACCTACGAGACAACCGCTAAAATCGGGTTTTTAGATGTTTTCCTCTAATATATGACTTAGCAGACCTATTGGGTTATAATATGCAAATCGAGTTTTAATTAATTCTAGAATTTCAGCCGTGATTTCTATGAGGTCATTATTTGTGCTGTCGCCTCCCAGTCTATTGAACACGTACAATGAAAATTGCCGGCGTATAAAAGATCAGTGTAAATGACTAATAAGAAAACAAGAGATACTTTAAGATTATATTAAGAATACAGGAGAGATAAGGCGAAGAGAAACTCTTTGCCTTATTTAACCAATTTTTTTTTACTAGAAATTACAGATAAAAAAACATTACAATTTTACTGGTTGTGGGCACCAGGGCTCCCAATTGGTCCGCCAACTGAACATCAATATTTTTTTAGAAATATTTTCGTTTTATATTTTTCTTCCAAATATCGCAAAAGACGCATTCGTAGATTAATTTTAGCGCCAATGCTGTAGAAACCTACTATGAAATTTCGCTTTAAAAATATTGGTGTTCAGTTCGCGGACCATTTGGGAACCGTAGGGCACCCACTGTGGTTACGCCACTGCTTTTCTTTTTATAATATTGATACATGTAATTTAGAGCAATAGTTGAGACAAAAGCACATATATTTTATATTGTGACTTTTATGCTCACTAGAAAGACTATTCTAATCAATTTCAATAATTTTACAATTTAAATTTCTTTATTAGTGTATGTAAACGAATTTAAGGGAGATGCTTTAAAAACTATCTAAAGTTTATGGTTATTGTATAAAAAATTTTTACTTTTTAAAAAATATATATTTATGAATTCCAAAAAATCCCAAGTAAAAGAAAATAGAAAGAAAGCTTTTCATGTATTTATCCAAAATTGATTTGAAAATTGTATAACATATTTTTTAATTATGTAGTTTTTATTTAGTAAACATAGTTCTAATATTTATAGTAATGTTTTGAAAAGTTATGATTTTGAAATGCATTATTTCTTCATTCTGTGTTTTTTCAATGTTAAGTCACAAGTTTGCAAACAAATAAAATTTTATTATATACTTATATAAATTTATGAATGTATAATACATATATTTGAAAATAACTAACATAGTTATAAGCGCATTTATCTCAAAGATTTACAAATTTAGCAAAAGTTTTTCGATTTTTCTCAAAGTATTTTGAATTAAAACTGAATTGTAAAATATTCTATAGAAAATAATTTAAATGCGGTATTTAAATGAAATTATAATGAAATTGAACCGAGAAAGTAGGAAAACTTTTGCTTTTTGCGAAAGCGTGTTTAAATGTTTGCGCAAATTGCGCAAATATTTTATAAATAAATGATTAATAAATGCGTCGAAAGTTAATATTTCCAAAAACTAAATGTAAACAAAAGATTCACGCTTTAAAAAATTTTAAATAATAAAAACATACAAATATATTGACTCTAATTTGAAAATGTTCAGTTAGTAGATGTTCTAAGCCCCATGCCTCTCAGTAGTATCATATGCAAGAAGAACATTAAATAAATGCACACTTTTTATGAACAGAAAGATTTATACAAAACGAAAAGTGCGTTACCCAAGACTGGAGATGGGTTCCAGTGACGTCATAGCCGAAAACAAATCTTGTGCGTGGACTCTACCGGGTTTTCTACTTACCGCGATCCTATCTGCTTTTTTGGTAAATTTTACCTTGAGGTCAGGACTCGAAAAATCTACATGCCCAATATCAGTATTGCCATGCGGACTGCTTTTTTATATTCAGATTGACACCACTTTTTTCGAATGGTAAAATTTGTTTTATTTTATGGCATATTAATGAAGGGGAATTTTATACTTCGATAAAAGTGGTGCAAATACCCAATTAAAAAGAACTAGCCCGTCTGGCAACATTGATGTCTGGCATGTACATTTTTTTAGCCCTGCTTGGATTACCAAACAGGATGTTAATAGATCAGTTAGTAGTTTAGAAATTAGGAAGGTTTAACCTCTTCGCGACGAGAGCCTTTTGCGTAATTTATAATCATTTACAACCGGTTTTTCAAAATAGAAAATTTTTCTGTAATTGAATCGTGAAAATGCCCGAATTAAATAAGGTAAACTTTACAAATACAAAATAACTGGTGGCAATAATGCAAGATTCTGAGCATCATAAGTGGCACGTATAGCTGTCTCTCGTCTACAAGGTGTTAAAAGTCCTAACGTTAATTTCATTGCAGTAGTTACAAATAAGACAGGAATACGAATAGGTGTTTAAACATAACTAAAGAACTACATAACAGAATGAGCTGTAGTTTTGCTTTCGTGCATTTGAAGTTTCTAGAAATCAATTTCTGTTGAAAAATTCTATTGTTTATATATCTTCAGTAATTGGTACTCAGAAATATATATTCATTAAAGTTATTTTTTTAAACATATGAATTGTAACCAATGAAATTTTTTAACAGAAATTGATTTTTAGGGTCTTTTTATAAGTAATTGTAAAGTTACAGCTCACTTCCTCATGTTAGTTTTTCATATAAACTTAAACATTTCCCAGTGATTTGTATATTTTTTTGCGGAGTAAGGATTAATGATGTCTTATGTATCTCTAAACTTTGTCATCTTTAGAAAGTTTGAAAGAGATTTAGAAAGTTAATATCCAGTTCCAAAGACAATGAAATATTTGCTTTGACGGCTTATAGAATAAAACAATAAATAAAAACAACTAGCACCGCAAGCGAAATACGTTGCTTCTTAATACATCAAAGAAATGAAAGTTATTTCAATCCATTTCCTTTCAAAATTTTCTGCTACTTCATAAATCATTTGATCTCTGTCTGAGAGATTATGTGTCCTTTAACCCTTTGAGCTCTGATGGTAGAATTTTCTACTACTTAATTTTAATTCCGAAATGTCACAACGGCACCAGAAAATTCAACCAGATTTATATCAAATAGCTTAAATGCATTTTTTTAGCGTATATCGTTAACCGATTTTTTTCTTTGCAAAATACTGGTGCAAATGTGACATTTGGAAATTTGAAGAAATTTACCCACCAGAGCTCAAAGGGTTAAGATTCAGCTATATTTTAAAAGGAATTGTCTGGAAGTTTTATATCATCGCTGCATTATGAAAGGTTTAAGCTACTGTAAAATTAGAATGATTCAACAGGAAATTAAAAATTACGTTCTAAAATTTCAACTTCTTTTATGGTATTCCATGGTATTAAAATTTTAATCTGTAACTCTAAACTGTAACTCTCTGTCTGTAACTCTTAGACATTTTTCTCTGAAAGTTATTAGCTACCACAAATTCTTAAAAGTAGTAATTGCTTTGCATAATCACAAAAATTCTGCCACAAAATACGGCCGATTCTTATTCTACAGTAGTAATAACTTGGTAGTAATGTTTCCGATTGGAGGAGTTTGTCTGTCACATGGAACTATAAATAAAAAAGGACTGACGTATCATTAGTACCGTGTCAAATAATCCAAATTCAAAACAGTGTTGCCAGTGAGCTACTACCACAAAATTCAGATTTTTTGATTAGCTCCTCTTTTTTTTAAATAGTATCTTTTATGTTATTTAATCTTATATAATGACGTATTAATTAAGGCGAGAACAAGGATCTCTTTTACTATTTCAGGAAATAGTGCAAATCATGAAAACCGAATTAAAAAAAAAATACTCAACTGGCAGCGCTGTTTCATATTGAATAGCTTGACATGGTATTTTCCATTCAAATTTACTGGTGGGAAAACAGGTCGAAATTCATGCTGGTATTTGTTTGCTAGACAAGCACTAAGTACTATAACCCAACAAGTAAAATAGCATAAACTAGCATTACATATTTGCTGGTTCCAGCAGACTTTCCAGCAATTCATGGTGTGTATTGCCCACTTTGATGGAAATGAGCATGAAATGCTTGCATATAGCTTGCCATGCTTTTGTTGTGCAAGCTAGCGATATAGCATGTGATGCTAGCTAGCATATAATAGCATGAAAATTTAGCAGACATAGCAATACTTAGCAATAACTAGCATATTTTTGTTGCTGGTACAAGCATGAATTTTGACCTGGGAAGTTATTTCCGTCTGTAATTAAAAAGTGTTGAACAGATTTAATAAACGCAGTCGCCATCTTGTGACAACCTCCTTTAATTACTTCATTTGCAGCTGATAGTACATTATATGTCGCCTCCTCCATATATATAAGTCCATTCTTTATAAGACTCTATAACTGTTACGGTTCCTTTTTTAAGTAGTAAAAATTAACTATTTTTTTAAATTTTTGAAAAAAAAATATTTTTTCAAACGGAATTAAAAATTTTAATTGCGGATTATTAATTAAAAGGATTTCAATCAAACTATCTGAATAGAAGAAACCACGCGTCTGGCCACACTGCTTCATAGCCGCGAGCTTCTGCTCTAAATGTATCATAAAAAATGATATTTTTGTTTCTAGGCAAAATTGCACATTTTAAGTATTCTTATATGAGCTTTAGGTATTCTTATATTCTTCAAGAAAGTCTTTTAATGTGGCAAAATTTTCCAATAATATATCTTCTTCAAGCATGACATCGAACGAAAAACGCTGAAATATCTTTGGATTCAAAATTAAATCTATGTTTACTTCCAAACTTAATTAATAAATAATAATCACATAATTATACTACACATATGATTTTACTATATAAACTAAATTTATAAAATTTCTTAATAATTACATAATTGATACATGGGTGATTCTCCAATAATTGGGTAATTTACCACTGGGTTACATGCTGTTTTTTTGTCATTCACACGTATTTTCAAATAAATTTTATTAAAATCCTATTTTATAAAGTAAACAACTACCATAATTTCGGGTGTATAAGCCGCAGATCAAACAATTCTTTTTCGACCCAGAATTTTTTAAGAAACAAATATAACTATTTAGATCGCCGTAAATATTTGTCTTCAATCACTAAATAAAATTTCTGGGTCCAAAAAGAATTGTTTGATCCGCGGCTTATACACCCGAAATTACGGTATCTTGGGGACAGTAGTGACATTGATTACTAAATGAATTTATAAAATATTTTTTTAAAAAATATATAGAGCTTAAAGCTTATGCCGGAATGTTGCAAATTAATTACTCAGTAATCTATGCTGTATCTAATTATTAAAAAATATTGGTTAAAATTTAATTTTTATTTTTCACTAAATCAATGAGTGAATCAATGAGTGTCATTTTTAGTTTTTTTTTTTTTTTTTTTTTAGCATAAAATGTATTTTGTAATGCATTTCTACAATTTCAAAAAGTATTTTCAAGAAAATAACTGAAAATTTTACTGTAATAGTATTTTAAATATTCAATTTGTCACTTCTGTACCTTGTCCCTCACCTCATGTACTGATCTTCTGGAACAATTTTAAGTGCAATGACAAACTATTTTTAACAATTTTGCCACCCAAAATAAAAATTTATACTCCAAAGTACATAATAATGTATTTTTATTGTAAATTAAAAATAATTTTATATTTATTCTGAGTCATAGAAACACTGTCCCCTAGATTTTATGACAATACTGTCTCCTTGTATAAAACTGTTAAAGTGACCACCAGGTGGCCAGATAAAATTTGGTGAACAGGTGCATTTAGTAGAAAGAGTTATCTTAATTGCCAAGAAAAACACATGGCACAATTCTAAGGACTTCGAAAATAGTTACAAGCTACAAAATGGATAAAAATGTAAGAATATGTTTATTACATGTCACTACTGTCCCCTACTTAAACTGGCCTTGTTTTTGTTTTTATTTATTTATTATTTTGTCATGTTATAACATAGTTTTGCTTAGTACAAAATATCACATTGCAGTCTTACTAAGCCTAAATTACTATGTACACAGAAGCAATTTTCTTAATTTTGTCACTACTGTGCCTGTCACTTCTGTCTCCTTTCAAAATATTTACTTGAGAACTGAATCTCGAAAGCAGATATTAATGCCATAGATGACTTGAAAGCAAAGGATACAGTGATACCATTTATTCAAAATCTATTAATATTACATCAGCTCACTTGGAATAAGTTTCAAAACGTTAAACTTCACCTGCCTTAAGCTGTTTCACATGTGACACACGTGAAAAATGTCCACATTACTGTTCAGAACCATCATTTGTAGACTTATATCCCTGTTTTAAGGACATGCCAATGATTATAAAGATACTGAAGTATCAATTCCTGATTCTGAAAGTGAACATATTTGTACAGGAACTTGGGATGCAGTTGTGTATGATGAAAATTGGTTTCCTGGTGAGTTTTAAAATTTTATTTACAATTAAATTATTATTTTAAATTTTTATCAAAATATTTTATTTTTGCATATTACTTATTACAGCATTTGTTCTTAATAGGTTTAATTGAAGAAATAAATGATGACATCTTTAAAATAAACGTTATGTTAAGGAATGGAAGCCAATTCTACTGGCCAAATATACCAGATATCCAGGATGTTCCAAAGAATGAAATTTTGTGTGCTATTGATATTCCCCCTCGACCCTACAAAATATTTTACAAAATATAAATATTTTTCCTTCAAGATATTTTATTATAGACATATGACATAAATTTTAAAATGAGCAATATTTCTCTTACTTAAACACTTTTTCTAAATGAAACTTTTGTCCAAATAAATTCACTTATTTCTTCATTATCTTATTATTGATTATTTTTTCTAAAAGATTATTAAAATTTTAAAATATTAAACTAAAAAGGGAATAATAAATAATTTATAATTGTTAAACTGTTCAAAACTGAAAAGTTTTGAAAGTATGTTACTTCTGTCCAAGTAAATGTCATTCCTGTCCGCTTATTCTTAAAGCTTAAAAATTATTCAGATTTATCAGAGATGATACATTAAACAAAATATTTTTACTATAAAAATATACACATTAATAAAATACACATATTTTTTAAATAAATTTTATTAAAATCCTAATTTATAAAGTAAACAACTGTCTTGGGGACAGTAGTGACATTGATTACTAAATGAATTTATAAAATATTTTTAAATATATATATAGTGCTTAAAGTTTATTTCGGAATGTTGCGTATTACTCAGTAACCTATGCTGTATATAATTATTAAAAAATATTGGTTAAAATTTATTTTTTATTTTTAACTAAATCAATGAGTGAAATTACCCACTTATTGGAGAATCACCCACATAATATAACTTTATAGAATGACTAGCTGACCCGCCCGGCGTTGCCCGGGTCCGTTATAATAATGTTAAACGAACTTGAAATTTTTATGATTTTATCTTCAACTCAAAATATGTGTTAATACACTGTTAAGAATTTGACCCTTTTGCTGCATCGTCACTCCACCGCTTTTATAGAAAATGATTACTTCAGCCTATTTTGGAGGATTGTCATAGGTCAAAAGAGATATATTCTATAAAAGCGGGGGAGTGATGATACAGCAAAAGGGTCAAATTTTTTACAGTGTACATTATATTAAATACGTGCCCCCTGACTGTGTCAAAAATTGGTTTTTTAAAAAAACTAATATTTAGCTGCAAAAATACCTAAAATGACTGCAATGGGAAACGCAGGAGGGAATATGTGTCCAACGATTTTGTGTTGATATTTATCCTTAAAATTACTGTTAAGTGACTTAACTAAATACTTTTTTCACATAGATATCCCAAGTGAAATATTTTGAATTTCAAACTAATTATACATCACTCTTAAATCTGACTATACCGCGAATGAAATCGATTCTCGATGATTCGCTAAAAGGTTAGTATATAATATTATAAATTCAGAGCCATTTTACAAAAATAGGTGTATATTTTTTATCAAACATGCGTAATGTTCATTCTATGAACAAAATCCTAACCGTAACCTAATTGTATCGGAATCATAACTTGTCTGTAACTTAGCTGTATCTTAACAGTAACCTAACTGCAAGTTAAATATAACATAAATGTAACTTGGCCGTCACCTAATCATAACCTACCCATAATCTAACCACAACCTAACCGCAACTTAACCTTAACCTAACTGTAACTTAACCTTGACCTAACTGTAACCTAACCGGAAAATAAAATAACAAAAGGGTCACCGGAACGTAATTGCAACCTAACTGTTATCTAACCGTAACCAAGTTCTAATTTAACATTTACTATAAACGAAATATTTTAACCATCTCGCGCTAAGTACTTAGTTTCACTTTCCACCGCTACGGAGCGCATTATGTTTTGTAGAACATCCGAATTTTAGGTTCGGATTGGATTCAAGTTCATGGAAATTATTTTGTCTTCTTCGGATACAGTTATGGTTGTTTGGAATATTTGTGTTCAGTTTAGATTCGGTTCAATTCAGATTTCGTGGGGGTTTTTTTCCCTTCAAATGGGATTTTTAAGTTCGGGTCGGGTTGTACTTATATGAAAATTATTTTACCTAGTTCCAATGAGGTTATACTTCACTGAAATATTTTTGTTAGGTTCAGATTAAGTTTGGTTCAAATTTCGGGATTTTTTTTTCTTTTTTTTACAAATTTTTTGGTTTGGAATGGGGATTTTGTCCATGGAAATTATATTGTCTTGTTCGTATTTGGTTATAGTTATTTGGACTATTTTCGTCGGATTCAGATTTGGTTCGATTCAGATTTTAGGTATTTTTTTAAATTGATTTTTAAGGTTCTGGTTGGATTCATGTCCAGGGAAATTATTTTGTCTTGCTCGGATCGGGTTTTGGTTCTTTGGAATATTTTTTTCGGGTTCAGATGTCGTTCAATTCAGATTTCGGCTTTTTAATGGAATTTTCAGGTTCAGGTTGGGTTGCGCATCAACGGAAATTATTCTGCATTGTTCGAATAAGGATATGCTTCTCTGGAATATTTTTGTCAGATTCAGATTTAGTTCATTTTTTAGGTTCGGATTGGGTTCATGTTCATGGAAATTTTTTTGTCTTGTTCAGGTCCGGGTATGGTTCTGTGGAATATTTTTGTCGATTCAAATTTCAGGTATTTTTTTCAAATGGAATTTTAGGTTCCGATCGGTTTCATGTCCACGAAAATTATTTTCTCTTATTCGAATCCGGTTATGGTTCTTTCGAATATTTTGATCGGATTCAGATGTAGTTTGCATAAAACTTCAGGCTTTTTTTTCAAATGGAATTTTTTAGGTTCGAGTCAGGTTTATGTTCATGGAAGTTTTTTTGTCTTGCTCTTATCAGGTTATAGTTCTTTGGAATATTTTTATCGATTTCAGGTTTCGTTCTGGTCATTTTTTGGGTTATTTCAGAGAAAAATTTTAGGTTCGGGTCGGGTTGCATATACACGAACATTATTTTTCTTTGATCGAATTGGGGTATGCTTCATTTGAATATTTTTGTGGGATTCAGATTTGATTCGGGTCAAATATCAAATCCATAGTTTTTTTTTTCAAATGGAATTTTTAGGGTCGGGTCGCGTTTATGCTCATGAAATTTTTGTCTTGCTTGGATCGGAGTATAGTCTGTTTTTTTCTGGTTGGGATCGGGTTATGTGTTAATACGCCTAAATATTATGTTTTGCTACTATTCTTTTAGTGACTATTTTTTATATATAATTTATTTTGCTATTTGATAATTTATTACTGTGTATGAATCGTCTGCCTATTCGAACAATTGTACGTCAAAGAGCCATTTCATTTTTGTTTTAAAACAAATTAAAGTCTTAATAAAATTTTAACTTAAATAAATGCATTCAAATTTAATCAATGATTTAAAAAAACTGCTAAAAAAGCCTCATATATACATATACATATATTAACTGCAACTTAGCCAACCACAAATACATTCTAATGTACGAAGTACCAACGATCTGACGTAATAGCTATGTCCAAAAATCCTAAGTTAAACTGACATTTTGCCAGTCTATGAATTTTAAAGGTCTTTGGGAAAAAAACAGTCACTTTTGAAATGTCAAAATCTCAAATTGGTTTCTTTTATAGAGTAAAAAGAAATTAATAGAGTGGAGGTATTATCTCTGGAGATGATGCTTAAGATGTAACCCTACATTAAGTCCAATTAAGTACCAACAAAAGCACCTGCTTTGACACGCCTATCAATTGGCGAAATTTTAAAATGAAGGGCCAAAATCACAGTCAAGTGAAATCCAGCCACCCCATTGGTCGTGTGGTAAGGGTGAAAATCACGAACTTGTTTCTCCATTTGAAAAAGGTGAGGGGGAAAGTATTTTTTAAGCGATTGTTACCGCCTGTTCTTATTTAAGATAAACCATCGAAATTAACTCAATTAAGATATTTTGATGCCATTTTAAAAAATGAGAGTGAAAAATTTAGATTATAAATGAAAAGAGATAAGATTTACTTCAAAACTGCCGCTACGATTTTTTCTCGGAAAAAGGAGTATGACAACATTTACCCAACTGCTAAGAGATTGTTCCCTGAAAAGGACGCGGCTCAATGACCAATGAGGTGTTTGGATTTCACCGGACTGTGATTTTGGCCCTCCATTTTAAAATTTCGCTATCAATTGAAACAGGTTTAAACCTGTATTTTTTTTCTCTCGTTTTTAAAAAAAGAACTAATTTATCGCTTCACCGGTAAAAATTTATTAATTATTTTATCATATGTGTTTTAAATATCAATATAGAAAATTATTTCAACGTTTTGCTTGAAAATATAACATTATTTTGTTAGTACATTAAAATCGTCTGCAGTCAGAAATTTATATTTTAGATTAATATTTATTACTTAAGTTTTCATACATGATTTTAAAAGAATGTTTTCATCATTATATTTTAAATATTTATTTACATGCAATTATTAAGTCATAAACATTTTTCATCTACGTTATAAAGTATTGAAAATTACATTAATGAAGGAAACTTTTAGTTATACAATTTTTAATTCGTATCAAATGTTTTCAATATCTTATTTAATTTTAATTTGATATTTAATTATTGCTAATTTTCCAATTTCCTTCATTTTAAAAGCGAATATTTATTCTAATAAATAATAATAGAACGAAGACCATTTTAAAAATTTGCTATTTCCTCTTGAAATATGCTTCAACTGTAATTCATTTCTTTCAATTCGTCTTATAATACAAAATCTCTTCCACGTCCTTTTGTTTGCCACATTAAATTTGAGCGATAAATGGTTTCATATCGCAAACCTTTTTTGAGCTTACTTCACCTCCACTTATCTTATTCCTCCATGGGTTTCTTTAATTCTGTCTCAGCTTTCTTATCACTTCTGCGAAAATTTTTACACAACCAACCAACCGTAAACAAATGAAAGAGAAAAAAATTTGGAAAAAGATGATTTTTTATGAGAGTGACCTCTTGATTTTAATTAATTACTCAGTTAATAATTGGAATTTTGAAATTCTGAAGCTCAGGTGCATCAGGAGAGATATTGGGCTACTCACAAAAAAATTTTGAGCTTTGTACGTGCTGTAGATTTTGCTAGCCATCGCAGACACACACACAGACACACACACAGACAGAGCGTTTTGTTCTTTTATTAGTATAGATAATTGTTAGACAAATAGAATTGCAGACGATTAAAAATTAGCTTAAAAACTTTAAGGGTTTACATACAATTAACACTGAATAGTAAGGTAAAGATTTTTTATTCAAAATGGTGAAAGAATTTACTCTCAGTTTTCTTGTTAACCCCTTGCGGCGCGGTGGTTTCATAGATATACCACTTAATTTTAATTCGCAAACGCCACAATCGCACCAGAACTTTGTTTAAAAAAATTACGATTTATTGAATGCGTGAAATATAGCGTTTTCTTATTTATAAATAAAGTTGTTATCGAATTCCGGTGTCAGTCATAATTTCAACACTTAAGCAATGAATTTGCCTTGCGCCGCAAAGGGTTAAAGTTTCATTCTAGACAAGTAGGTTTTAACCGCTTCAGGGACGCTGGTATGTGTCAGAAACCACCTGAATTTAATTCCCAAATGCGACAATGGAACCAAAATTTTAGTCTATTTTTTCCCTTTATTATGTATGGGAAAAATATCTTTATGAATATTTGCAAAGAAATTTGTAGTAAATCCTGTGACCACTCATTTATTTCAGCACTTTAGTAATGGAAACGCTTTGCCCTGAAAATAGAATAAAAAATAAAATAGAATCCAAGAGATTATTTTTTATTTCCTAGTTTTGTAGCAATTATATTTTGCTGTCCACTTTAGAGAACGGGTAGTTCATGTTATCAGTATTGACAGAGGGCTGCTTTTGTATATTCAGATAACGCTAATTGCACCAATTTTTTAAAATAGTGAAATACACTTTATTAAATAATAAATTAAGTAAGCTTTATTATATAGTGTCAGAAAAGAGATGTCAAACAAACAACCTAATTTAACACTAGGATGACGGCGAGTAGCCAATTTGGCCCCTATCAATTGAATATATTTCGGTTCGAACCATAAATTTATTTCTACAATAGTTTTAAAAGAACCCAAAGGAAAAATGGTTAATTAAATAACTTAAACAGTTTTAAATAAAAATTCTGGTGTTAAAGATATTTTATAAAGATTGTGTAAAACTTCCTGTTTTTCTAGTATTAATATAAGGCTAGTTCTAAAGGTTTTTGCTTTGTGAAGTCTCATAGCGGATAACTACTAGTCTTGTAAGCTATGGCTATCTGCGAAAAGCTTACTTGGCCATATTCAATTAATGAGATAAACCCATAAAAGAAGTGAAAATTTTCCATTCTAAAACACTGGTATCAAAAAATCTGAGTGAGTGACTTACACCACCAGTACTCAAGGGAATAGCCAAAAGAAACTGGTAACTTGTACTGGCTATGAACCCTATGCTTTACGGACCCAAAGGAGCATTCACAGTTTTTGTTTCTTCAGAAGTTCTGAAATCACAGAAAAATTCCGAGCAGTAATTTTTGCTATATTTATGGACGATATCGAATGATTACATAAAGTAAAAAAAATACTTTTGGAATTTATAAAATAAAATAAAACTCTATGCAGTCAATTCCATATTTTACTTGGAATTAAGTAAATGTTATTCATGCGTTTCTAATATCAATTTTACTTTTTATGTTGAAAAATAAACATTATTGCCCTACGATATTGTTTTACAACTATTTCTGAGCGGAAAATTTCACCTTATTTAATCACATGTTTTTGATGATTAAATAAGCCAATTTCTTCTGTTTAAAATTAGTGGTGAAAAAACGAATAAAGTATGGCAGCTATGAATATGCGTGATTATAATATATGCTTTATTTAATGATGGGTGTTTCTATTATTAATCAAGGCAATTTTTAATTAGAAAATGATAGCATGTTTTTTATAATAAAAATTTAAGTGAGCACATTTATTTTTACTGTTGCATTAACGCAACATCAGCTAGTTACGGGTAAATATTTCAATTATAAAATTTATAATCACTTATTATAATTTCAGACTAAGGTTCGTGCGCATCAAGGGATTCAAGGGATTTTAAATGCTTTAGTACCAAAATTTTCGTAAGATACTGTTTTCTGTATCTGAAGACAGAATTTAGGTATTACAAATATTACCGTAATTTCGGGTGTATAAGCCGCGGATCAAACAATTCTTTTTGGACCCAGAAATCTTATTTAGTGATTAAAGACAAATATTTACGGCGATCTAAATAGTTGTATTTATTTTTTAAAAAATTCTGGGTCGAAAAAGAATTGTTTGATCTGCGGCTTATACACCCGAAATTACGGTACTTTACATAAATTCAAGTACAAAGTGCTTATTTTTCCGTAAAGCCTGAGATCCCTGCAGAAACAGTAATATTTTTCTGTGATTAAATAACACAAGAAACTTTTTTTACACAATTTTGATAGAAATGTAGGCATCCTGGTCATCTGTCAGCTCATATTATCTCATGAACGATCATAGTACCGATAAATGTATCGAAGGATTTGAAGATTATGTATGAAAATATTTTAATTCACATATAATCGTAATTCATTATTCAAAATTAATAAAACCTTATTTTGAGAATAATTAAATACATAGTCTCTGAGGGAAAGATCTTAATATATTCTTAGTCACAAGATCCGAGTATTTAGAATGCAGTATCCTGGAGAATAAACTTTCATCTAACATTCAGTTTTCAATCGCTTGACACTACTGCAATACAAAATTTTATCCTAGAACAAATAAACCATCTCATAGAAAATTCGTTTTGCTCATACATATGCATATCGTCACATTCTACTAAACAAATAAATAACACATTTGGTAACTATCTGTTATTTGCACGTAACAAAATTGGACTATCAATGGATTTAAACAGATTGTTCTTAAATAATAAATATTAGAAACAAATGTAACAGGCACAAGCAAAAAAGCATTAAATTGTTCACAATATTTTTGTGATACAAAGATTATTGTAAATTATAGAAAATATTTTTTGGATTAAAAAAAAAATTAAACTAGAAATACATTCTTCGTTGAATCATTCTTTGAATTAGTCTTTAGGTATGTCATTTTTAGCCAATATATGAAAATTTTATCGACACCTATTATTGCCGCAGATATTTCGTATTCCTAAAAAATAGTCTGCTGGTATTTCTATCATTAGTCTTTCCAAAATTTGCTTAGGAGATGTCCACGAAAAGCCCGAGTTGTTGTCTAAAATTATCCTGAATTTCTTTTTTTATCATTATTTTCTATCGTTTGTTATTCCTCAGCAAAAAAACGGATGTTCCTTTTTTACAGGTAATCTATGTGGTACGTGAAATATGTTCTCGAAAAATCGTATACGAGCATGTTCTAATGAAAGCCCGAAACCTAAATTTTCTTTCAATCATATAAGAGAGAGTGTAAACTCTCTCTTATTTGATAGGTCATTAAACTGAGATGAAGTAGCATTACTTGCGTAGTATCTCATCCAGTAGCGGCTGGTCAGGGGGTGCTGCATCAATTTATTCACACCACTAAAATTGTATGGTTATTTCAGTTTTATTTAATCAACAAAATTTTTCGAATAAATAATATGAAGCATTCTGTTAAATTTTAGTGGTGTGAAAAATCGGATGCAGCACTCCCTGTCGAGCCGCTACTGACCTCATCGTAGATTTTGTATGTGTTGTGGCATTGCATACTTTTCCAGCCACTATGGTGAATAACATTCCATGTTTTATGGACACATCGTCAGTTTCTGTGCTTTAAGTACGGTGATTGGTGATTTGATATATATTATTTCTTCTATTGTTTTGCCATTTTTCTCCTTGATGAATCGAATTGTTATAGGTGGACAGTAGCAAAATGATGATAGTGTTGGGTTTTACTAGAAATTTTTTTTTCGAGTCCGTAAATTAATTGAAGAAGAATCACAGAACTTGTAATCAGACTCGGCTTCATTTTCAAACTTTATTTCATATTGTATCATCTGTGAGCTGTCACAATCCCAATTACTTATAAAAATTAAAGATCGTTTTTCTCCGTATTAACCCTTTGCGGCGCAGGACAAATTCATTGCTTAAGTTTTGAAATTAATGACTGACACCGGAATTTGAAAACAATTTTATTTTTAAATAAGAAAACGCTATATTTTACGCATTCAATAAACCGTAATTTTTTAAACAAAATTCCGGTGCCAATGTGGCGTTTGGGAATTAAAATTAAGTGGTATATCTATGAAACCACCGCACCGAAAGGGGTTAAAAGGCTCGTATCGCAATAAAAGGTATACGGTACATCGTATTAAAAGATTCTACAACTTTCCTAAGATGTAAAATCAGTCATGCTACCGTATGACCCAAAAATTTTGCACTTTTAGCTCGACACATGTCTCTGTCACCCTGTGAATTTCTAGATAACATTCTTTTTTTTTACCCTTTGAAGAACAGAATAACTTAGAAAAAAAAATCTTGTATTCATATATCGCATTTTCTCATATTGGGCTTTAGTTCGTCATAATTCTATATACATGTAAAGGTGATAACTGGCACGGGCTTTTTTTTTTTTTTTTTTTTTTTTTTTTTTTTTTTTTTTTTTTTTTTTTTTTATTATTATATATATATATAGCTTTTACTTTCTTTTCCTTTTTTAATCTTCGATGCTTTTTGTAAGACCTTTTACGATGTTAGAAGCATCTGCTTTGCCTGACTCCCGCAATTTCATTTGGATATAGTTGGTCAGTACTTCCACGTCTTTTGATCGAAAGACGTGGTTTTTCTGCGTTTTCTCCTTTAACTTGAACCTACAATAGATATTTGATGATGAAAGAGATTGTCTCCTATAATAGTAACAAGTGCTTACTTAATCTATATTTAATAATAAAAATAAGTTTAATTTCACTACTCAGAAGACAAAATCTCAACAAAGTATGAAGATTAAAATAATAACAAAGTAAAGGATTTGTATCTATTGTATTTCTGTGCCTGTAGTAGAAAGTAATATAGTGCCGTTTAACCATTCTACATTGTTTTTTCGAATTTTGACCTCATTTTATGAGCAGCTATCCATTTTTGTTTGAATTGGTTTTTCATAACGGAGAGCTTTTGCTTCATCGCATCTATCTTTGGATCACCTTAACCCCTTTGGGACGAGCGACACGTATACGTGCCGCAAAAAGTTTTAAGAAGCCTTGTTTTCCCCATTAACCCATTCGTGCCCAGCATCTTTTGCGTAAATTTTATTTGGTTGGCACCACTATTTTTAGAAGATTTAAGTTTAGTTCATTAATCACAAAAATGCATCATTTAAATAAAATAATTATTGATTTTCTTTTTTACCTGTGTCAAAAACAGTGCTGAATGCACCTTTCGAAGCGTCCCTAAAAAGGGACGCTAGGCACTAATGGGTTAATAAAATCTTACTGTAAAATTTACCTTATTCAATCGGGGCAATTTTTCGATTTAATAAGGCATAAATTTCTGGTTTAAAAAACCGGTGACATAACATTAAAAATTTCGTAAAAAGCTCCAGTCACGAAGGGGTTAAGAATAATTTCTTAATAATTATTGCTCCATAAATTTAAGCCTTTTAACAATTGTTGACTCATCAGATCGTTGCATGGTGGCATTCAACTCATTTCGAGTCATAGACCTTAACATATAAGTCCCTGTTAATAAAATAAATAAAAACAAAATAGCAGTAATTTATATCAGAAATTGTAGAAATCAACAAAAAAAATTTTAAAAATAAAGGGGCGGTTTCGAACGGTTGATTGTTTTATAACTATCTTGCATACTAAGTACTGCATCTAAGGCAATAGTTTTCATTGCTTAGATATGTTTAGAAATATAAACAGAGACTTTCTTCAATGTTATAAATAATTATACCTATTATATGTATGCCACTGTTCATTACAACTCCGTTATCGACCATGTAGACAAAATCGGATGGATATTCACTATGTAAATACAGTGTGTATAAAACACAGGCCTCGTTCAGAATAATCCATTATAACAATATCCACTAACTTGTTTAAAAACTAAACTACAAGAGGCTTTAAAACACTAAAATCTGAGGGCATGGGAAAATAATACGACCATTGTAGGCGAACGGCAACTTCCTACTGATCAAGTGTCGCGCTGTGTTGCACAAGCTCCTTGCACGTTTAGCATTTGGATGCAGTAATCATTTAAAATTTTGATGAATAATAAAACAGGGTAATCAAGGTTCGCCCACTCCTTTTATTTTTAAAGACTCTGGCATCAGTATTAAAAATAAGAAAATTTACATTTAATATTTAAAACACAGAATTCAGAATCACCACTATCTTTCACTTATTTTACAATATTTTTTCTGCTGTGAAATACTTTGAAAATATTTGTAAAATTTAGTCGTAGGACTGTGCGAACCCTGGTGGAAAACTGATTTTTAAATTAATCATTTTTGGCCACGTTTTCGGGCTAAATACCACTCCGTGCCAAAGCCAAGTATTCGGAAGGCGGTGTTTTACTGTCGTGTCAATCATCCTAGCATCCGCAAAAATATAGTTTCCAATTTTGTATATATTTTTAATCAATTACCACAAGAAAGTTTGTGAAACGAAAAGATCTAAAAGTGTAATTGCCAGCGATATAAGTACATTTAATCGTCAGAAGCTTGGAAGATGAAAATAATATTTTTACTGTTGTGGAGGTTCGTAAACCAATGCTAATTAAAATAAGAAACTTCTTTTTCGATACAAAATTTCTGGTAGAAATTGAATTTTATATTACAAAAATTGGCAGCTATGCTTTTTCGAATGCCCATACTTGCCAATCTCTCGCTTTTTAAATAACAAAACATACGTTAAACAGAAATTTTAATTTAAAAATGAAAGCGTGTCAGTTTTGAGTAACTACCACATCGAACAAAGAAATATTTAATTTAATAAATTTTCTGGTGGAAATAGTTTTCTTCGTTTAAAAAAAGCTGGAGGCTGGCAAGTATGAATAACAGAATGTTTCACTCTAAAAGTTAATTCATCCATTCTTCTCATCCCTAATTACGACACATTGTTAACGTTAATGTTAGGTTTAAACTTTAAAATACATAACTTAAAAGATTAGGTTTTACGAAAATTAAGAACAAAGCAAATATACATGCGCAAAAGTTATAACAGGGCTGAGCCTAAAAGTGGCCGAGAGATTCTGCTCTCAAATCTTGTAGACGGGGGTGCTAGGTTCGAACCCAATCGCGCTCGTCAGCGTTTTCTGTGGTTTTTTTCTAACGCTGGATTTAGAAGCAAAAATAAGAGTTAGGCTCCCTTAGAAAGATCCCACGAAGATCACCCCCCCCCCCCCGCCCAATCGGGCCCATATTCCACGTATACATAAATGGACGTCGTAAATAATACTAGAGCAAGTTTGTAGGTTTGGATTTTTTAATTAAAAAATTTCGAGTTCATACGAATACTCTGATTGAAAAAATTTTTGCTTTAAGCAAACATGAAATTGTATCCTTAACCCTTTGAGGGGCAAGAAAATGTGTTTCTGGCCGAGATTCCCGCCTAAAATTTGGAAAATTTTCATTTCAAAATAAGGAAAACCATTTTTTAGCTCTTTTTCCAAAAGTTATAAAAATAAAACTGAAATAAAAGTTTCTGGTGCAAATCTTAATTGAAATTAAGAGCGGTATAACATATCCCAACGCCTTTCAAGGGGCTAAAGAAAGAAAATAATATGATAGATAATTTCTGATAAAAGCGAAATTTCGGAACTGCAAAAAGGGCAAACAAGCAATCCTGAGTCAGAAACAGCCACAACCATACGCTCGGACTGAAGAGATAGAATTTTTTGCCTTGTTATCCAGCAATTCTACGAATAGACAAGAAAAAAATTACATGTAAAACATTCTGGTAAAATATGAAAACATAGACACCTCATGATGGATGTAGAGGTGACACAACCCTGAAGGAATTAATGATAATTCGTTACTTTATTCTCGAGTTTTTAAATAATAATTACGATTGAAATATCCAATGGGATCTTGACAAAGGTGGAAACAGCCAAAATCAAAATATTGTCCAGTAAGGATCGTATTTCCGTTATTATTTTTTTTAATGGAGTATAATCATGTTCCGTTGCTTTGAATAGGACTGCCACTGCGACTATTTTTATATTATGTTCCCAGCCCTATTTTCGAAAAATATAGTTTGTAGTATCTTTCTCTTTCGAATCGTGTTCAAATGTTGTTCAAGATGTCAAACAATTTTCTTTTTAAAGAGTGGTAAGAAATAGAATTAAAAAATAGCCATCTGTGGCATCAATGTTTGAAGGAAGTACAGGGTGTTTCCATGAGCACTTGTCGTGTAAGTCACATTATTAGTAACTGCTAAGTTGTTGGCCACCATTATTTTCGAAAGGTTTCCATGGCCTTATTTAATTAATGAAATATCTCTGAAAAATAAGTGTCATTTTTTCGTTCTAAAATACTGGTATCCAAAATCGTGGCATGTGACTTACACGACATGTACTCATGGAAATACCCTACAGTAATTTCCTACTTATAATCCGCGGATAAAACAATCATGTTTGAAAACAGAAATTTTATTTAATAAATGAAGTGAAATAAGTACAGCGACCTCATAAGTTGCATTGTTTGACATGAAATTTTCGGGGTTTAAACATAATTTCTTTAACCGCGGATTAGACGCCTGTAATTAGGGTAATTGATTACATGGACTGCCATGAACTGTTATTTAAAATGTAGTGTACGCATTAAAACATTTAAAAATACAGTCTAATTTAGTTCCTATATGTTGAAAAAGAAAATAATTATTCTCTAGAATGCTATTAGTTAGGAAATATAATTTTCCAAAGTTGCTATTTTAAACAAACATTTAATGGAATACTGCGGTGATAATTATCATGGTTCGTACGGATCCTGGAATTTCATGACCAGGAAATTTTTTGTTACCAGTATATTTTTGTAGAAGATTTTTTTGTAGAAGTAAAACGAAATTTCTCATGTTTGAACTCGAGTTATTTTTTCGTAAAATAATTCTGGCAAGTCAGATGAAAAATAACGGTATCCGTACGAACCATGATTATATATCATGAGTTTATAATGCATATTTTCATGTACAACTTAAATTTTTATTAAGTGAGAATAGTTTATTCGCAAATAATAGATTATAAAATGCACTTTAGAAACATAATTACTAGCAAAATATTAGTAGTTCAGTTGTTTTTTAATGATAAAATATTTATACAGTACATTTTTTTGTTCTAAAACAAATTTGAAACTTTCACGTTTTATAATACGTATACTATGCATAAAAAATCCCTCTTCGTTAAAAGATGGGGGATTAAACATCAACTTTCAAAAGCTTTTTTTCTTCTGCGTTATATTTTGTCAAACTTTTCAATAAATTAGCTATAGAATGTAAAGAAAAAAATAATTCCCTATCTTACGAAAAAAAATTAGCTTTAAATATCCAAATATTTATACTTCAAATAAATATGCTCACCATGCTTTTAGAAACATACCGTAAAAAAATCCCTGGAACCAAAAATTTATCGACGGAAAAAAAAGTGATATTTTGTGTTTAATATTACTTTTAACTTCACTTAAATATTCTTTTAATGCTGAAAATGGAGAATGTACTTTAAAAAATGGCGCATATATTCAGAGAATACTTAAAGTGTATATGTGCAAGAAAGAAAAATAGAGAGACAAAATACATAAATTTACCTCAGAGGGCTAAAGCTGTGTTTCATGCTTGAACTGAACTTTGTAAAAACTTTTAAGCCCTTTTGATATTCTTTTAGTGCTTTGCTAAAATGTAAAGTTTGTGACTTTTATTTATTTTTTTGGTTCTTTATATACAATACAATCTAAAATAGTGCTACCGAAACTTTTTGAAGAAAATTCGTTTGCCTTTCAATATCCGCAAAGAAATATTTTGTAGAGTTCGAAATTTTTAAAATCAAACTTTCTATCAATAAATAAAGCAATTTATTCTGTACAAAAACAGTTAAATTTGGGTGGCCCATGCGCCGGAGATTTTGCGCCCTCTACTTAATCCTTTAACCCTTTGTGCTTTCGGAATGATTTTCTACAAAATGCTTAAATGTCACATCGGCACCAGTACTTTCTAAACAAAATATTTGACTTATAATATGCGCAAAAAAATGCATTAATCTCTTCCCTGATTTGCCCGTACGTCATATGGGCAACGTGTTTTTGTCAAACATGATTTTCCCGTCCATATTCCAATCATGATTTATTATTCTCACCAATAATTTTTGTTGTTAATTTTGCATTATATATTCCGAGCATTTTCTGATTTAATTAGGCAAAAGTTTCTATTTAAAAAAAACGGTAAAGAAAGTTTAAAAATTCTGTAAAAGACATGAAAAATAGGCATTATTTGAAGGTTTTTTTTTTACATTTTGATCAGTTAAGTGGTTAATCTATTTACATACAAATTTGATTTAATATTCGTGTGCCAATGTAATATTTGGAGATTAAAATTAAACGGAAAGAAATTAACCTATCAGAGCTCAAAGGGTTAGCGCTTTAAAGATTATTTTCCTCTTTAAAATGCAAATCTTAGAATCCTATCAGTTTTTTTAATAGAAATTTTTGTTTCATTTTATAACGAAATTTAAGACATAAAATAAAAATAATGTTCCATTAAAAAATAATGGTGTAAAAACAAAAAAAAAATTTAAAAGTTTTCCTTGTACTTGCTTATTTTGCCATCATTAAAAGTGTTTTTTTAAAGCAAAATATGAGAAAAGTTTTCCAGGAATGTTTAAAATTTCTAAATATAAATCTCAGAATTTAAGCTCTTCACTCAGTTTCAAGTGTACTATTTTATACTTAACCCCCATCTACCAAATAAGTTATATATCATTAAAATAATGTGTAAACCAGATATTAAGTTTAAAAAATCAAAAAAATATCTGTTTTCATTGTTTTTCTACAATTTCAGTAATATTTTCGGTTGGGTTAATTCTAAAAGATGCTATTAGGACTCTAAATCAACTGTTTTTTAATACCAATATTTTTGACGAAAATTTTCTGTGATTTTACATTTGCAATGAAAATAAGCTTCAATTTTTTTTTCAAAAATGTTATAAATTATAAATCATATATATAATTATATTTTATACATGTAAATTATATATATATATATAATTTACAAAATCGAATTCGATGTTATAAATTCGCAAGAATAACTAAAAAAATTTTGAAAAAGATGGTGTTCAAATAAACAAAGTGCAATCTCTTGTATATATATATATGTATATATATATATATATATATATATATACAGGGTGTCCCTAAACAAATGGTATATACGCTAGGGGATGATAAATCACCATCAAGACGAGTAATAGTAAATAGGAAACCAAGGGTCCCAAACGTTTTCCAAAAGAGATAGCCGCCATTAAAATTTGGGGTCCAAAATTTCAAATGGACATAAAAAACGGAAAAATTGGTCGATTGATTTGCGGTTTTCACTAAAATTATTCTTTATGTTGGTATTTTCTTGAAAATAAATTATAAAGATAAATTTCGAAAAATGCCGATAGAGGGCGCTTTAGACTTTGAAGTAATGAAAAACTATTTTTTACTGTGATTTTTTGCGTCTCATTACATGGTTTCGTAAGCTTAGACTTAAACTTAAATTTTGAGCTCAAAATCTGAATAGTTGGAAGCGGTTAAGTAGCACAAACATAACTGTGTTCAGAGGGTTTAAATTTCAAATGACTATAAGAAACGGAAAAGTTGGTCGATTGATTTGCGATTTTCACTAAAACTATTCTTTATGTCGGTATTTTATTGAAAATGAATTATAAAGATAAATTTCAAAAAATGCCGATAGAGGGCGCTTTAGACTTTAAATTTACGAAATAATCCATCCTAATACTATTTTTTGCCGTTATTTTTTGCATCCAATGGTTTCGTAGGCTTAGATTTAAACTTAAATTTTGAGCTCAAAATCCGAATAGCTGGGAGTGGTTACGTAGCAAAAACTGAACTGTGTTCAGAGGGTTCAAGTTTCAAATGATAATTAAAAACGGAAAAATTGGTCGATTCGTTTGTGGTTTAAAATAAAACTATTCTTTACGTCAGTATCTTCTTGAAAATGAATTTTAAAGACAAATTTCAAAAAATTCCGTTAGAGGACGCCTTAAACTACAGAGTAACCAACAACAAATTTTAACCGTTATTTTTTGTATCTAATTAAATGCTTTCCAAAACTTGTTAAATGTTTTCCAGATCTTAGATTTAAACATAAAGTTTGAACTCAAATTCTGAATCGTTGGGAGGGGTTAAGAAGCGCAAACTGAAGTGTGTTCAGAAGTTGAAATTTAACCCCCCCCCCCTCGAACACAGTTCACTTTTGCGCTATTTAAATACTCTCAACGACTCAGAATTTGATCTCAAAATTTAAATCTAAGCATTTGAAAGCGTTTCATGAGATTTAAAAAAATAACGGTTAAAAATAGTTCTACGCTACTCTAATGTCTAAGGCGCCCCCACTATCGGCATTTTGTGAAATTTATCTTTAAAATTTATTTTCAAGAAAGCACTGATTTAAAGAGCAGTTTGAGCAAAAACCGCAAACGAATCGACTAATTTTTCCGTTTTTTTTTATAGTTTTCCGTTTCGTTTGAAATTTAAACCCTCTGAACACAGTTCAGTTTGTGCTACTTAACCACTCCCAACTATTCAGATTTTGAGCTCAAAATTTAAGTTTAAATCTAAGCCTACGAAACCATTTAATGAGATGCAAAACATAACGGCAAAAAATAGTATTAGGATGGATTATTTCGTAAATTTAAAGTCTAAACCGCCCTCTATCGGCATTTTTTGAAATTTATCTTTATAATTCCTTTTCAATAAAATACCGACATAAAGAATAGTTTTAGTGAAAACCGCAAATCAATCGAACAATTTTTCCGTTTTTTATAATCATTTGAAATTTAAACCCTCTGAACACAGTTAAGTTTGTGCTACTTAACCGCTTCCAACTATTCAGATTTTGAGCTCAAAATTTAAGTCTAAGCTTACGAAACCATTTAATGAGATGCAAAAACTCATGGCAAAAAATAGTCTATAGCGCCCTCTATCGGCATTTTTCGAAATTTATCTTTATAATTTATTTTTAAGAAAATAACAACATAAAGAATAATTTTAGTGAAAACTGCAAATCAATCGACCAATTTTTCCGTTTTTTATGTGTATTTGAAATTTTGGACCCCAAACTTTAATGGCGGCTATCGCCTTTGGAAAACGTTTGGGACCCTTGGTTACCTATTTACTATTACTCGCCTTGATGTGCTCTATCACCTCTAGCGTATAAACCATTTGTTTAGGGACACCCTGTATATATATATATACAGATTAACCCTTTCCGACGCAAGCAAATTCTATTAGCAAAATGAGAAATTGTCGATTGACACCGGAATTTATAAAGGACTTGTCTAGATATTACGAATTCCTTAATTTAAGCTTTCATTGTAAAAGCAAAATTATATTAAAATATTACTGGTGCCGTTTCCAGTTTTGGAATTAAAATTAGGTGTTGCCGGCCCGGCAACACTGCTCAAGAAAGGGTTAAAATAACACAGGTAACAATTTCCTTTTGTTTGTTAAAGGTGACCGCTGTCACTCATTAGACAAAAACTGACAAAATTATAATTTATCCATTACCGTTTCAAGGGCATCAGTATAACGCCTTCGAACCCGAAGGTACATTAACTTAAACTCATTTTTTAATTAGAAATTCAAAATTCACACCAGAAATCGCAAAGAATAACTTGTTCATTATTTAATCGCAGAGATTTCATGATTAACTAAAGTAAAGGTTATTCATTTAAAATTTCTTGTGAGAATTTATAATTTTTGAATATAACCTCCTAGGTACAGAAGTAACACATGTTATACTTTTGAACCGAGAAGGTTAACCACTTAATCGTCGCGCCCGAGACATTCACGATCTGCAAGTTTCACGGCTTTTATTCAGAATTGTTTGTCTAAATCATTCCCTTAATCATAATTGGATTCCAGTCACGGAAGTCAATGATTGTTAATAAATTATGTTATAATCAAGGTACACGTAACTCAATTTATGCTCACAAACTTAATTATCATTATTGTTCATTTTATGAAAGGATAGTGGCATGTGAAGCGAGCTTATAGAAAGTTTTGAAATTTAACTTGTAAGCTTAAAGTTTTAATTGATGCAATTAATACGTAAAAATTAAAACAAGAATGTGAGAACATTTTCAACTGAGTACTTTTAAATAATGACGATAAACGTTTCTGAAAATAACTATTTACAAATGTAAATACTGTGATTGCAATTGAATATACTGTATAGTAGCTAAAATATAAATTATGCTTTTACATTTATTGATTAATTGTATTTTAATAATTTTTTGGATGATTTTCGAACATATTTTCATGCATTCTTATTTTATATGCATGAAATAAAATTTCATGCAACGAATTTTTACTATTAATATTTCTTATTAGAATTTCTTTTGGTTGAATCGTTAAACTTTTATACATTTAACACTAGAACAGCCATCAGGGGTCATTTTGACCCCTGCAAGATTGATAATAGTTGATTCGAGCCAGAATTTTTTTCATAAGGTATGCTAATATATAAGCAGCACAAAAATAGACTAACTAAATAAGTTAAACAGTTTCAAATAAACGTTCTGGTAAGAAACACTTTTTATAAAACTTTAGTATAAAATAAAGTCAGATTCGGGTGTTAAAAATGTATTAACCCTTTGAGCTCTGGTGGGTAAATTTCTTCAAAATTCCAAATGTCACACTGGCACCAGTATTTTGCAAAGAAAAAAAACGGTTAATGATATACGCGATAAAATGCAGTAAACATTTTTCAAATAAATTTGGTCGAATTTTCTGGTGTCGTTGTGACATTTCGGAATTAAAATTATGTGGTAGGAAAATCTACCATCAGAGCTCAAAGGGTTAAGGGTGTTCTTAACTGCTTTGCTCAATAAGCGCAAAACGTTTTGACACATTTACAAATTCATTTTTTAACAGAAAGATATGAAATTGAAAGGCCTGACTACGGAAGCGATTTCGAATCGAACTCATTTTTCCATTTCATGATAATTAAATTACCTATCCAGTTCTAAGCTATTTCGATCTCTTGACTACCCGTTTTTCTCCTGCTTTTTCGACCGGTTTTTCTGCTTTAGTCGGGAAATGTGCTCAAAAGTGTCAACTTTGAAGGCATGTTATGAAAAATCTATTGTGTTTCTTAAAAAACAGAAAATTGAGTGCAATTAGACAGTTTCTGAATAATAACACCTGCTAGTTTCATGCATTTCCGAACAAAAATAAACTAAAGCATGTGTCACAAATTTGCCCTTTTTCATTTAAGAACACCCTTAACCCTTTGAGCCCTCCTGGTAGAATTTTCTACCACATAATTTTAATTCCAAAATGTCACAATGACACCAGAAAATTTGACCAAAATTACTTCAAAAAGGTTTAATGCATTTTTTCGTGTTTATCGTTAACCGTTTTTTTTCTTTTCAAAATACTGGTGCCAATGTGACATTTGGAATTTTGAAGAAATTTATACCCCAGAGCTCAAAGGGTTAAATAATTAATGAGTACAATAACGGCATGCAGAGAATTTGGAGTCACCGTTCTCTAAGTACTACGCCTGAGCGTTCGCGCAAAAATGGCGGCTGTCATACGTGGATAGCAGTGGTGCAGATTGGGAAGGGTTACCAAATGCTCCGGACACCAGTTAAATTGTAATGTTTTCTTCTTCTTGATTAATAGCTGAAAATTCTCCGATTAGATAAGGCGAGTCAAACTGTACAAAATTAGTGGATACTAGAGCGTTTGGACCCCCACCCTGTTACGCTACTGGTGGATAATTTTCAGCGTTTATACAATCCCTTGAATTTGAATGCAAATAATTTTTTGAAATGTTATTTTTTTTCAGGTTTGTTTTTCTGAAATTAAAACAATAAAAAAATACTTTTTAATTTTTGAAAATACTCGTGTCTAAATGTATGAATCCACACCAAAACTTTAAGAAATTCGTCAAAGACAGCGGTCATTTTTGTGTTAGCACTCTAGCTTAGTATTCAGGGGACGGTGTTGCAGTTTCGATTTACACGGGCTTTTTGGAAATATTATTAACCCTTTCAGGACAGGAACCTTTTTAAAAAAAATTTAATATATTGTCACCGGTTTTTAAAAACAGAAATTTGTGTCTTATTAAATCGACGAAATGCTGCGATTTGATAAGGCAAATTTTGCAGTAAAATTTCACTGGTGCTGACAAACAAGTATTCCGACGCTTTTCGCAGCAAGTAGACGGGTCGCTCATCCCCAAGGGGTTAATCACTTATATGATGATGTACATATTCCTACACACTTTTTAATAAATATTCCATTTTGTGTTCAATTTTAGAAAATATTTTAAATTATACGATTAAAGAATGTAATTACAAATTTTGCAATATGAAATACAAAAGTTCCAATCGGGGATAGTGGCACCATCTTAAAAATTCCATGGGGTGTATGTTCCTTGGCTACACGAGTTACATGACACGACTTACGGCTATATGGATTACTATTTCTAAGCAAATGGGAAGGAAATTAAAGTTAAAATCCATATTCTGCAAATTCATAAATTTAAAAAGGTCATTATGCTTAAATGTGATGAGATTTCTTATAAATTTGTCATATTTAAGATTTATTTCCCATTTTGTAAAATATAAAATTCGAAACATAAGAAAATGAAGACTGATTATTCTGTTTTTTAATGGAAACTAATTTTTTTATATTGAATGTTTATTTCTAATATATAAAAAATATATAATGCCACATTTAGAACATTTTTGAGTAGGCAAAATCTAAATGAGATGGCCAAAGTACCTATAGGTGGAAATACATTTTAAGCAAGTCAGGTGCAAGCGATGCGTAACAAATGGCTGATTTTCGGTACTAAATTTTAATAGTAATTCTTCGCCTTACTGAATTTCAGAAATCCTTTTATAGAAGAGGAATACTATAACAATTCAGTGATCGCAATCAGTCTTGTATGCGTAGTGTTTGCATTCTTGTCCTTACTGTATTCATTTATTTGTTATAAGATTTTTAAATATTTAACCATTTCACGCCCAGTGGTCCTACTTTGGGATCACCTAATTTTTATTTCAAGCATTGAATCGACATCAAGAATATTTTAATAAAATTTTGCTTTTGGAATGAGAGTTTAAAGCAACACATTTTCAAATTTTAAAGATCGTTTATAAATTCCGATGCCAGTCAATCATTTCATCACTGCTCTGTGAAGACTAGGCCTGAGCTCTGAAACAAAATGGCAGCTGCTGAACCGGAATTTTTTTGACATATGTACGGTCCCTTAAATTTAGACACCAGTATTTTAGAAATATTTCTTTAATTAGTATAAAAGAAAAATACTTTAATCCTTTCAGGGGTATCGTTTGCAATCGGCAAACGGTTAAATTTTACTGTTCTAATCGCGAACTGGCACCAGTAAAGTTTTAGTACTATTTCAATCTCATAGTATACGTGAAAAAAGACCTCTTGATTATTTTCAAGTAAATCTGTTCTTAAATTGCGGTGTGAATCAATTATTTGAACATTTTTGGAGCAAAAATACCTTGCCCCTGAAAGGGCTAAATATTTTTGTTACGAATATTTGAGGGATCGTATACATGCTGAAAAAAAATCCGTCGTCGTCATTCGCTACTTTTGTGTCAGCACTCCGGTCTGGACTTCATGGGTTGGTGCATTTCATACTATAACGAAAAGAATTCTTCTGCGTTAGAAAAGGTTAATACCTTACAACCAGTAGCGGCTGGTCAGGGGGTGCTGCATCAATTTATTTACACCCCTAACATTTTATGGTTATTTCAGTTTTGTTTAACCTTTAGATTACGGAGTAGAACTGGCAACTATTTTTATATTCATTCGTACCACAATTTAGAAGAAAAATTCTTCGTATTAGCTATCTTGTGAAATTACACTAGTATTAGTTTATGATAGGGTCTAGTTTTCAAAAATTGGTGCGAAAACAATAAAGAAATAGTCTCTGGGACGACATATATCCCAACCCCGTAAGCAAAGGGTTAATGTATTGGGTTGGAAACTAAGTTCCCGCAGTTTTTTTAAATAGAAGTTTTCTACCAGAATCTATACTTTGTTTTTTGGATACTAGAGCTAATTTGTGTTGAAACTCAGATCTATAAAATGGAGTGTCAAGTTGAGAAAAAGAAACATTTTCGACACCTCCTTCTCTTTGCTTTCAATCAAGGTTGTAAGGCCGCAAAAGCTGCTCGTGACATTTGTGCTGTGTATGGCGAGGGTGCAATAGCTGAAAGAACCGCCCATGATTGGTTGCCAAGTTCAAAAATGAAAATTTTGACATCAAAGACGCACCTCGTTCTGGCCGTCCAGTTGAGTTTGATGAGGAGCGATTAAACCAACATTTGCACGAAAATTCGCGTCAAACGACAAGAGAACTGGCAAAGAAAATGAAATTCTCCCACACTGCTATAGTGAAGCATCTTCACTCGATGGGAAAAGTTCAGAAGTTTGGAGCATGGGTTCCGCATGTTTTAAGTGACAACAACAAGAATCAACGAGCCGCAATCTCCGCTGGTTTGCTTGCTCGTCACCGCTCAACTCATGGAAACAAGCAACGATTTCTTTACCGAATCGTTACTGGCGATGAAAAATGGTGCCTGTACATTAATATGAAGCAACGCAAGGAATGGCTCAGCCCTGGTAAATTACCAACACCGCGTGTAAAACAAGATCTTCACCCACGTAAAACGATGTTGTGCGTATGGTCGGACTGGGAAGGCATTATCCATTACGAACTGCTTGAACGGAACCAAACAGTCAACGCGGAACTCTATGTTCGACAAATGGAACGACTCAACGTAGCTATTCAAGAGAAAAGACCTAATCGGCAGCATGGAGTCCTTTTGCTGCACGACAACGCCCGCCCTCATATCGCCAATATGACCAAGGAAGCCATTCAAACGCATGGCTGGGAAGTACTGCCGCACTCGCCGTACTCTCCTGATTTGGCACCAACGGATTTCCATCTCTTTCGATCTCTGTCAAACGCTATGCGCGGAGTTTCGTTCAATACTGATGCAGACTTGAAAGCTTGGTTGGATGAATTTTTCGAGTCGAAACCAGGGGATTTCTACCAACGAGGTATTGAAAATCTTGTTGAATGTTGGGAAGAAGTTGTAAACAACAAGGGAGAATACATTGTTGAATAATTATTTGTTATTTTTTATTGAAAAATAAACTTTGAAATAATTTTTAAAAAACGGCGGAAACTTAGTTGCCAACCCAGTTGGCATTCCATAGTTGACATTCCATTTAAACCCTTTCGACTCGGGTGTCACTTACACAAATTTTATTTGGTTTACACCACTTTTAAAAAAAAGTTTCCTTCAAGTACACAATTTCAAAAATGCTGTAATTAAATAAGGCAAATTTTATTTTCCTTTATTACTGGTGCCAAAAACAAATTTTGCAAAGAAAGATGATGTCGCGTCAGACTAGACATACGAATGCAAAGAGTTAATGATCTGAAATTTAACATAAATTAACTCGATCAAAAAAAAAAATGTAAATTTGGCAGAACAAAAACGTATTTAAAAACACGGCGGGAACTTCGTTGCCAACCCACTTGCTACTTTATCGCTGACATTACATTTTAACAATCAGCATTTTAACATGAATTAGGTCGATCAAAAAAACAGAGTATAGATTCCGGTAGAAAAATTGTCTTTAAACAAACGGCGCACAGTGGGGCAAAAAGCCTTCAAAACTGGCAAAAAATCGAAAAAATGAAATTTTATTTTGAACTACCGACATACGTCACTTTAATAGAGCAGATGTCAGTACACATCTGCCTAGTATTAAAATTTGCGCAAAGTTATTTTGATCGTCACTAGAGAAAGAAGTTAAATTGCATATTGTACTTTGATAATAAGTGAAAAAAAAATCAATAATTTTGTTTCAACATTCGTTTGTTAATTTCGCTATAATAATTAAAAAATAATTTTTTTTGACTATGGAACCTTTAACTACAAGTATGTAGCAATAATGCATTAACTTTCAATTTGTTTTAATACGATTTTTATAGATATACAGACGCTTAGAATATATAGTGGTGAAATTTATTAAAAAAATTAACACTGTCTACAAACATTGTAGGTTTTAGTTATGAGTTAAGGCGAGTTAAGTGTTAACTATAATTTTTTCTAATAAATATGAGTTTTAAAAGGACAAATATGCCAGAAAATCTTGCTACTTTTTGCTACTTTTTTAAATGTATGGTCATTTTTATAGCTAATCATCCTTAAATTTTTGTTAGTATACGGGTGTGCCAAACATGATTATAAATATTTTCTTTGTTAAATACGAATTTTAATGCATTGTTTATTGCAAAATAATGTATTTAAATGATACTGACTATCATGGAACGTTTTAACAAAAAACTTTTGAAAAGTAATGTGATTTTATGATATAAGAGCTCCATAATCGGAGAAACTACGAACAAGTAGTTTAAATGAAAAGAAGATTAAATGTTTTAAAGTTTAATATAAATTCCGATGAGCAAAAGCCTGGCGAAACAAGGGAAATTCTTTAGAATTAACAAAGAGTGGCTTGGCAAATCGCTTTCATTTCCTCGATTTCAAAAACAAACAGAAGCGTCAATGAAAAGCAAACGTGCCTATCTTCATATTCCGTCTGAATTTGTTCTGGACGATCAAAAATATCAAGAGTAAAACGGTTATACAATTCTAGCTCTACATATTCGTTAGTGTACGTGACATGTATGAGTTTAAGATCTAAAAAACAGGAAAACAAAAAGTGAGTGTTAGCACTAAAACAACAGAAACAGTTTTTCTTCTGCTGTCTTTATAGTAATACGTACATTTTGCCTGAGAAAGGTTGATCCAATCCTTCAAAACGAGTCGCTAATATTCATTATAAGGTTTGCTTGAGAATAATTAAAACTACTAATTATGTTTACATTTTTTAATGCGATATTATGGATGATTTATAAATATCTAATTAGTATAAAACTATCTTAAATTCTTGTTTTTAACTCATTTTTCTACAAAAAATATTGAAAAAGGTTTGTAAATTAATTAATAAATTACTATTTAGCTTATGTAAAAGTTTAAAATTTTACTACTTTTCTTCTACAAAAGAATCCGTTATGTGCTTTTTTTGTTCAAAGTAAATTTTATTTTTTGCCAACTTTGGAGGCTTCCTGCCCCACTGTGCGGCGGGAACTTAGTTTCCAACCCAATACAAAATTTGGCAAATAAATAATATGAAAGATTCTGTTATATTTTAGTGGTGTGAAAAATCGGATGCAGCACTCCCTGACGAGCCGCTACTGCTTACAAAAAAAATAATAATAAATAATATATCATTTAGTTTTCATACTTAAAACTCTTTTCATTTTGATAATAAATAAACAATAAGTTGAAAATTAATAACTAACGCAATCTACTTTTACAGGGTTTGTACACATGAAGGATTTTAAGTTTTTTAGAACTGCGAATTTTGTAATCTACTGATCACTAAAATATATATTTTTTCATTACATAAGCCAAATATTTTTTTTCGAAAATTTTTGTTGCATGTCCTTCAAAGTTCTTGAAGTGTACGGACAATATTTTATTATTTTTAAATAGTACTGTATGTTCTACACAATTATTTACTAATATGAACACAATACCTTTTTTTGGAAATTTGGCCTATCATGAACTCAATTGACGCGCTTTAAGTGCTTGTTTAGCTTGTATGAGTAGAAATTTCTTTAAGCATTTTTATTATATCGGAACAAAAAATGAAAATTTAGAAAGGGAATGTGTAAAACAATCTGTGTCTGGGTTAGATATTTTTAATAACATTGCAAATCACTATTTAATTAGAAATAAAAGATAATTTGAAATAAGAATGTTTTTTACAGCTATAAATAAATGATCTCATATTAACCCATTAGTGCCTAGCGTCCCTTTTTAGGGAGGCTTCAAAAGGTGCATATAGCACTGTTTTTGACACCGGTAAAAAATAACAGCAATCTTTATTTTATTTAATTGAAACATTTTCGTAATTAATGAGCTAAACTTAATTCTTTTAAAAATAGTGGTATCAACCGAATAAAATTTGCGCAAAAGATGGTGGGCACGAATGGGTTAAAAATATCATTTACGAAATTTAAATGAAATGTAACTAATCACAATATTTTTTTCTTTCAACACAATGCTTCTAGAAAAATTGATTAAGGCAGGATTCGCACACTTCTACCATTAAATTTTAAGAATATTTTCAAAGTATTTCGCAGCAGAAAAAAGTTGTAAAACCCGTGAACGAAGGTGTTAATTATGAATTCTGTGTTTTAAAAATTAAATGTAAATTTTCTAGTGTTTAACTGTGGTGCCTGAGTCCTTAAAAATTATAAGGAGTGTGCGAGCATTGTAAGGCATATTTGTGTTATCCCCTAAAGCTTTGATTGAAAACCTTAGTTATTCATCATATATTTTAATCTTCGCTAAAATGTAAACCGATATTATTAGATATTTTTTTGCATTTTTTTGAAGGCATATTTTTTCCTAGTTTTATTACAGCCATCTTTTAAGCTTTTTTGTTATTACTAAAGTTCAAAAGTATATTTTTTCTTAGTTAATCGTAGAGTTTATCTATTTAACCCCTTGAGGAGCAGCGAGATATATTTTATACCACCTAATTTAAACAAGATTTTCACCAAAAACTTTTAACGACATTTAATATTTTTAACTTTGGCGGTAAAATGTTGAAAAATTACTTTTTCATATAACAAAATTTTTCGATTTTTCCCGTAATAATTTAAAATTACAGAGATATTATTGCTTGCCCCTCAATGGGTTAATATGACAAAATTTATCTTCAAAGTTTGGTAGTGAGGGATAAATGTAAAAGTTTGCACGACGGTATCATTTTAAATAGGTAATTAAATAATCATCTAAAAAATATATTATTCTATCATTATTTGTAAATTCTTAAGTATATTAATTCCCCGAAGTTTATTTATTCATAACTTCTGCTTTTAACGATTTGAGCTCTGGGGTGTAAATTTCTTCAAAATTCCAAATGTCACACTGGCAATGGTTTTTTTGCAAAGAAAAAACCATTTAACTATAAGCTCGAAAAAAAATGCATTAAACTTTTTTCAAATAAATTTAGTCGAATTTTCTGGTGTCATTGTGACATTTCGGAATTAAAATTATGTGGTAGAAAATTCTACCATCAGAGCTCAAGGGGTTACATCATTTTGATTTCATGTATGAAAATATTTTACTCTAATTTCCGGCGTATAATCCTCGGATCAAACAATTTTTTTTGGACCCAGAAATATTATTTAGTGACTGGAGCCAAATATTTACGGCGATCTGATAAGTTGAATTCCTTTTTAAAAAAATTCTGGTCTAAAAATAATTGTTTGATCCGCGGATTATACGCAGGAAATTATGGTACTCATTTACCCTGTACCTTAATTGAAAACCTCTTCGCATTTCAAGGATGCAGTTCATTGTAACAGTTTTATTATAAAAACAGATACCAAAATTCAATGAAGATTTTATACGAACTCTAGTTCAAAACGTTTCATATTTTAAAACTTTTGTTTTCTGCAAGTGAAATAGATTTTCAATGGAATAAATTATCTGAGTTTATTTTGCATACAGAGTGTCCAAAAAGTCTGGAAACGGTTGAGTAATTCGAGAAATAGATATCCGATACAAAAACGAAAAAATGCATGTAAAATATTTTAAAAAAGCGATTCAGTGATACCAAATTTGATTCTCCACCCTCCAACCGACATCCTGATTTTCAGAGGGGGAGGGGGGGGGGGGTTCAACATTGAAATCTGAAATGATAACCACAATTTTTTATTGTAGATATCCATTCTACGGGGGAAAATATGTAACTTTTGTATTTAACATTTTTTAACAAGCCAGAATAATGGAACAAAATGCAACAAATGCATGTTATTTTATCCCAGCTAAGTTTTTCCATTTCGAAATTTGATCTTCCAGAGCTTTTGTCGTCATAGTGGTCGTTTTGGAGGTAATCGTCTTTGTTGAAAATATTTAATGGTGATTATTTCGGTGGCAAAAATGTTATAGGTAATCTTGACATAAAAATTAAGAGAAATATTTTAAATTAATTTCCTATTTCTATTTTTTATACAATCAATCAATTCTAAATATTAACCTCCCATTTATTTTTTTTAATCTTTTAACATGTAAAAATGACCCTCCCTTCTGGAATAGAAAAAAGATAATTTTCACTATTTGGGAAAAGAGGGTGTGGGTATTCTGCGTATTGATTTCTTCTGCGGTTTTGTTTAATCATTTAAATCGTTGTGCAGATGTGGGTACCGGGTGTTCCAAAAATGACTGATGGATTTTAAAATTCAATAACTTGCAAACGATGACAGCTATTTAAAAAATTTTGCAGGAGGGTTATGTATAATGTCAGGATTTTTTTACCGTAATTTTTTATTTTAGTTCGAATTTCAAACAATAGGTGGCGCTGACGGCGATTGAAGGCCAGGTCGACGCTTCACTCAGCACTGATCAGCTGGCCTTCAATCGCCGTCAGCGCCACCTATTGTTTGAAATTCGAACTAAAATAAAAAAAATATTACGGCAAAAAAACTCCTGACATTATACATAACCCTCCTGCAATTTTTTTTTTAAATAGCTTTCACCCTTTGCAAGTTATTGATTTTTAAAATCCATCAGTCATTTTTGGGACACCCGGTATATGAGTTATTATTTTTATTATTATTGAAAAACATATAAGATAAAATATTTTAAAAATGAATGTATTTTTTAATTACTTTTTTTCTAGCGGGGCAAATAATGGGGAAGTAGTGCAAATTTCAGGTGGAGGTGGTGATATAGGTTTAAATGACTGATAAGTTGCTGCAACTGCAAAATAACAAGTAGGGCAGAAAAAATGTTAATAATTCTAATAAAAGTAACATTTTTTTTTTTTGTAATTTAATATATTTTTTAATTAAAGAAAATTTCATAATTTTCAACGCTGTAAAATTTTTAATCTTTTAATCATGTAAAAAATTTTTAATTAAAAAAATCTTTAACTGTTTAAGCTCTAATGATAACTTGCCGGGGTGGACTATGCTTTAATTTTCAGAATATTTGTTGCGTATTTTTTCCCATAGAATACGAATATGCAGTTAAAATTGGGGATTTTTATTCAAGATTTCAAAGTTGGTAAGATTTCAGTACCATCGCTGACATCCAATGGATCGGGGCTGGGAGACACAATATCTATTTTTAAAGTATGTAATACGTGTTTTTCCGTTTTCCATTTCGACGCGTGTTTTCCCAGTTGTTAGATTTTTCGTGCACATAATCCATCATTTAAGTTTCACCTAGTATTTCAGTTTGTCCTTCTTCGACTCACCCATCATACACACACACTATGTTAATAATCCAAATTCAGTAATGTTAGTGGTACTAATAATCAGTCAAAAAATTCCCCCTGAAATTTATGCTCCAAATTTTGTTACTCCCCACCAACATACCCACGCAAAAAAACTCAATTTGTAAGTAGTATTTATGCTACTTTTTTTTTCCTTTCCTTTTTTTTATGAGTATATTTTTGTATGTAACATATGAACGACAACTTTCAATATGTAAAGGAAATTAACATGTTCTTTTTTGAAAATGAAATTATTACTTTCGTTTTTAGCTCACAGGCTATCATAGCCTGAGAGCTTATGTGCCCGTCCGTTCTGTATGTACGTTCGTATGTTCGTTCGTGCGTAACGCGATAACTCATGATAAAATTATCGGATCCACTTGAAATTTTGTATATAGGTATATCCTGATAAGACACTTCCCTGATTAGTTTTTGGAGTTCATCCGATATGTATAAGAGGGGGAACGGGGAACTCATGCCCCTCCCCTTAATTGTTATAAACGAGATTTTCATGAAGAATTAACAGTTTTCGTTCAAAATTTAGATATAGGATCATTCTGATGAGGCGATTCCGTGACTGTTATTAAATGTTCATGGAATAAGTATAAACAGGGGAAACGGGGGGCTCATGCCCCCCCCTTAATTGATATAAATGGGATTTTTATGCAGAATTAACAGTTTTCGTTCAAAATTTAGATATAGGATCATTCTGATGAGGCGATTCCGTGACTGTTATTAGGTGTTCATTGTATAAGTATAAACAGGGGGAACGGGGGGCTCATGCCCCTCCCCTTAATTGATATAAACTGGATTTTCATGCAGAATTAACAGTTTTCGTTCAAAATTTAGATATAGGATCATTCTGATGAGGCGATACCGTGGCTGTTATTAGGTGTTCATTGAATAAGTATAAACAGGGGGAACGGGGGGCTCATGCCCCTCCCCTTAATTGATATAAACGGGATTTTCATGCAGAATTAACAGTTTTCGTTCAAAATTTAGATATAGGATCATTCTGATGAGGCGATTCGGTGACTGTTATTAGGTGTTCATTGAATAAGTATAAACAGGGGGAACGGGGGGCTCATGCCCCTCCCCTTAATTGATATAAACGGGATTTTCATGCAGAATTAACAGTTTTCGTTCAAAATCTAGATATAGGATCATTCTGATGAAGCGAGTCCGTGGCTGTTATTAGGTGTTCATTGAATAAGTATAAACAGGGGGAACGGGGGTTCTTATGCTCCTCCCCTTAACTTGTATAAATGGATTTTTCAATCAGAATCGTCAGATTTCGTTCAAATCTCTGAATAGTTTTGGAAGTTTAATGGTTAAGTATAAAAGAGGAGAATAACTCCTCTTAAATTATATAAATGCTAAATGGGTTTTTATTAAGAATTATGCGATTTGCTCTGAATTTTGGATATAGGTTTTTTAATATGATAAAGCATATACTTGACAGTTTAGGAGGTTCAATGATTAAATATAAAAAAGGAAAAAAGGGAGAGCTGTTTCCTCTTCTTAATTTTTTTTTCGAACGAAATTAACGGAAATACAAGGCTGTTATGTACAATTAGTATGCGTAGCCTGTGAGCTCAATGCCATCAGTTTAACTGGGCAATATTCTATTTTATTATTTTACCAGAAACATCAATTACCGTAATTTCGGGTCTATAAGCCGCGGATCAAACAATTCTTTTTTGAGAAAGAATCCCAGAAATCTTATTTAGTGACTGAAGACAAATATTTACGTCGATCTAAGTTGTTAAATTTGTTTCTTAAAATTTTCTGGGTCGAAAAAGAATTGTTTGATTCGTGGCTTATACACCAGAAATTACGGTATTTCAATTCTATGATTCTGCTTGCATGATTACTTTTAAGATTTAAATAAACATAATCCAATGCTTATAGCATTTTAATATGTTGCTCTGATAGAACAAGATATTTAACCATTAAAAAAATGGACATCTTATAAAAGCGTATAAAATGCTTTTGCCATAGAAACAACCGCCACTTACTGCTTTCACCAAACACGGCTCCCTCCAAGGCGACACCGCCCCCCTGAATACTATGCGTAAGCGCTGACAAAAAATGGCGGCTGCCGAAGGCGAATTATCTTCAGTAGGTATACGGTTCATTGAATATCCAGAGCTACCAACTTCTACGCCTATTTAAATCATATAAACATGTTTGGAACCACAAAAATGTTTAAGTAAAATGTATACCAAATATATTCAATGTTATCAATTACAGCAAATATTGTTAATCATTTACTAAAATTTCTGGTTCTAACGTATTTATTTGACTTTAAATAGGCGTAGTAGTTGGCAGGCATGAATATCGATACCAATGGTTTAAAAAAATTCCGCTTTAATTTTCTGAGATTAAAGGAATCAAAGAAACATTTTATAAAATACTGGTATTTAAATTTCAGGGACAGTACATTGGTTTTAAAAAAATCCTCCTTTGGCAGAAGTCATTTTTGTGTTAATGCTCTGGCATATAATTCAGAAGGCGGCGAAGACGACCTTTATGACGATGTAGTCAATCACATTTCCTGTTGGCAAAAACGTGTTTGAGAAAAAAATATTTATCTCGCGCATTTTACTCGACTACTTTCCCACATACGATGATTCCAATAAAATGTTAAATACAAAAGTTACGTATTTTTAACCATAGAATCTGAATTTTCAATAAAAAATGAGAAGGGGGAGTTTATTATTCGAGATTTTAAAGTTTGACCTCCTCTTACTCCCAGGGACTCGGAGTGGGAGTAGGTCAAATTTGGCATCACTGAATATCTTTTTTTAAATATTTAACATGTATTTTTATCTTTTTGAGTCTTATACTATGTATTTCTTGAATTATTCGACAATTTTCAGACATTTCGGATACCCTGCACATAAAATAAAATTCCAAAATTTTCTTTTCGGCATTTTATAACTTTTATTCTGCTGAATGGATTTTGAAAGGACTTGCACTCTTAACTAAATATTTTTAGGAAACATTTTAATATATAACATATAGTTCTACGTTCCTTAGTTATATAACTATGAGGGAAAATTCTGTAATGTGGTTTACATTATTATGAATGATTTGCTTTTTTAAAAGGTTCTACCCGTCTGATTTTGACAAAACTTACGTTGTTTGTTAGATCGTTTTTAGGGATGGTTTTAGTATATTGCACATTGTACTACAGTGCTTAGTTACGTCACTATGGGAAAACTTCTATTGTCAGGTGAACCTGATAACGAAAGGCTAGTCTTTTAAAAAATTTACTTGATGGTTTTCGATGAGACCTTGCATTGTTAGTTAGATAATTTCTCAGAAATGGTTCTAAAATATTGAATTTCGTTTTTTTCGTTTTTTGTAAAATTGCACTGTAAATGACCATTTAAAAGAGTTCTTAATGATTCAAACTTTGTCTGGCACATTAGAAAATATACCGTAATTTCGGGTGTATAAGCCGCAGATCAAACAATTCTTTTTCGACCCAGAATTTTTTAAGAAACAAACATAACTAGTTAGATCGCCGTAAATATTTGTCTTCAATCACTAAATAAGGTTTCTGGGTCCAAAAAGAATTGTTTGATCCGCGGCTTATACACCCGAAATTACGGTAATAGCATAGTAGGGATCGTTTCGTTTTCAGCAATGCGTAAAGACATTCCAGATAAAGGTCCATATTTCTTTAACCCTTCCCGGAGCAGTGTGTCCGGTCTGGACACGCCTAATTTTAATTCCAAACTTTCAATTGGCACCAATAATATTTTAATAAAGTCTTACTTTTAAAATAAAAGCTTGAATTAAGGAGTTCTAGATTTCTTAAAAAGTCGTTTGTAAATTCCGGTGTCAGCCGATAATTTCTGATTTTAATGACAAAATTTGTCTGCGCCGGAAAGGGTTAAAACAGAAGTCAAATTCACCGGTCTATTTCATTTGATTTATGGTTCGTTTGAAGAGACTGATTAGCATAGCCGGAGAAGCCTGCTACTTCAAAGATAAATTGCGAAAGGATAATCTTGGTTTCTGGACTGCATTTATGAAGAACGCCAAGAATGACATTTAACGAAATGTACTGCAGTATTCTTCTAGGAGAAGCATTTTTAATTCAGTAACATGTATCGCGTAATATCTTTAACCCTTTGCGGTGCAGGACGAATTCATTGTTTAAGTTTTGAAATTAATGACTGATACCGGAATTTGAAAACAACTTTATTTATAAATAAGAAAACGCCAGATTTCACGCATTCAATAAACCGTAATTTTTTTAAACATGATCTTTTGGAAATTAAAATTAAGTGGTATATCTATGAAACCACCGCTCCTCAAGGGGTTAAAGCGAACATGTGATTATGTACTATTTATGCCCAGCTCTTGCCATAAGATTTTATGTAAAATAACTTTGACAAATTTATGGATCATTACCGTGATTTTTGGCGGAATAAACGATGATTTTTGGACCAAGAAATATTATTTAGTTTTTGAAGACAACAAATACGGTGATCTGAAAAGTTGCATTAGTTTTTAAATATATTCTGGGCCGAAAACGGTTATTTGATTCGGCGGATTATGTGCCGGAGATTATGGTACATTTAGCCACATTGACTTTAAAAAGAAAATTCATCTGTAATCTCATATTTCATAATATAGATGATTTAATTAGTTTTATTGAAGGTTATATATTACTATAATCATGCATCCACGCAAGATATGCAGATCTGCAGATTTCTGTTCCATCTTCCGAAGATCGTGCAGGTGATTCGCCTGATGGCGAATGCAATCGCTTTCACAATTAACTATATTCTTATCCAGTTTACACCACTATTTATTACTTTTACTTCTAATGTATAAATCTAATGGGGACAATTATTCTAGCCTCGGCGAGACAAAAACGTTTCCCAATTGCGAAAACTTTTGTTAGGCCAAATTTTATATTTTTGAATACTTCTATTCGGAATACACACTCTGAATTTCAAGCGCATGAGAATTTTGAAATGGAAAATTTAACTTAACAGCCAATAATATGTTTTAATAATTACAATTTACGAATAGTAATCTATGTTTATTGCAACAATATAAGCATAGGTTCTAACCCTTCCTCTGTTTTGTACCATGATAATTTAACAGAAGTTTTGTCTTATTTCTTCGCAAATTATAGTGATTTAAAAAAAGTAAAATTTAATATAAATTTTTACGATGCATAAAAGCATAAGATTTTGGCTATAAAATGATTGGGTATAGAAGGTAAAATTTTCACAAATATTGTAGCAATAAAAAAGTGTAGAAGTTAGCAGTTTTATTGGAACAATCATACTTCGTTTCCAGTTTTAAGTATTTTTTGGTTGAAAATGTGTACGTAAAAAGATGAAAATATGAATTCTTCATATTTCAAATCAAATCACATTCTGTTTTTATATTTTTCTTTTGAAATGCTTCGCTGCCAGAAAAAAAATCAATGAACAGAAAAGAATATGGGTCTAGTATACATTTTATTTTATTTTCTGTCAGTCTATTCTAACATGGCGGAAATATACATTATTTTTCCCAGTGTTTTTTTCTTCTGTTTGCTATTTGCGTTGTGTCGTATATTATATTTTATTGGGGTTTTTTACTACAGAAAAAATTTTGTCAATTCAAATTTTTGTTGATTTAACGTTTAATATAGCACAGATGGCCTGAATGGCCTGACAAATTTATGCGTCATTTCTAAAATTACCATTAAGAAATTCTAAATTCTTTTCAGAAAGCTTGAATGTATATATATATATAGGGGGATCTGGGGCACATTGATACACCCCCTCTACCGCTCACAGGGTCATTACAAAAAGTTTCAAAACAGCTCCAAAAGGTGATGCAAGTGCACTCAACTGCATACAGAAAGTCATGGAATGATTCAATAGTTTGATGAAATGGGGCGGATGATTTATTGTTTTTGTGGGTCAAAAGTAATTTTGTTGATGTTTCTGTTCTTTTACTCTGCTTCTTTGTACCAGTGTTTCTAGTGAGCTATTTTTTTTATTTCAGATTTCTTGGTTGGCACCAGTTTTTTGAAATTGCAAGATTCCTTTTATTTTGAGCTGAGTTATCATAATAAGGAGAATTATAGCATAATAAGGAGAAAAGTGGTTCCAATCATGAAATCTGAAAAAATAACCGACAGACAACATTGCTCTGTACCAAAACTCGCGACTGCGGCATTTTGGACACTGCATTTCTATGGGTTTCGAAGTCGCACCCTACACCTCATGCCAGGTCGTCGGTTTGGCAGTGAAATACTCTGTATGGAAATTGAAATAAGCGACACTAACAAACACCCTATATATCTCATCATCAATATCTGATTCACTGTTTTACATAATTACATATTCTAAGTGTAAATGTTTCTATCTCTATTTATATAAGGTATGAACATTCAAGATTTAGCCCTTAGAGCTCTGACGGGCGAATTTAAATCTCCAAATATTACACTGGCACCGGAATATTTGACAACATTTATTTGAAAAGAAATTAATGCTTTTTTTTCGTTTTTATTGTAATAAGAGTCTATTATTCGTAAAATACTGGCCATAATGGGGCATTTTGGGTATTTTGAAGAAAATGACTCCATTTTTTAATGATTTATTTGGAAATAAAAACAGTTTCTGCTGTTATGCTGGCCTCGGACGTCATTTCAATCACCACTTTCTGAATACTAGGTCTGAGCACTGAAACAAAAATGTTGACAGCCAAGGTGGATATTTTTCATCGCGTGTATGGCTCCTTGAATTTTGATACCAATAATTTTTTTTTCCGTTTTTCAGATAAATCTTTTATAAAATATTGGTATCTTAATTTGGGGACCGTACATATATTTTTTTAAAAACACATTCGACAGCCGCCATTTTTGTGCCAGGTATCAGGCCTGCATTCAGGGATGCGATGTACGACAGGTATGTCCGGACGCGGTCAAAGACATCAGTATTGATGTCAGCCGGAGGGACGACAGTCCACGCTATACGATTCTCTTATGTGTCAACTGATACGACTCATAAACGACTGATTCCTGGCTACTCGAAAAATGTCCAAGAAATTGGCATCTATTGTACGTGAAGGCAAAGCTTCAGGTCCGTCGTGTCTAATCTGACTTTTTGAATACTAGGTAGAATACTAGATCACTGAATCGAGATGGTTAGGCACCTCACGGGAAAAATGTGCTCGGTCATTTTCGTGCATAAATTGCATGTCTCGCTGCATGAAATAGATTCCGTTTCCCCTCTACCGAATAAGAAGATGTATATGTATATGTGTTTTCGAGATTTTCGTGGACTAAATGTAGTTTGCGACTGCAAGATCCGTTTACGTTATTGTATATATTGATCTCCTTTAGCAACCATTTGCGTTTCTCGGATAACTATCTGAGCACCCTGCATTTATTATGCCAGTTTTCATATTTTTAGGCATTATAAATTTCCACTTTATCTTCAGTTCAAACATGAATATGTTTATTGTTTTATCTGTAAAAGAAATTTTCAAACAGAAAGTAACATAAATTACATTCAACTTCTTTTTGAAATATATTTTTTCTAAAATTTACGGATACTTAGGTGCATTCTTAGGATAGAGTATAGAGTTATGAATAAAAAGGAGGAGACATATAGTGAGTTGTTCATAAGTTGTGAGTTAAGTAACTCAGGAGGATGTCAAAAGATGGCTGCTGTTTATTTTAATCGTATCCAAAATTTCTGATCATCACATATGAAAACTTCCACCACAAATCTTAAATAGATAGTTTCGTCTTATTTTAGCGCCTTGTTGATGGGAAATTTCTCTCACAAATATTGTAAAAAATTTCGATTTATTTTTACTGATATCAGTTTACCCCAGGTATTACACTCTAAGAAACATTAAAATATTTCTTCAATCATTGTGTTCATAAGGAACATCTCACATCAAGTCATAGCTAGCATAATTATGAGAATATTTTTATATGGTTGAATTTAAAATGCACAGAAAATATTAATCTTTTACACATATGTTAAACGAAAAATCGGTTTTTCAACATAAAAGAGTAATATGCCTGCTTAAGTGAAACAATCGTACATTAAACAAGAAATCTTAATAAATGAATAAAATGATACAACTACCACACAAGACCAAAACACTAGTTAAAAACTTTTATATAATGTATTTTTTCTTTCATAAGCATTTTTTACTTAGTGTAAAACAGAAGTTTAGCCCTTTCAAGGACGCCGTTTGCAGTCTGCGAACGGTTAATTTTGCTGTTCCAATTGCGAACTGGCACCAGTAAATTTTTAGTACAATTTCGATCGCATAATATACGTTGGGACAGATTTATCTTGTCCGTCAAGGGGCTAACAGATATATGGATCTCTTACATCGAAGGCCTTCAACTTTTTTCCAGATGCTGTTTGCCATTACAAAATCTACGGAATTTTTGTCTTAATCCATCGTAAGTTTTGTGTCATTAAATAATATAAATTTTTCAATTCTTCAAACGTGGTAGTTTCGATGGCCATGGTTCACTGGTTGAAGATGCCTAATTTATATGTGATTTTACATTATCTCAACAGACTGTTCGTGAATTATTTAATAATTTACATTTGCAGATGTTATATCCTGTTTCACATCTTTGTCAGATAGATTCATTTTAACCTTTCGACCGCGGTGTCTCTTTACACAAATTTAATTTGGTCGGCACAACTTTTTCAAAATAAGTTACTTTCAATTGCACGATGTCCAAAATGCTCTAATTAAATAAGGGATATTTTATTTACCTTTATTAAGGTATCATAACAAATTTTGCAAAGAAAGATGATCTCCAGTCAGCCTGCACATAAGAGTGAAAAGAGTTAACACTCTACCTGGTAAAGAAACCCCTTTTTAAAATGTGTTCCAATAATTTTATTATTCAAAGAATCTGATTCACACCAGAAAAATTTTATAATAAATTTTGTTTCACTTAATGAAGATATGTTTGTTAGTAAATAAAACAAATATTGCTATTTTAAATTTCTGGTGTTAATTTGCAGTATTTGAATAAAGAAAGCCAATATATTGGAAACATTCATAATAGCATATATGAGGAGCTCATAACCATAATAGACCAAGTTCATTTTGAAAAAAAAATAAATAGTCCATTTACAAGGCACATTAAAACTATTTTATCTATTCCCAAGGTGAATCGAGTCTTTTTTCGCATATTATAATATATGTATGACGTTTGTTAAAACTTGTTTCACTGTGGTTGGGTCCTGATACACTGTGGTAGTGAATGCAACTGATTTTATGCAGCTTCTAAATCAGGGGTGGCCAGTTGTCGCTTGCTGGATACAACTATTTTTAAAATAAATTATCGACTCGTTGAATCTCAGAGATTCGATGGTTATATAAGGCAATAACTTCTGTAAAATTTTAGTGGAGTGAAGTGTGCCACAGTTGGCCACCCCTGTTCAAATTGGTCTCACTTTTTTTTTCAAAATGGATTTGATCCACTATGGCTTCATGTCAGGGCTACCTTCGACAACTATTTTTATATACTATTCTCACCAATATTCTTCTAATATAAAATTTGGAGTATATTTTTCTTGCGAATGTTTTCGAAATATGTGTAAAGAATTTCTTTTTTGAAAAAATGATGCAAATAATTAAAAATAGTCGCTTGTTGTAGCCCTGCATGGATATTACAGGGTTAAAATAATTAGCTTAAGAACGAATTCAACATTATTAAGAACGAATTCAACATGCTAACATTATTTTTTGAAATGTAAAATAACGATTATGTCGTATTAACTTATTTTCTCCCGTGGCCCCTCTTTAATACTTTTCCAATGATTATGTTACACAATTTAAATATTTCACATATTTCTAGTTTAAATTTACCCAAAGCAGGCACTTTTAGACGTGCAGTTTTGTAGCTTCATGGAAGTGTTTTTCATATGAGGTGTAACAAAGTGAATGCATAGCACTTTCGTTGAATATCCCGAAAAAGTATATAAAAAAATAAAATGCAAATGGTACTGGGAAATTTGTACAAGAAAGTTAAAGAAAAAGAAAATTTAAATTATTTAAAACGAATCTCATTACAAAAGTCTTTTGGTTATTGTCTTATTTACCGTTATCTCGAATGAAACACTTTTTAAATAGGATAAAAAAGTATTTTGAATTTTATTTGCATGTATTACTTTTATTTTTACTTTTACGACTACGACATTGATTTTTTCTCCAAAGAAAGTCCAAAAAAAGCAAGAAATGAGTTAATTATTGGAGATGAAAAGAAAATGCTTTTAAAAGCACGCATTCTGTCTTGTGATCATTTAATGTAGAATAATAGGTGAAGCACATTTTTGTCCTGAGAATATCTTTTATTCTATTTTTTATTTTTTTTATATATAAATTTCGTGGGTGAGAAAAATTCCATTATATAGAGAACAGATTTATTTTGGAATCATTTTTATACGATTACTTTTTTAGCATTTCTAGAGGATATTTCTTGACATTTTCATTTAAAAGGTATAACAGGGTTTCAGCGTTCCTAAAATTTTCACACTTTTCTACCAGTATTTTAAATAAAACATCTTCCTGAAAATTACCTAAGCCTACTTTTGGCGCCTGACTGATGTATGTCACAAATTATTTTTGAAAATTTTGAAGTATTTGTATGTTTCTTTCTTCATAATTCTGTTGTTCGTAAGCAGTTGTAGCTTTTAGGTAAATTTCATAAGAAATACTACCTATTGCTGTCGCTCCTATGTTGGAATTTCAGAACAATTTTTGCATATCTACGCTGATCATGACTTCTAGACCCCAAAACTACCATCAATAAAAAGTTTATGTATATAGATCACTTTCTTCTGGACATGATAACTTCTTTAATTCTGCCCCAGTCTCCTCCAGACTGATATATAAAATCAAGGGATATAAATTTTTGGTGAGTTCGTTTATGGGCAAAATCGTACCAAGGGGGTTAAATTAGGGAGAGGTTCTGTAAAAACCGAAAAACTTTTTATTTAAATAATTATATGCCATAACTTTTTGATTAAAATATATATCGGATCAGTTTAATGTTAATATTACTTCTTAAAAATGGGCCAAAATTTTATGCATGACAGATATTTGATAAAGTTAAAAATGAGGTCGAAGGGCGAAAAAAACAGGGTTTTTGGGAGAAAAAAATCATAACTTCGTCAATTCTCAAAATATTAAATCCAACTAAATTTTTTGTTAACGTTCTCAAAATTACAAGTTTTTGAAAGGACTATTCTTACCGATAAAAAAGGGTAAAACCGAAAAAAAAAGAGGGGTGAAAAAAGGAAAAAAAATTCATAACTTCGTCAATTCTTAAACTATCAAATCAATTAAATTTATTTTACATCTTCTCAATAATATCTACAACTTTTATACTGACAAGTTTTTCATGGGACCAATTCTTATAGCAGAGAAAAATTAAACAAAAATAGGAGTGAAGAAAAAGCCTCAAATCTAAACTGCTTATATTCTGACTCATTTTTAACTTATGTTTGATTATAAACGCATCCAAATGGCAGGTCCTCTTCTTTAGGAACTATATAATATGATGTATTGGCCAGTTTTTTGATAAAGGTAGAATATATTTTTAAAAAGTCTGCTAAAAAGGGTATTTTGGACAATATTTCCCTAAGTGATCATGATTAAAAAATCGAGGTATTCAAATAACAAATTGCTGGCTACAAGGGGTGTTATCTCGGCCAGCATTGCTTGCTAAACTAAGAAACATATATGATTATATAATGTTTGTTTCCATCCTAACTACTTAGTGGTCTGTCTTTCTGTCGTATAGCAAGAGATCGAGGGTTTTCCATTCCCATCTCACCAGTTATTTATCACGAGGGGGCACGGACCCCAGCGGACATCTCACCAAAATATGAAACATTTTATCTTTTTCTCTCTCGCTCTCAGTCGCGAGGGGGTGATTTCCCCACCGGACATTCCACCAAAATATGGAACATTTCATCCTTTTCTCTGCCGCTCTCTCTCGCGAAGGGGCAGTCTGTGCTCCAGTGGCTGAAATTAGTCAGTAAATTTTCTCTGTTTTCTTGTAACAGAGAAACATTTTTTAGACCTTAATAAAGACGACCGGGAAGGACAATATGCTCTACAGACAAGGCTTCCTTATCTGAGCAGTCCCTCTTAGGCATTCAAATAACAAATTGCGCTTTTTCTGACTCATTTTTAAATCCACTTTTGCTCTCAAACGCATGCAATTTACAAGTCATCTTATTTCGGAACCGTATAATGTTCCATATTGGTCAGTTTTTTGATAAAGGCGAATGTATTTTTAAAAAAAGTTGTCAAAGTGGGCACTTCACACAAATTTTTCCGAAGCAATCATGATTAAAGAATTGAGGATGTATTCAAATAACAAACTGGTTATTTTATGACTCATTTTTAAATTCAATTTTGATCTCAAACGCATTCAATTGACAGTTTTTATCTTATTTAGGAAATATATAATATGTCGTATTGGTAGATTTTTTAATAAAATCAAAATATATTTTAAAATATATTATTAAAATGGACATTTGAGCCGAATTTCGATGTAATATATTTACTCATAAGGTATTCCTTTCGAATGTATATTATTTTAAATACGCAGAGATTTCAAGTTTCCTACCAATATGATAATTCAGAAAAAGTTTTTTTATTTAACTTGAACATTTTGTGTGATTTAACAGAAGAACAATTTCTCTAAAATAATAGTGGTGTGTAAAACTTTACAGACACAAGAACTCTGAATAAGGCTTGCAAGTCGAAATAAACTCGAACACCTTTGCAGGGTTAAATTCAGATTTCGTGACCACATGACTGACACAGGTGACAATTTTTATATTCTGTTTGCTCCAGTATTTTTCTAATATAAATTTTGAACTTTATTTCTTTTGCAAATGTCCTCAAAGTAAGTATTAAAGATCTCGGCTTTAAGAAAGTGGTGCCAGTTGGAATTTAAAAAAGTCGCCTTTGGCAACACTGTGATTGGTGCAACTTATTTGAAGTGGTAAATTTCCTCTTGCTGTCGCTATATGTCATTAAATAAGGTAAATTTTACCATTTCAAAAAAGTGGTATTAATCAAGAAATTTGACTTTAAAAGAAGTAAACAACTGGTAACATTGCGCTAAATACCACTCAGGTTTTATAGCTATCATTGCCTTATCTAATCATTCATGCTTTGCGATTCTACAAGTCACTATTAAAAAAATATAGCGGTATCCACCAGGTCACATCTCTGGAATAAGGGACGCAAACTTTTTGAAAGTAACAGTGGTCACAAACATAAAAGTTATCAGCTACGTAATTTACACTACAAAATGAATAGAGCTATGAATAAAGAACAGGGGACATTTAGTGAATTGTATATTAGTTGCGAGTGAATGGACACAGGAGGTTGTCGAAAGATGACAGCTGTTTCCTTTTATCGGGTCTACAGTTTCTGATTACTGCTGCTCAGAATTTCCACCAATTAACTTGAATAGAAAATTTTGCCTTATTTTGGCACCCTATTGATGGGAAAATTCTCATAAAAATATAGTAAATGTTTTCTATTTATTTTTACTGGTGTGAGTTTCATCAGATATTATAATCTTTGCACTGACACTGACAAGGTGTTGTCTTGATTGTCACAATGTGGCGAAACTGTTACCGATGACGTAAACTCTTACCAGTAAAAGTGAATATCAGATTTTGCCATTACTTTGTATTGAAATTTTCCTTTAATGAGACATGTAAATAAAGAGAAATTTTCAGCATAAATTTACTGGTGGAAATTTACCGGGATGATAATAGATCCCTTCGAAACCGTTTACAGTTGAAGCTTCACTACAGGGTGGATCATATCAAAACCACTTAATCGTCGCGCCCGAGACATTCACGTGCTGCAAGTTTCACGGCTTTTATTCGGAAATTGTTTGATTCCCACCAGTTTTGTAAAATAATGTAATTTGATTTATTCTGATATCATGTTACTTGCCATTAAATAAGAATATTTTTTTTTTCAAAAAAGTGGTGGCAGTAATGAATTTGAATTTTTAAACCGTAATTTAATGCGACCATTAAGTGGTATCCCTGTTTGCGACGCAATAGCGAGAGAAGTAGTGAATGAAATGTTTTCATATTTGGAAGATATACATATCAGATCATGGGAAATTGAATGGTGCAAAAAAAATTAGTTCTAACAAAGGCAACCAGGGGATAAAAAGGCGCCGCGATCGGTTTCAGATCAGAAAAATGTAACACGACAGGATGTAAACATCTTAGTGCCAATGGGCTGGTTTCCCCCAATAATATTTATTAGCATTATTGTTTAACCTTTATTAAATATGCTTTCATTAATTTTATTAATATTTCTATTAGGCGAAGAACACTAAAAATTTAGCGGTGGTAATTGGGACTATTTTCACCTTGATTTTAGCAACCTTGAATATGACCCAACCAACAAAGAATAGAATACGAAGGTGTCAGTAAATAACTTTATTATTGCATTTTTCCCCTCAAACTGACGATCTTAAAACACTGTTTGCGACAGCACAAAGGAAAGACATGTGCGTGGTACTAGAAAGCACACAAAATTTTAACAGGTCGTATTCAATAAGTCCACCTTGCTTCAGCACCAAAACGTGAAATCGTGTCACCGCATGATCCACAGCGGCGTGTAACAAATCGCGACCGATGTTGCGTGCATGCAAGAGGATCTGATTTTTTAACCCTTTCAGGCACGGGCAATTTACTAACCGGAATTTTGCAAACAGATTGTTAGTAAAATGAGAAATTATCGATTGACACCGGAATTCACAAACGAATTTTTCAAATATTTTGAATTCTTTAATTTAAGCTTTTATTCTAAGAGCAAAATTTTGCTATAATATATTTTGGAATTAAAATTAGGCATCCCAGACCGGGCACGGTGTGCCGGAAAGGGTTAAATCCACCAGATTTCTAATATTTCCTCGGTTATCTTTGAGGTAACCCCAAAGCCAAAAATCACACGGAGTCAAATCAGGTGAACGTGGAGGCCATTTTGTGGAAAATTCACAGCTGATAATGCGATCCTTCGTAAAATGGCAATTTTTGTACTTCACGTCCAATGTGAGGGGGCGCACCATCTTGTTGGAAAGTTGTTGCAGCGAGGCACCCACGCTGCTGGAGTTCTGGGATGACAACACTTTGCAACATGTCCCGATAACGTGCTGCATTTACGGTACAGATTTTTGGTCCCTGAGGAGTGATTTCTGCGAAGAAAAATGGCCCAATCATAAAGGATGCAGTGAAACCGATCCACACAGTAACATGCGGAGAATGTAGGGGCATTTGTTGGATATGGTGAGTATTCTCAGTAGACCAGATACGACAGTTTTGTGTATTTACTGTTCCACACATGTAAAGGTGGGCCTCATCGGTCCATAGGATGTTCCACGGCCAATTTTTATCCACCTCTATCCTTTCCAAGAACGTCAATGTGAACGTTTCACGAAGATCGTTATCACCAGGTTTTAATTATTGGAAACGACGAATCTTATATGGATAGGCCTTGAGTGCTATATGCATGCACCTCCATACGGTAGTGTATGGCAAATCCAATTGAGCTGGATACGGCTCGAACACTGGAGGCTCCAGCTGTGTTTGTATTGGCCTGCTCAACAACAGCGGTTGCGAATTCATCCATCACCTGTGGAATCTTTATTCTTCATCCTCGGCCTGCTTGAACTGTAAAGCTGCCAATTTCTTCACAGCGTTTAATCATTCGTAGCATAGCACATGATGTACAAACATGGCGCACACCCGTACGCAAAGATTTCTGCAGTCGGTTCAACCAAAGCGTTTTGGCAGAATTACTGTTATTTTGGTAAAAATGCTTCAGCAGCAAAACACGCTCAGGAAATGAGAGAATCATTGTGGCTGTCTCAGAATATTTCAAACCTACTCGCCTTCCTTTTTATCTATTACGTCGGTCTTTTAGCCCGCCTCTTATGCAAATTTTATTCTCAGGTACTGCGCGCGCAAACAAATAAGCACAGAAGGCGTCGGTAATAAATATTTAAAAAAAACATTTACATAGAAACTATGCTACCAAGTTGAATATTCAAATTCTCACCTATTTAGCATGATTCGAGTAAAGAAATTTAAAATTATGTTAATTACCATGTTATAACGACGTGGTACCACAAAATGTTAATTACAATTCCCACCACAACATATTTAACATTCTTCGTCTAATAAGAATACTGATAAAAATACCGAAATATATTCAAATAAATTTAAAAGTTCCCATTCTGTATTTTGATGTTGAATCAGTATGGTATATTGCATGTTGTCATATATTTTTATTTATTAAATAAATTTGAATATTTTTATGTCTATTTATACTAATGACAATCATACGGCATAGCCTCATAGCAGTCAGTTTTTATGCTTTTTCCTCTAGCAGTACTTTTTTTTTTAAATTTACCATATTTAATGCTATAAATTCGATTATTTAAGAAAAATTTCCATATTCAAAAACAGAGATATCCAAAATGATTAAAACTTGGCTGCTATGATAGTTGCCAATATCTTACACTTTTTTGTACTACATATATTTAATAGTAAATTTTACCTTTTTTAATCGCCGTATTCTTCTAGATAAATAAAGCACAAATGTATATTAAATTTTTCTGGTACAGAAAAACGCGATGGCAGCTATGATATTGTTTCATTATTTCATGTAAAACTTTTTCCAATTCACTGAACATAGGGCAGAAGCAACCGACTGTTTTAACTTTTTGTTTGCACTACTATTTTTATAAAATACTTTTTGTAGTACCATAATTTCGAGCGTATCCACCGCAACCTCAGATAAGTCAATTTCCTCCCAGAATTTATTTAAAATAAAATGCGACTTACTTTTGTTTAGCATTTATTTGAAGTTTTTTTACAACAAAATTTCCGAGTTTAAAAAGAATTAACTGCGCCGCGGCGCATACGCGCGAAATTACGGTATATTTCACTCGCAAATAATGTCAAAATTATGCAAAAGATTTTCTTTTCAAAAAGTGATGTGAAATGGAACTGAAAAAAAGTCACTTGTGCCAGTTCTGTTAACGGTAAATTTATCTTCACGTTATTTTTTTTAATTTGCTAAAAACCACTTTTATTTCAAAACAAGTTCTTAATAGTTACTGCAAAATGCACAAAACTGAACCAAAGCTAATAAACAAACTTAAATGAAAAATAATTTATTTTTAAATTACGTTCATTTTAGCATTCAAACCACAACGTTTCGAAATAAACAATGAAACAAATATGCTGAAAAATAACCTTATTTTATTTGCTTATTTCCTTAAGTTTGTGTTTTGCAAATAAAGCTAATTTGACCGGATAAAGTGTTAATGCGTATGGAATGAAGTACGCAATTAAAAAGGATTAGAGACGTGAGATACATTATTAATTAAATTCTCTTTTTAAGCAAATATTTTCTTTCGAGCGTGGTTCATTAACTTTTCATTTTGAATTCAGATCCGATTTTCTTTGGAAATAAGCGAAAAGAAATGTTCTTCCATGGAAATATTTCTTTCTTAGATTTGAAAAATATTTTGTATTTATTGGAATTAACCATTTGATTGATTCAATTTTTTACCTACAATAAATTGAAAATATGGGATTAACACCACTTTTTTCAGCTAAAATATGATTAATGTGTCGTCTTAACATTTCTGCTGTTAAATAGTATCAAATTGTATTTAAAATATTTAGTGAAGTCTGAAAGCTTTCAGTGATGGGTCAAGCAAACTCTGTTTGCCCTCACGACGTACAGGCGAATCAGTTAAGTAGTTAAATTATACAGAATGTGTGTGTGTGTATGGAGGGGAGGTCCAAACATTTGTAACGGAAAAATTCGGCATGGTATTAGTACTGCCTTTAAAAAAATATTATTAATGAATCCTAAAAGTTTTTTTATATTCAGAACAGATCTTTTATTTATTTATTTATTATTATTACTACTGTTATTATTGTCATATTTGAGTTACAAAAAAATTTACTGATTAAACGAAAAGATTTTTACACAGTGAGTTGACTTTAACCATTTAACTTATTTGCCCGTACGTCGTACGGGTAAGAAGAATTTGCTTGATCCATCATTAAAGCTTTTTGACACCAATGTTTTTTAATAGAATTTCATATTATTTAATGACAGAAATATTTAGACTAAATATTAAGAATATTTTAGCTTAAAATCAGGGAGTTCATCCCATATTTTAAATTTATTGTGCGTAAAAAAAGAACCTGTTAAGTTGTTAAATGTCACCGTTTCCTTTATGCTAAATTTATTTATATATTAGATGTGTCAGTCTGTGTCCCTATGTTACCACTTAAATATTATAGAAACCACTGCCTTATTTAATAGTCGAATCTCTGCGAATTAATAAGTGGTGTAATTCTTTAAAAAAATAGTGGTAACATATGCGCCACAGTTCAGCACTACCGGTTTACATGATACAAGTTTTAATGATTTCAGGACGAAAAGGGAGATATGAGCGAATCAGTTATGAGTCAATAGAGTTATAAATATATAGAAAAAAAGGCATTCTGTAGGCTGGATGCCTTTAAATCAATTAAAAATTGAAATATTATTTGAATACAATGCGTGAGAAATATTTTACAAATATATCCAAGAATTGTATAAGTTTATTCGCTTCATCGATGCTGGATTGCCCCAGAGTTGGTGACTCATAGAATTTATTACATCTTGTGCTGTGGTACACTTGCCAACACATAAGACTGAGAAATGCTAAGCTTGGGTCGTCCAGGTGGCTTAATGGCAAACCACTGACCGGTATAATAAATGACCCTGGTTCGATTCCAGGCTTGGATATTTTTTTCTCTCTGTTGACTGTACACTTTTAAGCAGCTAAAAATTGAAACATTATTTGAATTCAAGGCGTGAGAAATTCCAAGAATTGTATGGGTTTGTTAATGTCTATGCTAAAGAAATTAACGAGCAAACAATACAGACATGTTCGCTTTGATACCAATACGAATGCAAACTAACAAACATGACTGTCTCAACTTCCCCCAACCAGCGAATATACGCATTAGGGTGTATCGCGAAAAACTTTTTTCAAATTCAAAATTTCAAGTTGATAAAAAGTTGTCGCTATAATCAGGACCTGATTGTCAACGAAGCACACTCCCACCAGAAAAAAGAAAAAAAATCCTTATTCATGACAGTAATTTTGAATGGAAGGAGCGTTTAAACAAGGTAAAAATTTATGTAGCATTTTACTGGTAAGATGGCCCCGTTTGTAATCAGGCTCTGACTATGATCACATATTTACCAAAAACATTTTTTTTAATTAAAAAATATTTAGGCCTCTCGGAATGAGGATGAAGTTTAAACTTTCTGGCCTAAAATATAGATTTTTTTAATTTTTTTTTTTTTTCAAAATAAAGTAATTGGTTTTTTTTTCAAAGTACTAAAACCTAAAGTTTAGATTGGTGTTTGACATTAAAAAATATTCATTTCTGTCATTAATTTTATAAGTCTCTCGAAATCTAATTAAAAATATTATTGTTTCACCAAATATCCAAGGTTTTCAACTTATTTTGTTGATGGATTTAAATTTGTTCCAGGTTACATATTACATCTGCAAACTTCAAGATAGCATACAAATAAAATAGATGTTAATTTTTAATTAGTTTGTTAGTCTAATTCGTTTTGGCTCATGGCATTAGAAACAATTTTTAAAATAACACAAAAAAGTAAAACTTAGAAAATGTAATATTTAAACTATTAATACAATAATTAAACATTGAATTTAAAAAATGTTATTTAAAATAAATATCGATTTCATTGTCTGTTTATCTTGATACGTTATCTTGATGCTTGTAGGCAGTGCACCAGAAGTGTAAGCAGCTTTTCAACCTGCAACCAAAGTTCTTGTTTAGGCTGATTGAAATGTATAATTTATAATGCAGTGAATTAAAAATATTCTTATTAAAAAATATTAAATTAAGTTTATAACTATTATAATAAAAAATAGTAAATTAAAGCTATAGAGCAGGGATGCACAACCTTTTTACCAGAAAATCGGTTGACACCAGAATATTTGAAAAGTGTAGTTTCTTCTCTTTAATAGCAAAGTTTCTGTCATTACTCTAAGGAAAATTATTCTGCATAAAGATAATGGTATGATTGTGGCCCGCGGGCCAAAGGTTGTGCACCCCTGCTATCAGGGCTCGAAAAATCTACATGCCCGACATCAGTGTTGTTAGACGGCGACTTTTTAAAAATTCAGATTGGCACCACTTCTTTGGATTGGTAAAATTACGTTTCGTTTAATGACATATTAATCAAGAGGAATTTTATCCTTTAATAAAAGTGGTGCCAATCAAATTTTTAAAAAGTCGCCGTCTAACAACACTGATGTCGGGCATGTAGATTTTTCGAGCCCTGCCTGCTATAGAGGAAAGTTATTCTTGTTTTTTATTCTTGGAGCGCTGTAGTTGCAGGTATGAAGTTAATCTTCCTTTCAAATTTTGGAATGTATTTTCTGTCCATTAATCTTGACCTAATGAAGTCATCTCGGCCTTTGAAACCACAAACATGTTTTGATGCTGTTGTAACCTTCTTCAGAGTTCTTTACACTGTGTGTGTGTGTGTGTATGATTTTTTTTAATTCATTTCTAGTATTAGTTACTGTATCAACAATCAACTCATTATCTTGTTTGCTGAAGTTAGTCATTAGGGGTGGTACCGTTACTATTGTAAATCGCCAATCAATACGATTTGATGTAGTCTTCTGCCTCATAATTAACCACTTAATCGTCGCGCCCGAGACATTCACGGGTTTCAAGTTTCACGGTTTTTATTCAAAATTGTTCGATTGACACCAGTTTTATAAAATAGTGTAATTGGTTTTATTTTAGTACCATTTTATTTGTCATTAAATAAGATAAATATTTCTTTTTTTAAAAAAGTGGCAACAATAATGAATTTGAATTTTTAAACCGTAATTTAATGCCCTGAGGGTTAACTTGGGGTAAACCCTTAATACCATTAAGGGGTTAACTTGCGGTGGTTTTAAAACTCCCTTTTCTTTTAATTCTGTTTTTCCACAGGGTTCTCACAGTGTTACCACTAAATTTTAAGAATATTTTCAAAGTATTTCGTTGCAGAAAGATATTGTAAAATCTGTGAACGAAGGTGGCGGTTGCAAATTGTGTGTTTTAAAAATTAAAAATAAATTTCCTTATTTTTAATAGTGGCGACAGAGTCCTTAAAAAATATAAGGAGTGTGCGAACCTTGATAAAGCTTTTTCTATCTTTTTGCTTGCCAAAGATCTTATATGGTATTGGGAATCAAACAACATTCCCAGATGGAGATGTTCTGGATGTATCATAAAGGCATTTCTCTGTAGTGTTGATTGAACAAAAATCTTAAATTCATCTTCTAAGTAATAGATTTACTGTGTGACGTGTCTGGGGGTATGTTCGTTGAATGAAGGCATAATCTTAAAAATAAGTTACAAATCAAACAGTTTATTTAAACCTCTGGAACATGGGAAAGTGGAGCTACGTTCGAAATTTCAGTCACTAAACACAATACTAAGAGATTAAATGGTAAACTATACTCACGACCACGGCTTAAGCTCAGTTCTAGGCACTCCGGCTTCATGTTCAGATGGCGGCTAAAAGCTAGCTTAAATCTATAATAAAACAGCCCGTGGCTGCACACACTCTTTATTTCCAAAAATACTCAACGTATTAATTAAATCTTACCCGCAGGCTTTCCCCTGAGGTAACTCAGCTCACCACAAGCTAACTCGGCTCACAATGATGGCTATCTCACTTTAGAACACAATCTATCTCACTGGAGGCTATCTCTTCACATCGCAATCTATTTCACTTGGCTGACTTCCGTCGCCTCACCACACACAATCTATTTCACCTTGCGGACTACTGCCGCCTCACCACCATTAGCTGGCTTTCGCCGCCTCACCACCACTCACAGCACTCCAACTCAAAGCTTTTATACATTGCAAACTGAAGACGGAGCTATAAATTTGCATATTACTAATAACCGCAGCTAACTGTAGATTCGAGGGCGCTACATACACTCTGGAAAGTTAAAGTTGAATAAAGGATAGGTGTCACTTTCGCGCCACACATGTTAAAACATTGACGTCACGATCTCACTAAAAATGCTAGAGTGCCTTTATCACAAAGGACACTCCCTCACAACCCCCCTTTGGAATCTACAGAGAAAAAGGACTGGGCAAAATGCATGCCCTGGACTTTTTCTTGAAATAAATTTCGGACCGCACAAAAAAGAAGTGATGGGCAAAATTTGGTGCCGAATTACAACTTTCAAAATATTAAACTTTAACCCATCACAAAAAAAATCATCAGTTTACATACAGAACCACATACTCAATCTCAATCATCCTCCTAACTTTAAAAAAATCCTAAAACTTTCAAAACTAATTACTTTAAAAAAAACATTCCACTGGGAGTGCTAAAATTCATCAAAACATTAAACTTACGAAATTTTCTTCAACACGTGAAAATAACCGCAACTTTGCTAAAAAATTTCTCCACGTAAAACTTCCTTATCACTAGAATTCGCACAAAGTCCAAAGAACCCCATGCGCAAAAATTTTCCTCACCAAGACTCATAACTTATCCAAAATAAAATTTCCTCCATGCTACTTCGTAATATACTTAAATTCCCATAAGCCAATAAACTACCACCCGAAAATTCGACAGAAATGGCTCCACTGTACAATATTTGGGGCACAAACGTACAGCTTCATATTGCTGTGCTTATGCAACAATAATCTAGAAAATATAATTTACAAGACAAAATGACGTCATCAAACATAAATCTTCATCTGTATGAACTAAAAAAGAAATAACAGTATAAAAACATAACACAGGTATATTTCCCTGCAAGAAAATTTCACTAACATTCAATTTTATTTTCAAGTGTAACACAAAAACTCGCAACTTGCGGAAACTACTTCCAACTAAAGTAAGAACGCAACGCATAAAACCCGAAACGATAAGAAAAAGGTTAATTAATTAAATGTTAGTACAAGAGACAGAAACGCGTGTCAAAGACTTCTTGACCTCAAAACACGTGCACCCCTAACCGCGGCGAGTGTACAAAATAACTTAAAATACTATCTATCAGTATCTGGAAATGAAACATACATTAACATACATATAATAATACATTAACAATATAACAATATAACAACATTTTTTGCAACTAACATAACAATTAACAATAGATCCAGAGTATTCCAAACCAGTTGAGACAAAAATTTCAAACATACATCAAAGTAATAATTTTGCAAACAAATTTTGAACTTAATTAAGCACCACTTGTGAGTCCGAAAAAATTTCCAAAAATGGCCAAACATAAAATCTAAAACAGTCCATCTGCTTTTATTCCTTCATATTACTACCACATAAATGCACTCTAATAGATCGTTAATAAAGAACAACATCACCCATCTATAGAGATGATTCGCTGCTAGCCGGCTTCATACTACAGGAAGGCTTTCGCCTCTTGTCCCAGAATCCTTGTACAAAAAATCTTTCGTCATCAGAACTGTACGGGGAAACAACCGTTGACTGCCGTGCCTGTAGCCTGGTCCTGAATGGATGCCGTGGGACACCTGTAGATTCCACTCGACGACTCCGCTCGGATTGGTTCGCTGGGGTCACTCCATGCCAAGACTCCTGTCGGTTTCCAAACTGCTGACGCTTACTTTCTGATAACTGTCTCCTCTTTCTGGACGCACCTGAAATCACAGTTGATGGTAGGCCACGCTTCTGTTCAGACCTACGCTGTCTTTTATTGGGTAAAACATAATCAGAATTGAGAGTTCGTTTATCATTTTGACGAGTGTCCATAAAAGTCTTTTTTCGAGGATTAAGTACCGATGACGTCGAAATATTTGACAATTTATGCTTCTGAGGTTGCTGTCTAATTAGTGGAGGAACGGGTCGGTTTACGATCTTCTGCTTTTTAATACATACTGAGTCTGACGTATTTGAAATTGTTCTCTTAGTTTTATTCTCATACTTTGCTCTAGGTTGAACAGACTTTTTACTTTCAGCAATAGTTTTTGGCACTGTCTGTCTAGATTTTCTTTGCGAATATTGATGACAAGAATTAGACGAAGATCAGCTAGACTCGGGAAACTCATTGGATCGGGAATTTTGCGAAACACCACTCGACACATGAGAACCTTCACTATCATTCTCTCTAAACTTATAAATTCGAGCCTGATACAGATTGGCCGTCATCCTTTCACCATTTACATTTACAGCCAAATTATTATTTCAAACTTCTAGAACTTCAAAAGGACCCACAAACTTTGGACCAAACTTAGCTGCCTTCTTCTGATGACTCGAACTTAACCAATGCTTTTCTACTAAAACAAAATCTCCAACTTTAACTTCTAACTCAATCCTACGCATATTATAATATTGAGCTTGTTTCTCCTGCGCTTTTCCCATCTGAACTTGTGCTTCCTTAACCAACTTCTCAATAACCTGACACATAAATTGACTTTCTGCATCCGTTACCATAACTACACTGATAAAAATTTGCTGCATTTTGCTGCAACGCACTCCACCGCTTGTATATAATATCTCTATTCCAACCAATGAGAAAGCTCGTTTTCACGGTCAAGTAACCATTTTCTATACAAGCAGGGGAGTGCGTTGCAGCAAAATGCAGCAAATTTTTATCAGTGTAATCTTTGAAATGGAGTAATGACTTTTCTACCCAAAAATAACTCAGCAGGCGTTTTCTCCGTCGACTCATGAACTGCCGTACGAAGTGCGTACGCAAAATGCTGAAGAAACTGGTCCCAATTTGAATGATGTGAACCCACATAAGAAGAAATCATTTGAATTAACGTACGACTTACACATTCAGCCATATTAGATTGAGGACGGTAAGGAACAGTAAAAGAATGATCAATCTCCAGTTTCTCACACAGAGCCTTAAATATATCTGATATAAAACAAGGGCCATGATCACTAACTACCCTAATTGGCGCACCATATTTCGAAATATAATCCTCAAAAAATGCATCGGCAATTGCAGGTGCAGAAGCCTTCCTGGGGGGACTAACTCCACCCACTTACTAAAATAATCAACTATAACTAGTACAAATCTATATCTTTTAGGATTAGACAATGGATAAGGACCAATTGAATCTACACCTACATATGCATTAGGAAAATTTACTTTAATAGGAATTAATTTGCCAGCTGGACTTAGGTTTTTATAATTATAATGTTGGCATGTGCTACAGCTGGAGACATAAGCGCGCACTGCTTCCCGCATTTTAGGAAAGTAGCAGGATTCACAAATTCGAGCATACGTTTTCCTAATTCCTAAGTTACCTGCTAATGGATTATCATGAACTTCATTCAATATGGTCTTATGAAGACTAGCTGGAATAAAAACTCTCAATTCACCACGTGAATTTACAATTTTAGAATAGAAAAGATGACCATCGATAAGCTTAAAAGATTGTCACCATTTCCCTAACATAGGCACATTTGCGCTAGGGACATCATCAGGATTTTCCAAATAACAATATAAACTACCAAACGCCTCATCTTGCTTTTGCTCCCTTATTAACTGTTCCCGTGACCTTAGTACTAACGAAGATAATGCACAACACTTAACTTCCTCTGTGACCTCCAAACCACCATGCGGGTTACCAGACAAAGCGTCAGCTACCGCATTTTCCTTGCCTGCCTTATGTTCTATAACAACATTATACTCTGCCAGCTTCAAACACCATCTGACCATAGGAGAATACGAACCCTTTCCATTAGTTAACTTTGTCAAAGCAGAATGATATGTAATGACTTTAACCGGAATATTTGTAAAAAAACAACGAAATTTATTCAAAGCCCAGATTACTGCAAGACACTCCCTTTCTGAAATCGAATAATTCCTTTCAGCCGCATTTAAAATTCTCGAAGCAAACGCTATCGGTCGACCTTTCTGTGCTAACACCGCTCCAACCCCCACTGCACTCGCATCGCTATAAACTTCAAACTGAGACGAATAATCAGGATGAGCCAAAACAGGTGGTGACACCACCGCCTCTTTTAGCAATTCAAAAGACCTCTGAGCCGCTGACGACCATGTAACTTTTACCCTTTTCCTTTTTAAATTATACAGTGGTTCACCTAACTCTGAAAAATGTGGAATGAACTTGGAAAACCAGGCAACCATCCTTAACCCTTTGATTACGGGGTTGGGATATATGTCGTCCCAAAGACTACGTCTCTTCTCTATTCGCACCACTTTTTGAAAATGATTTCTTCCATACATTTATAATAGAATAATTTACAGTGAAATCAAGGAATGAGATTTTTTTTTCTTAATTCTGGCACGAATAAATTTAAAAATAGTTGTTATCTTAGCCCGTAATCAAAAGGTTAAAAATGTAGCTACTTCCTTACTACTTTTGGGGAAATCATTGCCGTATAATAGCTTCGATTTTTTCATTATCTATCTTAATACCTTCACGCGTAATTTTTACTCATAAATATTTTATTTCCTTTCGCAAAAATTTACACTTTTCTAATTTAACTGTTAACCCAGCATCTCTCAACAATGTAAATACTTCCGTCAATAGTCTTAAATGTTCCTCAAACGTAGCTGCCATTACAATTAAATCATCCAGGAAGACCAAAACACCCTTACCAAGCAAAGGTTTTAGGATATTATTCATGGCCTTCTGGAACGTTGCCGGCGCTCCCGACACACCAAAACTCATTCTTTTAAAAGCAAAACAACCGTCCCGAGTAACAAACAAAGTTTTAGCTATGTCCTCCGGCTTTATTGCAATTTGAAAATAACCACACGTAAGATCTAACGTTGACATATACAGTGGCGGTCAAAAGTTTCCGGTCAGCAAAAATTTTTCAATTTATTGGTAAGTATACCCATATGAAGAGGAATCTCAAAGTGATACTTATACATTTTATTGACATAATAGTTAGGAACTAACTGATAGAAGAATGTGTAAATATCAATAAATTTAATTGAAAAAATTAAGTATAAAGGAAAAAGCATGTTCTCAAAAGTTTCCGGGCACCTTCACAAGTTTGTAAAAAAGTGGTATTGTAATATAAAATTACAGTGATAAACGACACTTACAATTAGTATTTTATCGTATTACTATTTTATTAGCTTTAATAATAAGCACTAACGCGCAGAAACGTGACATTCATACAATCAACGGTTAAAAATCGTCTATGGTACGTTTTTTCCACATTTCTTGCAATTTTGGAGAAATTTCGGCTGAGTTGGAATATTTATAGTTCCGCAGACTTTTGCCAATTTCTTTCCAAGGATTTTCTATTGGATTCATGTTGGGCGTTTGGGCTGACCATTTCAAAAACGAATTTTTTTGTGTGAAAATCATTGCTTATCGAGGCATGCATACATTATTTGTGTCGTTATCATGTTAAGAAAAATAGTTGCGACCAAATTTTTTCTCTAATAAGGCAGAAAATGGTCTTGCTAGATATCCTTATACATTGTATCATTCACTTGGCTGTGGATTTCCAATAACGGACCGACACTTTTTGAAGAAAATACTCCCCACGACATAACGTGCCCTTCGTCATGCTTCATTGTAGGAATAACATAGGTTGAATGATATCTTTTATTGTTAGGTCATTGGACGTTGTGTATGCCATCACTTCAAAAAATGTTTTGAATTCGATTAATGGAAAAATAAAACTTTTGTCCAGTTTTCACTAGACCAGACTTTGTGTTCCTTGGAAAATGCCGGTAGGGTAAGTCGGTATTTTTTTTATCTCTGAAAATTTTTTAACACCGACTCTTCCATAAAGTTCTGTATCACGTTATCATCATAACACGGTAGACAAACTTATTCCAGCAACATTTTCATTTCGTAAATAGCAGTATACTGCAACGGAATTTTCATGCGGATTGTCAATGGTTTTCTCCTAATAATTCTGTCCACGGGAATAGTAATTTTCCGGGGTCTCCCGGACCTCTGAAGGTCCTGAAAGCCATGGACATCTTTATATAATTTTTTTAATATCGTTTACAGTCGATTTTACCGATTGATAACTTAGCCACAATATCTCAGGAAGATTGGCCTTTTAGCGACAAACTAATCACTCATTTATGAACAATAATTGTTGAACTTTTCAAATTTTAATTCAAACTATGCTATACACGTTGATTCATTCATAAACGAAACCAAAAAACACTTCACGGATAGAAAAAAACTAAAGAATGATAAGAGGCCGGAAACTTTTGCGAACATGCGTTTTCTTTTATACTTAATTTTGTCAATTAAATTTATTGATATTTACACGTTCTTGTATAAGTAAGTTCCTAACTAATATGTCAATAAAATGTATGAGTATCGCTTTGAGATTCCTCTTCATATGGGTATATTTATAAATTAACTGAAAAATTTTTGCTGGCAGGAAACTTTTGACCGCCACTGTAATTTGTACTCGTAATATTGGCCAAAATCTTATTAATTACTGGAATTGGATACTGAGGGTATTGCGTTATTGCATTTAACTTCCTATAATCTACAGCAAACCGCCATGCCTCAGGATAATCTAAGCTTTTCCCATTATTCTTAGGACATAACACTAATGGCGATGCAAAAGGAGACTCAATCGCCATAATAATATCGTCCGCAAGCATTTTTTGAATTTTATAATCAATTATACCTTGTTTTACCTTCTCATAACGATATGGTTTACTAGCAACAGGTGATGACAAACCAGTATCAATTTCATGCCACGCAACATGCGTTAAACCCGGTTTATCTGAAAAAAACCTCGCCAAAATCCACCAAAAACTTATTAAATGCCTCCTTCTCGACTGCACTTAAACCAGACTCCCCCAAATCAACTGACACCAAAACTGACTTTTTCTTGCTCATATTCTCATCATTATTTACGATAAAAGACTTTTTAAAGAAATCAGACAAACTCCTCTATTTTTCATGTAATCTACGCCGACTATACAATGTACCGTTAAACCATCTAGCACACAAAACTCCCAACATGTCTTAACCGAACGAATTTCAACTTCTAAATCCACTGAACCTTTATTATCACATGCTACTCCCTGCGCCGACTGAGCCACCAGATTTGACCTCTTCAACTTTTTATGCGAAAAATATTTACGATAACAATCATACGAAAGGAAGGACTTATCTGCCCCTGTATCGAAGACACTTTTAACAATAATATCATCTAAAATAATTAACAATTCAGCTAACTCCACCGGATTAGTAGTCACACTATTCAAATTCACAGAAGGCTTTTCCATTTTAACCTGTGACTGCATACCTTCCGAAATACAGCCACCTACCAGTTTAACTGCACCGACCTTTTAACACCTCTGCTTTGCACTGACCTACCCCCCCAGAATTCTCATCTAAAGTCAATCTCCTTACTTGTAAAGAAGGAACATTCCTTTCACGTACACTCCCTCTCGGACCATAGTCACTACTCCGCCTATTTCCATCAATATTTCTGTCATTGCCTCTAAAATTACTAACACCACCAAACTTCCTATTACCATTACCAGTATTTGACACATTTTGATTAAATCCATAATTGCCATTACTCAAATTACTCATTAATCGCTGTCCCCCTCTCAAATTCCCGTCCCCCTCATTTCTCAAATTGTTTTCCGTGATGGGTCTCTGTCGAGGGCTACGCGACTCCCATTGATCCGAGCTATGCCGAGCCTCATACTTGAACAAAATGTGGTACATTTCCGAAGAATTTTTCGGTGCTCTAAGTTCAGTATAGTCCTGTACATTCGTATTAAAAAGAGGAAGAACTAGGTCCAATAATTCCTCAAATATGACATCCAAATCTAATTTATTCTTTAACTCAAGTTTACGTAGATAAAACTTTGACGCCGATTCATATATGTTCTGCTTATTACAATAAAATTCTCTACATAAAATACTTTTATCTTTGACAGGAGGAAACGTTTTCTTTAGTTCAGTAATTGTCTGCTCAAATCGTTTAGTCTCATCATTCACTAGAAATTTCCCTATATTATCTAACCACAAAAGTGCTTCGCCCTTTAGCGAGCATTTAAGCGCTATATACTTATTCTTCTCTGGTATATTATTAAATAAAATAGAATCCTCCAACTTCACTAAGAATTTGTTGATGCATAGCTGCCAACTTTCAACTGATGTTCCGTAATACCTGGATTAGTTTGATCCATGTTAACATCATTTCAAACCAGAAAATATATTTCATGAATCTTTATTTATTTAGTTTATGAACTGTTGGTGGAACATACTTATTTTCATTTCTTTAAAAAAATTCTGGTTCGAAACTCATTAAACCAGGGTTAAATTAACACACATATTACGGATAATCGATGGCAGGTTGTCACCTATGTTAATGTCCCCTTCACCAGTAAAATAAACTCGTGGGACAATCTCACAATGTTCGACTTTCTGTTGGGTGCCATTTGTGACGTGTCTGGGGGTATGTTCGTTGAATGAAGACATAATCTTAAGTATAAGTTAAAAATCAAACAGTTTATTTAACCCTTTAACGTTCATTGGTTTCGCCAGGAAACCACAAAATTTTAATTCCGATATGCAACACTGACACCGGTATTTTTATCTAAAAATATCCCTTTTATCATGTATGTGAAAAATCCCGTTTTCTTATTTAGAAATATGCTTGTTCTTTATTACCGGTGTCATTCATTTATTTCGACATCTTAGCAATGAAAATGCTATGATCGTTAAAGGGTTAAACCTCTGGATCATGGGAAAGCGGAGCTACGTTCGAAATTTCAGTCACTAAACACAATACTAAGAGATTAAATGAGAGAAAGAAATTAAGAAAATAACTTTAAAACGGATTTGATTTTTTTTACAATAAATTTTCTGGTTTGAAAAAGATTTTACTAAGCTGCGGGAAATTACGGTAAATCTGAAATGCTGGAAAGACCTGGCAGGCCATATAATGCCAACCCAGCACAATAGTCTGCTAATCCAATTGGATATATGGGACATTAAAAGTGTAAATTAAGATGGCAGTATTGCCCTAAAAGAGGAGATAAGAGACCAGAGAAAAATAGATTTGAAAGAGATTAGAAAAAATTTGAATTGTTTGCTTTATTTAATAGAACAAATGTTGAGATGATATAAAGTAAATATGCTTCTTTTAAATTTCCTGATGTTAATTTGAAATTTCGAAACAAAAATAGGTGACAAACTGGCAAATCTGGGGTATATTTGTTGTTTTTAATGCATTGTGTCAAAATAAATTAACATTTTAAGGGATTAAAATGGAATTTCATTTATTTACCATTAAAGGCGTGTTGAAATTATTTTTTTTTTAAGAAAAGTGGATATAATTAACAAGGTCTGTAAAAGTGGATGTTAATTTAATTAAGGTAATTTAACAGTATTTGGTGATGAAATAACTACATAATTCAGTCCTTAAAGGATTAATCACATGCACTAACTCAATTGTTAATAAATGAAACCTAGGAAAGTAAACAATATTTATTATTAACTATGAAAAGAATTTTTTTTAATGTATTTTTAAACATTTATAAAATAAAAAATAGAATAGCATTTGAAATCATCCTTAATTTATTTGGTAACCATTTATATTTGAGCATTTTTTTATTTATAATGCAATAAGTAAACACTTACTGATCTAAATTTATTTCTTTTTAGTGTTTAGAATTTGTTGACTCATGTACTAATATAACTGTCAGATGTAGAATTAGAAGGAAATTCGAGAAAACATCTAACATTTATATAATTCATATTGGAAAAAAAGGCTGGCATTAAATTCGCCTTATGGTACCACATGAGGATTAACAAGTATAAAAATAAATTCCTTTTCTTAATGGAATTTTATAATAGTTTGTAATTTATTTATATATTTTATAATATTTGATAATTAATGAGTCCTTTTTTTTCAGTTAGAGGAATTAAAATTAAAAATAGTGCTACCACTTGTATGGGATATTACCGTAGTTACCGGCGTATAATTAACAGATCAAACATTTATGTTCGGACTCAGAAATCTTATTTCATGAATTGTAACGTATTGAATCACAGTAAATATTAAGGTTATGTTCTTTAATAAAATTTCTAATTCGAAACGTAACTGTTTTATTCGCAGATTATAGGCCAGAAATTACGGTAATTTCAATTTCTTGGTCATCGTAATTTCACGCGGGCTTAGTTAATTTTTTTTTCAAACTGGAAATTTCATTGAAAAAAAAAGAAGTCAAATAAAGGCTAAATAGAAATAAGTCACATTTTATTTAAAATAAATTGTTGTTGGAAATCAAGTTATCAGATGTGCGATGGATACGCGCGAATTTACAATACTATAACTTTTTTTTTATTGAAATATTCTCCTTACATCACGTGTCATTAAATAGGGCATATCTGCTAACTTTTACACTTTTCTTTAACCACTAAAACTTAAAATAACATTTTCCTTGTTTAATTGGCCAAATCTGCAATTAAGTCAAAAATATCTTTTAAAGTTTAGTGATAAGAAAAAAAGCTTAAAAGTGTGCAACTGTGATAAGGTGAATAATAATAGTTCAGAAAAGTCGTAGCAGTCTGAATTTTAGAAAAAAATATCTTGCAACATTGCAAATAGCAGACAGCTGAAAGACTCCAAAATACCTTTAGAGGGTAAGATTAGAGCAGTAGTACTCGCTATTTACGCAAAAAGCATTCTCACATCATGCTTTTCTAAAAACATCATTTGCCTTATTTAATCTCAGAAGTTCTTCCTTTAACCCTTTCGGGCACACTGTGCCCGGTCTGGGATACCTAATTTTAATTCCAAACTTGCAAATGGCACCAATAATATTTTAGTAAAGTTTTGCTTTTACAATAAAAGCTTAAATTCAGGAATTCGAAATATCTAAAAAATTCGTTTGTGAATTCCGGTGTCAGTCGATAATTTCTCATTCTACTACAAAATTTGCCCGTGCCGGAAAGGGTTAACCTTTCCGTCGTAGTGGATTAAGTTCTGTGACCACTTAATTTGTATTCCCAAATACCACATCGACACCAGTATTTTAAAATAAATTTTTGTCGTTTGTATTGTAAGTGAAGAAAAGATTTAACTGATTTCCAAATAAATTTGTTCGCAAGCTGTGGCGACACTGAATTTTTCACGTTTTAACAACAGACGTACTTTGTGCCGGAAAGGGTAAAAAAAATATAAAGGTTTTTAAGCATTAAAAAAGCTAAGATTCGCATAATGAGTTCCAATGTTTTTCACAGATTAATGGTTAAAATCTGAAAATGCAATATTGAAAATAACTGTGCGATAGGAGTTTGAATAATCAATAAATTCAAGAGTTTCAAAGTGTGCCCCGCTGGATACCACTAGTTTTTTGTACAAATCGTTTTTTTATTTAATTAAAACCCTTTCCGGCACACTGTGCCCGGTCTGGGATACCTATTTTTATTTCCAAACTTGCAAACGGCACCAGCAATATTTTAGTAAAATTTTGTTTTTAAAATAAAAGCTTAAAGTAAGGATTTTAAAATATCTAAAAAATTCATTTGTGAAATCCGGTGTGAATCGATATTTTCTCATTTTACTAACTGATTTTGCCTGTGCCGGAAAGGGTTAATGAATTACTGGGATAAATTACACATGTATGCATTTTCATTGGCGTAGCGTCAGGTGGGGAGCTGGCTCACTTTCTTACCAATATTATTGCATAGCAAACTGACACCAGTACAAAGAAACATAATTTTATTAGCACATTTGTGAAGATTACACCTCATCCATAAGGCGTTAAAGTAAGACGAAATTTTCTGTTCACGTTTACTGGTTACAGTTTTTACCGGCTACAATCAAAAACTATTAATCCGATTGAAAGAAACAGCTGTCACTTTGTGAATACCTCCTTAGTTATTTCGATGGAGTTATGAATAAAAAGGAGTAAACATATAGTGCATCGTTCATCAGTTGCGAGTTATCAAGGTTCTAAATTACGAGACCATCTTGCGAAGCCATTTGCAGTTCAAACAACAGGATGTACCATTAATTAACAAGCGAAACAAAGTATGTTCAACGACAAGCAAATACTGCAGAAATGAAGGCATGCGAAGCTAAGTTTATTGTCGCTACGTTGCAATTACGCGGTCGTCCGCCCCGATACCAGGTATCTAACCCGTTAAGCTCACATAACTCGGCAGGTTGGGGCCTGATCATCGGTTAGAAAGAAAGTAACTGAGGAAGTTGTGATAAGCTTCCGTTTATTTTAATCGGAAGTTTCTGATTACCGCATATAAAAACTTCCACCAGGAAGCTTAAATAGAAAATTTCGTCTTATTTTTGCGCTAATTGATGGGAAATTTGTCACAAATATAAGAAAATTCTGTTTATTTTTATTGGTATTCGTTGCCCAGCTATAACACTCTTTTCACGTATACTTACAGGAGTTTGTCTTGGTTGTCAAAATGTGGCGGAATTATTACCGTCAAATTAAACTTGTACCAGTAAAAATGAATTTTGGTTTTTATCACTAGTTTTGATTGAAATTTCCTAATAATGAGGCGTTTAAATAAAGTGAAATTTTCTGCATAAATTTACTGGTGGGAGATTGCTGCCGTGGTAATGAACACTCTGGAGAAGCAGTTATAATTGAAGCATTGAAGCTTCATTAATTTAATGATATAGTTTCTCTTTCTTAATAGTTCCATGATTATTTCACTCGCAACTGATAGACAATACACTATCTGTCTTCTCTTTTCGCACAATTCCATTGTTTGGCTTCCGATTTTAATTCGAGATTTCAAACTTATACAAGGAATTTCCGAAGAAGTTTTGTTGTGAGCGGTCTCGTGTTATCTTACTTAATACTAGAATGCCCGGAAGTTTTACTTAATTTTTGTAAATGCCTTTTATACCAGAACTCTAATATAAATCTGTTTAACTTATTCAATTAGCTTATTTTACCCTTGATCTTATTTTATGAAAATTTTCTGGTTCCAATTGACATTTAATCATTTTGTCGAAGTCAAATTGACTCCTGCTGGGCGTACTAGTATTAAAAATGCAAACAATATTATTATTTGTTCGGGTAATGAACTCGAAATTTCTAAACGAAAATGGATGCTGAACTGGTAACCCTGCCTATTCTGGAAAAGGTTAATCTTGCCACCTCACACGTGCAATACGAGCGATACGACAAAGTCCGGATAACACGGAGGCAGTGACATTAGGGTTAAAGTGACCACACTTTTCTTATAAAACTTGATAGTTTTATTTTTTTAAACTGTCCAATTATATTATATTTAATAAAACATTATACTCTAACTTTCCTTAACGTGTTGAATTTTCAGCAAAATTTGTTATAGTTGGTGTGACACTGAAAATTTTTCAGTATAGTAAATACATTACATTTCTGTTTTAATGTAAATCTAAATTTCCGTATATAATCTTTATCTTACTGGCATTATAACTTTTGAATAAGTAAAATTTTTTAGCCCAAAACAATGCTATATGAGTTCAAAGATTTTACGAAACTCAATGCTATTTCCTTAACATAGTCGTGTGCCAGATTTGACGGAAACTTCGCATAATGCAAAAATACTATGAATATGTTTTTTGCCTTGTTTTGTAAGAGTATATTTCTACCAGGATTTTTCATAAAATATTTATTTGTATCATACATCGCTAGAGAAACAGCTTACATAAATCTTCAAAATAGATGTGAGCTTTTCCTTTTGAAAATTTCTTCATGATCACAGTTATGTTTGCAGTAAAGTTTTGAAGAAAAAAAAATGTTTAAAAATGCAAAATGGTAAAGCATCTTCACTTTGTCTCTTCTAAAATATTTTGTACGTAGTTTGTATAGATATTTTCTTCATATACAATATTTACAAGTGTATTATCTGCATATATGTTTTGAAGATATAATAAAATTATATCTTGCATAATAAAATTTAGCATAAAAAGTGAAGCCATGTATGAAAGATTTTGATACGTAGAAAAATTATGAAATTTTTAAGAGAAGTGAAAGTAAAGCTCTGTCGATTAATTTTTAAGACATTACTCATTTGGTAAGTAAAATTAGTGCAGTAGTTTTCGGCCTATAATCCGCGGATCTAACAGTAAAGAAATTTGAGTTTCAAGAGAACTGAAATTAAAGCTGTTTAGATTAATTTTGAAAACAATTATTTGATAAGTAAATAAAATTGGAACCGTAATTTCAGGCCTAATTATCTAATAATCAAGAGAATTTGAATTTCAATAGAGCAAAAATTAAAGCTTTTTAGATTAATTTTGGACACTATTATTCGATTGGTAAATGAAATTTGCATCCTAATTTCCGACCTCTGATCGGCGGATCTAATAATCAAAAGACTTTGAAATTCAAGAGAACTGAAATTAAAAATGTTTAGATATTTTTAACAAAATTATTCAGTTGGCAAATAAAATTGGTACAGTAATTTCTGACCTTTAATCCACGGATCAAACAATCATATTTTGACACAGAAACTTCATTAAATAATTGAAGTTATATTTCATTAAATAAAATTTCTAGGTCCAAACATAATTGTTTGATCCGTGGATTATGTGTCGAAAATTACGATATTCGTATTTAAATCGCTTAAAACAGCACTCTCACTGGCCCATTTTATTTTAAAACCAGTAATTTTTAGAAATTCGTGGTAGTTTCCTGCAACAATTTTGAGACAAATGCTTTTTTCGGTATGTTTCTACAAAATTTATAAAGAACTCATTTCTTTAAATATAAGTTGTGTTCCAAAAACGGACCGAGTTGTAACCAATTTGTTCACTAGTTTGATTTATATTGCTCTTCGTAAAATATATTGACCCTTTCATGGGCAAAATACTTCCATTGCTAAAATGTTGGAATAAATGAGTGACACTAGAATCCTGGAACAAATTTATTTCTCGATAAGAAAAGCTGCAATTCACGTACGTCATAAACATCAAAATTTTTAAAAGAAATTCTGATGCCACTGTGAAATTTTGGGAATTAAAATTTAATGCATAAATCAAACACTTAGAACAAATTTTAATGTATACAAACATGACACAAAAATGTGTAATATTTGTGCGTATTACGGCGTTATAACGTTAGATTTAGGTTGTGTATTAAAATTAAATGTTTTCATAAAGAAACCACCGCCCTTGAAAGGACTAAAATGTTAACAAGTTGTACTAAACTTCCTCGGAAAAAAATATTGCGATTTAATTATTAAATGTTAAAAGTTATGACAGGGTTCGCACAGTGTTACCACTAAATTTTAAGAATATTTTCAAAGTATTTCATTGCAGAAAGATGTTGTAAAATCTCAGAACGAAGTTAGCGATTGCAAAGTCTGTGTTTTAAAAATTAAAAATAAATTTTCTTATTTTTAATAGTGGTGACAGAGTCCTTAAAAAAAGGAATGTGCGAAACTTGTATGACTCTTATTTGAAATATTAAATATAGCTGGCAACCTCTTACTCTTTTTTGTACTACAATAACTTTTACAAAAAAAATTGCCTTTTTCAGTCGTTGTAATCTGAGATTAACCCTTTGAGGGGCAAAGCACTTCCATTCATAAAATGCTGAAATTATTAAATGACACCAGAATTCAAAAACAAATTTATTTCAAAATAGATAAATGCTCTTTTTTTTCCACATAGTTGATAAAATTTAGATTTTCCTTTAAAAATTCTGGTGCTAATGTAGTATTTCTCAATAAAAATTAAGTGGTATATATTTTATACCCCCGCCCTTCAAGGGGTTAAATGAGGAAAAAATTTCTTTGAAATTTTTGTGGTAAAAAACGGAAGAACTTGCAGCTATGTTTTTAATCCCTTCAGGGCAAAGTACTTTCATTTGTAAAATGCTGAAATAATTAAATTACATCAGAATCCACAAACAAATTTATTTCAAAATAGGAAAAAGACTATATAATAAATTAAAATTTTTTATTGAACATTACAAAAACACATTTATCTGTGCTTGCATGAGTTAAACCTCAATATCAGTTGCACGACACCATTGATTTTGGATTTCGAAAACCAGTATTAACCCCTTGCGCTCTGTAGCTGTTAGCAGATGTATGTATGCCACTGACAGGGTTGATACGGATCACGGAATTTTCAGACTAAAATATTCTTCAGTACCAGTATTTTATTATAGAAAATCTCTCCTTCAATACGGCGAAATTTCATGCTTCTTTACTAGATTTATTTTCTCATAAAAAAATATTGATATTTGACCTGGGAATTTCCTTGAAGCGTAGCAACCCTGCACTGACCACCAGTAATTCCGCATTTAGCAGATTTCTTTTTCAAAATTTTGAAATTTTGAAATCCCATCACAAATTTAGTGGTAATTTTCTTTTACTTTATTTATGGAAAATCGATGATTTTGTAAAGAAATGAGAATTTGAACTTTCTAGTGTGAATTCGGAATATCTATTTGACCCCTTAACTGGTCAATATTTTTATCAGAAATGCTTCCAAAAAAGTCATATTTTTTATTGCATATAATCAAACATCATACTTGATAGAATACGAAAATGCAAGATTTATTTTCATTATTACCATAATTAATGATATAAAACGATTTTTTATTTCAGAATTTAGAAACACAAATATCCTAAATTTTTACTTTTTGCAACTACCTCTGTATGCAATGAAGACTGTTTTACAGATTTTACAAAAAATTAATTCAAACTTACCATAAATTAAAACTTCTCAGTTTCGAATGATGTTTTTTATTCAGAAATCTTTTTTTTGTGTGTGTGGTACAATTTGAAGCAAGGTGTAAGGCAAAGTCCCACGTCCCAATCAGAACAGAAATACCGAGTTTCTTTTCTGATTCTCTTCCCATTATCGTTTTTTTATAACATCAAATTGCACATTGTCTTGCATGTCTCAAATTTTATCTGTGGGAGGAATAATTTCAAGAAAATGGCTCTCTGTCAATCTATGAGGATTAGGTTCAGGCCCCGGTCGTCCACATCTGAAATTTATTCCATAATGATATTTTTCGACAGTTCGATCAACGACATCAAGTCTATACTCCAATTGTGTTCGCTTTCCTCGTTCTTTACAGTAAACAACATATGAATTCATTATAGCTATATTAAATATGTGGGAAAAAAAGCTTTCTGTAATATTTTTTCCCTCCTTTTCTTATAATTTTAAATTTTTTCAAATTTTGATCCATGCGATCTACTTCTCTCATAGTATTGTTATAATTCATTACAAATTTTTTTGTTGTTTGTTTGTTTCAGAGTGGACTTAAAGTGGTTTTATTTCTGTATTGTGAATTGTAGATAGCAATGAGACATTTTTTTAATCCATCCACTTCATGTCGTTTTTCCTCTCTGAAAAGTTACGTTTCTCCTCTTTATATTTTTTCTGGATTTCTCTTAGAACTTCTTTCTTCTTGACGTTTAGGGTGCCGTATGTATCCGTTCGAAATGAAATTAGTTTATCTGCTATTTCTGGAGAAGAATAATTGTCTGTTGTAATACAATAACCTTCATGAAGTAACGGTTCCATCATTGTCAGCAAAATTTGTGACGAAATGCAGAGATTAGGATACTGAGGTTTCAGAATTGTATCTTTACTTGTGTATACAATTATTGATCACATATAACTGGAAATGGAATCGCATAGCATAAAGCATTTGATTCCAAATCTAGCTCTTTTTAGTGGAATAAATTGTTCCCATCCTAGTCGCCCTTTGAATTGCATTTGGCTTTCATCTATTGTTACATCTCGCTCTGGTGTCGCAGTCGCACTAAATTTATCATTGAAATGTTCCAAAACTGACCATAATTTGACTAATTTGGGGCATTCGTCATTTTGTGCATCAAATACAGAATTATCAGAAAAATCTAAATAGCGCTGCAAAAAAAGGAATCAACAATGAGACATTATTTTAGAGAAAAAAGGTGCGTAAGTCGAATGTCTCTTGTTCCAATAATTATCAATTCCAGGTTTCTTTGCAATGCCCTGAAGTATAATCAGTGTAAAAAATACATGCATCTCTTCCAGATTTTTTTCTTTCCAAAATGTACTCATTGAGAACTTTTTTGCAACACTTGATTCAGTGCACTGTTGAGCATATTTATTTGCCTCTTCCGCAACTTTACCCATAAGAAAAAAATCAATAAATATTTCATAAATTTGTAGAACATTAAAAGTATCATCAGCTTGCATGTGTACAGATGGAATGCCAGTAAAATTAAATCGAAGACATGGAGGAAGTGGATTTTTCACATCAATCTCTGTAAAATATCTAGCAGAATTGAAATCTTCATCAGAGCTGAGATCAATGCACACATGACTCATCCAAAGAATAATCTATATAATTAGAAGACAGTTCTGAATCTGCATCTTAATTCAGTTCATCTTAAACAATAAAGTACACAATAAAGTATTTTCTTCGTCTAACAATAAAGTATTTTCTTCGTCTGTTTCATTCATAATAATAATTTACAAAAGAAATTACAAAAAGTTTGGTTGGTTGGTTGATTTTTGTCGTCCGATTATCTACGCTAATGGGATATAGGACCAGGGGGAGTGCCCTCCGTGGGGGTCTTTCTAAGGGAACCTAACCCGTATTTACGCAAGGTTCGAAGAAAACCACGGAAAACTCCGAACGGTTAGGCCGACAGCCGTGATTGGGTTCGAACCCAGCACCTGCCGTCTACCAGTTGAGAGTACAAAAAGTTTGGATTCAGAACAATTGTATTCCTTACTGTAGAACAAAATATCGAAAGCAGAAATTTCGAATATGTTAAGACACCACACTACTGACTAAAAAAGACCCGGATGGTAATGAAAAGTCTATGGGGACGTTCTTTTCAAATATCTCGCTCAAATTTTAATATTTTGACGTGATTTTTTTACGTAGGATAGCTGAGGACGATTCACAGCCGGTCTAGTTTTTACTTTTATGATTTTGATGTCAGATTTAAAAAAAAATACTTTAACTTAGGTGTAGCCAGAGGCATAGGTATAGCTAGAGGGGAATGAATGGATACCACTAATTCAATATCGCAATTTACTTTTTATTTAACCACTTTAACCCTTTCCGGCACACTGTGCCCGGTCTGGGATACCTAATTTTAATTCCAAAGTTGCAAATGGCACCAATAATATTTTAGTAAAATTTTGCTTTTACAATAGAAGGTTAAATTAAGGAATTTAAAATATCTAAAAAATTAGTTCGTGGATTCCGGTGTCAGTCGATAATTTCTCATTTTACTGCAGATTTTGCCCGTGCCGGAAAGGGTTAAGGGCGGTGGAATGAAATATATCCCACTTAATTTTAATTGCGAAGTGCTGTATTGACACCAGAATTTTGAACTGGAAATTTTAATTTTATCAAGTATGAAAAGAAAAGCTTTTATCTATTTTGAAATAAATTTGTTTTAAAATTCTGGCATCGCCCAATCATTTCAGCATTTTAAGAATAAAAGTCCGTTGCCCCTCAAAGAATTAATATCAGAATTTTGAGCTCTAAATAAACAGGGATGTTACTTGAATACAGATGTCATTCAAGAAGAAATCTTCCATTTAGATTGTTCTGGCAATTTTTTGCAGAAATCTCCTTGTTAGGTAATTTTTGTTCAAACACTGCAAAAACCTAGTACGAAATTGTTTTTCGTACAAATAATGTAACTGGAGCACTGAATACGACAAAATATACCATTAATAAACAGTAGTAAAAATACCCCTCTTTGTTTATGTGCGACTCTTGAAATCGATATAACCATTCTCTTGAAATTGAGGGTTTGCATTTAAATATTTTTAAATCTTAGTGAAACGCTGTGAATTCATGTTTTTCTACTTTGGTTGTATTATTTGGGATAATTTTAATTTCGGAATCGGAAAGGTTAAGTGGTTCCAAACTAGAAAGGGTGTCTTTTAACCCTTTCCGGCACGGGCAAAATCTGTACTAAAATGAGAAATTATCGACTGACACCGGAATTCACAAACGAATTCTTTAAATATTTTAAATTCCTTAATTTAATCTTTTATTGTAAACGCAAAATTTTACTAAAATATTACTGGTCCATTTGCAAGTTTGGAATTAAAATTAGGTATCCCAGACTGGGCACAGTGTGCCGGAAAGGGTTAAAAAAACTGCAAACATAATCAAAAACGTAGGACACTGCAACATTAGACATCGATCTCAAAAATCCGGTGCAAAAAAATCTTTTAAAAATCTTCAAATTTCAATAAGAATTTTTAAATTCAGATTCTCTCGCTTTTTATTGTAATCTTAATGTAAAAAATGCGCTACGCTCAGTCTTGCAAAAGGGCAAATTTGTAATGCTGTTTTTGTTTTAAATGATAATAAAGAATCATTCTGTCAACATTATATAAAAATACTTGATTACAAATATGAATGCGAAGCTTAAGGGTATTAATGATTTTACAATGCCATTATAAAAATCCATTAAATCATTAGATTTATATTACTTTAAATAAGGCTCTTATTTATGGAAAACCTGGAGTTTTGTGAACTCTTAACATGGCGTTGTCAGTGAGAGGGTTAAAAAAATATTATCATTTCAAAAAGAACAAAGAGGAAATATCTTCTATTTTAAATAATTATAACGAATGCAAATGTGTCTTTGCTTTTAACAAAAATATATTTTCCCACTTTCATAATGTGAATATATTTTTAAGCAATGATTTATCATGATAACACATAAATAATATAAAAAAGAAGGTGCTTCTATTCTGCTGATTCGTTTCATGTTATCGTCGCATTTTTCATCGTAAATTCATTAAAAATAAAATATAGATTCTTTTTATGTCGCACGAATTTTTCAACGCATAAATATCTTACGCTTTTACAAATATTTGCTGTTACCTTTTTGTTAGATTTGAAAAATTCTTTTCTTTTGAGAAAGATTTTCTATATTGCTTTACCTTCAAAGGAAAAAATCTCCATAAAAACAACATTTATAATTAAATTTCCAAACGTTTGTTTGTTTTGAAAATAACTATTTTCTTCATAAATCCTGTAAACAAAAAAAATATTAAAGTTATTTGAAACCGCGGGTGAAAGAACATGTTACATAACAGAAATTAAACTTCTAGAAAATTGAAATGACAGTTTTTTTTGGGGGGAGGGGGGTTGTAGTTCATGTTTATTTGTTGTGTTCCTAGCATGTGTTCAAAATTTTAACACTAAACACTCTTTAAAAAATTAGTAAAGTTTAATTATTAAATATTATAAATTATTATTACTCTTTAAATTATACCTTCACGAATAATTAGAATCGAAGATTTACCGTATTATCTCATAATACCTTTACTTATAAAATAAAAAACATTTTTAAGAAAAATGGAACAAAGCACGTTTTCTTTGTATCTTTTTTTGTCCTAACAAACCAGTATTAGATTTAGGTTCAGTCTCAATTCAGCGTAGTAAGTGTACACAACGCGATCCACCAAGACACCACTATTTGTACATAGCCATTTGATGACAGGAGCTTTGCTATTAAATAAATTAAATATTACATTTCGATTATTGTGGAGGCAAATTATTTTCAAGCAAGGTGGTTGTACAGTAGAGAGTGTGGAACTATTAAGAAATAGGAGCTGACATATCCTTAAAATAGTGAAGCTTCAACTACAGCCACTTTCTCAGGAAGCTCATTACCACAGTGTCTAACTTCCACCAGTAAATTTATGTAGAAAATCTCTCCTTATTTAAATACCTCATTAATGAAAATTTTCGATGAAAAATAATAGGGAAATGGTATTTATTTTGGCTGGATGAACTTTACTTTATCTGTACTAATTCCTCCATATTGTGATAACCAGAGCCTGATTACTAACGGGGGACTCTCCTACCAGTAAAATTTTATGGAAAGTTTCAACTTGTTTAAACGCCTTTTTCATTCGAAATTACTGTCATAAATAAGGGAAAAAATTCTATTTCTTTTTACTGGTAGGATTGTGCCCCGTTGATAATCAGGCCCTGGTGATAACCAAAACAACCTCCTGCCAACGTCTTTCAAAAGATTATAATACCTAGCCAAATTGCTACCAATAAAAAAAATAGAAAATTTTATGCATATTTCTGACAGAAATTCCCTACCAATAAGCTGCCTAATAAGACGAAATTTTATATTGAAGTTTACTGGTGTAAGTTTTAGCCGGCAGTAATCAGAAACTGTTAATCCGATTTTAAAAAAAACCGTCATTTTGTGACAACCACCCCAGACACTTCCATGGAACTATTAACAAAAAGAAGCTGACAAATCATTTAAACAGTGAAGTATGAACTGTAATTATTTTCTCAGGGGTTCATTACCACCGCCACAAACTTCCACCAGTAAATTTATGCGTAAAATGTCTCTTTATTTAAACGCCTCATTAATGGAAAATTTCAACCAAAAATAAGGGCAATAACTGATATAGGGGAAGATGGGGATACTTGAGCCATTTTTTAAATTTTAATTTTTTAAAATATTTTAGAATTTCTTAGAACAAAATAAAATATTGAAAATGAAAATTTGATATTTTTTCTTCAATTGAAAACCACTTTCAATTAATTTTGAACTATTTTTCTATGTCTAATAAATTTTTACTTTTTCTTTTACATTGTGGCTCAAGTATCCCCATGGAGGGGATACTTGAGCCAGATGTCACATTCGCACCAGTATTTTGCAAAGAAAAAAACCGATTTACAATATACGCGAAAAAATGCATTAAACCTTTTTCAAATAAATTTGGTCGAATTTTCTGGTGTCGTTGTGACATTTCAGAATTAAAATTTTGTGGTAGAAAATTCTACCAGCAGAGCTCAAAGGGTTAATCACCATACTTTAAAAATGGTACCAAGGTATATGATTTCTTTTTTACATGTTCAGAACTATAAATATGTTACCATGTTGCCAGTTTTAGAAAGAAAAATTGAACAACTGTAGAGATAAAGGGGGTGGCTCAAGTATCCCCTATGCTCAAGTATCCCCACTCTCCCCTATATTTTTACAGTTAAGGGTTTAGTTCGACGGTAATAGTTCCGCCACATTATGACAACCAAGACAACCTCATGTCAGTGACAGTGAAGACAATATATTACCTGGGCAAATTGATACCAGTAAAAAGAAATGGAATTTTTTTACCATGTTTGTGAGAAAAACTTCCCGTCAATAAGACACTGAAAGAAGACGATATTATTTATTCAAGTTTACTAGTGGGAATTTTCACCAGCTGTAATCAGAAACTGTTGATATGATTGAAAGAAACAGCTGTCATCATGTGAAAACCTTCTCTGTTTCTTCATTCATCGCTGATAGGCAATGCGCCAGTGGGCTACTTTTTTTTAAATTCAGATTTCTGGATTGGCACCACTTTTTTGAAACGATAAATTACCTTTTGCCTTCGCCTTAATAGTTATGTCATTGAATAAAGCACATTTTATCATTTGTAAAAAGTGGTGCCACTCAAGAATCTGAATTTTAAAAAAAGTAGCCCATTTGGCCACACTGCAATGCGCTACATGTCACCTTTTCCTTATTCATAACTCCATTGTTGTTTCACTCGCAACTGCTAGACAATACACTGTATGTCTCCTCCTCTTTATTTATAACTTTATTGTAGAGAGTACAAATTCATTTAGAAAGACTGTTAACCCCTTGAAGGGCACCGGTATATTAAATATACCACTTAATTTTAATTCCCTTAAGCCACATTCGCACCGGAATTTTAGTATTAAGTTTTGTGTTTTACAATGTACGTGAAAGACAACTTTTACTAACTATCATATAAATTTGTTTATGAATCCCGGTGTCAATCAATCATTTGAACATTTTAGGAACAGAAGTGCTTTGCCCGTCAAGGGGTTAATCATTAGCATTTTTGCGTGCGCACCGTACGAGAAGAAGAGTTTGCCCGTTTCGTTACGAAATCCTTTTGAATACCACAAATTTTAAATTACGATATTCGCTTTATTTAACCACATATTTATTTCGATTATGATTTTGGATCCCCGTTTTTAACACTTTCCAACAATGTTGAAAAGTCTTTATGCTTTCGGTTTGTCTGGCCTTCTGTCCGTCTGACCTGATGGCCGCGCTCTAACTTTCGTAAATATACTCCGATTGCCATGAAAATTTTGGACATTATTGACGTTTACCCTAGCGCTAACCCTATTGAAAATGAAGTTTCTACCAGGGTTAGTTTATTTCCAGGGACAGTCAAAAGTTTTCCATTACATTACGGTCTTAGGGGTAAAATAGTTTCAAATGAATTTTAAAGATATTACACCCTGTCAAAAATATTCAAATTTATATACATCTGCGAAATGCACTAAAATATGCATTCTGTAAAACATTCAATGAAAAGAATAGTTATTATTCATTTACAAGGCCACAAACAAGAATTCCATTATATAATAATAAAGGGAGAGGGATTGTTTGTGACATGTGTGATTTCAATTGTAAGCAAATTGATTCACGCATAATGCGAAGTGCATAGCATTTACAGGGCACACAAAATATTTCAAAAAGTACATTGTATCCGTATATTATGAATGATGACTGTTGGATGAATGAAATGCACTTTTATGCATTATTATATGCGCTTTTAAGTTTCACTAAATGTAAGCATATTATATGGTGTGTACAAATGCTAATAGTTACACAATTTAGATATACAAGGTTACACAAAAGATTTCGGAAAGATTACGGAATTTGAGAGTAATTTACTTAAAGTTGGTTTTTATATAAGTTATACACTTTGTATGTTGAACTGCATTCAATTTATTGAGAAATGTTTGTAAAATATAGATAAATTGATATACAGGGTCACGCAAAGAACTGGATAAGTGGTCGCCTTTAGATGATAATTTCTGAAAAAGTGATTTAATTAGTTAAAAGAGCACTTTTGTTTGAACTAAATTTTAGCAAAGTACTTTCGTGTATTAAAGGCACTAGGTAAACTACAGGGCTGATCAAAAGTATTCAAGTATGTTTCCTTCTATCAGTATAATTTACTGAAAGTAAAATTTCAACTAATTAGGCGTTTTCTTGCTTAAACTAATTTTCCCATTATATAGTAGCTACATCAACCGACAGATCAAATACAGGGCTGTTCAAAAGTATTGGAATACAAATTTGGCTATCGGCAGTAATACCTTATTTCCCTGGGTATTTAAAGTTTTGTTAAAGATTTCAGGAATTGTTGGAAAGTGTTTCATAATCTATGCTTAACGCGTGATTCTTCTTACTTGTTTATTTATTCTGTCAAAAGAATTATAATCTTGAGGGAATACAGGACTGGGTTGCAATCCTATGGATAATATGCGAACTTTAAGAAACTGTTTCCTCAGAAACTAGCCGGCCGATTCTAATGAAATTTGGAATATGAATTCACTGCATTATGCACAAGTTTTATTGCAAACAGTTTTTTCTGGAACTAATTTTTTTTATTATTTCAGAGCAATAGCAATTTTTCAAGAATGTTCTATTTTTCAAAAAAAAAAATCTGAAACCAAGTATTTTTTTTATCTGTCCGGGACATACCCTCATAGCATGCATGGTCACAGTGATGTAACAGTCAGAGCCTGATTACTAACGGGGCACTCTCCTACCAGTAAAATTTTATGGAAAGTTTCAACTTGTTTAAACGCCTTTTTCATTCGAAATTACTGTCATAAATAAGGGAAAAAATTCTATTTTTTTTTACTGGTAGGAAAGTGCCCCGTTGATAATCAGGCCCTGGTAACAGTGACATCACTGTGAGTCACTTTGGTCACATAACGTCTGTGACCAAAATGCCACTACTCAGTGACGTCACATTGTGACTAAAATGTGACTTTATTAAAAATTTTTAGAAAATTCTAAATATTCTTCAAAACATGTTATTTACCTTTAAAAACGTGTTTCTGGCAATTTAAATATCGTTGCTTTTGTCACAGTTTCGTCACAATGTTAATGTCAAATTAGTCACAAATGACACATTTTTCACAAATTTGTCACATTGTGACCACTTTGAAAAACGTCACAAATGAGCTCTAAAACGGCTATAACGACTTCACATTTTAGTCACTGTGACTTCACATCGACGTCACGTGACGTCACATCGACAATCAATGGTCACAAAGTCACAATGTGACTTCACAACGACGTCGCAGTGACGTCACCATGCTTTACGGGTATGATCTTACATTTAAATCCTACCACCAAAAAAATTATTGAAATCACTGGAATAGTTTAAGAGTTCTCGAGTTTTTAGCTAAAAAGTACAATTTTCTGGAGAGCCGAAAAACTTAGACGCTTCAAACTTGTGTAAAGTTCTTGCATAGTTTTATCAAACACGTGGTTTAAAGTATATATAAATACTTGGATAAAAGTTAGTTACATGTGATAAATCATTATAAAATGTTTCAATAAAATTAATGTCAATGTGCGTGGCATTCCAGTTGTGTCTTTTCCTAAGGGATTGACCCCGCTCGTAGTGCTATGTTTCACAATCCCTCTTAAAATGCAAAATATCAGTATATATCCAGACGCTATTTTTGAAACTAAATCTTCACTTTTATATAATCGCGAGGTTCTGAGATAAAAAAAAAAAACGAAATTTCCTTTTCGAAAATTTTAGTGTATAAACGCTTTGGAAACGGCTCTGCGAAATATATAAACAGCACTTATATTGATTCTTTTATACGGATTCCTCAGCAAACTTGTCAACAGGTATATTTCAAACTTAAAAAAAATTTAACCTACGAAAAATTATTTTCATTGAAATTTCTAGAGAATTCGCACCAGTTTTGAGATTAGAATTTTTTTTATATATAAACCGCTGAAGTTAATCGTCTTGCTTAGTAGCTGTATTAATAATGATTATCTGCGATTAACCCTTTGAGGGGCAAGCAACATTGTCTCTGTAATATTACATTCTCACTGGAATAACCGAAAAATTTTATTTTAAAATAAGGAAAGGCAATCTCAACATTTTGCCTCCAAAGTTTAAAGTATTAAATTTCATTAAAACTGTGTGGTGCGAATCTTCTTTAAATAAGGTGGGATAAAATATATCCTACTGCGCCTCAAGGAGTTAACTAAAGTGAAAAATTCTGATGAAGCTATTCGCACCTGGAAAGAAATTATGATAAATACATGTTTTGTGAGATGTGTATGGAGCAAAAAATTTGGAACATACTAATGGAAAGAAGCATTTTCAAATAATTCCATACAAAACGGAATTGACATAAAATGAATAATGCATTGTCAGGGGTCTTACTGCTCCTGAAGTTTCCAGAACGTGAATTTCTTCCGTACCAATATTTTCTTTTAACCCATTAGTACCTAGCGTCCCTTTTTAGGGACGCTGCAAAAGGTGCATTCAGCACTGTTTTTGACACCGGTAAAAAAGAAAAGCAATAATTATTTTATTTAAATGATGCATTTTCGTGATTAATGAACTAAACTTAAATCTTCTAAAAATAGTGGTGCCAACCAAATAAAATTTACGCAAAAGATGCTGGGCACGAATGGGTTAAAAAAATCTCAACTTAAATAAGTCGGAATTTGGCCCGTTTAATCTACATTTATTATTCTGTAAAAATTACGAATATATCACCTGAAAATTTCCCTGAAATGGGTGAAGAAAGTATGACCAAAAATCTATGAATAATTGGCAATACAGTATAAGAAATTATTATAAGAAAAAACATGTAAAAAAACGCATTATTATTTTATGATCCAGCAAAAACAATGACGCGGCCAAACTTTATCCTTTTTATGTTACCCCTTATATTTTAATAGTTTTATTTTAATAGTTTTATTTTATTTGTTTATTCGAAGATTTCGATAATCAAATATATAAAAACTCTGTATTAAAATTGAGTGGTAAGGAAAAAATCATGAAATTTGCTAGTTGTGATTAAAGTACACTATAATCACAATTAAGGATATACTGTAATCTTGAATTTTTAAACAAAATCTAAATCTAAATCTAGGATTTTTCGAGAAATATGTATATCAAATAGCAACATTTTCTACGTATTAAATCAAACCGCACAAAACAGTTCCTATAACTACGCTAGTTAAAAATAGAAGCATCAGATAATCCCTATGTAACTCAATGCTTAAAAGAATCTTTTTTTTAATCCTTCCTTTCAAATTGTTGAGAATGTGCTTATTTTAAATTGCGCGCAAGATTTGTCTGGGATTACTAGAATGTTTTTCATGCAAACTTTACGAATTTATTGATTATATCTAGATATTATGTTTAAACCTAAAAATGTGTATATTTTAGCAAAATTTATGTTTTTAGAATAATGTTAAAAGTACTACAGATTATCTTTTCAAAATTTATCTATGCATATTTTTTATGTATGAAAAAATAACATATTCAGGTTCAGGCATTAGATATCGATATATCTATTATATTTAAAAATATCAAGTAGTTCCAGAGGTATCGTGCGCGGAAACATCAAAAACTTTATTTTGAGATAAATCACCTGAAAATACATTGTAATCAACTTGAACTATCCAGCCTTCTAATGTACTATTTCTGTTGGAATTTTTTGAGTCAATTAAAAATATTTAGGTTATAAAATATATTCTTTTTAAAATATTAAGAATTTCCTCACATATCTGATATATAATACTGGTGATCGGTGATTTTTTACAAAAACAAAACTCTGTTCTTTTCTTTGAACATTATGACCTCAGATAAGCTTTCAACAATCCCGGATAAAAGTGTTTTAATACAGGGTGTTTTTTTTTAACTGACGCTATTTAGAACTCTCTGCAGCTAACTTTAATAACCAAAACTGCTTTAAAATTTATAAGGGGACTAATGAAACCAAGGGAAGAAACATAATAGGTCCAATCCTATAGGGCTATTCCATGTGACATGTTATGCTTGGCCGTCGAAAATGTTATACAAAGAATGCAAGTTGTGGTGCAAGAGAACGGTGGTCATATTTGAATGTGGTCCATTTCTTCATCGGGAAAGTGAATATGATGAATAAAACATGGCATTTTATCCAAATTATTAATTTTGTCTGTTTCTGATGTTTTCTTTCCATGTACAGCGCCAAATTCTCCACTACCGGCGGTGAATGGAACGGTTTTAATTTCTTTATTTCATTTTTTTAAATCTTTTTTCGATGGTTTTTTTTAGTCCATTTATAAATTTTTGTTCATTCCAGCTATTAGAACGAGCTAACGGCATCTCTAAATAACGTCAGTTAAAAAAAAAAAAAAAAAAAAAAAAAACACGCTGTGCATGAATTTAATTAGCGTCGCCTGGTGGATAAGGACTTCAAATGTAAATCAGGATTCCAAATGCTAAGTACATACTAGACGACTCTCTCGATACGGCTCTCTTCGATGTCAATACGTAATGATAGGCCTCAGAATTAGGCCCTAGGGAAAACGAAGCTAAGTATTTGCATTCCGCAAGCCAAGGAGTGAGTGTAATTATTGGCCTTCTTATCATATTTTACTGACATTACCTCATATACTTTTAGTCATTTAATTTTAAAATACGCAGGAAATATTTCTTTTACACATACATATTATTCAAAAAATTGAATACTTTAAAGATTTAATAGTAGTATGCCTCCTTAATGTTTCTCTTTGAAAGTGTATAAAATGAAACTACGGGACCAAAAGTTAACCAACTTGGAAATTTTATTAAAGTGATCATAGTGTTTTTTATTCTAAAAATATAATGATAATTAGCTCAAAAAGTAACATTCATAATTATATTCATAAAGTGGCGCGAATCAAAAAATCTTAATTAAGAAAACGTAGCCCATTGGACACATTCGCACGAATTTGAGAGGTCGCATATAGCACCATGTGGTGATGAAAATAAACACCTCCTACTAGGTACGCAATCGTGACGTGGTTAGTACGAAGACAAATGAAAATAATATCCCTTCGGCGTTGTGAACGAAGATCGGATATTATTAATTACTGAAATTAATTCCTTAATATCATACTTAAAATTAACATTTTGCAATAACATTAGGATCGCCTTATTTAACGTATGAATTTGTGAAAATTGGGATTGATGAGTCAATAAAAAAACTTGAGATATTAATCTACAAATTTAAATGTTAACATTCCCTAATCTGCATCTAGAAATTACCTTAAAATACATAAAGGGAGAAAACTGGAATAAAGACAAGAATAGGTACATATATACAAAATTTTATTAAAACACATAAATTGGCATCATGCAAACACTATAAAAATATAATATGCAAGGCAATAACTACTGAAATATGATTATAGTGAAATATACAAAATATTTTATTTCATTTTTTTTTTGTTGTTGTTGTTTGTTTATTTATTCATTTCCTATTATTCTGCTATCCTCACAGCTCATTTAGTTGATTTTTAATTTCATGAATCACCGCATTGTTTTTATCAACTTAACTCATATCTACAATGGATTTTTAATGCAACTTTCACCTTTTACATTTTGTTTTGAAATTTAATATTATCTTATTTCTACAATAAACTAATGATTTAGCATTTTACTATTTTTGCCTTCTTATATTTACCTGACCATATCCAGATGGGAAGCCCCCCATCCGGATATTTTGACGTTGTCTTTTTTTCCTCATTTTTACAATTTTGTCTTTGGTTTGGCGCAGCATGTCCCTCAGGGGATTTTGTGCCATTAAAACCTATACAACCAACCAACCAACCTCACAGCTCATAACACTTAAGTTCACGACACAACTTATAGGCAAAGCCCCAAATTTTCATATTTTATAAAATCGAGTCCTTCGTTCTTATTATTCGTATTATTTTACTGGTATTATTAATTTATTTATTTATTCATTTTACTATTAATTAAGTTTGAGCATTAAATTCTGATAATTTTGAGCCCCAAAGATAATAATAATTTTAAAATTTTAAAATAATCAAATTTTAAATAATCAAATTTTAAAAACCAAAATTTTAACACAACATTATATCAATAAAATAAATTGGCCGGACACATGAACAATGAAATTTCCTCACCTTACAAGTATGTTCCTGGTATTGGTCGACATTGGCTTATAGCTGTCCATACAGTTCGTCAGTACGCCAACACAATTAAATCCGAATGCCAAGTTCCAAGGCATTTTGTTTTTAATTAACACAAATAGTTAGCAACTTTTCTAATTTCACGCACTTTCCAATCATCAGTTTGTCGTATGGTCCTTTTAACACTAATAGTTAGCACTTTTCAAATTTCACGCACTTTCCAATCATCAGTTTGTCGTACGGTCCTTTAACACTAATAGTTAGCACTTTTCAAATTTCACGCACTTTCCAATCATCAGTTTGTCGTACGGTCCTTTAACACTAATAGTTAGCATTTTTCAAATTTCGCTAGGAAGTTCAGGCAAAGTTTTTTTTTGTTTTGCGGAAATGACAATTCCGCTCAGCAATGCTCAGTTACTCCTTTGAGTATTTAGAAATCATCCGATGAATAAATAGTCCGCTCGGCAATACTCAGGTATTCCTTTTTGTATCCGATCAGCAATGCTCAGTTACTCCTTTGAGTATTTAGAAATCATCCGATGAATAAATAGTCCGCTCGGCAATACTCAGGTATTCCTTTTTGTATTAGAAATCAGTCGATGGTTAGTTCTCTGTGTGCAGAGCATAGCTTCGCTTCTGATCGCTTCATCCGGGAGGCCTAAGATCACATCTCCCGATGACACAGATTATTTCGAAGTTGCCTTATTTCCTAATTTCCTTTTTTTCCCTCTCATCTTAGCGGGAAACTCACAGCAGAGAAGAGAAAAAAATCTTTTTTTTTTACTTAACACTTTCAATTCGAAAACTGGACTGACTCGTGTGGGGTTTTTCTTCCGGATCCTGTACGCCCCTTTTTACCCCATTGGGTATTATATTCGGACTCCAATTGGCTTTGAATATATTTCACTGTCCATTGGTCAGGTAAAAGAAACGGGGTTGGATTTTTAGACATTGTTCCTCCATTATTTATTGCCGGAGCTACGATTCCAAACCAGCAACCCCAAGTAGACCACACGCGGGAGTAATAAATTTGATTGTAAATCTTTCTTTGTTGCTTGTGTACGTTAATGTCACGAATGGCGACTCTAGGTTTTATTCCTTCTCGTAAACATTTGTTCCTTTTATAACTAATGGTGAGAAAATCCCTTCGCTCATGTGATTTTGCTATTCCCAGGCTTTGACTAAAAGGGAGCTTATAGTATAATAAAACTTCCAAACAAACAACACATATTATTGTTATCATTTCTTGTTTACGAAAGCTAAAATAAAAATTTATTTTAATACTTTTATATACATTAATATTATTTCATTTTCTATCTCTTTCTAGATTATTTATTTATTATTTATTTATTTATTTATTTATTTTTATTATTATTCTTTCTCTCTCTTTGTTTTTTTCTTTTCTTTTCTTTTATTTTCTTTTATTTTATTCTAAGCGATGTCGTGACATTTCTTTACGACACACCATCAATCGATTTCCGCCATGCTTTCCTGTGTAACCATGAATTATGATTCCTAACGATGTTCTTAACCCCACCTTACAGTATCTACATGAAGGTCTGGGATACACTCTAGGGGAAAATGGATCTCATCTGTCCACAAGATGTACCTCGAGCAAGCATTTTCCAAATCGCAGAGCGGCCCATTTTTGGCTTCATTAATTTTTTTAACCCCTTGAGGGGCACCGGTATATATTATATACCACCTACGACTGATGAAGATTCCCACCAGAAAAATATTATTAAATTTCACTTTTCTAACTTTGGTGGAAAACAGTCGTGAAATTGCTTTTCCTCTTTTTGATATAACTTTTTTACAAATTTCCGGTGGGAGTTCAGAATTACTCGAACGCAATTGCTTGCCCCTCAAAGGGTTAATTCTTTTTAGGGCAGATTGCAACATGAATCGCAATAAAAAACTAACCAGGAAGGTCATTCTGTAGATATTTGCAGATAAATCTAAAAGGAAAAGTTTTGTAAAGAAATAGTGGTGGAAAATTTTTTATTTAGTCTAGAAAAAGAGACCGCTCTGAGACCTTGATTGTCATTTTCAATTTATGCAAAAAAATGAAATTGTTTCCCTGAGGAAAGATAAATAATTTAAACTTGATGAAAACTTGCTTGTTTCTAAGCATCGAGTTTTGCAGCTTCAAACTATTATCCCATTAACCACCAAAACTATAAGGTTGAGGTTTTCAATTATTTAGCTGAACATCGTTTACCACTGCAAAATCTGAAAGATAATTTTTGTTTAATAACATCTTAAAGTTTTATATTTTTACATAAGAACAATTTTTATTTGAAAAATACTGGTGGAACGTAAATAATTTAAAGATGTGCATTTAATTTCACATTTGCATGAGCGCAATACCAGCGGGTAATGGGCTAAAATTTGTAAAAAAAAAACAGTAATAACTATAGTAGTTAGAGATGAAATTCTGTAGAGACTCTATTGTTATAGAGAAGTGAATGGCAGGTATTTTAAGTAAAGTTGGGACTTATTAAACAGATTTCACTTATTCTAGAAATTTGATTTAAAATTTTAAATAGTCATAGCTTTCCTGAGATAGCACGTAACAACATTTTTCTTCCAACTTGTTTGTCTTGAAGAGATCTTCCCAGAAATATTTCACAAGCTCCTTTTCGCACTTGATATATCAAAAGTATAATTTTTCATTGTTACCAACATTATGAGACTTTATTTTTTAACCCATTAACGCCCGAATTATTTTCTTCGCTAAAATTTAAATTTTGTATTTCCCACCACTTTTAAAATCAAATTAACTTTTATCTAAATTTTTCAAGGATTCTGTCTCGTGAAAGAAGGTATATATTTATCTTCCTCTTTACTGGTGGGAAAACCGTTTTCTTGCTGTTTTTGTAACCGTCCTCAAAAGAGGACGCTGGGCGTTAATGGGTTAAGACAAAGAAACATAATTTTAAAAAAGAAAAATATTTATCCCTCAAATTCCCAGAAAAGAACGCTTTATAGAATTTAAGTAGTTCAGAAAATCTGAATTTACACTAGGAAATTTCAATAATAAATTTCGCTTTGTGTACATATAGAATGTCTGTTACTACATAGAAGAAATATTGCTTTTTAAATTTCTGGTGGGAATTTGGAATATTTGAATAAAAGATTTCATGAAGTTCGAAACGCTGATGGTTGAAAGTTTCTACCATGGGCATTACAGGTTTCATGGCAAGTCCCTTGTTTCTTCGAGATTATTTATTTATTTATTTATTTATTGTGTAATAGAATTTCTGGTTTCATATAACTTTAAAAAAATGAAGATTTTTGGCCACGCCATACGTATGATCGAATGTTTTGACGACCATTATGAAGCATTTATTTGTAAGTTGTTAGCATTTGGATATTTCCATGAGCACTTGACATGTAAGTCACATTTTTAGTAACTTCTAAATTGTTGGCTACCGTTATTTTCAAACGTTTTATGGGCCTTATTCAATTAATGAAATATCTCTGATAAAATAAGTCATATTTTTCCATTCTAAAATACTGGTATCCAAAATCGTAGTATGTGACTTACATGACATGTGCTCATGGAATTACCTTTTTATAATTTTAATATCCTCAATTACATCACGCTATCAAATATATTTCGTTTTTATTTTGATAGAATTGCGTGGTATACTGACGAGTTACAGTATTTTCCAATCTTTAAGACGAAAATGAAAACACTCAAAAGTCACAGGTTTTTATGCATACACTGGCTTCCAAAAGGTATAATACAACATGTTTTTTTAAACTCATGATTAAAAAATGGCAGTAACAATAAACTTCATAATTAATATGAATGACAGTAAGGAACTTTTTTTAAAATATGCAAAAACGATAGCTACCACGTTTGTTTTACTGAAAAGAACAGGTATATATGAATTAGAGACAAATATGCAAACATCAGGCTTTCGTAATTTCGTGTATAACATTTATTATTTTTCAGTTGTTGCTGACAGTTTCGCTAACAATAGCGAATATAGTTTAGCAATCTCTAGGTGAGATCGTTTGTTCGATTCATTAAGGTGGAGAACAGTCGGATAGATGGAAATGGGATTGTCGCAGGATTATGCTGCTGGACCTCTCAATTTGTCTCGCAGTGTTTACTCTGGGATCAATATCAATCCAAGGATTTGGTATCCAGCAGACATGTTTCAGGCTGACCCCGATTTACAACATCTACAGGAGACCGTTTTATAACTCTTTCGGATCAAAGGAAAAGACGCGCTAATATGCCACTGCTGGTTCCAAACCACTTTGTAGAATCAGGGAGAAGAATTTCCGCTACTACGGTGCGAAGAGGCCTTCACAATGTAGGTTTTTATGCAAGATGACCATCTGCGTACGTTTTTCTCAAAGACGACAGAAAATGGCACGCTTATGTTGGAAAGAGAACGCGTTTCCTGGACCAGGCAGTAATAGTTTTCAGTTATGTAGCCAAAAAGGGAGATCCAAATGCCTTTGATACCTGTAATATTGTAAACTTTTCTTCAAATTGATTTATAGCAAAAAATTCCCTGATCACATAAGACGAAGATAATTTTACAAAATTAGTGGTTTCCTGGCTACGCTACTGATGTGCTTCTGTACACTTCACAGAAGAGTCCAGATTCACCCTGGAGAGCAATTCAGGGGGTCTGCTGATCTGGAGGGAACAACGCACCAGATACCATCAATTAAACACTGTTGTAACACAGAAGTATAAATGTGATAGGATCATTGTTTGGGCCGGGATCTCACTCAGCGGTCACACTGACCTACATGTGCTCCATGGAGTATCTCTGACTAGTGCGAGATATCTGGATGATGTACTTGATCCATATGTCTCTCTATATGCCTGAATATGGGAAATGATTTTATTATTATAGCTGATAATACCCGTCCTTACCGAGCTGTAGTCAGGGCCTGATTCCTAACAAGGCAGTTTCTCACCAGTAAAATGTTATAGAAATTTTTCCCTTGTTTAACCCTTTCCGGCACACTGTGCTCAATTCTTTATATCTAATTTTAATTCCAAAATGGCAAACGGCACCAATACTATTTTAGTAAAATTTTGCTTTTACAATAAAAACTTAAATTAAGGATTTTAAAATATGGAAATAATTCATGTGTGAATTCCGGTGTCAGTCGATAATTTCTCATTTTGCTAATATATTTTGCCCGTGCCGGAAAGGGTTAAACGTACTTCTCATGCAAAATTACTGTCATGAATGTGGAATATTTTTTATTTATTTTTCCTGGTGGAAGTGTGCCCCGTTGTTAATCAAGCATTGTCTGTAGTTGCTGAGAACTATATTGAGTATCACAGTTTAAAGCAGATAGAAAGGCCAGCTCACTCTCCAGACCTAAATCCGTTAGAAAATCATTGGGGCTATATTGGCAGATAAATTACTTCTTTAAGACTTCGTCTCGTTAGATAAGCTCGAAGAAGGCCTTGCTTCCCGTTTCCACATCCAACAAATTAATTGACAGCATAGGAAGTCGAAGCCACCAATGCATTCAAATCTGGGGTGAATATTTTCATTATTAAAACACTTTTCAGTGGTGTTTCTATAACATTTTACTACATAATACTATTATGTACTGTTTTCTCCAAGAATGGACTTTTTCAACAAGAGTGCACTTGTCTGTTGCAAATCATCTTTGCGCTTAACTTATGTAACTTTTTATGTAACATTCAATAAACAAGAGTTTAGTGCACATTTGCTTCTAATTTGTTGTTTCTACATTCGTTAATTTGCAAATTAGATGCAAAAAAACGGTTGTACCTTAACTTGAGGCCACTGTATTACACAGCTCCCACTAATCGTGTTTTTACAATAACAGTACTTTTTAGGCATTTTGTGATGGGTTTTTACAAGATTTGTGACTACTTATGAGTGTTGCCAGTGTTTTAATGTGACTTTCTTTGCCTTATCTGATGCCAGAATTAGTCGCAATTAAAAGCAGTGAAATAAACCGGAAGTTATTAGTGGTGTGCGAAAAATTTGAGGCACTTATTTACGCCGGACACTTGGCAACAATAGATACAATCTGGGGATGTTTATGCAAAGTTTGTAAGAAAATTCAAAAAGAAAGATTTGTAAAGTGATATTCAAAAAAATGATTAATGTGGGTAGCCTGATATCAAAACATTAAACGACAAATGAGACTATTTGTATTTATGCATATTAAATAATAGACATTTTCATTAATTTGGACAATGTATAGTTTTTATTACACTTTTAAAAGGATAACATTATTATTTTTAATTTTATCATAATATATTTCTGGTTTTTGGAAACATTTATGAAATTATTTTACTATCAAAAATAGTTATTTTTTCTGTTAAAACACACTATATTAAAAATTCTACACTAGAAACAATTTTTATAGAAATATTTAAAAGTATTTTATATGATATTTTTTTTATTTGGACCATATGTAAACTTATCAATTCGTAAAGGGAATATAAATGCAACACACTTCAAAAATTTTCGTTAATTTCACGCACAAATTTAAAATAATTTATCTAAATTTTCATATACAAAATCTAAATCTACTTAAATAACAAATATATGGAAAATGGCGAATGTATATTTTTTTGAAAAATTAATTATAGTATTTTTTCCACTTACCTCATAAAAAATAACAATTTTAAACACTAAGCATCTCTTCTTCTTCTGAATAAAACTTACTGCTATTTTCTTTTTCACTGAGCAAAAAATAAATTATATCTCCCATTTATTATTATAGCTTAAATTTTTCACAGCGATATTTAACGGCATACACATTTAATTAAAATTTTCCAGGAACTCATAGATTGGCGTTTGGGAGGTTTTTTTCCATATTTCAAAAAAATTCTGAGATTTCAATGTGATATTGAAATGCAATTAAATATGACGAACTCAAATTTCTTCAGTTTTAAGATAAATTTTTCGAAGAAATTTATTACAAATTACATTTATCTCAATGTTTCATTAAAATGGTTATGAAAAAGTTGCGTTTTATAAATTACTCATTTTTACATGGCCGCCAACTTTTACGCTTTTATAATACCGCTAAAATTAAATAGATTTTTAGTACAAAATAAAATTTTCTATTACTACTTTTCATGGTAAGAAAAAGTAATCGAAATTGGTAATTGTGGTTTTACTTTTAGTATTTTTAATCTTGTAGGACAGAATAAAATAAAAAATATTCCAATCATATCTCAGTTTAAAAAAATATACATAATAATAATAACGAGCTTTTTCTATATCCATTTAAATTCCGGTCTCAAATGAAATACATGGTTTGATATCTTTTAAATTTTAGAAAATAAAGGATTATTTATTTAAATTGAATTGAGATGAATTCATAATGGAATGGGATACTTTATAGATTTAAAAAATTTAATAAAAGAAAATTATTTATTCACGACACTACATTTCAATTATTCCTTTAGACAAAAAGCGTCAGATCCTAAATGTTAAAAGCAGTATCAATTATATAATCTCAAAAAACATTCGTTGAAAACGTGGAAAGTTTTAGGCAGCAAGTGTCGAAACTTTCCCGGCGAATGTTAGAGATTTCTATACCATTTGAAGAACTTTCCACGTTTTGACATAAGAATTTTAAAAAAATTGTATTTAAATTCGAGAATTTTTTGCATTTTTTCATAAGAGGGAGGATACCGGTAAAATTTTCATTTTTAATATGAAAAAGTACTTGTCCGTACAGTTGTCGGAATAATGGAGTTATGACGAGATGGAGTCAGAGAGTGTACTGTCTACAGGGGAGCGAATGGTCAGGGAAAAACACAGTCAAAAAAAGAAGAAACTAAACGTATTTTCTGATAGAAAATAACACAAGTAATACAAAAGGAATTAAAGAAGGCGAATTTCTCTTTAACAAAATATTGCATTGCAACATCTTTTTTTACTGGGTCAATCCATTTCAAGTGGTCCAGCACTGGTCGCTCGACTATTTTTAAAAAATCTGAAATTTTTTGTACAACAACCCTAGTATGACAGAAGTTCAAAATGACCGTTATTTTAATTTTACTATTTTTTGTTTATGCATGGCGGCCATCTTTGTTTCATCGTGTTCAGCGATTTTCTCAGATACTAGGATACACAAAATTGTAAATATCTTGTCTTTTATTTTACCAATTGAAATGGGGTTTGCAGCATTTTGTTCTGAATAAAATAGGCTAAATGTACAGTGGTAGAATAATTTTGAAAAATAAATTTTTAGGGGTGAAATTTTAGCACAAAATTTAAGATTTTTTCCAAAATCTATCCGTTTGTAAGAGGAAATTTTTCATTCAAGGAAAACTGTCACACTTACACAATTTTTTCTACAAATAGGTCAAAAGTGCGTGTACTCATACACCAAGTCCTAGATCTGGGAGTTAATTTCTCTTTGCGAAAAAAATTCCGAAATTCTTTAAAAATTTCAAAAATCGCACTTTTTAGGCTTTGATATATCAGGTGGGGCACGAGATAAAAATTTGAAATTCTGACCTTTGATAGTATTGTGTAGTAGTGTTATGTACAAAAATTTTCAAGAAGGAGATTTGACTACAAGCTGAGATATGACATGGACAATATGTGAAAAATAATATTGTAAAACTATTGTAACCTACTATGTAATTGTTCTACAAGACTGTCAACCTTACATAATTTTTTCTACAAATATGTCAAAAGTGCGTATACTCATACACCAAGTCCCAGATCTGGGAGTTGATTTCTCTATGCGAAAAAAATTCCGAAATTCGTCAAAAATTTCAAAAAACGCATTTTTTAGGCTTTGATATCTGTGGTTGAGCGCGAGATAAAAATCTGAAATTCTGGCCTTTGATAGTATTGTGTAGTAGTGTTATGTACAAAATATTTCAAGAAGGAGATTTGACTACAAGCTGAGATATGGCAGGGACAATATGTGAAAACAATACTGCCAAACTATTGTAACCTTCTATGTAATTGTTCATACCTCCAAAATTTTAAATTAATTTTTTATGGTACAAAGTTAAATGTTAGTTACAAATATCTTCTTCAAATGCGTCTGTGTGATTTAAACAATTCAAAATGTATGCTAAGCCAATACACTATTTGTCCAGAGGAACAAACCTACTACAAATGCTATTGCAACAATTTTACTCGGTACACATTTCAGGAAAAGTAAATTTCAGACAATGGGTTGCAACAGATCGAGTTGACATGGTTTCAATTATTAAACCTAGAGAATTTCATTCAAGTTAACAAGGGATGACAAAACTTGGGTGGCTTCAAATAAAATTTTGAGAAAGAACAGCCTGATGGACTGACAACAGTAACTGGTCGAACACATATCATCTCTCGTAAATAATGTTAAGCTCTTTGTTGAGCATATATAGTATCTTTGTAAATTAAACATTTATTATTAAACTGTTTTCAACAAACGATATTTTATGTGTAAATATTGTAATAAATGAGGCTAATCTCATTTCTTCTAATGTACTCATAATAGCATTTCTTAACATTTTTTAATCACCATATCTCAGCTTATAGTCAAATCTCCTTCTTGAAATTTTTTGTACATAACACTACTACACAACACTATCAAAGGTCAGAATTTCAGATTTTTATCTCTTGCTCCACCAGAGATATCAAAGCCTAAAAAGTGCGATTTTTGAAATTGTTGACGAATTTCGGAATTTTTTTCGCAAAGAGAAATTAACTTCCAGATCTGAGACTTGGTGTATGAGTACACGCACTTTTAACCTATTTGTAGAAAAAAATTGTGTAAGGTTGACAGTCTTGTTGAACAATTACATAGTAGGTTAGAATAGTTTGGCAGTATTGTTTTCACATATTGTCCATGTCATAACTCCGCTTGTAGTCAAATCTCCTTCTTGAAATTTTTTGTGCATAACATTACTACATAATACTATCAAAGGCCAGAATTTCAGATTTTTATCCCGTGCCCCACCAGAGATATCAAAGCCTAAAAAGTGCGATTTTTGAAATTTTTGACGAATTTCGGAATTTTTTTCGCAAAGAGAAATTAACTCCTAGATCTGGGACTTGGTGTATGAGTACACGCACTTTTGACCTATTTGTAGAAAAAATTGTGTAAGTGTGACAGTTTTCCTTGAATGAAAAATTTCCTCTTGCAAACGGATAGATTTTGGAAAAAATCTTAAATTTTGTGCTAAAATTTCACCTGTAAAATTTTATTTTCCAAAATTATTCTACCATCATACATTTAGCCTATTTTATTCTGAACAAAATGCTGCAAACCCCATTTCAATAGGGAAAATAAAAGAGGAGATATTTACAATTTTGTGTATCCTAGTATCTGAGAAAATCGCTGCACACGATGAAACAAAGATGGCCGCCATGCACAAACAAAAAATAGTAAAATTAAAATAACGGTCATTTTGAACTTCCATAATGTTAGGGTTGTTGCACAAAAAATTTCAGATTTTTTAAAAATGGTCGAGCGACCATTTTTATATTTTCTGGACCACTTGAAATGGATTGACCCTACTCATTTTTCCCTGACAACTCGCCACCCTGTTTCTACCTTTTATGAGTGATGTAACAAAGGAGGTTGTTACAAGATGGCGTCTGTTTTTATTGTTTCTATTCAATACTTTTTAATAACCGCGGGAGCCAACGTGCCAGCCGTGAATTTGAATAGAAAATGTCGCCTAATTTAAGCACCTTATTCATCAAAATATTTTCTCATAAATATGGTAAACATTTCTATTTGTTTTTACTGGTATTAGTTTTCCAATGAAGTATAATCTTATTTATTGACACTGGCAGGAGGTTGTCTTGATTGCCACAATATGGTGAAAATGCAGCGCCTGACTTCTGCTAAAGTAAACTTCCTTTTGTAAAAATGAATATCTTTTTCTCCCGTTATTTATTGCTGAAATTTTGCAATAGGTTATCTTTTATATAAGGAGAAATTAACTGTTTAAATTTTAGTGAGAGAATTATTTTCCGGTGGTAATGAACTTTCGCTAATAGTTCTATGGTTGGAATATCTTATGATTTGACAACAATGTAGCTTTAGACTGGATTTCGGATATTTTTTATATTATGGAGACAATTTTATCTCTTGGAGAAAATGAACAAAAAATAAAGTTGGAATTTTAGTGTTTTAATGAAATATCACCAACGGAAAATTATTTCAATTAATACATGTTTTGAAGGTCTGAGAAGCGTGATTCAAAAAGTAAAATACACTGGACACTAATTGGATATACAGGTTAATGAACACAAATTCATTCGTAAAGGATTAACCATGAAACTATCACCAAAATGGAAATGATATATCTCAAAAATGTGGAGCTTCAACTGACTTTGCAGCGGCTCATCAATTTTTCAACCACTAAATTTGAATAAAAAAATTTTTTCTTACTTAAATATTTTGTTTATACACAATTTCAGTCATAATAATGGAAAAACTTATGCTTAATTTTACTGGTGGAAGTTCATTTTAGAAGTAATCAAGCCCTGCGCTTCTACCATAGAGTGACAACCTAAACAATCTTCTGTCAGTGTCAGAGAACCATATTCAAGGTTCGCACACTCCTTGGAATTTTCAAGGACTCTGGCACCACTATTAAAAATAAGAAAATTTACATTTAATTTTTAAACCACAACATTCGCAATCCCCACCTTTATTCACTGACTTTCCGATGTTTTTCTGCAGTTAAACACTTCGAAAATATTCTTAAAAATTAGTGGTAGAATTGTGCGAACCCTGATATTATAATATTTAGCGGACTTCCACCATTAACCCTCTCATGCATACTGGCCTCATATGAGGACGGATAAATATTACCCTATAAAATATTAGAGTTACGAATTTTTTACAGCATTCATTCATGGGGACCTTATTTATGGACAGATATTACCTTGCATGCAACACAATAGATAGCAACAACATACTGATGGTTGTAATTCACACGAATGTTGCAATAAAATCAAAGTATTGAAGTATAGTGATATTGCGCAGAATTTGCTACAAATAGACTAAGAAATATTTACAATATAGTCAAGGTAAGTTTTTTTATAAGCAATTTATCATCATATAGCATGTAATGATAGAAATTTTCTACAATATTTCAATTAGGTTTTTATTTAAAGTATAAAACCTATCTGTCCTCATATGAGGACAGTTTGCACTAAAGTAAACAAAACACATTTTTGTTTACTACCTTTATTTATTTTTGAAATACATTTTATAAATAATACAATGATTACTGATGATGAATATGTAAAAATTCGACCGATTTTCACAGAAACCGCACAAATTGGGATACAAAATCAGGGTTCGCATACTCCTTATATTTTGTAAGGACTCTGGCACCACTATTAAGGATAAGAAAATTTATATTTAGTTTTAAGAAACAGAATTCGCAACCACCTCCTCGATTCGCAATTTTTGCAATATTGTTCTGCGGTGAAATGCATTGAAAACACTGTAAAAATTTAGTGGTAGAGCTGTGCGAACCCTGAAAATGTGATGTAGTGCTGGTGTATCTGATTCCATTTATTCTTTTGAATTGTTTCAAGATGTAACTGGTAACATCTGATTGTGGTGCATCTGTTGATGTCATACTTCGTTTGACTCATCGTTTGCATCAGACAAACTGCAAAATATATGCAGATAATTGCTTTTCCAGATAACCATTGATTTTAAAACTAAAACCCCTGGGAATTTGGTATGTTGGGGCTATAAGAATTAACAGGCTGATGGGTGCAGAAAGGCAGCTAAACTCAATAAAACAACTGAAGAATGAAGGAAGGGGTAGTAGTTCGATTGTTTTATCTTCGGATAGTATAAGTATCACCCGATGGATCGATAATACATCGGTTTATACAATCTCTTCGTACTATGGAAAGGTACCTGAAGGCCAAGTAACACATTTCACTACAATGGAAAAGAAAAGTTATTTCTATCAAGTGTCCACATTCTATCTCTAAGTATAATAAGGATACGGGTGGGGTTGAATTTATGGATGCTCTCATAACCCTCTATCGTAATGATTTCAGAAATAAGATGTGGTACATGTGTATTTTTTATCACCTTGTAATATACCGGGTGTTCCAGAAGTTTCGGGACTTTTGAAATGTTAATAATTAGGAAACTATGTACAACACAAAGGTCCGGTTTTCAGCTATATACTCAGAAACATGTCGGATTTTTGTTTAGAATGAAATTTTTAAAAATATATATAGTTACAATTTTTAGCAACAGGTGGCGCTGCTTTGCAAGATTGAATATTCCTATACCACGCGTTATATAGACACATGAGATCATTGCGAAACATATTTTCTATTATATTAATGAGATTCCGTTTTAAGGGTGGTTTATGTTCAAACACTTTTCTTTTAAGTAATTGAAATTGCATTTAAGGGATTTTTGATACAAAATTTGATGAGTTACTGCTATGTTTAGACAAGATTTTTTTGCATGCCGAGTCGTGTTCTTATGGTACAATACGTAAAGTTAACTGCAAAAGATTCGATGGCCATTACAAATGCGAAATGCTACGGTAAGCAAGGTTTGAGAAAAGGGCGCATAGGAAAATCGTAATGGAAACAGGAGATCCTGCAATCGTAAATGAGGTAAAATTCGATGTTAATACTCAGTGGAAATCATTAGCTCATGGTGAGTGCAATACACTTGTATTATCACGATGAACTAAACTTTCTTCAGGAATTTCTTTCTGCTCTCAGGATACTCTGCATGCTGTTTTACAGCGGTATTTATAAGCTATGGGCGTCATGATGAAACTTTGTAACCCTTGGACACTAATTCTTCTTTCTAGTAAGCTGCTGTATCCTACCATAAAAAAAATATTAACAATTTTAGCGCCACCTGTTGGCAAAAAATTTAACTAACATAATATGTTTGTTTCATCGGAAAAACAAATCCCATAAGTTTCCAAGTATTTCTGTGAAAACCGCACACTTCTATTGTTTATAGTTTGCTAATTATTAGCATTTCAAAACTCCCGGAACTTCTGGATCACCCGGTAAATGTCACCATTGTTAACGCTGGGCTTCTATGGAAATCAGAAAACACCAAAAGCATACAGGGTTCGCACAGCTCTACCACTAAATTTTTACAGTGTTTTCAATGCATTTCACCGCAGAACAATATTGCAAAAATTGCGAATCGAGGAGGTGGTTGCGAATTCTGTTTCTTAAAACTAAATATAAATTTTCTTATCCTTAATAGTGGTGCCAGAGTCCTTACAAAATATAAGGAGTGTGCGAACCCTGGCATAGACCTGCTGGAATTCAAAAATTCATTTGAAATGAGTTTGATATATAAGGGTATAGCTGCGATAAATAAAAATAAAAGAGCCCTCTGAAAGATAATCAGCAATAAAACATAGGAATACACACGATGTACCCCAAACTATGCGTTTAGACGGAGGAAAGCATAATCCGAAGAAAACGGAAGCAAAGTTTGCCAATCACTGTAGAGATAAAAATTGCAAAAGTAAAACACGATACATTTGTGGAACATGCGCTGTACCTGTATGTCCAGAATGTATAGAATCATTTTATACTGAATAAATCATATGAAACGTATGCAGATATGTGAACATTGAATCATATTGCCCCCATATTTGAGGACAGTACGAATGTACCCCTTGAAGCACAATGTCCTCAAATGAAGACGTATGAATATATTAATAAATAATGCATAAAAATTTCCAATAAAATTATTTTCATGACAATCTGCTCTCATTTATCACAAAAAATGATGTTTGATTTTTTTTACTGTGTATAAAATAATTCATGCATGAGAGGGTTAAAGATACATAGAATTTCTGGATACATTTGTAAGAAAAAAAATTGCACGAATAAACCACTAAGATAAAACATAATTTTCTATTCAAAACTTACTGGCGGAACTTTGGTTCGTAGGTCATCAGAAATTGTTTCCAGATAAAAAAGAAAAAAAATCAGCCACCATTTTTGGATAACTTCCTCAGTTACTTCACTTGTAACTGGTAGACTGTACACTATAATATAGCTGCAAACTTTTATGCATTTTTATTACCAATAAAATTGAAAAGAAAATTTTACATTATAAAATCATAACTTTCGCAGATTAAATAACGAAAAAATTACTGTTAAATTTAGTTGTAGGAAAAAAGCATAAAATATGCTATATGTCTCCGTGTTTTTATTCTTAACGGCATTGAATTGACAATGGGGCTTTGGAAGGAAGTGCAGTTACGTGTGTTATTCCTACGCACATGTTTAATGAACGGTCCATTATGTTGCATCTACTGGATTCCTGTACTAATTGGCAACTGGAAAAATTTTACATTTTCTGTGTATTAGATGCTTAAATTACTAGGACATTCATAATAAAATTTATTTATATGCCTTGAATGTTTTGATTTAGTTATTCGATAACAGCTACCTTGTTCTTGAGAATCGGTACAGTTTCGATGCCGTCTTTAACCAAATTTGCCAGTCAGATGTGTGCATCATATTTGTACAAGTAATTGTCAGGGGGAGATACTGCATGTTCACCTTAAACAATGTCAATTTCACGATAACATTATTGGAAATGTAAACGTTTTCTAAATCGTTACCAAATATTTTATAAATTCTAAATTGTTTCCTGTATATCTTTATTTCATATAATAATTTCCGACTTATTTAATCGCAAAAATTATTCGAACATCTAGAGCAAACAATACTATACGAAAACTGTGTTGATTAAAATAAGGAATCTACAGAGATTGTTAAAACTCATATATACGCATTCAATAAATCTGAAAAGATTAAACTTTACCATTTTGAGGATATATCAGCTCATCTTTTTTCCCAGCTCCATGCTTAGAATAAGGGCTCAAAAACATTTTTTGCTCAGTTTTTTCAAAAAATGGATAAACAATTACTTTCGAAACATATTGTAAAAATAAATCTTTTTGTATCTTAGAGCATTTCAAAGGATTATAAAATGATATTTTGTTTTATTTTCGCATATATTTTTCTGTAATCGTGATAAAAATAATACTTACAATTTATGCTTTCGGGGATTATTTTCTAAAATTACAGTAAACATTCCTTCAATCGTAGTTTAAATTATTTTTCGTTTTAGATTAAACAAAATTAAAATAAAGGAAAAAAGTTCGCCCAGTAAAATAAATTTATATTTCAATTAAATAAACTACATAGTTTACCTTCTAATTTACATTCTATTCAACGGTAGAAAATTAGCTGCAAAATTATATAGGATTAATATTCAAATTTGGAGACTTCTCGAATCGTTAAATATGTTTAATTATTTCTTTTTGTTTTGCCTCCTATTTCTTAATTTATTTTTTGTACTTATCTAAAATATTAGTTAAGAATTTAAATGATATCATACAAATTTTTATCATTGAAAATACGTAAACAAGTAAAAGTATTTTTTCAAAATCCATAAACTGTATCATCTTGTAGCATTGGTTTAAAGAAAATCATTAATTCATATCTTATAAAAAGTTCTGTAAGAGTTTTTATAAAATTGTATTTGCCGTTCAGTATAAATTAAACATTTGTTTGGAAAGGGAGATTTTAAATTTATATTCAAACAAATTAACGTAAAAAAAACAGATAATTAAAAAGACATATTTGGTTTTCTGGGAAAATTATTTGCTGAGGATAAGTGATTTATATTATTATTATTTTATCATCGTATATTATAATCGTACTTTTTATTAGTTTATTATTATTACTTGATATACACTAGTTGAAAATTATTATTTTAATAAAAAGTTTAACAAATGCTATTTCGAATGAATTAATCTTTCAAAAAGATTGCAAAGAGTTAAATTGTAAAATTTTAAATTATACTTTCCTGCAGCTGGATTTATTTTCACATTGATTGGGATGAAAAATTAGAGTATGTAAATATTTAAATTATAAGCATACAACAATTTAAAAATTAGTCGTTGGGGGCAGGGCCGTAGCTAAGGGAGTGCCCCTCTCCCTCATAAAACATTTTGAGCCTATCCTGGAAAAAATTCAAAGACCACTAAATGAATTTATGGTACGAAAATCCAATTGAAATTCTGTTCAAAAATCCAGTTTAGTTTGTGTGTGAGTGACCTTTGTAATAAAGGCACTTTAGCATTTTTGAGATCGTGACGTCAATGATTTAACATGTGTAAGCGTGAAAGCGACATCCATCCTCTCTTTTACTTTAACTTTCTAGAGCGTGTGTGTCTTTCTCGGATTCTACAGTTATTTCGCGGTTAGAAGTAATATGTAAATTTGTAGTATCTCAGTTTGCAGCATATAAAAGCTTGGAGTTTGAGTGTGTGTGGTGTGTCTAGCTGTGTTAGCCAGCTAGTAATGACGATAAGCAGTGGGATTGATCTAGAGCGAGTGATGTCAAGTATCGAGCCTTCAGTGAGTTGACAAGGAGTTTTGGAAGGCGATTCGAGAAGTTGGCCGGTGGTAAGAGTAATATTAATTACGTTTAATATTTCAAAGTTAATAAAGAGTATATGTACAGCCACGGGCTGTCTAATAAAGTTTTATCTAGCAGAAGTTTAAGTGAGAAGTAATCTGAAGTGCCCCGACTGAGTTAGTGCCGGAGCTGTGAGTATGAGTTTAATCTTTTAGTATTGTTATCAGTTATTAAAATTACAGAACTGCTCCACTGCCCTTCAGCCCTAACCGTTTTAAATAAACTGTTTTTATCTTATGTTCTGAGTTATGTCTCCATTCCACCCCCACGCTGAGTGTCCATCCGTTACAAGTTCTGAGGTCCTTTCACAATTTTACAGAAATACTAAATTTTAGCTAAAAAAAAGGTGTTTCTACACTCGCTCACCCTATTTGCATACATGAATCTAACATGATGCACTCGTTATACACTCGAATTTTGCACCATCATGTTCTTTTCTTTAGCATAAAACAAGGTTCGCACACTCCTTATATTTTTTAAGGTTTCTAACACCGCTATTAATGATAAGAAAATTAAATTTAAATGTATATCTAAATATTTTTAATACATAGTGATGCTCTATCACGGAATTGCGGGTATCCCGTCGACCAATTTCGGCAAATCATATAAATCGACAAACTATTCTTAACACCTTGAGAGGCAATGGTATGCTTATGAAACAACTTAATTTTAATTACCAAAGGCCACCTTGGTACCAGAATTTTAATAAAGAAAAATCGGTTTTATATATGTATGAATTATAGCCTTTTCCATTTTTAAAATAAATTTGTTTTCAAATTCTTTTTTCTCATTCATTCATTTCAACATTTTCGCTTTGGAAAAGCTCTGCGTCGCAAAGGGTTAAACAAATTGGCATGATTTTTATTTTAACCCTTTCCGGGGCAAGGTACTTGTATTCGTAAAATGTTGAAATAATTGACTGACACCATTATTTACACGAAATTGCATTTGTAAAGTAATAAACGTGTATTTTTTTTTTTTTGCGTATTTAATAAAAGTGAAATTTTCATAGAAAATTTCTGGTGCCAGTGTGGCAATTGGGATTAAAATTAGGTGTTGACATTTGCCAACACCGCCCTTCAAGAGGTTAAATAGCAAGAAAAAAATAATAATTAGTAAAAGATTAATCAAAATACAAGTAAAACGTCGAATTAAAAATTATATGATGACGTGACAAACACATGTAACATGTTTAATGTCAAGTGAATGTGACATTTAAGATAAGCCATTATTGGCACTTAATCTTATAATTTGGCGATAGTTTTTTGGTCGACGGGATAATCAAGTAGTACAGAATTGCTTAAAAAACATTCTTATTATTTATAAATGAGAATCACATTAACTAACAATTTACTTCATCAGATTGCGCGTCCTATTTTCAATTAAATTATATATTTAAATTGAAATTTGAATGGAATACAGGATTGTGGAAAATATGATAACAAGTATCTCAGCAATTAATTTCCGATCGATTTCATTCTTTAAGCAAAATTTATGTTTTTATTGACTTTTAAATTCACTACCTAAAATAAAAAATTTCGAACATTTTTATATACCTTTCAGTCGAAAAAATATTTCGAGGGTCCAAAAAATATTTCCGGATAATCGAGGTTTCTGATATTAAATAAGCTTCTTCCCATTATTACATACTAAACACAAACCAAATTACAACTCTCTATCTCAATTTGTTCGGGAGATACAGAATTTGCAGACCAACAAACAGACAGACGGACGGCAATTTCTTTTTCTAAAAATATGTTTTTAGGAATTTCCAGTGTCTGAAACGTGTAAATCCGTCAAAAATATTTCGATTCTCAAAACTTACTTAATGGGCAAGACTTACCTTGCACGTGCTTTTCTTCTAACCTTGAATTTCCTTACTTAAATACGAGTTAGGTTTCCTTAGAAAGACCACCATAGAGGAGGTCATTGAACTATTTATATTGTTTTTAATTGAAATGAGTTAATCTTTCATAGTTTTGCTGCATTAGACAGAGATACCTTGTGACGGTATACTCATGCTGGGTGTCATTTGTCACGTTATATGCAGACATACTCATTAATTTAGGTTAAAACAACACAGTTTATTAAAATGATAAGGACTAAAGGAAAGTGGAGCCAGTCTATAATTTCACTCACTGAGAACACTATGAAAAGCTAAATCATACTCACAGGCGTCGGTCTAGCTCAGTCGGGGCACCGTCTAGCACTTGACACTATTTCCTGGCTGATGTACTAAACAAATCTTAATTTCACAGCCCGTGGCTGTGGATACTTCTTTATTTCTCAAATAATCAAAACGGAACGATTCTAAACTTTCTTACCAAGGCCGAATCTTTAATCCACTATCTGAACTCCTGTCCGCTTTACTGGAGGCCGTAGCTATTCTCTAATCGTCAGCACCTTACTAAACAATCATCAACTTCGTTGTCCAATGGCGGAACACACACAGAGGCTGCTGGCTGCGGGCTACTGCCAGGAACACACAGACGCTGGCTGCTGGCTAAGGCCAGAAACACACAGACGCTGGCTGCTGGCTGAGGCCAGAAACACACCCACCACAAACTCACACCCAAGCTTTTATACGCGACAAACTGAGATACTTCTCATTAACATAATACTAATAACCGCGAGCTAACTGCGGAATTCGAAAGAGCACACACACTCTAGAAAGTTAAAGTAAAAGAGAGGATAGATGTCACTTTTACGCCTACAAAATGTTAAATTATTGACGTCACGATCTCAGAAACACTAGAGTGCCTTTATGACTAAAGGTCACTCCCTCACAACCCCCCCTCGAACTCCGCAGAGAAAAAGGGCTGGGCTAAATGCATGCCCAGAACTTTTTCTTGTTATAAATTTAGAGCCGTAATAAAACACAGTGATGGGCGAAATTTAACGCCGAAACATAACTTTTAAAATATTAACTTTAACCCATCACAACCAAAAAAAAAACTCAGTTTGCCTCAAATAATCACATATCCAATCCAACCATTCTTCTATCTTACAAATAGCCTCCGTAAAACTTCCAAAAACTCGTAAAACTTTCAAAACTAATTACTTCTTCTCTCAAAACAACCCACTCCACTGGGAGTGCTAAAATTTCTCAAAACACTAACCTTCCGAAATTTTCCTCAATATTGCAATACAACTATAACTTTACCCAAAAATTTCTCCATAACTTTTAATATACTAGAATTCGCACCAAGTCCAAAAAACCCAATGCGCAAAAACTTTCCTCATCCAAATTCCGACTTCATCTAAAATTACATTTACTTTATACTAAACTAACTCTGCTACTACGTAATACCTACATCCCCATTAGCCAATGAACTAACTCCCAAACTTCTCCAGACTTAACTCCACTTGAACAATAATTGGGGCACATACGTACAGCGGCATATCGCTGTGCTTATGCAACAATCAAAAAATATCAAAAATTTACAAAATGACGTCATCAATCTCTTCATCTGTATTAACTAAAAGAAAAATAGCAGAATCAATACATAACAAAAGGTATACTTCCCTGCAAGAAAATCACATTAACATTCAATTTTAATACAATACAATTTCAAATTCAAATGCAGCTGAAAACTTCGCAACTTGCGGAAACCATTCCCAACTAAAGTACAAAACGCAACTCATAAAACACGAACGATAAGAAGAAAGTTAATTCATTAAATGTTAGTATAAGAGATAGAAACGCGTGTCAAGGACTTCTTGACCGCAAAACACGTGCGCGCCTGAACCGCGGCGCGTGTACAAAATAACCCAAACTACTATCTGTACTTTCTGAAAATTTAAACATACATTAACATACATTTTATAACACATGAACAATAGAACAATATAATAACATTTTAAACAAATAACATAACCATTTAACAATAGATCCAGAATTTTTAAAAGCAGTTAAGACCAAAATTTCCAACATACATAAAACTAACAATTTTGCAAACAAATTTTGAACACAATTAAGCACTAAACGTGAGTCCGTCAAAAAATTCCAAAAATAGCCAAAAGTACAAAACAGTCTCTCTGCTTTCTATTCCTTCACATTGCTACCACATATATGCACTCTAATAGAAATTTAATAAAGAACATTATCACCCAATCATAGAGATGATTCACTGCTAGCAGGCTTCATACTGCAAGACGGCTTTCTCCTCCTGTCCCAAAAGGCTTGTACGAAGGATCTCTCGTCATCAGAACTGTACGGTGACGCCACAGTTGACTGTCGTGCCTGGAGCCTGGTTCTGAATGGATGCCGTGGAATACTCGTAGGTTCCACTCGACGACTCTGCTCTGGCCGGTTCGCTGGGTTCACTCCATGGCGAGGTTCACACTGTTGTTGCCGGTAAACTGAGAGTTGTCTCCTCTTTCTAGACGCACCCGAAGTTACCGAAGATCCTAGGCCACGTTTCTTTCCGGACCTATGTAGTTTCTTGTTAGGCAAAAATTCAGAATTTAAACTTCGCTTAACAGTTTTACGAGTGTCCAAACGAAATCTTTTCTGGGGATTAATCACTGAAGATGGTGAACTATTAGTTAATTTATGCTTGTGAGGTTGTTGTCTAATAGATGGAGGAACTGGACAATTTACAATTTTTTGTCTTTTATGACACACAGAGTCCGATGTATTTGACACAGTTCTCTTATTCTTATTATACTTTGCTCTCGGATTGCTAGGCTTTCGACTTTCAATAACAGTCTTTGGAGCTGTTTGACCAAATTTTCTTCTTGAATATTGATGAAAAGAATTAGACGAAGAAGTGCTGGACTCGGGACACTCATTGGATCGGGAATTTCGCGAAACACCACTCGACATATGAGAACCTTCACTACCATTTTCTCTAAACTTATACACTCTAACCTGATCCAGATTAACAGTCATTCTTTCACCATTGACATCAACAACCAAATTATTATTTCGAACTTCCAAAACCTCGAACGGACCTACAAACTTCGGACCAAACTTAGCTACTCTCTTTTGACGACTTGAACTTAACCAATGCTTTTCTACTAACACAAAATCTCCAACTTTCACTTCTAACTCCCTTCTACGCATATTATAATACTGAGCTTGCTTTTCTTGCGCTTTTCTCATTTGAACCTGAGCTTCCTTAACCAACCTCTCAATATCCTGACACATGTACTGACTTTCCGCATCCGACACCATAACTAACCTTTGGAATGGAGTAATAACTTTTCTACCCAAAAACAATTCAGCTGGCGTTTTCCCCGTTGACTCGTGAACTGCCGTACGAAGTGCGTACGCAAAATGCTGAAGAAACTGGTCCCAATTTGCATGATGAGAACCAACATAAGAAGAAATCATTTGAATTAATGTACGATTTACACGTTCAGCCATATTAGACTGAGGAAGTTCCTTACCGTCCCCAGTCTCCAACTTTTCACACAAAGACTTAAAAATATTAGATATAAAATCATAACGAAATGGTTTACTAGCAACTAGTGCGTCAAAACCAATATGAATTTCATTCCTTAAACTCGGTTTATCAGAAAAAACCTCTCCAAATTCATTTAAAAACTTATTAAATTCCTCCTTCTCCATTTCACTTAACCCCGACTCCTCCAAATTAACTGACACTGAAACAGGCTCTTTCTTACTCACATTCTCATCCTTATTCACGATTAACGACTTTTTAAAGAAATCCAAACTAATTCCTCTATCCCTCATATAATCCACACCAACTATACAATGCACTGTTAATCCATCTAACACACAAAACTCCCAACATGTCTTAACCGAACGAATTTCAACTTCCAATTCTACTGAACCTTTATTATCGCAAGCTACTCCCTGTGCCGACTGAACCACAAGACTTGACCTTTTCAACTTCTTATACGAAAAATATTTCCGATAACAATCAAAAGAAATGAACGACTTATCTGCCCCTGTATCGAAGACACTTTTAACGACAATACCATCTAACACAATTAACACTTCAGGTAACTCAACCGGATTAATAGTAATTTTATTTAAACTCACAGAAGGCTTTTTCGATTTGACCTGTGACTGCATACCTTCCGAAATACAGTCACTTACCAGTTTAACTGACCCGACCTCCTCACACCTCTCCTTTGCACTGATCTACCTTCAAAATTCTCATCCGAAGTTAATCTCCTTACTTGCGAAGAAACATTCCTGTCCCGTACTCCCCCACTACGATCATAACCACTATTCTGTCTATTTCCATGCATATTTCTCTCACCACTTCTAAAATTATTAGCACCACCACCATTCCTATTACCATTACTCGTATTCGACATATTACGACCAAATCCATCACTTCTATTACGCACATTACTATTCGGAAATCGCTGTCCCCCTCTCACAAAATTACGTTCCCCCTCATTTCTCAAATTACCATCCGTGACAGGTCTCTGCCGAGGGTTACGCAAATCCCGTTGATCCGAGCTATGCCGAGACTCATACTTCGATAATATCTGGTGCATTTCTGCAAAATTCTTCGGTGCTCTAACTTCAATAAAGTCCTGTATATTTGGATTAAAAAGAGGAAAGACAATGTCCAACAATTCCTCAAATGTAATATCCAAATCTAATTTATTTTTTAGTTCCAGCTTACGAAGGTAAAATTTTGACGCCGACTCATAAATATTCTGCTTATTACAATAGAACTCTTTTCTCAAAATACTTCTATCTTTAACGGGAGGAAATGCCTTCTTTAACTCAATTACAGTTTGTTCAAATCTTTTCGCTTCCTCAGTAATCAAAAACTTTCCTATATTTTCTAACCACAAAAGTGCTTCGCCCTTTAACGAGCATTTAAGCACTACGTACCTGTTTTTCTCAGGTATATTATTGAACAAAATATAATCATCTAATTTCACTAAAAATTCACTAATATCACCCTCACCGGTGAAATACACCCGTGGCACAATCTCATAATGTCCGATGTTTCGTTGGGCGCCATTTGTGACGGTATATTCATGCTGGGTGTCATTTGTCACGTTGTATGCAGACATACTCATTAATTTAGGTTAAAACAACACAGTTTATTAAAATGATAAGGGCTAAAGGAAAGTGGAGCCAGTCTATAATTTCACTCACTGAGAACACTATGAAAAGCTAAATCATACTCACAGGCGTCGGTCTAGCTCAGTCGGGGCACCGTCTAACACTTGACACTATTTCCTGGCTGACCTACTAAACAAATCTTAATTTCACAGCCCGTGGCTGTGGATATTTCTTTATTTCTCAAATAATCAAAACGGAACGATTCTAAACTTTCTTACCAAGGCCGAATCTTTAATCCACTATCTGAACTCCTGTCCGCTTTACTGGAGGCCGTAGCTATTCTCTAATCGTCAGCACCTTACTAAACAATCATCAACTTCGTTGTCCAATGGCGGAACACACACAGAGGCTGCTGGCTGCGGGCTACTGCCAGGAACACACAGACGCTGGCTGCTGGCTAAGGCCAGAAACACACAGACGCTGGCTGCTGGCTGAGGCCAGAAACACACCCACCACAAACTCACACCCAAGCTTTTATACGCGACAAACTGAGATACTTCTCATTAACATAATACTAATAACCGCGAGCTAACTGCGGAATTCGAAAGAGCACACACACTCTAGAAAGTTAAAGTAAAAGAGAGGATAGATGTCACTTTTACGCCTACAAAATGTTAAATTATTGACGTCACGATCTCAGAAACACTAGAGTGCCTTTATGACTAAAGGTCACTCCCTCACAACCTTTTGAAAAAAAAGAAAATCATTCTTGAAAATTAATTTTACCCCTTGAGCAGTGATGGATGAATTTCTTCAAAATACCCAAATGTCACATGCGCACCAGTATTCTGCAACCGAGAGATTCGGTTTAAATTATATACGGGGAGGGGGGGGGGCATTAGATTATTTCCAAATAAGTTTGGTCGAATATTCTGGTGCTATTGTGACATTTGGGGACTAAAATTAAGTGAGAAGGAATTCGCCAATCAGAGCTCAAAGTGTTAAAATCGTTAAATTCGGTTGATTGCGATACAGTGTTCAAACAAATTACATTAGAAAGAATATTTTTCATTTATTCACGGCTTATTTATGCGATATTTAGGTAAAAGCGGAATTTATTTATCGAGTATTGTCACCATCAATATGACATTTCCATTATACTTCATAATATAGATAGAACAAATTATATTTATTAGTATAAAAAATTTATGTAACAATTTCGTTTACTTTTTTTCGCGTTATACTTAAGGGAGACCCGTACCCAATTTTCGGCCAAAAATCATCAAAAGTTCAAAATATTTTTTATCTCAGAAAACGATAAAATACATATTTGCGAATATCCATGCAAAATTTCAAAACTCGCAGACACTTGGAACAGGTAGAAAATGAGCTTTTTTAAATGTACTCACTATAGAGTTTAAAGGACTAGCGGCCATTTAAAACGTGTTTTCCTGAAAATGACTTTTTTCATATTTTGCCCAAGTTCAAAGTACTAAGGCTCAGTGGTAAAATGATTTAGAAACAAAGTGTTTATGTTTTTAGAATCTTAAAAAAATTTGAAACAAAAGTAAGGAGAGATATTTCTTTTAACTATTTCTGAAAATTTTACATAAATTGGTAAACATGAAAATTATAACGAATTTAAGGAAATTTACCATGCGTATTTTTATTTTTTTTTTCTTAGCCGATTAAAATAGAAAATTAAAAATATCTCTCCTTAGTTCTTTTCTATATACTATAACACTATTTAAGAAATTTTAGTAATACCAAAATATTGAAAATTGAATAAGGAGTAGTAATTTTAAAAAGTGTATTTTTCGACAAAAAAATCATAAAAATCCCCATAAAAAATATACTTTTTTAATAAAAAGTGAATTTTTTTGCTAATTATTCCTTACAAAAAGATTCTTAAGTAGTACACCAAAATTCATTACTTTAAAATCAATAATAAAAATTTTGGGTTTTTTCTTACGGGTCTCCCTTAACGGATGTCACCTAATAGCAGAATATTACTTGATAAATCTGTCAAATATGTTACACTAAAGATTCTGGATGAAATATTATGCTATTTTATTATAAATGAGTTTTACTCAAATAGGTTAAAATAACGAACTTATTTATTCAAAATACAATCATGTACTCTGAGTACCAAATGCAAACATTTCTTCAAATATTCATGTATCTGTAGATAAAATCTGTCGAGAATGATGTATGTTAGCGAATTCAGATTGCTAATTATAGATTTCTTGTTTCGAGAACTTTTACTCTACGTTTAACCTTAAGATATATTTAACATAGATACTAAATACGTAGTTTTCAACTTTCGATAATGGAATTTGTAAATAATTCTCTTTTTAAATAGAATGTGTACTTGACAGAAAAAAGAAATGGCGTATGGATAAATTCATAAAAATAGCCTTATAGGGAAAATAGCCTTTTTAGAGTTCTAAAATTATGCACAAGGTTCGCATACTCTTAATATTTTTTTAAGGATGGTAACACCAATATTAATGATAAGAAAATTACTATTTAATTTTTAAGAAACATACTTTCCAGACATCACCTTCATTCTCGAGTTTTGCAATATTTTTCTGCAGTGAAATACTTTGAAATAACTTTAAAAATTTGGTGGTAAAAGTGTGCAAACCCTGATATAGAATTCCGATTAATAATAATAGATTTATTATGTATCTAATGCTTTCTTGGAATTTTTTTTTTTAATTTGTAGCTAGTAGTTTATTTTCAAAAAATGAAACGTCTAATAATCTTCGCATACTCTTTATATTTTTTAAGGTTTCTGACACTAATATTAATGATAAGAAAATTAATATTTAATTTTTAAGAAACATATTTCCCAGACATCAACTTCATTCTCAAGTTTTGCAAAATTTTTCTGCAGTGAAATACTTTGAAATAACTTTAAAAATTTAGTGGTAAAAGTTTGCAAACCCTGACATAGAATTGAGATTAATAATAATAGATTTATTATGTATCTAATACTTTCTTGGATTATTTTTTGTGTCTGTGTGTGTTGTTGGTAGTTCATTTTCAAAAAATGCAACGTCTAATAATTCCTTGCGTTTTTCTGTATCTAACAGTTTTATTCTAAACTTAAATTTTATGGATGTTTCACATGCATGTGAAAGAAGTGCTTTTTCTGTTTAGAAACATGATTTTGTGATTAATTTCATCTTTATAATACACAACTGTCAAAATTCGTGTTTTTTAATGACTTATTTAATCGCAGACTTTGTAAAATAAATAAAGCAAAAATTAATAATAAATTTAGTGGTAAGAAAAAATATTAATGTTGACAGCTACGAAATTATCATCAGCTTCTTCGTGTTCTATGCTCAAGGTTCAGCTTAACCGCTTGAGGGGTGGTGAAATGTATCGTCGGGAAGAAGCATGTCAAAATATCCAATACATAAACAGAGTTACCAGCGAACTGCTTTTTAGAAATCCAGCCTTCTTGATATGCACCAATCTTCTGATATGCTAAGCTTCCACTTGTTTTCTCATTAATTAATATGCCATGAAGTAAGGTTAAATAAGGCGAATTTTACTGTTTCAAAAAATGGCGCGAATCAAGAAAGCTAAATTTTAAAAAGTAGCCCACTGGCAACACTGTCTTCGAATTGAATAGTTTGAAATGGTACCGACGATATTATATCCCACCTAATTTTAATCAAGATTTGCAACAGAAACTTTAAAAAAAAATTTAATGTTATAACTTTCGGTGAAAGAAGCTGTAAATTGGCCTATTTTGAAACTGCCTATTTTGAAATAAAATATTTCAATAATACCAGTGTAAATTCAACATAATAGAAACAGAATCAACATAACGCCCTCAGAGAGGGTTAACCCTCTAATGTCCATGGCTGAATGATTTGTAGAAACTGCGTAATTCTGAAAATCATACCGAATTCATACCGAAAATTCTAAATAGTAAATTCCGGTTTCTTTGATATTAGAATGTGTTTTATTAAATAAAACAGAAATTTCTATTTTAAATTCCTGGTGGAAATGCGGAATATATGAATAAAAGTATGCACTATATCGATAACATTTTTGGTAGGAAATTTACTATCAGGGGCTTTAAAGGGTTAACATCTTATACTCTATGACGTACACAGCGTACATAATGCCATTTTGTCTAGAGCTCCTTTAACTTATACAGCTCATATTCAAAATATTAGAATAATTACGTTTTTTTTAGAAATTGAAAATATCGTTTGGTAATTTAATGTCTTTTAATGAAAATATGCAAACGATATTTTTATTAAGAACTTATTGTAGATTAAACTTACTTGTTATCTTAAATTTAATATCATTTTTGAAAAGATTAATTGCAAAAAAAAAATATTTTGAAAAGTCAAAATATTAGAATATTTATTCAAGTGGTTCAAAATATTAGAATATTTCACATTAATTCTCCTTTAATTATTACCAATTCTTAACTGGTGGCATCATTGATTAAATTCAGACTATTTTATTTAAAATCAGTATTCTTTTTTGCAGTTTGTTTCTTTTTCGTCTTAAAATGGGCCGTGTGAGTGATATTCCTGAATCTACTAAACTTCGTATGGTTGATTTGTATCGGCACGGTAAAAATCAATGTTTTATAGCGAATTATTTACATTGTTCGCAATCGAGCGTTAGTAAAATACTAACACAATATTCAAAAATTGGAAAATTTCAAAATAATCGCCGAAATGGTGGCCGAAAACCAAAAACATCTGCTAGAGATGACAGGAAACTGAAGCGTATAGTTAAGAAAAAGCGTTTTAAAAGTGTGCGATTCTTGCACCGAAAATGGAAAGAAGAAGGAGTTGAAGTTTCTACATCGACAACATTAAGACGTCTCCATAAATTTAAATTTGAATCTCGTGTACCGAAAACAAAACCTCTCATGACTGCAAGACAAAAGCGTATAAGATTGAATTGGTGTAAATCAAGACGTTTATGGAGCAATGAAGATTGGAAAAATATATTATATAGTGATGAAAGTATGTTTTGTGTTTCATATGGTAATCAAGGTATTCGAGTTTGGAGAATGAAGCAAGAAGCATTTGTAAAAGAATGCCTTAAACGTTCCGTAAAATTTGCTGCTAGTGTTATGGTTTGGGGTTGTATGAGTGCAGAAGGACCTGGAAAGTTATGCATCGTCTACGAAAATGTTAACTCTCTGATATATCAAGAAATTTTAGAATATTACATGATTCCATCATCAGAAGATTTATTTGAAGATGATTTCATCTTTCAACAAGATTTAGCGTCCCCGCATACCTCGGTGTCAACTAAGAATTGGTTCCGCCAACGCAAATTAAGGTACTTCCTTGGCCACCAAATTCACCAGACCTTAATCCCATCGAAAACTTATGGTGTATAATGAAGAAAAAACTTCAAGAAAATCCTCCTTCAAGTAAAACTGAGTTAGTGGCACGTATAAAGTCTATTTGGGCTAATATTGATAGAAATGTTTGTAAACACCTTGTATATAGTATGCAAGATCGATTGTACGCTGTTATGAAAGCTAAAGGGGATGCTACAAAATATTAACTACCATTTACTTCATATTCATAAGGCAATATTGTTGCGTAAAATAAAATATTCTAATATTTTGAACCAATCTAAATTTTATTCTAATATTCTGGTGTGTTTAAGGAAGCTGTATACCTAATTTATTGTGCTGTATTTTATATTTTATAAATGTTAAAATCTTATCTAAACATTCCAGATTTAATTTATAAGAAATTTAATTGCATTTACTTAGTATAAAAAATAAATAAATGACAAATAATTTTTTCTTATTACTTTTTCTCAATTATTCTAATATTTTGAATATGAGCTGTAGGAGCTTTAACCAGTTAACGGATTTACCCGTATACCATACGGGCAAGAAGAGTTTGCTTGATTCCTAACTTGAAGCTTTTTGACACCTTTTAATTTTTTTAAAATACAATTTCATACTATTTAATGGCAAAATGATTTGACAAAATGTTGCTAATATTTTAGCTTTAAAAAAGCGGTATTCATACCATATTTTAAATTTATTGTAAGTAAAAAATAGAAACGGTTGCGTGGTTAATTTTTACCACTTCCGACACGGACGTACGAAATGTATGTCATGATATCTGGCTGATTTCGTAATTGGGCATTCCGATTTTCCATCAGAAAATTTTTAGCTCTTATTATTACTATATAAGATGATCGATAATCCATAAATACAGTAAAAGAAAATTACCAATAAAATTTTTCTTCGGTGGATTCAAAATTTCAAAAAGAAAAAAAAAATCTGCCCAATGCTGCAATACTGGTAATTAGTGACATACATCCGGTGACAGCGCTAGAGTGCAAGGTATTAGCGCTTGGGTGCAGAGAAATTGATGTTCAGTAAATGATGAAATAATTGATAGACACCAGATTTTAGAAGCGAATTTCTTAGAGAATAAAAATATGCTTTTTTCGCACCTTCCTCGTAAAAGATAAATTTAAAATGACATATTTTTTCTTGGTGCAGATTGCAAGTTTCGGGATTAAAACTATGTGGTCACGCGGCGTAATCAATGCCATTCAAAGAGTTAATGTTCACGCTACAAAATGTTCAACATTTTGATTATAGTCCAAGAGTGGCGAGTATTTTTATATTTAAAAGTAGCACAATTTGAAAAATCATATATTTGTGTTAGATATCGCTTGAAAATATCCCAGTATAAATGTATCGGTATGCTAGATGTAAATGTACTAGTGTAACTGTTTGAAACTATTTTTTTTAAAGTGGCTGGGAAATGCAGGTATGCAAGCGCTGTGTCAGAAATGACCTATTGGTACCACTAAATTCGTAAATTATTTCTCGCCTTCTTCAATGCCAAGATTTTTTAGATTTTTATAAAGCAAAGAATACTGTTAAGTTTTAGAGGTTTCAATCAGCCATTTTTGGCGCTGCGCTTGCATCCCTGGAAAATTCAGAGTCCCAGCACCATAATAAAAAGATTAAGGGCATGCTTACTCCAGGATTTGTATCAGAATAATTTAATAAAATCTTACTTTTATAAATTTGTTTGGAAAAATCTAAGAAGGGATGTAAAAGTGTATTTCCTTATTTTCAATTATATTCCTTATTCCGCCCCCTTAATACTAAGTATGAGCGCGGACACAAAAATGGCGACCGTAGAATGCTGATTCTTTTTCGTGTGTTTAGGGTCACATGAGTACCAATATCAATATTTTTTTAAGTTTTTTCCTTTTTTTCTCAGTTTAAAAAAGGGAAATGAATTATACTGTGTCCATAGTTAGGGCATTTTGCATACATTAAAAAATTTAGCCAAAGTCAGATGCCATTTTTGTGTCAGAGCTCAAGCCTAGTATCTGGGATCATACAACTATTATGAAAGAGGAACTGACATGTTTTTAAATAATTGAAACTTTATGTGTAACCGTCTTCGCAGGGGTTTATCACCACCGAGGCAAACATCTACCAGTAAATTTAAGTAGAACTTTTTTCTCGAATGCAACGCATTATTCATAAACATTTTCACTAGAAAATAATTATAAAAACAGATATCAATTTTTACCGGTTGGATTTTACTTCCGCGGTAGTACTTTCGTTATCCTGTGACAACTAAGACGATCTCCTATCAGCGCCAAGAAAAAGATTATAATGACCATACATCTGACATCAGTAAAAAGAAATAGAAAAATTATCCATATTTGCAAGAGAAATTTTCCGCAAACGAAACACTTAAATAAGAATAATTTTTCTATTATTGTTTAGAAAGGGGAAAAATTATCACCGGCGGTAATCAGAAACCGTGGATGAGATTATATTGTGGCAATTTTTGCAGTTATTTCAATCGCAATTGCTGGAATATACCTAATATGTCTCTTCCTCTTTAATCATAACTCCATTTTTAGAGTGAGATGCATCGATCGTGAAATAATTAGAGTTAGTTCGAGTCGAACTAATCCTAATGGTGCGAACTTTGAACTTAAAACTTCGAATACCGTCCCCTGAATACTAAGTTTTGGCGCTGACACAAAAATTACGGCTACAGAAGGAGGTTTTTTAAACGTATGTAAGGCCCCCAAATTCCGGCACCATTATTTTCAAAAATTTCTTTGACATGTTTAATCTAAGTAAAAAACGCGGAAATCTTTTGAAAATTATTGATACTAAAATTCACAGACCATACACAGTCTGAAAAAAATCCTCCTTTGGTTGCCACAATTTTTGAAGATTAAGTTGGCAACCCTGATCCTAATAGTAAAACCATTTATTCTGTCACTGTCATTGAAATACTTTTGCTCAAAGGACACGAGGTGTGACTTCATCACTGATCGACCTACTTCTCACTAGAGTTGGAATTCCCACCAAGAAAATTTTACATAGAAATTTTATTTTGTTTTATTTGTAAAATATCTCACATTTTATAAAACATTAATAACTGTTTACACATACTGATGAGAATTCGGAATTATTAAAATACCTGTCATTTGCGGGACGCAACGGTGCTGCTGCAAGTGGCTTTTTTTATGGAGGAAGGGGGAGGAAGATTCAAATTCTCACCTATAAATTTAAATAGTTACTGTTATTTTATAAAATGATATATATTCCACAAACAAAATAAAAAAAATGCTTTTCAAAAATTTCCGATGTGAATTCCATCACTAGTGAGAAATCGATTTATTGGTGATGACATCACGCCTCGAGTACTCTCTCCGTGTTTATTTCGATGACATCGTTTCTGCCTGCAATTATTGTTTACCATCTGCAAGTAAAGTAACTCAGGAAGTTGTTACAAGATTGTGACTGTTTGTTTCCATTTGACCGGGGTCCAATTAACACATTGGCAAACATCTACTAGGAAAAATAAATAGAAATATTTTGCTGTTTTTATGATAAAAATTCTGTATTGAGTAGGGGTTTAAATAAAGTGAAATTTTTTTACTAAAATTTATTGGTGTAAGTTTGCCTTGGCGGCAATCGAATTCGTTAACATTGACAGGAGAAATGTTTGTGTTGACTCAATGTTGCAGAACCACGGGGCTTGACTAGTGCCGGAACAAATTTCCTCAAGTAAAAGCTGATATATATTTTTTCCCTTAATAGTAACAGCATGAATTGGCATAAAGACGTTTAATTATGGAGGAAGACTCTATCCAGATTTACTGGTGGAAGTTTTCCTAGGTAGTAATCAGAAGATGTGGAACCGGTTACAGTCGAAGCTTCGCCATTGGAGGATATTTCAGTTACACTTTTTTCGTAATCAGGAGAATCAGTGTGGTCTTTTTTATGATTCGAAATTTCATCGCTCTTACGAAAATTTAGAAAGAATATTACAGTGAATTTCTGGTATGCATTCTATATTTCGTAGTATAGAGAAAAGCTAAACAGGCATACCAGTTCATAGTTCCATGTTTCACACAATAGCTAAATAAATGTGGTTCCTATCAATTTTCAATGCAATCCCGAATCAAAATGGTGCAATTTGAATAATCTTTTTATTTACAGAACAGGAAAACTAACTCTACAGCAGGGCTGTCCAACCTGGCGCCCGCGAAACACCAGAAAAATGCTGCAGAAATTTTTGCCTTATTAAATCTCCGAATATCTCCGATTCAATAAGGTCTTGATTTCTGTAAGAATCTTCTGGTATCTCGCGGTCGCCAGTTTGGACAGCCCTGCTCTACAGTATATTCGACATTTCTCTCGAATAAATAGTTTAACGAGAGCCAATCGCGGAGATAACACATAGACAGACAAAAGCTTAAAAAATTTATTTAATTATTAAAATATTAACAAATAGAAGTCAAATATTTCTTTTACATAGCTTTTTTTTTAATGTACAGTAAATATATATATAATGTTTTTTTTTTTTTTTTTTTTTTTTTTTGTTTTTTTTTGTTTTTTTTGTATGTTTTCTGAGCAACACTTTAATTGAAATCGTAGATTTTTATGATTTGTATATGTAAAATATACACTTTTTATGTCAATTATAATATTTTTTCTTTCTTATTAATAAGATGCATGATTGTATAAAATAACTTATGATTGCAAAACTCTATATGATGAAATTAAACAAATCAAAACTTGTCTCCCGGACATTGCTCCCCTCATAATTTATACAAGATTTTTTCCACTTAATGAAAATAAATGAGACATAGCGCTCGAAAATCCATATATTTTTCTCAAATTCTTCTGAAGAAAAATTCAGACGATCGATATTTGAATTGAAAATTGCCGAGTAAAATTCTCTTTGTTTCGTTTCATTTTTCGTATGGTAATGCTGAAAAAATGTCCTTAAATAATATTTATGTATCATTGAATAAAACACGATAGTTATCATAATTATTAAATTAAAGAACATAATTATCAACTTAATTTAATTAACTGCGTCAATTGAAATTTTTCCGTTAAAAAATCTTTACTTTCCTCGATACATGCAAGCTGAAAGATAAATAATTTTACATTGGAAAAACGTTAATTAGAAGATTCTATTTAAAATTTACATACCCCTGTAATGTATGTTTTTGTTAAAATTATTTTTCTCAATTATATAATTTTCTTTTTTTTTAATATGTAATTTAAGTCGTCTTTTATTTTGCCAGCCTCGGGGAATTTGTAAAGTATTAATCTCTGTGAAAACAAGTAAAATATAGACTTTTTACAATTATCAATTAAGAAATTATTAAATTATTCTGTTTAAAGATAATAAGATAAACATGAAAAGTGTACGTTTGAACTTTAAAATTCCAATATTATTTAACGCAAAAGTTAGATTACATCCTTAACTCCTTCAGGGACAAGTACCGTAATTTCGGGTGTATAAGCCGCGGATCAAACAATTCTTTTTGGACCCAGAAATCTTATTTAGTTATTGAAGAGAAATATTTACGGCGATCACACTAGTTACATTTGTTTCTTAAAAAATTCTGGGTCGAAAAAGAATTGTTTGATCTGCGGCTTATACACCCGAAATTACGGTAAATGTATTTCTGTAACGTCGAATTAACGCGAGATGTTTCGAAAACTTTTATTTCAGAATATGTAAATTAAATTTTGCAACTCTTTTTCATGAAAGTTACAGATTGAAAAATTCATGCGAACGTTTTTAACCCTTTGCACTCGAGAGGTGATTCTCACTGACGACTAGTTTCCCGCGTAAATAGGTGCGCCAAATGCTCTAAACACCAGTACTTTAACCCCTTAACCCTTTCCGGCGCGGTGTCCCTTAAAAAGGACACCTAATTTTAATTTTACTGGCACCAAGAATATTTAATTAAAATTTTCCTTTGATAAAATGCCTGAAAATAAGCAAGTTCGTATTCTCTAATAAATTCGTTTATAAATTCTGGTGGCAGATAATTATTTCAATTAAACTTACTCCGCGCCGGAAAGGGTTAACGCGCTTTAGGTGTTGCCGGGTCGGCAACACCTAAAGGTCCCCCTGTTTAGAGACACAAACACTCCGTGAATATTTCAAAAATTACTCTAATGGCTACTTTAAATCTTTCTTATGAGTTCTAGATGGCAACACCACAGAGGTCAAACTCTACTGTTTTTAAATAATAGGTAAAATGTTTTACTGTAATACGCGCTTCACAGCAATGCTCTCCTCACTGCGCTTATCAATGCTTTACTTATGGGAGGTTACCACTTCGGCAACAGATGTATAATTAAAATGGTTAGTGCAATCTTTACAAAACAATACCTGTGTACTTCTCTAGGCCTAAATAGATTGCCTAATTTTTTTTTCTTTAAGTTCCAACTTTAAAGAGTAGTGCGCCGGAAAGGGTTAAACTAATTTTCTTCGCTTTATCTAAAGACTAAATAATCTATGATAAAATATGGTGAAATAAGCGGTAAGATATTGGCGGTGCCCAATCATTTGGCGTCCCGCTTTACGATGCACGTCTCACAACACTAGTGTTGAGTGAGAGTCACTTTTGCGTGCGAAAGGTCAATTCTTTTACACATATATTAGTTTTGAAATTAAACCTTTCGAAACGGCATCCCTTGCACAAATTGTATTTTCTTAGCATCGCTTTTTTGACCCCTTCGCGATGAGAGCTTTTTACGAAATTTTTAATGGTTGTCACCGGTTTTTAAGAACATAAATTTGTACTCTATTAAATCTAGAAAATGCTCAGATTAAATATGGCAAATTTTACAGTAAAATTTTATTGATGGGGATAAACAAGGATTCTTAAGCCTTTTTTTGCGGCACGTATACGTGACACTCGTCCCCAAGGGGTTAAACAATTCTCTTTATTGGTAAAACACCAAAAATATACTCTGATTAAAAAAGATTGCACATATTTATTAATGATGCCAGAAACAAATTCCACATGCACCTTTTGACGATGCATATGTGCGTCACCCGTCCCAAAAGGGTTAATGGGTATATAGCCGCTGCCATCCAAATACTCACGTCCAGAGGATACGAGTGTAGCATCATTAATAATCGAACAACTTTGCACTAGCGTTGGAATCCACATCTAAATAATTTGAATAAAGATTTTCTTTTTTTCCTGGAATATCTATAATCTTATAAAATAATAGTAATTATTTAAACTTAACGGTGAGAATTTGGAATCCTCCAATGAAAAATCAACCAGATGAGAATGTACTGTGGCATGCGGCATCTGGCCGAATTTTTATTTAGAAATTTGAATTCTAACCATTAATTTGAAATAGTTATTGCTGTTTTATAAGATGACAGATATCTCACAAATAAATAAAATAAAATTGTTATTTATTTGTTAAAAATCATCCTATGTAATTCCAACATTAGTGAGAAATTGGTCAATTAGTGATGGCGTCACACCTTGTGTCCTCTGGCCTTAAGTATTTCGATGGCAGAGATATAGCTTAAACCTCAAATCTAATATTTTTATGTTTACCCTACATTTATCTGCCATAATACTACAACAACGATTTTCCGAAAAATCAACTTAGTATCTTTAACCCTTTCTGGAACGGGCAAATTCTTTTAGTAAAATGGGAAATTATCTATTGTCACCGGAATTTACAAATGGCTTTTTTAGAAATTAAGAAAGACTTAATTTAAACTTTCATTTTAAAAGCAAAATTTTATTAAAATATTATCGGTGCGGTTTGCAAGTTCGGAATTAAAATTGGGTATCCCACACTGGGCACAGTGTGCCTGAAAGGGTTAAAATATAAATTTATGGGTTGCTGGTGAGATATGGATATCACAATAAAAACAAAATACATATATATTTAAGTTTGAAAAAGATGATTTAAAATCGGTGCTTTCTATATTATTATAGCTAAATGTTGCGTAAATATAAAAGTGTTTAATTTTAAGGTATCCGACTACGTTCGGAGACATTTTTTAAAAAAACTCTAATTTAGACACATTTTTTGGTATTTTTCAGTGTAAAGTAACACAGAATAAAGAAAATTATAAAAAGATATATAATATCAATGCAACTTTTTGAAATTTTGAAGACTTTTGGTCATTTTTTAGCATTTTTGTTATAAAAACGGCTCCGGCTCTAAAAAAAAAAAAAAAATAATAATGCATATAACCCAATTTTTTTTTCATCATATGCATATTAGACACTATTGAGTGTAATGAACTAAAAACTAGCCAATATACAGAAATCTAAAAGAGATACAGCTGATTATATACAACTACGTAGAAAATTTCGATAATTTTACGTGTAATTTTTCATTAAAATAGTTATATATCGACAAATAAGTCACTTAGAGCTAATTCTTTAGTTCATTACACTCTAGACATTCTCAAAAAGCTACACAAAAAATTTCATGGTTATAAGATAATAAAATTTTGAGTTAGAGCAAAAGTCGTTCACCTTTTCCGATGAAAATTTAATTTTTCAGAAAACGCGTTTAAAGTTTTCATATGAGTTTAAAAGAACATTTTTAATTAAATAAACACTTAAAAAACCACTAAATTTATAACTTTAGCCTTCTACTTGCTTATTTTATACATATTTCTATATTTTTATGCATTTAATTCTTTTTTGGAGCATTTTCGAGTTTGCTATTGTAAGTCGTTATATTAATATTTAATGCTATCGGACTATTTAAAAAGCCATTTTTTTAAATAAAGTGTAATTTTGGTACTTTTAAGTATAATACAATACAAAATAAGAAAAACAATGAAAAAATATAAAAATTTTATGCAACTTTTTAAAACATTGAAGAATTTTGGTCATTTTTTAGCATTTTTTTATAAAAACGGCTCCGCCTCTGCCTCTAAAAAAAAATAATGCATATAACCCATTTTTTTTCATCATATGCATATTAGACACTTCATTAGACGTAATGAACTAAAAGCTAATCAATATATAGAAATATAAAAGACATACAGCTGATTATATACAATTACACAGAAAATTTCAATAATTTTAATGTAATTACGCTCTGTTCATTATCAAAAAGCTACTCAAAAAATTTCATTAATAAAATCTAATAAAATATTGAGTTAGAGCATTAGTCGCCTACTTTTCTTGATAAAAACCAAATTTTGCATTTGTTGCTAATTTTAACTTGATAAAGTAGTAGAAAATAGAATTAAAACCTTTGAGGCAATGCTATAGGCACAGCTAAAATATAATATTAATTCTAAAACCTAAAAAATGGGCGAAAACAGCTGAATAAACATCCATTTTCGATCCACTTCCGGTTTAAATGTCTCCACTTCCGGCTTAAATTAACACCGTCTGCTTTTCTTTAAAGGTCTCTAATTTCATTTCTAATAAGCGTACAGGAAAAATAAAAACAGATTTAGAAACAGAAATGTTCATTCTATAAAAAAATCAAATAAAAAAAAATTGCGAATTTTCATCGAAATTGACCTTTTAAACGTAGGCGGATACCTTAAGGCTCTGTCTTAAAAAAAATTATCTACGAAGCTAATTTATATATAAAAGTGTAAGACACTCCCACATCTATATGCATAAATTGAGCAAAAAGAAAAACATTGTTCAAATAATTCTGGTACAAATCGCGATCACAACTAATCGGTAAAAATAATATGACCCACTGTCTTTCAATGAGCTAAATTGTAGTTTTACAAAGAATTTTGTAGAATTTTATACACAATTATTTAAAAAATAGTTTCAGCTTTAGAATTGATTTCGTTGCGTGATCTGGTCAAGCAAAAAGAATCAATTTAACTTTGAAATTTCAAAACTTAAATTTGCGATTGAATAACACAAAAAAATTCTGTTTTGAAATATCGATGATAGAAGATCAAAAACATGAACAAAAATAGGCATTATTTGAAAAAAAAATTCAAAAATATTGATCGCTTAAGTAGTTAAACATGCTTTCATTATTTTTTGAAAAGAATAAATAAAATAGTTCGATTTCTCGTTAAATTTCATTTAGGAATAATATATTGTTTTTCATTATCATTATAATGCCAACAAAGTTATACGCACTTGGAGTAACGGATTCTCAAATCTCACTAGCATTCTGGATTGCACGAGCTCTGAACAGCATTGAGGAATCCAGGATTTAATTTTAAAGTTCATATGAGTATTTTTACAATTTAACACTTTAACGTTCATTGGTTTCTCTACGAAACCACAAATTTAAATTCCGATATGCAACAGCGACACCGGAATTTTCATTTTAAAGAATCCATTTTATTATGTATTTCAAAAATCGCTTTATCTTATTTTCACATGTATTTATTCGCAATTACCGGTGTCATTCATTTATTTCAACATCTTAGAAATGAAAATACTTTGTCCGTTAAAAGGTTAAGGCAAACATGCCAACCTCCGGCTTTTTAAAAATAAAACAATTATACTTCTAACCAGAAATTTATTGAGTTAACGAAATTAAGTAAATTTCAAATGACCTTCTGAGTTAATACTAGACACTTCTAATTAAATTAATTTTCTGGTTCAAAGTATGTTTTCATGAATTAACAAAAGCCGGAGGTTGACAACTCTGGTTAAGGGGACAAGGGACCTTGAAATCCTTAAAAATAATTTTTTTTATTTTTTGTAAATTTCACCTAAATATTATTCAAGGGTACATTATGTGCATTAAAACATGCATTTATCACAAAAAAAATGCAAAAAAAAATTATTTTTGACAAAAAAATTGCATTTTACGCAGCGTCTTCGAAATCTTCGAAATGCCCCCTGCGCATTCCATATCAATGAAAATCCCCAATATTTTTTATGAAAGTTTGTTTTATATATATAAACAAAATTGTGCATCGAATTTTGAATATTTGAATTTAAAAGTAAAAAAATTGAAATTTTGAAATTTTTTCGAAATTTTTTTTTAAATTTTCAAATTTTTTCAATTTTTTTTTTATTTTTTGTAAATTTCATCTTAAATATTATTCAAGGGTGCATAATATGCATTATGGCATGCATTTATCACAAAAAATTTCTTAAAAAAATATTATTTTTGAGAAAAAATGGAATTTTACGCAGCGTCTTCGAAATCTTCGAAATGCCCCCTGTGCTTTCCATATCTATGAAAATCCCCAATATTTTTTTGGAAAGTATGTTTTATATATATAAACAAAATAGAGCATCGATTTTTACATATTTGAATTTTAAGATTTTAAAAAAAATTGAAAATTTTGAAAACATTTTCGAAAAAATTTCAAAATTTCAATTTTTTTTTTTTACTTTTAAATTCAAATATTCAAAATTCGATGCACAATTTTGTTTATATATATAAAACAAACTTTCATAAAAAATATTGGGGGTTTTCATTGATATGGAATGCACAGGGGGCATTTCGAAGATTTCGAAGACGCTGCGTAAAATGCCATTTTTTTGTCAAAAATAATTTTTTTTTTTGCATTTTTTTGTGATAAATGCATGTTATAATGCATATAATATATCCTTGAATAATATTTAGGTAAAATTTACAAAAAATAAAAAAATATATTTTTAAGGATTTCAAGGTCCCTTGTCCCCTTAACACAATGCAGCGCTATTTATTCCCAAAAATTTGAATTTTCTTTTTAGTATGTACAAAATTTATGATATACTTTATATTAAGGTTGCTAATTTCAATTTTATACTTATTATAGGATATGATTGCAGGGCTGACACAGTCGACTATATTTTTACCCCACATCACGGTTCTAAAACAAAATTTCTTCATATACTATTTGACAAAATTTTTCAACAGAAATATGCTACATAATCATACATAATTAAAATAGTGGTGCAAAAAGAATATAAAAGTAGTTGCCACTGGCCGCCCTATGAGTAATGCTGTCAAATATGCCACACAAATTAGGGCTCGAAATTCTCTTGACATCACTACATTCTTAATGTTTAATTTCGCCAATTTTAATCGACGATGATTCTATCATTAGATAAGGCGAAGAAAATTATTTTAAACGGGCTGAAATAAGTGACTATTTATCTACCTCGCACCATTTTTTTTAAACAAATTTTTTTAACATTCTGTTTGGCGAAACTTTCAAGAGAAATATGCTATAAAATTTTATTTTCTTAAAATAGTGGTGCAAATAGAATATAAATTTAGTCGCCACTGGCAGCTCTGTGAGTAGTTTGGTCATATGTGCCACATAAATTAGTGCTCAAAATTCTCATGACATCACTACTATCGTAATGTTTATTTCGCCAATTTTAATCGCAGATCATTCTGTCGATAGATAAGACAAATAAAATTATTTTATGCAGGTCTGACACAGGCGGCTATATTTTTTACCCCACACCTTTTTTTTAAACAATTTTTTTTCACATTCTGTTCGTCAAAACTTTCAAGAGAAATATTCTGTAAAATTTATTTTCTTAAAATAGTGGTGCAAATAGAATACACAGGGTGCGTAGTCACCAACAAACTCAGAGGATTTTAATTCCTTTAGCATCAGAAATTCTTTAAAGCACTGGTTGTTAGATCAGAAAAAGGATTTCTTTTTCGTTAAATAAAACAAATTTTATATTATAAAAATTCTGGTAAAAGGTGCTTACAAGGTCCTTCCACACTACGCACCCTGATACAAAAGTAGTAGCCACTGACAACCATGTGAATGGTGTTATCACATGTGCCACATAAATCAGATGTATAAATTCTCTTGACATCACTACTTCCTTAACCCCTTGAGGGGCGGTGGTATATATTATATACCGCCTACGATTGATGAAGATTTACACCATAAAAATGTTATTAAATTTCGCTTTTCTAACTTTGGCGGAAAACAGTCGTGAAACTGCTTTTCCCCTTTTTGATATAACTTTTTTACAAATTTCCGGTGGGAGCCCAGAATTACACGAACGCAATTGCTTGCCCCTCAAAGGGTTAATGTTTATTTTGCCAAATTCAATCGCAGATCATTCTGCTACTAGATAAAACGCAGAAAACTATTATAAAATACTGGTGTCCAGAGCATTTAGAGCCCCGATTTTCTCGGGACGCTTGGCAAAACGAATAATGAGTGGTTAATCCTTTTAGTTCAGGGGGAGGGGGATACATTTCTTCAAAATACCAAATGTCACATTGGTTCCAGTATTTTGCGGAGAAAAATTCGGTTTAAAGAATATACAGAACGGGGGATGATTATTTGACCTTCTTCAAATAAGTTTGAACGAATATTCCGGTGCCATTGTGACATATTGGAATTACAAATAAGTAGCAGAAAATTCAACCATCAGAGAACAAAGGTTTAAATTTTAAATTTAGGGATTCCCTCCTGAAGTGCTCTATATTACAAATCTAAACAAACAAATATTCTTAAATATAATATTTATTTTGTGTTCATTTTAAGTTTTCTAAACAAAATGCTAGAAGTTTTCTAATAACACAGGATTACTTTATTTTTGGACAATAATATTTATTATTTTTTATCTAGCACAGCATCAAATAAAAACTTTTCAATTTATAATATCTGTTTTCTACACAAGTATATATGCGAGCGAAGACACATTTTGAAATCGAAGTTTTTATTTCTCTAACTTTAAAACAAGAAAAACAAAACTTTTCGTGATTTAAATAGCTTGGTGTTATTCTAATTCCTGCGCACTATTTCAATTTTCTTTCCAGTAACTTGACACTTTTAACTGAAAGCATTCAAAGCAGATAATGAATCTGCTGAATCTGCTAAGGCATGTTTACAAATCGTGCAAGTTATAAATTAATTCCAAACTGAAATACAAAGCATTTTAAATAATTTGAGAGTTTTTAAAAGAATATTCCAATGATGATTTTTTTACGATAAGGGTTGGGGTTGATAACAACCATTTTAAATTTTGATTTAACGTTAATGATTTACTATTCCAAAGAACAAGTATCGCAATATATCATGAAACTATTAATAAAAAGAAACTGACATATCTTTAAAAAGTGAAGCTTCAACTCTAACCGTGTTCGCTGGGTGATTACAGCCGGGGTAATTTGCCACCAATAAATTTAAACAGAAAATTTCTTCCGGTCTAAACACCTTATAATTTCAACATTTCAGACATAAATATTAGCAAAAATATACGTTCATTTACTGGTGGAAGTGTACTTCGGTGGTTGTTTGAACCTGAGTTTCCGCCATATTGTGAGAATCTAAATAACCTCCGCTCAGTATCATTGAAAAAGATTATATAATATATGTTCTAACTGCCACCAATAAAATCAAATAGAAAGTTTGAAGCATTTTCATGAACGAAGTTTTTCCCGAGGAAGACACAAACAGAAGCCAAAATTTTCTGTTGGAAATATATTGGTGGATGTTTCGTCCAGCTTTAATCAGAAACTGCTGATTCGATGCAAAAAAAATCAACCGCCATCTTGTGACAACATCCTCAGTTACTTCACTCACCACTCTTAGACTACAATATGTGTCTCTTATCTCGTTATTGATAAATCTATTAAGAATATATATTTTAAACCCCTTTAGAGCAGGACTCTTTGAACCACATTTAAATTTCTAATCCCAGAATTTCTGAATATTATTTTTAGCTTTCCTGCCAAAAATACATTCCAAGAAATCTACGATTTATCCTTTCAGTGTTAGTTATAAATAGATATTATTTTTATGTTTGTGAAAGAAATTTTGTTGGAATTATCTGCTAAAAAGTCTATTATCTGCTGTAGCAAATGAGTCAAATTTTTTACAGTGTATATTTAATTAAACTTTTTTATTAAAGGAAAGCGAAGGTGCGTTTTAAATGCAATATTGTTAAAATTTTTACATTCGGGTTGCTTTAATTTTTTTTTCTTTACAGCCGTGAATGACTCTTGCAATTTTAACACTAGAACCGCGGCGACGGGTCATTTTGACCCGGACCAAGCGAATAAGTGTCGATTGAAACCAGAAATTTCTTAGCAGAATAAGTTACTTAAGTTCCGAATTAGGATAGTTTAAACAAATAGATTAAATGGTTTAATTAAAAAATCTGGTATGAGATATTTTTATGAAATTTGAGTAAAATTTCCCGCGGTTCTAGTGTTAAAATCTATAAAAAACATTGTGAAAAGTTAGCTCCGATTTTAAAGGCAATCTATTTTCTGACCAATGAAACTGTTCCATAGTCGTAATGGAGCGTTCTCAATGGTCAGATTTAGAGTGGAAGCTGTGAATGACGTCACTACATTTTACTTCGCTTTGAAATCTTTTCACGTTTTCAAAAACACTATTTAATTAAAACTTTTTATTTAACCCTTTCCGGCACTGGAAAAATCTGTACTAAAACGAGAAATTATCGACTAACACCGGAATTCACATACGATTTTTTAAAATATTTTGAATTCCTTAATTTAAGCTTTTATTGTAAAAGTAAAATTTTAGTAAAATATTACTGGTGCCGTTTGCAAGTTTGGAATTAAAATTAGGTATCCCAGACCGGGAACAGTGTGCCGGAAAGGGTTAAGCAAACCGCGGGTGCGTTTTAAATTTCATTATAATCCCCACCCCCACTTACCAGATAGTTTTGCTATAGTTTTAAATGCAGATTTCTGTTGAAATTTTCTTTCTTTCTTTATTTTTTGGTTAGATTTTTCCCTTTCGAAGTTTAATCGCTGTATTTATCAAAATTGTTTCAGCCTAAAGTGGCTATGATTGACCACAGTTGTAATTTTTTATCATCCTTTAAAAATGCAAACACGTCATTTTGACGGGCTATCTACTCGTAATTAAATAAAAGAATATTTTCTGAGTAAAAATATTGGTAGGAAAATTCAAAGCTCTGCATATTTGAAATAAAATACATTCGAAATGAGCATCCCGTGAAGTTTAAATAAAACGTGACTTTACTTTTTTTTTATTAGTATTTATTTTACTTCATTTTCTAAATAAAGTTTCCGGTATGGAAAAGACCACGGCGCATACACACCCGAAATTTGTGCTTATTTAAGGGTCTTATTCTGGGACCTCAAATATCAAATTATATCCCTATTTTTGATTATTTTTTATACAATTATTCAATTGATAAATTAAAGCACCTGGAAATTATTAATTGTTATATCTCTTTTATTTTGAGAAAATTTCTCACTACTTCAGAACAAATATTTTATGCTTTTATTCCTCCCAAAAAATAAATATTTAACACATTCATTTTTATCCTTTTTCAATATTTAAACATCCTATGTTTTTACTTAAAATATCAATTTACTTTGTTTTATAAAAATGTCTGACTAATCCCAAAACAAATATTTGCAATGTTTCAAGAAACAATGAAATTAAAATTTCGTTCGTTTATGAAAGAGAGTGCGTTGTACTACATTTTTTTTCAATAATTTTCAACAATTAATTAATAACTGTTATTTATAATGCTAATTTAAAACTGATTTAAATAGAAAGCTAAAATCAGGGGAAGAGGGACGCAGGGATAGGGAGTATTGGGAACTCACTCTTTCCAATCCATAGAAATATGCGTCGTGATCAATTGACGAATAAATTGCAAAGGCGCGAAGCCCGAGACTGCCCAACAATTTAATGACGGACCGCGTCGGAAGAAGGCTGTCCATTCAATCCGGTGCCATCGAAATACTTAAGGCTAGAGGATACGAGGTGTGACGTCATCGCTAATCGACCGATTTCTCACAAGTGTTAAAGTCCATGCAGGAAACTTTTCGAATAGCAATTTTTTTTTATTTTTTGTGGAATATCTATCATCTTATAAAACAATAATAACTATTTGACCTGTATCTGAGGAAACGAAAAAGTGAGTACATAGAAAAGTAAGTGTTGAGCGGTTTATGAGACCGCACTTACCCTGTTATGGGGTTAAAATTACTAATGAGAATTTTTAATCCCCCAATAAACAATCAGCCAGATGCGACAACACTGCGGCATTCCGCATCTGGCTTATTTTTTATTTAGGGATTCCGAATTCTCACCACTAAATTTAAATAATTATCATTGTTTTATAAGATGGCAGATATTCCGCAAATAAAATAAAATTGCTGTTCAAAATTTTCCGGTGCCAATTCCAACACTAGTGAGAAGTCGGTCGACTAGTGATGATGCCACATCTCGCGTCCTCTGTCTTTGAGTATTTCGATGGCAGCGTATAATCTAGTTATGCAGTACCATCTCTAAAAATGGGATATTTTGTTATTCACATTCTGGAGGATCTCTCGATGTGATGATGCTTTTAGTGAGTATTTAAAAACATTACAACTTCAAAGAAATTATGTCCATTTGGCATAATAGAAGGCTTGTCCTATGACTTTGATAGAGCAGATGACAGCAGTAGCTAGCGATGGATTAGAGGTAGCCTCTATATATTTTTATGTGTAAATGCAATTGAAGTATTGAAAAGAAAAAGTAATAGATGGTTTGTTTACAGTCGGTAGATGATTTACTTAAGTTAATATGTTTATTAAGAAAATTTATACAAAAGAACAAAACTTATTAGGTTGAGCAAAAAATTCTGGGAAATTTGAAATCTAATAGTCATCAGAATTTGTATCGTACATGGAGTACTAGTGGTATATCTATCAGAGATAGAAGATCGACATGCCCGACGGGCTACTTTTTTATATAATTGACACCGCTTTTATTAAAAGATAATAATAAGCCATTGATTGAAATGAATTTTACCATTCCAAAAAAGTGGTGCCAATCTGAATTTTAAAAAGTAGTCCTTCTGGCAACACTGATGTCGGGCATGTAGATTATTCAAGCCCTGATATCTGTAGGAGTTCAGGAATTTCGGTCCAGGCGTGACTCCATCCGATTGTGGCCTCTTTCAATCAATGCAACCCTTTTTGAAGACTGACGATTAGAATCTTTTAATGAGGTTTAAGAACCATGTCAAGAGTTTTTCATTTCCAAGGAGCCGCCATGATACTTCCAGCAAATCCGGAATCTGGCAGAACGACGGCAGAAAGTCTTAAACTGTGGTGGTCTCTGCTTTGAAGAATTTTTAATGTCTTTCCCTTCATTACTTATGTCTGTCTATTTAACACTAGATCGCCCGGCAGGTTTCGATTTGATTCTGACCATGCGATTAAATTTCAGTTCAAGCCAGAATTTTTTTATTGAAATAAGTTACATTTAAACCACTAATATTTACGTTAAAGAACCATTAAATAATTTTGATAAAAAATATTAGTGAGAAATATTATTTTCAAACTTGAGTAAAATTTCCGGGTGTTCTAGTGTTAACTGATTTGCCCGTACGTCGCGTCGTACGGTGAAGAAGAGTTTGCTTGATCCCTTCACTTAAAGCTTTTTGACATCCCTAATTTTTTTAATACAATTTTAAACTATTTAATGGCAGAAATATTTAGACTAAATGTTTTGAATTTTTTACCTTCCAAAAGTTTTGTTTACCCTGTAATTTCAATTTATTGTAAGTAAAAATAGGATCTGTTAAATGGTTCTCTCGCTGCAAATTCCTAGGTTATCACAAGCAAAGAAAACGTAGCAAAATTTGCGCTACCCAAGATTTCTACGGTGACGCCTTTTTTCGTATAATTAACCCTTCCTTATTATTCTGACCAGTTATTTTTTATTGTAAACATTCAGATATTTAATCAGGACATTTTCCCGATTAAATTGGGAAAACAAATTCTGTTTTGAAGAACTGGTGAGAAAAAATAAAAAAATTCTGTAAAAGACTTTCACCGCGAATGGGTTAAACATTCAATTCCTAGTTATATAAAACAGTTACGCAACGAGAGGTTTAAGGATACGTCAGTTTCTCTTTCGTAATAGGTCTATGGTTTACAAAGACTTTTGTAAATGATCATCAGTTTTTTATTATGTATTGGCTAGTACCATGAATTGTGGTGTTGGTCACATGCTATGGTTTTTGGATACCGGTATTTTAGAACTGAAAAATGTGACTTGTTTTATCGGATGTATTTTATTAATTGAATAAGACGAAGGAAAATTTTCCAAGATAACGGTGGTCAACAAGCATTGCAACTATCAGCTATTCTTCATATACTACAAAAAAACAGCCTACTTTTGCTCTACACCTTTTTTAGAGCGCGTTCTAAACAGTTCTACAGATATTCAAATTAAAAATTTTCTTTAACTGTTAAGTCTTAAAGTTTTAATGAGCACTTGGAAAGCATAATATCTCTAGCATAATATCTAGCTTTCAATATTTTGTTATATACATATCGAGGCAGTGATAACTGTTACTTATAAACAGTGATAATTGTAGAAATAAATGAATAATTCATTATTTAAGCCACTACAGCTCAGATCGATGGATGATGTTGAACAAAATCGGTGAGTGATGTTGAACAATATTTGATAGGTAATATTGAAAAAAACTGAGTAATGAGAAAAATTTGCGAAGAAAGAACGAGATTTTAGGAACACTGAGAGTTTTATGGAGTTTCTGTGCTGATTTTCCTGTAATATTTTCACCGAAATTAACATTTTGTGCCGAAAACAAAATCGAATATTCGAACGAAATTTAATTACAATTTAGATATATTTAATTACATTGGCTTTATTTAATGCAGATTTCGTACGCTTCAAGGACTTTTAAGCGCCTTTCACCAGAATGTTTTGGAAATATTATCTGTCTCTTTTAACCCCTTGAGGGGCGGTGGTATATATCATATACCACCTACGATTGATGAAGATTCACACCAGAAAAATGTTATTAAATTTCACTTTTCTAACTTTGGTGGAAAACAGTCGTGAAATTGCTTTTCCCCTTTTTGATATAACTTTTTACGAATTTCCGGTGGGAGTTCAGAATTACTTGAACGCAAATGGTTTCCCCTCAAAGGGTTAATGAAAAACATTTATAACTTCAGATACAGCGACTACTACTTTACGAAATTTTTTGTACAAAAATGTCCAAAATCTTCTGAACCTCTTGATACGTACCAACCCTGTAATGTCAGTTACTTTGCGATTGAATAAAGAAAAGATTAAGGTTTTCAATGTTTTTGGTAGAAACGAATTTTTGGCAAACATTTTAAACGCCTCTAGGCTATTTCCATGAAAACTTGTCATGTCTGTCACACATCTGAAAATCGCTATGCTTGTTGGCCACCCTAATTTTCGAAAAGCTTGCTTTGCTTTATTCAACTGATGAGATATCTCCCAAAAAATAAGGCATATTTTTCCATTCTAAAATACTGGTAGCCGAAAATCGTAGTATGTGATAGACATGACAAGTTTTCATGGAAATAGCCTCTAATTTAAATAGGGTTCGTGCGGGTCCTGAAATTCATAGAAGAAATTTTTGATACCAGTATTTTCCTATAGAAAATCTCTTTTTAAATACGTCGAAATTTCGTGCATTTGAACTAAATTAATTGTTTTTTATAAAAAAAATTATAAATTAGTTAAATTATTTTTATAAATCTGGAAAATAACGGAATTCATATGAACCCTGTCAAAGCATCATTCAGTATAACTGCTAACTTTAACGCTTTTTTCTTACTACTAAAATTTAACAGCAAATTTTGCTTATAATAAATATCGAAATCTGAGATTAACCACTTATTTGATTTGCCTGTACACCGTACGTACAAGAAGAGTTTGCTTGATCCACTACTGAAAGCTTTTTGATTTACAACTAATTGTTTTAATTAAAATTTCTTACTATTATTTAATGGCAAAAACGTGTAGACTAAAATGTTACTAACATTTTAGCCTAAACATGGTGTTTAGCCCATATTTTCAATTTATTGAATGTAAAAAAAGATTCAGTTAACACTAAAATTACGGAGAATTTTACTTAAGTTTTATAAAAATAGTTAACACCGGAATTTTAATTTAAAACAGTTTAAATTGTCTATTTAACCTTGTTTTCCTTCGTATCTTTCAAACAAATTTCATAAAAAAGTTTCTGATTCAAACAGGCGTAAATTTATTTGGTAACAGTCAAAATGACTGTTCACCTTTATTCTTATACTAAGCGGTTAATGAAGAAAATAATATCTTTCACATTTTAGTGGTACCACAAAAATGTAAAAGTTGGCAGCTATTATTTAGAAATTCTCAAATCCTTTGCGAATGTTTCAAATTTCAGTTTTTAATTTTTTTATTAATATGACAATTTCGAAACATTCTTCGCCATACTCATCGTGTACTTTAAATATATTTATTGAAAGTGTCGGATTACAGGAAAGAAAATTAAAATAACATCTATTAAGCAGATTAATGGCTAGATAACGAAGTATCCTGTTTCCCATAATTTGATTTCAGATAACTATAAATTTTCTAATATAAAAATTTGTGTTAATCGTATATCCACTTTTAAAGGAATTTTTTTTATTATAAACTGATAATGTTTCATGTTATAATAAATGTTTATTTTAATTATCTAATTAATTTCTCGTTTATGTGATGTGAGAGCATATTTAATTGCACATGAAATATCTCGACGGGTAAATTGAAGCAGTTTTTTCGATATATGGGTGATTCTCCTATAAGTGGGTAATTTCTGTCCCTTAGAGTTACATGCTGTTTTTTGTCATTCATATAGTTGTTTTTTGCATAAAATGTATTTTGTAATGTATTTCTACAATTTCAAAAATTATTTTCGAGAAAATAAAAGTAAATTTCATTGCAATATTATTTTAAACATTCAATTTGTCACTTCTGTCCCTTGTCCCTCACCTCATGTGCTGATCTTCCGGAACAATTTTAAGTGTAATAACAGACTATTTTTAACAATTTTACCACCAAAAATAAATATCTATACTCCAAAGTACATAATAAAGTATTTTTATTGTAAATTAAAAATAGTTTTTCATTTGTTCTGAGTCAGAGAAACGCTGTCACCTAGTTTTCATGTCACTACTGTCCCTTTATATAAAACATCAAAAATGACCACCAGGTCACCAGGTAAAATTTCGTGAACAGGTGTATTTAGTAGAAGGAGTCATCTTAATTGCCCAGAGAAACACAAATTCTGCACAATTCTAAGGACTTCAACAATAGTTACATGCTACAAAATGGATAGGAAGATAAGAATATGTTTATTACTTGTCACTACTGTCCCCTACTTAAACTGTCCTTGTTATGGTTTTTAGTTATTTATTATTTTGTCATGATATAACATACTTTTGCATAGTACAAAATATCATATTGCAGTCTTACTAAGCCTAACTTACTATATACACAGAAGCAATTTTCTTAATTTTGTCACTACTGTCCCTGTCACTTCTGTCCCCTTTCAAATTATTTATTTTGAGGATTCAATATCCGAAGCATATATTAATGCCATATATGACTTGAAGACAAAGGATACAGTGATACCATCTATTCCAAATCTATTAATCTAAATTTTACTAAAATTCTGGTTTATAAAGTAAACAACTATCTCGGGGACAGTAGTGACATTGATTAACCCATTCGTGCCCACGACCTTTTGCGCAAATTTTATTCGGTTGGCATCACTATTTTTAAAAGAATTAAGTTTAGTTCATTAATTACGAAAATGTTTCAATTAAATAAAATAAAGATTGTTGTTCTTTTTTACCGGTGTCAAAAACAGGGCTACATGCACCTTTTGAAGCGTCCCTAAAAAGGGACGCTAGGCACTAATGTGTTAACAAATTGTTGGGCCGTTCGGAAAGTCCTTTCCGTTTGGGAAAACCAATTCGCACCGGAAAATTTTGTTCATTAATATCTAAGTATTAGATATCGGAAACAATATCTAATAATTAAATAACAGAATTTTCCAGTGCGAACTGAATTTCCCAAACGGAAAGGACTTTCCGAACAATCCAATATTTAAAAAAATAATTTTTACAAAAATATATAAAGCTTAAAGCTAATGCCGGAGTGTTTTTTATTACCCAGTAACATATGCTGTATCTAATTATTAAAAAATATTGCGTAAAATTTGATTTTTATTTTTCACCAAATCAGTGAGTGAAATTACCTACTTATTGGAGAATCACCCATATAACGTTTAAGAATCTCCAGTTAAAGTTCTTTATTGACAGTTTGGACTTCAGGAATAAATTCGTAGTGAATGGCACACTCGTAAACGAAAAACACTTCTAACATCACTTTCCCTCGACCCTTATCCAAACGAAATTTTTTGTGACCTTCACAAAAACGCTTATGCCTCTCGTACACAGCCGCTGTTTTCATAGCATCATTTCCATAGGCTTTCTTCAGCATCTCCAGCGTCATAGAAAGTGATTTCTTGAGCAAAACGTAGAATTTGGTATTTTCACGCAGCTCTAAAGACAACACTTCAAAATACGACGAATGAAAAATTCGCATTGTCAGAAATGATCCACATCTAACGCCAATAATTCCAGAAATGAATTCAAGATACCTATGTGTTTTCCTTATCAGTACTGCCAACCTTCAAAAAAGACATTTCTCCTCCAACGAATACCTGCGTGAATCTAGGAGACCATCCGGGACCATGTTCCAGAAATATATTGATTCTGCCTCGTATAATGTATATAATTCTACGTTGCCTTGTTATAACATCACGGGGTAAAGTTCCATAATCAGGCGAACTCTTTTATAAAGTGTTAGCATTTTTAAAAAATGCTAAACGATTGTGATGAGATTTTTATTGTTAATTAAATAATGTTTTATGGATGTTTTGATAAATGAATTATATCGTTCTGCCGTTATTTGCTAAACCGACACTAACTTATCAACTCAAGAATTATTCAATGATTTTTTACAGCCAAAAATTTGTCAGACCAATGAAAACACATAGTGCTATGGTTTTCGTATAGTTTACTTAAATTCGCAATGTCATTTCAGACAAAGGTTCATTTTGCTTTAAAATGTGTAATGACGGTAAAGAAAAATATGTAAAAGAGGATTTTGACCTTGTATTTACAAAATTAAATTTCCCTATATATTTCGTTTGGGAAAATCGACCAGCACGAAGCTTTCTAATATACTAATTTTAAAAAGGCAAAGCTTTTTTTTTTGTAGAAGGAAATATTTAGAAGTTCTGAATCAATTTTAAAAGTAAAAGTGAAAAAATGATGATGACAGTCTCTGCAGAAGCAAATCACGGTCTAAATTATTCCTTTTTTTAATACTGAGTATGTTAGACATTTGAAACTTGACATGGTGTTTTTTAAAGCGATAAATGATTGCTAAAAGTGGTTTCTAAAAAAGCAAAATATAAAAGGCTAAAATGAGTAGAAAATATTTTTTCAACATTGAAAATTGTGATTAATATCAAAATGTTAAAGATAAAGACTTGAAATTTTAAATGGCTGTTAGTCATAAAACGTAAATGTTTGCACATAATAATTATTATAAATTTGAAATTTAACAAGATAAATTAATCCAAAAACGTTATATTTGTTAGGGATAGAAATAAAAGTAATGTAAATATTGAATTGAAATTCGTCATGGCTGGTTCTTACTCGCATAGAACAGGTTTTTTTAATATGGACATTTAAAAGGGTGAAATGTGCTGAAAGTATACTTAAAATGATTAATTTGGAAATTGCAAGGGCTGTTTCTAAAAACTTGAAATTGACAATTGAAGACATTTTTTAACCCTTTAAGGGGCGGTGAGATACATTATACCCCACATAATTTTAATAAAGATTCGCACCAGAAAATTTTAATTAAGTTTTATTTTTATAACTTTGAGAGAAAGGAGTTGAAAAGTTACTTTTCCTTATTTAGAAATAAAAACTTTTCACATTTCCGTTTGGAAAGCAGCATTTCGCAAATGAAATTGGCTGCCCCTCAGAGGGTTAAGACAAATTCTCTCACAAAGTATGCTACAAGCTATCGGAAATTTAAAGGAGTGAAATGTATTTCAAAATCATCTAATAATTTATTAGAATGAAATTTCAAAAAAATTTGTAAACTAATAATATTTAAACTTTCTGAGATATTTCTTCCAGAGTTCGCACAATATTCCCACTAATTTTTAACAGTATTTTTCCATTAATTCACTGCAGAAACACATTGCAAAGTCAGCGATTAAAGGTGGTGTTTGCGAATTCTGTGTTTTAAAAAGTGAATCTGAATTTTCTTATCATTTATACAGCTCATATTCAAAATATTAGAATAATTACCTTTTTTTTAGAAATTGAAAATATCGTTTGGTAATTTAATGTCTTTTAATGAAAATATGCAAACGATATTTTTATTAAAAACTTATTGTTGATTAAACTTACTTGTTATCTTAAATTTAATGTCATTTTTGAAAAGATTCATTGCAAAAAAAATTATTTTGAAAAGTCAAAATATTAGAATATTTATTCAAGTGGTTCAAAATATTAGAATATTTCACATTAATTCTCCTTTAATTATTACCAATTCTTAACTGGTGGCATCATTGATTAAATTCAGACTATTTTATTTAAAATCAGTATTCTTTTTTGCAGTTTGTTTCTTTTTCGTCTTAAAATGGGCCGTGTGAGTGATATTCCTGAATCTACTAAACTTCGTATGGTTGATTTGTATCGGCACGGTAAAAATCAATGTTTTATAGCGAATTATTTACATTGTTCGCAATCGAGCGTTAGTAAAATACTAACACAATATTCAAAAATTGGAAAATTTCAAAATAATCGCCGAAATGGTGGCCGAAAACCAAAAACATCTGCTAGAGATGACACGAAACTGAAGCGTATAGTTAAGAAAAACCGTTTTAAAAGTGTGCGATTCTTGCACCGAAAATGGAAAGAAGAAGGAGTTGAAGTTTCTACATCGACAACATTAAGACGTCTCTATAAATTTAAATTTGAATCTCGTGTACCGAAAACAAAACCTCTCATGACTGCAAGACAAAAGCGTATAAGATTGAATTGGTGTAAATCAAGACGTTTATGGAGCAATGAAGATTGGAAAAATATATTATTTAGTGATGAAAGTATGTTTTGTGTTTCATATGGTAATCAAGGTATTCGAGTTTGGAGAATGAAGCAAGAAGCATTTGATAAAGAATCCCTTAAACGTTCCGTAAAATTTGCTGCTAGTGTCATGGTTTGGGGTTGTATGAGTGCAGAAGGACCTGGAAAGTCATGCATCGTCTACGAAAAGGTTAACTCTTTGATATATCAAGAAATTTTAGAATATTACATGATTCCATCATCAGAAGATTTATTTGAAGATGATTTCATCTTTCAACAAGATTTAGCGTCCCCGCATACCTCGGTGTCAACTAAGAATTGGTTCCGCCAACGCAACATTAAGGTACTTCCTTGGCCACCAAATTCACCAGATCTTAATCCCATCGAAAACTTATGGTGTATAATGAAGAAAAAACTTCAAGAAAATCCTCCTTCAAGTAAAACTGAGTTAGTGGCACGTATAAAGTCTATTTGGGCTAATATTGATAGAAATGTTTGTAAACACCTTGTATATAGTATGTAAGATCGATTGTACGCTGTTATGAAAGCTAAAGGGGATGCTACAAAATATTAACTACCAATTACTTCATATTCATAAGGTAATATTGTTGCGTAAAATAAAATATTCTAATATTTTGAACCAATCTAAATTTTATTCTAATATTCTGGTGTGTTTAAGGAAGCTGTATACCTAATTTATTGTGCTGTATTTTATATTTTATAAATGTTAAAATCTTATCTAAACATTCCAGATTTAATTTATAAGAAATTTAATTGCATTTACTTAGTAAAAAAAATAAATAAATGACAAATAATTTTTTCTTATTACTTTTTCTCAATTATTCTAATATTTTGAATATGAGCTGTAGTGGTGCCAAAATCCTTGAAACTCCAAGGGGTTTGCGAACGTTGTTCTTCCTAATTTTAAAAGGAACTCAAATATCATTCATCCCTAATGTTAATAGAACGTAAATATATTTTCTCCCAAATGCTGATAAGCACATAAATATAATTTGCCGCATTTCAATAGCCACAAAGCTGCGGACTGTGATAGTTTTTCAATAATAAAAAATAAAATTTATTACCTAGCTGATTAACTCAATAGTCAGCAATAATGTTAACTAGAGACTAACTATTGAGTTTTAAAATTCATCCACTGCATCTATAGAACTTCAGTTTAAAAAAATTAAGCTATCATTGTTCATTTTTAAATGAACTACCACTTTAAGATATGCATTACGCAGAAAACAAATAATCTTTACAATAATTGATATCTATAACATGTTAAAATTTCACACTGAAACTCGGTCTGTTTGCACATCCAGAATGACGAATTAACTCCTTATTCTGCTCGTATTTTATCAAACTATCACAAGGCAAATAGTACTATTTCTATTGTACAAATCTAAAAATGCAGCATATGAAAATTTCCTTTTAAAATTTGATGATGCAATTGTACTTATATCGTATTGAGGTATCACGATGCAAACTAAAGCATTTATATTTTACTAATCTGTAATTTTAATCATTAATATTTCATGATGAAAATTGATACAGAGATAGTACAACCAAAATCCGTTACGCTTGTCTCCTACTCTGATACCACGTACAGACTGAAATATGACATTTATATTGTATTAATGGCTATTTCCATGAGTACTTGGAGTGTAAATCACAGGCTACGATTTTTGGCTACCAGTATTATAGAACAAAAAAAATGTGATTAATTTTATTGGCACATTCTCATTAATTGAATAAGGCCAAGCAGATTTTTCGAGAATAACGGGGGCTAACAATCATATAAATTAATAAGTTATGTGACTTACACTACAGAACCCATGGAATTAGCCTAATCGAAATATGAGTCATATTAAAATTTCATTCCAAAATACCATGACTAAATTTTACCGCCAAAATAATAATTAGTGCCTCATTCTGCTCATATTGTTCAAAGATATCACGAGGCAAACTGAAATATTTATATTGTATTATTCGAGATATGCAACATATTAAAATTTCATTCCGAAATTGGATGACATGATAGTAACCTAAAATGACGATTTATTGCTCCCTGCTGCTCATACATATCCAAGATGCCATCAGTAAAAATTAAAATACGTTTTTACCATTATTCATGACGAAATAGTGCATTAATAAGGCGCTTGAATAAGAAGAAAAGTTTTATGTAAATTTGCTGGTGGAAGCTTTCACTGGCGGTAACCGACCCCTGAGAAATCCGTTACAGTTCAAGCTTCGCTATTTTAACGATATGTCGATTCCTCTAAATTAATAATTCCATGTTATCGGGAACGACGCTTAACCCTTTCAGGGGCATAGTTCTTTTGTTGCTAAAATGTTAAAATGATTAATTCACCGGGATTTATGAACAAATTTATATGGAAGTAAGTAAAATGTTTTCTTCGTTTACATTTTTTTACAACAAGATTCAATTCCTAAAATATGGTGCCAATGTGGAATGTGGTATGTTAATTTAAATGGGATGTATAATATAGTGGTGTCCTTCAAGGGGTTAAACAAGTGATGATACTGTTTAAATTTCAAAAGTGTAAAATTAGAATACTTTTTTTAATTAAAGATAGTTTTAATAATATTTTAAACAACTAAGAGATTTTTTATTGTAGTGCGATCTGTATGTTTTACACTTTTGCACAAAAATATATTTCATATTAATTCTTTTCTTGTTTGTTAACTAATTATTATGCGAAAGATGTCTGAATTGAATTTAAAGTTTAACCCCTTCGCACTTTGGCGAAAACTGCTTGGCCAGCAGAGTTTGCTTAGTACGTTACTAAATGCATTTGGACACCACTGACTTTTAAGAACAATTGTTTATTTAATAATTGGCCAGATATTTTTCGATTGTACAAGGTACAGGGAAAGTTTTAGTTCGGGCCCTATTTTTAGTTTTTTTATGTCGAAAAAATGAAACTGTTAAGGGATTACAATAAAATGTGGGTAACAATACCCTTTGAAATGAAAAATTATGTACTTTTAACCTTTTGTGGCTCAGTGTTTCATTACATCAGAGAATGGAGTTATGAGAAAAGAGGAGGAGACATAAAGTGTATTGTCCAGTAGTTGCGAATGAAATAACTGAGGAGGTTGTCACAAGATGACGATTGTTTCTTATAATCGGAGCAACATTTTCTGATTACTGCTGGTGAGAACTTCCACCAGATAACTCGAATAGAAAATCTCCTCTTTTTCGAAGCGCATTATTGATGGAAAGTTGCAATAACAAATATGGTTAAAATTTTCTATTTCTTTTTACAGGGGTTAGTTTGGCTAGGTATGGAATCTTTTCACAGACACTGACAGGAGTTTGTTACAATGTGGTGGAATTATTACCGCCAAATGCACAAAAAGTAAAAATAAATAGCAGTTTTTGCCGTTATTTTTGATTGGCATTTTCTATTAATGAGGCGTTTAAATTAGGAGAAATTTTCTACATAAATAGTTTGGTGGCGGTTTTGAATGATATGCCGAGGTGGTTACAGTTGAAGCTTCTCTATCTTAACCCTTTTCGGCATGGGAAAATTCTGTTAGTAAAATGAGAAATTATCGATTGTCACCAGAATTAATAAACGACTATTTTAGAAATTAAGAATCCCTGAATTTAAACTTTCATTGTAAAACTAAAATTGTAGTATTATTGGTGCCTTTTTTCAAGTTTGGAATTAAAATTAGGTATCCCAAGGACTGAGCACAGTGTGCCGGAAAGGATTAACCCTTTCCGGAACGGGAAAAATGTGCTAGTAAAATGAGAAATTATCTACTGTCACTGGAGTTCACAAAAGAATTTTTTAGATATTTAGAAACTTTTAATTTAAACTTTTATTGTAAAAGCCAAATTTTACTAAAATATTATTGATGCCGTTTGCAAGTTTGGAATTAAAATTAGGTGTCCCAGATCGGACAAAGTGTGCCAGAAAGGATTAAGGCTATTTCACTTCCTCTTTCTTAATAGTTCCATACATCAGAGTGACGAGTGTTCAGGGGAGACTCAGTCAAAAATTGTGCTATATACCAGTACTTCGTTAAAGAGAAATTCGCCTTTTTTCATCCCTTTATGTTATTGGAAGTATTTTTTATAAGAAAATATTGATAATTTTCTCTTTTGTTGACACTATTTTTCCCTGATCATTTGTCAAACAGTACATGGAACACCCAACTTGATTCCGAAATGCCACAGTTACACCAGAATTCTGCTGTAAATATTTACCGTTTTTTAAGTTTGTAAAAATAGCTTTTTCTTATTTTCAAATAAGTTTGCACATAAATTCCAGTGTCACTTTGTTATTTCAGTATTTTCACAATGTAAGTTCTTGGCACCTTAAATGGTTAATAAAATACAAATAAATGTTCAATGATTGATTATTCCATTAACTTTCAAAAATACTAATACAAAGTCAATTTTTAAAAAATTAAATTCCTTTCTATTTATATTCTAGAAATATAATAGAAATACTCTAGAAATACTCTAGAAATACTCTAGAACAGTGATGCACAACCTTTTTACCAGAAAATCGTTTGCCACCGGAATATTTGAAAAGTGTTGTTTCTTTTCTTTAATAGCAAAGTTTCTGTCATTACTATAAGCAAAATTATTCTGCATAGGAATTGTGGTATTATTATGGCCCGCGGGCCAAGGGTTGTGCACCCCTGCTCTAGAATAATATAAAATTTTGTCATGATATTTTCTTTTCTAATTTTTAATGAGTTTTTACATTTTTCTTTCAAAATAATTATGTGCCAGATAATTATTTTTAAAATATTTCTTCTCCCATTCAATTTCTGATTCAATGCTACAATTTAAAAACGGTTATAGTAATTTAAAAAACAAATCTTTAGGATTTTTTCTGATTTTTTAATACATGCATATTAATCGATATTTACCTTAACTTATGTAAATTTAATGATTTTTTTTAGGTAATTCAAGAGCAACATACTAGTATTCAGAAAGAAAATAAATAATATTTTATAATTTAATACTTTACTTTTAAAGTACATTTTATATGAATTTGTTTCAGATAACAAAAATAATAATAAGTTAAATATTAAAAACTTGTAATTCCTTCTAAAAAAATATTTTTAATTATGTATAATGTACCGTGTGTGTCAAAAAATAACAAAAACAGCAGTTTTAAAAATAATTTTTAATTATCCGTTCCTATATTTGTATTTGATACAAATCGCAGTTATTTCAATCTGAGGGATGTTTCAAAACTAAATTTTGTCATTTTTATCACCTTGAACCTTTATTACTAAAACAATGCACTATGGTATCGTGATTCATACACATTATACTATTTTTCGACATAATACGGTGAGACATTTCGTCACCTAAGAATAATAAGATTCTATCTGTGTTTTTGAAAAAATTGACTTGTCGATATAGAAATGTTCTATTTGTATCGCTGAAGGCATTTCTGGGTTAAAATATTGTCATAATATAACTGTAATGTTATATATAGATTATATACAACATCATTTTGAAGCAAAAATGCCTTCATAGATACAAATAGAGCCTTTTTACATCTATAAGTAATTTTTTTTCAAAAACACAGATAAAACCTCATTATTCTCAGATGATGATTTGTCGTAGCGTGCAATCAGAGCCTGATTATCAACGGGGCACACTTCCACCAGGGAAAAGAAATATAAAAATTTCCCTATTCCTGACAGTAATTTTCGATGAAAAGAGCATTTAAATAAGGCAAAAATATCTATAGCATTTTACTGGTGAGAGAATGTCCCGTTATCAATCAGGCCCTGCGTGCAGTCAGTTTGAAGAAACAAAACTCGGTGTCCTGCGATACAAGAGACTGTCGCTAGTCTGCTTTACCTATGTTGCCATTGGGTTACTTTTTAACCTCTTCGTCACGAGAGCCTTTTGCGAAACTTTTAATCTTTAACCACCGGTTTTTCTAAACAGAAAGTTTTCTGTAATTCAATCGCGTAAATGCGCTGATTAAATAAGGTAAAATTTGCAATAAAAAATAACTGTTGAGAGTAATGAAAGATTCTGAGCAAATTAGGTGGCACGTATACCGCATGTAGTTAAATAAGGTGAATTTTAATATTTCAAAAAAGTGGTGCCAATCAAGAAATTTGTATTTAAAAAAAAGTAGCCCATTGGAAACAATATGCTCCACCTCAGTATTGTTTTGAAGGGACAACCTGAGTGCATGGCTAAATCCTGACCCTGGATCAACACAGCACAAGAATGGGAATCAGCGTAGGTAACTTGATAAGGCCTCCCAAATGGTCCGGAAACGGGACACCAATATCTTTAAACATAAAATTTCCTCGTAGGTTTCTACAGCAATTGCGATGGAATTGACCTCCAAAGGTGTTTTTCGTGAAATTTGCAGGAAAAAGGAAAAAGGGAAATTTTTTTCTAAGAAAATATTTGTGTTCATTTGGTAGACTATTTGGGAGCCCTTCATGATACATTCTAAAGAACTGAGTTGTGAATAAAGACGAGGATACGTATAATGTAATGTCTAACAGTTGCGAATGAAGTAACTGAGGAGGTTGTTATAAGATGATGGCTATAATTTTTTTGAAATCAAATCAACAATACCTGTTTACCGCTGAAAACTTCAATAGAAAATTTCATCTCATTTAAAGGCCTTATCGTTAGGAAATTTCTGTCACAAATATGGTTAAAATTTTCTGTTTCGTTTAACTGTGTCACTTTGGCTAGATATTATAATCTTTTCTCAAACACCAACACGAGGTTTTCTTTGCTGTCACAATATCGAAAAACTATTACCGCCAAAGTAAACTTCAATTAGTAAAGTAAATACCAGTTTTTGCAATTATTTTTTATTGAAATTTTGAATTAATGAGGCGTTGAAATAAAGAAAATATTTCCTCATAAATTTATTGTTGGATGTTTACCGCGGATGACTCCCCCACCCCTCTGAAAAAGCGGTTACAGTTGAAGCTTCACTATTTCAAGGATATTTTAGTTACTCTTTCTTAAGAGCCCACACTAATCACTCAGAAAGACACGTTTGATAATGTTAAGTCTATGGATGTGTTATTTTCAAATATCTCGCTCAAATTTAGTATTTTTACATGATTTTTTTTTTTGCTTGGGAAAGCTGAGGAAGATCTATAACGGGGCTAGTTTTTACTTTTTCAATTTTAATTTCATATATATTTTTAAAGTTACTTCAACTTTTGAAGCCGGTTAGAACAGGTTCTGAAACTGAAATTATCATAACTATTGTTAATTATTAAATATGTAAACAAAATCGAAAAGGCAAAAACTAGCCCAGTTGAAGATCGTCCTCAGCTATCCTGTGCAAATAAAATCATGTAGAAAAATTTAAATTTGAGCGAGATATTTTAAAAGAACGTTCCAATAGACTCACCATTATCATCCGGGTCTTTTTCAGTCAGTAGTGTGTGCTCTTAACCCTTTCCGGCACACTGTGCCCGGTCTGGGATACCTAATTTTAATTCCAAACTTGCAAACGGCACCAGTAACATTTAGTAGAATTTTGCTTTTACAATAAAACCTTAAGTTAAGGAATTCAAAATATCTAAAAAATTCGTTTGTGAATTTCGGTGTCAGTCGATAATTTCTCATTTTACTAACAGATTTTGCCCGTGGCGGAAAGGGTTAATAGTTCCATGTCCAAAACAATGCTGAGGTGGAGCAGGATGTGCGATAATTCCTTGTATCGCAGAGCAACAGTTTTTACCAGAGGGGTTTCTTCAAACTGATGGCATGCTGCGACAAATGTCTCAATGTCGGTGGCGACTACGTCGGAAAATAGTTCCTGATGTACAGTTCATAATGTAATATTGTACTTTCTTGGCATAAAAGTTTCCGTGTAAACAAAATGGTGAAACTTAATTTCGAAATGGCCCTTGTGCTATAAATGCGAATGCGTGTCTGATTGTTTGGATGAAGGCGGCATCAAAACAGAAGAATTAGTGCAAAGCTGCCATGTCTTCGGCTTTTTTGGATACCAGTATTTTAATAAAGAAAATTTTGTTTTACCAAATTGGGCCATTTGGGTTATTTAAAAGAACAATATTTTCTCTAAGATAGCAATGGTACACAAAAACCGGAGACTTGGTAACTCTGATAAATGCCTTTGTATCTATGCATATACACGGTGTTTCACTACCAGACCGACAGACTTGCAGAAGGTGTAGGGGGCACAGACGCAAATCGGAATCGCATAGAATGCAGGGTCCAAAAGGCCATAGTTGCAATTTGTGGTACAAAGCAATGTTGCATGTGGGCTATATTTTTAATTTAGATTTGTTTATTGGCACCCCTTTTTGAAAATGGTAAAATCCTCCTTATTAAATAACATATCCAGGGTTCGCACAGTTCTACCACTAATTTCTTTCGAATTTTTTTCGTCAAAACCGCTTTAAAAAAATCACGCACACCCAACTGCATCTGAGACACTCTTTCTTTTATACTGCACAACATATACCATTCCCAATTGCATTATGGTGTTTTTAGCTTTCCGGCTCTCCAGGTAATTAATCGCCAAATATTTTTATTATAACAAATTTAGGTGGCATTCATTTCACTTAAAATTTAGAACTTTTACTCATTTCTTAAAGTACATACTTTTAGAAAACGTTCCTTTCAGTAATTTCATTTAAAATACTATAATAAAAAAAAATTAGAAGGAATAACACCATAATGCAAAACATTCTACTGAAACTTTTGAAACAGATGTCAGAGATGCACCTGGAGTTGGCGTCTTGTTTGTTTCTTTGCTCTAATTTAGAAGGAAAACCGAGTATGAGAATGCTTGTTAAGACTAACGTGCAAAAGAATTGCCCGATTGCTTTACTTTATTGTGAAATTGTATTATAACTTTCTTATAAAAGTCATATTTAATTTTATTTAATACACACAATATTTCTATTTTCCCACATTATTTTTACTTAATATACATATATAACTTTATTTATCACAATAATTTAATCTTATTTAAGAGGAGAGTGTAATTGAAAGTGATTGGAAGTGTGTGTGAGAGTGATTCGAATTCCGTCCGCGAAAAATAATTTCGGTTGATCCTGGAACTAGTTCAGGACTGCAGTCTTTACGTTCATGTCGGAGTGAAATCGTTGACCCTTTTGACCCTTCGGACCCCATTTTCAGCGGTCCGAAGATGTGATTGTCAATGACCATAACCAACTTCTCTTGTCACAATTTTGTGTGCCTGACCGGTTCGCGGCAAATCCGTTGCTAAACATTCTCGCCCACTTCGTCACTGTGGCCTTCGACACACAGGTGTGTCCTTACACAGCCAGCATTCTGCAATGAATATACACCGGCTAACACCCTTCCAGGATTAAAAATGTAATTACAGCTCGCTGATCCTTTTTGGATGCAGTTACATCCACAACAGTCTTTTTAAACTGAATTCCACTTCCTTACTAATGCCGTTATCGAAATTCTGCTTGCGTTTGTGCACTTTTGGTACATACCCTGTATGGTTACATCTTCCCTATCGCGTTTGTTTCACGAAAATACATTGAAAACTTTTCGCAGGCGAACAGTAGTGGTTCGACGGGGTGGTGGGGGTGGTGCATCAATTTCTTCACACCACTAAAATTGTATAACAATTTCAGGTTTTCTGAATCAACAAAGTTTGTTGAATAAATAAAACAAAAGATTCTGTTAAATTTTAGTGTGTTAAAAATCTTATGCAGCACTCCCTGGCAAGCCGCTACAGCACGCGACACTCCGAATCATTTTCATTTCAACCGCTACCGGGCAAGAAGAATTTGCTTGATTTATCACTTAAAGCTTTTTGACACCACTATTTTTTTAATAAAATCTATTACTATTTAATCGCAAAAATGTTTAGACTAAATATTAAGAATATTTCAGTTTAAAAAAGTGGTGTTAGTCCATATTTTCTATTTATTGTACGTAAAAAAATCAGCTAAGTGGTTAACATGCATTATATTTACACGCCCATTTGGCATTATTATGAAATGCACACATTTTATTATAAAACAGCAGGTTGTTATTGCTACCAATCCTTCATTTTTTTGTGCCACGAAAATTTAAAATTCTTTGTCTTAATTGACCCTTTCATGGGCAAAATAATTCTGTTCCTAAAATGCTGAAGTGATTGACTGCTAGCAGGATTTGCCGTAATTTCGGGCGTATAATCCGCGGATCAAACAATTATTTTTCGACCCAGATTTTTTTTTAAAGAAAGATGTAACTTTTTAGATCGCCGTAAATATTTTTCTTCAATCGCTAAATAAGATTTCTGGGTCCTAAAAGAATTGTTTGTTCCGCGGATTATACACCTGAAATTACGGTAACATTCCTACCCTGAATGGGTCTAATCGACCCATATCTATAATTTGTTTTATACGATTCGCACCAAAACATTTTTCATAAAGAAAGTTAAATAAGAGATTCAGAGAAATAAGCCAAGTAAATACATTAAAATGTTTTAAATAACAATTCTGGTGTGAAATGTTTTATCAAGATTGAGTAAAATTTGAACAGGGTAGGAAGGTTAAAACACAATTTACTTTCAATATAAGTGGGTGCTTTTCTTCGCGTGCATTATATGATCATTTGATACCGTTTGGACGTTTTTTAGGTGGTGCTAACTGGATGTTTCAGCAAGACTTCTTGTTATGTGTCAATTTCCACCCAGCAATGGTTTAAAAAAGAAAAAAAAATCATGTTTTGTCATGGTCAAGTTGAAGTCCAGACTCGAACACTTTGGAAAATCGTTGGGGCGTATTAAGTCGCAAAATGTATGCTTATAATAAACAGTTTTTTTCTACCAATTAACTAGAAGTAGACATTGTAAAAGAATGGTACAGTATTTTTGAATCTGCGTTTAACCTTCCTACTCTGTTAAAATTTTACTCAATCTTGATTAAAAACATTTCACACCAGAATTGTTATTTAAAATAGTTTAATATATTTAATTGACTTATTTTTCTGAATCTGTTATTTAACTTTCTTCATGAAAAAAGTTCTGGTTCGAGTCGTATAAAACAAATTATAGTTATGGGTCGATTAGACCCATTCAGGGTACGAAGGGTAATCACTTGGTCACTTCTATGAAAAACAGAATGTTTGAGGTTATGAGGAAAAATGAAGAACCAATATCGTATTAATTTACATATTATTTGTTTTAGACAAGTTGTCTTATATTTTGTTACAGTGTATTTTTCAATCATTGCTTGTATTTTTGTTACGTACTTATTTACTGCATTATTCAAAATTATTGCAAACTTATTTTAATAAATATAATGTATTTCGATATCTTATATGTTTAAATTATAATTAGAACCATTATATACTTCATAATTTTCAAAATGAAAGTGGTCTTATAATTTCTTAGTGCACTGTTATTGCTCTGCTTATATCTTTCTTGTAATTTATAATTCTTTTGTCGCACTTATTTTATTTCAAAATCTTGACAATGAAAAGAGATAATTGAAATAATTTAGGTTTGTTATTTTATAAATATTTTACAGCTACAAATAAATTCTGAAATTAGGAACAATCATCAGTTTAACGAGAAATTGTGATGACTCTTGTACATTATAAATGAATGTGTCGCGTATTCAGCCATGATACTCTGTTTTAGAATTTATAAATTAAAGGACTTTTTTTTAAAACTATCACAAAGTTTTTCACCAAAAATCTGAAAAGCTGATCCCATCATCCTTTTGACATTCTTCTGGGGTAAAAAATGAAGCAAAAAACTGTAGATTTTTTGAAAAAAAAAATTTTGTAGAATATTATTTTTAACCCCGTCAGCTTCAGGGAAGAAGATATAGTTTCAGTTTAAAGTTACGAATCACTTTTCATTCACTTTCTAAGGGAATTTTATAACTCTGAAACCCGTAAAGCGTAGCGCGTTGAGTACTTCTGAAGTCCTTTTGATACATAATACATTTTTGTCTTTGAACTGATAAGTTCTCCAACTTATTTGAAGATTTTACGACTGTGTTTTAGAACAAAAGTCTAACTTTCGTCGAGATTTATAAATTCAATAATAAAACATCAAATACTCTTTTTTCCGTCAAAAAAATTTCTATGAGAGAAGCATTTAGTTTTTGGAATTTCCTAGGAAAATTTAATAAACCTACCTTGAGATATTTCAGGTCGTATTTTCTGCAACTATGACACTGAGATATTTAAATCAGCATTTTTTTTAATATTGTTTTTTTAATATTTGCACATTTTAGTTTCGCTGCCACGTGTTATTATTACATGCTAAAGATTATTTTTACAACTCTTAAATAAATAAAACGATTTCCTTAACATAAAAATCACATTAAATTAGCACTTATTTAATTTCAAAATCTTGACAATGAAAAGAGATAATTGAAATAATTTAGGTTTGTTATTTTATAAATATTTTACAGCTACAAATAAATTCCGAAATTAGGAACAATCATCAGTTTAACGAGAAATTGTGATGACTCTTGTACATTATAAATGAATGTGTCGCGTATTCAGCCATGATACTCTGTTTTAGAATTTATAAATTAAAGGACTTTTTTTTAAAACTATCACAAAGTTTTTCACCAAAAATCTGAAAAGCTGATCCCATCATCCTTTTGACATTCTTCTGGGGTAAAAAATGAAGCAAAAAACTGTAGATTTTTTGAAAAAAAAAATTTGTAGAATATTATTTTTAACCCCGTCAGCTTCAGGGAAGAAGATATAGTTTCAGTTTAAAGTTACGAATCATTTTTCATTCACTTTCTAAGGGAATTTTATAACTCTGAAACCCGTAAAGCGTAGCGCGTTGAGTACTTCTGAAGTCCTTTTGATACATAATACATTTTTGTCTTTGAACTGATAAGTTCTCCAACTTATTTGAAGATTTTACGACTGTGTTTTAGAACAAAAGTCTAACTTTCGTCGAGATTTATAAATTCAATAATAAAACATCAAATACTCTTTTTTCCGTCAAAAAAATTTCTATGAGAGAAGCATTTAGTTTTTGGAATTTCCTAGGAAAATTTAATAAACCTACCTTGAGATATTTCAGGTCGTATTTTCTGCAACTATGACACTGAGATATTTAAATCAGCAATTTTTTTAATATTGTTTTTTTAATATTTGCACATTTTAGTTTCGCTGCCACGTGTTATTATTACATGCTAAAGATTATTTTTACAACTCTTAAATAAATAAAACGATTTCCTTAACATAAAAATCACATTAAATTAGCACTTATTTAATTTCAAAATCTTGACAATGAAAAGAGATAATTTAAACAATTTAGGTTCGCTACTTTATAAATACTTTCTAACTACAAATAAATTTTGAAATTAAGAACAATCGTCACTTTAACGGGAAATTGTGATGACTCTGATACATTATAAAAAAAATTGTCACTTATTTAGCAATAAAACTCCGTTTTAGAACTTATAAATTAAATGACATATTTTTTAAAGTTTTTAGTTTAAAATCGTAAAAACTGATCCTATCATGCTTTTGACATTCTTTTAGGCAGGAAATAGAGCGATAAAAATTGTAAAATTTTTGAAAAAAAAAAGAAGAAGATTTTTATATAACCGCGATAACTTCAGAGAAGAACATATATTTTCAGTTTAAAATTACGAATCACTTTCCATTGACTTTCGAAAGCAATTTTATAACTCTGAAACCAGTAAAGCGTTGAGAACTTCTGAAGTCCTTTTGACACATAATAATTTTTTTCTTTGAACTGATAAGTTCTCCAACTTATTTGAAGATTTTACGACTGTGTTTTAGAACAAAGGTCTAACTTTTCTCGAGATATAAATTCAATAATAAAAAAATCAAACGCTACTTTTTCCGTCAAAAATATTTCTATTTGAGAAGCATTTAGTTTTTGGAGTTTCCTGGGAATATTTAATAAACCTTGAGATATTTTGCAAGTACTTTTTTTTCTGCACTGAGATATTTAATTTAGTATTTTTTTATATTGTTTTAATATTTGCACATTTTAATTTAGCTACCACGTGTTATTATTACATGCTAAAGATTAATGCTTTTACAATTCTTAAATAAATAAAAAGATTTCCTTAACATAAAAATCATATAAAATTAGCATATTGTTTTCACATCTAATCATATTTATCTCAAGGTAAATTGTTCATTTGGTATTTTGCATGGTTACAAGAATTTAGAGGCACATTCGAACATTTATCCAAGAAGCTGGATGCGATGTAGGATAATGATGCAGTGTTGCCACTGCGCTACATTTTTTTTATTTAGATTTCTAACTGGTATCAGATTTATTGATTTTTGTAATCGTAAATTTCGCATTATTTTATTACATATTAAGTAAGGTCAAAATAAAGGAAATTTTACCACTTCAAAAGAAAAAAAGTTCTAATCAAGAAATCTGAATTTAAAATAGTAGACCATTGGCAACAATTTTAGCTGTTTCCGTGAGTATGGTAGTATAAGCCACATGCTGCAATTTTTGGCAGGCAATATTTTAGAATTGAAAAATTGTGACGTAATTTATCGGAGCTATCTCATTAATTCAATACGGCCGAGCACACTTTTCGAAAATAACGGTGACCTACAAGCATAGAAATTATCAGCTATGTAACTTACACTATGGAAACCCATGGAACTAGCCTGTTATGGCGTATATATACGTATGGAATTACAAAGATTTAATTACATGCGAATATTTTTAAAGCTACCTGGCCCCACTTTTTCACAACAGAAATCTTTTACATACGCTTTGAGAGCAATCGCAAGAGAAATGTGCTAAAAATGTATTTTTTAAAAATAGTGGCGTGAATAGAATATAAAAATATTCGCCTGTAATTGAAAATTTGCGACACCCCTAAAATAAATAAGAAATCTTTTGCAGATTATGATTCTTTTTTTGTCAATTATTAGCTTAGAGTTTGCTACAAAGAGTTGAACACCTTTGAGTTTCCCTATTTTCAAATCAGCGGCATTTATCAAAAAGTCTGTAAAAAGAACGGGTTTTTACAGGTGCTTACTTTGAGTAATTGATTTCGAAAACTAATTTGTCTTTTTCATCAGTAGAAAGGATATATGATCATTTTGACCGGTACCAAGTACCGTAATTTCACGCGTGTATACCTCGGCCCAGTGAAGTCTTTTTGAGACTAATAATTTTATTGTAAATAAAAAGACAAACAAATGCTAAGCAAAAGAAAGTCGCATTTTATATAAAATAAATACTGGGAAGAAACCGACTTATCTGAGGTGCGGCGGATACGCGCGAAATTACGGTAAATACATTTCGCTTTGAACTGGAAATTTCGCCATAAAATAAGTTAAAATTATGTTAAAAAATAATTAAATATATTAAATCGTTTAAAGTGAAAATTCTGGTGCAAGTTATTTCTGATATTAAGTAAGGCTAAAACATAGCTACCAATTTTTAAGCTTTGTTACCTATTTTCAACTTTCAAAACGATTGCAAGACTTGCTTTAAACTACGTGGGATGGGTAAGTAAAAATGGAAGAAGAAACGTAAAAGTTACCAGATATGTATTAATGATGTCTTGAAGTGCACTGTTAAAAATGTGTAGCTTTTTTTCGTTAGCTTTTCTTCTGTTTCGTTAAGAAATAATAAGTTTAAACATCACAAAAAAACATTCAAAAAATTAACTCTATAAATAAAAAGCTATTGTAAAATGTGTCTCGGACCCCCTTAAAAACCGGTTACTTTAAGCGTTTGACCACTATGCAGCACTATCGCGCTTCCAGATTTCAATTCCAAATAAGCTAAACGGCGCTATCGCGCTGTCATTTCAGTACGAGTCTGTATCTCTGCGCGTGAGCGAATATTTTGCTGCTCTTGCTTTTTCGCAACGAAACTGTTACGTAAAAGTAATAGCGCCTCTTAGCTTGTTTGGGCTTGAAATCTGGAAGCGCTGCATAGCCGTTGAACGGTTAAACTTTTATCGTAAAAGCAAAATTTTATTATAATATTCTTGATACCGTTTGTACATTTAGCTTTAAAATTAGATGGTCCCGACTTAGGAACACTGCGACGGTGAGGGTTAGGTTTTACATTATTTTGTGCAACATAAAAACTTATCTATTAAAAAAGAAAAAAAAAAATTGATTATTTTTTAAAGTTAACGCATTTTAAGTATCATTTACCAAATAAGTTACTAGCAATAAATTCAAACTTATATTAAGAGATATTTTGGGGGAATTTATTAAAAACATAAATTTTATGTTAATTTGCTTTAACTAATTTTTTCTCAAAATGGACATACCCCACTTTTAAAATGAACGGTTAAAATAATGCAAATTTGTGGCATTTTTCGTGCCTGAATAACATCAATATTTACAAAACACTTACGAAAGCCTATAAAAATTTAAACTCCGCATATCAGTTTTATTTTGTTTAGATTTCATTAAGTTAGATTTTCATGAGTTGGTGATAAAGGTTTTCAATGAAATTACATTTATCAGGCTCTTCTAACTTCTATAATGTTATGTTGATACTTTCAACAAAAACAAATGATCCTATAAAATGTAATGGCTCTAACCAAGGTAATTTGCTTTAGACTAATATTGGATAGTAAGGATTTATTATTTTTTGTATGTGGTTATTTCATAAACGTTTTAAATTGTCTTTAACACTTTTATCTCATTGGACTTTCTATAAACTGATAAAAGAAATTTTTATAAACAAATAGAATCGTTATGTAAAATAGCAGCGTTATGTTTAACCCTCTAATCCCCATGGCAGATTATGTTTTAGATGTTACCTAATTCAGAGAGCCCGTAATTCATATCAGAAAACTTCGCTGTACACATGGTGAGAGAATTTCTGTTATTAAATAAAGAAAACATTGGTATTTTAAATTTCTGGTATAAATTTGGTATGTCTAAATTAAAAAATTCAAAAAACTAGAAACACTGCTGGTAACATATACGAAGGCCTCCCACAAGTGACCAGCGTTGCCAATGGGCTACTTTTTTTTAAATTCAGATTTCTTGAAGGCAACACTTTTTTAAACAGTAAAATTTGCCTTATTTATTACATATTAATTAAGCGAAAACAAGAGGAGTCTTACCATTTCAGAAAAGTGGTGTCATTCAAGAAATCTGGATTTGAAAAAAGTATCTCACTGGCAAAACTGCAAGTGACTAGTTTTTAATTCTACCTCACACCAATTTTTCAAAACAAAAACATTTACACAGGCTTTGATAACATTTTCCAAAGAAATATTAAGCAAAATGTATGTAATTTTAAATATTGGTGCTATTGGCAGAATATAAAAGTAATCGCCTGTGGCAGCCCTGTATATTCTATCATGAGTGTTAGAGGTTTAATAATGGATGCCAACATTTTGGTATTCTGGAGTCTGGCTGAATTAAAACATATTTCATACCAAAAATTTTAATTAAGAAACAAAGTCTAATAATAATAATAAATCTTTAACAAAGTAACAAGAAACGCATTTTTCTGAAATGTACTTTTGTATTCTTTAAATACAAGGTGAATCAGAATTCTAGGCGTAATTTTAAGATTAACCTTAAAATTTTGATTAGAATTCTGAATACCTCCAGACAAGCTCAAAACATCATGCTATGCATAGTCGTAATTAAAGCAATGAAGCACCACACAAGGCGCTTCTTCTTGTGTGGAAAACAAATTTTTCTACATGATATCACAATGATTGCTGATTTTATTTCTGCGGAGTAGTGTTCCTGACTAGGATTCTAATATGGATAAAAATTAGAAGAAAAAATAAGAAATTGCCAAGTAAATTGCTCAAGAGTGGAGGGGATTGTATCTTAAATTAGGCTAAATTTCCTTCTGGGAAATTTTGGGGGCATCGGATCTTATTAAATAACTTTAATGCAGATTTGGGCAACTGTGGTACGCTGGATACCACTAAACTTTATAATTATCATAGACTTGTCTCGTCACCGAATCTCAGCTATTCAAAAAGTCGACTATTTCCTTATAATATTAGAGGTAGCTGGCGTGCCACAGTTCACCACTTCTGCTTTAAGAGCTGGTAGACTAAATCTAAGCAAATTATTTTCACCGTGAAATATTTGGGCGGTGAACCTTTGGATTCACCGCCATTTGGATTCACCACATCAGCTGTCATTGAACGCGGGAAAAGCGCTTGTTTTTTTCCACAAATCGTCATTTCTATCGTGGATCATCATCCCCTGAATACTAGGCCTCATCTCCGAGGCAAAAATGTCGGTTGTCGTAAGCGGATTCTTTATTCATGATTTGTACGGTCCAGTTAGTTTTAATACCAAAAATTATTTTATATTTTTTCACCTAATTTTTCTGAGATTAAATACGTCAAAGGTAACTTGTGGAAAATACTTATGTTTTCAGGGGACATAAAAAAGTTTATAAAACTCCTCCTTCGAGAGCCGTCATTTTTTTGCCAGCATTCAGCCTTAATATTCAGGGGGTATCGCGGACTACAAAGAGGATGGCTGTTTTTACTAATTAGGAAACGGCTCTCGTGTATTTCATGCATTTTGCTACGGCTGGGAGTGTCTTGGAAGTCCTAATTGTGTAGTATACAATGTTCTCGCCAGCTCACTGTAAGACTTAACAACTTGAGTTAAGACCATGCATTGAGTAGTGTTTTGAGCTTGTCTAAGCGTTTTCCATCATCCATTTTTTCACTGAAGTTTTAAATCGCACTGCAGATTTTTGGGTCAAATCCTATCTGGTTTGGGCCAGAAGAATACTAAAATTTTGGCATCTATCGTTCAATACAATAACTGCCAAAACAATGAAGTAAGTATTTTCAACCTTTTTGCTGAAAAGCTTTTGCCACCATAAATTCTGAATGCTAATTTTCGCTGTATTTAATCCCTATGTTTTTTTCACGAAATAACGCAATTTCTCTCTTCTAAAGTAGTGGCGGCGAGGTAGTTATTTTTTCATGCAATTTTTTTTCACTGCCCCTTGATTACTGCGCCTGAGCGCTGGCGCAAAAATGGTGACTGCCAAAGGCGGATTTTATTTTACATACATTTGGTCCCCTAAACTTAGACACCAATATTTTCTAAAAGGACTATTTTAATCGGAGAAAAATAAAGCGAATTTTTTTTCTAATTAATGGTACAAAAATTCAGGGGATTGAACACACGGTGAAAAAAAAATCCGTCTTCGGCAGTCGCCATTTTTGTGTTAGCGCTCAGATCTAGTCTTTAGGGGGCAATGCTTTGCATGAAAGCAATATCAGTTGGTAATAGACAGGGATGCAAGCGCTGCGACAGAAATGACCGATTGATACGACTAAATTTTTAAAATATTGCTCGCATTGTTAAATTACTATATTTATAAGATTTAATAAAGCAAAGACTACTATTAAATTTTAGTGGTTATAATCAGCCATTTTTTGGCGCAGCGCTTGCAACCCTGTAATAGTGCATCTGCCAACATTTGCACTTTCTGATATCCACTTAAAATTTTAGGGAGAATTTTGGATTAATTGATGGCAGATGTAGTAAATGTTCAAAATTCACTTTTAAACTTTAGTAGCTTTTTAAAAAATCTTAAAAGTTGGAAATTATGGTAATGTGTTATGAATTACATAATGCATTCTTTTTTATTTATGCCTGGGCACAGCTATAGCCACAAAATTCAAAAATATTTTTTGTCTTAAATAGCAACAGTGATTTAATGGGAGAAACAAGACTCTTTAGGCCTTTAAAAGGCAAAACACTTCCACTGCTAAAATGTTGAAATAAATTCATGAAACAGAAATTAACGAAAATTTTTTTTCTTCAAAGAAGGAACAACTACATTCCATTTACATAATAAATAGAGAATTTTAAACGCAAAAATTTTGCTCCCGCTGTTTCAGTTGGGAATTAAAATTGAGTGGCTTCATATACATACCACCACACTTCAGAGTGTTAAATTTTGCGCTTAAAGTAGCCTGATTACCTATTTCGACCTCATCAAGCCGACATCTATACTTTTAAATTGATAATTTCAAATATTATCCTTAAAAAGGTTTATTTTTTACGTAATTAATATTTTGTCAATTTTAAAATAATATGGCTAAATTTACGTCTACATTTCTGTTCTATATAATTTTTACATCTGGTACTCATAAAATATTCTATCTTAACACAAGTGAGATAGATATTTCGTAAAAAATTACCTCTGCTTTAATAAAACGGTATTAGGTATTTTATAATTAAACAAAATCTTTTCTCATTTCGATTTAATAAAACAGTCTTCAACTTTCTCCAAACTAAACAAAAACTTTTCCCTGTTCTACTTTAAATTTACATATGCATATATTTGTCATTTTTAAATCCCATATAAAAGTCATTTTATCATAACATGAATCCAAACTTTCTACTGAAAAAAATAAACCTTCATTTTGGAGTTTCTGTATCTTTGATTATGTATCTGGGCTTTGAATTTATGGAAGAGACTCAATATGGCATAAAAGAATAAAAACCAGGAAATCTATCTTTCTAAATCTGAATTCGCCGTCATATATCATATCTGACAGATTACATCCGCTGAAACATGCATATTTGAAAGAATATTTGTATTCAACTTCCAAAGTATACTATTGTGTTCTAAATAAGTAAGTTTGTTATTTCAACCTGCTTTGATAGGCTCAACTAATAACTAGATAGAAGTAATATATCACCTTTATTCGTGAGTTTGACATATTTGTTTCGTTATCAAGGGAAATTCCGATATTTCTTTATTGGTTATTTTTAAGGGAATACTACTTATTTCTGTAGCAGGGTTCATACGTGTCCCGTTATTTACCTGGTTAAATATCAGTGTATTTTTATAAAACAAAAATAAATCTAATTGAAACGCGTAAAATTTTGCCTGGTGTAAGGATATATTTCTTATAAGAAAATTTTGGTACCAGAGCATTTCCTGGGTTGGAAATTACAGCACCCATACGAGCCCTGTGTAATATATTTATACTTTCTGTGCGCTTGTAGGTACAATCATCGATCCAGAATATATATTAATGGAGTAATGAATAAAAAGGTAGAGAAATATAGTATATTGTCTAGTAGTTGCAAGTGAAGTACCTGCGGAGGTAGGCGCAAGAGGACGACTGATTCTATTAATCGAATCAACAGTTTCTGATTACCACGGGTGAAAATTTCCACCAGTAAATTTCATCTTATTTAAACGCCTGATTGATGAAAAATTTCCGTCACAAATATCGTTAAAATAATCTATTTATTTTTATTGGTGTCAGTTTGGCTAGGTATTATATTCTTTTCACAGAGACTGACAGGGGTGTGTCTTAGTAGCAGGGATGAGATTTCCGCTTTTTTGCACACCGGTAAAATCTTAGAGTAAATGCTATATTATTAAATCGGAACATTTTTGTGATTTAGAATAACAATATTTTTTCTAAGATTTTACTGGTGTCCAAAAAAGCGGAAATCTCATCCCTGTAGTAGTCACAATATGGTGGAACTACTACCGCTAAAGTAAACCTCAACCAGTAAAGATAAATACCAGTTTTTGTCATCATTTTTTATTAAATTTTTGCATTAATAAAGCGTTGAAAAGTAGAGAAATTTTCTGCATAAATTTATTGTTGGAAGTTTGCCGCGGTGGGGATGAACCCCCTGAGAAAGTGGTTACAATTGGAACTTTGCTATTTTAAGTATAGGTCAGTTCCTTTTCCTTAATCCATGTGAGTTCCACCTGAATACTATGTATGAGCACTGATACAAAAATTTAGTTTGCCAAAAACGGATTTTTTTCAGCATATGTACGGTTCATTAAATTTTGGCACAAAGAATTAAAAAAAAATCTGCTTTATTTTTCTGGGATTTGACAAGTCAAAGAAATGTTTTATAAAATATTGGGTCTAAATTTAAGAACAATACATACATGTTGATTCGAAATTCATGGCACAAAGTTTAAGGATTGGTAGAGAACACTGTAACAATCATTTATTGTACAAGAATATGTGGGCGCAAGCAGTAGCGGCTCGTCAGGGGGTGCTGCATCAATTTTTTCTCACCACAAAAACTGTACAGTAATTTCAGTTTATTTTAATGAACACAATTTGTCGAATAAATAATATAACAGATTTTGTTAAATTTTAGTGGTTCGAAAAAGCTGATGCGGCACTCCTTGAGGAGCCGCTACTGGGCGCAAGTGACGGGTTGAGGTACAAACATCAGGGAGCCAGTTTGGCCCTTTTTGATTTCAAAATTTCTCATTCATACCTGAAAATTCCTATAGTATTTTTATCTTTATTTAAAACAGAAATTACTTCAGGAAAAAATTCTTCTTTGAAAACTTCCGTTATTAAATGGATATTTTTTAATTAAAAATTTCCATTTTTATTTCTCTTAATGTATTTGTGTGTTTGACATATTTGCCAGTTTACGTATTAGTTTAATTCAAAAAATTTTATTTCATACCGGAAATTAATTTTTTCGTTAACCTCCTGATTGCCGCTGGCTGATTTTTTTGCACACTAACCTGCAGGTTTCACTTCAGCATTACCAATATTTAAATTAATATAACTCTACAAATAAAACCCAGTTTTGAAAAATTAAGTTAGGATTAATACTCGCAAAGATTATACACCTGTACATAATAACGTATTTTGTATCAGGTTGGAAAAAAAATCTCTTTTAAATATTTTTAATAAATTACAGAGAAAACATCATTACAATTTTACCCTTTTTCCGGGCAGTCAGGGGGTTAAGTAATAATGAAATTTTTGTCTTAAATAAAGAAAATAGTGTTGGAATTTTCTGCCATAACTGAGAAATTTGAAAAAAGGGGGCAGATTGGCTCCCTGGTGTTTCTACCTCATCACGCCACTGGCGTTCATACAATCCTATACAATAAATGATTGTTTCAGAGTTCTATAGCCACTCTTAAAGTTTGTACCATAAATTTAGAATCACCCTGTATATTTAACCGTTTGAGTTTCAGTGGTCCAGAACATGGATCGCCCAATATGATTCCGAAATGCCACAGTGAAACCATAAGTCTGGTATAAATGTTTTTCGTCCAGTATGTATGAGAAAAATAGCTTTTGCTTATTTTCAAATAACTGTGTTCGTAAATTCCGGTGCAATTCATTCATTTCAATATTTTCGCAATGGAAGTGCCGCAGCAAAAGGTTTAAAAAAAATCAGCCTTCTACAGCCACCATTTTTCTGTCAGAGTTCAAGCCTTAATATTCAAGGGGGAGGTCCGGATAAAAAAATTATTTCCCAGACAGTTTTGTTCCAGCTCATACCAGTAGAATTATTTGTTTCCAAACTAAACAAACCAAATATATTACGTCAAAAGAAACAAGTATTTAACTCTTAACTTAACAGATCTTTATCTCCTTTACATTAGCCTTACTTCTTTTCAGACAAACTTCGATTTAAATGAAGGGGGCGGTGTGAGGTCCAACAGTCTTTGACAGCGTACACCCGCGCGGGCTACGTCTGATCCGGTTTTGAATCATAAGAACCTTAAACTATTAGTAGTTTTACTTAGACCCAGATTAAATTATAATTCTCAGCATTGTTTTTCATGCTGCTATAGGAAACGGTTTGATATTCTTTCGAAATTGAATTTTATCATGATAGTATTAAAATTTACAACAAAGCTCTCTCCATTTCAGTAAAAAACCACCGGGGAATGCGAAAAAATGCATAAAAGATTACAGAAAAAATTCCAAAATCGCACAAAATGAAATTGGCTATGTTGGGCTTAATAATTGCAAATACAGTTCTTTTTTACGAGTGTCAAAAAATTGCCATGAAACGAGTAAAATTGCTAAAAGTTAACTAAAAATTTGCGAAAAAGTTTAAATTCGCAAAAGACAAAATTTACTATAATGACAAACAGATTGAAACAAAATTCCTTTTACGAATATCAAAAATTCACAGAGAAACGAGTAAAAACACTATCGCCGCGGCAAAATTCATTCAACTTTTATAAAAATATTTCTCAACGGAATTTTCATTTAAAAACTGTTTAACTGATTTTTGTTTAGCATACATCTAGATTATTTTATTAATATTTTTCTGGTTCGAATTGACATCTCTCCATATGATAGGTCAAAATAACCTGTAGCCGCGGTTCTAGTGTTAAATCTAATCCACGAAAAATCTATTGGGTTGTTCGGAAAGTCCTTTCCGTTTGGGAAAATCAATTCGCACCGGAAAATTCTTTTATTTAATTATTATATATTGTTTCCGATATCTCATACTTAGATATTAATGGACAAAATTTTCCGGTACGAATTGATTTTATCAAACGGAAAGGACTTTCCGAACAACCCAATAATAAAGGTGGGTTTAAAGTGCACAATTTCAGAAGATGGAATTATGAATAAAGAGGAAATTATACATCATCAAAAGTTTGAATGTGCAACTGTAATCGGTTTCTGAGCAGCTCGTTAAAGGAATCATTCACCAATAAATTTAAATAAAAATTTTCTCCTTACTTAAACGGCTTATTAATGTAGAATTTCAAATATGATTTTTGTTTAAAACTGATAGTCTTTTTATTGGTATAAATTTACTTTGGCGCATTCTGGTCCTGCGTTTCGTCTACGTTATAAAACAACTTCTTGTCAGTCTTATTCAAAGTGTTTATTGTACCCTGGCCTGAGCTTCCACCAAAAAAAGAATCGATTTTTTTTATATTTGCATGAGAAATTTAGCATGAATAAGCAGAGGCTGAAGCGATAGAAAAAAATTTTTTTCGTCTCGACAGTATGTCGAATAACAAATTTAATAGTAGATGTCCATTTTACGAGTTGAAAATATCTACCACAAAATTTATAGCTTTAAATAATGGTGGCACACCAGCTAGCACTAGAATTTTATAGTTATCATTGTATAGTTCATGTATTTAATCCGTGAACCTCAGCAATTCTAGAAATTGACTATTTCTTTAAATAATTAGTGGTAGCCGGCGTGTCATAGTTGGCCACTTTTGTGCTGCAGAATAAACACTTTACTATCAAGGTGCCTTCTGACAAAGCCACTAAAATAAGGCCAATTTTTTTATTCAAATCATACAAGGGGATGTTTCCTGCGGAGATAACCAGAAACTTTTTATCTGATGTAAGAAATTCAGCCACCATCTTGTGACAATTTCCAAAGTTATTTCGCTCCCAACTGGTAGACTCTCTACTAAATGCAGGGCTGCCACAGGCGACTATTTTATATTCTGTTGGCACCAGTAATTGTCGAATAAATATTTTTAAATATATTTATCTTACAGATGTTGTCAAAAAAGTGTTAAGTTTTCTGTATTGAAAAAGTAGTGTCAGATGGAATTAAAAAATAGTCGCCGGTGGCAGCCCTGTAAATGTCTTTTTCTCGTTATTCCTAACTCCATTCTGCAGATGTTAAAATGCATTCACACATCTATGATTCATCAAGATTAACCCTTTCTTGCGCAGTGTTGCTGGGCCGGCAACACCTAATTTTAATTCCAAACTTGCAAATGGCACCAGTAATATTTTAATATAATTTTGCTTTTACAATGAAAGCTTAAATTAAGGAATTCGTAATATCTAGACAAGTCCTTTATAAATTCCGGTGTCAATTGACAATTTCTCATTTTACAAATAAAATTTGCTTGCGCCGGAAAGGGTTAATCAAGATTCTATGATTCATTAAGATTTGGTAGATACCTTCCTACCAAACCTTCCAGCTGTACAAGCTCAGCGCTTTCTTCAGAAGACAGCAGACAGACAGGCAAACACACAAGCATACGTAAACAAATATGTATCATAATTAGTATAATAAGTAAGTTTATACACATTTGAAATTCGCATTAATTTGTGAGATTTTTATGTCAACTTCTTTCTGTTATATTGCATTATTTTCCTTGGTTTTGATATTAATCTAATCAATTTTTCATCTTTAATTCTCTTTCTATTACCGAATTCTACACCCTCGCGTTTCATACAGAAAATAAAATTTGTGAGCATATATCAAAATTACTTATGTAACGCTTTTTGATCGATAGCAATCTATAGACAGAAATCTAAACTTAAATGACTTCTTTCTAAGATTTTATTGGGTTGGAAACTAAGTTCCCGCAGTTTTTTTAAATAGAAGTTTTCTACCAGAATCTATATTTTGTTTTTTGGATACTTGAGCTAATTTGTGTTGAAACTCAGATCTATACAATGGAGTGTCAAGTTGAGAAAAAGGAACATTTTCGACACCTCCTTCTCTTTGCTTTCAATCAAGGTTGTAAGGCCGCGAAAGCTGCTCGTGACATTTGTGCTGTGTATGGCGAGGGTGCGATAGCTGAAAGAACCGCCCTTGATTGGTATGCCAAGTTCAAAAATGAAAATTTTGATATCAAAGACGCACCTCGTTCTGGCCGTCCAGTTGAGTTCGATGAGGAGCGATTAAACCAACATTTGCACGAAAATTCGCGTCAAACGACAAGAGAACTGGCAAAGAAAATGAAATTCTCCCACACTGCTATAGTGAAGCATCTTCACTCGATGGGAAAAGTTCAGAAGTTTGGAGCATGGGTTCCGCATGTTTTGAGTGACAACAACAAGAATCAACGAGCCGCAATCTCCGCTGGTTTGCTTGCTCGTCACCGCTCAACTCATGGAAATAAGCAACGATTTCTTTACCGAATCGTTACTGGCGATGAAAAATGGTGCCTGTACATTAATATGAAGCAGCGCAAGGAATGGCTCAGCCCTGGTAAATTACCAACACCGCGTGAAAAACAAGATCTTCACCCACGTAAAACGATGTTGTGCGTATGGTGGGACTGGGAAGGCATTATCCATTACGAACTGCTTGAACGGAACCAAACAGTCAACGCGGAACTCTATGTTCGACAAATGGAACGACTTAACGTAGCTATTCAAGAGAAAAGACCTAATCGGCAGCATGGAGTCCTTTTGCTGCACAACAACGCCCGCCCTCATATCGCCAATATGACCAAAGAAGCCATTCAAACGCATGGCTGGGAAGTACTGCCGCACCCGCCGTACTCTCCTGATTTGGCACCAACGGATTTCCATCTCTTTCGATCTCTATCAAACGCTATGCGCGGAGTTTCGTTCAATACTGATGCAGACTTGAAAGCTTGGTTGGATGAATTTTTCGAGTCGAAACCAGGGGATTTCTACCAACGAGGTATTGAAAATCTTGTTGAACGTTGGGAAGAAGTTGTAAACAACAAGGGAGAATACATTGTTGATTAATTATTTGTTATTTTTTATTGAAAAATAAACTTTGAAATAATTTTTAAAAAACGGCGGAAACTTAGTTGCCAACCCAGTTGGCATTCCATAGTTGACATTCCATTTAAACCCTTTCGACTCGGGTGTCACTTACACAAATTTTATTTGGTTTACACCACTTTTAAAAAAAAGTTTCCTTCAAGTACACAATTTCAAAAATGCTGTAATTAGATAAGGCAAATTTTATTTTCCTTTATTACTAGTGCCAAAAACCAATTTTGCAAAGAAAGATGATGTCGAGTCAGACTGGACATACGAATGCAAAGAGTTAATGATCTGAAATTTAACATAAATTAACTCGATCAAAAAAAATGTAAATTTGGCAGAACAAATACGTATTTAAAAACACGGCGGGAACTTCGTTGCCAACCCACTTGCTACTTCATAGCTGACATTACATTTTAACAATCAGCATTTTAACATGAATTAGGTCGATCAAAAAAACAGAGTATAGATTCCGGTAGAAAAATTGTCTTTAAACAAACGGCGGGAACTTAGTTTCCAACCCAATATTTTAACTGATTTCTTATACATTTTGAGGTTGATTTTGAATTGTATATTATTCGACTAATTTACTATATTTAAATCCTGGCAGTATTTATTAAAATAGGCTTCTAATCCGTCTACAAACTAGAATTTTAGTTGAAAAATCGCATAAATTTGTTTGCATAATTTTTGCTTCAACCTTATTAATTTCGAAAAAAAACCTTCAACGTAGTAAGATTTTAAATATTAATCGCAGTGTGTCATATAATGGCACAATCAGATTATCACAACATTTAAGTATAACGCACATATATCACAAGTATTTTTGGACAGCCTCCTCAAATATGAAGTCTTTCTCTAAGTTTATTACTTTCTTCTATTTTTACAAGAAAAAAGTATTGGATTTATGAAAATTTTCGAAATCCGGTTTTCGACGCATTTACATATTTTAGGGGTCAGAGAACCCGAAAAATATGTTTCTACAAAATATCTGTCTGTGACTCTGCCATTCTCTCAATCTGTCTTTCTGTCTATATGTGACAAAACTTTTGGCTCTATCTCAAGAACTAATGCACAAAATTTTACAAAACTTTAGATTCTGTTAGACCTTGATATAAACTAGATCTGATTAGTTTTTGGTGCACATCGCTCAGCAAGTGGTGCTGCTATGTTTCATTATTTACAATTTCCATAATAGCCATATCTCAAGAAATATTCCATGGATTTTCATAAAACTTCATATTTAGTTAGTATTGATATAACATGATTCTGATTATGTTTAGGTGTAAATCGCTCAACAGGTGACGCTGCCATGATGCATCATTTGTGATTATAGCAATAGCTCTATCTCAAGAACTAATGAACGAAAATTTCTAAAACTGCAGATTCTATTGGTCCCTGGTATAGATTAGTGTTGGTTAGTTTTTTGTGTAAATCGCCTTACAGATAGCTTAGCTATGCTGCATTTTTCTCGATTTCGCAATAAATGTATCTCAAGAACCAATGCGTGGATTTTCATCAAACTTCAAATTCTGTTAGCACCTGACAAAAAATTGATCCAGATTAATTGTTGGTGTACATCACCCATCACGTGGCACTGTTATGCAGATTTTTTTTTAAGAATTTGCAATAGCTGTATCTCAAAAAGTAATGCACGGATTCTCATCAAATTTCAGATTCAATTATAAATTAACATAAGTTGTTGCTGACTAGATTTTGGTTTAAACCACTTTGCCAGTGGCACTGCTATGCTGCATTTTTCAGGAAGTATTAATATTCATAAGATAGAAGAAAGTTTTCGGATTGCCACACCTGACTAGTTTTTCATTTTATCAGATGATTTTAGCGACACGTTTAAAATTAACTGTACAATGAAATTTGTTCATTCTCAAATTGCATATTTTGCTAAGCCATTTTATGTTTGACCATTTCCATTTATGCTGATAATAAAATTTGACAGATAAATAAAAATAATTCAATATATTAATTCTCAATATTTTTACGTTGATTAAATTTGAAATTTTTTAAAGGATTATTTACTAATCAGGTTTTGAATATTCTTTTAAAAATGCATTTAACCCTCTCAGGTTCAAGTATTTTTGCTAAGGTAATGATGAATTCACACCAGAATTTTCAAAATATTTTATTTCCAAACAGGTTTGCCCCCAGTTAAGCCTCCCTTTCTAGTCAGAAATTTCGAATTCACACCGGGAATAAAGAGTAATGTTTCGTGCTTTTTTTAATGAGATGCATTTAGCAATCACTTAAAGTGAAAATCCTTCTTTTGAAATTTCGGATGTGATTTGGAAACCTCGGATTAAAATTGGAAGCCAAGTTTGACATGTTTCAAAATAAAGATTCCATTTCCGAAGAGTTTCATCACCAAAGTTATAAAAGTAAAATTTTATTCAAAAGTCTTGTTCAAATATTGATTAAAATTATGGGATATAAAAGATACCCCATCTCTCTTTAACCTCTTGAAGGACACCGATATACATAGATCTATCAAGAAGGAGGAACTGACATAGCCTAAAACTAACGTAATCGATGTCCTAAATGGTCCTAACATATCCTAAAAGTAAATTCGTAACAGCTTTCGCAAGAGTTAATTAGCTACGAAACAAACTTCCACAAAAAAATTTATATAATAACTTTCTTTTTTATTAAACGCCTCAATAATGTAAAATTACAATAAAAAATTAATGGCAAAAACTGGCATTTATTTTTACTGGTTCAAAATTACTTCGGCGATAGTAGTTACGGCATATTATAACCAAGACAATTTACTAATAGTAGAAACATCGTTACGTTAAACCACCCATTTCCATAACAGAGCTATTACTAACATAATCGCCAGCCTAAGAAAAACATTCTATTTTTCACACTATATATACATGCAGTTTATCCATTACGTCATGTCACACATTTTCTGAAAAATTTCCATAAAGCAAATTGCTAGAAATAACAAAAACAGATGGAAAAACTCTCCGAATGCAGCCGTACGCGAAAACTTCGTAGAATGAAAAGAGCCTTTCTTAAAGAGGGGAAATAACCGGCAAGGTGTGAGTGTAAAAGATTTTTCACGTAGCTCGGGAAAAGGTATTGGCAGGAGGATTAAAAACAATGCAAACAAACTTTTAATTTGCGAACAATTTACACACTTGAATGTCCATTTATTTATTCATTCACACTTCAAGTACGGATATCTCGAAAACGGTTGAATTCGGGCGGGTAGTTCCATTGCACTTTTTAAAGTACAGAGTGATCATAAAAAAACTTTGCCGATATATAGAGCTCTAGCGGCCAGTCCATACAAACGATCGAGGTGAAATTTCAGATATAGCTATTCAGAGGTATGAGCTCGAGATTCTGCGAATAGCAACAAAATGGCGCTCACGGTTCGGTTATAGTTAGAGAAACTCGAAAATTTCCAATGGCAACACCCACTTTTTCATCGCAAAATGCTCAGCGGATGCGAAAACCCTAAACAGCGTTGGAACATTATGGTTATTGAATTAAACGGACACGTTATGCTCGCACAAAATCAGCTCTACGAACGGCCCCAAAAAAACACGACCAAGGCGCATGAAAAAAATTTGAATATGACAGAGACAAAATACCAATCACAGAACGTCGTTTGTCAGATAGTCAGAGTAGAAAACGGATAAAAAGTGGGGTGGGAATGTTAGTTCTTCAGTCGGAGCTGGCAGATGCCAACAAAATGACTTCTTTCGTGGTGAGTTGGTAAAACTATTATCAAAATGAGAAGAATGCTGCGATAACCTGGTGCGTTTACCGTCGAAACCATCGCCAAAGACGTGGCCTATCCATTTCACAAGCTCTTCGTGATTTAGTAATGAAATTCGAAGAAATTGGCTGCACCTGTGATAGTCCGCGTTCCGGGCAACTAACTGTTCCTAAAGATACTGTTATGAAACTGCATCATATAGTGATCAGAGGACGCATGCAAACTTCAAAAGATGCATCTCGTGTATTTGATACCCCAAAATCAATGGTCTTACAATTACTGCGCTTTGTAATCAGCATGTTTCCTTACCGGTAACAGCGAGCCCAGATGTTGGAAGTGCGAGATCATCAACAACATACAGACTTTGTTAATGAATTTCTTATCCAATATGATAGAGATAACGATCGGCCTCTTCGCACATTATGAACGGACGAGGCACATTTCACATTAACTGGTAACGTCAATGGCCTCCGCGATCCCCCGACCTCACTCCAATGGATTTCAGGTTTTGGGGATATCTAAAATCTAGAGTGTACATGTGCAATCCGCAAACTTTGCCGGATTTGAAAGATTCTATCAAACGTGAGATTGCAAACATCCCTCATGCGATGTAACGTTCAGCTGTATTGTCCACAGTCGCTACCATGCAAAGTGTAATTGCCTGTGATGGCACCCATGTAGAAAATGCGTAATCAAAGTAAAAGTTTTCTTTTCTCCGATCTGTGTTGTAATCAGAGATTAGTGTACTGATTCTGTGCCATATGTAAATTTCCTCCTTGTGCCCCAATCGTGTTTTTTTATTAGGTGGCGGGATTCGCAGAACAGTTTTTTGTGGGTGCATAACGTGCCCATTTCCTGCGATACACATACGGTTTTAATGCTCTTTAAGGTTATCGCATGCGCTGAAAAGAAATGGGTGTTGCCATGGGAAAATTTCGAGTTTGTGTAACTATAACCGTAACCGTGAGCGTCATTTTGTTGCCGTTCACTGAATCTCGAGCTCATACTCTGAATTGCCATATCTGAAATTTCACCTCGATAGGTTGAACGGATTGGCCGCTAGAGCTCCATATACCGACAAAGTTTTTTTATGACCACCCTGTACATAACAATATCATACTTTGAATACCACACCTCAAATCCTCAACTTACACCAGGGAACGTTCCCTAGTGATTTACTCCACAACATATGGCATGAAATTGAATATGTAGTCGATATTTTACGTGCATGGAGCTCATGTAAAACTTCTTGAATGTGTAAAATAAAATTGTGTAAAATAAATATACTTATGAATAAAATATTAAACAGGTTAGTGCAACAGGTTAGTTATTTTTGTTTTATAGAATTTTGCAATGTGCTCAATAATTTATGCTCACCCTGTAGTCTGTATCAAGTCTATTCAACATTAACTTTAAAGTGTAAATATTTATCTATAAATACCGAACATAGATTTCTGAATATTCACATTTTTAATAAGAATGCCTTCACGCTTCAAACTATAGCGTAACATTATGACATAAAAATAAAACAGGCGAATCTAAGAATAAATTCGGAATAACTTGTATATATAGTTTATAGTTTTCCTAAAGTACCTTAATGTTTCATTCTGATGTAGTGTCGTTTATGTGTCAATTTTTCGAAAGAAATTCTGAAAAGGATTACTGTTTGGATGCTCTTACTGTAAAAGTGACATTATTTTGAAATACTGTCTCTAAATATTGAGTGACTTTGCATCCATATTAAATTCCTGCGTAAATAAAATATCAAGCGCGCAGCATTTGAATCAGCTTTCACAATACAGACATTGATATCAAATAAAATTGGACTTTAATTGACAGTTTGAAATAGTGTGATATTTTTGCATTGGCTATAAAAATTACATAGAAAATTACTGACTTAGTAGAAAGGTAGGCTTTTAACCCCTTGTGGCGCAGTGGTTTCATAGATATACCACTTAATTTTAATTCCCAAACGCCACATTCGCACCGGAATTTTGTTTAAAAAAATTACGGTTTATTGAATGCGTGAAATATAGCGTTTTCTTATTTACAAATAAAGTTGTTTTCAAATTCCGGTGTCAGTCATTAATTTCAACAATTAAGCAATGGATTTGCCTTGAGCTGCAAAGGGTTAATCCTCGAGTGCACATGGTAGTATTTATACTACCAAATGTGTTCCCGAAGGAATTGATTTTTTTAAATTCTTCCACGAATTTAAAACCGAAACTTTTGCTTTATTTCATGACACACACACACACACACACTTCGTAATTAAATACACCAAAACGTATTACTTCTATTTTCCGGTATGATTTCAAATTTTGTGACGTAAGCAATTTCTGTGACTCAATCGACCATGAGCATTAGGCTATTTCAATGCAAACTTGTCATGTCTGTCACAAACTACGATTTTTGCCTACCAGTATTTTAGAACGGAAAAATGTGACATATTTTATCGGAGATAACTTATAAATTTAAAAAGGCGAAGCAAAATTTTTCAAATTAACGATGGCAAACAAGCATAGCTATTTTCAGCTGTGTGACAGACATGACAAGCTCGCATGGAAATAGCCATTAGAGAGCAGAGTTACCAGATTTGGCCTCTTTTTTAATTCTGAAATTTTATATTCACACCAGAAATTCTATATAGCATTGTTTTCTGTATTTAAAATCACACTCTTTGCGATTACCTAATTAAAGATTCTTCTTTCAGAATTTCTTATTCGTATTCGGAGTTTTTAAATTGAATGTAGAGATCAAACTGGCAACCCAGTTAAAAATTTAAACTTGTTTACCTTAATTTCGCGCGTATGCGTCGTACCTCGAATAACTCGATTTTCTGCCAGAATTTCTGTTTAACCCTTTTTGGCGCAGTGGTTTCATAGATATACCACTTAATTTTAATTCCCAAACGCCACATTGGCACCAGAATTTTGTTTGAAAATATTACTGTTTATTGAATGCGTGAAATCTAGCGTTTTCATATTTAGAAATAAAGTTGTTTTCAAATTCCTGTGTCAGTCATTAATTTCGACACTTAAGCAATGAATTTGTCCTGAGCCGCAAAGGGTTTTAAAAAATGGCACTTTCTCCTGGTTAACACTTATTTAAATTTTTTTTGTCAGCAAAATTTCCGGGTTGAAAAAGACTTAACTACCATAATATCCCGTAGATAACCCACAGCTCAAACAATTCTGTTTCGACCCAGAAATTTCATTGAATAATTTAAGATAAATAAATACCGCGATACAAAATGTTACATCTTATTTTTAAAAATTTCTGGGTCGAAACAGAATTGTTTGAGCTGAGAGCAATCTACGGGAAATTACGGTTAGACGCAAAGTATACGTGGGAAATTACGGTACAATAATTCGTTTGTTGTAGGTGTAACAGATGCTTCACTTAGGTAGGCAGGTTTTGCAAGTTTCTTCAAGTTGAGTGACAGTTTTCCAGAGTAGTAATATCGGCCTCATTCGAAGACTGTCCCAGGCGACTATTTTTATATTTTATTCGTACCACTATTTTAATAAAATAACTTTTTTATTACATTTCTCTTGCTGATGTTGTCAAAGTGCTTTTAAAAAATTGCTGCTTTTAAAAATTTTTAATTAAAGTTTTTAAAAGTTTGTTTTTAACAAAGAGCTGTTGTTAAATACTTTTAAATAGTAAGTATTTCTTTAAAGTATTATTTAATATAAAGTTAATTTTTATATAACAGTAATACTTATGATTTTCTTCTCTTCATTTAAATCAGTAATTTACACCAATAATAAATGTACATCTATATCTGTATATCATTGAAAACTTGTAATATAAAAAATTAAACATACTGTACAAATAAAAAGAATTTTTAATTAAAAAACTGGTCGCTATTGTCAGCCCTATATTTAGTAATTAAGGAATTTAGGAATTCGGCTATTACGCAAGGCGAATATTAATATTTGGACCTTGTAATATTAAAATTTCTGGACCATGTTAAGTCTGTGTCACAAAGTATTTCATTACTCAGGGGAAAATACGGCATTTCTAATGCAATGTGTTTATATTTATAAAAAGAAGATATTGAAAAAAGATGTCTAATGGTAACCATGGACGTTTCCTAAATTTTATTATGATGTGAAACAGATAGTGAAACAAAAATAAAATTATTTTGGCTAAGTGGTAATGTACTGTACGTAAAGAATGCAAATTGTGATTACTGGAACGTTTCATCAACAGAGAGTTCTCAGATAAAAAATAAAAACGGAGAATAACTTTATCGTTTTAATTTATCTCCTTAACCCTTTCCGGCACACTGTGCCCGGTCTGGGATACCTAGTTTCAATTCCAAACTTGCAAATTGCACCAGTAATATTTTACTAAAATTTTGCTTTTACAATAAAAGCTTAAATTAAGGATTTCAAAATATCTGAAAAATTCGTTTGTGAAGTCCGGTGTCAGTCGATAATTTCTAATTTTATTACAGATTTTGCCCGTGCCGGAAAGGGTTAAAGTAACTTTTTATTCGTATTTACAATGGAGTAATGAATAAAGAGGATGAGACGCATGGTGCGGAGTTTACCAGATGTACCATGGTGTAGATGACACTAGTGTCTAATTCCATGCGAACTTGTCATGTCTGTCACACAGCTGAAAATCGCTATGCTTGTTGGTCACCGTAATTTTCAATAAGTTTGCTTCGCCATATTCAATTTATAAATTATCTCCGATAAAATATGTCGCATTTTTCCGTTCTAAAATAGTGGTAGCCAAAAATCGTAGTACGTGACAGACATGGCAAGTTCGCATGGAAATACCAGTTGATAGTGAAATAACTGACGAGATTGTCACAAGACGGCGGCTGCATTTTCTGTTTTTTCTGATTAGGGTTCTAATTAACAGTTTCTGATTAGCGGCGAAAAAAACTTCCCACAATAAATTTTGAACGTAGAATTTCGCTTAGTTCAGCGGCTTATTCATGAAAATTTTCTATCACAAATATTATAGATTTTTTTTCTTCGTTTTTATTGGCCTGGGTATAACAATTTCTTTCACTGACACTCATAGGAGTATGTCACAATATGGCGTTTGTTTGGTTACGCTATTTTGCATTGTTTAGGTTGGCATAATATATTATTTTTTATTTAGAAATATTGAATTCACGCCAGAAACCTTTGAATAGAAATTTTCTTTTGTTTTATTTATGGAATGTCTGTAATCTTACAAAACAAAACTAACTTTTAAAACTTACAGTGAGAATTCAGAATGCAAAAGAAAAAAAATCAGCAAAATGTGACAACTCTGGTTGCTATAAATAATTAAATATTTTTTCTCTAATGGACCACTTGTATGCATCTAACTCGAAGATTTATAAAATACCTTTCGGTTCAATTGTTCAGTAATTTAAAAAAAATACTAAACATATAAAACCTACTAGAGTTTCAAATAAAAATCAATTTTCATTTATGTTTTGTTCACTTAGCAATACATCAGGCATGATTAACGCTGTCAAGGACAGTGGTGTACTAATGAAACCACTTTGTTTTAATTCTTAAATACCACAATGACACCAGAATTTTTGTATATTTTTTCTGTTTATTTTTTATGTGAAAAGGTTAATCATTTGAACTCTGATGGGCAAATTCCTTCCCATTTAATTTTAACTCCAAACGTCTCATTGGCACCAGAATATTCGACCAAAACTATTTGATAATATATTAATGTATTTTTTCCTGTGTATTATTAACCGAATCTTATGTAGGGGAGAGTGGGGATACTTGAGCATAGGGGATACTTGAGCCACCCCCTTTATCTCTACAGTTGTTCAATTTTTCTTTCTAAAACTGGCAACATGGTAACATATTTATAGTTCTGAACATGTAAAAAAGAAATCATATACCTTGGTACCATTTTTAAAGTATGGTGAATAACTCTTTGAGCTCTGCTGGTAGAATTTTCTACCACAAAATTTTAATTCTGAAATGTCACAACGACACCAGAAAATTCGACCAAATTTATTTGAAAAAGGTTTAATGCATTTTTTCGCGTATATTGTAAATCGGTTTTTTTCTTTGCAAAATACTGGTGCGAATGTGACATCTGGCTCAAGTATCCCCTCCATGGGGATACTTGAGCCACAATGTAAAAGAAAAAGTAAAAATTTATTAGACATAGAAAAATAGTTCAAAATTAATTGAAAGTGGTTTTCAATTGAAGAAAAAATATCAAATTTTCATTTTCAATATTTTATTTTGTTCTAAGAAATTCTAAAAAATTTTAAAAAATTAAAATTTAAAAAATGGCTCAAGTATCCCCATCTTCCCCTATAATACCTGCTGCCACTACTAATGATTAGAAAAAATTACATTTACCGTAATTTCGGGTGTATAAGACGCGGATCAAACAATTCTTTTTGGACCCAGAAATTTTATTTAGTGATTGAAGACAAATATTTACGGCGATCTAACTAGTTATATTTTTTTCTTAAAAAATTCTGGGCCGAAAAAGAATTGTTTGATCTGCGGCTTATACACCCGAAATTACGGTAATTTTTAAAACACAGAATTCACAGCCCACGCCTTTATTCATAGGTTTTGCAATAGTTTTCTGCAGTGAAAGAATTGGAAAATACTGCTAAAATTTAGTGATAAAAATGTGCGAACCCTGATCATTGCAATCCATTTTTAATTTATTTCTAACGCACATTTTATTTTTAATCAATTTAAAATGAACTCATGAACGAAGAATTTTTGTCATGTAGCCTCATAAATAATAACTCTCATTCATTAAACCTTAACATCTATACTAATAAAAGAACAAAACGCTCTGTCTGCGTGTGTGTGTGTGTGCCTGCGATGGCTATCAAAATCTACAGCACGTACGAAGCTCAAAATTTTTTTGAGAGTAGCCCAATACCTCTCCTGATGCACCTGAGGCTCAGAATTTTAATTTTTTGATTAGTTTCATAGATATTAATTATGAAGCGGAACTCACTCTCATCAAAAAGTCATTTTTTAAATGTTATGGGAAAGAAAACGTTTGCACATGCGCAGAAACTCAATTACGCATCTAATCGGAAGAAGAACCTTTTTCCCCCGTTTATTTCTGTTTTTGGATCATTTTGTTTAAATCCAAATCAACCAAACTGCTTGACGTAGTTAAACTTAAGAGACATATTTCGAAAGATCATGTTTTTAGGTCTCAAATGCAATAATCAATATGAAAAAATTTCGCAGTTAACCCTTTGAAAACAAATATTCAAAAATGGTCGTTTTTTCCAAAACTATTTTTCTCCCTTTTGTCAATGCCCCTCCAGGGCGTACTTTTTAAGATATAAACAAACCAAAAACAAGATCTTAAAGTTGAAACTTTTTTCTGACTGATGGTGTAATTGGTTTTAAAATATTTGGATTTTAACCCTTTCAAATACACTGGCAAAAGAAGGTCCTTTTGCGACTCGCAGAGAGGGTATTTTTTCCATGCAAAAATTATCTTAACGTGCATATTTCAACTCAATCTTTTAAAATCTTCTCAATAGACCAAATTTATACTCCCTATAAAAAATTCGACACGTTCGGACGGATAGAAATATTTTTTACAAAATAAAATGTGCGAAAAATTTGATGAAATCAATAAAAAACAAATCGTTTTCATTGCGGTTTTGACCTAGCAAAACGCAATCCTATAGGTACCGGAAAACAAAAAACATATTCTTTAATCTTAAAAACATTTTTATAATCTATGATACAATCGGTTTTTAAAATATGAGATTTAACCCTTTCAAATACACCGGCAAAAGGAGGCACTTTGCGACTCACAAATAGAATATTTTTTCTACGCTAAAAGTATCTAAGCGTACATATTTCAGCCCAAACTTTTAAAAGCATCTAAATAGAACAAATTTACACCTTCTTAAAAAATTTTTAAATGTTCGGACGAGTAGAAATAATTTTTACAAAATAAAAAGTGCGAAAAATTTGAGGAAATCAATAAAAACCAGATCGTTTCATTGCGGTTTCGCCTTTGCAGGGCGCAATTCTATATACGTCCTGACAAACCGAATATATTTTCTTAAAGCTAAAACATTCTCATAATTTATGTTGCCATTTGTTTAAAAAATATATGAAGTTTAACCCGTTCAAATACACCGACAAACACGAATTACATCCCGGCTAAAAGTAACTAGATGCCTATATTTTAGCACAATCTTTTTACAGCCTTTCAATAAACCAGATTTACATTACTTTAAAAATTTTTGGAACTTTCGTATGGATAGAATTCTTTTTTTACAAAATAAAATGTGTGAAAATTTTTACGAATTCAGTAAAAACCTGAATGTTCCGTCGCGGTTTCGTTCGCTCTCGGTTCGCATAGTTTCCAAAAAATCAAATTACATAGAAAACAAAATACCAAACAGCATGTGCTTTCAATTCAATATATTTTCGCGATTTTTCCGTTTTAAAAATATAAATTTTGACAAAATGGACTTAAAGATATAAAATCATAGAAATTTGAGTTTAATTTAAGGGTCATTTAGAAAGCAAATAACACATTTGAAAACTGAATAACATCACGGGCCCGGGCAACGCCGGGCAGGACAGCTAGTCTATACTAATAAAAGAACAAAACGCTCTGTATGCGTGTGTGTGTGTGTGTCTGCGATGGCTAGCAAAATCTACAGCACGTACGAAGCTCAAAAATTTTTTGAGAGTAACCCAATACCTCTCCTGATGCACCTGAGGCTCAGAATTTTAATTTTTTGATTAGTTTCATAAATATTAATTATCAAGCGGAACTCACTCTCATCAAAAAGTCATTTTTTAAATGTTCTGGGAAAGAAAACGTTTGCACATGCGCTGATCGGAGGAAGAACCTTTTTTCCCCGTTTATTTCTGTTTTTGGATCATTTTGTTTAAATCCAAATCAACCAAACTGCTCGACGTAATTAAACTTAAGAGACATATTTCGAAAGATCATATTTTTAGGTCTCAAATGCAATAATCAATTTGAAAAAATGTTGCAGTTAACCCTTTGAAAACAAATATTCAAAAATGGTCGTTTTTTCCAAAACCATTTTTCTCCCTTATGGCAATGCCCCTCCAGGACGTAATTTTTAAGATATAAACAAACCAAAAACAAGATCTTAAAGTTTAAACTTTCTTCTAACTGATGGTGTAATTGGTTTTAAAATATTTGGATTTTAACCCTTTCAAATACACTGGCAAAAGAAGGTCATTTTGCGACTCGCAGAGAGGGTATTTTTTCCATGCTAAAATTGTCTTAACGTGCATATTTCAACTCAGTCTTTTAAAATCTTCTCAATAGACCAAATTTATACTCCCTACAAAATATTCGACACATTCGGACAGATAGAAATATTTTTTACAAAATAAAATGTGCGAAAATTTTGATGAAATCAATAAAAAAACAGATCGTTTTCATTGCGGTTTTGACTTAGCAAAACGCAATCCTATAGGTACCGGAAAACAAAAAACATATTCTTTAAGCTTAAAAACATTTTTATAATCTATGATACAATCGGTTTTTAAAATATAAGATTTAACCCTTTCAAATACACCGGCAAAAGGAGGCACTTTGCGACTCACAAATAGAATATTTTTTCTACGCTAAAAGTATCTAAGCGTACATATTTCAGCCCAAACTTTTAAAAGCATCCAAATAGATTAAATTTACACCTTCTTAAAAAAATTTTAAAACGTTCGGACGAGTAGAAATAATTTTTACAAAATAAAAAGTGCGAAAATTTTGAGGAAATCAATAAAAACCAGATCGTTTCATTGCAGTTTCGCCTTTGCAGGGCGCAATTCTATATACGTCCTGACAAACCGAAAATATTTTCTTAAAGCTAAAAGATTCTCATAATTTATGTTGCAATTTGTTTAAAAAAATATATGAGATTTAACCCGTTCAAATACACCGACAAACACGAATTACATCCCGGCTAAAAGTAACTAGATGTCCATATTTTAGCACAATCTTTTCAGAGCCTTTCAATAAACCAGATTTACATTACTTTCAAAAATTTTGGAACTTTTGTATAGATAGAAATCTTTTTTTACAAAATAAAATCTGTGAAAATTTTTACGAATTCAGTAAAAACCTGAATGTTCCGTCGCGGTTTCGTTCGCTCTCGGTTCGCATAGTTTCCAAAAAATCAAATTACATAGAAAACAAAAAACCAAACAGCATGTGCTTTCAATTCAATATCTTTTCGCGATTTTTCCGTTTTAAAAATATAAATTTTGACAAAATGGACTTAAAGATATAAAATCATAGAAATTTGAGTTTAATTTAAGGGTCATTTAGAAAGCAAATAACACATTTGAAAACTGAATAACATCACGGGCCCGGGCAACGCCGGGCAGGACAGCTAGTAATTAATAAATTTGATAATAATAAGAATTTTGAAACCATTTCAGCCGTTTCTATTAATACCGAATTCAATCTCACGAAATGAATTCAGTGTTAATATTTTAAGCCTTTTATAATAAACTTATGTAACAAGGAAAACTGATTAATTTCTATTTCAAAACTATTAAATTGCAGAACATAAATATAATCTACTTTTCTTAAAATGCAAATCATGTATTATCTTAAAACTTTTATAGCGAAAGCACATATTCTATGCTTGTCACTTTGCTTTTAATCAAAACATTAATGATAGCTGTCATCTTTTCACTTCAAAGGAAATTATTTGCTGGAATTCATTTAGTAATTCATGTTTAAGAAAAATGTTTATGTGAGAATTTTGTTTTCAAATGTATTGAATTTTGACTGGATTATTATAAATAAGTGAAACAAAAGATATACTTCTCAGTTTATCGAGATTCGATACAAATTTTCAAATTGGGGTGAAAAATAATTTCACCATATAGTAACAGCAAAAATAGGCAGGCCAATAACCCAGAGTTTGAAATACATAAAATAAATGTAGACATTTCTCTCAAAGATTTTAAACAATCCTTTGACCTTACATAATTTCTTGTTTTGTATCGGCTGATTTTCTAATATTATGGAGAAATCGATTAAGTTTAAGTAAGTAAGATTATTTACTTTGAAAACTAAACGAAATATCGAAATACTTTATAGTCTCGCATATGTTAGTCAGAATATTAAAGCATGACATGTTTCAAGTATTAGATATTCACTATTAAAAATCGCGAATATAATTTCTTCATTGGCTCAGAAAGATGATATTTTAGAAAACAGAAATCTTCCAAGCGAGAAATATGCAGGCTAAACACTGAAATATTTTAAACGTTTCCTATTTATAAAACTAAAGCTAAAATACATTTCACAGGGTCTTATTCAAAAAATACGCTGATTTAGAGGATGATTTAGAAAATTAGATTCTCTCAGGCAGGAAATTTATCCAGAAAATTCAGAATAGCTTATCGATAAAACGATATGAAGAGTGCATTTTACTGGAAATTATTATCATTATTTATATGATTTAATATTTAAAATATGCGCAAACCATTGTAAATTTTAAAATTGCTGCAAAAGTTATTCAAAAGGTTTGACTTTACTAGTAAAATTTGCAAATTTGTTAAAATTCACTGTTTTTTATATTCTTTTCTTTTGCATTCAAATAAGTTTAAATTATGCTTAACTGATTTTCAATGAAGGGGGCTGACACGATGTATATATTTCACTTCCTTTAACACTAGAACCGCCGGCTATTTTACTCAAGTTTTATAAAAATTGTTTCACACCAAAATTTTTATTTAAAACTGTTTAACTTATTTAATTAGCCAATTTTTGTGCTGCATGCATTTAACGTATCTTATGAAGAAATTTTTGGTTAAAGCCGACTATTATCAATATCGTAAGGGTCAAAAAGACCCCTAAAGGCGCTATTAGTGTTCAGTACGTTTACGCATAACCAGTAGCGGCTCGTCAGGGAGTGCTGCATCAAATTATTTTTACCACTAAAAACAGAATCTTTTATGTTATTTATTCGACAAATTTTGTTCATTACACATAACTGAAAAAAACCATCCAATTTTAATGATGTGAAAGAATTGATGCAGCACCCCCCCCCCCCCCCCCTGACAAGCCGCTACTGCGCATAACTAAATACTTGACAAATTTTACGCTTTACTTTATTAAATTATAAAAGGAATTTTTAGGCCTGAATTCTGCAATTTAATAAGTCAAAAGTTATTTAAAAATTAGTGATAACAAAACAAGTTGGCAGCTATATAACTTTTCGATAGTGCGATTTTAATTTTTTTTTTCTTTTGCTGGAAAGGTTTGGGTCTGGAGATTTTTCCATTTCAGTACCATTAGGATCTAAATATGATAAATTTTGTCTGTATGTCCGTTCCCTTGTCTCTTTTTTTTATCTTATAGGCTTTAACTTCCTTGAAAATTGAATTATCGTCACGAAAATTTAATAATGTGAGCATTGAAATTTAATATTGTGAGCATTGTGAGCTAAAGAGCATTGCTTAAAGTTTTTAACCTGGTAAAGCTGTCGTATCGCTTATATATATAGGTATAGCTATAAGTTGTTTCAACACAGCGGTAACAAAATTTCAAGAGAAATGCCGTCAACCTAGACGATGGAAAATCATATAGCAATGCATGATCGGAAAGCTTTCCTGGCGCGGTAGTGACGACACACAGGAGTCGCAGTAAAGGGAAAAATTTATTGTTTCTACCAAAACTCTTTTTTTATCTTATAGACTTTAACTTCCTTGAAAACTGAATAATCGTCACGAAAATTTAATAATGTGAGCATTGAAATTTAATATTGTGAGCATTGCTTAAAGTTATTTCAACACAGCGGTAACAAAATTTCAAGAGAGATGCCGTAAACCTAGACGATGGAAAATTATATAGCAATGCATGATCGGAAAGTTTTCCTGGCGCGGTATTGACGACACACAGGAGTCGCACTAAAAAGAAAATTTTATTGTTTCTACCAGAACTCTTAATATGCAATCTTCATGATCATTTTATTTAAAAATATGCTATAGAGAGGTGCGATGAACATATTGTTTTCAAAATAGTGATAGGAACAATAAAAGTTTCCCTATATAATGCGACCTTTGGATACAAAACATAAAGAAGAAAACTAACAGGGTGAGAAAACATGATTATTATTCCTAGACCGCAAAAATTCTGGAATAATAATGAACAGTGCCGAAGAACTGGTTGTACGAATTTTGGCAGCTGCTGAGGAAGTCCAAGGCACGTCCGGCATTTAAGAGAACTTTAAAAATTAATATGCCATAGGTGATAGGACTGCATCACGGCTGATATTACATAAGTCGTTGGTTTAGTCAGTAATTTTGAATAACTTCTTAGATAACGATCGTTGTCCTTATTTTTGTACTTATTTCTCAGTTTTCTGCTATGCTAAGTTATTGTTGTTCTTTATGTCGGATGATTTTTTGCACGAGGAATATAGAGAATGGGAGTTTATCTCCGTGTGGTCTTTCTAAGGAAACCTAACCGTATTGACGAAAGATTTCCCAAGGTCCGAAGAAAACCGCAGAAAATTTCGAACAGTTAGGCTGATGGGCGTGATTGGGTTAAAACTCAACACGTCCCAACCACCAGCTTTGAGAATATGGCGTCTCAGTTACTGGTAGGGCTTTGCTATGCTAAGAGTAATAAACATGTTTCCTAACCTGTCCTTGTTTTTTCTTTGCCGTATTTTTGTATCGTCACTAGTGCTACTAACAAGGAAGGTCTCCATACAGGGCATACTCAGAATTTTATGAAAAAAATACTAATTAAAGTACTTATGTATGGAATAAAGGATCAATCAAAATTAGCGGCGGAATCACATTAGAAAATATGTAAAAAAAAATATTTTCGAATATTTGGCGGGAAAAGACGAAAGAGTCACTCGATTTGGTGAACAGCCCGTTTCCTCGCCAAAAGCAAACGATTATAATGCAACTCAAAACTGTTGGTATTTAGAATGCGTGTAAATGGTATTTAATGAATTTAAACATAAAAAAATGAGAGACTTTAATATATTATATACATATATATATACATATTGTATTACATATATATATTACTTGTTGAAGTAGTTATTTAATTAATCACTGGAAGAAAATGTTTTCATAGATAAAAAAAAATCATATTGAGAAAAATTATCTTCATACATTTAAGAGTATTGAAAAATAAAAGCCAGGTTTTCATAGCAACAAAATTTAATCGACAATTCTCAATTGGACTTTGAGATTGAAACAAATCTAATTAATTGAAATTATGAATTTCGTTTTAAATCTCAAATTTTGGTAATTAAATTTGAATATATATGCATAAAAATATCGATATAACAAAATTATACTTAAAACAAACTAAAACTTGCAAAACAAAAGTTATTTAAATTAAATTTCTCAAAACAAGTTCAACATGAAGCTTTTCTTTTCCTTGAAGTGTATTTGATATAAAGTATTTTTTGAAATTACATCCCATCGCCAACCGGCGATAAACCGCCAAATAACGAAATTCTCATTACTTTTTTACGGTTACTGAATGGAGATTCCGCCGAAATTTTTTTATATACGTATTTATCCACACGAGACGTACATTCCGCAATTTGTTCAAGATTTTTCGGGATATGCCCGTATGGAGACCTGCCTTGAAAGTCAGGGTTTCCTCAGGCTCCTCTCTCTCATACACTCTGCCAAAGCTACCAAGAAAAACTTGCTTTAAAATTTGTATTAGAAAAATACTGGTACGAACAGAATATGGAAATACTCGCCTGTGGCAACCCTGCAAGGTGTCAAGTGTAAATCGGGAGCCCAATCTGTGTTAAAAGTGGGATACTATTTTAAAATATAAGCTTTCTTGATTGGCACCACTTTTCTGAAATGGTTAGATTCCTTTTGTTTTCTCCTTAACCCATTAGTGCTTAGCGTCCCTTTTTAGGGATGGTGATAAAAAATGCAATAAAGCACTTTTCATACCAGTAAATTGAAAGATAAATAAGCACTATTTTTCACGAGGCAAATACCTCAATAAATTAAAATATAAGTTATTCGTCTCTTAAAAGTGGTGGGAAACCCAAAATTTCATTTTTAATGAAGAAAATAGCTTGGGTATTAATGGGTTAATTAATATGTCATTAACCCTTTCTGGCACGAGCAAATTCTGTTAGTAAAATGAGTAATTATCGACTGTCACCGGAATTTACAAACGACGAGAAATTAAGAGTTCCTTAATTTAAGCTTTCCTTGTAAAAGCAAAATTTTACTAAAATATTATTGGTGCCGTTTGCAAGGTTAGAATTAGGTTCCCAGACTGGGCACAGTGTGCCGGAAAGGGTTAAACAAAGTTAAAGAGGGCGAAATTTACTATTTCAGAAAAATAATGCAAATCAAGATATCTCAGTTTTAAATAAAAAGGAATATTGTCCAGTTAACCCCTTGAGGGGTGGTGGGATATATTTTATCCCACCTAACTTGAATGCAATTCTCACCAGAAAATTTTAACGAAATTTTATACTTATAACTTTGGCTGCAAAATGTTGAAAAAAAAATGCCTTTTCTTATTTTAAAACAAAATTTTCGATTTTTCCGGTGATAATTCAATATTACAGAGACATTAGCTTCAAAGGGGAACCCCCTTGAAGCTCCCCCCTCACCCTTTGAGCTCAGATGGTAGAATTTTCTGCCACATAATTTTAATTCCAAAATGTCACAATAGCACCAGAAAATTCAACCAAATTTACTTCAGAAATGTTTAATGCATTTTTTCCCGTATATGGTTAACCGGTTTTTTTCTTTGCAAAATACTGGTGCAAAAGTGACATTTGGAATTTTGAAGAAATTTTCCTGCCTGAGCTCAAAGGATTAAAGTGATGGCATTAAGATCACAGGCTATGCGTACTAATTGTATAGTACAGCCTTATAATTTCAAGGAATAATGCACTCCAAAAAGACATCAAAAGGGGGAAATACCCCTACCCCCATTTTCTCTGTTTATACTTAATCATTGAACCCTCAAAACTAATCAGGGATACGCTTTATCATGTAATAAACCTATATCCAAATTTCGAAGAAAGAGAAAATCACATTTTATTTAAAATTAATTCTGGTGGGAAATTGAATTATCCAATGTGCGGCGTATACGCGCGAAATTACGGTATACAGGGTGATTCCAAATTTTTTTTACAATGAAAGAGGGGTGATAGTACACATCAAGACAAACAATATTAAATCGGAGACCAAGGGTCCAAAACGTTTTCCAAAGGAGATAGCCGCCATTAAAGTTTAGGGACCAAAATTTCAAATAAACATAAAAAATGGAAAAATCGTTCGATTGATTTGCGGTTTTCACTAAAATTAACCTTTATGTCGGCATTTTCTTGAAATTAAATTATAAAGATAAATTTTAAAAAATGCCGATAGAGGGCGCTTTAGACTTTGGAGTAACGAACAACTATTTTTTGCCGGTATTTTATGCATTTCATTAAATGTTTTCTTAAGCTTAGAGTCAAACTTAAATTTTGAGCTCAAAATCTGAAAGTGGGAGTGGTTAAGTAGCACAAACTGAACTGTGTTGAGAGGGTTCAAATTTCAAATGATTATAAAAAAAACGGAAAAATTGGTTCATTGATTTGCGGTTTTTACTAAAACTATTCTTTATGTCGGTATTTTCTTAAAAATAAATTATAAAGATAAATTTTTAAAAATGTCGATAGAGGGCGCTTTAGACTTTGGAGTAACGAACAACTATTTTTTGCCGTTATTTTTTGCATTCATTAAATGTTTTCGGAAGCTTAGACTTAAACTTAAATTTTGAGCTCAAAATCTGAATAGTAGGGAGTAGTTAAGCAGCACAAAATGAACTGTGTTTCAGGGGGGAGGGGGTGTTCAGATTTAAAATAATTATAGAAAATGGAAAAATTTCTCGATTCGTTTGCGGTTTAAAATAAAACTATTCTTTAAGTCAGTATCTTCTTGAAAATAAATTTTAAAGATAAATTTAAAAAAAATTCCATTAGAGGGCGCCTTAAACTTCAGAGTAACCAATAATTAATTTTAACCATTATTTTTTTGTTCTAATTAAATGCTTGCAAAAAATTATTAAATGTTTTCGGAAGCTTAGATTTAAACTTAAATTTTGAGCTCAAAATCTGAATAATTAGGAGTAATTAAGTAGCACAAATTGAAGTGTCTTCAGGAATTGAAATTTAACTCTCCCCCCTCCACGAACACAATTCAATTTTTCGCTACTTAAACACTCCCAACGATTCAGAATTTGAGCCTAAAATTTAAGTTTATGCATTTGAAAGCATTTAATGAGATTAAAAAATAACAGTTAAAAATAGTTGTGCGCAACTCCAAAGTCTAAGGCGCCCTCTATCAGCATTTTGTGAAATTTATCTTTAAAATTTATTTTCAAGAAAATGCTCATTTAAAAATTAGTTTTAGCGAAAACCGCAAACGAATCGATCAATTTTTCCGTTTTTTATAATCATTTGAAATTTGAACCCTCTGAACAAAGTTCAGTTTGTCTACTTAACGACTCCCAACTATTCAAATTTTGAGCTCAAAATTTAAGTTTAAGCCTGAGCTTACGAAAGCATTTAATAAGATGCAAAAAATAACGCCAAAAAAGAGTTGTTCGTTACTCCAAAGTCTAAAGCGCCCTCTATCGGAATTTTTTGAAAAATATTTTTATAATTTATTTTTAAGAAAATACCGACATAAAGAATAGTTTTAGTGAAAACTGCAAATCAGTGAACCAATTTTTCCGTTTTTTTTAATCATTTGAAATTTGAACCCTTTGAACACAGTTCAGTTTGTGCTACTTAACCACTCCCACTTTCAGATTTTGAGCTCAAAATTTAAGTTTGACTCTAAGCTTACGAAAACATTTAATGAGATGCAAAAAATACCGGCAAAAAATAGTTGTTCGTTACTCGAAAGTCTGAAGCGCCCTCTATCGGCATTTTTTGAAATTTATCTTTATTATTTAATTTCAAGAAAAATGCTGACATAAAGAATAATTTTAGTGAAAACCGCAAATCAATCGACCGATTTTTCCGTTTTTTATGTTTATTTGAAATTTTGGTCCCTAAACTTTAATGGCGGCTATCTCCTTTGGAAAACGTTTTGGACCCTTGATCTCCTATTTATTATTGTTTGTCTTTATGTGTACTATCACCCCTCTTCTATTGTAAAAAAAATTTAGAATCACCCTGTATTTATATATATACATATATATATTGTCTTGCAAAAAGATAAAAATTTGAAAAGTGTATAATAGCAATAATAATAACACCAATAATAATAAATCTACTGATCACAAAAGTAGCTGCTGAGTGCATTATACAAACCTACACAAACCTATATTTATTTTCTCAAACCTATGCAAAAATCAATATTGTTTAAAGAAATTCATTCAGGAATGTTTAAAGTAATGTTTAGTAATTTTTTTTCCTGGATTTTAAAATATAAGAGAAGCAGGGTATGTATTTAAATCTAAGAAAGTTATTTTAAATCTAAGAAAGTTATTATTATTACATTTCATTATGAATGGTTTGTGAATAAGCAAAGACAAAATTGATTATAAAATGAGTACGGTGAAATATTCCAAAATGTACAAGGACATAATGGTAATATTTATGAAAGAAAAAAATGCAATTATTTTGTGAAATAATGACAAACTGATTTACTTTTTTTTTAAATATATTTCAAAGGCAATAGAATCAATAATTAAAGTTTTAATAATTTTCAGTTTAATGTTAACCAAAATATTATGATTTTCTACTGCAACATAATCTCGCATAATCCGAAATTTTGTTTTTTATTACACCATAAAATTATAAATTGAAAACCAAAGTCTTGGTTAAACATTTCATTCCGAAATGAAGGGCGAAAAACTAGAATCTGGTTTAACCTTTCCCCAAAAAATTAACTGAAAGAAAAACCTGAATCACAATTCAATACTTCACCGTAAAATTGGATAGAAAAAACCCTAGATCGTGGTTCAACCTTTTGCCAGAAAAATGGAATAGAGAAAACCTTGATTTATGATTTAACCTGTCACCAGAAAATTCGAATAAGAAATCCTGAGTCATGGTTCAACCTATAGCCAAAGAGTGTGATTAAAATGCACTAAACTGTGGTTCAACCTTTAACCATAAAATTGGATAATAATAAAAACTTTGATTCATAATTCAACCTTTCATGAGAAAAATGGATAAAAAAAACCCTGAATGACGATTCAACTTTTCACCAGAAAATTGGATATATAAAAATCCTGAATCATGGTTCAACATTTCACTAAAATAATGCTATTCGTGAAAGCACCAATAAACTGGTGAAACCTCGAACTTCATTTTTAACATTGTACTTAATACTTTCCGGCGCAGACAAATTCTGTTCGTAAAATGTGAAATTGTTGACTGACACCGGAATTTAAAAAAGACTTTTTTAGAAATTATGAATTCCCTGATTTAAGCTGTCATTTTAAAAGTAAAATTTTACTAAAATATTATTGGTGCCGTTTGTAAGTTTGGAATTAAAATTAGGTGTTGCCGGAGTGGTAACGCTGCGCCGGAAAGGGTTAATGGTTACTACTGTTTCCAAAATATAATCATCTTGATGGAATTTTTTGTGTATTTAATAGAAAAGTATATCGAAGCTTATTTCTCTTCCAAATTTTGGAGAAATATACCATGAAAAGTATTGTTTGAAAGTAGTTGCAATCAAAAATGATCGCGCCGACCTTTTCAGTTATTAGTAAAATTACTATAAGGAGAAATCAACACAAAAACAAACTGCAGCAGTTAACTGCGTTCTTTTCTATAGAATTCCAATTGATAGTCGATAGTATATTATATAATATTAAATATTAAACAATATACATGTCAGTAAAACTTTGAAGTTGGTAATCTGAATAAAAGCTGTGCACATTTAAATTGTCCAATCTAACAATGAAGTAATTTGTTTAAGCTTTAATAATATGCTTATTATTTTAATTAAACTTTCAATAAACATGCGCGATAAATCCAAAAAAAGAATCACAATATATACTTCCTTGAAAAATACGTTTGAGAAATTTTATGTCGTCAAAAAATGCTTATCTTTTATGAATTCATTTTAAAAATTCAAACGAATCGTCTTTTCAATCTTCATTTTATTTATTATTCATAAACAGAAAATTCTTTTTTTTTTTTCAGTTATATTCATGTATAAGAGGTAATAATTCATTAAATATTCAAATCTAAGAAATGGCATATCTTTGATGTTTTTTTTCACCTGTATCGTGAAATTTTATATTTCATACAGTTAAAGTAAGCACATATGTACAATATACTATTTATTTAATATTTGAAACATTTATTGCAACGAACTGTCAAAAATATTTTGAAAGAACTTCTGAATAAAAGTACATTTTCTTATCTTTTGTATACTTTAAATAACACTAATGTTATACTTTAAGAATATGTCTCATAAATTATTTTCTTTATGAATTATTATTTTATGTACTTTTATGTTTCATTATTTTTTCTTTAATGCAATATTGCACTTTTAGGCTGGTTTAACAACTTAACTGATCAATATTTTTAAAAAAAAATTCAAATAATGTCTGTTTTTTTCATGTCTTTTACAGAATTTTTAATCTTTTATCACCGGTTTTTTAAAACCGGTGATATGATATTTAAACCTTATGACGGTATTTTCTTGAAAATAAATTATAAAGATAAATTTAGAAAAATGCCGATAGAGAGCGCTTTAAACTTTGAATTAACGAACAACTATTTTTTGCAGTTATTTTCTGCATCTCATTAATGGTTTGGTAAGCTTAGACTTAAATTTTGAGCTTTAAATATGAATAGTTAGGAATGGTTAAGTAGCACAAACTGAACTGTGTTCAGGGGATTCAAATTTCAAATGTTTATAAAAAATGGAAAAATTGGTCGATTGATTTGCGGTTTTCACTAAAACTATTCTTTATGTCGGTATTTTATTGAAAATAAATTATTAAGATAAATTTCAAAAAATGCCGATAGAGAGCGCTTTAGACTTTGGATTAACGAACAACTATTTTTTGCATCTCATTAAATCGTTTCGTAGGCTTAGATTTAAACTTAAATTTTGAGCTCAAAATCTCAATAGTTGGGAGTGGTTAAGTAGCAGAAACTGAACTGTGTTCAGAGGGTTTAAATTTCTACGATTATAAAAAACAGAAAAACTAGTCGATTCGTTTGAGGTTTTTGCTAAAACTACTCTTTAAATCAGTGTTTTCTTGAAAATAAATTTTAAAGATAAATTTCACAAAATGCCGATACAGGGCGCATTAGACATTGGAGTAGCGTACAACTATTTTTAGCCGTTATTTTTTTAAATCTCATTAAATGCTTTCAAATGCTTAGATTTAAATTTTGAGATCAAATTCTGAATCGTTGCGAGTATTTAAGCCCGGTAGCAAAAAGTGCGTGACGCGCAACGCGCTTCGCAGTTTTATTTTTATCCTTGCAGATAAATTTGCCAACTTAGAAAAGAAAAAAATTATTATTTGGGGGAAAAAAATTGGACAGGACGCGAAAAAATGGCGAATTTCATCCAAAGATCGCGAGAAAAACCAACATATTTCATCAAAAGACCACAAAAAACTGCAGATTCCTAGAAAAGATCGCGAAAAAAATAGCAGAATTCGTCAAAGATCACGAAAAAATAGTAAATTTTGTTAAAAAATCATGAAAAACTTCTAATTTCGTAAAAAACCGCTTAAGAAATAGTATCTTTCGAAAAAAAATCTTGAAAAAACGGCACCTTTTGTCAAAAGTTAGCAAAAAACCGTCAGATTTCGTCAAAAGATCGCGAAAAAACAAGAGATTTCATCAATAAGTCATAAAAAAATAAATGTCGTTTAAAAAATCGCGAAAAAACGGTAAATTTCATCAAAAAATCGCGAAAAAATTATAGATTTCATCAAAAAAAATTGAAAAAAAGTAGATTTCAACAAAAGATCGTGAAAAAAGGTAGATTTAATCAAAATATCGCAAAAAAACTGCAGATTTTGACCAAAGATCGCAAAATAGAGGCAGTTTTCGTCAAAAAATCGCGAAAATATGGTAAATTTCGTTAAAAAATCGTAAAAAAATGGAATATTTCGTCAAAAAATATTGAAAAAACTGCAGATTTCGTCTAAAGATCGCGAAAAAACGGCAGATATCGTCAAAAGATCGGGAAAAAAGGAAAGATTTCATCAATAAATTATGAAAAACAATAAATTTCGTTTAAAAAATCGGAAAAAAAATGGTAAATTTCATCAAAAGAACGCGAAAAAACTATATATTTCATCAAAAATAGCAAAAAACGGCAGATTTTGTCAAAAAATCGCGAAAAACAGGCAGATTTCTTCAAAAAAATTGCGAAAAAATGGTAAATTTCGTTAAAAAAAATCGTAAAAAATAGGCTAATTTTGTAAAAAAAAAAAAAAAAAAAAAAAAAAAAAAAAAAAAAAAAGGTAAATTTTGTTAAAATATCACGGAAAAGCTGCATATTTCGTCAAATAATCACAACAATAAAATGAAATTTCGTTAAAGGGGCACAAAAAAAAAAGTTGTGTATTTTCTAATACAGAATTCTAGTTTTTGCTGCTACAAATTTTTTTTTCTCTTTCTTTCTCCAAAAACTGATTTTGCTGTCCCTTTTTTTTTTTTTTTTTTTTTTTTTTTTTTTTTTTTTTTTTTTAATGTTCCAAAAGCGGATTTTTCTGCACCAGAATTCGTTTTTTGACCATAAATTAGCACTGCATATTTTAACAAAATTTTGGATACACATCCAGTGTATTTATAAAAATTATCATTCGGAATTTTCTATTTCTTTTTCATAATATTTACTTGGTTTTTCAAAGTATCACTGATATAAAACTATAACATATATACTTTATGGTAAAGAAATAGTGACTTTAAATATTTAATGTGCAGCCTTTTTGAATAAAATTTAAGGTTTTGATATTTTAAATGATTTTTGTCCCCTTTTTTTTGAAAAAAATTGTAGCACATTTCAATATTTTATTTTAACATATTTTATTTTAACATTTTATTATGATTTAACAAGTAAACAAATGTTTTGAGAATTTAAGGAGGCAGTGTAGCATCTACTGCTCAATGGAATTGGAATTGTTTTCTTCATTTTATCACTATTTCACATGTGACAATATAAATGATTTTTTTCTTCTTTAATATCATTGTATTTATTTCTTCTGTAGATTTGAATACTTAGGCAAGGTAAGAAACTATACATTGTTTTCAGTAGCTGTACACTATATTTCAATGTAATTTTAAATAGATTTAGAATTAACTTCAAACTTAAAGAACCACTTTACGTATTCATTATTAATCTAATTCTTCAAAAAATATTAATTTTACTATTTACTTATTCAGGTTATATTATAATTGAAATATATTTATCTTTTTATAACATTAATCAGTAAGAACTGTATTTATAATGTACATAAGAAAATTATAACACGCCCTCCCGCAGACAATTTTCATCCTGCTGCATTGCTGTCGCAGACACAACCATAACTTTCTGCTACTGGGTGTTTAAGTAGCGCAAAATATAACTGTGTTCGAGGGGGAGGGGGTTAAATTTTAACTTCTGAACACACTTCAGTTTGCGCTTCTTAACCCCTCCCAACGATTCAGAATTTGAGTTCAAAATTTAAGTTTAAATCTAAGATTTCGAAAACATTTAATAAGTTTCGGAAAGCATTTAATTAGATACAAAAAATAACGGTTAAAATTAGTTGTTGGTTACTCTGAAGTTTAAGGCGCCCTCTAACGGAATTTTTTGAAATTTATCTTTAAAATTTATTTTCAAGAAGGTACTGACTTAAAGAATAGTTTTTTTTTAAACCTCATACGAATCGACCGATTTTTCCGTTTTTTATAATCGTTTGAAATTTGAACCCTCTGAACACAGTTCAGTTTGTGCTACTTAACGACTCCCAACTATTCAGATTTTGAGCTCAAAATTTAAGTTTAAGTCTAAGTTTACGGAAACATTTAATCAGATGCAAAAAATAACGTAAAAAATAGTTGTTCGTTTCTCCAAAGTCTAAACCGCCCCCTATCGGCATTTTTTTTTTTAAATTTATCTTTATAATTCATTTCAATAAAATACCGACATAAAGAATAGTTTTAGTAAATACCGCAAATCAATCGACCAGTTTTTCCGTTTTTTATAATCATTTGACATTTAAACCCTCTGAACACAGTTAAGTTTGTACAACTTAGCCACTCCCAACTATTCAGATTTTGATCTCAAAATTTAAGTTTAAGTCTAAGCTTACGAAACCATTTAAAGAGATGCAAAAAATCACGGCAAAAAATAGTTTATCTCTACTTCAAAGTCCAAAGCGCCCTCTATCGGCATTTTTCGAAATTTATTTTCAAGGAAATACCAACATAAAGAATAGTTTTAGTGAAAACCGCAAATCATTCGACCAATTTTTCCGTTTTTTATGTGTATTTGAAATTTTGGACCCCAAACTTTAATGTCGGCTATCTCCTTTGGAAAACGTTTGGGACCCTTGGTTTCCTATTTACTATTGCTCGTCTTGATGTGTTCTATCACCCCCTAGCGTATATACCATGAGTTTAGGGACACCCTGTATATCAGAATTGTCAAACTGTCTGCAATATACCACTATTTTTAATAATAGTCGCCACCTTATTTAATTTCTAATATTTCACGGGCCACAGGTAGACTGTTGTAAATGTTTGGATCATTATTCTGTTAAAATTTAGTGGTTCGTATGGAAACTTTGTGCTCCTTTAACCCTTTATCAGGCATCGGTAGTATTTTTATCATTTAATTTTTATTAAAAACTGATTAATTCGCACTCAAAATTTTTAGTAAGGTAATTTGTGTTAATATTAACCAAACGTAAATGGCACATTTCATTTTGAAATAAATTTGTTTATAGATTCTGGTGGCAGTGAAGCTTTTCAACCTTTTAGCCAAAGAATCGATTTGCCCAATAAAGGGTTAGCCCTGCTAAGGTTAAAAAAACACAAAGGTCTATTTCGACACAAAAGTCATATTCAAAGTTATTGAGTCTGTGGCTTTTTGCACATTTTGATTTTTAGAAATATTGTTGTTCTGTTAAAACTTTCAAATGTTCCAATAATAATTAAATAAAAGTACATTTTCTGAATTAAAACATTGGTAGGAAACTTTAAACTTTGCATATTTTAAATAATGTACATTTAAACTAAACACCGCTTGAGGGTTAACTCCTTCAAGGGCGGTGGTTCTTTTTTTGGAAAATCTAACTTTAATTCCTAAATGCCACATTGACACCAGAATGTTTGAATGAAAATTTTCCTTAGACTAAAAATGTGAATCAAAGCTTTTGGGTATTTCGAAGCAAATTTGTTTGTAAATTCCGGTGTTATTTACTCTTTTCGGCATTTTACGTACATACCCTACCTTGCCTTCAAAAGGGTTAATATCAATATTAATTATTCTTAGCAGGCTTATCAAAATTTCACAGAATTAAAATAGGACACGCAATCTAATTGCTTTGAAATAACTTTTGACAGACTTTCTTTAAAAATGACGTAGAAAGGAAAGAACATTATTTTTTTAAAGTGTGTATCCTGACTATCCTGAATGTATCCAAACACTATTGAATAATATATTTAATTATTTTTTCATAATTTAGTTATTTTATCTCTAAAGCAACTAAACGGCGAACTTGTTTGTCTGTTACACAGTTGAAAATCGCTATGCTTGTTGGCCACCGTTTTTTCTGAAAAGCTCGCTTTGCCTTATTCAATTGATGAGATTTGTCCGCTAAAATAAATCACATTTTTCTGCTCTAAAATACTGGTAGCCAAAAATTATAGTATGACAAACATACGTAACAGACAAACATATTCGCCTGGAATTAGCCTAAATTGAAAGTCTTCTAATTAATCATCGGTCTACTTAATTAATTACAATGCGTCGAATAAAATCTCTTATTTGGTAAACTTTTCTCTAATCAGGATTATTCAAAATCTCTGTTAGTATGGAAAGAAACCTATTGCTCTAGAGAACACGAACTTCCAACTTTTTTCTCCACATCGCTGACAGTAAAAATTAAGTGCAATCAGATGTTCAAAAATCAAAAACTCTGCATAGAAAGCAAACAGAAAACATGGTTCGTAAGAGTCCTGGAATTTCCTGACCGTGAAATTCTTCAGTTAGAGTATATCCTTATATAAATGCTTTCCTTAAATACGGCGAAACATCGTGCATTTGAACTAGGTTTCTTTTTTCACTAAAGAATACTAAGCCTAGCGTCCCATTTTTGGGACAGTTTTAAAAAATTCAAGCGAGCGCATTTCACACCAGTAAAAAAGAGGATAAATGAATACTTTCTTTCTCGAGAAAAAGTCCTCGATAAATTAAGATAAAAGTTTTTCTTGCTTTAAAAGTGGTGGGAAAATGCAAATTTTGAATTTTAACGAAGAAAATAATTCAGGCACTAATGGGTTAATATTTCACTTGGAAAATTACTTTGCATAATCAAAAAATGTCTGTCATCATACAAAACAGAAATTACTATTTGAATTTAGTATGAGGTCTGAAATTCTGAATATAAAAAAGGGAGGCCAAATGGACAATTCTATGTTGACGTATAATATTAACACTAGAATCAGGGCCTGATTATCAACGGGGCACACTCACACCAGGAAAAACAAATAAAAATCTTTTCCTTATTCAAGACAGTAATTTTGAATGAAAAGGACGCTTAATTAAGACGAAAATTTCTATAACATTTTGCTGGTGAGAGAGTGCCCCGTTAGTAATCAGGCCCTGACTAGAATGACGGCGAAGGGCCAATTTGGCCCTTATTAAGGGGATATATTTCGGTTTGAACCATAAAGGGTGTAGCCGGGTTTCTTAGTAAAATATACCCTTGAGTCAACCACATCGAGTCCTACATGGATCGATAGCCCATAAAAAGAAATTCATTTCTCCCCAGTTTTAAGTTTGTATCTCAAGACCATGGGGGGTAATGGCCTTAAATGCCTGTTTTGGAAAAGAACGCATTGTGACGAAACTACTGAGCAGATTTCAACGAAATATATAAGGGATGTAAAAAACCACCATACGAATGTTTGACAAGTTTTTTAGATTTTTTTAAACAAAATAACAAGTTTTATAACATTTTTCCTATTTTAAAATGAACATTTTAATTAAAAATAAACTGAAATTTCTGAGTGACCACCTTAATTTTTTTGCATGAAATACCATGAGACATGATGCATATTCACTATGAATTTCAACTTTCTACGTATGGTGCATCATATTAAAACAAGTTCGAAATTGCACGTGAACGTAGCAAATGAGGTGCGTTCGTACGATAACGAAGTTTTAAAAATATTCAGATCTTGCTGATATAGTATGGCGTACTCCGGATACAGTATAGTAGTCGAAATCTTTACGTTTCTGTAAATATGCAGGAAGTAATTTTTATTACACTTCAGCAACGTACATCTTATTCATAAAATGTGAAATAGTTGAATATAATTAAAACACCTACCAAACCATGTTTCCCCGTATAGCATTATATAGTGGAATACTTTTGTGTGGCCCTGTAATTTAATAATAAAAATTCTTTGCATCACAGATTGTACAGAATGCATATTTTAGTATATATTTCATAGATTCATGCCAATTCTATTATGTTCGAATGAGTGTAACATCATTAAAATGCATTTGAAACTTTTTCCCCATTGACCGTAATGTAACGGAATCCTTTTGATTGTCCCTGTAATTGATCTATGCATCCGCTTTTCATTACATTTGAAATGACTCGACAAAATTACGCAATAATTATATGTTTTAAATTTCAAACGATTAAAATGCATTTAAAACTTTTTTCCCTATTGACCGTAATGTAACGGAATCCTTTTGAATGTCCCTGTAATTGATCTATCCACCCGATTTTCATAAAATTTGAAATGACTCGACAAAATTATGTTATAATTATGTATTTTAAATTTCAAACGATTCGGCCGGGTAGTTTTTGCGTTGTTATATGCGGACAGACGGACAGACAGACAGACAGACGGACGGACGGACTGAGCGACAACAATAGGTGCTACGTATTTACATAATTACGAACGCACCTAATAATTATATGTTGTAAATTTCAAACGATTAAAATGCATTTAAAACTTTTTTCCCTATTGACCGTAATGTAACGGAATCCTTTTGAATGTCCCTGTAATTGATCTATCCATCCGATTTTCATAAAATTCGAAATGACTCGACAAAATTATGCTATAATTATGTATTTTAAATTTCAAACGATTCGGCTGGGTAGTTTTTGCGTTGTTATATGCGGACAGACGGACAGACAGACGGACAGACAGACGGACAGACAGACAGACGGACGGACGGACTGAGCGACAACAATAGGTGCTACGTATTTACATAATTACGAACGCACCTAAAAAGGGCAAAGTCATATTCTGGCAGAAATGTGGGGCGTGTCTCGTACAAATTTCACACCTCCTTTTCAAATCTCACATATTAATTCACACGGTATTTTTAAAAGAAGGCGTGAAATTTGTCCGAGACACACCCCACATTTCCACCAGAATATGATTTTGCCTTTCTTTTAATATGATGCACCATACGTAGAAAGTTGAAATTGATAGTTAATATGCATCATGTCTCATAGTATTTCATGCAAAAAAATTAAGGTGGTCTCTAAGAAATATCAGTTTATTTTAAATTAAAATGTTCATTTAAAAACAGGAAAAATGTTAGAAAACTTGTTCTTTTGTTTAAAAAAATCTGAAAAAATTGTCAAACATTCGTATGGTGGTTTTTTACAGCCCTTATTTTTGTTCGTTGAAATTTGCTTAGTAGTTTCGTCGCAATGCGACATTTCCAAAACAGGAATTTAGGGTCATTACCCCCAATAGTCTTGAGATACAAACTTAAAACTGGGGAGAAATGAATTTCTTTTTATGGGCTATCGATCCCTGTAGGACTCGATATGGTTGACTCAAGGGTATATTTTACTATGAAACTCGGCTATACCCTTTCTCTCTAAAATATGTTTAAAAGTAACAAAGAAAAAACGATTTAAGTAAACCGAAAACTTAAAAAGTTTTCATTAAAAATTCTGGTGTAAAATAATTTTTATAATTTTGTTGTGCATTCCGAGTTTCCTTAGGCAAACCAAATGTGACAAAATTTGCGCATCCCGAGATTTCTACCGGGGATGCTTTTTCCATCTAATAAACTCTCCTTGAATATTCTTGCCAGTTATTTTTTATTGTAAATCTTGCAATATTTAAACAGGGCATTTTCCAGATTAAATTAGACACCATTTTCTGTTTTAAGGAACCAGTGAGAAAACGATTAAAAATTCTTTAACCCTTTCCGGCGCAAGCAAATTCTATTAGTAAAATGAGAAATTGTCGATTGACACCGGAATTTATAAAGGACTTGTCTAGATATTACGAATTCCTTAATTTAAGCTTTCATTGTAAAAGCAAAATTATATTAAAATATTACTGGTGCCGTTTGCAAGTTTGGAATTAAAATTAGGTGTTGCCGGCCCGGCAACACTGCGCAAGAAAGGGTTAAAAGAAGTTCATTTCGGAGGGGTTAAACGGACAGTTTTTATCCTATTTTGACAAAACAATTACGTGGCTAATGGATTAAGAATCATGAATAATATTTATATATACTATATTTTGCCATGTACGATTAATAGATTATTAGTGATTTTTGTTTAAATAAATTACTTTATCGCAGTTCGATGTTTATGAAAACTAATTTTATTTTCATCTACGAAGCCAAAATTCTTATTTTGAAATACTTCACCAGGGGTGAGATTTCCGCGTTTTTTCTCACCAGTATTTTGTTAGAGAAAATCTTATTTCGTTTAACCCTTTTTGTCTGCGAGTTCCATTACATCTAATGCCCAGCTTGATTCCCAAATGCCACATTGACACCAGAATTCTGGTATAAATATTTGCGTTTTTAATGTATGGGAGAAATAGATTTTTCTTATTTTGAAATACATTTATACGCAAATTCCATTGTCAATCAATCATTTCAAAATTTTCGCAATGAAAGTGTCCTGCCCCGGAAAGAATTTAGTCGAATTTTTTTTACCATTTAACAGAACAACATTTTTTTTTAATAAAATACTGATATGCAAAAACTCAAAAATCTCGTCCTTGGTCGCCACTCTCCTAAGCACAAGGTCTTTGGAACATTTATTGCAGGTAATTTACAGGATGGAATAAATGAAACAAATAAAGTTTAGCAAACTCTACTTGCAGGGGAGTGTGAAGAGCAGCAGCATATAGTCTTAAAAAAAGGTAGTACTAGATTCTGGGACAATCCTCAGCATTTTTAATGAAAAATCTGCATTATTTCCGGAGTACCGTGGCTTAGCTTAGAAAGCGGAACATCTCCAGTAATTCTGGGATGTGTGGTAAGCCTAACTATTTATATCTATGTGCATAACATCGACATCCTTTCTGTTATCAGCCCTTAAGTTTGTTAAAATTGTCCAATTTGTAAAATTGTCTGAAATATTGTTTTTTGTTGTATTGAACAAATATTTTGTGTTTATTCGAATTTTTTGATGCGCCCACTCGTTTATTTAGTTATTAGGGCGATGGCTAAAAATCACTAAGCGCTGTATTCGAATCTTTTTTTGGACTTACAAGGAGAAGACACGAGGTTGGGGACACACAATCCATTGACTCTTTGTGCAATGATACAGTATATAGTTAGTAGATAAACTTATCACAATTTTTGCCTCATCTATTTTTGCAGAATGTATATCATGCCGTGTGACATATGATAAAAGTTTTAATTTAATGCTGTTATAAACCATTCTCTAATAGATTTTAAACATCTGTAACTACTATGCATTAATGTAATCTTCAGTTTGTTGCCTGTAGTCCAAAAATGACCGATAATTTATAATTACAAAAAGTTGCCTTATTTAAACACACAAACTTTCCGATTAAATACAGTCTCAAAAAAACTTTCGTCTTTTCACAGAAAAAGTACTGGCAGCACTGCTGCCAGAAATTGTCTGTATATTGGCGATTATCTGTTTATTTTTTTCTCCGTCAAAAGAGGAAAAATATCGTCTTTTGAAAAAAGTCTGGAAAAGATAAATACGTCGGCGGTGAGGTTCGAACTCACGACCCCAGTATTACAAGGCCAACGCTCATCCTCGGTGCCACGATTGCTCAGGAGAAAAGTGCTTAGAAGTAGAATCCTTTATTTCTTATGAGTGTGATCTGGTTTATTTCGTTAAAGAGCTTTTAATTTTGAAGTTAATTTCGGGAAGATTTCATCTTTAATGAAACAGTGGCTGGGGTTTTTATACGTTTATATTAATATAGTAGGCTATTTCCATGAGTACTTGTAGTGTAAGTCACAGGCTACGATTTTTGGCTACCAGTATTTTAGTACAAAAAAAAATGCGATTTATTTTATCGGCACATTCTCATTAATTGAATAAGGCCAAGCAGACTTTTCGAAAGTAACGGTGGCAAGCAAGCATAGCAATTATAAGGTAATGTGACTTACACTACAAAACCCATGGAACTAGCCAGTATAAAAATGTGAATTTTAATTATATTTGCGTAGATTGCTAGAAGAAAAATTTGGATGTTGCATGATAAGATTTTTTTTAATAATATCAATTTTTTTTCTTTTTGCATTTTATTTTTTAATTAAACTATCTTTTAAATGTGTTCACTTAAAGTACATTTTAAATGGGAATATTTATTATATAAATAACTTAGTAAATTCAACTTTATTCAACTTATCCAACTTTGAATATGAATAACAAATTGTGAGAATTTTTGAATGAATGAAGAAAGTAATTGTTATTTATTTTTAAATACGAAAACATTTGTGTCTTTTTAAACTAAATTAGACATTTTAATCTTTAGAATAGTTTGCTTTTCATTTTAAAAATAAATTCGAATTTATTACTAACAGATCCAATACGCATGCGTGCAAGAAATAAACAGAATCTCTTCCTCATTTTTTGACGTTCGGAATGAATTCACAGATCAAATACGTTTTCTGGGAATACGGTAATTATTTCTGAAAAAATAACGATAACGTAGTGTATATTGACGAATTTTTCTGACAGTGTAAGCTAAAGAAGTACTCATCCAAATATTGCCTTTTGAAATTTGTCGAGGCAAAACGTTTTAGGAAAAAAAGTTGAATATCTTCACATTATTTTAATTAAAACTACGTATTCTAAAATTTAATAAATATATAAAATTAACGAAGCTGAGAATATTTTAAATAAAATTTAGAGAAATTCAATAAAAATGGAGAAGAGATGGTATTACTTCGCAAAATTTTTCAGTTGAAGTAATTAATAGTTCGAGCGCTTTCTAGGCAATATCGGTGTTTCATAAACATGTTTTTTTACAGTTAGTTTAGTTTTATTAGAGAAATGTAAAGTATTAATATTGTTTAACTTTTAAGATATTAAACGAAGTGTGAATTATGAATCTATGGATCATATAAACAACTTTAAAAAACACATCTTCTTCAAAGACAGTCTTTTAAGTAAATATTGGGATTTTTCAGATTGAAATTAAAAAGAAGTCATTATTTAATAAAAGGCTGGGGAAAGCAAGGCTTCCATTCGATTCATTTTTAAACACCACACTTATTTAAATAAAATCTTTTTTATAAACATCATAAAAACATTCCACGAACAGCGTTTCTCTTGGAATTGTTGCAGAAACCAACCACGAATTTTTTTCTAAAAAGTTACTTGTTTTCAAAAAACGCATCAGTGGATGCTCTGAGAAGAAAATAATAGAAAACTAAGGTAATTCAGTCATTCAAAATTTTAAATAAAAGATTGTGAGATTTTCTTTAAAATAATAATAAATGAATTTAATTTTTTGTAATAATAATTACAAAAGTATCTGTGAAATGAAAAAACGAAAGTGATTTTCTAATAAACTTCAACGTAATTGGGAAAAAAACATACATAGAGCAAAAAAATCAAGTCATCAAAAGAAAACTTAAAAAAAGGAACATCGCTTACACAAGAGAGTAAAAATATAGACGCCAGCACTAAATTTATTTCGGGGATTTTTTTTTGTCTAATATTTCGGGCGAAATTTATGTTAGAATGCTATTAAATTTTCACCGACGATTTTAGTGGTAAGAAACTACCCGCTGTCGCCTGGATTTTTGCAACTCTGCCCTTACATTTTAACCCTTTCAGTGGCACAGCACTTCACATTCTTAAAATTGTGAAATGATTGATCGACAACTGAATTTAAAAACAACTTTGTTTGAAAATAGATAAAAGTTTTTCTTCGCGTACTTGATAAAGTTAAAAACTTCATTTCAAAATTCTGGTGTCAATGTAGCATTTCGCTATTAATATTAAGTGGGATATGTTTTATCTCACCGCCCTTCTAGAGGTTAATTGCCAAATTGTATCAGAGATATAGAAGAAATTTGCCTCGAAATTGTTTTTTCTTTCTTTTTTTTCTTTTTTTTACGAAAATAAATGCAATTTTCGCAACTATCGTCCTGGGTCAATCCATTTCAAGTAGTCCAGCACTAGTCGCTGGACCATTTTTAAAAAATCTGAAATTTTTTGTACAACAACCCTAACATGATGGAAGTTCAAAATGATCGTTATTTTAATTTTACTATTTTTTGTTTGTGCATGGCGGCCATCTTTGTTGCATCGTGTGCAGAGATTTTTCAGATACTAGGATACACAAAGTTGTAAATATCTCGTCTTTTATTTTCCCAATTGAAATGGGGTTTGCAGCATTTTGTTCAGAATAAAATAAGCTAAATGTATAGTGGTAGAATAATTTTAGAAAATAAAATTTTACGAGTGAAATTTAGCACAAAATTTAAGATTTTTTCCAAAATCTATCCGTTTGCAAGAGGAAATTTTTCATGCAGGGAAAAGTGTCACACTTACGCAATTTTTTATACAAATAGGTCAAAAGTGCATGTGCTCATACACCAAGTCCCAGATGTGGGAGTTGATTTCTCTTTGCAAAAAAATTTCCAAAATTCGTCAAAAATTTCAAAAATCGCACTTTTTAGGCTTGGATATCTCTGGTGGGGCACGAGATAAAAATCTGAAATTCTGGCCTTTGATAGTATTGTGTAGTAATGTTATGTACAAAAAATTTCAAGAAGGACATTTGACTACAAGCGGAGATATGACATGGACAATATGTAAAAACAATACTGCCAAACTATTGTAACCTACTATGTAACTGTTCAACAAGACTGTCAACTTTACACAATTTTTCTACAAATAGATCACAAGTGCTTGTACTCATACACCAAGACCCAGATCTGGGAGTTGATTTCTCTTTGCGAAAAAAATTCCGAAATTCGTCAAAAATTTCAAAAATCGCACTTTTTAGGCTTTGATATCGCTGGTGGAGCACGAGATAAAAATCTGAAATTCTGACCTTTGATAGTATTGTGTAGTAGTGTTATGTACAGAAAATTTCAAGAAGGTGATTTAACTATAAGCTGAGATACGGTGATTAAAAAATTTTAAGAAATGCTATTATGAGTACATTAGGAAAAATGAGATTAGTCTCTTTTATTACAATATTTACACAGAAAATATCGTTTATTGAAAACAGTTTAATAATAAATGTTTAATTTACAAAGTTACTATATATGATCAATAAAGAGCTTAACACTATTTACGAGAGATGTTATGAATTCGACTAGTTACTGTTGTCAGTCCATCAGGCTGTTCTTTCTCAAAATTTTATTACCCAAGTCTTGTCATCCCTTGTTAACTTGAATGAAATTCTCTAGGTTTAATAATTGAAACCATGTAAACTGGATCGGTTGCAACCCATTGTCTGAAATTTACTTTTCCTGAAATGTGTACCGAGTAAAATTGTTGCAATAGGATTCCTCTGGACAAATAGTGTATTGGCTTAGCATACATTCTGAATTGTATAAATCACGCAGGCGCATTTGAAGAAGATATTTGTAATTAACATTTAACTTTGTACCATAAATAATTAATTTAAAATTTTGGAGGTATGAACAATTACATAGTAGGTTACAATAGTTTGGCAGTATTGTTTTCACATATTGTCCATGTCATATTTCAGCTTTTAGTCAAATCTCCTTCTTGAAATTTTTTGTACATAACACTACTACACAATATTATCAAAGGCCAGAATTTCAGATTTTTATCTCGTGCTCCACCAGAAATATCAAAGCCTAAAAAGTGCGATTTTTGAAATTTTTGACGAATTTTGGAAATTTTTTTGCAAAGAGAAATCAACTCCCAGATCTGGGACTTGGTGTATGAGTACACGCACCTTTGACCTATTTGTAGAAAAAATTGCGTAAGGTTGACAGTCTTGTGGAAAAATTACATAGTAGGTTACAATAGTTTGACAATATTGTTTTCACATATTGTCCATATCATATCTCAGCTTGTAGTCAAATCTCCTTCTTGAAATTTTTAGTACATAACACTACTACACAATACTATCAAAGGTCAGAATTTCAGATTTTTATCTCTCGCCCCACCAGAGATATCAGAGCCTAAAAAGTGCGATCTTTGAAAATTTTCGGAATTTTTTTCGCAAAGAGAAATTAACTCTCAGATGTGGGACTCGGCGCATGAGTACACGTATTTTTGTTCTATTTGTAGAAAAAATTGTGTAAGGTTGACAGTTTTCCTTGCATAAAAAATTTCCTCTTGCAAATGGATAGATTTTGGAAAAAATCTTAAATTTTGTGCTAAAATTTCACCTGTAAAAATTTATTTGTCAAAATTATTCTACCACCGTACATTTAGCCTATCTTATTCTGAACAAAATGCTGCAAACCCCATTTCAATTGGGAAAATAAAAGACGAGATATTTGTGTATCCTAGTATCTGAGAAAATCGCTGAACACGATGAAACGAAGATGGCCGCCATGCACAAACAAAAAATAGTAAAATTAAAATAATGATCATTTTGAACTTCCTTCATGTTAGGGTTGTTGTACAAAAAATTTCAGATTTTTTAACCCATTAGTGCCTAGCGTCCCATTTTTGGGACAGTTTCAAAAAATTCAAGTGAGCGCCTTTCACACCAGTAAAAAGGAGTATAAATAAATACTTTCTTTCACGAGACGAAGTCCTCGATAAATTAAGATAAAAGTTATTCTTGCTTTAAAAGTGGTGAGAAAATGCAAAATTTGAATTTTAACGAAGAAAATAATTCAGGCACTAATGGGTTAAAAATGGTCGAGCGACCAAAAAAATATTTTCTGGACCACTTGAAATGGATTGACCCTCCTACATTCGTACAACAATCGTCTATATATTAAACAAGTAAGAAAAATCATGCGTTAAGTATAGATTATGAAGCACTTTCCAACACTTAATGAAATCTTTAAAAAAACTTTGTTATTTAGGGAAATAATAGTGTATAGCCAAATGTACCCAAATATGTATTCCAGTACTTTTGAACAGCCCTGTATTTCATATGTCAGTTGATATAATGGGAAAATTTAGTTTAGCAAGAAAATACCCAGTAGCTTGAAATTTCTTTTTCAGCAATTCATACTATTAGATGGAAACATACTTGAATACTTTTGTTCAGCCCTGTAGTTTACATTGTTCCTTTATTACACGTCAGCATTTGGCTAAAATTTATTGTAAACTAAAACACTTTTAAAACAACTGAAATCACATTCTCATAAATCATCATTCATAAGCGTCCATGTACCGAATTCTTTGCGTGGCCCTGTATATTAGGGTGAATCGAAAAATCGAAATTCGGATAATCGAATCGGCGCGGGGTGCAAAAGTTGCCTTTTATGCATGCTAATTCACATATGTTTTTTTATTGAAATCCATTCATATCTTCCGGTGCCCCAAACGTCTCAAAAATAGTAAAAATTGAAATTTTTATAAATTTTATATATTTTTTTTGCTTCTTAATATTTTTAAATTTATTTTTGACGCGGGTTGCGAAAGTTGCTTTATATATATATTAGTTCAATCTTTTTTTTTATATATAAATCCACCCATATCTTCCAGTGCCCCCAAGTGCCCCCAAAATGGTAAAAAATTTGAAATTTTTATAAAAATTTATAATTTTTGTTTTTTTAATTTCTTTTAAATTATTTTATCAGCAGAATAAAAAAGATGCATTTTATGGTATATTAGCATGCATCCAAATAATTTTCAACTTTGATAAATTTCTTCCAATGCCCCAAAACTTTTAATTATTTGCCGAAAATCGAGTTTCATGCAAATTTTGAGCTAAAAAATACAAGTAAAATTAACAGTTAAAGAATAATTTATTTAACGTAAAAGGTAGATCGAGAGGATGAGAAATCGTTTATCGTATTTTATTAAATGTATAAAATAAACTTTTTATACTTTATTATTTGGAAGGCAACATAGATAGAAGAGTTCTCAGCAATGACCAGCAATATTTATATGATATTTGCATAGCAATATCACGTGGTGAATGTGGTTCCGATCTGGCATTAATGAAACCTGGTCCAGTTTATCACTCAAGATGGCTAACAACTACGTGTAGAATTTTAAGGTTATAAGTGGCTACAGAAAATCCTTCTGATAATCTCATTACTCTTACAACATATATTATGAAGGTATATGCACCTGTATGGTTTCATGTCAAAACAAAGCCATCCATAACTGAAGGAGCGCGTCATATTTGGAAACTTATCACATATTCTAGATATTTGGAACCCAATTTAAGAAAGATCGTAGATGCAGTTATTCAACGAAATAGTTTTTTTTTTTTTTTTTTTTTTTTTTGCCACCCTGAAAATTTGCTATTGTCAATGCTCACAGATAACAGAGAGCATATCAGATCTTTAGCAATGCGAAAGCTAATTTATGCTAGAAATTAAAAAAAAATCACCAGAAGTGAGAATTTTCAAAGTACCCCAAATAAACTTCAAAGTGAAGGATTATTTTGAACTTATTGACTGGCAACCAGTTGGACGTTTTGAACCACCTCTTTTGATGAATGTGCCTTGCAAAGAAATTGAGAATAAGATAAAAGTTGTAAAAACGAATGAATGGTCAAAATATCCATGCCATACCCAAGCGGTTGAAAGATGCGTTAGATTAGTGTCTGAGACATCAGAAACTGTATCTGGGCAAGAAAAGAGACACGGTTTTATATTGAATAGAATAAAATCAAGAAGCCATATAAAACACTTTGATACCAAAAAAGATTACAAACTTTAAAAATGTGCAAAATTTCCAAATTGAAGGATGTAAAACTTTTCTCTAAGTAAGTTCGATTTTTGTAATTTTTATGTCACTTATTATTGCAAAATTAATGTTATTTATAACCTTATACGTTATTAACCCGGGAGAACGCGCGCTATTCAAGGTATGAATGATTTTAACTTTGCCACCATTAAAATCCAATTATAACAGTCACTTTATTAAGAAGGAGACAATTCTTAGAAATTTTGCGATAAAATAAGTTGAAGATTACTTTAAAAAAATTAGTGGTTACAATTGTAAAAACCATACGCACTCAGGGTCTTTTAGGCCCTGCGCGCGTCCTCGCGGGTTAATTAAACTGTTTTAAAAATTTGTAAGTATTTTTTGTAAATTATAATTCTTAATACATTTTTGTAAAAATTTCAGTTTTTAATTATAATTGGTGCATCAAAGATGTGAATGGATTTTGATTAAAAAAAATATATGGGAACTGCAGAGTTATGTAGTATTGTAATAACAACTTTCCAAGCCAGTGCCAAATGAATTTCAAAAAGTAAAATAAAATAAAACAAAAAATATTTTTTTTCAAGAAAATTTCAATTTTAAACTATTTTTGGGGCGCTTGGGGCACCGGAAGATATGGATGAATTTTATTTAAAAAAAATATGTAAGCTAAGATAGATAAAACATAGCTTTTGCACCCCGCGCCAAAAGTAATTAAGAAAAAATAAATAAACAAAAAAATATAAAAAAAATCATGAAAAACTCAATTTTTAATTATTTTTGGGGCGCTTGGGGCACCGGAAGATATTAATGGATTTTAATTAAAAAAACCATGTAAATTAGTATACATAAAAGGCAACTTTTGCACGCCACGCCGATAGTGATTTCTAAAAAAAAAAAAATTTCCTATACTTTTCGATCCACCCTACTGTATATCCTTTTATCTATATTCTGCAAACATTTCTCAGTAAATTAAGTGAAGCTCAGCGTAAAAATGCATAGCTTATTTAAGAACCACGCTTAAATAATTTACGCTCATATTCAGTAACGTTGGTGAGCTCTTTTGATTAGCCCTGTATATCAACTATAACATTTATACACACCATATAATGTGCATATATTTAGCGAAATATAAACGCGCATATCATAATTAAAATGCATTTCATCCCTCCATCAGTCATCATCGGACACATATACGGTACTTCGGAAAGAATATACTATTTGAAATCTTTTGTATGGCCCTGTAAATGCTATGTACTTCATATTATGCAAGACAGTAGCGTATAATTTATATTAAGCTTCAGTGACATATATCAATTTTATTATAGGGGAGAGTGGGGATACTTGAGCATAGGGGATACTTGAGCCACCCCCTTTATCTCTACAGTTGTTCAATTTTTCTTTCTAAAACTGGCAACATGGTAACATATTTATAGTTCTGAACATGTAAAAAAGAAATCATATACCTTGGTACCATTTTTAAAGTATGGTGATTAACCCTTTGAGCTCTGCTGGTAGAATTTTCTACCACAAAATTTTAATTCTGAAATGTCACAACGACACCAGTAAATTCGACCAAATTTATTTGAAAAAGGTTTAATGCATTTTTTCGCGTATATTGTAAATCGGTTTTTTTTCTTTGCAAAATACTGGTGCGAATGTGACATCTGGCTCAAGTATCCCCTCCATGGGGATACTTGAGCCACAATGTAAAAGAAAAAGTAAAAATTTATTAGACATAGAAAAATAGTTCAAAATTAATTGAAAGTGGTTTTCAATTGAAGAAAAAATATCAAATTTTCATTTTCAATATTTTATTTTGTTCTAAGAAATTCTAAAAAATTTTTAAAAATTAAAATTTAAAAAATGGCTCATGTATCCCCATCTTCCCCTACATGAAAAAGCTTAATATATTTAAAATATGTCACACACAATACCCCCTTTTACCATTATCTAATGGAATTCTTTTGTTTGGACCTGTAAATGAATAACAGCTACATTTTCACCTTATATTTTATAGAATGCATATTTTAATATGTTTGACAGGGTATAACATCTTTAAAATTCTTTTGAACCGATTTTTCCCCATAGGCCGTAATGTAATGGGAAACTTTTGATTCGCCCTGTAGATAAACTAATCATGGTAGAAACTTCATTTTCGATAGGACTTGTGCTAGGGTAAACGTCAATAACGTCCTAAAATTTCATGGCAATCCTAGTATATTAACGATTTTTCCCCATAGGCCGTAATGTAATGGGAAACTTGTGTCTCTCTCTGTAGATAAACTAATCGTGGTAGATATTTCATTTTCAATAGGGTTCGTGCTAGGGTAAACCTCAATAACGTATAAAAATTTCATAACAATCCGAATATATTTACGGGAGTTAGAGCGCGGACAGACGGACAGACAAACTGAATGCATAATCACTTTTCAACTTTGTTGGAAAGTGCTAAAAATGACCAATTTCGGATTTTCAAAAGGTACCGTAATTTCTAGCGTAAAATCCACGACTCAAACAATTATTTTTAGATCCAGAACTTTTTAAAAAGAAATGTAACTTCTCAGATCACCTTTAATATTTGTCTTCAATCACCAAGTATTATTTCTGGGTCCAAAAAGAATTGTTTGATCCGAGGATTATGCGCAGAAAATTACGGTAATCCTCACTTTTCACACTATATTTTAGTTCTTTGGATCAAAGTACCCGGAAAAAGACATCGTTCATGTTCCCAAAGCTGCCAAATCTCCGGCTTTTTGTATGCCAGTATTTTGAAACATTAAATGTTATTTCATTTAATTAACCAGTGTAAAAATCTACGTGCCGGCAAGCAGTTTCTCACCACTATTGTTTTTTGTTTTGTTTTTTTTATCTCCTAGAATGCTATTAAATTTTCAGCGATAAAAACTTTTTAAATTTAGCGGTAAGAGACTACCCGCTGACATCAAGACTTTTGCGCCAGTGATTTAATTGGAATATTGGGGTGATTTAAAATAACCAGATTTTCTCTAAAATAATAGTGGTGTGCAAAAAAGCCAGAGACTTGGCAACTCTGTATGCCGTCATTTCCATCGTAATTCACGAATCAAACAATTATTTTTGGAACCACAAGTCGTATCTAGTGATTGAATACAAATATTTACGACGATCTAATAAATTACATTTCTTTTTTAAATAGATTATGGGTCAAAAAATGATTGTTTTACCCGCATATTATAATCCGGAAATTACAGTACCTTTTCTTAAATCTTCAAGAGTTCTAAAAGTAAGTCTGTTAGAAACTTTATCTATAAATCTCAGTAAAGAAATTGAGGCTTGACATGGAAAAGTATTGAAACCATTACAACCTGAATACTAAGCCTGAGCCGCTGCCATCGAAATACTCAAGGCCAGAGGACATAAAATGTGACGTCATCAATAATGGAAAATCGTCTCAGTAGTGTTCGAATTGACACTGTAAAATTTTGAAAATCAATTTTCTTTTATCTTATTTGTGGAATATCTATCATCTTAGCAGAAACTGATAACTATTTAAACTTACTGTGATAATTCGGAGTTCCTAAATAAAAATTTAGCCGGATGCAGAATTCTATAGTGTTCCCATACTTCATAACATTTACTTCCCTTAATAAAGTAGCACCGATTTTACAATCAATCATTTTCAAACTTAAAATAAGTATTTTTGTATATGTGTGTTGCGGGTGAAATGCTAAAAAGATATTTTTTTATGTATGAAAATGCTGCTTCAGAAAATTGTCGATGCTTTATTAACCCCTTGCTGCCTTATTATAAAAAAAGTAATCAGTTAAGATTACTTTTTTTACATACAATAAATTGAAAATGTGGGTTTACACCAGTTTTTTAAGCTTAAATATTCGCAGAGCTGCCAACTTCTACGCCTGTTTAACCCCTTGAGGGGCGGCGGTATATATTATATACCACCTACGATTGATGAAGATTTACACCAGAAAAATGTCATTAAATTTCCCTTTTCTAACTTTGGTGGAAAACAGTCGTGAAAATGCTTATCCTCTTTTTGATATAACTTTTTTACAAATTTCCGGTGGGAGTTCAGAATTACACGAACGCAATTGCTTGCCCCTCAAAGGGTTAAATGAAATAAACGTGTTTCTAACCAGAAAATTTATTAAATATTATACGTCCTGAATTTATTTTATGATTTGTAGTACTGCATAATCTTTTAATTTGTCAAATTTCGTTTCTGGTTCGAATAGGTTTGTTTGGCTGTAAAAAGGCGTAGAAGTTGGCAGCCATGTATTCGTAATATTTTGTCTAAACACTTCTGAAATTAAATAGTATGAAATCGTGTTTTTAGCTCACAGGCTATCATAGCCTGAGAGCTTATGTGCCCGTCCGTTCTGTATGTACATTCGTACGTGCGTAACGCGATAACTCATGATGAAAATATCGGATCCACTTGAAATTTTGTATATAGGTATATCCTGATAAGGCGCTTCCCCGATTAGTTTTTGGAGTTCATTCGATATGTATTAGAGGGGGAACGGGGGGCTCATACCCCTCCCCTTAATTGATATAAACGGGATTTTCATGCAGAATTAACAGTTTTCGTTCAAAATTTAGATATAGGATCATTCTGATGAGGCGATACCGTGGCTGTTATTAGGTGTTCATTGAATAAGTATAAACAGGGGGAACGGGGGGCTCATACCCCTCCCCTTAATTGATATAAACGGGATTTTCATGCAGAATTAACAGTTTTCGTTCAAAATTTAGATATAGGATCATTCTGATGAGGCGATACCGTGGCTGTTATTAGGTGTTCATTGAATAAGTATAAACAGGGGGAACGGGGGGCTCATGCCCCTCCCCTTAATTGATATAAACGGGATTTTCATGCAGAATTAACAGTTTTCGTTCAAAATTTAGATATAGGATCATTCTGATGAGGCGATACCGTGGCTGTTATTATGTGTTCATTGAATAAGTATAAACAGGGGGAACGGGGGGCTCATGCCCCTCCCCTTAATTGATATAAACGAGATTTTCATGCAGAATTAACAGTTTTCGTTCAAAATTTAGATATAGGATCATTCTGATGAGGCGATGCCGTGGCTGTTATTAGGTGTTCATTGAATAAGTATAAACAGAGGGAACGGGGGGCTCATGCCCCTCCCCTTAATTGATATAAACGGGATTTTCATGCAGAATTAACAGTTTTCGTTCAAAATTTAGATATAGGATCATTCTGATGAGGCGATACCATGGCTGTTATTATGTGTTCATTGAATAAGTATAAACAGGGGGAACGGGGGGCTCATGCCCCTCCCCTTAATTGATATAAACGGGATTTTCATGCAGTATTAACAATTTTCGTTCAAAATTTAGATATGGGATCATTCTGATGAGGCGAGTCCGTGCTGTTATTAGGTGTTCATTTAATAAGTATAAACAGGGGGAACGGGGGTTCTAATGCCCCTCCCCTTAACTTGTATAAATGGATTTTTCAAGCAGAATTGTCAGATTTCGTTCAAATTTTTGAATAGTTTTGGAAGTTTAATGGTTAAGTATAAAAGAGGGGAATAACTCCTCTTAAATTGTATAAATGCTAAATGGGTTTTTATTAAGAATTATCCGATTTGCTCTGAATTTTGGATATAGGTTTTTTAATATGATAAAGCATGTACTTGATAGTTTAGGAGGTTCAATGATTAAGTATATAAAAGGAGAAAGGGGAGAGCTGTTTCCCCTTCTTAATTTTTTTTTTCGGGCGGAATTAACGAAAATACAAGGCTGTAATGTACAACTAGTATACGTAGCCTGTGAGCTCAATGCCATCAGTTTAACTGGGCAATATTCTTTTTATTAAAAATATTAGTGGTGTCAAAAAGGTTTAAATGATGAATTAAGCTAATTCATATTGCCTGAACGGCGTACGGGCAAATCAGTTAAGTGGTTAAAGAAAATAAATGTCGTTTAGGTACAATATTAATTTTAAAGACCTGAGCTTCAAATCTTTTGATACAAGCTATTATAGATGTAAAAGTGTCAGATACGCCAACACTTATATACATACATTGTGCATGCTATATTGATTCCTTTTTAGGTAGCTTTCATTACAAAAAGTAAAAAGCTACCTATTGCAGCCTTCCGGAGGAAAGCACTTCCAGAAAATTTTGGTATATTTTCACCGATCATGACCCCCAGACCCCAAAACCACCCTCCGTTCAAATGTTGACATATATATATATATATATATATATAACCATATATATATATATATATATATATATATCTGATTTTTGTCATGCGATAACTAACGTATTTATGAACCGATTTGAATGAAACTTGGTATGTACATAGTACATACAAATGTCTCGACCGAGTTCGTTGGTCAGCATCATCTGCCATTTTGTTTCAAAATGGCGGCCATTTTAAATTTTTAAAAAAATTTAAAATTTAAATTTAAATGCGAAAAAATTAAATGTTAAAAAATCTTTTCCTTTTACGTGTTAGAACTTAAAACAAAGATTCCAGAACACTTTTTATTTTGTCTATATCTTAAAAAATGATTGAGTTATAGCACTTTGAATTTTTCTTATGGCTGACATTTTGAAACGATCTGATTTTTGTCACGTGATAACACGCGTATTTATGAACCGATTTCAATGAAACTTGGTATGTACATAGTACATACAAATGTCTCGACCGAGTTCGTTGGCCAGCATCATCCGCCATTTTGTTTCAAAATGGTGGCCATTTAAAATTTTTTAAAAATTTTAAACTTTAAAATTAAATGCGAAAAAATCAAAATTTGAAAAATATTTTTCTTTTACGTGTTAGAACTTAAAACAACAATTCCAGAACACTTTTTATTTTGTCTATATCTTACAAAATGATTGAGTTATAGCACTTTGAATTTTTCTTATGTCTGACATTTTGAAACGATCTGATATTTGTCACGTGATAACACGCGTATTTATGAACCGATTTCAATGAAACTTGGGATGTACATAGTACATACAAATGTCTCGACCGAGTTCGTTGGCCAGCATCATTCACCATTTTGTTTCAAAATGGTGGCCATTTTAAATTTTTAAAAAAATTTAAAATTTAAAATTAAATACAAAAAAAATATAAATTCAAAAATATTTTTCTTTTACGTGTTAGAACTTAAAACAACGATTCCAGAACACTTTTTATTTTGTCTATATCTTAAAAAATGACTGAGTTATAGCACTTTGAATTTTGTTTATGGCTGACATTTTGAAACGGTCTGATCTGAACGATCCACAATGTTGCTTTAAAATGGCATACACTGTATGATATCGTGGAAATTGGTGACTCTCTAAATCGCTTAAAATAAAACCAGGTTGAATAAAAGATGACTAATTTCTAAAAATTCTTATTAATATTCAGTCTTGACAAAAACTAGTTTCAATCTTATAAAATCACTAATTTTATAAGATTATTTCCACTAATTTGAGCTTAGTATTTTTGAACAATGTAACTTACCTTAAAATAAATAAATAAATATATAAGTATATGAAAGCTACCTCTTCCTCCCGGCATTGCCGGAAGGACTTTTTAATCCTTCAAACCTGATGTATCCTATTGGATACACATCGTTAAAAAAATTTCACGCATATAAATAATATTAAACATAGAGAAATTGGTGTGAATGGAGCCTAACAGATTGCAAAACTAAACAAAACAGCAATTTGTTTCTTATAGCGCTGTTTTAACAAGATTCATGTTGTATGAAAATGGCTTGCAGAAGAAATGTACGAAATGTATAAAAGTGAAAGCGTAAATAATTTTACTGGTGTTAAGATATTATTTGTAGTATCCCTTAATAATAAAAAATTATTAAAAATATTTATTTTATGTTTTGCAATCAGTGTTGCCAGACGAATACTAAAATTTTATTTTGAATACCACGATTTTCGTACTGTAATTTTCCATTGTTTTAATCACAAAAGAACTGCAAATAAATTAGGCGAAAATCTGTCTAAGAAAATAGTGGTATTCAAAATAAAATTTTAGTATTCATCTGGCAACACTGTTTGCAATGCTTTTGCAATACAATAAAACAAAATAAAATCCTAATAAATTGTCAAAAAGTGTACTTTTTGAGTCTATACATATCATTGAACTTAATGTAGAAGATGATCATGAAATACCCACTTCAAAGGACTCTAGAATGCGTTCTATTGCTCAAAATCAGTTCAAATTTGAACTACAGATAATTCAAGTTATGCGCTTGACATTTAAAAAGTAACAATTAAAAAATTAAAAATGCAAGTTTCTCCACTAGCAGGTGCCGTTATACACGTAAGCATTTAATTCGCTTTATAAATAATAAATAATATTTTAAAAACTGAAACGGGTCAATGAAAATGCAATATCCACCGTACGATTTTCAGTACAGTTGAGCACGGCATATCCAGTACTCTGGAAACAACTGGCATACTCACACAATCATGCGGAGACTACCAGAAATAAGTTCCCCACTTCAGAGGGTTCTAGAATGCATTATATTGATCAAAATGGGATCACATTTTAACTGCTGATAGTTCAAATAATGCGCTTGATATTTACTAAAAAAATTTAAAAATACAAAATTTCGTCCCTAGAGCGTTGTGATACACTTAAACACATTTAAACAATAGCGGCAAAATTTTGCAATATTAATTTTTGTATTTTTTTTTTTCAAATCTGAACTCATTTAGACAAATAGAAAGCATTCTAGAGCTCTCTGAAGTAGACAACTGTTTTCTCGATCACCCTGTACTAAAAATAAAATTTATTTTTTTCGCTTTTCAACCGCTGACTTTGGTTAAACGACGCAGTTTGACGCTGACGAAGTTTGTCAATGTAAATCCATAACTGAAAATTAAAGAAGTACATAAATAAACTCTAAAGTCTCAAGAGGATAATCAACTGATAAAAACGCAGTTATTTTCCTCTAAATAATAAAATTCAGCATATACCATTGAAAATATTCTCTTCATAATCTTAGATATTCACATTTCTTTCCACACCGACACAATGTTTGGGTGGGGAGAGCGAAATAATGAGGCTTTTATGTTTTAACCCTTTGTTCTCGAGGGTCGGCAAATATCCGCTTAGGTGTTATATGCATCATTTTATTTTTATATTCTATTCGCACCACTGTAATTTAAAGTACACCTTTAAGCACATTTTTTTTTACATATTGGCAAAGTGCAAGTTAAGAAGTTTCTTTTAAAAAAAGTGTACCAACTGAATAAATTCGCTTACGAGGTGCTTGTGAATGAGAGAAGTGCTTCAACCACAAAGGGTTAAATCATTAATAAAAAGGGGAAAGCTTAATTTTAAATCTTTTCCCTCCAATTCTTCATTAATTTGAGAGATCTGTTTTGAATATAGTGTAACAGGATACATAAATTGCAATTATTATTAACCTTCCTACCCTGAATGGGTCTAATCGACCCAGTCCTATAATGCGTTTCATTCGATTCAAACCAGAAAATTTTTCATAAAGTAAATTAAATAAATAACACAAACATTTAAGTTAAATAAGTATGTTAAATGGATTTGAATAAAAATTCTGGATTGAAATATTTATATCAAGTTTGAGTAAAATTTCAACAGGGTAGGAAGGTTAAACTTCCTACCCTGAATGGGTCTAATCGATCCATATCTATGTTTTGTTTATTTGTTTTATATGATTCGAACCAGAAATTTTTTCAAAAAGAAAGTTAAAAATCAGATTCAGAGAAATAAGTCAATTAAATATATTAAAATGCTTTAAATAACAATTCTGGTAAGAAATGTTTTTATCAAGATTGAGTAAAATTTGAACAGGGTAGTAAGGTTAAATAATGACCAATTCTTAACCCTTTGAGCTCTGTTGGTTGAATTTTCTACCACATAATTTTAATTCCGAAATGTCACAACGGCACCATAAAATTTGACCAGATTTATTTGAAAAATGTTTAACGCATCTTTTCGTGTAAATCGTTAACCCTTTAAGCGGCAAATCACTATTCTTAAAATGCTAAATTAACGAAATTATTTCAAATTAAATAAAAGCTTTTCTTCACATACTTGATAAAATTAAAATTTTTTTTTCAAAATTCTGGTGTCAATGTAGCATTTTGCAATTAAAATTAAGTGGTACATATTTTATACCACCGTCTTTCAAGGGGTTAACCGATTTTTTTCTTTTCAAAATACTGGTGACAATGTGACATTTGGCATTTTGAAGAAATTTACCCACCCGAGCTCAAAGGGTTAAAAGCCAGGGGATGAACGGATTCAAGACCAGATTTCAAGATCTGGATATTTTCTTTTAGAAAATCTCTTCTTAAGTAAGACGAAATTTCGCACGTTTGACCTAAAATATTTCTCTATTTAACCCATTAGTGCCTAGCGTCCCTTCTTAGGGACGCTTCAAAATGTGCATTCAGCACTTTTTTTGACACCGGTAAAAAAGAAAAGCAATAATTATTTTATTTAAATGATGCATTTTCGTGATTAATGAACTAAACTTAAATCTTCTAAAAATAGTGGTGCCAACCATATAAAATTTACGCAAAAGATGCTGGGCACGAATGGGTTAAAAAATTAAAAAATGATGTTTCCCCTGAAAGTCTCCCTGAAGCATACCACCCTTTTTAAACGCTAGATACAGAGCTCCCACGGGCGATCAATTTTTAATTCTGACTGGCATAACTTTCTCAAAACAGAAATCCTTAACACACACTTTGCCAAAATTTGTAAAAGAAGTGTATTTCAAAATTTATACCGTAATTTCGTGTGTATGAGCCGCGGATCAAACAATTCTTTTTGGACCCAGAAATCTTATTTAGTGATTGAAGACAAATATTTACGTCGATCTGAGTAGTTACATTTGTTTCTTAAAAAATTCTGGGTCGAAAAAGAATTGTTTGATCTGCGGCTTATACACTCGAAATTACGGTATTTGAAAAATGTTAGAGTGGACAGAATAAAAAAGATAATTACTGTGGCAGCCCCGCTATATACTGCCAAATCCATGCGAGTGTTTCTCGCATTTTTACACGTAAATTACTTTTGTACTTTAAAGATAAATAGCCTAAAGTTTTACATTAAGTATTTTTTTTTAAGTTTACCGAACATTTGTCTATCGCAATAGAGTAGAATCCATTACATGAAACATCAGCTTTATGTCTAAAACGCGATTTTTTATGTGTGAATTTTTATGTGTGACATATTCATGCCATATCAGCAACAGAAAATTAATATATTTTTAGAATGACAGGGGTTCGTACGCTTCACGTATTTCTAATCACCTGTGATCAAAGCTATCTTATAGTAATATTTGCCTTAATTACCGTAATTTCGGGTGTATAAGCCGCGGATCAAACAATTCTTTTTGGACCCAGAAATCTTATTTAGTGATTGAAGACAAATATTTACGTCGATCTAAGTAGTAACGTAACATTTGTTTCTTAAAAAATTCTGGGTCGAAAAAGAATTGTTTTATCCGCGGCTTATACACCCGAAATTACGGTATTTAAAAAAAAAAACCTAGCATCTGATATGCGTAATTTTTTTTCCAACCACCTTCGTCGTTCCAAGGCCAAGCTCGCACTCTGATTGGTTGTTGCTCTCGGCTCTGTTTTCACGTAACTTGGCGATAATCATACTTGGCTTAGCGATAGACGCTTCCGTCGAGTTTGATTTCCTTCCGAACCGAGTACGAAGTAAATCGAGTACAAAGTAAAAAGTTGTGTGTAAAATCTTTTAAAGAGTACAGCTTTCAGTAAGACACGTTCCATCCAATCCAATGCTGCAAGAGAAAAGTTACTTTGTACTCGGTTCGGAAGGAAATCAAACTCCTCGACGGAAGCATCTATCGCTACGCCAAGTATGATTATCGCCAAGTTACATGAAAATAGTGCCGCGAGCAACAACCAATCAGAGTGCGAGCTTGGGCTTGGAACGACGAAGGTGGTTGGAAAAAAAATTATGCATCTGATATAGAACTACAAAATTTCTGGTATTTAAATACGTAAAATCCCCCGAATGCATACGAGCCCTGTATGAAAACGAAGATTTATAAAATCGGTGTTTCTATATTTTGATAGATAATTTCTAGAAAAACATAACAATATTTAATTTAAATGTTTTGGCTTTAAACAACTTAAGTATAAAGCTAATTTATGTGCAAAAGAATCAGTCACTCCTACACTCGTGCGCAAGGATTAGGGATTATCGTAGCTTCGTGTTATCTATTGGATCGTGATAGTACTTAATTTACAATCTGAATGCTTATATTATCTTTACTGTCAACATCTTTTGCTTTTTTGTACACAAAAATTTTACAGTAAATTTTACATCCTCAATCGTCGTAATCTGTCGATTAAATAATGCGAAATTTTTAGTTTAGTCTTTCTGGTACTGGTACAACAAAGCGTAACTGTTGACAAATATGCAATTATGAACAAAACAAGCCTTACGTTCATTAGATTAAATAATGTAGAAAAGCATATCGAAAATTATAAATCTTCACTTAAGTAAATTTATTGACGCAAATTCCTTTGTCACAAGCACATATTTATTTGTCTCATAAAATCTTTTGTAAATTGAATGGCTCGGTTCTGAATTCCATTAAATAATAGATATATAGAATGTTATTGTCTATTACCTGTTTATTTCAAACGAATATCTCTTATATTTCATTTTAATATCTCACATTTATTGCTGATGCAAATAAGTTTCCAATGCTTAGAAATGTTTAGATTTTTAGGACTTAATACAAATATATATAACTAGATCTCACTCATTATGTGGGGACAAAAGAATATTTAGACAGATATTTTTTATCTCCACACTGTAAATTACCGTTATTTTAAGCGTATAACCCGCGGGCTATATAGCCATGTTCAGAACAAAAAGCTTTATTTAATAATTAAAGTCAAATACTGACCGCGATCCAGTTGAATTTTATTGAATAAAATTTCTGTGTCAAAAAATGATTTTTTTTTTATCTGCGGATCTTTCTACGCCTGAAATTACGGTACTTGTGTAGAAGCATAGTTGTCGATTATTACAATTCTTCTGTGTCACTAAAATATAATAATGAATTTGAAGGAATATTGTCCTGGATTTCTCGTTTGTTTTATAACTACATTGCTTATCAATTCTTAGGTCCCTTATGTATAAGATAATTCAAAAATAATTCGAAAATTATAATGCTTTACTACGTAACACTTAACCCTTTTCGGCTCAGTGGTCCCACGTTTGGATCACTTAATTTTAATTCCAAACTTATAAACGGTACCAAGAATACACTGGTGTGTAAAATTTAAGGACGTGTCCCGAACTGCTTATTTTGAAAGGATTTTTAAGTGATAATTTTCACGCGAATATTCAAAAGAAATTAATATAATCGGAATAATTGTTATCCCTGCATAACAGCTAGTCCATATAACATCACATTCAGGTCACACATGGTCACAAGAGTCACAGTCACTACGGCGAAACAAAAAAATAGGAAATTCAAACGTCTCTTTTATGAGTCTGTGAGTTCACAATGTCGTTTTATAGAGACTCTCATGTGACTGTCATTTGGATACTCAGTTTCAAAGTCATAGTGAATGTTGCATTATGATAAATCACCAAATAATGTCACATTAAAGTCACATGATGATTTTCTGTCACAAGGCTTTGTGTAATGGTGACAGAGACCATACTGTAAAGTAACCAATCTGAAAAGTGGTGAAAACTCACCCTGTGACTTTAATGGGACATTATTTGGTAATTTATCATAATTCAACGTCACAATGACTTTGAAATTGAGTCTGCAGATGAGAGGTCACACGAGAGTCTCAATGAAACGACATTGTAAAGTCTCGTGGTGACTCTTCACAAAGCAGTAGTCACAATGACCTGTCAGTGGAGTCCCATATAGTAGTCATTTGAGACTCATAAAAGAGACGTGTGAAATAAATTTGTTTGAAACTTGCGGTGTCATTTGCTTTTTTCGGAATTTTACAAATAGAGCTGCCTTGCTCATGAAAGGGTTAACGGATGCTTAAACATATAAAAGATGGAAACTCTGAACTGACAAATTTGTTTTTAAGATTGGAATGCTTAATTTTAAGGAATTGTGTGAGTTGAAACGCGTGCTTCACTTGTTTCAATTTGAATATACCTGGGTTACCGTTTTGTAAATTTGAATGTTGAGTAGCTCGTATGAAGAGAAATATTTTAGTCTTCAGATATCTAGAAAGGAGTCAGACGATTCCAATCTTTCAAATGCTTTTAAACCCGAAAAATCAAAAACTGATAAGATGATGACGCCAAAATTTCTATACCAGCCCGTCAGTGGACTAAAATTTCTTCATTCCGAATACGCATTTCCATTCTTGCAATTCAAATCGGAGCCTAAGATTAATATTTTATTTAACGCCATTCCAGGTTTTCTGCAGTGCTATGAACATATATGAGAATAAGTGGGTAATATTGTGACTGCAATGCTGAGCAATGGGACATGTTGTTTAACCCTTTGACCTCTGGTGGTTAAATTTCTTAAAAATTCCAAATGTCACATTAGCACCAGTATTTTTCAAAGAAAAAAAACGGATAACGATATACACGAAAAAATGCATTAAACCTTTTTGAAATAAATTTGGTCCAATTTTCTGGTGTCTTTGTGATATTTCGGAATTAAAATTATGTGATAGAAAATTCTATCAGCAGAGCGCAAAGGGTTAAGAAAAAAGAGAGAAAGGCAAACTCCAATGGTCCTTTTTCGCGACATTATGATATGTAACAGGTACAGTGAATTAAAAAGATATATCTACGTTTTTGGAATAATGAAGCTCGAGATCTTCAAAATCATCCTAATCCAAAACTCTAAAAAATGTGGACTGTTTTTGCGCATTTGAATAATTCGTATAGAAGTATAACTATCGACATCAAGTCATTTGTATGAACACCATTTTCTGGATATTATGACCCCTGCGGACAAAAAAATAAGTACAGAAATAAATGTTCATCCCGTAGAAATAAAAATGGAAACAAAACTATAAAAGAAACCAGATATGATTGTATGGACTGTAATGTAGGGCTGTGCATAACATGTTTCAAAGTTTTCCATACATTAAAAATTTACTAAATTTTGAAAAATATATCGAATGCCGATTTTGAAATTAAATTTGAATAAAATTATCATGTTTGTTGTAATATAACAAATTATTTGGTTCATATATGTCTTTACCTTTGCCGTAATTTCCTGCGTATAATCCGCGTATCAAGCAATAATTTTTTCGAACCAGAAATTTATTTAAATAAAATGTATCTTCGTAGATCACAGTAAATATTTGACTTCAATTACCAAATAAAATTTCTGGGTCGAAAAAGAATTGTTTGATCCGCGGATTATACGCAGGAAATTGCGCTACTTAAAGTGAAACTACAAATTACAGAATTGCATTGAAGCTTCTCTGCAAGCCATGTGTGTACAAAAAAATGAAACATAAGATAACTAAAATTGTGAATTTTAAAGATTTTTTTCATCTTGAACACTTTTATACTTTCAGTGTCTAAGCTCTTCCATTGCTTAAATGTTGAAATAAATGACGATTGACACCAGAACTTATGAAAATATTTATTTTTAAATAAGCAAAAGCCAAATTTTCCATATTTATTAAAGGAAAACTTTTGTATTAAAATTCTGGCGCAAATGGACTTTTGGGTATTAAAATTAAAAGATTTCATAAATTTCTCACCACTCTTGAAAGGGTTAATTTTAAAACAATATTCTGTTTCTTTTACTAATGAGCTCAGAATTTTATGAATAATAAAATAGAAAAATATATATCCTCATGTGAAGAACACTCTGTAATTTTTTTAGATTTTTTGGAATATGCCCGTATGGAGACCTTCGTTTTAAGTAAAAAAGACTTCTGTCGGGAGACAAACCCAAGATCTTTTTGCTTTAATTATTCAGCCTTCTGAGCTATCTGAACCGACAACCTGCCTCCACAATTAATTCATACTGAATTTTTGGCAATTACATCTGCTCTCTCATTTAAACAGCTCAACAGAATATACCACAGATAATGGAACTTAATGATGAATACACCGATACATTTTTTGTTATTTTTAAAAAAATTATAGCGTTTGATAAAGCTATCAAACGATTTGACACTTTTTTCGAGTGAGTGAAAAATATTTAGGCTCGGAGTTGAACCTAAAATTCAAATGGGAAAATATCAAATCGTACGATACCAATAGCTTTACCAATTAGCCACCGCCCTCAGAATAGTAAACCTGGGTGCTAAAAAAAATGGCGGCTGCCGATTTTTTTAGGCGTGTGTATGATCCCTTAAACATTCGCACCATTAAGTTTTTAAAGTTTTTTTCGGCTACATTTTCCTGCGATTAAACAAGTCAAAGAAATATTTTATACAGTATTGGTGTCAAAATTTTAGGCACTATACATATGTTTAAAAAAATCTGCCTATGACAGCCGCAATTTTCGGTGTTAGCGCTCAGACCTCCTATTCAGAGGACGGTGAATCAGCATTATTGAGTTAAAAATAATAAGCGATGCATCTATATATCATCATTTAATTCTATTCTGCGTAGATCACTTCCATTGTAAAAATGTTGAAATGAATGGTTGGCATAAGAACTTACGTATAATTTTATTTGAAAATAAGAAAACAGGTATTTTTCCCATACATAATAAGCAGAAAATATTTATGCTTGAATTCTGGTGTCAACGTAGCATTACGGAATCAAGTTGGGTGTTCCATTTCATGGAACACTGAGACACAAAGGGTTAATGGAGTTCCGTTACCTGCGATTTATTCTGTTGACCTGTCTACATGACAGACAAGACTGTATTGCAAAAAGGATTCAGTGAATTGGGTCAGTCCGTTGACAGTTCAGGTAGCTCAATAGGCAGAGCGATGTCAATTTAAGCCAAAATTTCTTGGGTTCGACTCCTAGCCTGGAAAGATTTTCACTCAGTTGGGAAAACATCACTTTATGTGATAGTTTTACCAGTCAGTATGACTGAGTTAAAATAAGCAAAAGTAATTCTATATTTAAAAGCCATTAAATATAAAATACAACTAGGTCTAATAATGCTCTGTTGAACTAAATCTAAAACAAAAGTCATGCAGATTTAGCGTGATAAAAAAAGGTATGATACATATTTACTCTCTCACTTCTATTTCTGTTTCGCTGTTGTTTCTTAACCCTCTGGATCCCAAACAGCCCGAGACCGCCCGAGATATTTTAATTCGTATATTTCAATTCCCACCAGAAAATTAAAACAACAATATTTGCTTTAATCAATAACGGAACATTCCGTATTTAAATAAAACGAAATTAGCCATTGAATTTTTCTGGTGTGAAATGAACTACATAATTTCTAGAATGTGTTCTAGCATGGGAATTAAAGGGTTAATTACCGTAATTTCGGGTGTATAAGCCGCGGATCAAACAATTCTTTTTCGACCCAGAATATTTTTAGAAATGAATGTTACTACTTAGATCGCCGTAAATAGTTGTGTTCAATCACTAAATAAGACTTCTGGGTTCAAAAAGAATTGTTTGAGCCGCGGCTTATACACCCGAAATTACGGTAAATAAATATATACATATATGTTTGTAGTGAAGTAATTATCTAAACAGATCTTCAAGAAAAGCATTTACTTATTCTTGAAGCTTTTCTTTATTCCTGGTGTTTTTTTTTAAATTATGTATCTCCTTTATTACGTTCTCAGAAATGTAAACGCTGTGAGAAAAAAACGATTATTCTTGCATAATATTTTAAAGACTTACATTTGTGTGCCGCTATTTTGCAACCGAATGCACTTCAGGGAGAAATAAGTAACTTTTTTGTGTGTTTTTAGCTGGAAACGAGTAACAGTAATTAAACAAATCATTTCAATTGTGTGGATTTTGAAATAGCTGTCGAAAAGTTAAAACTTTTTTTTTTTTATCCATTCTTAGCCAAAAACTAAAATAATCATTATATAAGTTTATGTTATGTAATTTAAAAAATGGAAACAAAGCACACAGGGGAAGAAATAAAAGCGAAATTGAAAGCAGTGTCCATAATATAAATTCATAAATAAATTTAATACCTAAAAAATGTATTTATTTAGAATTATTAAAATAATATTATGCCCCATATCTTCTGGGTCAATATAATCATTTATGATATACCGTAATTTCGGGTGTATAAGCCGCGGATGAAACAATTCTTTTTGGACCCAGAAATCTTATTTAGTGATTAAAGACAAATATTTACGACGATCTAACTAGTTATACTTGTTTCTTAAAAAATTCTGGGTCGAAAAAGAATTGTTTGATCTGCGGCTTATACACCCGAAATTACGGTAATATAGTTCAAAACAGAAAAATAATAATTTAACGTCAAAAAATATTTTTTTTTAATCGAAATCGACTGTAATACAAAAAAGAACGAAAAATCACGCACCCTAATAGATAATTTAACCCTTTCCAATACTAATGTAATACGATTATAAGAAATTTCATTTTTTCATGAAATGATGTATCTAGCAAACATACCTGCATTCTTTTGTATGTCACCGGTAAACGAACTGTCAATTCATTTCATTTATAGTAGAGAACATTCTACAGCGAACCTCCTTAATATATAAAACTAGCGAGCTACGCCCGCTAGCTGGGCCACTTTTTCCAAACGAGCCTCGATATTAAGCTGTATATAATAAGCAAAAAAATTCATTTAATAAGCAAGTCTTGGAGTTCGAATCCTGAAGCACAAAAAAGTAAATTAAAGAGCTATGGTTGTTATGCGCCCATTATCCCGTTAAAAATATGTGATTTCGCACAGTGGGCGCTATGTGCCCACCGTGCAAAGACGGCCCACTGGCCTACCACCCACCAGCGCTATGCGCCATGGTCGCCATCGTCCCGTTAAAAATATTTGGTTTTGCACGGTTGGCGCTGCGCGCCCATAAGACATTTTCTCGTATTTTTTGGTTCATCAGAAGCAGACTTTTACGCAGATTTTGAATATGTAATCAGTTTTATCTACTTTAAAAACTGTCTGTATGATGGTTTAAGAAAAAACGCGCAAAAAAAGTTTCGGTATTAAAAACTGCAAAAGACTGCTATTAAAAAAAAATAAGCAATTTCATTAATATCACAAACAACATAACTAACAAATAATTTTGGCAGCTCGTTTTCCGTTTGTACTAACAAAAATTAGTATTAATCGCGTAAATCTTAGGTTACAGAATATTCCTGTATGCTACCAAAAAGAAAAAGTATGAAAATAAACCGTGTTTAACATTTTTTACCAATTAGTTCTTTTTCAAAGAACCGAAACGAAAGAAAAAGTCGTTTTTCCGGGGAGAAAAAAGAGGTTTTCGGCTGATTCTTCTTTTAGCCAAAGGGGAAAAGTTCAGGTCGTTCACCGCAAGGTGGCGCAGTGTTCTGCCTCAGAGCTCCGTTTGAGCTCCGTTTGGGAAATTAGACGTTTTCCGTTCCGATTCCCGACCGGTTTTTAATTCATAACTTTTTTAATTTTGGTCCCACGGTCTCGAAAATGCCCGAAATGACTTTCCTGGAATTTTTCGAATCGAAAGACACCTCTCGCGACTTCCAACTCGCCCGCGTTGAGAACTGTAATCGGCTTCAAGCAGACAGACAGGCAGAGGCGCACGGATTTTATTAGTATAGATAACGTGTCAAGAGTATATTTTCTTAAATTAGATCACGGAAAGAAGAAAATCAAACGGAATTAATAACAGAATTAATAAACGGAATTATTAAACGGAATTAATTTATAAGTTTTTAACTATGGTGGAAAGTGTTTTCAGGCTCCTTTAGCCCATTACCCACTGATGTTGCATTGACGCAACGGTAAAAATAAATGTGTATGTTTGAATTTTTTACTCAGTTACCACTATTTTTGAAATAAATAATTATTTTTTTTTAAACAGAAATTTTGATATTGACTAACACTAGAGCCGCGTTAACGGGTCATTTTGACTTATATCATAAGGAAATATGTCGATTCGAACCAGAAAATCTAAGCACCAAATCTATTCTCTATTTCCCTTTTACCGCTGTGAAAGAAAAAAACAAGGCTGCTTCTGAAACGGAGTTATGAATAAAGAAGGGGAGACATACAGGGTTGTTCAAATTAAAGTATCCGTGTTTGCGACGACCTAGCGAGAGAAGCAGTGGATGAAATGTCTTCATATTTGGAAGATATGCATATCAGACCATGGGAAATTGAATGGTGCAAAAAAATAGTTCAAACATAGACCACCAGGGGATAATAAGCGATCGATTTACGGTAAGAAAAATGTAACATGAACAAGGACATAAACATATTGGTGCCAAAGGGCTGATTCCTACCAATAATTTTTAATAGTATTATTCGTTTAGATTTTATTAGTATATGCTGCAATTAGTATTCTTATTAGTCGAAGAATACTAAAAACGTAGCGGTGGGAATTGGACCGTTTTCGCCTCGATTTTAACACCGTTTAATATTACGCAACCAATAAAATCAAAACCTGCAAATCTGACTAATTTTCTATGTTTTTTCGGTAAACATTATCTTTGAGGCTACACCAAAATAAAAAATCACACGTCGTCAAGTCAGGTGAACATGGAGGCCATCTTATAAGAAATGAAAGGCTGATAATGCGATTCCCGTAAAATAGAATCGCAGTAATTTTTGTACTTCACGTCCAATGTGATGTGGCGCATGATCTTGTTGGAATGCTGTTGTAGCGAGGCACCCTGGTGTTCTTGAATGATCACACTTTCCAACATGTCCCGATAACGTTCTGTAGTTACGAAACAGGCCCTGGGGAATGTTTCCTCAATGAAAAATGGCCCACTCAAAGAGTTCGCAGTGATCCAGACTGTAACATGCGGAGAATGCAGGGGCATGTTGGATATGGTGTGGATTCTCAGTAGACTAGATACGACAGTTTTGTGTATTCACTGTTCCTCACATGTTAAAGTGAACCTCATTGGTCGATAGGATGTTCCATGTCCAATTCTTATCCATCTCCATCCTTGCCAGGAACGTCAAAGCGATCGTTTCAGGAAGATCGTTATCGCCACGTTTTAATTCTTGAAAGCAACGAATCTTATTATGATAGGCCTTGAGTTCTACACGCATGGGCCTCCTTACGGTAGTGTTTGGCAGATCCATTTGCCTGGATATAGCTCGAACACTGGTTGCTCCAGCTTCTTTTGTACTGACTTGCTGAACAACAGCGATTACGATGTCATCCATCACCTGCGGTATCTATTCTTTTCTTCCTCGGCCTGCTTGAACTACAAAGCTACTAGTTTCCTGCCACTAGCCACGTGCTCTGCGACGTTTGACCATACGTCGCAGAGCACGTGGTGTTACTGCACACGTACGCAAAGATTTCTGTTGTCGATACAAACGAAACGCTTTGGCACTATTATTGTTAATTTGATTTTTAAAAAAAAACTTTAGCAGTAAAGCAGACTCAGAAAAAGAGAGAAACATCGTGGCAGTCTCAGAATGTTTCAAACCTATTCACCATCCTTTTTATGTTACAACGGTCCTTTATTCAGCCTCTTATGCAAATATTATTCTCAGGTACTACGCGCGAAAATAAATAAGCACAGAATACAAGGTGTAGGTAATTAATATTAAAAAAATCTTTACATACAAGTTATTTTACCGAAGTGTGGATTGGAATATTCTTATTTTCTCCTATTTAGCATGATTCGAGTAAAGAAATTTAAAATAACGTTAATTACTGATACCTTAAATTCTATAGTTTATTGATTATGTCATCTTCTGGGGTGTACAAATCATGGTGCCAATAAAACAATTCCCACCACTACATTCTTAGTATTCTTCGCCTAATAAGAATGCTAATAAAATTAATCGATCGTATACCAATAAAATTTAAACGAAAAATGTTTAAAAAAAGTAATGGTGGGAATCAGCCCATTGGCGCCAAGATGTTTACACCCTTGGTCATGTTACATTTTTCTTATCTTAAACCAATTGCAGCGCCTTTTTATCCCCTGGTGGCTTTTATTTGAACTAAATTTTTTTCATTGCACCAATCAATTTCCCATGGTCTCGTATTTATATCCTCTAAATATAAAGTTGTTTCATTCACTGCTTCTCTTTACAGGGCGTCTCAAACAGGGATACTTTAATTTAAACCACCCTGTATAGTGCATTGTCTAGCAGTTGCCAGTGAAATAACCGAGGAGGTTGTCATAAGATTACGGCTGTGTTTTAAAATCGGATCAACAGTTTATTATTAACGCCGGTGAAAAGTTTCAGAAGAAAATTTTAATAGAAAATTTCGTTTTATTGAAACAAACGCCTTATTGATAGAAATTTTCTGGCACAAATATGCTTAAAAATTAATTTATACAGTATTAAGAAAGTTTCGCATCAGAATTCTTTTTAAATAATTGACATCAAAGAAGTTTTCGCATGGAAGGAGAAAATTGAAAGGCTAATGATATTTCTTAAATATTTTTCGGTTAGAAACCTGTTTAACCTAGTTTAAATTAACTCACATTTTAGGGAAATTACCGTAACTTCGCGCGTAAGCGCCGCACCTTAGATAACTCGATTTCCTACCAGAATTAGTTTCTAAAAATATATTACTTCCTTGTGCTTAGCACGCATTTGATTTCTTTTTCTCTATAAATTTTCTGGTTTGAAAAAGACTTTACTAAGCCGCGGCGTATACGCGGGAAATTACGGTATGTCAAAAGTTCTCTGGGTCTGGATATCTGAATCTGACGGGCCAATCAGACGGGCTCTGAATCTGAACCGAGTATGTATCGTAAACATGCAGGTGGGCTAGGGAAGCTTGACACGGCTGCACGCTGCAGCAATGCAGCCTGCTGACCCCGTTCTTTCATTATCATATGACAATTAATATATTACACCATGACGCAAAAGTTTAGACAATGACGTCATTCAGCTTTAAAATGTAGAATTATGACGTCAGAATTACAAAAACCTGTAAATACATTCAAAAACTGATTTAAAATTCTATGTACAAAAGACAGTCGTTTTATTTGCTATAATACTAATTTTTTTCATAAAAATTCAAATGTGCTTGTCGCAAAAGTTTCGACACTATTCTAAATTTCTTTGAATATTCGCTGGCATATGCAAATTTAGAATCGATGATGTCACAAATTTGGAGTACTTAAGTTCTGCAAACGATTGCGCTTCATAGTCGACATGCCGAGAGCTAAAGAAATTCGAATGAGGTTTCAAGGATTTGGCAGTTGAAAGGTGAAGGGAAGAGCGTTTCTGGGTAATTCCATGAGCACATGTCGTGTTAGTCTCATACTAAGATTTTGAATACCAGTATTTTAGAACGGGAAAATGTGACTTATTTTATCAGAGCTATTTCATTAATTGAATAAGGCCATGCAAACCTTTCGAAAATAACGGTGGCCAACAATTTAGCATTTACTAAAAATGTGACTTACACGACAACTGCTCATGGAAATACCCTTCTGAAATTTCTGCTATTCTTAATAGGTCAAAAAAATCTATTTATCGAGTTTTATTGAGTGGTTCCGAATATAAAGCAAAATGTCGGTCTGGAAGGCCACTTGTGACAAATGTACGAGAGGATCGCCTGATACAAAGACTAACGAGTACTCAACAAATGAGCTTACGTGGAGTTCAAAGCTCATCGGGACTCTCTGTATCAAAGGATACGATTCGTAGACGAATTTTGGAAAAAGGAACAATCGTTTATAGCAAAATGCAGAAGAAACCAGCTCTGAAGCCACATCATAAGTTACAAATAATGATGTGGGTTCGAAAGCATATGTCATATGGAGAGAAATGGCAGTCAGTCATATTTAGCGATGAAAAAAGTGGAATCTGGATGGTCCAGATGGTTGTTCATCGTATTGGCATGACTTGCGGAAGGAACCTCGACGTTTTTTTAGTCGCAGACAAGGAGGGGGCTCGGTGATGGTTTGGGCAGCCTTTTGCTATAATGGACAAGTATCTCTGACCTTCACCAGTGGTCGTCAAACTTCACAGCATTATACACAGACATTAGAAGAAAACCTACTGCCATTTGCTGAGCTTCTAGGGGGTCCTCAGTGGGAATTTCAGCAAGACAATGCTTCAATTCACACTGCAAAACATTAAAAATCTTGATTTAATTCCCATAATATAAGAGTTCTCGACTAGCCAGCATGTAGCCCAGATCTTAACCCTATAGAAAACCTTTGGAGCATCATGTGTCGCAAAGTTTATAGCAACACTAGACAATACTCTTCTGTACAGGAACTTAAGACATCTGTTGAGGATGCATGGTACGATATCGATCCACAAACTATGCAAGATTTAGTTTCTTCTATGCAATCTCGTATATTTGACGTAATACAGAAGCATGGATGCGCAACCAGGTTTTAAAAATTGTTTATTTCGATTTTATTTGATTTGTGTCTAAACTTTTGAGACAGCAGTTTATTTTTGTTACCATTTAATTTATTGCAATATGCACAATTCCACTTTTCTTTGTTATAAATATTGTTTATATGTACAGCACATTAATTTCAAGCAGTGATTTGAAAATTGAAGAAATATTTTTCAAAGTATGTAAGAATTTCTTCATTGTCTAAACTTTTGCGTCAGGGTGTAGAAGCGAGTCTTCTATATTTTTTACTTTCTTTTGCCGTGTTTATACAACACCATTTTCTAATTCTTTAAAATGCATGATTTATTTATTGAACACATACATCTGACTTATATGCTTGACATGAAAGCCTGCTAAAGTACATGATTCGTTTTGAAAAACTGAGCGTAAGTCAGAGATATGAAATATTTGATTATTCCTCATGATTGAGCGTTGAAAAATGGCGTGTATAATAGGATGGATCGAAATTTTTTTTTCATAGTGTCAAAACCTACCTATGCGGAAAAGCTGTTCTCTTGGATGGAGATTAAGGGAAAAATAATTAAAAAAAATAATTTTAAAAATTACTATTGCCACAACGAGGTTGAATTTCGAAAAAAAGGTGAAAAAAGACCTAATTTTGGCTAGATGATTTTTGATTCAAAATAATACTTTAAAAAATTATCCAAAACCTACCTATGCTTAAAAGATGTTACATTATATGCTGAGTATGAGAAAAATAATAAAAAAATTAATATCAAAGTTTAAATCTGTCTCAATATGGCTCAAATTTATGTATTTGAACATTTTTACGGTAAAAAATCAACGTTTTTTGTTGTAAAATAAAATATGAATTTTAGAATTTTTAACATTTATTGCAATGAGGGGATATTTATTTTATTACAAGATTAAAACTTGAGTTTTTTATTTCACAGCTTCTTTAATATAAAATCAACAAAAATCGTCAACATTACAATTGGCGATAATGGCGTTTGGTATTGAAAATTGACATGAGATTTTGTAATTCAATTCGATTTTTATAAAACTGTCTCTTATATATGGTCCACACACAACAGAAAATGCTTTCGTGACTTTTTTATTATTAGTTTGGTAGAATGAGCGTTGCGTGAATAGGTATTATTGATAATAGATGATATATCCACTGGAATGATTGCTGGATTTACTATTGCTTCTGAAATCATGTTGTTACTAAATCCCTCAGTTAATGGAGGTTCGACACATTTTCCTATTTAATTAAATATATGTAATCCGTCGAAAAATGTCAACTGACATAAATGAAAATACAAAAAGCTTCTCTCATGCAGCAAATAATTTCTTTTTTCACCAGTTAAACATTTGTTCCCAGCCGCGGTTCCATCCACGCGACAAAAAGATGACGTAGTGGAACCTCATTGGTGTGTAACTAGCATAAAAACCCTTGTAGTGGACGCTCGAGGATCAGTTCCATATTTCGAATAAAACATTCTCTTATTGTTAACACATGACAAAAAAAATGCACGTCGTGCTTTTAAATTGTTTGGCACTCTCCCAGAATTTGCATATATGTGACCAATGTATTCGGAACGAAGTTCTTTATTCAAGCTCAAGTCTGCTTCTATTATGATTTATCTTCTGTTGTCTTCTACTGTTGTAGTCTTGTCTTTACACCCATCAAAGTTTAAAGAAAATGGCCATGATCATAATCTTTTACAAATGACTAAAGCGAATGACTAAAACGATAGAGTGGTCTTTGGTTTGGTTTGTCATGCCGAATTTCTTTCTGTCAATAGCATTCGATTCATAAATTGTGAGTTAACCCATTAACGCCCAGCGTCCTCGTTTGAGGACGGTTACAAAAACAGCAAGAAAGCGGTTTTCCCACCAGTAAAGAGAAAGATAAATATATACCTTATTTCATGAGACAGAATCATCGATAAATTTAGATAAAACTTAATTTGCTTTTAAAAGTGGTGGGAAATACAAAATTTAAATTTTAGCGAAGAAAATAATTTGGGCGTTAATGGGTTAATGCCCACATCTTGAAGTGCACCTGACTTGATGGCAGCACCTGGTTTGTCGAAAATGCCCAAACTGTCCAATATTCTGGCTGATGCCAATTTTCGTCACCAAAGGTGGTGTGACACTTAGCTCGCCAGCATTTTGGCTCTTCAATGATAGCTGATGACGCAGAAAAGTGAGTTTTCTCGCACTACGTCGGTTTAGTTTAAACCCATTATTCATATTCATGTTCAAATCTATTGAACTGAAAAAAAGGCATTGTTTTCGGAAATTGTCCACAAGACTGTAATAGCTTTCAATATCTTATTTTGTTTTATAAGAATTAAGAAGAGCGCAATATTTGTCGTGAGACAATTTAATTTTTCTTGAAATGCAGCAGTGGTAAATTATTGAGATTGAATCTCATTTACAGGTAACTTTTAACTTGTTAGCAACTCCTTCTCACTGGCAGGAAATAAACAGATGTAGACCGTGTGAAGCCTTCAAATGAAGACCGGGTAGCGTGGAGAGGTTACTTCGGTGAGGCGGTGACTCATGTTTGTATTAATAAAAACATTTTATTAAATGTTATAATAGATTCTTGGTTACACAAATCACAAATCACAAACAATAATTAAATTCGCTTAAGATAGAGTTCTGATTTCAGTAAAAGTCATTGAGATGAAGCGTATAGTCTAATAGTCCCTGACCATAGTAATCAGTCTATTGTCATTTCACTCAGAGCATAAAGTTGGTCAGATGAAGATAATCCAGTCAAATAGTTCCTTGACTGAAATAACTAGTTTATCGTTACTTCACGACGAGTGTCAACTCAGCCACACTTTTCTTACTCCCATATCCGGAGTGATCTCCCTTGACGCTCAGCCAGATCCGCTGAACTCAAGTCTTTTTACTAGAGAGAAAATTTCTCTGCTCCAAGCAGGTGTCCTCACCTTTTCTCTCTTCTTCCAGAACAAGACTCTCTTCTCCTCATCATATTTTTCTGACCCCCCGTCAAAACTCTCCGTTACTTTTTTTGTCCACTTAAATCTTATCTATCTTATGTCACTAACAAACTGTTTTCTTATTCGTCGATCCCAGTTTCATTTTTGCCGTGCAATATTTTTTTTCGGACCGTGGGATACTATCTGATTCTCACCGAACCGGCGACTTCAAAAGGTCGACCTTCTGGCGTGCCTATTTTCTGCTTGTCTGAAAAACTCTCTATCGCTAAGATGAATTGTTATACATTTCTTCTTTCTACTTTTCCGACCATGTATGGAACTTTTCTTAAATTTTGGACTGTCTGAGGGGTTTCTCTCGCAAAATCATCTAATTTCCTACAACCGATTTCTTGCTTTGGTTATTTTTTTAAATACCAATATATAAATTTTATAACTTTTTGTAACGGGGAGCATATTTAATGGCATATCAAAGCCAGACCCAAATAAGGGGTAATTCATATATATATATATTGCTTTTTTAATAACGAAATGGTACAGTAATATTCAAAATATACTACGCTACACAATACACAAGCAGACAAATCATTCACTGAAAAAATTGGAACTGCCAGTTTTTTTAAACTTTAAGCCACTTGCAGCAGTATTAAATTTCGAAATTAGTTATTTTTTCTTATTTTCACTTAATTTCCATGCAATATAATATCTCTTACGCAAAGGTAGATTTTGATTAATATTAAAATAATTATTTTGCGTAAAAAAAAAAAAAAAAAAAAAAAAAAAAAAAAAAAAAAATTAACCAGAATTAGATTTTTTTCCATTTTTGCCAAATTTTATCGAATTTTCAACTTTTTTGTGGCAGTATTAAATTTTGAATTTATTATTTATTATTATTTATTACATAACCTCCATATGATATAACATCTTTTCCGCATTGTTGGATTTTAAAAATTATTACCGTAATTTCGGGTGTATAAGCCGCGGCTCAAACAATTCTTTTTGGACCCAGAAATCTTATTTAGTAATTGAAGACAAATATTTACGGCGATCTAGCTAGTTATATTTGTTTCTTAAAAAATTCTGGGTCGAAAAAGAATTGTTTGATCTGCGGCTTATACACCCGAAATTACGGCAAAATAATTACTTTTTGACAAAAATCATCTAACCAAAATTCGGTCTTTTTTCAATTTTTTTTAAAAATTCAACCCTTTTGTGGCAGCATTAAATTTTAAAATTAATTTTTTTTAATTATTTTTCCCTTGATATCCATACAATAGAACATCTTTTCCGCATAGGTAGGTTTTGATGAATGATAATTTTTTTTTCGCCGTAGACAATCGATCCACCCTAGTGTATAATCTAGAGATATATTAGTGAGAGGTTAAATCAGTATTAAAATTAAAATTTAATTTTACAATTTTTTAAAAGAATAATTTTCAGATCAAAAGAACTTCTTAACTCCTTAATTCCGTCTCTTACATTCACGGACAGTGTAGACTACTTTTGTTCCTTTCAGATTGTTTGATTGTCACAGTTTTAAAAATTTTTTAATTGGCTTTATTCTCGCATCATTTTATTTGTCATTAAATAGGAGGAATCAAAAAAGTGGGAGCAAACAAACAATCTGAATTCTTAAAAAAGTAGCTTACACTTATCGCGCGCGACATTTCAGAAGTTAAAACACCATAAAATTTAGATTTACGCAATGTCTTTCAAATTCCTTCATCAAGTGCAAAAAATACGTGTTTCTACTTAAGAATGTAAGTAGAAGCAGGTATTTTTTGCGCCTCATGAAGGAAAACTAAGTTCCTTTAACATTCTTTTTACATTATCCTATCACAACAGTTTTTTCATCATTAATTGTGAAATATTAATTTTGCTTTTAAATACAATACTATTGAAAACATACAAAAAATATACAACCTTTTAAATTTACTGTTCCCATGTAACTGAAGTTCTTTTTAACTACCGTAATTTCGGGTGTATAAGCCGCGGCTCAAACAATTCTTTTTGGACCCAGAAGTCTTATTTAGTGATTGAACACAACTATTTACGGCGATCTAAGTAGTAACATTCATTTCTAAAAAAATTCTGGGTCGAAAAAGAATTGTTTGATCCGCGGCTTATACACCCGAAATTACGGTAAAATTTTTCTTTTCTTTCTTTTATTTTTTTCTTTCTTCTTTTTTTATGCATGTAGCAGTATAATTAGTGTTAATAATAAATAGTTTGATTATAAACTGCAATCATTTAAATTAAATAAAAATTAAAGTTTTTTGACGAAAGCTGCACTGTTAATGTGTATAACATTATTATGGCATTGGAAGTTTCATCAAGCTAGATGACCATTCACTGAAATAAAAATCTTTCTCATTACAAAAATAAATGCAAATATCAGAAAATATAAACCTTTATGAAAAAAAAAAAAAAAAAAAAAAAAAAAAAAAACATAATATTTTCAGAATATTTTCATACTCAGGTCAGATAGAATGTCAATCAATGCATTTTAATCATGTATGTATTGCTTTGATTTACCGTAATTTCGGCTGTATAAGCCGCGGATCAAACAATTCTTTTTGGACCCATAAATTTTATTTAGTGATTGAAGACAAATATTTACGGCGATCTCATTAGTTATATTTGTTTCTTAAAAATTTCTGGGTCTGCGGCTTATACACCTGAAATTACGGTATATAAATCCAAGCTGTGAACGGTTGTTGTTATTGCTGACCATTTTATCAGCTTTAATACTTTTTTAAATAGTGTAAAAATGTTTGCATGAATAAAAAGATTCGCAAGCATTATGAACAGTACATAGATTTTTTTTCTATAGATAAGTCCTTAAGAGACTCGATTGTAGTTTCCGTATGTATCCGAAAATGAATCTTCGCCAGAACTAACCGAAAAAGAGAACATTCGGTCGGTCCCTATTAACTCCTTCAAGGGCGGTGGGATACATTGAAACCTACCTATGTCCAATCGAGATTTGCATATGGAACATTTAATTTTTGCTTTTATAACTTTGATGGAAAAAAAGTTTTAAAATTGCTTTCTCTTATTTTGAAATAATTTTATTCGAAAATTCCGCTGTAAAGTCAACATTACAATTATTTGTCCTTGAAAGAGTTAACAAGTATTAGCTTCAATTTATTTTTAAATGCTTGAGTGATCAATAAAAATATCAAAAAAACTTATTGATCACTCAAGCATTTAAAAATAAATTGATATTTTAAAGTGATGTTTTATATTACATTATAATTATTAGCTTAGTAATAATGCTGGGCTTGCAAATATGGCTCGCACAGCGGTTAGATCCCCGCTCATGAGTCATGAAGGAAATTGACAGATATGGAGTGGGCCTTTAACCTAGATTAGAGATGCACAAATTGTGGCCCGCCCGCGGTCCTCCAAGATACCACTACTATAAAACAAAATGGTTTTCTTTTATTAACTGATTCTCTGATTTGTCTGTACGTTTACGGGCAACGTGTTTTTGCCAATCATGATTTGCCAGTTATACGTACGGGCATCCTCATTCCAATCATGATTTATTATTCTCACCAGTAAATTTTTATTGTAAATTTTGCATCATTTAATGCGAGCATTTTTTGCGATTCAATTAGATAAAAATTTCTGTTTTGAAAAACCGGGGATAAAAGACTGAAAATTCTGTAAAAGTCATGAAAAATATAAGTATTCTTTGAAAGTTTTTTCAAACATATTGATCGGTGAAGTGGTTAACCATCAAGTGTGTGATTTCTTTTATTTCTCCATTAAAAAAAAATATTTTTTTCCTTAATGAGCATACATTAAAGGAAAAATACTGAAATAAATTATCAATCTTATATTTTTAGTATTTTGGATTTTTTAAATGGTTGCCAAATTGCAACATTATGCATTAATTGCATGCGTACAATATTTGTTGCAAAAAACTTTGCTGAAAATTATTTAAAATAACTTATAAAAACATATTCTTTTGAAAAAGATTTTTTTGTGAAATCTTGCATTTTAAATATTTCTTTATTTTTGTTAGAAATCATTCGAAAACTAGAAAAATTGAAGGCTTCAGAAGTTCCTTTGTCACCTATGGTATATTTAATGAAATGAATTTAAATATAGGCCCGAAATGAATACGTAAAGCCTAAAGTTATTAAGAATCAACGGTAAATAAACGATAAGGAGAGAAAATTTTATTTGTTGCCAATTGGCAATGATATGCTCAGTAGGGTTAAATGACAGAAGCTTTGCTAGTCAAACATTATATTTCAAATATTGTGGTGGCATACAACTTTCTAGCAAAAAGGTTGTGCAGCACTAACATGGATGCATGCATAGAATGAACATACAATGAACTACCGTAATTTCGGGTGTATAAGCCGCAGATCGAACAATTCTTTTTCGACCCAGAATTTTTTGAGAAACAAATATAACTACTCAGATCACCGTAAATATTTGTCTTCAATCACTAAATAAGATTTCTGGGTCCAAAAAGAATTGTTTGATCCGTGGCTTATACACCCGAAATTACGGTAAGTTCTAGACGCTCAGGTTAAGAACTTACCGACTTATAGAGAAATTGCAGCAGACTTTGCTTTAGGATACTCGTGACTCGATCTAATTGGTCTGCAAAAAGACCATCTAACATCTGATTGATATAAATGTGTTATTATAATGTATTACCTTTCCTGTGCCAACACTTGTATTTTGTAAACGTCTTTGACAACGCTTGTATTTTTGATATTCGAGTGTTTATGTAACATGTATGCCTCTTGGTATTCTAATTGATTAAAGCCTTGTTTAGGTGTTAAACAATGACATTATTATTTATAACAATTTAATCAGCTAATGTTTTTTGCACAGCCACATCAGTCAATTTAGTAAGATGGAGCAACTTTTAAAACCCGAAAGGTTCTAAACCGATCCTTCATGCACGGGTTCTACATCAAAGTGGGAACACTGAAAAGAACATTTGCAAATTTCCTAAGTCATGTAACCACACTTACAGAGGACGCTAAACTTCAATTGCTGTGTAATTTTGTTTATTTTAGTTAATTTTGTTATAATGTCATTATATGGAAGGCAGTACTTTTAGCACTGAAATCTAAAGAATTTAGGACAGAGTATAGGGAAGAGGTGCTTCAGCCAGCACTTCACTCTATCAGATCACTACTATGTATTGCTACAAATACAACTCGTCATGAACGCATGTTCTCTCAGCCTGTGAGATCCTTTAATTGTCGTTCTTTGCCTACATGGTTAACCCAAACAGGTTCTGTTTTATTGAAAAACCATTTGAGGCACATCAAATATGATCCAGTAATATAAGAAGTGGAATTAATTGAGGCTAATTCAGACTATGCATATGTAAAACTTTCTGATGAACATGAATAAAGTGTCTCCGTTAGATATTTGGCACCCAAAGGACACTTTGTTGTCAGGCTTGACATGCAATCACATGTAGGCTCTGTAACAGTGTCAACTAAATACTCTTCAGGCCCTGTAGAGAGTGTAAGGGTTACAACAGACGAAGACCAAGCTGCTATGCCTGAGTTAATAAATTCTGACCTCCTGAATGCAGATTCAGGAAAATCACCTACCCTCAACAATTTCCTGCCTGGTAGATTGAGACGACCACCAATATATCTTAATGACTATGTTACTTACTAAATTAACTTTTAGTTGGAGGTGATTGTAGTATTATAATGTATTTTTTTCCTGTGGCAACACTGTGTAACCGTCTTTCGCAATGCTTGTGTTGTTGATATTCAAGTGTTAATGTAGCATGTACACCTTGTGGCATGAAGGTATTCCAATTGATTTAGGTGTTATAGGTAGGCCTTGTTTAGGTGTTAAGCAAAGATATTATTATTTATAACAATAATATTAACTCCTCAGCGATACGATTAACCCCAGTCTTCATTCCTGTAATGATAATTAAGGTCATCATTCAGTAAAATTCCGAAATTTCCACGCTATGTTGACATGGGATGCATTCCTATATATTTAAAATATCTCCTCAGTAAAATACTGGTTTAAATTACGATAAGATGAGGAATAACTCGATTAAAATTTTACATGAGATCATCTTTTCTTATTACCGTAATTTCCGGCGTCCGCGGGTTAAACAATTATTTTTAGATGCAGAATTTTTTTAAAAAGAAATGTAACTTTTCAAATCGCCATATATATCTGTCTTCAATCACCAAATAATATTTCTGGGTCCAAAACGAATTGTTTGATCCGCGGATTATACACAGGAAATTACTGTATACCTTTTAATTCCGGCGTGTTTTACACAAATTTTATTCAGTTGGCACCACTTTTTAAAATGAAGTTAGCTACAATTACACTTAATGGAGTTGTGAATAAAGAACAATACACGCAATGCATTTCAAGTCATTTGTAGCAAAAGACGCGATAATGGCGCGCTTTGTTGAAAATATAATTTTTTGTATACGTTTCGCTTTTGATTACTACCCTTAGACCGTGATCCACACTGTAAAAAATTTGGTCCTTTTGCTGCATCGTCACTCCACCGCTTTTATAGAAAACGATTACTTCAGCCTATTATGGAGCATTCTCATGGGTCAAAAGAGAGATATTCTATAAAAGCGGGGGAGTGACGATGCAGCAAAGGGGTCAAATTTTTTACAGTGCAGATAGATTTTTTGCTGTTAGCGAAACGAGATTGCACAATCAGAAAAAAAATGGATTGCATTTTTGTAAACAGTGAAAAGTTCTCAAAAATGCAGACTTCTGATTGGTCAATCTCGTTTCGCTAACAATGCAAAATCTACCATCAACAATCTATCTATATACAGGCCTATATAGTTAAAGAAACTGTACGCTTGCTTTTTTGACATGAAAATTTTCGACAGCGATTAACTTAAATTGTTCGCCACACTGTTAAAAATATCGTGAGAAATTACCTCTGTTTTTAAAAGCTATCTATTTTTTGACCAATGAGAACGTTCCACAGACATTTATTCAGCGTTCTTATTGGTCAGAAAATAGATAGCATTTTAAAACAAAGGTAATTTTTCTCGATATTTTTAACAGTGTAGTATCTACCATTTACAATCCATCTATATACCAGCATATATACGCTGTCAAAAATTGAAACTTTTGCTGCATTCTCATTCCACCGCTTTTGTTTTGCTATCGGCTAATTTACTTTTCATCCGCCAATCATATCTTGCCGGTTGGCCTCCAGTCGCACCCATAATCCTCTCAACTACCAATCACAGATGCGTTCAACGATTGTTTGAACTCCAGTGATCGATTTGTGACCTCATATGAAACTGCCCTATGAGACAATTTACTTCAGTGTATTATGCAGCATTCTCATTGGTCAAAATAGCGATATTCTATAAAAGCGGTTGTGTGAGGATGCGGCAAAAGTTTCAAATTTTTAACAGTGTAGTCAGGACTACACTAGATACCGGGCTTGCTCATTCCTTATCACGACGTCACAAAAGGTGGCTGACCGCTATCTGTGATTGGTAAAAACGGGGCTCAAAGTGACGTACCCATCGTTTTGTACCAATCGCTGGACGTCATTCAGCCACCTTTTGTGACGTCATGAAAGGAATGAGCAAGCCCGGTATCTAGTTTGCCTTGGCAGGGCTACACTAGATACCGGGCTTGCTCATTCCTTAACACGACGTCACAAAAGGTGGCTGGCCGCTATCTGTGATTGGTAAAAATGGGGCTCCAAGTGACTCACCCATCGTTTTGTGCCAATCGCTAGACATCATTCAGCCACCTTTTGTGACGTCATGAAAGGAATGAGCAAGCCCGGTATCTAGTGTTGCCTTGGCCTTGGTGTAGTTCTAGAAACTGTACCCTCGCTGTGCTTGCTTGAGATTTTCCGTCAGCGAGTAACATAAATCATTTCTCAGTAGACGACGGGTTTTGAAGACCGTGCTTGGAACGTTTCGTTCAGTTCGATTAGATGAGCGAGACAAGTTATTAAAATGCCAATATGCTTGACAATGGATGGCAAGCATTTACACTGTTAAAAATTTGCAACTTTTGTTGCATAGTCACTCCACCACTTTTATTAAAAAAAGATTACTTTACGATATATTTGAGCATTTTCATTGGTCAGAATAGATATTATATAAAAACGGTGGAGTGACTATACAGCAAAAATTGCAGTTTTTTTAACATTGTATGATCAGGGATGTAGTGGAGGGCATACGCCGTATACCTTCTGGATTTTTTTAAGGGGCACCGTTTACCCTCTGCTTCTCGAGAAAGCTATAGTATGTTCACTGTACACTGTTAAAAATCTGCTGCATTTTGCTGCAACGCACTCCCCTGCTTGTATAGAAAACGGTTACTTGGCCGTGAAATGGCGCTTTCTCATTGGTTGGAATAGAGATATTATATACAAGTGGTGGAGGGCGTTGCAGCAAAATGCAGCAGATTTTTAACAGTGTAGGTTATACGCGCTGCTTAGAGCGTATACCGTCTGTTTTCTTTAGGACTACACTACTGTGTATGATGCCAACAACGTTACGATGACGTCACAAATCAAACCTTAAGCTCGGCCGCATTTTTGCCGATCCCACCGAAGCTAGTATAGGGGGGGGGGAATACGGTCTTCTGATTGATCGAAAAATTGTTTGCAAATAGATCATCCTGAATGCTAATGTACGTATTAGGAGCGTATAGTATGGGTATATCATTAAAATATTAATAATAAGAAGAAATTGCATTTTTTTTAAAAGTAATATAGAACAATTGAGTTTGACGCCGTAAAATAAAAATACTGTTGTTTCTAAATAAATTGTTCTGATTGTGTATATATGTGCATATCATGTTAAAAAAAAATCAAAACGCAGAAACGGCAATTCTATTTTTATTATTTTATAAAAGTAATACAGAACAATTGTTAAACACCCTGATTAACTTCTTTAATTATACATTCCGAATTATCTATTTCTTTATCTATTAATAAATATTTAAAAACATAAGGAAAATCCAGTTTTCAGAAGCTTTTCAAACAGAAAATGATGATTAAATAAACGTAAACTCAAAAATGAAGGAAAGCAAAATTATTTAACCAATCAGAAGCCCGTATTTTTCTCCCCTATGCTAGCTTCGGTCAATCAAATTTTATATCCTACTTTCCTATTTTAACTCACCACTCTCATATAGAGGTCCTTTTCTGTTACGTTTCTGTTAGATCTCCTTGAGTGATCAGGAATGGGCGTGTTCAAAAGACATTATTTTTGTGCGCGCGCGCTCAGAAGATTCTGCTTGGAGTAGGTGCTATCGAAGAAGAGAATTTTAAAGTTATTCAATTATTGCATTTTTTTATGGTTCAGAATTGGTAAATACAAATACTATATCCCTTTATCCTTTCAAAACATGATTCGCGTAACGGAAATACATACCTGTGACCTCTCAAATAAAATTTAAAATATTCCAGGAAGTATCACGTGACCTATTTCATGTAATTAAGCCCGATCAGCATTTAAAATATGACAACCAACCCTGCTCAAAGCTGACGCGCGCGACGCAAATAAAACTGATGGGCGATTTGATCACGTGATTGTGCGTTTTGTGCTTATCTGTTATTGGTTGCACTTTGTTTGGTAGTCAAAGTTGGTAGGTTGACAGATACAATTTAACAATTGGTGATTTAAATTTTTTAATAATTTTATTTTTATTTATTTAAAAATCATTTATCAGTTGCTTTATACTTTTCGTATTAAATAGAATGCTGTTTATAAACCAAGTTGAGACATCCACACGGGGGACTAGCTAAAGGGGGGGACAGGGGGGAGCCTCCCCTCCCAAAACATTCACAAATGTTGTTACACTTTGCAAATTTAAAACTTTTATGTCAAATTTAATTAAAATGTTAATAAAAACTGCAATACATTTTCTATTTTTGATAGAATTTGCAAAAGTTACAACTCTAATTGGGAATATTATTAATTTTTTTACAAATAAGAAATATTACTTTTTCAAAGTGCGTTAACTTGGCAAAATTATAAAACGAGTTAGCGAATATAAAATTTCACTTGACAATTTAAGGTTTTCTCCCCCACCAATAAAAAGTCTTAGCGATGGCCCTGTATCCACATATTACAAGATTGATTTGTAATCTACAATACTGGATTGGTTTCAATGGAATTTGCATTGTTAGTTAAATAATTTTTCAGAAGAAGTTTTAGTATGTATATATTTCTTATTTAATGATTGTATATTTTAATACCATGTGGATAACAGGCCAAAATATGTCATAAAATATGAGAAACAAACGACATCCGAAATTATGTCAGTATAAGCAAAACACTTATTTATACTTTCAATAGAAAAATTATAAATATTCTAATCATACTTTATTCATTACAAAACTAGAAGGCAAACTCCAAATATTTCACCTCTTTAAAATATATGTATGCAGATATTCTTAATTTAAAAAAATGTATATCTTTTACATTTTGCTTTTATAATATTTTCCATTTTGATTTTAACACTGTAAAATATCCACGTATGCATTATATTTGCATCCTAATCTCAATAAAAACTTACTTCTAAAATTTTCAAAAAAAAAAAAAAAAAAAAAAAAGAAGAAGAAGGACATTAATAATTATTTAATGCGTATACGGATATTTTCGCAGAAAACTTTTTTTTTCATTTGCTTAATATGTATATAAATCACTTTGGAACGATATTTAGAATATTAAAAGGATAATTAGAATATTAAAACTTTCTCCGCAAAAATCTCATTTTCTCGTATTTAAATAAGTATTTTATTATTATAATAGAAATACATGTGCTTCTGTAATATTAATATAAAATTTACCTTTAATAAAAATGTCTTATTTATCAATAAAAAGCAACCAAAAAAAAAAAAAAAAAACATAAACCAACTTTTGGCCCGTGAAGGTCTTGAACCCGTATCGTCTGGTTACAAGCTCAGCGCTCTGACCATTCGGCCAGCGAGCTCACATTCTTTTGTAACAGATTATCTTTATAATTGGCACCAAAAGTAATTACATCCGTGATCTGTTCTCCACCTGTTATTGAGCGCACAGTTACAGTACCGGTAGCACAGTAGCGAGTACTGAACGCACATCCTGTCCTCTATAGAAACCCACTCCATGTCCGTGGCTCCTGAGCGCGCGTAACAGCTGAACACGGCCATTGTCATCATCTTGGATCCAGCGCATATCCTCCCAACCAACCAATTGATAAACAATGTCCTCATTCTCTTATGTTACTTGACTTATTAATTTAGTAGCATTAGTATAGATATAGGTATAGTATTTGTATAGAACATATTTATTACTTTAACAATACGTTATCGTTTTATATATTTTGATCTAAACGTGAACTTTCCCCTTTTTTTTTTTTAATATTAAATACTTTCGTGGACCAAAGGATTTCGTACGACAACTTTTGTACTTATTGATATACCAATAGATTCAGCATTTTTCTTTCGGAAGAGTACGCTCTGTATAAAGTTATAGATCAGTGTGAGAAACTTGGAATTTAAGTCGCAAGTTGCTTCTAGGGTTTCCTGTTTGAAATATGCTTTATAAAATATTCTTTGTGAAGGCATTTCTCCTTCAACAATATAATCAAAATCTGTCTAAAGTTTTATAACACTGTTTACTTCCTTGTCTGTTATTAATATAAATTAGAAATGCTTACAATTTTATTAAATCTTATCATTTCCGATAAGCATACAATTAAACGAAGTGAAAGCTTGAAAAAATTTCCTTAGAAGATTTATAAATGTAAGATTTGAAAGTTTATTAACATTACATTTAAATCAAGGTTGAAATAACGTAACTTTGTGTTCTACCTCATCCTATTTGTGAAGCACAATATATAAGTTCTGATCATAATTTATCGAGAAAAATGATTTTGTAAATGTTGCTTTGTATTTTTACTGTAATAAGTGTCAGTTTTTAAGCGAAATATGCAGGAGGCTACAAACCACCAAGTTGTGATTGATATTGAATATAGATTTTTGCTTCGATCCTAGTATCAAGCTATCAAGTAACACTAGCCTTTTAACTAAATCGGATGATTAATAAATGTCTCTGTTTTGCATGATTTTTATTATGAATGTAATGATTTCAAATAAGCCAAAGATTGCAATATCTTTATTAGTTGATTTAAGTGTTTTATTTTTAGTGATGGCACTTTTCTGCCAAATGGCAGATTTCCTCTTTCATTAATATTTAAGAATCTGTGATTTTCATTGAAGAGTCAGGGAAATAAAATGATAATTTTTGTCAAACGATTGTGAAAATAAAACAACGATTTTCGTCAAGTGATAGCAAAATAAGACAGTTATTTTCATCAAGCGATCTGACAAGTAAAAGAACGATTTTCATCAAATGACTGGGAAATAAGACAGCGATTTATGTCAAACGATCATGAAATAAAACAGGGATTTTCGTCAAATAAAAGCAACGTAAAACATCGATTTTCATCAAATGATCATGAAATAAAACAGCTATTTTTGCCAAATGATCACAAAATAAAACAGCAATTTTCATCAAATGACCAGGAGATAAATCAAGGATTTCTGTCAAAAGTTATCCTGAAGTAAAATTGCAATTTTCATCAAATGATCATGAACTAAATGGCGATTTTCATCAAATATTCACAAAATAAAACAACGGTTTTCGTCAAACCTTCGCGAAGTGAAAGAGTTATTTTTGCCAAATGATCGCGAAGTAAAACAACGATTTTCGTCAAACAATCATGATAAAAACAGTGATTTTCATCAAAAATTATCTTGAAAGTCACAATTTTTATCAAACAATCAAGAAATGAATCAGCAATTTTCATCAAATATCGCAAAGTCAATCATAAATTTTTGTCAAACAATCGTAAAATAAATTTGCTATTTTTGTTAAATGATTATGATATAAAACAGCAGTTTTTGTCAAACAATCCCGAAATAAAACAGAGATTTTTGTCTAACGATCACAAAATGTAAGAGTATTTTTGCCAAATGATTGAAAAATGAGACGTCAATTTTCATCAAATGATCGGCTTATAAAACAGTGATTTTCATCACACAATCGTAAAATAAAACTGTGATTTTCGTTAAAAATTATCCTGAAACAAAATAAGGCTGATTTTCATCAAACGATTGGCAGATAAAACAGTGATTTTCGTGAATCTATTGTAAATTAAACAGCGATTTTAGTCAGACGATCACAAAATAAAGCAGTGATTTTTACCAAATTATCACAAATTTTGTCAAATGATCATAAAAGAAATCCTGCAAATTTTCACTTTTTGCTTATGGGTCATTCCATGCGAAATCAACCAGTTACTCAACCTGACCCTTTCCGATTTCAATGAAACTGCTAGGGATCATTATCTATGATGATATAAATTAGGGCATATTTTTATTTTTTGTTTATCGCTTTAAATTTTTATACATTTAATTATTTAAATTTTGAAAAATCATCATTTTTTGACTTGCATAAATATTATCAATTTTGAATCTCTCAAGTTCTATCAAACATAGAAAATTTTATGACCACTCATTTCAAAGAGAAGTTTATAAGGTTTAATTTGATATGCAAGTCGACTATGTATAGTTAAAATAAATAAAATTTAAAATTTTTTTAAATTTTAAATGTGAAAATTTTTTAGATAGTTATTTTTAAAATTTTTGAAAAAATTGTATGTTTGTTGTAATATTATAAGTTTTAAATTCTGAAATTTTTAGAGTGGGATCTCAATGGGATCAGGAGTTATTAAATAAAAGCAAAAATTACCATTAAAATAGCAATTTAATTCTGTCTATTTTGTTATTTATTTATGATTTGTATGGTAATTTTCAGCTTTTATTTCATAACTCCTGATCCCATTGAGATCCCACTCTAAAAATTTCAGAATTTAAAGCTTATAATATTACAACAAACATACAATTTTTTCAAAAATTTTTAAAAATGACTATCTAAAAAAATTTTTAATTTTAAATTTAAAAAAATATAAAATTTTATTTATTTTTTATTATACATAGTCGACTTGCATATCAAATTAAACCTTATAAACTCCTCTTTGAAATGAGTGGTCATAAAATTTTCTATGTTTGATGGAACTTGAGAAATTCAAAATTGAAAATATTTATGCAAGTCAAAAAATGATGATTTTTCAAAATTTAAATAATTAATTGTATAAAAATTTAAAGCAATAAACAAAAAATAAAAATATGCTCTACTTTATATCATCATAGAGAATGATTCCTAGCAGTTTCATTGAAATCGGAAATGGTCAGGTTGAATATCGAATTTTTTTGGTTGATTTGACATTGAATGACCCTTATGGAATAATGATTAAATCATGAAATGTATACCTAAGTATATTTAAAATGATGCAAAATTAAGTTCTTGATTGAGCTTACTGCATCTGTTGTTGGGTTGCTTTAATCAATATAAAATACTATGAACTAATAAAAAATAATTTTTATTTACTCATATAAGTCTTTAAGTACAATGAATAACAACATATTTCAAACTGTTTGACCAATGTTTGTTTAGAAGGACGTAAATGGTGAAGAAAACAAAACAAAAAAAATTAATATAGTTAAAAAAATAGTTTATTATAAATTTAATTTTTTATTTAATTTATTATAAGCAATATAGTTTTCAAAATTCATGCATAAATGTTGTGAAAAATGTTGTACAATTAATTGACTTGTAATTTCTTCTTTTTTTGTTATTTTCTGAGTGGCATCTCTGTATTCTGATTATAGAGAAATGGATTGTACACATTGTGTCTTTGTGAATGTACTTATGTTTATAGGTTTAGTATGCAATTGTTTGGATGCTGAAAATAATTAAAAATATTAATTAAAAAAATTTTCAATTTACAGATAAGTTTAATTTTCATCCTCTTATTGAATCTTTGAAGTAAAGTAATGGAAAGAGAATACAGTGATGACATATAATATAAATCTGGCCTGGAAATTCAATTTTAATTTAAATTAACAAGATTTCGTTGATATCTTATAAAAAGTGTTTTTGGACAGTTTTTTTAACCTATGATAAAATATATTTATTGAATGATTTGTATTTATTTTTTTTGGGGGGTGGGGGGAATATGTAAATAAAATGCTCATACATGAAATAATAATCATGGCTTTGATGATTTTCATTTTATATTGTTGTATCCAGTGCTTTTTGTTGTAGTTGCTTGTTTACATGGTTGTGAAGTACTGATACATGTGTAAGTAATCCATGGCTTTGATGAATTTCATGCATTTTTGTGATTGCAACAGAACGAAATTGTTCTCATGGTCATGAAACTATTTATTTATTTTATCTATCATGCTACACTGCAAATTACTGTAAAAAATCTTTGAGTTAGAAGAAAGACAGTTTGAAAATTTTTGAAATGAGTAGAAAAGAATCTGAAAATTATATATTTTTTTATGCCAATGTTATCACTTCAAAGATATCTACTTCTGGTAATGTTGTAGCTAAAGAAGATAAAAAAAATGATGATAATGATGGAATGTGAAAAAATTCAAGCTTAACTGCCCCCAACATACTCAACGGCTTTTGAGAGTGCAGACAAACTTTAACCATTTTTCAAAGCCAGAAGTGCAAATGATGATGTTTTTTAGGCCATGGGTATTCTCTGGGGAAAAATAACACAAGAAAGAGACAGTAAGACAGTTCAAAGAAAATTATACTTGTTTTGTACTGTACAGAAATAGAAAATAAATACTGTATACATATAATAAATATGCATGAATTTTTATAATCTTTTACGAGCACCCGATTATAATGAGCAAATTAGATGCCGCTCACTATAAGCAAGTTCAACTGTATGTTAGAAAGGGTAATAGGGATTTTCTAGGAAATCTTACCATCCAGCAAATTGCAATATGCATCTGAAAATTGTTGTGACGAATTTTACACAGCTGCAAAAATAATTGATTATTATTACTATAATGCATTTTCAAACTTTATTTAATATAAAATTAAGAAGTATGTACTAGAAAGGAAAGTTTAATCTAAAATAGAACATAGTGCCATATTTTTATCTCAATGATTAGGAAAATTGCAAAATATAGATAACTAGCAAAAAAAAAAAGTTTTCAGCATATCTCTGTAGTTTGTAATTTTCAAAGACTACCTAAAAATTCACTCGCCAGTTGCAAGTGAAATGATGCATTTCCCCACCCCTGCATGTTAGTATATGATTAATTATATTTACAGTGCAGAATTTTCTTTTAACCATCAGTTTTAGAGGATTCTTATTAAACATGTGTTTTATAAATTAAAGTATTTCAATAGATATATTAGCCTAATTTTGTAAAAAAAAAAAAAAAAAAAAAAAAAAAAAGTTTTATGTATATATATGTAATATTAGATATTATAACTGATATGCTTATGTTTTTTAGTTAGTTTTCTATGGAGTATCCCCAGGATGATTTTTGGCTGGGAAGTTCTCAAACAGGTTTTGATTTTGATACAGCTGATGTGAGTAAATTCTGAAACACACTATTGAATTGATAATATTATCCTATAGCTATTCATTTGGTATTTATAAAAACTGTTATTTTTTATTTTATAATTTAGCCATCGAAAGAGGGAAATCATGGCACTCCATTGATCTTGGTTTCTTTTCAGCCAATCTTTATGACATGCTAATATGACAGTTGGTGTAAATAAGCTTATCTTTATCATGTGATAGCCAAGAGTGGAAGTAACTTGACATGTCTCTTTCATTGGCCACAATTTAAAAATAAATATGTAAATTAAGGCAGGGCCATTCCATATCAAATAACACAGCTAAAATCCTGACCTTCTCAGAATTTTATGATACTAAGCTCATCTGTTAGGTTCATAAAGAATTGAATAAATACCTAATAATAAATCTATATCTCATTTGTTTTTGAGATAATTAGCTTCAAAGGTGGACAAAAAGTGTAAATTATTGCATTTCTTGCCATAAAAATTTTGTCATAACTTGTTCCCTAACTGCCACAGAGTCTTACTTTTTATGTCTGTGTTTGAATTGGGCTTTCATATGGTATATTACATGCAAGTGTTTTTTTATTTTTAAGATCAAACATTTTGACCTTTGACATATTAAAACTGGACATCTTAATTTTTTGAAAAAATTGTATGTACTTATTGTCTATAATATCTGAACATATTATTTTGGGACAGCGATGGGATACTGAGTTATAAATTAAAAGGCAACCTGCTTGTCTAAATTTCAGCACCAAAACCTTTTATTCAAGTGACTTACCTACATACTATATCTTTACTTATAAACATATGTATGTATGTACTTTTTTATTTTAAATTTTATGAGCATGTTTTTGTTTTTTTTCCTTGGAATTGTGAGGTTAAGCCTGTCATATTTGCCATATTTTAGTAGAAAAATTAATTTTATACATAAAGCAAAAAATGATAACAAAAATAAGCCTGTAAGAAATACAAATTTATAATATGTATTCAATATTCTCACTTTGTAATCAATACACAATGCATAAAATTTCAGTTTGTTTTATTCTTATTTATATAATATCATATTTATATATTATTATAAATTTATTATCACAAAAGTAGAATGATTAAATAAGATTCTGGTTATTTGTTCTATTACTTTGCAGAAATTTACTATACCTGCCATGCTTATTTTATACTTAAAAAAATGAAAAATTTGATTACTTAAAGAAAATTATAACATCACAAATTAAATTAAAATAAAATGTTTGAATTAAATGCTTTTTATGCCTTTACAAACTTACGGTACTTAATGTTTCACAATTCTGAGAAATTAAATTTAGAAACAATTTTTTAAAGTTTTTTTTTTCATTTATTTATAAAACAAAATACCTGTAGAAAAATTCCAAATTAATCTTAGATTTTAATACTTTTATGTCATTTTAAACATTTATAAAAATATTTAATAAAAAAAAATTGTTTGATTTAAATCACAATTTAATCACTGATTAAAATCATTGACACCTTAATTAAAAGATTTTGAAAAGCAGATTTCAGCTCTTAATATCTACAGTTGGAAAACTATTCTTTTATTTATTTATTTATTTTATTTTTTTTGTACATCCCTGTACATGATCGAACTGTATATATTGTGTTCTGAAATTCAGCTTAGTTACAAAATGCATAACACTGATAAAATTTCACCTTTAGCAATTTCTACCAAGCTGGAAATACACTTGAGGAGTTTTGCACAACCCTATTATTTATATATATACATACACACACACACCTCATGGTAAATTTAAATTTAAATCTAAAATGCATAAAAGAGTTGAAGGGGCATTTTCAGACGTCACCATTAATAGATTTTCAGGTTGTATCCAATTTTTTGTGTAGCCCTGTACATGAATTTATATTCTACAAACATGTCTTATTATACTAAATACATTTCAGCTGGAAGATGCAAACTCCAACTAAAAATATCAGGGCTCCCCCTAGATCTGTTTTGGGGAAATTGGTCCATCTGTTTTTTTGCTCCAAGTCTGTATTGGTCTGTTTTTTCACTATTAAGTCTGTAAAGTCAGTTTTTCAACGCTGTTAATGGACCTTTATTTTAAATTTTATTGATGTTTGGCATTTTCCCAAGCATAGCGGAAGAATTGCACTTTTCACGAATATGCTCAAGTTATGTCAGATTTCATTAACCAATCACGGGAATCTCCAATTTTGTCTAAGAATCATGAAAAAAAAACATGAAATTCTTTAAAAGATTGCAAATTTTGTTAAAATATTGAGCATAAAACGCAATCATAAGATCACGAAAAAGGCGTGAATTTCCTCAAAAGATCGTGAAAAAAACTCACATTTTGCCAAAAATTCTCAGAATGAAATGTGAATTTCTGTTTAAAAAAAGGTGTCAAAAAATCATGAAAAAAACACAATTTTTGTTAAAAGATCACAAAATTTCGATTTTCTTCAAAAAAAAAAAAAAAAAAAAAAAAAAAAAAAAAAATCTCAAAAAGTGATTTTTCAAAAAAATTGAAGAAAACATGCAGATTTCGGTAAGGGGTCACTAAAAAGGCAAATTTCGGCAAATGATCGTGAAAAAACTCCACGATTTTCGTCAAAAGATTGCAAAAAGAACACAATTTTCAGCAAAAGATCATGAAAAATGAATGAATTTGCACAAAGAATTGCAAAAAACACATGGATCAAAAGATCACAGAAAAACACAATTTTCGTTAAAATATTACAAAAAACATGAACTTCGTCAAAATATCGCTAAAGGCACAATTTTTGTCAAAATATCGCAATAAATGCGATTTTCAGCAAAGGATCTCAAAAAACTGGCGAATTTCGGCAGAGGATCGTAAAAAATATGAACTCTGCCCATGAAAAACCCAATGATTTTTTTCAAAAGATTGTGAAAAGAACATGTATTTTTTGTCAAAAGATCCCGAAAAACCCCTGTGATTTTTGTCAAAAGATTGTAAAAAAGGGGTGATTTTTCAGGAAAGGATTGCAAAAAACAAACTTTAGACAAAGAATCGTGAAAAACACATGGATTTCATTAAAACATAACGTGATTTTCAGCAAGGAATTGAAAAAACATGCGAATTTTGTCAATGATCACAAAAACACATGAATTTTAACAGAGGATTGTGAAAAAAACCCCACATTTTTCTAAACCCCACATTATTTCTAAATAAAACACAAACTTCATCAAAAAATCGATAACACATTCGAATTTCTCCAAGAAATAATAAAAAACACAAATCTCTCATATGGTTGCAGAAAAATTTGTAAAATTCAATCAGTCGCACTATAATTATCCCAGAAACATCATCAATATGTTTAAAATCTTTCCATGTTTTGCTCATTGAGAAAGAAAATTTTCATTATTGATTTTTTGTAAGTAAAAATTTGCAATAATGATTTTCTGCCTTCCTCTTCAGGCTATGATTTAAAATCCATACAATTCAGAAATCTACAGAGCCTATTGTCTCAGAGTCCTACATCTCATAGGTTGCTGCTGCTTTTTTTCATTGTGGGTTGGGTTGATTTTAGTTGTTTCAAGTTTGTGTTGACTGCTGATATGATTTGTTTAATCAAGAATTACTTTTGTATCAGAAAAAAAATCTTGAAATTGTTTTGAAATGCAAAAAAATCTCCAATGTTACAATGAACTGGCTAAAAGATTGAAATCAAGTTTCTTGTATGAATTTCAACAGATCAGAATTTAACAAGGACAAATGCTAAAATTCAAATTAAATTCGCGAAATTGAACTGAATGATTAAAATGAGATTCCTTTTATAAAGTTCAAAAAATCACTACAGAACATAGAATAATTCTAAAAATCACATTAAAAGGTGTAGGAATTTAGAATAAGTTTAATTTAAAAGAGGACAACATTGAGTGTATTGGGCTAAAACATAGAAACCATATTTATTTTTCTAATGTGCATTACAGCTGAGAAAAAAGTGGAAATTTATATTTAAAATAATGTGCAAATATTGGAAACAGATAAGACTGGGGGATATATGTGAATTTTGACAAATAGTCTTTGAAAAGCCATTTTTGTCTGACATTTTCTGAAAAAATTAACCTGTCTCGTCAGATCACAGAAAAAAAAGCCCCATAATTTCAACAAAAGGATCTCTGAAAAAACATTTCTTAGTCAAAGGATTGCTGAAAATGCAAATTCCATCAAAAGATCACCAAAAAAATGCAAATTACATCAAAATGTTGCTAAAAAATGCTAATCATATCAAAGAATTGTGGAAAAAAAAAAGAAAAAAAAATTATCAAAAGATCATGGAAAAAAATGAGAATTTTTTCACAGGGTCATGAAAAAATGCAAATGTCATTAAAAAATTGCAAGAAAAAATGTGTATTATGTCAGATCTATAAAAACACAGTCAAAAGATCACACACACACACAAAAATAATAATACAAATTATGTCAAAGAATTGGGTGAAAAAAAGCCCAAATTTCATCTAAGGATCATGGAAAAAAATACTAATGACTTCAAAGGATTGAAAAAAAGAAACAAAAATAAAGTATAAGTGTCACTGAAAAATGTGAATTTTGTTAAAAGATGTGAAAAGATGCAATTTGTCACATGTTGCAAAAAAAAAGCAAATTTCGTCAAAAATTCACAGAAAAAAGTGTGAATTTCATCAAGAGATTGTAGAAAATGCATGAATTTTGCCAATGAATCATGATAAAATGCAGATTTCATCAAAAAATCACTACAAAAATGCAAATTTTGCCAAAGAATGTAAAGAAAAAAATTTTACATTTTATCAAAGGTTTATGAAAAAATGTGCATTTCGACAAAGGATCATGTAAAAAAAATGTGCATCTCAACAAAAGATGAAAAAAAAACACGCATTTCAACAAAAAATCACAAAAAAACAACATGAATTTTATCAAATTTTCTGGTAAAAATCTGCAAATTTCATGAAGATATACAGAAAAATCCTGTGTAAGCACCCTTCTGATTATTTTATGATTTTTTGTCACATCTGGGGGGGGGGGGGGGATTAATGGGATTTTACCTTTTTTTTTTAATACTGTAGACTTCCTTAAATCTGTACGGCTTGGCACCTGTGATTGTGCAGATTTTAAAATTTTGTGGATTTCTGCTTATTGCTTTTTTTTACATTTTTAAACAGTGATTTCAATGTAACAAAGCAATCAAAATTATAATGAATGCTTACAATATAGTGAATAATAAAATAATCAAGTTAAGTGATAAACTAAAACAATTAAAATTAAATTATTTAAAAAATGATGAAAATATTAAAAGTAAAAGTCAAATAAATAATTAATGTACAATTAAATATGCATAATAAAGATGTGATACATTTATTTTGAATTATTCAATGAAACTTGCCTCATAAAGGTACCTTAACAATTCACATCAAAATCATAAAACACAGAAATTTTATTTCAAATTTAGCCGGATTTAATAACCAAAAAGCCTTATTAACAGATAAATATATTTATTATAAAGATTGAGCACATCTGTGATATCAACAATATGGGGTGTTTCTAAATCAATTTTGGGATTTTAATGCTTGGCAGTATTTATAACATAAAACTAAAAATTGTAATTAATACATAAAATGAAAGAGCAACTCAAATAGTTTTACCTATAAGCTTACAAGTATTCAATGTGAGTACTTTTCATCACATGGCACGCATCAAGTCAGTAGCTCAGTTCTTCCCAAATGTTGATTAATGTTTATGGAGTCACTGTTGCAACAGCTAAAATGGTCAGCTGGTAGTGAAGGCACATACACATCCTTTATGAATTTCCACAGGTAGAAATCACACGGCGTCAGATCGGGTGAGTGCTTGAATAGAACATTTTTGCCTATCAACATTTGCGAAGAACTGAGCTATCAACTGTGTGCTGTGTAATGAAAGGTGCTTATATTGAACACTTGTAAGATAGTAGGTAAAACTATTTGAGTTGTTCTTTCATTTTATGAATTTATTATAATTTTAAGTTTTATGTGATAAGTACTACCAATTGTTAAAACCCTGATATTCATTTAGAAACACCTCATATCTTAAATTTTTCCAGAAACTAATTTATACTTCCTTCATGAAAAAGAATGAGTTCAATCTTATTAACAAGAATTACACATTAAAATACCTACAGAATGATATAAAAATAAAAAGATATGTAATTTTGTCCTGATGCTTGAACTGAAAGTTTTATTTGTTTACTTCAGCAATGATTTTTTTAGGCATTTGTAGATTTTAGGAATGTGGATTTTAGGGAGTCTACTGTATTTATAGAATGTGAATTTTACAGTTATCAAAATTGTAGTTTTTAAATGTGTGTTAATTAAATATATTCTTTTTTAGGGTCAAAATTTTACTGGAAACTCAAAGCTTTCAGCTTTCCCAAAAAATGATGAACCAAATCAGTTTAACTCTTTGATATGTAGTGGACTGGATGAAGTAGCTGAAAATAGTATTGTCTTTTTATATATACTTAACTTTTAATTTTTTTTCTGTAAATGAAAGTTTCATGATATAAAGAGATTCAAATGTTTTATTGATAAAATGTCATCTTTTTAAAATATTCTGTAATAATTTGTCTTATAACTAAACAGCATTATTTATTACCACCTACAAGAAAATTTTCCCTTACCTAATTTTGTTGACAAATAGAAAATGAACTCTCAATTTAAAAGATTGGGTAGAAGTTTGTTATTTCAGTGAAATACTGTGATTTCCGATGTATAATCCATGGATCAAACAATCCTTTTTCAACCCATGATTTAAAAAAAAAGAAATATAACTTTTTAGATTGCAGTAAATATTTGTCTTTAATCACTAAATAATATTTCTGGATCAAAAAAGAATTCTTTGATCCGCAGATGATATGTCAGAAATTACGGTATTTTTCATTTTATATTGATTCACTTGTATGAATTCTTACATTTCATATCCTTTTTTTTTGTTTAATATATAATGCTTATTAAAGACATAATTAAAACTTAGAGTGAAGTCAACCACATGTAGCAACATAGTAATTCTAAAATTATGGGAGTGGCTTAAATAACTACTTTCAAACAATTAGTTAAATGAAAATTTTTCATTTCTTGTTTTAAAAGCATATTGTAGAATAAATTAGTTGCTTCTAAAACCTCCACTGGTCACTAGTTGGAAACCCCTGTGATCAAAATGATTAACTATTAATCTCCAGTCAGCTGTTAGTTACTCATGGTTTGAATACCTGAAAACAAGCTATATTTTTAGGTGCATTTAACTTTTTCTCTGTATTATTTCTGAAACAAGATATTATATTAAAAAAAAATACTTCTGTTACCAATTTATGCTTTTCTATTCTCACCTAATTTACCCTTTCGCCCATTACTTCATTGTTTTTAAAATTTTGTCAGAAATAATTTTGCTGAGAAATCAAAATATTTTCATATAACTTATTGAACTAGCCCACGATATTAAAATGGTACTTTATTTACCCATTTAAATATAATTATTTAATAATATTCTGGTTTATTAGCACTATCACTCAGCTGAAAAAAAGATGACTGAGATGGTAAGAATGTTAAAAATTTGATACTTTATTCTAAATCAAATCTGTATGGTAAATATTAAAAGTAAATAAATAAAAGGATATGAATTTATCAAACATTAACATAAAATGGCATAATGATCTTTCATCTCAAGTTCAAAAATCAGAGCCGTGTATAACCTCGATTCTGTTGTATATATTCTTTTAATATCGATACTTGAAACAAAAATCTTAAATAAATTGCTAAAAATATATTTTAGAGAAAAGTTACAGTCACAATTAACTGCAGATTTATTTTGAGTAATAGACCTTTAGAAATTTTTTTTCACAAATTTTTTGCAAACAAAATGATAAATTATTATTCAACCATAATAAATTTACTTGTGAATTATCTAACTCGAGACTAATTGGTTGATTATGGTGACAACCAGAACTAGAAATGAATAGAGCCCAGTTTTCCATTTACCTCCTCAGTCCTGATGTCACCTGGAGGCGACATTAAAATTCACCCTTTAGATCAATTTAATTTTTTATAGAATTGTTAAACTTACATTTAGACATTTTTAATAGATGTGTGCATGGTAAAAGCATAGATATACAGATTAATACATTTATGGAAATGTTTTATAATTATTTTAAACTGGTTTTTGTAGTGGCACGTAAAAATTGTCTCAGGACTGAGGAGGTTAAACAAAGAATTTAACACCTATCTATAGGGTTGACAGATTTATGTCTAAATAAAACTGAATATTTATATAAAAAATAGTGTGTATTGATCATTGTTGGGAATAAATGTATATTTTTGTTACCAGATAGGTAATCATGATTGCAAGCAATTTATGATTATCTCATAATAGTTTTAATTATAGCTACTTGTAATTATTTATTATGATTGCAGTAATTCATTAATCTTAATTACACACATTACAAGAATCTAAAATAAAATTTTGTGAATGTAGTTTTTGTTTCTTATACTACAGACTGTGAAGCATGTATATGTTTTTAAAAATATGTTAAATAGCTCTATTTACCAAATAAATGTTTGCCAGAACAAAATTTGTTTAAATTGCTGGTCAAGTTTATTAAAAGTTACTGAAGTAAAATTAATTGAACCTCATTTTCAGCTAACTTTACTTAACAAATGTTACATTTATTCCCTTCTTCATCCCATAAATTGTACAATTCATCATAAGCTATTCTACACACCTCTCACCAAAAATTAAATTGAATATTTTCTTGTTCTCTTTTATATATAATCTCTATTGTGTATTTTTCCTTAAATATCTGCAAAATATACTTTTCTCTATACCAATTAATATTTTAACAGTTGATATGCTCGTTAAGAGGAAGTTCATATGCAGTATTTTTTACAATCTGCACTTTTTCAGGAAATTCAATTTTGTTTTTAAGTTGTCTATTGTTTCATTCATATCTCAGGTCAAATTAAGGGGATTGGGCTATTTTTCAAACTTTATGGTAATAATTTATAATGTAATCATGATTAAGATTGCAAACTATCAATCTGTAATCACTTAAATGATTTCTTTTGTAATTATTTTTTTTATTCTGCAATCTTAGTTAATGATTACATTTTGACTAAAACTGATATTGGTTTTATTCAATTGCCACCATATTCTAAATAGTACTGAAATATTTTAAATGCATGAATAGTGTTTTCTTAAAAAGAAATTACTAGTTAATAGTTGAAATTTTTATTGTGTTTATATTACATTATTCTAACAGCATTGTTTAATTTTGCTGTCCTATTTTTCTGTCAAAAAGTGCATAAAAAATAAAAATATTTTGAAGCAAATTTAGAAGGTAAACTGAAAAAAATTCTTGAAATAATAAAAGTCAGATATTTAAATTTAAAAAAAAAAGAAAAGAAAAAGAAAATCTTCATCCTATATGAAGAGCTTAAGCATACATCATAAAATAAGCTTGAAAAAATATGCAACTTATGTGGTAAATTTCAATTTGGAAATCCTACCTATCCACTCTTAGTTAATTTTTTTTTTTTTTTTTTTTTTTTTTTTTTTTTTTTGCCTGTAGTCTAGTGAATTCTTCATGTTCACTAGCCAATTTATTTTGGTCAAATAGTATAAAGTATGAGAAAAGTCAGAAATTTAATTGTATAAAAGCATGTTTTTATCTGTATATATATATAATAAAGCAAGTTGCCTATGACTTATATTAATTGCTTTTACTGCTATTTAATCTGAGAAAAGATATTGAAAATGTCAAACAGGAATATAAACCAATTGCAATAAATGTAAACCAATTTATTGTATTGTAATCTAATTTTTTTAAATCCTTTCCATCTTAAATTTTATTATTAAGTGCTCTTAAAAATAGATTGTAAAATAAGAAAAATAAAGCAATGTAGAAATTTTGCAGAAACAATAATTGTTGAAGAATTTAAGTAAGTTACTAAGGTAATTTTAGAAATAAATATCTGTCTTGAGATATTTGCATTAATTCATAAAGACAACATTAAAAGAAAATTTACTGATAAAGCCCCTTTTAAACAAAAAGTATGAATATTGTTATTGTGGCAAATTTCTAATTTGTTAAATGAAAATATTTTTGTTAAATAAAATGATAAAACTTACTGGAATTGTTTCATAAAGCAAATTCTTATAAATGCTTTCAATGAAGGGGGGGGGGGGGGTATTTTAAATGTCTGCAAAATATACTTTTCTATATGCCAATTAATATTTTAGTGCAGTTGATTTTATTAATGACACACATTCTAGGTTCATCAGCAGATTTTCCTCCACTTTGTAATTCAGCTGGAAGGCATGACAGCAGTGCTTTAAAATTTATAGAAAAATCTAACCCTTTATTGACTTTTCCAAAGGTATGTGTGTTGTTTTAAATAATGGTTATTATATCTAAGATTTTTTTTCTCAAAAGTTTTCAACAAGTAGTTTTAAATCTTTTACATGCTTTGCTATTTTGTAATGAATGCAATTAATTGCATTATTTTGTATATTAATGTAGTCAATGTGTGAAAAAATAAAAATAAAAAATAACAAGAATAAAAATTTATTTGGACTCTAAAATTAAAGAAAAAAAAGCAACATCAATTATTTTGACATGAAAATAACTAAAACCTTCATCAGATTGAGAAATATTTCTATAAGGATAATATGCACATTTCCTCTTCATGAGAAAAAAGAAAAATCGTAATATTTCTTCATATCAGGCAGAAAGATAGTTCTAGAGTAAAAAAAAAAAGATACTTGATCTGTATATATATTTGACGTACATATACAAATAAACTGTTCTTTAAAATATAAGGTTAAAACTGGACTCATTTAAAGTGAGTAATCATTCTTCTGTTTATCAGTCTCTCTGCTAATGTTCCTGATTGTGTAATGTAGATCACTTCTAATTTCTTTGCATTCAACCAGACACATTGTATATTGTAACATAACTAATTTGAATGAATTATCTGAAGTTTAAATTGATTTATTCTGTTATTGAATGTGCTAACTAGTTCATATGTTTTATTTCGTTAGTATTTTGTATTTAACTGGGCACATGGGACTAGAACTGGTTGAATGATTTAGCTGAGATTTGATTGAGGTTATTTTTATCTAGATTATACAGAGTTAATAGCTCACATAACTTATTTAAGTTCTCCCTTCATATTAATCCAAATGTATGCAATATTATATCAGGGTCAAAATGAAGTTTTTGAGATTTACTGAATGGCACAAGTTAAACTTACGAACTCTTAGGAGTGTTCAAAGTAGCTTCTTTCAAGATCAATGTATTTTTGAAAGTGATTTTTTCAAAGATTGAATTCCTGATGTCCTCTATTTTGTAATAGAGGGAAAATATTCTTTTATAGCCTCACCAATTTCATCTTTGGAATGAAAAAGACACCCATAAAAATTTTTTAGACTAAAAAATAACCAAACTCATACATAACAAGATCAGGAGAATGATGTTTATCTTCTATCACTTTGATGTATTTTTGTTCGAGAAGTTAGACTGTAATCCTTGCTGAATGAGAAAATGCATTGTATGAGTCTCTTGACATTCATCTTTGGAAGAATTTCTGGAAGACACTTAGAGATGTATCAGTTAACTGTTACTCTGTTATGTTCAGTTAACTTCTATGTTATTTGGTTACGCAAGACTTCTTGAACATAAGCCATTCAGTAGGTCTTCCTGTCCTGCCAAAACCTCTATCTTTGGTTAATGCAACAATTGTTATTTATTATTATTTTTTGTACGTATGGGGGCATAAAAAATGCCATCAAAAGTATATTGTCTCATCAATTTCCCAGGTCTAGTATGCAACTTCTAAAAGTTGAGAGTAATTATACAGTAAAGTACTGCTAATCTGCAAACTTGTAATTTGCAAATACCATATTTACTCGTGTATAACACACACTCACGATTTTAAAATGAAAAAGGCAATTTCTTGCATCTCGTATATAATGCACACCATAAATTTGACATGCAAGATAATGAATGATCAAATGAATTTCAGTAAAGAAAATCGAAACAAATGTTACATCAGGCTAGAAAAGAAGTCCAAATTCTTTTTTTAGACCTTTTTGTAGGGAGTTAGTGTCATGATATGGGGACATCATTTGCGAACAAAATACTTGAGAACATATATATATAGTAAATGAAAAAAATATGTAATTCTACAAATGTAAATTTTCAGAAATCTGTATTCTTTCTAAACTTTTATCTGTACACTGTACAAAAATAAATAAATAAAAGAGAGAGAGAGAGAGAGAGAAATCTACAAAACTAGTTTTTGTAAATCTATAGAAATCTGTAGCTTTACAAATGAATCTTGTCAAATTATACTAATCTTACAAAAATTTTATGTGTAACTTGGGTAGCAGTTCAATAAAAAGTTATAGGTATCCGAGATTCTTAAAAAAAATTCTTAAGAATTTTTTAATCTTATAGATTATATTATTTATTGTGCAAATCTGATCTATTACATGAATTTTTTCTGTTACCGTTACATACAAAGCAGTAGCAGTAATGAGGATTGCTCAGTAGTGTTTAAATAATATTACTATGGCTTTTGTATGAAATAGTGCAAGGAGAAAAGTAAAGATGCAAGAATATTTCTATTCAGTAAGATTCCAGTTTTAAATTCTTCTATGAATACATTTCTTGATTCATAGATATATCATGTGATTACATAAAGCAGTAAAAAAATATCCCGTGTATAACGTGCACTCAGGGTTTTTGCCCTAAATTTTGGGGAAAAAAGTGTGCATTATACACGAGTAAATACGGTACCTGTAATCCTTACTTGCATGAATGTAAAAAAAGAATTTTAACTTTTAAAAAAAGTTCTCAATATTCACAATTTTTTAATTTTTTCTTCCAGTTTTAATCATTAATTAAACTTATTTTTTGAAATGTAAAGTGAAAATATGCATAAAAATGTTTTATTTATTTAACGATTTATAAAGTAAATAAGTAAAAATAATAATTTTGAAAAATTTATTCTTTAAAAAGTATTAGTATTAATAAATGATCGTTATTTAGACAATATATTTAATCTCTCATATCTAGAAATAATTACAATTTATGGAATTGAAGATGAAACGCTTTATACAAAACACAAGCAATTGCTTAATATCAGTAAATATTGTTGTGTATATAGGGTTCTTCTGATCTTATGGTTGGTCAAGTTCAAAGTCTTGTGTCTTAGAAAAATAGAAAATAATTTATTAACAAAATTTCACAGCTACAGAGTCTTCGAAACTCACAAATATTACCAGATATTCAGAAATGACTGTTCAAATCCAATGTACAAGTACAGATATATGTCACAGAGACTCTTTATACAATGTCTCAACATTATATCAAATTCAAAACAACATAAATAAATCTCAATACTCAAGCAAACCTGCTTAAATAATCATCCAGTTGCTCACTCAATGACTTACTGACAAATAATAACCACAACCAGATCACACCGCTCTCTTATATATAGGCTCATGGCATGCACTGGAAATTTCTACAAGCTTCTAGAAAAATCCAGAAAACCCCGGAATAACATTCAATGTATCAGTATACCTATAAGGGAGGGTTATCACAGAGAGGGAAGGGTTAGCATCGCCAACAATCGCCAAATTTGGTGACCAAAATTAGTCGTCAAAAGTGACACCAACTTGGTGATAACTACAATATTTCGCCAAACTGCCGTAGATATTCACTGAAAAATAATAGACAGGTTTGCCTGATAACAGAGACAATGTAACAAAAACTAATATTTGCAAAAATTCGTAACAATATAAATACCAATAAATTCATATTTAATATTAATATATGTATTTACAATATTTGATAAAAGATATTTGAATTTATAAAAACAAGATTTTCTGGTTTAGCAGATAAGTATGGCTATTTACAGAAGACTACAAGATACTTTACAGAAACATAAACCACATGTTTTAATGCAAATAAATGTTGATGATAAATTTACAAATATAAAATCAATAAATTATTTTTTAAATAACTCATGTACTAATTCATGTAACAATTACTTAATTCTTGAGTAAAACTTTTGAACCTTTTGGGTATGAGTGACTGGTATACGTGCCACTTAAGGTGCTCAGGGCCTGATTATCAACGGGGCACTCTCCTACCAGTAAAAAGAAATAGAATTTTTTCCCTTATTTATGACAGTAATTTCGAATGAAAAAGGCGTTTAAACAAGTTGAAACTTTCCATAAAATTTTACTGGTAGGAGAGTGCCCCGTTAGTAATCAGGCTCTGAAGGTGCTCAAAATCCTTCATTATTTTCACTAGTTATTTTTTATTGCAAAGTTTATCTAATGTAATCAGAGCATTTTCATGATTCAATTACAGAAAATCTTCTGTTTTGAAAAACTAGTGGTAAAAGATAAAAAATTAAGCGAAAGGTTCGTGTCGTAATAGGGTTAATTTTTAAAATTTTAAACATTAACAACCTGTGTAGAGACAAACTGTGTAGAGAAAACAACATACCACTCCTATTGTGATAACTTGTAAAATACATTTGTTATCAGAATCTTGAAATGAACACCTGGACTGTACTATATTGTTGGATAAAAGGGATAATGATTTCACAGTTTAAGAACAGATTCAATGAGTTTTTTACTTGGCACAACAAGTTAGCTGAAAAATGGCAGGTAGGAAAAAGGATGACATTTGGATATATTTCAATGAAGAGCCTACAACTTCAGGAAAAGGTGTAAAGGCAAAATGTAAGAACTGTGGAATAGTTCTAATGGAAATAGTGATTAGATTAAAAAAACATGTAGAGCAATGTTTATCCTATGATAAAAATGATGTTGATGACAATCAGTCGCATGGAATAACCATTACAAAAGAAACTGATGCATCAACTAGTTTTAAAGCTGATGTTTTAGAAATAGCAAGCCCTGCAAAGAAGAAAATGTTTGAGATAGAAAATAAAGCTAGTGAATCTAAAAAGAATATAAATGCCTATGTAATTAAGACCTCTAAAACTCAAAAACAAATATTAGATGAAGAAATTGCTAGGTATATTTATGCAACAAACTCTTCTTCTCATCATGTTCAACATCCTCAGTTTAAAAAAAATGATTTTTGCTTTAAGACCTGGGTACACTACTCCAAATGAAGTTGAAATAGGCAGATCATTACTTGACAATATATATAGTCAAGAGAGAGAAAAATGCTCGAGTTACCGTAATGGACAAATAGTAAACTTAAGTGTAGATGGATGGTTGAACGTCCATAATGAACCGATATTATGTTCTGTTGTAACCATTAAGAAAAGTGAAAGTTATTTATTAGAGACTATTTATACACCTGGTTGCTCACATACTGTAGAATACCTTGTAGAAGTTGCAAAAAAAGGTTTGATAAAATGTGAAAATGAGTTTAAATGCACTATGTGAAGTCTTGTAACAGACAATGCTTACAATGTAAAAGGTATGCACACTCAACTTGAAAGTGACTCGGTTTTAAATCTGATTACTTGCAGATGTTCTGCTCATTTATTAAATTTGCTTGCAGAATATTTAAATATTCTAAATATTAAGGAGCAAATATTGCACATTGTTAAGTTTTTCATAAATAATCATTTCGCAAATGTAAAATATAGAGAAGCTGGATGGTGGATCTAAATTAATAGTACCTCATGAAGTCTGTTGGAATACTATGGCCGACTGTTTATCTGCATATTTAAAAAATTGGTCAATCCTGGTTTCAGTTATATTCAGCAGTGATATTGATAACATTGTGTACAACAACGTAACAAATTTTGGACCTAAACGGAATGCTGAGGATCTTTTAAAACATTTAAAACCAATTTCTGTAGCTCTTGATAAAATGCAACTGAAGGATTTTACCATATCAACAGCTGTTAATATTTTTAAAAAATTGCAAAGAAATCTTATAGAAGAAAATCTCGATAAAACATGCCTGAAGATTTTTTCAACTCTTTACAACCAAGCATTGGGACCACCTCATTTTCTAGCATATCTATTAGATCCATGTTATGCTGGAATTAAATTGAGTGCTTCTGAAAAATCAGAATGCTTACTTTTGCGAAAGAAAAATAGTCACAATCTGTGATGCCTACTTTAATGAAATTTCAAGCTAAATCGGAGCCTTTTCATGAATTTCTTATTGACTCTGATGTTGTTAATAAAATAAATCCTATAGATTGGTAGAAATCACAAATTACTGAGAATGATGGTTCTGATAAAAATATTTTTGGAATGATCTCACAATTATTTACTGCAAAATCTTCTTCAGCATCTGTTGAAAGAATTTTTTCAACTATTGGTTTAGTTCACTCTAAACTCTGTAATCGTTTAGGGATTGATAAAGCTGGAAATTTGGTGTTTCTCTTTAAATACTTTAATAACAAACAATGATGTATTTTATAAAGTATCATTATGATAATCTTTTTGCATTTTAGTATTGGCTATATCCTCAAAATTCATTAAATGTATTTTTTATTTCATATGTATTCCAGAATATTATATATAATCCAGTTAGATATTTTGTTTAAAAGGTACTGTATATAAGTATAGTATCCAGTTCCAAAACTGAATATTTAAAATTTCATTCACATTTGTTTTGTTTTCTTTCGTGATAAAATACTTACATTTTCTTTTGTATTTTAAAATATTTAATAAAGAAATTTCTTTTAAACAGGGATGACACTTTTCTGCGAAATGTAGGAATTCCGCTTTTTTTAATTTTTAAGAATTCGCGATTTTTGTTAAGCGATCACGAAATGAAATAACGATTTTCGTCGAACGATCGCAAAATAAATTAGGAATTTTTGTCAAACGATTGCAAAATTACACAGCAATCTTCGTCACACGATTGCGAAATATAACAGCCTTTTTCGTCAAGCGAGCGCAAAATATAACAGGGATTTTCGTTAAAAAAGTATCCTTACATTAAAATATCGATACATTTGTCAAAAGATCGCAAAATAAAACGGCTATTTTTATCAAACGGTCGCGTATAAAACAGCAATTTTCGTGAAACGATCACGAAACAAAACGGTGATTTTCGTGAAATGATCGCGAAACAAAACGGTGATTTTCGTGAAATGATCGCTATGTGAAACGGCGATTTTCAGCAAACGATCATGATGTGAAATGGCGATTTTTGTCAAACGATCGCGATGTAAAAACGACGATTTTCGTCTAACGATTGGGATGTAAAACGGCAATTTTCGTCAAACGATCGCAGTGTAAAATAGCGATTTTCATCAAACGATCGTGATGTAAAACAGCTATTTTCGTAAATGAAAAAAAAATCGCAAAAAGGAAAAAAAATCCCTGCAAATTTTTGTATTCACTCATGGAATAATCATCAAATAAATCTATTGCTGGGTTACTTAAATTGATTTAAAATGATGCGATACATAAAATTCCTCTTTGAACCTGTTACTGGGTTACCTTAATTGATGTAAAATACTGTGAACTGAAGAAAAATCATTTTTATTTACTCTTATAAATTAAAAGTTCACACAAAAAAGTTGTAATTCTTTATTTAGTTTCTTATAAACAATATAGTTTACAAAATTCGCACATAAATGTTGTGAAAAATGTTGTAGATTTTACTTTACACATAATTTCCTCTTTTTTTTTTGTTCTTTTCTGAGTTCTTATTTAAAAGAAGGTTTAGCTTTTAGTAATGAAGTATGCATGTATGATTTTTATTTTATCAAATGGATAAGTAAGGTAATAATATAAGATATTTTTACATAACATAGGATATTTGTTAAATTGTAGTTAGAGCAAGTCTCATAAAACACAAGATCATTTGTTTTAAATTAACCAAGTAAATGTTTCTTCTACAAATAAATTTAAATAAGCTTATCTCATTCATTTTAATGATTTTGTGAAAGTTAATTTATTTTAAAATGTGTAGCCTTTAAAATTGTATTTTAAATTTTGAAATAAAATAAAAAAAATCTGATTTAAATTAAAAAAAAATCTGATTATTTTTATTTTTATTTTTAAAAAAATCAAAAAAATCACGAACCCTGAAATGAGTAGATAGTCAAGGCACCACTTGCTGTTTTAACCCAGTGCTTGGCAATGCATACAAGGAAACTTCATTTTTTTCTATGCTCCACCTGAGTCTAAAAGATCATATTATTTTTAAACCAAACTTTGTTTTAAAATTTAATATTATGATCTTTCACTTTTGAATCAAGGTTTAACAGGGGTTGCGAATCACTGTAAGTACTCTTTAAGCACCCACATTGACTTGACTGTACTGATGGGGCCTTACAGCTGCTTGGTGAAATATATATTAAATGTATTTTTAATGTTTTCAATATTTTTTAAGACTTTTTATAAAATTTTATTTTGAAATGTATTCAAGTCTGACTTACTCTATTTTATTTGGTTGTTTAAATACCTTGTTCAGGATCATTATGTACTGTTTTTATCCTCCTTTGTCTATTGTCTCAGATTTGTATATATTTTTATTCTATATTTAAAGTTTTTATTCTAGATTTTTTTTTATTCATTATTTTTTGCTTCTCATACTCTTGCAAACTACATCTTTCAGGCTTTATTAATAGCTTTATCTTCTCTACTTTTCCACCAGAAAAGATTCTTATTTAATGAAAGTTCGATCTTTCTTGCTTCACAGCAATAATTTTATTTTCCTTTTTTATTGTATCTGCTATTAGCAGCTAGCAGAATCTAGATTTTAATTAACCATTTCATCAGTGACAGGTATAGGAAAACAGTGCTTTTACCCTTGACTTATCTCAAGACAGATGTTAAAGTACTTAAATAATGAATTTCTTACACCATTTGTGTTTCTAGAAACTTTCTTTCCCCAATGAATCTAAAAATCTTTCAAGATCATTGGGCAAGTTTTTATGGAAGGACTATATATGATTTTTTGTCAATCTGATGAAGATCTGCATTATTTATTAAGTTATAACAGTTATCTAGCAGCTTAAAGTTTGCATTTTATTATGTTTTTTCACAAATTTATATTAGTTATTCTATTGATGCTACTTAGTTTCTGTGTTTGAAAAATATTTAATTGAGTAGAAACAATTTTGTATATAAATGTATTTTTAATTGTATTTTGTCGAAAAATTAATTTTAATGGCTTCTTTTTCAGATTTGTCTAATATTTTAGAGAAATATAGTGTAATTGTAAAATTCAGTATCATGCTTGAAACCTTATAATTTATTTTAAGACTATTTTATTTCTTAAGGGTGTTAATAATTTTTTCCCTAATTTTGTGAACATTTTTCTAATGTATTACCTAATTTTAATAAGTTCTTTGGATTATTTTTCAATGACTGTTAGGAAAAAATTCTTGTGTAATGTAAATTTAGATAATACCTTTAGTAATTTAATGATATTTACAGGTTATAATCTGAAAATCTTTCAAGATCATTGTAAATCATGTAAATTTTAACAGGGCAGTCTATTTATTTCGTATAACTTCTGGATATTTTAATATATTTTTTTATTATAGTTTTATTAAATTACATAAAAGCCAACAAATGATTAACTTCATTTTTTTTTACAGTATTTAGGATTTTCATTAACTTCTGTCCCTCTGTTGACCTTTTAGTGACAAAAATTCAATTACTTCTTAAGGAGTATATAAATGCTTACACTAAAAATGTTTAAGTAATAAATTTACTATCCAGATTTTTTTTTTTCTAACTTAAAAATTTCTTCTTGATATTATCTTATTTTTGAAATGTTACCATAAATTAAGTTCTTTTTTGTATCTTTAGTGATGCAGAATGACATAACATTTTTAGATACTTCTGAAATAATGGAAATTTTGTAAATGAATTTATGTAATAATATGATATTATATTAGCTATTTTCTGCCTGGATAGTATTTATATAAAATGATATCATGGAAGCAACTTTTGTTCTTCCTCTCTGTACTGCGATACTTAATTCTCTCCTGGGAATTCATGTTTGAAAATTATATGTATATAAGTTGTTCATTGTACATCTATATAATTTCATTGTATTTCCTGCATTTTGACAATTTTGAATTATGATTGTTCATTTTTATTTCTTTTTATAGAAAGGAGCTAAGATTGAAGGATGTGGACCTGAAAAAACAATTAGAAATATGATATTAGGATTAGTAAGGAATTATTTACATTATTATTATAAGTTTAATTTGTGCATCAGGAATGAATGTGCATTATGATTTTTATTTCATGTATTTCAAGTTAATACTTTAAAGCTTTAAGAAAGAATGTAGTTTATTCTCATTATATTCTGAGAATAGTTTCAATTTTGATTTTTTGTTTTGTTTATTTTTAATTGTCTACCATATGATGTTCATTGTAACAGCTTTATAAATAACATTCTTAAATATCAGAGTTATTTATTTTTACAACTAAGCTATTAGGCTTTAAAGGAAGTATTTTCAGGAGATTGTTCTTTTTTAATGTTGTAAATGTAGCTAAATGAAAGGTTTTGTGTATTTTATATTAATGTGATAGATTATTATTATTTTATTTTTAACCCATTAACTGCCAGAACTATAAGAGGCTAATTTTTAAAATATAAAAGATATTGGTTATTCATTTAAGCATATATAACATTAATTTATAGTGAAAGCAACGAAACTTGTCTTAGTTTACAAAAAATTGAGTGTTGCATTCACCCAACATCACTGGAATAAGAGTATTGATGTTAAGTGAATTCAATAGAATATTTGCAGGATTTTCTTAGATTTAGGCACTGGAAGATTTTTTTAAGCATTTTTACAATTTAGAAAGCAAACAATCACTTTAAAGGTATAATTAATTTATTATTAGATTTTAATAAATTTTTTCTTTACAAATTGGTGATTATATTCATAAATTAATTTCAAACATCAAAATATCTGCTACACTGAAGTAATAAAGCAACATTGCAAATTTATTGTCGTGATAAACATCTGGTTATGACATTATTTACAATGCAGTCTTTTGCTGTTATCGAACTTGATGATAAAATGTCCATGTTTGGTCTATAATGGTTTTTGTATACTGAACTTACTAGGCCTTCTTGTTGCTGATTTGTTTCTATCTAACGCTTTACTTTCAAAGGACATTTGTTTTTATAAATGCACTTTGCATTGCAACTCCACATTGGAAATCAGGTGACACTTTTTATTTAGAATGTAATCTTGGTGCATTTTTGCATTTGTCAATATTTTATTTTTTCTTTATTTTTTGCCTGAGTCAGATTCAATGTTTCTTTCTTTATCCATTTTAAGTCTGCAATTCTTTTTAAATGTATGACTTGTACTACTTTTAGAAGGCACAGATTTCATTTTTTATGTGCATATCAATTAATTTTGCAAACAATATTGCATGATGAAATTTCAGTCTTTTTATGTGTATATTATTATTTCAAGTATATTATTATATCCTTCTTCTTCAATAATTTTTGCTGTTGCTGTTGAAATAGCAATAAATATCAGTTTTGTTCCATTCATCTTTATCTGAATCTTTATCAAAAGTTCTTTAATGAGCTTTCTTCAAATGGTTTAGGCATCTGTATGATCACAGAATGAGAAAAAATCCCAAAGAGTCAAACAGCTTGAGTGAATAAGAAAACTACCACTTTCCCGCTGAGGATGTGCAAACACAACACCAATTTTCTTATCCTTTCCCGCTAAAACAAGAGCAATTCTTTTTTGAAATTTTTGTATGAACTTTGACTTTGTCTAAAAATAGATCATCTCTAATATACTTATATTTTTCTAACTATATTTCTTCTGGAAAAACAATAGCATGGAAGTTTTTATTTAAAAATGCTTCAAGTTTCAAACATATTAGTAAGTAAATTTTAAAAAAAGTTTAATTTTTTTTTCTATTATACTATTAACTATAATATATCCTACTTAAAAAATACTGTTAATGTAAAATTCATTTGATAGTTAATTTTTTTATATGCATGTATTTTGACTGTTGTGTCAACGCAACACCAGGAGTTAATGGGTTAGTTAAGATTGAATTCTACTTCAAGGACGAAAATTGAAATATTTGGTTTTATATTCATTAAATGTGACTACTTCTTTAACACATGACTTTGCTCCACAATAGAAACTCATAATTTTTTAAATAAAATGTTTTAAAAAATGAAATTAGTAAAATAATAAGAATATCATTGTTTGCTTTTTCATTTAATGCATTATTTTTATTTTAACATATTGATATTTCATATGAAAAATAAATAAATAAGTGGAGCTTATTTTTGAATCATTAGATGAGCAAAGAATTTACATTTGCATAGTTTTATTGCGTAAGATATTGATAAACCAAAAAAGTCAGTGTGTGTTTCTGTATGTGCTATATCATATATGCATGTTTTCTTTTCTTTTTTTTTTTTTCTTTTTTTTTTGTCAAAATATCTAACAAAATTAATAAATAAAATGTAATGAATTAATAAAAGACATAATTACTAAAATAATTATTCTAAAAATTATGCACCATTTGAAAGAATTTATATTTTATATTATTTAGAGTATAAGAAAAGATTTTAAAAAAAATAAGAAAATTATTAGAACTATGTATTTTATGTTTCAAAATTAAAAAGTCAATTCACCTGAGAAAGTAAAAAATTGTATGATAGTAAATAATAAAATAATTTTTTTTTATTATTTAAGATGCAGTATGGTTTCTATCATTCTTTAAGCATGTCTTTTTAAACATCTTTTATTCTTAATAAGTCTAATATATATATGAAAGGATAAAAATTAAAGCCTTTTTAAAATTTAAACTTAAAATTAATATTTTTAACTTTAATCTAAAATTTAAATGCCCCTTCTTTTAACTTTATTCTAATATTTAAAGTTCTATTTTGCCCCTGTTAACTTTCTTTCCCAGCCTAACATTTATTACTTTCAGAGATCATTTTTGGATGCTCTTCAAGATTAAAAAAGCTTACGTAAACGCAATTCTTAATTTGTAGGTTCAGCATGCAACCTTGGAAAACTGTGCCTAAACAACGTCAGATTGCCCAGATATTTCTTAACCAATTAAATTAGATTATCACCCAAGATCATAGTGTCGCGACTAGGGATGCAACGGATATTGATTTTGCCGGATATCGGATATCCGATATCCGATTTGCCTACCGGATTCGGATATCCGGCCGGATATCCGATCGGATATCCGGTACTAAATATGTTTTTAGTTATGGTGAATGTTTGTTTATTTCTTTATGTAATGCCATCTCAAATAATAAATTGCAAATGTGTTTCACACACCATTACAACTTTTAAACGTATTAGAATATAATTTACAGAAACTATATATCTTTGACTATCAGGGCTTGAAATTCAGGTTTTCCCAGGCAGAGAGAGTTTTCCTCATAACATTTGTAAATGCAGGGAAGTTAAACTATAAGATAAGGAAGAAATTTAAAAAAAAACTATTATTTTTTACATGCCATTTAAATGTTTAATTTATACCTGCATAACAAAATTCCATTGAAATAATTTAAATCAACAACTCAAGATAATTATCCAAATGTCTATTTTAATTAAAACAAACGAAAAGAAGCCTTATATATATATCATATCTGTTTTTCAATTTTCACTCAGTGTCATGGACAATTAATAATTGAGTTGCTAAATGAATATTTTAATTTAGATTTTATTCGATTTTGTGTGGTTTAGAATCTTTTGTAAGTTACACTTTTTTATTTTTATTTATTTATTTTTTTATTTTGTAAAATCTGATGGGCATTCATTTTTAATTTACTTGCAAGAATAATGCATTTAGATGATTGTATTGTCAATATCCTGCGGTGATTGTATACCACTTAGTTAATACTGTAATTTCTGACATTTTAGCTAATTGAATTATGTTCTTCTATGCAGTGGAATTTTAACCCGTGAGTAGTCGACTTTTTTCACAATGTCATTAGTCGCGCTCGGTCTTTTTGCCGCTCGCCCCCCGTATACCTAATATGTAAAATAAGAAATACTTTCCACTTAATATACGAAGATATAAATTTGCAGTTTTCTTAAATTATGCATTTTATTCATGAGATCTGGAGTAATTGGAAAAAGTAAAAATGAGCTCACATTAGTCATTTTTTCGTAGACTTTTTCGCTGATTTTCATCTTTGTTTCTAAAAATGTACCTGAAAGAAAAACAGAGGTGTCCTGTTACTTCACTAAGGTGGTCGAGAAAGCTTCAAAGTCAGCTACATGGTAGATCTCCGTTGTATTTGTAATGTGATATAAGTTAAGAGAAGATAAGTTATACGGGCGGCGAAAAGACCGACACGCGACTACTGACGGGTTAAACCCATATGAAATTCTGAAAAGGACATAATCAGTAGGTTTCCTCTATTCCATGAGAAATGGTTTATTAGAAAAGGTCATGTCCTAATTTCTGTGAACTATGCATATAAACTATTTATTGTTTCTAAATGTGTTTCCTTAAAGTTTGCCTTTTTTTTTTTCCAATCATTTGGAAAGCAGTTGATGTTATCGGTTGAGAATGGACCTTGTGGTGTCTGCATTTTATTTTCTTTATTATTGGTTTAGGAAATCCATGACGTATGTAGTGTGTGACTCTTATTACATGAGTCATGTTTTGATCATCATAAAAATATAATGTTTTTACTGATTTTCATTAACTCAATGGGAAACATTTAAACATCTTGCTTTGGACAATGGATGTCCTCATTTTATTCATTTATTTATTATTATTTTTTTACAAAATTCTTTAAATTTAGAAGAATTTTTATTTGAATAGGAAATCAAAATGTCATTTTTAATAAAGAAGAAAGTAAAAAGTTACAAAATGGGCAGATGCAAATTATCAGATATGGGAAAAAAAAAAAAAATCCAAACAGAAACATCGTATGAAAGATCATCTTTTAAATGAAAAAAGAAGTATGATTATCAAGCCCATTGATTACAAAATGTGTGATGATTTCAAAAAATGAAAAAAATCTAATACTAAACCATTAATTGTAAAAAAAAAAACATGTTTTTTTTTTTTTTTTTTCCAATGTGCAACACAAGATCTAATCTCATTTTGTTTAGTGCTGATTCCAGGCTAATTAGATAGAGCTCAGACTCTAGTGACCATTACTGCCCTTGTAGAAATTTCTTGTTTCGGCAAAAGAGACAAAATAAATTAGAAAAAGAAATTCACAAAATACGGAAATCAGCCATAGAAAAAATATCACTGATTTTGTCCACCATGGCAAAAATAAATTTTTAAAAATAGTCAATCGATCTGAAAAAATTTGAAGTTTGACTGAACTTGGACAGTGGGAAAATATAGCGAAATTCATCAGTCATTTACAGTAAAATATTGTGAAATTTGTTAGCCAGTCACAAGCAAATATCATGAAAATCATCAGCAGATAACAAAGAAAAAACACAAATTTTTCAGCTGGACACAGGAAAATAATTATTAATTTCAGCAGAATGTCACTAAAACAAAAAGGAAAATTTTCCAATCAGTCGCAGAATAAAATAGCTAAATTTGTCATTCAGTTGAGAGAAAAAAATTGTGAAATTTGCCAATCGGTCTTGAGAAAAAAGTTGCAAAAGTTCGTGAGGCGAGCAAGCGAGAAAATTGTGAGAAAAATTACAAAGTTTTTCAATCAAATGCCAAAAAGCCAATCATGAATTTTGTATAATTGCCGTAAGAGAAAACTGTGAGATTTGCCAATTGATAGCAGAAAATATCACAAAAATAGTCAGTCAGTCCTGAGATTTGATCGCCATTTAACAAAAAAAAAAAAAAAAAAAAAAAAAAAAAAAATTTGAAAAAGGGATTTTTTTTTTTTTTTTTTTTTTTTTTTTTTTTTTTTTTTTTGCAAACAGGAATGTTTTGGCCATAAGATATTTTAAGGCATGAATCCAGCCATCCCATGCCAAAGTTCAAGCCCTGTATGTGTATATTAATAATGTTGAATAAAAAATGTACTTCAAACATTTAAATATTCTGCTTATTTGTCAATGAAACGCTGATAATGGCTAATAATTGCAATGAAATGCTGATAATTGCTAATAATTTGTACAATGAAATGCAGATAATTTATAGAACAATCTTTACACATTTATCAATATGTTTATTTTATAATTGTAAAGTAATTTCACAAAGAAATACATAGCTTCCATTTATAATGTAAACATAAAAAAGCTTACGAATATACCAATGGTTGAAGAGTTATTTCCAAACATAGGTTTATTTAATGATTTTTTTCATGTTTTAATTATTTGATACTTTTTTATCTTAAGCTACATTTAATTTTACTTTAAGTTAAATCACTTTCAAATTTATAAGCAAAAAAACTTTTAATTTTAAATATTTATAATGAAATCATGAAAATAACTAGTTGGATGCACCAATTCTAAAACTCTTCTATTCCATGTATCTGAATGTTTCAAAAAATATTTACAAATACAGTCGAGTCTCTATAAACGAAATCCATCGTTCAGTCAAAAAATTTGTTGAATAGAAAACAGCAAAAAATTTTGTACTTTATAAGAAAGCGTTATGCTTATCCCAAAGAAGTTTTTATGCAGATACAGTAGAAGATAACACCTGCATAGATGACGTTTAGTAACAGTTCTTCATTCAAATGATCTCTCACAACAAAAACTGTTCCAAGTCACCACAAACAACAAACATAAACTCTAAACTCTAAAATTAATGAGAGTTAGTTTAGGTAGATGAAAACTTGCTGAAAAAAACAACCTTTTCTGCAATTGCCCCCTCACACCTTCCTTATTGCTGACTTACTGTCCAAACCAAGAAATAAACACCATTTTCAAGACGACAATGGAATAGTTTTATCGTTTAGGATGCTTTGTGATTATTGCAAATCGTTCCAATAGCAAGCAAATGTTTCACTCTTTTCCAAGAACGCAAGCTCACCTTGACTAAAACAAAGTCAAGTATAACCATGCAAAAATAATTTTTTTTTTTTTTTTTTGGGGGGGGGGGGGGTTGAATGCCTTTTTTTGGACATAAGGAATAAGGTAAAGGATGCTATGTAGCTATGACTTATAAACGAGAAATCAATGAAAAAATTTACTCTACAAATAATTTGAAGCATTTTCAGAACATATAAAAGAACATTTTTGAAAAAATTCGTTAAATGGAGATATATATTTCCCTATATGTAGATTATTTTTAATGTAATCATGAAAGAAATTGACCGTTCCTACAAAAAATTCGTTAAATAGAGAAATTCGCTGGATAGAGTTTCGTTGTAGAGAGAGTCAGCTGTATTAATATTACTTCAATATTGTTAGCTCAGTACTATACCAACTTTTATTTTCATCTAGAATTTTTGCTGCAGGTAGTTAATTAGATTAAGAATGAGTTAATCTCGATCATGATATTTATTAAAATCAATATTCTTTTCTGTTCTGCTATACATCAGTTGTTTGCGAATAGCCAGTTTTAGAAAGATACGAAGTTCGCATCGCTGCACGAACCACCAATTCTCTGTAAGGATTATGAAAAATCAAAATAATTTTACAAAAATCATTATTACAGTACCATCTTTAGGCAAACTATTTTCAAATTGAAGGAAGACCAGACAGTCATTCCCAGAAATGTATCCAAAGAAATTTGGTTCAATTGTATGCATAACTTCATACAGTATTTGATGATAGAACGATGAAAATGGCACAAAAATTGCGATTACAGCACCGCCTTACAGCGAAATGTTTCCATATTGAAGAAGAACCTGCTGGTTACAGTCAAAAATATGCACAAAATATTTGCATCATTCTATGCATAACTTCATACACTTTTTTATAGTATGATGGCAACATTGGGACAGACAGATGTTTTGAATAAACATGTTTTTGGGGATATGTGATCCCTAAAACATGCAAATTCGTCAAAAAAAATTGATTACAATAATTTCTTCTTTGAAAGATAGAAGAAATTAAAAATAGGTTTTTTAGTTGTGTAACTTAAAAACCAATTAACCCATTGTTTAAATTAAAAGAAGGAAAGAAAATTAGTAAAATCACAGTTTAATAAACAACTTCAAATTTTATGAAGATAGAAAACCAACGTTTAGAAATGCATGTAAGGCAGCAAACAGCTGTTTCGAATTTATTACCATTCGCTCTCGTAATAGGTATATAAGACTGTGCTTCCCTGTCGCTTTGCTCAGCTTAGCTTTTTCTAGCACGCTGAGTCTTATACTGATGAAGAATCTCGATAGTAGATTCGAAACGGCTGTTTTCTATTCTTTTCATGCATTATTTGTGCATTTCTCAATGTTGGCTTTTTATCTTTATACATTTTTGCACAAAAGCTTTATTTCCTATTTTGACTTCAAATTTTCTTTTACAATCTGAAAGTAGACACAATTTTCTAAAAGATGTAAAGGTAAATTTTTAAATTTGTTACAGAAGTTGGAAAGCTGGCAATTCTTTAAACTTTTGAGAATTACCTTTTATTCATTGATAGGGAACTTATAATAATATGTCATCTTTTGCATTATAAACAAAAGTTTTTCGCATTGTTTGGGATCAAACGATTACTGTTATTAATATATATTTGGTCTGTTGCATTCTGCCAGATATCCGATCGGATATCCGATAGAGAAGTCGGATATCCGGTGACTGTGATTCGGATATCCGATGATATTTCGGATATTGAAAAATCAGCCGGATATGCCGGATATCGGATATTGGCCGGATATCCGTTGCATCCCTAGTCGCGACCTGGCAGAAATAATGCGAATTAACGTCCTTTAAATAGCGGGAGCCCCTAAAACAAGCGGCTTTTTGAACTTAACACTTGCCTGATAAAATGCGGTCCAAAGAAACGAACTTTTAAAAAAGGAAAATGTCAAGCTAAGAGGACCTGGTTTCACCAAAAAGATCTGACATAAAGGAATAATAAACCAGGCCCCAAGTAAAAATACGGTGTTGTTATTTTCTCCCAACCACACACCGTGATATCAACAAAATAGCGGCTCTTATTGACGGTAGAGTGCCTAAAATCTCTCCCTGGCCACTCGGACGATTGACTCGACGGATCAATGAATTCAATCTCCCAATCCTCTCCCCAGCCACGTGCCGATGGACTCGCCGCCTCGATGAGCTCCCTCTCCTAGGGTGGACGATGGTATTCCCACAAACGTACGCCAAGACTGGTTCATCACACATATATATATATATGTATATATACATATATAATACCGGGTGTCCAAAAAATGACTTATGGATTTTAAAATTTAATAACTTGCAAACCTTGACAGCTATTTAAAAAATTTTTGCAGGAGGGTTATGTATAATGTCAGGAGTTTTTTTACCAAAATTTTTTATTTTAGTTCGCATCTCAAACAATAGGTGGCGCTGACGGCGATTGTTTGAGATACAAACTAAAATAAAAAATTACAGTAAAAAAACTCATGTCATTATACATAACCCTCCTGCAAAAACTTTTTAAATAGCTGTCACCGTTTGCAAGTTATTGAATTTTAAAATCCATCAGTCATTTTTGGGACACCCGGTATATATATGTATCAGTTCCAGAAAAATAGTGGAAATCACGAAAAATAAAATAAAATAGTTATTATTTTACTATTTCTAAGATTTTAAAAAAGAATGAAAAAAAAAGTGGAAAACTCAAATATATGTCTTGGAATAATTTTGATGTGCAAAAGTTTAAAGTATGTTTTACTTGTTGCTGAAATTCTTGCAGATATATATTCAACTTTAATTTATTGGCATTTAGAATAACAAATGCTTCATGTCTATTCTAACAGCATTTACAATCATTAAAAATAATGTACAAGAATGACATTCAAATGTAAGATAATATAAAATTCAATTGTAAAATTATAAAATACATCCAGTAAAAAATTTATAAAATCAAATTTAATAGATCATTATTTATAAGAGTAAGATAAATTGGTAATATAGAATATTATATCATACTTTATGCAAATGTTATTATAACATCATTAAATAATTTATCAAATTTCCTAAAATTAGTCGGGTTTACTTTCTGAATATTGATTTCTTTTTCCTCAGGAATATTCTCTAAATGAATATAAAAGTAAGAAAGATAAGCTGGATTTGTTAGATGCAGCTGAAAAGACTCATGATGGGAATACAATTATAGAAGTGAGAAAAATAATTACTTCAAAATAAGTATTAATAGCTAATTTGTAATCATTGAATATTTTGATGTGTAAGACAATTCTATAAACTTTATTGTTTTTTAATCTCTCTGAATATTACAGTTTCTTTTATAGTACAGATACAAAAAAATTGTCTTAAAATTGTATACTACTATAATTTCCAGCCTACAATCTCTGGATCAAACAATTATGTTTGAACCTAAAAATCTTATTTCATAAAATGTAACTTATTAAATTGTGATAAATATTTAATTTCAATTATTATATAAAATTTCTATGTAGAAACATTGTTTGATCCAGGACTTAAAAGTAGGAAATAGCAAGAAGTGTATGGTATATTAAAACAATAAAAATTATAATGCATAATGCGTTTCCCCCCCCTCAATTCTCTTAAATTCCGATTCTCTAGCGAATTTCTTCGTTGAGGCTCGGAAAAATCGTAAATTTCGTTTATCAAGTATGGAAAAATCGTGAATTTTGCCCGTGAGATTCGGAAAAATACAACAAATTTCGCCGATCAAGCACGGAAAAATTGCGAATTTTGTTGATCAGGTAATGAAAAATCGCGAATTTTGCCGGTCGGATGTGAAAAATCGCAATTTCGTTTATTGGATAAGGGGAAAAATCTTCAGTTTTATTGATGATGCATGAAAAAAATTGCAAATTAAATTCATCGGCTTGGATAAATCGCATGTTTTCTCGGTTGTCGCGTGAAAAAAATGCGAGTTTCGTTGATAGGGCGCGAAAAATCGCGATGATGTGAAAAAAAATTGAAACTTTCGTTGATCGGCTGCGAAACAATCGTGAGTTTTGTCGGTTTATTGAGAGAAAAAAATCGCGTATTTCATCGTGCCAAGTAAAAAAAATGCAGATTTCGCCAAAGTTAGTTAAAAATTGCGATTATCGTTGATTGAGCGCTGAAAAATGCATAGTTAGTTAATTAAGGGCTGAAAAATCAGAAATTTCGTACGTCGGATACGGGGAATATCGCGAATTTTGTTGATCACATGCGGAAAAAACGCAAATTTTGTCGATCAGGCTCAAATAAAATCGCAAATTTCGTCGATTAAGTGCGAAAAAATTGCTAATTTCGTCGATCAGACGCGGAAAAATCTCGAATTTTCTTGATCTGACGGGGAAAAATCATTAATTTTATCGCTCATAGGGGAAAAAATCGTGAATTTTGCTAATCAGACACGGAAAAATCGCAAATTTCATAGATTCATTGGCTTCGTAAAAATCGCGAATTTTGTTGATCAGGCGCTAAAAAATTAGTAATTTTGCCGAATAGGCATTTAAAAATCAAAAGTTTCGATGATCAGATGTGGTAGAATCTTGAATTATCTCGAACATAGATGATTTTTGTCGATCAGCTTTGTAAAAATTGCAAATTTCGTCAATTGGTTTCATAAAAATCATAAATTTTGTTGTTCAGGTGCGGAAAATATCGTGAATTTTCTCGTTAATTTCCTATGAATTATGAATTTTGTTGATCAGGCACAGAAAAATTGTAAATTTTGTCGATAGGTTTCATAAACAGTGTAAATTTGCTCAGGTTTCAAAATTTTCAAATTTCATTGATCAGACACAGAAAAATCAATAATTTCATTGATCAGGCACAGAAAAATCTTGTTGATTGGCTCCTTCTCTCTTCTTCATTCATGTAGTTGACATTATCTTCAGCACCAGCCACTTATGCTTAGTTTTTAGCACTTTTAATAAAACAAAATTTACTCTGTTGAATGAAGTCAAGGAATATTATTACATCTTGAAAATAATTCTTGCTACATATATAAAGGTAAAAATTGCTGATGCATCCTTATCAGCTGAATTGGATATTTTGACTGGGTAAGTGAACTTAAAAAGGTAACCCCACCACTCCCCTCTGAACCATATTTTTTATCCGATTATAGACCTCAAAATCGAATTCTCTCCATATTATTGATGTGGCCCTCGACAACCCAGACATATTTGTAAGTGGCCCTTCTCTTGAAAAGGTTGTGCACCCCTACTTTAGTATAATTTTTAGATCTAAAAAGTCAATGGTAATGTCAGATAGGAAGTTTTTCGTTAATTCTAAATTAGTATTATAGTCTACTAGAAATTGAGAAATATTAATCTGATCAGCAGCAATTTAGAATGACATTAATATAACAATATAAATGCATGTTATTATTATAAATATTATCGTTACTATTAAATTAAAGTACATCCATTGTGTCATAAGTATGAATCTGATAATAATCTGCAAATAACCCTCCTTGTGGATGTACTGACTTTCTGTTGATAAATTGTGTTATCTTGCAATATATAGTTATAGTGAAAATGTTAATGAAGTTAGTTGGAGTTTTAAAATATTCTGCATCAATATTCACTGGTAGAGTTAATTTATGATGATAGTTTTTAAGTGATGCATTTATTATATTATGTAGATATAATAAATCTTTATTAGTAAAAAGATCTTTGAAATGATGTATGTTGTTATATTGTTTACACATTTAAGATTTTTTTGAATGTTGACCAATTTATAGCTAAATTTTATATAATGTGTATTATATAATGCTTTTGTAAATGTATATATCTGACTAAGAACTTTTAATAGAAGTTTTTTAGCTATATTATTACGTATATTGTTTCCGAAAGTGACAATTCTAATTTTTTTTTTTTTTTTTTTTTAATGAAGTTTTAGGTTTAAGAACAAAATAAGGGTAATTAATGTTTGTAGGGTAAATATTTAGTAGTTTATTATAACTATGAATTTTGCGATGATTTACTATGATTTCACTAGTTTTTTAGAAAGACTTATTAGAAGAAATATAGGATATTAGAAGTTGGTAATAATAAGATTACATATAGTTGCAAAATTATTTAGAGATTTGTCTACACACATATAAACATATGTATTTTTTTTTAATTTAGAATTTTCTGGAAAAGATGCTTTATGTTAATAATAACCAAATCTGAAACATTATACTTATAAGCCTTATATGACATATTTTTGAATTTTTTACTGCATATTAAAATTCTTAAAAATTGTAGGTTGTCTTATATTTGAGAAACACTTTTAAAAAGTCGATATTTCAAAGAGAAATAGTGGCTTTTCCAGATGCTTTAAATGTTTACTTGGCTTATCTTGAAGAAAACCATGAAACTGATGAACTAGCTAATATGCTTCAGTAAGTTAAAACTTTTTGCCCCTGAAAAATGTGCCCTAATTTTTTGTATGTAATCAGCAGACCAAATGGACATATTTAGATCTAGAAATTCAATAAAATATTACAAATTTCTATGTAGTATAGTTTAGGCAACATCTTTTGGATTTAATTCATCCATGGATTATATGCCAGAAATTAGGGTACTTTTATATATCTTTATTTTTTTTTAAGGAAAAAAAAAATAATTTATATTTGTTCTGTGGTAAGTTGATTTTCATAAAGTTTTTGGTTTATTTTCCTCGAAATCGTATGAATTCCAAATGATTTTAAAATTATATATATAATAGATAATTGTTAAAACATTTTGGTGCAAGAATAATACCTTAAAATCTATCCATAATTTTCTTACCCTTACATGTAAACATACGAGAGTACTTGGCAGCAAAATTAGATTTTTCTTGCTCATTCAAATTCAATTTGTCTTATTAAGTTTAGTAATGTGATGCCTTGCATATCTGCTATTGAGTTAGAATAATGACTCAAAGTTAAAAATTTCATTCATTGAAAAATAGATTCCATCAAAGAAATAACTATAATTTAAGTATACATATAGCTGTTATATTGCTGTACATTGATGGCAACTATTATTGGCAACTATTATGGTTATTATAAGATTTTTAACTGCAAATAAATTATTGGTATTCTATATTACTTACAGTTTTTAGGTATTTATGTATTTCCTTTAGTAAAATAAAATAATCCATGTTTAAGCATAAGAGTTTATAAAGTTTCAATTGATTGTTCACATAATCAGTGCTCTACTGTATATATATTTATGTAAGTGAAAAGAGAGAGTTATTATTTCCTGTTTTCAAATATAATTTCTGATTATTTTCTTCTAGTTTTCTGAGTATTCTTTTCTATAAAATTCTTGAAATTATTGATATTTTTTTAATTTAAGCTGTTTATCCACATCAGTTAATTCTGGTTGCTTATAACATTTTAGAATTATATGCTTTTTTGTGCTGTCTGTATTTAAAATATTAGTGTAATGATAATGATCTTCATTGGATATTTAGTTTTAATTGATTAAATCTCTTTTATTATAACCACTGCTTTTACTATAACCAAGCTCACATTTTTTAGATTGAGTTTTTTCTTTTCTGTTTGATATTCTTTAAGTCTTAAAAGTCAGTTACTAAAATACTACTTACTGTTATTTCAGACTTGCAGATAAAGCAGAAGATGCAGCTGTAAGTATGCAAATAATTTTAAATAAAATATAGATTTTATTAAATTTTTCCTATTTGAGGAATTACTCAAACTTAAACATTAATTTAGCTTTTTTTTTCTTTTTTAAGTTAACCAGAATTTATTGATACTAATACTTGGTTTATTTAATGACAGACATTTTGGGATTGAACAAAGCAAATATTACAATTCTGAAATTTTGGTAGATAGTTCTGAAAATTCCATAATTGGCAACACTTAGCAGCATTACATGACAGAACATTGATTTGTGCCAATCTGATTTTTGATACTTTCCTTATTTTATGCTAATTTTTATTTTTCCCTCTCTGTCTTTTAATAGTTGGTGTAGTTCTATATCTTTCCCAAAATCTATTTGCCTGACCAAGAGGCCAGTTTAAAACTGCAGGATAAACTATGTAGATTTTTTTTTTTTTTTGAAACAGTAAATAATCACTTTTTTACTAAGCAAAAGATTATAAGATACACAATTATCTTTAAGTACCACCTTCTCAGATGTAAGGTAACAATTTTAAGTAAGCTTTTCATAGCCATAAAAATTTTAACATTATTTTTAATTGTAAATTCGGTATTCTCCTTTTATCAGATTGTTGTAAATATTACATAAAATTCTCCTTTTTTATAATTACTACCAGCAATTTTCACACTTTTGGTTGCATTACCAGTACTATTCTTCTATTGGTTAGTATCCATATTTTTCTGTTTTCCTATCAATGAACTTCTCATTTTAATCCACTTCTCTTCTACATAATTGAGCTAGTGTTTCTTTATTATTTACACAGAGTACTGTATGTTAAATGCTATTGAAATTAGTCTGTTTAAAATTTTACATATTCTGGCATTTTTAACATTGTTTTTAAATTTATATAGGACAGAAGATAGCTAATAAGGAAGAATTTAAAAAAATTAAACTTTGTATGCTGGTGGGATGGAATGGAAGGTAGAAGCTTAGATTTCATAGTGAGTGTTTTTGCAACTTAGATGATCGATTATTTACTTATTATCACATGAGAGCAACAAATTAAGCAGAATTTTTCTGCTCTATATTGTGAGACAGTGAAGGTAAGCAGACATTTGTATGATAAGGGTAGAATTTCATTTAAATAGTAAGAAAAAAGTGAAAAGCTACCAAAATGCAAAAGATTCTTACCATTCAATTCTACAAATCAAATTTTTGTGCAAAAAAATTTGGAAGAGGCCTCGATGAAAAAGAAAATCAAAATTTCTTAAAATTGGATGAGAGCCTTTTTTTTCTAGGTGTGGCATATATTCAAAATTTTGTAATATAGTTTTAAGAAAAAAATAATAGATAAAATACAAAAAGGGCTTTCATAAGTTGAGTTATAGAGTTATGCAAATGACATGAATTCTCATTAGCAATTGTGAAAGTGTTAAATATTCATCATGGTTTTCAGTATATGTCACAAGTTTGCAATATTTTATGGCTTACATAAACAATAATATTTGGAAAATTGGAAAACTACATCCTAATTTTAACAGTTAGTTATTTTTTGTTTTTAAATTTTTTATTCAGTTTCTAAAATATGAAGCTGCTGTAGCAGTTGAAGACCCAGAGAGGAAACTTCAACGAATTGAAAATTGTTTGAGGTATTTTATGATAAATTTATATTTTTTAATTGTATTTTCTTTTATATATTTTTTCTCTTTTGATATTATTATTTATTATAAAATAAACTTGAGTATTTTGATATCATGCAGTTAAACTCGCAATTTTTTATAATGCCATTTTGCTGTGTGATATTACATTGCTTGTTGTGTAAAAATCTAAATGTTTTAATGATATGTATAGTAATTCTTGGAATGTTATAGAAAATATTGTCTAATTTATAGAGAATTTAGTTAAAACTTTAAAGTTTCCTGAGAAAATATCATCTATAATAGCTCTGAAGAAAAATATTGCTTGCACTTGATTCTTCATTCGGATTAATATGATTCCAGCACATATTGTTTTATAGTTTCATTCCCTTTAATTGATATACAGCTAATTTTATGCTTAGTAATATATTTTTGTGGTAAAAATTCTTGGCACCACAAGATAAAAAAAATATCTTTAATTAAAGTATTATTTTGTGCATCTTTGGTAAACTTGCACTGTTATGTACTGGTAATATTATTTTATGAAAAGGTTTGATTCTTAAAAAGATTTGATTACTTTAATAATTATACATGAGGTTCTCTCAAATCTATGCTCTGATCTAAGTTTTTTTCCAATAAATCTTAGATCTCATTTTCCATAAAGCAATTTTAAACAATTAAATTGATTATTATTTTTATGAAATGCAAATAAATTGACATTAACGGTAGAGGACCTATTATCCAAATTAATATTGACCAGCTCCACCTCAGATAAGCAAAAAAAAAAAAAAAAAAAAAAAAAGCACAGATAAATCAACTGTACAGTCATGGGGAAAAAGTAAACATCCTCTATTTTTTGTGCTAATAAATTATTGTAGAAGAAAGTTATTGGTACCAAATGATAGAAAATAAGATTTACTTCTAACTGATCTATATAAAATTTACTTAGAGTGTCATCTACCTGTCAAAACAAATCCAAACTTTTTTTTCCAATAGCAACACCCAAATTTGACATCATGAATAAATCCTACAACTTTTATTCAGACTAACTGCAAAATTTCATGAAATTCATATGATTAGTTAAAGATAATTAATCATTTTATAATTATCATATTTTAGAGGCAGTATCCAAGTTGAAGTTTTGTTTTCAATTCTTGAAATGCTACAGCATGGCTGTGTCACTTCTATTAATGTATTATTTCTTGCCAATATGACCATTTTTTTCACTTAATATGTTTAAGCTGTTGCCAGCCCAAATGTTTCAATAAAATGAGTAAAATGTATTTATATATTTTTCAAATTATGCTTTTTGGCATATCATAGATGGCCTCTTAAACCATCATTTTTACATTTTTTTAGCATGATCTGAGAACTACTTGAATGAAAAATTTGCAGATATTAATGAAAACATGAAAATGTAATTTAATATTAGAAGCTCCAAATTTTTAATGTTTATAATTCAAAAACTTATCATCCAAATGACTTAAAATTTCATTTCTATGCATATTTGAGCTAAAGATTTAAAATATAATGTCAAAATTTAGTATTGCTATTGAAAAAACATTGGTCTGGTTTTAATTTGTAGATTGCCCTTGGAGCAAATTTTGAATAGGTCATTTAAAAGTAGATTTTATTTACAACTGTTTAGTACCAGTAATTTTTATCATAATTAGTTGCTGAGTTAGTAGTGGGTCTATACCTTTTTTTTCCAGGACTGTTATAGTAACATATAGTCCTTGTACTTATAGTCCTTATGATGTATTCTTTCAAACCTTTTAAACAAATTTGGAATAAAATTATTCATTTGATGAAGTCTGATAAGTTTTGGTTTTTTGGAAGATAAACCCTTTTTTGCTGCAGTGTTACAGCAGTGTGCTAGCGTCATGGGGCTTACAATTACCTCTACTTCCTATTCAATAGGTTATTCAAATGTACTCAGACTTCTAAAATGCATTATCATCATTTGATAGACATCATTTATCATTACTACTCTCTTATCTGCAGTTTTGAACCCAGTCTGTAATCATGTCATTTGTAAATTTTTGTTTTTCATCTGCATTCATCCACTTAGAAATATCTTTTGTAAGTTTCAAAATCAGAACATCTTTGTTCCAGTATAAATAAAGATTCATCATCACCAACTTCGTTTTCATTTATAATGACTATATTATTGATCTGAAAATCTTGTACCATGTTGTCTCTAGAGTCATTGGATTAATCCTTTCAGAGAGATAATACTTTTTTTGCTAAAATAACTAACTGGCTAAAGGGCTTTTAAAGAAATTTATTTTGAAATATGTAAAAGGATTTTATTTATGTGCATTATAAAAGCAAAATTTTGTTCTAAAAATTTGGTAGTATTGTGTCATTTGGATATTAAAATTAAATGGAATATATTTTATCCTTCTACCCTTCAAGTGTTAAACTTGATTTGTAACCTGTTTCAGTCATCTACTTGATTCTCATCCAAGTGACATGGGATATTCTCTAAAAGCAGGATTGCACTTATTTTCAACTTCTTGCTCTCTAAACTTTTGTTATTTTTCAGGAAAAAATGTTCATAAAACAACCACTTAAAAATTTCAGCATTCACCAACGATTTTTTCTCTCATATTTTAAGACTCAAGATTTTGAAGTTTTTGAATTTTCTAGGTTTCTTTGACTTTCAGATGAGCATAGTATCAACATCAGGGTGTTAAATACATTATAGCAACCTAAAACTGTTAATCTTTCATTGTTATTGTTATAACTGTAAACTGATGCTCTTCCTTTTGCACTATGATTTTCTATTGTAGCATTAAAAGTTATAATAATAATAATAATCTTGTTTTATCACAGTAAAGAGTTGATCTTCAGACAAATTGTTTTCCTTGATAAATTTTTGGAACTACTACTACTTCACAAATTGTAGGCAGTTTTAAATTAGTTATGTGTAGTTGGAAAGTTCCATATAATTTTTTACAATAATTGATCCATTTAGCACTTTTAGTGAAGGCTCATTTCCATAAAATTTCTTGTGAAAATCTAGAGATTTTGACTGCATTATAGGTCCCAAAATTAGGCTTATCTTTTCCCGCAATTGTGTGAACCACAGAAATAAATCATCAGACTCATGATGCTTTCTAGTCTTACCACCGTATGCTTTATCTGTTCAAAACTTTTCAATCTGAATTCTTTTTTTCTAGAGTTTCTTCAACACTCAGATTTAACACCATACTTGTAATAAAATTCCCTTTATCCAACTGCATCAATGCATAGATTTTTTTTTAAAACAACATTTCTCTTTCATTTTTTGTCTTTTGCATGCACTTTACTTGAATTTCAAAATAAAAAAATTTCTTAACAATAAAACGTGATACAAAATAATTCCTACTGTGCATGAAAATGAACAAAAGTAGAATGTGATTTACCAATAGCCAGTGTAGCAGTTACCTTTTTTATTTAATATTATATTTTATTCTTAATCTTGATTTAAGTTTTACTCTTATCAGATAGAATGAAATTTTCTTATTCAAAATAAAAATATTTATTTGATTTAAATTTTATTATTCAAATTTATTATTTAAAATACAAAACCTTTTATCTCAATCTTTTTTATACAGCTATATTGTTGATTTTACTTACTCTTACTCTAGAAACTATCATAAGTTACTTTATTCTTCATATGCATAATTTGACTTTATATTCTTGTAAGGAGTGATAATTAACACCTTGCAGTCTTCATTTTTTTCAGACTTAGAAAGATATATTTATGCATTACACCTCAAATCAAAATTATATTTACAGCATTTTTTGAAATATTTAATATGTTAATTTTGAAAATAAAAGCATATGTACTATGCTAATATTTCTTTGGCTACTTTATTTAATAATTATATATATATTTTAGAGAAAATTTCATTTAATTAGTACATTTGCAAGAATTATGGATTTTTGTGCACTCGATATAGTGCTTGCTTTCATGCAATAATGCTTGCATGAAATTGAATTCATACAATAATTACTTCTATATATATTACACTTGCACTTGTATGTCATTTGTTTGGTCCATTTAGAATTATTTAGTGAGAGGTTATTGTATTTTTTTGGTAACATGCACTCTGTTTAGAATCGTATATATTCACGTATAAGCCAACCAACTTCCCCGCTCCCTATTTTGAATGCAAAATATTGGTTAAATTTTTGACCCACATATAAGCTGACCCTAAAAAAATTCCAGTGTGTTTACAGACCAAAAATTACATCTTTAATGAAGTATTAAGTAAGTAAAAATAATTATATTAAAAAATATCAAACTTATCCTCCAAGTTCGAAATCACTATCTAAATCTTCAAAAAGTTTTATTATGACCTGTCCATTTGCCTCTTTGTCATGAAAATCCAACTGAATATCATATGAATTTTCGTCATAACTTTCATAAATAAAATCATCCTCATTACTATCCGTCGCATTGCTAATTCCACAATTTGCTCATTTAAAATTGGGATTCATGCCGCTTTAACCAAAGAGGGGATGGCATAGATTCCCATTTATTTTAAATTGTTGCCCATTGTTCTTTACACATCTGACAAATCCATCCACTGAATCCAGATGTTTCTGATCTATCTTTATTATTATTTTTTTATCAAACAATCAATTTGCCTACACCAGTCAAACTTCTCTGTGGTTTTAAATCCCACCCCTTCCCAAAAAAATGAGTCACCAATAAGCTAACTCCTCCTTTTTAAAAGACAGTTTTAGGTCAAAATTTCTTGGTTATATGCAACTAAATACAGTAACCTGTAGTTTCTAGTCAGCATTGGATTAATCCAAAGCCTTAACTATGAGCTAGACATTCCTCTAATGGTGCATGAAAAAAAGTGACCAACTTGGAAATCCTATGATGGGTTACCATAGAAATGCTCATCTTAAGGGTTGAGAGCTGTGTTCTTGACTCATCTGTAACAAGTATTGAACTATAGTAGTTAGGGTACTAACTACTGGATAAGAAGAATCATGACTGAGTCTCAATTTAACCATGTATTTGTGTAGGTCAGATTCCTTTTAAAATGGCCCTTCATTTAGTCCTTGTGCTCAAAATGTATAGTTACATCTCTAATCAATTAACCTTATTTATAAAATTAGTTTTATCTTATAAATCTGACTAATGTAAGTTTTTTCCCTCTTTTACTAAATATATGTAATTGGAAAATAACTGTTTTCATCATAAGCAGATTATAATGATTTTGGAGTGTTGCAGATTTAAAACAATTTACACTCTTAAAAAGTATGTTTCTTAAAACAAAATTAATAAAATTTGAATCAGAATAATTAGTTTTCAGATCGAGATTAGTCAATTTTTTGTAGTTTGCTTTATTATTAACAGATATACTTTTATGAACCAATAAAAAGTTAAATTTATTAAATCAGAGTTTCTCAAAGTCAAATACATTATGAGTCTGTGTCAACAAACATCACATAGCTTTTAGTAGCTGAAGGAAATCAACGTGGTGAGATTACTCTGCTAATTAACACTAAATATTTTTCAAAATTATAAGAGTAAATAATTATAACATTCACTTTGAAAAATTTTATCTGTGATAAGACATAAATATTTCAAAACCATTATATTGCAGTAATACTTATATATTTCCTTTAAAATTTTCTGTGAGTATGTGATGAATAGTGCATAGTTTAAAATGGAATTGATGTTTTAATTCAATTAATTTTCAAAACATAATTCAAATTACATCTTTTAACACATGCAATTTTGCTTTGATTTTAGTACTCATTTTCAACTGGTTTCGAATGATTCATTGATTCGACTTTCTGTTGAAGAGCATTACCGAATTCTTAAGGCACAAATTGAACTTATAGTAAGTGATATTTTGATATTCCTATTGCAAACTAGTTTTTAAATTATTAAATCAAAGACTTGAGAAATTTGAACAGTAAACAATAATGTGAACAGTAAAATTGGAAGTAATTTCAAAATTCACAACTAATAAATATGAAATCTTATGTGCTGTTTAAAAACATTAGGTGTCATGTTTAGGGTTTGTTGAAGTCATTTCATTTTTGTAAAAATGTCTTTGCACTGATGTTAGCAGTAATCCTGGAATAACTACAATTGGAAATTTCATGCAAATCTTTATTATCCTATCAGCAAAAGCAAAACAGGTCACAGATTTCTACTGATTAAGATCTCCCAATTTCTTATATATTTGCAATTCTGTTATTTTTTTTTCTTCAGATGAACAAAAAAAAAAATCTCATAACAAAAGTCAAAGTAAGGTTTACAGTATTTGACTTTTCTTCATCCACAGTATAAATGTCAGAATGTATGTTAAATTTATTTTATTAAAGTCTAAAACTTAAAATGAAATACAATTTCTCTATACTACATGGATATATATTTTTATTTTGAATTTTCTAGATTTTTTTTTTTTTTTTTTTTTTTTTTTTTTTTTTTTTTTGTCATGCTAATAAATAATAAATTTTGTCCCCGAATTTGATGAATATGTTGCTGGGTTACCCCAGCTGGCTTAAAATGTGTTAAATTAAAATAAAATTATGGTTATTTACTAAATAGTATAAGTTTTCATGCATGATGCATTACCACTATTAAAAGTGCTTAGAATAGCAAGTTTGAGGGAAAGTGTTTAAGATTTATAAAAAAAAAAATGTTTTCATTCATATTTTAAGCTAATTGAAAATTGTCCCTGATTTTAATATATCTAGATATCCATTCTCTGTCAATTTGTTTGTAAAATTGCAAAAGTCTGTATGAATTTCTAAATTTTGTGTAATGTTTTTTAATAATTAGCATAATTACAGATACATATATTTAAATCACTTTGAAAATTTGATTATATTTATCTGGAACTATTTTGTAAATGATAATATACTTTTTAAAGTCTTCTGGCCTAAAGTATTTTATGCATGCAATATAATAGTGTTTGATTGTGGATTTGAGACTGACAGAAAATTTAAGTATTAGGTTGAATGTTGAATTATGATATCTGTTTCTAGTTTCTGTGTTCAAAGTTTTATCTGTTCATGCATTAAGTCGTTTTGAGAAAGAATGATAAACAATATTTCTGCTGCATCTGTCATCCATAAAAACTTATTTAATTAAAAATATATTGATATGATATGTGCTATTAAATCCTTTTCAGTATTTGCTTTTAACTTATTTTAATCATATAAAAATCATAAACATCCTAAAATTAAAAACATTTTATCTAAAGTAATTTTTCTTTTTATGATGTATGCACTTATACTCAAGAAGATTTGATAGTTAAAATATTATTAAAAAATAATGTCATAAAATGAGAAGGATAAAAAAATACTGTTTGAAAAACACTAAGAAAGCTATGATATAAATGACTATAAAATGAGATTGAACCATAGGTTCATTTTTTCAAAAATATTTCGATTTTATGTTTAAAAAAAAAAATGTTATTTACTGTGAGCAAATATATAGAAAATGTTGATTTGTTGCTTTCTACATCTATTTATATGTTAAAATCACTGCTACCATACTATTTATCTTTTGAAATTGGCAATTTTTCTATTCTTTTGCATTTTAAGGTAATGTTGCAATATATCAGTGATATCAATGGTAACTTTTTAAAACATTGAAATATTAATTTTATTTTAATTATCTTAGTGAATGCTACTATATTGTTAATGAACAATTAATATATATATTTCTATTGAATTTTATCAAATTTATGATTTTCTGTGCATATAAAGATTATATTTAACATTTTAATATTCTTACATTACTTTCTTCTGATTGGGATAAATGGAAACCAAAATTTACATTTGAATGGAAGAATGATAATGTAGTATTAAATTGACATGTAGTTGTTTCATTCAAAACTTAATTATGAAAATACAGTATATTTATTACAGAAAATATTGTAAAACTTTTTAACATAACAAATTTGCTAATATATTAATTTTATATTCAATATAACTTACAAAAATCATGCCTAAATGTTGAAAATTTTATTTCAAAGTTAATTTCCTCTCTTTTGTTATTTTCTGAGTGACATCACTGCATAAAGAAAAGTTATTTCATAGAGACTTTGAAATGAATGATGGCATAAAAAAAGGAATCATATGAATCATGTAACTTAAAAAAGTATAGTACTAATTAAACAATTCAAGGGCTTTAGAATTTGAAATATATATATATATTATTTTATTAATATTGATATCAAAAGTATTTAAATATACAAGAGAGAAAACATTTATAAAAATTTGGCTTCAGTACAATAAATCATTTTGAAAATTAATGTTTTCTTTTACACTTTCAGAAAAATAATTTGGGGAGCTCTGTTGATGAAACTGAAATGATACATTTTGAAAATTTGACTGGAAAAAAATCAGTGATTGATTCATCAGTTATAGGTAGCCTTATTTATGGTTGTCTTTACTTCTATAAATCACAAGAGGTGAGATAATTTTTTTTGATAATTTTTGAATTAATGTAATTCATCAGATTTAATACCGATTTAAAATACTAATTAATGGCCTGTGCTTTCAAAGTTTATCTTCATAAACATAATTTTTGTTGGCATAATTCTTTTTTTTTAACATATAAAAAATAGAAAGTAAACAACATTTTTCCTTTTGTTGAACAAACAGAGGATTAAATTGCTCCCCAAAAAGAATTGATGATTGTTATCTCAATGAATCTGTGACTCCTAAAAGAAAGATAGTAAACTGTGAATGATTTCTTAGTCTATTTCTAAACAAGCTAAAAAAAAATTTCAAAGCACACTTAAGTTTGTAACATTATGTACTTTCGTAGAAACATTTTTTTTAGTTTATCACAATAGTTTAACTATTATTGAGAAGTTGTTAAAAAAGGCTAATTTTTATTTATTTTGTCCATAAGCATTTAATTTATTCTTGGTATCTCATTTGTAATTTTTCTAGAATTCTCATATCTTGACCTGCCCACAAAAATTGATGACAAGTTACAATGTAAGTATATTCAGACTGTTGTACTTTGCTTTAAAATCCTACCTGTACAATATCATGTAGTAATTATCATTTGTAATAGATATTGATATTTCTATCCTATCTCAAAAGCTACGTAACAACAACAACAAAAAAACTGATTAAACATTTACAAATATAGTTAGGAGGAGGTTAGAGGGGCAGTTAATTATAAATATTTTAGCAGGAAAATTATGCACTCATCGAAAATGTATCCCATACCCTTTTCTTTCCTATATCAGCTGTCTTGAACCTTTCTACTGCTATATTAGGGTTTTCATATATTATTTATTACTTTTTGAAACAGGTTTTTCACACAGTTAGCAAGATGTATTTGAGACAAAATCAAGTTAAAGGTATAAAATCATACAAATTTAAGGTTCATTTAAGGTTATTGTCACAGGCTTGGGCAACACTAGGCAGGTCAACTAGTATTTTAATAATTTTAAATAGAGTTAAAAGTAAAGTGTAATAGGAAAAAGTTTTTAAAACTAAACATAAAAAGAAGTCAATGCAATGTTTTTTAACTGAAACTTTTGCCTCCACTTGCTAATTTTTTTTCCAGTATGAGAGCAGTAACAGAAGAGAAAGGATAAGATTAAGTTAGATAAGAAAGAACAGATATTATGAAAACAGAAAACAGGAGAAACAGACAGTTACAAAATAATTAATCTTCAAGTGCTGTAAAAAAATGATAGGAATAACCCAAAATAAAAAAACCAAAAAAAAGGGACAAAATTAAAAAGTAAAATGAATAATTAACATTGAAAAATAAATACAAATGAAAAATATATAAAACACAAAAGTAAAAGGGTGTTTTGTGACAATGTAAGAATTTTAAACATTAAACAAGAATAATAAAAATTGTTTAATGGGTTAACGATGAAAAATATATACATTTAGTTATTAAGAAATTTTCTTCCTGCTGAAATTTCAATAGAATTGTACGTTTCATTAAAAATAACATTGTGAGTATAATAGGATAGTTATAAGATAACATGAAATAACTAAATTTTGCTGAAATCTAATTCAAAGTTTCTATAGGAATTAAAGATAATGTTAGCATTTTTACAATTAAATCTATGGCTGTGAAATTCTAAATGTTCTTGGGATTCTGATAGCAGCTTTTACTCCTTATCTTTCCTATTGCATGTGCTTTACTGATTGTCTGTTTTTCACCCAGTTTTATGGGGGTTTATAGACTGTGTTCTCTCATTATTTTTATTTTTTTATCTCTATCTCCTATTTTGTTTCATCTTTCTTCGGCTCTCATAATTGTATTAGTGTCATGTTTGTTCATTCTTGTTTGTACCTGAAGAAGGAAATTTCTTCAAAAGTTTCTGTGATATTGTTTTCTGCATGAAAGTTTAAAAACTTTCATAAGCATTAAAAATATAGCATCTTAATTCTAGTTAGTAGAATAATTTATGTTAGTTATAAATGGCTGTTCCAATAAGCAGGGTTGTTTGTGAGAGTGTGTGTGTTTATGATCATTCATTTTTTGATTCACTTATTAAAGAATTTTTGAATTTTATGTTGTTTTTACAGTAAAACTACTGTATTTGCAAATATTGAGCTGTAGAAAGGTGATAGTTTGAAATATTGTGAACTGAAATTGATTAATGTATTATTCATGATCAGTTGTGTATTATTGATGATAATGACTAGTTGTTAATATATTTTTTAGTAATTAAATTAATGTTATTGAGCTTAGTGTAAAATGAACTCGGCATTCAATTAAAGAAAAGTATTATTTTTATAACTTTAGAAGAATGTTGAAATATATTATATACACAATATAATTAGAAAAGACTGCATTTGATGTATGTTAAAACTTTTATGTAAGATTATCCCCTGATCCTTTTTTCTTCTTACAGCTGACAAAAAAGCAATTTACATGGGCTGCACTAAGAGCATTAGCTTCATTACAAAAATGGTCTGATATAGATGATCTATTCATGACTAAGGTAAAGTGACATTTTTTATTTTAATGATATTGTTTTGATTACATCAAATTTATGTAATTAATGTATTTTATTATTTTATTATTTTAGAATTGGTTGGGTAGTTATAAAGTACGTTCTTGTATTTCCTTTTCAAGAGTCCTTGAAATATTATTTAAAGCAAATGCACCTACTTTAGTAAGTTCTTATTTTCTCTTTTTAATTATTTTTATTTTAAAACTTATCCGAATCATCAGTTGTTGGCTGGAAAATACAAGAAAATTTAGTGGTTTTTTTTCCAACTGTATTTTTAAATTATTAGGGAATTTCTCAGAAATTTTTTTTTCATATTTTTAATTATAAAAAATAATTTGAAATGGCAACATTCTGCAAATCCATAGATATAGAGTAAAACTTGTTTAAGGCAGTATATTGTCTACTAGAGAAAATTTTCTTGGTCCCTGTCGATTTTGCCTTAGACAGAGTTTATTGTATTACAATGTCTAAAATTTAATTAGCCATAATTTACAGGTGATATTAAATAATTGAGTTTTCCTTTACTTATTTTCATCAAAGTTTGGCTACTTCAAGTTCCAGTACTTATTTAAAGAGAAAAAAAAGAAATAAATCCCTTTTGAAAAAGAAAAAAATTTATATTTTTATTTTATATAAAATGAAAGTCCTCATGATATAATTATTTTCTGATGTATTTCAACATGTACAATATATTTTTGCCCTTGATAGAAGTCACTTAAAATTCACTCTTTTATATTCAGACATTCAAACCACAGTTTTTACATTAATCAAAAATTATTCATAATAAAGCTGCATTAATCTTAAATATGTTTGTTTAGGAGTTGCTATTATTATGCATTTATTTATTACTTTAATGAATCTATTTCTTTATTTATGAATTAATTTCTGTATTTATAAAATAAGTTAATTTTTTTGTGAAAAATGCATTTAAAAAATCTGTTACATTTCAATAACACAGTTCATATACAGGGTGTCCAAAAAGTCTGGAAACGGTCGAATAACTCGAGAAATACATATGAGATTGAAAAACGTAAATATACGTGTTAAATATTTTTAAATAAGCTACTCTGTGATACCAAATTTGACCTTCGTAACCAAACCCCTGGGGGTCAGAGGGGGTCCAACTTTGAAATCTTAAATTATAACCCCCATTTTTTATTGCAGATTCGGATTCTACGAACAAAAATACGTAACTTTTGTATTTGATGTTTATTTTGAATCCTCGTTTATCACGGTGTAATTGAACATATTAAATCGATACATATTTCAGCTTTTCCAATGGGATTTTCCCTAATCGAAACTAATTGGGGAGAATTTATGACATCAAATTCCTCGTCTTTTGCAATAATAGCGTTTCCTGAAAATCACCTGTGCCGATTATTTCGGTAGTGCTACACAGTTAAAAATTTGATCCATTTGCTGTAGCGTCACTCCACAGCTTTTATAGAATATCTCTTTCATGACCAATGAGAATGTTCCATAACACAGTAAAGTACACTGTAAAAAAATTGACCCTATTGCTGCATCGTCTCTCCACCGCTTTTATAGAAAACGATTACTTTACTGTGTTATGGAGCATTCTCATTGGTCACAAAAGAGATATTCTATAATAGCTGTGGAGTGACGCTGCAGCAAATGGGTCAAATTTTTAACAGTGTAGCACTATTGAAATAATCGCCACGGGTGATTTTCAGGAAACGCTATTCCTACAAAAGACGATGAATTTGACGTCAAAAATTCTGCCAAATCAGTTTCGATTAGGGAAAATCCCGTTGGAAAAGCGGGAATATGTATCGATTTAATATGCTCGATTACACCATGATAAACGAAGATTTGAAATAAACATCAAATACAAAAGTTACGTATTTTTGTCCGTAGAATCCGAATCTGCAATAAAGAATGGGGGTTATAATTTAAGATTTCAAAGTTGGACCCCCTCTGACCCCCAGGGGGTTGGTTTCAAAGGTCAAATTTGGTATCACAGAGTAGCTTATTTAAAAATATTTAACACGTATATTTACGTTTTTCAATCTCATATGTATTTCTCGAGTTATTCGGCCGTTTCCAGACTTTTCGGACACCCTGTATAAATCAATAAAGGGATTTGGGTATGATTAAAATTAAAATTCATACATACATATATATTGAGAATTTTATTGGTTTATTATGGTTATGTATATAATATGCCTGTGTGTGTGTAACAACAAATTAACAAAATTTACTTACCCATTCATCTGAAATTTTGTTAATGTAAAATTAGAAAAAAAACATGAAATAATTAGATAGAAAAGTATTAAACTGTAACAGTCAAGAATCCTCCTTTTTTTTTCTCCCAAAAATATTAAACTAAAAGTAAGGACTAATTTAATCTTCTAATGCACTTGTTCCCAAATATAAGATTAGTAGAGATAATCATACATTTAAACATTTCAACTTTTTATGTAAAAAGAATTTGCATCATCATTTTGAATAATAAAATATTTTAAATATATAAATTTGTAATATATTTTCAAACTAGGAACCAATTTCATATATCAGGTCATTTTAGCCTTCATTTATGTAAAACTAGTTGAAAATATTTAAAAAAAAATATTTTGATATATTTAGCATCTTTATTTTTTAAAGATCGTTTTTGTTTTTGACAGTCCCTTTCAATCTATGTATTGCTACTTGGATGTTTCCATCTTGGCATCTTACACTGAGTCGATATTCCTGATACTTACACTGTAAAGAGTCCATTTTTCTAAGACTGAATTTTGCGAAATGTATGCTTTCCTGATATCAAATATTTTCAAAGGATCATTTTTCTGATATCAAAGGAAGTGGGTCAATAAGGGCTATTTTTTGCTCATCATATACCCGGAAAAAAAGTTTCGAATTCAGATGATTGTTCTGTGGCTTTATATAGTTAAAGATATGTAGTTTTGTTTAATATAAGTTTTACATGATAAATAAAATAGTAAGTCATGGAAATTATAGCCCGAAAGTAGAGTGTTTTGGCTTTTTTCTGCATTTTTGATGTTTTTTGCGTCTTTGAATTAATTTTTTACTAAGAGGCGCTTGATGAACCCAATTAATTTTGACATGCACTGATTCTACTCTTTATAAGCTTTTATATGAGCATTATTTTATTTGGGTTCAGTGTGCGCTTCTACCTGTAAAAGAAAAAAATGTATCATGTGAGAGAATCGAATACACTAATATCGGAGCGCATTCAGACTTCTTTTGCCATTCTTAAAAAGTATTAACGTTGTTCAGACATCAATGTTGTTTTCTAAAATTGTTTTTGTAAATATTTATTAAAGAAATTACTAATAAATAATGCTTGGATACCAATGTCATAATTGTAAAGTCTCGCAGAAAACTTTTCGTATTTGTTTTAACAGAAAAGTTATATTGATACTTAGATGTTCGAAAAACTGAGATTTACAGAGTGGTTCTAAATAGTGCTCTAAATACAAATAATATGTATTTTGTGCTCTCCATGCTCTAAATACTTCTATTTCCTCTTTTGATGTAACAATAAGAGATTATGCATCAATGATTACTGTCGATGAGACCACAAATAAGAAATCTATTATACATTTATCAATATCTCATTTTCACAATTCTAACGCTTGTTGTATAGTATGTAAAGGTAAGAACTGCCTCGTTATTGTAGCAAAAACTATTGAAACTCAAGCCTTTTATAGAAACTTACATCTATATTTTGTCGCAAAAACGATGCTGTAAAACTCATATTACTTGATCGGTAAATTGACTCTGCAAGATTTAAGTCCTGTAAATGAGAATACATTGATGTATGAAATGCGGTGCATGAAAATATGTAAACCAATATCAGAAATGTAGCAAAGAAGGCCTCGATTTTTATACACCAGGACACTTTTCCGAAATCTATTATTATATTCTCATGGGTATATTTATGTCTGATTTTAACGATATCTTTAAACTTGTAAAGTCCAAAATACGTTCCTCAATAAAGAGGTCATCTCGTACTTTCTTTGCAGTGTTACTTATAAAACTCAGAACTGGCCTCTATCATTGTGTTCTGTCTACAGTATTCAATATAAGAAAAATAATATCTTCTGTAAAATATGAAAACCAGGCTTTGATTGAGAACGTTATTCAAAAACACTGTAGAATGTTTTCATATTATGGTTTCTGGCTTACAATACTACTGTAATCGCTCAATCAAAATTAAAAAACCAAATATCGAATATGTTCATATACTGTACAAGACGCGGCCACTGGATGGTTTATTAATTATTCGGATGAAGCAATCGATAATGAAAATAATCTAAACACATTGTACAAAAAATCTGAAACTGTATGATTATTATTATTTGTTATTTATTATTTCCGATATTCATGTATTGAAATAATAATTTTAGTAAGCTCCATTTATTAGGATGAGCGAAGCGAATCCTCTACTAGTCCACTCAAATTACAATTTGTCGTACGCTTTACAAAAAAACTATTCAATATTTTAACTTCAAATTAAACACAAAAATAAATTATGATCTGTAGATTTGCAGAATATAATTTTTTTTACAGTAAAACGTTAAAAAAATTATTATTTTAATTAATTTATTTTACATGCATTTCCAATACGGACGCATTTTAGCACATAAATAAAACGCGTATATTTTCAGAAAAAAAAAGTTTAAATCATGGAGTAAATAATTATAGATAGAATCATGATTAATTTATTAAATAAAACATGTTTTCATTATCCCGCAAAATCGCTTGCACAGATGACACTTAAACATTTTAAAAGAATTGTATTATGGATTTCTTTTTCTTTTCTTTTCTTTTTTTTTTTTTTTTTTTTTTTTTTTTTTGTAAACTGGCAACAAAATAATTGTAAACAAATAAAATTAATTCTTAAATTTGTTATATAAATGAAAAATTAAAAGATCTGCGTGAAGTTGTTGGTTCAAGCTCTTTATAAATATTTTTGCGAAGGTCGTATTGTGGCTAAATAATATCGACTCATTAATCAGAAGGATTTTATAGAAAAATAAGACTTTAATAAGTTCGCAAACACAACAATAATTATTCGTGAAAACGTCACTGCGAGAGTGAGAGAGCGCTTCGTTAAAAAAGGTAATTCCATTAATTGAGTTGCCATTCGCTGAAAGTAAAAAGTTCTCCCACGCGGAGAGAATTACAGCAATTCTCATACGCTAACATGTATAAAAACGAAGAAATTAAAATAAAATGTTTTACAGTTAAAAATTCATAGTATCAACGAAAGCAGATTTCAAATGTTTTTTTCCAGAAAATAGGATTTTGAAGAAGTAACTTTCTTCAAGCTTTCTTCAAATATATTATTCTAAAATAGCTATCAAAGATTATCGGATGTTAATTACAAAGATTGGAAACATGCATATTTCAAACAATTAAAAAACACCAGTGGCTACTTGAAATTGTAAAAACATCTTTAAAAGAGTTTTTAGTTGAAAATTTAAAAAAAAATTGTAAAAGTTTGCTTCGAAAATATCTTATTATGCCAGTTTTACATCATAAATAAAAAATTAAAATGCGCCAAAACATAAAATAACGTTTTTGTTTAATAAAGATGCAAAATAATAATAAAAAAAAATATTGTTACTTTCAAATATCTATTTTATAAAATAATGCTTCGCGAATCCAAACAAAGCATGGCTTTTGCTAGTCTTAATTTTACACTTATTGTTGTATTTACCGTATTTTCGGGTGTATAGTCCGCGTCTTATACAAGAAAAAAACCTTCGAAAAAGCCGCTGCGGCTTATACACGGTGCGGATTATACAAAGATTTTTTTTTAAAAAATTGGAAATCGTGATATTTTTTCTACAATTTTTAAATCTCAAAAAATTTGAAAAAACATCGAAATTTGTAAATTTTTTTGCTATACCGCAGAATAGAGAGTTCTCTCTTGTTTGTAAAGGCTTTTTTTTACTGCTGGGTTTGGAAGAACTGTCGCAACTATCGCCAAGTATTGCACTAACCGGCAGCAAGAAATAATGACGCTCGAACGCAGTTTGCTCTTGATTTGAGAGGGTAAAAACAACAGTATAACATGTTACTTATTTTAAACTTACTTTTTGAATCATTTTAATGTAAACTGTAATTAGTTTTCTTAACAACTTTGAAAAGGTTCGATTCCTCGTACTCGTTCTGAAATGAAACAACTTCGAAAAGGTTCGATTCCTCGGACTCGTTCCGAAAAGGAGCAGGTCCTCTGACTCGTTCCATTATGAAACAACTCTGAAAAGGAAGGATTTATCGGAATCGTTCCGAAAAAGATCGACTCCTCTGAATCGTTCCGAAATGACATAAATCACACGCTTTTTTTTTTTTTTTTTGTTCTTTGCAGGGTAGATTTTTTTTTTTTTTGGAGAAATAAACTAAAAATGATCTTAAACTCAGAATTGTCAAGGTAGGAAAGAGCGAAATTTTTTTTTCCAAGCACCTTTGTCGTTCCAAGCCCAAGCTCGCACTCTGATTGGTTGTTGCTCTCGGCACTGTTTTCACGCACCTTGACGATAACCATACTTGGCGAAAAATACTTCGTTCGTAAATGAACGAGTAAACCTAAAACCTAACCTACTCATTCTTATTCTTCCTTCATTCTTATCCTTGTGGTCTTGTGCTCTTGTGTGTAAAAACTTTTAAAGAGGACAGCTTTCAGTAAGACACATTCCATCCAATCCAATGCTGCAAGAGAAAAGTTACTTTGTACTCATTTCAGAAGGAAATCAAACTCGATGGAAGCATCTATCGCTACGCCAAGTATGATTATCACCAAGTTACATGAAAACAGTGCCGAGAGCAACAACCAATCAGAGTGCAAGCTTGGGCTTGGAACAACGAAGGTGCTTGGAAAAAAAAATTACGCTAGGAAAGGTTCCAGATTTTGGATTTTGTACTCTAAAAACACAAAGGGGTGCTACAGCACCGATTCCTAGCAAACTATTTTTCGATATTTTATTCATAGATTTTTTTTAAGGTCTCGCATATAAGTCGACCCTCCCCACTTTGAAATTCTTTTTTTGTCTAAAATTTCTCTACTTATACGCGCGTATATACTTTAATGATTTCTAACTTCGAACCCTGATCGAAATATACGTTCATGAATGGTGTATAGCCATCGAACTATACACCGATGCATCTCCGCGGCTTATACACGAACTTTTTTACTGCACTGCTTGATTTAGGAGTGCGGGCTATACACGGGGTGCGTGTGACAACTCCGACTGCCTAAATTAGATAATCACAGCCAGAGCTGCCTCAAAAAGAATTATCAACATTACACATTGATTCTAAAAAATTCATATTATGAAAATTAGGTAAGACATAAGAGGTTTTTACCTCCAAAATTCCAATTTTTTGAGAAAGTCGGGGTATCGGGTCTCCAAAAGTCCTAAGTCTTGGTCGGCAGCATCAGAATTGAGAAAACTTTTAACTCAAAAAACAATAGTCCTTCTTCATTTTCATATTTTAATAAGGACGAAGTACATCACGATTCACAAAAAAGGCACACACAACATTAATATATTTACAATATCGGCCGTGATACTTTCACTCTTACATCTTGGTTCTACAACTTCTAACTGAACTACAAAAACAAAAAAAAAAAAGAAAAAAGTCAATAAACAAAAATGTTCTTAGTGGAATAAAAACAGTTCGGCGCATGCGCCACACCTTTACGTAAGAGAGAAAAACAGAGTTTCATTTTTCATATTGCGCAATAGTTTTTAGCCTGACAGGTGGTTTGGATGAAAAGGAATATGAGATAAGTTCCAAATCCCGACATCCTCTCACCTTTGAGTTTCAGGGGTTCAGCTGGAACTCAAATTTTCCACTTAACTGTCGGTTTTATGATGCGTCCATATCTTGAGCGATGAACTAAAGAGTCTGAATTTTGGCCGAACCACTGGGAGGATTATTGGATTGTTCATCCAAAGAACGTGAATTTTTCATGTCGTTGAAATGACTTCTCATGATTTCATTATTTTGTGATACCTCTAAAGGTATTAATCTACTTGTTGTTCTGATGAATTCACCACTTTTCATTTATTATTTTACAAGGCATACTTGTCCATCCTGAGATGGGAAAATTTCAGTTACTTTGGCCAGAGGCCAATCGATTCTTTTGTTATTGTCACTAGTTACAATCATGATGTCGCTTGTTGCAAAAGGTTTCTCTTTTTTGTTACTTTTATTTGGTTGACGCAATTGACCTAAATATTCTGATCGAAATCTTTTACGAAGGTCTTCTCTTAGTTTTTGTTGGTAGGCATGCCTTTTATTCAATGATTCGGCATCCAATATATCCATATCAGGTGTTCCACTACCTTTTACTTCTTGCAGAAACATGGATGGAGTGAGGGGTACAAGATCATTGTTGTCTTCGGAAACATATGTAAGGGGGCGGCTGTTGATTACGCTTTCGATGTCATACATAACGGTGTGCATCTCTTCATAATTTAGCGAACTTTTTCCCAAAACTTTTCTGAGTATTCTTTTGGTCATTCCAATTAATCGACCCATTGTCGGTGCAGATAATAGAAGGCCTACCTCTACGGGCGATAAATCTTCTCAAAGTTAATAGAAAGTTTTCGGTTGATAAAGAGGTGGCTAGCTCAAAATGAGCCGCTCTGAAAATTGCACACTTGAAAATTACTAGCCATATTTTCCTATTTTCTTTAAGAATAAGCGGGCCGGCATAATCCAGACCAACGATTTCAAAAATGGCAGCTTCTCGAACTCTATCTACTGGTAAGGGAGGAGTGGATATTTCTTGTGGCTTAAAATCATATCTTCTGCATATTACACAGCTTCTAATAATTTTTCTTACAGTTTTTCGAAATTTTAAGATCCAAAAATCTTCCCTCAAATTAGACATTAAAATTTGTACCCCGGCATGTCCTAGTTTTAGGTGTCTAGATCTAATTATTTTTTCAACTACGGGATGGTCATGGGGAAGTATGACAGGGTATCGAAAATTCATTGTATCTTATCTCAATAGTATACGTGATTTCAGCCTTAGAACTCCAGCAGAATCCATGATAATCTGGAACGATTTTAATCGATTATCTTGGGGGCCACTAAACGATTGTTCTTGAACTAATTTCAATAATTTATTTTCAGCTTCATTCTTCTCTTTTACAGTTAAAATACTATATTCTCTATCTTCTTTAGCTTTCTTGCAGTTTTGGTAAAATCTGTATATCCATCCGATTACGTTAACTAATTTTTCATACGATGAAAATTTTGTAAAAATTTGTTCATTGTGAATATCTAAATTGCTAGCGCTGATAATTGTTTTTCTTCTTTCGGCATCTATAATTTCAAAATCTGGAAATATTTCTGATTTTCGCCACTCGTTAATTGGTTTCTTTAGCCACTGTGGTCCCTCCCATCATTTGTCTCGGGCTAAAACCTCAGCGGTACAATCCCTTGAAGGCAGGTCCACAGGATTTAAATGGCCGGGAATAAAATGCCATTTTGAAGAATCACTTAAAGACCGGATTTCAGATACACGGTTATAAACAAAAGGTGCCCAATTTTCATTTCTTTTTATCCAATAAAGTGCATTGGCCGAATCAGTCCAATAAAAAATGTCAATATCATCTAATTTTAAATCAGTTTTGACACTATTTGCTAATCTAGCCCCAATATTGCAAGCCAACAATTCCAAACTCAGAATGGAAATTGTTTTCATAGGAGCAACTCGGCTTCTTGCTTGAACCAATTGACAGAAATTGTCATTCTCATTTTCAAACCATATAAATATACACGTAGCGTACGCTATTTTGCTAGCGTCACAAAAAACGTGCAAAGAATGCAGTTTATCTGCATCCCGAGAAAAACACCTAGGTATTTCAATAGTCCCTAATTTTTCTAATTGTTTTTTCCATTTTTCAAATTTTCTCTTGATAGAAATAGGTAATTCGGTATCCCATGTCACCTTAGCTTTCCAACACTCTTGTAATAATATTTTAGATTCTAATGCTACAGGACACGTGTATCCAATAGGGTAAAATATTTTGTGTACAGCCGATAAAATGTTTCTTTTGGTTACTTTGCGTTCGTCTTCGGAAATTTCCTTTAAATCAACTGCTAAGGTCTCCCTACTAAAATCCCACATTAGACCCAAAACAGGGACTTTTTCCCCAGCCAAAACTTCCCGAAAACTATGTTCCCACCCGCGAAGCTCGAATTTTGCATCGCTAAGAAGGGTTTTTGACTCTTCGACAGATCTGTTCAGTTGTTCCTTACTATCAACACTCATAACACAGTTGTCTACATAAAATGATTCTAACAATTTAAGCGCAGTGTTTTAAAATTGTTCTGGTGCGTTTTTAAAATGATATTCTAACGTGGCACCTAAAAGATAGAGGCTACAAGAAATGCCAAATACTACTCTTCTATGTTGAAGCATTATCATTTTTTGAGGGTCCCCTTCTTCATACCACAGGAATTTCAAGAATGAGTGATCTTTTTCTGTAGTGCCAATTTGCAAAAAAGCCTTTTTTATGTCAGCAATTACCACAATTTTTCCTAATCTAAATCTATTTAATATAGAAGGAATCAGGTCTACGAGGTTAGGCCCCTTTTCAATACAGTCATTTATAGACGGCGAATCCTTTCCCCAAGCTGAACCATCGAAAACTGGCCGCACCTTTGTAGTGGAGTTTTCTTTAAACACCACTCTATGAGGAAGGAAATGCTCACTACCTAATGTTTTTCTCTGATCAACTTTTTCTATTATTTTCTCGTCTAACCAATCATCGAATACTTGATTATAATCACTTAATTTTCCTACCGTTTTTAACGAATCGATGCATGTTTTTAATCTACGTTGAGCAATATTTTCATAGCTGGGTAAACGAGGGTGGCCCTGTATCCATGGAAGACTAACTTCATACCTACCCTCGTCATCTACTCTAATGTTACTGAGAAAATGTTCTTTAGTGGCTAATTCTATTTCCTCTCTACTCTTTTTCTCCCCAGGATCGTGAATTCCTAAAATGTCAAGTTGCCATAACTCGGTAATTTTTGCCTCTTTGACATGTAGCGAAAAAATTAAATTGTTCATATTCTTATTTTCATAACCTTCAGTTTTCCCAAGAATTGTCCAACCTAAACGAGTGTCCATGCAAGCCAATCCGCCCTGTAATTGTTTTAAATGTCTGGTAAATAATTTCCCGGCGACATCTGCACCAATTAATACATGTATCTCATCAGGAGAAAATTCATATAATAAATCATTAACTTTAGTGACTCTATCAGTCAAAACTATTCCATACCGCTTTATTTTCTTAATAAAGGGTCCTTTCGATATAGGTGAAATTTCAGAGCAAATTTTTTGTCGATCTAATACCTCAAATTTACATAGGAAACTATTATCCATATTTCCCAAATTAATCAAATATCTATTGTGTAGTTCTTCACATTGTCGCCCCCCAAATAAGCTATGCACTATTCTCTCTTTGCTTATGCTACTATATCCTAACATTTTAACAGCAAATTTCAATATGGACAATTGCTGCGAACCCGTATCATATAAAATTCTAACATTTCGTACGATATCCCCATTGTATATACGTACAACCAATGTTTGGAGCAAAACTCGTTTTCTAGAAGTTGTATTCGCAAGCATAAAATCTTTATTAGCAGTTGAATCCTGTTTAGAATTTTCGCCTAAATTAATTTTACTTTTTTCTATGCACATGAACTGGTGGTGATTTTTCCCACAATGAAAACAGTTAATTTTAGTTTTACGAACTTTTGCTAAGTGGTTGACATTGAAGCAACGAAAGCATGCTCCTTTTCTTAATAAAGCATCTTTTCTTTTCGCTAGTGTCATTTTCCATACCGCTCTACAATTTTGACTATGGTGTTTGTTTTCACAAAAAACACACTGTTCTTTGAATTTTTTATCATCCACATTATACAGTTCGGCCACCGTAGGAAGAGAAAAATGTTTATCTTTTCAATCGAATTTTGTTTCGCTGTTTATTGAAACATCTTTATCGAAAGAAAACCCACTTTTACCTAATTTAACTTTTTGCTCCATCTCAACTTCAATCTGTAAAAATTGCATTAAAACATCTAATTTGTTAATTCCCTGATTTTTACCTTTATCCTTAACAGTTAACGTATTAAGATGTCTTTCCCATAATTTAAGAATATTTGAAGGCAATGCCGATTCGACCAATGGATATAAAATTGACGAATAATTTTCGCTCGATACTCCTAACATTTTCAATGACCAAAGATAAGTTTCAATTTTATCATATAATTTAACAAGAGACAGTTTTTGCCCTTGTCCCAAGGAATTATTAATAACTAATCCTAAGACTTTGCGTATATATACTTCAATTAAAACATCTGTTCTACCGAACCGTGCCTTCAATGATTGTACCACTTCTGGATAGCTCTCGGCTGTGGGGGGAAAGAATCCACTATTTCTCTGGCTCGCAATCCTTTCTGTGTAGCCATTATAAGGTATAGTATTTTAACTTCATTTGCTATGTCCCAATCTTCGTGAATTTTCTCAAATTGCCCCTAGAAAGTTAACCAGTTTTTTATTTCACCGTTGAAAGGCTGGAGCTCTAATTTAGGTAACTTGAATTTTCTTCTTGTCGCTATGCCATCTAATATTAAAGAACTATCTGGATTAAGACCTTTTTCTAATTTTTGTATATAACGTGATAATTTGTTTTTTGTTTCATAAAAAATCGTGCTATATTTATCAATAGAATCATATTCAGTATCAAAAGCATCTTGCTTACAGGTTGGGTCTTCAGACAAATTATCAAGAATTTGTTTATCTAAATTTTCAAGTTCGTTTTGTTTTGTTTCTAATCTTATTAAAATTGAAGACAAGCTATCTAAATCATCACAATTAGCCTGTATAAGCTCTTCAATTTCTTTTGTTAATTTCGTAAAATTTGAACGCACTGGCTTTCTTAACTTTTGTAATTTTTCCATAATTCTAAATCAAAATTTTTTCTAATTTCTTATTCACTAAACTACGGAGCACCCGATCCCGGCAGGGATGCCACTTTTATGTGACAACTCCGACTGCCTAAATTAGATAATCACAGCCAGAGCTGCCTCAAAAAGAATTATCAACATTACACATTGATTCTAAAAAATTTATATTATGAAAATTAGGTAAGACATAAAAGGTTCTTACCTCCAAAATTCCAATTTCTCGAGAAAGTCGAGGTATCGGGTCTCCAAAAGTCCTAAGCCTTGGTCGGCAGCATCAGAATTGAGAAAATTTTTAACTCAAAAAACAATAGTCCTTCATTTTCATATTTTAATAAGGACGAAGTACATCACGATTCACAAAAAAGGCACACACAACATTAATATATTTGCAATATTGGCCGTGATACTTTCACTATTACATCTTGGTTCTATAACTTCTAACTGAACTACAAAAACAAAAAAAGAAAAAGAAAAAAGTCAATAAACAAAAATGTTCTTAGTGGAATAAAAACAGTTCGGCGCATGCGCCACACCTTTAGAGTACACCTTTTACCGTAAGAGAGAAAAACAGAGTTTCATTTTTCATATTGCACAATAGTTTTTAGCCTGACAGGTGGTTTGGATGAAAAGGAATATGAAATAAGTTCCAAATTCCGACATCGCAGGCTATACACCCAAAAATATGATACTATTGATTATACGGATTAAAACTAATGACAATTGTGTTTATGCTCATTAAAACACATAATATTTACTTAAATATATATATTATTTTCTCATCAATTATTAAACTTTCATCCAAGATATTATTATTTTCTTACTTGTTATGAGGTATACTAATGGAAAAATGTATGTCCCGTCTAGGTGCTGATGGGCGAAAAATGGCCCTTATTGACCCACCTCCTTTTAGGATAGGTTAATTTTTCTCCCATCAAATTTTGTGAAAGGTTTGTTTCTTGTTTTCATCCTGAATTTCTGAAAGGTCCATAAGTGGACATTATTTTTTTTCTCTTGATAGACCACTCGTGTTGTATGCATGATATACATATATCGTAATTTATACTTAAGAATATTGTGTTAGCTTCTCTGGGGGTTATTTGAAGCTACCACATCTAATCCTAGTAAAACATAGTAGTGGTTTAAAGAGAATAGCTTTAAAAATTAGATTTGACTTCTTTGTTACTTGTAATTGTGTGTGATTTAGGACCAATAAAGGAGGTGGGCTTAAGGGCTGTTTTTCGCCCATCATATACCCGAAAAAAAAAGTTTTGAATTCCGATAATTGTTCAGTGGCTTTGCATAATTAAAGATATGTATTTTTGTTTAGCATAAGCTTTACGTGATAAATAAAATGGCAAGTCATGGAAATTATAGCTCCAAAATAGAGTGTTTTGGCTTTTTTGACATTTTTTGCGTCTTTGAGTTAGTTTTTTTATGAAGCGCTCGATAAACCCAATTAATTTTGACACACAATGATACTACTCCTTATAAGCTTTCACAGGAATATTATTTTATTTGGGTTCAGTGTGCGCTTCTACTTTTTAATTAAAAAAATGTATCATCCGGGAGAATCAAATTCACTGTTATTGGAGCATGTTCAGATTTGTTTTTTCGTACTCAAAATATGTTTACATTGTTGAGAGATCAATGTTGTTTGCTGAAACTATTTTTGTAAATATTTATAAAGAAAATTACTAATAAATAATGCTTGGATGTCAGTGTCATATAGTTGTAAAGCCTGGCAGAAAAATTTTTGTATCTGTTCTAACAAAAAAGTTATATCGATACTTAGATGTTCGAAAAACTGTGATCTACAGAGTGGTTCTATGTAGTGCTCTAAATGTATATAGTAGGTATTTCATGATCTTCAGGCTTGAAATACTTCTATTTTTTCTTGTGATGTAAAAATAAGAGATTATGCATCAACAATTACTGCCGACGAGACCACAAATAAGAAACCTATAATACATTTATGAATATCTCATTGTAAGTACTGTAACACTTGTTGTATATTATGTAAAGGTAAGAACTGCCTCATTATTGCAGCAAAAGATGTTGAAATTCAAGCCTTTATAGAAACTAGAATCTATATTTCGTTGGGAAAACAATTCTGTAAGATTCATATTTCTTGATCGTCTCCAGTAAATTGGTTCTGTAAGATTTACTCTCTGTATTTGAGAATACATCGATGTATGAAATGTATATTGAAAGTATTTAAAACAATATCAGAAATATACAAAGCAGAAGACCTCGATTTTGATGCACTGGACACTTTGTCGAAATTGATTATTATACTCTCATGGGTATATCTATGTACCATTTTAGCTATATCTTTAAACTAGTAAAGTTCAAAATACGTTCCTCAAAAAAGAGATCATTTCGTACTTGCTTTGCAGTGTTACTTGTAAAACTTAGAACTGGTCTCTCTAATGGTGTTCTGTCCACATTATTCAATATAAGAAAAATAATATCATCTTTAAATATGTTAAACAGACATTGATTTATAACTTTGTTCCACAACACCTTGGAATGGAACACATCACCAGAACTCAGGTTATTGAAAAATATACGAGGCCTTTAGCAGGAAGATTATTTATTTCAGATGACGACAATACTGTAATGATTATTTTTGATAGCACATACATTTATATCCAAAAAGTGCAAGCTAATCCTTTCAGAGAAATTCATTCTGGTTATACAAAGGAACATCTTTCGTTAAGCGTACGGTATTCTTCACTACTTCAATTTATATTGTGAATGTCTTCGGTCCTTACTTCGCAGATTCAAAGAACAATTATGCTAACATACTTACACATATATTAAAAAAAGATTCACATAATATCAGAAAGTTGCTGAAGCTAATGGATGTTGAAAGAACTAATTGGATTGTTTGGAACTTCTGCTAGAAATGAATATCAAACATGACATGCCAAGATTTCTAAATAGCAACAGCAGTTTTCAAACAGAGGATGCTAAGGGACTCTTCTCATGACCAAAGTTTGATTGTTCAACACAAAAGTGTAAAAAAACTATATCTATAATACTTGGATAAAAAAAACAGCAAAGCAGCATCACACAATGGCACTGTCAATGTAAAGTAGGTGCAAGTGTCTAAGAGTACTAGACGCATGTTGCTTCCATACTATGGTTTCTGGTTTACATGTGCCATAACTCAACCAAAACTTTAAAAACAAGTATTGAATATGCTTATATACTACAAGACATGGCCAATTTATGGTCCAGTAGTGATTCTGGTGAAGCAACCAAGGAGGAAAATAATCTGAAACATATTGCCAAAAGTGTCTGAAACTGTATGATTATATTTTCTGTTATGATTATTTCCGATATTTCATATATTGAAATAAAAGTCTTAATAAGCTTCATTCATCGTAATTTTGCATTTAGTGTTGTATTTGCTATAGATTTCTTGGATTAAAACTAATGATAATAGTATTTGATCTTTAATATACATGTTTACTTAAATACATATTTTATTTTTCCATGAATTATTAGACTTTCATTCAAGATATTGTTATTTTCTTATTTGTTATGGGGTACACTAATGAAAAAAAGCATGTCACATCTAGGTGCTGATGGGCGAAAAATGGCCCTTATTAGCCCACCTCCTTTCTCTGGTGGCCAAGTCAAATAAACATGTTTTGATTCAAATTGTTTTGTACAAAAAAATTATTATATCCCAATACTGTCCAAATTATTTTGCACAAAATAAGTAAATAAAATACAATGCAGAAATAATTTCTATTTCATCAAATAAAATTTTTGGTTTCAATCAAACTTCTTTGAAGTGGAGAGGTTTGACTCAGTATGCAAAACTATCAAAATTCTTTTTTAAATGTTTTAGCATCTTCTCAAAATAATAATACTGTAAAAAGATAGAATACATAATAGGACAAAATAAATACAAATTATATGAGGCAAGCTCAGATGTTATTGTGAAATTCTCAGAATTTTAATAGCAAAGTGGGTCATAAATCTCCATTGTACCCTATATAATGTGTTTTAGAAGCAAAAAATAAAATTGAATGTTTAATTTTTTCTATGTGAAATGAATATTTTTACATGATTATGTAACATTTTAAGTACTCTGCCAAATGCAAAAGAAAACTAATCAGATTTGCATTGATTAGTGATTTTAACAAGGAGTGGGTCAACCTTGGTAATCACAGATTTTTAATATATTTTAATGTATGTTGTAAGGTAGAGACCCTTTGTCTCAGGTTCAACAAATTATGTACAATACTTCTTAGTTTTTGAGTGACAGAGAGTCTAATATTATAACACAACTTGAATACTTATTTTGTAACAAAAAGATAACATTGATTGTAGCATAGTTGGTATGGCATTTGCTCATTGTACTACAGGCTGAGGTTCATTGTGTATATATTATAATTTTAACCTATATTTACTTTTTTATTTATAACTAACTACAGTAGAACCCCGATAATCCGGATCGGGTTTTTCGCTTTTTTTTCAAAATTGAGAAGCAATTGGCTAATTTCTTTAACATTAACTTGTTGCAGCGTCGTATTCTGAATAATAAAACAAAAACTTTTTCGCCAATCGCTTCTCAAAGTTGAAAAAAAACGAAAAAACCGATCCGGATTATCGGGGTTCTACTGTAATTGTATAAAACATCATAAAGCTATTATTTTTTAAAAATCACTTTTAAAATGTATTTCATATACTCTTTATCTATGCAATGATGTTCCACAGTTGTGTCAATTCGTGATTTTAAAGAAACATCATTTATGTATTGCCTTAACAAAGGAAGTCATTACAATGATAAGCTTATTCTGTGTTTGAAATAGCAAACCTAATTAAAAATTAGCATAAAAATCAAATTACAACCTATTTTTTGCATATTAAAAATTTTTAAATTTGTTATACATATTCTTGTTCTTTGGGTTATTTTGCTTTCACATTTATCACATCTTTGTATGAAAGTCAAACACATAGAAGAAAAATATTTTCCAATTTCTAATTTTTTTTTGTAAATAATTTTAAATGTTTTTTTTAAAATTTAGATGGCCGCCATTTTTGAACAAGATGGCAGGTGATGCTGACCAATGAGATTGGTTGATCATTAGTATGTGCTATATATGCACACCAAGTTTCATTCAAATCGGTTCAAAAATATGATAGTTACAGCATGACAAAGATCATATATATATATATATATATATATATATATATATATATATATATATATATATATATGCATATACATATATATGTCAGCATTTGAACAGAGGGGGTTTTTATGGATTGGGGGTCATGATTGGTGAAAATATACCGAAATTTCCTGGTAGTACTTTTTTACAGATGGCTGCAATAGGTAGCTTTTTACTTTTTTAATGAAAGCTACCTAAAAGTGATATTTAGTGTAGCAAATACAACAGTTTTAATAATTTCTGCTCCCTCCTCGCCCTCTACACTAAAAAGACTATTTCAGTCAATCGAAAATACCTGTTCTCTAATGCTAATCCTATGGAAGAAATGTATAAAGATATATTGGTTGCATTTCAATATTTTGAAATGATTTTTTTTTTATTGCATTGGATAGCTGAGATCAATCTGTATAAAGGCCAATTTTTACTTTTTGTATTTCATTTACAGATATTTTTAATGGGGGCACTTTCATTTTCAAAATTAAAAGCATCCTTAAAAAAAAAAAAAAAAAAAACTGAAGTAAAAATCGAACAAGTAAAAAATGGCCTTCATACAGATCAGTCTCAACTATCTAATGCAAAATAATAATAATAATTGTAATTGAGATAATTTTATAAATTTCTTCCATAGGAATAGCATTAGACAGAAGGCCTTTTCGTGTGACTAAAGTGGCTACTTAAATTCATGGCACTATGATGGTGGTGGTTTTAATGTAATATATTTTGTATTTGACTTTTATAATCTATAAATATTTTTGTCTCTCAATATTTAAGTACAACATGATGATGGCCACAGTGTGGTTGAAACTCATTGGTCTTTAGACTTTTAAAATTTTATTATTAATATTTTGAAATCTTTTACCTTTTGTGTATAGTATATGTCTTAAAGTAAATCTCTTTATTGTATAAGTGTTCTTAAATTCAAGACATAACAGCTCTATAACTAATGCATAATACAGGGTGATTCATAAAAGATGGGCAGAACTTTAAGGGGTTATAGTACACTTAAAGACAAATAATATTAAATAGGAGACTAAGGGTCCCAGACGTATTCCCAAGGAGATAGGGGGCATTAAAGTTTAGGGTCCGAAATTTCAAATGATTATAAAAAATGGAAAAATTGGTCGATTCGTTTGCGGTTTTTGCAAAAAATTTTCTTTATGCCAGTATTTTCTTGAAATAAAATTTTAAAGTTCAATTTCAAAAAATGCCGATAGGGGGCGCTTTAGACTTTGGAGTAACAAACAACTATTTTTTAACGTTATTTTTTGTATTTCTTTAAATGATTTCGAAAGCTTAGACTTAAACTTAAATTTTGATCTAAAAATCTGAGTCCTAACGAGTAGTTAAGTAGCGTAAACTGAAATTTGAAATTTGTAACCCTTCTCCCCCCAGAACAAAAATCAGTTATTCCTGATCTTTGAGTCGTAGATTAGGCTCTAACTACTGCCGCGTTTTGCTAAAATTATTCTTTATGTCAGTATTTTCTTGAAAATAAATTTTAAAGAAAATTTTCAAAAAATTCCGATAGAGGGCGCTTTAGACTTTGGAGTAACGAACAACTATTTTATACCGTTATTTTTTGTGTCTCATTAAATGCTTTCTAAAGCTTAGACTTAAACTTAAATTTTCAGCTCAAAATCTGAATCGCTGAGCGTGGTTCAGTAGCGAGGGGAGGGGGTTCAAATTTCAACTACTGAACATAGTTCAGTTTGCACTACTTAACCATGCCCAACGATTCTGTGCTGTGATACGAGGCAAAAATACAACTTTCGTCAAGGACTGCATAGTCGGAATTCACTCATAAAGGCATTGGCACAGTTGGAAACGTCGCTCATGCAAACGTTAAAGCTCCATTCCTGACGCTAGTCACCGGGTGAAGAAGGAGACAGAAAGTATGCAAATGTCAAATGGGGAAGAAGAAGAACACATATGCAAAATTTCGACACGATTCAGGCATAAAAACCACTGAATGGTGAGTCAAGTGTAAGTCGCTGTAGTAATGAATCGGAAGATGGAGCCCTTCACGAATAAGGAAAAGGCTGAGATGCATTTAATTTACGGAGCGGCAGATGGAAATGGTGCAGAGGCACAACGAATGTACGGAGAGCGATTTCCCAACAGGCGGTTGCCTAACCGCAAAACTTTCGAGCGCTTGCACAGACAGTTGTGTGAGACGGGATCATTTCTCGCTTCCCGGTCGAATGCAGGTCGTGCAAAAAAGGACGAATCAGTAGTTGTTGCAGAAGCCATTCTGGATGTAGTAGCGGCACAGCCAAGTACAAGTACACGAACAGTGGCTAGGCAGGTGGATACCTCACAGTCCATGACTTGGAGGGTACTGAAGGATGAACATTTGCTCCCGTTTCATGTGCAACGAGTCCAGAAACTGTCTCCAGGGGATTATCCAAATCGTATTGAATTCGCCCGCTGGTTTCTGCAGCAGAACGCGCTAAATCCACATTTTGGACGAACTGTGCTTTTCACCGATGAATGTACCTTCACACGTGAAGGTACATTTAACACACACAATGCACATGTATGGGCGGATGTCAATCCACATGCTACGTATCCACATGCTCATCAGAGACGCTTTTCCATCAATGTTTGGGCAGGAATCCTCGGAGACCACCTAATCGGACCGTACCTTCTTCCTGAACGCCTCAACGGTAAAACATACCTCACATTTCTGCAACATGTGCTGCCAGACCTGTTAAACGTTGTTCCTCCACGCATCCGGCGGGTCATGTGGTTCCAGCACGATGGAGCGCCAGCCCATTACGTATGAGACGTCCGCAACTATCTGGACATCACATTTCCGAACAGATGGATTGGTCGAGGTGGTCCTGTTGCTTGGCCTGCTCGCTCGCCAGATCTTTCACCCCTCGATTTCTTTTTTTGGGGACAATTGAAGGCTCTTATGTATGAGACACCCATTGAATCCCCCGAGGAACTGGTTGCCAGACTTTCCGCCACTGTAGGGGAAGTACTCGAAAAGCCTGATGTTTTCGCGAATGTTCGCCGTTCCATTCTCCGCCGTTGTTCTGCGTGCATAACCTCTGGTGGTCACAATTTTGAACATTTATTGTAATTACATGTTAGTAAATATGCTTTGGTAACATAATCCTAATCTGTGTCTTTTTACCTCGTATCACAGCACACAATGTGTGGACATGGTAAACTGAACTGTGCTCAGGAGTAGAAATTTCAAACCCCTCTCCCCAGAAACTTAACCACGTCTAACGATTCAGATTTTGGGCTGAAAATTTAAGTCTAAGCTTTAGAAAGCATTTAATGAGACACAAAAAATAACGGTATAAAATAGTTGTTCGTTACTCCAAAGTCTAAAGCGCCCTCTATCGGAATTTTTTGAAAATTTTCTTTAAAATTTATTTTCAAGAAAATACTGACATAAAGAATAATTTTAGCAAAACGCGGCAGTAGTTAAAGCCTAATCTACGACACAAAGATCGGGAATAACTGATTTTTGTTCTGGGGGGAGAAGGGTTTCAAATTTCAAATTTCAGTTTACGCTACTTAACTACTCGTTAGGACTCAGATTTTTAGATCAAAATTTGAGTTTAAGTCTAAGCTTTCGAAATCATTTAAAGAAATACAAAAAATAACGTTAAAAAATAGTTGTTTGTTACTCCAAAGTCTAAAGCGCCCCCTATCGGTATTTTTTGAAATTGAACTTTAAAATTTTATTTCAAGAAAATACTGGCATAAAGAAAATTTTTTGCAAAAACCGCAAACGAATCGACCAATATTTCCATTTTTTATAATCATTTGAAATTTCGGACCCTAAACTTTAATGCCCCCTATCTCCTTGGGAATACGTCTGGGACCCTTAGTCTCCTATTTAATATTATTTGTCTTTAAGTGTACTATAACCCCTTAAAGTTCTGCCCATCTTTTATGAATCACCCTGTATATAAACAAGCTATTTTCAATTGCTCTATTTTTCATAATTACCAGGGTGATTGTGTTCCAGGTGTACCCTGGATTGTCGGGTTTTTTGATCGATCCTTCCGGCTTTAGTGGCAAATTCTGACATAAAAAAATATCGCGAGTTTCAAAAAATCGCGGGAAAACGCAAATTTCGTTGAAAAATAACGGAAAAAACGTGAATTTCATTAAAAAAGGCAAATTTCCTCAAAAACATGAAATACGATAGATTTCGTCAAAAAATCGCGAAAATAGACCGATTTCGTAAAATAAGCAAGAAAAACGGCAAATTTCTTAAAAAGATGGCGAGAAAACGACAAAATTCATGAAAAGATTGTGAAAAAATAGCAAATTCCGTAAAAAGATTGCAGAAAAATAGTTATTGCTGGAGAGGAACTTTCTGTTAAAAACAAACTGTTTTTGCTGCTTTAAAAACTAATTTTGTTGCTAGAATCTTTATCTTTTGCTTTTTCCAAAAACTGTTTTTTCTGCTCCAAAATTTTAATTTTTTTTATTTTTTAAATCTTTCTGAGTGAATGTGACCCTCGGAATTGGTATATTTTGTATCAATAATTTTCAGGGTTTTTTACTTTGTATCAATTAATTTTCAGGGTTTTCCACTCTGAGCCACAATCATCCCTATTAGTCTTTATTTAAATTTGTAAATAATTCAATAAAATTATAGGGACGTACAAAATATGGGAAAGGATTGTGGTAAATTTTCTATTTAAACTCCTGTTTTTCAAAATGAGAATTTAATTTTCTAGAAAGTTTCAGTTGAACTATTTCAGGTTTTTGGGGTGAGGTTGTGCTGTATTATAACTTCATTTGAACTGATGTAATTGTTCTGAAATATTTTTTTCTGCTACTACTTTTATGCTAACTTCATATTTTTGTTTTTAGGTCCTCTCAAAGTATGTTTCTTGTGTGGAAAATGAACAAGAAAAGTTGGAATTAGCTCAGAAATATGCTTGTCATTCTGTGGCCTTTGAAGTAAATCTACATATTTTCTGAAAAAAAAATGTTTTTTGTATTATTTTATTTCTTTTTAATTGATCCTTATTTTTTTTTTTATTTTTTTTTTTTTATTCTATCAAACAGGTTTTTAAAAATAACAAAGACCGTCTTGGCTTGATTAAATATAAGTCTGCTCTTGAACCTCATTCACCTGATCTTATTGCTGTTATAGAAATTCTAAATAATCCAGTAAGTAAAAATTATTAGTTTTTTTTTTTTTTAGAATAAAGTTTAATTGAATCAGTCACTACTATGAAAGCCTTAGTTCCTGTTTCATCGAAATATGCAAAATTAATTATGCAAAATATGCATGTAAATATGCAAAATGTATTAGAACAATAGTAGATCACATAATTTTCTGTGATGAAAAATCCATAAATGAAAGAAAATGTAAAACATTTAACTATGTAATTTACTGTTTTTACAAATGATTGAAGTTTCTGTATTAGTCAAAAAAAATATCCACTAATATTATGGATGGTTGTTAGTTAAAAATGTAGTTTCATTATATTTGTTTTGTGAAATTTATTTTAAATTTTAAAGCTATCTAGCTTTTCTTAAGATATCTCACAAATGTAAATTTGTGCCTCTTGAGTTAACACCAGAATAGCTTGTTGATGTCATCCTGACACAAAAAAACAAACTACTCTTTTACATTTGTAATTAAAAAATAAAAAGTGTTATTTTTTTTCTTATTTTATTTTTCTTTTATAAATATACATTAAAAAAATGAATTTAAGAAAATTTGCCTCATTCGCCTAGAATTTTCAGCAATCTTAATTTATTGTGAAAAACATTCCTGCTTATTTCATGAAATTTGATATTATTCTGTTTGATGACTTTGAATTCTGATTCATTCATAACTGTCATGGTTACTGTAGCATGCTAAGACCCTTTGAAATACTACTTCCCCCCCCCCAATATATGTGCAGTTTTCCTTTTTGAAAAAGTACAATTTATGAGCCTTTTCCTTCAAAATAGCCTCCCAATTTACCTATCCTTTTTTAAAAAGTCCATATTATAAACCGCTCGTAAAATCATTAAAATTTCCTGTTTGCTAAAGAGGGGCTTTCGGTACATTATGGTAACATATGAATGCAGCAAAAAATTGTATTACAAATTCTATCTATTTTTTTTATACATAAATTTCTGTTGTTCCTTATTTTCATTGCTTTATGCATACATGCTTTTCATGATATGTGCAACTTTTTTCTATCCCAAATAAATAATAATGTTTAAGAAGAAAGGTTTATTCATAAAGAGATTGAACATCTAATTTGATTAATACCTAAAAAAAAAAAGACTGATTGGAATTAGCTATTTAGTATTCCAGCATTTAATTTGTTTACTTAACTGCATGGTAGAAAAGGTTATTCAATGCTCATAAAGTTAAGAAGAATATTTCTTTATGCATAAAGTCTGATTTATTGAGAAAGGCAGTAAAAGAACTTATCAAACATAATGTTGAAGTTATTCACATGAATTACATGATTATTAAAAAAAAATTCTATTGTAATGATGAGAGTAACATCCACACTGTTATTTTAAAATTTGTTGTTTGTATGTGAATAATTATATTTTTAGTTCATTTATATTGTTTCATATTTAATTCTTTTAAGTACTTTAATTTTGTTAAATAATTATTTAAAATTTTATTTTATCAGTATATTTGGCATGATTTCTTTTAAATACTGCATGCTTTATTCATATCACTTAACCACAATTAAATACCATAAAGATTTTTTTTTTTGAGCACCTTACAAAAAAAATTTCTTTTACGTTTCATATTATCTTTGATATTATTTATGCTACAGATGTTTTGTATTATTAATATTGTATCTGTTCTAATCTATACTAATAAAAGAACAAAATGCTCTGTCTGTCTGTGTGTGTGTGTGTGTGTCTGCGATGGCTAGCAAAATCTACAGCACGTACGAAGCTCAAAATTTTTTTGAAAGTAGCTTAATGTCTCTCCTGATGCACCTGAAGGTCAGAATTTCAAAATTCTGTTTATTAACTGAGTAATTAATTAAATTCCAAAGCTCACTCTCATAAAAAATCGCCTTTTTTCGCTTTTTTCCCTTTCATTTTCTTATGGTTGATTGGTTGTATAAATTTTTTGCAGAAATAATTAAAAAAGCTGGGACAGACCTTTAAAATTCATAGACTGGCAAACTGTCAGTTTAAATGAGGATTTTTTTAAATCACAGTATGTTGTACACCATGGAGAAAAAGATAGGTGGAGGCGAAATAAACCAAAAAAAAAAAGGTTTGCAATATTAAACCATTTATCGCTGAAATTTTAATGTCTCAAACAAAAGCACAAGGAAGGAATTTTGTATTAATAAAACGAATTAAAAGAAATGAATTACAGCTGAAGCATATTTTACGAAGAAATAGTAATTTTTTAAAATTGTTTTTTTCTATTATATATTATTTAGGTTAGAGTTAAATTGCATTTATGTTATGGTTAGAATAAGGATATGTTACAATAAAGTGAAGGCTAGGTTACATTCTGTTATATTTAATTTACGGTAACGGTAGGGTACTGTTAAGTCGCTGTTAGGTTACAGACAGGTTCTGGTTACAGTACAAAAGTTTAGGGTTAGGAATTTATACACAGAGTGAACATTACGCAAGATTTGATTAAAAATAACACTTAATTTTGTTAAATAGCTCTGAAATTATAATACTATATACCAATCTTTTAGCTACCATCGTGTATCAATTTCATATTTTCATTCATGGTATAGTCGGATTTAAGAGTGATATAATTAGTTTGAAATTAAAAATATTTCACTTGGGATTTGTATGTGAAAATAATAATTAGTTACGTGACTTAACGGTGATTTTTACGGGTAAATATCAACTTTTTAACACGAAAATCATGCAATTGTTGGATACATATTCCCTCCCGCATTTTTCATTGCTCATTTTAAATATTTTTTGAGCAATATTAGTTGTTGTTTTTAAAACCGATTTTTCACACAGTCAGTGGCTACGTATTTCAGACAATGCATTTCTGCATGTAACAAGTTAATGATAAAATCATACAAATTTCAAGTTTGTTTAATATTGTTAATACGGACCCGGGCAACACCGGGCAGGTCAGCTAGTAAAATATATGTAATATGTGTTTTGTTTACATCTGATCTATTTTGAAATTTAGTCAATCAAAGAAACTTATTTTATTATATTATCAGTTCATTAGAAAATAAGTTGTATGTTGTGCTTTAAAGTTAAGTTTATTGAGAAACATAATTATTTAAAAATCATTTGTCATTTCTGTAGTTTCATTTTGTAGTTTTGTTATAATAATGTGTTATTTGAAAATAGTTTTTAAAAACTAATTTCCTTTTCAAAAGTCTAGCTAAAGTGTGTGTGTCTACAAAAAAATGATAAATTTAAATACATTTATTTACATAAATTTTTCTTTTGCTTTCCAGGCAATAAGATGGAAAAACTGACCTTATTTTCTGAAAATTGCCCATTTGTTCAACTGGTAACTATCAGCACTACAGTTATTTCAGATTATATATGGCAGTTTTTATATGGCATGGAAACCAGATTTATAATATCAAGACTGCGTATTTGTAATTAATTCTATTTCATGCACCACAGACTTAAATTTGTTTGTATTCTGAAATTGTTTCAAAATTTCTGTTTTATAAGCAAAATCTGGAATCAGATTAATCTGTTGATATAGATCTATGATACAATTTATTCATATATGTATGTATATATCAGATTTTAGTGTACATTTGTATATTTTTTTTATTATACATGAAATGAAATAAAATATTGTTCCATTTTGCTATTTATTTATGACTGTACAAAAAGGAAATAAGTGAAACAATACAAATCATCATGGTATTTGTTGAGATGATTTGTCAGATATAATCCAGGTAATTTTATGCACCCAGAGAACATTAGATGTGACTCTCTGTTTTTACTTTTTGTTTAGATATAAACATTTCTTTTATAGCTCTTTTTTCTGTCATTGCATGATATTCAATTGGTGGCTATTGAGTTTTAGATCACACTTTTTTCTGCTGTTGAAAATGTACAAAAATCTTCAAATTCTCCTAGAAACCCAGTCAGAAGTGATTTTTAATGATCAGAAAATGAATTCAACAGGTCTGACTTTACTGTAAATAACTTTGGAAAAGGGAATTACCATAAAATAAAGCAACTCAATTAGAAGCAACAGATGACATACACGATTTTTAACAGGTTGTAGTCAGTAATAACAATGTGACATGCAGGATTTCATTGTAATTTTTTTAAATAACATAACATGCTAGAATTTAACCAGGAAACTATATTCTGTATATATTCTGGCACCTATATTCTGTAATATGAGCATCTCTGGTTATGGAATATAGGTGAAAATATTTTATTTTATTTTATTGATAACTCTAATAGATTTTTTTATATTTAATGTATTTTTTAAAACAATACAAAAAATACTATTTATTTGAGAAGTAGCAATTATGCATTTGAATAAAGTTTTAAAATTTATTAAAAGGAATACTTTCATATTGACTTCACACCAGGAGTTAATAGGCAAAGAAACTGTCGAAAATTTATTTATATACACATATATATGACTGTCACAGAATCATGTGATGTTTTGCCTGCCATTTGTCAGTCCCTGTACAGGTTGTACTTTCTGACACTAGACCAGAAAGAGAAAGAATTAAAAGACATCACCAGGCAAATTTAAAAGCAAAATTAAGTTTAATGCATCATAAAGCAGGAAGCGTTAGTATCATTGTCCTGAAGCTATTGGATGACTATTGCAACTTCAACCTTAGTGTTCATGTGTAATAACAGTAAAATAAAAACTAAAAGTATATTTTTTGGCGACTTTTTAATCTTTAAAAAACGTTTTACAGAATTTTTTTCCTCTTTCCATCCTTCTTGTATTTAGAGATGTAAGAAAATATAATTTTAATTCTTAGCTACCCCACTTTAAGGAAAGTGATGATGTTTATCTAAATTGGGATGTTTTTCTAGTTTTAAATAATTTCCTGCTTAGCACAGTTCCGCCAAAGAGGAACAGTATTCAGTTATTTGATTTTTATTGAGTGAAAGTATGAAACTGGTTGATATACATAAGAGAATGTAGACTATATCAATCAGTTTCATGCCTTCTTCCATAAAATTTGAATAACTGGACATTGTCCCTGTTTGGTGCAACTGTTCAGTGGCGCCATCATCTTTAATCAGCTGCTCAGCACCTTAAACTCTACCTACCAGTACTGCATCATACTACCAGCTTGGGAAAACTTCATGAACTGTATCTGCCAATTTTCAACCACCTAGAATGAAAAACATAATCTTAGGAATGCATATGCAATTTTCATTTGATCGTCCTCGTAATAATGTGACAAGATGAAAGAAATTAAAGAAAATCTGAAGTCAGCAGACTTACTCTGATGAAGGCACTGGCAACAAAAACAATCATGTTTTATATAGGTTTGCAATTTCTCAATTTGCAGATTCAAAAAATATCTTTCCTTACATCCTAAACAGTGTTTATCTTGAAACCATCCAATTGACAACAAAGTATCAGGATGTTATGCAGTGTCTTGCAAATATAGCAATTGATTTCAACAATGTACCAAGTTTGAAGACACTATGAAGTTTAGGGAGAGGACATTTACAGGTTTGTCTCATCTCATAAAAAAAAAAAAAAAAAAAAAAGGGGTGATGAGAAGGATTGAAGGCTGCTAAAGTTAACATTCAGAATTAAAGATGAAGGAAAGATGCCTAAAAAATCGTGGAAATTAGAGAAAATGTAGAACTATGCATTTTTGTATAATTTATAGAGCCTTAATCATAACTGAATAATATTTTCATTGCTTTATGCATACATGCTTTTCATGATATATGTGACTTTTCTCTATCCCAATAAATAATAATAATACTTAAGAAGAAAGGTTTATTCATAAAGAGATTGAACATCTAATTTGATTAATACCTGAAAAAAAAAATTGTTGTTTTTATGATAAGAAGTAATGGTGGAGGAGGATTTTGGTGTAAGTTTACTAAAAATATTTTAATATTTGTTAAAATGACTGTTATGAAAATATGAGCATAGACAAGTACAAAGTTGTCATTCAAAAACAAATGTTATTATGGTCAAATATTTTCATTATGGCACCTGTAGCTTGTCAACAGATATAGGTAATAACAGCAGACATGTGCAGAATGGTAATTATAGTGCCATTACATTGGAATTTCCAGCAGTACTTTAAAAATATCCTTCATATAGGAACAAACAAAACAGAATGACATATTACAGGAAAAATCACATTGCAGTATTTGCCTATTGACATTTTATTGCATCAAAATTTCATTATGGAATATTGTGATGAAATAGTCTGTTTTGTAATCCAGTATTTTATTTTAATGACATAATTTTAGGTTTATCATCATGGGTATGTGGGAAGTGGTACAGGCAATTTTCCTAACACTCATTCTGAAAAGTAATGAACATTGTATTAAATGTAGAAGTCTGTTAAAAAAAAAAAAATTACATTCAAAAAACCTGATGGGAAATTTTCATTTTCCCACACTCTCTTACATACAGATACACCAAAGCTTTGCCTATAAACATAATACAAACTTTCATAATTGATTTCATATCTGATGCAAGTTGTCATTATAAAATAATGCTTATAATCTGTATCTTCAATCATCTTCATCATTTTTATTTACATATTCTTTTACTTTTGCCAAAACTTCATAACTGTTTATGAGTGAATTTAAATTAGAACTAATTATTACCAAGTGTGTAAATATAAGAAATTTTTATTATGATACTTAATTATACAAAAGAATACTTCAGATTTTAAAATGTTAACAAGAAAAATCATGTATAGATTATTGTGCATTTTCTTTTATAATGAAAATAAGCAGTGAACAATATTGTTAATATTGCTTTTTGTACATTGTCAATTTTAACAATACTCTTTCTTAAATTCTTTTTAATTGCATGCTTATTATACACTAGGGTGGATTATCAGATTAAAAATTTCATGATATTAAGTTTCGATAGCTCTAGATAGTTGCTCTGGCATGTAAAACAGTTGCTTGAAAAAAGTTTTGAAAATTGGATCATGTTAACTTTTGCTGCCTTTGAATTAAAGGCATTGCTATTTTTGCTTATAGAAGTTTATAGGAACAAAAACACTTAAATGGAGTTTTTACATAAATTTGTTAGATTTTCTTTACTAAATGGTTTGATTAGTGTAGGTTTTAGAAAAATACCTTTGTACATTACATTAATGAAATGAAACACTAAAATATGCATAATTATACAGTACTGTATTAAATAAAATATTTATAAACCTACAATTTAAACACACACACACACACACAGTGATGTTTCTCATTACTTCATAATACTTCAGTCAGCATTTCAATTTTTGGAAGCAAATTCTGGTATGTTTTTCTTAGAAAAAGTGTTTTCACTAATGTAACCATCTCTTCTTAGTTTGCCACAAACTGAGCCTGCAATGACAAGACTGACATGCCACTTCATGCCTTTGGGAATGACATAGAAACTCTTTTAAAATCCACTTCCCTATTGTTTCAATGACGCTATCAATTTCAACATAAATTATTTTAACCATCATGAGTGTCTGTGCTCTTTCTATGTCTTGTCACTTTACAATATCGTAATAATCACTAGCACCAAAGTTCAAAGTTGATATTTTAAAAATTCTTATGTCATCTGTATTTTTGTCTGATGCTTTCTGTCTAGCCAATTTAATTCTTGCAGCAAATTCCCATCTTTCCTATCATCCACCATCATTTACAGTAATATATTTTGTAGATTGGGAAAAAATGCTTAATGTTGTATTCACTTATCAACAATTTATATCAGATCATCAGGAAGGAACATGATAAAAGATTCATTTTCCACAAATATCTTGCTTCCATGTTGCATTCAGGTTCCAGTTTCATTGAAAACCAGACAAGACTATAAACTTCAAGAATGTAATCAAAAATTGACTCAGGTTCTCTGGATGTGGTTTCTATTGAGATATAGAGGCAAATAATTTGATTTTCTGTGGTTAGCCATCTAGAATGGACCATTGCTTTATGTTCACATTTATGAAAACTCTGAAACCTGTCCTTTCTCTACTGCTTTACAAAGATCAAATAGATATTTTTTATTGTTACTTATGTACAGCATATTAGTATTCTTTAAGTCATCTGGTAAATTGTTTGGCCTTTTTAGGTGCGTTCGTAATTATATAATACGTAGCACCTATAGTGGTCGTTCAGTCCGTCCGTCTGTCCGCATATAACAACACAAAAACTACCCAACCGAATCGTTTGAAATTTAAAATACATAATTGTTACATAATTTTGTCGAGTTATTTCAAATTTTATGAAAATCGGATGCATAGATCAATTACAGGGACAATCAAAAGTATTCCATTACATTACGGTCAATGGGGAAAAAAGTTTCAAATGCATTTTAATCGTTTGAAATTTAAAATACGCAATTATTACATAATTCCGTCGAGTTATTTCAAATATTTTGATAATCGTGTGCCTAGATCAATTACAGGGGCAATCAAAAGTATTCAATTACATTATGGTCAATGGGGAAAAAGTTTCAAATATATTCTAGACGTTTGAAATTTAAAATACATATTTATTACATAATTTTGTCGAGTTATTTCAAATTTTATGAAAATAGGATGCATAGATCAATTACAGGGACAATCAAAAGTATTCCGTTACATTACGGTCAATGGGAAAAAATGTTTCAAATGCATTTTAATCGTGTTACACTCATGCGAACTTAATAAAATTTATATGCAACTATAAAGTACATATTATAATATACATCATACATAATTTTTGGTGCAAAGAACATTTGTTATTGATTTACAAGGCCACACAAAAGTATTCCATTACATAATGGTATAGGGAGAAAACTGTTTGATGAGCATTTTAATTGTAATTCACTATTTACAATTTTATGAGATTGATATATGAAAGTAATATTTTTAAAACTTTGTTATCGTACGAACGCACCTAATTTGCTACGCTTCACGTGCAATTTCCAACTTGTTTAAATTTGACAACAGCCTGCATGTGACAATGTGCAAGTGATTTACCCAGAACTGCAGTAAACACAGTAGGATTAAAAGTAGTACCATCTAAGTTGATAAATGTCTCAGAGATCAAAGTAAAATATACATATGGACCATGTACTTTATGTCCTAAATATAATTCCAATATTCTTACCACACCACTCTTGAAACCAGTGTTAACATTAGTGCTATCTGCTGTGACTACTGTTATATTCTCCTAGAAAAGGTATATTATTGGATTTCTACTTTTTGTAACTGATAAACTTGATAGAGGGATATATACTAAAAAAATAGTTTGTGTCCTTTATGAGCATAATATGTTCTTCAATAAAGTTGCCTTTAGAATTTACCACAGGTAAACAGATAGTATGATCTTTTATCATCAAACAAAAGTCACACAGGATTGTTAATTGATTATGATGACCTTGCTTCCTGAGATAAGGTGCTTCGAAGTTTCTCTCTTTGACGCCTAAGTTCTGCATGATATGTTACTGCTGTTTTATCATGTTCTTTTATTATTCCACAATCAGTAAGAGCTGCTTTGGTAATTGCTGCTCCTTCAGCATTTGAAACCTCATATCTATCACACTGTCTTGCAACTGTGGGGAATCTCATCATATTTCTTTAAGAGTGATGATATGATGAATCAATATTGGATAAAGGTTTACTGGAAATATTACCATCATTCACAGATTCTAACAAGTCTTGTGGATCATCCAAAATTTCCATACCTTTCACCAAGTCCATTTCAGTTTCAGCATCAGAACTTGTCTCTTGATGAAGAGAATCACAGTTTTTCTGCCTTTTTGAAGCTCTCTCTCTCTGCTTCGAAAGTTGAGAAGTTGTTCATTTGTCTACAAGTCATTTAGCATACATAAATTATGGCAGAGTGGCAATTCAAAAACCCTTGGTTACAGCTCTAGTGTTTTCAAGCCATGCCAATGGTGCTGAGATCACAAATGTTGGTCCCCACTGCAGTGTCCAAACTTTGTTCCTGATTTCCTCTTCCATGCAGACTTTCAGAATTAGAGACCGTTCTGCAGGAGGAATGGCTTAATATACCTTTAAATATTGTCCATGACCTTTACGCACCTATCCCATGCAGCATTAAATCTGAACTTCACCCAAAGGGTGGTCCAACCCCCTATTAATAAAGATTTTCCATTATTTCACAGGTGTTCATATTATTTTGTCCTCCATCTGTATATTTACACACATCTACAACAAACTAGTTAAATTTAAGTACATACCACATTATTTTATATATTCACAATTCTGCCATCTGATGTTTCTTAAATTTCAGTCTTTCTGTATGGATAATAGTATGAAATATGTAGCTGAAGATCTCTGGAAATAACACTTGAGTCAGATAATCTCTTTCGTTTCTGATGACACAGAAACTCTTGAAAATTTTTAATATTGAGTTTCAGCAGAGCATGATAATGATTAAATTGATATGTTATTCAGGTTTATTGAATACCCCATTTAATTTTTGAGTCAGCTGAATCACATTCGGTGACACAAAGGTGCAGAAACATAAACTTTTAGAATGGGATAGCTACCCTAAATATGACACAGAAAACAGTTTTTTGAAATGTTTTACATTACCTGAAGTATAAGCATTTATATATAAGAATTATGGGACTTAATTCAAATGGATACCCTATATAACGAAATTTTTATGCCCTTGGCTGCAAAGGAAGACAATGTTTTTTCAAAAAAGGCTTTTGTTCCACAGTAAATAATTATAGGAGCAACATTTCCACATTATCAAAAAAAATGGGGGGGGGATGACCCCCCCCCTTAATTTTGATTCAGCAAATTTGAAAAAAAAAATATATTTACTTTTGAAAGTGTGATATTTTTTTTAAAAAAAGTTAATCACTTTTTTAAAGACTTTTACTTGAAATATTTTTAATTTTTATTTAAATTAATATATTTTTTAAATACTGAATCAAAATTAAAACTTATAATATATTTTGTGTTTATTTAAATCAAAAAAAATCCTACAAATAATATTTCAAATTATAATGATTTTAAATACCCCACTTTTTTAATAAATTTTAAATTAAAAAAAAAAATTCTGAGAAGTTTTATCATGGGGTTTTGTTTACAAATAATTTGGTTAACCATCACAAAAAAATTCAGAATTTTAACTCAATAAATAAAAAATATTTTAAAATGTGCCCCTGACCCCCGTTAGTTTATTCATTTCTCTTTTACATTTTCGGTTAGTTTTATTTCTTTCACTGTGTTGTTTAGTTTACAATTATTTCTCATTCTGTCGTTAATTATTTAATCGCATTTTCTATTCCCCGTATTTTTTATACTGGTTAAAATACAAATGCTTTTAATATCCAAAAATATAATCCAACTGAGTCAGAGCCTGACTTAGACAGTGGGGGGCTCCCTTCTGTCTTCAAATTTTTCGTAAATTATACTAAAGTGACTAAAACTAAAATTCATAACTATTGTATGCAAATATAAATTTCGTACCAAGTACTATGCACATCTATATACATAATAGCAGAAGAAAGATAGCTTTAAGAAACTATCGACTGAATTTTTTTTTTCAGTTATAAGAAAATAAGGATAAACGTGAGGCCTTAACCCTTTCCAGCACGGGCAAAATCTGTAATAAAATGACAAATAATCGACTGACACCGGAATTCACAAATTTTTTAGATATTTTGAATCCTTCAATTTAAGGTTTCATTGTAAAAGCAAAATTTTACTAAAATATTACTGGTGCCGTTCTCAAGTTTGGAATTAAAATTAGGTATCCCAGACCGGGCACAGTGTGCCGGAAAGGGTTAAGGGGGTGTGGGGCACGGAAACAGAGGGGGTATGAGAAGAGAGCTCCTTAAAACTGAAAAAAAAAGGATTTTGGTCACTTTTGGCCATTTTTTGTCATTTGGCAGTCCTTTAACGAAAAACTTATATCTGTCCTTGGGAGGCAGGGCCGTAACTAGCGCCGGGGCAGCCGGGGCGGTGCCCCGGGGCCCCCAAGCCTGAGGGGCCCCAAATAGATGGTTGTTAAAAAAAAAACTATTGATTTTAGTTTCTAGTCTAAGCTTCTATAAAATGCCCAGCACATACCTAAAAGTTAGTAAAAAAAAGTGCTAGAATAAATGTTTTTGCATGTCCGTCAATACACTCCTTACGCTTCGCATGCAAAAGGAGTTCTACAGCAGAAAGCAAAATGTCGAGTCGAATGTGTCATGTCGCGCCAGCATGTTTGCTGACCCCACCGAAGCTAGTATAAGGAAGAAAATATGGACTTCTAATCGATTGAATAATATAAAAAGCATCTAAAAAATTCTAGAAAATCTTTCTTCTTATCTATACTAATAAATTAACAAAACGCTCTGTTTGTGTATGTCTGCGTATGTGCGTATGAGTGTGTGACTGCGATGATTAGCAAAATCTACCGCACATAGAAGTCTGAAATTTTAGGTGAAGATAGTCCAAGACAGGTCCTGATGCACCTGAGGCTCAGATTTTTAATATTTTAATGGCCAGGGCCCTGGGCCCCTTACAATTTTTATGCGTCAAATTGTTAATAGCTTGACTCCTTTTTATCTATTCTTTTCCGTTTGGAGGTACCTTTCTCCTTTTAAATATTTTCGCCTTTTTACTTTTCAGTTATGACCCTGACTCTTGGGGCCCGTTTTATGGCCCCTTTTAGTCTTTGTGATAGTAAATTGTTAATAAGTTGCTTCCATTAATTTCGATCTTCATTTTTGGGATACCTGTTCCATTTAGATATTTTCAATTTTTTACATTCCATATAAGACACTGGGGCCCCCTAGATAATCATAGGGCCGACCCAGGGCCCCTTGATCTTTTTGTGCGCTAAACATTTTTCACTCCCTAAATTTCTCACCTTCTTAGGGCAAATTTTTAAAGCTGAATCTTGGACTCTTATGTCAGGACCAACACCCTGATATTTTTATTCGGGCCCTGGGGCCCTTTTTTTAACGCTGACCCAAACAACTGGTGCATTTTTAAAAAATATTATTCTTGCAAATAATACATACTCTATGCTTAATTTTGACTAATTAAAGGTCTAAAGCGCTACGTACTAAAACATTTTAACATGTTTTCATGTTAGGGTCCTGATTGTATTTGTAAGTTGGCCCCTATGGGGCCTTCTATCATAGCTCCCTTAAAAATGGTCGGATTCATTATCTTTTTTTAAACAACTTTTTAGGTCCTCCAACTACGACATGAACAACAAAAAAATTTTTTAGACTTCAGGTACCACTATTTATGAATATTAATCGCTTTTTTGGAGCCCTTGATGCAGCTTCTTTAAAAATGATCCAAATTGCTTTCAATTTTATTCAACATAGTTTTAGCGTCTTCCCATTTTTTTAATAACTACACAAATATTTTTATACCCAACTACATGCGAAATAATTTCCTGGCCCTTTGGGGCCCGGTACAGGCCCCTTTGAAGTTTTTGTAATAATAAATTGTCAATAAATTGCTTCTTTTAATCTGATCTTTATTTTTAGGATTCTTTATTCATTTAGATATTTTAATGTTTTGACATTCTATACAAGACACTGTGTTCCCCTCTCGAATCATAGGGTCCAGCCCAGGGCCCCTCAACATTTTGTGAAATAAACATATTTCACTTCCTATATTTCTGATCTTAGTGCAAAATTTTAAAGTTGCCTGGGACTCTTCTTTCAGGACCAATCCAGAAAACCTGATGTTTTTATTCGGACCCTAGGGCCCCTTTTTAAACATTTGCCCAATCAATTGGTGCAACTAAAAAATTATATCATTCCAAAGAATAGTTCCTACTATATGCTTAATTTTGACTAATTAAAGATCTAAAGTGCTATGTACTAAAATATTTTAACATGGTTTCATATTAGGGCTCTGGTTTTAACTGTCAGTTGGTCCCTACAAGGCCCCATATTATAGCTCCCTTAAAAATGATCCAATTCACTATCTTTTAGGTAGATTTCGTATGAAATACTACCTATTGCATTGTCTCCCATGTTGGAATTTCTGAAAAATTTTTGCGGATCTACACGAATCATGACTCCTAGACTCCAAAACCACCATCAGTAAAAAAGTTTATATATCTATCTATCTATCTATCTATCTATCTATCTATCGGTGTATATCACTTTCTTCTAGACACGAAAACTTCCATAATTATGCTCAGATCTTCTTCAAACTTTTACATAAAATCAAGGAGCCTAAAATCTCGGTCGAGTTCGTTAATGGGCAAAATCGGACCAAGGGGGTGGAAATAGGGAGGGTTTTTGTGAAAACAGAAAAAACGCGATAACTTATTAATTAAAATAGATATCGAATCAGTTTAAAGTTTATATTACTTCTAAGAAATGGGCAAAAAGTTTATGCATGACAGATTTTTGATAAAGTTAAAAATGGGCTCAAGGGGCGAAAAAAACATGGTTTTTCGGAGAAAAAAATTCATAACTTCGTCAATTCTCAAGATATTAAATCCAACTAAATTTTATATAAATGTACTCAATATTATCTAAAACTTTTGTATTTACAAGTTTTTGATTGGACCAATTTTTACCGAGGAAAAAAATTAAAAACGAAAAGAAAAAGGGGGGAGGAAAAAGAAAAAAAACCATAACTTACTCAATTCTTAAGCAATCAAATCTAATTAAATTTATTTTACATCTTCACAGTAAGATCTACAACTTTTATATTGACAAGTTTTTCATAGAACCCATTCTTATAGCAAAAATAAATTAAACAAAAATAGGAGTTGGAGTAAAAACCTTAAATCCAAACTGCTTATATTCTGACTCATTTTAAAATTCATTTTTGATTTTAAACGCATCCAAATGACAGATCCTCTTATTTAGGAACTATATAATGCGACGTTTTGGCCAATTCTTTGATAAAGGCAGAATATATTTTTAAAAAGGATGCCAAAAAAGATATTTTGAACAGATTTCCCGAAATTATCGTCATTAAAAATTGATTAAGTATAACAAATTGCGTTTTTTCTGAGTCATTTTTAAATTCATTTTTGTTCTCAAACCCATCCAATTTACAGGTCCTATTATTTAGGAACTATATAATGCGACGTATTGGCCAGTTTTTTGATAAAGGCAGAATATATTTTTTAAAAGGCTGCCAAATAGGGTATTTTGAACAGAATTTCACGAAATTATCATGATTGAAATTTGAGGAAATTAAAAAAATTGCGTTTTTACCGAGTCATTTTTAAATCTTTTTTTGTTCTCAAACGCATCCAATTTACAGGTTCTCTTACTTAGGAACTATATTATGTGACGGAGTGGCCAGTTTTTTGATAAAGGCAGAATATATTTCAAAAAAAGGCTGCCAAAATGGGCACTTCGCACAAAATTTCCCAAAGCGACCATGATTAATGAACTGTGGGTATTCAAATAACAAATTGTTTATTTTATGACTCATTTTTAAATCCAATTTTTCTCTGAAACGCATTCAAATGACAGTTTTTTGTTACTTAGGAACTATATAATGTGCGTATTCTTTGATTTTTTGATAAAGGGTGAATATACATATTTTTAAAAGCTGTCAAAGTAAGCACTTCGCAAAAAAATTTCCCAAAGCGATCATGATAAAAGAATTGAGGTTGTATTCAAATAACAATTTTTTTATTTTATAACTCATTTTTAAATTCAATTTTGCTCTCAAACGCATTCAATTGACAGTTTTTCGTTATTTAGGAACTGTGTAATGTGCCGTATTGGTCAGATTTTTGATAAAGGCTAAATATATATTTAAAAAAATCTGTCAAAGTGGGCACTTCGTACAAACTTTCTCAAAGCAATCTTGATTAAAGAATTGTGGATGTATTAAAAAAATAAATTGGTTATTTTATTACTCATTTTTAAATTCAATTTTGCTGTCAAACGAATTTAATTAACAGTTTTTTGTTATTTAGGAACTATATAATGAGCATATTGGTCAATTTTTTAATAAAGTAAGAATATAATTCAAAATATGTTGCCAAAATGGGCATTTGAGTAGAATTTCGTTTAAGAGGATTTCGATAAAACCAGTTCTTACAGAAAAATGAAATTAAAAATTTTTTAAAAGCGGTTGAATAAAGTAGTTAAACTGGGTTTATCTCTAATCATTTAAATTTTTTTTTTTTTTTTTTTTGAGATGAAAACTTTTCGAAATCTACCTCCGCCTATAGGCCATGCCGAAAGGGATTTTTTTTTTGTTCTAACAACTTTTTATGTCCTCTACCTATTACATGAACGACAAAAGAATTTCTCAGATTTCAGCTACCATTAATTTTGTTTGTCAATCGCTTTCTTGAGGCCCTTGGTGCAGCTTCTTTAAACATGAACCAAATTGCTTTCACTTTTATTTAACATAGTTATAGCGTCTTTCCATCATTTTAATAATTACAAAAAATATCTTTATACCCAATTACATGCAAAATAAATTCCTGGCCCCTTGGGGCCCTTTGAAGTTTTTGTAATAATAAATTGTCAATAAATTGTTTCCTTTTAATCCGATCTCCATTTTTAGGATTCTTTATTCATTTAGATATTTTAATGTTTTGACATTCCCTATAAGACACTTTGGCCTCCTGTGGAATTATAGGGCTCAGTCTAGGGCCCCTGAACATTTTGTGAGGCAAACATAGTTCTCTCTTTAAATTTCTCCCCTTCTCAGTGCAAAATTTTTAAATTTGAGTCTTGGACTCTTCTTTCAGCGACAAAATTCTCATATTTTCAGAACCCCTTTTTAAACGTTTTCCGAATCAATTTGTGCATTTCGATAAAATATTATTAAAATGAACAATTCATATACCATATGATTAATTTTGACTAATTGTAGATCTAAAGAGCTAAATACTAAGATATTTTAACATGTTTTCCTGTTAGAGGCCTCGTTTTAACTGTCAGTTGTCCTTTTTGGGCCCTTATTATAAATCCCTTTAAAATGGTTCAATTAACTCCTTTTTTTAAACAACTTCTTAAATCCATCAGCTACTAAGAAACCGTCATAGTCTAGCTACCACCAATTTTGAATATTAATCGCGTTCTTGGGGCCGTTGGTGTAATTTCTTTAAAAATGATCCGGATTGCTTGCAATTTTCTTTCACATTGCTTTAGCGTCCTCCCATTACTTTAATAACTACAAAAAATATTTTATACCCAACTACATGCGAAATAAGTTCCTGGCCCCTTGAAGATTTTGTACCATAAATTGCTATTAAACTGCCCTCTCTTACTCCAATCTTCATTTTTGGAACTATTTTTTCGCTTAGTTATACCCATGTTCTTACATTCTATTTAAAAGCCTGAGACTCCCTATGGTCTCGGCTCAGGCACCTTGAAATTTTTGTTCTCCATGCATATTTCACCCACTTATTATCAAACCTTCTCAATGCATAAATTTAAAGTTGAGTTTTGGACTGTTATTTCAGGACCTACACCCTGATGTTTTTATTGAGGTCCAAAGTCCTTTTTTAAAGCATTTACTCATTTTTTATGCATTTCTGTAAAATATTATTTAACGAATAATTCATATCCTATGCTTAATTTTGACTAATTGTAGATCTAAAGTGTTAATTATTTGCTTAAGGTTATCATAACGGGTCCCGGGCAATGCCGGATGGGTCAGCTAGTCTATTAATAAATACATAAAATCGAAAAAAAATTATCACAATCTATCTTTCAAAAGGTTTTTAAACAGAAACGCATGATTAAGTTACATATACTCAAAAATTAACCTAAATAAAATGCTCTTTAAAGTATTCAACCAATCAGAAGTCCGTATTTTCTTCCCTATGCTAACTTCAGTGGAGATCGACAAAAATGGCGTCGCCACCAAGTGCCTGCTTAGCGAGCTGCCGAGTAGAGTTGCTTAATTCTACATTTTTTTAGTCATTTTTGGGTTTATCATACTATGTACATTTAAACAGCGGTGTGCGAGAAAAGAAACTATGCCCGAGGCAAAGTTTCAATTTGCCCTCCCTAGGGCCCCCCCCCCGGAGGTTTTGCCCCGGGGCCCCCAAGTTTATAGTTACGGCCCTGTTGGGAGGACTCTTCTTAAGCTGAGGGTCCCGGGGCAATTGCCCCGCATGCACCTGCCTTAGTCAGGCCCTGGTAAAAGTACACAATAACTTTTTCTGAGTTCTTTCTTCTGAAGAAAAAGCTTTCTTTAACTTCAGAAAGTTCAATTACTAGTTTTTCAAAATTTAAAAAAAGAATATTTCCAAGTTTTAAAAAAGCATTTAATAAAAACAGTTTTTTTCTTCTGCCACTGATTTTCGGAAATACAGTCGAGTCTATATATATAACGAAATCCACCATTCCAGTAAAAAATTCGTTATATAGAGAAATTCGATGTATAGAGAATGATGTTAAAAATCGTATTTAATGTGTGAAATTTAAACAAATATTATTTTTGATCTTTTGAATTAATAATTTGAAATGTTTAAAAGTAAATATTAACCTAACATTTTATTTCTTAATAATTATTCCTGTTTCAAAAAAGAGAACAGACATTTATTTGAAAGCTGAATGAAAATCAAATAAGGAAGACTTGCATTAATTTCAGACCAAGAAATCTGTGATTTCTTGTTGTTTTAATTTTAAAATTTTTACGCTCTAAAAAAATGCTCAAATTTTAGCAAGGAATGAAAAATTGTACTTAACATTTTCCTCCATTTGAAAGCCTCTCTTATGTGCCTCTCATTGATTCCTCTCTTACATGTGCATCAATCCAATTGACTCTATTTTGAGAAGGAAGTGGAAAGATGTGTGGGAGATGGGATGAATTCGTTGGATTTAAAGAACAAGGAGAGAAGTAATATAGAAAAAAACTCAGCACTGACGATAAATCAAAAATAAGTGATGGAAAATTGATTCTATATGATTTCGAAGCCTTTTAAAACTGAGTAAATTAAGACCAATTAATGAAAAAATTCGTTATGTGGAGATTGATATTTCGCTATATAGAGACTGTTTTTAATGTAATCATGCGAAAAGGGAACCGTTCCTATTAAAAATTCGTTATATAGAGAAATTCGATGTATGGAGTTTCGTTATAGAGAGACTCGACTGTATTTCCGAATAGTTTTTGAAGTATATTAATTATTTTTCTCAAACCGGAATACCTGTTTTTAGGATGGTATCAATTTTCAAATAAACATTTTTAGTTGTGTAGATGAGTTTTTACGTGATAGAGTTAACAAATAACACTAATTTTCAAGTTAATGTTCTTAATTTATCACGTTTGTGTGTAAAACATCTTTATTGAATATAAAATGTTTATTTGGGAATTTATAGCATTTGTAAAACCTACGTACCAGATTGAGAAAACTGATTTATGCACTACAAAAACTATTTGAATACGTTTCCGAAACTGGGTGGCTAAAAAATCCTTCCTTTTCACAGGTGCTTCATCTTCATGGGTCGTACGTTTCAAGGACCTATTCCCAGAATTTTTATTAAGTATTATTTGCCTTATTTAAAGAAATATGTACAGGGTGTTTCTAAATTCATGGTACAAATTTTAAGGGGTGATAGTACACATCAAGACAAACATTATTAAACGATAACGAAACATTATTAATACGATACTATGGGTCCCAAACGTCTTCCGAAGAAGATAGGCGCCATTAATGTTTAGGATCCAAAAATTCAAATGATTATAAAGAAACAGAAAAATTGGTCGATTCGTTTGCGGTTTCCACAAAAAATATTCTTTATGTCAGTATTGTCTTAAAAATAAATTACAAAGATAAATTTCAAAAAATTCCTATAGAGGGCGCCTTAGACTTTGGAATAACAAACAATTATTCTTTACCGTTGTTTTTTGCATCTCATTAAATTTTTTGAGATATTTAGACATAAACTTAAATTTTGAGCACAAAATCTAAATTGTTGGGAGTGGTTAAGTAGAGCAAACTGAACTGTGGGTGGAGGTTCAAATTTCAAATGATTATAAAAAACGAAAAAATTGGTCAATTGATTTGCGATTTTCACTAAAATTATTCTTTATATCATTATTATTTTAAAAATAAATTATAAAGATAAATTTTTAAAAATGCCGATAGAGGGCGCTTTAGACTTTAGAGTAGCGTACAATTATTTTTTACCGTTATTTTTTGTATCTCATAAAATTTTTTTTGAAGCTTAGACATAAATTAAATTTTGAGACGAAAATCTGAATCTTTGGGAGTGGTTAAGTAGCGCAAACTGAACTGTGGGTTGAGGTTCAAATTTCAAATGATAATAAAAACCGGAAAAATTGGTCAATTGATTTGCGATATTCACTAAAATTATTCTTTATGTCAGTATTATCTTGAAAATAAATTATAAAGATAAAATTCAAAAAATGCCGATAGAGTGCGCCTTAAACTTTAGAATAACAGGCGCCCTCTAACGAAATATTTTGAAATTTATCTTTAAAATTTATTTTCAAGGATATAGTGACATAAAGAATAGTTTTAGCGAAAACCGCAAACGAACCGACCAATTTTTCCGATTTTTATAATCATTTGAAATTTGAACCTCCCCATCCCCATTGAACACAAATCAGTTTGTGCTACTTAACTACTCCCAACGATTCAGATTTTCATCTAAAAATTTAAGTTTATGTCTAAGCTTCTAAAAAATTTTATGAGATGCAAAAAATAACGGTAAAACATAGTTGTACGTTACTTCAAAGTCTAAAGCGCCCTCTATCGACATTTTTTGAATTTTATCTTTATAATTTATTTTCAAGATAATACTGACATAAAGAATAATTTTAGTGAAAATCGCAAATCAATTGGCCAATTTTTCCGTTTTTTATATTTATTTGAAATTTGAACCTCCCCCCCCACAGGTCAGTTTGCGCTATTTAACCACTCCCAATGATTTAGATTTTGAGCTCAAAATTTAAGTTTATGTCGAAGCTTCTAAAAAAATTTAATGAGATGCAAAAAATAGCGGTAAAAAATATTTGTTCTTTACTCCAAAGTCCAAAGCGCCCTCTATCGGCATTTTTTGAAATTTATCTTTATAATTTATTTTTAAGACAATACTGACATAAAGAATAGTTTTAGTGAAAACCGCAAACGAATCGACCAATTTTTCTGTTTTTTATAATCATTTGAATTTTTGGACCCTAAACTTTAATGGCGCCTATCTCCTTCGGAAGACGTTTGGGACCCTTAGTATCCTATTTAATATTGTTTGTCTTGATGTATACTATCACCCCTTAAAGTTTGTACCATGAATTTAGAAACACCCTGTATATATATATATATATATACAGGGTGTCCGAAAAGTCTGAAAACGGCCGAATAACTCGAGAAATACATATGAGATTGAAAAACGTAAATATACGTGTTAAATATTTTTAAATAAGCTACTCTGTGATACCAAATTTGACCTTCGAAACCGACCCCCTGGGGGTCAGAGGGGGTCCAACTTTGAAATCTTAAATTATAACCCCCATTTTTTATTTCAGATTCGGATTCTACGGACAAAAATGCATAACTTTTGTATTTGATGTTTATTTCAAATCTTCGTTTATCACGGTGCAATCGAGCATATTAAATCGATACATATTCCCGCTTTTCCAACGGGATTTTCCCTAATCGAAACTGATTGGGCAGAATTTTGGACGTCAAATTCCTCGTCTTTTGTAGGAATAGCGTTTCCTGAAAATCACCCGTGGCGATTATTTCAGTAGTGCTACACTGTTAAAAATTTGACCCATTTGCTGCAGCGTCACTCCACACCTATTATAGAATATCTCTTTTGTGACCAATGAGAATGCTCCATAACACAGTAAAGTAATCGTTTTCTATAAAAGCGGTGGAGTGACGATGCAGCAAAAGGGTCATTTTTTTACAGTGTACTTTACTGTGTTATGGAACATTCTCATTGGTCATGAAAGAGATATTCTATAAAAGCTGTGGAGTGACGCTACAGCAAATGGATCAAATTTTTAACTGTGTAGCACTACCGAAATAATCGGCACGGGTGATTTTCAGGAAACGCTATTATTACAAAAGACGAGGAATTCGATGTCATAAATTCTCCCCAATTAGTTTCGATTAGGAAAAATCCCGTTGGAAAAGCCGAAATATGTATCGATTTAATATGCTCAATTACACCGTGATAAACGAGGATTCGAAACAAACATCAAATACAAAAGTTACGTATTTTTGTCCGTAGAATCCGAATCTGCAATAAAAAATGGGGGTTATAATTTAAGATTTCAAAGTTGGACCCCCTCTGACCCCCAGGGGGTCGGTTACGAAGGTCAAATTTGGTAACACTGAGTAGCTTATTTAAAAATATTTAACATGTATATTTACGTTTTTCAATCTCATATGTATTTCTCGAGTTATTCGACCGTTTCCAGACTTTTCGGACACCCTGTATATCGCCAGATATAGCGACCAGCACTTACGAATTATTTTGCACTAAAACACCTAAAATCTCCTGAATCCCTTGATGCGTACCGTAATTTCCGGCGTATAATTCGCGGATCAAACAATCATTTTTTGGCCCAGAAATTTTTTAAAAAGAAATGTAGCTTTTTAGATCGCAGTAAATATTTGTCTTCAATCACTAAATAATATTTCTGGGTCAAATAAGAATTGTTTGATCCGCGGATTATACGCCAGATATTCCGGCACAGATAAATTTTGTCCGTAAAATGATAAACTGATTGGCTGACACCTGAATTTACAAACGAAATTCCCAGAAATTAAAAACCCGTTCTTCTATATTTCTATTATAAAAGCAAAATTATATTAACATATTTCTTGGTGCTGTTTGTAAATTTAAAACTAAAAGTAGGTAGTCCCGCAATGGGATTACGGTGCCGGAAAAGTTAAATCTTAATGTATAGAAAATGTGTTAATTTCTGAAACTAAAGAATGCTTTGTGGAGTTGTGATTCACTTGGACGCGGTTATTATATATATATATACATATATGTATATATATATATATATATATATATATATATATATATATATATATATATTGTTTTTATATTATTACTTTTCATGATTAAAAAACATCTGTCTTTTTTAAAAGTGAGTTCTCCTTTCTTGTCATTTTCATCTCGTTTGGTTTTCTATCTTTATAGCGATAGCTTGATGGATTTATTCCAGACTGGCTTTTGAGCATCGATGCCTACACCTCTTAATTATTCATGAATTTGATCCAAGTTGAACATGTTTTCAACCGGAAATTTTATTTAACCAAAAATTTCAAAATGAAATTGAAAGTGTGCTTCATAGAAAGAAGAGACATTTTCTTTCTGGCTTGGTTTGGGCATGCAAATTTTCGATCAGACTCTAGAATAATTAAGAGATATTCAGTGTTGTAGTCGTAAAAATATCAGAGAGTTTTCGGTATAAACAGAAGGTACACGCTGACGTCATGAATGTTCATAGATAGGGTTATACCCTAATGCTTTATTTCAAGAACAGGGGGTATACGGAGCTTCTTAAAAAAATCCCGAGGGTACACGGCGTATACCCTCTACTACATCCCTGGAGATGTTGGCATCTATGCTTTGGAGCTGTGGAAATGGGTTGCCAGTTTGGCTTCTGCTTTCAGTTTAGAAATTTCGGATTCATATCTGAAATTATGAAAGAAGAAGTTCTACTTTAGGTAATCTCAAAATATTTCCTATTAAATAATGAAACTAATACTATACATAATTTTTGGTGTGAAAGTAAAATTACAGGATTAAAAAGAGGCTAAATCTGAAACTCTGCTGTGGGAGGCCGAAGCAAAAACAGAATTTATATAGTTAAAACTTAATATTTTATTCGAAGGGTAACAGAAAAATTATGTAACCCAGATCAACATGGTTATTAAATCCAATTCTTAATTCATTCCATTTTAACACGTGCATTTTCTCAGCGTTTATGATTTTTTTAAAAGAAGTTTTGTTCTGAAACCATTTTAAAATGGTAAGAAGTTTATAAACATAATTACAAATTATACAAATGTACGTATGAAGGCTAATTTTAATGGTTAAATATTGAAAGTTAGTTAACAACCATTATTACTTACCCATCATACGTAGTAAGGGTAAGTCTAGCAATCGTTTTGAAAATCGAAATTTTTTTTGACGGATTTACACGTTTTGGACACTGGAAATTCCGAAAAACATATTTTTAGAAAAAAAAATTTGCCGTCCGTCCGTCAGTGTGTCTGTCTGTCTGTCTGTAACCGCTCTATCTCTCGAACAAATTGAGATAGAGACTTGGAATTTTGTATGTGCTTAGTATGTAAGAATGGGACGAAGCCTATTTAATATCAGTAACCTCGATTATCCGGAACTATTTTTTTCGGAATCTCGAAAAATTCGTTCTGATGAAAAGTATATAAAAATTTTCGAATTTTTTTATTTTAAGGAGTGGACGTAAAAGGCAATAAATTAACACAAATTTTGCATAAAAAACGAAGTCGATCGGATTATTAGTTGTCGAGATATTTCTTATCCTGTTTTTCACATTCTTTGATTTTTCATGACCCTGTATTTCATTCAAATTTTAATTCAAAGATATCTTTTAATTGCAAATGAGATACTTAATTCGATGCAAGAAATCGTTAGTGAATATGATAATTATTTTTAGAGTTATTAGGATGTTTCTTTTATGCAATTCAGTGCTACTTGAATAGTTTGGCGTTTTATACAATTTATCGAAATTGGTTTATCAGAAATTCATTAATAGAGCATGATGATGTGTTAAAAATACTTAAAAATACGTTTATATTTTATTTTGGAATTTTAATGCATTTTATAAATTAGTTACATATGTTATGTTTTCATATATTATTTTATGCATATCCATGATGGGTAAGTATTACGGTGGCCTCCAACGACTAGTTTTTATAATTGCCATCTTCCATTCCCTGCATTTTTCTTTTCATTTTCTTTTTTTTTAACCATCTACTAAGAACTGAAAGTAAATAAAAAAATACAGTGTATTATTTAGGCAATTTGAAACTTCATTGTTCAAATTGTAAAATTGAATTTTGATATTCAGTTCTAATTAAAATATTTTAAGTACTTGAAATAGATTTCCTTGAATTCTTAATTTCCCTAATTATTTTCAACATGTCAGGCCGTCACTAAGCTTTTTAATTTAATCTTTGGTAATTAAAGATTCGAAACTTTATTCATTAATGCAACACTGTCGGTAAATAGTGCAAATCTATTTAGAGAAAACTTGAGATAAACTTACATGTAGGACAACTCAATTTTATTAAACAGTTTCATTCTTAATTAGGATTTAATTCATAAAGTATGACAGACTTTTCCACAAAAACTGACTGTTTAACCCTTTATCTACCGACGGTACTTATAAGTATCATTAAAATTACTTATTATAAAATTCTTTTAATACGTCAATTAGTTGTAATACTGTCTAGAATGAGTTGCACATACATTACTTTATTTTGTTCCAAAAGCATTATTGGTTACAGAAAACAAAAATATTTTTAAAAGGATGATTTCTTTTGCTTTTGTATTTTTTCAGCTTTCTTGGCGCTGAGGAAGGGGGGTGGGGATTCTTCAATTCGGAAATATTTCTATATTTATATTGTAAGAACATCATATTTGTACATTTTATAATTGCACAAAAGACTAAGAAAACAATTTAAAAAAGATTTGAGTAAGTTTATAAATATTGCGCAAAATCTCTGTAAATTCAAATTTAATTAATCATTCCAAATCCTTCTAAAATCCTTCAAAAAATTATTAAATGATTATGTAACTCTTTTAATTTAGTTTAAACAATTTACGTAAAAGGATTTAAAATGTAGAATTTTCATAATTCAGTAGATAAAGGGTTAAAGTATGTGTCTACCCTCAAATCGACGTTTTGCAAAAATTTTCGTATATGTTTTTATTATTTTAAATTAAAGTTTAAACATATAAGATTCCAAAAATGCCTTACTTTTGTTTCAGCGATAATTAGAAGCAAAGTTAAAGCACAAAATATAAATCGTACAACTAGCACAATATATACATTGTTTTGTGCTATATTAAAATCTTAGTTTGAGTTTTCTGGAAAACTGCGTTATTCATTGTTCACGTTTACAAGAAACCTCATTTCTTAAAAAGTTTGGAATAATTATTTACAATTCTCCTGCCCTTCCTACGCCCACTTCCAGTATTTGACTCATTACTTCTTTCTTATTAAATTAGCCACAACCCCTCTTCTAATAAATCATAGGAATAAAATTAAAACAGACTTGGAATCGTAAAAAAATGCTTTTTCAAACAACATAATCTAAAAAAAATCGGAAATTTTCACGAAAATGGCCATTTTAATACATGAAGTATTTAAAATGTCCTTACTATTTTAAACATACCTTAAAAAGTATTAGCAGGTGTGTGCGTGAAGAGATTTTATAAAGGTTTACTGATTTTTTTTTTCATTTTTTTTTTTCATTTTTGCGAAAATTATAAGCGATTGACAGTGTTAGTCATCACTGACCTTCTTTAATTTTATTTTATGTTAATTTATTACAGAAAATGTCAGTTTTAAGTGTGCCAATCCTTACTATATTGATTACAATTAAAAGCTGGCATATTTTTTGTATGAAAATTTCAACTTTTCTTTAGATTATGATGTACAGTATTTTGGTTTTGCCGCCAAATACGTTCAAAATGGGATTTTACTCTTTCGCTTACATAATTTTAATGAACGAGTTGCATTTTGTTTTGTCATTTTTAATTTTTTTGTATTGATAATTTTTACGAAACTATTATAATGTATTAAATACATGAGAAAATTTTCAAAGATGTTATATCACTGAAAATATCTGAACGTATTCAAAACTAGATTTAGGAAAAGTAAGTCTTAAATTAAATATTTGCAATGCCCCATTTAGGTTAAATTTGCATGTTTAGTTTAATATTAATAAAATTAGCGAGATTTTAAGCTTCAGCTTAATCTTTTTTTAATCTTTGTACTATCCCAGGCGCATTTGAATGTCTTACTGCTCTAATGCCAATAGTATTTACATAGTATTTTTAAATTTGTCAGGTTTCAATTTCTCACATTTTCTTCCTTTTCTACAGGGTGTTTCAGTTAAACGTTTCAGAACTCCTAAGAGAGGTACAGTGCATCCTAACGACTCGAAATCATATAGCATTGGAGGGTCAGAAATGCTTTTCCGACGCGTTAGATGGCGTTGTGCAAAAGTTCCGAGCTTTCATGCAGGGAATCGTCATTTCGCACAAGGGCGCCAAGTTAGTAGGATGGCTGATTATACGAATGCAGAGTTAGCCGATATGCATTTAGCGTACGGGGCTGCAGATTGTAGTGGGCCAGCCGCACAGCGCTTGTATGCTGAACGATATCCGACAAGGCGTATTCCCAGTCATAATTTCTTTGCAAGCCTGCACCAGAGGTTAGCTGAGACAGTTTCATTTCAAAGAGCTGCCAGGGACCGGGTAAGAATAGCATGGACTTCGGCCATCAAAGAGAATGTGCTACAGCAGGTGCAGGAGACTGCCAGTATGAGTATGCGAAGTCTAGCGCATTCAATCGAGGTTTCCCATTCCAATGTCTGGAGGATTCCCCGACCATTGTAGTCGGTGGCAGAAATTTCGAACACTTACTTTGACCCATGTACCTTTTGCTTTTTTACATGTATTAATAAAACGATTTTTCACTTAAGGTGTCTTTTCTTTAGGGTGCTTCTGTGTACATCACTGCTTCAGGAAAGCATTTCCGACCCCACATTGCTGTATGATTTCGAGTCGTCAGGATGCACCCTACTTCTCTTAGGAGTTCTGAAACGTTTAACTGAAACACCCTGTATTTAGAGTTTAAGGCATTCTGGTCGTAAGTAAAGAAATTTGACGCTATTCGTGGTCGCTTATCAGCGACAGCGCTATTGCGCAAGAGATTCTTAATATTCGGTTAGTAGGTAGGGGTCACTGACAAAGATGGGCATCTCACCGCGACAGTTCACCCAACCACCCCCAACCGCCGTCCGAGACGAATATGTTCGGGATGTAGGTTGGGGCGACCGCTGGTTTCATCGCCCCACTTACCCAGTAACCGCTTTTCAGTGTCTTTAATTTGTCTTCTTTCTTTTTAAAATTTGACAGGTTTCAATTTCTCTCATTTTTTTCCTTTTCTATTTAGAGTCTAAGGCATTCCGGTCGTAAGTGAAGAATTTTGACGCTATTCGTGGTCGCTTATCAGCGACAGCGCTATCGCGCAAAAGAGTCTTAGGCTGGTATTACGGTGCCTCGCTCTGTCTTATCTTACGCTCGATCGTAGGATGGGCGTTCCTGCGATCGATCGTAACTTCGTATTACGGTGCCTCAGCGTAACTCCTCGCGCTTAAGCGTAAGTCCTCTTGCTCTCAGCCAATCAGAGGCCGTAGTGACTTTTGTTGTGGTTGCGCGCGCATCCATTTGTGTTCGAACTTACGACTGCTTTCGAGCTGCCTTAAGTTACGCCGCTACCGTAATACCGTTTGCGTTTTGTTTACATCATAAGTCTCTACGTCGATCTTAATGCTCTTATTCACCATCTACCTCAACCTAGAAAACCTCGGTCGAAAGCTCAAATGGAATGCAAGATAACATTTGATTGGACATAATCAAGGAGACATCCAATCAGGATTAAAGTTGAATACCGTTTAAGCGTTCGACCGAGGTTATCGATGTAACTCGGGGTCGAGGTAGTTGGTGATTAAGAGCATTAGTGAGGCACCGTAATATCGCCCTCGTAGGTAGGGGTCGCCGACGAAGATGGTACATTCTTCATAGTATGTATATTCTACAAATTCTGTCATTGAGAAAATCCGAATTTATGTCAGAAAATTTAAGCCTTTGAGCTCTGGTGGGTAAATTTCTTCAAAATTCCAAATGTGACATTGGCACCAGTATTTTTCAAAGAAAAAAAACGGTTAACGATATACGCGAAAAAATTCATTAAACCTTTTTCAAATAAATTTGGTCGAATTTTCTGATGTCATTGTGACGTTCCGGAATTAAAATTATGTGGTAGAAAATTCTACCATCAGAGCTCAAAGGGTTAAATAATAAATATGTTATTTAATGACAGAATGTCTGTATTAAATGAAGTAAGTAATACTAATTTAAATTTCTAATATCAATTTGTAATATTTAAATAAACAAAATCCACTAAATTGGGAACATTAATTATAGCATAAATGTTATAATTGGAATTAGAGGTATGTGCCTACCTCAGGGCTGTAGCTAGAAGTGAACGATAGGGGGGGGGGGGGGGGGCTCATAATTTTTTTTCTTTCTCTAACGCCGAAAGCTAAATTAGTGCATATTCACGTTGTAAGTTCAATGTTTCTCATTAAACTGTTGTAATAACTTCATTTTATGCTAAGAAAAGTATATGATGATGAAAATTTTGAGTGTATGACTGGTGCAAAATTAAACATCATGTTAGCTTCATATGTATAAATAGGATGAGGGAGTGTTGAAACACTTATTTTAGATACGATTTAATAACTCTGCAAAACTGTGAAAGGATCTCAAAACTAAATTAGATTTTTGAACAGAATTTCATTTGAATATTCGGAACATTTAGTGACCTTGGGACTTTTTCCAGGGGGGGGGATGAGCAGCCCATAGCGCCCCCTTAGCTACGGCCCTGGCCTACCTTTGGTGCATTTTTTTAAAAAATGTGAAGTTTTTATCAAACACGTGTATTTTTAGTTAAAACAGAGAATGAAACTAGCTAATGGTAGCATAAATGCTATCATTGGAATTAGAGGCTTAAGGTATGTGCCTACCTTCGGTGTATTTTTTTTAAAAATATAAAGTTTTTATCAAACACGTCTATTTTTAGTTAAAACAGAGAATGAAACTAGCGATTCATATAAATCCTTAATGAAATTTTAAGTAACTTTTCAAATTTTGGCAATAATTCAAATTTTAGTAAATTATTTCGTTTATGCCAAACCTTCTATAACGAAATCTATTCAGTATATTCCACCCTTTTTACAACAACATACACAGTCCAGTCATATTAAGAGGCTACTTCACTCAAATGAAAAGACCCGTCAGCTAATGCTACTCCTATGGAAGAAATTTACAAAGATACCTCGGTTGCATTTTAATATTTTTAAATGATTCTTGTTGAACTGGTTAGCTGAGACCGATCTGTTTCCAGGCTGTTTTTTATTTTTTATTTATTTTGTTTACAGATATTTCTTAGGAGTACGCTTTCATTTTTGGAACCGGTTTGGAAAGCGAAAGCACCCTCATCCAAAATATCTGTAACCCAAATCGAAAAAGTTAAAAACGGCCTGCAAATAGATCTGTCTCAGTTATCTTGTGCAAAAAGAATTATTTAAAAATATTGAAATGCAAACGAGATAGTTTTATAAATTTCTTCCATAGGATTAGCAGTAGCGAATGGGTCTTTTCATTTGAGTGAAGTAGCCTCTTAATGGGAACACCTTGAGATTTTAGACTTTTTGTTATATATCTAGACAAATTCACAAGGAATTATCCTGAAATTCTACGTGTGTAAAATAGCATAATGCAGGTCATATATTTCCGCGAGAAACCCCATAGGGGACCGTCAGCAAATTAAAAAAGAACGAATATCTTTTGGATAACCCTGCCAAAATTAATGTAGCAAAACCGTTCAAACTCTAGATTATGATTAAGTGGCTTATTGTAATAAACTGTGTTCAGTTTTAGGAGGATAGCTTGTATGGCTGAATATCACATAAACGTGCATTTTCGTGTCTCAGACCTTTATTATTGATTTTAAGCAAATAAAATGTAAAATTTTATTATTATTCTTTAGAACTATTGTTTTAAAAATCAATAAATCAAAAATATGATTTTATTGCAATTTCATTATTTTTTAGAAAATTTTAAACCTTAAAAATGTCATTTTTGTGACAGTATCTAGGATCAAAAGTCTATATATAAAGTACGTTTTCTTCTAACAAAAATAAAATAATATTTAAAAAAATAGCTAATTATTGTACAAGAACATTTTGTTTTCAAAGGAAAATATTTTTTTTATTAATTTTAAGTTAATTATCATGCATGAGTAATTAAATTGTATGTATCCAAACCTATCCATCATTTTCGTGACACTCGAAAATAACTTCATAAACGGTCAAATGATGGTACTACTATTCATTTTAACAGCATTTTGGTGATTGCAAACCTACATTAAGCACTTGTGGCAGAAAAAGTTTGAAGAAAATAAAAAATATGTCAGTGATAACATTATTTTTATTGTTTATATGCTATGCGTACGTTTATTGCTTGTCATTTTCAAGATGCTTAAAAAATAAAAAAGTATTATTTTAAAATTTAAAATAAAGTTTTATTTTAATATAGAATGTGAACCAGAAGAAAGAAACGTGCAAATGTAGGCTTAACGAAAGCATGCTTTTAATAATAGAACGAATTATTGGCGATCCGTCATTTTCGTGACGTTTTAATGAAAATTTTTAATAAAATTTAAAAATTACTTTTACGGAAATTTTTTTATAATTTTTTTAAAAATTTATGATTGATCTCTGCCAAACTCAGAATGTCTAAGATAGACTTATTCGGACTTATTTTAAAAAACTCAAACTCATACATAGAGTTTGGAAAAAAAAATTCTTTCCAAAATGCACATTTATATGATATTTAGCCGTATACATATGGATAAATTAAAGTTTTTTATAAAAATAGTCCAAAATTTTGCCAAGTTTTTTGCTTTTGCAGGAATCCTAATGTAGATAAAAGTTCTTTTTAGAAAACATGATGAACATTATTGTACACAATACCCTGAAATCAGAATTAAAAAATAATAAAAATTGTATGAATAATGAGCGGGATTACTAAATAATGCTTCACTGCGCATGCGTGAAAGCAATAAATATATAATTTGCATAATGTGTTAGCTAAATGTACAGAGCATCTTTTGTGAAAGTCTCAAAAACGAAGATTGAAAATTCTAAAAATTACCGTCGATAGAATAAGCTCAAAATCCGTTGTTCCAAAAAAGATGTGTTGCTGTATCCATATATCCATTGATTAGTGTCAATACAGCATACATGATATTGTACGTGTTACTATATTTGGATACAGCCCCTCATTTTTTTGCCTCATTTTGAGATCAACGGTTTTTGAGCTTATTCTATCAACGATAATCTTCAAAATTTTCAAGCTATGTTTTTGAGAGCTCTACAATAGTTCCTCTATAGATTTAGCTAACACATTATGCCAGTTATATTTTGATTGCTTTCACGCATGCACAATGAAACATTATTTAGTAAACCTGCTCATTATTTGTACTATTTTTATTATTGTTTAATTCTGATTACAAGGTGTTGTGTACAATATTGTTTATCATGTTTTCTGAAAAGAACTTTTTTTATATTAAGAATTCTGCAAATTATAAGCAAAAATCTTGGCAAAAGTTGGGACTGTTTTTATGAAAACCTTGATTTCTCTATATGTATACATGCTATCGTCATAAAAAGGAACACAGTTTATTACATTAATCCATTTAATCATAATCTACAGTTTGACCGCTTTTGCTACATTAGTTATGACAGGGTTATCCAAAGGTATTCGTCCTTTTTCAATTTGTTGACGGTCCCCTATGGGATTTCAGGAAAAAATATTCATGGAAATATATGACCTGCCCCATTTTTTTGCCAGAATTGAAATGCTAACGTTAAAAGAAAGAATTTAAATAAATACCAAACATATTATCGTGTAAGACCTTTCAAATGTTGGAGAAAAATTAATGTACATAATGTTCAAATTTATAAGTTTGATCACTCCTCTGATTAAAAGAAGTGACAGAAAAGGAAAATAACTGATTTTAAAATGTTTATTGAGACTTTCTAAGAATGTTAATTTTTAGATTTAAAGATATCTATTAAACCAAATGTCAAAAAAAAAAAAAAAAAAAAAAAAAAAAAAAAAATTGTCTAGTATTTAATAATTCTAAAAATCAGTGCCCATAATATTCTTAGCCCGAAATCAAAGTGAAATTACTTTTACAACCTCTCCATAAAAAAAATGTGTGAATCAATTACAAATTAAATTAGTCAGCTTATGAATTTTATACAATACTTGAAATTATGGTTTTCTTTTTATTTTATTTTAAGTAATGAAATAACATTTCTGATATTGTAATTTATTCTGTCATCCATATCCCTCCTCTGGAAATAATAAATACAAAATCATTTTTATTTATGATAAATGTTTCTAGTTTAAAAGTTTTCAATCAACCAATTGACTTTAAAGTAGACCTCCTTTGTCAATCCACGACTTCAATTCGATTTACTTTATTTAGGGGTTAATGAAAAGTGGATTAAAGACGCAATAAAATTGTCTGAATTCTTATCAATTTCATTAGTGCTGTAGCTGTTAACAAATTTCTATTCTTAATTCAAACGAACGAAGAGTTTTGTTAAAATTTCCTTATTCAACAATTTAGTTAATAGGCCGCTGATGGAAGTTAATTTAAAAGAGGAATGAGTTAAAATAAAGTCTTTGAAAATGCGAAACAAATGTTTTAAACAGTAAGAGCAACCGAATTTTTAAGGAGACACAATACCTTGGTCAAAACATCGATTTTCTTTTTTTAATATTAGTAATTTCCGGCGTATAATCCGCGAATCAAACAATCAATTTTCGACCCAGAATTTTTTTAAAAAGAAATGTAACTTTTTAGATCGCAGTAAATATTTGTCTTCAATCACGATATAATATTTCTGGGTCAGAAAAGAATTGTTTGATTTGCGGATTATACGCCGAAAATTACGGTAACTGAAAGCTTCCTTAATTGTAAACATTTTGACACCTCATTTTTACCTATACGCAGGGGCGCAAAAATCTAGGCGCCAGCAGGCAGACTCTCATCACTAAAATTATTTCGTTAATTTTCGTATTATATTTCGTATAAAACTCTTGTAAGAATGCTATTAAATTTTAAGCGAAGAAACTTTTAAATTTTAGTGGTGAGAGACTGCTAGCTGGCGCCTAGATTTTTGCACCCCTGCCTATTCGACAATTATATCGTGAGATATTGTAACTTTTTTTAATTCATCCAGCGCAATTGCCCATACAAATAAAAACCATGGTGTATTTAATATTTTTGTGCATGGATTCATCCATGATTATAGTAATTAAAAAATATATTTAAATTGAGAGTTTGTTGAATTTCCTTCATTTTTTAATATACACGAGATAAAACAAAATCACATTAAATGTAAAATCCTACACACCTAAAAATCTATCCACAGTTTTATACAGTATATTCTAATGAATGTGGAAAAAGAAATTGAAGTAAAAATATTCATGTTTATAAAAGTAGCAAGGATTTAAAAAAGTTAATAAAAAAAAATAAATTTTAGTAAAAGAGGATGTTTTACAAGGTTATATTTTATTTGATTCAAATGTTAGCATTAAAGAATTGTGCCAGCACATACTATTACAGTATTATTCAAAATTGTAGAGATGGTTAGAAAGGTAGTGTGTCCCCTTAATCCTTTCAGGCCGCGCCGTCAGTGGGCTTCTATTTTTTATTAATATTGTTTGATTCTCAGTACTTTATGGAGTAGTAATAGCCACTTTACTCAGGGCTTCACAATCGACTAGTTCTTAATTCTAACGGACACCACTCTCTCAGAACAGAAATCCTTATGACATACTTTGGCAACATTTGCAAGAGAAATATACTTGAAAATGTATATTAGGGAAATACTAGTGCGAATAGAATATGGCAGCCTTGCATTGCCGTCGTATCACATTTTAACAGGAAAAAACTAAGTAATAATTTGGATTATTAATTTTCAAATAAAAAGCTTCGCCTTATTTAATTACCGTAATTTCGGGTGTATAAGCCGCAGATCAAACAATTCTTTTTGACCCAGAATTTTTTAAGAAACAAATATAACAAGTTAGATCGCCGTAAATATTTGTCTTCAATTACTAAATAAGATTTCTGGGTCCAAAAAGAATTGTTTGAGCCGCGGCTTATACACCCGAAATTACGGTACTGAAAATCGCGATTAAATAAGAAGATACATAGATATAATGGGATTAAAGATGTAATGAAAAAAATACTTTATATTAGGGACTATACACATATAAATTTATCAACGTTTTTCTAATTTTGAACCCCCCCCCCCATTCCTTGCGATATCATATGTTATCATTCGTCGATCTTTTCCCCACCCTGTGATATTGTTATCAGTGTCAAAAAATATTTTGTTTTTACATTTCTTTTTTATACGCTTGTAGTGAGTTGTATATTTTACGGATTCAAGAAATGAATAAAATATCAATAGATAACATAAATTTATGTCAAATAACATCTAAAAAAATTAGTTGGCATTTATAAGTATTTAATAATAGCTTATTGTTACATAATGCAATCAACAGTATTATTGTTTTCTTGTACTTGCCTGCCATCAAGAGAGATTAAAAGCAGAACTGATCAACAGACAATGGACAACATTATCTGTCTTTCTTTGCTGGTACAATCAAGTATCATTTTTTGATTTCTCTAACAGCAAATTATCTATACTAATAAAAGAACAAAACGCTCTGTCTGTGTGTGTGTGTGTGTGTGTCTGCGATGGCTAGCAAAATCTACAGCACGTACGAAGCTCAAAATTTTTTTGAGAGTAGCCCAATGTCTCTCCTGATGCACCTGAAGCTCAGAATTTCAAAATTCTATTTATTAACTAATTAATTAATTAAATTCCAAAGCTCACTCTCATAAAAAATCGCCTTTTTTCGCTTTTTTTCCCTTTCATTTTCTTATGGTTGATTGGTTGCATAACATTTTCGCAGAAATAATTAAACAAGTTGGAAATTGCACGTGAAGCGTAGCAAATTAGGTGCGTTCGTACGATAACGAAGTTTTAAAAATATTAAATTCATATGTCAATCTCATAAAATTGTAAATAGTGAATTACAATTAAAACGCTCATCAAACAATGTTCTCCCTATACCATTATATAATGGAATACTTTTGTGTGGCCTTGTAAATCAATAACAAATGTTCTTTGCACCACAAATTATGCATGATGTATATTATAATATGTACTTTATAGTTGCATATAAATTTTATTAAGTTCGTATGAGTGTAACACGATTAAAATGCATTTGAAACAATTTTCCCATTGACCGTAATGTAACGGAATACTTTTGATTGTCCCTGTAATTGATCTATGCATCCGATTTTCATAAAATTTGAAATAACTCGACAAAATTATGTAATAATTATGTATTTTAAATTTCAAACGTATAGCATATATTTGAAACTTTTTCCCCATTGACCATAATGTAATTGAATACTTTTGATTGCCCCTGTAATTGATCTATGCACACGATTATCAAAACATTTGAAATAAATCGACAGAATTATGTAATAATTGCGTATTATAAATTTCAAACGATTAAAATGCATTTGAAACTTTTTTCCCCATTGACCGTAATGTAATGGAATACTTTTGATTGCCCCTGTAATTGATCTATGCATTCGATTTTCTTAAAATTTGAAATAACTCGACAAAATTATGTAATAATTATGTATTTTAAATTTCAAACGTATAGAATATATTTGAAACTTTTTCCTAATTGACCATAATGTAATTGAATACTTTTGATTGCCCCTGTAAATGATCTATGCACACGATTATCAAAATATTTGAAATAACTCGACAGAATTATGTAATAATTGCGTATTTTAAATTTCAAACGATTAAAATGCATTTGAAACTTTTTTCCCCATTGACCGTAATGTAATGGAATACTTTTGATTGCCCCTGTAATTGATCTATGCATCCGATTTTCATAAAATTTGAAATGACTCGACAAAATTATGTAATAATTATGTGTTTTAAATTTCAAACGATTCGGTTGGGTAGTTTTTGCGTTGTTATATGCGGACAGACGGACGGACGGACAGACGGACGGACGGACAGACGGACGGACAGACGGACGGACTGAACGACCACTATAGGTGCTACGTATTATATAATTACGAACGCACCTAAAAAGCTGGGACAGACCTTTAAAATTCATAGACTGGCAAACTGTCAGTTTAAATGAGGATTTTTTTTTTAAATCACAGCTGCTGTACACCATGGAGAAAAAGATAGGTGGAGGCGAAGTAAACCAAAAAAAAAAGGTTTGGAATATTAAACCATTTATCGCTGAAATTTTAATGTCTCAAACAAAAGCACGAGGAAGGAATTTTGTATTAATAAAACGAATTGAAAGAAATGAATTACAGCTGAAGCATATTTTGCGAAGAAATAGTAATTTTTTAAAATGGTTTTTTTCTATTATATTATTTAGGTTAAAGTTAGGTTAAAGTTAAATTGCATTTATGTTATGGTTAGAATAAGGATATGTTACAATAACGTGAAGGCTAGGTTACATTTCTGTTATATTTAATTTACGGTAGGGTACTGTTAAGTCGCTGTTATGTTACAGACAGGTTCTGGTTACGGTACAAAAGTTTAGGGTTAGGAATTTATACACAGAGTGAACATTACGCAAGATTTGATTAAAAATAACACTTACTTTTGTTAAATAGCTCTGAAATTATAATACTATATACCAATCTTTTAGCTACCATCGTGTATCGGTTTCATTCATGGTATAGTCGGATTTAAGAGTGATATAATTAGTTTGAAATTCAAAATATTTCACTTGGGATTTGTATTTGAAAATAACAATTAGTTACGTGACTTAACAGTGATTTTTACGGGTAAATATCAACTTTTTAACATGAAAATAATGCAATCGTTGGATACATATTCCCTCCCGCGTTTTTCATTGCTCATTTTGAGTATTTTTAGAGCTTAATATTAGTTGTTGTTTTTAAAACCGATTTTTCACACAGTCAGTGGCTACGTATTTGCCGTATTTGCCTATACAGACAATGAATTTCTGCATGTAACGAGTGTAACGTGTGCTTATATAACAGAAGAACAGGAGTGCCAAACATTGGATTATTCAAAATTTTCAAACGAAAAGATTTTATAAACTTTTAATGGCTTTAATAGTAGTTTTGTATTTTTATAAAAATATATAAAAATAGTTACAATAATATAAAAAAAGGAAGCAGACTAAAGATATAATGAAACAGTAAATGTTTAGTTAGAACTAAAATGTTAAGCGTATCAATAAGCAAACCCTTCCCCCCACCAGAGATTTTCACTATATTAATTGGCAGACTAGGGTGCAAAATCTAGGCGCCACCGGGTAATCTCTCACCACTAAAATTTAAAAGTTTTCTTCGGTGAAAATTTAATAGCATTCTAGCAAGGATTTTACACGAAATATTAGACGGAAAAAGAGAAATAAATTTAGTGGTGAGAGACTGTCTGTTGGTGTTTAGATTTTTGCACCCTGGGCCAGATCCCCGACTAAAGTGATAACGTTATATATACATAACACCTTAAATAAAAGGGGTACGATGCAGGGCTCCCACTGGTCTGCTTTTTGAAAACTAGTAATTTTTATTAAAGAAATTTGTGGTAGGTTTCTGCAACAATTCCTAGAAAAACGCATGTCCTGTATATTTTTATGAAATTTATAAATACAATTTTTCTTTATATAAAAGTGGCGTTCAAAAAGTGAACCAAGTGGGAACTCTGTATGATGGCATACCCCTGCCTTCATCCTACGGATGTTCTTGCATAAATGTATCTTATAAAAAAACTTTAAAACGTATAAACTCTTAATACTTCTTACGACGCAACACTCATATATAAGCATAATGCAATCCATTAATGTTGAGCTCAAAGATTACAGAGTACTTCCAAGTACCACTTAGCCACGCAGAGGAAACTGAAAAATAGAGTATGGGTGATTATGAGATGCAATATCGCATTCTTCTGAGGGACATATATACTGAGATTATTAATGTTAGCAATCCATGCCAAATAGGCCAGAAATAGCCATTAAGTACATGAGGCATGCTGATATTAGACATGGTCCGTAGACTGTGTGTTTGAACAATACAAGCAGAAGAAGAAAACATGTTTTGATTTGGAATTTTCAATATATTATTTCAAGAAAAGAAAAGTATACAAAATGTGAATTTTCGGAATAACAATCAATACAAACATTCATGGGAAGCACTTAACCAGTCTATAAAAGGTTATATTGCAATGATATAAAGGAATGTTTTACAATATGTAAAGTACTTTTATCTCAGGAAATAAATAGTATTGTAGTTAACCTTCCCTTTGAAATATTGCAAAAGTAGTATGCAAAAAAGTGTTTCTTTCTATAATTGTAAACTGGGAAATGTTTAAACATAATTTTTTCTTTATTTTTTATTTAAATCCGTAACACTTATGTTAAATCTCATTTTTTAAACATTCTTTAACCCATTTGACACAAAGGAGTGCCAGTTTCTTTTTTTATGCAGAAATTCCGAATTCACATCAAAAATTCTGAATCGTAATTTTTTCTTTATTTAACCTTTAGATTACGGACTTGCACTGGCGACTATTCAGGTATTCACTCGCACCACAATTCACAAAAGAATTTCTTTAAGATAGAACTTTCTTGAAAGTATTCTAATGTAAGTTTATCTTAGAGAGTTTTTTTCAAAAAATGGTACGAATACAATAAATAAATAATCATTGGGACGACATATGTCCCAAGCCCGTAATCAAAGGGTTAATGAAAGGCATTTTGTTATTACCAAAAGTAAAAGATCTTTTGGAATTCCTGAATAATAATTTTTTTCCTGAAATGAACTCATATATGCGCTAATGAGGCAAATGGATTAATATGAGAGTAAAAATTGTTTCTGTATAAATAGTGTTTAGAAAAGAATACATTTGATATCCATGCATTCAGCTGCCCTCCCCACCTCCGAGACAGTGACGATTCACACCTGGTTATACCGTTTGTTAGCTATCCTACAAACAACCATAGACACATATGCTGAAGCATGATCAGATTAAAAAAAAAATTATAATGGAAAAAATTATTTGCTTAGAATTGTTGCTCAAGATTCAACTGAAAATATAACGTTAAAATATATCAATATTTGATGGACAAAGTAAGAATATGAATCAAAACCACAGGAAATAATGAATTTGCCCACAGATAGGAAGAAATAAAGAGGAAAAGAAATGTTAATCAAATATTTGAAAAATTAAACTCAGCGAGGATATCATTCATTATTTACATCCATTTCATCTATTTTTTATTAACCATTTCATCATCTGTATTGCTTGGTTTCTACTTGTCTCCTCACTGGCAACTACTTTAAATATATTAAATTATGGAAATGGAACTTGCATAAGGAAAAATAAAACTCCTCGTGGTGTTCAAATTTATTTATTTTATTCTTTTCGCATGAAAATAATAATTTTCAAATCATATATTCGGTAACATTGATAATTTACATACAAATTGCTGAGAGATGTCGGCCTGAAATTTCAAAATCATACAACTTCATACAAAACTCATTAAAATTTAGCGAATGCAATAAACAAATATTGAAGCTTGACATTCGCCTTCATGTATTTCGATGGAATATAAAAAAAAAAGAGAACGCTATTTGAAAAATATAAGGAGAAAATTCTTAATATTTCTCCGCTTTTCACTTCTAATTCAAATCATGTTTGATTTATAATGTAACGTAATATAAGTATGCCTTTCATAGTTGACACATTTTTGTTTTGATTGTTAATAAAAAGAAAAGTGCCCAGTTAAACTGATAGCATTGAGATCACAGGCTATTCACAGTAATTGCGTATATATGCTCTTATTTCAAAGAATAATGCTGTTGAAAAAATAAATTAAGGGGTGTATTAGCTCTCACATTCCCCTTTTTATACTTATCCAATGAACCTCCAAATCAGGGAAGCTCCTTATCAGAATGAACATAGAAAAAAAAAATAGAAGCAAATTGGATAATTTTGCATCAAAGCTCATTTAAGGACTTTCACTGAGGGGATGGACTTTACCCCCTTTCCCTTTTTTATATTTAATAAATGAGCCTCCAAATCTAATCAAGGAAGCGCCATATCGGAGTAAACCGATGTATCAAATTTGAAGCAAATCAAGTAATTCTGCATGAAAAACCCATCTCATGGTTCGTACGGGTACCGTTATTTTCAAGGTGAAATACCAGCATTTTTTATAAAAATAATAATTCTAGTTCAAAGAAGAAAAATTTTGTTTTATTTAAAGAAAGATTTTCTATAAGAAAATACTGGTAATAAATAGTTTTCTGGTCATGAAATTCCAGGACCCGTACGAACTATGCATCTATTTAAATTAAGGGGGGGGACTAGCACTCGTCCCCCCTTTATACTTAGCCAATGAATTTCCAAATCTAATCAAGGAAGTTCTTTAATATAATAAACCGGTATATAAAATTTGAAGCAAATCGGATAATTCTGCATAAAAAACCGTTTATCTAAATTAAGGGGTGTTTTAATCCCATTTCCCCCTTTATTATACCTATCCAATGAACTCCCAAAACAAACCAGGGAAGCGCCTTATCAGAATAAACCTATAAAATTTTGAAGCAAATCGGATATTTCTTTCAAGAGTTATCGCGTGACGTACATACGTACATACATACATACAGAACCAGCAGCTACATTAGCTTTCAAACTTTGAAAACCTGTGAGCTAATAAAATTACACAAAATATTCCAAATTACTACAAACAGATTTCGCATGCCTCAGGATATTCGGGAGATTAAACCCATTCCGGCAGTGTTGCCAGACGGCTACTTTTTTTAATTCGAATTTTTGTATTTGCACCACTTTTTTTAAATGGTAAAACACTGTTTGTGTTTATATGAATTAATATGTCGTTAAACAGAATGAATTTCACAATTTCAAAAGCGTGGTGCCAATCAAGAAATCGGAATTTAAAAAAAGTAGCCCACTGGCAACACTGCATTCCGGCATACTAATGCCCAGTACCCCCTCCCTATCCCCCCCCGGACACAACTAAATTTAACTCTAAACTTGCAGTCGGCACCAAAATTATTTTAATAAAATTTTTCTTTCTCTTTTACAATGAAAGCTCAAATGAAGGACTTTTTATTTATTAAAACAGTCGTTTATAAGTTCCGGTATCAGTCGATAATTTCTCATTTTACAAACAGAATTTGTCCGTGCCGGAAAGGGTTAAGATATTTGAATACAAGAATTTCTGTCAAGAAATGGTCGCCATGTCTTAACGCAGAATTTTTTTGAATACTAAATAATAAAAATATTACCATACGAGAATTCTTTCCTTCAGCTGTACAAACTGATAAAAGTAAATCGATTCAAAATTTATCACTTATTAACACTATGCAGGTAAGTTACCAGTTTCGCCTCCACTTTCAAATAAAAAACTTCAAATTCATATAAGAAGAAATTTTGGTGAAAGAATTTTTACATTATGAATAAAGAAACGTCCACCATTAAGTACAAAAAACAATACAATAGAAGTTTCTGGTGGGAACGCTAAATATTAGAACTGAAAGCGAAGCCAAACTGGCAAACCTGCTATACTGGGAATTAGACGCATTTATGCGCAATTTATATAACTATTATTTAGGGATTACATGGGTTTTGAAGGTTAAAAGTAGCCTATTTTCTCTATTTTTTAAATAGAATAAATATATTATTTTATTCAAAATTTTAATCATATAAAAGAGCAACATATAAATAATATTTTTATAAAATTATCATTCAGAATTTTGATACAATTAGCCTGTGGAACTTGATTTCCTGGGACACCTTAATTCTTTGCATTCGTATATCCAGTCTGACCGGACATTATTCTTCTTTGAAAAATTTGTTTTTGGCACCATTAATAAAAGAAAATAAAGTATGACTTATTTAGTTAGAGTATTTTTGATATTGCTTAACCCTTTCCGGCGCAGTGTTACCACTCCGGCAACACCTAATTTTAATTCCAAACATACAAACGGCACCAATAATATTTTAGTAAAATTTTACTTTTACAATGACAGCTTAAATCAGGGAATTCTTAATTTCTAAAAAATTCTTTTGTAAATTCCGGAGTCAGTCAACAGTTTCTCATTTTACGAACAGAATTTGTATGCGCCGGAAAGGGTTAATTGAAAGAAACTTTTTCATAAAAAGTGGTGCCGTCAGAATACAATTTAGTATTATTCGGTATGCAGCGTAAGAGACGCCGGAGTTGAAAGGGTTAAGAAAAGTGTTCTCTCGGTGATCAGGATAGTATTTGATAGCTTTATCTGAAATTTTAAATAAATTTTTTCTGTTAGTATATAAGTAAGTTCATGATAGAACAAAGGATTTAAATAAAAATTTTAATTTGAATTTAAATTTGAGTTGCATCCAAAGCAGTACAATTTTTCGTACAATTCGCACTACATATAGCCTTGTAAAATTAATTATAATAGAAAAAAATCCTTCTTTCAATTACAAGACAACCCTGTTTGAAGAGGTGTGCACAATTTCAATATTATCAATGCATTAGTTTTTTCTTTTGCATTAGTTTCAAATTGAAATTTGAATTTTTGACAGAGCTGTATGCAATACTGTAGAAATTTTCGTAAAATTTATACCACATATAGCTTTGTAAAATAATTTATAATAGAAAATAACCGTTATTTCAATTATTAGTCAATCCTATTTTGAAGAGGTATGCAAATTTCGATTTAACCCCTTGAAGGGCGGTGGTATAAAATATATACCACTTAATTTTTATTGAGAAACATCACATCGACACCAGAATTTTGAAATGAAAATTTTAATTTCATCAAGTACGTGAAGAAAAGCTTTTATCTATTTTGAAATAACTTTAATTTTAAATTCTGGTGTCAGTCAGTGATTTCAGCATTTTAAGAGTACATATGCTTTGCCCCTCAAAAGGATAATCGATGCATACGTTTGTGAGAAATCGTACCCACAGACTTAAAAAAATAGTGTTTCTAGAAAAAAGCGATTAAAGTTTTAAGTAAGGAATATAAAGAAGGGGAGCTTTTTAAAAATATTTACGTAAAATCGTCTATTCCAGCTCCATAAAGCAAAGATCCTGCTGTAGCTGAAATGTTCAGGGCATTCTTTTACTCCTGCTTGAGACAAATTCTCGCTTCTCGAGTCTTACAAGCAGGGCCTGATTACTAACGGGGCACTCTCTCACCAGCAAAATGTTATAGAAATTTTCGTCTTAATTAAGCGCCCTTTTCATTCAAAATTACTGTCATGAATAAGGAAAAGATTTTTATTTGTTTTTCCTGGTGTGAGTGTGCCCCGTTGATAATCAGGCCCTGCTTACAAGGGCACCACCAAACATGGTGCAAACAGATTTTGATGATTTCAAAGTATGTTGTAGAGGTCATACCACTAATTATTCAGCTGAAAGGATTCTTTCAAATGGGCCTTAGTTTTTGAGAAATTGGGGGTCAAAGTTCCGCGTATATGTCAAATACTTATTAGTACGAACGCCGCGGGTGAATTCGTGGCGTCGTGGTAACGTACGAGCCTGCAAGTCGAAAGGTTGCGGGTTCGAATCAGTCCTCGCCCTTTTGCTTATTTTTATGTTTTTTTTTCCACTTCGCAAATTATAAGCAGAATTGAAAATTCTACAGCTTTGAACGTTTTGATATTTTCTGAAGAGGACAGTTTACTTTGTCAACATTTTTTTTTAATTATTTTTTCAAAATATGGTGAACTGACTGCACTTCAGGGTTCAACTAAAAGTACATTTTGCAACAAATAAATAAATAAAAATTTGTATTTAATTAAAATTTTGAAAAAGTATAAGAAAATTTCAATATTTTAAAATCTCCACTACTTTAAATATTAATATTTTTAGATTAATCAGTCACTTTTTTTCTTTTCAAATGTGTATTACACAATATTGTGCTTGGATTTTTAGATAATTTAATACTGCATTTAATATAGTTTATATTACTAAAATACTTAATTCGTGATAAATATGTTTAAAAATATATTAAAAGTAAAAAAAATGTTGAAGATAAATGTATGGGATTTTGGAGTACTTTGGAGATAAATGTATTTACAGAAAATTGGAAAATTGAAAACTTGGATAACTGGTAACAACTTGCATTTTAACATTACTGCATTAATATTTTATTATTTTTTCGAAGATACGCATTACTTAAATAATCTAATCCTAAAGACGTTTAAAAAATTGCACCCGAAAGTTATTTTGTATTATTTATACGTATACAAAAAAGGCAAGTTTTCATTTAGAATGCTATAAAATAAAAAAGCGATAGGAAAAAAAAATCATTATTTCAGGATTGTGCTTAAAATAAAAAACGCGAATAATAATTAATAAAAAAAGTTCTAGGCGTAAACTAGTTTTGTAGTTTTGTCAATAGAAATATTCGTTTAAAAATTGCAGAAAAAAAATAAATTTTCATGAAAAAATTTAAAAATGTAAATGTAATTTATTAAGAAAATATCAAAAGCTGTAGCAATTTTGTAATAAATATACTTAAAATTTGTAACGTGTAAAAATACAAAAATAAAAAAATAAAAGCCGATGACTGATTCGAACCCGCAACCTTTCGACTTGCAGGATCGTACGATATCACGACGCCACGGATTCACATGCGGTGCTCGTACTAATAAGTATTTGAAATATACGCTGAACTTTGACCCCCCAATTTCTCAAAAACCAAGGCCTATTTGAAAGAATCCTTTCAGCTGAATAATTAGGGGTATGACCCCTATAACATACTTAGAAATAATCAAAATCAGTGTGCACCATGTTTGGTGGTGCCCTTGTTAGTCTGAGCTTTTTTCTAAGTTATCAGTATGCGGTGTTTATCCTCTTCCACATGCACTCGTGATTATTTCGGGCAAGTTTCATATCCATGAATTTTCGCCGGCTCCAATTTAGGAGCAAGCCCTGCTTTCGAATATTATGGAGTATCTACAGTTTATTTGGGGTTTCGCACCAGTAAATCAAATCAAATGCCCCCTGAATACTGGTACTGAGCGCTTATTAAAGAATGGCGGCTGCCGAAGACGGATTTCTTTAACCCATTCGTGCCAAGCATCTTTTGCGTAAATTTTATTTGTTTGGCACCACTATTTTTAGAGGATTTAAGTTTAGTTCATTATTCACGAAAATGCATCATTTAAATAAAATAATTATTGCTTCTCTTTTTTACCGGTGTCAAAAACAGTGCTGAATGCACCTTTTGAAGCGTCCCTAAAAGGGGACGCTAGGCACTAATGGGTTAAACGTATGTATGGCCCGGGGATTTGAATACCAGTATTTTATAAAATATATTTCAGTTTTCTTAATTTTAGAAAAACAAAATAGAAAAAACTTTTAAAAACTACTGCTACCAAAAATCAAGGGAATGTACATACGGTGAAAAAAAGCCTTCGGGAGCCGCCATTTTCTGTCAACTCTCAGGCCTAGTATTCTGGGGGGGTAATACTTAAATCCCTACCAAACAAAAAATATTTGTAATAAATCCGTAGCTAAGGGATTAAGCTAAAATATTTAAAATAGGGGATTCTTAGAATGTGAAAGAAAAGAGCTAGAGAGACAAACACAGCTATTCAGCTGTCTCAATTTACCTACATCACTCTCTGTCGGTATAGCATACTGAGGAGAGGGGATTTTTGAAAGGCTCTCTCAACAAGACTTTTGCTCTGACTAACTTCAAGCTTTGGGAAAATATTCCAGATATATTATACTATTAACCCTTTGAGGGGCAAGTAATTGCGTTTGTGTAATGTTGAATTCACTTTCAAATTTAAAAATTTTTATTTCAAAATAAGGAGAGGCAATTTTCGAACTCATTTCCCACAAAGTTATAAAAGTAAAACTTAATTAAAATTTTCAGGTGCAAATCTTAATTAAACTTACGTGGGATGTAATATATCATACCTCCCCTCAAGGGGTTAATCATTTGCACTCAACGTCATTTTGAGCATGAGTTACCAGCAACTCCGCGTCATTTTGACTGTGGGTTATCCGGAACTACGCATAATAAGGGCCTGATTGCTAACGGGCACTCTCACACCTGTAAAATGTAATATAAATTTCCGCCTTGTTTAAACGTACTTTTCTTTCAAAATTGCTGTCATGAATTAAGATTTTTTTTTCTTTTTTTTCTGGCTGGAGTGTGCCCCGTTGATAATCATGCCCTGCGCACCATTTCTTTAAAAGAAGTTTGATTCGAATAAACAATTTCAAAAATACTCTTATCAAAAAGGCCAATTTTATTTTTCTTTATTATTGATGCCAAAAACAAATTTTCAAGGAATGATGATGTCACCGTAGAGTTGACAACGGATTTTACAACTTACCTTATAATGTCGCCATAGGGCGACAACGGAATACGAAGAGTTAAATATAAAAAATGGATTTTTAAAATTTTCAAAACCATTTAATTTCTTTAGAAAGTAATTATTTTCTCGCAGTAAGTTTAACCCTTTCAGGGGCAAGGCATTTCTGCTTCAAATGTGTTCAAATAATTAATTCACACCGCAATTGTTGAACAAATTTATCTGATAATAATCAAAAGCTCTTTTTCACCCATATTATGAGATTGATTTTGTGATAAAAATTTACTGGTGCCATTTGGAAATTTGGACATTAAAATTAACCATTTGCAGACTGCAAACGGTGCCCCTCAAAGTGTTAAACATGCACTTTTTTCTATTACAATCAGTGGCGTAGCTAGAGTGGGCTTCCAGATGCTCTGGATACCACTAAATTTATAAACATCAGTTCGCCTTATGTAGTTGGAAAATATTCTATAATTAACACTAGAACAATCGGAAATTTTACTCATGTGCTCTAAAAATATTTCACAACAGAATTTTTATTAATAAATTTTTAGCTTATTTATGTAACTTATTTTAGAAAAACATAACTGCTTCGAACCGAATTATGTTTATTTTGTATTTTTATTTTCGATCTACGGCCAGCGGTTCTAGCCTTAACCCATTCGTGCCCAGCATCTTTTGCGTAAATTTTATTTGGTTGGCACCACTATTTTTAGAAGATTTAAGTTTAGTTCATTAATCACGAAAATGCATCATTTAAATAAAATAATTATTGCTTTTCTTTTTTACCGGTGTCAAAAAAAGTGCTGAATGCACCTTTTGAAGCGTCCCTAAAAAGGGACGCTAGGCACTAATGGGTTAATGAAGGCGAAGGAAATTTTACAATATTACTAGTCAGGGTTGCCTTGCCAGTTTGGTCTCCATTTTTATCACGAAATTTCACTTCAGACCAGAAATTTTTGAAGAATTTTTATTTTAATAATTAAGAACAATTATACATTGAATGAATATGAAAGCACTTTTACATTTTCTGGTGTGAATATGAATTTTTTAAATAAAAGCGCAGCCAAACTGGCAATCCTGTTACTGGTATCTAGAGCATTTGGATCCCTCCCTGGCTATGTCATTGATTCCATAAAAGATATTTCGTGAATAAAATGAAGGAAAATTAGTACCGTAATTTCGGGTGTATAAGCCGCGGATCAAACAATTCTTTTTGGACCCAGAAATCTTATTTAGTGATTGAAGACAGATATTTTCGGCGATCTAACTAGTTAAATTTGTTTCTTAAAAAATTCTGGGTCGAAAAAGAATTGTTTGAGCTGCGGCTTATACACCCGAAATTACGGTATTCATAATTTTCTAGTGTGAACTCAAAACTACTGAATAAAATAAGCGCTAAATTTTGAGATTGCATTTCAGATACTGCTTGCGCCCTGCATATTGTTAATTTAAAAAATGGCAAGTTAAAAGAAATGTATGAAAAAGCAACCCAACATTTATTTTCTTTCTCTAGGTGTCATCAGCAGGCACAAAGACAGAAGAAATGTTGTTTTCTTTTGAAATAAGAAAGATAAAATATCTGTAGGAAGAAATTATATTGTTATTTTCAACCTTATTTAAGAAAAAATTATTTGCATTTTGCAGCAATTTTATATTTTTTCGCGAATTACGTGTAATTTAAAGAGTCGTTTAAATAGTTGTTTAAATTATCTTAGATTTCTGTTATTTTTTTAATCTTTTCTTTAGTTTTCAAACAAATTAAACTCTTATCATTTTGATATTAAAATTATGTCATGAAAATGCTAGTAAGGAAAATGATGTGTACTTTAACATATCTAACAGGTAAAGTTTAAATAAGTTAAAATGATAAATCTAGATTCAAACAACTATAAAAGATTTTAATTAAATTGATCGATTTTTTTATTCGATAAAGATCTGAAAAATAGTCATTTTGGTTTTAATAAAATCAAAGTGTCATTTCAACAAGTGTAGAAGAATTTCCGTGTAATAAATACCATTTTCACCCAGAGTATTTATAATAAGAAAATTCTATTCGTAAAATGATGAAATGATTGACTGACACAAGAGCAAACAAGCGAATTTCTTAGAAAGGGATAACATGATCTTCCAAATTTTCATTGTAAAAAGAAAATGTTACAAAGATATTCTTGATGCCGTTAGGAATTAAAATTTCTGTAATTTCCCGCGTACAGTATTATTCCGCCAGTATTACCGTAATTTCGGGTGTATAAGCCGCGGATCAAACAATTCTTTTTGGACCCAGAAATCTTATTTAGTGATTGAAGACAAATATTTACGGCGATCTAACAAGTTATATTTGTTTCTTAAAAATTTCTGGTTCGAAAAAGAATTGTTTGATCTGCGGCTTATACACCCGAAATTACGGTACTTTTCGTAAAGTGTTATTTTTCCAAAGTATTTTTTTCGCCTTATCTATTGACAGAATTATCTGCGCTGAAAGATGTTGAAGTAAACTTTAAGAAATTAGTGTTATGCAGAGCATTTGGAGTCCTGATTTTCTATGGGCACCTTACAATGTTAATCCTTTCCGGCACGGGTAAAATCTGTTAGTAAAATAAGAAATTATTGACTGACACCGGAATTCAAAAACAATTTTTTTAAATACGTTGAAACACTTAATTTAAACATTTATTGTAAAAGCAAAATTTTACTAAAATATTATTGGTGCCGATTGCAAGTTTGGAATAAAAATTCGGTATCCTAGACCGGGCACAGTGTGCCGGAAAGGGTTAAGTCTTCCAGCCCTGAAGGGGTTAAATCCATAGACTAAAAAAATAATACAGATGAAGTAGGATGACTGGGGTTGACCATAAAAATGTAACCCTAAAGTTTGCTACATTAGGCCCAACACAAACAGGTGTTTTCGCAAAAAAAGATCAAAACTTTTTGTAATACAGTTTTTAATTTATGATATATTTAAATAGTACTTTAGAATGCTTAAATATAAGCATATTATTTACATTCAGAGAAAAAATGCACGGCTGATGTCAAAGAATTCGGTTCCAGTACCACATGAGTGTTTTGCTTGGGCCAAATGAATTAATTTAAATTTGAGCGAGGAAGCGCATTATATTGCAAACCATTTTAATGGCATACTACATTCACCTTTATCTATTTCTTTTCTCCATGGGTTAAATCTTATGTTTGTAAAACCTTTACTTATGAATGAATGCTAGAGAAAAGATTATGTTTTGTAAATTTAAAATTTTAAAATATAACTGAATCGAAAAAATTTAAAGAAGTATTATATTTACTTTCTTATATATTATTGTTTTTAATAAAAAAAATTATAAATGTTTTAGTAACACAATAAAATAGTATTTTAGTTATATTTTACAAGGTTTTTCAGTAAACTATGAAAGGATTCATTGTTTCAACGATATTTTTATGTCAGTTAAAACAATTCAAACATGAAAGATTGCAATCATGGAGTTCGTTTTGTTTTTGGCTTTTTGAAGTTCCTTCAAAATTGAAACTGAAAAAGAATCATAAAGAACGGTTTGTAGAAGACATTTAAAATAAGCCGAAATATCTGACAAGTTGAAAATCAAAACGGATTCAAAGATTCTACTATTTTTCTCTTTTCAAGAAACTTGGAAGTTTATAAAGTTTTTTTAGTACTAGTTTAGGCACTATTTCACAAGTTTAACTCTGATACTGTTAGAAGTGTGAAATGCTTGTCTTTAACTTTTGAAAAACACTGAAAAATACGAAAAATAAAATTCATTTTTCTTTTTAATATTTAGTGTTATAAATTTTGAAAAAAGTAGAGATATGAACTAGAATAGCATGATGTTTGTAATTTATTAAGTAGCGTATATATATGTAGATATCATCTCAAACTATCCAATATGAAAACTGTGTTGCCAGTGCGCTATATTTTTGAAATCTGCATTCCTTGATTGGCACCACTTTTCTGAAATGGTAAAATCCCGGTTGTTTTTGCCTTAATTAATATGCAATTAATAAATAAATAAGGGGAATTTTACTATTTCAAAAAAGTGGTGTTAATCAAGAAATCTGAATTTAAAAATAAGTAACACACTGTTTTCATATTGGGCTAATTCCATGGATTTTTGTAATGCAAATCACATAGCTACTACAGCAATGCTTGTTTGCCCGCGTTATTTTAATTTTTATTTATTTTTATTAATTTATTTTTTTTTGGCCTTATTCAATTTACGAGAAATCTCCGATAAAGTAAGTCATATTTTTCTGTTCTAAAATACCGATAGTCAAAAATCGTAGCATGTGACTTAAACTACAAGTACTCATGGAAAAAGCTATTGGTTAGTTTGACATGGTACTGACGATATCAATCCTTTAATTCACATAGTAGAATATGTTCTAGAAATTCACACCAAAATATTTCAGTAATAATTTTCGGTTAATTTAATTGCGGAATATCAGTTATAAAATAAAGCAAATATTACTATTTTAAATTTATGGTATAAATTAGGAATATCTCAATTTAAAAAATGTGCTAACAGGGTTCACACAGTTCTACCACTAAATTTTAAGAATATTTTCAAAGTATTTCACAGCAGAAAAATGATGTAAAAACTTGTGAATGAGGGTGGTGTTTGTGAATTCTGTGTTTTAAAAGTTATATCTGAATTTTCTTAATTTTAATAGTGGTGCCTTAAAAATATAAGGAGTATGCGAACTTTGACTAAATCGGAAATACTAGGGGTAGCATATATGCTACCACCAGTATGGGCATTAGAGGATTAATAATCAAGTTGCAAATTTTATTCATGCGAATATAAAAAAAAAATAAGCGATTTTAATTGTTTGAATAAAAATGAAATTTTAATTATATGCAGATTTAATTAATAACATCTTTCCCGTAAAAGAAGGCTTTATTACGTATATTAGAGGTGAAAAATAGTCGATATTTTCAATCCATACATATATGGATTAATCCTATACTTTTTACGTAACGCTCATGCACACATCCTTTTAAGGCTGTGTAAGTCGATCTTAAGAGGTGATTCTCACTGACCAGTATTGTCCCGTGTAAATGGTTGCTCCAAATGCTCTGCACACTAGTATTTTAAACTAATTTCCTTCGCCTTATCTACTGACCAAATAATCTGTGATAAAAAAAGGCGAAATAAACTGTAAGAATGTAATAAGAGGTATGAGTGTAAAACTGTTAATTAGTGGTGCTCAAAGCATTTGGCGTCCCGATTTACGAGGAACACCTGACAATACTAGTGGTGACAACTGTGGCACCTTAAGGCCCCACAATAGTCACTGAAAAAGACCCGGATGATAATGTAAAATCTATGGGGGCGTTCTTTTCAAATATCTCGCTCAAATTTTAATATTTTTACATGTTTTTTTTTTTTTTTTGCATTTTATAGCTGAGGACGATCCACAACCGGCCTAGATTTTACTTTTTCGATTTTGGTTAAATTATTTTAATATGAAGACAGTTTCAGTTTCACAACCGGTTTAAACCAGTTTTGAAAGTTAAAGTATTTTTCTGAAAATGAAAAAAAGTAAAAACTAGCCCAGTTGTAGATCGTCCTCAGCTATCCTATGGAAAAATATGTAAAAATATAAAAATTTGAGCGAGATATTTGGAAATAACGCCTCCATAGGCTTTACATTGTCATCCGGGTCTTTTTCAGTCACTAGTACGTCGCCTCACGATTTTTGGCCACCAGTATTTTAGAACAAAAAAATTATGAAATTATCGTAATATAAAAAATATTCAAGCAAAATCGAAAAAGTAAAAACCAGGCCGGTTGTATATCGTTTTCATCTATATTATGAAAAAAAAATCATGTAAAAATATTAAAATTGGCGCGAGATATTTGAAAAGAACTCTCCCATAGACTTTACATTATCAAAGGCTCACAATAGTCACTGAAAAAGAGTCACTGAAAAGAGTTGCGCCTGAAGGCGCAACACTAGTCACAGAAAAAGACCTGGATGATAATGTGAAGTCTACGGGAGCGTTCTTTTCAAATATCTCGCTCAAATTTTAATATTTTTACATGATTATTTTGCATAGGATAACTGAGGACGATCTACAACCGGCCTAGTTTTTACCTTTTTAGTTTTGGTTTCAGAATTAAAAAAAAAATACTTTAAATTTCAAAACCGATTTAAACCGGTTCTGAAATTGAAACGATCATAATATAGAAACTATAAAAGCAAAATCGAAAAAGTAAAAACTAGGCCGGTTGTAGATCGTCCTGAGCTATCCTATGCAAAAAAACATGTAAAAATAATAAAACTGGAGCGAGATATTTGAAAAGAACACCCATACTCTTTACATTATCATCCGGGTCTTTTCCACTGACTATTGTTGGACCTTAAGGAAATACACTACATGTACCATTGAAAAATTACCATGATTATCATAAACCTGAGTTGTCGCAAAAAACGATTCATCGCCAACTATTCCGCCAGGTTCAATCTGTGTACTTATACCAGATTTGTTACAGCTTTAACCTTCCTACCCTGAATGGGTCTAATCGACCAAGTCCTATAATGCGTTTCATTCGATTCAAACCAGAAAATTTTCCATAAAGTAAATTAAATAAATAACACAATGATTTAAGTTAAATAAGTATGATAAATGGATTTTAATAAAAATTCTGGTGTGAAATATTTTAATCAAGTTTAAGTAAAATTTCAACAGGGTAGGAAAGTTAAAAGTTTCTTCAAAAAAGTGTTCAAAATAAAAGGTTAAATAAATAAGTTTAACAGTTCTAAATAAAAGTTCTGATTTGAAATATCTTTAGAAAAGTTGAGTAAAATGTCTAGTATTAACCCCTTAAGTGCCACAGACGTATATATCCGTCGCGCATAGTCAGTGCGTTAAGTGCCACTGACGTATATATACGTCAGTCCAAAATATTGTCCTTTATACTGCGCTGTACCAGTAAAACCACGCCCACTGCTTTGGAATTAAAAAAAAGAAAATGAAAAAATACTTTGAATGTGTTTTTGAAAGACTGACCTATTTTAGAAGAGAAGGGGTAGAAGGAACTACCTTCATAAAGGGTATCGCACTGACTGAGCTAGTGACGTGAAAATACAAGCGATTTTTTTTCCATATTTGACAAGACTCCGCTCTTTTTGTACACCACTTTTATTTTAGAGAATATATTGTTTGGTTTCCCGTTCACTTTTCGCCTTTCTATCGCATTGCATGATTATTTGCAGAGTTCGCACGCTTCTAAGCCACGCCCCATTTTGTAAGGCCGCAAAGTTCTAACTATCGCACTGGGCAGTGAATCTCGTGAGTTTTTCTCGGCACTTGGGGTTAATGTAATTTCTAATTCTGAAAAAAAGCCTGACCAAGCGGCCGATCAAAGATTAAACAGCTTCGACCTTTAAAGAATTAATACTAGAAAGATGATGACGAGTCATTTTGAATCGTACCAAATGAATATATTTATTTTGGAACAAGAAATTTCTTTATAAAACAAGTTTAAAAGATGCAAGCACGCAAAAAAAAGAGAGGTTAAATAGGAAATTGGATAAACTAAAATATTTTAAATAAAAATGTGTATTTTTTTTATAATTCTTAATAAAACTTTCCGTCTTTCTAGCATTAAAAGTAACAGTCGACTTATAAAGAATTAACCCTTTGAGGGGCAAGCAATTGCGTTCGAGTAATTCTGAACTCCCACCGGAAATTTGTAAAAAAGTTACACCAAAAAGAGGAAAAGCAATTTCACGACTGTTTTCCACCAAAGTTAGAAAAGTGAAATTTAATAAAATTTTTCTGGTGTGAATCTTCATCAATCGTAGGTGGTATATAATATATACCGCCGCCCCTCAAGGGGTTAAACGTGGTGATTGTGAATTCTGCCCTTTAAATATTAAATAGAAATTTTCTAATCTTACATAGTAGCGCAAGATTCCTCGGAAATTTCATAGAGCGTATAATAATCTTACAATTATTTAATCAGTAAAACAACATTACGAATATTTTACGTAATGCTACGAACGTTATAGATCATTATATAATATGCCATCTCCTTGGTAACCATCTAGTGTCTGACTATTAGTTATCTATTGGAAAGAATTTTTGCAGTAAGAGATTAAAAGTATAATTTTTGCTAACCAATCACCCTTCAACTTAAAGAAATTAAAAGTGAAATCCATAGATGTGAAATAAGCTTTCCGCTTAAATATCACGAACTGGGCTTTTTGTCTGAACTTATGATTCTTTTACGGGTAATTTCTTGTCAGGAAGATCGGTGATTTTTACCTTGCTATTTTCAATTACTTCGATTTTTGAGATACAGAAATTAGGGTTGCAGACTGTCTCAAATCTGTTTTTATTTGTTTTGTATTGTCCCTTTTAAGATTTTAAAATGTTTGAAATTTTCAGTTTTTGACGATGCGTTTAACACTAATGGATTGCACATAAACAAAAATGTTTAGTCTTTCATAATATATATATATATAAAAAATCTAATATCATTTTCCTTAAAATATCAGTTGCTTTAAAAAGATGTTTGTCGAATAGTATTATAACATATATTTATAAAATTTTATGTAAAATTAAAAATATCAATACCTAAGTGAAAAAAATTCAATATTAGTGAAAAGTTTTCAAAATTGTGAATTTTTCTGTAGCTTCATTCGCTTAATAAGCTTGGACATTAAAAATAAAATACAGTCATAGTTGCCAAATTTACGCTTTTCTCTTACCACTATTTTTAATCAGAAAATTTTGTCATATCTTATCCTTTGTTTTGATTAAATAGGAATAATTTATCTGTTAAAAAAGTGGTAGGAAAAAAGCGTAAAATTTGGCAGCTATGTAGTGTGGAACCCGTATCCCGCAGTTAAATCTGATTAAATTGAGCATTTTAATCCCCTGCAAACTGCAACGTTTGCGCTTGTTCTTAAACCTATATTGGTCCGCACTCCTATAAATAAATAGCCGCTAACATTTACGCATTTAAGAAATAGAAATTGTCGAAATTATGAAGAAATTAGTGGGAATCTTCTCTCTTCATTTAAAATATTGGAATGCAATATGCCTTTAAAACTGCCTTTTCTGCACTCTTGCTTGGACATTTCCTTTAATAATTTTCTGATAAACATTGGAGAAAATTTCCACCTCATTGTAGCTGAAAGGAAAAAGAGTTACAGTGCAAAATGAAGTAAAAATATGTTATGGTATATGTAAGTATGGAGTAAAAAATATGTTGATGCTAGACATTTATACGGAAGACACCAAAAGCGATACAAAAGAAATTATCAACGAAACTACGTTTTGTATGATAGATATTATGCATTTTTAACTGAGGTAATAAAAAAGGTCATTTGCATGTTTTTGTAGTTTTGTAGAATTTTTTCTGTATAAGTTGTAACAATGTTTTTATTTGGTCTTTAATCCTTTCCGGCGCAAGCAAATCCTGCTCATAGAACAGGAAATTATTGATTGACACCGGAATTTAAAAACGACTTTTGTAGAAATTATAAATTCCTTAATTCATGCTTTCATTGTAAAAGCGAAATTTCTTTAAAATATTCTTGGTGCCGATTGCAAGTTTGGAATTAAAATTAGGTGTTGCCGGACTGGTAACACTGCGCCGGAAAGGGTTAACCCCTTAACCCTTTGAGCTCAGGGGTGTAAATTTCTTCAATATTTCAAATGTCACATTGGCACCAGTATTTTGCAAAGAAAAAAAACTGGTTAAGGATAAACGCGAAAAAAAAATAAAGCATTAAACCTTTTTCAAATAAATTTGGTCGAATATTCTGGTGCCATTGTGACATTTCGGAATTAAAATTCTGTGGTAGACAATTCTACCAGCAGAGCTCAAGGGGTTAACAGTGTTGCCCGAGCTGGATTCGGGCAAGAATATTTTACTTGCTTCGTTTCTAGAAACTGTTTGATACCACTAATTTGTAACTGTAAATTTATCTTTATCGATTTTCAAATATTTTTCGATTAAGTAAGGCAAACATTTTAATATGGAAAAAGTGGTGTCTAGCCTGTATTTTTTATTTATGTTGTCAAAAAAATTTCAAAGTTTAGGGGTTAAGTGTCACATCGTCGCATATGTAACGAAATACCGTAATTTTCGGCGTACAATTCGTGGATCAAACAACCATTTTTCGACCCAGAATTTTAAAAAATAAAATGTAACTTTTCATACCGCGGTAAATATTTGGATTCAATTACTAAATAAAAGTTCTGGGTTGAAAAAGAATTGTTTGACCCGCGGATTATACGCCGGAAATTACGGTACGTTTGGACCGTTTTTACAAAAATACGAGATTTTAAGTTAATAAAAGTGATATATAAATTAGTTTTTCTTAATATATTGAATTAACTGCTTGGTAATGTAAACTATATCTTCCAACATTTGTACCCGAAAATAAATTTTACCTTTTCAAATCACCCTAATCTGCCAATTAAATGATGCAAAAATTTCTATTAATTTTTTACAGAATAAGCGGAAGAGTTGGCAGCTATGATATAAATTAACTTAACCCGGGAGAACGCGCGCCAGGCCTGATAGACCCAGAGTGCATATGGTTTTTACAATTGTCACAACTACTTAAAAAAAAAAAAAAAAAAAAAAAAAAAATCTTCAACTCATTTTACGCAAAATTTGTAACAATTGTATCCGACTAAATAAGGTGACGATTATTATTTATATTTATTGGTGAAAAGAAAAAAACATTAATACATTACGTCCGCGCCTGTCCAGCCGAGTTATATAAAGCAGTTTGTTTCTCTCAACAGAGACGCCACGCCAATTCTCTTTTATGGGTAGAATACGGAGGGTCATTTGATTGCGCGTGTGAGATTTCACGTCATCGGAAGAGAGTAAAAAATAAATAATCAGAATAGGATAGAAACCTCTTTTTGAAGATAGGGTAGGAAAACAAAGCCCCTATTAATCCAAAAATAACAGAACAAAATGCTTACAGCAATAATATTTTAGAGAGGAAATGCTATTTTAAATTTAAAGACAGCCCCTGCCCTAACCGGGAAAAAAAGGTACACGTGCTGGAACATTTTTGTTGTACTTGGATTTAATATCTTTAAATATGTCAGGAAAAATTATTTTTACAGGGAGGATTTTGATTCCGACCGTAATCCAAGCGATTTTCCTTACACTTCTATTTTTCCAAGAACACATATTCTTCGAAAAAGAAAAAAAAATCCCAATACTGTTGAGAAGAAAGATATCCGGTAATTGATTTGCAGCTTTAGACGTGTTAATTCTGTTTTCTTCACTTAATGCCGCCATGATGCTTTTTTTTTAATACGAAGAAGCACATTTTCTGTCTGATAAATCTGTCGCCAGACGGATATGAAGTATTTTTATAATTAAATCCTATCTGGTAAGAATTAAATTATTGTTTGAGATTTTGAAATTACGTAGCGATTGACTTACGTTTACAACTTAAGAAATTAGCTACAATTAATTTTATTGTATTTGCTTGATTGTTTTCATTATGTTTGGAAAATATTGACAATGGCTAATATGCCAAATAATTTTCTCCAGCATATCATTAGACTGCTTTATTTAACGTGACACATGCTTGTTAATTTTGGGGAACACAAAAAAGTATGGAGATTTTGAAGTTAATTGGGAGGGGAGGTGATTATTCACATGCGCTTCCTTAGAGAAATTTAAGGACAGATATGGTGAGGACTTTCGTCGATTTTAAATAATCTGTAAAAAGAAATAGCACCTAATGACAGCTGATTTTGAAAGGTTATAATGTCTTTACATATTGACGGTATTTTGTCTCCTTTTTTTCTAGTATTTCTAATTATAAAATGCAAACTTTATCGACTGTTATTAGTTATGCTGAAAGCTTTATTGCAACAAAGATTTTATATTTATTAGGTAAAAGGAAGAAGTTTAAACATAAGTTTGAATAAATTTAACTAATCTTCGTTTAACCCTTTCCGGCACACTGTGCCCGGTCTGGGATACCTAATTTTAATTCCAAACTTGCAAATGTCACCAGTAATATTTTACTAAAATTTTTCTTTTACAATAAAAGCTTAAATTAAGGATTTCAAAATATCTAAAAAATTCGTTTGTGAATTCCGGTGTCAGTCGATAATTTCTCATTTTATTATAAATTTTACCCGTGCCGGAAAGGGTTAAAAAAGTGTAAGCAAAATAAAAATTACACTAGAACTTCTAAAAATTTTACTCAACCTGAATTAAAAATATGTCACACGATAATTTGCATTTAAAACTATTTAACTTAAATATTTAACTTAGTTCTCTGTGGTTTATATTTAACGTATTTTATGAAGAAATTTCTGGTTTAGTCAACACTTAATCATTTGGTCGGTGCTCAATTAACTTCATCTTGACGTCGTAGTGCAGCGGTGAAAAACTGGCGTAGTGTGGTACCTATTTTTTATAGTATTTTTCGCCTTAATTAAAGCCCAGAATTTCCATAACTATACACACCGAAAAGTACTACTAAAATTTAGTGGTGTCAATAGACTCCATCTCTGCGCTATTTTTCCACTACTGCCAGTGTTACCCTTTGTCGCCCAGAGTTCTTTTGCATGGAACAGCCAACTGGATTCCCAAATACCACAGAGGCACCAGACAGTGCTAGTACACTTCGTTCATCATTCATAACAAATAAGCAGGCTTTTCTTATTACCAAATAAATTTCTTCATAAATTCCAGTGTCACTTTTCATATAATAATTTTAGCAATTGAAGGGCTTTGCTCCTGAAAGTGCTAATAGATCGTCCAGCAAAAGTCAATTCGACTCCGACCAAATGATTAACACTAGAACCGCCATTAGGGGTCATTATGACCCACTGCCAAATTGAAAACGACTGATTCGAACCAGAAATTTCTTCATGAGATTTGTTAAATATGTGAAACACAAAACTAAGCTAATTAAATAAGTTAAATAATTTTCAATAAAAACTCTGGTGTCAAACACTTTTTATAATTTTTTTTATAAAATAGCCGGCGGTTCTAGTGTTAAATCGATCATGATCGAAATGATTCGTCCGAGACATATATATGTTCGGGATGAAGGCAGGGAAAATCGGTTGCTTCAGAGCCCCGCCCGCCCGCTAACCGTCTGTCAATATCTTTAATTTATCTAATCTTTCTGTTGAATTTCTCCGGTTTCAATTGTACTTTTTTTTTCCTTTTCTGTTTAGAGTCCAAAGTATTCGGGTCGTAAGTAAGGGGTTTTGGCGCTATCCGTGGTCGCCTGTCGGCGAGAGCACTTCGCGCAAGAGACTTGGGCTATTCGGGTGGGAAGTTTATGATTTGAATCATAAACTTCTTTTTAAAATTAGCTAAATAGCCACATAAAAATAAATTACACAAGCAAGTTAAATCAACTTAAATAAATATTCTGATGTAAAATATTTTTATAAAACTTATGCATATTTTCCAAACGTTCTAATGTTGAAATCCCCTTCTCATGAACATGAATGTTAAAGTAATTATTATTATTATCTTGTTTTATACGATGTATGCGTCTAACAAACTAATTCCACTTCTTAACCCTTTGAAGGGCGGTGGGATAATATAAATCCCACTTAATTTTAATTACGAAATGCCACATCGACACCAGAATTTTGAAATAAAATTTAAAATTTTATGAAGCATGTGAAGAAAAGCCTTTATCTACTTTGAAATAAATAAATTCTTTTTTAAATTCTGGTGTCGATCGCTCCTTTCAGCATTTTAAGAATAGAAGTGGTTTGCCTTCAAAAGGTTACAGAATCATTTTACTTATATATAGCCTAGTAATCTTTCTTATTTTTCTTTTTAACCCCTTTCGGCATGGGTGAATTTTGTTAGTAAAATGAGAAATTATCCAGTGTCATCGGAATTTACAAATTACTTTATTAGAAATTAAGAATCCCTTAATTTAAGCTTTCATTGTAAAAGCAAATTTTATTAAAATATTATTGGTGCCATTTGCAAGTTTAGAATTAAAATTTGGTACCCCCAAACTGGGCACAGTATGCCGGAAAGGGTTTTAATTGTTAGTTAACATTATATTATAAATCAGCAAATGTACTAACTCATGTTCTAACTGTACGGATTGAATGATCCAATTGGTTCTTGAGAGTTTCAGCAAGAGTAACCTCGACCACCCTTCTGTTTAATTTTTAAAGGTTTTTTTTTATTTTAATTTTAACATGTTGTCTGCCACGGCAATTTTCAGAAATCTGGCATAAAATGACAATTTGATCACAATATAGTATTAAAAATTCTCACCAGTATTTTTCTAATATAAATATTAAAGTTGATTTCGCTTGCAAATGCTGTTAAAGTATCTGTCAAGCATTTCTGTTTATTAAAAGTGGTGCTGTTAGAAAAAATACAATTAACACATTGACTGCCGCCTACGAGATAACTTGTAGTTGGTTTCCTAAAAAAGAACGCAACCTACGAGTTATCTCGTAGTCAGCAGTCAACGTGTTAATACATATTGGCAACTCTCTTTCAGTGGGTAATTTCACTCTGCGATTTAATTAAAAATAAGAATTAAATTTTAAACAATTTCATTTAGTAACAAATAAGACATAAAGTAGTGAATAATGTAACCATATTCGGTATAAACTTTAACCCGGTACCACCTAGCGATCCATTTATAGACCACCTGCAATCAAGCAATACATTCAAATTTCAATACCACTATTTGAGTACGGAGATTTTTTTCATTATCTAATCTCAAACTTTGAGCGATTAATGACTCAAATTTACTATAATGAAAAAACCGGTGTCAAAAAATTAAAAGAAGTGTAAAAAAAGTTGTGTGTTAAAGGGTTAAACAGTTTATTTTTTACCCTATCTCTAATAGATCCATTTCTATAATTTATTGTATTCGACTCGAACCAAAAATTTCTTCAAAAAAGTTATTTAAATAAAAGCCTTGCAGAACTAAGTTCAATGAATATGGCGAATAGTCTTAAATAAAAATTCTAGTGTCGATGCTTTTAATTAAGTTTGAGTAAAATTATATTATTTTTTCAAGATTATAAATCATAGAATCTCTTAGTAAAAATAAGAAAATATTAAATGTGTATTAATTTTCTATTATCTTCTAGTATTGTTTTTAATCAATGGCAATAACTAATAGATGATAAATTGATCATGACATATTTTACAATTTTACTTTCAGTTAACCTAATTGTAGATCTGATTGCATTACATTTTAAAATAATTCATTCAAAATCATCTGTATAAATTAAATAATGCATGAACAGCAAATCTGGAATTTACTTTGAATACTTTTACAAGAATAAAGTGTAAATCTAGACATTTACGTAAAAAACATTAACATTCAGGACGATACAGATTCACTCTATGATAATTTTAATAAAAAAAAGTTTAAGTTACTTTTCTTTTCCAAAAATAAATGCTACATTAAAATTTATTTTCTGTGCAAAATAATGAAAAGATATATTTACTTATTCTAGACAGTTGTGTGGCACGTTTTCTTATAGTTGAAAAGACTTTCTTTAGTTTATTGAAACCAACGGAAAACCCATTTAGCTGTCAACAAGAATTAATCTCCATTTTAAAAATTTATTTTATTGCGAAATGTCAGCATAAAATTATCAACATAAAAAAACAATTTATTATCTTATTGTTTGATAACAATTTGTCAAAGTTATATCCCCATTAACCTAATTTGATTCTCTGAAATAAGAATCTATAAGTAAAAATTACATATTTCATAAAAATATATAGAAGCGTACATTCAATATCTGGATGATATGCCTAATAGAATGACCTAATGCAAAATAGTATTTTTTGTCCTTTTTGTAAGTTCAGTAACCTTTTAGTATATATAGATATAATATGAATACAGTGGTGGAAAAAGGTTTAGGACCACCAAGAAAAACAGTTAAGCTCTTACTTAAATGAAAAAAAATCAATATCATTACAAAATTATACACATACAGAAATACAAGTTTGATATTTGTTTTAAGTTACAATATTGTATTTAAAAAAATAAGCATGAATTCATTTCTAGATAGCACAATTTGGTGGAAATTTTTTTAAAACAAGTATATCTAAAATCTAATTCACACATGTAAATGATTTGACTTGTAGGGGAGAGTGGGGATACTTGAGCATAGGGGATACTTGAGCCACCCCTATTATCTCTACAGTTGGTCAATTTTTCTTTCTAAAACTGGCAACATGGTAACATATTTATAGTTCTGAACATGTAAAAAAGAAATCACATACCTTGGTACCATTTTGAAAGTATGGTGATTAACCCTTTGAGCTCTGCTGGTACAATTTTCTACCACATAATTTTAATTCTTAAATTTCACAACGACACCAGAAAATTCGACCAAATTTATTTGAAAAAGGTTTAATGCCCCCCTTTTTCCCCGCGTATATTGTAAATCGGTTTTTTCTTTGCAAAATACTGGTGCGAATGTGACATCTGACTCAAGCATCCCCTCCATGGGGATACTTGAGCCACGATGCAAAAGAAAAAGTAAAAATTTATTAGACATAGAAAAATAGTTCAAAATTAATTGAAAGTGGTTTTCAATTGAAGAAAAAATATCAAATTTTCATTTCCAATATTTTATTTTGTTCTAAGAAATTATAAAAAATTTAAAAAAATTAAAATTTAAAAAATGGCTCAAGTATCCCCATCTTCCCCTATATTAACTTTTAGTAAATTTTTTTTGTCTACACTTAACATTGATGACTTCTAAAAGACGCTTTGATAAGGAATTGGACGGGTTTCAACATGTACAAATTTGTGTTTGCTTCCATATTTCTAAAATGCTGCTTTCATTTAAAATATGGAATCACAATGTTTTCCGTTGGCATGAAATTGACGAACCAAGATTCCTCAGATCTTTTTGATTTTATTTATCACTATTTAGAGCAGAATTTTCCGTTAAAATCTCCGTAATGTAATTAAATAATTAGGGACTGTAAAATCTTAATGTATTTCAGCAAGACTGTTCAGCCTGGCGCCCGCGAAACTTCAGAAAAATTTTACAGAATTTTTTGGTTTATTAAATCTCCGAATGTCGCTGATTCAATAAGGTCTTGATTTCTGTAAGAATTTTCTGGTATCTCGCGGGCGCCAGGTTGGGCAGCCTTATATTACAGCATAAATGTATATTACAGAAATGCAATGGATGTAATAATTTAGTCCAGCCAATTCCAGTATAATAATTCATTTAATAAAAGACATCCCAGTATAATTCCAGTATAATAATTTATTTAATAAAAGCCATTACGTCGGTAAATGATTAATATAAAATTTTTGAATGAAAATTTCTGGTATGAATTCAGATTTTCTGAATTACGAAATTTCTCGTACGTATTCTACATGGGAATTAGAAGATTAAAACTAAAACGCCCGGATGGAGTCGATTCGACTCCAATCAGGTAATTAAATTTCAATTCGAACCAGAAAAATTTTCTTGGAATAATTTAAATTTAATTCACGCAGATTTACGTTAAATAAATCAATTAAATAATTTTAAATAAAAATTCTGGTGAGAAATATTATTTTCAAACTTGAGTAGAATTTCCGGGCGTTCTAGTGCTAAACAATGCAAAATCAATATATAAAATAAAAGTGAGCGTGTTCTGTTTATAGATGCTGCTGTAAATCTCCAACGCATCCCCGCAGCTCCACGGGAGTTATATGGTATAATAGTGCTTCATCTCCCATTTTTAAAGGAGGTTTTCTTTTGGAACTGCAGGGCTTGGGTTCGGAGATATGGGGGTCAAAATATTTGTGGGGCATTGATTTGGCGGGATTAAACAAATTGAATTTATATTAGAAACCGGTGAAGTTGCTGGAAATCAAATGCCGAAGTGACCAAGACTGGTCAGAATGTTCTAAAAAATTCCAGAATATTCAAAAAGACCCTAAAATGTTCCAGAATATTTGAGAATGCTCTAGAATGTACCAGAAGGTTCTGGACGTACAAACGGACTTGCGTACTTAAATGTTCGAGACGATTGTCGACCACTGAATGGAGTTTCTGTTCTGGAACGTTCGAGAACATTCCAGAATATTCTGCAATGTTCTAGAAAGTGAAATCTTCTGAGCATTCGTTATCTTATTTTGGTGGAGATACGATCCAGTTCGGATGGGTATATATAGTGGGTGACGAGACGCATGCGTGAGTATAGTTTTGGAAATCGATTAGAGCGGATCAAAGGAAGTGAAAGCGATAGAAAAATAAATAAATAGTTGTTGAATAAATAAATAGTTGTTATTATATTAATAAGATGTTTTAACGCAATCAGTGAAAGTGAATACTCAAGTTGTTAAACAGTGTATAAAGTATGTTGAATTGAAGTAACATTTAACAGGGAAGTCTAAACGTAAGATCTCTTGCCAGTGGTGAATCGGACAGAAAGAAACAGAAATAATAGCAAAGAAATGAAACGAGAAGCGAGAAGCATGTTTAGCTTGAAAACTTAACCGATGAACAAGGAGAAGAAATTACAGAAGAGGATCCAGTAGGACACTCAATAATATGAAAAGATAATAACCCCTTCGGGACGGGACCTTTTATTAAATTTTTAATGTTTTGTCACCGGTTTTTAAAAACTAAAATTTGTTCTTATGATCTTAAAAATTTAATCTTATTAAATCGAGAAAATGCTCCAATTAAATAAGGCAAATTTTACAGTAAAATTTTACTGGTGGGAATAAAAATGTATTCTTAAGCCTTTACCGACACCTTCTTAAGCGGCACGTATACGTGTCGCTCGTCCCCAAGGGGTTAATTATCAAATGTTGCCCAATAGTAGAAACAAAATTTAAAACGATTTTATCATCTCAGTCGAAGATTATTAGTGTTATACTATTATTTTAACACAATCAAACTGATTGGTAAAGTAATCATGCGAATTGAATATTTCCAGCTGAGCGAAAAATTGCCCAGGCCGGGAATCGAACTCGGATACTTCGCTTACAAGGCCAATGCTTTACTTGTTAAGCTATCTGGGCGATAGCCGGCTGGGATTTCTCGCTCAGATAACCTTATTGGTCGTAACATCCGGTCTGTCATTTGAAACAGCTCGCAGAATAAACCGCAGGTAATGGAACTCCATATAACGATGGATACGTAGATATGCTATTATTTTTAACACAATCAAACTGATTGGTAAAGTAATCATACGAATTGAATATTTCCAGCTGAGCGAAAAATAATAATAGTATAATAGTATATCTACGTATCCATCGTTATATGGAGTTCCATTACCTGCGGTTTATTCTGCTAGCTGTTTCAAATGACAGACCGGATGTTACGACCAATAAGGTTATCTGAGCGAGAAATCCCAGCCGGCTATCGCCCAGATAGCTTAACAGGTAAAGCATTGGCCTTGTAAGCCAAGTATCCGGGTTCGATTCCCGGCCTGGGCAATTTTTCGCTCAGCTGGAAATATTCAATTCGTATGATTACTTTACCAATCAGTTTGATTGTGTTAAAAATAATAGTATATCTACGTATCCATCGTTATATGGAGTTCCATTACCTGCGGTTTATTCTGCGAGCTGTTTCAAATGACAGACCGGATGTTACGACCAATAAGGTTATCTGAGCGAGAAATCCCAGCCGGCTATCGCCCAGATAGCTTAACAGGTAAAGCATTGGCTTTGTAAGCCAAGTATCCGTGTTCGATTCCCGGCCTGGGCAATTTTTCGCTCAGCTGGAAATATTCAATTCATATTAGTGTTATGTTCCGAGGCAAAAGTGCCTTGATGTGAGTTAAGGGTTTGTCCATAATGCTTTCTGCGTCTTTATTTTAAATTTAAAAATATGTTCTCCAAATTAAGACTTTAGTTACCACTAGTACTCTCAGCCAAGTAAATCATGGCACCAATTGCTCTGGATGCCACTAATTTCTTACAATTTATTTTGCTCTCTTTAATCACAGGTAATTTTGTGATTTTATTAGAAGACAATTACTTTAAATAGTGGTGTCCAGGAATTTTAAGCCTTGGATTTCTGCTGCATACTGGCACTACTAGTTTCCATCATTTTCGAACATTATTAGCAAATTTTTTCCCTGGGTACTATGGGTCGGATTTCAACGTTAATTGATTAATTCAATTTAGCTAAGTATTTTCTTACAGTTTTTAGTTCAGTCTTCCTCCGCCAATTTGCAATACCTTAATTTGGGTTCTATGGGAACGATTTCCTTATAGTTTTTAGTTCCATCCTCCTTCGCCAATTTGCAATACCTTAATTCGGGTTCTATGGGATCGATTGCAATGGGATTTGGCTCATCGAAATAGGTTTTAAAATAACATACAGTTTTTAGTTCCACATCCACCTTCTTGAGGGTGCATTCTTACTTTGGGTCTCATAGGCGCCTAATTTCAGCAGATTTTTTTTAAACTCAGCTTACAGCTCTATTAAGATTTTTCGGTGTGCGGGCATTCTTGCTTTACGGTGCTTTACCGAAATTGCTAGTTTGCCCACTTATTTTCATTCCAAAATTTTGCATTTACACCATAAATTACTTATTATATTGTACTCTTTGTTTAATCAGTTGCATTTCATCATAAATTAAAGTAAAAATTCTTCATTAAGAGTTTCTTTTCATTAAAGTAGAGGCCAACCTGATAACCCTGTGCTGTACATAGGGGTACGCGTGCCGGAGGTTCATTCCGGTGCAGATTTGATTGAAACGCACTTTGTTGTATGAACAGCGTACGTTATCGAAAGTAGTGTATATTGTTGAATTGGAAACTGTGATCAATGTCACAGGTCAGGATTCGTTGGATTTTAGGTATTTTCGTGCCAGAAATTTCGTAATATACTGGTCGGTATACTTGAAAATAGAATTATTTTTCATTAACACTAGAACCGCGGGAAAATTCATTCAAGTTTTATAAAAAGTATTTCTCACCGGAATTTTGACTTAAAACTGTTTAAATGATTTATTTTAAATATTTTTGCTCAGCTTATATTTAGATTATTTTATTAAGAGTTTTCTGGTTCGAATCGGCATCTGTCCATATGATACGGGTCAAAATGACCCGTCACCGCGGTCCTAGTGTTAACCTCTTCCACTCTAGAGCTGTTACCAAATGTATGTTACTAGCCACCAATGTTACTACACATGGCAGATTTTTTTAGAAATTTAGAACTCACACAAAACATATTTAATTTGTAATTTTCTGTTACTTATTTATGGAAAATTAGTTATCTTGTAAAACTGAAATAGAAGTTAAAACATACTAGTAACAATTCGGAATGTCTAATTAAAAAATCTGCCAGATATCAGGCCGTATGCTGAGTTCGTTATTATCGGAAATTACTAGAATAGCATCATGATTCGTATGGATACCATTATTTTCCAGGTGTAATATCCTTTTTTTTAGTAAAAAGAAAATAAATGTAGTTCCGACACGTGAGATTTCACCTTATTTAACTAGAGATTTTCTATAAGAAAATACTGGTACCGAAGAATTTCTTGGTCATGAAATTCCAGGACCCGTACGAACCCTGAGCATGACGTACGTTGTGCATGTCATCGAGCTCAAGTGATAAAGCAAGGAAAATATTTCTTTATTGTTCTAGTCTAATAAAAGTTGCTTGAAAGAACTTCCGAAGCGTATGAGCCAGCAGCATTTGAAACGATTTAATTCGAAAGATAGGTTTTTGTGAAAATTTTAATATAAATCGAGATTTTACTCATGTACGGTTCATTCGGCAAAATTGACGATCGAAGCATACGGCGGTCAAGTCAATTCGATTTCAATAAAAAATTACTGGTAGGAATGATCAAGGATTCTGAGCTCTTTATGCGTTATGCATACAGGACGCTCGTCTCGAAGAAATTAACACTTTCAAGGGCGGTGGCTAGACTCTTATAGCTACCTAATTTTAATTCCAAAACTGACAAATGGCACCAAGAATATTTTAATAAAATTTAGCTTTTTTAATGAAAATGCAAACTAGTGAATTTTTATTTTCAAAAAAATTCGTTTGAATATTCTGTTGTCAGTTATTTATTTCATCATTTTAGCAACATAATTTTTCAGCTCTTGAAAGGGTTAAATCCACATTTATAGCTTTCCGGTCAAGTATTTAAAAAGGAAAACCAATTTTTAATTGACAGGCATCTAGTCATTTTACAATCAGTTCGTATACCAAGGCAGGAAGTTCAGCAAAATTCATAAAATTAATAATTAAATTTGAATGTTATTAATTAGTTTTTTTTAAGGCGTATAACCAAGTATCATTCGAATAATAACATTTATTTTATAAAGTGTCAAATTTTAAAAGACCGCCAGACAGTTTTTTTCTATAAAGATTTAGGAAATTGTGTGCTTTTTTAATTTTTGCAATTTTTTTAATGGAAGTATGTGTATAGTTTAGACTATTGTTTGTATTATTGTAGTGAATGAATGTTTAAGTAACACTTAATGAAAATTTTAGCAAAAAACAAAAAAATATAGATAGATAAAAACACACGCAACTGATTTTCTGAAAGTGTAAAATAATCATTGCAGCTAAAACACATATTTTATTATGTTTCATCAGTCCAATTTGATATTCTTTTTGTGTCATCCTTTTTATGAGTAAAATATTTTTCTTAAATGGTGTAAAAATATAGCTAAAACATACAGAATCAAAAGATTTTTCACGTTCAGATATTTAAAACAGATTTATTACATCAATAACGTAATAGAGACTTTTAGAAAATAGAAAAACTTTGTCATAAAGAGGACATATGATAGCACTTTGATGAACTATAAGTATCAAGGTTGAGAAAAATTATTGATTTACGAAAGCGGCATGTATACAAAATAATTTTATATGGGAAATCAGGAAATATTCAAAAATTCTTTAATATTAAATGAGCATTCAACTTATGCATAGTAGAACAACTTTATTGAAATTATACGACACAGAATTTTTATTAATATTATTCATTGATATTTTGCATATGAGTTTAGTAAAAAATATGAAATTTTACTTGTTCCAAAATGTGTATTTCAAACATTCAACAGTTTATAAATGCATAGGAAACGACAAGTGTTTTTTTAAGTGCATTTAAAATTCTTGTATCTTTTATTAAATATTTATCGTTTTATACTTTAGACGTCCTTTAAATAAAATACATCTTCTTAAATAAATATTTGCATGTGCACTTTTAAATTTATTTACACTAGAATTTTTTTAAAGGAATAGCAGACCTGCCAAGTCTTCGGCATTTTGGATGCCAGAATTTTAATACAGAAAATGTTGTTCATTTAATTGGAGCATTTAGGCGATGTAAGATAGCGACAATTTCTGTAAAAAATTATTGGTGTACAAAAAGCCGGAGACTTGGAAACTCTGGGAATAGTAAATGATCCAAAAATATGCAAAAAAATTAGGTCAACCGATGCTGTTCAGGAATATAGATAGTGGAATGTCATCTTTGAATAGATGCGTTTTCTTGCATGAAGGCAAATTTATTCTATCATGTTTCGCGCGAGTATTATTGATTTCCAACTGAAATGCTAGCATTTCTTTATCCTCCTCAGTCCTGTAACAAATTATACATGGGACTACAAAAAGCAGGTTAAAGTTATTATAAAACATCTCCAAAGATGCATCACTCTATATAGCGATGCCTCTAACATACATATATCATTTAAAAAAGCCTACATGCAATTTTAACAATTCTACAAGCAATTAAATTAATTTAAAGTGCGATTTTAAGTGTCGCCTCTGGGAGACATCAAAACCTAGAAGATTATAGGGAAAGCATAAATCAAAAACACAAAATTTCGTCTTATTTCATCAGAGATTTTCTATAAGTAAATACTGGTACGGAAAATTCGCTGGTCATGAAATTTCAGCATCCGTACAAATCCTGTGTATGCAGTTTTCAACAGTTTTAATTTTACAGTAAATGTAACGCATTAGTGAAAACACCGTTTGAAAAAATGTGAAATAAAGAATGGGGTAATTTGAATTTCTAATCCCGTTTTATTACATAACCCATCCCCCCCCCCCCCCAAAAAAAAAAAAAAAAACTAAAAGTTAATCCAAACTACCTAAAAGTGAGATTTTAAGAAAGGTTATAGCGAGGTAAGAATGGCGAAATGGCCCCCATGGTCAATGACTGAATTACTATTAGTACTAGAATCAGCACCCTAAAGAGTACGAAATGCAAGGTCATTGACCTCTCATCTTGACCTGTCTTTAAGATATTCGAAAAAGTTCGTACGCACACCGTTATTTTTTAAAAGTATTTTTATGAAAAACTATAAAAGCTAGAAATCTGGGACCAATCGCGTATATTGAGAGATACTTTGAAAAATGTTTTGTATTTTTTTCAGAGTTTTAGTGAAATGAAGACTGTGCAAAATAATTAAATAAAGTATAAATCTTTTTTTTTTTTTTTTTTAGTATTGTTCTGTTATGTCTACCGCGCCAAATAAATGTATAATATTCTTTAATTTGTATACTTATGCCACACAAAAGCTGACCAAAATCAAAGAGGTGCTCCTTTGAGTAATATCTAAGAAAAAAATAGAAAAGGATAAAATAGAAACTGTAAATAGAAAAGGAAAAAAAAATAGAGAAATTGAGACCGGACAAATTTAAATAATTGAAAGGTAATAATTTAAAATATTGAAAGGCGGAAATGTTTAGACTAAATTTTATGAATATTTTATTTAAATAATAGTGGTGTGAGTTCACTATTTTCAGTTTATTGAACGGAAAAGAATTAACCAGTTAAGGGGTTAAGAGAAGAGACATATGATGTATTGTCTTTCGATTTCGAGAGAAGTAAGTAAGGAGGTTGTCGAAAGATGACAGCTATTTCTTTTAATCTGAACAACAGTTTCTGATTATTGCCGGTGGAAACTTCCACCAGTAAAATTTAATAGAAAATTTTGCCTTATTTTAGCGCCTTATTGATGATAAATTTCTCTTACAAATTTGATAAAAAATTTCTATTGGTTTTTACTGGGGTCAGTTTGCTCAGGAATTATAATCTTTTCGCTGTCACTGACAGGATGTTGTCTTGGTTGTCAGAATGCGGCGGAAATATTACCACCGAAGTGAACTGTATCACTAAAAATGAATATCAGTTTTTGCTATTACTTTTGATTGAAACTTTCCATTAATGAGGCTCCTAAATAAAGATTTTTTTTTTTTTTACATAAATCTACTAGTTGAAGTTTGCCGCGATTGTAAAGGGCCCTTGCAAAAGCGGTTACAGTTGTTTCTATTTTAAGTATCTATTAGTTCCCCCTTCTTAAAAGTTTCATAGAACATCTACATTTAATTGGAAATATTTAAAATGTATTGGTAAATAGTGATTGAATATTGATATTTTATTAGATTTTATCAACCATTTCCTATACGTGTGTTATTTTTCTTTTAAATGTTACACTTTACAATGATAAAATGCAATCTTGTTTTGAGTATCATTCAAGATAAATTGAGGTATCACGAGGTCGATCGTCAATATTCAAAAACGTTTTAATGATATTTCAATCTATAATTCTTAGGTTACATTTATACTGAATAACTTAACTAAACCAATTCGATATCAAGAAAATCGCCTTATTCTGACTTCTTTTATAAGTTATTATGTATAATATACATTATTTCATTTCACACGTATCAATTTACTCAGATCAAAATATCAATATTCTGAATGGATACCAATGTATACGCAAAAATATATACAGATTAACTAACAAAAACATAAAAAAACCACTATGCTAAGATCATAACATGTAAAACTGCTAGCCTGAAGTTCTTGGTAAACGCTTCAGCAAATAAAATGCGATAACCATGGACAGCAATAAGTGCAGGATTCTCAAATTTCGGGAAGCAAATTAGAACTGTCTGCCAAACACTTCACTCGTGAGATTGCCTCTTCTGTATTTCGGTGTGCAAGTGTAAAGATGTTGGATGAAATTAAATAAAATTCTCTGAGAAAAAAGTTTCGTATCTTTCAAAAAAGATTGCGCTAGTTTTAAATGAGATTTCCCTTACTTAGCCGCGCGTATATACAAGCTGGAAAAAAAGGAAAAAAAAAGCAATATAAATAAAATTCAAGTAATTAGACGTTTTCTGAAATCAAATTATTTAAAAGTCAGAATATTTTGGTCATGTAAATTTAATTCAGGGATATTTTATGATGTTGGAACCTATTTATATGGTGATAAGTTTTAAATTATTTTTTTATATTATTAAGAAATATACATATAAATTAATTTTTATTATTATATCATGTTATGTAAAAATGTAGGATATATATATTTTTAATTTCATGTTATTATATGTTTAATTTCATTTATTGAAAGAAGTAATAAAAATCATGTGTTAAGCATAGATTATGAAGCACTTTCCAACACTTCATGAAATCTTTAACAAAACTTCATTATTTTTGGGAATAAGGGTATATAGCCAAATATACCCAAACATGTATTCCAATACCTTTGAACAGTCCTGTATTTGATCTGTCAGTTGATATACATCTTATATAATGGGAAAATTTAGTTTAGCAAGAAAATGACTTGCAGCTCGAAATTTCTTTTTCAGCAATTTATACTAATAGATGGAAACATACTTGAATACTTTTGTTGAGCCATGTAGTTTACCTTTAACCTATATTACACGTCAATATTAAGCTTTGGCGAGCTCTTTTGGGTAGACCTGTATATCAACTATAACATTTATACACATCATATAATGTGCATAGATTTAGTGAAACTTAAACACGCATATAATAATTAAAATGCATTTCATACATCCATCAGTCATCACCGGATACATATACAGTACTTCGGAAAGAATATACTATTTGAAATCTTTTGTGTGTCCCTGTAAATGCTATGTACTTCATATTATGCAAGACTGTATCGTATAATTTATATTAAACTTCAGTGACACATATCAATTTTATTACACATGAAATAGTTTAATATATTTAAAATATGTCGTACACAATTCCCCCCCCCCCCCTTTGCCATTATCTAATGGATTTTTTTGTGCGGTTCTGTAAATGAATAATAGCCATATTTTCACTACATATTTTATAAAATGCATATTTTAGTGCACCTCTCAAATGCATATACATTTTAATATGTTTGACATGGTGTAACATCTTTAAAATTCATTTAAAACGATTTTTCCCCATGGACCACAGTGTAATGGAAACATTTCCATATAGGGTACAGGTACTATACTATTTGAAATCTTTTGTGTGTCACTGTAAATGCTATGTACTTCATATTATGCAAGACAGTATCATATAAATTATATTGAGCTTCAGTGACATCTATAAATTTTATTATGCATGAAATAGCTTAATATATTCAAAATATGTCGCACACAATTCCCCTCTTTACCATTATATAAGGGAATTCTTTTGTGCGGACCTGTAATAGCTATATTTTCACCGCATATATTATAGAATGCATATTTTAGTGCACCTCTTAAATGCATATAAATTTTAATATGTTTAACAAGGTGTAACATCTTTTAAATTCCTTTGAAATGATTTTTCCACATAGGCCGTAATGTAATGGAACATTTTTGACTCTCTCTAGAAATAAACTAATTAAGGTAGAAATTTCATTTTCAATAGGGTTCGTGCTAGGATAAATGCCAATAGCGTAAAAAAATTCAGGGCAATCCGAGTGTATTTACAAGAGTTAGAGCGCAGACACACGGACAGACGACAGACAGACAGACGGCCAGACAAACCGAATGAATAAGCACTTTTCAACTTTGATGGAAAGTGCTAAAAAGAAAGAAATTTGATTTGCGATAAATCTCACAGGGTGCCACAGGTGTCTATTGTTATATTCTGTTCTCACCAGTATTTTTCTAATAAAAAATTTTGAAGTATATTTCTCTTGCAACTGTCGCAAAGTGTGCGTTAAGGATGTGTGTTAAAATGTTACATGTAATGTACATTGTTTCATTTCACGCGTATTAATTTACTGAGACCGAAATATCAATATTCCGAATAGTTACCAATACACGCAGAAATAAATCTAGACTAACTAACAAGAATCTAGAAAAAAAAAAACCCCACTATGTTAACATCATAACATATAAAACTATGCTAGCCTGAAGTTCTTGGTAAACGCTTCAGCAAATGAAAAGAGATAACCATGAACAGCAATGAGTACAGGATTCTCGCATTTCGAGGAGCAAAGTAGAACTGCCTGCGAAACACTTCACTCGTGAGATTGTCTCTTTTGTATTTCGGTGTGCAAGTATAAAGATGGTGAATGTAATTAAATAAAATTCGCCGAGAAAAAGTTTCGAATCTTTTAAAAAAGACTGCGCTAGTTTTAAATGAGATTATCCTTGCTTAGCCGCACTGGGAGAAGGAAAGAATTCAAAATAAATAAAATTCAATTAGTCGTTTTCTGGAATCAAATTGTTTGGATATCAGAATATTTTGATCATGTAAATTTAATTCAGCGGCATTTTATGATGTTAAAATCTATTTATAAGGTGATAAGTTTTAAATTATCTTTTAATATTACTAAGAAGCATTAATGTAAATTAATTTCTATTATTATTTCATTTTATGTAAAAGATGTAGGATTTTTTATTTATTAAAAATTTCATGTTATTGAAAAAAAAAAAAAAAAAAAAAAAAAGAAATTTGATTTGTGATAAATCTTACAGGGCTGCTACAGCCGACTATCGCTATATTCTTTTCGCACCAGTATTTTTCTAATAAAAATTTTGAAGTATATTTTTCTTGCAAATATTGCAAATTGTTTGTTAACCCTTTGAGCTCTGGTGTGTAAATTTCTTCAAAATTTCAAATGTCACATTGGCACCAGTATTTTGCAAAGAAAAAAAACGGTTAACGATAAACACGAAAAAATGCATTAAACCTTTTTGAAGTAAATTTAGTCAAATTTTCTGGTGCCATTGTGAGATTTCGGAATTAAAATTATGTGGTAGAAAATTCTACCAGCAGAGCTCAAGGGGTTAAGGATGGTTGTTAAACTATTACCGTAATTTCGGGTGTATAAGCCGCGGCCCAAACAATTCTTTTTCGACCCAGAATTTTTTTAAAAATGAATGTTACTAGTTAGATCGCCGTAAATATTTGTGTTTAATCATCAAATAAAATTTCTGGGTCCAAAAAGAATTGTTTGAGCCGCGGCATATACACCCGAAATTACGGTACATGTAATATGCATTTTTTCATTTCACGCGTATCAATTTATTCAGACCAAAATATCAATATTCCGAATGGATACCAATACACGCAAAAATAAACTTAGACTAACTAAAATGATCATTAAAAACCCCACTATGCTAACATCATAACATATAAAACTATGCTAGCATGGAGTTCTTGGTAAACGCTTTAGCAAATAAAAAGAGATAACCATGGACAGCAATAAATGCAGGATTCTCACTTTTGGGGAAGCAAAGTAGAACTGTCTGCCAAACACTTCACTCGTCTGATTGTTTCTTTTGTATCTCGGTGTGCAAGTATAAAGATGTTGAATGTAATTAAATAAAATTCGCCGAGAAAAAAGTTAAAAAAGATTGCGCTAGTTTTAAATGAGATTTCCCTTGCTTAGCCGCGCGTATATACAAGCTGAAAAAAAAAAAAAAAGGAAAGAATGCAATATAAATAAAATTCAAGTAATTAGACGTTTTCTGAAATCAAATTATTTAAAAGTCAGAATATTTTGGTCATGTAAATTTAATTCAGAAACATTTTATGATGTTAGAATCTATTTATATTAAATTATTAAGTTTTAAATTATTTTTGAATATTGTTAAGAAACATACATATAAATTAATTTCTATTATTACTTAATTTTTATATAAAAAATATAGGATTTTTCATCTATTAAAAATTTTATGTTTTTGAAAAAAAAAAAAAAAAAAAAGAAAGAAAGAAATTTGATTTGTGATAAATCTTACAGGGCTGCCACAGGCGAATATCGTTATATTCTGTTCGCAACAGTATTTTTCTAATATAAATTTTGAAATATATTTCTCTTGCAAATGTTGCAAAGTGTGTGTAAAGAATGTGTGTTAACCCTTGGCACTCCGTTGTCTCGCTGCGGAGACATAATCTTTCCTGCCAAAAATTGGTTTTGGCACCAGTAATAAAGGAAAATAAACTTTTCCTTATTTAATCAGAGAATTTTTGAAATTGTCTACTTTAAGGAAAGTTCTTTGAAAAAAGTGGTGCTAATCGAATAAAGTTTGTGTAAGAGGCATCGGAGTCCGAAGGGTTAATTTATTACAAGTAATATACATTATTTCATTTCACGCAAATCAATTTACTCAGACCAAAATATCAATATTTCGAATGGATACCAATACACGCAAAAATAAATATAGACTAACTAAGATGAACATAAAAAACCCCACTATGCTAACATCATAACATATAAAAATATGCTAGCCTGAAGCTCTTAGTAAACGCTTCAGCAAATAAAAAAGCGATAACCATGGACAGCAGCAACGCATGATTCTCGCATTTCGAGAAGCAAACTAGAACTGTCTGCCAAACAGTTCACTCTTGAGATTGACTCTTTTGTATTTCGGTGTGCAAGTATAAAGATGTTGGATGTAATTAAATAAAATTCGCCGAGAAAAAAAAAGTTTCGAATCTTTTAAAAAATACTGCGCTAGTTTTAAATGAGATTTTCCTTGCTTAGCCGCGCATATATAGAAGCTGGAAAAAGGAAAGAATGCAAAATAAATAAAATTCAAGTAATTAGACATTTTCTGGAATCAAATTGTTTGGATGTCAGAATATTTTGGTCATGTAAATTTAATTCAGCGACATTTTATGATGTTAGAATGTATTTATATGGTGCTACTGCATACGTTTTAAATTAATTTTTAATATTGTTAACAAATATACATACGAATGTATTTCTATTATCATTCAATTTTTTCTAAAAAGTGTATGATTTTTTATTTGATAAAATTTCATGTTATTAAAAAAGAAATTTGTTTTGAGATAAATCTTACAGGGCTGATACAAGCGTTTATCTTTATATTCTGTTCACGCCAGTATTTTTCTAATATACATTTTGAAGTATATTTCTCTTGCTAATATTGCAAAGTGTGCTTTATGGATTTCTGTTTTCAGAAAGTTGTGCCAGTTAGAATAAAAAAAAAAATTGCCCGTGGTATTTCTGATAATGTTATTTCCAGTCTGATCTTACGAAATACTCATTAAATTTTCTTTTCCAGGCACAATATTTTGGTTGTGTTTGTCAACAAATTCAAAGTTATATAAATCAAAACTACTTTTAACAATTTGAAGAGCGGTGTTATATCGTATGCACCTCTAAATTTTAATTCCCTAATGCATCAATGGCACCAGAATTTTGAAGTAGAATTTTGCTTTTTTAATATATACATGAGCAAATGTTTTTATTTAATCTTCGAAACCTCCAGTTTAAATGAATCAGAGAATTCTATTAAAATTTTGTATTAAAAAAAAAAAAAAAAAAAAAAAAAAAAAAAAAAAAAAAAAAACATAAAAATGGGCAGTTACAGGTTAACAGTAGAAAGTCTGCTGGTTTCGACTCGACACCGGTCAAATGATTAAATATCGATTCAAACTACAATTTTTTAAATAAAATAAATTAAATACCAACCAGCTATAATTAAGATAAACAGATAAGTTAAATAGTTTTGAATAAAAATTATGATGCAAAATGTTTTTACTAAGGTTGAGTGAAATTTTCGGACGTTCTAGCGTTAATCCCTTGAGCTCTGATAGTTGAATTTTCTACCATTTAATTTTAATTCCGAAATGTCACAGTGGCACCGGAATATTTGACAAAATTTAATTGTAAAATGTCTAATGCACTTTTTTTTTTGTGTCTATCGTAAACGTAATTTTTTTCTTTGCAAAATACTGGCGCCAATGTGACATTTAGAATTTTCAAGACATTTATACACCAGAGCTCAAAGGGTTAAACGTTCTTTGCGAAAAATTTTGCTACTTGAATTATTATTTTCTTCTATATTTACAAGAAAATATTGGATTCGTGAAAAATTTCGACTTCCGGTTCTTGATGGATTTATACGTTTCAGAAGTTCCTGAACAAGATTTGATAGTTTTTCGAAAACGTCTGCCTGTCAAGCTGTCACTCTGTGAGTCTGAATGTTACAAATATTTTGCGGGAGCTCTCTCTCTAGAACTAATGAACGGACTTTCACAAAAGTTTAGATTCTGTTAAACCTTGACAGAAACTGGAGCTGGTTAGTTTATGGTGCATATCACTCAACAGGTGGTGCTGCTATATTGTATTATTCCCAATTTCCACAATAGCTAAATCTCAAGAGTTAATGCACGGAATTTAATAAAATTTTAGATTCGGTCAGTCGTTGCTATTATATGATGCTGATAACCTTTTGGTGCAAATCTCTCATTAGGTGGTGCTGCCATGATGCATTATTCATGATTAACACAATAGCTCTATTGAAGAACTAATGCACGAATATCAATCAAACTTCAGCTTCAGTTAGTCCCTTACATAGATTAGTGCTGTTTAGTTTTTGGTGTAAATCGCTGAACAGGTAGCAATGCTATGCTGCATTTTTTCACGATATCACAAAAACTCTATTTAAAGAATTCATTACACTTCACCATCAAATACATCATCAATCTTCAGATTCAGTTAGTACCTGACAAAAATTGATCCAGATACCTTTTTACTATAATCCACCCAATAGGTGGCACTGTTATACAGCATTTTTTAAGATTTTCGTAACAGCCCAATCTCGGAGGCTAATGCACTGGTTACACTAATAAACAAGGTTTCTGTTTCTAAGTATGTGGTGACTTTTATATTTTAGGTGGTGCTGTGAAAGAATGTGCCATTAAAAAGTTTCCATCACCCACAGATTTTAAAAAAATTCAAAATCTTGAAAATCCGAATTTTGTAGTATTTATTCAACACATATACCTTGTGAAATTTATCATTTGGTATTTTAGTAAGGAAAACTTTTAAATAAACACTTATAAAGCTTAAAATTAATATTTAAAACACTGAAGGTATGCATTTTTTAAAAAGTTTCAGAAAAATATAGAAAATGTTTTGTAAAAAGAAATGATATTAAAAAGAAATTTCATATTTTATGTAGCGGTAAATGTCTTATCTGTGGCTGCTTTCTTATAGGCCATTGTTCCGAGTTATATTGACAACTTAAAGCAGACATTAATCCACTTATATCATTACAATAGCATAAATCATCTTTTCTTGAAAAAAATGTCAAATATTTCTTATGTCAATCTCGATAAATAGATATCTTTGTATTGTTTTTCAGGGGATTCCAACCTTGCAATCTTGATCCAAGTAATTCTGAGTTTTTCTTTGATAAATTTAAGTCTCTCACACAAATCATTTAATTCTTTTTGAGTAATTAGGTGTGGTTCTTCATTTATGCCAGGAGAATAGTTCATATCAGATGTAGAGGAAGTTTCAGTTTCATCAATTTCCATTTCTACTGCTGCATCGTCATATGTAAAATTCTCTGGAGGTTTCGGTATTTTTAAATCATCATTAAGTAATGCTGGTCACATTGCTGAATCTAAGTTCGGGTACTTAATTTTATGTTTATATCTTGCAGAGAATTCTTTAATTTTTGTATTACATTAGTAGCAGTCAGTTATATGATCCTTTGGCATGCGCAAATCATGGGTATAGCCAAGGACATACCCTTTTTTGTACCTTTCATCCATGCCCGGAGGTTTATAGCACATCGTGTACAACAAGAATGAGGTGCCCATTTCTTATCTTGGTCACCTACTTTATATCCAAAGTACATATGATAGGCAGTCTTTATTAACGGCGTGAAAGCGTATCGATGCTTTATTAAAGTTAGCTCCCCGCACGTACAGCGAAAAGAATCGAGTTCATTAACGCATCCTCTAGACATGTTTTACATACTGTAGAGGAAAATAGGAAAATTATAATCAAAATTTAATTAAAAAGGTCTTACAGAACAAAGAAATAGTAGTACAATCGCCCCGAAAGTTTCAACTGCCATGGATTTGCGTTAAAATGAAATCTGGGGTGGGGGGGGGGAGGTGGTGTGGCTAGAGTTGTCTGTTCAAGATCGCTAACATAAAATTTATTAGGGAGACATCTGTTTCTACTCTTTTGCTGAATCTTCTGTCGTTGTAATAAGAAAAAGGAATATGTGTGTGAATCAAATACATGAAAGAGAATAATATAATATTTATATAATGCCTATACTAAGCCTACATTCTCCAAAACGTATAAATGAAATTTCTCAAAATTAGAGGGTGATAGAAACTTTTTACAAGCATATTCTTTTTCAGTAGCTTGAAATCTATATGAAACACCCAACGTATATAGAGAAACAGAAAATTCGTTAAAATTTGTTTATCAGTGTTATCATCAAACTTTAGATTCAATTAGAAGTTGACATAAGTTATTGCTGCTTATAGTTTTTCTAGCACCTTTTCTTATAATTGTTTGAGGATTACAGAGCTGCCAAGTGTCCGGCTTTTTTAGGAGCTTTTTTGGACACCGGTATTTTAATACAAAAAATGTTTTATTATTTAATTTGAACATTTGGGCGACTTAAAAAACAACACTTTTGGTATAAAATATCAGTGGTGTGTAGAAAGCAGGAGACTTGGCAAGGCTGGGATAATTATTTTTATTATTTATTATTTTTTTAAATTCAGAATAGAAGGTGTTCAAAGTGTCCACAAGCACCGCACTGTTTGGCTCATTATCTGCGTGTCAAACAGTTATATTCAGAGCCAGAAATCTTATTTCACAAAACGTACCTTATCATAGTAAATAATTAACTCCAATTGTTAAATAAAATTTTTAGGTCGAAACATGACTGCTTGATCCACGGATTATAGTCCGGGACTTACTTTAGTCCAAAATGTGAAAGTGGTTCCAAATATCCGATTCTATCTAAATTTATTGACTACTGAAAAGTGCTGAAGCGAACAACCAACTACCAGCAAACCAAGAAGGAAGAATAACTAATGCATTTAAAGGTTAAGTTTTACAAATATACCGTAATTTCGTGTGTATAAGCCGCAGATCAAACAATTCTTTTTCGACCCAGAATTTTTTAAGAAACAAATATAACTAGTTAGATCGCCGTAAATATTTGTCTTCAATCACTAAATAAGATTTCTGGGTCCAAAAAGAATTGTTTGATCCGCGGCTTATACACCCGAAATTACGGTATATATATATACATACATACCGTAATTTCGGGTGTATAAGCCGCAGATCTAACAATTCTTTTTCGACCCAGAATTTTTTGAGAAACAAATATAACTACTCAGATCACCGTAAATATTTGTCTTCAATCACTAAATAAGATTTCTGGGTCCAAAAAGAATTGTTTGATCCGCGGCTTATACACCCGAAATTACGGTATATAGAATAAGGTATTTAGATTTACACTTATTAAAATAGTTATTATTTTGCACATTTTTATTTTCTACTTTATCGCATTAGTTTTTACCTGTATTGTAGATTTTTCAACATAAGAAAATGTTGACGTATAATACGAAAAATGTATCTTTGATATTTTTTTCCTTATTTTTCGAGTGTAATAAACCTTTCTGAGAATCATATGTAATTTTTTCGAAATAAAATCAAAAATCAAATATTTAGGGTTAAAAGTTATTTACCACTTAATCATCACGCCCGTGACATTCATGGGCTGCAAGCTTTATGGCTTTTATTCAGAATTGTTTGATTCCTCCCAGTTTTATAAAACAGTGTAATTGGTTTTATTCTGGTATCATTTTACTTGTCATTAAATAAGAAGAATATTTTTTTTTCAAAAAGTGGTGGCAATAATGAATTTGAATTTTTAATCCGTAATTTAATGCGACCATTAAGTGGTTAATCTAGTAATGAAAGTTTGGGTACACTATAGAGGAAAATTTGTTAGGGAGCTCAACGAAAAGTTTATTTTATTTATGTCGCTAATACCTTTTTTACACGCAATTTATATACTTTTATTAGTTATTTTCCTATAATTTAGAATACAATATATTGGGAATTTATGTTGAATTTCATGCAAATGCACTTTGAGGGACCCTAGAAGAACTCGGGCTAATACGCTGCCTAAAACATCGGGGTCGCCTTAATAGATGATGCCCGGCATTTTACTATTAAGTTAGGGGAAGATTTTCTGAAAAAGTACAATTAATCCTAAATATTTGTATACCAATATAAATATTTATACCAACCTAAAGCAGCTAGATTATTCGTTGCAAATGCTGTTGCATAAAAAAGTTTCGTAATGAATAAATGCTTCCTGTTGATGAAGTAAAGAATCTACATGTTTCGAAGATATATGATCCGAAATTAGTCCCGTGCCAGATTTGTAAATGATTACTTGATTTATCAATTTTCAGAAAAATATTTTCTTCTATGTTTAACCACTTAACTGATAAATATTTTTGAAAAAGCCTTTCAAATAGTGTCTTTTTCATGTTTTTTATAGAATTTTTAATCTTTTATCATCGGTTTAACCCCTTAACCTACAATGACGGGCAGAGCCCGCGAACGATGGTACGATAAAATTCCTCATTTAAAACTTTTTGACACCACTATTATTAAAAAAAAAAATTCATACTATTGAAAAGCATAAATGTTTAGACTAAATTTTACGAATATTATATTTAAATAATAATGGTGTGAAACCGTTATTTTCAATTTATTGAATGGAAAAGAATTAATTAGTTAACCCTTTCCGGCGTTGTGTTACCACTCCGGCAACGCCTAATTTTAATTCCAAACATACAAACGGCACCAATAATATTTTAGTAAAATTTTACTTTTACAATGACAGCTTAAATCAGGGAGTTCTTAATTTCTAAAAAAGTCTTTTGTAAATTCCGGTGTCAGTCAATAATTTCTCATTTTACGAAGACAACTTGTCTGCGCCCGAAAGGGTTACGGGGTTATAAAACTGCCTAACTGAATAAGAAAAATGCTCGGATTAAATAATACAAAATTTACAATAAAAATTTACTGGTAAGAATAATAAATCACGATTGGAATATGGATGGGCATATGATTTATTTTTTATTTATTGCCTAAGTGGGGCAGAATCACCAGATCTCAAAAGCCCGATGTAGACTTTATTTGCCCCCACCTGGAGTGCTTCCCGATACGCGGGGATTCGTTAACAATTAGCAATATATATATATGTGTGTGTGTGTGTGCGTGTAATGTACAAAACAAGCTCCGACCGCCGGTGCACAGGCTGCTCCCTCGCGACAAGGGGTTATAAAAAACGGACGAGCAGAGGGGGGATGATAAATGTATGAAGTTGGAGGAGCAGTAGGTTGGTGCGTAGTAAAATGGGTTAAAGCACCATGCACGCCTATGGGGTGAGGTTAGTTAGTTACATTTGGAAATTAAAAATCCAATTTAATTTTTCTATAAGAAGGAGTCCTGATAAAATATTAGATTGTCAGTTTTCGAGAAGGATGGAGGGGTATTTAATATGCCAGGCTTGGGTAAGTGTGCAGCGATAGTAGCAATAATCAGGGGTGCTGACCTCGCCGCACTCGCAGAAATGGTTGGCTACTCGATAGAAACATTTCAAATAAGCTTTGAAAGGCCTGTGACTAGAGGGAATGCTGTAGTGGCTGGTGAGAGAAAATACGTTTCTCTAGATACTACAGGTATGAGATTGTAAGTGTTTCTACCTTTGGTAGATACTTCCCAATGAATTTGCCACTATGGCATGATTTTTAAATCCAGCTTTCTGCAAATCTGTGAGGGGGAGGAGGAGGAGGATAAAATCTATCGATATTTTTGCCGTTGCTTCTTTCGCCAATTTTTTAGCCCGATAATTGCCTTTAATGCCAATATGGGCTGACGCGTGGCCCAGGGCCACAGAGAGAGCAATGTAATTTTCATGTCAAGTATTAAAGGGTTTTTAGTTATGTGCGCGAAGATTGCCTGTAGGCCTGAAAGACTATCACTGGACAGTCTGGTGAAAAAAGATGGTTGGAAAGAGATCCAATCTAGAACCCGCAGAATCGCAAGAAGCTTTGCTTGTAATACAGAGTTATTATCTCCGATTCTACAGGCCCATCCATGGATCGCCACATCGTTTAGCATGACGCAGAATGCTTACGTCTCGCCTATCAGTGCAAACGATTGGAACTCTTGAGGGTACACTCTCAAAAAAACTTTCTTCATTTCACGGAAAATCTATTGGCAGCAGTGCTGTCGGTATATTTCTTTCATTTGACGGATATCCATTTTTTCTTCGTTCCAAGAGGTAAAATATCCGTCAATTGAGGAAAGTTGGGAAAAAGCAAAAGCGGCTGACGCTGGATTCGAACCGGCCACACCAGCGTTAGAAAGCGAATACGCTAGCACGGGGCTATAGTTACACAGCTGCGAAATGGTTTGAAATAAATGTGTTCGTTTCAGATGGATATGGCTTAATCAATTCCTTTAAAAACTTTTAATTTTGAAGTTAATTTCGGGAAAATTTCGTCTTTAATGAGATAGCGGCTGAGTTTTTTTTTATATTTTAGTATTAATATAGAATAAAAATATGAATTTTAAATATATTTGCGTAGATTGCAAGAGGTAAAATATGGACGTTGTCTTTTTATTCGATAAGATCCTTTTTGAGTAATATCGATTTTTTTCCATTTAATTTTTTAATTCAAAAATCTTTTAAATGTTTTCATTTAAAGTATATTTTAAATGCGAGTATATATTTACAAACAACTTTGTAAATTCAACTTTATTTAACTTTATTCAACTTATTCAGCTTTAAAAAATAAATTGTGATTATTTTTGAATGAATAAGAAAAGTAATTGTTATTTTTTTTTAAATTCGAAAATATTTTGTCTTCTTAAATTAAATTAAACCTCTTAATTTATAGAATTTTTGTTTTTTTGTTTAAAAAATAAATTCGGATTTATTGCTAATAGACCCAATACACATGCGTACTAGAAGGGCTCCCAAATGGTCCGCCAACTGAACATCAGAATTTTCTTAGAGAAATTTTCCTTTTAGATTTTTCTTGCAACTTGCCAAGAAATTAACTTTTGAAGTAATTCTGACGCAAATTCTATAGAAAAATGTCATCAAATTTTCAGTTAAAAAATATTGATGCTCAGTTCGCGGACCATTTGGGAGCCCTGTGCTAGGAATAAACAGAATTTCTTCCTCTTTTTTAGACGTCATGGAAGAATTCTCGAATCAAACATGTTTTCTAGGAGTATGGAAATTATTCGTAAAAAATAAGGATAATTTAGTGTATATTGACGAATTTTTGTGACAGTGTATCAAATGAATGCTTAGAGGGGTTGACTTCCAGATGTGATGTTTCTTTTGTAGGATGAAGGAACCAGCTGCTAACTTTCCTATGTATGTCTGTTTGTGTAAATTGCTCTTCTTGAGTTTGTTTGTGATCAAGGTGAAGGATTCTATTCTTTACGTAATCATAACTTAGTATTAATTTTATGGAAAAGTTACATGTAAGTATTGTGAATGCGTCTGTGGAGATTGTTTTATACCCCCTCGCCATTCGTAGAAGGAATATCTCTTATAGCGTGGGAAGTTTGTTCTTCACTCTATTGGTGAGGTTTTCTCCCTAGACACCCAAGCCGTGGAAGATAATCCGTTTCACAATTGTGTGGTACCATATTTTTAGCATGTTGGGCTTAATGCCCCAAGATTTAGATGTTAATTTACAGCTATTATCGGGAAGTGTTTCTAAGGGTAATTTTATTGCGTTAATGTGTTCCATCCAGTTCAGATGCTTGTCTAATGTAAGTAATTCCTAGTAATTTCATGCATTTTACGTGTTTGACACTGCTTCCATTAATTCGCATCACAGGGTTGTGTTTTAGACCTATGGGTTTTCGAATGTGAGTGTTTGAGGTTTTCTTGGTAAGAGCTTGAGGTGACGATCGATGAGATGCTGAAGGAAAACAGTGTGTGTTTGAGGTTTTCTTGGCAAGAGCTTGAGGTGACGATCGATGAGATGCTGAAGGAAAACAGTGTGTGTTTGAGGTTTTCTTGGTAAGAGCTTGAGGTGACGATCGATGAGATGCTGAAAGAAAACAGTGTGTGTTTGAGGTTTTCTTGGTAAGAGCTTGAGGTGACGATCGATGAGATGCTGAAGGAAAACAGTGTGTGCTTGACGTGTCGTGATTTCAAGGTCTAGGTGCTGGCGACCCGTGAAGATAAAACTGAAATCTTCGGCGAAGGCGAATAGCAAGTAGCCTAATTTATGGAGTTCTTTTTAAATTACGTTTGCTATGAGCCCTTGGACCAATTGGAACTTGTGGGCACCCTTTTTTTAGTTGGTGCATTGATGTGCCAGTGCTCCAGTTAATTAATATGTTTCCGTGTGAGAGATATGAGCCGATGGTTCCAGTTATATTTCTCGGACAGTTGATTGCAATTAGCTGGCGTAAGATGTCCCGCCACTCCACGTTATCAAATGCGACAATGAAATCGAAGGAGAGTAAGGAGATGTAGAGTCAAGAATCTTGACTGACGGCAAAGGAGGACGCAATGTCGAACAATGCTTTTTTCAGGAGCAAATCATGATTGGCAAAAACACTTTGCCCGTATGATATATGGGCAAATAAGGGAAACGGTTAATAATGTGCAATGTTTAGATCATTTCTTATGTCAGCATACTTCAAAGGAGAACTGGTACCTCCTATTCATTGTTTACTCCACCTAGGAACAGTACAGATATAAAAATACTGTTTAATTTATTATTAATATGTATAAGCACTGTATTCCATTACTTTGTTTAAAAAGTTACGAAAATCTAATAAGATATTTTTATTGCATGTATTCATACATTTTCAGCAAAACTATGCGACTATGTGAACTACATCATAAAAGTCTTGTAACTTCATAAAATAAAACAGAAACGCTTTTTATGTTCAGTTACACCAAAAGAAAAAAATTGCAGCTAATGATGTGTCATGTTGAAGCAATTTTTGAAGATAATTTAATTTATTTAAACAGTAAATTTAAAATTCTAGTTCAATACTTTCAATCTCCTAAACATTATCTGTGAAATACACATTAAATTTTTTATCGCTTGTCGCAGGTGTTCTATTTTAAGCTTAAAGAATTATATTAGCAAAATGCTTATTTTTTAAAATTTTTTGCGTGTTAAAACAAGTTCGATGTGTTATGTAATGTGTCACTAGAAAATGGCTCGAAATTTCTGAAAATCACAACTGAATAAAACCACGGTATTAACGTACATACACACATAAAGAAAAATTTTATTTTGAATTTCAGAATTTCATCAAAAAGTAAAAATTAAAAAGCATAAATAAAAAAATGAATAAAAAATAACATGATAAAATTTAAATGAGTAATAAGACGACATTAAAATTTAAACTTTACTGGTACACTTCGAATCCAAATTAACGAATGAAATAATTGATAATTAAAATTATAAGACAGTAATGTAATTTTCAATAATAAAGTTAATATTTCTATTTCAATTTAACTTAACACTTTTCAGGCACCGAAAAATTCTGTTCATAAAATGATGAAATTTTTGACTGACACCAGAATTTACAAACGAACGTCTCAGGAATATAAAGCCCATTGTTCTAAACTATCATTACAAAAGCAAACATTTATTAAAAAATTCTTGGTGCTGTTATTATATTTAGAATTAAAATTAGGTTTTCACGCAATGGAACCATTGTGCCAGAAAGGTTTTAACCCCTTGAAGAGCGGTGGAATAAAATATATCTCACTTAATTTTAATTGCGAAACGCCATATTGATACCAGAAATTTAAGATGAAAAATATATTTATAATAAATACGCGAATAATTTCCGGTGCCAATCAATGATTTTGGCATTTAATCCTTTGCGGCGCGGTGGTTTCATAGATATATCACTTAATTTTACTTCCCAAACGCCACATTAGCACCGGAATTTTGTTTAAAAAAATTACGGTTTCTTGAATGTGTGAAATATAGCTCTTTCTTATTTTCAAATAAAGTTGTTTTCAGTTTCCGGTGTCCAGTCATTAATTCCAACACTTAAGCAATGAATTTGCCCTGCGCCGCAAAGGGTTAATAAATAGCCCCTGAAAGGGTTAAATAAAGTAAAAATTTTGGTTGTAAAAGAAATGTAAGGTTATTTCTAAAATATATTCATAACTTTTTGTTTGAAAATAGACAGTTTAACCCTTTAAATTTGGACCATTTAATTTCAATCATTAAATATTGGTACCAGATTTTTGGAATGAAAATTTCCCTTTTATTACATTCGTAAAGAAAAAAAAACTGTTACATAATTTCAAATAAACTTGTTTAGAAATTCTGGTATCACTTAATAATTTCATTTACGAGTAGGATAACTTTACACTTCAAAGAGTTAAAAGCTAATTAAAATATTAAAACCAATTTTGTATATAGTAATTTTTATTTATATACTGCTTATATTACCAATTGTAAGAAATAAAATCAACTGTGCACATTGTCATTTTTAAACTTTAATTGTTTATACAGGGTTCGCACACTCCTTATATTTTTTAAGGACTCTGACACCACTATTAATTATAAGAAAATTTATATTTAATTTTAAAGAAACAGAATTTCTAACCATTACCTTTACTCTCAAATTTCTAATATTTTTCCTACAGTAAAATACTTCATATATAATGTTAAATTTTAGTAGTAAGATTGTGCGAACCCTGTTATACTACTAATTGTAAATATTAAAACCAAACATAAGGTTATTTTTAAAATATATTAATAACCTTTTGTTTCAAGCACCGTAATTTCTGGTGTATAATCCGTTGGTCAATCATTTTTCGACGCAGAATTTCTTAAAAAATGAAATGAAATTTTTTAGATCGCGATAAATATTAGTCTTTAATTACGCAATAAAAAGTTTGGGTCCAAACGAAATTGCTTGATTTGCGAATTACATGCTTGAAATTACGGTACAACGGTCTGAATTTTGGACCGGTTAATTTTTACCACTAAATGCCACATTGGTTCTAGATTTCTGAAATAAAATTTTCCCTTTTATTAAGTTCGCGAAGGCAAATTTGTACTTATTTTCAAATAAATTTATTTACAAATTCTGGTATCACTCAATCATTTCAGTGTTTTACGAGTAGAAAAACTGTATACTTGAAAGAGTTAAAAACTAATTAAAATATTAATACCAATTTTGTATATTGAACATTTTATTTATATATTGCTTGTATTACCAATAGTAAGTTAAAAAAACCAATGAAATGAATAATTTTTTTTAATAAACCATTTAGGTCAATAAATTAAATTTTAAAACTGAGCTATTTAGTGAAATAAATTAACTTAAAAAATTAAACTATCCAATGCAAAAAATCAACTTTTAAGAAAAAAGTGAAAGAAAGAAACTTTTAAGTAATCACTTGAAAGAGTTCAAAACTAATTAAAATATTAAAACCAATTTTGTATATTGCAATTTTTATTTACATATTGTTTATATTATCAATTGTAAGTATTAAAATCAATTGTTTACATTGTCAGTTTTTAATTTTAATTGTTTATATTACCAATCGTAAATATTAAAACCAAACATAAGGTTATTTTCAAAATATATTCACAAACTTTTGTTTCAACGTACCGTAATTTCTGGCTATAATCCGTGGAGCAAACGATCATTTTTCGACCCAGAATTTTTTAAAAAATAAGTTGAAATTTTTTAGATCGCGGTAAATGTTGAACTTGAATTACTAAATAAAAAAAACCTAGGTCCAAACAGAATTGTTTGATCTGCGGATTATGTTCCGGAAATTACTATTTTTTACCGGAATTTAACCCTTTGAGCTCTGGGGTGTAAATTTCTTCAAAATTCCAAATGTCACATTGGCACCAGTATTTTGCAAAGAAAAAAACCGGTTAACGATAAACGCGAGAAAATGCATTAAACCTTTTAGAAGTAAATTTGGTCAAATTTTCTGGTGTCATTGTGACATTTCAGAATTAAAATTATGTGGTAGAAAATTCTACCAGCAGAGCTCAAGGGGTTACTTAACCCTTTCCGGCACGGGCAAAATCTATTAGTAAAATGAGAAATTATCGATTGACACCGGAATTCACAAACAAATCTTTTAGGTATTTTGAAACCCTTAATTAATCCTTTGCGGGGCAGGGCAAGTTCCTTGCTTAGGTATTGAAATTAATGACTGACACCGGAATTTCAAAACAACTTTATTTGTAACTAAGAAAAAAGGCTATACTTCACGCATTCAATAAACCGTAATTATTTTTAACAAAATTCCGCTGCGAATGTGGCATTTGGGAATTAAAATTAAGTGGTATATCTATGAAACCACCGCCTCGCCAGGGGTTAAAGCTTTTATTGTAAAAGCAAAATACTACTAAAATATTATTGGTGCCGCTTGCAAGTTTTGAATTAAAATCAGGTATCCCAGATCGGGCGCAGTGTACCGGAAAGGGTTAACTGCCGAAGCTTTAACCCGGGAAAACACGCGCTTATCCAGGGTAGAAATGGTTTTAACTTTGTCACCAATAAAATTAAATTATAACCATCATTTTATTTAGGCGGAGACGATCCTTACAAGTTTTGCGATAAAATAAGTTACTTTTAAAAGATAAGTGGTTAAAATTGCAAAAATCATACGCACTTCGGGTCTAAAAGACCCGGTGCGTGTACTCCCGGGTTAAGAAAATAATCTTCAACTTCTTTGCTAAAAAAATTTGCCACCAAAAATTTTGTAAAATAATCTTTCCTTTATTTAATGGTAAGAGTTTCTTTTTGTTAATAAAGCAAAAATTTTTAACTCTAAAAAAGTGGTTGTTCGATAGCTAATTTTAGAAATATGCATTTATTTGAGCGAGACGTATATATACGCCCGGGGCAGTTAAGGGGTTAACGCTCTGAATTTAGGACCACTTAAGTTTTTTTTTTACTAAATGCCACAATGGTACTACATTTTTGAAATGAAAGTTTACCTTTTATTAACTTCTTGAAGAAAAATTCTTACTTATCTTCAAATAAATTTGTTTATAAATTCTTATGTCACTCATTCATTTCAACATTTTATAAATAAAAAGCTTTAGACTTGAAAGAATTAAAAGTTAATTAAAATTTTAAAACCAATTAATATTACAGTTAATTTAGAAATATGTTCACATAATCGGATATTAAACTGAAATATTATAAAAATACACTTACAGAGTTTTTCTTAAATTCATTTCCTTTCCCGCGAGATTTGTTAGTCTCATCTTTTAGTTTCATGCAATTAATAATTTCTTTTTTCTGTTCTCTCCTTTCTAAATTACATAGAAATATTTTTTTTATCTAATAAATTGATAAATGAAGATGATTTTTCTTGTATTCAAATATTTACAAAAGATAAATATTACATGATAATTTAAGGCAAAAAAAGTTTCTTTACATTCGTGGATATCATTAATTTAATATCTCGTTTTATAATGAATGCGTTCAAAATTGAATACAATATTTAATGATCATTCGTTTGGAAGCATTCTTGCTTATGTTTAATCTAAAATATAACTGTTATTGCTATCTTACAGTTTAATGCTCATTATTTTAAACTTATATTACGTAATCTTAAAATAAAAGTTTAATAAACATAAGAAATACAATAATTAAAAAATTCTCCCAATGAAATGAATCAATTTTTAAAAATAAATTAGCCAGTGCAATAAATTAATTTTTAAAATTAAGCCATTCAGTGAAATAAATTAACTTAAAAAACAATCAAACCACCGAATGCAAAAAATCAACTTTTAAAAATTTCAGGATCTATGCACATCTTTTTGAATACTGGGTCGTATTGAGGGACAGTATTGAATCAAAATGGTGGCGGCAAATATGGATATTTTAAATCCGGGGGAAAATGCACATATTGAGACTTTAAAAGGTTTTTACTCTATTACCAACAAATACAACTAATATTCGTCAGCTTATTAAGTCGAAGACAATTGTTACAAACTCTGAGATACAATAAGTTGAAGATTACTTTTCGAAAAATAGTGGTGACAATTGTAAAAACCACAGGCATTCTCGATACATCATACCCGACCCGACTACTCCCCGGTTATCTCCCGACTACTCCCCGGTGCGATTCGCTGTGTTTGAGTACTGCAATTTTTAGATTCTTTGAAGTCTTCTTCGCTTTTTTTAACCCTTCAAAAAACGCCGTTTTCAATCTGCAAACACTTAATTTTAATGTCAAAACTGCCAAATGGCACAGGCAAATTTTTGTACAATCTTGTTCTCATAATAATATGAGTGTAGAAAAACTTGTGATTATTTTCAAATCAATTTGATTGTAAGTTGCGGTGCGAATTAATTATTTGAACATTTTTGAATAAGAAATTGTTTCTGAAAGGGTTAATGTCGGAAACAGTGTTGCCAGTGGGCTACTTTTTTTTAAATTCATATTTCTTGATTGGCACCACTTTATTGAAACAGTAAAATTCTCTTTATTTTAGCCTTATTTAATATGTCATTAAATAAGAAGGGTTTTCCCATTTCAAAAAAGTGGTGTCAATCAAGAATCTGAATTTAAAAAAAAGTAGCCCACTGGCAACAATGCTCGGAAAAGTAAGGCGAGGGATATTCTTCGAAGATAGCGATTCTCAAATTCAAGGGACTGTTCCCCGATTTAAAAATTCAACCTAGGACAGTCGTCATTTTTGTATCAGCTCGTAGGTTTAGTAATCGATAGACTGCGATTTTTGATTCAATAAAGAACTTTTACTGAAGCATATGAATATTCTTCTTATTGTTATATATATCGTTTCTCTCTTTCTCTTACGCCAAAGCGTATTAAATTAAAAATACATCGCTGGATGTCCCCATATTTCAAAGATATTTCGTAAATAAATTTTATAATTTTAAAGCAAAATTGGGCTTTTTTGAGGTAAACTGGCCTAAATTGCCTTATTCAATATTTTACATCTTTGCACCCTACAAACTATAAATAAATATACAAAGAAGCTTTTTTCAGTTTCATCCTTATCTTATTTCTTTTTTAACGCCATTAACAGGGTTCGCACAATCGTACCGCTAAAATTTAACATTATATTTGAAGTATTTTACTGTAGGAAAAACATTCGAAATTTTAGAGTAAAGGTGGTGGTTAGAAATTCTGTTTCTTTAAAATTAAATATAAATTTTCTTATAGTTAATAGTGGTGTCAGAGTCCTTAAAAAATATAAGGAGTGTGCGAACCCTGATTAAGAAATAATCCATGGCCCTCTGAATGCTAGGCTTGAGCGATGTGACATAAATGGCCGCTGCCGAAGGCAGATTTAAAAAAATGTATTTACTGCTCCTAGAATTTTGACACCAGCATTTTATAAAAGATTTCTTTGGCTTTTTTAATTTCCGAAAAATAAAGCGGAAAACTAAAAAAATATATATATGTGTACCAAAATTCAAGGAGGCGTACACACGATAAAAAAATGCCGCCTTCGGCAGCCGCTTTTTTTTGTGTCAGCGCTTAGGAGTAGTATTCAGTGGGTGATGAATAATCGTATGTGGTAACATTTATATCTTGAAATTTACAGAAAGAGCTATCTGGTCGAAACATTAATTGCTGTTCTAACAAGGGAGCCACCAAACGTGTTGCGCACAGATTTTGATGATTTCAAAATATGTTGTAGGGGTCACACCAGTAATTATTCTGATGAAAGAGTTTCTTCAAATGGGCCTTAGTTTTTAAGAAATGGGGGGGGGGGTTCAAAGTTCAGAATTTATTTTAAATACTCATTAATATAAAATTTGCTTGCAGCTTCGTGGCGTAGTGGTAGCGTGCGAGCTTCCAGACTCGGACTTGGAAGGATTTAAATGCACGTTCGACCTTTCTTTCCCTTCTTCATTTTTTATACACTTTTTTTCCGTTACATATTTATTAACTATTTAAACAAAGCAAAATTTTGAGCGCTTAGACTAGAATTATTTTTATAAATAAAAAAATTTTGGTATTTGAGCTAAAAAAAAAAAAAAAAAAAAAAAAAAAAAAAAACAGTAATCATAGAAACCCTGCTTACAATATGCATTTATATTGTGGTATATTTGTTAAAAAATATATTCGTTTTTAAGCAGAAACAAGTATGAATGGGAAAAAAATGAATCAACATGTATAAATATTTAAATAAAAATTTCTCTCCTAAAAAATATTTAACTGCTACCTTCATATTTTTTTTCGTGATTAATAAATTTATCATTTAACATGAAAAGTTTCGTTCTATTAAAAAAGGGAAAAATAATAAATTAACGCTGGTCATATTTAATGCTTTGATTAATGCAGTAATTTTTATGCTGTTTAGAAAATAAATATTGTGTACTTATTTTTGATACAATTTTTCGCAACCAAATTTCAGAAGTAGTAGAATTTTGTATTCACATTTCTAAACTTTTTCAAGGATTGATTTGTAAAGGATAGATAAATTAAATAATGTTCGTTACATACATACGAAAAACTGATTCAAATATTAAATTGTTCTTTAATTATGTTAGTAATATGAATTAATTGCTCAATTTTAATTTTAAGAAATGACTTATAAATCTTTCACTTAAAAATAATTTTTTAAGTGAAAGATTTACAATCTAAAAAGGAATATACAAAATTTCAAAGATATCGTTAAAAATGGAGTTTCAATATGAAATTTAAAATTTGAAATACTAGGGGATCTTACCCGGACTTGCCAGGTTACAGAACATAGACAAAAACCAGTTTTGCTTCTAACTCTAGGCTTTGTACGCTTCAAGGACCCTTAAGTACTTTTTACCAAAGTTTTTGTAACATAAAATTTGCCTTATTTAGCAGAAGATAATTGCCGAAGCGTCAGTCAAGGCTTACCTTGGTAACACAAAATTTTTTGGTTTCCGTCTGTCTGTTCCACGATAACTACCGTAGAAAACATCCGACTTCCTTGAAATTCAGTAAGCACGTTCATGAAGTATCTGAATTTAGCTGTATACCAGATCAGTGTTGCCAGATGGGCGACTTTTTTTAAATTCAGATTCTTGATTGACACCACTTTTTTGAAATGGAAAAACCCTTCTTATTTAATGACATATTAAATAAGGCTAAAATAAAGAGAATTTTACTGTTTCAATAAAGTGGTGCCAATCAAGAAATCTGAATTTAAAAAAAAGTAGTCCACTGGCAACACTGTACCAGATCAGCTGTATAGTAGATCCCAGCTGTATAGTAGATCCCAGCTGTATAGTAGATCCCAGGTGTATAGAGTTTTGTTATGTTTAGTTCATCCGTTCGGAAAATATAGAGAATTTTATTTTGCACCATAACGCTTTTCAATGGCAATTCAGACTATTTTCTAATTTCCATTTGTGGAAAGGAAATGGCGCGTTTATAGCGTAATTTAAATGGTAAATTTTGAATGTTAAAAGTTCCTCATAAAGTTTTAAATCATTCCCATCCATTTTAACTTTTTCAATATATTACTCAGATTTTATTTTAATTAGGTGTATAATTTTTTTATAGAACTTAAGGGGCGGTGGGATATATTTTATCCCACCGAGATTCTCACCAAAAACTTTTTACGAAATTTTATGTTTTTAACTTTGGCGGCAAAATGGTGAAAAATTGTCTTTTGTTATTTGAAAACAAAACTTTTCGATTTTCCGGTGAGAATTCAATAATACAGAGACATTATTGCTTGCCCCTCAGTGGGTTAATGAATAATCTAAAGAAAGATACTAAATTTGAAACGTCTATTAGACTTATCAGGTTTCGTACGTATCAAGTAATTCAAGGGATACCAGGAACTTCGTTAAGTACAGATCGCTATATACGAAGATAAACCTCATAAAACTGCAGATCAGGAACCTCAACGTCAGCTCTGCAAATCCTTCTATTTCAATCTCATTTTACATAATAATCAACATACAACAATCTGCATTTTTTTACACATAAATATTTATAAGTATTACATAAAATTCTTAGAAGTTTTCAATGGAAATAAATAATAGAAGAAAATATACAAAAAGCAATATTAATTTAAACTCAATCTCTTTTATATCTAATTTATAATAGTGTTTTTACAGATTATATTTCGGTATATTTCCTTTATGTTCATAGACACATAACTCAAATGAAAACGCACTGCCAGCAATTATTATTCATAAGTCCAATTATTGCTCATTTTCTTTTAAATGCTTATTCTTCCTTTGTGTGTCCCTGAAAATGAATGTTAAGTTCCTTGCGCACCATATTCTATTGAAAGAACTTGTATCAAATTTAGTGATGTGCATCAATTTCAGTATGTTTAAAATATCATGAAAATACACAGCAAACGATTTTTCTCCGTAGGTCTTAGTGCAAGGAATTCTTTTGAGTGGACCTGTAAATGAACCAATAATGCTTCAAACTTCACTCTCAATACAGACTATGCCACAGTAAACCACAATAATATATATAGATTCCATAATAATCGGATTATATTTACGTGAGATAAGCCCGAATAGATAGACATACGGACAAATGAATTTATAAGCCTTTTTCAACTATGTTGGAGAGTGTTGACAACGTAATGCTACTAACATAGCTTATATTTGACGCAAAGCTATGTTGCATAGCACACCACATTATTAAAAATTAACTAACCTTTTATTTTTCCCTGGCAGACTTCATGCTTAATTTTTCATAATTGGAATTATTTAAATGATTTATTTTTTATCAGCTATGAAATGCGTTGCTAAGCAATTGACAAAAGAAAAAGAATAAAATAAAATATGTATCATGTCAAATATGTAAATTGATAAAACAAAATGGTTTATATTAGTGGAAAACATGTCTTAACCCTTTCCGGCGCGGATAAATTCTGTTAGTAAAGTGAGAAATTGTTGACTGACACCGGAATTTACAAAAGACTTTTTTAGAAATTAAGAGCTTCTGATTTAAGCTGTCATTGTAAAAGTAATATTTTACTAAAATATTATTGGTGCTGGAAATTAAAATTAGGTGTGCCCGGAATGGACAAACTGCGCCGGAAAGGGTTAACCCTTTCCGGCGCGGTGTCCCTTAAAAAGGACACCTAATTTTAATTTTACTGGCACCAAGAATATTTAATTAAAATTTTCCTTTGATAAAATGCCTAAAAATAAGCAAGTTCGTATTCTCTAATAAATTCGTTTATAAATTCTGGTGGCAGATAATTATTTCAATTAAACTTACTCCGCGCCGGAAAGGGTTAAGGGGTTAACCACTTCCCTGATTTGCCCCTACATCATACGGGCAATGTGATTTTGCCAATCATGATTTATTATTTTTACCAGTAAATGTTTATTGTAAATTTTGTATTATTTAATGCTAGCATTTTTGTGATTTCATTGGGAAAAAAATTTCTGCTATGAAAAACCGGTGTTAAAAGATTAAAAATTTTGTAAAAGGCGCAAAAAGTAGGCATTATTTGAAAGTTTTTTCAATAATATTGATTAGTTAACCCCCTGAAAAGTGGTGGAATAAAATATACCCCACTTAATTTTAATTGCGAAATGTCACATTTGAAATGAATTTTGAAATGAAAATTTTAATTTTACTAAGTACGTGAAGAAAATCGTTTGCCTATTTAGAAATTAATTCCTTTTTAAATTCTGGTGTCGATGAAATATTTCATCATTTTAAGAATAGAAGTGCTTTGCCCCTCAAAGAATTAAGTAGTTAATAACATCATAAAACCTTTTTATACCTAATATATTCAAAGAAAGTTTTAAAATTTATTAAAAGCGATTCTTTCTTATTAATCTTTTCAGCAGTTTAAGAGCATAGTTGGATAATGTGGCTTAAATATAATTTTTTATTTGTATTATATAATTTTTAAATTTATTAATCGATGAAGTTTTAATTTCATTCTGGAAGATTATACGTAAACAAATTCGGAACTATTTATACTGTTTTAAGTGCAAACGGATTTATCTTTCATAATTTGGTTGAACGAAGAGACAAGATTTAAAAATACACTGCTCAAAACAATTAACTCATTAGTGCCTAGCGTCCCATTTTTGGGACAGTTTTAAAATATTCAAGTAAGCGCATTTCATGCCAGTAAAAAAGGAGGATAAATAAATACTTTGTTTCTCGAGACAAAGTCCTCGATAAAATAAGATAAAAGTTATTCTTTCTTTAAAAGTGGTGGGAAAATGCAAAATTAGAATTTTAACGAAGAAAATAATTCAGGCATTAATGGGTTAAAGGATATTGCAGTTTTAGGTGGATTTTGTATCTGGGAAACTTTTTAGCTGATTGATACATGGTCGACAGACATAGTAGATTATATGAGAATAAATTACACATGTTTGGCAGAAAAAAATGCATTTTATAGAGCATTTGTGTACAAAAGGAAAAAAACACAATTTGTGCATATGAGATAAAAAGCGTAAGAAAAGGTGTTTTCATCAAAGAAAATCATTTTCAGTAGGGGGTATGGTTTCCACGGGCGGCCAGCAACGTTGAACACCTTTGAGGCATGGACTCAACGAGGCTATTAATGACGAGTTGGGGTATTCTGCCCCACTCTTCCAGAAGAGCACTTTCCAGTTCTTGGAGAGTTTGTGGGGGTTGTTGGCGGCCAGAAACTCGTCTTCCTAAAGCGTCCCAAACGTGCTCGATTGGATTCATGTCTGGAGAACACGCTGGCCATTCCATTCGAGCGATTCCTTCCTCGAAAAGGAAATCCTCCACCAGGTTTGCACGATGTGGCCTGCAGTTATCGTCCATTTAAAATGAAGTTATCTTCGATTGCTGCAGCGTAAGGAACTACAATAGGTCTGAGGATCTCATCCCTATATCGGCGACCAGTCAGAGCTCCATCTCGAATGATGTAGAGGTCAGTGCGCCCGTCAATGGAGATGCCACCATACACCAACACTCCTCCACCGCCAAATCTGACACTTTCGTGCACGAACGCAGGATTATTCCTACTGCCACGGATACTCCAGATGAAAATACGCCTATTATCCGGATGCACAGAAAAACGGGACTCGTCAGAAAACAGAATATTGCTCCATTTATTTCTCCTCCAGTTGACATGCTCGGTTGCCCACTCCCTGCGGTCGCGACGACGCCTTGATGTTAATGTAACACATACCATCGGTCGGCGAGCATACAGACCTACAGCATGGAGCCGGTTTCGGACAGTCTGAGTTGAAATCGTGGTGCCTGTAGCCGAGCGAAGGTGTTGTTGGAGAAGAGTAGCGTTCATGTTTCGGTGTCTCCGAGCTATTAACGCTAAATACCGAACTTCATTGGGCGTTGTTGCCCGTCTGCGACCTTGCCCTGGTCTTCGGCCTGGACATCCACTCTCCAAAAAACGGTTCCAGATCCTAGAAATGACACTTCGTGACACTCCAATGGCTTGCGCTACTTCGGCTTGAGTTTGGCCCCCTTCTAACCTACCAACAATTCTCCAAGTTTCTGAATCTGTCAAATGACTTCCCTGAGACATCGTACTCATCGAAAGAAAGCAATCACTGAATGCCGATCATCCTTGTCTTCATTCTCTTTTATCCAGTTGAAAGTCAAATTTCATTCGCTGCCGCTGAAGCGACGTTTTTGACGTCGAACTCAAAATTTGCATACTCCACAGTTTGAAAACCAGAAAAATTTGCATTTGTGATTCTTTTCTTCTATTTTCGGCAAAAAAAATTTCGTTTATATCTTTATTTTATATAAAACTTCAAATATCCTTTAATTGTTTTGAGCAGTGTATTTCATGCTTCGAAGATTTTTTACCCCTTGATGAGCAGGTGGGATATATTTTATGCCACCTAATTTAAACGAGATTCTTACCAGAAACTTGTAACGAAATTGTATGTTTTTAACTTTGGTGGTAAAAGGCTGAAAAATTGTCTTTTCTTATATTAAAGCAAAATTTTTCGATTTTTCCGATGAGAATTCAATATTACAGATACATTTTTGCTTACCCCTCAAGGGGTTAAAATGTAGAAACAATCAGTAAATTGAGGTTAAATTTCTGGGTGAAATTCCATAACCGCATGCATTTGGTGGGGGGTTGTTAGTGCCGAGCGTACACACTTTTTATTTCAGAATGGTAATTTCGATTTCTTCGTATCAAGAGTTTTGATTTTAAGTTAAAACTTAATGTAAGTCGCATGATCTCTATATACATATATACATATATATTTTTATATATAATAAATGCAATATGGAGAAAATATAATGTGTCATATGTAGTTTGTGAAACTCATTCAGATGTTTTGCGCGAAATTGACGCAGTCAGAGTTTCTGTGATCTCTTGCTACATAAAGTGACAGAAAAATGTCCAGACCGTAAGTATTGCTTTTTTCTTATTATATGTGATAAATGAATGAATGGTCAGAACATCTGATTGCGGCGCCGTAGGCGAGTGTTCGATCGCGACTAGGCACAGTTAACTCAGCTTTTTGCCCCTTCGGGAACGATAAAATAAGTACCAATCTGGCTTGGAAACAAAACACAAAATATCTCGCGTTAGGCTGATCACTAGGGCCTGATTACAAACGGGGCACTCTCTAACCAGAAAAGTTTTACAGAAATTCTCGCCTTGTTTAACGATGATATCTTTTCACGATGATATCTTTTCAACAATACCACTTTCGTCAAAATCGAGATTAATTTTTTTGCGATTCCCCAGTAAGGTTGTACTTAGCTACGAGACATAAATTGTCTGATATCTCGAAGACGACACATTTCCGACGGGTAATTCCAATGAGTCTTTTATAGCTCACATTGAGATATTTCCAACGATACCACTTTCGTCAAAATCGGTGATATACACTTCTTGCACTTCCCTAGTAAGTTCTTTTTGAGAAAAGAAAAAAACTTTATTAACTTGGACATGGGAATTGAAGGGTTAAAATTGGTAAATTGACTGTCGAAATATGGCTTAATAAATAGCTTCTGTAAAAAACCTTATATCAGGGTTTGTGTGCATCAAGAGTTTCAGGCGATTTTAGGTGTTTTAGTACCAGAAATTCCGCAAGAAACGGGTTGCTTTAGCCTGAAGAGCGAATTTTGTTTTATTAAATAAAGTCAATATTTATTTACGAAAATTGTGTTAAAATGTCCTTGAAAGTGCTCTAAGCGTACGAACCCTGTGACATGTGCGCTCGGTGAATACGAATATTAAAATTTAATTTACCACTGATGAAATGAAATATGCCTGTCAAGATTAGACAAAAATAACAAAAGTCATTTTCCTTTTATGATGCAAACATAACGTTGTAGCTGAGCTTTTAAAGTCTGTCAATATTTATTAAAAGACTGTCATATATTTATTAAATTTTATAACCATATTATCGGTTACGTGCGGCATCAACAAATTTTAACACGCAAGGAATAAGCATTTCTGTATTTTAATCAAGCTCTTATGAAATAAAAATATAACACACATTTAATCTTGTTGATTAGGAAATTGTTACCAGAATTCAATTAAGATGTCGAGTATAATTTCGTTTATTGCAGGTTGTAGAATTTGGGAAAATTTGTAAAATATATATTTTCTACTAAAATTGTATTTCAGAAGTTTCTAACTTCAGTTGCATTTTAATTCATTAATTGATATATTACACTGCAAGGAGAAAATAATAGTTTTATTTTAATCTTATATGTAGGGAAATTATAACTAATCTCACGTCACGATATTTATATAGTTGTTGTGAATGATCTAATCTATATATTACAATGAAATTTATAATTCATCCGGTGCAGATTAAATGAAATCTATGCATAAAAGTCAGCCAGATCTTTTTTATTGCAGAGTAAAATTTATATTTCAAATAATGGTATTTCTAAAATAAGCGAAATTAAATTAACACCTTAACTGTGCTGCCTGAACTGGATTCGGGCAAGAACACTTTGCTTGCTTGGTTACTAAAAGTTTTTCGGTACCACTAATTTGTAACTGTAAATGTGACTTTATTGATTATCAGATATTTTTCAGTTAAGTAAGGCAAACATTTTAGTATGCGGAAAGTGATGTTCAGCGGCTATTTTTAATTTATGTTGTAAAAAAAGGCATAGTTAAGGGGTTAAAGAATCGAGGGAAAAAATAACAAAAATCAAAGTTCATTTCTGTTAACTCTTTGCAGCGCAGAGCACTTTTATTGCTTAAGTGTGGAAATTAATGACTGGCACCGGAATTTGAAAACTACTTTATTTATAAATAAGCAAAAGCTATATTTCACGCATCTAATAAAGTGAATTTTCTTTACCAAAATTCTGGTGCCGATGTGGCCTTTGATGATAAAAATTAAGTGGTTTCATAGACATACACCGTCCCTCAAGAGGTTAATACATCAATCCAAACTTGATTTCTGAATATTTGAACCCCACGAAATTTGTTCATAGACATTTTATGCGTAAATGATTAGATTATTATAAATTCTCTCTACAACTTAACAAATGGATTTTCCATGTTTAATATAAAATATAGAATATTCTCATTTTTTAACGTGAAACTTAAAATTTTTACCAAAAGAAAACTAAAAATTGGTTTCTCGTATTTAGTGACTTCAGTGTAAATTTAGGCGGCATTTTACCGAAGTTATGAAATAACATTTTTAAATGTGCCATCCAGAATTTGATACAAAATGTAAGACAGTTTCATAAATTGAGACAATTTATGAAGCGTATCATACTATGCGGGTTCCGACCAGAGCACTGACACAAAAATTAAGGCTACTGAAGACGGATGTTTTTCCTCGTGTGTACGGCCACCGCTCTCTTAATACTAGGCCTGATAGTTGATACAGAGTTGACGGCTACTGAAGGGTAATTTTTTTTAACACATGTACTTTGTGTTAAATTTTGATACCAGTACTTTACAGAAAATTTCTTTGACCTTTTTTATTCTGAGAAAAATGAAGAGGAAAAATCTTTTATAAAACTAATGGTACCAAAATTTAAGGGACTGTACACACGTTGAAAAAAATTTTGCCTTCGACAGCCACCTTTTTTTTTTTGCCAGCGCTCAGGCCTTCCTATGTCATGTATATGATTTCGGATGTTTAGAATGTTTTAATCCGACTAAAATGTTTTCAGTTTTTTATCACCCGTCCATTAATTTTTTTTCACTGCTAATTTTTACGTGTTTATTTTAAGCCACTACTTTTAGCGCTACAGGTACCGATTCGAAGCTATTTATAATTTTTAATATAATGATAAATTTGCAATTTAAAAAGCATGTGTTGCTATTCGACATTTGTTATTTAACCATAACTTTTACATCTCAATATTTAATTTTCGCCATACTATCTCACGCCATACTTAATATACATACATATAAATATCCACCACATCCCATTTAGGGTACGATTGCTAGGGGATCATATATCAGGAAAAAATTTTGTGATCATTCTCTTGCAAAATGTTTTACATTTTATGGTTTATTGATTACGATATATTGATATAATAAATTGTTATCCATTGGTTGATGAGGGGGATACTATACTCCCTGTAGGAACAATCGGCTTTAAAAGTACAAACTTCCTCTTTTCATTTCCTTTCGCTACCATAGTTACTAACCAAAAATAAGAGTCAAGGAGTGACCTACGAAGGGTTAATGAAAAGAGCATGTTTGTCCTTGAAAAGGCAATTTTTCCTACAGTGAGTATAATACTATATTCTTTTTGAACAGAGTCAAACTTTGTGCTGCTATGCATACTAAAGAGCTCTAGTGTTATTACTACCTTATTAACTAAACACGTAAAATGGATTAAGCAAAGCGCAGACAAAATTATATCTGACTTTCTGGATACTATTCCTTCTAAAAATTTAATATTTAGCAAAGGTTTCCTTTAAATCAGTCCAATGGCTTGTGCGAGAAAGTTCTGTATTATGTTTAACTTAATTTAAAAATCCTCCAGGTCTATAATTTCAAGACAAACTAATACCTTAATATCTGGAACAACTTTTTTTAAATAGTAAAAATTTTGTTTAGAAATCATCTACTTGAATTTGCACAAAAACGGACAAAATTGGAATAAAAATAAAAACCTAGTCTCTCATTTTATAAATGAGTAATTTAATGATTTAAAATTTAAAAAGTCGGAGAACAAAACTCTCTTTTAACAATGATAACCTCATTAAAATGAAAAACATATTCATGTGTAAAAATCTTTGTATAAATTGTGTATATCTTGCGAAAAATAAAATACAATTTATTTTTTAATTTATAATTAATTAAAATAATGTATAAAAGAGCACTGAATGAACTCGACATTAATAAATTTTTTATTCGGAAGTGTATCTAAAGGTTATATTTTCAAGTGTTTACTTTTTAACGATAAAATCTAATGAAAAGTAAAATATTTATTCCACTAGAAAATTCAAAATATCTCTAAATGTTGCCAATAAATTCTGTATTAAAGATGTAGTATTCACGAAAATTAGTTAAAATTATTATTTCTTGCTTTTATCACGTGAAATGTAAATACCGTCTCTAGTGCTGTGCTTATTGATTAAACAGTACATTGTTTTGCTGGTAAGAGCATCGTAGTTTAATGCTTTAACTAAACATAAAAATTAAAATACATTAAATAAATGAAAATCCTTTGTTTGTTAAATATATTTGATAATTATTTGGAACACTTAAGTACATACATAAGTATGTTGAATAAAATGTTGTTACTGGAAAAAAAAATATTGTATTTATTATACAATATATTTATTGCTGGGAATTAAAGACATAATTAACATTATTTGATAATAAGGATTGTTAAAATTCCTTGCTCTGGTTAAGAGCATCCATTTTAATGAATGGAGGATATAACGAGCAATTTATAATTTGTTAAAAGTTGCGAAAAAGGAATCTGTGTGTAATGGAAATCGGTTTCAAACTTTAAAAAATCCGATACTTTGCGATTTCGTCTTAGCATTTCGTCATTCTATCATGTATTCAAAAATAAGTACTACAACAAAAACATATAAAAAAAATCGGGATAGTTTTTAGATTTTGCAGATTTCGATTCAGCTACCTCATAAACTATACTGGTGTTGCGTTGACGTAACAGTAAAAATAAAGATGCATGCTTAAATTTTCTATCAAGCTACTGCTAATTATGAACTAAAGATTGCATTTGTTAAATGATAGAAACCTAGACAGTTAAATAAAACCAAAAGTATCTTTTAAAATATGTGACAGCAAATATTTTTAGCAAAAACATTGAAAATTCCACTCGTATAATTTTGGTGGTTAATGGGTTAACCATTTGTGGCTCAGTGTTCCATTACATGGAACACCCAACTTCATTTTAAAATGCCACAATTACATCAAAATTCTGGTATAAATATTTTGCGTTTATTAAGTGTGGAATAAATGGCTTTTTAGCTCATAGGCTATCAAAGCCTGAGAGTTTATGTGCCCGCCCGTTCAATGTGTACGTATGTGTGGCGATAACTCATGATAAAAATATCCGATTTGCTTAAAATTTTGGATATAGGTTTATTCTGATAAGGCGCTTACCTGAATAGTTTTGGGAGTTCATTCGATAAGTATAAGAGACGGGACGGGGGCTGATATCCCTCCACCCTCTTAATTTATAAAAATGGATTTTTCATGCAGAATTATCAGATTTCATTCGAATTTTAGATATAGGATCATTCTGATGAGGCGTTTTCATGATTAGTTTTGGGAATTCATTGTATGAGTATAAGAAGGGGGAAGGGGGGCCACCCCCGTTAATTCAGATGAATAGGTTTTTCATGCAGAATTATCAGATTTCATTCAAATTTTAGACATATTATCATTCAGATGAGGGCACCTCCATGATTAGTTTTGGGAGTTCATTGGATAAGTATAAGAGAGGGACGGAGTGTCTAACTCCTCCCCACTCTTAATTTAGATAAATGGGTTTTTCGTAGAGCATTATCAGATCCCATTAAAATTTTAGATATAGGATCAGTTTAATAAAGCTCCTCCAAGATTAGTTTTGGGCGTTAATTAGTTAAGTATAAAGGGGGAGGAATGGGGGGGGAATCCTCCCTTCATTTAGGTTAATGGTCACGCAGAATTTACCAGTTTGTTTCAAATTTCGGATTTAGGTTCATAGTGATAAGACGCTTCCCTGATTAATTGTAGGATTATTTTGTTAAGTATAAAGTGGGTACAGGTGATTACCTCCTTTTAAATCTAGATTAATGGGGTTTTATGCAGAATTGTCTGATTCGTTTTAAATTTTTAATGTAGGTTCTTTCTGGTAAGACGAATCTCTGAATAATTTTGGAGGCGTGTCCCTGATTAGTTTTAGGGGTGCAGTGATTAAGTATAAAAAGGGGAACTGGGGGGGGGGGTCTGTTTCCTATCTTAAGTTTCTACAGAATTTTCGGTAGAATTAACCTCCGAAGGTGGTTTCTGTGCAATTTCAAAGAAAAATCTAAAAAAAAAAAATTTTCTAAGAAAATATTGATGTTCAGTTGGCGACCTACTGGGAGCCCTGCAATATTGAAAGTATTATGAGAATTAAGGGCTAATGACGCATTTTCGCACAGTAAAATTCTCCGTATTCACGCATAAAACCACACTTTTTAAAAATGACTCAGTTTCACACCCGAATTTTCTCCATTTAGCCCTTTTAAACCTCCGCACTCGAGAGTTTTGCTTGAGGCATTTAAAACGCTATGAAAATCGAATCTAAACTTTAAAAAATATCAATAAAAGTTTCCTTCATTCTGTTAAATCTTATCATATGTCCATGATTAAATGATATCCTATGATAGATAATGATTCTTGGTTGCCATGAGGATTACGCGCTGTTTAAGATGGAGCCTAATTATCTCCGTAATACAGAATTTAATGTAAATAATCAAAATAATTTTGTAATCATGCATTTTTGCGTAAAAGTGCAATAGCTATTGTACTGAGATCTGAAATAAAATTAGCTATAGTACGAACGCATCTCATTTGCCCCGTCGGACGTACAATTTCTGACTTCGTTTAATTGAGTACATAGCAAAGAGGCAAAACAAAAGAAACAAAATTAAGTTTAATAACTTTTTTTAAGGCTTTACACTAAATGAACGTTATTAATATGTCCCGTACACGATTTCGATAATGATCCTGTTAATTAAGATGTGCTATATGTCAATGAAATAATTTGGGAAGAAACTAAATAATTACTTTAAATCTAAGAAACTATTTCCTCTTCTTCATCTACTAATGTCTTTGTTTCCCTTGAGTTCCAGACTTTTTTTTCAAATCTCTCGTATTCAAAAGAGCATGGGGAAAAGAGATGAGAAAATTAGTTTACACACAAAAGTTACTATTACGAAGAAACCATGAGGTAAAAATAGTAGTCCTATCTAAACTGTAAATACTCCGCTATATCAATAAATAAAATGCCATAAATGTGAACCAGCGTACTACTTAACACCAGAACTTCCGAAAAATTTGTCCAACAATAATAAAAATGGTAGATTAGAATCCCAGAATTTTTATTTAAAATTACTTCACTTATTTATTTACTTGAATTTAACACTTTCGACGGTGGTGTCCTTTAACTCTTTCCGGCACGGGCAAAATCTGTTAGTAAAATGAGATATTATCGACTGACACCGGAATTCACAAAGGAATATTTTAGATATTTTAAAAATTCTTAATTTAAGCTTTTAATCTAAAAGCAAAATTTTACAAAAATATTTATGGTGCCGTATGCAAGTTTGGAATTAAAATTAAATATCCCAGATCGGGCACAGTGTGCCGGAAAGGGTAAAAAAATGCCTAATTTTTATTTTATTGGCACTCAGAATATTTAACCTTCCTACCCTGTTCAAATTTTACTCAATCTTGATAAAAAACATTTCACACCAGAATTGTTATTTAGAACATTTTAATGTATTTAATTGACTTATTTCTCTTAATCTGTTATTTAACTTTCTTTATGAAAAAATTTCTGGTTCGAATCGTATAAAACAAATAATACTTATGGGTCGATTAGACCCATTCAGGGTAGGAAGGTTAATTGAAATTTTTATTTTATGACACGCTTAAAAATATGCAAATTCTCATTTTCTAATAAATTCGTTTATAAATTCTGGTGTAAGTTCATTATTTCACACATATTTGCTCCGTGCCATTAAGTGTTATCAGATTCTACGAATAATAAATCTGGTTCAAATTGACACCTTATCATTTGAACGTTGTCCAGTTGACACAAACTGGTCGTTTTGGTGTTATATAAGGTCAGTTAAAGTGATCAAACTGTAATAGTTTAACCCTTTCCGGCATGGCGAGTGAAATTCTGTTCAACTTAATTTTAACCCTCATATACCACAACAGAGCCAGTATCTTCAAATTATTTTTTATCTTTTAGATTGTGTTCCAGAATTTTCGTTTAGTAATATTTTTCTTATGAAATGAAAAAAAAATTCTGCATTATTAATACAAAGGGATCATTACTTTATGAAAATTCTGGGAGCCAGGTCTTGAAGCAGAAACATTCTTCAGCCACCACAAATTATTTTGAATTATTTTATATGGTAGATTACTATAAGACTTGCTATAAGAAGTATACTACGGTCATGTTTCTTTGATATTTCCAAGATAAGTCTAAAACGAAAGTTTTCGTAAAGAAATAGTGGTTGAAAAAGTTTTGATTTAGTCTGTGAAGAAAAAGACTGCATCGAAGCCTGGATATCCAAACCCCTTAACCCTTTGAGCTCTGATGAGTGAATTTCTTCCATCTTAATTTTAATCTCCAAAGGTCATAATGGCACCAGGATATTCAACCAAATTTATTTAAAACTAGATTAATGCATTTTTTATGTATATTATAAGACGAATATTTTATTTACAAAATACTGGTGCAAATGTGACATTTGGACATTTTAAAGAAATTTACTCCTAGACCTTAAGGCGCAACAATAGTCACTGTAAAAGACCCTGGTGATAATATAAAGTCTATGGGAACATTCTTTTCAAATATTTCGTTCAAATTTTAATATTTTTACGTGATTTTTTTTTGCATAGGATAGCTGAGGACGATCCACAGCCGGGATAGTTTTTACTTGTTTTATTTTGGTTTCAGATTTTCTTAAAAAAGTTACTTTAAATTTCAAAACCGGTTTGAACCGGTTCTGAAATTAAAACTATCATAATATAAAAAATATATAAGCAAAATCAAAAAAGTAAAAACTAAGCCAGTTGTAGATCGTCCTCAGCTATCCTATGCATAAAAATTATGCAAAAATATTAAAATTTGAGCGAGATATTTGAAAAGAACTATCCCATCGACTTTACATTATCATCCGGGTCCTTTTCAGTGATTATTGTGGAGCCTTAATCCTTTCCGGCACGGACAAAATCTGTAGTAAAATGAGAAATTATAGACTGACACCGGAATTCATCAACGAACTTTTTAGATACTTTGAATTCCTTAATTTAAACCTTTATTGTAAAAGCAAAATTTTACTAAAATATTATTGGTGCCGTTTGCAAGTTTGGAATTAAAATTAGGTATCCCAGACTGGGCACAGTGTGTCGGAAAGGGTTAAGGGGCTAAAACTAGAACGGCCGTGAGCAGTGATTTTGACCTCTACTATGTGAAAATATTTGTTTTTACACCAGAAATTTTAATACAGAATTAATTTAAAAGGCACAAAGAAGAAAAACGTTAAGTAATGAATTTAAATGTTTTAAATCAAAATTGTCGTGTGAATTATTTTTACAAAATTTTACTGAAATTTCCAGCTTTTCTAGTGTTAATCTCCCGAATCTGCAAGTTTGTGGGAAAACTTTAAATAAATCTTAAGAGAGATGAAATAAGAACTAAGGTTATTAACATAAAATGTTTGCTATTACATTTATTTATTAAAACTCTTACCGTAATTTCGGGTGTATAAGCCGCGGATGAAACAATTCTTTTTCGACCCAGAGATCTTATTTAGTTATTGAAGACAAATATTTACGGCGATCTAACTAGTTATATTTGTCTCTTAAAAAATCTGGGTCGAAAAAGAATTGTTTGGTCTGCGGCTTATACACCCGAAATTACGGTAATTTCAAAAAATAGTGTTTTTGATGACCCATGTATGTAAGAATTACTGTAGCCTTTCATTGCTGTATTCTATTAAATGAGTATGTTACATTACTGACATTGTTGACGTTAGATCCCAAATATTACATCCATTAAAATGGCAACAACTTTTTAAACAATCCTACATGCATAAATCAAATATAGTCACGACTTAAGCATCCACGACAACGATACGCAATGTAGAAGGTTAGTTACATTAGAAGTGTGTATACAGTGTTTAAAGGATTTACTGATCAATAGAAGTATGTTATACAGCGTATAATAGTAAACATTTCTAGAATCTAACATTTACTTAAATAAAAAATGCACACAAACGAAGATTGTTCGTTCCAGATCAAAACCTAATGATTTAATTTAATACTATGGAGCCTAATATTCGCCTATTTTATCGAAATGTTCAGTCATTTATTATTATATTTCAATTTTATTACAACAAATAAAAACTGCACAAAGGAAGATACAACTGTTTATGAGTGTTCATTTGTATTTGTGCATTTTCCATTTGCAGTTTTGGTTAAATTTAAATAAGCAAGTTCTATGCATTTTTCAAAAATGAAACAGCACGAAAAGTTAAAAAATATATTAATATTCAAAGTTCGAATTTTTTTATGTGCAAATAAAAAGTATTTATTAGCCATAAATTACTGCAGTTAAAAGCCACTTAAAAATTTGACTCAGTGTATAGCTACCAAATTTTACGCTATTTTCTTACCACTAAAGTTGTATAAAAAACATTACTTATTTAATTACAGATTTTGTCCATTAAATAAGGCAAAATGATCTTTTAAATTTTAGTTGTAAGGAAAAAGCGTAAAATTTGGTAGCTACAGTGTCTCACAAAAGTGATGGGACACTTGTGCTTTATAAAAAGAAACTGCAATAAAATAAATAAACAAAGATGTGCAAAAATTTTTTGGGTGTTTAAAGTTAGTAACAATTATTACATAACATACATTTTGTCAAAATATTAAAATATTAATTTAGTAAAAATACAAGTGTTCAGAACGGAGCAAAAAATGGCTCACATAAGTGATGGGACACTTACTTTTCCATCAAATATTTATCCAAAAATTTTACTTTTTAAAAGGTTTTAATATTTTGTTGGATTTCCTTTTACTTTTAAAACATGATTTAATCTCTTTGGGATGGATTCGACTAATTTTTTTGTGAATTCTGGAGTGATTTTACCCCATTCTTCTTGAAGCACCGATTTTAGTTGTTGTTTTGAAGAAATGGTGTGTTTGCGAATTCTTGATTCCAATTCTTGCCAAATATTCTCTATGGGATTTAAGTCTGGAGACTGTGGTGGTGTTTTTATTATTTCAGGACAGTTATATAGCAGCCAGAGTCTAACGTTCAGAGCAGTGTGCTTGGGGTCATTGTCCTGGTAGAATTTAAAATCGTTATGAAGGTTCAATTTTCGTGCTGAAGATTTCAAATTTTGCTTTAAAATATCAATATACTTGTACTGATCCATTATACTGTCAATAAAAACAAGATTACCAACTCCAGCGGACGACATACACCCCCATACCATAACTCCTCCTCCACCATGTTTTACTGTTGGTACCAAGTTCTGTTTGCGAAATTCTTCCCTGGGTTTTCTCCACACCAAGATTCTACCGTCAGAACCAAATATATTAAATTTACTCTCATCAGCAAATATAACTTTATTCCAGTAATCAGAATTCTTATTTATGTTGGATTTTGCGAAAGCTAGTCTGAGTTTTCTATTCTTTTCACTTACGAAGAATTTTTTCCTGGCTACTCTGCCGTGATATCCAGCAGACCGAATTACCCTTCTAATAGTCTCAGGATTAACAATTATTCCATATAATGCTTATAAATCAGCAGCAACTTTTGAAGCATTATTTCTTGGATTTTTTTTAATATTTTGAACGATAATTCGCTTTATTCCATTGGATAACTTTGATGGTCGGCCAGGTCTTCTTTTATCCTGAATCATATGATTCTTTTTATATCGTTTAATGATATTGAAAACTGTTGAACGACTCAAGTTAACTGTTTCAGCAGTTTTTGTAATAGATTTTCCACGTTCAAAATGCAAATTAATAACTAATTTTCGAATTTCAGGCGAAGTTTCTTTTCGTTTAGCATTCATGGCTACACAGAGCTAAAAAACACAAAAATTCCAAAACAAACTGGAGAGAAATACTTCAGACGATTTTATAAATTATTGCCAATTGCTTTTAAGTAAAAATAAAACCCCAAAAAATATTTTTATTGCTTGTTTCAGACGATTTTTGTTGCATATATAATGGTGTCCCATCACTTATGTGAGCTATTTTTTGCTCCGTTCTAAACATTTGTATTTTTATTAAATTAATATTTTAATATTTTGACAAAATGTATGTTATGTAATAATCTTTACTAAATTTAAGTATGAAACACACCCACAAAAAAAATGTGTACATGTTTTTTTAAATTTATTTGATTAGTTTCCTTTTGTAAAGCACAAGTGTCCCATCACTTATGTCGAGGCAGCAAGTTACTCTGCATATAAAAATTTCTGAATTTTAATAACCTATGGAATTAGGCAATAGTCAGCCATAAATGTGGTAAACTAATGTCACAAATATTGATTTTATTGCAACTCAACGCAGTTTGTAACTGAATTTTAAATAATATTCGATTAATAGACGATAAATATTTCTAATTATAATTTTTTAATCGTTAACCCCTTGAGGGGCGGTGGCAGTAGCGGCTCGTCAGGTAGTGCTGCATCCGATTTTTCACACCACTAAAATTTAACAGAATCTTTCATATTATTTATTCGACAAATTTTTTGATTAAATAAAATTAAAATAACCATACAATTTTAGTGGTGTGAATAAATGGATGCAGCACCCCCTGACCAGCCGCTACTGGGCGGTGGTATATATTATATACCACCTACGATTGATGAAGATTCACACCAGAAAAATGTTATTGAATTTCACTTTTCTAACTTTGCTGGAAAACATTCGTGAAATTGCTTTTCCTTTTTTTGATATAACTTTTTTACAAATTTCTGGTGGGAGTTCAGAATTACTCGAACACAATTGCTTGCCCCTCAAAGGGTTAAAACGTTTATAATATTTCAATACTGTTAACCCTTTCCGACACGGACAAATTCTGTTAGTAAAATGAGTAATTATCGACTGCCACCGGAATTTACAAACGACTTTTTTAGATACTATGAACGCCTTAATTTAAGCTTTCATTCTAAAAGAAAAATTTTATTAAAATATTATTGGTGTCGCAGTAAGTATGGAATTAATATCAGGTGTGCCTGGACTGAGCACAATGTGCTGGAAAGGGTTAAGTTAGGATTAAATTATTGTGTTCTATAGTACTGGGCTGTCCAACCTGGTGACCGCGAACGACCAGAAAAATTTTACAGAAATTTTAAACCTCGGAATATCTCCGATTCAATAAGGTCTTGATTTCTGTAATAAATTTCTGGTATCCAGCCAGGTTGGACAACCTCGCTATTGTATATAATTTCCATCTCAAGATACTTTAAAATTAAGTTATGATTTCTTTCTTTAATTTTTTAAGAAAAAAAATATATATTTCATTTTGTATAGTTAACCCTTTCCGGCACGGGGAAAATTTGTACTAAAATGAGAAATTATCAACTGACACCGGAATTCACAAACGAATTTTTTAAATATTATGAATTCCTTAATTTAATCTTTTATTGTAAAAGTAAAATTTTACTAAAATATTACTGGTGTCGATTGCAAGTTTGGAATTAAAATTAAGTATCCCAGACCGGGCACAGTGTGCCGGAAAGGGTTAAATAAAATTTCAGGAAAAAACAGTAACAAAAACTAGTGTAGCAAATTAAAGATTATTTGTTTTACGTTTTCGCTAGTTTATTGTTTTCATTTATTGTAGATTATCAACATAAGGTAAAAAAGTTAGTAAATTTTGGTATAAAGTGTCAACGGAAAATTGGGTGAAGTAATGTGGGTCAATTTATTGTAACGTGAAACAGTTTGTAACTGAATACGATTCAACGTCACTAAATCGGGTTAATTTTCATTATTTTTAATCATTAAGTCATTTATAGCATTTTAATACTTTTAAGTTAGTCCTATTAAGTTATTGCATACTGCATTATATAATTACAATTTCAGGATACTTTAAAGTTAGGTTATGTTTTCTATATTAATCTCAAGAGAAATGCTGTATTTACATTCGTATAGTTAAATTAAAATTTCAGGAAAACGAATAGCAACAGCTAGAGTAGAAAATTAAGAATTTTTTAATTTTATGTTTTCGTGAGTTTATTGTTTCATATTATTACACATTATCAGAATAATGAAAAACAAAATAAATGAACCATACACTACACATCTAACAGGAAATTGTAATTTTTCAGTGCATTCTTTAGAAAATATGAATGTCCCTAGAATTTTAGCAAAAAATATTCTACCGTTAAATAATGAATATAAACTTATGTGTAAGTAGCTATAAATATTTTCCCGCTACTGTTAATTCTTGTTTTAAAATTTATAATTAGACAGTTTTTCCTCGCAATAACTAAGTTTGGAAAAAAATATGCTTTACCCAGCATAAAAAGTAGCCTCAGCTTTATAATGTAGTGTTTTATATTTCATCAGGGTCATACACTTTCAATATTCTTAAACTACAAGGAATTTAACCCTTTAACGTTCATTGGTTTCGCCACGAAACCACAAAATTTTAATTCCGATACGCAACACTGACACCGGTATTTTTATCTAAAAATATCTCTTTTATTTTGTATGTGGAAAATCACGTTTTCTTATTTAGAAAGATATTTGTTCTTAATTACCGGTGTCACTCATTTATTTCGACATCTTAGCAATGAAAATGCTATGATCGTTAAAGGGTTAACCCTTTCCGACGCAGTGTGTTCGGTCTGGACACACCTAATTTTAATTCCAAGCTTGCAAATAGCATCAAAAATAATTTAATAAAATCTTACTTTTACAATAAAAACTTAAATTAAGGAGTTCTTGATTTCTTAAAAAGTGGTTTGTAAATTCCGGTGTCAGTCGATAATTTCTCATTTTACTAACAGAATTTGTCCGCATCGGAAATAAGTTAACCCTTTGAGGGGCAAGCGATTGCGTTCGAGTAATTCTGAACTGCCACCGGAAATTTGTAAAAAAGTAACATCAAAAAGAAGAAAAGCAATTTCGCGACTGTTTTCCTCCACAGTTAGAAAAGTGAAATTTAATAACATTTTTCTGGTGTAAATCTTCATTAATCGTAGGTGGTATATAATATATACCACCGCCCCTCAAGGGGTTAAGGAGTTTTATTACCATAATTTTCGTAGGTTAATGGTATCCATATTTCAGCATAGAATTGTTTTCCTTAAATAAAGCAAATATTTCTTCACTGAAAATTTAGTAAAACTCCCGTGAGGCGTACGATTTCTCACTTTACAAAAGGCTCTTATTGGAGTTAAAAGTATTTTCAGCATTTCTAAAGTACCTTTGTACTACAATTTTAAAAAACAATAATTTTTGTTGTATATTTTTTTAACCCCCTTAAGAGGGGCGGTACGTTATATATTTCACACTACTGAATTGTATGGTTATTTTAATTTTATTTAATCAACAAAATTTGTCGAATAAATAATATGAAAGATTCTGTCAAATTTTAGTGGTGTGGAAAATCGGATGCACCACTACCTGACGAGCCGCCACTGGATTTGACATAGTAAACACTGTGAAGTTACAACTGTAATCGGCTCCTCTGTGGTCTTAATGACCACTGGGGGAGGAGCGTGTACCAGTAAATTTGAAAAAAAATTTCTTCCTTATTGAAATAACTTATTCATTTGAAAATTGAAATCATGCTATCATAATTAAAGAACAATGCATATTAACTTTTACTGGTTAGAGATTACTCCGTCGGTAATCAAGCCCTGTGTTTTGATCACATTATGAAAACCAAAACAATACTCCTGTCAATATCCGTAAATTTGTTTACCACCAAGGGAAACTTCCATCAGTAAATTTTAATTAAAAATTACGCTTTATTTAAACGTCTTGTTCTTGCAGAAATTCTATGATAAAAAAATCGAAATTTTCAATTAGTTTTTACTGGTGGAAGTTTGCGGTGGCATTAATCAGCATCTGATCAAATGTAAGTACCCAAATGGGTACATCAGTTTTGTCCCATTTTATTAATGATGCTCAAATATAAATGAAATTTCGGTATAAGAATAATATGTTTCGAATTCTAAGATTCGAGCTAATGAAAATAAAACAAAAATCTCGCTCTGAAGTCAAACGAGAGAAGAAATAATTCAGTAATAATTAAAAATACTGTAATAATCGCCAGTAGCAAAGAGGTTAAGTTAGACCTTTAAGTGTCACATTGGCACATGAAATTTGGAATGAAAATTTTCCTTTTATTCTTCCTCCCTTGAGGGGCAAAGCACTTATGTTCCTAAAATGTTCAAATGATTGATTGACACCGGGATTCACAAACAGATTTATATGATCGAAAGTAAAAGCTGTTTTTCGCGTACATTGTAAAAAGCAAATCTTAATACTAAAATTCCAGTGCCGATGTGGCATAAGGGAATTAAAATTAAGTTATATATATAATATACCGGTGCCCTTCAAGGGGTTGAGGACGTGAAAGAAATGCTTTTACTTATTTTCAAATAAAAAAAATTGCAAATTCTGTTTCCATTCAATCTTTTCAATAAAAGTACTTTACCTCTGAAAGGGTTAAACGTCGGGCCTGATAAGTATAGGCTACTTATTTAAAAATTCAGAATATTTGATTGCCACCTCTTCCCAATCGCAAAAATATTCACCTTATTTAATGGCAGATACAATGATGCCAGAATAAAACCAATTAGACTATAAAAAAAAAAAAAAAACTGGTGGTACACAAATAAGCTGAATTTAAAAAAAAGTAGCCTACACAGCTCGCGAAAGTATCGTTTGAGAGAATTAGGGGTGGTAGTTTGAGAGAACGTGGTGACACTCTGGAAATTTGAATATCAGAATTAAAAACATATTAGGCTTGCACCATTGTTCGGGATTTCCCTGAAATGTGCAAGAAAAAATCCTCAAAGAAATAATTTCTTAGAAAATACCAGTATACGTAAAAGGAGATCATCATTAGAGCTCCGTAATATTTTTCATTTTGAAATAGTGGTATCAAAGGTACATAAAGAGAGAAGCGATCTTGACACTGTGATCATTGATCAAATTACACATATTAACCCTTTCTTGCGCAGTGTTGCCGGGCCGGCAACACCTAATTTTAATTCCAAACTTACAAACGGCAGCAGTAATATTTTAATATAATTTTGCTTTTACAATGAAAGCTTAAATTAAGGAATTCGTAATATCTAGACAAGTCCTTTATAAATTCCGGTGTCAATCGACAATTTCTCATTTTACTAATAGAATTTGCTTGCGCCGGAAAGGGTTAATGCATTACAAATTTTGGGCAAGGATGCAGCCAAATGAAGTAAAAGTTTTCCTTTTCTTAATTCTTATTATTTTTAAAAGCAGAAGTACTGATGAAATATTCTTTTTCTTTTATTATTCATAAAATATTCTCTGCATATTAAAGAAAAAGTAGATCGTTACTAGCCTTGTGAAAATTTCTTTGCATCGATCAAAAACGTTTTCGGATTCAACAAATTTTAAAATTCATTTAATATTTCGATGTTTCTTTTGATTTAAAGTTCATTCTAATGAAATTCTAAAACTTTAAAAAATATTTCAGATATCATTTAAGAACATTTAAGTGGAATATTCTCAAAATAACTAAAATCTTCACTGACATGGTCAACAGTGACGCTGGATAGTAATTTCTGTCTTAATAACTAAAATGTACGCCTATATTGATTAATCATGTTTGACATTCACGACTCGGTTAACTCCATTTTCAGTTCAACTGTTTAAAATATCCTACTGTCAAACAGAATGCATAAAGCAATAGATGTAAGATCTTTCGAATGCTACTCCTGAAGTTATACTGAAGTTATTTCATGATGAACTAAAAACACTTTTATTTAATAAAGCGTAAAAAATTGTATCATTCGTATTCGACTTTAAAAAATTGTTTGCTATGGGCTAAAAAAATTAAATGGAAAGAATTATCAGATTTCATTCTTTTGATATGATACGTTTTAGAAACATTTGTTTTCCAAACTGCGTTCATATGACAATGGTGATCTCACTTCAAAATTTATTCTTATGAAATAATTGAACAAAAAATTTACCTTGAAATGGGCAGATTTATTTTCATTGAAATTATCACGTGTTATGTTTGTATTTTATTATAAGTTAGAGTTTAACTGTAAAAAAAAAATCTATAACAAATTTATTTCAGTTTAATTACGTATTTAGTACCTTAAATTATCCCTAAAGTTTTAACGGAGCTATTGGCCTAGCTAGGTTTTCTGGGCAGAACTATTTCAAATAAATATTCATCATCTTATGAATATACACTATCTACCAATAAGTATTTGGACACTTTCAAATTTTGACATTTTCTCAAATATTTAAAAATATACTTGTCGGATTCTTCTGGAACTTCAGGATTATAAAGATTATGTTTGACCACATATTTATCAACATACATTTGATATGCAGGGCAGTTAAGGGACCGTCAAAAAATCAAAGAGTAATAGAAATATTTGGGGTCACCCTGTACATAAAAATGCACGAAATGATTTATCGTTGCAGAATACAAACATGTGGATACTATACAATATGTACACTGATTTGTGTAACAATAGGATTTATATTTATGGAGGAAGAGCGCTTTTCTGAAAAATTAAAAATAATTCTGGTATGTGTTTTGTTTTTATCATGCAGGGTTTTTGACCAAATTTAACGCAAATTTCAGAAAAATTAGCAAAATGCAGTAGAAAAATATAGCACAATTGGAATATAGATATATTAAATATTCTATGAAATATGAGTAGTTGTATGAAATATTTTTTATCTGCGCATGCGCGAACGATAAAAACAAATTTTTTACATCATTTAATAGTCAATTCTATGGTGTAACTCATAAAAAAAATCCAATCAAGTATCGTGAAAATTCAAAAAGATATCATTATTATAGTAAGCTGTTTTTACTTTCCTCTCTAAAAACAACTGAATGACAAGGGATTATTCACAAATTGACATTTTGTATTAACTGACTTTTAGGAAAGAATTCGTATTTAATGAATACAATATTTAATGCAATATTGCTGCTAATAGGTATCTTGACACCTGTGATATGAAAGAAAAAGAACTTTTAACCACATTCAGGGCCAAAACTAAGAGAGGGGGGGGGGGAGAAGGGAATGTGCCCCGGGCGCCAGGGCAAAAACGTGTCATCATTTTTTTTTTCAAGGCAAACGTGGATTTTGGCGAACCCCCCCCCCCCCTTCTCCTTTGCAAAGTAATATTTAAGAAGATAATTTCTCTAATTTATTTATAGCCGACTTATTTTAAAACTTGAAATATGTAACAATGAACAACGTAATCTGCTTTGTTAAAAAAGCTTAAAACCGTGAAAAAAAAAAAAAAAAAAAAAAAAAACAGAAAAAATTCCTTTATACAGTGCTTAGCAAAAGTTTAGACGATCGATTACGCTTCTATTTTTAGAAGTATGTACCTAATTTTTGTAATTAATCAGTCATACGTTACATGTGACTTATCCTTTATTCACAAACAATAAATTTAAAATTTTACCTTTTACATAATATATAATGACAGAAAAACGAAATTAACATTTTGGCAAAAGTATTGACAATTTGTATATTTACAGAAAAATAACTACAAATTAAAATCGAATTGTACCTACATTGTCTGCAATTAGTGCAAGAATGTGACTTTTCGTCGAAGAAACTAAATGCTGCATCACTTGGGGGTCTATTTTATACTAAACATGTTCAACAGCAGCTCGAAGCTCGTTAACAGAAAAGTATAGCAAAAATCTGCATAAACCTTACGACATATGATGTTACAAAGGCTTTCGATTGGGTCTAGATCAAAGCTACACGCCGACCAGTTGAGATCAGTAGTATTTTCAGAGTTAAACGAAGTTTTTGTTTTATGTGCAACATGCATAGACGCATTATCTTGCTATAATCATACTTTGGACCAGCTAAAAGATCCCCAAATGACTAAAAATTGATCTCCATCGTATGTATCTGTTCTTGCGTTGTTTGACAACCATTGAATAACTCCAGAGATACTCGAGCATTAAAGCAAAGTGAGGACCAAATCATTAAAAAGTCACCTCATTGTTGTCGATTAACCCATTAGTGCCTAGCGTCCCTTTTTAGGGACGCTTTAAAAGGTGCATTCAGCACCGTTTTTGACACCGGTAAAAAAGAAAAGCAATAATTATTTTATTTAAATGGTGCATTTTCGTGATTAATGAACTAAACTTAAATCTTCTAAAATAGTAGTGCCAACCAAATAAAATTTACGCAAAAGATGCTGGGCACGAATGGGTTAAGAAAGTCCCAGGCTCTTTATGCAAGTCGTGCCAATAGTATGCCCACCCATTTAAGCCATTCAAATTCCACTTTTTTTTTCGCTACTGAATATCATAGCGTACCATTTGGGTTCATATGACGTATGTTTGCAAGTTCATTGCTTTCTCGCCAATTCGTAGCGTGATTTTAAAGCTGATTGTTTTATCATTTTCATGTAAATTGATTACCTGTTTCTTTAATCCATCTACGAATCATGCCCGTCGATACAGAAAGTCTTGGCTTACTTTTAATGTGATTAGCAATCATCATTTGTGTAAATGTCAGTTTATGGATCCTTTTGTCATCTCATTTTCTGGTCACACAAGGTCTTCCAGATTTATATTTTGTTTTGAAGGAGTCACCCTTAGACTATATTCATTGACAGACCACTCTGGACGATTCAATGCTGTTGAAATTTCTGCAACAGTCTTCCCTTTTCACTTCAGCTTTCCTACTTCAATTATCTCATCTAACTGAATATTTTTAGCTGGCGACATCTTCACTAACTGATGCTATATCGATGCATACTTAAATACTTCAGTCATGTGACATCATAACTTAGATATTTGCATTTTTCCATGAACAGTTTGCAAAAAATCAAAAAAGAGTGTAAACTTTTGCAATATACAAATTTTACTTTTTTCAGTTAAATTAAGTACTATATTATAACCATTATTTTTATCCTACACTGTTTAAAATATATTTAAAAATAAGTATAGCCATTTGCAAAACCCAAGTGTTCGTATTTTTCATTTAAAGGTTAAAAACACCAGTGTCTAAACTTTTGCTGAGCACTGTACTGGATCTTTATGCCATCATTATTAAATTCTTCTTTGTTTTGACATACCTTAGATAGGAAGATTTTAATAATATCATGCTAAACATAGACATGAAAATAAATCGCCAAACAAATCTGCATTTGGCACCCTTTCGCCCTGTCACCCGGGGCACATGCCCTTATTCCCCCCTCTCTTAGTTTTGGCCCTGAATGTGAATAAAAGCTCTTTTTCTTTTCTATCACATGTGTTAAGATACTTATTAGTAGCAATATTGTATTAGATAGTATATTCATTAAATATTAAATTGTTTCTAAAAGCGAGTTAATTAAAAATGTCAATCTGTGAAGAATTCCTTATCATTCAGCTGTTTTTAGAGAGCAAAGTAAAAACAGCTTATTATAATAATGATATCTTTTTGAATTTTCACGATATTTGATTGGATATTTTTATGAGTTACACCAAAATTAGTAGTACATAGCAGTACATGGAATACATAGAATAGCAGTACATAGAATTGACTATTAAAGGGTATAAAAAAATCGTATTTATCGTTCGCGCATGCGGAGATAAAAATTATTTCATACAACTATATTTATATATTTATATAGTTTATACAACTATATTTCATAAAATATTTAATATATCTATATTCCAATGGTGCTACATTTTTTCTACTACATTTTTCTAACATTTCTGAAATTTGAGTTAAATTTGGTCAAAAACCGTGCATGATATAAACAAAAAACATACCAGAATTTTTTGAATTTTTCGAAAAAATCGCTCTTTTTCCATGAATATGCATGATATTCTTACAAAAATCAGTGTACATATTGTCTAGTATCCACATATTTGTATTCTGCAACGATAAATCGTTTCGTGCATTTTCATGTACAGGCTGATTCCAAATATTTCTATTACTCTTTGATTTTTTGATACCCCCCTAATCGCCCTGCATATCAAATGGATGTTGATAAATATGAGGTCAAACATAATCTTTATAATCCTGAAGTTCCAGAAGAATTCGACAAGTATATTTTTAAACATTTGACAAAATGGCAAAAATTGAAAGTGTCCAAATATATATTGGTAGATAGTGTATATAATTTTCAGTTATTCAGCAACATGAAAATAACCTTGCGAAGTTAATAGTTCCAGAGCATTTGTGTAACCACTTTGGCTATGACACTGAACGGCACATTAAATCTTTAACATAATTTAAATATTTGTACAAAAAGCCAACCAAACAAGTTTAATGTAGGTTTTTTAAATCTTGTACAATTCAAAATTTATTCCAACATCACTCATGTAATATATATCAAATTAAAATTTAATAGTTTTTAAAAAATGCATTTAATTACCGTAATTTAGGGTGTATAAGCCGCGGATCAAACAATTCTTTTTGGACCCAGAAATCTGATTGAACACTATTATTTACGTCGATCTAACTAGTTATATTTCTTTCTTAAAAAATTCTGGGTCGAAAAAGAATTGTTTGATCTGCGGCTTATACACCCGAAATTACGGTACTTAAAAGTTCTCACAATTCGTAAAAATCCTTATACACATATAAAAAGTTTAAATCTTCATTATCACCAGAACTCTCACTTTTTTTAAACACCACTTTTATTTAAAGAAATATCTTTTTTATAAAATTCGTACAAACATGCCGGTAAGGGCGTCTTCCTTGCAGATGTTGCAGAAGCCTACAACGAACTTCCTAAAAAAATACGAGTTTTCAAGAAACGGACCAGTCGGAGCCATGCTTTTACACGCTAAATACTTTCAATCACAACATAATCATCTTCAGGACTGAGTCGATTAGATACTGATAGTGAAGAGTTAGATTTAAAAGCTGTTTCTTATGTGTGGTAAAACTTTTACATGTTATGACATGCATTAAGTAATTAAATGCACCATTCCAGCAAGTGTTGCCACTAGGCTACTTTTTTTTTAATTCCGATTTCTTGATTGAAACCACTTTTTTGAAATAGTAAATTTCCCTTTGTTTTCAACTTATGTAATGTGTCATTAAACAAGCGAAATTTTATCATTTTAAAATGTTGTTACCAATCAAGAAATTTAAATGAAAAGAATGATAGCCCACTGGCAACTCTGTTTCCAACAAGATTATTAACTTTTAGTTTGATTTAATCGAAAATGAATGTGTCATTCCAGTTATATATATATATTTCATATGGGTATGATGTGTAATTCATATTTAGATACTTAAAGATTTTTTATCACTATTTGCATCTTTACAAGATACTGCTTAAATATTGAAAAACAAGCATAAGAAAAAGTTTTCATGAAGATACTTATTTTAAGTAAGTACAGAAAAGCTAGAAACACAATATGGAAAAATATGGACTGTTTGAGGCGGACTTAAAGGTCAGAGATGAATGGCAAAAGAAATACAATTAGCCTTTAGTTGAGGAAAACCTCATATGTGCGGAAAATCCTGAAGAAGAACACAGAAAAGCTATCGAAATGAAAATAACTAATAAAATGGCAACGTATAGAGTTTAAACTTTAAAACCGAAGCTCGAGCTAGACGCAGGTGATATAAAATAATTGTAAATCCCATCACTGAGTCACCTATAAGTGACACAATTTAAATATGCTATTCCTGCTGGAAATTTGGAAACACTTTCTTTCAAAATAAGGAAAAACAATTTTTCAGCCTCCCCCTTTTCTTCACCAAAGTTATAAAAGTAAAACATTATTAAAAGTTTTTGGTGCCTATCACAATTAAAATTAGGTGTATTTAATACATCCCATCTCTCCTCAAGGCGTTAAGGAGTTAAAATAGGTTTTATTTTTTTCCTTTAAAAAACATTTGCTATTAGATATACCTGTTATAAGAAAAATTTTTTGTTTGAGAAAATTCTTGAATGAACACTCTCATTCCCCTAGAAACAAAATAATACGAATCGTTCAATATAATCAATAAATATTTCTAATTTGTACTTGAACCTTTTCAGTACAGACAGTGAGACAAATTTCCGACGCGCGTCATTCTATATCCGTAACACAAATTATTCGGAATAAATTACAGATGATAGGTAAAGAGATAATTAAGATTAAACTAGTCTTTAGTGCCCATAAAATTACTTTAGATAGCGCGTTGTAGAATAATTTTGCCTCTATATTTCGCTTTGTTATACAAAAACAAGCGAAATATGCTTGTTCCACTAAACGCAGGCTTTGGATGAGATTAAAGTGTCTTTATGTATTAACAGCATAATATTTGAATTAGTTGAATAAAGAATTATATAAGGTCGTCGAAGTACACGAACTTTATGTGTAGTAATATGAAGAAATGAAAACACTTAAAGAAATACGAGCAATATTTTTTTATCAAAACACAAAAATACATTCAGAGCGCCTACCAAGTAACTTTTACGGCTACTATTTTTTTTTAACAATTTGTTTGTAGTACATTTTTACAATTAAGAAGAGAAATCTACCACGATAAATAAAAGTTTAAATCAAACTAGCGGTAGCCAAAAATGTGACTGGTGAGCTCCTTGTATATCATCCTAGTATCCATATATTCTCTACACTATATGTCTCATACTCTTTACTTATAACTCAATTTTAGTAATAGCCGCTAAATTTCAAAATTGGATAAGCTATTCCATGAGTACTTACGGCGCAAGTCACAGACTTCGAATTTTAGCAACCAGTATTTTAAAACGAAAAAATGTGACTTATTTTATTGGAGATATTTCATTAATTGAATAATGCCAAGCAAAGGTTTCGACAACAACGGCGCCCAATAAGCATAGTTAAGTAAGCATAGTAATTATCATCTATGTGACTCACTACAATAACCCATGGAATTAGCCTATAAGAATATTTGAAATTTTAATTCTTTGCATGTCCGCTTCAGTTGATTTTAAACAATGTTGTTCATAAAGCAATTTTTTATTCAGATATTTCAAATTCATATAAAAATTTTTAAATAATATTTCCTGTTTTATTTCATGATAGAAATTCCCCTATAAGGCGAAAATTAATTAGTATTTGGAGTTTTTCGTGTAAACTCGGAATTCCTGAATGAAAAATTGCTAAATTGGCAAATCAGCTTTCAAATTAAAAATCGGAACAGGTTGTATTTTTTTATATAACAATAATTGCAATAAAAAATAAGAAACAAGGTGTGATTTTTTTTATTAAAACATCTCCACTTTAATACGCTCATGCCATCAAAGATAATGTTGTCTTATGCTCGTGTTCACCATCTACTTCAACCTAGAACACCTTGGTCAAACGCTCAAACGAAATTCATGATATTTGATTGGACATTATGTCGGAGGACGAGAGGAGACGTCCAATCAGTATTAAAGATTAATACCACTTGGGCGTTCAACCGAGGTTTTCGATTGAACTCGGAGTCGAAGTAGTTGATGAATACGAGCGTAAAAGATACTAGTTCAAAATACAGTAGTGCGATGTCTTGTATACAATCTCTACATTTATCGTAACTTCCGGATGGATTAATCCGCGGATCAAACAATCATGTTTTGACCCGGAAATTTTATTCGACAACTGAAGTTTAATATTTACAGCGATTTAAGGCACTGTATTTTTTGAAATACGGTATCTTTGTCCGAACATTGTGTTTTGACCCGTAGATTATAAACCTGAAATTACAATGGAGTTATGAATAAAGAAGGAGAGACACATATTGTATTCTCTAGCAGTTGCGTGCTAAGTTACTGAGGGGATTGTCACGAGATGACGGCTGTTTGTTTTGATCGGATGAACAATTTCTGGATAGTGCTGGTGAAAACTTCCACCAGTAAACTTGAATTTAAAATTTCATCTACTTTAAGCGCCCTATTGATGACAGTTTTCTCACGCAAAAATGGTAAAAAAGTTCTCTTTCTTTTTACTGGTGTTAGATTGCACAATTTTCACTAACACAGACAGTAGATAGTCTTGGTTGTAACAATGTGGCGGAACTACTACCGCCGAAGTAGATTTCCATCAGTAAAAATGAATAGCATTTTTTGCCATTATTTATTGATTGAAAATTTTTATTAACGAGGCATTTAAATAAAGAGAAGTTTTCTACTTAAATTTACAGGTGAAAGTTTCCTGTTTTCTTAATTAATTTTTACGAAAGCGGTTACAGTTGAAGGTTCACTATTTTGGGGATATGTCAGTTCCTTTTCTTAATAGTTCCGTAGCTATAATATGCGTAACTTTTTTGCATAGGTATATTCTACATAAGCAAGGGCGTATCCATATTAAAAAAATTATGTTGCATGATAAGTCTGTGTTGTTATTTTATGCCTATCATAGACTTTTTGCAGTTTCTTCGAAGAAAAATTTCCATGGTACTTGTAGTGTAAGTCACATGCTACTATTCTTGGTTACCAGTGTATTAGAATGAAAAAATCTTACCTTTTTTATTGAGACATCTCATTCCTTTAATAAGGCTATGCAATTTTTTTTTAAATAACGGTGGCCAACAAGCATGACAGTTATCTGCTATGTGACTTACACTACAAAAAACTATTGGAACTATCCCGTCTATAAAGAAAATTTTGTCTTTCTAAAAATGTAACTGAATATTAAATGCATCAAATTACAAGAAAAAAGGAAAATTAAACGAAAATTCCGTACATTGGCAGGCATTATTTTTACGATGTGAGAGAAAAATAATCAAGTTATTGTTATAAAATACATATTTCATCAACCGCAAGTAAACCGCAATGAAATCTAATGATATATTCTTTTACAAATATTAAGTTTTTCGATTTTACAAGAGTACAAATTTAAAAATCTTGCTTGAATTTGACCACTGTTTGACTACTGCAAATTTTCTAAGAAAGGTAAAAAAAAACTATCTTCCGTTAAAAATTGTAAAAACGAACATATATTTTACAATGTTCACTGAACTAATTGAAAAATTACTGATTATTTTCTATCAGCTAAAATGCAAAAAAAAAATGTGAAAAAAAAGAAAAGAAAAGTGATAGTTAAATTATTCACTATATTATTCATGTAAGCAAATATTTGTTCTAATTTTTTCATTTTTTGATGAATCAAAGTTAAAATATTTTTGCGTTTGCCTTTCCAAAGAAATATTCCTTGCACATGAAACAAATGTAAGTTTTTTAATCTCCGAAAAACAGTTTCATATTTGTTTGAAGAGCAATACTTTCTGGAATGAAAATAAGGGGCTTAATATTAATGAAATTTTTATCACAATATTCAGCAAATATTTAAAAACAGTAAAATAATAATAATAATAATTATTATTATTATTTTATTTTGCGTATTTTCCAGTGTTTCTATTTATTTTTAGTATCGTTATATTACCATTGTAAAAAAATCTGATGTTTGGTATAACGCAAGGGTAAATACGCCTTTACTTTTGAGTATTCGTATTTCGATTAAGTTCACTACTGACTGTACACTTTACTTTCTTTTACTCCAGAAAACAGTTACTAAGTCTGGAATTAACCCCTCAACTTTTATATATATTTTGACAACATAAATTAAAAATATAGGCTGGACACTTTTAACACATTAAAATATTTGCCTTACTTAATAAGAAAATATCTAACAGCCACTAAGGTAAATTTACATTTACAAATAAATGGTATATAAAAGCTTTTTATAACGAAGCAAGCAAAGTGTTCTTGCCCGAATATAGTTTCGGCAAATTAGTTAACCCCTTGAGGGACAAACAAAAATCTCTCCATATCACTGAATTCTCACCGGAAAAATCGAAAAAATAAATTTTTTTAAATAAGAAAAGAGGCAATTTTCCTAACTTTTCTTGCCAAAGTTAAAAATAAGAAATTTCGTTAAAAGTTTCTGGTGAGAATCTCGTTTAAATTAGGGGGGATAACATATATCCCACCACCTCTCAAGGGTTAAGGACAGGGGTGCAAAAATCTAGGCGCCAGCAAGTAGTATCTCACCACTAAAATTATTTTGTTATTTTAAGTCTAATATTCCGTGTATAATTATTGTAAGAATGCTATTAAACTTTAAGTGAAGAAAACTTTTGAATTTTAGTGGTGAGAGACAGCCCGCTGGCGCCTAGATTTTTGCACCCTTGGTTAACCCACTCCGGCAATACCTAATTTTAATTCCAAACTTACAAACGGCACAAATAATATTTATTAAAATTTTACTTTTACAATGACGGCTTAAATCACGGAATTCTTAATTTCTAAAAAAGTCTTTTGTAAATTCTGGTGTCAGTCAACAATCTCTCATTTTACGAACAGAATTTGTCTGCGCTGGAAAGGGTTAAGGGATTAAATAATGAGAATACAGGCTATTCGGAAGTACTGGAACTCAAATATACGAATCGTACGTATCTTCACACACACAATATTTTTATACGGTACTTTTCTATTTTTCCTTAACAAATAACATTTATCTATTTGAAGGTTAAAAGAAAATTTCGGTAATTGATGACTTTGTGCTTAAGAAACCGTCGCGACAAATCACAATCATGGTAAACTTTCATACTACGATTGCATACGACTAAAGTTTTTCATTAAAAAGAAAGTTAAATTTGCATACTTTTGCAATAAAACCCTAAAAATATTTGTGTTGGTTCCCACAGAGGAGATTTTTATTGCCAAAGTCGTCACATTACCGATCGATGTTAAACTATCTCGTCTAGGTCTCGTCACTTAGTTAAGTATTCAAAACATCATATCATAAACGTGTTTTTATATTTCGCATGAAATGTAAAAGTTTCAAAATATACCAAAGTATAATGGGTGTATTTTTATTAGAAGAAGAACATGCTTCCAAAAAATATTTTATACATTGACAGTAATAAAAGTAAAAATAATTATTAAATCTTCATTATTTTATACTTTATCCATGAAAAAATTGATTGCATGAACAGACTTGTCTCTTGTCGCGTTAAATTGAAAATTAAGATGCTAAAACTGATTCTAGAAGAGGTAAGGTAAAGTATTTTTGGCTACATGAATAATTTTGGTTCAATGCAATATATTTTAGAATGTATCTTCTGCTAGTGATGAAAGGCAATTCCATAGGAAAATAGCATTTTGGGGGGAAAATAAAATTAATAATATATTTAATTTAAGAGTATGAAAAGAAATTTTGAAACTTATATTTTTATATTCTAAAAATATCCTGGTATTTTCGAAAGTGTTGCCTTCTATAATCATATAGATCACCACAAATTATCTACCAATATCAGTACAAAAAGTGTATATGTATGCAGGTACAAGCAACAATTCCATGAAAACAAATCTTTGATTTTTTTTACAAGAAAATAAGAAGTTCAGAAAATATTTGAAAATTTTTTTTAACATTATAAATTTATTTATTGGAATAAAGTGGCTTTTTAAAGTGAACTTTTATTATTACGTCATTTGCAAAATTTAGTAAAATGTTAAGCCTACTCAGAATATTTTATTTTAAGAAAATTTTTAATTCATAAAACTTTTGAAACATTAAAAATCGGTTCAAACGATGTATCAATTTCAAATTTTAATCGAAAAAAAGATTGTCTAAAGAGAGCTACTGACGTAACCATAAAAATGTAACTGACATAACAAAAAAACTGTTACATCAGTTACACACTTTCTTTTTGCTTATATAAGTTAAAATTTAAGTGAGGGATGGGTCAAACTGTGTACCGCTGGATAACACTAAAATTTCTTAGTAATCATTGTCCTATCTGATCACCAGATTTCAGAAATTCAAGAAGGCGGCTTTTTCTTTAAAATTTTAGTAGTATTTGGGTGGGGTGGGGGGGCACAGTTTGACACCCCTGATTTGAGTGAACTTGCTGGTTTACACAAATGTGTTTGCTGTCAAATAAGTTCATACATGAAACAAATGCTTATTTGGGATATGCAAAGATCGCAACGATATCGGTAGTTTTCTGGATGATCAAATGCAGAAATTTCAGTAACCTTTTACCTATGGAATAATAGTAATTGAAAGGCTTTACCTGAAAAGATACTTTCAAGTGCAAAGCAAAAAAATTTAATTCAGCTGACAATGATACGGAGATACTGTTTTGTTTTTAAAACTCCGTTTTAGAAAATCAGATATTTGAAAGAGGATTTTTCAGAGGATGGAGTTATTTTCCATTCATTGAAAACTTTAATATTCCGCGTGAAAATTAAATCATGTCAGCTCATTGTTTTTTATTCACAACAATAATGTATCGCAAATATCTTAATGTTTCTTATGTAATTATCAGTTAAGAGTTGGCACCATGGAACTATTAAGAAAAAGGAACTGACATATCCTTAAAATAGTGAAAGTTCAACTGCAACTTCTTTCGCAGGGGTTCATTGCCATCGGAATAAAATCCGCCAGTAAATTTAAGTAGAATTTTTTTCTTTATTCAGACGCCTTATTAATGTAATGTTTCAGTCGAAAACAATGGCAAAAATTGATAGTAATTTTTTCTGGCGGAAGTGTACTTTAGCGATAAGTAACCCCGCTATGTTTTGACAACCAAGACAACCTCGTGGCAGTGGCAGTGAAAAATTATAATACCTGGTCTAACTGACACCAGTAAAATGAAATAAAGAATTTTTACTGTATTTCTGAGAGAAATTTTGCATGAATGAGAAGCTTAAGTAAGATGAAATTTTCTTTTTAAGTTTACTGGTAGAAGTTTTCACCGCCGACAATGGAGAAATTTCACGATTTTCATTTTCCGTTTTATATTGAAGAGCAGAAAAAATCAAGAAGATTGATACTATTTTTATGTATATTTGAAGCTTTAATTATTCACTAAATGAGTTTTAAAACTGCAGTTTTTGTCTTGGCGGGAAAACGCTGCATCGCGGACGAAAGCGGCTGTGACGTCATTCGCCATGTAAACACCGTCGTGCTACGTTGCTGGCTTAAGCGTTTGACATATTTCTAATGTTTTTTAATTTTCTGTACTAAAAACGAGTAACAAAGTGTATTATAAATATTATATGGTGTCATCAGGCCCGTAGCCAGGATTTCTTTTCGGGAGGGGCTGAATCTTGAATTTTTTTAAGATCTTACAAAAGTAATTTGTATAATTTACAGCAAAAAATTTAAACAAACCTAAAATGTGTTTCTGCTTAGGATACTTGATAATCATATCAAATAATGTTATTTCGTAATTTTTTTTTTCCCAATTTAATTTTGTTTTCAATTTTTGTTGCAAGTTTTGACATTCAAAAGCACTTCCAGTTCCAAACCTGTTCGGAAACTGGATAGTTTTTAGGAAACAAAATTCGCGAAACCTAAAAAGCACAAAATAACAATATTTGAGATGAGACTCAAGTATCCTATGAGAAAAAAGTTAAAAATTATTGAAATGAAAACGAGTAACATGAATTGGTTCAAAACACAGGATTAATTAAAGAGTCTGTCATTACGAGTGCGAGGTCTTGAAACAACTGATCCATAAATGAAATTAATTTCTTTCGCATTATTTTTTCGTCCAAAGAAAAATGAATTGCTACAGTCATATTTAATCGTAAAAATTATCCTTGTATTTTACATTAGCTCTGATTATAATAGTTACAATTGCAGTACTCTTGGTACAATAAATTTACTAATACAACTGAAGCAATTATCGTAATTCCTTCTTAGCCATGATGTTGATTATCAAGATCTACTGGAATGTCCCAATGAATGGAAATCATTGCAAAGCGGCACAGTCTCTCATCAGCCATAATGAATCGAGGCAAAAATTTATATTTTAATTTTATTATTTTCACTGACTGTTGTTACTGATCTTTCAACCAAGATTGTGAACAAGTGCTTGATATTATTGAAATACTTCACATTATAGTGCTAAAACTTTTAGGACCTCTGTGTTGGTGTCAACAATTTGTTTGCATCCTAATTCATATTCAGCTCTCATTTGCTACATTGACAGTTTATCATGAAAATCTTCAATAAGACTTTCTACACGGGAAATGAAGACCGTGATACTTTTCAGCAGATATATTTTGAGGGTGTGTATGTATTATCTGTTTAAATGTTAGTCTTGGGATCTTTATTTCAGTTTGGAAGATGTCTTCCCGAAGTTTTGATGCACAATGAAATATCTTACAAAAGATTTCTACTGCATTTTTCGGTATATATATGTGTAAAGCAGTTAGGACATTTTAACATAAGTTACAACCGATATAATCTCGCGATTTTTTTTTTTTTTTTTTTTTTTTTTTTTTTTTTTTTTTTTTTTTTTTTGAAGGCTTATGAGACCTTCTCCCGACTGCCAAAAAAGCTCCAGCTACCAAAGAAATCTTCCGTGTGTTTTTCAAAATATTTTCTGAGATAAAGCAAATGTATGTAGCTCAACAAAAGTTAATATGCTTTCATGCCTATTGATAAATTTTGCATCACAAATGCGGAGAAGTCATTTTCTTTTGTTAAAGGGGTATATTATGCAATTGCTTCTTGAAGCGCTAAATTTGCCTTTAGGTGATTTTTTAAAACTTTAGTAACTGCTTTAACAAGGCCATTATACTTTCGGATTATGAGAATCTGCATGCTGTTGGATAAGGCAAGATTTAACCGATGGTTTTCAAAGTGGACGTCTCTAATTATTGGATACTCTGAAAAATTTTAGCTAACATGACCGGACTTATTATTGCTTCATCACACGCCTTTGCGACGCATTTATAAATATGAAAGAAAAATTCATCCTGTAATATTACTTTTCTTGAATTTTTGGCAGAGAAGACATTTATTGGAAGAAAACCTAAAAGATTTTTCTAATTATCGTATTTTGTTAATATTTTAATAGTCTAGATATCTAACACAAAGGTCAAGCTGGTCTGCTCTTGAGTTTCATCAGCAATTAAGTTACGCATTTTGTTTGAAATAACAAAACAGATCACGTTATTTATTTTGATAATTAGTTCTTCGGTAACTGTATCCGGGGATATTTGAGTAATTTTATTCTAAATGTCTTAGGTGAAGTAAATAGCATTTCAACGGATATTTATAATATCACGTTTCAATTCATTCTCTCAAGACTTTGCTCAAAATTTAAAAGTCCCTTAGCTATATCGATTTCTCTAACGTTAGAAGATCATCATCGTGATAATCTCAAAGTGACGTACTTTTTCCTGCCCAAAATAAGATTGTTTTAAGTATTGGTTCAAGAGCTGCTCTTAGTTCTTCTTTTCCTAAAGCTCTTTTAATTCTCAACAATGAAATATTAATTTGCTGTATTCCTAAATAAATTTTAATTTTGCTTGTTAAAATAATATACAATTTGTGATAATCTAGTTGCATATATTATAAGAATTGCATAAGAAAACACATTTAGCCTTTTTCCAATGTCTAACATGTAAAATTTAGTTTTCTTGGTTTTTTGAGTCCTTTCTGTACGTACTTTTTTGTGAAAGAACAAAAAACAAGGTTTATAATAAATGCGTTTTGGAATATACAAGAAAGGGAAATACTATATCTGGATTTTTCTTCCATTTTTCTTCTTCTTATTTCTTTCTTACAGTTATTGGAAAACTATATGGCTGTTTGGAAAGTAAAATGGAACCAAAAAGGTTTGTCTTCGTGGCATCATCAAAGTCATCTCTAGTTACATAGCAATATCGGATCAAGTTCCTTGCCATACTGTAGGCTCATATCGAGAACTTGGCGAATCCCCACCAAAGTCAAATTGTTTCGAACGTTAAGATCCAAAAAATTCTAAATTTTAATTTCTAAACAAGACTTTCTGCCAGATAAAGTTGATATTATTGGAATTGGTTTTACGTAAGTAAGTTCAAGAATTAGTGCACCCATGGTGCTGTTTTGTGATTTTGTAATTAAAAAGGAAAAGTACACGCCTGAAAAATTATGTTTGCCATTTCATACCATATTTTCCAGTTACTTAAATATTCCATTAACAATACTTAAATTTTTCTTTCCATCTTATCTAGCCATTTGACAAAATACTGTATTTTCCGTCATTAAATTCGCGGCTCGAAAAGTTTGTTTTAGATCTAGAAATTGTATTTAATAAAATTCGTTTAACACTCAGATTAAACTTCACTTCAATTACTAAATTAAATTTCTGGCTTTAAACTGAGCCAGTGTTATTGTTTAAATTTTTACTTCGTTTATTGACACAACTAAAAATGTCTCTATACGGACTTTACAAGTAGCACACTCTAGCCCGTCAGCACACGAGCCTACATCTGTAGATTGGCCTCACAGTGTAATTGGGGTAAATTTTATCCTAATACGTGTGCTGACGGGTGACGGGATGTAAAACTCTCTCCGGCTGTACAATGAAAAACTTTAAAAAATCCCTACATAGAGGTATTCATCTCTAAAGTTGATAGTTCTACAAAATACAAAGAAAATTAACCAGACAAAGCAGCTATTTTACGCACATTTCCTTACTATTAAAGATTCACATGCAAACAATAAACAGAAAAGTTGTTCAGCGAAGAGATTGGAGAAAGTCGCCGTGAAGTTGTTTGAAAGTTTTTCAATACCATATCATTTTTTTCGCATTATTATTTTTCAGAAATACATTCTAATAGTTTATTTTTAATAAAAAGCGTTTTATAGTTATAACATTACTATCAAAGGTACTTTCTTTAAAAATATTTTTTTTTCACACGCTTTTACATTGTAAGCGGCTATTAAAGTTTTTGGGCTCCCTTTTGTGCAAAATATTTTAAGAGTGACCGCTCTAAGTTTCTCTTATATGCATGAAGACAAAGAAAATTAAGGAAGATCTTAACATGCAAGTAAATGTTTTATATCTATCTTCTAAAGTTAATGCGTCATGTGTGCATTACAATATTTTTTTGTCAGTAAAATTAATGATCCGGAATTACACTTGATCGAATTTTACTACGCATAAAGATAGTTAACATTCCGTTTTAAAAAGAATTTACATTTTTTTGTAGTAAATGTAAAAATATATATATATACATGGCTGCCAACTACTACGCCTATTTAAAGTCAAATAAATGTATTAAGAACAGAAATCTTAGTAAAAAAAAATACAATATGTACTGCAATACATGAAATTGAAAATTTTTCGTATACATTTTACTAAAACATTTTTTGTGGTTCTAAACATGTTTTTATGATTTAATTAGGCGTAGAAGTTGGCAGCTCTGTATATATGTAATAAAATAAAAAAAAATTTGCGCCATTTTTTTGTTCTCACTTAGCTTCAATTCTAAATTTGTGGAACATATTTCAATCTTAGTTTCGTAACTTGTAACAGCTAAAATTCTTTTTCTTACTTTAGTTATTAATAAATTATTGCTTGCTTCTCAAAAAGGCGGGAAGTATTTCGTAAGCTTTATACTTTCTGGCATATTCCTGCGATTTTAATTTTATTTTTTATTTTAACATCGCGTGACAGGTGTTACTACGCGTTGCTAAAGGGCTTTGTCTTCCGAGGAAAAAATATAGTTCTTGCCAAGGACCGCCTATTACAACCAATTAGAATTGATCATTTTGTCCGTTTGAGGCTCGAGTCCATCCTGATTGGATTTTGAAAATGATTGACGCGGAGTAGGAGGGCGCTAGTTTTGTCGTGAAAATGATTTTTTCATTTGGCTTTTCAGGAGAACAGAATGCATCTTTTCTTTAAACTACCAAGCCGCGTTTTCATTGCTCCGCTGAATTAGAATATTTGATGATGTGGACGAGATAATGAAATTTGTAGTGTCGATGTGGACTAAGGTGATTGCGGGGAAGAGTTTATCTATTTTTAAGATCATCAATAAAGAACTTGAAGATTGATGTTGTCTGTTTTTATAATGGGGAAATACCCCAATGAAAGTCTTCTATTGCTTGCCAACTGTCGGAGCGACTACTCTGCCCGTGCTGCTAAGAATACGTAGAATTTATGCAACATAGTTATTTTAGTCGAGTTCAGCTTATATATATATATATATATATATATATATATATATATATTTAAATGTTTGATATAATGAATGATTACTGTAATTGAATAAATGGATATTTTTACAGTAAAAAATGCAATTAATTTTAATGTAATGGTATATAAAAACAAACAAATTTATTTTATTAATTTAGAGATAATTTTGTAAAGTCTTTTCAAATTATCGGGAGGGGCTTCAGCCCCCTTAGCCCCCTCCCTGACTACGTGCCTGGGTGTCATGTTGCACAAATAGTGCAGTAAATTCGCCTTATAAGCACACTTTTTAGTGTTTCTAACTATTATGATAACGATAATTTATCCTGATGTTAACTTCATAGAAATGTTTTAGTAACAGTTTTTGACTATTCTTCATTTGTATGAATATTTATTGGTTGAATCTAAATAAAAATTTAATAAATGTCTTTTTTTTTTCTTTTTGAAAATATGGAACAGAAAAAAATATTTATGTATAATACATATAGCCATTTATTTTTATTTATGCATATTAAGAAGTGCCTTCAAGTAATTGATAGCTTATGTTTGAAATATATATATATTCATTATTCAATAATCATAATGCAATTTTTCGGAAAATTCTAATTTTGATATCTATCCTTAATGTATAAAATAAACATTAACATAAAGCCTTAAAAAAAAAAAAAAAAAAAAAAAAAAAAAAAATAATAATAATAATAATAATAATACAATTACAGTCGAGTCTCTCTATAACGAAACTCCATATATCGAATTTCTCTATATAACGAGTTTTTAGTAGGAACGGTCCCCTTTTCGCATGATTACATTAAAAACAGTCTCTATATAGCGAAATATCTATCTCCATATAACGATTTTTTTCATAAATTGGTCTTAATTTATTCAGTTTTAAAAAGCTTCGAAATCATATGGAATCAATTTTCCATCACTTATTTTTGATTTATCGTCAGTGCTGAGTTTTTTTTTTTTTTTTTTTTTTTTTTTTTTTTTTATTACTTCTCTCCTTGTTCTTTAAATCCAACGAATTTATCCCACCCACATCTTTCTCAAAACAGAGTCAATTGGATTGATACACACGTAAGAGAGGAATCAATGAGAAGCACATAAGAGTAGAGGTCTGCACGGGCCGGAATTTCCAGGCCCGGCCCGACCCGGCCCGTAGGAAAGTGATTTCGGCCCGGCCCGGCCCGTTGCAAAACTCAAAAGTTCGGCCCGGGCCCGGCCCGGCCCGTTATAATTTTTATATTTTAGGCCCGGCCCGGCCCGTACAAAAATCAGCGAAAACAGGCCCGGCCCGGCCCGGCCCGTTTTGGCCCGTGACAATTTTTACGATTTCTAAAAAATTCACATTTTTATCATATAACTAAGATTCTTTTAAAGAATACTGCATACATATCTATGGAATGATTTTACAGTATATTTTACAGCAAATACACATTAACAACCTTAATGATTACTTAGATTCTTAGGCTTTCAACATTCGAATAAAGATTCATTTAAAAATTAATATGGCTTAGAATAAAAGAAAAAAGAAAGAAAGCTAAAAACATCGTTAATTTTGAAGCTGTTTAATAAAAGAAGATTTATAAATATATTTCTATATCATTTTATTATAGATTTCAAATCCAAATTCATTCTTAAATTCAGAGAAGCTCCTTTCTGATACATTTCTAAATTCATTTTTTTTTCTCAAAAACGCATAAGATTAGCAGATATCTTTATTCAGAAACTATATAATCGAATGGCGTTATCCATTTTTTGATACAAGCAATTTAAGAATACTGCAAACAAATAAAATACTGTCATAATTAGCGTTTTGAATAGAATTTCCGGAAGCAATAGCAAGGGAAGTAAGAAAAACCTGCAATCATTTGAGAAACTATTATAACTCAACAAAGTTATACAAGTATTTTATTTACCAAAAATGAAAAACGCTATTCGATTCCAAATCCCTTTAATAGTTAGGTTTATCACTTTTATACTCTTACAATTTAAAATTAATCAGAAAATGTGTCAAACTTTCGCACTATTGAGAAATTAATTTAAAACTCATCAAGAAGTATATATCCAAAGACTAAGCTAACATAAGTTCTTTATCGCTGTTAATTTTAAAAATCATGTTTTCTGCCAATAATTAAATCTAGTACCGGTCCGGCCAGTCTATATGTAGAAAAATAATGCAAGCGTGATCTCGGACCGGCATGAGTCAGCTAAAAAAATATTAAAACGGGTTACACATAATGTAATTCTCCGATGCCGATACACTGTACATTTTTATATTGATGTTGTCAAACCAGTATGGCCACATTTATACCTATTCCCGTTAAAACCATTTTCGTTGAAAATAGCTCATATTTTATCGTTCCTGCTTAAATCTTCAGAACGGGCCGGCAGGCCCGAAAATTTTTTTTTCGGCCCGGCCCGGCCCGGCCCGTCTGGCCCGTTCACTTTTTTTGCCGGCCCGGCCCGGCCCGTTTATGTTGTTTGTCGGCCCGGCCCGGCCCGTTGAAAAAACTATTCTAAATCTGCCGGCCCGGCCCGGCCCGTTAGAGAATTTGAAACGATTTCGCCGGCCCGGCCCGGCCCGCGGGCCGGGCCGGGTACGGGCCACGGGCCAGGCCCGGGCCCGTGCAGACCTTAACATAAGAGAGGCCTTCAAATGGAGGAAAATGTTAACAATTTTTCATTCCTTGCTAAAAGTTGAACCTTCTTAAATAATTAAGAAATGAAATGTTAGGTTAATATTTACTTTTAAATATTTCAAATACTTAATTCAAAAGATTAAAAATAATATTTGTTCAAATATCACATATTAAATACGATTTTTAACATCATTCTCTATACATCGAATTTCTCTATATAAGGAATTTTTTACTGGAACGGTAGATTTCGTTATATAGAGACTCGACTGTATTTATGAAAACAAATTTTCACTGAAATCTCATTTCAGAATAAATTCTCAACGAAGCATATTCAGAAGCATTAGTAGCATATCCAGAAAAAAATGTGGGACGGGGGGGGGGTAAGAAAAGGCTTGTTCTATATTAATGTATAGAAGTTTTAATACACTGGAGAATTCAAAATTTGGAGGATTTTTAAGGGTGATTCTAACCCCCTAAATAACACTTTTGGCTAGAGAAATGTTCTTTTAGGGAAAAAAAAAAGTTCAATATTATGTTTATGTTGTGTCTATACAATTAAGCTTTTTTTTTCATGAAAATTTATATTTTATTTCAACTGTAAAATAAAATTTCTACTACCGAAGATATGAGCTATTTTATGCCTAGATTTTTATTTATTTATTATTTATAACTATTATTTAACATTAAATATTTTTATACTTGGAGAAAACTGCAAACAAGCTATTCAAATTTTAGTGGTCAAAAAGTAACCTGCCACACGACTACAAAAATAAACTTTATAAGAAAAGTAAATTGTTTAAACTTAGACAAGCCACACTTGGTTCTATGTTTAATAATTAGGAAACTGAATAAATCTGAAGTTTTAGATTGATTTCCTGTTCGTTATTCAATGTTACATTAAAAAGTTGTACAGTAGTTTTTAGAAAATGAGCCATATCACAATTTTTTGTCTCAACTTGAGCTTATTTTTTTCCTTGCTTTTTTAATAAAAGTTTTAAAGTAATACTTTATATGTTATACAAAAAACCATTAATTACTCTCATATAATAATTATTAAATTAAACTATACTGAAATAAGAAAATAACTTATTTCAAGAACAACAATCACGAATCATGAATTACTATTTTAACTTTTAATCTTTCATTTCATTTTAATTACTATTATTATTTAATAAATAAAAATAAATGTAGAACAGAAATACATTTCTTTTAGATTTTACTCCTCGTATTTCTGCGGCGATGAAATCAGAATTCTTTCCTAAAAAAAACTAACATGGCAAGAGAATCCATTTTTGGGAGGTTGTCGTCCGATTACCCTATCAAAATCCGGCAGAAATCTATATTTTCGAATTAAAATTTTAATGAAAATAAAAAGTAAACGATGCATTTCATATTAAGATAAGTTAAATCTTCCTTTTTCAAAAATTTAAAGTTGCTAACGTTAAATAAATTTGTAGAAACAGGTGAAACAAGGTTGCAAATAGGAAAAGCAATGGGCAAAAGTACGCGCGCTAAACGTAAACCTTTCGACTTCGCGGCAAATGACGTCACAACCAATCTCGTCGCGTTTTCGTATCACGTGGTTTTGTTTATGTTTTTGCGTTGTTAAAAACAGTAATTAAAGATTTTTTAGCCATTGTGGCTATAGACCTCCAAGCATTGTTCACTCAAACTCAAACTTAAAGATTATTTAAAATTATTTTAACGATTCTGAGTGGATATTTGAGAATTTCAAGATAAACTTTATCAGTTACACACAAAAGAAAACGTATTCCTCCCGGGTGAAATTTCTCCATTAGATACTGTCAGTCAGGTGGAAAACCAGGGCCGTAACTATAAACTTGGGGGCCCCGGGGCAAAACCTCCGGGGGGGGGCCCCCAGGAAGGCAAATTGAAACTTTGCCCGGGCATAGTTTTTTTCTCGCACACCGTTGTTTAAATGTACATAGTATGATAAGCCCGAAAATGACTAAAAAATGTAGAATTGGACAACTCTCTTCGGCAGGCACTTGGCGGCGACGCCATTTTTGCCGACCCCACTGAAGTTAGCATAGGGAAGAAAATACGGACTTCTGATTGGTTGAATACTTTAAAGAGCATTTTATTTAGGTTCATTTTTGAGTATATGTAACTTAATCATGCGTTTCTGTTTAAAAACCTTTTGAAAGATGGATTGTGATATTTTTTTTTCTATTTTATGTATTTATTAATAGACTAGTTGACCCATCCGGCATTGCCCGGGACACGTTATGATAACCTTAAGCAAACAATTAACACTTTAGATCTACAATTAGTCAAAATTAAGCATAGGATATGAATTATTCGTTAAATAATATTTTAAAGAAATACATAAAAAAAATGAGTAAATGCTTTAAAAAAGGCCTTTGGACCTCAATAAAAACATCAGGGTGTAGGTCCTGAAATAAGAGTCCAAAATTCAACTTTAAATTTATGCATTGAGAAGGTTTGATGATAAGTGGGTGAAATATGCATGGAGAACAAAAATTTCAAGGTGCCTGAGCCGAGACCATAGGGAGTCTCAGGCTTTTAAATGGAATGTAAGAACATGGGAATAACTAAGTGAAAAAATAGTTCCAAAAATGAAGATTGGATTAAGAGAGGGCAGTTTAATAGCAATTTATGGTACAAAATCTTCAAGGGGCCAGGAACTTATTTCGCATGTAGTTGGGTATAAAATATTTTTTGTAGTTATTAAAGTAATAGGAGGACGCTAAAGCAATGTGAAAGAAAATTGCAAGCAATCCGGATCATTTTTAAAGAAATTGCAACAACGGCCCCAAGAACGCGATTAATATTCAAAATTGGTGGTAGCTAGACTATGGCGGTTTCTTAGTAGCTGATGGATTTAAGAAGTTGTTTAAAAAAGGAGTTAATTGAACCATTTTAAAGGGATTTATAATAAGGGCCCAAAAAGGACAACTGACAGTTAAAAAGAGGGCCCTAACAGGAAAACATGTTAAAATATCTTAGTACTTAGCTCTTTAGATCTACAATTAGTCAAAATTAATCATAGGGTATGAATTATTCATTTTAATAATATTTTATCGAAATGCACAAATTGATTCTGAAAAAGTTTTAAAAAGGGTCCTAGCCGCGGATGAAAATATGAGAATCTTGTCCATGAAAGAAGAGTCCAAGACTCAAATTTAAAAATTTTGCACTGAGAAGGGGATAAATTTAAAAAGTGAACTATGTTTGCCTCACAAAATGTTCAGGGGCCCTAGACTGAGCCCTATGATTCCACAGGAGGCCAAAATGTCCTATATGGAATGTCAAAACATTAAAATATCTAAATGAATAAAGAATCCTAAAAATGAAGATCGGATTAAAAGGAAACAATTTATTAACAATTTATTATTACAAAAACTTCAACGGGCCCCAAGGACCAGGAATTTATTTTGCATGTAGTTGGGTATAAAAATATTTTTGTAGTTATTAAAATGATGGAAAGACGCTATAACTATGTTAAATAAAATTGAAAGCAATTTGGTTCATGTTTAAAGAAGCTGCATCAAGGGCCTCAAGAAAGCAATTGACAAACAAAATTAATGGTAGCTGAAGTCTGAGAAATTCTTTTGTCGTTCATGTAATAGGTAGAGAGAGGACATAAAAAATTGATAGAAAAAAAAGCTAGTGAATTGGACCATTTTTAAGGGAGCTATAATATGGGGTCCTGTAGGGACCAACTGACAGTTAAAACCAGGGCCCTAATATGAAACCATATTAAAATATTTTAGTACATATCGCTTTAGATCTTTAATTAGTCAAAATTAAGCATATAGTAGGAACTATTCTTTGGAATGATATAATTTTTTAAATGCACCAATTGATTGGGCAAATGTTTAAAAGGGACCGTTTAAGTATTACGTAAGCACTAAAGGGGGAGGGGGGGGTCCAGAGTCTGCTTATTTTTTCTGACAACGGGAGGTGGGGCGTCACGACAGTTCTTATGTAAACATTAAACAACTAAGCAACTGCAGTTCAAATTCAACAAGCAAACAAAGTATGATGGGGAAAGAGCGTTCTACAGTCCATTCGAAATTCGCCGTTTATTTTCGATTTTATACTTTGCTTATCCATCGGCAGTCGCGTGACCCCGTATCTCCCACTCGCCCTTAGACTTCATTGTTGTCTGTTAAGTTGTGTGCCAAGTCAAGTACATTGCAAGACTAGAAAAACACAGGAACCGGTGTGGCTGGGTTCTGTTGCCAGGGTAACTGGTCAGTTGACTTTATTTTAGGTATGTCCGGTATTGTCTTTTCTCCTTCTCAATCGGTCATGGAATTCCAGGAATTTTTACAGAATTTCTGGAAATTTTTGTCTTTTAACTCCTATTGTCAAACTTCCTTCTTTATAGGTTTAGGAACTTTAGAAAGCAGAAAACCTACTTGGGGTTTTTCTTGTTTCGGATACACAGCACAGATATTTATTGTTTTAGCTCAGTTGCATAGTGAATTTTTTATTGGTTCATAATTTTAGTTATGATATTTAGTTATGATGCTTAGCGAGTAAGTTAAGACTTCTTGTATATCTTGTTTTATTGTTCAATGTGATAAATAACAATATATTTAAACCATTTTGTATTCTGTGGTTTGTTTAATGCAATAAGCAACAATATATTAAAACCATTTTATATAATTTGATATCACAATCCTTATATGCCTATATAAATTTGTAGGATTAATAATGTAATTGATTGGTATCTTTTTATAAGCCAAGAAGTATTGATGTAGAAACTCATAAAATCTTACGTAAGCAAACGGGGGAGGGGGGTCTAGCATTTGCTTATATTTTCTTACAAGGGGGGGAGGGGGTACAAAATGACTAAAAATATGCTTACGTAATAATTGAACGGTCCCAAAAGGGGCCCTATAGTCCGAATAAAAACATCAGGTTTTCTGGATTGGTCCTGAAAGAAGAGTCCCAGGCAACTTTAAAATTTTGCACTAAGAAGATCAAAAATATAGGAAGTGAAATATGCTTATTTCACAAAATGTTGAGGGACCCTGGGCTGGACCCTATGATTCCACAGGGGAACACAGTGTCTTCTATAGAATGTCAAAACATTAAAATATCTAAATGAATAAAGAATCCTAAAAATGAAGATCAGATTAAAAGGAAGCAATTTATTATTACAAAAACTCCAAGGGGACTTGTATTGGGCCCCAAAGGGCCAGGAAATTATTTCGCATGTAGTTGGGTTTAAAAATATTTGCGTAGTTATTAAAATAATGGGAAGACGCTAAAACTATGTTGAATAAAATTGAAAGCAATTTGGATTATTTTTAAAGAAGCTGCACCAAAGGCTCCAAGAAAGCGATTAATATTCATAAATAGTGGTAGCTGAAGTCTAAAATTTTTTTTTTGTTGTTGTTGTTCAAGTCGTTGTTGGAGGACCTAAAGAGTTGTTAAAAAAAAGCTAGCGAATCCGACCATTTTTAAGGGAGCTATGATAGAGGGCCCCGTAGGGGCCAACTGACAAATACAATCAGGGCCCTAACATGAAAACATGTTAAAATGTTTTAGTACATAACGCTTTAGACCTTTAATTAGTCAAAATTAAGCATAGAGTATGAATTATTTGCAAGAATAATATTTTTTTAAATGCACCAATTGTTTGGGTAAGCGTTAAAAAAAGGGCCCCAGGGCCCGAATAAAATTATCAGGGTGTTGGTCCTGACATAAGAGTCCAAGATTCAGCTTTAAAAATTTGCACTAAGAAGGTGAGAAATTTAGGGAGTGAAAAATGTTTAGCGCACAAAAAGATCATGGGGCCCTGCTTCGGCCCTATTATTATCTGGGGGGGCCCAGTGTCTTATATGGAATGTAAAAATTTGAAAATATCTAAATGGAACAGGTATCCCAAAAATGAAGATCGAAATTAATGGAAGCAATTTATTAACAATTTACTATCACAAAGACTAAAAGGGGCCCTAAAACGGCCCCAAGAATCCAAGGTGATAACTGAAGAGTAAAACGGCGAAAATGTCTAAAAGGAGAAAGGTACCTCCAAACGGAAAAGATTAGATAAAAAGGAGTCAAGCTATTAACAATTTGGCGCATAAAAATTGTAAGGAGCCCAGGGCCCTGGCCCTTAAAATATTAAAAAACTGAGCTTCAGGTGCTTCAGGACCTGTCTTGGACTATCTTCACCTAAAATTTCAGACTTTTATGTGCGGTAGATTTTGCTAACCTTCGCAGTCACACACTCACACACACATACGCAGACATACACAAACAGAGCGTTTTGTTAACTTATTAGTATAGATAAGAAGAAAAATTTTCTAGAATTTTTTAGATGCTTTTTATATTATTCAGTCGATTAGAAGTCCATATTTTCTTCCTTATACTAGCTTCGGTGGGATCAGCAAACATGCTGGCGCGACATGACACATTCGACTCGACATTTTTCTGTCTGCTGTAGAACTCCTTTTGCATGCGAAGCGTAAGGAGTGACAGACAAGCAAAAACATCTATTCTAGCACTTTGATTTTTTTTTTATTACTAACTTTTAGGTATGTGCTGGGCTTTTTATAGGAACTTAGACTAGAAACTAAAATCAATAGTTTTTTTAACCATCAGTTTGGGGCCCCTCAGGCATGGGGGCCCCGGGGCAATGCCCCGGCTGCCCCGGCGGTAGTTACGGCCCTGTGGAAAACAAACAAACAAACAAACAAAAAACGGAGGCGGTTCGGTTCTCCCTCTGGCCTTGCTTGCTATGGTCAAAATCAGCGTATTACCGCCTCTTTTTCTTTTTTCCCACTACAGTTCCGCTCTGACAGTTCGGTCAGTCGGGAGTCGGGAGTTGGGAGGAAGCATTTTTTTGTGTTAATTTCTCCGTTAAATTTTGTGCATTAGCTCAGGTTTTACCCGGGTTTGAGTGATGTTTATTTAATGGATATGCAGTGCTGTAATTAGGTGGGAACACCTTTCCCAGAAATATTTGGTTTATTACTGTAAAATAATTTAAAATATCGCACACGAGCACTAACTTTTTTTTTCCCTAGCAAAATGATAATTATTGTCATTAATTATGATGATAATTATCAAATTTATTGATACTGGAGACTAGAAAAGAGCCTAAAGAGTTATAATAAAACTATAGTATATAAATAGTTATAATAATGTTATAATAGTTATAATAAAACTATAAAACTATAATAAAACTATAATAGTTATAATAAAACTATAATATAATAATTATGATTGTTAAATTTAACCATTATAGTTATGTTTCTGTCTTGAAAAAAGTCGGTTTTTGACTAAATGTTTTAAAATTGATTTTGGGTACGTGAAAATCCGGTTCCATCAACATCTACTCTAAAAAAAAAATAAGTTCCCACAAATATTTTTTCCAACTACAGCACTGTGGATATATATCGCGAAATTCGTCCTACATTTATTTTCTAAACATCATTAAGTGTGATTTTTTTCGATACATTAAATATTTACTTTTAAAATATCAGCCTATAAGATATCTTTTATTTTTTCATTGAAAGGAAGTGTAAATGAACAACATCAGTTTAATCAATCAACTTTTATTAGTTATAGAGTTTGTAGATAAATAATTTTCCCCTTGTCCTTTACCCCCCCCCCCCTCCCTCCAACTCCCGTTTCCTCTTTGGAAAAAAAAATTCTAAGCTTTATGTATTTATAGCTAAATTTTAATGCAGAATCAATAATTATGTGAAACAATATCAACTTAGAACAGTCAGTGAAAAATAAATTGCCTACTTTAAGTAAACTTTTATTTACAACTTAATCATAAATATTTCTTTTTGATATTGACTTAAGTCAGTTAAACTAAACAACAGGTCAGAGAACAAAAAAGCACACGAGCGTATACTTACGTTAAAACTTGTAATAAAATAATTATTTTGTATTTATAGTTTTATTGTATAAAGCATGAAATTTCTATGCTCCTTGGTTCTGAATCCTTTATTTTGTTTTTCGATTAATGCAAAACAAGAAAAATTATCCTTTTTCAAATAATATTCTTTAGTTTTATGGTAAATGGAGAATTTGCTAATCGGCAAAAGAAAAATTATGCAAAATGTGCTAATCGGTTGTTCGAAAAACCTTGCTAAATTCGTGATTCAGCTGTCGGTCTCAGTATTATTTATGCTACGGATTATCTACATGTGGAATGTATGCCTTAGTGGGGTGTGCTTTGTGTGTGCGTGTGTGCTTGGCGGAAGGTGATCTTTCTAAAAAAATCTAACTCATATTTATGGAAGGTTCAAAGAGATCCACAGAGTACTCTGAACTATTAGGCCGACGAGCGCGTTTTTTGATCAAACCCAGCATCTTTCGTCTACCAGCTTAGAGAGAAGAACGTCTTGGCTATTGTTACAGTTCATTCAGACTTTAAAAAAATTTCGGCCTTTTGTGGAGAGGGGGAATGGGATGTAGAGAAATGAGAATTTGTGGAGTGTAATAATTGTTTTGTGATTTTTCTTTTCTTTTTTTTAGCCCTGGATAGACCTCAAAAAGACTTTTTTTATGGGTTTATTTTTTTTATCATGAAAACGGGAAAATAATCCTCAATTTCACTCTCACTATCATCCTGTAAATTAATTACGATCGGTTGAAGCTTTTCATCCCTTACACCTTCTTTAATAAAATCTTCTTCTTGTAATGTCTCGGAATGTTTCACGCATTTTCTCCAGTCTTCAACAGTTACGCGGAAAGGATTAATACGGGATTAAAGGACATAAAACCAAGCATCATGGAAATTTTATGCTTTTATACAATAAAACTATAAATACAAAATAATTATTTTATTACAAATTTTATCGTAAATATACGCTCGTGTGCTTTTTTTGTACCCGGACCTCATGTTCAGTTGTCAAAATCAAAAAAGAAATATTTATGATTAAGTTGTTAATAGAAGTTTACTTAAAGTAGGCAATTTATCTTTCACTGACTGTTCTAAGTTGTTATTGTCTCATATAATTATTGTTTCTGCATCAAAAAATCAGCTACAAATAAAGCTTTGAATCTTTTTCCAAAGAGGAAGCAGGAGGGGGGGGGGGGGTTGTTGACAAGGGGTAAAATTATTATCTACAAACTCTATAACTAATAAAAGTTGATTGATTGCACTCATGCTGTTCATTTACACTTCCTTTGAATGAAAAATTAAAAAATGTCTTATAGGATGATATTTTAAAAGTAAATATTAAATGTATCGAAAAAAAATCCAGCATAATGATTTAAAAAAAAATATATATATATATATAGGATAAATTTCATGATGTATACGCATTAATAAATAGCATTCAAACCCGGGTAAAACTGGGCCAACGCATAAAATTTAATGGAGAAATTAGCACCAAATATGTGTCTTCGCGGCTCCCGACCGAACTGTCATAGCGGAACAGCAGTGGGAAAAAAGAAGAGCGGCGTGTGATTTTCACCATAGCAAGCAAGGCCAGTCGGAGAACTGAACCGCCTCCGTTAAGTAAATAGTAACTGCTATTATTTTTATAGTAACTGCTAGACAATACATTATGCAATTATGAATAAAGATGTCTCCACCTTTTTATTCATAACTCCATTTTTGGCACATGATAAACTTACAGTTCTCTGTTTTAACTTTGCTATCTTTAAATTATATGAATACAAATGGACCTTCTAAAACATACATATTTTTAATAGCGCTGAAAGTCAGTTTAAATATCAATTCACACTTTCTTCAAATTTAAAACTACAGGAACTCCGCCCATTCCTTAAATTTGCTGCTTGGAGTTTCTTTGGTACAGTCTAAGCAAAGGTGTGGACATGGCGCAGAGAGCGGTTTCAAAACGAACATTATTGTATCGTATGTTATAAACATTGCTCATGAATTCTTTGTCGCAGACAAAGAAAACTGCTCGAAGATAAATTTTATTTACATTTTAAGAATGAAAGCAAAATAAAAAAGATGAATCCTAAAAGAATTTAACCCTTTAAGCTCTGATGCTAGAATTTTCTACCACATAATTTTAATTCCGAAATGTCACAGTGACACCAGAAAATTCAACCAAATTTATTTGAAAGAAGTTTAATGCATTTTTTCGTGCATATTGTTAACCGGTTTTTTTCTTTGCCAAATTCTGGTGCCAATATGACATTTGGAATTTTCAAGAAATTTACCCACCAGAGCTTAAAAGGTTAATGTATATTCTCCTCAATAAATTTCTAATGCTCATTATGTGAAACCCAGTCTATTATCATGATGTCGAAATTTATATTTATAGTTCCTTTTCAAAGGATTTTAAGAAAGTAGAAATATTTCCAATGGAAGCTTAGGAAGAGCATAATTTTAAGAATACAAATATTAATCAATTCAAAATTGGAGTTTGTCAATTATGATACTAACAATTTCGAGATTTTTTTGAAGAAATTCAAATGAATAAAATAAAAATAAAATGATGATTCCAAACCGCTTTGGTTGAAAATGGCCATCTCGGCAGATTGTATGTCGTACAACATTGCTCACAATTAGAAAAAGCTTCTAATGACAAGCAATTAATGCCAGGGGTACTTTTAAATTTTCAGAAGTCTAAATTCAGAAGCAAATTACTGTTCACAAACTACGTTAAATGACATTAGTGTCTTTGTAAAACGATAGTGTTACGCCAGTTACGCAGAAAAGTTATGTCAGTTACGTATGTAATTGTTATTTTATATTTTTGTTTAAAAAAATAATTTAAAAATTATAATTATAATTTGTCATTGCTTAGTGATATTAAAAACACAAAATCATATTTTTTAAATAGATAGTTTCGATAATTTAAAAACTTTAATGATGGCAAAAAATACGTTTATATGTTTTATGTTATGTCAGTTGCAGAATTTTTAATTGCGATTTTAGGCACTTAAGTAGAGATTGAAAAAACTCTTACGATACTTTGGTATTAAGTCCTTAATAAGAAATGTTTAAAATTATATAAAAAAAAACTGTTCTAGCTTTATTAGTCAATTTACTACACATTTTATAAAAACAATAAACGATCATCAAATGTTAAGTTAGTTACGATGGAATTGACCGACCAGGACATAGTGATAATTTTTTTCGAATAAATGGCGATTTTCGAAGGGCATGAGCAAAAGCATAGCTGCCAACCCTCGTAATCTTTTTAATAAATTACAGTGAGGAAATTTTTAACAACCACAACAAAAATTCATTCAGAGCAACGCAAAAGAGATTTTCTTTGAGCATCTTGATCAGTCGCTACCAAATTTGATACAATTTTGTACCAGAAAAAAATGTTGGAATTTTTTGCCTTATTTAGCCATTTAACAAATACATTTTTTACTTACAATAAATTGAAAATAATAGATAACCACTACTTTTTTAAGCTAGAATATTCTTAATATTTACTCTTAACATTTTTGCCATTAAATAGTATGAAATTGTAGTTGAAAAATTTAGTGGTGTCAAAAAGTTTTAAATTATGGATCAAGCAAAACATTCTTGCCCGTACCACGTACGTGCAAATCAGTTAAGTCGTTAAGGAAGACACGACAGTGACGCCACGCTACACACATTATTGATATCTCTAATATTTTATACTTATTTATTATAGAAAACTAAATTGTATCCAAGTATTTACATATACCATAGCTGCTAACTTTTACGCATTTTTCCTATCATAAAAATTTTATAGTAAATATTGTCGTTTATAATCGTCGAAATATTATGATTAAACAGATGGAAAATCTCTGTACAATTTTAGTGGTAGTAAAAATGCGTAAAAGTTGGAAGCTGTGATATACTTTAATTAACATATTTGATAAAACTGTGCAAGAACTTTACACAAGTTAGAAGTGTATGTTTTTTAGCCCTCTGAAAAATTGTTCTTCTCAGCTATATCCCACCATTAACTTCAGAGTACTCAAGCAATTTCAATAAAAGTTTTGGTGGTACAATGAGATACTATGTGGCTGTCATTTTATTGAAAAATTATTTAGTTTCCGAAAAAAATATCTGAAAAATGGAAAAATTCTGAAAATTTGCGATTGATTCAAAATAAAAAGTTTTAGTCGCCGTAGAAAAAAATATCTGAAAAATAGAAAAATTCTGAAAATTTGCGATTGATTCAAAATAAAAAGTTGTAGTCGCAGAAAAACAAAAGCTATCTGTCATAAGATTTAAGCATAATCTGTAAATATAGATTTCAAATTTCATCAAAGTAGGCAGGGTAGTTTCCGAGGAACTTTTTTTTTCTTCGATTTTGTCTTGGCGCAGCATGTCCTAATGAGGACCTTGCGCCATAAAACTCAAATCAACCAACCAACCAACCGAGGAAACTGGTCTTAACCCTTTCGGGTCCCGTAAATTTTTGCGATATTTTCATCAAAAATTTCTCTCAAAAACGTGGTTAAAATTTCTTTTTGATCTGGTTGTATTTTGGCTATGCATTATAATAATTTTTGATGCTACTGACAGGAGGTTCTCTAAGTTGTCACATAGCGAAAACGCAAGGCCTGACAAATGCAGAACTCATTTTTCACCAGTAGAAATACTAGGTTTTTCTCATTATTTATGACTGAAATTGAGATTTTAAAAAGTGATTAAAGAAAGAGAAATTTTCTATTTAAATTTACTGATGGAAGTTTGACCGGCCGATAGTCAAACCCCTTTAAAGCGGTTACAGTCGAAGCTTCAGAATTGGAAGAATATGCCAGTTCCTCTTTATTAATGCAGTGGTATAATCAGAGTCTGTGCACAAAACCAGTAATATTGTTAGGTTTTCTTTTCCTTCATTCATAGCAGAAAATTATCTTGTTTGATAAGGCGAACCAAACTTTTTAAAAATTACCAGTATTCAGAGCACTTGGGCACCCACCCAGGTTATGCCACTTTAATAGTTCCATGCTCGCATCAAGTTTGTTTTTAAACATACAAAATAAGTTGGACATGTATTGAAGCAAATTACACATGAGAAGCTTCTCAAGATCAAAAGTAAATGGCCTTTGTACTCGCTCGATATCAACTTTTTGGGTAATTCTGCATGATTAATTTCTAGAAAAAAAATTGTGCTGAGCTCCGCTTCTTGAATACGAGGCCTACACGATGCTACAAAATTGCCGGCAATTATTAGCAGATTTAGTTCAGAACTAGTACACCCTCTTGAATTTCAATATCAATAATTTGTAAAAGTTTTTTCAGGCCTTTTTTTCTAAGAACACAGTAAAAAATTTTGGTCTCGAAACACGGTGGTTGTACCGTCAACTTTGTGCCACTTCCTTTTACCGTAATTTAACTGGACGGTATATATACCGTAAAATACTTAAAGTACATGTACCGTAATTTAACTGAACATAAATTTAAATATTTTCTGGTATATGTACCGTAAAATATTTAAAGTATATGTACCGTAATTTAACTGGACGGTATATGTACCGTAAAATATTTAATGTATATGTACCGTAAAAAAATATTCTTACAGCATATATACCGTACATTAAATTTACAGCATAAATACCGTAAATTAAATTTAAGGTATATGTACCGTAAAAATATTTATACAGCATATAAAAAGTATATTAAATATACAGTATATATACCGTAAATTAAATAAATGGTATATGTACTGTAAATTAAACATACGGTATATGTACCGTTAATTAAGTATATGGCATATATAACGTAAATTAAATGTATGTTATATGTACCGTAAATGTATTTGTAATTAGTATATATACCGTAAATTAAATATATGATATATATACCGTAAAAATACAGGATGGCCCAAAAATCTCCCACATTTGACAGGATAAAAACCAAAAAGGATTGCAGAGAGAACCTTGTTTGTTCAAAAATATGCAATAATTATGACAAACGTTTAAAAAGACTATCTCTTTCAAATTATATCTGGTAAGTATTCTCCATTGGGAATAATACACAATTCAAGAAGATGTATGAAATCTGTCCCCACTGATGTATCTCTTGTGGAATAGCTGCTACTTTCACACGAATTACTTACACACTTGGTGTCAGAAAGAGTGTAGATCGTATGTCTCAAGAGCAATTCAAGCAGAGGGCGTAGCTTTGGCAAGATATATGTCAGGTGATAAGAGATTTCATATGTTGTCTTGAAATGTATATTGCTTACAATGACCAAAACTTACCAAACACCATATCTAAAACATAATCATTTTAGATTCTTGTCATACCTATTGTATATTTTAAAACAAGCAAGTTTCTATCCCTAACCTTTTTTGTTTTATATTATCCTGTCAAATGTGGGAAATTCTTATGGATAATTCTGTAATCAGAATCAGTGAATATACAGGAAGAGCACAAAGTCTTACCTTTATAAAACTTACTATGTGGAAAAATATTATTCGATGTATGTGTGGATACATTTAAATATTTTTACAAAATTTTAAAAATCCACTTGGAGGTTACCGATTTGCATAAAGATACATCTACTCACAATGGAAAATATTTTGTAATAAAATTCAATTACACTCTAACATTTCTAAAGTGTATACTAAAATCCTTTTTTTTATAAATTTTCTGTATTTGTTTCGATAGATGTTTATTTGTTATACTGTGTAGTTGATGAAGTAAAAAAAATATTAAAAAAATGTTTTGTGGTCTAAAATGCTATTAAAAGTAATGAAATGCACATTTATTTATCTGCCAACTTCTACAATTTTTTATACTTATCTTATATCACTATTTTAAAACTGTTATTGTTGTGGTATTCTATGTTTGAAAGTACAGCGAAAATCGTTATTTTAAAGTAGCAGTATAAAAAGGATATAAAAGATAAGGATATAGAGTATGTCGCACCTATGCAATTTGAAGACTAAAATTAATAAACAAACATGTGTTATAACAAAAGATTTTATTTTAGTATCTAGCAATAAGAAAAAAAAGAGCTAAAAACGATATTACTCCGCTGTGATCAATAATTTCGCAACTAACAGTAATATATTTATGAGTTTGTCTATTTTTGACAGGATACCTAAAGTAAATTTCTTTGTACTGGAAATTCAGATTAAAATTTTGTCATACATCTCCCACATGAATTTATCGCATCCATCTATATGTTTTGATATAAATATGATTTCATACGTTTAAAGGGATTTATGTTGTAAAAATATTACATAATTATTTTCCAAACTAGCGGCCTTCGCCCGCTACGCTGGTCGGTTTATCTAAAGAAATCTTGAAGAAGTAGTTAGATAAGGTTCAGACATACATTAAAAAAAAAAAAGCAAGTCGATCATTCAAAAAACGTTGGGAAATATCAAATATTTACTGAATTTTTTAAGAAAAACAAAGTTTCGAAAAAAAAAATTAAATCGAAAAAAAAAATTACACTGACATATTAATGCAAGGAAATTTTCCCAGAGAGAAAATTCGCCTTGAATACAATATTTCAAATTCTTTTAATTGCTTATAGGCGTTAATGCCAACATAGTGAAAAAAAATCCCATGCTGGGAATCGAACCCGGGCCATCAGTATGGCGCACTGACGTTCTACCGACTAAACCACATGGAACGACAGCCAGCTTGAAACTTTCTCATACTTAAGTAGACTGGCGAAAACATAACGATAGCGCGTTTTAAAATCGCACAGTGACATCTATTGGATTTTATATGTACTAAAAAACGTTATGTACTAAAAAACGTGAGCAGCGCACCTAATAGTTTCTTTTGTTTCTTTTTGTTACTTTTTTGTCTGTTGTCCGATTTTGATGAAACAAAGCCTATACACTGCCCGGGAGTGTGCATTCTTCATTAGTGAAAACCGCATAAAAATCAATTCAGTAGTTACGAAGATAACCTCGAACAAACAGACAGACAGACAGACAGACAGACAAAAAATTAAAAAAAATTTTTTTTTGTGTTTCATTGGTTTTCTTTTATCGCCCTGACTCCATTTTTGTCAATTATCTTCAATGTACAGACACACCGGGTCCTACTGTTTTATTATATGTATAGATAAGATTGACATTGAATTCCACTTACAGCATAAGAACAAATTTTGTTTTTGTATGCAGCGAAATTTTAGTTTGCTTCAAAATTATTATTATACTTAGAAACCGTTTATATTTTGGAGATTAAAAAAATAATGCTGTTTTCATAATAGAAGCAGCTTTAATAATCAAAGAATCGCAGTATAATATGCAATACTTTCAGTTACTCAATGATAAAATAACATTCACATACGTGCATTAAATCATAAACTGTTTTTCTCAAAATTACACTGCAAAAAATGTATCTCCAGTCTTACATAATCCATTAGCAATTACATCGTACAAAATTACATGATTAAATTAAAGAAATAAATATTAAAGCATTCTTATGTTTAACTTTATATTTCAATGCCTGCATATTATATGAATTTAATACTAAAAGAGCAATAAAAAAATATGAAACATGCATAAAGATTTCAAATTAGTAATTTTACATAAGAGAGAAAATGCCTTGTTAAATTAAAAAAAGCAAAAACTAATGCAAACAGTATGTATGCTGAAAATAGTGTTCATAATATTTATCGAATAAATAAATACAACTTTTGAAAAGCAACGATTTCCAAATGGTATTTTCTATTATCTATAATATTTTTTGAATTTCTGTTGTTTGATTCTTACTTCATCTTATTTCTTATTTCTTCTTTTTATTTCAAAATTATTCAAGAATGTATTAAAAAGTTGATTTTGAGAATAGTGATAAAATTCATCAATGCACACTAGTAAGTTTAAATTTTTTATTACACCAATAAAAATCTTAAACAAATAAAAGATACAAATTCAATATATGTGTATACATATTTTACAATGGTTTTGTGTTATATAAAATTATTTTATAATCAAAAACAAAAGATAAAGAACTTTTAAAGTGGAAAAAATTGATAACATGAGGATACAAAAACAAACTAATGCAATTAGAAACTATAATTCTAACTATGTTGCTACAATCTATGTAACAATAAAAAAAAACATAAAAATGCACAATTGGAAATATAATTTTACATCACGTGATACAAGTTTTCAACTGAATACACAAACTATATCAATGTCATAAATAATCAAAACGAAAATAGCATAGCGGAGCATCTATGGCGAAAAAACTAATGCAAATTTAAATTATCTCCAGTTTTATTTTAAAATACATGTATGTCACTAAAGGTCAAGATTCCCAGTCGCCACTCGCCACGTGGCGACCAAGTTTTAAAAAGTGGCGATGACAAAAATTTGCTATATTCGCCAATTTTTATTTTAATAAAGCTACGTGTTTTATTTTCTAATTATTTTTCTTTTATTCCTACGAAATACATCGGCAGAATTTACAACTCACTTGGAGAAAAAACGGCAATCCGTAATCCTTTTCACCCATTCACTAGAAATATTTCAATTTCTATTCAGTGCTCCCTTTCCTTCTATCCATTATTCTTTTTTGTAAATAGATGGACACTAAATCGCAGTAAGAATGAGAACACCTGCGAAGAGGAATGAGTCACCCGGCGACCCGGCTCGGAGCGAACAGCACTAGTTTTTATTACACTAAAGGAGCAATCAATCAATCGTTGTTGACTAAACGAAACAAGGGTAAAATCTCTTTAAATGACTTTTGAGGGCTAACCATCCCAAATTTACAAAGGAAGGGGAACTTTTATCTCCTCACATCTACAGTCGTAAAGCTGTCAACTGACTTCGTGTTGGATTTCTCTCTTGAAGTTCGGATTCAGTGCACTGAAAGAACAAAAGCGCCGACACGAAAGATCAAAGATAGCGCAAGAAGTTAGTGCTATGTGCGTAGACCTTTTAGTCTGAGCGCCCCCGAAGAAATTTGTAGAAAGAGACTTTCTCCGTTCCGACTCGCCTGCGCATGTGCATCGAAAACATTATTGAAACGTGTATCCATATTTCATAGCAAGATACCGGGGACCTTCGTTACCTATACACGACATGCTACATTATTTTTTCTAACTTAATTATATATTTACATTTTAATATTTGATGCAATGGCGAGTAAAAAAAGAAAATGGAAGAAAATCATCAGCCGCGAAAAATATCGTCATTTTTCATAAGCACTGGAAAAGAGGCGGTAAATTCTGATGAAAACACTTCTGAACGGTAAGTTTATTTTCTTTTTAAATATCTTTAATTAAAAATTAATTAATGTTCATTAAAAAATAAATTTTAATAGTTAATTACTTTAAAAATTTATCTCTTTTGATTTCAATTTTGATTTTTCCGAGAGCAAATCTTATGTGTTATATTTATTCGATTAGTCAAACTATTTTTATCCTATATATGACTTTTCTTTTTATTTCTTCACTCTATCCCAAGACATGTATAAATTCTGAACTAAAAGTTTTTCAAGGACTTCATGGATATTGAGTAATATAATTCTGAAAATTAAATGAGAATATTGCTATTAAAATGAGATTCTAAATAAATAAAAGGGACTTCGTCTTGCAACTCCCTTGGAAATAAATATGGACTGTTTCGATTTGTTTTCTACTAAATTTATTTCATCATTTTATTTGATCAAAGACAAATATTTCTCCCTCTCTCACGGCCTGCGCACTGCGCTAATATTCTTTTCTTTCTGCCGCTTTCGAAATGACCTAATTTGAACTTTGATCTTGCGTTTTCGATCTCTTACTTCCGTGAACTTTTATTTGTCTTTCATGTTTTCAAAGTGGATTTTGCAGAGAATGTTTATAATTTAATTTGTAAATGCTCATATTAATGCCAAACTGAAAAAGTATATTAAAGTTTTATTAAGGAAATGTAAAATGTATGTGAACTCTTATGGATAAATCTGAATGTAAATGGATATTTCTAAAATCGATTCTTCTCTATTTAAAATCCTGCATCGAGTCGGCTAAATCAATTTTACCCGAACCCGACCTGCTATATATATATATATATATATATATATATATATATATATATATTTGTTCTTTTTACAGTTGATCGGGTTTATTTTATTTATTATTCTTTTCACTATGAATTTGAAATCACGGAAGTTGAATTCAGGAATACATGGTTTTTTAAAAGAAAGTTCAAAATGACGCATAAGAAAAAAAAAATAAATAAATAATTATATCTAGGACAATCTGTATTAAAGACTAAAATTCGGAATATCGCGATTGCGTAATAATATTAACGTTTTCCTATCCTGGAAAAAAAATGAACTTTCGTTTCACATACAAGCCAACCTACATAATTTATCAATTTATATGCGAGTGTATACTCGGTAGTTGAATTTTTATACCTGCTAACTTTTCCGTTTTTGACAAGAGATTTTTCGCTCTTAGCGGCCTTAAGGCTGAAAACAAAATTTTCCGACTTTTCATCCCACAAACGATCAATAGATATCCTTTTCTTTTCTTTAATATAAATTGTTTCTCCATGTTACATGCATGTAAATTTTATAACTGAATTCATTAAACCTATTTTCCTCACTTCTAAAATACAATATAATGAATGTATGCTAGTTTTTATGCATGATCAAGAGGTACTTTAGGAAAAATTCGGCTCCTTAAAGGATATTTTGAGAATATCTCATCTTAAAAAAATACTTTTACCAATTTTTTTAAAAAAAATTTCTGTTTCACAATGCATATAAATTTACTTGTATAATATAAATTTCCAAGTATAAAACAGAGATCCCACTTTTCCGTCGATCGGCAGATTTACGCTTTTTTACTTTTGCTGTGGGTAGCGGATTTATTTCCTTGTTCTTGAGTGAAATAATACGTTCTTTACGCCCGGCTACCGATCAATGATCAAATGTTGCATCAAAGTGTAGCAATATTCAATCCTCCTCCATCCATAACATAATAATCAGTATTCATTTTAAACTTCTTTTATTTTATTCTACAATATATAAGGAATTAGAAATAACTTTTATTTTTGATAAAGGTGTTCATAAATTTATGTATGAAATAGAAATTTTTTCGTTATGTTTAATGAAAGCACACTCAATTGAACTCATTAAATAACTTTCCTTTTACGTGATAAATCAAAAATATTTCATCACTAAATAAAATTTGTTCATTTTTATGAATGAAACAAATTTAATAACAGAAAATGCTGGACTGGAGATGGACATTGCAAGTTTGCCCCCCCCCCCCCTTCTCCATTAAACTCAAAATATCATGTCAAAATAAATTAATCGAATATGAGTTTTCATGCATGGTGCATAGGTCTTAAAAAATAAATCGATGCAATGATTTGACAATAAATTTTAGATTGAATAGAAATAATAAAGAATTAATGCGTAAATTTTTGAAAAATGCCAAAATTTTAATTCACATGTAATTTCTTCATTTTATATTTTCTGAGAGGCATCCCGGATAAAATAAATTAGCATACATAAATATAACACGTTTATAAAGTTCTCTATACAGGAATCTATTTAATTTTTTTTTATTTATTTATTATTTATTTTTTTAGGGTCCCATTTTTGTGAAAAAATTATCATATAAAAGTTTCTGTTTTAGAAGTTATCAAATTTTATGTTTAGTACAAAGATAGTTTCATTGATTTAATATATGCTATAATATTTTAAACTGAAAAAAAAATTACAAAAGAAACATTTTTCAAAACCAAATTTTGGAAGTTTATGAATTTTAATTTTAAGGGAATTTTATGAAATGCAATTTTGCAAAGGGACTACAAAAGGACCCAAATTTAGCTTGAATTGATCCCTGCTATATCAATTTATTAAAACAAAACCCATTTGAAATGTCTAACAAGAACCTAAATATGATGCTAATTTTAATTTCACAAAATCACAGCCAGAGTTTTCACAATTTTATATAAATAAATAAAAATAATCCTGTCAGAAAAGTTTAGACAAAACCTTGACTTGATGATGCATCATAAACCTAGTAGCAGAAAATGCAAGATAGTATATAATTATATGTTTTTAAAATTTTAAATCTTAAATTACAAAAATCGTTTTACTTCATTTCTTATATTAGATTGTCATCTGTACCACCATTAATGCCAGCTGAAGTGCAAAGTCTTCCGCCAGCTCTACATTCTAATCCAATTAAACCAGACTCTAAGAAAAGCAAAAGTAGTTATTCTGAGAAGGAAAGCAGCCGCCACTATAGGGAAGAATGGAAATATGTAAAGAATGATGACAAAGCGACAGAAGATAGAGTCAAAAACCTCATTAGTTCCCTGTTTTCTACAGCAACTAGAAACATAACATCTAGCATTTTACTAGATCAAAAAGACACTTTTATGGTTTGCGTAAGTGTAAGTGAAAAGATTTCAGATAGGTTTTTCGGTGATGAAGGATCAGGAAACAATGCTTGCACTCTCATGGCAGATAAGTTAGACACTGCCATGCTTCCACCTACAGAATCAGAACTTAAAAGTTTTGGGGAAAATGAGCTACTAAGAATTTGTGAACTGTTTCATTTTTCCAAAGAAAGAGCATTAAAAGAATGGAAATTGTTACGTAGCAGTATGTTCAAGAACTTCCAACCAACAATTCCATTGCCTAATTTACTAGAAAAGTTGGGTAGTGAAAACTTCAATAACTTCAAAATAATGAAAGAAGTTATTCAAGTTTTAATTACCATACCGCCGAGTAACGCTGAAGTGGAAAGAGTGTGGAGCAGTGTGAAAAACATAATAATTGACAGGTCCACATCTACGAAGAAAGAATGTTTAGAAAACAGATTAATTGTAAAAACTTCTAAGGTGGATTTAAATGATTTTAATTGTGAAAGTGTAATTGAATTGTGGTGGAATGATTCCATCAAAAGTAGAAGGCCCCGTTTTCAGGATTAAAATATGTTAAAATAATGACTTGCTTGTGTTTTTTATGCAGTCTGATTTTTCTTTCATTTCAGTTTTTGAAAAAAAAAAATAAAGAAGTAAAGTAAGTATTTAAAATTTTTTTTAGTTTGAAAAAGTATTTAAGATAATATATTGTATAAATATATGTTTCTGAAGAATTTAATTTTTGACCATGCCTAATATTATACCTTTATGTGCATACATGCATTTTAACTACAGACAAGTTCTATGAATGTGCAATGACACGTAAGTGGCCACTGAATTAATCATGGCCAGTGGCCACTGGCCACTTCCAAAATTCCTGAATCTTGACCTTTATATGTCACATGAAGTTTTTTCGTATTCAAAATAAAAAAGGGAAACAAATTTGAAGAAAATAGAACTTTTATACAGTTATTGACTTCAAATTAACTGAAATAAAATTAATCCAACCTTGTTTAATATCCTTGCATATTATATATATATATATATATATATATATATATATATATATATATATATATATATATATATATATATATATATATATATATATATATTATTTAAGACTAAGGCACAAAAAAAACTTTTGCAATGCACAATTACTGACTATAAAGGAATGCAGATTCAAACTCTAATTTTAGCTTTATTACCTTCAACAAATAAAAACATATTCAACCTTGTTTGACATTCATGCATATCGCATGAAATTTCAGAATAAGAGCAATGATACAAAATATTTGTGATTAATTCTACACAAAATATATACAAAAATTACATCAAAAACAATAAGTGCTGCAGTTTTAAAATTAAATTCCATATAATATATGAGTGATTCTTTGGAAATTAGTGAACATGAACTGTTAGCTATTTTAATGTTTTTAACAAAAAAGTTTACAAATTATTTCTTTAATATATAGACATTGTTTATTCACATTAGCCCATTATTTTGAAAAATTAATTAAAAAAGACATTTATTTTAAAATTTTATATATCTGAGTTTACAGCCTGACATGTAACTATTACACTTTTAAATACAAAAATTATTTTTTCTTACTAATATACTTTTACATTCATTGTCTTTAACTTCTGTGTTTTAAAATGAACACATGAAGTACTATTTATATGTTTCAATCAACTTTTTTTCAGTCCCATTCCATTCTTTTTTTTTCAAAAAAGTTTGTCATTCAATTCAAAAATATTTCAAAGCACTCATTCTCTCACTCATTATTAATTCAGGATGTTTCAGCTAGATGTAAATAATTAACAAGTAGAAATACTACATATGTATTCAGTACTTGTTTAAACCTAATTGTAAAATATTTCTAAGTTATCTTGAGATATTCTGCAGTATATAATGAAGACTTTAATAAGCATAAATGTTTAATACATGAAAATATTCAGGTATCCCCATTCTCTCATTCAAATTTGTTAAAGTTAATGTACACATTAATAATATATCAATATGCAATTAATTTTTCTTAAAGAGATAACTTAAAAGTATATAGTGTCTTAAACATCTTCTCTATGATTAAAAGTGTCTTGAACTAATAATGTTAAATTTATCATTCTCCCATTTTATCGCTCATTTCTCCCATACAAAATCGATGGAATATATATATATATATATATATATATATATATATATATATATATATATATATATATATATTAATATTAGGTGTGACGTCTATTTTTTCTCTATTAAGCAGCTACTTAATATATTGCTGCAAAAAATCAGAAATTTCTGACATGATTATTTATTTCTTATGTCATTAACATAAAAATCGCTAATTTTTGTATAAACCTTCATGTACAGTAATATAAGTTTAAAAAAGGCAGCAAATTGAATGTTAACATACAAATGTAAAGCACAAACCAAATACAACCTGCAAATTGTTACAATCAATATTATCATATTCAAATATTCAAAATGAAACTCTATGGAATGCAATGGTAAAAACAATAATGCTGATAAATAAAATAAGCACATAATTATATATATAAATTTAATAAAATTAAAATTAATGTAAATGAAGTGGTAGAGAACGGGTAATTTTAGTTTTACATTTAAAGACATTGCGTACAATTTTAGTTTTGAAAAGAATCTTTGAGGAAAAAAAAAAGCACATTAGCAAGAGTTTTGTTTTTAACAGTAACATACTGCGAAATAATCTCAAAAATCCGGAATTCCTAAATCTACCGTCAAAGTTGTAATTTCTCTCTTTTAATAAAGCCAGCAAAATTGAGGAAGTCAAATACTGAGGAGCTCAAAGATTAAGGAAGAGAAAAAAAAATGCTTTGAAAATTATTTGAAAAATCATAAATTTGGTTACAGTTAAAAGCTGATTTAGAAACAAATACGTTTTACTGAAACAGATATTCATAATCTGTATTTAATATAAGGAACTCTAGGTGCAAAATAATATAAAAGTAAAAAGAACACACTATGATTTTTCAGAAATTAAAGGAAAAATGACTGCACTGTTTTTTGAAGTTTTTTAACATAAACTTCAATTAAAGTAAATTATTTTTTCCCTTTCTCTCCCTTAATTATTTCTTCATTATGAATTAAATTGTGACTAAAAGTGCCATTAAATATTTTGCAAGCAGTTGTAATCATTTCTCATAAATTTGGCCTAATCTTGGTCCTAATGAAACTGTATTTTCGAAATTAAATTACAAAAAATTTTCACTAATAAACAAAATCAAAATGTTGAAGCAAAAATTTTAAGAAAACACAGTATTGCACAAATACAAGATAAAAACAGAGAATAGTGAGATTTTTTATTACAAAGTAAACGTCTGATAAGAACTTTATAATCATGTAAAACAAAAAATAAATTAATAAACGCTACGAACCAAACTCATATCGGAAATAACAATATTATAAATTTACCAATGATTTTTTTGCATCAAATTCTTATTAGAAATTTAACTGAAAATAGCACATTGATTATATAAAATCAGCTGATGTTAAGTAAAATCTGTGGTTACAAATATGTTAACTTTTTTTTTCAAAAAAAAAGAAATTAAATTTAAAAAGTGAAGGACTACAGAATGCAATTAGCCACTCTCTCTACCACCTCTTCAACAATTTACTTCTATAAAAATTACCTTGCAGGTGCGTTACATAAGATTACTCATAAAGGAAGTATAATTTGTTCTAATAATTCTTAGTAGCATGACTATAAAAGATTAATTTGAAATACCCAGAAAAACTGTATTACAACAAAAATATTTTATATCATGGCTAGATAAATCTGATAATTTCTACAGGTTCTTCCAGCATGCTATGAAAATAATTAGATGATCAAACTGAAAAGTCACATACATAAGAGCTTGCTTCTTAAGTTTATGTTGCTGCTTACTCTTTAAAGCTCAGAAAATTAAAATGTCTTTATATAGCAAAATGTAATTAGTTAAGTGACTTTTCTCAAAATGTGTCGATGATTGAAGAAATTCCTGAGAGATACTTATTCAGTGTTACATTATTCTCTTTCTTCATGCAGTAGCTGTTTTATATATGAATCACCTATAAAAATATTTTCAAAAATTAGAAAATTACAAATTTGTATTCTTTCTACGCTTGAAAAAGTTCAGAATATAAACTCTCTGTTTTCACTTTTCTCCCAAATATTAAGTTTCCGTTTTTCCTATTTTGCGCTTTGTACCTAAACAAAAATTTAATAAGCTATATAGAATATTTGTGAATTTACATATGAAATACAGCGCTGCACGAAATAATTGAAGTACCTTTCCGGCTATCGACGGTATTTACTAAATCTGGTTTTTCAAATACGTTTTACGCTTTCTAAAATGATTACTTGGGTATTTTATTTACCTTATTAAACTGTAAAGCATTTTGAAAGTATTGCATAATCTATACTCAATGCGTGATGTTTCTTTTTTCTCCACCACCTTGATTTTTTTTTTCAGACGCATTGTAATGAACCTATGCAGTTTCAGGGTAATTAGAAAATGTTGAGAAACACCGAAAACACTGGCGAAATTTATAAATAAATATAAAAACTCTGTAAAATCACCATAAAAAGAAAAATTAAACAGAAATAAAGAATCTGTTTAATTTTTCTTTTTATGGTGATTTTTACAAAGTTTTTATATTTATTTATAGTTAGAAAATGATAACCTGTTTGTCAGAACAGCCTTATTTCATCCAGTTTGTTCAAATATGTCCAAGATAGTGAATATTTAAGCATACTTATAGGTTAAAAAATATTAGCAAGAATTAAAAATTTTTGTAAAGGTTTATGGGTGATTCTACGATAAGAGGTTCAAAAACATGAAGAATTCGGCCAAAAAGAAAAGTTTGAATTTGACCAAAAACCTTTAAATTATGATTTTTGCCCCGTTTTTTTACTTTTTCATATAAGGGCAAGTCACTTTATACATATTTTATAAATTTTTCTGGTCACTGACTCTCTTCCCTGTCAGTTATCTTGCCAGGGGAAATACGGCAGGGCAGAGACATTTTCATCTAAATTTAATTTTTTTAACTGACTGAATTAGTTTTTGGGTTAATTGTGTATTTCGCTTTAATTATCACCGTATTGTTTAATTATGACAATAAATGCAATTGAATTAAATAAATATTATAAGTTTTATGACTGACCAGGGGAGATACAAAATCACCGTCCGAAACCACTACACTGAACGGTTACGTCGCAACAGCTAAAAAATGCGAAGCTTAAATGGCTTGCGCGTTTAGTATTGCTAACTTCAAGCCGATAGATGTCCTTAATCGCTAATTCCGATATAGTCATCCTTGAATTTATATTTGTTACAGCGGAACGAAATTTGACAGGGTAGATACACAAAAAAAGCGGGACAAAAGTTAATTAAAAAAATTATTTGAAATTAACAAAATTATTTTATTTTTTACATTATAATACGTAAGTATAATTACTTAAATTCCAATTAAACATACTTCAGTTAAGCATCTGATAGAAAAAATATCTGTATTGTTTGAAAGTTAAATTGAAACCGGCAACGGGACATGCCAGGGGAGAGACTTTTTTAGACTTTGTAAGAAATTTCAGAAGAATGTGTTTTAATTAGGCATTCAATAGTGATGTTAATTAATAAAGTACATTAAGATGATGCGATTCATTGCAAAAAATAGCAACATATAGAATAAAAAATCTGTTTTAAATGGATTGCCGTACAAATTACCTCTTATCGTAGAATCACCCTTATAAGAAAACTGTTATTGATAGGTATCATTTACGCTAATGAGTGTCCAAGGTTAGTGAGAATGGAAAGTTCCGACGTATTTACTGCAGATCAAATAATTTTGTTACCTACAAAAATTCTTATTTAATAAAAAGTTTCTCGTTTCTAATCAGTACATATTTGACTTTGGTTTGGAAAAGTACTTATAAATTCTTAAAGTCGGTAATTCATTTCAACTGCAGATGAGGCAGATTTTTAATGTTTCCCCAACAGTACATAGAGGAGGTAGGATGCAGAATGATTGTAATTTACTTTAGAAACAAAACACATAATATGGTGAAAAACACTGTCATCAATTTTCATCAATAGGTTGATTTTTTTTATTATTTTAGAGAGTCTAGTTTTTACCAACAGATTTCTATACATGTCACGTATTCAGTTAAAATTGACTGAGGCGAAAAAAACTCTATAGCTATTGCAATGGCACTTTTAGAAATATCACACATAAACGATAAGTTATCCAGTTTTTTCTGCGGCCATATATGCAATTTTATTTATGTTTTAGAAATAGCTTTTAGTGTATTAAGTAAAATTCAAATTAAACTTTCCAAACTTACTTAAAAATCATATTTAAGTAATTCATGCTCATATTTATAAATGCTTAAAAAATCTTTTATCTAGCCTTGTATGTATTAGTTAACATTTATAAATGCTCATAATATATTTAAAAAAAACTGTTAAACTTAAGACTGCATATCATAGCTGAAAGAATGCTCCTAACAATTAGGATTAATATTAACATGTTAAAATTACAGAATAATCCAAGTATATCAACGATAATTAAGGCATAGACTGACAGAAAAACGAAATCAAAAAACAATTTCCTTAATATTGAAAAAAAAAAATGTTAAATGGATAAGTTCAAAATAGCTTAATTCTTTATAGGTTCATATGCAATAAGCCTAAAAATTTCAGGCTGATTGAGAAAGAAATTATTATTTTCTAAATAGCCTAAAACCTACTTAGTCTCTTTACAATAAACCTGAAAAATAACCAGCTGATTGGAAAAACAAAAATACTTCTCTAATTAGTCGGGCTCTTTGCAAGGAACAGGATATCTCAATTCTCCTACGACATAAATATATACACAAATACTAGCGATAGTTTCAGCATCTTCTTTATCTTTTGAAAATTAAACAGGTCAAACAGTTATGTTGTAAAGATGCCCCTCTTTTTTTATTGAAAATGTTTATATGCTACCACTTTTTCAAGCATAGCTGAAATACTTTATATGCATGAATATACAGTAGCTTCTCTCATAACCAGTATCCGTTTAACCAGTTCTCAACAGCTGGGAAAATATAAAAAAAAAATAATAATAATAATAAAATGTATTCCAAATGTCTGGTGTCATAAAACGGAGAAAGAAATGAAGATCCGTGTAAATAACAAACTATTTAGATGAAAAAAAAACAACCCTAAAATGCAAAATTTGAGTGCACTAAAAATGATAACGATATCAAAAATACCCCCGCTCTCTAGACATATGAAACGATATCAAATACTAGATCCCCCACTCTCGCCCCCCAACTGATAACATTATACATGTATAGCCCCTATTTTTGAAGGAACCGTTTAAATTGTTTTAAACTTGTTAAATTGGATATTGGTTATTTCAAAATTATTCCCTTTTTTCGGGGGGGGGGGGGGGGGGTGAGTTATCAGGCTTTTTGCTCAATCAGCTAAATCTCAGTCTCAATTAGGCCGGTTAGGTGGGAGGCTACTGTACATATAATAATAATAATAAATAAAAAAGGCGTTAATATACTACTTTATTTCATAACTAAGTCATGCTTAAGCCAATATCTTTATTTGTAGGTAATGTTTTTGTTTACTAAATATCCATTGCAGTCATTATTGTTGCGAATTTCAAATTCCAATATATAACTAATGAAATTTCGTAAATGACCTTTAGTATATAAAATTAAAAAATTTCTATTAATATTATAAGACAAAACTGCAATTTATTAATTTTTGCAAGAAAACAAAAATAATATAAATAAGTTTTATAAAATCAGCTTAAGCTTGCTTAGAAAAAATTTAATGCAAAATAGTTGAACTGATAAATGTTATTTTCTGTTTTTGAGTAGATTTCATTAAGATTCTTATTAATAACCTAAATTATGAAAAATCAAAGAAAAAATATAGAAAAATAAAAGCTTTCAATTGGTTATTATTTACAGAACCAAAAACTAAGAAGCGGATCACCTACATATTTATCCTAGTTTTAAAATAACATATCAATACAAAAACTGATATTTTTAATTAAATGTATAATTTCTCTAGTTGCATCCTAAAATAATAGGAGAGAGTGTGGTGGTGTGGGACACATTTTACAAAAGTAAGAAAATCCAATCTGTTTGACACAAAACAAAAAATTCAATTTATAGAGTGCTAGGTAAAACGCTTTTTAATTTACCTAAACATTTCGGAAACATACATATGTAAAAACTGTTTTAAAATTAAAGAAATTGTAAGTTTTAAAATGTGTCCCATACCCCCCCCCCCCACTACCAAGAAGGTATTGGGACAGCAATTAAATGAAGTTATAGACACAAATTATCCAGTGTCGGTTAAATATGCTGTCAAACAAAGACTGACCAGTCACTGCCCAGTCATGATCAGCTTCATGACTGGAATGAAAATTGAAGTTTGTCAATCATACACGACATTAAAAATTCATAAATTCAATTCATTTACATTTTGAAAGTTAATAAATATATTATTAATGTTATAATTAATATATTATCCCCTAACGTACTTGCATGTTAGCTATTCATATTCATATTATTTAAAAAAATGAATTGGAAATGTTCGATTCTTCTCTTTATTGTCATGTCCCATTTCTCCGCCCTTATTTGTTTTGTGATAAATTACTTTTAAAAACAACAAGTTGGAAATTGTACATGAAGCACAGCAAATGAGGTGCATTCGTACTGCATGTAAAATTCAGATCTTGCTGTTATATGTTACAGGACTTCGGTTCTAGTATAATAGTCGAAATTTTTTGTGTGTTCCTGTATATACTATCTGGTTTCTATTATATAGGAAGTAGCTTGTATTAAACCACAACAACGTGTATCAATTTGATAAAATATGAAATAATTTAATATAATTAAAACACGCCCCAAACAATATTTTGCCGTAAACCACAAAGTAGTGGAATACTTTTGAGAAACCATGTAAATTAATAATAAACAACCTTTGTATCATAGACTATATAGAATGCATATTTTAGTATCTACTTCATATATTCATGTCAATTCTATTATATTCGAAAGAGTGTGACATCACTAAAATGTACTTGAAATTATTTTTTTTCCTATTGATCGCAATGCGATGAAATACTTTTAATTATCCCCTATGCAATTAAACTATGCATCCGATTATAATAAAATTTCAATTGAATCGACGAAATTATGCAAAAATTATATATTTTAATTTTTTAACGGTTTAGTTGGATAGTTTTTGCTCTGTTATATGCGGACAGACAGACGGACGGACAGACAGACAGACGAACGAACTGAACGAGAACTATAAGTGCTATGCATTTACATAATTACGAACGCATCTAAAAATGCTGCTTTTACGTTTAATTTAAATTATGTTTAATATCCAGTATAATATTCCATTAACAGGAAAATAATTGCATTTATACATAAACAAACCATTAATATATTGCTAGCGTAATAAGAATGAGAAGCAAATTTACTTTAAATCCTTGAAATAATTTTTTCCTTCTTACAATTGTAAACTAACACGGATCAAATGTTTTTTGAACTGAAAATTAGGCTACCATTGCTTCATCTTGTGAGTGATTGATGAAATGTTCAGAATGATACATGAAGGAAAAAAAACATCCGTCCCATTCCTCACACTGTCCGACTAAACGAAAAACTTAAACAAAAATCAAATAAATGTATTGTGCTTACAATCAACGTCAATTAATGGAGATAATTATAGATAATTTTACATTCTATTACTCATAAGAATTTTTAAAAGTGTTTTTAACATTCTAAGCAAGGTATACACAGAAGAATTTTTTTAATGATTAATTCACACCAATTCTTTTAAAATCGAATTGAACTATTCAAAATATAAAAAAATCATTTTTAATTTTACCTGAAAAGTAAAATTGCAAATCTTTCTTGCCTTTCTATTAATGTTCATCAATTTTTTGAGGGGCATTTACGATAGTATTCAGTCTAATTATATTAATAGTTACTTTCGAATTAAATATATATATATACATATTTTAATCGATATTCGGAAAATATCTGAATAGATTATAATAACTTTGATTTTCAAAGTCTCTTGATTTTTGTTAGTATGGCGCATATCTTTGATACAGAAACAAAAGAAACTTTAAATATCTATTAGCTTAACTTAAGAATACGACATAAACAACACATCTACTGAAATTCTACAGAAAACAACAAAAAGGCAGCTTTGTTGTAAGATTTTCCCAATCTATAAAAAACTAAAATAGCGAATAAAAAAGAATTCGTTAACATACTTTGAATTTGGTTCAACATTCATTTACAGGAAGGCTTCCTTTACTATCGTTGAAAATGTAGATTCTGAAGCACCTACTTGCCACATTCAATTAAGGCTGGTTGTGTGAAGTAGTTTTTGGGTGCAGATATGGCCGTTGCTAGTGGTTGCCTTTTATGGACAATAGTATTCGGATAGATATAGTTCACCGAGTGAGATAAAATAACACAGGTTGCTCGAAGAAAATGAGGGACACCAGTAAAAGCACTTCTTGACGTTTATTAAGAGAAGTATAATAGGTATGCAGAGAAAGCACAATCCTTAGGGAGTGACCCTTCGATACACAACTTTTTAGAACTACATGATACAGTTGATCATTCCAGTACGGCAGACAAAATCCAAGTGACGTTATAATCGGTACAAAAGTCCGTTATGGATTTGGCTTGCGTTTTTTGCCAAAACCCTTTGTATACTTGCCGACATTGGCGAAAATTATGCAGAGAGAGACAGAACGCGTTGTTAAGTATCCAGCCAATTGATAACCTGTGAATTATGGGAGCAGGCACAAAAGGGTTAATAGATGGAATTCGTGAGAACTGATAATTCTCAACGGACGATGAAAACCACCTGCTTACATTCACATATATTGTATCCTAAACTAGATAAATTGCACAGACGCACCCATTAAATAATTTGGAGGACAAAAATGTTTATGAAGAGAAAGGAAGTCGCTCGCAGATGTACGAAGATTAGATTTTGTTTTAGTTATTGAAATGGCACAGACAGCTTGCAACGGAACAGAAGAAGTGCAGATAGAAAAGAAATGTTTTTTTTTCTTTTATTATTTCGGATATTCATTACTCCAGTCAAAATCATCTAAGAGAAAAGAATAAATGAAAGCTTTTTCGTACAAGAAAGAATATTAAACTGTGGGAAACGGGCGCAATGGATACTTAACTCCTAAAATATAAATATTAACTTAAAATGCAATTTTTAAAAAGGAATAGATTTTGACCAAAAACTATATATAACGGAATCTCCGTTATAGGTTGGTTGATTGACTTCTGCTATTTTTGCTACGAATCGGGTTAACCGATTGCTTTAGTTTTAGATTGGGTTTAGATTCCTGCAGGTTAGCTTCGGGTTGAACTGATATATCAAATGTTACTTCTGTGTATATGCTTTGAGATTAAACTGTATACGTGTCATAATCATAAAATATGAATATTTGTTATGTGTAATGTTTCCTGAAGAGAGCAGCACAAAGCAGGGGTCATTCTGAGGAAGATTTTTGTTTTAAATTCATAGAAAATTTTCTGAAACGTCCATTAAAAGGAAAGGGGGGGGGGTTTCATGATGCTAATTAGAGTAAATGGGGTTAAAAGTACGCATTTTAAATGAATTTTGATTTTTAACGAATACATTAGGTTAAACTTTGTGCAACGAGTGAATAAACGAGTGCCGTTAGATTGCTATCTTGAACCGGAAATCTGTCAATTTCGTGAAAAAATGCAATTTTTACAAAACATTGCTGTGTCTGTTTTTGCCCCATTATTTGGGGTAAAAGTACAAAACATTTTTGCCTCATTACAACGGGTTTTTTTTTATATTTCAGATAAAACAAATGAATTATGTAGAAACATTAGTAAATTTCTCTAGTATTAAAAGTTTTACTGAAAATTATAAATTAAACAGTAAAAAAATTCAAAAATAAATAAAAAAATTAAAAAAGACCAGCGGCGTATGAGATCTCAAATAGGAGTTAATTTCTGTGACGAAAATTGTTACTTAATACTGTGAGCGGTGTCAGAGACCCCTTGATCGTAGAATGAATAAAAGGATCAGTTGTCTTAAAAGATAGTGTTTCTGTATTAAACTTTACGTAAAAACTTGTTAAAATATCTCGATTCAGAAATCTCTAGTTATACTGCTAGTTTCCAAACTAATAAAAAAAATTCCCTAATATGAATATTTTAACAGATAATTACACATTGTGAAAACGGGATATAGCAGCGCGGTTTATCAGATCTATAACAGAAGTTGAGGGTTTTAATACTTAAAAAGAGGTTTTAATACTTAAAATAGTGTATTATGAAAAAAAATGTTTTTAAAAGCAGGTAGGTAGATTCATAACTTTTATGTTTAAGGAAAAAAAATAAATAGAAAAATTAAAAGGTAATTAACTACTTTTAATAGTTAAACAGCTATTACATTTTATATAATACTAATTTATAGAGAAAAAAACCTTTCCACAACGTAATTGTGGAAAGCTTTGCATCTTACTAAAAGAGCAGGGCAAAGCACCGTTTCTTAAACTTTTTAAACAGAATGCATAGCTTTCTTATTCTGCAGCATTTTGCTTAATCGGCCACGCACAAGTTTGAACAAATGTGATCAAAGTAAACTAGGGGGTATTTAGAAGCTTAAGAACATTCGTTCCCTATTAATTTTTTTCAATTTGAGGTATTGGCAGCTAATGAAACAAGTGAAAGTTTAGTAGTATTAAGTAAAAATTTAAATATTTAAACTTGCATCTTTTTTTTTCAATTGAGTGCTTATTTTTTTACACAGTTTGAATACTCTACACGGAGACGGAATTGCCACATAGCTTTCATGATTGAAGAAATATTTCTTCACATTGAATCAGCCAGTATGTTACCCCCCTCACACACACACACACACACACATGAACATCTGCTCTGGGTTTTGTTTTTTCTTTCGCAGTCCTTTTGAAATTGACGTTTTTAGGTGTGTTCGTAATTACGTAAATATGTACCACCTATAGTTGTCGTTCAGTCCGTCCATCCGCATATAACAACACAAAAATTACCCAATCGAATCGTTTAAAATTTAAAATATATAATTATTACATAATTTTGTCAAATCATTTCAAATTTTATGAAATCAAATGGATAGATTAATTACAGGGACCATCAAAAGTATTCCGCTACATTATGGTCAATGAGAAAAAAGTTCGAATTGTATTTCAATCGTTTGAAATTTAAAATATACTAGCTGACCCGCCCGGCGTTGCCCGGGTCCGTATTAACAATATTACACGAATTTGAATTTTTGCATGCTTTTACAGTTAACTGGAAGCATGCAGAAATGCATGCTGTTGTTGAACATGGTCTTCTTGTATGTCCACGGAAATTATTCTGTCTTGTTCGAATAAGGACATGCTTCACTGGAATATTTTTGCCAAGTTCAGATTTCGCGATTTTTTTCAAAGAAATTTTTTGTATTCGGATTGGGTTCATGTCCATGGAAATATTTTGTCTCGTTTGGGTTCGCTTGCGTTTTTTTTTTAATAATTTTGTCAGATTCAGATTTGGTTCGATTCAAATTTCAGGTATTTTTTCGAATGGAAGTTTTAGGTTCGTATCGGGTTTATGTCCACGGACATTATTATTTTGTCTTACTCGAATTCGGTTATGCTTCTTTCGCATACTTTCATCAGATTTAGATGTGGTTAGGGTCAAAGTTCAGGATTTTTCAAACGGCGTTTTTTAGGTTTGAGTCGGGTTTATGACCACGGAAAGTATTTCTTCTTGCTGGGATCGAGATATATTTCTCTGGAATATTTTTATCGGTTTCCATCCGATCAATTCAAACTGGTTTAAACCAGTATTTCTTTGTTTTTGTTTTTTACCTTTTAAACAGTTTTTCAATAGATGACTAAAATTCCGTTTAAAAAATAACGTTTTGTGCCATTATTGACTGTAATACACGATCGGAATGCATAAAAGATACAAATAGATCAATCATAGGCAAGAATTATTTGATTATTTTTATCATATGTCTCTGAAATATCAATATAGAAGCATCATTTAAGATTTTGTTTGAAAAATTAACATTCTTTCGTTAATGTTTTAAAATCGTCTGCGGTCTCAAATCTATTAAGTGTTCATGCATGATTTTAAAAGAATCTTTTCATCAATATATTTTATGTATTGACATGGAATTATTAATATGTTGTTAAATCATAGACATTTTTCATCTACGTTATAAAGTATTAAAAATTTCTGATAAAAAAGAGAAAACTTTTAGTAATACAATTTTTTAGTTCAAATTATATGTTTTCAATATTTTTTTTAATTTTATTTTGACATTTAATTATTTCTAATTTTCCAATTTCAATTATTTTTAAAGCACACATTTATTTTAATAAATAATATAATATAAAACCATTTAAAAAATTACTATTTCTTCGTAAAATATGCTTCCGCGATAATTCATTTCTTCCAATCCGTCTTCATTTCATCCGTATTCGTCAAAATTCCTTCCTCGTGCTTTTGTTTGAGACATTAAAATTTCAGCAATTAATAGTTTCATATAGCAAACCTTTTTTTTTTTTTTTTGGTTTACTTCGCCACCACCTATCTTTTTCCTCCATGGCGTACAGAAGCTGTGATAAAAAAAAAAATGTTCTCATTTAAACTGACAGTTTGCCAGTCTATGGATTTTAAAGGTCAATCCCAGCTTTTTTCATCTGCAAAAATTTTATGCAACCAACCAACCATAAGAGAATAAAAGGAAAAAAAAGCGAAAAAAAGGCGATTTTTTATGAGAGTGAGGTTTGGAATTTAATTAATAACTCAGTTAATAAATAGAATTTTGAAATTCTGAGCGTCAGGTGCATCAGGAGATATATTGAGCTACTCTCAGAAAAATTTTGAGCTTCGTACGTACCGTAGTTTTTGCTAACTATCGCGGACACACACACAGACAGACAGAGCGATTTGTTATTTTATTAATATAGATAACGAAAAAACAAAAAATTAGTAGAATATTAATAAAAAGTCGAAATAAAAATCACTTAATGACATTTTAAACACGTGAATCGCATTTAATGTCATCGAATGTGACATTCACGATCATCCATTATTGGCATTTAATCTTATAGTTTGGCGATAGTTTTTTGGTCGATTGGATAACCTAGAAGTACCGTAAAATATATGTAAATATACAGTTGTACACTTTCTCAAATAAATAACTTTATAATAAACCAATATGTTAAATCCATATAGGATAACAACAGCAGTCGCACCGCATCAACAATAAAGTGTAGATGTTTAAGAGGTGGCTTCATTTAATAAATTTATAATAATTTTTATTTTATTTCAAAATTTGAATGTTTATGCTCCAGTATTGTTTAAGGACATAATCAAAGAGGGACTCATAGGGCTTAATCTCTCCTTATTATAAATAATTAAGTTACAAAAAGATATTAAAAATTTATTTTCTGTCTTTAATGTTTCTATATTCACCTCTGATCAAAAAATAATAATAATGTAATATGAGTGAAAAGTATAGTAATCACGAAGCTAGTAAATCTGCAAATCAGTGGACGAAAACATCAATCCTACGGTTTGACTATTATTTTTTTTAGTATTTAAAATATTTAACTCGCAATATCATTTCTTTTATATTTGCAATATTAATTATTATTAATGATATATAAAGTAATCTCTGGAAGATTGTTTAAAACAGTGAGGCAAAACTATACTCTAATTTTCCAAAGGTTTTTTTAAAATAATTTCCCCTTTTAGTGCCCTACTGTCTCAATATTTTGATAGTTAGAATTGTCTGAAATTTAATATTTTAAACCATCAATATAAAATAATTACAATGCTGATCTTCTGATAATTACAAAAATTGACGCAAAATTAGGATGATTATCAGAAATATTTTATTAATTATTGAGATTCTAATTGTTAAATCCATTTGAAAATAATTATTTTGTTTCATTAATATGTTTTTATTACATTTTCATTCTAAATACAGCCATAAAAACATTTATACTTATTACTTTTTACTTATTTATAAAAAATAATTTTAAAAGAAATTTCTTAAGGATGTCCTATTATTTTGCACTTATATATACTATTCAAATAAACGTAATGAATTGGCTGGATTCTAGCAATGCGAATTCAGAAACAATTCGTAGAATATAAAAAGCTATTAATATTAAATAAATCAAAAAACAACTTGAGTATAAATAACAAACTTACCCAAAACACAAAGAGTCTAGTTAATTCTAAAATAAAAAATATAATATTACTAATTAAAAAAGTTTTTTTTTAATTTCAGTTTATAGAACTAAGTCAGCAAACCAACAGTAAACATTTGGAATGCAGGAAGTTATCGTTATTATCGATTATCGTTGCCAATTTCTTGTGCTAAAAGCGACAGTATGGAGCGATACGACCAAGAAAAAAGAAAACATTGCATTTTTATCGTCTGCAAGATCATCAACATTTAACCATCAAACACTCCAATGTCATTGGGTTACACCAGTTTATCAAATTACTTCCGAGAAATCTTTATGCAACCAATCAACCACAGCAAGCGAGAGGAAAAAAAGTGGAAAAAAGATGACTGATTTATGAGAGTGACCTCCAGATTTTAATTAATTACTCAGCTAATAATTAGAATTTTGAAATTCTTAATGTCAGGTGCATCAGCAGAGACTTTGAACTAATCTCAAAAAATTTTTGAACCTCGTACATGCCGTAAATTTCGCAAACCATCGCAGACACACACACACAGACAGAGCGTTTTGTTCTTTTATTAGTATAGATAAGTATTACATAATTTTGTCGAGTCACTTCAAATTTTATGAAAATCAGATGCATAGATCAATGACAGTGACAATTAAAAGTATTCCATTACTTTACGGTCAATGGGGAAAAAGTTTCATATGCATTTTAATGATATTACACTCATTCAAATATATTAAAATTGATATACATTTATAAAGTACATATTATAATATACATTTTGTACAATGTTTGTTATTGATTTACAAGGCCACACAAAAGTATTCCATTACATAATGGTATAGGGAGGAAAACATTGTTTGCTGTGCGTTTTAATTGTAGTTAACAACATTTTATGAGATCGATATATGTTGCTGAGGAATATTACAAGTTATTTCCAAGTTATAAAAAAGCAGATAGTATTTACAGGGACACACAAAAGATTTTGGTTACTATACTGTACCCGAAGGACTGTAAATTACTACATCAAGATCTGAATAATTTTAGGTGCGTTCGTAATTATGTAAATATATAGCACCTATATTCGTCGTTCAGTCTTTCAGCCCGTCTATCCGACCATCCGTCTGTCTGTCCGCATTTAACAAACCAAAAACTGACCAACCAAATCGCACGATATTTGAAATATAACGTGAAATATATAATTTTAGCGTAATTTTGTCGAGTCATTATAAAGTATATGAAAATCGGATGTACAGTTTTATTAGAGGGACAGTCTAAAGTAATCCATTACATTACGATCAACAGGAAAAAATAGTTTCAAGTACATTTTAATGATGTTAAATCCTTATGAATATAATAGAATTGACATGAACCTATGACGTATATGTATATTAAAATATACGTTCTGTACAATATGTGATTCAAACAATATTTATTATTAAAATATAGGGCCACACGAAAGTATTTCACTATATTATGCTATACAGGGAAACATTGTTTGGGGCGTGTTTTAATTATATTAAGCTATTTCACATTTTATGAATATGATATACGTTGCTGAGGTGTAATAAAAGTTACTTCCTGTTTATTTACCGGAACACAGAAACGATTTCGAGCACTTTACTGGATGCGGAGTTCTGTCTACTATAAGAGCAAGATCTCAATATTTTTAAAACTTCGTTATCGTACGAACGCACCTCATTTACTACGTTTTACGTACAACTTCCAAATTGTTTTTATAAGCGATTCCTAGCTATTTTTTCTTCTTTTTTTGCGAAAATCGAGTTTTTTTCGAGATCCTTTTACCGAATTTGCCTTTTTTTGCTATCTTTTAACAAAAGTTTGATGTTCTTGTTGTGATCCTATACAGAATTTTTTTTTTAAATTTGTCTTTTTCGCAATACTTTCACGAAATTTATCTTTATCCAAAATCCTTTGACGAATTTCGTGTATTTCTATGATACGTTGACGAAATTCGCGATTTTTGGTGATTTTTTGATGAAATTTGAATTTATTTGTCATTTTTCAAACATTGTTATTTTTTTTTTAATCTCTTGAGAAATTTTGCGTAACTTTTGCTACCATTTTCATTTATAGAAATCTGATTTATGAACAGATAATAGCTACAATGCAGAACAATATTAAAGTTATTTTGTTATGGTTTGTTACTTATCACAAAAAATGACTTTTTATGACTAATGAAAATTTATGAAAACTAATTTATGTATAAGAGTATTAATCTGATAAAGAAAAAAGAAATTTTCTTTGACCATAACTCAGCTTAATAATGAAATTTTTATTAATTTTTAATTTATTAATTTTTTTTAATAGTTTGTTATTTTTTTACGATATTTTAATCTAAATTTTGATTTTTAGATTTTTCATTTGTGAGAGGGGGGCGGTCTTTCTAATCTCGACGTTTTAAATATCTGTGAATACACGATGCGTTTTATCATTTCTTGTGCTTTATATGTTTCAGCGATACAACATTCGATGCACTAGGGCTGGAGAAAAGGTAAAGGTTTCGTGGCGCTAGTATGTTGCTCGAAATGAAAAAACAACTGTAAAACGCATTGGGTGTGCCCATCATAAAGTTTTCTAAAAATAAAAAGAACGATATTTTGGTGCTTCTATTTATTTTAATTCATTTATTGAATCAACTATGAACGGGTTTAAATTAGTGCTCTCGATTATACGTTTATACGAATATACGTATAATACGTATTATACGAAATACGGATCAACTATACGTATAATACGGCATCGGCGGTTATACGTATTGCGCAAAACAGCATATACGGTACATCGTATATACGGATCTTATCCAAGCGGTTAAACGTATAAACGTTTAAACGTTTTTTGTTTAAGATATGAAATTTGATGTTTCAATGTCTTTCTGTTTTAAATCGATTTAATAGGATCCGATTTAAGCACACATCACAAACCTCAATGTTTTCGATTTAAGAGAAAGATGATTTAAGAAAAAGACTATTTAAGAAAAACATTGCAAGCTAGTGTTAAATTCATTTAGTAGGATTTGATTTAAAATCAGCAGCGGTCACTTGCCATGTGGTTATTAAAAATGTAAAAGTGCAATTAAAAAATTTCCTTCATTTGCCACCCTTGTCATCATTCGCCAAGTGGCGATTAAAAAAATCTGTTTTCGGTCGCCCAGTGAAATAAAGTTTTTTTCATAGAAGTATGCATTCCTACATTGATTACATCTAATTAGAAAAGTGTTTTCTTCTTTTTCTTACTGGATGCAAACAGATTTCAATGACATAGCTGTATTTTCAATATTTTGGTTTTTTGAAGAGTTCTTTTACTGTGTTCAGTTTGATTATTTTTTTGAGAGATGCAGTTTCATTTTGCAAAAATGTATACAACAGCATTGATTCTACACGCATTTCAAGTAATTTGTTGGCTATCGATCTCCATCCAAGTCATCACTCGCCAAGTGGCGATTTAATAGATCTATTTTCAATTGCCAAGTGAAATGCAGTTTTTTCCATGGAAATATGCATCTCTACATTAATTACATCTAATTAGGAAAATGGTCTTTTCTTTTTCCTACTGGATGCAAACAGATTTCAATGACATTGCTGTATTTTCAATATTTTGTTTTCTTTGCCGCATTCTTTTATCTATCTCAGTTGGATGTTTTTTTCAAGAAATACAGTTTTATTTTGCAAAATATATTCATCAGATTTGATTCCATATTCATTTCAAGTAATTTATTGGTGATCTATCGCCACTCTAGTCATCACTCGCCAAGTGGCGATTTAAAATAATAGTTATAGATCGCCAAGTGAAATAAAGTTTTTTTCATCAAAATATGCATATCTACATTGATTACGTCTAATTAGATAACTAATTAATTCTTTTTTCTATTCGATGCAAGCAGATTTCGATGATGTTTTTGTATTTTCAATATTGCAGGGTTTTTTTGCCATGTGCTTTTGGTATGTTCAGTTTCATTATTTTTTCAAGAAATATAGCTTTATTCTGGAAAATATATTAATCAGCTTTGATTCCACATGCATTTCAAATAACTTATTCCTTTTTTCACACTGGATGCAAATGGATTTTAAAGGCATTTCAGTACCTTCAATTTTCGACTTCTGCTGCATGCCCAGCTGTTGGAATATTTTTTTCCCCAATTTTTTTTCCTGTTTAATGATGCGAAATACACATACCAGTATAGATGCCAACTATATTACGTTGGTAGTATAAATTTGGCGCCTCCTAAATTCCCGTGCCGGGGCGACCGCTCCCTTCTCCCGCCCTTTTGCACGGAGCTACCCTCTCAGAAATGTATGCTGTATCTCAGTCCCCTCTGAAATGATAAGTCCAGATACGCTACTGCTAGCATAGACGTTTGTAGTGTATTACTAAGACATTTATTAAAGGGGTCCCTGCCCCGGAAATTTTGTATTTTTAATGGTCAAAATGTGCAATTTCTTTCCCCCCCCCCCGGAGCCACAGAAGTACCTCCCGGAGAAAAATGTCTGAATTTAACACTGCATTTATTTATTAACTGAAATCCAAAAAACAATTTATTGTGTTTTATTTATTAATAATTCACTATTTATGCCTGGGGGGGAAAGCAATTTTAAAGTTAAAATTCAAATTTGCAAGTCTGAGCCTTAGATCGGCTTACATCAGAAATCCGATTTAACTATTGGTCTTGAATATATACATTGGACGTCGCGATGTAGCGAAATGATGTTGCCTAGATTTAACGCTTACATCGGAAATCCGATTTAACTATTGGTTTTCAATAGATATATCGGACGTCGCGATTTAGCCAGTTCTTAAATCGCGATGTAGCTTTGTCTCAATGCTTTCTGATTTACTAAAAAGGCGATGTAATAAGACGATTTAGGAAAAACAGAGCAAGTTTGTATTAAATCGATTTAGCAGGCTCAGGACCATAGCTAGAAGTGTATAATAGGGGGGGGGGGGTCAAGAAAATGTAGGGGGGAGCTTATTTTTTTTTTTTTTATCTTTCTCTGACACACAGAGATAAATTACTAAATTACTAAATAAATAAACAACGTTAAAGAGCACAAATATAATAAAAATATGATAAAAGCAAACAGCTGTTTCGGGGGGGGGGCGGAGTGGGGGGTGACACACAAGACATCCATAATATGAATAAGCAGTTGCAGACCTTTGAAATGATGTGTCACACGACTGGTGTTGTAAAGAAATTAAAAATGTGCCCCCCCTGGGGGGCGGGGTGGGGGTGACACACAAGACATCCATAATATGAATAAGCAGTTGCAGACCTTTGAAATGATGTGTCACACGACTGGTAATGTAAAGAAATTAAAAATGTGCCCCCCCCTGGGGGGGCAGAGTGGGGGGGTGATACAGAAGGCATCCATAATATGAATAAGCAGTTGCTCCAAATAATTAAAATAAAAATTATCTTTATTTCTACATGCATTAATTGCATAAATATCCAACGTTATGGATTATTAAAACGGTCTAAGGTTATAAAAACTATACGCGAAATTAAAATTTACTCCAAAATATTAATACCTAATTTCTAAAAATCATAAGTCTGTTTCTTTGCGATATGCAACTAATTTACAACAGTCATTTTAATCCGCTATATTCAATGTTTTTAAATGGCCTGCCCTTTAATTTTTGTCAGAATGATCTCGTATTTTAAAGGGCTTAAAAACGAAAATGAAGCGCCAAATACCTAAAAAAAATATATATGTTGTGAAGAAAACTGCAATTAACCAGATTTTCATTTCTACAACTTTCTAAAAATTCAGACTTTTCGTAATTTTTTTTTTTTTTTTTTTAAATGACCATTTTTCCCATTTAAAACATTGCAGTAGCAAAAAAACCAGCTTACTACGTATCGCAGCCTCCTCATTATTTGCCAAAATTTCACTTTGTATTTTCGAAGAGTCAGGCGCATTAAGTTTCACCTCCTGTGTCTTACTCCGTCTATAAGACATACTATGCGGATTTCTGTCGCAACGCCACCGATTTCCAAATTATTCTCCATTCAGTGACATAAGACTGGTGAAGTCCGCTATTTAAATTAGATACGATACGTGGAATATACGTATACATTAAATATACGTATTGTTAAATATACGTTTAGTTGATACGCCTTTATACGTATCCGGATACGTTTAAACGTATATTTTAAGGTATCCGTATAGTTGAAACGGATATTATACGGATATACGTATAGCGTTTAAACGTATAGCAACTATCCGTATTCTATAGCGAGCACTAGTTTAAATAATAGAAAAATAATAATTACTTATACGTAAAAATAAAAATGAAAATTTTACGTACATCTTTGTATCTAACTTTATAAAACACAAAGGCGAACAAATACTTTCAACATATAACTATATATGTCACATATATATTTCATGATACACAGTATTACGATTCAGATTACATGACTTTGAATAAGAGAGTAATTAAACTAATTTAAGGTCTTGCAGATACAATATTCAACAAATGTCATAATTCTTGAATAAAGTTTAAAGACCGATTTGACGAAATTCAGTATGTCAGATTGGAAGTTGCGAGTAGAAAAAAAGACACGTATTCAAATCTACCAAGAGCCGTGACCACCCCAAAATCAACCCCCCTCCCCCCCCCCCCCCCCTCCGCACACACACTCTCCAGAAATGTAAAAAGCATGTAAATCTCTAATTATACCAAGCCGATTTCGGCGATCACTCAGTTTGTTTCTCATAAATTCTATAATTTATATTCTTATACTTAAGGATAATAATTGGATTTTTAGACTGTTTTATAATAGTAAAATAAATTACAGATATTTTTTTTCTTTTTTTATTTTAAATTTAGATTATGCTGGTTTACATAGAAATAAATATAAAAATTACATAATGTACAGGGTATATTATAAGAACTATTACCTTTCGAGTTATTTGGGCTTCGAAACAACCCACTGTAACCTCTCTTCTCTTCTAGCCAGCACGTATTACGTAAGAATAGAAGAGCATCAATTCTGAAATTACCGTACACCGAAGCGGGGCTATCATTTTTTTTTTTTTACTTTCTGAAAAATATTAGTTTACGGATCAAATACCAATTTTTTACTGAAAAAGAATCATTTAACGGTACAAATAGCATTTACAATGACAATGGCACACATACCTTTTTTAAAGCATAATCATACCTGAGAAATACGGTTTTCACACCGTAAAGAGGGATTAAAAAAAGATTACAGTACAGTACGGTAAAATTTACGGTACGTGTAATGAAATATTATGAACTCTCTATAAATGTCTTCTTTCTTACTGAAAAATAATTATTTTACGGAACAAATACTGCGTTTTTACTGAAGAAAAAACATTTTACGGTACAAATACTGTTTATAATGGAAATGGCTTACGTGTTGTTTTTTTACGCTTCATATACCTTAGAAATACGGTATTCATACCGTAAAGAGTGAAAATGGTAGAGGTACCGTGAAATTTACGGTACATCTACTGGAATTTTACAAAAATTTTTTACAGTGAATAAAGAATCCAAAAGAAAAAACTTTCAGAAAATATAAGTGCCTAAATTCAAGGTACGTTATAAACGCTATAAAAAATTCGACTTCGAAAACGACCATTTTTGTATTTGCTGTGGGCCAAAGGACTCAAGGAACTGTGAAGCGTCACAGGCTTCTGGGATCTTGAAAAGTTAATGGAGTAATGAATAAAGAGGGGGAGACGTATAGTGTATATTGTCTACCACTTGCGATTGAAGTAACTGAGGAAGTTGTTACAAGAAGGCCGCTGTTTTTTTAAATCGGATCAATAGTTTTTGATTAACCAATTATTGTTCGCTTTAAATTACGGTTTAAAAATTCAAATTAATTATTGCCACCACTTTTTTGGAAAAAATATTCTTCTATTTAATGACAAATAAATTGACAACAAAATAAAACCAATCACACTATTTTATAAAACTGGTGGGAATCAAACAACTTTGAATAAAAGCCGTGAAACTTGCAGCCCGTGAATGTCTCGGGCTCGACGATTAAGTGGTTAACGTCGAGACAAACATATGACTTGTAAATTTGACTAATAAATGTATAATTTAAATGCACGGAAATATTTTCTAACAAATATGGCAAAAATGTTCTCTTTCTCTTTACTGGTGTCAATTAGCCCACGTATTACGCTCTTTTATCACACACTCACAGTAGATTGTCTAGATTGTCACTACTTGGCGGTAATGCATGGCGGTCTATCACTAAAGTAAACTTCCACCAGTAAAAATGAATATTTGTTTCTTGCATCGTTTATAACTGAAATTTTGCATTAATAAAACATTCAAATAAGGAGAAAATTTCTATTTAAATTTACTGGTGCAAGTTTCCTCTGGTAGTAATCAACGATGCAAAAGCGATTACAGTTGAAGCTATTTAAAAATGTGTCAGTTCCTCTCTATTATTGTTTCCCTGGAAAAAAAAAATTCCAGGAAGGACTGTGAAAATATCAAAAGGGTCTTGGACCGTTGCTGAAACATTTATAAAAAAATTTCGTTTCTAAATAACAGAGAAAGGATGCCATTTTGGAAAATATAATTTTTTAAAAATGAAATGCAGTCTGATTGTGATGTGATTTTTGTGTTAATTAAAACAATTTTTAAATAAAACATCTATCCAAGTTATTTTTTGTCCCTCTATTCAGAATTTCATATTATTTAGGTTAATATTATTTTGTAAAGAAGGTTATTTTAACCCATTAGTGCCTAGCGTCCCTTTTTAGGGACGCTTCAAAATGTGCATTCAGCACTATTTTTGACACCGGTAAAAAAGAAAAGCAATAATTATTTCATTTAAATGATGCATTTTCGTGATTAATGAACTAAACTTAAATCTTCTAAAAATAGTGGTGCCAACCAAATAACATTTACGCAAAAGATGCTGGGCACGAATGGGTTAATGATGAAAAAGGACAAAAAACGATTTGGAGCATAATTTTCCATCTCTGCGTTATTGTATAGTTGATCAATAATACATGAAACATATAAAACAGTTTTATGTTCTCCTTATTCTGCTATTTAATTATTAACATGTGTTACGTAACTATTTAAAATCATGTTATACTTTAAAGAAACAACATACAATTAAAGGAAAAGGGTAAATAAATAAAAATTTTGTTTAAGTTTATATATATATATATATATATAAAATCATTTGTTCAAATAAGTAACACACTCTGTTTAGTCTGTTTTTCTTTTGCGACTGATGAAAAAATGTCTATCATTAAGAATATTTATTTTTTTATAATGATTCAATACGTAATTTAGATTATTAACGCTGAATGCTCTTTTATATTGTTTGAGAATGCTTTGTGTAGCGTAGATTTCCAATTAATTAAAGCATTTGTTTTGATTGTTTCAGAAAAAACAATGCGAGTGATAAAATATTTAGTTTTAAAGAAATGAGAAATAGTATGTTCATCAAATAACATTTAAATGAAAAACAAATTTTATTAAATATAAGAAATAATTTCATTATTTGGAATAATTGCTTATCAAACAAAAATGCAACGTTGTAGAAAAATTTTATTAAAAGTATTAGTTGTTATTTTGTAGTGTAACTAAAATTTAAATATTAAATGTAACTATATTTGCAAAATTTTTATTACGAGACGGTTTTTAAATTTTTGATCATAAATATAACCGAAAGTTATATAGATATATATGGAAATAGGAAAATACACTGAAAATATTTTTAAAAGGAAACAATTCTAAATGCATAAAAATGCGTATTAAAATAAGATTAAAATACAAAATGAGATGGAAAACAGGAAAAAGATTAAGGGAAATATCTCAGAGTTAATTAATTATAGCAAGTACTGCAGAACGAATCGGGACCCGGAATCGAATCCGGATCGTTATCCGAAAAAGTCGGGATTTTCTCTAGTTCGGACAAGCAAAAGTTAGGATAAATGATCTGGCAATTTATCTAAAACCTTCGCACTTTATTTAGTCTTACACAAGTATTTTTAGGTGAATTTCTGATGAAAAGCAAACATAATTATTTCTAAATTATGAAATTAAATTACCTTCACTTCATTGAATAGATTAAACTGAAAGCACCGTCTTTCACCTTAAAGAAACAAAAATCACTTATAAAATATAGAAATTCGTCACGATTTCAATAATTAATTTTAAAGCAACTACCGTAATTTCGGGTGTATAAGCCGCGGATCAAACAATTCTTTTTGAACCCAGAAATCTTATTTAGCGATTGGAGACAAATATTTACGGCGATCTAAGTAGTTATACTTATTTCTTAAAAAATTCTGGGTCGAAAAAGAATTGTTTGACCCGCGGCTTATACACCCGAAATTATGGTAATTAAAAAAAAGCAAGAATTTTTCTAATGAAACATTCAAATTATTTATCGCTAACCCCTTAACTGATTCCTTTTTTTTACGTACATTAAATTGTATAGTGGGTTCACACCAGTTTGTTAAGCTTAAATATTCGTAATATTTAGTCTAAACATTTCTGAAATTAAATAGTATGAAATCGTACTAAAAAAAAATAGTGGTATCAAAAAGCTTTAAATGATGAATCAAACAAATTCGTCTTGCCCGTACGCCGTTCGGGCAAGACGAATTTGTTTCAGTCTTTTAAATCTTGAACGGCACTATCTAGTTTTAATCATTTCAGTAATTGAATAAGAGAAATGTTATTCAGTGGTAGATTACTATTACAGTGGTACTGAAAAGTAAAGGCCGCACTCACTCTGATAAACGATTAGGAAAAAAAAAAATATATATATACAGAAAAGGTTGTTACGTTTTCTTCTATAAAGTTAATAATCTTAACATTGGAGTAATATTTGAGACTTTGTTGCATTTTAATTTTTTATCATTGCAAACTAAGTTTTCAATTGTGGATCAAAAATCACGAAGAAGAACGAAACATTGACAATAATATTGTATAACTTAAACATAATTCAAAATTGGGAACACTATAACTATATGCTGTCTGATCTCAAAATTCTTTTACGTGCAAACAGCTAATTGGCAATTAAAAATATATTGCACATTAGAACGCGACACAGTTTCTGTTGACATGCAATAAAAAAAATTCAGTTAGCAGCGACATCTACCCCAAAACACCAATTCCTGATGATATTTGCAGTCACCAGTGTGCATACTATCTTTTGTATTGAGTACAAATGTTTTCCATTAATATTGTTCGTATTATTTAACAACGAAATTTTTTCTGATAAAATAAAAAGAAGATTATTACTTGTAAATTCTGATATTCAAATCTAAGGACCGTACACATTCTAAACACGAAATGCCGGTTTATCTTATTCTGTATTATTATGATTCTACCAGCAGTAAGATGCCGTACATAGTGAGGAGAGAAACATACCACCACTTTTCCCGGATAGATAACTTCGTCTTATGTAGGGTAATTCAAAATTAATAAAGCGATTACAAATGGCTACAACTATTTAATCGACAGGGATTTATCGATAAGAATTAAATATAGTTTAAAAGGAAGTTCAAAATGTCATTCCGTTTGGTGATATTTACGACATGAAAATAACCTTTTTTGCTCAAATATCCGATACCATATGTGTATGTTGTTACCATTTGGAGGTGCGTGCTTGACTGTACTGCTGGCGAAATTTTCTTTACACTGTAATGACAGAAATGGCAACTGTGAAATTCTAACACTCAGAATGCTTCAAAATGTCAACAACACATGCAGATGGTATCTTTAGTTAACTGGGAGGACGCATACCGGGCCTGATAGACACAGAGTGCGTATGGGGTTTTACAATTGTCACCACTATTTTTAAAATGTAATCTTAAACTTACCGTAATTTCCGGCATATAATCCGCGGATCAAACAATCATTTTTCGACCGAGAAACTTTTATAAACGAAATGTAACGTATTAGATCGTAGTAAATATGTGTCTTGATATATGTCGTCATGATATAGTCCTATTGCCTATGTTATAAACATCTCTCTTAATAATTATTGATAAAATATACTAGTAAAAAAATTTACGATGTGCTCTGACACATGAGCGCACCTTTTATCATTTTACAGATAGTATTATTTCGCGCCGGAAATTGAGCCGTGCCAAGAAAAGCTCGGGTATACTCATACTCAGTATACGTATTATACTTTGCCACCAATAAATCCAAATAGAAATCGTCATATTATTTAATCGTTGACATAGCTCACAACTTCTTCGATAATATAATTTGAACATTACTTATTGAAAATTACTGGTAAGAAATATAATAAACCCACCTACTTCGGGAATGCCATACCCTGCGAATACACTCCAGGGTTAAAAGAATGAAAAGAAATAATTTACCAAAATGAGTGAATAAAATAATATGTATACAACAATATATAAAAAGAAAATATGACACAGAAAAAAAGTGCACGCTTTCATAGAAGTATAATTTCATTACAGCTCATCAGGAAAAAAATAGCTATATAAAAAATGTTTTGCATCATTATTTTTTCCCTTTTCTTTTATTTAGAAGTAGATAATATTTTACTAAAGCAATTTCTTACATCTTTGAACTAACAACTTCATACTACAACAGAGAGCAATGAAAAAATCTTTATGGAAATTAAAGGAAAGGTAAGTGAAAAAGCAAATGCTGAAAGAGTGTGGGAAAACTATGAATACGTAACGTACATTTTCGTATCGTAGGTACCATGTCAAACTATCCAATGTGAAAATAGTGGATTACTTTTTTAAATTCAGATTTCTTGATTGACACTAATTTTTTAAAATAGTAAAATTCACCTTTTTAACCTTATTTAATGAAATTTTATTTAGGAAAAAAACAAGGAGAATTTTGCCATTTAAAAAAAAAATGGTGCCAATTAGCAATTCTGAATTAAAAAATGTTTACCCACTATTTTCACATTGGATAGCTTGACATGGTACGGACGATATGCATGTCTATCATAACCATAGACAATGCAAAACTATTACAAATATTTTGCAGCAAAAATCCTTTGTTTTCAGTCTATTATTTTCAAGGTTATTAAAAATATTGTTTATACACTGCTCGACATTGAAAATGCAACACCAAGAAGGAGTGGTCAGAAAGTGATGAAATTTGGGGAAAAGACAGACACAGCAAGGAGCATAAAGTGATCTTTATTTCAAAATGATAGTCAGAATACAGAACGAGAACAGCGTCGGATCAGTAGGATGTATGACCACCTGGAACAGCGATGCACGAAGAAACACGTCTAGGCGTAGAATCAATAAGAGCGCGGATGGTGTCCTGAGGGACTCCATCCCCTTTTAACCATTTTCAACAGTTCATCTTCTGAACGAGGCAGGGGCAGAGTCCGTAAAATGGCGTCCAATCATATCCCACACATGTTCGACTGGTGACAGATCAGGAGAGTACGGTGGCCATGGAAGCATATGTATACCTTGCAGAGCATGTTGGCACATGCAAGCACTGTGTGGTCGAGCGTTATCCTGCTTAAAAATTACATTAGGCGCCCCCTGAAGGTAGGGGATTGCCACTGGCCGCAGTACATTATCCAAGAATCGTTGGGTCGTCATAGTGCCCTAAATACAAACTAGAGGTGACATGGAATTATACGCAATAGCGCCCTAAACCATTATGCTACGTTGTCGCGCGGTGGGGCGTTCCACAGTTATTGCCGGATTCGATCTGTCTCCACGTAGATGCCACACACGTATGCTCTGACTGTCACTGGATAAACAAAAGCGTGACTCATCTGAGAACACGACGTTTCGCCATTCTGTCATCCACGTCGCTCTAGTCCGGCACCATTCCAAACGTTGGCGTCTGTGTTATCGAGTCAAATTCAGTCTTTTTAACGGACGCCGTGAGTGCAGGCCATGTTCAACCAATCGACGGGAAATGGTTCTGGTGAACGCGGAAACATCCAGGGTATTTTGTACATGCTGCAGAATCGAGGTACAAGTGACTTGCGGGCCCGCCACAGCTTGCCGGTGGATGCGTCGATCCACGCGTGCTGACGTCATTCTGGCTGCACCTGCACCCCTCAATCTTGCCACATTTCCTTGTTCCAATCATATTCGCCACAGCCGATGCACCGTGCTCGCATCCATGTGGGTATCATCTGCGATTTGACGTAAGGACCAACCTCCCCTTCTCAGTCCCATTACCATACCTCTCATAAAATCGTCTATCTGCTGGAAAAGCCCTCGTTGACGGCGGCCTGGCATTCACTTCTATACACGTATCCTCCGAGACAAAAACAAAATTTCTTCGATAATTCGTCTGACAGAAATAGCGACACGAATATTGTCCATTCTGTCAGTTCCTTCCGTTATATCTTAAACCATGTGCATCGGAGACCTACGCATTTCACATCATTCACATAACTCAGTGATATGCACCTACTCTGAAATTTGCATACATTTCTGACCACTCCTTCTTGGTGTTGCATTTTCAATGTCAAGCAGTGTACTTTGCGTATTTTTTTTCCTTTTAACCACTTCTCTGATTTCCCCTTAGTCATACGTGTTTTTGCAAATCATGATTTGCATGTACCACGTGCGGGTAAATCATGATCTATTAATCTAACCAGTAAATTTTTATTGTAAATTTTGCATTATTTAATCCAAGCATTTTTCTGATTCAATTAGGCAAAAATTTCTGTTTTGCAAAACCAGTGACGAAAGATTAAAAAATTTGTAGAAGACACTCGAATGGGTTAAGGTGAAAATAATCAAATTTATATTTGAACATATAATCGTTATTTCTCCGATCTGTAATTATTTTTTTTTTCATTCATTTCGTTTAAAAATGACATGAAAATGTGATTTTTGAAATAAAAATATAGGCATTATTTGAAAGTTTTTTTTTCAGAAATATTGATCACATAAGTGCTTAATTTGTCAGTTCACAGACATGACTTGCATATCCATGGAAATATTGTTAAAATGTACTTTTCTATAAAAACGATCCTTATGTGAGAAACATACATACATTTTTTATTTATAAGTAGTTGTTTGACGTTCAGAATTTTTTCACAGCTGTAAAACGTTAGGTTTCTCTTCCTTATTCCTGGGAGAAATATTACATGACACCGCAAAAAACAGTTTAAAATGAGTATAAAACAACGCCAAAAATATATTAGCCTATAAATCAATGCTAATATGCATGCATTTATTAAAAAGATCTAAAAGTAATCTTCACAATTCAAGAAGCATTTAAGTTAAAGAATGTTGGTTAATGTCTCCTAAAAATGGCATGAACCCTTTCGCAAGCGATGTCCTTAACCCTTTCCAGCACGGACAAAATCTGTTAGTAAAATGAGAAATTATCGACTAACACCGGAATTCGCAAACGAATTTTTTAGATATTTTGAATTCCTTATTTTAAGCTTGTATTGTAAAATCAAAATTTCACTAAAATATTATTGGTGCCAATTCCAAGTTTGGAATTAAAATTAGGTATCCCAGACCGGGTACAGTGTGCCGGAAAGGGTTAAAAAAAGGTTGCCTAATGTTTATTTTTCTGAACGCCCAGAATCTTTAATTAAAATTTTCCTTTAATGACATGGTTGAAAATGAGCAAGTTTTTATTTTATAATAGATTTGTTTAAAAATTCTGGTGTAAGTTAATTATTTCAAACAGATTTATTCCGCTCCCTAAAGATATAAAACTAAGGAGGCTATCATGGAAGTCAACTTAAAAATTCTTTTGAATCACAATGCGTCCACACTCACAAACATACATATATATGAAGTACCTAGACAGTACTTCGGATATATTGAAGAGTCCTAATTGAAATCTACCGTAATTTCGGGTGTATAAGCCGCGGATCAAACAATTCTTTTTGGACACAGAAATCTCATTTAGGGATTGAAGACAAATATTTACGGCGATCTAACTAATTATATTTGTTTCTTAAAAAATTCTGGGTCGAGAAAGAATTGTTTGATCTGCGGTTATACACCCGAAATTACGGTAATAATATTTAACACATTAACGCCCAGTGGCATATTTTAGATCGCGAGACTTAAAGGCAGAACTTGCTTCAAACACTAATAAATATGAAGATAAATAAATATTTTCTTTTACAAAACAAACTCCTTGATAAAATAACATAAGAAATACTCTTCTTTTAAAAGTGGTGAGAAATCTAAAATTTAAATTTTAACGAAAAAAAAATAATCTGGGCGTTAATAAGTTAATGAATAATCTTGACTATGTGGTGAGCAACAAATATTTATGCAGGGATCGTACGCTTCAAGGAATTGCAAGCGCCTTCTATTAAAACTTTTATAAAGTAATATTTGCCTTATTTAATGACAAAAAAAGTTCTATCTTCAGATTTAGCGACCAGTATTTTAAGAAATTTCTGATGCTAAAACACCTAAAATCCCCTGAATGCCTTGATGCATTCGAACCCTGTTATATACAGAATTAGTATTATAGATATTGCGGCTTACTAACCGACCTTATAAGCTTACACATATTTTCCGCGTGGCTGGAATGCCCGCTCTCTCTGAAAACCCGTGAACAACTGTTTTCACTTACATTACATTTTTATTCTCTGCGCTTAAATCTGCTAACGTGTTTCCTTCCTTTGTGGCGAAGTTGTGTGATGTATATCACAGAGATGGGGACGTGTAAAATTGATGATATTGCCATGCTATCAATCTGCGAACTCTACGCACACATATACGTGAGGGTATCGCAAAGTTCTAATTACCGCTAGGAAATAATGGAGATATATGGATAAATGTAATTTCTGCAAATTAAATGATCCTTGTGTACCTATTGCTATAAATTACAAATACCAAAGCTGATTCGTTTCTGGAAACTGATCATTGAAGTAACCCGGATGTAGATGATAGGGTCTCGCAATTTCTGTGTTTGAAAAGTTACAGAGCCCGACAAAATTACAATTCAATGTTGGCTGCTTAAGGAATTGATAGGCCACCATATGACACTGTTGTTCGATGGAAAAGTAATTTTGAAACTGACCACACTTTCCTCACAGACTATCCAAGATGTAGAAGAAACTGAAGACTTTATCTTATTAGACTGAAAGGTAACTATCCAAATAATCATTAATGCGGCTCATTTTAGTTACAGCAGTGTGTGGAAAAATATTCACGAAGAATAGCACATGTTCTCTGCATGTTATGTTTCCAGGTTGTTCATTCTCTCCTGCTATCTTAGCTCAAATTGCGGTTGAGGATTCTAAGCAATGTGGCTTTGAAATTTTGCCACATTAGCCCAGTCTTGCTATTGCAGAATTTGTCTATATATTATAGCAGAAGAAGGAATTTTTGATGGTGTGAGACTGTGATGGTGTATTAATATTTATTCAATACGGAGCATTCTTTGTGTGAAAAATATAGAAAGCAGAGTTGCCAAGTCTCCGGCTTTTTGCACACCACTATTGTCTTACAGTAAATAATGTTCGATTAAGTCTTCAAATTTTTTTAAATTCAATAAATGATCATTTTCTGTATTAAAATACTGGTATTCAAAAAGCCTTAGACTTGGTTGCTCTGAAAAAGCTAAAATGTAAGCGTATTTTTAATTAGGTCAAAGATGTTTAACGCTTTCAATTCTAATATAAATAAAATATTTAAAAATAAAATATTTCGCAGAAAATCTAAGATGTAATATTTAACTAAGAAAATATAATTTTAGTAGACAAATATGACGAGCAACATAGATGTAACAAAAAAAATCGCATACATAATATTTAACTTTAGGAACTAGTAGTAGCACTTCTTCTTGAAGTTATGACATGAAATTATTACTTATAAAAGTATTTTACTCAATGCACAATTTATTTTACTTTAAGAGTCTAGAATCTCGACTAATTTCAAGCACTAATTAAACCTTAAAGAAAGCGTCATAAAATTTTACCTTGATTTAATTTTACAATGATTGCTTTATTTTAAAATCTAATAAAAGTGAAAGATCTAGTCAGTGTTGCGGCTCTTAAAACATTTTATGCACACGTAAAAAGATGTCATTTTTTGCTATAAATTCCCACTAACCAATTAAGCAAAAAATTCCTTCTTAATGGAAAAGAAGCTTTTAATTTCCATGTAGGTAACTAAGTCGGAAGCTTAATCAGCAGCTTTGTTATGGAATTATTTTGGTGTGTGTACGGGTTCTCAAAGTTTTAATATGTACATTTTTTTTATCTTAAGATAAGAATATTTTAGCAAGGGTAAGAAATTTATCTAGTGTTTGTATTATCCCTAGCAGTCTAGAAATTTTCAGGTTTATTTAATGCTAGGTTTAATTTAGTTCTCATATGAAGAGAAATTCTATAATTATGATTATTATAGCAAAAATAAATAAAGAATTATTACCTTTTAATTAAAATTTATTGATAAAATTAACCCTTTAACTGTAATATTGTTTTTGACGACATAAAATAAAAATTGGGGCTGAACACCACTTTTTTCATTCTTAAATAATTGCTTTATTTAACTGAAAAATATCTGAAAATCCATAAAGAAAAATATACAGTTACAAATTGATGGTGTTAAAAAGCTTTTAGTAAGAAGCTAGCGAAGTTTTCTGTCCAGACTCTCTTGTCCAGAATCTCTTGTTTTCAAAATACTAGTGCCAAATTGAAATTTGATAATTTTGAAGAATTTACCCACTAGAAGCCAAAGGATTAACCCTTAAGCCCTTTGACGTTCATTGGTTTCTCTAAGAAACTACTAAATTTTAGTTCCGATATGCAACAACGACACCGGAATTTTAATTTATAAAAATTCATTTTATTGTGTATGTGAAAAAAAACACCCCTTTTTTCTTATTTACAAATATATCTGTTCGCAATTACCGGTATCATTCATTTATTTCAACATCTTAGCAATAAAAATGCTTTGTTCGTTAAAGGGTTAAGGCAGGATTTTTTTATACACACCTACTTATGCAGAATTAACTGTACGATGAGTTTGAATGTAGAAATTTTATTTGAAATACGTTGAGCTAAAGCTAAAATATAATAATCTAACTTATTTTTTCTTGAATTTGATTTTTGTTTTTAAAAATTGTCTAGAAAAAATGGAAAATAAAAATTATCAAAAAAGTTTAATGTTTATCTATAGGTTGCAAAGTACACCGTCTAATGTAAGAATTATGCAGATTACTAACTCTACCAATAATTTTTCTATTAATAATTCTTCTAATAATTATTTACTAATAATTTCTATACATTTTGCAATGATGGCTCAGAAATGTAAAAAAACATATTTTAACGAATTTTTTCTGAAATAAATACAGTTATTACCAGATAAAATAAGATCTAAAAAGAGGCTAAACAAGATTTAAGATGCTTTTATGGAAACTGAAAGCTCTACAAATATCTATATATAGATAAAGATAATATGATTACTTAGAATTCGTTTTATTTGTTCAGAAACCTTGATATGTTTATTCTAATTCTATATATTCTTAACGTTTCCTTCCGGATATTTATATGAAAGATCGCCTACTACAAAGCAAGAATTTTCAAATATACCAAATAGGTCCAAAAAAATATGATAATTTTTCTCCAGTTTTAAAGATAATACTTAATTTATATGTATAGTTTGTATTTTAATTATTTTTTTAATTCGAATTAAGATAAACTCTGTACCGGTTAAAAGATATTACCAAATTCAACAATACCAGTTCATTTTTCTTAAATACTTTATTAACCTTGAGTAACGACTTAAAAAGTTAATATAACAGAAGAAAATATTCCATCTCTGATTACAGTAATCGTAACTTTGGTACTTAACCCTTAAATGCATAGGATAGAACGCGTTCCAAAAAATGCGCAATTCAAAGAATCAGAATTCACACCAGAAAAATCTAAATAGTAAATTTTTCTTTATTTAATTAAGAATGGTCTGTCATTAAGTAAAGTGAAAATTGCTCTTTTAAATTTCTGGTGAGAATACGGAATATGTGAATAAAACCCCCAATAAATCGGAAACACTTATGGTATCGAAAATGATAAAATATGCATTTAAGGGTTAAACACAGTACTGCCAATGGGGTACATCTTTTTAAAATTCAGATTTCTTGATTGTTGCCACTTTTCTCAAATGGTAAAATTTCCCTTGTTTTCACCTTAATTAATATGTTATTAAATAAGGCGAATTTTACTACCTCAAAAAAGTGGTGCCAATCAAGAACTTTGTATTTTAAAAAATAGCCCACTGACAACACTGAATAACAACATTTTAATCGATATGATACATAGTTTTTCCTTCTTATTCAGTAACATTTCGCAAACATTAACCCACAACACCCATTCATGTCTGAGAAAAAACAAAAAATATATGCTAAAAATCAATGCAAGTCCTTGTGTGTAAAGCATTACTTACTTATAAGACCACCGGTGTCAATCCGGTCAGCTACTGTGTCTATTAACAGGTGCTTGATCATAACCCTGTGAAAATTTAGCTACCTATTTAACCTTTTCAAGTGTGGTGTCATATTTAAGAGAAGACAAGACTGGGTGCAATCCTATGGCAAATATGCGAGATTTAACCCTTAAATGCCCATGGTATCATTTATGATTCAAACACCCACTGTTACCGAGTTATTGGATTTTTTTTATTAATATTTTCCGTATTCCCACCAGAAATTTAAAAGAGAAATTTTCAGTTAATTTAATAACAGACATTTCGCTATTAACCCCTTGCGGCGCGGTTGTTTCATAGATATACCGCATAATTTTAATTACCGAACGCCACATTGGCATCGGCATTTTGTTTAAAAAAATTACGGTTTATTGAATGCGTAAAATATCGCGTTTTCATATTTACAAATAAAGTTGTTTTCAAATTCCGGTGTCAGTCATTTAAGCAATGAATTTGCCCTGCGCCGCAAAGGGTTAAATAAACAAAAATTTACTATTTAAATTTTCAGATAGGATTTCCGATTCTCTGAATTACGCAGTTTCTGCAACGCATTCTATCCTGGGCATTTAAAAAAAAAGATTAAAGCCCGTTTCCTCGGAACCTGCGATTTCCCATTTTGTAAATATTAACCACTTGCCTGATTTGCCCGTGCGTCATACGGGCAACATGCTTTTACAAATCGTGATTTGCCCATACCACATTGGAATATGTATTCACGAGCATCCCATATTCCAATCATGATTTATTATTATCACCAGTAAATTTTTATTGTAAATTTGGCATCATTCAGTCCGAGCATTTTTCTGATTTAATTAGGCAAAAATTTCTGTTTGGAAGACCGATGTTAAAAGATTAAATATTCCATAACAGACATGAAAAAATAGGCATTATTTAGAAGTTTTTTTTCCATATTGATCAGTTAAGTGTTAAATGAGATTAAACAAACAACAAAAAATGAAAATTAGTTTGTGCCAATTGGTTGAAGCTTAAATGTGGTACTTGAATTGTACTATGATATTTGAATGTAATATATGAAAAGTTTGACATTTCTTTTAATTGCTGACTATTTTTTAAGTTTTTTTCTTTTTTTAAATCATTTCACGAAGTTCTGTTAGTTTTCATTACAGTGTTTCTATTAACTTCATTTTATGATATATTGTAATTTTATAAATATTAAACTGATAAAACAAAACAAAGCAAAATATGCAAAATATTTTGTGCCAATTATTTAAAGTTTATAGGCATTACTAGCAATTGTACGTGATATTTAAATATAATACATAAAAAGTTCGACATTTATTTTAATTACTGATAATTTCAGGTAAAAAATCATTATTTGCAAACGAAATATAAACGAAGATATTGAATTATTCATATACTCTTTGAATATAAATACAAAAATACTTAAAATATTAATAATAATGTTGGTTTTAATGTGTTAAAATTATTTAAAATTGCATATTGATATGCAGAACATTAAAAATTTTCATTTTGAGTGAGTTAAAAAACGCAATTAAAGTATTTTTGTGGCAAAGAGTAAAATTCAGTGAGAAAAGAAGACAGATGTCATGTAAATTACTTGAAGTCCGCACTGGTTTACTTATCGTCAGTCTTAAGTAACTCTGCATTTCAAATTCTACTTAAAGTAGCTTTGTGCAAAATGTTTAAAGCAAAAGTAAATGGTTCTCGATTTTTGAACACCCAGGAATTAAATTTCCACTTAACAGCCGTTTTGAAATTTAAAAGCAGTGAGTAATTTGCATCTTTAATTAGACATTAAGTCAATTTAATGAAAGGACATCATTTTTGATTTGAATAAGTGAATGCACTTTAAAAGAATTTTTATACCACTCAATGATTTAAAATAGCGTTGAAATTTTGATTGTCGGAGGCTCATATGTTTAGTTGGTAACTAGAAAATTTATAAGAGAAAGAGAATTATTATTGTACTTTAGCAGTTTAAAAAAAATGTCGCTGGTATTTCTCATTTTAGAAAAGGAAAGTTTTCTATGTACTCGAACGTTTCTAATAATAAAAAGAAAAAAAAAGGATTTCGTAGAAGTAAGATATTTACGAATGCTATCAAGCATTTAAGTCATTAGAATTGATGAATTGTAGAATTTCGGATGTGTCAGTAAACACATAAATCTTTAAAAAAATAAGAAGAAGAATGATTTTGTATCTTCAAAATTTTATGATCACCATAGAGTAGGGATACTCAATACGCGGAATGCGGGATGCATACTTACTACTTTTTAGCTCATAGGCTATCATAGCCTAAGAGCTTATGTGCCCATCCGTTCTGTATGTACGTGCGTTCGTGCGTAACGCGATAACTCATGATAAAAATATCCGATTCACTTGAAATTTTGTATGTAGGTATATCCTGACAAGGCGCTTCCCTGATTAGTTTTTGGAGTTCATTCGATATGTATAAGAGGGGGAACGGGGGGCTGATGCCCCCCGTTAGTTGATATAAATGGGATTTTCATGCAGAATTAAGTTTTCGTTCAAAATTTAGATTAGGATCATTCTGATGAGGCGATTCAGTGACTGTTATTAGGTGTTCATTGAATAAGTATAAATAGGGGGAACAGGGGTTCTAATGCCCCCCCCCCCTTAATTTATATAAATGAGTTTTTCAAGCAGAATTTTCAGATTTCGTTCAAATCTCTGAATAGTTTTGGAAGTTTAATGGTTAAGTATAAAAGAGGGGGATAACTCCTTTTAAATTATATAAATGCTAAATGGGTTTTTATTAAGAATTATCTCATTTGCTCTGAATTTTGGATATAGATTTTTTATATGATAAAGCATGTCTTTGATAGTATAGGAGGTTCAATGATTAAGTATAATGGAAAGGGGAGAGCTGTTTCCCCTTCTTAATTTTTTTTCGAACGGAATTAACCCTTGAAAATATAAGGCTTTAATGTATAATTAGTATTTGTAGCCTGTGAGCTCAATGCCATCAGTTTAACTGGGCAGTATTCTTTATTTAAATGCAAGTCTTTAGCATATGTCATTGCGAAATTTCTGTTGCTATACAAGGCGAATATTACTTTTTTCTAAAAATCAGTGTGAGAATACTTTTCGAAAAATTTAGTGAATACGTTTGTTATAAAGAAATTAAATAATTCATCTTTAAAATCTAAAATATATATCAAGATTTACGTTTGTGTACAATATTTATATGTACCATAAACTTTAAATAATTAACTTTTAACGCAATGCATTTGTTTCAAATTTCTGTTTGTCGTTAAATTGTATACATTCGTATACACTGATTATCGATATCAGTAAGCAGATGCCACATGCAAAAAGCGTTATACGAAAGAAACAACTAAATTTATCCCAATGTATAAAATTGAAGCTGGTGTTATACACAATTGAAGTGAAAAAACTTCTTTAAACACCATAAAATAAGTTAACTGCGCAAGACCTTTCGAAAGAACTTAGTCTTTCATCGTCAGGCGCAAAAAAAAAGCCGTGCCGCTACATTCATAGTAGACGCACGTCTTTTTTGCGCTTGACGATGAAAGACTAAGTTCTTTCGAAAGGTCTTGCGCAGTTAACTTATTTTATGGTGTTTAAAGAAGTTTTTTCACTTCAATTAAATTTATCCCATTTAGGAATATGGGTGGATCCCTATAAAAAAATAGCATAGTAATATTTCTTTTCTGTAATAAGGGCATTTTCGTAAATTTTGAGTAAATTTAACTTTTTACTTAAAGGTGGTACCAAGCAAATAAAATTTGTGTAAAAGCTACCTATCCCGAACTGGTTAAAGGATGCAATAGAGATGAGACATTAGGGACAGTGGGCGTAGCGAGATGTGGAGGTAGATCCAGATGAGTTTCACACCACTAATTTTATAATGTTTTTTTCGCTTTATCAAATCAGAGAATTATCTGCAATGAATCAAGGCGGAAAACACTTTACAATTTTAGTGGTGTGAAGTGCATCTAGACACCCCCCCCCCCCACAGCACTGGCCACACCACTGGTTAGGGGCAAACAGATACCAAAGGGCATTTCCATGCGAACATGTTTGTCTGTTACATACTACGATTTTTTAAATACCAGTATTTTAAAGCGAGAAAATGCGACTAGTTTATCGAAGATATATCGTCAGTTCAATAAGGCGAAGCAAACTTTTTGAAAATAACGGTGGCCAACAAGCATTAGCGATTTTTAGTTGTGTAACAGGCAAACAAGTTCGTATGGAAATGCCCCAAAACATCCTTCCAAAAACACAGATTTTCAGTTCCAAAAAGGTGAATAAATTTAAATGAAAAAAAACTACATGCAATTTTTTAGATTAAAATATGTCAAACTATTTTCTGAGTAATTGGACCAAATACAGAATGTCTTAAAATGAATAAAGATTTTTAAAATGGAAAATAAGAGACAAACGGTGGTCGCTATTAAAGTAATTTTTTTCCAGGAGAATGCGGTGTTAACTCGGGCGTTGATATTGCATTTGTCCGTGTTTTATTACCACATGTTGAAGAAAGGTGACGTCATGCCTATTTCCAACTTTTATAATACACAAATTATTGTACAGTAAGATCCAAAAATCAGTATATTATACATATGTACACATGATCCTGCCAATATCCCTTTAACCCTTTTTGCACTCTGTGGCTGTTGGCTCATGTACCGGGTGATCCAAAAGTCAGGACAAACTTTAAAAATGAATAATTCGAAAAAGAATCAAGATACAAAGATGTGGTTTGCAGTAAACGAATGGAGAAGAAACCGGGTTTTGTGTAACAACGAAAAAAAATAGTTTTGTTGGCGACTAAAAAAAAAGGAGCTATCTTGTTTTATTGCACCAAAAGATGAGTCACAAATGAAAAATTTTTGACAACTTACAAGTCAGATTAATTACAATTAATTAGTACTACAGTAAAATGTTCAGTGGTGATCAATCCAAGTCCATCATTTATTAGTGCAGCTGTGAGACTAGGCACCGCACCATTCACAGCATTTACCAGCATTTCTAGCGTTATGGCAGACATACTTTGGCAGATGGCATCTTTCAGTGTTGCTAGTGATGCCGTTGGTCGCCAACAGAACTATATTTTTCGTTGCCACACAAACCCGATTTCTTTTCCATCAGTTTGTTGCAAACCGTATCTTTTTATCTTGATTCGTTTTCGAATTTTTCATTTTTAAAGTTCGTCCTGACTTTTAGATCACCCGGTATATCACTAGCCACACAATCTAGCATACTTTTATTAGAAATTATGTATTTCAACCACAAAAATTTAATTTGTAATTTTCTTTTAATTAATAATGGAAAATCAACCATCTTATAAACCAAAAATAACAGTTAAAACTTTCTGGTGAGAATTCCGAATCTCTAATCGAAAATTGAACTTATACCATGACAGACATCACCTAGCTCAAGAGGCTAAGGGTAAAGATGAGTGAAATTTTTTGAAAAAAAAATGATGTTTGTTTTATTGGTTTAAAATGTTTTTTGAACATTCCTGAATGCATTGGTATGCCTGTTTATTTTTCTGATCATTAGAAATAGTCATAAAAACTCAAGGGAAGACACGGCTGTGATGCCACGCCCATTCAGATTAAATTTACTGTAACATTTATATTATTTTTAATTTTAAATTTCTTTTTGCACCTCTATATTTTAAAAATAAAATTTGTAGTATGCACAAGTTAATAAAATTTAAGTTAAAATCTTTCTTATAAAAAAAAATGGTGCGAACCGAATAAAATTTATGTAAGAGATGCTGGTCCGGAAGTCACGAGGGAGTGGATATATCATAGAATCCATAAGGGTTAAAACATTACTTCATTAATTATATAAAGCTAAATTTTATCCAAGTGTTTATATATATTTTGATTTGTGCGTTTGATGAAATTGTGCAAGAACTTTGTACAAAAGTGTCTATGTTTTTTGTCTCTCATAAACATCGTACTTTTTAGGTAAAAATCTCATTATTTAATAAAGTACTCGAACAATTTTGATCATTTTTTTGGTGGTAAAACATAAAATAAGATTATACGAGGCAGACAATTTTTAAAAACTTTAAATAGTTACAGAGAACAAAATTCCTGAAAAATTGACATTGCTCTAAAAAAAGTTTTAATCGCAGAAAAAATCTATCCGCCATAAATCTTGAACATAATCCAGCGAAAATGTATTTCAATTTTCAGCATAATCGGTCGGATAGTTTCCAAGAAAACGGGTCGTAAAGCTTTCATATTTCCCATAGTATCTCACCTAGTCTTATCTTCCTTTAATTAAGGAAAGTCTGCATATGCAGTCACAAGTGTATGCAAATAATTAATGCGAACAAATGGCACCACATGTTCAACACGATTTATGTAACTGCGTTCGTTCCTTTCAGGGAATTTCCCAGAATTAATAACAGCAATTTTTTTATACAAAATAAATCTAGATAGAACTTACGAAGTTTCGGCATACTTAATGAGGAAATTTCTTTAAGAAAATACTGGTGCCGATGAATTTCCTGGTAGAAAAGTTCCTGCAGGCGTACGAACCCTGTATTAAGCACTATTTTAACTAGAAACTTCATAGGAAGGCAACGTCATTTTTGCGCCATTTCATTGCCGCTAGAGCAGAGGTGATCCATCGTGGAAAATTTTATGAAATCAACGTTTTATGTCTATGCCCTTTGTAAGTTTTCGAATTACATTCGGGAACTATAGCAGCAAAGACAGGTATTCTAGGACTCCCACTTGGTCCGTTTTTTGAAACCTCTATTTTTAAATTAAAATCTTCTCTTTAGATCTTTTTCAAGAATCTTGTAGAAACCTGCTTCAAGAGTTAATTTATTGCAAATGTATATTAAAAACTCATAGCCTTTGACCCACCAAGGCGTGAGCGCTGACACATAAATGGCAGCTGCCACATGTGGATTATTTTCAGCGTGTTTATGGTCTCTTTAATTTTGGTAAGAGGAAACACTTGATTTTCGCTTTCATTTCCTGAAATTAATCAAGACAAATAAATATTTTATAAAATATTGGTGTCAAAGAGATTTTCTATAAGAAAATACTAGTACTGAATGATTTCCTGGCCTGGAAATTCTCTGACCCGTACGAACCATGTATAGTATGCAAGCATAGGTATGCACTTAGACCCATTAAAAGTTACCAGGAAAATTAAGGATATATTTATTTTTGGATCACACTGATGAATAATGAGTCGAAATTCACTCAGCTTAGCTTGTTAAATGCAGAAAAAGCAGTTTTTAAAAAAATACATGTAACATCTTTTAGTGACATTTCGTCACCTGAGAATAATAAAGTTCTATCTGTGTTTTTGAAAAAATGACTTATCGATATAGATAGATTCTATTTGTATCTATGAAAGCATTTTTGCATCAAAACGATGATATGTATAATTTACATACGACCTTACAATCATAATTCGACATTATTTTTATCCACAATTACCTTCATAGATACAAATAGAACATTTCTATAGTGGTAAGTCATTTTTTTCTAAAACACAGATAGAACTTTATTATTCTCAGGTGACGATTTGGAACTAAAATATGGAAGCATACTTTTCGGGCTTAACACATTAATCTCCTGCAATGATGCCAATCCGTTATTTTTTTCAATTCAGTGTGCTTCATTACTACCACTTTTTTGAAGTAGTATAATCAGTGCTATTTTTGTCTTATGTCGTTTATGATTAATTTCTGATGGGAATCGCAAGAATATCTGTCACGCCTTATCATGTTTTTCTGACAGAAATCATGTCTAAAGGTCGAATAAACGAAAAATTTAAGGCTGAAAAAGTAGTGGCGATCCTGTTCTCTAAAAAAAGTAACATACCAGGAAAGCTGGCCTCCTGCAAGAGTAAGTTAATTACTTGAAAGGCAGTGGTATAATATAAATACTATTTAATCCTTTGCACTCCGCTGTCGCCAGTGCAGTGACATCGTTTTTCCTTGCAATATTTGTTTTTTGCACTAGTAATAAAGGGAAACAAAATTTGCCTTATTTAATCAGAGTTTATTTGAAATTGTGTAAGTGAAGGAAATTTTTTTTAACCCTTTGAGCTCTGGTAGGTAAATTTCTTGAAAATGCCAAATGTCACATTGGCACCAGTATTTTGCAAAGAAAAAAATCGGTTAAAGATATACACGAAAAAAAAAAAAAGCATTAAACCTTTTTCAAATAAATCTGTTTGAATTTTCTGGTGCGTTGTGACATTTCGGAATTAAAATTAAGTGGTAGGAATTTCTACCATCAGAGCTCAAAGGGTTAAAAAAGCGCTGATGATCGACCGAATAAAATTTAGGTAAGAGACGCCGGAGCCCAAAGAGTTAATTTTAATCAAACTTTGCGCCAAATTTTTTTTATAAAATACTATTTTTGCTACTTACGTGAAACAGAAAGCACGAAATTCCGTTTCTGTATATTCAAATTAATTGCTTCGAAAACTCTGGTGACAATTAAACATTACAACAACACAATTTCTTGCGTCTGAAAACTGTGTTGCCAGTGTGCTACTTTTTTAAAATTAAGAATTCTTGACTGGCATCAATTTTTTGAAGTAGTAAAATTCGCTTTATTAAATAACATATTAATTAAGGACAAAACAAAGGAAATTTCACCATTTGAAAAAAGTGGTGCCAATCAAGAAAACTGACTTTACAAAACGTAGTCCATTGGCAGCACTGTCTGAAAAGATTGTTACCATTTCTTGCTATTCTATGCTATTTTTAAAAATACGTGTCTTTTTAGGGTTCATTTGTCATTACTAGCTTCCATACTCCCATAAGTATTGGCATGTCAGAGCCAAAATTTGAAGTTCGATTTTTCAGTGTTCAGACTATGATATTTTAAGGGTTTTTCTTACAGATTGAAGACAGGGGTACAGAAATCTAGACGCTAGTGGGCAGCCTCTCACCACTACAATTTAAAAGTTTTTTTGCTTAAAATTTAATAGCATTCTTACAACAATTATGCACGAAATATTAGACTAAAAATAACAAAATAATTTTAGTGGTGAGAGACTGCCTGCTGGCTTCTAGATTTTCGCACCCCTGCATTGATGAGATATAGGTTCACTTTTTATTCAAAATTTATTGTTGTAATTTCCGATCCATAATCAAAGAATCATGTTTTGACACAGAAATTTTATTTGATAGCATCTGACTCTTAACTCGCTGTAAATATTTGACTTTAATTACAAAATACGAATTCTTAGTCGAAGCATGATTTTTTGATCTTTGGGTTATAGGCTGAAAATTATGGTAATTCATGTACACATACAGTAATGTCCTTGGTACCATGTCAAACTATCCAATATGAAAACAGTGTTGCCAGTGAGATATTTTTAAATGTTCTGATTTCATTATTTGCACCACTTTTTCGAAATGGTAATATTACTCTTTTTCCGCCTTAATATGTCATTAAATAAGGCGAATTTTACTATTTTAAAAAAGTGTTGCCAATCAAGAACATTTTAAAAAGTAGCCCTCCGACAACATTGTTTTCATAGTGAATAGTTTTACACGTGGAACTATTAAGAAAGAGCAACTCGCATACCTTTAACCTCTTAACGCGCAGTGTTGCCGGGTCGGCAACACCTAAAGTTCCCCTGTTTAGAGACACAAAAACTCCGTTAATATTTCAAAAACTACTCTAATGGCTACTTTAAATCTTTCTAATGAGTTCTAGATGGCAGAACCACAGAAATCAAACTCTACTGTTTTTAAATAATAGGTAAAATGTTTTATTGTAATACGCGCTTCACAGCAATGCTCTCCTCACTGCTCTTATCAATGCTTTACTTATGGGAGGTTACCACTTCGGCAACAGCTGTATAATTAAAATGGTTAGTGCAATCTTTACAAAAAAAATACCTGTGTACTCCTCTAGGCCTAAATAGATTGCCTAATTTTTTTCCTGTAAATTCCAACTTTAAAGAGTAGTGCGCCGGAAAGGGTTAAAATAGTTAAGTTTCAACTGTAACCGCTTTCCATGAAGGTTCATTATCAAGGCAACAAATAGCCACCAGTAAATTTACGCATAATTTTTTTTATTTAAACGCCTCATTAATGGAAAATTTAAATCAAAAATAATGGCAGAAAATGATAATCAAATTGGCTGGTAAAACATTAATTTGGTGGTAATAGTTACAAGCAAGACAACCTCCTGCCAGTGCCAGTAAAAAAAATTTGTAATACCCGGGCAAACCGATAAGAATAAAAATAAATAGAAATTTTTTACCATATTTGCGACAGAAATTTCCCATCAATGAGGCGCTGAAATAAGACGAAATTTTCTATTTCAGCTTTCTGGTAGAAGTTTTCATATGCGGTAAGCAGAAAATTTGAAACCAATTGATAGGGAAAAAAAGCACCAGTCAAGGTATGCACTGTTCTACCACTAAATTTTAAGTATATTTTCAAGTATTTTACATCAGAAAAATGGTGTGAAATCTGAGAATGCAGGTTGTTTGTGTGAATTCTATGTTTTAAAAATTAAATGTAAATTTTCTTATTTTTAATAGTGGCGTCAGAGTCCTTAAAAAATATACAAAGTGTGAAAACCTTGCGAGCCATCCTGTGACAACTTCTTCAGTCACTTCATTCGCAACTGATAGACAATTCACCATATGTCTCCTCCTTTTTATTCATAAATCCACTGTTTTACATGATACTGACGATATGACCAGTTGTGCTTAACCCTTTCAGAGGCGACATTTGCAGTCTGCAAACGGTTAATTTTACTGTGCGAATTGCGAACCGGCACCAGCAAACTTTTAGTACAATTTTGATCTCATAATATACGTGAAAAAGAGCTCTTGATTATTTTCAAATAATTTTTTTCTTAAATTGCGGTGTGAATCAATTATATGAACATTTTTGGAGCAAAAATACCATGCCCCTAAAAGGGTTAATGTGTAATAACACAAACCCTCTTTCGAAATTCGAATATAATTTATTTTTCTAAATAAAATACTCATTAATTTTAATGCTATTACTTTCCTCATAACATCAAAGACCTAACAATATGTACTCAAAACCTCATTAATTTCTTTCAGCCAAAAAAAAAAAAAAAAAAAAAAAAACTTGATAAAATTGTAAAATAAATTACAGCAACCGATGCAAGCATGACATCATTCGGCAGGTCATTATAGTTCTTTTTTCTTTAAACAGTTTAGTGTTTCTTACAACTACATTCTTCGTATTTAAAAAATCTTATTGCAGGAGAAAAAACGAGATTCTAATTAAAAGACTAATTCTTTTTCGTGTAATTATCTCGTATTCTAATAAGCACTTTTTTCATGGAAGTATTTTAAAGCAATTTAAGACATGTCAAACATTATTTTACCCTTAAATGCATACACATGTACACATTTTTAAATTTTAGTTTTATACACAAGATGCTAAAGCACTTTAAAAAATAGAATTTAATGTACTAAACGTTGCAAGCTGTAACTACAAAAGATTTTAAATATCTTTCACTTTAGTTCGAGATTTCAAAATGTACTTTTTTTTATAAAAAATATTATTGTGTGTAACCTATTTAAGAGATTTTAACTCCACATATGCAACCTAAAGACCTTAAAATAATACCTTTTAAAAATTTTGCTTGAAGAACATTAATATTCCAGCGTCTATAATTGATAATTAAGGAAGAACCGAAGCATCTTTTTAAGACCGAGACCGAATTTTGGTAATTTTGCTATTTTCGGCCAAAAGCGAAAACGAAAATGTCCAAAAACATTTTCGATGCAATTAATACATACATAAATATATATAAATATTTGTTACAGCAACCAGATTTTTATCTGATTCAGTTTCATAAACTCCAATTTTATTTCTTTTCTTGTATTTCCTGGGTTTGCAGATTTGCCAGTTTTGTTTTATTTTTTTAATTAAAATTTCAATTTCTTACAGGAAATTTTCAAAGAAGAACTTTTTTTTAAGCATTCATGAAATGTCTGCCTTAACGCTTTCCGGCGCAGTGTTACCACTCCGGCAACGCCTAATTTTAATTCAAAACTTACAAACGGCGCCAATAATATTTTATCAAAATTTTACTTTTACAATTTTAGCTTAAATCAGGGAATTTTTAATTTCTAAAAAAGACTTTTGTAAATTCCGGTGTCAGTCAACAATTTCTCATTTTACGAATAGAATTTGTCTGCGCCGGAAAGGGTTAAATGCATATTGTATCATTTTCGATACCATAAGTGTTCCCGATTTATTGGGGGTTTTATTCACATATTCCGTATTCTCACCAGAAATTTAAAAGAGCAATTTTCAATTTACTTAATGACAGACCATTCGTAATTAAATAGCAAAAAAAAAAAAATTACTATTTAGGTTTTCAGGTATAAATTCTGATTCTTTGAATTGCGCATTTTTTGGAACGCGTTCTATCCTGAGCATTTAAGGGTTAAGTAAAGAGAAGAATATTATAGGAATTTTCTGGTATAAATGAGAAATTTTGAAGCAAAAAAAGGCTAAATTGGCCCTCTGGTGTTTCTATCTCATAGCACCACTTGCACCCATTATTTCTTCAGCAATAAATGATTGTTACAACGTCTTGTAACCTACCCTTAACGCTTATAACATGAATTTAGAATCATGCTACACCTTAGGATTGCACATGCTCAACCGGTCGCCCGCGAGTTCTCCAAGATACCACTATTTTTATACATAATGTTTTTTTTCTTATTAAATACCAGAAGCTTTGCTATTAAATAAGTAAAACATTTCTTTTCAAATATTGTGGTGGATAACAAACACTGTTACAGAGTACTACTGCAGAGCATTCAAAAGTTCTGAATAAAATCTTGAATAGCCAGATTTTTGAAACATTTAAGACCATTTCGTTTTATCACAGTACGTTTTGCTTATTCATGTCATGTTTGTGAGAAAAATTTGGATTTCTTAACTTTTTTATTCCTTGTGTGTTGGTGGGCTCTCAATATATTCCCCCTAATTTTAGCTCTCAGATGCAACTGGTACTAGAATTTTCGAATATTTTGTCCATAATATGCGTGATAAAAAACGGCTTTTACTTATTTTCATCAAATTTGTTTGTAAATATTGGTGCCAGCCAATCATTTCAATAATTTAGCAACGGTAATACTTTAACCAAGAAATGGTTAACGAATAAGTAACAGTGTTTCCAATAGTGCGGCAACGGCAATACTTTGACCACGAAAGAGTTAACGAACAAGTAACAGTGTTTCTATATTCTGGAACTCGCATCAAAACTTTCGAAAACATTTATTTGAAAATAAAAGCTACAATTTTGTAGGCAGATTTTTCGTAAAAGTCATAAAAGTAAAAATTTGATTAAAATCCTTTTACGAATCTTGTTTTATTTATTTATGCATAATGGTTTAAAATCTGTCACAGTTTGACACCAGCATTTTAAAATGAATTTTTGCCTTTAATACTAGAACTACCAGAAATTTGAGTCAAGTATTACAAAAATATTTCACACCAGTAATTTTATTTAAAACAGTTCAACTTTATTATTGAACGTTTTTCTTCTTTTATAATTTTAAATTATTTCATAATCAAATTTCTGGTTCGAACCGAAACATATTCAAATGGTAGCCATCAAAATGGTAGCCTCACGGTAGTTCTAGCATTAAGATTGTACCGGGTGTCCAGTAAATGGCTGACCCATTTTGAATGTAAATAACAAAAAAAAAAAAAAAAAAAAAAAAAAAAAAAACTGTTTGAGATAAAAATGCGCGGCTTGCTGTATTGTTATTAGAATATAAATAAATTTTAAAATATGCACTTTGTTAATGTAATATAATAATATTTAAAATAATATCTCAGTCTCAAGACTGAGGGGGGAAAATATAGTACAGATGGTTCAATCATAAATATTATTTTAAATCACTTTCCAACCAACGTACCCTATTTCTGAAGCTGATTCGAGAGTCGATTCAACATATAGATTCAGATTCGACAACATATAGATTCAGATTCAGCCGAAAATCACATATTTATGAAAATTAGAGTCATGTCTGTATTCAAACAGCCTATTACCGCCAGCGCGATATTTTTTTCCGAAATTTGAACTATATTAACAAAGTACATATTTAAAAATTTATTGATTTTCTAATAACAATACCGCAAACCGCGCATTATTATCTCAAATCGTTTATTTGTTATTTAAGTTCAAAATGGGTCAGTTATTTACTGGACACCCAGTACATGGAGGAAAGATTCTACTTATGTTCAAATATTTTTTTCGCAAGTCTCACCGACAATGGCTTATTACAACATTTTAACAGCAGATGTACATTGAGCAAGAAAGGGTTAAAATTAGGCAGTATAACATTTGTTATGAAATATGTCTCTGTCAGAAATATTATTAATCATTATTGTAACCTGTAAATATAATAATTATTTTTTATACATTGACGAATAATTGTGAATATGCATGCATGTTTGTATATAATGTGTGATGTGTATTTTTGTTTTTATTTGAACCAAATTGCTAATGACAGCATAAACACTCTTACAAGCTAATTTTAAATCAGTGGCTGAATTCTTCACGGATTTCTCGTTTGCATTTCAATATTTTGAAATCATTTTTTGCATACGATATTTGAAGTTGATATCTAATCGGATTATACTTTTTTTTCAGTTTTCTTTGCACCTTTTTTTCTGATGATACTTTCACTGTCGGAATTGGTCAAATATCACATTACCCTTCAAAGAGTTAAACCTCTCCGTTGCGGAGTAAATCTTTTAAAAATAATTAACTTCGACCAGAATTTGTAAACGAATTTATTAGCAAATATGAACTTGCTTATTTTGAAGTATGTCGTAAAAGAAAAAATTTAATTAAATATTTTTGAAGTCAGTAAAATTAAAATTAGGTGTCTTTTTTTAGGAACACCGCGCCGGAAAGAGTTAACACTAGAACCGCGGCGACGGGTCATTTTGACCCGTATCATATGCAGAGATGTTAATTCGAACCAGAAAACTCTTTATAAAATAAGCTAAATATAAGCTGAGTAAAAATAATTTCTATCAATAACTTAAACAGATTTAAATGAAAATTACGGTGAGAAATATTTGTATGAAACTTCAATGAATTCCCCCGCGGTTCTATTGTTAAAACGAAATTTTCCATACCAAAGATGCAGAAGACGACTATCGTTGTATTCTGTCATCACCACTATTTTTAAAAAATACATTTTATATTATATTTCTCTATCAGATGGTCACAGAGAGGATGTAAAAGATTTTTGTTTTGAAAAAGAATTGCGAAATGTAATTAAAAAATAGTCGCCTGTGGTAGTACTGCAATACGCTGCAAAAACATAGTTTTGTGATATGTCATTATTCGTTTCATTCATAATGACTTTCCTATTAATGACTAATTCTATTATAAAAGAGCTTCGATTCTCAGTATTTTCCGTCTTTTCCATTTTAACTAACAATGTGCGGTTTAACTACCTGGAATATTTATATCGCAAATAATTTTCGAAGAAAATCATAACTCGGTCTTTAATCAGCATTATCTACTTACTTTAATACTCACTATTTATTTTCTATCCTTAATAATTTCTGATAATGGGTACATTTGTGTGTAAATAAGCGATCGCGAGGAAAATGAGTCCAATCGAAAATAAATAAAAAGATGTATCTATTGTTTTGGCCAATTCTTCTGTTTTCTTTTATCTCGAAATGGTTTGTGTAAAATATAGAGAATTTTTACTGCCAGTGATATTTCATAACAAAACGAAAATTGAATTTTGATGACTAAAAGCATTAAGTAGTAATAAAAATAATTCAAATATTAACCCCTTAATGATCACATGAAATTACGGTTTAAAAATTCAAATTCACTATTCCCGCCACTTATTTGAGAGAGAAATATTCATCTTATTTAATGGCAAGTAAAATGATACTAGAATAAAGCCAATTACACTATTTCATAAAACTGGTGGGAATTAAAATATTCTGAATAAAAGCCGTGAATCTCGCAACCCGTGAGTATCTCGGGCGCGACGATTAAGTGGTTAACCCTTTCGGCACACTGTGCCCGGACTGGGATACCTAATTTTAATTCCAAACTTGCAAACGGAACCAATAATATTTTAGTAAAATTTTGCTTTTACAATGAATGCTTAAATTAACAGATTCAAAATATCTAAAAATTTCGTTTGTGAATTCCGGTGCCAGTTGAAAATTTCTCATTTTAACCGTGATTTTGCCCGTGACGGAAAGGGTTAAACAGGCTTTTATATTTTCCATTTATATATTTCTTAGACTTTTTATGAGTCTTTTTTAAAAAAATGCGACAAAATGAAATATAAAGCTGAAATATAAAGCGATTGAAAATATCCTGTATCGGCCAAAAACGTAAATATAATAAAATAATTAACTATATATTATTTGGTTAACGATTTTCAAACTATAACTTCGTAAAAAAGATAATAAATAAATTACATTGCTAGAAAACTAGATATTCTAGATCTAATTAATTTCTTGGATGAAATAAAGAAATTTATTGGTTTAAATAGAGAAAATTAATTGCATGTCTCTAAACAATAGCGAAATAAGAAAAAAATTCATTGTGGCGAAAAAAAAATTAAGCTTATCAGAAATATCGCACAAATAAGGTGAAGTTCAGAGGAAAATACATCATGTGTAAGAAAAAAGTATCAAATATTTGATCTCACATATGAGATTAATAATATGAAAAATAATTTTGTAGTTACAACTATTATTAAAGCAATTAAGCATGCACATTTTGACTAATTGTAAAAAGATTTACTTACTTAAACAGTATTATTTAAAGAGAATTATTTGCATTGATTAAACTGTTTCAAGTTAAAAAGGAATTTTTATGTATTTTTTGCTAGTTAAGAGGATTTTTACTTAAGTATTAAAACATTAGGTGCTAACATTTGTCATGAAATATATGTAATAAATTATTAATTAATATTGTTACCAGTATACATAATAATTATTTTTCATACATTGAAGAATAATTGTGAATATTCATGTTTGCACATAATGTGTGATGTGTACATTTGTTTTAATTTGAACCATATTGCTAATAACAGCATAAACACTCTTACGAGCTAATTTTAAACTAACGGCTGAATTCTTTACGGATTTCCCGTTTGTAATGCAATATTTTGAAATCATTTTTTGCATACGATATTTGAAATTCATCGGGTATATTTTTATTTTTTCAGTTTTCTTTGTAGCTTTCTTTTCTGATGACACTTTCACTGTCGGAATTGGTCCTGCTATTGATGAAAATCATTTAAAATATTTAAAAACATTGAAATGCAACGAGAAATTTAAAAAGAAACCAGGCAGTGGATTAGCATTTGTTGTTTGTGTTTTTGTGCGACTAGCGTAAGCTCTTATGAAATTCTTTTCTGTTTGGATTTGAAGGAAGGACATGAATATTAAATAGCGGCCAACTATTACGCTTTTTTTACTACCATTATTATCAAACAGATTTTAATCACAAAATTTCTGAAAAAATATTATTCGAAAATACTGGTAGCAAAAATGGGCAAAAATAGCACCAATGGTGTTATAAAGAACTTAATACTTTCAAGATCAAAGTACATTTGTTTTAAAAAATGGTGAAATAATTTTTTGAAAATGAGTAAAAACATTTTCTTCACATATTTTCTAAAATGCAAAAATTCATTTCAAAATACTTGTACCATTGTGGCATTTGGGAATTAAAATTAAGTGGGACAAAATTTTACCCATCATACCCGAAAGGGTTAAAGAACGGAGACAGAATTGGTCGGATAGCAGCGACGAGAACTATTACAAGGTTCCCAAGTGACTGAAAACCAACAATTTCATAGAAAAAATTCCTTTTTATATTTTCCTTTCAAATTACTTCTGGAAAGGATAATTCTAGCTCAAATGCTGTATAAACCTACCACGAAATTTTTCTGTTAACCCATTAACGCCCAGCGTCCTTTTTTAAGGACGGTTACAAAAACGGCAGGAAAGTGGTTTTCCCACCAGTAAAGAGGAAAATAAATATATACCTTATTCCACGAGACAGAATCCTCGATAAATTTAGATAAACGTTAATTTGCTTTTAAAAGTGGTGGGAAATACAAAATTTAAATTTTAGCGAAGAAAATAATTCGGGCGTTAATGGGTTAAATATAGCGTCACGCCGTTCAATTCACGGACCATTTGGGAGCCCTGCAAAAAGAGTGATGAAATAATTAATATGTATCCACATTTTTAGAATTATTATTCAAATACTGATAATTTCGTAAGCTTTCTAAAACAAAATGAAACATATTAAGGCTGTATAACACTTCTTCAATTTGAGACGAGTATTAGATTTAACAGCTCACAATCATTTTGAAAATGATTATTTTAAACTCTAATTCAAGCAAGCGTAATTATATAATATTAATCATATTAAAATAGAGCAGCAATCTGATTTGTGAATTTGACGCTTTGGCAAGAATAAATTGAGTGATTGAGCCAGCAGGATTCAACAAAGAAAATGTTTCCTTTGGAATTTTAAGGCTACAGTTTGCTTAATATAAATTAGTAGAATGCATTAACCACTTAAGTGATTTTTTTTCTTTTTTTACAATACATTGAAAATGTGGGATATACATCACTTTTTTTTTAAACTAAAATATTCATAATATTTTCTTTGAAAATTTTTGTCATCAAATAGTATGAAACTGTAATTCAAATAATTAGTGATTTCAAAAAGCTTCAAGTGATGGATAAAGCAAACACTTCTTACCCGTGCGGCATACGGGCAAATCAGTCAAGTGATTAATGCTTACATACATAAACACACACCACTGGAGTTATGAAGAAAGAGAATGAGACCCATAGTGTATTGCCAAGCAGTTGCCAGTGAAGTAATTGAAGAGGTTGTGACAAGATGACGGCTGTTGCTTTTAATCGTATCAGCAATTTCTGATTATCGCCATTGAAGTTTCCACCCGTAAATTTGAATAGAAAATTTCAGCTAATTTAAACGGCCTTATAAATAAGAAAATTCACTCACAAATATGCAAAAAATTTCTATTTATTTTTACTGATGATAGTTTTTACGAGTAATATAATCTCTTCACTGACTAGGACAGTAGGTTTTCTTGGTTGTCACAATGTGCTGAAACGACTACCACCGAAGTAAACATCTACCAAGAAAAATTAATATGAAATTTTGAAATTATTTTTTATTTAAATTTTATATTAATGAGGCTTTTAAATAAACATAAAATTTTCATTTAAATTTACCGGTGGAAGTTTATAGCGGTGGTAATGAATCCCTACGAAAATGGTTACAGTTGGAACTTCAGTAATTTAAGAATATATCAGTCCCATTTTCTTAAAAATTCCATGCGCACACCACGCACACGTGAGCCTACAGCTGAATATTTACGTGAATTTTTATACAAATGATTTCATTAAAAGTCCTTCAAATTTTCAATTTTTATTTATTTAGTTATTTATTGTACCGTTAGAAGTATTTACAACAACTGGTATACGGATGTATTTAATTTTTATAAATAACTTTTATTAAATCCACTTATAGCTGTACTGCTTTCATACATCATATAAATAACAATATGAGTAAAATAATAATAAACATTATTTTGCCTAAGATTATTACTTAAATGCTTTTGATTGTCTAAAAGACATTTTGAGGTTTTAAATAAGTGGTAACTTTAAAAGTAGCTAGAAACGATCAATTTTGTATTATATCGTTATTGTAATTTGGATACAAAAAGTAATGAAGTAATTATTAAATAAAATCTGTGTGTAAAGATTTAATTATTAATTATATCATTACGGTTTCTCAGAACTCAAATATTTTTTAGTCAATTTTTCAGTATATTGGTTTTTTTGAGGGATGCTTATGAACACGTTTGAAATATTGAAACAAGGATTTAAAAAAGAAATTAGTTTTATATTTACTTAAGATGAAATGGATATTTTAACTATAATGGCTTGTGGTGGTTTTAACAGGAAGCTATAAATAAAGAAGACTAACAAAACCCTCAAAATAGAAAAACATCCAATGTAACCTATTTCGCAGTGCCTCATTGCCTCCGGGGCAATATCGGCCCTTCAGGAAGTGCTGCATCAGCTTTATCAGATCACTAAAATTTAACAGAATCTTTTATATTATATCTTCGACAAATATTGTTAATTAAAATAAATTGAAATTACTGTACAATTTTTGTGGTGTAAAAAAATTGATGCAGCACACCCTGACAAGCCGCTACTGCTCCGGGGCAAACTTCAAGCAAAAAAAAAAAAAAAAAAAAAAAAAAAATGAATAGAAAGGGTATAGCCGGGTTTCATAGTAAAATGTGCCCTTGAGTCAACCACACCGAGTCCTACATGGATCGATAGCCCATAAAAATAAATTCATTTTTTCCAGTTTTAAGTTTTTATCTCCAGACTGTGGGGGGTAATGACCCTAAATGCCTGTTTTGGAAAAATGCGCATTGTGACGAAACTACTGAGCAGATTTCAACGAAAAAAAATAAGGGATGTAAAAAACCACCATACGAATGTTTGCCAATTATTCTGATTTTTTTAAGCAAAAGAACAAGTTTTCTAACATTTTTCCTGTTTTTAAATGAACATTTTAATTAAAAATAAACTAAAATTAACTGAGTGACCGCCTTAATTTTTTTGCATGAAGTACTATGAGACATGATGCATATTCACTATGAATTTCAATTTTCTACGTATGGTGCATCATATTAAAAAATGGCAAAATCATATTCCGGCGGAGTTATGGGGCGTGTCTCGGACAAATTTCACGCCTTCTTTTCAAATCTCACATATTAATTTACACGGTATTTTTAAAAGAAGGCGTGAAATTTGTCCGAGACACGCCCCACATTACCGCCGGAGTATGATTTTGCCCTTTTTTTAATATGATGCACCATGCGTAAAAAGTTGAAATTGATAGTGAATATGCATCATGTCTCATAGTATTTCATACAAAAAATTAAGGTGGTCACTCAGAAATTTCAGTTTATTTTTAATTAAAATGTACATTTAAAAACAGGAAAAATGTTAGAAAACTTGTTCTTTTGCTTAAAAAAATCTGAAAGAATTGTCAAACATTCGTATGGTGTTTTTTTTACATCCCTTATTTTTTTTCGTTGAAATCTGCTCAGTAGTTTCGTCACAATGCGCTCTTTTCCAAAACATGTATTTAGGGTCATTACCCCCCATGGTCTTGAGATACAAATTTAAAACTGGGGAGAAATGAATTTCTTTTTATGGGCTATCGATCCATGTAGGACTCAATGTGGTTGACTCAAGGGCATATTTTACTAAGAAACCCGGCTATACCCTTTTCTCCATTTTTGAACGTCTTATTAATGCATAATTTTAGTCATGACTATGACCAAAAACAGATATTTATTTTTTAGTGTGGAATTTTATTTAGGTCGCCATAGTGTGGCAACCTAAGCAACTTTCTGTCAGTGTCAATAAAACAGATTATAATACCCGGCCATCTTCCATCAGTAACGGTATCGATCTCGATGATGATGGTGTTTCAATTGTGATCCATTCCGCCGCTATAAACAGCCCTATCTACTTTCCAGCATAAAGAGAAAATTCTAACCCTTTGAGGGGCAAGCAATTGCGTTCGTGTAATTCTGAACTCCCACCGGAAATTTGTAAAAAAGTTATATCAAAAAGAGGAAAAGCAATTTCACGCCTGTTTTCCACCAAAGTTAGAAAAGTGAAATTTGATGAAATTTTTCTGGTGTGAATCTTCATCTATCGTAGGTGGTATATAATATATACCACCGGGTTAAACAGAAATTTAAAATACTTTCTTTTTGTTATAATGCGACTCCATCTGCTTTAACTCCCTTGAAAGGCACCGATGTATTATATATGCTACTTAAATTAATTCCCTGATGCCACATTGACACCGGAATTTTGGAATAAAGTTTTGCTTTTTATAATGTACGCAAAAAACAGGTTTTACTTAGTTTCAAACAAAGTTGTTTGTGAATCCCAGTGTCAATCAATCATTTTAAAATTTCAGATACAGAAGTGCTTTGCCCTTCAAGGGGTTAACCCTTTCAGGAGCAAAGTACTTCAGTTGCTAAGGTGTTTAAATTATTGATTAACACCGGGATTTATGACCAAATTTGTATGAATGAAAGTAAAAGCTTTTCTTTCCATGCTGAGTGCAAAGCAAAATTTAATTTCTAGATTTTGAAGCCAATGTGGCGTTTAGGAATTAGCATTATGTGGTGTATATAATATACCGGTGCCCTTCAAGGAGGTTTAAATATTTGACTTAAAGTTTTGATTACCGTAATTTTTCGCGTACCGACGCACCTCAGATAAGTCGATTTCCTACCAGAATTTGTTTCAAATAAAATGTGACTTGCTGTTGCTTAGCATTCATTTGACTTCGTCTTTTAAATAAAATTTCCGCTATGACAAAAAATTAACTACCGAAATTTCCGACGTATAATCCGCGGATCAAACAATTATTTTTCAGCCCAGAAAAATTTAAAAATAAAATATAACTTTTTAGATTGTGGTAAATATTTAGCTTCAATAACTACATAAAATTTCTGGGTCGAAAAAGAATTATTTGATCCGCCGATTATCCGGCGAAAATTACGGTGTACGCGGGAAATTACGGTATGCCAAAAGGAGAACAGACTTGTTTATGAAATAAAAATATTTGTATGAGAAAAATGTACAGTTATACAGTTTCGTTTCATAATGTCTAAATTAGTTCTATTCATTTAGTATTTAAGTTCATTTAATGAATACAGACAATTACAGGAGACGAAATTTAAGTTGCAATGCATAAATTTAGTAAATTGTGCGATAGCCAGTTAGAGGTACATTTGTTTATGTCGTATTTCATAAAGAACCTTTTAGGTCAATATGTGTCCCTAATTAGCGCTGTAAAATAAAAAAAAGTATCGTTTAAGAACATATTAATTCGTCATTCGATCGGTGTAATGATGATTAAATGCTTTCATTGCATTCAAAATGAGTATAAAATGACAAAATATTATAAAGTCTCAGTTATTTCAAAGGTATAATTTAATTGTTTGATACTGCCTTAGTAAAAATATTTTTTTTTACATTACTTATAAGAATTTTTACCCTTTTAGGTGCAAAATACTTCCATTCGCAGAAGGCTTAAATAATTGAATGACACCAGAATTTGCAGACAAACCTTTTTCAAAATAAGCAAATGCTTTTTTTTTTTTTTTTTTTTTTTTTTTATGGACTTAATAAAAAAAATAATTTCAAAATTCTGATGCGAATGTGGTATTTACCCTCCAGTCACATCTTACTTTCTGACTTCGTTAACCGGGTTTTCATAGCCCAACAAACCTGCATAACCAGCAGGCATAAATTACCATAATAGCCATTCATATTATGTTCAATTAATAAAAATATATTTACCAACATTATACAGTAAAATATTTTGAGTGATTCTCAAACGAACTTTTCTATTCATCTCCTCATTTTTTTTTCTAGAAAAAAATAAAACCCATCATATATTAAGCTTCTGCAGAAGAATATAAGAAATTTATCAACTTCAAAATAGCACCTTCTTTAGAATGATTGTTATTATATGCCAGTATTGCCAACAGGCTGCTTTTTCATTTGGATTGCTTGATTGCACAGTTTTTTAAAACAGTGAAGTTTGATTTATTTAATAACATATTAAATAAGACGAAAACAAGGTTTATTATAGCATTTCAAAATCGAGCAACCCAAATTTTTTAAAAAAAGTAATCCACTGGCAATACTGCTGTATACGAACAGTATTGCCAGCCCACTTTTTTTTAAAATTCATATTACTTAATTGCCACGATTTTTTAAAGGAATAATATTCGGTTTATTTAATGAAAGATTAAGTCGGCAGAAAATAAAATGAATATCAAAAGAGTGGTGTCAGTAAAGCAGTCTGACTTTAAAAAATTAGTGGACTAGCGACTCTGTATGCTGGAAAAAGAAGGAAAAAAATATAAAAATTTAATCCCTTAACTGTTTTGCCCGAACTGGATTTTGGCAAGAACACTTTGCTTGCTTCGTTACTAAAAGCTTTTTGATATCACTTGTAAATGTAAATTTAACTTTATTGATTGTCAGATATTTTTCAATTAAGTAAGGCAAATATTTTAGTATGGAAAAAGTTGTGTCAAGCCCATACTTTTAATTTATGTTGTAAAAAAAGTAACTAAAAGGGAAATTTCAAAATTTTAAACAAGACAAAGATGTGCAAGTAATAAAATGTACACACTGGATTTGAGATTCACTCGTTCTTTAAGTCAATGAGTTGGTGGTGGACGAATATGAAAGATGGATAAATGAACCCATTTATTACTGGTAGCTGTTTTTTAGGAGGGACTTCTATTTGACATATCACCGCTTGAAAAAAGCTGCTTTCATGTCGTGGGACAACGAATAAAGAGGAATTAATACATTATGAAGATGGCAATGCTTCAACTGTAAGCTGTTCTACAAAGCCGGATTAAGCCTGGTGGAAAATTCCACCACAAAGTTTGAGTAGAAATTTTCTCCTTAATGTCTTATTCATGTGAAATCATTGTGTCGCAATTAAGGATAAAATATCAATTAGTTTTAATTGCCAAGTCTATCTTGTTCCGCTACATTGTAACAACTCGAAAAATACTTTTGTAAATATCAGTGAGTTCGATCAGTAACAAATGAAACTTCCACCAGTAAATTTTAATAAAAAAATTAACTTTATCTAAATACCTTGATCATGCGAAAGTTTTGTCACAAAAAAGCAAACATTTCTATTCGTTTTCATTGGTAGAAGATTGCCTTGGCGTTAATCAGGTCTTGATAAAATATAAACTAAAATTTGCCATCTTGTGACTACAAAATATACATGTAGTGCATATTGTTTAAGGTAGAAGCGTTTCAGGAAATATGGACACCGGTTTGCTTTTCCCTCATCTAAAATTTTTTATCTTAAGACTAGTGGCTACTACTGACTAAACACTAAAATTAATCCATTGAAAATGATCCATTATCATGACATTTAAAACAGAAAGGTGGTATTCGATTAAAAAAAATATTCTAAACGTGAACTGAAAAGAAGTATCTACAAACTTATCTGACAATTAATGATTAATTGAAGTATTTTTATGGGACTTTTTTTGTTTCCCACGATAAAAAATTGCCTTTTTCAAAAAATCGCAACGATGAGTTAGCTTTCTTTTTTCCCTTAAGATTTAACTTTCAATTACACATTTTTTTAGTGTCAATGATTAATTTATAATTAAATTTAATTATAAAATACAGAAGGGATCTAATAAAAAATTTGACTGATGTCATGCTATTGATATAGGTAGGTTCAATGCTAATTCGCTGATTCACACTTTAAAATATAACATCGATAATTATTGCAGATGCAAAAAAAAATTAAGCGCTTTGTAAAAATTTTAATAATAAAAATTATATTATTTTAAAAAGTTACCTTTAAACGTGTTAGTTTACTGCGGACGAACTTCCTCACATTAAATTTAAATATTTTTTTTTGTTATTTAATACTTTCCGGCACACTGTGTCCGGTCTGTGATACCTAATTTTAATTCTAAACTTGCAAGCGGCACCAATAATATTTTAGTAAAATTATGCTTTTACAATAAAAGCTAAAATTAAGGGTTTCAAAATTTCTAAAAAATTCGTTTATGAATTCCGGTGTCAATTAATTTCTCATTTTACTAACAGATTTTGCCCGTGCCGGAAAGCGTTAAATGACTTATTCATGCAAAATTTACACTTATAAGTAATGTCAAAAAATATTCATTTTCACTGATGGAAGTTTAATTAGGCGGTAATCAGAACCTGGGTTTATGTCACATAAGGTGAACATCTATAACCTTCTGTGAGTGTCAGAAAAAAAAATATTCTAATATTGTGAAAAATGGCTACTCTTAAAAAATTGAAAATTTAACCATGTTTGCGAGTTAACCGTTTAACGTTCATTGGTTTCGCCACGAAACTACAAAATTTTAATTCCGATACGCAACACTGACACCGGTATTTTTATCTAAAAATATCCCTTTTATTATGTATGTGAAAAATCACGTTTTCTAATTTAGAAATATATTTGTTCTTAATTACCGGTGTCAATCATTTATTTCGACATCTTAGCAATGAAAATGCTTTGATCGTTAAAGCGTTAAATCTTTCATTAAAAAAGCCAATAAAATAGGTAAAAGTTTCTATTCAAAATTTATTGGTAGAAGTTTGCTACAGCAGTAGTCATAAAACTGCTTTTCTGATGTAAAAAATCAGCAGCTATCTTGCGACAACCTCTTCAGTTACTTCACTCACAATTCGTCACCTGAGAATCATAAGGTTCTATCTGTGTTTTCGAAAAAATTGACTTATCGATACAGAAAGATTCTTTTTGTATCAATGAAGGCATTTCTGAATTAAAATATTGTCATAATATAATAGTAATGTTATATATAAATTATATATAACATCATTTTGATGCAAAAATGCCTTCATAGATACAAATAGAACCTTTCTATATCGATAATACAATTTTTTCAAAAACACAGATAGAGCCTTATTATTCTCAGGTGACGAATTGTAAGACAATACGCTATATGCCTCCACCTCTTTATTCAGTGCTCCTTTGACAGAGATTGACACCCTTGATCTAGAAGTGTATTTTGTAAAAATCAACAAGCAAAATCAAGTACAAAAAATAATTTTTTTCAGAGGATCGAGTGATCGAGTCTCTTGCTACGAATAAATATAAATCCAGTAAATTTTAGGATGTATTAATTATTTTAAAAATAATGTTCTAATGATGTTCTTTATTACCAAACAGTATGATTTGAGTTATAATAATTTTCTGCTTAATAGAAGAATTTATGCAGTTAAATATATGTTATAATAAGTGAGTTTCACGTACAATGACATTTTCTTTTATGATGTTCCTTATGTCTTTGTTAAAGAAAATACTTTTTCTTTTTTCTACTTACCGCATTATTCAGTTTCTCACCCGCTACACAATCAATTTCCTCTATTCAAGAATCCCGGAGGAAATCGATATGCACAAATTTTACAAGTTTGAATTCTGCCTTGGAATTTCAGGTTAAATAACGAAAAACATTATGTACGATGATTGTTTATAAAATGTGCAATACTAAAAAAAAAAAAAAAAAAAAAAAAAAAACACTTGAGTTAAGTTTTAAGTTGAGTTAAGTATATCAAAAGTTATCAGTAAAACTGTGAATGATTCGATGTGTTTCAAGGAAATGTTTCAACAACATTTAAATTACATTATAAAAAAATCTCTTTTATTTTTCAGGTGAAAGTATCTTATATGTTGATAGCGAGTCAGAAAGAACTCGTTACGGAAATTATAGAAAAACCTTAGGGAAGAAACAAAATGTAAAGATTAACAAACTGAAAGAAAGTCATTCCATGGTGAAAATGTAATTCGGAAGATCTTTGATCCAATTCCAAAGCCACAGCTGTGTTGCCAGTGGGTTACTTTTTTAAAATTCTGATTTCTTGATTCGAACAGCTTTTTTGAAAAGCTAAAAATTCTCTTCTTGTAACTTTAGTTCTTATGTCATTAAATAAGAAGAATTTTATCATTTGAAAAATGTGGTTGCAAACAAAAAATGCATGAATTAAAAAAAAAAAATGTAACACTATAGCAACACTGAGCCGCAAATAATTGCTTACTTTATTACGCAAAATGCTGAAATGATGGGTTCACACCAGAATTTACAAAATTTACTTGAAAATAAGTAAAAGCGTTTCTTCACTTAACTGACAAAAAGGAACATTTTTATTCCCACAAAATACGGAATTATAACAGAGAATTCAACTTTCATACACTGTAATGGCAACTTGTTTAACATGGGATTACGCATAGACAGTAGCGACACGAGCAGACCACTCTGAAACTACGACCATAACATAAGAGAGGTTGCTAATTCGGCGAAACATCGCTTCCTTGACGACAAATGATAAGGGAAAAAAGAAAAAAAAATATAGCAACGGCTTGCTGCTTCTTCTTTTTAAATTTATGAAAGAATTTTTTTAATATGAAATAACTTTGACGTATTCGTCTTGCAAACAATACATGTATCTCTTCGTAACATAACGACCTAATAATTTAAACATGAAAATTCAAGAATAATAACAGTAATAATTACGAATCAATATAAGCGCGGAAATCTCAGATCAAATAGCATAAGCACATGTGCAAAAGTAATCAAATCAGCATTCAGAAAGAAGCGCCAAGCCAGAATAGGGTTACAGTTAAACAGAAATCACGAGGATAAAAATCGCCAACGCGATGGTTTAGTTTTTAAGTGATCCACTGAGGGCGCTCTTTTCAAGCCGAGTTGAGGCTCTGTTACAATTCCGTACTCTGTGTTTATTCCAAAGGGTATAGCCGGGTTTCATAGTAAAATATGCCCTTGAGTCAACCACGTCAAGTACTAAATAGATCGATAGCCCATAAAAAGAAAGTAATTTCTCCCCCGTTTTAAGTTTGTATCTCAAGACTGTGGGGGGTAATGACCCTAAATGCCTGTTTTGGAAAAGTGCGCGTTGTGACGAAACTACTAAGCAAATTTCAACGAAAAAAAAAATAAGGGATGTAAAAAATCACCATACGAATGTTTGACAATTTTTTCAGATTTTTTTAACGAAAGAACAAGTTTTCTAACATTTTTCCTGTTTTTAAATGAACATTTTAATTAAAAATAAACTGAAATTTCTGTATGAACATTTTAATTAAAAATAAACTGAAATTTCTGTGTGACCACCTTAATTTTTTTGCATGAAATACTATGAGACATGGTGCATATTTACTATCAATTTCAACTTTCTACGTATGGTGCATCATATTAAAAAAAGGAAAACTCATATTCCGGCGGGAATGTGGGGCATGTCTCGGACAAATTTCACGTCTTCTTTTCAAATCTCACATATTAATTCACATGGTATTTTTAAAATAAGGCGTGAAATTTGTCCGAGACACGCCCTACAAACCGCCGGAATATGATTTTGCACTTTTTTTAATATGATGCACCATACGTAGAAATTTGAAATTGATAGTGAATATGCATCATGTCTCATAGTATTTCATGAAAAAAAATTAAGGTGGTCACTCAGAAATTTCAGTTTATTTTTAATTAAAACGTACATTTAAAAACAGGAAAAATGTTAGAAAACATGTTCTTTTGTTTAAAAAAATCTGAAAAGATTGTCAAATATTCGTATGGTGGTTTTTTACATCGCTTATTTTTTCGTTGAAATCTGCTTAGTAGTTTCGTCACAATGCGCTCTTTTCCAAAACAGGCATTTAGGGCCATTACCCCCCATGGTCTTGAGATACAAACTTAAAACTGGGGAGAAATCAATTTCTTTTTATGGACTATCGATCCATGTAGGACTCGATGTGGTTGACTCAAGGGAATATTTTACTAAGAAACCCGGCTATACCCTTTCTAGTATCTAGCATTTAGGGATTAAAATTAAATGATCTAAAAATGAGTCAACGCTTTTCAAGGGATTAAGTGTGGTAAAAACGTGCCTATCCATCGTGAATGAATTAATTAAATCTTCTGTCCTTAACCCCTTGAGCTCTGGGAGGGGGGATTGGCATCAGAATTTTGTAAACAAAAGATTCGAGTTATAGTACACACGGAAAAATGCATTAATCTACTTTCAGATGAATTTGGTTGAATATTTTGGTGTCAATGTGGCAATTGTAGAATAAATTAAGTGGTAGAAAATGCTCTCATCAGAGCTCAAAAGGTTAAGACGGTTATATTTTTCTAGCTGTCTATTATGCTTAAAAGCTTTATGTATTTTCTTTTAAAAATATATTTTGATGTAGGCTATTTATTATTTCTAAAATTTAGGTTCACAAAAAAAGTACCGTAATTTCCGGCGTATAATCCGCGGATCAAACAATTATTTTTTGACCCGGAAATTTTATTTAGTAATTTAAGCCAAATATTTACAGAGATCTAAAAAGTAATATTTTATTTTTTAATTTTTCTGGGTCGAAAAATGATTGTTTGATCCGCAGATTATACGATGGGTAATTTCATGACCACATGTCGTGTAAGTCACATACTAAGATCTTGAATACCAGTATTTTAGAACGGGAAAATGTGACCTATTTTATCAGAGATAGTTCATTAATTGAATAAGGCCATGCAAACCTTTCGAAAATAACGGTGGCCAACAATTTAGCATTTACTAAAAATGTGACTTACACGACAATTGCTCATGGAAATACCCCGGTATGTACAAACTAGTTAATTAAAAATTGAAAAGATGCTCTTATGCGGATGATTTCTGGATGCCGTTAGCTCGATTATCATTGAAGTGCACATTTATCACAAACTCATGATCTGAAATCCACAAATGAAATGTTACTATTCCCATTCTTAGCTTCTTTTTTATCTTAAATGCCGTTATTAATATGCTACATTCATGCTTTATGTAACAAATGCTCAAATAAACACCCACATGTTTATTTATTTACGTATAGATATCTATAAAAACAGATTAGATGAAAATCATACATCTTACATTAAAAATAATTTCATTTATAAATTTAAATATCCGATAGATAACGAGAGTATTCAAAGCAAAAATATTCTCTACTATGCTGAAAATATTTCTTTGAATTTTTAGAAAAGTTGAAGCGTGACATTTTAAATTTTATATTTAAGATGAAGTGTATGCAAGAAAAAAAATTATAAAAAAATAATCTTGTCGATACTTTTATCCTCGATGAAAAGATGCTAATAAAATATGCGTTACTCTTGCTTGATGTTACGCAAAATGTAAAATTAAACAGAATTTCTCAAAATAAATAATTTTATTTTAGTGCTGCACAAAAAGTGGAAATTTAAGCTTATGAACAAGCGAAATTTTAAAGATAAATCGAGAAGTAATGTTGTCTTTTGATATTAAAATAAATGTATTATCAAGACAAAAAAATATCAAAGCGTCAACATTTTAGTTACGTGTTCATTTTTCTTTTTCAGAAATATCTAATGAGCATCATTTTTGGTACGATTTCGAATGTAGAAATATTATGAGGTCGCTTTTGCATTTAATTATCTGGAGTATTATCAGTAGAACCACGGTGACGGGTCATTTTGACCCGTACCAAACGCATAGATGTCGATTGAAACAAGAAATTTCTTCGCAAAATAAGTTACATATGTATTTAACCTGGGAGAACTCGCTACATGAGATTTTCTTTCTCGATCGTACTTTTTTAAGAATTATTTAAAACATTTTCATTTTAATAAAACTTCAAAATGTGATTCCGATTATTTTACCTATTTTTTGAATAAAAGTACTAAGCCAAACAAAAAAGTTGATATTAAGTGAACGTAAGTGAAAGAAAAGCAATTGGGCCCCGTGAGAGAAATTCTTACTAGCGAGTTCTCCCGGGTTAATTAAAATAGTTTAAGTTATTAAGATAAATACTTTTAAATAAAAATTCTGGTGTGAAATATTTTTATAAGACTTGTGCAAAATTTCCTGCAGTTCTAGCGTTAAAATAATTGCATCAAAAATACGTGATGCTTGATATAGTCGATTGCCACTTCAATACATTGAAAATCATTATGGTCTGAATTTAGAGAGCCAATTAGAAAAGCTCTGGATCTAAACCGAGTAGATATTGTGAATATGCGTGCTGCTAGGTATCCCACGTCGGGACTTTAAATGCTGTGGGCCCCAGTATTCTAAAATATTTTTTTCATCTTCTATAATACCAGAATTATCCGTGATTAACCCTTAGAGGGGCAAGCAATTGCGTTCGAGTAATTCTGAACTCCCACCGGAAATTTGTAAAAAAGTTATATCAAAAAGAGGAAAAGCAATTTCACGACTGTTTTCCACCAAAGTTAGAAAAGTGAAATTTAATAAAATTTTTCTGGTGTGAATCTTCATCAATCGTAGGTGGTATATAATATATACCGCCGCCCCTCAAGGGGTTAAGGATGGCGGAATAAACTGTAAGAAATTAGTGGCGTCAAGAACATTTGGAAACCTGATTTACGCGGGACACCTGGCAACACTAATTATCCCTTTTCGGCTTAGATGAGTCAGTTATTAAAAAGATGAAATGATTGACGAACACCGGAATTTCAAACGCCTTTAAAAAAATATATAAAGTACCCATTTTGATCGAACGTAAATTGCTATACTATCTTGCAAAATTAAATTCTTCATTTGTGATGAATTATAGTTACTGTCTAAATAGTATGCAGAAAACGTGTAATAAAAAATTGCATTTCAGATTTATTACAATAAAAAGATAATATGTTCTAGTTAAAGTCCTGTCAATCGAATTTTAAAGTGTACAGCAGTGTTACCGGTTTGGCCTCCATCTTTATTTTAAAAATCCGAATTTGTGCCAGACATTGAAAATAGTATATTTTGCTTTATTTAATGGCAGAAATTTTGTGATTGTATAGAAAACAGATTCTTCTTTCAAAATGTCAGGCTTGAATGTGAAATTTAGAGATAAAAATGGAAACAAACTGGCAACCCTGGTGTATAGATATCCGCATGTGTTTTTGAAGAGGATTTTGATTACTTAGAAATATATCAAGATTGATAATAACTCCAAGATTTTATTTCAAAGTGCTTAAAAAAATAAGATTTTTTTAGTCTTATATAAAATATTACTGCTATTATTTTATTTATTGTTCCACATACTTTTTTGAACATTTAAAGTATCTGGCTTTTTTTGCATATCACTATTATCTTAGAGAAAATGTTGTTCTTTTAATTCGTCGAAATGTTCCAATTAGATAAAAGAAAATTTTCTTTGTTAAAATACTGGTGTCAAAACAGCCAAAAACTTGGCAGCATTGAACCGTTTATTGTTTGGTAATTTCATTTAACCCTTTCCGGCACACTGTGCCCGGTCTGGGATACGTGATTTTTATTCCAAACTTGAAAGCGGCACCAATAATATTTTAGTAAAATTTTGCTCTTACAATAAAAGCTTAAATAAAGGAATTCAAAATATCTAAAAAAAATCTTTTGCAAATTCCGGCGTCAGTCGATATTTTCTCATTTTTCTAACAGATTTTGCCCGTGCCGGAAAGGGTTAATACTAGAACCATCAAAGTAGTCATTTTTACCAGTACCAAAATAAAATATTCCTATTCAAACCAGAAATTTCTTTCGAAAATAAGTTATATATGTACCGTGGAGAAATACCTTAAATCAGCTAAATAGTTCTAAATAATGATTCGGGTGTAAATTATTTTTATAATACCTGAGTAAATTTCCGGCGGTTCTAGTGTTAAATCTTAGTATTCTTTAACCAGTTCAATTAGTTGCCCGTATGCCGTACGGGCAAGAACAGTTTACGTGATCCATCACTTAAAGCTTTCTTATAGCACTAATATTTTTAATTACAATTTCATACAATTTAATGACAGAAATTTATAAACTAAAGATTACAAAAATTTTAGTTTTAATAAAGTGGTGTTCATCGCATATTTTCAATTTATTGTATCAAAAAGAAGAAAAAAGAAACACTTAAGTGGTTAAAAATTTATTTCATTATGTACGTATGTTATTTGATAAAAGCCTATTTCATTTAACACATTACATAAAATTTTATTTACAACAGTATAATAAGATATAAAATAATAAGAAAATATATTACGGCAATTTATTTAAATATATAAAATTAACATTCCCATTTCATCTACATTGCATGTTTTCAAAGGCTAAAGTATGTTTTTTCTCTTTAGTATGAATAACATTTTTCTTAATGTAAATTTTGAAATAAAATGGAAAATTGAAATACTTAATTATAAACATCAATATTTTGGAAGAAAATCTCCGGGAAGTGAAACAACTATATATCTTTGAGTACATTCATCACTGTAGAATTTCTGCATATTTTAGGGAATATAAATAGGTAACTAAGAATGTTCAAGAAAAGGCACGTTTCAGGTTGTCCCACGAATGTTATATTGCTTTGACTGTGGAATTTAAAGTAATTAGTGGATACGAAAAGGAACCATTATTCATCATTGTTCAACATATGTTCGTATCAGTGATATATAACTGAGATTATTAAATACCTCCTGAATACTAGACCTGAGCCCTGGCACAAAAATGGTGGTTTCGGAAGGCGGATAGTTTTTAAATATACGTACGGATTCTTAACTTTTAAATGTATGATTTTTTATTTTGTTTAAATATATATATATATGAGTTTCAGAAATGTTATTAAACAGTAAAAATAATGAAACAGTCAGACATTCATATATCGACTAATACACCAAAACTTTCTTATACTGCACATCTGCAATACAAGTTAAAACTACTGCCATAGTTAAAATATTGCAAATTAGTAATTATCTTAATAAGTAGGAATCTAAATACTTTATTTTGCATACCGTAATTTCGGGTGTATAAGCCGCAGCTCAAAAAATTCTTTTTCGACCCAGAATTTTTTAAGAAGCAAATTTAACTAGTTAGATCGCCGAAAATATCTGTCTTCAATCACTAAATAAGATTTCTGGGTCCAAAAAGAATTGTTTGATCCGCGGCTTATACACCCGAAATTACGGTATAATGTGTTTCACTACCAGACCTAAAAACTTGCAGTTAGTGCAGGGGGTACAGAGACGTTTTGGTATCGTACAGCAATGCAGGGTCCAACATATCGAGATTTTGTGAGTTATGGTACAAAGCAATGTTGCCAGTGGGCAACTTTTTAAAATTCAGATTTCCTGATTGGCACCACTTTTTGAAAAGGGAGAAATTCCACTTATTAAATAAAATAGTAATTATCGCGCAAATAAGGGAGAAATTACAACTTCAAAAAACTGGTGCAAATGAAGAAATCTGATTTTTAAAAAGTAGCCCACTGGTAACACAGATACAAAGAAGCATAGAAAAAGAGCAGAAAACGTAGCACATTAATCGGACAAAAAATATTTTATTGAAAGGTTGTACTACAGAAGGTGGTCGAAATTACGACCGGAAGTCGCCAGGCTTCCAGTGGCGACAGGCTGGACAGTGGCGTCGCATAAAATTCTTTACATTCTGAAAGATTCCTGACGTGTCGCGCATCCTCCCGGCAGCTAATGATATTCGAGAGATGAAGTATTCAACTGAAGGATAACAACGCATCGCTGTCAAGCTAGTCTGACAACTACTGGTCGTAATTTTAACCAGCAGTTATCAGAAAATTCAGATTTTTTGATTGGCCCCAGTTTTTTGAAACAGTAAAATTCCATTTATTTTCGTCTTAATTAATATGTCATTTATTAAGAGGAGTTTTATCATTTTGAAAAAGTGGTGCCAATAAAAAAAAAATCTGAATTTGAAAGATTTTCCCACTGGTAACATTGCTTTGTACATTCACAATTACTTCATCTTAGATTCTGCATTTCTATGAGATTCTGAGTCGTCTTTGTGCCCCCTACACTTCCTGCAAGTTTGTCGGTTTGGTAGTGAAACACCCTGTACATTTTTAGTTTTTTTAAAAGCATTTCTAAAAGTATAATTCATATATTTAAATATATGAATTATACTTTTAGAATTGTGTTTTTTATTCTCATGATAAGGATTTGACACCAGAAATTTAAAGATAGATTTCAAATTTTATTTAATAGCATATTTTTGCAATTTTTACATGATTAACATTTCTACATAGATACAGTGGTTGTTACGAGTTAAATAAATAAATGATGCAGACATGCGTCACTATGGATTTAAGGGTTAAAGTTTGACTCCATTATTTTATAAAAGATTGGTCTTGTTTAATATCAGAATATAAAGAGAGGAAAAAATATTGGTACTAAAATTAGTGAGGCAGTACACACTCTAAAAAAATCCGATTTCGGCAGACACTATTTATTTTTACAGCGACCATGCCTAGTATTCAGAGAGCGGTGATTTATTGGAATTTTAAGTAATGTGTATTATCTGCTCTGTTTTTTATACGTGAACATCAGGGATCTTACAGGTTCTTTTTCGAAAACCAGTAATGTTTCAAATAAATTCATGGTAGTTTTCTGCAACAATTGCAAGAGATCTGTCAATCTCGTTAAATTTCCAAGAAATTTCTAAAGACGATTCTTCTTTTTAAAAAAGCGGTGTTCAAAAAACGGACCAAGTGGGAGCCCTTTTTAATATCCGCGATTTTTTTCTAATTGATTGCAATCAAAAACGAAGTTCGCTACTCTTCCCCCACCACAAAAAAAAAGCAACTTTATTTATCAAAAATGAAAAATCTTTGGATATTCACCTGAGTGAAATGGATTGTATTTTTAAGATTTCATTTATAATTATCACTGCCTTCTCGAAATAGTTCTATAAAACACCTATATTTTGCCACTGTCATACCCAGGAAGTCCATTATGTTGCAGTAACAATGAACAGTAAGATAATATGAGGAGTTCAGAAATCAACCCGAGTAATTCTATTATTTTTTAGAAATTCAGTTAATGACATTATTAGGTAGAAATTTTTCTATAACCAATACAGTGCTTATGAATTACCGCATATTAAAAGGCAATTGATGAGTACAGTGAGTGGCCAAATTATTAGTTACACTACAAATTCATATTTTGATAATTTCAGTTTAACCGCTTCCCTGATTTGCCCATACGTCATGCGTGCAATGTGTTTTTGCCAGTCATGATTTGACCCTACCACGTATGGGCATTACTATTCCAATTATGATTTATTATTCTCACCAGTAAATTTTCAAGAGGAGTACAATCCGTAAAGGGATGTTCGACGAAACACTGCAGAATTTGTCTTGGAAATTCGCGGTGTTGAATAATTTTCTATGTTGCGAGGGGAAGTTCATAATCTTTGCTCGGTTTTAAAAGTATTACATATATTATAATGGAAAAGGTTAATTATTCGACAATCCACATGATAAAATCACTTTCCCCCTTCAAAAATAGCTTTTATATTCTTTTGAAAAATACTTACTCATTTTTTTCATTTTCCGTAATCTCCGGCGTATAATCCGCGGATCAAACAATCATTTTCCGACCCAGAAAATTTTCAAAAATAAATGTAACTTATTAGATCGCCGTAAATACTTGTCTTGACTCACTAAATAATATTTCTGGGTCCAAAAAGAATTGTTTGATCCGCGGATTATGCATTGGAAATTACGGTAATTTATTGCTATACGTTCTATTAAAAACGAAACTCAATCGCAGACTTTTTTTTCATAATAGTATAGCAACAAATAAAATGGTAACATAAAATGGAAATGTAACCCCCCTAAGTAGTAATTAATAATGATACATGAAAACCAAAACTACGTTCTTCACATTGAAACATATTGTAAAAAGTTATACTTTCCAGAAGAAAAAATAATTAATGGCCTTAAAAGCAAATAATTCACTATTGAACTTGGGCTTTAAAATCACTTGATTTTTTTCGATTAGATTTCTATTTTTAATTCGATTGATAATTAATTCATAACCTTTGCTCGGTTTTAAAAGTGTTTCACTGTTTCGTACATTTTTAATGAAAAAATGTTAATTATTTGACAATTCACATGAAAAAAAATCTCAATCTTTTCAAGCATATTTTTTATATTCCTTTAAAAAATACTTATTCATTTTTTTTTCATTTAATTTATTACTATTTGTTCTATTAAAAACAAAACTCAGTTGAAGACCTTTTCTCAAAATATTATATCAGCTAATAAAATGTCAACATAAAATGGAAATGTAATTAAATAGTAGTTAATATTGATACATGAAATCAAAAATAAATTTTTTACATTGAAATATAGCGTGAAAAATAAACTTCCTGGAAGACAAAATAAATAATTTCCTTAAAAACAAATAATTCGCTACAGAACTTGGGCCTTAAAAGCGCTTGGATTTTTTTCGATTAGTTTTCTATTTTTGAAAATTCCTTATGATGATTCCTAAAATACTTTTCTCTCAGAAATACTTTATAAGTAAAGGGAGCTTTTATGATATTAAATTAAATCGCATCAATATATTTTTATTACTAACATAAAAATAACTATATCCAATAATATAAGATAAAACGTCATAAGAAAATCTATATAGATACACGTACGACTTCAAATATAAATCCCTAAAAATGTTCCAGAGAAACAAAATAGCTTAGGCATAACTGCCAACATCTTCTTTTTCTGTCGGGAAAAATTCAATAGAATTTTTTGCCTTATTTAATCGTCAGATTATGGCGATTTGAAATGATAAAAATTACTATAAAAATTTTCTCTGCCAAAACAGGGTTCGCACAGTTCTACCACTAAATTTTAGGAATGTTTTTAAGGTATTTCACTGCAGAAAAATAATGTAAAATCTGTGAATGAAAGTAGTGCTTGCCAATTCTCTATTTTAAAAATTAAAAATCAATTTTCTTATTTTTAATAGTGGCGACAGATCCTTAAAAAATATAAGGAGTGTGCGAACCTTGCAAAAAAGCGGAAGATGTTTGGCAGCTACGGCTTAAGTGTTATGAAAGAAATTCTAAGAGGAATTTAATTTTAATGTATTCAAAATTTAGATAAAATTTATAATTTTAAACCTTTTTTTCATAATTATTTTGATGTGCAAAAAATCAGGAACATCAGGAATAAATCTGAATAAAACCAGTTTAAGCAACGGATTGGTGTGAAACTTACAAAACAGATTTTTGTTTGTAATCTTAACTAAAAACTAGATTTTTAATTAAATAATCGAAGTAATATTATGAATACAGCTAGCGCATTTTGACAGGAAAATTTACTATAGAGAATGTTCTGCGGTAATAATTTGTGATTTTGTGGACGATAACTTAAAACATGAAACGCGTTGATGAAATTATTGAGTTTGAGGTTCAACTTCAGTAGATTGTTGTGACAGTAATGCCCTTTCTGTCAGTAATACTTATGAAAGCTCTTGAAAGTTCCAAGGTAAAGTGTTCAATAATCATATCTCGCACTTCACTAACAGACAATAATATATGTAGATCGTGGTTACCAGTTTGGCCTCCATATTTATTTCGAAATTTCTCATTCACACCAGAAATTTTGAAAGAAGAATCTTTACGTTAAATAATTTAAAAAAAAAATCTGTCATTAAATAAAGCAAAAAATACTAGTCTTAATTTCTGCACATACTAAATTTTCTGAATAAAATTAAAGGCCAAACTGACAACAATGAAATTATCAATAAAGAGGAGCCATATAGTGTATTGTCTATCAGGTACGAATGAAGTAACTGAGGTAGTTGTCACACGATGGCAGCTATTTCTTTTAATCAGATCACCAGTTTCTAATTAACCCCTTGAGCTCTGCTGGAAGAATTTTCTACAACATAATTTTAATTCCAAAATGTCACAATGACACCAGGAAATTTGATCAAATTTACTTCAAAAAGGTTTAATGCATTTTTTCGTGTTTATCGTTAGTTTTTTTTTCTTTGCAAAATACTGGCGCCAATGTAAATTAGAATTTTGAAGAAATTTACACCCCAGAGCTCAAAGGGTTAATGAAGGTAAAAATCTCCATCAGTAAACTTGAATAGAAAATGTTCTCTTATTTTAGCACCACATTAATCGGAAATTTCCCTCACAAATGCGGTAAAAAATTTCTATTTACTTTTACTGGTGTCAGTTTGCTCAAGTACTATAATCTTTTCATTGACACTGGCAGGAAGTTGTCTTATTTTTTTACAATATGGCGGAACTACTACCGTCGAAGTAAACTCTTACCAGTAAAAATGAATATCAGTTTTCACCAATAATTTTCATTGAAAGTTTCCATTAATTAGGCGTTTAAATAAAGAGAAATTTCCTGCATAAATTTACTGGTGAAAGTTTGCCACGGTGGTAATGAACACCCAGCGAAATCAGTTACAGTTGAAGCTTCACTATTTTAAGGCTATGCAAGTTCCTCTTTCTTAACACTTTGAGCTCTGGTGGGCAAATTTCTTCAAAATTCTAAATGTCACTTTGGCACTAGTATTTTGCAAAGAAAAAAATCGATTAACGATGTACACGAAAAAATGCATTAACCCTTTTTCAAGTAAATTTGGTTGAATTTTCTAGTGCCGCTGTGACATTTCGGAATTAAAATTATGTGATAGAAAATTCTACCACCCTTACGGCGCGGTGATATACCTATGAAACCAGTTAATTTTAATTCCCAAACGCCACATTGGCACCGGAATTTTGGTAAAAAAAGATTTCAGTTTATTGAATGCGGAAAATTATCTTATTTATACATAAAGTTGTTTTCAAATTCCGGTGTCAGTCATCAATTTCCATGCTTAAGCAAAGAATCTGCTCTGCGCCGCAAAGGATTAATAATTGCATTCGGGCAACCATGATGGAGATCTTCCAGTAAAGGTAATAATGCCAATATTTCAAAAAAGTTAGCTTCATCTTATTTAAATGCTGAATTTGCTTGTATTAAATAAGGGAAATATAGCTACCATAAAAAATACTTGTATAAAACATTTTTTTCGCAGTTTGGGGTCGATTTATACGCAATATATACGGTATGATTAAAAAGGTGGAGACACATAGTGTTCTGTCTACCAGTTGGAATTAAGTAAATGAGGAGTCTGTCATAAGATAGCGGCCGAATTTTTACATCTGAACAACCGCTCTAATCATCGCCGAAGTAGACTTCCACCAGTAAATTTTGAATAGAAAATAACAGACCATTTTAGTGTTTAATGCATCCAAAATTCCTATCAGAAATAAGGTGAAACTTTCTATTTCTTTTACCAGGTGGAAATTGGCCCAGGTATTATAATTTCTTCCGCTGGCACATGCAGTAGGCTGTTTAAATTGTCAGAGAATGGCGGGAACGCAGGTCTTAACTGCCGCTGAAATGAATATCCACCAATAAAAATAAATATCGGCTTTTAGCTATAATTATGACTGAAATTTTGCGTTTTGTAAATGAATGAATGAACATGAATAATGAATGAATGATGAAAAATACTTCTTTTTAATATTTTCGTTGCCGGTGTCGCCTGTTGGTAACACTTAAGAACGCACTTTAAATTAACTTACATTCTTCCAATATTGCTAAAATTACTTCTAGACCTGTTTAATAAATGTTTGCATATCATAAGGATCGATATATAGACTAACACACCAATGGAGGTGTTTTATATTAATTTAAGATTGTTTTTTCTAGTCCCGTATAATACTTGTCTCAGGAATGAGCAAGTTAAGACGCTAGGGCACATAGAACATAAAGGGTTCCATATATTCAGTTTTTTTATTATTGGTCTAAAAACAGAGCTAAAATTTATGGTGCTGGAAAAAACTTAAAATAATATGTTTTAAGAACTGTGGGTTTGTGCATATATATATATATATATCCAATATGTAAAACCATCAACAATAAACAATAGAAATTCATGTGGATTGCGCCGAAACGCTGCATTAAAACACATAAATTAAAAATATAATTTCAAATTTATCAATTTAGCAAGAACCAGCACACCCCCCTCACAAAACAAAAATCCCTTAAAATTGAAAATTCAACAATCAAAATACAAAAACAATAGGCTGCCAGCCTCATCAGCGATGGGTTTTATTAGACAAAAGCAGCCGGACACTCGAGTTTACAAAAACAAAATATATTTAAGTGGCAGTGGGTTTCGGCCAGAGCGGTGAATAGCAAAAAATCAGATGTTAAACACCCGATGGCTATAATTCACGCGCCCCCCCACCGGACCCTACGCCACAATAGTAAACGAATGTCTCACCTGGAACATTGTAAACGATGTCAAAATATGTTCTCTGAATAAAAACCACATCCCCAACTTAGCTGCAATGCCACAACTCAAAACAACTTAAACAGAACAAAGTAGAAACCGTATTCCAAACCAATCCAGAAACAATCCAGGTCTGTTGCCACCCAATGCAGCTCATCATCATAAAACCGTCCTTAAGCAGGCTTTAGGTAATACAAGTCATTTAGCTGTCACTGAGTAGCAAACGATCAAAAATGTAGAGAATCTGCAAAATCAGAGTACTTTTTTATGAACTTGAGAGGAATATTGTTTTTATAGTGAAGTTTACTTTTAAATTGAAAAAGCTCACTTTGAAATAGATATTTTTCTGAACATATTCTATAAAATCGGAAAATTTGGCTGATTATAATGTTAATGTAGATTCGTTTTGAAATATTGGAGGACCAGTGTACGAGCTGATTAACTGTAAAAGAAAAGCTTTTACGCTTATCATAAATAGAAATTTGTATTTTGTTATCTATTAAAATTTTTATTTTTAAATCTAGATAATCAGCCTCCGAACTATATTCATTAGTTTTTTTTAACGTTAAGGAGTCAGGATAAATTTCTTGAGAAATTACATTAAAATCAGAATTAATATTCAAAACGATCAAATCATCTATGTATCGGTAAGCAAAAAATTTTAGATCAGCTTTATTTATACTACATTGAAATTCATAAAAAAATAAGAATAAGTTAGCTGCAGTGGATGAGTAACTAGTACCCATACCAATCCCATTAATCTGTAGGTATATTTTAGAACCAGTATAAACATAATTATTATAAAGGCAAAACCGGCATAATTTATAAAACAAGTTTGAATTAAAATCGGCACCATCCAAAACCAATTCAGCTGTTTTTAAAAGTGCATCCTTTAAACTACTGATAGGAATGGTGGTAAATAAATTTTCGAAATCATATGTATGGATAGAATGAATTTTATTGTTTTTTTAATTTTTCAACAATTTCAAAACTATTTGAAACAATCCAAAAACAGTTACTGTCTTTATATTTATATTTCAGCATGTTCAAAAATTTTTTAAGTAAATCCTCAAATTTCCTATTAAAATTATTACCAATACTATTAAAATTACTGCAAATGAATCTGTATTTAGTCGGTACTTTATGAAATTTTGGAGTACGAACATTATAATCAGCCAAATTTTCCGATTTTATAGAATATGTTCAGAAAAATATCTATTTCAAAGTGAGCTTTTTCAATTTAAAAGTAAACTTCACTATAAAAACAATATTCCTCTCAAGTTCATAAAAAAGTACTCTGATTTTGCAGATTCTCTACATTTTTGATCGTTTGCTACTCAGTGACAGCTAAATGACTTGTATTACCTAAAGCCTGCTTAAGGACGGTTTTATGATGATGAGCTGCATTGGGTGGCAACAGACCTGGATTGTTTCTGGATTGGTTTGGAATACGGTTTCTACTTTGTTCTGTTTAAGTTGTTTTGAGTTGTGGCATTGCAGCTAAGTTGGGGATGTGGTTTTTATTCAGAGAACATATTTTGACATCGTTTACAATGTTCCAGGTGAGACATTCGTTTACTATTGTGGCGTAGGGTCCGGTGGGGGGGGCGCGTGAATTATAGCCATCGGGTGTTTAACATCTGATTTTTTGCTATTCACCGCTCTGGCCGAAACCCACTGCCACTTAAATATATTTTGTTTTTGTAAACTCGAGTGTCCGGCTGCTTTTGTCTAATAAAACCCATCGCTGATGAGGCTGGCAGCCTATTGTTTTTGTATTTTGATTGTTGAATTTTCAATTTTAAGGGATTTTTGTTTTGTGAGGGGGGTGTGCTGGTTCTTGCTAAATTGATAAATTTGAAATTATATATATATATATATATATATATATATATATATATATATATATATAGACATATATATATATATATATATATAGACTTTTTTTCGAAATGTGTTTTTTTATTATTTTGGTACACTTCTCTTAAATTCTATTTTAGGCATAGAGTTAAAACTTTCCAAAATTGCGTGAACAACTTGTTTTTTTTTTTTTTTTTTTTAAATACCTGACATTTTAGGTCAGAGTAAATATTCTTTAAAATAATGAAAACTCTGTTGTTGAAATTTGTAGGATTTTCAAAATGTTTTAGTGAAATGTTTTTAATTTTATTTCTTTTAACACTAGAACGCCCAGATGGAGTCGATCAGACTCCGACCACGTGATTAAATTTAAATTCGTGCCAGAATGTACGTTAATTAAATCAATTAAGTAATTTTCAATAAAAATTCTGGTGGCAAATATTATTATCAAACTTGAGTAGAAGTCCTGGGCGTTCTAGTGTTAAGACAGAGTGAAAGTTGCTTCTTATTTTTCTCAAGTAGTTAGTTTTCTGATACCACACCAAATTTTAAGATGATATATTCAGCAGTTTTTTAGAAATCTGTTATTAATAGACAAATCGTTCAAAAAATATGAAAAATGTTAATTAGTTCTTGAAAAATAATTTATGCATGAAATCAATGGGTTTTGATTTACATATGGAATATAATGTGGATATTTGCTGTAAAAAAATTCATTTCTGTCTCAATTTTTAAGTAAAATAGATTATGTTAAATACTTTTTTTAATCGGCTTCATTTTACTTGTCGAGATGTTCCATGTACATTTAAATGGGGAAAATTTTCTATTCTAGTTTATTAGGGAAATTTTCCTGTGGTGTCAGGGCTGCCATTTGGCCTCCTTTTTTAACCTTCCTACCCTGTTCAATTTTTACTCAATGTTGATAAAAACATTTCACACCAGAATGGTTATTCAAAACATTTTAATACATTTTATTGACTTAATTCTCTGAATCCGTTATTTAACTTTCTGTATGAAAAAAGTTCTAGTTCGAATCGTATAAAACAAATTATAGTTATGGGTCAATTAGACCCATTCAGGGTAGGAAGGTTAATCCGTAATTTAATGTTTACACCAGAATTAAATAACAATATATCATGCTTTATTTAATGAGAGGTTTTTAGCTATCACATATAGCAAAGATTTTTCTTTTGAAATTTTCGGCGTGAATTTGAAATTTCGGATTAAAATTGGAGTCCTATCTGGGAATTCTAAAGGGAGTTATGAATAAAGAAGTGACGGCATGCAGTGTATTGTCTAGCATTTTCAAGTGAAGTAACTGAGAAAGTTGTCACAAGATGACAGCTTTTTCTTTTAATCGGATGAGCCCTTTCTGATTGCCACCTTTTTAATTCCACCAGTAAAATTGAATAGAAAATTTCGTGAGATTTGAGGTGCTTTATGGATGGGGGGGGGGGGGGGGGGGAATTACGTTCACAAAAAATTATAAATTTTTTTTATTAATTTTAACCGGTGTAAGTTTGCCCAAGTAATACAGTCTTTTCCCTATCACAGTAGGTAGTACTATAGGCTGTTGTTGGGTTCATAGTGCATCCCCCGAAACTATTACTGTCGAAGTAAACTTCAAATTGTAAAAATGAATATAAGTCTTTTCAGAGTTGCCAAGTCTCTGGCTGTTTTGCGCACCATTATTATATTACAAAATATAGTGTTTTATTAAATCGCCTAAATGTTTCAATTTAATAAGATATCATTTTCTGCATCCAAAAAGCCGAATACTTGGCAGCTTTGTTTTTACCATTATTACTTTCTTCTGTCTTTATAAGAAAAGTGTATTGGTTTCGTGAAAATTTTTAAATTCCAGTTTTTGACGGATTTACACGTTTCAGAGGTCACAGACGCAAAAAATCATGTTTTTACAAAATGTTTGTCTGTGAGTTTCTGATAATGTCTGTCTATTTATCTGTGACATAAATATTGTGGGCGCTCTATCTCAAAAAATAGTGCAACGAGGTTGATAAAAAATTTGTTTCAGATAGTTCCTGATATGCATTGATGCTGATAAGTTTTTGGTGTACATCGCTCACCAGGTGGTGCTGCTATTAGCATTTTTGTGATTTACGCAACATTTGTATCTCAAGAATAAGTGCACGGATTTCAATAAAAATTTACAGTGAGGTAGTCCCTGATACAAATTGATGCTGATTAGTTTCTGTTGTAAATCGCTCAAAAAGTGGCGCTGTTACGCTGCATTTTTTTACGATTTACGCAACAACTGTATCTCAAAAACTAATGCACGAATTTCCATCAAACTCCAGATTCTTTTAGTGCTTGGTATGAATTGATGAAGTTTACATTTTGGTGCAAATCTATCATTAGGTAACGCTGCTATACTGTATTTTTCTCTATTTACACAATAGCTCTATTTCAAGAAATAATGCACGGAATTTCATCAAACTTCAGATTCAATTAATCTTTGATATGAACTGGTTATGTTTACGTTTTGATGTCAATCGCCCAACAGATAGTGCTTCTATGCTGATTTTTTTTTTTTTTTTTTTTTTTTTTTTTTTATCAATTATAGCAATAGCTCTATCTCGATAACTAATGCATGGATTTTCATCAATTTCAGTTTCAGATATATTTTGATAAATATTATTGTTGATTATGTTTTGGTGCAAATGGCCCAATAGGTAACGTTTTTATGTTGTGATTTTCGCGATATCCACAATACTCCTGTTTCAAGAACTAATACACAGAATTACATACTTTTAGAATCTTCATGATAGGTATTGATACTTTGTAATTCGATTTTGGCACTGCGGTAGCGAATTTCAAAGTACAGTAAAACCCCGCTAATTCGGACCCCATTAATACGGATCTCCGGATAATTCGGATCGGTTCAGTCCTTTTTTTTAAATTTGAGAAGCGATTGGCTAATTTCCATAACATATACTTGTTTCATCGTCATATTCTGAATAAAAAAAACTTTTTATGGTATCTTTTTGGAAGAATACCTTGAATTTCGTTATTTAAACTCTTTGATGTTATCTTTCAAAGAAACAACAATGTATCACTAAGTTTGGCAATTCTAATTTTCCCAATTTTCTATTTAAATCACTTAAAAATGCCCCAAAAAAAATTACAGCACAGCAGAAAATTACAAACTTTTTATTACAAAGTAAACATTTTTATTGGCTATAAATATTCAATAATTTTAACATAAAGGTGATTTTCTGTATGTTTTATTTTATTTCATTTTTTTCTAATTCTCCGGATAATCCGGATTTCCAATAATCCGGATTGGGCCCGGTCCCAATTAATCGAAATTTTCGGAGTCTTACTGTAATAATGTGTACGAGATAAAAGAAAATTTTAAGATTGCCACATTCAAGTGGTTGTTTTATTGAAATTGTCGATTAATGAGGCGTTTAAATAATTTCTGAAGTAATATCTAATTTTTTTTACTTAAATTTATTGGTGGAAATGGCATGGAAATATTAAGAAAAGGGAACTGACATATCCTTGAAAAATTGAAGCTTTAACTGTAACCGCTTTCGCAGAGGGATGTATTACCACCAGGGAAAACTTCCACCAATAAATTTAAGTAGAAAATTTTTCTTTATTTAAACGCCTCGTTAATGCAAAATTTCAATAAAAAAATATGTAGAAAACTTTTATTCATTTTTACTGTTGGAAGTTTACTTTAGCGGTAGTAGTTCCACCCCATTGCGACAACTTAGACTACCTACTTTTTGTGTCAGTGTAAAAATTATAATACTTGGGAAAACTGACCCCATTAAAAAGAAATAGCCATACAGATTTGCCATACATGTGAGAGTATGGCAAACATGTATGGCACATGCCAAAATTTCCCATCAGCATAGCGCTTAAATTAGATGAAAATTTCTATTCGAGTTTACTGGTGAGAGTTTACACCGGCGATGATGAGAATCTGTTGATCTGATTAAAAGAAACAGCCGTTATCTAATGACAACGTCCTCAGTTATTTCACTCGCAAATGCTAGACCAATACATTATATATATATGCACCTCTTTATTCATAACGCCATTGCGATCCTCTCTTTGTGATCTTACTTATCCAATTCTTAATTGAATTAAACATTATTTGCTCTAAAAATTCCGTTTTAGATCTATTTTAGCCGCACAAATATGTTTAAAAATAATATGTCAATATTAAAAATATTTTGTCATATGTTTAAATATGATTGAAGTCTGTATCTGAAGGAAAGTACTAAAACTTTTTTGTAAAAATCATTAAAAATTGGTTACACCCCTGAATGTTAATTAGTTTTTATAATTTGATTATTCCAAAACTGCTTCTTTTAATGTTTCTAACCTTCTAAGAGGCAGAAAAATTCAGCTCGTAAAACCATCAAATATTTGCCTGACACCAGAATTTTCAAACAAATTTTTCAGGGGGGAAAAAAAAAGGGGACCAATTTTGTTGCACTTTTATTATATGACAAAAATGTATTGAAATATTCTTGGTGACATATGTCAGTTTTGGAATTAGAAAGTGGTCATGCCGTGTGACCATCATCCTTGAATTTGCTGAGGCCCCACAATATTCTTACAGGCCTGAAAAAATAAATAAATAAACGGATGGTAATGTAAAGTCTATGGGAGCGTTCTTTTCAAATATCACACTCAAATTTTAATATTTGTCATGACTTTTTTTGCATAGGATAGCTGAGGACGATCCTCAACTGGCCTAGCTTATACGTTTTCAGTTTTTGATTTCAGATTTTAAAAAAAATACTTTAAATCTCAAAACCGGTTTAAACCGGCTCTGAAATTGAAATTATCATAATATTATAAATATATCAATAAAATCGAAAAAGTATAAAAACTAGGCCGGTTGTAGATCGTCCTCAGCTATCATATGCAAAAAAATCATGTTAAAATATTAAAATTTGAGCGAGATATTTAAAAAGAACGCTCCCATAGACTTTACTTTATCATACGGATCTTTTTCTGTGACTATTGTGGGGCCTTAACCTTTTACGACACTGAGCCCGTCCATTGCAAGAATGATTACATGAATGAGTGACACCGAAATTTACAAATAAATTCATTTGAATGCAAGTAGAATTTTTATTTCACATACATAATGAACGGAAAACACTTTTACCAAAACTCTGGTGACATTGCGGCATTTGAGAATAAGATTGTGTGTTCCATGTCAGGGAAAACTGGGCCACAAAGGGTTAACTGTTTCCCAATATACAGAAATGTCATAGAAATTGAAAGAGAAGATGTATTAAGAAATCCGTAAGTAATTCATTACCGCAATTTCCCACGTATATGCCACAGCTTAGTAAAGTCTTTTTCAAACTAGAAAATTTATTGAAAAAAAGAAGTCAAATGCGTGCTAAGCACAAGCAAGTAATACTTTTCTTTAAATTAATTCTGGTGGGAAATCGAATTTTGCAAGGTGCGGCGTTTACGCGCGAAATCATGGTAGTATTTCTTATCAAGTAATAGAAGACAAAGTTAAATTTTTATATGAAATTTGAAAGTTAAATTATTACTAACGAATGAAATGTTAATTTAAAAAATATGTCTAACTCAGTTATGACAACTCTTCGGCATTTCGCACACCACTATTCTATTAGAGAAGATGTTGTTCTTTTATATCGCCAAAATGTTCCGATTTAATAAAAGAACATTTTCTGTATTGAAATAATGTTATATAAAATGCCGGAGACTTACCAAATTGTTATAACTGGAAATTTAGGATTTAAACTGTTTGTTCGCCCACTACGTTTTACTTTTAAGAATTGATAAAAAAAATATAAATAGTAGGAAAATATCTCAAAAGTCATAATTCAGCGAAACTTTTAATGGAACAGATTCTGGAGTAAAAATGAAAATCCCTAAAAAGCAAACATAAAACAATGTAAACTCTTTGAAAGGCTTTGTAAAATATTTAATCTAAACTTATTAATAAATACTTTTCAGTTTGCAAAAAAAAGTAGTAATATTACATTAACCCTTTCCGGCGTAATCAAATTCTATTAGTAAAAAGAGAAATTGTCGATTGACACAGAAATTTATAAAGGACTTGTCTAGATATTAGGAATTCCTTAATTTAAGCTTTCATTGTAAAAGCAAAATTATATTAAAATATTACTGGTGCGGATTGCAAGTTTGGAATTAAAATTAGATGTTGCCGGCCCGGCAACACTGCGCAAGAAAGGGTTAACCCTTTCTGGGGCAAGATACTTGTATTCGTAAAATGTTGAAATAATTGATTTATTTTTAAACTAATAAAAGTATATATATTTTGTAGCGCATTTAGTAAAAGTGAAATTTTCCTAGTAAATTTCAGGTGTCAATGTGGCAATTTGGAATTAAGATTAGGTGTTGTCATTTGCCAACACCGCCTTTCAAGGAGTTAAATGAGTGTAACTGTATAACTTCTCGAACCGATTTAATCCTTCCCTTCACGATTTTTTTTCTATTTTTTATGAAAACCATCATATGAAATCTATATATCGGTCCAAAAATGGGAAAAAATAGTAAAAAAAATTAATTTCAAATTTTCAGCTAAAACTTGATATTTTATTGTGTATACCCTACATACACAATTGGGTTTTTTTAATTTTTATTGCTATATTTTGCAATTAAACGGGCTTAAATTAATTAATTTTATCTGCTTAACACTCTGCAACTTTCTTTATATTAATATTTTTAAGTATTCGGTAAAAATAAAAAATGCAAGTTTTACCCTAATAGCTTGAAGGATTTTTTTTTTTGGTTCCGAAGAACAAATTCTATTTTTTTGTTAAATGCAGCCATCTGACATGGACAAAATAAATGTTATTCCATTGTTTGAACTGTTCTTGATCAGTTACAGTGATCCTATTGCATAGTTGCCAACCTCCCGATTTTTTTTTATACCAATATTTTTATGCAGAAATATTCGCTTTATAAAACCACACAGTTTACGAAAGCGAATATTTCTGATTTTTATAAAGCGAACATTTCTGAGAAATTTTACTGGTATCCAGAAAATCGGGAGATTGGCAACTATACTATTGACAAAATTCATGTCTCCTAATAAGAATTATTGTGTTTTTAGGTATGTTCCAGATGTGAAACATGGAGCAGTGAAAGGTTGATAATGTCACCAATATAATATAGCATTATCGAATACAAAAAAATGTCATTACATTTAGCAAGTAACTGGCTTATCCTTTCGAAGCAGTGTTGCCACATGGGCTACTTTTTTTAAATTTCGATTCTTGATTGGCACCAATTTTTAAAAATGATAAAATTTGGCTTATTCAATGGCATGTAATTAAGTTTAAAACAAAAGATAATTTACTGTTTCAAAAAAGTGGTGCCAATCAAGAAATCTGAATTAAAAAAAAGTAGCCCACTGGCAACACTGTTTCGAAGATTCCTTTGTTTAATGAACAGTTTCAGCAATGACTGAAAGACTTGCATTGAGGTTATCATCCGAGTCAATCGGATGATCCGAGATACCGAATAAATCCTCGGTAACACGTACTTATTTTATATAAATAAAAACTTATATGAAATAAGACATTTCGATTCATACGTATTAATTTATTTACTATTTTTCAATATGTTCATTATGACAATAATTTTTACCGTAATTTCGGGTGTATAAGCCGCGGATCAAACAATTCTTTTTCGACCCAGAATTTTTAAAAAAAATGAATGTTACTACTTAGATCACCGTAAATATTTGTGCTCAATCACTAAATAAGATTTCTGGGTCCAAAAAGAATTTTTGGAGCCGCGGCTTATACACCCGAAATTACGGTACTTGTTTTGCGGATGTGCAACATAAGAAAAGGTTGACGTATTATACGAAAAATGGATCTCTGATTTTTTTTTCATTATTTTTCCTGTAATCTTCTCATGTTTAATTTTTCTGAGAATTAAATATAATTTTTTGGAAACAAAATAAAAAAATGATAAATTCAAGGGTTAAAATGGATTATGGTGCATGTACAGTTTATCTGAATCACGGAACATATATTTTGCGCAATTACCGCCAGTACATGCACATTAATTTGACTTTCAGTTAAGCTGTGCGTAGACATTTTTTAGTATTGTCTTCTGTCTAAATATTTTTAATCTATGTAATTGCTCAGAGGTTTTAAGAAGCATTTTATATTAAAATATTGTTTGGTAATCTTTTCGGAAATATATATTCTACATATGTATACTATAGATAAATGCATCTAAATGGAATCTTTGTAAAGTTATTTTCCAAAAATTACAAAATGTAAAATTTTTTTACATTTCCCTTGAATAAAAAATATGCATATAATGTCTAAATGAAAATATACCTTTCGTAAAACCTTAGGTTTCTTTTGGTTTACTTTAACAAATAATTTAAATTTTTATTATTTATATTTATATTTATTATTTTAATTATTATTTTTTTATTTTGATTAGACAAGATCCAAAATTATTATTCATTAGCTATCCATTTAAATATGACTCATATGCATTTAATATATGTGACTCATACGGGCTTTAAAGTAAATGTAATTTTTTTTTTTTTTTTTTTTTTTTCATGTAGAACTGTGAGTTCAAATAAATTTTTAACAGTTACTAAATTGCGCACATTTTAAACTATTATTGAAAATGAATCATTAAATAATTAGTCGAAACATTTTATTCACTTTATTTAAATTTTCAAATTCTGCAATTTATTTTTAATATTCTTTATTTTAATCTATTTTGTAATCGACAACAAAAATTCCTTTTTCTTTAATATTTCAAGGGCACAATAAAAATTGCTTTAACTCCTTGAGCTCTAATGGTAGAATTTTCTACCACATAATTTTAATTTCGAGATGTCACAACGGCACCAGAAAATTCAACCAAAGGGTATAGCGAGGTAAGAATGGCGAAATGGCCCCCATGGTCAATGACTGAATTATTATTTGTACTAGTATCAGCACTCTAAAAGAATACAAAATGCAAGGTCATTGACCCCCCATCTTGACCTGTCTTTAAGATATTCGAGAAAGTTCGTACGCGCGTCGTTATTTTTTAAATGTATTTTTCTAAAAAACTATAAAAGCTAGAAAGATGGGACCAATTGCGTATATTGAGAGATACTTTGAAAAAATTTTCATATTTTTTTCAGAGTTTTCGTGAAATGACATCTGTGCAAAATAATGAAACAAAGTATAAATCTTTTATTTTAGTAGTGTTCTGTTATGTTTACCGCGCCAAAAAAAATACATAATATTCTTTAATTTATATACTTATAGCACACAAAAAATGATCAAAATCAAAGAGGCGCTTTTTGAGTAATATCTAAGAATAGAAAAGGTTAAAATAAAAATTCTAAATAGAAAAGGAAGAAAAAAAGAAAAATTGATACCGGACAAATTTAAAAGAAAAAGTAATACTCATATACGGTTAGTGAGACACAGACATACAGGTATTGAGTGAGTAAGGTAGTGAAATTAGCGGTCGCCCCGACGTAAATACCCATTATGATATTCGTAGGGAGATTTTGCTGTTTTAATCCATCAGTCAGTGGATAGTTATTATAAAACTAGAAGATAGCCCGTCAAAATGATGTGTTTGCATTTTTAAAGGATTATAAAAAATTATAACAACTGTGGTCAATCATAGCCATTTTAGACTGAAACAATTTTGATAAAACAGCGATTAAACTTGGAGAGAAAAAAATCTAACAAAAAAAAAAAAAAAAAAAAAAAAAAAAAAAAAAAAAAGAAAAAGAAAAAAGAAAGAAAGAAAATTTCAACAGAAATCTGCATTTAAAACTATAGCAAAACTACCTGGTAGATGGGGGTGGGGATTATAATGAAATTTAAAACGCACCCGCGGTTTGCTTAAATAAAAAGTTTTAATTAAATATTGTTTTTGAAATCGTGAAAAGATATCAAAGCAAAGAAAATGTAGAGACATCATTTACAGCTCCCACTGTGAATCTGACCAATGAGAACACTCCATTACGACTATGGAACGATTTAATTGGTCAGAAAATAGATTGCCTTTTAAATCGGAGATAACTTTTCACAATGTTTTTTATACATTTGAAATTCTCAAGAGTCATTCACGGCTGTAAAGAAAAAAAAATTAAAGCAACCCGAATATAAAAATTTTAACAATATTGCATTTAAAACGCACCTTTGCTTTCCTTTAATAAAAAGTTTTAATTAAATATATTTTTTGAAATCGTGGAAAGATTTCAAAGCGAAGTAAAATGTAGTGATATCATTTACAGCTCCCAATGTAAATCTGACCAATGAGAACGCTCCATTACGACTATGAAACGTTTTCATTGGTGAATGAGTTTCTTTTTCTCGTGGATAGGTTGACCCCGGAAGGGTTTTATATATACTAGCAAAAGCCATGCTTTGTTTGGATTCGCGAAGTATTATGCTATACGATAAATATTTGAAAGTAATAATATATTTTTTAAATTACTTTTGCATCCTTATTAAGCAAAAATATAATTTTATGTTTCGGCACATTTTAATTTAAAAATTTACTTTTACCAAATAAATAAAAATTTCCTCAGATTGTTTATTAATGATATAAGACTGGTATAAATAATAATATTTTCGAAGTAGAATTATACAAAATATTAATTTTATTTGTTTACAATTCTTTTATTGCCACTTCACAAAAATATAATGCAATTCTTTTAAAATTCTTAAATATCGTCTGCTTAAATGATTTCACAAAATAAGAATAAATTGTGTATTTGAATTCCTAACACAGAAAAATACTTTTATAATTGAATGTTAATAGGAAAATTTTCACAAATTTTAATTCATTAAAAATATGCTATAATTTTTCTAAAAAAAAAAAGTATTTTATAAATTTTATAAAATAAATCACGAAACTATACATAATTAAAAGGAATGAGCATAGTTTGAAAATCTGAAAGCAGTTTTTGAGATATTTTGTCAGAATAATGAAAATATATTTTATTCATTTAATGATGATTCTAGCTATAATTACTGACCCCATGATTTAAGTTTTTCTTCTGAAAACGTACGTGTTTTACTTTTTATTTGAAAAAATGCGTTTGTAATGGAAAAACATGTAAAATAAATTAATTAAAATAATAATTTTTTGAAAAGTATTTCTGTAAAAAAAAATAATATTCTGCAAATCTACAGATCATAATTTATATTTGTGTTTAATTTCAAGTCAAAATACTGTATAGTTTTTTTGTAAGGCGTACGGCAAAATGTCATTTGAGTGGCCTAGTAGAGGATTCGCTTCGCTCATCCTAATAATACGATTTTACGTATCTTTTATTAGTCTTGCTGTGTCAAGACAACAATACATAAACAATTGACTGGTTTGTCATAATTAGGTGAGAATAATTGTTTACGGCCGCCGAAAGTTCTACGGTGACAATAATGTTCGTGCAATGTAAAGTTTGTGACATTTTTGTGCATAAAGTTCGTGGAAGAAAGAAAGTTATCGCTACTGAAGAGGATGCTAGATTATATAGTGACTCGAATAAAAAACAGTTTCTGTTGGTGACATAGGGGGCACTCGCGCAAAATTTCCCGAAGCTATCATGATTAAGAATTAAGGTTGTATTCAAAATTGGTTATTTTATAACTCATTTTTAAATTCAATTTTGTTCTCAAACGCATTCAATTGGCAGTCTTTTGTTATTAAGAACTATATAATATACCGTATTAGTCGATTTTTTAATAAAGTCAGAATTATTTCAAAATATGTTGTCAAAATGAGCATTTGATCCGAATTTAGCTTAAGATGATTCAGATAAAACCAGTCCTTACAGAAAAATGAAATTAAAAAATTTTCAAAAGAGGACAAATAAAGTTGTTAAACTGGGTTTATCTGTAATCAAATTTTCTTTTTTGTTGTTGAAATGAGCACTCTTCGAAATCTACCTCCGCCTATAGGCCAAGCCGACAGGGATTTTTTAAATGATGAAGTCAAAATTGTAATAAATGAAAATAATGATGTTTGAAATCTTATTTATGATGTAATTATAATAAATAATTCTAAAAAAGACCTCTTTAGCTAGTTCCTACCATCCGTGATCTCACTTATTAAAATCATAATTACTCAAAGAAGCACCTCTTTGATTTTGATCAGGTTTTGCGTGCTATAAATATATAAATGAAAGAACATTATATACATATATATATATATTTGGCGCGGTAGACATGATAATGATAGGTCTAACTATAATTATCATCATCTCTACTTTCATTAATTACAACATTGACTCCATCGCTTAAAAATTTTTTACGCAAAATTTCAATAGGACAAGCATACATGGGGTGTAGGTCGGGGCGATCGCTAGTTTCATCGCTCCACCCACTCACTAGCTCTATTTCAATGTCCCACTAGCCGTGTTTCTGACACACGCTAGCCGTATATCAGTGTTACTTTTTCTTTTAAATTTGTCCGGTATCAATTTTTCTCTTTTTCTTCCTTTTCTATTTAGAATTTTTATTTTAACCTTTTCTATTTTCTTCTTAGATATTACTCAAAAAGCGCCTCTTTGATTTTGATAATTTTTTGTGTGCTATAAGTATATAAATTAAAGAATATTATGTATTTTTTTCGGCGCGGTAGACGTAACAGAACAGTAGTAAAATAAAAGATTTATACTTTGTTTCAATATTCTGCACAGTTGTCATTTCACGAAAACTCTGAAAAAAATATGAAATATTTTTCAAAGTATCTCTCAATATACGCAATTGGTCCCATCTCTCTAGCTTTTATAGTTTTTCAGAAAAATACATTTAAAAAATAACGGCGTGCGCACGAACTTTATCGAATATCTTAAAGACAGGTCAAGATGGGGGGTCAATGACCTTGCATTTCGTACTCTTTTAGAGTGCTGATACTAGTACAAATAATAATTCAGTCATTGATCATGGGGGCCATTTCGCCATTCTTATCTCGCTATACCCTTTATTTAAAAAAGTTTCAATGCATTTTTTCCTGTTTATCGTTAACTGTTTTTTTCTTTGCAAAATACTGGTGCATATGTGACATTTGGAATTTTGTAGAAATTTACACCCCAGAGCTCAAAGGGTTAAAATACGTTATAAAACATTTATTTTTAAAAATATGTAGAAATTTGAATGAAAACAATAAGTTGCAGGTATATTTGTGTGCCTTTTGTAATATAATTACCTACCGGAAAAGCTCTGCATGTGTTTATATCAGCGTAGATTGATATAAAACCATTACAATGGAGTGATATTAAATCTTAAATAATAATTTAAATATCACTTCTCCAAAACCGCAGAAGCGCTGAAGTTTTATATTTCGCCTGTTTTTAATTCTTCGGAAGTAAAATGTTATAACCCATCTTTTGAAATTAAATTTGTTTACCACAAAATCAAAAATTGAATTCACGAGAAGATATCGGATTAGAATAAAATTATTTCAGGTCGTGTCTAACGTGCTGTTAAGAAAGTATAGATTGATTGTTTTGCTGTTCTGTGTTTTAGTACATAAAATCATATACGATAAAGTATTCACCCCTAGAAGGTCAGTGGGATATTATATATCCTCTAATTTGAATCCGCAAAGGCCACGCTTTCAGCAAAATACCATAACAATCTTTTCCTTTGTAATGTGCGCGAAAAAAACTTTTACTTATTTTCAAATCAAGGATCAGGGTCTATGGATAAGGTCAGCTGTGTTTTTGACCCATGATAGACCAAACTTCGATTCTAATATTCTGATTTAATTATTTCAATTTTTAATATTAGAAGGTTTTTCATGTATGATTTCAGCAATATTTTCTGCATTTTGTTCGGATTTATATGATTACATAAGCTCAAAATTGGTATTTTTCGTTGTTCTGATGCAAAATACGCAATTGCTTCTAATATTACCTCGATTATTTATATAAGCGCAAGTGTGCAACACTTTCTTCTTGACATACATTATAAAACGCATGAACATATAGACCATATGTAAAAATAAAAGTGTAGCAATGATGCGTTCATAGTAAAATATTTAAAATAGAGAGTTAATCAACTTCATTCTTTCACGTCAGAGACTTTAGGATACAGTGTCATGCTTAAATGTGTCACAATGAATGTAACTATTGCTATTAAGAATGAACACAGAGTAGAGAAGTACTTCAATGACATAGTGTTCATATCAAGTCGCGACTTTGTACCGAAATATGATAATAATGGAAACAGTCCTCGCCGAACCGTTTACATACCAGTGCCTGTAGCAGACTCCATTCATTGAATGGCTCTGATTCATGAAAGATATTATGACGCATCTATACTGAATTGTGGTATGGCTTATAAATAATTAGGTTTTAGGAACTGGCTTAAATCTGGTCTGATTGCAAAAATACCACATTTTTGTTTTCAAAATAAAAATCAGCATTATTTGTGAAAAATTGAAGCAACCGAGATTAATGCCATCTGGTTGCCTTAAAGGGATTAATAAAATGATCGAAAGCTTTAGACCAAGTAATGCCAATTTCACAAATACCATTGATAGGTGACTTTGTGCACATCATCTGTGTCATTTGTAATGCTTTTTAAATACATAGAATAAATGAAAAAAATGAAGTTGACATTGTTTCTGAACGAATCATGAATTTAGCAAATCAACCCGTTCAATTAGGAACGTTAGTAGAATCTGAAAACTAAATGAGATAATGAGTAGTTTGGCAGAGAATGAAAGCACATATATTGTAGGATTTTCTTACATTAACGATCGATCAGTAAATTGCGTAACTCAACACTTGTAATGTATCAATAAAGCAAGAAAAAGCTTTTACTGAGGACCGATTCCGTAGTTCTCGCCTATAGGAATTATTTGTTCATGAAAAATATAATGATATTATCCGCGTTCAGATGCAATCGAGACATATGTCTCTGAAGATAGCTATAACGCAGGGATTTAGCATGAAAACTGTTACTTGCTGCAGATAATTTTTTGGTATTGTCAGTGTAAAGTAGGAGCTCGTGTAATGGGTTGTTGTGCAAATATTGCATATGTTTTGTGCTATGTGGGATACCAAAGGTATGTGGTAGAAAAAAGCCTCACACTGCTGACTACAAGGATTATGCAGTGGCTCAACCAGGATGGAGACCCAAGTGCTCTGAATACTGGCAATTTTTTAATGTTCTGTCAACCTCATCTAACAAAAAAATTTTCTGCTATAAATGAAAGGGAAGAAAACGATACAATATTACTCGTGTTTGGTATTCATCCTCGTTACGACACTGTTACCTTCTAGATGCTAATACATACTATTAGTCAGAAAGTGTGCAGGCTGTCACAGAAGAGTCTGATTAACATATTTCAGTGATATTTTTCTTGGTTTTTTTCATATCATAATTGTTTAATTATTATTCTAACATTTTCATATATTGAATACCATGGCTACTTTATGTTCCGTAATTTCACGTTGGTATAAAAATTTTCGACTTGTATAATCTATTTTAACACTAGAACCGCGGCGACGGGTCATTTTGACCCGTATCATATGTAGAGATGTTAATTCGAAACAGAAAACTCTTTATAAAATAAACTAAATATAAGCTGAGTAAAAATAACTTCTATAAATAACTTAAACAGATTTAAATGAAAATTCCGGTGAGAAATATTTGTATGAAACTTCAATGAATTTCCCCGCGGTTCTAGTGTTAATAATTTCTATGACCTACCATAACATACAGTTAAATATAAGTTTTAAAATTTTCGACTTGTCTAATCTATATTTATAATTTCTATGACTTAACCTAGCTCGCACATAAAAATAAGCATAAAAAGTTTTTGGGCATTAAACGCAGTTTATGGACCGTGAACCTTTATTCGTAATTCATGGTATCATTCTATAAATTCATCTATCAATGATACTAACAACAGATGTACTTTGTCATTGAAAGGGTTAGGAGAGTTTTAAAATATTTCCTTTGTGAAAGTCTGGTTTGACAGCTGTGGTTCACAAGGCGTTCAGTGGTTCGATTTATTATGACTGTAACTTCTATGGATTTTTTTCATGATAGGTTATTTAAAAAAAAAAAAACATAAAACATCTTCGGAGTAAGTAGCTACCAAATTTTTAAGAAAATTTTGAATAATATATTTGTTTGAAAACAGCAGTTTTCGGGAAACGAACCAAGTGAAAGTCCTGATTATATTACAAAATAAGCATTTAAAAATATTCTTAACTAACAAGAATCCATCGACAACAAATAGTATATTGAATTTTTTTTTAAGAATTTTAAGTTATAAATTAAACAAGTATAAGTACAAGGTATAGCAGGATAACTTAGGTATAGCAAATCATAGCATGAATTGACAAACGTATTACATTATGTACTCTTGGATCATCTTGATATGCACAAAAATTATTTGTGCATTTTTTTTTTAATTTTTAGGCAACGCAACATTAGCTGTTGATGTAATTTTGAACTATTTTCAAAAATACTGTATTTAAAACTAATGTAGGGGAGAGTGGGGATACTTGAGCATAGGGGATACTTGAGCCACCCCCTTTATCTCTACAGTTGTTCAATTTTTCTTTCTAAAACTGGCAACATGGTAACATATTTATAGTTCTGAACATGTAAAAAAGAAATCATATACCTTGGTACCATTTTTTAAGTATGGTGATTAACCCTTTGAGCTCTGCTGGTAGAATTTTCTACCACAAAATTTTAATTCTGAAATGTCACAACGACACCAGAAAATTCGACCAAATTTATTTGAAAAAGGTTTAATGCATTTTTTCGCGTATATTGTAAATCGGTTTTTTTCTTTGCAAAATACTGGTGCGAATGTGACATCTGGCTCAAGTATCCCCTCCATGGGGATACTTGAGCCACAATGTAAAAGAAAAAGTAAAAATTTATTAGACATAGAAAAATAGTTCAAAATTAATTGAAAGTGGTTTTCAAATGAAGAAAAAATATCAAATTTTCATTTTCAATATTTTATTTTGTTCTAAGAAATTCTAAAAAATTTTAAAAAATTAAAATTTAAAAAATGGCTCAATTATCCCCATCTTCCCCTACTTCTTTTTAAATATGTCACTTGGTTCATCATCTAATTTTTTTATGAATTATTCATTTAAAGTTCAGAGGTTCTTTTTAGGATACTCTGTGTGAGTTTACAACCAAGGTTCGCACACTCCTTGGAATTTCCAAGGACTCTGGCACCACTATGAAAAATAATAAAATTAACATTTAATTTTTAAACCACAACATTCGCAATCCCCACCTTTATTCACAGATTTTACGATATTTTTCTGCAGTTAAACACTTCGAAAATATTCTTAAATTTTAGTGGTAGAACTGTGCGAACCCTGATAACGCATCTTCAATGCTTTATATCATGGCAATTTATCAAATGTAGTAAATCTAATAAAAACTAAATTTTAGTCAATGTTTTAAAATGTAATACATATAATATTTTTATAGTTTCTGAAGATTGAATCAGGGTTGGAGTCGCTATGCCAGTGTAAATATCGGTATTCTCATTTAGAAGAACACGACTAACAACATCGCGCATTTACAAATGGCAAGGTTTTCGCTAAGAAAATACTGGTTTTATGACAGAAGAAAGCCGAAAAATCCCTGACCAATAGCAACCCTGTTGCAAATATTTAATTTTGAAATAGATTGTTTGTTTAACCCTTTCAGGGGCAAGGTATTTCTTCTCCAAAAATGTTCAAATAATTGATTCTCACCGCAATAAAAGAACAAATTTATTTGAAAATAATCACGAGCTCTTTTTCACCAATATTAGCAGATAGAAAATTATACCAAAAATTTACTGGTTCCAGTTCGCAATTGAAACACTAAAATTAGCCGTTTGCAGACTGTAAACGGCACCCCTGAAAGGGTTAACCCTTTATGTTTCAGGGTTTTCATTACCAAATGCCATTCCCAAATGCCGTTGTGACACCAGAATCCTGGTATAAGTATTTTCCATTTATAATGTATTGGGAAAATAGATTCTTCTTGTTTTCGAATACATTTGTACATAAATTCCGATATCATTCAGTCATATCAATATTTTTGCAATCAAATGCCTTATGTCGAAAAAGATTAAATTTCATTTACAGGTAATTAATACATACACCGTAATTTCGCACGCATTCAACCGCGACTTAGCTAAGCCTTTTTCATACCTGAACTAAAACAAATGCTAAGCAAAAGCAAGTCATATTTTATTTAAAACAAATTCTCGAAAGAAATCGAGTTATCTAAGGTGATGCGCTTACGCGAGAAATTACGGTAACACGCATGTTAATTAATATCGTATTTTAACAACTTTTTTAAACGAAATTTGAACTATTCTTTGAATGAAGTACTAAGGTTATATAATATTCCGTACTGCGAAATAAAATGAAATTAGTAAAGTGAATTTCAAGATATATTGAAAATGTCATCATTAGAAATAATCATGCTCGATAAGATTTAATGAGTAACATATTCCACTTTATAATTTATGTAATTTATTCTTCATTAAAGTCAATAACCAATTGAAATTTGACACACACTTATTTAAATAATTAAAATGTAATTTCATCTAAGTTTCACATGCCGAAATCAGCAACCGGTTTATAATGCATGATGTGTATGTAAGATTTTCAATATATTTATGTAAAAAAAATATCTGTTGTACAATTTATGTATCATGAGCTGGGTGTCTCCGGGTTTTTAAGCACCAGTATTTTAATATAGAAAACTTTTTTATGTAATCGGAACAGCCAGCGATTTAAAAGTAGAACTTTTTTATAAGAAAACACTGGTATGCAAAAGGTTCGACGCTTGGCAATTCGCGTATTACTCTCTGTATTATATATATTTTATAAACTCATACTAAAAGATTTTTACGATAAGAAATAGAAATTTCATTTTCCTTTCTCTTTCTCTCTATCTTTTTTACATTCACGTATTTTTTATAGCTTACCTTTTCGAGAACTCCCAAATCAGCTTTCAGGCCGCACTCATTTCAATAATCTGCTTTCAGACTGAAACCATGAACATAACATAACTTTAAAACTTCATATTAAATAAATAAATAAGCAAATGGTTCAAATCCGTTATTCAATTCAGGTCTTGACAAGATTTAGGAGCACATTTGAAATACAAAAAAATATATGACAAAAATTTTAAGAAAAATTAAGATTAAGAACACATTTTAGTGTCTTTTTATTACCGCATACATCTCTTAATCTTTAAAATTAGAATCACAGCGAGCGGTCATTTGACTGTTACCAAATGAATTTATACCAGTTCAAATCAGAAATTTTTTTATGAAATTTGTTTTCAATGTGCAATGAAAAACAAAGTTAATTAAATAATTTAAGCTGTTTTAAATAAAAATTAAGGTGTTAACTATTTTTATAAAACGAAAGTAAAATTTCCTGTAATTCTTATGTTAACTTGGGATTACAAAATCTATGCACCTGCAAGTAGCATCAAACCATTAAATTTATTTCGTTTTTTTATCTAATATTTCATGTAAAATTCATGTTCGAACGCTTTTAAATTTTCATCGAAGAAAACTTTCAAATTTTAGTGGGGAAAGATGGCGCCTAGATTTTTCACCCCAGCTTTGAGAACGAGGTTGGAACATAGCTCGTCCCAGAGATTAGTACTTAATTCTAATGTGCACTGCTTTTTAAAAATTATTGTCTACTATAGATTTACGCTAGAATAATTTCAAGATAAATCTTCCAAAATTTTTTTTTTTTTTTTTTTTTTTTTTTTGTAAATTGTGGTACGAATGAATATAAAAATAATCGCCGTCCTAACTCGTAACCAAAAGGTTGATAGCTATTTTGAAAAGTGTATGAGAAAAATAAATATGGTACAGACTTCTTAATGTTGTAGCAATTATTTTGAAATTATATTCATACAAATATTAGCAAGATAATGGAGTTGTGAACAAAGAGAAGATATATGAGGAGCCCAGAAGCCAAGGGGTACAAGTGACAAAATGTCGATTTGGAGTAAATTGAGTTTAAAGATATTTGATGTTAAATTGGAACATCAATAACAATTGACTAAATTGAAATAGGAAACATCTGCTTGCTGCATTCTAATCTTTGAACTCTCATTTCAATAACTGTTAAAAAAAAAAAAAAATACAATTTTCTTTAAATGTATAATTAATCAATATTGTTTGTTTTTCGAAAAAAGTGGTTTATCGCTATAACTCCCCAAATAATCAGAAAATGACCTATATTTCTTTACCTGAAATGAAAAACGCATATTTCCAGATACCCTGTGCACTTAACTCAATTTTTTCAATTTTGTCACTTATACCCCTTGGCTTCTGGGGTCCTCATATAGTGTAGTGTTCAAGAGTTCGGAGTGAAGTAATTGAGGAGGTCGTCACAAGATGGCAGCAGTTTTTCTTTTTTTTACATCGGGTGACAATTTCTGACTATCGCCGAGATAAATTGCAACCAGTAATTTGAATGGGAAATTTATCCTGCCTCTCTACAAATATAGTAAAAAATTGGACATTTTTTACTGATAGAAGTTGGCAACGGCATTACAATGCTTTTCACTGACAATGACAGGAAATTGTTTAGCTTGTCTTGATACGGTGGAAACACAGGGTCTGAATACCGACGTTGTAAACTTCTACCAATAAGAACGAAAATCTATTTATCCATAAATATCACTGAAATTCTTCATAAATAAAGCATTTAAATAAGAAGAAAATCTTTATTATAATTTACTGATGGTAGTTTTCCTCGAATGTAATTATCCTCGGTGCAGCCAGTTAATGCTGAAGCTTCACCATTTCATAGCTAGATATATTCCTTGGTATTCATTGTTCCGTGGGTAAGACTATCAGTTTTTCTAATTTCTGATTCCGAAGTCTAAGTTTTTTAATTTCTAATCTTAACGAAACAATGCCACCGTATAAGCGGCATTGGCACCCTTAACCAAATGTATTCGCTTGATACCGCTTTTTTTGAGAAACACTTTTACCTGTACTTTGGCAACAAAGTACATCGCAATGTACTATAAAGTGACATCGCAATGTACTATAAATTTACTTTTGAAATATAATTGTGCGAATAGAATATTCAAATATGATTTGTATTAAAGTTGCCATTGTACAAAAAGAAAACCTAATTTTAATTAAGGTTTTAATTTCGTAAATTTTGGTGAAAATCGCAAGTTTTTTTTGTAATAAATTCGTTTATAAATTTGGGTATCAGTCCATCATTTCACCATTTTGCGTATAGATATACTCAGCGCCAGAAAGGGTTGAGGGATAATGCAATTTTTTTGGATCCGAAATCACGTATTAGGCTCAGATGATTGTAGCGCATCACAAGGAAAATATTAAATGATTTTAAAGAAAAAGAAGACTGGACGCAATCCTATGGGAAATATGCAAGTTTTAAAACCCATCTTCTTGAAAATTACTAGACCGATTTTGACAAAAAAAAAAAAAAAAAAAAAAATAATAATAATCGCCCGTGGCAGCTCTGTGAAATACGTCAACATTAGATGTCACATATGCTACAAAAGACGAGAGTCAATAGACATCTTCCTTTTCTATGCACTGTTCGTGATTTTCGCATTTTCAAAACATTTACACCCACGCTAAAAGATTCCTTTTTTTCAATTCGTTTATTCGCCTTTATTTTTGCTATTTTAATATTTTGTACGATTCTTAAATTTTACCATAATTAATGAATAATCAGGGTATTTTTTCATTTCACATTTTTAATGCTCTTCAATAAGGAAGATAAATATAACAATAATTAATAACATAGTTAAGATATTTTTAACAGGAAAAACAATAGTTTAAATTGTTGATTTTACAGATGTGATGATTTTTTAAGAAAAAAACATAAAGCATAAATATTTAAGTTGAAATAAAAAATAAATAAATTTTCAAATCTATCATATGATATACTTCTTAAAATCTTTAAACCTTTTTTAGGTGGAATAACTAAGATAATATTTACACATAATTAATAAGGGAAATGCTACTTCTAAAAACAAAACAAAAAAAGAAGGTTCATTAATTTAAGGAATCTTTATCGTTTTCTTTTTCACTCCTATTTTGGGATAAAATGAAATTCTACAAAATTTAAAAACCGTTTACATTAAATAAACTAAACATTTACGATTGATAAATGATTACAAAAACTAAATACGAAATTTATCTAACAATATAAAGATGAAGGAGATAACATTTTAAAAATATGTGTGTATATTTTTACGATAATGAAATATGTTCAAATATTATTTACTCACCAAAAATTTATGTTTCACATTGCTTAATAAGGATTCGAATTCAAGACTGCAAACTCAAAAGGAATTTATAATCACCGAAATAAATAAATTAGATATAAATAGATGAGAATTGATAAATATTTATAACTGTATTTTAACCCTTTTCGGCACACTGTGCCCGGCCTGGGATACCTAATTTTAATGCCAAACTTGCAAACAGCACCAACAATATTTGTGTAAAATTTTGCTTATACTGTGCAAGCTTTAATGAAGAATTTCTAAATACCTAAAGTATTCGTTTGTGAATTCCGGTGTCAGTCGATAATTACTCATTTTACTAACAGATTTTGCCCGTGCCGGAAAGGGTTAAGTAGGACTGTGAGAGTGCGAAAGATTTAATTTAAATAAAAATTTTCATAAATGAGTATCCGAAACAGAATTAAACTATTGTTTTGACATCAGACAATGAAATGTTTTCGAAAATAAGATCATTCCAATGTCTATTACAAGACGAAATAAATCAAGTTTGAAATTTTTATTTAACACTATAACGGCCGTGAAGGGTCATTGTGACCGCTACCGTGTGAACATAATTCGGTTCAAACCAGATACTTCATTATGAAATAATTTTAAAATAGACAAAGAAGAAAAACGTTAAATAAGAAATTTAAACTACTTTAACCCTTTCCGGCACACTGTGCCCGGTTTGGGATACCTAATATTAATTTCAAAACTTGCAAACGGCACCAATAATATTTTAGTAAAATTTTACTTTTACAATAAAAGCTTAAATTAGGGGTTTCAAAATATCTGAAAAAATCGTTTATGAATTCCGGTGTCAGTCGATAATTTCTCATTTTACTAACAGATTTTACCCGTGCCGAAAAGTGTTAAATAACAATTCTGGTGTGTATAATTTTTAATAAAACTTAGCTAAAATTTTTGGTCTTTCTAGTGTTAAATCACCCTCACCCGCATATAAATACGTTATACGCAAAATATACATTGTGTTGGCAACATATGCAAGAAAATTATAATATAAAGTCTATTTTTTTAAATAGTGGTGCGAACAGAAAATAAAAATAGTCGCCTGTGGCAACTTTGCGGTCGCGATTTTAACGTTCGCAGAGAATTCCTTGAACCTAACCCTCGCGAATGTTAAGGGGTTACTTTATTTTAAAATTAAATTTACCAAATAATTTTCTTAGACGAAATTTGCATACATACAATGGGCCCTAAATTAAACTATACATTTTAGTGAGGTTTGCTGTAAAATTTATTCGACAGAAAATCATGAAAATTGCGAAGTATCGTAAGAAGATAAAGGGAATTTTAATAATATAAAAAGAGAAATTTAAACTTGTCAGTTAATATAAATTTATATTAATTAATTATTATAATTAATATAAATTTATAATTTATATTAATTATTAAAGTTTTAATTTTGTATTTTACCGCAAGAATTACCGGAAATTTGAGTCAAGTTTTATAAAAATATTTTGATTTAAAACAGTTTAACATTATTATTTAACGTTTTTCTTCTCTGTTTCTTTTAAACATATTTCATAATCAAATTTTTGGTTTGAACCGAAACATAAGTATATGGTAGCCTTCAAAATGACGGCTAACGGTAGTTCTAGTGTTAAAGAATATAAAGGGATTTCTGATGCATCGAGTTTCAAAGTGGACTCAAGATGTTTCAAATGGCGAAACGCAATTGAATTGTCAACATTTTGTCTCTTCGGTTGTAGTCTGTGGATTATTATTAACTAAAAGTCGAATTAAGTCATTACAAAATACAGAAATTTGACCAGAGCGAATTTTATTGGCTAGGTAGAACTTACTATTTTGAAATCAATAAAACCAATTTTTACTGTCCTAAGAGCGAGAGTACGATCAAAAGTCTTGAATATTTTTTGTAGCATGTTCATCACTCACTCCTTTTTTAAACTTATATAAACTAACATGACGGAAATGCAACTTATGTCCATTTTAAACGTTAGTTTTCTATTTTAAACATTAACATTGCACACAAATTAATTTTTAAAACCTTTTTTATGTTACGTTCACTCATGACATATGCTGGTAACTGTCAGTTAACCCCTTGAAGGCCAAGCTATCGCGTCTGTGCAGTGCAGAATTTCCCCCGGAAATTTGGTAAAAAATTACTTCAAAGTAAAGAATAGCAATTTTTGAACATTTTCCCTCCAAAGCTATAACTTCTTCAGATCTGAGGTACACAAATGTGTACCTCCAGTCTTTTCCTCCTAAAAACTAAACTGTTCGATTTTTTTTTTTTTTTTTTTTTTTTTTTTTTTTTTTTTTTGCATTTTTACTTTATCTCTATATAGCTGAATGTTTTTTGCTTTAAAACAAAACCAATAAATGTCAGCACTGATTAATATTACCTCTTAAAATAAATATTGTTTTCATCCAAGTTTCGAAAATAACTTCAAGATATAGTAACCAAGAAAGTAAAAAATATTCATGATTATGTAACTTAAATGCTTTGCAATTAAAAAAAAATTGAGGATTTGCTGATCATTTACTTGTTTAAAGACCTTAATTTTGTTATTGCGTACATTTGTACTACTGATAGTTAAACAGATGTTTTAAGGGGATTAGTACTTTTATAGCCATATTTGTAAAACTAAATTATCAGTCCCCTAATTTACTGATTTCCTAAAAATGACTATCTCTGTCATCTATGGTGTCATTTTGATTATGCAAAAACAATAAATATTTATTTGTAAAGTTATTTTATGCTCAGGTCTGAAGAGGATAAAAGTGAAACGTAAGTAAAACTTTCAGATGCAAATATTAATTAAACTTAGATGTGATATAACTAAGGTTCGCAAACTCCTTGGAATTTCCTTGGACTCTCCCACCACTAATAAAAATAAGAAAATTTACATTTAATTTTTAAACCACAACATTCGTAACCCCCACCTTCATTCACAGATTTTACGATATTTTTCTGCAGTGAAACACTTCAAAAATACTCTTAAAATTTAGTGGTAGAAATGTGCGAATCCTGGATATAATACAATTGATGGGGGTGGGATATAATTAGGTAGGATATATCTCGCCGCCTCTCAAGGAGTTAATAATATAAAAGTCAAAGAACATATAAATAAACATCAGTGCAATTAAAATTGCAAGCTACTGTCATAAATGAAATTGTGTACGAGCTTTTTCAATCCCCCAAAAATATATATACTACTCCATTTTTGCAAACCAATATTTTTTAAGAAAAAAATTCGTGATGGGATTTTTCAATAACATCGACAAAAACCCCGTTCGTGCTAACTTTCGAAGAAGATTATAAAAAAGATTTTTTGTTGGCAAATAAGGGGTTTTTGAAAAGTGTATCGAGTGGGATCCTGTGTTAATGAATATAGATAAATTTCAAATTGGATTAACAAGATAATCTGAGAAATTTAAAATTTTCGTTTGAGCATTTAAAAAATTTGAGAAATTGAATATTTACATACCGTAATTTCGGGTGTATAAGCCGCAGATCAAACAATTCTTTTTCGACCCAGAATTTTTTAAGAAACAAATATAACTAGTTAGATCGCCGTAAATATTTGTCTTCAATTACTAAATAAGATTTATGGGTCCAAAAAGAATTGTTTGATCCGCGGATTATACACCCGAAATTACGGTATATTACAGAATACATGATTTCATTGTGATTTAATAGTTATTTCAATTTAATTTTTTGTGCAAATAGTGATACAAAATTATACAGTTATTTGTTATAGTTATGTAACATGTAGAATTCCAAAGTAATATATTTACATCTTTTATGTTTTTTCCTCTTATTTTCATTAAAATAAGAAGAACATCCATCATGACATTTCACATCAATTCTATGCTTAAAAGAGCAGCATCATTTAAATTCATTTAAAATATTAATTGAATAAAAATTCTTTTTAAACACATTTCGTAACTTTATAAATTAAAACACATCTCAAATGAAGTTCATCCATGCATTCTTCAACAATATTAACCAGAGAGGTAAACACAAATCAATTGTCGTCGAAAGCAATCGGAATTTCTCATAAATACATTAGTGGTAGATAACAGTGTGTCAGAATGTCATTTATGGTGATTTATGAAATTGTCAGACACCAAATATTACGATTTGACTTTTATATTTATAATTTGAAGCTTTTAAATCTTTTAAATTTTAGAATGTTCGTGTGCACTAAAGTGTTCAAAATTAAACACAAATATTCAAAATTAATGTCACTTTACATTTTGATTAAGAGAATTGCTAAAAATCAAGAGAAAAGCCATATTTCAACATTAAAAACTCACTTAGAATAAATACATACTTTGACGCAATCATGTACTGCAAATCATACAACTGCTATTTGCACTGGTAAATAACGTGTAAGTTTATTGTAGTATAATGCTCTCTATATGTCTTATGTCTAAATTTATTTATATTTTCTCGTTAACCCAGAGCAAAGTACTTGTATTCATAAAATGTTGAAATGATTAAATGATATCAGAATTTTCAAAAAAAATTATTACAAATTTATTATTACTTTCAAACAGGTGAAAGCTTTTCTTTCTAAGCTTAACAAGCGTTTTTAAGTTTAAATTCACGGGTAACCAAGGATTAAATTGTCCCATGCGGATTGTTTTTCTTCCGATCACTTCTTTTTTTCTCAAGAAAATTAATGGTTTTATATCCCATACAAATTGATATGTAAAGTTAAAACGAACGGTCATTATTAAAATTTTAATTAAAAATTGCAATATTAAATGAAGAATGTGAGCCAGTTTGGCTAATACATGCTAAATATCTCTATAATTTTGGTAATAATAATTTTACATGAAAACAAATTCATGAAGGATCAGGGTGCATAAGCTGTGGTTTTGGCCCAAAAGAGTTTGATGTTTTATAGGTGTTAGGATAGGTCATACAAAATATAAATATAAAGTAGATAAGTCGAAAAGTTTAATTTCAACATGATTTTACATAACATAAAGTAGACGTGTCATTCAATACTTGAAGATATTACAGTATTAATTAATCATTATGGTATGAAAATAACATGTAAAATATTATCAAAAATAATTAATCAAACCATTTTGTGACAGACTTCTCACTTTCTGACCGATGGGAGGTAGCAGTATCTAGAACATAGTCCTTGTAGTCAGCAATATGAGGTATTTTTCTTCCACATGCCTTTGGTATCCCAAACACAAAATGGCTGCAATATGTGCGCACCCCCCCCCCAACCCACTACACAGGCTCCTACTTTATATAGACAATACCAATAATTTATCTGCAGAGAATAACAGTTGTACTGAATCCATGCGTTAGATAAGTAATTCGTAAAGATCTGAATCACAGAGGTGTTCCTCAGTATGAGATTTTCCTTGCTTTATTTGATATACTCCAAGTGTTAAGTTATGCATTTAAATGATGATTAATCTAAAATAATCAGTCAGTATTTGTGATTGGTTTCTCTTCTAAACTACTCGTTACCTCATTCAGTTTTCATACTCTGCTAACGTTTTCAATTGATTTGGTTGATTTACTAAAAGTTGACATTCATTATCCTTTCAGAAACAATCTCAGCATTATTAACCCTTCTAGTGGCAAGGAGCGCCTTCGCGCTGCTCCGAAAAGTGCCAAGGAGCACCTTCGCGCTGCTGTGTCGTCGTGCTGTATGTGAAAATTCACTTGTGTCCGACACTTTAAAATCAAAATTAGAAATATTAAAAAAATAGTAATCACGATGTTTATATAAAAAATATGCAATCGAAGATAGTTAGAATGCAAAATAATGAATAAAAATACGAACACGGTAACACGGCCGTCACTATGTTTATACAATGTTCAAAATTATATCACAACAAGAAAAACAAAGATATTTTTTCACAGCTTAGAAAACACTGCAGAAGTAAAATGATAATGTCTTTCATTCACAGTTTATCGTTTGCAATTAGAAAACTTCTTACATTTTGATATTTCTGTTGCCAAGCGACAATAAATTAAATAAATTTAAATAGCACTTTATCAAACACTGCGCGCACCAAAAGTGAACTGTCAAAAGGAGCGCTATCGCGACTCTGGTATTTTTCACAACTAGCGACAGCAGCACGACGGCGCTCCTTGGCACTAAAAGGGTTATACTTCTGGCCATTAACCCATCAGTGCCTAGCGTCCCTTGACGCTTCAAAAGGTGCATTCAGCACTGTTTTTGACACCGGTAAAAAAGAAAAGCAATAATTATTTTATTTAAATGATGCATTTTCGTGATTAATGAACTAAACTTAAATCTTCTAAAAATACTGGTGCCAAACAAAAAAAATTTACGCAAAAGGTGCTGGGCACGAATGGGTTAAATTTGCAACACCAAGAGGGAATGATCTGTCGAACGCAAAAATCACATGAAAGTAACAAGAGATCGGAATATGCAAATGATTAATATTTTAGCTTATTTAGGCCCCTCAGGCGGGAGAAGTGACATCTGAAGATCTGCATAAAAAAAAGTTGCATGGTGAATTTCACATTAGTAAAGCGGCTTGTAAGTTCGGCGTTTGTCAGAATGCCGTGTTATGCATAGAATAATGACAAGAAATGCTTTCCAGGAAATATCGGAATTCGGTAGCGAAAAGATTGTCGCCTATCAAGAGTGTGGATTATCCTTTTTTTTATATCGACCGTCGCACTGGTCTAAATCCAACCACTGTCACACGAATATAGAATCAATGATTTCCTGAAGATCATACTGAATCATATACAGGATCTCAACGCTCTTCCATGACTAACTGCTGAGAGGACAGAATTATTGTGAGGGAGGCCATGCAAAATCAAACACATCACGCACAATTAACACTAGAACGCCCAGAAGTCGATTCGACACCCACCATGCGATTGAATTTCAATTCGTGCCAGAAATTTTTTTTTGAAATATGTTAAAATTGAACCGCACAGATTTACGTTAAATCAATCAATGAAATTATTCTGAATAAACATTCTGGTGTGAAATATTATAACGAAAGTTGAGTAAAATTTCCGGGCGTTCTAGTGTTAATCAGAAAATGGGCAATACATACAGTAGCAATTCATACAGTGCGACGACGTTTTCAGTAGCGTGGACTGCCAGCACGGTGACCATTATTGCGACTTTCCTTGACAATGCCTCATAGAGATAGACGGTGACTCTGATACACCGAGCGACAAATTTTGATACCGGAGTGGCATAATGTCGTCTTTTCAGACGGGTTCCGGTTTTTCGTGCAATATTCTTATGGCCTGATATGTGTCTGGAGACTTCGCAGAGAACGTTCGTCGGCTGCTTGCAGTCGATGGTGACCCTCACCTTTTGTGATGTTTTGGGCAGCACAGCATGCACACATAGACACAACATGTACATCTCTAATTCAGATTGACGGTAATGTGAACGCAGATAGGAACATTACTGACAGCTTACGTCCGGTGGTTGTGCCCTGTCTTCGAGGCTAGCCAAACGCCATCTTCCAACAAGATAATGCAAAACCGTATGTGTTGCAGAAGTTTTCAGTTGGTGACAGATCTGTATTCCGTTCAGGCCAGGGACGCAACGGAATGCCCTGCGTACTAAGGAAGGTCAGAACGTGCAACACATGCGGTTGTCACGACGCGAAATTTTTTTCCGAGCACCTTCGTCATTCCAAGCCCAAGCTCGCACTCTGATTGGTTGTTGCTCTCGCCACTGTTTTCATGTAACTTGGCGATAATCATACTTGGCGGAGTGATAGATGCTTCCGTCGAGGAGTTTGATTTCCTTCCGAACCGAGTACAAAGTAACTTTTCCCGTTTATTAATAAGTAAAGCATTAGCCATTTTATAAAATAACACAAGATAATAATACACACGAGCACAAGACCACGAGGATAAGAATGACGGAAGAATAAGAATGAGTAGGTTAGGTTTTAGGTTTACACGTTCACTTACAAGCGAAGTATTTTTCGCCAAGTATGGTTATCGCTAAGTTACGTGAAAACAGTGCCGAGAGCAACAACCAATCAGAGTGCGAGCTTGGGCTTGGAACGACGAAGGTGCTTGGAAAAAAAATTTCGCGTCGTGACAACCGCATGTGTTGCACGTTCTGACCTTCCTTAATACGCAGAGCATTCCGTTGCGTCCCTAGCCTGAACGGGATACAGATCTGTCACCAACAAAAAACTGCTGGTCTTGAATTGCTAAGAATCTAGTTCGTAACACCTCTCTAGCTAATACGGTTGATGAAATATGAAATAGACTTAAAGCAGCATGTAATGCGTTGCTCGTTTCTGTCACCTAAACCCAGTTCGACTCCATGGCTCACAGGTTATGTGCCTTTTAAATGCCACTCGCGGAATCTGTTTCTGTTAATTTCACACCCTTGTAAACCCCAAACGTCTTACAAATTTAATCATTTTATTTTCTTGCCATACTCTTTAAGTGCAATAAATATCTTTTTAGCCTCCGATGCTATTTCTTTCAGACAAGCTAAAAAGTGTCGTGTCAAAAATTGTGGCCCACTTTTTCATAATCTGGCCGTTAAAACGAGACATTCTTACAATCTCTATACCATAAATTCGGGTGTATAAGCCGCGGATCAAACAATTCTTTTTGGACCCAGAAATCTTATTTAGTGATTAAAGACAAATATTTACGGCGATCTAACTAGTTATATTTGTTTCTTTAAAAATTCTGGGTCGAAAAAGAATTGTTTGATCTGCGGCTTATACACCCGAAATTACGGTATTTAAAAGACCTGGCTATTTTTTTAGTCATCAGCCCTGAATTTTCTACTCAACCGATTTTGATAATTACCGTAATTTCGGGTGTATAAACCACGGGTCAAACAAGTCTTTTTCGACCCAGAATTTTTTAAGAAATAAATGTAACTAATTAGATCGTCGTAAATATTTGTCTTCAATCGCTAAATAAGATTTCTGGGTCCAAAAAGAATTGTTTGATCCGCGGCTTATACACCCGAAATTACGGTATTTATTAAATGAAAGCTATTTATTTGCAGTTGTGCCCATTTTAGCTAATTTTTAATTTATTTCCATTTTTATTTTTTATTTTTAATTTTAAATGCTTTTTAGCTCACAGGCTATCATAGCTTGAGAGCTTATGTGCCCGCCCGTTCTGTATGTATGTTCGTTCGTGCGTAACGCGATAACTCATGATAAAAATATCCGATCCACTTGAAATTTTGTATATAGGTATATCCTGACAAGGCGCTTCCCTGATTAGTTTTTGGAGTTCATTCGATATGTATAAGAGGAGGAACGGGGGGCTCATGCCCCTCCCCTTTATTGATATAAGTGGGTTTTTCATGTAGAATTAAGTTTTCGTTCAAAATTTAGATATAGGATCATTCTGGTGAGGAGATTCCGTGACTGTTATTAGGTGTTCATTGAATAAGTATAAACAGGGGGAACGGGGGCTCTAATGTCCAACCTCTTAATTTATATAAATGGGTTTTTCAAGCAGAATTGTCAGATTTCGTTCAAATCTCTGAATAGTTTTAGAAGTTTAATGGTTAAGTATAAAAGAGGGGGATAACTCCTCTTAAATTATATAAATGCTAAATGGGTTTTTATTAAGAATTATCCGATTTGCTCTGAATTTTTGATATAGATTTTTTACATGATAAAGCATGTCCTCGATAGTTTAGGAGGTTCAATGATTAAGTATAAAAAAGGGGAAAGGGGAGAGCTGTTTCTCCTTCTTAATTTTTTTTCGAACGGAATTAACCCTTGAAAGTATAATGCTGTAATCTACAATTAGTATGCGTAGCCTGTGAGCTCAATGCCATCAGTTTGACTGGGCAATATTCTTTTTATTACGATATTTCTTCAAAATGGCTTCAACTTAGTTTAGCTTTTCTCTCGATAATAAAAATTTATTTTCCATTATCATTTTCCACCAATCAGAAGCTTTATTTCATCAGTGAACATGTCCTCGCATTTAAAAGAAAAAAGTTAATTGTTTTCGTAAAATTTAACCCTTTGAGCTCTGATGGTAGAATTTTCTACCACATAATATTAATTCCGAAATGTCACAACGGCACCAGAAAATGCGATCAAATTTATTTGAAAAAGGTCTAATGCATTTTTTTTTTCCGTATCTCGTTGACCGGGTTTTTTTCTTTGCAAAATATTGGTGCCAATGTGACATTTAGAATTTTGAAGAAATTTACACACCAGAGCTCAAAGGGTTAACCACAATAAAATGATTGCGTATAATTATGCACTAATTGAGGCAAAAAATATATTTACTGAGAAATAATATTAATAATGTAAATAAAATAACAGAAAATAATTTATGATAAAAATTAATGTCTAAAGCAAAATAAGAAAAATTTCAGATGAGGAAAATGATGTCATTAAGCAACCAGATAAATGGGAATTACAATATTATTACGGATGCCTTTTTCATATTACTAATAACAGTAACTTTTAAAAAACATTTGAAGAAAAAACGACGTTACTATTTAAAACATCGCATTTTTACCCATAACGATATTACATTTTCATATTTCTTTTCATTATGGACACTGAGATTGAGATTTTACTTTTAGATGACTTCAGTTAGTGAAAATAATGTCATAGTAAAAATGAAATTAGTTTTTTTTTAATACAACTATTTTTCTGTGAGTGCATATAAAATAAAATTTCTGGATTTCGCCGGCACTCAGATTACAATTTTAACTGAAGATGTGCGAATATTTGCATGCAAAATTGTAACTGGCTAACTTGACATTAAGTTTAGAAATATATTTATTATATATTGATTCAATAATGTAATTACTTTTGCTTTTTTAAAAGAAACAAATTGATCGGGTCTTTTAAACATTTCATTCGTCGAATTCGACGGGATTTTTATTGTTAAAATGCATTTCCGTTTGCTCAGAGTCTATAAAAAAGCTTTTAAAGTAAAGAAAAAATCCGTTTTTGATGAATCTAGTCAATGAAGAAGTAGCACGTCAGATTGTATCTCTTTATTATTTCGCAATTCCAATGTCTCACAGAGAAATTGCTAATCAATTGGGTATTTCACGCCGTTCTGTTTGCTTTTATATTGATAAACACAAGAAAAATGAAGTTAGTTCATTGCATTCTAAACGGGGTCGCCCTTCTAAAAAACCTCTATCGATTTTTTTTTCCTAATAGGAGGCGAAACTGAATTCTGCAATGGCAGAATCTATATTCAATTTGTTTGTATTTTCTTTCCTTCACAGTGTTGCAATTTTAATGAAGGGTAATCTGCTTGATTCTAGGTGTTCGAAAAGCATTGAAAATGCCACAAAATAATGGGCACATAGTCGCCATCAATGCTTTTTGCGAATTGGACATTACTCGATCTAAATATTTCCATGTTTTTATTAAATCAGTTATCACATCTGATTGTACTTGACAGATGTTATTAATCTTGATTTATTGGCCTCTTCATATGCATGCCGATTTTAATTTTACAAAAAATGAAGCATCTTTGCAATCGCACCAGATTCAAGCCAGCTCCTTAAAATAGCAGATTTAGAAGCTAAATTTAAATTCAATATAGATGCGTCATCATTTTTTTGATGATTAAGAGCCAGCCAATGAATACGGTCTGCTAAAGTAGCTGTTATGTAAAATGTACTTAGGTATAAAGTTGCGACTTGATATTACCAGTATTTCGTTTGAAGTCCTCTGTTCGGTATTTATGCTTATTAGTAATTGTTAGGTTCATTTTAACAATGGAGTTATGAATGAAGAAGCGAAGACATATAGTATATTCTATGTCAATTACACGTGAAATAATTGAGGAGATTGTCACAAGTTGGTGGCTTTTTTTTAATCGGATAAATAGTTTCTGATATCTCCGAAGCAGTTGCCACCAGTAAATTTGACTAGAAAATTTCTTCTTATTTTAGCACCTTACTATCTAGATTTCTATGAGAAATGTGGTAAATATGTTTTTTTGTATTTTTACTGGTGGCACTTAGCTCAGGCATTATAATCTTTTTAATTGATAGTGACAGGAGGCTGGTTATTTCCTCACAATAGGCCGGAAACGGATTACCTGACTATCGCCGAAATAAACTTCAACAAATAAAAGGAATATTTATTTCTGCCAGAGCTTATTACTGAAATTATGCATGAATATACCTTTTAAATAAGGAGAAATTTACTATTTAAATTTACTGGTGGAAGTGTTCCATGGAAGCAATAAACCCACGTGAAAGTTAAAGGTTCAATTAAAGGATCATTATTCTAAGGATATTTCACTTTCTCTTTATTCTCAGTTCCGTAATTTTAACACGTTTAAGTACGCCGTTGTATCCTTAAGTCTCTATGTGAAGTGAAAGAATGCAGTTACTTAACTCTGTTTTTAATATTTTACTATGAGGTCAGCTTTGCAGTGCTTTATTAGCTCACAGGCTATCATAGCCTGAGAGCTTATGTGCCCGCCCGTTCTGTATGTACGTTCGTGCGTTCGTGCGTAACGCGATAACTTACGATAAAAATATCCCATCCACTTGAAATTTTGTATATAGGTATATCCTGATAAGGCGCTTCCCTGATTAGTTTTTGGAGTTCATTCGATATGTACAAGAGGGGAACGGGGGGCTCATGCCCTCCCCTTAATTGATATGAATGGGTTTTTCATGTACAAATATTAGTTTTTTTTTAAATAAAATTTACACATAGGATCATTCTTATGAAGCGCTTCCGTGAATGGTATTAGGTGTTCATTGGATAAATATAAACAGGGAAAATGGGGGTTCTAATGCCCCTCCCCTTAATTTATATAAATGGGTTTTCCATGCAGAATTGTCAGATTTAGTCCAAATCTCTGAATAGTTTTGGAAGTTTAATGGTTAAGTATATAAAAGTGAAGGATAACTCTTCTTAAATTATATAAATGGGTTTTTATTAAGAATTTTCCGATTTGCTCTAAATTTTGGATATGATTTTTTATATGATAAAGCATGCCCTGATCAGTTTAAAGAGTTCAGTGATTAAGTATAAAAAGGGGAAAGGGGGGAGCTGATCCCCCCTCCTTAATATTTTTTCCGAACGGAATTAACCCTTGAAAATATAAGGCTGTAATGTACAATTAGTATGCGTAGCCTGTGAGCTCAATGCCATCAGTTTAACTGGGCAGTATTCTTTTTATTTTTATATATGTCGTATATTTTGATGTATTTTAGAAGATATGTCTAGAAGGAAGGGTTCCACGATTGCCCTCATATAAATAATTGAGGTAAAATAGAAGAAATTGCGTATTTTTCGTCAAAACTACGAATAATACGAAATTTGAGCTCTTTTAAGTCACTTAAATCTGAACAAAATATAAAAACTATTGTTGAAATCGTACATCATAAACCTTCTAATAATAATAAGCGAAATAAGTCAGTATAAATAAAACCGAATTTTAGTCTTTTCATTGGCCAAAAACATGACTTATGGACACTGATCACTTAAGAATTTATAGTAGATAAAATTAAACGAAAACAATAATTAATTTCCAATCATATAGAAATCACATGAAGAATTTTCAAACATGATCACGATAAGTATTAATTTCTTTAAGCCATTGGGTACAAGAGACCGGTAAGCGTGCCACTTAACCCTTTGAGGGGCAAGCAATTGCGTTCGTGTAATTCTGAACTCCCACCGGAAATTTGTAAAAAAGTTATATCAAAAAGAGGAAAAGCAATTTCACGCCTGTTTTCCACCAAAATTAGAAAAGTGAAATTTGATGAAATTTTTCTGGTGTGAATCTTCATCTATCGTAGGTGGTATATAATATATACCATCGCCCCTCAAGGGCTTAATGTGCTCAGGATTCTTCCTTACTCTCATCAGTTATATTTTATTGTAAAATCTACCTTATTTAATCTCAGTATTTTCACGATTCTAGTCCATAATATTTCCTGTTTTAAAAAACCTGTGGTAAACGAAACAAAGAGCTCTCATCGCGAAAAGCTTAAACAACTTTTTTTCGTACAGGAAATTTATATATATTTTATTTCAAAATATTCTACATGCACGTAGAAAATACTTGTTATATGTCAGATACGATTTGTAGAGCTTTAAATAAGAAAATTTAATTTCAACATCAACTATACCCTAAAAGCTTTAAATTTCAGGCAATGTATCAGCTCTGAAGATTCCGATGGTAAAAATTACGATATTTTGCGTTTTTAGTAAGATAATGATAAAAAAAGGGATAAAACCCACATTTCAGTATTAAAATTCTCTTACAATAGAGAGACGCTTTCAACAAATCCTGTGCATAGAATTCGATAATGCGAATGCTATGTGTATGTGTAAATAATGTATAGGTTCAGGAGTATTGTATAATATGACATTCGTATCTATTATTCGAAGATATTTGTACGTACTTGCTGGTTGAAGAAAATTTACTCAATTTGTACAAAACAGTAAAATATTTTCGTAAATCTAGACATTTTTTGAGAAAATTTAGTATTTTCTAAAATTAGACAACGTTGAATAAATTCGAAATCATGCTATTTAATTTTATTCTGTATCATTTCTTGGAATTAATTCGAAAATTTCCTAACACTGAATTTTTCATACAGTAAAATAATATTCTATAGTATAAATGCAGAAGTAAATGAACAACAAGTAACTTAAATTAACCAGTAAACAAAATTAAAAAATAAATCCCCTTTTAACAGCTTACTAAACCAGGTCCCTTTTTTTTATTTAAACACTAGTATTCTTCAGTGGTAATCGCCCCCATAGTTAAACACAGAAATTTACTAACAAGTTTTCTGCATAGTAATTATTCATTCTTTATTCAGTCTCAGAATTCCACAATCACCGTAATATCCGGCGTATAATCCGCGGATCAAACAATCATTTTTCGACAAACATATTTTTTAAAAATAAAATGTAGCTTTTTATATCGCGGTAATATTTGGCTTCAAATACTAAATAAAATTTCTGGGTCAAAAAAGAATTGTTTCACTCGCGGATTATACGCCGGAAATTACGGTAAATAACCCGAAAATTCTTATTTACAGGGCTTCCAAATTGTCCGCTAACTGAACACCAATATTTTTTAACAGAAAATTTCATAGTAGGTTTTTACAGCTTTGTGCTAGAACTAACCTCCGAGGGCAGTTTCTGCGCAATTTGTTAGAAAATTATAAAACGAAAATCTTTCTACGAAAATATTGATGTTCAGTCGGCTGACCATTTGGGAGCCCTGTATTTAGAAATAGTGGATGCTTAATTAAAACACATTTATAAAGCTTGGGTTCAGAAATAATGATTGGGTGGCGTAAAAACCTAAGGCACGGTCATCACGGGTACAAAATTGGCAGTCAGACATGCTTTTACCAATAATTTTAATCATCTTATGTCCATGGTAGCAATTATGATACCACCAGTATTCCAAATGTAGTTTTTTTAAATTATTATTCAGATTCTCCATATTCATAGAGGACATTAAAAAAAGTATTTAATTTGTTTTATGATAGACGTTCCGATATTTTCGAGTATGAATTCGGATTCTCTGGATAAATAATAATAAATAAGCGTAAAAATTTGCTTATTTACTCCCGTCAAGCCCGTTAAGTCGGCACCTATGGTGCAACATATTTAATTGTTATTTTAACTCTTTGAGCTCTGGGTGAAAATTTCTTCAAAATACCCAAATATCACTTCCGACCAGTTTTTTTGTACGCAAAAGATTCTACTTATAATACACACACACACACACACAAATGCATTAATCTATTTTCAGATTAATTTGGCTGTATATTTCGTCGTGAATGTGACATTTAGATTTAAATTATGTGGTAGATATCACCAATCACAGCTCAGAAGATTAACATTGAATCAGTAGTTGCTTAATGCAGAACTAATACTACCATAATTTATGGCGTATAATCCGAGGAACAAACAATTCTTTTTGGGCCAAGAAATCTTTTTTAAAGATTGAAGGGAAATATTTATGGTGATCTAATAAGTTGCATTTCTTAAAAAAAAAAAAAAAAAAAAAAAAAAAAAAAAAAAATCTGGATCGAAAAATTATTGCTTGATCCGCGGATTATCCCCCGGATATTATGGTATATTGATATTACTTTGAATTATTCATATTGAAAACCAGTATTTATTAACCCCTTAATGGTCGCATTAAATTACGGTTTAAAAATTAAAATTGATTCTTGCTACCACTTTTTTAAAAAAAAATTCATATTATTTAATGACAAGTAAATTGACACTAGAATAAAACTAATTACACTATTTATTGAAACTGGTGGGAATCAAACAATTCTGAATAAAAGCCGTAAAGCTTGCAGCCCGTGAATGTCTCCGGCGCGACGAGTAAGTAGTTAAATAATGTAAATATTTGAAATAATATTAATATTACGAAAATACTGGCCATTTTATTTTTTTAAATAATAAAACGAAAAAGATTCAAAAGATTCAAAAGACCAAACTTCACTAATATAATTCGAATATTATGCCAACTTTTCTATATATGTACAATACATACCGACCAAACGTTTTGAAATTTTTAATAAAAATTACGTACTTTCAACCAGAAAATTTAATTAATTAAAAAGGTTTTGCTTTAATTTGGCAGTTATCTAAAATCTTCTTGACTTCATTCTTAAAATAAATTCTTGTTCCAAGAGTTTTATTTGTTCTCTCACCAAAATTGAGAGATTTTACAAGTAGGGCATTGGGTGTTATTTAGGAACATGAACTTATTTATTGGTAAAACGTAAACAGATTAATACGTATACACTATTCTAGAAATTTGGGAAAGTATATTGTTTCAAATATTTTCCAATAATAAGCATGCCACTATAAATCTAACTATATCAACACGACCATGATATAAAGTAAAATTTATTAAATAGGCCATTTCAATTGGAAACATCGTGCACATTTCTCGTTGTTAATAAAATACATCTTTTTCAAATTTTAGCAGGAGTAAAACGAATTCTAAAATAGAAACTTATGTTTTCACCTTCACTGACCTCGAAATTTTATGAAATTATTTTTAAAATTTTGAAATATAATTTCCTTCTTTTAAGTCAATTTTGTGTATATAAATATTGGAAAACGTTTTCACAAAAAATTTCATATTTGACAAAGTGTTTCAGTTGTTAAGAATTGACTCCATATGATCCACAAATAACCTGAATAAAAACAGCTAATCAGATAAAGTAAACAATAAAGAAAAAATCATGCGTCAAGCATAGATTATGAAACACTTTCCAGCGCATTTAGAATAATGTAGCAAAACTGCACAATTAAAAAAAAATTATGTCTACCTCAACCACATGGAAGCGCATAAAATATTTAAAAACCCAATTTCAGCTGTTCCCTTCAACAATCGGAAAATTATCCAAGTTTTTTTCAGCAGCCCTGTATATGATATATAGATTTGTATCTACTAATTACATGCATGTGAAAATTTAATTCACTTAAGATCTACATATACCTCAGCTGAAAATTATCTTTCAGTTAATCTCTTCTAATAGGAGAATGGTGCGTAAATTTTTTTCTGAAGCCCTATTTATGACATATAGAATTTATACAACGAATAGCATGCAAAAAATTAGTTAAATTTAAAAGCGCACATTCCAGAAATTATTACTCTAAGATAGTACTTTTACTATCGGTACTAGATCGGTACTAATCGGTTCTAGACAGTACCGATTTTTTTGTGTCTCTGTCAATGAATAAAAAAGACTATTAATGCCCTGTTCTGTAAGTAATTGTAGTGAAATTCGGTGATTTATATCAGATTCAATATATTTGAAATAGCGTAATCTCACTGAAATACTTTTCAAAAGATTCCCCTCCCCCCCCCCATATACCATAATGTAATGGAATTATTTTTGGTGTGCTTGTAAATAACCTATTAATCCTACATACTTCATACACAATACCAAACGTGCTTTACTGATCCTAAATAAACTTTATCAATTGCATGGAAATCCGTGTATATTTACGGGAGTTAGACCACGGACAGACAAACTGAATACAAAACACTTTTCAAGTTTGTTGGAAAATGTTAGAAAAAGTCATAACAGTGCCGCGAAGTCTCCGGCTTTTGGGATACCCCTATTTTGAATTACAAAAAGCTGTTTTATTTTTACATGTTTGTACTAATATTTTCATACGATAATCTTAAGCCGCTATTAGATACACCAACATTCCGTAAGACTTTTGAGCCAACACTGGATTTCCTCCAACTTATTGCGAAATATCCTCCCAACATCCAGTGTAATAGCAAACTGCAATGTCTCCCCAACTTTTCCCCACAAGTTCAAAAAAATCTGACCTAGCTTAGATTTTTCATCCAACATCGAACGTTTTAACACTAGAACCGCCATTAGGGGTCATTTTGACCCCTGCCAAATTGAAAATAGCCGATTCAAACCAGAAATTTCTTGATAATACTTGTCAAATATGTGCAGAACAAAACTAGGCTAATTAAATAAATTAAATAATTTTAAATTGAATTTTGGTTTCAAGCACTTTTTATAAAACTTGCACAAAATAGCCGGCGGTTCTAGTGTTAACGAATCAGAGATAAGCGACTGATACGAATAGGCGATAATATTAACGCCTGGCACTAGTAGAAACTGGTTTTTCGGCTTTTCCTCCAATTTTTTCAAGGAAAAAAGTAACCTGTTTCTCTATTTGAACGGGAAAATGTTGGAGTTAAAATTGTCTGAAAAGTTTGTCTCGCCTAAAAGTCCGCGAATCTAATAGCAGCTTTACTGGTAAATCCGTATTGCACATGATAACGAAATGTTCCTTCAAAAATATAGTATGGAACTAGTAATAAGAAATACATAGCTGGCAACTCTTATTTATTTTTCTTTTTTTATATCACAGAGATTTAACAATAAATTTTATTTTCTTAAATCAACGTAATCTGCCGATTAAATTTCGTATTAAAATTTTTTGGCACGAAAAAGTTACACTCTGGCAGCTATGCAAATATATAAAAAATGTTTGCATAGTACATTTGCATATTACATAGCAATTACATAAAATATATTTGCTATGTAACCTCTGTCTTAATATAATTACGGACGAGTTTTCCGACTTTATGCAAACCAATACAATCTGAGAAAATTTTTTATGTTATCTCATTAAAGACGACTGGCATAAAAACTGGCCACGTAAGCCGAACAAAACTTTTAAATTTTTATACCAGTATTATAGTTTGGAAATTTTCACATCATCTAATCTCTAATTTTCTGCAATTAAACATTTCAAAATTACAATGTGGAGAAAACTGGTGTCGAAGAATTAAAATATGCGTAAAAGGTACTCGTCGTTAATGGGTTGAATCGCAAAAGTATTCCTATAAACCCTTTCACGGGCAAAGTACTTTTGTTGCTAAAATCTTAAAATGATTGGTTGACACCGGTATTTAAGAACAAATTTATATTTAAGTAAGTAAAAACTTTTATTCGCTTGCACTAAGCAAAGCAAAATTTAATTCCTAAATTCTGGTGTCAATGTAGCGATTAAGAATTAAAATTATGTGGAAAGTGTATGTAAAATTATGTGGTAAGCATTTGTAAACCATGTCAAACTATCGGATATGAAAACAGAATTGCCAGTGTGTTACTTATTTAAAACACAGATTTCTTCGTTAGCACCACTTTTTTGAAATATAGTAATCCCTTAACATTCGCGACGGTTAGGTTCCGCGAATGACAAAACGACGACCGCAAAGGATCTATTTTTCTATTGTGTTCGCACCGATATTTAAAAAATAAATTTTTATTATATATATATATATATATATTTTTTAGCAAATGTTGTCAATGTGTTTGTAAAAGATTTTTCTTTCTAATAAGCGATGCGAAGGTTGGAACGCTCTGCATTTTCTATTTTCCGAATAATCAAAACTCGCGAATAGTAAAACCGTGAATGTTAACCCATTAGTGCCTGGCGTCCCTTTTTAGGGACGATTATAAAAAAGGCAATAAAACACTTTTTACACCAGTAAATAGAAAGATAAATAAGCACTATTTTTCACGAGACAAATTCCACAATAAATTAAGATAAAAGTTATTCGTTTTTTAAAAGTGGTGGGAAACCCAAAATTTCATTTTTAATGAAGGAAATAATTTGGGCATTGAACGTTTACCCTTTAACGTGCATTGGTTTTGCTACGAAACCACAAAATTTTAATTCCGATATGCAACACTGACACTGGTATTTTTATCTAAAAATATCCCTTTTATTATGTATGCGAAAAATCACGTTTTCTTATTTAGAAATATATCTGTTCGCCATTACCGGTGTCACTCATTTATTTCGACATCTTAGCAATGAAAATGCTTTGATCGTTAAAGGGTTAAGAGATTATTGTAGTGTGATTCAACTAATTTAACATTGTTTAATGAAATAGTAACTTTTTGCTCTCTTATGTCCAGTCTGACTGGACATCATCTTTCTTTTCTAAATTTGCTTTTCGTGCCAGTAATAAAGAAAATTAAATTATGCTTTATATAATTAGATCATTTTTGACATTGTGAATTTGAAAGTAACTTCTTTTGAAAAAGTGACGCTGACCGAATAAAATGTGCATAAGCGAGACTGGGGTCGGAAAGGTTTTATTCACCCTTTGAGCTGAGGGGATGAATTTCTTCAAAATGCACAAATGTTACATTGGTACCAGCATTTTGTAAACAAAAGATTCGGCTTATAATATACACGAAAAAATGCATTAATCTATTTTTAGATGAATTTGGTTGAAGCCCGGTGTCAATGTAAAATTTGAAGATTAAAATTAAGTGGGAGAAAATGCACTCACCAGAGCTCAAAGATTTAACCCCTTGAGGGGCAAAGCACTTTTGTTCCTAAAATGTTCAAATGATTGATTGACACCAGGATTCATAAACAAATTTATATAATAGTAAGTAAAAGCTGTTTCTCACGTACATTGTAAAAAACAAAACTTAATACTAAAATTCCGGTGCCAATGTGGCTTAAGGGAATTAAAACTAAGTGGTATATATAATATACCGGTGCTCTTCAAGGGGTTAAGGCAGTTATATTTTTCATTTATATTTTGATAGAAAATTTATCCATTACATCTCAAAGCGTTAAGGCGAAAACAAGGGGAGATTTACCATTTCAGAAAAATGGTGACAAACAAGAAATCTGAATTTAAAAAAGTAGCGCACTGTTAATACTGTTTTCGTATCGGATAGTTCGACATGGTACTGATGATATAATAAACTGTTTTCCTTCAAGGGGTTAAATATAATAACATTTTATGTACGATTATACTGGTATGGAAAAGTCGGAAATATGATTAATGTACAAAAGGTTTTGAACGCATTTTATCAGTTTTTCAGTATTCTGAACGAAATTTCAACCTTAAATCCTTTCCTTCTCATTTGCCGTGCCTGTGTAAAATTTAATAAAATTCATCTAAAATAAATCGCATTGAATTTTTAAAACAAATGATTTTAAAAAATAAACTTTGAAAGATTTTCTAGTTTAAAAAAATATTTTATAGAATATTAAAAGCTTTTAAATTTTATATTACAGATTTTCATGTATTTTCTTTTTTTTTTTACTTAAAAATAATAATTGTAGTACCTAAGTTATTTAGAATTGTAAAATAAATCAATACACATACAGCCTTCAATATATCTATATTCACAAAAATGCTTAGTTCTGTCGAAGTATGACTTGAAATACATTTTGAAAGCATAAAATAAACTTATTCTGTCCGAAGAAATACTGTTGAAAAAATCTTCAAGTATAGAATTTAAACACGATAAATTTAATTCACACGTAAACTTGAGCATGGAAAAAGTAAGATCCGTCAGTAAATAGGAAACAAATGAAATATACAACTATAAAAAATACAAATAACTTACAAAGAAAGAAAAAGGCTTTAGTTTTCTTATTCTCAGAGAATGAGTCTTGAAAACGCAAGCTCTAACTTGCTCATGATTGGCCGATATTGATTGAGAGGCGGAGTCTGATGAGTTTAAATGCAAGATGCTCCCAGTTGAAACTTTCAGTCCGGAATTTCAGAAAAAGTCATGGAAGGAAGACGTCTAGCTCAACTGGTGGTCATTATCACCTTATTTTCCGGTTTTGCCCAAAGCCTTTCGGTAAGTTTTATTTCTTTTGCTTTGTTCATAATTATAAGTGTGATTTCTTATTAAATGATTCTTGTTTTCCCCATAAGAAATCAAGCTAAATAAAACATAAATTCTTAACTTTCCACATATCTTAACTAGATATGTGGGTATCTATTATTTTGTTTAATGTGAAATTCTGTTAGCTGGTTTAATTTTTGAAATTTATTATCTAAAAAACAGAGTACTCTATTTATACGTTTCTCCTTTGTGTTTTTTTTTAATAAGTTTTTCGAGTTCCGTCCCCAACTTATTTTTGTTTATCTCAAGGATAAAATATTTTGTATAATGTGAGCATTTTTTAATTGGCTTTAAAAAATCTTTAAAATTGCTTTTCTTAAAATAAATTGAAAAAAAAAGACTGTTCTGTTTATAAATATCTCATGTATGTTTTTTTATAAGTTTTTATGAGTTCTGTCCCCAGTTGATTCTTGTTTAGCTCGAGAATAAAATGTTTTGTATAATATGAACAATTTTTAAATGGCTTAAAAAGTTTCTTTAAAAATGCTTTTCTTAATTGATAATTATTATTTATTTAAAACAGAGTGTTATACATTTCTTATGTATGTTTTTTTATAAGTGTTTTCGATTTCCGTCTTCAACTGATTCTTGTTTATCTCAAAAATAAAATGTTTTGTATAATGTGAACATTTTTTATTTGGCTTGAAAATTCTTTTCTTAATAGAAAATCACTATTTTTTAAAACAGAGAATTCTGTTTATATGCGTCTCATGTATGCCCAAAAATTTATTTATTTCGAAATTTATTTATTTAAAAAAAGTTATGTATGTTTTAGAGTTCTGATTGATTCTCAATGAATTCCCAATTGAGTTTTATGTATGGTATAATGTTTTGTTTACATGTTGAAATAAATTTTTAATTTCAATTATACTTCGCTTCGTAAAAAGAGGGGATCAGAAATCAATTTTTAATTAAAAGATTTCGTTCCCGTTTTAATTATGTATATCTTTCTCTAATTCTCTCTTTTTTAACGTATTCTCTGATTTTTTCTAGTAAAAGGATATTTTTTCAAGATAGTAAAACGCAAAACGACATTAAAGATGGTAACAGGGGTGTGAAAATCTGGGTGCCAGCGGGTAGATTCTCATCACTAAATTTTATTAGTTTTCTTCGCTTAAATGTAATTAGCTTTCAAAAAAAAAAAAAAAAACCTAGACGAAAAATTAGACAATAAATAACTATTAAAGTTTAGCGGTGAGAGACTGCACACTATCGTTTAGATTTTTACACCCCAGTGGTACTATTTACTCTGTCTTTACGGTGTTTTTAAAATTTTCTACCAATATTTATCCTCTCAGAGGAAAATCACTCCCATTCTTAAATTGTTGAAATGAATGTATGGCACCAGAATTGAAAACAAATTTAGTTTTAAATAAGAAAAAAAATCTCTAATTCACAATGTTAAGCAAAATTTTTTTCCCGTAAGTCTGCTGCCACCGTGGCGTTTAGGGATTAAGTCGTTTCATAAACATACCGCTTACTCTAAATGGGTTAAAAAAATAATCTAGAAATCCAGAAATCTCACTCAGGTTTTATAAAAAATACACACACCAGAATTATTATTTGAAGCTTTTTAATATATATTTTTTAACTTAATGTTAGTTATATATTTTTCAACTATTTTCTAAAAAAATTTCTAGTTCATGCAGAAATATACTTACCTGATAGCAGTAAAAGTGATTGCACTTGGCTGTTCTAGTCTTAATCCTTTGCGGCGGATTGCTTAAAAGTTGAAAGTAATGACTGACACCGGAATTTGAAAACAACTTTACTTGTAAATAAGAAAAAGGCTATGTTTCATGCATTCAGTAAACCGTAAATTTTTTTTACCAAAATTCTGGTGCCAATGTGGCGTTTGGGAATTAAAATTAAGTGGTTTCATAGATACTCCACTGCACCACTGGAGGGTAAGAATTTTTTTTCTTTTTGCAGATATTAAACGAACACACGGCGAAGATTGGAAAAGTAGAAACTTTAAAGAACGCTCCGAAATCTATTTACTTTATTTTAACCACTTAACTAATCTTCCCGTATACCGAACGGGTTAGAAGACGTTGCTTGATCTATCTCTTAACCTTTTCCGGCACACTGCGCCCGGTCTGGGATGCGTAATTTCAATTCCAAACTTGCAAACGGCACCAATAATATTTTAGTAAAATTTTGCTATTAGAATAAAAGCTTAAATTAAGGAATTTAAAATATTTAAAAAATTCTTTTCTGAATTCCGGTGTCAGTCGATAAATTCTCATTTTACTACAGATTTTGCCCGTGCCGGAAAGGGTTAACCCCTTGGGGACCAGCGACACTTATACGTGCCGCAAAAAGGCTTAAGAATCCCCGTTTATCCCCACCAGTAAGATTTTACTGTAAAATTTGCCTTATTTAATCGAAGCATTTTCCCAATTTAAGAAAGAATAAATTTCTGTTTTTAAAAACCTGTGACAAAACATTAAAAATTTCGTATAAAGCTCCCTTCGCGAAGGGGTTAAAGCATTTTGACACTACTAAGTTTTTTATTGCAATTTCATAGTAATTAATGAGAGAAATAAATTTTTAGATTAAATATTCCTAATATTTTGGTTGTATAAAGTGGTGTTTACCCCATATTTTCAGTTTATTGTATAAAAAAATCACTTAAGTGCACGATAAAGAAAAAAAAACTGTAACTTTATTAATCTAAATTTACCGAAATCTGTTATGCTTACTAAAATTTTATATGTACACTGTACAAGAAAATTACATCAACCTACAAAACTTGTAAGCAAAATTAGAGATATCTATAACTTTACAAAAGAATCAACTAAAATTTTGGTAATTTTACTAAAATTTTATCTGTAATCTTCGTTATCGTTACTTAAAAATTTCTGGGAATCCGATTTTCCAAAAAAATTCTTAGTAACCTTAACCCTTTCCGGTACGGGCAAATTCTGTTAGTAAAATGAGAAATTATCGACTGTCACCGTAATTTACACATGACTATTTTAGAAATTAAGAATCCCTTAATTTAGACTTTTATTGTTAATACAAAATTTTATTAAAATATTATTAGTGCTTCTTTCAAGTTTGGAATTAAAACAAGGTATCCCGGACTGGGCACAGTATGCCGGAAAAGGGTTAAACATTTTTTGATTCAAAGTACAAATCTGTATCTGTTACATGAATTTTTATTGTTGCCATTGCACAAAAAGTTCTTGAAATATAATTCTACTAGAAGTTTTTTGTAATTTTCTAGATTTTTTTAGAGTGTGGTTAATTAAGCCCTTGCAGCGCGGTGGTATACCTATGAAACCACTTATTTTTTTTCCTAAACGCGACACTGGCACCGGAATTTTGGTAAAAAAAAAATCCGCTTTTTTGAATTAGTGAAATATAGCCCTTTTTCTTAGTTACAAATAAAGTTGCTTTCAAATTCCTGTATAAGTCATTAATTTCTATACTTAAGCAATGAATTTGCTCTGTGCCGCAAAGGGTTAAGATTAACCCTTTCGTGGTTATAAGTGCGTATACGCGCCCAGAATACCACTTAATTTGAATTGCGAAATGCCCATACTGACACCGGAATTTTTAAATGAAAATTTTAATTTTACAAAGAACGTAAAAAAAAACATTTATTTATTATGAAATAAATTTGTTTTTAAATTCCGGAGTCATTCAATCATTTTAGTATTTTATGAATAGAAGTGCTTTAACCGCCAAAGGGTTAATTCAAGGTACGTACACTCGTAGCTTCCAACATCTTAGGTTTTTTTTTTTTTTTTTTTTTTTTGTACCACAAGCATTTAGTAGAAAAATTTCATTTTTTAATCGGTAGACTATGACATATGAGAACCTAATATTTACTATTAAATTTTTGTGGTACAAAAATTCATAAAATTTGCCAGCTATGCGTACACTCTTTACATTTTCACAGAGTTGAGTACCATTGTTACAAAATACATATCTTTGTTTCCTTTTATCGTAGTAAATTGTTCGAAATAACAATTAAATAAGACGGAAATTGCTTTTTAGAATAAACATCGGTTATGCAACCTTTGAAAATTAAATTAAAATGTTGTAAATTTATATGCAATAACATTCTAAATAATACTATTTTTAAATATGTTATCAGAATTTCATTATATATATTTAATATGCTAATTTTCAATATAAGACTCATAAACAAAATAAACGAACCCTTGAAAAATATATAAACTGTGCTACAGTGTATGCTTTTCTGTGCTGAAATTTTTATAAATCAACGTAAGAATTTTTCTTTTTAATTTAATTTTGTTTATGTAGTTGATGATCAATATTCAGTTGTTAAGTAAAAATTATAAAATTGCGAAATAGGAGGCATTCGATATATTTTATCATTGAAAATTTTTACGAAATATGAATTCTATAATGTTTTTGTATCAGATAGATATAAAGAATGAATAATTGATAGCATTTCTTTCTATTGCGTTATATATAAACTTATATCTATTGTATTAACTTAAATATAATTTATTTAACTGTACAATTTTATTATTTTTATATACAGTAGAATCTCGATCCATCGTTTTTCAAGGGTGCGGGAAAAAAACGATGAATGCGGATAAACTTCAAAATACGAAAAAAACTTAATGTTAGTGCATTACTAATGCATGCAATGTATACAATGTACTAATAAATACTGATTTGTTAATTACGAAATTGTAAAAGTAATAAATTGAAGTTATTGAAAATTTTTATTTATTTTTAAAAACTAATAATTTCGTTTGGCTTTTTGTTCATTTTTTTTAATCAAAAAAATAAATTTTCAAGATATATAACATATTTCTGGTCATTTTCTGTAATTTCATATACATATATAAAAGTTCACACAGTTTCAAATTCCGTAATTGCATGAGACAGAGTTGGTACTGGTGCCTTTAGCTTTCACCGGCCTGCTTCTTTACCATTATTTTAATTCTTTGCATTATCACACATTTCACCTATGTTTTGGGTACCACATGTCGCAACCTCTTGATCAATGGAAACATAACGTATCCTTTGCTAGATACAACAACTTTTCATCTTTTTCATTGTCGCCATCATCAGCACAAACGAGTTATTTTAAGATAAATGAAGTAATTCTAATCTGTATGTCATATGGATTTGCATGAGTTCCAACTTAATTTCGGTGAGGAGAAAAATTTTACTACGATGAATACGGGAAATGACTTTTTGAAGAACGATGCTTGCGGTTTTCGTTAACGTTATTTAAGTATAAATTTGCACAGGGAGATTAGAAATAAAACGATCAATGCGGGAAAGCGAAGGATGCAGGAACGAATGATCGGGGTTTTACTGTAATAAAAATGGTGCACGATTCAAAGTAGTTTTTTCAGAGAACTACAGAATTTATGCAAAATTGAAGGATAAATTTTTTGCCGAAACCAAATTATATAAAATATTTTGATTTTTATAAATTATTTTATTTAAAAAAATTTCATACTATACATTAATTTACATATATTTATATAGATTAACCATCTATTTTCACCATAAAGGTTTCAAAACTAGACTGAAATTTCTTATTATTAAAACGATCTTTAATTTATTATTATTATTATTATTATTTATTGCGTTTAACAATATTAATGCATTTCTACAAATATTTCTTTTATAAGAGGGAAAATATTTTTAATATGTTTAATGTGTTAAATTCATTCATCGAAAAATTTAGTTTTATTCTGACATTTAATAATTTCGGGAAAAAATCGACACATTTTTAATGCAATTTAGAATATTTTATTGTTCTATTTCTTCAAAGTCGCTAAAAATGTTTAATGTTTTAATATCATTTCTGATTTTAAATGACGATGTGAATCTTTTGCTTCATTTTTAACCATTTCCGGCAGGGGCAAAATCCATTAGTAAAATGAGAAATTACCAACTGACACCGGAATTCACAAAAGAATTTTTTAGACATTTTGCAATCCTTAATTTAATCTTTTATTGTAAGGGCAAAATTTCACTAAAATATTATTGGTGCCGTTTGCAAGTTTGGAATGAAAATTAGGAATCCCAGACCGGGCACAGTGTGCCGGAAAGGGTTAAATTGCATGGGCCATTATCTATATTATAAAGACCAGCCGTATTTGTGCTTTTCGCATACGTCATTTTGCGAATGGCAACACTTTCAAATTTTAAACAAAATTTCGGTTTTGAAATCTCTGCTAATGCAAATTTTTAACATTCTAAACATCGCACATTTTTAATTTTTACACTATTGAATAGGAGAGAAATGTATTTTGAAATGAAATTTATTTGAAAATTTTTATCTCAATTTATTTTTTTAACATAAATTTTTTTTGTAGATTTTAATACCGCTCTTCTAATTGTGGCAACAGGAGTGAGTACTCCATTTCTATTAAAAGCAAAGGAAACTAGTTGTATATACAATCCCAAAACCTTCTTCTATCTCATACGTACATTTAATATTTCAAAAAGTAGTTACACCTGTTAATACTTTAATATTGTTAATTCAATAATATACTAACTTTGATTTTAATTTTTTATTTCTGCTTCAGTCAATTATTCGGAGTAAAAACGTGGATCTACTTAATGTGGATCATGATCTTTTTTTAATTAATAATTTTCACTTATTCTGTTATCATCAGCTGTTTGCGAATAGCCGGCTTAGCAGGACTCGTGTTCCCGTCTGTACACGAGCCGTTGCACAATAAAACGACGAAGAATCGTGAAACCGATGCAAAAAGCGCTACGTTTACACAATGCTCTTTTCTCACGGAATATTTCCAAATTCAAGGAATATCTGTTGGCCTTACCAAAAACATACGCAAGAAATTTGACTCAATTCTGTACATAACTTTATACACTTTTCGATGGTACAATACTGAAAATAGCACGGAAATCAATTTACAGAACCCCCTTCCTGAAGATTTTTTTCAAATTCAGGGATGACATGCTTGCCATGCCCAAAAATAATCATATACAAAAAATTTAGTTCAGTTTTATGCATAACTTCATACACTTTTAGATGGTAAAATAATGAAAATGGCACAGACATCGCGATTATATAGCACCCTTCCGGCGGATTTTTTTTATCATATTCAGGGAGGGTTTGCTGACCATAGCCAAGCACTTACACAAAAATTTGGTTCAATTCTATACACTTTTCTTCACACACTTTTACGTGGTACAACATTGAAAATGGCACAAAAATCACTATTACATTGCCCTCTTTCGGCGGAATATTTCAAAATTGAAGGAAGACCAACTAGTCATAGTCAGACACTTAAAAAAATTGTTTCAGTACTGTGCATAACTTCATATACTTTTAGATGATACAATATTGAAAATGGCACAAGAATTGCTATTGCAGCGTACCCTTCCGGTGGAATATTTCAAAAATGAAGGAGGACCCTCTTGCTACAGCCAAAAACATCCACCAAATATCTGGTTCAATTCTATGTATATCTTCACTTTTTGTTAGGCATATCTTCAATTTTAGTGCATATATACACTTTTTGATGGTAGAATGGTGACATACGGACACACAGGCACACACGCACACGGACAGACAGCCTTTTTGTAAAAACATGTTTTTTGGAATCTCTGACCGCTAAAACGTGTAAATCTGTCAAAACTGAAAATCGAAAAAAATTTCGATTACAATACTTTTTTCATTTGAAGGTAGAAGAAAGTAAAAAGGAAAAAAAATATTAGGGGAAGATGGGGATACTTGAGCCATTTTTTAAATTTTAATTTTTTAAAATTTTTTAGAATTTCTTAGAACAAAATAAAATATTGAAAATGAAAATTTGATATTTTTTCTTCAATTGAAAACCACTTTCAATTAATTTTGAACTATTTTTCTATGTCTAATAAATTTTTACTTTTTCTTTTACATTGTGGCTCAAGTATCCCCATGGAGGGGATACTTGAGCCAGATGTCACATTCGCACCAGTATTTTGCAAAGAAAAAAACCGATTTACAATATACGCGAAAAAATGCATTAAACCTTTTTCAAATAAATTTGGTCGAATTTTCTGGTGTCGTTGTGACATTTCAGAATTAAAATTTTGTGGTAGAAAATTCTACCAGCAGAGCTCAAAGGGTTAATCACCATACTTTAAAAATGGTACCAAGGTATATGATTTCTTTTTTACATGTTCAGAACTATAAATATGTTACCATGTTGCCAGTTTTAGAAAGAAAAATTGAACAACTGTAGAGATAAAGGGGGTGGCTCAAGTATCCCCTATGCTCAAGTATCCCCACTCTCCCCTACTGTATCTTTTTATTTCCATTTTCTCATTAAACGAGAATCGATTTGAAATTTAAATACGTGTATTTTCAAGAATATTATCCGTTATAAAAACCGGTGATAGATCCCGCCAGATGTATGTGTGATAGCCTGAGAGCACGTTAGAATGCATCATTCTCATCATGGATGCCTCCAAACGGTGTGCATGTGCGGTCGTGCATTTTTAACAGCGGAAAAAGTAAGTGATACTGAAATCTAATGTCGAATGCAAAACGTGTGTGTCACATAGGTCGGTATTCCGATATTGCAGAGATTTTTGTCGTAGAAGAAGCAGTATTGACGACAGATCACGACTGGTCAAGTGCATATGGTCTTCCACTATAAAAATCCTTACACAGTCGGAATACCGATCTGCGCGGCATACCGTAGTATACACATTTTGCATTCGACGTTAGATTTCACTAGCGCTAACATTTCCCACAGTTAAAAATTGTACGACCGCGTGTTAACACCGTTTGGAGGCATCCATGATGGGAAAGATGTCTTTTAACGTACTATCACACACACATTTGGTGGGACCGGGTAACATCGATGCATTTTCAGCTCTCTGCGCCCTCTATAGAAGTATGCGCAGTGGTATTTCTGTTCAAATTATGGAGTTATTACAACGCGACTTTCATTTGGACGACCCTTATTAATCATTTTAATATTATAATATTAACCCTTTGCAGGGCAGGGCAAATTCATTGCTTACGTATTGAAATTAATGACTGACACCGGAATTTGAAAACAACTTTATTTGTAAATAAGAAAACGCTATACTTCACTCATTCAATAAACCGTAATTTTCTTTAACAAAATTCCGGTGCGAATGTGGCGTTTGGGAATTAAAATTAAGTGGTATGTCTATGAAACCACTGCCCTTCAAGGGGTTAAATGCCATCATCAGGGCTGCCAACTACTACGCCTATTTACAGTCAAATAAAAACATTAGAAACAGAAATTTTAGTAAATAATTAAGAATATGTAGTGTAATACATAACATTGAATATACTTGGTATACATTTTACTAAAATATTTTTGTGGTTTTAAACATGTTTATAAGATTTAAATAGGCGTAGAAGTTGGCAGCTCTGCATCATATAACTATTCAACTATAATTAAAGATGGATTACTTGAACGAAAAAAAAACATTATTTGATTTTTAGTCTCTGAAATTTTCTTGTAGAGAGACATGAAAAAGATTTTGCAATCATGCCAGAATATTCCCAAATTAATGAGCAAGGGAAAACAAAAATTGTAAAAACCATTTTAATAAATCCGAAATTCAAATTAGAAAATTCATACGAAATTTTCTTTTTGCCTTTTTTACCAAAGGGCGAAAGTCAACAACGTTAAAATTAATAATAATAATAATAAGAAGTTCTCAAGTTTACCATAACATAATTTCTGCATTAGCTACCTACCTATTTATAAATTACTACAAAAAAAAATTTTTAAATGTAAAAAAAATATTTCTTTTTTAATTTAATGAAATCTTATTACTGACGCCCTTTTGAAATCACATTCAAGTACTCTCATAATTGGTTGATTTTTTTGTTACCTATTTACGTAAATGTAATTTTAAATATACATTTACTTTGAATTCGTCTTCGATGTTTTATACAAACATGAATGCAAATATAAAAAGAGTTTTTCAGCGTAAGATAATGTTTAACATTATTTCTATCGGTGCCAAATGCCTCATTTTAAGATTATTATTGAATACTTTAATTTTATACTTATATTATTAATTGAAATGATCACAAATCAATTTTATTACATTGAATGCATACTTTCAAAACTATCAGCTGTAAAAATTAAGAATAAAATAGCCCTAATTTAAAACTTTAAAAGTTGTGTTTTCAAATCGATAGAACTTGTTAATAATAAGTTTTATATTAGTTAATAAAAGGAGCATTTTTATTGCATAAATAATTAGAACTCATACTTGAATAGAAATCACAGCAAGAAAAAGTGCTCCTTTTTCTTTTACATTAAAACTGACGCTAAATACATTTACAAAGAAGTTTTAATTTTGAACGCATTTTCCTTAAAAATAGAAAGTGTTCTCTTTTCAAAATTTACATGATGTTGACTTCCGCTTTGAAATCTTATGAATAATTAAGAGCGAGAAACCATGAAAAGTTCTGGAAATTTTCAAATAGAAAAATTGTAAATGTAGGAAGAAAAGGATGCATAATTAGTCAAAATAAATTATTATTTTTTAAAAAGAGAAAAAAAACCTAAAACTTTTAAATAATGAAGTTTTATTGAATATTTATTTCTTTGATCTTGACTTAGTAGAACTTGACTTAATTTGACATTATTCCAGATATCAATAGCGCAATGATGACAGAAAAAAAAGATATTAATTTAATGTATACAAAAAATTTAGGCATTCATGCTATATATGATACTCTTAATTGAATAGCCAGATAATATTCATTTAACTCTTAAATGCAAGATTTTTTATTTTGTTTCGAAAAAATTATATATGATTCTCAGAAAAGTTTATTAAACAGGAAAAATATTTTATTTTAAAAGTCAGACATATATTTTTCGTATTACGCGATAACGTTTTCTTATTTTGCACATTTGCAGTACAAGTAAAAACATTGTCACATCTAAAATATTGCAAATTAGTAAGTATTTTAATAAGTATGAATCTAAATACCTTATTTTATATCGTTTTTTATTTTGTAAAACTCAAAACTGAATTCCCTTTCAGAATTGCATTTTTTATTTTTATATCAAGTATTAGATACCAGAAATTTTAAGATAAATTTTTAACTTTATTGTTAGCGTATTTTGGCAATTTTTAACCCTTTCCGGCACACTGTGCCCGGTCTGGGATACTTAATTTTAATTCCAAACTTGCAAACGGCACTAATAAAATTTTAGTAAGAATTTACATTTACAATAAAGGCTTAAATTAAGGAATTCAAAATATCTAAAAAATTCGTTTGTGAAATCCGGTGTCAGTCGATAATTTCTTATTTTTCATCAGATTTTGCCCGTGCCGGAAAGGGTTAAAGGAATAATATTTCTATATAAATATAGTGGTTGCTAAGAACTTTAATTTTTCAAATTGCCTTATAAATCAAAACTTGCAGGAATTATAACGGGACTGATAAAATTACTATCTATCTTGTTAAAAATGTACACACACTGCAGAATTCAATATAACAGTCTAAAACCAGGTCAATACAAAGCCCCAATAACAATACAGGAAGATTAACGGACTCCCATGTCAGAGGCCACGGCTTAGAATCATCTCGAAGAAAAGGAAAAGTATTTTTTCTTTCCTTTCAATGAATACAGATGCTTCTAATCTGTTCAATAGATGGCCCCACCAGCCATTTCATCCACTTTTGACGAAATTCATATCCTGAAACAAAACGAAGAATGTAATTTCCTCAATCTGACAAAATATTGGCTCAGAGCGTTTCTCAGGAAACGGTTTCTTCAAAAACGAATGTGTATATCTTTTTTTTTTTTTCATTAATCTTCATTACATAGTCCTAGTGCAACTCTCATAAAAAAAGTATCTTGAATATTATCGATAAAATATACCGGTAAGAACAATAAAATTTATACTAGATGCTCCGACCCTGCTGCGGCCTCTGTGGAGCCAGTTACTGGAAACCCCAATGAAGCTAAATTAAATAATTATAAACGAGAAGTCATCGCTCTAATGTATCAAAAGCAACTTTTGACCCTTTGTGCCACAGTGTTCTAATCCTCCGAACACCCAATTTGATTCCCAAATGTCAGAAATGCTTGAGAATTTTGACCCAAGTATTCTCCGTTCATTATCAGGGTGGCGAGTTGTCAGTAAAAAACACAGTCAAGAAAAGAACAACCAACAAGTATATTCTTACAGAAAATACTCCAAGAAGCATAAAGAGATTGAAGGATGATTCAAGGAAATTTAAATGAAAAATTTATTACCGTAATTTCGGGTGTATAAGCCGCGGATCAAACAATTCTTTTTGGACCCAGAAATCTTATTTAGTGATTGAACTCAAATATTTACGGCGATCTAATTAGTTATATTTGTTTCTTAAAAAATTCTGGGTCAAGAAAGAATTGTTTGATCTGCGGCTTATACACCCGAAATTACGGTAAAAACATAGCTACCAATTTTCAAGTAATCTTCCGTAATACCGGGATCAGTTTGGTCCAGTTTAACGCCATTTCAAACCAGAAAATATATTTTATGAATCTTTATTTAGTTTATTTCAGGTTTGTTACTGGAATATACTTAATTTCATTTCTTTGAAAAAATTCTGGTTCGAAACTCATTAAACCAGGGTCAAATTAATGCATGTATTATGGATAATCGATGTCAGGTTGGCACCTATGTAAAAAAGAGGTTTAATTTAAAATCGATGTAATCTAAAATATTTGAAGAATTTCAAACATTTTTCGTTTAAATAAACAAGAATATCTACAATTTAACTCTAATTCAGCATTTTTAAAAATATTAATTTAAAAATTACAATAAAACTATTTTAAGTAAAAATTTCAAAAAAATTATCTAACTTTTATTTTCAAAAATCATACTTTCAAAAATAAATATTTTTTTCAAATTTTCTGAATTAACATTAAAGTAAAATAATAAAAAAAGACAAGCTCCAAGTTTGAAGCATTATTTATCTTTGACGGTTCTTGAGTTATAACAACTTAAATCCAAGAATTTGAGATAAAATCCATCATGGAGAAAAACACATTTCTACAAGAACAGGGTGGCGAGTGGTCAGGGAAAAACAGAGTCTAAAAAGGTGTTAAATACCAGTATTTTATTGCAGAGAAATTTACCTTCTTTAATCCCTTTATATTATTAGAAGCATTTTCTGTAAGTAAAAATTGGTAGATTCCTCTTTTTTTCACACTGTTTTTCCCTGACCACTCGCCACCCTGAAGAAATCATTTCCGTAACATCAATTGCTTGAAAACTAGATTTTGAAAACAAACCAAAACGAAAAATTTAATATTTCCCCTTCTAATTAAGATAGAAACATGATTTAATTCTTTGAGGGGCAAAATCCTTATATTCTTAAAATGCTTAAATGATTGATTGACACCAGAATTTAAAAACAAATTTATTTCAAAAGTGGTGAAAGCTTTACTTCACATACTTGATAAAAATTAAAATTTTCACTTCAAAATTCTGGTGTCAGTGGCATTTTGGAATTAAAATTAAGTGTGATATATTTTATTCCATCGCCCTTCAAGTGGTTAAACGTCATTTGAAGTATTAACAAAATAGTGCAATAAAATATTTAAAAAAAAATAAAGATTTTGGTGTCCCGGTACCTCTTAATGCAAAAAGCCGAAGACTTGGTAACTCTCATTGCGATTTTTTTTCAACTTCAATGCTGTCTGAAATGAAAGAAGCGTATATTTCTGGAATAATAATGATATGTTTGTGTTTAAATGAAAATAAGATATCAGCGGATTTTTAAATTTATTCTTCTATGTAAATTTTCTGTACTGAAGTATTCTTGCGAAATCGCCTGAGAATATTCCTACATACAAATTTCAAGCAAAAGAAAAATTGCATTAAAGAAATCCTTATTAGATTTTGATCGAATTTCTATTCATATCAGCTACCACTCAGAAAGCTTCTGCTGTCGGTTGATCTTACAAAAGTAAACTATTCTGACAGATTTGGTTTTATTGAAATACACGCTTTTAATAGAGACTATTTCTTCCACTATATTCCGAAATCAACTGCCTATAGCTGACATAATATTATTTAATTCTTATTATCCATGTTATAATCAGAAAATTACTTTAAACCTTTATTTTCCATAGTAGAATACGTTCTACTAATTGCATAATTCAGAGAATCTGAATTCATACCAGAAAATTTCAATAATATATTTCATTTCATTTAACGAAATAATGTCTGTTTTAAATAAAATAAATATTGTTTTTTTTAAAGTTATGGTGTGAATTACGAATATCTGAATTAAAAAATCCACTAAGTTGCAAACGCTGGTGATAGCATTTATAATATAGACAGTAGCGGCTCGTCAGGGAGTGCTGCATCCGATTTTTCACACCACTAAAAATTAACAAAATCTTTCATATTATTTATTTGACAAATTTTGTTGATTAAATAAAACTGAAATAATCATACAATTTTAGTGGTGTGAATAAATTGTTGCAGCACCCCCTGTCTAGCCGCTACTGACTATAAATGTGAATTTTACGCGTTTTTTCACACCAGTATTTTTTTAGAGAATATATTGTACTGTAAAATCGCAAAAAATGTCCCGGGTAAATAAAATGCTATTTTCTATAATAAAATACTGGTTTGGAAAAACGCGGAAACCTCATCCCTAATACTCCATTAGAAGGGTAATAATTTTATTGTTTTCATGAAATACAAAAATATTTTTCATCTTAAAAATAAATTCACTCGGTGCAAAACTTAAATAATAAACATAAAATGCTATTTTTAAAAAATGTGAGTATTCAAAAGAAAATGTTATAAACACCAAGTGTAGGTAATAGGTAAGTGTTGTCAGGTTTCCTGCGTAAATCAGCACTCCAAATGCTTTGGACGCTATTAATTTCTTAAAGTTTATTTCGCAATATGTAATCGTACACAATTTTGTCATCAGTTAAGGCGAAGAAAAGGACTTCAAAAGGCTGGTTCCAGTGACTTTGGAGCCCCGATTTATACCGTATACTCTGCAATAATAATATTATACCCATTACATAGCCATTTAATGTAACGTTACTTGCGCATCACAAATGGTCATATTCTGATTTTTATCATTTGGCTGATTTTTTATTTTGACATTCCAAATTCAAACCAGTAAATTTCAATAGTTACTTTTGCTTTATAAGATGATAGATATTCCATAAATGGAATAAAAGAATATTTCTGGCTTGCTCCAATACTTTTTAATAAAAAATCTGACGGATTCAGTAACACTGCTTATAGGTGTTACAACAATCCTCGGAATAATCTTTTTTTTTTTTTTTTTTTTTTTTTTTTTTTTTTTTTTTTTTTTTTAATATTAAATAAACATTTTTACAATCACTATTTTCGTACAAATATGTTCGTTTCAGATTTATATTATTTCTGCCGCAGGATTATGTAATACGAAATATTTCTTCATACTTTGTGTGACGTCAAGAAACGCCACACAAAGTGGGTACACGGCTCCCTGAATATTAGACTTGTACTGCGACAAAAAACGCGGATTGTTTTCAGAGTATGTACGGTCCCGTAAATTTTGGTACCATTAATTTTTTAAAATTTCAGTTCTAATTTTCTGAGATTAAACGAGACAAAGAAATCTGTTATAACATACTGTTGCCTAAATTTAAGAAACGGTACATACGTTTTAAAAAAATACGCCTTCGGCAACCACCGTTTTTGTGACACCCTCAGGCCTAGTATTCAGAGGCCGGTGACGCCTCGTATTTATTAAAAAAAGGAACAACTTGTGTGTTTCAATTCTGTCGAATTGTCGAGTTATTAATTGTTATTTCATAATAACAATTAGTGGAGTTATTAATTATTATTTTCTAATAATAATTAGTGGTATTATTAATTATTTTTTCTATCAATAATTATTGGAATTATTAAGAACTATTTTATAATAATAATTAATGAATACATGAGCTAACGAAATCGAAACATGCATATTGTTAGAATTTTACCTTTAATTTCCCTGCTTTATGTGACATTTCGTGACATTACAATTAAGCTTGTCAAGGAATTCTCCTATATCTAGGGGGAATTGCAGAAACCCTCTTACTGGTAAGCTTTTTATTGAAATTTTTGTTGAAATCTGTTATAAAAAAATTTAAAAATTAGTTTTGGATAAAAAAGTAACCGTTCCAACGCCTGCGTTGCAGTCAATACGGTGAACCAAAATGTAATATCGACTTTCCTCTCATAAAGCTATAGCACTTATTCCTTTATCTGATGTTTGCGTTATTTTCTTTTGAATACTTATAAATAACAAAATCAGCATTTTGTGTTTGTTGCTTAACTTCTGAACACCAGTCTGAATAAATAAATAAAAATATTGTCGTTAAATTCTGTTAAAAAAATTGATACAGACATTTAAATTCGGCAAAGCAAAAATATAAAAACAGAGTTAAAAAGATAGGTGATAAATATTTCTGAAATATTGCCGCAAAATTTACCTGAAGCGTATGTTTTTGGTAAATAAGCTCTTTTTATGTAGCAAAACAATTTAAGAACTTCTACAGGGTTTGTACGCTTCAAAGACTTTCTAGCACATTTTATCAGAATTTTATAAAATAATATTTGCCTTATTTAATAAAAAATGCTTTTTTTTATAAAGCGACTATTACTTTATACAAATTTTGGTACTAAAACATCTAAAATCTCCCGAATCCTTTGATGCATATGAACCCTATTCTATGACGTCTGTGCTAGCTAACACACTAATTCAGCACTTTTTACCATATTTAATACTTTCTACTTTGATTTATCGGCCTTTGATGTTCGTAATTACTTGGGTTTATCGAAAATGTTTAAAAAGGCTAATGAGGTTGTCTTCAAAATGTACTCTATTGAAAATAATTCACTTTAATGTAAGAAACTCTTTGATGAGGCTGCATATAACTCTAAAATACTATCGATTATATCTGGGTTGCCCACTTCATGGAATTTCCAGACCTGGAAATTCTTTGGCACCAGTACTTTCTTACAGAGAACCTTTCTTTAATTAAGATGCGTTTAACCTGGAAATTTTTTCTATAAAAAGATACTGGTATTATTACTGGAAAATTTCCTGAAGCGTGCCAACCCTGTATATGCTCCAATTATTTGATAAACACCTTGAAAACGATATTGTCAAGAAAATATTCCCAACTTAAATTTATTGCTGCATTTAGGTTTATTTAGGTTTAGTGCTGCAGCTAAAGTGGGAATTTAAAAGGGCTGTAATTTCCGGCGCATAATCCGCGGATCAAACAATCATTTTTCGACCCAGAACTTTTAAAAATAAAATGCAACTTCTTCAATCGCGGTAAATATTTCGCTTCAATAACTAAATAAAATTTCTGGGTCAAAAAAGAATTGTTTGATCCGCGGATTATACGCCGGAAATTACAGCCCTTTTAAATTCCCACTTTAGCTGCAGCACTGCATATACAGTGCTCAGCAAAAGTTTAGACATTGGTGTTTTTTAACCTTTAAATAAAAAATTCGAACACGTGAGTTTTAGAAATGGCTCTACTTATTTTCAAATATATTTTAAACAATGTACAGTAAAAATAATGGTTATAATGTAAGACAATATATAATTTAACTGAAAAAAGTAAAATTTGCATATTGCAAAAGTTTAGACACTTTTTTGATTTTTAGCCAACTGTTCATGGATAAATGCAAATTTCCAATTTATAATGTCACATGTCTGAAATATTTAATTATACCTAGATATAGCATCAGTTAGTGAAAATGCCGCGAGCTAAAAATATTCATTTAGATGAGGTAATTGAAGTAGGGAAGCTGAAATGGAAAGGAAAGACAGTTGCAGAAATTTCAGCAAAACTGAATCGTCCAAAATGGTTTGTCTATGAAGTATAGTCTAAGGATGACTCCTCAAAAAAAAAAAAAAAAAAAAAAAAAAAAAAAAAAAAAAAAAAAAACATAATCTGAAAGACCTTGTGTGACAAGAAAATGCGATGACAAAAGGATCCAGAAAGTGACATTTACACAAATAATGATTGTTAATCACATTAAAAGTAAGTCTGTAAATTTCTGTGTCGACGGACATGATGCGTAGATGATTAAAGAAACAGGTAAATCAATTTACATGACAATAATAAAACAATCAGCTTTAAAATCTCGCTATAAATTGTCCAGAATTCAATTAACTTGCAAACATACGTCATACGGACCCAAATGGTACGCTATGATATTCAGTAACGAAAAAAAAGTGGAATTTGGATGGCCCAAACACGTGGGCATACTATTGGAATGACTTAAGCAAAGATCCTGGGACTTTATTAAGTCGACAAAAAGAAGGTGAATTTTAAATAATTTGGTCCTCACTTAGCTTTAATGCTCGTGCATTTGTGGAGTTATTCATTGGTTGCCAAGCAACACAAGACTACGTATATACGTTGGAGATTAATTTTTAGTCATTTGGGGAACTTTTGCTGATCTAAAGTATGGATTTTAGCATCTATTCATGTTGCATACAAAAGAAGAACTTCGTCTAACTCTGAAAATACTATTGATCTCAACTGGCCGGCGTGTAGTTCTGATCCGGGCCCAATCGAAAACTTTTGTTACATCATAAGTCGTAATGTTTATGCACATTTTTGTTATAGTTTTCTTTGAATGAGTTTCGAGCTGCTGTTGAACATGTTTGGTACGAAATAGACCCCTAAGTGACGCAGCATTTAGTTTTTTCGATGAAAAGTCACATTCTTGCACTAACTGCAAACAATGCGGGTGCAACTCGATTTTAATTTTTAGTTATTTTTTCTGTAAATACACAATTTGTCTATACTTTTGCCACAGTGTTAATTTTATTTTTTTGTCATTATATTTTATGTAAAAGGCAAAATTCAAAATTTATTGTGTGTGAATAAAGGATAAGTCACAACTAATATTTGACAGAGGAATTACAAACATTCGGTACATACTTCAGAAAATAGAAGCATAATCGATCATTGTCTAAACTTTTGCTGAGCGGTGTATTAGCTGCAGACCACAGAGTAGTAACAGAGCCTCAACTCGGCTTGAAAAGAGCGCCCTCAGTGGATCACTTAAAAACTAAACCATCGCGTTGGCGATTTTTATCCTCGTGATTTCTGTTTACCTTATTCTGCTTGGCGCTTCTTGCTGAATGCTGATTTCATTATCTTTGCACATGTGCTTATGCTATTTGATCTTAGATTTCCGCGCTTATATTGATTCGTAATTATTACTGTTATTATTCTTGAATTTTCAAGTTTAAATTATTAGATCGTTATGTTAGGAAGAGACACATGCATTGTTTGCAAGACGAATACGTCAAAGTTATTTCATAATTCTTTCATAAATTTCAAAACAAGAAGCAGCAAGCCGTCGCTGTATTTGTTTTTCCTTATCATTTGTCGCCAAGGAAGCGATGTTTCGCTGAATTAGCAGCCTCTCTTATGTTATGATCGTAGTTTCAGAGTGGTCCGCTCGTGTCGCTACTGTCTATGCGTAATCCCATGTTAAACAAGTTACCATTACAGTGTATGAAAGTTGATTCTCTGTTCCGTACTCTGTGCTGCAGACAATTGTGTATTTCGTTCGGTGTTAACAGAAGGGTCTTCTTTGTTGTAAAATCCACATAAATTTTAAGGTTTGTGTTTAGTTATAAAGAAAATCAAAATTTGGTTCGAACCTTTATATTTAAATTTTTGAGTGCTCCTCTGAAAAAAAGAGAAAACATAGTATGTTTTAGACATTGGGGGATACCCGAAGGCGCGCGGCAGGAATGTGGAAACGGGCGGCCGTTTTTCCATAGTCACAAGCATATGAAAAGCATTTCCTCTCCAAATTATGAATAGTCATTTCTCTAGAAATTTTACCAGCATAAAGTTTTAAAAGGTAACTCTAGGAAAAAAAAAAGTCATTTGCACAAAAAAGTTATCTTTAGGTCTTTATTATCTTTTACATGCTAAAAAAAAATAATCGATGATAATTCTACTGTTCAGTGGTATAACTTCCAGTTAATGCTTTACTTTTTTAACCCTTTAACGTTCATTGGTTTCGCGACGAAACCACAAAATTTTAATTCCGATACGCAACACTGACACCGGTATTTTTATATAAGAATATCCCTTTTATTATGTATGTGAAAAATCACGTTTTGTTATTTACATATATATCTGTTCTTAATTACCGGTGTCAGTCATTTATTTCGACATCTTAGCAATCTAAATGCTATGATCGTTAAAGGGTTAAAACATGAAGATATTGATCAAATAGTTCACGCCCACCATGTTTGAAAAACAAATTTTCGAGGCAAAAAAAAAAGTTTAAGGTTTTACCATAACATTACATTCTTATTCAACGAGTCCAGTTACGTTTAACGATTGAAAAATATTGAAAGAAATTGGAATATCCCGAAAAAGATTCAACACTTAAATACGTAATTTTTAATTTGTTTCTAAAAAATTACATATGACTCTCAGAAAGGTTTATTACACAGGAAAAATAATAAAAAAATCAGAGTTACATTTTTCTTATAATACGTCAATCTTTTCTTGTGTTGCACATCTGGAATACACGTAAAAGCTACTGTCGTGTGGTTGTTTTATGCTAAAATATTGCAAATTAGTGAATATTTTAATAAATATGAATCCAAATACCTCATTTTATATAATTATTTATTATATAAATCATAACATTTAACTCTTTAATTCCATGATACAATACGTTCTAGAAATCATGAATTTCAGCGAATCTGACTTTACACCGGAAAGTTGCAATTGTTATTTTCGCTTTATTTAAATATGGAATATCTGTTATTTATTAAAGTGTAATATTGCTGCTTTAATTTTCTGATATGAATTAGGAATATACTAATTGAAAAATCTATTAAATACGAAACACAGTTGTTTGCATATATGCAAAGCTGTGCACTATAGGGATAAGGCAAAAATTTACACGTGCACACTTGAAGAATGCAAAAAATGTAAGAAATGAAAAATAAAAAAATCGACACATAGAAGTAGAACCTCCTCTTAACCCTTTTCACTAGCGAAATATTGTTCATTCGCCAAGAGAGATGCTAAGGTGTCCTGTGTAAGTTACTACTCCAAATGCTTTGGACACCACTAATTTCTTACACTTCATTTCACTATCTTTAACCGCTTCACTGTTTTGCCGGTACATCGTACGGGCAACGTGTTTTTGTCAATCATGATTCGCCCGTACTACGTTTGACAATTATATTCCAATTATAATTTTTTATTCTCACCAGTAAAATCTTATTGTAAATTTTGCATTGTTTAATCCGAGCACTTTTCTGATTTAATTATTACGAATTTCTGTTTTGAAAAACTGGTGATAAAAGATTAAAAATTATGTAAAAGACGTGAAAGAATAGATATTATTAGAAAGTATTTTTCAAAAATTGTTCAATTAAGTAGTTAATCGCAGGTAATTCTGCTATTTGATAAGTCAAATAAAATTACATTAAAATACTGATGTACCGAGCATTTGGAGCTTCTATTTACGCAGGTCACCTGGCAACAATTGTGATGAGTAACAAAGTCCCCTCTCGAGTGCAAAGAGTTAAATATTATACACAGGCAATCACTTAATCGAGTCCACGGCTGAAATTCCTGAATTAATTAAAACGCATTTCGCATATTAAAACGCAATCGGTCTGCCAAGTCATATCTTGGTGGAAAAAACCGGAAAATCTAATTTTAGCGGTTCACTCTTAGGTTCACTATTGTGTGTTCCTGCTCCCAGTTTTTCATGTTTTTATACCTTTGGATCCAGGAAAACACGATTGTAAATCTACGAGTCAACTGCTAAAATCGGGTTTTCATGTGTTTTCACAAAGATATGACTTGGCAGACCAATTGCATTTTAATACGAAAATCGAGTTTAATTATTTCCAAAATTTCAGTCGTGAACTCGATGAAGTGATTGTCTGTGCTGCCGCCCCTATTATACTTAAAAATGCGGTAGTAGAATCAAAAAGATTTCAATCGTATTTAATTTTCCAAAACATTACTGTAATTCATGCGTATCGATTAAGACAGAGCAGCGAGATACCTTTTATAACTCATGCATATTAACCCCTTAATTATCACTTTCGTGATATCCGTGGGTGATTTTTATTCAGATTGTTTGATTCTCGACAGTTTTATAAAATAGTTAATTGGTTTTATTCTGGTATCACTTTATTTGTCACTAAATCGCTCGAATACTTCTATTTCAAATAGTGGTACCGATAAGCAATCTCAATTTTTAAACCGTAATCGAATGCAACCATTAACACTAGAACCTCCATATTGGTCATTTTGACTGCTATAAAATAAAAATATTTCGATTGGAACGAATAATATTTTTCTAAAATAAGTTCATTATATACCACATTGAAATATGTTAAATAATTAAACTAAAAAGTTATAAATAAATATTCTGGTGTTTAATATTTTTAGAATACTTTGATAAAGTTTCGGACTATCCTAGTGTTGAGAAGTTAAAGCCTTGTTTTATTTCATTAAAATGTTATTTTAAAACTAACTTTCATTAAATGTTCTTGTTCTGGGAAAATCTAAGGAAATTTTTTCTTCGATAGTTATTTTAGTTTTTTATTATTTTCCATCCAAAATTAAAGGAATGCGATACAGATTTCAATCTCTTAATCATTTTTAGGTTTTCAATTCTTTGCTATTTTTTCAATTCAAAGAAATTGCTGACAACTGGGAAAAAAAGAATCCACTTTCTTTGACTTGCTCTTTTCAAGCGGTCAGTAGGAGCTAAAAAAATATAAAATTTGATTTGAGGATGACACTAGTTTGAGATTATCTGACATCTATTAAACAACTTATTCGAAAGATAGGGTGAATAATTTCATATAAAATCGGTAGCGAAATTAAGTTATAACCCTTTTAAAAATATGTATGCTTATTTTACTAATAAATAAAAATGGAGAATGTTAAAATGTATTTACTTTAAAATAAGAACTTAATTAATCTGATATTATATAAGGAACAAAGTTTGTTTTTCAAAACATACCTGTGTTTCCAAATAACACTATTTGTGGTACTTTTTCTAGTTTTAATCTAAGAGAAATGTTCTTATTTAAAAACAATGGAAAACAAAAAATAGTAAAAAATTAGACGCCTGCAAAACTTGTATACATGCATATACAGAGAGAAAGATAGGAATAAATGTAAGAGAATTCAACTTACCCTGCTGCTGTTTCGGGTCCATTTCGAGCCCAAATCTATATTTTGTGTTAACAAGTCTCCGAGTTTTTGTAAATTACTACTATCTTAGAGAAAATGTTGTTCTTTTAAATCGCCCAAATATTTCAACTCTATAAAAAACATTTCCTGTATCGAAATACTGGTTGTAGTTTGATTCCACCCCGGACACATGTGGGAGATTCCTAATTCAAATAAAACCATTTTAAAAAAATCAAAAAATTCTTTGTTTTTTTTAAATTTCTACTATAAAAGTGCTAGTGATTTTCCTGTTTAAAATTTAACAATAAAAAATCCGGTTTTTACGATTTTTTTAATTGTGAAACTAACTAATACGAATTCGGTACACAAATTCCAGACGCTTCTTTTTCTTTATTCTTTTATGCAGTCAAAATATAGAAATTGACATTTTTTTCCAGTGATTGTATTTGAATCCAAAAAACACAAAACAAAATTTTGAAATAAATTTTATTAAATGAATGCAAAAATTAATGCATAATAAATTATATCTAAAGCTTTATCGTGCTTTAAAAATTCATTAAAAATTCATCTTAAAAAAAAATTAAGTTTAATGGTTTGTTTCTTGTATTAAAAGATGGTAACGCACAAAACATAAACTGAAGCATTATAAAATAACAAAACGGAAAATTTACGGAGAGGTTTTTACTGTTCCTGGAATATATAGATCAAGAATTTCTTTGGTACCAGTATTTTCTTGTAGAAAATCTCTTCTTTATTAAAACGGAATTTTGTAAGATTCAACAAGATTTTTTTATACAACCAATACAGTAATCCCTTAACATTCGCGAAGGTTAGGTGCCGTGAATGGCAAAACCGTGGTCGCAAAACTGCTATTTTTATGTTCTGTTCGCACCACTATTTTACTAGAACGCCCGAAAATTTTACTCAACCTTGATATTTCTCACCAGAATTTTTATTCAACATTATTAATTGATTTACTTAACGAAAAACTGTGCAGATTAAATTTAAACTATTTCAAGTAAAATTTTTTGGTTTCGAATTTAAACTTAATCACATTGTTGGAGTCGAATCGGCACCTTCCGGGCGTTATAGTATTAAAAAAATACATCTTGCATTATACTTTTTTTAAAAATTCTGTTAACGCGTATTTAAAACATTTTTCTTTTTAAAAAGTGGAGCGAATGTTGAAATGTTCTGCCTTTTTCTGTTTCAAAACTAGCTAATGTTAAAACCGCAAATGTTAACGGTACTGATATTTCACGTGAAAAGTAAATAAGCACGCACGAGCTAATTTAGCCCATTCGACTCGGGCTTCTCTTACACAAATTTTATTCGATTGACACTACTTTTCTAAAAAGAAGTTCTCTTCAAGTGCACAGTTAAAAAATAATGCTCTAATTGAATAAAGCAAATTTTATTTTCCTTTTATACTTGTGCCGAAAGCGAACTTTGCAGAAAAAGATGATGCCTAGTTGGACTAGACATGAATGTAAAAGAAAAATGAGTACAAATTATTATATTGTATCAATTCAACTGAAATTATATAAAGTCATTACATTGACATAATTACAAAAGTCATTACAATATTTTGAGTAAATTCGTGCATAAGATATAACCCCCCAAAAATAAATTACATAACTATTGACACCGAAAGGGAAGAACCTGCAATTATTTCCAGTTTTCTAACCTGTCTACGTATATCTTCAGTGACGTAAGTAATTAATTATCTGTTGTCAAGAGCGAATGAAGACTGCAAATATCTTCTTTGGCTAGCAATGACCCGATATAATCAAAATTGCCAGGAGGCATCTGTGCATGGAGATTTGCAATATGTTGGGATGTTGCATATGAATTTTAACTGAGGCATATATTTTCAAATATGGAACATGCATAAAAGAGCAGTATAAAGCTGCTCACAGTATAAAGCTGCAGTTGTTTCAAGGGTACATTTATATAAAACAAGTCTTTTAAAGGCAATATACAGGATGATTCCGAATTCATAGTACAGATTTTAAGGGTTGGTACAGGACAGTGTAACAGTCATTTATTATATAGTAATCTTTGGATTTAAATCCCACGTTTAGGTACTAGTAAGAGATAGTCAATTTGGACCTTTTTTTATTTCAAAATTTCTAATTCACACCAGAAAATTCGTATTGTATTCTTTTCTTTATTTAAGACGATTTTTCATGATTACATAAAGAAAAATTTTTTCTTTGATACACTAATGGGTGAAATTGAAATTTTTGAATAATAATAATAACAATAATAATAGTAATAATGATGATGATGATAATAATCAAAAATTCATGTATTTCCCTTATTTGACAGAATTGCCAGTTTTTTTTTTTTTTTCAAAAATTTCGATTTCATCCCAGAAATTTTTAAAGAAGATCTTTTTCTTAATATAATCATGAAACGTCTGTCTTAAATAAAGAAAAGAACAGTATAGGAATTTTCTGGTATGAATGAGAAATTTCGAAATAAAAAAGGGATCAAATTATCCCCCTGGGAGTTTATACTTCAACGCGTCATTAGCGTCATATAATAAGTACTTGTTACAGTGTTCTGAACCAACCCTTAAAGTTTGTATCATAAATTTAGAATCACCCTGTATGTCATTTTTTGCGAAAATTCGCTATGCATAGTAACATAAAGATAAATTTTAATATAGTGGTTGAATGTATTTTTTTTTTATCGGTGTTTCCTTTGAAAAGATATCAACAGCTTTTCCATAATTCATGAAGAAATCGATTTCATGACTTTGAAACAATCTTTGAAACTTTAACAATTTTTAAAATCTGGTGATGACGCTTCTACCGATAAGATGCTTTTAACAGTTAATAAAATTTTGAATGCGATTTTTTTATACATAAGCTAATTTAAATTATAAAGAAATTCATATCAAGACTTTTTGTTTTGTTTTGTTTTAAAATAAACGCTATTTCGTGTAAACGAAATAGAAGAATAAAAATGCCATAGTTTTAATATAATAATAAATTTGGTAAAAAAATAACACATTTAGATAAATATTTTCCAATTTATATTTTTACGGAAATAACCTTAATTGTAAATAAACCAACACCAAAGAATGTGAGATTTTTTTTATGTTACAGAGATTACCTGTAAACAGACTTGGAAGGATAACCTAAAATCATCGCAATTAATATACAAGTAAACTTAATGATAAACGCGTATTTTGAATAAATATATTCCATGGTTTATTTTTTACTAAAACTACCTCTGATTATGCTATGTAACAATTTTTTTAAGTTCTGCTTCTACTTTAACAGTATTGAATTATTTTTAACTGGGCGGCAAGTATGTAGAAAAGAACAGTTATATCTTTAGTTATGAAACTCTGCTTTTGTCGCTGACGCAATCCTATTTACATAGCTGCTAACTTTCACATTTTTTTTATACCACTTTTTTCAAAAGATTTTTTATAACATAATATAATCATCGAAACGTCTTATTCCAATACTATTTGCTGTCTGTTTATAAGTCTGGTGTCGAAAAAGATTTATTTTTATTTTTCAAGGTACCCACAGCTTGTGCGATTTTTTCCACAGCTGTTTTCGTATGTTTGCTTAATGACAATATGCAAATTTCAACTTTTCGTTGATCGCAAATGCAAAGTTTTTGTAGTTTTTTCTTCATGTTCTTATGATAGAACACTTTAGGAAATAATATTGATCTCCCAGAAATAAAAATTGCGTTACACGGTGTTATCCGTTAAATAAACAGAGAAACATGTAAGTTTAGCCCTTTTATTACGGGGTTGAGACACACATCATAGTAACTTTTCTTTATTTTTTCGCATCACCTTTTGAAATATTACCATACACTCATACTAGGATACCTTCTTGTAAATCGTGGTACGAAAGAAACTTAATAGTAATCAGTTCTCACCTGTAATCAAAAGGTTAAGGTAAAAACCTTTACATGCAAACAGGTTTGCAAGTTTGACATTTTCATTTAGAAATTTCATGTTCCTACCAGCAAATAATAATAGTACAGTAATCCCTTAACTTTCGTGAGGTTTGAAACAGAAAATGCAGAACATTTCAACATTCGTACCACTTTTTAACCACTTAATCGTCGCTCCCGAGACATTCACGGGCTGCAAGTTTCACGTCTTTTTAGCATCCGATGCTATTTCTTTCAGACAAGCTAAAAATGTCGTGTCATCAGCCCTGAATTTTCTAGTCAACCGATTTTGATAATTATTTTTTTTTTAATGAAAGCTATTTATTTGTAGTTGTGCCCATTTTAATTGTTTTTTAATTTATTTCCATTTTTATGTTTTATTTTTAATTTTAAAACCTTTTTCATGACATTTCTTCAAAATGGTGGCAACACAGTTTAGCTTTTCTCTCGATAATAAAAATTTATTTTCTAAAATAATTGCGTATAATTATGCACTAATTGAGTTAAAAATATACATATTTACTGAGAAATAATATTAATAACGTAAATAAAATGACAGAAAATAATTTATGATAAAAATTAATGTCTAAATCAAAATAAGAGAAATTTCTAATGAGGAAAATTATGTCATTCAGCAACCAGATAAAAGGGAATTACAATATTATTATGGATACCTTTTTCATAAACAGTAACGTTTAAAGAACATTTGAAGAGAAAATGACGTCACTATTTAAAACATCGTATTTTTACTCATAACGATATTAGGTACTACTCTGTTAGCCCGTCGACCAATTTCGCCAAATTATACAAATCGCCACATTAATAGCCAAATTATACATATTGACATAATTTGTATTTTAAATAACGAAAAAATAAATAATTAGTAGAATATTAATAAAAAGTCGAAATAAAAATCACTTAATGACATTTTAAACACATGAATCATATTTAATGTCATTGAATGTGACATTCACGATCATCCATTATTGGCATTTAATCTTATAGTTTGGCGATAATTTTTTGGTCGATGGGATAACCTAGTAATACCCGATATTATTATTTTTTCTTTTTTTTTAAATAAAGCTATTTTTCTGTGAGTGCATATAAAATAAAATTTCTGGATTTCGCCGGCACTCATATTACAATTTTAACTGTAGATGTGCGAATATTTGAATGCAAAATTGTAAGTGGCAAATTTGACATTTACTTTGTAAACATATTTATTATATATTGATTCAATAATGTAATTACTATTGCTTTTTTTAAAACCAAATCGATCGGGTCTTTTAAACATTTCATTCGTCGAATTCGACGGGATTCCATTCGTTTTATTGTTAAATTGCATTTCCTTTTACTCAGAGTCTATAAAAAAGCGTTTAAACTAAAGAAAAAATCCGTTTTTGATGAATCTAGTCAATGAAGAAGTAGCACGTCAAATTGTATTTCTTTATTACTCCGCAATTCCAATGTCTCAGAGAGAAATTGCTATTCAATTGGGTATTTCACGCCGTTCTGTTTGCTAGTATATTGATAAACACAAGAAAAATGAAGTTAGTTAATTGCAATCTAAACGGGGTCGCCCTTCTAAAAAACTTCTATTGATTTTTTTTTTCTAATCGGAGGCGAAACTGAATTCTGCAATGGTAGAATCTACATTCATCTTGTATTCAAAATTGTTTGATTCCCACCAGTTTTATATAATTGTGTAATTCGTTTTATTCTGGTACCATTTTACTTGTCATTAAGTATGAAGAATATTTTTTTTTCAAAAAAGTGGTGGGAATAATGAACTTGAATTTTCAATCCGTAATTTAATGCGACCATTAAATGGTTCAAAGAGAAATACTTTACATACGTGGTGACCACATTTGCAAGTAAAGCATGATACAAGATGTATTTTTAAAAAATAGTGGTGTGAACAGATTATAAAAATCGCAGTTTTGCGAATGCGGTTTTGACATTCGCGGAACTTCCCCTCGCGAATGTTAACCCCTTGAGGGTCGGTGGGATATATTTTATCACACCTAATTTAAACAAGATTCGCACTAAAGCATTCCACTAATTTTTTTTAACTTTGGAGACAAATTATTGAAAATTTGCTTTTCTTTAATTTGAAATATAATTTTTCGATTATTTCGGTGAGAATTCAGTATTACAGAGATATTACTGCTTACCCCTCAAGGGGTTAACCGATTACTGTATTTTATGCTTCATAAAATAATTTTGTGATCAAATAAAATAAATATTTTCTTTTGAATTTTACGGTATAAATTTGAAATTTCAGATAAAAATTGACAGTCAAACTGGCAGCCCTGAGGCTTGCCAGATTCTGAATTCTTGCCTGAATCAGAGTGCTTCAAAATTAATTTAAGGACAAATTTAGCGGAAATAAATAATAATTTAAATATTTTTTCACGCTTTTTTAAACTAAATTACCTTGAATTCTAAAAATAAATAAAAAAATATAGATATAACTTTTATTGTTATAGCAACAAACACTATATGCAAAAAGACTTAGAAGATTTAAGATACTTTCAAATTCATTTGATAGCAAATTTAACCTTCTTACGTTAATGCAACACATATAAAAATAACTTTTATATCTTTAATGCATGATATACATCAATATATTTTTGAAAATATTGCTGCAGGAAAAGATGTTCTATCCTAGTTAAAACAGAAACGTGATTAAAAATATGCATTCAAAATCTATAACTTTAAACTGTGGGGAAAATATTTGAGATGAAAATAAATTTTCATTCCTATATGATAGCAGAAAAATCATTATTTCGATATTGAAGTTTTTTGCATTTATTCTAACTTCATAATTAAATTAACTTTTTTTCGTTTTCTAATCTCTTTATTTAAATTTGAAAACAATCCATATGCATCTGCTTTATTTTACACATTTTAAATTCGTAAATTGTTGAATAATGATGTGCTAAATTTTGATTCGCAGTCAATAATTCTTTTGTTAAAGTCTCTTGCGAATTTTTATCACATAATTATTTTTTACAGAAAGGGGAGTGCTATTGATTTTTTAAAATATATACCGCTTTTTTGTTTAGTGTTTATTGAAATTAGATGTAAAGCGTATGCTTTATATTATGTACATGAATCGAACACAATTTAAATGTTGACATTTTTATTTAAAAAAATACAGATAACTAGATTGTAAGTTAGAAACTTTTCATGTATTTTCCAGGGGTGAAAAGAAAATTTTTTTTATTCAATTATTTTCTCTTTTTGCGGATTTAATGCAGATGTACGTATGATTAATGTAGGTTTTTTTCAGATTTCAGATTTCCCATGCTATGTAATTAAAACAAAACAAAAATTTTTATTAGTGAATTCTTGTGTCAATTACTCGCTCGTTAATCTACGTTACTTTTATTACCATAGCTCCATAATTTTACGCGTTTTAGTACCTCTAATTTTTAGCCGTAATTTTTGTCTTATTTAATTACCCAAATCTACAACTAAATAAGGCAAAAATTCTATTAAATTTTAATGATAACAAAAAAAAAGCGTAAAAATTAGCAGTTATGTATTCAGAAGCGTAAAAATCTAGGCACTAGCGGGCCGTTTCTGACCAGGGAATTTTATTAGTTCTTTTCGCTTAAATTTTATTAGCAATCTTACAAAAAGTATCAGACGAAAAATAACGAATGAAATTTACTGATGAGAAACTGCCCGCTGGTGCCTAGATTTTTACATCTCCGTATGTATTTTTCTATCGCTTGAAAGCCAATAAAATTTAGATAAAACGGCTTGAAAGGGAAATTTTGGGAAAACAGCCATTAACCCATTAACGCCTGAATTATTTTTTTCGCTAAAATTTAAATTTTGTATTTCCCACCACTTTTAAAAGCAAATTAACTTTTATCTAAATTTATCGAGGATTCTGTCTCGTAAAATAAGGTATATATTTATCCTCCTATTTAGTGGTGGGAAAACCTCTTTCTTGATGTTTTTTGTAACCGTCCTCAAAAAAGGACGCTGGGCATTAATGGGTTAAGAAAACGAAAAAAATAGCGGAAACAGCAAATTTTTATTCGCTCTGGTGGGTGAGTTTTTCCCCACTTAATTTAATTCCCCAAATGTGATGGTAGGTTCGGAATTTAAGATCAAATTTTGTAGAAAATAAATAAATACATTTATCAGTGCACATAAGAAACCGAAAATTTCTTTTCAAAATACTGGTGTCACTAAAACATTTGCTGATCAACACATTCATGGACAATACATGTCTGCTCAAAAAATGTTCAAATAATTGCATCACAACGCAATTTACGAACAAAAATTAAAAAACTAATTAAAAGCTTTTCTTCAAGTATATTATGAGATCAAAATTGTTCTAAAAACTTTCTGGGGCCACTTCGAAGTCTGCATCTTAAAATTAACAATTTTCAGATTGCAAATAGCACCCCTAAAAAGGTAAAAATTACCGTAATTTCGGGTGTATAAGCCGCGGATCAAACAATTCTTTTTGGACCCAGAAATTTTATTTTGTGATTGAAGACAAATATTTACGGCGATCTAAGTTGTTATACTTATTTCTTAAAAAAATCTGGGTCGAAAAAGTATTGTTTTACCCGCGGCTTATACACCCGAAATTACGGTACTTAGGAAAAATTCACCGACCACAGCAACCCTATGAGCTCCGATTGTTGAATTTATTCCAACTTAATTTTGATTCTCCAAATGTCACAATTGCACGGGAATGTACGACCAATTTTATTAAATAATAAACAGATGCTATCTTCTATGTATGTGATAAATCGAATTTTCAGCTGGAAAATACTACTGTCAGTGTGAAATTTGGGTATTTTTAAGAAATTTACCCCACAACAAAACCCTTTAACAGGCGATGTCTTTAAAAAAAAACCTAATTTGAGAAATACCAAGAATATTAAATTAATTTTTTTCATTTATAAAGTACAGGGAGGTAAAAAAGTTTTTATTTTCAAATAAATTTGTTTCTAAATTCTGATGTTAGTCCATCATTTCATCATTTTACAAACAAAATTACTCCGCGTCAGATGAGGGTTAAATGATAGAGTATATATATATATATTCTCTACAGAATATCTTTTTAAATGCATGTTGGTTGTTTGACTTTTTAAAGCGGAAAAATTGTTTGAATATAAATCATACAAAATAGCCATTCGTGGGCAAAAACTTTATTAACTAGAATAAACCTAGCGAACCCTCTTACTACAACAGCATACCTCACTATTTTTCTTAAGGTGCCCATCTACGTTCAGAGACTTTTTTAACTGTACTTATGACACATTTTATGGTATTTTCAGTGTAATCTAACACATATTAAAGAAAATTATAAAAAAAAGTAATATTTATGCTCTTTTTAAAAATTTTAGGGAATTTTGGTCACTTTTATTTATTTATTTATTTATTTATTTATTTTGAAAGCGGCTCCGGTTTTAAAAAAGGAAAAAATGCATATAACATAAATCTTTTTTCAACATATGTATATTAACCCCCACCGGCATGGAATAGTTCTGTTAGTAAAAGGAGAAATTATCGACTGGCACCGAAATTTACATACGACATTTTTAGAAATTAAGAACTCCTTAATTCAAACTTTCATTGTAAAAGCAAAATTTTATCAAAATATTTTTGGTGCCAATAGCAAGTTTGGAATTAAAATTATGTATCCCAGACAGTGTTATGTATCCCGGCAGAGTGTGCCGGAATGGGTTAAACACTCTTGAGTGTAATGAACTAAAAACTTCTCAATATACGGAAATCTAAAAGACTGTCACCACAGCTGATTATATAGAATTAGGTAGAAAATTACAGTAATTTTACGTGAAATTCTCCATAAAAATAGCTAGATATCAACAAATATGTCACTTAGAGCTAACTCATTAATTCATCACAGTCTAATCATTATCGAAAAGCTACATAAGAAAATTCATGGTTATAGGATAGTAAAATTTTGAATTAGATTAATAGTTGTTTACCTTTTCCGATGAAAATCTAATTTTTCAGAAAACTCATTTAAAATTTTCCCCTTCAGTTTAAATTAACGTCGTCTGCTTTTTTTAAAAAAGACCTCTAATTTCATTTCTAATAGGTGCATAGAAAAAAAAAAGATTTAGAAACAGAAATGTTTATTCCATAAGAAAATCAAATAATTAAAAAAATGCGAATTTTAGTCGAATTTGACGTTTGAAACGTAAGCGGATACCTTAACCCTTTGGGCTCTGGTGGGTAAATTTCTTCAAAATTCCAAATTTCACATTCGCACCAGTATTTTTCAAAGAAAAAATTCGGTTTACGATATTCACGGAAAAAAAATTGCATTAAACCTTTTTCAAAATAAATCTGGTTGAATATTCCGGTGCCAGTGTGACATTTCGGAATTAAAAGTAAGTGGTAGAAAATTCTACCCTCAGAGCTCAAAGGGTTAAGAAGCTACCTTTGTCTTCATTAATTTTAGGATTCCTTTCATTAAATAAGTCGAAGATTACTTTTTCATAACAGAAGTGATAATCGACTTGCTGGCTCATGCTTTCTGCGACCTTGATAAAGAACAAATAATTACTGATCGAAACAATAAATTTAGACAAAACTAACTCCATTTATAAACTTTTTCTTAACGCTTTCCTGTGCTACTTATATTTAAAAAATCGGAAAAGGGTAAATTATTCCGCTGAAAGATTCTGAAATTTTTACATTTTTTAAGCTATTTAAAATTTCTTTACAAAAACGTAATAAAAAGACACTGTGAATATAACTATTAAAATTTTAAAATGTAATACCAGTAATTATTTAATATTCATTTTCTGGTAGTACATTTGTTAAGCGTTGTGATAAATGTTTAAAACAATTTTGCAAAACAGAAGTATTCATACATTCGAATAGAGTATAAGAAAAGTTCAAAATTCATAGAAATAAATGTAAAATCAGAATGTAGATATGTTTTTCAATACTGTATCTCATACCACAAAGTCATACGAAAAAACATATCGGCTTTCATGATTTATATACGAAATATCTCTTGGGATCTTAAGATGCATTATTTTGGTATTCAAGTAATGCAGTTCAATACCAGCTTAAGGTGGTCTATCGGCGGCGATTGCTAGACCATTAAATAGACTTGTCCTTTTTCAGACTCTCAACTAGGTACCTTTTTTTGAGCTTTTCCTGTAAGCTCTAAAAACATGTAGGAAAAGTTTGTTTCACGTAAACAAAGTGGATAAATAAAATATGTTTTTTTCATCAGATACATAAAAAAATCCAAATATTTTAAATATACTTCTAAAATAAATTTATCTTCGTCACATCTGAATCAATAATTTTTTATGTAAAAATTAATCCTCCTGGTACCAGCTTTTAACCCTTTACAGAACAGAAAAGTTCTGTTTGTAAAATGATGAAATTGATTGACTGACACTATAACAAACAACTTTTATAAATTAAAAATACGTTACTCAAAATTTTCATTTTCAAAGCAAAATATTTTTTAAATATTCTTGGTACCGCTTATAAGTTTAGAATTAAAATTAGGTGTTCCCGACGTAGAACCACTGTTCTTGAAAAGGACAATATATCCCATGTATTCTTAATTTTACATGATTTAGCGCTTTCATGGGTGCCGTTTGCAGTTTGCAAATAGTTAATTTTACAGTTCCAATTGAGAACTGGCACCAGTAAAATTTTAGTACAATTTCGATCTTATAATATACGTGAAAAAAATGGCTGTTGATTATTTCCAAATAAATCTGTTCTTAAATTGCCGCGTGAATCAATTATTTGTACAATTTTGGAGCAGAAATACCTTGCCCCGGAAAGGGTAAAGTCAGAAATTTAATATTATTATATTTAACCGTTTCCGGCGCGATGTCACTATAAAAAGGACACCTAATTTAAATTTTACTTACACCAAGAATATTTAATTAAAATTTCCTTTTTATAACATACCAGGAAAAAAAGCATGTTCGTATTTTTTAATAAATTCATTTATAAATGATGGTGGAAATTAATTATTTCAAACAGATTGATTCCGCAGCGTAAAGAGTTAACACATTCCTGGGGGATTAGTTATTTAATTTCATTTATTAAGAACAAATTATTCATTTTTGTCTGGTTTGAAGCATTAAGAATTTAAAAATAAATAAATAACTGGGGCCAAATAAGACTTAATAGTACTAGGAGGAATAATAAAAATCATATATTATTTATGGAAACTATTACCGTAATTTCCCGCGTATGCTCAGCGGCTTAGTTAAGTCTTTTTGATACCGGAAATTTTATTAAAAGAATGAAGTCAAATAAATGTTTGCAGACGAAAGGCTCGTTTTATTTCAAACAAATTCTGGTAGGAAATCAAGTTATATGAGCCGCGGCGTAAACGCGGGAAATTACGGTAGTTTCTACATAAACATAATCAGTTCAGACCAAAACCTTCAGCGGTGTCTACGGAAATAAAAACAGATAAAAAGAAATTTCAAAATTATTAATCAACATTTTTCTACGTAATAACCAGTGTAAATTTTTATCAGTTACCAATTTACTCATGCTTATAATGAAGCCTCTAAAGTAAACTGTAAATTACTGGGACAGATTTATTTTTGTTTCATAAAAAAAAAACTCAAATGCAAATGTGAAATACTTCAACCTCATTTAAAATAATGTAAATGTATCTACACAGCTGTCATCTTTTAACGCTTTCAAAGGCAAAGTACTTTTGTTGCTAAAATATTGAAATGTCTGACAGACACAAGGATTTACGATAAAAATTGATTTGAAAATAAGTAAAAGCTCTTTATTAAATGCAAAATTTAATTCCAAACTTCTGGTTTTGCTGTAGTATTTTGGGATTAAACGTAAGTGGTACATATAATACACCTGCGCCTTTTAAACATAGATGCCAACATCTGTTAATTAATCCGAGTTTCGTACAAGACAAGCACGTTTAACACTAGAACTACCGGAAATTTGAGTCAAAGTTTATAAAAGTACTTCACACCACAATTTTGATTTAAGAGTTTAACTTCATCATTTAATGTTATTCTTCTTTGGGTCTTTTAAACTTATTTCTTACAAGGAAGGTCTCCTCACAGCCATTGGGGGCATACTCAGAATTTTTTGAAAGAAATACGAAATAAACTACTCATGTAGGTAATAAAGGATCAGTGAAAATTAGCGGCGGAATTACATTATTAGATATGTAAAAAAATAAAATAGTTTGGAGTAATTGGCGTGAAAAGCTGAAAGCGACGCGGGATTTGGCGAGCAGTGCATTTCCTCGCCAAAAGCAGACGATTTTAACGAATCTGAAAATTGATTTTAATTGACTTCACTGTTAAAAATCAGCAGCATTTACTGCAACGTCACTCCACTACTTTTATAGAATATCTCTCTTCTGACCAATGAGAATGCTCCATAGCACTGTGAATTGACCTTTCCATACACTGTTAAAAATCTGTTGCATTTTGTTGCAACGCACTCCACTGCTTGTATATAATATCTCTATTCCAACCAATAAGAAAGCTCCATTTCACGGCCAAGTAACCGTTTTCTATACAAGCCAGGGAGTGCGTTGCAACAAAATGCAGCAGATTTTTAACAGTGTATTATTCAATTTGGAACAATTTTAATCAATTTAAATTGTGTTTTAAACGATAAAATATATTAATTTCGTTTTTTTATAAGTACATATAAACGAATATGACAAAGTTACACTTAAAGTAAAGTAAAAATGCAAAACTAAAATTACTTAAACTAAACTTATTTAAATAAATTGAACATAGAAAGTTTTTTCTTTAAAAAGTATTCGAAGCGTAAAAGCGTATTTTTCAAAATTTCGTTTTTTCGCCAACCGGAGATAAATCGCCAAATAAACGAAATTTTTATTATTTTTTTTACGGACGTTATAAGGAGGTTCCGCCGAATTTTTTTTATAAACATATACAACTATATAAGAAGAACATTCTGTAATTTTTTCAGATTTTTCTCAGTATGCCCGTATGGAGACCTTCCTTGTTAGTCAAATTTCTGGTTTGAGCTGAAACATATCCATATGGCAGCCGTCAAAATGACGGCTCACTGTAGTTCTAGTGTTGTAAGAAAATCTGTGTTGTTTGTAAGAGGTACTTAGTAGACATACTTTTAGAATTTTTGAATGAATAAAATATCTGGTTACAAACATTTTTTTCTCTGATTGAAACCCGGAATAATTAAGACAAGTCGGCATCTATGCTTTAATCCTTTCTAGCACGGTCAAATTCTGTTAGTAAAATGAGAAATTATCGACTGTCACCGGAATTTACCAAGAACTTTTTAGAAATTAAGAATATCTCAATTTAAGCTTTCACTGCAAAAGCAAAATTTCATTATTGTATTATTGGCGCCGTTTGCAGCTTTGGAATTAAAATTAGGTATCTCTGACAGTGCACACTGTGCCTGAAAGCGTTAAAGGGTTAAGTTTTTCTGTTACCCCTAACATTCAATCGATTTCAATGGTTAAGCAAAATTTGCTTGTATATTTTCCTGGTAAGTAAAAATCATAAAAATTATCAGATATTTATCTACAAGTTAAAATATCTCAAATGTATCTAATTTGTTTTTATCATATTATTATAAACTGTTTAAAATTTGGAAGTCTGTAAACATAATTTTTCCAAATATCGCCTGGGTATTTCGGTATTTTTGCGCAATACACCGACTATTTTAAATGTCATTAGATTGTTTCTGTTTTTTTTTTTTTTTTTTTTTTTTTTTTTTTTTTTTTTTTTTTTTTTTAAAGTAATATTATTCGTAAGAAAAGCTTTACTTTTGTGACAAATATGTAACAATTTTATATAAAATGCAAAAAATGTACTCTAATTTTCATAGCTTCAATTAATCGGTTTTCTGTCGTCTAAAAAATTAAAACGTAAAATGAGTTATATGTAATTGGAAGATAATATACGATGATTTAAACAGAAAGCTTTTAAAATATTAAATATTTCATGTGTTTAAAATTTTCTTTTTTGAACTCTGCAATAAAATTATTGTATATCGTTATATATAAAGTTACCAGCTAAATATCTTATTTTATTTTAAAGCACTGAAAATTTTATTTCCTATAATATGCGAAATTATAATGATAAAGTTTTATATTGCGAAAAATTATCTAATAAAGATTTGTTTTAATTCAGATAAAATTACTATTTTTATAAACTTATGAACTTGAAAATTTTTTAATATGTAAATCAGTGTTTCATAGAACACTAATGTTAACATAAATTGTGTAAACATAAGTTGCTGCATTAAACATTTCAGCAAATTGTTGAAATTTCAGACTTCTATTTTTTCAATAGTAATACCCAATTATAACAAGATATTTCAAATCTTCTGTTCAAACTACACCTAGACACCAAATGTCAAGTCATATAACGTTTTTGAATTATAAAAATTCAAAATTTAGTGCTTCTAATGTTAAATTAGATTTACCTCCTGAAATTATACTTCTAATATACTATTTTATAATGTAGCAATAATACTAAAATTTTCACACATAAGTACGTTGAATTTGCAACTTTTATAATTTTATTCCATAAATTATGAATTATGAAATTAATATTCGAAAACATTATGAATCGCAACCTACAATTTTTTTGATTGAATCAGACTGAGTATGCCCTGCTTTATGTAAATCCAAAATTTAAAATTTTTCTTTAAATTAGTTTTCAAATTTCTGGCTCAAATCATATAAAACTAAGAATCTTACATATTAAAAGCTGGTACTAGGAGCGTTAAATAAGGTGAATATTTCTATATAGATTTAAAGATAAAAGTGGGACTGGATGAAGACCCTTGAACTATTAGCTACTATAATTTATGTAGATGCATCTTCTTCGCAAGTCATTAGAATCTTTATCATCCTGTCTGTATCCATAGGTTCCCAATTGTTTCAAATTTCTACATAATATTAAGTACAGTCATTTGTGAAATCAAACAACTACGTAAATGCTTCGGAAAATTATATTCTTCATGCATTGAAACGTATTTTTGTTAGTTTTGAGGAAAGTTTTATTTTGAAAACTCTTACTTTCAATATACCGTAATTTCGGGTGTATAAGCCGCGGATCAAACAATTCTTTTTGGACCCAGAAATCTCATTTAGTGATTGAAGACAAATACTTACGTCGATCTAAGTAGTTACATTTGTTTCTTAAAAAATTCTGGGTCGAAAAAGAATTGTTTGTTCCGCGGCTTATACACCCGAAATTACGGTAATAAATATGGTTGATAATGTTCGTGCATAACCTGCTTCCTACTTTTATTTAACCCATAATGTCAGTAGACATACGCTGTTACATGAATGATGCATCATTTGTTCAGCTTATGCAAATGTGTACGTGGTTCACATCGCGTCGTCTACTGATAAATTTTTGTATTAAAACATTTAACAAACGATTAGTACATTTTGCAGTATTTTGGTCTTCTTATTTGGAGCAGTATCACGCACTGTATATCTATATGAACTGGGTAACTTACATTTGCTAACCATGCAACTTCAATATTTTCTATAAAGTTATGTAGTTTAAGGTAGCTTTTAGATTTTTTTTTTAATTTAAAGTTTTTTTTTTTTTTTTTGGAAAAGACTATGTGCTTTCCAAAAATTTTAAATCATTTAAGTTATAATGAGCATTATTAACTGAGCATAAATTATGATGAGCATAAATTAAATGCAAAGCATTTAATTTAGATTTATATTAGATTATACAATTATATATTTATATATTATATATTTATATTAGATTATATATTTATATTAGATTATATATTTATATTAGATTATATATTTATATTATATATTTATATTAGATTATATATTTATATTAGATTTATATTTAGATTTATACAATTTGGCATAGCTGCCAAATTGTACGGATTTTTCCCACCACTAAAATTAAACAACAATTTTTGTCTTGTTTCATCATTGGAAATAGTTAGGTTTCAGCGATTGTTTTAGTTGAAATTTTCTGTTAAATTTTAGTGGTAGGAAACATCCTCGCAAACTGGCAGCTATATATGTAAAATTTCAATTAAAAATATCAATAAATGGTTAAAATTTGAAATTTAGTTTCAAGAAATTGACATTTTTCAATTTTTATATTAGTTAATACTATAATTGTGTTACACATATTATATTTTGGAAAAATAAAGGCAATACATGAAGTAAAAAAATATTTCAACTCAAAACAGTCTAAATAAATCTATCTTATAAAACCCAAACGTATCTGTGCGTAACGCATACGTCATTTTTCGAATGGCAGCACTTTCTGATGAAATTTCACTTTTGCAATTTTCATTACTGTAATTTTTTTAACTCCTAGACATCGCACATTTTCAGTCTTTACACCGTTGTGTAGGGGAAAATATGTACTTTTAAATGCAATTTGTTTGAGAACTGTATCTTAATTTGTTTTTGAGATATTAATTTTTTTTTGTAGTTTTTAATTTATTTTTCTGGAGGTGGCAACTTGAGTATTCCATTTCTGTGCAAAGTAAAGGAAAAATAGCCATAACCTCTTCAGACCTGAGGTACACAAATGTGTATTTCCATTTTTTTCCCTCATAAAATTTAAACTGTTCGAATTTTTTGCATTTTTACTTCACTTTTATACAGCTGAATGTCTTTTGTTTTAAAACAAAGCCAATGAATACCAGAACTGATGAATATTACTTCATAAAATAAATATTCTTTTCATCCGAGTTCTGAAAATACCTTCAAGACATTGTGGCCAAGGAAGTGAGAAATACTCATGATTATTTAACTTAAATGCTTTATAATAAAAAATTAAGAGGATTTGCTGATGATTTATTTGTTTAAAGACCATTATTTTGTTATTACGTAAATTTATATTACTGATAGTTAAAACGATGTTTTAAGGGGATTAGTACCTTTATATCCATATTTATAAACCTAAATTACCAGTCACTTAAAGTACTGATTTCATAAAAATGACTCTTTCTGTCATCTATGTTGTCATTTCGTTTATGCAAAAGCAATAAATATATATTTGTAGAGTTATTTTATGCTCAGGTCTGAAGAGAATAAAGTAAAAAGAAGAAATAGAGAGGACTTGTGGTGGCTGGGAGTGGTGCAAAAAACGTAATCCTGAAATCTGCTACATTAAGCCCAAATACAACCGCGAGTTTTCGCTAAAAAGAAGGAAACTTTCAGTGACAAATCTGTGGAAACTTTTAGTACTATAGTTTTTACTTTATAATAAAATAAAATGCTACTTTATATAATGATTAAATTTAAGCAGATCATTTTTATTTAGAGAAAAAACGCACTGCTGATGTCAAAGGATTTAGTACCTGTTCAATGTGATTCTTTTTTTCCCTCCGAGTTAAATATTTTTCGCCAAGATAGCAAGCAAACAATGACGATCTTGGCAATAATTTTAGGTTTAAAGTAATTTCCAATTCCCCAAATTTTTATCCAATTGTTTAAGACATTCAATTGTATCATATTAAAATAACATTATTCGCTTAATATAATTTTTTTGTAAATTTCAATTAAACTTGCTAGAGCAGACGATTTTTTAAGTTCTTTTTTGTTACCTGTCATTTAACCAGGAGGAAAATGCAAAACAAAATTATTTAATTTTTCTTTCTTCTTGGAATAATTAAATTTTTTATGTTATTTATTTTTTTACTATTTTATTTTCCAAATATATTTTCAGAAAAGAAAAAAAGTACATTTTCACATAGAAAATGGATCTGAAATAGAAAAAGAACGATGTAAAAGACGAAATGAGATTTCACAATTCGCCAACATCCAATGTTTAAAATGTAATTGAAAATTTGGATTGGCATGATTTGTAAAGGTTTGCGTATTTCACGGAAAATACGGCATCTTCTTTGCACGTTGAAGTGACGGAGTACAATGTTTATTCCTTTAATTTGTGTTGTGTATTTTAATTTATAAAACGAATTTTAAATTTGTCATAGAGTTAACTTTGAAGCAAATTTTTTTGAAAAAAAAAACGTACGTGCAGTCATTTCTTTACTTTTAACATTTTAGCATGCGCGTAAAATTTTTCGGTACTACTTGGTTATCCCGTGGACCAAAAAAACTATCACCAAATTATAAGATTAAATGCCAAAAATGGATGATTTGTGGATGCCATATTCAATGATTTTAAACACGATACACATGTTTAAAATGTCATCAAGAGGTGTTTAATACCACTTTTTATTGGTATTTTTATTCATGTTCCACTAATTTATTTGTTTCTCCATTATTTAAAATAAAAATTATGTCAACATACATAATTTGGCTATTAGTTTGGCATTTTTTTTAATTTCGCGAAAATGGTCGATGGGATAATCAAGTAGTACCGATTTTTCATATGCGCAAAATCTATATTGTAACAAAGAAATGTGTCCGTGTGTAGCACTGACGTTATTTTGCGAATGACAACATTTCAGGATAAATGACTTTTTGCAATTTTATATTTTTCATTTAACCCTTTAACCTAACCATGTTTTTTCGATATGTAATATTTTAATTCAAAGATTGATTTAATATAATATTGAGATTAATGTTAATTTTTTGAATTGTATAAGGTAAAAAAAATATGTAAAGTTATCAAATACAAATCTTCATACCAATACTTTTCACAGTTATTATTTTATGAATGAAACATGAATGAAAAAATCCGCAAGATACTTAACCCTTCGAAGGATAAGGCACTTCAATTCTTAAAATGCTGAAATGATTGATTGACACCAGAATTTAAAAACAAATTTGTTTCAAAATATTTAAAAGCGTTTCTTCACGTATTTGAAAAAAATAAAATTGCTATGTCAAATTACTAGCGTCAGTGTGGCGTTTTTTAATTAAAATTAAGTGGGATATATTTTATCTCACCCCCTTCAAGGGGTTAAAGGGTTAAAAATGCTTTTGTGGAGTTAGTTAGCATTATAAAACGCATATTACATGTAGAAAATCCATTAAAGTTTTCAATTTTAAAAAATGCTTTTTATCTTTGCTATGTAACCCGGGAAGCCCGGGTTCGACTTACTAGTAATAATAATAACAAAAAACTATTGGTAGTTTTTAAATTTGCCTATTGGTACACCACATTGGCTACTTTAATTTGATAGTTTTAATTTTATTTTTGAAATTTTATTTTTTAAATAAACATCCCATAAGAAGCACAATAAACACCTAGGACTTTTAAAAGTGTTTTAATAGCGAAAGTAAAACTACAACAAAAGTAGGGATTTAGAAATTGTTACTTTTGCTTAATAAGACTATTATACTTCAAATAGGTTTTTAACTTAAGGTTTCACGACGAGATTTTTTTTATGTATAACAGAAGCTTCATATTAGAAGTAACAAACACAAAAAGAAAACACACACGAAAAAAAATCTATACAAATCATTATGTATCATTAAGCGAAAACCTACATAGTGAAATGTGTAAATCTTTAATTCATAAGCATGGCCAACCATAAAAAAAAACGTGGCAGAAACTTTTCAGCACAAGACATTTTATTTTTATATATTCCAATAAATCAATTTGCTATTAAATGGTCATTTGGTCATTACAAAAAATACGATTCATGAAAATTGATAAGGCATAATTTAATATTATTTTAATTTAAAGGTTCAAAAAGTAGTATATATTTATTGTTTATATTAAATATCGAGAAAATATATTTAGGAAGTTTTATCGTTCAATCGGAATAAAAAGCAATTAAGCCCAGCATGTTATATGAAATACATAATGCTAATAAATTTTCTATAAAGACCTATACTTAACACTAGAACCACGGTGACGGGTCATTTTGACCTGTACCAAATGAATATATGCTGATTCGAACCAGAAATTACTTTATGAAAATAGTTAAGTATATGTTTCACAGTAATAATTAAAGTAATTAAGTTACATTATCTTAAATAAAATTTCTGATGTGAAATATTTTTCTAAATCTACAGTAAAATTTACCGCGGTTCTAGTGTTAATATGGACACCATAAGGAAAATTTATTGCATTCATCCCCATGTATACATCATAGGAATCCAAAAATATATGACCGCTACCCCTGGACTGTTGACTATCATTATTAAAATTAGTGACCTTAAAATTATTCTGGTTTACTTTAAATGATAAAAACAAAAAATGTTTACAAGTACCCATATTAGAAACCACCAAAATATATCTTAAAGTATTACAGAGGAAGAGGGGCACAGTAAATATCTTCAGAACATGCATTTTAGAAGGGGAGGGGGTCATTTTCAATTACAGTTCTTCAAAGACCCATGCAAAGCCCTTCAATTATTACAGAATATCATGAAATAATATAATTGGTTATGCTTAGCTTTATTGCATCTATCTGCAGAATTTACATCTGTTATTACGCAGTCCTTACAGGATGGACAAATAAAAACTTCATCATGGTCGGTAAGTCATACAGAGTCATCATGGACATATTTTCCGCATGTGATGCATGGCTTCAACATCGTCAATACAGCATAAGAAGCAGTACCAGCTCTTCTTTGTTGAGAAAGTCATATCGCTGGTACCTGCGATTTCGCCAACAGATACCCTAGTGAGGGGAGGCTTCTTTTTTACTTTTCTGCAAGGATTTATTGGAGGATTTTTTTCTTGGAGGAGGTTTCTTGGAGGATTGTTCAGATGGCACCTTGTTGAACAAGGATTGTATCAATTTGATGACTTTTGAATTCATCGCCTGCCAAAATTGTGTATATGTGTTGTAGATAACACGTTGGTGAAGGAATTTTCCATGGAAAATGATCTATCAGGTGATGAAGGTGGATCAATAACAGGAGAAGGTATGTTGTTAACAGGAGCTTCAGCATCTGGTTGCATTTTCTTCCCTTTCTGCTGCTGGTTCTGGAATTGCAGTAATGTCACTAGGCGCGAAGGCTACATCTGGAATTATAGCTGGAATGAAAGGAAAAATTCCACTTGTATGAAAACTTGAAGTTATGTTCGACAGAATCATCGAACGATTCCAAACCTTCTTAATGATTTCCCAAAATCAAAGTCGAGTTATCTGTTTATCAGGGTGACGAGTGAAATGGAGCAAGTCTTCATCAACCCAGTATAATTAAAAAGCATTAAGAACAGCTTTGTCCAGGGGCTGCAATTCATGAGTCGTGTTGCTGGGCAGTCCGCAGTGTTGCATTGTGCTCGTCTGCCTTTGACACGATTTCTGCGTCCAAATGAGAACTGGCTCCATCAAAAACAAGAAGAGTGGGAACTTCCGTTTTGAGCTTAGCGAAATGTTCCAAGCAAGTACAGAATACCTCAGTGGTATTGTTGGCTTTAGGGCTCATCATAACTTCTGTTCCTGAAGGCATGTTATCCTTCCATTCTTGTTTCATCTTCTTTCCTTTAACCCTTTGAGCTGTGATAGTTGAATTTTCTACCACTTAATTTTAATTCCAAAATGTCAAAATGGCATCAGAAAATTTGACCAAATTTATTTGAAAAAGGTTTAATGCTTTTTTTTTTTTCGTGTATATCGTAAAGCGATTTTTTTCTTTGTGAAATACTGGTGCTAATGTGACATTTGGAATTTTGAATAAATTTACCCACCAGAGCGCAAAGGGTTAAAAAGCACCATGGGAGGAATGCTGTGGCCTAGGACATCACAACAAGAAACAATTGTTACATTTTCTGCATGCTCTGGTGCAAAAAAATGCACCTTTTTTGCCCCTTTTCATGCTAGAACATTCCGTTGAGGGTGGATAGTAAGCCGGCACCCTTTTTGACCCATGTTATAAATGTGCTGCGGTTGATTTACAATATCTTCTTCTTCCAAGCACGCTTGCAGTTTCTATAAATGATCAGAAAAAATTGTCCGGTTCAATTTCCGGGTTCTCCTTGGATTAAGATTTTGAGATTTCCTTTTAGCAACAAGTGGGTTATTGTTCAAGGAAGCTGTCATGCACTTCCTTCCAGCCATCTTTGTTCCTTGGCTGAAATTGTGCTTCAAATCCATTTTCTCAATATAGGTGAAAATACTCCTTCATAGTAATCTCCCAGTAATTGGCATGCGAACGACTGCTAGTATAAGTATTCTTGCACAAAGTTCAGCTTGCTGCTTTTCTGTGATCATGAATTTGCGGCTAACTTTGGCTTTCGGATTTGATCATTCACCTGGATAGTCTAGAAAATTCTCATGAGAGTTTCCTTTAGAATCCCTGCTGCTTTAGCAGCACTGGCAAATGATGCCCCATTGTGTATGGCTCGAATGGCATTCCGCAATTTTTCCTCTGTCCACTTGCCTCTTTTTTCGGCCCCATAATGAGCAAATCATTAAAAAATCTAAAGTAAAAAACACTGAACACAAAAGAAGGAAAAATTTGACAGTTTATTCACAGGTAACTTCGATGGCCTTTATTTTCTCTTTTGAATTTTTTTTAAATGTCCCCCCCCCCCCTAGGTCCCACCTAACCTTAAAAATTTAAATTTCTCGATGCCTATTTTTTATTTTACTATCTAAGAATCTGATTTGAAACATTTTTGATATTGAAAACAAAATTTTAAGTAACATTCAGAAAATAAGTCGTTCAAGTAGCCACTGACAAACCTGTAAAATGGTGTACTTCCAGTCTTAATTCGGAATGTAATGTGCGGATAGTATAATTAAGATTAATAAACATTATTGTATTATGAATTAGCTAAATCAAATAACATTAATCAGAAATTTTACAAATTTGTGAATTTGAAGATTCACTTGCTGTCTTCTAATGTAGACATAAGATGCCTATACTGGGAATCGGGCGTAGTTTTACTAAATCTTGTAATAAATAAACAAAGAAAACATTTTAAAGCAATATATGCAATATCAATCGAAAATATGTTTTATCAGCTTTCTAAAACACTCCACTTTTCAATATTTAAAATAATTTTACCATACCTAATAAGGATTTAAACTTACCTGTAATTACAATCACCACACCACGAAACAACAGATTTCCTTCTAAATGGCGAACGGCGCGCTTCTTTGCACTTTCCAGGCTTAATTATCTTTTCAGCTACTTCATGGACATGTAGCGCATCTCTCGATCAAAATTGTTACTTTTAACAATATTAGGGATGTCCATATTGAAAGTACTATCCATATTGGGTGCAAGTACCTTATATGTTTTTTTTAACTACGATACATATGATTTGCAAAATAATTATTCAGGGTGACGCATCATGTTTAAAGTAACATATATTTTAATCTCAATAGTGTGTTTAGTTTATAAAGCATCAAAACCGAAAATAAGTGAAGAATTGGAGCGAAGATAAAATGTGTGAAACAAACCATAGCAACTAATAATAAAGTCATGTTTACGTGTTTTCATGCGATGATCAACCCTACTTTTTGTGTGGTGCTCCCGGCTGTTATTTCTAAAGTGTTGTAAAATTTCCTTGTGCTGTCTCGTCCTCGTATGTTGAAGAATTTGTAAAAAAAAAAATATGAATTGTGTAAATATGTCTATGTAGAAGTAAAGGATCATTAGATGTGAAAGCCATTGTAGCTATAGGCCTCAAAGCAATCTCCACTTCGGTGGACTGTCAATGATCAACCCTTTTGCAATCAAGATCGAGACATGACTGAAGACTAAAATCATGACTATATGCATTCTTGATGTTTTCTGAAGTGATTCTATTCGTCTTACTGCATTATAGAACAATTAAATAACATTTCTTAAAAGCCCATTTTAATCAGTTTGCCTGTTACTAATTCTTGTCAATGCATAAACAAAATAATAAAACTTTTTTTTATTAATCTCAATTGCATTATTTTATAGTTATTAAAACGATCATAATTTAACATCATTTGATGCATTTTTCTCTTATTCACTGCTGTAATTCTTTTGTGCTAATAATATGGCGAAATGTTCAAGTAACGAATAAATTTTATTTACGCATTTTCAATTACAGACATTTGAAAGAATATAAAATATCCTATATCTTCTCTTTCTCGTGAAATATTTTTTTAATATGAAGCTTAATAAAATTTTTTAGAAGTCTGAATTCAATGTAAAATATGAACGTTACTTTGGATTTTGATAGAAAATTTGTTTTGCTCAAAATTAATAATTTATTTATTCATAGCTACAGAAAATAATTTGAATTTTCGTTTTAATTATCAAAAGTTTCGTGCGTTATTTCAGCGTATTTTCATTTTTCATCAAATAAATTGAAGTTTACATCACGGAGATCTATAAAATTTATGAAAAATTTAATGAAAAATACAATTTTAGGAAATAAAAAATAAGTCTAGATGAAGAATAATCTTATTTATGCCTGTACATTGAACTTAGCTTTAAAAAAATAAATTTTACTGTCAGGATTGTACCCACACATTTTTTCATAGAAATGTTTTTAAAACATACAGCATTCTTTTAATATTCGCGAGGGTTAGTTTCATGGAAATTTCCGCGAATGTCAAAATCGCTAACGCAAAGCTTTCACAGGCGACTATTTTGATTGCAACACGATTTTAAAAAGATACATTTTGTATTATACTTTTCTTGCAAATATATTTGCAAATATCTTGCAAACCGCTATCTGAACTTGCACCTTTGCTTCTCGAAAATACTTTCACGATATACAAACGCGCATGTTTTATAATGATTCTGACGTATAATATGCTAATTTCCTCAGTGGTCTTATAATTTCTTCACAGTCACCTTATTTACGGTTAACCCCTTGAAGGGCGGTGGTATATATTATATACCACATACGACTGATGAAGATTTACACCAGAAAAATGTTATTAAATTTCACTTTTCTAACTTTGGTGGAAAACAGACGTGAAATTGCTTTTCCTCTTTTTGATATAACTTTTTTACAAATTTCCGGTGGGAGTTCAGAATTACTCGAACGCAATTGCTTGCCCCTCAAAGGGTTAAAAAGATTAGCAGATTTTCATAAAATGCAAGTCAAATTTTATTGTGACAATTATAACAAAAAACGATCAATGATCAATTTTAATGATCAATTTCAAATGCACACGCTAAAAATTTTTATATTGTGTCTTCTTCAGAAGCGCAACAATTTGTTAGTGGTCTTACAACATCTTAACACACTATAATATGACTCTATCTCAAATCGAATGTAATCACCATGGCAACTTGGAATTATTACCTATCATGGGAAATCACTGAAACACTGAGAAAACATTTACATGAAAATGACTTAACACAATTCTGCAATTATTATCTTATAAAATTTCAAACCATTCGGTTGGATAGTTTTTGCGCTGCTATGCGTCAACAAAGGGATAGTCAGACGGACGGATCAGGCGATAATTTTAGGTGCAGTATTTATTTAATTACGATATTTCTCGTTGGGCATAATGTAATAGAATAATTTTGATTGTCTTTGTAAATAAACTTCGAAAGCTGCATAGCTTTATTTTCTATTTCGAACATTACATAGTAAATATCAATAATATATATCATTTACAGAGTAATTCAACTACCCTAACTCAAGTTAGAGCTCAGACAGATAAACTGAATTCATGAACACTTTTAACTACCGTAATTTCGGGTGTATAAGCCGCGGGTCAAACAATTCTTTTTCGAACCAGAATTTTTTAAGAAATAAGTGTAACTACTTAGGTCGCCGTAAATATTTGTCTTCAATCACTAAATAAGATTTCTGTATCCAAAAAGAATTGTTTGATCCGCAGCTTATACACCCGAAATTACGGTATATTGGAAAGTGGTAGAAATGTATATCAGGTTCATATTTGGCTTTCAAAAATTTATAGCAATAGACTGAAGCACACTTGAATACATTTCTACAGCTCTAAATTTTACCTACCATTTTATATACATACCAATATATAGCTAAAATTTAATTAAGACTGAAACTCGCTTAAAACTAGTGGAATCATACTTGTAGAGATTATCATCCATAGATGACCATGTTTCTAATTCTTTGCGTGGCCATGTAAATCATTTAAACAAAATTTTACAAACGTATCTTTGTATACTAAAAGTTTAAGTTCAGCGTAAAAATGCCAAACTCATTAACACCTTTCAGCTATTTTTGTTCATACTCAGTAACACATCCCAAAATTTTTTGTGTAGTCCTGTGTATGACTTACAGCATTTATACGCACAACGTGATACAAAAAAAAAATCTAGTTAAATTTAAAAACTCATGTCACAACTAGATAATGCACTTCCAGCAATCATCGCTAATGTACAGTATTTCGGTAAAATATACTATCCGAAATCTTTTGAATGTCCCTGTAAATATTATGCACTTTCTTTTATACGGGGTATAACTTGTAGTATATCTCTGCAATGTATATCAATTTCGTTATGTATAAAGGGTATAGCGAGGTAAGAATGGCGAAATGGCCCCCATGGTCAATGACTGAATTATTATTTGTACTAGTATCAGCACCCTAAAAGAGTACGAAATACAAGGTCATTGACCCCTGATCTTGACCTGTGTTTAAGATATTCGATAAAGTTCGTACGCATGCCTTTATTTTTTAAATGTATTTTTCTGAAAAACTATAAAAGCTAGAAAGATGGGGCCAATTGCATATTTTGAGAGATACTTTGAAAAATATTTTATATTTTTTTCAGAGTTTTTGTGAAATGACAACTGTGCAAAATAATGAAACAAAGTATAATTTTTTTATTTTAGTACTGTTCTGTTATGTCTACCGCGCCAAAAAAAATACATGATATTCTTTAATTTATATACTTATAGCACACAAAAAATCATCAAAATCAAAGAGGCGCTTTTTGAGTAATGTCTAAGAAGAAAATAGAAAAGGTTAAAATAAAAATTCTAAATAGAAAAGGAAGAAAAAGAGAAAAATTGATACCGGACAAATTTAAAAGAAAAAGTAACACTGATATACGACCAGTGTAACTCGGAAACACGGCTAGTGGGACACTGAAATACAGCTAGTGAGTGGGTGGAGCGATGAAACTAGCGTTCGCTCAAACCTACACTCGGAATATGCTTGTCCTGTTGAAATTCTGTCTAAAAATTTTCTTAAGGATGAAGTCAATGTTGTAATTAATGTAAGTATAGATGTTGATAATTAAAGTTATATCTATTATTATCATGTCTACCGCGCGAAATATCTATATATATATATATGCATAATATTCTCTCATTTATATATTTACACCACGCAAAACCTATCAAAATCAAAGAGGTGCTTCTTTTAATAATTATGAATTTAATAAGTAAGATCACGGATGGTAGGAATTAATTAAAAGGGTCCTTTTTAGAATTATTTATTATAATTACACCATAAATATGATTTCAAACATCATTATTTTCATTTATTACAATATTGACTTCATCATTTAAAAAAAGGGTATAGCGAGGTAAGGATGGTGAAATGGCCCCCATGGTCAAGAACTGATTTATTATTTGTACTAGTATCAGCACTCTAAAAGAGTACGAAATGCGAGGTTATCGACCCCTGATCTTGACGTGTCTTTAACCCCTTGAGCTCTGCTGGTAGAATTTTCTACCACATAATTTTAATTCCAAAATGTCACAATGACACCAGAAAATTTGACCAAATTTACTTCAAAAAGGTTTAATGCTTTTTTTTTTTTCGTGTTTATCGTTAACCGCTTTTTTTCTTTGAAAAATACTGGTGCCAGTGCGACATTTGGAATTTTGAAGAAATTTACACCCCAGAGCTCAAAGGGTTAAGATATTCGAAAAAGTTCGTACGCGTGCCGTTATTTTTAAATGTATTTTTCTGAAAAACAATAAAAGCTAGAAAGATGAGACCAATCGAGTATATTGAGAGATACTTTGAAAAATGTTTTGTATTTTTTTCCGAGTTTTCGTGAAATGACAACTGTGCAAAATAATTAAACAAATTATAAATCTTTTTTTAGTACTTTCCTGTTATGTCTACCGCGCCAAAAAATATATATAATATTCATTAACCCTTTCCGGCGCAGACAAATTCTGCTAGTAAAATGAGAAATTATTAACTGACACCGGAATTTACATACGACTTTTTAAGAAATCAAGAACTCTTTAATTTAAGCTTTTATTGTAAAAGCAAGATTTTATTATAATATTATCGGTGCCAATTGCAAGTTGGAAATTATAATTAGGTGTATCCTGACCGGACACACTGCGCCGGAAGGGTTAATTTAACCCGTAAGTACGCGCGCAGGGCCTAAAAGACCCGGAGTGCGTATGGTTTTTTACAATTGTAACCAATAATTTTTTTAAAGTAATCTTCAACTTATTTTATTGCAAAATTTGTAGGAATTGTCTGCATCTAAATAAAGTGACTGTTATAATTTGATTTTATTGTTGACAAAATTAAAAACATTCATACCCTGGATAAGCATGCGTTCTCCCGGGTTATATACTTTTACCATACAAAAAATGATCAAAATCAAAGAGGTGCTTCTTTGATTAATTATGAATTTGCAAAATATGAATACGGATGGTAGGAACTAATTAAAGAGTACTTTATTTAGAATTATTTATTATAGTTACATGAGAAATATAATTTCAATCATCATCATCGCTATTTCATTTATTACAATAGTGACTTCATCATTTAAAAAAGTTTTAGACCGAATTTCAGCAGGAGGTAAAATGCGAGCTAGATATCTCGCATGAGCTAAATTATATATGGCACTTGCGACATGGGCGCAGCATCCAACTGTCCTGTTTCCATTTGGACAATCGCAACAATATCCTCGGATTCCTTCGATATTCTTAATATTAGGAACATAATCAATGAACAAGCGGTAATATTTACTATTTATGTGTCTGGAACAAACATTTAACTTGATAATATTTGGGGTATGTTTAAGGTAATATATGCAGAGATTACTCGTGTCGTCCATTATTTCAGCCAGGTATGAAATGGCAAATGAGAGCTGATAGGAAACTGTAAATATTATTTTTAATTGTTCTTCATTTAGTTGTAGAAAATCCAAAATTTCTGATGATACCAGTCGTTGAAAAGCTGTTTTTCTACGGTTCCATTGCTGCTTTTTTACCTCTTCACTTAAAGAGTATGATAACGTCATTACTATTCACTACATTCATAACGATCTTTAATGTATTGAACAATTATCTCATTTAAGCCTGCATCAGAATCTAATCGCTTACTGAATTTGTTGTGTAAAAATCCGACAACTTTGCGTAATAGATTTACTTTTGGAAGCACTTTATTATCAAGATTATTATGAAGCAAATTATATTTCTGAGAAATGGCCCCGTGCACAGCTTCGACTACCCATCGGATTTTAGTCACCTGTCGTGACATGTTGGCTTCTTCGGTAGGTAACTGGGCTCGATTACCTTTAAGTGCTGGCATTAATACGACGTAGCCTTCTTTGGTGATAGAGTCAACGGCGTCATGAAAACCGCGATCTACAAGAAATATATCATTTGGACGTAATAGAGTTTGAAGTTTAGCATCTTGTAACACTTTTTTCATAATAGTAGCATCATTTTCCGTACCATAAAATAGCCCAGCAAAATCAACTATAAACCCGTTCGTGGTACAAATTGTAAACGGTTTACATAAATGGGTTTTCTTTTGACCAGAATACGATTTTCGCTGATATTCATTATGAGAGCTTTTTTGATGCCTAATATATGTGCCGTCAAATATCAATACCAGCTGATCATTTCTGAGGTTTAATAACATTCGAGCAGTTAAACATGTATTCTTTATTAAGTCTTCCCGAGAAATGGAGGTTGATCCAAAATAAGGCAAAATATCAATATCAAAACTTCTTAATACTTCTTTAAAAAATGACAACACATGTTGTTCGTATAGTAAACCCAAAACACTCCTGCTATCACCGAATTAGAATTTCCAGTTTTTAATTTAAACAAGAATACAACTAACGCTTGAGTTATAGTACTTACGCTTGTGTTTCGCATAGAAGTTAATAGCTACCTTAATTCAATTGTTTTGCCAGCAAAGTCCTGTCAACATTTTTATCTGATTGTCAGGCATATCATTTTTATTATTTTTTTTCGAAAAGCGACATCGCTGCTTTTTCTGAAAGTGATTTTAAGAAATGAGCAACTTCCTTAGAACTTATTTTGCTGGTGTTAGATATAACACCTAGATGAACCAACTCGTCTTCATAAAATGACTTTCCTATTATATGTGTGCAGCAACAACTGTTACCCTCTGGTATGAAAATCCCAATTAAATCTTGAAAATCTGTTAGTAAAATTAGAGATTATCGACTGACACCGGAATCCACAAACGAATTTTATAGATATTTTGAAATCCTTAACTTAAGCTTTTATTGTAAAAGCAATATTTTACTAAGATAATATTGGCGCCGTTTGCAAGTTTGGAATTAAACTTAGGTATCCCAGACCGGGCACATTGTGCCGGAAAAGGGTTAAGAATGCAAACACGTCATTTTGACGGGCTATCTCCCAATTATATAACAACTATCCACTGAGTGATGGATAAAGACAACAAAATCTCCCTACGAATACCATAATGCATATGTACGTCCGGGCGATCGCTAACTTCACTACTTTACCCACTCAGTAGCCGTATGTCTGTCTCTCCCTAACAGTATATCAGTATTACTTTTTCTTTTAAATTTGTCCGGTATCAATTTTTCTTCTTTTCTTCCTTTTCTATTTAGAATTTTTATTTTAACCTTTTCTATTTTGTTCTTAGATATTACTCAAAAAGCGCCTCTTTGATTTTGATCATTTTTTGTGTGCTATAAGTATATAAATTAAAGAATATTATGTATTTTTTTGGGCGCGGTAGACATAACAGAACAGTACTAAAATAAAAGATTTATACTTTGTTTCATTATTTTGCACAGTTGTCATTTCACGAAAACTCTGAAAAAAATATGAAATATTTTTCAAAGTATCTCTCAATATACGCAATTGGTCCCATCTTTCTAGCTTTTATAGTTTTTCAGAAAAATACATTTAAAAAAAAACGGCGCGCGTACGAACTTTATCGAATATCTTAAAGACAGGTCAAGATGGGGGTCAATGACCTTGTATTTCGTACTCTTTTAGAGTGCTGATACTAGTACAAATAATAATTCAGTCATTGACCATGGGGGCCATTTCGCCATTCTTATCTCGCTATACCCTTTGTCTAACTTAATTACGATTCGCCATAAACAACGCACCTCTCTATACCATTATGTAATAAAATGCTTTCATGTGGCCTCGTAAATGAATAATGAATATTCTTGGCACCAGATACTCTCTAGAATGTATATTTCGGTGTACTTTATAAAGGCACATAAATTTTGTTATTCTCGAAAGAGTGTAACATATTAACCTTTTGGGCACGAGTGACACGTTTACGTGCCGCGAAAAAGGTTTAAGAACCCTTGTTTATACTCACCTGTCACCAGTAAAATTTTATTGTAAAATTTGCCTTATTGAATTGGAGCATTTTCTGGACCTAATAAGGTACAAACTTTTGTTTTTAAAAACCGGTGATAAAACATTAAAAATTTCATAAAACACTCTTTTCGTGAAGGGGCTAAAATGCATTTGAATCATTGTTTTTTTCTCATGGGCCCTAATGTAAAGGAATACTTTTGACTATCCCTGTGATTGAACTATTCATCCGATCGTCACAAAATTTGAAATGACTCGACAAAACCCTACAACAATTATATATTTAATATTTCAAACCGTTTGGTTGGGTAATTTTTGCGCTGTTACACGGGGACTGACACACAGACGGACGGAACAGACGACGACTATAGATGCTACTTATTTATATAATCACGAACGCAAGAAAAAAAGTATTTAAAGGCATAGAAATGTTTAACACTTTACAACATAGCTGAAAAGTGTTTATAATTTCGGTTTGTCTATGTATCTGTCCGTTCTCTAAATCGAGTAAATATGATCTGATTTACATGTAACTGATATACGTTATTGAGGTTTCTCTAGGCATGTTTGGTATTTAAAGTGAATTGTGTAGTATTCATGGTTCCTCTACAGGGGCACTCAAAGTATTCCGTTACATTATGGTCTATGGAGAAAAGTGATTTATAGTGTATTTTAACAGTGTCCCGCAATCTTAAACATAATTAAATTTATACATATTATTGAGGTGCAATGAAGATTGTTAATATTGAATGTGCTATGTTACTTACAATACGTCTACAGGGAAACTCAAAAGTATTCTTGTATATTATGTTCCATAAAAAAATTGTTTGCAACATATTTTATTGATTTTTCTCGATGACAAACATAATGAAATTGACGTAACTTTTTATTTAGGGTATTCGTTTTAAGTTTAATTAAAATTTTTCACACTACGGGCTGTGTATAAATTCTAAAGACTATATGCAGGGCTTTGCAAAAGAATTTGTGATTGTTACTGAAAATGAGTGTGAATTTATTAAAAAAAAATTTTAACACTTAACACTTACGAACAAAAATTAAAAAAAATTATGAATTCGGTTTCATTGCCTGTTCGTCTGTTTTTCTGTATGCGTGTCTGTCGTCTGTCTGTGTGTGCGTGTTTTAACTCGCATAAATATAATCCTACTACCATTCATATAGTCATATTGCCTATTCCATTTTTGAATCTAGTGTAAAACGAATAAATTGTAGAGCCAATGCCTCCAATCGGGGACAGTATAAAATATCACATAGAAAAAAATTACCGTAATTTCCGGCGTATAATTCGCGGACCAAACAATTATTTTTCGACCCAGAAATTTTATTTAGTAATTGAAGACAAATATTTACCGATGTAACAAATCACATTTTATTTAAAATGAATTCTGGGTCGAAAAATGATTGTTTGATCTGCGGATTATCCGCCGGAAATTACGGTACTCCTTTTATACATCGGTACGGTGCAAAAATGAACAAAAATGTAATTTAACATAGCATACACAGATCTTATTTCGGTTTGTATAGCGTTAAGATAACTCTTAAACCTATTCATCCTGGTAACAATACATGATCTGCAGCTTAATATCGCGTTTCGGAATTCCTTGTTGTGCCGTCCAATAAACCTCTATTGTGTGTTGACACTGAGTATGTTGATGGAGATAATTTATTCTGAGTAGCTGAATCTTACGCTATCAATATCAATATTTCATTAAACAAATCTATTCAGTTATCTAAAACGCATATTTTGCACGAAATTATATTAATTAAAAGGATGTACTCAGTACAGATATAAAAATTATATTCAATAAACTATCATCTTTATTTGGCCCTTCGAAGATGGGGCAAAAGTCTCTTTGATATATTTTAAAATTCAATAAAATTTCAAGTAACTGGCGTACAATGTTGCTAGAGGGCTAAATTTTTTTAAAAATCAGACTTCTTGTTTGGCACTACTTTTCAGCGATTGCAAAACTCCTGTTGTTTTCGCCTTAAATAATATATCATTAAATCAGGCGATTTTTACTAGTTCAAAAAAGTAGTGCAAATTTAGAAATCTGAATATAAAAAAAGTAGCTCACTGGCAACACTTTCGGTGTATGAGAGAAGAATTCAGAAGGCGATTTGTTTACTAAATAAAATATACCGTAATTTCGGGTGTATAAGCCGCGGCTCAAACAATTCTTTTTGGACCCAGAAGTCTTATTTAGTGATTGAACACAACTATTTACGGCGATCTAAGTAGTAACATTCATTTTTAAAAAAATTCTGGGTCGAAAAAGAATTGTTTGATCCGCGGCTTATACACCCGAAATTACGGTACCTTAATTTCGCTCGTAAACGCCGCACCTTCGATAACTCGATATCCTACCAGAATTATTTTTTTTTAAATATTACTTGCATGTGCTTAGCGCGCATTTGATTTTTTTAGATAAATTTTCTGGTTTTAAAAAGACTTTACAAAGCTGCGACATATGCGCGCGAAATTATGATAGTTCTAAAAATTTCCCATACACGGCATTATATCTTCAAATATGCGAAAAAAGAATGAAAACATTCAACATAAACACTTGCTGATCATTTTCTTCTTATAATTTGCTGCCATATTTCCACGTATGTAATAAAATTGAGTACTTTTTGAGCATGTGCTCGGAGCTACAGCTGTTTGTTATATGAAAAATATCACATACCGTAGAAAATAAATTGGTCTGTAAATTGTGTATCTTGAATTTTTATGCTTTTGAAGGTATACCATCATCTGTAGACATTTTTCCTAATTAATTTATTTTTAGTTTCTTTACACATACTTCGATTTTGTAATAATTTCTGTCCAAACCACACTTTTGTACACCACTTAACCCTTTCCGGCGCAGACAAATTCTATTCGTAAAATGAGAAATTGTTGACTGACACCGGAATTTACAAAAGACTTTTTTAGAAATTAAGAATTCCCTAATTTAAGCTATCATTGTAAAAGTAAAATTTTGCTAAAATATTATTGGTGCCGTTTGTAAGTTTTGAATTAAAATTAGGTGTTGCCGGAGTGGTAACACTGCGCCGGAAAGGGTTAACACAATTTCTATTGCATTAAAAAATATTTTGGCCCATTATTTGATAATTAAAATAGCAAAATCTAGAAAAAGTTAATTTCGTTTACTTAGAAACACTTCATTTTGCTGTAATACAATTAAAAAGTAGCAATTAAATTACACAGAGATAAAACAATTAATTGCAAAACATTTACGACCTTTGTTTTAGACATTACTACCTTCTTCATCATTATTACTTTACTTTATTCACGGACCCTTTTCTGTAATAAACAAAAGCAGCATAACAACATTTTAGGATCGAATTAAACACTGTTTATTGCATGTGTTACTTAAGTAATGAGTCATTCCATCTCAATTTGGACAAGCACCTGAAATAAACTAAGTTTTTTTCTTTTTGCCAAGACTGAAACGGATATTTTTGATTTTCTTTTCTTGTTAGTACGCATACAGCAAAGTATTAATATTTATTGATAAACCAGAGCTACTGTCAATTAAAATACTTTTTGTATTTTATATAGAGTGTAATTTATTCTGGTGGAAAACTGAGTGTACTCTAAAGTTAGATATGATGAAGCAAGTATAATTCTAATGTAGTGGAACTTTTAAGCAGCATAACAATGTTTAATTAAGGAGGATTTTTCTAGAAATAAATTTGGAAATGAAAATTAAATTTGAATTTTGTAAATAAATTACGATAATATCTGTAATACGGGCGTTTTCACAATAGCTCTCATTAAACTTGTACTATTGCCTAATCCCTTAAATTTTCTCTTGGTGATTTTAATATCTTATACTCTCAAAAAAGAAGAAAAAAAGCATGAATACAGTGGATTTATCCGTTGGTGATGAATTGTTAAAATACGAAATTGTCCGATTTCTTTTGCCCATTTTCTTTCAAATTACAGAAAATGCCACAGTCAAAAAATACTTGAAAATGTCTAATCTAAAGATGAATTTCCGCAAAATTACAGGGTTTGTCCAGCAACCGTTTTGTTTAGTACCCGTTCATATTTGAAACAGATTTTTTACGCATGCTCTTTTCCCCTTCAAAACGCGAAAAATTCTCAAATTAACACTAAAATTTTCCTAAGTTCTCCAGCCAAAAGAGATTTCTTGAAACACCACGAAACATTTTCTTCCAATTACAGGTGTTTTCCGGCTACCTGTACTTTTTACGTATTTCGAAATGTTTTTGAGAATATGTATCGTATATACTCACGTATAAGCCGACACCAAATTCGAGAGGAATAAGAGACTGGATACCAGTATTTCATAAAAGTTATCTCCCGTCTATATAAATGCCGCCTTTCTGACATTTAATACGCAGAATACAGCTACATACTGATATAGAGCATATTTTTCCCAAATTTAGAAGTCAAATCTTACGCGAGTTTATGCTTTTCAGCTCTGATGGGCAAATTTCTTCCCAGTAAATTTTAATCTCTAAATGTCACACTGGTACAGGAATGTTTATAAAATTTCTTTGTTACATTTTTTTTATAAATAAATTTTTGGTATACATTAGAAACCGAAACTTTTATTCACAAAGTGCTGGTGCCAAAGGGTCCTTTGGGAATTTTGAAGAAATTTACCCCTAATTTCTAAATTCTAAAGACTATATGCAGGGCTTTGCAAAAGAATTTGTGATTGTTACTGAAAATGAGTGTGAATTTATTAAAAAAAATTTAACACTTAACACTTACGAACAAAGATAAAAAACTTAAAGGGATATGTGGTAATCATTCAGCATGATCAAACTACACAAAAATATTCTAAAACACTGTTTTACAAAGGTAAGAGTGCCGTAATTTTCGACCTATAATATGCGGATCAAACAGTCATTTTTCGACCCAGACATTTTATTTAATAATTGTAGTTAAATATTTACAGCAATTTAAGTCAATTTTTTTTAAAAATAAGATTTCTGGGTCAGAACATAACTGTCTGATCCGCGGATTATAAACCGGAAATTACGATACTTTGGAGCATATCCTTAATTCTAACTGACTCCAAAATTCCGTTTAGAAAATATTTACTCAGATATTAAAATACATCATTTTAAACATATAAAAATCAATTAAAAGAAAAATAGAGCATAGAAAAAAGTATTGACAAATAGATACATTTATAATATAATAAACAAAATACAATAAAAACTGCAATTAACAAAAAACTATATGCAAAACATGTTGTCAATTTTCTAACACAAAATTCTAAAATATACGAAATTATCTTTGTAAAAATTAATAAATTTATAAACTTCATTTTAGCAATAACTTCACAAAACTGCTCAAATGATAGATAACACTTTGTTGAGAAAAATAACTCAATATCATCATCTGTTGAGAATTCTGTGAACAATTTATATTAACTGTTTTGTTAGAAAATAACAGTTATAAATAAAATCATATTATAAAGCTCGCTATATAAGTAATCTTGATTTTTGTGTATGTTGCGGATATACTACATGGTAATACAAAGTCTTAATCTTTTAACCCCTTGAGGGGCGGTGGTATATATTATATACCACCTACGTCTGATGAAGATTTACACCAGAAAAATTTTATTAAATTTCACCTTTCTAACTTTGGTGGAAAACAGTCGTGAAATTGCTTTTCCTCTTTTTCATATAACTTTAGTACAAATTTCCGGTGGGAGTTCAGAATTACTCGAACGCAACTGCTTGCTCCTCAAAGGGTTAATGTGCAGCTTTGCATATATGCAAACAGCGTTAAAATTTAAAGGATTTTTTAATTTGAATATTCCAAATTCACACCAGAAAATTAAAATAGCAATATTAGCTTTCATTAATACCAGATATTTCGCATTTAAATAAAGTGAAACTAACCATTGAAACTTTCTGGTGTGAAGTCAGATTATGTGAACAACGTAATTTCTAGAAAATTTTCTATCATAAGAATTAAAAGGTAAAGGTCAAGTTTTATAAAATAAATAATTTTATAAAATAAGTTATTTGCATTCATACTTATTAAAATATTTGCTAATTTGCAAAATATTGCAAAATATCCGATTTTCTTTTGCAGTGAGCTAATGAAACTTCTTCCTTATCACAATTTTTACGTATAAATTAGTGCGTGTTTAATATTATGGAATTCTATCAAATAAAATTATTTTATTAAATTAAAATACAGTGTTGCAGATTTGCAACAACATGTTTTTAGTTCACAGGCTATCAAAGCCAGAGAGCATACGTGCCCGTCCATTCTGTATGTAAGTATGTATGTGCGTACGAGCGCAACGTGATTACTCATGATAAAAATATCCGGTTCAAATGAAACTTCGAAGTCACATGAAACTTTTCACGAAGTCATGAAAAATGAGCTTTATCCAATCATTATGATTTTCTGACTTCGGAGCGGTCTCTTTTTATAGAAGCTCAATCAAAACTTTCAACATCACTATTTCCTTACGAAAATTTCCGTTTTATATTTATCCTGAAAAAGACGCATGATCTCGTGTGATCTGGTGATCTTTTGGTTGCAAATCTTGTAGTACTCTGTCATAAAAAATAGCCTCAAAAACCAATAGTTGCTATAAAACCTACCTCTTCGAGACCTGGGCTACATTTACATAACATTAACCTCGTCAGAACCGAAGATAAATTAACAGGCTTCAAGGTTTAATTAGAAATTCCGAAAACATACCAGAAATCCCAAAGAATGATTTGATCTTTATTTAATCACAGAGATTTCATGATTAACTAAAATAAAGGTAATTCATTAAAAATTTTCTGGTAAGAATTTGGAAATGCTGAATATAACCACCTAATTTAAGAAGTATCGCATCTGATATTTCTAAACTGAGGAGGTTTTATGCGATGAAATGAATGTAATGAACAATTGGCTTGCATGGTTCGTACGTGATCGTTATTTTCAAGATGATATACCAACATTTTTTTATAGAAAAATAAATATATTTCAAACGTGCGAAATTTTATTTTATTCAATGAGAGGTTTTCTGTAGGAAAATGCTGGTACCAAATAATGTTCCACTCCTGAAATTCCAGGATTCGTACGAACCATGGTTTAGAGCCCTAATGCCCACCGTACCTATATGCTTTCGAATTTAACGGATTTTTCAATTCGGATATTCCAAATTCATACCAAAATATTTAAAAAAATATCAATGTTTACTTTATTTAATAACAAACATTGAATATTTAAATAAAGCGAAATTTATTACGGAATTTTCTGTTGTAAATTCAGACTCTCTGAACAATGGAATTTCTGGAACGTATTCAACATCGAGGATTAGAGGGTTACATATCTGGCAACTTACTGAAATATTAAAATTATTTTTACAGATTAGATACAAAAAAAATATATTACCGTAATTTCGGGTGTATAAGCCGCTGATCAAACAATTCTTTTACGACCCAGAAATTTTTTTAAAAATGAATGTTTCTAGTTAGATCGCCGTAAATATTTCTGTTCAACCACTAAATAAGATTTCTGGGTCCAAAACGAATTGTTTGATCCGCGGCTTATACACCCGAAATTACGGTATTGTAGTGATAATTTGAATGGATATAGTTATGGTAAGGCCATAGCCGGATAAGCATAGGAAACATGCCTTTCAATCAAATTTCTTCATTTTTTCCCACGTGTGTCTGCTTATTTGACAATGCATTTCCGCTATTATCACCTTATAAATATTAATATTTTACGAGATAATAGTTATTTTTCGATTTTCTAAAAGCCTCATTTTTTAAAAAAAACTACTGTACCGAATTATATGCCATTAAATGAGTTTATATAGACATCAAAGATGCATAAATAGTAATTTTTGTAAAATTTTCTGATTATAAAAAGTGTCTGAAAAAGAGATAAAAAAAATTAGAAAAATAAAAATCACATCTTAAAGATGTCCGAAAATTACCATTTTCTTGTAAAAGATTCCTCATATGTGTCCTCATACAGCTATATTATAAAAGCCAAACGTATCTGTGCGTAACGCATACGTCATTTGCGAAGGGCAACACTTTCTGATGAAATTTCGTTTTTGCAATTTTCGCTACTGCAAAATTGTAAACTTCTAAACATCGCACATTTTGAATCTTTACACTATTGTATAGGGAAAAAATGTACTTTTAAATGTAATTTGTTTGAAAACTGTGTCTATATTTGTTTCTGAGATATTAATTTTTAATTCAATAGTCTGGTTCAGTATAAAAATACACCACGGGGAATATTTTCAGTGCAATTCTTAATTACAGCGAACAGAAAATCTGCAGATTCAGAAACGTCTATGTTTTTAAACACAGAAACCTTCAATATAACATAACATTTTATAATACAGATGCATATTTGATGAGAATGTTGAAGATGAAGAGGATAACTATGGAGCAGATGGAATTATGAAAGAATAACTTCGGAACTCTCAATTGGTGCGAGATTTTTTAAAGTGTAATAATGTATTAATAAAGTATTTCATAGAAAATTATTTCTTTGATTTTTTTCCCTTACATTTTATATTTTAAAATCTTACCGGGAAGTTTCGTTGTAAATGTTGTAAAAAACTAGCACGAAAAGTTTTCTTCTGAAAAACTATTTACAAAAAACGAACCCTGCATGTAAAATCAATTTAAATTGCATCATAAAACTGCAAAGTTTTTTTTTATACTAAAAGAAGTAAGTGGTAGTGCAGTTTGTTTAATCAGACGAAAAGTGTTGGAGGAAAGGCCTTTCTAAAAGTTTCAGAGTAAAAAAAAGTTGAACTGTTAATAATAAAAAAGAAAATAAATATTTTTCTCTTTATTTATTGCATTTATTTATTTAAGTAATCAAATATTTCAAGAATAAAATTACACACCCCATTATAATACGTGAATTAATTTTATATTTTAAAATATAGAACAGATAATTACCTCTATAACTGAGATGATTCAGTTATTTTTAATCTATATATTTAAATTTTCGCGGATTTTTTATTTTTATGGAGTCTGAATGCGTTTATTGCGAGAGGATGGTTATATCCTATCAAATGCACTAGTTCATAGTTCTTGCTATAACCGATTTCGATTGCATTATAATACTTCTACGTTTAGGATCGTTATTTGAAATTACCCAGAGATAAAAATGTTATTTTAATCTACAAATATAAATGCATATTAAATTATTAACATTTTCATCTTTTGTTGTCTATCTCAGATAATATTTAATCCTTAATTTTAGCGAAATCATGTATTCGAATTAAACTACGTATGCATCAAAGGACCAGATTTGCCTAAATTACTATTACTTTAATATTGTTGGCAATTTGAGTACTATTTACAAGTGGAGGTTAGAATTACAAACGCGGTCGCGCTTCATTCGCCTGACCAAATGTATCACTACAACAGGAGTATGATGCACACAAAAGTTTTTACCAGTATGTAAGTAAAACAATTGCTAACTCTACAACATTTTAACAAGGCAATTGTACAGAGTAGGTAATTTTCTGACACACTAAAAAATGTAGACTCAGATCCACTTTTATTACAAGAAACCATCGCTGAATCAGCTCCATTTTTTACTGATTATGATTGTTGCTATGTGCTTACTGCATTCAGCTTTTATGCTTTAACCCTTTAACGTTCACTGTTTTCGCCTCAAAACCACAAAATTTTAATTCCGATATGCAACACTGACACCGGAATTTTTATCTAGAAATACCCCTTTTATTATGTATGTGAAAAATCACGTTTTCTTATTTAGAAATATATTTGTTCTTAAATATCGGTGTCATTCATTTATTTCAACATCTTAGCAATGAAAATGCTTTGATCGTTAACACTAGAACCGCCATTAGGGGTCAAAATGACCCCTATCAGATTGATAATAATCGATTCGAACCAGAATTTTCTTCATGAGATATGTTAAATGTGTGCAGCAGAAAAATAGACTAATTAATAAAGTTAAATAGTTTAAAATTAAAATTCTGGTGATAAACCCTTTTTATGAAACTTGAGTAAACTACCCGGCGGTTCTAGTGTTAAAGGGTTAAGGGCAGTGAGTTTGCGCCAATTTTTTCTAAACAATGTTCTGGCCAAAACCCACTTCCACTAATTTATCCCAGTGCTATATGGTTAGTTCCATGGGATTTTACAGTGCAAGTCACATTGATGATAACTGATTTTCTTGCTGAAAACCGCTTTTTTTCTTCCGAAAATTTAACTTGGCCTTATTCAATCCGGGATATCTTCGATAAAGTAAGTTACTTAATGGGAAAATTTTCCCATTTTAAAATGCTGGTGGCAAAAAATCGTAGCGTGCGACTTAAACTACAAGTGCTCATGGAAATAGGTATAAATATTCCTTATTAAATTTAACTTTTATAAATTATAAACATTGATATCATTCATATTTAAAATTGATGCATGTTCTCAAAGAATAGCACTTTTTGCATATTCATTTATTTTTTTAGTCCAGAAAGGAAAAAAATATGACTTTGTCTTTGCGATGAAAAACAATGTTATTTATCTTACAAAATTAATAATTTTTAAAATAAAAAAAAGCTTTTTTAGAGATTATTTAACGAAAGGAATATTATGCAAAACGTCGTAACCTTATCTGTCACAGAAATTTAATTGTACAAATTGAAATATGAAAAAAAAATATTCTGACATAAATACGCTTAAATCCTGGAACAAAGCGCGGCAATGAGAGACAATATAGCATAATAAGCGTTATTACTTCAGTTATATAAAATATCTAATTATTGTACACGTACTTTGGGCATTTTAAATTTAAAAATTTGGATCATTAAGATAAAAAACATTTAACCACTTAATGATCGCATTAAATTACAGTTTAAAAATTCAAATTCATTATTCCTCCCACTTTTTTGAAAAAAAAATATTCATCTTATTTAATGACAAGTAAAAATGTTACCAGAATAAAACCAATTACATTATTTTATAAAACTAGCGGTAATCAAACAAGTCTGAATAAAAAACGTGAAGCTTGCAGCTCGTGAATGTCTCGGGCGCGACGATTAACCCCTTGAAGGGCACCGGTATATAATATATACCACTTAATTTTAATTCCCAAATGCCACATTGGCACCAAAATTTAGATATTAAGTTTTGCTTTAAAAAATTATACTCGAAAAAAATGCTTTTACTTACTTTCATTAGATCTGTTTATAAATACCGGTGTCCTACAATCATTTTGCAATTTTAGCAACATAAGTACTCTGCCCCTCAAAGGGTTAAGTGGTTAAGACAAAAAAAATGTTAATAAGTTCTTTTTTATTCTTATTTTTATATTTTTATATTAGAGAACAAATTAACCGCTTCCCTAATTTGTCCGCACGTCATACGGACAGCGTGTTTTTGCCAATCATGATACGTACGGGCATCCATATTCCAATCATGATTTATTATTCTCACCAGTAAATTTTTATCGTAACTTTTGCATTATTTATTCCTAGAAATTCTGATTCAAATAGGCAAAAAATTCTGTTTTGAGAAACCGGTGATACAAGATTAAAAATTCTGTAAAAGACATGAAAAAATAGGCATTATTTCAAAGTTTTCTTCAAAAGTATTTATCAGTTAAGTGGCTAACCCTTTGTAGTTTAAAGTACTTCTTTTCATAAAATTTTTAAATGATTAAATGATACCAGAATTTATAGACTAATTTATTTATTTATTTATTTTTAAAAAAGCTTTACCTTGACATACTTAAAAAAAGGGAAATTTTCGCACGGAAATTCCACTGCAAATGTGGCATTTAGGGATTAGAATCAAGCGGTCCAGAATGAACCACTAACTAGAGTAACCACAACCAGTAATGAACCTAAAACTAGTGAAAAAACTTTTATGGTTTCATTAGGAGTGAAATTGGTTTAATGGTAACTTTTATGATGATGATTTATTGAAGTACCAGTAAAAGAAATAAAAACTGGAATGTCTAAATATCAAAATTTATTATTATCTTTTGTATATTGCCCAAATGTAGCTATAAAATTACTTCCTGTAATGTTTATAAGAATTATTAGAATATTTTATTTAATTTTATCATTTTATTATGCTAATAAAAACGGTCTATAATAAACACTGTCGTATACAACCTCTGTCGTTATATTATATTTTAACTGTAACTTTGATTGAAAAACACAAAAAAAAATTCTGTTGAATTTTTATAGACTAAAGGAAGATGAGAAAATTGAAATTATTTATTGCAGAAAATCCTTGCATTTTAAAATTAGATTTAATCAACAATGTAACAAAAATATTAAATATTTTTATGTTTGCATCAATATTAAAGAATTTTAACTCTATAATTAAATAGTACTTATCAACTCAATGTTACTACTTTTCATTTGCTACAGACTAGATTTCTTTAAAACTAATTTGTTTTTCGAAACTTAGAAACATTAATGAAATAATTTTTTTAATCTTTTTATGAAGAATTCAAGTTTTTCTCTTGAAATATAAAAGAAACTACTTGATCAGATAAGTATATTTTCAATCCTGAAATTTTGAAAAGATGTTTATCCTATTTACAAATGTATTACTAAAGCTTATTAATAAATTTTGTGGGAAATATTTAGTTTCTTCTTTGCTTCTAATTATGAATAAATATAATCTTTATGAAGAAAAGTATTTCCCAGGAGATACGCAAATAATACGCTATTCCAATGTATATAATTATTTCATTTCGACAAAACATCATGTGATAATGAAATCACAAAAAGCCCAAGGGAAATATATGCTTATTCTTTTGGGCTTAGTAATGGAAATGCATTGTCTTTCGAAAAACAAAATACCTCGGATAATTTCATAATAATCGCTGACTTTTTAAATACATTATAAAATGAAATGGCAAAACAAGTTTGGCACTATAATATTGATAAATTTATTTCTTAAGAGTTATAAGTTCGTTAAAGCATTTTCTGATGCTTTTATAATTTTAATTTGTATAATTAAGATTTAAAAATTATTCAAAATAAATTGGAATGTATATTAAACATCTGTTGTAATAAAGCTGTGATATATAAAAATACTTTAACATTTAAGTTTACGAAATTTGTTTTTTTAAAGATGAAAATAATTAATCAAAATATGGTAGACATATTTGATGTCACGTACTATAAACATATAACAGGAGTTCTGAGTCGGTGGTCAGAAGGTTGCAAGGCTAATAAACTTGCAAAGCAAACGTGAAAAATGGTTCGCATTGTAAGAGTTAAACACGTGTGTTCTCAGTTACTATTATCCTAAATTTTGCTTCTCGAACTGTACGAGAGCAAAACGACGTCTCGAACTGTACTTATACGAGAGTAGTAGTAGTAGAGATAAGTACAGTACGAGAGTTTCGAACTGTACTTATAAAATTAGTAACTGATTCGTTTATCATCTAAGATAATGCGATATAAAACATTTTATGCTATGAATACGAACTAAAATTATCGTCACTGTATCTTTCCACTCTAAGTGTTGAAAACTGCACCCTAAATACTAGGCCTGAGTGCTGAGAAAAAAAATGGTGAGTGTCGGAGGCGGATTTTTTTAAACGTATGTACGGTCCCTTAAAGTTTGCTATCAGTATTTTATAAAAGATTTTTTTAATTGTTTAATATCAGAAATATAAATCAGAAAAAATAAAAAAAAATTACTGGTACCAAAATTCAAGTGACTGTACATACTCAGGAAAACATCTGTCTTCAGTAATCGCATTTTTTGTGCCAACACAAATGACCAGATCTATTATTCAGGGGTGATTGTTGGAAATCATGTCAAGAAATAGAACAGAGAATTCATGCTATGCATGAATCTCAGTATTCGATCAAGGCACTTACGAGTTCTGGGATTTCCAGGCCAGGAAATTCTTTTGTACAAGTATTTTTTATGGAAAATCTCTCCTTGAAAGACAGCGAAATTTCTCGCGTTTGAACTAAATTTATTATTTTATAAAAATAAATAAAATACTGATTTTTCGACTGAAAAAATAACAGGACCCTTATGAAACCAGTCAATATTTATGAATTAAAAAAATTCATGAAATTTACAAAGCTATTTTCCGTATTCCATATTTCAACAGTGATAACATTGCTTCTAAAAACATTTAGCAATATTTATGCTACAAGAGCATCAATGAATGACTTCAATGTTTTAAATTTAGTCGGTCATTTGAAAATCGCATTTGAAAATATCTAAATATATTGCCAGCAACATGGCAGACTATCCAATATGAAAACATTGTTGCCAGTGGGCTATTTTTTTTAAATTCAGCTTTCTTGATTGACACCACATTTTTGAAGTAGTAAAATTTGAATATTTAATAAATTAATTTTCTCATTGCTAACTAAGCGTAAAACCAATTTGTGTGAAGGATGTCCAAGTCGGGGATCGAACCCGGAACCTCGAAATAGCGCTTAAGTCCTCTGCCATTTAAGCTACGAGGGCGACGCCCAGCTTGGCATTTCTCACTTCATATGTTGGCTAGGCTGTAATTCGCTCCAGGAGATGGAATCGTCTTCATGAGCACACAAGGAATCCAGCAGAGGTTTTCACAAAAGTTGGTTCTACGCTTAGTTAGCAATGAGAAAATTCACGTTTTAAATATTCAAGAATTTCAAGCGTACTTTCACTTCTGAACATTAATTGAAAACTTAATTCAAATTATATATATTAAAATTTGTCTTTTTAAACCTTGTTTAATGAAATATTAATTAGATAAATTTGATATTTCGGATTAAAATTGGAGGCCAAACTTGTAAGCTTTTTTGAAACATTTGAATGACACCACAATGTACAAGCAAATTTATCTAGAAAAATGCAGAGACGTTTCGTCATGCAATTAATCGCCAACCTTAATACCAACCTCAGATTTTTACTAACCCCTCATGTACTTAACGAAATGAAAATTTTAATTCCGAAATTCTGGTACCAATGTAGAATTTAGTGACTAAAATAAAAGTTGTTTAAAAGTGACCTACAGCTCCTTAAGGTGTGTTAGCCCTTTCCGGAACGGGAAATTTTGTAGTAAATTGAGTAGTTATTGACCGCCACCAGAATTTGGAAACGACTTTTTTAGATTTAATGAAGTTCTTAATTTAAGCTTTCATTTAAAAATTAAAATTTTACTAAAATATTACTGGGTGCCGTTCGCAAGTTTGGAATTCAAATTAGGTATCCCGGACCGGCCACAGTGTGCCGTAAAGAGTTAAAGGGTTTCTTATCACTGAAGCATTTTGAATAATTACGACAGCTATTTAAAAAAAGAAAAATTAAATATTTAGATAAGCGCACAGATTTTTTTTGTTGTTAAATTATAATATTTGTGAAAAGAATAAGTATATTGCTGGTAAATATTAATATTTATAATAGCTGGAGACTGTTACCAATTTGACCTTTTATTATTCAGACATTTCGAATAAAAAAAAAATCTGCATATTAATTTTTGTGTTTCCTATTTCCAGACAGTAATGATTATCTAAAGAATTTAAATACTCTTTCAGGAATTTCTGGTATCAATTGGTAACTACTGAATTAAAAAAATATCGCAATGGAAACCTTGTAGCTGAATATAAAATGCGAAGTTTTAGACAACTGTGCACTAAAAGCACTATTTTCAACTGAGCTTCTTCCATTCATCTGTGGTAACTTAACCCTTTAAACTCTGATGGGCAATTTTTTTTTACTTAATTTTAAACGTGAAACGTTAAAATGGCGTCTGAATATTTGACCAAATTTTTTAGAAATTAATTTAATGTATTTTTTCAATGTGTGATTATAAATCGGATCTTTTATATGCAAAATTCTGCTGCCAATATGACATTTGGGTATTTAGAAGAATTTCACTAACCAGAGCTCAAAAGATTAACATGTAAGGGAAAATATATAAAGAACATATAGATCCACCTAATAGTAATTTATATATTATACATACATATGTATAGCTATTCATCTTCAGTGTTTTAAATCTTTTTTTCTCCATTGATCTATAAATTAAACTTAAAGGATTAAATTATCAAGTAACTGAAAATTTTTAAATACATTTTCTATAAGTATTCTTTAACTTAAATGAAACTTTATAGTTTTCCATTTTCAACTATTCAGATTTTTTTTTTATAACTTGGCAGTAATTAAACAAAACATTTTTTAAAAAGGAAAAATCAATCCAATATCAATCATAACCAAGAATATTTAAACCCAAAATATTTCTGCCAAATAAGTGGAATAACAGAAAACGAACACGAATAGGTTTAATGTCTAGATCCTTTTCTACATTTTTTCTTTCGTTTTTTCAAATTTAGAATTTCTAACAAGTCTAAATAACACGCGAAAACTGGAATAATCGGAAAATTTCAATAATGGTAATACAGACGTTTTATTGTTTGGACAGCACGAAAGTTTGATTAGAAAAGTAAAATAAATTACTAAACAAAATGAGTATTTTAATTTCATTAATTCAAACAAAAAAAAAAAAAATACTATGAAACTACTAGCTACGGCGTTATTATTTTGTTGAATTAATTTATTAATTTTAAATCATTATTCTAAATACTATATTAACAAAATTTGTTAATTTTTAGCTTTGTTAACATTTTGAGCTGTGATGGTTGAATTTTCTACCACTTAATTTTAATTCCAAAATGTCACAACGGCACCGGAATATTCGACCAAATTTATTTTAAAAAGTTTTAATGCATTTTTTTTAAATTGTTCATCATAAATGTAATTTTTTCTTTTCAAAATACTGGTGTCAATGTGACATTTGGAATTTTAAAGAAATTTACCCACCAGAGCTCAAAGGGTTAACAAACCAGAAATTTTAAAAACTTTGTTCAAAATATGAAAACTCAATTCCTAATCAGTTGTAATTGAGAATACTTTGAACCTTAACCCTTTAAAGTTCATGGCTTTCTCTACGGAATCACAAAATTTTAATTCTGATATGTAACAGCGACGCGGATTTTTGACTACTTAATGGTCGCATTAAATTACGGTTTAACAATTCAAATTCATTATTGCCACCACTTTTTGGAAAAAAAAATATTCTTCTTATTTCATGACAAGTAAAATGATACTAGAATAAAACCAGTTACACTATATTATAAAACTGGTGGGAATCAAACAATTCTGAATAAAAGCCGTGAAGCTTGCAGCCCGTCAATGTCTCGGGCGCGACGATTAAGTGGTTAATTAAAAAAATCCATTTTATTGTGTATTTGAGAAATCACTTCTTCTTATTTACAACGACATATATTTGTTCGCAATTACCACTGTCAATCATTTATTTCAACATCTTAGCAATGAAAATGCTTTGTCCGTTAACCCTTTCAGGGGCAAGGTGTTTATGCTCTAACTATGTTCTATTAATTTATTGACACCGCATTTTTAAAACAAAATTACTTATAAATAGACAAACCTTATTTTCACATATAATTTAATATCTAAATACCACTAAAAAATTACTGGTATCATTTTGAAATTCCGGCATTAAAATTCACCGTTTGGAGACTACAAATAGCGCTCCTGTAAGGGTTAAAGATCAGGGGTAATGATGTTGAAAATAAATTGTAAAACCAAAAACTGAACGTGCACTTTTAAAATTCTTGTATCTTGTAAAATTCTCTTTCATTTTTAAGATTCCCAACATACGGAAATAAAATGTATATGTTTTATAGGTTTTAAGTTCTTCACTACAAATAGTATGTAAACACTTGCATATTTTACTCCATTCGATACAAAATCGAGCAAGACTTTTTATTTGAGTTATCATTTCATAAATATAAAAATATTACTTTTATGAGAAATTCTCTCTGGGAATTCTGTATAGAAATCATTCTACTTAATGTTTCTTCCTTTTATGAATTCTTCATTGAATTTCGTCCATAAACACGATGTTATTCTTTTAACATATTAAGTTTTTTATTACCGTCAACTTTTTCTTCGGGAATTTTCTAGTGAATTTCTTTAACTTGTATTATGAACATTTTTCTTATTTTTTAAGTATCTTTTGAATGAAAAGAAGAAATTTTTTTTTCATTTGTATATGTTTTTTAAACTTTAAGGATCTATCTTTAAAACCAAAGGGCGCGGGGGTGTTTATCAGAATTCATAAATCTTCTTCAGAGAAAACACAGGAGTAAATAAAAAAGATAATTTTTATTTTGTATTACAACATAATGTAGAAGTATTTTTATGCACTTTTTCTCAGCTAAGGGTTACTTCAAAAAATTCCATTTAAGAGGTGTATATAACTTAACCCTTTCCGGCACGGGCAATTCACAAACGAGTTTTTTAAACATTTTGAAATTCTTAATTTAAGCTTTTATTGTAAAAACAAAATTTTACTAAAATATTATTGGTGCCGTTTGGAAGTTTGGAAAAAAAATTAGGTATCTCAGACCGGGCACAGTGTAATGGATCCATACAGATAAAGCGTTAGTGTCGAAAATCTCTATTTGTCCATTATATTGAGAGGTAACAAGTGTGCAACAGTTTCTCAGCTTCCTCGTAACTTTTATCGGCCAAGGCTGTCGACTTTCAAGGGTTACTTTTTGCAGGAAGCTACATAATATGGGACTTTGCAATAAGACCTGCTTCTTGCATCTGACTCAATTCTGACCACGGAAAAACCCGTTTAGTATGGTACAGAAATTATTGACTTAGGAGAAAGAATCAATTAGAGAACTATCCAATTCACTGATAAGTTTTTGCTCATCCCAAATATAAAATGTGGACGTACTTTCATCTAGAGAAAATCAGGGATCAATAACCTATTTTCCAACTTCTAAGAAAAAGAGCACTATCGCCGAGGTGGTTTGATAGTCTGGGCAAGCATGGTAGTGGATGAGCGTACAACCCTCACCATGTTTGGCAAAGGCTTTATGAGAAGTTTAGGAATGATAGTTTGGTACCCTATGCCCGCTTTTTCAAAAATGCAGCTGGCATAGATTTCATTTTGACTGAGAACAACAAATGGAGCATATCTGGCTCACGAGTTTCTGAAAAAGGAGGATATTCGTTTCATGAATGAATCGGCCAGATCTCCAAACCTAAACCATACATAACACCTGAAATGTTAATGTCAGTACCCAAGCCTACTATTCAGGGGGGAAAGGCTCATGCCATTCTGATCGGTGAGGGTGCATCTAACGCATTTTTTATTTTGAAATACTGAACTTACACCAGAAAATTTTGAATACCAATGTTCTTTAATTTTCTTAGTGAAATATCTATCATAATACAAAGCAAAAAAGAAAAATAAACTATTAAAACTTACTGGCGAGAATTCAAAATGCCTAACAAAAAAATCAGCAGAACTCTATAATTTAAAAGCAGATTTATTTCAAAATAAGCAAAAACTTTTGCTCACGTACTTAATAAAATAAAATTTTTCATTGCAATATTCTGGTGTTAATATGATATTTAGAAATAAAAATTAAGTGATTCAAAAATGAACCACCTCCCTTGAAGGCATTAGCCCTTTCAACAGCGGAGGTCACACGGCGATACCACCTAATTATTATTTCAAAACTAACAATAGGCACCAAGATATTTTTTTTAATTTGCTTTTAAAATGATATGTAGAAAAGCAGATTTAAATTTCTCGAAACAATCGCTTGCATATTCTGGTGTCAATCATTTTTTTACTCCTTTTACGTGCAGAATTCGTCTGTCCCTGAAAGGGAAAATAAGTTTTCTACATAGTTGTGATCAAGTCTCATCAAAATATGTTTTATAAATACCAAGATCTCGCTAATTTTGATTAACTTTAGAATCACTTGTGCAATAGGACCACTTATCAAAAATTTTTATTTGAATACTATATTTCTGATGGCTAAAAATATCTATACTTTCTATTTCTAGTGATCATATGATGAAGTTGCTAAATTGGATATTGGAAATGGATTGGATGATAGAGTTAATTAAATTAAAATTTACATTTGTTTAACAAAACTGTTGATAAAAAAGTAATTTATAGATTTATTTTTTGATCGAAAATAAATTTAATACAAGACAACCCCTGGTGACTACTTTAGATATCGATCCTTAAGCTACAATCATTGTTGACGGTTTTTACAACTTTTACAGACGAAATTTACTTCGAAAACTATTCTTTTGAAATAGCTCTGGTCAAAATAGTTTCCGACAGCAACCTTGCTTATAACTTTTTTCTGAGCACAATCCTCAAATATTTACCAAAAACTTTTAGCTCTGTAGTTCAGGGATGGCCGGCCAACTGTGGCACGCAAAATATCAGTAAAATCTTATAGTTACTTACCTAATCACTGAATTCCAGCAATTCAAGAAGTCGACTATTTTTTAACACTTTATGGCGCAGAGCACTTTCAATTCTTAAGTCTAGAAAATAATGAGTGACACTGGAATTTAAAAACGACTTTATTTTTAACACTAGAACCGCGGCGACGGGTCATTTTGACCCGTATCATATGCAGAGATGTTAATTCGAACCAGAAAACTCTTTATAAAATAAGCTAAATATAAGCTGAGTAAAAATAATTTCTATCAATAACTTAAACAGATTTAAATGAAAATTACGGTGAGAAATATTTGTATGAAACTTCAATGAATTTCCCCGCGGTTCTAGTGTTAAATAAGAAAAAGCTATATTTCACGAATCTAATGAACGGAATTTTTTTAACCAAAATTTCTGGTGCCAATGTGGATTTTGGGAATTAAAATTAAGTGGTTGCATTGACATACCACCACCCCTCAAGGGGCTAAAAAAATTAACGGTAGCCAGCGTACCACAGTACTCCTGCTCTAGTTCCCAGGGTAGAATGTGTTCCAGAATTTGCTTAATTCAGGGAGCCCGAATTCATTCCAGATAATTTAACTAACGAATTCCGGTTTATTTATAAGCAAAATGCCCGCTGTGAATTAAAGTAAAATTTTCTATTTTAAATTTCTATTTTACACTTTTAGTAGAAATACGGAAAATTTTGAATAAAAAAATTCATTAACCTTCCTACCCTGAATGGGTCTAATCGACCCATATCTATAATTTGTTTTATACGATTCGAACCAGAACTTTTTTTATAAAGAAAGTTAAATAACAGATTCAGAGAAATCAGTCAATTAAATACATTAAAATGTTTTAAATAACAATTCTGGTGTGAAATGTATTTACCAAGATTGAGTAAAATTTGAACAGGGTAGGAAGGTTAAATCGAGAACATTGATTGAAGCAAAAATGCTACAATCGGCTTGAGAGGGTTAATATAATTTTTCACCTTCCTAACAGAAGAAAAGTATTACAAATTATGTGACTAAACTTGTATATTCTGCAATTTAAATGTTAAATAGAAATTTTCATACCTCAAATAACGTTGGGAGACTCTTTCAAATTTCAAGGAGTGTGCGAACCTTACTGACATACACTCATTAGCATAATAAATTACGAAGAGAATAAAAAAATCATATTTAAAACAAAAAAGCATACAAGAGAAAATACATTTTTCAAAATCCGACATGCACTGTAATACTTAACACGAATTTTACGTGTGATAAAGAAATGGAGAAAATATAACTTCTATTACTCACAAAAAGTATTATAATCTTAAAATTGCAAGCAATTGAAAATAATCCTTTTCTTTGAAAATATTGCGGATTAAGTAGAAAAAAAATCAAAACAACTCTCCAGAAGGAGGCATTTTGGAATAAGCTGAATTCTCAGCATTTCATATGTCTAAAATGTTTAAAATTGATTAGAAGAAACTAAAAAGGTAATGTGACTTCTCTTCTAAAAATAAAATGTCAGTATCCATTTCTAAAAATAAAATTGAAGATAAAAATGTAAAATTAAATGTCACTTTGCTGCCTCTGAAAGGATGAATGGCATATTATTTTTATAACCTTTACAAGCAATTATATTTATAAATAACTCAATGTATGGCATTTATCAAATGAATTTTAGTTTCAGAAGATTAATTTTTCTCCTCTCCCTCTTCTTCCCTTCAACCCTTCTTCTTTTTCCGATGTTTAGTACATGCAGTAAGAAGAAATTTAAGGTTAAAAGATAACAGATACAGAGCAACATTTTATCAGTTTATACATAAACAGTGACGTAGCCGGGGTAAGTCTAAATGCTCTTAATAACACAGTCAATAACACTTTTTTAAAAGAAATAGTATTTATCTTACCTAATTACGGAATATTCAGTTATTAACCAAGGCAAAAAATACTTTATAAAATTAGAGGCACACGGAGCATTTGGATCCTATTCTGGGTAAGTTGTTGTACATAAATGCAATAAAATTTTGTAGATAAATTTTATAAGTATTCTCCTTCAAATATTCCGTTATGAATTTTGCTACATCGTAAATGTATACAACATAACTTTGGCATTCACAGTACGTCTAATTTGTAACATAGGTTTAATTCTTATTTATCTTACTTAACCCTTTAGATTCTGATGGATTAATTCCCTTAAAATAACAAAATGTCACATTGGCCCCAAAATTTTGCTAACAAAAAAATTCGGTTTACTATGTACACGAACAAAATGAAGTAATTAACTTTCAAATAAATTTGATCAAATATTCCGGTGTCAGTGTGACATTTGGTGAGTAAAATTAGCTGAGAAGAAATCCACCCACCAGAGCTCAAAGGGGTAAGCCTTTATGTACCAAACTTTGATTCAAGGAATTGCATCACCTCAATAATTATCTTCTTAAATGTCTGAAAATAAATTTTAAAAATTGCATTATGATAATACAAAATTAAGACAAGATTTTTCATTAAACTGAATTCATAAATTGGTAGTTATAGCTCTTTTTGTAAAATATTTACGAGAATTAGAGTTAATTAGAAAAAGAATGCTCTTAAAAATCTCACAGTTATTCACTGCAGTATGTACGCAATGTACAAAACGTATTGGAATCCAATCGGTAAATGGAAAGGTTTTTGTAGTTACAAATCTTTGATATAACATTTTTTACGAAGAGAAAAGCTAAACTTATGTGAATAGTTTAGAAAATTACCATTTTATAACATACTTAGCTTCGGTTTTTTCGCTGTATATTTTAAATATGAACGAGGAAAGTTTTTTGTATGAAAACTAAAACCTACTTCATTATTAAAAAATTAAACAAATTTTATCCTAAATTTCTTTTAATGGTAATTAAAAGTACCGTTAGTGTAAAAAGGATGAAACTTTGAAGGGCGGTGACACCTTAGAAAAACCGGAAGTTTGTGTCAAGTTTTATAAATATATTTCATTTTGTTTTTAATTTCTATTTTAAAAAGTTTTATTTTATTATTTAACTTTTTCTTTTTTGCATCTTTTAAATTTATTTCATAATCAAATTTCTGGTTTGAACCAAAGCATTTTCATATGGTGGCCGTCAACATGACAGCTCATGGTTGTCCCAGCGTTAATACCCCTTAAATTTAGTCTTCGAATGCAGAGATGAGATTTCCGCGTTTTTACATTCCATTATTATGTTAAAGGAAACATTGTTTCATTTAATGGGAACATTTTTGCTATTTAAGAGAACAACACTCTCTCTAATGAAATACTGGTGTGCAAAAACGCGGAAATCTAATCCCTACAAACATCAAATTTGCATCAGGATTTTTGAAAAATAAAAGAATTTTATTATGCAATTCTTAATTAATAAAATAAATTATTCAGTAGCCGAACCAGGGTAGATGCCCAAAACCAGAAATTTTGTGAAGTTTTCTTTTCCTTTATAAACAGCTGAAAATTTGTCTAATTAGATACAGGGAACAGAACTTTTAAAAAATTACCGGTGTACGTGCACTTTTGCACCCACTCTGGTTACGCCACAGTTATTTCGTGCATACATTTCGTCATTTAAACATTTTAGCACCGCCCCTTGAAGTCTAGGCCTGTGCGCTCACAAAAAAATGGCAGATGTTGAAGACGAGTTTTTTTCAGCATATGTAACAGTCCCATGAACATTCGTACCAATAATATTTAAAAGCATTTTCGCTTTTTTATTTATTTATTTTTTTTTTTTTTGAGGTTATACAAATCAAAGAAATCTTTTATAAAATATTGGTATCTAAATTTAACTTCCGTATATACGTTAAAAATAAATTTGCCTTCAGCAGCCGCCATTTTGTCGCAGCGCGCATGCCTAGATTCTTCTGGGGGCGGTGCATTTCAGCAGCAATACGTAACCCAAACAGTATTACAGCAACTCATTATTATTGCTAGTCAAATAATGGAACTAGTAATAAGGAAGAGAAAAGTGGTGTGTTGTCTACGGGTTGCTAAATTTGATAAGGTGGTCACAAGATGGCGGTTGTTACTTATTTGCATTGAACCAGGGCCAAGTAACTCCGGAGAAAACTTCCACTGTAAATGAGAATGAAAACTTTTGCCTTATTTATGACATGAATTCTCAAAGGACAAGAAATATAAATAAGCAAACATATCAGTTAAAATTTACTGGTGGAAAATGGCCCCGGTGATCAAATTGACTGAATTTTACAGAAGGCTTGTTTAGCTTCTCACAATATGACCGAATCGCAGGACCTGACAAACTCAAGGGCTCGTTCTCCTCCTGGAATTTTCCGACCAAGATATTTTTTTCGGTACCAGTATTTTTCTATTGAATATTCCGGATTAAACAAGGCGAAATTTCACGTGTTTAAGCTAGATTTATTTTTCTATGTAAAAAATACTGGTTTAATTTGTGGGAAATTCACTGGAACATATGAACCCTGAACTCTCGGATGAACTTCCACCAGTAAAATCGAATAGACGTCCACACCTTGAATATTACTGACATTTTTCATAAATAAGGTACATAAATAAGGAGAAATTTTCTAATAAATTTACTACTGGAAATTTATCCCGGTGGTAATCAGATAGCACGAAATCGGTTGCAGTTATAGCTTTACCATTTCATGATAGGCCAATTACTCTTTATTGAAAGTTCCATGACTCAGATATCTCCGTTTTACGTGACTGAAATAAAAAATTCGAATTAGCAATACGTGAATAATTTTAAGGAATTTCAAAATTTTATTTACATAAATTAATTTTATTACATATATTTTAAATTTGTCTAATAAAATTTATATAAATTTGCAGTCAAAGGCTAATGTTTTAAAATTGATGTCTTTAATGGACCAAAATCTATAGAAGAAATCTTAAGATTATGCAAATCTGTTTCTGTCATTTTCTTTATTCGTCGCCGAAAAGTACTGCTAGTTACTCTTAATTATGCATTTTTTCATTTCCATCATATAACAAATTATCTAATTCTCAACAGAAGCTGGAGTACAATATGCAGTGTAATTAAGAAAGGTTTTTCTCCTTGGAAAAAAATGTTTTGCTAGCATTAATTTGCGCGAAAGTAATGAATGATGCAAAACGCTTTTAAAATATCATAATTTAAATTGCGGTTTCGAAAGCAATTAACCCTTTGTGCTCTGATGGTTGAATTTTCTACCACTTAATTTTAATTCCGAAACATCACAATGGCACCGGAATATTCAACCAAGTTTATTTGAAAAAGATTTAACGCATCCCCCCCCCCCCCCGGTGTAAATCGCTAACCTTTTTTTCTTTACAAAATACTGGTGCCAATGTGGCATTTGGAATTTTGAAGAAATTTACCCACCAGAGCTAAAAGGAGTCGATTCTGTCATTATGTCATGTCGGGTTAGACGGACATCATTCTTCTTTCCAAAAAATTTTTTTGCATCAGTACTAAAGGAAAATAAAACATGCCTTGTTTAATTAGAATATTTTTGATATTGTATAATTGAAAATAACTCCTTTTGAAAAAGTGGTGAAAACCGAATAAAATTTGTGTAACAGACGGCGGGATCGAAAGAGTTAAAGAAATACCCTTAAAAACGATGTACACATCTTTTGTGTTTATTTTTTTAAAACAAATGAAATCTTTGGAATACAAAAATATGAATACGAGAGTATTGAGGAGCACAAATAAATTGGATGAATGCGATTAATACAGAAAATAATTTTATGTTGGTAGAAACATAAAAGCAAAATGCCATGCAATACAATTTCTTTTTTCAAGATACTTATTTAAATTCTAGACTCTGGTCTAAATCAAAATAGTTTCGTGTTTCATTTTCGTAGAATTTTCCAGTTAATTATAATGACAATTTAAGTGTAATTAATTGATTGATTGTTAAATAGTGATGAAAAATGGATGTCAAAAATGAGTAGATATGAAAAATAAATAGAGAATGAAATAAATAGAGAGAAGGGAAAGAAATAGATGTGAAAAATTAAGGTCTTATTAGCATAATTCGCGCTGAATTAAAAAAAAAACTCTAAGACACAGAATTCTTGCATAATGGCTTTTCTACCAATATGAATTTGTTCTATAACTTTTTTTCGCCTTAAAATAAGTAATTGCATATTTCATGTAGAAACGTTATGATTATTCAATTTCTGTAATTAAAAAAATAGACACTTTTTTATGTATTTTTTATTTTTGTTTATGCTTTTGTTTTAAAAAATTAAGCGATCCTTAACTCATTCCGGCACGAGCGAATTCTGTTAGTAAAATGAGAAATTATCGACTTTCACCGGAATTTACACATTAATTTTTTAGAAATTAAGAATCCCTTAATTTAAGCATTCATTGTAAAAGCAAAATTTTATTACAATACTGCTGGTGCCGTTTGCAAGTTTGGAATTAAAATAGTGTACCCCGGGCTAAGCACAGTGTGCTGGAAAAGGTTAAGGGTTTAAATAAAATATTTTTTCTCTAAGAAAATGCAGATGTGCAAGTATTAGATAAGGCAAATATTACTTTCCAAAAATTCTGGTAAAAATTCATTGAAAGTCCTTGAAGTGTACGTCCATTCCCCTTTCCATTTATATTATTTTTAGTTTTAAGCTCAATATAATTTATTCGAAGCACATTTTTTAAGAATTTTTACATTTATCATTTTAAAGAATGCATATTAATATACTTTATCATTGTTCCATTAAAAGTTCAGTTGTAGTTTACAGAAAGTCTTTTGTATTAAGCACAAACTGCTTTATTTCAATCGAAAATTTATCGCATTCGTTTTACCAAAAATATAAAGGATGTCAGATCTTTTTCGTGAACAATAACTTACCCTAAAATTTCTTGAAAGGCTTAAATAAATGCCAAATCATTGAATGATACTAATCCTGGAAATATTTTTTCTGATTTTACAGTTTCCAGGATAAAAATCTGTAAGTTGAAATAGAAATGTATAGCCTTGCCATAAAGATTAATCAATACTAAATTTTTAAACATTTTCATTGACTGCCTTTTTTAATGACAAAGTTGTGATTATAGCTAAAATGTTAGAATGTAAATGAGTCAGAATGATAAGGCATGTAAGAATTTTAGGAAAAAAATTAATCTTTTGTAAGTCATTTAAATTGAAGTTATAAGACTCTAACAATACTGCTAATAAACTGTAATACTCTCTACTTTTTACATATATTGTGAAATATTATTCTCAAGGCGATTAATTTAAATAACATTTTGATTCGTCTTTGTTTTGAATTTAAATCAAGTTCAACTTCTATTTTATTCAGCAGATTTAAAAATTAAGTAATTTTAGAAAAATAATATCTTTCGAAGTGACATTTTGTTTTCATTTAAACCTTTTGATTTATCTATTGCATCTAAAGTTTTTAATGTATCATTTCTTTATCATTACTTTGTCAAATCATCAGTATAAACTATTTTCTTAGTATTTGATGTAATGGTCATTTACTTTTTTATTATAATGTTTTATTTATGAATGTTAGTAGAATATGTTCACGTTTGTTAAACGATGACACATTATTTCTTCTAAGATGTTTCAGAAAAAATAGCTTTTAAATAACTTACAGCTTAAATCTTATATTTCATTCTCAAAGCTATGGAAAGAAGACCTCAAGAATTTTAAATATCACTTCTGAAATTCAAGACGTTATTTTATGTATTCATGAATTTGTGTTTCAAATATGATAATGTATTCTTTGAATTCTGTATAATTCTCAAGCTAGTCAAGCTTAAATAGAAAATGTTTTCTATAAGTAGGAATTAAAATACTATTAGATTATATAAATAAAGTCTAAAACAAGTGAAAACCTTATTTTTGTGCTCACCTTGTTCAAGGAATAAGAAAGGCACTAATATGACAACGTTCATATAATGAAAACCCGGAGAATCTCATCGAGTTCGATTCCAATAAGATCAGTTCGCCACTTCCCAATTATGAAACATTTTCATCACATTTTATGTTTACACTAGTTATTCAGTTCAGATCCCCAACCCTTTTAACTGGCCTGTCAAATTCAGATTACAATGACCATACTGACTGCAACCCATCGCACTCGAGAGGTGACCCTCAATCATCACTATTGCTGTCAGAATATCCCTCATAAATCAGGCTTCACTCATATCTTACAGTTTATTTCGTCATGTTTTATCACAGATTATTCAGCAATTAGATAAGACGAAGAAAACTAGTTTTAATTACTAGTGTCTAAAGAATTTGGAGGATCAGTTTATACGGGTCACTAGTGGTCAACATCACCTCCCGAATGAAAAGGGTTAAATGTCTTGGTAGAAATAGATGATCAGTAAATTAAAAGTTAGTTTAACCATTTGCGGCGCAGGACAAATTCATTGCTTATGTCTTGAAATTAATGACTGACACCGGAATTCGAAAACAACTTTTTTTGTAAATAAGAAAACGCTATATTTCACGCATTCAATAAACCGTAATTTTTTAAAACAAAATTCCGGTGAAAATGTGGCGTTTGGGAATTAAAATTAAGTGGTATATCTATGAAACCACCGCGCCGCAAAGGGTTAAAGCTGTTTCTGAATAAGGGCGCAATAGCTATGTGGTTTATTGTTTATCTACAGTACAGCAGAAACCTTGTCCGAATTCATGAATTTTGGGAGGGGGGAATTTATATTTATAAATATTTAATTAAGTTATAAAAACGATTTAAATAAAAAATGAAAAAATTTTATTTTTAGATACATATTTAAGTTATAAAAAACATTTTGAGTGAAAAAACGGAAAATTTCTATTTTTCAATACTCAAGTAATTTATAAAAATAACTAAAAATAATGTTAGCAATATATATAATACATTTTCTTCAGAATATACATTATAGCCGTATCACACGGTGAGCAATAACAATGAACATTTGAGCAAACATTTTACAAATTATATTCGTTCAGCTTGATGTGTGTTCAGTAAACAATTTTTAAAAATTTTCGTGAATTTGTTAAATTTCTCGATTTGATGTTATAGGTCATATGATCAGCACTGAATAAATGGTCAACATTTTCTGTGTGATGCGGGATATGTTCGGTGAGCAAGAAAAGTGAGCGGAACACCCCTCTTCAACAAGGTCACGCAATATTTGCTGACTGTAAAGTGACTGTTCTGTGGGTCAAAATATTCGTCCAAAGACTTCCGTGTGATACGGCTAAAAGTCATCGCGATTTAATGAATTTCATGCATTTTTGAGATTTCTACAACGCATAGTTGGTGCAACCAGTTATTTTTTTCAGGAGCGCGGAGCACTCATGTATGCATGGATTTATGAATAAAAACGAACTAACTTATCCTTAAAATAGTGAAGCTTCAGCTGCAACTGCTTTCACTTGGCTTGATTATCGCCAGGGAAAAGTTCCACCAGTAAATTTAAATGGATTTTTTTCTTTATTTAAACGTTTTATTCATGCAAAATTTCAGCCTTAAATAATGATAAAGCAGGATTTCGTTATTCTAGCTGAAGTTTATTTTGCAGCTATCGGGCTATGCGTTTTCGCCATAATGTGACAATCTTCTGTCAGTGTCAGCTAAAAAAAGATTTTAACCTCTTCATTTACGAAGCTAAAGTAATAACAAAAAGAGTTATTCATTGGTTTTTTACTGACTGAAAAAAATGACATTATAAATGACAGAAAAAATATCTTTTCCGAAAGTGATCTTTTAGGCGCTTAGTTATTATGGTTCAAAAATATGGATCTAAAATTACAAACCCCTTTAAAACACCAATTTTATAATCAATAACCTAAATTAACGCAATAACAAATTTAAGAGCTTTAAACATGTAAATAATCTACAAATCCTCAAAAAAATGTATTAAAGAAGATTTAAGTTAAATAGTTATAAAAACTTAACACTTTCTTGGTCAGACTATCTTTTGAGCATTTTTTATGCGTTTTGCAAATTATGATGAAAATAACGTTAATTTTAGGAGATGATTCAGCTTAGATGCAGCCATTTAATCTTTTGATCTCAACGCAAAAAACATTCAGCTACTAAAAAGTGATGTGAAAATGTAAAAAAAAATCGGACATTTTAATTTTTATAAGGAAAAGAACAAAGGTCACCGAATGCGGACTCGGGGATCGAAGAGGATAATGTTGAAGCAAATTCCACCAAAAAAAAGTAGAATTTTATACCACATTTGGGAGAAAATTTTTGTATGAATAAAGCTATTAAATGAGATTTAATTTTATATTAATATTTACAGGTGGGAAGTTTTCCACAACGGTAAACAGAAACTGTTACTGTTTTAAAATAAACGTCTGTCATCTTGTGACAACCTGTTCAGTTATTTCATTTGCAAATAATAGCCATTCCACGATATGTCCCTTCCTCTTTATTCATAACTCACTTCATATATGCGTTGATATCGCGGCTTCCACCATTTTTTATAACTTCACCTTTTTTTCAGATTGCTATACGACAAGGTTAATGCATCTACTAATTTTTTTCAGTCGCACAAAAAAGGCTAACATTATTAAAAGTATTTAAGGCGAAAAATTTTCCATATTGAATTTGTAAAAGTTCAAATGGCTTCTATTTTAAATTCTGATTCCTTGACTGGCGCCACTTTTTTAAATAGTAAAATTAGTTTTGCTCAATGGCATGTAAATTAAGGCATAAACCTGGGAATTTCACCATTTCAAAAAAGTGGTGTCAATCCGGAAATCTGGATTTTAAAAAGTAACCTATTTGAAACACTAGTTGAAAAACAAATGTTTGATAAGTATACGTAAATTACTTATGTACATACTTTTAAAATTGTTCAGAATCATCATTAATTGCTTTTCCTTATTTTAAATAAATGGATTTTTCATGAAAATAATCAGATTTCGTTCAAATTTTAGTCGTATGATCATTCTGATGAGGCTTATCTGTGATTAGTATTGGGTGCTTATTTGTTAAGTATAAAGGAAGTGATGGGAAGTAACTTGGGATGGGATATAAGACTCTTCCCCGATTAATTGTGGGGTTCTTTTGTTAAAGAGAAAGAGGGTATACAGATGATTACCCCTCTTTAAAGATAAATGGGTTTTTAAGCAGAATTATCCGATTTACTTTAAATTTTGGATGTAGGTTCTTCCTGATAAGGCAAATTTCTGAATAGTTTTGGAGACTTAATGGTTAAGTATAAAATAGGGAACGGGGGTATAATTCCTCTTAAATTATATAAATGGGTTTTTATGCAGAATTATCTGACTTGCTTCGAATTTTGAATATAAGTTTATTACATAAAAAAGCGTATCCCTGATTTGTTTTTTCAGGGGTATTATTTCTTGAAATTATAAGGCTGTGACATACAATTAGTGTGCACAGCCTGTGAGCTCAATGTAATCAGATTGATTGGGAATTACTAGTTTTATTTATTTAGCGGTTTACTTCCTGGTATTTTTCAAACTTATTTTTTAATAAAATTTCTGGTTTGAACCAAAATATATTCCTATGGTAGCGCTCAAAATGAATGCTCACGGCCATTCTTAATGTTGTAAATTGAAAAAAACTGCCTAATTGAATGGCAGAAATGTTTTGATTTAGTGATTCATAATTTACAATTAATAATTACTGATAAGATTAAATAGGAACTCGGAGAACTTTATGCTTCGCACTTAGTGCTAAGCATAAGTAGTGCTAAGTAATAACACTAATAATGAAAATAATGAGTTAATTTGATGTAAATTAGTAGAAAACAGTGGTGTCCAAAAAAATTGGAGCCTTGTTTTACGCGGGACAATTGGAAACATTACTCCGACACCTGTTCTGAAATATTTTGCGTTCGTAATACGGAAACTACTTTCTTATCACAGATTCTGCTTTCGTAAAGTAATATAAATAATTAAAAATAAAAATAGATCGTCTATTGAAAGATTAATTCCTTGAAGGACGGTTGGTTCTGCTCTGGACCACTTAATTTAACCCCCTTATGCCATATTGGAGCCATAATTTTGAAATGCAAACTTTATTTTTATTCATTACGTGAAGAAGAGTATTTTTTAAATAAATTTGTTTACTAACTCTTTGCATTCGAGAGGTGATTCTTATTACCACTAGTTTCTCGCGTAAATGGGTTTTCCAAATACTCTGGATACCAGTATTTTAAATTAGTTTTTTTCGCCTTAACTAGTGTTCGAATAATCTGTGATAAAACATGGCGAAATAAGCTGTAAGATATTAGTGGTGTCCAAATTTACGAGGGCCAACTGACAACATTAGTGGAAAGTTAGAGTCACCTATTCAGTCAAAGGGTTAATTTTTGTAGAATTCAATCATCTCAGAATAGAAATACTTTACCACTGGAGATTTAAAATAGTGTCTGTAACGCCTAAAGGCAATCTACAGATTATTTTACTTCATCCTTTTGTTTGTGTGCCAGACACTAACTGATAATTTTTGTTTTATTTCTCCTATCTTTTTTCTTATTAGGATTACTGCATAATCACATAAATAATACAAAAATAGAGGCCCAGTTTCTTATGCATTTTAAAATAAAGTGTATTGTATATTTAGAAATAGTATTCTTTGATAATGGTCAGCTTTAGATTTATTCCAATCGAATAGCCTCGAAATGCATACAGAAAAAAATCATTTGCACATGAAGAGTTCCCAATTTAGATTTGATGAAAAAACATGAATCAGGATGCCCCTCAGGGAACAAGTGATAAATAAATGTGACCACTTCAGTGGAAAGATTGAAACGCTCCGCATTTAAAGTTTTATTTTCTTCGTCTCAATCGAAGGTATGAAGAAGCAGAATTGGAAAAGGGTGGAACTTTATATAAAGATAGGGATATAGGGATATAAGTAAATACAGTGTATTCAGTCTTAAATTTTTGGAAGAACGATTTTATACGAAATTTTTTATATTTTCATCCCTATATTTCAATGTAATATGTCACCTTAAAAATGAAAATATGAAACAGAAAACTATTTTAAAAGTGATAAGTTAAACAAAGAAGTACGTTTTCTTGCATTTTTTTAAAGTAATAGCCCAGTTATCTTTTAAATCCTTTTGCTGTAAAATGCCTTTGCTAAAATCATGAAATGAATGAGCGACACCGGAATTTATGAACAAATTTATTTATATATAAGAAAAGACAGTATTTCAGACAAATAATAAGCAGGATATTTGTTAACAAAATTCTGATGTCAATGTGGCATTTGGGAATTAATCCTTTGAGCTTTGAGAGTGAATTTCTTCAAAATGCATAAATGTCACATTGGCACCAGTATTTTGTAAACAAAAGATTCATCCCCCTTAATCCTAATGTATCCTCTTCCTCCCCCCGAAAAAAAAGAAAATATCAGTTTATTTTCAGATAAATTTGGTTGAATATTCCGGTGTAAATGTGACATTTAAAGATTAAAATTGCGTGGTAGAAAATTCACTTATCAGAGCTCAAAGGGTTAATATAGGATGATTTAAAAAATGTAACATTGCATAACTGCCAACGCTTACGCTTTTTTCGGCCACAAGAATTTTATATTAAATTTTACTATTTTATTTCGCCGATATCGGCCGACTAAATAAGACAAAAATTTCTATCCTAATTTTATGGTATGAAAACGCAGAAAAGTTTGCAACTATTCCACTGTCCTTGAAAGAATTAATTCAATTTATTCAGCAAATTTTGCAAGATACAGGCCTGCCACAGGTGGATGTTTTTACATTCTGATCCCAACACTATTTTTTAACCTTCCTACCCTGTTCAAATTTTACTCAATCTTGATAAAAACATTCCACACCAAAATTGTTATTTAAAATATTTTGATATATTTAATTGACATGTATCTCTGAATCTGTTATATAACTTTCTTTATGAAAAAAGTTCTGGTTCGAATCGTACAAAACAAATTATAGTTATGGGTCGATTAGACCCATTCAGGGTAGGAAGGTTAACACAGTATACTTCCTTTGTAAATGTTATTAAAGCAAAAGTAAAACAGTTCTGCTTAAAAAAAGTGGTACCAAATAAAATTAAAAAATAGTCGCCTGTGGCAGCCTTGAAGACTAAATAAATTAAATGTATGGAAATTAATTTTATGTTATTATATACAATACACATCATTTTACTGCTTCAGGAGTCTGAAATTGATTTATAGATTCATATGTTTTAGTTTAAAGCTCAAAGGGAATTAGCCTTTTAAGAGAACTATAGAGGAAGATGGGGATACTTGAGCCATTTTTTAAATTTAAATTTTTTTTTAATTTTTTATAATTTCTTAGAACAAATTAAAATATTGAAAATGAAAATTTTATATTTTTCCTTCAATTGAAAACCAATTTCAATTAATTTTGAACTATTTTTCTATGTCTAATAAATTTTTACCTTTTCTTTTACATCGTGGCTCAAGTATCCCCATGGAGGGGATACTTGATCCAGATGTCACATTCGTACCAGTATTTGGAAAGAAAAAACCGATTTACAATATACGCGAAAAAATGCATTAAACCTTTTTCAAATAAATTTGGTCGAACTTTCTGGTGTCGTTGTGACATTTCAGAATTAAAATTATGTGGTAGAAAATTCTACCAGCAGAGCTCAAAGGGTTAATCAATATACTTTCAAAATGGTACCAAGGTATGGGATTTCTTTTTTACATGTTCAGAACTATAAATATGTTACCATGTTGCCAATTTCAGAAAGAAAAATTGACCAACTGTAGCGATAATAGGGGTGGTTCAAGTATCCCCTATGCTCAAGTATCCCCACTCTACCCTAAATATGAATTATATACATTATGAATTAAAATGCTGAATACAGTTCGTTAAAAAATTAACTAATTAATTAAGAACACTTAAAATTTATAAATTATGAAGTAAATAAAGTTTCTAATTATAGTTTAAACGCATGAGATACAAGAATGCAACATATTTATAAAAAAAGTTTGCAATATTTTTTAATAATACAATAAATAAGTGTGTTAACAAAATTATAAACAATGACTGAAAAATACACTTTTAGCAAATTTTAAGACCACTGGTCTAAAAACAAAAATATGTAATAATACGATAGCGGTTTTCCATTTTTCTTTTTAACCGCAAACACTCTAGTTTTCATAGAAGTGACAAAGTAATTAAGTAAAGCTTCAGACATATTGCGCCCTTCTTTTACAATGGCTACTTCTAGTACATTGTCACATAAAAATTGTTTATCATTAGCATAAAATTTGCAACTTAATAAGCCCCGAAGATTTTCCATAGAATTAATCTCTGGGCATCTACTTGGCCATGACAAAGCATGAATTGTTTCCTTTTATATAGCATTGCTGCAGTAGCGGCTCGTCAGGAGGTGCTGCATCAGTTTATTCACACCACTAAAATTGTATGATGATTTCAGTTTTATTTAATCAACAAAATTTGTCGAATAAGTAAAATGAAAGATTCTGTAAAATTTTACTGGTGTGAAAATTCTGATGCAGCACTCCCTGACGAGCCGCTACTGCATTGCTGGGTAGATTTAAACACATATCAAGTAGCATTGTTCTGCTGAATCATCCAGTTAGTACCGCCTAAAAAGATCCAAACTGTATCAAATGATCGTATAACATAGAGTGATGTTGCGCAGGGTTCATAAATCTCGAATTTTCGATAAAATCGCATAATCTATCATGATTAAAAGCTCCCCAAAACATTGCTGTCCTCCTCCTATTTTTAGACTGAAAGATTTTTCTTTTCCTTCCTCAAATCATGCAAATAGCGTTTATAATAATCCGGACCATAGAGATAAAATTTTATTTCATCTGAAAATATCACTTGTTAACATGTCTTATGACATGGCATTGCTATCACGTTTGAAGCTTTCTTCTTTATAATGTTTCATAAAACCTCGGAAATTTCGTAAATAACACTAAATCTGTACCTAGCTTCTTGGAAATACTTTCACGATACACAATCGCTTACGTTTTATAATGATTCTGATTGCATGTATAATATCCTAATTTCCTCAGGTGGTTTTATAGCAGTCACTTTATTTACGTTTTTAAAAAACTAGAAGATTTTAATAAAATGTAACTTAAATTTTAATTTAACAATTATAAGAAAAATTGTTCCACGATCAATTTTAAATACACACGCTAAAAATTTGCATATTGTGTCTTCTTCAGAAGTGTATCAATTCGTTAATGGTAATATAAATTCTTAATACACTGTAAATATTATGTTTTTTCGTCTGGGTTGAAAGCAGCACTTTCTTTTCTTGTTTTGATTATTTGATTTCATTCAGGCAGAAATAAACAACTATGCTATGTGAATATTTCAGTTCGAAGATGTACACATTTTTATATGCGTTATAAATTTAAAAAATATATGTAATTAATCGAACTTTAAAAGTAATCAGACTATATTAAAACTGGTTTTAGATACAGATTAATAAAAACAAAAATTAAAAAATATTGAATATCGTTAAAGAATTTTAGAAAAGGCTCTCTCAGAAATTATAACGTGACAAATTAGAATTATGCTAATGGATTTTTGATTAGCTGAACTGAATTCTAGGTAAAATTAAGAAAAGACTTAGGTTTAGTATCTAATTTATTATTTTCCTTTTAAATTTAAAAAAGATATGATATTTTCAGAAAGAGTTATGTCACATGGGAATCGTGCCAGATTTAAGAACCCCAGTTCTGCTGTCACATTGAAATGGATCCGTTCGATTTTCATGGTGACAAATTTAGGTAGAATGGAAAACAGATGCAAGGTTTTTTTTATACGCTGTGTTTTTCTTAAAGTAATCATGAAAGATAGTGGAGTTCAAATAAATCATTGCCTGTTGGGGAAACTATAGAGGATGCACTTAATTACATAAATGATATCAAGAGAAATTTGAATTAGATAAAATGTTCCGCTCATAGAATTGATGGCATATTTAAATACCTCAATTCGAGTTTAAGTTATTAGTTTTATATTTAATTAAAATGAAAAACATGTATGCAAGATTTGACTATGTTTTACACATTTTCATGCTAAATATAATGCGTCAAGGCTGTCCCTGTTGCAAAATATCCCTTATAGCATGAAATTCCCATGACGCTTCTTCGGTGAATTTTAAGTGAGGAAAAGGAAAAAAAAAGAAACAAAAAAGCAAAATCATACCTTCTATAACTCTTCCTTTTATTTTCTTAACACTAGAACCGCGGTGACGGGTCATTTTGACCCGCATCACATGAAAATATGACGATTCGAACCAGAAAACGCAATTTAAATTGAGATACATAAAAGAAACACAAAAATAATTTAAATGAATAAGCTGAGTAGCATTATAAAAAAATTCTCGTGCGAAATAGTTTGATAAAACTTGAGTAAAATTTCCCGCGGTTCTAGTGTTAAATAACTAAATAATAACAGAATCCCATAGAGTCGAATTCCGTATTCTCTGCACTTTTGACCCTTTCGGGCGAGGAATAATTCTGTTTGTAAAATGATGAAAATATTATTAGACTGACATTAGAATTTATAAACCAATTTAAAATAAAATAAAAACGTGTTTATTTTGCTGTAGTTTATAAAAGGAAAATAATAAATATTCTTGGCGCCAGTGTGCTTAAAATTAGGTGTCCATTTTAGCGGAAACCGTCCGCTAAAGGGTTAACAGCACTAAATGAACACCCATGAGTCTAATAATTAACCTTTTGATTACGGGCTAAAATAACAACTATTTTTAAATTTATTCATGCCAGAATTAAGAAAAAAATCTCATTGGTTGATTTCACTGTAAATTATTCTAATATAAGCGTAAGGAAGAAAATCATTTTCAAAAAGTGGTGCGAATAGAGAAGAGACGTAGTCTTTGGGACGACATATATCCCAACCCCGTAATCAAAGGGTTAAAGGCACGAAGGGAAGGACATGTTATGCAAGGGCGCGAAAATCTAGACGCCAGCGGCCAGTTTCTCATCACTAAAACTTAAACGTTTTTTCGCTTACAATTTAATGGCAGTCTTGCAAGAATTTTACTCAAAAATTTTGACGACAGATAATGAAATATATTTAGTGGTGTGAAAGTAGCCGCTGACGCCTAGATTTTTGCACCCCTGATGTTATACGACATTTTTTTCTGAAAAATTTTTATTTTTTTATCGCTGAAGATGTTATGAGGCAATTCTATCATATGTTAAATCTAAATTACTAAGATTCTAATTAATTTTAAGAAATGAGACATTCTTACAGGGTTGGTACGCTTTTAGCGGAAACCAGTCTCTTGCGTTAGTTGCGCAGTTCCTGACGAATGCTTTACTCCATACTGTTATTTCGTTCCGTTTCTTCGCGTATTTTTTGATAAGCGTAATAAAGTTTTCTGATCTCAAATTTCCACCCATTATTTTCCAAAATGCAGTATTTTTATTAACCGAGTAGAATTGCCTAAAAAATTCCCTTTGCTTTGGCAGCATATTGATGAAATTTCAGGTCATTTGGATAAGTTATTATTTTGTTATGGAGTGTGATTTCCACGACTTAAAATATATCCTTACATGCAGGAGAATTTTTACTTATTTTCTATAAATAAATTGGTTTGTAAATTACGGCGTCAATCATTCATTTTAACATTTTAGCAAATGTACTTTTTCCGATAAAGGCTTAAAATGCACGGCTTTTAACTAGCTTAGCACTAGCACTAGCTTAACACTAGAACCGCGGAAATTTTTACTCACTTTTTATAAAAATAATTCACATCAGAAATTTTATTCAAAACTGTTTAACTTATTTATTTAAATTATTTTTGCGTAACCTATATTTACCATATTCTACAAAGAATTTTCTGGTTTCCATCGACGTCTGCTCATTGGGTACGGGCCAAAATGACCCGTCACCGCGGTTCTAGTGTTAACGTTTTTCTGTTACCTCTTAAATGTAATAGAAAGTTTCCCTTATTTAATCGGAAAATTCCGATGATTAAATAGGGAAAATTTTTCATTAAATTTTAATTGTAGAAAAAAAAAACGTAAAATTTGGTATCTATGAAAGTGTAAGTACAAACTGATGGCCCTTCAAGCTCATTTTTTAAAGTATTTTAAAAGTAGTACCTCGATTTTCATAACTAAAATCACATTTCTGAAGGTAAAAATAAAGCGTAGGGAAGTTGTTATCGGTTTTTATTTCTTTACTTGCAAAAATTATACTAATTAATACCGTTATAATGTTATTTAACCTCTTCACCTTTCCCTTTGTATTAATAAAATTTAAAAATAATTGTAATTTTAATCTCACATTGATATGCTTTGATATCTAAGTTTCGAATTTATACAAGTAAATTAAAACTCTTGCTCTGAAGTCAAATTGGAGAAGAAACAATTCAGTGATAATCAATAATATTACATTAATACTCTATAGCGAAGGGGTTTCTTACAAACAACTGTGAGAAATATTTTGAAAGATAATCTCTGATGAGCTTATTATAAATTATAGAGGTAAATATAACAGTTTGTAAACGAATTCTGATTACAAATCTAAATATTTCTCAAATAATTTTAATGTACACAATATTAAATTCAAGAGATTTAATGATGAGTTAGAATAAAATATCAGTGACTGAAGCATATAATTTATCGAATGAAAGTAAAATTTGTTTCAATAAAATCTATCATTGACAAATTTCTTGCAGTTTCTTTACAGTATTGCAGCAATAAAAGAATGAACTGTACTTACCACAGTAATCTGCAAGAATATACCTACTATATCTAAAGAGTATACCTACTACAAGAATATACCTACTACATCTATGTTAACCACTTAATTTATCAATATTTTTGAAAAAACTTTAGAATAATGCCGACCTTTTTTAATTTAAAAAAATCATATTTCATGTTTTTTTAAAGACGAAATATAAGAAAAAAGGAATTATAGATCAAAAATAAAGATTACATATGCAATTATAAATTTAATTATTTTCGCCTTAACCTATTCGGAACGAGCGTCTTTTACAGAATTTTTAATCTTTTATCACCGGTTTTTCAAAGCAAATTCAAATTTTTACCTACCGTAATTTCGGGTGTATAAGCCGCAGATCAAACAATTCTTTTTCGACCTAGAATTTTTTAAGCAACAAATGTTACTACTTAGATCGACGTAAATATTTGTCTTCAATCACTAAATAAGATTTCTGGGTTCAAAAATAATTGTTTGATCCGCGGCTTATGCACTCAAAATTACGGTAATTGAATTAGAAAAATGATCGGATTAAAGAATGTAAAATTTATAACAAAAATTGCTGGTGAAAATAATAAATCATGATTGTCAAAAATATATTGCCCGTATGACGTACGGGCAAATCAGGGAAGTGGTAAATGAATCTTGTGGAAAATACAAGATAATGAATCTTAGGTGTATCGGTACCGTCTTTGAGGCTGTTTCTCCAGCTTTTTTATAAAAGATTTTCTTTTGCGATTTCATTTATCAGAATTTTTTTTAAATAAAAACATAATCATATTAATTTAAGAAGAATGAAAGTTTTAGATCAGACTAAACAATCCAAATGTCATTTGAAAGATAACGTTCGTAAAGAAATTTTTCTTATGGATCAAGTTAACAGTTTTTACATACTTATCTCAAAATTTCGATTTACAAAAAGTAGTATACAGCACTACCACTCTGAGCGTCTTTTAACTCTTTCAGGGGCAAGGTATTTCTGCTTCAAAAATGTTCAAATAATTGATTCACACTGAAATTTAAAAACAAATTTATTTAAAAATAATCAAGAGAATTTTTTTCCACGTATTTTATGAGATCGAAATTATACTAAACGGTATCTGGCACTGGTTTGCAATTAGATCAGTAAAATAAACCGTTTGCAGATTGCAAACGGCGCCCCTGAGAGGTCTAAACTTAACTTTTCAAAGAAAATTTTCTTTTTTAAATTTCGTTGAAAGTTACCTCGAAAACCGTCTTTCTAGAACTTGTTGCAGAAAGACGCCAACAAAATAGTTTAAACATTTTTAAAAAATAGCAATTTAAAAGAAAAACGGACCATTGAACGCCTTATAGTATAGCGTGTGAAAAGTGTTTCATTATTATTACAAAAAAAATATTCAGACTCTGCGAAAAGCGACTACAAAATTTATGCTAGCTAGATTGTCATATTGATTTTAATACGACCGAATTACAATAAACTTTGTCTAAGGGCCAATCGAGTGGGACCGACAGAATTTTGCGTAGTAGACAATATTATGCCTTAAACAATTTTTACTCTATGTTTATGAATTAGCAGGAACATGAAAATCTTTCCGAGATAGATAGATTTGAAAAGATTTTTCCGAGTTAGATGGATATTTGTCTCACACAGAGTCCGCCTTACAGAAAGTTTATTGTATTTTCTTTATTAAAATTTTAATTTTGGAATTTCCATCACTTTTAAAAGATGAGTAATTTTTTTTTTATTTTATCAAGGAAATTGTCTTGTGAAAGAAAATATGTATTTGTCTTCATAATTATCGGTGTGAAAAGCGCTTTCTTGACACTAAGCTTTGCGATTAAAAACTAGGAATTAAGGGATTAACCCTTTCCACCACCGAATTCTGTTCGTAAAACGATGAAATTATTGACCGACACCAAACTTTACAAACAATTTTTCTAAAGATTAAAAACTCGTAGCCGTGAACTTCTTCATAAAAGCAAAATATTATTTAAATATTCTTGGTGCATTTTATAAATTTGGAATCAACCCTCTCAGTCATACGGGCCTCATAGAAGGACAGATAAGAATTGCCTTACACAGCAAAATATTTTAACATTCATTTATGGAATTCTAATTTGTAAACAGATAATAGCTAGCTGGTAACACAATAATAAAATTATTTCATAATGGTTCGCATTTATTACAAAAAGATAGTAATGAAAAATAATGAATAATAATGGGAAAAAATTATGCATGAGAGGCTTAAAATTAAGTGGTCCCGACATCGGACCACTATGCTGGAAAAGGTTCAGAAAATTTTACTTTCCCGCGGATTTCGAGCTTTAGCTTTTCTGGAAATAGAAATATTACCTATAATAAACACGTTTTCACTTTCACAAATAAGTGATGATGTTATAAAATTGTCCCATCAACCGGAAGATTCAGCCAAAAATAGCATGTTTCCTTTTATCCGTTAGATAACCGTCTTCCTGAGCAAACCACAAGACAGAGTTTTCTCAATCAAAATACTTACACATCCTTATACACCAGAAAAACCCCAAATTTCTGAAAAACAATATCTTCTGATTATGCTCAAACCTTTCCTTTAATTATCGACGACATTTCCTTTCCGTACATCGTTTCTCTTAAACTTCCTAGATCGAGAATGAAAGAAACATAGGTGCAAGATGTTGAATCTAAAGGAAATAAACGCGACTATTTAGTATTTAGATGGAAAAAACATGCGGTTTTTCTTAAGAGATAGTCAAGGAAATTGTCTTATCTTCTTTCCACTTGTTTTTCAAGTGAATCTATCGTCCTTCCTGTCTCATGAGAAATTGTTTAGAAAGCACGTTTCTGTGTTAAATTACTGCATTTTTTCGTGTATGTCACTCCCTCCTTTAATGCACGTATCTTGATTTTTTAATGTCTCATTTGCTAAAAAAATTATTTCGGATAAAAAATAAGAGAAAATAATTTCAAAAAGATTTTATTCTATTGAAAATCTCACAATTATTGTAACATTAAACACTTGCGGTATTTCAAAAAGAGGTAAGAGTTTTTATATTTCTAATCAAAAGTAACTCATAAAACATAAAAAGAAATTATTTGCAGTGTCGAATAAATAGTAAAAAATTGAACAAATGCTCTCCGGCATCATTGTAAATTTTCACTTTCTTTGGCATTTTTCCCAGAAATTGTTGTGCTTTTTAACATTTAGACCAAAAAATCTCAGTAAAATGCAGGTCCACTAAACGCTGTAACATCTGATGGGTGAGTATTTTGAAAAGCAAAAATTTATCTTCGATATATACGCGAAAAATGCATTAACTTGTGTTCTTATAAATTTGTTCCGTATATTCCTGTGACATTGTGACATTTGGAGATTAAAATTAAGTGGTAAAAAATTCACTCACCCAAAGCTCAATCTGTTGATGGCATGTGATTACATAGTACATTTATTGTCTTTGTCAATAAAATGGGGAACATTTCAACAAATATTCGATGTTGGAACTGTTCGTGTTTCTCACATTCCTTTCGGAACTTTCGCCTTGTAGATTGTTTTGCTTTCCGCCATTTAACACTTTCCGAGACAAGGTACTTGTATTTATAAAATAGTGAAATAATTGATTGATACCAGTATTCACAAGAAAATTTATTTGTAAAAAGGTAAAAGTGTATTTTCGCGTATTAAATAAAAGTGACATTTTCTTTAAAAAATTTGGGTGCCAATATGACAATTAGGGATTAAATTTATTTGATGCAGCGGCGGCATCATTGCCCTTCGTGGGGTTAAAATAAATAGGTTCACTGAATTCAGATGCATATAATTATTGCATGGCATTCATTGGTATATAATATGATATCTATATATATAACTTGAAAAAATGTTCTCTTGAAAAAAAAAGAATAATTAGTAAAATTTTTATTACATTCAATAAAAGGTCAAAAGTAAATTGTAAAATGATTAGCTATTTTGTTTTATTTTAGTAATTTTTGATAATCGAACTATAAGAAATGTCATATGATTTTTTTTTAAGAGTATGAAAAATCCTGATCTTAATTTTATTATTTTAGAACCATTTTCTTTTTTCTAATCCGCTTAGTTTCACATTTTAATATTTTATAAGTATGTTTAGTTTTAAATGATTTGAACCAGAAATTTAATTGCATTATATATAACTTCACAAGGTAGCTGCAATTTTTTCACATATGATCAACACTTTCTGATTACCGCCGGGAAAACTTCCACCAGTAAATTTGGATAGTAAATTTCTTATTATTTAATCACCTTGTTCATGCTAACTTTCTTTCAAAATTATATGATAAAATACTTCTATTCATTTTTAACAGTAGAACAACAATGTGTGGTCTTTTTGACCGCTATCGTCTAACTTTATTTTGGTTCAAACCAGAAATTTCATTATAAAATAAGTTTAGAAGAAACAAAGTAGTAAGATGTTAAACAAATTAATAAAACTGTTTTAAATAAAAAGTCTCGTGTGAAATATTTTTATAAAATATCTCTAAAAATTCCGCCTTTTTTAGTGTTAATATTGGAAGTTGGTTCCGGTATCATAATCTCTTGCACTGACACTGACAGGAGGTTCTGTATTCTGTCACAATATAGTGGAAATGCAAAGCCTGACAACCATCGAAATAAATTTCTACCGGTAAAAATGAACAGATAATTTTTGCTACAATTGCAACTGAAATTCTGCAATGTAATATAGAATTTGAAAAAGGAGAAAATTTTTATTCAGATTTACTGGTGAATGTTTGTACCGGCGATAATCGGCCCACTGAAACTGATAATACATTGCGTGTTTTTGCTTCTGTAAAAACTTGAAAGACTGCAAAATAAATACAATACAGTAACCGAAGAAACAAATATTTAATATATTATATATCCACGGTGTAGGACAATTTTACAAAAAATCTTTTTTTTTAATTTATTTTTTATTTATTTTATTTTATTTTATTTTTTGAAAGAAGTGATATAAATAAAAATAAAAGAAGTCCCCAGTAGCATCCCTGCATTTGGATCGTGGAACGTATATGTGCATCATTCGTCAAGATGTAAAAATATTAGTGACGTAATTTCCTGCGCATGATCCGCTGATCAAACAATTATTTTTAGACCCAGAAATTTTTTTTAAGAAATGTAATTTCTCATATCGCCGTCAATATTTTTCTTCAATCACTAAATAATATTTCTGGTCCAAAAAGAATTATTTGATCCGCGGATTATACGCAGGAAATTACGGTAGATTAGTGACTCACGGAAAAAAAGTTGTTTAAACTTAATACACAGGGTGCAAAAATCCAGGCGCCAGAAGGCAGTTTCTGACCACTAAAATTATTTCGTTTTTTTCCTTTAATATTTAGTGTAAAATTCTTCCTAAATTGCAATAAAAATTTCAGCGAAGAAAATTTTTAATTTCAGTGGTTAGACTACCCGCTGGCGCCTAGTTTTTTGCATCTCTGTTTTTTTAGTCCATTCAAATGGAGTTTTCGTTATTAACCATTTCAGACACGAAGAATTTCTGTTGATAAAATCTTGAATAATTGATCCACACCAAGATTTAAAAAAAAAAATGAAAATAATTGAAAGCTGATCCGCGGATTATACGCAGGAAATTACGGTAAATTATTGACTCACGGAATAAAAGTTGTTTAAACTTAGTACACAGGGTGCAAAAATCCAGGCGCCAGAAGGCAGTTTCTGACCACTAAAATTATTTCGTTTTTTTCCTCTAATATTTAGTGTAAAATTCTTCCTAAATTGCAATAAAAATTTCAGCGAAGAAAATTTTTAATTTCAGTGGTTAGACTACCCGCTGGCGCCTAGTTTTTTGCATCTCTGTTTTTTTAGTCCATTCAAATGGAGTTTTCGTTATTAACCATTTCAGGCACGAAGAATTTCTGTTGATAAAATCTTGAATAATTGATCCACACCAAGATTTAAAAAAAAAAAAAATGAAAATAATTGAAAGCTGATCCGCGGATTATACGCAGGAAATTACGGTAAATTAGTGACTCACGGAATAAAAGTTGTTTAAACTTAGTACACAGTGTGCAAAAATCCAGGCGCCAGAAGGCAGTTTCTGACCACTAAAATTATTTCGTTTTTTTCCTCTAATATTTAGTGTAAAATTCTTCCTAAATTGCAATAAAAATTTCAGCGAAGAAAATTTTTAATTTTAGTGGTTAGACTACCCGCTGGCGCCTAGTTTTTTGCATCTCTGTTTTTTTAGTCCATTCAAATGGAGTTTTCGTTATTAACCATTTCAGACACGAAGAATTTCTGGTGATAAAATCTTGAATAATTGATCCACACCAAGATTTTCAAAAAAAAAAAATGAAAATAATTAAAAGCTTTCCTTCCTATACTTTATAAAAGGCAAAATTTGTTTCAAAATTATGGTGTCAATGTAGGAATTAAGGATTAAAATGAAGTGGGACAGAAATTCGCCCACCATGACAGAAAGGGTTAACTCGGATTAAGAGTGGCATTCATCATCTTCTATTTCAGAAAAGTAAGGGAATGACGTTTCTCAGTCGTCAAATGTACCTAAGGGATTAAGAATTAAATGTTTATAATATTAACGCTAGAATGACGGCGAGGGGATAATTTGGCCCTAATCAAAGGAATATATTTCAGCTCGAACCATAAATTATTTTGTTTATAAGATAAGTTTAAAGTTTGAACGAGGAAAATGGAAAATTAAATTACTTAAACAGTTTTAAATCAAAATTCTGATATTAGATATATTTGAAACTTCGGTAAAAATTCCCCTCTTTCTAATATTATAAAACAAACAAAACTTTATTTAACCATTTCCGGGGGAAATTACTTAATTTGTAAACATGTTGAAATGATTGAATGATACACGAATTTGCAAACAAATTTATTTCAAAATAAGTAAGCCTTTTTTTTCATGTATATTATAAAAATAAAACTCCATTCTAAAATTTTGGTATTATTAAGGTATATGGGAATTAAAATTAACTGGTATAAAAGTTTAACGTCGTCCTTCAAAGATTTAAATCAGTATACGTTTACATGTAGGTCCTCATCTTCATGATTTGAAGCAAAGACCAATTTACAACTCACTTCTACGGAAACATATTTACAGTTACTCTGCTGATTTCCTTTTTAAAAATGCCACTAATTTCAATCAATAATCTTCTTGGTAAATTTCGATTGCAAAAGTTGAAAAATATAACACAAAGATATTGAAAATTGCGATAGTAAAAAATACAGACCAGAGGGACCTCAGCAATGGTTCTTTCTCTTTCATTTTTTTACATTGTTTCGCCATAATTTTTCATTAATTTCCACTTTCTTTTTCAACTTCCGATAATACAACTTCTGATTCACTGCAGACGTATAAGTTTCAATTTCAATGAAATATTACAATAAATGAATTTTTTCTTCGCTGTAATATTCAACGCACAAAAACACATTGTTAAAATATAGCACAGGTCTAAATTAAAGAAAAAAAAATTAGATGTACTTTCAGTACAACTTTCGTAAAATCGCCCTTTTTTTACAGTGCAGTATTATCGATTTTCATAGCAGTTTTCTAATATTAAAACACTTTTAATTTTGAAACAGAGCCAATTTTGAAAAATTATTTAAATCACTTTATTTGTTCTTGAAAACAAAGAAGGAAAAAGAAATTTATAAAAAAGCATGTTTACAAGAGAAGTTATCAAATATTCCAATTGGATTATAAGTTCTAGCGTCATTTGCTTAAATGAAAAATTCCATTAATTTTAATTGTAATTGCATGTTGAACCTATAATTCATTTTTTTATATATATAAAAATAATTTTGGTTAATTCTAACTGTACACGCCCTTTAAATGTTTGCAGTAATATGGAAAATTAAAGTAAAAATTAAGTTATTAACGTTTTTAAATAAAACACATGAATTAGAAATGAATGATTTTTTAAGGTATAAGTTTCAAGTGCTAATAATGCATTTATGTAGTTTTTTTTAACAAAAACTCTGAATTAAATCTCCAAATTTTCTTTTTACTTTTAATTTCCCAAAAATATTTTCCTCAAAATATTTATTACTACATTAATTTTGTAAGAACAGCTCCAAAAATTTAGAATAACTAAAAAAAAATATTACTGAAAAGAAATATATTTTTTTAATTATTTTAATTTTGTATTTGATGCAAATCTCTAGGGCACGTCAGTTTGACTTTTATTAAAGAAACAAAAGAAGAACAATTGAAGTCAACATAATAAAATGCTATTTTAGTTTTCATTTCACTTTTTCTATAAATGTGGAAACCGAAACTGATATTATGTTCTTTCTATTTAAAAAAAAAAAAAAAACTTTTCATTGTTTAAAAAAAAAAAAAAAAAAAAAAAAAAAAAAAAAAAAAAAAAAAAACTTACCGCGTTTGCTTTGCTCGGAAAATATCTTTAAAAGTTTTTTATCTGAAAATATTTTAATGGTTAATTAGAGTCTTCATCTAAAAAAATAAAGAATGCAAGCTTTTAAAAAACTATTTTTTCAGTGAAACAAATAGAGTCATCTGGCTTAGCTTTAAAGCTTACATAAACTACTACTAGTTCGTTAAGTAAATAATTCCTATTATTTTACAGACAATTATATTACGTTATTTTTAACCTCTTGAGATCTGATGGTAGAATTTTCTACCATATGATTTTAATTCCGAAATGTCACAATGGCACCAGAAAATTCGACCAAATTTATTTGAAAATGTTTAATGCATTTTTTCGTGTTTATCGTTAACCGGTTTTTTTCTTTGCAACATACTGGTGCCAATGTGACATTTGGAATTTTGAAGAAATTTACGTCCCAGATCTCAAAGTGTTAATATTTAATTTTATAAAAAAGCGGATTTTGACCAAATTAATAATTCCTTATATAAAAATGTGATGAAAATAATATAGATAACTTAAAAAGTACGATTTCTTAATTCATGCAAATGTTACCGCCTCCTGAATACAAAGCCTGACCGCTGGCAGAAAATTGGCGGCTGCCGAAGACGGATTTTTTTGAACATATATGCGGTCCCTTTAATACAGTCAACAGTATTCTATGAAAGATATTTTAGATTTGTTTAATATAAGAAAAATAGATATAATAATTGTTTAATATAAGAAACCTTTTAAAAATTATTGGTAGCAAATTTTAAAGGACCGTAAACATGCTGAAAATATCAGCCTTCGGTAGCCGTCATCTTTGGGTCAGCGCTCAGGCCAATTTTCACAGGGCATTGCAGATGTCTACATGAAAGGCGGAAAAACCTATATATTTGGAACCCTGTTCTATTCATGTTTTTTTTTATTATTCTTTTTCTATTAACCAAAACCTCATCGCGTTCCTTTCGTTCTTAAAATACTTAAAACTTTGTTAATCCTTTCCGGCTCGAAGTACTTCTGTTGCTTCAATATTAAAATAATTGATTGATACCAAGACTTTCTCCCCCTCCCCTCAAATTTATGCGAAAATAAATAAAAACTTTTTTTCACGTACAACCTACAAAACAAAAACTCATTTCAAATACTTGTGCAGTTACACCATTTGGGAATTAAAATTAAGTGGTACAGAATTTGAAGCTAATAAGGAATTAGAAACTTACATTTGTATAATAAAGAATGCAATCTTTTTAAAACTATTTATTTTATTAACGTAAAAATAGACTTTTAGAACAAGGTTTTCTAACACCGCATGCTCGGAATTATTTAGAAAATAAATCCGTACTTTCTTTAACACTAGAACGCCCGGAAATTTTACTAAAGTTTCACGAAATTATTTCACACCACACTTTTCATTTTAAATTATTTAACTGAGTTATTTAACGAATTTTCGCGATTTTTGAATTTAATTTATTTCATGAAAAAATTTCTGGCTCCAATTCACATTTAATCATCTGGCCGGAGTCGAATCTACTCCAACCAAGCTTTCTAGTGTTAATACTTTAACCCCTTGAGCTCTGATGGTAGAATTTTCTACCACATAATTTTAATTCCGAAATGTCACAATGGCACCAGAAAATTCGACCAAATTTATTTGAAAAATGTTTAATGCATTTTTTCGTGTATATGGTTAACCGGTTTTTTCTTTGCAAAATACTAGTGTCAATGTGACATTTGGAATTTTGAAGAAATTTACACCCCAGAGCTCAAAGGGTTAATGATCAGGGTAGAATGCATGCCAGAGAATGTACAGTTAAGAGAATTGGAATTCATATCAGAAAGTCTAAATAGTAAATTACCTTTATTTAATAACGCAATGTCTGTTACTAAATGAAGTGAAAATTAATCTTTTACATTTCTCGTGGGAATACGGAATATGTGAATAAAATTAGTCAGATGTTGCAATCCCAAAACTCTCTTCTAACTTATTTTTTAAATTAATTCTTCTATTTTTTAATCAAATGCAGCAATCTGTCATGGACAAAATAAGTGTTATTCCATTCTTTGGACTGTTTGGGATCAGTTACAGTGATCATATTGGCCAAATTCATTGCACATAATGAAAATTATAGTGTTCTCAAATATGTGCCAGATGTGGTACACAGTGCAGTAAAAGGTTAATAACAGATGTTTGTCTTTAAATAAAGCGAAAATTTTTAATCTAAATTAGTCTCGTCAAATGACTTTCAGGCAAGAAACTTGGGTATCATTAATCTAACTTATATATAATCTAACTTATAATTACTTATATGAAACTTAGATCACTGAAAAAATATATTGTTTAAAAGAGTATGATTCTGTATAATCAACAGAGGAAGCATAATTAAAACCAGCGTAAAAAAATGCAAATTATTTTTTTCATCTTTATTTTCTGTAAATGTGGAAATTGAAACAGACAACTCTGATCTTACTATTGTCATAAAAAATCCTTGTTCATTTTTTCAAAAAATGGTTGTGTTTATTTTGCTCTGGAAAAATCTTTAAAAGTTGTTTATCTGAAAATATTCTTTATGGGTAATTAAAGAGCCTGCGTTTGAAAAATAAACAATGCAAGTTTTTAAAGACTACTTTTTTCCCATTGAATTAAGAATAGTTTCTAGGATATCTTTAAAGCATAAATAAATTGCAGATCCAATAAGTAAATAATTGACCATTGGTTTATAAGTGAATTTATTGGATCGTTTTTAATATTACATATGATATAAATATCAAGATTTTTCCCAAATGTGTGATTGGTTAATGCCTATTAATAACTGATTAATTTGAAGAAAATGAAAAATGTTTCTTGTTCTTAGAATATTTTAATAATTTAATAAAAGAAAAATATTTATTTATCGAAATGTTTTTATTTGAATTTCGTGAAACATTACTTTAAAAGCAGATAACTTTTTCAGGTGAACTGAGATACAAACAAATCGGTAAAAATTACATTATTACTAACTTGAGCTAAAATATTCTCGAATATTTATGATAAAATGATGAAGTCCGCATGCAAATCCGATAAAAGTATATCAAAAGATTTAAAGGTTTTTTGACGTATTGCCTCCTTCTAAAATTTAAATAAATTTTTGCATCCCACTCAAAATATATGTTTTAACCGGGTTACCACGCTTCAGAGAGTTTTTGAGGTAAGATAGCATCAGTACCATGTCAAACTAACCAATATGAAAACAGTGTTGCCAGTGAGCTTTTTTTCAAATTGAGATTTATTGATTGGCACCACTTTTTTGAAATAGTATAATTCTTTTTACTTAACCTTATTTAATAAACTATTAATTAAGGCAAAATTAAAGGGAATTTCGCCTTTACAGAAAAATACTCCTAATCAAAAAATCTGAATTCAAAAAATTTGACATGGTAACGACGATATCAATATTATATACCCATAATATATGTATGCCATTACGTAATGGTATGCACGTTATACCATTATTTCTGAATGGAAGAATTTGCTTTATTTAATCCTCAATTTCCGATGATTAAATAATGTAAATGTTTTTGTAGAAATATACGGATGGAAAAAAAGAACGTAAAAATTTTCAAACATTGTGTCGCCGATACCATGTCAAACTATCCAATATGAAAACAGGGTTGCCAGTGGGCTACTTTTTATTGAATTCAGATATTTTGTTCAACATAGCTTTCGTGAAGTATTAAAGTTCGTGATGACACATTAATTAATGAGAAAACCATATAGGGGAAATATGAATTTCAGAAAAGTGGTGCCAATAAAGGTATCCGAATTTTAAAAAGATAGCCCACTGGCACGGTACACTGTTTTCATATTGGATAGTTTAATAAGATACCGACGTTAACCTCCTCGGTTCAGAAGTATGACATATGATACAAGGTGGTCATAATTAAATTGAATTCAGAGGGTTCCGTAGAGCGATCTAATTGCGAGAATGGCACCAAATTTTGCAGGAAGATTAAAAAAGACGGGTGACGAAAGATTTCGCAAAAAAAAAAAGGATTAGGTCCAAAAGTCACCGCCAGGCGTATATGTGGGGCTGTTTATTCGAAATAGAGAGTTTCAAAAAAGAAGAATCAATACTGAAATAAAATTACGATTAATTAGCACATCCAACTCAGTTTCGGTGTGGCCGCCGTTTTAGTGGACCACATATTGCATTATTTGCACAGCATTTACAACAACAGAGAATAACATATCACAGGAATTTCTGTACAGTTCGCGATATGTTATCCTTCAACGGAGCCAGATCCTGGAAACTTCCAAGGTAGACCTTGGACTTCAGATACCCCCATAGTCAAAAGTCGCAGGGCGTAAAATCATGGGACCGAGGTGGCCATGCAGTTGGAAAACAGCGGCTAATGACTCTTTCTGTTGTGAATTTCTGTCGTAGCAGCTTCTGTACCCACAAAGCAATATGTGGAAGTGCTCCATCTTGCATGAAAATAGTTTTCTTCAGGCACTGTCTTTGGTGAAGCGCCGTAATAACAAAGTTGTTTAGAATTTGGCGATATTTGTATCCTGTAACAGAACAATTTGCAGTTCCTGTCGGAGTAATGTTCTCATAGAAGAATGGACCTATGATCATATCTGCTGTGAAACCACACCAAACAGTTAGTTTTGATGAATGCAAAGGAATTTCCTTGAATGCTCTTCGTGACTTGTTATTCGGCAGTTCTGGGTATTTACAGGTATTTACAGGTATTCAAGTAAAAGTAAACTTCATCTCCCCATAAGATTTTCCACGGCCAAACATCATCCAGCTCCATTCTGTCAAGAAAAGTGAAAGCAAAAGTCAATTGCTTAGGTGTTACGTAACTCTTGTACACGGCTGATCTTGTACGGATAGAAGTGTATAATCTTGCGTAGGATTTTTCATACCGTACGATAAGACATATGCAGATTCCGAGTTATTCACGAGTGCTGGAAGTGGTAGCAGTATTGTCTGGTGCTCTGTCGACAATCGTTGATGCCACTTCTTCGATTGTATCCTGTGATAAGGGTTTTCGTCCTCTGCTGGACTGAACATTTAGAAAACCTGTTTTCTCAAACTTCTCAACCATTGCTTTTAAACCATTAACTGACAAAAGACCTTTACTTTTACGCATTTTTTGTGGCTTCTAAAAGCACGAAGAGTGACTGGCGCTTTACACTGGTTGAGGTAAAAGAATTTGACTAGTAGAGCTCGCTCGACTAAAGAAGGAGACATTAAGAAAGATAACTTTCAATGAAATTGCTTCTAACAGTAGCACATTTCCTTTTAAAGCTGAACAAGCTGGCACTGGGCCAAAAGCTGTGACGTGAAATTTGAATAAAGAACATCTTCTTCTGCTGTTGCTTTCTTTGGGGTTCTGTAAGTGAAATTGCAGATAAAGAAACTTTAGCAGCGTTTATGTAAATTTTTAGCTTTTTATAAACTGTTACCATTTTGATTTTGGATTCAATTGCTAAATTCGTTAAATAAACATAATTTTATTTCAGTATTGCTTTTTCATTTTTTGAAACTCTCTTTTCCGAATACACTGCGCCACATATTCCTGTGGCGGCGACTTTTGGAGAAAATTTTTTTTCGCGGAAACCTTCGTCCATCGTTTTCTTTAATCTTCCTACAAAATTTGGTGCCATTCTCGCAATTAGATCGCGCTACAGAACACCATGACTACCGACAGTTTAATTATGGTCACCTTGTATTTCGGGACCAAAAAGATTATATTCGAAATTTCAAATTCTAACCAAAAATTTTAAACGAATTACCTTTACTTTATTTAATTATAAAATCTCTGTCGTTAAATAAACATCAAATTATTCTTTGGGATTTCTAGTGTGAATTTGGAATTTTTAATTAAAACATAAGGCCGAGTTAATTTATCTTCGTATCTGACGAGGACATATGGGTCATTCCATGATATTTTGTAACGTCAGTCACGAAGATTATAACTGCAAAATTGTTGTCCACCGTTATTTTCAAAAAGTTTCTTTTTATCGGGGATGCCTCATTAACCCTTTAACGATCATAGCATTTTCATTGCTAAGATGTCGAAATAAATGAATGACACCGGTAATTAATAACAAATATATTTCTAAAAAAGAAAACGTGATTTTTCACATACAAAATAAAAGGGATATTTTTAGATAAAAATACCGGTGTCAGTGTTGCGTATCGGAATTAAAATTTTGTGGTTTCGTGGCGAAACCAATGAACGTTAAAGGGTTAATTGAATAAAGCCAAGAAAACTTTTTGAAAAAAAACGGTGGACAACAATTTCGCAGTTATAATCTTCGTGACTGACGTTACAAAACATCATGGAATGACCCATATATATATAAATATATATATATATATACACATATGAGCTATGTTATGCATTGCATTTTTTTCTTTGGATGTTTCGTCGTTCTTTTTCAGCTATTTGTGATTTTCGATATCTTATAAGGAATGAAATATTGTCATTTTTGGCATATTGCCGACAATATTTGACTAAATAACGTATATTTATTATAATTCAAGCTTTCATAGTTCCTCTGGCTAATCCGTAAGCTATTCATAATTTCAAAGTTTTTAAATTTATGTTTTATCCTATTGTCTTTATTATTTTACTTTGATTTCATTTTTATTATGTACATATACAACACCTTTAAATCAAAATTTATTTGACAGATATAACAATATTAACCAAATTTCTAAATGATTTAGTCCTAAAATATATACTATACTAAAGCTTATAAGCAAATAGAACGCATTAGTAAATCTAAAAATATTGACAATCGTCAACATTATATGTATGGATGATACGAAACAAAATTGAAATAAAAATAAAATAATTACATGTAGAACAAAGTGTAGAACAGGTTTCGTACTGGCCAGCGAATTTTCTCAAGGAAAATTCATCGGTAGCAATACAAGGTGTTTATAAAGTCCCGGATCCATTTTGATGTTTAATAACTCCTAAAATAATAAAGATAGATTAAAATTAATAACATAAATGGTTAGATAGACTCAAAAAGTTTCATGACCTTTGTCAATGAACTTCCACGTGTGCCCCCTTCGTCGCACGGAGAATATCAAGTCGATAGTCAATTTCACACCAAGTAGCGGCAAGCATGTCGGTATGTGTGACGAAGCATGTAAAACAAGCATGTGCGACGAAGGGGGCACACGTGGAAGTTCATTGACAAGGGTCATGAAACTTTTTGAGTCTATCTAACCATTTATGTTATTAATCTTAATCTATCTTTATTATTTTATGAGTTATTAAACATCAAAATGGGTCCGGGACTTTATAAACACCCTGTATATTCTTATAGAAAATCTGTCTATAAATAAAGCGAAATTTCGCTCGCTTTACTTTGTTTTATTTTTAAATGAAAAAATACAATTATTTAAACTGGAAAATTCCCTTGGAAGGGGACAAATATAATGAAGGGAAATAAAAGTGCCATGATACTGTCAAAAACACTGTTTCATAAAATGAGTGTCAGAGTCGTGATGTAAAAATAATAAACTCGGTAAAATCATTATTATATACTGCACAGATTAATTCACAATTTGGTCGCTACCAGCCAAATGACGCATATTCCTCATAACTACTTAAAACTTGCTTCATTTCTAGTTGCTTGATTCTCAACTAGTCAGTTTTAGTTAAATACAAAAAGCAAGATTGTAAGTAGCTTGTTTCATTTAAAATTATGATATAGAAGCTTTAACTGCCTTATTTAGTTACCAAGCAATGTAGACAGATTAAATTTGACATTAATTTCACTCACATTTAATAAATGATTCTAGGGTATAATTACGATTATTAAACTTGTGTCTAGAGTCATTATTCATTCCGTTATTTTGATAAAGAGATACACCGAAGACGACGACAGCAACAAAAAAAATCGCCTTAAACATTACATCTAAACATCTCACCATCATATTAACTGGATTATACCTCAATGAAATTCAAAGTGGCTTCCTTTTATGTTATTACATTTGTAAATTGCATACTCATTCCGGCATTTTATCACGCTTGTAGATGAGAGGAAAGTACTTCCAAATAATAATTTGGAATGCATGCATAATTTATGCGTCGGCGAATATTTTCATCGTATTCAAATACAGACTGCAAAATGATAGTATTATCTGCCAGTTTCAATCAGTGAAGATTAGAGTCGCGATTTTGCTAAGACTTTATTCGACATGCTACTGGAGGTGAAATTTCGCATCTAAATAAATATCTATTTCAGAAAATTAATATTAATGTATTTAAATATGTTTATATAATCTGCATTTATATATTTAAAGCTTACAAAACTGTTGATATATGCGTCTTTGAATCTTTATTTGAGAAGATTAAATCGTAATATAATTTATAAATATGTCGCGTTGTTTTATAAAGTATTTGTTTAATAAAACTTAAAACAAAATGTATATAGCAAGATAACTTTAAACAAAAGTATCTTACTCTTAGACTGGGGTATTATTCTTAGGTATTTACAATTTTACATACTGCTTTATTTTCATTAAAATATGACTAGTAGCATGAAGTTATTGACTAGAAATAGTAATATTTTGTATTAGACCTTGCGGCAGCTGCACAAACCCTCACTTAATCGAGTTGATAACTGAAAATCTAGGGTTATTTAAAACTCAATTCGCATATTAAAATGCAACTGGTCTGCCAAATTATATCTTGGTGGGAAAAACCTGCAAACCAAATTTTAGTGTGCGACTGGTAAGTTTATTATTGTGTTTTACTGCTCAGAATCCTCCATGTTTTCATATGTTTGGGTGCATGAAAACACAATGATAAAGCAGTAGATCAACCAAAATTATCAGGTCTACAGGTGATTTCCATCAAAATATGACATAGAACACCAGTCGCATTTTAATATGCTAATCGAGTTCTGTCTAACCCTAGAATTTCATCCGTCAACTCCATGTGGTGAGGTTTGTACGCAACCTTCCTGTCTACATAATTTGCAAAGGAATTTGACGGTAATTAATACACCAATAAAAGCTCAATTACATTTTTTATCTGAGTAATTTTTAACCCTTTGAGGGGGCAAGCTTGGTTTATTTTGTGTCGGCCGATTATCTACGTGAGGTATATAGGCTCTGGGTGGCAGTGCCCTTCGTGGGGGTCTTTCTAAGGGAACTTAACCCGCATTTACGCAAGGTTCGAAGGAAACCATGAAAACTCCGAACGGTTAGGCCGACGGACACGATTGGGTTCGAACCCAGCACTTGCCGTCTACCAGTTGAGAAGTCAAAATCTCTCGGCCACTGGTGGGGCCTTGAAGAGCAAGCAATCGCGTTTCTGTAATGCTGAATTCTCACCGGAAATTCAAAAAAAAAAACATTTCAAAATAACGAATAGCAATTTTATGGGCCCCCTTTTTTTTCCTCAAAAGTCAAAAAACTGAAATTTAATAGAATTTTTTCTGTGCGAATCTTCATTAATCGTGCTTGGGATATAATATATCCCACCGTCCCTCAAGGGGTTAAAGCTCAACACAAATCTCGATGCACCATTTTTGCTTGGGTTATGGATGCGTGTATGATTTCCATAGCAAATGATAAATTATGCTGTGCGGCACATAGCTTGATTATTATTTACAGCGGAAGCGATGGATTCCCAGACGGCTGCCGTACCAGTTGATTTTTCAACAATTTCTTCTAGACCGGGATGCAGCAACACAGGCAATCACCTCATCGAGTTCACGGATGAGAACCTAGGATTAGTTAAATCTCGATTCGCATATTAAAACTCAATCGGTTTGCCAAGTCACACCTTGGGTTTGGGGGTGGGGGTGAGGGAACACCAAAAACCCGTATTCACCGTAATTTCGGGCGTAAACGCCGCACCTTCAATAACTCGATTTTCAACCAGAATTAATTTTAAAAAATGTGTTACTTGATAGTGCTTAGCACGCATTTGACTTCTTTTTTTCAATAAATTTTCTGGTTTGACTTTACTAAGACTTTACTAAGTTACGGCATATACGGGGAAATTACGGTAGTGTTTGAGTCACATGCAGGGCCTGATTATGTACGGAGTACACTCCCACCAGGAGAAAAAAAATTCGTATTGATGACAGCAATTTTGAATGAAAAGGGCGTTTAAACAATAAGAAAATTTTTATACATTTTACTGGTGAGAGATGCACTTTTAGTAATCAGGCCCTGCTCACGGGTTTAGCGTACTTTTCGCGTATACGCCGCGGCTCAGATAAGTCAATTTCTTACCAGAATTTGCTTTAAATAAAATGTGACTTTCTGTTGCTTAGCATTTGCTTCACTGTAAAAAATTTTCCCGTTAAATAACGGAAATAGTACTGGTAATCTAGACGACAGTACTATTTCCGTTATTTAACGGAAAAAAATTTGCGTTTTTTCCAGAAATATTTCCGTTTTTTACAAAATATTTCCGTTTTTTTACAAAATATTTCCGTTTTCTTTTTCATATTTTTTTATTTAAAAATTTTCTTTTGAAAGCCAAAAAAAAAAATTTTTCGAGGACAAACTGGTTTTTTTATTCTTTAGACAAAGACACATCAGATTAGAACATACATTTAATTTAAACAACAGTGAATAAATGTCACTTACCCTCGATGGGGATCGAACCTAGCACCTGTCCCATGGCAGCTTGCAGTAGTGAAATACCATTACGCTATGGTTACGCATACTGTGCTTGCAAATATATTTACTTATTTCGAATGATTTTATAAAGCAAAGGCCTTATGTTGAACGCGGCATTAATTTTTGTTGAGAATTATTTTCTATATGAGTGCACAGTTCTAAATGTTTAACAGATTTTATTTCCATAATTTCGAATATTTAGTTTTTAATTTCAGTTCTATAAAAAATAAATTTTAGACTTTAAAATATTACATGTATTAAGAGTTGAATGCATTAAAAAGTTTTCATTTTTTCATTTTAAAGAGATTTTTAAAAGTTTATTGTAATATTATTCATATTTATTTACTTATTTGTTTTTGAAAGAATATTCTTAAAGTAATATTAAAATATATTAAAACTAAAATTATTTCATTAATATTTTATTATTACTTTTATTAAAATATATTAAATTAAAAGTACAACTTTTTTCCATTATCCTACGCACATTTTAAAAAATATGCTATAAATGTGTAAACATTATTTAAAAATTATAATGGAAATAAACTAACTGAAAATAAACTAACTAACTAATCTCAAACTTAAAAGGGATTAATAAAATTTTATAATTTTTATTATTTTTTTAATATTGTAAAAATATGTTAGCTTTATATTATTAAAACAGAAAGAAATAAAGAAAATTATTATACAAAGTTATTCATAAAACAACTTTATAATGTTTTTCTATCGCAGATATAGATGGCGACACTGGAGTTATAGAATTTATGTTGTTTTAATACGGAACTCCTCTGTTTTAAGAAAATTTTACGGAAAACTTACTGTTTTCATAATCTCAAAATATCAAAAACGGAAATTCTTCTGTTTTTTCGGAAAAACGGAACTATTCCGTAGAATTTTAGGGAACAATTTCTGTATATTAACGGATATTTTTTACAGAGTTGATTTCATCTTTTAAATATAATTTCCGATATGGAAAGAATCAACAACGCGGGAAATTACGGTGCTGTTGTATTTTCCTGCTCTCAGTCTCCATGTTTTTATATTTTTGGGTGCAGGAAAGCACAATGGTAAACCTACAAGTCAATACCTACTGTGAAACATTTAAACTAGCCGATAGTTATAACGTTTCACATTAAGATTAAAGTTATTGGAATTTTACTATGTCAAAAAATGCTGCTACTGAAGAAACCAGAGTTTTTAAAAAGTAGGTGTGGAATAACATCATACTATATAATTATCGTCCGAATATTATAAAACCTGAGATTTGTGTAATGAATACTTTTATAATTTTAGAAACTTCGTATTAAGACAATTACTATTAGCAGAAATGTAATAGAAGTATTAGTTAACAGAAATTTATAGGTTTTATTTTGTGTAAGGTTGTTTGTCACTCAGCTCCCAAATTCCCTTGGATAATGTTAAGTTTATGGTCATTAGATGTATTCGTATATTCCAAATATCTCCTCAGGAAATTATTTTAAAAAAAAATTCTGTGACCTTTTTTATAAAAGAGGTCTCTTTTTCTTAGTTCTCAAATTATTTCTAAAATCCCTGTTTAATTTTATATGAATTGCTAAAATTTTACTCTCAGTTCGTCAAAATTCAATGCATAAAATATTAAATTAAGCATAGATTTTAGAAACATTTTAACATCTAAGGAAAAAACACCTTTTACGAAGAGTACACTGAAATAAGAAATTTAAACTATTAATTTCCTGAGGAGGTATTTTAAATATAAGAATGCATGAAATGCCAATAGACTTAATATTCTAAAAATTAACATAATATTATAGTAATATCGTTATTTTGTTTCAAAACTTTTCACAAGTAGGAAAAATTTGTAGAGGAGACGGGAAAAAGAACGTGAAAGATGTGAATTATTATGGCTGCATGTTACTCAGCTTCCGAATCCATCTCCGCTATGTTAAGTCTATGGGCATTTCATGCATTGTTGTATTCAAAATATCTCCACGGGGAATTAATATTTTTAATTCCTTCTTTCAGTGTTCTCTTCTTAAACTATCTCCCTTTTTTTCTTAGTTCCCAAAATATTTATAAAATTTTTGCTTAATTTAATATTTTGCGTTTTAATAACTGACAAACTAGTGGTAAAATTTTAACACTTTCTCTAAATATACGTGCAGATTTTAGAAATATTTTGAAAACTAAGAAAAGAGAAACACCCTTAAAGAAGTGTACACAGAAAAAAGAAGTTAAATATTTTAATTTTACGGTGAGATATTTTGAATATAAAATGTATCAAACTACCACACATTAACATTACCGAAGAGAATCCGGAATCTGAATGACGAGCAGCCTTAAGCGGAATTGCCTAATTTAGTAAACCCAGAGTCGTTGCACATGTTCCGAGACAGCATCTCCCAACGCCCTGTTCGTCCTACGAAATAATGTCATATATTTTACTTGTTGCAAATTTTGCCTACTTTCTAGATACTTTTTCCCTAAAACAGTAAAAATTGATTTTTCTTTTTACTTATTTTGAGGGCATTTTACCAAAATTTTGGGCGTTTTCGGGGGGAATTTTGGTGGAAAGTTAAAATTTTGATTCAGCGACTCAAAAAACTTAAAGTAAGCCTTTTTTTCAGAACTACCATGAATTTTGCCAGGTAGAGCCCCTTTACGGTCTCTATTGCCTGGACTAATGTGTTAGTGTATTTCTTATATAATTCAATCCTCACAATAAACCGTTTTTTTTTATAGTATGGTCGATTTAGTGAATATTATCTGTCACAATCTGAAAGACTGGAAAAATAAAATGATTTATATATACAAAATCAGGGTTCCCACAGTTCTACCATTGAATTTTAAGAATATTTTCACACTCATTAATAAGTATTCACAGCAGAAAAGTATTGTAAAATCTGTGAATGAAGGAGGTGGTTGTGAATTTGCGCTTTCAAAATTTAAATGTAAATTTTATTATTTTTAATAATAGTGCCAGAGCCTTTAAAAATATAAGTAGTGTGAGAACCTTGAAAATATTTAAAATTTCAAACACCACAACTTAAAGACTGTAATCCCTAAATATTAGAACGGCGTGAACGGTCATTTTAACCGCTGCCACTGCGTTGCCACATGGTATACGTCTTTTATTTTAAATTTTTATTGGCACCACTTTTTTGAAATTGTAAAAATGAGTCTTATTTGATGACATGAGTTAGGTACTAAAGGAAGGGGATTTTTCTGTTTCAACAATGTGATGTAAATCAGTGTTGCCAGATGGGCTACTTTTTTAAAATTCAGGTTCTTAATTGACATCATATTTTTGAAAAGGTAGAAAGCGGCTTATTTAATGACATATTATTTAAGTCGAAAAGAAAGGACAATGTAGCATTTCCAATAAGTGGTGCCAATCAAGAAATCTGAATTTTAAAAAAGTAGCCCACTGGCAACATTGATGTAAATCACGAAATACGAAACAAAAATGTAGTAACCCACTGGCAACACAGTGCTACCGTATGACTATATTTCGGTTTAAACCAGAAATTTCATTATAAAATAAGTTTAAACTATACAAAGAAGAAAAATGTTAAATAAAAGAAACTGTTCTAAATCAACAGCTACTGTGAAATTATTTTTATAAAACATGATAATGACTAAAAATTCCGGCCAAAGTGTCAAAATTCAAGGCTTTAACACTAGAACCGGGGCGACGGGTCATTTTGACCCGTATCATATGCAAAAATGTTGATTCAATCCAGAAACCTCTTTATAAAATAAGCTAAATATAAGCTGAGCAAAAATAATTTCTATAAAAAACTTGAACAGTTTTAAATGAAAATTCCGGTGAGAAATATTTTTATAAAACTTGAATGAATTTTCCCGAGTTTCTAGTATTAACATTCGCAAAATAAAAAAATGGCGAACATTTTACCATTCGCAAATACCTTGTACCACTTTTTTTTAAAGAAAAATCTTTTACACGGGAGCTAACAATATCAGCAAGGAATGTATAACATGAAATGGTGCAAACAGAGTATAAAAATAGTCGCCTGTGGCAGCTTTGCGGTCGCGATTTTAACATTTGTGAAGATTTCTGGGAGCTCAGTGTTGCCAAGTCACAGTCTTTTTGAACACCAGTATTATCTTAGAAAAAATTTCATTAGTTTAAATCCACACAATGTTTCATTTAAAAACGACAAAAATTTCTGCATTAAAATACTGGTATCCAAACAGCCGGAGCTTTGACAGCTCAGGGAACCTGACTCGCGATTACTGTATTTGTTATTGATTTATCGCAATTTCGCGCGTATGCACACTGCACAGCACTTCAGATAACTTGATTTCGTACCAGAATTTATTTTTTTAAAAATATGACTTATTTCTGATTAGCACTTATATAATTTCTTTTCTTCAACAAAATTTCCGATTTGAAAAAAACTTAACTAAACCGTAACGTATTCACGGGAAATTATAGTATAAGCACACCTGCTATTTTAATTTATATTATACTTAGGTCCCTATAAATTATGCAGAGAGATTTTAAAAATATACGAGGCAATTTATAAAGATTATGTTGATAAAATGTGAATTATAATGTTATTAAGTGTAACATGCGAGATTTGAAGTACCAAATTCAGAAATGCCATATTCTCCACAGAAAATTTTAATCGGCCTATAGTCCACTTTTCAAGAAATCATGTTTCGAACCAGAAATTTTATTTTATAAATAAAATTAAATGTTTATGATGATTTAATAAGTTACATTTTATTAAATAAAATTTCTGGGTCAAAATTTAATTGTTTAATTCATGAATTATAGGTCGGGAATTATGATAGTTATTTTTTGTCATTAAAATCATACACTGATATATTATGCGGAATTCTGCCATTTTGCATAATTTACAGTGTCTTAGTTAACCTATTCTCATTTTTAAAAGAATCATAAACATTATGTGTTTATAAGAATGTGAAAGAAAACATTGTCATGAATTTTATTAATAAAATTTTAAGTGTCTAATTCTTATTATGTTTACAGTCCAACCATATGAAAAGACAGCAATTCTTTTTGGAAAAAAACTAAAATAATCAAAAAACTGCGTATACATAACAAAGAAAAGATCTAAATATGCAATTCATATTCCTGTGTCTAATAAAATGACATTCCTCTAAGTTATGATACACTTAAGATTTCTCTGAATTATATTTTAAAATTGGATCTGAAATAGCTTTAAAGCTGTGTGTCATTAGCAACATCATTAAAAGATTTTTTAATAAATGGACTCGTATATTTAATGGCGTGAATTCAGAAATAGGAAAAAAAGCATTCAAATCAGCTTTTTAAAGAAAATATTCGAAGTACCTTCTATTGAATTATATTCATAGAACAGCATAAAAGAGGATGTGAAGCGATGAAAAAAATTAACGATTGTTAGTATTGTTAAAAAAATAGCAATGAATGAATTTTTATTCCGACAATTACATATATCAAGGCAATTGTGCAGTATTTCTTGTTTTGGAATGACGTTTAATGTGTTACATTTACATTCTACACTCTTGCATATTATAAATATACTTTTTAATATAAATTCAATCTTTTTAATATAAATAATATTAAATTTTATATATTTCAAGAAGTCCTTAATCTCTTGAAAGTATAGTAAAACTTGTTAAAAGCTAAATTGCAAAGAACAGAAATATATTTCCGAATTTCCGCATTATCATATATGCCCAACTTTGGCTTTTTAGATTATTAGTTTTTTAATTATCATACTTCCAATCAGAAATTTATTTAATTAACGAAATTAAGTAAATTTCAAGCGGCTATCATATTTAAAGCCTGACACTTCTAATTAAACAAAGTTTAAAAATTCCAGTTCAAAGTATGGTTTCTCAATTTAAGAAAAGCTGGAGGTTGACAACTATGACATTATTCAAAATTATACACCATGCTTAGTAAATGTCTGGAAAAAAAGCCTTCTCATTTCATAATATACAGTGTATCCAAGCTAAGATGTTACAAACTTCGAAGAGATGTAGGGTACGCCTAGATAACATGGAATTACATAGGAATGCAGGGTAGGAAACGTCTTCCTGACCCAGTAAAGGCATTTAACACCAGAACCGCGGGATAGATCTTTCAAATTTATAAAAATATTTCTCACCGGAATTTTTATTTAAAACTGTTTAAGTTATTTATTGAAATTATTTTTTTTTTCTCAGCATATATTTTGCTTATTTTATAAAGAGATTTCTGGTTCGAGTTGACATCTTTCCACACTATACGGGTCAAAATGACCCGTCCCCGCTGTTTCTAGTGTTAAAAGGCCGAATCACACAAAGTTGATCGTTGGCCTTGGAAGCGTTGACATCGGGCCACATTTTTAAATAGAGATTTGTTGATTTGCACCATTTTTATTAAATGAAAAAATTTCACTTATTTTCGCCTTAATTAATCTTGATTAATCGCCTTAATTTATTCATTTCAAAAACGTGGTGCCAATCAATAAATTTAAATCATAAAAAAGTAATTCACTCGCAACACTGAGCCCTGGTGTTGCGAGAGTGGCGCCAGTCGATAAGACGGGCAGTGCTCTCGGCGTAAATTATCTCTATAGTGTTAACCTTTTAAGCGCTGTAATCCCATGGCCGAGTCCACCTAATTTTAATTCCAAACTTACATGCGACACCATGAATATTTTAATAAAATATCGCTTTTATCATGAAATCTTAAAAATACAAATTTTTACTTTGGAAGAAGTTTGTTTGTAATTTCTGGTTTCAGTCAATCATTTCATCATTTTACAAATATTTTCTTAACATGATTCTCCCTTACTGGGCCAAAAAAGCGATTCCGACCTGAGATTCTTGTGAGATTCCGAGTCTTCTAGGTGTACCCTAACTCTTATCGAAGTTTGTAATATATTAGCTGCGATATCCTGTATTACATTACATTGTATTATATACCTTATATAAATATTTTATGTAATATAAATATTATATTATTTTAGGATAATTAAAATAGCAGCATATTATACTCATTTTAGTACATACCTTATCTATGAGTTAAGATCCTCACTAATAGCATTCTTCCAGTGATTGCGCGTTGTAGTATATTTGCCTAACATCGCTTTATTATCATACTGGGTTAGTAAGAAAATCTTGCAACTTACTTCATATGTAAAAAGTAAAATAATTTATTTTAACAACAAAATATTATAAAGTAATGTAATGTCCCATCTGCATCTATAACAGCATAACATCTCTATCGCAATTCTTCATCATCTACACTTGATTCTCTGGCGAGCCTAGGTTCGACTCCATAAGCTATATAAAGAGAACGAAAACTGTGATAATATTTTTGCCAGTGGGCTGCTTTTTAAAATTCAGATTTTTTGATTCGCACCACTTTTCTGGAATGGCAAAATTTCCTTTGTTTTTGCCTCGATTAACATGGTCATTAAATAAGGTGAAATTTACTACTATAAAAAAAGTGATGTCAATCAAGAAATCTTAATTTACAAAAAGCTGTCCATTTGCAACACTGGCTGATATCAACGCTGCCGCGGTTCTTGTAGAACGACATTGTAAGAACTCGTAATAAGCCACCTTGTTAATGAGCAATCGCTCGAAGGTGACTTTGATCCATCATTTCACATACAATTTTTAGTACTGCCTGCGCGGAACAGCGAAATTTTTTACATAGCCAGCGGTATGAAAGATTCTAGACTAACCTTGGATTTACTACTGTCAAAAATTTTAAAATTTTGCCATTAAAAAAATAGTACTTTAACTAAAAAAAGTGTTGCAAGTCATTCTTATCAACCTAATATCGCGTCCTAGTTTCCAATATCTTACGCCTTTTTTTTTTTTTTTTGCATTACAAAATTTTAATAGTAAATTTTACCTTTTTTAATTGTCATAATCTGCCTTTAAAATATTTAAAAGATTTCTATTATTTTTACTGATACAAAAAATGGAACATTTGGCATCTGTGTTACTCTATACTATCGCGTCATTATTCTCATACAGACAGACGTCTCTTTTTCTTCAGTTCAATTACCTTATCATTTAAAGATAGTCCATTACAGAGTTGTCAGATGGGCTACTTTTTTTAAATTGATATTTTTTATTCACACCACTTTTTTTGAAACAGTAAAATGCACCTTATTTAATGACTTATTAATTACAGTGAAAAGAAGGGGAACTTTACCGTTCCATAAAAGTGGTGCCGGTCAAGAAATCTGAATTGAAAAAAAGTAGACCACTGGCAACACTGGTCCATTATAGCCTATCAGAAATAAAGTGATTCATTAACCCTTTCTCGACGGGAGACTTTTACGAAATTTTTAATGTTTTGCCACCGGCTTTTAAAAACAGAAATTTGTGCCTTATTAAATCGAGAAAATGCTCCGATTAAATAAGGCAAATTTTACAGTAAAATTTTACTGATGGGAATAAACAACGATTCTTAAGCCTTTTTGCGGCACGTATACGTGTCGCTCGTCCACAACGGGTTAATAAGCTTTTCAAAAAACATTTTGGGAAATGTTTAAACTTCAACTCAACATAAAGAATGTGTAAAATGAATTGCAAATTAATGTTTTCTATCACTAAGGTTAATCATGAAAATGAAAAATCATAACTTAAAATCCCAGATAATTGCTTAATCAGACTTCTACGGACAATTTGGCCTCAATTTTTATTTCAGAATATCAAATTCACACCAGAAGATTTATAAGAAAAAATTTAATTTAAATTTATCTCGAAATGTCCATCGTTAAATAAAGCAAAAAATACTATTTTTAATTACTTATCTTAACTCAGACTTTATGACAAAATGGAGGCCATACTAAAAACCTGGGATACAATAATATTCTTCTGTAAAACACAGGTAAATTTGACGCAGGTTAAATACACTTCGAACTCGAAATTTAATTTAGAAATGAAATCAAACATGTTCCACTTAGTAACATGAAATTAAAAAAACAAAGGTGTATCAAATATAGTTTCTGCTTCAAGATGTGTTTAACTTGCCTTAAATTAAACCGCACGTCCTGGAAAAATATTTCGAAGTTTGTAAGCATGCAGATATTTTACTTCAATATTTAGATGTTTTCTGTTCATGTGACACTAGTCAGGACTGTTTGAATCTTAAGTTGTCACACCTTCATCTAGTTTTGGACGTTTATAAAAAATTAAAAACAACTTAAAAAAATCTGATAATAAAAAATCTGGTTAGTTGGACACAGTTAAGAGGAGAGTGGCACATTTCAGAGTTTTTCTGCAAAATGAATGCCCCCGTTCTGTGTTGTGATGCCTCGTATTTGTTCAAAAATCAGTTGATATATCTCTTTTCGGACTGATAAAATATTTTGTTTTATTTTAGATACCGATTCTATTCTTTTTTAACACAATACGAATCGCAGACAATGTTGCCAAATCTGGCGAGTTTTTTATTCAGAATTTTTAAGTTCTCATCAGAAAATACTCTTAATAATGATTTTACTTTATATTATTTAACACTAGAATCGCCAAAAGGGGTCAAAATGACCCTTGCCAGAATGATAACAGTCGATTTGAACCAGAATTTTCTTCATAAGATATGTTAAATACATGTAGCCCAAAAACAGACTAATTAAATAAGTTAAATAGTTTGAAATTAAAATTCTGGTGCGAAACACTTTTTATAAAACTTTAGTAAAATACCCGGCTGTTTTAGTGTTAAGAAGTTTCTATCATTGTCAAAAGTAACTATTCAAAATTTCTGGGTAGAATTAAAAATTTCTTAACGATGGTTATATAAATGTCCTATAAATGCGTACGTCAAGCAGTCTCTAGAGTGTTAATTGATTTGTCAGATCGGAAAATCGACTATTCGGAAAGTGAATGCATTGTATTTGAATTGATATTTTATCCTATTCTAATATTAGGTTCGAGATTTCCTATCATTTCTTTAACCCTTATGCTCTATTCATTTCGAATATACATTAATATGCAGAGTTGCCAAGTTACAGAAAATGTTATTTTATTCAACCGCTTCACTGTTTTGCCCATATGTCATACCAGTCACCATGTTTTAGTCAATCATGATTTGTCTGTACCATGTACGGGCATCCATACTCCAATCATAATTTATTATTCTCACCAGTAAAATTTTATTGTAACTTTTATGTTATTTAATCCGAGCATTTTTCCAATTAAACACTAGAACGTCCGAAAGGAGTCGAATCGACTCTAACCATGTAATCAAATTTCGTTTCGAGCCAGAAATTTTTTATTGAAATGAGTTAAATTTCAAACACGCAGATTTACGTTAAATAAATCAATTAAATAATTTCGAATAAAAATTCAGGTGTGAAATATTATTATGAAACTTTAGTAAAATTTCCCAGCGTTCTAGTGTTAATTCGACATTTTTTTTAAAACTTTTTTCAGTAATATTGATCAGTTAAGGCTATTTCCATGCGAATTTGTTTGTCTGTTACATACTACGATTTTTGGCTACCAGTATTTATAAGCGGAAAAATGTGTTTTATTTTATCGAACATATCTCATCAATTGAATAAGGCAAAGCGAGCTTTTCGAAAAAAAAACGGTGGCCAACAAGCATAGTGATTTTTAGCTGTGTAACAGAAAAAAAGTTCGCAAGGAACTAGCCTTAAGTGGTTAAATTTAACATTTGGGTGATTTAAAAGAACAATATTTTTCTAAGATAATAGTGGTGTTCAAAAAGCCGGGGACTTGGCAACTTTGAGTATGGATTTTTGGCCGATGTGGACCCGAGTACGAAAGCAGAGTTAAATATTGTTTTCTGGATCAATTTTAGACGCATTCTCCTTCAAGCAAAAAAATTAACCATCTCCATCCTCTGAACAACCACTTTTTAAATTTCTTTACAGGAATTACACGGCTACTTTCAACTATGTGTTTCTTTTTTCACGACTGGTTAAAAGATCAATTTTACATGATCTGAAACGTCACTGTAGTGCCTAGTATATTATTTTTATGGTCACATTAACTAAGTTTTCAACACTATTTAAGCATCGTTAGTTTTGAAAGGTTTTTTATTACTTTACATGACTAGGTGTTAAATTTCAAATAAACCCCCCCTCCCCCCAAAAAATAAGTCCAGCTGCCTAAAACCATGTAAAATATATAGCCATATTGTAATTTAAACATTTAACTCTTTGAGCTCTGGTGGGTGAATTTCTTCAAAATTCCAAATATCTCGTTGGCACCAGTACTTTGCAAAGAAAAAAAACCGATTAACGATATACACGAAAAAAAAAAAATGCATTAAATCTTTTTCAAATAAATTTGGTTGATTTTTCTGGTGCCGTTGTGACATTTCGGAATTAAAATTATGTGGTAGAAAATTCTACCATCAGAGCTCAAAGGGTTAAATGATTCTTTTTTTTTAATACAATAAATTGAAAATATGAGTTTAAAACCTCTTTTTGAAATAAAAATATTTTTAATATTTTGTCTAAAAATGTCTATCATTAAATAGTATTATAGTGTAATTAAAAAGATTAGTGTTATCAAAAAAACTTTAAGTGATAGATCAAGCAAACTCTTCTTGCGCGTATGGCATATGGGCAAATCAGATGGATAAAATCAACCGGATTTCAAACGAAATATAACAAGTAGTACACATTTAATTAAACACATTTTATGGTTTAACTTTTTATATATTTAAAAAACCGGATGATTGGCAAGTATGGATTTTGAAAATTTGTTGATTCACAAACATTTATTAAATGCTTTTATTGAAAATTTGAAATTTTTTAAGATGTCAAAGAAATCGATGACCGTAATAGCTAAAATAATAGACGTCCATAAAGTTATATGAAATTTGGTAGGCCATCTATCATACCATTTCAAGAAGAGAGTCGATAAATTTGGTGGGACAAACGCTTAACTATTATTGATTTAATATTAACCCTTTGCACTCGAGAGGTGATTCACACTGACCACTTGTGTCCCGCGTAAATGGATGCTCCAAATGCTCTGAACGCTCTTATTTTAAAATAAGTTTCGATGCCTTAATCTAATGGCCGAATAATCTGGGATAAAAGACGGCGAAATAAAGTGTAAGATGTTAGTGGTGTCTAAACAGTGGCGTACAGAAAAATGTCGTCCCGATTTACGAGGAACTCCTGACAACACTAGTGGTGAGTGACAGTTACCTCTCGAGTACAAATGGTTAACACTTTTTAATCCAGTGACGCCGCCAGTGTGAGGGTTTTCAAGCGTAGTATACCACTTTTTATCTCTTTCAGGGGCAACTTCTTTCTATATGTAAAATACCGAAAGTATTAAGTGACCTCGGAATTTACAAATAAATTCATCTTAAAATAACCAAAAGTTTTGATTCATATTATTAATAAAAAAAAATTTCATTCCAATATTCTGGTGCCAATATGGCATTTATGCATTAAAATTAGGTTCTCCAAAAATGAACCACCGCCCTTGACGGGGTTATACAAGGTTAACTTTGTAAAATGTACTTGTAGAATTCCTTTGATTTAACAGAACAAAATAAAATTGTAATAAAAAAGTGGTGTCCATTGCCTCAAAACCCGCATCCTGGCTGCGCCACTTTATGATCGAAAAAAATGTCTCAAACAGAAATCGTTAAAAGTAGCTATTATTTCGCGTAGCATTACTACAGATATAAAGATAATGCCTTACTGACTTGTAAAGAAGGAAATACAACTTACTTAACACTTTAGTTAATAAAAATACTTAAAGTGCTAAACACTCTTAAAAAACTTCTTGTATTCCCAAAATAAGAGTGACATTGATGGATTACTATGCTCAACTTACTCTTTTACTGGTAATTCTTTTCTGTTTCTTAAAAATTTATGTTTATTCTGAACTCAATACTTATATCTTTTCTAATTGTTATTTTTATTACGAATAAAAAACCTCAATGAAAGGAAATAATAATTTTATTTAGAATTTAAAATGTTAGTTTCATTTAGTCAATTTCTTAATTTATTTTTATGTATTCAAAAACTTTTTATGTTTACATTTTGGAAAATAAAAAATAATTCAAAAGTTTATTTTTGTTCATTTAATGAAACAAAAGACGTAGTCTTCCTTCTGTTCACCATGTACAGATAGAAAAAAAATATGTTTATAAAAAAGGGAGGAATTTTCTACTTCATTTTTTTAACCGTTCAGACTGACAAACACATATAATATCACGACTGCCACATGCGACTGTTTTTGTATTCATTAACCTATTCTTGCCCAGCACCTTTTACGCAAATTTTATTCGGTTGGCACCATTATTTTTAAAAGAATTAAGTTTAGTTCAGTAATTACGAAAATGTTTCAATTAAATAAAATAAAGATTGCTGTTCTTTTTTACCGGTGTCAAAAGCAGTGCTACATGCACCTTTTGAAGCGTCCCTAAAAAGGGACGCTAGGCACTAATGGGTTAAGCATCAATATTTTTCTAACATAAATTTTGAAGTACATTTCTCTTTCGAACTACGTCAAAGAATGTGTAAAGAATGAAATAATGTTTTTGTTCTTTGTTTCTCTTCAACTTATTTTACCGTAATTTCCGGTGTATAAGCCGCGGATCAAACAATTCCTTTTCGACACAGAAATCTTATTTAGTGATTGAAGACAAATATTTACGTCGATCTAAATAGTAACATTTGTTTCTTAAAAAATTCTGGGTCGAAAAAGAATTGTTTGATCGGCGCCTTATACACCCGAAATTACGGTAATTGCTTAACCTCTTAACTGCGGGAGCTTTAAGAAAAGAATCTTCAACATTTTTGCTAAAAAAAAAATTGCCACCACAAATTTTGGAAAATAATCTTCCCTTTATTTAATGGTAAAAGTTTCTTTTTGTTAATAAAGTACAATTTTTAACTCAAAAAAAGTGATTGTTCGATAGTTAATTTCAGAAGTATGCGTTTATTTGAGCAAGACGTATATATAACCCAGGGCAGTTAGGGGTTAAGTATAGAGGAAGGCGGAGAGATAATCCCGCTTAACTTAGATAATTGAAATTTTCAGCAGAATTTTTCGATTTCACATTATTTCTAAGCAAAGAAAAACAACGTTCTCCTCTTCTTCCAAAAAGTTATAAAAGTAAAACTTATTTCAAAGTTTCTGGTGCAAATTTTAATTAATTTTAGGTGGGATATAATATAACCCGCCTTTCTCAGGGGGTTATGCAAGTTAAAGAAACGCGATGTACGAGCATTATGAAAACTACAACATGAATAATGGATTGATAAATTAGTTTAAAGATCCCAATTAATAAAACTGTTTAGTGCATATTAAAATTATTCCAGTGGAATTTATGAAAAATCAGTTATATAAAGGTCCTTAAAAGCAGCGTGACTATGATATAGGCAATAAGATTAGTTTTAAATTCCCACATTAATTCTTAGCCTTGCTAGGAATACTATATTTTTCAGAAATAATTATATTACTAGTATTAACGTATCCGAAGTATTCGATCTACAATTGTTCTAATTTAATCGTCAAACATAGATCAAATCTCTTCTACTATGAATAGTTTAAAGAGTTATAGTTAATAATCTGTAATGATTATAGACAATTGCGCATCTATTTGAAAGGACGATGTTGAGAATAAATTGCCTTCGATGCCGTTACGTATTTAAACTTGATTTATATCGATAAAAATTAGTATGCAAATCAGTATCATTCAGTTTTCCTTCCGCTGTTTTGGCATTTGTAGGAATTAAATGAACTTTTAAAGTATTAAGAAGATAGAAAGCATTTTGACGTAACTCGTACTACATCTTTATTTGGTGTCAATAGTTTAAAAAATTGTACGTCATCATTATAATCTTTGAGATAAAACGTAAAATTTTAGCTATTAGTTTTTGAAATTATAGGATCAGAAAAATATATAAGTAATGGAAAGCTTCCTATTTTCTTATTTTCTTAACCCTTTGAACTCTGACGGTTGAATTTTCTACCAATTAATTTTAATTCCGAAATGTCACAGTGGCACGGGAATATTTGGCAAAATTTCATTGAAAAATGTTTAATGCACTTTTTCGTGTATATCGTAAACCGAATTTTTTCTTTGCAAAATACTGGTGCCAATGTGACATTTGAAATTTTCAAGAAATTTATTCACCCGAGCTCAAAGGGTTAAATACTATATTTTAAAATTTTTTATTAATGATATTATTTCGTTGAAGTTTTATTTATAAAATAAGAGTCTCTAAATTGTGATCTGCAAATACTGTACATCTAGTTCACTACAGTTGTTTTTTATTAATGTATATTAAAAATAACCAATTAATAATTAATAACAAAAAGTGGCGTAACCAGGTTGGAGGCCAAACGCTTTGAATAACAATAATTTTGTAAAGTTCTGTTCACTTTATTGAATAAAGAATTTTCCACAATTAAGCAAGACGAAGAAATATTTACAATATTACTGGTATACAGATAATTTAGACCCTCCTTTCTTTGGCCCTTGATAACAAATAATGTTAAATAACTATCGATGAAATATGCGATATATAATTATTTTAATTTAGTCTTCAAATATATAGAGGTCATCCCTATTGCAAATAGTTTAACCATTTCCGGCAAGGGCAAATTCTTTTAGTAAAATGAGAAATTATCTACTGTCACCGAAATTTACAAGCAACTTTTTTAGTTATTAAGAATCCCTTAATTTAACCTTTTTTTGTAAAAGCAAAATTTTATTAAAATATTATTGGTGCAATTTGCAAGTTTCGAATAAAAATTAGGTATCCCGGACATGGCACAATGTGCCAGAAAGGGTTAAAAGTTTAGAAGTAAAATTCTTGAATCGAAATTTTAAATAAATTTAGAGATTTTAACACTAGGACCACCCTAAGGAGTCATTTTGTCCCTTGCCAAATTAATAGTCGATTCTAGCCAGAAATTTCTTCATAAGAAGTGTTAAAAATAAGCAACACAAACAAAAAAGAAAGTTAATTAAATAAGTTAAATAGTTTTAAATAAAAATTCTAGTGTGAGATATTTTTTGTAAAACTTGAGTGAAATTGTCGGCGGTTCTAGTGTTATCTAGGGCAAAACGAATGAGTTTTGATTTATAAAATAAATTTAATTCATTTGCATCATTCGAGCAAAAATGAGTATACGTTCATTTCAGGAATTTCTGTTTTATGCAGAAACTCCGAAAGGAAATTTGTTACAATATGTAATTAAGAAAAGTCTGCCATTAAATAAAGTAAACATTATTAACACTAGGACGGCCGTGAGCGGGGTTTCTTTTACCGATGTCATATGAATACATTTCGGTTTGAACTAGAAATTTTATTATAATAGAAAGATACAGTAAAAAAACGCTAAATAAGAGAGTTAAACTGCTTTAAATCCAAATTCTGGTGTGAAATAGAAAACTTGGCTAAAATTTCCAGCCTTTCAAGTGTTAATCCGAATTTTTTTATGAATTTATAATTTCTGAATAAAAATCAGGGTTCATACGCATCAGGGGATTCCTGGGATTTTAGGTGGTTTTGCCCCAGAAAATTCGTAAAGTACTATATCTAAAATATCGTACTGCTATATCTAAAAGTCGATTTTTTTTTCCATTAAATAAGGCAAATATTAGTTTACAAACATTCTGGTAAAACAGCCTTGAAGCGTACGAACTTGTAAATGTAATTCCTGAAATGTGCACTTCAGATGTAAATATATTAACCCTTTCCGGCACGGGCAAAATCTGTTAGTTAAATGAGAAATTATCGACTGACACCGGAATTCACAAACGAATTTTTTTGATATTTTGAATTCCTTAATTTAAGCTTTTATGATAAAAGCCAAAATTTTACAAAAATATTGTTGGTGCCGTTTGCAAGTTTGGAATTAAAATTAGGTATCCCAGACCGGGCACAGTGTACCGGAAAGGGTTAACCCTTTCCGGCGCAGACAAATTCTGTTCGTAAAATGAGAAATTGTTGACTGACACCGGAATTTACAAAAGACTTTTTTAGAAATTAAGAATTCCCTGATTTAAGCTGTCATTGTAAAAGTAAAATTTACTAAAATATTATTGGTGCCGTTTGTAAGTTTGGAATTAAAATTAGGTGTTGCCGGAGTGGTAACACTGCGCCGGAAAGGGTTAAGGAGTTACTTTTCTATAGATGCATAAATTTGGGACGTTTTGACGAGCTCGGTATTTTTTTTTCTTATCGTTCACTCTTTTATAACGTATTTATTGTTATTTTGAAAATGCGCAAAATTTGTCTTTAATTACTCCCTAGATTTGCCTGCACGTCATACGGGCATTGAGTTTTTGGCAATCATGATTTATTAATCTCACCATTCATTTTTTATTATAGATTTTGCATTATTTAATCCGAGAATTTTCTGCTTCAATTAGGAAAAAAAATGTGTTTTGTTAAACCTGTAAGGAGAGATTAAAAATTCTGTAATGAATATGAAAAAAAATTGCATTATTTGAATGTTTTTTCAAAAATATTAATCAGTTATGTGGTTAAAAAAAGACACGAAAATTAAATATGTTATAATTTCATAAAGTGGGAGTTAAAATAAAATGGGAGTGAGGTTAACACGATTGCAACTCTTCTAGTCATCTGAAACAAAATTTAGAAAAAATTCTTAATCAGTAATAATGTCGCTATAGTCCCTACTTAACCATTTAACTGATTTGACCTTACGCCGCCGTTCGGACAAGACGAATTTGCTTGATTCATCAGTAAAAGCTTTTCGACACCACTAATTTTTTTTAAGTACGATTTCATACTATTTAATTTCTGAAATGATTAGACTAAATATTATGAATATTTAAGCTTAAAAAACTGGTCTTAACCCACATTTTCAATTTTGGTACGTAAAAAAAGGAATCAGTTAAGGGGTTAAAAGTAAACGGGAAAAATACTTTTCCTAAAATGGCAGCTTTCTGAAATAGAAATGATTCAGGGTCCGTACGAGTCCTGGAATTTCCTGACCAACAAATTCTCCCGCACCAGTATTTTCTTAACGTAAATCTCTTTTTAATTAAGGGGGAGGGGGGGGTACGGGACACGAGTATCTTCAATTAAAAAAAATATGATATAAAATATTTGTTTCTTTATGCTTAAAATGACGTTTAAATCATGTTTATGTCTTAACCCTTTCATTCCCATGGTAAAATACGTTCTAGAAAATCCGTAGTTCAAAGAATCTGAATTTACACCAGAAAAGTTCAATGATAAATTTCTCTTTATTTAATTATGGAATTTTTGCTATTACATAAAACAAGTATTTCTGTTTTAATTTTCTGGTATGAATTCGAAATATCCGAATTAAATATAGAAATAAAATAAATAATGTCATGATGCCATTTGGAATCACTGGGAATGAAAGGGTTAATCAGAAGAGATAATATTAATTTTTTCGTTTTGGTTTGTTTTTATAATCTAGCTTTGAAGCAATGGTTGTCATAACATGACTTCTTAAGAAAAAGCGTTTTTTTTTTTCATGATGAGTTTTGTCACAATTTCTCGGACTTAAATTGTTATAACTCAAGAACCGTTAAAAATTAATGATTCAAACTTGGAACATGTCTTTTTTCATTATTTTACTTTAACTTGGTTGAACAAATTTGAAAAAAATATTTATTTTTGAAAATCTTATTTTTTCCATAAAAGTTACATAATTTTTTTTTCAAATTTTTATTTTGAGTATTTTTAAATTTTTTAAGTTAATATTTAAAAAAATTCTGAATCAAAATTAAAATTTAGATATTTATGACATTTAAGTGTAAAAAAATTAAATTCTACAAAAAATATTTTGAGTTATAACAATTTTAAATTACCCCTCTTTTTAAATAAATTTTAAATTAAATTTTTTTTTCTAAAAAAATATGAGAAGTTTGTTTACAAATAATATGGTTAACTACCACAAAACAATTCAAAATTTTGATTCATTAAATAAAAATTTATTTAAAATTTGTCACGGATCCCCTTAAGGCATATTTTTACGGATTTAAACTAGATGCATTTTTCTATAAAAGATTACTTATATTTAAGTTGGAAAATAACAAAATCTGTATGAACTTTTGAATTTTTCAACAATTTTTTCATAATTTTTAGTTTTTTAAAATAGTAAAAAGAATAATTTTGGTAAAATAGCGGTAGGCGTGATGTATAGTTATATATTAAAAGTTGGCACAAAATTTGAAGTAAATTGGTCAAATAGAACTCGAGATATCATATCAACAATATTAAAAAAAAAAACAGTTTGGAGAAAAACATGTTTAAAGTTTGTAGCAAAAGTTTAAGGCAGCGGCAACTGTCTTATTCATTGAATATTACGTCACACTTACAATTTCTCATTTACTTTACATTGCATTTTATAACTACATGGATATATTCTTAAACGTCTAGACTTTAAGATTATGCAAAAAGAAAAAAAAAAAAGATAATTTTTACAATATTCTAGACCAAAATTCTTCCTTAACACTAAAACAGCCGGGTATTTTATTAAAGTTTTATAAAAAGTCTTTCGCACCAGAATTTTAATTTTACACTATTTAACTTATTTAATTAGTCTGTTTTTGTGCTGCATATATTTAACGAATCTTATGAAAAAAATTCTGGTTTGAATCGACTGTTATCATTCTAGCAGGGGTCATTTTGACACCTAATGGCGGTTCTAGTGTTAAGAGATTTGGCAGAAATATTAATTTAGAGGGTTTAGGACAAGAGGGTTCAGACACAAACTTCCATTCAAAAATTTACCAAGCTAAAATACAGAAATCTATTTTCTCTTCTTTGCAACAAAAGAAACGCTAATAAATTTATCCACTTAATTGATCAATGTTTTCGAAAAAATATTTCAAATAATCTCTGCTTTTTTCCTGTCTTTTACAGAATTTTTAATCTTTCGGTTTTTCAAAACAGATATTTTTGCCTAATTGAATCAGAAAAATGCTCGGATTGAATAATACAAAATTTAGAATAAAATTTTACAAGTGAGAATAATAAACTATGATTGGAGTATGGATACTCGTACGGGGCACGGGCAAATCATGATTGGCAAAAACACGTTGCCTGTACGACGTACGGGCAAAACAGGGAAGCGGTTAAATGTAAATAAAAAATATATCGTATTTACTCGTGTATAAGGCGCACTTTTCCCCCAAAAATTAGGGCAAAACACCTAGGTGCGCCTTATACACGGAATAATTTTTTACTGTTGGATGCAGTCAAACGATATACATATGAAACAAGAAAATATTCAAAGAAGATATTAAAACTCGGAAAATGTTACTTAATTGAAGTAATACTGCATATTTATTTCATTCCTTGCAGTTTTTTATACAACAGAGCTAATGACAATATCTAAACGCTAATTAGCAATTATATCTACCGTTACTCATTTCTATTTCCCGTCATACTGTTACAACCTGAAGTCTAAAAATGCATTTTCGTCTTGTTTTCTGGTCTGGTGTAATGTTTGTTTAGACTTTTTTTTACTGAAATTCATTTGATCATTCTTCATTTGCGTATCAAATTTATGGTGCGCGTTATATACGATATTTTAAGAAATCGCCATTTTTACTTGTAAAGTAGGGGTGCGCGTTATACACGCGTGAGCCCTATACACGAGTAAATACGTATATGCAATATATTATATGTGTTGAAATCGTCTGTTTTAAATTATACTTTACTATTTTCATTTCTTCTTTTTTCCACGTGCTAGTTTCATATTGCATTCTTAAACATTTCATGAAACATTTCTTTAATTATTAAAGTATTTTGTTTCAAACGGTACTTTTTCTTTGTCAAGAATCATAAAATCTGGATTTCGAAAGTTTGTTTTAGGCTACGAAGCAAAAATTCTGAATAGTCTATGAACATACTCAAAAAAATCTTACTCGTAAGTTTTTTTGCTAAATCAATGCTACAAAGCATTGATCCGCGTGATCAGAATATCTTACTTTTATCATTCTTTCTTTTTCGTTCAACATACACTGGATTTCATGGAGTACGTGTGCGTTAGTGAATGGTAGATTACCTTCTTCTTTATAGTAGATTTTTTTCTCTTCCTTGACTATCAGTTGTTGCATCAGCAGATTGATCAATGATCTGTACCATTAAAACAATCGGCAAAAAAAAAAAAAAAACTGCATGCTATATTGTTCACTTTTCTTTTTTAAAAAAAAGGAATATTATTTATTTAACAAAACAAATTGAAGATAGTGCAGCCATCAGTATATTGAGATCTCGAAAGGCAAAACTTGATGTCATTGTTTTGTGTTTTTACAGGTATATATGTACATTAACAGTTAACACCGTGAAACTATTAACCCTTTCCGGCACACTGTGCCCGGTCTGGGATACCTAATTTTAATTCCAAACTTGCAAACGGCACCAGTAATAGTTTACTAAACTTTTGCTTTTACAATAAAAGCTTAAATTAAGGATTTCAAATTATCTAAGAAATTTGCTTTTGAATTCCGGTGCCAGTCGAAAATTTCTCATTTTATTACAGATTTTGCCCGTGCCGGAAAGGGTTAAGAAAGAGGAAATGGCATATCAGAACAACAGGAGAACGTGCGCATACACAGAGTATGAATAGTTTTTAGATTTACATCAATAATACAATATCTATTGTCACTTCATTTAGTCGTATGCAATTGTTACAAGTTCTATGATAAAATAAGATGAAGATAATTTTTTTAAATAGTGGTGACAATTTTAAAAACCTTACTCACTCTAGGTCTATCAGTCCCGACGCGAGTCCTTCCGGGTTTAAATAATGAAGTTTCAACTGTAACCGCTTTTGCAGAAGATTATAACCCAGGAAGAAACTTGCACCAGTAAATTTATGTAAAAAAGTTCTCTTTATTTAAACATCTTATTACCCTTTCGCGGGGCACGGAAAATTCATTGCTTAAGTATTGAAATTAATGACTGACACCGGAATTTGAAAACATCTTTATTTGTAAAAAGGAAAACGCTATACTTCACGCATTCAATAAACCGTAATTTTCTTTAACAAAATTCCGGTGCGAATGTGACGCTTGAGAATTAAAATTAAGTGTTATATCTATGAAACCACCGCCCCTCAAGGGGTTAATGGAAAATTTCAATCGAAAATAATGGCAAAACTGATATTCATTTTTATTAGTGGAAATTTACTTCTGCTGCAGTAGTTCCGCCATACTGAGACAATGAAGAGAACCTTCTGCCAGAGTAACTAAAATATTATAATACCTGTGCAAACTGATTCCTGTAAAAAGAAATGGATTTTTTTTACCATATTTGTGATAAAAACTTCTCAGGAATAAGGCGCTTAAATAAAATGAAAATTTCTATTTAAGTTTAATGGTGGAATTCTTTATGGCGGTAATATGAACTGTATCCGATTAAAAAAAAGCCATCTTATGACAACCTCCTCAGTTACTTCACTCACAACTGGTGGACAATACATTATATGTCCCCTTCTCTTTATTCATAACTCCATTGTTAACACTAATGACGGCAGAATGAATGATTTTATTATGGTATGAATCATTCGGACATGCGCAAAAACATTATTTTCAACCTCTACATGTAGTTTTCATCAATTACCACCAGAAACTTTTTAGAAAGAAAAAGACTGAAAATATTGCCAGGCTCCGCAATTTTCTTTTTAGTTGGCGACTACAATGTCAAAAGTAGATGCTGGAATTGCCATGGCAACTCACAGTGCACTACATAATTTAGTCCAAAGTTTAAATCTAAGATTACATGCACTGTCCACATCAATACATCATAATACGCCTAATACTCATAACTGTATTATTGACCTTGCTCTTTCACATAATCTAATTTATCCTATTTTTTCTACTATAATTAATCTCTTCTGACCACCTACCAGTATGTTTTAAAATTGATATTATTATTCCCCTTTATTCTTTCCCCTTCGTGGCAATATAGTGGAAATAATTCACCTGTTACCGTAATAACCAAGGCATAACCTGAGTTTGAAATTAATTGCACCACTGATATTGATGCAACTGTTCAAAATTTCTTCTCTCGCTTCATTAACACCCAAACTTTTGCAACCTTTATTATTTTTTAAAATAACAATTATTTTATTAATTATGGTTAACAATTTATGTTTCAATTTGTTTTTTTTTGTGTCTATGTGGGCGAATTATCTCCACTTGTGATATAGTCCCTAAAGGGTGAGGTGCCCTCCGTGGGGTCTTTCTATGGGAAACTAACCCGTATTTAAGCAAGGAAATCCAAGTTTGAAAAAAACCACGTAAAACTCCGAAAGATTAGGCCGACGGTCGCGATTGGGTTCGAACCCAACACCTGCCGTCAACCAGTTTCGGAGACAGAACCTGTCGGCCACTGGTGGGGCCTTTGTGTTTCAGTGTTCTATTACACGGAACTCCTAACCTGATTCCAAATGACATAGCAACACCTGTATTCTGGTATAAATATTGTCTATTTATATGGTGTTTATGTATGGTGAAAAATAGTTTTTCTTATTTTCAAATAAATTTGTACGTAAATTCCGATGTCACACAGTCATTTTGACATTTTCGCAATGGAAGTATTCTGCGCCGGAAAGGGTTAAATTGAAAAATAAATGTTTTCTTCCCTATCAGGCTAATCAATTTATTTATTTCGATTTCTTACTGCTAAAATATCTTTATCTATGAAAAGGTGCAAAAAACACTCACAAAAGTTCCAGATCCCTAAAGACAGGAAGTTTTCAATTATTTTGCATTTTACGTTCAAGAAATATTGTTCTTTTATTCATTTACAAATGTGATTCCACTTTTAATATATCGTGAGAAATAATCTAAAACTGATATTTAAAAAAAAGTACAGTGCTATTAAAAAATACTTTGACAGAAATTGAAAAATAAAATAAAATCATTTATATTATCAATGAAGGTATATTCTTAGAGATATTAATATTTTTACACGAATGATTCTGTTAATGTAAAAGTAAAAAACAGTAAAAAGTATAGCTGACTTGTATTTTTCCCTAAAGAACAGCTTTTATTCTTCGTTCAAATAGTAATATAAACATTTTCACACCAAGAAGCACAAAAAATCAACGAAATTTTGAATTGAATAGTTTATGTTAATGGAAAATAAAAAGGACAAATATTAGAAAATATGAATGCCTCGAAGAATATTTAACTGATTTAATTTAAATATGACTCAATAGCGAAAATGCATTCTTAATTTTAATCACTCCTACAAGGATTTTGATGGGAATCATATGCATTATAATTTATTCCCAGACACTCTTAGGCCTAGTCTAGACTCCTTATTTTTCCATTGGGGGTTGGATTTAGTTCAGATAGTTTTATCATTCCAAAAAGTTTTCTGATAATGATGTAATTTTTAAAGCTATCATTTAAACTTAAATCAACTTGAGTAAACGAAATCTTGCCCTCTATAAACTTTTGATTCAAACTTTGATTTTAAAATTTTGCTAATTCCCATTTCTAACACTAACAGGTGTATCATAATAATAATAATGGTAAAAGAGAATGCATATTCGATGAAAATTTTGTACACTCATAGGTACAATATTTTTTAACCACTTAATCGGTCAATATTTTTGAAAAAAACTTTCAAATAATGCCTATTTTTTTCATGTATTCTACCGAATGTTTAATCTTTTATCAAGGATTTTTCAAAACAGAAATTTTTGCCTAATTAAATCAGAAAAATGGTCGGATTAAATAATATAAACTTCACAATAAAAATTTAATGAAGAAAATAATAAATCATGATTAGAATACGGATGTACGCACGTTGTACGGGCAAAACATGATAGCAAAAATGCGTTGCCCGTATGGATGTACAGTCAAATCAGAGAAGTAGTTAACGGAGAAATTTGTGTTTTTTAATCATCGAAAACATAGAACTGGACAAAGTAAAATTTTCTGATCAAAAATAGCGGTAAAAAAACGCAAAAGTTGGCAGCTGTGAATCTATTCATCAATTTATATGGTTAAGCAGCAGATAATGGTTTTATGTATCTGAATATTAAAAATCGGTATGGTAACTGGCCTTAGTTAAGGATATTTCTCATTTCTATTGTAAAAAATATCCGTTAATTTACACAAACGTTTCCGTAAAAATTACGGAATAGTTTCATTTTTCCGGAAAAAAACAGAAGAATTTCCGTATTTGACATTTTAGAGTCACTAATCCCGTTAAATAATGGAAGTGTTCCGCTATATTTGTCAATTTTCCGAAAACAGTAGAGTTTAGTGATGCCATCTAGCAGGAAAATAAAAGCATTATACTGAGTTGATGTTTTTTAACAATTTGCTAGACTATTTCTCTATTTCATTTTGTTTTAATAATAAAAAGCTAACGTATTTTTAAAATATTAAGAAAATAATAATAATTAAAAAATAATAAAAAAATTATTAATTCTTTTTAAGTTTGAAATAGCTGAAAGGGAAAGTTGATTGTGATTTTAAAATAATATTTAATTTTTTTTATCATATATATATATATATATATATATATATATGAAAGGATAAAAACTAACCCTTTTTAAAAAAAACTAAAATTTAAAATTGAATTCAAGAGTTTAAAGTTCCAATTAATATTTTTAATTTTAATTCTGAAGCTTAAAGCTATTTTGCCCCTGGTAACTTTCTTTCCCAACCTAACATTTATTACTTTCACAGATCAATTTTGAACGTTCCTTAAGATTAAAATTGATGATTTAAGCGCTTTTTGCATCCATTTGTATTTAGGGCTTCATACGTCATCGACCCGGGAATTGTGCGGGCGCTGACCACATATCAATCAAAAGCTAAAGAACCAGTTAAATTAAATGTTCCTCCCAAATTCACAACTGCCCTCTGCTGGAAAATATTACAAACCACAACATATTACCCAGAACACGCGCGAAAAACGAGAGATTTTGCAGATTTGAGGATGCCTGCAGAACCTACGGCAATGTAAAACTCCATAATGCACGTAAACGGCTCGGCGACCTCCGATCGGACTCGCGAATCCCTTCTGTATGATGAACGGCCAAATAAAAGGGTTTCGAACAAACAAGAGGCTCCCGAGTCCAACTTATTATGCCACGAATACAACACCTCGAAGTCGTTACATATATATATATATATATATATATACTATAGTGCGTTGGATGTTTTGAAAAAGTGGAAAAAAAATTCTTTTAATTTTAATATATATATTTTTTAATTTATTCAAATTAAGAAGTTCTTACATAAAATTAAAAATATATCGAAATATAGTACCGAAATTCTTATAATTTTGGCGATTACATAAGTTATAAAAAATCAATAACTGAAATTTATTTTATAACCCATTGTAATTATCTTTATTGAGTTTACCTTAGATCATCATAAAATAATTTGTTAAAATGCAAGTTTTTTTTTCTTTCTTTTAGTATGTTAGTATTTTTTAAAATAAATAAATAAATATCAATAATATTACAACAGAATTTTAAAACTTTTCCAAAAAAGAAGGAAACAAAACTCTTAATAAATTCTTTCATGCATGTAATATTTTAAAGACTAATTTTTATACATATAAAGCTGAAATTAATAAGCTAAATATTCGAAATTATGGAAAGAAAATCGAAACTATGGAAAGAAACTATGGAAATTAAGAAAGCTAATTTTGGGGATTACATAAGTTATAAAAAATCAATAACTGAATTTATTTTATAACCCATTGTAATTATCTTTATTGATTTTACCTTCGATCGTCATAAAATAATTTGTTAAAATGCACGTTTTTTTTCTTTCTTTTAGCATGTTAGTATTTTTTTAAATAAATAAATAAATATCAATAATATTACAATAGAATTTTAAAACTTTTCCAAAAAAAAAAGGAAACAAAACTCTTAATAAATTCTTTCATGCATGTAATATTTTAAAGACCAATTTTTATATATATAAAGCCAAAATTAATATGCTATATATTCGAAATTATGCAAAGAAAATCTGTAAAACATTTAAAAAATATAACAAAAGAAAAATATTATCTCTGCAAAAATAAACCTGCGTTCAAAATCTTATCTTTACTTTATGAAATGCATCCAAAATAACTAAAGATATTTGAAAGGGTCGTTTGAATAATCCTGGTGTAGTGGTATTACACTGCAAGCTACGACACAAGAGGCCCCGGGTTTGAACCCCATGGAAGGTATGTAACATTTCTTCACTGTTGTTTAAATTAATTGTATATAATGTGTCCCTGACATTAACGTGTCATTGAAAAGTAAAGAATAAAAATCACAAAGATGTTAGTTAGTCCTTGAAAAATTCTTTTAACATTTCAAACAAAAATTTTTACATAAGGGAAAAAAAACGGAAATATTTTGCGAAAAAACGGAACTATTTCTGGAATTTACGGAATTTTTTTTCGGTTAAAAAACGGAAGTAGTACTGGCGTCTAGATTACCAGTACTATTTCCGTTTTTTAACGGGAAAATTTATTACAGTATAACTCGTATTTAAAAATTAAAAATATAGACCGGGACGCGGCAGAACATAAAATCACCGCATCGAGTTTACGGATAAAAATCTAGGATTAGTTAAATCTCAATTCGCATATTAAAGTACAATCGGTCTGCCAAATCATATCTTGGCAGAAAATAACTAAAAAAACCCGATTTTAGAGGTTGACTCGTAGGTTTGCCATTGTGCTTTCCTCCACCAAAAATCATGAATTCATGGATATTTGGGTGCAAAGAAAACATAATTGTAAATCTATGATTCAACCGCTAAAATCGGTTATTTAGGTGTTTTCCATCAACATATGACTTGGTAGACCGAATGCGTTTTAATATGCAAATTAAGTTTTAACTAATCCTAGATTTTCATCCGTAAACTTGGTAAGGTGATTGTCTTTGCTAACGCCTCGTGGTCTAATACTGTCGTCTACAAACTTTTGATTCCAACTTTGATTTTGTAACTTTACTGACAGTCATTTCTAATGCTAACAGGTGTATCACGGTTAAAATGATGGTAAAAATGAAAACAAATTGGATCAAAATATAGTATAATCATCTCTTTATGTGTTTAAGGGACGTTGGATAATGATTTTATGTAATTGTACAATTAAAAAAATTGCGTGACAATTGAGCTTCGAAAATTATTATTTTTAAGTCAAATGTTGAAAATAAAAAATATTGCATCTTGATTATCATATTGTGTTTGAAAATGTAAGACTATGAATTAATTTTGAAGATTGGATGATATCTGTGTGTATATGAACAAACTAATAGATGATTAGGTGTTTCTCAGTATTTGAAAGGTCAGGGAGAAAAACAATAATAATTATTCATTGTTCATTCTTGTACAGCTATAAACTTTCATCGCTCTTTCTAATTATATCAAACTTTAACAGTATTTTTTAAGGACTTCTGTTGTTCTTTCCCCTTTATACCTATCTCGGATGATGCTTTTAACCTTTTCCGGCAGAGGCAAAATCTGTTAGTAAAATAAAAAAATATCAACTGACACCGGAATTCACAAACGAATTTTTTAGATACTATGAATTCCTTAATTTAAGCATTTATTGTAAAAGCAAAATTTTACTAAAATATTATTGGTGCTGTTTGCAAGTTTGAATTACAATTAGATATCCCAGACCGGGCGCAGTGTGCCGGAAAGGGTTAAAAAACTCCTTCATTTTTTTTCTCCATCCAAGGTTGCAAATTTATCCTCTTCAGACTCGTAAATTGACATGGCCTCCTGTTCTAATTAGAAATTCCGAATTCATACCAAAAATCCCAAAGAATAACTTGGTCTTTATTCAATGACAGAGCTTTCATGATTAACTAAAATAAAGGTAATTCATTAAAAATTTATGGTGTGAATTTGAATTTCTAAATATAGCCTCCTGGTTTATCACATGTGATATTTCTGATCCAACAAGGTTATACATTACTCCCACTCGGTCCGTTTTTTGCAATACCACTTTTATTTGAAGAAAAAACATTCTTCATAATTTTTGTAGAAATACAGCCGGAAAAGCGTTTTTCTCGTTTTTGTTACAGAAACCTATCAGGAAATACTTTCTAAAATATTTCTGGTTTTCAAAAAAAGACCAGTGGGAGTTCTGATTGTACGGTGTTCGTACGCTTCAAGGACATTCAAGAAGCTATTACCAGAATTTTTCTAAAGTAAAATTAACCTTATTTATGAAAAAAAATCTATCTTCAGCTATTCCGAATGGGACGTTAGAAAGTTTCTACTATGGAAACACCCAAAATCTCCTAAAATCCTTGATGCGTACAAACCTTATTGTACGCCTCTCAAATTAGCAGTCTGCACTGTCGTTTCAAAATTTTATAGAATAATAGCCAATCATCGATATTAAACTTTTTCCTTCAATTGCACTTATTGAATCGTTATATAAACTAAGTTTGTAAGATAATATTCAAAACGTTTTAGAAACTCTTGACGGAGTGTGTTACGATTGTTATAAGATTATTATTTAATTTTAAAAAGTAATTTTATGAATATTTTTTGTCAATCCACTGTACAGCATCAAAAACAAATAAAACGTCACTCAACAACATAAATAGAGGTTATTAAATTCTTTTTCTGGATTTATTAACAGTTATTCATATTTGTATATATATATATATATAAATAGGATTTACATGCTTAAAGAGCATGTAAAGATCTGTTACCAGAATTTTTATCATATAATATTTGCCTTATTTAATGGGAGAAAACTGTCTTCTGATACAAATACCAGTACTTTACGAAATTTCTGGTGCTACAACAATTAAAATCCCCACATTCTTTAATTCGTACAAACCTTGATATATAGGGTATCCTAAAAGTCTAGAAACGTTCGAATAATTGGAATAATAGATATCAGATTGAAAAATGCAATAAATATGTTTCATTGTTTTTAACCAAACCAATTGTTTATTTGTTTTCAGGGACACCAAAGTTGACTCTTAATCTCGACCGAGTATGGACCAAGGGTATCCAACTTTGAAATCTTAAATGACAACACCCATTTTTAACACTTTCCGACAATGTTGAAAAGTGTTTATGATTTCGGCATATATGCAAGCGTAAAAGTTGGCTGCTGTACCAGAGATTTCTTCGTCAAAGTGGTCGTTTTGGGGGGAATAGTGTTTCTGGAAAAGCATCAGTGGCGGTTGTTTTGATGGCAAAAGTTCATATATACTTTTGCCATAAAAATTGATAAACATAAATTAAATTTGTTGTCTATTTGCAAGTTTTTTTAATTTATTCAAACATTCCTAAATAATAACCTGGGTATTTTGATCTTTTTATGTGTAAATATGCTCCTCCCATCTCGAACAGAAAAAAAAGATTATCTTCATTATTGAGGGCAGAGTGTGTGGATAATCTGCGTTTCGATAGCTTCTGTTGTTTTTAAAATCTCATCTAAATCGGTGAGCAGATAAAGGTGTATTTGATTTTTTTAATTATAATCAAAGAATAACATAAAGGAAAAATATTTTTAAAACATAAAATATTTTTGCGTTTCATAAGCAAAGATAGCAAATTTCTAGTGGGGGGGTGGTGATTTAGATAACTAATTAGTTACTATAGCTATAACATGTGGGTCAGAATTTTTTCTAATAATTCTAATAAACCTAATTTTTTTTTAATTTAATGTATTTTTTCAATTTAACATTTTTTTAACAATTTAAATTTAATAATTTTTAAAAAAATTAATTTTTTGATATTTTAATAATGTAATAATTGTACAATTTAAAAAAATAATTTAACTCTTTAAGTTTTGATGATTCTTTGTTGGGGGAGACGACGTTTTAAATTTCATAAGGGAAAAATAATGTAGAACAATCTTTATTTATTTATTTATTTATTACAATGAAAAATCGAATGAGACACAATATATAAACAGAAACATCACTTGCAGACAGTGTTGCCAGATGGGCTACTTTTTTTAAATTGATATTTTTGATTCACACCACTTTTTTTAATGCACCTTATTTAATGACTTATTAATTACAGTGAAAACAATGGGAACTTTACCGTTTCATAAAAGTGGTCCAGTCAAGAAAACTGAATTTAAAAAAAAGTAGCCCACTGGCAACACTGTTTGCAGAACAAAAAGAAAAGTAGCAATTTATTTCCGATATTTTTGAGACCGAGAAGGGACATTTATTAATATATTTCATCCAGTTATTTCTACATTTAATGTTAAAATTTTGTAACAAATAATTTAAACCAAATGAATATTAAAAAATAAAGATAAAATTCAAACATCATACTCGGATTCAGTTCAAGTTAAATCGATATAAATCTTAGACTTTTTAAATATATTTTATATGTTAGTATTTGTATTTTATATGTGCCTTTTCATTTTGTAAACATCCATCATAAATATGATATAAAATCTACAAAACAAATATTTGAAGCTTAAGCCCTTGGGGACGAGCGACACGTATATGTGCTGCTTTTGCAGCACATATACGTGTCGCTTAAGAATCTGTGTTTATTCCCACCAGTAAAATGTTACTGTAAAATATTCCCTATTGAATTGGAGCATTTTATCGATTTAACGAGTAACAAATTTCTGTTTTTAAAAACAGGTGACAAAATTTTAAAAATTTCGTAAAATGCCCCCGCCGCGAAGGGGTTAATCCGTTGAGCTCTGATGGTTGAATTTTCTACCACTTAATTTTAATACCGAAATGTTACATTGGCACCGGAATATTCGACGAAATTTCTTTGAAAAACGTTCAATCCGTGTAAATAATAAACCGAATTTTTCCTTTGCAAAGTACTGGTGTCAATGAGACATTTGGAATTTTGAGGAAATTTCCCCACCACAGTTCAAAAGGAAAAAGCGTTTTAATCATGGACACAACTTCTGCTAATGGATTTCACCAAACATGATTCACGCCAAGACGTCTCTGTTGACAATAAAAGCTCTGTCCAATCAGATTTCGTTATGGCAAAAACTGGTTGGCAAAAAATATTTATCTGGTGCATTATGCTCGATTACGCCGCGATCATCGATGATCCCCAAAAAATACTAAATACAAAAGTTACTTATTTTTACCCTTAAAATCCGAATATGCAATAAAGAATAGGTGTTATTATTCGGGATTTCAAAGTTGGACCCCTTGTGACCCCCAGGGGGTCGGAGTGGGAATGGGTAAACATTGATATCAATGAGTAGTTTATATATATATATATATATATATATATATTTAACATGACCATTACCGGACTTTTCATACAGCCTGTGCATATAATTAAAACTGGGGCATGTCAACGTTCTTTTCGTGGTTACAAATTAGCAAAACAGATTATTTTTGCTGACAAACACATAAAAACGGATATATTTTCATGAAAAAATTACATGGTTAACGATAAAATGGTAAAAATTACATGCTGGGGAGCCAACTTTGTTATTACCTAATACCGTTTTCAAAAGTATATCACAAGTATTTTTTCTATTTGACCGTTTTTCAATTTGATTAGTACTTCTGGTGATATTCGACTGTTCCAGACTTTTCGGATACCCTGTATGTATCTATTTACATGTATTTCACCGTCACTTGGCATGAAATAAATTGATAGATTGCTGATTTAATTTTTTTTAATCAAAAAGTTTGATATGGCAATTATCATTTGTTACTCGCCATTATTTCTGTTTTCGAGAAGTTTTGTAAAACATACCTAGACTTATGAACATCGATTTAATTTTTTAATATCATTTTATTTTTTACTTAAATATGTCATAAAATAATCTTTTAGGATAAAGCAACTTAAAAAGATTAAAATATGATTAAGTAAATAAAACAATTTTTCTGAAAACTCTTATAATATTTTGGACGAAATCAACAGCAATTTATTCATCACTTTACTTTTTTAAATGTACTATGAAGAAATGTCTGCCACTCTGTAAAATTTTGCACAAGTGCCCTTAAATCAAAGTCGTTTTGTAAAAGATTTATTCTGATTTAATGTTAATCTCCAATATACTACCTATTTAGAAGTTTAACAATTTTCAGTACAGTGAATTTAAACAATCTGTACACATCATGGAAACTTTTTCTTAAAAGGAGTATAAATCCTATTAACGATTTTACGCAATAATAATGCTTAAACAATTTAATCTCTTAATAAAAGATTAACCTGTTTCCTCTTTTGTAAAGAACTGCGGTTTAATCCCATTATATAAAAACGGAAGGTTTTTAAAATCTAACAAAAATATTTTTCCAACTTGTTCTCACAAATACATAGTTGCCAAATCTTCCGAAGTTTAAGTACCGCTTCGTGGTATTTAATTTCAAATATCTGCAGTTAAATAAAGAAAATATTTCTATTCGTAAGTAGTTGTAAACACAGGACTCTAAATGGTCCGTTTTTGAAATTCAGTAATTTTTTAGAAATAAATTCGTGGTAGGTTTCTGCAACAACCTGCAAGAAAACCGCTCCTCATGGTATATTTCTACATAATTTATAATTTATTTTTTTTCTAAAATAAAAGTACTGTTCAGAAACGGACCGAGTGGAATCCTTGGATTGGTAGCTACATCAGTGTGCCGTCTTTACACTCGAAAGGTAATTCTAACTGACCACTAGTGTCAAACGTAAATGGGTGCTCCAAATGCTCTTACACCAGTATTTTAAATTAATATTTTTCGCCTTATCTAATGGCCAAATAATCTGCAATAAAAGAAGGCAACATAAACTGTAATGTATTAGTGGTGTCCAAAGCATTTGGCGTCCCGATTTACGAGGATACCTGACAACACTAAGGGTAAGTGAGAGTCACTTCTCGGGTACAAAGTGTTAATACAATACTGCCAACTCTTACGCTTGTTTGCACCAGAAATTTTTGATAGAAATTTTTGCCTTAATTAATTGGCAGATTACAGCGGTTAACAAGGTAAAAATTACTATTAATTTTGTCTGGTACAGAAAAGTGTAAGACGTTGGCAGCTATGTTAGAAGTATTAATATCCGCAATTATTTTCTGTGCCTTTATATGGAAGCTGGACTGGTGCGTGTGTTTCGGCATACATACGAATTGATCGTGCACATATTCCTTTATTAAATGAAATGTAGATAAAAACGTATTTAGTAAGACGGAATGCCGGAATGAACTGTAATTTTATATTAACTTAATTTAAATCTTGTAGAAATCGACTTCTGTTTTAAAAAATCAAGTTAAAGGCCGTGAGAGCAATAATTATCTGTCCTCATATGAGGTCCGTATGCATGAGATGGTTAATTTTGTTTATTTTCTTTTTGCCTTTCCTTTTCATAATTGTTTTCAATCATTGTAGTCAATTAAAGTCCTATTTCAGTCATGGAAAAAAAGAAAATGATCGGTTTCGACTAGTTCCGAAAATCAAAGTACTTTTTTAAAATCGAAAACTAAAATCGTAAAAGTAGAAAAAAGACCGGTTGTAGATCGTCTTCAACTATCCTATGAAAGGAAAATCGTACAAAAATATTAAAATCAAAGCGAGAAAATTTTGAAAATAACGCCCCCATAGGCTTTACATTAGCGTTCGAGTTTATCCGCATAGCTAGTGATCTTATTCATATGGTTAGTTCTATGAGGTTTTGTAGTGCAAGTCACATAATTCATAACCGCTATTTTTCTACTGTTATTTTCGCTAAGTTTGCTTCGCCTTTTTTAATTAATGAGAAGTCTCCGATAAATTTATTTATCCCTGCTAAAATATTGGTAGCCAGAAATCACAGCATGTGGCTTTCTTTCTTTTTCCTTTCTAACCGCTGTCCAGGTCTCTACCTACCGGGCAATAACACAGCCTTACTGATTTGAGTGTTTGAAAACAGGGCGAAAACACCTGGCTGCCGCCGAATGAGTGATTCTTATATCGTCTTAATGACAGCTCTGTTTTAACTTTTTTGGGGTTAATTGTTGGCCGGTTACTTAAAGTGGATTACTTATTTAAATTCTCGCTGCATGCACACCTCCGTGTGCTAGTTGTTCCCGTAATTTAGAGTCTTGATCAGGTGACTAGACTTTTACCTCACTAGGCACCTCCAGAGATATAATTCACATGTAACTTGGAGGACTTTGCATCCACGACGGATTTTACATGCACCGTGTGCCATTAGCGTACATTGAGGATTTTAGTTGCCGACAAGCCACGTACCCGCGACGTTTCAGCTACTACTGTCTTTGGATGTAGAGCAGTGCTACACTTTTTATTTTCCCTTGCTGCACACTTGAATCCTTTGTTAAGCTTCTGCAGCACACTTAGTTCATGATGTTTAAACACCGATTGGTGATTCCTTTGCATAGGTGTTGTCTTTTTGGGGTTTTCTCTCTATAGATGTTGATGTCACATTAGTTATGTAGACTCTATCATGGGAGTTGTTCTTTTGGTTTCTCGTTCAGAGAATTCTTTATTCTGTACATGTTATTCAGTATGTGGCTTACACTACAATAAAAGTGTCAAACTGTGGCCCGCCATATATCACTAAAACTTTATAGTAAATGTTGTCTTATCCAATCATCGAATTTCTACGATTCAAGAAGTTGACTTTACTGGTATCCGGTGGGCCACAGTTTGACATTCCTGTCCTAAAAGTACTCATGGAACTACCCGTGCACAAGCATATTACTTTACTTGCAGAACATAAATTTTCTTTTTTTTTCGGTTGGGAAATCACATTTAATAAATTATTCTCGCTTCTAAAATATTATTAACCCATTCGTGCCCAACATCTTTAGAGTAAATTTTATTTGGTTGGCACCACTATTTTTAGAAGATTTAAGTTTAGTTCATTAATCACGAAAATGCATCATTTAAATAAAATAATTATTGCTTTTCTTTTTTACCGGAGTCAAAAATAGTGCTGAATGCACCTTTTGAAACGTCCCTAAAAAGGGACGCTAGGCACTAATGGGTTAAACTAAAGAACTTCCAACAAAGTTAACACTAGAACACCCAGAAATTTTACTCAAATTTCATAATAATATTTCTTACCAGAATTTTTATTTAAAATTATTTATTTGACGTAAGTCTGCGTGATGCGTATTTAACTTATATTGTTAAAATATTTCTGGCTCTAGTTGACATTTAATCATATGGCCGGAGGTGAATCGACTCATTCCGGGCGTTCTAGTGTTAACCCTTTCAGGGGCAAGGTACTTGTATTCGCAAAAAAGTTGAAATAATTGATTAACACCAATATTTAGAAGAAAATATTTTTATAAATAAGTAAAAATATATTTACGCGTACTTGCTAAAAGTGAAATTTTCACTAAAAAATTCAAGTGCCAATGTGGCAATTATAATTAAAATTATGTATTGTCATAGTTATATCACCGCCCTCCAAGGTGTTAACCCTTTAAGTTCTGGTGGGTAAATGTCTTCAAAATTCCAAATATCACATTGGCACCAGTATTTTAAAAAGAAAAAAATCGGTTTACCATATACACGAAAAAATTCATCAACCCTTTCCGGCGCAGACAAATTCTGCTCATAAAATAAGAAATTGTTTATTGACACCGGAATTTAAAAACGACTTTTATAGAAATTAGGAATTCCCAAATTCACGCTTTCATTGTAACAGAGAAATTTCTATAAAATATTCTTGGTGCCGCTTGGAAGTTTGGAATTAAAATTAGGTGCTGCCGGAGTGGTAACACTGTGCCGGAAAGGGTTAAACCTTTTTCAAAAAATTTGGCCGAGTATTCCGGTGTAAATGTGACATTTCGGAATTAAAATTAAGTGGTAGAAATTTGCACCATCAGAGCTCAAAGGGTTCCCTTTGATTATACCTCGATTTCCGCGGGGATGCATTTTTCATTTTAATTAATCTTCCATGATTATTACCACCATTTATTTTTTAATGTAAATTTCACCTTGTTTAATCAAAGCATTTTCCGAACAAATTCAACAAAATTATTGCTTTGAAAACCCGGTGATAAAAGATTAATTATTGTGTAAATGCGCATTTTTGATAAAATAATCAGTCAGAGGGTAAATCTATAAAATGCATACTGTAATTTCTCACGTGTGCGTCACGGCTTAGTTAAGTCTTTTTCGTGCCGGAAATTTTATTCAAAAAGTGAAATCAAATAAATACCAAGCAAAATTAAGTCACCTTTCATTTCAAATTCTGTCAGGAAATCGAGTTATCTGAGTTGCGGTGCATATGCAGGAAATTACGGTATGTTTATAAAAATTACATTAGATGTCAATCTTCCATTACACACATAACACATGCTCGCATTTATTTATCTTTCGAAGTAGGAAAAGTCGCTCTATATTCCATTTAATTTTATTTAAACTTCAAACAATTATATCATTCCTTCGAAGTATTTACATTAATCTGCTTTTGACTAAGATATTTTTCGCTTAAAAACAAAAGTGAACAGTTAATCTTGTTTTCTTAATAAAAGTTAAAACTTGCAGAAAAACTACTTAGAACGCAATAAAATTAAGCATCGCAATGCTGTGTATTTAATGGATCAGTGATGCTTTTTTGCTCCGTATAAAGGTTAATAGGTACATTGTATTCATGAGGGTACCTTGGTCAATATTTAAAGATTTGCTTTTTATTCGGAAATCTAATATAAACAGTGAATAAAATGTTAAAAATTTCGAATTCGAATCATTCTTTAAAACGTAAATAATAAGAATATCAAAAACGCTTAATTACTTTAATTTTCGACGGATAATCCGCGGATCAAACAATTCTGATTGGACCCTGAAATTTTATTTAGTAATTGAAGCCAAATATTTACCGCGATATAAAAAGTTAAATTTTATTTTTTGAAAATTCTGGATCGAAAAATCACTAATTGATCCGCGGATTATACACCGGAAATTACGATACATTGTGTCATTACTGAATGTTATTTCATTGTTATTTTTATGTTCACACAACTATCAGGTTCGGGATGATTATTTCTCAAAAAAAGTGAACATTGTAAGGGAAAAAATTACACTTCCTAGTACACACTCAGAAATCACCATAACAAAAATTATGTTTTTATTGAAAGAAAAATGATAAAATAAATGAATTTAAACTTTTCGTGTCTTTCCTTTTTTATAGAATGCATATTAACCCTTTTCGGCACAAAAAATCTCTTTGTAAAATGATAAAATGACACTGACACTGACACTGACACTGGAATTTACAAACGACTTTTTTAGAAATTAAAAATTTGTTATTTTAAACTTTCGTTGTAAAAGCACATTTTTATTAAAAATATTCTTTGGGCCAGAGGGGGGGGGGGGGGTTCTTGGCGTTAGTGGGAAGTCTCTATCCACTAAATTTAAATTATGGTACCAATGTGGCAATTAGAGATTAAAATTACGTGATGCCGTGACTGCACCACCGCCCTTCAAGGGGTTAAAAGAAGAGTAATTTTCCTTTAATTTTGTCAAGGAATTTGTTTCATGAATGAAAATGTATGTTTATCTTCATATTTACTGGTGCGGAAAATGCTTTCTTGGCATAAAGTCTAGCAATCTAAAAATATACTATTGGGCGTGAAAGGGTTAATACTGGAATCCATAGTGACATTCTTTTAACATTTTTTTTCTAATACTTTGTTTGGTTGGTTTCTCTGTATGATTCAAAATTAAAACAGATTATAGCCGTCAAAAACATTTCAAAATCTTTAAATAAATTTTGGAGATTGTAATTAAAACAAACTTTGCGTTCTGACGCATAGAGTTAGAATACGGTTTCCCAAAATCTCGCTCATGTAACACAAAACTAACAATATATTAACCCTTTCTGGCACACTGTGTTCGGTCTGGGATACCAAATTTTAATTATAAACTGAGGAAAAGCCCCAATTATATTTTAGTAAAATTTTGCTTTTACAATAAATGGTTAAATTAAGGCTTTCAAGATATGAAAAAAATTCGTTTGTGAATTCCGGTGTCAACGGATAATTTCTCTCTTTACTAACAGATTTTGCCCGTGCCGTAAAGGGTTAATTTAGAATGTACTCAATAGTGTACACCGTAATTTCTCGCGTATACGACGCGGCTTAGTTAATTATTTTTCGTACCGGAAATTTTATTTAAAAGAGGAAGTCAAATAAATGCTAAGCAACAGCTAGTCACATTTTATTTAAAACAAGTTCTGGTCGGAAATCGACTTATCTGAGGTGCGCCGTATACGCGGGAAATTACGGTACTGGGTGGGGGTCCAGAGACACTGGATATTACATTTTTTCTAAGAGTTTTTTAGGTTAATTACAATAAATGCAGATATTCTAAAATATTATTATTTAGAGCTTCCGGATTCCCCAAATGGATACGCACTGAATAGAATAATTTGCCTTATTTAGTGAAAGAAACATCTGGATTTAATAAGGGAAAGGTTACTAATCTGAATTCATGGTGATTCAGGCCATAATTTTTAACAGCCTTTCGTTACAGTTTTACAATTTCGCAACTCCTAAAAGGTCACACTATACTTTTGCGTAGATTTATTGTCATTTCGCAAAAGTTTAGCACAAGAGAAATTGATTTCTTGAATTTTACAACTACTAAATTCTTACCTCAATTTCAGGATAACATTGTTTTAAATATTAGCTGGGGAAAATATACAGAGATGCCAAGTCTCTGGCTTTTTGCACACCACTATTATCTTACAGAAAATGCTGTTTTTTTAATCTTCCAAATGTTCCAATTAAATAAACGAAAATTTTTTTCTGCATTAAAATATTGGTATCCAAATGCCAGAGACTTGGCAACTCTGAATATAGCATTAAAATCTTCTTTTTTACTATATATATATATATATTTTTTTTTTACTGACACAAAAAGAGAATGGAAACATATAAGTAAAATGAAAAGAACGAATATTCATGAACATATAACATTTGGATTCAAACTGGACGCGAAATTAAACTGAGATAGTATAAAACGGAATGTCAAATTGTAAAGTAAGATTGGTATTTCTTGTGTGTGTATAGAAGGTGTTCTTTTCAATTTCTTTTGTGAATGCCGTTTTCTTTCTCGCATCTTTATTGTATATCTTGGCAAAAATATTGACTCTTTTCGATAATAAACAGTTCAAAAAGACTAAAAATTCAATATTTTGACCATTGACAGAAATGGTTGAAAGTTTCAAGAATAAGATAAATGAGACATGACCAAAATCTTGTCAAAACACGAGTGCAAAAGTTAATTTAATTTTTCTAAGGAAAGAAAGATAGATATCTTTAATATGTGATCAGAGCCTGATACCATGCAGACGAACTTAAACCATTATTTTCCACGAAACATTTCTTTTCCGCACAATCTTTCTTTCTAATCATCGTTGCCTGTTTATAAGAATAATAATAATTGCATCATAAATAATGACAAAAGTTGATATTAAGGATAAGTAGTGTATGAAAAGATCAAATAAACATCCAACATTAATTTTAAAATTTTACTTTTGTCTATGATTTGTCTATCACAATGATTAAATGGGCTTAAAATAATCTTTTTGAAAATAAGTGTATTCCTGTTTACATAGATCACCTCGAGAAATCTGCACCTATACCTGAAAAGAACATATATATGCGATTTGGAGTCCTAAGTATTAATAGTTTCAAGGATTGAGATACCGTAATTTCGTGTAGATAAGCCGCAGCTCAAACAATTCATTTTCGACCCAGAAAATCCATTCAGTAATTTAGGATAAAGAAATACCGCGATACAAAATGCTACATTTTATTTTTGAAAATTTCTGGGTCCAAACAGAATTGTTTGAGCTGCGGCTTATCTACACGAAATTACGGTATATAGTTTTTTTTTTTTTTACTTAATTTTAATCTAGATCTGTACAAGAATTGTTAAATAAAAAATTTTATTTTTATAAGGCTACATATCTGCCAACTCTTCCGCTTTTTTGTACCACAAAAATTTAATAGAAAATTTTGACGTATTTAATCGACAGATTACAGCTATTAAAAAAAGGTAAAATTTACTATAAAATCTTTGTGGTACAAAAAGGCGTAAGATGTTGGCAGCGAAGACGTTGATGAAAATCTCTATAAAATTGCATTTCATCATTTATAAATAATTATCTTTTAGAAAATTCTGATGTGAAATAAACATAGGCAATTGCAATTATTTACTCCTGAAAAGGTTAAAGGTTTTGTTTCCTCAATCTTCGCAAAATCTTATATGCTTAAATATATACTTCACCTCAAAAAATAAATTGCAGATTACTTCAAAGCTGACTTTGAGGTCCTTGAAACACAGATTTACTAATTCGCATCTGAATCGCAATTCTGATTGGTTAGATCAGCGCCGGTTTTGCGTTCACGTAACGGTGAGAATAGATGCACATGTTTACATATTCACCACTATTTTTTTATTATTATTATTGGCTTTGCTTAACCCTTTGAGGGGCAAGCAATTGCGTTCGTGTAATTCTGAACTCCCACCGGAAATTTGTAAAGAAGTTATATCAAAAAGAGGAAAAGCAATTTCACGCCTGTTTTCCACCAAAGTTACAAAAGTGAAATTTGATGAAATTTTTCTGTTGTGAATCTTCATTATATACCACCGCCCCTCAAGGGGTTAAAGGACATAAAATTTTTAGATGATATAAAGCGAAAAATATCTTTCTTGGTTTGTGGTGGCAAACGATGTTCAGCTAAAAAGTTTAAATTTTCATCTTTATAGTTTTGGCGGTTAACCACTAAACCCTTTCTGGCACGGGCAAAATCTGTAGTAAAATGCGAAATTATCAAATGACACCAGAATTCACAAACGAATTTTTTAGATATCTTGAATTCCTTAAATTAAGCTTTTATTGTAAACGCAAAATTTTACAAAAATATTACTGGTGCCATTTGCAAGTTTGGAATTACAATTAGGTATCCCAGACCGGGCACAGTGTGCCGGTAAGGGTTGATGGTCGCATTAAATTACGGTTTAAAAATTCAAATTCATTATTGAAATCACTTTTTCGAAAAAAAATATTCATCTTATTTAATGACAAGTAAATTGATACCAGAATAAAACCAATTACACTATTTTATAAAACTGGTGGGAATCAAACAAGTCTGAATAAAAGTCGTGAATCTCGCAGCCTGTGAATGTCTCAGGCGCAGCGATTAAGGGGTTAATGCGTTAACTGATTTACGCGTATACCGTACGGACAAGAAAAGATTGCTTGATCCATCACTTAAAGCTTTATGATACCACTATTTTTTTAGATATAATTTCATAATATTTAATGACGAAAATTTTTAGCTAAAGTATTACGAATATTTTAATTTTAAAAAATGGTGTTTATCTGATATTTTGATTAATTTAATAAATTGTGAATGTTATTGATGTGAAGAAATATATGTATACATTTATTATATTTGTATATATTTATTATATATATATATATATGTATTGTAAAAAAAAGTTTGATAAGTACAGAAAATTTTTAGTTATTGCATATAAATTTTTACTGATTTTAATAACTGATCATCAACCTTGCAAATGTGGTGGATTTTGTTTTCGGAAATTGTAAATTATCATCAGAAAATATCTTTGTTTTATATAACATTAGCTGTTTTTTTTAATGGAATAAGAGAAAATTAATATTTAAAATTTTCTGGTACAAATTCGAAATTTTTAACGTCTTCGGGTACGGAGCACTTCCATTGCTAAAATTATTACCTGAATGACTGACACAGGATTATATGAAAACATTTCTTTGGAAATAAGGTAAAAGCTTTATATCACATGCGAAATAATAATATCATATACGACTGTTTGACATTGTACACCTTCTGCGCTTCTTCCCTTTGTTTTCCTCCCTATGGGGCACTTTTCCAACTATTGTCGATACCTCTCGTATGATATATCGTTGGAATGCCCTATGACCGCTTATTCATATTATACATCTTCCGTACACTGAGGCCCCACCAGTGGCCGAGATGTTCTGACTTCAAACTGATAGACGGTAGGTGCTGGGTTTGAACCTAATCGCGACCATCGGCCTAACCGTTCGGAGTTTTCCGTGGTTTTCTTCTAACCTTGCGTAAATACGGGTTAGGTTCTCTTAGAAAAACCCCCATGGAGAGCACCCCATCCCTTAGGGTCTATATCCCACAGCGTAGATAATTGGCCGACATACAAACAAACAAACAAACAAACAAACCGTACACTGAGCCACAAAGGGTTAAATAAAAAATTTTGCAGATTTATCAACACTGAATCATTGCTGTTCATGCAACTGAGATTGCGATGTCCCGCTTTCAGCATTTGTTCTATTCAAGACTGTGGTCATAGTCCCCACCAACAAAATGCTAATTTGAAGAAGGGGAGCTGGAACTGTAAAAATTTTAATGCGATACGCTAAATTAATTTTAAGGTTTCCATTAATGTTTTTATAGTAATTTTTTCACCCAATTTTAGATATTAAATCAGTACAATTTTAATATCTGTTTTGATAAAATAGTATAAATGTATAAATGTATTTTGTAAAATGTATTTTGTATAAATATAATTTTAATGTAGTGTTTTGTTTAATGTTTTCCAAATATGTAACACTCTATTTTATTTCTTTTCAGCTACAACCTAAAGCCAATTTTAAATACAAAAATATCAATATCCGTTCTTGGGAAGATCCTTGGAGTGGTCCACATTCCGAAAGTCTGTTAGCAAAGCCTTTAGATAAAATTGGAGATAGCATTATTGTTCGAGAGCTCGTCGAACCGGATCAGCTTTCAAACTCATCTTCAAAGAACTCAGAAAATTCAAAAAACTCTAACAATGATAAAGAAGCTCATGAGCTTGAATTGCCTTTTATTAACAGCAAATCGTCTAATGTAAAAAATAATGTAAAAAGGAACTTTGACGAGATAGACAGAGCAGGATTCAGAAGTATGGGAAAGCGAGATTTTGAAGATCCAGCAATATTAGATTTATTAAGAAAACGAAATTTTGATGAAATAGATAGGGCTGGATTCCGAAGTATGTATAAAAGAAATTTTGATGAAATCGATAGAGCTGGCTTTCGGAGTATGGGAAAAAGAAACTTTGACGAAATAGACAGAGCTGGATTTCGAAGCATGGGTAAAAGAAATTTTGATGAAATTGATAGAGCTGGATTCCGAAACATGGGGAAAAGAAATTTCGATGAAATTGACAGAGCTGGTTTCCGTAGTATGGGTAAAAGAAATTTTGATGAAATTGATAGAGCTGGTTTCCGTAGCATGGGTAAACGAAATTTTGATGAAATAGACAGAGCTGGATTTCGAAGTATGGGAAAAAGAGAATTTGTTGATCCAGATGATTTAGATTTATTGAGAAAACGGAATTTCGATGAAATAGATAGAGCTGGCTTCCGAGATATGGGTAAAAGAAATTTCGATGAGATCGACCGAGCTGGATTCAAAAGTATGGGAAAAAGGAATTTTGATGAAATTGATAGAGCAGGATTTCGAAGCATGGATAAAAGGAACTTTGATGAAATTGACAGAGCTGGCTTTCGAAATATGGGCAAACGAAACTTCGATGAAATTGACAGAGCTGGTTTCCGAGATATAAACAGAAGAAACTTGGATGAAATAGATCGTGCAGGTTTCCGAAGTATATTTAAAAAGAACTTTGATGAAATAGACAGAGCTGGTTTCGGAAATATCGGTAAAAGAGACAACTTAATGACCGATGACAAAAGAAACTTTGATGAAATTGATAGGTCCGGATTCAACAGTATTGGCAAAAGAGCTCTTAATGTATATAGTGTTCCTTCTTTAAATCATGCTGGTAAGTGAAATATTTGTTCTTTATTTAATATACAATATCAATTTAGTAATGTCTATCTATGTGAATACATGCCTATCAGCAGTGACGTAACGTCAGGGCTACATCACTTTACCACCAGCACTATTATACGGAAATTTTGGCTTTATTTAACTACTGCACGTTATGCGGTTTGACGAAACAAAATTCAGAATACAATGATATTGGGGGAAATGATTGACTAAATGTTGGCCGCTATGCTATTATCTTAGAGAAAATGTTGTTCTTTTAAATATTCCAAATATTGCAGTTAAGTGAAAGAACATTTTCTATATTAAAATACGGATATCTTAAAAGCCGGAGATTTGGGAACTCTGCCATAAAATAAAAAGCAGTTAAAAATTAAAACAGATATCACGATTGCAGTATAATTGTGATATGGGTATTTCCATGAGCACTTGTGTAAGTCACATTTCTGGTAACTGCTAAATTTTTGGCCACCGTTGTTTTCTAAAGGTTTGCATGACCTTATTGAATTAATTAAATATCTCTGATAAAATAAGTCACATTTTTCCGTCCTAAAATACTGGTATCAAATTCGTAGTATGTGACTTAGACGACATGTACTCATGGAATTACCCGATACATTAACCGTTTGAGGGGCGGTGGGATATATTTTATCCCACCTAATTTAAACGAGATTCTCACCAGAAACTTTTAACGAAATTTTATATTTTTAACTTAGACGAATTTTTTTTTTAATTGTCTTTTCTTATTTAAAAAAAAAATCCAATTTTTCAGGTGAGAATACAGTATTACAGAGACATTGTTTGCCCCTTAACCCTTTGAGCTCTGAATGTTAAATTTCTTCAAAATTAAAAAAGTCACAATGGCACCAGTATTTTTCAAAGAAAAAATTCAGTTTACGATATACGCGGAAAAATGCATTTAACCTTTTTCAAATAAAAATGATCGAATATTCCGGTGCCAGTGTGACATTTAGGAATTAAAATTAAGTGGTAGAAAATTCTACCATCAGAGCTCAAAAGGTTCAGGGATTAAAGTTTGTCAGTTTGCAATATGTGCACATTTCGGATTAGTGATATTATATTCTAATAATTTTTATTTATGATAATGTAACAGGAATAGATATTTTAGTATTGAAATATCCCCGAAAAATTCATTATTATTTGATACAATACTAAAATACTTGTAATATGAACAATACTTATTTTATAATTGAAATTCATGCCATTGTAGTTTCATGTACAATCATTTTCTTTAAAAAAATATTTTTAACAGCATTAGCTGTATATAATTTTTAAAAAATTAACGTGATCCAATTTACAATTGTTAATTTTTAATTTGCCTAATGTGAAAAATAATCGTGTTGATATAATGTTTCGGTGTTTAAAAAATGGCGTTAGTATCAATGACAATAATAGCTTTAGTAGCAATTTTGATAATACAGGTATGAATAAAGAGTAGAAGATACCGTATATATTCACATGTACGTTGACCCAAATGTGAAAGGAATAATATACTGCATACCAGTATTAAAAAAAGTTATTTTTATCTTATCAGATTGCAAAGTTCAAGCAAGGATAACTAGTCGAAAATACAGATTCTCAACATTCTTTTTTCAAACATAGGAGTAGACTTATACATGAGTATATACGACGCATAAAGCAGTATTTAAAAAAATAACTGAGTAACTGCGGTTACAGTCACAAGATGATGGCTGTTGTTTTTTTAGATCGAATCAAGGCCTAATTAATGCAGTGTTGCCAGATGGGCTACTTTTTTTAAATTGATATTTTTGATTCACACCACTTTTTTGAAACAGTAAAATGCACCTTATTTAATGACTTATTAATGGTGAAAACAGTGAAAACAAGGGGAACTTTACCGTTGCATAAAAGTGGTGCCAGTCAAGAAATCTGAATTGAAAAAAAGTAGCCCACTGGCAACACTGAATTAATGCAGGACCAAACTTCCATCACTTAAAACTGATAGTTTTTTTCCTTATTTATGACAGAAATTCTGCATGTATAAAATGTGTAAACAAGGTGAAAATTTCTATTCTAATTTACTTGTCAAAGTTAACACGCAATAAAGCCCTGGCAAACAATTTACAGACTAAGTTTAACCATTTTGAAGATATGACAATTCCTCTACATGCATAATTCCATGAAATGAAGCCTAAATTATAACGAAACAAAATTTTGCTTTTAGTAAGTACGTTCACCAAAGATTTTTCTTTTTAGTGATAAATTTAATTGTAAATTCTGCTGTCAATCGCACATTCCAAAATTTTACGAGTAGAAGAGCCCCTGAAAGGGTTACCGTAATTTCCTGCGTATAATCCGTGGATCAAACAATTCATTTTGGACCCAGAAATATCATTTGGTGAGTGAAGACAAATATTTACGGCGATCTGAAAAGTTACATTTCTTTTTAAAAAAAATTTGGTCTAAAAATAATTGTTTGATCTGCGGATTATACGTAGGAAACTATGGTAAATGACCGTAATTTCGGGTGTATAAGCCGCGGATAAAACAATTCTTTTTCGACCCAGAATTTTTTACAAAACAAATGTTACTACTTAGATCGACGTAAATATTTGTCTTCAATCACTAAATAAGATTTCTGGGTCCAAAAAGAATTGTTTGATCCGCAGCTTATACACCCGAAATTACGGTGAATTTTTTTTATTCAAACGGCGAAATCTGATATTAAATAGGTCCCATTTTTCTATTAAAATTTGGAATTATCAAAAAGTATAGTTGGCAGTTAGGATAATTTCTGAACGTACGTGAATCTACATTCGCACGATTCTCTTCTTTGTTGGATTTTAAATTTTATGTCTTTTAAATTAAAATATTGATATTTTATTTAAAATGTTAAATAAAAACATGTAGCTGTTTAGAATGGTCGAAGTCGTCGGATGAAAAAACTAAACTGGTATTTCAGTTCTACACTAAATTTATATTCTTCTATAAATAGGATTTTTTTTTTCATTTTATGAAGGATTTTTCCTAACGTAATATAAATAGAAAAGAGCTTTAATGCCTTTTTTCGTTATACCGTAAATCAAATTTTTTCATTGCAAAATACTATTGCCGCTGTTACATTTGGTATTTTGAATAAATTTACCCATCAGAGCTCAAAGGGTTAATTAATTAAGGTCCTTATTGGTAAACATTCGATTCGGCAAATGTTTTTGTAAATATTTCCATCTCATTATGAAATATTTTATAAGAAACGTAGGGATCCTCAATTAAAAAATATATTTAACTATCGTAATGTGAAATAATAAAAATTTAAAGCAAGATACATTATGAAATATTTATCGAAAAACTACATTTGATCTACAGTGACTTACATGTTTAGAAATAGATCAGTGTCAAAAAACATTATAACGCAATATATCACACCGAAAGCTTTTAAGCATGATTTTAAACTATCGACTTGATGTTTTTAGTTGTTTTCTTCTGCTTAGTGACCCTTTTTTCTTTGTTTAAACAAAGTTCAGTTTAATGTACATAGATATATTTTTCTCTTTTGTTTCTAAAAAGCAATTAAACTTTGTAAGAAAGTTAAAGAGGATAAAAGTATCGGCTCATCCGGTACTCCTGTATGTCACTGAGTAGACTTAACACGGAAAAGTATTTAACGTCAAGTAAAATTTTAAAATAAAAATGTTAAAACGAGTAATTGAATTGAAATGTAATTATCATATTTAAGGTCTAAACTTTTTTGTACCTAATTGTGTCATCTATAAATGAATTTTTGCTTTTTTTTAATAAATATAATATTATATTTAAAAGAAATATCAAAACTCTTATAACTTTAACTGTATAATTTTGCAATGATATTGTTTTTTTCATTTAAGTAAGAGCTTTAATGTGTTTGTTGGTAACTTTAAACTTATTTCCAGCACTATAGCACCACATTTGATGCATATAAAAAAACTATGGTAACTATATTATTACTGTGTCAGAAAATTTTTAAAACTGTATTAGAGAAAATACAAATTATTCATAAGTGTTAAGGTGAGATAGAAAAAACAAATGCATCGAAGTTGTATAGACAATTCGTTATAGGCACCAACTTCACGCGCGTAAAGAGTCAATCAGGCATACTTGGTCAACTAACCCCGAAAGGTTTTTTGTACTAATCAATCACTATGATTAATTAGGACACATTTAATAATACAAATGTAACATTTTAAATTAGCGGTGGAAATTTCGTTTGTCGTCCCGTTAAGTCTGCGCCTATTCAATTTCTGATTATTTAAAATGGATATGTCTTGTCCCCATGTTTCTTTTACTATAATGAAAGATGTTCCTTTACATTTCAAGATTCTGTGCTTTATAACTTTGAAGAGCTGTGAAGAGAGAAAACTCTTTTCTTACACAGATGATAACAGCGGTCAATGTGACCTATCCTCCAAAATCTTTAAAAGCTATTCTAAAATTATATATTCGTGTATTTACTTTGTTAGATTGTCTTACAAGAATATGAATGGAAGTAAATAACATATTTCATACTATTTTAAGATACACAATGCATTAAGGATGGCTGATGTGAAACTCACCACATGATAGTTCAAGGAGATAAAAACAATATTATAGAAAATCAATGCTTTTGAAACATGAAATAAGCTTTTACAGACCCTTTTCGAATTAGGTAATCCTTCTACAAACTGCTCTGTATTAAATTTTCTATTCAGCTCTATTTTGTATGCTTAAGTAAGTTAACTTTTGAAAGCAATATGAATATCTAAAACACAGTTTAATACCACCTATTTGCTACTGTAAATATCAAATGTGCGTAGAACGATAAAATACATTATTAAACTCTATTTTATGTTATTAATATGTTCTCTTTTTGGGATAATAGAGAATTTTTGACGCGTGTATTTAACAGAATTTTGATATTTATACTTTTCTTTTAAAAGAAGACGCAATAATGATTTTATAATTTATTTATATCAAAATTTCTAAAAATAAACATGCTGTACATTGTAATAACTTTCTCTTTTTGTAAATTATGTTTTTTGAAAATTCTCGAATTGTGAAATAGAACGAATACGCAGAAAGGACTTAAACAAAATTCACAATTTTTAACGCTTACCAGCATAGCTGAAAAGTCCTTTTGACTGATGTTTCACTGGCCGTCTATCTGTCTGTACTGTAATGTGCGTAAGTCAAAAAGGTCATAAAAAAATTAAAGATCACACAGCTGAGTCTATGGTAACTTCATTACTGTAATTTCCGGCGTATAAAATAGTGAAGATTCTACTGTAACTACTTTCGCAAGTGTTCATTATCACTGCGCAAAATTCCACCAGTAACTTTATTCAGAAAATTTCTCTTTATTTAAACGCTTCATTGACGAAAATTTTCAATCAAAACCAATGACAAAAACCGATATCCATTTGTACTGGTAGAAGTCACATCGGCGGCAATAGTTCTTCCACATTGTGACAGCCAAGACAACTACCGTAATTTCGGGTGTATAAGCCGCAGCTGAAACAATTCTTTTTCGACCCAGAATTTTTTAAAAAACAAATATAACTAGTCAGATCGCCGTAAATATTTGTCTTCAATCACTAAATAAGATTTCTGGGTCCAAAAAGAATTGTTTGATCTGCGGCTTATACACCCGAAATTACGGTACTTTCAACCCACTTTCAGTGTCAACGAAAAGATTATGATACCTGGTCAAAATGTCATCAGTAAAAACAGGGATGAGAGCGCTCCGACCAAAATGACTGCTTGCTACCACTAAATTTTAATGGTATTTCTCACCTTATTTAATGACAAAATTTCTTAGATTTAATAAAGCTAAGAATACTATTAGAATTTAGTGGTGAGAATCAACCATTTGGGTCGGAGCGCTCTCATCCCTGGTAAAAAGAAATACCATGCTTGTGAGGGAAATTTCCCATAAATAATTTGTTAAAATAAGACGAATTTTTCTCTTCAAGTTTATTGGTGGAAGTTTTCACCGGCGGCAATCAGAAACTGTAGATGAGACTGAAAGATCGAGCTAACATTTTTTGACACCGTCCTCAGTTACTTCGCTCGCAACAAATAGACAATACACTATAGTCTTCTCATCTTTATTCATAAATGCATTTGATCGAATATTAATCCTTTGCACTCGTTTGTCCAATCTGGCTGGACATCATCTTTCTTTGCAAAATTATTTTTGGCATCTATACTAATAAAAGAACAAAACGCTCTGTCTGTCTGTGTGTGTGTCTGTGTGTCTGCGATGGCTAGCAAAATCTTTTTGACGTACGAGGCTCAAAGTTTTTATGAGAGTAGCCCAATATCTCTCCTGATGCACCTGAAGCTCAGAATTTCAAAATTCTATTTATTAACTGAGTAATTAATTAAATTCCAAAGCTCACTCTCATAAAAAATCGCCTTTTTTTTCGCTTTTTTCTCTTTCATTTTCTTATGGTTGATTGGTTGCATAAAATTTTCGCAGAAATAATTAAAAAAGCTAGGACAGACCTTTAAAATTCATAGACTGGCAAACTGTCAATTTAAATGAGTTTTTTTTTTTTTTTTTAATCACAGTTGCTGTACGCCATGGAGAAAAAGATAGGTGGAGACGAAGTAAACCGAAAAAAAGGTTTGCAATATTAAACCATTTATCGCTGAAATTTTAATGTCTCAAACAAAAGCACGAGGCAGGAATTTTGTATTAATAAAACGAACTGATAGAAATGAATTACAGCTGAAGCATATTTTACGAAGAAATAGTAATTTTTTAAAATGTTTTTTTTTTCTATTATATCATTTAGGTTAAAGTTAAATTGCATTTATGTTGTGGTTAGAATAAGGATATGTTACAATAAAGTGAAGGTTAGGTTACATTTATGTTATATTTAATTTACGGTAGGGTACTGTTAAGTCGCTGTTGGGTTACAGACAGGTTCTGGTTACGGTACAAAAGTTTAAGGTTAGGAATTTATACACAGAGTGAACATTACGCAAGATTTGATTAAAAATAACACTTACTTTTGTTAAATAGCTCTGAAATTATAATACTATATACCAATCTTTTAGCTACCATCGAGTATCAATTTCATTCATGGTATAGTCGGATTTAAGAGTGATATAATTAGTTTGAAATTCAAAATATTTCACTTGGGATTTGTATGTGAAAATAATAATTAGTTAAGTGACTTAACAGTGATTTTTACGGGTAAATATCAACTTTTTAACGCGAAAATCACGCAGTCGTTGGATACATATTCCCTCCCGCGTTTCTCATTGCTCATTTTGAGTATTTTTAGAGCTTAATGTTAGTTGTTGTTTTTTAAACCGATTTTTCACACAGTCAGTGGCTACGTATTTCAGACAATGCATTTCTGCATGTAACGAGTTAATGATAAAGGCATACAAATTTCAAGTTCGTTTAATATTGTTAATACGGACCCGGGAAAAGCCGGGCGGGTCAGCTAGTCAGTAATAAAAGAAAAGAAAATATGCCTTATTAAATTAGAGCATTTTTGATATTGTTTAACCCTTTCCGCCACACTGTGCCCAATCCGGAATACATAATTTTAAATCTAAACTTGCAAACGGCATTTTAATAAAATTTTGCTTTTACGATGAAGGCTTAAATTAAAGGATTCTTAATTTCTAAAAATGTTATTTGTAAACTCTGGTGACAGTCGATAATTTCTCATTTTACTACAAAATTTTCCCGTGCCGGAAAGGGTTAATTGGATTTAACTTCTTTTGAAAAGTGGTGCTGCCCGAATAAACTATGTGAAAGAGACACTGAAGTCGAAAGGGTAAAATTTTTTTGTCTCATGAAAATTTGTTTTTAACTCCTTGGGGACGAGCGACACGTATACGTGCCACAAAAAGGCCTAAGAATTCTTGTTTATCCCCACCAGTAAACTTGTGCTGAAAAATTTGCCTTATTCAATCGGAGCATTTTCTCAAATTAATAAGACACAAATTTCTGTTTTTTAAAACCGGTGACAAAACATTAAAAATTTTGTAAAAAGCTCCCGTGGTGAAGGGGTTAACGCTTTCGGGTTCGAATAATTTAGTTTTTACAAAAAATTACTTTTACCGTAATTTCGGGTGTATAAGCCGCAGATCAAACAATTCTTTTTCGACCCAGAATTTTTTAAGAAACAAATACAACTAGTTAGATCGCCGTAAATATTTGTCTTCAATTACTAAATAAGATTTCTGGGTCCAAAAAGAATTGTTAGAGCCGCGGCTTATACACCCGAAATTACGGTACGTTAATAACATTAAAACTAGTTATCCAAATAGATTAATTAGTATTTAACGAATATTTCACTGTCTGAAGGATAACGAATTTTGTTGTTTTGCGGACTATTCAATTAATGTTCATATAACAATAGGCAAAAAAAATTGCACATGTTTAGAAAATAATGTATTACAGTAAAATTTAACTGTTGTTAGAACTTTCTAATACATTTTGCGCTTTATTACACATAATTCTTTTAGGAAAGAAACCTTTATTTTAAATTTAAAGAGTGAAATATATGTTTAAAATAAAAGAATCGCAAACGGTGCATAGAGAATTAAGCAACTAATCATAATTATTGCTATTATTAAATGCCTAAACGTAAATCAAGTCATATAGTAAATGCATAGACATATACGAACATTACTACATGCAAATAGTTACAAAAGTAAGCCTTCAAATAAAATAATCCTCCATTAAAAGACATGTACTATTAATAGTACACCAGACCCGAAAAGATTAAGTTAATTAACCCTTTCCGGCACACTGTGCCCGGTCTGGGATACCTAAAATTAATGCCAAACTTGCAAATGGCTCCAATAATATTTTTCTAGAATTTTGCTCTTAAAATAAAAGCTTAAATTGGGGGTTTCTATATATCAAAAAATTCGTTTGTGAATTCTGGGGTCAGTCGATAATTTATCATTTTATTACAGATTTTGCCCTTGCCGGAAAGGGTTAAAGGGAGTAGAGTTCATTTATGCTGTCAGAATTCAGTACTGCTATAGAGAAAACCAAAGTTAGAGTTCGTTTTAGTATGTACATGGTCCCCTAAGAAATTTTTATGTACCGTAATTTCGGGTGTATAAGCCACACATCAAAGAACTCTTTTTCGACCCAGAATTTTTTAAGAAACAAATATAACTACTTAGATCGCCGTAAATATTTGTCTTCGATCACTAAATAAGATTTCTGGGTCTAAAAAGAATTGTTTGATCCGCGGCTTATATTCCCGAAATTACGGTACATCATTTAACAGAATTTATTTCCAGTCATTTGGTAACGTTAACTTCCTTCTGCGATAATTTTTTTACAGAGTTGAGAATGTTATCGATACCATGTCAAACTATCTAATATGAAACCAGTGTTGTCAGTGGGCTACTTTTTTAAAATTCAGATTTCTTGATTGGCAGACCTTTTCTGAAATATTAAAATCCCCTTGTTTAAGCCTTAATTAATTAGTCATTAAATAAGGTTAAATAAAGCAAATTTTACTGTTTCAAAAAAGTGGTACGAATCAAAAAATCTTAATATAAATGAGGTAGCCCACCGGTAATTCTGGATAATTTGACAGTTTCATAAATCATTTGACATGGTACCGACGATATTTCAGTTCTTCTTTATTAATAGTTCCATGATCGAATTTACATATCCCATCTTGTGTTGTCAGGTTTCCGGCGTAAATCGATGCTCTAAGTGCTCTGACATCACTAATTTTTTACAGTTTATTTCTCCACGTTTTATTTGAGATTATTCTGCTATTAGAAAAGTAGGAGAAAGTTACTTTAAAACAATGATTTCCGGTGCATCAGAAGCTACAGTTGGCAAAAAAAGTATTTGCACACTCTAAAATTTTTAATTTTTAACTAAATAAAAACAGATATTTTGTCAAAAATAGTTTTAATACAGTCTGCTTACCGTCCGTTTTAAATTACACAACAAAAAAATTCGATAAAGATGTAAATAATTTTCTAATAGGAAAAGTTTAAAAATTTCTTGCAAAAAAAGTATTTGTACATTTCTCCATCCTGATATGTACTCTGTTTTATTGTGTTTATGGTTCAAAGGACTACTTTTACAGAAGCTGTTAATAATTTTTAAGTTCATATTATATTTGTCTGACATTTAATCTAATTTGTTCTTGAAGTAATTGAGTATAGAACCTAAAACTAGAGAGGCACCTCTAGATATATGAAATTCTATGATTGAGCATAATAAAAATTTTAATTCGCAACAAGAATTTGTAAAAGCTATTAAATTACCTTTTACAACTATTGGATATATAGTGAGAAACTATGAATACATTTAAAGCATCGAAATTCAATGAAAACCAGGACTTCTTAGCAAACTAACAATGAGGGGAAAAGGGAGTGTTGTTAAAAAAGCTTTAAAAAATGCTATGCGTTCGGTTCAAAAATTTGCTGGAGACCTTGCAACATCTTCTCGCATCAGAGGAATACCTCAAACAATAAAAAATATTCTTCTCAATGCAGATTTAAAAGGAAGAACCTCAAGGAAAAATCCATTCATCAGCGAAACAAATAGGCGAAAACGCATAGTATTCTCTTTCGCATACAGAAGTAAATCAATGGATTTTTGGAAAACAATAATTTTTTCTGATGAGGGAAAATTCGGAATTTTCTTACCATCAAGCATTCGAAAAAATTGGCGTCAAAATAAAACTGTTCTAGATCCAAAACGTATACTTCAAACTATCAAGCATGTTGGGGGGGAATATTATAGTTTTGGGGTGTATAGCTTCTAATGGAGCAGGACATTTAAAATTTATTGACAATGGAAGGACAGGTTTAACATACATTGATGTGTCGCGCCATAATTTATTAAACTGTGCCAAGAAATTATGCATAGAGGAAGCTTTTCACTTTATGCAGGATAACGACCAAAGCATACTGCTGTGATCACCAGCACATGCTTACGACAATACTCGAAGACGACTGGTAACTCCTCTAAAATCTCTAGACTTGAATCCAATAGAAAATTTGCAGATGCTATTGGATGCAAAAAACCGAAAAAAAATATGTATCAGTAAAAAACAGTTTTAAAGAAGCTCTTATTGTGTCATGGAATAACAATAACCAGACCGCTAGAAAAAAGTTGGTGGAATCTATGTCACACCATCTAGAAGTAGTCCTAAACGCTAAATGAATTCGCACAAAATAATAATTTGTATCATTTTACTAAATTTTCATTAATTATATTACATTAATATAGTGTACAAATACTTTTTTGCATTATATTTTTGTATATTTGTTTATTATAATGTAAAAAATCGATTCGTTTAATTTTGTTTTTGCTTCTATAATATTATAATGCATTAAATTAATGTATTACAGTATTTTTTGCTTAAATATTTTGTTTAATTTCATTAAAATAAAAAAAAATGAAGTGTACAAATACTTTTTTTGCCAACTGTAAGTCTTACACGGGAAACCTGACAGCAGCATTCCCACTGCCATTTAACTCTTTCCGGCGCAGTGACCCGACGATTTTCTTTACAAATTACAATCATACCAAGAATACTTTAATGATATTTTTAACCCTTTCCGGCATGTACAAATTTATTAGTAAAATGAGAAATTATCGACTGTCACCGGAATTCACAAATGAAATTTTTAGATATATATTGAAAGCTTTAATTTAAGCTTTTATTGTAAAAGTAAAATTTTACTAAAATATTATTGGTGCCGTTTGCAAATTTGGAATTAAAATTAGGTATCCCAGACCGGGCACAGTGTGCAGGAAAGTGTTAACAATTTGGTTTGGTTTGGTTTATTTTTGTCGTCCGATTATCTGCGCTAGATATATAGAACGGGGAAGAGTGCCCTTCGTGGGGGGTCTTTCTAAGGGAACCTAACCCGTATTTACGCAAGGTTCGAAGAAAACCACGAAAACTCCGAACGGTTAGGCCGACGGCCGCAAATTGGTTCGAACCCAGCACCTGCCGTGTACCAGTTGAGAGGTCTGTACCTCTCGGCCACTGGTGGGGCGAAAGGGTTAACAGAAAAAGTTTAATGTAGCGCGAATTTCCGGTGTCAGCCGATTATTTCATCAAAATTCGAACAAAATTTTTCTCTACCGGAAAGGGTTAAGGATTAAAGGAAGGTCAGTGAGGTTTCAAATTCTTCTTGCTTATGTTAATCCTGTGTGCGTCTGATGCATTCGTATTTTTTAAATATCTCTCAAAGAAAGTAGTAACTTCTTTTTGAACTGTACTCTTCTTAAACGATGTATTCCTTTTCAGATTTAAAATATTTAGAAGATTGCTAGTTTTATTTGAAGTGTTAAAAATCTTATTTAGTTTCACTAAGATTTCAACACGTATATTTATTAATTAAATACATATTTCTTAAATACACTGGTGAAATTAATTAAGTTAATTTTAACCCATTCGTGCCCACCACCTTTTGCGCAAATTTTATTCGGTTGGCACCACTATTTTTAAAAGAATTAAGTTTAGTTCATTAATTACGAAAATGTTTCAATTAAATAAAATAAAGATTGCTGTTCTTTTTTACCGGTGTCAAAAACAGTGCTACATGCATCTTTTGAAGCGTCCCTAAAAAGGGACGCTAGGCACTAATGGGTTAATATTTTATCGAATTGCGTGAAAAGAACTGAACTTAAGGAAAAATCACTGCTTCTAGATAAAAATGCAGATCTTGTACGTCAAATACGTAAGCGTACATGTGTATATAGGCGTAGCCAGCAGAAAAATAGGCTTTATAAGCGCGTGGAAGGGGAAGCAGGACGTTTCGGTCCCGCCATTTCGGTCCTGCCATTTCGGTCCCGTCGTTTCGGTCCCGAGACACTTCGGTCCCAAGACATTTCGGTCCCGAGACACTTCGGTCCCAAGACATTTCGGTCCCGAGACATTTCGGTCCCTAGCCATTTCGGTCCCAACACATTTCGGTCCCAAGTCATTTCGGTCCCAAGACATTTCAGTCCCTTCTCCTGTAAACTGAAATTGTGTGAAATAAGGCATAATTTTATAAGGAAAATTGCAGAGTTTTTAAACTGAAGGCCACAAAATTTTAGTATAATGAGATTATTAGTGCCTGAAAACCACATACACTTATAACTCTTATCCAAAATATTTTAATTCGCACAAATTTTGTATGGTAATCCTAATGATAATTGGTAATCCTAATGATAATTGGTAATCCTAATTATCAAAACAGTTAGTAATTTTAATATAAAAATCAAGTTAATATTTTATTAAATATAGATATTAATTAATAACATTATTAATTTACATAATGAATTTTACTTTAAAATAAACTCAATATATAATCCATTTTATATTCAATATATCATTATATTTTCTTGTAGTTCTAAACTGAAATTTATCCTTTACTTGTTTACTTATTGTTTATTTAAAATTATTGAAATTTAACCCCTTGAGGGGCACCGGTATATATTATATACCACCTACGACTGATGAAGATTCACACCAGAAAAATATTATTAAATTTCACTTTTCTAACTTTGGTGGTAAACAGTCGTGAAATTGCTTTTCCTCTTTTTGATATAACTTTTTTACAAATTTCCGGTGGGAGTTCAGAATTACTCGAACGCAATTGCTTGCCCCTCAAAGGGTTAAAACAATTAGTATAGTTAACCCCTTGAGGGGCACCGGTATATATTATATACCACCTACGACTGATGAAGATTCACACCAGAAAAATATTATTAATTTTCACTTTTCTAACTTTGGTGGAAAACAGTCGTGAAATTGCTTTTCCTCTTTTTCATATAACTTTTTCACAAAATTCCGGTGGGAGTTCAGAATTACTCGAACGCAATTGCTTGCCCCTCAAAGGGTTAAAAAATAACTAAAATTAGAATTAGTATCTTTTTATTCTGTGAAAGTAGAAACGAAAAGGTAATACAAATAAATTAATAAATAAATAAAAGCTTAGTTTTGTCACTTAAAAATTGAAAATAAAATTATTTAAAATATTATTATATTACATTTTAATATATTTTATTAAATTATATATTATATTTTGTATATAATATTTATATTATGATATTTATATGTAATATTTATATTATTATATTTTTAAATATTATTGCATTAATGATATGTAAATAAAAATTAAAAAAATAATCATCTTATTAGAACAAAATAGGCCCAGTTTTAATAAAATTAACTCACAAAAATTGTCCTCATGGCGTGAGAAGACTGTTAAAAAAATGCAATCAATAAATACTGTAATTTAAATTAATAATAATAATAATAATAATAATAACAAAAAGTGGCGAGGGCAATTTTTTAAAAACAATTTTTTTTCAGATCATACCCAGTTATGAAATCACTATTGCTTTCGCAATGCTAATAATGGAAAGTAACTTATGAAAACAAATTTATAAGATGCAACTTTGTATTATAAAAATAATAAGAGAAATAAAAAAAAATGTTCTTCAATCAATATATCTCATTTCTGAATTATCAAAGGAGAGGGTGTAGACGGGTGATTTGTGAAATATATATATATATATATATATATTATAACTTATAATTGTCTGATTGAATTATTAAAGACATTTATTATTAAATTAATTGGAAGAAAAAAAGTAAGCACAGTTTTTTTTTATAATTTAATTAATCCTAATTTAAAGGTTCTAAAAATGTACGTAAACAGCCAAAAAAATATTTATGGCAGTTTGTATAAAATATTTTTTAGTTTATAGTAGTTTATAGAAGTTTGTATAAAATACTGATACTAATAATTAATAATTAATAATAAAATTTTAAATATTTATTCTGGTTAATAATAATACTACTAAAAGCAAAATACAATATCCCCTAAACTTATATCACATTGTTTAATCAAACAAAAGTTTCAGCTCGCTGTGATTTCATTATCACGAGTTATAAAAGTTTAAATTTATCTGACTCTTATATTCAACTTTTTATAAAACTTGGGGGAAGGGGAGAAGAAATAAAAAAATAAAAATAAATAAAGGCCCGAATAATGTTGAACTTATACCATTTGGCAGCCCCACAACAATAAGAATCCGACTTATAAGGTAGCGAGCAAAGAAATAACAAGGGACAGAAATGCCAAAGGATCAAAGTTGCTGGGGACCGAAATGGCCACGGACCGAATTGTCTCGGGACCGAAATATCTCGGGACCGAAATGGCCAGGGACCGAAATGTCTCGGGACCGAAACGGCGGGACCGAAATGGCGGGACCGAAGTGGCGGGACCGAAATGTCGTGTACCCCGTGTAAGGTAAGACGAATTGCATTCGCTGGGACACCGCGGTGAATTTCTTGGTATTATCTTGCAGCAATCGGTTAAATTCACATCGGAACAGTAAAAATTAGTAACCACCAATGTTTAGATAATACACTGCTCAAAACAATTAAAGGATATTGCAGTTTTAGGTGGATTTTGTATCTGGGAAACTTTTTAGCTGATTGATACATGGTCGACAGACATAGTAGGATATATGAGAATAAATTACACATGTTTGGCAGAAAAAAATGCATTCTATTGCGCATTTGTGTACAAAAGGAGAAAACACAATTTGTGCATATGAGAAAAAAAGAATAAGAAAAAGTGTTTTCTTCAAAGAAAATCATTTTCAGTAGGGGGTATGGTTTCCACGGGTGGCCAGCAACGTTGAACACCTTTGAGGCATGGACTCAATGAGGCTATTAATGACGAGTTGGGGTATTCCGCCCCACACTTCCAGAAGAGCTCTTTCCAGTTCTTGGAGAGTTTGTGGGGGTTGTTGGCGGACAGAAACTCGTCTTCCTAGAGCGTCCCAAACGTGCTCGATTGGATTCATGTCTGGAGAACACGCTGGCCATTCCATTCGAACGATTCCTTCCTCGAAAAGGAAATCCTCCACCAGGTTTGCACGATGTGGCCTGCAGTTATCGTCCATTAAAATGAAGTTATCTCCGATTGCTGCAGCGGTAAGGGACTACAATAGGTCTGAGGATCTCATCCCTATATCGGAGACCAGTCAGAGCTCCATCTCGAATGATGTAGAGGTCAGTGCTCCCGTCAATGGAGATGCCACCATACACCAACATTCCTCCACCGCCATATCTGACACTTTCGTGCACGAACGCAGGATTATTCCTACTGCCACGGTCCCTCCAGATGAAAATACGCCTATTATCCGGATGCACAGAAAAACGGGACTCGTCAGAAAACAGAATATTGCTCCATTCATTTCTCCTCCAATTGACATGCTCGGTTGCCCACTCCCTGCGGTCGTGACGATGCCTTGATGTTAATCTAACACATACCATCGGTCGGCGAGCATACAGACCTACAGCATGGAGCCGGTTTCGGACAGTCTGAGTTGAAATCGTGGTGCCTGTAGCGGAGCGAAGGTGTTGTTGGAGAAGAGTAGCGTTCATGTTTCGGTGTCTCCGAGCTGTTAACGCTAAATACCGATCTTCATTGGGCGTTTTTGCCCGTCTACGACCTTGCCCTGGTCTTCGGCCTGCATATCCACTCTCCAAAAAACGGTTCTAGATCCTGGAAATGACACTTTGTGACACTCCAATGGCTTGCGCTACTTCGGCTTGAGTTTGGCCCCCTTCTAACCTACCAACAATTCTCCAAGCTTCTGAATCTCTCAAATGACTTCGCTGAGACATCGTACTCATCGAAACAAAGCAATCACTGAATGCCGATCATCCTTGTCTTCATTCTCTTTTATCCAGTTGAAAGTCAAATTTCATTCGCTGCCGCTGAAGCGACGTTTTTGACGTCGAACTCAAAATTTGCATACTCCGCAGTTTGAAAACCAGAAAAATTTGCATTTATGATTCTCTTCTTCTATTTTCGGCAAAAAAAAATTCGTTTATATCTTTATTTTATATAAAACTTCAAATATCCTTTAATTGTTTTGAGTAGTGTAGAATATGGAAAGCGAATTGGGGGGAAGTTTGAAGCAGGCCAATCGTAAGTCCAGATGTGCAGAGAGTTTAATTTAAAGTCTAGCGTCGTGTATAACTTAGGAAACAGTTCCAGGATACTGGATTCATCGAAAGAAAGCCCGGGAGGGTCGTCCAAGAGCCACGACGGCCATAGAAGATGGCCATTTGTCCATTTTTACGAAGCCATTTGTCCATTTTACGTAGCAGAGGGGCGAGAGCTTCTCAGGGCTCGCTCAGGACCTGTATGCAGCCACAGGAACCCGTATAACAAGAGTGACTGTTTTCAAAAGACTGAATGAGCGAGGGTTGTTTGCCATATGTACGTCTGTTTGCGTCCCGCTCACGTCTGCGAAAAGGAGAGTCCAATTAGCATGGTGCAGGCAGCATAATGATTGGTGTATGGTGTAATGGGCGGATTTCTGCTCACCGACGAATCTCATTTTAGCCTAAACGCCGATTCTCGCAATACTTTCATATGGAAAGAGCCAGGGATCCTATACATACCCTCCAATGTTCGCGAAATCAGCAATAATGGCGGTGGAGGTGTAATGGTCTGGGCAGACATCATGTTGGACGGCCGCACACCTCTCCAATTTTTTGATAGAGGCTCTGTGACTGTTGTGAGGTATAGGAATGAGGCAGGGTTCTCGCTGTCGCTCGCCATTGCGCCAAACTGCGACCAAATTCTTCATTTGGCGAGTAAACAGGCGATTAGATTCGCCAAATTGCCAGTGCTCAATTTTTGCTTTTCTTTCTTTTCCTTTTCGTTTTTCATACATATGCATACATGCATATTTTTAATATATTTGTAGTGGATAGTTGAAATTAGATTAATAACAATCGTTGTAGCAGTTATGTATGTCGTAGTAAACTTAGGTTATTTTAGAACCTATTGAAAAAAAGGGTGCATTAACCCTTTGCGGCGCAGAGTAAATTCATTGCTAAAGTGTTGAAATTAATGACTTACACCGGAATTTGAAAACACATTTATTTGTAAATAAGAAAACGCAATATTTCACGCATTCAATAAACCGTAATTTTCTTAAATAAAATTCCGGTGCCAATGTGGCGTTTGGGAATTAAAATTAAGTGGTATATCTACGAAACCACCGCGCCGCAAGGGGTTATAAGATTAAAAGTAATATATATATATATATATATATATATATATATATATATATATATATAGACATATATATATATATATATATATATATATATATATATACATATGTATATATAATACCATTAAAAGACAAAATTCACCAATAAATTTTATCAATAAAACAATAAACCAAAACGAAGAATTTGAATAGAATTGAATTATATAAAAAAAAAAAAAAAATAGTGAAACGAGTATATCTGAATAAATAAATAAATAAAATAAAATGAATGCAAAGGAAATTTGTAGTCCACAGAACAGAATCGTCAGGCCCCAAATGCTCTGGAACTACAAATGAAGTGTGCGGTTTCATCCACGTATTAGCCATGAAATAGCAAAATAATACGTAATTGGGGCTACCAGCACACAAAAACCATATTATTAAACAAGGAACATAGAAATAAATAGTTGAAAAAATGAAAATATACATATATTGAAACAATAGTGTGCAGCAAATAGTGTCAGTAACAAGAGTACAAATTAACCCTATTTATGCACGTGGAAATGATAAACATTACTTGCATATATAATTTCGATAAGAAGTATGAAAACAAGATATTGAGAAAAAAAACTTATCTGGTTATCACCATTAATGTAGAGGACTGCGCAATAGAATTATTAATAAATTATAAAAGCAGAAAGCAATAGTTTACTATACGAGCTAAAACCGTATCACGTAGAAAAACCAGTTTGTTAGAAATTCAAGCATCGGATCGTAGCAGGAACAGCAGGGTTGCTCTTTTTTTAAATAGAATGTCATGCGCGCCAAATGGCGAAAAAAATAATTTGAAAAAGAAGAAAAAAAATTTTGCTATGATTTATCCATAACAAACAAAAAAGATAAAGCTGAATGGAAATATAATTGAACCGGAGAAAATAATTAATGATCGATATTTACATAAAATTAAATTAATAAAATAATTAAATTAGAATTAGGTTATAACATTCATATTAACTTATAACTGAAAATACCATTTTGTTACTTTAATCAGTAACATTTATTGTGACTTTACATAGTATAAACTCATTATCTTAATATAGGATAGTAAAAATTAAAAAAATAATAAAATAAAATAAAAATAAAAATAAAAAATAAATAAATTAATTAATTAATTAATAAAAAATTTAAAAATTAATAAAATATATATAAAAAATAAATATAAAAAATAAATAATTATTAAAGAAATAAAAATAAATAAATAAATAAATAAAAATAATAGTAATAATATTAATAATAATAATACCAAAAATTATATCAATAACATTAAAATTAATTTGATAATTAAAATATAACTATTTAACGATAAATAAAAATAGACAAATATCCATATATTGGTGTCAATTAAACTATTTAAAATTATTTAAAATTATGTTAAAATAATGTAAAAATAAAGAACCCGCTCTCTCTCTCTTTTTTTTTAATTAACCTTTGCGTTTTTATCCAGACAACACCACCCTCCTCCGTACTCTAACATCTACCCGCCCAACCGACCTATTTATATATTTTTTTATTACTTTTATAACATTTTTAATTTTTTATTATTATTTTTATGTTTTATAATTTTTTATACATTTTTTACGCAAAGAATTAATTATAGGATCATGTAATATCTAATTATAAATTAAAGAATATATGAATTTTTTAGGATAACCATTATTTATAGCATCATAAACAAGCTTTTTAATATTAGTATTAATTAAATGGGAAGAACATAGACATTTTATTCTATATAAATGGTTAAGTATTATATTACGATATACAGAATTATGAAGACAAGATTTAAAATTAGTAAAGGTATTGACTTCAAAATTAAATTCTTTCCTTTTGTCATAAATATCAGTGATAAATTTGTTCTCTTTTAATATAATTTTAATATCTAAGAAATTGATTGTTTTATTAAAAACTAGGTTTTTTGAAAGTTCTAGATTAGAAGGATAATCAACGGGGAATTGAGATATACAGGTGTTATCAGTATCAATTAATATTACATCATCTATATATCTATATAAATGTATTTTATTATTTAAATAGTGACGTTCATAGTAATATAAGTCAGATAATACACTAGATGTACTACCACCTTGTGGTATACCAACATTTTGAATATATATATTATTATCATGCATAATAAAATTATTATAGATGATGAAATTGGTTAAAGTATGAAAATAATCAGAATCGATATTATGTGATATATTCAACTCGTGTTGATATTTTTTAAAAAGCTCACTAATGATATTATGTAAATCCGATAAATCGATATTATTAAATAAATCTTTAAAATCATAAGTAGAGATATTTTTTATACATTTAAGATGTTTCATAATATGGACCAGTTCATAACTATTTTTTATGCAATGTGCATTATCACTTTTTTTTGTAAAGTTATATATTTGATTAAGAATTACTAATAGAAGTTTGTTAGCAGCATTATTATATGTATTGCAAGCAATTGTAACAGTTCTGAATTTAACAGGATGCTTATGAAATTTGGGTATAAGGACTAGATAAGGATATTTAAAGTTTGTAGGGTTAATGTCTAATAATTTATAGAATCCTTTAATTTTACGATTATTGGCAAGTAAGTTATCGTTAATTTTTTGGAATGTGTTATTATTAGATATACTAGATGCAAGCAGTTGATGATAATAAGATTTACAAATAATTGCATAATTATTAGGAGATTTATCAACATAAGTTATTACAAAGTGTTGTTGTAATTTATTGATTTGCTTAAACAGATGCTGTGTATTTACATATTCTAGGTGTGAAATATTATATTTTAAGGACCAGGCTAATTTATCGATAACTAATAGTTTCCATTGATTGAAATATTCAATGGGTTTATTATAATAAATTGCAATTTTATAAATAAATATATCTATATCATAGGTAAATTGTTTTATGATAGATTTAATGTTTAATTTGGAAGGAATTCTGTACTTGGTCCCATAACCCATAATTCTTCTAAGTTGTAAATCATCTACTAGATTAAGATTACCAGTAATAATATGTCCATGATCCTTATTTATATATTGTTGTAGAGAGGGGTCATTGCATTTACAGGGTAATGTACTAGCATCAAAAGAAGATTTAGAGAAAGAATTATAGTTAAAAATCGTTCGACCGATAGATATGGGATACTTAAACGTTTTAGAAATATGAATATTATTAATAGGAAATTGACAGTTTTTATCATTTAATAGGGAATTAATATTGATTTTATTAAATATTGGATTAGAAAAAGTAATTACCATTTGAGAATTAGTTTGTAGATTTTTAGGTTTTTTTAGTAGATTTATATTGTAAAGGTTGACACGAGTCATAAGGAGATCATAAAAAACATCTGAAAAATGTTTAGAGTAAGATTTACTGAGAAAAATATTTAAATATTGTACTATATGTTTCTTTTTTATTCCAAAAATATATTTACGTATTAGAAACCAATTGTAATTTTTTAAATAATTACGATGCAGATTATTAATTTGTTGAATTATAATGTTTTTAGGAGTAATACTAGAAGATGAACCTTTTCCTCTTTTGTGACGTGTAGTTTTAGGATTTATAAGATGATTTAAACTATGATAAATGGGAGAATAATCTGTAGTATCATTTATAGATAAAAAAACTTTAACAGATCTTTTAAAAACTTCACTGTTAAGACCATAAGGATAAATTGTATTATAATATTTCATATATGAAGACTCTAAATATAGACGCTCAGATTTATTTTTCTGAATTTGTATTATTTCAATAGTAGTATTTTTAAATTTGTGTTTATGAAAATGCTGTATTTCAGCGGTAGACTGAATATTTTTTGCTAAATTTTTATCAGAATCGGACCGATGTTGATTCATGCGTATTATATATATGATTGTTATAATTAAAGTTCGCCTATTCAGAAGGCTCTAAAGCCGGTTCTATGGCTCCAAACGAAGCAAAATTTCACTACTACGTAGTTGAAGAGATGCGCTCTGCGAAAATCGAAAAAAATATTAGTGAATTTTTTTTGTCACTAGGTGGCGCTGCGCCAATATTTAAGGCGACGTTTGCAGATTCACTATATCAATATCAGTCAATCCAGACGAAACACACAGATTTAAAAGTTTCAACAAACTTCGACGAACTGCGAATTGTTATAATTAAGTTCACCAAATCAGACAGCTCTAGAGCTGACCTATGACTCCAAATAATACAGAAAAATTAATGTCATTTCATGTGATGTAATCTGCATCAACAAAAATAAAACATGTCGCTCGGCAGCGAGGAAATAACGAAGAATAACATTACGCATGTTCAATGAATCCTCTGCCATTTTTAATAATGCATTCCATTCTCAGAATTGTGCTTTCTACAGCATTGCGTAAACTGTCCTGTAAGATTGAGCGAATATGAAGTCTAATACTGTCTTTCAGATCAGAGATTGTCTGACATCTGTCTTTAGATACAGAATCTCTCAAAAATCCCCAGAAAATTAAGGAATCTGCAAATATCGGCTTAAATATTGGCGCAGCGCCAGCTACTGACAAAAAAATTAACTAATTTTTTTTTCGATTTTCGCAGAGCGCATCTCTTCAACTACGTACTAGTGAAATTCTGATTCGTTTGGAGCTATAGAACCGGCTCTAGAGCTTTCTGAATAGGCGAACTTTAATTGTAACAACCCTGTATATAAATATACACTGACGGAAAAAAAAAATCCCAACACCAAGAAAAACTTATTGTAGAGTAATGAAATTTGGACAGTGCATTTGTCTAGTTAACATGTTTAATTGATTAGATTTTCGAGATCACAGGTTAATTTAAGGTCAATAAAATGCATCTCAAAGGTAAAATGCCGTTACATTAATAGTCGCTATAACCCCCAGAATTTCGAATGCAAGCCTGCACACGTGCATGCATTGTGTCATACAGGTGCCGAATGTCACTTTGCGGTATGGAGTTCCATGCTTGTTGTACAAGCTGTGTCAATACGTGATGTTCAATGCTGGCTGGGGATGACACTGAAGTTCTCATCCAATGATATCCCATACGCGCTCAGTGGGAGACAGATCTGGTGATCTCGCTGGCCAAGGTAGCATGTTGGCACTCTGTAGTGCGTGCTGCATTACAACAGCGGCATGAGGTCGAGCGTTATCCTGCTGAAAACCCCTCTTGAATGCTTTTCTTGAATGGCAGCACTACAGGCTGAATTACCAGACTGACGTACACATTTGCAGTCAGTGTGCCTGGGAGAACCACGAGAGTGCTTCTGCTGTCACAGGAAATTGCTCCCTAGACCATGACCCCAGATTGTAGTTCCAGTGTGTTTAGGCCACAGACAGTTTGGTTGCAGACATTACCCTGGCCTCCTTCTGACCAGCACATGGCCGTCATTGGCACCAATTCAGAACCTGCTTTCATCAGAAAACACAGCAAATCTCTACCCCATCCTCCATTGAGATCTGGCTTGACACCATTGACGTCGCAAACGGCAATGACTTCGAGTCAGTGGAATGCATGCCTTGCATCGAGCTGTCCTTGAAGCACCCGATTTCTAACAGTTCGTTGTGTCACTGTGGTACCAACTGCAGCTCGAATTTCTGTCGCAGACGCAGTACGATGCGCCACAGCCGTACGCCGAATACGACGGTTTTTCCTCTCAGTAGTGTCACGTGTTCAGTCGGTACCTGGTCTTCTTGTGGCAGTACCATCCCTTGACCACTACTCCAAACAATCATGCACAGTGGATACATTCCGTCCAAGTCTTTCTGCAAAATCGCGGAAAGAAAATCCACTTTATTGTAGCTCTACTTTACGACCTCTTTCCAACTCGGGAGCTGATGATAACGGTTTCTTCGTCTTCTTAAAGGCATTCATGATCAACCTCAACTCAATTCGTCAAATTTTGAAGATAAATGATGCTCACGAACTTTACATCACGCATTTAAGGCAAACTTGATTTTAAAGTTGTGAATGGTGCTACTAGCTCCGCATTTATGTGCGAAGCATTAAATTTAAATCAATGTCATCTTTCAGATGTATAAACACGCCTACAAAATTTCGTTTAGCTAACACAAGTCTTTCTTGGTGTTGGGATTTTTTTTTCCGTCAGTGTATATATATATATATATATATATATATATATATATATATATACAGGGGTGCAAAAATCTAGGCGCCAGCAGGCAGACTCTCACCACTAAAGTTATTTCGTTATTTTTCGTATTAAATTTCGTATAAAACTCTTGTAAGAATGCTATTAAATTTTAAGCGAAGAAAACTTTTAAATTTTAGTGGTGAGAAACTGCTAGCTGGCGCCTAGATTCCTGCACCCCTGTATATATATATATATATACTGTGCTACATGGCGAATCTATTTTGCTAATACTTTTTTCATTTAGCGAATGATTTTTATTTTTAATTAGCCAAATTACTAACGTTGGTCAAATGTCAGCGAGAACACTGGGATGAGGTCTTGGAGCCCTATGTTTGCCTTTTCCGGGATGCAGTGGGCCCCGAGTTTATTTTACAGGACGCGACAGGATAACGCGAGGCCACATAGAGGTCTTCTGGTCGACGAATTTCTAGATAGTGAAGATATTCGCCAGATGGATTGGCCAGCCAGATCTCCAGACCTCAACCCTATAGAGCATGTCTAGGACGCTCTGGGGGTGGGCAATTGCAACTCGCAACCCCCCCCCCAAGGAACTGAAAACAGCGTTTCTGAATGGGTGGGAGTAATTGCCACTGGCACTGATGAACTGCCTTCTTTACAGTATGACATCACGCTGCGAGGCCTGTATAGCTCTAAGAGGGGACCCTACCCCCTATTAACCCATTTATTTTCTGTATTCTGCAACCGCGGTTTCAGACTTTCAGACTCCCATGAATGTTATGCACGAACATGTATGCCTATTATAACTGTTGAAAATTTATTTTGTTTGTATTATATCAACCTATGTTCACACTAAACTTCATTAAAATCTGTCCAGTAGTTCTGGAGATCGTAGGTCAAATATGAAAATTCTCTTGATTTCTTACACCATTGTATTTTGACAACTAAAAAGTGAGACAATTTTTAAGAACAGCATACAGAAATTTTAATTTCCTAAGGATGACATGAATTGATCACATTATCATAGGTTTAACATTAGTGAGGGGATTTTGAGATCTCATAGTCCAGCAACCTTAGCTTTGTGTTGAAAGTTGCACTTTTAATTATTTATTGATAAAAAAATTTCTAGCAGTGTTATGAGGCTACGCTAAGTAAAGTTACTGAAATTTGTATAAAATACCAGTACAGAAATATCTAATTTTTAAAAACTAAAGAACATATGATAGTTGCTAGCTGGTAATAATTTTATTAACAGTATTTTTTAATCGTAACTTTTCAATTTACTTAATTGCGAAATTCTGCGATTAAAAAATACATAGATGAGAAAAATTCTGACAGTTGGAATCTATGAAAAACAGGTTACAATTTCTCTAAACCTACATTTTAACTAAACTTAAGCATGAAAATATTTAAAATTTTGAAATTCAGGAATTTAAAAGAAATACGACACGCTTTCCCAGAGTGAAATAATTCCAAGGTATAATTCTAAACTTTTAAATCCTCAAATCTTAATAGGCTGGAAATAAAACAATTAGCGTAATTTCGCGTATAACCAACCCATCTCAGATAACTGGATTTCCTACTAAAATTTATTTTAAATAAAATGTTACTTACTTTTGCTTAGCAAATATTTGACTTCTTTTTCTCAACAAAATTTCCGCTTTGGAAAAGACTTAAATAAGCCATAGCGTATACGAGGGAATTTAAAATAGTGCAAAAGATTTCTTAGGCCTGCAGTTCCCAAAATGTTCCTCTAGTTTAGATTTTATAATTATATATATGTACTTAATGTAACTTAAATCTGTGGTATTTCAGCGTTATTTTTCTGTTTACAAATTTTCAAAACAGGTTATTTTACTTTACAAACGCATAAAAATAGATGTACTTTCTTGAAAAATCTAGATAGTTAATTTAATTATCGGAAGCTTCTTGTCATTAAATTGGTTTTTAGCACCAGGTTTCAGTTGAAAACTACCGTAATTTCGGGTGTATAAGCCGCAGATCAAAAAATTCTTTTTGGACCCAGAAATCTTATTTAGTCATTGAAGACAAATATTTACGTCGATCTAAGAAGTTACATTTGTTTCTTAAAAAATTCTGGGTCGAAAAAGAATTTTTTGATCCGCGGCTTATACACCCGAAATTACGGTAATTGAAAAAAAAAATAACCTTTCAATTCCTTTCTTTCTATCTCAACATATTTTGCACAATCTTAAGTGAAAATTACCAAACACTCTTGAAACACTAACAAATCCTAATGATGGGCATAATGAATAATGCTTTTGATTTTCGAATTAAACATACGAACAAACGCGAAAACATAGTTGTGTACATTCGCAATCTTTTTAATCAATAAAAACTACAAATCAAAATAAAAAGAATTAAAAATATTATTTTTATGAGTCTCTTAATTTAATTTCATTCATTTTATCTTTTATTATTTTTTATTTTCCTCATATTTCTGGCTTAAACTGATTTAAAAAAATAAGAAGATTGGCAGATTTGCTTTTTTTGCACTCCCTAATGATACATCCGAATATCAAACTCATCCATTATGCCCATCACTAACCTATACTACATAATTATGTGTCTGAAAACTTAATATACTCATGGAAAAACATAAAAAATTCATAAAAGTAATACAGACCATTTTTAACCCTTAAATGCATAGGATAGAACGGTTTCCAAAAAATGCGCAATTCAAAGAATCAGAATTCATACCAGAAAAATCTAAATAGTAAATTTTTCTTTAGTTAATTACGAATGGTCTGTCATTAAGTTAAGTGAAAATTGCTCTTTTAAATTTCTGGTGAGAATACGGAATATGTGAATAAAACCCCAAATAAATCGGGAACACTTATGGTATCGAAAATGATACAATATGCATTTAAGGATTAACCCTTTAACGATCATAGCATTTAGATTGCTAAGATGTCGAAATAAATGACTGACACCGGTAATTAAGAACAAATATATTTGTAAATAAGAAAACGTGATTTTTCACATACATAATAAAAGGGATATTCTTATATAAAAATACCGGTGTCAGTGTTGCGTATCGGAATTAAAATTTTGTGGTTTCGTAGCGAAACCAATGAACGTTAAAGGGTTAATTAAAAATATACTACCCTATACTACATTAACCTATTTAATTTTCATACTGAAGCTGAAATTTTTATCAAAATTCAAGTGCTCGGAGATTAACAATATTAGAAAAAAAACTCTGTTTACCTAACATATTTTTATTAAGTTTCAGATAAACTCTAAAAAATGACACCTAATTTTCTTCCGTCTCAGTTCTGGCACTTTATTTTATGAATATATGAAACTCTAACGTCCATATTCAAATGATGTTACGGAAATCTGCAGTATGAGAGTAGTCTTGGCCCACAAACTCTTCATTTGTGATATTATCAAAATAAAAAATAAAAATTTTTTACATTTCACGGTTCGCACACACTTTATATTTTTTAAAGACTCTAGAATCACTATTAAAAATAAGATAATTTACATTTAATTTTTAAAACACAGAATTCATAACCAACACCTTCATTCACAGGCTATACAGGGTGTCCTTAAAACCATGGTACATACGCCAGAGGGTGATAGAACACATCAAGACGAGTAATAGTAAATAGGAAACCAAGGGTCCTAAACATTTTCCAAAGGAGATATCCGCCATTAAAGTTTGGGGCCCAAAATTTCAAATAAACATAAAAAACGGAAAAATTGTTCGATTGATTTGCAGTTTTCACTAAAACTATTCTTTATGACGGTATTTTCTTGAAAATAAATTATAAAGATAAATTTCGAAAAATGCCGATAGAGGGCACTTTAAACTTTGGATTAATGAACAACTATTTTTTGCCGTTATTTTCTGCATCTCATTAAATGGTTTGGTAAGCTTAGACTCAAACTTAAATTTTGAGCATTAAATATGAATAGTTAGGAATGGTTAAGTAGCACAAACTGAACTGTGTTCAGAGGATTCAAATTTCAAATAATTATAAAAAATGGAAAAATTGGTCGATTGATTTGCGGTTTTCACTAAAACTATTCTTTATGTCGGTATTTTATTGAAAATAAATTATACAGATAAATTTCAAAAAATGCCGATAGAGGGCGCTTTAGACTTTGGATTAACGAACAACTATTTTTTGTCGTTATTTTTTGCATCTCATTAAATGGTTTCGTAGGCTTAGATTTAAACTTAAATTTTGAGCTCAAAATCTGAATAGTTGGGAGTGGTTAAGTAGCACAAACTGAACTGTGTTCAGAGGGTTTAAATTTCAAACGATTATAAAAAACGGAAAATTAGTCGATTCGTTTGCGGTTTTTGCTAAAACTACTCTTTAAATCAGTGTTTTCTTAAAAATAAATTTTAAAGATAAATTTTACAAAATGCCGATAGAGGGCGCCTTATACATTAGATTAGCGTACAACTATTTTTAACTGTTATTTTTTTAAATCTCATTAAATGCTTTCAAATGCTTAGATTTAAATTTTGAGATCAAATTCTGAATCGTTGTTAATCTGAGATTAAATTCTGAATCGTGTTTAAGTAGCGCAAAAGGGAACCGTGTTCGAAAGGGGGGGGGGCTAAATTTCAACTCCTAAACACACTTCAGTTTGCGCTTCTTAACCCCTCCCAACGATTCAGAATTTGAGTTCAAAATTTAAGTTTAAATCTAAGATTTCGAAAACATTTAATAAGTTTTGGAAAGCATTTAATTAGATACAAAGAATAACGGTTAAAATTAGTTGTTGGTTACTCTGAAGTTTCAGGCGCCCTCTAACGGAATTTTTTAAAATTTATTTGCAAGAAAATACTGACTTAACCCCTTGAAGGGCACCGGTATATTATATATACCACTTAATTTTAATTCCCTTATGCCACATTGGCACCGGAATTTTAGTATTAACATTTGCTTTTTACAATGTACGCGAAAAACATCTTTTATTTTCTATCATATAAATCTGATTGTGAATTCCGGTGTCAGTCAATCATTTGAACATTTTATGAACATAAGTGCTTTGCCCCTCAAGGGGTTAAAGAATAGTTTTATTTTGGACCGCAAACGATTCGATAAATTTTTCCGTTTTTTATAATCATTTGAATTTTGAACCCTGTGAACACAGTTCTGTTTCTGCTACTTAACGACTCCCAACTATTCAGATTTTGAGCTCAAAATTTAAGTTTACGAAAACAGTTAATCAGATGCAAAAAATAACGTAAAAAATAGTTGTTCGTTAATCCAAAGTCTAAAGCGCCCTCTATCGGCATTTTTTGAAATTTATCTGTATAATTTATTTTCAATAAAATACCGACATAAAGAATAGTTTTAGTGAAAACCGCAAATCAATCGACCAATTTTTCCGTTTTTTATAATCATTTGAAATTTAAACCCTCTGAACACAGTTAAGTTTGTGCTACTTAACCACTCCCAACTATTCAGATTTTGAGCTCAAAATTTAAGTTTAAGTCTAAGCTTACGAAACCATTTAATGAGATGCAAAAAATCACGGCAAAAAATAGTTGTTCATTACTCCAAAGTCTAAAGCGCCCTCTATCGGCATTTTTCGAAATTTATCTTTATAATTTATTTTCAAGAAAATTCTGACAAAGAATAGTTTTAGTGAAAATCGCAAATCAATAGACCAATTTTTCCGTTTTTTATGTGTATTTGAAATTTTGGACCCCAAACTTTAATGGCGGCTATCTCCTTTGGAAAACGTTTGGGACCCTTTCTTTCCTATTTACTATTACTCGTCTTGATGTGTTCTATGGCCCCCTAGCGTATATACCATGAGTTTAGGGACACCCTGCATAATATTTTTCTGCAGTGAAATACTTTAAACATATTCTTAAAATTTAGTGGTAACAGTGTATGAACCCTGCATTTTATTTTGATAATAAAATGCGTTAATGTTTGAAGGAAACAATTTCGTGAAAATTTCGTTGTGGACATGCAACTTTTAATAGAACTGTTTATAAGAAGTAAGTATTAAGAAAGAAATTAAAACCACTTCAAGGGATAGAGGAGCTATGGCCAATCTAATTATTTCAAAAAATAAATCATAGGTTGCAGCATACATTTTTTTGCCTTAAATAGTTCAACGTGTATATTTATAGTTACGGGCAGCTGTGTTTTTCACTCATAAAAAGAAAGTGTAATTTCAATGTTCGTTTAATTTAGGAATTGGATATTTTTGTTGAGATAGGTATCTGATTTTTTTACAATAGGTGCGTTACATATTTTCCTTATTGTAAGGACTTTTAAGGCACGTATATAATCCAATCTTTGCTTTTAAGTCTATAAAAAGGATGTACAATGGTGGAATGATGCTTTAAATTGAGCGGCCATATGTCCCTCTATTTAAGAAAAAATAGCCTCATCAAATCAAACAGAGATGGTCATAATCAATATTTCAAAAATAATCGGGATGATGATTTTAAGTAAATGTAATTAAATTTAAAATAATTATATATTTTTATGTTTATAATAATATTAATTGATATAATTATTTAAATTTTAATTAAAGTAGAAATTTTAATAACAGTAATATAATAGGGCCCAACAATGTCCTTTTGTGTGTTTCAGAAATTTTTTTAAAAATTCAGAAGCTTTCATCCCAGAAATAGATAAAGTTGATAAATGAACATAAAATCGTCAAAAAGTCTAAAATAAACGCGAGAACAACAACAAAAACACGAAACTTGTGGCAGTGAAAAAGATGAAATACATTTGAAATTATCAGATGCTATGCAGATTCCCACGGAATATAATTGAATGAGGATCACTGTGTTAGTTTTAGAGAAAAATATAGTACCACGACCAAAAAAGTATAACTGAATATAATACATAAGGTGCAAGAAGTTGTTCTATAAAATGTATACAAACTATCAAGATTTTTGCCAAAAAATGCGATGAAACTTTACGAAAAGTGAAGAATTGAAACTATCCTTCAAATTCTGTTTATTCGAATTTCATCCATTTATTTTCCCTTATTTAATTACATTTTTACATATTGTTGTGGGTTTTATAATGATTAACTACATGAATTGTGTTATTTTTCGCAAATTTAACTTCATTTTTCTCTTTTTGGTACTGAGTGAATGGCCTGATGGCCATCTCTCCACGGCTCGTAGGAAAGATGGCCATCTGCCATTTTAATTTCAATTTTGTTCACAATCCCACTTTTTTCTCAATATTTAATTATTTTTTGCCCAAAATATCATGAGTATTAAGAATAAGAATTACAAATATGCATAAATATTTCTTGTATTTGCATTCTAAGAATTTTTATTTCAATCTTTAAAAACTATGGCTATATCTCCTATGTACTTTTTACATGTCGTGTGGCATATTTAATGAGACTGTTTTTGTAGAACATATTTAGCGTTAGGCGCATTCATTTTATCACGTTGAGTGCCACGTATACCACCGTCCGCACTTCACTTTCATTTGGCTGCCGTGTACTGGTGAGAATTGAGAATCCCGAAATAAAAATTCAGCCAGATGCGGAATGCCACAGTATTGCCTCATCTGGCTGATTTTTTACTGGAGAATTCCAAATTCATACCAGTAAGTTTATATATTTATTATTGCTTTATAAGACAATATATATATTCTACAACTAAAATAAAAGATAAATCGAAAGTATATACAACGAATTGTATAAATCCCTTTACTGTGAGATAGTTAACCCTTACGGAGGCGATGGCCTGATAAAAGGACACAAAATTTTTATTTTACTGGCACCCAGAATATTTAATCAGATTTTCCTTTTATAGCATGCTGAAAAGTAAGAAAGTAATTATTTTCTAATAAATTCATTCATAAATTCTGGCGTAAGTTAATTATTTCGAACAGGTTTACTCCGTGCCGTTAAGGGTGTATTCCAATCCAAACTGCCTATTTTCGGATTTATTTTAAAATCTTTTTGCCCTCAAACGCATCAAACTGGCAAATTCGCTTATTTAGAAACCACACAATGTGTTAATAAAGGCAGAAAACATTGCAAAAAAATGCTGTCAAAGTTGGCGATTTGAATCGAATTTTTCGAAGCGGGAAATTTGGGAACGAAAAAAAAATGGTCGTACTGAGAAAACAATTGTTTATAAATCAAATTCTAATGAATTGAGCGAAAAATAAAATCACACGGCATCTAATGCATCTTGTTTAAAAATCACCTCAGCAAGTTTCACGTTTCTACTTTTAAGATTGAATCTGAAAATGTATCAGAAAATTTCAAGCTATTGAGAGTGAAAAAAATATTTTTTCGAATACACCCTTAAGGGTTTAAAAAAAGAATAAGCCCTTATCAATATCTTCTCTATCTACGTGGGGGTATCAAAAAGTTTCAATTACAGTTGAATAGTTCTATATTCTATTCGCACCACTATTTTTAAAATATATATTTTATACTATATTCCTTTTGAAAATTTTCTCAAAGCGTATGCAATGCACTTAGTTTTGAAAAGGGGTACGAGGTAGCATTAAAAAATATTCTGTGACTGAAACTTCGCGATACATCCACCCCCCCGTATTCATTCAATTCCCATGTATAAAACAATTTAAAATCTATGAATGTTTAGTTTGATTTATTTTATTTGTAATTTTGGGGATAAAAAATTCTGACATTGCTCTAATGTTCGCCTAATCTAATAACTTCTTTTCGAACTCAAAGCATTACTATACTACATTGACTAAAAAAGAAATAAAAACATGCAGTTAATCTTACAAGTATGCAAATACTATAAATAGAATTCTTTGTGGAAGATTTAACAAAAAGACAAAAGTTCTAAGAACCAAGTAATCTTAGATGCACAAGTGACAACGACTAAAAATAATTCTTAGATGCCTTAGAATTCTGTGGGTTGAGCTTCTTAAAATTGCGAAATAATTCTTTTAATATTTAAATTGACTTACATATTTTGTCTTTAAGTCATAAAGACAATTTTATAAATCCTTCAAAGCGAAGACCATTTCTTTACAAAAAATATTTTTCAAATTCTCCCTTCTATTTTTCTTCTTTACCTATTTCAGAAGCATTACCAAAAAACGACAACTTATCATTGTGAATTGAAATGTTAAAGTTATAAAAATTATGATAGTTTTTATTTGATTACTTTCTATATTAAGCTTGTACTTCAGGACCTTTTTTTGTGACAATGTGGATGTTTGAATCTTAATAAAATACAAAGAAAAAAGACCTTTTTTTCTCTTTTGGCTCATTAATTAAATTGCAAAACATTCAAATTTTTTTTATTGATATAGTTAATTAACTTTTTTCTACTAAAAGTAACTAATGATTTTATTTTATGAACAAGTATTTAAATGATCTGGACTTTTTATTTTAGATAAAATTATTGATGCGTTTGTTTAAAAAGAAAGAATTCTAATAGCGTACCAGCCAACAGTACCTTCGTGCGTGTGTTTCTGTCACAGAAGAAAACATTTTAATTGTTTTTTTTATGTTGCATAGTTACAATATAAAGAAAAAGAAAATGTAATACTCATAACGTCTTTTAGAATACATGAAATATTAACTTTTCAGAAATAAAAATATCTTAGGCGTAAATTTTTAAAAAATTTTTAAATTAAATTAATTGATATCAAATTTTGTATTGTTAACCACTTAATGGTCGCATTAAATTATGGCTTAAAAATTCAAATTCATTATTCCCACCACTTTTTTGAAAAAAAAAATATTCTTCTTATTTAATGACAAGTAAAATTGATACCAGAATAAAACCAATTACACTATTTTATAAAACTGGTGGGAATCAAACAATTCTGAATAAAAGCTGTGACACTTTCAGCCCGTGAATGTCTCGGGCGCGACGATTAAGTGGTTAATTTTTTGTACTGATGATATGAGGCAGATAAGCATAGCATAGCTGCCAACTTGTACGGATTTTTCCTACCACAAAAATTAAACAGAATTTTTTATCTCGTTTTACCGATGGAAATCGCTAGATTTCGGCGATTGTTTTAGGTGAAATTTTCTGTTAAATTTTAGTGGTATGAAAAATCCGTACAAGTTGGCAGCTAAGAGCATAGTTAATTTCGTCGGTACTATGTCAAACAATTCAACATGAAAACAGTATTTCCGTTGAGCTACTTTTTTAAAATTCAGATTTCTTGATTAGCACCATGTTTCTGAAATGGTAAATTCTCTTTGCTTTCACCTTAATTAATTTTTCATTCAATAAAGATAATTTTATATTTCAAAAAAGCGGTGCCAATCAAAAAATCTGAATTTTAAAAAGTAGACCACTGACAACACTGGGCTCATATTGCATAGTTTAGCTTGGTACCGACGATACCAGAGTACTAACTAGTGTTGCGAATTGCCCCGCGTACATTATTAAAAATTTATGTAACATTACTCCGTAAAATTGATGTCAGCCTTACTGCCTGCACTTTATTGAATAACGTGATCGATATAACTGGTATTACTTTATACTAATATGTAGTATTATACCAGTTGTATCAGTTTAAATTACATCATTATATAAGTTAACTTAATCCATAAAATTGGAGATAGCATAGTGAAAACAACTTTATGGAGTAATGTTACATAACTTTTTAGAGTGTAAATCGGGCTCCATATTCTTTGGATATCAGTATTTTAAATTACTTTTCTTTGCATTATTTAATAGCGGAACTTTTTGCAATTAAAGATGGCCAAATAAACTATAAACAATTAGCATAGTTGTCATCCTCCCGCTTTTTTTAATTCAACAAAACGTTCTCTATACGAGAAATTTTATTTAATTAATAAATCATGAAGGTTTCATTTAACTGCCATGTAGAAACTAGAAACATTTTATTTAATATTTTTCTGGTTGAAAGTAAGTTTTTCGTTAAAAAAAAGTGGGAGGTTGGCATCCATGAATTAGTAATTTCAAGAACATTTGAATCTATGATTCACTATTGACACCTGGCAACACGTGTACGAATCACGGTTCATAGTTTGGCCTGCATTTTTTTCGGAAATTCCGAAATGATACCAGAAAGTTTAAATGATGAATTTGGATTTACTAATGGCTAACATTTTGTTTTTATTAAAAGTAAAAAATCTTCTTTCGGAATTTCTGTCAGGAATGTGGAATACTTTAATAAAAAAAGTGCGATTCTGACACCTACATATTAACTATGTTCATCTGCCTTACCTTATAGACCGGAAGGCGTCAGCACAGACAATCACCGCATAGAGTTCACGGATAAAAATCTAGGATTAGTTGAAGCTCGATTCACATATTACTACGAAATCGGTCTGCCTAGTCATATCTTGGTGGAAAACACCTAAAAACCTGATTTTAGCGGTTGACCTCATAGGTTTACCATAATATTTTCCTGCTCCCAATCTTCCGTGTTTTCATACTTTGTGATGCAGGAAAGCACAATAGTAAACCTATGACTCAACCATTAAAATTGGGCTTTAAGTGTTTTCCATCAAAACAGGTCAGACAAACGACAGAGCTATTGCGTAATAATATGCTAATCGCGATTCAACTAATCCTAGATTTTCATCCGTGAACTCGATGAGGTGAGTCTGTGCTGCCGCCTCCCGATCTATTACAAATACATAAATTTGTAATAGAATCCATGTACCAATTAATGTTTTAAATTAAAATTTACTTCAAATTTTAATAGAATTTTTTACTTCGCTTAACTCTTTGAAGGGCAGCGGTATATTACATATGTCATACAATTTTATTCCAAAAACCCCGCATTGGCAGCTGAATTTTGGAATTAAATTTCATTTCTTTAATGTATGCGCAGAAAAAGTTTCCAGTCACTTTCATAAATGTTTGTTCGTAAATCATGGTGTCATTCAACCACTTTAACATTTTAGCAAAATAAGTATCGCAATTTCCCGCATGGACTTAGTTAAGTCTTTTTCACACCGGAAATTTATTTTAAAAAATGAAGTAAAATAAATGCTAATCAAAAGCAAGTCCGTTTTCACTCAAACTACTTCTTATAGGAAACAGAGTTACCCGAGCTACGACGCATACATAAGTAATTTCAGCATGGTGGGTCAAATTCTGGCGCTCTTAATTTTAATCCTCAATTCCCACGTAAAGTAATCCCTTAACATTCATGAGGGTTAGGTTCTGCGAATATCAAAATCATGACGGCAAAACTGCTTTTTTTATATTCCTTCCGCACCAATATTTAAAAATATATATTTTTTGCATTACACTTTTCTTGCAAATGCTGTGAAATCATATGAAAAAGATTTTTTCTATTTAAAAAGTGGTGCGAATGTTGAAATGTTCGGCATTTTATATTTCGCGAGTAATCAAAACTCGCGAATGTTAAGGGATTACTATGTGCATTATAACTTTGAAACAATTTTTTGCCTCTTCTAATGTAAGTGAAGAAGTGATTTTAGTTATCTTCATGAATTTGCTTTCACAAATCCTAGTGCGAAGCAAAATTTTTTTAGCGAGTATCAACAATGTGATATACGCTATAAAAACCCACAAAACTAGCCCTTAGCTAGTATTATTAAAATTTTAATATTTTCTCTACTGGAAATGCTTACTAAATTCTTGCTAAGCTTTTAAAAATTTATTTTAAATACTTTTAAATCAGCTATGCAACCTTTGTGGTTGAAAATCTTTCGCCACGATTATATTCGGAATTTCAATGTTCGATTTATTTAATGGCAAAGTTTCGGTCATTAAGTAAATCAAGTTATTCTATGCGATCTTGATGACCAGTGATTGAGAAAATTGCGTCGAAAGTGTCTTTACAGAAGAAGGTACATAAAAAAAATTTCAAATATTAATGAGTACAATTGTTTAAGGGAAAATTAACAATATAAGGACACACTGTTTAAAAAAAAATGCGGGAGCTTCTCTTTGTATCCTAATTTTCCGGACTCTGATAAAATCATAAATTTAACCCTTTCCGGCACACTGTGCCCAGTCCGGGATACCTAATTTTAATTCCAAATTTGCAAATGGCACCAAAATTATTTTAATAAAATGTTGCTTTTAAGATGAAAGCTTAAATGAAGGGGGTTCTTGACTTCTCAAAAAGTTGTTTCTAAATTCCGGTGTCAGTCGATAATTTCTCATTTTATTAACGGAATTTGCACGCGCCGGAAAGGGTTAAACGATAAATAGTAACTTACTTTTAAATTGAAAAATTTTGAAAACTAGCAGATTTCTATTTTAACACTAGAACCGACAGTAGGGGTCATTATGACCCCTGCCAAATTGAAAATAGCCGATTCGATCCAGAAATTTCTTGATGAGATTTTTTAAATGTGTGCAGCACAAAAATTGGCAAATTAAATAAGTGTCAAGACGCTACCGTGTGTGCTAAGTTTATAAAGAGAATAGGCCGTGATCTCATACAAAAAACATCAATTTATTAGCACCAATAAAATATAAGATTTACGCATTAAATATATAGAGAGAGAGAGAGGGAAGAGAGAAGAGACTTCGGGAGACTTACCAGGAGATGAATAGGACTCGGCTCTGGTCATGGATACTCCTGGTCCTCTTAGCTACTTCGCATCCTCCTTATAACAATTCACTACTTCATTATTGTTAACTATATTCCGCTCTCTGCTATTCCGCTGTTCGTTTACCCGGTCTAAGCATATATATAAAATTGCTTATCTAAAAAGGGGTCATATTTTAACGACCTCCGACTTTTGTTTTGCTGATTAATTCTCATGATTTCTCTAATCTTAATTACGTTCGTGGGAATATCAACTTAGAAAGGGGTTACTCGATTATTCTTAAAATGTGGGTGCGCTTTATATCTGAATGCAAACTTTGGTTAATAGATTAGATTCCTCACATGCCCAAGGAATTGTAAGATTTATCGAAACTGGCATGTGAATTTTGTTTCAACCGCTTGATAATTGAGAAACGTTAGCTGATTACTTTTTACTATCTAGACTTTTGGACTTAAACTTATGTGACATCGTCACATAAGACATATAATTTTAAATAAAAATTCTGGTGTAAAACACGTTTTATAAAACTTTAATAAAATAACAGGCGGTTCTAGTGTTAAGTATCAAATATTCGGTTAAATTAAATTTCTTTAATCACTGGCATTTTCTTCTAAAACCTGTTCCTTTCTAGACTATTTAAACACAGGTTAATAGTTCAAGAGTAAATATAAAAATAATATATTAAATAAAAGTCTACTTTTAAGGAGGTGAGGGAGTATGAAATTAATTTTTAAAAACCGCAAGATCTCATTTGAGCCACCTAAAGTAGATTTCCATTAAAAGTGAAAAGGTTTTTCTTTAAACTTTCTATCACAATTTTTAGATTTTATTTTCTCCCTCTCTGTTTGTGTGTGTCAAGTGTCAAGGTAAATTAGTTTTTCGTAAAATCTGAATTTCAGTTTGTGTAACAGTGAGTGAAATGTGATTCGTAAGAAAATTTCCATATGCAGCCGAATCTTCCATTCGAATTCTCTGAAATGATTCTTTAATACTTTCTAGTGCTTGTTTGTTTGTGTTTATGATGACCAATTATCAACACGAGGGATAAAGGCCCTAAGGGGGGAGTGAGATACTTTCTAAGGGACTCTAACCCATATTTACGCAAGGAAATCCAAGGTTTGAAGAAAACCACGGAAAATTCCGAACGAGAAGGCCGACGGACGCGACTGAGTTCGAACCCAGCACCTCCCGTCCACCACTTTCAAAACCAGAAACTCTCGGTCGAATGCAACATTTGTAATACAAATTTACTTTTCTGAAAGTCCATCTGCCCTCCTGTATCTACATTTTTGCATTCTAAAATTCCTAAAAATTGTATAATAGCGCCAAAATTTTAACATGTAATGGTAATTAATTGTATTATCTATTGAATATGATCTTTGTAGCATTTATACATAGCTGCCAATTTTACACTTTTTCCCAACCACAATTTTTAACAGATAAAAAATTCTTATTTAGTCATCGAAAACATAAGATGGAATAAGGCAAATTTTTCTGAACAAAAATACTGGTAGAAAAAAAAAGCACAAAAGTTGGCAGCTATTTATTTACTATTCAATAAGAAAAAAAGTCGGACTCAGGCTGCTACAAGCGACTATTTTTTATATTCTGTCGCACCACTGTCTTAAAAGAAATTTCACTTTGTAGTATATTTCTCTTGAAAATATTGCCAAAGCGTACACAAAAGATTTTTGTTTTGAAAACGTGCTGAGGAATAAAATTAAAAAATAGAGGTCTGTACCAACCCAACACTGGTGTTTTAAAAAGTCGCTTGAAATACATTACCGTGAAAGAGGACATCAAAAAACAATTTTTTTCCCATTTTCAAACTTAATTAAACTCATCAACGCTCTAGCTACCGCTATGAGACTTAAATATGTTATTGTAATATAGTAAAGCATATTTCTTTCTGAAAATTTTCACTATATCTCCGACATATTTTTACCCGGGGAACGTACAATGATTTCGGATATATCACTGTCCTGGTCACTGTTGATAGTGGGCTACATTACATTCTTCACATTTCTTGATTGCCGCCAATTTTTTCAAATAGTGAAATTCTCCTTTTACAGTGAAAAATACAACGAAAATAAGGTTGATTATACCATTTCAAAAAAAAAAAAAAAAAAAAATCGTGCCAATCAAGCAAAATCTTTTTGTTGTTGTTAATAGTTTATAGGCAAAACTGCTGGGAAAGTAATAGTTTGAATTAAAATTCTTAACTTAACCCTCTAGCTGCGCAATCCGAAATTTCCTCCTGCATGCATTTTTTCCACCTAATTAACCCTCTTTTACTATTCCCACCAGTTGTTTTTTTTTTAATGTAAACTTTATATTATTTAATCAGGGCATTTTTTCCAAATTAAATTAGACAAAAAATTCTGTTTTGAAGATCCTCTGATAAAAGATTAAAAATTTTGTAAAAGACGTTCATCGCAAAGGAATTAAAGACGCAGCAAGGGGGTTAAGTTTTGATACTTTTTTTTTTTTTTTTTACTAATTACATAGCTGCCGACTTTTACGTATTTTTCCTGCCACAAAAACTTTATAGTAAATATTGTCTTATTTAACCGTCGAAATCTTATGATTAAACAAATGGAATATCTCTGTACAATTTTAGTGGTAGCAAAAAGGCGTAAAAGTTGGCAGCTATGCTAATTAAGTATTGTTTCATTTTCAGTTGAAATGAAGAAAAACCATTTTGTTCTCATATTTTTAATTATACCATTTGAGAAGTAAAATTTATGTTAGTTTATGTATATGCCTACACGCTGACATGAATTTCAAAGGATGAATTTATTAAAGATTTGTATGGTCCTTTGAATTTAGGAACCAGTAATTTCCAAGCGTTTTCTTTGACTTTTTTCATCTCAGAAAAGTAAAGCGGAAAAAACTTCCAGAGATTACTAGTATTCAAATTCAGACGGTCGTAAAACGACTAAAAATAATAATAACAAATCTGTCCACGACAGCCGCCATTTTTGTGTTTCGCGTATAGGCATAGAATTCAAGTTACCATGTATCAAGAAATGGTCTTACCACAAGCGTTGCCAGTGGGATACTTTTTTTAATTTCAGATTTCTTAATTGGCATCACTTTTCTGAAAATGTAAATTCTGTTTGGAAATTCCGGTGTGGTTTCGAAAATTCTGAATAAAAATAAAGGCCAAATTGACAACCCTGCTATTCGCTGAATCTCTAAAGCGTCCAATTTTTTTGAATTAAAAAGAGTTAGAATTCATTATTTTTTCTAAACAACTAGTTAGTTTTGAGCCAACCCTATACCAATGTAGCGTTAACTTTGACATTATTCAGAGTGGCGAAACAAAAACACTGTCAAAAAAGTGAAAATTACCATTATTTTCTTATAGAAAGTATTGAAATAATATAAGGGGATTAAAAAAGGCGAATTTCTCTTTAACAAAATACTAGTACTTAGCACTTTTTTAACTGCGTTTTTCCCTGACCCCTACCCACCCTGTCATTTAATCTTTACATATTATACGATTAAATAACCGCAAATTCAGTACATAATACTACATTTCGTAAAATGATACATCATATCCTGACACCACTCCATCCGCCCCCTTAAAAATTAGCAATAATATTTAACTATACACCTGTCTCTAAATTATGAATACGTAAACTAGTTTTATAAATAGAAATAATTTATAACATAACGTCAATTAATAAAAAATACATAAAAAATAACAAAAGAAATTTATGTACATGGAATTTAAACATTTTTATAGAACAATATTTTAGTACAAAAAATTCCGTGTCCAAATTTATATGATACGTCCTTTTTTTTTTTTTTTTTTTTTTTTTTTTTTCTTTGATTTCATGTTTTTACTTCCTTGTGTATCTATAAAAATGAAAAACCAGCAAAAAAACCTTCCCAAGAGTATGGAACGCTAATGAATGTTATTATTACTACTTTTGATCCACGAGTATTCCCAGAAGGAAGATACTACTGAAGTTTTTTCGTCACTTATAACAGGAGGTTTAATGTATCAGAAACGAGAAGTAAAAATTAATAATTTATATAAATAAAAAACTAGTAAAGAAAAAATACACATGATTTTATATTGTAGTACTTATGCTTACGTATGCAGATTGAATTATTAAAAATAGCTCATTAACCATTTAACTCATCAATAATTTTCAAAACTTTCAAATAATGCCTATTGTTTTTATGCCTTTTACAGAATTTTTAATCTTTTTTCGCCGGTATTTCAAAACAAAAAATTTCGCCTAATCGAATCAGAAAAATGATTGTATCAAATAATGTAAAATTTACAATAAAAATGTACTGGTGAGAATAATAAATCATGATTTGAATATGGATGCCCGTACGTGCTGCGGGCAAATCATGATTGGCAAAAACACATTGCTCGTATGACGTGAGGGCAAATCAGGGAAGCGGTTAATAACTTAACTACCGCTTTCTGAATACTCGGCTTACTCTCTGACACAAAAATGTTGGCTGCCGTAGACGTTTCTTTTTTAGGTGCGCTCACAATTATGTAAATACCGTAACTTCCCGCGTATACGCCGCGGCTTAAAAAGTCTTTTTCAAGCCAGAAAATTTATTAAAAAAGTGAAGTCAAATGCATGCTAAGCAGAATCAAGTAACAGTTTTTTAGCTCACAGGCTATCATAGCCTGAGAGCTTATGTGACCGTCCGTTCTGTATGTACGTTCGTGCGTAACGCCATAACTCATGATAAAAATACCGGATCTACTTGAAATTTTGTATATAAGTATATCCTCATAAGGCGCTTCCCTGATTAGTTTTAGGAGTTCATTCGATATGTATAAAAGGGGGCTCATGCCCCTCCCCTTAATTGATATAAACGGGATTTTCATGCAGAATTAACAGTTTTCGTTCAAAATTTAGATATAGGATCATTCTGATGAGGTGATTCCGTGACTATTATTAGGTGTTCATTGAATAAGTATAAACAGGGGGAACGGGGGTTCTAATGCCCCTCCCCTTAATTTTTATAAATGGGTTTTTCAAGCAGAATTGTCAGATTTTGTTCAAATCTCTGAATAGTTTTGGAAGTTTAACCCATTAACGCCCAGCGTCCTCGTTTGAGGACGGTTACAAAAACAGCAAGAAAGCGGTTTTCCCACCAGTAAAGAGGAAGAAAAATGTATACCATATTTCACGAGACAGAATCCTTGATAAAATTAGATAAAAGTTAATTTGCTTTTAAAAGTGGTGGGAAATACAAAATTTAAATTTTAGCGAAGATAATAATTTGGGCGTTAATGGGTTAATGGTTAAGTATAAAAGAGGGGGATAACTCCTCTTAAATTATATAACTGCTAAATGGGTTTTACTAAGAATTATCCGATTTTCTCTGAATTTTGGATGTAGATTTTTTATATGATAAAGCATGTCCTTGATAGTTTAGGAGGTTCAATGATTAAGTATAAAAAAGGGGAAAGGGGAGAGCTGTTTCCCCTTCTTAATTTTTTTTTCAAACGGAATTAACCCTTGAAAATATAAGGCTGTAATGTACAATTAGTATGCGTAGCCTGTGAGCTCAATGCCATCAGTTTAACTGGGCAATATTATTTTTATTTTAATTAATACTGGTAGGAAATCGATTTATCCAAGGTGTGGCGTTTACGCGCGAAATTACGGTATGTAGCACCTATAGCAAGGTTCGCACACTCCTTGGAATTTCCAAGGACTCTGGCCCCACTATTAAAAATAAGAAAATTTACATTTAATTTTTAAACCACAACATTCGCAATCCCCACCTTCTTTCACAGATTTTACGATATTTTTCAGCTGTGAAACACTTTGAAAATATTCTTAAAATTTAGTGGTAGAACTGTGCGAACCCTGCTATAGTTATCGTTCAATCCGTCCGTCCGCATATAACAACTCAAAAACTACTCAACCGAATCGTTTGAAATTTAAAATATATAGTTATTAGGTAACTTTGTCGAGTCATTTCAAATTTTATGAAAATCGGATGCATAGTTCAATTACAGGGACAATCAAAAGGATTCCGATACATTACGGTCAATGAGGAAAAAAGTTTCAAGTGCCTTTTAATGGTCTTGTACTCTTTCGAACACAGTAAAATTGATATGCATCTATGAAGTATATACTATAATATATATTCTGTATAATCTGTGGTGCAAAGGACATTTGTTATTGATTTACAAGGCCACACAAAAGTATTGCATTACAAAATGGTATAGAGAGAACATTGTTTGGTGCGCATTTTAATTGTATTAAACTATTTAATATTTTTTAATATTGATATACGTTGCTAAGGATTATTACAAATTATTTCTTGAATAATAGAAACCATATAGTATTTACAGGGACGCACATAAGATTTCGGCTACTATACTGTATCTGAAATACTGTATAGTGATTATACAGACTGTGATTTGCAATGTTAAAATTTACGGTAAATTTTTTGTGGTGCAAAAAAGTGGAAAGTGTTGGCAGTTATGAGACGGATAAAAAAATCCGGAACGCCCCATGAAAGTAACGGACATTTGTGTTCCGATGAGTTCATTTCAAACAAGCATCTGACAGTAACAACGTGTACATTTAACTACGCAATATCAAACCACTGATAGAGAAAGAATCGTTTATATTCAAGGTATACATCTAAACTTCGCAAGCGTGTGAGCATGAATATGTAAAATAAACTTATATTTTAACGATGCTTTTAGTAAAAACGAGTGACGAAGAAGTCTTACATAAGCAGATTAAAAAAATCCCATTGGGTTAATCCATTTCAAGTGGTCCAGCAGCGGTCGCTCGACTATTTTTAAAAAATCTGAAATTTTTTGTACAACAACCCTAGAATGATGGAAGTTCAAAATGACCGTTATTTTAATTTTACTATTTTTTGTTTGTGCATGGCGGCCATCTTTGTTTCATCGTGTGCAGCGATTTTCTCAGATACTAGGATACACAAAATTGTAAATATCTCGTCTTTTATTTTCCCAATTGAAATGGGGTTTGCAGCATTTTGTTCAGAATAAAATAGGCTAAATATACAGTGGTAGAAAAATTTTGAAAAATAAATTTTTGCAAGTGAAATTTTAGCACAAAATTTAAGATTTTTTTTCCAAAATCTATCCGTTTGCAAGAGGAAATTTTTCATGCAAGGGAGACTGTCAACCTTACACAATTTTTTCTACAAATAGGTCAAAAGTGCGTGTACTCATACACCAGGTCCTAGATCTGGGAGTTGATTTCTCTTTGCGAAAAAAATTCCGAAATTCGTCAAAAATCGCACTTTTTAGGCTTTGATATCTCTGGTTTGGCACGAGATAAAAATCTGAAATTCTGACCTTTGATAGTATTATGTAGTAGTATTATGTAAAATAAATTTCAAGAAGGAGATTTGACTACAAGCTGAGATATGACATGGACAATATGTGAAAACAATACTGCCAAACTATTGTAACCTGCTATGTAATTGTTCAACAAGACTGTCAACCTTACACAATTTTTTCTACAAATAGGTCAAAAGTGCGTGTACTCATACACCAAGTCCCAGATCTAGGATCTGATTTCTCTTTGCGAAAAAAATTACGAAATTCGTCGAAATATTCAAAAATCGCACTTTTTAGGCTTTGATATCTCTGGTGGAGCACGAGATAAAAATCTGAAATTCTGACCTTTGATAGTATTATGTAGTAGTATTATGTAAAATAAATTTCAAGAAGGAGATTTGACTACAAGCTGAGATATGATGTGGACAATATGTGAAAAGAATACTGCCAAACTATTGTAACCTAATGAATAAATGAATAAATTAAGACCAATTTATGGAAAAATTCGTTGTATGGAGATAGATATTTCGCTATATAGAGACTGTTTTTAATGCAATCATGCGAAAAGGGAAACCGTTCCAACTAAAAATTCGTTATATAGAGAAATTCGATGTATGGAGTTTCGTTATAGGGAGACTCGACTGGATTTGCATTTTTAACGGAGTTATAAGCATTTATGCATCAACACTTTCATAGCCGCATCCATATAATTTCAACTTTAACACTAGAACCGCCAAAAGGGGTCAAAATGACCCTTGCCAGAATGATAACAGTCGATTCGAACCAGAATTTTCTTCGTAAGATATGTTAAATATATGTAGCACAAAAACAGACTAATTAAATAAGTTAAATAGTTTGAAATTAAAATTCTGGTGCGAAACACTTTTTATAAAACTTTAGTAAAATACCCGGCTGTTTTAGTGTTAAGTCGCGTTTCCTCAAAACTTGATTTTTGATGACTAACACCAAGATTAAAAAAAAACTATTTGATGGAATGGCTTAAATTTTTTTGCATGCATATAACATCATTATCTAGATTATGAATTAATATATTTCAGATAGTTTAATATTTTGAGTATTTTTAATGGAAAAAAAGTTGTATTTTTTAGGGGTTTTTTTAATTTTCAACTTTGAGAGATTTTTTAATAATGTTTTTTTAAGTGACAGTTATATTCTTAATTCATAATCTAGATAATGATGTTATATGTGTTATAGGCCAAACCCGATTTTAGGCCAAACTAGATTGGCCTAGGCGAAACCGATCCATCCTAACGCCCATCGGATAAACTAGTTTTTCCTAGGCCAAACCGGTTTATCCTAATGCCCATCGGATAAACTAGTTTTTCCTAGGCCAAACTAGTCTATCCTAAGGCCCATAGGACAAACTAGATTTTCCTAGGCCAAACTAGTTTGGCCTAACTGTTATAGAATATACTAGTTTAGACTGCTGTTTATTGGTCTGAACTAGTTTATCCTAGGCCTATCTAGTTTATCCGCAGATCTAGTACATCCTAGGCCAATTCAATTTGGCGTAATTTTATTGAATTCAATGACCGCCTCAACGCCAACTTTCTTGTTTGTCCTAGGCTGATCTAGTTTATCCTAGGCCAACGTAGTTTTACATGTTTTTAGCTCACGGGGTGAAAGCCAGCGAAATAAAGGGCTTACAGGTTCTATATATGCATGTACGTATGTATGTACGCATGTATGTACGTATGTGCGTGCGTATGTACGCAACGCGATAACTCGTGATAGAAATATCCGACTCGCTTCAAATTTTGGATGTAGGTTCATTCTGATGAGGTACTTTTCTGATTAATTTTGGGAATTCATTGTAAAAGAATAAAGGGGGGCGAACTGGAGGCTAATCCCCCACCGTTAATTTAGAGTTATGGATTTATCATGCAGAATTATAAGTTTTCATTTAAAATTTTAGTCATAGGATCATTGTGACAAGGCGCCTCCGTGATTAGTTGTGGATGTTTATTGTTTAAGTCTAAAAGAAAGGGCAATGTAGGTAACACACATAATTTAGATAAATGGTTTTTGACACAGAATTGACGAATTCGCTTCAAATTTTGGACATAGGTTCTTTCTCATAAGGCGATTCCCTGAATAGTTTTGGGGGTTTAATGGTTATGTATGGGGGAAAAAATGAAGGATTGCCCTCTTACATAGGAAAAACTAGTTTATCTTATGGACATTTAGATAAACAAGTTTGGCGTAGGATAAACTAGTTTATCCAATCGGCGTTAGGATAAAATAGTTTGGCCTAGGCAAATCTAATTTGGCTCGAAATCGGGTTTGGCCGGTAAAAAAATGTCTTTCACAAGAATAAGTATAAATGTGTGTAAAGAGTCATTGCTTATAACATCAGCACAAAAATTTAACATGTCCACCGTAGAGGCATGGTGCATTGGACATGGTGTTTGCTTATTTTATTTTTTTTCTGCAGACTCTTGCCAACTGAGATCAGATTTGCATTTATTATTATTATTATTATTATTATTATTATTATTATTATTATTATTATTATTATTGCATATTCGAACCAGATCAGAGCTAAACATAATTTGGAATCGAACAGCGTTTTCCATTTTTGAGAAATTATTACCTGTCGACAAATAAGCTATTCTTGTCACAGTGTTAAGTTTTTCTTTTCCGTAAAGTCGTAACCGGAAATTCGAGTCAAAACGTAGTTTTAATAGTATTTTCTTAAAGCTACATCGCTTTTATGAAAAAATTGCTAATGCCATTCGATTACTTATTTTCTGAGTGAGAATGCCTGCTAATCTTATGTATTTCCGAAAATGAATTAGTTCTTAAATGTGTTAGTATCTAGCTCTTTTGGATTTGAACAAAGCCTTAAGGAATGACAGAGAAACATATTCACAAATCTACTTTTTACTGAACCGATTCAATAGTTATGATGTTTATAACTCTCCTTTTTCTTCTTTTGTTCTAAACTACATTAATTATTTAATGAATCCCTATTTGAATATTGAAAGGTTTCAGAATCTAAATAATCAATAATACTTTGCGTATTTACCATTCTGTGAACGCATCGTAATTTAAAAATACATTGTAAATTTATTCAATAAATATAATATGCAGTATTTTTTAAAGGAATCCTAATTGAATGGTAAGTAAAATCTGAATTTTTTGCAGAAATTGAGTAGGGCCAGATTGAGCCGGACCAAGTCTTTTTTCACTGATTTTTGTACAGGCAGGGTTCGGGCTGAACTTTTAACTTTTACACCGGATCACGGCAACATAACTTTCCTTCGGGAAGGGCGGAACCCGAACCTCGAAATTCCGGCCCGTGCGAATCTCTGACAGTATTCTACAACCCTTCGAATAAAATACATTATACAGGGTGTATCTAAACAAATGGTATATACGCTAGGGGGTGATAGAACACATCAAGACGAGTAATAGTAAATAGGAAACCAAGGGTCCCAAACGTTTTCCAAAGGAGATAGCCGCCATTAAAGTTTGGGGTCCAAAATTTCAAATACACATAAAAAACGGAAAAATTAATCGATTGATTTGCGGTTTTCACTAAAATTATTCTTTATGTTGGTATTTTCTTGAAAATAAATTATAAAGATAAATCTCGCAAAATGCCGATAGAGGGCGCTTTAGACTTTGAAGTAATGAAAAACTATTTTTTTCCGTGATTTTTTTGCATCTCATTAAATGGTTTCGTAAACTTAGACTTAAACTTAAATTTTGAGTTCAAAATCTGAATAGTTGGGAGTGGTTAAGTAGCACAAACTTGTTCAAAGGGTACAAATTTCAAATGATAATAAAAAACGGAAAAATTGGTCGATTCGTTTGCGGTTTAAAATAAAACTATTCTTTAAGTCAATAACTTCTTGAAAATGAATTTTAAAGATAAATTTCAAAAAATTCCGTTAGAGGGTGCCTTAAACTTCAGAGTAACCAACAACAAATTTTAACCGTTATTTTTGTATCTAATTAAATGCTTTCCAAAACTTTACACTTTGGAGTAACGAACAACTACTTTTTACGTTATTTTTTGCATCTGATTAAATGTTTTCGTAAACTTAGACATAAACTTAAATTTTGAGCTCAAAATCTGAATAGTTGGAAGCGGTTAAGTAGCACAAACTTAACTGTGTTCAGAGGGTTTAAATTTCAAATGATTATAAAAAACGGAAAAATTGGCCGATTCATTTGCGGTTTTCACTAAAACTATTCTTTATGTCGGTATTTTATTGAAAATGATTTATAAAGATAAATTTCAAAAAATGCCGATAGAGGGCGCTTTAGACTTTGGATTAACGAAATAATCCATCCTAATACTATTTTTTGCCGTTATTTTTCGCATCTCATTAAACGGTTTCGTAGGCTTAGATATAAACTTAAATTTTGAGCTCAAAATCTGAATAGTTGGGAGTGAGTAAGTAGCACAAACTGAACTGTGTTCTGAGGGTTCAAATTTCAAACGAAACGAAAAACTATAAAAAAAAAAAAAACGGAAAAATTAGTCGATTCGTTTGCGGTTTTTGCTAAAACTACTCTTTAAATCTGTGTTTTCTTGAAAATAAATTTTAAAGATAAATTTCACAAAGTGACGATAGAAGGCGCCTTAAACGTTGGAGTAGCGTACAACTATATTTAACCGTTATTTTTTTAAATCTCATTAAATGCTTTCGAATGCTTAGATTTAATTTTTGAGATCAAATTCTGAGTCGTTGCGAGTGTTTAAGTAGCGCAAAAGTGAACTGTATTCGAGGGGGGGGGGGGTTAAATTTCAACTCCTGAACACACTTCAGTTTGCGCTTCTTAACCCCTCCCAACGATTCAGAATTTGAGTTCAAACTTTAAGTTTAAATCTAATATTTCGAAAACATTTAACAAGTTTTGGAAAGCATTTAATTAGATACAAAAATAACGGTTAAAATTTGTTGTTGGTTACTCTGAAGTTTAAGGCACCCTCTAACGGAATTTTTTGAAATTTATCTTTAAAATTCATTTTCAAGAAGTTACTGACTTAAAGAATAGTTTTATTTTAAACCGCAAACGAATCGACCAATTTTTCCTTTTTTTATTATCATTTGAAATTTGTACCCTTTGAACAAGTTTGTGCTACTTAACCACTCCCAACTATTCAGATTTTGAACTCAAAATTTAAGTTTAAGTCTAAGTTTACGAAAACATTTAATCAGATGCAAAAAATAACGTAAAAAGTAGTTGTTCGTTACTCCAAAGTGTAAAGCCCTCTCTATCGGCATTTTTTGAAATTTATCTTTATAATTCATTTTCAATAAAATACCGACATAAAGAATAGTTTTAGTGAAAACCGCAAATCAATCGACCAATTTTTCCGTTTTTTATAATCATTTGAAATTAAACCCTCTGAACACAGTTAAGTTTGTGCTACTTAACCGCTTCCAACTATTCACATTTTGAGCTCAAAATTTAAGTCTAAGCTTACGAAACCATTAAATGAGATGCTAAAAATCACGGCAAAAAATAGTTTTTCATTACTTCAAAGTCTAAAGCGCCCTCTATCGGCATTTTTCGAAATTTATCTTTATAATTTATTTTCAAGGAAATACCAACATAAAGAATAATTTTAGGGAAAACCTCAAATCAATCGACCAATTTTTCCGTTTTTTATGTGTATTTGAAATTTTGGACCCCAAACTTTAATGGCGGCTATCTCCTTTGGAAAACGTTTGGGACCCTTGGTTTCCTGTTTACTATTACTCGTCTTGATGTGTTCTATCACCCGCTAGCGTATATACCATTTGTTTAGGGACACCCTGTATATGGGTGGTGACAAAACCACTTTGCACAAGGTTAGCAATGGAGCAGTATTCGGGATCAATATTAAAAAGAATATTTCCCAATTAAAATTATGGCTTTGCATTCACAGGCCGTTTACACTAATTGTGTATTACAGCCTTATTTATTTAAATAATGACACCCACGAAAAATTAAGTAAGTTGGATTACTTTTTCCCATTTTACCCAATTATACTTAACCACTGAACATCCAAAACTAATCACAGATACGCTTTATAAAATTAAACAATTATCCAAAATTTGAATCAAATCAGATTATTCTGCTCAAAAAAATCATTCATCTGATTTAAAGAGGGTTTTCCCCCATCCCTCCCTTTATACTGAATAATTAAACCCTGAAAACAATTTAGGGATTCGCCTTTTAAAGAAAAAAAACTATATTCAAAATTTACGGCAAATCGGATAAAACTGCATAAAAACCCATTTATCTAATTTAACCCCTTGAGTGGCGGCGGTATATATTATATACCACCTACGATTGATGAAGATTCACACCAGAAAAATTTTATTAAATTTCACTTTTCTAACTTTGGTGGAAAACAGGCGTGAAATTGCTTTTCCTCTTTTTGATGCAACTTTTTTACAAATTTCCGGTGGGAGTTCAGAATCACTCGAACGCAATTGCTTGCCCCTCAAAGTGTTAAGGAAGGTGATAAAACGTCCACTAGCCCATTATACTTAACCAAAAGGAAAAACCCATATTAATTAAACAAACGCCTGATCAAATGAATTTATGTCCAAAATTTTAAGTAAATTGGATAATTCTGTATTATAACCAATTTATCTAATGTAAGGAAGGAAATAAATTGTAAGTTTCCCCCTTATATTTAGCCGAAGAACTACAAAAATTAATCAGTGAAGCACTTCATCAGAATAAACAAATCGAAGATTTGCAACAAATGTGTTATTCTGCATGAAAAATCCATTTGCCAAAATTAGGCGGGATCCCCCCTTCTTCCCGTTGTTCTTAATCAATTAACCCCCAAAACTAATTATGGAAGCGCTTTACCAGGATGAATCTATTTCTAAATTTTGAAGCAAATCAGTAAATTCTACGTGAAAAAAGCATTTACATAAATTATGGGGCGTTCCCTCCCTTATCTCCCCTTCCCTTTATACTTAAAAAATGAACATCCGCAACTAATCATGGAGGCGCCTCAAGAGTATGTTCCTATATCGAAAATTTGAATAAAATATGCTAATAATGCATGGAATGCATTATTTGAATTGAGGGAAGGGGCGAATCAGCCTCTCGTCCCCCTTCTTATTCTTCTCCATTGACCTCCCAAAATTAATCAAAAAAGCTCCTGATAAGAATAAACCTATATTGAAAGTTTGATGCAAATCGAGTATTTCTATCAAGAATTATTGCTTTACGTACTTACGTACATACATAGATACAGAACCTACGGCCCCATTAGTTCTCAGGCTTTGGTAGCTTGATGAGATAAAAACACCTCAAATTACATTATTTCTATCAAGAGTTATCGCGTTACGCACATACGTACATACATGCGTACATACATACATACAGAACCTGTGAGGTCATTATTTCTCTGGCTTTGACGCCCGTGATCTAAAAAACGTAAAACTACATTGGCCTAGGATAAATTAGATCAGCCTAGGACAAACAAGAATGTTCGCGTTGAAGCGGTCATTGAATTCAATAAAATCACGCCAAATTGAATTGGCCTAGGATATACTAGATCGGCCTAGGATAAACTAGTTCAGACCAATAAAAAACAGGCTAAACTAGTTTACCCTATATAGTTAGGCCAAACTAGTCTGTCCTAGGAAAAACTAGTTTATCCGATGGGCGTTAGGATAGACCGGTTTGGCCTAAAATCGGGTTTGGCCCGTAACATATGCATGCAAAAAAAAAAAAAAAAATTAAGCCATTCCATCAAATAGTTTTTTTTTAAATCTTGGTGTCAGTCGTCAAAAATCAAGTTTTGAGAAAACACGACTTAAAGTTGAAATTATATGGATGCGGCTATGTAAATATTGATACATAAATACTTATAACTCCGTTAAAAATGCTAATATTTTTATGCGGTTTTTTGCATTGACTTAAGAATTAATTGAATAATCAAACTAGATCATAAAAAACATCGATTTTTTGAAAAGTTTTCAACCCCTGAGCCCCTTGATACTCTTTGGGAAAAATACTTAGCATAACAGACAACTGAAACTTAAGAACTCATATATGACAACATCTCTTAATTATTCCGAAGTCTGATCAAAAATAACCATATTTAAAACCTTAAAATGGATAAAAGGAAATTTGTTTACTTTCTGTGTGGTACTTGCAAAATTTCAGCTTGAAATTTTTGATAAAATAAAATTTGTGGTTAAGAATATGTTTATTCTGGATCAGGCTCCGGAATAATTAAGAAATGCTGACATCTACGAAAACTGTGTTTCAATACTCGGCTATATTCTAAACTAGAGATTTGGTCAACTGTGGCACGCCAGCTACCACTAAAATTTTATAGTTATCGTTGATTAAATACCGAATATCAGCGATTCAAGAAGTCAGCTTTTTACGTAAAAAATTTGCGGTAGCTGGCGTATCACACTTGGCCACCTTTGTTCTAAACCCATTACTAAGATGTTTTGTTTAAAATGTATTGTAATTAGGCGAAGCTACTTTTTGAAAAATAATCGTAAATGTTCTGTGAATTTTAATCTTTTTTCTGTTGATCGATGCTTGCATTCTGATGATTGTGCTTAACTTATAACAGGGTTCGCACAAGTATCCAAGGTTGCCACTGGCCCGCTTTTTGAAAACTAATAATATTTCAGAAGAAAATTAATGTTAGGTTTCTGCGACAATTGCGAGAAAAAAAATCGTTTTAAATAATCTTCTGCGAAATTTATAAAAAAGATTTTCCTCAGGTAAGTAGTGGTGTTTAAAAAACGGACCAAGTGGGAGCCCTCAATATCGTTAGCTTTCCAGGTCAAATAATAGTACTTTTTTTAACCCTTTCCGGCACACTGTGCCCAGTCCGGGATACCTAATTTTAATTCCAGATTTTCAAACGGTACCAATAATATTTTAATAAAATTTTGCTTTTATAGTGAAAGCTTAAATTAAGGTGCTCTTAATTTCTCAAAAAGTTGTTTCTAAATTCCCGTGTCTTTCGATAATTTCTCATTTTACTAACAGAATTTGTCCGTGCCGGAAAGGGTTAAGAAATAAATCTTGTTCAAACGCACGAAATTTTGCCTCGTTTAAAGAGAAATTTTATGTAAGAAAATACTGGTACAGAGGAATATCCTCATATTGGAATTCAAGGACCCGTACAAACCCTATTATAAATTATCTAGCATCTTAAAACGCTTTAATATTCTATTGCTATCAAAAAATATCTTTTTATCTCTTATATAAGCTATTCCCCAGTTCCAGCAGTACTGCGTTTGTAATATATTTGATAGCATTTTTTATCTTAAAACTGCTTGTGTAAGGGTCTATTACATAAACCCAGCAATAAATCTTAGAATTCTTTTATACTGTAAAATTATAAATAACAAAATATACTTCGTTTTACTTAATAAATAAATTAACAAATTACGAAAATGATCACGTTTACAGCAAAATTTTCATGAAATTGATTCCATAAAATATCTTTTAATTAAAATAATAAAACTTTTACTAATTAGTTCTATTATTTCTTTATTTTCATTCACAAAATACTAAAAATACACTAAATTCATTTCATAACATTAAAACTTTAATGAAGTAAAGATGTTCATTAGAACTGAAAGTATGTTTAAATTAGAAATTTTAATTGGAAATCAAAATTAACCAATGTCGCACAGCAAATTTTAATTAGATTTTGTTTATTTTCAAAAACTTTTTATGGCCACAGTCAGACAAGCTTTGTGTCTTCATATACATAAAAGATCATGATGGCTTTAATTTAAACACTCATTAGCATAAAATAAACTATATTACAATAGATTTTGGGTACATTAATTAGTAATCTTAATTTTTAATCTTATTTTTTTAAATTACAGATTATTAAAAAACATTTAATAATACTTTAACATTAGGTAAACCTTATAACAATATTATTCCAGCATACAAAAATTATCTCAATGTTATCAGTTAAAGCAATTTTAAAATTAATTTACTTTATCTTATTAATCAATTTTCGTAACACATTTATAATCTTTATGTGACTAAAGAATATTCATGAGATACACATCATTTAAAAAAGACAACACCAAGCAGAAGATCATTTATTTTATTTATATTTTTTGTTTTGTTTTAGTTGATTTCTCATTTGTCTCTTAAACATTAAATCATAAATAAAAAACATCTGATTGGTTGAATAATATATTAATAATACATTAACTATTTTTATGAAAAAACATTCTATGATTTCACAAATTTGCTTAAAACAGGCAGGAAAAATCACGTGTTAAGCATAGATTATAAAACACTTTCCAACACTTCCTGAGATCTTTAACAAAACTTCGTTATTTAGAGAAATAAGGTTTTATTGTCTAGGCCAAATATGTATTCCAATACTTTTGAACAGCCCTGTATTTGATCTGTCGCTTGATATATATGCTATATAATAGGAAAATTTAGTTTTTAAAGAAAACGCCAAGTTGGTTGAAATTTCTATTTCAGTAATTCATAGTAATGAATAGAAACATACTTGAATACTTTTGTTCAGCCCTGTAGTTTACCTAGTACCTTTATTACACGCCAATATTTTACTAAAATTTAGTTCAAACAAAAATACTCTTAAAACTACTTAAATCACATCCCAAGAAATTATCATCCATGGGTGACCATGTATCCAATTCTTTGCGCCAACCTGTGTATCATTTTATCTATATTCTACAAATATTTCTTAGTAAACTGAAAGCAGTTCGACTTACAAATGCGTAACTTATTTAAAAACCTCCTTTAAGTAAATTACGCACATATTCAGTAACATTTACGAGCTCTTTTGTGTAACCTTGTATATCAACCATAGAATTTATTCGCACCATATTGTATGCATACATTTAGTGAAACTTAAACACACATATCATAATTAAAAATTCATTTCGTTCATACATCAGCCATCATCGATAATATGTAGTATTTGGGATAGAATAAGCAATTTGAAATATTTTTTGTCTCCCTGTAAATGCTATGCGCTTCATATTATGCGTGAAACATTAAGCTTTAGTGGCGTATGTAAAACTTTATTCTACATGAAATTGTTGAACATACTTAAAATATGTCGCAAACAATCGCCCCCTTTATTATTGTATAATGGAATTTTTTTGTAAGGCCCTGTAAATGAATAATAAATATTCTTTTCACTGCATATTTTCAGAATGCATATTTTAGTGTACTTCACAAATGCATGTATATTTGAAATATATATTTGAAGATGTTTGGCAGGGTGTAACACCTTTAAAATTCATTTGAAGCGATGTTTTCCCATAGGCCGTAATGTAACGGGAAACTTTTGACTATCCTTGTAAATAAACTAATTATGATAGAAATTTCACTTTCAATGGGATTCGAGCTAAGCTAAACATCATTAACCGCTAAAAGTTTTATGGCAAACCGATTAGATTTACGAGAGTTAGAGCGCGGACAGACGGACAGACAAACCGAATGCATAAACACTTTTCACCTTTGTTGGAAAGTTTTGAAAATATTACCGCATCTATTATTCATAACTGCCAACTACTATTATATTTAACCACAGTAGAGGAGGAATGAGAGTTCAGCGGCATGAGGTGGTGTGTGGTGGAGGAGGAGAGGAGGAGGAGGCCCACCACCACCTCACAGAGAGAGGAGGAGGTCCTCCACCACCACCTGAATGAGAAGCTTATCTGATGGAGAGTGTATTATACTGTAGTAGGATGATGGGGAGGGCTTTAAATTGAGGGGGCTTAAATTTTTTTTAGGGTTTGAAACTTATGAGATTATACTGTAGTAGAGGGTTGGATGGTTTGAGTCTGTTACAGTATGATGGGATTTTTGAGAGAGAGAGAGAGAGAGAGGGGAGGGCTTATTTTTTAGGAGGGGCTTAAAATTGAGGGGGGGCTTAAAATTTTTTTAGGGAGTTTAAATTAAAGTAGAGATTGAAATCAACTTAGAATAGGAAAGATATTTGAAAATGGGTGAAGGATGTTTTGACTCTGTTACAGTATGATGTGATTTTAGGAAAGGGGGGGGGAGGGTTTAATTTTTAGGGGGCTTATTTTTCTGAAAGGCTTAAATGTATTTTTTTTCTTTAAGATTGAAATCAACTTAGAGTAGGAAGGAAATTTGAACATATCGTAAAATATGTTATAGTAAGATGAGATTTTAGGAAGGGGGAGGGCTTAATTTTTAGGGGGGCTTATTTTTCTGAAAGGCTTAAATATTTTTTAATGATTGGAATCAACTTAGAGTAGGAAGGAAATTTGAACATATCGAAAAATATGTTATAGTATGATGAGATTTTAGGAAGGAGGAGGGCCTAATTTTTAGCGGGGCTTAATTTTTAAGAGGCTTAATTTTTTATTTCGGATCTGAAACTTATAATATCATACTATAGGAAAGGGGTAACATCCTCATTTTCCATCCCCCCCCCCGGAAGATTTCTATTTGGGTGTTGCCCTCTGTTTAATCGAATTTTTGTTGGAAATTAATAATTTTAAAAAATTGTGTCTGATCAATTAAGCATTGCCCATCACGCCTGTAAGATAATTGAGCATTGCGATAAGGAGGAAGGTGAGTCTGATCAATTAAACATTAATCATAATTGTCCATTGCTCATCCCGCCAGTGGCCGCAGAACCGGTCTTCTTCTTCTTTCGTTGGAAATTAATAATTTTTTAAAAATTGAGTTTTCCAAAAGGCTTTAGTGGGATTCGAACCTGTAAAAGAATTTCTTGACTTGATAATTTGTTGTGGATTAATCTAATCAAGCCAAGAAGTTCTGGTTTTAAGTCGAAAAATTGTTTAAAGGTCGGTAAAATCATACTTTAGCAGTGGGAATTCACCTCCACCCCTTCCTTCATACTTTGTTTTAATATCCGTTGCTCTTGCGGTCGTGGAACAGGATTGAATAAGTTTTTATTAGAGTAGAAAACTGAATAATAATTTGAACTTTTTTTGAATATTATTATTATTAGATAAAATTATTTCAAGATTAAATAGGAAGTTAACCTTCTGTAATGACTCTGAATGTCTCATATTACAATCGAATCATCCCTAACTTAAAATAGTATGTTATCAACACGTATTCACTGTCTTGCACAAACATCCGATAACGAAACAATTTTAACAGGAACTAGCTGATACATGAAAAATATCAACTTATTTTATCTAACTTTCACTTATTTACAAATGATGCGAATTGAAACGAGGGGTTTTCTGAAATAATAAAAAAAACATATATTTTTGCAAAGGCTATGGGTCCCCCAACATATATTAAAAAATTAATATGTGTTGTAAAATATGAATTTTAGATTTTAACTTTACTTTACCTAAACCTTAATTATTCATACACATTGATTTTTCGATATATAGTTCTAATAAACGGTTAATTGCCATGCATTTATTTTAGTAAGTTTGTTGTATTCACATAAAAAGTGTTTTTACAAGTTATCATCTGTTAGTCGATAACGACAAATTTAAGCAATGTATTACTTTAGTATAGTTTTATCACTGTGCTGAAAATAAGTGATTCTTTTTCCGTTAATTTTCACATGATCAACACCAGATAACATCGAGCCTTTCTTATCAAATACCATTACATTATCAGATCACTTTGTAAACCAATCCTATTATTTTTTAAAAAACAGTAGCGCCTCCTAGAATTTAACAGATTTTTGTGAATCAGTAGAAATTTATCACACTGTTTATTGTTTTTTTTTTTTTTTTTGTCATATGAAGATATTAAGCGCTGTTCTTTAAGTGAGTGCTGTACAAGAAATTTCTTACTTCATGAATATGGAATCGGATTTACCCAGTCAAGAGGTGCAAGTTTCGAATAGTGAAAGATCACCCTCTTCATTAACCCAATCATCCTTTTCTTGTAATCAATGTCAAAAATGCTTCTCTACAAAGATTGCGTTAACCAGACATCAAAGATCCCACTTGGATAAAAAGCCCTTTAAATGTGAAACTTTCATTTTAAGTACTGATTTAAAACGACATAGTGTTACTCATTCCAAGACACCCACTTTATATAAATGTGATCAATGTGCAATGGAATTTTATAGAAAGTATTCGTTAAGAATTCACAAGAGATTTCATAAGACATATAAATGCAATGAATGTTCAATAGAACTCTCTAAAAAATATTTGTTAAAAATTCACAAGAGATCTCATAAGAAGTTTCATGTTTGTGAAAAATGTTCTAACTCGTTTCTATCAAAGTCTGCTTTAACTAAACATAAAAAAAGTCATCGTCAAAAGGAATATAAATGTAAACACTGTGCTGTTATATTTTACTCTGATATCGATTTTTTATTTCACAAAAAAGTTCATTACAGGAATTTCGAATGCAAACACTGTAACAAAACATTTAATGTTGACACCAAGTTTATTCAACATTTGATTAAAATGCATAAGTGAAAAAATGCAAACTTTGTCAAATCATGTGAACTGGTTGATTTTCTGTACAGTTTATAATTTTTTTGTATTTTTATCATTATCGAGAATGATGAATAAATAATGTGTAAATGAAAAAAAGCTTTTGTCTTGTATTTTTGTTATAACAATTTATGAATTTTAATAATTATTTCACGAGATTTACTTAAATTTTAACCTTTAGAAAAAAGGTTCTTATCAATTAAAATTAGAGTTCACTTTAATTTATTAATTTTTCATTTTAAAATACTGAATTTGTATTTATATTGAATTAATTTTAAAATACTTTTAATATATTAGAATTATTTACCAAGTTTAATTTGTATTAACAATTGTTATTTACATAATCATGATGGATATTACCTAGTGTTGTCACAAAAATTTTCAAAAAGAACGAAACTGTTAACAATAAGTATTATTCATTACTTAGATTAAAACTTTTACCTAGTGTTGCCAGAAAAATTTTCAAAGATAGAGAAACTGATAACATTATTTATCAAAAGCTTACTTAAATTAAAACCTTGTGTTGCCACAAAATTCTTCAAAAATAGTAAAACCACTAACATAATTTATAAACTACCACTTATGTACAAAGACTGTTTTTTTAGATTATTAAAAAATGGTTGACTAAAACTTATAGCATTACTAATTTTTTAATGTTTAACTGTAACCGACGCTGATTTTTTAACATATATTAGGATATGTGTTGTTTTTAAGCATTCAGTTTGCAACTGATTTCCGTTTGAACTTCATCAGCGACTATCCTTATTTTTTGAAAATGGATTCTGTAGTAAATTTGATAAAAAGACCTCTCGACGAAGTAGTTCCTTCTTCAAAGTATCAATGTTTAGAAGAATGTAATGAACCTATTTATGTGAATGAATTAAACTTGTCGAGATTAGAAGTTCCCAATACATTGAACACTAACAATGAGACAATATCATGTGATTATTCACTGAATGTGAAATCTGAGATTAATACGAATATTTTTAACTTAATTTCCCAAGACGAATATTTTCAAGAACCCGCTACTAGATGTGAAGAGACTGTGTTTCAAGCAATCAACCTTTCCCAAGCAAGTGATGAAAGCCAATCCACCACTCCACGAACTAAAAGGGGCAAATCCTGTAATCGTGTTATATTTCGAGAAGAACTCAGTGATTGTATCTTCTTAATTTTAAAACTGTATAACAGACAATTTTATATACATATTCAAGAGTTTAAACGCAGTGGGCTTACTAATGAAGAAATTGTAACGAAAAATGCAATTTTTATGGATGTTAACAGTTGGTACGAATTTTGCAATAAAATTTTTCCATTTAATTTGAAGTATAAAAGTTCCTCGTTTGTTGCTAATAACATGATATTAGTGTTACATTTTAATAATTCTATCATGCGAATTAAACATTTAAAGAATTATTCTCACATTGACTTGAACGAGTATCAGTTAGAAAAGTTAAAAATAAAAGCCTTTGATCTGAATAAAGAACTTCTTCAGCATATATATGTAAAGCATTTACCAAACTTAATAAGACAGAAATGTACCGTTAGTCACACATCTTTAGAAAATGAACGCATCTGCCAACATAAACTTATAACGTGTATTGAAAATAGTATGTCGAGTATATTGAAGCGGATTTTTGAATGCAATGGATGTGTTTTTAAGCACGAATCTGTAATCTTTCATCCCTGTTTGATATTAAATAATCGACAAAAATTTGAACAAATAGGAGAAATGGTATTAACTCTAATAGATTTCGACTTTGTTATTTCCTCGTTTTTAAACGAAGTAGATTGTATTAGTGAAAACTTCTTATCTAATATTAATGTAGAAACCATTCAAAACGAATTGTTTAAAATAATGAAATAAAATGTTTTACTATTCTCTTTAATATGTGTGTTTAATTATTTTCAAAATGTATGTTTATTTCATTTAGCTTTTTCAAAACATTTATAAATTGTTTCAATTTGTATATGTATAAAAAAAGAAACTTCATTATTAATAAAAAATATATTAACTATCTTAAATAATAATAATAATCTTAATTATTTTAATTCATTCTTTTCAAAAATTAGAAAGTTAAAAAGTTAATAAAAATTAATAAGTTAAAAAAAACTTTATACAAAAATTAATATTAATAGAAATTTTTTTCAAATGTTTAAAATATATTTTGAAAATTTTAAAATGTATTACAACTTATCAAAATTGAGTTTACTGATTTATATGAGTATGTATATTATTTTCACTCTATTATATTACTGTAACATTACAACAGATTCATAGTTAATGACATATAAACATTAGGATGTATATAAAAGCAATAGATTAATATACTCTCTTGTTTTATTAAAAATAAAATAACTTCATAAAAATGTTAAAAAAATAAAAAGTTTATGAAAAGTTTAAAAAATAATTCATTAGATAAAAAAAGATAAAAAAAAATCACAAATTAAAAAATATATTTCATAAGTTTACAAAAAAAAAAGTAACATAAAAGTTTTATCGAAAAAAAAAAGTAACATAAAAAGTTTTAACAAAAAAAAAAAGTAACATAAAAAGTTTTAACAAAAAAAAGTATTATAAAAAGTGTTATAAAAAGTTTTAACAGAAAAAAAAAACTTTACACAAAAAATAATATCAATAGAATTTTTTTCAAATGTTTAAAATATATATATTTTGCAAAAGTTAAAATGAGTTTTCTGATTTATGTATATTATTTTCACTCTATTATCTTACTCTAACATTGCAATTCATTCAGAGTTAAACATATAAACATTAGGATGTGTATAAAAGCAATGCATTAATATACTATCTTGTTATTAAAAGATAAAATAATTTCATAAAAATATTTTCAAAATTAAAAAAATGTTTCATAAGTTTACAAAAAATAAAAACTTTACGAAAAAGTTTAAAAAATAATTCATAAGATTAAAAAAAATATTTCATAAATTAATAAAATATATTTCATAAGTTAAAAAAAAAATCATAAGTTAAAAGTTATTTCAACAGTTCTTTAATAATTAAAAAAAAAAAAAAAAAAAAAAAAAACTTTATAGAAAAAATAATATCAATAGAAATTAAATGTTTAAAATTTATTTCACAAAAGTTAAAATGTATTACATCTTATCAAAAATGAGTTTACTGATTTATGTATGCATGTACATTATTTTCACTGTATTATCTTACTGCAACATACATTTATAGTTAACATACATTTATAGTTTAACACATATAAACATTAGGATGTGTATAAAAGCAACGCATTAATATACTATCTTGTTTTATTAAAAGATAAAATAACTTCATAAAAATCTTTTCAAAATAAAAAAAGTTTCATAAGTTTACAAAAAATAAAACTTTGTGAAAAAGTTAAAAAAAATATTTCATAACATTAAAAAAAATATTTCATAAATTAAAAAAATGTATCTATGTATATTTCACAAGTTTAAAAAAAAAATTAAATGTTTAAAAAATGATTTACAAGTTTAAAAAAAAAATTACAACTTATCAAAAAATGAGTTTACCGATTTACCGATTTATGTGTGTATGTTATTTACATCATATTATCTTACTACCAACATTACAGAACGTTCTTAGTTAAACACTTATAAACATCAGCAAATGTATAAAAGCAGTTGATACTTTCCTGTTTTTATTAAAAGTCATACTAACTTTATAAAAATGTTTTCAAATAATAATAAAAAAAGCTGTTAAGTTATTAGATTCTCCTCTTTAATTGCATCTCATTGATAAGTTTTAATCAACCATCCAACCATGCAACTGTTTTCACAATCAACTATTATGTGAGTTAGGATTTCATTGGTAAATTTTAATCAACCAACCAACCAACATTTTACGTAACCAACTATTTATTTTCCCTAGCAATCAGCTATTTATTTACCCTACTAACCAAAAAGCTTTTATCGACACATGAACAAAATTTTAAGATGCAAGACTCGTCCTTTTTAATCGAAAAAACAATGACTTATATTATATATTTTTTTTCTTACTTAAATGAAACCTTCGCATGTGCATGGTAAAACTTGGAAAAATTCATTTAATACACAAATTTAAAGTTAACAGTCAAGGTCTTCACACTTCTTTTAGAATTGTAGTAACATTTTACCAAATATCTTTAGAACTCAACAAGGTTTTAAATAATTATTTTAATAAAAATTGTCATTTGTAAGTAACATTATTGAACTAACTTGGAAAAATTAACTTGGCAAAACAGGTTTTCGCTGTTCCAACTTAGTAATATTCATAAGTTTATATGCTAATCAACCTGTTTGGTTATGTCCCAGCATGGCTTTATAAAATATATCTTAAAAAAACCTTTAATATTAATGTTTAAAAATATGCAGTTAGTCTTTTATAGATAATTATTTTCACTTCTTTTATTTAAAAACATTTTTAAATAAAATTAATACAGTTGCCAATTTATCTGTGCGTTATGAAATGTGCATGCAAAACTTTTAATTATAATTTTCACATTTTTAGTATTTCAAATTATTGTTTTCAAGGTGTACTAAAATTTGGAAAAATATTTAATTTTCATGCATAATTAAAATAAAATAGTTTAATAATAAAGACACATTTAACATTCTATACTCACCGTCGCAAAAGCACGTCCAACGCAGTCAAATGTTTGGGAAGAAATGAAAAATTCAAAGTCCTTATCAGAAAATGTTATCAGATAACTGTATCAAAAGATCTGTGACGTCAAAGAACATGTATCATCAACTGATCACGTGATGTATACCACGTGACTAATGCTTTGTTTTCTAGATTATGTTCTTTGACGTCACAGATCTTTTGATACAGTTATCTGATATCATTTTCTGATAAGGACTTTGAATTTTTCATTTCTTCCCAAACATTTGACTGCGTTGGACGTGCTTTTGCGACGGTGAGTATAGAATGTTAAATGTGTCTTTATTATTAAACTATTTTATTTTAATTATGCATGAAAATTAAATATTTTTCCAAATTTTAGTACACCTTGAAAACAATAATTTGAAATACTAAAAATGTGAAAATTATAATTAAAAGTTTTGCATGCACATTTCATAACGCACAGATAAATTGGAAACTGTATTAATTTTATTTAAAAATGTTTTTAAATAAAAGAAGTGAAAATAATTATCTATAAAAGACTAACTGCATATTTTTAAACATTAATATTAAAGGTTTTTTTAAGATATATTTTATAAAGCCATGCTGGGACATAACCAAACAGGTTGATTAGCATATAAACTTATGAATATTACTAAGTTGGAACAGCGAAAACCTGTTTTGCCAAGTTAATTTTTCCAAGTTAGTTCAATAATGTTACTTACAAATGACAATTTTTATTAAAATAATTATTTAAAACCTTGTTGAGTTCTAAAGATATTTGGTAAAATGTTAGTACAATTCTAAAAGAAGTGTGAAGACCTTGACTGTTAACTTTAAATTTGTGTATTAAATGAATTTTTCCAAGTTTTACCATGCACATGCGAAGGTTTCATTTAAGTAAGAAAAAAAATATATAATATAAGTCATTGTTTTTTCGATTAAAAAGGACGAGTCTTGCATCTTAAAATTTTGTTCATGTGTCGATAAAAGCTTTTTGGTTAGTAGGGTAAATAAATAGCTGATTGCTAGGGAAAATAAATAGTTGGTTACGTAAAATGTTGGTTGGTTGGTTGATTAAAATTTACCAATGAAATCCTAACTCACATAATAGTTGATTGTGAAAACAGTTGCATGGTTGGATGGTTGATTAAAACTTATCAATGAGATGCAATTAAAGAGGAGAATCTAATAACTTAACAGCTTTTTTTATTATTATTTGAAAACATTTTTATAAAGTTAGTATGACTTTTAATAAAAACAGGAAAGTATCAACTGCTTTTATACATTTGCTGATGTTTATAAGTGTTTAACTAAGAACGTTCTGTAATGTTGGTAGTAAGATAATATGATGTAAATAACATACACACATAAATCCATAAATCGGTAAATCGGTAAACTCATTTTTTGATAAGTTGTAATTTTTTTTTTAAACTTGTAAATCATTTTTTAAACATTTAATTTTTTTTTTAAACTTGTGAAATATACATAGATACATTTTTTTAATTTATGAAATTTTTTTTTAATGTTATGAAATATTTTTTTAAACTTTTTCACAAAGTTTTATTTTTTGTAAACTTATGAAACTTTTTTTTATTTTGAAAAGATTTTTATGAAGTTATTTTATCTTTTAATAAAACAAGATAGTATATTAATGCGTTGCTTTTATACACATCCTAATGTTTATATGTGTTAAACTATAAATGTATGTTAACTATAAATGTATGTTGCAGTAAGATAATACAGTGAAAATAATGTACATGCATACATAAATCAGTAAACTCATTTTTGATAAGATGTAATACATTTTAACTTTTGTGAAATAAATTTTAAACATTTAATTTCTATTGATATTATTTTTTCTATAAAGTTTTTTTTTTTTTTTTTTTTTTTTTTAATTATTAAAGAACTGTTGAAATAACTTTTAACTTATGATTTTTTTTTTTTTACTTATGAAATATATTTTATTAATTTATGAAATATTTTTTTTAATCTTATGAATTATTTTTTAAACTTTTTCGTAAAGTTTTTATTTTTTGTAAACTTATGAAACATTTTTTTAATTTTGAAAATATTTTTATGAAATTATTTTATCTTTTAATAACAAGATAGTATATTAATGCATTGCTTTTATACACATCCTAATGTTTATATGTTTAACTCTGAATGAATTGCAATGTTAGAGTAAGATAATAGAGTGAAAATAATATACATAAATCAGAAAACTCATTTTAACTTTTGCAAAATATATATATTTTAAACATTTGAAAAAAAATTCTATTGATAATATTTTTTGTGTAAAGTTTTTTTTTTTCTGTTAAAACTTTTTATAACACTTTTTATAATACTTTTTTTTGTTAAAACTTTTTATGTTACTTTTTTTTTTTTGTTAAAACTTTTTATGTTACTTTTTTTTTCGATAAAACTTTTTATGTTACTTTTTTTTTTGTAAACTTATGAAATATATTTTTTAATTTGTGATTTTTTTTTATCTTTTTTTATCTAATGAATTGTTTTTTAAACTTTTCATAAACTTTTTATTTTTTTAACATTTTTATGAAGTTATTTTATTTTTAATAAAACAAGAGAGTATATTAATCTATTGCTTTTATATACATCCTAATGTTTATATGTCATTAACTATGAATCTGTTGTAATGTTACAGTAATATAATAGAGTGAAAATAATATACATACTCATATAAATCAGTAAACTCAATTTTGATAAGTTGTAATACATTTTAAAATTTTCAAAATATATTTTAAACATTTGAAAAAAATTTCTATTAATATTAATTTTTGTATAAAGTTTTTTTTAACTTATTAATTTTTATTAACTTTTTAACTTTCTAATTTTTGAAAAGAATGAATTAAAATAATTAAGATTATTATTATTATTTAAGATAGTTAATATATTTTTTATTAATAATGAAGTTTCTTTTTTTATACATATACAAATTGAAACAATTTATAAATGTTTTGAAAAAGCTAAATGAAATAAACATACATTTTGAAAATAATTAAACACACATATTAAAGAGAATAGTAAAACATTTTATTTCATTATTTTAAACAATTCGTTTTGAATGGTTTCTACATTAATATTAGATAAGAAGTTTTCACTAATACAATCTACTTCGTTTAAAAACGAGGAAATAACAAAGTCGAAATCTATTAGAGTTAATACCATTTCTCCTATTTGTTCAAATTTTTGTCGATTATTTAATATCAAACAGGGATGAAAGATTACAGATTCGTGCTTAAAAATACATCCATTGCATTCAAAAATCCGCTTCAATATACTCGACATACTATTTTCAATACACGTTATAAGTTTATGTTGGCAGATGCGTTCATTTTCTAAAGATGTGTGACTAACGGTACATTTCTGTCTTATTAAGTTTGGTAAATGCTTTACATATATATGCTGAAGAAGTTCTTTATTCAGATCAAAGGCTTTTATTTTTAACTTTTCTAACTGATACTCGTTCAAGTCAATGTGAGAATAATTCTTTAAATGTTTAATTCGCATGATAGAATTATTAAAATGTAACACTAATATCATGTTATTAGCAACAAACGAGGAACTTTTATACTTCAAATTAAATGGAAAAATTTTATTGCAAAATTCGTACCAACTGTTAACATCCATAAAAATTGCATTTTTCGTTACAATTTCTTCATTAGTAAGCCCACTGCGTTTAAACTCTTGAATATGTATATAAAATTGTCTGTTATACAGTTTTAAAATTAAGAAGATACAATCACTGAGTTCTTCTCGAAATATAACACGATTACAGGATTTGCCCCTTTTAGTTCGTGGAGTGGTGGATTGGCTTTCATCACTTGCTTGGGAAAGGTTGATTGCTTGAAACACAGTCTCTTTACATCTAGTAGCGGGTTCTTGAAAATATTCGTCTTGGGAAATTAAGTTAAAAATATTCGTATTAATCTCAGATTTCACATTCAGTGAATAATCACATGATATTGTCTCATTGTTAGTGTTCAATGTATTGGGAACTTCTAATCTTGACAAGTTTAATTCATTCACATAAATAGGTTCATTACATTCTTCTAAACATTGATACTTTGAAGAAGGAACTACTTCGTCGAGAGGTCTTTTTATCAAATTTACTACAGAATCCATTTTCAAAAAATAAGGATAGTCGCTGATGAAGTTCAAACGGAAATCAGTTGCAAACTGAATGCTTAAAAACAACACATATCCTAATATATGTTAAAAAATCAGCGTCGGTTACAGTTAAACATTAAAAAATTAGTAATGCTATAAGTTTTAGTCAACCATTTTTTAATAATCTAAAAAAACAGTCTTTGTACATAAGTGGTAGTTTATAAATTATGTTAGTGGTTTTACTATTTTTGAAGAATTTTGTGGCAACACAAGGTTTTAATTTAAGTAAGCTTTTGATAAATAATGTTATCAGTTTCTCTATCTTTGAAAATTTTTGTGGCAACACTAGGTAAAAGTTTTAATCTAAGTAATGAATAATACTTATTGTTAACAGTTTCGTTCTTTTTGAAAATTTTTGTGACAACACTAGGTAATATCCATCATGATTATGTAAATAACAATTGTTAATACAAATTAAACTTGGTAAATAATTCTAATATATTAAAAGTATTTTAAAATTAATTCAATATAAATACAAATTCAGTATTTTAAAATGAAAAATTAATAAATTAAAGTGAACTCTAATTTTAATTGATAAGAACCTTTTTTCTAAAGGTTAAAATTTAAGTAAATCTCGTGAAATAATTATTAAAATTCATAAATTGTTATAACAAAAATACAAGACAAAAGCTTTTTTTCATTTACACATTATTTATTCATCATTCTCGATAATGATAAAAATACAAAAAAATTATAAACTGTACAGAAAATCAACCAGTTCACATGATTTGACAAAGTTTGCATTTTTTCACTTATGCATTTTAATCAAATGTTGAATAAACTTGGTGTCAACATTAAATGTTTTGTTACAGTGTTTGCATTCGAAATTCCTGTAATGAACTTTTTTGTGAAATAAAAAATCGATATCAGAGTAAAATATAATAGCACAGTGTTTACATTTATATTCCTTTTGACGATGACTTTTTTTATGTTTAGTTAAAGCAGACTTTGATAGAAACGAGTTAGAACATTTTTCACAAACATGAAACTTCTTATGAGATCTCTTGTGAATTTTTAACAAATATTTTTTAGAGAGTTCTATTGAACATTCATTGCATTTATATGTCTTATGAAATCTCTTGTGAATTCTTAACGAATACTTTCTATAAAATTCCATTGCACATTGATCACATTTATATAAAGTGGGTGTCTTGGAATGAGTAACACTATGTCGTTTTAAATCAGTACTTAAAATGAAAGTTTCACATTTAAAGGGCTTTTTATCCAAGTGGGATCTTTGATGTCTGGTTAACGCAATCTTTGTAGAGAAGCATTTTTGACATTGATTACAAGAAAAGGATGATTGGGTTAATGAAGAGGGTGATCTTTCACTATTCGAAACTTGCACCTCTTGACTGGGTAAATCCGATTCCATATTCATGAAGTAAGAAATTTCTTGTACAGCACTCACTTAAAGAACAGCGCTTAATATCTTCATATGACAAAAAAAACAAAAACAATAAACAGTGTGATAAATTTCTACTGATTCACAAAAATCTGTTAAATTCTAGGAGGCGCTACTGTTTTTTAAAAAATAATAGGATTGGTTTACAAAGTGATCTGATAATGTAATGGTATTTGATAAGAAAGGCTCGATGTTATCTGGTGTTTATCATGTGAAAATTAACGGAAAAAGAATCACTTATTTTCAGCACAGTGATAAAACTATACTAAAATAATACATTGCTTAAATTTGTCGTTATCGACTAACAGATGATAACTTGTAAAAACACTTTTTATGTGAATACAACAAACTTACTAAAATAAATGCATGGCAATTAACCGTTTATTAGAACTATATATCGAAAAATCAATGTGTATGAATAATTAAGGTTTAGGTAAAGTAAAGTTAAAATCTAAAATTCATATTTTACAACACATATTAATTTTTTAATATATGTTGGGGGACCCATAGCCTTTGCAAAAATATATGTTTTTTTTATTATTTCAGAAAACCCCTCGTTTCAATTCGCATCATTTGTAAATAAGTGAAAGTTAGATAAAATAAGTTGATATTTTTCATGTATCAGCTAGTTCCTGTTAAAATTGTTTCGTTATCGGATGTTTGTGCAAGACAGTGAATACGTGTTGATAACATACTATTTTAAGTTAGGGATGATTCGATTGTAATATGAGACATTCAGAGTCATTACAGAAGGTTAACTTCCTATTTAATCTTGAAATAATTTTATCTAATAATAATAATATTCAAAAAAAAGTTCAAATTATTATTCAGTTTTCTACTCTAATAAAAACTTATTCAATCCTGTTCCACGACCGCAAGAGCAACGGATATTAAAACAAAGTATGAAGGAAGGGGTGGAGGTGAATTCCCACTGCTAAAGTATGATTTTACCGACCTTTAAACAATTTTTCGACTTAAAACCAGAACTTCTTGGCTTGATTAGATTAATCCACAACAAATTATCAAGTCAAGAAATTCTTTTACAGGTTCGAATCCCACTAAAGCCTTTTGGAAAACTCAATTTTTAAAAAATTATTAATTTCCAACGAAAGAAGAAGAAGACCGGTTCTGCGGCCACTGGCGGGATGAGCAATGGACAATTATGATTAATGTTTAATTGATCAGACTCACCTTCCTCCTTATCGCAATGCTCAATTATCTTACAGGTGTGATGGGCAATGCTTAATTGATCAGACACAATTTTTTAAAATTATTAATTTCCAACAAAAATTCGATTCAACAGAGGGCAACACCCAAATAGAAATCTTCCGGGGGGGGATGGAAAATGAGGATGTTACCCCTTTCCTATAGTATGATATTATAAGTTTCAGATCCGAAATAAAAAATTAAGCCTCTTAAAAATTAAGCCCCGCTAAAAATTAGGCCCTCCTCCTTCCTAAAATCTCATCATACTATAACATATTTTTCGATATGTTCAAATTTCCTTCCTACTCTAAGTTGATTCCAATCATTAAAAAATATTTAAGCCTTTCAGAAAAATAAGCCCCCCTAAAAATTAAGCCCTCCCCCTTCCTAAAATCTCATCTTACTATAACATATTTTACGATATGTTCAAATTTCCTTCCTACTCTAAGTTGATTTCAATCTTAAAGAAAAAAAATACATTTAAGCCTTTCAGAAAAATAAGCCCCCTAAAAATTAAACCCTCCCCCCCCCTTTCCTAAAATCACATCATACTGTAACAGAGTCAAAACATCCTTCACCCATTTTCAAATATCTTTCCTATTCTAAGTTGATTTCAATCTCTACTTTAATTTAAACTCCCTAAAAAAATTTTAAGCCCCCCCCCCCTCAATTTTAAGCCCCTCCTAAAAAATAAGCCCTCCCCTCTCTCTCTCTCTCTCTCTCTCAAAAATCCCATCATACTGTAACAGACTCAAACCATCCAACCCTCTACTACAGTATAATCTCATAAGTTTCAAACCCTAAAAAAAATTTAAGCCCCCTCAATTTAAAGCCCTCCCCATCATCCTACTACAGTATAATACACTCTCCATCAGATAAGCTTCTCATTCAGGTGGTGGTGGAGGACCTCCTCCTCTCTCTGTGAGGTGGTGGTGGGCCTCCTCCTCCTCTCCTCCTCCACCACACACCACCTCATGCCGCTGAACTCTCATTCCTCCTCTACTAACCACCAGTATTTTTCAAAAAAAAATTCTCTTATTGAAATTGCAGATTTCATGTATTGAACGAAGTTCAGCATGATTGCCTGTTTGGTCTCCAATTTTATTGAGAAATTAAGAGTTCGTACCAGGAATAAAGAGTACTATTTCGTGCTTCGTTTAAAAAAGCATCGGTTATTTGTCAAGAGGCATTTTGTGATGACATAAAGTAAAAGTTCTCTCAAAATTTAAGGTATGGATTTGAAATTTTGAATTAAAATGGGACGCCAAACTAGCAGTGAAGCGGAGAATTTATTTAAAAAATATCAGTGTCCAAAAATCGCAACATTTGGAAGTTGTGATTTTTAAATGATACCAGTGTTGCCAATGGGCTTAGCCTTTTTTTAGGTTTCTTGATTGGCACCACTTTTTGAAATGTTAAGTTTCACATTATTTAATCCTTTTCGGTACGGGCGGATTCTGTTCGTAAAATGAGAAAATATTGGCTGACATCGGAATTTATAAATGAATTTTTAGAAATTAAAAACGCCTTAAATCAAGCTTTCATTGTAAATTTGTATTTTCGAATTAAAATTAGGAGTAGATACACTGTGCCGGAAAGGGTTAATGAAATAATAGTTAAGGCGAAAAGGAGGGGAATTTTACCGTTTCAAAAAAATGGTGCCAAATTCTCAAGAAATCTGAATTTTTAAATAGTAGCTTTCTGAGTACACTGAATGGACCGATAATCTCTAATGCTTATTAATTACACAGTTTATTAATTAACAGTTTTGCTTTCCCGTCGATTTAATTTTAAAAAAATAAAAACTTGTTTCGTAATCGTCACCTCACTATATTATTTACCATTATGTTTATTAAGCAATTGCGATATTATTATTGACACAAAAAATATCAAAAGTTGTGCTTTGCTTGAAAGTTTTGCATTCTATTAATGTACAATTGCATTAAATCTAATAGTCAAATTGCTGAATTATGTTATCAAATTGTAAATATAATGCTATTAGGTTTTATTTCTTTAAAATTATTGCTTTTAGTTGTCTAATTAATATTTAGAAGAATCTAGATAGCTTGTTTCAAGCATGTTTATGTACATCTCTGTACGAATATCGATGTAGAGTAACTACTGTTTAATTACAGAGTATATGTAAAAGGTCGTACACATTTTGGTGTTTAATAATTCATGAAATAATGAAGGTAGATTTAAACTAATAATATTAACAGCTAGATATATTCGAAACGCTTTATGGCCCTCAACAAAGTTGCCAAATCTCGAGCTTTTTGCACACCACTATTATCATAGAGAAAATGTTGTTCTTTTAAATCTCACAAATGTTGCTAATAAATAAAAGAACATTTTCGTAGTAAAACACCGGTAGCCGAAAATCCGGAGACTTGGTATCTTTGCCCTTATGTGTGAATTTCCACATGCACGCCTTTCGTTGCAAAGACAGAGCTGCCACTGGCAACTTTTTAAAAAAAATTATTCGCACCACTATTTCAGGAAAATAAATTTTTTAGTATATGTCTCTTGTAAATTTCATTAAAGTGTATGTGAACTTTTTTTAATGGTGCAAGATATAATTTAAAAAATAATTGCCTGTGGCAGTACTTCACAGAAAATATCGAGACGATAATCGATTTTATGCCATGTACTGGGAAGCATGCCCATATCTACAGTGGCTATTGTGATTGTAATCTTGACATTTGGGTCATCAATAATCGATTCCTTCCTACATTAAAAGGTGTCTTTTACAAATCCCTGAGAAAAACGTCCAGCTGTGTTATTTCAGATGATCTTGGTGTTAAAAACTTTAAGCCGGAGGCAGAGTTGCCAGTGGGCTACTTTTTTAAAAATCAGGTTTCTTGATTGGCGCCACTTTTTTAAAACGGTAAATTACATTTTGTTTTCAGATTATTCATCATACCATGGAATAAGGAACATTTTATCATTCCCGGAAAGTGGTGCCAATCAATAATCTGAATTTAAAACTAGTAGCCCATCTGGCAACACTGGCCGGAGGCCGCAACGGTCGTTCTATGGATTCAGCATCCCAAAGCCATCCCTTCCCGCTTTTTATCAGGGTTCGTACATGTATGGAACATTATGATCAGCAAATTCTTCAATGCCAGTATTTCTTTACTGAAAATCTCTGATTAAATAAGGCGAAACTTCGCGCCTTTGAACTAAATTTATTTTTCTAAATATATATATATATATATATATATATATATATTGGTATTTGACATGGAAAATAACGGTACCAGTACGGATCCTGTTGTTGCATTAAACTTATTGAATTTTTCTTTTAAATTTGACTTGCGGCGACTTTTTTATTGTTTTTTCCTGTAAATTGTCGGAAAGGGTATAAGGAAATCCGATGGGCGCGCTAAACGCCGCGCTGTGCGAATTCTGATTATAAACAAAATATATGAATTATTTTATGCATAAATGTCATAGGTTTGTTCATATCTTCATTATTTCATGAATTATTAAACATCTAATTGTGTCAAACCTTTTATAGACACCATGACTAGTAAGGCTATAGATCAGAATATTGTAGTGTATTATTAGAATATCCAAAGATTCATATTTTTCAGCAATTATTCGATATACACACATAGGTAAACTCGCAATTACACGCACATACACAGTGTTGCCAGTGGGCTACTTTTTTTAAATTCATATTTCTTGATTGGCACCACTTTTTTGAAACGATAAATTACCTTTTGTTTTCACCTTTAATGTTATGTCATTGAATAAAGCACATTTTATCATTTGTAAAGAGTGGTGCCAATCAAGAATCTGAATTTAGAAAAAGTAGCCCATCTGGCAACACTGCACATACAGTATAATTTAAGCGTATATAAATATTTTAGCAGAAGGAGATATAACTATAAATGTATATCTACGCATATTAAAGCAGTTATGCTGTAGCAAAATCACATAATCGTCTTCAACCCGTGTTCTGCGGGATACAATTGGCCACCGTGAGAATTTTAGTGACCCGCAATGACATTTCGAATATTAAACCTTTCAAGGGAGATGTTTGCATGGCGCGAACACTTAATTTTAATTCCAAATTGCCAAGTAACACGTGTAATTTAAATTTTTTTAAATGTTTTTTATGTCATAATATACGCGAAGAAAAGCTTTTAATAATTTAGAAATAAAATTGCTCGAACTTCTGTGTCATTCAATTAATTTCTACATTTTAACAATGGAAGTATTTTCTTTCTGATAGGCATAAGAAACATCGAAAGAAATTTCGGAACGCTTTATTACAGCACATTTTTTTATTAAAAAGGGTAAAGAATATTTGATGAATTATTGAATTTTAACCTTCCTAACCTGTTGAAATTTTACTCAATCTTGATAAAAACATTTCACACCAGAATTGTTATTTAAAATATTTTAATATATTTAATTTTCGTTATAAAAAAAGTTCTGTTTCTAATCGTATGAAACAAATTATAGTCATGGGTCGATTAGACCCATTAAAGGTAGGAAGGCTAACACTAGAACCGCGGTGACGGGTCATTTTGACCCGTATCAAATGAATATGTGCTGATTCCAACCAGAAATTACTTTATGAAAATAGTTAAGTATATGTTCCACAGACATAATTAAAGTAATTAAGTTACATTGTCTTAAATAAAATTTCTGATGTGAAATATTTTTCTAAATCTACAGTAAAATTTCCCGCGGTTCTAGTGTTAAAGATTGTACGTGCTTTATGAAATACCCTGTATTTTACATATGTCATATGCATGAATGTATGTTTATTTATGTCATGAATATTTTTTCTTTTACAGATGTCAACGACCTGGACAAATAGTCATCCTAATGTGCTTCAAGATCAGAAGCATCTCATCTACCATCATTATATCTGTTTCATGAAGAGATTATGCCAGAATAATATTCTTGTTTTAGTGTATAGTACAAATGTTTAATGTGTAAGGATTCAATAAAACAAAAATCTGGAACTGTTTTGTAGTTCTTTTACTTTGTAATATTTTTTTTAATCAGATGCAAAAAAAAAAAAAAAAAAAAAAAAAAAAAAAAAAAAAAAAAAATTCTGAAGAAATGTTTTGTTTTTACCCCTTTAGGGGCAAGTAATAATGTCTTTATAATACTGACTTCTCACCGGAATAATAATAAAAAAATTTTAATTAAGCAAAAGAAAATTTTCATCATTTTGCCACCAAGTTTAAAAATATAAAATTTAGCTAAATGTTTTTGAACCAAATTTTGTTTAAATTAGGTCGGATAAAATATATCCCACCGCCCCTCAATGGATTAAGAGGGATCATGAATTTTAATCCTTCAAAAAATCGATTTTTGTTTTCCCTATTTTGTTTATTTATTTTATTATTATTATTATACACCTCAGCATTTAACAAAACAATCCGTGTGAAAATATTTAAATTAGAATGGAATCAATTTGAAATTTATATGACTATTTTAACATGGATTCAACTGATTTTTTTTATTTTTTCATCCGCTTTTCTGAAAACTGCGCATTTGCTAGACGCACTATAAAAAGAAAAAAGAAAAGTTTGCAGACAGATAATTCAGGATTTGAACTTGTTCTGAAATTTCAAGATCAGGACATTCTTCCGTACCAGTATTTTCTTATATAAAATTTCTTCTTAAATAAGGCAAAATTTCGCTCGTGTAATCTGAATTTATTTTTCTATAAACGTATACTGAAAAATTCCCTGAAGCGTAGGAGATTATTAAAATGAAGCAAATGAAAAAAGGATTGGTAGATACCAAGTGAAATAGACTTTGTTCAAACGACTTTGTTTGTTTCAAACGTAATCTCAAAATATACACAAGCACTTTACCCCACTGTTTCACCAAGCGGTGAATACTTTGCTTGTAATAGTTTTTGGCTGAAATCGGTATCAAATTCGAACATTGTTCACGACTTCGCTGTCTAAAAAATATTCTGGCCTTTCATGCCTTTTTCAATGGACCAAAGATATTAAAATCACATGGGAAAAGATCTGGGGTATAGGTTGGGTATTTCAACACAGTTCACTATATTTCCCCTCAGAAGTGCTTGTTCCAGTCCTGCACATTCTGCGTATTCTCCGTACACTGCCTTTATTCGCCGATGCGATTAGCAAAATCCAACTCTTACTGCCGTTAACCCTTTGAGCTCTGGGGTGTAAATTTCTGAAAAATTCTAAATGTCACATTGGCACCAGTATTTTGCAAAGAAAAAAAACCGCTTAACGATAAAGACGAAAAATGCATTGAACCTTTTTCAAATAAATTTGGTCAAATTTTCTGGTGTCATTGTGACATTTCGGAATTAAAATTATGTAGTAGAAAATTCTACCAGCAGAGCTTAAGGGGTTAAATGACGAGTAATACTAAGTTTGCATTCAGAAGTTCTAGACTCAATGTGACATTTATTAATTCAAATTAAGTGATCCACAAATGATCCATCGCCCTTCAAAGGGTTATTCATAATTACGTGATATAAAGCATAAATAACGAAAAATATAAATGATAAACCTAAGCGTAAAAAACTTTTCTATTACATAATTATTATTTTATTTATACCCCTGAAAACAATTACGGTAATCCAATAGCTTATGAAACGTTTAGATACGTTTATCTGTAAGTTTTAATTAATTGATCAAATTTATGCTAATTCTTTATCTTCAATGACTTAAGCAACTAATAGATATTTTCTGACTAAAAAATCATGGTTTAATTCATTTTCTATGCTCAAAAAGGAATTAAACGAGGTTTAATAACATCACCTGCAGATTTTGATTAATTTAATATCATTTTTATTTAGTTAAATATCTAGATTGAGCTATTTTTTATTTTTAGGCAAAAGTTTAATTTGGATTAAAAAAAATTAATTAAGTTTCGTGACGACTGTTATTTAAATAATAAAATAAATGTAGAAAAGACAAATTTTGAAGTTGCAAGATTTCGAGGAATTTTGTTGAATAATCGATGTCACAATTAAAATAAGATGACAACAGACGTTAAATTAATTTCTAATCCTGAGAAAGACGTGCTTCTCGAAAAATTTATTTACAATCTTAAGAAAAAAAAATTAAATCATTTCAAGTTATCTGTTTTTTTAATAGTTTCAAAACATAGGATATTTCAGTTTCCTTTTTCTTCTTAGTCAAATATTTATAAAAAAATCCTTGACTAACTGGGGTTGTCTGTTATCACCTTATCCTTCACGATTCAGAATTATGACATCGTCGCTTTTGAATAATAAAGTTCTAACAGTCCTTTTAATAAAATGACTTTTTGGCATCCGCTTCTGGCTACTTTCGACAATTTCTGATAAAACTAAATTATTCTATATTGCAAGCGGAAATAATTTAACTAAATAAACTAATAGCAAACTATAACATTATAAATAACTAAGTAAATATCGTCATTTCTATTCAGGAATGTCTTCATAGGTATAAATAGAACTTTACCGTGCCAAAAAATATTTTTCTTTTTTAACCCTTGGAGCTCTGGTTGGTAAATTTCTTCAAAACTCCAAATGTTACATTCGCACCAGCATTTTTCAAAGATAAAAACATGAAAAATATGATTAAACTTTTTTCAAATATATTTGTTCGAATATTCTGGTCCCAATGTGACATTTTGGAATTAAAATCAAGTGGCAGAAAATTCTCCCATCAGAGCTCAAAGGGTTAAAAAAGTTTTTAGAGCCTTATTATTCTCAGGTGACTACATGTAATACGTCTGAGCTAAGGATGTTATATTCAGCAATTCCAAATTCTTACCAGAAGTTTTAAATGAATTACCTTTACTTTAGTTAATCCCGAAATCCCTGTCCATTAAATAAAAGTCAAATTATTCTTTGGGATTTCTGGTGTGAATTTGGAATTTTTAATTAAAACTTGAGGCCATGTTAATTTATCTTCGAGTCTGATGAACTCTGTCCATTTTGTGTTTCCTTGCGCAGAATTAACGGTGGGACCAGGGAAACTTCCACCACTGATTTTAAAATGCTATTTTTCTCTTAATAAATCCGAGTGATTAATTAGGATGAAATTTTTTTTCAATTAATGGATTAACCCCTTGAGCTCTGATGGTAGAATTTTTTACCACATAATTTTAATTCCTAAATGTCACAATGACACCAGAAAATTCGACCAAACTTACTTGAACAAGTTGGAAATTGCAAGTGAAGCGTAGCAAATGAGGTGCGTTCGTACGATAACGAAGTTTTTAAAATATCACTCTCATATATCAATCTTATAAAATTGTAAATAATTACAATTAAAATGCGCACCAAACAATGTTCTCCCTATACCATTATGAAATGGAATACTTTTGTGACGCCTTGTAAATCAATAACAAATATTCTTTGCACCACAGATTATGCAAAATGTATTTATTATAATATGTACTTTATAGATGCATATCAATTTTATTACGTTCGAATAAGTGTAACACCATTAAAATGAATTTGAAACATTTTTCCCCCCTTAACCGTAATGCAACGGAACACTTTTGATTGTCCCTGTAGTTGAACTATATTTCCGATTTTGATAAAATTTGAAATAACTCGACAGAATCATGTAGTAATTATGTATTTAAAATTTCAAACGATTAAAATGCATTTCAAACTTTTTTCCCCATTGACCTAATGTAACGGAATCCTTTTGATTGTCCCTGTAATTGATCTATGCATCCGATTTTCATAAAATTTGAAATGACTCGACAAAATTATGTAATAATTATGTATTTTAAATTTCAAACGATTCAGTTGGGTAGCTTTTGTGCTGTTATGTGCGGACAGACAAACAGACGGACGGACTGAACGACAACAATAGGTGCAACGTATTTACATAATTAAGAACGCACCTAAAAAGTTTTCATGCATTTTTTCGTATTTATCATTAACCGGATTTTTTCTTTGCAAATTACTGGTGCCAATGTGACATTTGGAATTTTCAAGAAAATTACATCCCAGAGCTCAAAGGGTTAAGCATGCATGACTGTCTATTTCTAGGAAGTCTACAGGTATGCGGGAAGTCTATATCTATACAGTGTTAATAACAGATTCCAGTTTGATAATAAGCGGGGAGTGTTATACTAAGAGTTTATCCCAAAAGAATTTTGGGATGTTGTTGCTTGCGAAAGATATAGGGCTCCAAACATACCAGCATTTCACTTTTCATAAAAATGGCATTCACAACCTTGAACTTTGACATTTTCTGTAGGGAAGAGGAAATTTTTTCACGGCTTCAAAATTGAAGATTATTCATTAAACATGATTTACTTCAATATAAAAAAAATATCAAGCCATTTAAAAAAATACAACTATCAAAATGTCACTTTTTTGTCTGAATTTCAAAATAATGGCTCTTAAAACTTCCACAGATTCTATTTAGGAGGAATTCAAAGAAAAATGCCATATAACTAATACCTTATAAATCTATTTGCAACTTCACCTAGTAATTCAGTAATTAGGTGAATTGCGTTAAACTTTCTGTTAACCAGGGAGTTGGGAAGTATCCCTAATGCAGCCTGTGTAAACAAACTAAAGATCTACGTGACAAATTTATATCTGACTTTTTTGCGGGTGATTTTATCAGTCATGTTATTATCTCTTTGCTTTTAAAAAAAATTCTTCATCATTGATATTGTATAATAATCTAATCCTAATAAAATTTCTTTAATATTTTTTAATGAACATTTCTAGCTAGTTCATTAAATGTTTTGTATATTATTTCTTCTATAATTGCAATGTGCAGTAACCCATGGGTGACCAACATTGTTTGATTGAAAATCATTAATCATCACTATTTCTAAATAGAAAATGTCACCTTATATAATGGCCAAATTTCTGTCATTACAAAAGCAAAATTATTCAGATTGAAAATAATAGTATCTTAAGGCTACCATGGGCATACTTTTTTTAAATACTAGTAATTTCAGAATAAGATTTATTGTATTAGGTTTTCAGAATATTTGTAATAAAAATAACTTTGTAGACCAGTTTTTACAAAACTATCAATAGAAATCTTAAAATTAAGTTTAATATTTGAAATAAGAGGCGCTTCCCTGATTCACGTCAGATGTACAACATGTTTTTGCCAATCATGTTTTGCCCGTGTCACGTACGGGCAAATGGTTTCAAATCATGATTTATTCTTCTCACCAGTAATTTTTTATTGTAATTTTTTCATTATTTGATTCTAGCATTTTTCTGATTCAATTAAGCAAAAATTTCTGTTTTAAAAAACAAGTGATAAAAGATTAAAACTTCTCTAAAAGACTCAGAAATAGGCATTATTTGGAAGCTTTTTTCAAAAATATTAAAGCTAATTCGATAGAATTTACTCTGCCGCCCGTGAATCTTAGTCGTATTCGCAGAACCTATTTCTTTCAGATTCGACACCTGTATTTCTTAGTATATATTCCTCGTGTTAAATTTTTAATTTCCTGCAGATTTTATAAAGATGATCACTATTTCATTAAAACATGGAATTATTATTTAACATATTCGTGATTTAAAGTCCTTTAAACTTCTCTGCCTTACTCTTTTTTTGTACCACACACATTTTATAGTAAATTTTACCTTTTTAATCTGTCCATTAAATAGGGAAAAAATTGCTATTAAATATTTGTGGTCCAAAAAAAGCGGAAGAATTAGCAGTTATGTATTAAAAGATTCTTGAATATTATTTTTTCTTGATAGTTAGTTTTGTTATTTATTAACTCCATATAGTAATAATACTTTCCTAATCCAAATAATATTATAAATATGAAACCGTTTGGTAGAATTCAACGTACAAACAGATGAGTAATTTTTTATCAGGATGATTGCATTTATATTCATAATTCATTATATTACCGTAATTTCAGCATGCTACATTTTATTTAAAATGTAGCATGTTAGATCGCGATAACTATTTGACTTCAATTACTAAATAAATCTTCTGGGTCGAAAAATAATTGTTTGATCCGCAGATTATGAAATTGTTTTTTTTTTTTTTTTTTTTTTTTTTTTTTTTTTTTTTTAATAGTGCAAACTTTTTTCCCAAGTTAATAGTATTTACATGTTTTATTTGTTTGTAAGAGATAAAATAGTGAGCAGATAACTATTTAAGATTACTATTATCTGATGTTATCTTTTTACTTATATATTGAACTCATATCATTTTCTGAGTACTTGGGGTTTTAGGGTAATATTTTTCTTATTTTGAAGTTAATCCCAGACAGTATAGTTAGATCCTCTCATAATAAACATATTCCATTGTATTAATGAACAGAAATTCCTCTTTCTATTTAAAAATGCATACCTCAGATAAGGGAAACAAAAGAAGCTGCCTATTTAGCGCGTAGTAAATGGAAAGGGAAGATAGAAGTTTTAGATAGAGATATAGGATCCTTGTGTTACAGAGGTGAATCCCCATAGGTTGTTTGTGGAAGAGGATCGAGAAAAAAAATAGTTCTGGTGTAGACCTCAAGATCCATAGTCGATTTTTTCCTGAGTAGCGTTTTCGGACGAAGAATGTATTGGGGTGCGGACAAGGATTGGAGGCTCTTGGCATATACCGTGCAACGGGTAGGTCAAGAGTTATCTTGCGATAAACCTATTTAGATGCTCTAGTGTGAGAGTGATATAGATATTTTAATAAGTGGACCCAGTATGCTGAAAGTACTTCCTGTACGTAACTTAATATCGGACCGGATCGTCTATATCCGAGCTCTTAAATGTAAGTAATGTTTTGTTTATATGTAAATACGTTGTAAATAAATTGTCCGTTAATTTTAATTGAATGAGTTAACATTCTTTTTGATGATATTCTCACTACGTGCCCGATATCACGTTGTTACATCGGTGGTGACAGCATATCAAAATAACTTAACATTCTTTGAAGTCGCGTGGACTAAGAAAGAGGGCAAAAATATTTCTGAAATATTTAAACATAAAGAGGTAAATAAATGGGGATTAAAGTATTAGTATATAACGTTTATTGTTAAAATAAATTTTAAAGTATTATTTGAATATTATAACGGATTTATCTATTTATGCTAACACAATGCTTATTTTCCCTTAACACTAGAACACCCTAAAAGAATCGATTCGACTCCGACCGAATGATTAAATGTGAATTGGAGCCAGAAATGTTTTCATTAAAAAAATTTAATTTAAAAAACGGAAAACACGTTAACCCTTTAACGGACAAAGCATTTTCGTTGCTAAGATGTTGAAATAAATGAGTGACACCGGTAATTGCGAACAAATCTATTTGTAAATAAGAAAAAGTGATTTTTCCCACACATAATAAAGTGGATTTTTAAAAATTAAAATTCCGATGTCGTTGTTGCATATCAGAATTCAAATTTTGCAGCTTCGTAGAGAAATCAATGAACGTTAAAAGGTTAAATAATCAATTAAATAATTTTAAACCAAAAGTCTGGTATCGTGTGAAATACTTTTATGAAACTTCAGTAAAATTTCCGGACGTTCCAGTGTTAAAAGAATTCTCACTTTGTACAAATGTAACTCACAGATGGCAGCATGTAACAATTTAATAAAAAATAAATGTACATTCAGGCAGTATATAAAAGAACATTACGTGCAGTTTAATCATTACCCTTTGAGCTCTGATGGTTGAATTTTCTACCACTTAATTTTAATTCCGAAATGTCAGAATCGCACCGGAATATTTAACGAAATTTATTTGAAAAAGAATTAATGTACTTTGTTCGTGTACATCGTACACCGATTTTTTTCTTTTCAAAATACTGGTGCCAGTGTCACATTTAGTATGTTGAAGAGATTTGCCTACTACAGTCCAAAGGCTTAGCTGGCCACAGAAAATAGACAATATAGTCTCATTCAAATTTACTTATATTTTTCTCAATATGTGCTTTAAAAAAAGAAGAAGAAGAAAGCACTTAAAGTTCCAATTAATTGTAACAAATTCTAAATTTTTCAATACCAGTTCTTAATTTTTACACAATATTTAGATTTTCGAAAATTTTCTATCTAGGATACCAAACGGGATGTTATCCGGTGAAATAGTTTTAAAATTATGGAAATGTAAAATTCTGAACCCATAAATTAAATTACATTTCAATTGTCAGAATGCGCACTGTGTTGCATGCATACATTTTTTTTATGAATTTAAGGGGCTGTTGCAAATGTAACGTTATCAACTTTTTGGTAACTTTGGATCCTCCCCACTTTCGATATCATACGTTATCATCCCTCTACCCCCCATCCCTTACCCACACCACCACCACCGTTAATAATATCGTTACCAACGTTTTTTTTTTTTTTTTTTTTTTTTGTTTTTTTTTTTTTTTAGAATTCATTTATTTTGTTTGCAATGGTGTACATAAACTAATTACAATTATTTTTCACATGCTTTATTGATTCAAATAACGAAAAGTCAACAAAATATGTACAGTAAAACCTCCATAACGGACACTCCCGAATAGCGGACACCTCTATTTAACGGACAATTTTCCAATCCCCACTCCCAAAACCTACAATTTTGTATGTTTAACCTCTAAATAACGGACATTCCGAATAGCGGACACTATTTTCGGCGATAAAGGATAAAAAAGAATTTTTTATCCAGAAAAAAAAAAGAAAGAAAAAAGAAAGAAAGAAAGAAAAAAGAGTAAAAAGAGTAAAAAGGCCTCAAAATTTATTAGAGCAATGTGTCACAAATTTTGTGATCACAGAAAATTGTAGAAAGTGGGCAGGGAAATTTCTCCCCCTTTCCTGCATTGCATTTAGTGTGAATTCATGGTTGCCCGGGAGGAACATCTCCTTCAGCATTGCAATGTCCCCCCGGAAGATTTTATGCTTTTAATAGACAAAAAGTGCAATCCTCCCCCCCCCCGCCCGGAATTCTATAGAGACCAATAACGTCACATTGAAAAACAAATTATACGTAATTGCAAGCAAAAGTAAACTTTTGCAGCAGATTTTTTCTTAAGAATGTAATAAACAGAAGATAAAGGTGTGCACAATTTTATTTCAGTTTTATTGCTTAAAAAACAATTTTAATTTCTGATTAATCATATAATATAGTAAAACCTCTATAACGGACACTCCCGAATAGTGGACACCTCTATTTAACGAACAGTTTTCCGATCCCCACTCCCAAAACCTAATTTTTGTATGTTTAACCCCTGAAAAACGGATATTCCGAATAGCGGACACTATTTTAATAAAGAATGAAAAATATTTTTTAACGAGAAAAAAAGAAAAAAAAGTAAAAAGGCCTCTAAATTTATCAGGGAAATGTGTCACAAATTTTGTGATCACAAATAAATGTAGATCGTGGTCTGAGGAAAATCACCGCTCAACGTTCAGTGTTGTATTCAGGGGAGTGCCCGTGTGGGACATTTTCCAGAGCATTGAAATGTCCCCCCGGAAGATTTTGAGATTTTGTGCTTTTAATGGTCAAAAAGTGCAAACCCCCTTTTTCTCTGAAACTCTATAATGTCTAATAATATCACATTGAAAAACAAACTACATGTAATCACAAGCAAAAGTAAACTTCTGCAACAGATTTTTTTCATAAGAATGTAATAAACAGTGGATGACCGTGTGCACAATTTAATTTTAGTTTTTTTTTAAATAACTAGGGGGGCCCCGCCCCCCCTGCTCGCTATGCTCGCCAACCCCCCGCGTAATCGCTTCGCGATTCCAAATTATTGTCTACCCCTGCTTGCTGCGCTCGCCAATAACCCATGGTATGAATAAGCAGTTGCAGACCTTTCAGATGATGTGTCACACGACTGGTGTTGTAAAGAAATTAAAAATGTGCCCCCCTGGGGGACAGAGTGGGAGGCGACACAAAAGACATCCGTAATATGAATAAGCAGCTGCAGACCTCTCAAATGATGTCACACGACTGGTGTTGTAAAGAAATTAAAAATGTGCCCCCCTGGGGGGCAGAGTGGGGTATGACACACAACACATCCATAATATGAATAAGCAGTTGCAGACCTTTCAAATGATGTGTCACTCAACTGGTGTTGTAAAGAAATTAAAAATGTGACCCCCTCCCCCTGGGGAGAGCAGAGTGTGGGGGTGACACACAAGACATCCATAATATGAATAAGCAGTTGCAGCCCTTTCAAATCTTGTGTAACACGACTGGTGTTGTAAAGAAAATAAAAATGTGTCCCCCCTGGGGAGCAGAATGGGGGATAACACACAAGACATCCATTATATGAATAAGCAGTTGCAAACCTCTCAAATGATGTATCAAACGACTGGTGTTGTAAAGAAATTAAAAATTTGGCGAAATATTACAGTTATCGCCAAGTTGGCGTCACTTTTGACAACTAATTTTGGTCGCCAAATTTGGCGATATATTGCCAAGTTGGCGACAGACTTGGCGATTGTTGGCGGTGGTAACCTTTCCTCTCTTTATGGTAACCCATATGGCGATGCATAGACGGAGCCCTTTCCTGATTGGTCTATTCGACTCATGGAAGGAGTGGACAACCCGGATTCGTTAGTTCCGGAAATCTTCCACATCAGCATCATTCCAGGAGTCATTCCTTTTAAGGCTAGTTTTTTTTTACTATAGAAGGATTTTAATTTTTTATTAATCGTATAATAGAGGTTATAAAACATATAAAAGACATTGTGACACATTAAGCATTTCTCAGCGATTTTTGTGTCTTTCAATTTTTTCCAATAGCGGACACCTCCGAATAGCGGACAATTTCTGCGTTTCCGAGGTATCCGTTGTTTAGAGGTTTTACTGTATAAGTTTTAGGAATATAAAAGTCAATTAATGAAACATTAAGCATTTCTTAGCGATTTTTGAATCTTTGAGGTTTTCCCAATAGCGGACACCTCCGAATAGCGGACAATTTCTGAGTTCCCGAGGTGTCCGTTATTTAGAGGTTTTACTGTATTAACATAACATTTAAAATAAATATATACTATATAAAAGTGTTTTATAGTAGCTTTTTGTTACATAATCCACTTAACAGTTCAAGTCTTGATGCACTTGCCCCGAAAGAAGGAAGAATTGGATGCAGACAGAAAATCTTATCCACGATACAAGAGGACAACATTGTTTCTCCTTTATTTATTAGTAAACACAAGCTTTATTTTAAATGTATTTCACATATGGTTTCTTGAACCGTGAATATATAGGCATATACACATGAAGAATAATAGGGACGTCAAACGTTACTGTATCCCATATTTTAGAAATAAATAATTTAATAATAATTTAGGGATTTTAATAATAATTTTGTATTTTTACAAAAATAGATAACAGACGGAAAAAAGATAAAATATTATTTTGAACTAAAGACCATGCTACAAATAAAAAGTTAAATTTTGATTGGATCAAAAATGACATCGATATCAAAAGGCAACCACCCTTCCCCTAGCGATATCTTATGATATCATTTGCCAGACCCCCCCCTTTCCCCCGCCTAACATGATAACGTTCTATCTGTACAGCCTCTAATGAATAACTCAAAAACAAATTTTCAAAAAGATCAGTAATTTTGTATATTGAATTATAATATTATATTTGACATATGGTTTCTCGAACCGTGAATATATAAGCACACACATATGAAGAATAGTAGGGATGTCAAACGTTGAGGTATCCCAAATTTCAAAATTAAATAATTTGATAATGATTTGGAGATTTTAATAATAAGTTTGTATCTTCATAAAAATAAATAAGACAGAAAAAAGATAACATACTATTTTGAACTAAAGACCATGTTACAAATAAAAAGAGAAAATTTTGATGGATCAAAAAAGATATCGATATCAAAAGACAACCCCCCTTCCCCTAGATATATCTTCAAAATCATGTGCCGGACCCCCCTTTCCCTAACATGATAACCTTATATATATACAGCCCCTAATGAAAACAAATTTTCGAAATGATCTGTAATTTTGTATTCATGTATATGAATCATCTTTGCTCTCTGTTACAATTTTATAGGTTAAATATTTTTTTCGAATATTAACCCCTACAGGGGCGATGGGATATCTAATTTAAACGAGATTTTCACCAGAAACTTTCAACGAAATTTTATATTTTTAACTTTGGTTGCAAATTCTTTAAAAATTGCCTTTTCTTATTTTAAAACAAATTTTTTCAATTTTTTCAGTGAGAATTCAATATTACACAAACATTATTGCTTGCCCCTCAAGTGGTGAAAAAATGTATATATATAAAATATGTAATAATATTCTAAAATATATGCATTGCATCCCATGAAAATTTTTAATCAATTTGATTTCTGGAAATGGATGCGAAATGGAACAAAAAATATGACTAAAACTACAGCTTATTCCGCGGAGTAGTTTTTTAACTGTACTTAACTGGGTTTCCAGATTTGACCGATTTTTTAAATCTTTTAAATCTGAAATTTTACGTTCGATCCAGAAATTCTGTGTGGTTTTGGGTTTTTTTTACTTTGTTTCCTTATTACCTTTCAGAATTTCTGATGTGCATTAGAATTGTTAAATTGAAAGTAGAGGCCAGACTGGCAAACCAGGTACTTAACCCTTTCCGGAATGGTGGACCAATTTCTGTCCCGCATTTATTTAATCCTCATTTTCATATCAGTACTACAATTTTAAAACAAATTGTCTTTTACAACACAAGAGAAGAAAAGTTTTCAATTATATACATAAAATTACCTTCTTAAATCCTGGTGCCAAACAATTAATTCAATATTTTAGTAACAGAAGGATTTGTGCCGGAAAGTGTTAAAAAACGACCTGCATGCGGTTTGTGTTACTACTATTAAAAATTAATTTAATAATCGGAATTCAAATTTTACACCTGCATAAATCCAAAGCTTTATCCCGGGTGACTTCCCCCTTTTTATTCTAAATTACAGTTTTCTCAAAAAAAAAAAAAAAAAAAAAAAAACGTAATTTTTTGTATATAACCCGCAGATTAAACAATTTTTTTTTTCGACCCAGAAATTTTCGAAAATAAAATGTAACATTCTATATTGCAATATATATTTATCTTAAATTACTGAAAGAATTTTCTGAGTGGAAACAGAATAGTTTGATCTGCGGGAAATTACGGTATTTGTGTCTAAACTAGTGTTTAAGTACTTAAAGTGTTTATTCTAAAAAAAAAAAAAACAGTAATATTGATAAACATCAAATTACTTCATATTTCAGAAGTGACATTAATTACATTAACTGTTTACTTTAAAACCATAATATTTATAAACTATAAATTAATCCATTATTCAAAAGTGACATTAATGAAATATTTAATATCATTGTTTATTTAAACATTTCATAAGTGGATGATTGCACAGGATTGCGAAATCATTTGTGTTGATTACTTCAAGGACAACATTTTACTGTGAACGAACTCAGTTCAGTTTCTCTTATGTTTTTGTAAAGCACACACGGTGCTTATATTTCTCTTACTGTGTCGCATTCTTGGATATGTTAATCCCGCAACCGCAGCAGGAAACTGCATTCCTGTATCTTGTTTTTTTCAATTTACTAAATGTTTCTTTAAGTTGTTAATATAAAGCAAAAAGATATATTAGTGCGAATTTATTTTCACTTGACAACACTAAAGAACTGCTTCATGAATCTCGGACACCAACATTATGGAGGCACCGGCGAGATAACCTGCGCACATCGCTTTTGATGAATTACGCCGTCTCAAAGTCGCCATAAAGGAGTACCATTCATCCCAGCTGTTTCAGATGTACCTGCACACATCGCTTTTTTTGGATTACAACGGTTCAAAGTCACCATAAAGGAGTACCCTACAGCCCAGCTGTTTCAGATAAGTACATTTTTGGTTTATTATCAGTTTGGCTTTGTTTTTTAACTTGGTTCCCTCATTATTTTAATAATGAGTCAAGAAGATTTAGAAAAGACAGCAATAAATTTACGTGGCAGAGCTAAATCTGCATTAACACGTATCACGAACTTCATTGACGCTGATCAAGTTTTTCAAAAGAATGATTTATTGAATAAATTAGAAAAATTAGAAACAGCTTATTTCGATTTTGATAAATATGATGCACAATTACCAGAAGAATCCTCGGAAATGGAGGAATTTGAAACAAAATATTATGAAACCAAAGCCAAACTGCAATTAGAACTTGAAAAATTTTCTATAAATAGTATGAATGCACATTCTCAAGTTGTTAATGAACAATTACCTATAGTTAATACAACTAATAATTTTAAATTACCCAGATTGAATATTGAGCAATTTGATGGTAATTTCAAAAACTGGATGTCATTTAAAGACTTATATTTATCGTTAGTGCATAATAATGCCAGTATAACAAATATTCAAAAATTTCAATACTTAAGAGGTTTGCTCGGTGAGGAGCCATCCTCAATTATAAAACATATACCCATTTCTGAAACCAGTTATGCAGAAGCATGGGAAAAATTATTGTCAAGATACGACAAAAGAAAACAAATTGTCGCAGCTCTTATCAAAACATTTATGGATATACCTCCCATTATTCATGCTAATGCACTTAACTTACGCAATATATCAGATATCTCTGACGAGGTAATTCGTGCTCTCAAATCAATCGATGTTAAAGCATCAGAGAGAGACATTTGGTTAATTCATATTCTTCTTCAAAAGGTTGATAATAAAACACGTGAAGAATGGGCTCAATATTCATCGAAGGATGATTTTCCTTCTTTTGATCAATTTATTCAGTTCATTAATGACAGATGTTTATCTTTAGAATTGTATAATAATGATTATACAGGGTTACATAAAAAAGAGAAACAATTTAATTTTCACAAAGCTCCCGCCAATAACGTTATCAAATGTTTATTTTGTAAAGCTAATCACTTATTGTACAAATGTATTAAATTTAAGGAATTAAATGTAAGAGATAGAAAACAATTTGTGAGAAAAAACAAATTATGTAGCAACTGTTTATCTGACAGACACTACACATATCAATGTAATTCTACATTTAGCTGTCATCATTGCCAGCTTAAACACCATACGCTATTATGCGAGAATAAACTACAAAATTATGCGATGTCAACTTCACGTTCGAATGAAAAACAGAGTCGGAAAAGCAAATCTGATTCAGAGGACCTTTCGATTCCTGATGATAATAAAAAAGAAGCTTCTCCTTCAATAAATTCTGTTCAAACATCTTTCGCACTTTTGCCCACTGCTACAGTATATATTTATGATTGCATGGGTCAAAAGCACACGTTAAGAATTATGTGTGACAGTGGCTCAGAATCTACGTTCGTTTCAGAATCATGCATGAAAGTGTTAGGATTCAAAAGGAAAAATGCCAGATTTCCCGTGAAAGGTCTTTCTAATTCAAAAATCGCAGTAACAAAGGGTTACGTAATGATTGATCTTATATCAATTCATAATGCTGACAGTAAGTTGTCAGTGAAAGCTTTTATTTTAGACGAATTAACAGCTCCATTACCTTCTGAGAAAATAAGTGAAGAGCATTATTCACACTTAAAAAATGTAAACTTGGCAGATCCACATTTTGGGACTCCAAATAAAATCGATGTTATTTTAGGATCAGATTACTTTTTTTCTATTTTGCTTCCTGGTCAAATAACATGTGCTCAGAGCAGTTTAATTGCGCAAAATTCCATCTTTGGCTTTCTCATATCGGGAAAAATGCCGCATCTTAACACAACTCCTAATTCAATGCATAATTTACATATTTATGAACTTAATATTGATTATGAATTAAAACGATTTTGGGAAATGGAAGAAGTATTCAATAATAATGCTCAAATTCTGTCTCCAGAAGAACAATTTGTTGAATCACATTTTCAGAAAACTTACTCAATCAATTCCGAGGGTCGTTTTGTGGTAAAATTACCTTTTGTTAAACCTACGACAGAATTAGGTAATTCTAGACCTGCCGCAATTTCTCGCTTGTTGGCGATGGAAAGGAAATTTAAAGAAAACACAGAATTCGAAAAGCAATACAAGGATTTTATGCGCGAATATATACAGTTAGGCCATATGGAATTAATAACACAAAATGACATTAACGATTCTGAAAATGAACAATATTTTCTTCCTCATCATGCGGTTATTAAACCTTCTAGTACTACTACCAAGTTGAGAGTTGTGTTTGATGCATCATGTAATACTTCAAAAGGTAATTCCTTGAATTCAATTTTGGGAGTAGGTCCTAAATTACAACGGGACATATTTGAAATTTTACTTAATTTTCGAGTTCCGAAAATTGTTTTTTGCGCTGACATAGAAAAGATGTACCGCCAGATTTTAGTTTCTGAAGAAGATCAAAATTATCAGAAAATAGTTTGGAGGTTTAACTCTAATGAGGAAATAAAAAATTTCAAATTAAAAACAGTTACTTATGGGCTAGCTCCAGCGTCTTATCTAGCCACTAAATGTCTCAAACAAATTGCTGATGATTATACAAAAAACGCTGTTATTTCTCAAACATTGGAGAAAGATTTCTATATGGATGATCTTCTTTCAGGCTCAAACACTGTTAGCGAGGCAATAGAAACTTGTAAAGAAATTAGCGATGTTTTGCACGCGCATGGTTTCCACTTAAGAAAATGGAATTCAAATTCAAAGGAATTTCTTAGAGAGTTTCAAGATGATTCCAATACCGAATCGAATTTTGAAATAATTCCTAGTGATAACGGAAGCTCTAAAGTTCTAGGATTAAGCTGGAACTCTTCTTCAGATACTTTTATTTTCAAGGTTTCACTAAATCTCACTCCACCTCTTACAAAGAGGCAAATTTTAGCAGAATCGGCTAGAATCTTTGACCCACTGGGTCTAATTTCACCATGCACTGTAACTTTAAAAATATTTTATCAAAAACTGTGGTTGACAAAAGGGGACTGGGACACTATTATTCCAGAACATCTAACTGAGGAATTATTCAAATTTCAAAATTCATTCAATGAAATCAATCAATTTTCGATACCAAGATGTGTTACGCTTTCATCCGAGAATGCCTTCGAATTACACGGATTCTCCGATGCGTCAACACTAGCTTATGCTGCCGCAATTTATTGCCGACAAACTTGCAATGGAAAAACCAATGCTTTTCTTTTGGTTTCTAAAACAAAAGTTGCACCAATCAAGCAAATTTCTGTCCCTAAATTAGAACTTTGCGGTGCTCACTTATTATCTAAATTATTCCGCACAGTTATGGACACACTAAAGAATTACAAGTTCGATATTTTTGCATGGACTGATTCTAAAGTAGTCCTTTCATGGTTATCCGCACACCCCCGCAAGTGGAAAACATTTGTCGCGAACAGAACCTCTCAAATAACAGAAGTTTTACCTACTAAGCACTGGGGACACGTTCCCTCAAAAGATAATCCCGCAGATATCGCTTCTCGCGGTATCGACCCAAAGTGTTTGCCAGAATGCGAGCTATGGTGGAAAGGGCCAGGCTGGCTACTTCTAGACCCATCTAATTGGCCGAAAGATGACTTAAATGTTGATGAATTCGATGAGCAAATCAAATCCGAGCAAAGGTCGGATCCCATTTTTTCATTTCACACGCATGCTTCAAATGATGTACTAGATAATTTGTTTCAAAAGCACTCTTCACTTTCAAAAATTATCCGCATTCTGGCATATTGCATAAGATTCATTAAAAAATGCAAAAATGCTAATGAATATCAAATCCCTTCAACAGTACTTACATTTAACGAAATAAAATCTGCTGAAGAAATGATCGTTCTTTGGATTCAAAATTCTTACTTTAAAGAAGAGTTAAATTGCATCAAAGAACAAAAACCTCTAGCTAAGAAAAGCAAATTACACTCCCTATATCCGTTTATTGATGCTAAGGGTATCTTACGGGTGGGAGGACGCCTGCAAAATTCACAGTTAGCATTTAATCACAAGCATCCGGTAATACTTCCATCACAACATAAAATGAGTGAACTATTGATAATACAACAGCATATTGCCACTTTACATGCTGGACCTTCTCTACTATCGCACATCATAAAACAATCTTTTTGGATAATTGGTGGAAAAAAGCTCATCAACAAATGCATTAATAGATGTTTAAAATGTTTCAGATACAAGAAAGCTATTACAACTCCTCCATTAATGGGGAATTTACCTAAACCTCGAGTAAATCTTGAACGCCCCTTTTTTGCCAGTGGAATTGATTACGCAGGCCCCATATCCATTAAATTTAGCAAGGGTAGGGGTGCAAAAACAACTAAGGGTTACATTGCCTTATTTATTTGTCTTGCTACGAAAGCGGTCCATATAGAAGCTGTAAGTGATCTAACAACTGAAGCATTTATAGCAGCTCTTCGACGTTTTAGTGCAAGAAGAGGTACCCCACGTCACCTTTATAGTGACAACGGGAAGAACTTTGTCGGGGCATCAAGAAAAATCGACCAAATACAGAGGGCATGGTTGTCATTTCCTAAAAATGAAATCATGTCTCGATATTTAACTGAAAAATCCATTGAATGGCATTTTATCCCTCCTTCTTCCCCTCACTTTGGCGGAATTTGGGAGGCTGCGATAAAATCCGCCAAACATCATCTAAAAAGAGTAATAGGAGAGACACTCCTGACTTTCGAAGAGCTCGCCACCCTACTTAGCCAAGTCGAAGCCTTGTTAAATTCGCGACCTCTCATACATTTAAATGACAATGATAGTGACTGCATAAATGTTCTCACACCCTCACATTTTCTTACAGGTGATGTAATCTTCTCAATACCGGAGGAGACCTCATCCATCACATGCAACCCTAGAAATCGCTGGGAGCTGCTGCAAAATTTAAAAAGAGGATTCTCACAGCGATTTAAGAAGGAGTATCTGATCTCGCTCCAAAAAAGAAGCAAGTGGAGAGTCGAGCAACGTAATCTTCAACCTGGACAAGTTGTGCTACTCCTTGATGATACCCAGCCACCAGACTCTTGGCCATTGGGCCGGGTAACAGAGGTGCACCCAGGAAAAGACGGACATGTCCGTGTTGTGACCATACAGTGTAGAGGATCGTTTTTGAGACGACCTGTACACAAATTAGCGCTCCTTCCTATATATCAGGACTAAGGCCTGATAGGGTGGGAGTGTGTTTAAGTACTTAAAGTGTTTATTCTAAAAAAAAAAAAAAAACAGTAATATTGATAAACATCAAATTACTTCATATTTCAGAAGTGACATTAATTACATTAACTGTTTACTTTAAAACCATAATATTTATAAACTATAAATTAATCCATTATTCAAAAGTGACATTAATGAAATATTTAATATCATTGTTTATTTAAACATTTCATAAGTGGATGATTGCACAGGATTGCGAAATCATTTGTGTTGATTACTTCAAGGACAACATTTTACTGTGAACGAACTCAGTTCAGTTTCTCTTATGTTTTTGTAAAGCACACACGGTGCTTATATTTCTCTTACTGTGTCGCATTCTTGGATATGTTAATCCCGCAACCGCAGCAGGAAACTGCATTCCTGTATCTTGTTTTTTTCAATTTACTAAATGTTTCTTTAAGTTGTTAATATAAAGCAAAAAGATATATTAGTGCGAATTTATTTTCACTTGACAACACTAAAGAACTGCTTCATGAATCTCGGACACCAACAACTAGGTTTTCGCATTAAAAATGTTAAAGAATGTACAATTAAGTACATACCCACAGAGTTACCAATTCTCCGGCTTTTTGCAAACCAATATTATCTTACAGAAAGTCTGATTATATTAAATCGCCGAAATTGTCCAAATAAATAAAACAACATTTTCTAAATTAAAATACTGGTATCCAAAAATTCGTTGACTTGACAGCTCTGTATATACAATTTAAATTGAAATACTTCATAATGCAATTTAGTTATTCAAATACTTTGGATGATTTTTTGCCGTTTTTCTTTATTCGCAGCAATGACAAATACAACGGAAATATTAACATTTATTTTGGAGGTACCGTAATTTCGGGTGTATAAGCCGCGGATCAAACAATTCTTTTTGGACCCAGAAATCTTATTTAGTGATTGAAGAGAAATACTTACGTCGATCTAAGTAGTTACATTTGTTTCTTAAAAATTTCTGGGTCGAAAAAGAATTGTTTTATCCGCGGCTTATACACCCGAAATTACGGTACATTCCATTCCTTTTTTACCCTTTCTGGCACACTGAGCCCGGTTTGGGATACCTAATTTTAATTCAAAACTTGCAAACGGCACCAGTAATATTTTAGTAAAAATTTGCTATTATAATAAAAAAATTAAATTAAGGAATTCAAAATATTTAAAAAATTCCTTTGGGAATTCCGGTGTCAGTCGATAATTTCTCATTTTAGTACAAATTTTGCCCGTGCCGGCACACTGTGCCCGGTCTGGGATACCTAATTTTAATTCCAAACTTGCAATCGGCACCAATAATATTTTAGTAAAATTTTGATTTTACAATAAAAGCTTAAATTAGGGGTTTCAAAATATCCAAAAAATTTGCTTATGAATTCTGATGTCAGTGGATAATTTCTCAATTTACTAGCAGATTTTGCCCGTGCCGGAAAGGGTTAAACAGCAATATAATCAATTATTTTTTCTTTAAAATAATAATAAATTACCTCAGTGAGAAATTATTTGTGAGATTAAATTCTTTTCATATGCCACTAACAGATGGCAGCATTATTCATCGATGGTGGTTGCTTTTGTCACGACCGGACTGATCTCATAGCGGCCTTCCCAATTCGCAAAATCTCAATGCATTTGGAGGAAACAGTTGCGGAGGATTTTCGCCGAGAGAGGGCGCTAGGTAACCTCCTCAATTCCCGGATTCCCGCGATTTTTGTTATCAGATATACGTTTGTTTTTATTATTTCTCTTACAATTTATTTAAAAAAACAGCCCTTTTTAGCGCTTTTCAGGAATACTGAAATATACGTATTGCAGAAATTGATAATTAATATTTTCTAGGCTAAAAATGCTATTTAAATGCTAATGTTTCGGCTTCATCAAATTTAACTAGTTAGTTTTGCTTTTGTATATTTTAAGTTAATGTGTGTGTATATATATATGACCATTAATTGCAAATAAAGATTCTTGAAATAAAGATTTTTTCAAGAATTAAAAGCAAATTTCCTTCATATACTTTCATAGTTTCTGTATATTAATGACTTTTTATGTGTAGTAATAATTATAGTATTTATGCAGAGCCATGCGAAGCGGGGGGGAGAAGGGGACGGTCGCCCAGAGCGCGGAAATTGAGGGGGCGCCAAGTTTATATTACCATCGTCGTTTGTTTCTTCTTCTTTTTTTTTTTTTTTTTTTTGTAGAAAAATTATGTATACAAATATATTGGGATATTTGTGTGAAAAAAAACATGCATTCTCAAAATAGCATGTTGCTTCTTTCTTGGCATCCAAAAGTAGTTATACAATACTGTTAGAAACGTTGTTTCCACATATGTTTACTGTGTCTCTTTTGCCAAAATATAAGTGCAATGTTCTTTTATATTATTTGGTTTTTTAAATTAAATCTTTTAAAGTTTCAAATAAAAGACAAATATGTATTCAATGGACTTTAATTGTGTTTTTACACTTTTCAATTTTGTGATACCTATCACAAAGAGAAATGGTGATTGGTGGAGGGGGGGCGCTAATTTAAAACCTTGCTCCAGGCGTAATTTTCTCTTCGCACGCCGCTGTATTTATGGAACGTTATACTGAATAGTATCAATAACTTCATATATTACAACATAAAAGAAATTTGCAATTTTTTAAATTTCATTTTTTTCTGCAAATTATTTTTCTATGTTGCTCAAGAACATTAGAAAGTGTTTCATTTTGTATTCTATAAATTGAAAGTTTTGTTTTTGTATCAACAAAGTTGTTTTTCTTAATTTTGTAAAAAATATCCCACTCTTCCCTACAAATGAATATTTATTTGTTAGAAATATGTTTCTATATACGTCTAATTAAGAATTATGTATATTTACGTTTGCATTAATTATTTAAAAAAAAAATATTTGGGCCATTTTCGTATTCGTTTTCGTCCGAAAATAGGAAGAATAACGAATTTATGTTTCGGTTTCGGTTTTGTTCTTGTAGGTATGATGAACTTATATAATCCATATCTGCTGTTTATATTTTTTGCATTTTTCTTAATAACCATAATATATAAAGGAAATATTTAATATCTACTGCCTATATGCATTAATATGTTATTTACGTATTTAGTAGATAAATATATGTGTCAATTCCAGTATGTTTCGTTTATGTTTATGAAATTTAATAACAGTGGTTGAATAATATTTGTTCTAAATCTACATATTTATTCACATTTCTCCACCAAATTAAAATAAATAAAACTCTACGTATTCAATATTAAAATGATTAATTTAATAACAATTCCTTTTTTCCGTAAACATATCGTAACTTTTATTAAAAGCCTCTCTTTATGCTGTAGAACATTATTTGTATGTAAATAAAAATATTTTACGCCGATGTTTTGCTATACAATGTACTGTTTTCAATTGATTTCTTATTAAGTCTGCAATTGTATCACACTATAGGCATGTTATGTTAGCGATTTTTGTTGCTAGCACGATTATAAACACGATTAAATATAGCAAAGCCCTAGTACTGAATTGAGTTTTCTACTCGCTTTTGAGGAGGTTACGTGGCGCCCTCTAGCTAGATCGTGAATTACGGAGTGTTTCCATGAAATCCTATGAATTGAAAAGGCCGCTAAGCGTCAGCGCATGAAGTCTGGCCGTGCTTTTGTAAAGTATGTTTCATATGTTTGATAATTCATCTATTTCTAACTTTAATCACTCTTAAGAGTGAGTAAATAATAGTAATTAATTAATTACATTATTTCATCTCATTCTTTTAGTTATTGGTAATCAAAGTTTCTTTTTAAAATATTTAAGGCATAATTTTAATTAACAAATAGTTCATAAGTCCCAAGGGAAAATATTTTTTATTCTCTTAACCTTGCACCGCATATGTTCTTTTGGAACTACGTTTTCTTCATCTTTTATACACATATTTAAGGTTAAATTCCAGAAATCAGAGTAAAAAATAAAATAAGAATAAAAAATAAGAATAAAAAATTTGAAAGTATGGATTGTAGAGCAACGCCCACTCTATTTCTCTCTACTTCTTTACAAAAGAAATTTTATAAAAAAAAAAAAAAAAAAAAAAAAGTTTTTAATCCATTTCCTCAATTTTTAGGTGCGTTCGTAATTATGTAAATTCCTAGCACCTACAGTCGTTGTTCAATCCCTCCTGCTGTCCGCATATAACAACACAAAAACTACCCAACCGAATAGTTTGAAATTTAAAATATATAATTATTACATAAAGTTGTCGAGTTATTTCAAATTTTATGAAAATCGGATGTGACTATATATATTATTAACTATATCTATCTATACGTATATATCGGATTGAACTATATATAGTTCAATTAAAGGGACAATCAAAAGCATTCCGTTACATTACGGTAAAAGGGAAAAAATAGTTTCAAGGGTATTTTAATTATGTTACACTTTTTCGAACATAGTACAATTCATATGAATCTATGAAATACATTCTAAAATATATATTTTGTACAATCTGTTATGTAAAGAATATTTTTTATTAATTTACAGGACCACACAAAAGTATTCTATTAAATAATGGTATAGGGGGAAACATTATTTGAGGTGCGTTTTAATTATATTAAATTATTTCTCATTTTATGAAATTGATATACGCTGCTGAGGTTTACTACAAGTTAATTCTTGTACGATAGAAAGCATTTAGTATTTACATGGACACACAAAAGATTTCGGATATTGTATTGTATCGAAAGTACAGTGTATTTTAAAATTTTCGTTATAGTACGGAAACACGCTTCATTTGCTACGTCTGATGTGCAATTTTCGACTGGTAATTTTAAATGAGAAATAATTGCTCATAAGTAAGTTAATCTTCATATATCTAGGTTGATTCTTTTGAAAAAACATATTCTGGATTAATTTCGTTATCTTTACAGTGATACCAGTGGACTACTATCTTTAAATTAAGAATTCTTGATTGGATATTTTTTTAACCCACTAATGCCCAAATTATTTTCTTCATTAAAAATAAAATTTTGGATTTCCCACCACTTTTAAAAGACGAAAAACTTTTATCTTAATTTATTGAGAACTTTGTCTCGTGAAAAATATGGCTTATTTGTCTTTCTATTTATTGGTGTGGAAAGTTCTTTATTGCCTTTTTTTATAATCGTCCCTAAAAAGGGACGCTAGGCACTAATGGGTTAAATAATAGAACTCGCCTTGTTTAACCCCTTAACGGTCACATTAAATTACGGTTTAAAAATTTAGATTGATTATTGCCACCACTTTTTTGAGAAAAAAAATTATCTTAATTAATGGCAAATAAAATAACACCAGAATAAAATCAATTTCACTATTTTATAAAACTAGTGGGAATCAAATAATTCTGAATAAAAGCTATGAAGCTTGCAGCCCGAGAATGTCTCGGGCACGACAGTTAAGAGGTTAATGACATATTAACGTTAGAACCACCGTAGCGGTCATTATGATCATTACCAAATAAAAACATATCGATTAGAACCAGTAATGTCTTTCTAGGTACAATATCTACCGCATCGAAATAAGTTAAATAAATAAAGTAAAACGTTGCAAATAAAAATTCTGGTCTGTAACATTTTCAGAACACTTGGGTAAAATCTCCGGCAGTTTTAGTTTTAATTAAATCGAGAAAAAGGGGGAAATTTCAGAAAAATTGTGCCAATCAGGAAATCTGAATTTAACAGAATAGCCCGCTGGCAACACGGTATATATATAGGGTAAATATGCCAGTAAGAGAACTCTTCCGGTAATAGACACACTTCAATGTTTTTGGTTTAAAAAAAGGGTAATTTAACAAATTGCAACGACTATTTGGAAAGTGATATTTTCAAAGACTCAAATTTTAAAGACTTATAAATAAATTCTTTACTTAATAATAATAATAAACATCATTTTTAGGATGATTATAATGAGTCATATATTACGTACGCCATGCATTAAACTTTAATATTCCTATACCAATGATAAAAAAAAGGAGATTAAAGATAGACAACGTTAACTGTGTAAAATGTGTATTTTTATTTGATGGAGTTAATCAGACTGACTTCTGAACGCCTCATATTACGTATGACATGAATTAAAAAATTAATGTTCCTGGTCCCATCATACACAAATTTTAAATGAAATTTCAGTTTTACAATTTTCGGAACTGCAAATTTTTCATTTTCTTAACATCGCACGTTTTAAATTTTTACACAGTTGCGTAAAGAAAAAAAAGTGCACTTTTTAATGAAATTTTTTGAAATCTCTATCTCAATTTGTTTTTAAATTATTATTTTTTTTAAAGTTTTTATTACTCTTTTTGTCATCGTGCCAAAAGAAGTATTCAGTTTTTAGCTCACAGGCTATCATAGCCTGAGAGCTTATGTGCCCGTCCGTTCTGTATGTTCGTGCGTAACGCGATAACTCGTGATAAAAATATCCGATCCACTTGAAATTTTGTATGTAGGTATATCCTGAGAAGGCGCTTCCCTGATTAGTTTTTGGAGTTCATTCGATATGTATAAGAGGGGGAACGGGGGGCTCATGCCCCTCCCCTTAATTGATACAAATGGGATTTTCATGCAGAATTAAGTTTTCGTTCAAAATTTAGATTAGGATCATTCTGATGAGGCGATTCCGTGACTATTATTAGATGTTCATTGAATAAGTATAAATAGGGGGAACAGGGGTTCTAATGCCCCCCCCCTTAATTTATATAAATGGGTTTTTCAAGCAGAATTTTCAGATTTCGTTCAAAACTCTGAATAGTTTTGGAAGTTTAATGGTTAAGTATAAAAGAGGGGGATAACTCCTTTTAAATTATATAAATGCTAAATGGGTTTTTATTAAGAATTATCTCATTTGCTCTGAATTTTGGATGTAGATTTTTTATATGATAAAACATGTCTTTGATAGTATAGGAGGTTCAATGATTAAGTATAAAAAAAGAGGAAAGGGGAGAGCTGTTTCCCCTTCTTAATTTTTTTTTCGAACGGAATTAACCCTTGAAAATATAAGGCTTTAATGTACAATTAGTATTTGTAGCCTGTGAGCTCAATGCCATCAGTTTAACTGGGCAGTATTCTTTATTGGACATTAAGCTTGAACCAATCAATAAACGAATAAAATAAAAAAACAGAAGTATTCCATTTTTGGACATTAAATTTAGACCAATCAGGAAACGCATAAAATTAAATAAGTTGCGGAATTCAATCAATAAAAAGATTCAGTTGTACTTTAGATTTCCCAATTCTCTACCGAGAACAACTATTTTTTCCAAATAGTTAATACCTAAATAAATAAATAACCAATAAAAAATTTCCTTTTATTATTTTTTTTTCAAAACAGAATTCAAAATTACAGAGACATTGTTACTTACTAATTAAGGGTTAACAGGCGAATGTCTAGGATATCACAATATGTCGGAAACGCTGAGACTAACTACCGACAAAATAATTTCCCACCAATAAAAATAAAAATCTATTTTTACTGTTATTTATGAGCGAAACTTCTTATAAATAAGATGTTTAAATAAGGCGGAAATAGATGTTTATTTTTACTGGTAAATAGTGGGAGATTATTTTGTCGGTAGTTATTCTCAGTGTTTCCGACATATTGTGATAGCAGAATAAGCATATTAGCATAAGCCGAAAGTCGTATTGGGAATAGCTTGCCTTTCAATCAAATTTCTTAATTTTTTTTCTCAGGTGCGTCAGATTGAATCGCTTAATATTCGATGATATAAAAATGTTCTTTTAAATAAATAAATATTAGTCAAAAAAAAAAAAAAAACAGTGGAAAATAACCAGAAGATTAAAATATTGTAAAGACATAGCTATTTTTTGCGTATATATTATTAACTTATATGCAAATATATAGTCGGGCTCAGGGCTTTAGGTCTCACTTTCAAGAACAGCTACTTTTATGAATTACAGCTGACACTTGATAATGTATTACATTATTTTATATATAAAAATAAAAAATTAATTTTTTTCTGTAACCAGACTTTTTTCCAGAAACTTTCACAACAATCATATTTCCCACTACCATTCTTATAACATACAAATAGAAAACGTTCGCTACAATAAATCTTTTTCGGATCACGACGGTTCACTGATTCACAATTACCGTAATTTCGTGTGTATAAGCCGCGGATCAAACAATTCTTTTTGGACCCAGAAATCTTATTTAGTGACTGAACACAAATATTTACGGCGATCTAAGTAGTAACATTCATTTTTAAAAAAATTCTGGGTCGAGAAAGAATTGTTTGATCCGCGGCTCATACACCCGAACTTACGGTACTTAGCCATAAACATTTAACACGACGGTAAACAAAACGTAAAGCGAAATTTGAAAGCTTGAAATTACTAACTATGATTTCTCTTTATGAAAACTGGTGGGAAACCTTTAAACTGGTTGTGATCACTGTTGTTACATTTCAATAACGAACATTGTAGTTTTTTTTCTATGCCAAAAATATTCTTCCCTGTTGTTGTATATGCAACAACAACTAATTTGGACACCGAAACAGTATCGTCAGTGTTGAGAATGATACTCATGTGTTCACTAAAATTTAAAATACAGTAATTCTGTAAGTGTTTATTCCAAAAATTCTTCAGGTGATTAGCTCCGCCCCAAATAACGCCTTTTGATTAATTTTAATATTTTTTATACTAATTTTTGTAAATATTTATATGTAGTACCCAACACAAATTTTTGGCATTCATATATAATATGCGAGCACATATGAGGAATTTTTTACAAGAAAATGGTAATTTTCGTACAAACATAAGAAATGATTTTTATTTTTGTGAATTTTTTAATCACTTTTTCACACGATTCTTATAATTAGAAAATTACACAAAAATTCCCAATTATACATCTTTCAATAAACTCAATGGCAAATAATTTGGTTCAGTAATTTTTTAGAAAATGAGGCTTTAAAAAAATCGAAAAAACATTTTTATCTCATAAAATATCAATATTTATTAGGTGACATTAGGGAAAATACATTTTCAGATAGCAAGACACACCTGAGAAAAAAATCAAGAAAATTGATTTAAAGGCATGTTTCCACTGCTTATCCGGCTATGCCCTTTCGCAGATGCATACCATTTTCGCAGATGCGCCCATTTCTTGTTACCAAATGTAGAGTTTTCTACTTTCCTGTTCGAGGCTATGAAAAACCAGATGTTTGGGGGGAAATGTAAATATACCTTCGTTCAGTGCTTCCGGTTTCCTCACGAGGCATTTTTTAAACAAAATTTAATTGAATAAAAATTTTCTCTGTAAATTTAGTAGAAGATTAAGGATAACAGCGCCTTTCTTGCAATTGTTGCAGAATCCTAAAATGAATTTCTTTCTAAAATGTTGCTGGTTTTCAAAAAACAGATCTGTGGGAGCCCTGCTTCATTTGATAGTATTTTGCTCTTGAAGAATACACTTAATCTTACTGCGGTCGAACTCTAATTTTACGCTGATGACTAATAAGAACTTCGAGACGAGACTCTGCCCAATTAAAATTACCAAATGTACATTATTCTTCTTTCCTGTTCGAGACTATCAAAAACCAGATGTTTGAGAAAAAATTAAAATATTTCGTCCTTTAGTTCTTTTCGCATCCTCTCGGTCCATTTTTTGAACACCACTATTAATTAAAGAAAAATTTTGTCTGTAAATTTTGCAGATGCATACGTACAACCTCGCTTTTCTTGCATTTGTTCCAGAATCCTAAAATGAGTTTCTTTCTAAAAAGATATTGGTTTTCCAAAAACGTATCAGTGAGCAGTGTTGCCAGTGGGCTACTTTTTTAAAATTCAGATTTCTTGATTGGCACCACTTATTTGAAACGCTACATTGTCCTTTCTTTTCGACTTAAATAATATGGTCATTAAATAAGCCGCTTTCTACCTTTTCAAAAAAGTGATGTCAATCAAGAATCTGAATTTTAAAAAAGTAGCCCATCTGGCAACACTGTCAGTGAGAGCCCTGCTTCATTTGATAGCATTATTCTCTTGAAGAATTCTAAGGTTTGCACACTCCTTATATTTTTTAAGGACTCTGGTACCACTATTAATTATAAGAAAAATTATATTTAATTTTTAAGAAACAAAATCCGCAACGACCACCTTCATTCTCAAACTACGCAATATTTTTCTGCGGTGCCACACTTTGAAAATAGTGTGTAAGAAATAAGTGGTAAAATTGTGCGAACCCTGTATTCACTTACATTTTACGCAGGTCACTAGTAAGAATTTCTGAGACATTTCTCTGCTCATTTCACGTTACTAATAGAATTACTATTGGTATTTTTTCCCTGTTTTAACTTTCAAGAACCAGCAGTTTGAGAAAAAAATTAAATAGATGATCTTCGTTCTGGTTTTCCGGCTTTCACAAGACCCATTTTTTAATACAACTCTTAATAATAATAATTAAAAAAAATCTCAGTAAATTTTGAAGAAGTATTAGATTAACAGCGTTTTTCTTACAATTTCTGCAGAAACCTGTAACGAATATATTTTTTAATTAACTGGTTTTCAAAAAAACTGCGGGGGACCCTGGGGGACTTGCGGGGGACCCTGCTCCGTTTGATAGCATTATGCTTTTCAAGAATTCTCTTATTCTTACTGTGGTCGAACTCTAATTTTACGCTGATCCTTAATAAGAACTTTCGACACATTGCTCCGCCCCTTTCATATTAATAAATGCACAGTATTCGTCTTACCGGATCGAGGCTATAAAGAATGAGCTGTTTAGGAAAAATATTAAAATTTTGTTCTTTTAGGAATCCCAGATTCCCAGCATCCATATTTTGAACACCAATTTTATTTTATTTTTAAAAATTCTCTCTAAAATTTGCAGATACATACGGAAACGGCGCTTTTCTTCCAAATGTTCCGGAAACTTGCTATGAATTTCTTTCTAAAAATACATTGGATTTCAAAAAACGGATCAGTGGGAGTCTTGCTTCATTTGATAACAGAACGAACGCTCTTGAAGAATTCACGTATTCTTACTGCGGTCGAATTCTAATTTTAAGCAGATCACAAATAAGAATTTTCGAGACGACGCTCCGCCCATTTTTTGTTACTGAATTTACAGTATTCTTCTTTCCAGTTCGATGCTATCGAAAACCTGATGTTTCGGGAAAAATTTAACTATCTCTTCGTTCAAGGCTTCCGGCTTCCATTTTTTGAACACCATTTTTAATTAAAGAACTTGATCCATATTTTGAACAGAAAAAATTTCTCTGGAAATTTTGTAGAAGCATATTGATAACAGCGTTTCTTTTGCAATTGCTGCAGAAACCTGTCACGAATATCTTTCTTAAAAATTACTGATTTTGAAAAAACGCATCGGAAGGAGTCCTGCTTCGTTTGATAGCATTACGCTTTTGCAGAATTTAATTGTTGCCACTGCGATCGAACTGTAGTTTTACGCGGATCACTAATAAAAACTTTCGACACATTGCTCCGCCTATTTCATGTTACTAAATGCAGGGTATTCTTCTTACCAGATCGAGGCTATCACGAACCAGCTGTTTAGGAAAAAATTTAAATATCTGTTCGTTTCAGGACTTCCGGCTTCCCATCATCCACTTTTTCACCACTTTTAATCAAAGAAAAAAAAATTTCTGTAAAATTTGTAAATGCATGCGGATAACGATGATATTCTTGCCATTATAGTAGAAACCTGCAATGAATTTCTTTCTAAAAATATATTGCTTTTCAAAAAACGGATCATTGGGAGCCCTGCTTAATTTGATAGTATAATGATCTTGCAGAAAAAACTTATTTTTACAGCGAGCGAACTCTAAATTTACATTGATCACTAATAAGATGTTTCGATACATTGCTCCGCCCATTTCACGTTACTACATGCACAGTGTATTTTTTTTTTTTTTTTTTTTTTTTTTTTTTTTTTTTTTTTCGAGGCTATCAGGAATGAGTTACTTGGGAAAAATTTAAATATCTCTTATTTCAGGTTTTGTAAATACCACTAGGACCATTTTCGAACACCAATTTAACTAAACAAAAATTTTCTTTATAAATTTTGTAGAAGCTAACGAGTAACAGCTTTTTACTTGCATTTGCTACAGAAACCTATCACGAATATCTAATTTAAAATCACTGCTTTAAAAACAAGTTGGAAATTGCACGTGAACGTAGCAAATGAGGTGCGTTCGTACGACAACGAAGTTTTAAAAATATTCAAATCTTGCTCATATAGTAGAGCGTACTTCGGATACAGTATAGTAGTCGAAATTTTTTTTTTTGTGTTTCTGTAAATATACAGAAAGTAATTTTTATTACACCTCAGAATCGTATATCTTATTCATAAAATGCGAAATAGTTGAATATAATTAAAACACGTGTCAAACAATGTTTCCCCGTGGAGCATTATGTAGTGGAATACTTTTGTGTAGCCCTATAATTTAATAATAAAAATTCTTTGCATCACAGATTGTACAGAAAGCATTATTTAGTATATACTTCATAGATTCATGCCCATTCTATTATGTTCGAATGAGTGTAACATCATAAAAATGCATTTGAAACTTTTTTCCCATTGACCGTAATGTAATGGAACACCTTTGATTGTCCCTGTAAATGATCTATGCATCCGACTTTCATAACATTTGAAATGACTCGATAAAATTAAGTAATAATTATATGTTTTAAACTTCAAACGATTAAAATGCATTTGAAATTTTTTTCCCCAATTGTCCGTAATGTAACGGAATCCTTTTGATTGTCCCTGTAATTGATCTATGCATCCGATTTTCATAACATTTGAAATGATTCGACAAAATTACGCAATAATTATATGTTTTAAAATTCAAACGATTAAAATGCATTTGAAACTTTTTTCCCCATTGACCGTAATGTAACGGAATCATTTTGATTGTCCCTGTAATTGATCTATCCACCCGATTTTCATAAAATTTGGAATGACTCGACAAAATTATGTTATAATTATGTATTTTAAATTTCAAACGATTCGGTTGGGTAGTTTTTGCGTTGTTATATGCGGACGGACAGACGGACGGACTGAGCGACAACAATGGGTGCTACGTATTTACATAATTACGAACGCACCTAAAAACGGATAGTAGGGAGTCCTGTTTCGTTTGATAACATTATGCTCTTGAACAATTCATTTGTCCTTTCTGCAGTCGAACTATTTTTTTACGCTGATTACTAACAGGAACTTCGGAGACGATGCTCCGCCCATTTCATGTGACTAATTGTACATTACTCTTCTTTGACAGCATTATGTTCTTGAAGATTTTACCTATTCGTACTGTGATCGAAATCTAATTTTACGTTGATCACTAAGAACTTTGGAGGCTATGAAGAACTAGCGTTTTGGGAAAAAACATTAAATATTCCTCCGTTGAGGGCTTCAGGCTTCATCTCGGTCCATTTTTTGAACTCAACTTTTAAATAATTAAAATTTTTCTTAATATTTTTTGTAGAAACATACGGATAACCGTGTATTTCTTGCAATTGCTGTCTAATGGGAAATTCTCCCAAAAAATTTACTGGTTTTCAAAAAACGGATCAGTAGCAACCTTGCTTCGAATGATAACATTATTCTCTTGAAGAATTTACCTATTCGTACAGCGGTGGAACTCTAATTTACGTTGATCACTAAAAAGAAATTTCGAAACATTACAGCGCCCATTTCATGTTATTTAATACACAGTATACTTCTTTCATATTCGAGGCTATCAAGAACCAAATGTTTAGGAGAAAAACTAAATATCTCTTCTTTCAGGTTTTCCAGCTTCCAATCAGACCATTTTTTGAACAGCAATTTAATTAAAGGATAATTTTCTTTTTAAATTTTGATGAAGCCTAAAGATAACAGCATTCACGAATTATCGCGCAGAAGCCTATCAGAATATCTACCTTAAAAATTACTGGTTTAAGTCTTTGTTTTACATCATTACGCATTTATAGAATGCGTTTGTTCTTACTGTCCTCGAATTAAAATTTTCGCGAATCATTAACAGACACATTGGAGACGGTGCTTCCCAATTTCATATTCCTAAATTCACAGTATTCTTCTTTCCGGTTCGGGACTATGTAGAAGCAGCTTCATTTTAATATTATGATACTGATTTATCATTTCAGAGATTTTTTTCAGTTAAAATTCGTGCAAGAACCCTTATAGGCGATGAGATATACTGTTTCTCATTGAATTTTTTTAGATTCGCACTTCAAATCTTTATTTACCTGTTACTTTTAATGAAAAGGTTCTAAAAATATTTTTCTTATTGTGAAATATATTTTTTGAAAATTTCGGTGTAAGTTTAACATTACAGAAAAACAATTATTTACCACAGGGTTAAAGCAGGTTTTCTTCACAAAAAATAAAATTATCAAACTATATTAAAAAAGAAAGAAAAAAACATTCAACAAAGAAAAATTAGAATTTTTATTTCCAATCATATAAAAGCAAAATTTATAGTGCAGGCGTACGATAATCATCGTAGGGCTTATGGAAATGGAAAGGAAATTTATATCAAAGCAATCAAAGTGACTTTAGATATTCTTTAACAGAAATGTCTTCTTTGGTTTAAAAAATAATGACAAGGTGGGTATTAAAAAGAAGTTAAATTCATTCCAGGGGAAAAAATTATTTGAATCCAAAAAGTCACCACTTCACTCGATCTTATCCTTTCCTTACATAACATCGGTCTTCTCTCTGGAAAAACCGATATTCAAGACTTTAGAAATAACCAAACTAATGCGTATGGCGAGAAACCATAATTTTATTTTTCTATGTTCACTATAAACTTATTGTGGTGTGAGTGATATAATTTCAAACACATTAATTTTTAAATTTTTATTTAATAAAGTATAGTCCAATGTCAGTTTTTTGCAACAAAAATAAATATATTTTAAGAAAATTATACACATAGAATAGTCATATAAGTGAGACATTATATCTGTATGTATTAATAATCAACATTACTGATAAATAAAGAGCCTACAGAAAATTTCGAAACATGGAACAAGAATTATATTATTTCAATAATATAAAGTTCTTATAAAAGTCGAAAATTCAAAATTATTTTAAATAGATAATCAGGCATCAATTAAAATTTATATGAAAGAACGTTTTTCATTTAAAAAATATTATAATGCATGAAACAGTTATTTAATTTTTGCTCTGATTTAACATAGTTAAAGGTTTGAAATTACTTCTTTTTAATTCCGTTAATTCTAGAGCAATATTTGTAAATTTGTTTATATTTTTTTTATTTAATAAATTCCATTGATTGCTCCTGTAGCAGGCTCTAAGATTTCTATACAAAATTTTTAAACCTTTCAGGAGTATCATACTTACAATCGCAAAATAGTGAAGTGGGTGATCCACATAAGAATTTACAAACAAATTTATTTCATAATACGCAAAAGCTTTTGTTCACATATAGGGATAATAATTGATAAATGGAATTTTTCATTCCGATAGTCTGATGCCAATGAAGTATTTAGGAATTAAAACTAGTTGGTCCAAAACCGAACCACCGCCCTCGAAATGGTAAAAAGAATTTTTTAGGTAGATTCTTACATCAAATTTTAATATAATTATTTATTTCTCTAAAAACTTTCGGCAGACTTCCCGTCACATGCACCTCGATGAAGCCTATACAAATAGAAGGACCTCCAAAACCTTCCGTTCACTTTTATCAAGACTATAAACTATATCAATATCATGGAACTATTAAGAAAAAGGCAGAAACATATCTTTAAAATCATCGAAGTATTAATTAAGAGGAACTGACATATCCAAAAAATTATAAATCTGCAACTGTAACAGATCTTGTAGATTTGATTGCCACAGCAAAAAACTTCATCGTATTTGTCAAAGATCTTTCCAATCAATAAGGCGCTGAATAAGGCGAAACATTCTTTTCAATTTTCTTGGTGAAAATTTTCAATGGCGGTAAACAGAAATTGATGATACTAATAAAATAAATAGCGTCATTTTATGATAACCATCTCTGTTATTTCACTCGTAGATCTTGGACAATACATTATGTATTATATATCACCTCTAATTTATTCATAACTCCATTGTCAGTAAGTCGATAGATATTGTGGAATATAAGAAAATTTTTTGTGCTTTTTTCGCATATTGATAGATAATGCAAAAGGTTGTAAATTAATATGATTTTTAAGACAATTCCATTATAAACCAGATTATTATTATATATTAGGAATTTTAAAATATTTTTCTTTCTAACGGTAAACATATTAAATTTTGAGTTTTAGAATACTATCCCTGTATTATAGTGTTATAAGTAATTTAAAGGACTAAATTACTTGCTTTCATTTAAAACTAATTTAAAGTTATATCAGTTAATATTAGCGGAGGATGTTGTCAATTCATATACTATACTCAGCGACTTTTGAAATATTGACCAATATTAGCAGGACATTGGCTGATGTCTTTCAGATATCTCAGGCAACGTATCTAAAAAGATTTTGAAAAAAAAATTACGCTTATCACCAACAGAAAATTTAACAACGACGATGCTCCGCCCATTTCATGTTATTAATTATGCAATCTTCTTCTTTCTTGTTCGAAGCCATAAAAAAAAGCTGTTAAAAAAAATAAAACATCTCTACTTTCACGACTGACTTACGGTTGGCGTACTGGTTTTAAAAAACGGGTCAGCTGGAGCCCTGCTTCGTTTGATAGCTATATGGTCTTGAAAAATTACATATTCGTACTGCGGTCGAACGCTAACTTTACGCTGATCATTTTTAACCCTTTGAGGGGCAAGCAATTGCGTTCGAGTAATTCTGAACTTCCACCGGAAATTTGTAAAAAAGTTATATCAAAAAGAGGAAATGCAATTTCACGACTGTTTTCCACCAAAGTTAGAAAAGTGAAATTTAATAACATTTTTTTGGTGTGAATCTTCATCGGTCGTAGGTGGTATATAATATATACCACCGCCCCTCAAGGGGTTAAGAGCTTTGGAATAGGTGATCGGTCCATTTCTTGTAAGGAAATGTACAGTATTCGTCTTTCCTTCCCGATGCTATTAGTAACCAGATGTTTCGGTTAAAATTTAAATATTCCTTCTTTCAGGATTTCCAGATTCCACTCGGACCATTTTTTGAACACCACTTTAATGAATGAAATATTTTCTCTGTAAATTTTGTGGAAGCATACGGATAACAGCTCTTATCTTGCAACTGCTGCAGACTCACGACTATATTTTTAAAAAATTACTGGCTTTCAAAAACGGATCGCAGAGAACCCTGTTTTGTTTTATAGCATTAAACACATTTGAAAAATTCAATTTTTTCTACTATGTACGAAATATTACTTTACAATTAGAACTAACGGGAACTTTGTAGACAAAGCTCCACCCATTTCACGTTATTAAATGCACACTATTCTTGCTTCAGGTTCGAGCTTTGAAGAAGATGGTGTTTTGGAAAAAAATAAATATCTTGCAAATTAAGGACGTCAGGCCACGGTCCACTTTTTGAACACCGCTTTTAAGAAATAAAAAATTTTCTCAGTAAATTTTGTAGAAGAATACTTACAACCGCGTATTTCTTGCAACTGTTACAGTAACCTAGCATCAATCTCTCTCTAAAAAGTTACTGGTTTTCAAAAAAAAAAAGATCAGTCGCAGCCTTGCTTCGAATGATATCATTATCTTGAAGAATGTACCTATTCGTACTGTGGTGGAACTCTATTTTTACGTTCACTATTTTTAAAATCACTAAAAAGAAATTTCGTTACTCCAAAGTCTAAAGCGCCCTCTATCGGCATTTTGAAACTTTATCGGCCCTCTGAACACAGTTAAGTTTGTGCTACTTAACTGCTTCCAACTATTCAGATTTTGAGCTCAAAATTTAAGTCTAAGCTTACGAAACCTTTAATGAGATGCAAAAAATAACGGTAAAAAATAGTTGTTCGTTACTCTAAAGTCTAAAGCGCCCTCTATCGTCATTTTTTGAAATTTATCTTTATAATTTATTTTCAAGACAATACTGACATAAAGAATAATTTTAGTGAAAACCGCAAACGAATCGACCAATTTTTCTGTTTTTCATAATCATTTGAATTTTTGGACCCTAAACTTTAATGGCGCCTATCTTCTTCGGAAGACTTTGGGACCCTTGGTTTCCTATTTAAATATTGTTTATCTTGATGTGTACTATCACCCCTTAAAGACCATGAATTTAGAAACACCCTGTATATACAACATATATGCATTATTATAATTTGACTTAATTCTTTTAATTTGTAAAATATCACGAAATAAAATATACATTTATTACTTATCAACTAATGTAGTATAAATTTAGTTTTAAATACCGTAATTTCGGGTGTATAAGCCGCGGATGAAACAATTCTTTTTCGACCCAGAAATCTTATTTAGTGATTGAAGACAAATATTTGCGGCGATCTAACTAGTTATATTTGTTTCTTAAAAAATTCTGGGTCGAAAAAGAATTGTTTGATCTGCGGCTTATACACCCGAAATTACGGTATTAAAATATTACGATAAGGAAAAATTTAATGACAACTTTAATACATTAAAAAACTATTAATAGTATTATTATTATTTTGCGGATATGTTAAAAGCATTTTGAATGGCACATAGAATATTTAAGGGGGGGGGAGATCATTTATTAGATAAATACCACGTTGCTTGGCAGAACGATTTTAGAGTGGACTTTTTAAGGTGAGGGAGTTCTCATTATTACTGTGTCTGAGCTAGTTTGAAAGAAAGGAAGATAAAAATCATATATTTTCTCTTTTATATTACCATACTTTGATTTTTTTTTAAAGGCCGGTGGAATGTTAGTAGAAAGCCTACGAAAGGAACATCATGCACTTCCGCCATTTCGCAGGTCACTCTTTTTTTTTTTTTTCTTCTTTTTTTAAGGAAAAGAGGCTTTCACAGGCTTAGACCATATAGACCTGTGATACGACAAAAAACCCTTGGCAAACTAAAATTCGTTAATCTTGAGCAAATGAAACTATTGTATGCCTTACACGCATCAGACACAACTCATTTGTATATAATGTACAATATTTTGTACATTATACATATACATATTATATAAATTGACTTGGTTAATACATTATTGAATTTCTTTTATATACATATTTCTTAAATTTTCACGAAGTCTCGTTTCTAAACACTATTCTACAATTTTCTTTAAATTTTTTCTTTCTTCGTTCAGATTATGCGCTTATTTATTTTTTCGTATTAAACATATTCTACAAATTCAATATTTTGCAGATTATATACATATTTTACAAATTGTCTTGGTTAGTTAATATAGCATTGAATTTATTTTATATACATTTCTTAAAAACAGAATTTTCATGAATCTTGTTGCTAAAAACTACTGTACAATTTTTTTCATTTGTCTGCAGCCAATTTTTTCCAAAAAAGTGGGCATCTTTAGTAAAGCTGCCGTATTTTTGTGCTTTTTCTGGATCTTTCTTTTTAACTCCGTATGCTATATATCCCGCAATCAATTATAACAATTCTTTTTTTTTTCTTTCAATATTTCACCAAAACTTTCATCACTTTCTTCAAAATGATTGAAAAGTCCGTCGATTGCATTTGCGAATTATTCTTCCTCATTCTCGATATTTATTTGATTATTTTGATCATTTTTTTCCTTTGCATGGTATTTTGAAGCTCATTTAAGATGTCTGCGCTTAGAGTTTAGACGTCTTTCTCAGCTAGGCAGTTGCTGTTATTAAATATTTCACTGGCATTATGGCCCAGAATTAAAGATTTTGTTTTTTGGGACCAGTATGTAAAAAATTCAATCACAAAGAAAAAATAGCAGCATTCCCGTACTTTGATCTCGAAGATAACTAGCTTAACTGACCAGTACTGAGAAAAACGGCGAGTGTAGGAGAGATTACTGCGCTTTGGTGTCCAGATGACATCAGAGGAGAAAAAGGCCACTGCGCATCTCATAGTGATACCTACCGTGTATTCTAGCTACCGTGGAATATAGTATTTTGTTTATTCAGAGAGTGCAAAGGAAAATTCAGAAAAACATGCAAAATAAATAAATAAATAAATAAATGCTGAGGCAAAAGTTGTAAAAATTGTTAACAAAGAAAAAATCCGAAAAATAGTTATAGAAAAAATGTTGCCAGCTATACGTGAAAAAATTCCCAGTTGAGAAAAACGAGTCCTATATATATAGAATAGGACAAGTATAGCTTCATTTGACAGTGGATGATCCCAGTATCGGAGGCAAATGTTTAAAAGATGGGGGGGGGGAGGAATGAAATTTGCAAAAACAACGCTCTAAAGAACATGAACGCTCCATTTTGTAAATACAAAACAAAATTGGGCGTGGCTTAAGAGAGTGCGAACTCTGATTTTTTTTTTAAACTAATATGTTACTGATTTACGAAAAGACGGAAGGTATGACTGTTAAGTAAATATTGTCGTTGAATCACAGCACCCTGGAATTTCTGATAAAAGTCCAAAAAAGTTAGTTCCCAAATTAGTTGCTATGTTTTAAGTAGGTGGAGTCATAAATAACTTCTGATGCAATTTAGTATACAGATATCAGTAAAATTACTACGATAAATATTACATGGTATACATTGCGTTTGGAGAAATGCAAACGTGAATGCGTAGAAATTAAAATATCCAATAATGTGACTTGACTTATTATAAAAGAGACGATGATTGTAATTATGAATAATAATTTAGATGGCACGCTAAAGAAGGAAAGGAATAATAAACAGTGTAAAGCTATATTGCTATTTTTATTGCAACATTTATAAAATTATTAACTAAGCAGTAATCCTATAAATGCCAAATGATACTGAACCTTTGACGCATTGCAAAAGCAAAATGTTTATGACCAAAGTAATGTTTATGGCAGCAATGGCAAAAACAAAGTAGAAGATCGGACTCGAATAAAAACATAATAGCCCAGTCATTTTAGCAAAAATAGGGGAAAAAATTAGAACAAAGCTGGATTTTTGCATAGGGGCTAGTTAGGGTATGTAGTTTAACATACTAAAAGTCCCCATCGATCCGATGTGAGCTTTCGTCGCCAGGGGGAGCTAAAGAGCTTGAAGATCGGTTTTTTGTGAATATCTCATGAACAATGGCATTTAGGAAAAAAAGTTCAATTACAAAGTTGTAGATAATTTAATTTCCTATAAAAAGTGTCATAAACATTTGTTTGTCACACCAACGCTTCTCTGTCAAAAATGCAAAAAAAATGAACATATTTGAAAGTAAAATTATAAAAATTCGAAAAATCTGCTGCTACTTAAAAAAAAATTATGTAAATAGATCTAAAATTCTCACCTTTGAATGGAGAAAGTGAATATATAACATAAATTTATGCTCATTTTCACATTACTCTTGAGGAAAAGCATTTAGCGCGTTTTCTTTTTTGTGTTTTCCCCCGTGGGTATATTCCACTTATAGTGACTGGCTTAATCCAATTTCAGTCATTTAACTGCTATAGTAGTTCTTAGCACAACTTCAATTTCTACACACGATTCAGATTTTTCACTATCTGTATTTCTTTCTTTCGTTTTTGTGCTGCTTTCAGTATTTTTAATTCGCCTTTCGATATCATCACTGAATTCAGAAGTAGCACTTCCCTCCTCCCTTGCAATGGGCAGGATAGGGGAGAGTGGGGATACTTGAACATAGGGGATACTTGAGCCACCCCTATTATCTCTATAGTTGGTTAATTTTTCTTTCTAAAACTGCCAATATGATAACATATTTATAGTTCTGAACACGTAAAAAAGAAATCACACATCTTGGTACCATTTTGAAAGTATAGTGATTAATAGTTGTCTTTTCCCTATCTGAAGTAAATATTTGGGTGAATGGTTTTTTTGTTTTTTTGTAATCAAAGTTTTGTTTAAAGTTGCAACTATATACATACATTCAATAAGCATAATTTCAATTGTATTTTGAGTCTAAAATAGTTCTAATTGCTGTATGCTTTATTTAGTAAAACTCCGGGAAACAAAAATAGTGATAGTGGGGATACTTGAGCCAATGAGAGTGGGGATACTTGAGCCATGTCTGAACCATCCCCACTAGAAATTAAACATGGGTGAAACAAACAAAAAATAAAATTCCATCCTTATATTCACTAATAGATATTTTTCTGGAGAAAAGGGAGAATAATTTTTCATTTTATTTTTTTTTCTTAAAAAAATAACGACCTAAAAATGTTTAAAAATGTATATTTTTTAAATGAAAATGTCTATTTTATTTTTCGATTTGACTAACAAAATAGCCTGTCTAGATAAATGTAAACATAGTTTTCAATTTAACTTTCATTAAATGAAAATAACTTTTTAAAACGGTTTTACAGGCTATAATCTCTAATACTTTAATTAGTTAGGTCCAACATATTAAGATATTTATTTTTTAATATAACATAATAAGATTAGTATTTTATATTGAAATCCGTACCTCTGTTGCTGTAACTTTTTTTAACTAAGAAAATTGAAGAAAAATTGCTAAAAAGAGCGCACAAAAACAAGAAAAGCAACAAAAATCCCAGTTCAAACTTACCTACATGGAGCCAAAGAGGAAGACAAAATCTTTTCCTGTGAAATCAAAAAAGTGTTTGAAATAGTAGAATGATACATCTGGCTTAAATTCCGACAGCTACTAAACTAAAAGCATGAGTTCGACAATATCATTAGAGGAAAATCCTGTCAATGATGGTGATGATGTGAAAGAAAACCTTCTATTGATGGTTGGTTACTAATAAAATATGCCAGAAAGAAAACTGTAAAAATATTTGTTGGATAAGTGCTTAATATTTTGAAAATGAAATTTGTCCGAAGAATTGCAGATTCCAAATTTAAATGGCTCTGAACTGAGGATGTTTCTACCGTCGTTATAACTCAAGTTCAAATTATCTTTCGACAACCAGTTTTAACGACAAAAAATGATCGTATTACTAGCTTTGTTTTCTCAATTGGTTTTGAAAGACTTTACGTTTCATAATTTATCATTCTGTAAAATGTTTGTGCAAAAATAAAGCGAAAAAAATTACTTTTGTAGGTATTTTTCCGTAGTGGATCAAGTATCCCTTCACTATGGCTCAAGTATCCCCGCCATGGGGATACTTGAGCCATGATGTAAAACAAAAAATAAACATTTATTATACATAGAAAAATAGTTCAAAATTTATTGAAAGTGGTTTTTAGTTGAAGGAAAAATATCAAATTTTCATTTTCAATATTTTATTTTATTCTAAAAAAATATAAAAAATTTAAAAAAATTAAAATTCAAAAAATGGCTCAAGTATCCCCATCTTCCCCTACATGTCAATATCTGCCTGGTCTTTAAATTCAATTTTACTTGCATTATGACATGAGATTTTGCAGCAATTTATGCAAATATCAGAACATTTCAATCCAAATTATCGGCATCCACATGCTTTTCCTTATCCTTTGTAGCAAGTAAAAAAAAAAATGATACAATAATATTTTTTGGTGCGGGCTGTAAGGTAGCTGGAATTGGAGACAAATTAGGTGCATTTTGCCAGCACCAGTTCTCAGGATCTAGTTTTTTGCCCAACCGGTATTGTACGAATGAGTTACTCGTGTTTATCATGTACTATTATGATAAACACGTAAACTGTGCAATCTAGCTTCATCTTCGGTAGGCGGCAACGATGAAAGGCTTTTTTTACCTACAGCAACTTCTTTCTTGAAACATACATAATGGTGCTTGTTCAGAGAAATTTCTGCTTTACCACTGTATAAAGCAAGAAAAATAGCTTTTTCTGCCTCGGAAACTTCAAATTGGGATAATTGATCACTTTTTAAAATGCTGACAGTTTGTATGTTATTATCTTCTTTCTTTTTTAAAAAAATTTCTAACGACATTTTACTTTTCTCAAACATCGTTGATGTCGAGTCACAACCTGAAAAAGCGTGAAGGAAAATATATGATCTTTCAGAACAGAATCATTGTTAAGACTGTGCGATGAATACACGGTGGTTGCAATTCGTCTTCTTCCTGTCTTATTAAAAAGTATCTCTATCGCTGGAAGTTTTAAAGTAGTCAATAATACGAGCAAGTCAACATCATCGCCAACAACAGCAGTAAAGCGCACCTATTCTATTACAGCGCAGCGTTTTCTATTTCAATAGGTGTTTTAACAATTAGTGTGTATGCATAATCTTCTGCTTGTTTTGCTTCAAAACCATTTTCTATAAATTTCTCCATAAGCATAGATATGAGACGTGTCTTATTTTAATGATTAGATTAAAAAAAAATTCTTTTTGCAATATTTTAGAGCTTTTTTTTTCCTTCTATATAAAAACTTAGTCTAATGTATCAGAATATAACAAACATTTTTTCTTAAATTCAAACAACGGACTGTTATTTCTCAATTTTTCCTTCAATGGAGTAATTTGTGCGGACATTGATGGTTTTTCTGCAATAGGTTTATTGTATGATTTAATAGAATTCTTTCCTGTATAATTTTTCTTCACTTTGGGTGAACTGTACATTCACTATTGTTTTTAGCCATTTCTTCAAATATTTTCTACTTATGGTCACCTCTTTCCGAACTGGCTGTCACAAGGAACTTCAGTCCCTTTTTTCCTATTTTTACATAATCTTTCGGAACGCAATCCTCACCGCATACAAGACATACTATTCTGTCAATCTCCATTTTTCGCTTACAATCAGCAACTAAGAAAGAGTCATTTTAAACTGTCATTACTATTTAACAATTTCTATAACATGAGTTGAAAATAAAATTATTCCCTTCCTAAATACACTGAGGCGTGCGAAGAGAAAACTGTGCCCGGGACAAAGCTTCAATTTGGCGCCCCCAACTTTTCTATGTGACATGCCAAAAATTAGTTGGTAGCATAAATTTGGAGCCCTCCAAATATCCGCGCCAGTGACGACCGCCCCCTTTCGTACAGCGCTGATCTCATAAAGAATGCTTCGTTGGGGTAATAAATTAGGGTGATTTCATACTAGCGAAATGAGAACCAAATGAAAATTAAATATTGGAAAGGTACCTGCACGTGGTACATTTCCACAAATGCAAAGAGATATAGGATATTGGGCAATTACTGTTGCACAAGCGCGAAAACGGCATACAGACAATGGGGGAGAGTTGGGGGGAGGATCCAAAGTTGTTCCGTATTTGTTCTGCCTCTTCGCCGCGTTACGACTGTGCTTCCGCATTCTTTTCAAACACATTTACTTTATTTTAATTTTCAGCAGGGAAGGGTTGGTGTGACAAAAAATTGTTAATGACACTTTTTGTAGGAAATTTAATTATCTAGATCTTTGTAATTGAACTTTTTTTTCTAAATGCCATTATTCGTGAGATATTCACAAAAAACCGATTTTCAAGCCCTTTAGCGCCCTCCTGCGGCGAAAGCTCACATTGGATCGATGGGGACTTTTAGTATGTTAAACTACATACCATAACTAACACCTATGCAAAAATCCAGCTTTGTTCTAATTTTTTCCCCTATTTGTAAAAAAAGGTGCTAAAATGACTGGACTATAATGAATGGTGAGAAAATTGGAATATGGTATTTTGTTTATTCAGAAAGTGCAAATGAAAACTAAAAAAAAAAAAAAAAAAAAAAAAAAAAAAAAAAAAAAAAAAAAAATTGCCAAAAAAAAAAATTTCTGAGGCAAAAGTTGTAGAAATTGTTAACAAAGAAAAAATTCGAAAAATAGTTATAAAAAAAGGTCGCCAGCTATACGTGAAAAAGTTTCCAGTTGTGAAAAATCGAGTCCTATATACATAAAATAGGATAAGTATAGCTTCATTTGACAATGGATGACCCCAGTATCGAAGGCAAAAGTTTAAAAGATGGGCGGGATGAAATTTCAAAAACAACGCTCTGAAGAACATGAACGCCCAATTTTGTGAATACAAAACAAAATGGGGCGTGGCTTAAAGGAGTGCGAACTCTTATTTTTCTTAAACTAATATGTTATTGATTTACGAAAAGACATTGGGTATTTTTGTTAAGTAAATGTTGTGATTGAAGCATAGCACTCTGAAATTTTTGATAAAAGTTAAAAAGAAATTATAAAATCATCAGTATCAATAATCAGCACAAAGACATTCAAATGTAGCAACGAATTTGGGACAGAGGGAGTAAATGAAAACTAATGAAAGATATTTTTCAACTTTCACTCAACTTTAAATATCGGTGACGAAAAATATCTACTGAAATTTAATCTTTAAAAGGGAATAAATCTTTATGAAATAAAAATACATACAAAAATGATAAACTTAAGTACGATTATAAAAAATTAATACGCTAAATTAACGAGCATAGTGTATGGAAAGGGTAGCTAATGTCACTGTTGGTCAAATAAGTACTAAATTATTTATCTACTAAAAATATAAACACAATTACTTGCCAAAGAAGGGGTTAAAGCAGGTTTTCTTTATAAAAAATAAATTTATCAAACAAAATAAAAATAAAAAAATCATCCTACGACTAGAGACTTGGCGTTTTTATCTTTTACCATATAAAAGCAAAAATTATCGAGCAGGCATACGATAATTATCGTTGGATCGGTGAAAATTAACGCACAATAAACTAAAAATATGGGTTAACACGGCTTATTTTTAGCTAAAAAATTCGTAATATTTAGTATAAAAATTTCTGAAACTATAAAGTATGAAATTGTATTTTAAAAAATAATAATAATAATGCTGTAAAAAAGCTTTAAGTGATGATCAAGCAAATTTTTCTTTCCCGTACGACAAGCGGGCAAAATAGGAAAACGATTAAATAATAACAAAGTAAGTAATAAAATGAAGATAGATTCACGCCGGGGAAAAGTTTTTGGAACCAACGGTCCACTTCTTTTTACGTAATATAGCATCGGTCTTCCGTGCGAAGACCGACATTCAGGAAGCGATAAGGAGAATTCATTAACCATTATATCGAACGCAGTAGTTTCAATTGTATGCATACGCTATAGAGAAATTCTGGTGTGAGTAATATAATTTCAAACAAATTAATTTTTCAATCTCTATTCAATAAAGAGTTATTCAGTGTCAGTTTTTACAACAACAAAATTTTTTTCAGAAAATTTAAACACACTTAGAGTAGTCATATAAGCGAGATATTATCAATGCATGTAATAATAAAAATTATTACTGGTATAAAAAGGGTCTAATTCAAATGTCCGGATATTTAAACAAAAATTGTCTTTTTTCAATAATAAAAATAAACTTCTTATAAAATTCGATAATTCAAAAGTAGTTTAAATAGATAAACAGGCATCAATTAAAAAATTATATGAAAGGACTTTTTTCATTAAAAAATATTGTTCTGCATATAACACTTACCTAGTTTTTGCTCTAATTTAACTTAGTTATAGGTTTCAAATTACTTATTTTAAATTCCATTAATTCTAGCGTTATAATTCCAGATTTGCTTATATATTTTTTATTTAGCAATAGCCTTTGTTAAACTCTGTTTCTTAAGAATTTTTTTCTATAGCAGTATCTAAAATTTCTATACAGAAATTTTTAATCCTTTCACGGGTAAAGGACTTACATTCGCAAAATAGTGAAATGAGTGATCGATACAGGAATTTACTGAAACATTTATTTCTAATAAGCAAAAGCTTTCATTCCCGTACTTAAAAAAGGGGAATTTCTCATTCCGATATTCTGGAACCAAACAAGCATTTAGGAATTAAAACTAGGGGTTCCAAAAATGAACCAAAGCCCTCGAAGTGGTTAAAAGGAATTATTCCAATTTCAAACTTTTACATAATTATTTCTTTCTCTGTAGAATTACGGCAGACTTTCTGTGACATACACCTCGATGAAGACTACACAAATGGAAGGTCCTCCAAAACTTTCCGTTCACATTTATCAAGAGTACAAACCATGTCAGTATCATGGAGCTATTAAGATTTAGGCACTACCATATCCTTAAAAACATGGAAGTAATAAGAGGAACTTACATATCCTAAAAATTGTGAAGCTTCAACTGTAACCAATTTTGTAGAGCTGATTATTACCAGAGAAAACTTCCATCAGTAAATTTAAATGGGAAAGGGCACAGCCGGATATGCATTGAAAACATTCCTTTAACCCCTTGAAGGGCGGTGGTATATATTATATACCACCTACGATTGATGAAGATTTACACCAGAAAAATGTCATTAAATTTTACTTTTCTAACTTTGGTGGAAAACAGTCGTGAAAATGCTTTTCCTCTATTTGGTGTAACTTTTTAACCCTTTGAGGGGCAAGCAATTGTGTTCGTGTAATTCTGAACTCCCACCGGAAATTTGAAAAAAAGTTACACCAAATAGAGGAAAAGCACTTTCACGACTGTTTTCCACCAAAGTTAGAAAAGTAAAATTTAATGACATTTTTCTGGTGTAAATCTTCATCAATCGTAGGTGGTATATAATATATACCACCGCCCTTCAAGGGGTTAAACAAATTTCTTGATATTTTTCCCAAATGTGTCTACCTATCTGACAATATATTTCCCCAATTATCACCTTATAAATATTAATATTTTATGAGATAAAAAAGTTTTTTGGATTTTCTTAAAAACGCAGTTTTTCAAAACTACTGGACCGAATTACATGCCATTAATTGAGTTTATATGGATATCAAAAATGCATAACTAGTAATCTTTCTGGGAATCTAAAATTTTCTGATTATAAAAAGTGTGTGAAAAAGCGGTTAAAAAAATAAAATAAATAAAAATCATATCTTATAAGTCTCAGAAAATTACCATTTTATTGTAAAGAATTCCTTATATGTGTCCGCATATTATCTATAAATGCCAAAAGTTTGCGTGGGGTACTAGATATAAATATTTACAAAAATATGCATAATAATTATTAAAACTCATTCAAGGGCGTTATTTGGGGAGGAGCTACACAACTCCGACATCAAAGAATTTTTGGCACAATTCAGAAGACAATGTGTCAATTGATAAATTTTAGATTTCATTAAGGGTATAGACCATAATTTTCAACATTTTCGATGCTATTTCGATATCAAAACTGATTTCTTGTATCGGAGACGATTGAGAAAAATATTTTTGCTTGAAAAACAACAACATTCTTCGATATCGAAATGTAGCGTCAGTTATAATGATTTTTTTTTTTCAAATATTTTCACCCCTTTTAACAAAGGATAATAAGAGGAAGTAGTTCCGTTATTTTTTTTTATTGTGCAAAAAATAAATTTAATTAAATTAAATTAAAAAAATAAATAAATATATGGATATTAGAATTAGAACTTAACACGTTCTTTTACTTCTCAGATATTATCTGGATTGAGTGGTAATCGACAACTTATTACTTAACATGTTATGTTTTATTGATGATACTACTCGTAATTTTTGTTTTTTTTTCTGATGGCAGATTTCTGCGGCTGTCTAATTCGAATATGAAAGGCCAACAAAGGCAGCTATCTGGAAAACAGGCCAATAAATCAAGATTTATGACAGAAACACGTTCGGTGTTCGTGTCTGTACATAGAATTTTAAAGGAAAAATACCGACTTTTACATAACATGATAAATAACAAAATGTTGCCAAAAGTTCAAAGCTATTTCCGGATAGCTTCGTTTTTTTTAATAAATTCCGTAAAAGATTAATTTCCGATAAAACCTTTACAGATGAAGTGGTTGATCGCATATTATGCAAAATACACGATGAAAAGACCTTATAGTGGTATCACACGGACGTCTTTCGCAGAACTTTTCCCCCTACAAAACATTACAGCCAGGAAAAGTTTCCTGACCTTGATTTAGGGAGACTTTTGCTCACTATTCTTGTTTAGCGAGCATTTCCCGCATTTCACGGAAAATGTTGGCCATTCATTCAGCGCTAATCAACTGACTAATAGGAGCGGAGGGAGAAATTAAATAACCCCGCGAGAAGTTTGAAAAACCTGTTTACCGAACACACAGCAAAATGAACGATTGTGCTTTGTAAAATGTTTGCGGAAAACCGTTCTTCGTGTGATACAGCTAGTAGTGGTTAAAATTAAACAAAATAACTGATTGCGTCGAAAACTCTTTTAACCAGTTTTCTTCTCTTGACTTATTAGATTTCCAGGAAATGTGCGAAAGAGAATTAAAAATATTTTTTGCAGGTTCATACCAATATAACTAAGAAGTATATTACTTGGCGGAAATGATTAATAAAGACTCTTCGATAAATATATATTTCGTTAAATATGCAATAAAGTGTTTTGAAAATACAAGTTTGATCGTCACACATTTCAAAGAAAACTTACTGTTGTTTTATACAATATAAACCTAATTCTACTGGTGTGTAGCCGATCCAGTGGCGTGGTTGGTAGCGTCAGCTCCTTCCACGCCGCTGGACCCTGGTTCGAGTCCAGCTAGCGGCATGGGTGTCTGTGGTGTCCCTGTGAAGTGTATTAAAATGTACGTACTGTATTTTCCTGTAATAATAAAGTGTTCTGTATTTGTTTCTGTGCATTATGGATCATTCGAGGTAACAGCCATTGTAGCTATAGACCTCAAAGCATTGTTCACTCAAACTCAAATACTGGTGTGTATGCAATACTAAAATGGTATTGCGAGTGGGCAAATGACATGAGAACAATTGGCTGCTGATCTCATTTGGCAGCAGCAATCTATTATCTGGCATAATCCTAAAACACCCGAGACACTTGGCATCGTTGAATTTGGCGAGGCGATAAATGGCTTTTTCTTGTTACCGGATCGTTTTCTGAATTCTTTCCACTCCTACAGTTGTTAGTTCAGGAATTTTGATCGGTTTAACCGGATTGCACGGTTTCTTATCTTTTGTTTGATTGGATTTTATGAAATGCCATTGTTACATCAGTCTATTATTGTTTAAATTAAAAAAGGAGATTGAATTATATATGTTTGACTATATTTTCCCGGCCTTTTTTTCGTGTTATTTTAAAGATATTGCTTATTTTAATAAATAATAACATACATTTGAAAACAAATATGCGGTACGGCAGACGAATATATTAGGGATACGCTTTTCTCGAAATAAATATTCAATGATTTAAGTTATGAATTGTCAATTTCATTAAAAAAATTAAGATAACGTGTTAATGTTACTGAAAGCATATTCCTATATCAGAAAAAATTTTCTTTTTTATTTAAAAATTTGCGCAATATTTATGTACCATAAATACATAAAAAAATATTTCAAAATTTTATCGCGTATTTTCGTAAAGATTTTAATAGTTGGATATCTGCATTAATAACCGCAATTTTGCTCATTTTAGAAATTTCTTCAATGCGACTTTTGAGCATCCAGAGAATAATTTTTCGGTTTTAGTGTCGTTAGTTAACGCAGGTTTGACAAGTTTTGTGCATTTTAGGCACTCTAACACAGCGAGTTTCGTGAATCCAGCGATTTTTTTGCTTTGTTTTAATGGGCGAGCAGCATTCATGCATGCGTTACTAATTGCGGAGTTGACGAGTTTCGTGCATTTTTGTGATTCCTGCACAGGGACTTTCGTGGATCCACTGATGTTTGTTTAGTTTTAATGGGCGCGAAGCGCTCATACACACGTTTGTGACTGCGGTCTTGACGAGTTTCATGCATTTTAGTAATTCCTGCGCAGCGAGTTTCGTGGATCCACTGCTGTTTTTTTTTGTTTTAATGGGCGCGAAGCGCTCATACACACGTTTATAACTGCGGTGTTGACGAGATTCGTGCATTTTAGTGATTCCTTCGCAGCGAGTTTCGTGGATCCACTGATGTCTTTTAGTTTTAATGGGCGCGAAGCGCTCATACACACGTTAGTGACTGCGGCGTTGACGAGTTTCGTGTATTTTAGTGATTCCTGCACAGCGAGTTTCGTGGATCCACTGATGTTTTTTTTAGTTTTAATGGGCGCAAAGCGCTCATACACACGTTAGTGACTGCGGTGTTGACGAGTTTCGTGCATTTCAGTGATTCCTTCGCAGCGAGTTTCGTGAATCCACTGATGTTTTTTTAGTTTTAATGGGCGCGAAGCGCTCATACACACGTTAGTGACTGCGGCGTTGACGAGTTTCCTGCATTTTAGTGATTCCTGCGCCGCGAGTTTCGTGGATCCACTGATGTATCCTTCAGTTTTAATGAGCGCGAAGCGCTCATACACACGTTAGTTATTGCGGCGTCGACGAGTTTCGTGCATTTTACTAATTCCTGCATAGCGAGTTTTGTGGATCCACTTATTTTTTTTGTTGTTGTTGTTTTAATGCAATCATAATGCTTCAGTTTAAAATTATAGAAATTGTATGATATAGAAATTATATTATTTGATAAATATCCTTACTAAATTTTAGAAATAAAATATTTGTAAAATTCACGAACGTAAGTCGTAAACTCTATATAACTTTGAGCAAATTTACGCAGCAAAATTTTAAAATTCCTTTTCTGTCATTTTTATCTCTAGTAAGTAGTTGTTTTTCCCGAATTTTTAAGTATGGAACGAAGCGTGCGAAAAGAAATCTGCAACCGGGTCAAAGTCTCAATTTGGCGCCCCCTCCCCGAACTTTTTCTTGTGACAAGCTAAAAATGACGTTGGTAGTATACATTTCTGCGCCTGGAAAACTGCCATCTTCGCCTCCCCCCCTTTCTCACGGCACTGGTAAGTACACAATTATTTTTGTGACTGTTTATTGAAATAAACACATATGAAATTCCCCAATTTAAAATTTTTCGCTTGAATGTACGCAGTGTGTTTTTAAAATTCATTTCTTTTAATTTTTACAGTGCTTAAATAGTTTTTTACGCTGAGTTTTTTTAAGGAACAAAAGTATTTTTCATAGCCGCGATCTAGATAGATTTTGTGCTGTTAGCGAAACGAGATTGACCAGTCAGAAAATTCGCTTATTTAAAAAAAAGAAAACACTTTGTAAAAATGCCGATTTCTGACTGTTCAATCTCGTTTTGTTATCTCTGTATTCGCAAAATTTGCCTGAATACCGGACATTAGATGAAAACATTGCATTGATTCAAATTTTGTAATTACTGAATCGTCTGCCGCATGAGACGATATCTGGAAGCAGAAAGAATTCTTTTAGTTTGTTTGATAGATTTTTAGTTTGGAACGCGTGATCTTTTTTCTTGGATAAATTATAAATAAATAAACTAAAGTATCCTCTTTGTAGGATTCCGTAATGTAAATAAGTAAAGGCAAGTGAATTTTTTTTATGGCTATTGTATTTTGTTTGTTTTAGAAACTGGTGCATATAAAGTTTTATTTTTAGAAATGAGATTTATTAGTATATTATTTATTATTAGTATATTAGAAAGTCAATGGTTTTGTATATCTATTGTGAAATTTTTTTTAAATCGGTAGATCGGGAACGGTAAATTTTAAAATTCGAAAAAATATGGAAAGAAATCTTTGTATAACTCGAAAAAATTCGTGGTAAAAGAAGTTAAATAGTTGTAAATTGTTTGTAAAAAGAATATTTTTATAAAGGAATCGTCCTTGAAACCGAGCATGTCGCTTTCCGAAAAACACGAGTTGTGATTGGAGGGAATCTCTAGGTTGCTGAAAACTCGGTTGGCGCTCGTGGATGCTTGTCGCGTGTTAAAAAACCGCCAAAATCCGGTGTATAGGCTGTTTTAGGAATATGCCCTATTATCTATCTTACGGGAGGTGTTTATCCAAAATTGTAAGATTGTCAGAAATTTTTTCCACACTGTTCAGAAATGAATGCATATCTGTTGTGATTGAAGATGACAGTGATAATAACTAATTTCTTTTCTCTATATTTGTTTTTTGTACATTTACAAACTTATATTATTTTAATTATTATTTTTATGAATAAAATAACGCAATACATTATCAAGTGTCAGCTGTTTTTTCCCATAAAAGTCACTGTTCTTGATAGTGAGACCTAAAGAACTGAAATAGACTATGTATTAGCATATAAGTTTATAATATATTCGCAAAAAATTAGCTATGTTTTTACAATATTTAAATCTCCAGGTAATTTTTCGACTGTTTTTTTTTTTTTGGATTAATATTTATTCGTTTAAAATAAAAAACAATTTTATCTAATTCTAGCTATATAATTTCCATATGTACTTATTTATTGATTCTGTGCAATAAAAAGATAATAATAACGGAACTATTTACACTTATTACCCTTAGTTAAAAGTGGTGAAAATGTTTGAATAAAAATCATAATAATAACTCTCGTCATATTTCGAAATCGAAAAATGTTGTTGTTTTCGAAGCAAAAATATTTTCCCTCTATTGTCTCCGATACAAAACATCAGTTTTCGATATCGATATAGTATCGTCAATGTTGAAAATTATGGCCTATATGCTTAAAGAAATTTAAAATGCATCAGTTAACATAGTGTCAGCTGACATTATTCCAAAAATTCTTCTGGCGTCAAAATTGAGTAGCTCCGCCCCGAATAACGCCCTTAAATGAGTTTTAATAATTTTTAAACATACTTTTGTAAATATTTATATGAAGTACCCAATGCAAATTGCATTGCATTTCATTTGAAAATGAATGCAAATGCATTTTTTCACACACTTTTTATAATCAGAAAACTGTACAAAAATTTCCTTTATGCTTCTTTGATGTCTATATAAACTCAATTAATTTCATTTATTTCGGTACAGTAGTTTTTGAGAAAATGTTTTTAAAAAATTGAAAAAACACTTTTATCTCATAAAATATCAATATTTATAAAGTTTTAATAGGGGAAATATATTGTCAGATAAATAGACGCATTTGGGGAAATTTTCCAGAAATTTGATTGAAAGGTATGTTTTCAATGCTTATCCGGCTATACCCTTTAGATTTATTTTAACGTTTTACTGACCCTTTGCTGCGCGGTCAAACTCCCTTAATAAATTGAGAAAATATCGAATGTCATCGTAATTTACAAATGGTTTTCTTAGAAATTCAGAATTCCAGTTTTCATTGTAGAGTAACAAAAAGAAGTTAAAGACATTCCGGGAAAAAAGTATTCGAAACCAAACGGTCACCACTTGATCTTGATCTTATATAACATCAGCCTTCTCTGGGAAAACCGATATTCAAGATTTAAAAACCTATCAAATTAGAAAGCAAGATCGAAATGCATTAATTTTACTTATTTATTTTATCTATAAATTTATTGTGGTGTGAGTGATATAATTTCAAACACATTAATTTTTCAATTTTTATTTAATAAAGTGCAATTCAATGTCAGTTTTTACAACAAAAAAGTACATTTAAGGCAATTATACACATAGAATAGTCATATAAGCGAGACATTATATCAGTATGTATTAATAATCAATATTACTGATAAATAAAGAGCCTACAGAAAATTTCGAGACATTGAACAAAAATTGTATTATTTCAATAACATAAATAAAGTTCTTATAAAAGTTGAAAATTCAAAAATATTTTAAACTAGCTGACCCGTCCGGCCATGCCCGGGACCTATTATGATAACTTTAAACACTTAACACTACAATTATTATCTAGAATTAGTCAAAAGTAATCATAATCTATGACTTGTTCGTTAGAATAATATTCTTTAAAAATGCATAAAAAGTTGAGTAAATGCCTTACATAAGGCCTTAGGACAGTTAAAACCAGGGCCCTAACATGAAAACATGTTAAAATATTTTCGTGCAAAGTACTTTAGATCTTTAATTAGTCAAAATTAAGCATACAGTATGAATTATTAGGTTGGGATAATATTTTTTTAATGCATCAATTGATTGGGCAAAAATTTAAAAAAGGGTCCTAAAGCCCGAATAAAAATATCGGGTTATTAGACCTGGAAGAAGAGTTCCAGGCAACTTTAAAATTTTGAACTCAGAAGATGAGAAATATAAAAAGTGAAATATGTTTATGTCACAAAATATTCAGGGGCCTTGAGCTGGGCCTTGTGATTCCCCAGGGAGCCATAGTGTCACATATGGCATGTAAAAAACTTTAAAATATCTAAATTTATAAAAAAAAATCCTAAAAATGAAGATCGGATTAAAAGGAAGCAATTTATTAAAAATTTATTATTACAAAAACTTCAAGGGGCCAGGAATTTATTTTGGATGTAGTTGGGTATTAAAATATTTTTTGTAGTTATTAAAATAATGAGAGGATATTTAAACTATGTTAAATAAAATTGAAAGCAATTTGGATCACTTTTAAAGGACAGTTTTCCTTTTAAAGGAAAGAAGCAGCATCAAGAGCCCCAAAAAGCGATTAATATTCAAAATTAGTGATAATTGAAGTCTGAGAAATTTTTTTGTCGTTCATGTAGTAGCTGGAGGACCTAAAAAGTTGTTAGAAAAAAAAGCTAGTGAATCGGACTATTTTTAAAGAAGCTATGATAGGGAGGGGGCCCGTGGGGGCCAACTGACAGTTAGAACCAGGGCCCTAACATGAAAATATGTTAAAATGTTTTAGTACATAACGCTTTAGATCATGAATTAGTCAAAATTAAGCATAGATAATGCAAAAACAACGTTCTAAAGAGCATGAACGCCCCATTTCGTAATACGTAACAAAATGGGGCGTGGCTTATGTGCGTGCGAACTCGGATTTTTTTTTTTTTTAAACTAATATGTTACTGATTTATGAAAAGACGGAGGGTATTCTTTTAAAGTAAATGTTTTCGATTGAAGCATAGCACCCTGGAATTTCTGATAAAAGTTAAAACGAAATTATAAAATCATCAGTATCAATAATCGGTACAAAAATATTCAAATGTAGCAACGAATTTGGGACAGAAAAAGTAAATGAAAACTGATGAAAGATATTTTTCAACTTTCACTCAGCTTTAAATATCGGTGACGAAAATAATTTAATCTTTATAAATCTTTAATAATAATAATAAAAATATAATCTTTAATAAATTTAATCTTTAACCCTTTGAGCTCTGGGGTGTAAATTTCTTGAAAATTCCAAATGTCACATTGGCTCCAGTATTCTGCAAAGAAAAAAACCACTTAACGATAAACACGAGAAAATACATTTAAACCTTTTTCAAATAAATTTGGCCGAATTTTCTAGTGCCTTTGTGACATTTCGGAATTAAAATTATGTGGTAGAAAATTCTACCATCAGTGCTCAAGGGGTTAAAAGAGAATTAATCTTTACGATATAAAAATACACACAAAAATAATAAACTTAAGTACGATTAATAAGGATTAATACGCTAAATTAATGAGCATAGTGTATGGAAAGGGCAGCTGATGTCACTGTTGGTCGAATTAATACTAAATTATTTATCTACTAAAAATTTAAAAAATTACTTTCCAAAGAAAGGGTTAAAAAAGGGTTTTCTTTATAAAAAATAAATTTATCAAAAAAAATTTAAAAAATAATCCTACGACTAGAAAATCAGAGTTTTTATCTTTTATCACATAAAAGCAAAAATTATCGAGCAGGGCGTACGATAATTATCATCGGGTCTCTGAAAATTTAAAGTGATATTTTTTTTCGCACAATAAACTGAAAATATGGGTTTTAACACCGCTTTTTTAGCTGAAATATTCGTAACATTTGTCTAAAAAATTCTGTAACTATATAGTATGAAATTGTATTTAAATAAATAAATAAATTAGTGATAAAAAAAGCTTTATGTGATGAATCAAGCATCTTCTTTCCCGTACGACGAGCGTGCAAAATAGGGATAGGGAAGCGGTTTAATAATAACAAAGTGAATAATAAAAAGATGTTAAATTCATCCCGGGAAAAAAAAAAAAAGATATTTGGAATCAAATGGTTCTCTTCAATTTATGTAATATCAGATCGGTCTTCTGTGTGAATAGTGTTGGGTAACTCATACATGAGGCACCTCATTTGTCCCATACACCGTGACAATTTGTCCCAATACCTCAGTTTCCAGATTTGAGGTACTTCAAAAATTTTGACATGTTTGCGTCTTTTTTGAAGCGGCGATATGCGAGAGCTGTTTCGTCTCAGAGAATGACTGGACAAGGACCGACATCAAGAAGTAACGATATTTATAAAGCATTGTCCAAAACGCATTAATTTTACTGGTCTGTATTTGCAATAAAGATATTGTGGTGTGAGTAATATAATTTCAAACAAATTAATTTTTCAATCTTTATTCAATAAATTGTTATTCAATGTCAGTTTTTACAATAACAAATATTTTTTCAGAAAATTAACACACACATAGAATAGTCATATAAACTAGATAGTATCACTGCATGTAATAATAATCAATATTACTGGTATAAAAAGGGCCTAATTCAAATGTCCTGATATTGAAACAAAAATTGTCTTATTTCAATAATAAAAATAAAGTTCTTACAAAATTCGAAAATTCAAAAATAGTTTAAATAGATAAAGATACATCAATTAAAAAATTATATGAAAGGATTTTTTTCATTTAAAAAATATTATTCTGCATATAACTCTTATTTAGTTTTTGCTCTAATTTGACATATTTATAGGTTTCAAATTACTTCTTTTAAATTCCATTAATTCTAGAGCAATAATTGCAGATTTGCTTATACATTTTTTATTTAGAAATAGCCATTGATAAACACTGTTTTTTAAGAATTTTTTCTGTAGCAGTATCTAAGATTTCTATACAGAAATTTTTAATCCTTTCACGGGTAAAGTACTTACATTCGCAAAATAGTGAAATGGGTGATCGATACCTGAATTTACTAACAAATTTATTACTGCTACACAAAAGCTTTCTTTCAAGTGCTTAATAAAAGGTAATTTAGGAATTAAAGCTAGGAGTTTCAAAAATGAACCACAGCCCTCGAAGAGCTTAAAAGGAATTATTCCAATTTCAAACTTTTACATAATTATTTCTTCCTCTGTAAAATTACGATAGACTTTCTGTGACATACACCTCGATGAAGACTCTACAAATGGAAGGTCCTCCAAAACTTTCCGCTCACTTTAATCAAGAGTACAAACTATGTCAGTATCACGGAACTATTAAGAAATAGGCACTAGCATATTTTTAAAGTCATGGAAGTATTAATTAAGAGGAACTGACATATCCTAAAAATTGTGAAGCTTCAACTGTAACCGAATTTGTTGAGTTGATTATCATCGGAGAAAACTTACATCAGTAAATTTAAATAGGAAATTTAGACTTATTTTAACGTTTTACTGGCCATTTGCGGCACGGACAAACTCTCTACAACTCTACAACTCTAATCTCAATCAATATTTTGGACACTATCTGGAAAAATCCGATTCCAATTGACGCATAAAATTCAAAACTCAACGCGAAACCGAAAAAAACATCCAGCCTAGATCATGATAATTTTTCTGTAAAACATTGAATTTTCTATTTGGCGATAATTTTGGCGAATATATTAATATATGCATTGCAAACCTACTTATATATTTTGATTGGATATTCATTTTATAGCTAAAATAGCTTTGAATTATTGGGAATGCTATTTTTCGGTAGTGCTGCCATCTATATCTTACATACGAACTATCGTTACGGAATCGGATTTTTGCAGGCAAAAGATGAATGAAAATTTGATAGCTCCAATTAAATTAAGAATTTAAAGAAAAAATAGATATTGCATCGAAATTTCGAGGATTGTAGGCAATTAAAAACACTTTGATGAGTATGTGAACATTGAAAAAATGTTTCTTGGTATATTTTTATGCAAAAGCAAGTGTCACAAACTTTCCGGATAAAAAGTGCCAAAAGTCAAACTTTGACAATTTTTTGCGCGCAAAGTATTGATTTCAAAAGAAAAATATAAAATGAGTGCAATTATGGAGAAACAAAATTACCATCTCAAACTTTTTGAAGCATATGAAAGCAAAAACGTTATTGTTTAAGTGTTACAAAGTAGAGCCCATAACGCGCTTTTCATTTGAGAACAGCCTTAATAAATTGAGAAAATATCGACTGTTATCGGAATTTACAAACGATTTTCTTAGAAATTAAGAATTTCGTATTTTAAGCTTTCATTGTAAAAGCAAAATTTTATTAAATTATTATTGGTACTGCTTGGAATTAAAATTAGGTGTGCCCGGACCGGGCTGAAAAACTATGCAACTGTGCCTGAAAGGGTTAATGAAAAAGTGTAGTAAAAAGTAAAGTCATAAACAGATATTCATTATAACCGGGGGAAGTTTACTTAAGTGATAGTTAAGCTCTGCGTTAAACACCATATTGTGACAACTTTCGAGGGAACCTTCCCAGGTGTAAATTTTGGATTAGGATGAGTGTGGTATCAAAAGAAAGATCTCTTCATGTACGTTAAAAAGTGCAATAAAAATATCCGTCCGAATCCAACCGTTTTCGAGATATCAGCACTTAAATTGTGAATGAATAAATAAATAAATTGACAGGCAGGTATATAAATTGTTCGCAAGTCAAGCCAGCCTCAGAAAAACATTCTATTTCACACACTATATATACATTCTGTTTATCCATTACGTCACGCCACACATTTGCTAAACTATTTGCATAAAACAAAGCACTGGAAGTAACAAAAACAGATGGGAAAACTCTCCGAATGCAGCTGTATGCGAAAACTTCGTAGAATGCGAAGCGTCTGTCTAAAAGAGGGGAAATAACTGGCAATGTGTGGGTATAAGGGATTTTGCTCGTACTTCAGAAAAAGGTATTGGCAGAAGGGTTAAAAACAGTGCAAAGTAATTTTTAACTTGCCAACAATTTATATACCTGCGTGTCAATATATTCATTGATTCATTCACATTTTAAGTGCCAATATCTCGAAAACGGTTGAATTCGGACGGATAGTTCCATTGAACTTTTTAATATAAATGACGAGATCGTTCTTTTGATACTACACTCGTCAAATCCACAACTTACACCTGGGAAGGTTCCCTAGTTAGACAATCTCCTGTTAGTATCAGTGAAGAAAAGAATAATCCCTGTGGAGAATGACATCAGTAACAAGAAGAAGAAGAATTTCACCATATTTGTGAAAGAAATTTTCCATCAAAAAATCGCTAAAGTAAGACGAAACTTTCTTTTCACAAATACTGGTAGAAATTTTCAATGGCGGTAATCAGAAACTGTTAAACCGATTAAGCAGCGTCATCTTATGACAACCACGATAGTTACTTCACTCGGAAATGATGGACAATACATTACTTCTTATATTATCCTCCAATTTATTCATAACTCCATTGGCAGTATGTAGATAGATATTGTGAAATGTCAGTATATGGTGATGTTTTTGGTATGTTGATACATAACCTTGAATGTTGTAAATTAATATCATTTTTAAGACAATATCATTCTAAATCAGATTGCTAAATCTCAGGAATTTAAAAAAAAAATTCTTTTTAACGGTAAGCATATTAAATTTTGTGTTTGATAATACTATCCCTGCGTTATAATGTTATAATTAATTCAAAGGATTATTTTAAATGCTTTCATTTAAAACCAATCCTAAGTTAAATCAGTTAATATTTAGTGGATGTTGTCAATTCATATACTATACTTAGCAACTTTTGAAATATTGACCAATATTAGTAGGACACTGGCCAATGACTTTGTGCTATTTGAGGCTACGTATCTATAAAGAAGGTGAAAAAAATCACTCTTTCTATACATGCCAACAGTGTTGCCAGTGGGCTACTTTTCCGAAACGGTTAAATTCCTTTTCTTTACGCTTTAACTAATATGTTATTAAATACGGCTTATAAATTTACCATTTGAGAAAAAAGTGGTTCTAATGAAGAATCTGAATTTAAAAAAAAAGTAGCTCATCTGACATCACTGCATGACAACTTCCGGCTTTTTTTTTAAATTAAAGAAACACATTTAAAACCACAAATTTATTCATCAAATGATATTAAGAAGATTGCAAATGATAGATGCACTTATTTTGGAACAAATTTTAATTTTCAAAGTATGTTTCTTGATTTTAATAAAGCCGGAGGTTGGAAAGTATTTTCACTTCATTAGCCTTAAACTCAGGAAAGTCATTAAGTACTTTAGCAATAGAACATACATCATGCCAACCAGTAGCGGCTGGTCAGGGGGTGCTGCATCAATTTATTCACACCACTAAAATTGTATGGTTGTTTCAGTTTTATTTAACCAACAAAATTTGTCGAATAATTAATATGAAAGATTGTTAAATTTTAGTGGTATGAAAAATCGGATGCAGCACTCCCTGACGAGCCGCTACTGATGCCAACCGTAACGCAATATTTAACCCTTTGAGGTTCAAGCAATTGCGTTTGCGTAATTCTGAACTTCCACCGGATATTTAGTAAAATTTTATTTCAAATTAAGGAAAAGCAGTTTCGCCACCTTTAATTTTTTTCCCACCAAAGTTAGAGGAGTAAAATTTAATAAATATTTTCTGGTGCGAATCTTCATTAATCGCAAGTGGGATGTAATATATCCCCCCCCCCCTAAATGTGTTAACCCCTTAACACTAGAACCGCGGAGACGGGTCATTTTGACCCGTACTCAGTGAAAAGATGTCGATTCAAACCAGATAATTCTTCTTAAAATAATTTATATATAACTGCACAAAAATTATTTTAAATAAAGGAGTTACATAGACCTAAATAGAAATTCTGATGTGAATTACTTTTATAAAATTTTGGTAAATTTTCCCGCGGTTCTAGTGTTAATAATACAAGGTTCGTACGGGTCCTGAAATTTCATGACCAGTAAATTTTTTGCTACCAATATTTTCTTTTAGAAAATATTTCATTAAATAAGACGAAATTTGGCGCTTGTGAAGTATATTTATTTTTCTGTAAAGAAATTCGGGTATTTCTCCTGGAAAATAACGATTCCCGTACGAACGGTGTTGCCAGTGGGCTACTTTTTTAAAATTCGGATTTGTTGACTGGCACCACTTTTTTGAAACGATAAATTGTCTTTTGTTTTCGCCTTAATTTCATAGCAATGAATAAGTCACATTTTATCATTTGTAAAAAGTGGTGCCAATCAAGAATCTGAATTTTAAAAAAGTAGCCCATCTGGCAACACTGCGTACGAACCATGTAGTAGTGTAATTTCTGGTAAAAGTTTTTAAAAATCGCCGATTTTTTTATTGCCCGATTTTATTATTCATAAAATTCCGAGTTTACTATTAAAAGAAACAATGTATTTTTATTTTTCAATTTTAACCCTTTCAAGGGCGGTGGTATGTTTATGAAATTCCTCAATTTTTATATCTAAAAGTACAGTGGAACCACTTTGGTACAAAAATTTTCCTTTATTACATATATAAAATTCAGCCTTTTCGATTTTTTTAAATAAATTTGTTCATTAATTTCTACCCTCATTTGCGAATTAAGCCTAGGTTTTTCTTACCAAGATATAATCCATACACTAGTTCTTGAGATATGGCTATTGTGGAAATAGTGAACAATGCAGCATAGCAGTGCCACCTGTATATACACCTGCTCAATATACACAAAAACCTAATCAGGTCTAGTTTATATTAAGTTTTAACAGAATCTAACGTTTTGTCAAATTCTGTTCATTAGTGCTTGAGTTAAAGCGCCACAAAATTTTTGTCACATACATATAGATATTTTGTAAAAACATGTTTTTCGGATCCTCTGATCCCTAAAACGTGTAAATCCATCGAAAACCAAATTTCGAAAATTTTTACGAATTCAACTTTTTTCTTGTAAAGAAAGAAGAAAATAAGAATAACAGATAATCAGCTATTATAAACAAAGGATAATTTCCGGATAGGATATTTTCGGAAACTTTCTTGAAACAAAGTCCTGGAATAAATAATTTCGTCGTGAATTTTGAAAATATCATGGAGTAGTTTTTACGAATTATAAAATTATTAAAATGCTTTCCTGGTGATATACCTGTACATAGTTGGCAACATCTACGAGTTTTTTTCTTACTACTAAATTTTTATAGTATAATTCATATTATTTAATCGCCGAAATCTAACAAATGCGCATTTATTTCTTTATTTTGATTATTTGTAAAATAAGTAGATTTTAATAAATTATTTTTAATCAATTTTCTTGCAATGCGTATTTTATTTTAAGAAATTCAATATTTATGCTTTCTGATTAGCATTACACATAACAGATTCATATTAAAAATACTTCAAAGTCCACTTTCGTTATATGATAAAATTACATTTATGATGTAAGATGTGTGATGTGCAGTGATATTTGTTTTCAATGGATAGGAGATAACCGAAGAGGGATGCTACAAACTTTTAACCCTTTGAAGGGCACCGATACATTATTTATGCCACTTATTTTTAATTCCCTCATGCCACATTCGAACCGCAATTTTGGCATAAGTTTTGATTTTTATAAAGTACGCGAAGAACAGGTTTTACTTATTTTCATATAAATTTGCTTGTGAGTTCCGGTGTCAATCAATCATTTTAACATTTTAGAAACAGAAGTGGTTTACCCCTCAAGAGGTTAACAAACATTTTTTTTTCTATTTGGCTTTATCTAATGAAAGATTTTTGAGATTAAATGAAACAAAAAAAATTGTTAAAAATTAGTAATATCCACCTTAGATTCGCCAATGGTGATGCAGCAAAGTTATTATTATTATTATTATTATTATTATTATGTTATACCTAATTTTTCTTTTTCTAATTACCGTAATTTCGGGTGTATAAGCCGCGGATCAAACAATTCTTTTTGGACCCAGAAATCTTATTTAGTGATTGAAGACAAATATTTTCGGTGATCTGACTAGTTACATTTGTTTCTTAAAAAATTCTGGGTCGAAAAAGAATTGTTTGATCTGCGGCTTATACACCCGAAATTACGGTATAAAAGTAAAGCTAGATTTTATCGTCAACATAATATGTACTCGCAACAGGAGTATTAAGTGGGTTTTAACATGAGTTTCACAATTTGTAAAAGTTTTGATATTTTGTTTTGAAAAGTTCACCATTTTGTCAGTTCACTTTAAAGGTCATTCATTCTCTTTGTGTTTGAAAAAATGCTTTGGTCAATTCACACACACATACACAAAGAGTACAATCATAAAATATCATAAAAGAAGAAAAACACAACAGTAAAATATAAAATATTTCTCCTAAACTGACCCTCTTTTAGAAAAGGTATCTAAACAAACATTTTCCTCTTCCACAATGTACCAAGCATACAATTCAATAAATAATGTGAAAAGGCTGTCACACATTTACCATTGGATATATAGTCTAAAAATATTATATCAAACTATGACGTTATTTCCTGTTTCCTCTTACATTTTCTTTGAAGTACCTTCTGTGAATTTTTCCTGTTTTCTCTGCGGGATAGTGAAATATTTAGAAAAGTAAAAGGCTTTGTTTAGGAAAAAAGACATGTGTTTGCCATGAATCATGAGCCAGGCGAAAATATAAAACAGCCGAAATAAATTTTACAACAAAAGTAATATTCTTTTCATCTATCAAAGTGAATGAATTATATACATAAACAAATTTATAAAATAAATGCTAAGTATGTTTTCAGCTTTTTCAGGGTTCGTACGTATCAGGGGATTCTTGTGATTTTAGGTGGTTTTGCACCAGAAAAATCGTAAAGTACTGATTGCTAAATCTAAAAATATAATTTTTCTCATTAGATAAGACAAATATTACCTAAACAAACATTCTGGTAAAACGTCCTTGAAGCGTACGAGCCATGTTTTTAACCACTACAGACCTGATCATAAGATAACTCTACAAATATGTATATATATTGCTTTTACATAATCGAAATGACACCATAGATGACAGAAAGAGTCATTTTTATGAGATCAGTACTTTAGGGGACTGGTAATTTAGGTTTACGAATATGGATATAAAAGTACTAATCCCCTTAAAACATCAGTTTAACTATTAGTAACATAAATTTACGCAATAACAAAATTAAGGTATTTAAACACGTAAAGGATCAGCAAATCCTCAATTTTTTTATTGTAAAGCATTTAAGTTAAATAATCATGAATATTTCTTACTTTCTTCGCGACAATGTCTTGTAGGTATTTTCGAATCTCGGATGAAAATAATATTTATTTTATAAGGTAATATTCATCAATGCTGACATTTATTGGTTTTGTTTTAAAGCAAAAAAACATTCAGCTGTGTAAAAGTAAAGTAAAAATGCAAAAATTTCGAAAATTTAATTTTTATGAGGAAAAGAATGGAGATACACATTTGTTTAATTCAGGTCTGAAGAGGTTAAGTGAATAGAAATAAAAGCGCTCTGAAGAGCACATAGAATATCTCGACAAGTAAAATGAAGTTTTGGCAAAATATTTAACATCATGTATTTTACTTGACCCGGGAGAACACGCGCTTGCCCAGGGTAGAAATGGTTTTAACTTTGTCACCAATAAAATCAAATTATAACCGTCCTTTTATTTAGGCGGAGACAATCCTTAAAAATTTTGCGATAAAATAAGTTGAAGATTACTTTTAAAAGATAAGTGGTTGCAATTGCAAAAATCATACGCCCTCCGGGTCAAAAAGACCCAGCGCGTGTACTCCCGGGTTAAAAATAGAGATAGAAATGAAAAAAGAAATTACTGTAAACATACAAATTACAGGGCTTCCAAATGGCCCGCCAACTGAACATCAAAATTTTCCTAGCGAAATTTCCTTTTTAGATTTTTCTTGCAAATTGCGGAGAAACTACCTTTGGAGGTTGATCTTAGCCCAAATTCTGTAGAAACCTATCATGAAATTTTCTGTTAACCCTTTCCGGCGCTGACAAATTTTGTTCGTATAAAGAGAAATTGTTGGCTGACACCGGAATTTACAAAAGACTTTTTTAGAAAATAAGAATTCCCTGATTTAAGCTGTCATTGTAAAAGTAAAATTTTACTAAAATATTATTGGTGCCGTTTGTAAGTTTGGAATTAAAATTAGGTGTTGCCGGAGTGGTAACACTGCGCCGGAAAGGGTTAAAAGATATTGATGTTCAGTTCGCGGACCATTTGGGAGCCCTGACATCATAGCCCATATACAAATCGAAAGAAATTAATTCCATGCATTAATTACTTTTCAAAATCTAATTAATTTTTTACATATTTTTTGAACAATATGTTTGATGAATTAAAAAAAAAACTGTTGACTATATCACCCTAAAATTTGTTGTAAAGTTGTAATTTGTTGTAATGAAACATATTATTCGAGAATGATAAAAAATAATTTTCATTTTGGTTTAAAATTAGTAAAACAAAAAATATTTTACTAAAAAATTTTGAAAATTCTAAAAATTTTAGGAACATACTTTTTATTATTTAAAAGATAAAAATAAAGTCACTCAGACCTATATTATTTGATACTTTTAAAGAAACAAGTTAGTTATACAATTTTGGAAAGTTTCAATGGTTTACCTTAAATAGAATTTAAAAAAAAACTATACCAAAGTATTAAAAAAAAAAAAAAACACGTTTCTAAAAAAAAGATATATGTGTGCGTATATATATATATATATATATATATATATACAGTGGCGGTCAAAAGTTTCCGGCTAGCAAAAAATTTTCAGTTAATTTGTAAATATACCCATATGAAGAGGAATCTCAAAGTGATATTTATACATTTTATTGACATAATACCGTAATTTCGGGTGTATAAGCCGCGGATCAAACAATTCTTTTTGGACCCAGAAATTTTATTTTGTGATTGAAGACAAATATTTACGGCGATCTAACTAGTTATATTTGTTTCTTAAAAAATTCTGGGTTGAAAAAGAATTGTTTGATCTGCGGCTTATACACCCGAAATTACGGTAGTTAGGAATTTACTTATAGAAGAACATGTAAATATCAAAAAATTAACTGACAAAATTAAGTATAAAGGAAAACGCATGTTCTCAAAAGTTTCCGGCCACCTTCACAAGTTTGTAAAAAAGTGGCATTGTAATAGAAAATTACAGTGATCAACAACATTTAAGATTAGTATTTTATCGTATTACTATTTTATTAGCTTTAGCAATAAGTACTGCGGCGCAGCAACGGGATATTCATATAATCAACGGTTAAAGATCGTCTATGGTACGTTTTTCCCACATTTCTTGCAATTTTGGCAAATTTCGGCTGAGTTGGAATATTTATAGTTCCGCAGACTTTTGTCAACTTCTTTTCAAAGATTTTCTATTGGATTCATGCTGGGCGCTTGGGCTGATCATTTCAAAAACGAAAACCATTTGTGTGAAAACCATTGCTTATCGAGGTTTGCAAACATTATGTATGTCGTTATCATGTTAAGAAAAATAGATGAGACCAATTTTTTTTCTCTAATAAGGCAGAAAATAGTCTTGCAAGATATCCTTATACATTGTATAATTCACCTGGCTGTGGATTTCAAATAACGGACCGAAACTTTTTGAGGAAAATACTCCCCACGGCATAACGTGTCCTCCGCCATGCTTCATTGTAGGAATAACATAGATCGAATCATATCTTTTGTTATTAGGTCATCGGACGTTGTGTCTGCCATCATTTCCAAAACTGTTCCGAATTCGATTGATGGAAAAATAGAACTTTTTTCCAGTTTTCACTTGACCAGACTTTGTGTTCCTTGGAAAATGAAAATAGGGTACGTCGGTATTTTTTTTACCTCTGTAAATTTTTTAACACCGACTCTTCCATAAAGGTCTGTATCACGTCAGCATCATAACACGGTAGACTAACTTATTTCAGCAGTATTTTCATTCCGTAAATCGCAGTATATTGCAAGGGAATTTTCATGCGGATTATCAATGGTTTTTCTCCTGATAATTCTGTCATCACGAATAGTAATTTTCCGGGGTCTCCCGGACCTCTGAAAGTTCTGAAAGCCATAACCATCTTTATATAATTTTGTAAATATTGTTTACAGTCGATTTTACCGATCGATAACTTAGCCGCAATATCTCTAGAAGATTGGCCTTTTAGCGACAAACTATTCACTCATTTATGAACAATAATTGTTGAACTTTTCAAATTTGAATTCAAACTATGCTATACACGTTGATTCATTCATAAACACAACCAAAAAACACTTTATGGAAAAAAAACTAAAGAATGATAAGTAGCCGGAAACTTTTGAGAACATGCGTTTTCTTTTATATTTAATTTTGTCAATAAAATTTATTGATATTTACACGTTCTTCTATAAGTACGTCCCTAACTAATATGTCAATATAAAGTATAAGTATCGCTTTGAGATTCCTCTTCATATGTGTATATTTACAAATTAATTGAAAAATTTTTGCTGGCCGGAAACGTTTGACCTCCACTGTATATAAAGTGAGTCATAATTATTTAAACAATAGGCTATCTCTTTAAATATTGCCCCTAGACTTTCTGAACCAGTTCTGAAAGTGAAAGTAACTTTATAAAGAACATCTGCGACCAAAATCGAAAAAGTAATCAAGGGGTGAACTTGAGAGGGCCCTCAGTTATCCAATGCAAAAAAAAAAAAAAAAAAAAAAATTTAAAAATGTCAAAATGCGTGAGAGTTATTAGAAAAATGGGTCTCCATAGGAATAGCATTAGCTCGCGAGTGCCTTCGCGGGCAGGGACAGGACCCTTAAATAGCCATTTGATAACGGATGATTTGTAGATGATTCCAATCTTGCTTTCAAAATGAATCAAAAACACTTTGCTAAGAGGCATGCTGAAGTGGTGTAAGTCACGAATTTTGAAGAATTTTGGATTTTAATATCTGTGTGAGAACCTTAGATATGGAGATGAAATTTTTTTTGTTTAACCCATTAGTGCCTAGCGTCCCTTTTTAGGGACGCTTCAAAAGGTGCATTCAGCACTGTTTTTGACGCCGGTAAAAAAGAAAAGCAATAATTATTTTATTTAAATGATGCATTTTCGTGATTAATGAACTAAACTTAAATCTTCTAAAAATAGTGGTGCCAACCAAATAAAATTTACGCAAAAGATGCTGGGTACGAATGGGTTAATTCAAGAATGAATAAGGAATAATTTCCTAATTGGGAATTTTGCCCTACGGGGACTTTATAAAAATTTAATTTTCTTATTTTTTTGAAGCAGACCCTCCAAAGAGTTGCAATTTATATCATCACATTTTGAACATTTTTTTTAATCAAACTTTGTAACTGGAAATATGTGCCTAAGGGAAAAATTTAATATAAAATAATAGCCTATTGTTTCAATAATTATGACTCACCCTGTATGTGTGTAAAATGTTGATCTATAACAATGCAATATGTAAGGGCAAAGACTTAATATACCATATACTAAAAGCACTCAATCGTTAAATATTTAAGTAGCAGTCATAGGTGGCACACGGTAGTATGGCAAAATATGAATTCTTTGGAAAAATTTCCCTTTCAAATCAAACATAGACGACATCCTTTTTAAGCAATATTATTCGTACTTCACATCACGGTAAACAATTAAACGAATTCTTTGGTTTAAACTTCGTACGGTCGTAATATGCCGCCATAATAAAACAGAAACCAGGGCGAGTGTCCAAGTGTTCTGAATACTGGTGATTTTTTTAAGTTCTGTTTGCCTTATCTAACCAAACAATTTTCTGGTATGAATCAAGAAGAAAACCTTACAATATTACAGGTTTTGGGCACTCTGGTTACGTCACTGAGAAATATGATATTACAAGAATACAACTTCATGTATTAAAGTCTTTAAATTCACCGGATGACAGAATTCTGTTTAACACGCGCAAAAATTCTAGAATTCTGCTTCTCAAGTCAGTAATGTGGCTAAATATCAAAGTGCGCACGAATGCAGGATTTTTCAACAACGGTTTGCGTTGCCAATTAACTCTTTAGAAAGCTGAAAACTGACGAATACGAAAATTAAACGGGCGAAAAAAGAAAATAATCCTCTCAATCGTTCTGATGAATATCTTAGGCAATCAGGCTCTGTCACGTCACTCACAGGGATTTGGGGATAATGGAATGATTTTTTAAAACTTAAATAAAAGATATAAGAAACAATGAAAGAATAAGCTAAAGTGATGGAGTTTTGGGGAAAGCGAACAAATTAAAGTTTTTTAGAATAAGAAACTAAAGAATGCTTAGATTAAAGATATGGAATTAAAATATAATAAATATGTTAAGATATTATTAAAAGACAGTAGGAAATTTAGATATTATAAGAATTTGGAAATAATTGATGACGAAAAATTTTTACTCTTATTATGCAAGGTGTCCCAGAAGTAATGAGACAAACTTTAAGAGGAGGTAGGGGACATCACAAGGATTCACAATTGCATAGCAACCCATGGTCGGAAACGCTTTCCTGGCGCGTTAGTGACGACACAGAACACAAGAAAGACCGGACACGAATAAGGGGAGAAAACATATTTATTATTCTTAATACAGCAAAAAACTAAATACAGCAAAAAAGAACATTAAAGAGACAATGATAGTCATCAAAACAGGTGTTCAAAATTAAGATCCCGGGCCGTAATGCACGGAGCGCATCTAGAAGCGCATGAATGATCTAATGATCTCGAAAACAAGAATGCCCTGAACTTCCCCAACACCTGCCACAATGGGTGTAACAAGTTCCACAGCACTTCCTAGCATTGTCTCAGTATTTTTGCAGCACTAAGAATAATAAACATGTTTTCTTTTCCTGTTCGTGTCCTTTCTTTCTTGTGTTTTGTGTCGTCACTAGCGTGCCAGGAAAACGTTTCCGACCATGGGTTGCTATGCAATTCTAAATCCTTGTGATTGCCCCTACTTCCCCTTAAAGTGTGTCTCAATACTTCTGGGACACAAACACACACAGTGCTTAAAATAAATTATTTTAAAATTTTCCAGTTCAAAATCTTTTAGATCCATAATCATTTAGCACCATAATCGTTTAACTCTATTTCTTAAGCCGATAATTAAAAACTCAAAAATTTATGTTCCATGCTCCCTTAAATATGTGTTAAACTTTTCTCGGTTTCAAAATGTAATAATGGTTGTTGCTATTCCTTCAAACATAGTTTCGATAAAAAACCTTCAAATAAATTGAAAAAAAATATGCATTTTTTCTTATAAAATCAGTGAGACATAATTGCTAAGTCTCCAAATTTTGGATTATCCCTTTTTTCGTATAAAAAATTTCTTATAAGTAACTGCATATTTCTTCGATTAAATAAAGTGACTATTTCTTTTATAATTTGTATTTGTATCAAAAATTGGGGGAATAAGCAACTATTTTATTTCACCCTTTGCACTCCATAGGTATGCCTCTCTCACCCTTAGTGTTGCCATTATCCTGTCTCAACCGGCACTCCAAATACTCTTGACACCAGTATTTTAAAGGAAGTCTCTTCTCCTTATTTAATGGCAGAATTATTTGAGATTAAACATATCGAAATGAACTGCAAGAAATTAGTGGCGTCCAGAACATTTGGAGACCTGATTTACGCAGGACATGTGGCAACATTAGTGGTTAGTGGTGACTGATAGTCACCTCTCCTGTTCAAACGGTTAAAAATTACTTCAATGAATCATTTGATATATCAACGTAGGCGTCGACTTCCCTTGAGCGAAATAGGTAATCATGAATACTGCTACCACAAATCTTAAAAAGTTTTTCCACTATTAAATCAAAGAGATTAAGACAAAAATACCATTTTAAAATAAGAAGCATCAGTTTGCCTCATTTGTCCCAATCATACCCGTTAAGTCTATGCCTATAGATACAGAATAGACTACAGAAGCCTACAGAATAAAACAAAAGGTAAATATTTTTAAAAATTCAATAATAATAATAATAATAATAATAATAATAATAATAATAAAGAACTCTCATTAGATAACTAAGAAAAAATATAATACTATTTTTTGCATAAAGTGGAAAAACTGACCAAAAGAATTCAAATGAGACTTCAAATCTGAAATGTCTTATACCATAAGATTGGTGTAATAATTACCGTAATTTCGGGTGCATAAGCCACGGATCAAACAATTCTTTTTCGAACCAGAAAATTTTAAGAAACAAATGTAACTACTTAGATTGACGTAAATATTTGTCTTCAATCACTAAATAAGATTTCTGGGTCAAAAAAGAATTGTTTGATCCGCGGCTTATACACCCGAAATTACGGTATAACACGTATGGTATGAGGTCTAATAAGAGATAGTAAGATCTTCTCAGAAATTTTCAAAGCAGGGAATTCCATTGTACAGAGTTAGCCTAAATGATTCGTCGGATTTAAAAACACTATGTATTGAGAGTTATACGACTTAAAAAGACGAATGATACTTGATAAGATACATATACTCTCACCAAGTTTAAAAGCCCTCTTCCTCTTCGCAGCTCGCGTGCAGGAACGCATCACTGATACTGTAACGGACAGAAACATACTATTGAACGAGCAAATTCTGTTATTGAAATGAGAAATTATCGACTGACACCGGAATTTAGAAACAATTTTTTGAGAAATTAGGAATCTCTTAATTTAAGCTTTCACTTTAAAAGCAAAATTTTATTAAAACATTATTGGTGCCGCTTGAAAGTTTGGTATTAAAATTAGGTATCCGGGCTGGGCACAGTGTGCCGGAGCCCTTTCCGGTACACTGTGCCCTGTCCAGGATACTTAACACTAGAACCGCCATTAGGGGTCATTTTGACCCCCTGTCAAATTGAAAACGACCGATTCGAACCAGAAATTTTTTCATGAGATTTGTTAAATTTGTGAAATACAAAACTAAAGTAATTAAATAAGTTAGATAGTTTTCAATAAAAATTCTGGTGTCAAACACTTTTTTATGAAATTTTTATAAAATAGCCGGCGGTTCTAGTGTTAATTTTAATTCCAAACTTGCGACAGCACCAATAATATTTTAATAAAATTTTACTTTTATCATGAAAGCGTAAATTAAGGAATTCTTGATTTCTCAAATAGTTGTTCATAAACTCCGGTGTCAGACGATAATTTCTCATTTTACTAACAGAATTTGTCCGTGACAGAAAGGGTTAAAAATATAAAATATTCGAGAATCCGAAGTTTTTTCCCTACAACACTAACTTCGTTTGGAAAGATTTTTGTTTAAACATAGAGATTTAATGGAATACATTGCAGAAGTTTGTGGGGTCCTCTATAATAGGTTAGTTTGGAAAGATATTTTTTCGATAAAAGATCATTCAACACAGATTTTAGGTATAAAGGGTGTTATCACTAGTCGAAGCAACACCTTGCGGTACTCACATAACTGAAATTTCAGATAAGTTTAGTTTGTTTGTATCCACATGACACAATTATTAAGTTAAAGTCATGCTTAATTTTACTGATTAATAAAAAAAATAGCATGAACATAATGTTTGCAACTATTTTTAAACTAATACTTATTTAATACATATTGAAATAACAATAAAAGCTAGTTATTTTCAAAACAAAAGTCACTGATGGATACGATTCAGGGTTAAGAGTATTTTAGGTTAAGTACATCTTTATTTGAAACTGTTTTATGACTTCCCGTCATTTGTTCTGAGCACTATATAAGCACACGCGTTTAACAGCGAGTCATTGTTGAAAGAATGTTTCTGTTTCGTATTTTGGTTCTGATAGTCTGCATAAGTTGGTGCTGGTGTCACGGCGGGGTACATCTGCCAGCCTTTCGCCCTCCAGTAAATCTGTTGGATAATATTGCAGGCGTTGTTAGAGATACAGTTGGCGGTATTTCAAATGCGGTTAAGACAATTGGTGGAGTTGTCAGTGGTTTCAATCGTCCGATTGGTTAGTTAATTAAAAAATATGCTCTGCGAAATCTTATCCAACTGTCATCATTTGGTGATTAAGTTGCACAATGCACTAATTCGACGATTCAGCACGTTTGATTCCTTTCATATAATTTATAAGAAATTGATATAGTATTAATGCAGCATCTTCCACGCGAAATTCAAAACTAATTTTAAAAAAAAATCGAAAAATCAGTGTACGTCATAAAATTTTCAATAGTGATTTTTTAATAAGATATATACTAACAGAATTAATTAATCGAATTGAATGTTTAAATATATATATATGTCTGTTACTATTACCATACTTAAAAATTATCTGAGTATGAGTAAAGGAACAATATGCAATGTTATCGATTTAATTATCTATTAATCATTAAAAACTATATCAAGCGTATCAATTTCATTTAAAACTAAGACTGTTACATTGCAAAATTTGCATTTTTCAGAATTTATATTGCATATTACAGCATTAACAACATTTTTCCGACGCATGAATTTCATTCGGAGATGTAAAACTATTTCAAATATATGTACAATAAGTATGTTGCTTTGTAAAACGTCCCACGTTTATTCATAAACATTTAACCATATTCAATTATGTTAAGTTTGGAATATAACTGCAAAGAATGCTTTTATAAACCCCTGTGCACAATGACATGACGAAACAAATGAACTATGAAGAAATTTGAATGAAAATAAAAGTGTTAAACACATTACTACAATTTATAAATCATTTAAGAAGCTACTGAACAATAAAGAAATTCCCAGTGGTTACTATTGACGACCAAAGGCTAAACAGATTGTTATCGCCAGCTTTAATACTATTCCGAATCACAGTAAACATCGAACCAAGATTCGTATGCAACATCTCTCGACTCCTAGCCAGAAACCAGATAATTAAAGAAGATAGTGATATTTTCAATATCAGACTTAAAATTCCTCCAAGCATACCATTTTTATAATTATAAGCCTGCATTAATATTCAAGATGTTTATTTACAAAAGAAACATTTAAAGACATTCAGTGCGATATAATGATTAGAGTATAATAGAAATAATGATTTGATAGATGTCTGTATACAATGGCACGGAAAACCAATAATTATATAAAGCAATTTTAATGAAAATAAAAGTATTGAACTATAACGGTGTTTTATCATTCTTTTTTAAGATGTTGCCGAACAATTAATGAACTTCATAGGATAAATTTGCGGCGTTCATTTTTTGTGCACAAAGGATAAACAAACCGATATCTTCTGCTTAAATACTATTCCGTACTAACATCCAAATCAAGATTCTCATCCGGTACTTTGTGATTGGTAACCAAAAATCTAACCATCAGTGAAGATAATCGGCATTTTCCATTGCATCTTCAAATAAATTCTTTGGTGATTCTCTTTTGTGATATTGTACACATTCATGTATGTAAAATAACATGAACAATTTAAAATAATTATATGAAGAAATATTAATTAAAAATAAATTGCTTACAGCATCACAATATTCTATTACAATCATTCGAGGAGTTGCCGAACAATCGAAAAAATTCGTTAGATAAGTTTGCAGCACTATAGTCACCTTAACTCAAAAAGTCTACACAGACGCACCTTCAGCTAAACCTTTCAGGTGCAAATATCTTCCAATGCTAAAGAAATTACTTGTAGGAGTAATGCCGGAATTTACCGGATTATTTACACTAATAAAAACCTATATTTGACATACATAATGAACGAAAACTACTTGTACTTAAATTCTGGTGCCATTGTGGCATTTTGGAATCAAGTTAGATGTTTCATGCAATAAAACAGAGCAACATAGGGTTAAGTTCTGTTCGAATCACCATGAACATTCTAAATCAAAATCAAGTCTCGAGGCACATATTGATTAGTAATCAGAGATTTACTAGACAAGATGTTGGACAACTTTCATTAACATAATGATGAGTCTTGCAATAAGTGATATTTCTACAGGTGAATGTTTCTAAGTAGGAACTTCAAATGATAAATCAGCTAAAAATGAAATTCGATCAAGATTGGCTTGAAACAAAAAAGCAGTTATAACAGAATGGCGGCTCGATTTTTCGGGATAGAATTTAAGACTTTGACGTAAAAGGGGATGTGTACAGAAAATTATAGAAATGGCCTTTTTCTCATTTTTTACAAAGCCAATTAAATCCAACATTGAAAAACAATAAAATACTACTGCAATTCATTGAGCGAACTTAAAATTATTCATTGTATTGAAAAAGCATGAAAAATAAAAAATGTACTTCCAGTGATTGCTAAGCTCTCATTTCACACTTGGAACATTGGTCTGTAAATACAAGATCAGCTTGTAGCAAGCGAAAGAAGCAAAACAAGATTGCATCTAAGATTGCTTTACAGTGCAGAACACAATACAGGTATACACATACATTTTGTGATTTTTTGTTAAGAAGAAAAAAGAAAGAAAGAAAGAAAATTTTTCATTTATTGTGATCCGAGACACAATAATTTCGAAAATATCACTTTGTTACACGTTTAACTTAATCCGTTTACATGCGTTTTGTATGCGTGCAATTTAGGAATTTCTGTTTTTAATTTAAAATTCCCAATTAGGGATGAGAGTGTTCTGCGTTTTTACATACCAGTATAATATTAGAGAAAACATTGTTCTGTTAACCCTTTCCGGCACGGGCAAAATCTGATGAAAAATGAAAAATTATCGCATGACACCGGAATTCACAAACGTTTTATTTAGATATTTTGAATTCCTTAATTTAAGCTTTTATTGTAAAAGCAAATTTTTACTAAAATTTTATTGGTGCCGTTTGCAAGTTTGGAATTAAATTTAAATATCCCAGACCGGGCACAGTGTGCCGGAAAGGGTTAAATCGCAGCATTTCTCGTTTGAGTAAAAAAACATTTTCTCTAAAATTATACTGGTGGGAAAAAACGCGGAAAACCGTGGAAAATTCTTATCCCTACCCAATGCATACTGGAAATTCCTAACTATTTTTTACTTTATGTAATCACAAAAAAGTCTAATTAACCCATTAACGCCCGAATTATTTCCTTCGCTAAAATTAAAATTTTGTATTTCCCACCACTTTTAAAATCAAATTAACTTTTATCTAAATTTATCGAGGATTCTGCCTCGTGAAACAAGGTATATATTTATCTTCCTCTTTACTGGTGGGAAAACCGTTTTCTTGCTGTTTTTGTAACCGTCCTCAAACGAGGACGCTGGGCGTTAATGGGTTAAATAAAGCAAAAACTGATTAATAATTTCTGATATGAATTTGGAATTCCTAAAATGTTTGCATATTTATGCTGAGGATGCAAATGGAATTAAAATATATTCTTCTAGAGTTTTTATATAAAATGACGGAAACCGAATCAATAATTAGACCAAAGCAGAATCCCTTTTATGTTATGTTGTTTGTTGTTGTATAAGGAATATAAAATCCACTTGTCTTAGAATGTATTTTCAAGATTCATCACATTTAGATTATTATATCTAAATTTTTATCAGAAAAAAAAGTTAGGATACTGCGTCAAATTTACTTTCGATTTCATATTTGGTTGCCTTCATATTTTTTTGTTTGAGAGACTATTTTATTAATATGATTCTAACATTTAAAATTACTTATAAAAAACACTTCTTTTTCTTTAAATTACAATTAATATTTTCGAATAAATGGTTTTGAAATCATGAAGACGAATTAATATTTGTTTTTTTCTTTACAAAAAAAAAAAAAAAAAAAAAAAAAAAAAAACGTTGTTTTATGAGACGATATCAGTTTTTAAAAATGGCTGAAAATAATCATTTTAATATGAAAATATAAAGCAATGTTAAAAGAACATTTTACATTTTAATTTTACATTTTAAAAGAATATATATTTATAGTATATATATCCAATATTTTTAGAGCATGTTACCCTTATGCCTTTTTAAACATGACGCGTACAATAAACATACTTCAAATCTCATCAGGGTTGAAGAACCATACAATATTAAAAATTAAAGTGAATAAGGAATTTTTTGACACGTTATGGTAATCTTTACAATGGGACCAAAAACGTGCTGCACGCCGATTTTAATTATTTTAATAAAATATGTTATAGAGTTCATACTACCACTGACTATGGTGATGAAAAGTTTTCTAAAAATGGGCATTCGATTTTTACAAATTGGAGTTTAACGTTCAGTATAAGTTTCAAATGTTTATTAATTTGTATTTTTTGACGCAGTCTTTAGGGACCGAAGAGGCACTGATTAATCGGCCAGGATTCTGTCTTGCTTTCATTATTTTATAATAAATTTTATATTTTTGAGAGTATATATGTACATATATATAATTATGTATGCAAGTTTTGAGCATGCTTACGAATTTCTGCAACTTTGAAATTTTTGATAATTTCCTTTAATTTTTTTAATACTTTTTCAATATGTAATAAAAATTTATATTTTTTCTTTAATTTTTAAGCTAACATCGTTGCTGATGAAAATCCTAATTAATTTATACATAAAAATTTGATTTCGTTTTAATTTATTATCATTTACCTTTTTTTATTTTTTAAGCATAATTCTAAAATAATACATCTTATTATTATTATTTACATTAAATAATACATCTTATTATTATTATTATCTTATTATTATTCTTTTTGAATTTAAACGAAAACTTATTATGTTATTTAAATATTGCTATTATTTGTGTAATTGATGTCGAATATCCTAAACGTATTCATGCTCAGGCTGTTTCAATAGTACGATATTCAAATGAGTAATAAAATATTAAAACAGTAACGTTCATATGTAATTTTTTGCCAATTGTATATATTTTTATGTCCTCTATACTCGCTTTTATTTATTTATTTATTTGTGTGTAGGGGTTAAATTCAAACAACATTATTTTTCTTTTTTCTTAATGAAAATTAGCCTATATTTCAAGTGTATATAATTAGCCGTCATAAACACAAGCATCTTAATGAAATTGAGAGATTACATACAAAATAATTTTTCATCTTCAAAAACAAAATTTGTCTAATTGGTGTTATTTATGACGGCCGATTACCTGCACTAGAGATATAGGCCCGAAGTGAAGGGTCTTTCTAAGGGATCCTAATCCGTATTTACGCAAGGTTACCGAAGATTCGGAGAAAACCATGGAAAACTCGCATCGGTTAGGCCGACGGCCGCGATTGGGTTCGAACCCAACACCTCCCGTCTACAAGCTTAGAGAACATAACCTCTCAGCCACTGGTATTGGCTAACTGGAAATGCAAAAACCGCCTGCAGATACCTACAAAGCAGTGGTTCCCAACGTGGGATGTACGCCTCACTGGGGGGGGGGGGGGGGCTAATATGACATTTTTGTTGGGAATTTCAAATTTGTAATTACCCATTCGCTGAGAAATTTTTGAAAAAGTAATATTTTAGACAGAAAATGAAAATAAAACATGCAAAATTAATATATATATATATATATATATATAACTATTAACTGTATTACAATATATGAACCGTTGAATTTAATAACTTGTACCACATTGAAAACACACACACACATATATATATATAATATATATATATATATATATATATATATATATATATATATATATATATATATATATATATATATAAGCTTTTAGCGTTGAATTTTGAAAAAGTTCGAAATCAAAAGTTTAAAATAAAATCAACACCAGAATAATTACATGAACAAAGCCACTTTTAAATATTTAATTTTTGTAACTTTTTTTTTTTTTTTTTTTTTTTGAGTAAAAAATCTAATTTATTATTTTTTTCAACTTTTTAATTATTTATTAACCCTTTCCGGCACGGGCAAAAACTGTTAGTAAAATCTAAAATGAGAAATTATCGACTGGCACCGGAATTCACAAACGAATTTTTTAGATATTTTGAAACCCCTAATTTAAGCTTTTATTGTAAAGTAAAATTTTACTAAAATATTATTGGTGCAGTTTGCAGGTTTTTGAATTGAAATTAGGTATCCCAGACTGGGCACAGTGTGCCGGAAAGGGTTAAATGAGCCATTTGCTATGCTGTAAGTAATATGAAGAAACTTTCATACGTGAAACTACTTAAAAGTTAATCTAAATTTTACTGGCTTGAACGTATTTAACCTAAATCAGATATCTAAACGTGGTATTATCAACTTTATAAAATTTAAATGGCATAATTAGGAAATAAAATATGTAAATAATAAATATTTATTGCAGTCACTCCCACACAGTAAATGAATATAAAACATGTGCTTTTTAAATTTTAAAATCCAATAATATATGACAGTCGAAATCAATGGACGATAGTCGAGAAAGAGAAAAAAGATTAATATGTTTTCATGAAGAGTAATGACAGTTTAACCCTTTGCGGGGCAGGGAAAATTCATTGCCTAAGTATTGAAATTAATAACTGACACCGGAATTTGAAAACAACTTTATTTGTAAATAAGAAAACGCCATACTTCACGAATTCAATAAAGCGTAATTTTCTTTAACAAAATTCCGGTGTGAATGTGGCGTTTGGGAATTAAAATTAAGTGGTATATCTATGAAACCACCGCCCCGCAAGGGGTTAAAATTGAAAAAGGTCAGAATCTTGATATGCTTATTGTGTGTTTTGTTATTTATAGAAAAAATTGCATGTTGCTTGTTATGAATTTTAATGCTTAATGAGAGTCTCTCCAGCATTTCGTTAAGATAAAAATTCGGAACATATAACACTTTTGTCAAATATTTAGGTAAATTGAGAAAGCTCAGCAAAAGACTTTTGGGTATAAAAGGGAAGATGTTTCTTCATTTATAGAAATATGTTAGAAACACATTTATGACGGAAAATTTATCGCTTTGTTAAGTTAAAAAAATGCGAAATGAATAGATAATGCTAAAGTTTTGTTAGGCTTCCTTCTGTTTAATCCTTTCCGGCACACTGTGCCCGGTCTGGGATACCTAATTTTAATTCCAAACTTGCAGACGGCACCAGTAATATTTTACTCAAATTTTGGTTTTACAACAAAAGCTTAAATTAAGGTTTTTAAAATTTCTAAAAAATTAGTTTGTGAATTCCGGTGTCAGTCGATAATTTCTCATTTTATTACAGATTTTGCCCGTGACGGAAAGGGTTAATAGAATTTATTTTAACCCATTAACGCCCAGCGTCCTCGTTTGAGGACGGTTACAAAAACAGCAAGAAAACGGTTTTCCCACCAGTAAAGAGGAAGATAAATATATACCTTGTTTCACGAGGCAGAATCCTCGATAAATTTAGATAAAAGTTAATTTGATTTTAAAAGTGGTGGGAAATACAAAATTTTAATTTTAGCGAAGGAAATAATTCGGGCGTTAATGGGTTAAAATAAAAGATATCTGTTACAGAATGTGTGTGTGGGAAAAAGAAGGGGGTAATCGCGATTTTACAGATACTTTGATGGAGCGTGACCAATAAAAGGTTGGGAAACCACTGCTATAAGGCAAATATCAAACGACAGATTATTTGCAAGATAAGGCTAATGTCAGATAAGCGGTTTTTAATTTCAGCGATTTGGATGTTCTCTCGAGACAGGGGTCGGAGCATATAGGACATATTTTATTGTTCTTACCAATACTTTTTATCAGAAATCTTCCTGATATAGTCCAATTGCATACCTCAGAAAAATCTCTCTTGAAGATTTTTGATAAAAGATTCTGGTCAAAACAATATTATTTGTCCTATATGCTCCGACCCCTGCTCGAGAGCATAAAAATATTTTGGTTTGTTCAGACGAACGTCGCGGAATCGTTGCGGCAGTGCCGAAACTAGCCTTTTTTTGCGCCCGGGGCACGTGCCCCCTCCGCCCCCCTCTAGTTTCGTCCCTGCGTTGCGGTCAAAATTACAAAAAGCTTCACGTTGAATTCTCGCGTTTCCTCCAGGCGACTCGCTTCCTTGCAGCTATTATTTCTTCTATGTTGTTCAGACGAACATTCATTTTAAAGCTTATTTTTTTTTTCCTTATCAGACATTCATGAGTTTTTGTTATAGTTATGTATCAAATTTTCTCCCCACAATTTAAAATGGATTTATATACGTGGAACAACTAACATTTTGCGAAAAGTAAAAAGGTATTTTGTACAACTTATTATATTTTTGAGAAATTAATTTTATGTTTGCGAAAAGTAACATTTTGTAACGATATGAAATCCAGTTAACCCTTTCCGGCACACTGTGCCCGGTCTGGGATACCTAATTTTAACTCCAAACTTGCTATCGGCACCAGTAACATTTTAGTAAAATTTTGCTTTTACAATAAAACCTTAAACTAAGAAATTCAAAATATCTAAAAAATTCGTTTGTGAATTCCGGTGTCAGTCGATAATTTCTCATTTTACTAACATTTTTTGCCCGTGCCGGAAAGGGTTAATGAAATTCGAAACAGGCAATAATAAGTTTAAGTCCTTCTACTAAAGTTTTTCCTGTATAGGTAAATTGTTTTCTTTGCAAATTACAAATTTTTAAACCTAACAACACTAGAATAACGAATGAATAGCATGTTTTAATGGAATACAATTTTATGAAAGGCATGTTTTATTATTACGTATTGGGTCGTTCGGAAAGTCGTGTCCGCCTGGAAAAATCAATTTATACCGGAAAATTCTGACCAAAAATTCTTAAACGTTAGATATGGAAGCAATTTCGAATAATTAGATGATAGAATTTTCTGGTACGAATAGATTTTCCAAAATGCACGTTACTTTCCGAAAGACCCAATATTTTGACAAGGGGGCCTGTTTTATTAAATGGATTTGTGTGAAGGGGAATTAGAGTTCAAATTTTGTTTGGATCGACCTCTGAAATTAACCACTTAATCATCGCACCCGAGACAATCAAGGGCTGCAAGCTTCACGGCTTTTATTCAGAACTGTTTGATTCCCACCAGTTTTATAAAATAGTGTAATTTGTTTTATTCTGATATCGTTTTACTTGTCATTAAATAAGATGAATATTTTTTTTTTTTTACAAAAAAGTGGTGGCAATAATGAATTTGAATTTTTAAACCGTAATTTAATGCGACCATTAAGGGGTTAAAATAATTGGAACTTAAGTCTTTTTTTTTTTTCCCCCTTAAATCTTGCATGGGAAAGTGGACAACAAAATAGAGCCTCTGTGGTATGAGTTCTATTTATTGCGAGCACGTATTTTCAAAAATACTGCAATTTATTATTATTACCAACAGTAGCGGCTCGTCAGGTAGTGCTGCATCAGATTTTTCTTCCCATTAAAATTTAATAGAATCTTTTATATTATTCTTTCGACAAGCTTGGTTGATTAATTAAAGCTGAAATTTCTTTATAATTTTAGTGGTATGAAAAATTTTATGCAGCAATCCCTGACGAGCCGCTACCGATTACTAATATTATTAATATTGTATTTATTATTATATTATTATTATGGCATTAGTATGTATGCCATACCTGCAAATTTTACGTCTTTTTTCTCGCTCCATTATTTTTTAATATATAAATTTGTCTTGTTTAATCATCGAAAACCTAAGATAAGTCCATTTTTTCTGATACAAAATAATGGAAAGAATAAAGCAAAAAAGTTTAAATGTATGGTATATAAACATTATTTTAAAAGACTTTTAATTAGGAAAACTATGGTTTATAGAAATGGACATTTTTGTAAAAATTGTGTCTTCTATTTGCATTGGATTTTTGCTTCGATCGGGTCGTGAACTGCGTCAAAATAAACTATCTGGATTAGATCATGGACAAATGTTAAGGTTTTTACACTTGAGCTGAAAATCAAGGTCCCTGTAAACCTTTATAAGTGTACTTATTTAAGGCTAAACGTACTAATACAATTTTTAAAAATAAATATCTTGTAGAGATAAGTATTACTGAAACCTGCTCAAAAAAAAAAAAAAAAAAAACTTTCTTTATATTTTTCAAGTGACTGTTAAGTTTGGCAAAAGTGATGTTTTTCTTTTCCTTTATCGTTTTATATATTTATTTTTTAGAAAATTTTGCGTGGCAGCAAAGTTATTATTCCCGGGTAAAATATTAAAAGGCGATCCATTTCCTAGCTGCCAACTTTCACGCTTTTCTCTTATCACTAAAATGTTACAGAAAATTTTGTCACTGTTAATCGTCAAAATGTGCATTTGTAATACGATAAAAAATCTATTAAATTTTAGTGATAATAAAAAAGCGACAAAGTTGACAGCTATGCTATTTGTGTTTGGTGATAAATTTTGCAATGTTTCATTTTTCAATATTATCAATGCATGATTTTTTAACCTTTTTAGTAAATACCACGGAAAGAAATTTCTTATTCAATTTAATTTTTAATATTGTATGTTTCTTCAGCCTTGATGAGATTTGAAGTGTGTTTGTTATACGTTGGTTAAATTTCTTAAGTTTTGAAATGCACTTAAAAAAATATTCGAAAAAATGAAACATTCGTCGATGGACTAAAGCGCGCATCATTATCGGAAAGGCACATTGTAGAGGGATGACTGCACTAGCGCGGGTTAATTGGTAGGGTCTTTGGACAATGGAAGCCCCCTTCTAAATTTTCTCTCGCTTTGGGGTTACTGCTTCTGTGAGTACACATACAGTCATTGATTTAGGCTTTCTATCGCTAGAATGGCTAAATGAATTTATTATTAATAAAGAGTTTTTCAGTGATGTCTCAGTTGAACACCAAAGGAGAAATCGTGTAAATTTTTTTGTTTAAATCTTGTAATTGCATGATATACAAATATATGCAGCAAGTAAAATATTTATTAATTATTTATTGATTGTACATATGTTTATTTGCAATTGATAAGAGTGTAAAAATGAGACAAATAATTTTAAAAACTTTTTAAAAATTATTTACACTTTTGAGAAAAATACGTCAACATCTGATTTACATAACGCATATTTATTTCGCTATACTGCAAGGGGCTCGCTATAATGGATTTTACCAGTTTAAATAACGTGAGGCAAGATTAAAGAGCGATAGTTCGTATTATGCTTGTTACGGATTTTCTTGTTACCATTTTAATGCCTAATTACATTATTTTTTAAAAAATCAAAGTGTTCCGATAAAAAACACTTAAAATGTGGAAAACAAATGAGAGTTTATCTTATAATGATATATTCTTTATTAGTGTAAGAATTTAATAAGAAATGAATAGAAATCCTGATTTTCTAAATAAAAATTGGACACACCCTTTAATAAAGTTAGATTCTGCTTTACAAATAATATTAAACTTTGATTGAATCTTGCTTTAAAATAAAGACAAAAATTTAGTTAATTTCAATCAGATATTAAAGAAGTAATATTAAATAAGTAAACTATCTTTCCACTAAATTTATCCAGTCTTGTGCAAAAAATAAATACTTCTGAAAAACAATTTTTCAAAAAAAGGGATGAATGGTCTTTTTTTTTTTTGCGTGTGTGTGTGTGTGTGTGCGTGTGTGTGTGTTAATGGCCTAGATTACTGTCATGGGCTCATGTAGAGATCTGCTCGACCCGAGGCCCGTTCCCGGCCCGATACGACTACATGAGGTAAACCTTTTAAACTGGCCAGGACAACCCGACAGACAAAATAAATGGGACGGGCCTTCAAAAAAATTAAGCAGGCCGTTTGGAATTGTCATAAAAATTTAGACAAAGCCGATGAAATACAAACTATTTTAAATGGATATGGCTTTCTGGAAAATAAATTTAAATATTTTGCACAACCCGATGCGTGTTTGACATACATCAATTAAAAATATAAGAAGTACAGCCGTTATAAAAATGTAAACAAAGCTGATGAAATACGAACCATTTTAAATGGATATGACATTCTGGAAAATAAATATAAATATACCACACAATCCGATGCGTGTTTGACATACATCAATTAAAAAATATAAAAAGTACAACCGTTATAAAAATGTAAACAAAGGCGATGAAGTACGAACATTTTAAGGCTACAGTGGACTCTCAAAACTAATTTTTTTCATTTTCAATGAATTTTTTTTAAATTTCTGGAAGTAATCATAATATATATATATAAATACTTTTATAAATACATCCAAAGTTATTCAGACAAAACCAATAAAAGAACCAATGAAACCAGTATTTTTATAATCATATTATTAAAAACAGTTGAAGTTTGAAGAGAAATAGAAGGCAGATTACCAAATTACTAAGAAATATATGGATGAATGGACATTATATAACCAGAGTAATTCATATATCACCATACAATAAACCAATGAAACTAGTATTTTTGAAAACAGTTGAAGTTTGAAGTGAAATAGAAGGCAGATTACCAAAATAATGAAAGATAAATGGATAATAATACAGTAGAAGGCTTTTTCATTAAACTACTTCATCAGGGGTATATAGTTTAACAAAAAAGCAAAAACATCCAACCAGTTTCTGTTATGAGTCGTGCTGAAAGCTAAGAATTCGACTCACAATACACCCGACTGGCTGGAAGCTATTCAGATGACAAATTAGTAGAAAGATACACATAGAAGAAAATAAAATATAAAATAAAGTAGTAACAATAATAATAAAAATAGTAAAACATATATTATACTATATAATTCATAATATATTTAAAAAAAATAGATGCTATTATTAGAAATATTATATTTTTATTTTTAATCAATTATAATTAACTAGAATATAATACTACAACTTCTAGCAGAAAATTTTTTTAGTTCTGCGATCTAAAGGATTAATATATTAATTAAATTATATGCTTATGGTGCTGCCCTCTATTATAGGGAAAAAAATTATTTATTAGCTAAGAATTTCCAAGAATAATTTCTATTCTAATATTTTACAAATAATTTCTTTAAGACAAATACAATAGACAATCATATCTTATCTCAATAACTTGATCATTTTCAAGTTATGCATATTAGTTTTAGGTAAACATAAACTTTAATACTATGTGTAAAGTTAATTTTTTTTATTAAATATGTAATAATTAACCATTGCGTATTATCCAGACAACACCGCCCTCCTCCGTAATCTAACATCTAACCCACCCAACCATCCTATTATTCATTTTTTTTTGTATTTTTAATTTTTTTGTATTATTTTTATTTTTTATAATTTTTTTAAACATTTTTTTAGGCAATCTGTTAATTATTTTTAAGATCATGTAATAACTTGTTATATGTTAAAGACTATAGGAGTTCTTATCAATAACATCATATGGTGCTGCATAAATTAGCTTGTTAATTTTTGCAATATGGTTGAAGAGAAAATAGACAGTTAATACTAAATAAATGTTTATACAGATAATATTTTTTTAACCAAATGTAAAGGATAACCATATCTAATAGCAGTTTCTTGTACAGTTTTTAAATTATGCATTTTAAAATTATGTGAACAAATATTTTTAATTCTATGGGCAAAATTAAGTAATATATTGACATAGACAGATTTATGTAGGCAAGAATTATAATGAGTAAAGAGGTTTACTTTAAAAGGAAAGTCATTACGTTTGTCATAAATATCAAATAGAATTTTATTATCAGAAAGCGTAATATTAAGATCAAGAAAGTTAATTGTATTATTATGCATATCATTATAACTGTATTTAAAATTTTTGTGGTATTTGATTGGTAGCGAATAGTTAGATGACTTTTTAGAATATAAAATTATTATATCAAGATACCTGTATAGAAAACAATTAACAATAGAAGTATTACGTTCATAATAATGTAAGTAGAGATCAGCACAGATGGATGATACAATCCCACCTTGTGCAAGACCGACTATTTGTTTAAATATTGTATTATTAAATAATATATAATTATGATAAAGAATAAATTTGGTTAAAGATTTGAAGTACCGTAATTTCGGGTGTATAAGCCGCAGATCAAACAATTCTTTTTCGACCCAGAATTTTTTAAGAACCAAATATAACTAGTAACATCGCCGTAAATATTTATCTTCAATCACTAAATAAGGTTTCTGGGTCCAAAAAGAATTGTTTGATCCGCGGCTTATACACCCGAAATTACGGTAAGATAAAGATACAAGTATGTTAAGAGAATTCCTATATTCCTTGAATAATAAATTTATGATCCTGAACATATCTGCAATATCAATTGTATTAAATAAATCACTAAAGTCATATGTTTTGATGTACTTAATGTTTTCTAAATTTTTGATATTATTTACAAGATGTAAACTATTTTTTATACTATAGAATTTATTATTAGTTTTTGCAATATCTAGCATTTTTGTAAGTATTGTTAATAATTCTTTACCTGCATTATTGTTATAAGTATTACACCCAATAGTTATAGTACGAAACTTTATAGGAATTTTATGGAATTTTGGAATAACCACAATGTAAGGATAGTTATAATTATGATTTTTTATTTTTAGTAATTTATAATATTGAGCTATATGTCTATTTTTAATAATAGTATCAATATATATATATATCTTATTTCACATTTTTTTTAAAAATATATTCAATAGTTTTTGAGATACAGATTTTTTTTTAAATTAACAAAAAATGGCAATATTTCAAAATGCTCCATACGAAATTCTTTATGCCCAATTTTTCTAATTTTTTGATTAAAATGCTCTCTATGTATGTGTTAACAAATGTTACTAAGCATTTTTAGCATATTACTTCTAAAACATTTAAAAAAAATGATTTTAACTTAGTTCTTTTGTATTTTCCGTTAAAAAATCATTAAAAAATTCATATAACTGAAATTAAAAAAATTTACATGCGTCTCAAAAAATTATTTCTAGTAACATTTGTTAACACATACATAAAGAGCATTTTAAACAAAAAATCAGAAAAATTGGGCATAAAGAATTTCGCATGGAACATTTTGAAATCATGAAAACGACGAAAATATTCATTCTGAGAAAAACAGGTTTTAGTAACTACAGTGGTTATAATTGCTTAATATTTTCATACTGACACAGTTTCAGCTATTAAGGGGCATAATATCATTTCTAGCTTATATGTAAGTGTTTTATGCTTTTATGATAAATTCACATAAAATATGTAGTTTCGACAGTAATTCATGCAAACGACGTGAAGTATCTGAATTTAAAAAAAAATCTCAAAAGTAACATTTTGTATTTTCTAATGAAATTTTTTCAAATTTTACTAGAAATATTCATGGTATAAATACCTCTTATTGTACAAATTTTCGTAAAATATACTAAATATTTTTAATATTTTAAATATATTAATATTTTTTAATTTACGTTAAAAAGATTAGGGACAAAAAGCAATTCCTCTAAATACATTATAAACAAACGCTTAAAGAAACAGTTAAAAGTTACAGTTAAAGTATTGTTTTGCGAAATCACAAAATTAATAATTTCAGTGCAAAATTAACATTTTGTTTATAAAACTAAACACTAGGCTAAATTTTACGGATGTGAATCGGCGAAAAAGTAAACAAAGGGGCGTGGCACACTCAGCTGATTGGACAAAAATCCTTCTAACTCTAGTAAAAATAGTGAAAATTGAAAAATTCTTTTTGTTTTCAATAATAGAGAGTTCATAGTATTCCATTTTTCAGTGGTTTAATTTTTTTTTTAAAATAAATAAACTTTTTGTCGAGATATAAGCGATTTTTGTCACATGACAACAGGTTTTTCTCTTTTCCCTTACTAAAGTGTCCGGAAACATTAGAAAGAAACTTTTCTTTTGATATTTAAACTTTCATATTTTTCATAATGTGAAAAATAAATTTTAGTAACATTAATTGTTGCCCTTTTCAACAACTAAAATATGGTTTAAACATGACCTTCATTAAGAGATCACCTCTCGGAGCGACCAATTTTTACTGGAATGAAAACAGTTGCTTTAGGGATGTTTTACTTTAATTTGTTACATATTTGTTCGTGTCGTAGTATTATTGATTGTGCAATATTTCAATTTGTATAAATGTATCACTTTATGGAATATTGTAATAAAAAAATATAAATTATTAATCTAGATAATTTAATTCAGGTTGTAACGGATATTCAGAAATTTCGGACACAATGTATGTGTAATATACAGGGTGTTTCAGTTAAACGTTTCAGAACTCCTGAGAGAGGTAGGGTGCATCCTGACGACTCGAAATCATATAGCAATGTGGAGTCGGAAATGCTTTCCTGAAGCGGTGATGTACACAAAAGCACCATAAAGAAAAGACAACGTAAGTGAAAAATCGTTTCATAAATACATGTAAAAAAGCAAGACCTATCATGTCTTGATTTTTATTTCTGGGGTCATATGAAAACACTGGTTTATGACACCCCTGTTGACAATGCTGAGGAGCTGGTAGTGGAAATCGCAGTAGCTGCCGGAGAAAATCGAGATGTGCCTGGAGTATTCGAGAATGTTCGGATTTCCATGCGCCGGAGATGTGAGTTGTGCATTGTAGTCAGTTTCAGAAATTTCGAACACTTACTTTACATGCATTAATAAAACGATTTTTCACTTATGGTGTCTTATCTTTATGGTGCTTCTGTGTACATCACCGCTTCAGGAAAGCATTTCCGACCCCACATTGCTATATGATTTCGAGTCGTCAGGATGCACCCTACCTCTCTTAGGAGTTCTGAAACGTTTAACTGAAACACCCTGAATATATTTTTTTCCTGAATGAAATGATAAAAATAGCTGAATCACAAAAACTTTAGCTTATAAAAAATATTAAACTAATTTCATTTCAGAGTATTAGATCAAAAATGATAAAATATAAATTAACAAAACAAGCAAACAAACAGAAACTGGGAATGGGAGGTTGGGGGGGGGGGGGGGGGAGGAGGAAAAAAAGTTCTAACATTTCAGAACATGAGAGTAATCTTTTAAAATTTAAAATCAACTGGATTTCAAAATATTAAGTTTATAGCAATTAGGATGTCACCGATTTTAATCAGTTGATTTAAATCGGTTGATTTAAAAAAGAAATCATTGATTAAAATTAAAAAACTTAAAAATGTTTAAAATGACATAAAAGTATTAAAATCTAAGATTAATTTTGGATTTTTTTAAACAGATATTTTGCTTTATGACTAAATGGAATATATATATGTATATATATATATATATATATATATAATTTTTTTTAACAATTCCTGATAATCGTAAAGCATTAAGATTAGCAAGTTTGTAAAGGCATAAAAAGCATTTTATTCAAACATTTAATTTTAATTTAATATAATATGTGATTTCATAATTTCCTTTAACCCATTAACGCCCGAATTATTTTCTTCGCTAAAATTTAAATTTTGTATTTCCCACCACTTTTAAAAGCAAATTAACTTTTATCTAAATTTATCAAGGATTCTGTCTCGTGAAATAAGGTATACATTTTTCTTCCTCTTTACTGGTGGGAAAACCGCTTTCTTGCTGTTTTTGTAACCGTCCTCAAACGAGGATGCTGGGCGTTAATGGGTTAATCAAGATGAACCAGTTCATCTTTGACCTTGTGCCCTTGCGGACACGTGTCTACCTCAGCTGATGACAAGTTGTATTTTTTTTATTTAGCTCGAAGTGTGTCTGCTTTGTTTTTTATTTTATGGTGATTTTTACAAAGCCTATTGTTTAATTATTAATTATCGCTAGTGTATTCGGTGTTTTTTCGCTCTTAAAGGCATAAGAACTTTAAGAAGATACAATTTAAAATTGGCTTTTAAATCGAATTTTCCGATGCGATAGCACAGGAAAAAAGAAAAAAATGATCTTCTCGTGCCAAAAACCGCTAATAACTCAAAAATTAATTATTTAAAAAAAAGAAAATGTTATTTGTTTCTAAATAATTTCAATGACATAAATGTACTTTCAATTAAAAATGCGTTAGAAAAATTTTCAGATAGTTTTCCACTGTTGTGTAGGGAATTTGAAAATCAGTGTAAGATAATTCCAATGATTCCATTATGGTTGTTACTATTTTTACAAAGCCTATTGTTTCTCTGAACCATCATGTAAATAACTTCGACTCGATTATGCAGGAAAAAATAAAAAGTGTAAGTCAAGTCCAGGCTCGGCCTGAGTCAGCTGCAAAAAATTAAACTTGGACTAAAACACAATGTAATCGACCGATGCCAATATCTATTATATCCACATTGATTTTTTTTTTTTTTTTTTTTTTTTGTATTGACCTCAAATTAACTTATTCTCTTGAGGCACATTTATACTTAAATCGGTTTTCAAGTATACCGTTAAATAAACGCAAAATTTCCGACACATTTATTAACTCAGTTTTGAATGTAAAGGAAGAAAATTGTGAAAGCTGGCTATGGAAGCGATATCTGATCGAAACGAGTCTTCCATTTTTTATTAAATAAATCGACTTATATATATTATTGACTTATAAACAATTTTGATCGTGTAGCAACAAATTTTTCTTCTCTCTCTGGGTAGTTTTCTTTCCTTGCGTCGAGAAATTCGGTTCAAAATGCCAACTTTGAATGTATTTTCTGAAAGATCATTTATGTTTGCCAAAAAATGGAAAACGTCTGTCAATTAACCCTTTATCTACCGATGGTACTTATAAGTACCATTAAAATAAGTTATTATAAAATTCTTTTAATACGTAAGTTAGTTGTAATACTATTTAGAATGAGTTATATATACATTACTTTATCTTGTTCTAAAAGCATTATTGGTTACGCGAAACAAAAATATTTTTAAATAATGATTTGCCCCACCACTGGCCGAGAGGTTCTGACCTCAAACTGGTAGACGGTAGGTGCTGGGTTCGAACCCAATCGCGACCGTCGGCCTAACCGTTCGGAGTTTTCCGTGGTTTTCTTCGAACCTTGCGTAAATACGGGTTAAGTTCCCTTAGAAAGACCCCCACGGAAGGCATCCCACCCCTTAGGGCCTATATCCCATTGTGTAGATAATTGGCCGACATACATACAACATAAATAATGATTTATTTTGTCTTTGCATCTTTTCAGCTTTCTTGGCGCTGAGGGAGTGGATGGGGATTTTTCAATGCGGAAATATTTCGATATTTATATTATAAGAACATAATATTTGTGTACATTTTATAATTTTACAAAATACTAAGAAAATAATTAAAAATAAAGATTTGAGTGGGGTTATAAAAAATGCACAAAATCCCTGTAAATTCCAATTTAGTTAATCCTTCTAAATCCTAAAATCCTTCAAATATTTATTAAATGATTATATAAATCTCTTAATTTAGTTTAAACAATTTGCATAAAATGCTTTTGAATGTAAAATTTTCTTGAATTCATAATGCGTAGATAAAGGGTTAAAAATATTTTTGAATAACATCTGCTTGTTTTCATATGTTTCCGAACAAAAATGAATTTAAACATGTGTTGTAATGATAGTTGCCCTTTTGGACTTGAGAAAATTTTGTGAAATCGTATCCATTGAAAATTATTCATAGGTTATCAGCTTCGTTTAAAATTTTATATCGGATTAGTATTTAAAACTCTGTTCTACGGTTTTGTTACGAAAGTTGGCGAAAATTGTTCATCCTTCGCCAAAAAAATGTGGTTTTAAGTAACAGGAGGAAACGCATATTTCCCCATATCTCTAGATCTCCTCCGCTATTGACCTTTGGGAGGATACGGTAAATTATAGCGAGCTGGACGCAGGGTCACCATTGTAGAAGATGGGGGGGGGGGGGATCTTGCTTTTGTTCATGGGACAGGAGCAGATTCTTCCTGACTAGTATAACGAAAATTTCTTTATTTGGAAATTTGTCGTTACTATTTTTCCTTTATGTAGCTAAGATGTTTGCTTTAAAATAGTATTCTGTAACAATGTTTTTTAAAAACCAATTTAGTTTTTTTGCTTAATACATGGGTGGTTCAATAAGTATTGTCGCAGGGATCTAGTGGAGGGTATAAGGGGGTATACCTTCTGGATTTTTTTAAGAACACTGTATACCCTCTGTTTCTCGAAAAAGCCATAGCATATACACTCTAGGGTATATACTCTGCTTAGCGATTTTTTTTGAGTTTCCTTAATCAAATACTTTTCAAAAATATTATTTTATAAAATATGAAACGTAAAATTTAAATATTCTGAATAACTCAATAAAATTTTTAGAAGTTAGGCACTTTAAACCCAAACAACTTTGTAAATTCAAATAAACCTTTTTCTCTGAAAATGTCGCCGAAAATGGGTAAGTAGGAGCGGCCCAACTTTTTAACAGGCCCTGGGCCCAACTTCAGCTTGATCGGGCTCTGTATAAAATACTTGTACTGCAATGGTTGATGTGGAATATCGAAGCCTTGTGTCTTACAGGTTTATATGCCTAATTTCAGAACCGTAGCTGTTATATTAACATATTGTCGCGTAGATTTCTCAATCGTAGTGTGTATTCACTATGAACAAGTGAAGACAACGAGTATCCACCAAACTCTGAAACTTTATTCTGTTGAACTGAAAGCTACACCAGCTTATATACAGACGAGGAATTTTCTCGAAAGGAACATTCCAGACTTGGATAGTTCTAGAAACTGAATAACAATTAACATAAGAATTTTCTGGAAAGTACAGGAAACGAACATAAACGAAATTTTAACACAAAAACAAATTTTAGGTAACTTGCCTTCAGTTGGAATCGAACTCACAATCTGCTGCTTCGCAGGTCAGCGCTTTACCGCGAGGCCACCGGCTCGCACAGCGTTGGATGCTATTTTCGGAAGGAAGCATGAAAGGGATGGGGGTGAAAGGCTGGTTTGGAGCTTTTGGGCTAGATTTGTGACAGTGGATGAAATGTGGCTACTGTCGTTTGGATTTGGGATCATAGTGATATAGCGACGTCTCATTCATTGTCAAAAGTTTACAGACAGACGAATTTTTTTTTTTCTAAAAATGTTTTTTGTAATCTCCATTGTCTGAAACGTAAATCCGTATTTTTTATTTATTTTTTTTTTCGATTTTCAAAACGATTGTAAGACTTACCATATACTACTTATGATGTATAAGTAATAATCGATGAAAATTATACATTTTGGTGATATTCTGCTTCAAGAAATAAAAATAGAAATTAAAGTAAAACGGCTACATAATTTTCGGGAGAAATGATCACCGTGTTTGAAAAATATGATTTCGAGAAAATAGAAGTTTAAAGTTTTACGTTGACTAATATATAACCCCCGTCAAAAATGACGAAATGTGAACGATGAATCTTCAAAATGTTTAAATCATGAAGACAGAATATAGTAGAGGGAACGAAATGAAGATAGGTATGTCATCATAGGCTTTAGATTAAAAAATATTAATCGTTTCGTACCGTTGCTTCTTCTAACCTAAGAATCACCTGATCATTTTAGTTTTGATTTCTGATTGTAGGTGGCAGCATCAAATGTCATTGTATATTTTATTATTTTGAAATTACAAAAACCTTAATGATCAATAAATATGAATGAAAATAAGAAAAACTGCTGGTTGACACAAATATAGATCGTTTTTTGTTCTTCTTAAATTTAAGTTCACGGCAAAACACAAACTTCTATTAGAATATACTCATTTTCTGGAAAAAATTTACATTAGAAAAATATTTATCTGACAAAAGAGTTTTATTTTATGATTTTTGCATTTTGTTAATCAAAAAGTCCTTGATTTTTGATGACTTCAACAATTATATTATGTAAACTAATTTAAAATATTACATCATGTAATAGGAAAAGGTAAATGTTGCAAAAAATATGTAACAAATCTACATATATATCTGTATTATGCTGACAATTACGTTTTAATTTTACAAAACTTGTTATAAATTAGTTTTACACATGTATGTACTACTCAAAAATTAATTATGAATTATTCAGTAATAGAAATTTTTTAAATATTTTAATATTTATCATTTCTCAAAGTAAATTGCAACTATTAATTTCATTAATAAGACTTTTTTTTTCTTTGCTATAAGCTTATGTTAAAATTTAAAATTTTATCTGTATGGATGTAATTGAAATATATTCAGGGGTCGCAGCATCCCTAAAATTTTCGCACTTTCCTACCACAATTTTAAAACGATAATATTTATTGTAGAATTTCATTGTAGATGTTAAAAGAATCTGAGAAGACTTGATATAAAATACTGGTAGAAAAATGCGAAAATTTTAGGGACACTGCGACCCCTGTATATTGTACCACGATATTATACATTCTTTATATTTTAATTACAATAAAAATTGAAAAGAAATATTCATTTTGTACGCAAAAAAATGCATTAAAAATATAATTTCAACAGACAATTTTTTGTTTAAACTAATTGTCAATAGGTGGCAGCACTAAACAAATATTTATCAAGGAAATAAGACGATGCATGAAAGCTGTTAATAGCTGTTTATTTGTTACTTATAATTTAGAGCTCAAAATACTATAATTGGGTAGTTTTTAAAGGTTTTTAAGAAAATGAAGTTGAATAGATGTGATACAAAGTAGATTGTGCGTATATTTCCATAGATTCTTAATTAGACTATTTACTTACACCTAACAATGCCACATTGAGTTCATTTCTCAGGAGGTGGAGAATCCTGGAACGGTCATATTGGTGTATTATACAGATCGATACATTCAGTGAGTAACGAGGATGGTAAGGCATTGGAATGTGCCTAAACCGCTTTAGGAAACAAACTACATACTTGAGATATGCTAAAAATGCAAAGCAAAAATGTTGACCAAGAAAAGATCTTTGCCTTAAAATTCATATAAATTATTAAAAATTTTTATTTTGTTAATTGAATTAAAGATTTAAGACAGCAAAAGATGAATTATTACTATCATAGCTGCCAACTCCTCCACACATTTTGTTCTGCAAAAATTTTAACTTAAGCCTTTGTAAATCATAATATAGAGATTAAATAAGGCAAGAATTTCTATTGAATTTTTCTGATACAAAGACATTTCACATAAAAAGCTTGTACTCTTTGGAAATTCATAATTAATAATAATGGAGCATGTAAGAAAAGGAGTATTTTTAACCAACTTGTAGTCTGTAAATGAATGATAAACTCTATGCAAACCATATATCTAAGTGCACATCACTGATGTATGTCAATTATAAAGTTTGAAATAGGATCATCATAATACATTGCATACGATTCCCCTCCCCCCCCCCCCAAAGCCAAAAATATTACAATTCTTTTGAGTGTCCCTGAAAATGAAAAAAAAAATGCTATTCACTTAATTTTAAATTCTGAACATAAACATTTCTATGGTAAACCTCAAGAACATATATCAATTATTCATATAGCAATATGAGTATATTTGAGTGAGCTAGAACACAGCCGAACATACTCAATTCAAATTGAACATTTCCATCCAGTAATATCAAAGAAAAATTTCCTTTGTTTAAAGTATTGTCTGGTTTTAACCATTATATTAAGTTAATTAAACCAAGAGGAAAAAAAAACATAGGTCAGTTATTAGCAAATAATTTGTATATACAATTACATTTCCTGCTTGCATATAGATATTGTACATAATGCAAGTTATTACAATGCTAATTTTTTTTTTTTTTTTTTTTTTTTCTGAAATAAAGTAGAACTTACTTGCAAGTTAAAAACGAGAAACTAAAATTTACTGTAAACACTTTATACTTAAATCTGTATAAGGTACTAAAGATTTTATAAATTCATATGTATTAAATCAAGATGAGTGGTTTTATTATTCTTACTATGAGCAACTAACACATTTTATGAAAGTTTTTTGTACTGGCATAATGCTTTATAGTAGAAGCAAGCAATTTGTTAAAAAAATACCACAGAAATTTATAATTCCAAAATTTCATAAAAAACAGGTAAACAGATGTAAACTACTTTGCAACGTGTCTTCTTTTGTACAAAATTTCATTTGTTAGCACCAATGTCTTCCACTTACCAACAAAATACAGTGAGCAAAAAAAGAATTTGCACAGCAGGTAAATTTGTTGTAGCATATGCATAAATAAATAAAAAGCAACTAAGAATTAAAAATACCAACATTTTTACAAAACAAATAAAACATATTTAATATCTGAATTAATAATTATATTTAAAACATGAAAAAGTAGCATTTGTACTGCCAACAAAGTATTTGCACACTAGCAATAAAAATAGAACTAGAAGAATTATTTATAAGTTAAAAACAGTGCTAATATTTAGTATGGATGCCCTTTGCTTCAATTACAGCTTGTAATCGTCTTGGCATTGATTCTATTAATTTGTGACATGTTTCACTGCTGATTTGTAACCATTCTTCCTTAAGAGTTTGCTTAAATTCTGATTTGTTAGAAATTTTCTTTTTCCTTATTTTCACATCTAAAATATGCCATAAATTTTCAATCGGATTGAGATCTGGTGATTGTGGTGGCATTTTCAATTGATTTTTTACATTATAAAGCAACCATAACCTCGTAATATATGTAGTGTGTTTTGGTTAGTTATCCTGTTGGAAATAACAGGTTGGAAATAATCATTTCAGAGCACTATTAGGTAAATGATCTCACAATATATTAATATATTGTTTAGCATTCATATTGCCTTCCATAAAGGTCATTTCAATAAAGTCACTGACATGCTAAACATGTGTATAATGTTCACATTTAATGCCTTTTTTGACAATCAATGCTTCGTGTGCAAATACTTTTTAGGTATGAGAAAATATTAATTTATTTTTTAAAATGTGTAACATTACTGTTTAAGGAAAATGAGTAGTAATTTTTATTTTCTTCTTATTTAAATAAATGAATAATTAAGAGAATAGTATCAAATTTGCTTTCTATGATTACTTATACAAAAAATCGTCTGCGTGCAAATACTTTTTTTGCTCACTGTATGTGTAAACTAAAAATTGGAAATTTTGGATCACATTAAGCGAGAATTAGTGTATATTTCCTCCCCCCCCCCTCCTCTGTGTTTTTATGAAACTTAATAGTTTTAAAAAGATGTCTCAAAGCACAGTTCAAATGAGCATTTTATATTTTTTCCCATTGGGATTTAAAATAACTTATCAAACTTATGATGAAGGAAATCTTACAGAAAATGTACTTGCGTTTATTGTAAATAGTCCGGGAGCCGACCGTCGATTTTCCTATGTATGGAGTACAAGGACCGGACATACATCAAAATGTAGGTTTCAATGTGCACATAAAGAATATCACTGGCTGCCAGGTCCTATCCTGTCAGAACCCAAAGCAGCTGCACTTTTATGACGTCAATTTTGAGTGTTTACCTATGTATCGACTACAAGGGCCGGACATACATCAAAATGTAGATTTCAATGTGCACATTAAGAATATCACTCGCTGCCAGGTCCTATCCTGCCGGAACCCGGTGGCAGCCGCACTTTTATGACGTCAATTTTGAGTGTTTGCCTATGTATCGAGTACAAGAACTGGACATACATCAAAATGTAGGTCTCAATGTGCACATTAAGAATATCACTGGCTGCCACATACATCAAAATGTAGATTTCAATGTGCACATTAAGAATATCACTGGCTGCCAGGTCCTATCCTGCCGGAACCCGGTGGCAGCTGCACTTTTATGATGTCAATTTTGAGTGTTTGCCTATGTATCGAGTACAAGGGCCGGACATACATCAAAATGTAGGTCTCAATGTGCACATTAAGAATATCACTGGCTGCCAGGTCCATCCATGTAGGAACCCAGTGGCAGCCGCATATTTATGACGTCAATTTTGAGTATTTGCCTATGTATCGAGTACAAGGACCGGTTGGTTGGTTGGTTGAATGGGGTTTTCTGGCGCAAGGTCCCCTGTGGGACATGCTGCGCCAAGAACATGGTAGGAATAAGACAAGGTTAAATTTTAAAATAAAATGTAAAAAGTGAAAGCTGAAATAAAAATATGTTGTAGATATGAGTTAAGTTGATAAAGGCAAGGCGGTGATACATGAAATTAAAAACCAATTAAAACCTGACAAATATATTTAAAATTGTAAAAAGATAAAATGCTAAAACTAGTTAAAACTCTAAAACAATAAGATAATGACACGATGACCAAATTGGAAAAGTACTACAGAAAACCTAAAATACAACTAAAACAAAGACCAATAAAAAAATTAATTTAACCAGGCACATACTCTTCAAAAATTGTGTTTTCGTCTGAATCCAAGCCACTGCCGTAAGACTCGGATTCCATAGCTTCTTGGACATAATGCTGCAGTTGTCTGGGATCTTTAAAATTTCTTTTGCATGGGCTGAGCGATGAATTTTGCAATCTTTTGACGACAGTCTTCCGCCGTGGGGTTGCTGGAGTTGGGGTTTTTATGGTTTCTGTTTGTTTTTTAATCATATGTGATTTTTGTAATGTTTTTGATTTTGTAGCAGTTTGGATCCCAGCCTTGGTTCCTTCTTTCTGAACACCAGTTTTCACTATTTGACTAGAGTTGGGTTGGACCGTGTTGGACTTAGGCGATATTTTTGTACAGGTTCCAGCTTTGATATTAGTTTGGGGATCAGATGATTTTTTGGATGGAGAATTTAATTTCTGTTCTCTTTTTTGTAAGTCAATTATTTTAACCGGTTCTGTGGAAGGTAGCCAGCGTTCTAATTTAGGGGTTCCAAACAGTTTAGTAGGGAGACAGACATCACGTGTTTCTTTAATTGGTGTGCTAGTTGATTGTGATTTAGTAGATCTATTAGGTGGATATGAGGAATCAGTTTGGGTGCTTACATGTCTTACAGATTTTGATTGGTTTTTAAGTAAGCTGGAGTAAGAAATTCCGACAGATGGGGTTCTGGTTTCTACAAGTTTGCGAGCTTCAGGATAAGACAAATTTTGAGTAATTTTAACTGTGATAATTTCTTTTTCTCTGTTCCAATTAGGACAAGTACGGGAATATGCAGTATGATCTCCCTTACAGTTTGCACAACGTTCGGTTTTTTCACAATCTTTATTGTCATGGCCCACTTCTGCACAACGTGCGCAGGTAAGAGATCCACGACATGTACCATTAGTATGGCCGTAACGTTGGCATTTAAAGCAACGGAGAGGGTTAGGAATGTAAGGTCTGACAGGACAATTCAGGTAAGCGGCTTTGATTCTAGTTGGTAAAGTAGGACTATTGAAAGTGAGAATGACATGCTTTGTAGGAAGGATTTGTCCATTCCGACGGATAGTGATACGACGTGCATCAAGGACATTTTGATCTTTTAAATTTTCTAAGAGTTCATCTTTTGTAGAGAATAATAGGTCTGGTTCAGAGATGACACCTCGGCTTGTATTTAGAGATTTATGTATTTGTACAGAAACGGAAAATGTGCCTATTGTAGAGCAATTAGTGAGAAACTGCGATTGTTTAGCTGTAGATACTTCTACTAATAAATCTCCTGATTGTAATTTTTTGAGAGTGTGGCCATCCCCTAAGACAGACTGGAACGTTTTTGCAATGAGAAATGGCGATGTTTTTCCAAAGGAACTATCAGAGTGGCTATCAGTGCGTTTAATTATGAAATATCGAGTGAAAGCAGAATTCTGTGACATTTGTTGCTCTCTACAAGAGAGAGAAGGAGGAAGTGAAGTATTTCCATCCATAGTAGATAAAATAAAATTCAGACCCCGGCCGCACCACCCACTCCCGAGCCCTACAAGGGGATGCACATTCGTGCACCAGTGCTAACCAGGGCCCATACGGTCACAAGACAACCCTATGTCAGTCTCCACCCTTAACGAGATGACTAGTAGTTGCTCGATCACTTGATCCCTAAAGCCAGTGACAAAAGTCAGCTGACCAGCCGATTGATGCACACGGGACCAATATGCACCTCCCGTCTACCTGAAGCAGAGGCCAAAGCAGTGTGTTGGTTTCCCTCAACTGCCAGGATCCCCCTTTCCAGGGACACGGGTCGCCACGAACGGCCAACACGTGGGTGATTTACAATTCTCCATGAGTCGATATACAGGATGATATCGGCCCATACAGAAATGCTCTCACCTCCGAAGAGGAAACCACAATGAGAGTGAAACAAAGATGAAAGGAAGACAAGAGGAGTAAGAGGAAAAGGAAAGGAGAAAGATCACTCAGGTGCCCCGGGTTTGTGAAGCCCGTGAATACCTAAAGAAGGTATCCCCCTGGGGGGGTACAAGGACCGGACATACATCAAAATGTAGGTCTCAATGTGCACATTAAGAATATCACTGGCTCCCAGGTCCTATCCTGCCTGAACCCGGTGGCAACTGCACTTTTATGATGTCAATTTTGAGTGTTTACCTATGTGTCGAGTACAAGGACCGGACATAGACTGAAATGTAGGTTTCAATGTGCACATTAAGAATATCACTGGCTGCCACATACCTCAAAATGTAGGTTTCAATGTGCATATTAATAATATCACTGTCTGCCAGGTACGATACATAGGTAAACACTCAAAATTGACGAAAAAATGAGTCTGCCACCTGGTTCCGGCAGAATTGGACATGGCAGACCATGACATTAATAATGTGCACTTTTAAACCTTCATATTTATTTATATATGGTCCTTAAATTCGATACATAGGTAAACATTCAAAATTGATGTCATAAAAATGTTGCTGCCACCTGATTCCGGTAAAATTGGACAAAGTAGGCCCTTATATTATTAATATGCATTTTCAAACCTACATTTTGATGTATGTCCGGACCTTGAATTTGATACATAGGTAGACACTCAAAATTGACGTCATTAAAGTGCGGCTGCCACCGGGTTCTGGCAGGATAGGACATGGCAGCCAGTGATATTCTTAATGGGCACATTGAGACCTACATTTTGATGTCTGTTTGGTCCTTGTACTCGATGCATAGGCAAACACTCAAAATTGCCGTCATAAAAGTGTGGCTGCCACTGGGTTCTGGCAGGATAGAACCTGGCAGTGAGTGATATTCTTAATGTGCACATTGAAATCTACATTTAGATGTATGTGTCAGCCAGTGATATTCTTAATGTGCACATTGAGACCTACATTTTGATGTATGTCTGGTCCTTGTACTCGATACATAGGTAAACATTCAAAATTAGTGTCATCAAAGTGTGGCTGCCTTGGGTTCCGGCAGGATAGGACCTGGCAGCCGGTGATATTCTTAATGTGCACATTGAAACCTACATTTTGATGTATATCCGGTCCTTGTACTCGATACATAGGAAAATCGACGGTCGGCTCCCGGACTAAAAGTTTTCATGATCGATGATTTATACTAAACATTTCATCATGTTAAAAATTGTTTGCATATTTGGTATAACAATATATACATGCAGAGATTTCAAGCATATGATACACCTATTTTTATTACAATTGATATATTGTTATATAGACATCAATTAAGAATATTTATTTTGAAAGAACAGATAGGAAGGAATAAAGAATATTGACAGGCTTGATATCCTTGACACATTTTGTTTTAGAAGAAAAAGGCATCTGGAAATCCAGAGAAAAAAAATTAAATTTTAAATATCTTAAATCTTTTGTCTGTCTGGTGGGGTGAGTTAGACCCCAAAGGTTAATAAATTATAGCAAGTTTATAAAGTAATGCCTAGTAACAGCTATACTTGTATGGAACTGTGGTTCTTAGTATGGAACAGTGGTTCCTTTATCTATCAATTATATATTAGCAAAAAAGAAAAAAAATCAAAACATAATAGTTCTGAACAAATTAGAGGATTTTAAGGAACTAAATATTCTTTATAAACCTATATGGCTGGCAGATCACTAATGAATGTATGCAAGGTAAAGGATTTAGTATAAACATATGATATAGGGAATTTTACAATGTCATGCAAGATGTTCTGAGGCAAATTTGAGTAGAGCTATTGTAATAAGATGCGATGAGCAGCCAAAGTGCAATTTTCTGCTTAAAAAAATTGCATTGTTTGTAAACAAGCTGATATGTTCCTAGTGTGTGGGACTTTTCTTTTCACAGGTAAAAGATAATGGAATTTTTGTTGTTGTTAAGAGAGTTGGGGGCAAAATACATCGAAAAACCATTACCGATACAGAAAACACTGGTTTTTACAACTTAAAATACAAAATACATTCCAAATTTCAAAATACATTGAAAATACAAAATACGTTTAAAAAAATTAAAAATTATTACACATTGAATTGCACCACTGAAATGCAAAGCTGGTTTACAAAGCTAATTAATTTTTAGAAATTATAAAATTTCCAAATAAAGAAGCAAAATCAATTAAAATTCAACAAAAGAAAATAAAAACAAAAACAAAAGATTGCAGCAACAATATGTTTAAAAGTGCATGAAATTACAAAATCAACTAATAATGAACAAATTACCTTTTAAAGGTAGTTATTCACTAGGAATAACTGCATCAATCTATTGTGGATGCAATAAGGAATTTTTTTTCAGAAAACAGAGTTAATAAAGCTTGCTACTAAGTGTTCAAAGCCAAAATTGAGATAGCATTAATTTTTAGAAAAAGAATAGAAATATTTGAGCAGTTCTGGTGCAAAGCTTGGTGTCAATAGGTGCAGAGATATCAAAATCTCGGAATCCTAAAACATACAAAACTCACACACACACAAAATCCTCTGTAGAACGATATACAAAATTGTAATCCATACTTACTCAATCTGAAGAAGTTTGATAAAATTCCACGTTTTAGTTCTTGATGTGTAACTTTCACTGCACATCTGCCAACTTGTGATTTTTAAAAAATCTAATAAATACACCATGAACCAGAAAATTTATTTTTAAAAAGTACCCTTTTTCTAGACAATACATATTTCATCTCAATTTGATTTACAAATATGATCATTTTGACTTAGGAAAAGGAAAGAAAAGTGCCCAGGTAACTGATGGCATTGAGCTCACAGGTTAATCGGACTAATTCTATATTATACTCAATTTTAAAGAATAATGCCTCTCAAAAGATAAATTAAGGAAAGATTAGTTCCCATTTCCTGTTTTTATATTTAACCATTGAACCTCCAAATCTAATCATGGAAGTGATTTATCAGAATAAACCTGTACACCAAATTTGATAATTCAGCATAAGAAATCATTTAGCTAATTAAATGGGCAGAATTAGCAACTCTATTTCTCCCCCTTTATACTTAACCATGAAAAACCCACTTATCTAAATTAAGAGGTGGATTAGCCCCATTCCCTCTTTTATGCTTAACTAATGAACTTCCAAATCTAATCAGGGAAGAGACTTATCAGAATAATTTTATGTAGTAATCCAGGCGAAATTTCACATATGTTTTCTTCCCCATATCACATTAGAATGCTATTAGTGTTGTCATTCATATGTGCAACAGGAATAAAGCTTTAACATTTGCATAGACCACATTTCCAAAAGAGCTGGAGCTTTTGCGTTCCATTTCTGACCATGCATTCTTCAGCAAAAGTTATTTGTTTGATTGTGTACTACCACCTCTTAAATTACTCATCTTTAAGAAACATCCTGTATATATAGGAAAATGAACTAATAAAAAATTATCTTACAATAATTATTTATATGTATTTGTGGGTTTTCATTCAGAATAGTAATCTAAATTTGCTTTCAGTATATTTAAAAATATTTGTAACAAACTATAACTGGATGTAACCTGCAACACAAAAATTTCTTTAATATGTATAAACTTTTAATCTGAAGTTATGCAAAACAATTTTTTTTTCAGTACTAGCTTCTGTAAAGGACTTGCAAAATAAATTGGTATACATCAGCATCCAGAAGACGCCTAGCTTGAAAGAATACATTAAAAAGTTAACTGAAGTACAGAAGTCAATTTTATTTAAAGAATAACTCAAGAAGTATCTATACAGAATTAAAATACATTAAATATATTTAAAAATATATATCCTATATAACATTCACTTGTCACTTGTACTACTTGCTGTAGGAGGCAAATTTCTTTCAAAAATAGTTTTTGGAACAAATTTTTTAGATTTCAAACTAATATCTTTATCTTTTTCTTCATCCATTTCTTTTAACTGCCTTTCTAGACGTTCTTCTCCGATACTCTTTTTCTTAGTAGGAGTATGTTTATCAGAAATCCATCCTTCAATATTATAACCAACAATTCCAATAACTATAGAAACTGGTAAAGTGATGTAAGGAGCATAAGTTCTAACAATCGCAAATACTGCTGGCCACATTTCCAAAAGTCATAAAAGTTAGCTTACCTACAAATGGAAAGAAAATTTTAAATAAGTATTTACTAAAGACAGTCAATTAAAATATGTAAGTTAAATTAATATAATTAACTTAATATAACAAAAAGAAAAATATAACTTAGTATTTTACAAATTAACTTTAAGCATTGGTTCCTTAATTTACTGTTACCAAAGCATTAATTTAAATTAGAGGTACGCAGTAGCGGCTCTTCAGGGAGTGCTGCATCCGATTTTTCACACCACTAAAATTTAACAGAATCTTTCATATTATTTATTCGACAAATTTTGTTGATTAAATAAAACTGAAATAACCATACAATTTTAGTGGTGTGAATAAACTGATGCAGCACCCCCTGACCAGCCGCTACTGGTTGTACATAAATATATCTTTAATATTTTTATTTTAGACAGTGGGATGAATTAATAAGTTGGGCATTTTAATAGCCTGGGCCATATTAAGGCTTGGGAACACAGAGAACTAGATTTTATAAATTTAGAGAGAGTTTTAAAACACTCCAGTAAAATTTCATTATTTACATAGTTTTATGTTGTATAATACCAGTCAGAATACTATACCATAATTTTTCTTCTCAAAAGTATGATTTTTTAAACCATTAATATCTTGGGAGACAGTGTCACATATTTGAAACCAATTTAGGATCAGATATTAAGATATGAATGATAAATTTAATGATGCCAATAACAAAACTGTCAACTAACTGGGACACTAGCAAGAGGTGTTGCATAGCAACATCAACATTTTTCACTGCAGTGTGCAAATAATTAGAAACTTGATTACTGATGTTACCCCAACTCAAAAAATAAATGAAAGTTCAAAAAGCTGCAGAATAATGCTTTTAAGGGCAATAATCTGCCAACCGTAATTTCCGCCGTATAATCCACAGATCAAACAATTCTTTTTCGACCCAGAAATTTCTGAAATTAAAATCTAACTTTTAAGATTGTGGTAAATATTTGGTACCAATTACTAAATGAAATTTCTGGGTTGAAAAAGAATTGTTTGATCCACGGATTATATGCCGGAAATCATGGTAATTCTATTCAGAACCTCAATAGTACAAAAGATGCAGATTAGCATAATGTTTATAATCATGCAAATAGATATAGTATTCATATGCATAATCTGCACCCCTGCATATTCTATGCACCTGATACTTTTGAAAGTTTTGAATTTAAAAAATAAATAAGATTTGTATAATTTTTGCATTAAGATTATGAAAAATTTAGACATAATAAACCACACATATCTTCAGTTTTCATTTCTCACGAGTTCATCAATTTCACTTAGAATAAAAATGCATATTTTTTTAATGAAATTTATTACATGCTGTTTTGCTCTGAAGTAACACATACCGAACTGTTTCCATATTTTAAGTATGATGCCATAATGTGTTAAACTCACATCCATTGCCCTCTCAAAGTAAGATATAATTACTGAATGACCCCTTAAGGGAAGAAAAAAAAAAAAAAAAAAAGATTGCCAAGGTTTTAAACATTGCAGTTTAATATTTGCTAATTAAGACTTTTTTCTGAAAAACTTACTTTTTGATGTCTTGATTGGTGACACGTTGATTAGTGTAAGATTTTAAAATAATAACATGATTTGTAACATTTTTGAACGAAGTTGGCAAGATAGATGAAACAATCTTTTTTGTTCAATATCAAAATTTAAAAATGTAATTTAACAAATTAACAACCACCATTTGGAAAATGATTTTTTCAAAGGCTGAAATTTAAGATTTATAAATAAATTCTATATTTAAAAATATGGTCTTTTACCAATTTGTTCAACATTAGATCGTTTCCTTTTTTAAGATTGTCTCATATTTCGCAATTAGTGGATTGGCATCAGATATAATTTTTTGGCTTTAAAAGAATCTTTCATACGAGGTTCTTCTTTGGATTCATTTTTTTTACCATATCTGATAATTTGTGTATAACCATTTTGCAATTCTTTTACTTTCTTCTTTATTAACAATGACATTTTAATTTCCTAATTAAATAAAAAAATTTCATTAAAAAAATGGACATCTATTGCACAAAGCAAAATGTTTGAATGTTTCATCATTGAGTTAATAAAAATCAGTAAAAATATTTCTATGATGATTAAAACATTGCTTATATAATAACAGTCATTATGCACATCATGGATTAAACATCAATATTCTTGGACCAATCATAAAAGTAAAATGCAGACACCACTAGGTCTATTCGACTGAAAACAACAACCATTTTCCAAATGGTTAAACATATTTTCACAAATAAATAAAATAAAAATGATTAAATATATTCATTTTACCACTGCCAGCAGTTTTCTTACACAGTTAAACAACTCATAAGAAAATTGTCTACAAAAATTCAACCATTTGCAGAAAAAAGGAAAAAAAGGAAACATCAATTGCAATTCTTAAGCAGGAGGAAGGGGGGGGGGGATTAATGTAATTTTAATATTTGAAAAATGAAGAATTTAACAGAATTAATTTGAAAAGAAATTCGTAAACCTAATTAAACACTTGTACTAAGAAGAAAGAAACAAAATTGCAGATGCTGTGCTTTTGAACAAGGTTTTAATCTCAAAGAATACTGAACATGAAAAGGGAGAACATGAGTTGGAATATTGAAAAAAGAACATATTTTATGTTGCTTAACCCTTTCTTGTGCAGTGTTGCCGGCCCGGCAACACCTAATTTTAATTCCAAACTTGCAAATGGCACCAATAATATTTTAATATAATTTTGCTTTTACAATGAAAGCTTAAATTAAGGAATTCGTAATATCTAGACAAGTCCTTTATAAATTCTGGTGTCAATCAACAATTTCTCATTTTACTAATAGAATTTGCTTGCGCCGGAAAGGGTTAAACTCAGAAAAATTCCTAAACTGTGTGGTTTAAGTTACATTTAAAGGGTTTGTATTTTTTCAAAAAATCATTTTATTTTTGGTTTTTTGGTATACATGTAAACAAATATATCCTGAAAAAGAAATGTCACCTGGCTGCTAACACTGAGCTTTCCACAAACATAAAAAAATAATGCAGTTAACCCTTTCCTCCACAGAGTAATTGTGTTTGTGAAATGATGGACTGACACCAGATTTTACAAACTAATCCATTGGAAAATAAAAACCTGCCAACTTTCCTGCACTTTATATTTTATTGGTACCAAGTAGTCTAAAAATTAGGTGTCTTTTTAGTGGACACCACCCACTAAAGGGTTAACATACATCCTATTGGCCATGGCATTGTGTTGGAATTAAATCAGAAATGTCAAAAACCAGTTTTCTTTTTCTTTTAAATATTTTCTAACTCTTTTATTGATAAAAATAAAATGTCTAAGTAATAATACTACATTTCAAAATAATTTAGTCAATTACAAAATTGCAAAGTCTGTTTTTTTAATACAGAACATGTTTTAATATTTAATGTAAACATTTGGGCAATTTAAGAAAACAACATTTCTTGTAAAATAACAGTGGTATGCAAAGAGCTGGAGACTTGGCAAGTTTGCATTATGAAAAAAATTCATTTCATTTATATTTGAAACATGATAAATAACAGTTATGTCTTATGTTCAAATAAGAAACCACTGTACACAGTTTGTCTTAATATTTTATAACTCTTTCTGAAATTCTTTTATAATTAAGATAATTAAATATTCAATGTACACTATCTGCTATCTGAGAAGTCAAAATTTTCTGTCCGAGCACTAAATGGATACATCTTTTCTGACCGATTTCAAATAATCAAATGAAATTCTTTGGAATGCCTTGAGATGAAGTACTCGAGTCTTTACAACTTTTATTGAGAAATACTACATACTGACTGAAATACTTAACATTTCGTTGAAAGTACCTAGAAACAGGAGAAAAAAATCTATTCACCAGACATTACACTGAAAATACAGATCTTGAAGTACACAGCCACCATACTAAAGTTGCCCAGCTATATAAGATTTAGACAGCTATCATTTATTTAACAGGCCTTATAATTCACATTTATTTTAAATGTCTAAATTTTGATAACTTTACATATTTTTAAGTTTTTTTTATGATATCTTGATGTTCTGAAGCAAACCTTTTTAAATTTTACTGTATTTTCCCGTAAAATTCTAGATATTGGGATTCAACTGTGTTAAAAGTCATTAAAAACATCTTGTTGTATAATTTAGCCAAGGAGTAATTAGGTGCATAAGCATGTATTTATTTTTTACCTTTTCGTTCCATTTTTGTATACTTTTTGACTGATTACTTTGATTACATTTGTTCAAGAGAATTTTCATTTGAAAAAAGGGGGGGAAATGATCTTTTTCAAGCTTTTTGAATATTTAATATCTTGCAAAATGCTGATTATAAAAGCCTAGACCAATTTCTCAAACCCATGTTGACTGCTGATAAAGTTTTGAAAGTAGAACTTTTTTAAAAATTCAATAATTTGAAACATTTAATTTACAAAAAAGAGAAGTTAGATTCAAGTTGTGTAATAAAAACAAATTGTTTTTTGTAAGGAAAAAAAAAAACAGTTTAAACCAGGTCAAACCTGATTTAAATTATAAAAGAAAATCAATTTGGCCTTATAAAACATGCAAATTCTTTTGAAAAATGAAAATATCAAAAAATTCCCAATAGTGCCAGCCATTAAGAAATGGATACTGAACGTTTGAATTAAAATTAAAAAGAAACTAGTGAAGTGATGGTTTGTTAACAACTCAAGTGATTAGGTTTAAAGAAAAGTCATTTTAAAAATCAAGCATTTAACGTTTAGAACAAACTGGTTATACTGACATATTTGTTGCTGTAAGTTTTGTAATACTGCAAACTCTGTCTAAGGCAGAATAGATCAGAACTGCGATAAATTTTTTACCAGAGGTAGTAATTATTCTGACATAGTTTACTTTGTCTATTTTGCTAGGAATTAAAAAAAAAGAAAAAAAAATCAAAGTTGAACATATTTCCACTTTTAGTCTGCCTTAGACAGAATTTACAGCAATTTGAATTCTGGGCTATATATCACACTATAAGCTATTAAAATGCGTAAAAGATAAAATTTGTAAACATTTCAAATTGATGTCGCCATCCCATCTGACATTGAAAATATTTCTTGTATGGCATCTTTGTTACAGTATGTCCAGGGCATATGTCAAGCTCACCTGGTTACACATCCACCAAGCAAGGCCGTAGCCAATGGAGGGATAATCAAGGTTTGATCTTCCTCCGAAATTTGTTTCAAGATTAGTATATATACTAAATATCAATCAAGATTCGAAAATCAACTACAGTCAAAATTCTAAAATCAAAATACTACCGTAAAATGGGGTGAATCGGAACACTTTTCAACTTTGACATAAAAAAAAAAAAGCAACAACTGATTTTTTAATTTTTTTATTTTTCAACTAGAAACTTCGGTCTTGTTTTGTTCTTTACTTTTTAAGCAAAAACGAAACATTTTTACTTATATATATTATTATTTTTTTTTAATGGTGTTCCGATTCATCCCACAGATAGGGGTGAATCGGAACAAATGCTGTAATCTTTATTTATTCAGATTCAAACTATAATGGGGTTAATAAAATCAGGTAATAATGATAAGGGAAGAATAGGAACACTTAGTTACTGTAAAACCAAGGCCTTTATTTTATATACAAGTAAAGATATGCCTTTTTAAAAATTAGAAAACAACTTTTAAAATCAAGAAAAATTAAAATTTATTTTAAGAAATTATATTCGAATTGCAGAAGTAGAATTTAATACAAATTTAGACCTGTTCTGTGTTACCTTTACTAGTAGTCATTAAGTGAATCTATTGAGTAGCCCCAATTGCTGCATGTATTAATACGATTTACAAATACGCCCTCATCCCCAGCTCTTAGTAAGGTACCCTGGGGTAATAATGCCACATTAAGGTTCTACCAATTTTCACGGCTTAGTTTTAGATTGTATTTTTCAAACAAATATAGGATTTGATACAGAAATTCATTGACTATCTGTATAAAAAAAATAATTTAACAGATATGTATTCATTAAATGTAATGGCGTGATTTCTTGACCAATGCTATTTGGCGTTATTACCCAAATATATGGGTAATAACGCCATGCAAACAAAAATATGAAATAAGATGGAATAATGGCATGTAAATTGCCCAATTCTAAAAATACAAATTCTACAAATTAGAAATTGACAAATTGCTTCTAAGCTATTGAAAATGTTCATTTTTTTGTAAAAGTGTAAGAAACATAAAGGTGTGGTGTGTGTGGGGGAGGAGGCAAAAGAATATCAGATCGTGAGCTTTTTTTTGCTTAAAAAGGACCGTTTAAATAGAATTATTAAAAACATTGCATTGAATCAGTATTTAGGATGTAGTTCAGCCACTGTTGGGAATCAACAGGTGTATTAATATCAAGGATTGGTGTTATTACCCCGGTATAGTTAATGCGCAGTACATTTTAAACTACAAGTTATCTCGAGAAGATATCCAAAATCTTCTACAACATTTTGAAAGTACGTGAAATGCACTACAAATTTATGTAATAAACAAAGTATTTCCAGATAAAAAAAAATAGTCTTCACTTCACAAAACATCTTGCAAATTTTAGATCAAGTGTAAATTTTAGTTGCTTGTAAAAGCAATAAGACCTACAAATGGAACAAATGAACTTTAAGCTGTTTTTTGCGATTTATATGATTTAAAATCCTTCTGGACAGAGCACATGGGTGTCATTTACCGGATTAGTTCATAATTATGCATAATATTAGCACTTGGCGTTATTATCCCGCCTGGCGTTATTACACCAGACCACCTTACTATTTGCATCCCTCTTTTTTAATTGGGTTTTTCATTTTGACATATTTGTGTATCGTTGTGGATGTCAGAGAAGAATTCTGTGCAGTTTTTCTAACTAATTTGCTATTTTAAAATTCTTTTATTGTGTGTTCCATGTCTGTCGAATTAGGCGTTGACTTTTTTGTTTAACCAAGTAATTTCTTGGCACCTTTAAACTCTTTAAGTAATTATTGCAAACAAAATATTGTTACAATACATATTCATACACATGTTTTCATATATTACATAAAACTGTTACTGTATAGAAAAATAAACCATGAGAGAAAAGGTGTTCCGATTCACCTCATAAATCTTAAACCTCTGATGTTTCAAGCCATTTTTCCTTTTTTCATTATGTAGTTTAGAAATAAGTAGAATTTAATACAGCATATCGTTTACAGGTCTATCATTAATTAAAAATCCCCTCTCTTAGTTTTAGAATACGAAAAATACTGTAGTTACATACAAAGTTTTGAAGATGTTGAAAAAATGAGGTTTTTGAGGATCCTCTTGAAGTTTTTTATATACCCCTTTAGTTGTGCAAAAATGTCAAAACTGAATTTCCCAACTCTTAATGTTATTACCTTTTTATAAAAAAATTGGCAACTAAAAGTATCATCACATATATTTATAATGAATTTATTTGCATGACCGGGAAGTTTCTTTCCTATTCACCCCATTTTATGGTACTCTAGTGTACATTTATTGATTGATTCTGTTCAGAAAATGAATGGAATTTCTAAGAAACTAAAATAAGAATATCGATAATATGTACAGTAAATTGATAAAAGATTGTCAGATATGTTTAAGTCCAAATTCTTGAAGAATGCAATAAAAGTGATTGAAAATACCTCCACACTTAGCTGTTCTGTTCTGACGTTTGCTACAAGAAATACATTTTGAGCAATAAAACATTTGAAAACATACGTACAAAATTTCAAACATTAATTTGGTTGACCACTAATATCAAGAAATCACCCCAGAAGCATTTAAAGGATACTGCTAGGATTTCCCTCAGAGGGATTAGTCTGAGCGATATTGCTGAGAATACGCATTTAATAACTTGCGATAATTAAGAAAATGGGATGTTACCTTTAATTGGTGATAAAATATAATGATAAAAATAAGCATATCGAATCATAGAATTACAAAATCTCACATATAAAGTTGCTTACACTATTTTTATTAAAGGGAAAGCAAGCCATGCATGGATATAAAATTGGAAATATGCAAAACATTAAAAATAACACAGAAAATAAAACACCAAATTTTCTTAAATTGGAATTATAACCCTTTGAATGATGCCATGAGCATTAACAGAAATTCCGCACCGTTTTAAGTAACTATAAATGACATAAAACAGTGATGCACAACGTTTTTGCCAGAAAATTATTTCCCACCAGAATATTTGAAAAGAGTCTGTTTTATTTAATAGCAAAGATTTCGTCGTAACTATAAGGAAAAATAATCTGCAAAAAAATAGCGGTATCTTTGTGGCCCGCGGGCCAAAGGTTGTGTACCGCTGAGATAAAACATTATGTTTGAAGAGAATGGAGTGTATTTTATATGATGTGAGATCCGTCAGAATAGTTTATAATGTTGAATATCTGTTTTTCATGGATGCAATGAGGTTGTAAATGAGAGTTAAGGAATCCGTTTCTAAGAATTCGTTCTAAACAAGCATTTACATCTTATAAGTTACTGTGATGCCAAAGTTATAGTTTCTAACTCCAACAGTGTCATAGAAATTGCAGTATTTTCAAAAAATTGGTTTAAACTTTTCCTAGAAAGTTGTATGTTTATTTGTGAAATTAAATTGTCGAATATTTTAGAAATCGTTCATAACGAGAATATTATATCTTAAAAGTTACCACAAAAATAATAATAATAAAATAAAAATTAAATTTCTAGTTATATTATCAACATCAAAGAATTCTCAATTTTAGAACATTTTTTGCTCATGCATTGATGGAGATTATTGTACCTACACAAAATATAGTATATTTTACAGCAAAGACTGTTACCAACATTTTTTGCCCAAATTATTTTTGAAATCGGTTAGGTACTTCCAATGATAACAAAAAGCACACAAACGTTATTGCTTTATAGCATAGAAGTACAGAATAAAAAGCTATTTATCTCTTATTATATACACATAAATTATCTAATTAGTGTTAGCAAACGTATTTTTAAATATACATAGATCAATATAATACTTCATTTTTCTTTTCTTAGTACTTCTTAGTATTCATTTTTCATTTGTTTGTATTATTCAGTAAAAAACTCACTTTCCCCGAAAAACTCACATTCCCCACTAAGCCCGAATTATGTCAAACTTTTTATAAAAGCGCAAAGTCCATATAACAGCGAAGTAATGTGAAGAGTATTAAATACAAGGTAGTAAGACACTTAGCCAGGCGCAGGTAATAAATCGCCAAATATTGTTCTTTTCGCCCTCTCTCGAAATGCATTTGTTCTGTACATTTATAAAACACGATTTTGAGTCATCTTATTTAACCTTCCGTCTACCAGACAAAACACCCATTTATCTACGGCAACACCTAATTTTAATTCCAAACTTGCAAACGGCACCAGTAATATTTTAATATAATTTTGCTTTTACAATGAAAGCTTAAATTAAGGAATTCGTAATATCTAGACAAGTCCTTTATAAATTCCGGTGTCAATTGACAATTTCTCATTTTACCATTGACACCAGAAATATTGCTGTCGGGTCCAATGGACCCGTCTGGTAGACGGAAGGTTAAAATTCAAATAAATGAATAAGAGGAGGCAATAATAGTATAAGTCAAAACATTTTATTTCAACATCAAGGAATTGTATCTTAGTTACACATGTGGAAAAAAGCTGCTTTTGACGAAAAAATGTAGTCTTCACTAAATTTGAATCCGATTAAAAAAAGTACCGTAATTAATTAAAATGTTATAGACAGAGCTGCCCAATCTACGGCTCTTTGGATACTGGTATTTTAATACAGAAAATGTTGTTTTATTAAATTGGAACATTCTGCTGATTTAAAAAATAACATTTTCTATAAGAAAATTCTGGTGTGCAATAAGCGAGGGCTTGGCATCACTGTATAGGAATATTTCGTAATCTACTTTTTAACCTTAAAAAAAGTAACAGCCATTTTTCGGGTATAAAAAGTATTGCTAATTGTTCCATTTTGCATGCAAAGTACTGATTGTAATATTGATACATTTATGGTGATAAATTGCTTATAATTTTTCAAATCACATTTATTTTGTTAAAAATATAAATCTTTTATTCATTTAGTTTAAAGTACCGTATTTTCGGGAATACCCGCCGCACCCACCGTAAGCGCCGCACCAATGACAATCTGTTAAAAAAAAAAAGTACATCGACGTAAGCGCCGCACCATCGTAAGCGCCGCACCCAAGCTGCTGATATTTATACAGTATAAATCTCTAAATTCCGAAATCGTTCGTAGACGCGGCTTTTAGTTATTTCCGAATTTTAGTGATCTTCAAAAAACAACTTTAAAATGTAAGTAAAAATTATTGAAAATCATCATTAAAAAAGAAAAAATCACATATTTATAAAAAAAAATCATAAATGGCACATTAAGTTATTTAACAGCAAAGCCAAGCATTTAATCTTATTAAAATTAAATATACACAGAGCATTTTCACGATTACGATTTTATTTATATGTTAGTATTTAGTTGCTTTAATTTAGGCCTACTGGTCATTACTTTTTCCCCAATTACAATGATATTAGCTCAATCTCTGTAATAAAATTCCTTTGTTCCAGGCCTAATATTTTATATAAACTGTTTATGAATTTTTCTGTTGATATTTCTTTGTTTTCTTATTTTACTATAGCAAGATAAATAAACTTGGAAATGAATTAGAAGAAATGATTGGTACGGCCATCTGTCGGCAAAATGCAGAATATAATCTAGATTATACTAAAAAGTTAAATACATTTTTGGTGCTGCCATCTGTCGATAAGATAGGATAACTGAACTATATAAATATAAAACATTTGATGATCATTTATGCTATCTGTATTTGAGGTTTCCAGATTTTAGAGACTGTTACAGTATATAAAATATTTTCACTTGAACAGTTAAAAAAAAAAATTTTTTTTTCACTTAAGTGCCTAAAAAATATATTTAAAATGTAAAGAAATATCGTATAGAGACACTGACGAAAAAAATAAAATAAATAAAATAAGCTGTTGAAGAAAAAAATCATTGGACGAAAGACACTTAGATTTAATGTATGCAAATGCCTTAAAAACTGTAGTAAAAATATTACTGAAAAATGTGATGTAATAAAGCGTATTGCTATAAGAAAATATTTTTTAAATGCATACTAGTTTATGTTAACTCCTCAGATTACTGCAAAAAAAGCAACATTTTGTCACTGGATCAATAACAAACAGAGAAAAATATAATAAATATCAGAAACTTATTTATAATATTATAATCTTACCTGTAAATATTGCAGAATCATTTTTCCCTTGACTGTTGATTTATTATTATTATGTATTTGTTTTTCAATTTAATAACGTTTCCTATCACTGATCCGTTATAAATAGCAGGTATGTAATTTTAATATTAAGATTTCAATTTTTTGTAATATTTATAAAATTTTCTAAAAAAATATTGGATTACATATAATAAGAGAACACTACTTCAAAATATCTTTAAAATATGAAAAATTATTATTGGAATGAAGTGAAAATATAGAAAAAAATATATACAAGATTTTATCAACATGTTTAAAAATCTTCAAATCCATCAAAATCGGAATTTTCACTGTCGGAATTAAATAGTTCTAAAAATTGTTTATCAGTTAATACGTCACAATTTTCATCTTCACTATCATCAGATTCATATGAATCATCACTAACTGTATTTTCCATGATATTGGCTGCTTTGAAGCCCGACATAATAGTTTTAGCACTAATGTCTTTCCATGCCGATGAAACCCACGACGCTACTTCTTCGTAAGTGGCTTTGTGCATTTTTCCAGAATTTGTAAATGAATGTAGCCCTTCCATCATCCATTTTTCCCACAGTTTTCTTACTTTGGACTTGAAAGATTTATTCACAGCCAAGTCAAGAGGCTGTAAAACTTTAGTTAATCCGCCAGGGATTATTGCTGGCTCGGCTGAGACTTTTTTCAAAGCAGTTTTTACGGAATCACCTTTGTGGGCACTCATTGAGTCCATAATAAGAAGCCCACTAGGCTGAAAAAAAGAATTTTTTCTTTTCCTCCACACTTCCGCCAGCCACTCATACATGATTTCCTCCGACATCCATCCCTTTTCGTTACACCGTATTACGACGTCGGAAGGAAAATTTGCCTTAGGCATAGTTTTGCGCTTGAAAATAATTAGTGGTTTTAATTTGTCTCCATTCGCAGCGCAAGCTAAAACACAGGTAAATGAGGTTCGCTCATTACCAGTTGTTACGATGCCGATTGTTTTTTCCCCAATGGTGTTAACAGTTCTACTGGGGGGGCAATCAAAAGTTAATGGAACTTCATCCATATTAATAATCTGTGCTGTTGAAAAGTTGTTTTCCTTGATTTTTTCAGCGACATACTTTAAAAAAGGTGCTTTTGTCTTTTCCCAATCTGCAGGCAGTTCTTGTCCCACAGTTGTCCTGGTTCTTACAGACAAATTATTTCTCGACATGAACCTAAAGCACCAGTTGGGACTACCTTTAAAATTTGTAAATCCCATGTTCGATGCCATAATCCTCGCTTGAAACCGTATCTGAACAGTTGAAACGGGCATTCCTTTTTCCCTTTGCTCCTTTACCCACTTGGCTAAATTTCTCTCCAGATTTGGCCAAACAACAACGCCACTTCTTCGTGCCCTCTTAGATTTTGGCATTTCCTTCAAAATAGATTTTTCAGCTCTCCATCTCCTTACGCAACGCTCATCAACTCCATATTCTCGTCCTGCAGCACGATTACCTATTAGCTCTGCCTTATCAACCACAGCAAGCTTGAAAGCGGCGGTGTAACTTTTTAACTTTTTGGGAGCCATTTTCACTTGAAAAAAAAAATAAATTGCTTAAATAAGAGCGTCAGACAAAAAGAGCAGAACAGTACCGTAAAATAATTCTCAGCTAAAAAGAAAAAAAAAAACGTGTTTGTAGTACGCAATTAAAATCCAATCGGAAATAGGCGCAATTACTTGCGCCAATGAGAGGAGCGCAGCAGGATGCTAGCTTCCTCCCTAGCATCTTTTCCTAGTAGCGTTCAATTCTAAGTGCTCTTTCCACAGACTTCTAGTTCTTTCCACAAAGTTCTAAACTTTTCTTCGAATCTTGGTCATCCTTGTGTAAATGCGGTTTAGGTTCCCTTAGAAAGACCCCCCACGGAGGGCACTTATCCTAGGGCCTATATCCCTCCTGCAGATAATCGGCCGTCATAAATAACACTATTAACACCACAAAGTTCTAGTTCTTTCCAGCAAAAATCCGTCAGATTTTCGATCAAAGACTTTTTCAAATTAATTTTAGTGTAGGATTTTTTTTTTTTTTTTTTTTAAGTTAAGATATTATTTCAGTCACACACAAAGACCTCCTTAATGCTAATCCTATGGATGAAATTTATAAAGATATCGTGTTTGCATTTCAATATTTTTAAATGATTTTTGGGCATTGGATAGTTCAAGTCCATCTATATGCAGATCGTTTTATACTTTTTCGATTTTGAAGATTGTTTTCACTTTCGAAACCGACTCCCAAAATGAAAGTGCCCTCATTGAAAAATACCTGTAAGCAAAAAGCGAAAAATGTTCTTTCTACAAATCTATCAGAGTTAATCAATGCAAAAATCATTTAAAAATATTTAAATTCAAACGAAATATCTTTATAAATGTTTCCCATAGGATTAGCATTAACGAGCGGGTCGCTTGACTGAAGTAGCCTCTTAACGAAAATATGATACAGTTGAACCTCAACATTTTAGAATCAGCGGGATCACGGCGATACCGTATTTTCGAGATCTGTTAAAAAATAATTTTAAAACAATATCATCCCCCCCCCCCAAAAAAAAAGCAACTTTTTCCTCAGTGTAAAGAAATGACGATCAAGTAAATTGGTGAAGTAAATAATAAAATACGAATTACATTGAAACACAGCACATATGCTAAAATTAAATTACACATGTTAAACCACAATTGATTAATAAATATATATATAACCATTGTATAATACTACAAATCATTATCCACAGCGAATACAATCCACAATTGTTTATCATGCCTGCGGCAAAAAATCGATTCTTAAATAGCTTACAGCACTACAAATTCCTTTATATAAATATATACCTGCATATCTTTATTTAATATTTTAACTATTGATAATTGATTTAATGATTCCTTTTGTGGTAGATTAGTTTATTTTTTATTTGGTACATACGCATCTATCCTTGTTCATTTACAAAAATTTTGTAAGTTTAAATATTTCTTGCTCAAATTTAGACTTTATATTCATCTTAAGTTATTTCGATGATTATATTATGAAGATATAAATTAAGAAAATAAAAAAAAATCCACAAATCCACTTAGCGTAAAAAAAAACTATTTTCGTTCTTTTTTTTTCTACTGTATTCAAAGAAACAAAACAGAAGCAATGCGATATTAGCCGACTTACGCATCAAGGTCAAAGGGCAACATGTCCGCACATTGAGTCATGAAGAGGATGAGGAGAAAAGGTGACTTTAAATAACCAGTGTCTCTCTCTCTTTTTTTTTTTATTAGCAGAAACAAGAGATAACAAAATTGCACGTTTGCTTTATAGTTATAAATACTTACTTGAGTGCTTTTATTAGGCACTTCTTTAAAAATAAACATAGTAAAAGGAAAAAAAAAGGATAAAATAAGTAGTTTTGTTCAGAACTTTTCGTACGAAACAATTTTTAACCATATCATAGTAAAAATTAATCTATTGAAAAAATTCACTTTGATGATGCGGATATTTTAAATTTTCCGGGTGCCGGATTGTTATTTTTATTTATTAATTATTATTATTATTTTATATGGGCCGGACCGAGCTGATCCCCCCCCCCCCCTATAGATCGGACTGCTTCACTCAAGTAAAAACATCTACTCGCTAATGTTAATCCTATGGATTTTTTTTTTTTTTTTCAAATGCGTTTGCATTTCAATATGCTTAAATGATTTCTTTGTATTTTATATCTGAGATGTTGATCCCTAAGAAGACACCTTTTCGATTTCGTTTACAGATGTTTTTAGTGGTATACTTTGACTTTTAGAACCAGTTTCGAAAGTGAAAGTATACTAATAAAAAAACCTGTAAACAAAATCGAAAAAGTAAAGACTCTTTGTGGAGATTGACTTCCGTTATCCAAAGCAAAAAATATCATTTAAAAATAATGGAATGAGAATGACACTTTTTTTTTTCTTTGAGATTAACATTAGTTAGCCGATGTTTGCACGTGGGTGAAATAGCCCTTAAAGTTGCCAAGTTAACATCGACTCGTGTAGCACATTTAAACTTATTCTTGCAAAGTCATATGCATTGAAAATTGTTTATATTCTATTGGCTTCTTTTAAATGTTTATCACGGAAGTCGGCCTTTTATTATTTTTTTATTATTCGCCAGGCCCGTTTTTGTTGTTTATCACCTGAATTAACTCATTTGGGGGAAAAAAAACTTGCTGATTCGACCGGTTTCAAAGTTTGGATTATTTTTGCCGGATAAAAAAAGAGTGAGTTATTGAAAAAAATAAAGAAAAATCTTGCTCTCTAAAGTTTTTACTATGTATAGGAAGTCTATTTCAAAAGAGTTCTATACCGGGATTTGAGCTCTCTTTGGGCAGTTTTATTTTCTAACTGGAAGGAGGATCATTAGAAGAAAAAAATGTGACAGCTGTACATTCCAATATCCTACAGGTAAAATCATTAATAGATGAGGGGAAAATATAATAATTTTTAACATGAGAACCGGTGAGACCAACATTATTTTTGAATAATGTTGATTGTTTAAAAATAAACAACTAACGCATCACGGACACCTGCGGTTGAGAGACGTTTTCAAATGTTTTGATACCAATTTGAGAGCATATAATTGTTGATTAAACGAAAAAAAAATGTCAAAATCATTTGACAAAATAAAAAAAAAAAAAAAAAAATCATCGTACCCGCCGCCCCGGCGTAAGAGCCGCACCTACAATATTTTATACTTTTAAACTCGTATGCGCCGCGGCTCATACGCCCGAAAATACGGTAAATGGTAACTAATTTCATAATATTTTTGCAATATCACTTTGCCTTGGCCATTTTTTTAAAGCATTTAGAAAATGGTTGTTGTTTTCAGTCAAATATAGTCCTTGGGCTGTCCGCATTTTATTTTATTTTTTATAACTGGTCGAGAAATATTAATACTTAATCCATAACATACAAATTATACAGGGTGTCCCAAAAGGTCGTTTACAAACTTAACATGCTGGTCTGTCATATCATGATGAACAATATTAAATAGGAAACTAAGGGTCCGAAACGTCTTCCAAAGGAGATATGCGCCATTAAATAAAGTTTAGGATCCAAAAATTCAAATGATTATAAAAAAAAAAAAAAAAAATTGGTCGATTCGTTTGCGGTTTTGACTAAAACTATTCTTTATGTCAGTATTTTCTTGAAAATAAATTATAAAGATAAATTTCAAAAAATGTCGATAGAGGGCGCTTTAGACTTTGGAGTAATGATAAACTAGTTTTTACCATTATATTTGCATCTCATAAAATTTTTTTAGAAGCTTAGACATAAACTTAAATTTTGAGGTCAAAATCTAAATCGTTGGAAGTGGTTAAGTAGCACAAACTGAATTCCGGGGGATCAAATTTCAAATGATTATAAAAAATGGAAAAATTGGTCAATTGATTTGTGATTTTCACTAAAATTATTCTTTATGTCAGTATTATCTTGAAAATAATTTATAAAGATAAAATTAAAAAATGCCGATAGAGGGCGCTTTAGACTTTGGAGTAACGTACAACTATTTTTTTCCGTTATTTCTTGCATCTCATGAAATTTTTTTACAAGCTTAGACATAAACTTAAATTTTGATATAAAAATCTGAATCGTTGGGAGTAGTTAAGTAGTGCAAACTGAACTGTGTTCAATGGGGGTGAGGAGGTTCAAATTTCAAATGATTATAAAAAACGGAAAAATTGATTGGTTTTCGCTAAAACTATTCTTTATATCAATATTCTCTTGTAAATAAATTTTACAGCTATCTTTCAAAACTTCCGTCAGAGGGTGCCTTAAACTTTATAGTAACCAACAACTATTTTCAACCGTTATTTTTTGTATCTAATAAAATGCTTGTAAAAGTTCAAACTTAAATTTTGTGCTCAAAATCTGCATTGTTGTGAATAATTAAGTGACCAAAAATTTAACTGCGTTCGAGGGGTGGGGAAGGTAACATTTGAACTCCTGAACACAGTTCAGTTTGTGCTTCATAACCCCTCCTATCGATTTAGATTTTGAGCAAAAAACTTAAGTCTAAACTTTTGCAAGCATTTAATTAGATTAAAAAAAAAAAAGTTCAAAATAATTGTTGATTATTCTAAAGTTTAAGGCGCCCTCTAACGGATTTTTTTAAATTTATCTTTAAAATTTATTTTCAAGGAAATATTGACATAAAGAATAATTTTAGCGAAAACCAACCAATTTTTCCATTTTTTATAATCATTTGAAATTTGAACCTCCCCCCGCAATTCAGTTTGCGCTACTTAACCACTTCCAATGAGCTCAAAATTTAGCTTTTTCAGCTCAAAATTTAAGTTTATGTCTAAGCTTCTAAAAAAATTTAATGAGATGCAAAAAATAATGGTAAAACCTAGTTTATCGTTACTCCAAAGTCTAAAGCGCCCTCTATCGACATTTTTGAAATTTATCTTTATAATTTATTTTCAAGAAAATGCTGACAAAGAATAGTTTTAGTGAAAACCGCAAATGAATTACCAATTTTTCTGTTTTTTATAATCATTTGAATTTTTGGACCCTAAACTTTAATGGCGCATATCTCCTTTGGAAGACGTTTCGGACCCTTAGTTTCCTATTTAATATTGTTCATCATGATATGACAGACCAGCATGTTAAGTTTGTAAATGACCTTTTGGGACACCCTGTATATGACTTTGTTATTACATAAGTCACCTTTTGATTATCATAAAAATTATGTTTTTAATTATGTTTTTACTGATTTTTATTAACTCAATAGGAAAAATTTTGTACTTTGAGCAATAGATGTCTGCATTTCATTTATTTATTTGTTTATTTATTTTAACGAAATTCTTTGCATTTAGAAGAATTTTTATTTGAATAGAAAATCCAAATGTCGCTGTTAATAAAGAAGAAAGATTAAAAAAAAAGTTACAAACCAAGTAGACGCATACTATCAAATATGGAAAAAGGACGAATCCAAAAAAAGCGTCGTATGAAATATCACTTTTTAAAGCAAAAAATATAAAGTTTGATTATCGAGCCTACTAATTACGAAATGTGCATTACATTTTAATAAAATTGCTGCAAATATTGAATTTTTTTTCTTTTGTATAGCAATTTTGGCTTCGAAAGGTGCGCTATGTTCCAAAAAGATATAAGCAGCTATGAAAACAAACTTCGTGAAAACGTTCATGCTTAGTTTTACAAATAAATATGGCACATATATGCCCTATACACACTGAAGTACCTAATTTGTGCCAAAATGGCATTCATTTGCATGACATGGTTATCATATATATGTTATAATAAATTGTCTGTTCTAAAAATATTATCATTTATTGATTGTTCTTTTTTATAATAACAGAAAATGTTTCGTTTATTCATTTTTTTTTTCATTTTGAAATAAATAAATAACGTGTTATTATAGCATGCTTAATGTATGTGGTAATCGAAACGATGTTTTTGCCTAATCGGCATAAAAATCTCGCCAAACCCGGTGCTTATATCTTTTAAAGTATTTTATTTATATGTAGTATCAGTGGCGCAGCGAGGGGGGGGGGTTTTGGGGGTTAAACCCCCCCCCCCCCAGAGCCATGACAAAAATAAAAAAATTTCCATTTTTATGAACCGAATCAAAAAAAAAAATTAAAGTTACAATTTTATTTGTTTTGTTCTCGAAATCTGCCGCTTTATTGAATCAAATTTTATTTAAAAACTTGACTCGTTTAAGCGGCAGTAATGTATTTACTTTGAAAAATGGGGAAAGCGCATAGTAACAGTATCAGTATCGAAAACTGGTCACTCATTTCGGAAAAGGCCGGTATTCATTTATACTATTGGAAATTAGCCGAAGGCTAAAAAGAATGGTCATTTCCTGTCGCTGCCAAAACCGTCTCGGGTTTTTCAATACTGCACCACTGGGGGGGGGGGGGGTGTCTTAATCAGTTGCATCTGTTCCTTGCTCTCTTTTTGGAAACGGCACTGGACTCGCAAATTCCAGGAAAAACAAAAACACATGTTCGCATGCTTTGAAGGATTTAATTCCACAAACATAATGTTGTTAGTTGCTGTGGTGCTAATGTTTCCTTTATCGTGCGTTTCGCTATGGATATTAAATCCTCTTCAGAGAAGAAAATTATGAAAAAGATGGATATAAGAGATAATTTTTTTTTAATCTTTCGAATTCCTTCAAGCATTTTTGAAATCCAGGTATGTTTGGAAAATATATAATTGGTTTATATTTATGTTTCTGGAAAGATATTAACAGCACCGTGCGAAAGGGGGGGGAGGGAGGTCGCCCCGGGCGCAGAGATTTAGGGGGCGCCAAATTTCTAACTACTTTCTACTTACTACTACTTTAGTCATCACTAAGGGTAGTGATGACGGGGTTTAAAGAAAGCTTAGTAAATATATAGCAGAGGCATAGAATGCAGTATGGAAGCGTTACTGATTTTGAAAAACCCCAAAAGTTTAAAAACTAATTATATGAAGTAAATTAAATGAAGAGATAAATAAATGTGGTATCTCAAATAAAGATGACATAGATTAAAAACAATATCAACATTTATTTAAATAATTAAAAGACATACATAAAAATTGAGTTTATAAAATTCATTAATTTGCATTTCATATTAAGAAATAAAAAGGATATAACTAACAATTACTTATCTAATATGAGAAATCCCCATGACACAAAGATTGTTTCCCCAATAAAAAAATGAATATGAAGTTGATCATTTAGCAAAGTACCAGAGCTCATCAACATAACCAAGAAACTAGCTGGGTTTTGGCATTCTGAAGAAAAATAGCAAAAACTTTAAAAGGCTATTACATCATTTATTATTCATCAGTCATCCCCTGTATGACACCATAATAACATTCTTTCACTTAACAGTTCATGAAGAAATGTTCACTGGAGTTCTAACACATCACCACAGCATGTTGTCAATAAACTTGAAAAACGATGAAAAGTGAATTCAACTTAAAACAGAACTCCATTTCTCTAATACTTAGAAGATGACCGCAAGCCATTACTTATTACCATATGAACTTAACTTAACATTGAAAGAACATCTGCCGTACTTAACACTGTAACATCAGCTGAAACTATGAACACCACAAGAGCTAAAGAGAACAGAAAGTCGAACTATTTATCTCCCGCCGATATTAGAATATCCGGCAGTACGCATGTCCGTACTCTCGTCCACCAACTCCTAGAACTCAATAAGCCAATACGAAATAAGGGGGTGTGGATCGTGGAAGTACATCACGATTACGTCACATCCGAACGCCCTCTAGTAGTATTGGCTGAAACCACACAGAAGAGCATGAGCCAAGCTAGACATGTGGTCAATGATACGGCAGGTTATTGATTTTTAATTATTGTGAAACGAAAGTAAAAGTAAAAAGAACTATTTTATATATTAATAAGGTAAGAACAGAAAATAAGTTATCTATTGTAAAAAGGTAAGTTTTTATTTTTCTTTAAGAATAAAAATAAAAATCCTGTTAAATAAATTTAAATAAATTAAGTATATGTTCACCAGGGGAATATATGGAAGTAGAAAAACAGGCATGTATATTAAACATGATTCAAATGTTAATTAGCAAGGTGATAAGAACTAGGGTTCTAATTCCTGACAACTTTAAGGGTGTATCTGAAAAAACGTTTTTTCACCTTCGACACCTCAAAATTTTCCGATACAATTTCAGACACATTTTTAAAAGTAGAAACATGAAACTTGATGAGGGGATTTTCGAAGAGACATACAAGGGGCCGCGTGATGTCATTTTACACTCCATTAGAATTTGATTTATGAACAATTATCTTCTCAGTATTACACTTTTATTCGTTCCCAAATCTCCCGCTTCGGAAAAATCTGTTCAAAATGCCGTTTTTGATTGCATTTTTTGCAATATTTTCTGCATTTATCAAAGAATCGACCATCACGGCACCTTGTGTACTTTCTAAATAAGACAATTTGCCAGTTTGATGCATATGCGAGCAAAAATGAATTTAAAAATAAATCGGAAAATAAGCAGTTAGAATCGAAATACACCCTTAAAGGGACTACTCTCAGACAATTTTTTTAATTAATATTAATTCTTATTTAAAAAACGCCCGAAATAGGCAAGTGGATAAACGGAAAAAAAGGTTACCGGAAAAACAGTAACCGGAAAAAAAGTGACATAAACTACAAAAGCGGAAAAAAAAGGACATAGAATTTTGGGAATTTATTATTGATTTTGGGAATTCATTATTGATTTTGAGGATTCATTGGTTAAATATTTAGGGGGAGGATCAGGGGGAGGCTCTTAATTTAGGTAAATGGGTTTTTCGTGCTGAATTAACTGTTTTGATTCAGTTTTTGGACATATGATATCCCCCCCCCCAATCCGTAACCTCTCAAATTAAATTAACAGTTTTTTGATGCAGATTTATCCAATTCGCTTGGAATTTCGGACATAGATTCATTATGATAAGACATATCTCTGATTAGTTATAGGGTTCTTTTGCTTATTATAAAGGGAGGATGGTCAATTACCCCCTCTCCCCACAAATTAGATTGGTTTTTATGCAAAATTATCCAATGTATTTCAAATTTTAGATATAGATTCTTTCTGATAAGGTGAATCAATGAATAGTTTTAAGAGTTTAATGACTAAGTATAAAGGGGAGGGGGATGGGGGATAATCCCTCTTAAATTAAATAAATGGCTTTTCACGCAGAATTATCCGATTTGCTTCGAATTTTGGACATAGGTTCATTATGATAAAATATATCTCTGATTAGTTAGGGGGTTCTTTTCCTTAATATAAAGGGGGGAGGCAAGCAATTATTTCCCCCTCAAATTAGATCCATCGGTTTTTATGCAGAATTATCCGGTGTATTTCAAATTTTAAATATAGGTTCTTTCTGATAAGGTGAATCCGGGGTTTAATGGCTAAGTATAAAGGCAAAAACAGAGGATAACTCCCCTTAAATTAAATAAATAGCTTTTATGCAAAATTATCCGATTTGCTTCAAATTTTGGATGTAGAGCTTCTTTATGATAAGGCGTATTCCCGATTAGTCATGAGGTTCTTTTGCTTATTATAAATAGGGAAACGGACGATTTTCCCCCTTTTAAATTAGATAAATTGTTTTTTATGCATAATTATCCGATGTATTTCAAATTTTTGATATAGGTTTTCTCTCATAAAGTGGATCCCTAAATAGTTTTAAGGGCTTAATGGCTAAGTATAGAGGGGGGAACTGGGGATAACCCCACTTAAATTACATAAATGGCTTTTTACGTAGAATTATCAGATTTGCTTCAAATTTTGGATGTAGTTTCATTATGGTAAGTCGTATAAGCTAATAGATATAGTTAAAATAGGGAGGAATGCAGCAGTCCATTCAGGAAACTCTTTCGGGGAAAGAAGCTTGCTTTCCCCATTCGACGGAGAGGGATGTCCAGTAGATATCGCGGTCGACTAGTCTCTTAGGAAATTTGTTGATCAGGGGATTTCCCGGCAAAGATTTGCCTCAAAAATATTCAAGTAACATAAAAAAGCGAGTTGAATGCAACTAAGCGCAAATAAAAAATGAAAAAATTTCTTCTTTATGTCTTAATTTAATGATTGAAAACTATTATGTCAGAAAACATTATAACATATTTTACCTTTTTTCTTATAATGATTAATTTCCATTAATTTTGCATTTTTAACTTTTATGGTTTATTTATTTATTTTTTTTTATTTGTGAAAAAAGTAATATACTAAATCATTTGTTGTAATTGTCATTTTAATTTACACCAAATATTTATCATTTAAAACTGGATTTTTACTAATTAATGTTCCATATTACACATTACAAAATATGATATAAAACATTAAAAAAATATATGTTAGAAAATTTTAATGTACAAACTATATTGTATGTCACGAACGAATGAACTAGTGAATTCATTAATTTGTAGTAATAAAAATATTTTTTTTTTATTACTAGCTACGTTAGTAATTAGAAAATTAATTGTTTCAAAACCTGTAGTTCTTGATAGATCTTCAACTTTAAACGCTTAAAAAATTACAAAAAAAAAAAAAAAAAAAAAAAAAAAACAATTTTAAGAAAAACAGGATATTTTTTTCTTTGTTACGATATTTATAGAGTACTGAAAAATGCTATGCACCAACATAAATCACAGTTTTAAATGCAAACAGCCATTGAGGATACATAAACAAACACTTAAAACTATTCAGGGATTCACTTTATGAGAAAGTACCTATAGTCAAAATTTGAAATACATCAGATAATTATGCATAAAAAACAATTTATCTAATTTAAGGGGGAGGGGAATAATCGCGGCATCCCTTTTCAATTAGCAAAAGAACCCCATAATAAATCCTATATTCAATTTTGAAGCAAATCGGATAATTCTGCGTAAAAAGCCAATTATTTTATTTAAGAGAGGTTATCCCTCATGCATTATCTATACTTAACCATTAAACTCCCAAAATTCTTCAGGCATTATATACTGTGACGACGTACTGACAACTTTAATCGTGACAGAAGATAGATAGCGAAGTCTTATTCTGAAAAGGTATGCAGAGTTGAAAGTATCTTCATTCAAAAGATGTTAAGAACATGTGCTATTGATCTCAAGGGACATGCCTAGAAAATAATTGCACTGGTCTAGTGGCAATGAGCTGAGGGGGACACTGTGATTCTTGAGCATCGAGAGGGAAGGAAAGTAGTTGGAAGAGAGCCATGTGCTGGTAATGTACAAGAAAGTACATTGATGTAAGATGGCTTGTACGTGCTAAGCGAATTGTAATAGTGGAGTGAGGCTCCTATGTAGTTGTACTGTCGTTTTATTTATTTTTTTAATAATTGATGTATGGTTCTAATAAAGAACTTGAGGAATTAAAAATGGGTTATTGATGAACTTAACAAATAAACCAACTTAGTAAAGAGAAACTCAGTGAGCAAAGCCATAATACTATATATAAGCCTTATCAGAAATAACCTATATCCAAAATTTGACACACGTTGGATAATTCTGCTTAAAAACCATTCCTCTTATTTAGGGCGGAGAGGGAGGGGGATCGTCCGTTCCCAAAACTAATCAGGCAAGCATTTTTTCAGTATGAATGTACATCCAAAAATTAAATCAAAGCAGTTAATTCAGCATGAAAAAACCATTCACTTAAATTAAAAGCCGACCTTCCTCCCCCCCCCCCTTCATACTTAGCCAATAAATCCCCAAAATCATTTCCTTGATACTTTTTTCTGGTAACATTTTTATCTTATCCTTTTTTTCCGGTAACTTTTTTCCCGATAACACTTTTTTCCTAGATCCAGGCAAGTAGATATCATGATTAAAAATCTATGTAACTGAGAAATGTTCTTCATTTTTTGATAAGATCTTTCAGAAGATGATTCTCACAGTTGGCAACTTGTATGGTTTTGCGCGCAGATAAAACAATCGCGGAAAAATGCAAATTTCGTGAAATGATCGCCGAAAAAGCACACATTTCGTCAATATTTCGTGAAAAAATGACAATTTCATCAATGTTTTTGTCAACGAACTTTGTCAAAAGATTGCCGAAAAACGCGAATTTCCTGTGCGGATCGTGGAAAAAACGGCAATTTCACCAAATATCGCAGGTAAAACGCTGATTTCGTCTGAAGACCGCGTGGGAAAACGTCGATTTCGTCTGAAGATTTCTGATATAATGCCGATTTCGTTAAAAAATTGGGGGGGGGGGGGGGGGGAAACGCCTTTTTCGATAAAAGATTGCTTAGAAATATTTTGTCAAAAGATCATTGAAAAAAAAAAGGCCGTTTTCATCAAAAGATCACGGAAAAAACGCCGATTTCGTCGAAAGACCGCGGGGATAAAACGCCGTTTTCTAGAAAAGAATGCGTAAAATTGCAAATTTTATCTAAAGATCGTCGAAAAAACGCCGATTTCATAAAAAAAAACCACTGAGAAACACCGATTTCGTCATAAGATCGCGGAAAAACCGCCGATTTCGTCAAAATATCGCAGGTATTGCTAAAATATCGCAGATAAATCGCTGATTTCATCTAGAGGTCGCGGAAAAACGCCGATTTCGTAAAAAAATCGCGGAAAACCGCCGATTTTGACGAAAGATCGCAATAAATCGCCGATTTTGCTAAATTATCGCGGGAAAACGCTTATTTCGTCTGAAGATCGCGGGTAAACCCTCTTCACAGGGGGGGGGTAACTCGCGGAATTCCCCCTCCCGCCGATTTCCGAAAAAAATTTTCTACCAGAATCACCCCTGAAGCAACTCTATCCCCCCCCAGAGCCGAATTCTGGCTGCGCCACTGGTAGTATCATTGTTTTTACATACCACTTACTTCTACTTGTATATAAAAATAGATAAGTGGCTCCTTTACGCAGTATAAATTGTAAATCTTTAAAAAATAACCCCCGTTGCCTCACTTTGGGATTGAATATTAACAAAAAAAAATCAATGTTCAATTCCAGTTTTGCTCCCAGGTATGCATACATATTCCAAATTTTAAAGCTGTATGCCAATAGGAAATGGGTGAAAAATGGGACATATGCACAAGGACATATAACTGGCGTCAAAATGGCATTATTTTACCTGAGATGATAACCCAGATAATATTGTTTATATACTTTAATTACCTTTTTTCTAAATTATATAAATTTTTGTTTTTATAGTTATTAATTATTATTTTTTTATTTAGTGTAAGTTCTTTTTGAAAATAATAAAAAAATAATTTTAAAATGTGTCTGTAAGCGTTACTTGAAAACTGAGTTTTCACCAAATGGGCTTTAAGAAAAAATGCGCCAAATCTGGTGCGCATGTGGCATCCGTGACGAAAAATTAGTGACAAGAATTGACTTCTACACACAAACTAAATATATGTTAAAAGAAAACATGCAATAAAAATAAATAAAAAGGGAAAATGATGTCATAAAAAGAAATATTATATTAAAAACGAAATTGTTTCTAATTTTCACACGCGAAGTATAAAATATTCTTTTAGCAATCAAAAAATGCTATTAAGATATTATCACAAAATCTCAAAATCAAAGTTTTATGACTTTTTTTATATAAAAAATAACAGATATATTTTCCTGCATGATTGAATTTTAAAATGTTTTATTGCATTCAATATTTCTGAGTGCATAAATGATTACAATTTACTCCATGTACTGATTCGGTTATCTACGAAAATATCCAGCCAGTGAAACATGACACACTCCAAATTTCTGAGCCGTATGCAAATAAATTGTGCTTTTTTATCAGTTTTTCTAATATAACTTTTAAACTATTTGGAACTAATTTTCGAAAGTAGGTGAATTCACCAGGTTACCTTCATTGGTACTTCTGGTACAAACAGAATCGAAATCCGACAAGTATTTTTTTAGATTTGCTTGACGAAAGAATTTTTTTGACTCTTAATATTGTTATGTACTATGTGTATAAGACTTCGTTTCGCTCAGACAACTATTTACTCCATGTGTTCTGGTTTGGTTGTCTATGAAAATATCCAGCGGGTGAAAAATGACGCACACCAAGTTTCTGTGACCTATGCAAATAAATTGTGCTTTTTTATCAGTTTTTTAAATATAACTTTTAAACTATTTGGAACTAATTTTTCATAGATAGTGCATTCACTAGATTATCTTCATAGGTACCTACTGGTACAAACAGAATCCGACAAGTACTTTTTGAGATTTCCTTGACGAAAGAATTTTTTTTACTTTTAATATCGTTATGTACTCCGAGTATAAGACTTCGCTTCGCTCAGACAATAATTTTATTTGCAATAAAAAAGGTTTTTATTTTCTTATGTGATTATTTCAAATGAAATCATTTGAATTCACAATAAAAATAAGATTCTTGACACTTTACAATCAGTAAAAAACAATTTTTAAACAAAACAATAACAGTTTGACCTCAAATCCCCTTCCAAAATATTTTCCTGGTCATGGCCTTGCCGTCAAGGGCATTAACCTTTGATGACTTAGATAAAACTTCTGTGTAGAGGTCTGCATGGGCCAAAATTTCCAGGCTCGAGCCATAGAAAAAAAATTTTGGGGCCAGTCCGAACAAACAAAATACTGGCCTGGCCCGATATAATAGAAGTTAAAAACAAGGCCTGAGCTTGCCCCATCCAAAAAAAAAAAAACTTAAAATTTCGGCCCGAGCCCGGCCCAGATCAAGTTAATTATTACAGAACATCGATCTTTACTCTTACAGTAAAGTTCAAACTAAAAAAACTTATGTTAATCTCTTAGGTAGATTTCGTATGAAATACTACCTATTGCAATCGCACCAGTTTATATATCTATCTATCTATCTCTCACTTTTTTATGGACACGATAACTTCTATAATTCTTCACCAATCTCCACCAAACTGGTACATAAAATCAAAGGGGATAAAATCTCGGCTAAGTTCGTTAATGGACAAAATCGGACCAAGGGGGTCAGAATAGGAGGCGTTTTTATAAAAACCGAAAAAACGCCATAACTTCTTTAATAAAGTAGATATCGAATCGGTTTAAAGTTTATATTACTTCTTAAAAATAGGCCAAAAGTTTATGCATGACAGATTTTTGATAAATTTAGAAGTGGGCTCAAGGGGCGAAAAAAACAGGGTTTTTCAGAGAAAAAAATTCATAACTTCGTCAATTTTCAAGATATCAAGTCCAACTAAATTTTTTGTAAATGTTCTTAAAATTATCTAAAACTTTTGTAGTTACAAGTTTTTGATAGGATCAATTTTTACCCATGAAAAAAATTAAAAACGAAAAGAAAAAGGGTGGTGAAAAAAGAGAAAAATCCATAACTCCGTCAATTTTTACGATATCAAATCTGATTAAATTTATTTTACATCTTCTCAAAAATATCTACAACTTTTATATTGACAAGTTTTTCATAGGACCAATTCGTATAGCAAAAAGAAATTAAACAAAAATAGGAGTTGGAGAAAAAACCTCAAATCCAAACTGCTTATATTCTGACTCATTTTTAAATTCATTTTTGATTTTAAACGCATCCAAATGGTAGATCCTCTTATTTAGGAACTGTATAAAGTGACACACTGGTCAATTTTCTGATAAAGACAGAATATATTTCAAAAAAGGCTACCATAAAGGGTATTTTGAACAGAATTTCCCAAAGTCATTGGGACTGAAAATTTAAGTTCAAATGAGAAATTGCGTTTTTTTCTGACTCGTTTTTAAATCCATTTTTGTTCTCAAATGCATCCAATTTACAGATCCTCTTAGTTAGGAGCTATATAACGTGATGTGTTGGTCATTTTTTTTATAAAGACGGAATATATTTCAAAAAAAGGCTACCAAAAAGGGTATTTTGAACAGAATTTTCCGAAAACATCGTGAGTGAAAATTTAAGGAAGTGTTCAAATAAGAAATTGCGTTTTTTTCTGACTCGTTTTAGTATCCATTTTTGCTCTCAAACGCATCCAATTTACAGATCCTCTTATTTAGGAACTATATAATGTGATGGATTGATCGGTTTTTTGATAAAGACAGAATATATTTAGAAAAAGGCTACCAAAAAGGGTATTTTGAACAGAATTTCCTGAAGTCTTCGTGATATGAAAATTTAAGGAAGTTTTCACATAGCAAATTGCATTTTTTATGACTCGTTTTAAAATCCGTTTTCGCTCTCAAACGCATCCAATTTACAGATCCTCTTATTTAGGAACTATATACTGTGACGCACTGGCCAGTTTTTTGATAAAGATAGAATATATTTTTAAAAATGCTGTCAAAGTGAGTATTTCGTACAAAATTTTCCGAAGCAATCATGATTAAAGAATTAAGGATGTATTCAAACAACAAATCGGTTATTTTATGACTCATTTTTAAATTCAGTTTCTTTCTCAAATGCATTCAACTGACAGTTTCTTGTTATTTAGGAACTGTATAATGTACTGTTTTGGTCGATTTTTTGAAATAAATTCAGAATTTATTTCAAAATATGTTGTCAAAATGGGCATTTGAGCTGAATTTTTCTTAAGATGATTCTGATAAAACCAGTTTTTGCAGAAAAATGAAATTAAAAATTTTTCATAAACAGCCAAATGAAGTTATTAAACTGGGTTTATCTCTAATCATATATATATATATATATCTATATATTTGTTGTTGAAATGAGCATGCTTCGAAATCTACCTCCTCCTATAGGCCCAGCCGACAGGGATTTTTTTTAAATGTTTATAGTTTTCATTTATGCAGAAGTGCCGTAGGCTGCAATATTTATGCGTTTAATGAACCTTTGTTTGTTGTATGTGAATGTTTCAGTTATCATTAATATTATTAATCCACGTAATTGAGACATAAAAATCTAAAAAATGGTATATGGTAAAAGTAAAATCTTCTAAGATGGAATCGCATTGGAAAGTAAAAAGTTTCCCTTTTTAGCAGGTGAAAATGTTTAATAAATTATTTTCTCACGTATTACTGCATTCATTTTGCATGGATGAACAATTTAAAAGAAGTTTAAAGGAAATTTCCAGTTTTCAATTTAAAAGAATATTTGGTCATAAGCAGTTTTTTTTCATGTGTTCAACTCTATTTAAATAAGCCTAAAAATCTACGATTCTTCAAAAAGAATAAATTATAATGTTTAGTTGTACAATAATGATGGCTTAAAAATATATGCCTTTTTTGCAAAAATTTTTGCATCAAGCCAAATTTTACTGATTTTTGAACAGACTTGGCCCCATCGAAAAATGGATTTTGATACTGGATGATTCAATCGGAACAGATTATTTTGGTACATGCTGACTAGGAAGAATGAAATCAGTCCCAGCTTCGTATGGAAAAAATAAGTTAGGCCCAGACCAATACTCCAGAAAAGAAAGGCCCAAGCCCGGCCCAAATGACATTAATGTAAATTGGCCCGAACCCAGCTCGAGCAGATCTCAACTTCTGTAGAACAACCACCCTCATTTGTTGAAAATGTATTTTTTAAGACAATTCTTTTCTACAACAAAACAAAATTATTAATACCATAATTTTATTTTATTTATATATTTTTGGTATTGTAATCAAAAAGTTCTAGTATGACTAGTTAAAATAACGAAGAAAATTTTTATTTAATAAAAACTTTTGCTACTACTAGGTTATCCCGTCGACCAAAAAATTATCGTCAAACTATAAGATTAAATGCCAATAATAGATGATTGTGAATGTTATATTCAAAGACATTAAATACGATTCCCATGTTTAAAATGTCATTAAGTGATTTTTATTAATATTTTTATTAATATTCTACTAATTATTTGTTTTTCGTTATTTAAAATAAAAATTATGTCAATATGTATAATTTGGCTATTAGTTTGGCGATTTGTAAAATTTGGCGAAATTGGTCGATGGGATAACAGAGTAGTACCAAACTTTTAAAGCATTTTTGAACAAAAATCAGTATCTTGTACATTATGCATACTTTCAACAAGCAAAAGATATTTTTATGCAGAAGAAAAGAAAGGGTACCACCTTAGAAAGGTACAATTCCAGAAATTTTAAATTAGTGGAAAAAAAAAAAGCAATTGACTTTTTTTTTTTGCAAATTTTTTTAAAAAACAAGATTAGCATTTTTCAAGGCTTATACATACCTGAAAAAAAATTGTTTTCATATGAATGTTTTAAAATAAATGAAAATATAATAGATGATTTTTAATATAAAAATTTAGTTAGAGTTTTCACAGAAATTTTTCTTCACTAACACAATATTTTGTAATACATTATTCAATTATTAATATATAATAATTTCATTTGCATTTTCTAATTTAACTTTAAAATTAAAGAGGAGGAAAAACCTTAACTCTTATACTATCACTACATTTCTGAAAGAAAATTTCAACTGCATCGTATACACAATACGGTAAAATCTAATTAGTGGTCACACCTGAATAACAAACAAATCTATTCTGTCATTCAGCAAACTGTTTTTTCAATCTTTAACCCCTACATATTTTTATCCCTGAATAACAAACAGCTCAAAAATATAGAAACATTTTATGGACCGAAGGTGTCAGGTATTAAAGTTTTACTGTATTTCCTTTAAATTAGTACAAAAATACTTCCAAGTAACTTCTTGATACAGAGTTACATATATTCATTTATATTAAAAGATGTAAGTCCTATCTATACTTAAGTTAAAGGCAAATGAAAAGAGCAATAATTCTAACTGTGATTATTTAAATAAATAAAATGAAAAAAAAATGAATATTTCATTTTTACAGAGGAAGTTCAAACAAACACAGAGACAGACAAACTGAATCCACGAAGACTTTCAACTATGTTAGAGAGTTAAAAACACATAATTGTTTGAAATTTAAACTTTCAGAAAGTTATACCAATAGATGGAAGCATACTTGAATACTTTTATACATCCTCGTATTTTACCTATTATCTTTATACACATGGCACTATTTAGCTAATAATTAAGACTAAAACACTCGTAAAACTAGTGGAATCATATTTTCAGAGATTATCATCCATAGACAGCTATGTGTGTAATACTTTGTGTGGATCGGTAAATCATTTTTATTTATATTCGACAAACACATTTCAGTATACTAAATGTAGTTCAGCATAAAAATACCATGTTATTCTGACTTACTATACAATGTTTGGTATGGAAAATGAAGTAATCTATCATTTCAAATGTTATGAAAATCAAATTTAAACTTCAAAAGTAATTAATAAATGTTTTTTACATTCTGTTAAATTATATCATACATAATTAATTCAATGATATCCCATGATAGGTAATGATTCTAGATTGTATTATTAAAATGTATTATTTTATAATTATCTGCATTCATAATGTGCCTTATAACTTTTTTATCAAAGCTTTAAAAAGGGAATGTAATTAGACTAACCATTCTTTTGTATCAAACAGGGTTAGAAATTCTGAATATTAAGTAAAGTGCGAAATGATGCCTACAATTTTTTTCTAGGTGCAAACAAGATTTCATGGTTGCAATTTTATGTTACATCATATTTTCTCATTTCTTTTCGTAACCATATTAACAATAATATTGTTTCTATTTTTATGTGTTAAGGCAGGGGGAGGTGTATATATATCTTTGTCTTAATCACTAAAACAAAATAAAAACTAACTTTCTATAAAACTAAAATCTGATTGAACTACAATATATGGTATGGATCCTATAAAAATGGTTAATTATTTTTATAAAGCTAATATGAATACAAAAATTAAACATACAAACAAAGAATACAAAAATAAAAATACAAACAAAGAATACAAAAATTAAATTGTAAAATTAAAATCATGATATTTAATTTTTTTAAAATCAGGTTTCTTAACTCGACCACGCATTACATAAGAGTGTAAAAAATTAAAGGCCTTTTCAGCATTGAAATCTTACAATGAAGGTCCATATAATTTTAGGGGTGTGGGTTTAAGGTCAGTTTATCAGTCATTGTTTAAAATGAATTCAGCTTAGAGCTGATTGATAAATGTAAAGGTGTCTTTAACACATGCTACTGTCTATATCTTATAGAAAACAGCTGTTCAACAAAAATTGTCATTTTATAGTAATTTTTTGACAAAATGTGTCATTTTTGAAAGAAATTAGTAGTTTTTAACGATTTTTCAAAAAGAATTATTAGTTATTTTGTGATTTTTAAACAAAATTTGCCTTTTTTTACGATACTCAGACGAAAATGACTTTTTTCGCAATCTTTTGACGAAAGCTGCCGTTTTTCGGGAATTTTTGATGAAATTTGCTTTTTTCATGTTTTTTGACGAATTCTGCCACTTTTTCGACAAAAATTGTTTTATCGGAATTTGACAAAATGTGTCATATTTTAAAGAAATTAGTCGTTTTATAGGATTTTTTTGAAGAAATTAATAGTTTTTTTGCGATCTTTTAATGATATTTGCCATTTTTAGCGATCCACAGACGAAACTCAGGCTTTTTTTGCAATCTTTTGACGAAATAGACTGTTTTTTCAAAAAATTTGCCACTTTTTTCAAAATTTTTTGACAAAATATACCATTTTTTAGACAAAAATTGTAATTTTATTGCAATATTTTGCCGAAATGTGTCATTTTTGAAAGAAAATAGTCGTTTATCATGATTTTTTTGAAGAAATAGTATTTTTGCAATCTGTTAATGAAATCTGCAATCCTTAGACAAAACTTGGGCTTTTTTTGCAATCTTTTGAAAAAATCTGTCCTTTTTGCAAATTTTTGACAAATTTGCTGGGTTTTTGCAAATTATTGACAAAATGACATTTTTTGACAAAAATTTTCGTTTTATTTCAATTTTTTGACAAAATGCACCAGTTTTTGAAGAAATTAGTCATTTTGCATGATTTTTTGAAGAAATTATAGTTTTTTGGCAATTTTTTAACAAAATTTGCCATTTTGTACGATTTTTAGACGAAACTCGAGCTTTTTTCGCAATCTTTTCACGAAATCTGATTTTTTTTTTGGGGGGGGGGGGATTTTTTGACGAAATTTGTTATTTTTTTTTATGAAATTACGTGTTTTACGAACACGTAAGAGTTATTTTTTTGCATTCCGTCTCCGATATTTTGCATAATTTATGTGCTATAATGCATCTGCGTAATTGCTAAGAACGTTTGTTAAACAAAAGTTAAAGTAAAAAGAAAGCTAGGCGTCATATTTGACGACTAGTTATAATATTGTTGTTGCCAAATGCAATCATTTAGTTGCATTTGGCAACTAACAATCGTTAATTTCTAACCCTGGTAACAAGAGTAACCAAGTTTTCTTGCAATTTTAAAACTTTTAGATGGCTGCCATTTAATTAATACCATACTTTAGATGACTTAGCCTATAAAATTAATAAATTTTATCATGTTTTTCATGCACAAATAAAAAAAGTAGACCTTTATTATTCAGCAAAAAATTCTGTGCATTTAAAAAAAAGGCATCAAAAGTTATGCATTTCTATGATAATCTTCTTATGCATATCTATTTCTTTTATCCCCATAAATGTAACAAGAGTAACCATGGAATTGCCCAGAAGATGTGCTATAATAAAAAAACTATAAATATTTTTATAAAAAATAATAATCTCAATAACTTAATAGATTGCTTTCTTACTACTTACATTTATATTCTACATACATTTCATTATCATTCATCTAACAATAAACATGATTTGTATTTAATAATCTAATATGAACCACTTTTATAGATTTTATTTTTTATGCACACCTTGGGGATCATTTAATTATGTCAAACTTTATCAAGAGATGGGGAGATGGACCAACACATTACAAAATCATCTAAAATATGAAAACAATGCTCATGCCGGTGTAAATAGCGCTACGCGCGCCACATATACTGCATAAGTATTTTATAGCAAAATATGAGAAGGAGAGAGAAAACAATCAGGAAGTTACTGTTTCCAAGCACATCATAATAAAGTTTTAAAAAAAATATGTACTTTACCTCAGGTAGTATAAAAACACAATATACTTTGATGGCTTGTGTCATTAAAAATAGGCAGGGCCTGGCTAAGGCAGGGGCATACGGGGCAATTGCCCGGGCCCCCCGGCTTAAGCCCCCCCCCCCCCCAAAGACAGATAAGTTTTTCGTTAAAAGAGTGTCAAATGATAAAAAATGGTCAAAAGTGACCAAAATTCTTTTTTATTTTCAACTTTAAGAGTCTTTCTTCTCCTATCCCCTCTGTTTATGTACCCAATGCCTCCTTAAGGCTTCACATTTATTCTCATATTCCTGTATTCTATAATTTCTTAAAGTTGTCTTTCTTCTGCTTTTATGTATATAGATGTGAATAGTACTTGGTACGAAATTTATGTACACATACAATAGTTATGAATTTCAGTTTTAGTCACATGAGTATAATTTACGAAAAATTTTAAGATAAAAGGGGGCCCCCCTAAAAGTTTTTGCCCCAGGGCCCCCCACTGTCCTTAGACAGTGCCCTGGGAATAGGTAATCAAATAGACTACACCTACAAGAAATACAATTTACAATACATTTAACAGTCTAGTAATTATGCAGTTACTTTTCATTGTAACTGTGATTAATATTATAGCTGTCATTATTGGGGGTATATCTACCTGGTCTCGATAATACGCAAATACTCAAAACAATTTACGATATAGGGGAATAGTTTTTAAAAAATCATTAAATATTTCAGTTTCACAAACTAATGATACAATAAAAAACAATTTTCAAAATAAAGCTAAAAACAATTACTTTTTAATGAATGAGATGCGAGATAATAGCTATTAACTACTCAACATCACAAATATTATAATAAATTATATATGTGAAGGGAAAAACTACAATTATATGGTAAAGTTTAAATGCCCTCCATAATCAAAACATGAAATGTTACCAACCGGTAAAGACATGCGCAGTAACCTTGCTCATGAAATAAAAATCATGGTCGGGATTCCGGTAGATTTTACGCTGTTAGCAAAACGAGATCGACCAATAAGAAGCTTGCATTTTTGAAAAAAACGAAAGTTCCAAAAATGCAGGCTTCTGATTGGTCAATCTTATTTGCTAACAGCGAAAAATCTATCAAGTTCCCGGCGCATAACTTATGAAATATTACCATTATTACTTACGTACATTAGCATAGTCAAAAAATCTTTTCTTGTAACGTAAATAATGTAGATTTTTCAAAAATTAAAAACTCAGTTGATGTAGTCAACAGAATTTCACATTTAATTCATTTTCATCGAATGGCAACATTTGCTTGTGTCTTCTGCTAAAGTTTGATTTTGTTATATAAATTTTATCTAAAATTTCTTTCAATCATGGATAAAAAACATTATTCTTCAAGTATCACAGAGCAACTCATGTCTTCCTGTGCTGGTGCCTTAATTACCTCTATATTTGGTAAAAAGTATAGTTAATTTTATGGAAAATTATCCGTCTACGTTTTGTTTTTTAATCTCTGTAACACCAATCCTTTTGCACTCACTCACATTCGCTGAAAAGAATTTCTTTTCATTATTTTTTATATTATTATTTTTGATGATTTTGTGTTCATTTCTTCGGTAATTTCAATGTAACATTTTTGTTTACAGTGTTATGCTGGTTTTAAATTTTTAGGTAAAAACCTCATATTTTCCTGACTCTTTACGTTGTATTTGGTTGGACTTGTCAGTAGATATACTGTTTCTATCTTTACACTTCGTTGGGGTCACATTCCATTTAACTGAACCGTTAAGCTAGAAATTTTTTTAGTGGGAATTCGTAAGTATAATGTTAATAAAATTTGTTGGCTTTCTTGATCTGTAGATTGTTTGATTCGTAGATTTTCATGTGTTTTTAATAGCAAATAGTTGTATCAATTATGTGTCAGGTTCCACCATCCATGGCATAAAAAAAAAATTCCATGCTTCTAAGACTCACAGGATACAGTATGTTATTTAAATTATGTTGAATTCAAGCAACATCTCATCAGTTCTGCTTGTGTTTGGAGATCTTCCTTTTCCTGGCTTGACTTGTTTGCTCATTTGCCAGTACATGGATGTAACACATCGGCTGATAAGTTCCCGACCTACTAAACTTTTTGGTCAAATGTTATTGGTCTTTTATTTGGTATTTCTTTTACTTACTATTAATACTCAAGATATTATATTATATTATTACTTGAAATTATTATATAATATCATTATTATTATTATTATTAATTTATTATTATTTACTTATTTTATTTGGTCTTTTTTATTTTGCCAACATAGCATCAGAATCATCAGCAGCTTTCAGAATCATCGACTCATTGTTCTTTTTGGTCTACTACTAACACACACATGGCACCCACTTCGAAAACAGCTTTCTCATAGGCAAATGTTCATGCAAAACAAAGCCTACACTTTCTTTTGATAAGTTTAGAGTATCAGCTATTTCCTACAACTTCACTTTATGGTTTTCTAAAATGATTTTGTAGGCTTTTTTTGTTTTCTGATATAACATCTTCTTTTGGGCAACTAGAGCATTGTGCATCATGGATGTTTATATGACTATGTTTAAATTCAGCAAACCAGTTAATTTTCCTGGTGCAGAGTCTGTATAACATAGTTTTTCCAGCCAATCTTTTGTTTCCATGGTGTTTTTCCTCATCAAATAGCAACGTTTTATCAAAACACAAAATTATTTTTTTCCATTTTGTAAGTACAAAAAATTATTTCACTAAAACCACTGTAACTTTTGACACAATTGTCAGATTGCCATAAAATTTTTACCTGTACCTTTTTAAGGTTAATACTTATGAAACAGAATATATTAGTTCTGTATTTGTGGTGCCATCTGTGTGTCAGACCAGGAACTTACCAGCCAATGTCTTTGTTAATGTTGATATATAATGTATGTTTGTTGTCATCCAATTTGTAAGTTTTTTTTTTCATCAATTAAAAGGTATAAGAGTGAGTGAGTAGCAATGAAAGGGACATTTTGTTTTTATAAGCTTATAAAATAATGACATTAAAATATATCATTGTCATTTTTGCACACAATTCTCATCTAAAACCTTGGTTATGATACAAATAAAATCTCTTATCCTCAAGTACAGTAATTTAAAATCTGTACGCATTTATAAAAAGTGTGCAAAATGTCCCTTTTAACCCCACTGTATGGAATGAAAGCAACACACACAAATAAAACCCTTTTATGAACATTTTTCCTTTCTATTTGCGATTACATTGTTTAAAAATAAAAGATAATAATGCACAATTAAAAAAAAAAAAACATACAGTAGACTCCCTCAAATCCACACAGCTTGGGACCAAAGGTTGTGCGGATTTTAGAATTTTGCAGATTTCTGGTCATTGCTTTGTTTACATTTTTTAAACAGTAATTTGAGTGCAATTAATAATGCAATCAGAACTATAATGAATGCTTACAATATAATAAAATATTAAAATAAGTATTAAACTAATATAATAAAAATTTAGATAATATTTCAAAATGATTAAAGTACCAATAGCAAAGGTCAAGTTAATAATCATTAGTGTATGGTTAAATATACATTATAAAGATTACATGTATTTTTCCAAAATTATTCAACAAAACTTGCCTCATAAAAGTGCATTACTAATTTACATCAAAATCATAAAATAAGGATTTTTTTTTCAAGTTTAGCCAGGCTTAATAGCCAAAAAAATCTTGATTAAGGCATAAATATATTTGGTAAGAAGATTGTGATTACCAGTAATATCTGAAATATCTTGAATTTTTTCCAAAAAAATTTATTCTTCCTTCAAGTAAAAAACATGAATAGAGTATTATTAAGAAAATTACAAATTAAAAAATACATGGAACTGATACAAAAAAAAAAAATCATCAAATTTTTTCCCAATAATCTGAACTGAAAGTTTCATTGTTTACATCCATAAAATATGTGTGGATTTTAGAGAGTTGCAGATTTCTGGTTTGCAGATTTGAGGGAGTCTACTGTATATGTATATTGCAACATAAAGTAAAACAAAAACAAGTATCTCACCACCAGTTATGAATTTAAGTATTTTCATCAAAATACATCAGTAGGATAGAAAATGGTCAAGGAAAAACACTGTCAAAAAAGAGGAAACTACCAATATTTTCTTGTTGAAAATACTTTGAATAATATAAAGGGATTAATGAACTCAATTGTCTCTTTAACAAATTGCTGGTAATTCACACATTTTTTTACTGTTTTTTCTAGTTTCTTTTAATCCATCATTTTTTGCCCCATTAGTGAAATTGGAAATGTATATTAAGAAATATATTATTAATCTAATACAACTTAATGAAAAGCAGGGTTGGAAAAAAGCCAGGTTTTTTCGAAAAAAACAAAAAAAAAAAAAAAAGTTTTTTTTTTGTTTTAAACCAGGTTTTTTTATTTAAACCGGGTTTTTTTAAAACATCCATTCTTATTATATATACATGCATATTTACTGATAAAACAGACATTATTGGTTTTAGCAGTGTAGCTTCATTTAAAATAATTAAACTGAATTTATGCTGAAAATTGAAAAAATTCATTTTTCAATTTAAACAGTTTTAGCAAACAGCCTTATATTGAAGTTGAAAGTTTTAATTGTTCATCACAGCGAACCATTGATGCCCTGTAAATCTTTATAAACAATCTTTTGATTACTAATAATAAACATTTGGATGTAATTTTTTTACACAATGATTCAAATAATAAATTACAAATACTTCTTAGGGTTTTTTCTTTCTGAGTGACAATTTGTAGTTAACATTTTTAGTTGTTAGATTCAGCAGATAGCAGAGGGGAAAAAATTATTATTAAAATGCTATAACTAGCAACCAGTCTTTGCTTTTAATTCTTCAAGATAATCTCCCAAAAGAAAAATTTCTTTTACAGCTTGTGCAAAATCTTAAAAGATCATTGTGTTACATTATTACCGTATTTTCGGGAATACCCGCCGCACCCACCGTAAGTGCCGCACCAATGACAATCTGTTAAAAAAAAAAAGTACATCGACGTAAGCGCCGCACCATCGTAAGCGCCGCACCCAAGCTGCTGATATTTATACAGTATAAATCTCTAAATTCCGAAATCGTTCGTAGACGCGGCTTTTAGTTATTTCCGAATTTTAGTGATCTTCAAAAAACAACTTTAAAATGTAAGTAAAAATTATTGAAAATCATCATTAAAAAAGAAAAAAAATCACATATTTATAAAAAAAAATCATAAATGGCACATTAAGTTATTTAACAGCAAAGCCAAGCATTTAATCTTATTAAAATTAAATATACACAGAGCATTTTCACGATTACGATTTTATTTATATGTTAGTATTTAGTTGCTTTAATTTAGGCCTACTGGTCATTACTTTTTCCCCAATTACAATGATATTAGCTCAATCTCTGTAATAAAATTCCTTTGTTCCAGGCCTAATATTTTATATAAACTGTTTATGAATTTTTCTGTTGATATTTCTTTGTTTTCTTATTTTACTATATCAAGATAAATAAACTTGGAAATGAATTAGAAGAAATGATTGGTACGGCCATCTGTCGGCAAAATGCAGAATATAATCTAGATTATACTAAAAAGTTAAATACATTTTTGGTGCTGCCATCTGTCGATAAGATAGGATAACTGAACTATATAAATATAAAACATTTGATGATCATTTATGCTATCTGTATTTGAGGTTTCCAGATTTTAGAGACTGTTACAGTATATAAAATATTTTCACTTGAACAGTTAAAAAAAAAAATTTTTTTTTCACTTAAGTGCCTAAAAAATATATTTAAAATGTAAAGAAATATCGTATAGAGACACTGACGAAAAAAATAAAATAAATAAAATAAGCTGTTGAAGAAAAAAATCATTGGACGAAAGACACTTAGATTTAATGTATGCAAATGCCTTAAAAACTGTAGTAAAAATATTACTGAAAAATGTGATGTAATAAAGCGTATTGCTATAAGAAAATATTTTTTAAATGCATACTAGTTTATGTTAACTCCTCAGATTACTGCAAAAAAAGCAACATTTTGTCACTGGATCAATAACAAACAGAGAAAAATATAATAAATATCAGAAACTTATTTATAATATTATAATCTTACCTGTAAATATTGCAGAATCATTTTTCCCTTGACTGTTGATTTATTATTATTATGTATTTGTTTTTCAATTTAATAACGTTTCCTATCACTGATCCGTTATAAATAGCAGGTATGTAATTTTAATATTAAGATTTCAATTTTTTGTAATATTTATAAAATTTTCTAAAAAAATATTGGATTACATATAATAAGAGAACACTACTTCAAAATATCTTTAAAATATGAAAAATTATTATTGGAATGAAGTGAAAATATAGAAAAAAATATATACAAGATTTTATCAACATGTTTAAAAATCTTCAAATCCATCAAAATCGGAATTTTCACTGTCGGAATTAAATAGTTCTAAAAATTGTTTATCAGTTAATACGTCACAATTTTCATCTTCACTATCATCAGATTCATATGAATCATCACTAACTGTATTTTCCATGATATTGGCTGCTTTGAAGCCCGACATAATAGTTTTAGCACTAATGTCTTTCCATGCCGATGAAACCCACGACGCTACTTCTTCGTAAGTGGCTTTGCGCATTTTTCCAGAATTTGTAAATGAATGTAGCCCTTCCATCATCCATTTTTCCCACAGTTTTCTTACTTTGGACTTGAAAGATTTATTCACAGCCAAGTCAAGAGGCTGTAAAACTTTAGTTAATCCGCCAGGGATTATTGCTGGCTCGGCTGAGACTTTTTTCAAAGCAGTTTTTACGGAATCACCTTTGTGGGCACTCATTGAGTCCATAATAAGAAGCCCACTAGGCTGAAAAAAAGAATTTTTTCTTTTCCTCCACACTTCCGCCAGCCACTCATACATGATTTCCTCCGACATCCATCCCTTTTCGTTACACCGTATTACGACGTCGGAAGGAAAATTTGCCTTAGGCATAGTTTTGCGCTTGAAAATAATTAGTGGTTTTAATTTGTCTCCATTCGCAGCGCAAGCTAAAACACAGGTAAATGAGGTTCGCTCATTACCAGTTGTTACGATGCCGATTGTTTTTTCCCCAATGGTGTTAACAGTTCTACTGGGGGGGCAATCAAAAGTTAATGGAACTTCATCCATATTAATAATCTGTGCTGTTGAAAAGTTGTTTTCCTTGATTTTTTCAGCGACATACTTTAAAAAAGATGCTTTTGTCTTTTCCCAATCTGCAGGCAGTTCTTGTCCCACAGTTGTCCTGGTTCTTACAGACAAATTATTTCTCGACATGAACCTAAAGCACCAGTTGGGACTACCTTTAAAATTTGTAAATCCCATGTTCGATGCCATAATCCTCGCTTGAAACCGTATCTGAACAGTTGAAACGGGCATTCCTTTTTCCCTTTGCTCCTTTACACACTTGGCTAAATTTCTCTCCAGATTTGGCCAAACAACAACGCCACTTCTTCGTGCCCTCTTAGATTTTGGCATTTCCTTCAAAATAGATTTTTCAGCTCTCCATCTCCTTACGCAACGCTCATCAACTCCATATTCTCGTCCTGCAGCACGATTACCTATTAGCTCTGCCTTATCAACCACAGCAAGCTTGAAAGCGGCGGTGTAACTTTTTAACTTTTTGGGAGCCATTTTCACTTGAAAAAAAAAAATAAATTGCTTAAATAAGAGCGTCAGACAAAAAGAGCAGAACAGTACCGTAAAATAATTCTCAGCTAAAAAGAAAAAAAAAAACGTGTTTGTAGTACGCAATTAAAATCCAATCGGAAATAGGCGCAATTACTTGCGCCAATGAGAGGAGCGCAGCAGGATGCTAGCTTCCTCCCTAGCATCTTTTCCTAGTAGCGTTCAATTCTAAGTGCTCTTTCCACAGACTTCTAGTTCTTTCCACAAAGTTCTAAACTTTTCTTCGAATCTTGGTCATCCTTGTGTAAATGCGGTTTAGGTTCCCTTAGAAAGACCCCCCACGGAGGGCACTTATCCTAGGGCCTATATCCCTCCTGCAGATAATCGGCCGTCATAAATAACACTATTAACACCACAAAGTTCTAGTTCTTTCCAGCAAAAATCCGTCAGATTTTCGATCAAAGACTTTTTCAAATTAATTTTAGTGTAGGATTTTTTTTTTTTTTTTTTTTTTAAGTTAAGATATTATTTCAGTCACACACAAAGACCTCCTTAATGCTAATCCTATGGATGAAATTTATAAAGATATCGTGTTTGCATTTCAATATTTTTAAATGATTTTTGGGCATTGGATAGTTCAAGTCCATCTATATGCAGATCGTTTTATACTTTTTCGATTTTGAAGATTGTTTTCACTTTCGAAACCGACTCCCAAAATGAAAGTGCCCTCATTGAAAAATACCTGTAAGCAAAAAGCGAAAAATGTTCTTTCTACAAATCTATCAGAGTTAATCAATGCAAAAATCATTTAAAAATATTTAAATTCAAACGAAATATCTTTATAAATGTTTCCCATAGGATTAGCATTAACGAGCGGGTCGCTTGACTGAAGTAGCCTCTTAACGAAAATATGATACAGTTGAACCTCAACATTTTAGAATCAGCGGGATCACGGCGATACCGTATTTTCGAGATCTGTTAAAAAATAATTTTAAAACAATATCATCCCCCCCCCCAAAAAAAAAGCAACTTTTTCCTCAGTGTAAAGAAATGACGATCAAGTAAATTGGTGAAGTAAATAATAAAATACGAATTACATTGAAACACAGCACATATGCTAAAATTAAATTACACATGTTAAACCACAATTGATTAATAAATATATATTTAACCATTGTATAATACTACAAATCATTATCCACAGCGAATACAATCCACAATTGTTTATCATGCCTGCGGCAAAAAATCGATTCTTAAATAGCTTACAGCACTACAAATTCCTTTATATAAATATATACCTGCATATCTTTATTTAATATTTTAACTATTGATAATTGATTTAATGATTCCTTTTGTGGTAGATTAGTTTATTTTTTATTTGGTACATACGCATCTATCCTTGTTCATTTACAAAAATTTTGTAAGTTTAAATATTTCTTGCTCAAATTTAGACTTTATATTCATCTTAAGTTATTTCGATGATTATATTATGAAGATATAAATTAAGAAAATAAAAAAAAATCCACAAATCCACTTAGCGTAAAAAAAAACTATTTTCGTTCTTTTTTTTTCTACTGTATTCAAAGAAACAAAACAGAAGCAATGCGATATTAGCCGACTTACGCATCAAGGTCAAAGGGCAACATGTCCGCACATTGAGTCATGAAGAGGATGAGGAGAAAAGGTGACTTTAAATAACCAGTGTCTCTCTCTCTTTTTTTTTTTTATTAGCAGAAACAAGAGATAACAAAATTGCACGTTTGCTTTATAGTTATAAATACTTACTTGAGTGCTTTTATTAGGCACTTCTTTAAAAATAAACATAGTAAAAGGAAAAAAAAAGGATAAAATAAGTAGTTTTGTTCAGAACTTTTCGTACGAAACAATTTTTAACCATATCATAGTAAAAATTAATCTATTGAAAAAATTCACTTTGATGATGCGGATATTTTAAATTTTCCGGGTGCCGGATTGTTATTTTTATTTATTAATTATTATTATTATTTTATATGGGCCGGACCGAGCTGATCCCCCCCCCCCCCCCCTATAGATCGGACTGCTTCACTCAAGTAAAAACATCTACTCGCTAATGTTAATCCTATGGATTTTTTTTTTTTTTTTTTTTCAAATGCGTGTGCATTTCAATATGCTTAAATGATTTCTTTGTATTTTATATCTGAGATGTTGATCCCTAAGAAGACACCTTTTCGATTTCGTTTACAGATGTTTTTAGTGGTATACTTTGACTTTTAGAACCAGTTTCGAAAGTGAAAGTATACTAATAAAAAAACCTGTAAACAAAATCGAAAAAGTAAAGACTCTTTGTGGAGATTGACTTCCGTTATCCAAAGCAAAAAATATCATTTAAAAATAATGGAATGAGAATGACACTTTTTTTTTCTTTGAGATTAACATTAGTTAGCCGATGTTTGCACGTGGGTGAAATAGCCCTTAAAGTTGCCAAGTTAACATCGACTCGTGTAGCACATTTAAACTTATTCTTGCAAAGTCATATGCATTGAAAATTGTTTATATTCTATTGGCTTCTTTTAAATGTTTATCACGGAAGTCGGCCTTTTATTATTTTTTTATTATTCGCCAGGCCCGTTTTTGTTGTTTATCACCTGAATTAACTCATTTGGGGGAAAAAAAACTTGCTGATTCGACCGGTTTCAAAGTTTGGATTATTTTTGCCGGATAAAAAAAGAGTGAGTTATTGAAAAAAATAAAGAAAAATCTTGCTCTCTAAAGTTTTTACTATGTATAGGAAGTCTATTTCAAAAGAGTTCTATACCGGGATTTGAGCTCTCTTTGGGCAGTTTTATTTTCTAACTGGAAGGAGGATCATTAGAAGAAAAAAATGTGACAGCTGTACATTCCAATATCCTACAGGTAAAATCATTAATAGATGAGGGGAAAATATAATAATTTTTAACATGAGAACCGGTGAGACCAACATTATTTTTGAATAATGTTGATTGTTTAAAAATAAACAACTAACGCATCACGGACACCTGCGGTTGAGAGACGTTTTCAAATGTTTTGATACCAATTTGAGAGCATATAATTGTTGATTAAACGAAAAAAAAATGTCAAAATCATTTGACAAAATAAAAAAAAAAAAAAAAATCATCGTACCCGCCGCCCCGGCGTAAGAGCCGCACCTACAATATTTTATACTTTTAAACTCGTATGCGCCGCGGCTCATACGCCCGAAAATACGGTAATTGCATTAAATAACCTGCATTATTAAAAAAAATTAAAATATTTTATACTAAATATTGAATTTATTTTATCTTTGATCAATTTATGTGTTTAAAGTTTTTTCTTTAGAGCAATAGATATCTTCACCAATGCATACTGATTTTAATCCTATGCATAAAAGAATGACGTAAACCTAATATATCTAATGCTTATGGCTGAAATAAAGTGTTAAAAGTAGAAAATATTTATATTCAATAATCTGAAACTTGTAAATTATAAAGAAAGAAAATGTTATTAGATTTCTTCTAAAAAACAATAGAAATTATTTATATCTAATAATCTGAAACTCATAAATTATAAAGAAAAAAAGAAAATGTCATTAGATTTCTTCTAAAAAACAACTTGCTCTTTTTTTTTTTAGAAAAACAAAAAAACAACTGGTTTAATCCTATGCATAAAAAAAGACTTAAACCCACTATATATAATACTTATTATTGAAATTAAGTGTTAAAAGTAGAAATTATTTATATCCAATAATCTGAAACACGTAAATTATAAAGAAAATGTCATTAGATTTCTTCTAAAAAAAAATTGTTTTTTTTTTTAGAAAAAAACCATTTGGTTTAAACCATGGTTAAAACCAATTGGTTTAAACTGTGCCAACCCTGATGAAAAGCAACATGATTTTAAAACAAAATTAATTTGGAATCCAACAGATGCCATGTGACCTCGGATGTAATTTTTAGAGACAAATGTTTTTTAATATGGGAAGGAGATAACACAATTATGATTATTATTTTATGAAAAACATTCCAAGAAGTTGTGTTTTAGAATTCCTATTATAAGTGACACAGAGTCAAAAAAAAAAAAAAATTCTGAAATTCACAATATACTTTTAAAAAAGGTTTTGTTGCAGATTGGCTTAACTCAAAGATCATTTTATGAAATTAGCCATTTTTTCATGATCATAAGACGAAATTAATGATTTTTTATCTAGGGTAGTTTCATGAAATTCGTTATTTCTTTCTTCGATCGTTTCAAGAAATACACATTTTTGTTCCTCGATTGCTTCACAAAATTCACAATGCTTTTTGTCAATCATTTCGTGAAATTAATATTTTTCCTCTATAATTTTGGGAATTTTTTTTTTTTTTTCGCATGAACATTTTGCAACATTCATCATATTTTTTGACAAACATTTCACAAAATTCATGTTTTTCGATGGTCGTTTCACTAAATACCCAATTTTTTCTTGCGATTGTTTTGCAAAATTCACAATTGTTTCGCAAAATTCCTAATTTTTTTTTTTTTCACGATTGAATTGCAAAATTAACGATTGCTTTTGTCAGTTGTTTTTGAAAATTCAAGATATTTTTCTGCGGACATTTTGCATGTTTTTCTATGCTATGCACATTTTGCGATATTCATGATTTTTTTTCATGATCGTTTTGCCAAATTCCCGATTTTTTTTCCTTTTGATCATTTTGCTAAATACCTATTATTTTCAATGATCGTTTTGTGAAATAAGAGGTTTCTTCAATGATCATTTCCCAAAATACCTGATTTGTTTTCAGCAATTACTGCATGACATTCATAATATTTTCCACTTATTCAGGATCTTATTCCATGACTGTTTCGTGAAATTCAAGATTTTTTTCCATCGTTCGCCAAATGTTTCATAAAATACATAATTTTTTCAATGATCATTTTGCAAAATTCGCAATTTCTTTTCCCCATTTTTTTGTAAAATTCTCATTGTTTTGCCATGATCATTTTGTAAAATACTGGATTTATTTTTGCAATGTTTCATGAAATTCCCAATGTTTCTCCAAGGTCATTTCACAAAATATCAGATTTTAGCCCTTGATTGATTTGGTTAATTCATGATTTTTTTTCTTATGATCATTTCACGAAACGCCAAATTTTTTTCCATGACCATTTCATGAAATATTCATTTTTTTAGCGATATCATTTCAGGAATTTCATGATTTCTTTGATCGATCGTTTCGCAAAATTCACATTTTATTTTTTTTCATGCTGATTTCAGGGACTTACTGATGAAACTTTTGGAGTCTTTTCATGTGAACATAAATGAATTTTATTTTCAATTGATGGATTTCACAATTTTTTTCTAGCAAGAAAATGGCGTTTTGCCTGCAGAAGAGGTATTTTCTCCCAGGATTGATAGATGAATTTTGCGATATTTTCCTGCTGCCGATTCTAGAATTTCATGGGGATTTTTGTATGACTGACTGCAAGTTTCAGGATTTTTTTCTCGATCTATTGGTGAAAATCACTACTTGAAATATGTGACAGCAAAAATTTGGCAGGGTGCATTTGCAGCTGTATACAGTAGACTCCTTCAAATCTGCATAGCTTGGGACCAGAGGTTGTGCAGATTTTAGAATTTTGCTGATTTCTGGTCATTGCTTTTTTTTATTTTGTTTAAAAGGTAATTTGGATGATTCATTGTGAAATCAAAAGTATAATGAATGCTTACAATATACTAAAATATTAAAATAAGTAATAGACTAAATTAATAAAAATTTAGATAATTTTTAAAATGATTAAAATTCTAAAAGCAAAGGTCAAGTTAATAATCAATAATATACAATTAAATATTCATGATAAAGATTAAATGTGTTTTTCCTAAATTATTCAATGAAACTTGCCTCATAAAGGTACATTACTAATTCACACCAGGATCATAAAATAACAAAGCTTTATTTCAAAAAGCCAGACTTAATAACTTAAAACGCTTGATTAATACATAAATATATTTGATAAGATTGTGATTACCAATGATATCAGCAATATCTTGATTTTTTTCAGAAATAAATTATTCTTTCTTCATGAAAAAACATGAATTCAATAACATTAACTAACAAGGAAGGTCTCCATTGGGGGCATACTCAGAATTTTTTGAAAAAAAATACGAATTAAACTACTCATGTAGGTAATAAAGGATCAGTGAAAATTAGCGGCGGAATTACATTATTAGATATGTAAAAAAATAAAATAGTTTGGAATAATTGGCGTGAAAAGCTGAAAGCAACGCGGGATTTGGCGAGCAGTGCATTTCTTTCCCAAAAGCAGACGATGTTAACGAATCTGAAAATTGATTTTAATTGACTTCACTGTTAAAAATCTGCAGCATTTACTGCAACGTCACTCCACTACTTTTATAGAATATCTCTCTTCTGACCAATGAGAATGCTCCATTAAAAATCTGCTGCATTTTGTTGCAACGCACTCCTCCGCTTGTATATAATATCTCTCTTCCAACCAATGAGAAAGCTCTATTTCACGGCCAAGTAACCGTTTTCTATACAAGCAAGGGAATGCGTTGCAACAAAATGCAGCAGATTTTTAACAGTGTATTTGTCAATTTGGAACAATTTTAATCAATTTAAATTGTGTTTTAAATGATAAAATATATTAATTTCATTTTGTTATAAGTACATATAGACGTATATGATAAAATTACACTTAAAGTAAAGTAAAAATGCAAAACTAAAATTACTTAAACTAAACTTATTTAAATAAATTGAACATAGGAAGTTTTTTCTTTAAAAAGTATTCGAAGCGTAAAAGCGTATTTTTCAAAATTTCGTTTTTTCGCCAACCGGAGATAAATCGCCAAATAAACGAAATTTTTATTATTTTTTTACGGACGTTATAAGGAGGTTCTGCCGAAATTTTTTTATAAACATATATAACTACATGAGAAGAACATTCTGTAATTTTTCAGATTTTTCTGAGTATGCCTGTATGGAGACCTTCCTTGTAAGTTTACAAATTAAAAAATGTATGGAATTGAAAAAGTCAAATGAAACTGAAAAGGTCAAATTTTGCACCTACATCTGAACTGAATATTTCATTGTTTACATCTGTAAATTATGTGTGGAGTTTAGAGAGTTGCAGATTTTAGGAGTGCAGATTTGAGGGAGTCTACTGTATAAAAAGGCAGGGCACTGTGTCCTCCTGAAAATGCTTAGAAGAAACACTATGTGATTAAAAAAAATATATATATAATGTTGGAAAACCCATCTTGTTTTAGCATTTTAAAAATTTCAGAGAAAACAACATTAAAATTTTGCTCTTTTTCTCCACTTTCAGTTGGTTAAAATAACTTCATTTTCTGACTATTCCACTTAAAAGTTTTGTTAGTACCTGAAAAGACCACTGCAGGAGGGGTTTCCTTTTTGAAGTTTTCCAAGGAGAATGCTTCTTTTCACATGTCTAAAAAGGATCAAGGGAACTTGCTACAAAAGGATGCAAGGTATTGTGGCCTTTGAAAAGGGTCAAAAGACAATACTAGTAATTTGTCCTGTAAAACTTGTTATGATTCCAAATTTGAAGAACAGAGTTTGAACTATTAAACATTTTTTTGGATTTTTTTTTTTTTTTTAATTTAGAAAAATGTTATTTGATACTAAAATTTACTAGATGAAACTAAAAATATTAAAAAAAAAAAAAAAAAAAATTAAATATGATGATAGTTTTTATATTATTTTAATTATTATGTAGCATTTTAACCACTTGACATACAATGCATACATCTGGATTTTATTGTAGGTGACTACCAGAGATACACCTATGCAGGGGTGTAGTCATAAAAATAACAGAGGCTATACGCTCTAAACAGAAGGTATGCGCTGAAGGCAAAGAGTATACTCTAGAGTGGATATACTAAGTTTTCTTGAGAAACAGAGGATATATGATGCTCTTTTTAAAAAATCCAGAAGGTATACGGCATATACCTCCATATACCCTCCTACATCCCTATGCCTACGTCCACGTGGAATATGAAAATACATTTACATTAAACGCTGTTATATGCATCCACACTTAAAAAAAGCAGTCTGAGCTTCAAGGGATTCATAAAAAATCATGTATTTATCTTTTGACATCTAAATCAATGGTATCTATTTTAAAGATGAATTTTTACTAAATTTTATTTTTTAATTACAGCACATTTTGTTGAATTTGTTTAAATTTTAAATTTATTTTGATTGTTTGAAACATATTTAATAAATTTTATGCAGTGACTCCTTTTGATGTGGTTAAAATTCGACTACAACTCCAAGGGAGATCTACAAATCACAAGAAATGTTATTCCCATTATAGTTGTTTGTGGGACCATGTTTGTTTTTGTGTACAAGAAAATAGGTGCAAAAGATGTGACTGGTATAAATGCCAGCATTACTTTCATGGCACTCGGGTAAGGCTGTTTTTTAATTCTTTTTATGCTGTTTTATAATTTATTGCTGATTTTTTCTTAGAGGTATAATTTATTTTTTTTATATCCGTAAATATTAATTCTAATAATGGTAAAATTTGCATGTGTAGCTTTTTTGTTAGTTTAATTTTTATGGTTTGATTTTACTCATGTTTGACATGTCAATTCTAAAAAATTTTCCAAACACTACTCAAAAATTTTAGAAGTTACCAATTGAATCGCATATTGACATACTTCACCCCCTTCACAAAAATATATATACAGTAGATTCCCTCAAATCTGCTCAGATGTTGTGCGTATTTTAGAATTTTGTGGATTTCTGCTCAATGTTCTGTTTACATTTGTAAACAGTAATTTGAATTCAATTTAATAATGCAATTAAAATTATAACAAATGCAGGTAATTTTTAAAAAGCAAAGATCAAGTACATAACCAATATTGTATAATTAAAAATTTATTATAAAGATCAGATGCATTTTTCTTAAATTATTCAATGAAACTTGCCTCATAAAGATACACAACTAATTCACATCAAAATCATAAAATAATTAATTGCAGTGTTGGCATGGTTTAAACCACGCTCTAAACCAACTGCTTTTTTTAGAAGAAAACTAGCAACATTTTCTCTTTTTCCTTTATAATTTACATGTTTCAGATTACTGGAAACAAATAATTTCTACTTTTGACACTTCATTTCAGCAATAAGCATTAGATATAGTAGATTTATAGGTCATTTTTTTTTTTATGTATAGGATTAATATGATGTATGCATTGTTAAACACATCTATTGCTCTAAAGAAAAAGCCTCAGACATATGAATTGATCAAAGATAAAACAGATTAAAAATATTCAATATTTAATTAAAAAAATTTTAAGTAAAAAATGTAGATTTTTTTAATGCAGTTAATAATATAACACGATGATCTTTAAAATTTTGCTCAAGCTGTAAAAAAAAAAAATCTTGATTGGGGAGATTTTCTTGAAGAATTAAAATCAAAATATGAAGCTGAATAAGAGTATTCAAAGATTGGATGCTAGTTATTCCATTTTAATAACAATCTTATTATTTTTTTTTCTCCTATTATCTGCTAAATCTAATGACCAAAAATGTTGATTTGAAATTATAAAGTTATATATATATATACATTATAACTGTGGAATTATATTTATCACAGTGCATCCAAATGTTTATAATTAGTAGTCAAAAGATTGTTTATAAAGATTTTCAGGGTATCAATGTTTCACTATGTAGAGCAGTTTATTCTTTGAAGATTGTTTGCTAATACTGTTTAAATTAAAACATGAATTTTTTCAAATTTCTGCATAAATTCATTGTAATTATTTAATTTAAATTACTTTAAAATGAAATTACAACAACAATGAAATTATTCATTGTTGTCAATTCATTTTACAATGAAATCCAACAATGTTTATTTTTATCAATAAATATGCATGCATATATAAAAAAATGTTTTTAAAAAAACCCGGTTTAAACCAAAAAAACTGGTTTAAACCAAATAAACCAGTTTTTTTCCAACCCTGATTATTTTTTATTTCAGATTTAGAGCCAGATTTAATAATCAAAAAAGCTTTATTAATTTATTTGGTAAAATGATTGCGATATCAGCAATATCTTAAATTTTTCAGAAATGAATTTATTCTTCCCTCATGAAAAGCATTAATTCAGTAATATTAATGAAAATTACATAATAAAAAATATATGGAATTGATATAAAAATAAAAATGTCAAATTTTGTATATGCATATGTATATACATTTCATATCTGAAATGAAAGTTTCATTGTTTACATCTGTAAATTATGTGTGAATTTTAGCGAGTTTCAGATTTGAGGGAGTCTACTGTATCTGTTTTCGGAAATATCTCAATTATTATCTGCTCTCCTAAACAGGGTTGGAAAAAAACCAGGTTTTTTCGAAAAAAACCAAATAAACCGGTTTTTTTGGTTTAAACCAGGTTTTTTTGGTTTAAACCGGGTTTTTTTAAAACATCCTTTCTTATTACATATACATGCATATTTATTGATAAAAACAGACATTATTGGTTTATAAGCAGTGTAACTTCATTTTAAAATAATTTAAATTAAGTAATTACTGTCCATTTATATATAAAAATTAAAAAAAAATCATATTTTAATTTAAACAGTTTTAGCAAACAGTTAAGTTCAAAGAATTAACTGTTCTACACAGTGAACCATTGATGTCCTGAAAATCTTTTATAAACAATCTTTTGATTATTAATAATAAACATTTGGATGTTGTTTGATAAATATCCTTTCTCACAATTACTCAAATAATAAATTTCAAACATTTTTCAAGGATTTTTTTTTTTGGGGGGGGGAGGTGGGGGGGGATTTGAAGTTAACATTTTTAGCTATAACTAGCAACCAGTCTTTGAATATTCTCTTATTTGGCTTCATATTTTGCTTTTAATTCTCCAAGATAATCTCCCCAATCAAGAAAAAGTTCTTTTACAGCTTGTGCAAAATTTTAAAAGATCACTGTGCCATGTTATTAATCGCATTAAACTGCATTATTAAAAAAAATATATTTTATACTAAATATTGAATTTATTTTATCTTTGATCAATTCACATGTCTGAAGTTTTTTCTTTAGAGCAATACATAAGTTCACCAATGTGTAATGATTTTAGTCCTATGTCCTATGCATAAAAAAATGACCTAAACCCTATCTAGTGCTTATTGTTACAATAAAGTGCTTAAAGCAGAAATCGTTTATATCCAATAATCTGAAATACACAAATTATTAAAGAAAAAAAGGAAATGTCATTAGATTTCTTCTAAAAAATTAATTGCTCTTTTTTTTTTTTTTTTTTTTGAAAAAAACCAATTTATCTAATCTTATGCATAAAAAAGACGTAAATCCACTATATATAATGCTTATTACTGAAATAAAGTGTTAAAAGTAGAAATCATTTATATCCAAAAATCTGAAACACATAAATTATAAAAAAAAAAAAAAAAAAAAAAAAAAAAAAAAAAAATAGAGAAAATGTCATTACATTTCTTCTAAAAAAACCAATTGGTTTAAACCGTGGTTTAAACCATGGTTAAAACCAATTGGTTTAAACCATGCCAACCCTGCTCCTAAAGCCCATTCTTGTTACCATTTCCTCTTTTACAAGTAATAATAGCAGCAAAAAAATGAAGGATTGTTTAGCTGCTGAATTTGAAGAGAGATAGTCATACAAAAGTACAAATGCAATCTATTTATAAAGGACTATTTCTTTCCATTTTCTTTTAGACTAACAATTAAAAGACCAACCTTGCTAATCACAGATTTTCATTATTTTAATATATGTTGTAGGGTAGCGACCCCTTAGTCTCAGGTTTGACTCTTTTCGATTCTTGCAAAACAAGGGGGGGGATGTCTAATATTATAATAAAATTTAAATACTTACTTTGTATCAAGAGGACTACATATTGGTCATAACTCGGTTAGTACTGCCTTTGTTCACAGGCTTGGGTTCAATACCTGAACAAGCTATATTTATTTGGGTCATTCCATGATGTTTTGTAACATCAGTCACGAAGATTATAACTGCAAAATTGTTGTCCACCATTATTTTCAAAAAGTTTTTTCATCCGGGATACATCATTGACTAAAGCCAAGAAAACTTTTTGAAAATAATGGTGCACAACAATTTCACAGTTAAAATCTTCGTGACTGACGTTACAAAACATGGAATGACCCATTTGTTTTTCTCATATTTTGTTTTATAATTTAATAATCTCAATTAAAAATTTTAATATCTTATATTAATTATAATATTAACATATTTAAATATGTTGTTATTAAATATGATAAATGTGTGTTGTATTAAATATAATATGATATATAATACAGGGTGTCCAGCAAATAACACCCTGATTTCAAAATTAAATTTCTCAAAAACTAAGATCTGTAGAATTATGCGATAAACGGTTTGTTTATTAGGTAAGCTGTAAAAATGTTATACAAAAGTTTCGAGCAGTGAATATTTTGAAAATATTGTGTTCTGATTGCAAAGAATACTGGAGTTGACATTTTTCTTGTATTAGATTGTTTGTAGAGAATGCGTTTTTCGGTGTACAGTGCCATATTTAACGATTTTTCAAACTTAATTTTTGAAATTTCGAAACTTTTTTTCCAAAAATCATTAAAATATGGCACTGTACGCCAAAAATTTTGTTCTCTGCAAAAAAAAAAAAAAAAAAAAAAAAAAAAAACTAAAACAAGAAAAATGTCAAATCAGGCATTCTTTTCATTAGAATACAATCTTTTTAAAATATTCACCGTTCGAAACTTCTATATAAGATTTTTACAACTTACCTAATAAACAAACTGTTTATCGCATTATTTTCTAGATCTTCGTTTTTGAGAAATTTAATTTTGAAATCAGGGTGTTATTTGCTGGACACCCTGTTTGATGTTAAATGTTAAATAGGATTCTGTAATGTTATTGTTTATTTTTGAGGTGTAGTCAAAACTCATAATTGTAAAATTAGTTATTATAAGATTTTAATCCATATGAAATATGTCGTCTAACCAGATTGCAGTAATGTTGTTAGTTATATGTTTAACATATGTTTTCCTAAAAAATTTCTAAACATGCAAGATTTTTTTTTTTTAATTTATTTGAAAAACCATTTTTTTTTCATGGAAAAGATATCTTTTAAAAATTGTTTATTTTACATGCACAAAGGTTGCATTTCATATTACAGTATAATTCCAAGAAAAAAGTTTTCTACAACTGAGGGACATGTCACATTCAATTATTTCTTTTTTCTTTCTTATGTAGACATTCTGTAAACCTGGGATGGCAAACTTTTTATGTCTACATGCCAAAAGTTTAAAAACAATATCAATCAACACTGTAATATGCAAAACTTTTACATAAAAGGATATTCCAACATATTCTGCTTCTACAAGATATTTCTTAATAGAATCAGTCACTTTTGTGCATTGAATAACTAAGAACCAGTGGTGTAGCTAGAGGAAGGGCAGTCTGCCCCGGGTCTCACCCTCTAAGGGGTGACACCCAATCTTTATTTGCAAGTAAAAAGTATAATCTTATAAGATTTCGGAAAAGAATTCTGAAATAAAATGAAATTTTTAGAACACGACGCCATAGAGTTAGTTTTCTTTTGTTTGAGAATGTGAAATTTTATACAGTGTCCAGTATCTAAAAAAGACGTGCACCAGGGAAGAAAAACCAACCTGTCTAATGTGTGGGTAGCAAAAGCAAATTTTAAAAGAAATAATTTTATTCTACATATAGACACTACATTAATTTATGCGCACTATGGGTTGAGTGATGAGTCGCTCCTGAGTTTTTGTATGCAGGGGGACAAATAATAACGTAGAATTGTGATTGGAAAAAATATGGAATCGGGAGAGGAGGTGACACCATGATGGCTGGAGGTGACATTATTTACACTGGTGTGCAAAATTGTGTCCCAAAATGCTAATTTTCAAAGGATTTTTAAGCGATAATTTTCATGTGAATATTCAAAAGGAAGTAACATAATTTGAATGATTACTATCCCTGCATAACAGCTAATCCATATAACATCTCATTCAGGTCACAAGAGTCAGTCACTACAGCCAAATGAAAAATAGGAAATTCCATACGTCTCTTTTATGAGTCTCAAATGACTACTATATGTAATTTTACTGACAGGTCATTGTGACTGCTGCTTTGTAGCGAGTCATCAGGTGACTTTACACTGTTGTTTCACAGAGACTCTCGTGTAACCTCTCATCTGGAAACTCAATTCCAAAGTCATTGTGAACGTTGCTGTATGATAGATTACCAAATAATGTCCCATTGAAGTCACATGGTGACATTCTGTAACAAGACTTTCTTAAATGGTGACAGAGACACTACTGTGAAGTAACCACTGTGAAAAGTGGTGAAAAGTCATTATGTGACTTTAATGGGACATTCTTTAGTAATTTATCATAATTCAATGTTCACAATGACTTTGAAATTGAGTCTCCAGATGAGAGGTCACAGGAGAGTCTCAATGAAACGACATTCTAAAGTCACCTGGTGACTCTCCACAAAGCAGCAGTCACAATGACCTGTCAGTGGAGTCACAAATAGTAATCATTTGAGACTCGTAAAAGAGACGTATGGAATTTCCTATTTTATGTTTCACCGTAGTGACTGTGACTCTTGTGACCATGTGTAACCTGAATGAGATGCTATATGGATTAGCTGTTATGCAGGGATTCGAATTATATTACTTTCTTTTGAATATTCGCGTGAAAATTATCGCTTGAAAATTGGAATTTTGGGACTCGTCCTTAAATTTTGCACACCAGTGTACATCTGCCCCGGGTGTCACCCATCCTAGCTATGCCACAGCTAAGAACAAAAAACAAATCTGATTATGCTGTTTATTGTAATGATCAGCTTTTAATTTAATGACATTTTGACAGGAAAATATTCAAATAGCATGTAATAAGAAAGTAAATTTTATAATTTTTTTTCAATACAATAGACTTTCTCAAATCAGCAACCCTAAAATCTTCTGCAAATGTGTAAAATCTGCACATCATCACAGATGTAGGCAATGAAGTGTAGGTGATCAGGCTTTCTGCATGGCCATCAATTTCCTCAAAAACATCAGCAATACAAAGAACACTGTTTGCAATTGAACAAAAGTTGCCTTCATAGAAGTCTTAAAGTGGAGACCAGTTGCTCATTGTACAATGCTTAATCCTGAATTCAAAAGCTAACAGTATGTCCTGTCAAAAAGTAGATGAATACCAACATGCTTGTGAAGGATGATGTTAGGAACCCATTTAGGCTAGCCAAAGGCTGTCCTGACAAAAGTAGTCTGTAAAACTTCCAACTTCATTAAGATTGTTTTGCTGGGTGTGTTTAGAGTGATGGCACAGTACTCGATCATGTCCTGATTGGAGGAATTTGTCAGAGTGAGAAGATGATATGAACAAGCTCCATAGCATATCTGTGAGGGCATCTTCATGATGTTGATTCTCTTGAATGCTTTCTTCTGTAATATTCTACACATTTTCAGAGTCTTCTGCATTTCGTCAGATAGAGGTTGAGGAATTTTATTTCCTCCCTCAATTGTATCAATTAATTATTGATGCAGAATTCAATCTCACATTGACCTTGCCTTCCTGAAAGATGCATGGCACTTATCAGGATGCTTCAAAAGTTTCTAATATTGACTCCATTGGAAAATAAATCTGAGGGCCTCTTGAAGTTTGCTTTAGCAAGGTGGTAGTGAAACATCAGTGCACTAGATGAATATATTATCATACAACAAGTCAAATAGAAGAATTTTCAAGACAGAAGGAAGAAGTCGGATAGAAGAATCGAAATTTGCCATTTTTACCAATGTTATGATGAAATTATTGTTTCTTCCCAGAATCCTTTGAAGAAATTCAGACTTTTTACAGGATTTTTTAACGAAATTTGTCGTTTTTTTTGCAATTTTTAAAAGAAATTCGCCTTTTTTCCGCAATGCTTTGATGATATTTGTGTTACTTCTTGCGATCTTTGGACGAAATTTGAGATCATTCCGTAATATTTTGACAAAATTATGCATCCCATGGGATGCACAAGAGCTATTTTTTGCATCCCATAACCAATTTTTTGCATAATTTACACTTTATATCTCATCCATGGCATTGCTGAGTCTACAGGTGTTCTTAAAAGTCTGCAACACCTGTTGCAGTGTCTCACACATTCTGCCACAGGGACATGTTTATTCAGTTTTGCAATCTATACAATTTATAATATTATTATACAGTAGACTCCCTCAAATCTACAAAGCTTGGGACCAGAGGTTGTGCGGATTTTAGAATTTTGTGGATTTCTGGTCATTGCTTTGTTTACATTTTTTAAACAGTAAATTAATGTAATTAATAATGAAATCTAAATTATAATGGATGCTTACAATACATTAAAATAAGTAATAAACTAAAATAATAAAAATTTAGATAATTTTTAAAGTAATTAAAATATTAAAAACAAAGTTCTAATTAATAATGTCTGATTAAATTTCCATTATATAGATGAAATGTATTTTCCCTAAATTATTCAATGAAACTTGCCTCATAAATATGTTATACAATACTATTTCACATCAAAATAATAAAATAAGGAAGTTTCATTCCAGGTTTAGCCAAACTTATAACCAAAAAAGCTTGATTAATACATAAGTATATTTAGTATTAAGGTTGTGATTATCAATGATATCAAAAATATCTTGATTTTTTTCACAAATAAATTTATTCTTCCTCCATGTAAAAAACATTAATTCAGTAATATTAACAAAAATTACAAATTAAAATATGTATGGAATTGATATAAAACATAAAAAGTCAAAATTTTTTCCCTATATCTGAACTGAATGTTTCATTGTTTACATCTGTAAATTATGTGCAGATTTTAGAGAGTTGCGGATTTAAGGGAGTTTACTATATTATGATATTATTTTATAAGTATATATTTTTTATTTTTAATTATCTATTGTTTCCTAATACACATTTACACCTACATGTATATAGCTATGTATCATCAAAGCTAAGAATCACATTTTTTTTCATACATTTACAGATATTTCACACATTGCAAGCAAAACAGTGTATTGTATATCTTTACATATTACAATAGACTGCCCTTAATCCGCAACTCTCTAAAATCCACACAATTTACAGATGTAAACAATAACACTTTCAGTTCAGATGTAGAGACAAAATTTGACTTTTTTATTTTTTATATCAATTCTATATATTTTTTAATCTGTAACTTTCATTAATATTAGTGAATTCATGCTTTTTATGAAAGAAGAAAAAATTCAAGATATTACGGATATCATTGGTAATCATTATGTTTTTGTAAAATGTATTTGTGCATCAATCAAGCTTTTTTTATTATTTAGTCTTGCTAAACCTGAAATAAAACATCCTTATTTTATGATTTTGATGTGAATTAGTTGTGCACCTTTATGAGGTAAGTTTCATTGAATAATTTAGGAAAATATGCATCTCATCTTTATAATGAATATTTTACTATCCATTATGGATTATTTACTTGACCTTTGCTTTTAATATTTTAAAAATATCTAAATTTTTATGATTTTACTTAATTATTTTAATGTTTTATTATATTTAAGCATTCATTATAATCTCAATTGCATTATTAATTACGTTGAAATTAGTTTTAAAAATGTAAACAAAGCAATGACCAGAAATATGCAAAATTCTAAAATCTGCACAAGCTCTGGTCTCAAGCTGTGCAGATTTGAGGGCGTGTACTGTATAAACTTTCATTTATTAAAATTTTATCTCAAGTTTGTGTAAACTGTCATGTACATTTTGTTAAATGTTTTTAATTTTATTTTAAGAAACATAAGTTATTTTCCTATAAATCGTAGATTACATTCTATTTCAGGATGCATTTATGAAAATAACAAAGTATGAAGGCATAACAGCCTTATGGAGTGGTCTTTCTCCTACTCTGTAAGTTGTTCGATATATGCATATTTATATCTGCTTTTTATGTAGTATGCTAAATGCTTTAACAATTTTGATGTTATTGTTTACATTTTTCATAATTTTCTTATTGATTTAAAAGTTTTGACATCAATTTCCCATTTATTAAAGCTTAAAGTAAGATTTTAATACTTTTATTCAGCTGAATTTATTTTCTCAGTCTGCAAACAGATCTACAAACCAGGGATGCAGAATATGTCTGATTTGATAATTTAGGATCGGGAGAAATTTTAGTCATCTGAGGAATTTTTGCTTAAAAAATATACAATTGATTTTGATTTTAACAACGAATTTCATAATTTCCTGAGATAGAAAAAATTTCCTGACTCACAAAATATCCATGTATCAATTTTTGCAAAATCGATCCCAGAATATGTACCATATATACTGTGCTTAGGTTCAGGAATTTTGAAAAAATAAAAACCATAATACAGAATTTATGTAAACCTATAATATATCATAAAATTTTGGGGAAATTTTCATATGGATTAGGGAGAATGTTGGGGTAAAAACAAAATCTGCTTCACTGCTACAAACTTTATAAGTAATATAGGTTTTACATATTTTTCAAGAAACTCACTATTTTACTTTTAACTGTCAGAAAAGGTTATGCAACAGTTTCTGAATATGCTCTTGTTTACAGAAGTTGAAATATTTTTCTACTTGCTCAGACTGTGCATTTTTGTATTAAAATGCAGATAAACAGATGACATTGTACATTTTTTATCATGTACTTGTATCATATTATATCAGTATGATTTTTAATGATATGTTTATTTTATTTACACATTTACTTTCACTATGGATAGAGGTTTGTTAACAATATGTGATGTTTGAAAGGGTTTCATAATCTATGTTTAATGAAAGTTTTTTTTCTCACACTGGATGCTAAATAATATTGCTGTGGCTCTTTTGAATATTGACAAATTATTTGTCATTACATTATTTAAAATATTATATTCTTTGTTGGTCAATAAATAAGTGTCAATATAATAATTTATATTGGCTGAATAAGTTTTTCACCATACAAGATGAAGCTATAGTTAGATAATGATTTCAATAAAAATACATTAAAAAGTTTTAGAAATTATTAAATTATCATATTTATTTGTACCTCTAAAAAGAAAAAAGTGCTTTTTCAGCATGCATAATTTTATACACATTGAGAAAACTATAATGTAATAATTCAAGGATCACATTTAATAACTAGTCAGATGTGGCAATCCCAAAACTTTCTTCTGTCTTATGCAAATTAATACTTTCTGAAAAATACAGCATAGCAGCGCCACCAGTTAGGTGGATTAAACCAAAATGTAGTCAGCAACAACTTATGTCAATTTATTACTAGATCTGAAGTTTGATGAAAATCTGTGCATTAGTTTTTGAGATAGCAATGTTACAAAATATTAAAAAAAATCTGCATAACAGTGTCACATGCTGGATGATGTATACCAAAAACTAATCAGGATCAATTTTGATCAGGTACTAACTGGATCTGAAGTTTGATGAAAATCCATGCATTAGTTCTTGAGGTACATTTATTGTGAAATTGTGAAAAATGAAGCATAGCAGCACCATCTGTTGGGTGATTTACAAAAAAAAAAAAAAAAAAAAAAAAACTAAAAAAAACTAAAAAACACTGATCTATATCAGGGATAGCTCAATCTAAAGTTTTAGAAAATGTTGTACATTCATTCTTGAGATAGAGCTATTGTAATAATCAGGAATAATGCTCCATGGCAGTGCCACCTGTTGAGCAATTTGCACCAAAATATAATCAGCACCATGTCATGCCAAGTACTTACTAAATATAAAGTTTTATGAAAATCAATGCACTAGTTCTTGAGTTATGGCTATAGTGAAAATTGTAAATAATGCAGCATAACATCACCTGTTGAGCGATTTGCACCAAAGCGTAATCAGCACCATTTTATATCAAGTATTCTTTTTCATCAAAATGTTTCTGCTTTGGAGGACCCAAATTAACATCAAAATTGTAAAGATTTCTCCTTTACAAGTCCATGGATCTGAAATAGTAAAATACCTGTTTTGTTTGTTCTTTACATTTTGATAGTTGGATTTTTCATGTTTGAGGGATGTGAAATTAAAAAATGAATACAACAGAAAATATTTTTTCCCCTTTTTCTTTCAAAGTTCTAAGAATTGAATTAGTACCAAAGTAGTGGAATTTTTCCCCTTTTTTTGGCATTCCTTCATAATTTTAACCAACAGCAACACTAGTATATTAGCAAGTCCAGTGTTAAAGTCAAAGCCGCTAAAATGTTGGAAGTCAGAGTTGGTCATTTTTCCCACTGACTCCACACCCTTGGTTTCTTCAACACCAAATCAAGTCAATATACACAAAGTTCATGGCATAACTGAGGTTTGCCTAATTTATTATCCATCCTATATTCCTTATCCATCAAGCTTATATGCTTTTATCACTTGCAGTATTGATTATTACTTTTGTGAGCTTCTCATTTATTATAACAAAATGTATCTTCGTTCTTTCCGTGGCATTGTTCTCTGCTTTGATAAATTCATAATACTTTTTCTCTGTGCCCTATTCTCATTTCTTTTTGTAATCGGGTTACTATGGTGCGCTTGAGTGCTTGTTTTATTCCCATTTGACTGTGATATGGCCTGACAAATTTGCAAAGATAACTGATAACTCTTGAATAAAAATTTTCATCTCATCTTATATTATTCCACTGCGCATTTTGTTGCCATTTATTGTCTTTTTCCTCCCTGTTCGTGTTATTTTGTACTTTATGAAATTTCCCTGTTTTGCATTCTCTCAGTGCTATTGGAAAATTACCAAATTTTTCAATAAAAACATTTCCTTAATCCTTTGTAATTCCTCAATAAAGCATTCCTTAGTTTTTCACAGTATTTTCAGCTTAATTTTATCTGTGACTAATAATTCAGTTAATTCATAAAAATTTTACATTTATTCCACACGCCCATTCATTAAAGTACATCCTCAGCTGTAAACCAAAACTGTATCAGTTATCTATTGGCTGCTTATGATGTATCATGAATCTTTGTCTAAATTATTTTGGTGAAAATTTGAATCTTTTCAACAATAAATTTTTGATGTACTCATAATTACTTATCTCCACTTTTTTTTTTCTTTGTGACTATACTAGCTGTTTTCAACAGTAATAAGCAACAGTAGTTACGATATTCATTGTTATTTTATTATTTTAATTTGAGACATTAGCTTATTATATAATGTTAAAATCATACAGACATTGCTATTTGCACTGTCATAACAATTAAGTAACTTTAAACCTCTGAGTAATTTGCCCATATTTTCTGTTTCTCAAAAACAACTTTTATCTGTTTAACCCATTCATGCCCACCACCTTTTGCGCAGATTTTATTCCGTTGGCACCACTATTTTTAAAAGAATTAAGTTAGGTTCATTAATTACGAAAATGTTTCAATTAAATAAAATAAAGATTGCTGTTCTTTTTTACCGGTGTCAAAAACAGTGCTACATGCACCTTTTGAAGCGTCCCTAAAAAGGGAAGCTAGGCACTAATGGGTTAAACAAAATTGTATTTCAAGATGTACATCAAATAAAGAGGCATAAAGTGTATTTTAGAAATAACCACAGAACGAAAATTTTTATTGTTTTTATAAGCATTTTTATAAAACTGCAGGAAAGCCCTCCAGACACTTAGCAAGTTAATAGATCAAAATTTTTATCTGTTCCTGTTTTTGAACTGTTTTTCACATCTGAATCTTATATCACCATAAGAACATATATAAATATATGTTTTTAATCTTGTATCACCATTTGCAAAGTTCAAGATGCCATACTTTTTTAAAAGCTGTAAATACCAATTTAGGTTTTATTACTCTGCTGACAACATCATCAAAAAAGAACAATTTTCTTTTCTTTTGAGGACTTTTTTTAATGGGGCTTTCCCCACAATACATTTATTTTCTCAAATAAAATATTATTTCTTTATAAAGTATTGTTTATTGTAGTTGACTTATGCACTGAATATATCCAAAGGCTAAAAAAATAGTGTTGAATGTACATGAAAAATATATTAATACTTGTGTTTAGCATATATAAAAAAAAAAAAAAAAAAAAAAAAAAAAAAAAATTAAAATTCAGATTTTCAGCTTCTTTTTCTAGCTTTAAAATCCAGTAAAGTAAAACCCTGGTTATCCGAAAAGCATGGGACCAAAGTATTTTTGGTTAACCGGTGTTCCGTAGGATTTTTCGGATAACCGAGGTTCTATAGGTCTTTTCGAATAACAGGGAAGTTTGGTTAAAACTTGTTTGGTGAAAAGCTATAATAGTAATTTAGAACATCGTTTAATAAAAATTTGGTGATAACGTATTACAACAGATTATTGTAGATGTGGTACAAGATTACACTCAGTATAGCTACTAAGATCTTAGATGTGGCACTTTTATATATTGAATGACAAGAAAATGTGACATGAGATGTGCTGTTATTTAAAAGTATGTCATGATAAAGTAGCATTGAAACAATGACAAGTTAATAAACAAAAGAAAATCACAACAGTTTTTATAAAATAATGAAGTATCGTATGTGTCTATATAATAAAATGTTCAAAATTACTCAATGGACCAAATAAATAAGTTGGCACTGTTTACTTATTTTATAAAGAACATGTTATTTTAACACTATTTCTACCAGTGCCCAATAACAGCTTTCAAAGTTCTGATTTTTATTTATTTTGCTTCTTATTTTTAAAGCTAATGAGTATTAAAACAAATTTCAATGTGTTAACCCTCTGAGCATCTTGCAAATGGGTAAATTGTAATGTTGTTTTCTCTGCATTTTGCTTTAAATGCTCAGAAAATATGATTCTTTCAACATTATACATAAAAAAAAATATTACAAAAATGAATGTAATCCTTGAGAGTATTAATCATTCTTCAATGTATTGAAAATTCATTAAGTCAATAGAATTATATTAGCTTAAAATTTGCTTATTTTGCAGTGAAAACTGCAGCTTAGTGTATGGAATATTACGTTCCAAACACTTAGATGGTTAAAAATGATTTCGAATTGTTTTGATCTAAAGCTTACAAATGAAATAATAATCATAAATCCAAATATGTTGAAAGGTGTCATATGACATTGGTAAAAATAGTGTTGACAATGAACTTTTTATCATTTAAAAAGGACGTTGAGGAATTTTAAGTTCTTTTGGTTAAGCCGACTTTCGGATAACCAGGGTTCTTCTGTACTTAAATCTAATCTGACCCTGTTAACTTATTTTTGAGCTGAATATTTATTACTTTTAAGCTTCAAATTCAAATGAATTCTAAGATTAAAATTTATGAATTTGCTTTGTGGTCCGTACAAAACCCTGATACAGCTGAACCCAGTAAAACATCACAATTCTAGACAATTTCTAGCTAATTAAAAATAATATGCTTCTTCTCTTCTTGATATTTGTACCCTTGTCTTTTTCTGAGAATAATTCAAATTACTCAGTTAAATAAACGGCATTTCAAAAATCTATGACCTTTTCCTCAAATCAAGTGTCCACTTAAACTGCATCCATGGTCCTTTTTCTGATGAATGATGATGTAATAGTAAAACCCTTGCAGCTTACTTACGCATTCTTCTGAGCCATTGATTTGTAAAATCATTGGATTCTCAGTGCACTCGAAAAGGATTAATGTGTAATGTAAAAAAAATTAAAAGTAAAAAAAAAAAAAAAAAAAAATCTGCAATTGTTTTACTTTGATTACATATCAATTCAAGCTATATGACAATGATAAAAAGAAGTGACACTGAATATAATACACATAAACATATATACAGGGTGTTTCTAAATTCATGGCCCAAACTTTAAGGGGTGATAGTACACATCAAGACAAACAATATTTAAATAGGAAACCAAGGGTCCCAAAGTCTTCCGAAGGAGATAGGTGCCATTAAAGTTTAGGGTCCAAAAATTCAAATGATTATGAAAAACAGAAAAATTGGTCGATTCGTTTGCGGTTTTCACTAAAATTATTCTTTATGTCAGTATTGTCTTGAAAATAAATTATAAAGATAAATTTCAAAAAATGACGATAGAGGGCGCTTTAGACTTTAGAGTAACGAACAACTATTTTTTACCATTATTTTTTGCATCTCATTAAAGGTTTCGTAAGCTTAGACTTAAACTTAAATTTTGAGCTCAAAATCTGAATAGTTGGAAGCAGTTAAGTAGCACAAACTTAACTGTGTTCAGAGGGTTTTTAATTCAAATGATTATAAAAAATGGAAAAATTGGTCGATTGATTTGCGGTTTTCACTAAAACTATTCTTTATGTCGGTATTTTATTGAAAATAAATTATAAAGATAAATTTCAAAAAATGCTGATAGAGGGCGCTTTAGACTTTGGAGTAACGTACAACTATATTTTACCATTATTTTTCGCATCTCATAAAATTTTCTTAGAAGCTTAGACATAAACTTAAATTTTGAGATGAAAATCTGAATCGTTGGGAGTGGTTTAGTAGAGCAAACTGAACTGTGTTCAATGGGGGTGGGGAGGTTCAAATTTCAAATTATTTTAAAAAATGGAAAATTTATTCGATTCATCTGCCAATTTCGCTAAAACTATTCTTTATGTCAATATTTCCTTGAAAATAAATTTTAAAGATTAATTTTAAAAAATACTGATAGAGGGCGCCTTAAACTTTAGAGTAACCAGCAACTATTTTTAAGCGTTATTTTTTGTATCTAATTAAATGCTTGCAAATGCTTAGATTTAAATTTTGAGCTCAAATTCTAAATCGATGGAGGGGTTAAGAAGCGGAAACTGAACAGTGTTCAGGAGTTAAAATGTTACCCTCCCCACCCCTCGAACACATTTCAAATTTCCGCACTTAATTACTCAAAACGATGCAGATTTTGAGCTCAAAATTTAAGTTTGAACTTTTACAAGCATTTAATTAGATACAAAAAATAACGGTTAAAAATGGTTGTTGGTTACTCCAAAGTTTAAGGCGCCCTCTAACGGTATTTTTTAAAATTAATCTTTAAAATTTATTTTCAAGGAAATATTGACATAAAGAATAGTTTTAGCGACTTTTCCGTTTTTTATAATCATTTGAAATTTGAACCTCCCCACCCCCATTGAACACAGTTCAGTTTGCGCTACTTAACCACTCCCAACGATTCAGATTTTCATCTTGAAATTTAAGTTTATGTCTAAGCTTCTAAAAAAATTTTTATGAGATGTGAAAAATAATGGTAAAATATAGTTGTACATTACTCCAAAGTCTAAAGTGCCCTCTATCGGCATTTTTTGAAATTTATCTTTATAATTTATTTTCAATAAAATACCGACATAAAGAAGAGTTTTAGTGAAAACCGCAAATCAATCAACCAATTTTTCCGTTTTTTATAATCATTTGAATTTAAAACCCTCTGAACACAGTTAAGTTTGTGCTACTTAACTGCTTCCAACTATTCAGATTTTGAGCTCAAAATTTAAGTTTAAGTCTAAGCTTACGAAACCTTTAATGAGATGCAAAAAATAATGGTAAAAAATAGTTGTTCGTTACTCTAAAGTCTAAAGCGCCCTCTATCATCATTTTTTGAAATTTATCTTTATAATTTATTTTCAAGACAATATTGACATAAAGAATAATTTTAGTGAAAACCGCAAACGAATCGGCCAATTTTTCTGTTTTTCATAATCATTTGAATTTTTGGACCCTAAACTTTAGTGGCGCCTATCTCCTTCGGAAGACTTTGGGATCCTTGGTTTCCTATTTAAATATTGTTTGTCTTGATGTGTACTATCACCCCTTAAAGTTTGGACCATGAATTTAGAAACACTCTGTATTTAATCATAACAGTTTAAAGTATTTTATCCAATTATCCAATAAATGTTTTCATCATTTCTTTTATTTTTACTATGCAAAAGTTGACTGTATCATTCGCAACCAACCAATTATGTTGTTTGTTTTAAAACAAATTTTCAAAATATGGTATATTTTATATGAAATTATGTAAATTTAAAAAAAACTCATTAAAAATACTTATTTCTTTTATCTCCAGAGTCATGTCTGTTCCTGCAACTGTTATATATTTTACCATGTATGAACAAATTAGAGATTTATCAATGTCTAAGCTTGTTCCACCTTTTCAAGAGTATTATATACCCATGCTAGCCGGATCTGCAGCTAGAGGTATACATTCTTAAAGTTTTATTATAAGGGCTGTTTCCTAGAAATCCACACAAACTTTTCTTGTCTGGAAAGCTGTGGAAAAAAAGGAGATAAAGAACACATAGGTACTGTAAGATATTTTTAATAACGACTCTATAAAGTTATCTGTTTTTAATTAAACTGTTTCATCGGACATTTTAGATTTGACTTTTCATGGTACTTGCTAGACATTGTACCAAATATAGATGCATAATTTTGAGATAATATTGATTTGATAATCAATTTCTGGATGCTATCAAGTTTTCTAGTGGTTTGCGTATACTTAAGATACACTTAGATCCACACAGTTGGTCGAATTTTTAGAATGTTAGCTGAGTTGTCAGATTTGTCTATGAAAGTGATGTTTTGCTGGCAGAAGTGGCTGAGAATGATTTTGCAGCAATAATTGCTGGTGAAGCCTGGTTAGAAGACAAAATGACTACCATTGCAATTTTTATGAATGTAGGGGTTCAGGTGACATCAAATGCACTTGTTCAAATTTCGGTGCTGCTTGACAATGAACCCAGATGATTGAACCTTTCAGACTCATTGCAATCAAACTCGGATCTTATTTTTGATTATATTAGGATCTTTTGCTTTTATATCAAATGTGATGATAAGTTCTATTGTGGAGACATCAGATGTGTAGCAGCTACCATTATCCTTAAAAGTGGAGTGAATTAGCTTAAAATATGACTCATCATCCAAGATGAATCCTTGATCCAAGAATTTTTTGAACAAGTGACAACATTTCTTTTTCACAGCAACCATTTGCTTTTCTGTTTGTTTTGGTAAGACCCTTTTGTTGTGATATTTGATGTTAAGCTTCTTGGTAATTATATTATTTAGGTAACAGGGTGAAAAGATAAATTTTGCAGCCAAGGAATGGATTGATACTTAGTCGTTTTTTCAATCGACCATTTTAACTACTGCAACATTTGCATGATGAGTTTTTGGGCCTTCATATTCGGTCTGGGTTGTCTTTCAGCCATGTGTCCCTTCTAGTAACATTCTAGAACATCATATATAGTTCCTTTGGGGATATTTTCCACAAAAAATAGACTCATGATGAACTTCTTCCCATGATGAATATTTTCTTTGTAAAATTTGTAGACATGCATATGCAGACATTATTCTCTTAACTCCGTTCTTTTAAAACACAGATTATTTAATAAATTCTCTGCTAACTGGCATGCCTTTTATATATGATAACATACATCATGTGCAGATTTTGCATTGTTCATATTCCTTTGCTCTTTTATATAACTGCAAAGTTTGTGCGGATTTTTAGAAAACAGTCCTTATGTGTGATAGCAATGTGTTGCTTAATTGTGTCTTTTGGTGGTTTTTAAAGTAGTGTTTTAACTATTATTTTCATCTTGATATCACTATTGTTGTTTTGCAATTTTGTTTAATGTAGATATTCATTCAACTTAAAATTTATATTTTAAAATATGTATTACTTTTCTTTATTTTAATCTCATCAATTCTTAAGTTCATAGTGTAACTCAGGAGTTATATGATTTTTTTTTTCTATTTCTTTTGGCCATTTGGTGAACTATTATGTGTTACTTATGTGTGATAACATGCATTTATGGTCATGAAGTCTGTTTTTGTTCCAATTTGTTATCACATGGAGGTTATAATATCTTGTTAATAAAAATTATTTGTAAAATACTGAAATTGAGCTCACTCTGAATACTACAATGCCGTCGATGAAGGCACTTCCAGCAGATAGATGATTTTACAAGAGGTATGGTTATCAGACTGAGAAGGGGGGGGGGGGTTGGTCCTTACATCAAATTGCAGCTGATACCCACATGGATGCAAGCACGGTGCATTGGCTGTGACAAACATGGTTGGAAAAAGAAAATGTGTCAAGATTGAGGGGTGCAGGTGCAGCCAGAGTGACATCAGCACGCGTGGATCGACGCATTGGCTGACAAGCTGTGGCAGACCCACAAGTCACTTGTACCTTGATTCTGCAGCATGTACAAGATACCCTGGATGTTTCTGTGTCGACCAGAACCATTCCCCGTCGATTGGTTGAACATGGCCTGCACTCATGGCGTCCGTTAAGAAGACTGCCATTGATTCGACAGTATAGACGCCAACATTTGCAATGGTGCCAGACTAGAGCAACGTGGATGACAAAAGGGCGAAATGTTGTGTTCTCAGATGACTCACGATGAGTCGCCGCATACATGTGTGGTGTCTACGTGGAGACAGATCGAATCCGGTAGTAACTGTAGAAACCCCACCATGCGACAATGTGGCACAATGATTTGGTGCACTATTGCATATAATTCCATGTCACCTCTAGTTCATATTCAGGGCACTATGATGGCCCAACAACACTTGGATAATGTACTGTGGCCGGTGGCAATCCCCTGCCTTCAGGGGCTGCCTAATGCAATTTTTCAGCAGGATAACGCCCGACCACACAGTGCTCGTATGTGCCAGCATGCTCTGCAAGGTATACAAATGCTTCCCTGGCCACCGTACTCTCCTGATCTGTCACCAATGGAACATGTGTGGGGTGTGATTGGACGCTGTTTGCTGAATCTTCTCCTGCCTTGTTCAGAAGACACTGTTGCAAATGGTTGAAAGGGAATGGAGAGCCATCCCTCAGGACGCCATCCGCACTCTTATTGACTCTATGCCTAGATGTGTTTCTTTGTGCATTGCTGTCCACGGTGGTCCTACATCCTACTGAGCCGATGCCATTCTCGTTCTAACTATCATTTTTAAATAATGATCACTTAATGCTCCTTGCTGTCTCTGTCTTTTTCCCAAATTTCATCACTTTCTGACCACTCCATTTTTTCGATTTTCGTCAGATGATCGCAAAATAAAACAACAATTTTCATCACACGATTATGAAGTAAAATAAAGAATTTCATCACACGATCGCTATATAAAACAACTATTTTCGTCAGACAACTGTGAAATAAAACATCTATTTTCGTCATACGATCACAAAATAATACAGCTATTTTTGTCACACCGATTGCAAAATAAAACAGCTATTTTCATCACATGATCGCAAAATAAATCATCGATTTTTGTCACGTGGTCACCAAATAAAACAGCGATTTTCGTCAAACGATCAAAATAAAAAAGCTATTTTTGTCAAACGATCTCGAAATAAAATAGCAATGTATGTCTTATGATCGCAAAATAAAACAGCGATGTTTGCCACAAGATTGCGAAGTATAACAGCAATTTTCATGACACAATTGCGAAGTAAAACAGGGATTTTCGTTAAACAATTATGAAATAAAACAACTATTTTCATCACACAATCGCGAAATAAAACAACAATTTCAGTCTGTTATGATGTGCACTAATGACGCCATCAGCACCAGTCAAATGTTGTTTAGTTGTGATCAGCAAGTTGGCAGTTCAATGGTAGCCGCAATGTAAGAAAGTTGGATCTTGGATCCAGAAATAAATATTTTAATCTCGATGCATTTTTGATTATTTAAGTCTGACTAAATCTGAAATAAAAGTCCCTTATTTTATGATTTTGATGTGAATTAGTATTGTAATTTTATGAGGCAAGTTTCATTGAATAATTTAGGAAAAATATATTCCATCTTTATAATGAATATTTAATCATACATCATTAACTTGATCTTTGCTTTTAATATTTAAATCATTTTAAAAATCATCTAAATTTTTATTATTTTACTTTATTACTCATTTTAATATTTTATTATATTGTAAATTTTCATTGCAGTTTGAATTGCATTATTAATTACAGTCAAATTACTTTTTTAAAAATGTAAACAAAGCAATGATCAGAAATCCGCAAATTTCTAAAGTCCACACAACCTCTGGTCCCAAGCTCTGCAGATTTGAGGGAGTCTACTGTACATTATTAGAAATGTTTCAGTGGTGACGAGAAAATCAATTTTTAAATGCTTTTTAAAGGAAAAATACACTTTAACATAATTTTGAAGAAAGAGCGAAAGCAGCAATTGTCCACATGTTTGTGCTAAGCCTAAGTGCCAATCATCGGATATGTATCAGCAAAGTAGGCTTAATCGGTGACTGGCGACCTCGGAGTTGTTTATTTACATTCTGGTATGGCTTCTTTTGGCTACATTAGTCCATTTAACCCTTTGATTGAATTGTAGAATGAATATGCCAAAAGATTGGAACAATTCTTCATTGCAAACGCCATAGAAGATGATACTAGAAAATGTGCTGTTTTCTTAACAGTGGCTGGACCTACTACTTTCAGATTACTCCATAACCTGCTATTGCCGGCTGCACCCACAACTAAGTTACTAACAGAATTAATCAAAATCCTAAATGGACATTATGATCCAGTACCTTTTGAAATTGTGGAGTGCTTCAAGTTCAACAGGTGTGTGCGGACAAATGTGTGGCCAATTATACCGTGGAGCTCCAAAAATTAGCAAATATTAAACTATTGAGAATCTCTTTATATGATGCTTAGAGACAAGATAATCTGTGGTATACAAGAAGGGATACTGAGAAAATTGTTGTCAGAAAATAAATTAATCCTTTTGCAAGCATTGGAAATAGCCGTTTCAATGGAAGCAGCTGCAAGGGATACTGTTGATTGGGACCCTGATGTAATGATGTCATAGACAACTCAACTCGACATATCAGCCAAAAATGAATTCCAAACAAACAACAGAGTCCAGAAAAAGATAGAGATGAAATGTGTTGTTCAGGTATGAAGCACAAAATAGTTAAAAAGGATCACAATTTGATCAACAATTGTGCTTGATATGGAAACTTCTCCTTGTTCAGTAAATTCAGTCCTTGCTTTATGTTCTTGCCTTTTTTTTAATGATTATATTGCAATTGGTTTTGACAATATAGTGCATCTCTAAAACACTCTAAACTGTATGTGTTTGTTTGGAACGTATTTGCAGCTGATATGTGGAGTTGAGTTGCCCGTGACATCACCCTGATAGAGTCTATATCTGCTGTCTTTGAAATAAAAAAAATACAAATCACAGCACAATGACAGTGAAAAATAAAAAACAAGATCGTTAAATCGGCGTCCACTCCAAATAATGACCATGCAGGCAAGCAGTGTTAACTTTGTGGCGATCCCAAACACCATTCTTCAGATTGCAAACATGAAAACACCACCAGTCATAGCTGTAAAAAATGGGGTGCTTATCAAAGATATGTTTATCTAAAAATAAAAGGGATTAAAAACCTAAAGTTAATTTAGTAGCAGAATCCACAGAGTATTTAGGTTGTAAAGAATACATTATGTTTAATTTAAGTAACAATAAGGAAAATTACCCTTCTCTTAAAATCACATATAAGATCCAGAGCCAGCCTGTTATTTTTTAAATTGATTCTGGACTTCATTTTTCATAATGCCTATAAAACTGTTTGACAAAATTAGAAGATTCTGCTCTCCTTTAGAGAAAAGTGATATTATAGTATACTAGTCTGCTATACATCTATCATACTAGTCTTCTATACATCTATACTAGTCTTATATAGCAGTATACTAGTCTTCTCCAGTCATATTCTAACCATGCCATTAGTATTTTGGGAGCTACAAATATGAATGTGGTGTTCCAGTCAAGAACAGAGAATTTGCCTCTACTGGTGGTTTCTTAGAGAAACACAAATTTAGCTGAGCGAAATTGGATTGTCCCATTAACCCTGATGAATGCATATGATGCTAACATGAACTACACTTTACATAATGTAAAGACTGAGCAGCTCAAGCTAAATGGATTTTTAAAAAAATTCCAGGATGCTTTTTCACCAGAATTTGGATTAGTTGAAAGAATGAAAGTTCATGTTACCTGTAAGAAGGATGAAGTTCTAAAGTTTTTCAAGGCTCATCCTCTACCTACAAGGGAAAAAAAATCAGATACAAGGCAACAGAAATAGAACACTTTAGCAGTACCCTTTCCCAAATATTGAAAACTTATTTGCAGAAATGTCTGGTGGTATGGCATTCAATAAGTTAGATCTATGGGATGCATACTATCAGCTAGAACTGGATGAAGAGCTGAGACACCTGGTGGTTATAAATATGCACAGAGGTCTTTTCCGGTATACTTGACTGGCTTTTGACATTGCTTCTGCCTCTGCTATTTTCTAACAAGAAATAAACAAGATCTTACAAGCAGTAAAAGGAGTCTCTAAATACTTAGATGATCTTCTAGTGACCGGTGAAAATGAAGAGGAACATCTACAAAATTTACAGGAAGTTTTTAGCCATTTACAAGCAGCAGATGTAAAATTGCATCTTGAAAAATGTGAATTTCTTAGACTATCTGTAAAATATGTAGGTCATTGTTTAGACAAAGATGGGTTGCATCCAGTTGAATTGAAGGTCAAGGCAATTGCAGATGCTCCTGAATCGAGAAATATAGATGAGCTATGTTTATTTATTGGTTTAATAACATTGGAAATTTTGCCATTCATATCTAAACAACTATGAGCTAAACTTTTATTAATATAAAAAGCAGTTGACAATATTTGTACTGTGTCACTGGCCAAAATTCAATCATTTTCAGAAATATAATCACATTTAATACAAGCAAAATAAATTTGAAACAAGTCTCGCTAAAATATCTTCATTAATGATAAAGTTGTGGATGAAAATTCAGTTTTGGCTTGTATTTGCACATCCAGTATTTCTCATTGAATGTATTGTAATTTTGATCGAAAAAATAGATTTAAATGTTTCTTGTTAAAAAAATGTTTGTATTGCTCATATTGTCTCTATTGAAAGCTTGTAGTAAGATTTAAAAAAAATATCAGGCAAGATTGAAACAATGTTTACAATTTCTGAAAATGATCACCCATTCCAGACACTGATCTAGGGTGCATTTAAAAATTTATTGTATCATGGATTTATTTTTACTTTAGTCTCTTCCTGACAAATAAACAGTATATGATGCTGTGAAATATTTCTTCCAAATTTTTTACAATTTATCTTTGATTTTATAATTCTTGTTTCAGAATTTAAGAAAATTTTATTCTTTCACTTTGGCTTAATTCGCAGAAAAAGCCATGAATTTAAAAATTTTATTTATTAAAAAAGTTTAATTACCCTCTTCTTGAATAACTCAAAGCAGATTTTTTTTCAATGTTAAGTTTACTTCTAAAAAGCTCTTGTTTATCAAAATGTAAATTTCTGTATTAATATGTAAAAGCATTTTAAATTTTAATATCATTAATGCATTAAAACTTTAAAATACAAAAATATTTGGTCAGCCAAATACTGAGTATTCAGCTGATGGATATCTATGATTTGATTTATCTTTAGGTTGAGTATTTGGCATTTGGCCAAAATTACTATTAGGTACATTCCTAAATTTGATAAGGAAACACATCTATACGTACTATCTATAATCTGTAAGTCATTTTCTGTTTTTCCAAATGATCAGTGAGATACAGAGTCTAGAAATTAGAGAAAAGATACAGTCTCAAGTAAAAATACCATTAAGAATCAGAAAACATTTTATTGAAAACATTATCTGGATATAGTTAAAAAAAAACTGGAATTCACTGTACTTTTTAGTAACTAAACTAGCAAAATTATTTAATAAAATGTTTGTTGCTTCTAAATGTCCTTTTAATTCAAAGCTGGTTGCCTTTTCTCCCTTTTAGAGTCTGTAGTTTATAAAATAGTTGGAAAAAGAGACTTATGCGTTACAGATTATATACAAAGAGGTCCTTCATTGCTAAGTAACAGGTGAATTCCAACCCCCCCCCCCCCCCCCCGTTTTAAGTATCTATAAAGTATTTTTCCCCAATTAAGTATATTTTAAACTATCAGAAAATTTATTTTCTGTTACTTACCATTCTAAATATCAGTTTACTAAACAGAATTTGGTGCTTACAATGTTGTGAGTATTTAATGTGAATCTACTATGCTTTTATTCTTATCAAATTTTACCTTAGTTTTAAAGGGCTACTGTAAAAAGTATGCAATAAAAGCTATCAAAAATTTTGATGGAAAAATAAAATTGTTATTTAAGTTGTTATAATTCAGATAAATAGCTTTTTTTTCTAGACACATTTGGGATAGTAATAGCATTTGTTGTTATTTTTTTTCCCTTCAAGCAATGGAAATTTTAAAATATGACATTTTGACTGACATCAATTTGTTTTAACAAAATATCTATAAATTCAAATGAATTAGGTGACCTAATAAAACAAATGGGCAAATTTCAAATATTTTCTAAATTTGTTCTTTATTTCATTTAATTGAAAAATGTACAAGAATTTATTAACCTTTAAGTTTAGTAAAATTACAGTTTTTGACTCTAATTAAAAATATTTTTTAAATAAAGACTTTTGCAAATGGATTTTAACTTCTTTTCTATGTAAATTTCCTCATACAACTTAATGAAAATTAAATGTACCAAAATAACCAAATAAATAAATAAAATTCATTGAAATTCTCTTTTCCCTTATTTAAAGTAATATATTTTTTTGGCTGTGCTTCAATTGAAATCAGTGTATATAGTAATTTTTTTCTTACATTTTTCAGTCCTATTTGCACAATATAAAAAAAAATTATGAAATTCAATTAAGTTAGGGAAATGGTATGTGCATTTCTTATCAAATCACTTTTCTATGAAGAAATGTTCTTTGAATGGTCTGATTGCCAAGGGGGGAAAAAACTACCAAAATTCAAAAAAAGAAAAATCTTAAAAAGAAATATACTTTTTTGTTGTTTTAGATAAAATGAATTAAATAGATAAATAAACCCAGAAATCTGCCCGAGCATGGGATACTCATCCTTGGATTCATTGATTTTGAAATAAAATCGGTCATATGAATTCATATTTCTCACGTTTCTATCAAACCTGTGGTTGTAAGATATAAATTATCATAAAATTATTTTCAGTCACTTACCATTCTAAATATCAGTTTACAAAACAGAATTTGGTACTTACAATATTATGATTATACATCTACTATGCTTTTAATCTCATCAAAATTGACCTTAGTTTTAAAGGGCTATCATAAAAACTATGCAATAAAAAAAACATTAATGTAAACCATAATTAATGGAAATATTTTATTAATTCTTAAATAGCATCATTTCATACAGTTTTTCTATTTTTGGTTAATTGATTTTACTTTTAAAAATATTGTATGTTAAATGTTCTTTTATTTATCATTATCTTTAATTAAATATTTTACATTCTTTAATAAAAATTCTATTTTAGTATTAACTGTCACAGCAGTGAGCCCAATAGAGTTCCTTCGAACAAAGCTGCAGACTGAAAGAATTAAGTATTCAGGTATGGCATAAATTTGTAATCAATATTTTAAATATTTAGATTTCTTATGTGCATTGCAATAATTTCTATATTTAAAAATATTTTGCTACTTGGAAAGCTGAAAATTTATTAGTTTAGTCATTTTTGTTTTAATGTACTGAAGTACTATTTAATGAATCAATTTATTAAAATAAAAACATAAAAACAGTAATAATAATAATAAATTAATAATAATAAACTATATATAATCTGTACATTTTATGTTTGTTCTCCAAGTTTTATTGCAAAATTTATTATTTGTAGTGAGGTAACAGCTGGTAGTAAAATAAGGCAAAAACTAAACTAATTAACTTAAATAAGATACAAAAATTTAAGGTCTTTCACAATTTATTTAAAATTTGTATATTAGTGAGAACAAAATTTCGATTTAGTGTAGCACAAACAGAAGAGATATTTTAGTTTTGGAGTCAAATTGCATCCACTCTTTGTCTCTTTGTTTTTTATAATATTATTAGACAACACAATAGAAGGTTCTAGCATTTTTTCACATTTGTTGAGCAAACTTAATTATCCTTAAAATGTTTGAAAAGAGCAATGAAATACTGTTTTAATACTGTTAATTAAATTTTCATGATGCATCATCTTACAAGGAGATTATCAACAATGTGTTCAATAATTTTGATTAAATTGAAGTACGAGGGTCAGTCAATGAATTTTTGCCTTCACTCTAAAATTATTATGGTAGAAGCATTAAATACATGCATATTATCACTCCTTGTCCATATAGTCAATGAGCAACGTTACACCATCTGCAACCAGTTTTTTAACTTTCACAACCTGTCTTTGTAAAAAGTGTCTAATTGGCTGGAAAACAAGTTCTCCACCGTGAAAATAATCTCGAAATCTAAAGAAAAATACCTTCCTTTTCCAGATCGTTTCATTTTGGGAAACGAGAAGTCTTCTGATGTGATGAATTTCAGGGGTATATGGTGGATGAGAAATTAATTGGCAGCCTTGACTTTGTACAAGATTCATGGTTTCTTGGGCTTCTTCATGGATAGGAGCATTATTAATTAAGAGACAAACTTCTTCAGTTAGTAGTTCATTGTGATCTTTCTTCAGGACATCCCAAATTTTTTTCAGCAGACCCCTGTAATGTATTCCATTTACACTTTGCCTGTAGGTTATATAATGATTAAGAATAATGCTTTTGTAGTCAAATTAAAGTATGTTCTTAGCAGAAGGTTTGTTTTTTAAACTCATACATACACATTTAAGCTGTCTCTTCCACATTTCTAAAGTATGGGTACATTTCACCATATAAACAGTTTCTTTTCTTCATAGATTGCTGTGACTTTCATCCCCTTTAGATGGAGAAATTTTTTGACTGTGCAGTACTTTAATTTTGATAGTTTGACACTTTCACTCCTTCCAGACACCTTATTTTCAACACTTTTAAACCATAAGCATTAAATTTACACATTAATCTCATAAGTGATAAGCACATTTCTTTCTTAACTGTAACATACATTACTAGTATATTTTCATGTGAAGGAAAAAAATCTTGTTTACCAACTCTTATATGTTGTATAGATTGCACTCTCTTTACCCATATAGTACATTAACTTTCAATTCAACTTATCCAGGGGAATTTACAATAAAACAACTTCATCCCCCAGGCATCCCTGAGGATGCAGAAAATTGGCAGCAGGAAGGTTTCAGACATCCAAAACTTCATTCTCAAAAACATTCAAAATTTCATTTGCTTATTTAAAAGTTCTTTTTATATATAGTACTAATTGTGTCACAGTAATATATATGTATTTTAATCTTAAACATTGATCAAACATCATTTAAATGTAGTTAATTTTGCACTATATATTTTCATGTTTTACAAAGTAAAAATCTTTTGAATTGAGCAAAAATTGCTCTGCTTTATAAAAAAAATCTCCAAATTTTATATCTTTAAAAATTGTCCATTATTATATTATTACACCTGATTAGCTAATATTGATTATTTGATTTTGTTATATTGTTTTATTATAGTACATGTTATCTTACTATTTTAATTAACCCCCTATTTTAAATTAAGTATATTGTGTTGTGACCCATCTATCATACATTTGTAGCTTGTGCCAAAAAAATGTAAATTTGTGTATGACTGACTTAACCCCCTGATTGCCCAACAAAAGAGTTGTAATGTTGTTTTCTCTTTTATTTTTTAAATGCTTTAAAAAGATTATTTTTCCAACATCATATAAAAAGATGTATTACTTATCTTAATATAACTCTTGAGAATATTAATCATTGTACAATATTTTAAAAATGCATTATATTTCTAGAATTATATTAGTTTAAATATTGCTTTTACTGAAGGGAAATCTGCAGCTTAGTGGATGGATATATCGATTCATGTCAGTGAGAAAGTTAAATTCTTAATGACTGAGATGGAGCTTTATGCAATATAATAAAAATTGAAAAATATCAATGTTAAAAGCACCAATCATTTTAAATTTATAAGCATACTGGTTTTTCGGTATCACTTCCTATTGGTCAATAAACCCTTGAATCCCCCTTCTCTCAATTTATGTGAGCAAATTCCCACCATCCTTAACACTGAAGATGGTGTACAATTTACACCTGAAACTGGTATGTACATTTCTACATGCTAAATGGTTTAAAATTATGTAAAACTTGTAACTGTAAAGTTTGTATACTGTTAGTGTACATACAATATTAATATAGTGTTTTGTTTCTAATTCATATTTTTGTCTGAGCAATTTATCTCATTGTATATATTGAAGGACTTTGTACAAGACTTCTTATTAAAGACTTTATCATTTACATTAGTATTTATTGTCAAGCATTGTTTAATTTCTCATTCATTTATAGTAAAATATTTGTGTTATATCAAATGAGTAGTTTTGTTTTTAATGTTACATGTTAGTTGCATATTTTTAATTGATTTCTTTTTATTTAGTTGATACATTTTCTTTTTTCACTTATTGAAAGAATTAAGATCAGAAAAATTGACAGGCATATAAATAAACATAACTATGTTGGAAAAATATTTATTGTAATATAGCTTATATTATTTTGTTCATGAAATTTTAATTTACAAAACATAATTGCTTCACTCTTGTATTTTACTTTTTATATAAGTGAACAAAGACTTCAAGGGTAATGGAATACACACTGTTCCATGAATCTCCAACAATAAGTTTCCATTCTCTAATACTGAATCCTCTTTTAAATAAAGCTTTTTACTGAGTGCTCACTGGACTGAGTTTTCAGTTTTAATAAGACTAAAGTGTAAGAAGTCTAGGGACTATTAAATTCTTGAATTCTGTGATTCTCAAAAAAAATTTACTGCTTGGTACTTATAGGAAGACCCATTTAAAACAACCAGCATGCTTTAAATATCTATCAACAGTCTATCAAAAGACTAAAGCATTATGTTTCTATTTTCAGTCTTTGCTACAAATTTCGGGCTTTATTTTTGATGAAAAGCTGCAAATTGCTTTAGATCTCATTAATCATTAATGTTACAGGCAAATCTTATTTTTTGATCTAGCCTTTATCACTAAGTTACATATTCTAAAGGGTACAGGCTTTTCTCTATTCTCAGATTAGCATTTTTTTTTAGTTTCCAGAGAAGTGTATATTACATCTTCTAAAATCTAAGTATTTCAGATTGGTACTTTCATTACATTTTCAGTATAATTATTTCTTTATAAAAAAGAAAAAAAAAATCCTATCTTTATGGAAATAAAATTACGGCATGCACTCATTATCTTTGCTTTTCCTTATTAAAAGAAAAGTAGTAACTGCAATACTTATTTATTTTTTGGTTGGAAAGAAAATTTGTCCTTTTTTTTTGCTCCCATTATCCCTTTGAGGAGCGAGTGACTGTGTTCCTGTAATGTTTTGAATTTCCACTGGAATCTTCAAAAATTTTTATTTCAAAGTAACAAAAAGCAAATTTACAGACTTTTTTTAAACAAAGTTATTGAAATAAAATTTAATTAAAATTTTCTGGTGCAAATCTTGATTAAAATTAGATGGGATATAATTTATCCCACTGCCCCTCAAGGAATTATATGAGTGGCAACAAACATCTCATAGTTTTGTTATATGATGTGTAATAAAGTACAAGCTTAAAAAAAAATATGAAAAATGAATTGAATAAGTAATAAATGGACTTTTTTTTCTTTTTTTTTTATAACAGAGGGAAAATAGCTAATATCTTGGCAGCTAGACTTCTCATTATGAGATACATCTAGTTTTAATTGCATTGTAAGACTCTCAAATTTTTACTATGTTCATAATGAAATAATTCAGGATGTTTTGAGATATACAAATACCCTACTTCTTCATTGTATCTAGGAGTGGGAGCAAAAAGAATGTTTTTATTGTTCCCACCTCTATTCTCCCCAAAACATTTCTGAGTAAATGTCTAACATAAGCAATAAAAATAGATTATGAAAATAATTTTTTCAAAACAGTGGCTGGAACAATGTTTTTTTTCATTTTACTTACTCTGTGTATATACACTGGTGTGCAAAATTTAAGGACGGAGTCCCAAAATGCCAATTTTCAAGGGATTTTCAAGCAATAATTTTCATGCGAACATTCAAAAGGAAGTAATATAATTTGAATAACTACTATCCCTGCATAACAGCTAGTCCATATAATCTCTCATTCAGGTCACACGTGGTCACAAGAATCAGTCACTACAGTGAAATAAAAAAAAAGGAAATTTCATACGTCTTTTTTTATGAGTCTCAAATGACTACTATATGTGACTCTACTGTCAGGTCACTGCAACTGCTGCTTTATGATGAGTCACCTCAAATTTCAAAGTCATTGTGAATGTTGCATTATGATAAATCACCAAACAATGTAAGTCACATGGTGAGTTTTCACCACTTTTCACAGAGGTTATTTCACAGTAGGGTCTCTGTTACCATTTGACAAAGTCTTGTGACAGAAAGTCACCATGTGACTTTAATGTCTCATTATTTGATCATTTATAGTAATGCAACATTCACAATGACTTTGAAATTGAGCCTCCAAATGACAGTCACATGAGAGTCTCAATAAAACTACACTTTCAAGTCACCTGGTGACTCGTCACAAAGCAGCAACCACAGCGACCTGACAGTGGAGTCACATATAGTAAAATTATCACTTGAAAATCCCTTTGTCCTTAATTTTGCACACCAGTGTGTGTGTATATATATATATATATTTGTACACTGGGTGTCCCAAAAATGACTGATGGATTTTAAAATTCAATAACTTGCAAACAGTGACAGCTATTTAAAAAAATTTTGCAGGAGGGCTATGTATAATGTCAGGAGTTTTTTTACCATAATTTTTTATTTTAGTTCGAATTTAAAACAATAGGTTGCGTTGACGGCGATTGAAGGCCAGGTCGACGCTTCACTCAGGTGATCAGTGCTGAGTGAAGCATCGACCTGGTCCGATTCTGTAAAACTCATATTACTTTATTGGTAAATTGACTCTGCAAGATTTAAGTCCTGTAAGTTAGAATACATCGATTTATAAAATACGATGCATGAAAATATTTAAAATAATATCAGAAATGTAGTAAAGAAGGCCTCGATTTTGATACACTGGGACAGTTTTCCGAAATCTATATTCTCATGGGTATATTTATGTCTGATTTTAACTATATCTTTAAACTTGTAAAGTCCAAAATACGTTCCTCAAAAAAGCGGTCACCTCATACTTGCTTTGCAGTGTTACTTATAAAACAAAGAACTGGTCTCTATCATGGTGTTCTGTCTTCGTTATTCAATACAATAAAAATAATATCTTCTGTAAAATATGAAAACAGGCTTTGATTAAGAACGTTGTTCTAAAACACCGTAGAATGAAACACTTCACCAGAACACAAGTTATTGAATAATATATGAGGCCTTCAGCAGGAAGATTGTTTATTCCGGATGATGACAATACTGTGATTATTGGTTTCGATAGCCCATACATTTATATCTAAAAAAGTGTGAACTATTCTTTTCAGAGACATTCCTTCTGGCTATACGAAGGCAGACCTTTCATTAGGCATGTGGTATTCATAACTATTTCAAATTACATTTTGGATGTCTTCATTTCTTACTTCGTGGAAACAAATAACAATTACACTAATATTCTTACAAACACATTAAAAAATATTCTTATAATATCAGAGAGTGGCTAAAGCCAAATGATGTTGGGAGTATTGATAGATTTTTCCGGGATTGTTTGGAGCGAAATGAATATTGAACATGAAATGTGAAGATTCTTAAATAAGCAGCAACAGTTTTCAACAGAGGACGCTAAGGGATACCTCTCGTAACCAAAATTTGATTTTTCGGCTCACAATTTTTAAAACCTATAATATTTGGATAAAAACACAGCGAAACATTATAATGCAATGGTACTGTCAGTGTAAAATACGCTAAAGTGTCGTAGAGTGCTGGGAGCATGTTGTTTTCATATTATGGTTTCTGGCTTAAAATATTACTGTAATGTGCCATACCTCAGTCAAAATTAAAAAACCAAATATTGAATATGTTCATATACTATACAAAACACAGACACTGGATGGTCCATTAGTGATTTTGGTGAAGCAATCAGTAAGGAAAATAATCTAAAACACATTGTCCAAAAGGTCTGAAACTGTATGATTATTATTATTATTTATTGATTATTTTGGATATTGAAATAATACTTTTAGTAAGCTCCATTCATCTTAAATTTACACTTATTATTGTATTTACTATTGATTATATGGATTAAAACTAATGACAATAGTATTTATGTTCGTTAATACACATATTTACTTAAATCTATATTTAATTTTTCCATCAATTCTTAAACTTTCATTCAAGATATTATTATTTTCTTACTTGTTATGAGTTATACTAATGAAAAAAATGTATGTCGCGGCTATTTGCTGATGGGCAAAAAATGGTCCTTATTAGCCCACCTCCTTTCATTACTCTTCTATTGAGATTGATGAGATCCTGCAATTATTTATTATTTGTGTTAGTCAAACTGCTTTCTAATTTAATAATTCCTTCTATTCTCAAACTGATGGTCCAGCCATGGGCAATCCTTTGTCACCTCTTTTATTTGACATTTATGTGCATTTTGTTGAAGAGACTTTTCAGTTTATATAAATTTTTTTCTGGTGTAGGTTTGTTTATGATACTTTTATCTTAATTCCCTCTGAGCTATATCTCTCTCATCTTCTTTCCCATGTTAATTCAATTGATCCATGTATTCAACTTACTCTTGAAGTCAAAGAGAAACAAGTCTCTTCGTTTTCTTGATGTCTTGGTTTCTAAACACCCTGATCAGTTCTCTACCTCTATTTATAGAAAATCTTTCACTGTATCTCTTCCTCTGCGTCTTTTTTCTAATCATCCTCTACAACATAAAGTGGTGTCATTTTATTCATTTATTTACAGAGCACTTCACATTTGTTCTGACTCTTCTACTCTAAATAATGTAATTGGTAACCTCAAATTTCTTGTCCTTGCTTGTGGTTATAATACCTCTTTAATTGACAAAGCTCTGTATAAATTTAATAAGCCTAAACCTCTTCTTTCTGGTTCAAATAATTCTCCTAATATTAACTCTATAGTTCTATCTTTTTATTCTCCTCTCTGTTTTAAAATTGCTAAAATCCTTTCTTGTTTCAATTTTAAAGTTATCTTCAAACCTATGAATAAAATTAAATTCCCGTCTTTAAAAGATCCTATTCCTACTGAGAACCAGTGGGGTATTTATTTTATTCCTTGTTCTTGCAATTTGGGTTATATTGGTCAGACAAGGAGAGCGTAAAAAAGAAAATATTGGGCAAACATCAGAGGTATATTGAAAATTATGCAGGTCCTCGATTGCTTCTCACTGTTGGACTTCTGGTCATTATTTCATTTTCTCTATGGCCAAAATTATTTCTTCATCATCCCCCTCCCTCTCTCCTGCATGTATCATTCTTGTATCAATTATTCTCAAATCTCAAATGATTTGGATTTCATATGGGCTTCATGATTAATTTATTTCTTTTATTATGAAAAGAAAAAGAAGTAAATTGTGGACATATTTTTTGAAACATCAAATGATAAAGGAAAATGTGATTTATATTTATGCTAAATGAAGTATTCAGTTACTTGAGGTTCAACAATGAATTTAAAAAATACATAAATTGGTAAAGCTTTGTTCAACATATGATAGCTTCCCAAAGCTTACGGATTTAGCAAAAAAGTATTTATCAGTGATGTCTACATGAATACCATCTGAATTTTTTTTCTCTACATCAGGTTATTTATTATCTGAAAGACCCCCCCCCCCCCCCCACAGGGTCAAAACTAAAAGGGACCAGAGGGGGAGAAGGGGTATGTGCCCTGAGCACCAGAATGAAGGGGTGCCAAATGACAATTTTTTGTCAGTTTTTCTCGCATCTGTGTTTAGCATGGTATTGTTAAAATCATCCTGTCTGGAGTATGCCAAAGCATAGAAGAATCTAAGAATGATATGGCATAAGAAGCCTGTATAAAGCAGATTTTTTTTTTCAATTCTTTTCAATTCTATTTCCAAGATTTTAATGAATCAATATTTGATAAAGCAAATTACATGGTTAATTTTTTTTTTTTTTTTTTTTTTTTAAAGATTACATATTTTAAATTTTAAAATAATTCAGTTATCAGATAATTAGTAAAATTCTCTTTGTAAATTTACTTTTTGGTATCCCCCCCCCCCTCTCCTCCATAATTAATGTTTGCTCCATGTGCAAAAGAGGCTAGTTTTGGTCCTGTATAGTTCTGCTTATTTATATGAAAAATTGAAGATCTACAAATAATATTTCAAGTTATAACGATTTTAATTTACCCAATTTTTTAATACATTTTAAATTATAGAACTTTTTAATAAAATAATAAATTTTATCATGTGATTTTGTTTACTAATGTTATGGTTAACCATCACTAAAATTTTTTAAATTTTAACTCAATGAATAAAAATTATTTTAAAATGTGTCCTGGACCCCCTTTAAACTCAGAAACTTAATTAAATGTAAGTTTTGCATATGGATGGCAGCACATATAGCAATCTTCCAAAGACTCATATGTTATAAAGTTAGATTTGCTGCCCTTTTGTAGAACATAAGATGATTGTTAAAACCTGTATTGTTTCTGAACAGTAGTTGGTTTCTGAACAGTAATGAAAGTAACAACCCAACTAACACATAACTTGTGGGCCATTAAAGGTGTCGTTAACGTTGGCCCAAAGTGTTTGGTGACGGCCCGCCGTTCTTTGCCGTAACGGCTCCGTCAAAAAACTGTCACGCCGGCCAGAACGCGGCCACAAGAAGATGCCCACAAGTGTGCCATTAACTTTTTACCAAAATATCAGACAGCCTCAAACTGGCCACAGTTATTCTTTTAAAGGCCATTAACAATCAAAGCTAGCCAGAAGTTTGCCCTAGCCATGCCATTTGTGTTTTGTAAGAATTAAATTTAGCCAAAAGCTGCCCGCAAAAGAGCCTTTAATGATTTCTACTCTCCAAAAGCCTGCCACTGCCTTGCCATAAAAATTATTTAAGCATAAATTCAAAATTTGTTGAATAAAAAATATTTATTGAAGAATTGCTTGAATGATTAAATGTTTCTTCATAAAAAATAAATATATTAAGAATAATTTAGGTACAATAAATATATGTATACATAAATTTACTTTTCTTGAATTTTTCCAAAATACAATACTTGGCATATTGAACTTAATAATTTGTTTATTTATTCTATTATGCATTAAAAAAAATATCGGTATAAATAATGCCATTTATAAACAGTTGCTTTTCATATACAATTTGAAAAATAAAATCAGTATGCCAAGCATAATATTTATAAAAAGCTCAAGATAAATAAATTTATACATTTTTGAAAAATGAACCTAAATTATTATTTCTATATTTATTTTTCATGAAGAAACATTTGTCATTCACGCTATTATTCAACAATTATTTTTTATTCAACACATTTTGAACTTACGCCTAAATAACATATACTCTTAATATGATTTATTATGTATTTTATATTAAAATAAATCTATTTTATATATGTATGTGGTGTTTAGTTTCTCTTATTGTTAAGTCTGTTAATATTTGATGTCTATTCATTAAAGTACAATAAATCACAATTATTTTTGCATCATTTTCAATTTATGAAAAAAAAAAATCACACAGCTATTTAAAATAAATAAAAATAGAGTTTGATGTTTATATAAGTCACGAACCTTTTTTTTTTTTTTTTTTTTTTTTGTATATACATATATATATATATATATATATATATATATATATATATATATATATATATATATATATATATATATGTATATATATATATATATATGTATATATATATATATATAACTGTCTCTCGTTTTTGTGCATATTTTTAGTTTGTTTATATCAGATAATATTAGCTTTTCCTTTCGAAATTGAGCAAAATAATTATAATCTTTTCTCAGAAAAGTATTTCGAGTAATTAATATTGCGTTTTATCTTTACCCTATTTCTTTATGCATTAAAATTATTTAGTTATTGGTTTTAATGGCATTTTCACCAAAGAGAAATTATTATCCGCACTTAGAAAGGGGGAAAAATCCTTTTCTTTAAAAGTTGTATATATTTAAAAAAAAAAAAAAAACCTCATGGAAACAATTAATTTTAAGTAAACTAAAATGTTAAGAAAGTAACATCGAAAATTTACAATATTTAAAATCGATTTATATAATTCCAACAATAAAACATTTCGTGTAAAAAAAATACATTTAATGATACAAATTAAATGAAATTTTGAAGAAAACTAAATTTAATAAATATTAAATAAATGTTATTGTGCGTTTGCGAAAACCAAAATACGTATTAATACGGTTCTAATATAAAAACAAATACAATAAAATGATGCAGAAATATTTTAGAGTTAAAAATTTTTAATGAATAGCAGGGTTGGCAAAAACCCGGGTTTTTGTACAAAAACCCAACCCACCCGGGTTTTTCTGGGTATTTGTGGGTTTTCTGGGTATTTGTGGGCTTTTCTGGGTTTTTGTGGGTTTAGTTATTCTTCTGTATATTTGTATATTTAATAATATGTGTGTACTCATTTAAAAATATACTTATTAAGTTGCATTTTTTAATTACATCTGATCTATTTATTACTAATTAATATTATTTATAATATCAGTTAATAAATTTATTTTATTCCAATATTAGTATTATTATTAATGTCAATAGAAAACTTAAAACTAATATCAGAATAATTTTATTAACTGATATAAAATAATTTTCATACTATTAATAATTCATGTTAATTATTATTAATACTATTATTGACTATAATTAATACTATTATTAATACTACTAATAATAGTACTATTATAATTGACTTGATACTATTTTAAGTGATAAAAGTAAGTTCTTATCACTTTTAAATATATTTTAGTTATCACAGTGATAATTAATTTTATTTTTGTAATAACTATAATAAAATTGTCATAATAATTAGTAACTATGATAATTAAACAAGCTGGCTTTGCCTGCTAGCGACGCTGGTCCTTTTATACGTAAATTTCGAACCGAAAAAACTTCGAACGGGATCCCCCCTGCCTATGCCGCCGCATATCAGGTCGAAAGCAAGCACTACTGGCCCCTCCTTTTAATCAAATTTCTAATTTATATATGCACATCTCAAATCGCATCTCTGCTGCCTACAAAGCAATGTAAAGGATGCTGCGCATGCACAGAAGGATATTTCCTTTTAAATAAATTTGTAATTGATATTCAAATGTCGTGCCGAACATATCTCAAAGTAGGTTCCAGCTGCATAGAGCACTGTATAGCAGGCATACTGCGCACACACTACCAGGTAATGAGCTATATTCTTAACAAAAATACATTTGAACAAAACTCTGTTAAACAACTTATCTGTAGACATATAATTCGAGGGAGTGGCATTTTAAGGCAAGAAATTCAAATTTTTGCAGAAATTATTACAGAAAATAACAATATTTAACACAGCATTCTTTTTTATAAATTTTTATTGTACGTTATAAGCTAAGCTATCTTAAAGTTTGAAGCAAATCAAGCAAGAATTTAAGATTTTTACAAAAATTATTAATAAAAAATAGTAGTATTTGAGGGAAGGAATGTTTGCATTTAAAAAACCAGTTAACTAGTATATCTTCAGCTCTTGATGAGCTGCAAAAAGATACAACCACATTGTCATGTTGTGTTAAGATTTGGAGAAAATTGATAGAATCAGAATTAAAATAACACAAGGAAATTATGCTGAAATGCTACAAATAGATCATCGGGATCGAGCATATTTTAGCTAATATAATGAATGCAAAGTTTAGATGTGAAAGGCTTAATTTAACAAAAGAGAAAGAAACTGATGAATGGATAATGCACTATCATTCAGAGTGGTTGCATGCGATATTGGCATTTAAAATTAAAGACATAGACTATTTTCCCAAATCATTTTTCTCAGAAAGTATTATGTCACAATTCTCAGCTTAAAAATTGAGGGAAATTCTTAAAGGAAAAATACAGAAAAAGAAAAATGAGCTAGATTCTGATTTTTTTATATTTTTTTTCCAATCTCTGCATTCTGTTTTATCAAAAGAATTTTCTCTACATTTGGATCCATATAGTCTAAATTACAGAACTGACTAGACTCAGAGCAATGTGAAAAATTAGTAAAAAATATTAATATCACTATAAAAATTAAAGTGAATGTGATTTTGACTAATAAACTATTAAAAAGATCAATTATAATTATTTTGTATTACATTGCGTAACTTATTTGAAATATATTTTTATAAAATAAATAAATTTAAAAAACAAATGTTCTGAAATAAACTATCCCCTGTTTACCACAAATATGACTGTCTTTTTTTATGTGATTTTGTAAAAGAAACCATCTAGGTTTTGGGCTTAAAAAGAAAATTTGTTTTATACTATTAGAGTGATTTGCAGATTCAGACATGTTTTTTAGCAAAAACCCACTTTTAACAAAAACCCAGGTGGGTTTTTATTGGTGGACCCACCCAGAAAAACCCGGGTGGGTTTTTCTGGGCTGGGCCCACTTTGCCAACCCTGATGAATAGACAAAAATTGAAAAGACTTACAATATTTTATGTGTAAATATCCTCAGAGATAAAGACTGCAGCACCAGCGTGCCAGCTAGCATCAGGTGTGAAGTTGGAATAAGGAATGACAGAGATAATTGACAAAGACGGGAACGGGGGAGAGGAGGGGTGAGTGACTCAGCGAAAAACTGCTAGGTCACTAGTGTGTCCTTGAAATTCCTCAGAAAAAAAGGGAGAAAGATAAGGAATCTTTTTACAGATATAGTAAAATAAACGTCTATTTGATGTATCTGGATTTAAAAATTATGTCTATTTAACGATACTTTCTTACAGCCCGCATATATTTTTATGTATTTTAATATTTAATGGAATTTTTTTTAAGGAGACGTTTCGCAAATTTAACGACAACTCTTCAGGATTTTAAATACAGTAAACTGTGTAAGGCGAAATAGATTTGAATCGAGAAAGTTTCCTATCGTAGACAATATTCAGCCATAAATAAATTTTATTCTATCTCAATAAATTCGCAGAGACTTGAAAATCTTTGCGAAATATATAGATTTCCGTCTTACACAGTGTTTTACTGCATTTTAATCATTTTTTCATAAATAAAAAGATTGTATGATGTTTTTGAAACAAAATAAAAAGTCATATTACAGAAATTTAAGTTAAAAAATATACATAGCGATAGAATACTTTTATCAAAGTTTTAGGCATTTACTTCTCTAAGAAAGAACTTTAAGAAATGATTGTACGATCTTTAGTAATTTTAAAGAAATCATTGAAAATTTTTCGTTAACTTGAGATTCTAGTGGGCTTATGTTTTTAATTTTTTTTTAAAAAAAAGCATATTTTTTTAAAAATGTGTTTTTTTTTTCACCCCTTTCAATGTCCCGAATCTTTTCTACACATTTTGTGATGTATTTTTAAGCGCAAAAACATTAATCTTGACCAAATGATAATTATAGCGATTTGTCATTGAGCAATTTTCGTTTCATTTTTTTAAAATCTAGGCATGAATTACAACTTGTAAGCGATTGAATTTTTATTATTTCCGTTTTTTTTACCATTTCCCGTGCTCTCGCGTCCAGCTTTTTGGTACAAAACATCAAACTTCACAGCATATTCTGAAAGATCTGCTACCTTTACTGAAATTTACTTTTATATAAGGACTTTTTTGTTTAAATATTTATATTAAATTATTTTAATCTTTTTATTTTATTTTTTTTCATTTTCTTTCAGTTTTTTTTTAAAAATATATAAATGATGAGTGTAAAAGGGCGCCGGTTAAGAAAAATGTATGGAAGTGTGGATTCCATTTCAGATATACACATTCATGAAAAATGAAAAAAGTTGTTCGATTACAAAAACAATTTTTATTCATTTATGTACAAAAATAATTAAATGTATCAGAAAGTAATTGATGTAACAAAATGTGTCAAAAGCATGTTTTTACACAGGAAAAAAGTAAAACACTTTTTAAAAAAAATGAACAAAAGAATTTTTTAAAAATGTACTGTTCTACAGAAAAATTATTCATTTTAAGGGAGAATTATTAGCCCACAACCTTTGTCTTCCACCCACGCTTGCAGAGGCAAGGAAATCGAAATGTATTTATTTTCTTTCTTTCTTTCTTTCTTTCTTTTTTTCCTTTCTTTTTTCTTTTCCCAAAAACAACCTTTTTTATTTTTAAGAAAAAAAATCTTTCCTTAAAAAAAAAAAGTAGTTTGGCTTTTATGCCAATTTTAGAAATACTGTAATAGGCAATTTTAGAAATATTTATGCATTTACAACTAAAAATTATACATGTATGTATACGAGAGTTTTACATTACAGAGTAGGTGGGGAGAGCAGACAGAGACTGATTTAGGAACAATCTAAAGACTTTTTCTATTTTAATATTTATTTTAAATATCTTTAATGTATTTTAAACATTTATTCATTTTCTTTTAGTTATTTTTTATAAATAATGAATGCAAAAGAGCGCCTGAAGAAATTATTTGGAATACTTTATACATTTTGGGAGCAATTTTTATTATTTTTAAAAAAAAATATTTTTAAACTAAATAAAAATATGACATCTATATTACTGTTTTAAATATAAAACTTACAACATATTTATATGTTTATTAAAACCCAGATTTGAAGTAATTTCTGAAAGAAATGAAGACACAAAAAATACTCTCTCTTTCTTTAAATAAAAAAGCTGGTTAGATTATAACGGCCCTTTGCTTTCTAGAGTATGATACGCCATTACATTATTGCCGGAAACTGACCCTTAGGAGTTGGCCGGCAAAGCAAACGTAACTGTTCTCTCATCGCCGATCCGTTACTGGCTCGGCGGTAGCTGCCGCAACTAGCGGCGGGTCATTTGCGGTACTGCATTGTTTTGTTACAAATGGCCTTAACTCCTTCTGGCCGCAATGAAATCGTCTGCAGGCCGTAAGTCATGTGTTTGTTGGGAAGTGACGAATATTTTCTAACTGGTAGTGAGTCCGAAAGTAATGATATCATACAAATATTAATTTTGTTGTTACTTTTATAGCACTAATGAGGACATGAGATTCAAAATTTACAGTATCCAAAATTTAAAAAGTCATGTTTCCTCTACCAAACTTTTCTACAGGTAAAATTGCACCAAAAAACACTACTATCTTTAAAAAAAACTTAATTTATCCTGCATTTCTGGCACTGTAAAATCTTGATTTACAGTGAAAACCAATGGATACAGTTACCGTTTTTTCAAGATTTTCCAAATTTTAATTTTCTGGCTAATGCAAGTTCTGAAACTCACATCCTCATATGTACAATGACCTTAAATTCTTAACATGTGTGCTATTTTCTTCTAACTTCTTAAGGTTCAAGCATTTCTTGCATCCAAATTTAATAAATCATATTTTCTAAAGTATAACTTTTTCAGATATGCAAAAAAGTGTTCATGAGCTCATCAAGGCAAGAGGGTTTTTATCCTTATGGCATGGTTATATTCCAACACTTTTTAGAGATGTACCATTTTCTGGTGAGTAAATACATATTATTTTTAGTATTGTATGTTTTAACCCTTTATGTTCCTGCAGAATTGTCCGTGTATATTTAATGATTCATAAAATATTACCATTGAGTAAAGTATTTATATGAAACTTTGATAGCCTTACATATTTATTTATTTTATGCTCTTCAAAAATTTAACATTAATATCAAATTTGTAATTCAATTAGCATCTCAATTCAAAAACTATTTGGTAAAAAAAAACAGTTAGGATGCTTAAATGGCTAAGTTATTTATAAATGATTTGCATACACTGAACAAATAATAAGGAAAAGCGAATTTTCTTTATTAGAAATATGTGTCTGTTGCCAACTGATACTACATATGTTATGTATGCTAATGCAAGTGAAACTAAAATCCTTCTTATGCAAAAAAGTTTCTTGCCTTGTCTTTTGAAGGTACAAAAATATCTTTTTATTGTTTCTGTCTCATTTTTCTTCCAAAGCAACTGAAAATTTTGAATTAACCACTGCATGATAAATTTCACTTACATAAGGATGGTTAAAAAACATATTATTCAAATTTTATTTTAAAAACAAGTTATGTAGCTAGTCAGAGGAAAGAGATGTATGATGATACTTAAAAAATGTAATTTACTTTAAAAAAATGCTATTTTGAGTTGTTTATCAGTATAATGAATTTGTTTGATTACTGAATTGAATTGTCCTGTAAAATATAGTATTTTTGAGTTATTTTTTCTGTGAGTGAGCGATGCGTTTAAAAAAAAACAGTAAAAATGACTATTTACTTAACATGATTTTTTTAACTATTTATATTTCTGAAAATCCAAACTTAATTTTATTAAATGCACCTTGGGAATCATCCAGAAAAATAGTGTGTGAATTGAAAAATATTTGTGAAAATTTTGTTGTTTAGAACAGGCTTGTCCAACCTTTCAGTAAGCAGGGGCACATCTCAGCTCTTGGCACTCAATGGAGGATGCCATTATTCACATGACACAATACATGCTGCAGTATTATGGTACAATATTAATAATTACATACAGTGGCATAGCCAAGGAGAGGGTCTAAATACTATGGATACCAGTAATATTGTAAAAATTTCTTCAATTTGATTAACAGCTGAAAATTCTCCGATTTGATAAGATGAGCAGAACTTTACAAAATTAATAGTATCCAGAGCATATGGACCCTCACCCCACTCCACCCTGGCTATGCCACTGAGTACACATGTTTTAACATTATGCAAATGAATCTTACAGTGGTAGATAAAAGCCCCTATGGTTCTGGAGTTACATGTGTTAAACTTCAAATTGCACATTTTTCTATGAGAGGTTTATTTCAAAAATGTTTGTCAGATAGAATGCCAGAAACTTTACTCGTGTCTATAATAACAAAAATAAATAAACAAATAAACATGGAAATAGGAGATATTCATAGGTTTCTTTTAGAATGTGAAAATAGTTTGACTTATTTGGGTGGCATAAATTTAGTTTTATAAAAAGTACAAAAACGACAGGCATTATAGTGATCTATCTATCTATAAAGATGGCTTCAGAAAGACAACCTGTAAGTTCTTTCAAGATGAAAATCATTCTGAACTGTTTTGTTAAATTTTTTGAGCAAATTAAAAAGAAAAAAAAAATCCTAAATTTTTAAAAATCAAGAAGGAAAAATTAAGCCCTGTTATCTCTCATATAAAACAGCCATTGGATCAATGTGGCAATAAATAAAGAAAAAAAGCAAAACATTGATGCACATGTGTCTTCAAAGGAGCAGAAGAAGGTGAAAAATGTGTTTTGTTATTTATGAAGTTTTAAAAAAGAGCTATTTTAAATTATGAAATTAAATCATCATAATTACACTTTATAAACAGTAATTGCAAATCGTAAAAGTATGCAATGTTAAATTGTCAAAGTATGTTTCTAGTTTTGAAAATATATCTGATGCACATATTGTAGAATTAAAGATTTTAAAGAAAGCATTTCTTTATAGTAGAATTTTACTTCTAAAATGTCTAATTAACAAGAAACCTTCAAAAGGGCACCCAGAAAATCTTCAATAGGTGCTGCATTGGACAGCCCTGGTTTAGAACATATTATTGTATTGAAAAAACACAAAATGAGAAAAATGAATTTAAAGATTGCAACTCTGAATCATTTAAATAATAATAGATGAAGTAAAAAGCCTTTTTTTTTTTACATTTTTTTAATTATCAAATCTTTGTTATATTTTGGGAGAATCTACTTCAGATGTCAAAATTCATTTTAATCAAAAAGTTGGAAAATTGTTATTTTTGTCATTTTTCATAAAATGAAGGATGCCAAATCACCTTAGATGATTTAAAAAAAGCCTAATTTGAATTTTCATGAAAAAAATTTTGTTTGCATAATATTTTTATTATTTTTAGTGAGAAATAACTTTCTAAGTGTTTACTAATCCATAACCATGTTAAGTTATTCGAATAGACTCGCATATAAGTAAAGAAATTTTTGACAGAAAAAGAACTTTAAAGTATACGGATTGATTTATATGCAAGACCTAAAAAAATAATATATAAATAAAATATCGGAAAATAGTTTGCTAGCAAATCGGTTCTGTAGCACTCCATTCCATTTGTACAGTACAGAATCCAAAATTCAGAGCCCCCTGAACCTCGATGGTTCCAAATTTCAGATTATTTTTAGTTTATTTGTCAAAAAAAAGTCTACCCTACCCGATTGCAGAAAACAAACAAAAAGAAAACAGTGCATGATTTTTATGAAGAACGCATTTCTAATACTGAAAAAACGTTGTCATGGTGACTTAAAATACTAATTAAAGTTAATGTTAAGTAAGTTTAAAATAGGTAGCATGACATACTGTTGTTTTTACCCTTTCCAAATCAACAGCAAATTACGTTGGAGCGCCATCATTTCTGGTTGTCGGCATGCCGATATTTCAAAAATTCATGACTTTGTAGTGTTACTGAGCTGAGATTGTGAAATCACCGGTTATTTCACTATTCACGGTCATCGATCAGAAGTTTGATGTCATGGCTTTCGGCATTCATTCGATACTTTTCAGCCAATGGCATTTTACATAAGTTTTTCTTTTTCAATGGTGGCACTTGTTATGAAAAAAATCTGTTTCTTGTTTGTATGTATAAATTATTTTTCTCGCACAAAGAAAAAAGGAAAAAAAAAAAACAAATTATTTATTTTTTCTTTTGAGGGGGGTTGACTTATATGTGGGTTTTAAATTTTTCCTTATTTTTGACAACATAAGCTAGGGGGTCGACTTATACATGAGTATATATGGTATGTAAGGAAATTTAATTGATACATCTTTAAGTTTTGATCATAAGTAATCGTCATTTTAGAATGTACCAGTGAAAAACACTGCTACAATTTTAACATGCATTACTTTTAAATGAATGTTTATGCTGCATATTTTTGTAATCTTTTAATTTTTTGAGTAAAAAAAAAAAAAACTTCTTTTAACCTCTTCAGTTTTGAGGTCTCCTGTAGGAGACACTAAAAAACATCCTTTAAATTAATTTAAATGCTACTAAAATTGTTAAAATTTCTTGTAGATCTTTTTAATAAATGTATATACAGTGAAACCCCGATCTATCGTTCCCGCATCCATCGTTTTCCCGCTTTGATCATTTTATTTCTACAATCCCTGCACAAATTATACTTAAATAATGTTAACGAAACCCGCAAGCATTGTTCTTCAAAAAATCCTTTTTCCGCATTCATTGTTATAAAATTTTTCTCCTCACTGAAATGAAATTGAAATTTATGTAAATCCATATGACACACAAACTGGAATTACTTCTTTTATTTTAAAATAACGCATTTGAGCTGTTTGTGTTGATGATGTTCAACAATAATGCAGATGAAGAGTGGTTTTATATAGCAGAGGATGCGATTATGTTTCCACTGATCAAGATGTTGCGACATGTGATGTCCTAAACATAGGAGAAATGTGTTATAATGCAAAAAATTTAAATAATGGCAAAGAAGCAGAAGATAATTTTCATGCTGATGAAAGTGAGCCACCAGTGACAACTCTGCTTGATGCAATTATGACATTTGAAACTGTATGAGCATTTATGCATGGATATGAAATTACTGAAAATGACCAGAAAAATGTTGTATATCTTAAAATTTTATTTTTTTAATTAAAAAAAGGAACAAAATTATTGTTTTTTTTATTAATAGTATCAATTTTCTATAATTTCAATTTATTTCATTTATAGTTTAGTAAACAATTAGTATTTGTTAGAATACTGTATACATTGTATGCATTAGTAATGCATAAACATTGTTTTTTTTTCCGTGTTTTGAAGTTAATCCACATTCATCGGTTTTTTCCGTATCCCTTGAAAAATGATGGATTAGGATTTTACTGTATATCATAAGCATCAGTATACAGAATGATACATATTTGAAGGTGTTATAAAAATTTTAATTTGGTTTTTGTAGTCCCACGTAATAGTTGTCTTAGGACTGAGGAGGTTATGCTTTATTTTAGAAATAGATTCCTTATTTACTAAACAAAATTTAAACTAACATGCATCATTCAAGTAACCATATCTATAATTATATTTTTCTCTCGTAAGATACACTATTTAGTTTTGATATTTTTTTTCTTTCTTTTTAGCACTTTCCAACAAAGTTGAAAAGTGCTTATGCATTCGGTTTGTCTGGCCGTCTGTCCGCGCTCTAACTCCCGTAAATATACTCGGATTGCTATGAAATTTTTATACGTTATTGAGGTTTACCCTAGCACGAACCCTATTGAAAATGAAGTATCTACTATGATTAGTTTATCTACAGAGATAATCAAAAGTTTCCCATTACATTACGGCCTATGGGGAAAAATCGCTTATATACTCGGATTGCCATGAAATTTTAGGACGTTATTGACGTTTACCCTAGCACAAGTCCTATTGAAAATGAAGTTTCTACCAAGATTAGTTTATCTACAGGGCGAATCAAAAGTTTCCCATTACATTACGGCAAAATCGTTAATATACTCGGATTGCCATGAAATTTTAGGACGTTATTAAGGTTTACCCTAGCACGAACCCTACTGAAACTGAAGTATCTACCATGATTAATTTATCTACAGAGAGATTCAAAAGTTTCCCGTTACATTACGGTCTATGGGGAAAATCGTTAATATACTCGGATTGCCATGAAATTTTAGGACGCTATTGACGTTTACCCTAGCACAAACCCTATTGAAAATGAAGTTTCTATTATGATTAGTTTATCTACAGAGCGAATCAAAAGTTTTCCATTACATTATGGCTCATGGGAAAAAATCGTTAATATACTCGGATTGCCATGAAATTTTAGGACGTTATTGACGTTTAAAATAGCACAAGTTCTATCAAAAATGAAGTTTCTACCATAATTAGTTTATCTACAGGGCGAATCAAAAGTTTCCTATTACATTACGGCCTATGGGGAAAAATCGTTTCTAAGGAACTTTAAAGATGTTATACCCCGTCAAATGTATTAAAATATACATTCTATAAAATATAAGGTGAAAATGTAGCTATTATTCATTTACAGGGCCACACAAAAGAATTCCATTAGATAATGGTAAAAGGGGGAATTGTGTGACATATTTTAAATATATTGAGCTTTTTCATGTATAATAAAATTGATATATGTCACTGAAGCTTAATATAAATTATACGCTACTGTCTTGCATAATATGAAGTACATAGCATTTACAGGGCCATACAAAAGATTTCAAATAGTATATTCTTTCCGAAGTACCGTATATGTGTCGGATGATGGCTGATGGAGGGATGAAATGCATTTTAATTATGATATTCGCATTTGTATTTCGCTAAATATATGCACATTATATGGTGTGTATAAATGTTATAGTTGATATACAGGGCTACCCAAAAGAGCTCACCAACGTTACTGAATATGAGCGTAAATTATTTAAACGTGGTTCTTAAGTAAGCTATGCATTTTTACGCTGAGCTGCATTCAATTTACTGAGAAATGTTTGCAGAATATAGATAAAGTGATATACAGGGCCACGCAAAGAATTCGGTACATGGACGCCTATGAATGATAATTTATGAGAATGTGATTTCAGTTGTTTTAAAAGTGTTTTAGTTTACAATAAATTTTAGCCTAATGCTGACGTGTAATAAATGTAGAATGTAAACTACAGGGCTGAACAAAAATATTCAAGTATGTTTCCATCTAATAGTATTAATTGCTGAAAAAGAAATTTCAAGCTACTAGGTATTTTCTTGCTGAGCTAAATTTTCCCATTATATGAACTGACATATGAAATACAGGGCTGTTCTAATGTACTGGAATACATATTTGGGTATATTTGGCTATACAGTATTTATTTCCCTAAATAACAAAGTTGTGTTAAAGATTTCATTAAGTGTTGGAAAGTGCTTCATAATCTATGCTTAACGCATGATTTTTCTTACTTGTTTAATTAAAGATTGTGTTAAATTTTTTTCATCTGACAAATAAGCAGAAAACAAACTTCTAAAGTAGATACATAAGATGTATTTTAAAAAATGATAAAGATTAATTGGACTCCAAGAAATGTGCACAGCTGGGATCCAAATACATATGATATATTAAAAAAATATATCATTGTTTCATATACATTTTTTTAATGAAATCAGAAAAAAATTGTAATATGTCTTAGACATTTTCTCAAAATGAGTAGCTGATGAACTGAGCATAGCCGTTAGTGCCATCTATATTAATAAAATAACAAATCGCTCTGTCTGTGTGTGTGTGTGTGTGTCTGCAATAGTTAGCAAAAACTACAGCACGTACGAAGCTCAAAATTTTTCTGAGAGTAGCCCAATATCTCTCCTGATGCACCTCACGCTCAGAATTTCAAAATTCTATTTATTAACTGAGTTATTAATTAAATTCCAAAGCTCACTCTCATAAAAAAAACGCTTTTTTTTAGCTTTTTTTCCTTTTCATTCTCTTATGGTTGGTTGGTTGCATAAAATTTTTGCAGAAATAATTTAAAAAACTGGGACTGACCTTTAAAATTCATAGACTGGCAAACTGTCAGTTTAAATGAGGATTTTTTTTATTACAGCTGCTGTACGCCATGGAGGAAAAAGATAGGTGGTGGCAACGTAAACGGGGGAAAAAAAGGTTTGCAATACGAAACCATTTATCGCTGAAATTTTAATGTCTCAAAATAAAGCACGAGGAAGGAATTTTGTAGTAATAAGACGGAATGGAAGAAATGAATTACAGCTGAAGCATATTTTACGAAGAAATAGTAATTTTTTTAAATGGTTTTTTCTATTATATTATTTATTAAAATAAATATTTGCTTTTAAAATTGGAAAATTGCCTGAAATTGGAAAATTAAAAATAATTAAATGTCAAAACAAAATAAATAAAATATTGAAAACATATGATTTGAAGTGAAAAATTGTATTACTAAAAGTTTTCTCTTTTTTTTTCAGAAATTTTTAATACTTTATAACGTAGATGAAAAATGTTTATGATTTAACAATATATTAATAATTCCATGTCAATATATAAAATATAGTGATGAAAAGATTCTTCTAAAATCATGCATGAACACTTAAATAATAATATTAATCTAAAATCTAGATTTCAGAGTGCAGACGATTTTAAGACATTAACGAAAGAATGTTGATTTTTCAAGCAAAGTCTTAAATGATGCTTCTATATTGATATTTCAAAGTCATATGATAAAAATAATCAAATAATTCTTGCCTATGATTGATCTAATTGTATCTTTCATGCATTCTGATCGTGTATTACAGGCAATAATGGCACAAAACGTTATTTTTTTAAACGAAATTTTAGTCATCTATTCAATAACACTTAAAAAGGTAAAAAACAAAGACAAACAAATACTGGTTTAAACCAGTTTGAATTGATCGGAGTTTCAAAGGACATGGTTTTGTTGGTGCTTATTTGGACTTAATATAGCAGATTTTAGAGTTACATTTTTGCGTTACCCCAAGACATTATGCTGCCACTCTATTAACTTCTTTTTACTATATGGTTTTATGCATATTTTTGGCATTTCGAATATTAGAATGTATGAGTCATTAGCTGTGTTGCTGTAAAAAACATTACACAACACTTTTCTATGAGTTTATTTTTTTAACCATAGATTAAATTTAAATGTGTTCTATTCAATTTAAAAATGTAATATGGCTTTAATTTGTTTTTAAAACAAAAATAAAATAGCTGTTAAGTGTACAATTGCTTTTATTGGCAATCGATTCCTTCACCTTAATAAATTATCAAATAGCAAAGTAAATTATCTATCAGAAATAGCCATAAAAAGAATAGTAGCAAAACTGATTATAACCTTAATGATTAGACTAATTTAAACATAACTCGATCCCAACCAGAAAAAAAAAACAGACCACACTCCGATCCGTGATACGCAAAATTTCCGTGAGTATAAACCCAACCCTGACCTAAAAATTCTGTTTGGAAAAAACTATGGATTTGATAACTGACCCGAACCAAATCAGAATCCCGCAAAAATGTTTAAGTGAAGCATAACCCGATTCAAACAAGGAAAAATAATTTTCGTGGGTATGAAACTTGACCCGAACCTAAATATTTTCTTGAAAAAAACCCAAAATATGACTCGAACGAAATCTGAAACCGATAAAAATATTCCAGAGAACTATAACCCGATTGCAGCAAGACAAAATACTTTCCATGGCCATAAACCCGACTCAAACCTAAAAAACTTCGTTTGAAAAATCCTGAACTTTGACCCAAACCACATCTAAATCTGACCAAAGTATTCGAAAGAACTATAACCGGATTCGAGTAACACAAAATAATTTCCGTGGACATAAACCCAATACGAACCTAAAACTCCCATTCAAAAATACCTGAAATTTGAATCAAACCAAATCTGAATCTGACTAAACTATTTCAAAGAAACACAACAGGAATCAAACAAGACAAAATATTTCCATGGACATGAACACAATCCGAACCCAAAAAAATTCTTTGAAAAAATTGCGAACTGAACGAAATCTGAACTTGGCAAAAATATTCCAGTGAAGCATGTCCTTATTCGAACAAGACAGAATTATTTCCGTGAACATGCAAGAAGACCCGAACCCAACAGTTATATTTGAAGAAAAAACCTGAAATCTGAATTGAACCAATTCTGGACCTGACAAAAATATTCCAAAGAACTATAACCCAATCCAAGCAAGACGAAATAATTTCTATGGACATAAATCCAACTCGAACCTAAAAAATTTGATTTGAAAAAAACTGAAATTTGATCCAAACCACACCTAAATTCGACCAAAATATTCGAAAGAATCATAACTGCATTAGAGTATGACAAAATAATTTCCGTGGACATGAATGAGATCCGAACCTAAAAATTCTATTTGAAAAAATACCTGAAATTTGAATCAAACCAAATCAGAACCTGATAAAAAATATTCGAAAGAATCGTAACCGGATCTGAATGAGACAAAAAATTTTCATTCACATGAACCGAATCTGAACCTAAAAAAATTCTTTGAAAAAATCACGAAATCTGAACTGAACCAAATCTGAACTTGAAAAAATATACCAGTAAAGCATGTTCTTATTCGAACAAGGCAGCATAATTTCCATGAACACGCAAGAAAAACCGAACCCAAAAGTTCAATTTGAAGAAAAAGCCGAAATCTGAATTGAAACAAATCTGTTCCCGACAAAAATATTCCAAAGAACCATAACTGTATCTGAGCAAGGCAAAATAATTTACATGGACATGAATACGACCCAAACATTAAAACTCAATATAAAAAAAAAAACCTAAAATCTGAACCGAACGAAATGTGAACCCGACGAAAATGTTCTAATGAATCATAACCAGATCCGAACAAGACAAAATAATTTCCATGGACATGAAACCAATATATGGTTTGGTAACATTTAGGTTGCAATTACATTACGGTAAGTCTTTGATTACATTTAATTTCCCGTTAGGTTACAGTTAGGTCACGATTAAGTTAAAGTTAAGTTAAAGTTAAATTGCATTTATGTTATGGTTAGAATAAAGATATGTTACAGTAAAATGAAGGCTAGATTACATTTATGTTATATTTAATTTACGGTAAGGTACTGTTAAGTCAAAGTTAGGTTACAGGCAGGTTATGGTTACGGTACAAAAGTTTACGGGTAGGAATTTATCCATAGAGTCAAAATTACTCATGATTTGATTAAAAATAACACTCACTTTTGTTAAATGGCTCTGAAATTATAATACTACATACCAACATTTAACTACCAGCGAGTATCGATTTCATTCATGGTATAGTCGGATTTAAGAGTGATATAATTAGTTTGAAATTCAAAATATTTCACTTGGGATTTCTATGTGAGAAAAAAAATTAGTTACATGACTTAACAGTGATTTTTGATAAATATCAACACTTTAACACAAACATCACGCAGTCGTTGGATACATATTCCCTCCCGCGTTTCTCATCGCTCATTTTGAGTATTTTTAGAGCTTAACATTAGCTGTTTTTTAAACCGATTTTTCACACAGTCAGTGGCCACGCATTTCAGACAATGCATTTCTGCATGTTTCGAGTTAATGATAAAATCATACAAATTTCAAGTTTGTTTAATATTGTTAATACGGACCCGGGCAATGCCGGGCGGTTCAGCTAGTTTTTATATAAAGAACTGTGTATTACTAATGTCACAAATCAGTAGATTTGTGGGGTCTGGAGTGATCAAAGAAATCAGGTAACTAAAGGATCTAAAAACTCCTAAAAAATAATCTTTTTGCTTTAGAAATAGATGTAGGTATTGGTACAAAAAGTGCAATATCAAAAGCTGACAAAAAGATTGGGAAAGTGAACGCTTCCGATATATTACATTTTAGAGTAATTTGTGTGAAAACATTTTGTCAACAAAATGTTAGAAAAATCCCCTAATCACCTGTGATTCACAAAAGCTCTATCATGTATTGAACTAAATGTTACAGCAAATTCTTAAAGTAACAAAAATTAGAATGGAGTCTTTATTAATGATTTTGTTGAATAATAATTGGATCACTAGCTCTATTATTGACAGAGTCATACAAGAATATAATACTTTGTATGAGCGACCCAATGTAATTTCAACTTTTAAAAACTGCAACAAACAAACAAGGATTGACAGTTTTTGGATGAAGTTGATAAAAGAAGATGATCATGTTCAAAGTTATTAAACTTGTCTGAACTTTGTCCCATTGCAGTGCAGATTTAGAAAGAGTGTTTTCTGTTTATTCTGAGTGCATCGAAAAAAATATGCAAGAATTGTTGGTAGCAAAGAAGATTGTGTATGCCAGAATTTTGTCTATAGGTGGCATTTAAAATAAGAAGGTTGAATAATCCCTTATACATGCTGCTAAGAATTCTTATTCTCTATTTTTGGAGGCCTGAAAACATAAAAAGAAATTATCTTAAGCTTTTAAATCCATCTCAGATTTTATTGAGCTCTTGTTGAAAAAAAAACTATCTGCAGGTTATTTTGTGGCAATTTAAGACTGAATTTTATGTTTGGTTTTACAGTATATTAATTTTCTATAGAATTAAATGTTTCAGGTTCACTTTTTCCTATAGAGGATATTATTGGGCAGATTATTTGTTATTTTATTCATAGTATTTTTTTTTCACATTAAAAATAGTATTGGATTTGTACGTATTGTATATAGGCTGTATTGTAATGATTTAGTTGAGAAAACAGGTCACGGAATTTGTAAATGGGAAATCACTAACCATCTTGGTAAAGAAAAACATGAATGTGAAAATTTTTGTTAATAGAAGTGACTTCAACATTCAAATCACAAATTTTCATGAAAAATTACAATTATTTGTATGCAAAAATATTTGTAAGTTCATAGCAATAAATGTTCTTTGTGCCTGCCACCACAAGAAATTTCCCTTTGTCAGTGAGTAAGAACCCATTAACTGAAGGATGTTATATGCCTGGATGTTTACAGGAAATTTATGACATATGGCATTCTGTAACTGCACTAGGGAAAATGGATTATTACTAAACAGTTGAGCCTTTACGTAACCCATAGCCCAAAATCAAGTGGTGTGTAGTCCGGTGACCAAGGAAGCCAAGGATTTTTACTGTAACAACTGATTAACTATTCTTCTTCAAATGTTCTTGTCAAGAACTGCATCACTAGAGATTTGATATCAGGAGCCATGAAGAATGTTGGATGAAAGTTAATGTGCATAAGAGATTGCATTCCAATAGGGTACATGTGATTGTCTTATTGAGCATTTTCAAATAATGGTCTCTTGTAACTAAGCATGGTTTCCATCCTGCCTTTCTACAAAGTTTTTCAAAGAAAAAAATGCCCCAAAATAATAGAAGTGAAGCCACAATAAACAGTAATGTGTGGTAAATGTAGCAGCTCTTCAGTATTGTCCAAGATGTTCAGTAGTTTTTTTTTTTTTTCAAATTTTTCATCTGACATTAGATAGTCAGCAACAATTACACAAAATTTCAAGTCTAACTTATACATTTTTTATATATGAACTCTGTGACACACATTCAGAGGAGTGAGACAAATAGGGTTTCATCAGAAGAATGAAACTCCAATAATTTGAAATTTTTGTTTATATGGAAATGAATTATTTTCTTTATTTTCTTAATCATCAGAAGCATGAAATAAATAAGTCTAATAAAAAAATGAAAAATTAAATTTCTTTGCTATAAACAAAAAAATTGAAAATTTCTGTGCCACCAAAATTTTTTCGAGAATTAAATTTGTCATAAGCAACCTCTTTCAAAGTTACATGCTCATTATCATATCAGTCATTTCTTCTGTGAGGTATGATTTCAAGGAACTTTTCTTTATTCGTTTAGCAGATGTTCCATTCCAGAAGCATATTTTGGCTCCACCTAGTGAACAACTAAGTTTTAGCTCCACTTAGTGAACAATCTGGAAAAGGTGTCATCTCAGTGGCAGAAACACCACGACACAGAGACATAGTCATGGACAAAGAAAATCTCTTGCCGACAATTTTTGTCTGCACTAATGAAATCAATTAAAAAATGTGTCCACAATTTTCCAGTATTTTTCCTGCAGAAAAAAAACAAATATACTCAAGGGATTGCATAAGAAAGTCTTTTTTGTCAAACAATCGCAAAGTAAACACTATTTCAACAAAGGATTGTGAAACAAATGCCAATTCCGTCAATGGATCATGAAACTAATACAAATTTTGCCTAAACCTCTCAAACAAGGTAAATTTCATCCAAAAAATCATGATAAAAAGACACATTTCAACAGAAGACTGCAAAAAAAGGCAAATTTTATCAAAAGATCGCAAAACAATTACAAGTTTTGTCAAAATATACGAAAAAACGGCAAATTTCATCAAAAGATCGTGAAAAAAAAAAAAAAAATCCGTCAAAGGGGGTGCAATGAATAAATAAATAAATAAAAAGAAGTTATTGCCATGAGTGAATTTTTCTGTTCCAAAAATTGATTTTGCTGCTCTAAAAACTGATTTTGTTGCTATAAAATTGTATTTTTTCTTTTCTTTCTCCAAAAATTGATTTTCCTGCTCCAAAATCAGTTTTTGACTGCCCCAGATTTTTCTGAGTGAATGTGACTCCTGTATGCAGTGTGTGTGATTGTGAAATGGAGAAAAAAAAACTTGTGTAGGATGCCATCCTGATCAAAATATTACCGTAATTTTTGGCGTATAATCTGCAGATCAAACAATTCTTTTTGGACCCAGAAATTTTATTTAGTGATTGAAAACAAATATTTATGGTGATCTAGCTAGTTACATTTCCTTTAAAAAAAAATCTGGGTCGAAACATGATTGTTTGATCCATGGATTATATGCCGGAAATTACGGTAATTAGAAACTACCTTGGGCTAAAAATTTGAAAAAACATTTTTAAAAAGTCAGAACATTCTCAACTCCAAAAAAAGAACAAATCAGCTCTGAAGCTTCCAAAAGTTTTTAAAGGTATCTTTATTGTCTATGTTTGGTTTTGCTTATCCACCCCATTTTAGAAATCCTATAAGAAGTTAGATGATGAAAAGTTAAAAGTAAAATAAGAGAATGCATCATGCTTACCATGTTTTTAATAAAATAATAAAAAAAATCCTTGTTTTATATATTATTTATTCATTAAAATTCCATGCAAAATTTGCAGACAGATTTTTAAATTTAAAATGTTTTTTCTGTTGTTTTAAAAGTTTAAAAACAATATCTATGCAACACTCTGGCCAAGACCACACAGTGAATGTCAATTATAATTCATAATCATGCCAATTTAATTCAAGATTTATGTTTGTAAGTGTAATGTTCTGTTTACAAGTGTTAACCCTTTCCGGCGCACTACTCTTTAAAGTTGGATTTTAAAGAAAAGGAAAATTAGGCAATCTATTTAGGCCTAGAGGAGTACACATTTATAATTTTGTAAAGATTGCACAAACCATTTAAATTTTACAGCTGTTGCCGAAGTGGTTACCTCCCATAAGTAAAGCATTGATAAGCGCAGTGAGAAGAGCATTGCTGTGAAGTGCGTGTTAGAGTAAAATATTTTACCTATTACTTAAAAAGAGTAAAATTTCGCCTGTGTGGTGCTGCGATCTAGAACTCATAAGAAAGGTTTAAAGTAGCCATTAGAGTAGTTTTTGAAATATTCACGGAGTTTTTATGTCTCTAAACAGGGGAAACTTTAGGTGTTGCCGACCCGGCAACACTGTGCCGGAAAGGGTCAAGGGTGTATTCAAAAACATATTTTTCAACCTTCAACAACTCAAAACTTTTTGGTACATTTTCAGACTAATTTTTGTAAGTAAAAACATGAAACTTGCTGAGGTGATTTTTAAAGAAATGTATAAGAGGCCATATGATTTCATTTTTTGCTTATTTAGTTAGAACTATATTTATAAACAATTATTTTCCCAGTATGACCATTTCTTTCATTCAAAGATCTCCTGGTTCAGAAAATTTAGTTTGAAATGCCAACTTTGAGAACATTTTTTAAAATATTTTCTGTGTTTATCAAAAAATTGACATTCACGGCACATTATGTAGTTTCTGAATAAGAGAATTTGTCAGTTTGATATGTTTGAGACCAAAAATTAATTTAAAAGATAAATCTGAAAATAAGTAGTTTGAATTGCAATACAACCTTAATAAAAACTGTTTAAAAAAATTAAAGAAGTCTACTGTCCATTCAAAAAAGTCAGTAGATGTGACAAGAAGTTGCTATAAACTGACTTATTGATTGCTTTTAAAATTCATAATGAAATATTTACTTCATTTTTTTTCCTCCCAAAGGTTTGCTTTGTACATGGCTATAAAATTTACCTATGGATGGCAAAGATTAGATATCAAAACCATTTAATAAAGGGAAATGTTCTGAAAAAGTGACAAAAAATTATAAAAATTAAATAGTAAAAATTAAATAATGAACAATGAATAAAATTTATTGAAAAAGGATTAAACTTATTATAATGGGATTAAAACTGATTCTTTGTACAAATGTGAAAAAATGCTAAAAATCATGCAAAATTTAATAACTATCCTAAAATCCAAAATATAAGCTAATGTATATTTGAATCTATTTTGATCTACAACATAGGTATCTATTTTACAGTAATTGTTGCTTAGGTGGTTTTATAATCAATGTAAAAGAACTTGTGTTAAACAGCTCAGAATTTATAGGAATAACTACATTTAAAACAATTTTTATAAAAAGTATTATGTTTATTTTCAGTGAAACAGTTTATAAATTAGATGTATTCAGTAGTAATAAAGAAATATGTTAAAACTAGATGTATTAATAGTATACACTATATTGCCATTGATTATGGGACACTTGCGATTTTAGACATTTTACTAAATATCTAGAAAAATACATGAGGAATCATCTCGAAACTCTTAGTGTATAAATATAATAGTATACGTCATACATCTCCGTGAAGATTTTTTACCGAAACGCCATTGGGGACCGTCAACAAATTAAAAAAGAATGAATATCTTTTGAATAACCCTGTCAAAACTAATGTAGCAAAAGTACTCAAACTCTAGATTATGATTGAATGCCTTATTGGAATACACTGTGTTCATTTTTATGCAAATAGCATGCACACTCGCAGAGTAATTAAGGTTTTTATAAAAATGGTCCCAAATTTTTCCAAGTTTTTCCATTATAATTTTCAGAGTTCTTAATATAAAAAAATATTTTTTTCAGAAAATATGACAAACAACATTGCACACAGTACCCTGTAATCAAAATTAAAAAATAATAAAAATTGTATGAAAAATGAGTAGGTTTACTAAATAATATTTTACTGCGCGTGCGTCAAAGATATCAAAATTTCATTTGCATATTATGTTAGCTAAATGTATAGAGCAACTTTTGTAAAAGTCTCAAAATCATAGCTTGAAAATTCTGAAAGTAATCGTTTATAGAAAAAGGACAAAATCCGTTGTTTCCAAAATGAAGCAAAACAATGAGGGATTTTATCCAAATGCAGTAGTACATCCCATATTGTGTATTCTATATTGATACTAATCAATGAATATATGGATACAACCCCTCTTGTTTTTGCTTCATTTTGAGAATAACGGATTTTCGACTTGTTCAATTGACGATTATTGTCAGAATTTTCAAGTTATGATTTTGTGACTTTCACAAAAGTTGCTCTATACATTTAGCTAACATAATATGCAAATGAAATTTTGATATCGTTGACGCATGCGCAGTAAAAAATTATTTAGTAAACCAACTCATTTTGTATACAATTTTCATTATTTTTTAATTCTGATTAGAGGATACTGTGTGCAATGTTGTTTTTCATATTTTCTGAAAAAAATAATATTTTATATTAAGAACTCTGAAAATTATAAGGAAAAAACTTGGAAAAATTTGGCATCATTTTTATAAAAACCTTAATTACTCTGCGAGTATGCATGCTATTTGCATAAAAATGAACAAGGCTTATTACAATAAGGCATTCAATCACAATCTAGAGTTTGAGCGCTTTTGCTACATTAGTTTTGACAGGGTTATTCAAAAGATATTCATTCTTTTTTAATTTGTTAATGGTCTCCTATGGAGTTTCGGGAAAAAATCTTCATGGAGATGTATGACTTATACTATTATATTTATACACTAAGAGTTTTGAGATGATTCCTCATGTATTTTTCTAGATATTTAGTAAAATGTCTAAAATCGCAAGTGTCCCATAATCAATGGCAATATAGTGTATAAAAGCTTTTTTGCATAAAATATTTTTTTATTATCAATAGTAAAAGATTTTTACATTTTAGCGATATACTGGTCATTATATGAACAGCTGAAGAAACTGCAGCCAAATCCCCAATTTTATCATGCATTTCTGTTTGGAGCAATTTCTGGATCTGTAAGTGACTTGCATCCATTACAAATATTTAATAATTATGATATTATGCTGTTGAAATAACAAACTTACAATTTTGCTGACATTTTCAATTATAAGTGATAGTTAATAAAAATGTACCACAATACCATTTTAAGAAAAGTATATAGTAACTGTTAGTATTTATTAAAATAATAAACTTATCAAAGAATTTTGAGAGTTTCTCTGTATCAAAAGTATGTATGGGCTTAGAAATTTCATTGTAATTTAATAAAAATATACAGATTTTAATAAATAATATTTAAAATATTTTGTAATTTTTAAAGAAAAAATAAAGCAAAATTTAAAGTTATAGCTATTTTTGCACTTTAGGCTTTTTATCTATAAAATAAAAATGCCTTTCTCATGACTATAAAAATTTTGTTATATTTAAGAATCTGCATCAATCAATCAAATAAAAATCTCCATGTTTAATTTTGCCTGTGGTAGCTAAATAATTATTGCATATTTTACATTTTAATTAAATTTCTTAATGATTTTATGCTATTTAACAATTTTGAATCCTTAAAGTCACATTCAGTGTTTTATTTTTATTTCAGAAGAAAATTTGTAATGTATAATCTCAGTATATATCACACATTGTATGAAATTGTACTGGTTTCAACTGTATTGCATGTGCTTGTCACATAAGTACATCTGTCATGTAATACATTGATGTATATCTGTAAAATACTTTCATAATAATAGTTTGTATCAACATTAAAGTAATCATTAATTAAATCTAAAAAATGCACTGAATAAAATGACTCATTAACTTTCAAAAAACAAATTGTTTGCATTTTTATATAATGATTAAAAAGTTTGTAAAATTTTTTTATCTACACACTTTTTAACTAAAATTTCAAAACAAAGACTATATTTAGATTGCATGAACTTAAAAGATGAATGAACTATAGATCAAAATATTGAAAGAAATTTTATATTTTTGCTCTATTACTTTTAAAGATCGTTTCTTTATCCAATGTAATTAACATTGCAAACTTTGCAGTATATGTTCAGTTTATCCTCATAATCTGCTCTATCTCCAAACATACTATAACAGCTAATTTATTAGGACTAGGAGACATTCAAAATTTAATAGTAAAATGTGACAGTCTTTATATAAATTTTGGTAATCTACAGATGAAACTTAAAATACAGCATCTATCCACAGCACTTTGGCAATGGTGATTGTTGTAAACATTTACTCAGCACTTCATGTTAATAAATCTCACAAATATCTTTTCTATTTGAAAAATTAAAGTCAGGGAATTTGCCAGTCAGGTTTTGCTGGGAACCCTGTGAAGACCAATTAAAATGTTTTTATGGTCCTGGGGGATACTTGAAATTTATTATTACAGAATTTTTCTACTGATTAATTTTCTGTATCCATAAAAAAAAAAAGTATCATCTATACAGGCTGCATAACTTTGTAATGTTAAATGGGACATGGAAACATAAGTGAATATGGGTCATCATTAAAATTATCAATAAATACATATTGTTAATCATAATTGATAAATTTTGCTCCAATACAGTCTTTTAATAACATATGAACTCATGAAATCCTCATGTTCCAGAAAAAGTCTTTGTTTTTCAAAAAAAAAAAAAAAAAAAAAAAATTTTCGTTTTGATTATTCTGTTGTAAATTAACATTACCTTTTCTAGAGACATTCTGACTGTTCTTCAGATTCATGAAATTGTCGTATTGCATGGAAAATCATTGTTTTTGAAAAATGATTTCATTTATTTTTTATTTCCTGCTGAATATTTATTTTGAAACTACATTGTGTTTTCTGAACATATTTGGACACGTTCCTTGTCACTTTTCTAAAATGACCAAATGTGTTTAGAGAAGTCAAGTTTAGAAACATGTTTCATCTTGTGGAAATAAACTAGATTTGCTAATATTATATATTATATACTGTAGACTCCCTCAAATCCGCACAGCTTGGGACAGAGGTTTTGTGGATTTTAGAAATTTGTGGATTTCTGGCCATTGCTTTGTTTGCATTTTTTAAAAAGTAATTTGAATGTAATTAATAATGAAATCAAAAGTAAAATGAAATTTAAGTATTAAATTAAAATAATAAAAAATTATACAGTTTTTAAAATGATAAAAATACTAAAAGCAAAGGTCAAATTAATAATCAATAATGTACTATTAAATATTCATTATTGAGATGAAATGTGTTTTTCCTAAATTATTCAGTGAAACTTGCATCATATAGCAGGGTTGCCACGCCACCTGGAGAACCTGGAAAACTGGGAAAACACAGGGAATTTTAAAATCCCCTCCCAAAACAGGGAAAATCCAGGGAATTTTTTGAAAATCCTAAAATATCTGGAAAATACAGGGAATTTTTTCCCTGCAATATCAAAACATGAATTATTTTTTTCGGCTTTCATTTTGAAAGCCGAAAATTTACATTTTTGCGTACTCAGCATAGAATAAACGCGATGCATTACAGGGAAAACACAGGGAACTTTTTTTTCAAGATTAGAGTGGCAACCCTGTATAGGCACATTAATAATTCACATCAAGATAATAAAATAATGAAGCTTTGTTTCAGGTTTAGTCAGGCTTAATAACTAAAAAAAGCTTGATTAATACATAAATATATTTGGTAAGATTGTGATTACCAATGATATCAGCAATATCTTTATTTTTTCAGAAATAAATTATTCTTTCTTCATGAAAAAACATAAATTCAATAACCTTAACAAAAATAACAAATTTAAAAAATGTATGGAATTGATATAAAACTAGAAAAGTCAAATTTTGCACCTACATCTGAACTGAATGTTTTATTGTTTACATCCGTAAAATATGTGTGGATTTTAGAGAGTTGCAGATTTTAGGAGTGCGGATTTGAGGGCGTCTACTGTATATATGTATATATATATATATATATATATATAATAAACATATATTGGATAAAATCATTAAAGAAAATTAAATGCAAAGTTTTGAATATTTTTTATAGAAATAATTTAAATATTTTAAGTAAAAAAAGATATAGTAAAAATGGAGTAGAAAAAAGACAATTTTTTTTCATTTCCTCATTCTGTATCCACAAAAGATTTCCTGTTTTCAATTACATTATTGAGAACAAATTAAAAGGATTCTTTAATTTAAATTTAAAAAAAAATTATACAGAGACTATCCACAAAATTCAATTGGAAAAAGCACATTGTTCAAACAAGAGATTTTTATATTCTTAAGAACAAGCAAATAATAAACTTTTATTTGCAAACAATAAAAAAAAAAGAAACAATAAAGAAATGCTTAAATTCAACAACAAATAGCAGCTAGAGTAATTATGCAGTACCATGCGTAAAGTTAGACATTGAGATTTTTATTTCTTTATTTGTGCAATTTTCTGATATAGGAATGTTAAATATAAAATTCTCTGCCATGAGAATATCATTTTTATTTATTAACTAGAAATCCTTTAATTTAAACTATTATATAAAAATATCCTTTTCATTTGCCTTTTTGTGGTAAACTCTTTTCATAACATGGCAAAAATTCAGAAAAATGGTTATAACTTTTAATTTTTCGTTTAATTTTTCTGCTTTTAAAAATTACAAATTATTTTTTTTATATTTATTTTGTTAAAATCTGCACTTTGTAAGTGCTTTAAAGTTGGATTTCTGAGCTCATACAGATTTTAGGTCCAATTAAACAATCTGAAGCTGAAAATGCAATCTAAAAGTATAGTATCATAAATGTGATTTCTTGAAAAATCCAATATTTGGATCCTTCCCATGTCTAAAAAAAGTATAAGTTCTGGAAAAGATGGATTTATACAAATATAGGGGTATTATGCACACAGTTTTTTTTTTCCAAATTCCTGTTTTTGAGTTACAAACCATACAAAATTTGGTTGAATTGACTCTAAATTCTCTTGAGGTTCTGTTGAACAAGTCTAGGATTAAATGAAAATTTTACCAAAAGGTTGGTAAACAAAGAAACTCAATATGTACAGGTGCAAAATAATATGAATAATAATTTTGTTAATTAAATAATAAATATAATAATATTAATCCATATATAAACTATATGCATCCATTTTATGAAAACTAAATACATAATATAAACACACAAATAGCATTGTAAAACAATTTATACTGTAGGATTTTCATATTGGCTGAATTTACAATTTGGACAAAATAATAAGAACATAATTTATTTTACTAAATTATAAAAAAAATCTCTCATCTGTTGCTATTTCATTGCATATAATTAAAAAAAATTAGTAAAAAAAAATAATAAGCATTATGTTAGTCTCTGATATCAGTGCTATCTTGAATTTTGTTCCTGCAACTCAACTGTAAGTTTCATTGCTTACATCTGTAAAAATATGCAGTTATTAGGTGGTCATGCATTTAAGAAAGTCTACTGTATTATCAACACTAAATGCAAATAATAACAATATTAATTTAAAAAATAAAATAGTAATAAATGTAAAGACATGTACCGCTATTAGGAATTATATGTGAAAGGGTTCATATTAATGACTATTGTTTCTTGGGTGATAAAATATATACTAAAAAACAGTTTTTAATAGTAATAACAGTTAAATGCTTTTTGTGCAATAAAAATAAATATGAAAATTTGAATTTAGGTTTCTGCTACATTAACCCTGCCATTTGATGTTATTAAAACACATCGCCAAGCACAGTTAGGTGAAGCTGCTTTGCTCAAAAGTAAGCTTTTTGAATTATTTTTTTATTTTTATTGTTTTTCTATTGAATAATCTTTTCAAACAGTTTTTTATCTGATATTTGGTCTTCTTTTAAAGATATAATAGTTCAACTTACAAAAATTTTATGTATTTTGTAGGTGTTTAAATAAGAATAGAGCAGCCATTATGTTTTCTATGCATTTATTACATGATTATAACATTACATATAAGTACAGTATAGTCTCAAAAAAAATTACATTTGTAACCAAGGACTTTTCAAATTTTATGTACAGTAGAATCTTGAATGTTACTTTAATAAATATTGTTTCCCTTTGAAAAATAAAAATATATGTACGGCATATATTTTTTGTATATATACCTATATACAGTAGAACCTTGATTATCCAAACCTCGATAAACCAAAACTCTCCATTAACTGAAGTCTATTTATTTTGCCCTATTTTTCACTTTCTGCTATCATCCAAATTTTTCTCTTAACAAACATGCATTTTTAAGGGTTTTTTCCCACATTTCTTTTGTATGCAAGCCGTCCTTTCCAATCTAGGAGCACAGATAAATATTTTGAAATTCCCTTTTTAGAATTTCTTCTTGCAAGCTCGATTCTCAGTATGAGTGTACACTTCTCTGCTTTCAAATGTCCCTGTTCTAAACAAAAACACATCCTATTGTAAAATCTGGAAGGTCATACTGTCTAGTTCCAGAACAAGCGAATGTTATTACATCTTCTGATTGTAAACAAGGGTAAAGAACCTAACTTCTTTTGTCATCTCAAGAACAGAGAAATTTTCATTGCAGCAGAATTTGAAAAGTGGGAGGAGTCAATTTCTGTCACTTATCCTTTGGGGAAAATTCTATTCCAGAAAAAGGAAAAGGAAGAAAGAGGAAGGAAAAACCCATTTTCTATTTTCTTTCTACCCCTACTAGTACAATCTTTTAGGTGCTTCTCCATGTTCAAAAAACGTCACCCTGAGAATAAAATGTGCGCTCTTACAAGTTCAAAATCTATTGTGAATCATGTGATTCGCCACCACTCTGGGGGGAATTACTGGCCTGTTCCAGTGGATCGGGTTCCCACAAGTTTGAACTATCTGTTGTTGGGAAAAGTAAGAATCTGAGATGTCTTAAGAATGTTAACAAATCTGCTCGTCCTGTACACTATTTAAATCAAATAAATGCTTGGATGGATTCTAATTTGTTTTCAAAGTGGTTTTTTATATTTTGTTCTTGAAGTAAAATCTTGGCAAGAGAAAGGACATTTGAATGGTGCGCTTTTGTTATTCGACAACTGTCCGGCTTATCCTGAAGATATCTGTCTAAAATCTGGAAAAATCCTGTGTTTATTTTTGCCCTCGAATACAACATCTCTGCTGCAACCTTTGGATCAGGGAATCTTGGGGTCTTTAAAACTGTGTTACCGAAAGAAATTAATCAGGAAATTACTTTTTGAAGAAGATTCTGAATCTGGTGCAGTTTCGATAATGGAGTTTTGAAAAACTGTCAACACCAAAGACTGCATTTATATGATCAGTGATACGTGGGAATCTATGCCATAATCAACACTAAGACAAAGTTGGTGAAAACTTTTGCCAAATTTTTCAACTGGCACAGATGAAAATGCTACAGACATTGTGAAAGATAGTGTTACTGAGTTTTCAAGAAGTTTTGAAAATGGTGGGGATAAAGAAATCACAGATTGGTTGAATTGTGATGTGGAAGATGCAGGCTTCTAGTTGCTCAATGATATGGAATTAATAGCAGAAGTCTGAAATTCTCCAGAAGAAGATGATGATGAAGATGAGAATGATTCTGAAGTAAATAAGATCAATAACAATGATGCTTTTGAGTGTTTCTCAAAAGGCCTTGTTTGGTTGGAGCAACAGGAACAATGTGATTCCTCTGAAACCATTTTAAGCTTAAGATAGTTTAAGAAAACTTCGGGATAGAGCTGCACAGCAAAGGATGACCAATTTACTCCAGATGAAGCTTGCATTTAAACCATTGAAAGTTTTTGTTTCAGAAATAAGTTTATTTTCATTTATAATTTTAATTTAGTACATAACAGTTAAAATAAGTCCTAATAACAGTTCAATGATGATACTACATATTAAACTAGATGATTATTGATGAATTCTTGATTATCTGAAAATTTTGATTATCCGAAGTAGGGTCGATCCGAATTACTTTAGATAATAGAGGTTCTACTATATATACAAAAAATATGTAATTCTACTTTACCAATATAGATGTATTCCCCTTAACAAATTTCCGATTAACAATTTTTTCAAATGAATAAATTTATTGAAGTTTTAAAAAGAATACTCATTTCAGTTTAATAAATGAATCATTCATAAAATTCACATTTTTTTTTTTTTTTTTTTTTGGTTCTTGTCACTTGCATTTGTTTTTCAGCACTTTTAATAAAACAAAATTTACTCTCCCAAATAAAGTAAAGGAATTATTATTACATTTTGAAAATAATCCTTGCTGCATCTGGTATATAACAATCGTAAAATTTGCTGATACATCCTTATCAACTGAATTTGATATTTTGACTGGGTAAGTGAACCTACAGGGGTACCCTCACCCCATCTCATTTTCTGAAACCATATCTTTTATCTGATTATAGGCCACAGATCACCTCTTTGAAATAGAATTATCTCTGTTTTATTGATGTGGCTCTTGAAAAGTTTGTTCATCCCTAATTTAAAAGTTATTAGAAACTTGGAAAAAGTTGTGATAATAACCAAGAAAAGGAGGCAATGTTGCATATCTGAATATTTTAAATAAGTGCATTGAATATGGGTGCACATACATGTGTGTACTGGGCTTAGACTGGTAAGGTAAGCTAATAAATTTCACTAAAAATATTGCATACAGACAAAATTCTTTAATCTGCTTAAGTCAGAACCAAAGATTGTACAAATTACAGGATATTGCGGATTATGAGTCATTTTGTTTTTTCTGGACAAAATTTACATACCTTATTCAGTATAATGTAAGATAAATATGCAATCCAATTTTTCTATGCTATCTCATAAAATGCAATTTTTCATGCTCTTTTATCAAAAAAAATTATACATTTAAAGGGTAATCGATTATTTGTTATATTATGAAGATTAAGTTTTTCTCTCTCGATCAAATGCCAAAATTTGTTTTTTCTTGAGATCGGTTGATGAAATTCACAATTTTTTTGTGGCCATCTGTTGAAGTTTACAATAATTTTCAACAATAAATTGGCAAAATTCTGCATTTATTCTGTGATCTTTTGGCAAAATCCACTGTGTATTTGTGCAGTCTTTTAACAAACTTTGTGATATTATGTTTTTATTTGCCAAAATTTGTGTTTATTTCTGCTATCATTTCATGAAATTCAAGATTTTTTTCCAAGATCATTTGATAAACTTCTTCCTTTTATTTATTTATTTTTTTTTAAGTCCATTGCCATAATATGCATTTTTTGGTGATCAATTGACAAAATGCGCAATTTTTTTCTGGGACTATTTGTCAAAATTCACAATATTTTTCAGCTATAAATTTGCACATTTTACTATGTTCTTCCATGAACTTTTGACAGAATTTGCTATGTATTTTTGCAATCTTTTGACAAAATTTGCAATATTTTTTCTCAACTGTTTATCAAAATTTTCATTTTTTTTCTGTGTTTTTTCTCGAAGTTTGCAATATATTTGAATAGCAGATTGGCAAATTTCATGATCTTTTTCTAACAGAAACTGCATTTCTCTATCTTTTGACGACATTCAATATTTCTTTCCACAATTGTTTCCCTAAATTAGCTGTATTTTTCAATGATCATTTGTTGAGGTTAGTTTCTTTCTACAACTGATTGATAAAATTCGCTTTTTAGGGTTTCATACTTAAAAAGTGAAAACAGAACCATTGTAAGATCACTCCTGTGTCTGTCTATCACAGCCATTTTACTTGTAAACTGTGAAACTAAAAATAAAGTTCAAATTAGGAAAAGTAATAAAAACTAGTGACCCACATATTGACAAATTATTAAACATTTACAAATATATTTAGGAGGGGTGTAGGGGTGGCTGATTAAGTTACTTGAAGAAAAAATCTTTTCTTTGCATATCGTGTGGAAGCTTTCATTATGCTGAAATACTTTTCTTTCAATTTTAGGTATTATATTTTCAGAGATATCAGAGAAATTTTGAATAATAAATATGCAGATTATCGATTCTTGACTGTATTTTTTACTATAGTTTTTACTTCAGAAATTAATTTTTAAAATTTGTTAAAAGTTTAAGTATTTGATTATGAACATCTGATAGGTTAACATAATACTGCCATAATTAAACAGAGTAGTAGTTGTAGCATTATTCTGGATATATGGTCTGATTTTTCTGGAATGCTGAGCTGTCCATATAACTGATATTGATTGTATACAGTGAAACCTCCGTGTGCGAACATCTCCATTGACAACCTCTCCGAACAACCATTTCACAAAACAAAATTTATTCCCTTAGGTTTCAATACTAATTCTTTCTCCATCAGAGACCATCCCAATTGAACTCCTTCTATGACTGATCAATTTCCTTGAAGAAAATGAAATAGAATCCATTTTTCCTAATCGCTTGAAGATGATTTTATGACAAAAATAATCCTGGAGAGCAAATTATTCATCAAATTTCTGAACTAAGTTTAAAATTTTTTTCTTTATTCTGGTAATTTTTAAGTATTTAAACTCCCTTGTCTTTTTAGATAATGAATTTATATCTGATGACAAATTAAAAATGAGGGTCAATAAGCTCCCTGCTTTATTTTGTCAGGAAACTCTTTTAGAAACAGATAAAAGTAATAAAAGCATCATTATTTGTTACTGTCCAAAAAAATTGCATTGATTTACTGAACTTCGAAAAAACTTGGAAATTAAAGTTATAAAAGATAAAACTGCAAAATCAAAGCAAATGTTACGTTTTCCTTTTTAAAAATGTGCAGTAATTAGCTTTTTTTTATACTGCTATCAAAGACAGTGAAAATTTTGTTTTCATTTTTATCAAGTATTCTACATTAATATAACAGTTCATCATTATTTGTTGTTATTAGAAAACTGTTTCTCTGAAAAATGGTTCATGTTGGAACAATTTTGATGGCATATTTGGAATTAGAGATGACCCATATAGTTCATATATTTGTTTTTCAGGAAGGCATATTTTTCTTTGTGTACTAGCATAACTGCCAAAAACTTCTGCTTTTTTGGCCCGGAAAAATTTTACAGTAAATTTTATAATTTCAAATTGCTGTAGTCTGCCAATTAAATAAGGATTTAATTTCTGTCAAATTTTTCTGGGCCAAAAAATCGGAAGACTTGGCAGCTATGTACTTGTAAAATATAGCAAATTTGCAAGTTATTTTTTTCTGTAATTTTGTTAAAATGTTGTAAAGTAGTACTCTGTTGTAAGTGCTTCATTTTATTGAAATAAAGCAAATTGTTCTTGTGATATAGAATCACATATACTTTTCTTGAATTCTACATTTTTTCTAAATTTCAATAAAAACTAATCTTTAATTACCTATCCATTTTTATCGTAACTTTTATTTCATTCCTACAGTAATTTTCTTTCAAAAGAAAAGACATACATGTGCCTTTATCATTAAAATGGGTGTCTCATAAACAAAACTCCTTTAGATAAATATTCACCCTTGCTAGAAAAAAAAAAAGTAAAGATCAATTTCACTTTTGGTCAGTAAAAATAACTCTTTGGTCTGCTTAATTTTTGAGTATTTAACTTCCTCGTTACATCATAATCTTTTCATGTATATGTGGTATGTTTTATCTTTCACACTATGTTCTCAAAACTTTGATCTCAACATACGAATTAGCATTTAAATTTTTTTGGCTTATTGTTTAGGACTGCTATTTCTGATGTTACCCTGTCAAGAAATCCAAAATTATATTAATTTTTTAACCCTTTAATTCCCATGCCAGAACACGTTCTAGAAATTATGTAGTTCATTTCACACCAGAAAAATTCAATGGCTAATTTCGTTTTATTTAAATATGGAATGTTCTGTTATTGATTAAAGCAAATATTGTTGTTTTAATTTTCTGGTGGGAACTGAAATATACGAATTAAAGATCGGTGGTTTAAGACCTAAACCACTGGGGAGCAAAGGGTTAAGGCATAACAGAAAAATTTGCCTACATGATATCATTCATTTTTCATGTGCTCTTTCCACCAATTTGTGGTGCCAATGTGTGAATTACAGAATGATTATGGATTTGCTTGCTCTCGCTTCACAAACTCAGTCATGTGAAAACTGTCTCTTAAAAAAATGCTCTCAGGCACCATTCCTAACTATTTCGGTATGAAATACTTTAATTTTATATTTCTATTCCAAATAAATAAATTTCTTAAAAAGCATTTATTTTTATAATTGATCACAGCCTACAGCTATGTAGCAAATGCATTTTAAAAGGAGCCTGATCAACATTCGTCATCAAATATTTTAAAGTACAGAACTTTACCACAGTTCTATTGGAACAAAATATCAATAATCATGTAAAATTTAGAAAAAAGGAATCTATTTAAGCACTACTTTATCATCATATAATAAAATATCTAAAATCACCCATAGGTTCTATATTTCATATTTCAAAAAAATGTGAACTGAAACAAAAATAGTGATTTTCATTCCTTAGAGGAATTAAGCTCACAATTATATTTCTTCATGCAATTTACAATAACTCATTTAAATAATAAAACTGTTCATTAAAAATCACTTAGATGAAAAATAATAAATCAAATAATTCATCAAAAAAGACTTTATTTGCTAAACAGATTAGTGGCTACCCTTCCAGGTGGTCTTGACCAAACCCCTTAAGTGGGGGAGGTGACCAAGACCTGGCAGTAATACACGATGCTCGATGGGCGCCAATCGGGGGGTGAATCTCTGCCTCCAAATGTGACCATTGCATGTCCGGTAGGGTGGAGCTTATTTTTTAAGTTTGAAAATGTAATCTTCCCACCCTCTAAGTTTGTTCCTTTTTATGAAAAAATAAATCAGGTAAAATATTAATGCATTTGAATAATATTTAGAGGTAGCTCAATCAAGGGGACATTTTTTCACGTATAGGCAATGATAAACTGATGCTACTCGTATGCATGGCTGCCAACTACTACGCCTATTTAAAGTCAAATAAAAATGTTAAAAACAGAAGTTTTTGTAAATGATCAACAATATGTGCTGTAATGCATAACCTTGAATGTATTGGACATACATTTTACTAAAACATTTTTATGGTTATAAACATGTTTATATGATTTAAATAGGCATGGAAGTTGGTAGCTCTGTGTATATGTCAAAGAAAAAAAATCTATCTTTAAAAATACATTTATAGAACAAAATATAAACCAAATGAACAAAATATGAACCAAATAGTTAATTCGTTGACCAAGAATATTCAGGAGAATTTTAAAAATATGAAAAAGGATTCAAAACAACAATAATTTTGTCATTCATTGGGATGAAAAATTTTATGTATAATTTGACTGATAAAGAAAAGATTTATCGATTGCCAGTATTAATTTTTTGAAAAGGTATCTCTAAACTACTGATTGTTCAACATCTGCAACAGAAGAAGCTCAGGAAGAAGCTATCCTTGAAACCATTCAAGACTGGGGAATAGAAGATAATATTCAAGCTATGTGCTTCGACGTTACCAGCTCAAACACTGATTATAATTCTGCTGTATATGTTCTTATAAAACAAAAGTAAAAAAAAAAAGTTTTGCCACATGTTTGCAAGCATCATATTATGTAATCAATAATTTGTGCTCGTGCTTTAAATAATATTGCAGTTTCATTGATAGACAAGTACTAATCAGGAATTTCTTTTGATGATGTTGCAAATCTAGTAGAAGGTAGATTGCTAGAGGCGATCAACTATACAAGAAAGTGTCTAGAAGAACAAAGAGAAACAAAACTAAGGGGTGGTTATAAAAAATTCTTAGAAATTGTGGTTATTTTTCTTGGTGCTGTCCCAAAAAGGAGAATCAGATTTATGTCACCAGGTGCAATGCACAATGTCTGCTACATGTCCATAATGATATTTTCTTAATCTATATGTACAATGTTTAATTTAATTGACTTCAAAAGAAGAAGAAGGTGTACGTGATGTATATGTTTTCACAGTCCTTGTATACCTGAAAGCTTGGATCTCTGTACCATAAGCTTCGTTCGTCTTCTATAATGACCTGTTGAAAAAATTCACACTTAACTAATCATCAATACATTCAGCTATTTCCAAGTCATTATCCCGTAATTTTCTAATCATTTGTAGTATTTTTTCAGAAGGAATTGTTGGTTTAGAGCTTTGTTTGAGAGCCATGTAAATTTATTGACTAAAAGATGTATGTTTTTTGCTTTACAAAATGAAGCTAATTCTGAAAAACAAGCTCAAAATTATTCCAAGCAAGTTAATCTTTATTCATTCAAGAATAAAAAGTTAGAATATTTTGTCACAGTCAAGTCAGTGATATTGTTCCAATTGTTGGAATTTCCAGTTGTATATCTTGCAGTTAATCCTGTTTTGTGGCAGACAAGAGAAGATTATTAACAGGCTAAAAATATTATAAAACCCTTGCAAGTAATAAATGACCACGATGAACATGCTTTTGCACTTATTCAGGAATAAAGTTGATTGAAAACTTATAATGAAGCTCAACTACAATTTCTACTACAAATTGTTGAAGATCACCATAAAATGTATCTAAATACCAAGAAAAAGACTATCCGAACCTATACAAAGGCAATAAAATTTTAACATAAATTAAAAAGCTAATTTTGTAGTGTAAATCAAGAAAATTGTTACAATTAAAACATTAAAAGAATGCAAGAACACATTTGTAATATGTATAGTTAATATTCTTATTTTTTTCTTTTTTTTATAAATTTTGATTCAATTGAGCTACTTTTAAATATTAAAAATTATTGCTCATACTTTTTACATGTTTTTGTACATAAAAAATAAATAAAAAGGGTGTGAGACTTGTATAAAAAAAAAATCATGTCTTTTAAGCTCCACCCTAATGTCCGGTGGCCACGGTAAAAGGGTGTCACATTGTGGATTATGGTTCATTTTTGGGTGTATGTCCAAAATGCATGCGCAATCCCCCAGGACTTCAGTACTCAAGGTAACTTGGAAAGTGGTGTCCATAGGCTAAACCCAATTGTGGGCCACAGGGAATTGTCTACGTTCCTATTGCAGGGACAAGGTGCTGTTCCCAAGTGGCCCCGCACAATGACTGGGCAAAAGCTAACTAAGGAGTCAGTACCTCGACCACCAATTGACTCAGAGGGAGCCTGAGTAGAGTCCGTGCCTTGTAGTGCAAGGCGAAGGGACTCTCTAGCGTCAGTGGAACTTGTGGGATCAGCATGCATCATGTCCCAGATTTTCCATTGGGAGAGGCTTGCCCAGTGCTTGGTGCGATTTCCTTCTCCCAGGAAACTCAGCACCTGCTGCAGCTGAGGCAATGGTGTGCCAGCTCCTTAGGTGGAGGAGACTGGATGGGTGCTCCTGTTGACCAAAGGACAGATCGGGATGGGAGGCTAGCATGAGGCCCATTTCGGCCTGTTCCCATGGGAGAGTCCATTCAACATTATCCCCCCCCCCTTGCAGAGATCTGGGCATTCCACTCACTGGCTAATGTGGTGGCCCATCACTACTCAGAAGACCTTTCGGTTTGATCTGGGTCTGGTGCATCTTTTGCGTGACTGGAGTTTTCCATGCTCAGTGATTCAGACCTAGCAGTACTTCCAATTAACTTTCTGCTACTCACCCCCCAGAGCTTGGCATCTCTTTGAATGCTTGAAGAGGAAGTTTCCTTGTACTCCTGGGTTTGGCTAGAAGTATCCTCACTTTTCTGGTAAGATTCCTCATTGCATGAAATAATGACACTTGTGTCTAGGTACCCAATCAGGGCTTTGAGGTAATGGTTGAGTGTGGTGGGTCTCCTAGGCCTCCCGCGGTTCCCTGGCCAGAGGGGGGGGGACCGAGCAGGCACATGAGATTCTGTGTGCACCAACCTCATAGAGAGACAGTGTTTATGCCATCTAGATAGAGCTTACTCTGCCTACCTGGGGTTGCTACTAACACCTAGTCCATAACCCCAGACCTCCTTTGAAGCCTCGGTTCTGAGGGAGTCGGAGGGGTGTTGAACACAATACCTAGTGTCTATGCCGTTGAGGAGTTAACTCTGTCCCTCTAGGTTCAGCTATGAGCATCTAGTCCATGTTTCCCAAGGCGGTATGTAGCAGTTGCACTGTAAGGGGGTGTTCATAAATCTGTATGTCTCGAGAATGGGGCAAAAAACCCATGAACAAGACCATGACTATGCGGTCAGGGTGAGGCTTTCCCTGTCCTCCTATGGGTTTCAGCTAGGAGTACCTTTTTTCCATGGTTTCACCCTATAAATGTCTTTACTATCATAGTAGTTGATCTTAGGGTGACTCCATACGTTAACTCCCTCTGGGAATCCTCGGCAGTGGCTCGTGGACCTCGCTACTTTGTAGGTGTCCAGTCTCTGCAGGTAGTCGGGGTAAAACATGAGAATGGACTGCTTGACTTCTTGAGATGGGCAAGGTTTTTCTCACTTCGATCAGGCACCATGTTCTTGTGTTCAGGGCGTGTGGTATGTGTTTGGGAAGTGCATGTCCTTGAGTGATTGCAGACCAGCATCACATGGGGAAACCCATCCATGATGGAATGTGCATTCTGGGCTCCACAAAGCCTCTATCGCTTTAACAAAGGCTTCCCACTTCGCGGGAAGAAACAGTTTTACTAAACAGATCACAAACCTTTCTTTATAACATTTTCTGTTAAACAGTCATGAAATATTAAATGTGTGAGATATATATAAAAAAGTAATTCTTATCAGTATAGAGGAATCAGAGCTTGTTGATAAGACATAAATATAATTATATACATCAAGATATTGGAGTTTCATTATAAAATGTAGCACGGCTACTTTCTTTTTGACAAGTGCCTATAAGAATCAGGATTTTAAGACCTTTTTGGAAAAATGTTTTCCCATTCCTTTTATCCTCATTGTGGATTGATCTTTCACTGCTATCTTTATAGATGGAGTCTCAGGCCATATCCATTTTTATATACTGAGCACAGATAAAAACTTTAATTTTTGATTCATAAAAAAGAAAAACCAAAGAAAATGATTTGCGCTCATTATGAACAAACAATCCTCTACAGCTGATTGGTAAACTAGAACCCTCTCCCCCAAAAAAGCACCTCTCTCACTGGCGAGATAAGAGTATTGTCGTAGTACAGAAAAATATGCCAAACAAGCAAGTAATTGAAATGAATTGAACTGTCATGTGTATGAACAGGTGTGAAAACAGGGAAAAAAAAGGGAGCATAATAATGCTAGAGGATGCCAGATGGAAAACTAAAATAATTTTTAAAATTAACTGACAAGAACTTTAATTCTGATATGATACCAAAATGCTGTGACATCATGTAAAGACAAAATTGAAATAGACAAATCGAAATATTGTTTTGAATCCAATGACTAAATAAAATTGTAGACCTATGTGTAAATAAAATTAAAAAGAAACAATGAATGAACTAGTAGGAAAACCAACTAACAAGGGACAAAGGAAAGGGGAAAAATATTAATTATTTAAATGTTTTAAGTGAGTAAAAGGGGGGGGGGGGATTAAGGTGAAATGTGATAAAATTACCAGAGATTTAACATCAAATGATTACCTATTTTAAAAATTAAAATATTTATATTAAATTATGTTACAAAATGCTTTTTATTTAAATTTTAATTGAATATTTTCTTTTTCTTAGAGGCTGTTAAAACTAGCACATTCACATTGATTTCTGATTTATATAAACAGAATGGAATAACATCACTTTTTACAGGTATTTTCTTAAATTTTGAAATATATTTATATTTATGAAACCTGTTACACTTCAAATAATGTGAAACAATATGCATGATTAAAACATGTATATTTACATTAAAACTAGATTTTTATGTTGTATATGCTGAAAAACTAAAACTTTTTAGTTTTATTTTATATTGATGTAATTAAATTGATGAAACTTTTTCTGAATTGTATGTTAAAGAAAATATATGAAATTAAATTTCTTTTGTAAAAAATGTGTTATGTTAGATATATGTCAAACCTTTCATGCATTGAATGTATACAGATAAAATATTGTAGTTTATTTAACACAGATTTCTTTATATTTCTAGCTTTCTGCTTTTGAAATGAAAATTTAAAAATCTGAAAGTGGCTCGTTATCATTTTTTATTTTATTTTATAATTTATTTGCATAGTTTTCAAATCCTTGACCTGATGTATATTTTTGTTTCCCTTTCACACTCTTGTCTTTTCCTCATCCACCCTCCCCTGCGTCTTTTTATTTATTGCATTTTGTACATTTTACTCTTTTTTTTTTTTTTTTTTGCTGAACATTTGTTTTATTTATATTTAAAAAATACTTTTTGAGAGGCTAAAACTGTTTACTTAGCCTATGCAGGTTATTTCATTTTTCGAATTTATTTGCACTATTTGTAAGATACTAAATTTATGGTATGCTTAGACCTTTTCAAAATGTATTTATTACATTCTGATGTAATTTTTTATCAGATTGCCAGTATAAAATGAAAGTGCTGCTGTCTCAGATATTTGATAGTAGTTTGCAGTTAATATTTAAAAAAATGCATCTCATAAAATTTAATTGCCAAATTATTGCAGAATAAAACAGAAATAATAGTTTTGCTGGAAATTTTGTTATCTTTCAATTCAAGTATTCAAGCTCTAAAGTTAAGCTTACACTTCACGTTTTTATGCTAAAATTATACCTAACTTTGAAATTTTCAATGTGATTACATAATTATGACAGCATATTTCGATTTTTTAATAAATTTTACTTTCAGATACAAACCAGGAAGTAATTCTGTCCAATAGCTTTAAAATTAATAATGTTTAAAGCATGGAACTTGCAATGTTAAATTCTTTTTTAGTCATTGCAAGTTAAAAAATAATAATCACATTGCAATCTGTATTGGAATGATTAAAAAGAAATTTAATATTACAAGTTTCAATTTCTGAACATTGATAATTCCTAAACAACTTGATTAATTATCTTTCTATTTCATATCCTAGGATAAAAAATTTTAAAAAACAAATGTTTTGTCAAAATTGGGTAGTTGTATTGAAAGATGTTAAAGTTTGGTACAATTTCATCATGAAAACAGATTCTTATTTTTTTCTTTTTTTTCTTTAACGTAACTTGAAAGAAGATATTATTCCTAGTCTAATGACTATTTTCATTTTTCTCTGTGACAAATTGATGATTAGATTTTATGGGTGCATATATATACACCCCAACATGTACATACCAACAAAATATATATATTGTTTGAAAAGTGTTTAATCAATGTGTTTTGCCTGTACCAAGTTATGGAGCAGAAACATGGATACTAACAAAACAGATGATACAAAGACTACAAACAGCACAGAGAAGTATGGAAAGATGTATGCTAGGAATAACTAGAAGAGACAGAAAGAGGATAACCCAGATAAGAAATCAGACAAAAGTTTTTGACATTATTGAAAACGTTAAACAGCTAAAATGGTAATGGGCTGGTCACATTGCAAGAAGACAAGACAACAGATGGAGCAGAAATATTCTACAGTGGTATCCCAGAGAAGTAAAATGACCAAGAAGACGACCTCAAGTCATGTGGAGTGATGAAATCAGAAAAGTGGCCAGTGTAAATTGGATGATGAAAGCATTAGACAGGAAACATTAGAAAAATCTGGGGGAGACCTACATCCAGCTGTGGATTGAAAACGATTGATTATGCTGCTGATGATGATATAAATATATCTATACATAGCTGCCACATTTTACATTTTATTCCTACCACTATTTTTTAACAAAGAAATTTGTCTTATTTAATCATTGAAAATATACAATTAAATAAAGCAAATTTTTCTGATTAAAAGTAATGTTTGGAAAAAAGTGCAAAAATTGGCAGCTATATACATTATTAAAAATCTGCAGCTTTTGATGCATAGTCACTCCACTGCTTTTATAGAACATTTGTATTCCGAGGAATGAGAATGATCCATAATATAGTCTAGTAATAGTTTTCTATAAAAGTGGTGGAGTGACTACATAGCAAATGCTACAGATTTTTAGCAGTGTATCTAATTTGTACCGACTATAGAAATAATTAGTAATGAAGTTGGTGGTTTGATTTTAACTGAATCAGCTGATTATTATTTTGATTATTTTGAGACTAATATACAAATAAATGGTGTCAAGCATTTCTTTTTTTCTTGTTATTTCCTCATGTGCTTTTATACTATAGTAATACTTATTTATGTTTTATATATATATTTTTATATTTTATACTTATAGTATATTATCTGATTTTTAACTTCCACCTGGCTCTTTTTTGTAGATTTTATTTAATATTATAAATGTGAATAAATACAATGACTGTATCATTATTTAAACTAATAGTTTACAATTGAATCAAATGTTTGCCTTATTTTTTTTCTTTTTCATAAAAAATACTAATTTTCAATAGTCATTTGTATTTTGTAGAAATTATTTGGTATATTTCTCTTGCACTATTGTTTATTTGCATGATTTTATTCTTATAACTATTGTTTTTTAGGTATAGTTCCAAGAATTATGAAAGTAGCTCCATCTTGTGCAATAATGATATCATCTTATGAATTTGGGAAAGCTTATTTTCGAAAGCGGAAAGAAAAAAATGATATTCAACAAATTAACTTATGATTTATTTTATGTTTAAGTAACGCATGCCAAATTTTAGAGAATACATAAACAATGCATTATTGCTTTTTTAATGTTAAGTTTTAAAGTTTATTTCTTATTACGTACTGATTTTATATTTTTAATAATATTGATTTTGTAGAAATTGAAAAAGTATGTAGAATTAGTTTGTCATTACTGTTCTTGTAGCTCAATTAATATAATTGATAAGTATTAGTAAATTTGGTTCCTATGCAATAAATTCTGAGTGATTTTAGTTTACAAGTACTATGCAACTTCCTTAATATGTATGTTGCTGAAATATATAAAACAATCTTTTATCCAGTTAGATATGTGAAGGGTTTTCAATTAAACAGCTTTTGTTAACATATTATAAAAATGAATTTATATGCAAAATTGTTTGTTATTGTTAACTTTGCTCATAATTCTGTGAAACAATTAAAAAAATAAAATAAAAATTACTATAAAGCAAAAAAGTTTTGTTGTCCTACAGAATCACTAGTTCAGAGACTTTTTCATCCTTTTGAAAATTATTAATTTTGTACAAGTACCATTTTTGTTCAGAACCCTTCATATGTGAATTAGATCACAGAAAATTCTTTCTTAATATTCTCATTTATCATCAGAGTAATTTAGTAAATTTGTTTGTAACATTATTGATTGTTAAAATTACTCATAATTTCATACCCTTTTTCATTTTCACTGGCTGAAATCTTTTATATTTTTATTATTAATGTAAGAATGCACTCTTCACTTTAAGTTCTTTGCCAGTTATTATGCATCAGATATGTGATGTAACACATGACAAAAACCATAATAGTGCACTGATTATAAATTTGTATTATTAATAAAAGACTAGGAGTTACAATTTTTTTATTGATCTCAAATTAAGATTTTAAATTTATGCATATGTATATACATATATATACTGGTGTGCAAAATTTAAGGACAAATCACAAAATGCCAATTTTTAAAAGATTTTCAAGCAATATTTTCACACGAATATTCAAAAGGAAGTAATATAATTCAAATAATTACTATCCCTGCATAACAGCTAGTCCATATAACATCTCATTCAGGTCACACATGGTCACAAGAGTCACAGTCGCTACGGCGAAACAAAAAATAGGAAATTCCATATGTCTCTTTTATGAGTTTCAAATTACTACTATATATGACTCCACTGACAGGGTATTGTGACTGCTGCTTTGTGGCAAGTCACCAGGTGACTTTACAATTTTGTTTCATGGAGACTCCGTGTGACCTCTCATCTGGAGACTCAATTTCAAAGTCACTGTGAATCATTGTTGCATTATGATAAATTACCAAATTATGTTCCATTAAAGTCACATGGTGTATATATATATATATATATATATATATATATATTATTGGATTGAAAAAGAAAAAATTTTCAATTATGTTAATTACTTCTATGTAGAGCATGTAAAATATTACAATATTTGTAAATCATATTGTTTAATGTAAATATAGTTATTTACTATTATCATACTATTATCATACTCAATTAATTTGAAATCATCTCATAAACATCTAATTGTGTGAAAAATAACTTTTTATGCATATATGAATATATTTTGCTATCTGGGAGTGTAAAAATTAAAAGAAATATTTATTAGAATTTTTACTTTATTTTCTGAATGTATATTCTGCATAAACGAATTTATAACCTATAAAATGTACTAAAAAGGACATATCAGCAATTCAGTGCTATGGGGGAAAAAAAAAACCTTGCTTCCAGTTACTTTTGGTGGCTATCATACAATGGCAAAATTTTGTATGTGAAGTCTTTTGGGAAAGTTTTTAAGTAACCTTCGCAAATTTGATGTGCTGACTGGGCATTTTATTTTTAAGTAGTTTGCTTCTTGATCTAAAAAAAAAGTTACATTTTCTAATTCCATAGTTGTGCATTTTAGTGATGGTATGTATAATGCTTAATGTGCATTTACCATGTAATTGTGCATTACCAACTAATGTGCATTTACCATGTAATAAATGAAATGAAAATTACATCTCAGAACTTTTGTCAATATGTATTTTTTAATTTTCTAAATAATAGATGTCCAAAAATTATAGGTCAGTTGCCCTTTAAAAAACTTTCTTTCAATGTTAACATTCTTATTAAAAATATGCATATATAGCATAAATATGGATTTAGTATGTGTGAGTCAATTCATGTAGAGTAGTGAAGATTTAGTTTTATAACCCTCTAAGTGATTTGCTCTAATTTTTCCATGTCCACAAAACAACATAAATTGGTAATAGATAAAAATATTCTTCACAGAATTGTTTTTTAAGATATATGTAAAATAAAAAGTGATGAAGTGTATTTTAGAAATAAACAAGAAAGAAAATTTAAATTAATGTTAGTTTTATGAAAATGTAGATAGCCCTCATCCACTTAGAAGATTCATAAAATAGAAAAAATTATAAAATATGCTCTATTGAAAAATTTTGTCTTCAATGTAATAAATTTTCCAGAAACAAATAGCAGAATTCAAGATAAGAACTCATGTTTTCTGTGATTACTTTAAGTTCAACAAAACATTCCTTACACAAGCTATAAAATAATTATCTTATTTTTCCTCAAGTGTGCTAGTCTCTCAGTGGCTGAAATCCCCTCAGTAATGTTAAGTCTATGGACATTTGATGCATTTTTATATTCAAAATATCCCCTTGGTAAATTAATATTTTTAAGTTCTTTTTTTTAGTGTTCTCTTCTTAAAGGATGTCTCTTTTTTCTTAGTTTTCAAAATATTTCTAAAATCTATGCATAATTTTATATGAAGTATTAAAAATTTACTTCCAATTTATCAGTTTTTAAAGCATAAAATATTAAATTGAGCATATATCTTAACAACTAAGTAAAAAAGTGACATCCTTCAAGAAGAGTACACTGAAAAAAGAACTTTAAAATATTAATTCCTTAAAGTGATATTTTGAATATAAGAGTGCATCAAATGCCTGTAGTCTTAACATCACTGAAGGGAATTTTGCCACTGAGTGACTAGCACCCTTAAGTAAGTTGCACCATTCCTGTTTTAGTGATCGATACAATTTTTGGTGAATCATTGTGGTTTACATTTAAAACATCTATATTTCAAACAAATTGCCAGCATGCATGCTCTTAATTGGATTTATTAAAAATGCAAGCAAATCTCTTCTATTGAATCGTTCAGCTCATGGTTGCTTTCAACATACACTAAATGATGCACTTAGTACAGTAGATGCTTGATTTTACAAACTGGAATGGACTACTATAACATGTTCATAAAATCAAAAGTTCTTAAATGAGTATACAATAAATTAAAAGAAAAAAATGTAAAATAACTTGCATTTATTCACTTATATTTAAAAAACTCTCTTATTTTTGTTTCTCTGAAACCTGAAATGCTGCTATAAACATATGATTCTCCACATGTAATTCTTAGTGCTACATGAAACATATGATTCTTTATGATGATAAACTGTGAAGTCCGTTAATGTTAGAAAGTATCTCAATAGTGTCAATTCAAAATAACAACAGAGCCCTAAGAGCCATTCTAAGAGAGTAACTTCTTTAAGAGTAGGTCTGGGGATGGTTTGCTCATCTTCTTCTGCAACTGATTGTTCTCCTGTGTGAACACATTGCCATTATTCCTCCAATGATTTCATCAGCTGTAACTTAAATGCTGGCTGTTTTCATCTACAGCCAAAAAGTCTAAAAGTTAGGTCTGCAGGAACTTAAGGATCCCTCTTTTGAAAATCTTGTTTCAATAATTCATTTGAGAAGACATCAATATTACTTCTGGTTTCTTTGATTGCTTCTTCTCTCTTGCAACCTGCATGCTGAAACAAGTTTGCAATTATTTTTTGTGACGCATAATTCCATGCAATAACTGATAAATGCATCTCACTGTATACGTCAACATCATAATATTTTTCAAGTTCTAACTAAAGCATAATTATTTTCAAAAGCAGCCTTCTATGATTCCTTTTGAACAAATCAATCACTTCTTGATACATCAGCTGCCAAACTGAGGTGACATTTGCTGAAAAGATCACCACTTGGATCACCTGAAACATAGGAACTTCAATGTATTTAGAGCAGTTTGTCTACTATCAACAATTTTTTTTTAAAATTAAATTCTGGTCCAACCCTTTCAACCACTTTTCATTGGAAACATCTACATGTTATATATTTCCTGATAAATGGAAGTAGGATTTTCTTCAAGTCAGTCATATTAGCACCAAGCAGTATCGTTAGCCTTTGTTTTGCTCTTTTCCTACCATTGAATACATTACCTTTAAAAGCTATTGTTTTTTTCTGAAAGATCTTTGAAAAATAATCCAGTTTCATCTGCATTGGAAATATTTTCCAGTGCATATTTTGTTATCACAGACTTCAGCTTTCCTCCTTTTCAATTATTTGTGGTGGTTGTGTCCATGACTGTGCTTTCACCACATAGTTTTCTAATGTATCTTTAATGTTAGTTTAACTTTTCTGAAACTCAGTCATATCTTAACTTTTGCAACCAACCATTTGAACACTTGAAATTCTTTGCATCTAACTTCAAAGACGCAAATATGCCAGCTTACTTTTTCAAAAGGTTAACTTCATTGGGAATGTTCTTATTTCTTATCTTCCAAAGCCAAGCAGTAAGAGTCTTCTCAAAATCAGGAAATTTTACCTTTGTGTACTGAAAGTCCCTACCTATTATCCACAACTACAATTTTCAGCCACATACTTTTTACCCTCACATAATCTACAGTGGTGTATAATCTGCAGCTAAATTCCGTTCGCTAGGAAAGGGGGAAAAGGGAAAGGATAAATGTTATAGGGAAAGGATAAATGTTTATTTAATGTCTGAACAAATATACACAAATAAAAACAGTTAAAAAGATAAAAGACTAAAAAAAAAACTGCTAAAAATTAAATTAATCAGCAAAATGGAAAAATAATAAATAATAAAAGAACCCTTTTAATATTTCATGAATATTTATTAAGTAAAAAATAATTAAAAATGCAAATATAAAATAAAGCTTAACTTCGATCTTCTGTTATTAATTTCGACAGCATTATATCAACAGCAATTTTATAATCAAGTTATAAAATTTACCTGAGACTTAAAGAATTGTAATAAAATATTTGGAATAATTTAGAAAATAAATTAGCTCTCCACCACAGTAAATGAATAAAAACTGTTTTATTTAAATTCAGAATCATATGACTAAATTAAACAGATTGAGAATTTCCTCTGACAAACACTCGGATTCACTTGCAGATGAGTCCAGATCACTATTTTCAGTTTCATTTTCAAATGCGATCTTTGTTTTTTAAATGCATTCTTAATCATGGTAACAGTAATCTCATCCCATGCTCGTTTAATCCATTCACACACTTGTGTGTAAGAGGCACATTTTCTTTTACCAGATTTGTGTAACTATGTTCGCCTTCAGTCATCCACATTTCCCATAATTTTTGGACTTTTCTTTTGAATGATATATTGATACCAACATCAAAAGGCTGCAGAATTTTAGTGAGTCCGCCTGGAATTATCGCTAGTTTTGCTGATGCTGCTTTGCATGCATTTTTAGTCTTTTCATTTGTATGTGCTTTCTTGGAATCCATAACAAGCAATGCATCTGGTTTGAAGAAGGAACCTGTCTGCTTTCTCCAAACATCATTTAACCACAATGCCATTACTTCTTCATTCATCCAGCCTTTAATGTTTACTCGTATTTCAACACCTGGTGGAAACTTTTTTTTTGGAATAGTTTTCCTTTTGAAAACCACCATTCGAGCTAATTCATGCCACTTGCGGCACACGACAAAGCAACAGTAAAGGCTGTTTTTTTATTTTCTGATAGGAATGCTGTTTAATCCCCTAGAGTCAACAGTTAGATATGGAGGACAATCGAAGCACAATGGTACTTCATCCATGTTGATAATATCTGGTGAAAAATTATTTTCAACAGTTTTATAACATAGTTAAAAAAATCTACTTTAGTCTTCCAGTCGTCCGGCAGCTTTTGGCCCAGAGTAGAATGGTTTCTTACAGCAAGGATTTTTCTCTTCATGAACCTATAGCACAATGTAGTGCCGCCTTTGAAATTTTTTATTTTCATTTCTTCAGCCAAGATTAGTACTTTTATACAAATGTTTACTGTCGAAATAGGGATACAATTTTTCTTCTGTGATATAATCCAACCATGGAGATTATCTTCTAAAAGGGGCCATGATGGCTGACCATGTCAATTACTTCTTCTTTTTTGATATGTTTTTTCAAAGTTTGTTTTATTTTTCTTCCAAAGTCTGATACTTGACTCGTCAGTATTAAACAATCTACCAGCTTCTCTATTGCCGACCTCCTCAGCTTTAGCAGTGACAGTAAGTTTGAACTCTGATGTGTAACTAATATGCTTTCTGTTAGAAGACTTTTTTTTCCCCAAGATTCTCTTAAAATAGACAACTCTAATCCAGGACTAACATCAAAATGGTGCTAAAAAGACTTTTCTACTTAACAGATGCATGTGCAGAGCATGCACTACGAGCTACAACTAAAATGATGTTGCCATTCCAAAGAAAAAAATAGATTTAAAAGAGTGTTGCTGAATATTTTTTATAATTTATTCATAAGTATTCAAATATAAAGAAAAAAATAGAGGGAGCAGAAAAAAGCTAAAAATAGCAAATTGTAGCCCATTTTTTTTTCTTTTAGCAGTCAAAAATGTAGTAAGTAGCATAGATTTTAAAAAAAGTAGCCTAGAATGTCTAAAAATAGCTCGATTCACTACTTGTAGCCCAATTTGGCAACATTGTGCATGTGAACTACTATCGCTACATGGAGTAAATATGATTAGATTTAAAAAAAGGGTGGGCTGGTAATTCTTGTGAGACTGTGAACAGACATAAAAAAGAGGAAGCTTTGGAAGAAGAAAATCATTTTCCAAAAAACGTTTGTAATAGGTGGCATCATGTAGCACAGCTTATTACGGTTCACAGTTCACTTTTCTCAGTTCCGTTGTGGTTTTGATGATGGCACATCCATAACATGGTTCTATGCCAGCTGCTATTTGGAATGTTTAAGGATTTCCCTTTTGATGACAATCAGCACCATCTGTTTTCTGCAACAAAAATAATCCTTACCTATTTTCAAAAAGTTACTTGATTATCGGCAAGGGAAAAAATGAAAACAACAGATTATACGCACTGGCCTATAATCCACACTACCTAATTTCTAAGATTTTTTAACAGGTAATCCCCGGATTATAGATAATATTTTTGGGAAGGTGCAACTTCATTAGATGCATTTCCTATGGCAAGTACATTTTGTTTCCCCTTGATGAGAATAATTCCCCTTGTGCTCAATATACTTTTTGATATTCCATATTTTTTACCAATTTCAGTCCTAGAGTTCTTGCATCAACTTCTTTCAGTATTTTTTTTAAATTTTATCTGAAGTCAAGCATGGTCTATTTCCTTTAGTTGACATATTCAAGGAATCTGAAAGATGGTACACACAACACATGTGGGAATGACAAAATATGGAATGGCTATGTGAATCTGATAATCAGACCACTGTCTAAAAACCTCATACAATATCTATAATTATATCTATAACAATTATATCTATATATATCTATAATAGTAGTGAAAGAAAAAAGTTCTTTTGACACCCCCCCCCACTTCTTTTCCCACTTACATGTGCACCTGCACATGAGGATTTTCCTCTGACCTTTCAAGCTATAAGTCAATCCTCACTCCTCCCACTTACTTTTCAATGAAATACGAGAGAACAATTGAAAAAGGGCCAAAATGTCAAGCTTATTGAGGAGAGTTTATTTTAGTTCCTGAAATGAAGTAAATTTTAACATTAGTTCAATAGGATGTTGGGCTAGACCAGTATATCACTTTGTAAAAAAGGAGGTTTATAAAATCGAGTGTCTACTATATTATTGTCCTGAAATATGAACGATCTTTCGGAATCTTCAAAATTTGTCCCATATCTTTTCATCAAGCATGGCAATTATAATCACACAATTGGGTTTGCTGTAAGTTGTGCTTCATATTAAATCTTTCACTTATTATTTCTCATTTTAATGTTACAAGTAAGTTCCCATAAAATAGCATATATAGGTTAATAACTTTTGTAATAATTTATGAAAAAATGTTACTCAACATACTTACATTTATTTATTTTTTTAAAGTATTGAAACAGAAATTTAATTCACTTGTAAATGAATTACAATTGGTATTTTAAAATAGATAATGTATGTATAAACAATTACTAAATGGTGATTTTAGCCTTAACACGTTTAACCATCTACTTAATTTTCTCCATATTATGAAGATCCATTTTTTAGCATGTTGTTGCTGATTAATGTTATGCATTTTTTGCACTTCATTGTTATTGAGGAATTCATTTTATGCCACATATTAAAGATTATCCCTATTTTTATTTGTGAATATAAATATCAAATGCTTCTGCTTTCAAATTTTTATTTGAATGCTATATATCTAGAAAAGCTGGTGTATTTTTACGCTAACAAGGAGAGGACCAACTTTGATAATTACAGATTTTGATTATTTTTTTACATGTTGTAGGGTATAACCCCCTTAGTTTCAGGTTCAACGGATTTTATACAACGCTTCATAATTCTCGAGAAACAGGGGGGGGGGGGTGTCTGATATTATAATGTTAGTAAAGTATTTACTTTGTAACAAATTTTTTGCAAAGTCATAGCCTGATTGGTGTGACGTCTGCTTTTTATTTTGATAACTCGTATTCGATGGTGGTACATGCAGCATGCGATATTTTTTGTTTTATAAATATACTTGTATTTATAGTTTTAATAAAATCATTGTGAATTGCAAATTATGCATCAATTACTATTTTTAAAAATCTTTTAAAAGAAATTATTTATAAATTAATAAAAAAGGGTGATTTTTTTTTTTTCATAATTGCATTTTTGTACAAAACTTCATAAAACTGTTCATTCTTTTAAATTCACCTTTAAAATGCATTTTATGTATTCTTTATCAGTGTAATGATATTGATTGTGTCAATTTGTGATTTTAAAGAAACATTTATATATTGCCTTTGGCAAAAAGGCACTAATACTGCACTTTTTTTAAATAAGAAGCATTATTATGCTAAAATTAGGCATAAGAATTAAATTACAACATAATTTTGCTGTAAAAGGGTTTTTAAATTAAAGGTTTTTAAATCTGTAATATATCTGTTTACGTTTTGAATTATTTTTTCCTTTTCATTTATTTTCTTAATTTTATTTTATTATTATTTTTTTAAACGATTTATTTCATTAGAGCTAGATTGCGCTACAAGAGACATTAATTATTTTATTTTTTGTTTGATTTGATGCAGGTAAGGGGTTTCTGTTTGAAATCTTTACAGAAAAAGGTGACTATCATTCTATAACTATTTATAAACGTGTAAAAATGGAAGAAACAAACTGTTGTCCACAAGATCCTGAAGTGTTGTAATTCATTGATAATCAGAAAAGTGATCTCACAAATGCATTAAAGTATTGTACATTTTATTACAAAATAATGATTTTTAACAAATAATCTAGCACCTGAAATATCGTCTGTTTCTAGTGCGATGGAAGAAGAATTCTACAGTTCGATAATAAATATGCTGGATGAAAGAAAAATTGTACAAGATGATGGTTTGATTGCCTAGTCAATATTAGCTACATTAAAAAAAAATTCTGTTTAAATGATGAGAAATTTTTAATAGTAGTTTGAAAATAAAAAAATGATAAATAAAAATTACATACATTAACATTATAATTAATGCATAACATTAAAATTTTAACTATGATCTAATAATTAAATTAAAAGTATATATGTAAGAAATTAAAAATGCAAAAATCAAACAGATCTTGGCTTGGTATCGACCCCGGATTCACTGGCCAGCATGCTGAAGCAGTACTAATCAATCTATAACAACACATTGTCGTTTGGGCTAAGTTAAACTTTAAATTATATTATAATATTAGACCCTCCCCCTGTTTCTCAAGAACTAAAGAGTTTAAAGATATATAAAATCCATTGAACTTGAGACTAAGGGACCTCTGTCCTTTAAAATATATAAAAATAATTAAAATCTGTGATTATCAAAGTTGGTCCTCTCTTTGTAAGATAAAATTTCATCTCTGAATTTATTAATGCTTTTAAATATTGGATTTTGATAATCTTCTCAAGAATGTATTTCTTTGGTTTAGCTCTTCTCCAATATTCGTTTTACAAATATTCCATGTGAGTTTATTCTAGCAATATTCATCATTCTGTAAATATTACAAATGCCATATTGAATACATCATACACATGTTTTTATAGGCACCAACATTGCGTTTGGTCAGATTGTAAACAAAAGTTCTAATATATAATTTACTATAACTCTGTACTTTCTAGATAAAACTTTCTGAAATGTCTCTCTCTTTAATGCTCAAATCTCCATCACCTCCAAGAAGCTGCTTATTTTATTCAGTACTATCATTATTCCTGTGTTCATTTAGTGCTTTTATAAAATAAACCACCATTTCATTGTCATCTTTAAAAAATGTTTTTTTTTTGCTTACACATTTTAACTGTAATCTCAGTAAAAATAGCACAAGGCCAAAAGAAATTTCCAAGCAGACATATGCTTCAAAAGTGTAATGCCATAGCTGTTTTATGAAGATACAGCAACATAGGTGCTATGGTTAGGAGTAGCGTTGCAAAGGTTAGAAAAAACCCGGTTTAAACCTGGGAATAAACTGGGTTTTTAGGAATAAACCTGGAAAAAACCCGGGATTTTTTGGAATAATTTGGTTTTTTGGGAATAAACCTGGTCTATTGGAAATAAACCCGGGAATAAACCGACTTTTTGCAACTCTAGTTAGGAGTCCAAGTCCAATAGAATGAACCCAATGTCTTTCTCTACTAATAGGAATCAGTCAAAACAGTGTCATGCACATTTTGTTGGCTAACAAGCAGCAGCTATACAAGCCATTTATATGAATAAAATAAACATTAGTCACTGCTTTCACTATTAGTATGGAGACATGACTTACCTTGTAGAATTTTCTACAAAAATTTCATATTGCATGTTAACTAAATCTTCGTGTTAATATTGCATATTCATTGTGTTGTTTTAAAAATTTTCATAATTTATTGATTAAGCTGTCAATAATGAATGTATCTGTTGAAGAGTAATTCAACTAAACGTGCATTTTTGCTAGAGTGTCATGTTTCCATTTACTTATTTTTGAGTGTAGGATAATTTTTAGAGGTGAAAAGATCTCTCTCTTGAACAATTAGTGATGAATAATAATAAATATTTTTGAAAAATATGTGAAGGTGTTAAGGAAAATTTAATAAAATTATTTTGCATTAAAACACTCAAATTTTAACTTGAGCTTCTTTCGGTTCTTTTTTTTTTTTCATGAAAGTAAATTGTTGAATTCCAGAAGATACTTTTTCTAAAGGCTCTTTCTGCTTTCTTTATTGTCTCTGGTTTAACATATGAAAGGTGGAATAGAAGTCCAAACAAACTCTGTTCAGATTTATATGCCTTCAAGCCATTTTTTAATTTCATCAATAAAATGTCCAAAATTGGTATATAATGTAATCCCAAAATAAGTTGCAACATGCTCTAATTTTTTTGCTTATTTTGAAATAAATAGACAATGTAAGTTGCAAAAATGTTCAAAATAGAGTTGGAAATCAAATTATGCAAATAAAATAGTTCATCCTTTAATTTTTTTTTTTTCAAAAAGTTATTTTTTAAAATTTGTTACGACTCTTCTGCACAAAGTTAATTATAAAATTTTTCCTTTTGCTGAAACAAATTCATTATAAATACTGCATATCTGTAGATTTTAAATTAAATGAATTATGCTTAATTAAAAAAATGACCATTGTCAATGGAGACCAAATATCATTGGCAATGTAAATCTGTCAAGTGTAATAAAGAGAATAGAAAGTAAGGGAAAGTTTTTTTTAATTCTACATAGACTTGCAATGAATTTACAGATGCATTCCTATTTTTTACCTTGATACTTACCGTAAAATGGGGTGAATCAGAACACTTTTCAACTTTAACGTTGAAAAAAAAAAGCAATAACTGATTTTTTAATTCTTTTATTTTTTTACTAGAAACTTCAGTCTTGTTTTGTTCTTTACTTTTTAAGCAAAAACCTAACATTTGTTACTGTTTATATATATATATTTCATCTTTTTAACGGTGTTCCAATTCACCCCACAGATAGGGGTGAATCGGAACAAATGGTATAATCTTTATTTATTTTGATTCAAACTTTAATAGAGTTAATAAAAATAGGTAATAATGATAAGGGAGGAATAGGGACACAGTTACAATAAAACCAAGCCCTTATTTTATATACAAATAAAGATATGCCTTTTTAAAAATTAGAAAACAACTTTGAATTCAAGAAAAATTAAAATTTATTTTAAGAAATTGTATTCGAATTGCAGAAGTAGAATTTAATACAAATCAGTCCTTTTCTGTGTTATCCTTTTACTAGTAGTCATTGGGTAAGTGAATCTATTGAGTAACCACAATCGCTGCATGTAATAATACAATTTACTAATACTCCCTCATCCTCAGCCCTTAGTACTGTTTGCATCCCTCACTTTTTTAATGGGTTTTTCAATTTGAGATGTTTGTGTTATATTGTGGTTGTCAGAGAATAATTCTGTGCAGTTTTTCTAACTTATTTTTCATTTTTTAATTCTTTTATTGTGTGTTCCATGTCTGTTGGATTGGGTATTGACTTTTTTGTTTAACTAATTTCTTGGCATTTTTAAATTCTTCAAGTAATTAGAACAAACAAAATATTGTTACAATACATATTCATACATATGTTTTCATATATTACATGAAACTATTACTGTATAGAAAAATAAACCATCAGAGATAACGTGTTCCAATTCACCCCGTAAATCTTAAACCTCTGATGTTACAAACCATTTTTCATTTTTTCATTATGTAGTTTAGAAATAAGTAGAATTTAATACAGCATCTCGTTTACAGGCCTATGATTAATTAAAAATCCCCTCTCTTTGGTTTAGAATGTGAAAAATACTGTAGTTACACACAAAGTTTTGAAGACGTTGAAAAAATGAGGTTTTTGAGGATACACTTGAAGTTTTTTTTAGATACCACAGTAGTGGTACCAACATGTCAAAACTGAATTTCCCAGCTCTTAATGCTATTACCTTCATACAAAAAAGTTGGCAACTAAAAATATCATCACATATATTTATAATGAATTTATTTATTTAACCAGGAAGTTTCATTCCTATTCAACCCGCTGTTCCTATTCACCCCATTTTACAATACCATTTTTTGTTTGAAAAAAAAAAAAACTTGAATTTTAAAACCATTACAGTTTTGTGCTCATGTATTTCTAAAATGTTCTTGTACATAAAAAATTTCAAGTAAGAAAAATTGCTTGCGAATCGTCAGTTTTCCCACAAATAATGTACCCTTTTTTGTTTTCAAAGCATTTCATTTACTGTTCAGGAAAAAGCTTCCCCAATGTCAGTTTTCCAAGCATTTGATTAGCTGTTACAAATGACTTGCTTTGTTTTAGTTGTGAAAATCATTCTGAAACAAAATAGGTTTTTGCTTTCTGAGCTATTCAATTGAAGTCATTGGTTAATATTGAGTCAATCAGAATTTGCATGAGATATTGAAACATAAGTAAAAGGAGAAAAAGAATTCCAATTCTGAGATCCCTTTCCTTTTGGGCCCTTATTCAGCTTATTTAGTATTTTGCCCTTGCTCATACCAGCACTGTACCACCTATACACTATTTTATTTCAACAATATTTTCCCCATTATAGGATAAAAAATATTCATGCCAGAAGTAAATGGTTTTTCTATCAGGCTCTGGGGAAAAAAAAAAAAAAAAAGAATGAAAAAAAATCCATCTTGATTTGAGAAGAGAGTAAATTTAATGGCATTAATAAAATCAAATGGCTCCAACTTTTGAAAAATATTGCCTGCGTTCAAGAATTTTTAGATAAAATAGCGCAGCTTTATTTTTATTTTAGATAAGACCGGGATAATAACAGAAGAGGTTTAATTCTAAATAATGATTTCCTTAAGCAAAGTATAAAGTTCTACTTTTATTTAAAATATATTCTTATGCATTTTTCTTTACATGGACCATAATATTTATTATAAAACCATTAATACAACTACAAATTGAAAACATAAAATATTAATAAATGTCAACAATAATATCTAGTGAATTTATTTTTTTTATTGCTTTGTTATTCATTTAAATTTGATTACTATTCTTGCAATGCCTAATTTGGGTGCATGTTATTTTCTCCTGCAAACAAAATTGAAATGTAAAGTTACCTGTTTGTGTATATATATATATTAAAATTAAAAATGCACTAATAGTCATAAATCTAAAGAGAGGCAAGAACATAAGTTTGCCAAAAGTAGAAATTAGTCTAAAATATAAGGTTCATGCATTTTAGAAATAAATCGTATTATACTTTTCAATTTTCCATTAAATTGCCTAAGCTTTTAGAAAAAAAAAATAGAGAGTTGGAGAATTAAAAAAATAAAAGGAACTTACACTAATAGTTAGTATGGCATCTGCTAAATTAAAAGCTGTATTTTATATACTCATCACAAGCATCGTTTAATCTAATTTTATGTTGATATCCATATTTAAAACAGCAATGGGATTCAGTGTTTTCGGGAACATAGCAGACTGCAAAATTATTTTCAGTTTTTTTTTTCAATCCAGATAAGATCTTTTGACTACGGCTGTAAAAACTAGCATTGTAATGGACAAATGTATAAATTTTGCATTCTATGTTATGTATAACATTAAGTTATTCAGTTAAACAGATTTTATAAAATCAAGTGTTTCAGTTCCATGCTTAACGTTACAGCTCTATCACATACAATATATCTTTGATATCATAAAATATCATTGTTGGGAATATCCTCACTGAAAGAACAGCAGATATTATTGAATGGTCCTACACTATTTCTTTTTTTAATCATGTTTAAAATTTCATTTTCCTGTAAATGTCAGCAAAATATTTATATAATCTACTATTCCATGAAATTTGCACTCAAAATCACATAAGCAAATTCACGTTGTAGGAGGATGAAAAATTTGGCACATGCATGTATGCATAGATAAGCTTTAATTCTTTGAATAAATCTGTATACAGTAAGTAGTAATTATAATCAGTTTACAATAAGTACAATGAAATACTGTGGAGAATCCTTTTGTTCCCAGAAAGCTACCAATCAAGCAATTCTTCTAAATTTTTTATGTATTTTGGAACATTGTAATAAGAAGTCATTGACTTGCTGGTAAAATATGTTGGAATTTCTTTTTCAAGAGAAATTAATGTCTCCTGGAAGAACTTTTAGTTTTTCTGTGTGCTTGTCAATGTTGTCCTTGCTATTTTTAATTTTGTGAATGCCAATTAAATATTTTTTTCTGTCATTAAAAAGAAAATAAATAATGAAATAAGATAATATAAATTGGGTGGGTTGAGTGATTAAATTACAGCATGGGCTTGACAAGCTGATATAAGTTGATGTCATTGTTTGCAGTAATTCAATTGTCACTGATAATTTTCTTGATGCACAGAGGTGAAAGAAATGTATTTTTCAGATGTAGTCCTATCTTATTTCAGTGTTATGAAACAAACTGATATCATATTATGTCTGCCTGATAATAATATACTTTTGAATTGCAGTTATATATCAATTTCTATTTGCTGTTATCATCAATAAACTGTACATTTGCTAAAATTGTTAAACTTGATTGGCTACATTTGTATTACTCTAATAGTAGCCTATCCAACCTAGCGCCTGCGGGATACCAGAAAATTCTTACAAAAATCAAGACCTTGAATTGGAAATATTCGGAGATTTAATAATGCAAAAATTTCTGTTTCACAAGCGCCAGGTTGGACAACTCTGCTCCAATGGATTATTTGATTAGAAATATCTTTTTAACCTTTGTTATTATATTTTGATTTATTTTGAAGTTTTCTGTACCATTTAATGTTTACTGTCCTTTTTATGACTTGACAACAATTTTATTTCATGAAAAATCATCCAATTGCCTTATTTTTTTTTTCTAAAACTCAACATAATGAGAAACCTGGAAATTAAATTCTTTTTAAAAGCAATACAACGTAAGAATGGAAAAAATAAAAAAATAATTTCATCATGAAGATGGATCCTTTAACTTCATGCGAATTTGTTAATTTACATAAATCTGAATTTTTCCATTTTACCCATTCAGAAATTGTTACTCCTAGTCTTTAACAACTGATAACTTTCATAACAAGACATTTGAAATTTACTTTGAATCCTTAATTTTTGGACACTAGTCCATACTGTGTATCCCAAAAGTTACAGGTCTATTTAGAATGAATTTTTAAAAAATGGCAAACAGTAAAAATTCTCATTTGCTGCAATATATTTGAGGAAAAAGCAAACTTTGAGAAACAGGAGGATATTTAAGAAATATGAATTTAGTATAATAATAATAGAAATAATATATAGTTTCAAATAAATCTGTCATTTTTGGGACACATGGTTTTAACATGGTTTTTGACAATCTTTAAAATGGTTCAACCATACTCACATTTTATGTATCATTCTGTGAAGTGTTATCTGTTAGTTTAATAAAGTTGCAGACCTCCATATATTTTGTGCAACTTGTATTTTTGAGATGCATTTATATATTTCAAATTTTCCATTTTATTTTTGATGTCCTTTCCATTTATGCATCCGTCCTTACCTGAGAAATTTTCATACAACTTCCAAATCTCCTCAGATAACATTTTTTGAAAAAAAAAAAAAAAAAAAAAAAAAGAAAAGGTCTAAAAAATTACTTAATGTTGATTTATACACCCTTTTTAAGATATTTTAATGTTATTTAAATATTTTTGAAAAGTGATGCATGGACAGTAAGAAAAACTAATTAATGTATAAGTTTAAGTACAAATTTAAAACTGATGATTTGTGTATTTTATATCTATTTCTGGATTGTATGATTGTATTATATATGTATGTGTTCAAGTTTCTCCTACTTAAAACCAAAGAGTATTTTAAGCATTTAAGTTTTATATACATTTGATTATTGTAAAAATATTTTAATTTGCATGAAATTTGTTTTTGATAAAATTTTGTTATGTGTGATGAAAGAATATTTATCAAAGTTTCTTTTGCGATGTACTCTAATGTCAGTTCACATTTTTTCTAAAGCTCATTAGAAAAATATGATTATGTAGATAATTTGCCCATTGTCCTTATCGTCTGTATACTTTCTTTGTATGTTTATATACATACCTATATATATGCTGCACAAAAATGTGATAGAAGAATATAAAGCTCATTTTTCTACTTTATTTGAAATATTTCATGTAGAAAATTATTAGTATTTCATTTCATTTTATTTTTTTAAGAGCTAAATAATATTAGTTAGAACTTTTATGTTTAAAATGAATAGTCATTTTTATAAATGAGCAATATTTTGTTAGGGCTATAAAATTTTACAAACATTAAATTAATCTTTTCATAACTATAAACTGTACATAAAACATGGTAAAACCATAACTTGTTCAAGACATTCTGAAATAAATGATCTTTATATTGACTCTGTATTGGTATAATTTTTGTTTAATCATTGTTGAAAATTTTAAAAGGTCAAACACAGTAAGTAAATTCAAATCTACCTAGAGTTGTTTTAGCAATTTTAGTCACTTGTGCAAGATTTGTTTCCAACAACTGCACAAATAATTGCTTTTAATGAACTTTTAGATATGCCATATGCATGGGTCATTCCAGGTAACTGCCTAAAATGGTCCTAATTAATTTAGCCTAATTTCTTTGTTAGTGTAACACTCTTCTGATGGAATATATCTAAGAGTGTTTTCTGAGAGAGAATCTTTTCAATGATTAATTTTGGTAATTTTTTGTGATATGACTTTTTCTTGTAATCATCAGTTTCTCTTTTCTTATTTAAGCAAATGAAGTGAAAAACAACTTGGAACTACAAACATCTGCAGTTATACTATTTAGCTTTTGTAAAGAAATATATTAGTAAAGTATTTAAACGTCTCATTTCAGAATGTGTTAATACAGTAGAAGATCTATATAACGCAAACCTAAAAACGCAAGGTTGTGCGTTATATAGAATTTTGCATTATATGGATCACATATCACGCATCATCAAATTTACCTCATAAATATAGACAAATATGTCTGAAACGCATCAAAATACATTAGAATTACCTTTATACTGCATTCCTTATCCAGATTATAAATTTTTCTATTATTGCGATCATTCAACATTTTGTTAAATATACGTTTTAAAAATGGTCCAGATACACCTGGACCCAATTTATTCATTATATTGTTCATTTTCAAAAACATTTATTGTAATAATAATTTTTTTCCTTTAAAAGTTCTAAATTAAGGAGGTAAAATTGTACTAATGCATTAAATTTAGTTTTCAGACAGTAGCAGTTTTTTACAGTCTTAAAATTCAGGTGCTCCTTCATGGCAAAATTCATTGTTTACATCTGAAAGGTTGTGCGTTATATGGAGAATTGCGTTATATGGAGAATTGCGTTATATGGAATTGCGTTATAAAGATCTTCTACTGTATTCAGAATAACACTATATCAATAACTCTTGAATAATTTTTCTTTTCAATTACCTAAAAATTTTTTTAAAGGAGAAGCAATAAAGTTTAAAGTGAAAATTTTCTGTAAAATAACCAATGGTTTTCAGTTATCAGAACAAGATTTATTTGGTAAATTTTGAATTGAAACAAAAGTAGTGATGCGTAAAATTTTTTCCAGTTAAATTATTTTTATTGAAACAAAAGTAGTGTTTGGGAAATTAAACAATTTAGTGTGTGAGTTTCAAAACTCACCTTATCCAGATAATCAAATTTTAAGAATTTATAAAAAACCTCTAACTGCATCCTTTGATTTTCATTGTAAACCAACATTTTACCAATGTCAGGAACACATAATAAAACTTTTTTTTTTTTTTTTTTTTTTTTTTTTTTTTTTACAGTTTGTAGTGTTTTTTAGTGTGGGGTACCATCATAATAGATTGATAGGAAAGTCACATTTTTTAAATTTTTATTTTGAGTAAGGCAAGTTTTGAAACTCATGACCTTAATTAGGAAAGATTAAGAAATATTGTGTTATGGTCTTATCTTATTGAGTCATATTCATTAATATTTACTAAATTATATAGCTATTAGGTGCTTAAACTCAAAGAAATACACTTCAAATAACAGTTATTTTTTTCAGGTAGTAATTAACTAAAAAAATTGTCATCAAATTGTTAAATGAAATCACTTTTTAAGATGGGGGTTTTCAAATTGTTTCCTGGTTCTATGAGAATGAAAGAAGAAACTCAGGGAGCTTCTGACATTTTAGAATAAAATAGGGTGCACATGGGCAAATAGTTTGAAAACCTTTGCTCTTAAATTAACTACTTTTCAAAATACTTAATGAGTATAACTGTGTACCAGTAATATATGTAGCATATTTCTGTTCCCCCTTTATTATTTAGAATTTTTTTTATATTACTTATCTTCTGAAGTTTATAAAAATAAAATAAATTTATATTTATACTTTTGAATTTAACTTATTTTTTGGCAAGTTAACTGATTGATATCATTGCTACCTCTTTTTTATGTTTTCTTTATTAATGTTATTGATAGGTATTTGCATACTTCAATTGTTTCTTTATTTTTGTTTCACTTTAGGTATAGTTATTTTTACTTAGATGGAACCTTCATTGAGTTCAGATGAATGGAAAATAGCATAAATCTGTTAACTAGATTTAGCTTAAGATATGTTACTATAATTTATTGTTATTATAAAGTTACTATACAGAGTTTAATGTCTATCATTAAAGAGACCTAGACATGCAAGAAAATTTTAATGAAATAAAGTTTTTATATGCAGTAGAATTTAAATTATCCATTATTATAGGGAAAACTACATTAGTATGAAATTAAAAGCATTCTACTTAAATTATGTTAATTTTCAAATTTAGAGAAAAAATATGTTAAACTTTGCTATTTTTATTATTGTTATTGTTAATTATTAAAATGTATAATGTTTTAGTTTATTCTGGATGTTCTTGTGGAATATGGAATAAAGTTATTTCTTCAAAGTAAGTTTTGTTATTTGATGTATCCCTGTTCTTTTGTATTTTTAAGAGATTGATTATCTTAATAAATTTATGTTAATCTATTAAACTTTGTTAAAGACATGAAACACATTTGTATAATTTTATATAATTGTTAAAAAATGCAATCATCTTAGCAATGAACATTTTACAAGAATGAATATAGTTTCCACTTAAGATTTTTGAATACAACATAACAATAAAATCTACTAGCTACAATTTCACATTTGTTTTATAATTTATGTATTATATAAATTGCATATATTTCAGTGGGTTCTCTAAATTGAGTATCATTATTGTCACATTTTATTCAGTGATATGGGTTATTTTACAGACTTAAAAAAGTTGTTAATAAATGCTTGGTTTGAATATAAGTAACCAGAATGATCTTTTGGAAATATATATATATATATATATTACAGAGAAATAACTTAAAAAAATGGCAACTAAAAAAAAAAAAACTGTACTGATGTTTGATTTTGAAATGCAAACATAATTATGCAATGTAGGCGAGAAGGGGCACATTTGAACTGGGGGCACTTTAGAACATTCTAAATATTTTCTTTCAAATAAATTATTTTTAAAAACTGTCTATAGCAATACATTACTACTGTTTCAGTTCAATAAATATACAAAGCTGCACCATTTTGTATGCCCAATACTGTCTATGTATGATATGTATTTTTCTCTCTTGAATCTAAATTTACCGTAATTTATGGAATAAACGCCGCGGCGTTTACGAGTTTAAAAGTTGAATTTTTCATATGTGCGGCGTTTACACCAGGGCGGCGTTTACGAAAATCTTGAGCAAATTATTCAGTGTTTCAAAGGGAAAAAATCACCTTTTTTTCTTCTTTTTTCCCCGTAATCGCGATGTTACCGATCGTAAATCAACAAATGCAATACATCATGAGTCACCCTTTTCCAAGAAATATGGTGACTGGAGTAAGCAGGAAGGGACAATAGATACTTGCTTTTGTTGCACTTCATCATAGAAACAAAGTATTGGAAAACCAGTTTTTCCTGAATTTCATAATTGAAATGTCTCTTTTGTTGGTACATTTTAGTTCAGTTACAAAAACTACAGTATTTTCCATACGATATTTTCGATTCCCTGTTAGTGCAAGATTTCCCAGTTTTCATTCTAAAGGCCCAGACACGTTTAACTACTTCTTAAACATCAGTGTCGGCTCGTTTATTGTGGCGAGGCGGTGTTTTTGATCTTAATGAGTTTTGCAGGAAAGGGACGGTTGTCCGACAAAAAGAAAATCTTTCTGTCAAGTAGGGTAGATTGCTTATCTTTCGATTCTTTTGTTAATGCCCCTCCGTTCTTTTATGAAGAAATCGCAAATAATCCTATACAAAAGACTTCCCCACTTTTTCCAAGAATTAAATTTAAGGGAAGAATATTGCAATCTGTGTTGAGCCTTATGATGAATTGCATATTATTAAAATCTTTTTTATTATTTATTCAATAATAAGTGCGAGATTTTGTAATTTCCGTTTTTATGACAACCGATAACACATATTTAATGGTACTCTTTAAGGCATATTCCGTAAACGTTTGGGGAAAAAATGTTCCAAGAAAGTTAAAAAAAATTTCCAAAAAAGGAAAAAGTGATAAGTTATTTAAATTCTATTCTTTTTAGGTTTAAAAAGGACCTCGTGAATTTGTCATCAAAACCGCGATGTTTGAGTGTGGAAAAGAAATTAATGAGCTGTAAACAAACGAAAAAGAAAACAGAAAGAAACGATAAGCAAAACGTGTTTTCTTTCTTATTATTAAAAGAAAAAAAACGACATCTTCTCTGATAATTTACCGATTTCGTTGAAATTTTCAGCAAGTTGCAATAATAGTAAATTAGGATCTGTGATAAATTTTTATTAAAATATAATAAGTTATTCAAAAGTTACAGCACTCCACAAAAACGTCCACTATAAAGAAACTCCAAACAAAAACAAGTGGTCGGAGGTTTCTCGAAAGTCAACATTATCAGAATAAGGCTGCATTCAGATTGCAATAGTTTCAATTCAATTGAATTTTTGGAAGAGCCTTTTGTATAGGACCCATTTGCGGTTTCTTCATAATAGAACGGAGGGGAATTAACAAAAGAATCGGGATATAAGAAATCCACCCTACTTAACGGAAAGATTCCTCTTTTGCCATCCCTTTCCTGCAAAACTCATTAAAGATCCAAAACACCGTGTTGCCACAACAAACGAGCGGACACCGAACTTCAAGAAGTGGTCAGATGTGTTTGGATTAAGATCATCTGCTCTCCAAGATACGTTTAGTTACGCAGAAAGGAATTGTGTTTGGAATATTTTTTTCTTTTTTATTATTGTTAAAGAGAAAATATTTTTCGTGGCGGGCTTACAAACTGATGTACATTGCGAAAAATCAAATTTATTCAAAATGGGAGCGGTGTTTTCGAGATTTTACAGTATACATTTAAAATAAAAAAACCAACATATCAAAAAAAAAAAAAAAAAAAAAAAAAAAAAAATTCCGGATCCAGAAGTTCCGAAAAATCGGTTCTGTAATATAAATATTTTATTCCTACATATTTTTTGACAATTAGTTATTTTAATAATTTAATTAGTCTAATAATTCAGTTTTTTGCCGTATTTATGTGACATTTTGAGCATGTTATCACCTACTTAATAAGGCAAAATAATTTCTTTTGACTGCGGCGTTTACGACGGGTGCGGCAATTCTGCCGATTTTTTTCAAAACGCTGTCAATATTTGAGGGTGCGGCGATTACACCGGGTGCGGCGTTTCTTCCCTAAATTACGGTAAGAAAAAAAGTTGTAAGATTTTTGTTAAAAATTTCGTATCTTTACAATTTTGATTAATTGTTCAACACTTAAATAAAGATGTAATCTTTAGTTTATAAGCTTTGTTTTATTCAAATTATTCAGCTGATTTGAGTAAACAGTTGTAATGTTGAACTTCATGTGATGGGGAACGATTGAACAACTAAAACTATGAAGTAAAGAGTTGTTGATGTATCTAAATGTTATTATTTTTGGAATTTTTTTATGTGACAAGAGGTTAATTAAGAATATCAAAGAACATGGCCTTATACTGTTAACAATCCCCCCCCCCTTACTGCACACATGTATTACAATATCTGGATGTATCAGTGTATGGAAGTTTCAAATCTAAATTGATGATGGAATTCATTTATTAGATAATTGCAAATCCCAGATGCACAATAATGATTCATGATATAGCAGGTTTGTCTAACAAAGCCTATAACTCTTTCATTTACTCTTTCCCAATCATTATTAACAAACATTGGTTTTCGTACTAGACAAAACAGAATTTAAGTAAAATTTTTTTCATAAAAAGAGTGAATGAAAAATTTAAATTTTCCAGAAGCATCAGCTATTATATTGGTGTATTTCAAGGATATTGTAAAAATATTTTCACAACCAAACATAACTGGAGGGACATTTTGTGTTGTTTCAACAATGATTTTTGACATCAACTTTGATGGATTCAAGTATGGTTAAATAATAGAAAAATTGTTAATTTCAATAAAATAGTTATCTGATTTTATTCATATTACTTTATAAAAAATATGCAACTTTTAATGAAAACTCAATATTTTCATATTTTATTCATTTGTTCAAAGGCAGAAGGTCCATATGGGACAGGTTTGAGCAGAAATCTTTCAGCTATTTAAATCATCACAACTTTTTTAATTTACAAGGAAAACTTTTAATTTCTGGTTCATATCATGAAGAAATACATTGTTTTTATGTAATACTTAAAACGCAAAAATATAATTTAAATAAGAAATGTATTGATTTAAAAAAATATATTCAAACGTGCCCCCCCCCCCCTATGTTGCCAGAACACGGTTTGAGATTCGTTCGCTTCAACATTAGTCCATTTTGAGATTTTATAAAAAAGGAGGGGCCCGCTAGTAGGCAAAGCCAGCTACTGTCTGGCTGTGACAAGAAAAACAGTAGAACGAATTTTGGCACATCCTTTTACCAGGATAACCTGGGTATTTGACTTTATTTTAGGGAAGCCCGTCATTTCTCTTTCTTCCTTTCAATCAGTCATTCCCAGAACTCATAACCTTTTTTCTCTTTCCCCTCCTACGGACGAAGTTCCTTCCCTACAAGTTTTGGAACCTCCGAAAGCAGAAAATCTACTCAGGGTTTTTCTTTTCTGAGCCTGACTATAGTATCCTTTTGATTTTATGGCATATTGTAATGTTATAGATTTGCTATCCTATGTCTGAAAATATGCAGATTACTGAACAACCTTGCTTTTCTTTTGAACTGTAAACGCCTAATTCCAAATTTTATTTCTGTCATTTTCAATTTGAGTTTCTCACACAAAATCAGAAAAATTATTTTCTGTATGATACTCGCATTTTTAGGTCTGTAATACAGGAGACCCGTTGTAAAGTCACCATTATTAAACAGGAGTTGTATGATTTACATATTAATCTATCCAATTCCCAAAGCAAGTCTGTCAAGCATATTGCTACTCTAAACTCAATTCACTCTCTACTAAACATAACAACAGTTCACTCAATATCTTAGCATTGGTTAATCAGAATGCGGTAGTCAATATATCGAGTGTTAACCTTAATCAGGATGAAATCCACTATCTTAAATTAAATAATAATTTTGCACTAACTGGTAAACAGGGTCTGATTATCAATGGGGCACTCTCACACCAGTAAAAAGAAATACATTTTTTCCATATTAATGACAATAATTTCGAATGAAAAAAGGTTTAAAGAAGGCGAAAATTTTTATAAAATTTTACTGATGAGAGATTGCCCCTGTTAGTAATCAGGCTCTGCTGGTAAACCGTCTTTTAATACTATTGCTGCCATTGAAAAAGCCTTCAAGTTCAGTGATTTAAGTCCTTCTCAAAAGGATTCAATTAAACACCCTAATTGCCAATAATGTGGATTTCAGTAACCCGTAAGGCATGGTGACGTTACACTGTGACTTTGTGACCATCGATTGTTGATGTTAAGTCACAGTGATTAAAATATGAAGTTATGGCCGTTTTAGAGTTTGTTTGTGACGTCACATTGTGACCACTTTGTGAAGTCACGGTGTGACAAATTTGTGAAAAATGTGTCATTTGTGACTACTTTGTCATTAACATCGTGACAAAACTGTGACAAAAGCGTTTTTTAAAGTAAATAAGATGTTTTGAAAAGTTTTTGTAATTTTCTAGAAAATTTTAAGAAAGTTGCATCTCAGTCACAATGTGACGTCACTGAGTGGTGGCATTTTGGTCACAGATGTGATGTGACCACAGTGACGTCACTGTGACCATGCATGCTATGAGGGTAAAAATCTCCTTAAATCTAATATCAACAAATTTGCATCGAGTTGCATAAAAAATCTTAAATCTAATACAGACATAGTTATCAGCAAATCAGACAAGTGTGGCCCCACTGTCATTATGGATAGGTTTTATTACCTGTCCAAGACGCAGTATTTAATAAATTTGATAAGCGATGCAGATATGCATCACTCTGCATCTAAAGGTTAACCCTTTGCACGCGAGAGGTGATTCTCACTGACCACTAGTTTTCCGCGTAAAAGGGTGCTTCAAATGCTCTACACACCAGTGTTTCAAACTAATTTTCTTCGCCTTATCTAATGGCCGAATAATCTCATAAAAGATGATGAAATATACTTAGGATATTAGTGGAGTCCAAGCATTTGGCATTCCGATTTACGCAGGACTCTTGACAACACTAGCGGTGCGTGAGAGTCACCTCTTGAGTGCAAAAAGTTGACATTAGCTGTTCCGAACTTTTAACGTCCTTGTTATCTACCTACATAATTACCAAATTCCTTGATTGGTTGATTTTTTGCTTGGTGTCTGAAGTTACAATTTACTGAAGGATCCAAATATGTTGACAGAATAAAGTATTAGTATTGAAAATCTTTAAGTCTTTTACAATTTCTGTATGTAGATGACCTCCTAAGCAAAATATAAGCATAGTTTTAATTAGTAGACATTATTTCTAACTTATTGAAACGATCATATTCTTATGTGATGATATGTGGCTGCGTCGACAGCCTTTATTTTTTCTTTTCCAAGGACTGCATTATACAGGGTGAGTCATAAATATCGAAACAATAGGCTATCTCCTCAAATATTGTCCCTAGACCCATACTTCCAATTGCAAAAATTCATGAAAAGGTGAAATTTCTGATAAGTTGCAACTCCATGGGGGGTCTATTTGAAAAAATACGAAAATTAAATTTTTATACGGCCCCCATAGGGCAAAATTCCCAATTAGGAAATTATTCCTTATCCATTCCTAAATTGAACAAAACAAATTTCATCTCCGTATCTAAAAATCCCACAGAGATATTAAATCCCAAAATCCTCAAAAATTCCTGACTTACACCACTTTTCCCTGCCTCTAAACTGTGATTTCTTGACTCAATTTCAACGTTTGTTAGGGAACATTCACAAATTGCAATTTAGTAAAAATCGGTTTAAGATAGCGCTTTTTCTTAGGACAAAATATAGCAGCGTATAGTTGTTACGCTAAATTGGTATACCAGACGTCTGCCCGGGTCAAAATATCTAGGTCAGGTCCCAAACCGACCCATAGGGAAAAAAGTTCGGCGTGGCCTGAAAAAATGTCAACATCATAACCCGGACTGGTCTGGAAAATAGTTTAAATCATAGCCCGGTTCAGTCGCAATTTTCTACAGTTTTTTAATTCAATGGAAAAAAATGTTTCATATGGAGGAGTTCTGACCAAGAAATTCTTTTATAGCTTTTCGTTTTTTATATTTATACTTTTTATTATTAAAGAAGCGCCAAAGGCTGTAATATATTTATTTTATCAATGAATCTCTACTTATATGTAAATGTTTCACTTATATTTTAATATCGTTAATCCATATCCCATGCATTGGAGACTCTGAAAAATGTTATATACTAAAACTTTTTAAGACGGAATCACATAGGAAAGAAAAAATACGTCATAGACAGATGCTCTCCCTAGAAGATGTAATTGGAGCTTATTTTATTTTTAGGTACTATTGCATTTATTTTGCATGGATCAACATATTTTCCGTTTAAGACAGAATTCCGTCATAGGCAGATTTTTTTCACTGGTTTTATTGTATTATTTTTTTTTAGCCTTTGAATAATCTATTTAAAAAATAAACTTTAAAGTTTTTTTTTTTTTTTTTTTTTTTTGTAAAATAAAGATTTAAAAATCTATATGTTTTTCGTAAAAAAATCGATTGAGCCGAATTTTATTTATTTTATGCACGTATTAAGTCAGCCAGAGACAGTGATTTTAGTACGGGTTTTGTCGAGACCACGTTTGAAAATTTCATCCAGAGTGCACCCAAGTTGAAGGAAGTAGTCCCCTCCTTTATGAAAAGTACGCTAGGCCCGGCCTGGCGGGTCTTCAGGAAAAAGTAACATCTCGGTCCTGGCCCTACCTGGGCCCAGAATACAGATTTTTTTTAACATCCTCTGGAGGACAATAAAAAGCCTGAAGTTGTCAGAGGTAAATTTAAAAAGAAAAAAAAGACTTAATCTGCATCTTAGAAAAAGCATTTTTAAAAATAATTGACGGACATTTAAACAATACACTTCGTTTTTCTGCATAATGAACTTTTTATCCTCTATTTCTTGTCTTTAAATTATTAAATTTTACGAATTTTTAAAAGAAAAAAGAACTTGAAACACGTCATTTTTGATTTTTTTACATTAGTTTTGTTTCGGTAAATTTGAAAAAATGTTTACTTTTGAAAAAGTGTTTGCTTTTGAAAATATGATTTTTTTAAAAGTTATATTATTTTTTCAATAAACATTTTTAATAGTTTTAAAATTAATATAAAAAAAACCTTGGAACAAAACTAAAATCAGATTTTCATCTTTAATTAAATGGAAAGAAATTGAAATCCGATAAATAATGTTACGAGTTATAACGATTTTTGATTATCCCATTTAAACCAGTACTAACCACATGAAACTTTTATAAATTGCATGAGAAATTTTAGAATGTGATTTTCTTAGCAAATTATAAGGCTAACCATCACAAAAAAAAGAAAAAAATCAAAATTCTAATTCAAGAAATAGATTTTTACGCGTTTTCTAGAACTGTTAAAGTAACATTGTTTTTTGAATTGCGCGGATTTCAATTTGTGTCTAATCCCTTAAAACCTGATGAATTTTTTAACCCTTTGAGGGCAAGCAATTGCGTTCGTGTAATTCTGGACTCCCACCGGAAATTTGTAAAAAAGTTATATCAGAAAGAGGAAAAGCACTTTCACGCCTGTTTTCCACCAAAGTTAGAAAAGTGAAATTTGATGAAATTTTTCTGGTGTGAATCTTCATCTATCGTAGGTGGTATATAATATATACCACCGCCCCTCAAGGGGTTAAACGGCTATAACTTTGCGAATTTTGGAAATATTACGATGCAACTTTTTGTGTCTTATTCAGGACTGAATAAGGAAAGTTTTCCTGATTGGAATTTTCGTCCTACGGGGGCCGTATAAAAATTTAATTTTTGTAACTTTTCAACTAGACCCCCCATGGAGTCGCAATTTATCTTATCAAAAATTTCACATTTTATAATGAATTTTTGCAATTGGAAGTATGGGTCTAAGGGCCATAATATTAAGGGCCATATTCAATATTTAAGGAGATAGCCTATTGTTTCGATATTTATGACTCACTAGGTATAATATACATATATTTGAATTATATTCAGAATTGTCAATTGCATATCAGTATTATCGCAGAGAAAATGTTCTTTTAAATCGCAGTATATTCCAATTACGCACTCTAAAAAATAAATGTGTAAATCAGCTAATTTTACCTGTATATATGTGTAAATTTATAAAATTACACACCTGTCGTAAAATTTACACATATTTTTCTGAAATTTACCTGTTTTTATGTGTATTTAGCATATTAAAATAAGTGTGTAATTTGTTATCACTTGAAATACCCAGATAAGTGTGTAAATGTAGAAAAATGGTTAGATTTACACAAATTGATGAGTTATTCTATTTTAAACATATGTATGTGTACACAAACATGTGTGTAAATTTCTAAAATTACATGCTTGTCATAAAAATTACACACTTTGAACAAAAATTTAGCTGTTTTTATGTGTATATAACTTATGAAGTCAAATATGCAATTCGTTACCGCTTCCTAAACTCAGACAGATGTGTAAATGTATAAAATATTTGGAGTTACACGAATTGGCGTGTTACACATAATTAAAAATGTAAAAATTATCTTAGTTACATTTATTGTCATTGCTAGAGATCGACCGAAAATTCGTTATCGTGTTCGGCCAAAAATCCGAGTTTCACCGAAAATTCGTTTTCGGCAAAAATGCTGCTGAAAATTCGGCCAGACCGAAACTATTTGAATTCTAGAAATTTTGTTTCTTCTTATGGAAAATTTCAGTATGACTTCTTGTTTGAGCTGTTTCCGCTCAAATAAGATGCTTTTTAGATGCGTTTGTACTTATTTAAATACTTAGTACCCGCAGTCGCCGTTCAGTCCGTCTTTCCATCTGTCTATCTGTCCGTCTATCCGTCCGCATATAATAGAATAAAAACTATCCAACAGAATGCTTTTAAATTTAAGTATATAATTATTGCAAAATTCTGTCGTGTCATTTCAAACTTTCTGAAAATCGGATGTATAGTTTAATTACAGGGATGGTCAAAAGTTTTCCGTTACATTACGAACAATGAAAAAAAAATGTTTAAGAGGGCCACGCAAGGTATTAGATACATGGCTGTCTATGGAAGATAATCTCAGGTGATTTCACTAGATTTAAGCGTGTTTAAATTTTAGCTGAATAGTGGCATTATACAATTGTAAAGATTGTAAACAAAGTGCTCGGCTGTACAAAAGAATTAAGATATGCTACTGTCTATTGGGTATAAAATTCTGAAATTGAAATTTCAATTTAGTAGGCGTTTTACTTTACAACATAGTTGAAAATGTTTAAGAATTTGATTTGTCTGACCGTACTCTAATTTGTGTAATATAGTTGGATTGCTCTGTAATTGATATAAGATTTATCGTATTTTGTATTCATGCATTTTTGCATAAGACAAATTTTACATAATTTAACAGCTATTTCATAAATCTGTTTATAGTACGAACGCACCTCATTTGTCACGTTTGACGTACAATTTCCAACTTGTTATTTATTGCTATGAACTTCACTGTTTATAATTCTCGGTCATGTATGATTCAAGATCTGGGATAAAATTATAAAACAAACATGCACGCACATATGGTGCTTTTCAGCTGCTCGATAGATTTTTCAAACAAGAGCATTATTTCAAAACAATCTCAGGGAGGCGAAGGCATGGGAAGTTTTTTTTTTGGGGGAGGAAATAGCAAATGTTTATTTAAGTGCACATCTCATCTATATTTAATTTTTTGCTAAAATAGTAATCTATATATATAAAAGGAATTCTGAGGATAATTGAGGCACAGGCGAAAGCAAATCTTGGCAATGCGCCAACTCGGTCCAGAGGAAGCAAATCTTGGCAATGCGCCAACTCGGTCCAGAGGTATAAAAGCAAGATAGAAAAAAACGCGCAGGTCTGTGCATTCAAGTACAACCACCCATATGTATATGCTGAAAGTTTGTTCTGACGCTCACCCGACGCACGTGGAGTGCCGATGGTCCGGGGAGAGTCACCGGGGGATCCGTCGCGAGCTGAGAGAGAAGCGTACCATACACATAAATTATTAAATAAACCTTCAAATTAAGCCCGGCGAAGCGGGCTGGGTATGCTAGTAATTATAAATTATAAAATGATTATTTTTTATTACAACTTATTTAGAGTTAGTTTCGTAAAAAAAACCCTTTTAAGTCGTACTTTTAAATAGTAGTATTTTATTTAATTTCAAGGAGAAATATTAAATAACTGAAAAGTTATGTATATTCAAAAATGAAATATTCTTTATTGAATTTGTTCTCCACTGTTATAGACCGGGAGGTGGCAGCAAAGACACCCCCCCTCATCGAGTTCACGGATGAAATTTCAAAATTACTTAAAAAAACTTCGCATATTAAAACGGAATCGATCTGCTAACTCATCTCCTGGGGGGGGGGGGGGAACCGTCCGAAAACCCGATTTTATCGGTTGACTCGTAGGTTTATCTTTTTTTTTACCCAAAAGATAAAAACATGGGGAACTGGGAGAAGGGACCTCAATAGTAAACCTACGAGTCAAATTCTGAAATTTGGTTTTTAGACGTTTTCCAACACTTGGCAGACCGATTGCATTTTAACATGCAAATCGAGTTTTGAGTAATTCTGGAATTTCACCCGTGAAGAGATGAGATGATAATCTGTACTTCCGCCTCCCGGTCTTTTAATTACTTTGTTAATTAATTATTGTAAATGCTTATAATTACTGGCTGTCATAAAATATAAAAGTTGTATTATTATTTTGTTCATATCATGTTTTCGTTTGAAGCTTATACACACTCATAAGTATTTATGCATGTTTATTTTTTTTGAAAGAAATGTGTCCCTATACACCTTTAATTAATGAATAATTAATTGTGTACATTCATGTATGCATTAATAACTTTAAAAAAAAGAAAATTAATCTTTTTTTTTTCGTTTTCGACCGAAAATAGAAAGCTTACCGAAATTTGGTTTGTGTCACGTTTTAGGTCTTAAAAACCTGTTTCAGTTGATCCAAGGCCATTACCCATATAAAAACCATAGTGACAGTGATGTTTTTGTCATATTCCTGCAAATCACGATGGTCACGTCCCATCTATAACCAAAATGTCCGGACTCATAAAATCCCACTGTAAGTAAAATATGAGTTGTTTAGAAACAAAAAGAATGTTACTCAATGTAAAAAAAAAAACATGCTTCTGACAAATTTGAAAAATTTCCCGACGTTACTGCGAGTCACTCACATATGTGATCAAACGACCAGTATGTTGTTAAGTCACAATGTGAATGTTTATTTGAAAATAGGACACATTTAGTTATCGGAATTGTGTTAATGCATTTGTAGGATGATGACTGATTTTTGTTTCAATCATTGCAAATGGACCCATATTCATTAATTTATTTTCTATCACACACACACACACAAAAATGTTTTATACTAAATGCATCAATTTTAATCAGCAATTATAAATTATGATGCAAACATAATTTTGCATATAATCCACGAAATAATTTATTATTATTATTATTATTATGAAAGTTTTTCAAATGCTTTCTATATTCCATGAAAAGTTAATAACTTTGGTTAAACTTACAGCAATCTGTATTATAAAAGAAAACACATTCGTTAATAACAGCGATATCATTTTAACGGTGGCAACACCTGATAAATAAATTTCACTTGCACTGCGACTTTCTTAACTTCTAATAGTTGCACAATTTAATTTTTTTCACAATCAAATAGGGAAAGAAATGTTTCTTCAAATGTAATTTTTTCTATCGTACCTCAATTTGTTGTTTTTTATGGTTAAAAAATAATCTGAAACCATGTTTCTTTTTTTAAAACTATTGTGTGCAATACAATTACACAAGATTAAAATCCATAAAAAAAGAAGAAAAAAGAAAGAAAAGAAAATCAGCATTTATTTCCGGCTAATATTCTGCACCGAAATTGAAAACTTGCTTATAAATAAACTTGCATAAAAAAGTATATAAATAAAACGTAGCTGTAATAGACATGCAATAAAACCTCGCGCTTAAGCTATTAAAACTATTATGTAAAAAAAATGAAAATGATTATAATAGCAAATTTTTTTGTGATTTTGTTTATTGCTAACTCTCGGTATGTGTTTAATTCAAAAGTATTTCTATTACATTTCAAAACTTTTTTTAAATTTGTAACTTATTTTTTCGTATGAAAATTCTTTTTGGTGTTGTATATGAATAATAAAAAAAAATAATAAAAAAATATTAAATGTAAAAAGTTTATTAATTTTGAATTTAAAAAAAATATTTTTCTTCTGTTTTTTATAATCCGGGAAGTTTGCACTGATTTATGAAATTAATCTTAAAACCAGACACGGCAGAAAATAATATTCAACTGAGAAAAGCAAAGGTTTGTGTGTGTATGAATAAGCACAGAAAGGGGAGTGGGGCGTTTTGTAAAGAAAAGCTGCTTTAATATTATAAAAAACAGTTGTATGCATATAGTTGTATATATTAATATACAATATGGTTGTATACATTTTTTTCTGTTAATGTTTAAGGATTTTAAGTTATTCTTTAAAAATTTGCTTGCCACTTTTTGCAAACCTTTTAAATAAATGTAACATTTTCTGAATGTAAAATAAATGTACACAATTTATGCTACAACCATCACATAATTAATTATTCATATTTTTATTTATTGTTTTCCAAAAATGTCTTAAAATTAGTTAGATCACAAGCAGTTTATTCAACAGGAAATTAATATAAAATGACAAAGAAAAAATTTTCTTTCTCTTAGAACACTTTTTTGTTTTTAAAAACACATTTTGCATCTGCTTGGAAAAAAAGTCGTCTGCGGCTCGCTAACCGTAGAATATAAATAAACAGAGTGTATGTAGTAAGCTTTCGAACGAATGCAGGAACGATTACTCGACAACTTAGATCTGTATTGACGCGGATTTAGTAATTTAAACAATGTATTTCTCAGCAGCGCTTCCAAGATCATACTTCATGCAAAATATATAAGTCCGAGATAAATACACTGGCTTAGGCGTGGTGTATATGCTTCCAGCCTTAGCTATTGTGCTTATGTATTGGACTTATAGTTCTCCAAAAAAATCGAACTATAAAGAATGTCGGTGAAAAGCAGGTATGAAAAAAATTATTCTTGCTATTTGTTTTTCTTTAAATTATAAAGATTTTAATTAACTTCTTATAAACATGTTTTAAAATTTTAATATTTCATTAACTTCATTTAGTTTAATAAATTTATTGTTCATTTTGTTGAAATACATAATTTGCCTAGTGACAATTTTAATCAGATGATTAGAAACAATGATTTCAACAGCATTTCAATCAGACTTCTTCTCTTTTTAAAAATATCTGGTTAAGATCATGGTTTCATAAATTTTAAAAGTATATGGGAAAACATACAATCAATGGTTATGTAATCAGTAAACCTTTAAATATACATAAATTATTGAATAAAAAAGCCTTTTTAGAGAATGTTTTCAAACATAATTTTTAAAGTTTTGTGTTTAAGTAATATTCTGAAATAATTTGCATTACATATTTTTATTTTTTAAAAATTGCATCTGCTCAGAAGATGATTATAAGAAATAAGGCACAATGGATAAGTGTTTTTAAAAGAAAACATGGAAATGTAATATTAAGGGGGGGGGGTCGATTTCGATGATTATTCAATTTATTATTCAACTTGAGAAACGTTAAAAATCTATAAAGAAATATTCATAGTGCGTGAAACTTTTCAATTGTTAAATTTTATAATTTGAAAATTTTCAAAGTAAATTAGAAGTTTGGATACTGCATGCAAATGAAAATAGAGAAGTTACACAATCAATAACGATTTAAACATGATTTTACTAAAAAAATTTTTAAATATTAAAAGAATATCGCATATACTTCAACGATATGAAGCTAAAATGCAATAATTGTATTTCATTATTTACTTTTTATTCTGGATAGCTTTACTATTTTAGGTACTTTTTATTTAGCTGGGCGCCCGTGTTATATATACACATATATATACGTACATGTATATAAATACATATGTAACTATGAATACATATATAAGCATTATTACATACGAGGACCCCAGAAGCCAAGGGGTAGAAATGGCAAAATTGAAAAAAAATAAACTACATACACAGACGACCTAAAAATATGCTTTTTTCATTTCTGGTAAAGAAATATAAGTGATTTTCTTATTATTTGCTGAGTTATAGAGGCAAACCACTTTTTTCGAAAAACAAACAATATTGATTAATTATACATTTAAAGAAAGTTGTGCTTTATTTTTTAACAGTTATTGAAATAAGAGTTCAAAGACCAGAATGCAACAAGCAGATGTTTCCTATTTCAATTCACTCATTTGTTATTGATGTTCCAATTTAACATCAATTATCTTTAAACTCAATTTACTCCAAATCGAAATTTTGTCACTTGTACCCCTTGGCTTCTGGGGTCCTCATATATAAGCATGTATTTATATGTGTGCATGTATATATAGATACAATATGTGTATAGATAGATATATGCATGTGTATATATAATATTAACGTCCGATTAACCGAAAAGTACCCTATTTTATATCTTGAATGATATTATACAGATACGTTTCAAAATATATACCATAAGCTCTATTATAAAACGGTATGATTAAAATGGATTTCTTTTTTATAGTTATCATCTAATCCTATAAATAAAGTATTGGTGATAATAATAATGAACTAATATGTTCTATTTTATACCAATGATCTGAGTTCTTTTACGTATTCATTTACTTTAGAAAATTAGTATTGTTTTAACTATTCTTTTCTTATGGGGTTACATAAAAAAAAATCTGTTTTTTTAATAAACATATACAAATAAAATTTTCACCACATTTCATTTTAAGAACTGCATAATAGATTGTAACTCATTGTACTATTTATGATAGTATTAGATTTATAGTGACTCTGTCATTAAACATCCAGCAAACCAAATACAAACTTGAAAAAAAAAAAAAAAAAAAAAAAAAAAAAAAAAAAAAAAACGAATTAAAAATTCCACATTATAGGCGAAATAGAGTAGATGCGGTGCTATGTTAAATAAGCAATTAAGATCGTTGTTTATTTTTATCATACATTAAGAGTTTTTTGGTTTAAATGTATAATTTCACAAATAAAAATGTAATTTCGGCAATCTATTATTAAAATTATTTTTTTAATAATAATAAAAATGTTTTTAATTTTTTTTTTTTACTGCTTGTAAACTTTTATGTAAAATGAATTAATCTTTTATATCACCACGTTGTTTATCTGCAATATCCCAAAAAGTGAAAGTTACTCATACAATGAGAATCAATGTTACTTTTATTGTCAGCTTAAAAAAAATATGATTATATTTATTGTTGCTATCTTCAAACATAGCAGTTGTCAGCCTAAATATTTTTTAGAATTGTCAACATGCAGCGATACTGAGATAAATTTTCATATCAAAGTTATATTTCTTATTTGATTAGTTTTTCATAGTTATTGTAAAATGAACTTTGCAGAATTTGTAATATGATGGTAAATAGCTAAAAAGGAGATTTTTTACAAAGGTAAGTTCGTATGCTTTACAATTTTGTATTTGAAAAATGATGAAGTTGATGTGAAGTATATAAATTTTTGTTTACTTTAAACATGAAAAAATATCAATATTTTTATTTATTTATTTATTTTATACATTTTTAAAATGATTCCTTTTGACACTCCAATAAATATTTGCAATTTCAACATCGAATAGCACTTGAAATAATTATGTTTCAGCTTGTTTATCACAATAATTGATATAAAAATACACGTTTACACATTTTTACACGCCCTAGTTGCCCTAGTTTTCTTAACACTATTTCTACCAAAATAAAATTCCATTTTTTAACAAAATTCAATTCTTTCTTTCTTTTTTTTTTGTATGTGTATGTATGTGTGTGTGATTTTTAGATTGAAATAATTAAAAAGTATTTTTCATACATTGAAGACATTTTTAAGCGTATTTCATTCAAAAACAACAAAAATTAAAATTTTAAAAAGTATCATTTGGTATCCGTAGAAATACTGTTAATATACGAGTAGATCGAAAAAGTCAAAAAATTACTTCATACCCATAAAAGAAAATAGGTACATTTGCATTTTTTTTGTTACTTTTTATTTTATTTTTCAATTTTATTTTTCAAATAGTATTTAAACTCATTGTACATTTTAGAATCGAAGTAGTTTGAACTTGTTTAGATATTTATGTGTTGCAGAGATCTCTTGAAGATGGATTGCCAAATTATAGAGCATATATGACTTTATAATAATATATATTATAATTAACGTTTCATAACATATATGGCTCGTTTCTAGTCATCATATGTGAAGCATACCTACATGACTTGTGTATAAGATGTAAACGATGACATAGATGTGTATTTATATATATAGGACATAAGACGTAAATATTACTTATATAAGAATGTTTATGGAAAATAAATGTTTGGAATGTATATATGAGAACGTGAGTTTCAAAATTTAAAAAATCGAATTATTACAATCAATCTCTAATATTAATGAGCCTACATCGAAAAAGCATTATAATCTGCAGAAAAAAATAGTTTTATCGTGCATTTCTATTATTGTAAAACCACGCTTTATAATGAAAACCATTGAATGCAGTCAGGTTTTTCGCGATTTCCTGATATTTTTTTTATTTTCTGTATAAGGCCAGCTTTGAAACTCACGTCTTCATATATGAGATATGATCAAAGTTGACCGGCCAACTGCGATTTTAAACATTTTGTTAAATATCTAGAAAAATACACGATGAATTATCCTGAAACTCTAAGTGCGTAAATATAATAGTACAGGTCACACATTTCCTTGAAGATTTTTTCATCAAACTCCATAAGGGACTGTCAACAAATTGAAAAAGAAAGAATATCCTTTAGATTACCCTGTCAAAACTAATGTTGCAAAAGCCATCAAACTATAGATTATGATTAAGTGGATTATTGTAATAAACTGTCTTCATTTGTATGTGGATAACATGTATACTCGTAGAGAAATTAAGATTTTAATAGAAATAGTCTTAAATTTTGACAAGTTTTTTTACTTATAATTTGCAGAGTTCTGAATATAAAATAATGTACTTTTACGAAAATATGACAAAAAACATTATACATTATAGCGTTTGCAGAGTTCTGAATATAAAATAATGTACTTTTACGAAAATATGACAAAAAACATTATACATTATAGCGTTCACACATGCGCAGTGAAAAATTATTCAGTAAACCTATTTATTTTTCAAACAAACGTTATTATTAATTCTGATTAAAAAGTATTGTGTACAATGTTTTTTGTTATATTTTCGTAAAAGTATATTACAGTAGAACCCCGATAATTCGGCCCCGATAATCCGGATCTCCGGATAATTCGGATCGGTTTGGTCATTTTTTTTTCAAGTTTGAGAAGCGATTGGCTAATTTCCATAACATTTACTTGTTTCATCGTCGTATTCTAAATAAAAAAACTTTTTCTGACATATTTTCGGAATAATTAAGCAAAGTAAACATTATTACTGTCTGCAAATATTCAATAAGTTTATCATAAAGGTGATTTTCTGTTAGTATGTTATATTTTATTTCATTTTTTTCTAATTCTCCGGATAATCCGGATTGGGTCTGGTCCCAATTAATCCGAATTATCGGGGTTTTACTGTATTTTATATTCAGAACTCTGCAAATTATAAATAAAAAAACTTGTCAAAATTTGAGACTATTTCTATTAAAATCTTAATTTCTCTACGAGTATACATGTTATCCACATAAAAATGAAGACAGTTTATTACAATAATCCACTTAATCATAATCTACAATTTGAGCGTTTTGCTACATTAGTTTTGGTAGGATTATCCAAAAGATATACATTCTCTTTCAATTTGTTGACGGGTACCCTATGGAGGATCGGGAAAAAATGTTCATGATAATATATGGCCTGTGCTATTATGTTTACACACACCTGGAGTTGTAGGGAAATTCCTCGTGTGTTTTTCTAGATATTTAACAAAATATTTAAAAATGCAAGTGGGCGGTCACCGTGCATATATATATTTCAGGATGATTTTGGCGACATCGTAACTGCAACTTTGGTGTAAACCCCATTTTCTCTGTCCACCATATCTGTATCAACTACGTCTACTGCATTATAATCGCATATATTATTTATAGTAATTAATATCATACAATTAAAATGCTTAAAATATAAGTACTTAATATCGGTTTTCTTTTTTATATTTAAGATTTTTTATAGTTGTTATGTAATTAAATAATCACTCGTGATTTAGCGTTCAAAATGCGTATTAAAATGCTAAATTAATTTCATTCAGTCAATAGTAATTAATAATCTTTCAATTCATTCAATCAATAACCCTTATAATTTAAAGATTACAAAAAGTACTATGTATAATGTAAGAGAATATTTTTTTATAAATAGATTTTATATTGATTATGATTTTAACATTCAAGCAGAAATATTTCTTTAGTAATTTTAACAAATATTGCTGTTAAATGTCACACAGTTTGATAAAAGAATAATTCTATATTAATTTTAATAAATTATTTTAATTAGTAAATAAATCACCTGTAATTTTTCTAACAGAATTAAAAAGTATTTTGGCCTAGGTTTGAAGCGGGATTTTTTATGAGAGCTGCCAATGCTCTACCAAATGAGCTATCGGGGATGAATCTGGCGGACACAATTCAGCCAAAGAACTAGAATAATATACTAAATAAAGCTAACTAATGCCAGACTGGCAGCTTACGCTAAAAGTCCCTGGTTCGAATTCTGCCCTGGACGCTTTTTTCACCCATTTAGTAAAATTATATTAAAGGATAATTCTGATTGAACATTCGTGGTTAAAAATGACTAGCTATTTGTGGAGCTTTACATGTGTGATGATAACTTTGGAAGTTAAAGTGAGCAAAAGCTTTCAAAGAGAGTGCAAAAATACAATTAGCACAGCCCACGCAAAAAAAGTTTGTAATAATTTATTTAAAAAAAAGAAAAAAAAAAGGTACGGTTTTATTTTTATCCTGTACACCGCAACAAGTTAAAAAAAATCCCCATTTTGTTCGCCATAAATGCAAAATAAAATTATGCCATTTTCAGAATATGGAGAAATATGAATTTAAGAAAAGCGGAAATTCTAAATAAATTAAAAACAGCTCAAGCTGTTACACTTGTAAGACTGTGTGAAAGAACTTTAACTTTTAACTTAATTTAAAAGACAGTCTTCATACTGTCTATATACAAATTATACATTCCTGTTCATAAACTATGAATGCATCATTTTCCGACTTCAAACCAAATCTAACAGAAAGATAACATATTATAATTTGAGACTATCCTGATTGTTTGTAAATTAAGCATATTGGGATTTGTGGCCTTGTTTGCAAGTCAGTAAAAAAAAAAAAAAAAAAAAAAAAAAAAAAAAAAAAAAAAAAAATAAGTGCCAAGTGTAAATGAGTTTATTCTTTATGCAATTTTGTTCCGTGATCATGAAAACTTTTTTTTTAGAATTTACATATCAAAGCTTAAGGTAAATCTCTGTATACAAAAATCTGTGTATTTTAAATATTACACAAAAGTGTGTGCTTTGCATGTTACGCATACATATGTGTAAGAACAGAATATTAACACATAAATCTCCGTATTCTGCATAGAACACAAAAATATGCGCATTTTGCATATTACACAAGATTATGTGTATGTTCCTATTACACAAAATATGTGTAAAAACAGAATTTTACACATATGTATGTGTAAAAATATTGCACAGAAATATGTGTATTTCAGTGCAACTTACACATTAAAGTGTGTATTTCAAGAGTTATCAGATAAGTTTTACACATTTGGACTTATCATCAAATTACACATTAAAATGTGTATTTTTAAATTTACACATTTGGCGCAATTTACACACCAATTTACACATATAGACATGTCGTTTTTGTATCATCGATTTACACATTTTTGTGTGTAAATTTACACATTTATTTTTTAGAGTGCATGAAATAACATTTTATATATGTAAACATTCGTATCGAAAAACCCGGAGACTTGGCAGCTATGAAATTACTGGTAATTCAGAATGTAATTGTGAAAAAATAAAGGAAATGTTCCATATTATTGAATTTAATAGAATATTAAGATAATAAAGCGTGCGCCTAATTTTCTGCCATTATAAAAATAAAATCAATACTATCTAACGAAGTTTCAAGCATTGTTCACTATGATTTGAACGCAGTAATTCATGTACATTTATTGTAATATTTATATGTACCGACGTTTAAAACACAAAATTAAAACAAAATATTTGCATCTTTGTGTAAATCGCTTGCCCAATCAAAAAGTATTTGAACATTTAAAGTAATTAAATCTTTCTTTTTAACCGTTGTTTTGTCATGCTTTATTTTTTTTAATGGTATTCAAATAGTCCCAGTGTTGTTTTTAAATGTCATTTTAACCATTTCGTGGATAATTTTTTTCTCTTTCTAATTTTCTTCTGTGTTTTTATTTTTATTTTATCATCGCTTAGGGAATTGTATTCCAGATAAAAACGGGAGGTTATTTTATTTAACTGAATTCTATTTCCGCAGAAATTGAGAAAGTGGGAGCGTAGAATTTCCCCCACAGGACACTTACTGATGCACATCCACAAGGTGTTATATCCCTTGGAATTTCTAAAAAAGAATATCGTGCATACGGAAACATCAGAACAAAAGAATTCTGGAAAAATACGATTGTGGTTTATTTATTTTAAGGTTTGTTTACTTCTTACATTTACAGCAGGGGGTTTAAAAAAAGTCACAATAAAAGATGGACGTTTATCTACATGTAGAAAAAATATGTAGATTACATAGAGAACAATGAAACATACTGGTTTCTTTAAACAAAGTTGCAAATGAAAAAAAAATCCCGATGGAGGATCCTAATTAAAATCTACGATATTTGCAGCACTACAGACGGAAAGCACGCATCGACGACTAATTACTTATAAATGAATGGAATTGTCATTGTTTCATAAGAAATTTGATTGAGAACCAGAACATGTATAGCTGCCAAGTCTCTGGCTTTTTTGGATACCAGTATTTTAATACGGAAAAGGTTCTTTTATTTAATGGAAACATTTGACAGATTTAACCTTCCTACCCTGTTCAAATTTTACTCAATCTTGATTAAAAACATTTCACACCAGAATTGTTATTTAAAATATTTTAATATATTTGATTGACTCATTTCTCTGAATCTATTATTTAACTTTCTTTATGAAAAAAATTCTGGTTCGAATCGCATAAAACAAATTATAGTTATGGGTCGATTAGACCCATTCAGGGTACGAAGTTTAATACAACGGCATTTTTTCTAAGATAATAGTGGTGTGCTAAAAGCTGGAGACTTGACAACTCTGAATACGTGAAAAGGCGTAAAAATAAAGAAAAAAACAAAAACAAGAGAGCAATTAAAACTGTCTCCAAAATAACTTTATTCTTAGAATTATTTTACAGAACTATAGGTATATTTGAAGATGATCTAAGTTAGTGGTTTCCAACCTGGGGTGCATGAAAAGAATATCGGTAATGGCGGAATTCACAAAAACGATTAAACCTTTTAACCCTTTCCGGCACACTGTGCCTGGTCTGGGATACTTAATTTTAATTCTAAACTTGCAAACGGCACCAATAATATTTTAGTAAAATTTAGCTTTTACGATAGAAGACTAAATTAAGGGATTCAAAATATCTAAAATTTTCGCTTGTGAATTCCGGTGTCAGTCGATAATTTCTCATTTTACCAACAGAATTTGCCCGTGCCGGAAAGGGTTAACCTCTGGAGGGAAAATTTCTTCGATAAAAAAATCCATTGATAAAAATTAAGAGGGAAAAATTTCACCCATCTGGGGTGCCCACAAAAGCTATTCGCTCATCAAAAGGTTAAGTAAAAACACATAGCGATAATTCCCAGCAAAGAAAGAAACAGTGGGCCACCAGCTGGAAAAGAGATGGCAGCCAGCAGTGCCATCAGCGGTAAAGTGCAATGATGCCATTACTAAAAGCAATGCAAAAGTGTCCGTGCTAAATGCAGCTGGCCCATCAGTGATGGCGATAGGGATGAGAGTGTTCCGCGTTTTTACATACCTGTTACGTCGTCGATAGCTTGCAAAAGGACTTCTGAATACGTTGACTAGTCGTAAAGAATAACTGAATCACTTAGTTAACACATACAAAACAGAACAATTTATTTACATAGTGCCACGTACGATTGGCAGCGGTTGATGCGCTGCGCTTACATCCATTCAATTGGCGGGAAGGGGTCCCGTACATCAACAACATTCTGCGCGCAGTTGCGCCCTCTAACGACAATTGCTATGTGCGGAGGAAACACTCCCCCGGCGATTGAAATCACAGTTTCAATATAATTAAGCACATAATTTTACAAAAAAATCATACAAGAAAATTATGAGACATAAACAGTTACATACACAATAATAATAGGATAAATGCACTATAATACTAGGTTAAATACAGAAATAATATTTTTGAGAGTTTACTTAAGATAAGAAAGGTAATTTGTTACTCAACTGGTAAGATACAGATATCTCTGACATTTCTCTTAAGAATTCGACGATCTGGTAACTGTAAATTTACCGTTCTCACTATGTTATCCCGTCCTTTAAAAACTTCAACTATTCTACCAAGTATCCATTTGGTAGAAGGTAAATTTTCCTGCCTTATTAGTACCAAAGTTCCTTTCTGTACATCATCCTTTTTAAATTTCCATTTGCTTCTTTCTTGAAGAGTATTTAAATAGTCTCTTTTCCAAAGTTTTACAATTCTCTGGCTAAATTTGGCGATTTTTTCCCATTTTGATAGCCTGTTTTCATTAATATTGTCTAATTGTGGTTCGGGGATCGAAGTAATCGGTCTGCCAATTAAAAAATGGGAAGGGGTCAGAGTTTCAAAATTTTCAAAATCTGTGGACAGCGGGGTAAGGGGGCGGGAGTTTAAGACGCCCTCAATTTCAGCTAGAATCGTTAAAAACTCTTCCAAAGTTAATTTTTGATCACCTATTACTCGTTTTAAATGAAACTTAAATGACTTCACCCCCGCTTCCCAGATGCCACCAAAATTCGGGGATTTGGGGGGAATAAATTCCCATTTGATACCTTCATGAGTTAAAAAATTACATAATTCTTCATCTGGGAAGCAAACTAATTTATGCAATTTTTTCAACTCGATGTCAGCTCCAATAAAAGTTTTTGAATTGTCCGATAATATTTTTGCACATTTGCCTCTTCTCCCAAAGAAACGTTTTAGACTAGCTATAAAGGCCTGAGTAGTGAGATCTGAAACAAAGTCTAGGTGTATCGCCTTGGTAGACAAACATACATATACTACTACATAAATTTTATTTAATACACCCTTCCTTTGATTTTTAAATTTAATGGAAAATGGGCTACAATAATCTATACCGGTTACCCCAAATACATAATTAGGTGTTATACGTTCCCTTGGCAAATCAGCCATCATTTGGGAGCTGACTACAGGTTTGTTTTTGAAACAATTCACACATTTATGCACGATTTTGCGGCAATTATTCCTGCCATTAAGCGGCCAAAAATTCTGTCTAACATGAAAAAGCAAAGCTTGTGGACCTAAGTGAAAATATTTTAGATGAAAATAATTCAGTATAATATCCTTTAACTTGTGATTAGAGGGTAACACAATTGGAAATTTTGAATTAAATAGCAAGTCTGAAAGACTTAAGCGCCCCCCAACTCTAATCAACCCGTCTTCTCCTAAAAATACATTTAATGAAGCAAGTTTACTTTTACTATGAACTGTCTTACCCTTTTCCAGACATTTTAATTCCTCTGGAAATTCTTGTCGTTGTGCTGAACGAATTATAACTGATTCAGCATATCTTACCTCATCCAGAGTTAATGGTCCACTTCTCTTCTCGGGATGGGAACAGTTAAAATAGAATCTAAAAATAAAACTAATTATACGAATTAATTTAGTAAAATTGTTAGTTAGTGAAAAAATGTTATTAATAATAGAATGTTCAGCAGACAAATTTAGAGTTACTAAACTATCACTAATAATGTTCTTTCTTAGTTCTTTAATATACATCTCTTGATCTGGTATGACTAAAGATTGTTTCTTTTTGCACATATCTAAGTCCTTCAGGAACTTTGGACCAGTCCACCATATAGGATTCTGAACAAGATTTTCGGACTTTATGCCTCGTGTCAAAAGATCTGCCGGGTTCTCGGATCCTGCGCAGTGAAACCACCTAGATGAGTCTGTCAGTTACTGTATTTCCTTAACACGGTTTGCCACAAACGACTTCCACTTATTTGCAGATCCTTTGATCCAGTACAAAGTGATCTGCGAATCAGTCCATAAGTACACAGAAGAGGGTCCCTTGCGATCTAATACCTCTTTGACTTGACAAGTCAAGCGCGCTGCGAGTAATGCACCCAAAAATTCCAATCGTGGAAGTGATACCTTTTTCAAGGTGCAACTCTACTCTTAGATGTGATCATATTAATGAAGGATTCATTTCTTGAATTTACTTGTAAATATACGACAGCACCGTAAGCTTTTGGACTGGCATCAGAGAAGGTGTGCAGGATTAATTCGTAATCAGAGTTTTCGGGGAACTGAAAAACATTTCTTGGAATTCTTAGATTTGCTAAATGAGGTAGTTCGGAACACCATTGTTCCCACGTCTTTATAATATCAGGGGGTAATTCTTCATCCCATGACAAATTCCTACTCCAAATTTCTTGTAGTAAACATTTAACTCTAATAGTAAATGATGATATTAGACCCAGGGGGTCAAATATTTTGCCTATTACTTGTAAGACAAAACGTTTTGTATTTTTTGTCTTGCTCAAAAATTCTAATAAATTTTCAGTTTCCATCAAAAGTATGTCTTGTTTAGGCTGCCACGATAGGCCTAAAACCTTGTATGATTTATTGGGTTCAGAGGACTGAGGTAGAGTGCTAAACCCATTCTTTTCCCACGTTTCCATTACTAGTTCGTTATTCGAAACCCATTTCCTGAAATTCATACTCGCCTTCTTCATAATTTGGTTTGATTGTTGAGAAATGGACCACTAGCATTTCTGACGTCAAAGAACGTCACGACAGATTTCAGCTAATCAGCTTCTCTATTTATCCCACAAGCGTTCACCAAAAGCCAATCAAATACCGCAACGCTTGTGGGAAACATTGGAAACTCCGCCCCGTGCTAGTGGTCAATTGTCAATGCATCTGAGACAGTGTCCGTCCCGGTCACTAAATCGTCAACATAAATGCAATTTTTTAGTATTTCAGTTACTATTGGATATTCTTTTTCAAATTTACTAAGATGTTGTTTAATTGTAGCTGATAATAAAAAAGGGCTTGAATTCAAACCAAAGGTTAGTCTTAGAAATCTATAAATAATAACTTTAAATGTATCACCTGTGAGAGGATTGTCATCTACAAACATAAATCGTAAGACATCTCTGTCCTTTTCATTTATACAAATCTGCAAAAAGGCCTTTTCTAAATCGGCCAAAACAGCAATTTTGTTGAAGCGAAAAAAAATCAATAAATGAAAAATATTTGGGTTAAGATTGATTCCGGCATCCAAACAGTCATTTAATGATAACTGTCCCGCTTCATGTGAACTCGCATCGAAAACAATGCGACATTTTGTGTATACACTGTCTTGTTTAAACACTGTATGGTGTGGTAGGTAGAAAATCGGATTGTTAGAAAATTCTTCGGATTCGGGAACAATTTCAATAAAGTTCATTTTTAAATATTCATCTAAAATTTTACGATAATTGTCATATAAACTTGGATCACGTTTCATTCTTTTTATGAGATTAGAGAGTCTAATTTCAGCTACCTTATAATTATTTTCAAGATTTTCCCAGTCCCGTTTCCACGGGAGACTAACTTCATATCTATCATTTTTGAAACGCAAAGTTTCCCGGAATTTTTCCATTATTTCTTCGGAATTTACACTACTTGGTTGGTCTTTTATACCCAGTTGTTCTAATTCCCAAAAAACTCTCAATCTTCGTTTTTCTCTAATAAATGACACTTATATTTACTTGCATTTTTCTCACAAATTTGGCCTCCTACAATCCAACCTAGCTGTGAGTTTTGCAAAATTATTGAACTATTAGGAATTTTGATTTGACCAGATAAAAGTAATTGGTAATAAATTTCCGATCCCAGTAAAACATGAACTCGTTGTGGTTTGAAAAACTGTGGATTTGCATACTTAATGTTATCTGGTAAGTTGAGACTAGAAATGTCTACTTCACTTGAAGGGGTTAAACCCGTGATTTTAGAAACCAAAAACATTTTACTCGAATTTTTGAAACTCCGATCCTTATTTGTTATTTCTACATGAATTTTCTTTTTTATTTTGCAGATAGAATCATTTAATCCTGTAATTGTGGAATCAATATTATACTTTTTTAATCACAATATATCAGCAGCATACGTAGAAATTAGTGAAACATTGCTTGCAGTATCTAAAATAGCAACGAAAGAATGATATGTATCATTAATTCCCTTTAAATAAATCACACCTGTTGAAATTAATCCATAACTTGTGTCAGACGAGTTAGTTTGTTTATTGTTACTTTGACAGTTTAATGATGAAATATTTGTCCTACATTCTAACTGATTTGAATTTATGTTTTCCTCCGTTTTCGATTCAGATTTATTTACGATATAATCACTTTGTTTGTTTTCATAAGTAATTTTCGAAAAATTGGCGCCGTGAAGGCTACTATGGTGCGTTTTACAACAAACTTTACACTTTTTATTTAATTTATTGCACCGATTGACACCGTGCATGTTTGAAAGACAATTAAAACATAAATTAAATTTTCTCACTTGAGTTAATTTGTCTTGTGGTGATAATTCCAAATAACTCTTACAGCGGTATAAATAATGGGGCTGGCTGCATAGCTGACAGTTAGGTTTTTCGTTCGCTAAAACAAAACTTTTTTGTTTATGGGCAATATCAGGTTTCGATTTTATAACAGAGCTGTTTTTTTTTAACATTCTCGAGTGCTTGCGCTCGTTTCAGTAAAAAATCAATAAATATTTCCCATTCGGGTAGTTCATTACAATCAAGGGACATTTCGAATGCTTTTCTGGTTTCATCATCCAATCGTTGTAAAACAAAATACATTAAAATGGATTCGGACAATTTATTGGCTTCTAGGCCTAGTTGTCTGAGTGCTCTTAAATGGCTCATTAAATTATCAACTAAACTACGGATCTCTCTCGCGTTCTCAATTTTCATTTTGTTGTTGCTTAATAATTCTGAAATGTGACTATTTACAATTAATCTTTTATTTTCAAACCTTTTTTTTTAAAGCTTCAAATAAAGAAGTGTATGAATCATTAATATTCTGTAATTGTTTAACAGGACCTGTGAGCGCGGATTGTAAATAATACAATTTTTGTGCGTCATTTAGTTCGATATTTTCATCAATTAAAGTGGTGAACTGCTGTTTAAAATTCATCCACTCAGTGTAACGCCCCGAAAATTGGGGTAAATTAATAGATGGCAATTTAATCTTTGCCTCATTAGAACTGTTTCTATCAGAAATAGAATTTCTACTTTCACTAATATCAGATACAGGTTTTATTAATTGAATTAAACCTACTTCTAATTCTTCTAGCTGGTCTTCGATTTCCATTAACGAGCTTTCGTAATCTTCCAAATCGGCGTCTGCTATGATTGCGTAAGCTTCATTACGCAGTTCGTCGAGCTTTTTCTTTAAATTCTGAACTGAATTGAATTTCAGTTCCAATTCTTTTTCGTTAAGCTGGCCCTTTATTGCGTTATTTATTCTTGTAATTTGGGCCTTAATGTTGCCCCGTTTCCTATTCAAGACAACAGTTCCTGTGATAGCTGGAGCGGTAGTCATTTTTATGAATTTAATACAGAATTAAATTCCGCATCAGATTGAAACTTAATGTCCATAGGTTGGTCGTACAGATTCGAGCTCTGCGGCTCGCGCGGAACAAAAACTTTGTTACATCGTCGATAGCTTGCAAAAGGACTTCTGAATACGTTGACTAGTCGTAAAGAATAACTGAATCACTTAGTTAACACATACAAAACAGAACAATTTATTTACATAGTGCCACGTACGATTGGCAGCGGTTGATGCGCTGCGCTTACATCCATTCAACTGGCGGGAAGGGGTCCCGTACATCAACAACATTCTGCGCGCAGTTGCGCCCTCTAACGACAATTGCTATGTGCGGAGGAAACAATACCAGTATAATATTAGAGAAAATATTGTTCTGTTAAATCGCAGCATTTTTCGTTTGAGTAAAACAACATTTTCTCTAAGATTATACTGGTGGGAAAAAACGCGGAAAACCGCGGAAAATTCTCATCCCTATGGCAAACAGCAGGCCAGCATTAGTATGCCATCACATTACTTCAATCCGGCACTTTTCCTTCAGTGCTAGCACCTATCCTACTGCTACTCCTTTGCTGGGCCAGCACTGTTAATCCAGCAACATCATCTATCCTGCAGTGTTTATACAGTGATAAACCATCAGGCAGCTTTTTCTTACAATGAGCAGAAACCCATCCAGCACCCTTATAAAAGTTTCTAATAGAAATCTATAAAAAAAAGTATTATAGAATTCTAGAGAATTATGGCCCTTTTTTCTATAAGCTAGTTTAACCCTTTCCGGCACACTGTGCCCGGTCTGGGATACCTAAATTTAATTCAAATCTTGCAAACGGCACCAGTAGTATTTTAGTAAAATTTCGCTTTTACGATAAAACCTTAAATTAAGGAATTCAAAATATCCAAAAAACTAGTTTGTGAATTCCGGTATCAGTCGATAATTTCTCATTTTACTAACAAATTTTGTAATACATAACCGGAAAGGGTTATCCGAAAGCAGTATATAGAAAGAATATAATATATAGAAACATTCAAATATATTCAGATTTCGCCAATATGCAGTGGACCCTCCCAAGCACTAACCGCTTTCGATGCTGTCTGAATTTTGTGATCGGACGAGCATTCATGCCTTCAGCATATGCTATGGCTGTTCACACCAGTGATGTCCCCACACCAGTGATGTCACCAGTGATGTTCACACCAGTCTTTTGTGATGTGCTTTCCCAATCTTTAAAGCCATATAGAAATAATATACATTTTATACGCTGACTCTTTAATCTGTGAATTATGAAAACCGAAGTCATTTGTAACTTAGAAAATCAGATTTAAGAAGAAAAAAAATTCCGTTAAAATAAAGAATATATTTATTGTTTTACTGATTTATTTAATTATTAATGGTTGTTATTGTTCTTGATCACAATCATAACGTATGTAATAGTCGCTAATAAGAGATTAAAAATTCCAGAATGAAATTCCAAATAACCAGAATGACGAATTCCAAAATACTCAATGTCTTCGATATTCACAGCGCCACCTAGTGTATTGGCAATTCAAGCGCTCGAATACGCCATCTGGTGGAGAAAAGATGTAACTTCTCCATTCAGGATAACGCAGTGTAAGCTCATTGCATTACATGCGTTTTAAATTTTTTCAGAATAATTATTCTTTTGCACAATTTCAGATTTCCTGTGACATTTGTTTTGTATCTTATATGACGAAGTAAATATTATAAGAATTTGAATATCTAAAACTATTAAATACCGTAATTTCGGGTGTATAAGCCGCAGACAAAAAAATTCTTTTTCGACCCAGAATTTTTTAAGAAACAAATATAACTAGTTAGATCGCCTTAAATATTTGTCTTCAATCACTAAATAAGATTTCTGGGTCAAAAAAGAATTGTTTGATCCGCGTCTTATACACCCGAAATTACGGTACATTTATAATAAAGAATTGTTTCAATGGGACTTAAACATTAGTTAAAGGGAAATTAAAGGTACAGTTATCCTGTACCGAAGGTTGCGAACAGCGCCTCTATAGGCCGTTTTAGTTCCCAAAAGGTTCCCAGCAATAATACTGCAAAAGTTCGTGCACTTCCATCGTGTGATGGGCAAGCGCATGAGATAAAACGGAGGCCGATCAAAAATTTATTTAATGATTTCCAACAGCAAAGTTGCCTGAAGCTGTCCAGCAGTGATCATGCAGTGCTACACCCACTTCTCGATCATTGCCAACACCTGTCTTGCGGCTGGCCAGCAATTTCCTCTTGCTGGGTTGATAGTTTTAGATGACAAAATTAATCATCTGTAAATCCAATATATTACACTCAAAATGAAGGAAAATCCCCATTATACCCAATAATTCATTGATAATGCAATATCAGTAGCTCAGCTTGCTGATAAGCAAATTGGATGAATTCGTCCCCCTGTCTTCCCGAAAAATTCAATTATTTATTATGCAATATATTTTCTGACCACTTTTTTTATTGTTCTGTGTTAACCCATGGGGATGAGCGACACGTATACATACCACGAAAAGACTTAAAAATCCTTTTTTATACCCGACAGTAAAATTCTACGGTAAAATTTACCTTATTTAGCAATTCCTTGAGCATTTTCTTGATTTGATAAGGCACAAATTTCTGTTTTTAATAATCGGTGACAACACATTAAAGATTTCGTAAAAGGCTCATGTCGCAAAGGGGTTGACAGCTCTGATGATAGAATTTTCTGCCACATAATTTTAATTCCGAAATGTCACAATGGCACCAGAAAATTCGACTAAATTAATTTGAAAAAGGTTTAATGCATTTTTTCGTGTTTAACTTTAACCGTTTTTTTCTTTGCAAAATACTGGTACCAATGTGACATTTGGCATTTTGGAAAAATTTACACCCCAGAGCTCAAAGGGTTAATAATATTTGCAGGACGACTAAAATGCATCAGATCTTCAGATTTTAACCATTTGAAGTCTGATGGGTGAATTTCCTACCACTTAATTTTAATATCCAAATGTCACATTAAAACTGGAATATCCAACCAAATTTATCTGAAAATAGTTTAATGCATATTTTTCGTGTATATTTATTATAAGCCGAATTTTTCGTTTACAAAGTACTTTTGGCAATGTAACGCTTGGGCATTTTGAAGAAATTCACTCCCAAAGGTCAAAGGGTTAAAGTTTTTTCTTAATTTTTTTAATCAATAACATCGTATGATTTTTAAAATTTCACTTAATGCTACATTTTTTTTAAATGTTTGGCTAGTATTATAAAAAGCGATACTAACGTTAAAATGCAAGGAAATCTCAGTGTAATTTGTATTGATTTATTATATAGTTGTGATGAGATTACTAGTAAAAAAAAAAGCATGTTGAGTGGAAGGGGAAAGAGAGGGGTGTTTATGAGAAATGGGGTTATTGCGAAATGGAAAGCCCAAAAAAGGGGTACGTGAAAGAAAAAAGTTTAGGAGGCGCTGATCCAGGGGACTAGCTTTGAGCTATATGAATAATATGGTAATGCATAATCCTCAAAAGGGTGAAGGCTCAACTGTAATCAATTCGAAGATCGTGATTACAGCCCGGGCAAAATTTCCCCAAAAATATAGGGTAAAAATTCCCTTCTTGTTTAATCACCTTATCCATCCGAAATATCTGTCACAATTAAGACAAAAATGACTACTTGCTTTTACTGATAGAAGTTTCCACTGGGGGTGGTCAGGCCTGTGGTTTCACCACATTGTGAAAACAAAAATAAATCTTCCTGCTAATGTCAGTGGATTGGCTTTCTGCCTGTGCAAACTAGTAAATTTTAATATAATTATGTTCCTTATTTAAACGCCGTTTTCATGCAGAATTTCAAACATGAGTGCGATGAAAATTTACATTCATTTTTATTCCGACGTTATTCAGGCCGTTATTATATCTGATGTAATCAAACAGCCGCCATCTAGTGACCACCTCCCTATTTGCTTCAATCGCAAACGGTACACACTACATTATGTGTCTCATCTCTTTTATTCTTAGCTTCATTGTAAATAAACGTTTAAACGTCTCTAAAATAAACTTAATTTATTCAGAGGCACAAGTCTGAAACTAGAGAATGGCAGGGGAGGCATGTGCCCCGGGATCCAGAATGAAGAGGCACCAAATGAAGATTTTTATTTCTCGATTTTTCTTACGTCTATGTTTAGCGCGGTATTGTTAACTTCATCCTATCTGAGTTATGCCAAAGCATATAAAAAATCTAAGGATGATATGGCATAAGGGTTCTTTATAAAGCAGATTGTTTTGCGATTCTTTTCGATTCCGTTTTCAAGATTTTAATGAGTTAATATTTGACAAAGCAGATTACTTAGTTCAGTATTACATAGTTTATGGTTACATATTTTAAATTTTAAAATAAGTTCGCTATGAGAAAATTAGTAAAATTCTCTTTGTAAATATATTTTGCAGAGGAGGGGGGAGGCGCTAAAATCCATGTTTGTCCCGGATGCAGAAAAGGCTAGTTTCGGCCCTGCAGAGGCAAGTATTGCAGCATTCATGAAATGTAGAAATGATTGAATGATACCAGAATTTACAAACAGATTTATTTGAAAATAAGTAATTTTTTTTCCTACGTACTTATCTGAAGGAAAGTTTTCATTCCACAATTTCGAAGCCAATGTAGCATTTAATGTTTAAAATTAAGTACCGTAATTTCGGGTGTATAAGCCGCGGATCAAACAATTCTTTTTGGACCCAGAAATCTTATTTAGTGATTAAAGACAAATACTTACGTCGATCTAAGTAGTTACATTTGTCTCTTAAAAATTTCTGGGTCGAAAAAGAATTGTTTGATCCGCGGCTTATACACCCGAAATTACGGTAGTCATAAATTGAACTACCACCCTCCAAGGGGTTAGCATTCATAGCGTTCATAAATATAAACCATCACTATCAGAATTATAAATTGTAGGTCTAATTGCAAAAATGTTTTTTTTCTTTTTTTTTCTTTCTTTTTTTTTCTTTCTTTTTTTCTTTCTTTCATTTTTTTTTTTTTTTTTTTTTTGTAAATGTTACATAACTTAAATTTTTATATGATCCCTGATTTTTAAAAGTTACTTCTAGAAAAACGCATACACACGTATATATGTGTGTATAAATACACACACACATACCGGGTGTCCCAAAAATGACTGATGGATTTTAAAATTTAATAACTTGCAAACGGTGACAGCTATTTAAAAAAAATTTGCAGGAGAGTTATGTATAATGTCAGGAGTTTTTTTTACCGTAATTTTTGATTTTAGTTCGAATTTCAAACAATAGATGGCGCTGACGGCGATTGAAGGCCAGGTGATCAGTGCTGAGGGAGGTCAGTTTCGGCGTCGACCTGGCCTTCAATCGCCGTCAGCGCCATCTATTGTTTGAAATTCGAACTAAAATAAAAAATTACGGTAAAAAAACTCCTGACATTATACATAACTCTCCTGCAAAAATTTTTTCAATAGCTATCACCGTTTGCAAGTTATAGAATTTTAAAATCCATCAGTCATTTTTGGGATACCCGATGTATACATACACATATATTCCTCCATGATAGAAAATTATAATTTAGAGATTTCGTTCAGCTGTAAACTTTTCTTTTAATCATATTGCATCCAGTTGCATATAATTGCAGACATTAAACATTATTACCGGTACACTTTTGTCGTTCAATGCAAAATGTTGTGTCTTATTTAGTTAAAATATTTCAAATATCTATATATCTATATCTATATATATATACCGGGTGATCCAGAAGTCCCGGGACTTTTGAAATGCTAATAATTAGAAAACCATAAACAATAGAAGTATGCGGTTTTCACAGAAATGCTGAGAAACTTGTGGGATTTGTTTTTTCGATGAAAAAAAACATATTATGTTAGTTGCACTTTTTGACAGCAGGTGGCGCTAAAATTGATAGTATTGTTTTTATAGTATGATACAGTTCATTTAAAAGAACGAATTAGTGTCCAAGGGTTACAAAGTTTAATCATGACGCTCATGGCTTATAAGTACGGCCGTGAGCCGATGCAAAACAGCGTGCACAGTATCCTCAGAGCAGAAAGAAATTCCAGAAGAAATTTCAGTTCATCGTGATATCACAAGTTTACACACTCACCATAAACTGCTGATTTCTACAGAGTATTGGCATAGAATCCTTACCTAATTTACGATTGTAACAGACATTTGGGATCTCATGTTTCTATTACGATCTTCCAATGAGCCTTTTTCTCAAACCTTGCTTACCGCAGCATTTCACATTTGCAAAAAACGTTTGAACATAAACCACCGTTAAAACGAAATCTCATCAATATCATAGAAAAGAAGTTTCGCAATGAGCTCATGTGTCTATATAAAGCATGGTATAGGTATATTCAGTCTTATACAACAGCGCCACCTGTTGCTAAAAATGGTAACTATATATATTTTTAAAAAAATCATTCTAAACAAAAATCCCACATGTTTCTGAGCATATATCTGAAAACAGAACCTTCGTATTATACACAGTTTCCTAATTATTAACTTTTCAAAACTCCCGAAACTTTTGGATCACCCGATATATACATTATATGTATATATATACCAGGTGGGCAAAAAGTCCGTAAAAACTTTAAAAGTTCATAAAATCCAGAAAAACAACTGTAATAAAAAATGATTTGCATGATTAGCATCTACAAGGGATGGGATTTTTTTTTTAAAGAGAAAATAAATAAATAAATAAATAAAAATAATAAGTACTTAAATAGCAGTTAATAGCTATCGGTGGCGTATCCAAATCAAAGGAAAGGTATGCAAATAACGAAAAGAATGTCTTCAAATCGTTTATTGCAATTCCATGTTTCTCATATGACCACCATCACAGGGGATAACACATTGCAAGCGAGTCACGAATGCAGCAACGGTAGAGTGCAGTAGGTCTGGATGTATCCATGACACTTGACTGTTGATCATGTCTTTTAGCTGCGACAGATTGGATGGACCGGATCGCTACATTGCGATTTCAAATATCTTCATAAACAGAAGTTTGCCGGTGTGAAATATGGAGACTGGGGAGAAATTGGGAACATGCAATTCTTGCTAATGATTTTGTCTTCTCCGAAAGTCTATATCAGGAAGTCCTTGACCGGAGAAGAAATTGACTACGTGCTCCATCTTCCATAAATGTTCAAACTTGCATGTAGTAAGCGATTTGAAGACATTCTTTTCGTTATTTATGTATCTTTTGTTTGACTTGACTATGTCAGCGCCACCTATTGGCAGTTTTTGAGTTATTGTTTCTCTCTTAAAAATTTTCCGTGATCTATAGATGCTAATTCTGCAAATAGTTTTTATTTCGGTTATTTTTCCAATTTTTATGAATTTTTAAAATGTCTACGGACTTTTTGCCTACCCGGTATATATAAATATATATAAAAAGAAGAAATTCTAATTGTCCAGGACATGACTAACGCAAGGGCAGGGGTGCAAAAATCTAGGCGCCAGCAGGCAGTTTCTCACCACAAAATTTATTTCGTTTTTCTTCATCTAATATTTCGTGTAAAATTCCTGCTAGAATGCTATTAAATCTTGAGCGAAAACAACTTTAAAATTTTAGTGGTGAGAAACTGCCCTCTGGCGACTAGATTTTTGCACCCCTGCGCAAGGGTATGGGAGAGCATTTGCATTGGATCTTCTACTTGTTCGGGATTCTCGTTTGAGGGAGCCAAACAGTTAAATGGGTCAAAAGTGATAAAAAATTCTTGCATTTTCAAAGATTCGGGAAGGGAGTGTGTTCCTGCCCTTTGTCCTCTCTGCTTCCAGTCCCCATCTCTGCAAAAAAAAAAAAAAAAAAAAAAAAAAAAAAAAAAACACTGTACAACAATATCATTTGGGTCCTAAAGAGGTTCATTATTACTCAAAAAAATTTTATTGTTCTCCGTAAAAATCAATTCTTTGTAATCATTAAAAAATCAATGATTAAATATTTTTTATAACAGCATAATATTCCATTGTTTCAAAACAAATTCATGAGTGATATTTCCTCGTAATGAGGCAAGTTATAATCATCAATGATTATCCACAGGTTTCATTTCTGTTTTAAGTATCTGATGATATTCGTAGATAATCGAAGGGAAATTTTGCACACATACTCTTGTCAACCAATCTATATCTCCCCCCCCCCTCTATTTTGCAACTATATTTCCTACTAGTATTTCTTTTCCCTTAAAGTTGTGAGCATCGTGTGATTCCCTGAAAACAGCTGTGAATAGCATCTAGTACTTTATTTATGTTTACTTACAATAGATAAGAAGTTTAGTACCTAGTCATTTCATCATAGTTGACGAAAAGTTTGGTTGGATAGATAGAACCAATTTTGCCAATTTGGTGAATGAAATCCTTTTTGCATGAAGTGATTCAACTATGTGAAAAACTTATGGTAGTACTGTTTCTTTTATATAACCCTATATTCTACCTGATTTTCTAAACTTTTGCATTTTATACTTTTGCCTTCTTAGATCCAAAAGTTAAAAAAATAAAGCGCGTTTTAACCTTCTTGTGACAATCTGTATATTTCTATGCCACAAACTTTTACAATTTTAATTCAGCAATAAACTTTCTGCGTAAATTTTAAATGAACATCAATTCATCAAGTTTTAAATAAAATTTTTTTCTCTAAATGTATATTATCGATTAATTTTTTTTTCAAAAATGCCAATGAAAATATTCTTCAGATAATATATATCTATGTATTTAGTAATACATTATGCATACACATATAATTACCAATAGCAATTTCGAGCTGCAAAGCTTGTTTATAGTAAATGAGCTGCATTATTTCCTGTTTTAATTAAAGCAAGGAATAATTTATTTTACTGAGCGATTATCTCTTTGAAGATAGATTAAATATTAACCACTAGGGATAATGAGATTAAATTTCGTAGGCGTATAACGAAAAAAAGGATTAAGTTTATGGCTATTCCATTTTAAGCTTACATCCTTCAAGCAATTTTATTAGATATTCTCGGAATTAATAAAAGAAATCAAACAGGGAAATGTAATAAAAATAATGTTTTAATTTTTTAAACGTTCTTAATTGATGTACTTAAGTTAAAAGATAATTAGAAAGAGCTAATTTTTGAGCCATTTAATTGCACGTAACTGATTTATAGCACTAATTTACTTTTAATAAAACTAATATTTAATATATAATTTTACTAGCAATATCAGCACTGGTTTCTATCTTTTTCTTTGTTCGGAATTAATTAATATTAATTTTACATCTTTTGGGTCCTAATGAGGTACATTACTACTCAGCAAAAAATTTACTGTTCTTCGTAAAAATGGCTTTGTTAATGCCTTTAATGGGTAAAAGGTCGATAAATTCCAAGTTTTTCTAGTTACTCTATTTGTCTCAATTTGCGTCCAATGTTTTGCTGAGGAAAAAAATTCTCTTGTCTTGTGTTTGCCTATAAATTTAGAATACTTTTATATTCTAAAATTTTTATTGCGAATTATGAACTGTATTGTTTAATAAAGATAGAGGACGAGCAGGTGAAAAAATATTTTCGAGTCGCTCAGTTAGAAGCATATACAAACTGCAAAATGTCCTTTGGCACGAGCATACATAGTCGTACAAAAAACTTCCAATATGCAAAATAATTTTAGATATCGTCGGTTGCATGTCAAACTAACCAATATGAAAACAGTGTTACCAGTGGTCTACTTTTTTTAAATTCAGATTTCTTGATTGGCATCATTATTCTGAAATGGTAAAATTCCCCTTGTCTGCTATAAAATACTGATGTATAAATTAAAGGAGCCGTGCATATGTTTAAAATAATAAGCCTTCGAAAGTTGCATCAAGCGATTTAGGGGATTTTAGATGTTTTAGTATCAGAAATTTAGTAAAATACTGGTTGCCATATTTGAAGATAGCATTATTTTTAATGAAATACTGAGGCAAATATTACTTTACAAAAATTCTAATAAAAGGTTCTTGAAAGTCCTTGGAGCGTACGAACCATGGAACGTATGTATTTAAAAAAGTAAAGTAGCAATATAAACTGAAGTTATTAATTATGCAGTGTGATCCTAAAATAATGGTACAAACTTTAAGGTTTGTTACAAAACACTGTAACAATCATTCAATGTACAGGAATGTATGGGCGCAAGAGAGGTGTTGAGGTACGATCACAAGGGGGGGGGGGGGCAATTTGTCCATTTTTTATTTTAAAATTTCTCATTCACACCAGAAAATTCCTATACCATTTTTTTCCTCATTTAAGATAAATATTTCATGATTACTAATAGGAAAAATTCATTAAAAATTTGCGACATAAAATCGAAATTTTTGAATAATGATAATAATAATAATAATAATAATAATAATAATAAAATCCATTTTTATTTCATTTAATTTGTCTTCTGCGTTGAATTTTTTTTAATTCAAAAATCTTTATTTCACACAGAAAATTTTAAAAGACGAACTTTTTGTTTGTGTAATTGTCAAATGTCTGTCTTAAATAAGGAAGAAATAGTATAGGAATTTATGGTATGAGTAAGAATTTTTGAAATAAAAAAAGAGCCAAACTTCCCCCCCCCCTTTGGTGTTTGTACTTCAACGCATCACTTGAGCCCATGCATTCCTTTACGATAAATGATTGTTACAGTGACATGTACCAATCCTAATAGCTTGTACCATGAATTTAGAATCACCCTGCAATTACTATTGGTATAGCTGCCAAATTTTAGACCTTTTTCTGTTACCATTAAAATTTATTAGCAATTTTTGCCTTGTTTAATCAGCAGATTTCGTCCATTAAATAAGGCAGCATTTACTTTTAAATTTCAGTGGTGAGAAAAAAGGCGCAAAAGTTGGCAGCTATTGGTACTGTAAAGAATTGAACTTTACAGATTGAATTGCCAACGTGGGAACTCGGCATTGTACTAGTTCATAGGTATTTTGGCCACCCAGGTTGAGGTTTTCGTTCACGAGAGAACATTTTGGTTTAGACATGAAATAACTTTCTTACAATTTGTCAAAAGAGGCCGCTGAATGCTTTTAGCTCAAAGAGAGAAAGGTGTTATTTTTTCGCACGGGTAGTTTGTGCGTGACCTCAGCATTTTTAGGGAACCAATTCTAGAGGACTTTAAGGCTGACATCATATGTGAGTTCTCTCATAGGTGATCCACAAGATCCTTCCCTAATCGATTTGTTTTCGAGGGAGGACTCGAAAGAAAAGGAGACGGTTGGTGAAAGAATTGGGTCTGAGCAGGTAGCCCAGCTAGAGTTCCAGAATAGAATATCTTTTTACAGTGAGGACTGGAAGAGCTGAAGTATATCGAGGTCCACGGCGACGCTCGTACCTATAGCGAAGTGAAATCTCCTAGTCATCGGCCTTCAAACACAATCAACTGACTTTCTCAGAGACTTTCTGCGTTTATGGAGCATTCGTGTAAGATACAGAACCCAGAGCTAAAAAAAAATGCTTTACTTTTCAATTTACTTTTAAATAAGACCTTGTTGTAAATAAATTACTTTTAATAATTTAGATTGATTAAGTAGGTGAATTTCTTCTCAAGCGCTACCGGACTAATTATTTAGTTCGAGAGAAATTTACAACAGTACTTATTTCTAGAACGTTGTTGATTAAAAAGGTACCTTAAAAGTTAATCAAAGCTTATAATAAACACTTTACCCGTCTCTACCCTTTATATATCAGTGTTATGAACTTGTATTTAAGGAAGTTTAAAGTTAAAGAATTTGTACTTCTAAGTTAAGGTACTATATTTTTTCACTTTATGTTACAGAATTATAGAATTATACCTATATCTATCTATCTAGCCCTGTCCAACTGTATATATATATATATATATATATATATATATATATATATATATATATATTACCAGATTCAGAAAAATATATAAACAAAGTAAAATGAATTGAGAAATTACAGACAATACAAAATTAAAAAATTTTTGTTTTTATATTTATATTTTAAATTGGATCAAGCAACTAAGCTTTTCACAGAATTACAGACAACAAATTAAATTTATTTACCAGTTTTTTTAAATTGTTATTTTAAGTATTAATTATTTTTCTTGGCTAGAGCACAATTTAATTTAATTTCAAACAACGCTAATAAAATAAATCTTCTTTTCCTAAATAGTACGGTTAAAAAAATTATACATGAAGTAATCGGAATTGAATATTAGTTTTGTTAAGCATGCTATTGAAATCTCATGCGCGGCGCATTTCTCAGACCTTGCAGAAATTTATTATCAATGCCAAACGCTTAGAATTTAAATAAATGTAATTTCAATAGAGCATGAAGTGTTCTTGTTTCTTTTACTAATGTAAAGATTTATCCTCAGAATCAATATCGATTTATGGAAAAGACGATAACCAATTCCAATCCAAGCAACATTGAATTTGCCTCAATTAATATAACTGTGAAATCGTGAAATTGGAATTTGTATAATTTATTTTATTGCTTTCGACCAAAACTTAATATTTTAAAATGAAATAAAGAGATAAGTTATGTTGAAAAATCCACGTTACGTTAAAATTAAATATAAGTTCGATCATAAAGGAAGAATATATTAAGACATTAAATTTAATTATCATACGACATTTTTTAAGAAATTCGATTATTTTTATTATTGGGAACCATTTTAACGAACGAGTTCCGTCATATCGTCGGTACCATGTGAAACTATCCAATATGAGAATATTGTTGCCAGTTGGCCGAATTTTTAAAAATTCAGATTTCTTGATTTGCACCACTTTTTTGAAATAGTAAAATTCGATTTATTCAACCTTATTTAATGATATATTAAGTTGAAAACAAGGATAATTATACCTTTTCAGAAATGTGGTACAAATCGAGAAATTTGTAATTAAAAAAGTATCTCACTGGCAACACTGTTTTCATATTGGACAAGTTTGACATGGTAACGACATCCCTTATGTGTATAGCTGCCAATTTTTACGCTTTTTTGTTACCACTAAAATTGAAGAGAAATTTTTGTGTTATTTAATCAGTAGATTTTGGTCGATTTCATATAAAGACATTTCCTATTAAATTTTAGTGGTGTGAAAAAGCGTAAAAGTTGGCAGCTATTCCTCTATGTATAACGTAACTCAAGAGTAATATGACATAGTTGCCAATTTTTTTTTCTTACCATTAAAATTCAATAGAATTTTTTCTCTTGTAAATCTGCGATTTAATAAAGCAAAAATTTCTTTTAAATCTTAGCTGAAAAAAAGCGTAAAAGTTGGCAGCTATGATGTGAATAGTTTTTTACAATTTGATGCTTTCTATTGGACATTTGGAGAACTATTATGCGTTATTTGCTTATGATAACATGCATTTAAAGTTGTAAAGTTTGATTTGTTATCTCGGAGAAGTTATAATATCTTTTGTCAAAACTGCTTGCAGTATGATCGACTGGTGTTTTTTATCTCTCTTGATAAGTTAGTAATTATTAATTCTGAAAACTATTAAGGGCATTATAAAAATTAACATAGCTGCCAAATTTACGCTTTTTTCTCGCTATTAAATTTAAAGCATAATAGTAAAAATTTATTAGTAAATGTTGTCTTATTTAATCGACAAAATCTGCTGATTGAATAATGTAAAAGTTTCTGTTAAATTTAAGTGGTAACAAAAAAAAAAAAAAAGCGTAGACGCTGGCAGCTGTGATATTAATGAGCAGTTGTTATTGTGCAATGCAAACAGTTTGAAGAAAGTATATAAATTGAAATTATAATTTTTTGAGCAATTTTTGTAACGTAACTCAGAGTAATATGACATTATGTCTAATGGAACAAATATTTTTTTTCAAGCGGATAATTATATCTTTGCATTCATCACTGGTACTGTCAGGTGTCTCTCGTAAATCGGGGCACCAAATACTTTGGACACTACTAATAACATGTAATGGAACACTGAACCACAATGAGTTAACCCTTTGTGTTTCAGTGTTCCATTAGTACATGGAACACTCAACTTTATTCCTAAATGCCTCAATGACATTAAAAATCTGTTGTAAATATTTTTCGTTTATAATGTATATGAATCGAAATGTATAGATATTGCCATTAAACACCACAAGTACAAGATTTTAAACGTACAGCCATCTTTTTCAATAGTTTTCTTGTTTAATTCAGTTAAAACTAATATGCTGGATGATTTTTTAGCAAAATTATTGTTTGTATTAGCACAAATATCCATTTTCATAAGTATATTAAAAATAAACAAAAACATTACCTCAAAAGCATCAATGTTTATATTCAACAAAATAACAAAAAGCTACCCTTCAAATATATTATTTTTATGCATTGGCAGGAAGTATATACAAAAATTTAAATGGTAATTGGTTGGGTCAATGTTACCCCAAATATTGGGTCAAAGTTACACAAACTCAGAAAAATGCTTTTCTTTTTCATCTAACAAAAGACAACGCATAATACTGCATTAGGCCTTGATCTACACCAGGAGTGTCAAACTGTAGCCCACCTGATACCACCAAAAATTTTATAGAAAATATCAGCTTCTTGAATAACACAGATTAGATGATTAGATAAGGCAATAATAACCGTATTTACTCGTGTATAAGGCGCACTTTTTTATCAAAAAATTAGGGCAAAACCTCTAGGTGCGCCTTATACACGGAATAATTTTTTACTGTTGGGTGCAGTCGAACTATGTACATATGAAACAAGAAGTTATTCAAAGAAGATATTAAAACTCGGAAAATGTTACTTATTATTACTGCATATTTATTTCACTCCTTGCAGTTTTTATAAAACAGAGCTAGTGACATTATCTAAACGCTAATTAGCAATTCTCTTTACCGTCACTCATTCCTATTTCCGGTCATTCTCTTACAAACCGAAGTCTAAAAATGCATTTCATCTTGTTTTTAGGTCTGGTGTACAGGGATGAGATTTCCGCTTTTTTGGACACCAGTAAAATCTTAGAGAAAATATTGTTATTCTAAATCACAAAAATGTTCCAATTTAATAATATAGCATTTACTGTAAGATTTTACTGGTGTGCAAAAAAGCGGAAATCTCATCCCTGGGTGTAATGTTTGTTTCGACTTTTTTTTTTTAATTGAAATTCATTTGGTCATTCTTCATTAGCGTATCAGATTTATGGTGCGCGTTATACACGAGATTTTAAGAAATCGCCATTTTTACTTGTAAAGTAGGGGTGCGCCTTATACACGCGTGCGCCTTATACACGAATAAATACGGTAAAATAAAATTTTAGTGGTAATTGTACGGACTGAGTTTCGCACCCCTGATGTACACTAATGAGATTATAATATCACGTACATATCAAGGTCCAAATTAATTCATTTTTAGCTTGATGGAAAAGTTATAAGAACTAATTTCTCACAGTCTTTACAAATTTTTGTTTGACTGCTCCTGCCACAGTAGAAACTTGACGAATTGCGTACAACGAGCTGTTAGTTTTAAGTTAATGTATTAACTACATTTTGAGACCAAAAGTTTCTCGATAACTCAAGCGATGTAGGAAAATATGACAGATATAATCTTTTTTTCTCTTGAGCGAAAGTTACCCTTAACCTCTTGCACTTTAGAGCTGTTAGCAGATGTATGACACTAGCCACCAGTATTGCCGCATCTGGCAGATTTTATTTTAGAAATTTTGAATTGATGCCACATAAATTTAATTGGTATTTTTTTATTTTATTTATTGAAAAATCGATGATCTTGTAAAGCAAATAATAAGAGTCAAAACTTTCTGGTAAGAATTCGGTTGGTTGGTTGTATGGAGCAAAATCCCTTAGCCCCTTGAAGGGCACCAGTATATTACATAAACAACTTAATTTTAAATCCAAAATGCCCCTTTGACACCATAATTTAGAATAGAAATTAAATTTTGCGTTCTATAATGCAGATGAAGAAAATTTTTTACTTACTTTGATATAAAGTTGTAAATAAATTTCGGTGTCAATCAATTATATTAAGATTTTGGCAACAGAAGTGCTTTGCCCCTGAAAGGGTTAAGGACAAGCTGTGCCAAAGGTGAGAATTCGGAATGGCTAATTAAAAAATCAGCAATCTATCAAAATGTCCGCTGCGCACATCATTGTCAGAAATGACCAATATAGCATGACGTACTTTGCGTATGTCATAAAGCTCAAGAGGTTTATGGGAAAAAGTTACCACAGTTGACAGTTTCTTGACTTTATAGGTCTATTAAAGGAAAACAAAATAAAGTGCAAACCTGTTGTTCCAAGGAAATCAAAAATAACAGTTGAAAGTATCAACACAGTTATAAGTGTTTTATGTGGTACCACCCCAGAAATACGAACGATATCGAGACGGTACGATAAATTATCTCAATCTTTTCTCAGCATGATTTTTTGTGTGGTCTCATCTAAGATCATGTGTTTATTCCATTTCTACCAACTGACGTTGACGAACCTGGGACATGCATATCTGCAGCTATTCAAAAAGTCAGACCGAACATGCTGAGTAAAGATGTGGGATAAGTCAACGTATCGCATCGATATCATTCGTGTTTCTGGTGGGGTTTACATTGAGCACTTTAAACTACAGTGTCTCACAAAAGTGATGGGACACTTGTGCTTTATAAAAAGAAACTGCAATAAAATAAATAAACAAACATGTGCAAAAATTTTTTGGGTGTGTTTCATATTTAAAGTTAGTAACAATTATTACATAGCATACATTTTGTTAAAATATTAATTTAGTAAAAATACAATTGTTCAGAACGGAGCAAAAAATGGCTCACATAAGTGATGGGACACTTACTTTTCCATCAAATATTTATCCAAAAATTTTACTTTTTAAAAGATTTTAATATTTTGTTGGATTTCCTTTTACTTTTAAAACATGATTTAATCTTTTTGGGATGGATTCGGCTATTTTTTTGTGATTTCTGGAGTGATTTTACCCCATTCTTCTTGAAGCACCGATTTTAGTTGTTGTTTTAAAGAAATGGTGTGTTTGCGAATTCTTGATTCCAATTCTTGCCAACTATTCTCTATGGAATTTAAGTCTGGAGATTGGGGTGGTGTTTTTATTATTTCAGGACAGTTATATAGCAGCCAGAGTCTAACGTTCAGAGCAGTGTGCTTGGGGTCATTGTCCTGGTAGAATTTAAAATCGTTATGAAGGTTCAATTTTCGTGCTGAAGATTTCAAATTTTGCTTTAAAATATCAATATACTTGTACTGATTCATTATACTGTCAATAAAAACAAGATTACCAACTCCAGCGGACGACATACACCCCCATACCATAACTCCTCCTCCACCATGTTTTACTGATGGTACCAAGTTCTGTTTGCGAAATTCTTCCCTGGGTTTTCTCTACACCAAGATTCTATCGTCAGAACCAAATATATTAAATTTACTCTCATCAGCAAATATAACTTTATTCCAGTAATCAGAATTCTTATTTATGTTGGATTTTGCGAAAGCTAGTCTGAGTTTTCTATTCTTTTCACTTACGGAGAATTTTTTCCTGGCTACTCTACCGTGATATCCAGCAGATCGAATTACCCTTCTAATAGTATCAGGATTAACAATTATTCCATATAATGCTTGTAAATCAGTAGCAACTTTTGAAGCACTATTTCTTGGATTTTTTTTTAATATTTCGAACGATAATTCGCTTTATTCCATTGGATAGCTTTGATGGTCGGCTAGGTCTTCTTTTATCCTGAATCATATGATTCTTTTTATATCGTTTAATGATATTGAAAACTGTTGAACGACCCACGTTAACTGTTTCAGCAGTTTTTCTAATAGATTTTCCACGTTCTATATGCAAATTAATAACTAATTTTCGAATTTCAGGCGAAGTTTCTTTTCGTTTAGCATTCATGGCTTCACAGAGCTAAAAAACACAAAAATTCCAAAACAAACTGGAGAGAAATACTGCAGATGATTTTATAAATTATTGCCAATTGCTTTTAAGTAAAAATAAAACCCCAAAAAATATTTTTATTGCTTATTTCAGACGATTTTTGTTGCATATATAATGGTGTCCCATCACTTATGTGAGCTTTTTTTTGCTCCGTTCTAAACATTTGTATTTTTATTAAATTAATATTTTAATATTTTGACAAAATGTATGTTATGTAATAATCTTTACTAAATTTAAGTATGAAACACACCCACAAAAAAATGTGTACATGTTTTAAGCTATTGCATAGATTTTATCGCGGGCTTTGAGCGCGGTGACCGAATCCAAAAATTCCGTAACGCGGTAAATCCTAACACATCGGTAACGAAAAAACCTAACACTCGGCTAATGTCGTTTCCTTTCGGAAAACTTCGGAACGGTATCCTTCGGTAGACTTCGGCAGACATTGACGCGGTATTTTTCAGATATTAGAATATCAAGTCTCAAACTTATGTTTCTTATGATCTAATTTTCATAGCGCGGCCAAATTTTGTTTGGTAATTTATTATGAGACAGTGTTTATTTTGGTGGTCTTATTTATTTTGGTGACAAGAGACCCCCCCACCGTGAGGGTCGAAAAATTTAAAATGCTTGTAACTCGCGATCTAACTTTCGTAGCGCGGCCAAACTTTGTTTGGTAATTTATTATGAGACATTGTTAATTTCTGGTAACAGGATACACCCCACGGTGAGGGTCGAAAAATTTAAAATGCTTATAACTCGCGATCTAATTTTGGTAGCTTGGCAAAATATTGTTTGGTAATTTATTATAAGACAGTGTTAATTTTTGGAGACAGGAGACCCCCCACGGTGAGGGTCGAAAAATTTAAAATGCTTATAACTTGCGATCTAATTTTCGTAGCGCGGCCAAATTTTGTTTGGTAATTTATTATGGGACAGTGTTGATTTTTGGTGACAGGAGATCCTCCAAGGTGAGGTCGAAAAATTTAAAATGCTTATAACTCGCGATCTAATTTTTGTAGCGCGGCCAAATTTTGTTTGGTAATTTATTATGAGGCAGTGTTAATTTTTGGGGACATTAGACCCCCCCACGATGAGGGTCGAAAAATTTTAAATGCTTATAACTCACGATCTAATTTTCGTAGCGCGGCCAAATTTTGTTTGGTAATTTAATATGAGACTGTTAATTTTTGGTGACAGGAGAGCCCTCACGGTGAGGGTCGAAAAATTTAAAATGCTTGTAACTCACGATCTAATTTTCGTAGCGCGGCCAAATTTTGTTTATTCATTTATTATGAGTCAGTGTTAAGTTTTGGTGACAGGAGACCCTCACGGTGAGGGTCGAAAAATTTAAAATGCTTATAACTCGCGATCTAATTTTCGTAGCGCGGGCAAATTTTGTTTGGTAATTTTTTATGAGACATTGTTAATTGTTGGTGACAGAAGACCCCCCCCCCCCCATGGTCAGGGTCGAAAAATTTAAAATGCTTATAACTCTCGATCTAATTTTCGTAGCGCGGCCAAATTTTGTTTGGTAATTTATTATGAGACATTGTTAATTTCTAGTGACAGGAGACACCCCACCGTGAGGGTCGAAAAATTTGAAATGTTCATAACTCGCGATCTAATTTTCGTAGCGCGGCCAAATTTTGTTTGGTAATTTATTATGAGACATTGTTAATTGTTGGTGACAGAAGACACCCTACGGTGAGGGTCGAAAAATTAAAAATGCTTATAACTCGCGATCTAATTTTGGTAGCTTGGCAAAATATTGTTTGGTAATTTATTATAAGGCAGTGTTAATTTTTGGTGACAGGAGACCCCCCCACGGTGAGGGTCGAAAAATTTAAAATGCTTATAACTCGCGATCTAATTTTCGTAGCGCGGCCAAATTTTGTTTATTCATTTATTATGAGTCAGTGTTAAGTTTTGGTGACAGGAGACCCTCACGGTGAGGGTCGAAAAATTTAAAATGCTTATAACTCGCGATCTAATTTTCGTAGCGCGGCCAAATTTTGTTTGGTAATTTATTTTGAGACTGTTAATTTTTGGTGACAGGAGAACCCCCACGGTGAGGGTCGAAAAATTTAAAATGCTTATAACTCACGATCTAATTTTCGTAGCGCGGCCAAATTTTGTTTATTCATTTATTATGAGTCAGTGTTAAGTTTTGGTGACAGGAGACCCTCACGGTGAGGGTCGAAAAATTTAAAATGCTTATAACTGGCGATCTAATTTTCGTAGCACGGCCAAATTTTGTTTGGTAATTTATTTTGAGACTGTTAATTTTTGGTGACAGGAGACCCCCCACGGTGAGGGTCGAAAAATTTAAAATGCTTATAACTCACGATCTAATTTTCGTAGCGCGGCCAAATTTTGTTTATTCATTTATTATGAGTCAGTGTTAAGTTTTGGTGACAGGAGACCCTCACGGTGAGGGTCGAAAAATTTAAAATGCTTATAACTCGCGATCTAATTTTCGTAGCGCGGCCAAATTTTGTTTGGTAATTTATTTTGAGACTGTTAATTTTTGGTGACAGGAGACCCCCCACGGTGAGGGTCGAAAAATTTAAAATGCTTATAACTCACGATCTAATTTTCGTAGCGCGGCCAAATTTTGTTTGGTAATTTAATATGAGACTGTTAATTTTTGGTGACAGGAGACCCCCACGGTGAGGGTCGAAAAATTTGAAATGCTTATAACTCGCGATCTAATTTTCGTATCGCGGCCAAATTTTGTTTGGTAATTTATTATGAGACATTGTTAATTTCTGGTGACAGGAGACACCCCACGGTGAGGATCGAAAAATTTAAAATGCTCATAACTCGCGATCTAATTTTCGTAGCGCGGCCAAATTTTGTTTGGTAATTTATTATGAGACATTGTTAATTGTTGGTGACAGAAGACACCCCATGGCGAGGGTCGAAAAATTAAAAATGCTTATAACTCGCGATCTAATTTTGGTAGCTTGGCAAAATATTGTTTGGTAATTTATTATAAGACAGTGTTAATTTTTGGTGACCGGAGACCCCCACCACGGTGAGAGTCGAAAAATTTAAAATGCTTATAACTCGCGATCTAATTTTCGTAGTGCGGGCATATTTTGTTTGGTAATTTATTATGAGATTTTGTTAATTTTTGGTGACAGGAGACCCCCACGGTGAGGGTCGAAAAATTTAAAATGTTTATAACTCGCGATCTAATTTTCGTAGCGCGGCCAAATTTTGTTTGGTAATTTTTTATGAGACAGTGTTAATTTTTGGTGACAGGAGACCCCCCCACCGTGAGGGTCGAAAAATTTAAAATGCTTATAACTCGCGATCTAATTTTCGTAGCGCGACCAAATTTTGTTTGGTAATTTATTAAGCTATTGCATAGCTTTTATCGCGGGCTTTGAGCGCGGCGACCGAATTTAAGAATTCCGCAACGAGAAAAATTCCTAACAATCCGGCTAACGAAGTTTCAGTTTGGCAGACTTCGGGAAGGTATCCTTCGATAGACTTCAGCAGACATTGACGCGGTATTTTTGCATAAGTTGATAAAAAATGCTATGCAATAGCTTTACCGCGGCAGTCCCCGAGTGGCACACATTTTTTTTAAATTTATTTGATTAGTTTCCTTTTGTAAAGCACAAGTGTACCATCACTTATGTGAGACACTGTATATTGAATTTAAACTTTAAACTGTTACTTTTGATTTGTAATGAACAACATGTTTGTACATTTTTTAGCAATGTAAAGTGGGGGCATTTATTCATGTACACTCTGTTTATTAACACCCTAACAGTCGCATTAAATTACGGATATAAAATTCAGATTGCTTATTGTCATTACTTTTTTGAAAAAGATATATTCTCTTTATTTAATGACAAGTAAAGTGATACCAGAATAAAGCCAGTTACACTATTTTATAATACTTACGGGAAACAAACATTCTGAATAAAAAACACAGCCCGTGAATATTACGGGAGCGAGAATCAAGGGGTTAAGGCTGAAAAGATGAAGCGAAGATATTGGCGCATGTTAAAAATAGCGCCGTATTATGAATGATTTTTGTTTTCTATGCTGGTAAGGAAATAATTAAACAAAAAAAAAAATCACAAAGTGAAGTTGAAAAATATTAATAAAAACTACGATTAATTAGGGCGAATGTGAGCTCTGAATTTCAAATGCTGTACTGTTCGGTCAAAGTGATGTATTAATGAATTACTATTTGTTGTTTTCGTTTTTGCTCAGAAGCTTCAGTACTATGAACTTGCCACAATAGAGGAATGTGACTCTCCTGTATATGAACAAAATTCATGTACAGCGTTGTGCATGTATGCGCAGCGCTTTGGTTTTGGCAATCAGTCACAAGAGAGAAAAGAGGCTCGAACAATTTAAACCCCTTTACTGATTCAATTTTTACGTTCAATAAGTTAAAAATATGGGATAAACACAACTTTTTAAAGTAAAAATATTCTTAGTATTTAGTCTGGACATTTTTGCCATTAAATAATATGAAATTGTATTAAAAATATTTAGTGGTGTCAAAAAACTACAGATCAAGCTAACTCTTCTTGCCCGTACGATGTATGGGTAAATCAATTAAGCAGGTAACTTGTACTGTTTACACAATAAGTATGATAACTCTAGTCAGGAATTTACACTTTCGACTCGTGCGTCTCTTACAGAAACTTTATTCGGTTGACACCACTTTTTAAAAAGAAGTTTTCTTCAACTATTCTACTATTTCCAAAACCTTCTAATTGAGTAAGGCAAATTTTATTTTCCTTTATTACTGGTGCTAAAAAGAACCGCAAAGAAAGATGATATCAAGTCACATTAGAATACGTGTACAAAGGGTTAATAACATTAATCATTGCTACCAACTTTTGCGTGTTTTTATTACCACTGAAATTTAAATTTTTTTTTTGAATTATTCAAAATTTTAGTGGTTTAAAGAAAAACGTAAATGTTGGCAGCTGAATGAATTTATAAATGAATTATATGAATTTCATCCGAAAAAACTTTTCTGATATCATAAATCTTAAATAAATAGATTTTTTACAGGAAAAGCAAGTGATTAGAATAATTTGATTAGATTTTATGCTTAAAAATATCATTAACAAATTGTTAAAAAGCATTATTTCATAAAATTTTTAACTTTCTCAAGAATTAAAAAAATTCTCTCTAACATTTACACATTTCATAATTATTAATTATTGTTTTTCCTTCAATATTCGCATAAAAATGAAAGTGTTTTTTTATAATCACAAATTTTTTTATACTTCTTCCATTCAAAAATAGCAACTACAAAAATTTATGTACGCTCGTAAAAGATTCAGTAACTAATAGTTAATATGGTCTCTCATATTAAAATTGCAGAATGTTTGTTGATTGAACAGAGTAGATTCAATATTTCACTTGATTTAATGGTGATGCCTAAAAACTTGGTTTTGAACATTTATCAAGTACTTTATTTATGATGCTCTACGCATCGATAAAAGTGCTTTCTATCGTCTCTTCAGTCTTATTTCATTGATAAGAGAGTTTATTAAATATAGAAAAGGGCATCATGATGACGAGACCTTATAGAAAGGTTGTCAATTATTTTAATCACTATTTTAATATGAAAGATTACTAATGTTTCTGAACTTGAATATTATAAGATCACGCATGATAAATGACAAAATGCATTTTATTATTATTTTTTCTAAAGAATAAATAGGTTTATGAATGATGTTTTCTTTTCACAAAGCCCAATATAGTCGCTTACACAAATCATTGGTTTATCGAATCAACAGCATTATTGAGTCGAATTCGACTGCGGAAGTATAATATATTTTATAGAGCGTTTCTCAACCCTTTTGTCTCCCGAACTGCTAGTTTTTCATGCATGGGTATCCCCCTCTCATAAAAAACCTACCTCCATACAAAAATAAATAAATAATTAATTAAAAATAAAATAAATTATTTTTGTTTACCAATAATGTTTTTAGGTAAAGCTAAACAATAAAACGACTCAAATTACCTTAGTGACATTTGCCGATTTTTTTTATTTGTTATCTTAATGCCTAAATTAAATATGCGTTTCTTTAATTCATTCAAATTTTTTTCCTGATGGCATTCTGTAATGGAATTAATTTCTTGAATTATTGAAAGTCAGGCAGGTAAAGAGAAACTAGATGGCTGTAGTTGTATGACTAATATTGGGTAGCTGAAGCTTATCTTTCAGTTGGCTCAGTGGAAGTTGAAACTAACAGTAAGACGTGTAATGATGTGATGAACGGCTCTTAGCGAAAGCTGAGTTCCTGGGGTGGTCATCCCTTGCTTGAGTAGGATAACAGGAATTTTTACTGATGTGTTAAAAATCAGCTAAACAATCAGTCATTCTCTCTTATGGGAGTCTAAGAGGGTGTGTACATTTTTACCACAGTCGTTTGACAGAATTTATTTATTTGTTAAAAAATATTACAAAGGCTGGGATAACCCTTGCGGCGCGGTGGTATATCTATGAAACCAATTAATTTTAATTTCCAAGCGTCACATTGGTCCCCGAATTTTGGTAAAAAAAAATTTCGATTTATTGAATTCCTGCAAAATAGCTTTTTCTTAACACTAGAAGCTCCGGCTGTTTTATTAAAATTTTATAAAAACTGTTTGACACCAGAAGTTTTAGTTAAAACTATTTAACTTATTTAATTAGCCTTTTTTCATGTTTTACATATGTAACAAATCTTATCAAGAAGTTTCTGGTTCGAATTGGCTATTTTCAATTTGGCAGGGGGTCATAATTACCCCTGATGGCGGTTCTAGTGTTAATTTCAAATAAAGTTGCTTTCAAATTCTCATCAATTTCAAACTTAAGCAATGAATTTGCTCTGAGTCGATAAGGATTAAACCAGACGACTGAAAAGTCTGTCATTTACCATAATTTTTGGCGTGTAATTCGCAGATCAAATGATTGTCTTTGGACCCAGAAATTTTATTCAGTATTTGAAGACAAATATTTACCACGATTTAAATAGTTGATTTAAAATGAATCCACGAGTGAAAAGTGAGTTTAAAGTGAAATATTCACGATTTATATATTTTATTTTCAAGAGAAGACAAAACTTGGGGCAATCCTACGCAGTCTTATTAGCGAGATTTAACCCTTTGAGCTTTGGGTGTAAATTTCTTCAAAATTCCAAATGTCACATTGACACCAGTATTTTGCAAAGAAAAAACCGATTATATATAAATACGAAAAAATGCATTAAACCTTTTTCAAATAAATTTGGTAGAATTTTCTGGTGCCATTGTGACATTTCGGAATTAAAATTATGTGGCAGAAAATTCTACCATCAGAGCTCAAGGGGTTAAGTTCCATTTCCTCGGAAATTATTCGACTAATTTTGATGAGATTTGGAACCCATGTTCAGTGGATCCCATTAGTGCCTAGCGTCCCTTTTTAGGGACGCTTCAAAAGATGCATTGAGCACTGTTTTTGACACCGGTAAAAAAGAAAAGCAATAATTGTGTTATTTAAATGATGCATTTTCGTGATTAATGAACTAAACTTAAATCTTCTAAAAATAGTGGTGCCAACCAAATAAAATTTACGCAAAAGATGCTGGGCACGAATGGGTTAAAATCAAAACGTATGATACACAGTTTCTTTCTGCGACTAAAACTTTTAGCAATGTCAATTTTTCAGAATTTTTCCATTTTTCAGTAAAAAAAAATCTTAAATTAATTACATTTTTTAAAAACTGATCTTATATTTATACTCTATCTCAATTTTTTTAAATCAAATTCGCTCGAGTACTTTATTAGATAATGGGGTTTTTAGCTCAAAAGTACAAATTTTTGGTTAGCTAAAACATTTTAGACACTCCTAACTTGTGTGAAGGGATATTTCCGTGCGAACTCGTCATGTCTGTCAAACAGATGAAAATTGCTACGCTTGCTGGCCTCCGTTATTTTTGCAAAGTTTGCTTCGCCTTATTCAATTGATGAGTTATCTCCGATAAAATATGTCACATTTTTCTGTTCTAAAATACTGGTAGCTAAAATTCGTAGTATGTGGCCAACATGACAAGTTCGCATGGAAATATACGAAGTTCTTACATAGTTTTATAAACACATGTATTAAAGCATATATAAATGCTTGGATGAAATTTAGCTACATATTCATAGCTGCTAATATTTACGTCCCCCCCCCCCAGTAAAATTTAACAGTAAATTTTTTCATTACTAAATCGCCAAAATTTGTCATTAATTAAGTTAAAAATTTCGATTAAATTTTATTGGGGGATAAAAGACTAAAAGTTGGCAGCTATGTATATTATAAATGAGTATAACATTTTAGAATAAAATTAATGCAACTGGGGGTGACTTCCTAGTCGCTCATTCCTTAAAAATTTCTAAATCGAAACATGATTATTTGATCCGTGGATTATACGCTGTAAATTACGGTACATAGTAAATAGAAATTTTCTGATCATCAAAGTGATGAAGACTCTTTGAAAAATCCAAGGAGTGCACGCTCCTTGGTCTGAGCTGTTATCTATCATGTGCGGGGGGGGGGGGGGGGGTACTTAGACAGAGTGAACAGTATCTGTACTGAAATTTCAAGACTTGGAAATTCTTCGGTACCAGTATTTTCTTATAAAGAATCTTTTCTTAATTAAGGCGAAATTTCGCGCAAATAACCAAGATTTATATATATATGTATATATATATATATATTAATACTGGTATTTAGTAATAAACCTTTTAGCAATAAATATTTAGTATTAAACCGTAAATATGTTCATAATTTTCATTATTTGTTTATGGCGATAGGATTATTTAACGAGTAAAATTCTGTAAATTGCATTTGAGCATTTAATACGAGACACATTTAATTTAACACATTTTACGGTTCAAGGTATGTTTTCTTAATTTACAATAAATAAATAAATAAAATAACAAATAAATAAATAAATAAGTAAATAAAAAATAAAATAAAATAAATCAAACAAACCTAAGTTGGCAAGTATGTTTTATGAGTTTTTGAATGCCTAGAAATAATTGAGTTTCAAAGGCGATTGTCCTCAAAAGGCAAATAATGGCAAATTAAATCTACGCGAAAGAGAAAGTATTAAGAATGAAAATACTTTACAGTAACAGTCTGATAAACTGATTTAATGTGCATATATATATATATATAAATATACATATATATGTGTGTGTGTGCGTGTATAAGATAAAACGGAGTGATTTAGCACAAATTTTCTGCGTTGTACTGAAATGTTTATTGCCATTTGGTACATTTCTTTTACTTGATGATAGAAATCAATTTTTATAATTAAATATGCTGTATATTCTGGTCTATAATGTACAGGTCAAATAAAATTTTTGTTTATAAATAAAGTCAACAAAGTTACACCTTATTTAAAAAAAAACGTGTTCTAAATATGTTTATTTTAATTGTGTGTTATACCAACGCCCCCTAGAATAAGAAGAAAAGGTTGATACGCGTCATAAATCCGTCACACAAAGCAGGCAAAACAAAGAAAACATTTCAAATAAGTACCATGCTTTGATTTAGTTGGCTTGTGGAGTTATTGATTCTTATTTTCTAATAATAATTAACAATTTCATAAGTCAAAGAAAATGATACAATATATTATGTATTACCTACTAAGGACTATTACGTATACGGGGAGGTTAACCCTTTGAGCTCTGGTGAGTAAATTTCTTCAAAATTCCAAATGTCACATTGGCACCAGTATTTTGCAAAGAAAAAAAAATCGGTTAACGATATACGTGAAAAAATGCATTAAACCTTTTTTAAACATATTTGGTCCAATTTTCTGGTGTCATTGTGACATTTCGGAATTAAAATTAAGTGGTAGAAAATTCAACCATCAAAGCTCAAAGGGTTAACCCTTTCCGGCACACTGTGCCCGGTCTGGGATACCTAATTTTAATTCCAAACTCGCAAACGGCACCAGTAATATTTTACAGAATTTTTGCTTCTACAATTAAAGCTTAAATTAAGGATTTCAAAATATCTAAAAAATTCGTTTGCGAGTTCCGGTGGCAGTCGATAATTTCTCATTTTACTAACAGATTTTGCCCGTGCCGGGAAGGGTTAACCCTTTGAGGGGCAAGCAATTGCGTTCGAGTAATTCTGAACTTCCACCGGAAATTTGTAAGAAAGTTATATCAAAAAGAGAAAAAGCAATTTCACGACTGTTTTCCACCAAAGTTAGAAAAGTAAAATTTAATAACATTTTTCTGGTGTAAATCTTCATCAATCGTAGGTGGTATATAATATATACCACCGCCCCTCAAAGGGTTAAGAGGTACTCCAATAGGCATCCACACAACAGTGTTGCGGAGCTCAATTTAGCCGTTTGTAATCTAATACCTACACACATCTGAGTGCTACCTGCAGTTGATTTTGACCCCATGGAGAGGCTGTTATTGCGCCTGAAGTTATTTGAGTGCATGATGCCAACCACTGTGTATGTGACAGCTTGTAAAAACGTTAAAATTGCGAAAAAAAAAAAAAGAAAAACGGCTCCATCTCTTGTGTTTTTTCAAGTTTGAAAGCAAACGTTATTTTGTTCAACAGATAATAAATAAATAAAATTAATAATAGTAAATGTTTTTTGAAATATCTACCACACGCTGTTAATGTATGGCAGCGATTATATTTCACATAGTTATATGAATTAAATAAAAAATAATTGGCGCTTATTTGTCCTAACCCGCAATCATAAGTTTAATCATTGATAAAGAAAAAGTACCGTAATTTCGGGTGTATAAGCCGCGGATCAAACAATTCTTTTCGGACCCAGAAATCTTATTTAGTGATTGAAGACAAATATTTACGGCGATCTAACTAGTTATATTTGTTTCTTAAAAAATTTTGGGTCGAAAAAGAATTGTTTGATTTGCGGCTTATACACCCGAAATCACGGTAATTTTTTTTGCCATTATTAAGAAAAAGATAAGTTAATGACAGGGTTTGCACGCTTTAACCCCTTGTGGACGAGGGATCGTATACGAGCCACTTAAAGTGTTCAGAATCCTTCATTATTCTCACCAGTTACTTTTTATTGTAAAGTTTACTTTATTTAATCAGAACATTTCCTCGATTAAATTAGAGAACTTTTTATGTATTAAATAATCCGGAGGTAAAGATTAAATATTAAACAAAAGGCTCTCATCGCAAAGGGGTTAAAGACTTACAGGCTTATATTACTAGAATTTTTTACTATCTTTACGTATACCAGTATTTTTCAAAATTTTTTGTACTGTAGCACTTCAAATCCCATAAATCCCTAGATGCTTACGAACCCTGATTGAATAAAAATCTGTTTTTGATCTTTTGAGAGCAAATAAAAACTTTTCAGATATTTTCAGTTCTAAATAAATTATTAAGAAAAGCTCTATCAATTTCAGATTTCTAATTGACCACTAGCACTAGGTATAGTTAACAATGTTTCCCACAAGCACTGCCGTATATGATTGGCTTTTGGGGAACGCTTGTAGAAAAAACCGAGAAGCTGATTAGCTGTAATCCATCGTGACGTTCTATGACGTCAGAAATGCTTGTGGTCCATTCGAAGCAAAACAGTACAGTCAATCAGGGTAACTTTGAACTATGGAGTGTAACTTTGCACCACGTGCTAATTTTAAATTTTTTTGGCTATTATCAGAACTGTGCTCTGTTAGCAAGGTTCTAAACTCGCATTTCTACTTTTTATTTTGGAAAATAAATTAGCAATATTAAATGCAATTAATTTCATCATCTAACTATTATTGTGAAGTACTCTTTTCAATTTAATTTTGAATGCTGTTTTAAAGTTGTTGTAATTCAATTATATTTTTACAATGTATTCAATTATCAGCCATATTATTATCTAAATGCTGTAAATGTGTTAATATTTTGCAATCATTCATTTATTTATAGTTAATAAAATGAAAAATAAGAAGGCACTGCCGTTTTACCCCATTTTTAGTATAACTTTGAACCGGCTCAAAGTTAGGCATAGGTTTATAATTTACTGATTATAGGTACTATTGTCAAAATTTTTCCATACTTGTACGTATATTTTATATAAATGCAGAACGCGTCAATTAGATATAACATGTAAATATTTTCTCAAATATGTGCAAAATACATAAAATTCATTTTACCCTTTCCGGCACACTGTGCCCGGTCTGGGATACCTAATTTTAATTCCAAACTTGCAAATGGCACTAATAATATTTTAGTAAAATTTTACTTTTACAATAAAAGTTTAAATTAAGAAATTCATCATATCTAAAAAATTCGTTTGTGAATTCCGGTGTCAGTCCATTATTTCTCATTTATTAACAGATTTTGCCCGTGCCGGAAAGGGTTAAAGGCGTTATTTGGGGCGGAGCTATTCAAATTTGATATTTCATATAGTCGACATTTTTTATTCTTCAATGAATAATACTAGTACTAGTATGTATTACTATAACTATGGATATATTATTTAGATAAAACATTGAACATTGTTTTGCACTGCATTTTTATGTTTTATATGAACAATAAACAGTTCTTTTTTATTTCTTAATCTTCTTACCTGTTCAAATTTTACTCAATCTTGATAAAAACATTTCACACCAGAATTGTTATTTAAAGCATTTTATTATATTTAATTGACTTATATCTCTGAATCTGTTATTTATATTATTTATGAAAAAGGTTCTGGTTCGAATCGTATAAAAAACAAATTATAGTTATGGGTCGATTAGACCCATTCAGGGTAGGAAGGTTAATATTCTTGGTTTTCTTCTTATGCATAATATTTGTTGTAATATCACTAATCGTACAATTCTTGTGATGGTGGGAAATGAAAATTAGTAGTCTTAATATATCTAAAAACATTTTAAGAGGTTCAAAGTTGTCCTAAATATAATACTTTTTTATGATGAATTAGTTTGATGATACTTATCATATGGTGCAAAGTTACCCTACATGGTTGGGTAACTTTGACCCGGGCTAAAAATCAATTTTTTATTGCTTTTATCATTATTATAACTTAAGGTTCGATAGTCGTACGATAATTTAGAAACATTTCATCTTTTTTATGCCCTCAGTTACAACAATATTCTCAAAAGAAGAGTGTGGCATCCGAAAATAGAGAAAATGCGAATCAAAGTTACGCTAAATGACTATAATGAAGCCCTTTCACATGGTCATCTAGATAATCTATATTTTGCTAAGTAGTAAAAGAAAAGAAAAGAAATAAAATAAAATAAAAGGACACCAACAACCCTTTGATCTCTGGTGGGTAAATTTCTTCAAAATACCCAAATGTCACATTGGTACCAGTATTTTGAAAAGAAAAAAATCGGTTTTGGATATACACGAAAATTGCACTAAACACTTTTTTAGATAAATATGTTTAAATATTCTGGTGCACATGTGAAATTTCGGAATTCAAATTAAGTGGTAGAAAATTCAACTATCAGAGGCTAATCATTCTGTTAAAAATTTTAAAATGTACACGTAATTTTAAGAAAACAGTAACTAATACTAAAGTTAACGCTAAATGTTAAGTATAACTGTTTTTGAAATCTTAATAAATAAAAAGAACAGTTACATTTCATTTTGAAGAGAAACTCTAAAAGTTTATTTTTCATTTTCTACAAAGTTGCAAAAAAGAATCTCACAGGATATTTATTGAAAAAATAACTGCAACTGAAAATATTTAACAATGGCAATGTGGTGTAGAATAACACAAATAATAAAAGACAATATAATAAATGTAAATAATATTTAAAAATTTATAAAAAATAGTACAACCATACAATAAATGTTAGTAATACATAATAATAATAATAAATAATAATGTGCTTTTAAGGAAAAAGAAAAGAAATAACGTACGTTATATGCGATTGAAATTTTCTTGCTAAATAAAAACTTTCATCTAGCTCTACCTCCATAGACTACTTTAAGAAAGAACAAATTTAAGTCCGAGAATTTACAGTTTTCACTTCTAAAAATCAATACGACTGAATATAATGTGAAGGATATTTTAGAAAAAGGTTATTTGTGTTATTTATCGAAGTAATAAAAGTATAGGAGAAACAGAATAGATTGTGACACTGCACATATGGTTACACTGTAGTTTCTTTATCACGAGTGTTTAAAAAGCTATAATGAATATGCAGGAAAAAAAAACTTAACTGCTAAAGTGAAAAGCTCGGAATAAAAACAAGTTAATAAATGTTATCTCAATAGCAGTGAGTATCATTATGTTTATTTTTTTTTTTTTTTCGAGAGACGTTTTTGTCGCTATTCACTAGATTTTAAAGGGAAAAATGACCGAGGTATGTGTACTTTTATTTTGCTTTTTTTTTTTTCAAATAAACAAAACATCCTCTAAAATGTCGTTGAACAAAATATTTTTGAAAGAGCTTTTAAAATAGTATTTAACCTCTTAACTGTTACATTTTTTCGACAACATAAATTAAAAATAGGGGCTGAACACTACTTTTACCATACTAAAATATTTGCCTAACTAAATAAAAAAATATCTGACAAGCAATAAAGAAAAATGCTCATTTACAAAGTAGTGGTGTCAAAAAGCTTTTAGTAACGAAGGAAGCAAATTCTTCTTGCCCGCATCCAGTTCGGGCAACACAGTTAACCCTTTGTGTTTCAGTGTTCCAGTATATGGAACATCCAACTTGTTTCCGAAATGTCACATTAACACTACAATTCTGGTATAAATATTTTCCGTTTATTTAAGATGGATTTTTTTCAAATAATTTTGTACATAAATCCCGGTGCTATTCAGTCATTTCAGCAATTTCGTCAAGAATGTGTCATGAATTTTTCTTGCTGTCACCCAATTCAGGCAACACAATTAACACTTTGTGTTTCAGTGTTCCGGTACATGGAACATCCAACTTGTTTCCAAAATGTCACATTAAGACCAGAATTCTGGTATAAATACTTTCAGTTTATTTCATATGCAAAAAAAAAAAAAAAAAAAAAAAATTATTTTTTAATTTTCAAATTATTTTGTACGTAAATTCTGGTGCTATTCAGTCATTTTAACATTTTCGTCATGAATGCGTCCTGCGCCGTAAATGATTAAGGGGTTAAAGCAATGCACGTGGGGATATTCTAAAGTTTCAATTACAGGCGAATATTTTTTAATGCAATTCCGCACCGCTTTTTCAGAAAAAAATATTTTACATATCCTTTGAGAACATTTGTAAGAGAAATATACTAATAGCTGTATTTTTAAAAATCAGTAGTGCGAGTAGAATACAAAATAGTCGCATGTAATTGAAACTTTACGATACCCCACGTATGCTGGCTGGGCTGCCAGATTTGGCCTCTTTTTTAATTCTGAAATTTTACATTCACACTAGAAATTATGTTTTCTTTATTTTACGACGGACATTTTGTGATTACATAAAGAAAAATTCTCCTTTCAGAATTTCTGATGCGAATTCGAAGTTTTCAAATTGAAAGTAGAGGCCAAACTGGCTACTCTGTATGCTGGGCACGTAAAAATACACTTTGTAGATTGAAGAAAGATATTATTACTGGTAAATGAAATTTTGTAAGGAAGAAAAAGGAAGGTGTAATCCAAACTTGCTTGCTTTCATTAATTGTAAGCAAGTTTTAATTTTTAGTGGCATCTTTAACTCTTTCCGGCACGGGCAAAATCTGTTAGTGAAATGAGAAATTATCGACTATTAATGGAATTCACAAACAAATTTTTTTAAATATCTTGAAATCCTTAATTTAAGCTTTTATTCTAAAAGCATAGCTGCCAACTTTTACGCATTTTTTTATCACAAAATTTTATAGTAAATAGTGTCTTATTTGTTTATTTAATTATCGAAATCTTATGATTAAACAAATTGAAAATATGAAAATATCTGTACAATTTTAGTGGTAGCAAAAATGCGTGAAAGTTGGCAGCTATGTAAAAGCAAAATTTCACTAAAATGTTATAGGTGCCGTTTGCAAGTTTGGAATTAAAATTAGATATCCCAGACCCGGCACAGTGTGACGGAAAGGGTTAAACGTTAATTTCGTGCTCATTTTCGGAAAATGTCTTGCATGTATATTTTATAACACCAGATGGACCTTGACGAGTCATTTTGATCGCTACCAAACGAATTTATGTCAGTTTTAACCAGAAATTTCTTTGTAAAATAAATTAAAAAGAAACGACGAACAAGCACAAAAAAATAGTTGAGCAAATAAGTTAAAGAGTTTAAAATAAAAATTCTGGTGTAAAATATTGTTATAAAACTTGATAAAATTTCCGATCTATATAGTTTTAATAAAATATTTTTATAATAGCTTTTAAAATGACATTAAATAAAAACGTAAAAATAAGTTTTTTAACATTTAACTGCTTCTTTTTTTTACATGCAATAAATTGAAAATATGGGATAAACTTCACTTTTTTTTAAGCTAAGATATTCGTAAATATTCATATCGAGACTAAACATTTCTACCAATAAATAGTATAAAATTGTTAAAAAAAAAGTGGTGTTAAACAGCTTTAAATTAAGCAAACTTTAAGCAAACTTTTCTCGCCTGCACTATGTACGGGCAAATCAGGGGGAAGCGGTTAAAATGAAATTTAATCCTTTTGGTGACTTTAGTATAGTTATGAAACCGCTTAATTTTAATTCCTAAATTCCACAGTGGCACCATAATTTTAATAAAATAAAAAATCAGTTTAGTACGTATGTGAAATATTGCTTTTCTTATTCCCATATAAATTTGTTCTTAAATTCCAGTGTCAATAATCCATTTCAATACTTGAGGAGTGAAATTGCTCTACTTCTGAAAGGGTTAGTAAAATATTTTTAAATTAGCTTTTAAATGACAAATATTTTAGAGATATATTGTGTCATAGGATTAGCTATAGCCAAAATAATTTTGTTACTTTGTTTTGTTTTGTATGTTAGATGTCTTTATATGCGCACTTTCTTTTGGGATCACCGTAGCCGAAAGGCTCATCTGATCGGTTAGGAGCGTAGAAGACCGTAGTTCGACCCCCAGGGGATTACATAGCTCACTGATGGTGGAGTTCATTGTTCCCGAATACTAAGCCTGAGTGCTGACGCGAAAAGGACAACTATCATAAGTGGATTTTTTTAAACGTTTGTACTGTGTCCTGATTTTACATAACAGTGTTTTATAAAGGTTTTTTTTGACTTATTGAATCTCTTAATAATAAGTCATGGAGAACTTCTAAAGATTATTAGTATTTGCTTTCGAGGTATCGCAAAAACACTGAAAAAGATCCACTTACGACCAGTGGCGTTGACAGAAGGGTGAGTGGGGCAGTCCAGATGCACTTCACAAAGTTTTTCTCGCATTTCTCGCTGAAAATTCCCTGAATAAGTAAGGCGAAGAAAACTGTTTAAAATTAATTGCGTCAAGTGTCTGTAGAACGCCCCCTCCCTACACACTCTATCTACGCCACCGTCACTGCCTACGACAGCCGTCATCTTTGTGTCAGCGCTCAGGCTTAGTAGTCAGGGAGCAGTGAAGTGTTCCTGGCTGGTTGTTCAAGCGATGTCTATTTCATTGTGTCAATCCAACTGTCATGTCGACGAAGGTTTATTACCTTTTTCATGAGAGAGACTTTTGCTTGATTTTTAATCTTTTGCCACCGGTTTTTCAAAAGAAAAATTTTTCTGTAATTGAACCGCGAAAATACTTTGATTAAGTAAGGTAAATTACACAATATAAAATAACTGACGAGAACAATGAATGATTCTGAGCAGCTCAAGAGTCACGTATACCAGTCGCTCACACCGAAGGGGTTAACCGCTTGAGCTCTGATGGTAAAATTTTCTACCACATAATTTTAATTCCGAAATGTCACAATGGCACCAGAAAATTCGACCACATTTATTTGAAAAAGATTTAACGCATTCTTTAGTGTTTATCGTTAACCGTTTTTTTTCTTTGCAAAATACTGGTGCTAATGTGACATTTGGAATTTTGAAGAAATTTACACCCCAGAGCTCAAAGGGTTAACAGGCGTTGATGCGAAGCAAACAAGTCATATGTTTGTTTTCACGGTTCGCACACTCCTTTTATTTTTTAAGGACTCTGGCACTACTATTAAAAATAAGAAAATTTACATTTAACTTTTAAAACAGAGAATTTGAAACCACCCACTTTATTCAAATATTTTAAAATAATTTGATGCAGTGAAATACTTTTAAAATATTCTTAAATTTTAGTGGTAAATATATGCGAACCCTGATTTTCAAAAAATTAAATATTTCGTTTTAGATTTTATATGCTACGAGAGCACGAAAATAAATCCAGGAATTAGCACTAGAACCGCGGTGACGGGTCATTTTGACCCGTAGGAATTGAATAGATATGCCAATTCCAACCAGAAAGCTGTATTTAAAAAGTTTTAAAATATTCTGTACCAAACTAACATAAATAAATGGGTTAAATAGTTTTAAATATAAATTCTGATGCGAAATATTTTCAGAAAACTTGAGTAAAATTTCCCGCGGTTCTAGTGTTAAAGAATTTCACATCTGAAAATCAATATGATTGAATATAATGTTAATGGTATTTTAGAAAAAAGGTTTATTTTTCAGAAATTTAGTGATATATGATCACATATTATAGAGAGGGGAAACAGCGCAGATTGCAACACTGAACATATCGTTACAATAAAGTTTCTTTTTCACAAGCACATTGAGAGTTAGAATGAATATGTAAAATAAATAAATAAATAAATAAAAAATAAATGAAAAATAAAATAAAATAAATTCTTTGCTGCTTAAGTCAAAAGAGCGGAATGAGCAAAAGTGAATAAACATATTTGAATAGCAGCATTGAATGCCATTGTGTATATTTTTTCGAGAGACCGAAATATTTTTTGTAGTTATTCACGAGCTTTTAAAAGAAAAAAAAGTATCCAAACATGCATGCTTTTATTTTACTTTGCTTACTTATATTTTAGAAATAAAGAAAACCAAAAGAGTTCCAAAACAGTAATTCCAAAACAGTATTTATTAATATATTTTTTAAACAGCTTTTAAAGTAGTATTTAATAAATTACTTTTAAAATTGATTTTAAGTGATAAAAATTTTGGGGAAATATTGCGTAATAGGATTAGATATTTCCGAAATTGTTTTGTTGTTTTTTTCTTTCGTATGCCACTTTTTACTTTATATGCTTATTTTAATTTTTAGGTGCGTTTGTATTTATGTAAATAAGTAGCATCTATAGTCTTCGTTCAATCCAGCCGTCAATCTGTCTGTCTATCCGTCTGTCCGCATATAACAACGCAAAAACGACCCAACCAAATCGTTTGAAATTTAAAATATAAAATTTTTACATAATTTAGTCAAATCATTTCAAATTTTGTGAAAATCGGATGTATAGTTTAATAATAGGAACAATCAAAAGGATTCCGTTAGATTACGGTCAATGGGAAAAATAGTTTCAGGTCCTTTTAAATGATATTACACTCTTTCGAACATAATACAATTCATATGTATTTATGAAACATATACATAGTATGTATAAACATATACTATGAAATATACAGGATGTTTCTAAATTCATGGTACAAACTTTAAAGGGTGATAGTACACATCAAAACAAACAATATTAAATAGGAAAATAAGGGTCCCAAAAGTCTTCCGAAGGAGATAGGCGCCATTAAAGTAATAGGCGCTACTTAACCACTCCCAACGATTCAGATTTTCATCTCAAAATTTAAGTTTATGTCTAAGCTTCTAAAAAAAATTTTTGAGTTGCAATAAATAATGGTAAAAAATAGTTGTACGTTACTCCAAAATCTAAAGCGCCCGCTATCGGCATTTTTTGAATTTCATCTTTATAATTTATTTTCAAGATAATACTGACATAAAGAATAATTTTAGTGAAAATCGGAAATCAATTGACCAATCTTTCCGTTTTCTATAATCATTTGAAATTTGAACCTCCTTCCCCCCCACAGTGCAGTTTGCGCTACTTAACCACTCCTAACGATTTAGATTTTGACCTCAAAATTTAAGTTGATGTCTAAGCTTCTAAAAAAAATTAATGAGATGCAAAAAATAACGGTAAAAAATAGTTGTTCGTTACTCCAAAGTCTAAAGCGCCCTCTATCGGCATTTTTTTCAAATGTATCTTTATAATTTATTTTCAAGACAATACTGACATAAAGATTAGTTTTAGTGAAAACCGCAAACAAATCGACCAATTTCTCTGTTTTTTATAATCATTTGAATTTTTGGACCCTAAACTTTAATGGCGCCTATCTCCTTCGGAATACGATCGGGACCCTTAGTTCCCTATTTAATATTGTTTGTCTTGATGTGTACTATCACCCCTTAAAGTTTGTACCATGAATTTAGAAACACCCTGTATACTATAAATTATATATATTAATATAAATATAATCCGAATATACACTAAAATATACATTCTGTACGATCTGTGTGCAAAAGATATTTTTATTAATATACAGGGCCACATAAACGTATTCTATTGCACAATGATATAGGGTGAAAAATTTTTGGGGTGCGTTTTAATTAAATTAAAATATTTCACATTTTATGAAATATACATACGTTTCTGGGATTTACTGCAAGTTAATTCCTGTATAATAGAATTCATTTAGTATTTACAGGGACACACAAAACATTTCGGATACTGTATTGTATCCGAAGTACTGTATATTTTAAAAACTTCGTTATAGTACAAATGCACCCCGTATGTTACGTCTGACGTGCAGTTTCCAATTTGTTCTTTTTATGCTACTTTAAGACAGCACGAATTTGTATTCCGAAATTTAATGTTTTCACGTCTGAAAATCAATACGATCGAATAACATCTGAGGGACATTTTAGAAAAAAAGATTATTTGGGTTATTTAGCGAAGTGACATATGAAAAGTGTATAACAGGGTAGATTGTTACACTGAGCAACCTGTAACTTTGAAGTTTCTTTATCTTCAGGGTTCTGAAAACTACAACGAGTTTACGGAAAGCAAATAACAAATTCGCTTTTAAAATCAAAAGAGCGAAACTAATACCAATGAATGAATGGGATTTCAATTGCAATAAATGTCATGTTTTTTTTTTTTTTTTTTTTTTTTTTTTTTTTTTTTTTTTTTTTGGGAGGTAGAAGCTCCATAATTTCCAGTCTATCATTCTGGATCAAACAGTTATATTTCGACCTAGAAATTTTATTTATAATTGTAGTAACATATTTACCGCGATTTAATGAAAAAATATTTGTTCGAACATAATTGTTTGATCCGCGGATTATAGGGTGGAAATTATAGCATTTTTGCCGCTTTTCAATGGCTTCTACGGAAATAAAAAATAATCCAAATACATGTAATATTATTTTATTTAGCTTATGTCTGTTTTACAAGCAAGCAAAACATCTTTTGACGTAGTATTTGATAAATATTAAAAAAAAAAATATGCATAGTTGCCAACTTTTACGCATTTGTCCTACCACAAAAAAATTAAAGTAAATATTGTCTTGTTTAATTGTCGAAATAATATGATTAAACAAATGGAAAATCTCTGTACAATTTTAGTGGTAGCAAAAATGCGTAAAAGTTAACAGCTATGTTTTATGTAATATATAATTTTGAGAAATGTTATCTGATAAGTTTACATATTACTGAAGTGTTCCTCTGATGTATTTTTTGCTATTCACTAATATCAATTAAAATGCTCCTTAGATGCTAATATTCCCCTTTCTAATTACCGTAATTTCGGGTGTATAAGCCGCGGATCAAACAATTCTTTTTGGACCCAGAAATCTTATTTAGTGATGGAAGACAAATATTTACGGCGATCTAACTACTTATATTTATTTCTTAAAAATTTCTGGGTCGAAAAAGAATTGTTTGATCTGCGGCTTATACACCCGAAATTACGGTAATTAGTTTAACAATTAATTTCTCTAATTAATTAGTTTAACAATTAATTTTATTTTACAAATAAATGAAACATAATCGGGATTTGTGCAAGTCTACCATATTTTTTAATATAAATTTTCTCCTTATTTAAAGTGAGGCAAAGAGATAAATATTATTATGCGATATCATTTGGCGAGTGGAAATTCTGTGATTTAAATATTAAATAGAGTGCTCCCGATTTATAATAAAGATAGCATATTCTTCGAAAATTCTGTGAAATGTATGCTTATTTAAAATTTTATTTTATAAAATGTTTTAAAAAGTTTCGAAGTAATAGACAAGTAATAGTAACGAAAAATATCTGGTTGATGAATATTCTTTTAAGTTAAACTCTTATATATTTATTATATTAAAAAAGATTTTTAGCAATAAAAGAAAGTCAAAAGATGTGATGAACCGCTGCCATCAAAATACTTAAAGCCAGGGGAAACGATGTAAGACGTCATCATTAACCGACCGACTTTTCACTAGTGTTGGAATTAACGCTGACAATTTTTAATGGCAATATTCTTTTATTTTATTTGTAAAATATCTATAATCTTATAAAACAATAATAAGTATTTAAACTTGCTGGTTTCAATTTGGAATACCTCAATGAAAAATCAGCCAAATTTGGTAACAAACACTGTGGCATTCCGCATTTGGTTGAATTTTTGTTTAGGAATTCCAAATTATCACCAGTAATTTGAAATAGTTATTACTGTTTTATAAGATGATACATATATTTTACAAATAAAAGATAGGAAATTTGCTATTAAAAATTTTCTGGTGAGATTTCCAACACTAGTGAGAAGTCGGTCAATTCATGATGACGTCTCACCTCGTGTCTCGAGGCTAGCAAAAAAGACAGGCTACCGCAGTGCATCCCAAATATATTTTTTTACAGACCGCTAGAATGACGTAGTGGTCTATTCGTGCACCCGCATTGGTGTATTCGGGCATCACGTGATTCCAGCGGTCTGTAAAAAAAGATACCTGGAATAGACCGCGGTAACCTGTCTTCCTCGCTAGCCTCGTCGTGTCTTCAGGTCTTGAGTAGTTTAATGACAGCGGTTGAGCTCCTTTCGATCCCATTCATGTTTGTATATAAAAATAAGAATATTTATTCAAGTTAACAAATAGAAATAACAATTTATGGAGCTCAACAAGTAAATGAATGATGACAGTGACAGTGGATTTAAATAAATTAGCTTTCAGATAAAATCTTTACTTTAATTAAATCTATAAACGAAAAATAACAGTTTTATCAAATCTTAAATTTCTGAACAATTACTGACTGACAACAATTCTGAACAACATCTGACAAATTAATCTGTCAGACTATACCTTGTAGGTAACGGTCTTGGGCGGAGAAAGAACAGCACATATTTGACGGTTTACGTGTTCTTGACTTGTGCTAGTAATTTCAACAACAACCGATACCGGCTTTATCATTATTTTCGGATTATTCACTCTTTCGACTCGTCTTAGTTGTTAAAAACTGTAAGTAAACTTTCATATGAAATCATGGTGTATTGTTGATTGAATGTTGCAATGTCTGTATGACATTCAAGATCATTTAACGATTTTGCATAACTTATATTAAAGTATTCTATATTTTTCATTCTATTTGTGTTTGAGGGTAAAATTTGGGAAAACAAAAGCAAGATAATAAGGACGTGTAGTATATGGGCTGGCATTATTGAGGAACGCTTCATTTTTATCGCATGTCATTTTTCTACGCAAATTTGATTAAACATTTTCTGTCTCACAATTTGTGGAAAACTAGACTATATCACAGCAGTGTTAAAGAAATTTCAATAGAGCAAATGAAAGCATCAGGTTTGACTGTTCAAAACGGCGTGTCTGTATACAAAACAGCCACTGAGAATGTTTTATTGCAAGATGAACTCTTTATTTTATCCTATTTTGGTTATGAAATTCCAGGTTCCGTATGAACTCTGTAACTAGACTTAGTGGCAAGAAAGCGATTTCCGCACCAGGAAATATGAAGATGGATATATACTTTCTTTCACGAGACATTTTCTTTGCTAAAATTAAATAAAAATTACTCTTCTTTTAAAAGTGGTGGTATATCCAAAATTTAAATTTTAACGAAAACAACTCGAGCGTTACAAGGGTTAACGTGTTAAAAATCATATCATATCTGTTTTATAAATTCTACATAAGATATATTGTAATAGTATCTTTATTAGTGTTCCTAGTAGATGAATATAGGCAAAATTTAGGTAATGCCTCATAGTGAATTTTTGCTTTTCCTTGTAGATTTTAAGTGTTTTGTTGTAAGCTTTAAAAAAGGCAGTAAAAGGGTTCAAAATTTATGTAGAAAAAATACGTATCATTTTTCTCCCGAAAAGCTTTAAGAAAATCCATAGGAACATTGAAAGTGTTTCTGGCTACGACGTTTAAAAGAAGAGGGATTTCAGATAATCGAACAAAGACTGCAAGAGGAATTTTGTTCCATGTCACGAAAAAAATATCCCTATTGCCAAATAATTCGATTCAACTAAATTTATTTTACCGGAAAACAGTAGCATAGGTTTTTTCTATCATGTTAGTTTCCAGAAAGGTCTGATTTTAAAAAGAAGTAACAAAACAAATAAACAAACATGCATTTAAACTATTGATTTATGCATACCGCGATATTATTATCGTGAAAATTATTGCTCAGATTTTTACGCTTTAATCATAGCATATCTTCATCATTTAGTCCGAAGGTCGTTTGCCATCAGAAATTCCGAAAGCTAAACTTCATTTACTTTGATTGCAAGGATTTAGTCATTAACGTTCTTACGATAGAAGGACGTTTTGTAACCACTTAACAAAATTTTTGAAAAGAAGTGTCAAATAATGTCTATTTTTTCATAAATTTTACAGAATTTTTAATCTTTTATCACCGGCTTTTCAAAACAGATTTTTTTCCCTAATTCAATCAGTGAAATGCTTGGATTAACCTTCCTACCCTGTTCAAATTCAACTCAATCGTGATAAAAAAATTTCACACCAGAATTGTTACTTAAAACATTTTAATATATTTAATTAACTTATTCCTCCGAATCTGTTATTTAACTATGTTTATGAAAAAATTTCCGGTGCGAATCGTATAAAACGAATTATAGTTATGGGTCCATTAGACCCATTCAGGGTAGGAAGGTTAAATAATATAAAATGTAAGCGCAATTTTACTAGTTTGAATAATAAATTATGATTGGAGTATAGATGCCCGTACGTGGTAGGGGCAAATCATGATCACAATGGCCTTAACACTAGAACCGCGGCCATGGGACATTTTGACCCGTATCATATGAAGAGTTGTCGATTCGAACCAGAAAACTCTTAATAAAATAAGCTAAATATATGCTGAGCAAAAATATTTTCAATAAATAACTTAAACAGTTTTAAATGAAATTCCGGTGAGAAACATTTTTATTAAACTTGAATGAATTTTCCCGCGGTTCTAGTGTTAAGATGTACGGGCACAACAAGGAAGCGGTTAATATGCAATGCAGTAATACCTTAACTTTCACGAGGGTTATGTTCGCGAAATCTACGCCAATGTAAAAATCGCGACTACAAAGCTACCACAGGCTTTATTATATTCACAGGCTTTCGCATGTTTTATTATATTTTGTTATCCACTGTCTGCCCACTTTTTGAAATAAAACACATTTCGTGTTATGCTTTTCTAGCAAATGTTGTCAACGTGTATGTAAAAGATTTTTCTTTTTAAAAAATGGTGCGAAGTATTCGCAAATGTTGAAATGGTCTGATTTTCTATTTTGTGAATAATCAAAACTCGCAAATGTTAACCCTTTCTTGTGCAGTGTTGCCGGGCCGGCAACACCTAATTTCAATTCCAAACTTGTAAACGGCACCAGTTATATTTTAATATAATTTTGCTTTTACAATGAAAGCTTAAATTAAGGAATTCGTAATATCTAGACAAGTCTTTTATAAATTCCGGTGTCAATCGACAATTTCTCATTTTACTAATAGAATTTGCTTGCGCCGGAAAGGGTTAAGGGATTACTGTATTGAATAAACACACATATTTTTAGTTCAGTTGCAATACAGAAATATAGGAAAATATAAAATCCTAGCAATATCTTCATAATCTTTTTAAAAAATAATTTTTCCCAATTTATTGTGTTTAACCCTTTGCGGCGCAGGGCAAATTCATTGCTTAAGTGTTGAAAATAGTGACTGAAACCGGAATTTGAAAAAAACTTTATATAAATAAGAAAACGCTATATTTCACGCATTCAATAAACAGTAATTATTTTAAATAAAATTCCGGTGCCAATGTGGCGTTTGGAAATTAAAATTAAGTGGTATATCTATGAAATCACTGCGCTGCAAAGGATTAAAAGAAGTACAGGCAAAATTTCATGTTTATACCAGACAAAGAAAAAGACGAATAGAAATCCATGTTAATGAATCATTTGTTTAACCCCTTGCGGGGCGGTGGTTTCATAGATATACCACTTAATTTTAATTCCCAAACACCACATTCGCACCGGAATTTTGTTAAAGAAAATTACGGCTTATTGAATGCGTGGCATATAGCGTTTTCTTATTTAGGAATAAAGTTGTTTTAAAATTCCGGTGTCAGTCATTAATCTCATTACTTAAGCAATGAATTTTCCCTGCCCCGCAAAGGGTTAAGTGCCTGGAGTGGGGACAAGTTTTTCGGATACTTTAACCTCCATCTTTTAGTCAGTATCAGTAAAGTATTAAATAAGGGCTTTTCGAGTAGTGTAGTCAGATGTTCCGAGTAAATCGGGACTCCAAATGCTCTGGATACCAGTATTTTAATGCAATTTTCTTCCTCTTACCTAATGGCAGAATTTTTCTGTGATTAACTATCGCGAAATAAACTGTAAGAAATTCATGGTACCCAGGGATATGGAGCCCGGATTTACACAGGATTGTTCGCTATAGAAGTGATTCGTACGGGTACCGTTATTTTTCAGGTGATATACTAGCATTTCTTTATAGAAAAAATTAATATTGTTCAAAAGCGCGAAATTTTATTTCGTTATAATCGTTTTATTTAGTCAGAGATTTTTGGTAAAAATATATTGCTGTCGAATAATTCCCTGATCATAAAATTCCAGGACCCGTACAAACCACCTAGATACAAAACATATTGGCCGAACTTACGGCAATAAACATGTGTTTTAATGAAAACCTAATAGGTTTTTTGTTTTTAATATAAATATAATCTCTCTCTCTCTCTCTCTCATTCTCTCTCTCTCTCTCTCTCTCTCTCTCTCTCTCTCTCTCTCTCTCTCTATATATATATATATATATATATATATATATATATATATATATATATATAACCATTAGATAATACTACAAATCAACATCAATATGTGGAATAACTCGTTAATGACAAATTATACCAAACAGAGAAATTGTCAAAAATCTATATATATCTATCTATATCTACATCTACATCTACATCTACATATATCTACATCTATATATATATATATATATATAGATAGATAGATAGATAGATAGGATTTCCCTCTATCAGAACCAAAAGGCATTTAAAAAAATATTAACAATGTATTCAAATAAACATTCAAAATTTCTTGAAAGTGCTGCTTTCTTATTAGCAGCATGCCAAGGGATAATAGTCTAAGTAAATGCCAAAGATTTTTCCTTACAGAAGCCTTTTTGTTCCGATAATTTCAGGGATTTAAGTGTGTTTTTAATGACATGTCTGTTACAGAATATTAGCCAAAAACAAATGCTGAAACATTTATATTGTTTTAAGTGCAAATAGGTTAATACATCCTAAAGAAACTAACAGCTTCCCTCCAGTAACTTGAGATACACTTTTTACACAAACTATGTATGATATGTATGTATGATAGGACTATGTATGATAGAACCATGATTAATATATTAAATAAAATATATTTTCATTATTCTGCCAAAATTATTTACGCAGTTTATACTTACGGATTTTAAAAGAATTACATTATGATTTATTTATTTGGGTATTTACTTTGGTAAAGTGGCAACAAAAAAGAATCGTAAACAAGTAAAATTAATTCTTATATTTGGTATTTAAAGTGAATATTTTGTTAAATTTGGTAAGTTTCTTAAGTCTGGTATTCAAAATGAAAAATTAAAGAATAATTTAAGAATATTTTAATTGATTGAAGAATAATTTAATTCAACCAAATTAAATATATTAACTACGTTTATAAATAATTTCTGGAATGTATTAGTAATTTAAAAATGTCGAGAAAAAGAACACTTATTGGCCAGAACGAACGCCGTTAATGGCCAAACATCTTTAAAACTTTTAGTTAAAAAAAAATATTTTGTAAAATTCTGTTTCGAAAATATTTTTATTTATACCAGCCTTATATCATAAATAAAAAATTACGAGGAAATTCTTAGTTTTTGGCTGAATTTACATTTCTTATTTAAATGCGCCAAAACATGAGATAACGTTTTTGCTTAATAAATACAAAAAAATTAATGCCGATAATTTCTGGGATTTAAGTGTGTTTTTAATGACATGTCTGTTACAGAATATTAGCCGGAAACAAATGCTGAAACATTTATATTGTTTTAAGTGCAAATAGGTTAATACATCCTAAAGAAACTAACAGCTTCCCTCCAGTAACTTGAGATACACTTTTTACACAAACTGTATTTCATGTACAGCTTTTATTGCATTTAAAATTACATCCCTCCCCCCCAGTAGCCTAGGATGTTCAGATTAAAATTGTCCGATATTTAGAAGTAAAATTAAAAGGAAGCAAAAATGAAATTTCCTGGTTAGGTTTTTACTACCGTCAATATGACGTCAACTTTACTCACGGACACGTTTTTGCTTTATAATATGCTTTTAATAACCTGGTGTAAATATTCGGAACACTAATAGCATAGCTGCTAAATTTTGTGCTTTTTTTTCTTACCACTGAAATTTACCGTCATTTCACGCGAATCCAACGCACCTCAGATAAGTCGATTTCCTCCCAGAATTTATTTAAAATAAAATGTGACTTTCTTTTGCTTAGCATATGTTTGTCTTCTATGTTACAATAAAATTTCCGGTGTGAAAATGGCTTACCATAATTTCGCGCGTATCCGTCGCACTTCAGATAAGTCGATTTGCACCCAGAATTTATTTTAAATAAAATATGATTTAGTTTTGCTTAGCTTTTATTTGACTTCATTTTTATAATAATATTTCCGGTCTGAAAAAGACTTATTTGAGCCGCGGCGTTGTTATGGTAATAGAAAATGTTTTCCTTAACACTAGAACGCCCGGACATTTTACTCAAGTTTGATAATAATATTTCTCACCAGAAGTTTTACTCAAAATTATTTCATTGATTCATTTAAGATAAATCTGCGTGGATCAAATATAAATTATTTCAAGAAAAAATTTCTGATGCAAATTGAAATTTAATCATATGGTTGGAGTCAAATCGATTCCTTCCGGGCGTTCTAGTGTTAATTGGGAAAATCTGCGATTAAATAAGGAAAATATTCTATTCAATTTTAGTCATATTAGTAAAACATAAAATTGGGAGCCATGTAACGAGAGTAGTCACAAACAGCCATAAGGGTTACCAAAAAGTGTCTCGTTCAGTCTGATAATTTCTTCACGTTACGACTCTCAAGCAACGCTAGTCAATAATGTGTGAAAACAGTATCACTGATTTTTGAGTCTCACACAATTACGAAAGGGGCCATGACTGATTTTTGCGTTATTTGTATCTCGTTTCAAAATAAGACTTATCGACTTTACATTGACATGGATACGATCATTTTTCATGTCACCTGAATAAAATGTTTTAGTAAGAATCACATTTGGATCACGATGCTGTTTTATTTTCATCACATTCGAGTCACGGTGCTATTGAGAAAAGGAGTCTATAGGTATTTATGTCTTGAATGAAAATTTTATAAAATGTTCGTTTAAAAATATACCCCTCGTGTAGATAATTGGCCGTTATAAACACAACCAACCACTAAAAAAAAAGATCGCAACAAAAGTAATCATAAGAAATATCATGTTTTAATAGTGATTTTTTTTTCAGAAAATGAATGCAAATATTTAAATAGTGTTCGTTTATAAATTAAAATTGTAGAAAATTTGTTTTTTCGAATATTAGTACCCACTTTTGGTAGGATATTTGAGGCAATTGGATTAGCCCAGAAAAAGGGTATTGTATAACTTTACTTAAATATTCAGAAAGTAAGAAGGAGTCAAAATTTGAGGATACGAATGTTACATAAATGTGTCAGGTTTTAACCCTCTGAGCTCTGATGGTAGAATTTTCTACCACATAATTTTAATTTCGAAATGTCACATCGGCACCAGAAAATTCAAACAAATTTACTTGATAAAGGTTTAATGCATTCTTTCGTGTATATCATTAAGCGGCTTTTTTCTTTGCAAAATACTGGTGCCAAAGTGACATTTGGAATTTTGAAGCAATTTGCCCACCAGAGTTCAAAGGGTTAAAAAATAAGGCTGGTATAATTAAACTGACAATAATCAGTGCGTTTCTAAAGTGTGATCTAATAGCGAAAACAGAGCCAATATTTGTAGGATGATTAGACAAGATGAGCGCGATCGTTTCCTAAAAAATAATCCCAAAAGTTACCGCTAGGAGGATATGTGGTGCTGATTGCAAAACTGATGCCAAATTTTGCAGGATCAGAGAAAACAAAACCACCACATATCTCCTAGTGGTAACTTTTGGAACTATTTTTCAGAAATCCTTTGTACCTCGCCTTGTTTAGCTGCGCTAAAAAATTGGTTCAATTCTCGCAATTACATAGCTCTACAGAACACGTTGAGTATTGTCAGCTTAAGTATGCTACTTTACATATATGCACTTCCCCCCCCCCAAAAAAAACAACAACAAAAACAACAACAAAAAAAAAAAAAAAACCCAACATGTTTAAAAGTTATTTTTTATTGCGATAGAATGAAAACATATATTTTAGCAGAATACATTCTATCTAAATATTTTTTATTAAGAAATTAAATTTTTAATTATGAAAATTATTAATACATTCATAATAAAATAACTGTGAATTATGACCTACATTAATTGTAACATAAGCAGAATGAACCTCAACAGAAACATCGGCATGTAAATTTACAATTCTTTCCCATCATTATTATAGAGATTTGGAGAAATATTACTTTGTGATGATTTAAAGCAGATGTGTTAAAAAGTGGCTCGCACGGTACCATCAATTTAAAAAAAAAATCGTATCTTTACTAACGCCTTAAATTTGAATCAAGTTTGATAATAATATTTCACACCAGAATTTTTATTCGAAATTATTTAAGTGATTTATTTAACGTAAATCCTCGTGGTTCAAATTGAACTTATTTCAAAAAATTATTTCTGGCTAAAATTAAAATTTAGTCACGTAGTCGGAGTTGAATCGACTCCTTCCGGGCGTTCTAGTGTTAATCTAAGAGGTTTCAAGACTGTATAAGACGAATATTTCTGTAAAAAAAAATAATGCAATACTCAAGGCTGCCATAAAATATTTTTTATTTCTAATTAGCGTCCCTTTTTCAAAACAGAAATCCTTAACATGTGCTTTAACAACATTTGCATGAAAAATATATTTCAAAATTTATAATAGAAAATATCGGTGCGAACAAAATATAAAAATAATCGCCTGTGGCAGCTCTGAATATTACGGATCAGAGTTTGACTTTTGGCAGGGGTTGAAGTATATCGGACAAATTTTATTATTCTTACCAGAATATTTTATCAATAATCTTCATAAACATTCCTATTGCATAGCTTGTTAAAAGGTCATTTGAAGAATATTAATAAAAGATAGTGGTGAGAACAATAAAATTTTTCCTATGTGCTCCGACTTCTATTTTTCGAATAAAACCTTTAGCAAACGACAGGAAAAAAACAGAATTTGTTTTTTTTTTCAAAGAAATTGGTTGCTCATTCAGGGAGTTCAACTAGGATGGTTTCTGAATGGAGATAAAATTATTACTGAGTCTATGGAAATAAATTTCGTCCCAAGAAAAAAATGGTCATTCAAGGAGGCGGTCGCACAGGGAGGTTTCACTGTATATACATGTAGAAATGCTGTACAACCGGTTCTAGGACCTGTTACTGCAGGTGCACAAGTGCTTCCTGAAAATGAATTTTGATTTTTCCTATTTATATTTCATTGGCGTTTTAACTTCTAGTTCCTACCATTTTAAAGATCAGTCAAACCTCTTTCTTCTACAGAAAAAAGAACAAAATCTTCGAAAGAAACACAGAATTCTTATCTAATCGTATTTCTTTATTTTCAAATCGGAAAAGAAATTCTTTTGTGTATTTTGGAACAAGTTTCATCCAGTTGTAAATAAAAAATTCATTTCTATTCTCACATTCTGGTGAACAAACGTATGAAAAGAGATATAAAAATGAACGTATATTTCCGAAGAACATCACAATGAACTTTCAGGGTCATAATTTTGTACTAACACTTAAGGTATTTTTATCCTTTATAGTAAAAGAAAATGATATTTGTACCTGAGTTCTCAACTTCAAATTCAGTTTCATTGCTTCTGTAAAGTTACTTCTTTGAATTCACAGAAAATGAGGAATCATTTATGAGATTCATTCAATAAATTATAGAAAAATTGGATGAGAAAAATTAAAATATCACAATAATCGAGAAAGGTGTTTAAAACAAGCCAATAACATGAAAAGTTGTAAAAACTAAAAAAGTACTATTATTAATGAATTATCATATAATCAGGGTATGTAAATTTCTACCGTAATTTTCGGTATATAACTTTTCACTTTATTTCGTAGCAGAAAAATCTTAAAGATTTTACGATTAATTATGCAAGGAATTTTAATCTGATGGAACAAATATTGGGGAAGGATTTTTAATAAGAAATAGTGGTGTTTCACTCCAGAATGTGTTCACAATTCACGCCCAAAAATGTAAAATTGGTGTTTCACTAAAAAATTTTTCCACATCAGGAAAAAATATAAAAAAATAAGTATCAAAATAAGAGTTTATTACCAGCAGTGTTGTCGTATCTGGTGGTCATTTTATTAGAAATACTGAATTCACACCAGAAACTATTTATTAGAATTTTTCTATTGCTTTATTTATGGAATATCAGTTATCTTATAAAGCAAAAATAACTATTAAAATTTACGGGTGATAATTCGAAATGGCTAGCCAGAAACCAGCCAGATACGGCAACTCTGCTGGTCAGTTGAATACTTAGTACACCATCCGTATCTTTAAAGGTTAATCATAGTTGTAGTTGATAAACAGTAACTGTCACAAGAAATTGAGTCATACTCATGGACAAATAAATTAATCTATTCAAAATTTCTTGGAACCACAAAGAAAATATTTAATGTGGAACAGAAGCTTCTTAGTCATTTTATAATGAACCACAAACCGCTGGTTTTGCGTTCACGCTACGGTCAAAATAAATGCACATATTTAACCCTTTCTTGCGAAGTGTTGCCGGGCCGGCAGCACCTAATTTTAATTCCAAACTTGCAAACGGTACCAGTAATATTTTAATATAATTTTGCTTTTACAATGAAAGCTTAAATTAAGGAATTCGTAATATTTAGACAAGTCCTTTATAAATTCCGGTGTCAATCGACGATTTCTCATTTTACTAATAAAATTTGCTTGCGCCGGAAAGGGTTAAATTAATTACATACCCCTATTTCGCAACTGGATTATTTTAGAGAAATTGTTGCACTCTTAAATCCCTCTAATATTCCAATCAAATAAAAGAACATTTTCAGACTAAAAATATTGTCAGGAAACTTGGAAGTTCTAAAATAACGCATAGTCGAAATGAACACCGCATGAGAGTTAAGAAAAGTACTTAAAGTTATTATCTGTGAAAAATATTTTCTTTAACCCTTTCTGGCACAGTGTGTCCAGTCCAACATACCTAATTTTAATTCCAAACTTGCGATCGGCACCAATAATATTTCAATAAAATTTTGCTTATACAGTGAAAGCTTAAATTAAGGGATTCTTAATTTCTCAAAAAGTTGTTTCTAAATTCCGGTGTCAGTCGATAATTTCTCATTTTACTAAATGAAATTGTTCGTACCGGAAAGGGTTAAATATATAATTCATGAACGGAAAGATCAAATCATCAGCTCCGTCCACGAGATAGAAACAGATAAAAATTATAAATTAATAAATTAAATAGAATACAATTTAATTTAACTTTCACAATTAAGCAGTATAATGCAATTTTGTCTAGCGTTTTGTGTGTTGCAAACAACTTAAGTAAAAACCGTCAGGCCTTTAGACATAATTTCCCTAAATATCGTGGTTGCATGCATAAGATTTACACAATGTAAAAATGCAATTCTAATGAAATATTTCTCACGATTTAGGAAAATACTAGCATGGTATTAGATAAATCCAAAGTAATATAAAAGTACAAAGCAATATATTTTTCTCAGACATGAAAGATATTTTTATCCTTTATAGCAGAGGAAAATTGTGTTTTTCGAAATATTCAGCTGTTCGAACAGTAAATTCGCTGAAACATTCTGACATAATATTATTTCCAAGAATTCACATAGAATATTATTGAATACATTTTAGAAATGGTACACTTAACTAACCCATTTGAATCGGAAACGTGTTTTTCAGGAATTTCCTTTAAATCAAAAAATGCCGAATTCATATCTGAAATTAATAATTTTTCTTATTTAATGACAGGCCTTTCGTGATGCCACGTGAGGGGCTCACAACCATCGTCGACTACCGTAGTTTCCCGCATATATGTCACGGTTTAGTTAAGTTTTTTTAAAGTGAAAAAAAAGAAGTCAAATAAGTGCTAAGTAGAAATAAGTCAAATTGTGTTTAAAACAAATTTTAGTTCGAAATCGAGTTATCTGAGGTGCTGCGTATGTGCGCGAAATTACTACAGTAAGTCCATTTTGAAAAATAAAGGCGATGATTCATTTAGAAGTTGCATAAATTTCTGTTTTATTCACTTTCATACCGAATTAAGTATTTAAATTTATGGCATATATAAGAAAGTATGTGAAAACAAACTTGGTTCACCAATGAAAATATAAACCCTTTGTACTCGAGAGGTGATTCTCACTGATTACTTGTGACCCACGTAAATGGGTGCTCCAAATGCCCCCCGGATGCCAGTATTTTAAACTATTTTCCTACGCCTTATCTGATGGACGAATAACACAGGTCTGCAATGGTTTTCCTCTTTGAAATCTGAGTAACGTTTTCTATAGTTTCTGATGTCCTGATTACGAGAAAAATAATAAAAAAATTCCATCACGTCAGGATTTTTTGATATTGAATATTTAAGATTTTGCTGAAAAATGTCTGAGCGTCTATATTTTAAAATTTATAAAACGTCATTAAATTACTTTAGCTTAATTTTTATTGCATTTAATTAGTGTAAGGTGACATAGAAATTACTTGAAAACAGTAATTTGTTAATTACTACATAATAAGTATAAGTAATTCACATTCACCATGTTGAAAACGGGTCATTTTGGCTTAGTTTAGTAATGAGCTCATTAATACATAATGATTAGGTAATATAACCTAATTGTTGTAAATATTAGTCGAAAAGGGTGTAATAAAGATAAACCAAAGGGTTTTTGTATAAGTACCCGCACTGATTTAGAAAATTAACAGTTGAAGTGCGCATCTTGCAACATAACCTTTAAAATGTCATCGCGAAGCTGTTTAAATTCTCCGAATTGTTTTTGTTATATTTGCGGTAAATTTATGGTGAAAAAAACAACGGAACAGCATTACAGACTTTGTAAAAAATATTTACAAAAGTTATTTTGGATACGTTTTAAGTAACCAAGACAAAACTTGAACACCTCATAAAATTTGTACGACTTGTTTATTAGAACTTCGCAAGTGGTCAAAAGGACAGAAAAATAGCTTCAAAATCGTTTCGCCTATGCTATGGAGAGAGCCTAAAGACCGTGTTAAAGATTGCTACTTTTGTTGTTGTGACATAACTGGATACAATTCTAAAAATAAAAGGGACATAAACTATCCAAACGTCTCATCAGTTACGCCTGCAATTTTCGGCGATTTGCAGCCCCCGTTTCCGACTATACAAATTGAAGATTCTGACTGTGATACAGATGAACAGGATGTATACCAATCTGATCCTGAATTTCAAGTAGATTCTAACGAGTGTCAGCTCTTTTTCCAGTCACATAACCACTTGACAAGAGATTTGAAACTCCCCAAAGATGCAGCGGAACTTCTCGGATCACGATTAAAAGAAAGAAATATGGTTGCGCCTGGTACTTCATTTTCATGATACCGTCACAGAGAAAAAGATTTTCTTCCATTCTTCGCTGAAGATCAAGATTTAGTGTACTGTAAAGATATTCCAGACTTGACGAAAATGTACGACATTGAATACGATCCTAATGAGTGGAGATTGTTACGTCCCAGAAAATCTAGGAGCCGTTAGCGAAGAACAAGGTGAAAGATTTCTCCAAGATTTGAAAGAGCTAGAAGTACGGTATCAAGGAAGATGGAATACTAGCATGATGGCGGACTACTGCTGGTTGTTGAAACGCGACGATCCAAATAGGAAATTTAAGCGAAAATCGTACAACCGAAGCTTCCAGGAAAAAAGGATCAGGTTCCACAAATAAAATTTATATGCAATTTAGATCAGTAATAAGTCATTATTATATTTTAGTTGTTTTTTATGTTAAAAGTAATGTATTTTTTTAAATATATATTTTTTATGTGAAAACTTGTGTTTTTTTTTCTATTTTCTATCTGTATCTTTTTTGAAAAATCTGAAGGTGATGGAAAAAAACTAAGTACATATTCGTAATCAGCGCACCAAAATACCCTAGAATCAGCTCTCAAATTCTAGGGAGGAAGTTATGACTCTCAATTTGCTGGCCTGTGTAATCTGTGATAAAAGATGACGGAATAAGCTGTTAGATATTAGTGGTGTCCAGTGGCGCCAACTTTTGAAAAATATTGGGTAGGCTCAAAAATATTCAGTGATCTCAAAAATATTTTGGTAAAATGGTACGATCAGTTTGTTTTCCTTTGACGGGTTAAAAGATGGTGAAAGATGAGAATTTTAAATCATGCTATCATGTTTTAATAAAGTTGCAATTTTATTACTTAATATTATCATGCGTTTTTCCTTATAATGAGACTAATATTTATTGTAATAACTTCATATCATGAACATGGTTTCAAATTGAAATAGCATAAAGTTAAACATGGAGCAAAGTATTTCAATCATTTAGATTTATGGGTGCCAATCGGAGAATTAAAACACATGGTCATTGGTAAAATAAATGTTGTTTTAGGAAGAAGAATGAATAATAATATAATAATGAAATAATTAATGAAATAGAACAATGAAAATTGGACACGCTGCGATCCAAAATTATTGAGTGGGCTCGGGCCCTAGGGGCCCATATAATTTGGCGCCACTGGTGATGTTCAAAGCATTAGGCGCCTCGAATTATGAGGGACCACCTGACAACACTAGTGGTGAGTTAGAGTCACATCTCGAGTGTAAGGGTAACTGCCAAGTCCTTAAAATAGTAAAGCTTCAAATGTACCGTAATTTCGGGTGTATAAGCCGCTGATCAAACAATTCTTTTTCGACCCAGAATTTCTTTAGAAACAAATATAACTTCTTAGATCGCCGTAAATACTAGTGTTCAATCACTAAATAAGATTTCTGGGTCCAAAAAGTATTGTTTGATCCGCTGCTTATACACCCGAAATTACGGTAAACACTTTCGAAAGGACTGATTGCCTCCGTTGGAAACTTCCACTAGAAAATTTATATGGAAATTTTCTTCGAGTTTAGAGGTTTTATAATTTCAAAATATCAGTGTAAATAACAGAAACAGCTTTTCATTTTTACTGGTAGAAGATTACTTTTGTGGTAGTCAGGTCCTGCGTTTCCGCCACAGTGAGACAACCGGTGAAATAAACTGATTTGTTACCAGGCAAACTGACACCAAGAAAAACGAATAGATGTTTTTACCAAATCTGCGAGAATTTAATTCCACGAATAAGATGCTTAAATAAGACGAAATTTCCTATTAAATTTTAATAATGGAAAATCAGCCCTAGCGGTATTCGGAAACTGCAGATCCGATTTATAAAAAAGCAGCCACCATCTTGAGACTATCTCTTCAATTACGGCAGTCGAAATTGGTAAAATAAACTAAGACTGTCTAACCTGGCACCCGCGAAACACTAGAAAAATTTTACAGAAATTTTTGCTTTATTGAATCTCTGAATATCTTCGATTCAAGAAGGTCTTGGTTTCTGTGAGAATTTTCCGGTAACCCGTACCGTGAGCGCCATGTTGGACAGCCTTGCAGTACACTATAAATTTCCTACTCTTTGTTCATAAGTCAATTGATTTACTGTAGAAGTACATAAAATAAATTTTATGTAACTTCTAAATAAAGTATCTTAGATTTTTTCAAAATGGACTTGATCTACTGTAGTTCTGGGCCAATCATATGAGGATGTTAGTTTCAAAAATCGCCTTATCCAGAAAATCAAATTTTGGAAAATCACGAAAAACTTTGAATGCGTCCATTGATTTTCATTGTAAACCAGATATTACTATGACAGAAATACACTATAAAACTAGGCTTTTTTCTGAATCAGGGTGCGTAGTCATCAAGAAACTCGGAGGATTTTAATTATTTTAGTATCAGAAATTCTTTAAAGCTTTGGTTGTTACATCTGAAGAAGGATTTCTTTTTCGTTAAATAAAACAGATTTTATATTATAAAAATTCTGGCAAAAGGTGCTTACAAGGTGCTTCCAGACTACGCACCCTGTGAATGCAGTGTTTTTTCGATGCAGATTTACTAGCAGAATAGATTGTTAGAACAAATTCTATTTTTGACATTTTTGACAAGGCGAGTTTTGAAACTCACTTACACAATGTAATAAAGAAATTTCTTTTTGAATTTACAAATTTAAAAAAAAATCCTGAAATGAACGAGTATATGCATTTTGGACGCAAACGCGTTAAACAGTAAAATTTAATCATCTGATTATCCTGAATTAAATAGAGTACATATAATTTCTCAAAAATAACTATCCCAAATGAATTACTTCTGTATGATTACGAAAAGATTTTTGATATATATGTAATATATTGTGTTACCTATATCTGTTACAGGGTTCTTACAGATCAGGGAATTTTCCTGACCTTAGATGAGATAACCAACTGTATTTAAGATAAACTGTGTTTAAGAGCTGTAGACATAAACTGTCTTTTTCAAACGAATCATTTTATAAGTAGAGTTTTTCTACATAAAATTACTGAAAGTGTAGGGGCTTTGTCTTATTTTCCTCAACTGTTTTAAATTTTATCAACTCATTCCACTTGTATATCCCGTCTGACTGAACATCAACCTTCTTCGCAAAATTTGTTTTGGGCACCAGTAATAAAGGAAAATAAATGTGGCCTATTTAATTAGAGCATTTTTAATATTGTGGAATTGAAACTTTCTTCTTTTATAAAAGCGGTGCCGACCGATTGAAATTTGTGTTAGAGACATTGGAGTCGAAAAGTTAACCCTTTCCGGCACACTATCCCCAGTCTGGGATACCTAATTGTAATTCCAAACTTGCAATGGGCATCAATATTACTTGAATAAAATTTTGAAATCTTAAATTAAGGAGTTCTTAATTTCTAAAAAAGTCCTATGTAAATTCCGGTGTCAGCGGATAATTTTTTATTTTACTAACAGAATTTGCCCGTGCTGGAAAGGGTAACCCTTTAACGTTCATTGGTTTCTCCACGAAACCACAAAATTTTAACTCCGATATGTAACAACGGCACCGGAATTTTAATTTAAAAGAATCCATATTATTATGTATGTGAAAAAACACTTTTTCTTATTTACGAACATATTTGTTCGCAATTACTGGTGTCACTCATTTATTTCAACATTTTAGCAATGAAAATGCTTTGTCCATTAAAGGATTAACCCTTTCCGGTGCAGGGCACTTTCATTGCAAAAATATTGCAATGACTGTATGAAGTCGGAATTTTCGTACAAATGTATTTGAAAATTAAGAAAAATCTATTTGTTCATACATTATAAATGAAAAATATAGGTAAGTGGTGTCATTGTGGCATTTGGGAATCAGGTTGGGTGTTCTATGTAATGGAACACTGAAACACAAAGGGTTAAATGAAATTTGAAATTTGTTTTTTTTTTAATTACTCTCAAGTTCTTAATTAGTTATTGTGATATCAAATTAGAAAACGAAGATAGTATCAATTTTAATAGTGATGGAAATGAATAATAATTATTCAAAATTCATTTTGTGTCAGTATTATTTAAATACAAAAATATTTATGAAATACATTTGTGGATTTTTTAATATTAATCTGAATTGTTTATCAAAATAAAATTGTATGTAAATATTTCATTATCCGTTATTCTTATTAGTTTTATAGCAAAACCTCAAACGTTTTTATTTGCATAGAATATTTTGCTTTATATGTATACAGGGTGATTAAAAAAAGGTGGGAAAAATTTTAAGAGGTGATTGTACACATCAAGACAAATAACATTAAATGCGAAACTAAGGGTTCAAACGTCTTCCGAAGGAGATAGGCGCCATCAAAGTTTAGGGTCCAAAATTTGAAATGATTATAAAAAACGAAAAAATTGGTCGATTCGTTTGCAGTTTTCACGAAAACTATTCTTTGTGTCAGTATTGTCTTGAAAATAAATTATAAAGATGAATTTCAAAAAATGCCGATAGAGGGCGCTTTAGACTTTGGAGCAACGAACAACTATTTTTTACCTTTATTTTTTGCATCTCATTAATTTTTTTTTAGAAGTTTAGACATAAACTTAAATTTTGAGCTCAAAATCTGTGGTTAAGTAGCGCAAACTGAACTGTGTTCAATGGGAGTCCGTAGGTTCAAATTTCAAATGATTATGAAAAACAGAAAAAATTGGTCAATTGATTTGCGGTTTGCACTAAAATTATTCTTTATGTCAGTATTGTTTTGAAAATGAATTATAGAGATAAATTTCAAAAAATGACGATAGAGGGAGCTTTAGACTTTGGAGTAACGTTACACTATTTTTTACCGTTATTTTTTGCATTTTATTAAGTTTTTTTTAGAAGCTTTGACCTAAACTTAAATTTTGAGCTCAAAATCTGAATCGTTGAGAGTGGTTAAGCAGCACAAACTGAACTCTGTTCAATGGGGGTGGGGAGGTTCAAATTTAAAATTACTATAAAAAACGGAAAAATTGGTCGATTCGTTTGCGGTTTTCTCTAAAACGATTCTTTATGTCACTATTTCCTTGAAAATAAATTTTAAAAATAAATTTCAAAAAATTCCGTTAGAGGGCGCCTTAAAATTTAGAGTAACCAACGACTATTTTTTTCCTTTATTTTTTTTTAAATCTAAATAAATGTTTTAAAAGCTTAGACTTAAATTTTGAGCTCAAATTCTGAATCATTGTGAGTCATTAAGTAGCGAAAAATTGAACCATGTTCATAGAAGTGGCAGGGTAACATTTCAACTCCTGAAAACAGTTCAGTTTGCGCTTCTTAACCCATCCCAATGATTCAGAATTTGAGCTGAAAATTTAAGTCTAAGCTTCTAAAACATTTATTTAGATTTAAAAAAATAACGGTTAAAAATAGTTGTTGGTTACTCTAAATTTTAAGGCGCCCTCTAACGGAATTTTTTGAAATTTATTTTTAAAATTTATTTTCAAGGTAATAGTGACATAAAGAATGGTTTTAGAGAAAACCGCAAACGAATCGACCAATTTTTCCGTTTTTTATAATAATTTGAAATTTGAACCTCCCCACCCCCATTGAACACAGTTCAGTTTGCGCTACTTAACCACTCTCAACGATTCAGATTTTGAGCTCAAAATTTAAGTTTATGTCAAAGCTTCTAAAAAAAACTTAATGAGATGCAAAAAAAAGGTAAAAATAGTTGTACGTTACTCCAAAGTCTAAAGCGCCCTCTATCGGCATTTTTTGAAATTTATCTGTATAATTTATTTTTAAGACAATACTGACATAAAGAATAATTTTAGTGAAAACCGCAAATCGATTGACCAATTTTTCTGTTTTTTATAATCATTTGAAATTTGAACCTACGGACTCCCATTGAACACAGTTCAGATTGCGCTACTTAACCACAGATTTTGAGCTCAAAATTTAAGTTTATGCCTAAACTTCTAAAAAAAATAATGAGATGCAAAAAATAACGGTAAAAAATAGTTGTTCGTTGCTCCAAAGTCTAAAGCGCCCTCTATCGGCATTTTTTGAAATTCATCTTTATAATTTATTTTCAAGACAATACTGAAATAAAGAATAGTTTTCGTGAAAACTGCAAACGAATCGACCAATTTTTCCGTTTTTTATAATCATTTCAAATTTTGGACCCTAAACTTTGATGGCGCCTATCTCCTTCGGAAGACGTTTGAACCCTTAGTTTCCCATTTAATATTATTTGTCTTGATGTGTACTATCACCTCTTAAAATTTTTCCCATCTTTTTTGAATCACCCTGTATATACATAACCATTAAATGTAATACAAATTACCACATTAAAACATGGAACAAATAAATTAATCCTTTCCGGCACACTGTGCCCGGTCCCCCCTGGGATACCTAATTTTAATTCCAAACTTGCAAACGACACCAATGATATTTTAGTATACTTTTTTCTTTACGATAAAAGCTTAAACTAAGGAATTCAAACTATCTAAAAAATTCGTTTCTGAATTCTGGTGTCAGTTAATAATTCGTTATTTTACTAACAAATTTTGCCTGCGCCGGAAAGGGTTAAAAGGAATATAATCGAAATTTGTAGTTTGTGTGGTTTCATCTTCGTATAAGACACGGAAAAGCAAAATAATACGAATTTGGGGCTACCAACACATATAAACCCAAAAATTATGTATATATATATTTACTGAATGAGATATCTTTGTACATTAATAACGCTTTCAAAATCATATAATATATCCATATCACATTTTGAATTTATTTTACAATTTCTCAAAGCTATTTCTGGGTAGCTTTAATGACAGAACTGTCTAAGATTATCAGATTTTGTAAACGAGACTCATTAAGCATTATATAAAAAATGACTAAAAATATTCGTCTGTTAGCAAATATAACTAATTGGTAGAAATTTTCAAAAAAGAAAATATCTTTTCAAGACTGCATAGATATTCAGTTGCGTGCTGAAGTACATAGGACTTTTTTATTCTTTGGTAATGGGTTTCTAAATATTTAATGAAAATTTTCTCTTTTAAGGATCATTAAAGCATGATGTATATAATTTAGTAGGGTAGAAATATACCTTTTTATAACTATCAGTGTTAAATAAAAAACGTGTTTATTGAAGAATGGCAACATTCTAATTTCGTTACTTTGTTGTTAGAATTTCTTTTGTCAAAAAACATTCTTCATATATTAGACATGCAATGTTGCATACATTAAATACAAAGTCTCTTTTAAAATGGTTTTGGAATAAAGTGCTCTAAAGTAAGCACCGGTATATCATGATCATCAGCATAATAAGATTTTACCAGTAAGAATGCAGTAATTAATAAGATTTTGACTTTCATAAATAAGAAGTAATATTATTACGATCCAGTACATCAACATCCAAGTTTGAGACATATTTTTTAATTTATAAAAAATATTATGTATTTCTTACATGTAAAAAAACAAAAACAAAATAAAATTACTAACGATTTCGATACAGCGAAGTAAATTTTTTGGAAGCTTTCAACTGAATTAAAAATATTGCATTAAGAAAATAATTCGAATTTTTTTGTTTATTTAGGTCTAATGATTCTTTCCAACTATTTATAAAAACATCTTTTCTGACTTCATATACATATACTTTTATAATATTTTTAATTGCTAAAAATAATCCGACAGAAGTGCTTGAAATTTTTCTTATTGGTGCTAGGCAATCAGCGGCCGAATTACTCTCCGTGATGTTAAGTCTATGGGGTTTGATACATTCTTATATTCAAAATATCTCCTTCGTAAATTAATATTTTTAATTCAGAGCTGGGCATTTCTATGCGAATTGGTTAGTCTGTTACACAACTGAAAATCGCTATGCTTGTTGGCCACCGTTATTTTCGAAAAGTTTGCTTCGCCTTATTCAATTGATGATATATCTTCGATAAACTAAGTCACATTTTCTCATTTTAAAATACTGGTAGGTAAAAATCGTAGTACGTAACAGACAAACAAGTTCGCATGGAAATGCCCAGCGGCGAGTAGTTAGGGGAAAAACACACTCAATAAGGTTGTTAAATGCCAGAATTTTGTTAAAGCGAAATTCGTGTCTTTAATATTTCCATATTATTTGAAGAATTTTCTATAAGGAAATACTGGTAAATCACACTTTTTTACTGTGTTTTTCATTGACCAATCGCCACCCTGTAACTTCTTTTTTTCCTCTGTACTCTTCTTAAAGGATGCCTCTTTTTTTCTTAGTTGTCAAAATATTTCTAAAATCAATGCATAATTTTATATGAAATGTTAAAATTTTACTTCCAATTCATCAATTTTTAAAACATAAAATATTAAATTGAACATAAATTTTAGAACCATTTTGACAACTAAGAAAAATGTGACATCCTTTAAGAAGAGAACAATGAAAAAAGAACTTAAAGCTATTAATTTCTTAAGGATATATTTTGAATATAAGAATGCATCAAAAGCACATAGACTTAACATTACCGAGAGGAATTTGGCCGTTAAGTGACTATAGCACCCTTAACCCTTTCCATCGCAGTTGTAATACGTTGGACCACCTAATTTCAATTCCAAACTAACAAGCGACATCAAGAATATTTTAATAAAATTTGACTTTTATGATGAAATTTTAAAGTAACAAATTTTTAATTTCTAAAAATGTCGTTTGCAAATTCCGGTGTCCGACAATCCTTTCATCATTTTACGAAAAGAATTTTTCTGTGTTGAAAAGGATTAAGACAACCATTAACAACTTGAGCTCTTGGTGGGTGAATTTCTTCCCACTTAATTTTAATCTCCAAATTTCACAATGGTACCGGAATATTCGACTAAATTTATTTGAAAATAAATTAATGCATTTTCCACGCATATAATAAGCAGAATTTTTTGTTTCAGAAATACTAGTACAAATATCACATTAAGGTATTTTGAAGAAATTCACCCTTTCCGACCGCCCCCCTCCCCGAGCTTCAAGGGTTAAATACCGTAATTTCTGGCTTATAACCCGTGGATCAAACAATTATGTTTCGACACAGAAATTTTATTTAACAATTCAAGTTAAATATTTACCGAGATTTAATAAGTTACATTTTATAAAAAACGATTTCTAGGCTCGAACATAATTGTTCGATCCGCGGATTATAGTCTGAAAATTATTGTAATTACTCGCTAGAGTTGCGTTCAAGCAACACTTAAAAAATGTACAAGGTTACTTTATTTACATTCCACCACTTTTGTTTAATTGAAAAATCAACCTTAATTAAAGGGTACAAGATTTTAAGGTAACATATGGAGAAAAATAATTTTCAGGATTTGTGGTGGCGAACGCTATTTTGCGAAAAAGTTAATAAACTGAACCTCTTTCTTTTGCAGTTGACACCAGAACCGCCGTAGTGGTCAGTTTGATAGATACTAAATAAAAATATTCCGATTCGAAAGAATAATGTCATTCTAAAATAAGCTCAACGTGTGCCACACATGAATAAATTATAAATAAAATATAATAAAATAACCTAAATAATCATAAATCATTTAAAAAATAAAATAACTTAAAACAACTTAAATAAAATAATCTAAAAAGTTGTAAATAAAAATTTTGGTGAGTAATATTTTTAGAATACGTACGGCGGTTCTAGTGTTAATGAGTTTAAGTATCACAAATTTAATATACAGGTTACCCCAAAAAATTTTCCTTGATTACAAAATGTGTTCATATGTGCTATATATTAGGTAAAGTGTAATTGGTGCCAATATGTTGAAAAACTAATCAAGTTTATGTTGTTATAGATTTGTATCACATGACTGTAGTGTAGCTATGTAGGTGTCCAGAAAACAGAAATGTACACAAATTGAATAAAAACTCAGTGTGTCCTCGGTATCAGGAGATCCTTTTGGTATCTGTATTTTACGTGAGGCTGCACGCATTGATGTCTTGGGACGTCGTAACTTTTTTACTTGAGGTATTTCATTTTTGGATCACCTTATTTGTATTTGCAAATACCCCTTTTACATTATAATATTGCAATGGAAATTTTCCTTTTATTAACCTTCGTACCCTGTTGAAATCTTACTCAAACTTGATTAACACTAGAACCGCGGAGACGGGTCATTTTGACCCGTATCACAAGGAGGGATGTTGATTCGACCCAGAAAATATTTTGAAAAATAAGTTAAATATAAGCCGAGTAAAAATATTTTCAATAAATAACTTAAGCAGTATTAAATGAAAATTCCGGTGAGAAATATTTTTATAAAACTTGAATGAATTTTCTCGCGGTTGTAGTGTTAAAATAGTTTACACCAAAATTTTTATTTAATTCCATTTAATATACTTATTTAGCTTGAATCTTTGTGTTATTTATTTAATTTACTTCATGAAAAATTTTCTGGTTTGAATAGAATGAAACGCATTATAGGACTGGGTCGATTAGACCCATTCAGGGTAGGAAGGTTAAGTACCGTAATTTCGGGTGTATAAGCCGCGGATCAAACAATTCTTTTTGGACCCAGAAATCTTATTTAGTGATTGAAGACAAATATTTACGTAGATCTAAGTAGTAACATTTGTTTCTTAAAAAATTCTGGGTCGAAAAAGAATTGTTTGATCCGCGGCTTATACACCCGAAATTATGGTACGTAATATTGACAGGTGCAATTTTTGGTGGTGCAGGAAGTATACATCATTATTTGTTTGGACATTGTTCGTTATGAACATTTGTATAGCAATTACGATAAAATTTCCTAATACTATTTTCTTTTTCGCAATATCCATTGCTTGTTTCCTATGAAATACCTATGAATTTCCTATGAATGTGTTGAAAATTCTCTACTATTTATCAGTTCTAAAATATTTCGCTGTCAGTTTTTGAATTAATTTGGAAATTCTATAACAATTAAGATGTTTTTACATTCTCTTTTTAATTTTTTTTAACACATTAACCCCTTAATTAATTTTTTTATGTACTATAAATTACGTACAATAAATTGAAAATATGGGATAAAGAAAACTTTTTGAAGCTAAAATATTTGTAAGATTATATTTAAATATGTCTGCCATTATCTGTACTTAAAAAAAAAAGTGGTGTCTAAAAGCGATGGATCGAGCAAACTCTTTTTGCCCGTACGATGAACGGGTAAATCAGTTAAGTGGTTAACCGTTAAAACTATGAGGCTGAGTTTTTCAACTTTTAGCTGAGCAGCGTTTGCCACCAGAAATCCTGAAAAATATTTTTCTCTTTATTTGATCATAGAATTTTGTGCCCTTAATTTAGGCTAATTTTTCAATTGTAAAATAGTAGTGAGAAGGTAAATAAAATCATTTTGGCATTTAGTTTGACCTATGTGTGACGCAATGCCAGCGGGTAATGGCTTAATCTACAAATACATATTTTGACTTCAATAGAATATGTAAGAAAAGATTAGAAATAAATTTTATTTCGGTAATTTTGGCTCTAAATTTCATTTATATTTGTAAAGATCCCCTTTATTTTTTCTAAAAAAAATAATTAACATTGCAATTTTTGGCTATATAAGTGTTTATTTAATCATTTATTTTATTACCATATATGTCAAAATCGCTTGATTTATAACAAACACTTTTTAAACCGGGAAATATAAATAAGCAAATGTGTCTTTTTTCTCTAAAATAGATTTCAATTTGAAATCTTTGATTAAATAAAATTTCCTCTTGAAAACATTTTCGTCTTGGATCACACTCTTTATATAATTTACTTTATGAGAAACAACTACCTTGTGTAACATTATTACTTTTATTGCTGTTATTATTATTATTATTATTATTATTATTATTATTATTATTATTATTATTATTATTATTCAGGAAATGAGTTATTTCTAGCTAAGTGCATAAGACAAAATATTGTTTAGCAAATAAGAGTGTGATAATATTTATTTTATGTAATATTCACTATCTCCTATCTTTAAATATTTCATATGCATTGTGTTTCTAAATATTTGTCTTTTGTGTATTTTTTTCATGAATGTATTTTTCTTTTACAAGCATAAGCAAACATAAATGAGAGAATCTACAATCTTTTATTAAAAATCTAAAACAAAAAGTTTTTACCAGATTTTTTTTTCATTTAACAAAAATCTTTTAATCTTTATTTTCAAATGATAAGTTACTTATAAAAAATAAATTTGTTCCACTTATCGCTTTGAAAAATGCTTTTTTTTCACGTTATTTTAAAATCAATTCTTTTATCACGTAAAATAAATTTGCCGCATTTTTTAGCTTCGCGTTTTTGTCTCATATTCAATCAATACTGAAACTTTTCGTATTTAATCAATACATAGTTTCATAAAGCCTGGATTTCTTGCCAGGCTGAGATTTTAATCAATAATTACTTTTTTTCTTAAAGTGAATAGAAATTTGAATGTGCCTTTCGTTTATTATTTTGAAAGTTTGAGATATTTAAAGAGTATTTCATTTGTAAACATATTACCTGGTCCACATCGGTTGGCGATGGAATGTCGGTGCCAAGTTGGCGGGATCCTCCAAATTTTCAGGATCCGATCGGAGGAACTCGGGAACAGACACTGCATTTGTACGATGTGCAATTGCATCGCTTTTTTGAATGTCTGGTAGACATGTGAGTTGTAGTAGTTGGTGCATTTTGTTACCTTTTGCCATGCCATCCCATGCTCTGTACCGGCGATGTTTTGCGCTGATAATTTTCTTTTTAGCCTCTTTTCAATTATGGGAAAGCCGGGCAGATGAAGGTAAGAATTTTAACTATTTAAACTATTGGCCTCTAGCCTACAGTAGATAAAATCAATTTAGTGCACTATCAGTTACTCGAAATCTATTAAATTTCACAAGCAAATATTCTTAAAAATCTATTAAATTTTTTTATGAGACGATTCAATTTTGAATGACTAAAAATAATTTAATATTTTATTCGTTTTTGAATTAAATTACTTTATCTTAAATTCATATGTTTTGAAACTACTGGCCTCTAGTCTACACTAGATAATATCAGTTTAGTGTAGCATCCGTTATCCGAATTCTATCAAATTTCCCGAAAAACGGTTTCACAACACTCTTAAATATTTTATTATTTAATATTTATAATGAGTGATGAGGTTCCAAATATTAAAATGCTCAATTTTTTTCCCTTGTTGAAGAAAATTATTTTATGTTAAATTTATATATTTTGAAACCAATAATCTCTGGACTGCAGTGGATAAAAGCAATTTATTTTGATATGAATTGTTCAAAGTCCATTAACCCGGGAGAACGCGCGCTATTCAGGGTATGAATAGTTTAATCTTTGACACCAATAAAATCAAATTAAAACAGTCGGTTTATTTAGACGGAGTCAATTCTTACAAATTTTGCGGTAAAATAAGTTGGAGATTATTTTAAAAAAATTAGTGGTTGCAAATGTAAAAACCATACGCCCTCAGGGTCTTTAAGGCCCTGCGCGCGTCCTCCCGGGTTAAATTTTACGAAAAAACATTTCTAAAACAACAATTAAAATTTTATTGTTTATTCTTAGAATATGTGATTCAAATTTAAATCTGAAAAAGAAAGTCACTAGTTAATTTTATTTTTGATGGAAATTATATTTTCTTAAATTTGTATCTTTCATTAGTTTCTGGCCTAGATAAAGGTAAAATGGAATAAGTGTTTCATCAGTTTTTTAAGCCTATTAAATTTCATATGTAATTTTTCTACATCAGGATAAAAAAGTACATTACAAAGATTAAGTGATAAAGTAATAGATGCGATAAAGAAATGGATATTTTTTTTTCTGACGAAAATTACTTTATTTCAAATTTATAGTTTTGCAAATTACTGCTTCCTGAGCTGCCGTGGATAAAATCAGTTTAATGTAGTATCAGTTATATTAAGCCTATTGCAAGGTTCGCACACTCCTTATAATTTTTAAGGACTTTGTCACCATTATTGAAAATAAGAAAATTTATTTTTAATTTTTAAAACACAGAATTCGCAAAGGCAACGAGCATTCACTGGCTTTTGCAAAATTTTTCTGCAGTGATATACGTTGACAAAAATTCTTAAAATTTAGTGGTTGAGCTGTGCGAACCCTGTATTGAATTTAATAAGCAAATTAACTGCTAGTAGAGTAAAAAATATGTATTATAAAGGAATAAAATTAAATGGTAGATTACTGAATATTAAAAATGTATTGAGTAATGTATTGAGTAATGTATTCTTTTTTGGAGAAATTTGTTCTCTCTTAATACTATACCTTTTGAAAATTCTGTTCTCAAGCCAGTGGGTAAAATAAATTCAGCGTAATAACAATAATTCGAAGTCTATTAAATTTCATATCGAAACATTCACACAACAGTAGTAAATTTACATTTAATATTAAAAAAATACACAATACTTTACTTCTTTTTACATTAAACTATTTAATGTCGAAACATTCCTACAATAATATTAAAATAATTGTGTTAAATATTAAAAAATAATAGAGTATTTTAATTTATTTAAAAAAAAAAAACTATTTTATCTTAACACTAGAGTTGCAGGAAATTTTACTCAATTTTTATAAAAATATTTCATATCAGAATTTTTATTTAAAACTATTTAACTTATTCATTTAAATTACTTTTGCGCAGCGTATGTTTATTTTATAAAGAGCTTTCTTATTCGAGTTAACAACTTTTATTTTAGTACGGGTCAAATTTACTCACCACCGCGGTTCTAGTGTTAAAATTATATTTGTTGAAGCTAGTAATCTCTGGTCTATAGTATGTAAAATCAGCATAGCGTACTATCAGTTGTTCTAAGCTTACTAAATTGCACGAGTGAATATTCTTTAAAAAATGTGACAAATTTTACTACAAAATGATGCATTTAAGCGTCAAAATTCTGGATTAAAAAAGTAATTAAAGGTTTTATTCATTTCTGAAGAAAATCATTTAACTGAAATTTATATTTTTGAAATTTTTGGTCTCTAATCTTAAGTGTAACGGTACTCATCATGCGGACCACAGAGCTACCAATCTTTTAAATCGAAATCTTCAATTTATTTAATCTCAGAACTTCTGTTATCAAATAAAGCGAATATTACTTTTCATAAATAGGGTATAAAAATACTTTTCGCATGTAATAGTGCGTATGACTGCTACAGTAGGTAAAATAAATTTAGCATACAATAAAATATTTTGAGTATATTAAATTTCCATAAGCAAATGTTCCTACAACATTGTAAAAAGTCCATATTACAAGGTGGTGAAATCAAGTGATGCAATTCGCAGTATTACAAATAATGACAATAATAAAAGTAATAAATAATATTTGGTTATGTGTAAAGTATATTATTTTATGTAAATTTATATAGTTTATTTTGTAAAAGAATCGCAAATAGACTTATTAGTGTAGAAATGGTTTGAATAGAAATAAAATATCTGTATCTCAAGCAAAAGAAAAATTATAAATTCAGAAGGCAATTTAATTATTGCAACAAAAATCTTAACATATTAAATAAAAATCTTTTTTCCGGTGATAACTGATTTTGAAAATGGAATCCTTATTTTTATAAAGTCACATAAAAGGTTAAAATATTAAAATACTCTATTAAAAAAATTTAAGAAAAAATAATGTGAAATATATTTAGTCTTTTAGAGTTACATGAGAATATATTTAATGAAAAGGAAACACCAGAAATTTTTTTTAAATGATAAATCATGAAATAAACTTCAAATATTGTGATGTAAATTACTTTCAAACCAGTAGGGGAGAGTGGGGATACTTGAGCATAGGGGATACTTGAGCCACCCCTATTATCTCTACAGTTTGTCAATTTTTCTTTCTAAAACTGGCAACATGGTAACATATTTATAGTTCTGAACATGTAAAAAAGAAATCACATACCTTGGTACCATTTTGAAAGTATAGTGATTAACCCTTTGAGCTCTGCTGGTAGAATTTTCTACCACATAATTTTAATTCTGAAATGTCACAACGACACCAGAAAATTCGACCAAATTTATTTGAAAAAAGTTTAATGCATTTTTTCGCGTATATGGTTAATCGGTTTTTTTCTTTGCAAAATACTGGTGCGAATGTGACATCTGGCTCAAGTATCCCCTCCATGGGGATACTTGAGCCACGATGTAAAAGAAAAAGTAAAAATTTATTAGACATAGAAAAATAGTTTAAAATTAAATGAAAGTAGTTTTCAATTGAAGAAAAAATATCAAATTTTCATTTTCAATATTTTATTTTGTTCTAAGAAATTATAAAAAATTTAAAAAAATTTAAATTTAAAAAATGGCTCAAGTATCCCCATCTTCCCCTATATTAAATGGTGGCCCCTGGGTACTACTAAAGTTTTATAGAAATCGCTATCAATCAACGAATATCTATGATTTAAAAAGTTGATTATTTCTCTAATAAATTAGTAACAGCCAGCTGGCCACAATTTGCACCCCTGCTTTAAAATATTTAATTTCTTTTTAACTTTCTTAGATAATAAACTATTATATTTACTTAAAATACTTATATGGAAGCTTCTTTTAAATTTTTAATTTCTTTAAAACTTTCTTAACTAATATACTGTTAGGTGTATTTAAAATATTACGGAAATATTACTTTCATGTACATTAACCATATGTATTATACATATTTAAATGATAAACATTGATATATATTTTGAATATTCGTATGAAAATCATATATATTTCATATATATTTCACTCCTTTCAAACATATTTAAATGATAAACTATGATATAAACTTTGAATATTGCGATAAAAAGTACATTGAAATATTTAATTTCTTTAAAATTTACTTAACTAATAAAAATTATGCTATTTTCTTTAAATATCACAGTGAAACATAGTTTTAAATATTTAATTTCTTTAAAACTTTCGCAAGTGATTGAATATGATATCTACGCTAAATATTGAGATGAAAACTTCTTTTACGTATTTATTTTCTATAAACGTATTTGAATGATAAACTATTATGTCTGTTTTAAAAACTATGATGAAAAGTTCTATTAAATATTAAACGTCTGTAAAATATAAAAAAATAATAAGCTGTGATATCTATTTAAATATAGCAACTTATTTGTTTTTTTAAATATTTAATTTTTTAAATATCTGTTTCATAATATACCGAATTTACATTATTACTTACTTCGCTTCCTTACATATTTTATTTACAAAGTAAAGTAATTTTTACCGAATGTTTTTTGATTCATTACATTATAAAAAAATTGGTTGGGAAGTACATTTTCTGTTTCCCAAAGTATAGTTTTTATTCGTCGATTACCGTAATTTCCTGCGTATAATCCGCGGATCAAACAATTCTTTTTTGACACAGAAATATTATTTAGTGCTTGAAGACAAAGATTTACGGCGATCTGAGAAATTGCATTTCTTTAAAAAAAAATTCTGGGTCTAAAAATAATTGTTTGATCCGCGGATTATACGCAGGAAATTACGGTAAGCTAGAATGAGACGTACTGAGATTAAAGACAATTTTAAATTTTATCTGTCAACTTAAGACTACCCTGCCCCTCCTCTTTGTTCTTTTTTTATGAGTGAATATCTCAATATACTTTCATATTTTTTACTGAGTACACAACTTTTGTTATGCAGTAATTATAAGACGCAAATAACGAAATTCAACAAAATAATAAACGAGAAAATTAAATTTAACATTATTTTTCAAATAATTATGTTACAACTTAGTAAAATACAGTATTTATCTAGCAATAAAAATGCATAGATGTACAGTTAAAAAAATATTTTTAATTTCAGGCGAATTCAAAAGAAGATAAAGTTATAAAAATTAGTTATATTTCGTCGGTACAATGTCAAACTAATCTGAAATCAGAAAACATCAGAAAATATCTAATCTGAAAACAGAATAGCCCATAGACTACTTTTTTAAAAATTCGGATTCTTTGATTGGTATCTTTTTTTTTTTAAATAGTAAAATTTTCCTTATTTAATATTATTTAATGATATACTTGAGATTAACTCTTTGAAATCTGATGGTAGAATTTTCTACCACTTAATTTTAATTCCGAAATATCAAACTGCCACCGAAATAGTCGACAAGATTTATTTGAAAATGATTTAATGCATTTTTTTTTTCGCATATATCGTAAATTGAATTTTTTCCCTACAAAATACTGGTGCAAATGTGATGTTTGGAATTTCGGAGAAATTTACCCAGCGGAGCTCAAAGGGTTAAAACAAGGGGAATTTCACCATTTCAGAAAAATGGTGCAAATGAAGAAATCTCAATTTTAATAAAAAATAGTCCACTTGCGAGTGGCAACACTGTTTTTTCATCAGATAGTTTGACTTGATACAAAAGATGTATTTACGCAGGGTTTGTACGCTACAAGATGTTTTACTACAATTTTACTAAAGTAATATTTGACTTATCTAATTAAATTAAAATTCTAACTTCAGGTATAGTCAGCCAGTACTTTACAAAGTTTCTGGTACTAAAACATCTAAAATCCCTTGAATTTTGCTATGCGTACGAATCCCGTTTACGCTAAAATTTGTAATAATTAATTAGGGATGAGTGCGATCCTACACAAATGGCCGATGTTTACCACTAAATTGCTAGGTTGCCAAATTTGGCCTCCTTTTAAAAAATTTTAAAATCTGAAATTATACGTCCACACCAGAACTTCTGTATGGTTTTGTTTCCCTTGATTAACCCTTTCCGGCACACTGTGCCCGGTCTGGGGTACCTCATTTTAATTCCAAGCTTGCAATTGGCACCAGTAATATTTCAGCAAAATTTTGCTTTTACAATGAAAGCTTAAATTACGGAATTCAAAATATCTAAAAATTTCTTTTGTTAATTCCGGTGTCAATCGATAATTTCTCATTTTAGTTCAGATTTTGCCCGCGCCGTAAAGGGTTAATGTCAGATATTTCTTAATAACATGAAGTAGAAATTTTTCTTTCAAAATTTCTGATGTGAATTCGAAGTTTTTAATTGAAAATAGAGGCCAAACTGGCAACCCAGCTATATTGTAATTGAATTTCTCGCGGTATTTAATGACAGAATTTCTGAGATTTAATACGACAAAGAACAATTTTGAAATTTAGTGTTGAAAACCAACCATTTGGGACGGAGTATTCTCATGCAGCATTGCCATTGGGCTACTTTTTAAAATTTCTTAATTGGAACTACATTTCTGAGATTGTAAAATTACCCATTTTTAGTGTTAATTAATACGTCATTAAATAAGGCGAGTTTTACAATTACAAAAATGGTGCAAATTCAGAAATCTGAATTTGAAATTGTAGCTCACTAGCAATACTTCTCATCTCTGTTTAATTGCAATTTGTATTTTGCTGAGTGTTGTTAAATGATGTTTTAAGCCTTCTCGGGTGAATAAGTAATTTTTTGGTGAATAACGTAGTATTTTTTTTTCTGATTAGCTGAATCTCTAAAATTTGTTGAATTTAATATATAATTTTTACAAGATCAATTAAATGATTAAATAATTAAAAAAATAGTTTTCTTATATTTTTTCAAAATTTCTGTAAATTTTTTTATTTCAATACGCATAAGTTTTCAAAAATTTCTTACGTAATAAGATAAATGAGCAGATAAAATGTTATGTGAAATAGAATATGTAGTACTAGAATGTATGTATAACAAACAGTAAATCCAGTGAAAATTGAATCTGTTCATAACTGATTACTATCTTAAACATTAAATGAAGGATTTTTTTTTATTTTGTTCTAAGAAAAGTATTTATGATTCTGAGAAAGGCTTATTAAACAGCAAAACTAATGAGAAAATCACGTCAATAATTTTTTCGTATAATACGTCATCCTTTTCTTATGTTGCACATTTACAATGCAAGTGAAAGTTACTGTGTTAAGTAAATTATTGCAAATTAGTAAGCGTTTGAATAAGTATGAATTTAAATGCCTTATTCTGTATAAATTTTTATTTTGTGAGATGTTAACCTAAAATACATTCATTATTCTTTTAGAATAGCGGTGCACAACCTCTGGCCCGCGGGCCAAAATGGTACCACTATTTTTATGCAGAATAATTTTCCTTATAGTAATGACAGAAAATTTGCCATTCAATAAAAGAAACTACACTTTTCAAATATTCTGGTGGCAAACGATTTTCTGGTAAAAAGGTTGTGCATCACTGTTTTAGAATTATGTTTTTTATTCTTTGAGGCTTTGACACCAGAAATTTTTAGATATATTTTTAATTTTATGTAGTAGCATATTTTTGCAACTTTTAAAGGAATAATATTTCTATATGAACATAGTGCGTGCTAAAAGTTTAATTGAAAAATGTGATGCAAATATGCATCTTTATACATTTAAGTGTTAACCCCTTCGCGAGGGGAGCATTTTAAGAAATTTTCAATGTGTTGTCACCGGATTTTAAAAACAGAAATTTGTATCTTATTAAATCGGAAAAATGTTCCGATTAAATAAGGCAAATTTTTCAGTAAAATTTTACTGGTGGGAAAAAACAAGGTTTCTTAAGCCTTTTTGCGGCACGTATACGTGTCGCTCGTCCCCAAGGGGTTAAATGTTAAAATATTGTTGTACTGGTGTAAGAAATTATAAGTAATAAAGTCGTTCATACTGCCCAATAGCACATATCTCAAGTCATACACACACAAAAATGCCTTTAGAATGCTAAAAACGACATATCTCGGTACTTTTCTGTCTATTTGCATCAATATATTATTAGAAATAAATGTAATAAATATACAATTAACTAAGTATGCATATCGTATTGTAACCTGTTAGTTATGTATATAAAGTTTTAAATAACTGATATTCAATAGGGAATCTTTCAAGCGCTTTCTAGAGAGGAATCATACCGCTTCTAGTGAAAACAAATAATTAATATTTGAATCTTAAACCCCTATGCTTGTTGAATTTTCATTTGCAGGCCTCGTAAGTCTGACTCAGATATTTTATGTATTATATGTACTGTTATTTATGTACTATACTAATGTACATATGGCACGGGACTTTGGATCTGCCGTTACACATTATTCTTAAATTGCTATATATATATATATATATATATATATATATATGTAGATTTGTATGCATTACATTTATACTAAGATACATTTTCAACATGATTCTTAAATAAAAATACAGTGGAGCCTCTATATAACGAAATCCATCGTTCCAGTAAAAAATTCGTTATATAGAGAAATTTGATGTATAGAGTATGATGTTAAAAATAGTATTTAATGTGTAAATTTTGAACAAATATTATTTTTGATCTTTTTAATTAAGAATTTAAAATGTTTAAAAGTATATATTAACCTAACATTTTATTTCTTACTTATTTAAGCAGTTTCAAAAAAGAGAAAAGACATTTATTTGAAAGCTTAATGAAAATCAAATGAGGAAGACTTACATTAATTTCAGAGGAAGAAATCTGTAATTTTTTGTTGTTTTGATTTTAAAATTACAATTGTTACGCTCTCAAAAAAAATTCTCAAATTTTAGCAAGGAATGAAAAATTGTAGTTGATATTTTCCTCCATTTGAAGGTCTCTCTTATGTGCTATCATTGATTCCTCTCTTATATGTGTAACAATTCAATTGACTGTGTTTTGAGAAGGATGTTGAAAGGTGTGTGGGAGGTGGGATGAACTTGTTAGATTTAAAGAATAAGGAGATAAGTAATATTTATAAAAAAAAAACCTCTCCACTGAACGATAAATCAAAAATAAGTGATGGAAAATTGATTCCATATGATTTCGAAGCTTTTTTAAAACTGAATAAATTAAGATCAATTTATGAAAAAATTCGTTATATGGAGATAGATATTTCGCTATATAGAGTCTGTTTTTAATGTAATCATGCGAAAAGGGGACCGTTCTTACTAAAAATTCGTTATATGGAGAAATTCGATGTATGGAGTTTCGTTATATAGAGGTTCGACTGTATATATATATTATATTTACCAAAATAAGCATTTAATTTGCCAGTCGGACTATTTTAGCTGGAAATGTTATAATTATGCATAATAATTTTACTAATTAGAGCTGAAGAATCACCTGCTATGTAACGATTCTTCAGCTTAAATTAGAATACCGTTACGTACTCTTAATTTTTAGAGTATTTTTTTTAATAAAGCAAGAATTAGTGTGTTTTATTACGTTTTAAAATGTTTAAATTGTTTTGCAATAATTTCGCGCTATATTTTCTATGCGGGTTACTCATGAGTGAAATTTCATAAACATTCAAGGGATTTTTTCAAGTAAGTTATTTCAAATTTTAAATTTATTCTGATATTTCTTAAAGAAGAATTTGTGTTGATCTTTCCTGAAAATCATAAAAATACTGTTTATGTTACTTAATATTATCATCTATCTTAAAGAAAACGATATTTATTAATAATATATCAAGGTTCGTACTCTTCAAGGATTTTTAAGTACCCTGTATGAGATATTTTGTAAAGTAATATTTGTCTTATTTAAAGTTAGTAAAATATGTTTATGTTAGTATAATATGTTATGTATCTTAGTATGTAAAATATGGTTTCAATCAATAATTTTACCATTTTAGTAGTAAAAGTATTTTTCCTCTGAAAGGATTAAAATTCTGTAGTTTTTAAGAAAAATTTCAATAAATTTCCCTTTAATTTTAATCCCCAAATGCCACATTGACAACAGAACTTTAAAAAAATGTTATTACAATGTTCGTGAAGAATTACTCATTTATAAAAAAATTCCTTTGTAATACCATACTTTCACACAATAATTTTGCCATTTTAGTAGTAGAAGTATTTTTCTTCTGAAAGGATTAAACTGCTGTAGTTTTTATAAAAAATTTTTAATGAATTACCCCTTAATTTTAATTCTCAAATGTCACATTGACGTCAAAACTTTTAAAGAAATTTTGCTTTTATTATGTGAGTGATGAATTACTTATTTTTAAATAAATTCAGTCATAAACCATGGTGTCACTCAATCATTTTACTGTTATAGCAGTAGAAGTACTTTTCCTTGAAAGGATGTAATTTTTACAAGAAATTTCAATGAAACTGATAATAATTTTGAAAATATTTTATTGGTCAGTTTAGTTGAAACATTGATAAATAATTTTAATTCATATTTGATGGTGTATTCTTTTCCAACGTAAACACAATGTATATTTTTTCAATATTATTTTAAAAATTCTGAAAATATTATTCCAAAACTGTGCTAATATTGATTTGTTCACTAGCTTCACCATCAATACTTGAACTAATTGAAAATTCAGCCAAAGTTTAAATTAGGGATGCACAACCAGTCATTTGACGATCATCAAGGTACCACTGTTTTAGGAGAGACTAATTTATCTTTTTTAACCTTCCTACCCTGAATGGGTCTAATCGACCCAGTCATATAATGCGTTTCATTCGATACAAACCAGACATTTTTTCATAAAGTAGTTTAAATAAATAACGCAAAGATTTAAGTTAAATAAGTATGTTAAATGGATTTAAATAAAAAATCTGGTGTGAAATATTTTAATCAAGTTCGAGTAAAATTTCAACAGGGTAGGAAGGTTAATCACAGAAATTTTGCGATCAGTCACGCCTTTCCGGCACGGAGAAAGTCTGTTTGAAATAGTTTATTTACACCAGAATTTATAAACGAATTTATTAGAAAATATGATCTTGCTTATTTTCAAGTATATTATAAAAGAAAATTTTAAATTAAATATTGTGACTGCCAGTAAAAAAAAAAAAAAAAAAAAAAAAAAAAAAGCACTTTTTAAAGGACACCGCCCTTAAATGTATTAAGGCGAGTATTACAATTCAGAAATTGTGTTGCAAACGACATCGAGGCAGAACAATTGTGGAGCTCCACCACATAGTTGTCCACTGTCATACTTTTTTCTCCCCCCAAAAAATTTAATTGTAAAATTGACTTTATCTAATTGTCGAAATTTGTGGTAAAATAAAGAACAAATTTCCAATACATTTTTGGGGTTAAGCAGGGGCATCAAACTGTGGTCCGCCTGATACCACTATTTAAAAAAAAAAATACTATTTCTTGAATTGCTGATATTCCATGATTAGATAAGGGAATGATTATTAAAATATTGAAATATTGACTATGAAATTTTTGTGGTATCTGGTGGATCGCAGTTTGACACTTCTGGTGTTAAGGGGAGTCTTCTCTCATTTTAAAACTCCCGCTCCATAATGATAAACCATTGGGAATGCTCTGCCCCCCCCCCCCCCCCAAAAAAAAAATGGGCCTCAAATTCTCATGGTAGAATACGTTCTTGAAATTGCTTATTTCAGAGAATCTGAATTAGTACCAGAAAATAACAATAATACGTTTTCCTTTATTTAAATACAGAATGCCTGTATTCAAATAAAGCGTACATTGCTCTGTTAAATTTCTGTGGTGAATATGGAATATCCGAATTAAAAAACCCACTAAATTTGAAACAATGTTGGTAGCTTACATGCTACTATAGGCATTATAGGTTTTAGAAAAGAACTTAAATGTTTGCAACTATGTTAACTTAAAGAGTTACATTCTGCATCTTTATGAAATTCTCTTAGGCAGCTCAGAATTTATAACTCATTTCCATTAAAAGATTTGGGTACGAATGTTACAGGTTTTGTACACCTCCTGGAATTTTGCAAACCAGAAACTTTTTCGACACCAGTATTTTCTAATAAAGAATCTCTCCGTAAAATAAGACTAAATTTTATTCGATCAACTTAAATTTTTTTCCGATAAAAATACTGGTAACTGTCCTGAAAAATTTCCTGATCTTACGATTTTCAGGACATTTACCAGTATTTTCCAGTATGTCAGAAAATTCATAAAACAACAACAACAAAAAATCTGGTGAAGATGATTTTTTTGCCGGGAAAGCAAGCAGTGGAAAATCCTCATTAAATTACTATTTCTGGATTTTCTCAATGTTTATTGATTTTTTATCCCAAAATCAGGGAAAATAAAATTTATCGAAATAAGCATAATTATAAACGATAAATATATATGAACCAGAATGACATACCTTACTATCTTTTAATGATGCAGAAAAGTGAAATATTTCATACCTTTATCTGGAAGAATAATTCAACTAATTTTATTAGAAATTATCGATGAAACAAAGGAGATATTTCTATGAATTTAATCGATCGCCTCTTACATTCGCAAACGTGTTAAACTGTATTTCTATCAGTAGTAAAATTCATCTCAATTCATGCCCTTTTGTAAACTCGGACGAGCAGTTCTTCATTGTATTTTATCTTAAGAATTTGGAAATGCTGCTTAAAGTTCTGTATTGTTTTCTACATTACTGTGTAAAATACGATTTTCTAAGTTATTTGATCGTTTTAATTATAAAAATATAAGACAAATAGTTTAAAGTTTATAGAGAATAATGAGATGCTTAGCATGAGTTATTTTAAGATTTAGTTACACAGTTACAAACCTCCTACATTTTCTTATTCCAGAATTTTATGAAACAGAAAATTTATTTGGTAAAATGTGTCTTATTTATTTGTGGCATTTATTTTACTTAATTTTTTTAATTAAAATTTCTGTTTCAAAGTACATTTTACTTGGAATATTATATGCTTAAAAAAAAATAAAAATAACCGACTTCTAAAAAAATACTTACCGAAAAAAGAATCAAGCTTGGCGACAACTTGGCGCTAACGCATATGCATGAATAGTTTTAATATGCTTATGATTTGAAAATGGTTGCAACAATGAAAGATGATTTGCGGCAAATAATTATTTTTTTCTCAAATCCATACTTTTACATTAATCATCAGAATTTAATGAAATTAAAATGGGACCGCATGGGTATCTTACACTTTCAAACAAACAAACAACAACAACAAAAAAAAGAACTATCAAAATCGGTTGACGTTTAAAGAATTTATGAGTAAACGAGAAATACAAACAAGTCGAAATCATAACCTCCTTCTTGAAATCGGTTAAAAAGAATTGCGGGCATTACTACTTAACCGCTTCCCTGGATTGCCCGTTCGACATACGGGCAAGAAGAATTTGCTTGATTGATCAATTAAAGCTTTTTGAAACCAGTAATTTTTTTAAATACAATTTCATACTATTTAATTGTAAAAATGTTTAGACAACGTATTATGAATATTTTAGCTTGAAAAAGTGGTGTTAACGCATATTCTCAATCTATTGTACGTAAAAAAAAGAAAAAGTTAAGTGGTTAAATAGCCTTAGGTGTTTTTTATTGACTTTGTCTTTTTATTCTCTTGTATTTTGTGAAAATATTGTTAGTAGTTTTTCTGTTATAGATGAAATAAGTTAAGTGGTTAAATAGCTTTATGTTTTTTTTATTGACTTTGTCTTTTTATTCTCATGTATTGTATGAAAATATTGCTAGTAGTTTTTCTATTATAGATGAAATAAAGCCTAAGGACAAAATTGTTGATACTAATTAAAAAAATATTTTTTAAAATTATTTTTGTGTATAGCTACTTACACATAAATATCTGATAACAGAAAATGGCTTTCAGAAAGTTGCTTTTAACGTTTTCAGGGGCAAGTTACTGCTAATCATAAAATACCGAAATGATGAATTCGCACCGAAATTCACAAATAAATTTATTTTAAAATATTTAAAAGCACGCACTTAACCCTGCTAAGGTGTTCGGATCCATTTCGACTCAAAAGCCATATTCAGAGTTGTTGAGTCTGCAGCTTTTTGAACACCACTATTATTTTAGAGAAACTGTTTTTCTGCTATATCGCTCAATTGTTCCTATTAAATAAAAGTGAATTTTCAGAATTAAAATACTGGTAGAAAGCTTGGAAGCTCGGGAAGAAAGACTGTTTGAAATAATGCACATTCGAAATTAACACCTCATGACATACTTGCCAACTTTGGACTTATGTACAATGTGAGTTGATTTGAACCAGATTCAGCAAGTTTCGTACCAGATTATTTTTAAAATGAATGATTTCAGAATGTTTCCACGTAGAAATAGGTACCGTAATTTCGGGTGTATAAGCCGCAGGTCAAACAATTCTTTTTCGACCCAGAATTTTTTAAGAAAGAAATATAACTAGTTAGATCGCCGTAAATATTTGTCTTCAATCACTAAATAAGATTTCTGGGTCCAAAAAGAATTGTTTGATCCGCGGCTTATACACCCGAAATTACGGTAATTAAATGGCTAATGAAACATCTAAAATATTTTCCTGTAATGAACCTGTTTAACCTGATTCCTAGTAAATCACAATGTTCAGAAGTTATCTTAGCAGTTGGCAAGTATGGCATGAAGGTTAATAAAACCAAAATTTACAATCTAATATTCTACAGTCAATTTGCCATTTTGGAATTAAAATTAAGTGATCAAAAATAAACCCACCCCTCTGGAAGGGGTCAACGAAAATATTATTCATATCAAATTCATCGTGACCTCTGTAATGAGAACTAAAGAACGCTGCATGAGACATAACTTTTTTCGATATAGTAGACCAGACCATATATTTTGGGATCATATGGCAAAATAGTTTGACAAATATCCAAATGTCTTCCTTAAATTGTATACCCCAGATCTAAAAATAAATATGTATCCCAAAGAGCTAAAAAGCTTTTCCCTTCATATGGTGGTGTAAAAGGATTTTGTTTGTATTTACTGAATTTTTACCTAAAGATTTGCGAGAATAAAATGATCTTAGCAAGTATATTTACGAATATTAAATGTATATGACTCTAGTGTATATCTCTGAGATCCCGTATCATTTTTAAATGGCGCATAAGAATCTTGTAGAATGATTCAAATAATTTAATTAAAAATTACCAAACAATGCAGACATTTCTATGAATTTATCGATCACCTTTTACATTCTTAAAAGTGTTAAATTGTATTTCTATCTGTAGTAATGTTCATGAATTGTGACATGGTCCTTTTGCAAATTCTCAAAAGTAAATTTTTATTGAACTTTATCTTAAGATTCGTAAGCTGTTTAAAGTTTTATATAATTTTTTACAATGGCGTAGGTTTAGGAAATGCTGCAGCATTTTGCTCCCATTATTATTGAATACTAAATTCGGTCTTATAAAATTACATGAAATTCAAAGATTTAATAAGTCTAAATTTAGTATATAATAAGGCCAGTACTCAAAACATGCAGCGTCCCATGGCAGTACGTCACTGAATTTTTATTGGGTTGTCGAAAAAGTCATGACGCATAGACTGAAAATTGTACTGAATTTAGCTACCACTAAATCCTTATACAGGGTTCGTATGCATCAAGGAATTCTGGGGATCTTAAGTGTTTTACTACCGGAAATTTCGTAAAATACTAGTTGCTCTATCTTAAGATGTATGTTATTTTTATTAAATAACGCAAATATTACTTTACAAAAATTCTGATAAGTAGTGCTTGAAAGTCTTTGAAACGTACGAACTTTGTTCAAAAATTTTAATTGTAAATTTTATGTAATTAAATAACACCAAGAACAGTATTTAACCCCTTAACTGTTACATTTTGTTAACAACTTTTTGTAAACACCTTACCTGTTACATCTAGATTTAACTAATCCTAGGTTTTCATCAGTAAACTCGACGAGGTGATTGTCTGTGCTGCCGCCTCCCGTTCGATTAATATTAAGTGATTTTTTTAAATCTCAAATCTGATAATAAAATCAAGTGTACAGGCAAAATTATGTTGTGTTTATGCAAAATTATTGGGTTTTCTAGACAGTTCGTGCCGATTCGTGTCCACTGGAAACTATTTTTAGATTCTATTTTTACCACTATTTTAAAAAGCACTTTTTATAATAGGTTCTTTTTGCAGATATTGGCAAAAATATTTTTAAAGATTTTATTTTAAAAAAGTGACGAAATGAATATAAAAATATTACGTGAGGACAAACCTTGTCTATCAGAAACAAAATAGTTGCATGCGTTTGAGACACTCTGACCCTCCTTCTCTATTTTGTGGTAATTTCTTCTCCGGATTATTATTTGTGTCTTTTTTCTCAAAAATTCTCTTCGCCCCCCCCCCCTCCCCCCGAAAAAACTCCTTGAAGGACATAAAAACATCTCGATAAGTATTTTGACGCCAAATCACTTTTTTTTTTTTTTTTTTTTTTTTTTTTTTTAAAGGGCATTTTAAGACTTCTGGAGAGATGGAAGAACGTTGTAAAGTAGAATGGCCCTTATGTGTATATAATTTAAGAAATGTATACAAAAATTTAAATCTTTTGCTTTTTAGTTTTCCCCCAAAATTGGTAAAATCTTTCCGTATAACTGCTGCCATTGAAATACTCAAGGCCAAAGGACAATGAGTGTGACATCATCTCTAATCGATCGACTTCGCACTAGTGTTGGAATTCACACCGGAAATTTTGGAAAAGCATTTTTCTTATATTTTATTTGTGGAATATCTATCATCTTAATTAACAAAAATAAGTATTTAAGCTTAATGGTAAGAATTTAGAATTTTCCAATAAAAAATAAACCAGATGCGGCAACAGTGTGGTATTATACAGCCGACTGAATTTTTATTTTAGGATTCCAAATTCTCACCAGTAAGTTTAAACAGTTATCATTGTTTTAAAAGATGATATCTTTTATAAGAGAGTTATTTTGTTACTTTTAATTAACGAAGATGAATAGAAGTATAAGGCTTTTATTATAAAGTTTATAAATAATACGATAGTTATATTTGAGTTACTTGAAAACATAGTTTCTAACTATACCTATATTCCCTTTGTGATTTTTTTCATTATAATTGTTTATTATTATTGTTTTTATTATCATATGTTCAACATTAAGATATTTTTTTTTAAAAGATTTTCCATATACTTACTCAAAAATAAGAGATCTGGCCACAGAAAATGTCTTTCAAAAAAATACTTTTAAGAAAATATTATTCAAATCGAATATATCTAGGCCTCTATTTGAGATATAGAAACCAACGGTGGATGAATCCAATTTTGAATCTTAATAAATATGCAAAACTAAAATTTCTGAGCAACTTTTAACAGACGGTGCAGTTGACAGGCATGAATATTTTGATGCTGTGTAGCTGAATCATCTAGTGTTCAGAAAATATAATTTATAAAACTCATTCTCCAGATGTACCGTAATTTCGGGCGTATAAGCTGCAGATCAAACAATTCTTTTTAGACCCAGAATTTTTTAAGAAACAAATATCACTAGTTAGATCGCCATAAATATTTGTCTTCAATCACTAAATAAGATTTCTGGGTCCAAAAAGAATTGTTTGATCCGCGGCTTATACACCCGAAATTACGGTAAGTAGAATACAGGGAGTTTCTTCTGTCGATATAAAAAATAATACTTCCAATTTTATTTAGACTAGTTAAAAATTTATTGGAAAAGGTTTAATCTTAATAGCTTAATTATTTTAAACATCTTTAAAAGTGATCGTGTTAGAATTTTCAGAGTTTTCAAATACTAACTTCAAATACTGTTTTTTAACTCTTTGAGGAGCAAAGCACTTCTAGTCTTAAAATGCTGAAATGAATGAATGACACCAGAATTGAAAAAAAAAAACATTTATTTAGAAATAGTTAAATGGTTTTTTTTCTTCACCTACTTGAAGAAATTAAAATTTTCAATCAAAATTCTGGTGTCGATGTAGCATTTCGTTATTAAATTAAGTGGGATATATTTTATCCAACCTAATTTAAACGAGATTATCACTAGAAACTTTTAACGAAATTTTATATTTTTAACTTTGGCGGCAACATGTTGAAAAATTGCCTTTTCTTATTTCAAAAGAATTTTTTTCATTTTTTCAGTGAGAATTCAATATTACAGAGACATTATTGCTTGCCTCTCAAGGAGTTAATTCCTCCTTTATTAAATAGAACTTCTCATTCTTAAACCCTCCAATTCCCATGGTAGAATACATTTTAGAAATTCCGTAATTAAGAAAATTTAAAGCATTCCAGAAAATTTCAATAGTAAAATACGTTACACATTGACGGAATGTCTATTATTAGCCGCTTAACTGATTTTCCTGACCTTCGTACGGGCAAGAACTGCTTTCTGGATATATCACTTAAAGCTTTTTGACTCCACTTATTTTATTAATTACAATTTTATACTATGTTGTGACAGAAATGTTTAAAGTAAATGTTATAAATATTTTACCTTAAAAAAAAGTGGGATATATATTGTATGTAAAAAAAAAGAATAATTTAAGTGGTTTATATCTTCGATTCCGGCGTCTCTTACGCAAATTTTATTTGGTTGGTACCACTTTAAAAAAATTACCTTTCATTACACTATATAAAAAAATGCTTTAATAAAATAAGCGAAAATATGTTTTCCTTCAGTATTGGTGCAAAAACAAATTTTGCAGAGAAAGATGATGTCGTGTCAGATTTTATAAAGGCGTGCAAAGTATTAGATAAAACTAATATCACTATTTTAAATTTCTTACTTGTATTAAGAATATTCGAATTAAAATATCCTTTAAATTGAAAATAGTAGTGATGAATAGCAATGATAGTAGCATATACATGACTCGCACAACTGTACCACTAAAATTTAGCAGTATTTTCAAAGTATTTCACAACAGATTAACAGTTTTTATTGTCCAAATGTATCGGTTCGAATTATAGTTTTGGCACTAGTTAATACTATTACTATTAATTCTATTTTTTCTTATATTTTTAATACAATGATTTTGCACAACTTATTACATTATTATTTATAAAGTTAATAATCCGCTTAAAAATCAGTTTGATATATACTATATCATTCATGATTCTCTTTGATTAAATATAAAATTAAAAGAAATATTATGGCTGTAAAATTATGGTCTTCGAAATATTCTTTTAATATTTAACACCATATTTTCTGATTGGTTTCAACATATTTGTTTGTTTGGGGTTAAAATTTGCATTAGAATTAATATTGTATAAAATACGATATAAATCGAATGATATATACAATACTAAATAAGCACTATTGAATTACACAAATTAATTCATCGTTTATCTTGTTATCCAATTTGATTCGCTTTTAGAATTATGTTACTACAGCCGTTATTTAATTAGCTTTATATATTAAAAAGAATTTTCCTTAATATGTAGTAACTTTTATTAAATGAAGAATTCTGGGAGCAATTTAACTTACCGCCTGCACGATACATTAGCAGCAAATGATGCCATTTGTTAATTAAGATTTTAATTTTGTGTATCTGAATTTGGTGTGCAACTGGTGTTGGATAAAGAGTGTGAGAAGAAGGTTACTTTCACATATATTAAATTATGTTATTAAATAAGTAAACACATTAATTTTCATGAAAAATTTAATTTATTAGAAGTGAAAAAAAGTTATCATCTCAGTACACATATCTTCTTGCAAATTCCCATGCATAAACACCGTGTATAAACACCATGTATATTCACCGTGTATACAATAGTTTCGCAAATATAATGGTTCAGTATAGTTATTCAGTTAAAGATGCGAGTACAGATGAATGTATGATAGTAAAACGCACAAAGCTAGCCTTTTTCGTAAATGTTTGATGCGGCTCTTAAGGTCTGTCTCAAAAGTTTAAGCACAAGCATAAAATGTCAATTTCCAAAAAAATATAAAAAGTTAGAATTAATGACATTTTTTTATTTGCAGATTTCGCAACATTATTTAACCCCTTGGGGACGAGCGACACGTATACGGGCCGCAAAAAGGCTTAAGAAACCTTGTTTATCCCCACCAGAAAAATTTTGCTGTGAAATTTGTCATATTTAATCTAAGCATTTTCTCGATTTAATAAGGCTTAATTTTCTGTTTTTTAAAACCGGTGGCAAAACATTAAAAATTTCGTAAAAGGCTCCCGTCGCGAAGGGGTTAAATAAATGATATCAAAAGTAGAAAAAATAAGCTACATAATTGTAAAAAATATAATTTAAAAAAAAGTAAAAAAAAAAAAAAAAACTATCTCAAAAGTTTATGCACAATGTCAAAAACAACCAAGTGTATAATTTTTACAGAACTTTTACTTACAAATTATATTTCCGTGACGTCGGATTAGTTCAAATAAACGTACCGTAATTTCCTGCGTATAATCCGCGGATCAAACAATTCTTTTTCGACCCAGAAATTTTATTTAGTAATTGAAGTCAAATATTTACTGCGATCTACGAAGTTACATTTTATTTAAATAAATTTCTGGGTCGAAAAATGATTGTTTGATCCGCGGATTATACGCAGGAAATTATGGTACGTTCATCGAAATCATTAGTTTTGTGGGGTTTCTGGTAGCAAAGAGTACTATGATTTCTCAATGGCCTCTTCGAGTTTTTCAACAGAGTCATACTGCTTTCCGTTGCCGTAAACCTGGCGGATTAAAATAGCCCAAACATTCTCAATCAAGATTAAGTCTGGACTTAAAGCTGGCCAGTCAAGAAATTTAAAATTTTTCTGAAAAAGCCAAAGTTTTGTAGAATGTGATACGTGGATTGAGGCATTATCTTATTGAAAAGTGCATTCAGGACCCCCCAAAATGTCACCGAATGGAAGCAAATGTTGGTTAAGCGTCTCTTGATACGTTTTGAATCTTGTCTTCCTTTTAGAAAAACCAGAGAGGCCTGGCCATTGAATCCAAACTCCCCCAAATCCATAAAAAATTTACGGTCTTGCTGCCTGCCGAAAAATGCCCTTGGTTCCTTACGTGAATCATGACAATACGCGTTCCAAACATCAATGCCATTCAAGTTCTACCTTTTCTCATAGCTGAATAAAGCAGTAAGCCATTTGTCAACATAGGATATGTGTTTTTTAGCCCAGTTTATTCTTGCCTCTTTGTGATGTAATTTGAGAGACGGTTTGCGAATTACAATTATACCATTTTTTTGTATGATGTAATCACACTCTTAAATAAATCGATGTACAGTGCCTTTGGACGCCTGTACACTGAGATTATTTTTAATTTGCCTTGGGGTCATATTTTTGTCTAGATACCAATCTCCGTACTCTCCGATCAGTCTAAACAGTCGTCATATGTGGTCGTCCACATCTTGGTTTCCGCTCAAAATTATCATTTCAATAGAGTACATGATATGTATGTCGCTTTTATCGAATTAATTTCGATTTTGCAACTTCAGAAACAGTTTTATTTTGCGGTTTCAATTTAAAAACTTTCAAAATCTCATATTTTGTGAATTCTTTACCCTTCGGCATTTTTAAAACGGGAGGAAACAATTTGTCTACCTTTTATACTATCATGCAAATGCAATATGATGTCATACAACGTCACTAGACACAGCCAATCCCGTGTTTGGCCATATTTCCAAATTTCCATAAAGTGCTTAAACTTTTGAGACAGCATTTCTTCAAAAAACAAAAACAAAAATTAAATAAAAATAAATATATTTTTTCTTTTAACTATCCAAAATGGCTTATTTCATTTTATTCTGATTAAATGTCGAGTATTTATGGTAAATTAGGATAAAATATTTTCATTAAGATTCATATTTTTTCATTCCTTTTAACCTTTTCAAGGGCGGTGGCTAGAGGGTCTAGCCACTTAATTTTAATTAAAAAAGTGGCAAATGACACCAAGAATATTTTAATAAAATTTTCCTTTTGTAATGAAAGTACAAACTAGCGGATTTATATTTTCTAAGAAATTCGTTTTACTATTCTGGTGTCAGTCAATTATTTCATCATTTTAGGAACAGAAATCTTCTGCCCTTGAAAGGGTTAAACAAGATTTGCAGAGTGCTTAAACTTTTGAGACAGACTATATTAGTTGCTCTGAAAATGTCTTATTCGCAGATCTTTCACTTGGTCCGCTTTTTAAACACCACTTTTATTTAAAGAAAAAATTTATTTATAAATTTCGCAGAAATATACCAGGAAAAGCATTTTTCCTGCAATTGTTGCAGAAACCTGCCACGAATTTTTTTCAAAAAACAGACCAGTTGGAACCCTGCATTGGTAAATCGGTTCCTGCCAGATGTTGCATGAGCAGTGTGCTAACCGTGGCGCATATTTTTTCTCAGAAAATTGAATTCGCACCAGAAAGTATGTTTTACTTATTAAAGATTAGTTTTTAAATAGTGGTAGCAATTGTGAAAACATATGGTAATAATAATTGCATAGCTTGTGCAATTGTAATATATAATTGTATAAATTAGAATAAACATAATTGTAAAAGTTCGGGGTTTGTCAGTCCTTGCGTGCACCCTCTCAAATTAGTTGTATATTAGGTGTCTATTTGTACACCTCATTTTTCCCAATTCAGTAACTAAATTTTGTAAATTTTGTTAATAGACTTAACCCTTTGTGGCGCAGTGGTTTCATAGATATACCACTTAATTTTAATTCCCAAACGCCACATTGGCACCGGAATTTTGTTTAAAAATATTACGGTTTATTCAATGCGTGAAATATAGCGTTTTCTTATTTATAAATAAAGTAGTTTTCATATTCCGGTGTCAGTCGTTAATTTAAACACTTAAGCAATGAATTTTCTCTGCGCCGCAAAGGGTTAACGCAGTCTCCCACATATTAAAACTTCTAATGGCTTTTCCTCCATGTTCATATTATAAAAATGGTAAGACCTTTTTTTGTATTTGAGATAGAACTTTAAACATTTTTGCATATGTTTTTTATTATATTAGGGATAAATTTGCGCATGGAATTAGCTTTCAGATTTTTTTTTATTAGTAAGAAAATGTAAAAGTGTATTTAGCTCTTTTAGATTTCATCGTTTTGCTCTATATGTATTAATAAAAAAATACCGTAATTTCGGGTGTATAAGCCGCGGATCAAACAATTCTTTTTGAACCCAGAAATCTTATTTAGTGATTGAAGACAAATATTTACGGCGATCTAAGTAGTCATATTTGTTTCCTAAAAATTTCTGGGTCGGAAAAGAATTGTTTGATCTGCGGCTTATACACCCGAAATTACGGTATGCTAAATGTAATATTGGATGTATCAAAAATCCTTGCGCAGTCTTGGTAACACACATTTGAAAATAATAAAAACATTAGGCAAAAATATCAATTTTTATAAAAGTAGCAGGGATTAAAATATGTATATATATATAAACTTCTTAAAATTTTAGTTAAATATAATGTAATTTTTTTTTCGAAACGTACTTTTAGTTGAACTTTGAAATGCAGTAACCCCTCAACTCATTCATGGGCAAAGCATTTCTATTAATATAATGTAAAAACGATTGAATGACTCCAGAATTATATATATATATATATGTATATATATATATATATATATATATATATATATATATATATATATTCAAAAGTGGTAAGAGCTTTTCTTCATGTGCTTGACAAAACTAATATTTTTTTTTCAGAGTTTTGCTGTCAATGTGACATTTGCAATTAAAATTAAGTGGATTATACGTATTATATCCTACCACCCTTCAAGGGATAAACGGAAACAAGCTTAAATTATTTGTTAGACCATAGCTGCCAACTTTTACGCATTTTTCCTACCACAAAAATTTTATAGCAAATGTTGTTTTATTTAACACTAGAACTACCAGCGTTTCATATATACCTAGTTTTACCGCATCCGTCAAATTGACGGATTTTTGATCACGGCTTTCGTTGTAACTTTTGACTTAGTTAATGTAAATAAAAATATATAATTTAACAAAAAGATCATTTAATATGATAATTCATTAATTATTAATAAAAATTCAATTAAAAAAACAGTTTCTACCTGCATTTATGGTACATTTGCTATGAATGAAATAACTATGAGGGACATATTTTACATGTTATCTTAGATTAACACTTGCAACGAACATATTAAACTTTGTTAATGTAAATAAAAGAATATAATTTAACAAAAACAATATTTAATTTAATAATTTATTAATGCTAAATATAAAGAGACTAAACAAAAACAGTTTCTGTTTGTATTTACAGTATAGCACATTTGATATGCACGAAATAATATAAAGCAGATATTTTACAAGTGTCTCTTATCTTAGATGAAAACTTTCCGCAAAGATATTTGACTTGGTTAATGTAAATAAAATATATACATAATTTAACAAAAATAATATTTAATGTATTAATTTATTAATTATTATTAAAAAACAGTTTCTATTTGCATTTATAGTATAGCACATTTGATATGAATGAAATAATTATGAGGCACATATTTTACAAGTACATGTTATCTTAGATGAACACTTACCACAAGCATATATGTTGCATACATTGCAAGTATAAATCGCTTTGGTTTTGTTGCATAGTCAAATATGGCAAGATTTGTGATAAGAAATATTTTGTAATTTTCTAGAGCACAATCCATTGATTTCCGTTCTTGTTTTTGGAAGGAGGCTTCTTTTCTGCAGCACCTATATTCACTGGAGTGTTCTTGGGATAGTTGAAATAAAAATTGTTTTCTAGTTATATTTTTATCACAAGTTTCTTTATATAAAATCCATGTATTGATTGCTTCCAAGTCCAAAATATTATAAAATACCTGCAAAGGCCATTTACGTGACCCTGCTTTTACGCTATATTTGTGGGCCATTTGATCAACTGCGTCTACTCCAATCTTAGTCTCATTATAAAATGACACAGTTGCAGGAATTTGTTTTCGATTAGAAGCAATTTTTACAGATTTATGTTTTGAGCTAAGAAGTAGTACTTTTTTACGAGGCTTACTTTTGTAAACTGTTAAAACAACATCATTTGATTTATAGAGTTTTGTGGAGAAAAGAGCCATGTTATCTTTTCTAACTTTAGCTATTTTCGGCAATCCTCTTTTATTTGCTCGCATAGTTTCAACAAGACTTGTCTTTTGTTGTCAGTAGCTCCTTTGCGAGCTGCATACTTGTAAAAAGAATATCCGTTGTTATATTCCTCCCACAATTTACGTAGTTTTTTACAAGATTCAAAACTACAAATTCATTCAAAGGTACTCCTGATGGTCTAAGTTCTTCTTTGCCAAAATAGGGAAAGCCATTTATCAGATATTTACTTCGCACGTCTACAGCTAACCAAAATTTAATTCCGAATTTGTCTGTTTTTTTGGGCATATATTGCAGAAATCTGTATCTTGCCTTTGCGGGAAGCAATTCTTCATCTGCGCTTATATTCTGATCTGGTTTGTAACAAGCTTGGCTGTTATCAATAAAGGACTTCCAAATTTCGGAAGCTAATCCAAATTTGCCAGTTCGTAAGCGAACACTCCTCTCACTTTTTTTGTCAAAACTTATAGTTTCGCGAAAGAAAGAAGGTCCCCATTTTTCTGACCACAAATAGGATAATTTCAAATTTCTCGCTTCATAGGCTCCTCGAGCATACAAAACAGCTACAAACGCATACAATTCTTCAATAGTAATTTTCCAATCGTCCTTCTGTAAAACATTTCTGGCCTCGAGCTCAGTACAAGTTTTTATGTGCTTTATCATTCGATTATCAATTATAAGTCTAAATGCACTGCTAACATTACCAAGCAAAATGTTTCGTTTCGCATAACCAGTTGAGCCTGAAGTATCCTTGAATATAGTGTGTCATGGGAGTCTACCAACACAACCATTCCCTATTTCTTCCCATTCAGTACCGTCGAGAGCAATTTCTTTTTCCTGTCTTTTTTCAATTTCTGTTTGCTGTCCGATTCAGTATCGGAACTTATTCGCAATAGCTTTATTGCGTTTGTGGCTCTTTTGGGGAGTTTCATCTTCACTCCCTGAATCTTCACTTTCATATTCTTCTTCTTCACTTTCTTCAATATCTCGTACTTCAATTTCATCTCCAAAATTTTCAGAGTCATTATTATTACTTGAATTAGTGTCCGAACAGTCTTCATTTATACTAGAGAGTTCTTTGTATTCTCCGAATATTTTTTTTTTCGTCCTCGAAATCGTTTCATTTTTGACTAGAATTTACAAAAAATAAATGTTATTTTTTTCATAAAAATATATTCATACATTTTTACGAGATTGGACTTTACACAGATTACACTATTCACAGACTGCACTTTTCACTAAGAACGTTATCACATTAGACGTACAATTGATAATGGTCGCGTCCTAATTGCATTTACCAGTTACTAATACGTTTGATATGAGGCCTGGAGCAGAGTGCGCATGGGCTAAAAGGGCTACTTCATGTGGAAAATGGGGAAGTCCGCACCACTTCGGGATGAGTTTGTTAATTGCCAAAGCCGTCAATATGACGGGTCTTGGTATAAATAGGTATAGGTCATACTGATTTCGGAAATTAAAATGGGTGAGAGGAAATTGATTCGGAATATTTAAATATTCTTATGTTTTATTAAAAGTCATATTATAAAATTTTGGAACTCGCCATAAATTATATCAAATTTTTAAGCATGAAATTTGAAAACCGTCAAAATGACGGTCTTGGTCGTTCTAGTGTTAATTGTCGAAATCTTATGATAACCTTCCTACCCTGAATGGGTCTAATCGACCCAGTCCTATAATGCATTTCATTCGATTCAAAACAGAAAATTTTTCATAAAGTACCGTAATTTCGGGTGTATAAGCCGCCGCTCAAACAATTCTTTTTCGACCCAGAAATCTTATTTAGTAATTGAAGACAAATATTTACGGCGATCTAACTAGTTATATTTGCTTCTTAAAAAATTCTGGGTCGAAAAAGAATTGTTTGATCTGCGGCTTATACACCCGAAATTACGGTAAATTATATAAACAACACAAAGATTAAAGTTAAATAAGTATGTTAAATGGATTTAAATAAAAATTCTGGTGTGAAATATTTTAATCAAATATGAGTCAAATTTCAACAGGGTAGGAGGGTTAAAGAAATGGAAAATCTCTGTACAATTTTAGTGGTAGCAAAAATGCGTAAAAGTGGGCAGCTATGGGTTAAACGCTATTTTTTCCGAATAAAAAATTTTATGTTGCATAATCAAAAATTATCCACCAATTGATAAAGCAAAATTTACAGTTAAAATTTTGTGGTGTCCAGAAACTTTTAGTATCAAAGCAAGTAAACTCTTTTTACCCGACTGGCGTTGGGGAAAAACTGTTAAAGACTTAAAACCCTTTGAGCTGTGAGGTTGAATTTCTTCCCACTTAATGTTAAGCTTCAAATGTCACATTCGCACCGGAATATTCAACCAAATTTATCTGAAAATTGATTAATGCATTTTTTCCCCTGTGTATATTATGAGTCAAATCTGGTGTTCACAAAATGCTGGTGCCAATGTGAAATCTGGGCATTTTGAAAAAATTCAGCCCTTGAGTTCAAAGGGTTAAATGACTCAAAAATTTTATTGCTGTGATTCTGAGAGTTTTTCCTTTGAAATAATAATTTAACTTTTATAATTTTATGGATTTTCTCGTAATAAAATTTCTGTTATTAATATATGGAAAATTTAATAAAAAATATCTAGACAATATGTATTTTCCTGTGTTGCCTTGATCCAGGGAACGCAAATATGTTGTCAAAAATGGGTATTACCATTTTGAAAAGCAAATTTGATGCGATTTTTAATATACAGATGACCACTGTTTCAAAAATAGCATTTATCTTCTAAAAAAAGACAATATTCTGAATTTTATGATACTTTCGGTGTTAGTTTATCGTAAATGATTCGTGATTATACCGTGACAGATGTACCGTAATTTCCGGCTTATAATCCGCGGATCAAGCAATTACGTTTACACACAGAAATCACATTTTATAAAATGCAATTTATTAAAGTGCAGTAAATATTTAACTTTAATTACTAAATAAAATTTCTGGGTCTAAATTGATTTGATCCGCGGATTATAGGCCGGAAATTACGGTATTACCTTTTTTATACCAACTGTATATCCTTCAGAAATTTCTTTTTTTGTCTTAAGATTTCTAAGGGGATATAAATTTTTTAATTAACTAAAAAATTTTGATGCATAAACATGTTTTAAACTTTTAAAGCTTTTAAATTTCGAACTAAAAAATTGAAAAAGAAAATTATTTAGCTTCCAGATAACATATTTTGGATATCTTCATTCAAATACTTCAGTGCATTATAAAACACAGTTAAAATAAATGCATACATATATATTTCAAACTTCAGTATACCTTCCCAGAGATTTATAAAAGAGAAAAAGCTGACACAAATCTTTTCATTTAGTTAGTTTGTTAAAAATAATTATTCATGTACTAAATTATCAACGGCATAAAAGCCAATTAGCGTAAGACTTGTGAATTTCAAAATAAAAATTAGTCTGCAGTGATTTTTGCAGTAGCACATACACCAGATGAATTAAAATTTGAAAGTTTCATTTGAAATATATGCTAAAGGAACTTTTATTTTAACTCAAGCGCTTATTTTTTTATTTTACAAAATTTATAATAATATTTTCAAGCATTAGATTAGTTTTAGTAAGATTGTTGAGTCATAAAATAATCCGCTTCTTCGATTCGCTCATAATTTTATGTCTGTCTATTTAGCTAAACCAACCAGAGTATATGCTTAGTATCCAGAACTGCTAAGTCTACGGTTTTTTGGACACATGTATTTTAATACAGACAATGTCTTATTATTTAATTTGAACATTTGGGCTATTTAAGATAACAACATTTTCTATAGAATAATAGTGGTGCGCAAAAAACCGGAGACATGGCAAGTCTACGTATTAGTCTTATTATAAAAGTAATGGTTGTTAATCAATGTCAATTCTTTGATCCTACATAGGCTATATTTTATGCCGGTGATAATATCACCTGTGACTGACAGGAACAAGAAACGTTTTAAAAAAAAGCTTTTAAAAAGCTTTTTAAATTACATTTCTATGGAATATTTGGAATTACAAAACTGATTTCTAAATTAATGTTTCAGGGCTCCCAAATGGTCCGCCAACTGAACATCAGAATTTTCTTAGAAATTTTTTTTCTTTTTAGATTTTTTTTGCAAATTGCCAAGAATCCACCTTTGGTAGTTAATTTTTGTGTAAATTCTGTAGAAACAGTCATGAAGTTTTCTGTTAAAAATATTGCTGTTCAGTTCGCGGACCATTTGGGATCCCTGATGTTGGCAAATTAATGGTAATAGTCCTTGTTTCAACATGTTTGCATTTCATGTTAGTGCCACTGCTCCTATAGAAATGGTAGACCGTTAGAGAAGAAGCATGATATTTGACGTGATTGTTAGTTTTAAGACATAAATGCCTCATAAGAAGTTTATGAAAAATTCAAAACTTCAAAAGAATACTGGAATGAGCGCATGAATTGAGCAAAAAAGTTTCAAAACATTTTCTAAATTATCATTTATACAGAATCAACTTTAGTTCTTAGTAATTAGTCTCATTTCTGTCTGATGCAGTGTAATAATGAAGTTTAGTCAAACTGTGGCTTAAATGGTAATTTTTTAATTATTCATAAAACGATAATTTCCTTTAACCCCTTGAGATCTGATGGTAGAATTTTCTACCACATAATTTTAATTCCGAAATGTCACAATGAGACCAGAAGATTCGACCAAATTTATTTGAAAAAGGTTTAATGCCTTTTTTCGTGTTTATCGTTAACAGGATTTTTCCTTTGCAAAATTCTGGTGCCAATGTGACATTTGGAATTTTGAAGAAATTTACACCCCAGAGCTCAAAGGGTTAATAAAAATTACACATACAAATATCACTTGGCCTATTTAAACTATTACGCGAACAAAGCCGCAAAATTTGCTAATGTTGTAATATTTACGAAAGGAATACAATGTTATCATGCGAATATTACCTGTAGCTACTATATGCAGACTTTTAAACACAATTCAAAAGACGGCTCAACATCGTTCCACGGAGCGCGCAGGATGCCGTGATATGCGCGTTGGATATTTTGTATGTCTTCATCTGCAGACATGTGCAAATACCGATGTGCATATTTCCAATAATGTTTTTTTTTTGCATGGGATATGACGTCTTAATTTTCCTTCGCATTTTTCTTGAAAAATATGGGTTGTAGATGTATACGTCTTTCAGTGACATAACCTGGATGAGTGCCCAAAACCAGTAATATTGTCAGGTTTTCTTCTTCTTGATTTATAGCAGATAATTTTCTTGTTAGATAAAGCGAACGGAACTTTCAAAAATTACCTGTATTCAGAGCACTTGGGCACCCACCCTGGTACGCCATTTTCTTTGAGTCTTTTTTATGATCTCGAGCGAGAATTCTGGTTGTGTAGAAGCTGGATGGTTGTGGTGGGTTACTCTGTAAATTTTTTTCTGACTATTTTGCACGTATGTTCTTTGATTTGCAAAATCGTTTTGCAAATCAAACAAAATGCAAAAGATCCATTCTTCAAACTGTTATAACTTTATAAGTAACATTGAGAGGAAAAAAAATCCCTGCTTTCCTAGAAATATGGTCAATTAATTTCTGGAATTAAAAAAAATACAATTATCTTTAAATATTTTTTCGAATAAATTAAAAGGTTAAGTTAGAAGGCCTACCTGATTCTGCTTGTGTAACTGATGACAGTAAAGCTTCCACGTGCTTTGGCTCTTCTGTATGTCTAGCGGTTAAGTGGTTGGCTACTGGGCAAAATGTGTTGTGTTCCAATGCCGGCTGAAGCATGGATGTTTGCAGTGAGCCACATTTTACTTTAACCCTTTCAGGGGCATGGTACTTCTGTTCCAAAAAATGTTCAAATAATTGATTCACACCACAATTTAAGAACAGACTTATTTGAAAATAATCAAGAGCTGTTTTTCGTGCATATTATAAAATCGAAATTGTATTAAAATTTTACTGGTGCCAGTTCACAATTGGAACAGTGATATCAAGTGTTTGCAGACTGCAAACACCGCCCCTGAAAGGGTTAAACAGTTTTCTTGGTTTGTTTAACTTTTGTATACAAAAAATGAACATAGCTTCCTCAAAAAACAAAAATATTCTTATTATTTAATACCAGTATTTCTTAAGAAACATCTTTGTGGTAGGTTTCTACAACATCTACAATGGAAAAAATCTTCGAGCTTAGTTTATCAAAATTTTAAAAAATAATCTAAACATAAGACACTCGTATGAAAATCGAGTCCTGTAACAGTAACTTTTTAAACTGGAATAATACATACCGTAATTTCGGGTGTATAAGCCGCAGCTCAAACAATTCTTTTTCGACCCAGAATTTTTTTTTAAACAAATATAACTAGTCAGATCGCCGTAAATATTTGTCTTCAATCACTAAATAAGATTTCTGGGTCCAAAAAGAATTGTTTGATCTGCGGCTTATACACCCGAAATTACGGTATATTGAAGTTTATTTTTATTTTACACTATTTATTCTATCGTTATTTATTGCGGCTATGTCTGAATTCATCATTAAAGATTTAGTTTTGCATTCAGCATACATTATGTAAGAGAAAAGTTTATCGTCAAAAACTATTTTTTCCCGATATTTCAGAAAACGTCATCTAACATTTAATCGCATTAAAAAATGATAAGTACATCTTTATTCGCAAATCGTTTGCAATAAAATCCCAACAAACATATCATTAGAATAATATTTGGAATGTCTTTGAATAATGTTTTCTTTCCGATTATGGACCCATTCCCTAACATAAGGAGTCGTTTAGTTATTGTAAATTTTATCAGCTTATTTTTTTTTTCAAATAGTAACATCACTTTTGTTCCTTTTTTTCATCCCTTCGCATGAAATAAGTCTGGTAAGAGAAATTTTTTTTGCAATTCACCCAGAATTTTTCAAAAAAGAAATGTAACTTTTTAGATCGCCATAAATATTTGTCTTCAATCACAAAATAATATTTCTTGGTCCAAAAAGAATAGTTTGATCTGCGGATTATACTCAGGAAATTACAGTATATCCGGTTACTGATGAAGATTTCATCTTTCCAAACATTTCCTATTTCTAATTAATGTTAAAGATAGTGCTTAAAGCGTACAACTCGCCGGATACTCACCGGAACATCCCCCCCCCCGAAAGTTATAAAAATAAAACTTAATTAAAATTTTCTGATGCAAATCCTAAATGTAGGTGAATTTTAATATTTCTCACCGCTCCGCAAGAAATTAACTCTCTTATTTAACCCTTTTCGGGTCAAGGTACTTGTATTCATAAAATATTGAAATAATTGATTGATACCAGTACTTATAAGAAAATTTATTTGTAAAAAAGTAAAAGTGCATTTTCGCGTATTTAACAAAAGTGAATTTTTCATTAAAAAATTCGGGTGCCAATGTGGCAAATAGGGATTAAAATTATGAGATGCCATGGAGGCATGACCGCTCTTCAAGGGGTTAATGTTTTTTTTCTTTGTACCTTCTATTTCTTCTTCTGATTTGTCTGTACTGCCAACATGTTTTTGCTAATCTTGATTTTCCCGTACCACGTCAGGCATCCATATTCCAATCATTATTTATTATTCTCACCAGTAAATTTTTGCTGTAAATTTTGCATTATTTAATACGAACATTTTTCTGATTCAATTCGGTAAAAATTCCTGTTTGAAAAATCGACGATAAAAGATTAAAAAATCTGTAAAAGACCTGACAAAAATAAGCATTATTTGAAAGTTTTATCAGAAATTAGTTCAGTTAAGCGGTTAAACTTAATTTATAATGAAATTTCGGGTTTTAATCAAAATAGATATGATTTTATGGTAGAGTTAAAAATGACCGCTCACGGCCGTTAGTGATAAATATGCCTAATAGTTGTACGCCGATATTTCTATTCAAAATGTGATATAACGGACCTATTTTTCTAGTGTGTTGCAAATGTTTTTGGTGTTAAACTAAATTTTTAAAGGTATTTTTATGACAATGAACATTTTTTACGAAACAAAGTGATAAATATTTCACTGCAAACGCATGAAACACTTTTGCAACACTTAACTGACTTAAAAATCAACCCTTTTAACTAAAATCGTTTTCGATTGTGCTGTTTGTATTGAGCATAGTAGTGTTCATTTTTAAAATTGTGTGATTTTCAAGGCACCATCTTGAAAATATTTTGAAAATGTTTTAAATATGTCCTTTTATAGTGTTTTAAATTGTAAAAGTTCACAATGTGTTGTTAGTTTGGGATCAAAGTGTTGTGCAGCACAACACTATTTTAAGAAACTATTTTCATCAACACTATTTACAACATTATTTCAACACGATTACAAACAGAAAATTTTTTTGTTGAATCAACAAAAATTTATTTGGTCCAACAAATCTTTTCGTTTAATTATGGGTCAATAGAAATTTTGTTTGAATAAACAAAAATATATTGTTGATTTTTTTTTTTTTTTTTTTTTTTTTTGCAATTTTCCGTCTACAATTTTCATCCGCGATTCATAATAACATTATAATAACGTCATTAATCCGTCTCAATTTGAAAAGTTTTTATTATCCAAAAATTTAGTTAGTCCTTTATAGCTAGTCCTATATAAGTCAATTAAACAAAATTTTGTTAGAGAATTACGGCTACTGCATACCAATTTAAATTTTGCAAAAACAACAAAATTTTGTTGGAATTACAAACTGAAAATACAAGACTTTAGTACGACTCAAATAAAATTGATGAAATTTCGTTAAAATTTTATAAGAGTGTTAACAATTTTTTCTTGTCTGAAAAACAAAACCGATTTTTTACTTTAACTAAAAAATTTGCTTAAAACAACGAAAATGTACTTAACAAAACATGTTTAGTAGTTTTAATCAATTTCTTTTTCTGGGTGTAACAACACTATTTTTAGAACACATTTCCAGATAGCAATACTTTTCAACATATTAAGAACACATTTCTAGAGAGCAATACTTTCCCAACATATTTAGAACACAAACACAGCACAAAAATCCCTTCGTCACACATTAAAGTGTTGTGAATTTGTTCACAATAAGTGTTCTGAAAAGTGTTTATTTTTGTGTTTGAGCGTTTGCAGTGCTGTTATTCAATGTATTGTCCATAGTTACGTAATTTGCGGTATAATCCTTAGATTAAACATTTTTTTTGGCTCAGAAATAAAAAAAAGAAATATAACATGTCAGATCACCAGAAATATTTGTCTTCTATCACTAAATAATATTTCTGAGCCCGAAAATAATTGTTTGATCCGCAGATTATACGCCGAAAATTACGGTATCTGCTTCCTTTTCGAATCTTTTAAGTAAAAAATTGATTATTGGAATGGCGCCAACTTATATGGGCCCATGAGACTTGCAGCACCCAATAATTTACAGTTTTCATTATTCTACTTTCGTTCTTATTTATTTTTCAGTCGCTGAAAACAAGTTATTTCGTTGACGTACACAAAATTACGTTGTTTCAAAATACCGTAAAGCTAGCAATAACATACGCACAGGAACCTAAACAACATAATCTGCTCTCTCCCCCCCTATAATTCTAAAAGACACGGGATCTATCCTACATAACATGGTACAGTCTACCATGGGATTAAAGGGTTAATTAACCATTCTTGATCTGGTATTGATAGCATGTACTCGGCAACGAAAGAATAAATCACGTGCGTTTAGGGTGGTGCTGCACATCGTTTTTGCCTGAAAGTTGTTTGCCATCTCAATATTTGAAAGGTAATGTTTGGGTTATTTAATATAAAATCTTCTGTCAATTAATAAGAAAAATGTGATGTGTATGATAATAGTGATAGCTTGGTGACCTGCGGGCAACTGGTTGTGCATCCCTACTATGGGGGGGGGGTTCTTAATGACGGCCGCCTAATTTTCAGAATCCCAAGTACTACATTGCATTTCATCGCCTGTTGTTATGACTTTTCAACTAAATCCTTTTTCATTACTTAAAAAAATACAATTATTTGCGGAAACGTTAAAGTTTTTAGCATTATTTATTTATTTTAAAACTTTAGCCCCTTTTTAAAAGTACCCTGTATTTTATAAGCAGAGACCGGGAACGCTGAGAGATTCGCAAATAATTGACAAACTTCTAACCCGTGTAAATCGTAGGTTAAGAAGCTGGAGGGTTAATAGTTTGGAAATAAAGTGGCTGGAGATAATAAAATTAAAGCAACAACTTCTTGAGATTCCAGACATTCTTGAAAAGAAAAACTTGTTTCTAAAGCAGAAATTTTATAGCTTCCTTCATTTCTCTTCATATATCACCATAAAGGTAGAGAGGTATGCTGTGGCAGATCATCTTTATGTCTTGGTAATAATAGGTAAAAATAATTTATGACAACTGAAATATTTTAATTCTAGAATCAAATTTCTTTCTCGTGCATTCCTGTAAACTTTAGAATTTATTGTTTTCTTACCAATTTAGTATTTCCACTTAACATCAATTTAGCTTTACCAAAGATATATGGAATATCTATTTAAAAGTATCACTAAGCAATTTGAATAGAATTACTTTATATCTTTTATAAAATCTGATTAATCATGATAAAAGTTTCACAGTTGATTTTGGATATTTTAAAATTATTTTAACTCTTTTAGCTCTAAAAGGCGAATCTCTTCAAAATACCTAAATATCACGTTAGCACCGGTATTTAGCGAGCACAAAATTATGTTTATTATATACAGTAATTTTCTGTAGATAACCCTCAGCTCAAACTATTCTGTTTCGACCAGGGTTGCCAGTTTGGCCTCCAATTTTGTTTGAAAAATACGGATTCACACAAGAAAATGCAAACAGTATTTTCAGATTTTTTTAGTATCAAGCTTTCCTTGATTACTTAGAGTACAAATTTTTCTTCAAAATTTTTTGGTTCGAAATTGAAATTTCGGGATAAAAATGGAGGCCAAACCGGCAACCCTGGTTTTGACCCAGAAAATTCCTCCAGTAATTTAAGATAAATATATTGGGTTGGGGAAAAAGTAATTTCGCTTTTTTTCGTATTATTCAAACTGAATTTATTTATACAAATTAAACAATTAATGAATAATATATGTGCTGTTTTGTTCGATGATCTTTTGCCATTTTCTGGCAAAACCATAATTCCGTCACTGTACAACTTTTGAGAGTTATGGGCAAAAAACTGAGCAAGGTGATTTTCACAAGACTCTTTTGAAGCCAGCTTAATATCATTAACCCTTAAATGCATATTGTATCATTTTCGATACAATAAGTGTTCCCGATTTATTGGGGGTTTTATCCGCCTATTCCGTATTCTCACCAGAAATTTAAAAGAGCAATTATTACTTTACTTAATGACAGACCATTCGTAATTAAATAAAGAAAAAATTACTATTTAGATTTTTCTGATATGAATTCTGATTCTTTGAATTGCGCATTTTTTTGAACGCGTTCTATCCTATGCATTTAAGGGTTAAGAAAGTTCCGCAGAAAGCGGAACAAATGGTAATCGGTTGAACCTAGGTACGAACTATACAATGGGTGCATCAAAACCTCGCAGCCAAGCTCTCTCAGTTTTTGCCGAGTGACTAAAGATGTGTGTAGTTTAGCGTAGTCGTGATGGAAGACAACGCCTTTCCTATTGATCAATTTTGGCCAGGTTTTTTAAATTGCCTGCTTCAATCACATTAGTTTTTCACAGTAGATAGTTGAATTAATGGTTTGGCCAGGTTCGAGCAGCTCATGATGGAAAATTACTTTCCAATCCCACCAAACACTCAGTATCATCTTCCTTGGTGTCAATCCGGGCTTTGCCACCGTTTGTGAAGCTTCGACCACGATCTTTTTTTAGCACATTGTTGTCGTACGTGATTCACTTTTCATCACCCGTAATCATTTGTTTCAAAAATGGCGCGATTTTATAGTTTCAGTAACAATTCACAAATGAATTAAATTTCTCACTGTAAGTTCATGGGGAACCCAAGTATCGAGTTTCCTTTGGTATCCAGTTTTATGTAAATTGTACAAAAGTGATTTATGGTCGATGTTTAGTTCCGTAGCAATGTTGCTGGAAGAAATATGTCAGTCTACCTCGATTTTGTTTTTAAATTTCATCGACTTTTTCAAGTATTGGCCGGCCAGGGAAAGGTTCATCTTTAACATCGAAATTTTCGGAACGAAAACGAGCAAACCGATTCTGACTTTGGCGTTTACTTAAGCACTGATCATCATAAACGCCATACAATTTTCGATGAGCCTGCGCTGCATTTTACCCTTTTTGGAAGTAAAAAACTAAAATGTGAAAAAAATGATCTTCTGGAATCTCTATTTTTAAAACGCAATAGCTTTTGATTGATTGCACAGATGACGCTATCTTTGTATCCAGAATTTTCTAGAAACTATTACCTTTAGAATGCTATATAGTATGGCTTATTTGAGTAAGTGTTAGTCGAGATTTGCGACTTTAAAGCTATCTATTGGGAAAAAACGAATTACTTTTTCCTCAACTCAATATACTGCGGTACAAAATGTTAAATTTTATTTTTGAAAATTTCTGGGTCGAAACAAAATTGATTGAACTGTGGATTATCTACGGGAAATTACCTTAAATGAACCAATGTATTAATTTATTTATCAAAAAATTTGGTTGAACATTCTGGTGCCACTTGGAGATTAAAATTAAGTGGGATTCGCTCATCAGAGTTCAAAGTAGTAACTCTTTCAGGCACAGAAAAATTCTGTTAGTAAAATGATGAAATGAATGACTGACACCGGAATTTACCAAGAACTGTTTTAGAAATTAAAAATTTGTTACTTTAATGTAAAAGCCAATTTTTAAAAAATATTTTTGGTGCCGTTTGTAAATTTGGAAATAAAATTAGGTGATGCCGACGTAGGTCCACTGCACCGGAAAGGATTAGTACATACTTGAAACAAATTTTAAACGAGTACACAAATAAAGTAATAAATTTTTAACCTTCTCAGTCCTGATGTTGCTTGGAGGCGACACTGAAAAACACCTTTTAAATTAATGTACATGCTTGTAGAATTTTTAAAATTACATCTTGACATTTTAAATAAATGTGTGCATATTAGAAGCATCAGTATATAAGCCGATGCATCTTTAGAAATGTTTTATAATAATTTCCAATTAGGTTTTGTAGTTTCACCTGAAATTTGTTTCAAGACTGAGAATATTAATGAGGAATTTTATTTGAAGTAATAGAGAATGTGGCTGGCTTTTTGCTTATGAAGTTTTAGAAACGGAACAATTTTTATAGTGTTAAGAACTAATTCAGCAATATTTCATGATTTTTTTAACCGCTTACCTGATTTGCCCGCACGTCATGCGGGCCAAGGTTGCCAGTTTGGTTTCCACTATTAGTCAGAAAATTCAGATTCAAACCAGAAAATACGAAATGTATTTTCAGATTTATTTAATGACAGACTTTCGTTGATTACTTATAGTTAAAATTCTTCTTCTAAAATTTCCTGTCTGAATTGTGAATTTCGAAATAAATATGGAGGCCAAACTGGTAACCCTGATGCGGGCAACGTGTTTTAGCCAATTTTGATTTGCTCGTACCATGTACGGGCATCCCACATGCTAATCATGATTTATTATTCTCACCAGTAAATTTTGCATTATATAATCCGAGAATTTTTCTGATTGAATTAGGCAAAAATTTATGTTTTGAAAAACCGGTGATAAAAGATTAAAATTCTCAAAAAAAAAAAAAAAAAAAAAAAAAAAAAACCTTGAAAAAATAGGTATTGTTTGAAAGTTAAAAAAAATTGATCAGTCAAGTCGTTAAATAGAAATGAAATGGTCACAGAGAAGGGAAAATTGTAAAATGGTTAGCTGTCTTTGTTTTAAAAATAACAGAAAACTCTTTGTAATTTTTTTTATTTCGAGTTTCCAAATTTCTTCTTAGATTATGTATTCTCAGAAGGTATTGAATACTTTTTTTTTGCAAATTTCAGTAATTTTTATGACAAATGTTTTATAATCTGTTATTTAAAGCTCTTGTTAATCTATTTATCTATCTGTCTTCCATTAATTTATTGTTTAAGATTCACAAAATTTTAAAATTATAAGGGAGTGGCTAAAACATTTTATTTGATATATGGGCTACCTTCCAATAAGTGGTTAATTTATGTCTCTTGGGTTTAAATAATACATTTTGTTACTTATATAATTTTGTTAGAATAAAATGTATTTTTTTATGTCCGTCTAGAATTTCGAAAAGATATTTTCAAGAAAATAGCTGTGAATTTTAGTTCAATAATGCTTTAAAAATTCAAATTGTTATTACTGTCGCTTGTCCCCTACTTCATGCATTGATCTTTGGGAACAAATTTAAGTGTAATGACAAACTACTTCAGAAATTTAACTGTTCAAAATAAGAATTTATATTCTAATGCACAAAATAATTTTTCTTGTAGATCATAAACAGTTCTATCACTAAATTTTAAGAATACTTTCCAAATGTTTCACTGCAAAAAAATATCGTTAAATCTATGAATGAAGGTGGGGTTTGCGAATGGTTTGGTTTAAAAATCAAATGTGAATTTTCTTACTTTTAATAGTGGTGCCAGAGTCCTTGGAAATTCCAAGGAGTGTGCGAACCTTGATTATAAATACCGTAATTTCAGGTGTATAAGCCGCGGCTCAAACAATTCTTTTCCGACCCAGAAATCTTATTTAGTAATTGAAGACAAATATTTACGGCGATCTAACTAGTTATATTTGCTTCTTAAAAAATTCTGGGTCGAAAAAGAATTGTTTGATCTGCGGCTTATTCACCCGAAATTACGGTAGGGTTGTATTTATTCTGGTCAGAGAAATATTGTCCCTAATTTTTTATGTTACTGCTTCCACTTTATATATAAAACTGCTCATGTGACCATCCAAAGATCAGATAATATTGGAAGGGCAATTACATTTAGTAAAAGCAGCAATCTTGATTGCTGAGAAAGTCATAAGCTTTAATTATCTGGACTTAAAAATAAGTTAGTAGTTGCAAAAAAGTTAGAAATATTATAATGTATTTGTTACCGTAATTTCCCGCGTATGCGTCACAGCTGAGATAACTTGATTCTCTACCCGAATTTGTTTAGCATTTCTTTTACTAAATTTTTAGAATAAAATTTCCGGTATGAAAAAGACTTTACTAAGCCGCGGCGATTTTCCATAATATAATTATTATTTCTGTATGATTTTGTAAAGAGGTACATACTTTTGCTTAGTCCAAAATATCATATTGAGGTTTTTCTAAGATTAACTTACTGTCAGCACAGTAGCAATTTTCTTAATTTTGTCACTTCTGTCCCCTTTAAATGAAATTCTGTTAGATCACTATAATGTTGAAATTTTACTGAATCACGATTAAAAACATATACACTAGAATTCTTACTGTTCAACGTATTTATTGAACTTAGTTCAATGCGGCTTTTATTTAAATATTTTTACAAAAAAATTTCTGGTTCGCATCGAATCAAATAAATTATAGGAACGAGTCGATTAGAGATAGATTAGGTAGGTTAAAAAAATACTGTATACTCTAATTCCCATGATAGAAGATGTTCTAGAAATTCCGTAATTCAGATAATCTGAATCCATACCAGAAAATTTTCACAATAAATTTAGTTTTATTTAACGATGGAATATCTGTTAATTTCTAAAAGAAAATGTTGCAATTTTAAATTTCTGGTATGAATTTGGAATATTTGAACTAAGAAATCCGCTAAACTGAATAAGTTATGGTAGTATATATTTTATCATGGATATCAGAGGGTTAAAGTTTATGCAGGAATATTGTACATTTCTTACTACCTTATGTATTATCTATTTCTAATAAAACTTTTTTTTAAATTTAACTTTTATTTTTCACTAAACCACTGAGTGAAATTATGCACTTTTTGGAGATTCGCCTCTGTCAATTGATTTCATATTGTGAATAAAAATGTATACAGGGTTCGTACGAGTTCTGAAATTTCTTGACCAGGTAATTTTTCAGTACCAGAATTTTCTTATAGAAAATCTCTCATTAATTAAGACAAAATTTCGCCCTTTTGAACTATATTTATTTTTCAATCAAGAAATGTTGGTATTTAACCTGGAAAATAACGGTACCCGTACGAAACATGGTATATCACTAATGAAATAAGTATTTCTCTTTTTTTACAACATTTACTCTTTTAAAAGAATACTGATAATCAGAGGAGGTAAATATTCGCTGAAGTAGGCTTATCCTCACCATTAAATTTTAATAATATTTTTCGCCTTTATAAATCTGAGAAATATAATATTGTTACTATATTATTATATTATTATTATTATATTATTATTATTATATTATTATTATTAATGTATTAAATAAGGTAAAACATATTATTGAAATTAGTATTGGTAATTGTCCCACTTCTGTGCACCTTTGTCATCACTGCTATAATAAATATAATAAAAGGTCTTAAAACAATTTCTTTAACGAGAAAAATACAAAGTACCCTATAAGCTAAGGGTGCATTTCTATTTACCATAATTTTTTAACTGAATTACTTATTTTATTAAATAGCAGTAAAACGTTACAATGTATGGCTGTAAACGTGATGGTTTCAGAATTTGCGAATTAAATATTAAAAAGATATTTTAAAAAATCTTTAATAATAGTATGCAATTTTTAAGGAGTATGCGCACTTTGTAAGCTATACTGATGCAATATTGCGTACGTTTTGTAAAATATTGTATTACTATAGAGAATTTTTTGATTAGAGACATAAAATGAATACTTCTCATGAATATTTATTTGATATTGAAGAAATTATCCGATGAAAATGAAAATATCGTACTTCAAGTACTAATATTATCAAATCTGAATTACATCTGAATTTTAAAAAAATATTTATAAAAATAAAAAAGTTACCGTAATGCACGTATAAATATTTTTGATATATCCAAAATGAAAAAACCCTGAATTATGAAAGAATTATAACATATGAAATTTTCCAAGTGGGGGAAAAAATCCGGGCCAGGATTCGAACCAGGAATGTATTGGCTGAAGCCCCAATGCTCTTCCAACTGAGCCATCCCGGACGAATACTGGAGGACTAATTCACCAAACTAACCTTAACGATCACACAATATAGTCTTATACTTTAGATCAGCTCAACAGAAAATAACGAAGGTTATTATATGGAACTGCAGAACACACTGCATACGAAATTCTATTAGATGCAATTATTCTAATATAACAGAATTATTTGATGAATGTTTCATTCTCAATTGTTTCATGTTTGTCGACACTCTTAGTGTAGACGTGGATCTCTTCTGATTGCTCGATCTTTATGTAAATTTGTTGTCAGGTGGCGTTAATAAGCCCCTAGTGTGCATCCTCTGAGCCACAACTGCAAACCCCATAAAACTACTATATTTTCCCCACTAGCAGGATGAATGATATGTCTGTTCGACCAATCCGATTATCCATGTTCTTTGATGCGACCCCCTTTGATGTCGAATAACTGTCTGTAGCACCAGTGAGAGCATCTTAATTCTTTGAGCTCTGATGGGTGAATTTCTTCCCACTTAATTTTAATCTCATCTCCATTTATCACAATGACACCAGAATATTGGATCAAATTTATATGAAAATAAATTAAAGCATTTTTATTCGTGTATATAATAAACCAAATTTTTCTTTGCAAAATACTTGTACATGAGACATTTGGGTATTTTGATGAAATTCACCAACCAGAGCTTATAGGGTTAAAGACTACAGGGTTAAAGAGCTTATAGGGTTATTTCAAATTCAGTACATCCCCAATGTCAGATCAGTTCTAATTGCGCGTGAATTCAAATACCGTCTTTTTTTTTCTGATGCGCAATTTGAATGTGCCTTGCACTAGTTCTCAATTGACATTGGAGCTGAAACGTTAATTATTTACATAACTTACCAAATCAAATCAAATCATGTCGCCAAGATTCGTAGCTCTGATTCAATTTCTTTAGAAGGCATATACAGGGGTGCAAAAATCCAGCGGGCAATCTCAGATCACTAAATTTCTTTAGGGTTTTTTCGTCTAATATTTCGTGTTAAATTCTTGCTAGAATGATATTAATTTTTTAGCGATGAGAACTTTTAAATTTTAGTGCTGAGAGACTACGCAATGGCGCTTGGATTTTTGCCCTCCTGGCATATATTTTTTGCAACAGGGTGTATTTGTCAAAACTACAGTTTGAAAAATGCATTAATTTAAGCTAAACTAATTAAAGTGATTCAGCATGTGGAATACAAACATTTATTGCGTACCTATTAGTCATAGCGGGAAATTGCAGGCCTATGAGCATAAAATGGTAATATTTTTATGCTTCATTTTATAGCCAATCAGCGATAAATTACCAAATAATGATATATTCATTTTTTACGGTAGTATAATTCCGATTCCGGGGAATTAATTTTCTTAAATAAGTATACCCACATGAGAATGTTCCTATTTTTTTTTTTACATTTTTGTGGATCTGTTTTTTAAGAGATTTCCAGGCCTCTGAGGGGTATCGATTTACATCAGACTAAATCAAAATTCTTACCATTACTATTTCATTACGAAACAGTTACATTATTTCAGGGTTGATACGGGTCCGGGAATTTTCAGACCAGGAAATTTTTCGGTACCAGTATTTTATTCTAGAAAATCCCTCCTTAAATAGGGCGAAATTCCAGGCCTCTTTTACTACATTTATTTTCTCGTAAAAAATATTGATATTTGACCAGGGAATTTACTTGAAGTGTAGCATCTCTGTTATTTTTTTAGTTCAAATCTTCTAGTAATCCGCCATAAAAAAAATAGTGATGGTCAAAAAAGTCATCACTCCAAGATCTGCATTTTTTGCAAGTTCAGTACCTTTAGATGTTTGTGTAAAATTTTATCGAAAAACACTTTTTTCTATATTACCTCTCATTTTTAAACAACAACAACAATAACAAAAATAAAGAAGATAGTTAACCCTTTGAGTTCTGATGGTTGAATTTTCTACCACTTAATTTTAATTACGAAATGTCACATCAGCATCGGAATATCCGACTAAGTTTATTTGAAAAAGATTTAATGCATTTCTGCGTGTACATCGTAAACATAATTTTTTCTTGGCAAATTACTTTTGCCAATGTGATATTTGGAATTTTGTAGAAATTTATACATGAGACCTCAAAGGGTAAAGTAAATAGGAATGTCTATACTAGTCATTTCCATGAAACTTGTCATGTCTGTCACACATCTAAAATTGCTATGCTTGGCCACAGTTATTTTCGAAAAGTTTGCTTCGCCCTATTCAACTGATGAGATATCTACGATAAAATTAGTCACATTTTTCCTTTCTAAAATACTGGTAGCGGAAAAAATCATTGTATGTGACAGACATGACATATTTTCATGGATCTTTTAATTTTCTATAATATAATAAACTTCTTCAAGGGAGATGATGAAGCACTGAAAATTGAAGGGCAGGTTTCGTTCCGAATTAACGTGACTTGCGAAAGAAGCTCACGAAACTGACCCAGAATTCCAGCGTATCGTTCAAAAATGTATGATCTCAATTTTATCTCTACAGCCTTTTGTCACTCATGCGGGAACGTTATAACATTAAACGTACATATAAATAAAAGTAAATAAAATAATTCAATAAAGTATTTGAGGATCGTAAATAATACAATTATTGCAATAGTGAAATCTTGAATAGCGATTTAGATGCAAGATCTCAAGAGAAGATATCAAAGCGATAGTAAATGAGTGATGATCGATAATTCAATAAAATTCTTGTTTGTAATAAATATAGCGTACTGTGATTGGGAATCCTCAATATCGAAGTCCGATTATTCAATAAAATAACTGATTGTAGAAAATGCAGAGTACTGTGATAGTGGAATGCCAAATTTTAGCAAAAATGCGTTTATTTAAACATTTTGCGATCACATCTGGCATCTAGTTCATTTTATTGAAGTTAATTCAATAATCGGTTGGTCTCGGTATTTTCAAAACAGTGAACAAACATGAAAAGGTCACAATTTATTTAAATGTTAATAGAACTGGTAGATGGTTCCTAAATCTTTCTGTAGAAAAATTGTGAAATGCCTATCATTACCACTCTAGGACACGATGGCAGTATAGTGCTAGGATAAATTATGCTCTTTAGACCTGATGTTAACAAAAAGACCTATAAGATACACCTTTATAACTTTTTTCACGTATATAAGTAATGTTAAAATGTGTGAATGGAGCGTAGCAGATAGCAGAACTAAACAAATCAGCAATTTGTTTCTTGAAGCGCTTTTTTAGAGTTCTATGTGTTGCATAAAAGTAGCTTACAGCAAAATTGTACGAAATGTATAAAAATGAAAAAAGTAAATAATTTTACTGTGCGTTAATATACCATTTGTAGAGTCCAATAGTAATAAAAAAATATTAAATATACATTTATTTTTTGTTTTTAATGCTTGTTAAAAGCAAAAAAGCAAAATAAAATAAAGTAATCCTAAGAAACTGTAAAGAAATGTACTTTTTGAGTCTCCATGTATCAAAAAATTTCGTACAAAAAATAAATTTACATTTTTTTCGCTGTTCAATCTTTTTTTAGTTGTCAGTTTGTTAATACAAATCCATAACTAAATAAAAAAGTACATAAATAAATCCTGGTGTCAGAAGAGGTTAAATGATTGGTTTGGTTTGGTTTGGTTTATTTTTGTCGTCCGATTATCTACGCTAGGGATATAGGACCAGGGGGGGGTGCCCTTCGTGGGGGTCTTTCTAAGGGAACCTAACCCGTATTTACGCAAGGTTCGAAGAAAACCACGAAAACTCCGAACGGTTAGGCCGACAGCCGCGATTGGGTTCGAACCCAGCACCTGCCGTCTACCAGTTTAGAGGTTCGTAGCTCTCGGCCACTGGTGGGGCGTTAAATGAATCAATTAATATTATTTATAATTTCAAAACAGAAACTGCGAAATTGTGATACTTCAGAATTTCTCCACTTTCTACTTTATACTAAAATGTTGAAGATTTCTATCGAAATTTCATGAAGACATAGTAGTTTTGCTGCAATATTAGTATAATTCTTGAAGCCGCTGAGACTTCCTTTGGGAAAATGTTGAAATCACTGGATGACTTAGGAATTTATGTACAAATTTATTTGAAAATATAAAAAAAGGTATTTTTCCTATTCATAATAAACGGAAAATATTTATACCAGAACTCAAATGTAATTGTGGCATTTGGGAATCAAATTGGGACAAAGCCACAAAGGCTTACTGCAGTTTTTTTTTTGTATTTAACAATTCACATTTCTGAGCTTAATTATGCGTAAAAAAATTCTATTATACCTGAAATTCTCGTTTACTTTGATTTTCCTCTTTTTATTGCCTGGTGATAAGTAAAACAAATGATACAGAAATGGTTTTTGTTAACCCTGTAATGGTCCATCATTGCATACGTTCTAGACATATTGCAGGATAAAATAACCAAATATCAGAAAATCTTAAAAAAAAATCACAGTATTTACTAATGGAATGCTGTTATTAAATAAATCAAAGATAACTTTTTAAATTTCTGACAGGAAGTCGGGATATATGATTAAAAAAATACACTAAATTACGAACACTAATGGTAGCGTATAGAACTCTGTTAATATTTTTAAAAACCTTCTACATTAATGGGGTTTATCTTTTTATTTCGTGTATTGCGATAATTTGGATAAGGTAAGCAAAGATAGTCCCTTTGAGAAGCGGTGGGATATATTATACCCCACCTACTAAGATTCGCACCAAAAACATTTTATTTAATTTTACTTTTAAAAATTCAGGGGACCGGGGCTGAAATAAAGACTTTTTCATTTTGAACTAAAAATTTTCCAAACTTTCGATGGGAATTCAGCATTACCGAAACGCAATTGCTTTCTTCTCGAAGGGATAAGTTTGTCTATTACATAGCTGACAAGTTTTAAGCTCTTTTCCCACTACTATTGTTTGAACAGAGGAGTTTGTCTTATTTAACACTAGAACCGCAGGGTATCTTACTCAAGTTTTATAAATACTGTTTCTCACCAGAATTTTAATTTTAAATTATTTAACTTACTTAATTAGTCTATTTTTTGCAGCATTCATTTAACATACCTTGTGAAGAAAATTCTGGTTCGAATCGACTGTTATTGATCTGGCAGGGGTCATTTTGACCCCTAATGACGGTTTTAGTGTTAATTAACCCTTTCCGGCGCAGTGTTACCACTCCGGCAACACCTAATTTTAATTCCAAACTTACAAACGGCACCAATAATATTTTAGTAAAATTTTACTTTTACAATGACAGCTTAAATCAGGGAATTCCTAATTTCTAAAAAAGTCTTTTGTAAATTCCGGTGTCAGTCAACAATTTCTCATTTTACGAACAGAATTTGTCTGCGCCGGAAAGGGTTAACGAAAATATAGACCCAAGCCCTTAGTGTTTCAGGGTTCCATTACGTGGAACATCCAGTTTGATTTCCAAATGCCACAATAATATCGAAGTTCAATTATAAATATTTTCCGTTTATGATGTAGGGGAAAAATAGATTTTTCTTATATTCAGATACATTTGTACGTAAATTCTGGTGTCATACAATCATTCAACATTTTCGCAATGAAAGTGCCCTGCTCAGGAAAGAGTTACGTAAGATTTTTTTTTTCTGAATAATAACAGTGGGAGGAAAACGGCGTAAAAGTTGCAGATATGTTAGTATTAACTCTTTGAGCTCTAGGGAGGATGGGGTCAATTTCTTCTAAATGCCCAAATATCACATTGGCACTAGTATTTTGTAAACAAAAGAATCGGCTTATGACATACGCGATAAATCTATTTTCCGATGAATTTGGTTGAATATTCCGATGCCAATGTAACATTTGAATATTAAAATTAAGTGGCAGAAGGGGATTCACCCATTAGAGCTTGGGGGAGAATTTCTTTAAAATCGCCCAATTGTCACATTGGAACGAGTATTTTGTAACTAAAAAATTCGCCTTATAATATGCACGAAAGAATGCATCAATCTATTTTCAGATAAATTCGGTTGAATATTCCGATGCCCATGTGACATTTAGGAATTAAAATTAATTGAGAAGAAATTCACCGATCAGATCTCAAAGGGTTAAAGGCACTGAATTTTTTTCTCTATGAGAATAACAAAAGAAAGAAGAACTGGATAACCTGAATATTAGGCCCAAGGGCCGATGCAAAAATGGTGGCTGTCGTAGGTGGGTTTTTTATAGCGTTTGTACTGCACAGTTGCCAATTTTTACGCTTTTATCCTACCACTATATTTTAACAGAAAAAATTGTCTTGTTTAATAATCGAAAACATAGCATTAAATAAGGGAAATTTTTGTATTCAAATGTTGTGTTAGGAAAAAAGCATAAAAGTTGGCAGCTATTGTACGGTACCAATGTTTAAGTCCCGATAGTTATTAAAAGTTTAGTCAGACCTGATGATTTAATATTAAATAATGTAAAGAAAATTTTTAGAAAATTCTCGTTACGACAGCAGCCATTTTTGTGTCTTCGCGCAGGCTCAGTATTTGACGGGTGGGGGACCGCTATATATTTTCCTAAAACATCTTCATGAAGCAATGTAAATTTTTGCTTTCAAGAAAACTTACATTCTGGATGTCCTTATAGATCCAAAGTTGCTTCTACGCCAGAAATCTTTTGTATTCTGTGTCATTTGGCATAAAACGCTATAAATTAATTCCTTCTAAAGCTGAAACTGTAGTACTCAGGTCCTTTTGGAAGTTTCAAGAAGACGTCATTAAAGTTTTTTATTTATTTGTAGTATTTTTTTCACTATTTTGATGAGCTGATTGTACAAAATAATATTTATTTAATAATCTTTAATTTGCCCTTATTCTTTAGAGAACAAAGTAATAGTTAATTAAATCGTTTTTCAACATATTCAACTATAACAGAAGTAATTTTACGCAAGAAACAGAATAATGATCGTTAATGTAATTTTGTTAATAGGATAAAATTACGTTTAAGAATTCTTATCTTCAGTTTAAGGTACTTTGTTTAATTTAGAAAATTCAACATAATGTATACCAGTAGGTAATAAAGTGGAACTTAAGAAAACAAAACTGCACTTTATAAATAAGAGTGCACTTAATGAGAACAAAACTATCATTAAAAATAAGGAGAATGAGGACAGAATTTTGTATTTTTATTTGAATGCATGTTAGAAAAAATAGAACATTAGCATTGTTTACAACATTAAAAATAGTTTTGTAGATTGATCAAATTATAATATTTTTAATTTTATCATTTTTAAGTATTAATATTTTATAAATAGATAAATCTAATCTTTAATTTTGATTTTTTTGCTACCTGCATATGCATGGTATTCCAAAAAGGTTTTCTGTGCTTTTCTTTTTACTCATCATAGGTAATTAACAAATGTAACTTGAAAAGGTATTTAAAAGATAGTAAATAAATTTTTGTTAATGAAATAATCTTCTCATTAACTAAGGATTTCCATATTCCAGGCAATTTTTCAGGTAAGATATCTTTATACGCTTTTAGAAAAATAAATCTAGGTTGAATTTCCATGTAATTTCAACCTTTTAATTTTCGAAAGTAACACATTTTAAAATTTTATACGAATTATCTAGAGAAATTCGGTACGCTTTTAGAAAAATAAATCTAGGTTGAAATTCCATGTAATTTCAACCTTTTAATTTTCGAAAGTAACACTTTTTAAAATTTTATACGAATTATCTAGAAAAATTCGGTCAATTACTTTATTTCTTTTTTTCCTACAAGATCGTTTGAAAATACTACTTCACCATTTTAGAGAAATGTACTTCTGTTTCTAAAATGTCGAAATGATTTAATGACCTAATAACGCCCAAATTTTACACATCTTTTAACCCTTTGATAGGCAAAACACTTCTATTCTTAAAATATTGAAATGATTGATTGACACCAAAATTTAAAAACGAATTTATTTCAAAATTGATAAAAGTTTTTCTTCAGGTACTTGATAAAATTAAAATTTTCCTTTCAAAATTCTGGTGTCAATGTGACATTTCGGAATTAAAATTAAGTGGGATATATTTTATCCCACCGCCCTTCGAGGGGTTAATTCTTCAACAACAGTAATTTCCATGTAGGAATCTTGAGATAATTAATCATCAAAATTTGAGATTTGATAATGAAAAAGTTCCGTATTTAAAAACTGGTATTCAAATTTAAAAGTTTTGTTCCATTGTAGGTGATCCATAAATAGAACGCGCGGTGGTAATGGGTTAAAATGATATGAGACATATAATACTCCCCTTCTCCATTCAAGGGGTTGGTTAAATGCATCTTTAACCCTTTAACGTTCATTGGTTTCGCCACGAAACCACAAAATTTTAATTCCGATACGTAACACTGACACCGGTATTTTTATCTAAAAATATCCCTTTTATTTTGTACATAAAAAATCACGTTTTCTTATTTAAAAATATATTTGTTCTTAATTACCGGTGTCATTCATTTATTTCGACATCTTAGCAATGAAAATGTTATGATCGTTAAAGGGTTAAAACGAAATGAATTACTGCTGACTTTGTGTTATCATTTAAAACATTTCATATATGAAAAAAAGAACCATTCACAAAATTATTATTATGTTTTTAGATGAAAAAGATTTTAATAAGCGAAAAAATGCATTAAAATGCATTTATAAATGAATTACACGGAAACAGGCAGATATAGTTTTGAATCCTAGAAACATAATAAAAACATAAGCAATTCGCAAGCATTTTAACGCTAAGCCTTTCTCCCTATTTTAACCCCTTGAAGGGCGGTGTTGGCAAAAGACAACACCTAATCTTAATTCCAAATTGTCATACTGGCATCAAAAATTTTCTAGGAAAATTTCACTTTTATTAAATACGCAAAAATACACTTTTATTAATTTACAAATAAAATTTCGTGTAAATACTTGTGTCATTAAAATATTTCAACATTTTACGAATAGTACCTTGCCCCGAAAAGGGTAAAGTTGATTTAAAAAAAAATTGAGATTGTTTGATTATTACCACTTTTTGGCAATAGGAATAGTCACATTATGGAATGATAGATAAAATGATGAGCGAATAAAGGTAATTACAGTGTTTAAAACATTGGTGGGAATTGAACAATTTGATTAAAAAAATAAGTTGCTATTGGAAGTCACGGACGCAAAAATTACCGTAATCTTTGGCCTATAATCTGCGAGTCAAACAATTATATTTGAACCCAGAAATCTTATTTCATAAAATACAATTTATTAAAATGCAGTAAATATTAAACTTCAGTTACTTTAAAAAAAAATCTGAGTCGAAACATGATTGTTTGATTTGCGGATTGGACGGCCGGAAATTACGGTAATGGGCTAAACGCGTTTTTAACCCTTTCCGTCACGGGTAAAATCTGTACTAAAATGAAAAAAAATATCGACTGACACCGGAATTCACAAACGAAATTTTTAAATATTTTGAATTCCTTAATTTAAGCTTTTATTATAAAAGAAAAATTTTACTAAAATATTACTGGTGCCGTTTGCAAGTTTCGAATTAAAATTAGGTACCCCAGACCGGGCACGGAAAGGGTTTAAGGGGACAGTGGACCTTTTATTTGAGTAAAATCGTCCATAGCAAAATCTTCTGTCTTCTGAAAAATGTCTATTTCTGTGGTATAATAATGCCAAAACAATTTTTTATATACAAATATCATTTATGAAGGTTTTAAGATGAAAATAATAAAGGTAAATGTATTTACCGTAATTTCGGGTGTATAAGCCGCGGCTCAAACAATTCTTTTTCGACCCAGAAATCTTATTTAGTAATTGAAGACAAATATTTACGTCTATCTAACTAGTTATATTTGCTTCTTAAAAAATTCTGGGTCGAAAAAGAATTGTTTGATCTGCGGCTTATACACCCGAAATTACGGTATATACTTTAAATCTGTTTTTCTCAAAACTAATTTTTCAGCGTTTTTAGATTTTTGAAATGCTTCTTGCGACGTAATTTTTGAGCATTATTTATGAAATTAATAAGAAAGTTTCCTGTCATTGTTTAGAAAGAAATTGTGTAAGCTTTTTAAAATTCGTCTTCATTAAGATAGTCAAATTTGATTTTTTACTTATTAAAAGGCAAAATTTTGATGAAAATCGATATGGAATTTAGAAAAAAATCTGTAAAATTTTAACTATTCAAGATATTAAAAAAATCATACACAAATTTGTTTATAATGAAGTTTTAAATGATAAAAACGTAAAAGCAAGAAAATATTTCAAAAATTAAAACACGAGGAGCATTTAAAAATTTCGTTTAAAATTTTAATTTTTTTTTTAAATTAAAAATTTTAATAAGATTGGAAATTTTTATGATGGTGTTCTATATACTTTTGGTGAAATGTATGCATACACAAAATTTCATATTGTTATGATGAAAATTAAAAAAGAAAATTTTTAACGTCCACCATCCCCTTAATCATCTCTGGGCAAATGTTGCCAGTTGGATACTTTTTGTTTATTTCATATTTTTGATTGCCGTCACCTCTTTGAAATGATCAAATTCCCCTTGAAGGTAAACTTCACCATTTCATAAAAGTGGTGCAAATAAAAAAAAAAAATCTGAGTTTAAAAAAAGTAGACCATTGGTAACACAGTAAATGAACATTTCTAATCATGATTTCGTTAGTATTCTAGAATTTTTCGGAATTAACATTGCTGTAGCTCTAGGTTGCCAGTTTGGCTTCAACTTTCAATTAAAAACTTTGATGTCACATCAGAAATTTTGAAAGAAAAGTTTTTACTTGAGGTGATTACCAAACGTCTGACATCAAAAGCAAAGGAGACAAAACCATACAGAAGTTTTGGTGTGAACGCATAACTTCAGATTTACATTTTTTAAAAAATAGGCCAAATCTGGCAACCCATCTCTTGCTATAAGCGTTGAACGCGTAATTTTTTTTTCAACCACCTTCGTCGTTCCAAGCCCAAGCTCGCACTCTGATTGGTTGTTGCTTTCGGCACTGTTTTCATGTTACTTGGCGATAATCACACTTGGTGTAGCGATAGATGCTTCCGTCGAGGAGTTTGATTTCCTTCCGAACCGAATACAAAGTAACTTTTCTCTTGCAGCATTCGATTGGATGGAACGTGTCTTACTGAAAGCTGTACTCTTTAAAAGTTTTTACACACAACTTTTTACTTTGTACTCGGTTTATTTCGTACTCGGTTCGGAAGGCAATCAAACTCGACGGAAGCGTCTATTGCTATGCCAAGTATGATTATCGCCAAGTTACGTGAAAACAGTGCCGAGAGCAACAACCAATCAGAGTGCGAGCTTGGCCTTGGAACGACGAAAGAGGTTGGAAAAAAAAATTACGCGCGTTGAACATAATGATCTCGAAGCCGCAGCTAATGTTTGAAGTGTTAATCTCCCCGGTACGATGGTTGATGTATTAAATTTATGGAATTAGACTCTTAATTTTTTCTGCTGCTAACTTCCATGATGAGGCCAACTGCTATTATTCTGGTCAGTAGCCTACCTAAGGTATCTCTGTGGGTACGCGCTCGCCTTTTCCGAAAAGTAGTGGTGGTCGGTCAAATGCATACGTAGTTATATTGCAAGATATTACAAATAACTTCTACGTTTTCACCGAAAAATTACGTAGAAATGCAAAACGTCCGCCGTAACAGTTACAATCGGCATCACAATTTCTTTTCCCGCATATAAATAATGTTAAAAAACAGAAATTGGTGTGAATAGAACCTAACAGATAACAGAGCAAAGAAAAAATAACAATTTGTTTCTTACAGCGCTTTATTAGAGAGCTACGTGTTATATAAAAATTAACAGAAGCAGACATGAACGAAATGTACAAAAATAAAAACGCAAACACTTTTATTCAGCGTTAAGATACCATTTGTAAAGTCCACTAGTAATAAAAAATTATTAAATGTATATATATTTTATGTTTTGCAATGTTTTTGCAATGCATAGATGTAAAATTAAATTAAAAAATATCTTAATAAACTGTAAAATATATACTTTTTGAGTCCCCATGTTTCATCATATTTTATGTTCACCAAATAAAATTTAATTATTTTGCTGTTCAATATTTTTAATTATTAGTTTGTTAATATCCATAACCGAAATTTACAAAAATACATTAAAAAAATCCTGGAGTCTAAAGTGGTTAACTTTTTTGTCAAAGTGCAGTTGGATAATGTACATACATATACTGGTTGCATAAGAACACCCCCTTTACTCCTCATATGGGCATTATTATATATACCATCAAATGGACATTATTACAAGCATGTTGCATAAAATAAAACGGTTGCACCTTGCCACATTCAAACAATAGCAACACTGCCTTTGTCCTATTCAATAATAAAATATTGTTTTACAAATAAAAATAAAAATTGTAAAATATTTATGGATAATAATAAAAAGTACGACGAAAAAATACAGTTTACAACCGTAGAATTGTTAAGCATTATTCAGTTAATACAAAATGACTTCATAAACATTACCAGATAATATCGATAATTTGAAAAGCTTTATACGTATTTTTATTCTTGAAATTACCTTTGCATGCACATTCATCAGCTGGAAAAGTATCGCATAAGAGCATGCTTCTGTAATGGGACGGCGAACATCCAAACACAGTTACAGAATGTGAATATGCAGATTAGTCACGCAACAGTTTTGGACATTTTAGGGTATAAATGCGACAATTTATCTTATCCCCGTGACCCAGATATCGCTTTGCACGAATTAAAGACTGTTGTATAATTTATAATATATAATTTTGGTCTACTTTCTATCGTTTTTAATTTTCAGCGGCTGTTTCAGTGGTGACTCATTAGTGGGTTCTAAATTACTTTACTATCAGAATTTTTCTACATTAAATTTGACTTTAATAATTCGTGTAGTATACTGCGATTAAAAAAGGGAAAAAGTAGTTTAGTAAAATACCGGTAGTAAAGTTATTGTCAACATGCTGACGAACTTCTAGTTTATTGTTTCATCTGGTTTGTCAGTAGAGGCGCTGCTGTAGGTTATGTTGGACCAAGAGTAGCTACTTTATTACAGGTGTGGTGAAATAAGCGGCAGCGGAGCACTTGTCATTCCTATTTCTTGATGGTGATTGTCGCCTTATTTAATCACATAATTTATAGCAATTTTCTTCAATTAACCTTTAATCATACTTTAATTATGTCGCCTTGAAGAAGGGGAAACTAAGTGCGACACAGCGTGCTATGGAGATGGATTTACACATTCCGATGTCAGATTTAAAATATGAAAGTACTTAGATGAAATGACGTTGTTTTCAAGAAACATAATAAATTTAATTAAGATTATTATTTTAAATTTAAATTGAATCAGGTATATGATCATTTTTTTTAAAATTTAACAGCTTGAAGTTAATCAAACATGGTGCATTTCGAGACAATACATTAAAGATAACAAAATTACTTGTTGAAACATCTCTCAAAATTTAAATCTGATTAAATCCAGAGTTCTGTGATATATTCCCTTAGTTTTAAATGAAGAACAATGTATATATATATGTATGTGTGTGTGTGTGTGTGTGTGTGTGAGTATATATTTATATTTATGCATGTACTTATGTTTCTGATATAATTACTAAAAATAACTAGCTTAATACTATATATATATAGCAGTAAAATTTAGAAAGTCATGTTCTAGATGTATTGATTTATTAATCTTGAACAACTTATAATAAGCACGGAGGTTTTCAATCATGCGTTAACAAATTTGAAGCAATGACTAAGGAATATGTTTTAAAGATTCTAAAATATAAATGGGTTGTTTCACTTACGTACATTGGAATTTTCTATAGACGTTTATAAAGAAATTTATTTGCATAATCACCTTCGATGAAAAAAATAGTCTCATTTGTTTTCGTTACATACATATATCCACTCTAATACACATATATACATACGTATATTATCGATTCGGTACCGTATCAAACTATGTAATAAGAAAACAGTGTTGCCAGTGGTCTATTGCTTTAAAATTCAGATTTCTTGATTCATACAACTTTTTTGAAATGTTATTCACCTTGTTTTCGCTTCAATAATTATGACATTAAATAACCTTAAAAAGGCGAATTTTACATTTTCAAAAAAGTGGCGCCAATAAAAAAAATCTGAATTGAAAAAAATCTGAACCCTTGGAGATCTGGGGTGTAAATTTCTTCAAAATTCAAAATGCCACATTGGCACCAGTACTTTGCAAAGAAAAAAACCGGTTAACGATAAACACGAAAAAATGCATTAAACCTTTTTCAAATAAATTCGGTCGAATTTTCTGGTGCAACTGTGACATTTCGGAATTAAAATTATGTGGTAGAAAATTCTACCTTCAGAGCTCAAGGGGTTAAAGAAAAGAAATACAAAATTGAAGTAATTTAGCTAATGTCTTAAGAGCCATTAAAAAGCACAGAAAAACTTTTCTTATTATTTTTTTAAAATCTGAGATCTCATATGACGTTCAATATCCATGTGAATTACTGGTGTTAATTTCATCATGCAACGTTTTATATTGAATGAGGAGTAATAGAGAAATACAAACAGACAAGCATCTTTTAATATATCAGATGCCGTGCTTGTATTTGCCTGCGCGGTTATTGTTTAAGCCTAAAAATAATAATGGTATGCAGGAAACTTTTCTTTTATGTGAACTCAAAGTAGTTTAAGATGAAGTATCGTAATTTTTGGCCCATAATCCACGTGTCAAAGTCAAGAATCATGTTTCGGCCTAGAAATTTTATTTAATCATTAACCATTTAATCGTCACGCCCGAGACAGTCACGAGCAGCAAGCTTCAAGTTTTTTATTCAGAATTGTTTGATTCCCACCAGTTTTATACAATAGTGACATTGGTTTTATTCTCGTATCATTTTATTTGTCATTAAAAAATATGAATATTTTTTTTCGAAAAAGTGGTGGCAATAATGAATTTGAATTTTTAAACCGTAATTTAATGCGACCGTTAATCCTTTCCGGCACACTGTGCCCGGTCCTGGATACCTAATTTTAATTGCAAACTTGCAAACGGCACCAATAATATTTAAGTAAAATTTTGCTTTTGTAATAAAAATCTTGAAGTAAGGAATTCAAAATATCTAAAAAATTCGTTTGTGAATTCCGATGCCAGCCGATAATTTCTCATTTCACCCGTGATTTTGCCCGTGCCGGAAAGGGTTAAGGGGTTAACCCTCTCCGACACACTGTGCCCGGTCTGGGATACCTAATTTTAATTCCAAACTTGCAAACGTCACCAATATTTTTTTAAATAAAATTTTGCTTTTAGAATAAAAGCTTAAATTAAGGAATTCAAATTATCCGAAAAATTCGTTTGTGAATTCCGATGTCAGTTGATAATTTCTTATTTTACTAACAGATATTGCCCGTGCCGGAAAGGGTTAAAAGAATTATGCAGCATTAACAAGCTTAAATGCTTTGGATTTATAAGAATGTGTAAAAGTCAAAATTTGCGTTCAGAAAAAACTTTATAAAATATGCATATTCAGTATGATCATAACATTATAAACACATTAAAAGTTAACATGTCATTTTTCAATGTTTTCTCTAAAAAAGCAGAGTACTCGAAAATATAATATAAAGGACGTAAATTGCGTTTACATGTGACATATTATAGGAACAATGTGATACAATATAATAAAATATTTATCACATTTACATCTTTTATTTTTGATATATTCACACATTTAATATGCTATTACATTATGCATAATTTAATGCATTTTTGTATAAGCTCTCCCCAGATGCAAATACAAGTTTTCACTCCATAGATCCAAGTTCTAGGATCAGGATGAAAGGCGTCTCCTCTCTTTTCTATCCCATTTTTGAATGAATCGTTGCATTCATGAGTAGTTCTTCCGGATAGGAAATGCTGAAACTTCTGGTTAAAATGTAGAGGTGGAGTACTTAATGGCGATTCTGAAATGTTTTCTTTCTTTTAAGCTACTTTATCAGTATATGAGACTTCCATGAATGTAACAATGGTATAAATTGCAAAGTTCTGCTAAAAATACTCAGTTATCGTAATGAATTTTAAGCAAAATGTGCAGTACATTATTAAGAGGATTATTCGGAAACTAAGGTCCGATTCTTACGAAACATAAATCATCTCAGATTTTTTCAAAATACTTTTTTTTTATTAAATTCCTTACACGTTTCTCTATTTTTCTATATAGTTTACGTATTTCTTTAACCCTTTTTGGTACAGTGGTCCCATTCCGGGCACACATAAATTTAATTCCAAACATGCAACGGTATCAAGAACATTAATACAATTTTGCTTTTATACTATAAGCTGATATTAAGGAGATCTTAATTTCTAGAAAATTTTTTATAAATTCCGGTGTCAGTCAATAATTACTCATTTTACGAACAAATTTCCCATTTTAAGAATTTTTTTGTTCCAGGAAGGGTAAAACATTTGTCATAACAATCTACAAGCTTTTGTATGCCTAAGTCATAGACGTCTGCCCTGAGAGGATAACCAATTTTTAACTGTTTTTTTTCATCTTCTCTTCTTTGGTGAAGAACTTGCCGCTAATAAACTCTTTTAAGTATCAAAACAAATCTGGACTGTACGGTGAGAGGTCAATCTCTAGGGAATTAAAAGGATTTGATCAGATTTTCAGTGTGAATGGCAGAATAAAATCTGGCATTGTCATGCAGCAAGGAAACTCTAGACGTCAGAAGGCCACGTCACTTATTCTGCATTGCACATCTAACAAGGAAGGTCTCCATACGGGCATACTCAGAAAAATCTGAAAAAATTACAGAATGTTCTTCTGATATAGTTATATATGTTTATAAAAAAATTTCGGCGGAATCTTCTTATAACGTCTGTAAAAAAATAATAAAAATTTCGTTTATTTGGCGATTTATCTCCGGATGGCGAAAAAACAAAATTTTGAAAAATACGCTTTTACGCTTCGAATACTTTTTAAAGAAAAAACTTTCTATGTTCAATTTATTTAAATAAGTTTAGTTTAAGTAATTTTAGTTTTGCATTTTTACTTTACTTTAAGTGTAATTTTGTCATATACGTTTATATGTACTTATAACAAAATGAAATTAATATATTTTATCATTTAAAACACAATTTAAATTGATTAAAATTGTTCCAAATTGAAAAATACACTGTTGAAAATCTGCTGCATTTTGTTGCAACGCACTCCCTTGCTTGTATAGAAAACGGGTACTTGGCCGTGAAATGGAGCTTTCTCATTGGTTAGAATAGAGATATTATATACAAGCGGTGGAGTGCGTTGCAACAAAATGCAGCAGATTTTTAACAGTGTATGACACGGTCAATTCACCGTGCTATGGAGCATTCTCATTGGTCAGAAGAGAGGTATTCTATAAAAGTAGTGGAGTGACGTTGCAGTAAATGCTGCAGATTTTTAACAGTGAAGTCAATTAAAATCAATTTTCAGATTCGTTAAAATCGTCTGCTTTTGGCGAGGAAATGCACTGCTCGCCAAATCCCGCGTCGCTTTCACCTTTTCACCCCAATTATTCCAAACTATTTTATTTTTTTACATATCTAATAATGTAATTCCGCCGCTAATTTTCACTGATCCTTTATTACCTACATGTGTAGTTTAATTCGTATTTTTTTCAAAAAATTCTGAGTATGCCCCCAATGGAGACTTTCCTTGTAAGTTTAGTCAGGGTTGTGCAAGGTTGTGGCTGTCAAAAACCTAATCACTGATCATACTTCACAGAACGTTGTTTGATCAATTGTTTTAAACATTTTGAACTGATACTGTAAACAGCACACTGCAAAAACACCAATGTAAATAGCATGATTTGACGACTAAAACATGTCTGGAGTCGGTGCGTATGCACGTTTCATTGTTCGTGCGAATTTCTATTAGCTACGATAATTTGAACCTTAGTTTCCATATAAATTTCATACAATCTGAATTATAAACAGAGGAGCGAGGTATTAAAACCGCATATCTTATTACTGGTTTCACCCTAAAGTCAGTGTTTCTAACGGAATTCAGTGTAATTTTGAATAATATTCTGCATTGTCCGTGTACCATAATATCATTATGTATATAAAATTAATTAATCTGATTTTTATTAATAAATAATATTTATAAAAAGGTCAAATGATCTGTCTGACCTTTTGAGCAAAAGATCAATTTATAATTAATAGTATTTATTTTTTAAGTTCGATGATTTAATATTTAAAAGCAAAATGATAAATTTGATAAATTAAAGAAAAGAACTTCGCCTCTTTATCAGCTTTATAAAAATCATAATCAGTTTTTTTCGCGCATTTTTGGCTGCTTTTTCTTCAAACATTGTTTACGAGCTCCAGAAATATTCTTCTCTATTGTCTTATCTTAACCCCATGTACAGGATACTGGTTCCACCGAAGGTTTGTACGAATGTTGTTCAAAAATGCAAGTCATAAAAGTTCACCTATAAATGATAGTAACTGCTTCATAGCAGAAAATAAGTCATTATTATTAAATCATTATCAAATTACTTCAGGCAATATTATAAAAAGCTTTGGTTATACGGAATGATGTAAAATTATAATTAAGGCGCAAAATTTTAAAGATTTTTATGAAGAACTATCTTTTTCCAGTTATTAAAATTTTCGCGCGTTTCCGTTATACCAGCACCATACCAAAATGTATTGTCACATGTCATTTATTTCAACCCTGGCGGTAGAATGTATTTTTAAAACAAGACCTGTGAAAAATTATGACTCTCTATTTATTGAATGTGAATCATATTTTATTTTTCGCTGTTATCAGCAAAACTTCTTAATTTGTTCTTTTTGGAATCGAAAATATTTCTTTAATTATAAGTTACCTTTTTCATTGACACTGACTTGATTTTTATCATTTGGAAGTTACCTGATGATGAGGAGGCTGAAATAAAATTGTTTCTTGATCATAGAATTACATATAAAGAAAACCATGAAATGAAATTATAGATGAGTTTCGAATTTTATCCGTTATGGAGATATATCTTATGATCATTCCAAGAAAGCACAGGAATGTAACAGAAAACGAGGTTTGAAGCATCAGAGTTGCCTTTTCTCATTGGTTTGCGATTTTTATCTATGATACGCGAGTTGACTTTGATTGCAACCCTTGAGTTTCAACAATGGAGACTTGATTAACTCTTTCGTTGTTATAAGCGCGTATACGCGCCCAGAATACCACTTAATTTGAATTGCGAAATTCCATACTGACACCGGAATTTTTAAATGAAAATTTTAATTTTACAAAGAACGTAAAAAAAATTATGTATTATGAAATAAATTTGTTTTTAAATTCCGGTGTCATTCAATCATTTTAGTATTTTATGAATAGAAGTGTTTTAACCGTCAAAGGGTTAGCCCTTTCCGACGTACTGCGCCCAGTCCCGGGATACCTAATTTTAATTCCAAACATGCGAATGGCACCAATAATATTTTATTGGTTTATTGGTTTTACAATGAAAGTTTAAACTGATGGATTCTTAATTTCTAAAAAATTCGGTTGTATTCCGGTGACAGTTGATAATTTCTCATTTTACTAACAGAATTTGGCCGTGCCGGAAAGAGTTAAGACATATAGTGTAGATTCTACCATGGATTTATTAACCCCTTGAAGGGTGGTAGGACAAAATAAATCCCACTTAATTTAAACTATGAAGTGCTGCACTGACACCAAAATTTTGAAATAAAATTTTTTATTTTATCAAATACGCGAAGGAAAGCTTTTATATAATTTCAAATTAATTTGTTTTTAAATTCTGGTGCCGATTAATCATTTCAGCATTTTCTGAATAGAAGTGCTGTGACTTTCAAAGGGTTAAGAAGGAGGAACTGACACAGCCTTAAATAATGAAGCTTCAACTGTAACCAATTTCACATGGGTTCATTACCACTGCGGTAAAATTCCACCAGTAAATGCATGTAGAAAATATTAAACACATCTTAGATGGAAAGTTTCAATAAAAATTAATGACAAAAACCGATATTAATTTTTAACGGTGAGAATTTGCTTCGGCGGTAGCAATTCCGCCACATTGTGAAAATCTTCTTTTAGTGTCAGTGAAAAGATTACAATACCTGCACAAACTGACACCAATAAAAATAAATAGAAATATTTTAGCATAATTGAAGCATAATTTTTTCCATTAATAAGGGGCTGAAATAAGATGAAATTTTCTATTGAAGATTACTGGTGGCGTTTTTCATCAGCGGTAATCTGAAACTGTTCATCCGATTAAAAATAAAACTTGGCACCTTGTGATAGTTAGCTCCAGTTATTTCGCTTGCAATTTCTAGACAATACACTATATGTCATCTCCTCTTTATTCATAAGTCCATTGATTCTACCAGTTATGAATGAATTCACTATTTCAAGAATATGACACCTTTTCTTTATTTATAATTTTATATTTCATTCTCAGCCGTACAGCTAAAACTTTAATGAAAATTATAACGAAATTGTAGCAGATGGTAATACAGCTCATATTCAAAATATTAGAATAATTGAGAAAAAGTAATAAGAAAAAATTATTTGTCATTTATTTATTTTTTATACTAAGTAAATGCAATTAAATTTCTTATAAATTAAATCTGGAATGTTTAGATAAGATTTTAGCATTTATAAAATATAAAATACAGCACAATAAATTAGGTATACAGCTTCCTTAAACACACCAGAATATTAGAAAACAATTTAAATTGGTTCAAAATATTAGAATATTTTATTTTACGCAACAATATTACCTTATGAATATGAAGTAAATGGTAGTTAATATTTTGTAGCATCCCCTTTAGCTTTCATAATAGCGTACAATCGATCTTGCATACTATATACAAGGTGTTTACAAACATTTCTATCAATATTAGCCCAAATAGACTTTATACGTGCCACTAACTCAGTTTTACTTGAAGGAGGATTTTCTTGAAGTTTTTTCTTCATTATACACCATAAGTTTTCGATGGGATTAAGATCTTTTGAATTTGGTGGCCAGGGAAGTACCTTAATGTTGCGTTGGCGGACCAATTCTTAGTTGACACCGAGGTATGCGGGGACGCTAAATCTTGTTGAAAGATGAAATCATCTTCAAATAAATCTTCTGATGATGGAATCATGTAATATTCTAAAATTTCTTGATATATCAGAGAGTTAACCTTTTCGTAGACGATGCATAACTTTCCAGGTCCTTCTGCACTCATACAACCCCAAACCATGACACTAGCAGCAAATTTTACGGAACGTTTAACACCTTGAGGGGCGGTGGTATATATTATATACCACCTACGATTGATGAAGATTCACACCAGAAAAATGTTATTAAATTTCACTTTTCTAACTTTGGTGGAAAACAGTCGTGAAATTGCTTTTCCTCTTTTTGATATAACTCTTTTACAAATTTCCGGTGGGAGTTCAGAATTACTGGAACGCAATTGCTTACCCCTCAAAGGGTTAAGGCATTCTTTATCAAATGCTTCTTGCTTCATTCTCCAAACTCGAATACCTTGATTACCATATGAAACACAAAACATACTTTCATCACTAAATAATATATTTTTCCAATCTTCATTGCTCCATAAACGTCTTGATTTACACCAATTCAATCTTATACGCTTTTGTCTTGCAGTCATGAGAGGTTTTGTTTTCGGTACATGAGATTCAAATTTAAATTTATGGAGACGTCTTAACACTAGAACGCCCGGAAATTCTACTCGAGTTTGAAAATAATATTTCTCACCAGAATTTTTATTTAAAATTATTTAATTGATTTATTGAACGTAAATGTGCGCGAATTAAATTTAAATTATTCCAAGAAAATTTTTCTGGTTCGAATTGAAATTTAGTTAGGTGATTGAAGTCGAATCGACTCCATCCGGGCGTTCTAGTGTTAATGTTGTCGATGTAGAAACTTCAACTCCTTCTTCTTTCCATTTTCGGTGCAAGAATCGCACACTTTTAAAACGGTTTTTCTTAACTATACGCTTCAATTTCCTGTCATCTCTAGCAGATGTTTTTGGTTTTCGGCCACCATTTCGGCGATTATTTTGAAATTTTCCAATTTTTGAATATTGTGTTAGTATTTTACTAACGCTCGATTGCGAACAATGTAAATAATTCGCTATAAAATATTGATTTTTACCGTGCCGATACAAATCAACCATACGAAGTTTAGTAGATTCAGGAATATCACTCACACGGCCCATTTTAAGACGAAAAAGAAACAAACTGCAAAAAAGAATACTGATTTTAAATAAAATAGTCTGAATTTAATCAATGATGCCACCAGTTAAGAATTGGTAATAATTAAAGGAGAATTAATGTGAAATATTCTAATATTTTGAACCACTTGAATAAATATTCTAATATTTTGACTTTTCAAAATAATTTTTTTTGCAATTAATCTTTTCAAAAATGATATTAAATTTAAGATAACAAGTAAGTTTAATCAACAATAAGTTCTTAATAAAAATATCGTTTGCATATTTTCATTAAAAGACATTAAATTACCAAACGATATTTTCAATTTCTAAAAAAAAGGTAATTATTCTAATATTTTGAATATGAGCTGTATTATCTTTAAAAATAAGTTGTAGAGGATGAATTGCAAGATGACGACTAAGAACATTTCACAGTAAATGACAAATATTATAATTTTGTTGAACATAACACAGGTTAATGCCCAGTCAGATGAGAAATTAGGGGGTATCGCAAAATGGCGTGATAAAAGACTGCGCGGATCTGTTCACTGTATAATTTACACTCATAGATACACAGTACAAGTGGAGATGTCTTAATTCGAAAAATAAAATGTTTACTATAGTGCTAAAAGAGAATTACAATTTTTTCCTGTAGTTTAGATTGAATTTTATTTTACTATTTTATTCCATAAAATTGCAAGGAAAAATCATTAAGTGCCGTATGAAGAAAATTGAGATTTTCGAATAAGGAAAATAAGGCGAATTTCGAATAAGGCGAGCGATTTTAATTTATCATTTATTAAATTTTAAAACCAATGAAATTTTAATATTTAAGTTATCATTTTCCATGATAAAGACAAGGTTCGCACACGCCTTGGAATTTCCAAGGACTCTGGCACCACTATTAAAAGTAAGAAAATTCACATTTGATTTTTAAACCAAACCATTCGCAATCCCCACCTTCATTCATAGATTTAACGATATTTTTCTGCAGTGAAACACTTGGAAAATATTCTTTAAATTTAGTAGTAGAACTGTGCGAACCCTGTAAAGAGTAATATTGTGAATTTCTTCAACAGATCTAATTCTAAAGATTTCTTTTTTTTATTTACCCCATTCCATAACATTCCACAACATTCTTTTATTTTAAATGCGCATTTGTATTCACATAATAAAATAGCTCGTGAAAGTCGATAAATTTTAAATATTCGAATTTTTAAATGATCACTTTCACATCAACATTGTAAATTTTTTCAAATGTTTTCTTTAGCCCCAACTATTGCGTTTGATAACAATGGCGTTGGTATAACGCAACAGTGTCGAATTGTTTATTTCAAGATTTTAAAGAAATATTTATTAATGGCATATTGGTAGATGCTGGTGAGGAATATTGAGCTGTGTCGTGCTTTTTATGTCTCTACTTAATATTATAATACCCTTAAAAACCATTTACCTTCTTATTGTCTGAAGTTTATTGGACTGTGCATAATATGGTAATATATAACATACCTTTAATGCAACAATGCCTCTTGAGTCCATTACGTTTATATATTTCAGCAGATATTCAGGATCCATCAAAAATTAAAGCTCTGTAAGCAGAATTTTCGAAAAGAATATGCATTTTAAACGCTCCATCACTTTGTTAGACATATATTTTTCTTCTGAATCGATTATGTATATAAGGTACATAACATAGCTTTATGAATAAATTCTACAACATGTATATAATTCTAGTATACTTTCATAGAATTTTTATACAAAGCCCTTTAAAATAAATTGTCCTTTAGTCCCTTTCAGCAACAAAATAATGATAAATAGATGCATTTATCAGTGTCTCGGGAAAAAGGGATACAGTACTCAGAACCTTTTCCAGAGCATCGGAAAAACTATTTTTGTGCTTACATAAATCGTAAAAGTTGCATATCTTTCGCATTTGGAATGTATGCTCTTAGTTAAATTTCCCATTAGACCGAAATTCTATCTGCACAATTGTATTGATTTTGTCATTATTAGCTATATTTACTCAGATTTAGAATTAATTATACTAAATGACTCCGTTGTCCCAATGATCAGTAAATATTATTTTAGAGGCTTAAAAGTTGTGCTTATCTTAAGATTGAAATGGAACACAATAAAATAGTAAAACCGAAAATAATTTAGATACTATTTGTTTTTAAAGCTTTACATATTAATTTTTTATTGTTCCGCATTATTTTTCATAATTTAAATGTCCTAGAACAAGTTTCCTGAATTTACCTCTGTGTTATCATATTATATCATAATATGCATATTTCTAGAAAGTTATTAATAATCTAATGATATTTTCCAAACACGAAGCCGATAAAACTTAATTTATGTTATTAGAATTACAACATGTAAAATTAAATGAACATTTTTGTTTACTTCATTGATAGTTTACATAAGAAAAGTTTTTTAAATGTTTAAAAATAGTCTAAGTGCTTATATCTGCATTACAACAATTACTGTGCAGAGAAAAAAACAATAAATTGTCTTTTCGAATAACTCATTTTCGAAACAAAAACCTTTTCGTCAAATACTTCTGAGTAGGGCTTTTCAACCTTTTGCCACCATTTAATTTCGAAATGTAATATTCTTCTTCTCAGCAGTTGAAGGACTTAATTCTTCAGTAATAAGTCGATTAAAAATGACATTAAAACGTGATGAAATTTTAGAACAACTCTGAAACAAAATGTGTATTATTTTCCTGCGTTTACTCTCAATAAATAAAACAAACTTTCGATTTTCACCGGTCGGTTGGATTATTTGTCATTCAATCATAAAAAAAGAAATGGTAATCTAGATTTCGGGATAGTTCTCCGAATTTAGGAAGTACTATCGAAATTTGATAATCAGCTATGTATAACGATTCAACCCTTTCATGGACAAAGCGCTTCTATTGCTAGAATGTTGAAATAAATGAGTGACAATGGATATAAGTAACAAACTTTTGGAAAATATAAAAAAGCGATGGTTCACATACATAATAAATGAAAAATAATTAAAATTCTGGTGTCATTGTTACATATCGTAATTAACCCTTTTCGGCGCAGTGTTACCACTCCGGCAACACCTAATTTGAATTCCAAACATACAAACGGCACCAGTAATATTTTAGTAAAATTTTACTTTTACAATGACAGCTTAAATCAAGGAGTTCTTAATTTCTAAAAAAGTCTTTTGTAAATTCCGGTGTCAGTCAACAATTTCCTATTTTTTCGAACAGAACTTGTCTGCTCCGGAAAGGGTTAAACTTATGAGGTTTCACAGAGAAATCATTATCCGTAAAAGTGTTCAATCCTTTAATATTAACCGCCTTTTATCCGGGAATACAGATGCTCTCTTATGTGTTACGTACATAGTATATAAGGTTTTTATTTTAGGATTTTTAGTACAAGAATGGAGCGTATTCATGAGCTACATTTCTACATTGGCCTTATGTGCTATTTCCATGAGCACATGGAATGTAAATCACATGCTACGATTTTTGACTACCGGTATTTTTGAACGTAAAAATGTGACTGTATTTATTGAATAAGACTAAGAAAATATTTTGACAATAACGGCGACCAACAAGCATAGCAGTTATCAGCAATGTTACTTATGCTACAAAAGTTCATGGAACTAGCCTAGCATTACTATGAACAGTGGAATAAAATTGTTTTTAAAAAGAACATGCTTTACAATCTTTCCCCTTGTTCACTAATAAAAAGCATTTGTTAAGTTTCGAGTGTGTTAAGAGTGCAACATACAAAAACACGAATGTTTAGCAGAAGGGGTGTTTAAAAATAAAGCACTGTAGCTCTCATGAAGTCAAAATTAATGAATTTAGTTGCATTTCACGTGAGGGCATTTCCATGCGAACTTGTTTGTCTGTGACGTACTACGATTTTTAGCTTCCAGTATTTTAAAATGAGAAAATGTGTCTTAGTTTATCGAAGATATATCATCAATTGAATAAGGCGAAGCAAACTTTTCGAAAATAACGGTGGCCAACAAGCATAGCGATTTTCAGTTGTGTAACAGACTAACAAATTCGCATGGAAATGCCCAAGAGTGCAATTGTTAGATCATAAATAAATATAAATTGCATCATTTTTGGATGCCAAAAATTCAAATGCATAAAACTTATAGTTTTCAGCGAATGATTTGTTAGAGTTTTTTATTTTATTTCTAAAAATATTTATTAACGTATTTATAGCGCATTATTTGAATCATCTTTCAAGATTTGCTATAAAAGTGCACTGAAAATTTAGGGAACCGTGTTCACCAATATTTAGCCAAAATATATACTTTTATGAAAACGGTTATGCATATTTTTTAACCCTTTAGGGACTAATGCAGGGTGGTGAGTGGTCAGGGAAAAACACAGTCGTAAAAAGTGCGATATACCAGTAATTTGTTAAAGAGAAATTCTTCTTGTTTAATCCCTTTGTATTACTGGAAGCATTTTCCATAAGAAAATACTGGGAGTTCCCTCTTTTTTATTGTGTTTTTCCCTGACTACTCGCCACCTTTTAACCCTTTGTGCCCGGTCTGGGATACCTAATTTTAATTCCAAATTTGCAAACGGCACCAATAATATTTTAGTAAAATTTCGCTTTTACAATAAAAGCTTAAATTAAAGACTTCACACTATAAAAAAAACTCATTTGTGAATTCCGGTGTCAGTCGATAATTTCTAAATATACTACAGATTAATACAGATAAAGGGTTAATTAAAAATACCAATCAATTTAATGTGACCATTATTTTCGCTTAACAATTATTTTTGCTGTTAAAAATAATGAAGTTTATGACTAAACAGTTTATATTACGGCTTCATTTTTGTTTCAGCAGTTAGTAATAAATCAAAATTAAACATCTGCCTAAATTTCTTGGCACTACTGGTGTTTCTTTTATGTTAATCTTTTGAGCTCTGGCGGGTGAATTTCTTCAAAATCCGCAAATGTCACACTGGCACCAATATTTTGTAAACAAAAAATTCGATTTACTATTTACACAGAAGGGGAGGGGGACATAAATTTATTTTCAAATAAATCTGATTGAATATTTCGGTGCGATTGTGACATTACTCAATTAAAATTATGTGGGAAGAAATCCACCAGTCAGAGCTCAAAGGAAAAAAACGACATTTTCCAAATATCATGAAAAAATTTATTTTAGCCTATTGTCAAATTGATAGTACGCAAAATAAATTGATAAAATTCAGTAAATGACATATTCATAAAATTTTAGCAAGCTTTACCTTTGTTGATATGAATAGCTGCTTATATATATTTAAACCTAAAAATAATTTTCCCTAAAAAAATTGGTACTGAGAGGGTTAAAATGTTTACAACAATCCTAAAAATCGATATGAACGAGAAATTTTTTTAAATTGAAACTTCTTTTAAAATAGCATATTTATCATTTAAAATGGACCAAATAAAGATTATTGAATTCAAAGTTAATGATCGTTGAGAGAATGCTGAGGAATTCCTCTTTTTGTTCATTAAGTCTTTCGTTTATTTCGATGATTAACTACTATTTATTGTCGAGTTCTATACTTGCATATTACATCTGAATATTTTGTCACAAGCCTTTTGTTTAATCTTTATTCAGCATGCATACTTACATTTATAAGTCTCATGTTCTATAAAATGTAAATAAACTGTTAAAAATATATTTATTAATTTAGTAGTTCAAATATTAAATAATGAAGATTGTTTACGCTTAGTTGTGCAAAATGTCTATAATTTATAGAAATATTTTTCTATAGATAATTTCCACAAAGCAAATAGATTTCACTATAAATTGAAATTTATTTGTTAAAATACGATTTCTGTAACTTTGTAAGTAACGTGGGGAAAGGAAAACTTTTGTCGTTACAGTGTAATAGATTACAGACTTCCAAGGAAGGTCTCCATACAGGCATACTCAGAAAAATCTGAAAAAATTACAGAATGTTCTTCTCATATAGTTATATATGTTTATAAAAAAATTTCGGCGGAACCTCTTTATAACGTCCGTAAAAAAATAATAAAAATTTCGTTTATTTGGCGATTTATCTCCGGTTGGCGAAAAAACGAAATTTTGAAAAATGCGCTTTTACGCTTCGAATACTTTTTAAAGAAAAAACTGTCTATGTTCAATTTATTTAAATAAGTTTAGTTTAAGTAATTTTAGTTTTGCTTTTTTACTTTAAGTGTAATTTTGTCATATACGTTTATATGTACTTATAACAAAATAAAATTAATATATTTTATCATTTAAAACACAATTTAAATTGATTAAATTTATTCCAAATTGAAAAATACACTGTTGAAAATCTGCTGCATTTTGTTGTAACGCACTCCCTTGCTTGTATAGAAAACGGTTACTTGGCCGTGAAATGGAACTTTCTCATTGGTTGGAATAGAGATATTATATACAAGCGGTGGAGTGCGTTGCAGCAAAATGCAGCAGATTTTTAACAGTGTTGCACAAGTTACAACACCGCTAAAAGTCTGTACCATTTTTTTCAGCGTCACTCCACCGCTTTTATAGAAAACGGTCAATTCACCGTGCTATGGAGCATTCTCATTGGTCAGAAGAGAGATATTTTATAAAAGTAGTGGAGTGACGTTGCAGTAAATGCTGCAGATTTTTAACAGTGAAATCAATTAAAATCAATTTTCAGATTCGTTAAAATCGTCTGCTTTTGGCGAAGAAATGCACTGCTCGCCAAATCCCGCGTCGCTTTCAGCTTTTCACGCCAATTATTCCAAACTATTTTATTTTTTACATATCTAATAATGTAATTCCGCCGCTAATTTTCACTGATCCTTTATTATCTACATGAGTAGTTTAATTCGTATTTTTTTCAAAAAATTCTGAGTATGCCCCCAATGGAGACCTTCCTTGTTAGACTAATTTAAGTTTAAAATATGCTGAAATTCGAAAGGAACTTTAACACCAGGATCTGAAATGTTAAATTCTTCCAAGATTCTAAAAGTCAATAGAGCACTTTGAAGATTTTGATGCCATACAAAAATACGAGATCATGAAACAATTTTCGACATATTTGTCCCTTTGAGCTCTGGGAGTGTATTTCCTCAAAATGCCCAAAGGTCATATTGGCACAAGTATTTGGCAAACAAAAGATTTGGTTTGTAATATACTCGAAAAAATGCGTTGTTCAGTATTCAGATAAGTTCGGTTGAATATTCCGGTGTCAATGTGACATTTGGCGATTAAAAGTAAGTGGTAGAATATTCACTCATGAGATTTCAAAGGGTTAAATGCCTTTTTTTCCTAATTTGCAGGTACGTCGTACGGGCAACTTGCTTTCGTCCATCATGATTTGCCCGTACGTGGTACGGGCATTCATATTCCAACCATGATTTACTATTCTCATCAGTAACTATATTTTGTAAATTTTGTATGTATTTAAACCGAACACATTTCCGATTCAATTAGGCAAAAATTTCTGTTTTGAAAAACCGGTGATGAAAGATTAGAACTTCTGTAAAAGACATGAAAAAATTGGCATTATTTGAAAGTTTTTTCCCTTAAATATTGATGTGGTTAAACTAACAAATTAAGCTTTGCTTACTTTATAATTGTTTATTAAAAACAAAAGAACGTAATAGAAATAAAATTAGGAGATAAACTGCCGCATGGCTGCCATCATGTGATAGAAGTTTTACTTAAAGTATTCGCTATGGGAGAGGCATACTGATTCTTTTTAATAAAATGTTTTTGGCGATAATTTATATAAATATTTAATAAAATTTATTATGCTGAGTAAAAAAGTAATAATTTATATTTTTAACACAAATACATAGTTGCCGATTCTTAAGCATTTTTGTACAAAAAATAATAGATTTTTTTTGCTTTATTTAATCGGCTTATTATAGAAATTAAAAAAGGTAAAATTTACTATTACATTTTTCTGCTACAGAAAACCTTAAGCTATTGGCAGCTATGCAAATTTATGCATGTAATTTAATTGGCAAATTTATATAACACTATGCATATGGCTAAAATTGCATGTATACTTAGAATCTAAAAGCATGAGGAGATTTTTATGAAAAGCAATAAAAAATTCATATCTGCAGTGAGATTTATAAATGAACAACAACAACAACAAAATGTTAAAATCAATCATTGTAACTATACCAACAACAATAACAAATCCAGTCAGTACATAGCTTATTATTTTTATTTGTAAAAGATAAACATTTTCAAAATGTTACTTTTCCATGGAAAACACAGCCAAAATTCAATTAAATGTAGACTAGCCGTTTATAATAACCAATGTTTTCAAAACCACTACAAAATAAAAATTCCACAAAAGTCCTGATTTCATACAATATTTAAGATTTATATGCATTTATACATAGATAGTTGTTTCGCATTTCTTTTTCATATTTTCATAACTGCGATATCTTCATTTGGTATTATTTCAGAATATTATTATGAAAAATATTTTCTCTTTTTAGTCATTGATTTGACTCAAGACCGATGCGATATTAGCTACAAGTTAAAGCTCTATAGTGTGTAATGAATGACAGTTTTGTCATATAATCAGCAAATAGAAATGCATAATATATTTTCGTTTCCCTTTATCTTTTGTCTGAATCTCTTTTGATGTTCATATAAAATAAAACTTTTTCTTCATATGTGATATCTGTGATCTCATTAATAGTCGTGTGACAAATATTATTTAATAAATAATGGAAAAAAGAACTGACTTATAGATAGATGAAATGCGTATAACTTATTTCATTGTAATAAAATGAAAGCTTAGTTAATTAGAGATGAAGGGGAAAGTTAAAAGCAGGGATGGGATTTCTCCGCCTTTTTTTCTATACCAGTATAATCTTAGAGAAAATGCTATTTCACTTAATCGGAAAACACCGCGATATAGCTGAATAATATTTTCTTTAATATTTTACTTATATTCAAAAAAGAGCAGAAATCTTATCGTTTTTAAACGATTGGAAAAAACAACCTTTCTTTAACATTAGAATTCGCTAAAATTTTACTTTAGAATATATATATAAATATTTAATACCGAAATTTTTATTTAAATATATTTAACTTATTTCTGCGTTTTATCTATTTAACTTATTTTTAAAAGAAATTTTTGGTTCAAATCGACATTTAATCCTCTAGTGTGAGTTTCATTGACTCCGTTTGAGCAGTGCACCCACATTTGGCTGTTTTTTTCACTAGTAATTAGAAATTCCGAATCATTAACAGAAATATTTAATAGATATTTTTAATTTGTAAAATGATAGATACTCCATAAAAGAAATAATAAAGTTACTGATAAAGATTTTCTGGTACTGTTTCAGAATGTCTTAAATCAATTTTGCTAAATTTGCTATTTTTTTATTCACCGATTCTTTATTCACACCAGAAAATTTTGAACAGTAATTTATAATCATTTATTCTAGTTCATTTTTGTGCGAAATGAAAATAATGATTTAAACTTCCTGATGCGAAATTGGACCGTCTGAAAAAGTAACACGGCAGTTTTATCAGCACTGCAGTCATTTTAGCTAGTGTTTTTATAGTGTGAATCACATTGCTTGTAACTGCTATGCTTGTCGGCCACCATTATTATTATTTTTTAATTGCTTAGTCTTAACGCAATATCTTCGACAAAATAAGTCACATTTCTCCATTCTAAAATACCAGTAGCCAAAAATCGTAGCATATGACTTACATTACATGCGCTCACGAAAATAGTTTGCTGCTGAGTTCTAGTGTTTTCATTGAGCAGTGTTGCCAGATGGGCTACTTTTTTAAAAATTCAGATTCTTGATTGGCACCACTTTTTACAAATTATAAAATGTGCTTTATTCAATGACAGAACAATTAAGGCGAAAACAAAAGGTAATTTATCATTTCAAAAAATTTGTGCCAATCAAGAAATCTGAATTTTAAAAAAGTAGCCCACTAGAAACACTGTCCTTGAGATGCAAAACTGAGCTGCTTTCTACACGGTTGTAATGCTATGTGAATATGGGGATCGATATTCTTATGAATCTAAAGATTAATGTGCAATAATCCAAGTAAATATATAAATAAATAAACCGGGACACCTATGTATCCTAAATTATCATAGAAATATGCTACGGATATCATTGAACAAGGAATTGTGTATTTTTTCCAATATAACCATAGTTTTTAAAATAAAGAAATTCACATATTTAAAAAGATATTTAAATGCTTATTTTTCAACTGGTAATACGCACGTTTGATACCGTATTTCAGGTTCTAGGATCATAATTAACCCAGAATAAGGTATGGTATACTCCCGTTTATACCAAATTCTAAAAGAGATTCTTTTTTGTACGCGCGACACGAAGTTCGCATTAAACGGTATGAACATTTGAATTTTTTGAATTCGGTTTTTAATAGAAATGAAATAGATTGATAACTTTTCTTTAAATTAGTAATTTAAGTTAAAAAAGAATTTTTCACAGTTTCATAATTCAAAAGAATAAATTATTGAGGACAAATTGTTGTATCGATAATTCCATAGATCCCAACTTTGCCAGTTTTTGAGACTATTAATTTCAAATAGTAATATTTATCTTATTTTATCTCAAAATTTGGCATTAAATTAATCTAATACTTCCTTCGCAGACGGTGATACGGAATAAACGCTAAGGTTCCAAACTATCGTAATTTCGCGCGTATCCGCCGCAACTCAGATAACTCCATTTCCGACAAGAATTTATTTTAAACGAAATGCTACTTGCTTCTGTTTAGCAATTATTTGATTTATTTTTTCATTAAATTTCCAGTTTAAAAAAGACTTAACTAAGCAGCGGCGTATACGCGAGAAATTCCGATACGTATTTCCCATTTCCAGTGGAGGGTTAATTTATTAAACTCCCTCTATAAAAAAATTTAAAGTTAAACTAACAACAAAAATTAGTGGTTTCATTCTGCTTATGACTATTAGTAATTAGTCATATTTATCAACATCCAAATTTCTACTAGTGTAAAATTTTAAGTATATCATTTAGATTTTGTTTACAATGATAATTTAATTAAAGCACCAAAATTACTTCCCGTACAAATTTCAGAACTTTCCACTTAATACTCTGAATTCACGTTCGAACGTGTTACGTTGATGTTCAATATAGTGACAGTTTAATCTGGCTATGGATAAACAAGATTCCACAATTTTGTTATAAAATGATTTAAACTGGAATTTTAGCACATTTGCTTTTCATCCATTGAACAGATTTTGATAATCTAAGTCGGTATATGCTAGTGGATTAGAGTTCAAATTTGGCATCGCAATTGATTTAGCGATATTAAATTGCGAAACTGCTCCAATGGATTTTGATGCCAACATTTTTTAATTGAAATATCGAATAAGTAAATTCTTTTCACAATTTTATATATTTGCGGTTTTCCAAGAGTCTTTCCATGAAAATTAATACCTTTATAGCAAGCACTATAAATTAACACTGTTAAAAGGGAAAACAAATCTGTTGACTTCAAGTACAATTTCCATACTTTTACGGAAAATTTGCTTCCTGTGAAAGTGATTTTGTGAATGAGACCAAATGTAATGCGAACGTAGATTTAGGCATATTCTTGATAGATGTTGCCGAAGTTCCAATTTATCTAAAACTGTATGATTTGTTTTTATTAACCTTCCTACCCTGAATGGGTCTAATCGACCCATATCTATAATTTGTTTCGAACCAGCCCTTTTTTTATAAAGAAAGTTAAAAAATAGATTCCGAAAAATAAGTCAATTAAATACATTAAAATGTTTTAAATAACAATTCTGGTGTGAAATGTTTTTACCAAGATTGAGTAAAATTAGAACAGGGTATGAAGGTTAATGAACTGAAAGCAATCCTTCAAAATAAGGAAATTACTCCAGCATAACTGACAACTTGTATGGATTTTTCTTACCACTAAAATTCATTGAAAATGTTTGACTTATTTAAAAGCTAAAATAGCTTGAATTTCAGTGATTTAATTAGTTATAATCTTTCATGAAATTTTAGTAGTATGAAAAATCCGTACACGATGACAGCTATGTTCCAGCAAAGTACGAATGTTCCTCTTAACCCTTTAAGGCACACAGTGCCCGGTCTGGGATACCTAATTTTAATTCCAAACTTGCAAACGGCACCAATAATATTTTAGTAACATTTTGCCTTTACAATAAAAGCTCAAATTACGGGTTTCAAAATATCTAAAAAATTCGTCTGTGAATTCCGGTGTCAGTCAATAATTTCTTATTTTACTAACATATTTTGCCCGTGCCGGAAAGGGTTAAAGATCAAAAATATAAAAATCTCAAAAGCAAAAAGAGCTAAATTTTTAACTAGACTTTTTTCCTGTAATCTGTTAAGGATTATTAAACATATACTATTTACTTTTTGGCTCATTCACCAAATCATTCCATCGTCGAAAGACAACTCTAAAATTGTAATCAACGGACTTTTTTGTAGTGAACTATTATAGGCTAGTTCCATGGATCGTAAGTCACATATCTTATAACTACTATGCTTGTTGGCCACCATTATTTTCGTAATGTTTGCATGGCCATATTTAATATATGAGATATCTCTGATAAGTAAGTCACATTTTTCCGTTCTAAAATACTATATCCAAAAATCGCAGTATGTGACTTACACTACAAATACTCACAGAAATTTCCTATACAAAAGACTAATAAATAACATTAGAGCTGACAAATTTTGCTTTTATTAATCACTATTTTTAACAAAAGTATTTCAATGATTTAATCGTCGAAAACTTAGGATTAGACATGGTCAATATTTCTGTTCAAAAATAATGCCATTAAAAATACCCAAAAGTTGGTAGCTATGAAAATGTAAAATTAAGCTTTTGCAATCAAGAGGCGACTCTCGGTTACTACTAGTGTAGCCAGAAATCCCCACGTAAATCGGGACTTCAAAGGCTCTGCATGTCTTGCTGTTTATTCCACTGTCTTTAATCGCAGCTAATTCTGTAATTAAATAAGACGAAGAAAATTAATTTAAAGTATTGGTGCCCGGAGTATTTAGAGCCCCAATTTAAGCAAAAACCTGGTATCACTAGCGGTAAGTTGGAATTACATCTCGACTGCCAAGAGCTAACCCTTTGGTGTGTTGCCAGTGTTGCCAATGAGCCTCTTTTTTTAAATTCGTATTTCTTGTCTGGCTCCATTTTTTGAAAAGGTAAAACCCCTTTCTTTTTACCTTAATTAATATGTCATTAAATATGGATCATTTTACCATTTCAAATACGTGGTGCCACTGAAGAATCCGAATAAAAAAAATAGCCCATCTGGCAATTCTGCTTTTCGAACGAGCGTTTAGTATACATGCCGTATAAGATGTTCAGATTACTTGATTTTTCTCACCAGTAAATTTTTATTGTACATTTTGCCTTATTTAATCCAAGCATTTTCGCGATTCCATGAAGCAAACGTTCCTGTTTTGATGCTAGTCCCGACGAGGTTAATGGATTGTATTACATGAAAAAATAAAAATAGCGATAAATATGTAGTGTGTTTTATAATACAACAACTGACGATACTTTTACAAAAGATAGTTAGGAGGTTATTGCGGAAGTCGAGAATTTCTTTCAGCTTTATTTTAGTTCGAAATATCACCGATGCATAGCTGCGAACATCTTACACTTGTTTGTACCATAAAAAATTATAGTAAATTTTATTTTTTAAAATGCCGTGATCTGCCGTTTAAAGCCGTTTAAGGCACAAGTTTGTTTTAATTTTTTTGAAAAAAAAAAATCCGAAGAGTTGGCAGCTATGACGATAAATAGTCTGCTCTGTTTCAAAATGTTAGACATCTCAAATTAAAATATAGTACAATGTCAAACTATCCAATATGAAAACAACGTTGGCTTTGGGCTGCTTTTATTAAATTCAGATGTCTTGATTGACACCACTTTTTTGAAATATAAAATTTGCCTTATTTAACTTTATTTAATAAAATACTAATTAAGTAGAAAACAAAGCGAATTTTACCATTTCTGAAAATTATACCAGTCAAGAAATCTGAATTTAAAAAATGTAGCCGATTGGCAACACTGTTTTCATATAGGGCAATTAAACACAGTACCGACAATGTAGAAATGAATCCGAGTTCACCCAGCTTTTACAGAGATGACACTTGGATAATATTTTGAATACCAATAATTTTCAAAGATCGTCTTCATAAAACTCTTAGTAGCGTACCGAAAAAAACGTATTATTAGTTAATGTTGCAGAAACAAACCATAGATTTTTCCTTTTAACCGGGGAGAACGCGCGCTTATCAGAGTATGAATAGTTTTATCTTTGCCACCAATAAAATCAAATTATAACAGTCGCTTTATTAAGACGGACACAATTCTGAGAAATTTTGCGATAAAATAAGTTGAAGATTACTTTTTAAAAATTAGTGGTTACAATTGTAAAAACCATACGCACGCCGAGTCTTTTAGGCCCTGCGCGCGTCCTCCCGGGTTAAAATTTCTGGTTTATAGAAAACGGACGAGTGGGAGCACTGCTTTTACTCTACGTTCTGTTTAACCCATTAGTGCCTAGCATTCCTTTTTAGGGACGCTTCAAAAGGTGCATGTAGCACTGTTTTTGACACCGGTAAAAAAGAACAGCAATTTTTATTTTATTTAATTGAAATATTTTAGTAAATGAAGTAAACTTAATTCTTTTGAAGATAGTGGTGCCAACCGAATAAAATTTGCGCAAAATGTGGTGGGCACGAATGGGTTAACTATTGAAACCAATGATACCGGTAGCAGGGCTCATAAATGGTCCGCGAACTGAACATCAATATTTTCTTACAAAAATTTTCTTTTTAGGTATTTCTTACAAATTGCACAGAAACGAGCGTCTGGGATTGTTTATAGCACAAATTCTGTAAACACTTGCCATGACATTTTCTATTAAATAATATTGGTGTTCAATTAGCGGACCATTTGGGAGCCCTGCAGTAGGCTGACTTCTTAAAATTCAGATTTCTTATTGAAAACACTCTTTTGAAATAGTAAAATACGATTTATTTAATGCTGTATTAATTATTTCGAAAACAAGGAGAATTTTAGTATTTTGAAAAAGTAGAGTCAAACAAGGAATCTGAATTTTAAAAAATAATCCACTGGAAATCCCGATGAAACGGCAAAACGGGGGACTTGTGTTTGAGATACAGTTTGGGATAATGCAGCATCATTTATCTATGATATTTAGAATTAAAACAAGAAAGCGTACTGTAAAGACAATACATCACGTTCTTCTATCGTTCATACATCATATTCTTCTGAAAAAATAATTGTCACCTTATAGTTATTGAATTTTAAATAACTTCAGTTAATTTTAAGGCATCCTGTAAAAAAATCATAATGCACTTTTAAATAAGTAAAGATAATAATTAATTATTTGGTAAGTAATGTAAAAACTAATAAGAATTTGCAATGGGTTATTAGACGCTTCAAATGGAAAGCGTTCGTTAGGCGATCGTTATAATTTATAAATACAGTTAGCTTGATGAAAGTAATCTGAATCTTATTTATAGAAACCAGGAATTATTATAAAACTGTTTTGTATGGTTATGTAACACTCAAGCAGTTTTTCCCTAATGCAATATGAATTCTAGTTAAAAACTCATTGATGAATCCTGCTGTTTCAAAAATTTCGAAGATTGAAAGATTGAAAATTAAAGATAAAAGATTTCAATTAATGATGTCAGAATATTTTAATAGAACCTTCTCTTTCAATCTTCATGATGACATTTGTTCTTTTTAATTATTTTCAGATTAATAAAATACGAATGAAAGCGAAGTGAGAAAACTTCATTGCTGGGATTGAAATTTTTGATAGGGGAAGTATTAGAAGTATTTCAGCATAAATGAGCATATGATAAAACATTTTTTTAAATACAAAATGTTTTAAAATTAATCAAATTTCAAATTTCAAATATTGTCACAGTTACAAAATATAATTTAAAATAAATGAAAGTTAAAATTCCGGTGGAAAAATCCCCTTAATTAAAATTATTTAAAAAGCATAAAAAACATACTAAAATTACTTTCAGTTGCATATTACACATAAAATAAATTTATTTAAAGTACCTTAAAATACCCAGAACGTTTAAAATCATTAGACGGCCGTCATCAGTAGGGATTCAAATGTTGTTATTATCATTACTATTATTTTGTTATTGTTGTTAACGCTCATTCGAGAATTGTCTAGAAAAATATTGTAATTCAATTTTGTACGTCAGATGCGATGCCAGTTATAGCTATTCCAATTTCCAAAGAAAAATAGTTTTTATCTATTACGCAGCAGATCTATCCATACCCCATGGATATAGTATGATAGTATATTCATACTGTATGCATTATCATTCTATATCTATGGGGTATGGAGAGATCTGCTGCATAATAGATAAATGTTTATTTTGTTTGAAAATTCGAATACCTATTTCTAGCATATCATCTGACGTACAAAATCAAATTATGATAAATTCTTCTAGAAAATTCTCGAATGAGCGAAAAACAAATAAATAAATAAATGAAAATAAAAAAAAATATTAAAAAAAACCTTTTGAATCCGTAGAATGGCACCGGAATATTCAACCAAATTTATTTCAAAAATGTTTAACCCTTTTCGGCACGGGTAAAATCTGTTAGTAAAATGAGAAATTGCCAACTGACACCGGGATTCACACACGAATTTTTCAGATATTTTGAAATCCTTAACTTAAGCTTTTACTGTAAAAGCGAAATTTCAGTAAAATATTATTGTTGCCGATTGCAAGTTTGGAATTAAACCCAGACCGGGCACAGTGTGCCGGAAAGGGTTAATGCATTTTTTTTTTCGTGTATATCGTAAAGCGATTTAAAAAAAAAAAAAAATACTGGTGCGAATACGACTTTTTAAATTTTGAAGACATTTATCTTCCAGAGCTCAAAGGGTTAAGAGTTAACCCTTTCTTGCGGGGTTAACCCCTTGTTGCCGGGCCGGCAACACCTAATTTTAATTCCAAACTTGCAAACGGTACCAGTAATATTTTAATATAATTTTGCTTTTACAATGAAAGCTTAAATCAAGGAATTCGTAATATCTAGACAAGTCCTTTATAAATTCCGATGTCAATCGACAGTTTCTCATTTTACTAATAGAATTTGCTTGCGCCGCACAGTGGAGTATTTGACCCAAAAACCTGGTAAAAAAGGCAAAAATTAAAATTTCGTCAACAATTGTAAAAATTATATTTTTTAATAGCTAACTAATTGGTGCATCGATCTATGTCTATTTTAGGAACCTGGGTTATATATGGTGGCTCCGGGCCTCAGCTGAAGAGGAAGTTTCTTCGTGAGAAGACGTGGTTTTTTGTTGTTTTTTGGCTTTGTTGTTATGTTTAAATATATTTTTTTGTGGCTCAATGAATTGTTGAATTGAAACAAAACATGCCTTACGTGTTTAACAAAGGTCAGAGCTTAGTGTTAAACCATGTGTTGATTTAAATAGTTTAGTTTTTAATATAATAAAAAAATATTAAATGTGTAAAAAGGTTATTTTTAAAGCGTTTTTGGCTCTAATTTATACATATCGAAAGCTTTTTAAATATGTGCCGCGCCTTGCCGCGCCATGTTTGAGTTATAATCGTATTAGTTATAGTCTTGAGTGTCAATTTCTGCAAAAAAATCTTGCGCATGTTTGTGCCATTTTTTTATAAAATTTTTTTTCGGGCTGACTATTTAAATGCCTCCTTTTGCAGCCACCGAATTGAAGAGATAAGAACTATATATTTACTGTCGTATTGCAGGTTTATAGCTCACAGACTATTACCGGAGAGCTTTTGCACTTCTCCTTCAAATTATATATACGTATTTATTGAAAAAGGGTTCCCTAATTAATTCTTGGGACTCATGTGTGTAATATAAGAGGAGAAAGGGGGAATTAACCCTTCCGAGGGCGATGTTCTTAAAAAGGGACACCTAATTTTAATTTCTTTAGTAAATTATTCTTTCTTAGTAAATTAATATTTTAGCTTCTTTTTTCTTTGTGCTCTTCTTAAATGATGACTCTTTTTTTTCTTAATTGTAAAAATATTTATAAAATATATATTTATTAATATGTGACGTCTTAAAATCTAACTTACACTTCGTCAGCTTTTAAGATATAAAATATTAGACTAAGCTATGGATTTGTATGCATAGGTCATAGTATGCTAAAAGTTAGCTCAGTGAAACGCATAGCACAATTAAAAATGTCCATTACGTGAATGGAAATGTACTTGAGAACTTTTGTGCATCCTTGTATATGATATATAGAATGTATCCACACCAATAAATATTTAATAAAAGCTGTCCCATTTTAAAACGCCAACACAACTACAAACGCACTTCCAGCAATTATTGGTCATAGACTTCAATACTTAAATTTATTCTTCCGCCATATTCTTTTGTGTGTCCCTGTAATTGAATGATCTATTAAATGCACACCATATTCCACAATAAGTGCCTTAGTACACATTAGTGATATATATAAATTTCAGCACGTTTAAAAGTGTGATATCATTAAAATACAGAAGAAACGATTTTTCCCCATTGACTATAATGTAAGGGAATTCTTTTGGGTGTCTCTGTAAATGAACCGTCCAGGCTATAGACTTCATTTACAATGCCAAACATTCCATAGTGATACCCAATAACATCTAAAAATTTCAAGCCAATCGGACTATATTTACATCGGAAAATATTTTTGACCGGGATTTCGGGTCAAATACTCCACTGTGCGCCGGAAAGAGTTAAAAGAAAATAATGATTTTTCAGGATTGCGCAATAATCAACATTTAAAGTTTGTTTTAGTTTTGTGTAAGTAAAAAATTGTATTTGTCCAAGATCTAGTAATTTTAACAAGAACACTTATAATAGAACTTAAACTAAAATTATCGGCTTCTTCGATTTTTTTTGTACCATTATTTTGTAATCAATAATTCTGGTAGTAGATGTATCTTGTAAATGTTATAGAAATATGCCGTTCAGATTATTATTTGTAAATAGAGGTAGCCAAAAATTTAATAATACTGAACTAGTGTTGCAAGTGCCCTTGTAAATCAAGGGATCAACTATTCTGGATACCACTAATTTCTTACAGTTTATTTCGTCATATGTAATCCCAGCTAATTCGGCAATTAGACAATGCAAAAACAATTACTTTAAAATATTGGTATCGAATTTACGTTGGACACCTGGAAGCACTCTCCCGAACCCTGAGGAAATATAAATGCCCTACATTTATAGGAAAAGAACAATTCAGGTGTAACGAACCAGAATTCGTACGCATACCGTTACTTTTCAGCTGATATACTAGTATATTTTTTATAAAAATATATATTGTTTAAACGCACAAAATTTTTCCTAATTTTAAGAAGGATTTTCTATAACATGGTTTGTATTTGTACTATTATGTTCCACGTGAGATATTAGTACTTTTTAAAAACAAATCTAGCTTAAACACATGAAATTTCACCTTACTTATCCCTTTGATGGGCAAAACACTTCTATTCATAAAATGATTGATTCACACCAGAATTTTAAAACTAATTTAATTCAAAATAAATAAATAATTTTCTTCACGTATTTAATAAATGTTCATTTCAAAATTCTGGTGTCAATGTGCCATTTCGCAATTAAAATTAAATGAGATGCATTTCATACCACCACCCTTCAAGGGAAAATGCTGGTATAAAATAATTTGCAGGTCGCGAAATTCCAAGACCCGTACGAATGCTGCCAACCGTTATTGGTTGAAAATAATTTATCGCCTCTATTTTCGAATAAAAATCTTTGCTTTATTCAATCACGTAATCTCTGTTATTAAATGAATTATTTTACACGAAAATGGTGTTCGTTCTGTGGCCCGTGGACCGACGGTGGAGAAAACTTGAACAAATAATAATAATAATTAAAATAAAAACTTTCTAAATGGCCTATTACTTTTATTTCTTTTTGCTAAAAATATTTAGTGCGAGCAAAATAATAAAATTTCAATACTAGAGTGTATTATTTTATCCATTTCTTAAGTTGCATTTTCAATGTGCGTCAGATAAACGTTTATATAATAAAATCCTCCATGTCATGAAAATACAGTTGCTCTATCTCGAAAATTACTTAATTTACATTTTAATTAAAACTTCATAAGATGAGACATATTTAAAGAGATTAATTGTTAAGACCGAGGAAAATTCACTTAAATTAATGAAAATAAATATTAAAGAAATGAAATTTATTAAATTAAAAAACTAGAAAATTATTGTTAATAGTTCTTAGAAGTTGTTTCTCCCTCTTAAAAAATAATAGTAGATTGTATTTTGGCTGCAATATGAAACTGATAAGTAAGATTCCATTTTCATATATATATACATATAATCACTAATTATTAGCTTTACGAAAATCAATTTTCAGCATAGCTGCCAATCAGTGATGACCTTTTTAAAATTCACATTTTTTTATTTTATTGTGGCACTTTTTTGAAATAGTAAAATCTTAATTATTTATGAAATATTAATCGAAATAAAAACATGAGGAATTTTGAAATTTCATAAAAATGGTGACAATGAAGAAATCTTATCTTAAAAAAAAAGTAGCCCACTGGGAACACTTCCGCCAACTTTTACACCATTTTTTACCCCTAAAATTTAATAGAAATTTACTCCCAAGGTAATCGGATATATGAAAGATTAATTAAGATAAGATTCACTATTAATTTTAGTGATAAGAAACAATCGCAACAGTTGGAAGCTATGTTTTCAGATGAATATATAAATATAGAATCTATTTGAGAACATGAGTTTCAAAACCCTCCTTATCCAAAATTTAAAAAATCGTCTGTTCTCTATCAGTCTATTCAATTTCTAAACCAGCACTGAAAAAATATAACAATCTGAGAAAACGTTTTATTCTGTATTTCTGGTATTGTAAAATCTTTGTTTACAATGAAAGTTAAGGAACACAATTATAGGATTTTCGCGATTTCCAAAATTTGATTTCCTAGATAAGGCGAATTTTGAAATTCATATCCTCATTTCAATTATCCAATGACACGTGCACTCTTTAAAATTACCTAAGAGTTTTGCATAATTTTTTAAGTTTACAATTTTTCCATATTAATATTTGAATAACAGAAATCATAATCGTTGGCTATTTCCATGAGTACGTGTAGTGTAAGTCACATGCTACGATATTTGGCTACCAGTATTATAGAACAAAAAAAATGTGATTAATTTTATTGGCACATTCTCATTAATTGAATAAGACCAAGCAGACTTTTCGAAAATAACGGTGGCTAACAAGCAAATCAATTAATAAGTTATGTGACTTACACTACAGAACCCATGGAATTAGCCCGTTCTTTTTTATCCCAGAATATATATTTATCTAATACATTTCTATGGTTAAATAATGAAAAAAAAATTCAATTAAAATATTGTGGCAGTGCGTACCCTGTGAAAATAATTATACTCAAAACTTAAGGCCCCACACTAGGCACGGAAAAAGACCCGGATGATAATGTAAAGTCTATGGGTGCATTCTTTTCAAATATCCCACTCAAAATTTAATATTTTTACATGAATGTTTTGCACCAGATAGCTGACAACGATCCACAACCGGCCTAGTTTTTACTTTTTCGATTTTGTGTATATATTTTTTGTATTATGATAGTTTCAATTTCAGAACCGGTTTAAACCGGTTTCAAAAGTTAAAGTACCGTAATTTCGGGTGTATAAGCCGCGGATCAAACAATTCTTTTTCGACCCAGAAATCTTATTTAGTGATTGAAGGCAAATATTTACGGCGATCTAACTAGTTATATTTGTTTCTTAAAAAATTCTGGGTCGAAAAAGAATTGTTTGATCTGCGGCTTATACACCCGAAATTACGGTAATTTAAAAAAACAAATCTGAAATCAAAACTGAAAAATTAAAAACTATCGTCCTCAGCTATCTTGTGCAAAAAATCATGTAAAAATATTAAAATTTGGGCGAAATATTTGAAAAGAACGCCCCCATAGACTTTACATTATCACCCGGAACTTTTTCAGTGTCTAGTGTTGCGCCAAAATCCTTAAATTCATGAAATTTTGTTTTGTCATGAAAAAAATATTTAAATCACAAGTTTATTATGCAGGTAAAATAATGAGAAAAAAAATAAGAGAAAAGTTTTTTGTATAATACGTTAACCTTTTATTATTTTGCACATCTGCGACACAAGTAAAAACTCCTGTCATAATTATAATGTTGCAAATTTCTAAATACCGTAATTTCCGGCGTATAATGAATCCAACAATCTTTTTCGACCCATAAATTTATAAAGAAGAAATGTAAATTATTAGATCGCCTTAAATATTTGTCTTCATTCACTAAATAAGACTTCCGGGTCCAAAAAAAATTGTTTGATCCACCGATTATACGCCGGAAATTACAGAACTTTATTTTATAGAAGTTTTTATTATGAAAAACTTAACTCTTAACCAGGGGTGCAAAAATCTAGGCGCCAGCTTGCAGTCTCTCACCACTAAAATTTAAAAGTTTTCTTCGCTTAAAATTTAACAGCATTCTTACAAGAGTTTTATACAAAATATAATACGAAAATTAACGAAATAGTTTTCTATATAATTATAATGGTTGCTAAGCGTTACATAAAAAGTTTTGCAGATATGTATCACAATACATATAAGGATTAAAAAATAAATATAAATATATATTTACAGTTTACTTTTCTGAATAAAAAAATTATTTGTACAACTTTTTGTCTATTCCAATAATTTTTAAAAAGTTATTTTTAGTGTGTAGTAGCATTTTTTTTCTTGAATTACAAATAATACCGAAAAAGGCAACTTGTTTTTTTTTTTTTAAGTTACACGTATCTATTGAAATAAAAACATGGTTTTACAAACCACTACTTCAATTTTGTTATTTTTTTCTGTCATAAGAAAATGAGAAAAGTACTTTTTTTACATTTAGAGTAGTCTGAAGTAGAATGTAATTAAAATTTTGTTTGTTAAAGATTTTACAAGAGCTATCATTAACCTCCTGGATTCGGCGGGTACGACATATGTACCCTAAAAAAAATATCCCCAAACATCGGCTAGGGTACAACCGCTGTACCCTAATGCTCGCTTCCCCTGTTCGAAAGGTAAGATAATCAATCATCTGTCATCGCAGAGTTTTAGGGGCGGGTGTTTCTCTTTTCCGGAGTGAAAATAGAAATATCTCTTGCTTTGGCGTGCTAATGCAATAACTGGTTTTTGAATTGGCGATTTCTCAGGCAGAACTCTTTTCTGTTATTCTATGATTTTATTTACTACGTTTGTTAATACGGCGCTAGGTAATATTTTCTTTTAGTCTTTCTTTACTCGCTAGAAAAGTCACTAAATATATTGTTTAATTACAAAGCAATATTTATATTTTGTAAAGAATGGCTCCACGGTTTAAAGGTCTGAGTCAAAAAGAAATAGAAAAACTAATGAACAATTTTGATGATGAGTATTTTGCTGACAGTGATTCAGATTGTGAAATGGAAAATATTGAAGAGATAGCAAATGATTTTGTTAATGAAGGCAAAAATGATGATCCGGTAGAAATTCATGAAAAGAAAGATGAATTCGAATGGAAATCACCCAAAGAAAGTGACAAAGCTTTCATTGCACCATTTACAGGAAATGTTGGTGTAAAATCAAATATTGTTGGTTTGCAATCTGCATATGAATCTTTTAAAGGGTTATTTACGAATGAAATTTTAGATTTAATAACAATTGAAACTAACAGGTATGCGGAACAGGTTTTAGAATTAAGACCAGAAGAATCCGAAAAAAGGAAACATTCTCCTGAATGGACAAAAACAACTGCTCATGAAATTGAATCATTTCTCGGTACAATACTGTTAATGGGCCATATCCATAAGGATAAATTTCAAGACTATTGGTCAACAAATGATCTCTTAGAAACTCCGATATTTAGAAAAATTATGCCTAGAGATCGATTTATTTCTATTTTAAAGTTTTTTCACTTTGAAAATAATCATAACAAGCCTTCAAAGGATTCACAAGATTATGACAGACTGTGGAAAATCCGAAAAATATTTGATATGCAAAATGCAGCATTTAAAAAAGCTTACGATCCCAGTGAAGAACTTGCCCTAGATGAAGTGATCGTAAAATTTAAGGGACACGTGGCGTTCAGACAATACATACCTACAAAGCGTAAGCAGTGGGGCATAAAAATGTACAAGATTTCGGACAAAACAGGTTATACTTACGATATGAGAGTCTATCTTGGAAATGACAAAAATAAGATAGATAAAAAATTTTCTGCATCATATAATGTTGTTGACATTATGACAGAGTCTGTAAAAGGTAAAGGACATAAATTATATATGTACAATTATTTTTCATCTCCGGAACTTTTCCATCATCTTATAACGGAGAAAAAAATTAATGCATGCGGCACTGTGCGCTGCAATAGAAAAAATTTCCCAAAAGACTTACAACAAGAAAAACTAAAATCAGGTGATATACGTGTGAAGTTTGGTCATGGTTTGACGGCATTGCGGTGGAAAGATAAGCGGGATGTATACATGTTAAGTAGTATGCATCATCCAGCTGAACAAACTGCTTCAAAAGAAATCAGAAAACCAAAAATTGTTGCTGACTATAACATGAACATGGGTTACGTCGATTTGAGTGACAGAATTGCTAATAGTTACTCGGTTGAAAGGCGCACGATGAAATGGACAAAAAAGCTATTTTTTCACTTACTGGACATTACAGTTTTGAATTCTTTTCTGTTGTTTAAAGGTGAAGAAAATCATAGGGATTTCCGCTTATCCTTAATCAGAAGTTTGATTAAAATTCACGAGATTCCAAAAGTTCTTAGTACTCCTAAATCCCCAGGAACTTCCATACGCTTTGACGGATCTGGACACTGGCCGTTAAATGGAAAAAACAGAAGAAGATGCGTAGTTTGCCACAAAAATGGATTGCAGAGACGATCCACCGTCATATGCGTAAAATGTAATGTTGCATTATGCATTGATAAAGATTGTTTCGGCATGTACCACACATCATCCTTATAATATAAATAAGCACGCTGTGTGAATGAATGTTGATGAATGCCTCTCCTGCTCTCTATCCAGCCTACCATTTTTTTTTTTTTTTTTTTTTTTTTTTTTATTTAATAAAAAAAAATAAAATTGCTAGCTGTGTGTTTTACATATGCATAGTTAGTATAAATGCTAAGTTTTAAAAGTAATTTTTTTCTATCCTATCTTTTTTTTTTTTTTTTTTTTTTTTTTTTTTCATTTCTGATCTTTCCTATAGTTATTTTGTATTTTTTAATACATTTAGAATTTCTTTTTTCTTTGTGGGAAATGATGAAAGCAACAATAGCATATTTAATATTTTGCAGTTCCATAAACTTTCTGAACCCATCTTTTTTTTTTTTTTCTTTTTTTTTTCTTTTTTTTTTTTTTTTTTTAAATAATAATTATTATTATTATCATTATTATTTAATACGAGACAGATTATCTGAGAAGTGTTTTATTATAAATCTTTTGATGCAAGATGGTAGTGAAAACTTTCATATAAGAGGATATTGTCTTTCATTTAATTGTCACAGTAAAATTGGCAAATTCTTTTAATTAAGACAGAAAGATGAATTTAATATCATTTAATCATAAAAAAAAGAAAGACAATCCGAATTTTGTGCCCCATCCCCCCTTAAAGATTTTTTTGAATCGTTTCACTTTTAATTATTGTTATATCCTCCAAGCCCAATTAAAAATTTAAGTGATCAAAAATGCACTTATGTAAAAAAAAAAAAAAAAAAAAAAAAAAAAAAAAAACGTATAGTAATTTAAAAAAATTCGCGTTTTTTTTTTTTTTTTTTTTTTTTTTTTATTTTTTTTAAGCGTTTTATTGGAAGAAAATTCAATCTGTTTCTGAAATCTCTGTCAAAATTTACGATATTTTTTCTCGACGCTTGAGATATTTTCTATTTAGTACACGAAATTCCTCAGAAGAAAAGAATTGGCGGGATAATTTTTAATGAAACAATTTCACAGAAGAACCACATGCCTCTGACAAAATTAAAAGGTGAAAATACAACAAAGGTTTTTCTTAGTTTGTGCGCGATTTACGAAATATTCCGCGCAGTTCACCTCCCCCCCCCCCCACCCTTAAGGAAAACTTTTGAACTGGCCCCCTATGACTGCGGATGAGAATTCGTAATGTATACGAAGATGTATACTAAGAATATACGAATTCGTAATTCGTATATTCTTAGAACCATTGTCACGTATTTAATATCCGGTATGAGACTTTCATGTAGAAAAAGGGGGGGGGGGAGAATTATACCTAAAATATTAAATTGACAATAGTTTTTTTTTTAATTTGGAATTTAATAGTCTAAATTTGGGGACATTTTGGAACAGAGTTTCCCATCACTCTTAAAAAATAGAAAAGACACTCTGAGAAAATCCTCAAAAAATTAAAAAAAAAAAAAAAAAAAAAAAAAAAAATACCGCTCCAAGCTAAATATTCCACGTTTTCTCCATGAAATAACAAATAATGTAAAATAACTTAGAAAAAGATTTTTGTAAAACTCTGTTTTTTTTAGGAATATTATTTCTTGAAAAGAATGGTTGTTGGGGGGGGGGGGGGCATTGAGAAAGAAAATCATTTAAATAATTCTTTTAATGTTGAAGTTTCCAGAAATACGGAAAATTGACACCCTTGCAATTACCCTTTTTAAATATAAACTAAGAATAAAAAAATTTTTTGAAAAACCATTCTGAATAAACAATTTTTTGAATAATGTTTTTAAATAATCAAAAAATTCCAAAGTTTTTAAAAAACGCGTTGCTCTGGAGAATGGCATACAGCAGAGTTTCCCCCAGGTTAAAAAAGAGGCAGGGCGCTACTGTTCTAAAAAGAGCACTTTTTACATTTTTCAGGGCACTTTTTTATTTTTAGGGGCACTTTTTTGATTTTTAAGGGCACTTTTATAGCGTTGAATCTAGCATTTGGCGATTAAAAAAAACGTGGAAATACAGAAATTTCGTCAAAGAATCCAGAAAAAAATCCAAAAATTTCGTCAAAAAATTGAAAAAAAGAAAAAAGTAAATTTTGTTAAAATATCACGAAAAAACGGCAGATATTGTTAAAAGATTGCAAAAAACAGCCGATTTCGTTAAAAGATCGCAAAAACAGCAGGTTTTGATAAAAGATCATGAAAAAAAAGCGAAAAAACGTCAAATTTGTGATGGATTGTGAACAGAACAGTGCAGAGGGGCAGGGGGCGTCCGCCCCTTGCGCCGAAATTTAGGAGGCACCAAATTTATACTACAGACGTCATTTTTGGGCTGTCACAAGAAAGAGTTAGGTACCTGTGTGGGGAGGGGGGGGGGTCAAATTCTAATTATGCCCCGGGTGCAATTTTCTCTTCACCTGAAAATGATTGTGAATTAGGAAAATCCCCTCTTGGTGTAATAAAAACACAATTTTGAAGCAGGAAAATTAGTTTTTATAACAGAAAAATTCACTTTTTTGTGCTACTTTGACAAAATTTGCATTTTTGCGATCTTTTAACGAAATCTGCTTTTTTTTCGGGATTTTTTGACAAAGTTTTCACGAATTTTCGGTAAAATTTACCATTTTTTACGATTTTTTTGACAGAATTTTCCGTTTTATTGAGATTTGTGGACGAATTTGCCGGGTTTTTTCGCAAATCTTTAAAGAAATCTGCCGTTTTATTGCAATTTTTTGTCGAAATTTTCCGTTTTTGTGATCTTGTGGTAAAATTTTCCGTTTTTCGCGAATTGTTTGACAAAATTTTTCTTTTTATCGCGATTTATGGATGAAATTTGTCGTTTTTTCATGATCTTTTAAGAAATCTGCCGCTTTTTTCGGGTCTTTGTGATGAAATTAGCCATTTGTTTACGAATCGTGTCGGAAATTAGTTATTATTCCGCGATTTTTAACGAAATTTGCCGTTTTTTCGCAATTTGTTGACGTAATTACGCACCCCGTGAGACGCATAAGCTATTTTTTGCATTCGGTCGCCGATTTTTTGCGTAATTTACGTGCTATAGCGCGTTCGTATTATCGCTGAAAGGCAGCGTTTTTTTCAAATGTGGGGAAAAAGGGCGCTTTTTTTTTTTTTTTTTTTGAATGAGTGACCACGGGGACGCTAGTTTTTGGATGAGGGGCAAGAGCGGCGCTATTTTTTCAACTAAAGGGCAGAAGGGGTGGAGCGCCTTCCTGAAATCCTCTGGGGGAAACTCTGCATACAGAATTATAATTATTAGTGTTTTTCTCAGTAAATACTAGCCTAATTGATTAAAAGAAAAAATAAAAAATAAAAGAAAAGAAAAGAAAAGAAAAAAAGCAGAATACTAGTAATAAATATTTTTTTTCATCTGCACCGAAGAATATTTCTGCAGAAATAAATTTAGTAATTCTAAATTAATATTTTATAACTGAAATATCAATTACATAATTCGTTTCTCCTATCGTCCCATCGGTGTCTGAAAGGTTTTTTTTTTCTCTCGAAATAGACAAGGGGGGGGGGGGGGAGTGAGTTCAACCGTAATCGCGTCCGTCGGCCTCATCGTTCGGAGTTTTTTGTGGTTTTTTTCAACCATGGATATTCTTGCATAAGTACGTGGTAGGTTCCTTTAGAAACATACCACAGAAAGCAACCCTTACGGTCTGTATCCCTACTGAAAAAAATCGGTCCTAATGAAAGCAAGAACAACAGCAATTTTTCCTCAACATTTTGTAACTTGTTCAAAAAGAAAATAGAGTCTTCTTCCTATGCACACACACACACACTCACACTTATATATCTATATGTCTATCTGTCTATATATATATATATATATACTTTTTAAATACATCCAAAGTTATTCAGACAATACCATTAAATAATCTAATGAATCCAGTTTTGTTACAATCATATTAATAAAAACAGTTGATGTTTGAAGTGAAATAGAAGGCAGATACCGAAATTACTAAAAAATATATGGATAAATAGATATTATATAACCAGAGTAATTCATCATACATTTAATTCATAAACGAGAAAATACATATTTGATAAAAGAAACAAAAAAAATTAAAATCAAATATATATTTAATATGGAAAAATCATCCATATGTTTCGATAAAATAAAAAAAAAGAAAAAAAAAAGAGAGAGAGAAATTGTTTCTAAATACTGATATGTGTAAGAGGTTTTCTCGGTGAATAACTAGAAAAATAATCAGATCTTTTTAAATAGTCTATTTTCTTATCCTTTAGAAATACAGTCAGCTCATTATTTATAAAATTGCTAAATTTGCAGCTTCGTCAGTCTAAATATTTCTAAAACAGAGAATAGAAATTCAAAAGACAAATCAGGATCTAAAAAACTTATACTCTGTGATTATGAGTATTTAATATGATTTGAGACATAATGCATATTTTTTCTAGTGGAGAAAAAAACAGTATTTATAGAAAACGATTTGTAAATTGAGTATTTGTAAAAATCTATACACATTTATTTCTTCATAAATACATTCTCACGGGTAAGAGAAAAAGGATTAGGCCACAAATATGCAACTGAAAATATATTCTTTTTTAAAACCGCCAAAACAACCCATTCTGTGGGAAAATTTCTCACCCCAGTCGAAAGAATGCCAACACTCCTGCAGTTGAACGGCAACCGCTGTCAGAAGGCGTGGATTGAACTGTCCACGGAGAAGGACAAAGGATGCTCCCTCCTTGCCACTTAGTAAAAGGGGGGAAAAAGATTCTCGAGATAGCCGTATTTTAGTCAGAAAAAGAAACAGCGGATCCCGTTTCTAGGAGGTTAAATGTTAAATTTATATAGCTCTTTTTCTTCAACTTGGGAAAATATTTTCCTTTCGCAAAACAAAATTTATTTTCGATTTTTTTTTCAGACAAAGGATATTTTTACTATGTTTTCTTTTTGTTTATAATTTATTATAAAAGTTGTATTTTAAATTATTGTTCTAAAAGCAATATTTATTGTGACCGATAGAAATGTCCGAGGTAAGATAAAAAAAAAGTGGGGGAGACATAATCGCAAAAAATTGTCCATAACTGTGTTTCTAATACCAATTTTTAATATTTATGATTATGCTAAACTATGAAAAATATTTCCAGTGAATTATTTTTATTGTTATTACTGTTATCACCGTTTTGAGAATTGCTCAAAAACAGTAGCGAAAGGAATTGCGAAACAAATTGCGAAAGGAAAATATCGCCGGTTTCGTACGCATCACTGGGATTCAGGTTATTTTAGGTGTTGTAGTACCTGAACTTTCGAAAAGTACTGCTAGCTATTACTGAAGCTACAGTTCTTGTTCGTTATATAAGTCAAATATTACTTCACGAAAGTTCTGGTAAAAACTCTTGGAAGCGTACGAACCCTCCCTAGATAATGTATTTATATTCGTGACGAATTATCCGTAATTTTATTTGTAACAACATTTATTAATGTTTACAATTGTGCTAAACTGCAAATTGTATTTTCAGTCAATTAGACATTACTATAATTATTATCATTTTGATGATCATTTAAAAACTGTATCATGAAAAATCGTATGTTTATTCGTGAAGAATTATCCGCAATCGTGTTTTGAATAAAAAATTTTAGTATTTATGATTATGATAAATTATGAATTATATTATCATTTGTTTATCATTATTACTATTGTCATCAATTTGAGAATCGTTCAAAAACGTTATCTAGACAAAATGTATTTAGAAATTTATGCATTATGATAATTTTTAATATAGTATTTTTAAGGTAAAACATTAAAAAAAAAAATCCGAGAAATAATGTCTTTTTGCGCGTATCGTGGAAACTAATAAGCTCAGAAAAAGTATTTCATCATTTTTGGGGTTCTTCCAATATACTGGAAAGACATAAAATCCGCAACCAAATGCCCCAGTTGTTCCTTGCTAAAAGCAATTTTCTCGAGAGAAAAAACGAAGCGTTCCATTCGGTGTCCGGACACAAACACATTATATTTGTTTATAATAAATAATAATAATAATAACCACTAGAAAACAAATTTTCAACACAAACAGCCAAGGGTTGAAAAATCGCTACATCAAATTTGTCGGTTTATTCCTGCGACGGGAAGACAAGAAAGAAAGCATTTTTTAAAAAATTTATTTACGTATTTTGTAATTTTCAGTAAATTGAAGTAAATTGTAATTAAGTAAAATTTTGTTTTTCAGTGTTTGTAAATCAGCTTTGATTAAATTTTGAAGTTCTAAATATTTATTATTCCTTCTAGAAAAAAATATTTTCATTTAGCCAAACAAAACTTTTGTATTTTATTTCTATTTTAGAGAAATAATGTTTTTTCATGATCCTTCTTTTTATAGTTTGCAAATAATTATAGAAACAGACGGGGGTGCAAAAATCTCGGGCAAAAATCACCCACTTCCCTCATAGCATGCATGGTCACAGTGACGTCACAATGACGTCACTATGAGTCACTGTGGTCACATCACATCTGTGACCAAAATGCCATCACTCAGTGAAGTCACATTGTTACTGAGATGTGACTTTCTAAAAAATCTTTAGAAAATTACAAAAATTCTTCAAACCTTGTTATTTACTTTAAAAAACACTTTTGTCACAACGTCACTTTTGTCGTACTTTCGTCACGATGTTAATGTCAAAGTAGTCACAAATGAAATAGTTTTCACAAATATGTCACATCGTGACTTCACAAAGTGGTCACAATGTGACGTCACAAACGAGCTCTAAAACGGCCATAACGACTTCACATTTTAGTCACTGTGATTTCACATACACGTCACGTGACGTGACATCGACAATCGATGGTCACAAAGTCACAGTGTGACGTCACCATGCCTTACGGGTTATTTTTCGTAATACATGGCTTAATTTGACCCATCTTTTATGAACCAGAATTTTTTAAAAGAAATTAATTTAAATAACTTCTATGCAACCCCTCCCCCCCCCCTCAAAAAAAGAGAAAAAATTCATCAAATAAATTTTCTGATTTGAAACATGGTTACCTAGGTGAAATTAATGAAAATATTACGAATAATTAGCTGGAGGATGGCAGTTATGTATTTTGTTCAATAACATTATGCTTTTTCTTTCTAATATTAAAAAAATATATATATATGAAAAATTTAAATTATTAGAGTACAAGTTAGCTTCAGTACAATGTTTTTGAGTACACAATTCCCTGTTTAAAATCACAGGCAAAATTTTATTCTTATGTAATGATTTTAAATTCTAATTTTTTTTATAAAAGAGAAGGCGCAAATGTATCACAGCAAAACGACGAATAGTTTAATAGCACAAAATTAATGAGCAAAAAATACATAAATATTCATGATTTAGACCTTTTAGATTTCTTAAATAAAGTATGAACAATATTTGTTTACTGAAGGATTTGCGAATAACTACTGACCGACATTAAATTGAGAGCAAAGAATAAAATTTTGATCTACATTCGGATTTAACCACGCCTCTTGCCCCTCTACATACAACAATAGAAATTCCCATGACAACGTTCCATGCCTGAGATAGATTTGATTCCAGGAGGAAAAAATCCGAGATTCTAATAAAAAATTAAAATTTTACACTTACGTACAAAGTATATTTTAAAAATTCAGTTGTTTCCAAAAAACATAACGAAATTAATAAAATTTATGACTTTCCAAAATTAGCTCTAGTTTGTTTGCTTTACCGTTCTTTTTCATTCTGTGTTCTATTTACTGAGGAATAAAATAATGATTTTTTCCTTTTGCAAAATAACAAATAATCATTGTACTTAAAAAATACAATGTGAATGAAAATAGGATTCTGGAAAAAAAAGAACATTTACTTTCCCGTATTTTTTATACGATACATATTTATATATTTCTACACCTAACAAGTAAATATGAAGCACTTATAATATTTATGTAAAACGCATTTGAATTTATTAACTTTTGAGGCTCAACAGTTCCGATTTAAAAAATATTCACTCAGAAGTTAAAATACATCATTTTAAGCAAGTAAAAAAACATTATAAAATGTATTTGGAATTAATAAAAATACATATATTGATTAAATGGCACCTTTCCACAATTGCAATAAACAGGAAATTACATATTTCTCATAAATATTGTGTATTTTCTAATACAAAATTTTAAAGTAAATAAACTTACCTTTGGGTCATTCCATGATGTTTTGTAACGTCAGTCATGAAGATTATAACTGCGAAATTGTTGTCCACCGCTATTTTCAAAAAGTTTTTTCATCAGGGATACCTCATTAATTGAATAAAGGCAAGAAAACTATTTGAAAATAACGGTGGACAACAATTTCGCAGTTATAATCTTCGTGACTGATGTTACAAAACATCATGGAATGACCTCTTTGTTGAAAATCTATTTTGGACTCCTACAACATCATTTATTTATAAAATTTACGAAAATCATTTTAGCAATAATGATGCCAAACTTTTCGAAAAACAAATAAAAATTTGACATGCGAAATTAATTTTGTATCGCAAAGAACAATTTGACCAATTTATATTAACTTTTGTATTGAGAGATAGTACCAATAAATAAAATAGTCTTTTGACGCCCACTTATGAGTAACTTTGACTTTTGAGTACCGTAATTTCCGGCGTATAATCCGTGGATCAAACAATTCTTTAGTAATTGAAGACAAATATTTACGGCGATCTAATAAGTTACATTTCTGTTAAAAAAAATTATGGGTCAAAAAATGTTTGTTTGATCCGCGGATTATACAACGGAAATTACGGTATGTTGAAGATACGCAACGCAGTGATACAAAGGGTTAAGCATTCAAAAGGTTTATTATATATGTGAAATCAAAGTGATGAAAAATGCAAATCATAATTCACATCTCATAGTTTTATATTAGAGGTTTACATTTGTGATATACGTACGGTTCCGCCTCATGTATTTTGAATATAATTCTTTTTGAAAAGAATTAGATCAACCGGAATGTTCTATCATATAATGTTACTTCACGCCTACTTTTTTAAAATTCACATTAGCACCACATTTTTTGAATGGTAATATTCCCACGGTTTTCACGTTTGACATTAACCCTTTGAGCTCTGATGATTGAATTTTTTTACTGCTCAATTTTAATTCCAAAATGTCATATTGGCACCGGAATGTTCAACCAAATTTATTTGAAAAAGGTTTAACCGTTTGCGGCGCAGGACAAATTCATTGCTTAAGTGTTGAAATAAATGGCTGACACCGGGATTTGAAAACAAATTTATATATAAATAAGAAAACGCTATATTTCACGCATTCAATAAACCTTTATTTTTTTAATGTGGGGTCATTCCATTTTAAATCAACAAATTTTCAAAAAAGTTGTTGCATCACCATTTTTAATTTTGATAAAAATTTTCATGTCCATTCCCCATGTTTCCTAGACCTAAAAAAAAATATTTTTTTTGTTTTAAAAAAATTATTTTTGATGTATAGGCCAACTTTGTCGTTTGGCAACTGTAAAAAATTGGTATTTTAAGGCTTTGTCTAATGAACTGCAACTTTTTTTCTAATAAAGTTTTAGAGCACAGACATATCTCATTGCAAAGCTAAGAGAATGGTCTTTTTTCATATGGTATCAATAAATTTGAGATTTAAAAACAAAGCGTATCTTTTCAAGGTCAAAGTTAGTGATACAAAATTGATTTTTTACCATTTTTGAAAATTAAAAAAGTCATGAAGGGCTTGGAATAACAAGCCCTCGTTTTTTTCTTACATTCATATGGATGGATACTTATTGTATTAAAAAAATTGTCTTGTTACTCTGCCCCCTTCACAAGATATGGCCCTCCGAAGTTGCACATTTTCTAAAAAATCCAGTTTTCAATGCTAAAAAAATTAATGTGGGGGGCAAGGTAAAATTTTTTGTACTTGCCTGATCTTAAGTACTTCATACCAGCTTTCAAACAAAAAAAAAGATTGCTTTGTTATTCAAAGGCATTTGGGAGTTTTAGGGGGTCTGAATTTTCAAATAATCGCTCTGAAACAACAATTTTTTTCATACTTCCTGATATTAGTTTTTTGTGAAAGATTGCTAATTTTATATATTGAAAACAGTTAGAAAAGGCAAAGAAGAATTATCAAAGAATTTATTTAAACTTTAATAAGCTAATTTAAGAAATTTAACATCTGAAGACATAGAATAAAACTGAACTCTCAAAGCATGCAAAAGTATATTGTTGAGTGTTTTGCTCTCTCTCGGAGAAGAGTTGATAAATGTTCACTCATCTCAGGTGTGATATTATGGCATCTTTCCTGTGCAGACCATAATTCTGATGGAGTTAGAATTTTTAAGATGTCTTGAAATCGAACCCAAGTTTGGTTATCTTGACGTGATATTTTAAATGGTGTTCCAGGTCCTGGTGGGAATATTTGTCTAAAAATTTTTTTTCATGGTATGTACAAACCGTTCCAATGCTTTTACATCCAGTTCTTAAATGTAGTAAAGTTTTATCCTCATCACTATATTTTGAATTACTGTTTATAGTTGACTGTCTACTATAACTTAAAATGTTACAATCATCTTTTCTTAAAAATTCCTACAGAACATTTAGGGTTATCCACAATTTACTCTTTATATGTAGAAAGACCCATTCAACCCTTTCCGTCACACTGTGCCTGGTCTGGGATACCTAATTTTAATTCCAAACTTGCAAACGGCACCAGTAACGTTTTAATAAAATTTTGCTTTTACAATAAAAGCTTAAATTAAGGAATTTAAAATATTTAAAAAATTCGTTTGTGAATTCTGGTGTCGGTCAATAATTTCTCATTTTAGTACAGATTTTGACCGTGTCAGAAAGGGTTAAGAATCCATTTTTTATTTATATGTAGAAAAACAAATTAAAAAAAAACTTATGTTAATGAAGAAAAGTGCTTCACCAAAATATTCTATAAATATGTACTGGATCTTGAAATGAAAAAAAAAATAAATAAATAAAATAAAATACATTAAACACTGAAATATCAAGAATACAATAGGAACACTTGCTTAGTAACTTTCCAGAGTTAAGGAATCAACTGAGCAGTTGCAGTGACATCATTATGCAACTCTCTTATTCTGATGTTATTGGATAGTTGTATCCAATAATATGTGAACAGCTCTGTCTTTGGCACAGTGCCAACCACTAATAGGAAAGATACAAAGAACTGTTCATGTTTGTTAACAAATGGGAAGCAAACTGGGCAAGTTGAGACCTGGCTATTCCTGTCATAGCTGGCAAATGGATGCTTACAAATGATGAGAGTTAGGAATATGTTAAAATACTATTTATGAGGTTAATCTAAAACCTTTAAATGTTTAAATAAGATAAGTTCATAATATATGCAAAAAAATGCATATTTACAAAAAAAAAGCACATGAAAAAACTGTCGTTTCAGAGCGATTATTTGAAAATTCAGACCCCCTAAAGCTCCCAAATGCCTTTGAATAACAAAGCAATCTTTTTTTTTGTTTGAAAGCTGGTATGAAGTACTTAAGATCAGGCAAGTACAAAAAATTTTACCTTGCCCCCCACATTAATTTTTTTAGCATTGAAAACTGGATTTTTTAGAAAATGTGCAACTTCGGAGGGCCATATCTTGTGAAGGGGGCAGAGTAACAAGACAATTTTTTTAATACAATAAGTATCCATCCATATGAATGTAAGAAAAAAAAGAGGGCTTGTTATTCCAAGCCCTTCATGACTTTTTTAATTTTCAAAAATGGTAAAAAATCAATTTTGTATCACTAACTTTGACCTTGAAAAGATACGCTTTGTTTTTAAATCTCAAATTTATTGATACCATATAAAAAAAGACCATTCTCTTAGCTTTGCAATGAGATATGTCTGTGCTCTAAAACTTTATTAGAAAAAAAGTTGCAGTTCATTAGACAAAGCCTTAAAATACCAAATTTTTACTGTTGCCAAACGACAAAGTTGGCCTATACATCAAAAATAATTTTTTTTAAACAAAAAAAAATATTTTTTTAGGTCTAGGAAACATGGGGAATGGACATGAAAATTTTTATCAAAATTAAAAATGGTGATGCACACCCCATTTGTTGATTTAAAATGGAATGACCCTGTGGTGTTTGAGAATTAAAATTAAGTGATATATCTATGAAGCCACCACGCAGCAAGGGGTTAATGCATTTTTTCGTGTATATCGTAAACCGTTTTATTTTTCTTTAGAAAATACTGGAACTAATGTGACGTTTGGAATTTTGAAGAAATCCCATCAGAGCTCAAAGAGTTAAGGTGAAAATAATGGGAATTTTACTATTTCAAAAAAAGTGATGCCAATGAAGAAATCTGAACTTTAGAACTTATTCTATCGATCCAACCTGGCTGTCGCGGTGAAACTATTTTTTTTTATAGGAAACTTCAATACATTTTTTACATTAAATATATTCTTAGATTATGCATTAACACTAGAACCGCCGGTTATTTTATTAAAATTTTACAAGAAGTGTTTGACACCAGAATTTTTATTTAAAATTACTTGACTTATTTAATTTGACAAGTTTTGTGCTGCACGAATTTCACAAATCTCATCAAGAAATTTCTGGTTTGAATCGGCTATTTTCAATTTGGCAAGGGTCAAAATTACCCCTAATGGCGGTTCTAGCTTTGAGGGGCAAGCAATTGCGTTCGAGTAATTCTGAACTCCCACCGTAAATTTGTAAAAAAGTTATATCAAAAAGAGGAAAAGCAATTTCACGACTGTTTTCCACCAAAGTTAGAAAAGTGAAATTTAATGACATTTTTCTGGTGTAAATCTTCATCAATCGTAGGTGGTATATAATATATACCACCGCCCCTCAAGGGGTTAAAATAACCATTTTAAGCGACAAATATCGATAACGTAGTGAAATAAAGTTTTGAAAATCATTGAAAGCAGTAATTTAACATTAGGCGTGGTAAGGGTAGTGGCCAATTAAATTGTCAAAGATTTGACTACTTGAAACCGTCTTTTGGTTTCTGATACTATCAGCACTTTAAGAGCGTAATTAGATTTCATGACAGTTAAATTTATATTTCATTTATATATTTACTTATTTATGAGGTTTTTATTCCTTTATGGAATGTAATTTGAAAATAAATTCTGAAATATTTATATTGTTTTAAGTGCAAATGTCTTAATCGTTTGATATCGGGGTACACGTGATAGAGACAGATTGTTAAAAATAATCACGCTTGAAAACAGAGGCGTAGTGTCAGGGGGAAGGGAGTTGATCATTCTACTACCAGCACTATTATATAGTAAATATTGAACATTATGTGATTAAGTAAAGCAAAATTTAGCATGCAATAGAACTGGTAAAGGAACATACCCTTCCCCAAGGGAGTTACGAATAAAGAGGGGGGACATATACTTCATTGTTTATCCCCTTGATTCCTTTTTTTACGTACAATAAATTGAAAATGTGGGTTAACACCAGTTTTTTAAACTTAAATATTCGAAATATTTAGTCTAAACATTTCTAAAATTAAGTAGTATGAAATCGTACTTCAAAAAAAAATTAGTGGTGTTAAAAAGCTTTCAATGATGAATCAAGCAAATTCGTCTTGCCCGAACGGCGTACTGACAAATCAGTTACGTGGTTAACAGTTGCTAAAGAAGTAACTGAAAAGGAAATCATAACATTAATGTTGTTTCTTTTAATTGAATAAACAGTTTCTAATTTTCGCCTATGGAAAAATTCCAGCAGTAAACTTAAATAGAAAAAAATCTTCTAATTTAAATGCCTTGTTGATGGGAAATTTCTCTCACAAATATGACAAAAATTTTCTATTTCTTTTTACTGGTGACAGTTTGCCCAAGAATGATAGTCTTTTCTGTGACATACATTATAGGTTGTCTTGGTTGTCACAATGTAACGGAGCTACTACAGTGCAAGTAAACTTCAACTAGTAAAAACGAATATCAGTTTTTACTATTATTTCTGACAGAAAATTTCATGAACGAGGCGCTTAAATAAAAAGAAAATTTTTACTTAAATTGACTGGTGAGAATTTGCACCGTCGATAATGAACCCCAGTGGAAGCGGTTACAGTTGAAGATCCACGGCAATAAGTATGTAGCAATTCCTTTTTCTTAACCACTTAACTGATTCGCCCGTACGAGCAAAAAGATCTCGCTTGATCCACAATTTTAAGCTGTTTGAAACCACTAAATTTTTTAAATAAAATTTCATGCGATTTAATTGCAGAAATATTTAGACTAAATATTACGAATATTTTACCTTAAAAAAGTGGTGTTCGACCCTAATTATCAATTTATCGTATCTAAAAAAAGAAAAAGTTAATCCTTTAACTTCTTTGATTTCTCTACGAAACCACAAAATTTTAATTCCGATATGCAACAACGACACCGGAATTTTAATTTAAAAAAAAATACATTTTATTATGTATGTAAAAAAAAAAAAAAAAATAAAATCACATTTTCTTATTTATAAGTATATCTGTTTGCAATTACCGTTGTCAATCATTTATTTCAACATATTAGCAAAGAAAATGCTTTGTCTGTTAAAGGGTTAAGTGGTTAATAGTTCCATGCCCTCCCCTAACCGCTACTCTATTCTTTGAAAATTATTTTAAGAACCATAAAATATCACCAAACTGAGGAATATTTTTCGAAGAAATTGAATTTGAAAGAAAAAACTTTTTTCCTTTTCGTTGGCGTAAAAATTGAATTTCTAGAGTGTCTATATCGGATGCGGCATAATTTTACTATTAGTATTATTATATAATAAATTTCTCCCTATTTAAACGTTCAGTGTTTAAAGATCAAATAAGGCCACATTTAGTATATAATAATAACGTTAGTAAAACGAAGCAGCATCGCCTGACATTACGTTACTGGAAATGCGCTTAAAATTATTGATTTACATTTAGTAATTTTGTTCAAAGCATATATTGTATCAATTAAATTACCATAATGTAAGTTTGTTGTTTATAAGCAAACTGTTAAATCGGAATCATTAATCTTTAGTCTTGCGCTAACATTTAAGAAATCAAGTATGTATTTTTTTTTTAAATTCTTTATGTTTTTATGCGTAATCAATGACATTTTGTTTGAATGTTCCATGTATTTTTGTTGACCAATTATTTCAAAAGCTTTTTTAAATATAAGTTTCATATTAAATCTTTTAACCCCTTGAAGGGCGGCAGTATAAAATATATACCACTTAATTTTAGTTGCGAAATGCTTCATTGACACCAGAATTTTGAAGTGAAAATTTTAGTTATATCAAGTACGTGAAGAAAAGCTTTTATAGATTTAGAAATAAATTAGTTTTTAAATTCTCGTGTCGTTCAGTCATTTAAGTATTTTAAGAATACAAGTGCTTTGCCCCTCAAAGGGTTAAGGAAATAAAAGGCTTTAGAGAAATATAACTTTACGTTTCTCTTTACGATGATAAAAATCTGAAAATGTAGCTTTTATGATAATCCCTAGGCAGGATTTAAATTTAACCGCTATTCCGCTTGGTCATCTTACTGTCCCATACTTGTGACAAAAACATATGGTGAGTCTATAAGACGATAAAACCGTTATTGAAATCCAATAACTTATCTTCAAATAACGAGTAAAATAGCCTAAAGGAGAAAAGTTTTATATCAGTATATGAGAAAAATATTCCAGGTTTTTTATTTTGTTTCAGAAGTTTATGTCTTTGTTAATTCTGAGTTTTTTAACTTTCTTTATTATATACAAATGTTTCTTTAAGTTTAGTCTGATATATATATTAAAAATTATCTTTTTATAAATCGCGTTATGGAAAAAATATGATTTTATGAGATATTTTATTTTCATATTTCTACTGTTGTAAAAATAGACTTGAAACATTATATATAGAGATTGCAAACTGAATATTAGTACTCTGAAATTTCATATGTAAGATATGCAGAGCTTCCAAATGGCCTGCCAAGTGAATGTCAGTATTTCATTAAAAAAATTTTATTGTAGGAATCTGTAGCATGTTTACTAGAATTAGCCTCAGAAGGTGATTTTTGCGCAATTCGCAAGAAAAAAAAAAGAAATTTTTCTAACTAAATATTGGTATACAGTTGGTGGAACATTTGGGAGTCTTGGATGGGAAAATTAGACAAGTTTCTCAAACAAAATAAATAAATATAAATCCTCTAATGTATTATCAACCAAATATGTTTTTTTCTGAAACAAGTAATGTTATAGTATATAAATAAAATCAGGCAACTTTCAAATTTTCGCGCAATTCGAAAACAAAAAATAAATAAAAAAGCAAATTTTTTAAGTAAATATTGGTATACAATTAGTGGAACATTTGGGAGTCTTGGACGCAGGGCCTGATTATCAACGGGGCACTATCCTACCAGTAAAAAGAAATAGAATTTTTCCCCTTATTTATGACAGTAATTTCGAATAAAAAAGGCGTTTAAACAAGTTGAAACTTTCCATAAAATTTTACTGGTAGGAGAGTGCCCCGTTAGTAATCAGGCTCTGCTTGGACGAGAAATTTAGAAATATTTCTCAAATAAATAAATGAATAAATAAATAAATATAAATCCTTCAATATATTATCAACCCTTTTTTTCTGAAACAAGTAATGTTGTTGCGTATTAATAAAATTACGCAAATTTCAAAGGAAAGAATAAGTTTTTTTTTTTTTTGTTTAACTTTCAAAAAGTTTGTACTATAGAGATCCGAATAAATACGCAATAACCGTACGAATCGTACATAAAACTATTTTATCTAGTTATTCATTCCTTTATGCTTAGATTTTCATTGAACTTTCCTGGCTAATCATTGAATGTTTCTTATATTTTTATTCAAAAGTAAACTCACGTTACCGTTTAAGATCATATCCGAAACTGAGTATGGTAAATTTATTTATTGGAGATAATATGTAAATATACATATCTTCCACTTCAATCATTGAAAGTAAATAACTATCCAAATGGATATCATAGAAAAACAAGCTTCATGCTACATTATTTTGGTTAATAAAGTAAATCCAATCTTCTTTTTGCATTACAAAATATGTAACACAGGGTTGTCCAACCTGGCGCCCGCTAAAGACCAGAAAACTTTTACAGAAATTTTAGCCTTATTAAATCTCCGAATATCGCCGATTCAACAAGATCTTGATTTCTGTAAAATTTTTCTGGTATCCCGCGGGCGCCAGGTTGGACAGCCCTGATGTAATAGATTAGGAGTGTACAACCAGTTTCCCGCGACGAAACCGCATCTGTATGGCCATACAGACAGATTTTACTCATAAAATGACAGAAATTTTTCTATTAAATAAGTCAAGCATTACCTTTAAATATTGTGGTGACAAAGAACTTTCTTGTAATAAAGGTTGTGCAGCACTATAATAGATAATCTTAATATCGTAATTTCCGGCGTATAATCCGCGGATCAAATAATTAATTTTCAACGCAGAAAAATTTAAAAATAAAATGTAATTTTGCAGATCGTGGTAAATATTTGGAACCAATTACTAAATAAAATTTCTGGGTCAAAAACGAATTTTTGATCTTTGTCTTATACGCAGGTAATGACTGTAATCGATTTCAGTTTTCTATATTTGTAGATTTTTCTTTACCCCCATTTTGATTAATGGAACGAAATGAAATGATATAAACGGTTATTTACATTCAATGGAATTGCCCTTTATATGAGAAAATGGGCCTCCGTGGCTGAGTGGTTAAGACATCACGCCGCTGATCTTGAGGTTGTGGGTTCGAATCCCACTGGCTCCATTGCACACACTCATTGTGTGGAGCTCCTGGTTGTACTTCTCTTGTGTTGTAATATTTCCTTGTTTGCTATCTCGTCCCTGTATATAGACGATGGCTTATAAGCAGGCTTCATGTCGAGCACACAAGTCAGATGTATGTTGTTCAATAAACAAACAAACAAACAATATGAGAAAATATTGATGCCGACTAATATGTTGAATTATTCATAGAGCAAAAATTTTCTCCGTGAACTGTTTTAACCTGCTAAGGTGCTTTAGAGTCTATTTCGACACAAAAGCCATATTCAGAGTTGTTAAGGCTGTGGCTTTTCTCAAACCACTATTATTTTAGAGAAATTGTTGGTTTGTTAAATCGCTCAAATTTATTAATTTAATAAAAGAATATTTTCAGAATTAAAATATTGGTAGAAAAAATGGAAGCTCTGCATGTTTGAAATCGTGTATATTCGAAATAAACACTACATGATTGTTAAATTAATTGAAATTTTGGCAATTTATCAGTTTGTCAAAAAAAAAAAAAATATGGTACAAGAACGATCAATAAACATAAGAATGAGTTCAATTTCAGCATATCTCTGTACTTTAATCCTTAATGAGCTCTTTGACACTCTATCTTTTGTGCAAGATGTGTACGATTGTATCAAAAATTTCAGTGGCGTAACCAGGATGGGCGTCCAAGTGCTCTGAATACCGGTAATTTTTCAAATTTATGTTTGCTTTATCTAATCCGAAAATTGTCTGCTGTAAAAGAAAAACTTACAATATGAAAGTATATGACAAACTTACTTAAAGAAGAAGAAAAACATACAATATTACTAATTTTGGGCACCCACCGTGGTTACGCCGCTGAGTTTTAATAGAATATTTCGACTTAATTAGTCGAATAAAGAAAATCGAATTATAAATTATGTGATTAAAATGGGTGATTCCAAATTCGACGGTTTAAGTATTAAATAGAACTTTTCAAATCAGAAATTCCGGTGCCAGACTTTTGAAATTCCAAGGATTGTGTGTACCTTGCTGCTAGTTATACCAGATATCCCACTCAAATCATGGTGTTCAAATCTCTAGATATCACTAATTTCTTACAGCTTATTTCGACAACTTTACGAAGAAAGTTCGTAAAGTTTTTTTCTTTGAAAAAAGTGGTGCTAAAAAAATTGACCGAGTAGCACTACAAATTTCATTCTTTTTTTTTCTGTTTTCAAATTTTCATTTTTCTTTGTAATAAAATCTTTTAGATATTGTTAAGTAAAATAGAAAGTCGTAGAATGTTTTTATTATATTTCTTTTTTCTTTGATAATTTAATATTTTTATTAAAGACAGGAAGCAGGATTTTTTAGAAAACTCATGAAATACGCCAAGAGAGTGACATCTCGTAAAGTAATGAAATTTATACCGTTTACTATTAATTAATAAATGAATTCTCTCATATATTTTAATAATTTTTTTAATAATTATGTACATCCACATGAGGAGTACTATCGGAATTTTTTCACAAAAATTTTAATATACGCTTACGGAGTCTTTCCTTGTTTAGAAATAAATATTTGTATAGATTGTTAAAAAAAAAAAAAAAAAAAAAAATGTTTGCATGTTGAATAAATAGGCAACGAAAACCTTTATTTAAATAAAACATCCTATTTTCCTGGATGGCAATTTGCATATGTTTGATTCCTTACACACTTGCATAGGGGAAAATTATGTAACACCTTTAAATGTAAAAGTAACAACTTTTATAATATTTTTGACTCTTTCTTACAATTGCTAGTGATTAAATTTGATTATACACTCTGTTTAAAAGAGAAGCTGCTATATAATTTTAACTGCAGTCTGTCAGTTTAGTAGACAGTTTGATTGCAGGGATTTTGTTTAAAATGTGCACTTAATACTTAATAACGTGATATCAGCTATCAAATTAGATGTTATTTTCACACGATGATCGCAGTTTTATGTCTAGTTTTTAATAACAGAACTTGATTTATTGTGGCTGTAATAAGACGTTTTTGAGAGTTTTTCAAAACACACACATTCATTAAAAATATTCCAGCCCCTCCATATTTAAACTTTTAATTACGGTGGGATTTATTTTACATAATTTAAAGAAATTTAGCTTTCCCTTTGTTAAAGCTTGAGTTTCAAAATTCATGAATCTGATGTTTGTTTTTAAATGATGAAATAGAAATGCAAATGAAGATTTTTTGATTAAATTAAATAATTTAGCAATATTTGTAATCATATTTCTGAGAACCTCATAGAACAGCGGTTCTCAAACTTTCTTGGAACGCGACCCACTTTTCAGTCAAAAAAAAATTTCATGACCCACCCAAGATAAAGTTGTATATCAGTGTAGCAATTTTTATACGATTTCTATACGCTCGATAATCCTATCCTACAAAAAATGCAAATTTTCGTACGGAAGTTACATTATCAATAAAAACAAGAATCGATAATCTCAATGTGTGTAAGTGAATAATAATTAAAACAATGCACAAACTACAAAGACAGTTAAAAATACCTTTAATTATTATGAAAACATAACTTTATAATCAATCAGATTTCTGGTACTGATGATGTGGGAACATATGTTAACACGTAGTTTGTCTCAGTACTTGTTTTTCAAGCACGAAGTGTTGAATTTCATCAAGGGCCTCAAAGCTGATTAAATATTTCTGGATATTCTGTTTGTATATTAATCTAGGAGGAAATTTTAGGATTTTCCCTTGAAGTATTATTTTCTGTTGAAATCGTTATATCTTTTTAAACAGATGAAATAAAAGATATATTTTAATGATAAACCTTGATTGCTCCGCGACCCACCAAAACAACAGCCGCGGCCCACCAGTGGGTCCATAGATTGGGATCCATAGATTGGGAACCGCTGTCATAGAACTTTACCTTGTAATTTCCCCTTCTTTAAATATTATGTTCCCATTTGTATATAATTCTATATTTTCACATTATTTGTTTAATCCTTTCCGACACACTGTTCCCAGTCTGGGATACCTAATTTTAATTCCAAACTTGTAACCTGCACCAGTAATATTTTAGAAAATTTTTTCTTTTACAATAAAAGCTTAAATTAAGGAATTAAAAATATCCAAAAAATTCGTTTGTGTATTCCGGTGTCGATAATTTCTCATTTTACTAAGAAATTTTGCCCGTGCCGGAAAGGGTTAATTTTGCAGTAAGAAAATGCAACCTTCAGGATTTCCCCATTTATTTGGAATTCAACTTTAGGACTTTTTTGGGAGTTACTCGAAATATTATATTAAAATGAAATATAGCAAACTTGGAACTATCTATTCTAAGTTGATATATCTTAGATATGATATACCGCTGTACTCTTTGATACATTTTTTTCAAAGAATTATTTTAAAGACTTTTAAAATAACGAATAAAAAATTATCAGTAATTTCTTTTGAAAAAAAATATAAAAATAATATGCATGATTTTCTTTGTGTGAAATTTCTTTTAATTTATCGAAAATAAATAAATAAGTAAATAGTAGAAAAAATTGCAAAGATATTGAATTATTAACACTAGAACCGCCATTAGGGGTCAAAATGACCCCTGCCAGAATGATAACAGTCGATCCGAACCAGAATTTTCTTCATAAGATATGTTAAATGTATGTAGCACAAAAATATACTAATTTAAAAAGTTAAATAGTTCAAAATTAAAATTCTGATGCGAAACACATTTTATAAAACTTTAGTAAAATACCAGGCTGTTTTAGTGTTAATAAAAGGATAATTTTGAAGAAAATATTCTTTCTATAAAAATCCACAAACATTTTGACGTCAAAGAGGATTAAATTTCTTAATTGTAAATATGTGTTATATTCTGTTGTTAAGAATTGTAGATTTTACGAAAAGCTTATACTAGGTGTCCGTGCAAAAACTGACATTTTGTAAATAATATAAAATTATAAATTATTATGAAAAATTTGGCATATTATACATATATTTGTACTATTTGGTGTCAGATATATCCTAAATTTTAAAAGAAGAGGAAAGAAACAAGTGGAAACAAACAGAATATAGCAAAAGAGCAACCTGCATCATAATGATGCGTGCCGGTAGCAACACACAAAGAAGTTTTATTTAAAATAGATAAGAATATTTTGAAAAACAAATTCTAGTGATTCTTCATATGTATTGCATAAATGCAAGCAGAGAAATAAAACAGAAACAGCAACACATTAATGAGACAGAAAAAATTATATTGAAAGTTTGTACTACAAAAGGTGGTCAAAAATCAGTTGAATACAACGTCGTTCAAATATCCGGTAGCTGACGGAAGTATACACAACACGCCAGGAATTTTCCTGAACGGTGTTTATGCGTCATCACTGTCAAGCTGACTAGTGACTACGTCTGGTCGTATTTTCGACCACCTTCTATTGTGCAACTTTTTAATAAATAATTTCTGTTCCATTAATGTTTCCTTTGACTAGGGATAAATCCCGACCGTATGTCAAAAGGAAGTCCCAAAAGGGGCAATTTCCCATTAATATGGTTCTGCTTCTGTTCTTTTTCTCAGCTTCTTTGTAACACTGTTACCATTCGTCAACATTTTTTTTCCTTCAGATTTCTTGTTTAGCACCATTTTTTTGAAATTGTAAAGTCCCACATATTTTCGACTTAATTAGTATGTCATTTAATAAGAGGAATTTTACCATTCTCAAAAAGTGGTGCTTATAAAGAAATTTGAATTTAAAGAAATAGTCAACTGCCAACATTGTTTTGTACTATAACTCACAGCAGCGGCATGTTGGACACTGCATTGCTATGTGATTCCGAGTCGTCTCTGTGCCCCCTACACCTCTTTCAAGTTTGTCGGTCTGGTAGTGAAACTCCCTGTATATGATATAATATCAGGATTCATACGAATCCTAGAATTTTTTCAGAGTAGGAAATTCTTCGGAGCTGTATTTTGTAACAGAAAATTACTCCTTAAACGAGGTGAAATTACTCACGTTTAAACTAGATTTATTTTTATAACAAAAAGATACTTACCTGGAAAATAACAGTACCCTTACGAACCCTGAATATGTAAATTTAATTCAATTGTATAAGTTAAAGAGTATTTTTTTCTACATGTGTTAAAATCATGTAATATTTCTAAATGGAAATAAGTTTAGGACCAGTTTCTTCTTTTAAATCTACCATAATGAGACGAAGTCATAAATGTGGTATATTATGCGAAATTGATGTGTGATGATGTTTATAGTTTTATAGTCGCTAGATTTGAAGATTTGGGTTTATGTATCTGAGACTTTAACCCCTTGAGCTCTGATGGTAGAATTTTCTACCACATAATTTTAATTCCGAAATGTCACAATGGCACCAGAAAATTCGACCAAATTTATTTGAAAAAGGTTTAATGCAGTTTTTCGTGTTTATCGATAACCGGTTTTTTTCTTTGAAGTATACTGGTGCCAATATGACATTTGGAATTTTGAAGAAATTTACACCCCGGAGCTCAAAGGGTTACGGGTGATTCGCGGAAAATCATTTACTGAAAAAGAAAAGGATAAAATGAGAGATTTCTGGGATTGAGATTAGTCTAAAAGCCAACTTGCTTTAAAAAAATAAATTTTAACCTGTTGTGAATAATTAGTTTTATGATTCAAAGAATTATGTGATAAATAAAAAAGCAGATAGCTTTCAAAAGTCTTAGCACGGTATAAAGAAAGCATTATTAGAATAGTGATTTCAGATTTTGCTTATTTTTCAACATAAAATCCACTTTGGAATTCTGAGCAACGTCATGATCTTTCAAAAATATGGGTAACCTTCATACCCTGAATGGGTCTAATCGACCCAGTTCTATAATGCGTTTCATTCGATTCAAACCAGAAAAATTTTCATAAAGTAAATAAAATAAATAACATAAAGATTTAAGTTAAATAAGTATGTTAAATGGATTTAAATAAAAATTCGGGTGTGAAATATTTTAATCAAGTTTGAGTAAAATTTCGTCAGGGTAGGAAGGTTAAAAGTTCCGAATGCTTGAATTATGTTGAATTAAAAGCGAAGCCAAAAGTGCAAAAAGCATCACATGATGCAATATTAAAATCCCCATCTTTTAGTGTTTTAAAATTCAATCTATGACACAAATTTGTTTTAATAATGAAACAGTATTCACTGTAGATTGTGCAGGGGTGATTTAAGATATTACTGGTATGATTTACAAAGTGAAGCATCAGTACGGGTCATGGAATTTCATGGCCAGTAAATTCTTCCGTACTAATATTTTCTTATAGAAAATCTTTCATTAACTCTTTGAGCTCTGATGGTAGAATTTTCTACCACATAATTTTAATTCCGAAATGTCACATCGGCACCGGAAAATTCCATCAAATTTATTTGAAAAAGGTTTAATACATTTTTGTTTCGTACATATCGTTAACCGTTTTTTTTTCTTTAAAATATACTGGTGGCAATGTGACCTTTGGAATTTTGAAGAAAGGTACCTACCAGAGCTCAAAGGGTTAAATAAGACGAAATTTCGAGCTCTTGAGTATATTTAATTTTCTTCAAAGAAACACTGATATTTCACCTGGAAAATAACAGTACCCGCACGAACTATGAGCATATATGCTTTCAAAACGTGTATAAGGCGGCGGCTCAGTTGCGATTTGGGTAGACTTTAATGCAAAAGAAAGCATGATTGTGTCTTTGCCTGAGATAAATATAAATTTCTTTGACTATATTAATATTCTAGGTAATAATTAGTGCCAGTTAAAGATGAACGAGTTTGTGTCAACTTCAGATCGGTTATCAGCAAAGAAAATAAGTCCAACAGAAAACACGTGGTGAGTCTTTGTTCTTCAAATTTATGTCAAAAGAACGCAGTTCCATTCGATTCTTGAACTGAAAGCAACCATTTTAGAAATATAGAGACAAATACCCATTTCCACAGGTAAAAACCTGGCCAAATTCTTCTCAAAGCGTCTTTTGGAAGTCCTGAGTGTTAAGGGGAAAGAAACAAAGTACTACAAATTAACCACTTTACTGATCAATATTTTTGGGGGAAAAAAAAACTTTTCAAATAATGGCTATTTTTTCCATGTCTTTTATAGAATTCTTAACTTTTTATCACCTTTTTTTCAAATTAGAAATCTTTGCCTAATTGAAACAGAAAAACGGTCGGATTAAATAATGCAAAATTTACAGTACAAAATTACTGATGAGAATAATAAATAATGACTGGAATATAGATGCCCGTACGTGATACGTGCAAATCATGATTGGCAAAAACACGTTGCTTTTGATTCCCCTGACTATCCGCTATTGTGGCTAATGATATACGCATGTAATGACAAATACAGGTAATTAGTGTATTATTAATTTTTCTACTAAAATATTTATTAATTTTCTAACCTATAACATTTATTGTATATTTCTATTTTAAATATAGCATGAAAATTATTCTATTAAAAAAACGGTACATGAAAGAATGATAAAAGAGTTATATAGAACAATCCTGCAGAAATCTGTGAAAAAATTTGATATTTCAAGGGTTAAAAGTTTTTTTTCTATATATAATTCAAATAATTATTTTCTAAATTTGCATTGGCACTTACTTGCTTCCGGAAAACGCAAAGCCATTTCTAACTTCTTGAATTGACCAACAGTCCTTTGCATACATTAGTGATAGTGGCAGAAATCCTAAAGATAACAACTTTACGCTCGATTACTGCATTCAACGGACTGTTACAGAACCGCAATATTTCCACTATATCTAATGATGCGGGCGTTTTCCTCATTAAATAATTTATCCTCAGAGCGAAATCATTAGTGTACGTACTGAATCATAAAGGTGTGCCGATCGAATTGCTCCGATAGCATTTTAATTCATTTCCCTCTTTGGTATATTCTGATTCAGATAGAAGAAAAAGTAAAAATGTCAAAACATGTAGAGAATTCCGAATATAACTGTCCTAAAAAATAAAAAGATATTAGTTGGTTTCAATCAATATTCAATAAAAGAATATTTTTACTCGAAGTCATATTGATTTAAACAAAGTTTTCCTCTCTTGATGTTGCAAAACTTAAAAGAGAAATTTACGCTTAATTATACTTTTAAATTGCGTTAACAGAAACAGCGTATATGACAAATTGTACACTTTTTTAAATTAAGTAAACGTATCTTTAATCAAGAAAAATATTTAATAAAATGGCCACTATGTTTATTTAAAGAAGTGTTATACATGTTTTATTTTTTATGAAATGATATATCTTATTCAAATATATTTATTAAACGTTAAGAGGGTGTAGAACTTGATAAACACATAAAAACCGTTAATTGTGAAAAGTTGCTGTAAAATCCCGATTTCACATTGTAGGAAAAAAGGCGTCCATCGATATTTAATAAGCAAAAATTTTCTGAACATTTTCCAGTATTGCAGTAATCTATTTAAAAATTCCAGTGAAGGTAAGAACAAATGAAAACAGAAAAAAATAGATAAAGAACATATAAGGGTCACCCAAATGAAATAATCGTTGGTGTAATAACTCCGCCATTTAAAGAGAAAGATGAGTGCACAAAGTAGCGAATCTCGCAACATTAATGTCGGGCTGTCGATTTTTCGAGCCTTGTTGGACTACATCTTCAGTTACTCCACTGGCAACGATTAGGCACTGCAATATCTGCTCAATTCTCTTTTGGAACCAATTTAGATATATTTTTAGAACAGCCAATAAGTCTTAGGATTGGGTTTTGATTGAGTTTGTCGCCTTGAAATTGAGTTGATACTACTATGTTATCCTAGGAAGAAGTAGAGCCAAAAATGTTCTTTTATTTTAAAAGAGAAAAGCAAACCTATATAAAAGTACATCCAATCTCGAAGTCAGAAGCGCTTTGGGACCCAAACTTGCATGTAAGTAAAGAAAGGATAAATTTTAGTTTAACCGTACTAGTAAAAGGTTTTAAACCCTTCAACATAAGAGTCTTTTACAGAATCTTTTTATCTTTTATCATCTATTTTTCAAAATAGAAAGTTTTTCTCAATTGAATCTCGAAAATGCTTGGGTTAAATAAGTCAAAAATTGCAATAAAATTTATTGGTGAGAATAGTCAAGGATTCAGAGCAGATTATGCGTCACGTATGCCGGTCACTCGTCTCCAAGGGATTAATATTTTGTGTGGATTCTTAGTTTTACATGATTTGAACCAGAAATTTAATTTTATTATATGTAAGATGTATCTAGGAGGTGGCTATTTAATTTCATATATTGATTATAAATTATTATTTTTTCTGGTTTGAAACATTTAAAATTTCAAACAAATAAATAAATAAATAAAAAGTAAAATAAAATAAAATAAAAATAAATAAAATATTACTGGGGGCCAAATAAGTCCTCAAATGTTACTAAAAGTAAAAAAGCTCAGTTTTTGTCGAATTTCTCTGGTTATTTATGGAAAGAGTTTCCCGTGTAAGTTTTCTATTTTCCTGAATTTATGGAAAATCCCTTGTTTTTAATTCTATGAAGAATTAAGAAAAAGTGCATTAAGTATATACATTTTTGATCTGATTTGATGCAAGGAAATCAAATAAGGCAGTGCTCCCACTAGGTTCGTTTTTAGAACATCCCTCAAAAAAAAAAAAAAAAAAAAAAAAAAAATCCCCCTTTATAAATTTTGTAAAAACTTACCTAAAACAGCGATTTTTTTCCCGATTGTTACCAAAACCTGCTATGAAAATTTTTCTAAAAAGAATGTTTTTCAAAAAACGGATCAGTGGGAACCCTGATAAAGTATCAAAAGGATTGTTACTGCATGAATATGAAATTTGGTCAATGTTTAACTCTCTAATTCCCATGGTAACATAAATGGTATCATACGAATTAAATATTTCCAACTGAGCGAAAAATTGCTCTGGCCGGGAATCGAACCCCGATACTTGGCTTACTAGGCCAATGTTTTACCGTTTAAACTAACTGGGCACGACAACCGGTGAACATTTTTCTCTCAGATAACCTTGCAAGTTATATTATCTGGTCTGTCATTTAGACACCTCAACAGAATAGACCGCAGGTAAAGGAACTCCATAGTACGATGGATACTTAAATAAGTTACATTTTTTTAACACAATCAAACTGATTGGTAAAGTTATCGTATACCCAGTTAACTTAAACGGTAAAGCATTGGCCTTGTAAGCCAAGTGTCTGGGTTCGATTCCCGGCCTGGGCAATTTTTCGCTCAGTTGGAAATATTTAATTCGTATGATAACTTTACCAATCAGTTTCATTGTGTTAAAAAATTTAATAAATGGTATCATCAGTTATTCAGATTTAGTGCCTTTTTTAATTAGGACACTTATTACAAATTCATACCGCAAATTTAAAATAACAATATTTGCTTTATTTTAATTACAAATGTTCTTTATTTAACCAAATCTAAATTTATTATTGAAATTTTCTGGTATGAATTCAGATTTTATGAATTACGAAATTTCTACAACGTATTCCTCCATGGGAATTAGAGGGTTAATCCTTTGTTGCTAAGTGTTCCATTACATGGAATACAAAACTTGATTCCCAAATGCCACAATGGCACCAGAATTTTGGAATCCCATTCATTATATATGCGAAATAAAGTTTTTTTTTCTTATTTCGAAAAAAATATGTTCAAAAATTCCGGTGTCGCTCATTCATGCAAACATTTTAACAATGGAAGTGCTTTGAACATTAATGGGTTAATACGTAGATGGCCTTGTTTTCAAAACTAGCATTCATATTTGAAAATTTATATGCAGTCGAATGATACATATCTAATCTCCTTACGATGAAATATCATTCGGATGAATTGTCATTGGTTGTTGCGTTTTTTCCACTAATGTACATCATGAGTTAAAAGAGAATAATTCACAGCTTTCATGGCTTTATGCTCTTTTTATACCACCGTTTAGGAATAGTAACCTTTGTAGTTTTAACCTTCCTACCCTGAAGGGGTCTAATCGACTCAGTCCTATAATGCGTTTCATTCGATTCAAACAAGAAAATTTTTCATAAAATAAATTAAATAAATAGTACAAAGATTTAAGTTAAATAAGTATGTTAAATTGATTTAAATAAAAACTCTGGTGTGAAATATTTTAATCAAGTTTGAGTAAAATTTCAACAGGGTAGGAAGGTTAATTGCATATTTTTGTCGAATAATTAAGGTGAGCTTTTCTATTCTTAGATTTACAGTGTATACTGGAATAACATGGTAATTTATACCAATGGTACTCACTATTTTTTGCGATTTTTTTTACACCACAAATTGCGAAAAGCACAATTAGTCCTTTTTAATGCCTGAAATAGTATAGTTACAAGAGGCAAAGATTACTACTCGAAAAAAAGGCTTTCCTTGCGACTCGTTAATCGTGTATCATGTAATGTACCATTTATCTAACCCAGATATGTCCAACTGTGGCACTTTCAACGTCACTAAAATTTTATAGTAATCATTGCTTTATCTATTCATCGAATCTTTAAGATTGAAGAAATCGACAATTTCTCTAAAAAATTAGTGGTATACGGTGAGCCACAGATGACCATCCCTGCTTTAACCCTTTCCGGTGGGGAAAATCTGTAATAAAATGAAAAAATTATCGACTGACACCGGAATTCACAAACTAATTTTTTAGATATTTTAAAAAACCTTAATTTCAGCTTTTATTGAAAAACCAAAATTTGAGTAAAATGTTACTGGTGCCGTTTGCAAGTTTGGAATTAAAATTAGGTATCCCAGACCGGGCACAGCGTGCCGGAAAGGGTTAACCCCTTGCGGGTTGCTGGATATAGTTATTTTATCTCGCTTAATTTTAATCAAGAATAGCACAGAATTTTTAATTATAATTTTACTTTTGGTAAAAAAAAAAAATTGGTAAAAAAACAAGAAAAAAAAAAGGATATTTTTTCTTGAATCAAAGCCATGTAAACAATAGAAAATGGAAAACATATACAGACAAATGAATAAATCGCTTTATGTATAATTTTTTATTTTGGTGCATTTAAAAAATCTAGATCTAATAAGAACTAAAAATTTACGTAACACATCTCTACGATACAAACAACATAAAATGCTTTTAGTTTTAATACCCTTATCGAAATGGATATATAATCAAAAACCTCTTCAGAAATCAGATTGGAGAATATCTGATTTACTGGAGAAACATGAAAAATAAAAACATTCTCATAAAACCGAGGGAATTTAAAAGAATTGTTTTTGAATCTTAATTTATTTTCTTGAAGCAGAGTTTTGAAGAATCAAAATATTATAGAAGATTAAGATTTTGGAAGCATCTTTACAAAATAATCCTTTCTAATCTTTTCCACAAACATAAATTGTCACGATATTTGTTTTTCTCTTGCAACGTGCTCTATATATTCATCCGCTTTTATCTTTTTAATGGCAGTATTTTAAAAAAAGAGATAAAAAATTTAAAATCCTCTTTTCTTTCGGTTGCATCTTTTAATAGGCTTTTTACTACAATATTTTCTGCAGATACAGACAGTTTTATAGCAAGTATTGTGCCAGAATGCGTGAACAATTGATAAGATGGTTATTATTTTTGTTTAATTTAAATGAGTCTATCGATTGTGGGCATGTAAACAAAAACATTGTTGAAAAAAATCAAATATTTTAAAACTGTAAGCAATATCAAATAAACATATTTGCTATAATAAGCAAATTATTGTAATTTCCGGCATATATTCCGCAGACCAAACACCTCTGTTTTGACCCAAAAATTGTATTTAGTAACTGAAGCCAAATATTGACCGCGATCTAAAAAAAGTTACATTTTATTTTAAAAATTTCAAGGGTGGAAAAATCCGTGGATTATACGCCAGAAATGCAGAGCCACAAAAAAGAGCGCGAAAAAATTGTTGCTAGCAAGCAAAAGTTTTAATTAAACTTCAACAAAATTATTATAGGTTTCAGAGAGCATTTTTTTAAAACTGGAAATAGAATGCGCATAAGTTGTATTTCTTTTACAGGGACACAAAAATTAGGATACATTAGGATATTATAGGAATTTTTTTTGTATACATAAGCAGAAATTTTGTTTCAAATTGTTATAAAGTTTATACAGGTTCCTTATTCAAACAATAAAATTTTTTCATTTGAAAATAATTTAGGTAGCATTTATAGTTTTTCCAAGGTCACACAAAATATAAACTTTTTTTTTATATGATTTTATTTTAAAATTTTTATTTTTCATGATGACTACACATATTTCTCGAAGCGATTATGAATAAACAAAAAAAAAAAAAAAATAGTAAAATAAGCATGCTTAATACTTAATAGTAAAATAAGTATGTTTAACGCAGGAGTGCAAAAATCTAGGCACCAGCGTGTAGTCTTTTACCGCTAAAATTCAAAATGTTTCTTCGCTGAAAATTTAATAGCAGTCTAACAAGAATTTTACACGAAATATTAAATAAATAAATTTAGTGGTAGTGGTGAGAGACTGCTTGCTAGCACCTATATTTTTACACTTCTGGTTTTACGCATTCTTTGTAATACATTAAATTTTTATTTTTGACACATTATTGTAAAATAAGCTAAATATTTATCACTATTTGAGTATTTTTTAGGGATGTATTCAAAAAATTTGCAAAAACTAACTAAACTTCAAATAAATAATTTTGTTCACCTAGATTAGGGGTATACAACCGGTGGCCTGCCAGTCACCTAGACAACACTATTTTTATGTAGAATAATTTTCCTTATTAACCCTCAGTAGCGGCTCGTCAGGGAGTGCTGCATCAGATTTTTCACCCCACTAAAATTTAAGAGAATCTTTCATATTATTTATTTGACTAATTTTGTTGATTAAATAAAACAGAAATCATCATACAATTTTAGTGGCATGAATAAATTGATGCAGCACCCCCTGACGAGCCGCTACTGACCCTCTGGATCCCAAACCGCCCGAGATTTTAGGAGTTTTTTTAATTCGTATATTTTAATTACCACCAGAAAATTAAAACTGCAATCTTTGCTTTAATTAATAACAGAACATTTCGTATTTAAATAAAACGAAATTAGCCATTGAATTTTACTGGTGTTAAGTCAGATTTTCTGAACTACATAACTTCTAGAACGTATTCATCACGCGAATTAAAGGGTTAAGTGACAGAAATGTTGCCATTAAATAATTCAAATATTACCTTTCAAATATGTTGTGGGAAACAAGTTTCTGACAAAAACATAGCACTGTGCGTCGGTTACACTTTCAGGGTCAAATTAATTCTGCTTCTAAAACGTTTGAATAATTGAATGTCACCAGAATTTATAAACAAATTTATTTGAAAGTGATTAAATTTTTTTTTCTTCAAGTACATAATAAAAGTAAAATTGCATCCGTAAATTCTTGCTGCAGTTTGTCAGCTCTAAATTAAAATTTAGTGGCATACCTCTTTTGAAATTTTTATAATGTTAAGTAATATATTACAATTACCGTAATTTCGCGCGTATACGCCGGGGATCAGTTAATTCTTTTTCAGACCGGAAATTTTATTGTAAAAAAGAAGTCAAATAAATGCTAAGCAAAAGTAAGTCGCATTTTATTTAATATAAATTCTGGGTGGAAATCGACTTATCTGAGGTGCGGCGGATACGCGCGAAATTACGGTAATATATTATTCAATCTGAATCAAAAACTTCTGTTCTTCTTATAGTCATATTAATAGAGTCCCCCTCCCCTAATTAGTATATTTTGTGAATATCGTCTTTTGAAAGAATATTATTCGTTTTGGATTTTTCTTACAACTTTTTTAGAAACCTACGGTTCCTAGTGGTCCTAGAATTTAATGACTAGGAATTTCTTCCGCACCAGTATTTTTTTCTTTAAATAACATGAAATTTCCCCTTTTTTGAGTTTTATTTACTTTTCTATAAAGAAATGCTGGTATTTAATCAGGAAAATAAAGGTACAGTTACGAAACATAAAACCTAACATGCAGTCAATTTTTGCTAAAGTTTTTATAAAAAAAAGCTCAAAAAATCGACAGAAATATGTGCATTCAGAAAGCACTTTGGAGCCCTGATAAAATGCATTACAACGCAAAGTAAAAAGCTATACTTGTTGCCCATATTACATTAATTTTATTGTTTGGACCATCATTCAAAACAAAATGACTTACAAAATACTTTTTAGAATGAACTGCATCAATGATATTTACTTTTCGAAATGCTCTTTAAAAACAAAGATATGTACCCTTATATTTTATTTATGATATTTTTCGTCTTTTTGAAACATGCATTTGCACTTTAGGAAATGAACTGCTAAAACATAAAATGCGAAATGTTTTCTGTACATTTTTATGATGCAAGGAAACATTTGTTTCATTTTGGAGAACGAAAATGACTAACTTATCGTAAATTATTCCGAAAATAGAAAGAAATGTGCGAAAAAGTTTTTTTGTTTTACTTTATGATACGCTAAACAAAATATTTTACATTTAATGCATGAAAATAGACAGGCAGTTATACTTTAAAGGGTATTAAGTAAAATGTAAATTTCAAATTAACAAATGCTTTCACATTAATGATATAGATCTCTTATACACTTAGCCCCTTGAGAGGCTTTGCCGGTGGTTAATAATACATCCAACTTAATTTTAATTCTGAAATACCAAATTGACACTAGAATTCTGCAGTAAAATTTTGCATTTATAATGTACGTGAGTAAAATCGCTTACTTATTTTGAAATTAATTTGTTTCTAAATTTTGGTGTGAATCAGTCATTTCAAAATTTTAACAACAGTACTTTGCCCCTTGAAGTTTTAAATGACAAATATTTGGCTCAATTTGAAGCCGTTCAATATTTGCTGATTCCTAGTTATTTTTGTAGGCGCATAATAACTGGTAACAAATCTGTTAACATTAAATTAACTGGTAAAACTTTTCCACGGTGGTAATGAACCCCTTCGCTTGCGGTTACAGTTAAAGCTTCACTATTTTAAGGATATGACAGTTTCTCTTTCGTTATAGTTCCATGCCGTAAACACGCTGAAAAAAATCCGTCTTCACTAGCCGCTACTTTTACGTCCAGTGTTGCCAGTGGGCTACTTTTTTTAAATTCAGATTTCTTGATTGGCACCACTTTTTTGGAATGGTAAATTACCTTTTGTTTTCGGCTTAATTGTTATGCCATTGAATAAAGCACATTTTATCGTTTGTAAAAAGTGGTGTCAATCAAGAATTGAATTTAAAAAAAAAACTAGCCCATCTGGCAACACTGTTTGCGTCAGCGCTCAGTCCTAGCATTCAAGAGGCGGTGCTTCAGAGCCAAAGTGTGCACCGTACGTGTTAAATTGTTAACGCACACTAACACATCTTTCCTCTATTACCGATTATTGTAAAACAATACGTTACAGGTTAGCCAGATACTAGTATTTCACACGCTGTAAATCGTTGGAAGCAGCATTTTTTTCTGATTTCTCTTTTAAAAAGCTTTTTCATTGATAAAATTTTTTGTCTTAATACTAAAGCTCTAACGAAAATAAAGAGATAAATGCAAAATTTTTAATAAGTTCAGGGTTCATACGCATCAAAAAACTCAAAGTATTTTATATGTTTTAGTATCAGAAATGTATGTAAAGTAGTGGTTGTTTTATAAGATAGAATTATTTTTCATTAAATAAGGCAAATATCTCTTTACGAAAATTCTGGTAACACATGCTTGAGAGATCTTGAAGCTTACGAACATGAAAGTTGACTGCCTATTTTTTTCATTGTAGATTTTAATATTGGGATATAAAGAATTAACCCTTTGCGAAGCAGGGCAAATTCATTGCTTAAGTGTTGAAATTAATGACTGACACAGGAATTTGAAAACAACTTTATTTGTAAATAAGAAAAAGCTATATCTCACTCATTCAATAAAGCGAATTTTTTTTACCGAAATTCCGGTGCCAGTGTGGCGTTTAAGAATTAAAATTAAAGGGTCTCATAGGTATATCACTGCTTCGCAAGGGGTTAACGCAATTTCCCGCGTATGCGCTTCGGCTTAGTTAACTCTTTTTCACACCAAAGATTTTCTTAAACAAAATAAACACTAAGCAAAATTAACTAACATTTTACTTAAAATAAATTCTGGTAGGAATTCTAGTTATCTGAGCTGCGGCGCATACGCGAAAATCACGTTAATATTTTACGATAGCTTGACAGCCAAAGTGAAGTATTTTACAAACGGCGGTTAAAAGACGCTTACTCTAAATTTTTTCCGTTCATTGAAGCATGCATGATACATAAGAGCTTTGCATTATATCTAGCAGACTTTTTGATTAATTGTCAGTTCAAGAAACTTGTAATAAAATTTAGAATTGTCTTTATGACATACAATCAAAATAAAGCACCAATTTTCTTTCACATTTTACCTGAAGATTGTATTTTATATTAAAAAAGGTGTATTTTATTATATATAAAAAATATATTTTCCAGATATTTCGGATTTGGAAAGGGGAAAAAACTATCATCATTTAACATGAAGAACATTTACCTAAACTTTCTTAACATTCAACGGTAAATGGATTTATAGGATTTAATTTGAGTTTGTATAAGTGATTGGACTTTGGGACTTTTCGTTTTTAGAGTATTTAATGTCAGTATGCTTTTGTGTATAATTTTTGTAAGTAACTGAAGTGTACAATTAAACTTTCTGAATGCTTTATCCTGGCAATAACGTATGTTTATCCTTTATTAACTAGTGCAGGACTAAATAAACATTTTTTTTCATTTTTTTGATTCGCTATACTGTGAGAAACTTGTGTCTAGGGTAGCTTAGTAAAATGAAAACCAAAATAAATATTTTTTTATGCCGCGCAATATTTGTAGCACATCGGAACTAAAATTTGAGAAAATTTGAATGAAATCTGACCATTATTCATGAAAAACCCATTTATATAAATCATGGAGGTGGTGGCCCTCCTTCCACCTCCTTATACTTATTCAATGAATTCCCAAAACCAATCATGGAGGTGTCCTCATCAGAAGGATCCTATGTCTAAAATTTGAATGAAATCTGATAATTCTGCATGAATCCATTCCCCCATTTATCTAAATAAGGGGAGGGGTGTTGGGCCCCGTTCCCCATCTTATACTTATTCAATAAACTCCTAAAATTTATCAGGAAAGCACCTTATCAGAATTAACCTATATCAAAAATTTCAAGTAAATCGGATATTTTTATCATGAGTTATCGCGTTACATACATGTATACAGAAAGGGTGGGCACATAAGCTCTCAGGCTTTGATAGCCTGTGAGCTAATGAGCTAATAACTGAATTTGTTAAAAAATTAAATGTATTCATTTTAACCCTTTATATCTTAGTGGTCCCACTTCGGGACCATCTCATTTGAATTTCTAAGTTACAAACGGCATCAAGAATATTTTAATGAAATTTTACTCTTACAATGAATGTTTAAAACAAAAAGTTTATATTTTATAAGAAAATAATTTGCAAATCCCTGTGTCAATCAATTATTTCACCATTTTACAAGCAGATTTTTTTTCTGTGCCGGAAAGAGTTAAAGAACCTTACTTATTTCATTCCCTTAATTAACCTTTTTAATTATCTATACTAATAAAATAACAAATCGCTCTGTCTGCGTGTGTGTGTGTGTGTGTGTGTGTGTGTCTGCGATGGCTAGCAAAATCTATGGGACGTACGAAGCTCAAAATTTTTATGAGAGTAGCCCAATATCTCTCCTGATGCACCTGAGCTTCAGAATTTCGAAATTCTATTTATTAACTGAGTAATTAATTAAATTCCAAAGATCACTCTCATAAAAAATCGCCTTTTTTCTTCTTTTTTTCTCTTCATTCAGTTATGGTTGGTTGGTTGCATAAAATTTTCGCATAAATAATTAAAAAAGCTGGGAATAGACCTTTAAAATTCATAGACTGGCAAACTGTCAGTTTAAATGATGATTTTTTATCACAGCGGTTGTAAACCATGGAGGAAAAAGATAGGTGGTGGTGAAGTGAACCGAAAAAAGGGTTGCAATATTAAATCATTTATCGCTCAAATTTTAATGTCCCAAACAAAAGCATGTGGAAGTGATTTTGTATTAATAAGACGAATTGAAAGAAATGAATTACAGCCGAAGCGTATTTTATGAAGAAATAGTAATTTTTTAAAATGGTCTTTTTTCTATTATATTATTTATTTTTAAAAAAATGTTTGCTTTTAAAATAATTGAAATTGATAAATTCGAAATAATTAAATGTCAAAATAAAATAAAATAAAATATTGAAAACATTTGATTTGAACTAAAAATTGTATTACTAAAAGGTTTCTTTTTTTTCAGAACTTTTTAATACTTTATAACGTAGATGAAAATATGGTTTTAATATAACAACATATTAATAACTCTATATCAATATATAAAATATATTTATGAAAACATTCTTTTAAAATCATGCGCGAAAACTTAAATAACAAATATTAGTCTAAAATCTAGATTTCAGAGTGCAGACGATTTTAAGACATTAACGAAAGAATGCTAACTTTTCAAGCAAAATCTTAAATGATGCTTCTATATTGATATTTCAAAGTGACGGCTAGGTTACATTTATGTTATATTTAAGTTACGGTAGGGTAATGTTAAGTCGCAGTTAGGTTACAGACAGATTATGGTTATGGTACAAAAGTTTACGGTTAGGAATTTGTCCACAGAGTCAACATTACGCATGCTTTGATTAAAAATATACACTTTTGTTAAATGGCTCTGAAATTATAATACTATATACCAATCTTTTATCATCGCGTATCGATTCATTCAAGGTATAGTCGGATTTAAGAATGATATAATTAGTTTGAAATTCAAAATATTTCACTTGGGATTTCTATGTGAAAAAAATAATTAGTTACGTGATTTAACAGTGATTTTTACGGGTAAATATCAACACTTTAACACGAAACTAACGCAATCGTTGGATACATGTTCCCTCCCGTGTTTCTCATTGCTCATTTTAAGTATTTTTAGAGCTTAATATTAGTTGTTGTTTTTAAAACCGATTTTTCACAAAGTCAGCTGCAACGTATTTCAGACAATGCATTTCTGCATGCTTCCAGTTATTGATAAAATCATACAAATTTCAAGTTCGTTTAATATTGTTAATACGGACCCGGGCAACGCCGGGCGGGTCAGCTAGTCTCTTTAAAAAATAGATATTAATTTTTTTTTTAAGCTCAGACTTTTCAGGGATGTCCTATTTTTGATATTCAAATCAATAAGCCGAAATGTTGAATTCAATTCAATGATAATACAATATTACCGTAATTTCGGGTGTATAAGCCGCGGATCAAACAATTCTTTTTGGACCCAGAAATTTTATTTAGTGATTGAAGACAAATATTTACGGCGATCTGACTAGCTATATTTGTTTCTTAAAAAATTCTGGGTCGAAAAAGAATTGTTTGACCTGCGGCTTATACACCCGAAATTACGGTATTATAATTTGAAGAAAGTAGAAATTATACTGTTTCTACAGTTATGAATAAAAATTTAGATTAAAACTTGTAAGGTAATTTTAAGTGGATTTTAACTATCAGATTGTTGTGAAACTTTTCTTATAAGTTTAATTCTGATGACAATGCAATATTAATATAATTTATGGAACGTAATAGTTACACCTTTTTCTACAGAGCCGCAAAAAGATCAGTTCAAATCTTGCAAGAAAATTTTAAACCATTTTCAATCATCTGATTGAGATGAAACTTTGCCTACATGTATTTTTTCCTATGACAATTTGATTAAATTATCATTTGACGAACATAGAAATTATGCATTTTCTGCAGGGCCGTACTAAAGATCGCGGAAAGATTGTTGCTAATAAACAGAAATGTTTATCAAATTTCAACAAAATTATTATAGGAGAGTTACTCAATAAGAGTTTTTAAATTGTAAATAAACTGCGTAGCAATTGTATTTCTTTCACAGGGTCACATAAAAATATCGGATATATTACTGTCTATAAACAGAAATAGTTCAAACCGAATAAATTTTTTACAGGTCATTTATTTACTCAACAACATTTTTCCAAATGAAAATAGTTTGGGTAACGTTTATATTTTTTATAGGGTCACTCAAAACAGGAAAGTTTGGTTTTTATTTTTCAGGATGATTACATATACTTTGAGAGAACATCTGAGTAGATAATAATAATAATAATAATAATAAAATGAATTAAAATCAACTCACATATGTGCATTAAATTCTTTTCTATTTAATAGTAAAATATTTATATTTAAGACATTCTTTGTAATGCATCAGATTTTTATTTTGAGACAGTGTAGTCAAATAAATGAAATATTTTATTAGGAATTTGTTCGAAAAAGCAGCAAAAACTAACTAAACTTTAAGAAAATGTTTTTGCTTGTAAAAAAGAAGAAACCAGAAATAATTAAAGATAACTTGCGCAGATTAAGCAGTTGCGCGGCTTTGTTATGTGTGCCAATTCGTTTCTTTGGCTGAACGAATCCGAGAATGCCAATTTGTTTACACTTCCGCAGCTTGTTGTTTAAATACTGATAATTTTTACACCGCTGCGGTTCCACGTCGGGACCACCTAATTGTCTTACCGAACAGAAAGTTTCTGTGCCGGAAAGCAGTGTTGCCAGATGGGCTACCTTTTAAAAATTCAGATTCTTGATTGGCACCACTTTTTACAAATGATAGAATGTGGTTTATTCAATTACAAAACACTAAAGGCGAAAACAAAAGGTAATTTATCGTTTCAAAAAAGTGGTACCAATCAAGAAATCTAAATTTTAAAAAAGTAGCCCACTGGTAACACTGCCGGAAAGGGTTAACCTTTTCCAAAACCTGTTTATTTCGTTGATATTTTATTACTAAAAATTAGTATATGATGAAAATAGACACATATTTATACAATGATTTTCTGTAAAAAATTATAAAAATTAAGAAATAATTTAACTTTAGAAAACTCATTAAAAGTTATAGTTTCTGTTATTACACTCTCCGGTGCCTTTTTTAGTGCTGTATTTTACCTCATTCCCAATAAAAATCAAACGTCACAGATGGGCTACTGAGATTTTTCTTTGTTGCTTGAATAATTAAAAAAGCAGAAATTAAATGTGAAACTATTAATGCATTTTGAGTAATTATATGTTGCTTTTTTTATTGTTTATTTTTCTTTTAGTCTTTCTATCTTTTTATGTGGCATATTTGTTACTCAAGATTTTGAAATAAAAATATAGTTTTTTAAATAAAGGTGTTTGTTACAGATTTTAAAGCACTGCAGATGCAGCAAAAAATAATATTAATGAGTATTTCGAGTACAATAGAAAACCTTCAGAAGTTGAGATTTAAAATTTTTGCCAAAGTTTTTCAATGCATTGTTACTATTAGAGGTTACAATCTCATGGCTAGAGGTTTTATAAATTCAAATAATGTCCCACAATTTTCGAATAGGAAATTTCGCTTTATTTAATGGGAGATATTCTGAGATCAAATAATAAAATAATTTTTAAGATTCTGGCAAATATTTTGAATTTCGTGTCAAAACATTTTGTTAGATGCCTCTTTGACCAAGCAATTATGACTTATTTTTAGAAATTCCGAATTCACATCAGAAATTTTTCTTAGTAATTTATGCTTTATTTAACTACAGCGATTCCATGATTGTCTAAAATACAAAGGGTATAGCCGGGTTTCATAGTAAAGTATGCCTTTGAGTCAACCACATCGAGTCCTACGTGGATCGATAGCCCATAAAAAGAAATTCATTTCTCCCCAGTTTTATGTTTGTATCTCAACACTATGAGGGGTAATGGCCCTAAATGCCTGTTTTGGAAAAGTGTGCATTGTGACAAAGCTACTAAGTAAATTTCAACGAAAAAATATGGGATGTAAAAAATTACCATACGAATGTTTGACAATTTTTTCAGACATTTTTCAAGCAAAAGAACAAGTCTTCTAACATTTTTCCTGTTTTTAAATGAACATTTTAATTAAAAATAAACTGAAATTTCCGAGTGACCACCTTAATTCTTTTGCATGAAATACTATGAGACATGATGCATATTCACTATCAATTTCAACTTTCTACGTATGGTGCATCATATTAAAAAATGCAAAATCATATTCCGGCGGAGTTGTGGGGCGCGTCTCGGACAAATTTCACGCCTTCTTTTCAAATATCACATATTAATTCACACGGTATTTTTAAAAGAAGGCGTGAAATTTGTCCGAGACACGCCCCACAACTCCGCCGGAATAAGATTTTGCATTTTTTAATATGATGCACCATACGTAGAAAGTTGAAATTGATAGTGAATATGTATCATGTCTCATAGTATTTCATGCAAAAAAAATAAGGTGGTCACTCAGAAATTTCAGTTTATTTTCAATTAAAATGTACATTTATAAACAGAGAAAAATGTTAGAAAACTTGTTTTTTTGTTTAAAAAAGAATCTAAAAAATTGTCAAAGATTCGTATGGTGGCTTTTTACATCCCTTATTTTTTTCCTTGAAATCTTCTTAGTAGTTTTTTCACAAAGCGCTCTTTTCTAAAACAGGCATTTAGGGCCATTACCCCTCCCCCCATGGTCTTGAGATACAAACTTAAAACTGGGGAGAAATGAATTTCTCTTTTATGGGCTATCGATCAATGTAGGACTCAATGTGTTTGACTCAAGGGCATATTTTACTAAGAAATCCGGCTATATCCTTTTTCTAGAAGCTGTGGTTCTTGGCAACTGCGGTGTTGTCAACAGGCTACTTTTTAAAAATTCAGATTTCTTGATTGGTTCACTTATCTTTGAATTGGTTAAAATTCCATTGCTTTCGCCTTAATTAATATGTCATTAATTAAGGCGAATTTTACTATTTCAAAAATTGAGGTAATCAATCAAGAAATCTGAATTTAAAAATAGTAGCCTACTGGCAACACTGAGAAGTAAAGCCAATTTAGCACATTTTTAAAACCATTTGAGCTCTGATGGGCGAATTTCTTTCCATTTAATTTTAATCTTCAAACATCCCATTGGCACCGGAATATTCGACCAAAATTATTCGAAAAAAAAAAAAAATAAAATAAATGCATTTTTCCGCGTATGTAATATACAAATTTTTTTCTTTGCAAAATACTCGCACCAATGTGTGTTTTGAAGAAATTTACCCCAAAAATCAAAGGGTTATCGTAATTTCCGGCGTATAATCCACGGATCAAACAATCCTTTTTGGACCCAGAAATTTTATTAAGTGATTGAAGACAAATATTTACGGCGATCTGTGAAGTAACATTTCTTTTTGAAAAATTTCTGGTTTGAAAAATGATTGTTTGATCCGCGGATTATACCGCCGGAAATTACAGTAATTAAATAACCTTCCAAAATTTCTTAATCGTAATCTTAGCTTTATTTTATCACCAAACGTCTGTTATTTAAAAAAGCGGAAAAATCTATTTTGGTATTATGATGGAATATTTGAATAAAATAAAATTGCTGGCAGCAATATCCTGCAACTTGCGTGATTGCAATCGCTTGTTACTATCAAGCAGAAAGAACTGTAAAATTTCCCAGTAATTTACAAAAGTAGAAAGATGAGAATATATCAAAATACTATTAAAATACAGAGTGAATAAAAAGTACGTGATAAATTTTAAAATTCAATAAAAAATGAACCAATTTCCGTTGTATAATGCGGATTTGGAAAAAATGCGTCTCATAATTTAAAGGTTTTCTAAGCTTATTAAAAGAATAATAATATAATTTTTATAGAGGGTTCTATACCTTCAAATCTGAAAAAAATCCTCAAAAACACTCAATAAACATTTACAAACCATTATTTATGTACAGTTTATTAAAAGAGTATATAAATGTCAACGAAATTTCTGTTCTTAACCTCTGTAATATTTAGGTACCGTAATTTCGGGTCTGTAAGCCGCGGCTCAAACAATTCTTTTTGGACCTAGAAATCTAATTTAGTAATTGAAGACAAATATTTATGGCGATCTAACTAGTTATATTTGTTTCTTAAAAAATTCTGGGTCGAAAAAGAATTGTTTGATCTGCGGCTTTTACACCCGAAATTACGGTATTAAAAATCCTACTCTCTAAATTACGAATGCTAAAATGTTGTTTTATTTATTATACATGTGGCTGTTCTAAGTTGGTTCATTTTTTCCAAAATATCCACTGCTTTTTCAAAATAGTAATATTTTTATTTAATGGGAAACATTTCTTTATTATTAGCAAAAATTACCAAGAAGAATTACACACATTTCAAATTACAAAGTTTTTCTATCTGGCAGCAGTGCATCCATCAGGCAACGTTTGAATCTCTAGAAAACATCTATGTGATTTTAACCCTTTCAGACGCAAGGTACTTCTATTTTTAAAATGATGAATTGAGTGAATGGCATCAGAATTTAAAAACAAATTTATTTCAAAAGACGCAAAATCATTTGGTCAGAATTTGATGTAAGGAAAATTCGATTCCTATAGTCTAGTGCAAGTGTTGCATTTAGGAATTAAAATTAAGTGGAACCAAAATGAACAACTGCTCTTGAAGGGTTTATACAGGGCTCCCACTTGGTCCGCTTTTTAAACACCACCTTTATTTAAAGAAAAGTTTTATTTATAAATTTCCTAGAAACAAACCCAGAAAAGCGTTTTTATTACCATCGTTGCTGAAGTCTACCCTAAATTTCTTTTAAAAAAATACTGGTTTTACAAAATGGACTAGTGGAAGCTCTTTTTATACTGAAATGATAAAAAATGGCTTCATCAACGCATGAAAAACTTTTTTCATTGAAATTACTCAATTTAGTTTGAATAAAGTATAACCAATAAATCGAAATATTGATTTTACATCAAGCAAATCTTATAATGGTACACATGACAGAATTTCCATCATTTTCGTGTTACATTCTGATGCATTACACATTCAGTTGATATAGTTTTCTTTGCATTCTTGAATAGCAATGTCAATGATCTCCTTTGTTGGTAATTACTGTATGAAAAAAATAAGTTTTTTGCATGACACAAAATTTACAGAATATTGATAAGCATTGGCTCGTTAGACGTAGTTTAATCATACAGAATTTGAGATGCCATCGACCTACGTTATGTATATTGTGTAAATCGGAAAATAAATTTTGTTTAAGGTGTGTAGAATAGTTACCATACTTTTCAGAACTAAATTTGCGTGATTAATTTACTCGAAATTGTTTGAGTGATGATGTAGGAAATTCCCAAAAAATTATTAATGATTATAAGAACGAAATATCTCAATAAATCATGATGGTTAAAATAGACACTTACACTTGAGTAATCAAAAAGTTTAGCTCTGCTGTCGTAATTCGTTTTGTAAACGTAGCCAATTAAACTATGTAATGTATGAGAATATTTAAAGTAGTATATACTATGGTATACTATATATATATATATATATACACACAATGTTAAAATGAAGTAACATATATATGGTTCATGCGTAGAATTTCTTTAAAAAAAATCTTGGCAATTTTTTTGAAGAAAGAAATATTGTCATTTTACGCATGAGCAATTTTCAATCTTTCGCGCACGCATTGCACAATGTTATTTTTTATTTCATAGAAGCAATACTTTAGAAACTTATTAAAATTGCCTCATTTTTATCATTAAAATATTGTTTAATAAATAATAAGTATTTGAAAAGCGATTTCCTTGACAAAATCTACCATGAATTTCTCTGTAAAATATTGCTAGTTTTCAAAGAATGAACCAGCGGGAGCTCCGTATATTTTAATTAATATTAAAGTTTGAAATTTTAGCATTCTAAATCTGTTTGAATTTGTTTCTATCATGCTCAGAACTTGAGTTACAGGCTTTTAACATTAGTCATTATCCCGGGAATGCTCGCGCGTATCCAGTATATGTAACTTTTACTTAGCCTCTAACAAATTCAAATAAAAATCCTCATTTTATACAATCTTTGACATTTCTGGCACATTCTGCTATAAATTTCAAGAGAATTTTTCAAAACTAGTGGTGAAAAATGTAACAGCAGTGTACACCTTGGGTATGACATACTCTACGCGTGTAATCTCGTGTTAATATCTCTTAGTTTTTAAATTATTAAATCCCTTCGTATTTCAGCGCTCCACTTTATGAACACCCAACTTGATTCTTAATTGCCACAATGACATCAGAATTCTGGTATGAATATTTTCGGTTTAACCTTCCTACCCTGTTGAAATTTTACTCAATCTTGATAAAAACATTTCACACCAGAATTGTTATTTAAAATATTTTAATATATTTAATTGAGTTATTTCTCTGAATCTGCTATTTAACTTTCGTTACAAAAAAAGTTCTGGTTCAAATCGTATGAAACAAACTATAGTCATGGATCGATTAGACCCATTCAGGATAGGAAGGTTAATAGGTATGGAAATTTTTAAAATTATTTTTAAATACATTTGTACCTAAATTCTGGTGTTACTTATTCATTTCAGCATCCCCCCCCCCAAAAAAAAAGTGACCCGGCCGGAAAGGGCACTCGAGAGGTGATTTTACTGACCGGTATTGTCCCCTATAAATGGGTGCTCCAAATGCTCTGTACACCAGTATTTTAAACTAATTTTTTTCGCTTTATCTAGTGGCTGAAAATTTTTGATAATACTTGGCGAAATAAACTGTAAGATATTAGTGGTGTCACAATGTTCGACGTCCCTACGAGGAACATCTGACAGCACTGATGCTGAATAAGAGTCAGTTTTCGAATGAAAACGGTTAGTATTTTTTAATCGCGAAACTGTGATTACTGTCCTGATTACTATATTAACTTTTTCCGGTGCAAAGTACTTGTCTTACTAAAATGTTGAATTGGTTCACACCAGTATTTACTAAGTAATTACTAAAGTAATTACTAAGTAATTACTAACTACTTAAGTATTTACTCAGTAATTACTAAGAGGATATTTAAATCTTTTTCAATGAAAAAATGTTCTCGTACTTATTATTTCCCAAGCAATGATTCAGAAGCAAGTTATTAAATGTATTCACATAAGCATCGCAACAACTGAACTTCTACATAATAACTGAACTTTGTCTATTTCACGTTCAAAACAGTGAAAATGCCGTTCAAATATAAAATGTGAAAATTTCAGAAGCATATTATTTCAATGATTCACTTCTATAAAATATAATGTATTTAATAACTAATCGACATTTATCCTTTTTGTTGATAAATTCATCTCTTTCAGGGGCAAAGCACTTCTTTCCGCAAAATTCTGAAATGATTAATGACACTAGTATTCACAAATATATTTATTTGAAAAAAGTGGTTTTTTTTTCACATACTCCATAAAAGAAAAATTTAATAAAGAAATTGTGATATCAGTGAGACATTTAAGAACTAAATGTATGTGGTTCAAAATGAACCAATTTCTTGCAAGGGGCTAAATTCGCCCAATTTCCTATGACAGAGAAATAAACATTCAGTGAATTTAGATTTATGATTTATGAAATTCTGTCGTATGCCAATTATTACAAGTATCTGTACTAGCAAAACCAAAATGTTCGCTGCAAAATATTATTTCCCCAGGAAAAATAAATTAACTCTGTGTCCATTTTATTTACATATAAATAAAGGATTTAAATTTATATAAATGCAAGATCATTCTCACACTTTGATGCAACAAATATATTTTAGTTTTCAGAATTTTAATGTAACTGCATAATACTCATTAGAACTTAATATTAAAAAAATATATTTTGGCGTTTTTCCTGTAATTATTTGACTATTTTTTATAACTTTATTAAAAATCTTATGTTTAACTTTGGCCCGAGGCGCATAAGACATTTAAAACACTTCTGGGCTATATATATACTTATAAATTAGCATCATGTATACATTTATAATCTAGGTAAAGTGGGAACAGACACCACGCTGGAACAGATGCCGCAGAGATTGTATGAGCAACACTAGCGTTCCCTAGACCAAGTTAAGAAGCTCGTTGGGTGCCTCTGTGCTACGTGCTGATTTGTATGCGTTTCTACCGCTGAATTGTCATATTTAAATATTTATGCCACCTTTTTATGCTTTAAACTGCGTGGTAAGCTGCTAAAATTATTTTAATAAAGTTGTATTGCAGTTTTTAAGTCAAATAAGCCGAGATTTTATCCCATAGCCAATTATAACTGTAGACTAGATCCTCGTAGAATACAGACATGCTTGCATTTCTCCCACGTCATTCGCATGACATAAAATGGTGGTGCGGCATCTCATCCACCAATATGGGACAGATGCCACAAAATATATCTTTCGTTTTCGGTTCAATAAATTCATCAGTACAATAAATATTTTATTTATTTATTAATGTGCTTATTTAAAACTATTTAAGATTTTGCTATTTGAAGCAATACCTACAAAATATTAATGATGTTAATTCCTCTCATTGTACTTTTGAATTTTTTTCTAAAAATGTATATTATAAACTTTTATCGAAATTTTCGTTGTCAGTTGAATTGTTTTTCATTTCTATTTTATAAAATAACTTAGAAAAAAACAAACCAGACTTTTCTCTTAACTCTAGACTTATTTATGATGGCTCATTTCTAAATTTTCTGTTTTTACTCTAAAAGGTAGACAGGAAAGGTCTTAACTTTTTAAAACTTTGTTTGATGTTTTCTTTATAATTACTTTCCACAAACATCCAGTTAAAGAATTTTGCAACGTAGAAATTCTGTTTTATACGACTGAAAAAGTTAATAATGTTGCAGTCAGACATTATTAAAGTAAAGCTTTTTGTTTGTATTAAAGGAACGCAATTCATTTGAAATAAGCTTACCTTTTACCACTCCAGGAAATATGACTGTATGTTAATATTGAACTACTGGAGAATTTTTTGTACATTTCTCAATTACTGAATAGCCAAGAAAAAATCTTTGCAATATTTAAAACTATACATCTTTTTCCAAACTTAATTTTTTAAAACAAAATAGTATTTTAAACAAATCATATTTTAAAAGAAATTAACTGAGTCGAAATATTATAGTTACATTTGCCTTGTACAACATTTTTATACTTATGATGTAGGCGGATTTTTGAAAGGATTTTTCTTAAATACCTTTCAATAATCCGGCAAGGGGCAACTAAAACAAAATGCCGCACTGAATAAATATGTATTGAAAAGTGATTTTTCATTTTTGAGTTCTAAAAAATAAATATAGAAAACGACTGAAAATAAAGAAGGATTAAAAAAATGATTGATTTTTTACCAAACCGAAGAATATTCTTTAACCATTTAACTTATCAATATTTTTGGATATTTTCAAATAATGCCTATTTTTCATGTCTTTTACAGATTTTTTAATCTTTTATCACCGGTTTTTCAAAATAGAAATTTTTGCCTAATTGAAATTTAAAAAATGCTTAGATTAATTAATGTAAAATTTACAATTAAAATTTACTTGTGAGAATAATAAGTAATGATTGTAATATGGATGTCCCTACGTGATACGGGCAAATCACATAGTTGCTAACTTTAAACTAATTTTCCGTATTATCCGAATTAGTTTGATCCAGGTTAACCTCATTTAAAACCCGAAAATTTATTTCAGGATCCTTTATTTGTTTAATTTCAGATTTTTAAGTGGAACATATTAAAATTCATTTATTTGAAAGAATTCTGGTTCGAAATTTATTAAACCAGGGTCAAATGAACGCGCGTATTACGGAAGATTAATGTCAGGTTGGCACCTATCAAATCATAATTGCAAAAACTCGTTGCCCGTATGACATACAGGCAAATCGGGGAAGCGATTAACCCCTTAAGGATGAGCGACACGTATACGTGCCGCAAAAAGGCTTAAGAATCCTTGTTTATCCCCATTAGTAAAACTATACTGTAAAATTTGCCTTATTTAATCAGAGCATTTTCTCGATTTAATAAGTCACAAATTTCTGTTTTTAAAATCCGGTGACAAATCATTTAAAATTTCGTAAAAAGCTCCCGTCGCAAAGGGGTTAACACTTTGAGCTCTAGTGGGCAAATTTCTTCAAAATTCCAAATGTCACTTTGGCACCAGTATTTTACAAAGAAAAAAACCGATTAACGATATACCCGAAAAAATGCATTAAACCTTTTTCAAGTAAATCTGGTTAAATTTTCTGGTGCGGATGTGACATTTTGGAATTAAAATTATGTGGTAGAAAATTCTACCATCAGAGCTCAAAGGGTTAAAGAAATATAATCAATTTTCGTATTAATTATTCTGGCTGATGTCTATATTAATAAAATAACAAATCGCTCTGTCTGTGTGTGTATGTGTGTGTCTGTGATAGTTAGCGAAAACTACGGTACGTACGAAGCTCAAAATTTTTCTGAGAGTAGCCCAATATCTCTCCTTATGCACCTGACGCTCAGAATTTCAAAATTCTATTTATTAACTGAATAATTAATTAAATTCCAAACCTCACTAACATAAAAAAATCGCTTATTTTTGCTTTTTTCACTTTCATTCTCTTATGGTTGGTTGGTTGCATAAAATTTTCGCAGAAATAATTAAAAAAGCTGGGAGTGACTTTTAAAATTCATAGACTGGCAAACTGTCAGTTTAAATGAGGATTTTTTTATCGCAGCTGCTGTACGCCATGGAGGAAAAAGATAGGTGGTGACGAAGTAAACCGAAAAAAAAAAGGTTTGCAATATGAAACCATTTATCGCTGAAGTTTTAATGTCTCAAACAAAAGCACGAGGAAGGAATTTTGTATTAATAAGACGGATTGGAAGAAATGAATTACAGCTGAAGCATATTTTACGATGAAATAGTAATTTTTTTAAAGGTTTTTTTTCTATTATATTATTTATTAAAATAAATGTTTGCTTTTAAAATAATTGAAATTGGAAAATTAAAAATAATTAAATGTCAAAATAAAATTAAATAAAATATTGAAAACATATGATTTGAAATAAAAAATTGTATTACTAAAAGTTTTCTCTTTTTTCCAGAAATTTTTAATACTTTAGTTGAAAAATGTTTATGATTTAACAACGTATTAATTCCATGTGATTATATAAAATATAGTGATGAAAAGATTCTTTTAAAATCATACATGAACACTTAAATAATAATATTAATCTAAAATCTAGATTTCAGAGTGCAGAAGATTTTAAGATATCAATGAAAGAATGTTGATTTTTCAAGCAAAATCTTAAATGATGCTTCTATATTGATATTTCAAAGTCATATGATAAAAATAATCAAATAATTCTTGCCTATTATTGATCTATTTGTATTTTTCATGCATTCTTATTATGTATTACATGCAATAATGGCACAAAATGTTATTCTTTAAACGAAATTTTAGTCATCTATTCAATAACAGTTTAAAAGGTAAAAACAAATACAAGGAAATACTGGTTTAAACCAGTTTGAATTGATCGGAGTTTCAAAGCACATGGTTTTGTTGGTGCTTATTTGGACTTAATGTAGCGGATTTTAGAGTTACATTTTTTGCGTCACCCCAATACATTATACGGCCACTCTATTAATTTCTTTTTACTGTATGGTTGTACGCATATCTTTAGCATTTCGAACATTAGAATGTATGAGTCATTAGCTGTGTTGCAGTAAAAAAATTAAACAACACTTTTCTATGAGCTTATTTTTTTAATCATTGATTAAATTTAAATGTGTTCTATTCAATTTAAAATTGTAATATGGCTTAATTTGTTTTAAAAACAAAAATAAAATAGCTGTTTGGCGCACAATTGTTTGTATCCGCAAACGATTCATTCACCATAATAAATTATCAAATAGCAAAGTAAATTATTTGTCAGAAATAGCCATAAAAAGAATAGTAGCAAAACTGATTATAACCTTAATCTTTAGACTAATTTAAACATAACCCGATCCCAAACAAAACAACAAGAAAAAAAAACAGACCACATTGCGATCCGTGATACACCAAATTTCCGTGAGTATAAACCCGACTCTAACCAAAAATTCTGTTTGTAGAAAACTATGGATTTGATAACTGACCCGAACCAAATCTGAATCCCGCAAAAATGTTCAAGTGAAGCATAACCCGATCCAAACAAGGAAAAATAGTTTTCGTGGGCATGAGACCTGACCCGAACCTAAGTATTTTCTTTAAAAAAAAAACCCGAAATATGACTCGAACGAAATCTGAAACCGATAAAAATATTCCAGAGAACTATAACCCGATCCAAAAAGACAAAATATTTTCCGTGGTCATAAACCCGACTCAAACCTAAAAAACTGCGTTTGAAAAATCCGAACTTTGACCCAAACCACATCTAAATCTGACCAAAGTATTCTAAAGAACCATAACCGGATTCGAGTAAGACAAAATAATTTCCGTGGCCATGAACCCGATACGAAACTAAAACTTCCATTCGAAAAAATACCTGAAATTTGAATCGAACCAAATCTGAATCTGACAAAACTATTTCAAAGAAACGCAACCGGATCCAAACAAGGCAAAATATTTCCATGGACATGAACACAATCCGAACCCAGAAAATTTCTTTAAAAAAATCGCGAACTGAACGAAATCTGAAATTGGCAAAAATATTCCAGTGAAGCATGTCCTTATTCGAACAAGACAGAATAATTTCCGTGAACATGCAAGAAGACCCGAATCCGACAGTTATATTTGAAGAAAAACCCGAAATCTCAATTGAACCAAATCTGGACCCGAAAAAAAATATTCCAAAGAACTATAGCCCAATCCAAGCAAGACGAAATAATTTCTATGGAGATAAACCCGACTCGAACCTAAAAAATTCGATTTGAAAAAACCTGAAATTTGACCCAAACCACATCTAAATTCGACCAAAATATTCGAAAGAATCATAACTGGGGATTCGAGTATGACAAAATAATTTCCGTGGACATGAACGAGATCCGAACCTAAAAATTCTATTTGAAAAAATACCGGAAATTTGAATCGAACGAAATCGGAATCTGATACAAAATATTCCAAAGAATTGTAACCGGATCTGAATAAGACAAAAAATATTCATTCACATGAACCGAATCTGAACCTAAAAAATTTCTTTGAAAAAATCACGAAATCTGAACTGAACCAAATCTGAACTTCAAAGAAATTTTCCAGTGAAGCATGTTCTTATTCGAACAAGGCAGCATAATTTCCGTGAACATGCAAAAAAACCCGAACCCAAAAATTCTATTTGAAGAAAACGCCGAAATCTGAATTGAACCAAATCTGTTCCCGACAAAAATATCCCAAAGAACCATAACTGTATCCGAGCAAGACAAAATAATTTCCATGGACATGAATACGACCCGAACATTAAAACTCAATATCAAAAAATACCTAAAATCTGAACCGAACGAAATCTGAACCCGACGAAAATGTTCTAATGAATCATAACCAGATCCGAACAAGACAAAATAATTTCCATGGACATGAAACCAATATATGGTTTGGTAACATTTAGGTTACAATTACATTACGGTAAGTCTTTGATTATATTTAATTTCCGGTTTGGTTACAGTTAGGTCACGGTTAAGTTAAAGTTAGGTTAAAGTTAAATTGCATTTATGTTATGGTTAGAATAAAGATGTTACAATAAAGTGAAGGCTAGGTTACATTTATGTTATATTTAATTTACGGTAAGGTACTGTTAAGTCGACGTTAGGTTACAGGCAGGTTATGGTTACGGTACAAAAGTTTACGGTTAGGAATTCATCCACAGAGTGAACATTACGCATGACTTGATTAAAAATAACACTTACTTTTGTTAAATGGCTCTGAAATTATAATACTATATACCAACCTTTTAGCTACCAGCGAGTATCGATTTCATTCATGGTATAGTCGGATTTAAGAGTGATATAATTAGTTTGAAATTCAAAATATTTCACTTGGGATTTCTATGTGAATAATTAGTTACGTGACTTAACAGTGATTTTTGGTAAATATCAACACTTTAACACGAAAATCACGCAGTCGTTGGATACATATTCCCTCCCGCGTTTCTCATCGCTCATTTTGAGTATTTTTAGAGCTTAACATTAGTTGTCTTTTAAACCGATTTTTCACACAGTCAGTGACCACGTATTTCAGACAATGCATTTCTGCATGTTTCGAGTTAATGATAAACTCATACAAATTTCAAGTTCGCTTAATATTGTTAATACGGACCCGGGCAAGGCCGGGCGGGTCAGCTAGTTTTTTATATTTTTCTAAGAGAACATAATTTTTATTCAAATATTTGATCTTTCTGTTTAGAACTTTAAATTGGCGTTATTTTATAAAGATGTAAATTTTATCCGGCGGTATTATTTCAAGTTAAAATTCTGTATATGTATGTGTGTATGAAAGGTTGGGGGAGGGGATAAAATATCTTAATGGGACGCGAAGAAGAGGCATGATAGTGAATCTGGTTGCGAAAAACAGAACTTTGGCAAACCTGTTTTATAATCTTAATAGTATAAAATTTCATATAATGAGCTAGAAATCGTGTTTATAGTGTAAGTTATAAAAATTAGATTTCGAAAATTACCCGATTTCTGTAGTTGTCGTGTTTTTTAGTGAAAAGTTCAGGTTCCAATTACTTAATTGTACACCTGAAGCATGTAGCATGGCTGCCAATTTCTACGCCTATTGAAGTTCAGGTAAACATATTAGAATAAGAAATTTTATTTAATAATTTATAATATATTTTGTAATGCATGACACTGACTATATTTGGCATATATTTTATTTTAAAAAAATTGTGGTTGCAAACACGTTTCTATCATTTAAGCTGGCAGCTCTGATGTTGTGTTACCAAATATGGAATACTTTCATATACAGAAATTGCGGATTTTCACGGGATAGTTTGAATAGTGATTCTTTTTCAAATTTTATTCACGAAATCTCTATCATTGTATAAAACAAAAATAACTCTTCGCATTATCCCGTAAGAATTCGGAATTTCCGAATAAACAATCAACCAGATTTGGAAACCCTTTGAGAACGTCGTCCTAAAATCTGGTTTCCAATTTTGCAACTACTGAAATAAACTTTGATGGAAATGGCGTCAGTTCTTAAGCATTATGAATTAAAATATATTCCTTAAAAATGATGGCAGAACGTGGAACTATGAATAGATTGGAACCGACATATCCTCTAAATGGTGAAACATCAACTGCAACCAATTTCGTAGTGGCTCATTTCCACCATGGAAACCTTCCACCAGAAAATCTGAAAAAAGAAGAAAATTCCATATTTAAACGCCCTGTTTATGAAAAAATTCAGTCATAATTTTGGCAAAAAACGGATATTAAATTTTACTGGCGGAAGTTTAGTTTGTCAGTAGTCAGCCCTTGTGTTTCAGCCATATTGTGACAACTTAATCACTTAATTGATCAATATTTTTGAAAAAAAATGTAAATACTCCATACTTTTTGATGTCTTTTACAGAATTTTTAATCTTTTATCACGGGTTTTTTAAAATATAAATTTTTGCCTATTTGAGACAGAAAAATACTCGGATTACATAATGAAAAACTTAGACAAAAAATTACTGGTGGGAATTATAAATCAGGAATCTATATGGATGCCCGTATGACGTACAAAATAAATGTGTGATGAATATTATTGTTAAAAGGTACTGGTAAGAACAATAAAAATTGTCCCATATGTTCCGACCCTTGTAGAAATCTACCTCAAAAATTGTTCCCAAGAAAATGTAGTACCCGAAGTGTGACCGGAAGGCTTCCGGTAATGTTTATTAAAATTGCTGACAGAGATGTATTCCTCCTCCCGACTAAATTATTTTGAAAAATATATTATAAATTAGAAGTACCGTAATTTCGGGTGTATAAGCCGCAGATCAAACAATTCTTTTTCGACCCAGAATTTTTTAAGAAACAAATATAACTACTTAGATCGCCATAAATATTTGTCTTCAATCACTAAATAAGATTTCTGGGTCCAAAAAGAATTGTTTGACCCGCGGCTTATACATCCGAAATTACGGTAAATAAGCTTAACCCCTTGAGGAGGAGCTACCGGTATACTTGCTGCGGAAGTTGCTTTTAGACCTTGATTATTCTCACCAGTAAAATTTTCTTGTAAATTTTGCCTTATCTAATTCTAGCATTTTCACTATTCATTTAGGCAAAAATATCAGCTTTAAAAAACCGGTGAAAAAAGATTGAAAACTTAGTAAAAGCGGCTCGTCCCGAAGGGTTAACCCTTTGAGCTCTTGGGTGTAAATTTCTTCAAAATTCCAAATGTCACATTGGCACCATTATTTTGCAAAGAAAAAAAAGGGTAACGATAAACACGAAAAAAAAAAAATGCATTAAACCTTTTTGAAGTAGATTTGGTCAAATTTTCTGGTGTCTTTGTGACATTTTGGAATTAAAATTATGTGGTAGAAAATTCTACCAGCAGAGCTCAAGGGGGGGGGGGGTAATCTGCAGGGCTCCCAAATGGTCCGCGAACTGAACATCAGTATTTTTTAATAGAAAATTTCATGATAGATTTCTACTGAAGTTGCGCTAGAATTAACATCCAAAGGTTGTTTCTCGGCAATTTGCAAGAAAAATCTAAGAAGAAAATTGCTCTAAGAAAATTCTGATGTTCAGTTGGCGGACCATTTGGGAGCCCTGAATTTGCTGCAACAATTGCCTTTACACAACCTTTTAATATTAAAATTAACCATCCGAAAGCTGTTTTTTATTTCCTTTCATTTATTTCTTAAATGGTTTTTGTGATGAAAAATGACAAGGAAATAAATATTTTGCTTACTTGTATTTAGTATGTCAATGAAAACTATGAATGATTTCTCTTTTATGGTCTTACAAAAATATTATTTTTACTAGTAAATCACACAGAATAGAATTAATAAATATTTCTGATTGTCGTGGGGGAAAATAATACTTTCCTACAGCTGCAAAATGTCAAATTAGATGTAAAATATGTACTACAACAATAACTTAAAAAAATATTTTTTTCAATATAAGTCTAAGTGCCATCTATTTCTAAAAGATGAGGAATTTAACCTCCTATTGTAAAAGTAACTGAAGAATTTAAGAACAAAATATAGAAGAAAAAAGTAAAATTGAGCAGCATTTAAATGGATGTAAAAAAGGGAAAATTGAAAATAACAAAGTACATTGAAGTGAAAATAAACAGACCAGAGAAATAAATATAAAATACTGCTGAAGATGTTTACGTAATATGTAATACGAAGTAAAAAGCCGAACGCTTTATTTGATTAATAATTAAATGCAATATTTAAAAATATACGCATAACATGATATAAACAAGGCTCCTACTAAAAGATTTTTTTTTTCTTTGAGGTGATGGGGGTTGTTTTTTAAGAGGAAAATCGAGGCATGTTTTTGCAAAAATAGAAGCAAAAATGCCTTTCGAGGGAAGTTTCAATAAAAATTACAAAGAACATGTTTTAAAAACATTTTGCTCAAAAAACAGACCGAGTGTGAGGTATATGCGAGTATAAATGCTTTTTCTAAAAGCTAGACGTCAAATAATTTGACAATAGTATTTTTGAATAAAAAAGAGAGTCTTTGTTTCCTGTTGGTAATGTGTTAATAAATTATTTGTGCAATTTGACCGTTTAGAATACAGGGATGAGATTTCCGCTTTTTTGCACACCAGTAAAATCTTAGAGAAAATGCTATATTTTTAAATCGGAACATTTTTGTGATTTAAAATAACAACATTTTCTATAAGATTTTACTCGTGTCCAAAAAAGCGGAAATCTCATCCCTAAGAATAAGAATTAAATGGTATATCGTAATTCGCGCGTATACGCCGCGGCTCAATTAAGTCTTTTTCAAACCGGAAATTCTATTGTAGACAAGAAGTCAGATAAATACTAAACAAAAGTAAGTCACATTTTATTTAAAATAAATTTTGGGAGGAAATCGACTTATCTGAGGTACGGCGGATACGCGCGTAATTAACCTTCCTACCCTGTTCAAATTTTACTCAATCTTGTTAAAAACATTTCACACCAGAATTGTTATTTAAAACATTTTAATATATTTAATTGACTTATTTCCCAGAATCTGTTATTTAACTTTCTTAATGAAAAAAGTTCTGGTTCGAATCGTATAAAACAAATTATAGTTATGGGTCGATTAGACCCATTCAGGGTAGGAAGGTTAAGGTAAATAACATATCACCGTCCTTCAAATGATTAATCGTTTCAAAACAAACTGTAATAAAAGTAATGTAATTTCGAGCATATCCTCCGCATCTCAGGTAACTCAATTTCCTACCTGAAATTAAATTAAATCAAATATTACTTTTTTCTACTTAGTACTTGTTTGATTTCTTTATTTTTCAGTAAAATTTCTGGTCTGAAAAAGACTTAACTAAGCTGCGGTGGATACCCGGTAAATTACTGTAATTTTTATAGCAACATATTAAAAGCAGTATTTAACTAACCCTGTCCCTGATTTGCCCGTATGTCATACGGGCAGCGTGTTTTTTCCAATCATGATTTCCCCGTACCACGTACGGTCATCCATATTCCAGTCATGATTTATTAATCTCATTACTAAATTTTTATTGTAAATTTTTCTCTACTTAATCCTAGCATTTTTCTGATTCAACGAGGAAAAAATTATGTTTTGAAAAACCGGTGAAAAAAAATTAAAAATTCTGTAAAAGACGTGAAAAAATAGGCATTATTTGAAAGATTTTTTTAAAAATATCGATCAGTTAAGTTGTTAAAAAAACTCCTTGTTCTAATTTGAATCAGAAACTAAAGTTAAGTTGTATGTAATAAGTGGCATCATTGCTCTTGAAGGGGTTAAGTATCTCTTTTTTTGTTTATTTTTTATTCCAAAACTTCAAATGAAGTATATACTGGTGTATTTGTGAATATCACAGAATTTTAATTTAAAAATAATATATATTTTTGCTAAATAATGAGTTTTACATTAAATATTAACACTAGAACCACCATTAGGGGTCATTATGACCCCTGCCAAATTAAAAATAGCTGATTTGAACCAGAAAATTCTTGATAAGATTTGCTAAATATATGCAAAAATAGGTTAATTAAATAAATTAAATAGTTTAGAATAAAAATTCTGGTGTCAAATACTTTTTATAAAACTTGAACAAAATAGCCGGCGGTTCTAGTGTTATAACGATTTGATACCCTTAAAACGAAATTTGGTAAAATGCAGTTTATTTAACAGGATAAAAACACGTTGTCATTAATATTTCTCTTTGATGAAATTATTTCTCCGATGTTACTAGAAGCACTAAAATAAAAACGAAAAATGATAATCTGTCTATCGTTGAACGCTTAATTTCCGGGATTATGGACATGCGTTTTTTTCTGCTCAATTTTGCTATTAATAGAAATGAAAATGTTCATAAATTTATTGATCTATAACAGTGGGTAGCAGATAGTTAATAAAAACAAACTTTTACCGTGATTTTCAAAAGCTTTATTATCATAACGCTTTAACGTACTTGTTTTTGCGCTTAACATCTTCATAAAGTGTACAGAAGTGTTATTAAAAAAACAAGTGCAACTTATGTAATCCAATAATTGAATATTTTTTAACTACAGTACGTGTTTAAGGAGGAAAGTTTGATTTACCTTGCATAAAGTAGTTTGTTTTGTTTATTGAGTGAAAGTTGGAAAAAATATATTTAATGGAATGAGTCAATTGATTTACTGTTATTTAAAGTTACACATAGCAGGCTAAGTATTTTCTCTAAAATTTTATCATGAAGGTAGTTTTAATGTCACGGTTCATCTTGACAACACAATAAAGGATTTAATAAATCTCTCATTATAATCCAAGAAGTTAGTAATTCCTGCTGTAATTCATGTTTAGAATGATGGATTGCTCTACATATGCTACTTATCCGTTAAATCACCATAATCTGCAACGAAAGGCTGTCCCGTTTGATTAAATGTACGCCTGTGCTTAGTAACAATTCGTTGTTAACATGAAATATTGTCACATGGGAGAGTTGAGATTGGAAGAAAGGGCAGGGGAAAGATTTTCTCTACTGATTAATGTTTGCCCTGCTTAGTAACAATTCATTTTTACTAAGCTTTACGTGTTAACTTTATCATTATTACATTCTTTGTTACATTTTAGCCTACTTCGCCTGTATGTTACTTTGTTGCATAGTCATAATAAGGAGAAATAATTAAAGCACATATTCCAATATTCCGGATTTTAATCCTTGCTCGTTATTCGAAATTAATAAATCACCTAAATTATCCCATAAGCCCCCAAAATTACGTTTCTCTCTTGGCACCGAATACGGAATTTCAAATATTTAACATCTATATTTAATAAAAATTCCATATTTGCTTCTATCAATAACAAAATATAAATAATCATAATGCCCGTAACCTCTAAAATTTACGCTTCCTCTTGTCCTTAATGGCATTTGTACTTTCCTTAAACATACAATGTAAGGAAAGTATTAATTATGATAAACACCCGATTTTGGAAATTTTGACATATTTTTGCATTTATAGGTGCCGAAAAACATTTTAACTACTTTTTTATGCTTTGTTATGTATCTGTACCTATTTATATTTTCTCACGTTCTTAGATCCCCAGAGTTTACTTTTGCAAAATTTGGATATACGTTTTTATTTCTTGTTGTATTACTATTTATTTCAATCTTCAGTATTCTGTAAAGTATTTATAAAATTGAGTGCAATCACTCCAGATGTGTTTTAATAGCTGCAGTTAAAAATTTATTGAACTTTCAATCAGAAAATTAATTTATTACATGTGTTTTGTTTCCATGCGAGAGCCGAACTGATTTCACATCTGAAACACAACATTTGATTCAAGCATGGAGCTATAAATAAAGAGGAATTGACTTATCCTAAAAATGGTGAAGCTTGAATTGTATCAGATTGTACAGGGATTTTTTATCACTAGGGAAAACTACCACCAGTAAATTTGAGCAGAAATTTCTTATTCGTACGAAATTATGCTGTCATGGTTAAAGAAAAAAATATAATCATTTTGCTTGGCGTTAATTTGCTCTGGTGGTAGCCAGGCCCTGATTTTCCTCCATATCCAGTCAAACGAAACAATTCTTTTATCAATGTCACCAAATTCGTTTACAGCCAATGCAAATTTCCATCAGTAAATTTTAATAAAAATTTCCATTTTATTTAAACGCATTATTGCAGTTGAATCGCTGCCTAAAATAAAGCAAAAATGTCTGCCCCTTTTTACTGAGAAAAACTTGCTTTGGTGTTAATCAAGACTTGACCAAATATAAACAAATTTAAGCCACCATCTTGATACTACCTCTTTAGTTACAATATTTAAAGTCCGTAGACCCTGGGGGCTGGGGTATCAAACTGTAACTTGCCAGATACCGATAATTTTTTTAAGAAATTTTTTATTTCAAGAATCGCGATATTCGATGATAAAATAAGACAATGATAACTATAAAATTTTAGTTGTGTTTCGTTTGGCTTCAGTTTATTGCCCTTGTCGTAGACACTGCACTATTTATCCCCCCCCCCTCTTTATTCATAGCTCCATTGTTTCTAGCTTGTTTACTTGATTTGAAAGTACTGTACATAAAAAATGCACGTAAAAAAATATTGAACTTTCCTTAGGTGTTCGTTGTACAAACAATACATATACCGTAACTTCGTGCATATACGCCGCGGCTGGGATAAGTTCTTTTCATACCGGAAATTTAATTATAAAAAAAGAAATGAAATAAATGCTAAACAAAAGTAAGTCGCATTTTATTTAAAATAAATTCTGGGAGGAAATCGACTTACCTGAGGTGCGGCAGATACGCGTGAAATTACGCTATCATGATATCTCTCGCTTCATTTTCCTAAGATATGATGACCCCGTCAACATTTAACATTTATGTCTGAAAAAAAGTATTATAAACTTATCATAAGCTACGAAAACTGCTGCTAAATTTTGTAGCTACTTTTTCAAAATAGCAATCTTTGCCTAAATTAATCGCAACATTCTGCGGTCAAATAAGATAATGTTTGCTAATCAAAAATCGCAACAATTAATGGTTATGCCGGAACAAGCAAATTCTGTAATAAAATGCGAAATTATTGACTTACACCGGAATTTAGAAACAATTTTTTGAGAAATTAAGAATCCTTTAAATTAAGCTTTCACTCTAAAAGCAGAATGTTATTAAAATATTATTGGTGCCGTTGACAAGTTTGGCATTAAAATTAGGTATCCCGGACTGGGCACAGTGTGCCGGAAAGGGTTAACCCTTTCCGGCGCAGTGTTACCACTCTGGCAACACCTAATTTTAATTCCAAACTTACAAACGGCATCAATAATATTTTAGTAAAATTTTACTTTTACAATGACAGCTTAAATCAGGGAATTCTTAATTTCTAAAAAATTCTTTTGTAAATTCCGGTGTCAGTCAACAATTTCTCATTTTACGAACAGAATTTGTGTGAAAAGAAAGGGTTAACACAATCATAGGAATAATAGTTATTGAAAATTAATAAGAAACACGTGAAATAAGATGCAAAGTTTTGCCAATTTGTCTTGCGTACCCTATTAACACGTTGACGGACACTTGCGTCTATAGCCGTCAAAGCGAAATTTTAAGTGTTGAAATTAATGATTGACACCGGGATTTGAAAATAATTGTATTTATAAATAAGAAAAAAGCTAAATTTTACGAATTTAATAAATAGAAGTTTTTTTTACAAACATTCTGGTGCCACTGTGCTCTTTGGGAATTAAACTTTGGGAACTTGTTCTTATTGTCCGTCAATGTGTTAATTATACCGCGTAATCCATCAAAATTGCTATCTCTATAAAACTGCATACAATTTCCACAAACAATAATAACCCATTAATTGTTGAATTACCTCACGAAAATCGAAATATACCCAGTGAAAGAAATAAAACATATTACTTTGAGAAACACGTATTTATATAAAATATTGGTTTAAAATGTAACATACATTAATTATTTTTATGCATTTAATCAACGTAATAGTATTTTTCTTTCATTTATTTCGTGTTCAAAATTACATTATATCCCTTTACCAGCACTCTAATCAAATCAATAGAGTGGAACAGCTTAATGTTACTTCGAAGATACAATTAAGGAAAAGGTTAATACGGGTCTCGCAGCATATAGGATAATTTTTATTGTTAGCACCCCCTATTTTGTAAAAGTTATCTTCATGATATATTTCTATTGCATACGTTTCAGAAATATATAATGCAATTTATTGATAAGAATCTATTAGGGAAAATACATTTTTTCCTATATGCTGAGACCTCTTGTTAATATAAATTTGATAATGAAATTTACTTAAAAAATCTCTTTTGCAAATATTCTAACGTCAAATGCAGATGAAAATTATGAACAATTCGACTTAGATTTGCTCAATATGAAATAATAAAAGTTTAATGAAGACTAGACTTTTATGTAATGTGTAGGTATTTTAGTTATCTTTTTATTTAGATAACTATTGCTCCTTTTTACAGTAAATATGTTAATAAAAGAAAGTGTTTACGATAATAACATGTGAATTACTATTAGCACATTCTTTTAACACCAGATATGCCGTGAGTGGTCGTGTTGACCGCTACAATACGTATGAATTTCGGTTCAAACCAGAAATTTCAGCATGTATTATTTTTAAAAACATACAAAGCTGAGGAAAATAAAAATTCTGGTGAGAAATATTTTTGTGGAACTTGACTAAAAGGGTATAGCCGGGTTTCATAGTAAAAAATGCCGAGTCAACCACGTCGAGTTCTACATGGATCGATAGCCCATAAAAAGAAATTCATTTCTCCCCAATTTTAAGTTGGTATCTCAAGACTATGGGGGGCAATGACCCTAAATGCCTGTTTTGGAAAAGTGCGCATTGTGACGAAACTACTAAGCAAATTTCAACGAAAAAAATAAGGGATGCAAAAAACCACCATACGAATGTTTGACAGTTTTTTCAGATTTTTTCAAACAAAAGAATAAGTTTTCTAACATTTTTCCTGTTTTTAAAAGAACATTTTAATTAAAAATAAACTGAAATTTCTGAGTGACCACCTTAATTTTTATGCATGAAATACTATGAGACATGGTACATATTCACTATCAATTTCAACTTTCTACGTATGGTGCATCATATTAAAAAAAGGCAAAATTATATTCCGGAGGAAATGTGGGGCGTGTCTCGGACAAATTTCCCGCCTTCTCTTCAAATCTCACATATTAATTCACACGGTATTTTTCAAAGAAGGCGTGAAATTTGTCCGATACATTGTCCGATGTTGATACAAACTTAAAACTGGGGAGAAATAAATCTCTTTTTATGGGCTATCGATCCATGTAGGACTCGATGTGATTGACTCAAGGGAATATTTTACTAAGAAACCCGGCTATACCCTTTCTGCCTTTTCTAGTGTTTACTAAACAGGGTTTATAGCGTAAATTTTTCATTATTTTGTATGACAATCAGTTATCTTCGTGGTTATTTCTACTAGATTTTTAACGGGAAAATTATCGTTTGGAAAATGTTTCACAAAATATGTCTGTGGCATTCTTTTATGCGACGCGCATAATTTTTTACATGTGATTTCACTTATAATTTGTTTCCATTTGATACATATCCCAGGATACAGTGGTGTAGACAGGATAGGGAGTGTCCAATTGCTCTGGAAACCACTAATTTTGTATAATTCTGTTCGCATTATCTATTTTGAGAATATTATGTTACTAATCAAGTAGAAGAAAACTTTACAATATTACTGGTATCGAAATAATTTGGCAACGCCACTACCTAGGTGCCAAGAGTTACGGATTTTGAATACCAATGTTTTCAACAAGTAATCTTCATCTAATTCAGGGATGTCTAACTGTTACACCGGAAATTATTAAAGTTGTATAGTTATTATTGACATATCTAATCACCTAATCCCAGCGATTCAAGAAACCGACTGTTTCTTTAAGAAAAAATAGTGATAGCTGGCATGCCACAGTTGACCACTTTTGTTCAATTTATTAATAGAATTCTGCGATTAATTAGGGGGGAGATTATTAGGCAGAAATAGTGGCATTCAAAATTTGCAATCCTTGACATCTTTGTATATGTGTGCGAATTACTTAAATAAACGTTCATGATTTTAGATGTTTCACACTGTTCCAACTGCTTTTTTTCCGGTTTAGCATTAGAACGCTCGAAAATTTTACCCAAGTTTGATAATAATATTTCTCACCAGAACTTTTATTCAAAATTACTTAATTGATTTATTCAACGTATATCTGAGTAGATTAAATTTAAATTATTTCAAGAAAAATTTTGTGTGCCGAAATGAAATTTAATCACATGGTTGGAGTGGAATCGACTCCTTCCGGGCGTTATGGTGTTAAGTAGCACAAGTAAATATCCTTGAAAAGCGGTTGTTCAATCTTGGACCACCTAATTTTAATTCATAGTTGCCACTTTCGCACCAAAATTCTGGAATAAAAATTTTCGTTTTGAAAACGAAGCGATGAAATGCTTTTATTTATTTTCAGCTAAATTTGTTTTTAAATTCCGGTGTCATTTCAACATTTGACGCATAGAAGTACTTTGCCCTTGAAAGGGTTAAGAAGCATACAGTTATAAACATTGCTCAAAGTCTTATAGCCATATATTTCATGGAAAAATTGATGTTTCAAATTAAAATAGACAAACCTTAAAAAAATATATATTCAGAGATAACTGCGTTTAAATATTGAAATAATGCGTGGTAATTACAGTCAGTGCAACTAAAAAGTTCTATTTCTTTAGACCTTGACTCCGTATGCCCAGGCCTTAGTCGAGAACTGCTAAAAAGGCGAGAAAGTTTGTAAGCAAATAATGAGTAATTACAAATAAAAAAAATTAAAAAAATAAATCTTAATAAAAGGAATCTTGATATGAATAAACCTCATTTCTTTATTTTAAATGAACTTAAATTTGAGGTATAACGAATTATGAAAAAAAAAATCTTTAAGTGGTGCAAACATATGAAATAAATTAATTCAAATTTTAAGTCGAAATTTCAAATTTTATCGATTAACCCTTGTTTTATATTTATACTTTGTAACATATTGAAATATAAATAGAAAAGAAGCCATGTCCAGTGGCGTAGCCAGGGAGGGAGTGGGGTATAAATGCTCTGCACGCCAGTATATACAGTATTCTTCACTTTAATTAATAGCAGAATATTCTCCAGTTAGCTAAGGCAAGCACAGCTTTACAAAATTACCGGTATCCAGGTCATTTGGACTCCTCTCCATACACACACACTCTAACTACGCCACTGGCCATGTCTCTATATCTGATTTTCTCTACTTATGTTACCGAACTAAAATGCAATAATTAGCTTTGTAGGCCGCTCAGCAGACATAATTTATGTAATTATGTATTTTAATTTCTCTTCCCTGTAACAAATAAAATTTTGTGTAAATCTATGACACCGGTGTAAATATCTAGTAATTTTTTCATATATTTCGTGACAAACTTTTTTTTAATTCTCTATAGGTCTGGCCTCTCTATAACCATCAGTTTTGGCAGCTGAGCGAGATTTCTTTTTTCTTTTTAGGTGCGTTCGTAATTATGTAAACACGTAGCACCTATTGTTGTCGCTCAGTCCGTTCGTCTGTCCGTCCGCATATAACAACACAAAAACTACCCAACCGAATTGTTTGAAATTTAAAATACATAATTATTACATAATTTTGTCGAGTCATTTCAAATTTTATGAAAATCGGATGGATAGATCAATTACAGGGACAATCAAAAGGATTCCGTTACATTACGGTCAATGGGGAAAAAGTTCAAATGCATTTCAATCGTTTAAAATTTAAAACATATAATTATTGCATAATTTTGTCGAGTCATTTCAAATGTTATGAAAATCGGATGCATAGATTAATTACAGGGATAATCAAAAGGATTCCGTTACATTGCGGTCAATTGGGAAAGAAATTTCAAATGCATTTTAATCGTTTGAAATTTAAAACATATAATTATTACGTAATTTTATCAAGTCATTTCAAATGTTATGAAAGTCGGATGCATAAATCATTTACAGGGACAGTCAAAGGTATTTCATTACATTACGGTCAATGGGAAAAAAGTTTCAAATGCATTCTTATGATGTTACACTCATTCGAATATAATAGAATTGGCATGAATCTATGAAGTATATATTAAAATATGCATTCTGTACAATCTGTGATGCAAAGAATTTTTATTATTAAATTACAGGCCACACAAAAGTATTCCACTACATAATGCTATACGGAAAAACATTGTTTGGGGCGTGTTTTAATTATATTCAACTATTTTATATTTTAAGAATAAGATATACGTTTCTGAGGTGTAATAAAAATTACTTTCTGTATATTTACAGGAACACAAAAAAAATTTCGACTACTATACTGTATCCGAAGTACGCTCTACTATATAAGCAAGATTTGAATATTTTTAAAACTTCGTTATCGTACGAACGCACCCCATTTGCTACGTTCACGCGCAATTTCCAACTTGTTTATATTATGATAGCCTGATTGATTCTCACCGATTTAACCCTTTGAAGCTCTGATGGGTAAATTTCTGCAAAATTCCAAATGTCACAACGGCACCAGTATTTTGAAAAGAAAAAAAAACCCTTTTACAATGTACACGAAAAAAAAAAATGCATTAAACCCTTTCCAAATAAATTTGGTGGAATTTTCTGGTGTGGATGTGATATTTCGGAATTAAAATTATTTGGTAGAAAATTCTACCATCAGAGCTCAAAGGGTTAAACACAGTAGCGGCTTGTCAGGGGGTGCTGCATGAAATTTTTCATACCACTAAAATTGTATAGTGATTTCAGTTTTAATTAATCAACCAAGTTTGTCGAATAACTAATATAAAAGATTCCGTTAAATTTTAGTGGTAAGAAAGATCTCATGCAGCACTCCCTGACGAGCCGCTACTGGTTAAACAGTAATACTAGCCTCATTTAATGACAGATTAAAATCTAACATTATTATTTCAAAAATGCGGTATCAATCTGAACAATAAAACAATAAAAATATCCTCGACAAACAGACATCTCGGATACTTTAGAGATTCACATATCTAAGTATGAGAAAAGTCATTTTATCAGATAAAAATTAAGGTAAGATACATTATCAATTAAAATGTGCCCCTCCCTTCTCCTCAAATCACCTAAAAATATTTCTGTCACGTATTATATACTTTCAGGCTGAAAGAAACCTATAAACTTTGCACTTTGCTAAATGATAAAACTATTTGTGAATGCGGCCAAACATTTTAATTAAAAAAAAGAGAAAGTTATTACTTCTGCAGTTATTCACGTCAAGGAGATAGAGATGTATAGGATTTCAGAAAACAGCATAATAGCCTAATCTCTTGAGAATTCTTCTAATAATTTGGATTAGTCTCAATGTTGTAAAAGGGCGACAGTGAATGAAATGGCTTTTGAAAACACTATTTCGAAATTATTTACACGAATTGTCTATGTTTAATATCAGCAACATGTTGATGTAAATGTTTAATCATGCTTGGGAGCAAAGTAAGTTTTTAAAAATAGTAAACTGACGCCCTTAACCCTTTGACGGTTAAAGCTCTTCTATTCATAAAATACTAAAATGATTGAATGACACCGGAATTTAAAAACAAATTTATTTCATAATATATATATGTATTTTTTTAACGTTCTTTGTAAAATTAAAATTTTCATTTAAAATTCCGGTGTCAGTATGGCATTTCGCAATTCAAATTAAGTGGCATTCTGGGCGCGTATACGCGCTTATAACCACGAAAGGGTTAAATCATAAAGTGAAACAGGTTTTTCATCACGGCTGCGAAATCCTGTATTAAATATTAATTAATTGGAAAAATCCAAACGCCAGATTACACAAAATAGTATAATAAAATCACCAAAATTTGCTTCGCACTATCAGAACAGCAACTTGCCGCGTTTTCAAAAGTTATTTCATTATTTTATGTATATTTCTAATTGCTATAATTTTTTGCATTTTTAATTGTTCAAAATCTTTAAAAATTATCGCTTTCTTAAAAATACTTAAAATCTAAAGAGATTTTCTAGCTTCTTGAAAGTCAGTGGGATACTTTTTATAACACTTAATTTTAATCAAGGTTTGCACCGTAATTTGCGGACAAAATATTACTTTTACAACTTTGGTGAAAAAAAGGGGAACATAAAATTGCATTTTCTTATTTTTATTTCAATTTTTTTTCGAAAATCCTGATGTTAATTTAACATCACAAAAATAAAATTATTTGCAATTATTATTTATTAAATTAAAAGTAAACTGCCACCAATCAAAATGAAAATTAGTTTTTGGCATAATTTGTGACTGAAATTTTGCATTAATAAGGCGTTTAAATGGGATGAAAATCTCTATATGACGTTGATGGTGGAAGTTTGAATCGGCGATAACATTTGAGAAAGCAGTTATAGTTGAAGCTTCATTATTTTAATGCTAATATCCCCAGAAATTTTACGCAAATGTTATAAAAATATCTTACAACAGAGTTTTTATCTAGACTCTTTAACGTATTTCCCTATGGTACGCTTTAAGCTTATTTCTCAGGAAAAAATATATAACTTATTTTAGAAGCAAAATTCTGGTTCGAATTGAAATATTTTCAAATTTTATACTAGCTATCTTGACATGGTTCCGACGATTCATTAGATGAAACTCTTCGGCAAAATAAATGTAATATGTATGTATATATATAGATATATATATATGTGTGTGTGTGTATATATATAAATAACAAAAAATAACTGAAAAGAAATCCAGAGAAAAAGGTGGAGTAGCATGTGATAATTTTCATGATTTTTCAATTTGAAAAAGTAAAAGAAACAATGAAAAATTTAGTTTAGAAACACCTCGGATAGTACAGTTTACATTGTAATTATGATAAATCCTAAAGAGATGCCTCATTTTTCTCCCCTTTTTTGTTTGAAACCCGATGAACAGATTGCACAATGAACATCTCTAAAGTAATTCTTATTCATGGATTTCTTTACATGTCTCTTCTCTGAGAAGGAAAATTGCATAGATATTTTTTAGTGTGTTTCTTAATTAAAAAAAAAATACTTAAAAATACTCGGTTAAAAAATAAAATGACAGTTAAAAAAAATCCAGAAAAAATTGGGTTTTTTCTTCCCTTTTTTGTCTGCACCCAATGAAGAAATTGCACAGTTCTAAACTAATTCTTATTCAAGAATTTCTTTACATGTCTCCTCTGAGAAAACAAATAGCATAGATTTTTTTGTGTGTTTCATAATCAAAAAATATTTGAAAATTTTTTAAAAATATTTGAAAATACTCGGTTAAAAAAATAAAATATCTGTTAATAAAAATTCCAGAAAAAAGTGTTTATTTTTTTTGGCTTTTTTGTTTGAAACCCGATGAACAGATTACACAATACATAGCTTTAAAATAATTCTTATTCATGAATTTCTTTACATGTCTCTCCCCTGAAAAGGCAAATTGCATAGATATTTTTTCGTGTGTTTCATAATGAAAATCAAAATAAGAAAATACTCGGTAAAAAAAAAACTATATATATATATATATATATATATATAATCAGAAAAAGTGGTTTATTTTTCATCCTTTTTTTCTTTGAAATCCGATGAACAGATTACGCAGCTCTAAAGTAATTCTTATTAATTAATTTCGTTGCATGTCTTCTCTAAGAAGAAAAAATGCATAGATATTTTTCCGTGTGTTTCACAATCAAAATGAAAAAAAAAAAAAATACTTGAAAATACTCGGTTAAAAAATAAAACGACTGTTAGAAGAAAGTTCAGATATAAATGTTTATTATCCTTACATTTTCAGATTGAAAAAATAAATAAGTAAAGATCACACAGTTAAAAAATACTGTTTAGAAACACTTCGGATAATTGAGATTAAATTGTAAATAAGAAAAATTCGAAACAGATAGCTTTATTTTTCTTATATAATTTTGTTTGAAACTCCTTGCACAGACAGCACAGTTCTCAGATAAATCTTATGCATGAATTTTAGCATCGAAATCATTTTATAGTACTAATTCCAAACAGTAAACTTCGTAGCATATTTATACAACATTTGTAATAGAAATAACCTACGAAATTTATTATTTGGAAAGAGTGGTCTGTTAATTTTTTTGGTGACATTTTTTCATTATATTAACTTTATTACATTGCATTGTTAAACTACATATGGCTAATTCCATGAAAACTTGTCATGTCTGTCAAATGCAACGATTTTTGGCTACCAGTATTTTAGAATGGAAAAATGTGACTTATATTATCGGAGATATCTTATTAGTTAAATAGGGTGAAGGAAACTTTTCGAAAATAACGGTGGCTAACAAGCATGGCGAGTTTTAGCTGTGTGACAGATATGGCAAGTTTTCATGGAATTAACCATATGTTATTTTTTTAAAAACTTTTATAAGTGTGTTGAGGCCCGTGAAAAAAAGGTTGACTATGGCTGATCTATTCAGAAAATTTAGGAAATTTCAATACCTTGCAAGTTTTTATTTTCTTTTTTTCTCAGATCTTTCCACATATTCCTCTATGCACAAAAAAATATTTTAAATATTCACTGCTTGTGTCCCGTTAAAAAAAATAAAAAATTATTTGCGTCTCTTTAAGAAAAAGAAAAAAAATCTTGAAAAAATGTTTATTATTCTTAACGCAACACAAAACTCTTAAAAAACAGATTACACAGTTCAAAAGTACTGTTTAAAAACATCCCGGATAATAAAGATTAAATTGTAAATATGATAAATCCTAAACAGATGGCTCATTTTTCTTACCTTTTTTGTTACAAACCCCATGAACAGATTGCACAGCTCTAAGGTAATTCTTATGCATGAATGTGTTAGGATGTCTCCTTTGAGAAGCGAATTTGCATTCTTTAGTCGATATCAGATGCCCTAATTCCTAGAAAAAGAAAATACATGCTTTGGCTCGCGAAGCTTACCTTCCGTTGCCACCCCGGCTCCTTATACGTTCGATAAACGTGAGAGAGGGGCTCCGGAGTTTCCGCGCGCCCGATAAAAGGTCAAAGGTGAATTTGCTCCCAGGATTCAATGGCATCTTTCAAGTAGCCACCCTTTAACACCGGGGGACTGACTCTGTGGCCATTTAAACACGCAAGATGCATCGCGATAAAGATTTGGAAGCAATGAAAAGCTAATATTGCCATACTCCTTTTTTTATTATTACTTTGTAGATATTTAAAAAGCAGTTATGCAGGTTAACGACGCAGTATTTGGGCGTAATAAAATTTGCATAAAATTTAGCTTTTATTCAAGTAATTATTTTGAATTTCCCAGAAAAACAATGTCGATTTTTAGAATTTGTTTTTAATAAAACTTGCGCCTAATTAAAAAAAAATGCTGAATTGTTTTGTCGGGGATTTAAATTTTTTAGTTATTTTAGCAATTATAAACGTTTAACAGCAATTTAAAAGCTGAAAGAAAAGCTAATACTGACACACATCTTCTTTTCATTATCAATTTTCATACGTTATAAATTAGTTATGTGCATTTACATAGTGTTAGTGCGTAAAATAAAATTTGCATGCATTTCAGCTTTCATTTAAGTCGTTATTTTTAATTTTCACAGAAAATAACATAGGCGCTTAAAGTTTTTTTTTCCACTATCTGCGTCTACTTAAAAAAGTTCGTTTAATTCGTCAACAATATATTTATCTGAAATATATGTAACGAAATATCTGTTTTGCATTGAAAATATATGCTATTAACGGCAGTATTACAGAGATGTTTCAAAGGAAATTGTGATTTTTAAAAATAATAATGGTACAATACAAGCAAAACGTAAACACAATAATGTTACGGTACCATTCATTCCTATTAAATCTTTCCGTGGCAAAGTACGCCTGTTCCTAAAATTATAAAATTATTAATCCCTTGAAGGGCGGCGGTATAAAATATATACCACTTAATTTTAATTGAAAAATGCCACATTGACAGCAGAATTTTGAAATGAAAATTTTAATTTTATCAAGTACGCGAAGATAAGTGTTTATCTATTTTGAAACAAATTTGCTTTTAAATTCTGGTGTCATTCGAACATTTCAGCATTTAATGAATAGAAGTACTTTGCCCCTCAAAGGGTTAACTGACATAAGGATTTAGAATTAAATTTATTTCAAAAGCAGTAAATAATTTCATATATACATTATAAAAGTAAAATTTTATTCTAAAATTGTGCTGCTGTTACGGCCTTTCGGGATTAAATATAAGTGGTACATTAATATCCCACTCCTTTCAAGGTAAAAATCGGCCAACATGACTTTAATTGCTAACCATAGAAATGATCACCCATTATATGCGGGAAACACAGGGCTGCCACAGAAGATTATTTTTATTATCTTCCCAGCACTATTTATACATTTTGGAGCATATTTTTCTTCTAAATGTCGTTAAAGCATATGTGAATGGTTTTAGTTTTGGAAAAATGATGCGAAATAGGAGTTAAATATCTGAGCGAGCTAATAGAACTCTCCTAAGAGGTAGTGCGGCTTTCAAAGCGTTAATTTGAATTGAATTTTTTCCTAATAATTTCACTGCTTAATATTTTTTATTTTAAATTCAGAAGACAATATAATGTTACATAGAGTTATTGTACTTAACCCCTTGAGAGGCGGTGGTATATATTATATACCACCTACGATCGATGAAGATTTACACCAGAAAAATGTTAATAAATTTCACTTTTCTAACTTTGGTGGAAAACAGTCGTGAAATTGCTTTTCCTCTTTTTGATATAACTTTTTTATAAATTTCCGGTGGGAGTTCAGAATTACTCGAACGCAATTGCTTGCCCCTCAAAGGGTTAATAAATTTTCCATACATTAACAACCCAGAATCATTCATTTTCTCAATCCACTGTCATCAGTTTAAAAAATAAATAAATATTAATGTTGAATGATCTCTACGCTTTCATGTTTGGCAAAAGGCACACAAAACATATAAAAATCATGAAATCGTAAAACAGTATTACTCTAAATTAGCACATTAAAAAGACCCAAAATGTTTTTTTTCTAAAATATTTGTAGTATGATAATAAATGGGTTACAAGCTGAAGGACGCTTACTGTAGGAAAATTTAAATATATTTTCGCATGAAAGAGTTTTATATATAAATTAAATAATACTTGCATGTTCTTTGTTTTTTAAAGATTTTGGGTGGTCTTCAACCTTTTACTTGAAAGTTGCTTGCCGACACAATTTCAGAAATTGAATCTTCGCTTTATACAATTGCAAAGTATATAGCATTAACAAAGACATTTTTTTCTTTACCGAAATAATGGCAAAATAGTAGACCACGGACCGCTGGTTTACTACCTTTAACACGTTGACTGCTGACTACGAAATAATTTGTAGGTCACGTTCTTTTCTAGGAAGCCAACTACGAGTTATCTCGTAGTCGGCAGTCAATGTGTTAATTCAATTTTTTCTAAACAGCATCACTTTTAAAAAACAGAAATAGTTGACATATCCTTTAACAACATTTGCAAGAGGAATCAACTTTAGTATTTATATTAGAAAAATACTGGTGGAAATTTTGAATAATATAATGCGATTAAATCAAATTGTCATTTTAGGCCAGATTTCTGAAAATTGCCATGGCAGTCATCTTGTTAATTTTAGGTGTTTAAATGGTCTATCATTCATTCATGCGCCTTCCGAAATAGAAAAGGTACAGCGGAACTAATGTTTGTTCGTTTCACATACATCCTCATGAATACTCTCTAAAGGAATACACGTTCCAAACCGAAAATAACTGCTTAAATTTAGTTCTAAATGGTAAAGCATTATCGTCGATAGAATGAAAAATGCTTTTATATGATTTTTGGAGTACCACATATGCTGTTAGACTTTCTGGCTCGCAGAAATTTAAAACTAGAATCGCCGTAGCGATCAAAAGGACGGCTACCAAATAAAAGTGTTTCGATTCGAACCAATAATGTCTTTTTAAAATAAGTTCAATATGTACCACATCGAAATATGTTAAATAAATAAGCTAAAAATTTACAAATAAAAATACTCGTGTGTAATATTTTTAGAAAATTTGGACAAAATTTCCGGAAGTTCTAGTGTTAACCCTTTTCGGTACGGTGTCCCTAAAAAAGTAAATTAAAGACGACTAAATTTATTTTTACTGAAGCCAAGAATATTTAACCCATTCGTACCCAGCATCTTTTGCGTAAATTTTATTTGGTTGGCACCACTACTTTTAGAAGATTTAAGTTTAGTTCCTTAATCACGAAAACGCATCATTTAAATAAAATAATTATTGCTTTTCTTTTTTACCGGTGTCAAAAACAGTACTGAATGCGCCTTTTGAAGCGTCTCTAAAAAGGGACGCTAGGCACTATTGGGTTAATTATATTTTTCCTTCAATAACGTAGTTGAAAATAAGCAAGTTCGTATTTTCTAATAAATTCTGATGATAGTTAATTATTTCAAACACATTTACTTCGCGCCGGAAAGCTGCCATTTTTAGGTCAATGTGACCAATATATATGTACAAAAAAGCAGCGTTTCTCTGTCTGTGTATGTGGTGGGGAGTAAACATGCCAAGTCGGGCTAGTTTTTTCTTTAAATGTAGATTGTTTAATTGCTTCTACTTTTGTAAATAGTATAATTTGCTCTATTTTTATTATTTTTAATTCGGAATTAAATAAGCTGCACATTAATATTTCAAAATAGTGGTAGCAATCGAGACCTGTAAATAATAATAAAAAAATTAGCGAGCTGTCAACACTGCGAACAGTTCAAGAATTGACAGAAATAAAGTTTTTATAAATGTTTAACCCTTTCCGGCACGGGCAAAATCTGTTAGTAAAATGAGAAATTATCGACTGACACCGGAATTCACAAACGAATTTTTTTTATATTTTGAATTCCTTAATTTAAGCTTTTATTATAAAAGCAAAAATTTACTAAAATATTGTTGGTGCCGTTTGCAAGTCTGGAATTAAAATTAGGTATCCCAGACCGGGCACAGTGTGCCGGAAAGGGTTAATCCAGGGGTACCCCCTTTTTTACGTGAAAAATTTTTGAAACCACTATTTCCAGAAAAAGCATTCGGTTGTTTTGATTTGCGAAATGTGTGTCTTTAAATAAAGCGAGCTGTTCTATTTCGAAGTACTGGCCATTCGGATGGTTCAGTATTGCTAGTTCGCTACTTCTTTAATATTCAAATGATATAATTCGTATTGCTTAATCTGAGTAAGGTGAATGCTGGTGCTTGAAAAAGGAACAGAAGTCGGAATATTTTGAAAAAAAAAGTCAATCGGTTAAACTATGAAGCACATGTGCTGAAGAGTGGATGTACTTAGCTTAATCCCTACGACAGGTTGGTTGATTTTTGACGTCCGATTGTCTACGCTAGGGATATAGGACCAGGGGGGAGTGCCCTTCGTGGGGGTCTTTCTAAGGGAACCTAACCCGTATTTACGCAAGGTTCGAAGAAAACCACGAAAACTCCGAACGGTTAGGCCGACAGCCGCGATTGGGTTCGAACCCAGCACCTGCCGTCTACCAGTTGAGAGGTCCGAACCTCTCGGCCACTGGTGGGGCCACCCTACGACAGTGTTGATGCATATACACATCTTCAAAAGGTAAATTCAGAAATCGTTTTTGTCATCACAAATAAATAAATAAAAGCAACATTTTCCTTTTCAAATATGAACATTTTTTCCATTTGACAAGTAAAGGGAACTATTTAAAAAATCGGCTGTAAAATGTCGAAAATAAATTGCCTAACCCTTTCCGGCACAGACAAAATCTGTTAGTAAAATGAGAAATTATCGACTGACACCGGAATTCACAAACGATTTTTTTACATATTTGGAAATCGTTAATTTAAGCTTTTATTGTAAATGGAAAATTTTACTAAAATATTATTGGTGCCACTTGCATGTTTGGAATAAAAATTAGGTATCCCAATTTTAGGTATCCCAATGTGACAGAAAGGGTTGAAGGAATGTTTCATCATTTATTTACAGCAGGGAAAACTAGCAATTTCATTACCTGTAATTTTTGCTATTTTTTTTTTCTTGAAGTATATTTCAGGACTTTTCGATTACTTAATGATCTTTTTTTCTAAAAGTGAACTGTGACCTGATAGTTGTAACAAGTGTTTTAAGTGCATAAACTGAATATATGTTGCTTAAACATGCATATTTATCAGTATTTTCGAACTCTAATTCAACTTATATAAGTACTACTAGAATTAAATAAGACGAAGACAGATCTCCACTCGGCCCGTTTTTCAGAAAACACTTTTTTCAGAAAAAAGTCGGCCTTTTAGAAGCTATTTCCATAAGTACTTGTAGTGTAAGTCACAGGCTACGATTTTTGTCTACCAGTATTATAGAACAAAAAAAAAATGTGATTAATTTTATTGGTACATTCCCATTAATTGAATAAGGCCAAGCAGACGTTTTCAAAAATAACGGTGGCTAACAAGCATAGCAATTAATAAGATATGTGATTTACACTACAGAACCCATGGAATTAGCCTAGAATATCTTGAAAATTTCGCAGAAACAGACCTTGCAGTGCTTTTTAGTTGCAAACGTAGTAAAAACATATCACGAAATGTTTTCTTCAAAAATACTGATATTTTAAAAATGGAACATTGGGGCTTTGTGAAGTTTTAAATTCGTAAATACCGGTGAAAATACAGGCAGCACTCCTATCATGATAATAACATAGATTTTTCAGATAGAAAACATCCGACTCAGAATCTTGTCAACATCTTATCAATACCTTCAATATTTTGTTTTTAACAGTATGATAGGCATAGTCTTAAATCTCTATAAATAAAAGGAATTCCGAGGATAATTAATTGAGGCACAGGAAAATCGTCTGCTAAGAAAATCTTTTTTCATTTTGAACTCTATAAATAAAAGGAATAAAGCAGAAGAAATATAAAACAGATAATGTATTTATCACAAAAAATCGTCTGCTAAGAAAATCTTTTTTCATTTTGAATAAAATTAAATAAAATATTGAAAACATTTGATTTAAACTAAAAATTGTATTACTAAAAGTTTTCTTTTTTTTTCAGAACCTTTTAATACTTTATAACGATGAAAATGACGTATTTCAGACAATGCATTTCTGCATGCTTCCAGTTATTGATAAAATCATACAAATTTCAAGTTCGTTTAATATTGCTAATACGGACCCGGGCAACGCCGGGCGGGTCAGCTAGTGATTTATAAATAAGATTTAATAGATAAAAACTCGCACCCTATAATAGCCGCTGTTTATGTTTTAGTAAAACATCTGAGTACATGATCGAATGAAAACATGAAAAATATTGTATGTTATTAAGTTCTTTATGTTTAAACCTTTAAAGGGCATGGTACTTCTATTCGTAGAATACTGAAGTGATTAATTGACACCGGTATTCACAAACAAATTTATTTCAAATTATTTTAAAACTTTACTTCGCGTACTTAATGAAAGAAAATTTTTTCCATCCAAAATTCTACAATCATGTTGCCATTTTGGGATTAAAATTAAGTGGTCAATAAATCAACCACCACTCTTGAAGGTATTAACAAATATAAACGAAATTGATTTTGAATCAAAGATTTGAGATTTGATAGAAATTTGCCGGGCGCATGAAAAAACAACTGTGGCATATTTTCTAATCCATAGTACCTTCTGAATAATGAGTTGAATGGAGTACATATCCAAATTTAGAGGTATTGTATATATTACTTTTTACATAGCCAATTACAGTTGTGACCTCTAGAAGATAGTTCAGCAAACTAAAATCAATGAAAATCTTTTTAAGATCAAGGATACGGGTACAATTTTATTGGCACTATCCCTACATTCCTTTGAATATGAATTCAGGTCATAAAAATTTTAACGTGCTAAACTTCGTAAAAGGTAATTTTTAGATAACTGTATGAATTTGTATAAAAATAGGTTTAGAAACAAAACACTGCGTTTACCTGAAATCATGATCAATTGCGTTTATGTAGCATGGTGAAGTACTTTTATATAATATATATTAATACATAATATATAATTTGAAATTAATATTCGAAAAAAAAAAAAGAATTATTACCTATCAATATTTTTTTTTACAGAAATCGATCTTAATCCTTTCAGCTATGGTGGGCGAATTTTTCCCTCTTAGTTTTAGTTGCCAATTGTCACATTAGTCCTGGAATAGTCAATCAAATTGTGCAAGCAAAAATGCATTTTTTCGTGTGTATCTTCAATCAAATTTTCCTTTGGAAAATACTGATGCTAATGTGACATTTTGAAATTTTGAAGAAATTCAAACATCAGAGCTCAAAAGATTAAGAAGTTTCAGATAGGCGAATCAATAACAACAGATTATTCCGAAAAGTAGTTTTTAAGCTATGCTTGAAAATTCATCTAAATTACAATCTGTTTTGGAAGAAGTAAACAGAATTTAAATCTTAGAAATTTAAAACTTTACCTCTGCATAATTTCTAAACTATTAGCCCAAATGATTTTAAATTTGGTATTCGAAGTAACATTTACCCTAGAAACCCAATATAATATTCAAATTAGGTATTAGTTTGAAAAATTCTAAATTTAGTTGCAATTTCTATTCATGGATGATTATAGAAGCATAGCTTAAGAATTAACGAGCATACATTAATCCTAAACAGTTGGTACAAGTCACATTCTTAAAAGGTGATTTGCATAAACATTAACCCCTTAACTGTCAAAGCTTTAAAAAAAAATTCAACTTTTTTTGCTAAAAAAAATTTGCCACCACAAATTTTGGGAAATAATCTTCCCTTTATTTAAGGGTAAAAGTTTCTTTTTGTTAATAAAGCAAAATTTTAACTCAAAAAAGTAGTTGTTTGATCGTTAATATCAGAAATATGCATTTGTTTGAGTTAGACGTATATATACGCCCGGAGCAGTTAACACTAGAACCGCGGGAAAATTCATTAAAGATTTATAAAAATATTTCTCACCGGAATTTTCATTTAAAACAATTTAAGTTGTTTATTGAAAATATTTTTGCTCAGTATATATTTAGCTTACTTTATTAAGAATTTTCTGGTTCGAATTGATGTCTCTCCATAGGATACGGATCAAAATGACTCGTCGCCGCGGTTCTAGTGTTAAGGGGTTAACCTTTTAAGGGGCAAGCAATAATGTGTCTGTAATATTGAATTCTCACCGGAAAAATCTAAAAATTTTATTTTAAAATAAGAAAAGGCAATTTTTCAGCATTTTGTCACCAAAGTTCAAAACATAAAATTTCATTAAAAGTTTCTGGTGAGAATCTCGTTCAAATTAGGTGGCATAAAATATGTACCACCGCCTTTCAAGGGGTTAATAAGAGTGGTATACTTTTTTCAGAATTATATATTTAATCCTTTGAGCTCTGGTGAGTGAATTTCTTCATACCAAATGTCACATTGGCACCAGTATTTTGCGAACAAAAGATTCGGTTCATAGTATACACGAAAAAAAAAAATTGCATTAAATTATTTTCAAATGATTTTTGTCAAATACTCTGGTGCAAGTGTGACATTTGGATATTGAACTTAAGTGGGTAGAAGATCACCCATCATAGCTCAAACATTATTTGCGCAAGTTCCGTTATTTCCCAAGTAAAATATCAGTATTTCTTTATAAAAAGGAAAAAAAAAAAGATATCTGATTCAAACACACGAAATTTTTCAGGTATAAGGCGTTTAACTCTTTCGTAGGCAAAATTCTATAGTTCCTAAAATGTTAGAATGAATGCGTCAGGTTTTGCGAACAATTTTGTTTCATAATAAGTAAAAGCCTTTTCTTCACACACACACATTATAAATGTAAAATTCTGTTTAAAATTTCTATTTCAAATATTGTATTTGGTTATTTAAATTAAGTGAAAATTACATGTCCCACCATCCACGAAAAATGTTAAACAATGTGAAAAATTTTATTTCAAATTTACTGGTGAAAATTTACACCGGTTGGTTGGTTGGTTGAATGGGGTTTTCTGGCGCAAGGTCCCCTGTGGGACATGCTGCGCCAAGAACATGGTAGGAATAAGACAAGGTTAAATTTTAAAATAAAATGTAAAAAGTGAAAGCTGAAATAAAAATATGTTGTAGATATGAGTTAAGTTGATAAAGGCAAGGCGGTGATACATGAAATTAAAAACCAATTAAAACCTGACAAATATATTTAAAATTGAAAAAAGATAAAATGCTAAAACTAGTTAAAACTCTAAAACAGTAAGATAATGACACGATGACCAAATTGGAAAAGTACTACAGAAAACCTAAAATACAACTAAAACAAAGACCAATAAAAAAATTAATTTAACCAGGCACATACTCTTCAAAAATTGTGTTTTCGTCTGAATCCGAGCCACTGCCGTAAGACTCGGATTCCATAGCTTCTTGGACATAATGCTGCAGTTGTCTGGGATCTTTAAAATTTCTTTTGCATGGGCTGAGCGATGAATTTTGCAATCTTTTGACGACAGTCTTCCGCCGTGGGGTTGCTGGAGTTGGGGTTTTTATGGTTTCTGTTTGTTTTTTAATCATATGTGATTTTTGTAATGTTTTTGATTTTGTAGCAGTTTGGATCCCAGCCTTGGTTCCTTCTTTCTGAACACCAGTTTTCACTATTTGACTAGAGTTGGGTTGGACCGTGTTGGACTTAGGCGATATTTTTGTACAGGTTACAGCTTTGATATTAGTTTGGGGATCAGATGATTTTTTGGATGGAGAATTTAATTTCTGTTCTCTTTTTTGTAAGTCAATTATTTTAACCGGTTCTGTGGAAGGTAGCCAGCGTTCTAATTTAGGGGTTCCAAACAGTTTAGTAGGGAGACAGACATCACGTGTTTCTTTAATTGGTGTGCTAGTTGATTGTGATTTAGTAGATCTATTAGGTGGATATGAGGAATCAGTTTGGGTGCTTACATGTCTTACAGATTTTGATTGGTTTTTAAGTAAGCTGGAGTAAGAAATTCCGACAGATGGGGTTCTGGTTTCTACAAGTTTGCGAGCTTCAGGATAAGACAAATTTTGAGTAATTTTAACTGTGATAATTTCTTTTTCTCTGTTCCAATTAGGACAAGTACGGGAATATGCAGTATGATCTCCCTTACAGTTTGCACAACGTTCGGTTTTTTCACAATCTTTATTGTCATGGCCCACTTCTGCACAACGTGCGCAGGTAAGAGATCCACGACATGTACCATTAGTATGGCCGTAACGTTGGCATTTAAAGCAACGGAGAGGGTTAGGAATGTAAGGTCTGACAGGACAATTCAGGTAAGCGGCTTTGATTCTAGTTGGTAAAGTAGGACTATTGAAAGTGAGAATGACATGCTTTGTAGGAAGGATTTGTCCATTCCGACGGATAGTGATACGACGTGCATCAAGGACATTTTGATCTTTTAAATTTTCTAAGAGTTCATCTTTTGTAGAGAATAATAGGTCTGGTTCAGAGATAAAACCTCGGCTTGTATTTAGAGATTTATGTATTTGTACAGAAACGGAAAATGTGCCTATTGTAGAGCAATTAGTGAGAAACTGCGATTGTTTAGCTGTAGATACTTCTACTAATAAATCTCCTGATTGTAATTTTTTGAGAGTGTGGCCATCCCCTAAGACAGACTGGAACGTTTTTGCAATGAGAAATGGCGATGTTTTTCCAAAGGAACTATCAGAGTGGCTATCAGTGCGTTTAATTATGAAATATCGAGTGAAAGCAGAATTCTGTGACATTTGTTGCTCTCTACAAGAGAGAGAAGGAGGAAGTGAAGTATTTCCATCCATAGTAGATAAAATAAAATTCAGACCCCGGCCGCACCACCCACTCCCGAGCCCTACAAGGGGATGCACATTCGTGCACCAGTGCTAACCAGGGCCCATACGGTCACAAGACAACCCTATGTCAGTCTCCACCCTTAACGAGATGACTAGTAGTTGCTCGATCACTTGATCCCTAAAGCCAGTGACAAAAGTCAGCTGACCAGCCGATTGATGCACACGGGACCAATATGCACCTCCCGTCTACCTGAAGCAGAGGCCAAAGCAGTGTGTTGGTTTCCCTCAACTGCCAGGATCCCCCTTTCCAGGGACACGGGTCGCCACGAACGGCCAACACGTGGGTGATTTACAATTCTCCATGAGTCGATATACAGGATGATATCGGCCCATACAGAAATGCTCTCACCTCCGAAGAGGAAACCACAATGAGAGTGAAACAAAGATGAAAGGAAGACAAGAGGAGTAAGAGGAAAAGGAAAGGAGAAAGATCACTCAGGTGCCCCGGGTTTGTGAAGCCCGTGAATACCTAAAGAAGGTATCCCCCTGGGGGGGAAAATTTACACCGGATGTAACAAAATTCACTGACTATTACAGGAGGATTCTTTATGTACTCCCAGTATGGTAGAAACACAAGCTTAACTACCACTACAGTAAACATTTACCAATAAAAATGAACACTTCTTTTTTATTAAATTATGACAGATATTTTGCATGAGTAAGGGGTTTAAAGTAAAGAAATATTTATTGAAATTTATTTATAAAATTCTGCTCGAAGTAATAAGCCCTGCGGAACTGGTTGCAGATAAAACTTAACCATTTTAAGATTATGTCAATTTCTCTCTCTTCTTAGTTCCACAGTATTTTTAAAAGATAAATGTAGTAACTACGAATTTATTACTATAAATGAATATAGTAACCAACTATTTATTTGTATTTATGTGTAATTATTTACTTGTACAAATAAATAAATGTCGGTTTAGCGTAAAATTTTTGGTTTAAAAACCTTTAACACTAGCACGCCCGAAAGGAGTCGATTCGACTCCAACCATGTAATTAAATTTCATTTCGAGCCAGAAATTTTTTCTTGAAATAAGTTAAATTCCAAACACGCACATTTACGTTAAATAAATCAATTAAATAATTTCGGATAAAAATTCTGGTGTGAAGTATTATTATGAGGCTTCGGTAAAATTCCCGGGCGTTCTAGTGTTAAGTATATATCTAATTTATGTTCAAAAGTTTTATAAATGGTCATTTGGATTGAGCAGCTAAAAAATTAAATAAAAATGCTGGGAAAACGGAGAGTTATTTGTTATTGTTATAATGAATATTTTAGGTCAAAATGAATGGTTATGAGTGCGTTTATCAACTCCTTGAAGGGCAGTGGGATAAAATATATCCCACTTAATTTTAATTACGAAATAACTCATCTATACCAGAATTTTAAATGAAAATTATATTTTTATCAAATATGTGAAGAAAAGAGCTCTTGTCTATTTCCAAATAAATTTCTTTTTAAATTCTGGTATCGATCAATCGTTTCAGCATTTTTAGAATAGAAGTGCTTTGCCCATCAAAGGGTTAACCCCTTGAAGGGCGGTGGTATAAAATAAATACCACTTAATTTTAATGGCGGAATGGCACGTTGACACCAGAATTTTGAAATGAAAATTTTAATTTTTTGAAGTACGTAAAGAAAATCATTTATTTAACACTAGAACTGCCATTAGGGGTCAAAATGATCCCTTTCATAATGATAATAGTCGATTCGAACCAGAATTATCTTCATAAGATATGTGAAATATATACAGCAGAAAACCACACTTGTTAAATAAATTACATAGTTTAAAATTAAAATTCTGGTGAGAAGCACTTTTTATAAAACTTGAGTAAAATACCCGGCGGTTCTAGTATTAATTTGAAATAAATTTGTTCTTAAATTCTGGTGTAAATCAATCTTTGAGAATTTTATGAATAGAAGTGCTTTGCCCCTCAAAGGGTTAAAGCGTCTGCGAAATTTCATGAAACTATCTGAATAATTCTAGAGACAATGTTTCATGAAATAACGAAAATAATTCTTTTCATGAAAGGAAAATAATTAAATGCTAATGTGCTTAACCTAATAGGTCTGAGTACAAACGACTTCGTGACAGTTGTCACGAAGTTCATTGTGCTCATTCTTAAGTATATCAGGGTAAACACAGAGTTGAATGAGTTACACTAGTACAAGAAATCGATCTCATAATTAGCACTAGCCCATTATTTAGATGTGAGTAGAATTTTTTTATATTGCTAATGATCTAAAATAGCAAGAGAAAAGAGTAAAAAAAATGAAATAAAATTAGAATAAATATTCATTTTTTTATATTATTTTAGCGATAACTAGCTTCATATTTTCGTTGTTATTGTTATAGGAAATAAATGAATACGAAAGTTTCATATCGAGTGTTTATTTAAATATGAAGTTTAAATAGGCAAAACCTTCACAAAAGTAGAACACTTTCAAAAATGCACTCCATTAAAAACCTTTCCCGCACAATGTGCCCAGTCCCACGATACCTAATTTTAATTCCAAACTTGCATCAGCACCAATAATATTTTAACAAAATTTTGCTTTTAGGATGAAAACAAATTTCGGTGACAGACGATAATTTCTCAATTTACTAACAGAATTTGCCCGTGCTGGAAAGAGTTAACCCCTTGAGGGGCAAAGCACTTATGTTCCTAAAATGTTCAAATGATTGATTGGCACCGGGATTCACCAACAAATTGATATGATAGAAAGTGAAAGCTGTTTTTCGCGTACATTTTAAAAAGCAAATCTTAATACTAAAATTCCGGTGCCAATGTGGCATAAGGGAATTAAAATTAAGTGGTATATATAATATACCGGTGCCCTTCAAGAGGTTAAGGGGTTACAAGGGTTACAACGGTTAGCCCTTTCAGGGGCGCCGTTTGCAGTCTGCAAATAATTAATTTTACTGTTCCAATTGCGAACTGGCGCCAGTAAAATTTCAGTACAATTTCGATCTCAAAATATACGTGAAAAAGAGTTCTTGATTATTTTTAACCCCTTGAAAATCAAGTAATAATGTCTCTGTAATACTGAATTCTCACCCGAAAAATCAAAAAAATTTGTTTTAAAATAAGAAAAGGTAAATTTTCAGCAATTTGCTGCCAACATTAAAAACATAAATTTTCGTTATTCTGGTAAAATTCTGGTAAGAATCTCGTTCAAATTAGGTGGGATAAAATATATCCCACCGTATCTCAAGGGGTTAAATAAGTTTGTTCTTAAATTGCGCCGTGGATCAATTATTTGAAATTTTTTTGAGCAGAAATACCTTGTCCCCGAAAGGAAATAAAAAAGCATACATTCTCTATTTTTATATGCAAAATAAATTATTGTATTCGAAATTTTATGTATATATAAAAGAGGAACATTTAAACAAGGTTATAAATAAAAATTTTAATTTTAAATTTTTGGCGGAATTGTAAGCAAAATAGTACAACTTTTGGTATAGCTTACAGTACGCATAGCCTTGCAAAATTTAATGTAATAGAAAAATCAATAAATCCTTTGTGAAGTCTTCACTCAATCCTATTTTGAAGAATCGAGCAAAATTTAAATGCATCAGTGCATCAGTTTTTGAAAAATCATGTCCACCAATTTTAAAAAATAACGTTTCTAGAAAAAAAAAAAACAGTTAACTCCATACTTTCATGCGGAAATTTCTTCCCATTTAATTTTAATGCCCAAATACCACACCGGTCACGGAACACCAAATTAATTTGAAACCAAATTTATCAAATTAATTTGAAAATAAATAAATACATTTTATTTTTCGTATAATATTTTATAAACCTAATCTTTTCCTTGCAAAATATTGTACCAATGTGACATTTGGGTATTTTGAAGAAATTCATCAAAGGTAATTTAAAAAGGGTTAAACCTTTGAGAACTGGCGGGGGAATTTCTTCAAATCCCAAAACGTGACATTGACACCAGTATTTTGCAAACAAAAAATTTGATTTAATATACACAAGAAAAAATGCATTAACTTATTTTCAAATAAATTTGATCGAATATCTTGGTGCCAATGCGACATTTGGCAATTAAAATTAAGTGGGAAGAAATTCGCCTACCAGAGCTGAAAAGATTGAAGTTTTAACCCTTTCGGAACCGGCTTTTCTTCGGCTTTTCTCATACAATTTTTCTCCGGTTGACACCATTTATTTAAAAAAAGAATACTTTTTCTTTTATAATCGTGAAAGTGCTCAAATTAAATATAACAAATAGAACACTTCTTTATTACTGGAATGTTATTTATACAGCGCCTAAAAGAAATTCTGTATGTACTTTTTGAAGGTGAATATATTGGAGGAATTTCCAAAGACTCTATCTCTTAGACTTTTACTTCGATTTACTTGAAATTTTAGGAAAACATTCTACCCATATTGTTCGATTAGATAAAAAAAATGGATTTTTTGAATAATTTCAAACCCTTGTAAACTCTTAACCCTTTCCGGCTGAGAAAAATTCTGTACGTAAAATGGTGTAATCAGGGCTGTCCAACCTGGCGCCCGCGGAACACCAGAAAAATTTTACAGAAATTTTTGCCTCATTAAATCTCCGAATATCGCCGATTCAGTAAAGTCTTCATTTCTGTAAGATTTTTCTGGTGTCCCGCGGGCGCCAGGTTGGACAGCCCTGGTGTAATGATTGATTGACAATGGAATTTACAAATAATTTTTTTTTAAATATTAAAATCTCGTTTACTTTGAACATTCACGGTAAAAGTAAAATTTTATTAAAATATTCTTTGTGCCGATTCTAAGTTTGAAATAAAATGTAAGTTGACGCAATGTGGAAAAAGTTAACCCCTTGAGGGCTGGGTTGCCAGTTTGGCCTCTACTTTCAATTTAAAAATTCGAATTCACATCAGAAATTCTGAAAGATATTTTTAAATTTACCTAATCACGAAACTTCTGACTTTAATTAAAGAAAACAAAACCACATAGAATTTCTGGTGTGAACATGAAATTACAGATTTAAAAGATTTAAAAAAGAGGCCAAATCTGGCAACCCAGCTTGAGGGGCGGCGGTATATATTATATACCACCTACGATTGATGAAGATTTACACCAGAAAAATATCATTAAATTTCACTTTTCTAACTTTGGTGGAAAACAGTCGTGAAATTGCTTTTCCTCTTTTTGATATAATTTTTAAAAAATTTCCGGTGGGATTTCAGAATTACACGAACGTAATTGCTTGCCCCTCAAAGGGTTAAAAGTACGTTTCAACTGTGAAATTATTTTTTTTTCATTCCATTCTCCCCACTTAAAAAAAAAGAAAGTAATGTTTGCCGCTAATAAAAACTACAAATTATATTCTATGACGAAATTTTTTTATAAACAGTGATGCGAATGCTGAGAAAAAAAATATGGTTTTGGCATCTAGAATTTAAATTGTGACTCCTGAAAATATAGTTCCATGTTATCCTTATAAATTCTAGTCACTTTTGCTAGAGAATTCTAGAGCGACTTTTTATAGTCTCGTTATCATACTTATTTAAAAATTTCTGCAAATAGATGCAAACGCAAGAGGTTTGATTTAGTAACTGTTATTCTATACTGTTTAACTATTTCCGGTATCAAGCGATAATTTCTCGTTACTGAAACGATTCAATATCATTACGTTACCTAGAAAACCAGAGACCAGAAATACTAGGTCATTCCATCTATTCAGCTTAGTTGTTTAACCTATTCACATAGTTTCGTCATCCTTAGCTGTAATTTGGGGTAATAATTTTTTTTTATAAAATAAGGCATTTATAATTGCAATTTTTACTAATTTGCAATATTTTAGTTATGGCATTCCTTTTTACATGTATTGCAGATGTGAAGCTTCAGAAAAGATTAACGTATTATACGAAAAATGCATCTCTGTTATTTTTTTCAGTATTTTTCCTGTGTAATAAACCTTAAAAAATAAAAAAATATGCATTTAAGGGTTAATAAAAAGAATATTGCCCAGTTAAACTAATGGCATTGAGCTCACAGGTTACGCATACTGATGTACATTACAGCCTTATATTTTCAAGGGTTAATTCCGTTTAAAAAAAAATTAATAAGGGGAAACAGCTCTCCCTTTTTTTATTACTTGATCATTAAATCTCCTAAACTATCAAGGACATGCTTTATCATATAAAAAATCTATAGCCAAAATTCAGAGCAAATCGGATAATTCTTAATAAAACCCCATTTAGCATTTATATAATTTAAGAGGAGTTATCCTCCTCTTTTATACTGAACCATTAAACTTCCAAAACTATTCAGAGATTTGAACCAAATCTGACAATTCCGCTTGAAAAACCCATTTATATAAATTAAGGGTAGGAGCATTAGAACCTCCATTCCCCCTGTTTATATTTATTCAACGAACACCTAATAACAGTCACGGAATCGCCCCATCAGAATGATCCTATATCTAAATTTTGAAAGAAAACTTAATTCTGCATGAAAAACACATTTATATCAATTAAGGGGAGGGGCATGAGCCCCCCGTTCCCCTTCTTATACATATCGAATGAACTCCAAAAAACTAATCAGGGAAGCGCCTTATCAGGATATACCTATGTACAAAATTTCAAGTGGATCGGCTATTTTTATCATGAGTTATCGCGTTACGTACGAACATACATACAGAACGGGCGGGTACATAAGCTCTCAGGCTATGATAGCCTGTGAGCTAAAAAGTATTCAGTCGATTATTTAGTATAGGCAGACTATTTAAGTTCACCCATACTGCATTTATTAAAAGTTCATACATATATATTTTTTATATACCACTATTTTCGAAAAGAAAATATCCCCTTATTTAATCACACAATCTTAATTGAAACAATTTCTTTTCGGAAATAATTGTATTTTAAATAAAAAAAACCATAGAACCTTGCATTCAAACTCGATTTTGCCTGTTTTTCTGCAGTTTGTAACACTTTACTCAAATTGATGTAAAAATTTAAAGCACCTAATATAATTGAAAATGACTATAAACATTTATTCTGACTAATATTATAATTTAGTATAACTAGATTTATATCTCACCGGTGAAACAGAAAAAAAAATATATTTACTATTTTATGAGTCATTTCACAAAATACTTACATTTTCAGGGCACTTGAAAACAATTTGAGCTTAATAATAAAATTATTATTCCGTAGCAGTGAATACTAGGCTGTTTTTACAATTAAAGATACAATATGAAGATAATTTTTCTACGTAACAAAGATTCTTACCTATAAACCTACATTATAAATATAGTTTTTCTACATAAAACTGTACAGTAAAAATATATTAATAACATTGAAACACCTACTAAACACAATGATCGCGTGGTTATTTCTTTAAATAGAGGTTTGCGATGCACTATACACTTTTATTAGGTCTGGCATAGAGTAAGGTTTTGACCTTGGCATTATTGCAGCGTGTTTTATAAAGGACTCTTTCCATTTAAAGTTCAATAATTTATACTTTAATAAATGTAAATATGAAATAAATGACATTTTGTCACTAACGTTGCTTATGGTGTCCAGCGTAAATCGGGACTCCAAATGCTCTGTGCATCACTAATTTCTCAGAGTCTATTTCCCCATGTTTAATCGCAACGACATCCGCCATTAGAAAAAGCATTGGAAATTACTATAAAATAGTGGTGTTCAGAGCATTTAGAACCGCAATATGAGTGGGATTCTTGCAACAATACAGGATTCATATTTATGAAAGAATTCAGGAGATTTTTCGGTAGTACGATAACACCTTTCCAAAAGTTATTTTGATTTGATTGCAAAATACTTACATAGAGGTCATTTTATTTGGGGAACGGAATTTTTGAGAAAAAAAAAAAAAAAAAATAGTAGTCGAACGGAGCAACGTCCGGAAAATTTAATATCCATTCATTTAGTGGATTTTTTGTTGTGTACATTTTCAATGTAATAACTTTACCAATCAAGTTTGAATGTAATACCTCGTTTGTTTGCTTTTTCCTGGTGTTTCATGTCTATTGTTACCATGCTGCGCTTTGAGCTCTGGTGGGTGAATTCCCTCCCAATTGATTTTAATCTCGAAACGTCTCAATAGTTCTGGAACATATGACCAAATTTGTTTGAAGATAAAATAATGCATTTTTTTTCTGTGTGTGTGAGGATGTAGCGAACCGAATATTCGAATATTTTATTTCCAAAATACTGTTGCCAATATGACAAATGGGAATTTTGAATAAATTCACCTGCCAGAGCTTAACCCTTTCCGGCACGGGCAAATTCTGCTCTAAAATGAATAATTACTGACAGACACCGGAATTTGCAAACGATTTTCTTAATAATTAAGCTTTCTTAGCAATTAGACTTTCATTATAAAAGCAAAATGTCATTAAAATATAATTGATGCCGATCGCAAGTTTGTAATTAAAATTAGGTATCTCGGTCTGGGCACAGTGTGCTGGAAAGGGTTAACCCTTTCCGGCAACACCTAATTTTAATTCCAAACTCACAAACGGCACCAATAATATTTTAGTAAAATTTTACGTTTAGAATGACAGCTTAAATCGGGGAATTCTAAATTTCTAGAAAAAGTCTTTTGCAAATTCCGGTGTCAGTCAAAAATTTCTCATTTTAGGAACAGAATTTGTCTGCGCCGGAAAGGGTTAAAGGGTTAATGCTAACATTTTGTGCCACACTAAATACGAGAATTTCTTGAAAATATTAAAGTGTCATTCTCTATTCTTATTAAGAAAAAATACGATTCTCGAAAAGTCTTTCATGTTATTCAATAATATTACTTTAGTTATTAATATCGATCTTTTTATTTTTAACGAAATACATACATGTAAGATCGTTTTAAAACCATGTGTTTTTAAGAAATTTAATTTTTAAACATAGTATTTTAGTTTAAAGCTTCTGTAAGCTAATATTTCCAGTTTGTATATATTTTTTATTGCTCAGTTACAAAAGTATCGTAACAAAAGTCTTACAGAAATTAATTGAAACATTTTATGTTTGCCCAGTAACTTAGTACAAAGCGTCATTGATGTGACAAAATATTGACTCAGGTACTCTAGATATTTTCGTGCGCGGTGTTTGTCAAGCTAGAGTAGCGAAGTAATTAGAAATTGATGTCAAAAGCAGTTATAGCATGTAATTTAATATCCATTCATTTAGTGGGTTTTTTGTTGTGTACATTTTCAAATAGCACTGTTTTTTGCAGAACGTATAAGATATTAATTTAAACTTATGAGAAAATTTGAACAATATGCATATATACACATTCATTCTCTTTTCTTTATTTGATTGTTTAAAGAAGCTGAATGAAAATGTTAGAATAACTACTGCTATACAAAATGAATGATTTTCTTATTCAAATGAATTATTCGGGCACGCGCAAAAGCACAATCGCCATTAAAAAAAAATTATACTAGAAATTTTCTATCAAAAAATTTTTTTTCTTATTTTAATTAGAATTAGTTTATGAATCCCATAAATATGCAGTATTTTAAGGGTTTCGTTCATCTGACGAAACCGCGCGTGTCTCCGTCTTCTGTCTGTCTGTCCCTCACAGAGTTCATACACAAAAATTGTATAAGTCAGCGATTTCAAATTTTGTTTACTTGCAGCTGAATACTTTGTGTCATACAACATATCATAAAAAAACCTATTGTTTTAATTAAATTATTTTTTCAATGTCATCTTTTTATTTTTTCATTTTAAATTTTAAAAGAGAACCTTAATTTCTACGGCTTTCGCGTAGACATCATAGCTTGGAGTCAGTGCATCTCGCTAGTAAACAGAAGGTTCTTAGATCGAGTCCCGGTGTTGGAAATGAAAATTTCATAATAAGATGGATTTAATCAAAAGAAATTCCGCATTTTATGCCAATGTAAGGGTTAATATTACCATGATTTTGTTCATCTCATATTCATAATATTTTTTTCGAATTCAATCTTTGTTTCATTTAAAAAACTATTACTGTTTATTAAAGATTTAGCATTTTAAATTTCGTTTAAGCATTTTTTTGTTTTTAGTTATTTAAAATTTTATTAATATATCTGTTATTTTTTTAAATTTCAGATTTTCAAAAAATTTCGAATTTTGGATTTTATTTAAATAATTTTATTTGAACATTTTTAGTTTGATTAAAATAAATAACTTCCTTTCCTAATTATTGTAACATTAAATTTGTTGGTGCTATTAATCTAAGTAAAAATTTAATGACTATAAATTAACAGTTTGGATTTATTAATTAAATTATAAGTTGTTTCGAAAGAAATATTAAACGAAACACTCTGTGCGATCTACGATCACACTTACCCACTTTTGTTTTATCTTGATGCATTCTAAAGTTAAATGACAAAAAAAAAAAAAAAAAAAAAAAAAAAAAAAAAAAAAAAAATATTAACGAAGACTAGGGATGAGATTTCCGCGTTTTTGGACACCGGTTTTTGTTAGAGAAAACGATACTCTCTTATATCGCAAAAATGTTCCGATTAACCCTTTGAGCTCTGGTGGTAAATTTCTTTTAAAATTCCAAATATCACATTGGCACCACTATTTTGCAAAGAAAAAAACAGGTTAACGTGATACACGAAAAAATGCATTAAACCTTTTTCAAATAAATTTGGTCAAATTTTCTGGTGCCGTAGTGACATTTCGGAATTAAAATTATGTGGTAGAAAATTCTAACATCAGAGCTGAAAGGGTTAAATCTATTAATGTTTTCTCTAACAAAATACTGGTGGGCAAAAACGCGGAAATCGCCTTTTTTTAAAAAATAAAGTTTCTGGTTATAATTGATTAAAAATGTATAAAAATATTGGAAACTACGTTTTTGTACATGCTCAAATATTATTTAATAAATTTTATTCAAATGATTAAATCAAGGCTGTTCAACCTGGCGCCCGCGAGGTACCAGAGAATTGTTATAGAAATTAAGACCTTATTGAATCGGGGATGTTCGGAGATTTGATAATGCAAAAAATTGTGTAAAATGTTTCTGGTGTTTCAGGGGTGCCAGGTTGGAAATCCCTGGCTTAAATCATTCATTCTGCCCATCAATAAATGGAACATTGGAATAGTATCTGTGTAAAGGTTTATTTAAAAGTAAAAGATACATAAAAGCACTCTTCAATTTTTTGAATCGTTCCCAAAACTGATTCATGGCACATTTGTCGTATGGACCATAGCTGCCAATTTTTACGCATTTTTGCTACCTCTAAAATTGTTCAGAGATTTTCCATTTGTTTAATCATAAGATTTCGATGATTCGTAAGTCAATATTTACTATAAAATTTTGGTGGTAGGAAATATGCGTAAAAATTGGCAGTTATGCGTATGGACAATATACTGTTGCGCGATTTATTCCAAAAACTAATCAAAGCCCATTTAACACTAGAAGCGCCGGCTATTTTATTAAAATTTTATAAAAACTGTTTGACACCAGAATTTTTATTTAAAACTATTTAACTTATTTAATTAGCTTTTTTTTTTTCCATGTTTTACATATCTAACAAATTTTATCAAGAAGTTTCTGGTTCGAATTGGCTATTTTCAATTTGGCAGGGGGTCATAATGACCCCTAATGGCGGTTCTAGTGTTAAATCAGGGACTAACTGAATCTGAAGTTTGATGAAAATTTTGCATTTGTTTTTGAGATACAGTTAATGCGAATATCGTGAAAAATGCAGCATAGCGGAGCCACCTGTTGGGCAATTTGCACCAAAAAATGAACAGCTCCAATTTACATGAAGGAGTAACAGGATCTGAAGTTTAATAAGTATTTATGCATTAGGTCATGAGAGAAAACTATTATGATAATCATGAATTATGCAGCATAGCGGTAGGGGCATTTTCCTGGTGAAATTAGACTAAAATTTCAATTTTGAAGAACCGGTGAGAAAAAATTAAAAATTCTGTAAAGAACGTGCTTTGCGAAGGGGTTAAACGCGATATTTTTTAACCTATTTTGATAAAAAAAAATTATGCAGAGGGAGGATTAACAATACAGACCAATTCAATTTTTATCTTTTCCTACAATCGCATACCTCTTTTTCGATCTTTTTTTTTTTTTTTTTTTTTTTTTTTTTTTTTGCATTTCTTGGCTTTGTATTGAAATAGAATATAGTTTATTTTCAGCTTACTCATATGCATTATAAATGAAATATACAGGAATTTCCTTGGTGCTACAAAAAGTTTAAAAGTATACTGATGTTTGAATAAAAACTTAATTTTGAGAAATATTTCGACTTATTTTCTAGACTCTTCAACAGGTTTCTCATGGTCTTTACTTTTGAATGCCACTATTTTTGAATAGTAATTGCCATGTTTAGTTGTAGAAAGTTATAAATTCTGACACCAAATAAGGGAAGATTAACATTCAGAGATAGAGGTCCTGATATGTAAGGACCATGGTCAGTTGCGGAAGGGGGGGGGGTCCAAATGCTCTGAATACCAAAAAATTGCAATGTTTTCTTCGCCTTCATTAATAACAGAAAATTCTCAGATTAGATAAGACGAAAAGAACATTGCAAAATTAGTGGTATCCAAAGTGCATGGACCCCCCCCCCCTCACCCTAGCTACGCCACTGACCATGACAACCCTTTTCAAATTTTATGAATTTTAAGAGGTTCTCATTCTAGAGTATTATCTATTACAGGGTTCTTATAGGTCAGAGAATTTCCCTGACTTTAGATGAGAAAAATACAATATCAGGGCTGCCGTACGCGAAGATTTAATTTACTTCATACCACTTTCTCAAAATAAAAAAATATTGACATACTTTTCGAGAGCATATGCAAGAGAAATATACTACAGAATCTGTTCTTTTAAAATAGTGGTGCAAATAGAATAGATAAATAGTCGCTTTTGGCAGCCCTGCAGCACTTATTTATGTACTTGTCTTATGCACGCGCGCAATCACACGATTCAATTTTTGTTTCTCTGAGAAAATACTGGCATATCCCTAAAGCTATAGGAAACCTGTTTTAATATGTATTTTTAATTAAACAAGTTGTTGAAAAAAAACCAATGAAGAAGAGTGTTTACAGACATAAGGTTATAGCCATTCCTACTCGACTTCAATGCTCTCTGCTAAAATAAAATGATAAAACAAAAATTTCAAGTTTTTATTCATTTTTTATGTATCCTTGTAACGTTATCGGAGAATTTATCCTTTTATTGATATGTTAGAATTGTAAATATTTACACTTCTAAGCTCATTACAAAGTTATTCGTAACGCGTACGAATTTTTCTTTTAACAAAATGAAAAAAACATCGCATTTTCACTTTTTAAAGCAAATGTCGGATATTTTTTTCATTTGTTTCTATCCATTATTTGTCTCTGTTTCTTAAGTCCCCCCCCCCCCTCCCAGCAAATCTCTCTCTGGTGGTTTACTTTCTATAATAGATAAATAGAATGGTTGTTTCCTTTTTTTTTTGAAAGGTCTGATTCTTTAGTTAAAGTGAAATTTATTGATTTTTGTTATATTTTAGATGTGACAGAAGTTGTGTTGAATTTCAATCAAAGTAATATTGACTTAGCAGGTATATATATTACATATATATTCTACTTTCCTTCTCGATAACTCACCAGTCGACCACTTTGAATGCCTATTTTCTCTAATTATAGCACTTTCATTTATGCCTGCGCACTAAATCTTTTTCACTATGATTAATTTATTATTTTTGATGACACAATTTTAAATTATAATTACACATTATATTCCGCATGATTTCGAATTTTTTATGGAAATACTCAGCCATGGGCATTACACATGCATGTTGAATTATTTTTCAATATATATATTTTTTATATTCTCATTTGCTTTCTAAAGAAGTGTACCAAAGAAGCATAATGTATCTCTTTGATGCAACTTTTTGTTTAAATATGACTAATTGTCCTATGAGTATTTCTTTCATGAAGTAGTGTAACCATAGCTGCTCACTTCTACAACTTGTAAAATTTTTGTCTCACCAGTGTATATGAATAGTAATTTCTGCTTTATTTAATCGCTGAATTCTGCGATAAAATAATGTGAAAATATCGTTTGTGCCATATCAAACTATCCAATATGGAACATTGTTGCCAATGGACAATTTTTAAAACTTCAGCTTTCTTGATCGATACCAATTTTCTAAAATGGTAAAAGTCCCCTTGTTTTCGACTTAACCCTTTATCGGGCTATAGTAATATACTTACCGCTTAATTTTTATTAAAAGCCGGTTGATTTGCACCGAAAATTTTTGTGAGATAATTTGTGTTAATGTTAACCTGGCAGAACTGGCTTTTTTTATTTGAAATAAATTTGTTTATAGATTCTGGTGGAAGTGAACCTTTTCAATATTTTAGCCAAAGAAATCATTTGTCCAAAAAATGGCTAATCAGGGGCCACAGACGATTACATTTTATGCTTATTTTGCACCACCTTTTTCAAAACAAATATCTCTATCTCGCGATGAATACATGACCAAATGTTTTTTTTAGAATAGTAGTGCAAACCGAATATTAACCCTTAGGACTCCGGCGTCTCTTATACAAATTTTATTTGGCCAGCACCACTTTTTTAAAAGAAGTTTTCTTCATGTATGCAATTTAAAAAATACTCTGATTAAATAGGGCAAATTTTATTTTCCTTTATTAGTGACGACAAAAACGAATTTTGCAAGGAAAGATGTCTTCGCAGCGGAGTGCCAACGGTTAAAATAGTCGCCTGTGGTGACACTAAATAAATTACCGTAATTTCGGGTGTAATTTAGAATTATTTGCCGCAGATCAAATATTTTTTTTTCGACCCAGAATTTTTTTAGAAACAAATATAACTACTTAGATCGCCGTATATATTTGCCTTCAATCACTAAATAAGATTTCTGGCTCCACAATGAATTGTTTGATCCGCGGCTTATAAACCCGAAATTACGGTATGTTATTAAATAAGATATTGTAAAAGAACATTTATATAAGATTAAATAACGATAAATTACTATTTCAAATAAGTGGTGCCAGTGAAGTATTTTTTTTTAAATGTGGCAACATTGTTTTCATACTGGATAGTTTGACATGATACAGGGATATCAATTCAAAAATGGTGATGATAAAAGTTAATAGAAGTTGACAGCTATCTGTAATATTTAAGTATACAGCGGGGTTCGTGCGCATCACAGGATTCAGTGGACCGAAAAGTACTGGTCACTATAGCGGAGGGTAGATTTTCTTTATCATTAAATAACGAAATATTACTTTACAAAAATTCAGGTTAACGCTCCTAGAAAGTCCTTGTAGCGTACGAACTCTGGCACAGTAACGCCCATATGTAGAATTACAGTTTCATAATCTGCACAAATATGTGCTTATTGTGTAATGTCTTTACTAGATCGCTTCACTTTCTTTTTTACAATTAACTTAGAATGAGACAGAAAAAATGTTTGGCATGGATTTTTTTATTATGCACAAATTGCATCAGTAGCTAGATTTAAGCTATTTTTCAAAACTTTGTAACTAAAGAATTATATTATTTATTAACTAAAGAATTATATTATTATATATTTCCCTATTGTTTTACTTATAACTGATGTAATATAACACATTTGCTACAATTTCTTAAAGTTTTACTAAAAGTTCTTTATTGCTCAACAATGAATATATTGAAATTAAATTAACGATTGTGAAAGATAAAGTCCAAATTGATGCAAATAATCTGTTAATATCATTTTAGAACTGTTGCGTATATAAGGAAAAAATGAATCTTGAAAAATATTTGCATATTTCTTTGTAAGCCACTAAGAGAAAACAAACATTTTTTTTTATAAAGAGCTACAAACATTATATTTGCGTACCGATGAATATTTATCACTGCATAATTTGATGAGTGTGTAGTTAAACAGATTACCAATTTCTATCCGAATTCTCAGTTATGAATCCGGAATTTCTGAGTTAAAAGGATATTTTTGATATTTACGCTAATCATACAAATGGATTAACTAAATGTAGGGTACACATCTACCATATTTTCCGATGCATAAGAAAAGTCCAAAATTCGAGAGAAAGAACATATCCTTAGCATTTCCATGTAGTTGCATATGTAAATCGCAGAATTCGTGATAAATTTCTGCGATTATAGAAAATGCAGACTTTTATGTGAAAGTACCAAATAACAGAGATATTTATCAGTACATTGATAAAAATAGATCAATTTTTTGTTACAGCTCTCCGATTTAACAGTTTCAAGGGTAAAATTGGTAACTTATTTTCGAGCTAAATAATTGCAACATTTTTGTGAAAACATTTTATTGTGAATCCTACACATCTATAAATCCTTACTGCACTTGTAGCATCTATGCTAAGTGCTTACATGCACCCTAGCCTTATATGTATATGTAAGGTATGATCACCCATGGGGCAAACATCCATCAGTAAATTTTAGTGGATAATTTTGTTGCATTAAAACACTGTTGCATGCAAAATTATTGTTATGAAAGAGATAAAATTTTCTCTTACTTTTTACTGGTGGAAGTTTGCCTCGTTGGTTAGCAGGCTTTGTTTATTCTATCATCAATACTACCAGTGCGGCGAGAATTAATTATTCAGACTGCTTGATTATTACCGATTTCTCTGAATACGACAGGGTTCATATGGTTCCTGGAATTTCCAGACCAGGAAATTATTCAGTACAAGTACTTTCTGATAGAAAATCTCTGCTTAAATAAGCGAAATTTTACGCGTATAAGCTAGATTTATTACATTATAAAAAATACGGATATTGTGCATGGAAAGCAACGGTTATCACCCATTAGTGATGACGTGACACCTCTTGTCTTCTGGCCTTGAATATTTTGAATGCAGTGACCCTGTACGACTATTCGGCGTATTTAATTTCAGATTAAGTAGATTGATTATCCTGTTTTGAAAAATGTGGTGTCAATCAAGCGATATGAATAAATAAAATCTTTAGTAATCGTGTCCGTTTCACAATACAAAGGCACCAGAGGGTTAAATTTATAAAAATGCATGATATTTACCAAAGATTATCACGATATTTCCTTTAAGTAGTTATGCCCCTGTTGTTCTTGTTTCCGCCTCCAAACCTATGGTAAACCTAATTAAGGATTCGACTCTGTTCGGAGGCAATTTTTTTTTAACTTAAATTTTGACACATTTTTTGGTATTTTTCAGCGTAATTTAACGCAAAATAAAGAAAATTATAAGAAATATATAAAATATCTATGCAACTTTTAAAACATTTGAAGAATTTTGGTCATTTTTTAGCATTTTTTTAGCACTTTCCGGCGCAGTGTGTCCGATCTGGACACACCTAATTTTAATTCCAAACTTGCAATTGGCACCAATAATATTTTAATAAAATCTTGCTTTTACAATAAAAGCTTAAATTAAGGAGTTCTTGATTTCTTAATAAGTCGTTTGTAAATTCCGGTGTCAGTCGATAATTTCTCATTTTACAAAAGATTTTACTAACAGAATTTGTCCGCGCCGGAAAGGGTTAATAAAAACGACTCTGGTTCTAAAAAAAAAAAAAAAAAAAAAAAAAAAAATGCATATAACACAAATCATTTTTCAACCTATGCATATTAGACACTCTTGACAGTAATGAACTAAAAACTTGTTAATGAACGAAAATCTAAAAGAGATACAGCTGATTATATACAATTATATATAAAATTTCGGTAATTTTACGTGCAATTCTTTTTTAAAATAGCTATATATCAACAAATGAGTCACTTAGAGTTGCTTTTTTCGTTCATTACCCTCTACACATTATCGAAAAACCACGCAAAAAATTGAATGGTTATAGGATAATAAAATTTTGAGTTAGTACAATAGTCGTTCACCTATTCTGATGAAAATCTAATTTTTCAGAAAAGCTTTCCACTTCGGTTTAAAATACCGTAAGCTGCTTTTTTTTAAGACCTCTAATTACATTTATAATAGTCTTACAGGGAAAATAAAATCAAATTTAGAAATTAAAAGGTTCTTTCTATAAGAAAATCAAATAAAAAAATGCAAATATTTATCAAAATTGACGTTTCAAACGTAGGCGGATACTTTGATCCTTACCGGCACACTGTGTCCAGTCTGGGATACCTAATGTTTTATTCCAAACGTGCAAAGGGACCAGAAATATTTTAGTAAAATTTTGCTTTTGCAATAAAAACTTAAATTAAGGATTTAGGAATATCTAAGAAATCCGTTTGTTGAATTCCGGTGTCAGTTAATAAATTCTCATTTTACTAACAGTTTTGCCCGTGCCGGAAAGGGTTAAATGTAGTGCAATTTCTGGTTTATCTGGATCAGACAACCATCTTTCGACCCAGAAATATTATCAAATAATTAAAGGTAAATATGTAATGCGATTTATAAGTTGCATTTTATGAAAAAAGATTTCTGGGTCGAAACGTGATTGTTTGAGCCGCGGATTATAAGTTAGAAATTACTGTACATGTACTTGATATGAAAAAGAGTGATACGCAGCTTAAAGCGCTGAATGCAGTACTGCAAAGCTCCAGATTTCTGATTAGGTCTATTTTTTTCAAATACAAACATTCACTTTACTCAAAACAGAAATTCTGAAATCAAATAAGACAATGACTGCTATTCGAAAGTAGTGATACTAAAAAATACGGAGATTTGGTAGCCTTGATAATGCAAATATTAACAGATTTTGCAAATGCATGCAGTAACATTTTACATGTGTGAGAATAGGAATATCAGATTATCCCTTGAAACAAATTTTCTAAAATTTCCCTCCGGTTTTGAAAGATTACTAATCATGCATACTTGTATTTATCTACATATTTTTAAACATCTGTTAGTTTCCTTTTCTTCTACGTGGAAAAGATGGGAATTCGCGGAAGAGATGCCAGTATATTTTGCTTGGAAGAAGCATTTGCTCTGCGACCTCAGCTTGCACTCCGGAATAATCGATATACTCAATTTGACTATTTTGGGAAAGAAACCCGTTGGAAGTTTAATACGAACTTTTCTTGGCATACGTAACAAATGTAATAGCTTGAAGCCAATAGTTATTAGCCTAGGTGCTAAGACTTAAATGTTTTGTTTACAACTTTTTCTTTATAGAAAAATGACTTCATAAATTGCAGAATCCTGTAGTTAAATAAGTCGTAATTTTCTAAATGCAAAATTTGTGTTAAAATTTCGTAGTTTTGGCACTTATGGTTATAAGTTACGTATATACACGGTACCCTAAAATGATCCGAATGCTTTAATAGTTCAATAACATGTAACCAATACCAGTAACTGAAGTTACTATTTGAAAAAAAACAATATGCGAAATCAGAATTTCTATAATATGGTTGCTTATTTCTAGCTTCAAATATTTCGACAGATGAAACTGTATTACTTTGACCCTCCTACAACCTGCTTTTAACATTTTCTGTGAATTCTTAGTTTTACATGATTTGAACCAGAAATTTAATTTTAATACTTGCGTCATTTTCCTATGAGGTGGCTATTTAATTTCATATATTAAGTACAAATTCTTCATTTTCTAATTTTGAAACTTGGAAAATTTCAAAGTAGAAACTATCTTTGGTCAAATAAGATCTCAGTACTACAAGGAGAGTTAAACTGTAATATTATAATTTCGTAATCTAAATCGAAAACTATTTATTTTGCATTTCAATATAATTCGGAATGACACTTCGACGGGTCGAAGTTATACAGGCGAAATATCGAGAACTGATGTTGTATTTTACGACCGCATACAAGTCGTCTTGTGGAGAACATGCTAAAAGTTGTAATAATACAGTGTATGGAATAGCCAACATGCTCTCCTCGCTGAATCCGAACAAGCATGTTTGGGACACATTTGGAGACGCATTACAGTGAGTCTGGTGCTTCATTTTACTGTCAGATATTAAGAGATTGCAATTCTTGAGAAGTGCATCAGTACTCCCCGAAAACATATCGGTAATATCATCGAATCCACAAGAAAACAGGTGTGCGATAATTGTATGTATTCGAAGAGACCACACGCCATATGGAATACCTTGCATCATTTCTAAACTGTACTTCTTTGTCATTTACATGTAACCAAATTTGTTGCTCTAAACCATCTTTTCACGTTCTATCCATCTTTTCAAAGAATTAATGCTCTCTTCAAAAAGTTTTTTTGACTTTTTCTGAATTTCGGATTGATACCCATGTTACTCTCAATTTTTTGTCCATGAATTGCTATTTGCCGAAAATAATTCAGATACAGTACTCTCTTTGAATAAAAAATGCTGGAAAGGTTTTTTTTTTAAAGGACAAATTTTTCAGTCAAACTTTTTTAAACAAATTTCTTAGTATGTGCAAACTTTACACGTCAAATATAGGGCTGTGCAAAACATCTGCATTACTTTTTCGTTTATTGGTGAAAATTACTGTAGGGGAATTTTAGACTATGCTATGCGTTTTGTAATGGAACTACATTTTAGCATAATGTGTATTATATGATGAATGTATAGGGGAGAGTGGGGATACTTGAGCATAGGGGATACTTGAGCCACCCCTATTATCTCACAGTTGGCCAATTTTTCTTTCTAAAACTGGCAAAATGGTAACATATTTATAGTTCTGAACACGTAAAATTGGTGAAAATTACTGTATTACTGTAGGGGAATTTTAGACTATGCTATGCGTTTTGTAATGGAACTACATTTTAGCATAATGTGTATTATATGATGAATGTATAGGGGAGAGTGGGGATACTTGAGCATAGGGGATACTTGAGCCAATTTTTCTTTCTAAAACTGGCAAAATGGTAACATATTTATAGTTCTGAACACGTAAAATTGGTGAAAATTACTGTAGGGGAATTTTAGACTATGCTATGCGTTTTGTAATGGAACTACATTTTAGCATAATGTGTATTATATGATGAATGTATAGGGGAGAGTGGGGATACTTGAGCATAGGGGATACTTGAGCCACCCCTATTATCTCACAGTTGGCCAATTTTTCTTTCTAAAACTGGCAAAATGGTAACATATTTATAGTTCTGAACACGTAAAAAAGAAATCACATACCTTGGTACCATTTTAAAAGTATGGTGATTAACCCTTTTAGCTCTGCTGGTAGAATTTTCTACCACATAATTTTAACTCTGAAATGTCACAACGACACCAGAAAATTCGACCAAATTTATTTCAAAAGGGTTTAATGCATTTTTTCGCGTATATTGTAAATCGGTTTTTTTCTTTGCAAAATACTGGTGCGAATGTGACATCTGGCTCAAGTATCCCCTCCATGGGGATACTTGAGCCACGATGTAAAAGAAAAAGTAAAAATTTATTAGACATAGAAAAATAGTTCAAAATTAATTGAAAGTGGTTTTCAATTGAAGAAAAAATATCAAATTTTCATTTTCAATATTTTATTTTGTTCTAAGAAACTAGAAGATAGCCCGTCAAAATGACGTGCATTTTTAAAGGACGATAAAAAAAATACAACAACTGTAGTCAATCATAGCCACTTTAGGCTGAAACAATTTTGATAAATACAGCGATTAAACTTGGAGAGGGAAAAATCTAATAAAAAAATTTCAACTGAAATCTGCCTCTAAAACTATAGCAAAACTATCTGGTAGATGGGGGTGGGGATTATAATGAAATTTAAAACGCATCCGCGGTTTGCTTAAATAAAAAGTTTTAATTAAATAGTGTTTTTGAAATCGTGAAAAGATTTCAAAGCGAAGTAAAATGTAGTGACGTCATTTACTGCTCCCACTGTAAATCTGACCATTGAGAGCGCTCCATTACGACTATGGAACGGTTTCATTGGTCAGAAAATAGATTGCCTTTAAAATCGGAGGTAACTTTGTACAATGTTTTTTATAGATTTGAAATTCGCAAGAGTCATTCACGGCTGTAAAGAAAAAAAAATTAAAACAACCCGAATATAAAAATTTTAAAAATATTGCATTTAAAACGCCCCTTCGCTTTCCTTTAATAAAAAGTTTTAATTAAATATACACTGTAAAAAATTTTACTCATTTGCTACAGCGTCACTCCACCGCTTTTATAGAAAACGGTTACTTTACTGTGTTATGGAGCATTGTCATTGGTCATAAAAGAGATATTCTATAAAAGCTGTGGATTGCCGCTGCAGCAAATGGATCAAATTTTTAACAGTGTACTTTTTGAAATCGTGGAAAGATTTCAAAGTGAAGTAAAATGTAGTGACGTCATTTAAAGCTCCCACTGTAAATCTGACCAATAAGAACGCTCCATTACGGCTATGAGAAGTTTTCATTGGTGAATGAGTTTCTTTTTCTCGTGGATAGATTGACCCCGGAATTGTTATACACAGAGGGGTTTTATATATACGTATAATTGTAAAAAATTAAAAAAAAATAAAATTAAAAAAATGGCTCAAGTATCCCCATCTTCCCCTACTTCATACACAGGGCTGCACTAGAAAATTCAATTAAAAAAGTAACTTTTGATGGGATTTGATGAAATTGTGTTTTCAAATGTGCTATGCGCTGGAATATACTTGAAAGTGCAGATACATTGGCATAGTGAGTGGAACTGCTGTCAATCAAAGTTTAGTATAACTTTTTTCTGTATACTTTGCATCACCGGAATTTTAGTTTTAGGAATTTCTTTCCCATAAACAAGTCCACGAAAAAAAATTCTCAAGCTACAAGCTGATTTTCACAAGCTTGAGCTGTTAAGCTAGAAAAGTTTTAAAAGAAATGCCAGGGGTGCAAAAATCTAAGTGCCATCAGGCAGTTTCTTATCACTAATTTATTTCCTTATTTTTTGTCTAATACTGCGTGTAAAATTCTTGTAAAAATGTTATTAAATTTTAAGGGAAGAAAACTTTTAAATTTTAGTAGTGAGAGACTGCCTGCTGGTTCCTAGATTTTTGTAACCCGGGGTAAAGCCCTATCTGCTAAGTTAACTGTCATTGCTATCACGTTTCGTACAAATATTAAATCTGTCTTCTTGATTTGGTTTTGCAATTATAATTAAAACAGCTATTGCAGAAACAATATTGTCAGTAACTTCTATAGACAAATTGTTATAATAATCTTTTTATTGTTTTGTCTCTTTTATATTATTATTTTTTGTTCACTTTTCTATCCAAATAAATCCAACATAGTATGCAAAGCAATTTTGTATTTATTTCGAATACTCTATAAGTTACAGACTTTTTTTAAAAAGATATATATTTATTTTTCAATCACCCAGTACATTCTAATTAAATATAATGCATAATAAATATTTTTACCTTGTACCTATTTCTATTTATAAAAATGCAACAGTGCTTTTTATAAAACCATTTTTGTAAAACTTTATCACTTTATAAATAAAATGCTTCAAAATTGATCAGGAAAACAGCAAAAAATATAGCATCATTTTAAAAAATTGTAATAACATAATTTTATTTTTATTCATATTATTTATCTTTTCTTAAAGTTTCTTTTATCTCATATTAAACTAAATGAACTATCTTTCTAAATCATGATTCTAGTCGATAGAGCATCGTGTGTAAAATGTGAAGCAATAAACTTTATGACTTAGCAAAGCCCATTTCTATTTATTTCTTGTAAATAGCCTTTCAAGAGAATATTTTACGAGAATTTAATGTTGTGCCTTTATGGTAGCGGTACATTAACTTAAATAAAATTAAGAGAAAATGAAATTTATCTAGCTCCTTTTTATAAATTATTTTATGTGAGCTTCTCAACAAACATAATAAAACTGATGAGGATATTTATGAGAGAGATGAGGATATTTATGAAATTAATGAGCAATGTTGTTATGAAAGAGATATTATTAAATTAAATTAAATTAAAAACTTTACTTTTTATAATGGATAAGTTAAATCAAAGAGAAACAGAAGCATAATCCTTTACAGCAATATGAGTAGTGTCACTGTTGCATTTTTCATGACAAGTGATCAGTTGACAAATTACATTTTTTTACAGCAAAAGTAACTTAACTTTAGAAAAGCCATGAGTTTTAATCAAATTTCACTAAAACATTTCCAACCAGAATTTTGATATGAAACAATTAAAATTTTTTTATTTAACATTTTTCGTCTTTGTATCTTTTACAAACCTTTTTAAATGAAATATTTGGTTGGAACAAAAATATATTCATATGTTAGCGGTCAAAATGACCGCTCACGCTCGTTCCAGTGTTAATGCGGTTCTCATATTCCCTGCTTAATGAACGCAATCAATATCTGACGGACTTTAAATCGTAAAGTTATAAAACTGGCAGAGCTAATTACTAAAGCGATTTGGAAAAGAAATGCCGTTTATAATCTTTTGATAATTTGTTATTGAGTTATATGCAGGCATGCAAAAATCTAGACGCCAGCGGGCAATCACTCACCACTAATTTTTATTTTTCGAATATTGTCATTTTTTGCCTCTATTTTTTGTAAGAATGCTAATAAAATTTAAATGATGAAAACTAATAAAATTTAGCTGTGTGAGGTTGCCCGCTGGCGCCTAGATTTTTACACTTTGGATTATATGTGAATTTTATCCATGTAATTATAAATTTTTCTTTTTTCCAACACTTATGTCCGGAAATTCTGTTGAAAACGCCATCTTTGACTGTATCTTAAGAAAGGTCTTTTGCTTTTACCAAATAATAGAAACCAATTTCAAATACACAGTTTTTTAATAGGCACAACTGTCAATTTCATGCGCTTTCGAACAAAAATGAATTCAGAAATGTGTCAGAGATAAGTTTGTAACGTTATATGCTTGCTGAGTGTCATTTATAACGTTTGGTTGGTCGTGGTGGGAGTTAAATGCAGACATACTCAGTACTTAAGATAAAACAACAAAGTTTATTAAAATGATGAGGGCTGAAGGGAAGTGGAGCAAGTCTTAATTTTACACAACTGAGAATACTATGAAAAAGCTACACGCATACTCACAGGCTCCGGACGAGCTCAATCGTGGCACCTTCCAACACTTCTCACTATCTCTTGGCTGAGCTACTAGATAAAGCTTAATTAGACAGCCCGTGGCTGTATGTAATTCTTTATTCACAAATAATCAAAATGAAACTACTATGAAGTTTCTTACCCCGGCCAACTCTCAAGTCAACTATCGAAACTCCTTTACACTTCACTGGAGGCCCGCTGCTACTTTCAATCGGCTAGCACTTCGCTGAACAACATCTCACTTCGCTATCTAACGCCACAGATACTCACACACTGGCTAACGCCACAGATGCTCTCTCGCTGGCTAATGCCAGAGACACACACCACACACTCACACCCAAGCTTTTATACGCTGCAAACTGAGATACTTCACATTAACATATTACTAATAACCGCGAGCTAACTGCAGAATCCGAAAGAGCACACACACTCTAGAAAGTTAAAGTAAAAGAGAGGATAGATGTCGCTTTTACGCTTACACATGTTAAATTATTGACGTCACGATCTCAGAAATACTAAAGTGCCTTTATGCAAAGGTCACTCTCTCACAAGTTTCTTTACGATATGACTCAATATATACAGGGTTCGTACGCATAAAGCTGTTCAGGGGATTTTAGGTGTTTTGGTATCAAAAATTTCGTAAAGCAATATCTGAAAGTAAAATTTTATTTTCATCAAATAAGGCGATTTTAACATTATAACAACTCTTCAAAGTTCTTGAAGCATACGATCCCTGATATAAAATTATAACAGACTTAAACAGACATTTCGTGCTATTTCAAAAATCTTTCAAAGTGTAGCTCATAATTTATAATTTTCTAACCTGAAGTCAAGATAAATTTTCGTGTGTAAAAGCAGGTATTCGAATTTTAAATAATATCCAGATTATGTTTGGAATGTATTTCCCTAAGAAATGTGAGGTTCGTTTGCGAACATGTAAATGATAGTTTATCGCCTGGCTTTAATATTATCTTGAATTTTCGACTTATTCAATCGCTATAAAGGTATAAGACAAAGTGAATAAACTACAGAATTTTCCTGTTTGTTTTGATCCTAACAGGTAAAATAAAATGAGCAGAGGGAGTGTTACAAGTTGAAAATGAAAGTTATAGCAAATTTTATTATGCAGACGGCTTCTTGTAAAAATGTGAATAGTATATATTTATAAAGAAATGCATGCGAATGGAAACGATTCTTTTCTTTATTTTCAAATTAATGACAAAAAGCCATCGATTTTTATATTTTTTACCGTTCATATATAGACCAAAAAATATCAATTGTTGTAGTAAAAAATGAAATATTTTCATGAATGAGTCATCATAAAAAAATTCTTTAATTGTTATCAATGTTTAATATGCCAAATTTTGCGGGGTTTTTTTTCGTATCACTTAAATTTTATGAACAAATTTTGCATTCTTTAAATCATAAAAAATCTACAATCAAATATGACAATTTTTTTTTATTTAAAACAAAACGCGCAAATATTGGCAGCTTTTGTATTCTATAAACAAATGAAAGAGCACCAACACATAAAACAAAATAAACATTTATAAGGCAACCGAAATAAAATTTATCGCTTCAGAGAATATCATCATTATTCTCTGGTTGCGTATCACCTTTCAGAAGTACATTTACGTCAGGATCGATGCTTGTTTATTGTTTGATGTCACCTTTACTTTAGCTTAGGCGAAAGCGCTAAAGTGCTTTATTCACATTATTCTTTCAAGATGTGGTTGATGATCACAAAAGAAGGTAAAAAGGGTTTTATTCAAGCTTCTGTAAAAAAATTTTCTTTTTCTTTATAGAAAAAATTATATTAACATTTCCGTTTTGGATTTAGAATGAAAATCAGAGGATACAGATCATACAAATATTTGCTATGGCTAATTCCATGTTTTTTTTTTTTTTTTTTTTTTTTTTTTTTTGTAACGACACATATTTGAAAATTTTCATGTTTATTGGCTAATGTCATTTTCGAATTGTTTATTTATTGATAGTTCTATGCGTTTTTGTAGTGAATTTTACATTTCTGACAACTGCTATGTTTGTTGGTCACCGTTATTTTCAAAAAGTTTACTTAGCTTTATTCAGTTAATGAGGTATCTCCGATAAAATAAGTCACATTTTTCCGTTTTAAAATACCGGCAGCAAAAACTCGTAGTATGTAACTTACACTACATGTGTTCATGGAAATAGCCTTATTTCATAAACAGGATATCTACGATAAATAAATCACATTTTCCCGTTCTAAAATATTGGTAGATAAAAATAATAGCATGTGACTTACATTACAAGCAACTACTGGAAAAAGCTTTACATAAAATGCTTTTAATCCTTGCATGAGGAAAGTATTGCATTAGTAAAATGCTAATGATCGAGTGACACCAGAAATTACCAACAGATTTATTTGCAAATACACAGATTAAAAACTACGGAAGGATAAACATATGAAACAAATAATTTGTTTTTAGACTAATTGAAGGGTGTAGAGTTCAATTTTGCTGTCATATTTGGATACTGCTATTGAAAAATACAACATTAGGGTTCGTTCCAATGAGTAAATGCCCCCCCCCCCCCCAAGCAAGTTTTATATGCATAATTTAAAACTAGATTTATTTTCAATCGTCTGGTAAATAGCCATTTATTCTGGAATAATTTGATGAAGAGTTAGTAAGGGGTGTTTACTTTTTTCCTCACGACTGTACACTGTATGGCCAAACCTGTGAGTGATAATACGTGGACATACGTTAAATATACTATAATACGTCTCTGTTAGAATTCGGTTTGTAATATATGAGATTTTGGAAAATTATACATCATCAGCAACTTTTATAAAACTACTAAAATTCATCTTTCTATATGCCAGTATCTTTCTAAATTTTAGCTATATTAGACTGGACTTTTTCAGGGCTACCACTTGCAACTATTTTTATATTCCATTCAAACCGATATTTTTAAAATAGAAATTTTGTTATTTAAAAGTTTTGTTTTTATTTATTTATTTATTTTTTATAGAAATTTAGTTAATAGTATATTTCACATGCACATGCTGACTAAGTATATGTGAACGAATTTTGACTTCAAACAGCTGTGCGAGGTATAACAAAAAAGCCGTCACCTGTGGCAGCCCTGCTTTTAACACGATTTGCCCTGAAGAATTTTACTACAGTTATGGTTCAGTGACATGGTTCTTACAGGTCAAAACATTTCCCTGATTTTAGATCAGGGATGCACCAGTATTTTCTGAGAATAAAACACGCCTTTTGGAATCGCGAGATTACATAAGTCGGGTTTTTCCTAATAAATATATAGGTAATTCAGCAGAAAGTGTAGGATCCCTGAGGGAGTCTTTGAAAAAATTTCATATTTCACCATGTTGAACAGAAAGAAAATTTTCTTAACAAACGGGAATAATTAATTGGTATTTGATTTTATATTATGCAATGAAATAACAATAGAATTTCTTTTGGATAGAGTGAAAAAATATTAGAAAATTGTTATAGTTCTAAAATACTTTTACATAAGTCATTGTAGATTTTCACAAATTAAAGAAAATTATTCTCATTTGCATATTTCGCTTACCTTAGTCACAATCTTGCACCATACACAGCACAGCTAAATTTACTCATGGTTATATCAGCAGGCATTAACTAATGTAAATTAGAAGAATTGAGCGAAAACAATAAGGTAGATGATAAAAAATTAATAGTTCGAGGAAAAAAGGTAAAACTTGCAATTTTTGAAACAGTTCGACCTTCCAAAAGATAATTATTCGATACAAAAAACTAAAGAAGATTGAAATAAAGAAGGAAACGACTATCCTAAACATTAAGAGTGAGAAATGTTAAAATAATAGACAGGATTTTTGTAAATCCCGGAATTAGTGTTAGAAAAATAACAGAGGATTTGCAAAAATACGGCAATAAAATAGTACATGAAGCTATCCGAAGAACTATATATGATGGTAGGCTTAGGTCTAGAATTGCAAGATGGAAGCCATGTATCTTTCCGATCAATATAAAGAAAAGTATCGACTTTACTTGAAGATATGCACATGCATCCCCTGATTTCCGGAAACAGAAAATATTTTGAGTTTAATCGTCTAATGAACATGGTAGCATATATGCTTCCAAAAGTGTTTCGAGTATAGTCGATTTTTCAATTCGGATATTCCACATTCACATAAGAAATTTAACCCTTCAGCGGTCGGTGTCGACAAAACAGGACACTTAATTTTAATTGTACCTGCATCAGAGATGTTTTAATTAAAATTTTCTTTCGATAAAGTATGTTAGAATAAGGAAGTGTTAATTTTCTAATAAATCTATTTGTAAATTCCGGTGTCAGTCCACAATTCCATCATTTTACAAACAGAATTATCCCACGCCAAAAAGGGTTCAAATAGGACATAGGTTTCTTAGCAGTTTTGGAGAAAAATCTAAAAGGAAAATTTCTCTAAGAAAATTCTGGTGTTGAGTTAGCGGACCATTTGGGAGTCCTGTCTTCATCTTCATGCATCTTTTTACTTTTGTGATCGTTTAGATATCGGTATTTTTACACAATGTTGCTAGATTTGGGAATGTTTTCATTGAAAGTATCTATCAATATTTAAAATTTGCATCCTCATACAGTTAATAAGTAGTGAAGTTCAAAATTTGAAGAAGGAATGCGTTTTGATGCTACAGAGTGAAAAGAATGTCCTTGCTCTGAATTCATTATTAAACAAAAAATTCACCAAAAAGGTATTAATATCTTCTTGTACTTTTGTGCAAGAGATGCGATACTCTTTTCTTAACAAATTAAGTGTTTATTCTTTTTGTTTCCAGTTAAATATGTTTATGGATGTCGTGGACTTTAAATTTCTAAGACTTTCCCATCTGATGTTGAAAATGCAACGTTTGGTGTATGTATATATATATCTGAAATCCTTAAAATTGTGTAAAATGCGGGTTTGTTCCATAAATTGTGCAGTTGTATTCTGATTTCCTTTACATTAGTTCAAGTCAAATGCTCAATGTATCAATGATTAGAGCATTTAAAACTATAATAAAAAGTATTTCGATATTCATACATATGAAGGAAATCTTTATTCAGACAAAGATTTAAAAAAAAAGCTTATTGAATGTTTTGCTTCAAAAATAAGAGTATCTCTTTTTGAAAATTTTAATGTTTTAAAAATAATATCAACGGTTCTGATATAACAGCGGAAAACGATTTCATCCATGAAGAAATTCCATTTATAATCAAACTTTTATCAGATTATATCAAGTATCTCGAATAACTATATCTCTATCCATTTCCTTACGGGTTTTAAGTACCTGGTTTGCGGTTTGGAAAATTCAATTTAGAAAAATCGATTAACAATGTTTTGAAAAGGAAGAGGAACTTATGAATTATAGAGAACTGATTAAAAGTGATGTTGCATTGCGATTATCAGTAACAGTACCGTGAATTATATGTGTGTGATTAATTTACATCTGATGAAATATTTTTAGAAGTAAAGTGCATGTTAATAATTGCGAATACAAAATGTTATTAAATTAATATTACAATTGAACGTATAACTTTAAGTATGTTGGAGTATAAATAAGTAGTTCGTTTCTTAAAGAACATTCATTTTTGCTCAGTTTCCTTGTTGGTAGTATAAATGACTGTGGTTGCAATGAAAAATACGTAATTTCTTGTTCTTATCTTTTTGTTGCAATTAGTGTATATGACTTATAGTGTAGAGTCTGCATGCTTAACCCATATTTCACCATCGTCCTTAAAATAGGACACCATGTATGAATGGCCTTTATATAAATTCTTTTGAGTATTTTAATTCAAATTAAAGGCGATATATTTTTAAAAGTCTGTTAAGTATATCGTTGCTCTTATTGTTAGTTTAAATTAATGTTAAATATTTTTTTTTAATTTTTCAAAATGGTGATTTTTTGAAGATTTATTTCTTACATATTCAATACATTATTTCTTAAAAGATTTTGCTATTAAAAATAACGGTTATATAAATTTATTGAGGTAATATTCTACACTTTTCTACAGATAAAAAAGATATATTAAAAATATATATCTAAATGGTCTGTTTTCCTTATATTTCATACTGTCCTAAAAATAGGACGATGGTATAATCCACTGATACATAATCCCTACATTAAGTAATGGGAATAATCCATTCTTCTCTGTGATATTCCAAACATTTGTAGGGATAATCTTTAAATAGTTGACACCTGCAGATCACGTGTGTCTGCAGGTGTTAGGTACACGTGTCAGACTGGTTTGTGTGAGGGGATTCCCCGTGTAAGAAAGTAAAAAAAATTGCATTGTGAAATTATTGTGTACGTCGTTTCTCTTTGCTTCGTTTCGGAAACTACTTAGATACTAATGCTTAAAAATGTCTCGTAAATTTTTAACTACTCAGGAAGCCTTGGACTTTTTGTGAAGTTTAGATGATAGTGATTTTGAAGACAATGGCAATGAATTAGTTATTGTACCTCCAGATCCAGTGACACAGAGGACATTGATGATTCATCTGTAAGGAAAGTAGAAGAAATCATGTGTGATGAAGTAGATTCTACAGAGGTTGCAGGAACGATTGAAATTTTAATTCCAAATAGAAATGAAAACATTTCTGTAAATCCGAAATGGGAAAAATGCGAACCTAAGTTCGAACGTGCTTCAAAAGCATTTCCTCATGAGAGCCTTAAAAGAGTTAAAGATAATGTGGCTGGTAAATCTCCTATTGAACTTTTTGAAATGATCTGTTTGAAAATGATTGAGCTGACGGTTGAAGAATCAATTAAACATTCCAGACAAAATAATAATCATGGTTTTGAAATAAGCATGGATTAAATGAAACAATTTTTAGCTGTTCTTTTCTATAGCGGTTATCATATTTTACCTCAATAGAAAATGTACTGGGGAAATGCACCTGACATTGGAACTTTACTTGTAAGTAAATCGATGTCATTATCGATGTCATATCTTCATTTTAACGATAACTTGCGACTTGATCGGAATGATCGCTATTTTAAAGTGAGGCCACTTTATAATCTGTTAAATGAAGGCCTTCAACAATTTGGAGTATTTTCGGAATTTTTAAGTATTGATGAAAGAATGGTTAGATACTTTGGAAAACATGGCTGTAAGATGTATATAAAAGGAAAACCAGTCAAATTTGGATATAAATTATGGATGCTAACTTCTTTCAACGGAATCCCGTATTATATTATACCGTACCAAGGTGCAAAGCAGAATAAAACAGAACCTGCATCTATCGACAATATACCATCTACATCGAAATGCCAAGCTATGAAAACTCTAGAAGGGCAAAAGAAAAAAATCCAAAGGTTAAAAAGAATCAACCAAATCAGAAAAAAGTGAATGAGCCATTATCTCACACAGTTGTCCAGAACTTGCTGTCAATAATTGCAAATCCTGAGATACATAAAATTTACATGGATAATTTCTTTACTTCCTATGAACTGCTATCCATTCTGGCAACCAAGAACTTCTTCGTTACAGGTACTGTTAGAGAAAATAGAATCTCTAAGTGTCCACTTATGTCTTCAAAAGCAATGTCGAAATTGGAACGTGGATTTTTTGACAGCAGATTCGATACAAGGAACAAAATAGCCGCAGTTCGGTGGAATGACAATCGGGTTGTTTCTGTAATCATTAATTTCGAAGAAACAAAGAGTATCTCAACAGTAGAAAGAAGAGTAAAACGTGGTAGAAAACAGGTAAAGATACCTGCGTGCATTACATCCTACAATAAATACAAAAATGGAGTTGACTTGTTTGATAATCATGCAGCATCTTACTTTACTTCAATTCAAGGGAAAAAATGGTATTGGCCATTATTTGTTAATGCATTTGAAACAGCGCTTGTTGCTTCATGGAAGCTCAATCAGTTATTTGGAGAAAATAGTCTGAGCCTGCTTGATTTTCGAAGGCACATAACAGTTGCCTATTTGGGGATTTCTATTCCAAGAAAACCATCTTACAGAAAATTGGGTCTTCAACAGAGTAATGCAAATTTTTTAAGGATTCAGAATGAGCATGTGTTGATAAAACACCCAGAAAACCGACAAAGAAGATGCCAGCTAAAACCTTGTACAGGAAAACCTATCAAAATATGTAAAAAATGTAACGTCGGACTATGCTTAAGATGTTTTGTCCCATTCCATTCATCTAATAATGAATAGCAGTGGATTATACCATTGTCCTATTTTTAGGACAGCCTGTACCAATCAAGCTAATAAAAAATTGGTAAGTTTTTTGATTTTGTGTGTACACATAGGCTTAATGAAGCATATATTTAAGATTTTATTTTAAAATAATATTTCTTTCAATGCTTGGTACGATATGGGTTAATAAATAAAATAAAGGAGACACATAATGTGTTAATTCATCACTTGCGAGCGAAGTAGCTGCGGAGGTTGTCACAAGATGTTTTAATCGAATTATCAGTTTCTGATTATCTCCGAAGAAAACTTCCACCAGTAAACTAGAATAGAGTTTTTTTTTCTTATTTTAGCACCTTTTCGGTAGAAAATTTCTCTCACAAATAGCCGAAGAATATCTATTTCTGTTTAACTATGTCAGTTTATGCAGGTATTATAATCTTTTCGCTGACACTATAAGGAGATTGTTTTGCTTGTCACAATGCGGCGGAACTATTACCGAACTTACCGAACTGTTTTTGATTAAAATTTTCCAAAAATGAGGCGGTTAAATATTGAGAAATTTTATGCATAAATTTAATGATGGAAGTTTTAGGATGACTGTCCCTCTTGAACCCCTGTGAAAGCGGTTATAGTTGAAGCTTCACTATTTTAACCCTTTGAGCTCTGATGGTTGAATTTTCTTCCAGTTAATTTTAATTCCGAAATGTTACAATGGCACCGGGATATTCAACCAAATTTATTTGAAGAAGACTTAAGGCATTTTTTTTCTTTCCGTGTGTATTGTAAAAAAAAAATTCTTTAGAAAATACTGGTACCAATGTGACGTTTAAAAACTTTGAAGAAATTTACTCATCAGACCTCAAAGGGTTACGGATATGTCAGTTCCTTTTCCCTAATAGTTCTATTTCTAGTTGTGACTGAAGTAATTGGGGAAAGCCCAAGAGTGTGGCTGTCACTCTTGTGACATACGGATTGTCACTCTTGTGACAATCTCAGTGTGGCTGTGCTGATTATTTAGATCAAATCAACAGTTTCTGTCTACCGCTGAAGCAAACTTCCGTTAGTAAATTTCGAATAGGAAATTTTGCCTTTGTTTATCATCTTATTCACAGAAAATTTCTATTACAAATCTGATAAAAATTTCTGTTCTTTTTTAAAGATGGAACTTCATCTGAGTATTATAATCGTTTTCACTGAGAATGGCAGGAGGTTGTTTAGGTTTTTACAACAGGGAGGAAACACTGGGCCTAGAGTACTTCAGAAGTAAACTTCCACCAGTAAAAATAATCATCTATTTTCGATTACAATTATGATTGAAATCCCACGTCCGTAAAAATTTAAGAAAATTTCTGGATAAGTTTAATCGTCAAAGCTCTTCCGGGAGGCGATGAGTCACTGCAAAGCCGCTGTAAAGCTTCTTAATTTGTGAGTATTTCACTTTCTCTTTTTTTTCTTGTAGTTCTGTGGTAGAAAAGCTGAAGCCAATTCGTCAACGAAAACCGCCGTTTTTTCTTATCCCGCAGGCATAGTATTCAGTAGTCTTTGTGCAGTCATGTCAAAATAACATAGTTTTCTGAATAAAAATGTGTTTTTTTTTAATCGCGTAAAATGGAAAGAAATAAATGAACACCACTTGAAAGTTAGTTAGACTAATCTTCAATGCTGACTGAATTATTTTTAAATCCAGGTTTTAATATCTATTTTTTAAATCACTTTCTTTAGTTTAGTTGATTGAATTTATCATTCGTTTTCGAATTTCTATGGAACCACACTTTTTTGAAAGAGAAAAACTCTGAAATTGATTAAGTTTTCTCATCAGAATCAAAATCCTGCATATCTAATTATTCAATTCTGTTCTTCATTGATTTACATTATTTCTTTGATACAGACGAGTATTAAAATTTAAAAACATGGAAAAATTTACTGCTGTCAGAAACAGATAACTATTGCTTTTTAAACCCTGCAAAAGATTACTTTTTACCAGGTAGGTGTATTTTGAAATCGATACTGACTTTTCTTGAAGTTGACCTTTGATAAGAAATTGTTATTATTTTGGTTTTTTATTTACCAATAAATATTCTGCAAAATAAAAAAATGCGCAATGTTTTTAGTACGTGAAAGTGAAACGATAAAAATACAAGGTGTCAAAAAATTATTGTCGGTGTTTCCTTGCCTCATATATCTTGATTTAAGATCATAGCAAATAATATTATTATTAGTTTCTAAAGTATATCTCAAAAAGTTTTTGTAAAAACATAAAGTTATACATGCGTAATGTTACAATTCAAAACATTATTAATCAGTACTCGATTATATTTAAATAATTTTAAATTAATTCAAATTTTTCAAAAGATCATTTTCAATACATATTCCTGAAATAAAACTATGAAGTGATGATACTATGAAGTGACGCATTATTTTTTTATTGTTGCAATCTCAAGAACTAATGCACAGAATTTCACAAAACTTTAAAATCTAAGAGAGAATGTGTTTTCATAAAACATTACATTTAGTCAGTATTTGATATAAAATTGTGCTGATCACGTTTTGGTGCTAATCGCTTAACAGATAGCGCTGCCATGGTGCATTATTCCTGATTCACAATAGGTTTATCTCAAGAAATAACGCATATAAGTTTTAAAAACCTTAGATTCATTTATTCATTTTTCTCGATTTCGCAATAAATGTATCTGAAGAACTGATGCATGGATTTTCATCAAACCTCAAATTCAGTTTGTACCTGATAAAAAAAATTGATCCCGTTTAGTTTTTGGTGTACAACACCCAACATGTTGCACTATTAAGTAGATTTTTTAAAGATATTGTAATAGCTCTATCTCAAAAACTAATGCACGGATTTTTATCAAACTGCAGATTTAGTAATAAGCTGCCATATGTTGTTGTTGTCTAAATTTTGGTTTAAGCCACCTAACTGGTGGCGCTACTATGCTGCATTTTTCAGGAAGTATTAACATGCATAAAATAGAAGAAAGTTTTGGGATTGTCACATCTGACTAGGTTAATATGGAAATCAATTAATTATTATGTAATCTTCCTTCTTTAATACATTTACAAATATGTTGAGTTTGATATTGTTTGCGAAGGTCATTCGCAAATAAATATTTTGATAAACAGAAACGTATGGCATAATTCGGTCTTACCAATTAGAATACAATGTCTCCATGAAAATGTATAGCAACAAAAGTATTATTCCCATATTAAACATACTCCTGAGTATAATCTAAAATGATAAATGGATATTATACCTTAGAAAAACAACCTTAGTATAATATCTATTTTTGAGAATATTAACTCTATGAACTCTGGGGGTGAATTTATTCACAATGACCTAATGGCACATTGGCATCAGTATTTTGTAAACAAAAGATTCTGCTTATAATGTACACGAAATAACGCATTATTTTATTTTCAGATAAAATTGGTTCAATATTCCGGTGTCAATGTGACATTTGGAGTTTAAAATTAAGGGGTAGAAAATTCACCCATCAGAGTTCAAAGGGTTTCTTTGCACGCGAGAAGCGATTTTCACTGACCACTTTCGTTTGCGCAAATGAGTGATCCAAATGCTCTGGCCACCATTATTTTAAAAAAATTTTCTTCTGCTTACCTAATGGCCGAATAATCTGTCATAAAATATGGAGAAATAAACTGCAAGTTATTAGTAGTGTCAACAGCATTTGGCATTCCGATTTATGGGGGACTCCTGACAACACTAATGGTGAGTGAGAGTCACTTCTCGACTGCAAAAGGTTAAACATATCTATATAATCAAAGAATACTGATTATAACAGGGATCATAGTATCGGGGAATTCCGGGGAGTTTAGGTATTTTAGTACCAGAAAATTTATAAAGTACTGGTTGCTATATCTCATTATAGATTTTTAAAATTTTTATAAGCCAAATATTGCATTTGAAAAATTCTGGTAAAAAGTCCTTGAAGCGAACACATTTTGTTATAAGTAACTTTGTTAATTTTTTCATTTCGTTAAAGTAGATGTTTCAACAAACGTTTATTAGTTTATCACTTTACAACTAAATCCTTTTAATATCGATTTTTAAACTCCAAATTTAGATTACCTGAACAGAAATTGAGTTATTATTCTCAATATTGACCCTTAAATTTGAAACACACTTAATGTGATAACTACTAACTCAATAATCTGAAGCGGCAATTATAAAGTTATTTAATATGACGAAGTTATGTCAGCGTTATCAGTTATCTATTGTATCATTCTCTGACAGCTTGAAAGTGGCGTGTTGCCAAAACTACTCATTTATTTGCCGACGATAAAAATTCGTGTAAACAAATTTAAAGAAAAACTGAAAACTGAAGTATGTATTATATGAATATTTAGAGTAAAAATGTTGCTGTACGTAAAAAAATAACTGATTAATAATTTAACTTTAAAAAAGGACAAAATACAATTGAATTAAAAAAGAGTTGGCTATAATTTCATATGCTTTTTTATATTTTTAAATAATCTTTCTTTATTTAAATAATAAATTTTAAAATAACGAGAATTTTCTTGAATAATTTTTTACGGTAAATTTACCGTAATTTCGCGCGTATCCGCCGCACCTCAGATAATTCGATTTCCTACCAGAATTTGTTTTAAATAAAACGTGACTTATTTTTGCTTAGTACTTAATTGATATCTGTTTTTTCAATAAAATTTTCGGTTTGAAAAAGACTTAATTAATCTGATTCGTACACGCGGAAAATTAATGTACTTAACCCCTTGAAGGGCGGTGGTATAAAATATATACCACTTAATTTTGATTGCGAAATGCCACATTGACACCAGAATTTTGAAATGAAAATTTTAATTTGATTAAGTATGAAAAGAAAAGCATTTATATATTTTCAAAGAAATTTGTTTTTAAATTCTGGTGTCAATCAATGATTTCAATATTTTACGAATAGAAGTGCTTTGCAGGGGCCTCGCTAAGGGGAGGGGGAAGGGGGGAGCCTCCCCCCCCCCAAACATTCACAAATGTTGTTATACTTTTCAAATTTAAATAAAATTTTAATAAAAATTGTAGTACATTTTCTATTTTTGATATAATTTGCAAAAGTTACAACTCTAATTGGAAATATTATTAAACTTTTTACAAATAAGAACTGTATTACATTTTCTAAGTGTGGTAACTTGGCAAAATTATAAAACGAGTTGGCAAATATGAAAATTTGACTTGGCAATTTAAGGTCTTCTCCCCCACCAATAAAAAGTCTTAGCGATGGCCCTGGTGCTTTGCCCCTCAAAGAGTTAAATTTCATGCCACTTAAATTAATTAATTAACCTTTGTATTCCAAACTAATTAAAAATAATGTTTGGAATAATCCCCATTAGTGTCACTTGAGTGCAAAGAAAAAACAGATAAATAATTACAAAATTTAAAAATAATATCAATAAAAGTTTTTACTATCGCAGAATACCTATGCCTCATGGAGCTTTCCAGACAAAATATAATTTTTTTTTTTAAATAGAAAAATAAATAAAGGTTAAACGAGCAAAATTTCCTCTTATTGAAGGAGAGAATTTCTACAAAAAATACTACACTGAAGAATTTCCTTGTCTTGAAATTCTCTGACGAGTACAGACCACCTAATTAGTTATGAACGGCATTTAATTAATTTAAATATTTTTTATAATCATGTTACCGGCTCCATTATCCAAAGTGTAGCGGGTTTAAAATGCAGTAATCTACAAGCAGCATTCATCATGCGGCCAGTAGGTTGCAGACATGCAAGTAATTTAAAGAAAACAAGTCCGAAATTGCGCGTCAAGTGTAGCAAATAAGGTGTGTTCGTACTATAACGACGTTTTAAAAATATTCAGACCTTAGTGAAATAGCATACCGTAATTTCGGGTGTATAAGCCGCGGGTCAAACAACTCTTTTTCGACCCAGAATTTTTTAAGAAATAAGTGTAACTACTTAGATCACCGTAAATATTTGTCTTAAATCACTAAATAAAATTTCTGGGTCCAAAAAGAATTGTTTGATCCGCGGCTTATACACCCGAAATTACGGTATATTACTTTGGATGCAGTATAGTATCCATAGTCTTTTGTGTAGCCCTGTAAATACTATCTGCTTCATATTATACAGGAAGTAACTTGTAGTAAACCGCAGCAACGTATATTAATTTCATAAAATATGAAAGAGTTTAATATATTTAAAACGCGCCTCAAGCAATGTTTCCATCCTATACCATTATGTAATGGAAAACTTTTGTGTAGTCCTGTAAATTAATAGCAAATATTCTTTTCCCCGCAGATTGTGCGGAATGTATATTTTATTATATACTTCATAAATGCATATCTATTTTAATTTGTTCGAAAGAGTGTAACATCATTAAAATGCACTTGAAATGAATTTTTCGATTTAGCCGTAATGTAATAGAATTTATTTGATTGCCTCTGTGATTAACACCTTGAGAGGTATACAAACTATTTACACATTATTTACATTTCGAATAAAGAATACAGATCTAGCGAAACACACCATAGGTCCGCTAAGATCGCCGAAAACCAAAACAATAACAAACGATATTCCAAAGTTGCCAAAACGGCAAAACTAAAGTACAGTAGAATGCGCCAAGGAGACGCACGGCATCCGAGGTTATGGTGAAGCCGTTACAAAAGAATGCGCCATGGAGACGCGATATACAAGACTGTGGTGAAGCCGTAACATACCGGCCCCCGTTGATATGTGACAACATTCAACAATAATACTAAATGTAACAACAAACAATTGCAAATAATAGAAATTTCAATTCTACAATCAATAATACAGTATTTTCGATAAAATACAATGTACTTCTTCAATATTATTACTTAATGTATTACTTAATATAAGTTTACCAAATGCAAATAGATAAGTTATAATACAAACAATAATTACACTTGAATAGTATGCAAGATAGTTATCAAATTAACACTCAATATATGTAGCAATCTGATAAATTCAACAAGTTAATAATAGTTAATCAAGAATATATACAGACGAAGACACGTAAATTTTATTATATATCCCCTTTCTCTGATTTTTATACTTAATCATAAAGGGTCCACAAAAGTCAACAGAACATTTTTGAAATGGCGGGCTAGGATTTACTCGTTCAGCTGGCAAATTTCCCATAATTTGATTTGCCCCTATTGGTTTGTTTTTAAAGCACGTTACACATTTTTGAACTATTTTACGAGCCAAGGATCGCCCATTTATTACCCAATATTTTTGCCGGACATGATGTAACAATGATTGTGGCCCTAAATGGAAAAATTTGGAATGAAAATATTCAAAAATCATTTCACTTATTTTATGATCATGTGGTAACACTATAGGGTGTTTCCTCTCATAGGTCAGACTGGAATTGTCTAAACGACCTCCAACTCTAATTAAATTATCGGAATCTATATAAGGATTTAGAAATTTGAGTTTACTGTTACCTGAAAGGCTCCTCTGGTTTTTCATATGCTTAAGCTCTTCAGAGAAGGCTGAATACTGTACCTGTTTAATCAGAAAAATTTCTCCAAATCTCAATTCACTTGCGGATAAGGCACCACTTTTTTTCTCCTTACCCTTTCGACAATTATTTAGAAATCTAAAAATATAACTAGTAATACGAATTAATTTCAAAAAACTATTAGTTAAAGAGAATAAACAATTATGAAAACAGTTTTCAGTTCTAAGTGAAAAGTTACTGTTGATTTCAGTTCTAAATTCGGACTCATAGTCAGTGTTGTTTTCCAGTTTTACTGGATAATCTTCTGCATACTGAATTCTGTCCCGAAGAAAATTTGGTCCACTAAACCAAAATTTGCAGTTAGTCAGTTCTTTAGCATCTAGACCTCGAGATAGGACGTCAGCAGGATTATTTTCCGATGATACGTGTTGCCAGTGATAAGAGTCCGTGAGGTCTTGTATAGCAGCCACTCTATTACTCACAAATGTTTTCAATTGGTGGGGAGATTTTCTAATCCATGCCAGTGATATTGTGGAGTCACTCCAGAGAAGAGCAGTTTCTATTGGAATGTCAAGCGACGGTACAACTTTATGCATTAATTTTGCTAAGAGAAGACATGAGCACAGTTCAAGACGAGGGATTGTCACTGTTTTTATGGGGGATACTCTAGACTTGCTACAGAGTAAATGTGCATCAGGAGAACCTTCAGTTGGTATATACTGGATGTATATGGCGGCTCCATATGCCAAAGAAGAGGCATCTGCGAAGCCATGTACGATTATGCGCTCTTCACGGAAAACAAATCTAGGAATTTTTAAATTTTCTAATTGTGAACGAGTGGAAACAAAATCACTCCATTCTTTCGCTATGGAATCTGGTAATGGCTCATTCCAATCTATCTTAGCTAGCCAGGTTTTCTGCATGAAGATCTTAGCTCTTGTTACTACAGGGCCAATTAATCCGAGTGGATCGAAGATTTTTGAAATCAAAGAGAGAACATCTCGTTTACTATAAAATTCCTTATTGTTATGAATCTTTAATTTATACAGAAAACAATCACTTAAAGGTTCCCAGAGAACACCCAAAGTTTTTACTGAATTACAATCTGTTTGATCATCGAAATTATATTCGGTGGCAGCCATAGTATTAGGTTCAAGTAGTTCTCGGTGGTTTGCACACCATTTGTGCAATTTCATATTTCCACGCTTCAAAAGTTCAATCAATTGGGACTTTAAAATTTTCGCCTTTTCGAGAGTCGATTCCCCGGAAAGAAGGTCGTCTACATAAAAATCTTTTAAAATGACTGACGATGCTAGAGGTAAGTTTGGTTGCTCATCAAGAGCTAATTGTTTAAGAGCACGAGTTGCTAAATAAGGAGCATTAGATGTCCCATAAGTAACTGTATTAAGTTTTGATTCTTCTACTAATTCCATATGATTTAAGTTTTTGTATTCTTCCATAAATTCCGAATAGAGAGGTTGCAAATTCGAATCCTTATCTAATCGGCGCCAAACTTGATCGAGCCTTTTTTCGGCTAGTTTTTTGGATTCTCCTAAAAGTGTAGCATCCTCCATAGGCATGCTAACAACATACTGACCATTGGAAGTTCGGTAATGAGTCATTTCAAAATGATTTTCGCAAAATTTCTCTTCATTACTAAGTGGAGAACTAGAATCATTAATATTTTCAATTTCCCAAAATTTTCTTAAGGATTCGTCTATTTTTTCATTGGTTAATAAACCACAATATTGGGAATCATCTGAGGAATTATTCACGACACCGCTAGCAACATATCCGAATACTGTTTCTTGAAATAACAAATTTTGAGATGAGCTGCGAATTTTACCCGATTTTAATAAATCGAAGAAACATTGCGCGCCGACCAACAGGTCTATCTTTCCAGGGATATAAAATTCAGCATCTGCTAACGAGATATTTGTAGGAATATCAGCAATTTCTATACGAATAGGTGTAAGTGGGGTTATTTCTGTAATTTTTGGCACTACAAGAAATTCCAGTTCCCTTGTGAAATCTCTATTTTTATTTGAAATCACAGTTTTAATTTTATAATTTAATGTTGTGGTCGTGTTATTCAAACCCGATATTGGAGCAAAAACCTTTGATTTCTTTATACCCAATTTCTTTGCAAATTAAAGCGACACACAATTTATTTGGCTACAAGAATCTAAGAGAGTTCTTGCCTGGATAAAATTTCCTTTATATGTTTTTATGTCAATAACTGCAGTTGACAAGATAACAGTTTTATTTGAAGCGAATAAGCAATTAGAAAGATTTTGTGAGACTGAAGGCGTCAGACTTGATTCTGGGCGACGTACTGTCTGATCAACACCTGGTTTTTGGAAATGAGTTTCATTACTGGAACCGATTTCTTTATCTCTATGTAATAAAGTGTTGTGAGGGGATTTGAAATGTTTACATAAATGTTTCGAAACACAGTTAGATGCTAAATGTGATTTGTTAAAGCATATGAGACAAAGTTTATTTTTTTTAACGATAGCAAATCTTTCACCAAAATTCATATTTAAGAATTTGTTACATTTATATAGGGGATGAAATGAATCACAAATAATACACTGTTTTTCAGAACTTGTATTTACTAAAAGAGATTTTGATTTTATTTCACTAGAAATCTTTGGTCTAGCTAAATTACTTCTATTTATGCTTTCGAGAGATTGGCTTCTTTTTTCTAAAAAGTCCATTAAACTGTCAAAACTAGGAACTTCAGATGTGTTTATTGACAATTCAAATTGTTTTCTTGTTTTCTTATCTAGTTTTTCTAAAATTATAGTTGTAAACAAAATGTCAGAGAGGTTATTTCTCTCAAATCCTAAATTATTTAGAGCCCTGATATTTTTGTTTATAACATCTAACAAACGCCTTAATTCTTTAGATGATTCATGTGTAATTTTTTCAAAATCTAACACAGCCTTTAAATGTATATTAACCACTATTCGTTTATTTTCAAATCTATTTTCTTACGCTTTAAATAACGAATCAAATGTATCATCTGGAGTTTCTAATAATTTAGCATCATTCCTTAGTGCGGAATGCAAATAATGTAATTTTTGAACATCAGTCAATTCTTCATTATTTGTAACAATATTATTAAACTCTATTTTAAACATATTCCAATCTTCATATTTTCCACTAAATAGCGGAAGAGGTATATCAGGAAGTTTTATTTTACAATTCCTTATCTTTAAATCTGAATTTTTAGTTTCTAATTTATTAGAATGTAATAATTGATTGAAACTTACCTCTAGCTGTTCTACTCGTTCTTCCATTTCGACGAATGAAGCATCAATTTCTGATAAATCATGATCTTCTGGTGCTGTTATATAATAATCACGACGAAGTACATCGATATTTGTAGACAGTTTTTGAAGATTCTTAATTTTTGTTTCAATTTGAATTCTAGACAGTTCATCAGTTTTTTCATTTACAGAATTTTCTAATCTTGTTAACTGGGCTTTTAAAGAGCCTCTAGTCCTATTCAAACTAATTAACGAAGCCATTTTAATTCAAATAGAACAAGGAGAACAAGTTCGAATTTAAAACGAAAGTCCTACCGGCGAGCGGACCAATAATGTAACGAACTGTCGAATATTGCGAGTACATTTAATGCACTCATTAGGTCGCTGGTTCAATTAATACTACTAATTACTTAAAAATTCTTTATAAATTTATTATTTGTAAATAGTATTTTATTATTTGTAATATTATTATTTGTAAATAGTTTGTATATAAAGAATTTTTAAGTAAAAAAAAAAAGTTCTTTATATACAAACTATTTACACATTATTTACATTTCGAATAAAGAATACAGATCTAGCGAAACACACCATAGGTCCGCTAAGATCGCCGAAAACCAAAACAATAACAAACGATATTCCAAAGTTGCCAAAACGGCAAAACTAAAGTACAGTAGAATGCGCCAAGGAGACGCACGGCATCCGAGGTTATGGTGAAGCCGTTACAAAAGAATGCGCCATGGAGACGCGATATGCAAGACTGTGGTGAAGCCGTAACAAGAGGCAAAGCACTTCTGTATCTAAAATGTTAAAATGATTGATTGACATTGGGGTTCACAAACAAATTTACATGAAAATAAGTAAAACCTGTTTTTCGCATTCATTATAAAAAACGAAACTTAATTCTAAAATTCCGTGCCAATGTGGCATAAGAGAATTAAAATTAAGTGGTATATATGATATACCAGTGCCCTTCAAAGGGTTAAACTACACATCCAATTTTCAAAAATTTTGAAATGATGAGACAAAATTATGCAGCAATTATATATTTTAAATTTTTTACGATTCAATTGTGAAGTTTTTGCTCTATTATATGTGGACAGATGGATTTTGCCGCAATCCGTTTATTTCCAATAGTAAATTTTAATTGCATTGTTGATATTTTTTAACAATATAACCCGCTTGTCTATGTTTTTCTTTTACTTGGAATCTTGTTAAAATGACTGTAGAAAGAAATATTTTAAACAGAATTCTATTTTGAAACATATACAGGGTTCTTCATAAAATATGGTAAAACTTTGAGAGGTGGTAGTACATATCCAAACAACTTACCTCAAACAATGCATGGTCGGAAAGAAAACGTAAAGGTGCGGGCGGATTTTGAAATTTCTTTCATGCAAAATGATAAAGCTCTATTCTTGTTGCGAGTCTACTAACATGCAAATGTAATATGAGGAAGAAGAACGCGTATACAAAAATGCGCCGCAATGAATACATAAAAGCCATTGATCCGAATGTGCAACAATCAATCGCGGTGATTGAATACACACTGGCCTCCAAAAGTTAAGGTTTACCATGTTTTTCGAATCCCGCCAGAAAAATAAGGCAGTCAGGTTAAACTATATAGTTTATACTGAATAAAAAGTATATTTTAATGTATGTAAATAAGTAAACAATAAGTAAATATTTACTTACTATTTCATGAGCTTTCTTCCGTTAACAACTTAACTGGTTCTTTTTTTTACATACACTAAATTGAAAATATGGGTTAACATCACTTTTAGTAAGCTAAAATATTTGTAATATTTAATCTAAACATTTCTACCGTTAAATAGTATGGAATTGTAATTTTTAAAAAATAATGGTATCGAAAGACTTTAAATGATGCATCAAGGAGAAAAAGCAATAAAACTGTAAACCCTGCAAAATTATGGCTTCTCAAGTGTATGAATAGTAAAAAAATATATAAAACACACAAGTAAGAATGATTTAAAATTAAATATTTTTTCAATGATTTGTTTTATTTTACTTACTACATTTTCATATTGGCAAGTGAAACCTTTGGTTTGATATTATAGAAAAGAGAAGTAAAAAGCTATCGGATCGACATCAGGGATGCCACAGGCGACTATTTTTTGTATTTTGTTCGCACCAATATTTTTCTGATAAAATTTTTGAAATACATTTTTCTTGCAAATGTTGTCAAAATGTGTTTTAAGGATTTCTGTTTAGAGAAACTGGTGCTAGTATGAATTAAAAAATAGTCGCCTGTAGCAGCCCTGTGACAGATACACGCGTTTTTGATTTTTTATGGTATTTGCAGCCGAAAGTTAGGGGGGGGGACTTATACACAAGTAAATATGGTAGTTGTTAGATCTTTCTCCTACAAAGCATGATTTGTTTTTGCCTATAACTAACTCTACGTACAATCATCTATTTCTATTAATTCTAATAAATCATCAGATATTTAAATGTGCTTTGTTCAAATATGACATAACATTTAAAATTTTACTACTTAATATTTTGAAGGGCGTCTCATACATTATTAATCCTACTAAACAAAAGAATGCACCACAATTTTAGAAAAAAAAATTCTTTTTTAATTTACATGAAATTAAAACATAAATTTCATTTTCTTTATTTTGAAATGGAACTGTTCGCAATTTCTGGTGCGGTTTCAACATTACCTAAATAGAACTGGAAGATAAAACTATATCTCCCTTATTAAAATAATATAAAGTAATTTATTTAAAAAATCAGTTTTTTAAATTAAAAAGTAATTTTTGCAGAAATGAAAACACGTCTAAAATGAAATTTAATTCCTGGATTTTTTATCGTTTACCTCTTTAAAATATTTCATTATTCACGTTGATAAGAAGCGAACGTTGATTATAGTTAAAAACCTTTCTACTGACACTGAAATGTAATTAAACACGTTTTCTAGAAATTTGATTATTTCCAGAAGTGTTCAAAAACGACAATGTTGAAATAATTTTAATTACCGATTTGAGAGGAATTTCTCTTTAAGAGTGTATGCAAATAATTGCAGCATTAAAGTGATATTCATTTTTGCCATAATTATCTTTAGCTCGAGCGTTTTCATTGTTTAATAAAGAAGATATGTCTTTTACTTAAATGAAATGGAATTTTTTAATTTATTAGATTTAAAATGTATTTTAACGCTTCGTAAAATAACGTTTTATACTTTTTTTAGTTAACGAAAAGATATCGCAATTAGAAAAATAATGATAAACATTATTTTCAGAAATGTAGCATTTTATTAAAAATCTGAGATTGTATAAAAACTGATGTTGTTTGCTGATTTATCTATTCGTTATTTAATTCAATATTTGGCTATTTTATGAAAATATTAAATTGAATTTCATTTTAAATCTATCTTAGCGTTTAAAACATAGCTCAACTGTTTTTAAGCAATGAAGATTAGATTCATTTTTCTTTCAAGAGAAATACTTTAATTGCTTCGAAAAAATGCATTAATTCATTTTAGAATAAATCTGGTTAAATATTTCGATGCCACAACGACATTTAGGCGTTAAAGTTAAGTGGGAAAAAATTCGCCCACCCGAGCTCAAGAGGGTTGAAAGCCATTTTTAAGCAGAATTAAAGTCATAACTCTAGAAAAAAACTGATAATTAGTTTTACTGCAGCACCATTCTTCGATGGTAGTCAGGACTTATATTTTCATTAGATTGCGACAGCTGAAATTGTTGATGCGATGTACCGTAATTTCGGGTGTATAAGCCGCGGCTCAAACAATTCTTTTTGGACCCAGAAATGTTATTTAATGATTAAACACAAATATTTACGGTGATCTAAGTAGTAACTTTCATTTTTAAAAAAATTCTGGGTCGAAAAAGAATTGCTTGAGCCGCGGCTTATACACCCGAAATTACGGTAAATGTCTTTTGACAACCGCCTCAGTTATTTCACTTCAAACTACCATAATTTTCAGCGTATAATCCGCGGATCAAACAATCATTTTTCGACCAAGAAATTTCTTAAGAATAAATGTAAATCTTTAGATCGCCGTAAATATTTGTCTTCAATCACTAAATAAGATTTCTGGGTCCAAAAAGAATACTTTGATCCACGGATTACAAGGCGGTAATTACGGTAGTAGATTTTATTCTAGGTGTTTTCTCTTTTTTCTAAACTCCATTATAGCAATAAAGCGGAATTGACATGTCCACAAAGTGGTAAAGATTAAAGTGTAACCGGTTCCCCACTTTCTGATTACAATCGAAATAAACTTCCACCAGTTAATTTAAATAGAAATTTCCTCTTTATTTAATTGCCTTATTAATTGAAATTTTCTTTAATAATAACAGCAAAATTACCAATTCGTTTGTTACTCTGAAGTTTGTTCCGACTGCAGTCAGGCTTAGCGGTAACGCCACACAGTCACGCCAAAAACAATAACCCTATCAACGTAATTGGATTAGATTACCTCCAGTAAAACTTCTACAATTAAATTTGAATAATAATTTTAAACTTTTAAAATGCTTTATTCATGCAAAATACCCGTCGTAAATGAGGGATAACATTCTATTGACTTTTAGTGGCGGGAGTTTTCACCGGCCCTGATGCAATGTAAACAAATAACAGACGCCATCAATTGACAATCTCCTCAGTCACTTCCCTCGCAACGATAGGCGCTACACAATCTGTTTCTGCATTTTATAGCTCCATTACTAATCTTTAAGCACAAATTTTTGCAGGAATTTTCGTATTATATAAAGAGAAGATTAATTTTCTGAAATAACGAGAACAACAACAAAAAATGTAATATGCAACATTTGAACATTTGAACAACTATTGAAAGTGATCATTTTTTGCTGTGAACCATCTGATGCTTTCATTTTTTTCTATAATTGAGTACACACAGATAAATCAACAAATTTATTTTTAATCTAAAGGATTTTTAAGCTTTAACTAAAGTATTTTAATGCATGTTCAAACTTATATTAAAATAATATATTAAAAGAATTCTGCTAAAATGAACAAAGTATAGTTATACAAATTACACGTACCAGTTCAGAAAGATTCATAGAACTAAAATTTTCCATTAAAAACTATTGATATTTTTAGTCTCAAATCATAAAATGAGACAGTTGACACAAGAGTATAAAATTCAAAGCGCCACGGGGGTAGTCTCTTAAGACTAAAATTTAAAATTTCTTTTCGCTGAAAATTTAATAGCATTCTAGTAAGAACTTAACAAGAATAATTAGAGAAAAAAATCAAATAAATTTAGTGACTAGAATCTGCCAGCTGGCGCCTACATTTTTGAACCCCTGAATTAACACTTAGCACTAGGACTACCAGAAATTTGAGTCAAGTTTTATAAAAAATTTTCACACCACAATTTTGGTTAAAACAGTTTAACTTCATTATTTAACTTTTTTTTTTCGTTGTATCCAAACATATTTCATAATGAAATTACCTGTTTGACCAGAAACATATGAGGACACCAGAAGCCAAGGGGTATAAGTGGCAACATTGAAAAAAATAAACTGAGTACACAGACGACCTGAAATAATGGAGTTATGAATAAAAAGGAGGAGACATATAGTCTATTGTCTATCAGTGGCGAGTGAAGTAACTGAGTTGGTTGTCACAATATGACAGCTGTTTCATTTAATCAGATTTACACTTTCTCATTGCCGCCTATGAAATCTCCCACCAGTAAACTTAACTAGAAAATGTCGTCTTATTTTAAAGCCGTATTGACTAAAAAATTCTCTGACAATTCTGGTAAAAAGTTCTATTTCTTTTAACTGGTGTCAGTTTGGCGAAGTGTTGTAATCTTTTTACTGACATAGTTTTGGTTGTCACAATGTGGCGCATCTATTACCACAGAAGTAAACTCTTACCAGTAAAAGTGAATTTTAGTTTTTGTCATTCTTTTTGATTGAAGATTTCTATTAATGAGCCGTTTAAATAAAGAGAAATTTTCTGCGTAATTTTATTGGTTAAAATTCGACGCGGTAGTAATGAATCCCTGTGAATGCGGTTACAGTTGAAGCTTCACTATTTCAAGGATATGTCAGTTCCTCTTCCTTAATAGTTCCATGCCTGAAATATGCTTTTCTCATTTCAGATAAAGAAATATAGGTGATTTTCTTATTATTTGCTGAATTATAGAGATAAACCACTTTTTTCGAAAAACAAACAATATTGATTAATTATACATTTAAAGAAAATTGTACTCTATTTTTTTAACAGTTATTGAAATAAGAGTTCAAATACCAGAATGCAACAAGCAGAAATTTCCTATTTCAATTTAGTCAATTGTTATTGATGTTCCAATTTAACATCAATTATCTTTAAACTCAATTTACTCCAAATCGAAATTTCGTCACTTGTACCCCTTGTCTTCTGAGGTCGTCATATACATACAGTAGCCATCAAAATGACGGCTCACGATAGTTCTAGTGTTAAATGCATATATACCGTAATTTCCGGTGCATAATCCGCAAATCGACATTTTCTGGGTTGAAAAATGATTGTTTGATCGGCGGATTATACGTCGGAAAGTACGGTACTATCATCAGTGTCAGTAGCGGCTCGTCAGGGGGGGGGGGGGGTGCTGCATCATTTTTTTCATACCACTAAAATTGTACAATTATTCAAAAATTTTATGATCAACAAAATTTGTCCAATAAATAATATAAACGATTCTGTTAAATTTTAGTGGTGTAAAAAATCTGATGCAGCACTCCCTTACGAGCCGCTACTGATTAGAGTTATCGATTTAGTGAATATTTTTATTCAGATATTTCGAATTTATTAGGAATTTGGAATAGCACCATAATTTCCGACGTATAATTCGCAGATCAAACAATCGTTTTTCGACCCAGAATTTTTTTTAAAAGAAATGTAAGTTATTAGATCGCCGTAAATATTCGGCTTCGATAACTAAGTAAGATTTCTGGTTCCAAAATAATTGTATGATCCGCGGATTACACGTTGGAAATTGCGGTAATTTTTGCTTTATTCAATGACAAAAACTTTGTCATCAAATAAAGCTCCTCGAATTGGAGGTAGGAATTCGGAATCTCAGAATTACTAATATTCACTCTACCGAGTACATTATAGTATTATTTAGTTAACTTTCAGCAACAAGGTTCGTGCGTGTATCGTATTTTCCGTGAAAGTTATCAGTATATTTTTATAGAAAAATAAATCTAGTTCAAACGCCCGAAATTTTGCCTTCTTTAAGGACAGATATTCAATAAGAAAATACTGGTACCGAAAATTTTTCTAGTCTAGAGATTCCAGTACCCGTACGAACCTTCAGCAAAGCTCTTTCTAATAGCTGAAAAGGTGTAAGATTAAAAAAAAGAACAAATCATTGTACCGAAATGGCTGTTTACTGAACATAAACATAGCTAATCAGTCTACCATATCAAATAATGCTTGTTCTCCATTTACCTATAAAATTTACACCTACAAATTTCTCATACGACGTGCTTTTCTAGAATGTACCGAAAGTAATTTGAATGATGAATTAGATGATATTCCATAGAATTGCATATAATAAGAAATTAAAACTTCAATATATTAATAAATTAAATCTGCTCATTGGCTATAATAAGAAGCCTGAACATGAATTTGATTCGCAAAAATATAAACTTTATTCTATTCAATATTATCGAATCTTTTTTGAGAAATTAAAATATAGTGTTAAGCGTTTCAAAATCTGTTTAATATCCTGACTACCTTCGAAATTGGGGAATATCATTTGCACTAAGATTGATCAAATTAATTTTAAGAATTATTCACGTTTATATGAAATACCATTAATTAGAACATACTGATAAAAGAATTAACACTACAAGTACCCGAAATTTAAGTCAGGTTTTATTAAAAATATTTCGCACTTGAATTTTGATCTAAAACAGTTAACTTTTTTGTTTAACATTTCTGGTTTGAACCAAAACATATTCATTTGGTAGCTATGAAAATGAAGCTCGCGGAAGTTCTAGTGTTAATACATTGGTATGACAAGCAAGAAGTTTAAATATTTTTAAAATAGTATGTCGCTGATATTGAATATAATAGAAAAACCACAGTCCTGACAAGTTTGTGTCAAGAAAAAAATATCCATATAAATTTTAATGAAAGTAAAATATTTTTTTCCTCCAAACAATATTATCAAGACTGCCACAAGTGACTATTTTTTAATTTGCACTGGCACCAATTTCTCTAAACAGAAAGCCTTAATAAACTATTTGGCAACATATTCAAAAGAAACGTATTTCAAAATTTATATTAGAAAAATACTGGTAGCAACAAAATAAAAATATAGTCGCCTGCGGCAGCATGTATCCACTATAAGGGAAACAACAGAGATTTAAAACGTAAAAATTTCATATGTAACGATACAACATTATTCAGTTTATCAAAACAGCGACGCGAGTTACTCATTCGTTTTGAAAATAAAAATAAACAACCAAGTTAAATTAAAAAAAAAAATAATGTGCGTTACATTAAAAACTGGCGTTTTAGTTCAATGCATCATGGACCGTGAAATTTCAGAGTATCATTTTCATTTTTTTTGAAAATGACTGGGGAAGAGTTGAAATACGTGAACAGTCAAATATAACTATTTTACTTTTTTAAAAATTTCGATCTTACACCTTTTTTGCAATTAGAAAGAATATATTATAACAAGATGTTAATTTGTTGTATACTTTAGTACGCTATCTTATACTCCCTCTGTCCCAAATTAGTTGCGACATTTGGGATTATTGATAATAATGATTTTATGGTTTTGATTGAACATTTTTCAGATACTTCAGGATGATATGCTATCAACCAATAACATTTACTTACCAAACATTCCCTCCATCTTTTCTTAAATCAGTATTTAAATTAATACAAGGTTTGTGCTCTCTTAAGCCACGCCCAGTTTTTAAGGATTCTCCCATCAGTAATCACACAGAACTATCTTCTATCTAATGGATCGGGATTTCATTAGGAAGAAAATAATTTTTGGCTGATATAATGGCTGCGGAATCCTTTGGAAATGGCACATGGGTTAAAAGCGTGCGAACCCTGCAAATTTTCTTCGAAAATTTTCTCGGAAAAAAAAGTTATTTTTGAAGAAATTAAAAAATGAGAATAAAAATACCAAGTTGTAATAATTTTAATCACAAATAAAACAAAATTTAAATCATATTTAAAGAATTTTTTGCACATAATAAAGCTTCGGGATTACATACCAGGTTTCGCGGAAGAAGATTTTGACGACGAAGGTTTTCCTTGTTGAGATGGGTTATTTTGTACTAGTTGCCTCCATCTGACATCATAATGTTTTCCATACACGTTTGTAGGGTTAAAAAGAACATTATCAAGCTTTTCTACTTCTATGTTTTCAAAAGCAACTTTAACAGCTTCAATTAAATTGTCAATATTGTTTACGGGCATCTGATGTTGCAATGATTGTATTGCGTTAAAAAAACCCCAGATCAAGCACATTCAAATTATTGGAGGTTGAATTATTGGAGGACATTTAAATTATTGGAGGACTATTTGGAGGTTGACACTGTAATTGTAAATTCCATCCATCTTTTAAGCATTCTTTTGTGGTACTAGGATCATTTTCTGACAAATGGGGCTTGGCATTGTTTTGTTAAATGTATATGGGACCCGATTTTTCGCTAATTGGAAACTTTTCACGTATTGCCGGCAAAACTTTTTCTATAATCATTTTTCGGGTTTCTTCCTTATTAACACATCCGACAACTTTTGTCACAACAGCTCCTTTTGCACGATTTTTAGAATTTCTTTTGGCATTTTCAGAGTAAACAAAAGGTCATATTCCAATTTTTCCATCAAACATTTCGTTTCTATTTAGACCCCATCATGCCCTTGCTACCGCTGTCATAAACATTACTTTGGTAAGAAATCTTTTGCTTTTGCAATGCCTCAAAGGTTCGGTTTCATCCAGAGTCGAACCCAGAGATGGGAACCCAGAACCCAGGGATGAAATCCATCCGGTTTCATCCATGTAAAACGAATCACTAGTTTTCGTAATGTAAAACCATTTTTCATCGATATGTGTACGATCCAACATTTCCGAAAAGTGTCCATTATTTTGAACATGTTGTAAACAAAATCGTATTCTGTCTAGCTTGTTTTTTTCTGTTAGACTAGGCTTGATTGCTGATGAAATACGCTTCAAAACGTTTCCATCTTTGACAATTCTGTGTAATAATGATTTAGGAATATGAACAGCACACGATAAACTTCGCAATGTTTGTCTTCTTCTAAGTGGGACATCTTTGAGTTTGTTCAGTTGTTGAGAAAAAATCTTTTTTTTTTCGTCCGTATTTACCAGTTTTTTGCGATTTTACATTGTAAATTTCATTATCATTTATTTTTGATGGCTTTGCAAGCTTCCAGAAACGGGAGATAGTACTACGATGAACATTAAATTTGATCGTTGTAGCATTTATAGCACCATGACTTAATCGATCATTCTTCAAACATTGGAGTAAAAATTGCAAAACAGAGTTGCGTTCTTTATCATTTAGTTCCTCCTTTACGGCAATTTTTAAATTATTATTCATATTTACTGTCATCGTCACATCACTTTTTATTGCAAACACTTCATATTCCACTTAACATCGCATTTAACAACCAACGTGCCTCATTATACTCATTGTAATAAAATTTTACTGGTGTATATGTATTAAACTGCATCGAAAGTTATTTATGACTCCGCCTACTTGAAATGTCGCAACTAATTTGGGACAAGATTTTCGACCTAAATGTCGCAACTAATTTGGGACAGAGGGAGTAAAACTTAAATTCCCAATACATCACTGTAAATATCTGCATCATTTTTCATTTAATAATTAAAAACCACTATATTTATCCAGAAATATTAATTCTGCAAGAATTAAGAAAGCATGCTATTAACAAAATTTAAAATTTAATATGCCTCAAAATTTCTGGTGTCTAATCATTAAGTGAGTAACTGTGTTGCCTAAACTGGATTAGGGCGAGAACACATTGCCTGCTTCGTTACTAAAAGCTTTTTTGAAAGCACTAATTTGTAATTGTAAATTTATCACCATTGATAGTCAGATATTTCTCTGTTAAGTAAGGCAAATAGTTTTAGTATGACAAAAGTAGTGTGTAACCCTATTTTCAACCTTTTGAGCTCTAATGGTAAAATTTTGTACCAATCGGCTTTAGTGGATTAGGGGTTAACGCTTTCAAACACAGTGGTACTATGTCGGAAACCTTATTTTAATTCTAAACTTTACAAAAATAATTACATAAAATTTTGCTTTTACAATGAAAGCTTAAAGTAAAAAATTTTTATTTTCTGAAAAAAGTCCTATGTAAATTCCGTCGACAGTCAATCATTTCATCATATTACGAACAGAATATTTATATGCCGTAAAGGGTTAAGGATATTTTGAAATCCATATTATCTTCTTTTTGAAAATCCCCCGAAATAACTTCCCTCTGGAATACAAACTCTCCAGAAAATAACAGTGATATCGAAAGTTCTATCTGTCTATGAACCTAAACAGCTAAGCAAATTTTAAGTGCGAAAAAGAAATATATAGATGATACTATTTCCTTTTAAATAATCAAGGATTTTTTATAAAATAATCGTTCAATTTACTCCCATGTAGCTATAATATTATTGAAATATATTTCATGTGCAATTATCCTTGCAGCTACGTTTGACTTAGAAACGATTGACATACTTTTGATTTTGCTGACAATTTTATTCTACTAACTATTAAAATCCAAAGTTATTTACTTAAATGCATTTTAATTCAGATTTCCCTTAATAAAATAACCTCGAGATATTTAAAGTCTTTTCTTAGAGTCACGTAAACGAAGTTTTGTAATTGCCCAGTCATCAATGAACTTGGAAATTCGCTTTCATACATAAGGAAATAAATCTTTTAAATAAACATGTACATCTTTCAGAATTAATTTCCATAGAATAAGTTTTAGCTGCTTTTACCTTAATATTATCGCTGTATTTAGTAACGTCCATGTTCTTTAGGTAATATGTTTATGCATTTGTATAATAGATACATAGTGAGAATCTGTTACATTTGGTATATACTGAGAGAGAGAACTGAGATATTTTAAAGTTTTGGAAAGATATTTCCTTGTGTATTTCTAGTAGCAGAGTTGCCGCAGATTACTGTATTTTATTGTTTTTCATCATTATATTCGTAGGCTATTGATATTTACAAGAAGTAAATTTCTATAAGCAATTTATCACAGATATTGTTTTCAACTAGTAGAGTACATAATAACCTCCTTTGTTCTGATGTCGCCTGAAGGAGATACTAAAACACACTTTTACCTAATTTAATTGCTCCTAGAATTGTTTAAATTACTTCTAGACCTTTTAAATGAATGCGTGCATATCATGAGCATCGATATATAGACTGTTACATCTTTCGAGATGTTTTATGCTAATTTTAAACTGGTTTGTGTGGTCACTCGTAACATTTATCTCAGGACTGAGAAGGATAATTTAACGCAATCACCAGTAGCATGATTGCGATAGGTTACTTTTCTTAAACTCAGATTACTTTCTGAAACTGTAAAATTCCCATTATCTATTTACATATTAATTAAAATGAAAACATGGGGAGTTTTACCATATCAAAAAAGTGGTGCCAATCAAGAAAGCTGGAAACACTGTTCAGTAGCATCCCTGGAGTACAAATCAAAATTGATTGTTCTAGGAAACAATATTTTAAGAACGGGAAATATAGTTTCAATATTGCATTCCCAACATTGAAGCCTTTCTATAACGAAACACGCGAAGAAAAGTTTTTAATTAACTCAAAACTTTTGTTTGTAATTTCTGATGTAAAGTATTTAAGTCAGTGTTGCCAGTGGGCTACTTTTTTTCAATTCAGATTTCTTGACTTGCACCACTTTTATGGAACGGTAAAATTCCCTTTGTTTTCACTGTAATTAATAAGACATTAAATAAGGCGCATCTTACTATTTCAAAAAAGTGGTGTCAATCAAGAATTTGAATTTAAAAAAAGTAGCCCATCTGGCAACACTGATTTAAGTATTTTACGAATTCTTTTGTCCCTGAATGAATTAACCCTTTGCGGCGCAGTGCACTTTCATTGCTTTAGTGATGAAATCAATGCACGACACCGGACTTCGAAAACAGTTTTATTTATAAATATCAAAAATCTATATTTCTCGCATCTATGTAACTGATTTTTTAAACCAAAATTCGGGTGTCAAGTTGGTCTTTTTGAACTAAAAGTAAGTGGTTTTATAGACATACCACCACCGCTCAAGGTGTTAAAGACTGTTTTATAAGGGTGACAGGGCAGGTAATGGTAGTGGTGTCGGCTACGTAAAAAATAAATCTTATTGTATATTTCTCTTGTAAATGTTTTCACACTGTGTGTCAAAGATTTTTGTATTTAGAAAGTGAAGGAAGGAAGAATTCAGAAATAGTAGCTTGTGGCAGTCCTGATTATCGAAAGCAGGGATAAAAAGAACAAATATGTTTTTTCGTAAAATGAATCAGCTGATTGTTCAGGATTTTGTTAATGATACCCATCTCAGTATTGCGTAAACGCAAGTATTGAACATTTTCCCCATTAGCTGGTGGGAAGTAAGAAGCATAATACTCCTAAGCATAACTGTGAGGGTCTCTTTTACGTTTAACACTAGAACCGCGGGAAATTTTACCCAAGTTTTATAAAAATAGTTCATATCAGAATTTTTATTTAAGTCTTTTTAACTTATTTACCGTAATTTCGGGTGTATAAGCCGCGGATCAAACAATTCTTTTTGGACCCAGAAATCTTATTTAGTGATTGAAGACAAATATTTTCGGCGATCTAACTAGTTATATTTGTTTCTTAAAAAATTCTGGGTCGAAAAAGAATTGTTTGATCTGCGGCTTGTACACCCGAAATTACGTTATTTTAAATAATTTTTGTGCATCTTATATCTATATTATTTTAAGAAGATTTATCTGGTTCGAATCGACATCTTTTCACTGAGTACGGGTCAAAATGACCCGTCTCCGCGGTTCTAGAGTTAATAAATACATGATTCCATAAATTCTGAGCTCTGTTTTCAACAAAATTTGGTATGATTGTGTTCTTTTAATCAAATGTACTCATTCGAACTCTTCCTATTTGTATTAGTTATAAATAGTTAATTTACAATAAACTTAAAAAGAGTTCAAAATCGTAGGGACTCGTAGGACATGTCATACGTTCTGAAAATAATTAAAGATAAATACTGCATTTAAAATGTATATTAAATGATACACAAAACACTTAATTTAACTTATTGTTTTACAGCTTTTAAAATTAATGCTATTTTACCAAATAAATTTAAAATAAAAGTATTAAAAGTTAATAAAATGTTTAATAAAGTTTCGTGAGTAACTTTTTCTAAATTGTAAAAAATAATAATTATAAAAGTAAGATTTTATTCACTGAGTTTAAAGAATACTGATACAACGTCCGTATTACCCGTTTAGGAATCATTCATGTGTAAAAAATTTATTCCATCAGGCTCAAGGCAAGCCCCATTAGATCAAGGACTCGGAATTTGATTGAGAAAAATTGTATTTAAAATTTATGATAATGTATCTTTCCCTAATTAACTATGACTCACATCTTTTATCTAGTATTAGAGAATTTTTTAAAATGAAATTGTGCTTTAAAAAAATCGAGAAATCTTATAAAATGTTTTTTCTATGGTAAAAACTGTAAAACGTGTCCCGTTAGATTCTAGTCACCCCTACTTTATTCTGTAATATTATAAGTAATATTCTGATATATTTATAGTGTAATATTATAAGACTGTAATTTAAAGAGAATAAATAATATAAAATAAACACCCTTGGGGCCCTCTATCAATGGTTAAGTAGTTTAATTTATCTGCTTTGATTATATTAGGGATGCACAACCTTTGCCCCGCGGGCTACCTAGATACCATGTTTTTATTCGGAATAATTTTTCTTCTTTAATGAAATAATCTTTACTAGTAAATAAGTGGAAAATTACCTTTCGTATGTTGAGGTGTCGGAAACACTTGAGGAAAAAGAATCTATGCAGTAATAGATTAGATGATAAGCTGAAATTCAACGTGGTTTACAAAGTGTTTTACCATTTTAGTGTTAAAGAGTTATTTATTTATACTTAGAAAGTCTTTATGAAAAAGGAAAAAAGAAAAGTTTTCCATTTTTTAATCAGACTATTTTTCTAGTAGTTAGGAAGCAAGCTACTAAACAAAGGGACGGTGAATTTAACCCTTGGAGAGACAAGTAACTGTGTTTCTGTAAATGCTCCTTTCATAATATCATTCTTCAGATAAAAATTAAATATCGAAATTACGCAAGAACAAAAGCTTTTACAGGAAACTTTTCTGAAAAAGACTTAGACGAACAATAAATCCTCTTAGTGGTGAATTTTAAAATTCTATGAAATGTCAAACAGGAAATGTGCTGTAATTGGATTGAAGAATTGTTCCCAATAAATTCGACAAGCGTGATCTTTTTTTCCCTAAAATAATTTACTAAATCCGAAATTTATTATTGTATGAGGGAGTTTATGTGTATTGATTGTTTGTACCATATGAAATCTCTTACGAGTCGACTTCCATTCTTCGTTACCAATAATAGGCCTTTCCATCTGGATACCAGTATTTATGAAGAGATTTATTTGTTTGCTTTTCAATCACGGAATTCAGATTATGTATCTAATCCGGTTTTGTTCTTACCAAGTAAAATCTTTCGTAAATCGACCTCCGTTCTTCGGGAGAAGTAATAGGCCTTTCCAACTGGCTGTAGTGCGCAGTTAGCTTAAACGGTAAAACATTGGCCTTGTAAGCCAAGGACCTGCGTTCGATTCGCGGCCTGGGCAATTTTTCGCTCATTTGGAAATATTCAGTACATAAGAAATAAGGGTGTTTGTAAATTGTGGTATAACTGAATATAAAATCAATGATGGGTGAAAAATGTGACATTTTATATGATATTTATGACGCGGTGTATCTCAGTTTCCCGAATATAATTTGCGGACCAAATACTCAGTTTCGGATACAGAATTTTTATTTAATAATTAAAGTCGCATTTATAACACGATTTAATAAGTAAGGTTTTATGAAATAAAATTTCTGGGTCGAAACATGATTATTTGATCCACGGATTATAGGCCGAGAATTACGGTACTTTAACCAATTTTAATTTTTGTAATACAATATGTTCGTAAATAACATTAAAATTTTCGACAAAGTTTTTATAAATTTTACTGTCTAATAACATTTCTTGTGTTAAATCATGTTTTAATAATTTCCTTTAAGCCGCTTTAGAAATTTTTTTTTCGATACAATAAATTGAAAATCCCTTTTTAAAACTAATTAAACCATCACTTTAAACCAACACTCATTTTAAACCATCACATTTTTAAACTAAAATATTCCTAGCTTAAAAATTTCCGTCGTTAAATATTATAAAATTGTAGTAAAAAAATTAGTGCTTCAAAAAGCTTGAAATGATGGATCAAGCAAAATCTACTTACCCATGCAGCATACGGGGAAATCTATTAAGTGGTTAAAATGTGTACTCCATAGCTTTCACACTGTTTTTGCGACCAAAATTTAGAGAAAAGTTCTAGTCGCAGATTTCGGGAATGCATTAAGAAAAATAAGCTAATAAGTTTAAGTTGTAATAAAAAAAGGTTAAAAATTAGCAGCAATGTCACCTGGGTTGCCACTTTGGCATCCATTTTTATAGAGAAATTTCGGATTCATACCAGAAATAATGAACAGCATTTTATGTTTTGTTTAAAGAGACATATTTACGAATTGAACGAAGTAAAAATTATTCTTTAGAAATTTACGATTTGAAACTGAAATTTCGTATTGTAATTGGAGGTCAAACTGCTAATCCTGATGTCAGGGACACTTCATCGAATTTTCCAGGAAATATGCCAGTATTTTTTATAGAAAGTTAGTTTTATGTTGGACGTGCGAAATTTCACCTTATCTTTTTGAAATTTTCTATAAGAAAATACTTGTACCGCAAATTTTCCTGTTAGAAAAATTCCAGAGGCGTAAGAATCCTGTGATGTGGTCATCATTGTATTTAATTATCGTTTATTCACAAAGGGCGATTAATACGATTTAAAGCGCAAGACTTATCGTACTGATTGGAAGACTCTAACTGCCTTTTAATTGTCTTTAAATCTATTTTCATGCAATTCAACAAAATTTATGGATACTTTATAGTATTATTAACCCCTTGAGGGGCGGTGGTATATATTATATACCACCTACGATAGATGAAGATTCACACCAGAAAAATTTCATCAAATTTCACTTTTCTAACTTTGGTGGAAAACAGGCGTGAAAGTGCTTTTCCTCTTTCTGATATAACTTTTTTACAAATTTCCGGTGGGAGTCCAGAATTACACGAACGCAATTGCTTGCCCCTCAAAGGGTTAGTTGTGATATAAATATTTTTATTTACTACTTTTAAATGTTTTTGTAATTCAGGGTATTGTTAAAAATATAAAAATTCTAGCATCCGATTTCCCTATATTTAATCCTCCAAGATAAACTGATACGAATATGGCGCCAGTATCACATGATTATCGTTATAAAATGTACTTAAAAATTTCAGAAATACTGTTAATTCTGTGTAATATTTCCAGTGTAATATGAATGCTTTTAAAATTTTTATAGTGTCATTATTTCCGAGGAATAAGCTGCGGCTTAAACAAATGTCTTCTTGTAGAAATTTTACTTAATGAAAAGTGAATGTTTTGTTTATTTGTACGATTCACTTAATTTATTAAATAAATTCTTTCACTTATTTTATTAAATATAAAATGTTGGTTTGAAACAGATATATTTTAAAAGTGGCGTGTAAGCTGGAAATTACGACATGAATACCTAAGTACAATTATATATGCATTGTTAAACTGAGATTGGATTTCCAGTCAAGAACTAGATTAAAAGATATAAATTTCTAATTTTATCAATGCAGGTCTATCGCTTACTTAATTCAGTAAAACTTGCCAAGCGTGACTTACAAATGACCAAATAAAAATCCTTCTTGGATATATTTCCATTTAAAAATGTCTACTGTCTGTCGTAAATGTACATGATCATTACGCTGGGACCAGTAGCGGCTCGTCAGGGGGTGCTGCATCAATTTATTCACACCACTAAAATTGTATGGTAATTTCAGTTTTATTTAATCAACAAAATTTTTCGAATAAATAATATGAAATATTCTGTTAAATTTTAGTGGTATGAAAATTCTGATGCAGCACTCCCTGACAAGCCGCTACTGGCTGGGACAATCATTTTCTTTCACTAGCACTTTGATTGCGTGTTGGGACATATATAGTGTGTCAGGTATTTAGTATAATTCGAGGCTCCAAATGTTCAGGACACCAGTATTTCTTAAAGTAATTTTCTCCACCTTGTCAAATTTCAGAACAATCTGAGATTGAAGATGGCGAAATAAACTTTAGTATGCTGTGGTCCAGAGCACTTGGAGCCCAGACATACGTGGGACAACCGGACACATTAGGCATATACGTCCTAGTCGACAATTCATTTATTCTATTCTTACCAATTTTTAAAGAACGATCTTTGCTGTACTCCCTTACTATAGGTTTAAAATATGCCATAAAGAAATAATTTTATGAATTGTGGTATGAGTGAATTTAAAAATAGATGATTGTCATGGCATGTAGTCAAAGGCTTAACCCATTAGTGCCAAGCGTCCCTTTTTAGGGACGACTATAAAAAAGGCAAAAAAGTACTTTTCACACCAGTAAATAGAAAGATAAATAAGCACTATTTTTCATGAGACAAATTCCTCAATAAATTAAGATAATAGTTATTCGTCTTTTAAAAGTGGTGAGAAACCCAGAATTTCATTTTTAATGAAGAAAATAATTTGGGCATTAATGGGTTAACCCTTTAACGTTCATTGGTTTCGGCACGAAACCACAAAATTTTAATTCCAATACGCAACACTGACACCGGTATTTTTATCCAAAAATATCCCTTTTTTTTGTATGTGAAAAATCAAGTTTTCTTATTTAGAAATATATTTGTTCTTTATTACCGGTGTCATTCATTTATTTCGACATCTTAGCAATGAAAATGCTATGATCGTTAAAGGGTTAAGACAGTTTTATTTTATATGTGGGTTTCATTTTCGCAGAGTTTCTCACATATATACGTTAACCTCATGCATAATACTAAATATATGTTTTTTATTTTTAGGTGTAAAATTGGGTGGTGAATGCCAAAACACGAAACAATGCCTAGTAATAACGGCGAACAGCACTTGCTCAGATGGAGTTTGCAGTTGCCAAAGTGGATATTTCGCTATTTCAGAAGTCAATATTTCTTTTTGCGAAACAAGTAAGTTTGTTCACGTTTGAAATTTTTTATTATTCCAACAGATAATGATCTACAATGTAGCTTCCAACGTTTACCATTTTTTATAGCCTCCAAGTCTTATAGCTTTTTGCACCAGAAAAATTATCTGAAATATCTATCTTATTTAAACCGGAAGTCTTATTTTAATTGTTTTATTTCAGGGTTCGCCCACTCCTTATATTTTGTAAGGACTCTGGCACCAGTATTAAGGATAAAAAAATTTATATTTAATTTTTAAGATACACAATTCGCAACCACCCTCTCGATTCGCAATTTTCGCAATATTTTTCTGCAGTGAAATATATTGAAAATACTGTAAAAATTTATTGGTAGATGTGTGCGAACCCTGTATTTACGGGGTTTATATAGCTATTTTTGCCTCATTTAATCGTGAAATTTTACCGATTAAATTAGGGAAATTGTTTGTGTTAAAAAGTAGTGATAGGGAAAAAAGCATAAAGATAGAAGGTTATATTAAGAAATGCAAATCATAAACATGACTTCTCATTTTTATTACATTTGTTTTGCCCTTTAACTGTTGGGTAAACACTATAATCTTCTAAGAATGGGTATTTGTAAATTGCGGAATCCAGCATGAAGAAGGGAAGATGTTAACATAACTTTTTCATCTAACTTAGCTGTAGAGAACGAGAAATTTAAAAATGATTATTTTTTGCCGACAGTGTAACATGTTGTAGATATGCTCTAACGAGAAAAATATCTATAAAAATATTAAAATGTTAACCCCTTGCGGTGCGGTGGAATATCTATGAAATCACTTAATTTTCATTCCCAGACGCCACATTGGCACCAGAATTTTGGTAAGAAAATTTACGGTTTATTGAATGCGCGAAATATAGCTTTTTCTTATTCACAAATGAACTTGTTTTCAAATTTCGGTTTCATTTACAGGGTTCGCACAGTTCTACCACTAAATTTTAAGCATATTTTCAAAGTGTTTCACTGCAGAAAAATATAGTAAAATCTCTGAATGAAGGTGGGGATTGCGAATGTTGAGTTTTAAAAATTAAATGCAAATTTTCTTACTTTTAATAGTGGTGCCATAGTCCTTGGAAATTCCAAGGAGTGTGCGAACCTTGCATTCATTAATTTCAACACTTAAGTAATGAATTTGCCTTGCGCCTCAAAGGATTAACCTTCCAACCCTGAATGGGTCTGATCGACCTAGTCCTAAAATGCGTTTCATTCGATTCAAACCAGAAATTTTTTCATAAAGTAAATTAAATAAATAACACAAAGATTTAAGATAAATAAGTATGTTAAATGGATTTAAATAAAAATTCTGGTGTGAAATATTTTAATCAAGTTTGAGTAAAATTTCAACAGGGTAGGAAGGTTAAGTAAGCGTGAATGTTGTAATATATTTTTTAAAATATTCCGCGAATTAAATGCTGCTTGTAGTTCATTTGATGCGCTTTTGGATGCGTTGACTTGAGTGAGGAACTTGTGGCTATATTCAGTGGCGTATCTAAGTCACAGTGGCGTATTGTAGTCGTATATTAACTATTTTGTAAAGTTGTTATTGCCTTGTTTAACCTTTTCCGGCATGGAAGTCTAATCGTGCCAACTAATTTTAATTCCCAACTGTCATAATGGCACAAGTATTTTAAAATGTAATATTGACTTTTAAATTGCACATGAAGATATGGTTTTAATTATGTAAAACAATTGTTCGCAAGCTCAGTGTCAGTCAACTATTTCAAAATTCTAGCAACAGAATTTCTTTATGCCGGAAAGGGATATTCGCTAAAAATTCTGCAATTAGAGCAGGTAAACAATATTTTTTTTCGAACAATGATACGTACAGCTTCTGGACCATCACTGGCTGGATTCATTCCAAAACATTTAGACTTTAGGGATTTCCTATGGATTTATGCCGTGAAGAATATTAAATTTGTAATTGGAAAAACTGAAGTTTTATTGTAAGACAGTGTAATAATAAATTGGTTGAGATATTTAAGTTTAATGAACAAGTAAAAATCATAACAAAAGGTTTTTTATGAAATTCGAGAAATATTAGTTGCATTAATGTTTTTCACATAGGCTTGAGCAAACATGTGTTAAAAAATAATAGATCTTGTCTTTTGTGTAATTTAGCGCACAGTAAAACTGATTGTATACCTCGGATATACACGTACGCGAAAGAAGATCTTTGGTGTATACGGTTTGTATTTTGCTACTTTTAAATTCAAATAAAAATCGTCATCTTACATAATTACAGACATTTGTCACAAATTCTATGATAATGTGATTTGAAAATTATTTTTTGAAAAATAATGGTGAAAATTTTATATACTGTACGCATTCTGGGTATATCATACCTTGCTCGTGTATTCAAAAGTTAATCTTAAAAACCGATCTTATAACTGACAATTACATCATATCAGATATTTTATGGACAATTTAAATGATATTTGTTTCGTTTGCTCAAAAAATTATCAAAGATGATTCCGCAGTATCTTAACGCTCTATTAAGTCAATAAACAATAAAATAGGTATGCAGATCCTTTTTAGTTTAAAGTACACATTTCAATAAATAAAAAAAGCCATATGTATCAAATCAATAAAACTTCTATGTGGACAGATTTTTATTTTTTTTTTCTAAATTAGACCAAAGAACTTCTCTTCGGAAGCCATGTTTGCTGTACAGCAGAAATGGATTTTTTCTTCTGGAAAACTTTAAGGTTACTTCACAGACTAATTGAATGATGATCCATTGAATGATCCATTCCTTAACAGCTGCTGGAGGCTAATGTTGAGAATATGCTTTATAAAATTAAATAAAGCTCTATGCTTTATTTAAAACAATCTGTAGTATTTTAAAGAGCAACAACATTTTACAAATAGCTTGAAAAACAGCCGATATTGATGTGCCCTTCTCCTGAGAACTATTGAAGTGATAAAAATAATGTTCATTTATTTATTTATTTGTGTATTACAGAGGCTCCACTTGGTTCATTTTTTTACACCACTTTTTTTTAACCAATTACTCGCTGCTGTTGCATTCACGCATCGATCAAAATAAATATGCATATTTAAGTTATTTACATACCCATGACAATTTTTCGATTAAAAAATGGCCTTACTTAAAAAAAACATGCAATTTTAAGATCTTATAACCTCTTCAGCCCTGAAAAAATATTACGAGGGACCTCAAAAACTAGTTTAAAATTATCATATAACATATCCGAAAATATGTCATTTTGTATATCGATGCATGTGACATGCAGGCACTTATTAAAAAAGTCTATAAGTAATTTTAACAATTCTAAAAGTATTAAAATGAGTTTAAAAAATGTTATTTAGTTTCTTCTCCAGGCGACATCAATACTGAGGAGGATACAGCAAAAATTATCTTTGAGAGATTTGGTGGCGAAAGACATTCAGCTAAACAATTGAAATTTTCAATTTTATAGTTTTAACACTGGTTAATGGGTTAAAAAAATAATCTCGATAAATTTCTTGCATACATACCTGAAAGATCGCTTTTCTTGCAATTGTTGCAGAAAAATACCACGAATTTTTCTTTAAAAAATACAGCTTATCGAAAAGCTGACCAGTGGGAACATTGGTATTACAGTTATTTATGTTTTCAGTGTTTTGTTCTGGAAAATAATTTCCTTTTTAAAAACAATAATAAAAAACACCAATTTTTGTTTATGAAATAACAAAGCATTTTTTTGGTTGGGGACGAATGACAAAATTGAAATTTATCTAGAGGGAGAGTTATTAAAGCAATATATTGAAATCGACTCAGCAGTTCTGTAAAAGGAGCTCCAATATCAAATGTTTGTATGTGATATTGCAATTGTTGTTATCCTTTTAATATCCTTTTAATCAGCAGCAGTGTTGCCTGATATACAGGTGTTTTTCTTCAGGCTCTATCCCAATCAGCAGAATGGTTATTATTATTATTATTATTATTATTACTATAATACCCCAGTTCAAGCCTATACCTCCAGGGCAATATGACTAGGTTTACATGTTTTGTACTTCGCTACGGGACAAAAGTCGAAAGACTAACTGATAGAACCATAGAACCTTGGCTTGAGTGGCTTCATCACTATTTATTTTTATCACTTTTGTTATTGTGTTGGCGGTACTAGATTGCTATTAATAATGTTGTTTGGATTTGCTTGTACATTGACAAAAATGAGTGAAAAAAAAAGACGGAGGGGATGCACACTATTTTACCGAACTCATACCAGCCGCCTATAAACAGTGGCTATTATTTCTCGAGTTTTATCTCGTAATTTAGACCCTTGATTAACCTTTTCAGGGTCAAGGTACTTCTATTGATAAAATGTTGAGATAATTGATTGACACCAGTATTTAAAGAAAATTTATCTATAAAGGATTAAAAGTGTATTTTCGTGTATATGATAAATGTGAAATTTTATTTAAAAAATCTGGTGTCAATGTGGCAATTGGGGTTAAAGTTATGTGATGCCTTTCAAGGGGTTAAGTGACAAGAAATTCTCCTGACTAGGCACCTCCACAGCTCTATGTTTAACATGCTGTCTAGTAAATGAAGACCTTGGATCGATTTAGCCGAGTTCGAAATATTGTTGCCAGGTAACCTGCGTAAATTAGGGTCAAAGTACTCAGGATATAACTAATTTCTTACAGTTTATTTCGAAATCTTTAATCGCAGACAATTCTGCTGTTAGATAAAACGCGAAAAACGTTGCTTTAAGATACTGGTGTCCATAGCATCTGGTGCCCGATTTACGCGGCAAACTTGGCAACCATAAAATGAAACTTATCCGATCTGGTTATAAGTCTCTGCAAAGATCTTCAAGTTTTTCATGCATGCAAAACGATATTTAAGGTCACATTTCCTTTAAAAATCCTTCCTGAAGGCACCCGTGTTATAGGAATATGGCTTACACTGAAAGATGCTTGACCCTTTCAATCACAGTAATCCCGCTGTGGGACCACTTTAATTTAATTCCAAACTTAGAATAAAAACTAAAAATATTTTAGTAAAATTCTCCTTTTACAATGAAAGTTTAGAAGAACACGTTTTTATTTATTAAGAAGTTCTGTAAATTCTGGTGTCAATCATTCTTTACATCATTTTACGAAGAAAACTTTTCTATGTCACAAAGTGTTAACTAATCCTTCCCATCATTATTTATTCTAATTCCTGATTGCTACTACCACATTTTTTAAATTGTAATATTGTTGAAATTAATCTAACAGTAAGCGAGGTGTACATTTTAAAAATGTGATTACAATCAAATGATTTGAATAATAACCAAGAAAAGCCGAACTGGCAATATTTTGCTACAGAATAATGGTTTCCACATAAATAACTGTTTAATAATATCTGGAAAGATTCTTTCCATATTAAAGCTAATATTGCATTACAATTCAGTTTCATTTTACCAGATGCATTATTGCACAGTTTAAAATTTAGAGCGACTGTGAAGTTTGTTGTTAAAAATCGAAATTCTTGTAAAAGAGCAAATTGCCACTAAATTTAGAACAGAAAACTTTGATTAATATGAAACTCGCACATTTTCTCTCATCCATAAAGCTATTAATTTTATGGACAGGAACAATATTATACCTGAGTTTAAATTTTCATTATTTTAACTCCAATGAATAGATTAGCAGAAAAATAAAACGAACAACGCCATATTTCCACACTTACTTTTCCTAAGATTATCGGCACTTCGTGCTGAAGATTAATGCACAGCGGACTATAAATACCCTTTCACTTAGTTCAGTGATTTTTCAGAAAATAGTGTGAAGCGTGTTGTGAAAGAGACCGAGTTTTACAGAAGTTTTCTGACGTCTTAAAATTATGCAAACTTTAAGAACAAAGAAATAAGTAGTTTTTTCTGGCAATAAGTATAAACACCTTTTTTTAGTATCCGGCATGAGAAAGATGTTTAAAGAATTGGAAATATTGAAAATAAAACCTACTAAATGTAAGATATATGCAGAGCACGAAGCATACAGAATAATTTTTTTTGTTTCAACTAATAAGCCCAATAAGTAATCTTCAGGGTGATTTTTTTAAAATCCTTTAAGCTCTGGGAGTGAATTTTTTAAAAATACTCATCTGTTTTTACCATTTATTTTGATTGATTTTTCCCATTAATGAATAAAGAGAAAATTTGTACTTGAATTTGCTGGTAGAATTTGTCCTGGGGGGGGATAAACTTTTGTGAAATCAGTTGAAGCTTCATTATTTTAGGGATATGTCAATTTCACTTTCTTAATAATTCCATAGGTTAACCCCTTGAAGGGCGGTGGGATAAAATATATCCCACCTAATTTTAATTGTAAACTGCCAAATTGACATCAGATTTTTCAAATGGAATTTTTAATTTTATCAAGTATGCGAAGAAAAGCTTTTATTTATTTTGGAATAAATTTATTTTTTAAATTCTGTTGCCATTCAATCATTTTGGTATTTTATGAATGAAAGTTCTTTGTCCTTCAGAGGGTTAAATCGCTACAATTTTTTTTTTAAAGTAATCAGATTGTATGTATTAAAGTAACAATACATTTTCAAAAGAGAAAAAAAACTTACATATTTATTAAAATTTTTAAGAAAGTTTCTAAAATTGCATATATTTTAATATCTACAACTTTTTAAAATATTGATATTTTTTCCTAGTGTTTTTTTAATGTGTATTACACAAGATTTCTGAAGGTTTTTTATATACAGTAATCCCTTACCTTTCGCAAATTTTGAAGTAGAAAATATGGAACAGTTCAACACTCGCACCACTTTTTTTTTTAATAGCAAAGGGAACAGAATATAAAAATAGGAGTCTTGTGGTCGCGGTTTTAAAATTCGCGGAATAAAAACCCGCGAAGGAATTTTAGGAATTGCTGTATTCCTAATATTACAATAATATAGTTTTTTCTGAAACATACAGAAAAAACTGAAATCCAACACATCTTCATGTACCTTTTTTTTTAAACCAAAAAAAATAAAAAAAAATCTGAAGGCTCCATGCGTACATGTATCACACATATAAAGAAGAACATACACAAAAAAGTTAAAACTCTATCTCAAATACTAAAAAAACTTAGCATTTTTAAAACTAAAAAGAGGCAAAAATATGAACATGGAGAGAAAGCCGTTTAAATTTTTAATTTGCATGATTATTTGCGCTAGGTATAATAATAATAAAAAAATATCTTGCAACATCATTGACATATGGATAATACTGAGGTGTCAGAAAAGACAGAATCAAACAAGATTTTCTTTAATATTAAAAAAAAGAAAATCAGCAAATTGACAAATTAGATGTAAACTGTCCCTTTAACCCCTTGAGGGGCAAAGCACTTCTGTTCCTAAAATGTTCAAATGATTGATTGACACCGGGATTCATAAACAAATTTATATGATAGTAAGTAAAAGCTGTTTTTCACACACATTGTAAAAAGCAAAACTTAATACTAAAATACCGGTGCCAATGTAGCTTAAGGGAATTAAAATTAAGTGGTATATATAATATACCGGTGCCCTTCAAGGGGTTAATTTATGCAACTTTTTCAAAGGTCTTTAACTACAAAAATACCTACTTAATTTATCTTCGATTAAAAAATTCATTTTTTATATTAATATATTTCGATATGTCATTATAATTTCGACAAAAATCCTTAGCTGTTTTAGTTGTCTTTTTTTAGAGCTTTCTAAATCCTTCTATCAGGGTTCGCACAGTTCTACCACTAAAATTTAAGAACATTTTCGAAGTGTTTCACTGCAGAAAAATATCGTAAAATCTGTAAATGAAGGTTTTGATTACGAATGTTGTGGTTTAAAAATTAAATGTAAATTTTCTTATTTTTAATAGTGGTGCCAGAGTCCTTGGAAATTCCAAGGAGTGTATGAACCTTGCCTTCTATGACGATTTATTTAAGTATCTTCTTTTAAACTGAAAGTATTTTATGACTTACAATCCATATATTTAAGAAAACTGAACTTATAAACAAATTACTATATGTTAGAAATAAGTAAAAAAATACGATTGATAGCTATATTTTTGACACATTTCAGATTTTATAAGCCATCTTCCTGATGAATGCGACATCTGGTGAATCAGTAAATATAAATCAATTTTTTTTTTCCTGCAGAATGTCATTTTTCAGAGTGGTTTATTGATTTGTGCATTTAAGCATTTAAATTTTTAACTTTACTTTCTTCAAAAAGTTTGAAAGTTAAGATCATAATAGTTTTATATGTATTAGAGGATGTAAAGATTAATATCTTAATATAGTTAACCTTTGGACTCCGGCGTTTCTTAAGCAAATTTTATTAGGTCGGCATCACTTTTATAAAAGCAATTTCCTTCAAGTAAAGAAATTGAAAAATGCTCTGATTAATTAAATAAGGCAAATTTTATTTTCGTTTATTAATAAGGCCAAAACAAATTCTGGAAAGAAAGTCTATGTCGCCACAGTGGCGACAATGGAGTGTAAAGGATTACCGTAATTTCGGGTGTATAAGCCGCGGATCAAACAATTCTTTTCCGACCCAGAATTTTTTAAGAAACATATGTTACTATTTAGATCGACGTAAATATTTGTCTGCAATCACTAAATAAGATTTCTGGGTCCAAAAAGAATTGTTTGATCCGCGGCTTATACACCCGAAATTACGGTAAGTAGTAAATTTGCAAATTTGAATATTTTTGTATTCTACACAACTTATTCCGGATGTAAATTAACAAAAATATTTAAAACTTTTGGAATTCTTTTAGTGTTACTACATCATGTAACTATAGAAAAATGGTACGGACATATCCTTAACACTAGAACGGATGAAAATTTTACTCAAGTTTGATAATAAATATTTCATACCAGAATTTTTATTCAAAATTATTTAGATGATTAATTTAACGTAAATTTGCGTGGTTTCAATTAAACTTATTTCAAAAAAAATTTTTTGGTATGATTGAAATTTAATCACATGCTCGGATTCCAACGGACTCCTTCCGAGCATTTTAGAGATAAAATTGTGTTGCTTCAACTATAATTGGTTTCGCAGTGACTTATTGCCACCGGGGTAAACTTTCGCAGTCTATTTGAATAATTTTTTTTTCATTTTATCGAAACTCCTTGTTAACCCCTTGAGGGGCGGCGGAATATATTATATACCACCTACGATCGATGATGTTTTACACCAGAAAAATTTCATTAAATTTCCCTTTTCTAACTTTGGTGGAAAACAGTCGTGAAAATGCTTATCCTCTTTTTGATATAACTTTTTTACAAATTTCCGGTGGGAGTTCAGAATTACACGAACGCAATTGCTTGCCCCTCAAAGGGTTAATGGGGAATTTTAGTCATCATTATGGATATCTTACCATAATTACAAGAAAAAATTGTGTGTGGTGAGTGCGTGTATAAATGTTTTCTAAAAAATCGTTTCTAATGATTTTGAATAAATTTTGTATTTTACCATTTTTAGGAGCGAGAAGTGGATTGGGTTGGGTCACATGTGCAAGAAAGTTTGTTAGTGGGTCATAATGGATCATAATGGGTCAGGGTCAAACTAATTATATCTATTAAACTGCTCAATCGATTTTAACTAAATTTTGTAGCCAACCGTTTTTGGGAACGAGATAACTATTGGAATAGCCGATATATTCTAGAAAATTCGATTACTGGGTCATAGATAGGTCACTAGAAATCTAGCCAATTTTAACTTAAACACGACTGTAATGATTTTGACTAAATTTAATGTTCTGTGCCGTTTTGGATTACGAGAAGTCCATTGGGCTAAGTCACATGTTAGAGAAAATTCGATTAAGGGGTCATTTTGGGATTAATGTGGGTGAAGCTAATTTTATCAGGGGTCGCAGCGTCCCTAAAATTTTTGTACTTTTCTACCAGTATTTAACCCTTAAATGCATATTGTATCATTTTCGATACCAGGGGTGCAAAAATCTAGGCGCCAGAGGGTAGTCTCTCACCACTAAAATTTTAAAGTTTTTTTCGCTCAAAATTTAATAGCATCTAGCAAGAATTTTACACTAAATATTAGACGAAGAAAAACGAAATAAATTTTGTGGTGTGAAACTGCCTGCTGGCGCCTAGATTTTTGCACCCCTGTTCGATACCATAAGTGTTCCCGATTTATTGGAGGGTTTATTCACATATTCCGTATTCTCACCAGAAATTTAAAAGAGCAATTTTCACTTTACTTAATGACAGACCATTTGTAATTAAATAAAGATAAATTTACTATTTAGATTTTTCTGGTATGAATTCTGATTCTTTGATTGCGCATTTTTTGGAACGCGTTCTATCCTACGCATTTAAGGGTTAAATCAAAAACTTTCCTGTCAGATTTTTTTAACTTTTTAATTTTTAAAAATGTGGTACGAAAGTGTGAAAATTTTAGGGACGCTGAGACCCTTGTTTTATCCAAAAATAGACTCTAACGATTTAGACTAAATTTTGTATTCTACCGTTTTGGGGGCACTTGAAGATCATTGGGGTAGGTTGCATGATCAAGAAAATCCTATTAACCCTTTGAGGGGCAAGCAATTGCGTTCGAGTAATTCTGAACTCCCACCGGAAATTTGTAACAAAGTTATATCAAAAAGAAGAAAAGCAATTTCACGATTGTTTTCCACCAAAATATGAAAAGTGAAATTTAATAACATTTTTCTGGTGTAAATCTTCATCAATCATAGGTGGTATATAACATATACCACCGCCCCTCAAGGGGTTAATAGGTCATGAAGGGTCAGGGTCAATCTAATTATATCTACAAAATTGCACAATCAATATTAATTAAATTTTATATCGTACTGTTTTAGGGTACGAGAAAACTATTGGGCTACGTGACATGTTCGAAAAATTTCGATTTGTGGGTTTTTTGGGGGTCACTACGGGTCAAGCTAATTTTATCTAGAAAGCGGCTCAAAAGAATAATTAATTTTTTTATTCTATTGTTTTCGAGAACGCCATTCCATAAAGATAAAATTGTATAAGTAAGTCATTTTGGGTCTGTATCGACCCGGGTCAATCTAATTCTATGTAGACAATGGCTTAAACGATATTTTAAAATTTTGTATTATATTTCGTTTTCGGGCACGAGAAGATTATTGGACTAAATCGTATGTTTGAGAAAATTAGGTTAGTGGGTCAGTTTGGGTCACAAAGTGTCAGAGTCAACTTAATTGTCATTAAAAAACGTCTCAAACGATTTAAAAAAATGCATTATACTGTTTCCGGGCATGGTAACATCATTGTGTTTCTTCACATGTTCGAAAAATTTTGGTTTGAGTGTATTCAGGGTTATTACGGGTCAAGCTAATTATATATAGAAAACAACGCTAACGATTTTGTATTATACTATATATTTGTATTAAATTTTGTATTATACCGTTTCCGGGCGCGAGATCATTGGGGTAAGTCACATGTTTGAGAAAATTCGATGAACTGGTCATTTTTGGTCACTACCTGTCAAGCTAATTTTATCTAGAAAACGGTTCTAATGTTTTGGCTGAATTTGTCATTTTACCGCTTTCGGTCTTGAGATGACCACTCGGCTGGGTCAGATTTTCCAGAAAATTAGTTTAGTGAGTCTTTCTGGAGTCATAGCAAATTAAGCTCATTTTATTTGTTAAACGGCTTAAACGATTTTGACTAAATTGTGTATTCCACTTTTTAGGTGCGTTCGTAATTGTGTAAATACGTAGCACCTATAGTTGTCGTTTAGTCCGTCCGTCTGTCTGTCTGTCCGTCTGTCTGTCCGCATATAACAACGCAAAAACTACCCAACCGAATCTTTTGAAATTTAAAATACATAATTATTACATAATTTCGTCGAATCATTTCAAATTTTATGAGAATCGGATGGATAAATCAATTACAGGGACGGTCAAAAGTATTCCGTTACATTACGGTCAATGGGGAAAAATGTTTCAAATGCATTTTAATCGTTTGAAATTTAAAATACATACCTATTACATAATTTTGTCAAGTCATTTCAAATTTTTTGAAAATAGTATGTATAGATCAAATACAGGGACAATCAAATATACTCCGTTACATAACTGTCAATGGAAAAAAGGCTCAAATGCATTTTAATGATAGTACACTCATTCGAACATAATAATATTGATATGCGTCATAAAGAACATATTATAATATAGATTTTGTATAATCTGTTGTGCAAAGAACATTTTTTATTGATTTACAAAGCCACACATAAGTATTCCATCACATCATGAGTATGGGGAGAACATTGTTTGGTGCGCATTTTAATTGTAATTAACTATTTACAATTTTATAAAATTGATATTTGAGAGTGATATTTTTAAAATTTCATTATCGTACGAACGCACCTCATTTGCTACGCTTCACGTGCAATTTCCAACTTGTTTTATTATCAGAAGACAGTTGAGCTATGTCATATGTTCGAACAGATTTGATTTGTGAGTCATTTTGTGTCACTACGGTTCAGGGTCGCGAATCCAGAAAGTTGGCTATATTTAGCGAAATATTGGCAACTGTTAGCCAAAAAATATTCTTTCAAGATTACAAAAGCATAGATGTCATGCAATCGAAAAATGAAATCTAAAATGAAAATCGAATATAAAATAAAATCGAAAATGTACCTCATAGAAAGAAGACACATTTTCTTATACGTTTTCGGAATAATTAAGAAATGTTTGCATCTATGCAAATACCGAAATATGTACTCTGAGCCAAATGAAAGCCTATCACCAAATTATCCAATACTTGTCGAAAAAATAGGTTTTCAAAATTTGAAGGATTTTTTTAGAAATTCTTCGTTGGATTCGAGATACATGGTTGAACCAATCGCAGTCGAGCAAAAATTATATTTGAATCAATGGCCTTTCGTTGTAAATGTGTAAATAATGTAAAACTTAGAAACATGTCCGTACCAGTGTTGCCAGACGGGCTACTTTTTTGTAATTCAAATTCTCAATTGGCACCACTTTTTTGTAATGGTAAAATGCGCCTTATTTAATGACGGATCAATAAAGGTGAAAACGAAGGGACTTTTACAGTTTCAAAAAAGTGGTGCCAATCAAGAAATCTTAATTTAAAAAAAGTAGCCCACTGGCAACACTGGACCGTACGTAATTTTCATACTGACCGTGTTTGTTAACAATTCTGTTTTAAAGCAACATGCTTTATAGCAACAATACAGAGAAAACAATAAATTCAGAATATTATGTCCAGTTGAGCTCAAAACTTAAATTTCACAGGGTTATGTTCGGTTGTCCCTGCTAGTTCATATTTACTGGTAGAAGTTGATTTTGATAGTAGTCAGACCCTGCATTTCTGCTATATTGTGACGACTTGAGCAAATTCGCGACAGTGTCAGATAAAGATATTGTAATATCCGGGCCAAATTCTGCCATATTCCACCAAAGAAATTTTGCATGAATAACTCGGTAAAATAAGGTGGAATTTTCTGTAAAAATTTACTTGTGGTAATTATCCCCGGAGACTCTTTCTCGATGAATCGATGCTAATCGATGAAAAAACTCTGATACCATCATGTGACAACCTCCTCCGATATTGTGATATTGTTCTCGCAACTAGTAGGCTCTATACAATATCTCTTCCTCTTAACCCTTTGGACTTATTTGTCAAGTTTGACGGGATATCACATTAATTTGCAAAATTTGTTTTGACACCAGTAATTAAAGAAAATGAAATATGCCTTATTTAATCAGAACATTTTTGCAATTATTAAATTGAAAGTAATTTTTTTTTAATCGGTGCGCGCGAATGAAATTTGTGTAAGAGACGTCGAAGTCGAAAGTGTTAATAGGTGGTTCAACGTATTTTATATACCAAGTTGCCAGTCTTGGTCCCTTCCGGCACTGCACTGCCTAATAAATCTCCTTATGCTGAAGAATCATGTTGTCCTGTGGCTTTGGAAAATCTGGCCTGAAAGAGTATAAAAAAAGTATGAATATAGAAATCACAGTTGGTGAGATTGGTCTACTCTAATTTTCAATGTACCGTACTTTTCGGCCTTAAATACGCGAATTAAACAATTATGTTTCGGACAAGAAATCTTATTTCATGAAGTGTAACTTTTTAAATCGAAGAAAATATTTAAAATCAATCAATAAATAAATTTTTTGGGTCGAAACATGTTTGTTTGATCTAAAGTTTATACGCCGGAAACTACGCCAGATATATAAAACCATAACATATATATATATATATATATATATATATATATATATATATATTATATGTGGATATGTAGATAAATTATGTATGTAAACCATGATAAATTTCAAGAAAAAGTTGTGCAGTAATAATCGCCTAAAAATAAAAAAAAAATTCAAAATATCTTATATATTTAAGTAAGTAATAATAAAACCAAAAGTTTGTACAGCACTGTATAAGTGATACAAGATTTGTACGCATTTATTGACTGAGAAGATTTTACAAGTTTTAGTAACGGAAATTTCATAATTGTTATATCTCACGATATATATATATATATATATATATATATGTATATATATATATATATATATATATATATATATATATATATATATATATATTCATTAACTAAGGCAAATATTTCTTTACAAAAAATCTGGTAAAAGGTGTTTGAAAGTCCTTGAAGCGTACGAACCTGTAATAACAATCTGTAATTTAAAACAATGTTTAAAAAAATTATATATATATATATATACAGTGTGCTTAGAATTAAAGTTTAATTTTCAAAACGCTCTAAAAACGAACCAGTGATTAGAATGACGCCAAAAATTAAACGGCGTATTATTGAAGAAGATAGAAAGAACATGAACCAAAAAATAGTTCTAAATTTTAACGACAGATGGCGCTGTAAGCGTCAGAATTTCGACTACCAATGACAAATCGTAAAACAAAGGCCAAGGCCTAAGTTACACGATAAACATACTGTACTGTTCAATGTGCATGGCTGTACAGGTGTGTTACTGTAAATTACGTAAGCCTATCCACCATTACCGCAAGGTTATATGACACCGGATTTAAAAAATCGGTTTTTAAGTGTCCACAGGCCAAAATCCACATAAAAATCATCCATTTAATCGGTTTTTAACTGTACTGAGGCCCAAAACTGCACAAAAAGCATCCATCCCATCGATTTTTAAGTTTCGCAAGACTGGCACAAAAAATGTTCAGTATGCTGTTCACCATTGTGTCCAACAAGATTAAATCGAGAAACAGCATGTTCCACACCGATCGAAGTGTCACCGGGATCAAATTCAGAATGTGTTGCGCAATGCGTGTCTTCAATTCTGCTACGATGGCAGTCGGAGTACTGAACACAACATCTTTCAGATAACCCCACAGCCGGAAATCACACGGATTAAGATCAGGTGATCGGGCCGGAAGGCTGCAGGAAAATGACTGATAAGTCTAGAATTTCCGTAATGTCACCTCAAGAACTGCTTTACTCGATTTGTAATGTGTGGAAAAGCGCCATCGTGCATTAAAATAATACTATTCAGACATCCACTCTGTTGCAGTGCTGGAATGATGTCACTACGCAAAAGAGACTCATAGCGCTGTCTTGACGGTAACGGTAACTGGACCGAAAGTACCCGTATCCTCCAAAAATTTGGCCCTATGATAAATGATGCTGTAAGTTCCCACCACACAATAACCTTTGCAGGATGAAGTGGTACTGGATTCGTTGCGAGTCGATTTTCTGTTGCCCATATTCGGTAATTCTGTCCATTGATATATCCTGTCAGATGGAAATGGGCTTCTTCAGTCCACAGAATTTTCCATGGCCAATCATTGCCCACTTCCATGCGACAAGGTTCGAACACTCCTTATATTTTTTAACTCTTTGAGCTCTGATGGTTGAATTTTCTACCACTTAATTTTAATTCCGAAATGTCACTGCGACACCAGAAAATTTTACCAAATTTATTTGAAAAGGCTTTAATGCATATTTTCCCGTATATCGTTAACAGATTTTTTTCTTTGCAACATACTGGTGCCAATGTGACATTTGGAGTTTTGAAGAAATTTGCTCACCAGAGCTCAAAGGGTTAAGGACACTGGCACCACTATTAAAAATAAGAAAACTTACATTTAGTTTAAAAAAAAAACAGAATTCGCAACCACCAAATTCACTCAAAAATTTTACAATCTTTTTCGGCATTGAAATACTTTGAAAATATTCTTAAAATTTAGTGGTAGATTTATGCGAACACTGTGTGAGCAACAAATTCCAAATCAAAACCCTCTTTTGCTGGCAGGTTAGAAGGAAACAACTCCTGCACATGGCACATTTTGTACGGACAGCATTGCAGGATGTTTCGTAGAATGTTATGCACAGTGCAGGGCTCCCAAATGGTCCGCCAACTGAACATCAATATTTTTTTTGAAAGATTTTCGCTTCAAATTTTTCTAAATATTTTCTAAAAACGGCGCAGTAATCACCGTCGGCAGTTAGTTTAGCACAAATGCTGTAGAAACCTACCATAAATTTCCTGTTTAAAATATTGGTGTTCAATTCGCGGACCATTTGGGAGCCTTGACAGTGCCCATAGGCCTGATCAACATTCGGGCAATTCTACGTACGCTTCATGGTTGCACACCACCGCTCGACTCCTCCTGAACTGCTGTGGTCACTTCTTCAACGACCACGGAATCACATTTTTTCTTTCCTCTACCAGAATGAACATCAAAAGACTTGTATTTCCGATTTTATTTATCATTTTCACCACACCCATGACAGTCATCGGTCCAACATCTTTTTTCATGCCCTTGAAGGTCCTGAACTTTTGCAGAGCTACTGGTGCAGAATCACCGTTCTTGTAATAAAGCTTTACAAGCAGAACGCGGTCCTTCATTGAGACACTCACGGCGAACGTCTGAGACGCGAAATGAGAAAATGCCGTTTACCCAACGCTTTTGTAACACCTGAAATGGCCACTCGAATGCCAGATATTTTAATTTACATCTTCTGACGTTTATAACGCCATCTGTCACTGATATTCGGAACTTTTTGGTTTTACGTTCTTTCCTCTTCCTTCATTAATACGACGTTCAATTTTGATGTCATTCTAATCAGTGGTTCGTTTTTTAGAGCGTTTTAAAACTTAAACTTTATCTATAGTCACCTTGTATATATATAGTATTTTTATTGACTGTCTTTTACAACGTAACGTACCTTTACGGAATAAAAAAAAATTAATTAAAAAGCATATTCAAAGATCCCTATACTATTATTAAGAGATAAAATTTATTTTAAATAAAAAATAATTAAATTTGTAACCGAAGGTTTCCGGTTTCTTAAAAATATAGTTAATAAACTATAATAATAATTTAGAATTCCATTACAACTCTATTTTGATGCTGTAATAATCGCTCCCATGCTGAATTAGAATCATTTTGTATAATGAATGCTCTTTTCCATTTATTTATATATTTTATTTGCGTGAATTTATAATAAGTTACACATGTGGTTCTGAAGATAAGGAAATTTATAGGATTTATTGAATATTTTAATATACCCTCCATTTTTAAATTCTTATCGCTGTGAAAAGTCCATATTAAATAATCCTTTAATTACAATGACTCTTGGATAAAAATCATTACGGCATTCCCAAATATGAAGATATAGTAATATTAAAAATGGATACTTGGGTTGCCTCTGGAACATAAAAATTATAAATTATGAGAAGCATAATTAAGAAGCTGCTGTTTTATGCATTTTATTAATTATAAAAAATAAAAATAAATGTATTAATTTATTTTTATCTCCCAAACAGTGTTTACTTGTTTAAGAACTCATCTATTACCCTGTTTAATAAACATAACGTGTAAATAACCCAAACTTACCCTGGAGCTTTAAAAATACTTTCCTTTTAAAATTATTTCTTCTTGTTTTATTTTATTAATATGTACTTATCGTTCAACGATGCATTTGAATTAAAAAAAAAAACACATATATTTTCTTATTATAAGAGGAACAGTTTTTTGGTTTAGAAGGTGGATTCTGTTTATGAGAAATTTTCTTCTTTATACCTTTGACTACGGATCGGGATACACAGGTCCCATATCATCTGTTAAAAAGTAATCTCTTCACTTTTTCTGTGGGTCATACGCTTCTGGGGAGTTACCAGTACAAATATCAGTATTTTTTTCAGAAAAATAAATTAAAGTTAAAACAGGAAAATGTCGTTTTATTCAAGAAGAGATTATCCATGAAAAATACTGGTAACAAAGATCTTCCTGGTCATTAACACTAGAAACGCCGGCTATTTTATTGAAGTTTTATGAAAAGTGTTTTAAACCAGAATTTTTATTTAAAACTATTTAACTCATTTAATTAGCCTATTTTTTGTCTGCACATATATAACATACCTCATCAAGAAATTTCTGGTTCGAATCGGCTATTTTCAATTTGGCAGGGGTCATAATGACCCCTAATGTGGGTTCTAGTGTTAAATGGTTTTACAAGAACGACCTCTACTTTTGCTGAGAGTTTTTTGATAGAAATCTGCACTCATGTTCAAAATTACGGTCACAAACATAAAATCTATAAGCATTGATAAACTACGCATTGTTTTGCCACGAAATTTGGCACAAATGTAGGGGAAGATGGGGATACTTGAGCCATTTTTAAAATTTTATTTTTTTTAAATTTTTTAGAATTTCTTAGAACAAAATAAAATATTGAAAATGAAAATTTGATATTTTTTCTTCAATTGAAAACCACTTTCAATTAATTTTGAACTATTTTTCTATGTCTAATAAATTTTTACTTTTTCTTTTACATTGTGGCTCAAGTATCCCCATGGAGGGGATACTTGAGCCAGATGTCACATTCGCACCAGTATTTTGCAAAGAAAAAAACCGATTTACAATATACGCGAAAAAATGCATTAAACCTTTTTCAAATAAATTTGGTCGAATTTTCTGGTGTCGTTGTGACATTTCAGAATTAAAATTTTGTGGTAGAAAATTCTACCAGCAGAGCTCAAAGGGTTAATCACCATACTTTAAAAATGGTACCAAGGTATATGATTTCTTTTTTACATGTTCAGAACTATAAATATGTTACCATGTTGCCAGTTTTAGAAAGAAAAATTGAACAACTGTAGAGATAAAAGGGGTGGCTCAAGTATCCCCTATGCTCAAGTATCCCCACTCTCCCCTATATTACATGGAAGAACGAATATAGTAACATAACAATAAGGAAAAAATTTTAATTGTGAATTAAAAAAAAAAAACAGTGTATATCAAAAGGTGTTAAATCATGCATCAGAGATAAAGCATTTATCTCTGGAAAAGTCTGTGTAATAAGAAGCGCGACAACTGGGACCCCGTATACAAGTCTCTCAACAAGCTTTCACTCGGTTTATGAGGGTGTCACTAAATGTTTGTGGCAACAAAGCCCATTCTTCCAAAAGTGCATCATTTAACTTTTGGTTCATTATAGCATAGCTGTCAACTTTTACGCCTTTTTCCAGCGCAAAAATTTTATAGTAAATATTGTCTTATTTAATTGTCGAAATCTTGTGATTAAACAAATGGAAAATCTCTGTACAATTTTAGTGGTAGCAAAAATTCGTAAATGTTGGCAGCTATGTTATAGCTATGTTATAGCATATCTGAATCATGATGGGTGTTGCGTGTACTAGAACAGTGAAACACAAAGGGTTAATGTGCCCAGATGTTATTATCGTACATCAAGTTAAGAAACTATCTCCAATATATTGGTCTTTTAAATTTCTTTTTACAGCTTTTGCATCTTGGTATTTGTTGTACTATAACCCTTTTCATATTTCTAACACACAACACTGCAAAGGTGTGAACTGTAGAGCTGAAGATAGAATGAGGCATTAGATTATCTAAACTGAAAGAAAATCTCGTGAGTTAGTTATGTGCAGGGTTGCTAGTTTGATCTCCATTTTTATTCTGAAATTCTAAATTTTTACCACAGAATTCCAACAGTTTTTTCTGTTTTAATGAATGAAACCGGCAGGTTAATTTTTTTTGTCCTGTCTTTAACACTGTACAATTTTATACCACATAATCAAGGTTGCCAGTTTGGCAAATTCGTAATTGATTAAAGTGAAAATTTTCTTTAGGGGCTTCCGGTTTCAGTTCGGAAATTTGGAATAAAAATAGAGGTCAAACTGGCAACCTTGATTATGTGGTGTAACATTGTACAGTGTTAGCGCGATTGAATAGTGTTGAAGACAGGACAAAAAAAAAAATTAACCTGCCGGTTTCATTAAATGCTATAATATCCCGAGCTAGAAAGTTTTCCAAAAAATTAGTCGATTTTAGTTTGAATCACACATTTGTAAATATAGTTTTTCGTAAGTATATGCATGAACTGTTTTGAAAATTGCTGTGTTTAAATTCAAGTCACAATTAAATGCTTTTTAAAAATATCATGCATCTGAGAATTAACTACAATTGCAAACTAAAGTCTATTCAAGAAAACAGAGAGCCTAAAATGTCAAATTAACATTTTTTAAAGAAAATACATCAGTGATTTCAAAATATGGGACTGCACAGAATTATATAATTTTGAATATCATCTTTCTTATTGTTCAGGTCTGTTTTTCAGCATTATACATTTTAACTTTTTGCTATTAAAATTTAAATATTATCATAATGTCCTGCGCATCTGACCTATTTGAGATGGCACGTTGTTTTGGAAACTATCCCCAGAAGCCGAAATTTCCATACTGACTGATATGACAATTGAATATCATTGCACATACGCTGTGTTACCCACCTTTTTGGATTGGGAATACATTGCACACATGGTGTGCAATTCGTCTCGATTAGGTTAAATTTAAAATACCTTATTTAAAAAAACACGACTAAAATTAGAAAATTGTGCAATTTAAGTCTTATACACAAATGAGCCAAAACATTATGACCTTCTCCTCATTTTGCAATAAGCTCGGTTGGATGAGGTGTAAGGCACATAAACAGATAAGAATGGTATTTAACCCTTTGAAGGGCAAGCAATAATGTTTTTGTAACATGACATTTTTACCGGAATAATCGAAAAAAATTAGTTTAAGATAAGGAAAAACTTCTTTTCATCAGTTTCCCCCCCCCCCATTAAAAAAATATATATATTAAAAGTTTCTGGTGAATATCTTATTTAAATTAGCTGGGATAAAATATATCCCACCGCCCCTCAAGGGGTTAACAGCTGCTGGATAAATCGTTCTTTAGTTTCCTTCTGCGTATGTTTTGGAAGGCGTACACTAAAAATAAACTTAGGATTATCTTATGAAATCACGACTTTCTCCAGATATACTGCACAAAAGAAGAATATTTGCAGATTTAGCCTTACCTTAACAATATCTGAAAAAAATTAAGACATCTTTAAAATTTTATGCAGATTTTTATTTTTTAAACGGGTTTGCAGATTTTCTACAGATTATTTAAAAAATATTCTTTAAATTTTTTTTGTGGAATTGCTGATGTATGCGAATTTGGTAGAGGACAGTTTTTAATAATCTGACGTCTAAGAACGAGTACTTACGAAGTTGTACTAACCGTGGGTTCTTTGTGACCTATTGTCATTTGCACTTGTGCAAAATGAATTAATGATGTCGAAATCAGCAATAGACGCCATTTTGTTGGGAGTACATGCGTTGTCAAGTAAAGCGCTCGTAGTAGTCTCGCTTGGTAAAGCAAAATCAACGTCAGACAATAGCTCAGCTACAAGCCCAATACAGTGCTTTCCTCGGGATTGCACTTACACTCTAAAGCAAAAGCTGGGTTCCCGAGGTGGTCACCCAAGCTACACACAAGCACAATACAATGCAGGTCCAAGTAGAATTGTTTCGGAATACACAGTTTTGCAAACATTGTTGTACATAGGACTACGTAGCAGACGTTCGACTCTTGTTTCACTTTTAACCCATTAGTGCCTAGCGTCCCATTTTTGGTACAGCTTAAAAAAATTCAATTAAGCACATTTCGCACCAGTAAAAATGAGTGTAAATAAATACATTCTTTCTCGAGACAAAATCCTCGATAAATTAAGATAAAAGTTATTCTTGCTTTAAAAGTGGTGGGAAAATGCAAAATTTGAATTTTAACGAAGAAAATAATTCAGGCACTAATGGGTTAATTAAACATCGTCTCCAACTATGGTTACACTGTTATTGGGGAATAGTTATTGGACTATGGATCAGTGGAAGGGAGTTGCTTAGTCAGATTCATTGCAACTCATCATTCATGACTTCGATGGACATGTCAGGGTTTGCCGTCTTCCAAGGGAAAAATTGCTGTCCCAGTGTGCAAAAGTAATTCACAGTCCGGTAGTGGCAGTATTAAGCTTTGGGGCGCATTCTTATGGGAGTCTTTGTGACGCTTTGCTATGGCAGAACAGACCATGAAACATGTGGACTATCTGGATATCATCGCTGACCAGTTGCGCCCCGACTTTGAATCTGTTTTCGTAATCTGAAATTGAGGCTTCCGGCAGGAACACATGAGTCAATGTTCATATTATGTTGGAGTGGTTTCAGTAATATAATGATGAACTCCAGTTAATGACCTATCCACCTAACTTACCGGATCTTTATAAAATACAGAGCATTTATAGTGTCATGCAACATAGCCCAGAGCTTAAGAAACAACTATGTCGAAATATACCGGTTTGGAATAGCTTATTTTATAACGGCCGTTTATCAACACGAGGGATATAGTCCCAAAATGGGGTTGCTTTCCATTTGGGTCTTTCTTCGGGAATCTCACCCGTATTTATGCACCCCGTATTCATAACCTGGGGGTGGGGAGGGCACATGTGACCAACGTCAAAATTACGTATTTAACATCAAATGAAAATATTTTAATAATTGTCCATAGTTTATAATAATCCTAACAACATTTCATACATTTTTTAACGCTTTCCTATAAAGTTGAAAAGTGTTTATGATTTCGGTTTGTCTGTTCGTCTATCCTTTTGTCCACGTTCTAACTCTCGTAAATATACTCGGATTTCCCTGAAATTTCTGGGAAGTAATGACGTTTACCCCTGCACGAACCCTATTTCAAATGAAGTTTCTAGCATAAATAATTCATTTACAGGGACAATCAAAAGTTTTCCGTTACATTACGGCCTCTAGGAAAAAATCTTTTCAAATTAATTTTAACGATGTTACACACTGTCAAACGTATTAAAAATTAGATGCATTTACGCAGTGCACTAGAATATGCGGTCAAAAGAATACATATTCATTTAACGGGCAGCACAAAAAATTCCGTTACATCACGATCTAAGGAAAGAATTCGTTTCAAATGAATTTTAGAGATGTTATACCCTGCCAAACATATAAAAATTTATATGCATCTAGAAATGCACTAAAATATGCATTCTGTAAAATATGTAATGAAAAGAATAATTATTCATTTACAGGGCCGCACAAAATAATTCAATTTGATAATAGTAAACGAGGAATTGTTTACGATACATTTTAATTATATTGAACTATTTCATGTATTATAAAATTGATACACTTCGCTGAGGCTTAATTAAAGTTATTTCAGGCATAATATGAAGTGCATAGCATTTACAGGGACACACAAAAGAGTTCAAATAGTATATTCTGTCCGAAGTACTGTATATTATAAATGATGGTTGATGGATGGATGAAATGCATTTTTAATTATGATATGTGGTTTCAAGTTTCAATAAATTTATGAATATTTTATGGTGTGCATAAATTCCTTAGTTGATATACAGGGCTAGCAGGGCCTGATTACTAACGGGGCACACTCTCACAGTGAAATGTTATGGAAATATTCGTCTTCTTTAAACGCACATTTCATTCAAAATTACTGTCATGAATAAGGAATTTTTTCTAGTTTCTTTTTCCTGGTGGGTTTGTGTCTCGTTGGTAATCAGGCCCTGCACAAAAGAGGTCATAAAGGTTACTAAATATGAGTGTTAATTACTTAAAGGTTATTTTTAAATAAGTTATGTATTTTTACATTGAACTGCATTCAGTTTACTAAGAAAAGTTTTCAGAATATAGATAAAAGAATTATGAGGGTCACGCAATGAGCTGGATAAAGGGTCGTCAATGGATGATAATTTCTGAAAATGTGATTTCAGTAGTTTTCAGTAGTTTTAGTTTGAATTAAATTTTAGCTAAATATTGACATGTAATAAAAATACTACGTAAACTGCATGGCTGAACAAATATATTCAAGTATGTTTCCTTCTCTTAGTATAAATTGCTGATAAGAGAAATTTCAACTTGTTAGGAGTTTTCTTGTTAAACCACATTTCTCCATTATATAGTATAGATATTAACCGACAGATCAAATATAGGGCTGTTCAAAAGTATTGGAAAACATATTTGGCTATGGAAAATAACACCTTATTTTCCTAAATAACGAAGTTTTTTTTAAGATTTCTGGAATTGATAGAAAGCGTTTCATAATCTATGTTCAACGCATTTTTTTCTTACTTGTTTTATCTGATGTTAATAACATGACACGAACTCCAGCCATTCAACATAAAATAATAGTTGTTTATATAAGAATACTTTTCTTAATATAAATACGCAAGAATAATTTTGAAAATATTCATTTCCCTATTTCGGGAAATACATGTTGGCTTTATCTGTAATAGAAATTTTAATTTTGAACTTTGGCTTTGGAAATTTGTAGGTACTTGAAATAAGCTCACTATATGTTTAATTCCATGTATCATGATTAATTTGACATGAGGGATTAGAAGATTTAGAAATTCTTGATTAGACAGAGATTTGAAGATTTGTTTGAGACAGAAAATTGAAGTTTAAACTTATGTTGGTCTCCAATAAAACATGTCTTTTATTTAAAAATTTTACAAAAGAATTAAAAGACAGATTAATTAAGTTATTATCTTTGTAATGAACATTTAAATAAAGGGGAAATTTTACCAGTACATTATGAAATGAAACTATTTAAACCTCATAGGGTATCCATTTTGAATGTACATTACTGTAAATATGCAAAATTTTCAAATTTATCACCAGTATTTTTATCCGGAAAATGTTTTTATTTTAATTAGCTAGAACATTTGAACAATTTAACAAAACAACGTTTCTAAAATAATGGTAGTGTGCAAAAAGTGATAGACTCAACAACTCTGAATATGGCTTTTGGGTCGAAATAGACCCGAACACCTTATCTGGATTAAATAATAACAACAATAAAAACATTCATTACATGCTTTACACCAGGATGTGAAACTGATACTCAAAGGCCAAATGATTAACGCTATTTTTGAATAGATAAGATCGCTTTGTTAAATGGCAGAAGTATGTCACTTTAACCCTTCAGACTCCGGTGCCTCTTAGACAAATTTTATTCGAGTAGCACCCCTTTTTTTAAAAGAACTTTCCTTGAAGTAGACAATTTAAAACATTCTCTGATTAAATAAGCAAATTTTATTTTCCTTTATTGCTGGTGCCAAAAGCAAATTTTGGAAGGAAAGATGATGTCTCCGCAGCAGAGAAAAAGGAGTGCCAAGGGTTAATTCTTTGATCACGGGGTTGGGACACGCGTTGTCTGAACAGAAAGAAATAAAACTGAAAATAAAAATAATTGTTATTTGTCAAGGAATGAAACGGGAATCAAAGCTAAATATATTAATATTTTATTTTTGGAACTGAACCATTTTTTTCTACCTCAAATCAGAATCACTAAAAACATTTTCACTTTACAAAATTTCAAACACATAAAACTAGCGAAAAATCCAAAACATTGATATTGTTCGCAGGGATGCAAGCGCTGCACCAAATGGCTGGTTGCTATCACTAAATTTCTATATTATTCCTTACCTTATTTAACCCTGTGAGGGGCAAAACACTTGTATTCTTAAAATGCAGAAATGATTGAATGGCACCAGAATAATAATAATAAATAAAACATTTCAAAACATGTAACAGCCCTTTTTCACGTACTTGATAAAATTATAATTTTCATTTCAAAATCCTGGTGTCAATGAGGGATTTCGCAATAAAAGTTAAGTGGGATATATTTTTTTACACTGCTCTTCAAGGCGTTAATAAAGGAATTCCTGAAATTTAATAACATATAGTATATTATTAAAATTTAATGGTGAACATCAGCCATTTGTGGTGCAGCGCTTCTACCCCTGAATTTGATTATCTTCTTTAATATTAAAGTATCACAAAAATAAATCAGAAATGATACATATACTTCATCTAGTTAAAAAGCCAGAAATAAAAAAACAAAAATCAAAGATAACGATGAAGGCATTGAACCGGAAATCGAAGTCTGACTGAACATCTTTATTTTTCGGGAAACGGAAACCAGAAGTATATGCAGCGCATGTAAAAACCATAAGGACTGTAAAAAATATTATTTTTTATAAATTTCAAAACAAATGAAAGTTTTTTTCCTTATAATATGTATCATGAAGGAGAAAAGCTAATAAAAACGTCAACAAAATTCAATCTTGAGTATTTTATTATGAAAATAATGTAATAGTACAAAAAAACCCAGTATTTTTGCTTGTGTAAAAACTATAAGGACACCAAAATAAGTTCAATATAGTAACCGAAGAAACAAATATTTAATATATTTTTCACCCAACCTATGAGTTTAATGATTGCAAATACTCCATCATTCCTGAACATCCTTAATTTTTGGCACAGTTCGGGATTGTTTTTGTACAATTCATTTTCAGTTGTGTATCTGATTCTGAAAGAAAAGGCTGAAGAAAAGGCTAAAGAAAATGCCATCCATTTATATAAACTCGTCTTCTAGATCTCCCCATATGTTATTGATAGGATTAAAATCAGAATTTCTGAGCGGCCATTGCACAGCTTCTTATACTTTCTTATAGAACTAAAATTTTTTCTCACGACTTGTATGGATAAGTGCATTATCTCGCTGTTATATCTGTTTTTTTCCTATTTTGAAGTGTTGCAACAAATGAAAGATGGTTAAAAAAGGGTTTGTACATGTGTCTTTGAATGAAATTTTCGTGAAAGATATATAAGTGACACCACGTCGTTGAACGAAAAGCAGCCCTATGCTACAATGAATCTGCCACCTAACTGACGTTCAAATAAATTATCATTTTCTTTTCTTAACCCTTTAACGATCAAAGCCTTTTCATTGCAAAGATGTCGAAATAAATGAATGACACCGGTAATTAAGAACAAATATATTTCTAAATAAGAAAACGAGATTTTTCACATACATAATAAAAGGGATATTGTTAGATAAAAATACCGGTGTCAGTGTTGCATATCGGAATTAAAATTTTGTGGTTTCGTGGAGAAATCAATGAACGTTAAAGTGTTAAATATACTTAATTAATTTTCTTCGGTGAAAGGAAATAAAACTTAAATAGTTATGATGAGTAAAAATATTATTGGGATGCTTTAAAAAAGAAAAAGAGGTTTCTTTAAAGCATCAGTTAAGTGGCGGATTCATTGCAGACGGGGCAGCTTTTCATTCAACGGCATGGTGTCACTTGAATAGTCTTTCAGGAAATTTTAATTCAAAGACAAATATAAAACTCTTTCTGACTATTTTTGATTCCATCAGTTCAAATTATTACTCTCAATCAGTTATTTATAAAAGAAAAATCTCACAATAGGGTATGATCATTTAGTTCAAACAAATATGATATCCAGATAAAAGTTGAAACTGGTATTAATCAATTGAAGTGAAAAAACTTCTTTAAAACACCATAAGATAAATCAAATTGCTCTAGGTCTTTTGAAAGAACTTAGTCTTTATTCATAAGGCACAAAAAGACGTGCGTTTACTATAAATGTAGCGACACGACTGAATTGAAAAGGCGGAAAAGGGAGCAAGCTGAAGGAACAGCTAATAGGAAAGTAGAAGGCAACAGCCAATCACGGAAGAGCACAATCAAAACCTACGAAGGAAACAATGAAGGAGGGGGGAAGGTAATTGGTCACAAGGGGAAAAAGTAAAAGTAAGTAAAAAGTATTAAGTAAAAAGACAGATTATATTAAAAGTAAATACAAAATAATAATAATAATTAGTAAGTAAAAAATTATTTTTTTATAGTTATAAACACACACATACATATATCTAAAAAATATATACATAATTAAACAACAACAACAAAAAAAAAAAAACTAATTATAAGGCAGTGCTGAAAAGGTTTTTTCAGGCTACGGAGAGCGTTTTAGAATCAGATTTATCATTAACAATAACTTCACGATTAAGATAAATTGCTAAATTTTCTAGAAAATCTAATTCAGAGGTACTATTGGCATTGGAGTTAATTTTAGCTGTTTGGAAATTGAAACTCTGGCCAGAATGACAAGAGTGCTTAGCAACAGAAGATTTACCACAGCCTCCTACCTAAGATAAGCACTCTTGGGATACTGGCCGTAGTTTCAATTTTCAAACTTCTAAAATTATCTCCAATGCTAATAGTACCTCTGAGTTAGAATTAGGGGAGAGTGGGGATACTTGAGCATAGGGGATACTTGAGCCACCCCTTTTATCTCTACAGTTGTTCAATTTTTCTTTCTAAAACTGGCAACATGGTAACATATTTATAGTTCTGAACATGTAAAAAAGAAATCATATACCTTGGTACCATTTTTAAAGTATGGTGATTAACCCTTTGAGCTCTGCTGGTAGAATTTTCTACCACAAAATTTTAATTCTGAAATGTCACAACGACACCAGAAAATTCGACCAAATTTATTTGAAAAAGGTTTAATGCATTTTTTCGCGTATATTGTAAATCGGTTTTTTTCTTTGCAAAATACTGGTGCGAATGTGACATCTGGCTCAAGTATCCCCTCCATGGGGATACTTGAGCCACAATGTAAAAGAAAAAGTAAAAATTTATTAGACATAGAAAAATAGTTCAAAATTAATTGAAAGTGGTTTTCAATTGAAGAAAAAATATCAAATTTTCATTTTCAATATTTTATTTTGTTCTAAGAAATTCTAAAAAATTTAAAAAAAATAAAATTTTAAAAATGGCTCAAGTATCCCCATCTTCCCCTACTAGAAAATTTTGCTATTTATCTTAATCGTGAAATTATTGTTAATGATAAACCTGATTCTAAAACACTCTTCGTAGCCTGGAAAAACCTTTTCAGCACTGCCTTATTATTAGTTTTTCTTTGTTGTTGTTTAATTATGTATATATATTTTTAGATATATATATGTTTGTTTATAACTATAAAAAATAATTTTTTACTTACTAATTATTATTATTATTATTATTATTATTATTATTATTATTATTATTATTATTATTATTATTATTATTATTATTACTTTGTATTTACTTTTAATATAATCTGTCTTTTTACTTAATACTTCTTACTTTTACTTTTCCCCTTGTGACCATTTTCTTTTTTCCTACCCCTCCTTCATTGTTACCTTCGTACGTTTTGATTATGCTCTTCCGTGATTGGCTGTTGCTTTCTACTTTTCTATTGGCTGTTCCTTCAGCTTGCTCCCTTTCCCGCCTTTTCACTTCAGTTGTGCCGTTACATTTATAGTAGACGCACGTCTTTTTGTGCCTGACGTTCTTTCGAAAGGCCTTGCGCAATTTAATTTATTTTATGGTGTTTTAAAGAAGCTTTTTCACTTTAAATATGATATTTTCTATGCATTACCCCAATAATTGATATTATATTAACGTCTGCGTTATTTTAATCATTTATATTGCTTGTTTCTTTTGCAAACTCACATTATCACCAAACAAATGGATTTTATTCGGGTATATAGAAATCTCATTCGCTTGGATCTCATGCCAATAACTACGTATTTTGTCGAGGCCAAAACCATTAAAAAATGCGACTGATCTGATGAACGGAAGAAATTTCGCAAATTGAACGTAGCGGTAACTACCGTTTGGTGCTCTTTTTTTTTACGCAACAAAATAAAAATTTGACACTAGAAAAATGCAAAAGAAAATTAACCCCTTGAAGGGCGGTGGTATATATTATATACCACCTACGACTGATGAAGATTTACACCAGAAAAATGTTATTAAATTTCACTTTTCTAACTTTGGTGGAAAACAGTCGCGAAATTGCTTTTCCTCTTTTTGATGTAACTTTTTTACAAATTTCCGGTGGGAGTTCAGAATTACTCGAACGCAATTGCTTGCCCCTCAAAGGGTTAAAAATATGTCAATTCAAAATTTTTTCAAATACTAAGTTTGCCAAGCCCGAAATCTAGGTGGAAAACTCACAATGAGCATATATTGTTCGTGCGATGTGCTCAGTGCTGCCATTGAACTACTTCTTTAAAATTAAGATTTCTTGATTGGCACCACTTTTTTCAAAAGGTAAAATTCCCCCTTTTCATGCATTTATCAATTTGTCATTAAATAAAGCAAATTTTACTATTTGAAAAAAGTTGCATCAATCAAGAAACATTAATTTAAAAAAAGTAGCTATCTGGTAACATGGATGTCCTACAAAGTTTAACATCAATCTGTAAGTTAATATATTTCCTTCAGCGGTTTTTTCATTGATAACTCGTAGGAGAGGATAGTAGTAGGAGAGGACTGTAGTCGATTGTTTCTGTTATGATTAAACCAATTCTCTTATAAATAATCAATAAAAAGTATATCTATTTGAAGATTAATGATTAAAAAAAAAGTCATGCGATGTCGTTCAGGATCTGGGGCTTTATTATATCCCCCCTCTCAGCTTCTTCTATTTTAATCACCCTTGATCTCTGTTTGGGCCCTGCATTGGATCTTATCTTAGACCGGGTCATCTTTAAATATTACCTGTTTAGTTGTTTTTGAATATAATTTTGAATCTCTCTGTCCGGGCTAAGTATGACTCGATATTTTAAAAGAAAGTTCTGAATATTTTTCGAATGAACAAGGCTCCTACTCGGTTCGATATTTTTGAACATCTCATTTATTAAAAAAAAATCTATACTAATAAAATCCGTGCGCCTCTGTCTGTCTGTCTGCTTGAAGCCGATTACAGTTCGCAACGCGGGCGAGTTGGAAGTCGCGAGAGGTGCCTTTCGATTGGAAAAATTCCGGGGAAGTCATTTCGGGCATTTTCGAGACCGTGGGACCAAAATTAAAAAAGTTATGAATTAAAACCCCTTGGGAATCGGAACGAAAAATGGCTCAAATCCCAAACGGCGCTCAAACGGAGCTCTGAGGCAGAACACTGCGCCACCTTGCGGTGAAGGAAAAGAACTTTTCCCCTTTGGCTAAAAGAAGAAGCAGTCGAAAACCTCTTTTTCTCCCTTTTTTGCGCGTTTTTTCTTAAACCATCATGCAGACAGTTTTTAAAGTAGAAAAAAACTGATTACATATTCAGAATATGCATAAAAGTCTGCTTCTGATGAACCAAAAAATACGAGAAAATGTCTTATGGGCGCGCAGAGCCAACCGCACAAAACCAAATATTTTTAATGGGACGATGGCGACCATGGAGCGTAGAGCGCACTGTGCGAAATCACATATTTTTAACGGGATAATGAGCGCATAACAACCATAGCTCTTTAATTTACTTTTTTTGTGCTTGAGAATTCGAACACCAAGACTTGCTTATTAAATGAATTTTTTTGTTTATTATATATTGCTTAATATCGAGGTTCGTTTGGAAAAACAGGCCCAGGTAGCGGCCGTAGCTCGCTAGTATTCTTTATAAAGGGCATAGCCGGATAAGCATTGAAAACATGCCTTTCAATCAAATTTCTTGATTTTTTCCCAGGTGTATCTACATATCTGACAATCTATTTCCCCTATTATTGGCTCATAAATATTGATATTTTATGAGGTAAAAAATGTTTTTTCGATTTCTTAAAAACCTCACTTTCTCAAAAACTACTGTACCGAATTACATGCGCTTTATTGAGTTTATATAGACATTAAAGATGCATAACTATTAAGTTTTGCATAATTTTCTGATTATAAAAAGTGTGTGAAAAAGCGATTAAAAATTTTTGAAAGATAAAAATCATATCTTATCGATGTAGGAAAATTACCATTTTCTAGTAAAAAATTCCTCATATGTGCCCATATATTATATATAAAAGCTGTAAGTTTGCGTTGGGTACTACATATAAATATTTACAAAAGTATGTATAAATATAATTAAAATTCATTTAAAGGCGTTACTTTGGGCGGAGCTACGCAACTTTGAAATCTGAAGGATCTGTGGAATGGATACTTGCAGAATTGGTGTATTTTAAATTTTAATGAACGCATGAGCATCATTCTCGACGCTGACGATTATGTTTCGATAACAAAATTTTTTATTGGTGTCACATACAAAAACATGGAAGAATATATCTGTCACAGAAACTAACTACATTCTTCGATATCGAAATGTAACAACAGTGATCACAGACAATTTAAATTAAAATGTCTTTAATCAGTTTCTGTATAGAAAAATTATAATTAGAAGTTTCAAGCTTTTTAACCGAGCGATGGCCCTGATTACCATCATGTTAAACGTTTATGTCTAAGTAATAATTAACCGCCGCGATCAGAAACAAATTTAATGTAGTGAATGATTTCTATTTCTTATGATGTTATCTAAGAATGATAATTCGAAATGTGATTGTTAAGGAAGTTTCTTGAAAAAACTCGTGGTTACAGAAAAAAAAATATTTAAATTTTTATGTATAAAATAATGTAATACATTATCAAGTGTCAGCTGTTTTTTTCTTCATAAAAGTCACTGTTCTTGACAGTGAGGCCTAAAGCACTGAAACCTACTATGTATTTACATATAAGATTATAATATATTCACATAAAATTAGCTGTGTCTTTACAATATTTTATCTTCTGTTAATTTTTCCACTGCTTTTTTGCACTATATTTATTTTAAAAAAGCATTTTTTATCTCATCAAACATAAAACGGATCAAAATTGTAGAAATATGATTTTCAATACAAAACGTCATCCAGTGCTGTCACCTTTCTTTTTTTTTAAGTCACATTTTGAACACTTCGTAATAATTATCTTCGGATTAAATAGCTTTAGAAATCTGCTATTAGAAAAAAAAGTTATTAACATACATCTTGAATAAATGTTATCTAATACCACCTAATCCTGATGATATCTCAGAATTAAAAGAAAGCATTAGGCTCCAATTCTAACATTATAATATTCATATTTGATTTGTGTTGAGAAGAAAAAAAAACTGAACTACTTACTCATATTACCCTTCATTAAATGTGGTGAGAATGTTCGAATAAAAATCATTATAGTAACTGTCGTAACATTTAGATATCGAAGAGTGTTGTTTTCCAATTGAAAATATTTTTCAGAATATTGTCTTCGATAGAAACCACCAGTTTTCGATATCGGAATAATATGGACTGAGTTGAAAATTATGACCTATACTATTAATGAAATCTAAAATACACCAGTTGACACATTTTCTACTGACATTGTTCCAAAGATTCTTCGGATTTCAAAGTTGCGTAGCTCCGCCCAAAGTAACGCCTTTAAATGAATTTTAAATTATTTTATACATACTTTTGTAAATATTTATATGTAGTACCCAATACAAACTTACAGCTTTTATATATAATATATGGGCACATATGAGGAGTTTTTTACTAGAAAATGGTAATTTTCCGACAACTATAACATATGATTTTTATCGTTTAAAAATTTGTAATCGCTTTATCACACACTTTTTATAATCAGAAAATTATGCAAAACTTACCAGTTATGCATGTTTAATGTCTATATAAACTCAATAAATCACATGTAACTCGATACAGTAGTTTTTTAGAAAATGAGGTTTTTAAAAAATCGAAAAAAAAATTTTATCTCTTAAAATATTGATATTTATAAGCTGATAATGGGGGAAATACATTGTCAGATATGCAGATACACCTGGGAAAAAAATCAAGAAATTTGATTGAAAGGCATGTTTCCAATGCTTATCCGGCTATGCCCTTTCGTTGAAAGTTTCCAGGAATGACGTTTTTCTTGTAATTGTTGCAGAAACCTACTACGAATTTATTTCTAAACTATTACTGGTTTAAAAAAAAAAGGGACCAGTGGAAGCCCTGGATGAAACTATACCTGAATAAAATGAATGTATATTTGCTCATTTTTATTAAAAATGTTAAAAATAGATAGATAGTTATAATCCCAATGAAACGATTTTTAATATGAATTTATGAAAATATTTTATAAAACGAAGGATTAAATGACTGTATGTTAAATGCGGTATTTGTGCAACGCTATATTATTGTAATTTTAATTGGTTGTACAGTCACTTACAGCAATTTCCCCCCTTAAGGATAGGCCTAGGCCTTAAATTGTTTTAAGCCTTAAACTGATATAAAGTTATCATTGCATATCCTATTTAACCATCGATCTTAAATCGATTTAATATAACATCGGAAATCTGATTTAGCCAATGTTCTTAAATTGCTTAAAGCTAACATTAGAAAAAAAAAATTATTTATTAGCAAAAATATCTATTGGCTAAAACACAATACTGATTCAGATCTGATTTATCTATAATAATGTATCTGCCTCTGACGTGACAATCTAATGTTAGATGGATTTTGCAGAAAATAATTTAAGCAAACATCGCAAGCATGAAGGCTTTCCGATTTAAAAAAAAATACATTTAAGTAAATGACTATTTAAGATAAAGATCATTAAATAAAAATTTATGATTATTATTTTTTTTATTTTGTTTATTTGATTTTCTGAAAGTGAGATTCAGAAGTTATGAGATTTTAATGTATATATTTTCGAAATTCAGCAATTATATGGTTGAAGCTGAAAAGGGAAAATAAAATTTAATATTTAAAATCCAAGTTCTTCAAATTTCACTTTACATATTAGCAGGGCTTCCACTGGTCCCTTTTTTGAAAACCAGTAATTTTAATTAAAAAAATATGGTAAGTTTGTGAAACATCTCAAGAAAAACGCTCTTCTTGGTATGTTTCCACGAAATTTATATATAAAATTTACCATTTAACTGATCAACATTTTTCAAAAAAACTTTCAAATAACGCTTATTTTTTATGTGTTTTACAGATTTTTTAATCTTTCTTTACCGGTTTTTCAACAGAAAATTTTTGACTAACTGAATCAGAAAAATGCTCGGATTAAATAATGCACAATTTACAATAAAAATTTACTGCTGAGAATAATAAATCATGATTGGCTAAAACACGTTGCCCGTATGACGTACGGACAAATTAGGGAAAAGCTTAAATAAATGTGGTGTTCAAAAAGCGGACTAAGTTGAGCCTTGTACTAATGCAGTCATATGCTGAAAAATTAAGTTTTTACACGTTTTGGTGACATTTTAATATTTTTTCCCATGATTCTACAGCCCCACCAGTGACCGAGAGGTTCTGACCTCTTAATTGGTAGGTGGCAGGTGCTGGGTTCGATCGCGGTCGTCGGCCTAACCGTTCGGAGTTTTCGTAGTTTTCTTCGAACCTTGCGTAAATACAGGTTAGGTTCCCCAAGAAAGACTCCCACGAAGGGCAATCCCCCCTGGACCTATATCCCTCAAGTAGATAATCGGCCGACATAAAATAAACCAAACCCATTATTCTGCAACTAATAAAATATTTTAAAGCTGAATCCTGCATTGTTACAAAAAAATTTCCTAAAACAGATTGAATATTTATATGCTTGAAGAAAAACATAATAAAGTTTCATATTAAAAATCCAAATTTATCGACTTTCTGTTTACATTTTTAGCCATTCTTTTGATAAAAAAAAATCATTTTTTTTTTACACTTTTTCGTAAAAATTTAACATATTTTTTATCATTTCGTAATTGATGAAAATATTTTAAGTTAATGTCCTGAATTATTTTGAGTATCCCAATTTGAAAATGATACACGTGAAATATTTTTGTTTTTCTAATAACATCTTTTTCCTAAAAGATTTTTTTTTTGATTGGCACTACTTTAACAAAGGATAAAATTCATATTAAGAAATATACATCTAAGTAAACCGAATTTCACCATTTGAAAAAAAGTGGTGTCAGTCTGATTTTTAAAACGTAGACGGTCTAGGAACTCTGATGTCGGGCATGTATGTTTTTCGAGCCCTGATTTTTTACAGCAGAATGGAAGTAAGTGGGAGTCGAGATTCCTCAGATTTTACCAAAAATCTACAATTTCCTACTTTTTTACGTTTTTTTTTTTTTTTTTTTTTTTTTTTTTTGTCATTAGAAACAGATATATTTTAATACTGATCTTACAGGGTGCCAACGGTCGTTAAAAAGCGGCAAATTGTGTGATCTGAAGCTCACAATTTCAATTCCTCTCCAGCTACTATATGAATGTCCGTATTTATCTGAAACTAATTTTAAATCTAAAAATTAAAAAGAAAATGTTGCAACTTATTTCTCATATATTTTTCTTCTTCTTTTTTTTACTACTTTTCTCGTTATTCTAAATTAAAGGTTAAATTAAAGGAATCTGCTTCTGTTTTCACTGATTAGCGTTTTAATGCTATGTCGGTAGAAAAAATCGTTTATTGCGCGTCCAACGTAGCAAATGAAGTGTTCTTCGTACAATAACGAAGTGTTATAAACATTCAGATCATAGTGGAAAAGCTACTGCACACTTACACAAAAATCCATGATTACAAAATTTATTACGATTATACAATATGATTATAAATTCAGCAGTACGTAACTAATATATCTTCATCTTAAATAGGATGCCATCACCATAGCAATCTAGAATCATTACCAATCATGGGATATCATTGAATTAATTAGGGGGAATAGGGATAGACTATATTTACAAATTACGTTTCGCTAGTACAAATTAGAAATTTTCAGTATAGCATCTTGATACGTATATTTAATATATTTTAAAAATATAAATTTTATGATGATAATTAAATTTTTAAGTTAAGAAATCGATTATATTAACAAGAAAAATGCTCCATCCCGCTATTATGTAAGGGAGGGATGGGACATGTATTAAAATGAAAATTCATATTTAATTTCCAAAAGTGTGGTGAAAAAATAACAAAGACAGTATGTAATTACAATCCTAAGGTTTAATTCAAGTAACAACATTTATTTTATGTTGTATTATAATTTGTAAACTCCAAATGAAATAAAAAATCTGCTTCTGCCCGGCTATTGCCACGAATTAGTTTTGGAGAATGTAGCTTTGCAATTATAACTTGTTAAATCATTAATGATGGAACAGTCTGTTTCTTGGGAGAGATGAAATTTTCTTTTTCATTTCTCCTCATAAATAATATATTGCCGTGTAAAAATAAAAGTTTGCAGTTTGAGTTGAACAACTATTTCATCAGCAACATTTTATTTAAAGAAAATTCACACGATAGAAATAAATATAAGTATTTAATAATAATAAATGATACTGATAAATAATGCATGGGTAAGAAAAGAAAAATTTGCATTGCTTTATTTTTTCAATGCATATTTGTTTTTAAAAAAGATCATGAAAATAGTTAAAACTTCTTTTTAACATGCAAAATAATAAGATTTATTAGTTATACTATTCAGTTCCAAAACAAGATAGTCTTATAAATGTAAAATACTGAAACATTGTATGTAATTAAACTTAATTATTTTTATAGAGATATCATTTGAAGAGAATAAGACATGTCCCATCCCTCCCTGAGACATTGTGACCCATGCCCCCTTTAGAGCAACATTTAAAAAAATAGGTTTGTACAACAAGCATGTGGCTTTTAGGTTTAACATAAGTATATATTCATAAAATGCATATTGTAGAGTCTACAAAACATTAAAAACAATTAAGTTAGCAACAATACTGAGATTGAAAATTTACATTAAAAATCTGATTAGTTAATTTTTTTTTTACATCTTCAAACAGTCTTTTAAAGTCACAAACTCGTAGGTGCTTACAACTAAAACGTTTCGTAGCAATAAGTATAATACAATGATTATTCATTCTGATGGAAGGCTCATATATGAAATATAAAACTTTTTTAAACATTGTTGCAGATGTCCCATCCATCCCTAATCTCCCCTACGTATGATAAGATTTAACAGAATGAAGAAAACTTTACTTAATATCTTTTAAAATTTTGACTCTATTTTCATTAAATGTGACATGACTCGGCAAAATTCTGCAACGATTATATGTATGATGTGAGTCGAATCAACTTCCCCCGGGAGTTCTAGTGTTAAAATACTATATTCTCTCCATAAATATCATTTAGTAATACATAACTTATTTTTGATGGCATGCTTTTAAATTCCGATTCTTTGTACAAAAGTTGTGTTCTTGACCTATCAAAACAATAGAACGACTATTATGCAATTTATCAGTTTAATTAGTTTAAATAATTTTATTTTAGATATTTTGTTTTATTATTTTCCTTTGAATGATGGGCTCTATTACGCATAGCATTTATCTTAACACTATGAACAAACGAAATTCCTTTTCTCATTCTCTTAAGTGATGACTCACTACTCTAATATCTCATTTCGAGCAAGAAGAAAATTAAATGTATAGCCGTGTGACAGCTATACATATATGCTTAGTAATACATACAGAACTGTCAAAAATCCAGAAAACCAGAGGTATCAAACAGATGCCACTAAAATTTCATAATAATCAATGCCTTATTTATTCTTCGAATCTTGCAATTCAAGAAGTTTACTTTTTCTTTAAAATTTTAGTAGTATCCATCGAGCCACAGTTTGACACCCCTGATGAAAATCGTAAAATTTTTGGAAAATTTGACTCGATATTTGCGTGTTAAGGGGGATCCATGATCCCCTACTTACTTCTGATTTTTTATATAAAAATCTGTAGTTTGAAAGCAGATTTTTAAAATTATAAATGAATTTTCTTTATATGCTGAAGTCATTTGGAATCCACTCAATTTTATTGATTTAAAATTTTTGGTTCGGTGTATGTCAGTTCAGTTCTTGAAAAAACCTGAAATTGGCATACATCTGCCCTGACTACAGTAGGCACAAACTTCCGCCAGTAAAATCAGTTAGAATGTTTTGCCTTATTTATACAGCAGAATGTCTGCATGAATAAGAAATGGGGATAAAAATAATTAGGAAGAGATACGCAGTATAATACAAGTTGTGAATGATGTAAGTGAGGATGCTGTCTAAATATGCGGACTTCTGTTTATTTACATCAGATAACGGCCTAATTAACCATTTAACCGCCCCGGGCGCAGTAGCGGCTCGTGAGGGAGTGCTGCATCAGATTTTCTTACAACTAAAATTTAACAGAAGCTTTTCTATTATTCATTCGACAAATTTTGTTGATTAAAGAAAACTGAAATTTCCATACAATTTTAGTGGTGTGAATAAATTGCTGCAGCACCTCCTGATGAGCCGCTACTGTTCGGGCGTATATATACGTCTCGCTCAAATAAATGCATGTCGCATTTCATGAAACGACAGACTTCAAGGGGATGAGTTTTAATTACGATTTATTTAAAACATAACAAAATCTTTTCGCAAGTCTTTACATCATGAGTTCTGGAGACCAAGTGCGTAGATGTATAGAAATTTCTCATCTCCCGAGGGGGGTTACCATTTAAAAAGGCCATGTGTTTTACTTAAATTAAGACGATAAACTTAGGTTTCTTGTTGCCCTGTAAAAACCGTGATTATTAGTCATGGGGCCCGTATCCACATTGAGGGACGATTTATTAAAAAAGTAATAAATAGGTCTGATTTTTTGTATTTTCTTAAAATTTCCCCCCCTTCCAGACAAGTCTCCGGGGATGGGCCGGCTTCCATCCATGATACTCACCTGAAAAGGGTAAACAATTTTTACACTAAGCGAGCTAATGGGAGATGAGTTATTTCTTTCGTATACTTAACAAATAATAGAATAACAATAGTAAAAAATGTACAAATATCATATCTAAAAACAACACTGTTATAAAATGTACCACTATACGTCATTGAACATGATAAAAACAATTGTATTAATAAATGCAAAACACTCAGTAAATATTATACATAGACTAAGATAATCAAAATAAGGAATATATTACAGATGGATTCTGAAAAGTCCAATGTTATTTACATTTTCAAATTTGTAGGGAACTGTTCTGACATAGTTCAAGAAATACTACTTTCACACATAACATAATGTTCACAATAATGCAAAAATAATTTAAAATTCAAATATTCATAATAAATCAAAAAGGTAATTAAAATTCCAAATAATCATAATAATGCAAACCGAGATCAGATATAATATAATATCAGTTCATATGATACCAACTATTTAAATTTGTTGGTGTAAGTAGTTTAAATTGATTACTAGGAAAAAAGTATCTTAGTTTGGAAGCGTGTATTACTTCATAATCCTTTTTTGTAAGCCAATTAGGCTTACCGTAATTTCGGGTGTATAAGCCGCGGATCAAACAATTCTTTTTCGACCCAGAATTTTTTAAGAAACAAATGTAACTTGTTAAATCGACGTAAATATTTGTTTTCAATCACTAAATAAGATTTCTGGGTCGAAAAAGAATTGTTTGATCCGCGGCTTATACACCCGAAATTACGGTATTTATTTTGAAACTTACATTGGATAATTTTTCCATAATTTGATATGGACCAGAAAAAGGCGGACTTAACTTCCGAGTATTCGGATAGTGAAATTCTTCCACTATGACAAGGTCACCAGGTTTAAAAGGCGCTTCCACAAACTTTAAATCATACCTGACTTTATTTTTCAAGTGATGTTCACTTGTTCTTTGGAAAGCCTCTTTTCTGGCTTCCTCTACAGGGGGATAATAATTTTCATTGCCTAATACTGATGGATAAGGTAATTGGCCGAACATTAAATATGCAGGAGGGTACTTGGTTACTGAATGAGGTGTGTTATTGTACTCATTAATTACTTCCTGCAGAATTTTGGGCCATGAGACGTTTGAAGGGGTAGAATTTACTTTAAGTCTTAGTCGGGTGCAAATTGACTGATTCACACGCTCATTTTTCCCATTACACTGTGGTCTATGAGAAGAAGTAAGTAATTTTTTTACATTCTGTTTATGTACCCATTTACGAAGTTTAGACGCTGTAAACGCAGGGTTTCTATCCGTTAAAATTTTCTTGGGAAGTTGAATATTAAAAATCTGTTTAAGAATATTAATGTAGACTTCAGTTGTAACATTTTTAGATGCAAAACCCCAAACATAACGAGTAGCGTGATCAATAGCTATGTGCATATACCTTTTAGATGAATTATAGTAGTTAAAACCTCCTACTGAATCTAATGAAATTATATCGAAAGGTAGTTCTGCAGGTGGTAATGCCTCCAGAAGACCAAATTTTGGTTGGTGTGATTTTTTGTTCAGTTGGCAGACCTCACAATGCTTGACAAATTGTGTGATATCGTGGGTCATGCTGCTCCAATAGTATTGTGGGGAAATTAAATTTAACATTTTTTGGATTCCGGGATGGCCAAATTCTGTATGGGTATTTATTAGTAATTTCTCTCTCAAGGAGAATGGTACTACAATTTTTTGAAAACCCTTTTTGCGAATTATTACAATGTCATTAACTTTTTGAAATTTAGGCCCTGTTATATTATCTAATTGTTGGTATTCTTTAATTTCATCTGACGTTAATAAATGAATATGGGGATTTACAGAAAAAGTGGGATTTCTTGAAAGCATGTCTGCTTCAAAATTGGTGGATCCTTTGTTATATTTTACAGTATAATCATACATACTTAATTTTAATGACCATCTGAATAACCTATCTGTTAAATGCTTCACCTTCTTAAGCCATACTAAGGAGGCATGGTCAGTATGTATTGTAAAAGGTTTTCCGTGAAGGTAATAATGGAATTTGTCAAGGGCATCGATTATTGCTAGACATTCCAGTTCTGTGATAGCGTAATTTTGCTCGTAGGGCCTTAATTGTCTCGAGTGGAACGCAATGGGATGCAAATTCCCTTTTTCATCCATTTGTTTTAAGACAGCACCTACGGCTTCCTTTGAGGCATCAGTATAGACATGGCATGGGAGGTTAGGATTGAATAATTTTAAAATAGGCCTAGAAATTAATGCGTTTTTAAGCAATTCAAATGATTGTTGACAGGCATCTGACCATTCCCAAGGAGCATCTTTCTTTAACAATTTATTTAGAGGGGCTCTAATTTTAGCATACTTGTCTATGAATTTGTGGTATACGTTTACAGAACCAAGGAACCTTTGCAATTCTTTAACGTTTTTTGGAGGGATTAATTTTTTAATAGTTTCGGTGTTAGCATTGTCTGGTTTTATTTGGCCGTTACTAATTTCATAACCGAGGAAGTCAATTTGAGATTTAGCAAAGTTACATTTGGAAAATTTTAATTTTAGATTTTCTTGACGGCAAATGTTGAATATAGTTTTAAGGTGATCCATATGCTCGGCATAGGAATCGGAATAAACTATAAAATCATCAAAATAATTGGTAGCAAAATTAACTTTATGTTTATCTAGGATTCTTCGAAGAGCTCTTGCAAATTGAGCTGGGGCATTTTTATAGCCAAAAGGAAGAACCAACCACTCATAAAGACCTTGATTGGTTGCAAAGGCCAACTTCTCTGTGTCTGAAGGATGAAGTGGGATATGCCAGTAGCCAGAGGCTAAATCTAGCGTGGAAAAATATTTGGCATTGACAAGTCTGTCCAAAAGCCAATCTATACGGGGCAATGGTTCCGAGTCAGTCTTACAAATGGCATTGATTTTTCTGTAATCAATACAGAGACGCGTTTTACCTTCTCCTTTTTTATATGCCAGAGTGACGGGAGAGGAATAAGGACTGCAGGACTCTTTAATAAGTTTAGCTTCCAGTAATTCTTGTATTTGTTTTTGAATTTCTTCATTGTCCCTAGGAGATGCACGGTAAGGTCGAAGCGAGATAGGAAGTTCCGAGGTGAGAGTTACCCGCTGAGGTTCCCATCTGACTCTACCTACGTCATATCTGTTGCGCGCAAAAATATCCTTGAAGTCGCTTAGAAGCCCTTCCAACTGTGATTTCTCTTCAGTAGTACAATGACTAAAACTTTTGTCATCATAATCCGAGAGAATTTGAGTATCAAGATAACATTGTCCTTGTTGCGACAAAATTTCTTGATTTGATTTGGAAGGAGAACGAAGCGGCTTCTTGCAATTCATATCATCCGTTAAAGTTAAAGTATGGTTAAATGAGTTTTCCTGAGAAATTTGATTGAAAATATTTTGATCATGCTTAAGAATGACTCCATCCTGAGTCAGAATATTCGAGTAAAAGTCCATCGATATATGGAATTTTTGTAATTCTGGAGTTCCCAGTATCGCATATGGCAAGAATGACCTAACTAGGTATAAGGTGCTATTTTGCCTGATATTTCCTATTTTGAGGGGTACGTGAAGTTTTTCAGAAATCTGAACTTGTCCTTGGGTTTGATTAACATTAAGAGGATGACAGCTTTGAATAGACGTCATATCCAAAGCTGCAACTAAGTTTTCTGGAATAAGGGAAAGGTTACTTCCGCTATCCAATAAAAATGGTATTTGAACCTCATGACAAGTTTTTGGATACGTATGATTATCGTAATTCCTATATGTGATGTACCCCGGGACTATAAACCGTCATAAAGCATTATGGGGTATTCCTTGATCAGGGGAATACCCATGGGCATTTTGTGATTGAAATTGATTGCTGTGGGTTGTCAAGTTGGGGTTCATTGTTGTCCCTGTATTGCCCTGAACATCATATTTATGGAGTAAAGTATGATGTCTTCGATGGCAATTTTTACAATTCATCTTGGAGGGACATTTATTTGAAAAGTGGCCACCACGCAAACAATTGATACATAGTTTGTTTAGTTGGACAGTTCTCCAACGGTTATCTAAGGGCATATTTGTTAATTTTCTGCAGGTATGGGTGGCATGCGATTCAAGGCAAACACCGCATTTAGCATTTTCTTGATTTTTGGGGAATTTATATCTATCGGAAGAATCTCGGGAATAATTTGCATTTCTTACATCTGTTTTAGTTGGATTCTCCAACGCTAGCATACTTTTGGCATGAGTCTCTAAAAATTTTAAAAATTCCGTGAGACTAGGCATATCATTATGAGTAAGAGAGAGCTCCCATCGTTCTTTTAGATTATCATTTAGTTTTTGAATTATAGTATAAATTATCATGTTATCCACCAAAGCATTTTGAGTCAAATTCAAAGACTCTAGAATTCGAAGTGACTCATTACAAGTATCTATTATGTCAAAAATAGCTTTAGAGGAAGAGAGGCAATTTTTCATGTTTTTTAAATTGTATAACTTACTTATTTGTGCTATGGCTAAATCCCTAGTTTTATCATAGCGAGCGCAGAGAGTGTCCCATGCATTTTTATAATTGGCTTCCGAGAGAGGAAATCCAGAAATTAATTTATGAGCAGGACCCTTTACACTAGCCAGTAGATATTGCAATTTTGAGACGCCCCCCAACTCCAAATTTTGATCTATAGTTGTAAGAAAAATCTCTTTAAAAGAAAGCCATTGATCAGCTTCTCCGTGAAAAAGTTTTAATTCAAATTTTGGAAGATTAACAGTTTTTACACAAACATTACCTGTAATTTTATTTAGACTTTCTGAACCACCCTTGTGAATATTTAAACTTTTAGTTAACTTATTACGTGATGTATTTATTGCTATGTTTAAATTGTCTAATTTAAGTGCAATCTCATTATATTCATCAATTATAGGATCAGTTTCCGATGCATCGCTCTGAAGAATGGCATTTTCATGGAGTTTATTTAATTCGGTTTCAATATCCTGAACCTGTTTAACATATAAATCTAACTCTTCAAGAGTTACAGTTTCATTATCAATTTTGGGATTTATAATATTTTTTATGCGAGTGATTTTTCCCTTAAGAAAAGTTTTTTGTTTTTTAATAGCTTCCATTTTAAATTAATTTTATGACAACTTCCTAAAAATCTAAATATAAACAAATTCTAAATGACCTTCAAAAAATAATAATAATATCAACATAATACAAGCATCTGCATAGAATTGTGAAATGAAATAAATAAAAAGAATTAATTATATAAAAGAATTCGACGTAAATATGGATATCCATTTTTTCTTTCAATTTAAAATATAATTACACCTTAAAACCATGGTTTGTAGAAGTAATAAAAACAATAACACTAGAGATATATTACTTACCTTAATCAATTAGTTTTATCATCAAGGAATTAGGGGAAAAACATGCGCACTAATATAAACAAACAAATAAATAAATAAATAAAATAGTGTACACTTGTGAGCTCACATATCATAAATTAAACATTCCTTTAATCATAAATCACTGTACCACCCCTTGAGTATACTCATGTAATAGATGTCGAATAAATTCACGCAACACGAGTTTTTCTTTCAATAAATAACGAAGCGATTACAGGAACACTATTTGAAGATTATTGATGAATCACTAGAAAGCGAACAGAACTGTTGAAATCGAAAAGATTTACGCGTTTCATGATGACTCGATGACTGCATTCAAACACTTTATTGGAAATAAAACACAAAGTATCCGACATTTTTGCTGATAACATTGCTCTCATTATCACCATAGAAGAATAAACACAGGTTGCACCACACACTTCGATGAAACCAGACGAACACAAAACCTCTTTTAAGAACGCACAAAAACAAAATAAATCACAAGTTCGGAGAGACCGGCCGAAGTAATTCATCGCACGACAGAAGGCAGGAGGGGGGACGAACGGCGATAGTTGAAGTCTCTCTCAAGAAGAAATCCAGTGTCCAGGATGCGGCAAAGCCCGACCGAGTGATAGAAGATAACATCTAAGTATTCCACGATACAACCCACTTTTTGGATGAAAATTCACGAATCCCGTGTTTCAAATCCGACAAGGCTCGACGAATGGTAGAAAAATATCTCAGTATCCCAACATGGAATACGTTTGCTGGATGATAACTCATGACGAGACATTAGCTCCTTTTCAGGGCCTCTTTCGATGTTTCGAGTCAGAATGACCACTGTCTTTGCTTTTCTTTGTGGGTCCGGTATTTTTAATGATGTTTATATTTCGTAGATTATTTTCCCGCACTAGGTATCATACTGCCGACTATGAAGAACTGTCGCATTTCATGAAACGACAGACTTCAAGGGGATGAGTTTTAATTACGATTTATTTAAATCATAACAAAATCTTTTCGCAAGTCTTTACATCATGAGTTCTGGAGACCAAGTGCGTAGATGTATAGAAATTTCTCATCTCCCGAGGGGGGTTACCATTTAAAAAGGCCATGTGTTTTACTTAAATTAAGACGATAAACTTAGGTTTCTTGTTGCCCTGTAAAACCCGTGATTATTAGTCATGGGGCCCGTATCCACATTGAGGGACGATTTATTAAAAAAGTAATAAATAGGTCTGATTTTTTGTATTTTCTTACATGCATATTTATGAAATTAACTATCAAACAACCACTTTTTTGAGTTAAAAATTTTGCTTTATTAACAAAAATAAATTTTTGCCATTAAATAAAGGGAAGATTATTTTCCAAAATTTATGATAGCAAATTTTTTTTTAGCAAAAATGTTGAAGATTCTTTTTTTAAATTTCTGAAGTTAAGGGGTTAAAACAGAAGCAAACTTCAAACAGTGAAAACGAATGGAAATTTCAACCGTATTTTAAACATAGACTCTGCATGAATAAGCCATTTGTATAAGGAAAGAATTTCTATTTAAATTTTCTGATGGATGTTTGTCCCATGTAACAATGAATAAAGCGGAATTTGCGCATCCTAAAAATGATGAAATTTCAACTATAATCGCTTTTACAGCAGCCTGCACAATCTTCCACCAGAAAAGTTTAACACAACTTTTCTCCTTATTTAAAATCTGCTTTTAATACAGAATTTCAGTCATAGCTTTCTCCAAACAGATATTCATTTTTACTGGTGGAAATTGTCTTCAGCTGAGGCCAGGATTTGCGTTTCCACCGTATTGTGAAAATCTATACAACCTCCTATCAGTGTCAGTGAAAGAGATTTTAATGCCAATGCTAATTTATGCCACTAGAAAAGGACAGAAAATTTTACCATATCTTTTAGTGTAATTTTGCATGAATAAGCCGCTAAAGTCAAGCGAAATAAATTCATAATGTCGATATATATGCCGCTTAAGTGGAAGTTAACTTAAGCGGTAATAAGAAACAGTTGTACCCATGCAAAAAATCAGGCAGACCTCGAGAACCTCGTTTCTTATTTCACTCGCAACCTTGGTGGTCTCTACATTCCGATTCTCTATACCCCAAGGACTCCCGCAAGCGATTTTTTAAATTTCGAACTTGCACCATTTTTTCAGACAAGAATCTGTAATAGACACTTTCGGAACCTTTGCAAGAGAATTGGACTGCAAAATTTATATTAGTAAAATACTGATGTGAACAGAAAATAAATATAGTCGCCTGTGAAAGCATTGTATGTGTCAACTGATTATCTATAATTCCGTTACTTGCTGCGGTATTAATTAAATTTACTGGCATTTAGAAGAGGATAGTCTATGTTGTCATAAAATAGCAGGGCTGTTACACCTGACTACCTTCGGGACAAAATTTTACGATTAGAAATGGATAGCTATTTTTGACTTAATTATTTCAGACATTTTTCCGGGAAGAGCCGTTTAACCCTTTCCGGCACGGACGAATTCTGTTAGTACAAGGGGTGATCAAATGAAAAGGTACGAAACGATGTAAAAACGTAACAGTTAAATATTTGCATATTCCGCCATGGGAGAACGTAGATAGACATCTCGGGATGCGATTGGAGTCTCTGACTGGGATCAGAGCCTGCGCGCACGGACGCCCGCATGTGCAGTAAAGAGCAGAGGCTCTTATCAAAAGCTGCGTCCAAATCATGCGGCTGTCCTTATGAGAACAGGATGGCGTTAGTGTTGCAAAATTCGACGATTGAGGAGCAGCGAGGGCTTATCTGATTTCAGACAGCAGGACATCATCCAGACTCTCACGGCCTGATACGAAAACGGGCACTCCATCTTCTGGCAGACTTGTCAAAGACACATTTCTCTCCGTAAACTTTCACTATCCGGCGATGAATAGCTGCCGGTTTCTCATCTCCCGCTGTCAGAAATCGGATAACACCTCGCTGCTCCTCAGTCGTAGAATTCTGCAACACGAACGCCATCCGGTCTTTATACGGACTGCCACGTCATTTGGACGCAGCTTTTCATAAGAGCCTCTGCTCTCTACTGCACATGCGGGAGCCCGCGCATGCTCCGATCCCAGTCAACAATTCCAATCGCATCCCAAGATATCTCGCTACATTCTCCCATGGAGGAATATGCAAATATATTAACTGTTACGTTTTTACGTCGTTTCTTATCTTTTCATTTGATTCCCCCTTGTAAAATGAGAAATTATCGACTGACACCGGAATTTAGAAACAACTTTTTGATAAATTAAGAACCCCTTAATTTAAGCTTTCACTATAAAAGCAAAATTTTATTAAAATATTATTGGTGTCGTTTGCAAGTTTTGAATTTAAATTACACATCCCGAACTGGACACAATGCGCCGGAAGTGTTAAATAACGAGGATATGTCTATTAGAAAGTACTGGTGGAAGGTTTGCTCTTCGGCAATCACACCCTGTGGAGCCGGTTGTAGTTGAAGCTTAAAAACTTAGAGGATATATCATTTCCTTAATATTCATAATTTCATAGAATAAGTCGTTTAAATTAGGCTGAAATTTCTATTAAAATATATTCACTGAAGCAATAAATCACTGCACACAGCGACAGAATTTGGTAACATTACATATCTAGGTTGTCTCTCCATAGTCTTCTAATTAGAATTTGTTTAGAATTAATTAGACGTTACTTCAAAAAAAAGTTATATCTGATTTGAGGAAAATTTAGTTTGTCATTTTTTTCGAAGCATTTAAAAAATAAATTAAAAACTCGAAGTCTTAAATGTGTGGTGCGATTAGAAATGTTTGATGAAAGTTTTTTTTTATAAAAAAACTTAAACTTCTCTTAAGAATAAGAAAACAAGATAACCAAAGCAAAAGATAAATGATTTTACGGATGATTTAATCTTTACAGATTTAATTGTTCATTTATTGTTTCTATCTGCAAGAATACATTTTTTCCTGTGAAGAATAAATGGAAATAGAAATTTAAAAAAATCTAATCTAATTATATTAACGTTCTCCTTATATATTTTTTCAGATAAACGTGTTTCCTGTGAAAAAAAATCTGCAGATAATATCACGGATCATATTGGGAAAAAAATTCGCACATTTATATTCGAGAGATTTGTGCTTAGTTATCCTTAAATTAGTTATTCCGACGGAATGTGAATTTTACGGCATATTTGCTATGCAAATCTGCAGGAAAGGATTTTTCAGGAAGGAAAGTAATTCAAAATGCATACATATACGTAATAGATAATGTCTGTACAAAAATATTTCTCAAGCTATGTTGGCGGTGTAACATTAGGGGATGCTGCATCATTTTACTACTAGTATTATTATTACTAGTGAATCTGCAGATCAGGGGCCTCAATGTTAGCTTTGCAAATCTGTGTTTTTTATACGTTTTGCGGAATATTTAATTTTACAGAAACAGAAATTAAAAGTTTTCAAGCAGCATAAATATTCATATGAATACATAGGATGTTTCAGAAATTAGATGCGTAAACCGTTACCCAGCCCGTCCATCGTACGAGCAAGAAGAGTTTGCTTGATCCATCATTTAAAGTTGTTTGAAAGCACTACTTTTTTTCTTTAACAATTTCATGCTATTTAATGGCAGGAATCTTTGGACGAAATATTACAAATATTTTAGCTTAACCCGTTCGGGAACGGCGCCTTTTACACAAATTTTATTCGGTTATCACCACTTTCGTTTAAAAAGTTGACTTTACTTTAGTAATCACGAAATTGCTTTGATTAAAGAAAGGAACTATAACTTTACTTTTTTACTGGTGAGAAAAAAGAAGGTTTTTATCCTCATTCTCAGGGTGCGTATATGCACCCGTGGTCTCGAACGGGTTAACCCCTTGAGCTCTGATGGTAGAATTTTCTATCACATAATTTTAATTCCGAAATGTCACAATGGCACAAGAAAATTCGACCAGATCTATTTAAAAAAGAATTAATGCATTTTTTCGTGTTTATTGTTAACCGGTTATTTTCTTTGCGAAATTCTGGTGCCAATGTGACATTTGGAATTTTGGAGAAATTTACACCCCAGAGCTCAAAGGGTTTAAAAAAACTGATGCTTATCGCACATTTTTAATTTATTGCATGTAAATGTAAAAGAAAGAAGCAGTTAAATGATTAAATTAGTCATGTTGTTCAGGTGAATTCTGATGAAAATTCTGATGAATTGCATATCATAAGAACTTTTTAAATAAAAAAGTAGATTTCTTCTGAGGGGTGCTATGCCTTCTGAACTCCCCATGATCTCATTAAATTTACATTCGTAATTTTCTATTGGTTGTGCAAATGGCAAGAAATAATCTTAGATTTCATTTTAAACTAAGATGTTTAAGGGTAACCAACAGTTTCGAAAAGCCTTTTATATTATTCTAATTAGAAGGTATTTTTTTATTTACTATCCACAAACATCTATATTTGATGTATTAGTAACTTATCGAAATGCAAAAGAATTATCTAATTTATATATTTTGTTTTACTATTTTTATTTCCCCAAAATATTTTTTATTACCGTTTTATAATACATAGATTTCAGATCTTATCTAAATAATTAATTTCTAATAAATAAATAATAATAATAATAAATAATAATAATAATATATAATAATAATAATAATTATATAATAATAATAAATAATAATAATAATATTTCTAATAAATATTTCTAATAATTAATTTCTAATTTAATTAATAACATTACCTTAGTAAAATCACCCCAAAATAAGCATGTTTGGAGACATAAACCTAATCGATAATCGATAATCATATATCTATTTGACTAAATAGCGAACGTGATTTTTGAACATGATTATTGTGGCAATCTTGTTATTTTTATAGTTTTTAAGAATGGAAATTACTATTTCCAACTAATCAGGACGTCATTTTTTACACTGATATCTATACAGTGCATATTATTGTCATTTTCTATATTTTTGCTTTACAATAGTTTTTTTTTTAAATTACGATTTTAAATAGAAAAAAATCCTTATGTTAACTATTCACAGACAATAATTTCTAAAATATTCATAACAATTTTCTTTAAATAAATAAGAATTAATATCATAACCCAAGTTCATTTTATTTCAATATCAAAGCGTATTAATTTTATTTTTGATATATGAGGTCATATTTGTTTGTATCATTGTACAATTAATTTATCCGTTTTGTCAGGGTTTTTTTTGTTTACTTAACTATTACTTTCATACATTATGCATGCTTATAATATTATTAGGATCAGTTATTGTTGTTAAGCAACAAATAAAAGTGAAAAAATTATGAAATATTTACATTTTAAACAAACATATAATTACAGAAATAATTTAAAATATCTGACAACTGCATAGACAAAATCTCAAATTAATAGGAATAATTTAAGGCCTATACTGGGAAAAAGAGTCATTTTTTTCAACAAATGAAAAATTGAAAATAGTTTGATTTGCCATAGGAAAGCATTATTGCGCAAAATAAAATATTCTGTATTTTCCGAAGAATGAACCAAACATTAGAAAAAAACTATACAGCTAAATCCGGGTACCTCACCAATATACCCACTTAATTTCAAACCAATCGGATGCTTTTTGCTGCATTTATCGATGAACAGACAAATAAACAGACGGAAAAAAATCGCGTCTCCACACTAAGTCTTCACTGATGTTTTGGCAATTATTTAATCGTGGAGCTTTATAAGAAAACGTTAATTAAACACGAATTAAACATTTATTTACACTGATACTAAAGTGATGCAGCATAAACTAAATTTTTTCAAGTTTAAAAAAAAATATATTTTTTAGACTACTAAATCTGCAGATCATTAGCCACAACGTCATTTCTGCAAATCACTGCCAGTTAATCATACGTTGCGTATTATTTAATTTCATACAAACAGTAACTGAAAGTTTTCAAATAACATAAATATTTATAATAATAAAAAAATGCATAGGAGGTTTCAAAAACTAGATGCGTTAAATTGATCACGTTGTTATGCAACGATATTCTAAAATTCGGATTAACTACATATTATGATAAATTTTTAGATTTAAAAAATACATTTCAGGATTAAGGGGTCACCCGTGGTCCGATTAAATTTACATTCGTAATTTCCTATTGTTTTGCAAATGGTTACACTAAATCTTAAATTTCATTTTGCACTAAGATTTTTAATGATAAGCGATAGTTTGAACATGCCTTTTATATTATTATAATATTCAAATAGCAGTATTGCGAATAGCAGGTATTTTTTTACCTGCTATTTATTTATGCATTTATTTACCTGAAAACATCTGTATTTGACGTATAAGTAACTTCTAGAAATGTAAAGGAAATATCCAATTTAGAAATCTAAGGTTTTTATAATTTTTCCCCAAAACACCTTTTATTACCGTTCTATATTTTTAGATCTAAGATCTGATCTAAATATAAATCCTAATCTGTTTTATAACACACCTACTAAAGTCATCTAAAAATATATCAATTTCATAGCAATCGGAACACATTTACGTGAGTTAGAGCACAGAGAGACAGACGGTCAGAAAAACCAAATTCATAAGAACTTTTCAATTATGTTGGAATGTGATAAAAAACATAATGTTACAAACATGGTTTATATTTGACGGGAAGTGACAAAGCTATTAGATTATTAAAAATTTTAGATTATTAAAAATTAGCTAATATTTTATTTCTCCTTGACATATATTCAGCTTAATTTTTCGTAATTAAAATTATTTAAATGATTTTTTTTTTTTTATCGGCAATGAAATGCATTGCTATGAAACTGGCGAGCGAAAAAGGAAAAAATGAAATAGGTATCACGTCAATTACGAAAATTGATAAAATGATATATTCTATATTACAAGAAAAATGTCTAAAGTTGCACGAAAAATTATATACCGTAATTTCGGGTGTATAAGCCGCAGACAAAACAATTCTTTTTCGACCCAGAGTTTTTTAAGAAACAAATATAACTAGTTAGATCGCCGTACTTATTTGTCTTCAATCACTAAATAAGATTTCTGGGTCGAAAAAGAATTGTTTGATCCGCGGCTTATACACCCGAAATTACAGTACACTTAATTTAATAAATTTACAAATACATTGACAAAATTACAAAAAAATAGGAGTAGATTAAAACATTATTTGGAACTTTAAACATCCATAATTTAACATTTAAATATTTCAAACATATCAGTACACTTCTTTTAAACAAACAAAAAAAAAGGGGAAAAATTGTTTGATTTGCCGTAGAAAAGCATTATTGTACAAAATAAAATATTCTATATTTTCCGAACGAATGAACCAAATATAGCAAAAAACTATACAACTAAATTGGAGTACCACACTAATCTCTCCACTTAATTTCAAGTCAATCGGATGCTTTTGCGACAGTTATCGCGGAACAGACAGACAGACAGAAATAAAAAATTCCTTGTCTCCACAGTAAGCGTTCACATACGTTTTGGCAACAATTTCTTTCTGGCCAGTGTTTGTATTGTTTTCGAGAGGAGTTAAATTCGACGATTTCCGTGTCGAATAGTGAGAATCAGAAAAATTCTGACAGTTGACCCGCTTTTCGTTTAACCCCTTCGCGACGGGAGCCTTTTACGAATTTTTTTAATGTTTTGTCACCGGTTTAAAAAAACAGAAATTTGTTTCTCCTTAAATCGAGAAAATGCTCCGATTGAATAAGAAAAATTTTACAGTATAATTTTACCGGTGGGAATAAACACGACTTCTTAAGCCTTTTTGCGGCACGTATGCGTGTCGCTCGTCCCCAAGGGGGTTAAGAAATAACTATAATGCAAAATCAAGTCATCGAAGTTTATATATTTCTCATGCTTCTGTCATATTTACAACAATTCAGTATTTGTAGCATGAAAAAAAAATCTCGAGTTACATTTTTTCTTCATTTAGTATTCGAGTTATTTCTTTCACTTTTTCAGGGGCAAACGGAAAGTTTTAGGACTAGGAGGCATCCACTGTACATTTTACGACACGAATTTAAGTTATTGGTTTGTCACGCTGTTGCATATGAAAGATATTTTAAAACTGAGAAAATGTCCGCAAATATACGTGTAAAGAATATAAACATCAGTTATAAATTATCAAACAAAATTAATATTTTACAAAAATATATGTGAAACATTATTTTATGCAACGATTAAAAACAACCGAATCTGTCATTTTAAGTATCTGATCCGAATTCAACATGAGTACTTTTTCAAGGTTTGCACACTCCTTGGAATTTTCAAGGAATCTGGCACCACTATTGAAAATAAGAAAATTTACATTTAATTTTTAAACCACAATATTCGTAATCCCCACCTTCATTCAGAGTTTTTACGATAGTTTTCTGCAGGGAAACACTTCGAAAATATTCTTAAAATTTACTGGTAAAAATGTGCGAACCCTGTTTTTGCATATTTTTTTTATATGAGGAATAACATTGAAAATGTACTACTTTCTTGTGGAGTTCTTCTTATGGAGAATTAAGAAATTCTTTTAAATATTTTTTTTTGATTATGTAAATCATAAATATATAATTGAGAGTAATATAAAAAAAAGTTACTTAATTCTAGAAATCATGCTTAAGTAAACATTAATTATTATATTAATATTAATAAATCATTAAACCTCAAAAAAGGGGCCCCTCAAAAAATTAAGTTAAACGAAAAAATATATATGAGAAACAAAATTGCAAGTCATTTTGTTCGAGAATTTTCATACTGTGTTTAAAAAATTTAAAGCGTTAATATCATACATCTAACATAATTTTCAATTTTCATATTTTCGGACCCATCTGCTGTCAGAACTATTTTTAAAAACTGCATTTTCTCATTAAATTGTTGTTATTTCTTTTATCTTTGTTATTAAATATTATTTGTAGTTTATGCACGAAATAAGAATAATGCAATTAAGTTTATAAATTTATTAAACGCATCGCTTTATATTTTTATAGAAATCGATTAACTCAGATTTTTATCCCCAAGTATATGCAAAACAACAGCTGTGTCCTCCATATTGCTCTTTTCTTATGCTTAAATTAATATCATTGCGATTACTTTAAGTCTCATATATTATATGAGAAAATAGTAATATTTAGAAATCGATTTTGTTTTTAATATAAAATTGAATGAAAGAAATTACTGTGATCATTTTGCAACTTGTACACATTTTTGCCAAGTAAAAGATTTAATTAGAAAAACAATACTTTCCCAATAAACTTTAAAGTGCCTTTCATTTATCATTAATCTATTATATATTTTGAAAAAGTTTTGTGAGTAAATTTATGTATTTATATTAAAGGTTGCTCAATTCCTTTACGTAACTAAGCATTTTATTTTAAAATAAAGTTATATCTGAAATCAAAATATTTAATAAGATATTTTCGAATCAAGAAAAGTTTTTTGCTTTAAATAATTTATTCGAAAAAACTGGCTACTGTTATATCTTTACTTATATATAATTTTCAATTTCACCCCGTGGCTGTGGAGAAGAATGAAACTTGGGCCGTAAATAACAGCAGTATATACAGGCTCTCACTGGTAGTTTTATAAATCAGAATTTTTATAGAAATTTTTTTTTATTATGTTTCTGCGACAGTTGCAAGAAAACTTCCCACCGAGTAAATTTGTGTTAAATTTATAAAAAAATGATTTTTCTTCAAAAAAAGTAGTGCACAAAAAACTGACCGAGTAATAGTCCTGTATAGATACGTTAAATCTATGAATCAGTGAGTTCTCTCTCACTTTCGAGTTTAATGAAAGGCGAAAAATAATCTTGATGATAGAAGCTAAATAATCTTTTATTAGAAGCTATATTGATCTATTTTTAGGACGTGGTTGTCAAAACCATTTGATAGAAATTCATTCATAAGCGGTATTTTCTAATAAATATGTTCATTGTACTTAATAGTAAAGTTTTGTCATTAAATAAGACGAATATTTTAATTCCATATTAACATTATCTCTTCGGTCCCTATATTGAACATCGCTGTTTCAGTTGCATTTTGTGTTATCTGATTTTTTGAAAGGTATCGAATAATGATCCGTCATCTTCTGCATATAATTAGAATAACAGCATATCGCTTTTTGAATACTAAGCATACTTGCCAACCTCCCACTTTTTTTCAAACGATGAAACGAATTTCCCACCAGAAATTTTATTAAATTAAATATTTCTTGCTTCGATGTAAATGTTACTTGAAACCTAGATGCTTTCATATATTAAATAAACTTTCCGGTTTATGTCATGTTCTGTTAATTTGGAAAAAAAAAAGCGCGAGGTTGACAAATATGACTAACTAGGGAACGTTCCCAGGTGTAAATTGTGGATTTGGACGAGTGTGGTATCAAAAGAAAGATCTCGACATGTACGTTAAAAAGTGCAATGGAACTACCCATCCGAATCCAACCGTTTTCGAGATATCAGCACTTGAAGTGTGAATGAATAGATAAATAAATTAACAAGCAGGTATATAAATTATTCCCAAGTTAAAAATTTCTTTGAATTGTTTTTAATCCTCCTTTTCCGGAGCTACGAGCAAAATACTTTACACCCACCCATTGCCGATTATTTCCCCTCTTTTAGACAGGCACTTCGCATTCTATGAAGTTTTCACGTATGGCTGCACTTGCAAAGTGTTTCCGTTTGTTTTTGTTATTTCCACCACCTTGCTTTATGCAAATTTTTCGGCAAATGTGTGGTGTGACGTAGTGAATAAACTGTATGTAAATATAGTGTGTAAAATAGAATGCCGTCACAAACAACTTTTTGGACACCACTGCTTTTTTAATTACAATTTCATACTATTTAATGACAGAAATATTTAGACTAAGTACTGCGAATATTTTAGATTAAAAAAAGTGAAGTTTATTCCATATTTTCAATTTATTGCATGTAGAAAACAGAATGAGTTAAGTGATTAAAATAAATTATTTACGGTAATTTTTTTTATAGTCCAGCATCGATGTGAGCAGGTTTCGTATGTGTCACGTTATTTTCCAGGTGATATACCAGAAATTTTTATTAAACAAAAAATAAATCGAGTTCAAACGCGCGAAGTTAGTTATTATTCGATCAGAGATTTTCCATAAGAAATTACTGTAACCGAATAACTTCCTGGTCTAAAAATTCCAAGACCGTACGAACCCTGGTAAATCACGTCTTATTTTTTACTAAATTGCAAAAATATTGGGTTTGAAACTAAGTTCCCGCAGTTTTTTTAAATAGAAGTTTTCTACCAGAATTTATATTTTGTTTTTTGTATACTAGAGCTAATTTGTGTTGAAACTCCGATCTATAAAATGGAGTGTCAAATTGGTTGGTTGGTTGATTTTTGTCGTCCGATTATCTACGCTAATGGGATATAGGACCAGGGGGAGTGCCCTCCGTGGGGGTCTTTCTAAAGGAACCTAACCCGTATTTACGCAAGGTTCGAAGAAAACCACGGAAAACCCCGAACGGTTAGGCCGACAGCCGCGATTGGGTTCGAACCCAGCACCTGCCGTCTACCAGTTGAGAGGTCCGAACCTCTCGGCCACTGGTGGGGCGGAGTGTCAAATTGAGAAAAAGGAACATTTTCGACACCTCCTTCTCTTTGCTTTCAATCAAGGTTGTAAGGTCGCAAAAGCTGCTCGTGACATTTGTACTGTGTATGGCGAGGGTGCGATAGCTGAAAGAACCGCCCATGATTGGTATGCCAAGTTCAAAAATGGAAATTTTGACATCAAAGACGCACCTCGTTCTGGCCGTCAAGTTGAGTTCGATGAGGAGCGATTAAACCAACATTTGCACGAAAATTCGCGTCAAACGACAAGAGAACTGGCAAAGAAAATGAAATTCTCCCACACTGCTATAGTGAAGCATCTTCACTCGATGGGAAAAGTTCAGAAGTTTGGAGCATGGGTTCCGCATGTTTTAAGTGACAACAACAAGAATCAACGAGCCGCAATCTCCGCTGGTTTGCTTGCTTGTCACCGCTCAACTCATGGAAACAAGCAATGATTTCTTTACCGAATCGTTACTAGCGATGAAAAATGGTGCCTGTACATTAATATGAAGCAACGCAAGGAATGGCTCAGCCCTGGTAAATTACCAACACCGCGTGTAAAACAAGATCTTCACCCACGTAAAACGATGTTGTGAGTATGGTGGGACTGGGAAGGCATTATCCATTACGAACTGCTTGAACGGAACCAAACAGTCAACGCGGAACTCTATGTTCGACAAATGGAACGACTCAACGTAGCTATTCAAGAAAAAAGACCTAATCGGCAGCATGGAGTCCTTTTGCTGCACGACAACGCCCGCCCTCATATCGCCAATATGACCAAGGAAGCCATTCAAACGCATGGCTGGGAAGTACTGCCGCACCCGCCGTACTCTCCTGATTTGGCACCAACGGATTTCCATCTCTTTCGATCTCTATCAAACGCTATGCGCGGAGTTTCGTTCAATACTGATGCAGACTTGAAAGCTTGGTTGGATGAATTTTTCGAGTAGAAACCAGGGGATTTCTACCAACGAGGTATTGAAAATCTTGTTGAACGTTGGGAAGAAGTTGTAAACAACAAGGGAGAATACATTGTAGATTAATTATTTGTTATTTTTTATTGAAAAATAAACTGAAATAATTTTTAAAAAACGGCGGAAACTTAGTTGCCAACCCAGTTGGCATTCCATAGTTGACATTCCATTTAAACCCTTTCGACTCGGGTGTCACTTACACAAATTTTATTTGGTTTACACCACTTTTAAAAAAAAGTTTCCTTCAAGTACACAATTTCAAAAATGCTGTAATTAAATAAGGCAAATTTTATTTTCCTTTATTACTGGTGCCAAAAACAAATTTTGCAAAGAAAGATGATGTCGAGTCAGACTGGACATACGAATGCAAAGAGTTAATGATCTGAAATTTAACATAAATTAACTCGATCAAAAAAAAAATGTAAATTTGGCAGAACAAAAACGTATTTAAAAACACGGCGGGAACTTCGTTGCCAACCCCCTTGCTACTTTATTGCTGACATTACATTTTAACAATCAGCATTTTAACATGAATTAGGTCGATCAAAAAAACAGAGTATAAATTCCGGTAGAAAAATTGTCTTTAAACAAACGGCGGGAACTTAGTTTCCAACCCAATAGAAAAGAATAGCAGTCTCTAAGACATGTATGTTCCAACCGCAATCATAGGATTAACCCATTAACGCCCGAATTTTTTTCTTCGCCAAAATTTAAATTTTGTATTTCCCACCACTTTTAAAAGCAAATTAACTTTTATCTAAATTTTTCAAGGATTCTGTCTCGTGAAATAAGTTATACATTTTTCTTCCTCTTTACTGGTGGGAAAACCGCTTTCTTGCTGTTTTTGTAACCGTCCTCAAATGAGGACGCTGGGCGTTAATGGGTTAAAGGAAATTGTAAAATTAAAAAAATAAAAGTATTTTCTCTATTAAAAAATACTAGTTGTTATATAGTTTTTGTGTACTTTTCTAACAGAGTCTATGTACCTCAGAGGATTCAGGGTATTGAATATAAGAAATTTTATAACTGAATGATCTCCATAACTACATAGATTTTTTTCATTAAATAAGGAAAATTTTACTTTACGAAAATTATGGAAATCTTCCCTGGTGCGTACAAACCCTGTCTAAGAATACAAATTGTTTTTTCTTTGAGCATGACTTAGATACATTTAAAACTGCCTGATATATATTCAATTCAGCCTCAAAACAAATTTACTTAGCGAAGTATCACTGCTATTGTGTTCAAAGAAAGACGATTCCAAATACTTATTATTGAATTTTAATACTATTTTAGAATTTTGTAAGAAAAAAATGTATTTTATAAGAAAAAATATTCACAATACATTTTCAAAATGTTTTAATGTATCGCATACAGATGTCGCGAGACATAAGAACTAAAAATGTAGCTTATATACCGTAATTTCGGGTGTATAAGCCGCGGATCAAACAATTCTTTTTTGACCCAGAAATCTTATTTAGTGATTGAAGACAAATATGTACGGCGATCTAACTAGTTATATTTGTTTCTTAAAAAATTCTAGGTCGAAAAAGAATTGTTTTGCCTGTGGCTTATACACCCGAAATTACGGTAATGTAAATATTTTTTTCTGGGATTTTATCATGTTTTGTTATGGAAAATTTGTGCTATAAAAATTTCAAAATGTTTGAATCAGATAACGCTTCATTTATTCATATTTTTTTCAGATGCAGTTGACGCAACTGATGAAGATTACAGTGGCAGTTCTAGCCCGCCAAAAGCACGGCAACAGTATGTCGACCCTAAGATGATTATCATCATGGTTGTACTTGCCGTCATGTTTGTGGGCATTTGCGTTGCCTTGCATCTTTTCAGCAAGTAAGTAAACATGGATAATGATTAGAAGTTATTAAACCTTTACAGTTATTCACATATGAAAGAGGAAAATTACTTATCATATCACTTTCCTATCATTTACATAAAGCACTTATCTAGCAAAGATATAATTTAATACAAAGTAAAAAAAACACAATTCATGATACGAAATCGGTTCACTACGTCTTAGGTACATTTTCTCCTTTTATATTGAATCTACAAGTCGCTTTTTAACAAGATACTTCCCGCATTTTTTATTAATCCCTTGAAGGGTGGTGGTTTATTTTTGGACGACCTAATTTCAATTCCTAAATGCCACATCGGCAGCAGATTTTTGCAGCGAAAATTTCCCTTTTATCAGTCAATGCTTTCAGCATTTTACGCACAGTATATTGCCCCTGAAAGAACGACTTGAAGGGCGCTTTTGCAATTAACACCTAATGTTAATCCTTGATTGCTGCATTGGTTCCAGAACTTTTCATTGAGAACTCCCTTTTATTTACCGCTTCCCAGGTATACACTTACGTCATATTGATAGCGTGTTTTTGCCCATCATGATTCATTTTCTCACCTATAAGTTTTTATTGTAAATTGTGCATTACTTAATCCATACATTTTTCTGATTCAATTAGTCAAAAATTTCTGTTTTTAAAAACCGGTGATAAAAGATTATTCTGAAAAAGTTGCAAAAAATAAGATAACGGTTAAAATATACTTTTATTTGTTTATAAATAAATTTTCGTGTAAATACTGGTGTCAATTAAGTATTTTAACATTTTACTAATACAAGTACCTTGGCCCTGAAAGAGATAAAATACTTTACTCTTTTTATTCTTTCAAATGGTAATTTCTGATTTTTGACGGCACTTGAAAGATAAAAGAATAGTTGCAATTTTCGGCCCATAATCCGTGGATCAAACAATCATACTCCAAGAGCCGATAGCACAAAATCCTAAGGTATCAAGCACAAGAAAAAAAAATCTTTATTTTTTGGTAGAGTAAAAACAGGGGGAGCTAATGATCCATGTCTGCTGGAAGTGAAGGGGTGCGTAAACCAAAAATCTATACCACTTCTAGTGTATTTTTAGAGGCCTATCTTAAGGTATAGAGAAGAAGAAAAATAAATTATGGAAAATGTTGAGTTCATTTAGTACTATAATAATATCTTAGTCTGCAATTTCGCAGCCAGTGCTAAATACATCCGAGACGTACTTTTATCAAAAATCTTTTTTTCATAAAAACCTAAGTTATCGAGCACGAGGATAATTTGTATTTTAACATTAAATCTAAAGAGAGTTGTTACAGAAAAAATATGTCTGTCAGCGTTTAGCTGTTGCCAAGCATTGACAGGTCACTTTATAATATGTGCGTTCATGTCATTTTTTATCAGTTTTTCAAATAAAACTACAAAGAAAACGACGTTATATGTGAAAGTTTTCCATCACTTTCTTAATGTCATGGATAATGTTGAATGATTGAATCACACAAACGCTGACATATTTTAGGGATCCAGGTTAATATTTTCGTAGTATCAAAACCAGATTGATAAATAGCATGCCGACATTTTGAAAGATTTTCATAAAGAGCAAAACTCTCGAAAAAGTACAATTTCTGACTGATATATATAGTTATGAATACAGTTCTATAAAAATATTTATCCACAATCCTGCAGTAGTTTCAAATATTTCTCAGCATTCATCTCATTTTTTCTAATCAAATTTTAAAAAGATATAGTTTTATTTTTTATGTAAGCGGGATTTTCTAGAATTGGTAGACTGCTTCTACATCAGAGTGGCGATATTGATTCTCAGACTGCGTAGAAACAATTGGATTTATACGAAATATGGGTTTCCCAGTGATTCAACATTATCCATGGCATTAAGAAAGTGACGCAAAACTTGCCCATATGACGTAGTTTTTTTTCCATAGTTTTATTTGAAAAATCGATACAAAATTATATGAACGCACATACAATAAAGTGATCTGTCAACCTTTAGTAACAGCTAAACGAAAAAATAAAGTAATTTATATTAAGTTTCGAAAGTTAAAATAATTTTTAAAAAATCTGAAACCAAAATTGAAAAAGTAAACTAGCCCGGTTGTAGATCGTCCTCAGCTATCCTATGCAAAAAAATAAAAATTTGAGCGAGATATTTGAAAAGAATGCCCCCATAGACTTTACACTATCATCCGGGTCTTTTCGATTTAAAGCACCACAAGTTTGTAGGTTTAGCGTCTATAAGTCACGCGATTTTTTTTACCCCCTTAAGCTCTGATGGTAGAATTTTCTACCAATTAACTTTAATTCCAAAATGTCACACTGGCACTGAAATATTCTAAAGATTTTTTTTTTGATAAAGGTTTAATGCATTTTTCCGTGTCTGTGGTGAACCGAATTTTATCTTCGCAAAATACTGGTGCCAATGTCAGTTTTAGAAATTTTTGAAATTTACCCGCCAGAGATCAAAGGGTTAAAGACAGTTATACAAAATACTCAAAAACATCTGACAGATGGCGCTGGAAACGTTTGAATGTGGTGGAAGTGTGCAAATGAGACGGTCATAAGAACTTGTGCTGCTAATCTACTGTTAGTTCACGATTGAGAGTCGTGTACTTGAAAAATACTCCTGACAAGGAAGGTCTCCATACGGGCATACTCAGAAAAATCTGAAAAAATTACAGAAAGTTCTTCTCATATAATTATATATGTTTATAAAAAAATTTCGGCGGAACCTCCTTATAACGTCCGTAAAAAAATAATAAAAATATCTTTTATTTGGCGATTTATCTCCGGTTGGCGAAAAAACGAAATTTTGAAAAATACGCTTTTACGCTTCGAATACTTTTTGAAGAAAAAACTTTCTATTTTCAATTTATTTAAATAAGTTTAGTTTAAGTAATTTTAGTTTTGCATTTTTACTTTACTTTAAGTGTAATTTTGTCATATACGTTTATATGTACTTATAACAAAATGAAATTAATATATTTTATCATTTAAAACACAATTTAAAGTGATTAAAATTGTTCCAAATTGAAAAATACATTGTTAAAAATCTGCTGCATTATGTTGCAACGCACTCCCTTGCTTCTATAGAAAACGGTTACTTGGCCGTGAAATAGAGCTTTCTCATTGGTTGGAATAGAGATATTATATACAAGCGGTGGAGTGCGTTGCAGTAAAATGCAGCAGATTTTTAACAGTGTTGCACAAGCTACAACACCGCTAAAAATCTGTACCATTTTCTGCAGCGTCACTCCACCGCTTTTATAGAAAACGGTCAATTCACCGTGCTATGGAGCATTCTCATTGGTCAGAAGAGAGATATTCTATAAAAGTAGTGGAGTGAAGTTGCAGTAAATGCTGCAGATTTTTAACAGTGAAGTCAATTAAAATCAATTTTCAGATTCGTTAACACCGTCTGCTTTTGGCGAGGAAATGCACTGCTCGCCAAATCCCGCGTTGCTTTCAGCTTTTCACGCCAATTATTCCAAACTATTTTATTTTTTTACATATCTAATAATGTAATTCCGCCGCTAATTTTCATTGATCCTTTATTACCTGCATGAGTAGTTTAATTCGTATTTTTTTTTCAAAAAATTCTGAATATGCCCCCAATGGAGACCTTCCTTGTGAGTGTGAACGATAAACCTTCGTTATTGAAGTTATTTTACGTGAACCAGGAATCAGTGACCGATCCTTAATCAATTACGCGGCTCTCAATCGTGAACTAATTATGGAAGACAAGTGTAAGTTATTTTAACCGTCTCATTTGCATATTTACACAAAAGTCAAACGTTTCCAGCGCTATCTGTTCGAAGTTTTTGAGTTTTTTTATTAGTGTCTTAAAATAGCTCGTGAACACTACAGTTGCTAACACTGCAAACCGTTTTTTATTTCGGTAATTTTCCAGCTTTTATGAATATTTAAACAGGGTTGCCACAGGCGACTATTTTTATCGTCTGTTCGCACCAATATTTTTATAATGAAAACGTTGAAGTATATTTTTCTTGCAAATATTGCTAATGTGTGTGTTGAGGATTTCTGTTTACAAAAACTGGTGTCAGTCTGAATTAAGAAATAGTCACCTGTGGCAGCTCTATTAACCCTTTGAGCTCTGGGGTGTAAATTTCTTCAAAATTCCAAATGTCACATTGGCACCAGTATTTCGCAAAGAAAAAACCGGTTAACGATATACACAAAAAATGCATTAAACATGTTAAAACTGTTGTTAGTTTTCGTTTTTTCAAAACTAAAACAAAATCACTTCACCTTTTTCTTTCACGTATAAAAACATTTCATATTTATTTACTTAGAACAGGTGTCACAAATAAAAATTAAATTAAAAAGTTGACATGTTTCGGTTCATTCATAAGAACCGTATTCATAACACATAAAATCAGTAGAAAATTAAATGACACAGGATATAAATATAATTTAAAAACCAAAACAAAACATTGCGCCCCCTATGATCGTGAATAGCCATTGCCACCGCGGCATAATTTATTACATTTATATGCCGCGGTGGCAATGGCTATTCACGATCATAGGGGGCGCAATGTTTTGTTTTGGTTTTTAAATTATATTTATATCCAGTGTCATTTAATTTTCTAGTGATTTTATGTGTTATGAATACGGTTCTTATGAATGAACCGAAACATGTCAACTTTTTAATTTAATTTTTATTTGTGACACCTGTTCTAAGTAAATAAATATGAAATGTTTTTATACATACATTAAACATTTTTCAAATAAATTTGGTCGAATTTTCTGGTGCCATTGTGACATTTCAGAATTAAAATTATGTGGTAGAAAATTCTACCATCAGAGCTCAAGGGGTACGTACGGCCAAAGTTTCTACGTATTTTTCCCCTACCCGGTACATAAATATTTATATATAACAGGGTGCGTAGTCTGGAAGCACCTTGTAAGCACCTTTTACCAGAATTTTTGTAATGTAAAATCTGTTTTATTTAACGAAAACGAAATCCTTTTTCAGATGTAACAACCAGTACTTTAAAGAATTTCTGATACTAAAAGAATTAAAATCTTCTGAGTTTCTTGATGACTACGCACCCTGTATAAGAGTTGCCCAAATGGAAGTGGCATGGCTGTATCAACTTCGCCATTTGAAGAGAAAGATGACTGCGCATGCTCTGATAGGGAGCGCAAATGTGTTAGGAATGTATGCAGTATCATCAGATCCCATCAGAGGCATGTGTGATAACATAGGAGCATGTTAAAAGGCGCAGTTCGCATCTTGGATGCTTCCAAACAGTGTCAACACGCAGTCGTCAAATTTTTAACCACTGAAAATGTGAGTGCTAGTGGTGAAATTTATCTTCAAATGAAATAGGTGTATGGCACGGATATATCACCACATCTTCGGTCCACTCAAGATATCTGTGAAAAGACGGGAATTTGGCAACAATTTTCTGCTTAAACCACATTACAGTCGCAAATCGCCGTCCCTTCAGAGCTTTCTTGATTGGACCGAAGGTGTGGTGACCTACACATTTTTCATTAGACGATATGTTTCATTTGCAGTCACATTTTCCGCTGTTAAAAATTTTACGACCACACAGTGACACTGTTTGGAGGCATCCACGATGCGGACAATGCCTTTTACTGTGATCCCATGCTATCACATACGCATCAGGCGGGATCTGGTGATATCGGAAGCATTCCCTCTGCGTCTTACACAGGAGTGTGCGCAATAATCTTTCTCTTCGAATGGCTGTGTTATTATATAATTTCATTTGGGCGACACTTATATATATGTATACAGAAAGAGAGAGATAAATACAGAAAATACTGTTAAACTTTTTAAAAAGAGTTTCAAAGTAAAGGTATTATTGAAATAAATCCAACACATTAAACATGGTTAAGAGTGTTTTTTTAATATCAATTAAGAATAAAAAACAGATGAATTACCATTCCTGGAAAAACTTTTTCGTGGTAGATTTTTTATAACGTTACAAACAAAAATTAATTTTCGGATAGGTCTGTATAAAGTATCTTAGATACTGTAACAGGACACATTTCCTTTGAAAAAAGTGGCATTGAAAAAAGAACTGCATGGGATGCCTCATTGCACTCTCATTATAAAAGCGCACGGAAAAATAAATAAATATATATATATATATCTAGAATGGGTAAACGATCTAACGGCAAATGAGTGTCGAATGATATGCGTCGACACATATTTATTCAGTATAACAAAATGTTTTATCATAAATTCTTGCAATGAAAGAACTCTGTTTGTTTAGAATACACATCGTAATGTTTATTTTCGTTTTAAATTTTTATGTAATTTTTAGAATTTTAGAATTCATCTCAGGAGAGGGGTAAAATGCCAAAATTTTGAGTAGAAAATTTGAATATCTACTTTCTCCTGATATGGGTAATTTATACTGAATCTATAATGCAAATACGTTTGTAAATATTTACGAACTCGTTCTGCATGTGAGTAATAGGGAAACAATTTAGGCGCTGCAAATATAAAGAATATGTTCGCAAAACGTAAATTTTGAGAATCAGCAGTTTAATTAATGAATAAATTAGTATAGTTATTATGTTTTGAAAAGTGATTTTTAGTTTATAAGCGGTGAATTGGACCTTGTACATGGATCGTATGCATCAAAACATTCAAGATATTTTAGGTGTTTTAGTATCAGAAATTTCGTAAAGTACTCGTCGCTATATCTGAAGATATAACTTATTTTTCATTACATAATGTTAATATTACTTTACGAAAATTCCGATAAAATGAGCTTGAAAACCCTTGAAGCGTACGAATCGTTTTAGGAGAAATCGCATCCACTATTACAGTATACCATGTTATGATAAAAATATATATCGTTATAAAGATAGCCCTTAAAATGAAACATACTGGGTGTATTACTAAATGTTTTTACATTTTTTCACAAGATTTATTATTTAAAACTGTTTGATTTTTTTTTTATTTTTTTTACAAAATTATATTTGTGTGATTAATAGCTTATTTACTGGGTTCGCACAGTTCTACCAGTAAATTTTAAGAACATTTTCAAAGTGTCTCACTGCAGAAAAACATCGTAAAACCTGTGAATGAAGGTTGGGGTTACGAAAGTTGTGGTTTAAATATTAAATGTAAATTTTCTTATTTTTAATAGTGGTGTCAGAATCCTTGGAAATTCGAAGGAGTGTGCGAACCTTGATTTATTAAGTTGTGGATTTAAATGAATGTGGTATGAAAAGAAAGAGAAAGAAGAAATCTCTTCATGTACGCTAAAAAGTTGTATGGAACTACCCGTCCGAATCCAACCGTTTTCGAGAGATCAGCACTTGGAGTGTGAATGAATAAATAAATAAATTGACAGGCAGGTAAATAAGTTGTTCCTAAGCTAAAAATGTCTTTGAATTATTGTTTTTAATCCTCCTGCCAATACCTTTTTCCGAGCTACAACAAAATCCTTTATACCACACATTGCCAATTATATACCCTCTTTTAGACAGGCATTTCGCATTCCACGAAGTTTTCTCGTACGGCTGCTTTCGAAGAGTTTTTTCATCTGTTCTGTTATTTCCAGCACCTTGTTTTATTCAAATTTTTCGGAAAATGTGTGATGTGACGTAATAGATAAACTGTATGTGTATATAGTGTGTAAAATAGAATGTTTTTCTTAGGCTGGCTTAACTTGCGGACAATTTATATACCTGCCTTTTAATTAATTTATTTATTCATTCACACTTCAAGTGCTGATATCTCGAAAACGGTTGGATTCGGAGGGGTAGTTCCATTGCACTTTTTGACGTGCATGGCGAGATCTTTCTTTTGATACCACACTCGTCCAAATTCACAACTTACACCTGGGAATGTTCCCTACTTAGTTCCCTACTAACCATTTAAACTCTGACGGTTGAATTTTCTACCACTTAATTTTAGTTCCGAAATGCCAGAATGGTACAAGAATATTTAAACAAATTTATTTGAAAAAGGTGTAATCAGAGTTGCCAACCTCCGGCTTTTGTTAAGGCATGAAAATGTACTTCAAACCAGAAAATATATTTAATTAAAAGTGTCTTGTAGTAACTCAGAGGTTCATTTGAAATTTACTTAATGTCGTTGACTCAATAAATTTCTGGTTAGAAGTATAATTGTTTGATTTTTAAAAAGCCGGAGGTTGGCATGTCTGTGTAATGCATTTTTTTTTTGTGTATCGTAAACCGAATTTTTTCTTTACAAAATTCTGGTTCCAATGTGATATTTGGAATTTTGAAGAAATTTACTCACCAGAGCTCAAAGAGTTCATGATAGAAAGAAATCTTCCAGAACATAAAAAAGAAAGAATTTATTTGGTTTAAAATTATATTTACAATTGTATTTTGTGTTATTTCTTTCTCTCATGGCCCATCTAGAAAACTGTATTTAGGCATGAACCAAATGAGATAAGGTCCACAGCGGAAAGGAAATTGTGATTCATAAGAAGTTTTAAAAGTATGTTAAATCAATCGTTTAGAAATTTTAACTCTTAAATGCATGATATTTTGTTTTGTTTAGAAAAAATTATGCTTTATTCTCAGAAAGATTTATTGCACAGAAAAAATAATGAAAAAATATCAGAGAGAGATTTTTTTGCATGATACGGCAACCTAGGAAAATAATTGTTTGGAAATAGTTTTCAAATATCTGACCACTCCGGCTCTACAATACAACTGTGAAGCAGGGTTGCCAGTTTGGACTCTATTTTGTTCAGAAATTCATATTTCTTACTAGAAAATACGATTACTTTCTTGTACCTAATGGATAACAGACATTTCGTGATAAATTACAGTAAAAATTCTTATTTATGAATTTGTGGTTAGAGTCCAGAAATTCGGAATAAAAATTGGCCAAACTAGAAACCTTTATGTGAAGTATCGAAGGTGTTCATACACGGTATTTTTTTATTATTTGTGAGAGTAAAATCGTATAACAAAAGAACCACTGTTCCAAATGACCTGAATTCTCACCAATATGCTGCCAAAGAAATGAGAATTTTTTAGGCGTTGTTAAAAAAAGAAACTAAAAATCAAACCTACAGATGGCGATGCATTTGCAGCTAAGTCAGGGGATAAGCTTGCGCACGACACACATGTATTGGCGATAAAAATGTGAAGCACGCTTACCTTGCGTTCATTTTCTGTACCAAGGTTCGGGCACTCCTTATATTTTTAAGGACTCTGGAACCACTATAAATGAACCACTAAAATTTATATTTAATTTTTAAGAAACAGAATTTCCAACCTCCATTCTCAAATTTTGCAATGTTTTTCTGCAGTGAAATGCATTGAAAATACAGTTAAAATTTAGTGGTAATGGTGTGCGAACCCTGTGTACGAATGCTTTACTCCATATTTTTATTTCGTTCCTTTTCTGCGAAGATTTTTGCAGCCCATTTTACAATTACTGCATTCTGTATGTTCTCCATTTGGGTAATAAAGTTTTCTATATCTCTGGCTTCGCCTATTGTTTTCAGAATGTAGTAATTATGAAAAGTGAACATCTTCGTATTCGAGAGAACTGTGCATGCGCAACAAACGCAAGAAATTTTCAATGTGCTGTCTATCACTGCGAGGATATCTGTAGGATAATGAATACGAGGTATGTGTGTTTCACATTTTTTTGCCAATACACGTGTTTCGCGCCCAAGACTGTACAATCTGTTGGTTTGAAGTTTTTAAATTATTATTTATTTATTTATTTTAACCACACCACGTCTTAAATGAATCGAATTTCTTAATGGCCGAGTATATACAGCATGCAGATTTTAAGAATATGTATGGTTATTACTTACATAAATAGAGGCTGAATTTTTATTCAGTTATTCAAAAGTTGAAAGAATTATTTACAATCGATGATAGCATTTAACACAATGACTGCCGACTACGAGATAACTCGTAGGTTGCGTTCTTTTCTAGGAAGCCAACTACGAGTTATCTTGTAATCAGCAGTCAATGTGTTAATTCTATTTTTTTCTACACAGCGTCACTTTAACCCTTTAACATTCATTGGTTTCGCCACGAAACCACAAAATTTTAATTCCGATACGCAACACTGACACCGGTATTTTTATCGAAAAATATCCCTTTTATTTTGTATGTGAAAAATCACGTTTTCTTATTTAGAAATATATTTGTTCTTAATTACCGGTGTCATTCATTTATTTCGACATCTTAGCAATGAAAATGCTATGATCGTTAAATGGTTATAAAAACATAAATGCTTAACAGATCCTTTTTACAACATTTGAAAGAGAAATCATCATTAGTAATTATATTAGAAAAATACTGGTAGGAATTTTTAATAATATAATGCGATTAAATCAAATTGTCACTTTAGGCCAGATTTCTGAAAATTGCCATGGCAGTCAACGTCCTAACCCCTTGAAGAGCGGTGGTATAAAATATATACCACTTAATTTTAATTCCGAAACGCCACATTGGCACCAGAATTTTGAAAGGAAATTTCATATTTTCTCAAGTACGTGAAGAAAAGCTTTCATATACTTTGAAATAAATTAGTTTTTAAATTTCGGTGTAAATCAATCATTTCAACATTTTAAGAATAGAAGTGTTTTGCCCCTCAAAGGGTAAAATAGCTTTTTATAATATTTTGCGCTAAATTTTGAGGCATTATGCTAAGTATGAGAGTGTAATTTACTTCGCTATTTTATTTATGTCACACCATCCATCACCATAAGGATATCCATTGAGTTAATAATCGGAAACGTGCACGATTTTTTGTGACCACTGTAAGGCCGCCAAAGGCGACTTTTTATATATTCTATTCGCACCACTATTTTAAGAAAATAAATATTTTAGTATTTTTAACTTGCAAATATTGCAAAAATATTTTAATAAAAATGGTGGGAGATGGAATAAAAAATATGCGCCTATGTCAGCCCTGCCACTATTTCCGAATAGTAATTGTAGTTTTATTAAGTGGGAGAAGTCTGCGGTAAAATAAAGCTAAGCTTTAGTACACGAAAATAGTGGAGAGAAATTTCGTAAAAGTTGGTTGCTATATATTTAAACCATAAACATCCATAAAAAATATAATAGCATTAAATTTTTTAGGTGAAGCATCATTTCCAGTTTGTGATTAAAATCTGATTAAAATGTCCTGATATTAAATGAGAAAAATTCATATACACATTTACCTCGGCTCTAAATTTGAAAATTTCAGCAAAAAAACATTGTAAATAATTCTTTTAGGGATTCGTAATGAAATTATTTACTAAATGAAAATTGTTCTGATTTTTATAGTACAGTTTAACGGATTCTGGATTACATTCAGTGTCCTGCTTGTAGATCGCCATGAATTTAATGAACAGTCTCCATGTTACGAGTGTAGCCTAATTACTTGATAATCAGTTCAATATGGAACAATCTTCTCCAGATAATGTTCACTTAATAGCACAAATGGAAGGAGAAATCGTTCCCACATGTTTCAACAAAAGCCTTACTCGCTTTGGGTCCATTATGGGAAATTAAAACAGCGCTGCTGAAGCGAACGCGACAGAACAGTACTGCTCTGTGACAAAAATCGATCCAGTTTTCAGAGGAATTTCACTACAGGCCAACTCGCCCATCGATCGAGTTCACTGAGACAGTAAACCTTCAAATTGTGTACCTGAATTTGAACTAGAGTAGGCCGTTGTTCGAATGCCACCGATTCATTTTTTCATTAACCTTCTTTTTGATTCAATAATTTTCCGAAAAATAAGATATCTTATAAAATTTTTGTATGTTATGCACATTTACTCCCCATTAGATTTTTATTTTTTAATATTAAATCGCTGTTCATATTGAAGTTGAGTAATATGAAAAATGAAATATAATAAAATAATGCAAGTAACCATTTAATTAATCAATAGAAATTATTATTATTAATATATCATTACATTCGACGAATTTAAAGAGAATGTTATCAAAAACTATTTTTCTGAGCAAAAATTTTTGAATTGTTTGATGGGTTCCTAATCCCAGATTATTGCTATTTTGTCTTAACCAATCAGAGCATTTCTTCTATTTAGTTAGGCAAAAATGTTTGTTTTGAAAAACAGGTGATATAAAATTAAAAATATTCTACTAGCCGCTCAGTGCGAATGGGTTAAAGATTAAAATTTAACCCTTGTTTAGCCCCAATTTTTTCTATTTTTTCTATTTTTGAATTTTCGAACAAACAAAACAGAATAATTTTTACTTAATATATGAAATTATATAGCCAACTTCTACAAAGATTTTATATAATAAAATTAAACTTCCTGTTCAAATCAAGTAAAACTAAAATTCAGCAGAAAATGTTATTCCTTTACTGTACCAGTTGCCATATCTGGCACTTGCCTTAAAACATTATAATTTTCAATGAAAGACTTCGACTTACACTGTGAAAATTTATGAATTAAAAGCAAACTTCGATGCTCATCAGCGCACAATATAGATAAAAACAATATTAATCACACTTAAAACATGTTTATGTAAATCCTCTGAAGATGACTTGTTAGAATGAGCTTGAAACGTTGAGTGTAAAAAGGTTTTATGTGTGATTAATATTGTTTTTATATATATTATACACTGATGAGTATCGAAGTTTGTTTTTAATCAATTTTAATTTTCATTACGTGCCATGAATTTGGTTAATGTGATCGCGTCCCGTATCAGGAACAATCCAAAGAATGGAATAACACCAGTTTGGAATAACACCAGTCCATGCCAGATGGTTACACTAGACAAAAAAAAATAAAATTTGTGCTTCGGAAACAATAGAAATATTGATAAAGCTATTAAAGTAAGATTTACTTTCATTGTTTTAACTGAATACTTAAAAATATTAATATAAAAATGTTGCAGTGTGCAACAGGTAAAACTAATTATTTTAAGCTCATTTAGTTGCAACATGTAGCAATACGATATTTTAAAAATCTGATTGTCTGAATATGGATGGTTCAAAGACTTTCAATTACCTTTTAGCGGATTTTTCGTCGGGTAGTACCGTAATTTCCGGTGTATAATCCGCGGATCAAACAATTCTTTTTGGACCTAGAAATATTATTTAGGGTTTGAACACAAGTATTTTCGACGATGTGCTAAGTTGCATTTCATTTTAAAAAATTCTGGGTCTAAAAACAGTTCCTAGATCCGCGGATTACAGGCCAAAAATTACGGTATCTACCTTATTGAACGAAAGCTATATATCTTCATACATAGCGACCAGAACTTAAAAAAATTTCTGCTACTGAAACACTAAATCTCCTGTATTCCCCCATCCGTACGAATCCTGATGGGGTACACATCATAAAATATAACACTTTGGCAAAAAATTTGAAATGTAACTTTTATTATGTTAATTTTCGCATTATTAGACCAATATATAGTTTTCTTATATATTGGTCTAAGATAATACAAGATTCCCACACTCCTTGGAATTTCCAAGGACTCTGGCACCACTATTAAAAATAAGAAAATTTACGGTAATTTCGGGTGTATAAGCCGCGGGTCAAACAATTCTTTTTCGAACCAGAATTTTTTAAGAAATAAGTGTAACTACTTGGATCGCCGTAAATATTTGTCTTCAATCACTAAATAAGATTTATGGGTCCAAAAAGAATTGTTTGATCCGCGGCTTATACACCTGAAATTACGGTACATTTAATTTTTAAACCACAACATTCGTAATCTTCACATTTATTTACAGATTTTATGATACTTTTCTGCAGTTAAATACTTCGAAAATATTCTTAAAATACAGTGGTAGAACTGTGCGAACCTTGTAATATTTTTTTCATAAAAATAAAAAATCACGCAGTAATGAGGTAAAAGCTGGTACTAGGAATGTTGATAGATTAATGTATGCGTGAAAGCTTGGTTTAAAGCATCGCCAAATAATGAATTCGGTTATCGCACAATATACAAGAACATTTGAATGTATTGGTATCAAATTTGCAAATATTAAATCTATAAAACCAGTTTTAAAGAAATATTGGTATTTCATGTGAAAATCTCCAACCACATTCAAACATTTCCCAAACGTTGATGCTTCATGTCGTTAAGTGTTTGCATAATGTTATTCGAATATTTCACCAATATCGATCAATCACTGGCTACGTAGTTCCAGAACCTAAACATCCTATTACGGGTAAAATATGATATAAAGTTGAACCCAATATTGAGTATTTATTACTAACGTATTTTTTGAAGTAAAAAAATCTAAGAAAGAAACTATACAGAATAAGTACTCTTTAAAGAGATAGTAAATGGAATTGCGGATATCATAGATTTTCTCTGTCGAGATATTTTCTGAGTTCTTGTTTCAAGATTTGTTCAGTGAATATTTCTTGGTTGCTTGACTACTGCTGAGTTTATATTTTTCCTGGCTTACATTCGGTTTTGAATATTTATATGTCATAAATATGCTTTTCAGTCAAAATTTCTTTTGACAAATAGGCCATTTAGGCAAAGTTTAAATTTAAAGAGTAGTTTAACTATAAAACTATTTTTTTTTATCATAAAATGTAATTTTGAATACATGTATCAAATTTTATTCTAAAACAATATTTCAAATTTCTATAATTTTTAGGAAGAGTAATTGTTATATTTCATATCTTCTTCAATTCATGCTTCCCAGGTAAGATGTTAGAAACTTCGAGGGGAGTTAAAGTATACCTAGACAACTCGGAATCACAGAGGGATGCTAGGTCGGAAACATATTCCTGAAACAATAAGGGCATTGACAGTGTTGACAGTGGCTACAATTTTAAAATTCCGATTTTTTTTTATTCACACCACTTTTTAGAAATTATAAAATTCCATTTGCTTTCAACATAATTAATATATAATTGAAGAAAGAAAATTTTATAATTTTAAAATACTGGCGCCAATTAAAAAACCGGATTTAAAAAATGGTAGCCCACTGGTACCTCTGCAAAGCAAAAAAGCAGCTTTATATGATCCAGCTTCTTCCCAGTGTTGCCAGTGGGCTACTTTTTTAAAATTCAGATTTCTTAACATTCCTACCCTGTTCAAATTTTACTCAATCTTGATAAAAACATTTCACACCAGAATTGTTATTTAAAACATTTTAATGTATTTAATTGGCTTATTTCTCTGAATCTATTATTTAACTTTCTTTATGAAAAAATTTCTGGTACGAATCGTATAAAACAAATTATAGATATGGGTCGATTAGACCCATTCAGGGTAGGTAGGTTAATTGGCACTAGTTTTTTGAAATCGTAAAATTTCCCATATTCAATTACGTATTAAATAAAGTGACATGATGGGGAATTTCAACATTTCAGAAAAATGGTGCCAATGAAAAAAAAAATTGCATTTTACCCTGGAAATTTTAAAAATAAAATGCTATAAATATTAAAATATTTATAATGCAATATTAAGAATTAAATATTTGGGTTATATTAAATGATAATAATGTAAATATTCGGTTTCAATTACTAAATAAAAGTTCTGGGTCGAAACCAAATTGTTTGATACGCCGGAAATTACGGTAAATTCAAATGTTTTTCTTTTCATTTTGATTTTTTGTCTTACATTTAATTTTTGATGCTTACACTTTTGCATTTTTATTAAACTTTTCAGAATTTAATGATATATATATACATATATGTATATATATATATAAGTTTTCCGTTACCACTTAATAGGATTTCCATTAAGAGTTGCAAATCGTTTTATCATGAATATTATATATGGTATATTTATAATATTTTAACTGTTATTCTAATTCTTCGTTTTGGTTTATTGTTTTATTGATAAAATCCATTGGTGAATCTTGTCTACTTTTAATGGTATTATATATATATATATATATATATATATATATATATATATATATATATATATATATATATATTATATTTACGTTTACTGATATTTATTTTAATTTTATGTAGTTTTAGTTAAAAAAAGTGTCATTTTCTTGAAAAATAATAAAAAAATAAACAGCCTGGCTTTTTTAATGTATGTGGCATCTGACCCACATGCGGCACCTGACCCAGCACACAAAAAATGACGTTAAAAAAGGATGTTTGGGAAATTAATTATATTTAATTTATTAAAAGGGTTTACACTTGTTTAACATAGAAATTAGATTTTAAAGAGTATGACTAATGATTCCTGGTACTTTGCTTGTTGTTTTTTGCTTTGTTGTACATTTTACAAGAAAAGAAAAACAGCGGCATCTGTCCGCACTTTACCCTGTAAATAAAGTTTTTATTAACGACTACAAATATACTACTTAGGAAATGTAAATGTTATTAACTAAAAAAAATGAAATTTTCAATCGAAATCAAATAAAAATGTACAGGGGGTATCGTAAAGTTTTAACTCCAAGGCTGCTAGAGGCGACTATTTTAACATTCTTTCGGTATCACTATTTTTAAAGAATATATTTCCTAGTATATTTTTAATGCAAATTTTCACAAAGCGCGTGTAAATTATTTCTGTTGTTAAAAAGTGGTATGAAATAGAATTAGACAATAGTTTCCGATGCCAGATAGTAATTAAAACTTTAGATACGCGCAAGTTAATACAACCTTAACACTAGAACCGCGGAGACGGGTCATTTTGACCCGTATCATATGTAGAAATGTTAATTCGAACCAGAAAACTCTTTATAAAATAAACTAAATATAAGCTGAGTAAAAATAATTTCTATAAATAACTTAAACAGATTTAAATGAAAATTCCGGTGAGAAATATTTGTATGAAACTTCAATGAATTTCCCCGCGGTTCTAGTGTTAAAATTTCAGAGGCACCTATTGTAAGTGGGCGAAGGAGGTAAGTCGGGGAAAGTTCCACTCCCAATTTTAAAATATTACGTTTGTCTTAATTACTAACATTCATTAAACAGGACAAAAAGGCTTTAAAATTAGTTCTAGAATTATACCTGATTGGCTATTTTGAACCCGATGAATACAGAACCTATGAAACAATAGCCTTTATACATATATTTAAATTTTCGTTTCATTTTTTTTAACCACAGAAAATTATTAGAAATTCTATTATTGAATTAGGAGAAAATTACAATTTGAAAATACTTGTTGAATGGGGAATATTTTTTTTTCTGTACTTTAAAAAGACAATTAAAAAATGGTTACATGTGTAAAAATTAAACTAAATCTGCGGGAAAAAAGTGACGAAAATGAAGATTATTTGTTGTTTTACGAAATTCGTTATGTCAAAAAACATCGGGAGGAGTTTCTATGGAGAAACATTGTAAATTCTTTACATCTGACAGTCAAAAAAAATGGACAGCTTTATTTTTTCTTCTGGTAAGAGAACAAATTGCGTGCAAAATTGTGCTAGCAATTAAGTTGCGTTAGCATCAGTTACATTCGTTGTTTTAAAAGGAACTTAGTTTAATCTAAAATATAGGTCAAAGCTATGTAATTGTATCCGCATGATTAGGCATGCAAGCGTTGTGCCACAAATGGCTAATCTTCCCCACTAAATTTTATTATCATTCCTTTCTTTATTAAATTCAATAAATTATGCCATTGAGTAACATGAGAAATATTATAAAAATTTCGAGGTAACAACCAGTCATTTGTGATGCAGTGAATGCATCTCTACATGTAATACACTATACAGATGAATAAAATATTTTCACAATAATTTGTCTTTATTAAAATGTTCTAAGACGGTTGAAAAAGCATTCTACCAGATACCGCCCAATTGATAATGGCAAAGGATTTTTTTCTCGAAACAGTAGAAGTTTGGGAATTCTAATCAATAATTTCCTTACAATTTTAAGTTCTGGTGGGAGTGTTTCTTCAAAATGCTCAAACGTCACATTCGCACCAGTATTTTACAAATAAAACATTTGGTTTATTATATGCACGAAAATTGCATTAAATTATTTTCAAATACTTTTTTTTCGAATATTCCCGTGCCATTGTGATATTCTGAGATTAACCCTTTGCACTCGAGAAGTGATTCTCATTCACCATTAATGTTGTAAGGCGTCTCTCATAAATCGGGACGCCAAATGCTTCAGACGCCACTCATATCTTATCGTTCATTTTGCCATCTTTTATCACAGATTACTTGGCCATTATATAAGGCGAAGGATTACTGGTGTCCAGTAGCGGCTCGTCAGGGAGTGCTGCATCCAAGTTTTCACACCACTAAAATTTAACAGAATATTTCATATTATTTATTCGACAAACTTTGTTGATTAAATAAAACTGAAATAATCAAATAATTTTAGTGGTGTGAATAAATTGATGCAGCACCCCCTGACCAGCCGCTACTGCTGGTGTCCAGAACATTTGGAGTGACCTTTTACCAGTGTTGCCGCATCCAGCATTCATTTTAACAGAAATACTGACGTCACACCGGAAAATTTTTATTAAAAATTTCTAAATTTTTAAATTTTTTATGAAAAATATAAAAATTTTCTTTTGTTTTATTTATGGAAAATCAGTTATTTTATAAAGCAAAAGAAAAAAAAATTATTAAAACTTTCTGATGTTTATTCGAAATGCCTAGCCGGAAACCAGCCAGATGTGGCAACGCTGCCTTTTACGGGAAACATTAATGATCAGCGAGAGTCACCTGTCAGGTGCAAAGGGTTAAAATTTAGTGAGAAGAAATTCGCCCACCAGAGAAATGGTTGGAAAATCAGTTATTTTATAAACCAAAATAATTATTAAAACTTCCTGATGATAATTCGAAATGCCTATCCAGAAACCAGCCGGATGTGGCAACGCTGCCTTTTACGGGGAACACTAGTGGTCAGTGAGAATCACCTGTCAGGTGCAAAGGGTTAAAATTTAGCGCGAAGAAAATCACCCACCAGAGCTCAAAGTGCTTGCTTTCGGGCGCCCACATCGGTACCACCCAAGTTTAATTCCAAAGTTGCATGCGGCATAAAAAATATTTCATTAAAATTTTGCTTTTACAATGAAAGATTAAAGTAACGAGTTTTTAATTTCTAAAAAAGTCGTTTGTAAATTCCATTGTCTTTTAATCATTCGCATAAATTTAGAACAGATTTTTCTAGCGTCAGAAAGGATTGAGCTTTTTCATTGCGTCACCCTTTTGAGTCCTCTCAATCTGTTTCATTGGAAAGCGCTGTTATAATCAACCTTCTGAAAGTTTTTGAAAATAAAATTACGAAATTATTAAAAGAGATATTATTTGCATAAATATTACACAGAATGTAGTGAAAATACAATTAAAAGAGAAAAATGCTGTATTTTGTAGAGTTTATTAACTTAAATATAATGGGGTGGAGTTTCGATGGGGCTTTTTTCATGCTTCCTGTAAGTGATGAAATCGCGTGCAGCATTGAGAAAATAGATTAACTCCAGTTATTCCCTTTGTTCTGCAAAGAATTTAAATACATCTGGAATATAGGTCAAAGCTATATCTATTGATATTATGCACGGAAAATGGGTAAATATTTTTGCAAGTAGTTTGTCTTGTTATATATGTCAACGACATATGAAAACGCATACCACAGTTTATTGTACAGAATTTTATGATGTCAAAGCAATTTTTATCCGCTGTTAAGTCTTGTGAACTCTTATTATAGTGCTGATCTTCCTTTATGCAATGAAAAGAGTTTTTTTTTTATTTGAGATAAAAATTTTATAATTACGCAACAGCAAGACACATACCATTCAATATTTTTTTCGGATTCAAACTATATTTATTTCGTTTGAAAAGAACCGGAATGTTTGCAGCTATGTCTTATCAACAATAACGCTATATTTTTGCTTTCCTCTTTTTAATAAAAAAAGTATTGTAATAGAAGATTTTCTAGATATTCGGTATTCCATGGATTTACAAGTTTTAGGGGTCAGAGATCCCAAAAGACATGTTAATATACATGTATAAATATATTTGTCCGTCTGTGTATTTGTATGTCATGTTTGTATCATAGAAAAGTGTAAGAAGGTATCCTAGAATTGAACCAGATTTCATATGTTTGCTTTTGGTTATCGCCAACAGATGCCAGTTGAATTTGGGATATTTCGACGGAAGGTCATAAATGAGCTTTTGACCGTTTTCATTATTGTACACACCTGAAAATATACAAAGTTATGCATAGAATTGAACTAAACTTCATTCATATGGTTTTAACCAGGGATGCACAACCTTTGGCCCGCGGGCCACAGTTATACCACTATTTTTATGCAGAATAATTTTCCTTATAGTAATGACAGAAACTTTGCTATTAAAGAAAAGAACCTACACTTTTGAAATATTCTGGTGTCAACCAATTTTCTGGTAAAAAGGTTGTGCATCCCTGGTTTTAACTTTGAAATTAACACTAGAACCGCGGAACCGGGTCATTTTGACCCGTAGCAAATGAATAGATGTTGTTTCGAACCAGAAAATTCTTTATAAAATAAGTTATATATATGATGAAGAAAAATAATGTAAATAAATTAGTGGTTTAGTTAAAAATGAAAATTCTAATGTGAAACTTTTTAGGAATCACGAGAAAAAAATTCCGCGGTTCTACTGTTAAGGTCCTAGTTGAAAACGTGGATTTTCTCCTGCAGGTGATGCTGTGCTAGCGAATTTTGTGTTTTTCTGTAGTACTTCCTATCTTCATGAACGGCAGGCAATTCGAGTCTAACTAACCTGCTGATTCTCAAGAATAAAGAAAACTATTGACTTTATAAAATATTAAGTTCGACATTAACACGCTTTTAATCCAATTAGAAAAATGAAACCGAAATTGAAGATAAAAATCGAAGTTGTTATATTATTGAAGTATTAGTTTGTCCCAAAAGTTCCTTCCGTTTTTTGACAAAAAATAACCCATGCAAATTTCAAAAACAGCGAGATTTTTTGAAAAATCTGTTGCCATTCTGTTCAACGAAACCTTTTCCTATCTGTCCAAAAGTCTCATACTGCCTTCTATCCAAAACAATTTTGATTTGGAACAATTTTGACTTCCAAAATACCTTACTAAGGTGATTTTTTATGTTATTCAAACAGTTAATACTTTTGGGTAAAAATAATTTTTGAAAGAGAAAAGCAAATATTAATCGGACGGAGCAATGTACAATGAGTAGGGAGGGTGGGTCAGAATGTTCAGGTTAACATAAGGAATTTGTTTCCTCCATTTAAAGTTTGCTTAAATAACTTCTTTTGGAACTCATGTGATATTTTTTAATTCAACTGACATCACATTCTGCAAATAGAAATCTGTTACCGACACAAAATTTTTAAATAAAAATACTATAAAACGGGGTTATTAAAATATTGGTTCGAATAGAGTATAAAAATAGTTGATAGCGACCGACCTATTGGAGTTTGAAATTATAGACTGCATTTTGAACAGCGAAAAATATCCTTTTATGAAAAGATTGATCCCCATAGATGAAAGTTCCATACTGTCTAATAACCAAGAGCAATAACTATCCTGAACCAGCTGGGGTAAAGTCCCATTCCTGTCGCTAAAGCCGGGTTCCTATAGAAGAACGTTTTGGTCTCTATATGAAACTGAATCTACTACAAGATATTTCCAACAAACCAAACCATCAACTTTGAAAAATACTATTAGCGCTTGGACGAACTGAAGGCAGCAGCTGCCTGGAAACGTCCCGAGTTAGCAAACATAAGAGGTATTATCTTCTGTTATAACTCCATTCCACATGTATCTGTGACTGTCCGAAACTGTCTCCTTGCATCCGACGAGACATTCCGACCCATACTCCCCACTCTCCAGACATTGCTTCGTCCGACTACTATTTGTTTCTTTACCTCATATATTCTCTTCACCAAAAAATTAACTCTTTGAATGAAATAAAAAAAAATCACCTCGATATGTATTTTGCCATCAAGTCAAAAATGTTTTTGAAAGAAGGCATTGTTTAGAGTTTAGACTGCCGGAATGATAGAAGATGATTTGTTCAATAGATTTTCACAAATATTCTTCAATAAAATATCACTACTATAGACATTGCCGTAGTTTATTTTTTGTAAAAAAATGAAATAAACTTTTGGAACAATTAATAATAACACTGAAGTATTCACATACCTAACAACTTTTTAAAAAATTTACTTTTATGAGAAAGTAGGAATTTTTGGGATTGGCAACACCCAACTAGTTCCAGTCTCTGACATAGCTGCCAAATTTTACGCCTTTTCTTTATCACTAAAATTTAATAAAGAAAGTCCCCATCTTTAAAGGACAAACGATTCAATAAATCAAAAGATCTCCTCTTATTATTCTGAGACCTCTCAATCTCTTTCGAGTAAAGTGAGTTTTTAAGACAGATAAAAATCAATATAACAATTTTTTTGAAACTTTTTTGAAAACTGTGAAGTTCTCTAAATAACGACTATTTGCTTAAATATTATGCTGATCCAATGAAAATTCAAACATAGTAGAATAATGCTTTATTTTACATTGTTTATCTAGTTAATAGTCACAGTGTGAAGTTTCTGTCGATAAACCCTCCCAGATTTACTTTAATTTTATACTTAACCCATTATGTCGGCCCTTTCCGGCACACTGTGTCCAATCTAGGATACCTAATTTGAATTCCAAACTTGAAAATGGCACTAATAATATTTTAATAAAATTTCACTTTTATAAAGAAAGCTTAAATTAAAGAATTCATAATTTCTAAAAATGTCGTATCTAAATTCCGGTGTCAGATGATAATTTCTTATTTTACTAGCAGAATTTGTCCGTGCAGGAAAGGGTTACAGCATGTTGGTAAGAAAACTTGCCGTGTAAAGTGAGCAAGACTTTTAAATTTCAATGCCGGTATTTTAGGTTGGAATTTTTCACATTATCTCATCTCATATTTTGTGCGGTTCAATAATTCGAAATTGCTATGTGGAAAAAAGAACTGTAAATGTGGCTTGTTCTTAATGGTTTAAAAATCTGAAAAGCCAGGGTTTACACAGGTCCCGTTATTTTATAGGTGAAATATGTCTTTTTTTCAATAAATCAAGTTCAAACGTGCAAATTTGTGCCTGATTTAAGGGGAGATTTTCTGTAATAAAATACTGTTACCGAAGAATTTTCTCGTCTGGAAACTCCAGAACCCGCACGAACCCTGAAAGTCCTCTACACGTCACTTGTAAGAGATGGTATTACTAGCAGAACTGACACAAAGTGTTAAATTCAATTATTTCCGTTATAATGAGAAAATTTTAAACATCTCTCAGGTACAGAAAAATTATCTGTTGCATGATTTGTACAGGTACCGTTATTTTCCAGGTGAATTACCTATATTTCCTCAAAGAAAAATAAATCTGGTTCAAACACGCAAAATCCGCCTTACTTAAGGAAAAAAAAATTTAAGAAAATACTGATACCGTAAGAATTCGTGATCATGAAATTCAAGAACTTGTACGAACTCTGTATATAATACATAAATGTATGAGTAAATAATTTAGTATACAATTGTTTTGTTATATATGTTACAAAACAGTTAAAAACAACCTACTTACTAATGAATAGAATATGATTACATCAAAAGAATATACATATATTTAAATGGGTAAAGGCTGCTATTTGTCAATCAGTTTTGTAAAAAATATATAAATGGCAGAAAATAAGTCAAAAACCGCTTTTTGAAATTATTTTGATTGGAAAATTTCGTAATTATTGCAAAAAAGATTACTTTCATACACACCATACTTAATCATATGAACTTACTAATAAGGTACATGAATGCCTGTATTTTAGAGTATCCGTTCACCCTTTCCGACACAGAAAAAAATCTGTTCGTAAAATGAGAACTTATTGACGGACACCGGATTTTATAAACGACTTTTTTTTAAATTAAAACCCTCATTAGTTTAAGCTTTCATTGTAAAAGCAAAATTTTATTAAAATGTTTTTGGTGCCGTTTGGAATTTAAATTAGATGTGCCTGAAGTGGGACCATTTTGCCGGAAAGGGTTAAGTTTAAAATAACCGGGTGGAGTTTCAATGAAAACACATTAAGAATGTTTTGTATTTGAGGATAAGAAAGCTGCATATAGCTTTTAACATGCTTCTTGTCAGAGATATAATCGCTTGCAAATTCGAAAAAAACTAGTTAACTTCAGTTATTTTCGTTGTTCTGCAAAGAATTTAAATAGATACTAAATATAGATCAATGCTATTCTCTTGATATAATTCAAAAAATGTAAAGATGGGGAAATATTTTTACAAGCAATTTGTCTTATTATAAACATTATAAGACATTTGAAAAAGCATGCCACAGGATATTGCACAGAATTTTATTACGTCAAAAGAATATTTTTTCTCAATAGGGTTAAGGCCTGTGAACTCTTATCAATAATATTCTTACATTTTTTCACTGTCTTATCGTTCTGATACTCCCAATCTGTTTCATAGAAAAGTGCTTTTACAAGCGAGACAGAAAATAAGTAAAGAATAATATTAAAGGGAGTACTTTTTAGCTTGCGGCTGATGTTGAAATAAAGATATCTTTTCAATGCGGAGATTTTTGTCGAGATAGCATGGTTTCTAGTACGTCCCATGAAATTGATATTTATTCTTTTCTTCTGGTGTGACTTCAGATGGTTCTTTTAGGAAATAAGTGAATGGAATAAAAGCAGACGAACGGCTTTATTTTATTTCATTATTTGAATATCGTTTGTACATCAAACCATGGATGTCTTTGACATAATTTTAAGCGTCATAAATCAAAATAAGCGCTTACCGTTATTTAAGGCAAATATATTTGTTTTTAATGTTAGCATTTAAGTGACATATATGTGATAAATTAATAAGTTTAAATAAAACAAGGAAGCACTGATTGTAAGTGACGGAATTTTTTTTTGAACGAGAATGTTGTTTGTTGCGAAATGAAAGGCGAAGTTAATTTTTATTTTGTTTCAGAATTGCAAAAGTTGTTACGTTAACCCATTAGTGCCTAACGTCCCATTTTTGGTACAGTTTAAAAAAAATTCACGTAATCGCATTTCACACCAGTAAAAAGGAGATAAATAAATACTTTCTTTCTCGACACAATGTCCTCGATAAATTAAGATAAAAGTTATTTTTGCTTTAAAAGTGGTGGGAAAATGCAAAATTGGAATTTTAACGAAGAAAATAATTCAGCACTAATGGGTTAATTAAAAAAAGAAGAAGAAGAGCAGAAAATATGTTTGGTTTAATATAAATCCACTACGTTATAATAATGTTTTTTGCTATGTCACCTTTTGCTTTAAATAGATAATATGAAAACTTCGACGTTGTGTTTAGTCAGTTTTATTCATAGATGATGAATTGAATAACATAACAAAACTTACATATTTATCAAATACCAAAAGTTACATTATAATGCATTAGCCATTCTTTCAAAGGAAAAGTTATTTAGTTTATTTTGCCTATCTATTACTTTCCTTGCTTTGTTTGACCCAGGGGTGTGTCCAGATTCAATGGACCACTAATTTTATAAAATTTTCTTCGCTTTATCTATCAGAGAGTTTCCTGATATTAATCTAGGCAAAAAAAAAAAAAATTCAATTTTAGTGGTATGATGAGCATTTGGATCGCTCTGGCTTCGCGGCGTAGATATTTAAAAATTTGAGTTCCAACCCATATTCTAACCAAAAATGGAATCGAGCGTGCAATCTCCTACTTAAGAAAGATTTCCGCTACTGTTGATCTTACAGTTATTTATGTAAAACGTCATTTTCTTCATAATCTTGGCTGGTCCTTGGTCAAACAGTCTTTTAATAAATTACAATATTCATACAATAACAGGATTTATACGTTTCAAGGATTTTCAAGAACCTTTTAAGATAATTTTCGTAAAGAAATATTTATATTATTTATTAAAATAGTGGTAACATGTAAGCAAAAAAATTTCATTCGCCGGGAGGATTTTGAACAAGAACTTCCCAAAACCTCAGTTTTCGTTAACGTCATGATTGTTGACTTGTTTTATACCTCTAACCAGTGTTTATACGTGTACCGTTATTTTCCAAGATAAATATAAGAATTTATTTAGGGAAAAATAAATCTAAAACTAGAACAGCCGCCGTAGTAGTCATTTTGACCGTCGCCAAATAAAAATATTTCGATTTGAACCAGTAATATATTTCTAAAATACCGTGATTTCAGGTGTATAAGCCGCGGATCAAACAATTCTTTTTGGACCCAGAAATCTTATTTAGTGATTGAAGACAAATATTTACGTCGATCTAAATAGTTACATTTGTTTCTTAAAAAATTCTGGGTCGAAAAAGAATTGTTTGATCCGCGGCTTATACACCCGAAATTACGGTAAGTTCAATAAATGCAACATCGAAATAAGTTAAATAAATGAGCTCAAAAGTTATAAATGAAAATTCTAATGTGAAATGTTTTTAGAACACTTCAGTCAAATTTTCGACGGTTCTAGTGTTATAATATAGGACAAAATTTCGTCTTATTTAACCTTGCTAAGGTGTTCGGGTCTATTTGGACCCAGAAGACATTTTCAGCCAGCTGTTTCTAGCAAATTTTTGTAACAAATCGCTGGGAAGATTTTATGATTAAATACGGTAAAGAAAATATTTCGCAAATCCTAGTGAAAATGAGTGTGCTCAGATTAGGCAGCAGGATGCTTCGCTGAAAAAACCTTTGGAAGATCAACGTTTTTGACAACTTAAACGATATAAGATAGTGTCAACTAGCGATAAATGTGTACAAAAATTTGTGTACAAAATTCTTTCCACTTGAACATTAAATGAATGTGGATGTTAAAAGCATTATTTTTTTATTTATTGAATACCACAACTTATCAGTTGAACAGTAGCATTTGTCCATACTTTCTGATACAATTGTAGATATTATCATTACATTTCTGTAGCTGTTTAGCATTCAGAACAATCTTATTAGTTTTAGAATTACAAGCTTCTTACCGATCCTTGAATTTCCAAATCAGGGTATTTTTTTGTACCAGGATTTTCTTACATAAAATTTATGCTTGAATACAGTGTTGCCAGATGGGCTACTTTTTTCTAAATTGATATTTTTGATTCACTCCACTTTTTTGAAACAGTAAAATGCACCTTTTTTAGTGACTTATTTATTACAGTGAAAACAAGGGGAACTTTACCGTTTCATAAAAGTGGTGCCAGTCAAGAAATCTGAATTGAAAAAAAGTAGCCCACTGGCAACACTGCTTGAATAACGTGACATTTCACGCGTTTAACCTAGTTTTACTTTTCTATTAAAAGAAATATTGATATTTCGCCATGGAAATTTCTGGAAGCGTACATATACTGAACTAGCATTTATTTTCCTTTTAAAAAATATTTTCGCTTACACTATAACAAAAATTCGTAAATGCTATTCTCGACGGTGGGGCAGAAATTTCGCCCTATGTTTCTGTTATTTTTTTGAATACTTTGGTCAGATATTCATAATGTTTTTGCATATTTCAGTCAGATATTCACGAAAGTTTCCGCATACTTCGGTCAGATATTCGACAGCGTTTCGACATATTTCGGTAAATTATTCTGAGACGTTTCTGCAATATTTTGGAAAAGTTAATGTATATTTCGGATATGTTCGAGTACATTTCGGATATGTTTCTGTGTATCTTTGAAATCTTCCAGATTATGTCATATAATTTTTTCTTTTAGAATGTAATATTCTTTTTAAAAAGTATTTATTTTATCCGATTGAATTTTATCGCATAATGGTTTATAATTAATGGCAACCATTTATTGTTCACAAAAAATTAAATAACTCTTTTGAAATAATCTCTTGTCCATGATAAATATTAGATATTTGATAAATGAATAATTTAGTTCAAGTATTAGTAAAGTATAAATAGCACAGCTTATATGTTTTTATCGCCTCTTCATTCTGAACTTATGTTCGAGTACATTTCGGATATGTTTCTGTGTATCTTTGAAATCTTTCTGATTATGTCATATAATTTTTTCTTTTAGAATGTAAATTTCTTTTTAAAAAGTATTTATTTTATCCGATTGAATTTTATCGCATAATGGTTTATAATTAATGGCAACCATTTGTTGTTCACAAAAAATTAAATAACTCTTTTGAAATAATCTCTTGTCCATGATAAATATTAGATATTTGATAAATGAATAATAATTTAGTTCAAGTATTAGTAAAGTATAAATAGCACAGCTTATATGTTTTTATCGCCTCATCATTCTGAACTTATGTTCTGAACATGCATTGGAATATAAGTTCAAATTGAAAAGACGATAAAAATGTATAAACCAGGAGCAGTCAACCTTTTTGACTGAAATTCACCTGCCAACGTTTCTTGAGAATTATAATTTTGTCCTTTTTAAATTGAAAAAATCTTGCCATTAACACTTTCCGGCACATTGTTTCCAATTCGGGATACCTAATTTTAATTCCAAACTTTTAAACGTCATCAATAATATTTTAATAGAATTTTGCTTTTACAGTGAAAGCTTAAATTAAGAGGTTCTTAATTTCTCAAAAGATAGTTGTAAATCGCGGTATCAGTCGATAATTTCTCATTTTATTAACACAATTCGCCCGCGCCGGAAAGGGTTAAAGAAGTTAGTTTTTTCTGTAGATAAATACTGGTATCCCTGTAGGATACGTACCGCAGGATCGTCATACCCGGTTTAACCTTTTAACGATCATAGCATTTTCATTGCTAAGATGTCGAAATAAATGACTGACACCGGTAATTAAGAAAAAATATATTTCTAAATAAGAAAACGTGATTTTTCACATACAAAATAAAAGAGATATTTTTAGATAAAAATACCGGTGTCAGTGTTGCTTATCGAAATTAAAATTTTGTGGTTTCGTGGCGAAACCAATGAACGTTAAAGGGTTAAAAAGTACTACCGTAATTTCGGGTGTATAAGCCGCGGAACAAACAATTCTTTTTGGACCCAGAAATATTATTTAGTGATTGAAGACAAATATTTGCGGCGATCTAACTAGTTATATTTGTTTCTTAAAAAAATCTGGGTCGAAAAAGAATTGTTCGATCTGCGGCTTATATACCCGAAAATACGGTATGCGCATTTCATCAAATCTAATACTACATTATTTTACCTTTATCAAATATCTAATGTCTTATATCTATCATAGGTTCATGACCAAGAGTATATATTTTGAACAAGTTATTTAACGTTGTATATATAACAGTTTATTAACAATAACTTTAATGTTACCATGTAATAAAATTAAATAAAATTATATTAAATTTTTAAAAAAACGCATTACTTTCTTAAATAAAACAAATTATAAAACATAAAAGCCTACTTTCCTTAATATATATGCCGCTTCGTTACCTTCAACCTCAGAACAATAGAAACCATATTATTATGACGTTGGTAAAACAAATTGGGCATGTGCAGAAAATTCGATTATTCGCACCAAATAATTTGCACGGAAAAGGGGCTAGCTTTTACAACTTAATCAGTTACTCAAGAGAATTCATATTTTACACTGTATTTTCAGAAATATTTCCGCTATGGACTGTAACGTTTCTGTTTTTTTCTTCTTATTTTTTTTTACAGCATATTCGTTTCAAATACTTTACTTGGTATTGAGAGTAACCATTCCGATTTATTCAGTAACTCAAGAAAATTGCTTATAGCACATTTTTTAAAACGTTTTCGCTAAAAACTGTTGCTGATTTTTTTTTTTTTTTTACAATGTAGCATTGACCTTTTAAATTCTGTTAAATATGAATTTCCTCAAAACAGCCAAATGGCAAATTTGCACCAGTTTCGTGCAAACAGAAAATTCCGTTTATCACATGCATAAAAATGCATTAATTTTTTTCAGATAAATTCGGTCGAATATTCTCGTGACAATGTGATGTTTGGAAAATAAAATTAAGTTGGAAGACATTCGAAAGTCAGAGCTCAGAGGGTTAACATTTGGCAATGTCAATAATTATATAACTAGTAAATCTGCAGATCAGGAGCCTCAACGTCAGCTTTGTACATATTTTTTTTTAAACACACTTTGGGCAAAATTCAACTTTCTGGATACTATAATTTAAAATTTTCAAATTGCGTAATTATTTATAAGAATAAAATAAGAATAAGAAGTTTTCAGCCATCAAATCCGTTAAATTAAAATTTTAGTTATGTTAGGAAATGCTGAAATTTTCATAATCTATTATTTTTGTTTTTTTATTATAACATAGTAGATCTCTTCAGGGGGGCTCCGCCCCCCTGAACTCCCGTAGTCTAATTAAATTTGAATTTTCAACTTTTTATTAATTGTGCTAATGGTTATCGTATATTTGCATTTCTTTATACATTTTGATTTATAAGGATAAGTAACAGTTTGGACAAGCCTTTTTAATTAACCTCATACTTCTACATGCTTGCCAACCACAAACACCTAAATCTGATGTATAAGGAACTTTTTAAACTGTAAAATTAGTAATCTAGAGTTTTAAAAAAAATTTCCGAAAACAAAAGTTTGATTGCATTTTGCAGCAGTTATCGCGGAACAGACTGACAGACGAAATAAACAATAAATTTCGAAAAATTTCATGAACAATAAATTTCGAGTCACCAAAGTAAGCATTCACTAAAGTTTTGGCAATGACGTCATTATTCATGAGTTATTGATATCCATGTTTCATGTATTTTTAACAACTACTATAAAATACCTGTTTTATTTCAATTATGACGTCATATTTTACCAAGTGAATTGTTTGTTAAAAATATAATTCTTTTTTCTTTCTTTTACTTCTAATTATGTCTCCATTTTTGTCAGAAAAATTCTTATTAACGAAACAAATATCCGTGTTTAATATTTAACAAAAAGTACTATATCTATTTTTATTTTAATTCTGACGTCATATTTATTTATTTTTTCTTAGTTTAATTTCTCGAATGGGAATTGCTCAATTGAAATTTATTGCCGTTGAAAAATACTCATTTCAGATTTTAATTTTTTTGGCAACGATAAAGGAAATTGGTCAAATTGTATCTAAAAAGTCTCTATTGATTGTGTATGAAAAAGAATGAAATTTTGAATTATTAAGGAAAATATTTGAATAAAATTGATAAAACATAACCTATGTTCTTTTCTGGGTTATGTTATTTTTATACGCAAACATACAAAGACATTAATTAATTCATCCGTTTTGATGTTGACTTCATTTAAATTTTCTCACACGCTTTCAAATTATGGTTAAGAATTAGGATGAATGGTTGCTTAGCAAGCAATATGAGAAAATAAAGAAAATGAAATAAATACATTTGAAATAAGTAAATCTCTAAAACAAATTAGTCTATATTATTGGAACACATTTATAAAAAATCTCTAAAATTTGCAGTAATAATTTAAAAAATCTGACAAATACGTGGACAAAATTTCAAAACAATACAAATAAATTAACCGGTAAATTTCAGTATCCATTTGTCATTGAATTCCATTAATCAAATGTGTCATTTTCTCTCAAGAAAAAAAAATTGAAAATCATTGGATTTGCCATAGAAAAGCATTATTGTGGAAAATAAAATATTCTATATTTTCCGAACGAATAAATCAAATATAACCAAAAACTATGCAGCTTAATCCCAGTGCCTCACCAACGTACCCACTTAATTTCAAGTCAATCGAATGCTTTTTACGTCAGTTATCGCGGAACAGACAGACGGACAGAATGACAGAATGACAGACTGACAGACAGAAACAAAAAAAAAATTCGTGTCTCCAAAGTAAGCCTTCACCGCCGTTTCGGCAACTAGGAATTTGGAAGTCCAAAAGTAAAAAAAAAAAAAAAAAAAAAAAAAAAAAAAAAAATACCGTAATTTCGGGTGTATAAGCCGCGGATCAAACAATTCTTTTTGGACCCAGAAATCTTATTTAGTGATTGAAGACAAAAATTTACGGCGATCTAACTAGTTATATTTGTTTCTTAAAAAATTCTGGGTCGAAAAATAATTGTTTGATCTGCGGCTTATACACCCGAAATTACGGTAGTACATTTGTGTTACTTGCAAAAGGCAGTTTTATTTTATGCATGTATTAGATACATATCTTTTCAATAAAAAATGGTAATATTGCTAGATATATGCAGATACGACAAATGGCTGCCGAAAACTTATATCTTAAAAAATTTCCAGACGCTCTGTAAACTTCATTTTACAAGTACTTAAATGAATAAGCCCTGTTGATACTCGAAGAATATAAATCTTTCTTTAAGATGGTTTAAATGCTGAATAACAGCTCCCAATTCAGAAAATGCTGACGAGCGAAATGCCTAGAAAAAGGTTTTATGGTATTTTTAGCATCTTCGCTGTGTATTGAAAGGCGTGTGCTTATACATTTTCTACACGTAATAAATAATTTTAACTTCTGTTTATAAGAAGATTACATTGAAAGTATGCCTCTGTCTTATTTTAACACTCCATTCACCTTAAATTCAATATTTCCTTTACATTGATCTTTATTAAGCCGAAACTTTTGTAATTTCCGAAATGAATTCCAGGAAGTGCTTGACATTCAGATCCAGATATGTTAACTTTATCCTTTATATTTATAAAAATTCCCTTAGATTATTTTTAGAATGAAGCGGTACAAATCAATTGAATAATTAATCGAGCATCTCAAGTAAAAATCTTGTAAAACACATAAAATCATTTTAAAACTTCCAAGGATTGTTAAAAGAGCTGTTGTTTTCTGTGTTTCAGGTCATTATGTGCTATAGCGCATTTGAAGTTGATTGTATTATTTCAATAGCTTATTATTATTTTATTATTTATCTTTAATGAAAGCATACTTTTTTAATAAACACTCATACTTCTGAATCAAATAAAAGCATTAATATAATCACTGATGACTTTCTCTATGAAACATGTTTTTTAACACTAGAACCGCCGGGGATTTTACTCAAGTTTTATAAAAAGTTTCTCTCACCAGAATTTTAATGTTAAATAATTTAACTTATTTAATTCGTCTATTTTTCTGCTGATTATATTTAACATATCTTATGATGAAAAGACTGGTTCGAATCGACTATTATCAATCTGGCAGGGGACATTTTGACCCATAATGGTGGTTCTAGTGTTAACCCTTTGAGCTCTGGCGGGTAAATTTCTTCAAAATTCTAAAACTCACATTGGCACCAGTATTTTGCGAAGAAAAATTTCGGTTTCTGATAGACAGGAAAAAATGCATTAAACCGTTTTCAAAAAAGTCTTTTCGAATATTCCGGTGCGAATGTGACATTTCAGAATTAAAATTAGGTGGTAGAAAATTCTACCATCAGAGCTCAAACGGTTAAAGTATTTTTTTATGCTATACTCTCACTATTATTTTATTTAAATTAAATTAAATATTAATATATAATTTAAAAAGTTGTCACACTGAAACCTTATAATGTTATCTAAATACATATTTAGCGACCATAATAAAGATTTTTGATAGGCTACACGATACGAAAAATCACTTAAAATTTTTAATAAATAATTCTTTAAAATGTTTCACAGTAACTGAAACTATATTTGTCACTTGTTATGATTACATATAATAAAAGTACTTTTCATAATTTCAAAAGGAATTTTTCTTTAGAGAAATTTATTTTATTTTATAATATTCCAGTTTTTTAATGGAAAAAATGTCTATTTTCAAATTTGCTCCTGCATCGCTTCTACAAAAAAGAGAGATTAAATTAAATTATTTATTTGGATTTGCACTGTTATAATGAAATGTCTGCAGCGGCTATATATAATAGTTAAAATTTAGTGTTTGCAGGGTTCGTACGATTCAAGAACTTTCAAGGGTCTGTTACCAGAATTTTCGTAAGGTAATATTTCGTTTATTTTATGTAAAATAAATCTGTCTTCATGTATAGCGACAAATACTTTGATAAATTTCTGGTAGTAAAACAGCTAAAATCTCCATAATGCCCTAATGCGTACGAACCCTAGTCTTTGTGACTGGGAAAAAAATTAACATCAAGCTGAAACAGTGTTGCCAGTGGGCTACTTTTTTAAAATTCAGGTTTCTTGATTGGCACCACTTTTTTGAAACGGTAAATTACCTTTTATTTTTGCCTTAATTATCATGTCATTAAATAAGACACATTTTATCATTTGTAAAATGTGGTGCCAATCAAGAATCTGAATTTAAAAAAAGTAGTCCATCTGGCAACACTGAGCCGAAAGTGCGTTTTTTTTTCACTTTATATCATATTAACACTTTAGATTCTAGTACCCAATCTTTCTTTGCTCTGTAACTCAAGAAAAAAAAATCAATCTTGAAAAGTTCCGGCAGATCTATTAAATATTTGGGGGATTAATGAAGGTGTTGACATCTGATTAATACTTGCTTTTATAACTTAATTATATCTTGCTGTTATGAGTTAAAACTTAAAATTTTGAGAGTACTTTTTAGATTACTTCTAAGTTACTGATGAAGTGACTTCATAGCAACATAATCCGTTGTTTTGTTGATAAATAAGCCAAAACTTCATTGGTACTACAAGATTAAACTATTCACTTGCGGTAAAGTTTTATTTAGTGGCGAGAAACAGGCCGCTGGCTTTTAGATTTTTGTACCCTTGCCTTAGAATATAAATTTAGAGGGAAAAAAACAGATATTTCTCAACGCGAGTTTTGAACAATGAATGTAATATTTCAGATAGCCGTGCATTTAATTTTAAAGTACGTTAGCTATCATTTCATTAACCCTTCAATCCCCAGAAATTCCGTTTCAGAAATTCCATTGTTCAGAAAATCTGAATTCTCACCAGATAATTGGAACAATAAACTTCCTTTTATTTGAATACAGAATGCCTGCTATTAAATAAAGCAAATATTGATATTTCAAATTTCTAGTATGAATTCGGGATATCCGAATTAAAAAATCCACTAAAGGGCATAGCCGGATAAGCATTGGAAACATGCCTTTCACTCAAATTTCTTGAATTTTTTCCCAGGTGTATATGCGTATTTGACAATGTATTTCTCCTATTATCAGCTAATAAACATTAATATTTTAAGAGATAAAAATGTTTTTTCGATTTTTTAAAAACCTCATTTTCTCAAAAGCTACTGTACCGAATTGCATGTGATTTATTGAGTCCATATAGACATTAAAGACGCATAACTGGTAAGTTTTGTATAATTTTCTGATCATAAAAAGTGTGTGAAAAAACGATTAAAATTTTTTGAAAAATAAAAATCATATCTTACAGTTGTCGGAAAATTGCCATTTTCTAGTAAAAAATTCCTCATATGTGCCCATATATTATATATAAAAGCTGTAAGTTTGCGTTGGGTACTACATATAAATATTTACAAAATTATGTATAAAATTACCGTAATTTCGGGTGTATAAGCCGCAGATCAAACAATTCCTTTTCGACCCAGAATTTTTTAAGAAACAAATATAACTAGTTAGATCGCCATAAATATTTGCCTTCAATCACTAAATAAGATTTCTGGGTCCAAAAAGAATTGTTTGACCCGCGGCTTATACACCCGAAATTACGGTAATTAAAATTCATTTAAAGGCGTTATTTTGGGCGGAGCTACGCAACTTTGAAATCCGAAGAATCTTTGGAACAATGTCAATAGAAAATGTGTCAACTGATGTATTTTAGATTTCATTAATAGTATAGGTCATAATTTCCAACTCAGTCTATATTATTTCGATATCGAAAACTGATGGTTTCTATCGAAGACAATATTCTGAAAAATATTTTTAATTGGAAAACAACAACACTCTTCGATATCTAAATGTTACGACAGTTATTTTTTTTTTCAACGCAAATCAAATATGAGTATTATGTAACTAGAATTGGAGTCTAATGCACACTTTTAATTCTGAGATATCATCAGGATTGGGTAGTAACAGACAATTTTTTATTCAAGATATATACTAATAATAACTTTTTTTGTAATAGCAGATTTTTAAAGCTATTTAATCCGAAGATAAATATTACCGAAAGGTTCATAATGTGAGTTAAAGGGAACAAAAAAGAAAGCTGACAGCACTGGATGATATTTTGTATTGAAAAATATATTTCTACAATTTTGAACCGTTTTATGTTTGATGAGATAAAAAATGATTTTTTACAAGAATATAGTCCAAAAAAGCAAAGGAAAAATTAACAGAAGATAAAATATTGTAAAGACATAACTAATTTTATGCGAATATATTATAATCTTATATGTAAATACATTGTCGGTTTCAGTGCTTTAGGTCTCACTGTCAAAAACAGTGACTTTTATGAGGGAAAAAAAAAACAGCTGACACTTGATAATGTATTACATTATTTTATACATAAAAATAAAAAAATATTTTTTCTGTAACCACGAGTTTTTTCAAGAAACTTCCTTAAAAGTCATATTTCGAATTATCATTCTTAGATAACATCATAAGAAATAGAAATCATTCATTACATTAAATTTTTTTCTGATCGCGGTGGTTAACCATTACTTACAAAGAAGGTCTCCATACTGGGTATTCTCAGAATTTTTAAAAGAAACACTGATTAACCCCTTGAAGGGCACCGGTATATGTTATATACTACTTAATTTTAATTCCCAAATGCCGCATTGACACCAAAATTTAAGAATTAACTTTTGTTTCATATGATATACTCGAAGAAAAGCTTTTGCTTTGTTTCATATAAAATTGTTTATAAATACCGGTGTCAAACAATCATTTTAACATTTTAGTAGCAGAAGTGCTTTGCCCCTTAATGGGTTAAACTACTTATGTATGTAAAAAAAGGATCAGTCAGATTTAGCGGCGGGAATACAGAAGGAACTCAGTAAAAAAAATAAAATACTTTCGAGTATTTGGCGCGAAAAGAAGAAAGCGTCACGCGATTTAGCGAGCAGCATTTTTCCTCGCTGAAAGCAAACGATTTTAATTCACCTGAAAATTCCTCGTCAATTAAATTTTAGACAGGGCCTGACTAATGCAGGAGCTTGCGGGGCAATTTCCCCGGGCCCCCCGGCTTGAGGGGCCGCCTAAGGACAGATATAGGTTATAGGTTTTTCACTAAAAGGGTATCAAATGATAAAAAATGGCCAAAAGTGACCAAAATTCTTTTTTCCCAGTTTTAAGGGGCTCTCTTCTCCTATCCCCTCTGTTTTCATGCCCCTTAAGGCCTCACATTTATCCTTATATTTCTGTAACTGAAAAAAATTGAGTTCTGTAGTTTCTTAAAATTATCTTTCTTCTACTATTATATGTATAGATGTGAATAGTACTTGGTATGAAATTTATGAACACATACAATAGGTATGAATTAGTCACTTCAGTTAAATTTATGAAAAATTATAAGACAGAAGGGCCCCCCTAATAATATTTTCCCCAGGGCCCCCCACTGTCTAAGTCGGGCCCTGATTTTAGAATAAGTGTAAATAGTATTTAATGAATTTAAATTTGAACAGTGAGAGAGTTTGACACACATATGCATTTTGTATTACATATTTCTGTTGCTTTTGCATCAGTTATTTTATTTCATCACTTTAAAAACAATTTCTTATGTAAAAAATACTTTCATTTTGAAAAGTATTTTCCCATACATTTAAGTGTATGACAAAATAAAGACCATAGGAAGGATGCTGGAGTAATGCATTCCAATATCGGAGAAGTTTTTATTTCCATAGCAACTAAATTGTATCGACAGAGCTCAATTAGATTAGAGTTAATTTTGAGATTGAAACAAATTTAATAATTTAATATAATTTAATAATTTTGTTTTAATTCAAAAAATTTTACGGTTAATTTTCATTCTAAATACATTATGACAAAAATATAGTTTGAAAAAAACTAAAGCTGACAAAAGGAACATTATATAAATAAAATTTCAACACGAAACATTTTTACCTTTGAAAAAAAATGACATAAAAAAAGTATTTTTTGAAATTTTATTTGGTCGCCAACCGACGATAAATCGCCAAATAAAAGAAAATTTCATTATTTTTTTACGGACGTTCTATCGGGGTTCCGCCAAAAAAAATTTACAAACATATATAGCCACATGAGAAGAACATTCTGTATTTTTCTTCAGAATTTTCAGAGTATGCCCGTATGAAGATCTTCCTTGTTAGACATAAGCGTTTAACATGATGGTATTCAGGGCCCATCGCTCGGTTAAAAAGCTTGAAACTACTAACTATAATTTCTCTTTATAAAAACTGATGAAAGCCATTCTAATTTAAATTGGCTGTGATCACTATTGTTACATTTCGATATCGAAGGATGTAGTTAGTTTCTTTGACAAAAATATTCTTCCTTGTTTTTGTATGTGACACCAACAAAAAATTTTGTTATCGAAACAATATCGTCAACGTCGAGAATGATGCTCTTGTGTTCATTAAAATTTAAAATACATCAATTCTGTAAGTATACATTCCAAAGTTTATTCGGATTTCAAAGTTGCGTGGCTCCGCCCAAAGTAACGCCTTTAAATGAATTTTAATTAATTTTATACATACTTTTGTAAATATATATACGTAGTACCCAACGCAAACTTACAGCTTTTATATATAATATATGGGCACATATGAGGAATATTTTACTAGAAAATGGTAATTTTCCGACAGCTATAAGATATGATTTTTATTTTTCAAAATCTTTTAATCGCTTTTTCACACACTTTTTATAATCAGAAAATTATACAAAACTTACCAGTTATGCATCTTTAATGTTTATATAAACTCAATAAATCACATGTAATTCGGTAGAATAGTTTTTGAGAAAATGAGGTTTTTAAAAAATCGAAAAAACATTTTTATCTCATAAAATATCATTATTTATAAGCTAATATTAGGGGAAATAGATTGTCAGATATGTAGATACACCTGGGGAAAAAATCAAGAAATTTGATTGAAAGGCATGTTTTCAATGCTTATCCGGCTATGCCCTTTGAAACAATTTTGGTAGCATATATGCTACCATGAGCATTAGAAGGTTAAATATTAGGGCGGAGCGTAAAAAACTTTTTTTCGAAATTCTTTTCTCCGTAACGTGGAAAAATTGTATAGTGGTATCACTAACATACTCACAAAATTTCACAACAATCAATAAATATCTTCCAGTTCCACTTTTGGGTCGAAATATGCAATTTTAGCCAAAAATGTAGTAATTTTTCACATTTCAGTAATATTTTTAATTTAAAATTTTTTCTTCTGCCTAGTGCGGAAAAAATGAAAAAGTGCTCAAGGAATACAAGTTCAAAATATTAGTGTAGTTAAAAAATATCTTCCGGTTCCGCTTTGGGTTTTAAATATGGGAAATTTGTCAAAAATGATACAATTTTTCACATTTTAGTCATTTTTTTTATTTTTCGATTTTCTATTCCCACCGGTATGGTAATGTTCGAAGAATAAGCAAGAAACATAAGTAAAAAACTTTAGAATAATAAATAAATATCTTCCGGCTTCCTTTTCGGGGTCTAAAAATGTCAAAGTAGCCAAAAAGTATTTTCACATCTCAAGGAATTTTCTTTTTTTCGTACCAATTTTCTCTTCTAGCTGGAGCGGAAAGTATAGAAAATCATATGAGAAACATAGAAGAAGAGGTTATTCGTGACACTTGCCCTATGTAATCGCAGCCAGGTTCTTCTATAAGTGTCAAGTATTCTTCAAGCACTCTTTGTTGATGGAGCTTTCTCTCAATATTCCCATGAATTAAATTTTGGTATTTTCGACGGTCAAAATAAAGTTTTTTCAAGGTATTGGTGGATATGAAACTCTAATCTTGGACTTGGCATTTCATGCAATATTTATTTATTTCTCTTCTTGTATTATGCCTGTCTATAACATTGGACATGTCGTCATGTGTCACAACTCTTAAGCCTTCAAGAAGTGCGTCTGTTACAGATACTGCAACTCGGTCGGACACTCCCATTGTGTCTCAAGTTCTGGCTAGGGCAGGACGATGGGTTGTTCGTGATATACTTATAGTATTTATGTTCGATTGCAATGACACTAAAGGTTTATCATTAAGATCGTGACACAGTTGTTCATCAACAAGACTAAATGATTTAAATAACTCTAAGTCTTCGATGAAGCAGTAGTGATTGCTTTTTCCATTCTATACCGATTTCTGAAAATTTCTTATTCTTTTTCAAGCCTGCTCGTTCATTTACTAAGTTTCTGTGTTGTGGGCCGTGTTTCCGAGTGTAGCAATTGGGTCTATCGACAATTTCCCTGAAGTTCTTTGATCCTCAAGAAACTGTCTTCCAATTCTGGAATTTTTATATCACGTGTGCATTTACATCCTTCTAGAGATATACACTTGTAAGAAAATTTTTCCAAACAGACGTTTTATTCCCCTTCCATAGGAAAATTTTCAATTTGGACTTCATCTGTTCTTTAGCGTCAAACTTCTTTATACTCTTGTATTTATCATTATATGAACCAATCATTTGGACTATTCTTTGCCTCGAAACCGTTGGAAGTGAGGCAGCTTGCCAAATTGCTTCAACCATTTCAGTTCATAATCCGCTATCACTCCAAAGATAGGTGAGATTTTTAATTATATTTCGCTTCATTTCTCACCAACAAAAAAGTACATTATATCTTCATAAGTTGATAGAACGCCAGTTCTTAATTCTATAGAATCCCAAAAAAATGGGATGATACAAATACCGTGTACTGCGCCTTAATTGTGATATTTATGTGTAATATTTTACATGCACACTATTAGTTCAACACAATATTAAAAATTAAAATTTTATAAACACTTTCAGATGTATTATTTTTCAATAAAGTATAGAAGCTAAAAATGAATATCCTCATTACTAACCTATTACGAGCAGAGCATTAAACCAACGGTAACACTACAGTAAACGAACAGAAAGCTGAACTTACTAGAGGAATTTCCTTCAAATCGATTTTAATTCGAATGTTCTATGATTTTTTATGTATATTAATACCCTGTATTTGCCAGTTTAAGTAATAAAATTCAAAACAGAAGATATCTATTAATTACTTTAAATTTTTACACTTATGTTTGTCATACGATTTTCCGAATTTTCCGCACCAGCGAGAAGAGAAAGTTGATAAGACAAAAATCCCTGAGAAGAGAAAATTTGCTTAATTTTTGGCGACTTTGACATTTTTAGATTCCGCAAGGGAAACCGGAAGATACTTATTGATTATTCTTAAGTTTTTCCCTAGGTTTATATTATATTTTTCGTACTTTTTTGTGCCAGTAGGAATAGAAAATCCAAAACTAAAAAAAAAATCACTAAATGTGAAAAATTGCATCATTTTCGATAAATTTCCCATATTTAAACTCCAAAGTGGAACCGGAAGATATTTTTTATTTACTTTAATATTTTGGACTTATGTTCCTTATGTACTCTATCAACTTTCCGCTCTAGGGCAAAGAAAAAATCGGAAATTAAAAATTTTGTTGAAATGTGAAAAATTACAACATTTTCTGCTAAAATTGCATATTTCGACCCAAAAGTGGAACCGAAAGATATTTATTGATTGTTGTGAAATTTTGTGAGTATGTTAGTGATGCCACTACACAACTTTTCCACGCTAGGGAAAAAAGAATTTCGAAAAAAAGTTTTTTACGCTCCGCCCTATTAAATATGTCAGTAAAACGATGCATAAAATATGACAGCTAATTATTTAACACTAGAACCGCGGGAAAATTCATTCAAGTTTTATAAAAATATTTCTCACCGGAATTTTGATTTAAAACTGTTTAAGTGATTTATTTTAAATATTTTTGCTCAGCTTATATTTAGATTATTTTATTAAGAGTTTTCTGGTTCGAATCGACATCCGTCCATATGATACGGGTCAAAATGACCCGTCACCGCCGTTCTAGTGTTAAATCCTTCAAGTGCGGTGGTAAATTATATGCACCATTTAATTTTAATCATGAAATCCAACAAAGGCACCAGAAATTTAAAATTTATGTTTAGTATAATGTATACGAATAAAAACTTTCACTAATATTCAAATTAATTTCTTATTAAAGCCTGATATTGCTGAATCATTATAACATTTACCTATTTGAGCTCTGAAGGGTGAATTTTTTCCTGCTTTATTTTAACCCTTTCCGGCACACTGTGCCCGGTCTGGGATACCTAATTTTAATTCCAAACTTGCAAACGGCACCAGTAATATTTTAGTAAAATTTTGCTTTTACAATAAAAATTTAAATTAAGGAATTCAAAATATTTAAAAAAATCGTTCGTAAATTCCGCTGTCAGTCGATAATTTCTCATTTTAGTAGAGATTTTGCCCGTGCCGGAAAGGGTTAATCACCAAATGTCATATTAACACCGGAATATTCGACCAAATTTACTTAAAATTAAATTAATGCATTTTTTAAAAATCTTGTACATTATAAGCAGAATTTTTTTGTTTGCAAAATACTGGTGCTAATGTGGCATTTGGTACTTTGAAGAAATTCAACCACTAAAGCTTAACATATTAACAAAAAAAGTTCTTTGCCCCGGAAAAGAATAAATACGTGATATTTAAAGAAGATAATTAAAAGTAAAAGTAATAAGTTTTTTTAGTATATTATTTCAAATTTTTCTAATCTCTTACGAATTAGTATATTATTTCAAAATCTCTTAATTTCTTACTAATTCGTACATATTCAATTTATAAATGCAAAATATATTTATATTTATAAATAACTAAAATATATTTATAAATGCAAATGCAAATACATAAAGAGGATTTGAGAAAGAAAATCAATAGTATTTACATTCGAACATGTCTCAGCAATAAAATCAATTCAATCTTTGTATTTTATAAATTTATTTTCTTTTTTATACAGTAGATCAGAAAGCAATCCAAACATTCATTCAAATATAATATTATTGATCTTTAATTTTTTTATTCATTTCTGCTGAATTTCTCCTTTTACTACCTCTGTATTTAACATATCGGTACCTTGCTCCGTTTGGTGCGGGAATCATACATTATAATACTTCTTTCGTAAAGACCATTAATAATTAAATTCATGCTACATTAAAGTACTTGTTGCTATGCTGATAGGTAACAAACAAATGTAATTAGCTGGAAATGAATGCTTGTTTATATATATATATATATATATATATATTACTATATATATATATATATACATAGTTTCTTTTTTATTTGAATAGACAGTCACAAATTTAATTTTCTTTGAATTATTCGAAACTTTAAAAGTTTGAATGAATGTATTGTCAAGGGTGGTAAAAATTGAGGCACTAACGGACAGTTTCTCACCATTAAAATTTATCAATTTTCTTCGATTAAATTTTATTAGCATTCTTGCAGAAGGTTTAGATAAAATATTAGACAAAAAACATCAAATAAAATTTAGTTGTGTGAGACTGCCAGCGAGCGCCTGGATTTTTACACCCCTGATCATTGCAATATATCAGGGTTGCCAATTTGATTTCACTTTTATTTAAAAAAAATGGTTGCACGCATGAAAATGCAAAAATATTTTGATATTTATTTGATGTCAAACTTTTCTCGATTGCTCAAAGTAAAAATTCTTTTTTGAAAAGTTCCGGTCTGAAATCAAAATTTCGTATCAAAAATGGAGTCTAAACTGGCAATTCTGTAGTTGAATATTTGCTAACCCTATCAAGAGCAAAGTGTTCCGTTCAATAAATGCTGAAATGACAATACGAAACCAGAATTTACAAACAAATTTATTTAAAAAGAAGTAAAAGATTTACTTTACATACATAATAAAACGGAAATATTCAAATTTCTGATGCCAATTAATTATTTAGGGGTTTAATTTAAGTGGTCTAAAAATGACTACGCCTCTTGAAAGGGTTAAGATTTTTTTTTTTTTTTTTTTTTTTTTTTTTTTTTTTTTTGTCAGAAATAGATTTTCTATTTCTTTTTCTTAATAAAAGTATACTTATATATATATATATATATATATATATATATATATATATATATATATATATATATATATATATATATATATATACACTCAAGAGCCAAAACATTATGACCACCACTACATTTTGCAATGAACTCGCCTGGATGACGTGGAAGGCACGTGATCTGGTGGAAGTGACATTTAACTGCTGCTGGAGAGTCTGAAGAATCATTCCTTTACTTGCTTCCATGTGTGATGGGAAAGGCTGTGGATCTAAGTGACTTTGATAGAGAGCAGATTGTAATGGCTCGAAGGCTCGAACAAGTATTTCCGAAACCGCACGACTCGTAGGTTATTCGCGATCTACAGTTGTTAGTACGTATGCAAATTGGATTAATGACGATGAAACCAGCAGTAGACAACATGGTGTTGGACGTCCACACGCTATCAAAGAAAAAGGTCTTCGGAGACTGTTTCGCATGATGAAGTAATACCGGAGCCAGACAGTGGCTCAGCTGACAGCCCAATACAATGCAGGGCCAAGGAGAATAATATCAGAGCACACTGATCAGCGGAACCTGTTGGATATTGGGCTACGCAGCAAATGGCCCACTCGTATGCCTTTGCTGACCAAGCTTCATCGCCAACTGCGCCTGCTCTGGGCCCGGGAACATCGCGACTGGTCCATGGATCATTGGGAGAGAATTGCCTGGTCAGATGAATCATAGTTTGTGATTCATCACGCCGATGGCTGTGTCAGGATACGCCGTCTTCCAGGCGAACAGTTGCTCCCTCGATGTACTGTAGGTCATACACAGGCCGATGGTGGCGGTATTATGCTTTGGGGGACGTTCTCTTGGGCGTCTCTAGGACCCATGGTTGTTGTTGAGCAGACCATGAATGCTACAGGGTATCTGAACATCATTGCGGACCAGTTGCACCCTTACATGGCCTCTGTTTTTCCAGCCGGAAATGGAATGTTCCAAAAGGAGAATGCCCCATGTCACACGGCTAAAATTGTGTTGGAGTGGTTCCAGGAACAGATGCTGAATTCCAGTTAATGTCCTGGCCGCCTAACTCACCGGATCTCAATCCGATAGAGCACATTTGGGAATTTATGGGACGGCAGCTCAGAGTTCATAGACCACCAATTCGCAATATCTCGGATTTGCGTGACCGTTGGTTAAACATCTAGTACAATCTGTCTCCGGCCATCTACCAAGGACTTGTGGATTCCATGCCAAGGTGGGTTGAAGCTGTGTTGCGCGCTAAAGGTGGGATAGCTCGTTATTGACAGGTGGTCATAATGTTTTCGCTCTTGAGTGTATATGTGTGTGTGTAAATTATTTTAGCGTATTAACCTTCCTACCCTGTTCAAATTTTACTCAATCTTGATAAAAACATTCCACACCAGAATTGTTGTTTAAAAAAATTGAATATATCTAATTGACTTATTTCTCTGTATCTGTTATTTAACTTTCTTTATGAAAAAAGTTCTGGTTCGGATCGTATAAAAGAAATTATAGTTATGGGTCGATTAGACCCATTCAGGGTAGGAAGGTTAATTAATTTGGAACGAAAATGTGTTTTCTATTGGGTCATCCAAAAAATTCTACGATTTTCTGAAGAGAAGCTCGAAGTCAAATGAACTTCCGCAAATGGCACGGAAGGAGACCTGCGTCCCATAAAGGTGATACTTTATGTATAGTGGAACATCAAAAAAGTTATTTATTATGAATTGTTGCCACCGAATCAGAATATAAATTCGGAAATTTGCTGTTACAAAACATTATTTAAAAAAAAAAAAACCCGCAGAATTTTGCAGATGACCAAAAAGATTATAGTTCTTATACTGTTCTTTTTTCACGTTGGTATTTCATCAATATACCAATTCATAAATTTTTTATGACCCATTTAGAGTATAGTGGCTACTAGACGCGTACATTGAATTTTAATTCCGAACTATCACATGGCACACAGAATTTAAAAAATATATATCAGTTAATACAATGAAGTTATGAATAAATAGAAAGAGACATACAGTTTACTGTCTAGAAGTTGCGAATCATGTAACTAAAAAGGTTGTCACAAGATGAGAGCTGTTTATTTTAAGCGGATCCACAGTTTCTGATTAGCGCTGGTGTAAACTTCCACCAGTAAACTTGAATGAAGGGAATTTTCTCTCACAATCGTGGTAAAAATTTCGTACTTATTTATACTGGTCGTTCTTTTTACTGGTATTTTCCTTGGAATTTTTGACAAATTACACAGGTCTGCAATGGTTTTCCTCTTTGAAATCTGAGTAACGTTTTCTATAGTTTCTGGTGTGCTGATTACGAGAAAAATAATGAAAAAATTCCATCACGTCAGGATTTTTTGATTCAGGATTATTGAATATTTAAAATTTTGCTGAAAAATGTCTGAACGTCTACATTTTAAAATTTATAAAACGTCATTAAATTTTTTCAGCTTAATTTTTATTGCATTTAATTAGTGTAAGGTGACATAGAAATTACTTCAAAACAGTAATTTTTTAATTACATCATAATAAGTATAAGTAATTCACATTAACCATGTTGAAAACGGGTCATTTTGGCTTAATTTAGTAATGAGCTCATTAATACATAATGATTAGGTAATATAACCTAATTGTTGTAAATATTAGTCGAAAAGGGTGTAATAAAGATAAACCATATGGTTTTTGTATAAGTACCCGCACTGATTTAGAAAATTAACAGTTGAAGTGCGCATTTTGCAACATAACCTTTAAAATGTCATCGCGAAGCTGTTTAAATTCTCCGAATTGTTTTTGTTATATTTGCGGGAAATTTATGGTGAAAAAACAACTAAACAGCATTACAGACTTTGTAAAAAATATTTACAAAAGTTATTTTGGATACGTTTTAAGTAACCAAGGCAAAACTTGGACACCTCATAAAATTTGTACGACTTGTTTATTAGAACTTCGCAAGTGGTCAAAAGGACAGAAAAATAGCTTCAAAATCGTTTCGCCTATGCTATGGATAGAGCCTTAAAGACCATGTTAAAGATTGCTACTTTTGTTGTTGTGACATAACTGGATACAATTCTAAAAATAAAAAAGGACATAAACTATCCAAACGTCTCATCAGTTACGCCTGCAAATTTCGGCGATTCAAAAATGGTGCAGCCCCCGTTTCCGACTATACAAATTGAGGATTCTGACTGTGATACAGATGAACAGGATGTATACTAATCTGATCCTGAATTTCAAGTAGATTCTAACGAGTGTCAGCTCTTTTCCCAGTCACATTTAAACGACTTGACAAGAGATTTGAATCTCCCCAAAGATGCAGTGAAACTTCTCGGATCACGATTAAAAGAAAGAAATATGCTTGAACCTGGTACTTCATTTTCATGGTACCGTCACAGAGAAAAAGATTTTCTTCCATTCTTCGCTGAAGATTAAGATTTAGTGTACTGTAAAGATATTCCAGGCTCGACGAAAATGTACGACACTGAATGCGATCCTAATGAGTGGAGATTGTTATTTCCCAGAAAATCTAGGAGCCGTTAGCGAAGAACAAGGCAAAAGATTTCACCAATATTTGAAAGAACTAGAAGTCCGGTATCAAGGAAGATGTAATACTGGCATGATGGCGGGCTACTGCTGGTTGTTGAAGCGCGACGATCCAAACCGGAAATTTAAGCGAAAATCGTACAACCGAAGCTTCCAGGAAAAAAGGATCAGGTTCCACAAATAAAATTTACATGTAATTTAGATCAGTAATAAGTTATTATTATATTTTAGTTGTTTTTTGTGCTAAAAGTAATGTTTTTTTTTAAATATATATTTTTTATGTGAAAACTTGTGTTTTTTTTCTATTTTCTATCTGTATCTTTTTTGAAAAATCTCAAGGTGGTGGAAAAAAACTAAGTACATATTCGTAATCAGCGCACCAAAATACCCTAGAATCAGCTCTCAAATTCTAGAGAGGAAGTTATGACTCTCAATTTGCAGGCCTGTGTTATTTGACATTTTATCGTTTGAGAAATTTGTAATTAAATTGACACCCCCCCCCCCTCCGTCTCTGTTGGTTTGGCAGTCACAATGTGAGGGAAATATTGCCGTCGAAAAAAAACTGTTACCAGTAAAAAGGAATACCAGTTTTTGCCATTCTTTTTATTTGAAAATTCCATTCACAATGCTATTAAATAAAGAAAAAGTTTCTGAATTAATTTATTGGTGGAAGTTCGCCGCGCTGGCAATTAATCCCTGTGAAAGCGGTTACAGTTAAAACATCATTATACCGTAATTTCTGGCGTATAATCCGAGGACCAAACAATCAGTTTTTGGCCCAGAAATTTTTTTAAACAAAATATAACATCTTGGATCACGGTAAATATTTGTCTTCAACTACTAAATAAAATTTCTGGGTCGAAAAAGAATTGTTTGATCCGCGGATTATACGCCGGAAATTACGGTATTATTTTAAGGATACGTCAGTTCCATTTTCTTAGTTCCATGACTAATTCATGCACAGAAAATGATTTTTCTATTTTTTAACAAATTCGATGTAAATTAATCATTTCAACATCTTAAAATAATACTTACTTATCCTCTTAAAGGTTTAATTATTACATTATTTGAGTTCTTTAAAAATTTCACTGAAATACACATCTATATATACAAAAGAAAATCTGGATTTCGTGTTAATCACACCACAAAAAAATCTACCTAACCAAAAATCTTGAAAATTGGGGTAAAAGTACTTCTTATAACACCGAGTGCCGCTAAGAAAGGATTTTCGAAAATTCCACCCCTAAGGGGTTTTAAAAAAAGAGCAAACTTAAAAAAAAATCCTTAAAAATCGGCTTTTGTAGTTATTTTTCAACGGATAACATATTTTAGTGTATTTTTTCATGCTGAATCGAATGGTACCAAGCAAATTCTTTAAACCCATTCGTGCCCAGCATCTTTTGCGTAAATTTTATTTGGTTGGCACCAGTAATTTTAGAAGATTTAAGTTTAGTTCATTAATCACGAAAATGCATCATTTAAATAAGATAATTATTGCTTTTCTTTTTTACCGGTGTCAAAAACAGTGCTGAATGCACATTTTGAAGCGTCCCTAAAAAGGGACGCTAGGCACTAATGGGTTAAATCCAGTAGTTCGTGAGATACTTCACATTTTCCTAATTTAGCAATGCCTTCGCCGCAAAAACCTGAAATTTTCAATCCTTATCTATATACAGGGTGTCCCTAAAGGTCGTTTACAAACTTAACATGCTGGTCTGTCATATCATGATGAACAATATTTAATAGGAAACTAAGGGTCCCAATCGTCTTCCAAAGGAGATATGCGCCATTAAAGTTTAGGGTCCAAAAATTCAAATGATTATAAAAAACAGAAAAATTGGTCGATTCGTTTGCGGTTTTCACTAAAACTATTCTCTATGTCAGTATTTTCTTGAAAATAAATTATAAAGATAAATTTCAAAAAATGTCGATAGAGGGCGCTTTAGACTTTGGAGTAACGATAAACTAGTTTTCACCATTATTTTTTGCAACTCATTAAATTTTTCAGAAGCTTAGCCATAAACTTAAATTTTGAGCTCAAAATCTAAATCGTTGGAAGTGGTTAAGTAGCGCAAACTGAATTGCGGGGGGGGGAGGTTCGAATTTCAAATGACAATAAAAAACGAAAAAATTGGTCAATTGATTTGCGATTTTCACTAAAATTATTCTTTATGTCAGTATTATCTTGAAAATAATTTATAAAGATAAAATTCAAAAAATGCCGATAGAGGGCGCTTTAGACTTTGGAGTAACGTACAACTATTTTTTCCTTTATTTTTTGCATCTCATAAATTTTTTTTAGAAGCTTAGACATAAACATAAATTTTGAGGTGAAAATCTGAATCGTTGGGAGTGGTAAAGTAGCGCAAACTGAACTGTGTTCAATGGGGGTGGGGAGGTTCAAATTTCAAATGATTATAAAAAACGGAAAAATTGGTCAGTTATCGCTAAAATTATTCCTTATGTCAATATTTCCTTGAAAATAAATTTTAAAGATAAATTAAAAAAAATCCGTTAGAGGGCACCTTAAACTTTAGAATAACGAACAATTACTTTTAACCTTTTTTTTTTTTTTTTTTTTTTTTTTTTTTTTTTTTTAATTAAATGCTTGCAAAAGTTTAGACTTAAATTTTGTGCTCAAAATCTAAATCGATAGGAGGGAGTTAAGAAGCGCAAACTGAACTGTGTTCAGGAGTTCAAATGTTACCTTCCCCACCCTCGAACGCAGTTCAATTTTTGGCCGCTTAATTACTCAAAACGATGCAGATTTTGAGCACAAAATTTAAGTTTGAACTTTTACAAGCATTTTATTAGGTACAAAAAATAACGGTTAAAAATAGTTGTTGGTTACTATAAAGTTTAAGGCGCCCTCTGACGGAATTTTTTGAAAGGTATCTGTAAAAATTATTTTCACGAAAATATTGATATAAAGAATAGTTTTAGCGAAAACCGACCAATTTTTCCGTTTTTTATAATCATTTAAAATTTGAGTCTCCCCACCCCCATTGAACACAGTTCAGTTTGCGCTACTTAACCACTCCCAACGATTCAAATTTTCATCTCAAAATTTAAGTTTATGTCTACACTCTTAATTCAAAAGAACGAATTTCGCACTCAATAAAGGAGCGAAATATTTTATCAAGGCTTTCACTCCGTCTTGAGAGAAACGCTATCGAAAAGGGGTGTTTTGGAGAAAAAACTCGCCTGATAAACCATCATTATGAGAGCACACGGCAGAAAAACTCCTTTTTGAGAAAATTCCAAGCAATGCGACCTGAGATGGATGTCATTGGTTGTAACCGGGTCACGTGATACATTGTTTGGCTTGGCGTTCGTTATCGCCATGTTTTAAAAAGTGAATGAGATGTTTGACGCTTTGACGTTAATTCTAGCTGCATATATTAATGGCCAAAAGGATCCAAATCTTGCATCCATAAAGAATAGAAATGATCATACTTTACCCGCAAATAATAATAATAACAATAATAAGGAGAGTTTATCCTTTTACACGATAATACAAGCCTAATGGCAGAAAACAAGATGGAAGATGACCGGTTTTAGCGTTTTAGAAAATGAGGATTTTTCTCCTGCGGTATTTTCAGAGATTCCCGAGCATACGATTCCAAGAGGTAATTTTGTTGTATTAGACTTTTACATTGTATATATTATTTTGGCGTTAATTTTATTACTTTTAAACAGAAAATGTTAATCACTATGATTTTTTCCTTTTTTTTTTTAATATATAAATGCATTCTAAAATATTTTCTAAATTTCACATTTTGTTTTAGTATAATTACTTTTGGAAAATTCGGAACAATTTACGGTGATCTATAAAATACTCTTGAAAATATTATTTTCTTATATTCAAGTTGCATAATTATGTTGAAATTTACTTTATGTAAAAAAATTTTACATAAAGTTAAGTATTTACATTATTATTTATTAAGGTATTTTGCTAATCATACAGAGAAATATTTGTGGAACATAGATCCATAATAATTTTTATTCTTTATTTATTTATTTATTTTAATCGGATATGCGCTCTATTTTTGTAAAAATATTTCATTAAATAGTATACAAGTATTTATTAAATTATATTCATTTAGATGTGCACTAAAAGCTGAATTCTACATTTAAGCATTTGCAAATGTTCGTTTAACTAGAAAATAATCACATTCTCCTGACAGTGGTAAACTTTATTTAAAAATAAATTATAGATATGCATCTTTGTATATATCCAAATGAACATAAGTTATTAAATACTTGTATGGTTTGAATATTTTAATAAACGTAAAACATATATCCAAAATAAATAATAACAATAAAATTTTTTATTTTTATATATTCTACATTCCACAAATATTTTTCAGTATCATAAAGTGAAATAAAGTAACATATAATAATATAAAAAACATAAAACGATATAAGAAACATACAAGAAATTATTATTTTTATATTAAAAGTAATAACGCCAAGTAACGCTAAAATTATATATATAATGTATAAATACAACAAAATATCTCATTATAAAAAATATAACAGAAAAACAATGCATCTTATGATTCTAAGTTAGGAGAAAAATCTTGTCTTGATCTGAAGATTTTGTTTTCCAGTTTATCATTAAAAAAAAAAAAAAAAAAAAAAAAAAAAAAAAAAAAAAAAAAAAAAAAATGCATCATGATTAGATTAAAAAAAATATGAAGGGTTTTGAAAAACAATTGTGTACGCGCGCAGGGTGGGAGGGGGGGGGGCAAAAATGTGGATTTGGGTGAAGTTTAATAGAAACAGTGATTTGCTAAAACATAGTATCTGACATGATATAAGTAAGTTTAGTTATATATTTTAATAATTCGAGATTTAGCTTTTATAATCTAATATGTAAAATAGAAAATTTAAAAATTTTTACCATTAAATATTAATTTTATTAGTATCACATATATGTTATATCTCAATATTTGAAATCGTTTCTAAAATTTCTCTCCAATTGTTACATTTATACGTATATAAATAGAAAAAACTAAAAATTAACTTGAAATTTAAAAAAAATCAATGAAATATCTAAACGTAATTCCAATAAAAAACTATCTAAAACTAATAAAAAAAAATATTTATTAAAAAAAGGGTTATTAAAGAAAAAAATTCTTTCTTTGTATTGAATATATTAAAAAATAAAATAAAAAGTACTAATTTCTAAAAATAATAGTAAAACCTCCTTTGGTAACTGTGATTTAGTCAAAAAAGAGTGAATAAATAGCTTCTCAAAAAGGAGTACAATTACTCCTTCTGTCGATTAATTTAGTCCAAAAAAGTCTGAAAATAGCTTATCAAAAAGGAGTGAAATCGCTTATCAAAAAAGAATGAAATTAAACGCTCCGCAAGATGAATGAAATTCACTCCTATAGGATAAGTGCATCTTCAAAACCGGAAAGGAGCGAAAAATAGCTCCGTCGGAGTTAAAAACGCTGGATTTTTTTAAGAGAGTAAGCTTCTAAAAAAAATTTATGAGATGCAAGAAATAACGGAAAAAAATAGTTGTACGTTACTCCAAAGTCTAAAGCGCCCTCTGTCGGCATTTTTTGAATTTTATCTTTAAAAATTATTTTCAAGATAATACTGACATAAAGAATAATTTTAGTGAAAATCGCAAATCAATTGACCAATTTTTCCGTTTTTTATAATAATTTGAAATTTGAACCTCCCCCCGCAATTCAGTTTGAGCTATTTAACCACTTCCAAAGATTTAGATTTTGAGCTCAAAATTTAAGTTTATGTCTAAACTTCTAAAAAAATTTAATGAGATGCAAAAAATAATGGTAAAAACTAGTTTATCGTTACTCCAAAGTCTAAAGCGCCCTCTATCGACATTTTTTGAAATTTATCTTTATAATTTATTTTCAAGAAAATACTGACATAAAGAATAGTTTTAGTGAAAACCGCAAACGAATCGACCAATTTTTCTGTTTTTTATAATCATTTGAATTTTTGGACCCTAAACTTTAATGGCGCGTATCTCCTTTGGAAGACGTTTGGGACCATTAGTTTCCCATTTAATATTGTTCATCATGATATGACAGACCAGCATGTTAAGTTTGTAAACGACCTTTTGGGACACCCTGTATATACAAGAAAGTCTGGATTTCGTATTAATCGCAGTACAAAAAAATCTAACGAACCAAAAATATTGAAAAGTGGGGTAAAAATACTTCTTATAACACCGATTGCTGCTAAGAAAGGATTTTCGAGAATTCCACCCCTAAGGGTGGTAAAAAAAGAACGAACTTTAAAAAAATTCCTTAAAAATCGGCTTTTGTATTTATTTTTCAACTGATAACATATTTTAGTGTATTTTTTCATACTGAATCGAATGGTACCATGCAAATTCTTTTAAATCCATTAGTTCGTGGAATACTTCACATTTTCCTAATTTGGCGATGTCTTTGGCGCGAAAACCTGAAATTTTCAATCCTTATCTATTTATATAAAAGAAAGTCTGGATTTCGTATTAATCACAGCAGAAAAAAATCTATCTAACCATAAATCTTGAAAATTGGGGTAAAAATACTTCTTATAACAGCGAGTGCCGCAAGAAAGGTTTTTCGAAAATTCCACCCCTAAGGGGGAGTTTAAAAAAAGAGCAAACTTAAAAGAATTCCTTAAAAATCGGCTTTTGTAGTTATTTTTCAACTGATAACATATTTTAGTGTATTTTGTCATACTGAATCGAATGGTATAAAGCAAATTCCTTTAAATCCAGTAGTTCGTGAAATACTTTACATTTTCCTAATTTGGCGATGCCTTCGCCACGAAAACCTGAAATGTGCAATCCTTATCTATATACATATAAGAAAGTCTGGATTTCGTATTAATCACAGCACAAAAAAATCTAACGAACCAAAAATCTTGAAAATTGGGGTAAAAATACTTTTTATAACACCGAGTGCTGCTAAGAAAGGATTTAGAAAATTCTCCCCTAAGGGTGGTAAGAAATAAGAACGAACTTTAAAAAAATTCCTTAAAAATCGGCTTTTGTATTTATTTTTCAACTGATAACATATTTTAGAGTATTTTGTCATGCTGAATCGAATGGCACCATGCAAAGTCTTTTAATTCCAGTAGTTCGTGAGATACTTCACATTTTCCTAATTTGACGATGTCTTCGTCGCGAAAAACTGAAATTTTCAATCCTTATCTATATAGATCAGATTTTGTATTTATTTTTGAACTGATACCATATTTTTATGTATTTTTTCACGCTGCATCGAATGATATTAAGCAACTTCTTTTAAGTCCATTAGTTCGTGAGATATTTCAAATTTTTCTAATTTGGCGATATCTTCGGCGCAAAAAGCTGAAATTTTCAATCTATCTATATAAAAGAAAGTCTGTATTAATCATTGCACAAAAAAATCTATTGAACCTACAATTTTGCAAGAGAGTTCTGTAATCAGGTTTACATGATTATGTAAGCTATATTTAATTATATGTATAAAACGCATTAATTATACATAAAACGCAAAGTGAAATTTCATTCCGGCCGCTTATAACTTAAGTTCTACTAGATACATTTTAATGGAACTTACATTGTTACTTGGATAATTTTTCTGAAATTTTGTAGCAAATGAAATATAGCATTCTACGTTGTTTAATTGAATACTTATGAAGATATTTTAAATCAGATGAACCGAATTACAAAAGATTGGCTTTATTTTAAAGGTTTCGCTGAATGAATTTTTATGTGATTAAAACTGTTAACATATTGAGCACTACGTCATTCATTGGTGATTAACATTAAACTTTCCGCTTAGATGACGGACTTTTCACCGATGACAGACAGTCTAAAATACGATATAAAACTAAAAATTACTATGATATAAAAATTTCGTTTGATTCAAAGTTTCTTTAAAAAACATTGACCAGCGTAGCGGGCGAAGGCTGCTAGTCTATAAATAAATTTGAAATCAACAAATTACAAATTCTCCCATGTTAAAAAACTTTCCTTTAAAAAAAAATTCGGTTTTCAAAAAAATTTTTTAACTTTTATTATCATTTTTATAAAGCTGCATATGAATTTGATCACATATCTTTGTTTCATAAAAGCAAAAAGGGAAAAAAATAAAGGAATTTCTATCTTGCTGAATAAAATTCATAAAAAAATTAAAAAATCCACTTTTAAGAAACACTGAGAATATTTAGGATTAAACAATGCACTTTCCTTTAGTTTTCTTTGTGTAGTGAAAATATTCGGTTCAGCTTGCCAGAAAAATGCGCTGATAATCATTAATATCCTTCCGTGTAAGAAAAAATATTTCTTATGAAAAACAATAGGAAAGAAGTTTTTCGAAAGATAACAGTTTTATGAAGAAAGAAATCTTTGTTTATTGAGAAAGAAAAATGTTGAGAAAGAAACTGAACGGACGAATATTTTTTAATACCAAAACAAACGTTTCTGATTTTAATAAACATAATATTTTGAAGATTAAAGGATTATTCTTATAAGAATTTGGACTAAGTAAGCTAAGAAAAAAATAAATATTTTAATATTTGAAGTGCTATTATAAATATATACTACCCGTAAGACATGGTGACGTCACAGTGACGTCGTTGTGAAGTCACACTGTGACTTTGTGACCGTCGATGTGACGTCACGTGACGTCGATGTGGAGTCACAGTGACTAAAATGTGAAGTCGTTATGGCCGTTTTAGAGCTTGTTTGTGACGTCACATTGTGACCACTTTGTGACGTCACAATGTGACCAATTTGTGAAAAGTGTGTCATTTGTGACGATTTTGTCATTAACATGGTGACGAAACTGACAATGCTTTCAAGTCACATTGTGACCAAATTTTGAAATACAGGGTGAGTCCAAAATCATGGAACAAACTTCGAGGGGGTGGTAGGACTCACTACAACAAATAATGATGGCACAGAAATATATGACCGGAAGTGGCCCGTCAAGACGCTACACTAGTCACTAAAAAAGACCCGGATGATAATGTTAAGTCTATGGGGGGGGGGGGGCGTTGTTTTCAAATATCTTGCTCAAATTTCAATATTTTACATGATATTTTTTCCATGGGATAGCTGAGGACGATCCACAACCGGGCTAATTTTTACTTTTTCGATTTTGGTTATATTTTTTTATATTAAGATAGTTTCAGTTTTAGAACCGGTTTAAACTGGTTCTGAAAGATAAAGTATTTTTCTTTTAATCTGTAACCAAAATCAAAAGAATAACAACCAGCCCAGTTGCAGATCGTCCTCAGCTATCCTATGGAAAAAAAATTTGCGAAAATATTAAAATTTTACCGAGATATTTGAAAATAGCGCTCCCATACACTTAACATTATAATTCGTGTCTTTTGCAGTGACTAGTGTGGCGTTTCAACGCGTCACTTCCAGTCATACATTTCTATGCCATAATTATTTATTATAGTGAGCTCTACCACCTCCCTTAAAGTTTTTCCCATTATTTTAGACTCACGTTGCAGATCATTTGTGACAAAATTTTCTGTGATGATTCTGTGACGATTTAACTTTTCTTAACGATTCTCTAACAATTTAAAAGAAACAGGATCTGCTGAAACTATAACTCCATGCCATGTTCCTGTTAAAATAGTGTTTGACTCCTAAAATCATATATTGACAATTTATGAACAAATACTGTATAATATATAAAAATAGTTACCTGAAGTAAGGAGACTTTCTTCTAAATTAAAGTTAAAAATTCGATTTACCTCAGATGCCTTACAACTCTGGTGTTGTTTTCAAAATTTGAAAAATATTACCTTTCAAAAATATTTACATATTTTCTCGCCACATGCTGAAAATTGCATAGCTTCAGTTTTATTTATAACTGACACATATTTAGTAGAACGTTGTTCAAACTGTTTAATCTTTTTAGTCTTTTTTTTTTAACTTTTACTCGCTTTAATATCCACAAATCTCAGCACATATCTAAAACTGTACAGCTTGCCAATATTTCTGACCAATAATCCTGATGTCTATAAATATATATAACTTTTAATTATCTTTTGTTGTAATTTTCCAACTGATTGAAAAAGTGTCCAGGTCAGGATTCGAATTAAGCAGTCTTTCGCGCAAATTATCAATACTTTGTCGACTGAACTATCCTGGAAGAATCTGACGCACACAATTCACACAGTGAATATGAATGCATACTTATCATTATTATGTATAACCCTATGTAATAATACTTTAATATTTTTTTCAAACTACCCGTATGATAAATGCATAATATTCGCATGATTATATAATGATATTTCTCCGGGTGAATTGTGCGTGCTAAGTTGCTCTGTTGGAAGAGCATTGGCAGCATACATCGAGGGTCTCTAGTTCGAATCCTAACCTAAATACTTTTTTACTCATTTTGGAAAATTAATATTCGTTTGATTAATTTACGAATTAAAATCATTCTGTTAACCTTTTGATTACGGGCTAAAATAACAACTATTTTTAAATTTATTCATGCCAGAATTAAGAAAAAAATCTCATTGGTTGATTTCACTGTAAATTATTCTAATATAAGCGTAAGGAAGAAAATCATTTTCAAAAAGTGGTGCGAATAGAGAAGAGACGTAGTCTTTGGGACGACATATATCCCAACCCCGTAATCAAAGGGTTAAATATAATATAGAATTATCTTTTGATAAAACTACTTGAAGTTTATGCGCAATATTCGTAATATACAGATTTTATTTGAAAATCGAGTGCAAATGAAGATGAGGCAATTAGTTCTAGTATTGCGCTTATTTATTTCCTTACTATAGTGGCCTGTGCGCATGTATGGTAACACCAAGGTTTAAATTCGTAGTTAAACTCATATATATACATTGTATGTGTCATATAGTGTAGATGTGCCGGTAAAGGACATCCTTATGGAATTTATTTTTGAAAAGTTTTCTTATTAATAGTTATAATTATTAGATTTCATTTTTTTTCGTATTTGATGAATCTATTAATAATATTATAGTATTCTCAGTCTCACTTCCCAATATTAGACAAAATTTTATTGAAAATAATGGAAATACATCAAACACTAAAAATTTCAGTAATATACATCCCACAAAAAAGTACATGTAATTGTTTTTATGACTATTTAGAACCAAGATTTAATGAACACATACTAATGAAACAAAATTGTTATTTTCAACACCATTTAACAATTAAGATATCAAAAATTAATAAAATAATGCGATAATTACTCATTTTTAAAAATCAATAATTGTTATTATCACAAAATCAATATCTTAATTATTTTAGATACATGGTTTAAAATAATAAATGTCATGGAATTACAGTTAACATATTTTTGGGATTATGAGAAGTTCAGAAAGGTAATAAATAAGTTTAAAAAAATTTGTTTTTGCAATATTAGTGCATAAATTAGTATATTTATCACTATTTTCAACAATTAAACAACCCCAAACTCCTTTATATATTAATTATAACGTTAACTTTTGATTATGTATACATTTTTTAATTTATTAAAATGTGATTTTAACCATGTAATTAAAAAAATGTGATTAAAGTGCATTTTAAAAATAATATTATTAACTATTTTCAAATCGTTGACATGCTGTTCCGTATTTCAACAAAATAAATGTTAAATTTATTGAATTTACTAAGGTAAGTGAATTCAAAAAAGTTAAATATGATACTTATTCCTTTTATAACATGTTTATTACGAAATTAACAGAAATCATTATAAAAAAAGCAGGAAAAATAAAATTTTCTTTCCTCTTTCCTATCGGCATTATCCTCTAATAACAGTGTGATAATCCAAATAGGGAAGATAATTTCGAAGTCGGAATGTCCGAATGAAGTACAATGACATTGGCGCGCTTATATTAACGAAACGCCACTGACATTGTATTTTTTCAGACCGACATTTTATGTAAAATGTCACCTGATAGCATTTCTGCATAACTTTTTAAAAATTTTCAACTTACGTACTAAATATACAGACATAACACCATAACAAAGCTACTAGAGCAGCTGCCTAATATTCTAAAGAATAAATCGTATCAACTATTCTGGTCGTTGCCAAACGATATTTTTTAAGCTGATGCTTTTTTGTTATTATTGGTTGTTTGAGCTTCGAAGATTTGTAAGGTGAATGCGCATGCGCATTAGTTTTATGAGAGTATCCCTAATTAAAATTTTGAGGTTAAATTTTTTTTTCACGCATTTCTATTTTACTTTCAATTAGTTTCGAAATACAGTGGAACTTTCATTTAACGAAGCCATTATTTCATGAAATTATCTACTTTTTTAATTTTCTGTTGAACCTAGAACGCAATTAACATTTAAATTAATATTCATATTTAAAAAAAATTCTATTTAGCAAAATTTGTTGCACTTCCGTGCGTGCACAGTATTCAAAAGGATGGATTGCTGTTAAGATTGATTGGTGAATATATTTCAGCGGCTTGTATGAATTGAAATTATGTATTTATTTTATCTTTTAAATAAAAAGGAAAAAATGCGAAAATTTTCCATATGCTAAGAAAGGGATTCTAGTTCCACGAAAATATTATAGGTCCATTCTCTGAATACCTAAAAAAGATGCGAAAGTTTTTATGAGTGTATCTTTCATAAGAGATCACCACAAAGTAATATTCCGATTTTTTTTAATTTTTGGATTTGAAATACAAGAGAAAACGAGAAATAGAACGCTGCGATTCAGTTTTTGTTTCCCTTCCTTTATTACGTGGGTTTTTTTAGATATTATACTAATGAATTTTTTTTTATGTGGTTATATTGCATAACAAAAATTACTATCCAAATTAAAACACAGTTTTATAATATTTCCATTTTTCTTTGTAGTTTGCTATACAAATTTCATGAATTTTCGTGGATTTCTATTCAACGATATTTTTTTCATAACGAAGCATTTAAGTGTAACGAGAAATTTCCTTAAATGGAAGTTTCACTGATAGGTTCATTGCTGGGTGCTTAGTTTCATATGATGGGAGGTTTATCTCACATATGTGATATGACGTACACGTTACATGCACTGCATGTAACGTGTGGCATAACAGCGATTGCACAATATTCTTCTGAAATGCCAGAAAACACGTTTTTTTACCAGTAAATAACATGGTTTGAAGAATTTTTGTAATTTTCTAAAGTTTTCTAAGAAAGTCACATCTGAGTCACAATGTGACTGAGTGGTGGTAATTTGGTCACAGATGTGATGTGACCACAGTGACTCGCAGTGACGTCATTGTGACCATGCATGCTACGAGGGATCTTTTGAAGAATTTTTGTATATATTTTTTAATTTTCTAAGAAGGTCACATTTCAGTCACAATGTGACGTCACTGAGGGGTGGCATTTTGGACACAGATATCACGTCACATTTCAGTCACAATGTGACGTCACTGAGGGGTGGCATTTTGGTCACAGGTGTGACGTCACATTTCAGTCACAATGTGACGTCACTGAGCGGTGGCATTTTGGTCACAGATGTGACGTGACCACAGTGACTCACAGTGACGTCACTGTGACGTCACTGTGACCATGCATGCTATGTGGGTACTTTTCTTATTCTTTACAAAAAGACTATGTTTAACAGCTTTTTTTATGATTATTATAAATTAATATATTACTTTTCAGATATGTCAATAAAAAAAGTTTTTAAAAATGAAAGTAAATATTTAATTTATCTCAATGTTGAAATCATTTTTACAGTTTTCTATTGGAGTTGTTAGGTACATTCTTATTTATATAAATACGTAGTACTAATAGTCGTCTGTCTTTTTGCACATAACAGCAAAAAAAAAAAAAAAAAAAAAAAAAAAAAAAAAAAAAAACTGCCTAACAGAATAATTTGAAATCAAGTGTATATAATCGTTTCGTAATTTTTCAAGTCAATATCAAAATTTATGAAAACTGAATCCAAACTTAAAAAGACATTAATAAAAGCTTTCTTCATTCTATAAAATCCTATCATATGTAATTAATTTTATGAGATCACGTGATAAAGGTGGAATCATATTCTTCCCATATCACTGATTTTAATATTTATAATTGTAATAATTTTTGTATTCATGAGTTTTTGCATTAGACTGCAACAGTTATTGCACCAAGAACTGAATATATATAAAACTAGTTAAACATTTAAGTGATCAATATTTTTCAAAACTTTCAAATAATGCCTGTTTTTTTTCTCTTTTACTGAATTTTAAAACTTTTATAACTGGTTTTTCAAAACAGAAATCTTCGCTTAATTGTATCAGATAAATGCTCGGATTAAATAATATAAAATTTACGATCAAAATTTACTGGTGAGAATAATAAATCATGATTGGCAGAAACACGTTGCTCGTATGACCTACGATATGGTTTAAGGGAAGCGGTTTAAGTATGTGTGCTTCATATTTGTCACGTTTAATGCATTGAGTCATCCGGAAAATTCTGCAGTATTCTTCTGTTGAGATAATGTTAAAATTATTGAGTGACACCGGAAAATACCAACACATTTATTATGAAATAAATAAAATGTTCTATAAACGTACATTATCAAAACAAACTTTTATACTGGAAGTTCTGGTGAAATGTAATTTTCTGGATCCAAACTTTATTAACCTTCTTACCCTGTTCAAATTTTAATCAATCTTGGTTAACCCTTTGAGGGGCAAGCAATTGCGTTCGAGTAATTCTGAACTCCCACCGGAAATTTGTAAAAAAGTTCTATCAAAAAGAGGAAAAGCAATTTCACAACTGTTTTCCACCAAAGTTAGAAAAGCGAAATTTAATAACATTTTTCTGGTGTAAATTTTCATCAATCGTAGGTGGTATATAATATATACCACCGCCCCTCAAGGGGTTAAAAACATTTCACACCAGAATTGTTATTTAAGACATTTTAATGTATTTAATTGACTTATTTCTCTGAATCTGTTATTTAACCCTTTCAGGGGCGGTGTTTGCAGTCTGCAAACACATAATATTACTGTTCCAATTTCGAACTGGCACCAGTATAATTTTCGTGCAATTTCGATTTTATAATATTCGCGAAAAACAGCTCTTGATTATTTTCAAATAAATCTGTTCTTTAATTGTGGTGTGAATATTATTTGAACATTTTCGGAACAGAAATACCTTGCCCCTGAAAGGGTTAACTTTCTTTATAAAAAAAAGTTCTGGTTCAAATCGTATAAAACAAATTAAGATATGGGTCGATTAGACCCATTCAGGGTAGGAAGGTTAAAAAGACAGCAGAATTTTCCGGATGACCTGATACAATTTCCGACTTACTTTCAGCATCTTAAAATAATACTTACTTATCCTCTCAATGGGTTAATCATTATATTATCTGAGTTCTTTAAAGATTTCAATGAAGTACACATCTTTAAATAAATTTGAAATCAACAAAATAATTTTTTTCTCATGATAAAAGACTATTCCCAAAAAAATCGGTTTTCAAATTTTTTTCTCAACATTTATTATTATTTTTTTTAAAACAGCCTACGAATTTGATCACATATCTTTGTTTCATAAAAACGAAAAGGAAAAAAACTAAAGAAATTTCTATCTTGCTGAAGAAAATTCATAAAAAAATCTACTTTTAAGAAACACTGAGAATATTTAGGATTAAACAATGCACTTTCCTTTAGTTTTCTTTGTGTTGTGAAAGTATTCGGTTCAACTTGCCAGAAAGATACGCTGATAATCATTAATATCCTTCCGTCTAAGAAAAAAATATTTCTTATGAAAAACAATAGGAAAGAAGTTTTTTGAAAGATAACAGTTTTATGAAGGAAGAAATCTTTGTTTATTGAGAAAGAAAAATGTTGAGAAAGAAACTGTAAATAAAGAAACTGAACGGACGAATGTTTTTTAATACCAAAACTAAAGTTTCTGATTTTAATGAACATAATATTTTGAAGATTAAAGGATTATTTTTATAAGAATTTGGACTAAGTAATCTAAGAAAACAATAAATATTTTATTATTTGAAATGCTATTTTAAATGTATACAACTTTTTTTAATCTTTACAAAAAGACTATGTTTAACAGTTTTTTATGATTATTATAAATTAATATATTACTTTTAAAAAAGGTTATAATAATTAAATTAAAGGTTATAATAAAGGTTAATAAAAATGGTTTTTGAAAACGAAAATAAATATTTAATTTATCTCAATGTTGAAATCATTTTGACAGTTTTCTATTGGTTTTTTTAGATGCATTCTTATTTACATGAATACGTAGTACTCATGGTCGTCTGTCTGTCTGCATTTATCAGCCAAAAACAGCCTAACAGAATAATTTGAAATCAAGTGTATATAATCGTTGCGCAATTATTCGAGTGAACATCAAATTTTATGAAAACCGAATTAAAACTTAAAAAGACATTAGTAAAAGCTTTCTTCGTTATATAAAATCCTATCATATGTAATTAATTTTATGAGATCAAATGGTAAAGGTGCAGTCATATTCTTTCCATATCACTGATTTTAATATGCATAATCTTAATAATTTTTGCATTCATAAGACAGCAACAGTTACTGCACCAAGAACTGAATATATATAAAACTAGTTGAATACATAACTGATCAATATTTTTGAAAAAACTTTCAAGTAATGCCTATTTTATTTTGTCTCTTTTACTGAATTTTAAAACTTTTATTTCAAAACAGAAATTTTTGCTTAACCCATTAACGCCCAGCGTCCTCATTTGAGGACGGTTACAAAAACAGCAAGAAAGCGGTTTTCCCACCAGTAAAGAGGAAGAAAAATATATACCTTCTTTCACGAGACAGAATCCTCTATAAATTTAGATAAAAATTAATTTGTTTTTAAAAGTGGTGGGAAATACAAAATTTAAATTTTAGCGAAGAAAATATTTCGGGCGTTAATGGGTTAATTGTATCAGATAAAAGCTCGGATTATATAATATGAAATTTACAATCAAACTTTACTGGTGAGAATAATAAATCATGATTGGCAGAAACACGTTGCCCGTATGACCTACGGGTGAATCAGGAAAGCGGTTTAAGTACGTGTGCTTCAGAATTTTCACGTTTAATGTATTAACCCTTTAACGTTCATAGGTTTCTCTACGAAACCTAAAAATTTTAACTTCGATATGCAACAACGACACCGGAATTTTAATTTTAAAAAAATCCATTTTATTAGGTATGTGAAAATCACCTTTTTTCATTATTACAAATATATTTGTTCGCAATTACCGGTGTCATATATTTATTTTAACATCTTAACAAAAAAAAAAAAAAAAAAAAAAAAAAAACCCGCTTTGTCCGTTAAAGTGTTAAGCCATCCGGAAAATTCTGCGATATACTTCTGTTGAGATTATGTTAAAATTATTGTGTAACACCGGGAAATACTAACAGATTTATTGGCAAATAAATAAATGGTTCTCTGTACGTACATTATCAAAACAAACTTTTATACAGGAAATTCCGGTGAAACTCTACTTTTATGGATTCAAACTTTATTAAAAAGACAGCAGAATTTTCCGGATGACCTAATACAATTTCCGACTTATTTTAGTTTAAAAAAATTAAATTTCTATAAAAATTTCATGTACGGTAGTGATGCGCAACTTTTTTTCCAGAAAGTTGTTTCCAACAGAATATTTGAAAAGTAACGTTTATTTTATTTAATAGCAAAATTTCTGTCATTATTATAAGGGAAATTATTCTGCATAGAAATAGTGGTGTCACAGTAGCCCGCGGGCCACAGGTTGTGCACTTCAATGTACGTAGATTCGGTAATTTCGGGACAATAATTCTTATGTTCGTATTTTATTCCATATTTTTGTCATATTATTAATTGGGTCTAATGTAACTCTCATTATGACATTATTATTATTAAAAAAAATAAACCTGATATTTTAAAACCTCCAACTTCTATGTTTTTTTAACACTTTCCAACGTAGATTATGAATGTTTATGAATTTAGATCATCTGCACGTTTTTCTGTCTGTTCAGGATCTAATTTGCATAAATATTTTCAGATTCCCATGAAATTTATATATGTTATAACATTGTAATTACTAAAACCTGTTTTTCACAGAATGAATATTTTCGTCGTTTTCATGATTTCAAAATGTTCCATGCGCGATACTTTATGCCCAATTGTTCAGATTTTTTTAAATGCTCTCTATATATGTTTTAACAAATGTTAGTAAAAATAAACTTCTTTAGACGCATTTAATTTTTTAAAATTTCAGTTATATGGAATTGTTAATGATTTTTAAACGAAAAATACAAAAAAAAATTAAGTTTAAATCATTTTTAAAAATGTTTTACAAGTAGTATGCTAAAAAATGCTTAGTAACATTTATTTGTATGTATAAAAGGGCTATTATGGGAAAATTTTGAATAAATATATGAAAATTGGTTGCGCATGGAGTATTTTGAAAAATACAAAAAAATTAAGTTTAAATATTTTTTTTAAATGTTTTACAAGTAGTATGCTAAAAAATGCTTAGTAACATTTATTTGTATGTATAAAAGGGTTATTATGGGAAATTTTTGAATAAATATGTGAAAATTGGTTGCGCATGGAGTATCTTGAAAGTTAGCCATTTTTCGTTAATTAAAAAAAAAACTGTACTTCAAAAACTATTGAATATATTTTTAAAAAATTGTGAAATAAAAATATATATGCTATGAATGTTTCCAAAAATTAAAAAAAAATCATTGAAAATTAAAAAAATTAGTTTTGAGAGTTCACTGTGCTCTTAATTTAACCCTTTAACGTTCATTGGTTTCGCCACGAAACCACAAAATTTTAATTCCGATACGCAACACTGACACCGGTATTTTTATCTAAAAATATCCCTTTTATTTTGTATGTGAAAAATCACGTTTTCTTACTTAGAAATATATTTGTTCTCAATTACCGGTGTCATTCATTTATTTCGACGTCTTAGCAATGAAAATGCTATGATCGTTAAAGGGTTAATACATTTTAGGCTTAAAGAATGCGAAACCTTTTGTTACACTGGTTCCACGAACCAGTTGTTTGAGCACTACATTTTATGTATTTTTATGACACTCAATTTTCTATATATTTTTTTATCATACATTTCTTATACCACTTCTGCTATTAAAAGCTCTATAGTGACAAATAGAGTATTCAGTCATAAAAAATAAATAGAAAATCTGTGAAAATCGTAAACGTAAGAGTGGTCCTCAATTGTACTTAAATTAGGATTTTCACAATGGGATACTCTTTGCACTTGTGGTATGAACTGTGACCCGCAGAATATCCCTATATTTTAATTGCAACAACAGCTTTATTTAATCGTAGCATTTCTGAGATAAAATAAGGTGCCCATCAGTATTATCAAGTAGTAGTGTACCACGGATATAATTTAATGCATTCGTTTGAACACTAGAACTACCTAAAATTTGAGTCAAGTTTTATAAAAATATTTCATATCAGAATTTTCATTTAAAACAGTTTAACTTTATTATTTAACGTTTTTCTTCTTTGTATTTTTTTAACATATTTCATAATCAAATTTCTCGTTTAAACTAAAATATATTCCCATGGTAGCTGTCAAAATATCGGTTCATAGTAGTTCTAGTGTTAAACAAGCCAATATAAAGAAATAACTAATTTTTTTTTCCACAGAGAATTTGATTAATAAGTATTGATACTGTTGCGATTTCTTAAATTATCTGCCATCTCTTCCAATTTTTCGCACCACAAAAATTTAGCAATAAATTTTTGCCTTATTTAATCGGCAATTAAATAAGGCAAACTAAGTTAAAATTTGCTATAAATTTTCTAATGTGGCTATGTTGGCTGTCATGTCTTAAGGGTTAAAATAAATCCTGTTAACTCTTTCCGGCACACTGTGCCCGGTCTGGGATACCTAATTATAAATCCAAACTTCAAAGCTGCACCAATAAAATTTTAGTAAAAATTTGCTTTTACAATATAATCTTAAATTAAGGAATTTAAAATATCTGAAAGATTCGCTTGTGAATTCCGGTGTCGGTCGATAATTTCTCATTTTTCATCAGTTTTTGCCCGTGCCGGAAAGGGTTAAGAAGCCAAAATAAAACCACACTGCGTACAGAAAGGAGGATTGAAATGGCGTTAAATGAAAACATACTTAGAAGTATTTGGCAACACAGGCTCAAAAAACAACATTCATAAACAATGCAAAAATGCTTATTTACTTATTCGTTTATTTATGTCCAGTTAGCAAAAATTATTCTATTCAGTCAAGTGCTGCATTTAATTTCCAGAACAGCATGATCAGGGGTCGCAGCGTCCCTAAAATTTTCTCACTTTCATACCACAATTTTAAAACGATAATATTTATTCTAGAATTTCAGTGTAGATGTTAAAGGAAACAGAAAAGAATATTTTTGATTTAAAATACTGGTATGAAACTGCGAAAATTTTAGGGACGCTGCGACCCCTGCATGATGGATGAATTTTGCGTGATGTTTCTTCGTATCTTTCTCGGAGGATTTATTATACAAAAGAGTGATTGTATGAATTTATGTTACCAAGGTTCGCACACTCCTTGGAATTTCCAAAGACTCTGGCACCACTATTAAGAACAAGAAAATTTACATTTAATTTTTAAACCAAAACATTTATAATCCCCACCTTCATTCACAGATTTTATGATAATTTTCCGCATTGAAACACTTCGAAAATAATCTTAAAATTTAGTGGTAGAACTGTGCAAACCCTGGTTACATAGCAAATTTAAGCACATTTTTACGAGATTAAATGCTGTCCGATTGCATATTTGCGTGGTATTCCTCTTAGCGTTACAAGTAGCTTTTACAGCGACGGAAATGTGGTTACTACATATTATTTTGCTTTAATTTGATAAGGATTAAAATAAATCCTGTTTAGAAGTTAAATTTAAACCAAAATGCGTACAGAAAGGACAATTTCTAACAGATATGTACGAGGAAATATTTAGGGTTATTTATCAACATATGCTTTAACCCATTAACGCCCAGCGTCCTCGTTTGAGGACGGTTACAAAAACAGCAGGAAAGCGGTTTTCCCACCAGTAAAGAGGAAGAAAAACATATACCTTATTTCACGAAACAGAATCCTTGATAAATTTAGATAAAAGTTAATTTGCTTTTAAAAGTGGTGGGGAATACAAAATTTAAATTTTAGCGAAGGAAATAATTCGGGCGTTAATGGGTTAAAACAACATACAGAAACAAGGAACAAAATGTTTACCTACTTATTTGTTTATTTATTACCAGTCACAGAAAATTGTCCTCTTGGGTCAAATGCATTTAATTTCCAGAACAGCATGATGAATGAATTGTGTTTGTTGTTTCCTTGCTTTTTCTCTTAGCATTTATCATATAACAAGATTGGCTGTATGAATTTAGGCTACATAACAAATTCATATACATTTTAACGAAATTACATCCTGTGTGACTGATTACACTATATAACAAATTTCCAAAAAATTCTATTTCTGTTTTGACAGTATTCATTTCTGTTTACTTGAGCAGCAAGTATGTTGGAAAGAGTAATATGCCAGAAACTTTGCTTTTCTCGCTATCAAGTGGTATTTACATAGCTGCCAATTTTTATTATTTTATTTTTTGGTAGAACTTTTTTTATAGAATTATTTCTAATTTAATATAATCGTCGAAAAGTCTTAGCTGAATTCTAATTACTGTATGTTTCATAAGTCTGGAACTAATAAAGATCTCCTTTTAATTTTCTAAGTACTCACACTCAGGGATATATTTCCCATAACCGTTTTTTATGTGTATTTAATCCTTTCAGGGGCAAGGTACTTCTATTTGTAAAATACGGAACAGAGTACATGCCACCATAATCCCCAAACAGATGTACTTCAAAATAGCAAAAAGTAATTAGTCACATTCTTAATGAAAGGAAGTATTTTATTTCTATAATTTGATGTCAATGTGGCATTTAGGAATTAAAATTAAGTGACCTAAAATGGAACACCGTCCTTGAAGAGGTTAGTAACAATACCCAAGTCTCAACTTTTCGTTTTCTTGTCTACAAAAACAAAGTTTTTCATGTTTTTATGATAGAACTATTTAGAAAATTATATTTATTACTCAGAAGCAAGAATTGTGTCACATAGTGTTATTTGCGTAGTTTTAATTTCAGTGTTGAGACTAAAATGCATCGTTTTACATACTGGTTAATATCGTAATTTTCGGCCTATAATTTGCAAACTGTTATGTTCGGACCCAGAAACCTTATTTCAAAAAATGTAACTGATTAAATAACGGTAAATATCAAACTTCAATTCTAAAATAAAGTATCTGGGTCGAAACATGAATGTTTGATCCGAGGTTTATAGGTCGGAAATTGCGGTAGTTAAAATTTTAAAGTCAGTAAAAAAATAAATCATGACGAAGAACCCAATTAGCAAAGAATGCGATTGAAAATTTTTAGTACTATTTCGACAGTTTGGACAGTATATAATACATTTTTTAAATGCACATTTTTGGATGCGAAGTGGTCAAATAAAGAAAAATTATTAAACATCTCAAGAATAATTCGAAAATTTAAAATTGAAAACCTTAGATGAGAATTTTGAATCTAACAAAAAGTTTTCGGCCATTTAACTGAGTATCAATTCTGGAGTAAATTAGATAAAAGTTTTTGATTAAGGGATGAATTTTTGAGATGGCTTAAATACAAATCCATGAATTATTGACAGTGGGATACATTTTAAGAATTCATATTTCTTGACATGCAGCACTTTTTAGAAATGCGGTATAAAGACTTTTGTGGAGAAGGTTGGGGCTTATGTCCCACATAAGCAACTAATAATAAGAACTGACATCGTTTGAAAATACCGAAGCTTTAACTCTAACCACTTTCACAGGGTTTGATTACCGCCAGGACAAATTTCCACCAGTAAATTAAAATAGAAATTTTCGCCTCATTGAAAACACCTTCTTGATGCGAAATTTCTGTCATATATAGTCTCATTTGTTTTTTATTTCTAATAGTGAGAATTTTCTGTGTCGGTAGTAGTCTCCGCATTTCCGACATATTATGACAACCAAGACAGCTGCCTGTTAGTGTCAATAAAAAAATAAAGTACCTGCGCAAATTTCTACCAATAATATCAAATAGAAATTTTAACAATACTTGTGAGGAAAGCGCTTCAAGAAAAATATCCCAAATTAAGGCAAAAGTTTCTATTGAAAATTTACTGGTGGAGGTTTGTGCAGAGGTAATCAAAATCTGTTGATCCGATATATAAAATCAGCCGCCTATGTGTGACAGCTTCCTCTGTGATTTCAGTCGCAACAAGTAGAAAGCATGTGATATATGTCCTCCATTTTATTCATAACACCATTGCCCACATTGCCAGAAGCTGGCAAAATTCGTCCTTTTTTTAAACCTAAATAATATTTTATTAAGTAAGACTAATTTGACTAATCCAATTAGTGGTGCCATTCAAGAAATCTGAATTTAAAAAAAAAAGTAGCCTACTGGCAACATTGATGCACGGAAAATGATTTTGAGATAATTAACTTATGATGTGTTCATCTATCCATCTATCTCTCTATATATATGAGCATGTTTGTGTGTGTGTGTTAACCCTTTCCGGCGCACTACTCTTTAAAGTTGGAATTTAAAGAAAAAAAAAATTAGGCAATCTATTTAGGCCTAGAGGAGTATACAGGTATAATTTAGTAAAGATTGCACAAACCATTTTAGTTATACAGCTGTTGCCGAAGTGGTAACATCGTGCAAGTACAGCATTGATAAGCGCAGTGAGAAGAGCATTGCTGTGAAGCGCGTATTAGAGTAAAATATTTTACCTATTATTTTAAAACAGTAGATCTTGATTTCTGTGATGCTGCCATCTAGAACTCATAAGAAAGATTTAAAGTAGCCATTAGAGTAGTTTATGAAATATTCACGGAAGTTTTTGCGTCTCTAAACAGGGGGGACTTAAGGTGTTGCCGGCCCGGCAACACTGCGCCGGAAAGGGTTGTTTCAAATGTTTCGCTATATAGAATACTGAATCAACAAGGGAATCAAGTTGGGTATTCCATTATGAAACACCCAACTTGATTTCCAAATGACACAATAATACCAGAATTCCGGTATAAATGTTTTTTCTATTTATAATGTATAAGAAAAATACATTTTTTTTATTTCCAAATACATTTTGAGATAAATATTGTTGTAACTCAATAATTTCAACGTTTTCGCAATAAAAGTGCACTGTGTCGGAAAGGGTTGGTCGATTGGTATATTTCATTGACGCCATCTATATTGACTGTGAAATATTTTGTATAAGAATTAGAAAAATAAATTATGTTGACCCATACGTTATATTATTTCACATAATTTTGGAAATTTGAAGCTAAAATTCATTGAATAAATGGCACTTCATACATATTTTATGTTATTCTTCATATGTCTATAAGTTCGCCATCCAAAGAAATTCCTGAAATTGTCAGGACAACGCAACTGCTGCAACGTTCAAGCCAGAATTGTAAGTTAGAAAATAAAGACACCGAAATTAATAATTTTTTGGTATTTTTAAAGAATTACATACCGTAATTTCCAGCGTATAATCCGCGGATCAAACAACAATTTTCAATTCAGAAATATTTTTTTAAAGAAATGTTAACTTATCATACCGCAGAAAATATTCTTCTTTAATCCCTAAATAATATTTCTGGGTCCGAAAAGAATTGTTTGATCCGCGGTTTATACAACGGAAATAGCAGTATATCATAGGGATATATTTATCCGACAGAATTTCTGAAGTGGAAGGTAATATTTTTGACCATGGATAATATACCTTTAATTCGGTAATACAATGGGGACGATTGGATGGATTTCAATACATGTTGTTCCAAAATTCTTGTTTTCGCACTTCGGGTACCACCGGCATATTTATGTCGCTATTTTTTTGTGGAATAATCGGATGTTTCTAAAATGATTATGAGTGTGTGTTCTGTTGTAATGTATACACTGAAATTAGAAAAAAATAACAACTATTCACCGTCAATCACAAAAAATGTTAATAAATAATTAATAAACAACTTATTGAAACAAATAAGACTTTCACTCCGTTCATTTCATTAATATTACTTTTAAGAAAGGATAGTCTTATTTTAGAAATTTTCTTACAAATTTTACAGAAATACACTGTAAGGCAATAGAAAAAATATACTTAAAATATATTGATATTCAATAATTCGACCAGTGCAAATATTAAAATTAAAAGGATGCTTTTTATCCGTTCCTTGAGCATCAATATTGTTTAAGAAAATTCTTTCATCAATATTGTTTCTTGGTAGATTTTTGCAACAATTAATACAAAACAACCATCGAGGTTTTTTTTTAACAACATTTACTAGAAACATTTATAGAGAAATTATCCTTTGAAATAGAAGTGTTTTTCAAAAACGGAGAGGGTGGGAGCCCTGGATTTAAACAAATTTGGAATCACATAAAAAATGGCATGGATCTAAATGTTGAAATACTTTTTTTGATTATACAGGGCTCCTAAATGGTCCGTCAAATGAACATAACTATTTTTTTTACAAAAATTTCCTTTTTAGATTTTTTTTGCAAATTGCACAGAAACTAGCTTCGAGAGTACTTTTTACTGCAAATTATGTAGAAACTTACCATGAAATTTTCTACTAAATAACATTGGTGTTCAGTTAGCGGACCATTTGGTAGCCCTGATTGTATCATAAAACTAGAATTACTGTGATGTTGCTTATTTTCACATTGAAGTAATAGGTTTAATGCTTTGATTCATCTTTTGCAGTCCAGTGGTGTAACCAGGGTGGGTGCCCAAGTGCTGCGAATGCCGGTAATGCTTTTTTAAAATCTGTTCGCTTTTTCTAAGCAGAAGATTTTCTGCTGTGAACGAAGGAAAAGAAAACCTTACAACCTTACTGGTTTTTGGCACTCACCCTGGTTACGCTACTGCAATTAGTTTTATATTAACAATAGATTGTTATTTTATTGTTTCCCATTAAGTATTACAACAAATATCATTGTATACCTCTTCATTTTTTTAGGGCTCGTTTCCGAAATCATCGCACTATTTTCAACTCTCCACATCCAAGGCTCATGCACATTAAACTCGGGAAGAAAAAAGGCAGAAGAAGAGCCAGCCATACTAGCCTCGAAGCTCCTGCATCCAGGCAGCTGAGTATTTGCTCTCAATTATCTCCTCTTCAATCCAGAAGAGGTAATTCGCGCTATTCATCAAAAGGTCAATGCTCACTAAGTATTTTATCTTTATATTATAGTTGTTCTGTAGAATACCCCCTGTGACGTAAGATATGTTCAGTTTATCAAATATTAGCCTAATATTTAATATCTGCATGCAAACAACGCATCTCTTGTTATTCTTGGAAATTTTGATGAACATGAAATAAGAAAGAACAAGTTATTCTTTAACTACTTCTTCAATCAAATTTCATGCATGTAATACCGAGCATCTCTCAAATTAGACTGCGGGCTAAATTCATCCATCACAGCTCAATTTAATTATGTAATGTATAAAAAAATAATAAATTGTCGTAAATGTATGCTGTATGTTTAATTTGAACTTTTAATTATTGATCATTTTCGAGAATTCTTTTGTATATCTATTCTTGAGTTAGTTCCTTGCTATTTTATATTATATTTTAATAAAATTCCTAAATATCTTCATGTTTCTTTTCGCGTAAAATTGTTATAGCATCTGGATAACAAGAGATGTTACAATTCAGCCTTACATAAAATATGAAATTCTGTAACCTCAATTTAACCCATTAACGCCCAGCGTCCTCGTTTGAGGACGGTTACAAAAACAGCAGGAAAGCGGTTTTCCCACCAGTAAAGAGGAAGAAAAATGTATACCTTATTTCACGAGACAGAATCCTTGATAAATTTTGATAAAAGTTAATTTGTTTTTAAAAGTGGTGGGAAATACAAAATTTAAATTTTAGCGAAGAAAATAATTCGGGAGTTAATGGGTTAAAATACAAAAATTTTAGAGAGTTTATGAACAAGAATTTGAAAATTGTACTTTCAAATTTTGAGTGACATAGATGTTAACATATTAAACGTATCTATATTCAAAACACTTGATGATAAATAATATCCCATCCAGGCCACATAAAATGCAACGAACGTTACTTTTTTACATTACATTTTTTAGAACATTAAAAAAACACAAATGCACACAAATGTGGCCATATTTAAAAAGTAAAATGCAAAATTAATGTTATCTAAAATTTTATGAATAGAATTTTTTTTTAAATTGAACATTAAACATTTTTTTTCCTTAAATTTGCTTGTCACTACTATTTATGAAACAAAACATTCCTCATATTTAATCGATAAATTTCTATCATCATATAGATTTGCTTTATTCGTTACAAAGACAGTGGTAGCTTTGCAACTAGTGGCCCACTGGTTAGCACACGCTAGTCTGGCATATTATTCGTATATAAGTAAATATTCAATCGAGTCTCTCCTAAATTCGAAACATTATCCTGCGTTTCTTTGAACTGCTAACTAAATATAATTACAGGATATGTTGGGATGATCTACATATTTCCAGTGATTAATATTAGCCTTATTTAACTGAACTCTGTCATTCAATAATGGGCAGATTACTACTTGGCAATACTGGTACACAAAAATAAGCCTGCCTCAGTATCCTGGATTACAAAATAGTGTCCTCTGAAAAGCCGTTAGGATTGTAGATGAGCAACTGACTCTGTTTTGTTGCTTTTTAGGTGCGTTCGTAATTATATAATACGTAGCACCTATAGTGGTCGTTCAGTCCGTCCGTCTGTCCGTCCGTCTGTCTTTCCGCATATAACAACGCAAAAACTACCCAACCGAATCGTTTGAAATTTAAAATACATAATTATTACATAATTTTGTCAAATCATTTCAAATTTTATGAAACTCGGATGCATAGATCAATTACAGGGGCAATCAAAAGTATTCCATTACATTACGGTCAATGTGGAAAAAAGTTTCAAATGCATTTTAATCGTTTGAAATTTAAAATACGCAATTATTACATAATTCTGTCAAGTTATTTAAAATTTTTTGATAATCGTGTGCATAGATCAATTACAGGGGCAATCAAAAGTATTCAATTACCGTAATTTCGGGTGTATAAGCCGCGGATCAAACAATTCTTTTTCGACCCAGAATTTTTAAAAAACGAATGTTACTATTTAGATCGACGTAAATAGTTCTGTTCAATTACTAAATAAGATTTCTGGGTCCAAAAAGAATTGTTTGAGCAGCGGCTTATACACCCGAAATTACGGTACATTATGGTCAATGGGGAAAAAGTTTCAAATATATTCTATATGTTTGAAATTTAAAATACATAATTATTACATAATTTTGTCGAGTTATTTCAAATTTTATGAAAATCGGATGCATAGATCAATTACAGGGGCAATCAAAAGTATTCCATTACATTACGGTCAATGGGAAAAAATGTTTCAAATGCATTTTAATCGTGTTACACTCATGCGAACTTAATAAAATTTATATGCAACTATAAAGTACATGTTATAATATACATCTTACATAATTTGTGGTGCAAAGAACATTTGTTATTGATTTACAAGGCCACACAAAAGTATTCCATTACATAATGGTATAGGGAGAGCATTATTTGATGAGCGTTTTAATTGTAATTCACTATTTACAATTTTATGAGATTGATATATGAAAGTAATATTTTTAAAACATCGTTATCGCACGAACGCACCTAATTTGCTACGCTTCACGTGCAATTTCCAACTTGTTTTTATTTGATGTACAAAATAGACACATAAAAAGTTCACTGGCCTCCAAAAGTTAAGGTACAACATGTTTTTTGAAACTCACCAAAAAAAAAAGGCCGTCAGATTAAACTTCATAGTTTATATGAATGCCAATAATAAGCTTTAAAAAAATTACACTAAAATTACAGCTACTACTTTTATTTTATAGAAAATAATAGGTACTTGTGAATGAGAGAAAAATATGCAATTACGGATCTTTCGTGATTTCACGTGTAAGTTTTGTTGTATTTGAACTATTGCTGTCAGTTTTGTTCACAACAAAGGGTCCTTGTCAGTTTTGTTCACAACAAAGGGTCCTTGTTGTCAGTTTTGTTCACACAACTTGAAGAAGTCGTTTGCTCGATTCATAAGTGTGGTGGGTGGTTGGATGGATGGAAATGGAGTTGTAACAGGCCGATACTGCTAGACGGCTCAATGTGTCTCGCAGTGTAGTCCAACGACTCTGAAATCAGTATGAATCCGAAGATTATGTGTCCAGAAGACATGTTCCAGCCAGCCAACGTGTTACAACATCTGCAGAAGCCCGGTTTCTAGCTCATTGGGACCGAAGGAGAAAACGCACTACTGTGACGCAACTCATTGCAGACCATTTTGCAGCATCAGGGAGAGGAATATCCGCTACTACGTGTAAAGACGTCTTCATAATGCAGGTGTTTATGCAAGGCCACCAGTTGCGTGTGTCCCCCTCAACAGACGACAGAGAAGGACCCGCTTATGTTGGGCGAGAGAACATTCTTCCTGGACCAGATAACAGTGGGTTTCTGTAATCTTCGCAGACGAGTCAAGATTCACACTGGACAGCGATTCGGGACGTCTTCTGATCTAAAGAGAACAATGCACTCGATACCATCAATCAAACACTGTCGAAATGCGCAGGTACAGAAACGGTGGAATCATGGTTTGGGCAGGGATCTCATTTGGAGGCCACACTGATCTGCATGTTTTCCATGGAAGAACTCTAACTGGTGCGAGATACCGGGATGAGATTCTTGATTCATATGTGCGCCCATATGCCGGTGCTATTGGCAATGGTTTCATTCTAATGGGTGTGAATGTGAGACCACACCGAGCTGTGGTTATTGAGGATTATCTTGAGGATTACGGTTTGGGGAGAATGGAATGGCCAGCTCACTCTACAGACTTGAATAAGATAGAACATCTTTGGGACTATCTTGGAGGGCAGACTGCGGGTTTAAGTCCTCCTCCAAGGTCATTAAATGAGCTGGAACAAGGCTCACTCCACATCGGTCAGCGCTACGTATTTCGGTGTCCGACAATTTAACTGAGAGCGTAGAAATTCGATGCCACCAATACATTGAAGTCCGGGATATACACATTCCGTATTAGAACCATTTTTTTTAACTTTTCTGTCACATTTTACTTCATACTACTGCGATATACTGATTTCTTCAAGAATGGAATTTTCCACCATGAGTGCTTTTATGTTGTAATTTCATTTATACGTTTAACTATTTCTATGTCGTATTTAATATAACAGTTTAATGCACATTTACTCCAAATTTGCTGTTTCTATATTCATTCATTTGCAAATTAGACACAAAAATCCGCTTGTGCCTTAACGTTAAGAGACCAATGTAATTTATATACAGGGTGTTCAGAAAATGAGTATACATTTGAAAATTTAATAATTCACGGAATAATTAGGTAGGGAGGTAAAAATTGACTCATATGCTTGGAAAGACATGGAGTTTTGTTCTAACCGCACAAAAAAAGTTGAAAAATGGCCGATAGATGGCGCAGTATAGTAAAACGTCATTGATCCTGCCCGAGAAACATGTATAAAAGGAGCTATATTGACAAAGAGAATCAGATACATCAGCAATTGCAGCACGTTAATGTTAAAAGAAAAGGAATTGTTAGTCTAGCTCAACTTTCAACATGGGAAATTTACAACTGCAGCTACAGGAGCATTGCTACAGGAAGGGTATTCGAAAGGGTACAGGTCCTAAACCAACTGCAGCTGTGAAGAGAATGATTTCGAATTTTGAAGCTACCTGTTGTTTAGACGATAGGTCCCGTAGTGGTTGACGGAGCACAAGTGCTAATGTTGCTCAGACTGTTCAGGAAGAAATGGATATTTTACCGGATTCGTCTACGGATGGGGAAATGAGAGCTGGTGAAATCATCCTTCGCACTGGCATTCCGTACACTACTATTTGGGTACCACTAAGGCGTGCCTGCGATGCTATCTGTACAAAATCCAGCGTCATCATGAACTGATACACCGCCCTCTGAAATCTAGGCCTGAGCTCACACAAAAATGGCGGATGACGAAGGCGGATTTTTATCAGTGTGTGTACTGTCCCTTGAATATTCGTGCGAATAATATTTAAAAGCTTTTTCCGTTTTACTTTTTTGAGATTATACAAGCCAAAGAAATTTTTTATAAAATACTGGTTTCTAAATTTAAGGGAATGTATGCACGTAAAAAAAAATCGTTTTTGGCAGAGGCAGCCTGTATTTTCTTTCAGCGCTCAGACCTAATATTCAGAAGGCGGTGACTGATACCTGGCGATTTTGTGAAGCAGAGAGCATATGCGATGTGGGCGTTTGAAAAGATAGCGGAAGATGACTATTGGTGGTCTAACGTGTAGTGGTGTGTCGAAGCCCATTTCACACTCTGAGGATCTTCCAAAACTCACAACTGCAGAATTTGGGCCACCGATAATTCTAAAATTTTCGTGCAAACTCCACTGCACGTGGCGTGGCGTGGAGGTGGGGATTTACTCAGTGGTGTAGCCTGATAGGGGGGGGGGGGCAAAAAGTATTTCATACTACTAAAATTGGAAAGTTTCATCATCTTGCAGGTATTTCTCTGATTTGATAAGATATGATAACATCACCAACAAAGCTTTTTTCTTCGCAGTCAGTATCCTAGATCAAATGCAACGCACTCAATAGTGAAGTAACTGTGTTTAGAAGCGCAAGTATTTATTACCATCTCATTTGCATTATTCCGTTGACGTCGAAAGTTTCCAGCGCCATCTGACGGATTTTTTGAGATATTTTTTATTGCTCTCTTTAAAAAAATCCCGTGACTAACAGGTGCTAACCCTGAAAACCATTTTTTTTATTTCGGTTTTTACGGCTTTTATCAATTTTTTAAGTGTTTACGAACTTTTTGTCCACCCCGTACATGAATTTGTATTTTTTGTAATAAAAAAAATTTCAATTTCACACCATAAATTTTCAAAGAATTTTTTTCTTTAAGTAATCATGAAATGCTTGTCGTAAATAATAAAAAAAAGGATTAATATAGGAATTTTCTGATATAAGTGAGAAATCTTGAAACACTAAAATTTTGAAAAACATTTCTTAAGGTTTTTACTACAACGGGTTACTTGCGTACATAAATTTCTATATGATAAATTATTGTTAGAGTATCCTGTATCATCATTTAAAGTTTGTACCATGAATTTAGAATTACCCTGTATAATCGCTACAGTTTTCCATTAAACGCATCAAAAGCATACAAATCAGTAGATTTAACCCTTTCCGGCACGGGCAAAATCTGTTAGTAAATGAAAAATTATCGATTGCAACCGGAATTCACCAACGAATTTTTTAGATATTTAGAATTCCTTAGTTTAACCTTTTACTGTAAATGTTAAATTATACTAAAATATTATTTTTGCCGCTTGCAAGTTTGGAATTAAAATTAGGTATTCCAGACCAGGCACAGTGTGCCGGAAAGGGTTAAGGGAATTGAAATTATAGAATTGAAGCAAAATCGCCAATTATTTCGTTAATTGCGTTCATAGCGTAGATTTCTTTTGATCCTTTCTTAAAAAACCAACATTCTATGTGTCATTAATATCTAAAATAGAGTTTTAATATACTGCTTCACGTGTCATTTTTACAACGTTCATTTATGTTTAGGTATTTTTTTTTATCAGGAAGGGTGACATACTCATACAAAATATCGTTTTAAAAATACGCAGCGGCAAAACATGTTCAGGCGCGAAACTTCTTATACACTGTTTAATAATAAAAAATTTATTAAATAGTTTTATGCACGTAATACATATTACATATATTGAACTTTCCTTCAGTCCTTTCATCTTTCACATCTACGAAATCTTCGCTTTTTATAATTTATTGTCTTCCATATCCAACTTATTTAAAAATATCCTTGTTCATGTTTTAAAATAAAACTGAAAAATTAAAAATATGACTCCAGTCAAAGACTTAAAACCTCTCCAATATCAAACTGCATTATTTTCAAAGACGATTACAAAACATATTTCTCAAAATAATATTTATACTTTAGTTTTACAGACTATGGTCTTCAAACGAAGATATTCCATTTAAAAATAAATAATATCAGATTGAAAAGAAATGTTTACAGAATTTCATATTTTTATTTCGAGTTTCTTTAAATTAGTGCATGAATTAGAATTTTTCTTTTTTCTCTTTGGGTGTATTCACAATATAGCTTGATTTGCATAAGCATCTCGCAATGCGCAAGATTTTAGCAAACGTCTGTAATTTTTTCATGTTTTGTAATTAATGTGTCTATAAAGGAAATCCTCCTATCAAAAAAAATCTTGTGTATAACTAGATAATATTTACCAAGGTTACAGATTTTGTAAGCCACTATTACTGAATAGTATCTTTTGCCCTATTTAATCTCATAATTCTTTGATTAAAGAAAATAAATTTGTGAGCGAGAAATAGTGGTGTACAGAAACGCAAGTTGGCAAACGCAAGATGTTTGTGCAAATAAAATAGAAGTTGTAATAGCGCCCTTTGTCGCATGCATTTTTGATGTTCGATTAACCATTGTATCTTGCTATATCTTGTATTTATCTTTATCTTATGTTTGCTTTTGCATTTAATATATATTTATCTTCTGAATAAATCAAAACTTTCATTTCTAATTATTTTTTTAATATTTTCCCCGTGCTCTACGCTTACGCAAATAAAGCTAAAATGCAAGTGCGCCCTTTGCCGCATGCATTTATCAATAATATTTAACAAGAATTTTTGAATGCATCTTTTTCTTTTGAGCATAATTTAGATTTACGTTTTAAAGAAATAAAAAAAATATATCCTTCCTCTATGCTTTTTCCAAATAAAACAAAATTGCTGATGCGCTCTTTGCCACATACATTCATCTCTTACGCTTATGGTAAATTTTAACTGATATTTCGCTGTTGCATTTTTTGCTATTGCATATAATGTAAATTTACTTTGTAAAAAATCGAAGATTTTTATTCTACTTGCTTCAAAATATTTTGCATGCGCTCTTATTTTTATTAATATAATATTAAAATTCTCCAGAAAACTGTCCAGTCATTAACTTAAAAATATTCTTGACTACGCCATGGCATGACATCGTGATGCTTAAGAAGTGCCAACACGGCGTGAAAACCGACAACCGTAACTTCCAACGAACTTGAATTATAAAGATGAATTTTATAACAACGGATGGTCTAAAAGGTATAACTTTGAGAAAATTTGTGAAGTCCTGGTGAGCCATTCTAGAGTTTGAAACACTAGGTTAAACATAAACTCCAGAAATTTGGCACACAGAGCATCCAGATAACACTTCGGTGTTATTTCAATGGCTGACGTTAGGAAAAAAATGAAGAATGTAAAGGCAGTATAGAGTTTGCCCCTTTCAAGGATTGTTAGCAGAATATTTGTTAACCTTTCTACCCTGAATGGGTCTAATCGACCCAGTCCTATAATGTGTTTCATTCGATTGAAACCAGAAAAATTTTCATAAAGTAAATTAAATAAATAACATAAAGATTTAAGTTAAATAAGTATGTGAAATAGATTTAAATAAAAATTCTGGTGCGAAATATTTAAATCAAGTTTGAGTAAAATTTCAACAGGGTAGGAAGGTTAAGAAATATTTACCTTATTCAATGAAGAAAATATTGTCATATACAGCGATCCTTACTTTACGAAATGTGTGGCATTAAAGCATCTAAAATCCATTGAATTTCTAGATGTGTACAAACCTTGCTGTAGGATACTAACTAGAATAGAAAATTAATTGCATAAGGTTTCCAAGCCCAAATAACAGCATCCTGAGAACTCATAAAAAGGGGGATTACATAGCTTACTAATTTTCAGTTGCAATTGCCTAGCACCATATATGCCAAGTTTTACGCTTTTTTCCTACCACTATTTTTATTTAGAAAATGTTCGGTTATTTAATCCCCCGTTTTCCAAGATTAAATAAAACAAAATTCTCATTTAAAATGTAGTGGCAGGAAAAAAGCCTAAAGCTTGGGAGTTATGCCTGGTACAAGTCAATAGTCTAAGTTTTCCATTGTGAAACCTGATGTTTGTTTCATAATTACGTTTTATTTACGTTTTAAGCATAAAATAAAATAGAACATAAAATAATAAAACATTAATCCTATGGAACTTTTCTCAAATCTGCTATAGACAAAAAATAAATACTTCTCCTAAATTTTGTAGATTTTCTAATAAAAAAAATTAAATTAGAGGAACTCGTTTTTATAAAAAATCAATTTCGAAATGTCTCATGAAATTTTATTTTTACAAAATTTACGAAGTTTGTTTTAGCAATAACAATGCAAAATTGCTCAAATTATAAATTAAATTTTGGCACATAAAATTAGCTTAGTATAGCCGTCCATTGAGAATCCTGTTAACAGTTTAAAGAAGGGTTGTCAGTTTGGCCTTCATTTTTATTTAGAAATTTCAAGTTCACACCATGTAAAAATATCTCTATTTTATGGTCTATTTAATGAGAGAAACTTAATGCCCTCATGAAGTATATCCTCCTAAATAATAATTCTCCTTTTGAGTTTAAAGGTGTAACTTTTAAATTTCAAATTAAAATTTGAGGCTAAACTGGCCACCCTCGTTTATAATACAGGGTGTTTATAAAGTCCCGGGCCCATTTTGATGTTTAATAACTCATAAAGCCAGTATTTTGCAAAGAAAAAATTTGGTTTACGATACGCGCAACAAAATGCATTAAACCTTTTCGAAATAACTTCGGTCGAATATTCCGGTGCCATTGTGACAATTCAGAATTAAAATTAAGTGGTAGAAAATTCAACCGTCAGATTTCAAAGGGTTAAGCTGTTACGAGTGAAGTTCTTTCCACTAAAATTTAATATCCAAATGTCACGATGGAGCATTAATTCAAGAACAATTTCATTTGGAAATAGCTAAATGCATTTGTTCGTGTAGAAAAGAAACCAAAAAATTTGTTTTAAAATATTGTTGTCAGTATTTTAGTGACATTTGTGGCTTAAAATTCAGTCGGAAGAAATGTATCTTCCAGCGCTTAAAGATTTAACCCTTCCAGTGCAGGGCACTTCAATTGCTAAAATGTTGAAATAACTAAATGACAATGGAATTTACGAAAATTTACCGTCGTATAATCCTCGGATCAAACAATTCTTTTTGAACCCAGAAATATTATTTAGGGATTGAAAACAAATATTATGGACGGTGTGATAAGTTACATTTCATTTTCAAAAATTTCTGGGTCTAAAAATAATTGTTTGATCCGCGAATTATACACCGTAAATTACGGTATTACAAAATATGAAAAAGTTATTTTTAATCTTACGTAATAAACGAAAAATATTTACAGCAAAATTCAGCTGTCTTTGTGTCCTTTTGTATTCCTGTTGGTTGTTCCATTTTCTGGAAGACTGAAACACAATCCAAGATAATGATGGGAATAATAAATTATTTTGCTTTTCAAATGAATCATTCGTTCCTGCCCAAATCACAGCTTCTTACCTTTGTATATATTTTCAATCTATTACAGCCAGAAATTTAATGAAAGAAAGAGAAACAAAATAAAACTTACAAAACTTTTTACTTTTCGACGAATTACCTTGAGAAATTTCGAGGACGATTTCTTTCAGTATTTTTCCGGGCTCCTGAAATTAATTCGAAATAAAATACGGAACTTCTTTTTGATACAAAATTTGTGGTTGGAATTAAATTTTAAAAAACAAATATTATCAGCTATATTTTTGTGCATACCCGAATGATTCATTCGAATATTAAATTCATTTGAACAGTAAATTCTACTCATCACATAGTGTTGTCAGGTGTCCCGCGTAAGTGGGGACTCTAAATGCTCTTGATAGAAGTATTTTAACTCTTTGAGCTCTGGTGGGTAAATATCTTCAAAATTCCAAATATCACATTGGCACCAGCATTTTGCAATGAAAAAAACCGGTAAACGATATACACGAAAAAATGTATTAAACCTTTTTCAAATAAATTTGGTCGAATTTTCTCGCGCTGTTGTGAAATTTCGGAATTAAAATTATGTGGTAGAAAATTTTACCATCAGAGCTCAGAGGGTTAATGTAATATTCTTTGCCTTATCTAACAGAAGAATTGTCTGCGACTAAAGATGGTGAAATAAACTGTAAGAATTTAGTGGTGTTAAGAAAAGTTCTAAAGCTGATTTACCCGGGACACCTGGCAACACTAGTTGAAGCTCACTGTTACAGGTAAAAATTACTTTTAGGTATATGGAGACAAAAAGACCAGTTTGGTTTGAAATTTAAAATTCATACCCGAAATTAAAAATAATAGTTAATGGTTTATTTAATAAGAGATCTAAAACGACCACACGAAGCTGAACTGCAAAGGTCAAATTTGGACACAAGTGCTCTTTGGATAAAAGTATCCTAATGCAGAAAATGGCCTTTTATTTAACTTCATTAGGACAGTGTACTTCTGTTGCTAAAATATCAAAATGATTGTATGACACCGGTATTTATAAATAAATAGAAAGTAAATAAAGATTTTTTGAGTATATTTTATAAATCAAAACTTAATAAAAATCCGAATTCTTGGCCAATGGAGAATTTGGGAATTAAAATTAAGCGATACTGGTTTCCTTTAAGGGGTTAATTGGAACATTTGTGTGATTCAAAAGAACAACATTTTATCTAAGATAAGAGTGGTGCGCAAAAAGCCGGATACTTGGCATTTTACTTGGTAACTCTGCATAATGTAAAATCTCTTCTTCCAAAATAACTCGTGTGAATTTCAAATTTCGAATTAAAATTAAAGGACAAATAGGCAACCTTGGTCCGAAATTTACAACGCGTTCATGCAAAGGGTTAACTGTTTTTAGAGATCATCGGTGTAAATTTGTGGTCCGCCGTAATAATAAAATTTCTTAATATCTCTGTGTCTCGTAAAAGAAATTGGAGTAGATGCATCAGATTTTCACCATTTAAATACTTTTTATTACTTTTTCATCGAATAAGAAAATGTTGCGTAAATAATTTTTAACAAAAAGATCAAAGAAATAAACAAACAATAATTACTAACTAGCTAAATTAAAAAAAGTCATATTCGAAAGTTTACTTTACTAAATCTCAGTAAAATGCATTTCGTAACGATTTGACTTTCGGTATTAATAAAATGGTGGAAGTAATTAAAATTCCAACGTGTATCGAAATTAAACATATATTAAAAAGTATTAATTAAAATTGCAATAAAGTAAATGAAACATAGTTTGAAATTTTAATTATTTTAGAAAATCAATTTTAAGTTATTGTCATGTACTCCGTATTTATTAAAATAAAATATTATATTTTAACTTTTTCGCGGTTTAATTTTTTTAAATAATTAAGAAAGGACGATTTTTTCATAAACAAAAATATATACGATTTCTCTAAATTATGATTCTAAATTTTCATTCTACAAATGCTTATGATAAATACTGTAAATGTGTTTCCGAACTTACAAATATATTTCCTTATGTACGTATTAGAATTACTTTTAAGGGAAAAGATGCAATAAAATTTCATTCCTTCGCAACATAAATCATTATTGACATAAATCTATTGCAATTCTCATAAATTCCGCAGTATTATCAACTTTCTTCTTTCTTGGAACACTTCGTATCTAGTTAAAGATTTACGACGCTATCGATTTTAAATTTTCCTTTCTGTTCTCCAGACTTTGATATACGAGTTCACATTTGATTTCATTTGGAAAATAAAAACTCCTTCTGCATTATGAGTCATCGCTTCGTTGAGAATATTGAGTTCTTGCGTATAAGAAATGTAAAAGATACCGTGAATCAGGTAATGTGTTCGGAAGTTGAAACAAGAACGAGAAATCATGTATCAGACATTGGTTATCATATACTTTCCAACATCAACCGAATATTATTAGTAAATGTCCCTTTTTTCATAAAATAAAATGAGATAACGAAATGAATTAATTAATTAACTCGTTAAGTTGTGATGGGTGAAAATGTCACATTTGCACCGGAATATTCAATCAAATTTATTTGAAAATAAATTAATGTGCTTCTTTGTGTATATTATAGGCGAATATTCTGTTTACAAAATACTGCTGCCAATATGATGTTTTGTCATTTTGAAGAAATTCGTCCCGAGAGCTTCAAGGCTTAAAAAGCTCCGTAAACGATTTTTTTCATTGTCTGTAATGTAACAGAATTATTTTGTGTATCCTTGTTAACTAAATATGAAAGCTACGCACATTTTACCCCTAGAAAATATTCTATTGTGAACCCCGAGCCTGATTAACATAAAAAAATTATATGTGAATTCGAGTATATTTACTCAATTTACAGTTAGGATAGTGGGACATGCGGCCGAATAAACCAAATTCGTAAACACTTTTTTAACTATTGGGTCGTACGGGAAGTCGTATTCGTTTGGGAAAATCAATTTGTAGCGGAAAATTCTGTCCATTAATATCTAGAAGTTAGATATCGGAAACAATAACTAATAATTAAATAATATAATTGTTGATTCAAATTAATTTTCCTAAATGGACACGACTTTCTGAACGATCCAATACATTGGAAAGTTCCAATAAATCGAACACCCAGCTTGATTCCGAAATGCCACAATGAGACCAGAATTCTTGTTTAAATACTTTCCGTTTATAATATACAGGAAAAAATAGATTTTTCTTATAAATACATTTGTACTTAAATTCAGGTGTCAATCTGTCATTTCCACATCTTTGCAATGAAAATGCCTGGACCGGAAAGGGTTAAAAAGGATATTTTAAGACTGCAAATTTGTTCGAAACTCTTCATCTGTACATGAAGACTGTTTTTAAGATTACATGAAAGTTTCTATAAATTAGTGAAATAATGGTGTAAATGGTGTAAAGGGTGAAATAATGTTTTTTTTTTTTTTTTTTTTTTTTTTTTTTTTTTGCTTGTGAGAATGCATGATACATAAACACATAATTCATGTTCTATATAATACAAAGTGTTTTAAACTGAATGGAACGTTTATAAAATACAAAAACTAATAAAAGATGAAAAATATCATAATTATAATATATTAATGTCATTCTTCAGGAGAATAATGTGAAAAGTAGACAAAAGCTTAAGTGTGTTTTCCCTATTAAGATCAAAATATCAAAGATACATGGCGTATTAATGTTTTAAACCGTTAGATTACCAATTTGACATAAAAAACGAAAACAAAATTTATTCCAAAATTTTGAAAATTCCATTCGCCTTATCTAACTAGAAAATTTTCTGCCATGATTCGATTAGAAGAAATCCTTAAAATATTACTGGTTTTGGGCGCCCATTCTGTTTACGCTACTGTCAGCATTTTGTGCTATGAAGAAATGGGCGTTGCCATTTGAAAATTTCATGTTTCTGTACCTATAACCGTAATCGTTAGTGCCACTTTGTTGCAGTTCCAAGAATCTCGAGATCATACGTCTGAATAATTATATTTCAAATCTCATCTTGATTGACATCTCGATCTTGAATTACAAATATTTAAAACGTATTTTCATTTTAGACGCATTTAGACGAGAATATTTATTTTTTTTTCCAAAATGAAATGAATAACAAAACAAAACAAAACAAAAAGATAATCATAATAAAAAAATTATAGTAATAATATGTAATTTCGGGTGTATAAGCCGCAGATCAAACAATTCTTTTACGGCCCAGAATTTTTTAAGAAACAAATATAACTAGTTAGATCGCCGTAAATATTTGTCTTCAATCACTAAATAAGATTTCTGGGTCTAAAAAGAATTGTTTGATCCGCGGCTTATACACCCGAAATTACGGTAATTATAATTTATAAGAAGTTTGACGAGAATATCTATTTCTATTTTTTGAAATGAAAAAAAAATATATATAACAACTCTACAAAATAAAAAAGTACGATTATATGCTTTTTTGAAAAATTGTTTTTAAAATATTACATACTTAAATTAAACATAAAACGAAGTATCACAATTATAATAATAGTAAAATATTTGCATACTTTTTAACCATCAAAGAATTTACAGATCGAGAGATTAATTCGTCATTGCTGCAGCTATCATTGTTTTTTCTACCAATATTTTTTTAAAGTAAAATTTGCCTTATGTAATAGCCGGAAATTTATGACTAGGTTGGAAAAATGTTACTATTAAATTATTGTTGACGCAAAAGTCTGTTACAGAAATGGTTAGCAGAAATTTATTTCTTTCTGCTGTATTCAATATAAGAAAATATTATAATCAAAATATTTTGGATTTCCTGTTTCCCACTGATTTACACATTTTAGGGATCAGAAATTCCAAAGAACATGTTTTTACAAAGTGTCTGTCTGTCCGTGTGTCCCTGTGTGTGTCGTGGTCGCCATCGTATTATCAAAAAGTATAAGAAAAAATGCATAGAATTGAAAAAAAAAATTATGTATATTTTTGGCTATGACAAGCAGGTCCACCTTCAATCTTGAAATATTCCGCAGAAAGGTGGCTCTTTAATAACTATTTTTATGCACAATAAGTATTAATATTGTACCATCGAAAAGTGCATGTGGTTATGCATAGAAATGAACTAAACTTTTAGTCACAGTGTTTGGCTATGGCTACTTGGTACTTCTTAAATTTGAAAAAAGTCCGCCGGAAAGGGGCGCTGCAATAGCAATTTTTGTATCATTTTCAGTATTGTACCACCATAAAGTGTATGAAGTTATGCATAAAACTGAACAAAATTTTTTGTGTAAGTGTTCGGCTATAGTTAGTAGGCTTTCCCTGAATTTGAAAAAAAAAAAATCCACCAACAGGGGGACCCTGTAATAGCGATTATTGTGCCATTTTCAATATTGCACTACAAAAAAAGTATGAAATTATGCATAGAATTAAATCAAATTTTTTGTGTAAGTGTTTGGCTATGGTCTTCAGGCCCTTCCTGAATTTAAAATAAATCCGCTGGAAGGGGGCGCTACAATCGCGATATCTGCGTCATTTTCATTACTGTACCATCAAAACGTGTATGGAGTTCTGCATAGAGCCGAATTAAATTTTTTGTATGTGATTATTTTTGCGTATGACAAGCAAGTCCTCCCTGAATTTGGAAAATATCTGCCGGAAGGGGGCGGTTTAAAATTTATTTCCGTGCTATTTTCATTATTACACCATCAAAACTTGTATAAAGTTATATATACAGAATTGAACGAATTTTTTCGTTTATGCTTTTGGCTATGGCCAGCAGATCTTAATTGAATCTGGAAATTTTTCGTGGGAAAAGAGCATTGTGATAGCACTTTTTGAATCATTTTTTTCCATTCGTCCTTTTTTGCCCATCGGCTCGTGGAAAGATGGAAACTCGTGTCCTGCTAAGCCGGCTGTTTGCAAACAGTTGATGATAACAGAATAAGGTGAAAAGTTTGATTATAATAAATGTCAACTCGTTTAACTCGTTTTTAGTCCGATTACTTGACTGAAGCAGAAATTTAAGATGAAAATCAAGTTTGGTATGGTATAGAATAATTGATATTAAAATATTAATATGAATAACTATTTTTTTAAACATTAAAAAGTACGTATGAGATAGAAGAATGTTTTGGAATTGGCACATACAACTATGTTTGAATGAATTTAAAATAATCAAATAAATGAATAAAAATTTTACTGTGAGTGAAGATTTTTATTTTTGAATAATCTGAGAAAATTATCGCAAATATAACAATCATTCCTCTAGTATAATTTTGGAAATACTTTACTACACATCTATAAATCTGAAACAATAACTTTAACGTTCAATAAGTTTTGAGAAAACAGTTTAAAACATATAACACATATAAAATCAAGTTTTAACAGTTACCTTACACATTGAAAAAGTTGTATAATAATTTTGTGAAGTTCTGTTTATGATCTTTAGCTTTGTTTATACTTAAAAAATGCTAAAATTTAGCTCAAGAAGAAAATAAAATTTGGCGGTTTATGCTAAAAGATGGAAGTGCACTCGCTTTCTTTTGAACAGCCCTGCATATAATCTAAAGCAGTGATGCATAACCTTTTTACCAGAAAATCGTTTGCCACCAGAATATTTGAAAAATGTACTTTCTTTTCTTTAATAGCACATATTCTGTCATTACTATAAGGAAAAATATTCTACATAAAAATAGTGGTATTATTGTGGCCCGCGGGCCAGAGGTTGTGCACCCCTGATCTAAAGTCATACGTAGACACCACATATTAAGCTAAAATTTAATTCCGGTAAAAAATGTAGTGTGCAACATAAAACCCACTTCCAGTATTTACCGTCTTGTCTTGCGTATCGTCTTTGCGTAGCAGTGTATATGAATTTATTCGTATTACACAAACTTATTTAGCAGTAAAATGTATAACGCATGACGCACTTTCTTTGTTTTATCCTGTATATGATAAACAAAATTTATACACACTAAAAACTAAGATAACATTCAATTAAATTTAAAAGTGTAAATCAAAGTTCAAAACTAATTTTAAGATTTATCTCTCATAGATAGGACCATAATCGAATTATTTTTTGTGTTCGTGTAAACTAATAATAAATGCAATGCATACAATACTTTTCAGTTAGGAACTCATAATAAATTTCAGTAATGATGTATTCCAGAATGTTTTAAAAACGTAACATCGCTAAAAAAACTCAGCTTTAAAAGAGAGGAGTTTTTTTTATTTAAATAGAAAGAAATAAGGAACCACGTGCAAAAAAAAATTTACAAAATTTCTGGAGGTTATCAATTGAAACTAAGTTGTCAGTTTGACCTCTATTTTCAATTAGAAAACTTCAAATTCACATCAGAAATTCTGAAAGAAGAATATTTCTTTATGTAATCACGAAACATCTGTCCTTTAACAACTTCCCTGATTTGTCCGTACATCACACGTGCAAAGTATTTCTGCCAATCACGATTTGCCAGTCTATATTACAATCATGATTTATTATTCTTACCTGTAAATTTTGTATTATTTAACCCTTTGCGGCGCAGGGCAAATCCATTGCTTAGGTATTGAAATTAATGACTGACACCGGAAATTGAAAACAACTTTATTTCTAAATAAGAAAACGCGATATTTCACGCATTCAATAAACCGTAATTTTTTAAAACAAAATTCCGGTGTCAATGTGGCGTTTGGGAATTAAAATTAAGTGGTATATCTATAAAACCACCGCGCCACAACGGGTTAGTCCGAGTATTTTTCTGATTCAACTAGGCAAAAATTTCTGTTCTGAAAAACCGGTGATAAAAGATTAAAATTACTATAATAGACTAGAAAAAGAAATACCGTAATTTCGGGTGTATAAGCCGCAGATCAAACAATTCTTTTTCGACCCAGAATTTTTTAAGAAACAAATATAACTAGTTAGATCGCCGTAAATATTTGTCTTCAATTACTAAGTAAGATTTCTGGGTCCAAAAAGAATTGTTTGAGCCGCGGCTTATACACCCGAAATTACGGTAGGCATTATTTGAAAGTATTTTTCAAAACTATCGACCAGTTAACCCTTTGAGGGGCAGGGCAAATTTATTGCTTAAGTATTGAAATAAATGACTGACACCGGAATTTGAAAACAGCTTTATTTTTAAAAAAGAAAACGCCATGTTTCACGCATTCAATAAACCGTAATTTTCTTTAACAAAATTCTGGTGCCAATGTGGCATTTGGGAATTAAAAATAAGTGGTATATCTATGAAACCAGCGCCCTGCAAAGGATTAAGGGGTCTAGTACTTTTTAAACTCGTTGCAAATCAGTAAAACATTGAAAGTTTGAATTAGTGTAACTCCTTTATTTTTTTACGAATAGACATAAAATTTTGGATTTTGATTAAACAGATTATGCTTTTTAACCCGGGAGAACGCGCGCTTATCAGAGTATGAATAGTTTTATCTTTGCCACCAGTAAAATCAAATTATAACAGTCGCTTTATTAAGACGGACACAATTCTGAGAAATTTTGCGATAAAATAAGTTGAAGATTACTTTTTAAAAATTAGTGGTTACAATTGTAAAAACCATACGCACTTCGGGTCTTTTAGGCCCTGCGCGCGTCCTCCCGGGTTAATATAATATCACTAGATACTGAATAGTCTATTACAAAATTTGTGTATTGTTGAAATTAAAAAATCTCTTTTTTTCACTCTGTAAGTCATTGCGCGCACGATAACTTGAGAACGTATGTATGGATTATTATGTAATTAAGTGTAGATATTAAACATATATGTGTGATTAAAATGAACTACTTTTATGTATTTAGAGTGGTAATAATTTTAGTTATGACCAGTTTTATTGATTATATAATATAATTTTTTGATTTTTTTAAACAAAAATATTGATTTTTTATAGTTAATGACATAATTTTGATCTAAGAGTAGTTCATTTTAAAAATACATATATGCATATTATATACATTAAGTTTCATAATAATACGTACATGCGTTCTCAAGTTATCGTGCGCGCAATGGCTTACAGAGTGAAAAAAAGAGATTTTTTTATTTCAACATTACACAAATTTTTTAATAGTCTATTCAGTATCTAGTGATATTATATTAAAAAGCATAATCTGTTTAATCAAAATTCAAAATTGTATGTCTATTCGTAAAAAAATAAAGGAGTTACACTAATTCAAACATTCAATGTTTTTACTGATTTGCAACGAGTTTAAAAGGTACTAGACCCCTTAAGTGGTTAAACAAAGGAAACAATACAATACATAAATTCTTGTATCAATGCAAAATTTTAGAATTTAAAAAGAGGCCAAATATGGCAAACCACGTTTGTAACGAAACACAGGGATTGTCAACAACGCTTTGCTTCTGTTTCTTTTACAAATATGGTGGTTGTGATTGATTAAAAAATATATAAATTTTTGCGCATGCGCAAATAGTTCATTCTAATAAAGTCGTCCATCATTCCCCGAAATACGTTTATAGTTTCTCTGGAATCGTTAAAATCTTTAATATATGTTTTTAAAATTAAAAGTATGTGAAATAAATTGTTTCGTAATTGATAATTCGTAAAACGATATACATAAACAACATTTATTTCTTCCGATTACGTACCATTTTCATTAAAATTATCACACATAAAAAGAAATATTGATTCTAATTTTATCTGTATTTAGTTTTTATCCATAAATTTTTTTGAGGCTAAATTTAGAAATTCCGTTTTTGACGCATCTTGCACGCAAAGTCTTTAGTGCTGTACCTTCATCCTTTAATGGTCGATTATACTGTCAATGGAGAAAGTCAAAATGGGTAGTTTGCTCGATGACAAACGACTAACTTATAATCTTTTCCACCGCAGAATGTATTTTTTTTCTTATTGAATAAGAATATCAGACATAATTTGCTGGAATGTAGAACAGTTAGCTTTCTTACGAATATCGATTTTATTGATGTTGAATGTAAATAACGGTATATATCTCAGAGATATATTTTCTGTGCAATCAGTAACTCAAAGTACCTCATCATCAATTCAAACTTCTTCCTAAAGGAGATCATTTTCCATGCCTCAGATTGACTTCTGCAATTTATCAAAGGGGTCTAATTACTTTCGTTTTTGTACCTAAGTGTAATTTAGTATTCCGTTTATTTCACTTTAATGTATGCTAAAAACCGAGTTATTGTAAATTTGAAATTAAAAATGGATTTGTGAAAAGCATGTTTTTAAACAATTATATATATATATATATATATATTGTAAAAAATAAATCCGGTTAAAAGATGATCTTGCTTAGTATAAGATTTTCAATTTTTATAGACATCTCCGATTCGCTTCAAGGTTAAAAATATTCATCTAGATTTTTCTATATGAAGACAATAGACAAGTCTCCCAAAATTTTACTATCACATTTTTCACATAGTAATATTTGCTTTACATAATTGCTGCTATTAAATGAATCGAATATCTATATAAATAATAAAAAAGTTTCGCTTTCTCTGTCAGTCTAAGTGTCCTCGTTGGATGGGAAAAATCTGTCTCACGTAAAAGGCTAAAAAACTGGATGAGAGTAACTCGAGGCATTTTCTGATGCACCTGTCACTCAGAACTTTAAATTTCTGACAACTAGCTGGGTTATAATATAAAAATCGGAAAGGACTCTCATGAAAAAGTATCTCTTTTCTCCAGAGCGCAATGCCAAAACCGGATTTGCACGACGGGATTAAAATGAGGAATGGAGCAGGAATTTTAGGGATTTTTTTCAATCTTCTTTAATATCCATCTGTCAAACGTCTTAGTAACGTTAAAAACGCAAGACATAATTTAAAAGATCCTACTTTTATGTCTTAAATGCCGAAATCAGTGTAAAATTTTTAAAATGAGGCGTTTTTGCAGTTTTATTTTATTCTCACACACAGCATCACTTACAAAAAAGCGAATTTTGGAGGCACCAGTTAAAGAAAATACATATGTAAAACGCAAATTTTCGTCTCTTTTAAGGTGCAACCAATTCTCAAAAATCCGAATTATAACTTTTTCAAAAATATTCGCGGCCACAGGCTACTTTGCGACTTACGGAGGCGATTTTATTTGTGGTAGAAGTGTCTAAAAGTCTGTATTTCGACAAAGTCTTTTCAAAACATATCAGAAGATTGAACTTACAAAACCTACTGGAATTTTGAAACTCTCAGATGAGCAGAAGCACTTTTTTACAAAAAGAAAAGTCCGAAAATTTCGAAGTAAACAATAGAAACCGAGTGATTTTGGTGAAGTTTCGCTTGAGTTTGATTCACGTTTTCTTTACTAAATACGCATATTGTTTTCATGAATTTTTAAATAAGAATGTGTCACAGTTATTTTTATAGCTTATTAAAATATTACAGAAATAAGATATAAGAACTATTTTTTGTTCATTTTGCTGACGGAACCAAGTCAAAACTAATGTAAAAAATGGCGAGAAAAAAAACTATTTTTTTGACTGAATCTCGATATTTCTACGCGATTTTTTTTACGAGGTGAATAAACATATTTAGGACTGCTAAAGTGTTAAATAAATAAAACGCAGATGAATTAAAGAGTCGTTAAATAATTCTAAATGAGTTCGGGCCACAAGACTAACGTTTTATTATTTTTAATTAGTCATACAGAAAAATGAAAAACAAAATAGGTGCCAGTGTACCAATAAATATGATTATTGATTTAAGGTTCATTTAAGAATATTATCACGTGTATCTGCAATGCTGGATTATCTAATGAAAATCGATGTTAGTCAAAAATCAGGACATTTGAAAACTATGATATAAAGTTTAGATATTATATTTTGAAGACTTGTATTTATATACAGGAAACTTATTCTTTGGTATTTTCTTTCCAGTGATAGATAAAAAATACCCTATTTTGTTGAAGCAACTTTAACAAAGAACATTTTCACCATATTTCTATTTATCACCAACTGGATATTTTCTTAAAGTGAGTAATAAAATGCATCCCACGTTTATTAAAAAAAAAATAATTGGAAAGTCGCCCAAGACGTGTGGGCGGAAAATGCCATAAATTTATTAAAAAAGGATGCTCTATCATGGAAATTTCGAGCTATAGCTGTAGCCAAGAATCAAGTATATCCAATAGATTTGAAAAAATACAAGAAATAAGGAATTTATGCTTAAGAATCAATTGTGAAATTCATTTCCATAATGTGCGGGCTATTTTCTGCATGCATAAATTAATAATTGTAATTTGTTTTGGTAAAACTTAGTAACTTACTCAGAGTTCTTACTCTTTCAGTTGAAATACCAGTAACTTTATGCTTAAAACCTCGACTTAACGATCGCGCGATTGCAAAATGCGAGTATTTCTCTCAGAAAATACTTTTAAATACTGAAAGTTTATTTGACCTAAAGTTACAGAAATTCTTTGACCTAGAGGAACACTGTTTCAGTATAAATACTGTAATTTCCGGCGAAATTTCCGCGGATCAAACAATTCTTTTTCAACCCAGAAATTTTATTTAGTAATTGAAACCAAATATTTACCGCGATCTAAAATATTACATTTTATTTTTTAAAATTTCTGGGTCGAAAAATGATTGTTTGACTTGCGGATTGTTTGATTTACGCCAAAAATTACTGTACTACCATAATTTCCGCGTACAATCAGCGGATAAAAGAATTCCTTTTGAATCCAAGAAAACTTATTTAGTGATTGAGGATAAATATTTACGGCGATCTAAAGTTACATTACTCTTTGAAAAAATTCCGGGTTGAAAAATAATTGTTTGATCCGTGGATTATACACAGGAAATTACGGTAATACTTTTTTTCATAATTTTATGACCAATGATGACAATTTTTAGGACTTCGGAATTAAATCGGTCATTTCAAAAACAGTATAAGTTAATTTTTTTTCCAAACGTAACTCGGGAACTGTTTCTCAGCATTTTTGTTTTTTTATTGGCTGCAGCTGAGCTCAACATAAGAAATCATAAGCATCTGAGTTTCAAAACATTCAATCAACAGTTAATTTCAAAGCAGTTTTTTAAATGTTACATTTATAAACTTGGGTCTGCGAAAGAAAACGTACGTGAAAGCTTAATTTGACTTGTCTGATATTTGACCTTTTTAAAAAAGATATACTGGTGATAAAGATATCAGCTTTGTATAGTTACTTTTTGATCGTAAAGAATATGAAATTTTGTAATGTTAGAAACATAAAACGCAGATGCTAAGAATTGAATTAATATTTAGACAACAAAAGATACTATCGTAAATGTATGCGAATAGAAATATGATGTTTAACCTTCCGTCTACCAGACAAAACACCCATTTATCTACGGCAACACCTAATTTTAATTCCAAACGGCACCAGTAATATTTTAATATAATTTTGCTTTTACAATGAAAGCTTAAATTAAGGAATTCGTAATATCTAGACAAGTCCTTTATAAATTCCGGTGTCAATCGACAATTTCTCATTTTACCATTGACACCAGAAATATTGCTGTCAGGTCCAATGGACCCGTCTGGTAGACGGAAGGTTAAAACCATATTTATCATTTTAACCTCAACTTAAAAAAATCGGACTCACATCTGAAAATGCAAAAGTATTTTGAGATTTTTTTAATTTCAAACTTTTTTTGTTACTCTAAGAAAATCTTCTTCCTTAAAAAAGATCCGCTCTAAGGCCGAAATTTTAGAATAAAAATGGAGGCCATACTGCTAACACTCATTAAAATAATAGTATCCTCATTATGAATGATTTGGTCGCGCTCATATCTTACACTGTTGATTTTTCTTTATTTCCCTTGTATAAGTAATTTAGACATCCTGCATTTGATACGGCTTATCTAATAGATAATTAACCACTTAACTGATTTTTTTTACGTACAATAAATTAAAATATGGAATAAGCACATTTTTTAAGCTAAAATTTTCATAATATTTGGTCTAAATATTTCTGCCATTAAATAGTTTGAAATTGTATTTAGAAAAATTAGTGGTGTCAAAAAGCTTTAAGTGATGGATTCTTCTTGCCTGTACGACGTACGAGCAAATCAATTACGTGGTTTATGATCAATGCAGTTTTCTGCATTTAACTGTTTTCAAGGATGAAAGCATTCCGCAACAAATGGCCGATTCATACCTCCAAATTTATTCATCTTATTTAACCGCGTCATTGCCCGTACGTCATATGATCACCGTATTTTTGCCAAACATGATTTACCCGTACCGCGTACCGGCATCCATATTGCAATCACGATTTATTATTCTCACCAGTAAAATTTTATTGTAAATTTTGCATGTTTAATTCAAGTAATTTTTCTTTTCAATTAGGCGAAAATTTCTGTTTTGTAAAAAAATGGTGATAAAAGATTAAAAATTCTGCAAAAGTCATGATAAAATAGGCATTATTTAATTTTTTTTCAAAAATATTGATCTTTTAAGAGGCTAACGATAGAATTTTTAGGCTTAACACGGTGAAAACAATGTGAAAAATTAGATGTGTAAATTAGCCATTTGTGGCGCAGAGCTGGCAACTCTGAGCTTTCTAAATTTTATAGTTTTGGCATAAATACCAATTTATACAGTTTAGTATCAAAACTATTTCATTTGAAAATATTGGTGAAATACGTCACTTTATCCAATTGCAGACATTTTTGATTAAATAAGAAGAAAACAGCTATGGCAAAATATTAGTGATGAGAAATCGTACCTGTTGGAAGCTACGGGTTATGTGCATGATTCCAACTAGTCCATTTTTAATACCATTATTTGTGAAGAATTCTTTTTCCTAGGTATTTACAACATTTACAGTAAAAATTGCGCTTGTCTACTAAATTTGTAAGAAAAATGTTAAAAGAATTTTTTTTACAGAAAAATGTCGTATTCGAAAACGGATCGAGTGAGTGATAAAAATATCTGGATCATAAAAAGTAAATTGCATTTATCAGGTCGTCAGTAATGAAACTCGTGAGAAAAAAGAACAAAGTTAGTTGATAGCTTAGAAATATAAGGAATGATTTTACTAACCTTTTGAGTGGCGGACCCTTTTGGTGGTGGAATTTCGCCCCACTTAATATACATTCATATTGTCACTGGAATATTCAACCAAATTTACTTGAAAATAAAATAGTACATTTTTTCGTGTATTTCTTTAACCGAATTATTTCTTCGCAAAATACTGTTGACAGTGTAACATTTGGGAATTTTCAAGAAATTCACACACCAGTGATGAAAGGGTTAAGATTTAATGAACCATTTTATACAGTCTTCGACGATAACTCATAAGCATTTTGAGATGGATTAGACTCAACACATCGTCATTATTGATCTATAATTTTGAGCGAATAAATGACTCATTTGTGAGGTAAAATTTTATCGCAACGAAATTTGAAGTACCGATTTGATACTTTCTGCCTCATAGTAACACTACAGTCAAATACGCTATTTACGTTTCGTATAATCTTCGATGCATTTATGCCAACATATCTTAATTATTCCAGAGTCTGAAACTAGATGAACATTTTTTTAACCGGGAATTTTATTTTACCAAAAATTTCAAAATGAAATCTTACGTTTCGTATAATCTTCGATGCATTTATGCCAACATATCTTAATTATTCCAGAGTCTGAAACTAGATGAACATTTTTTTAACCGGGAATTTTATTTTACCAAAAATTTCAAAATGAAATCTAAAACATATCTCATAGAATCAAAAGACATTTTCTTATATAGTTTTTCGGTATTACCATGTATATTTTGCATCAGACTTCGTAAAATTATGTTCGTATCTATGTCAAAGCACTCTGAAGTCTAGGCATGAGCGCTCACACAAAAATGGCGGAAATTTCAGCGTGTGTACGGTCCCTTGAATATTCGTACCAATATTATTTAAAAGATTTTTCATATTTATTTTCTTAGATTATTTATATATAAAATAAATCCTTTATAAAATACTGGTGTCTAAATTTAAAGGACCGCGCATACTTTAACCCATTAGTGCCTAGCGTCCCTTTTTAAGGACGCTCCAAAAGGTGCATTCAGCACTGTTTTTGACACCGGCAAAAAAGAAAAGCAATAAGGGTCATTCCACGTCAATTCAACCAATTTTTCCCCCATTTGTAACCCGACCCGCAGGGATTTGGATGAAACTTTGTGTGCACATTAATTCTATCATGAAATGATTCCATCAGAAAATTTTTCCTTCCCAGACCTCATAGTTTGAGAGATATGGGGGGTCCAATTCTTAGGTTTTTCTCAAATCGCACATTTCTGAGTGTGTATTCTGAGATTGCAGTTCCATCTTCAAAAATCTCTTTCTCTGGATCTAAAACATGAATCATCCTAAAAATATCACTATAAAAAGGTAAAAAGATGCAGATTTTAATAAAAAATATTTTAAAAATTTACTTTTAATATTTAGGATAAAAAAAGTCAGCCAAAGTTGAGAATTATGGTTATTTTTCCAAATTTTTGTGACTTCACGAAAAAGGCTGTACACAAAAAGGCAAATTAAATTTCCAATTTCTTTTTGTTTTAAATAAAAGTTTACACTTTGGGCTTTCTATCTATGAAATAAAAATGATGTGTTTCGCATGGCTTATGCAAAAATTTTGGGTACTTTCCAATTACCCGGATGAGTGCTTTATTTTTATATATTACACATGCACACAAAAAAGCAAATGAAATTTCCCATTTCTTTTTGTTTTAAATAAAAGTTTATACTTTGGGCTTTCTATCTATGAAATAAAAATGATGTCTTTCGCATGGCTTATGCAAAAATTTTGGGTACTTTCCAATTAGCCGGATAAGTGCTTTATTTTTACATATTACATATGCACACAAAAAAGCAAATGAAATTTCCAATTTCTTTTTGTTTAAAATAAAAGTTTACACTTTGGGCTTTCCATCTGTGAAATAAAAATTATGTCTTTCACATGGTTTATACAAAAATTTTGGGTACTTTCCAATTAGCCGGATGCTTGTTTATTTTTACATATGCACATATGTATACATCTATATAAATACAGATGTATTATACATGTACATATGTATGTATATAGACAGTATATTGATATATATAACACTGGTGCCCGTCTAACCGAAAAGTACCAAATTTTGCCTCGTTTTGAAAATCTGCACTAATTAAGGGGGAAAAAAATCTGACTAAGTTTAGCTGTGGTACTTAAATAATTACTGGAGTCTCTATGAGTTATTGAATTTAATGTTATTTGATGCAAAAACAAATTGGAAATTTCATTTTCCTTTTCATGTAGAGACTTTTTCATAAAGTCACAAAATTTCGGAAAAATAATCATGACTTTCAACTTTGGTTTACTTTTTCGTCCGTATACAAATCTCTATTAATTGCCCTAATTGCTTTTTTCACTTGCTTTTTATGCCGCTTAAATGGATCTCCACATTTATATAATTCATATTTCATTAAGAGCGAAATTCTGTGATGCTCACATATATTAATCAAACGGTTTTCACTTAATTTTTGTTTTATTAATGCAATAGTTTTAACTAATAAAAGTTCTTTTTCTGAATCACAGAGATTATCAATGTAGTCTATTTCTCTGTTATTTGTATAGCTAGTTTTGTGACATTCTAAACCAGTTAATATTACAATACTGCAAGCCTGAAGACTAGTAGAAGGTTTAATATCAGGCTCCATATTAAAACAATAAAGCAAAAAAAATATTTATACATATCATAAACTATAAAATATGTAACGATCAGAATGTATTTTTTGTAGCACAGTAAAAGTTAAATCATTCTTCTATGATAAGAAACAACAGAATGACAATAATTTGATTAACTTGATTTCAAAACATCTGCTTTCATACTAACGAGCATTACCCTGCCTTTATCAGAAGGTGTTTATACAAGGCAGGTGCAATTAAATCTTTCAGACTATAGAAACAAATTCAAGTTCTGTTAAACATTTGTGTATTTAAACTTGCCAATATAAATATTTAAACTGATTAAAATTAACGAAGGAAAGGAAATACAAGGTTATGAACATTTTTTTAAACACAAATAATTAATATATAAGCATTCGAAAAAAAGAATGGAAATATGAGAAGAAAAAAATTTCTATTTTATACTGTACAAAAAAAATCTGTTTTGAGTTTAATTATTGAAAATAAAAGTAAGAGATTCTTTAGATTGTCAAAAAATGCCCATTATTAAATAACTAAATGAAATAAATGGACCATTCACTAAATTTAATGGGGAAACATATTACAGTCAGATTTTTTTAATCAGAAAAAACAAAGCCTAAACTTTACTTTGAAAATTAAAAAAAAAAAACATGCATCAAATAACATTAAATTCAATAACTCATAGAAATTCCAGTAATTATTTAAGTACCACAGCTAAACTTAGTCAGAGTTTTTTCCTCTTAATTGGTGCAGATTCTAAAACAAGGCAAAATTTGGTACTTTTCGGTTAGACGGACACCAGTTTTATACATATATATATCAATATACTGTATATATACATATATATGTACATGTATAATACATCTGCATTTATATAGATCTATACATGTGTACATATTTAAAAATAAAACACGCATCCGGCTAATTGGAAAGTACCCAAAATTTTTGTATAAGCCATGCGAAAGACATCATTTTTATTTCATAGATAGAAAGCCCAAAGTGTAAACTTTTATTTAAAACAAAAAGAAATGGGAAATTTCATTTCCTTTTTTGTGTGCATATGTAATATATAAAAATAAAGCACTCATCTGGCTAATTGGAAAGTACCCAAATTTTTTGCATAAGCCATGCGAAACACATAATTTTTATTTCATAGATAGAAAGCCCAAAGTGTAAACTTTTATTTAAAACAAAAAGAAATGGGAAATTTCATTTGCTTTTTTGTGTGCATATGTAATATATAAAAATAAAGCACTCATCCGGATAATTGGAAAGTACACAAAATTTTTGCATAAGCCATGCGAAACACATCTTTTTTAATTCATAGATAGAAAGCCCAAAGTGTAAACTTTTATTTAAAACAAAAAGAAATTGGACATTTAATTTGCCTTTTTGTGTACAACCTTTTTTGTCAAGTCACAAAAATTTGGAAAAATAACCATAACTCTCAACTTTGGCTAATTTTTTTTATCCTAAATATTACAAGTAAATTTTTTAAATATTTTTTTATTAAAATCTGCATCTATTTATATTTTTACAGTGAAATTTTTAGGATGATTCATATTTTAGATCCAGAGAAACAATTTTTTGAAGATGGAACTGCAATCTCAAAATACAGACTCAGAAATGTGCGATTTGAGAAAACCCCAAGGATTGGACCCCCCATATCTCACAAACTATGAGTTCTAGGAAGGAAAAATTTCTGATGGAATCATTTCATGATAGAATTAGTGTGTACACAAAGTTTCATCAAAATCCCTGGGGGTCGGGTTACAAGGTCTGGTTGAATTGACATGGAATGACCCATAATTATTTTATTTAAATGATGCATTTTCGTGATTAATGAACTAAACTTAAATCTTCTAAAAATAGTGGTGTCAACCAAATAAAATGTACGCAAAAGATGCTGCGCAAGAATGGGTTAAAAAAAATCCACCTTCGGCAGCCGCCAAGGACTTTCAAGTACGATTTATCAAAATCTTTGTAACGTATATTTTTGCCTTATTGAATCAAATCAAATCTATCATGAGATATAGTGACTAGTATTTTACGGAATTCCGAGTACTAAAACAACTAAAATCCCCTGAACCCTTTGATGCGTACGAACGCTGATTCCATTTTCAAGAAAATCAATTAATTTTTTTTTAAATTTTTTATTGCTTACAATGATTCCTGCAAGATATGTTTTCCAACAAAAATAAACAGAATGGTAAAATTTTTAACTAATGTCAAATAATAATCTACTATATTTAGCAATATTATTAAATAAAGATTTCATCCTTAACGACATAGAGGATTATTTTCGTACATTTCATCTCACGATTTTACTTATACTTTTAATAAATATTTTTTTTCATATTTATTTTAGCGATGAACTTTCTGCCACAAGTATATGGCAAATTTCAGTATTAGTTATTTTCTCTAATATCTAGAGAAATATTTGTCTACTTAAGATAAATAGTTGTAGAGAAATATTTTCTCTTAAACTTCAGGAATGTAATGAGTATATTGACCTCATACTTTCCAGTGAAGATTATGTCATAAGGGTAGTTAGAGTATTAAAAGAAATTGAATAAATAATATATTATTTGCAATCGACTTGTGATATACCGGGTTATCCAAAAGTTTCGGGAGTTTTGAAATGTTAATAATTTGGAAACTATGTACAATACAAAGGTTCGGTTTTCAGATATATGCTCAGAAACACGTGGGATTTTGTTTAGCATGATTTTTTTTTTTACATGTATATAGTTACAATTTTTAGACACAGGTGGCGCTGCTGTACAACACTGGATGTAATTATAAAATCTGCTTCATAGACACATGAGTATAAGTTCTTTGCGAAACATTTTTTATAGACTATTAATGAGATTTCGTTTTAAGGGTGGTTTATGTTCAATCACTTTTTTTAAAGTGGTTGAAATTGCATTGAAAGGGAATTTTGATACAAAATTTGATCAGTAACTGCCATGTTTAGACATGCTTTCTTTGCATGTCGAGCTGTGTTCTTATCGTACAATACGGAAGTAAAAATAGAAAAGGATTCGATGGCCATTAGAAATGTGAAATGCCATGGTAAGAAAGGTTTGAGAAAAAGGCTAATTGAAAGATCGTAATAGAAGCAGGAGATCCCAAATGTCTGTTGCAATCGTAAATGAGGTAGAATTCGATGCCAATACTCGGTGGAAATCACCAGCTCATAATGAATCAGTACACTTGTAATATCACGATAAATTTGAAATTTCATCTGGAATTTCTTTCTCCTTTGAGGATATTGTGCAGTGCACGTTGTTTTGCTTCGGCTCACAGCGGTACTTATAAGCTATGGGCGTCATAATGAAAATGTGTAACTCTCGGACACTAATTCTGTCTTTTTAGCGAGCTATATCATACCATAAAAATAATACTGTCAATTTTAGCGCCACCTGTTGGCAAAAAGTGTAACTAACATGATTTGCTTGTTTCATCAAAAATACAAATCCCATAAGTTTCGAAGCATTTCTGTGAAAACCGCATACTTCTATTGTTTATAGTTTGTTAATTATTAGCATTTGAAAACTCCCGGAACTTCTGGATCACCCGGTATAATTATCATAGCTTCCAACTTTTACGCTTTTCTACTACTATTAAAATTTAATCTAAATTTGTAACTTATTTAACCGCAAATTCTGGCTAGTTAATAATGAAAAATTTACTGTTAAATTTTAGTGGTAAGAAAAAGCTTAGTAGTTGTCAGATACATAATGATCGAAGTGTCCTTTTTTCTGAAGCAGGTTATTATATGGGCCATTATGTATTTGTGTTTATTTGTAAGAATTGCATATAAATACAGGAGATGCCTTTCTGGATGGCAGAACTATTGTACTTAAACCTGGGAACATCCATAAGTACAGGAGTAAATAGCACGTATATTCCTAAAGATTTTCTTTACATAAAATAAATAAATATATAAATAAAATAAAAATGCGCATATTATTCTAATGAAATGGAAGGTTTTCAACGTAATGTTTTTACACCATTTGCAGTAAATATCAAATTTTCAGCCCCCTGTGAAAAATTGCAGCAAACTGCCCATCATTGAACAGTTTTTATAGAAAACGCTTAACTTAAATTTATCCCTATCTGGAACAATTAGGATGTTGCGTTTTATAATATGTTTAAGTAGGGATGCACAACCTTCGGCCCGCGGCCAAAATTGGTCCTCGATGGGTTAGCGTTTGGCCCGCGAATTTCGTAATTTATAACAGGAAAAAATTGCAATTTTTGTGCATAGGTCGCAAGAAAAATCGTAAATTTCGTCAATTTGTCGCGAAAAAATTGAAAATTTCTTCAAACATTTAAAAATCTCAAATTTCCTTGATCTGTCAAGAAAAAATCGCGAATTTCGGTGTTAGAGTCCAAAAATAACAGCGAATTTTGTAGGTAAGGTACGGTAAAATCACAAATTTCATTGATCGGGCCTGGAAAAATCCAAAGTTTTGTCGATCGGACGCGAAAATCGCTTGTTTTGTTGGTTTATAGCGCAAAAGAAACTCAATTTTCGTTAATCGGGAGCGGAAAAATCTAAAATATAGTCGGTAGGACATGTAAAAATTGAGAGTTTTGTCGATCGGACTCCAAGAAATCGCCAATTTTGTTGAACGAGTACCAGGAAATCGCGAATTTTGTCAACGAACAGGGACGAAAAAATTCCCTAATTGTCAATTAGGACAATAAATTCACGAATTTTGTTGATCAGGACCAAAAAGATAGCGAATTTCGTAAATAGGGTACGGAAAAATAACGAAATTGGTCAAGGATGCGCGGAAAAATTGAAAATTTCATTGACTGCAGAACAATTATGAGTTCTGTCAGTTTATCGCGAGCAAAGACCGTAAATTTCATTAATTTTCCGCGGGGGGGGGGGAAATGTAGATTTCGAGAGTCAGTTAAGATTCGCGAATTTCGTTGATCGGGGGCATAAAAAGGCGTATTAGGTAGAAACTCCTCCTTTGAAACCATATTTTTTATCTGATTATAAGCATCAGACCACCTCGTCGAAATAGAATTCTCTCTGTGTTATTGATGTGGCCCTCGACCACTCAGACATACTTGTAATTGGCCCTTCTCCTGAAAAAGTTGTACACCCCTATGTTTAAGTGATCATTGCCTATGGAGTCACTTGAACAATTAGACAGTTCGATGCAATTTTTTACAGTGTAGAAACAATATTCTGAATAATCATATAAATATATTAAATAATGAAGAAAACATGAGCATTTTTCTGAAACAGCCTTATTAACCCCTTGGGGACGGAAGCCTTTTACGAAAATTTTAATGTTTTGTCACCGGTTTTATTAAACAAAAATTTATTCTTTCTTAAATCGAGAGAATGCTCTGATTCAATAAGCCAAATTTTACAGTATAATTTTACCGGTGGGAATACACAAGGACTCTTAACCCCTTGAGGGGCGCCGGTATATATTATATACCACCTACGACTGATAAAGATTCACACCAGAAAAATTTTATTAAATTTCACTTTTCTAACTTTGGTGGAAAAAAGTCGGTAAATTGCTTTTCCTGTTTTTGATATAACTTTTTTACAAATTTCCGGTGGGAGTTCAGAATTACTCGAACGCAATTGCTTGCCCTTCAAAGGGTTAAGCCTTTTTGCGGCACGTATACGTGTCGCTCGTCCCCAAGGGGTTAAGTCAAGTGATTGCTCCGATTAAATAAGGCAAATTTTACAGTAAAATTTTACTGGTGGAGATAAACAAGGGTTCTTAAGACTGTTTGCGGCACGTATACATGTCGCTCGTCCCCAAGGGGTTAAGTGATGGATCAAGCAAACTCTTCTTGCCCATACGACTTACGGATGTTTAAAGACTTTACTTGTGTTTCTTTATTAAATGCATTTCGGTACCGCAAATTTAAATTGCAATATTCACTTTATTTCGTAGCTACATATTTCGATAATAAAAGGCGAACATTTTAGTATGGTAAAAGAGGTGTAAGGTCCCTATTTTTAGCTTAAAGTGTAAATAATAATAATAATAATAATAATAATAATAATAATAATAAAAACTAATCTCTTAAGGGGTTAACCGGTTCCATGTTTTGCCCGTATCATGTACGGGCATTCATGCTCCTATTGCAATTTATTATTCTTACCAGTAAAATCATATTGTAAATTTTGAATAATTTAGTCAGAACATTTTTCTAATTCAATTAGGCAAAAATTTCTGTTACGAAAAACTGATGAAAAAAGATTGAAAATTCCATAATAGACATGAAAAAAATCGACATAATTTGAAAATTTTTTTCAAAAATATTGATCTGTTAAGTGGTTTAATATGACAATTTTTTCACCTCAAAAACTGTTATTGCTCGGTGGCCTCAGGATAAATGTTGGCAATTTCTATCATTATAAATACGTTAACTCCTAAATCTATTTAACCTTTCTACCCTGTTCGAATTTTACTCAATCTTGTAAAAAACATTTCACACCAGAATTGTTATTTAGAACATTTTAATACATTTAATTGACTTATTTCTCTCAATCCATTATTTAACTTTCTTTATTAAAAAAGTTCTGGTTCGAATCATATAAAACAAATTATAGCTATGGGTCGAATAGACCCATTCAGGGTAGGAACATTAAAATGTATGACTGTAGAGCCTCTGTAAGAAATATTTACGTTATCAACTTCCTCACAATGTAAAATTTAAGAAAGTTACGCATAAAGCTATTACTTTAACTAATAATTCTCTCCGGGATTATAAAAAATGTTCTGGATTTTTCGCTTTTATTTCAAAGTTTCAAAACAATATTTTAATGTATTAGAAAATTCGAAGACCATTTATAATACTTTATCTTTCTCGGTAACATAGTAAGATTTCAGTTTTATATATTAATCTCATATAAAATATAAAATACTTTTGTTACATTTCTGTTTTTGCAAATTCTATTTCGATTAATTAAGATTTATTAGCAAAAAAATCTGTTTTGTCTTAAATTTTTCTGAACACTTAATTCGATAATTAATCTCGTATAGCATAGCTGCCAACTTTTACGCTTTTTAATTAACAATGAAATTTAATACTCCCTCTGTCCCAAATTAGTTGCGACATTTAGGTTGAAAAGTTTGTCCCAAATTAGTTGCTACATTTCAAGTAGGTGGAGTCATAAATAATTTCTGATGCAGTTTAGTAGATCGACACCAGTAAAATTATACTAGAATTTTAAATTTATACTAAAAAGAAAAAAGAAGTAATAGTTTGAATTAAAAGCTCTTAAATAGATTCACGATTGATTAGATTGAAGACAGTTTTACGTGATTACTGTTAAAAGAATCTTAATGGGGCGTGGCTTAAGAGCGTGTGAACCGGTATTTTTTAAATTAATTAATTACTTATTTATGGAATTATGGAGGGAATGTTAGGTACGTAAATATTGTTGATTGATAGTATAGCTCTCTGAAAAATGTTCACACAAAATCATAAAGTCATAAATATCAATAATCAGTACAAAAGTATTCAAATGTCGCAACTAATTTGGGACAGAGGGAGTAGCAAATTTTTTTATATTTAATGGGCGAATTCTGAGTTTCAATAAGTCAAAAACTTCTTTCACATATTAGTGGTAAGAAAAAAGCATAAATACTGGTGGCTGTGAGTGCAGTATAAAAAATATTTTTGTTACATTTTCATGTTTGCAAATTCTATTTCGGTTAAATAAAATTTATTTGCATGAGGCTCTGTTTTATCTTAAATTTTCCTGAACGATTAATTCGATAGTAAATATTTTAAATTGAAGTAGGACTTTGAGGAAATTCAGTATACTTGAAATTCTGCACCTTAACCACCTGAAGGTCTGGAATTTGTTCCACATTGTCTAAATTAGAAACTACCGCACAAAACCCAGAACTTTCCAATGTAATTTTATGTTAATTATTCACCTAAACGAAAGCGTTAAATTATTTTCAAATCAACTTGTTCGTAAATTCTGGTGGAAATCATTCAATTAAGAACGTATTTTATGAACTTGTTAACCCTTCGCACTCGTGAGGTGATTCCTACTGACCGCTAGTGTCCAGCATAAATGGATGTTTCAAATGCTCTGGACAATAGTATTTTAAACTAATTTTGTTCCCCTTATCAAATGGCCAAAAAATCTGTGATAAAAGATGGCGTAATAAACAGTAATATATTAGTGGTGTCAAAAGCATTTGACGTTTCGATTTATGAGAGACACCTTACAACACCAGTGGTAATTGAGAGTCACCTTTCGAGTGCAAAGAGTGCCCTTTGTGGTACAGGGCAAATTCATTGCTTAAATGTTGAAATTAATGACTGACACCGGAATTTGAAAACAACTTTACTTCTAGTTAAGAAAACTATATTTCACGCTTTAAATAAACCGCAAAATTTTTTACCAAAGTTCTGGTGCCAATGTGGCGTTTGGGAATTAAAATTAAGTGGTTTCATAGATATACCACCGCGCAGAAAGGGGTTACCGTAATTTCGGGTGTACAAGCCGCGGATCAAACAATTCTTTTTGGACCCAGAAATCTTATTTAGTGATTGAAGACAAATATTTACGGCGATCTAACTAGTTATATTTGTTTCTTAAAAATTTCTGGGTCGAAAAAGAATTGTTTGATCTGCGGCTTATACACCCGAAATTACGGTAAATTGAAAGTTGTATAATTGTTTGGATGCATGTTCATTATAATTTTGGAAGAATAATTAAAAAAAATAATGAAATTTTTAGATTTATTCACTGAACACGAAAATCTATTACGTAAATTTTCAAAAATATATAAAATAACAGTAGAGATAATGAATAACAAAACCAGTTAGCTGAAAAAGGACAAACATCAGAAAACACTTAAACGGTACTTGATAAATTTAATGATATTTTTCTACGAACTTTTCATTCCTTGCTCAAATTGTCTTTTTGCGTGTCTTGGACAATTTTCGAACCTAATTTCCGAAGAACCTTGATATAATTCTCATGAAATGTAGAATTTAAGATACTAGAACTTAAAGTTTAAAACTGATATTTTGTGACCACATATTTATTGTAATCTCTGTAGTGATCTCATTAGATTCGATGCTAGAAGACTAATTAGGAACTACGTGCTTAAAAGTGTAAGAATCGATAGCATAATTTTTTTTAGGAAATATGTAGGATTTTTGCAACGTTGCATTGACTTCTGGAGATACATTTTTATTTTCATTTGAAAATAAACAAAAACCAATAAATTTGTCTTTTTTTATAATCTAAAAATTTTATTTTTTAAAAGAAAACTTTTAACCAGTAGCCTTGTGATACTCGAAATCAATTATTCTTCGGAAAGAAAATACTTTTACAGAATATTTTATGAATTTTTGTTTCGTCTAGGAATGGAGTATAAATGCAATATTTTTCAAAAAGAAACAGTGATTTTCAACCTTTAAATATGGCTTATTTTTATATTATTATATTTTTTGTTATAACTAGAAGATCTACTTGGGCTTCCAGTGTTACAGGTTATGGGTAAGAACATAGTTGTCAAGTTTTACGCTTTTTTCCTACCACTATTTTTAACAGAAATATTTTTCTTATTTTATCATAAAAAACATCAATTATATAAGTCAATTTTTTTTTATTAAAAATAGTGGACTGAGAAAAGCATAAAAATTGGCAACAATGGGTAAAAACATGTTTTTTATTGAAAAATCTGATAATTTTCTTAACTTTTTATGTATTTTTAGTTTGCCCTCTAATTTTGAATTATCATGGTACGTACGGGAACCGTTATTTTCCAGGTAAAGTACCAGCATTGTTTTATAAAAAAATACTGTAGTTCAAAAGCGCGAAATTAGAGTCTTATTTAATTTTTCTACTAGAAAATTCTGGTACTGAAGATTTTTCTGCTCATGAAATTGCTTGATCCGCCAGAACTCTGATTATTAAATAGCCTGTAAATCGGGGGTCATAATTTTCGATTAACCCCTTGAAGGGCACCGGTATATTATATCTACCACTTAATTTTAATTCCCTTAAGCCACATTGGCACCGGAATTTTAGTATTAAATTTGTTTTTTACAGTGTAACTAACAAGACAGCTTTTACTTACTATCATACAAATTTGTTTATGAATTCCGGTGTCAATCAATGATTTGAACATATTAGGAACAGAAGTGCTTTGCCCCTCAAGGGGTTAACCCATTCTCGCGCAGTGTTGCCGGGCCGGCAACACCTAATTTTAATTCCAAACTTGCAAACGGCACCAGTAATATTTTAATGTAATTTTGCTTTTACAATGAAAGCTTAAATTAAGGAATTCCTAATATCTAGACAAGTCCTTTATAAATTCAGGTGTCAATCGACAATTTCTCATTTTACTGATAGAATTTGCTTGCGCCGGAAAGGGTTAAACTTTAGTGGTAAAAAAAAAAAAAAAAAAAAAAAAAAAAAAAAAAAAAAAAAAAAAAAAAAAACGTAAAAGGTGGCAGCTGTGAACTAGTTATTGGGCTAAAATGTGCTAGATTGCTACAATTTTCTAAAAGTTTTAATATCCAGATTTGCTCAATCTGTCACTAAATAAGGTGAATATTTTAAATTAAAAAAGTGTCAGCAACAAAATATTGCCAGGAATGCAAACGCTGCGCCACAAATGACCGACTGGAACAACAAAATTTTATTTTAATGCTCGTCTTATTGGATAAGTTTTCTGAGATTAATTAACCCATTAGTGCCTAGCGTCCCTTTTTAGGGACGCTTCAAAAGGTGCATTCAGCACTGTTTTTGACTCCGGTAAAAAAGAAAAGCGATAATTATTTTATTTAAATGATGAATTTTCGTGATTAATGAACTAAACTTAAATCTTCTAAAAATAGTGGTGCCAACCAAATAAAATTTACGGAAACGATGCTGGGCACGAATGGGTTAACCGCTTTCTTGATTTGACCATCTGTCATAAGGGTCATTTTTGCCAACCATGATTTGTCTTTTACACTTAAAATAATCATCCATTTGCAATTCAGCGCTTGCATCTCTCGACTGTGAATAAAAAAGTGTAATTCATCTCTTAACTCTGTTCTCCCGTATTCATTATTACGACCATTTTGTAAGTTTAGGATAATGAAAAATGCAATGTAAATTACTGTTATTCCCGGCGTATAATCCGCGGATCAAACAATCATTTTTTGATCCAGAAAACTTTTAAAATAAAATGTATCTTGTTAGATCGCGGTAAATATTTGCCTTCAATTACTAAATAAAATTTCTGGGTCGAAGAATAATTGTTTGATCCGCGGATTATACGGCGGAAGTTACTGTATATATCTTATATTTTTCCCGATCTTTTAAAATATTATCCACCTTTTAATCCAAGTTTTGAGGTTTTATAAATATTCTTTTGATTTATAGAAAGGAAGGACATATCTTATGAAAGAATTAAGTTACTAAATAATAAATTTAAATGAACTATATAAGATTTATCTTCTTAGATTATCGAACAATTTTTTTTTACTATCAAAACTATTCATTTAACAATGGGCTTTTTATAGTAACATGTAGTCGGATGCGATTATCCCAATTTTTATATCCACAAAACTTCTTTCTATCGAAGATTTCTGGCACTTTTTCAGTTTTAGCGCCAGCGGAAGACTTTTAATAAGTCTTTTCAAATGTTCGCTATTACCCTTTTTATCTCCTTCGTGAAATATGTACGATTTCCAACGGTCCATGACTAGATAATGTACAATATTATTTTTTAAAATTTCATTGGTTTCATTGTATACGTTAAAAATTAAAACATAATGGGGAACGGTAAGGCTTTACATCCATTGTTAAAGATGTTAAGAGTCATGGTGGCTTTAAAAAATAATAAAAAGTTCATTTTTATTTAGTATTTTAAAATGAACATAGTAAGCAATGGAATAACATTAAACTTATTCCGGATCACGAAGTGAGTATAATATATATGATTTGTCATTGGCTATAAATATACATATTTTTCAAATACATGCAAACATGAGTCTAGAGTGGAGATCATTTTAGGTATTGAAACAGATTTAAAGGATTGGAACCAATGGAATTTCTAGGTTTAGGATAGGGGAGCGAAATATTATTATTTTTTAATAATATATAGATTAAACAATATGGATATTACTATTCGAAAGTAGCAGTATTTAGTAGCAGATCCAATTTTCAAACAGTACTGCAGCAATTGCTGTAGTTACAAATAGCAAGCCATTAATTCTCACTAGAAAAAATGAGACAGTTTATAATAGAATTCAAATAATACGTGAAGCAAAGAATATTATAATGAGTATGTGCCAACAAAAAAGTAGACTAGTTGATATGATATGTGTTCATTGCAAAACAGGGTGTTTCACTACCAGACCTACAAATTTGCAGGAGGTGTAGAGGTCACAGAGACAACTTGGAATCACATAGCAATGCAGGGTCCAAAATGCTGTAGTTGCGAGTACAAAGCTATGTTGCCAGTGGGCTACTTTTTTTCAAAATTCTTGATTGGTACCACTTTTTGAAAATGGTAAAATTATCCTTATTAAATAACAATTTAATTAAGGCAAAAATAAGAGCAATTTTACAATTCCAAAAAACTGGTTCCAATCGAGAAATCTAAAATAAAAATAGGTAGCCCACTGGCAACACTGGTACATAAGAGCAGAGAAAAACAGCAAAAACAGCAACACATTAATGAGACCAAAAACATTTTAATGAAAGTTTGTACTATAGAAGGTGGTAGAATTTAAGTCCAAAAGTCGGAGGTCTGTCAGCGGCGCCGCATAGAATTCCTTGCTTCCTGAAAGATTCCTGGCGTATCGGCTGCGACGAGGTATTTACTGAAGGAACAGCTGATCGTTTTCAAGCTTGTCTGACATTTTCTGGTCGTAATTTCGACCACCTTGCGTAGTATAACCTTACAATAAAGTGTTTTATGTCCCATTAATATGTTGCTGTTTCTTTGTATTAGTGTTGCTAGTGGGCTACTTTTTATTTTAATTCAAATTTCTTGATTGGCATCAGTTTTTTCAAATTTTAAAATTCCTCGTCTTTTCTACGTATTTAATATGTTATTTAATAATGAGAATTTTACCATTTTAAAAAATAGTGCCAATTGATAAATCTAAATTAAAAAAAAGTAGTTCATTGGCCCCGTACCATAAATCGCAACTACGGCATTTTGGACTCTGCATTGTTATGTGATTTCGAGTCCTCTCTGTGCACCCTACACCACTACAAGCTTGACGATCTGGTAGTGAAACACCCTGTGTAATATTTTTATATGAGGGAGCTAATCATATCGAATGGAAAAAGATGAAAAATACAGCCATTGTATAGACGCAAACCCTTAAACTGTTTTGTACCAAAAATTTTAATAATAAATTTTACCTTTTTAATCGCCTTAATTTGTCTTAAAATAATCGCCTTAAAAATGTATTAAAATTTTGTGGTACAAAAAGGCGAAAATTCGGTAGCCACGCCATGGGCAAATACATTTTTGTTGATGTGTTGTTTATAAACCGAACTGATTTGCCTCATTTAATTGCACGAAAAGTGATCACAGTTTAAAAAAAGGAATAATCATAAAGGTTGCTTGGCTAATATATTTACCTATAACTTTATCATTGGATAAAAGTTTCTCAGTAGCCGAGTACAACTGCTGAGATTAGAGTTAACCTTTTGTGCTCTCGTAGGAGTATTTCATTCTACTTAGTTTTTATCGCCAAGTGTCACAATGACACCAGAAATCTTGATGAAATTTATTTAAGAAATTAATGAGCTTTTTCTTGTGCCTGATAAACCAAATTTTTTGTTTGCAAAATACTAGGCACCAATGTGACATTTGTCACAGTGCCTTGGAAACTTTATTTTCAATTTTTAACAATAATAGCTGTGGCACAATACTTAATAGTAAAAATTATTTTTTTTAATCTTATAAAACAGCCTATTTTACTAAAATTTTATTTAAAAAATAACTTTTCAAAAATCCCTACTATCTGTAGATTCATTAAATCTGTATTATTACTAAATTTTTTCTAGGATACTGGGATTCCAAGAACTTTTTATGTAACGGTAACAGGAAAAATTTATGTAACAGAATATTTTATAAAAAAATTTCCTGTGACCCATTACTTAAAATGTTCTTGGTATTACAGTATCCCAGAAAAAGTTTAATAACTCTACAGACTTTTAATTTTTTACATTGTAGTTGTCAAATATTTTACATTTTAATACCACTAAATTTATTAAAATGTTTCACTCTATTTTTGCTTATAGCTCATGTTAATATGCTTAAAAAGGCGTAAAAAATTCTAGTTATATGTATGTTAACCCTCTAATGCTGGTTTGACCCCAGTCTTTATCCATAATTTTCGGATTCTTACTGGAAGTTTTAAACGAAATATCTCTACTTTATGTACTTGAGAAACGTCTCTCATTAACACTAGGCAGCCAGAAATTTTATTAAAGGTTTCTACAAACGTTACACACCAGGATGCTTAATTATAACTTTATTATCATATTCATTTAATTTATTTCGTCGTGGCATATATTGAATATTTTTTAGAAAGAGATTATTGGTTAGAATCGAAATATTTTTATTCAGTAGCGGTCAAAACGACCACAACCGCGGCTCTAGTGTTAAATAAAGCCAAAAATACTATTTTTAATTTTTGGAGTGAACTCAAAATTTCTGAATAAAAACACAGGCCTGCTATAATGTCCATGGTAGCATTTTGTAGTTACCTTGTCAAACTACACAATATGAAAAAAATGTTGCCTGTCGGCTAATTACTTAAAGTTCAGATTTCTTGATTGGCACGTATCTCAAATGATAAATCTCCCCTTATTTTCACCTTATTTAACATGTTATTAAATAAGGCTAAATAAAGCTAATTTTACTATTTCAAAAAAAGTGCAGCCAATTAAGAAATCTCAATTTGTAAAAAGCAGCCCACTACTAACACGATTTTGGCATTAGATAGTTAGATATGATTCCGACGATATAGTGTTACCAACAAGTTTTCTAATTTAGAAGTTTTTTTATATGGATATCCCGAATTCGTACCAAACATTTTAGAAAGATATCTTTACTATACTTCCTAGAAATCTTCCGTTAATAATTAGCGGAATTCCTTATTTAGATTTCTGATATGCTTATAGATTCCCAGAATTTCAGAATTTCTTAAACAGAGTCCCGATGGGATTAGAAAGTTAAGGAAAAAAAGACTAAAAATTTTCATTATCGTAATTTCCGGCTTATAATCCGTAGATCAAACAATAAGGTTTAAACCCAGAAATATTATTTCATAAAATACACCTTATTGAATAGCGGTAAATATTTGCCTTCAATAAATAAATAAAATTTCTGGGTCGAAACATGATTGTTTGATACGCGGATTATAGGTAAGAAATTACGGTATTTTAAATGTATACTGAAGTATTCATATGGATGCTTACCGTAATTTCGGGTGTATAAGCCGCGGATCAAACAATTCTTTTTGGACCCAGAAATCTTATTTAGTGATTAAAGACAAATACTTACGTCGATGTAAGTAGTTACATTTGTTTCTTAAAAATTTCTGGGTCGAAAAAGAATTGTTTGATCCGCGGCTTATACACCCGAAATTACGGTATATATCATACGTTACGTGTATTCCCTGCTTATATACTGTTTGCAGTTTAATCACGTTAGATTACAGCCGAAAAGTTTCCGTTACAAAATACAACTGACATCGTAATATTTTTTTTATTTTGATCACGTATTTTCATAATATTAAAATACATTATTCCATAACATTCTCTTTGAATATATCAAGTTCATAACGTGTGCAACAGATTTAAAATACTTCCCAAATGTTAGTGGAAATGTTAAACATTTTTTACTTAATAATAATTTCTCAGTAATATAAGTATTGTGTTTTGTGTATTTTAAATTTATGATAAGTGAATATATTTGCAATACACATATATTTAACGTCTGAATTTAAAAAACTATTAAAGGATTGAATAATTTAAATTAAGACAGGTTTGAATACATTTTTAAAAAATAAATAAAATTTATATCGAAATGTTTACTTTTGCATTTTTGAATTTTTTTAGTGTGTTAATTTTATATATATATATATTTTTTTTAATGTATTCAAGTCTGTCTTAATTTATGTTATTCAATCTTTTAAAAGTGGATATATGTTTGTCGCAACATTGGTTTGCGAGAAAGAAGTAATAATTGTGCATTTTATAAAATCGTAATTATTTTATTTCTTGTTTTCTTCTAACAACGTATTTTAAAGTGTTTACAGAATTTTAATAAATACCTTCCTGTGTAATTTTCCCGAAAATAATACATTTTTAACGCTTTACAGGAAGTCAAGCCCCAAGTCCAGAATTCAGCCAAAAATCACGAAGAGCCAATGGTGACAGAAAAGATGCCTCACATGCTCATAGGGTACACAAAACGGTAAAATAAAATAAAAGATTTTTCATTAGTTACGTTTCTTATGCCAATGAATGGTAAACTGTAGCAATGAGTAATAGTAAAGAAAGTAGATTTAGTAGAGATACTGAATAGTTGGAATGAAAGTGAATGGTATACTATTGAGTAATACACTACTATTGAGTAGCAACAAATAGTAGTGCGTAGATACTAATTTTTACCCTTTTTTTTTAACCACTGAAAGTTAATAGTAAATATTGTCTTATTTAGTCGTCGAAATCTCATGATTGAACAAGGAGAAAATATCTATTAAATTTTATCGGCAGCCAAAAAGCGTAAAGGTTAGCAGCTATGGTAGTGAACGATGTTTTGTATCTGTTTATTTTTAGATGTCGTTCTAAAAACGGACAATTTTACTTCAGCTGCATTTGGTAATATAAAAAATACATAATAAAAATAAGTCTAGAATGTCATTGTTTATACTTTCAATAGAAAATAGTTGTCCATTATTTTTGTCAATGGCATAAATGTAGTTATTAATAAATAGGAGGAAGCATATAGTGTACTGTTTATGAGTAGCAAGTGAAGTAACTGAGGAGGTTGCCACAAGATGACAGCTGTTTCTTTTAATCGGATCAACGGTTTCTAATTCTTACGGGTGAAAACTTTCACCAGTAATCTTGAATAACAAATTTCGTCGTATTTTAGCGCCTTGTTGATGACAAATTTCTTTTACAAATACAGTAACGAATTCTAATACTTATTACGAGTGTCAGTTTACCCAGGTATTATAATCCTTTCATTGACATTGATCAAAGGTGTCTTGGTTGTCACAATGTTTCGGAGTTACTACCGTCGAAGTAAAATCCCAATACTAAAAATGAATATCATGTTTTTATTGTAATTTTTTTATTGAAAATTTACATTAAAGGCTTGTAAATAAAGAAGAATTTTCTGCTTAAATTTAGTGCTGGAACAGGATTTGTACGCTTCAAGGGTCTCTTACCCGAATGTTTGTAAAGTAATATTTTCTTTATTTAATGGAAAAAAATTCTAATTTTACGTATAGCAATCAGTACATTATGAATTTTCTGGTGCAAAACCACCTAAAATCCCAGGCATCCCCTGATACGTACGAACCCTGTGAAAGTTTGCTGCGATTTGCTGAATTTTTGCAAAAGCGGCTAAAGTTGAAGCTTCAGTATTTTAAAGATACATCTGTTCTTATTTTTTTAAAATTTCATAGTTGCATAGCGTCAGGGAAATGCTGCATCATTTTACCACCCATGTTATTATATTCTAAATTTGGCCTGATTTATTCTCTGAGTATTTTGCGATTAAAAACAAAGTTACTATATAATACTATGATTTTGAAAAGTAAACGGATAGGATTTTTCGAAATAGCAGTTTAAAAACATGATGAAAACACAATTAAAAAAGGCAGTCAGTGTATGGAGTCGTAATGTAAATATATTATAATACAGGAATATGCTTATATCAAATATTGTTTGTAAAAAAAAAATAAAATTTAAAATAACAGACATAAAACTATAGAGCAAGAGAGAACCAATTAACACAGCTAAATTTAAACAGCATTCTAGCCATTATTTAATGGCATAATTCCTCAGATTTCTGATTGCGAAATATACTATTAAAATTTAGTGGTAGCAATAGCCCAACTGTTGCGCCACTTTTCCGTAATTGATATACGCTGTCCCCAAAACATATGGACAATGTATTACTTTTATTACCACTATATCAAAAGATTTTGCATATTCCATGCTCTGTACCTGTGACGCAAACACTTCAAAATATTAAATCAATACTATTTATTCCATTCTCATATAGTTGGAAAATGCTTCGTTAAGTTTAATTCTCTGCAGTTGATATACAGTGGTGTCCAAAAGTTCGTAAAATGCTTAAAACATGGAGTAAATATTCGTAAAATTATTCAAAATTACTTGCGGAGATTAATTGTTTGAAGAAGAAACATTGAGTTTATGCCAATCATTTCTGTCGACTACGTGATGCGCAAAATACCTGCCCATGTCGGCACACTTATAAACCGGTTCACGCGGTATAGGCAGTTCAGACGAATTTCGTAGAACTGATGTGCCAAGAAACATTGTTACGATGAAACACGATTAATGATGGCACAAAGACGCCAACTGGACATGTTTGCGAAAGGAAAAATCGTTCAAATGCTGGAATCCGAAGTGTTTTGAATTCTGAACGTGGACCAGTTTGTGATCTCAAAACTGTGGCAGAGGTTTCAAAGTAAGGGCGATGGTACCCGATGACTAGTACCAGGTCGACCAAGAGTCACAAATCTTCGCCAAGACCGATATCTGGCAATAAGGGCGCTCAGAGAGGCAGTACTACCAGATAACTTGGTTCGGTGCTCACAGTCGCCACAGGAACACGAATTTTGAGACAAACTGTTTACAGGAGACTCAATTATGCTGGCCTCTATGTCAGACGGCCAGCAGTTTGCATTATTCGCACGTCTGCGCATAAACGCGCTTGTTTAAACTGGGGTTTGAAACATCAACATTAAAGTGAGGGAGAGTGGGCCAATGTGATGTTCAGTGACGAGTTCCGATTTAGTCTGAGTAGTGATTCTCGTCGAGTAACGATATGGAGAGAGCGTGGAACACGGTTCGAACCAAGAAATATATTAGAAAGACATCTTTTTCCATCAGGGGGAGTAATGATATGAGCAGGCATCATGTAGACGGCCGCACAGACCTCCATATCTTTGACACGGTGTCTGTGACTGGTAAAAGATGCAGAGACGAAGTTCTTGAGCCTTATGTTTGCTTATTTCGAGGTGCTGTCGGTCCTGACTTCATATTCATGAATGATAATGCGCTTTGTCACCGTGCGTTACTGGTTGACGACTTTCTTGAAACGGAAAACAACTAGCGTATGTCGTGGCCTGCGAACTCTCCGGATTTAAATCATATCGAGCATGTATGGGATAGGATCGGGAGACAATTTGCAGCCCTTTCGAATCCACCACGCTCCGATCCAGAATTGGTTGGTTGGTTGTATGGAATTTAATGGCGCAAAATCCTTTCAAGGACATGCTGCGCCAAGCTAAATGGTACAAGAATGAAATCATGCAAGAAGAAAAAACAAAAATAAAAGAAAAGGCTACCTGGATGGGGTATCCCATCCAGATGTAGTCAAATTAACGTTGAAGTATCAAAGTACAATAAAAAAGTAGAAATAAATACAGGTAAAAAATGGAACGAAAGTAACTGGATGGAGTCTCCAACCAGGTGCCAAGTAAGAAAGGCAAACTCAGGAAACACAAAAAACTAAAGATATAAATAAAAGCCAGTCCGTTTCAAGAAGTCAAAAAGTGCCCCATGAGGTGTTTCCCCAATGAGGTTTGTCAAGAGTGGTGATGAGGATTTAAAATAAATTCTATACAAATGTCGGAGGCCAGGACAATCAGTTAAAACATGGTGAATAGTCAGGTAATCAAAATGACAGTGAGGAGACATGGGTGCATCCTACCGCAGTAAAAGATGTTTGTGCGTGATTCTTGAATGTCCAACTCTTAGACGAGTCAGAATAACATCAGATTTTCTTGGGTAAATAGAAGGTCAAGTCTTAATTATTAGTTTAACATAATGTAGTTTATTGTTGTATTCTAAATCCCAACTTTTTTGCCAGTTATTCTTCATAAAAAGATTGATATGTAGTTTAACATCAGAACTGTATGACGTAATGGATTAACAGCAAGTTTTGACGCCTTATCAGCTTTGTCATTACCAGGAATACCCATGTGCCCCGGTACCCAGCAGAATATAATATTATAGCCACGACTAGTCAATTCATTATAAAAATCTAAGATGGATGATACATAAGGATGCTTATTGAAAGATTTAATTGCGTCAATAGAGCTATTTGAGTCTGTATAAATGATAAAGGAAGTGTCATGATGATGAGATATGTGTATCAAGGCTCTCTCTATTGCTATTAATTCAGCAGTGAAAACGGAAATTGAAGAATTGAGTCTATAGCTGAGACGAGTATTACCTGAAAAAATGCCACAGCCAACAATATCCCCTCTCTTGGAACCGTCTGTGTAAACATCGATGTAATTCTGATAATTCGTACGGTGTGCTGCAAATAATTGCTGAAATACAGAAGCGGTTAACTTGTTTTTATCATATCCTTTAAAAGGGTTAAGTGAAATAATGCTAGGAGGATTCCAAGGAGCGAGAACATGTGAGGCACATGAACTCACCTCAATATTATGCAGAGGGCTATTGTGAATAATGTTCCTCATTCTAACACCAAAAGATGGAGTGCAAGATGGTCGATGTTGATATAAAATATCGTTATCAGTATTTAAGATGTAGGTTTGGAGTGGATGACCGTGATGGGAAAGAATACGATAGTATAGGTTCAAAGAGAGTTTTTCTCTGATGTTATATAATGATGGTTCATTACATTCAACATACAAGCTTAAAACTGGTGATGTACGAAATGCACCAGAGCACACGCGAAGTGCGCTATGATGCACAGTGACAAGTTTCATAAGAACAGACTTAGATGCAGAGCCATAGACCTGGCAGGCATAGTCAATTTTTGACCGGATAACAGCACGGTAAATCTTAAGAAGAGAGTTCCGGTCTGCTCCCCAAGAAGTATTTGATAGTACCTTAAGTACATTAAGCGATTTTTCGCATCTTGTCCTTAATTGTAAAATATGTGGTAAAAAAGTTAGTTTCTTGTCAAAAATCAGCCCTAGATATCGAACACTGTCCACAACAGGAATACGATTTGAACCAATAAAAATTTCAGGATCAGGATGCAGATCCCTACGTCTACAAAAATGCACACAAGAAGTTTTGTCTTGAGAAATTATAAAACCATTTTTATTAGTCCAAATGAGAATACGATTGATAGCTATTTGCAATTGTCTTTCAATAAAACGAATATCCTGTCCGATACACATAATTCTAAAGTCATCAACATATAAATCTCCTTTCACTGAAGGAGGAAGTTGGCTGAGAATGTCATTTATTTTTATAGCAAAGAGGGCGACACTCAGGACACTGCCCTGGGGTACACCCTCTTCTTGTACATAGAAACTAGAAAGAATTCTGCCTATGCGAACTTGGAAAAGTCGCACAGAAAGAAAGTTTTTTATAAAAATTGGAAGGTTCCCGCGAAAATTCAAGTTAAAAAGGTCACGAAGGATCCCATAGCGCCATGTTCTGTCATAGGCTTTCGCCATGTCAAAAAATACTGAGACCAAATGGCTGCGTTTAAGAAAAGCTGTCCTAATGTAATGTTCAAGATGTATTAAATTATCGATAGTTGATCTACCACGTCGAAATCCACTTTGAAATGCAGCAAGGCAATTGTTAGTTTCTAAAACATGAACGAGGCGGCAATTAACCATTTTTTCAAGTAATTTGCAAAGGCTGCTAGAAAGTGCGATAGGTCTGTAATTATTAGGGTTCGTAGCATCTTTTCCTGGTTTAGGAAAAGGAATAACAATAGATCTACACCAAGCACGAGGAAAACTGTGTTCCATCCAGATTCGATTGAAAAAGGAAAGGAGGTTTTCAAGAGAGCAGATAGATGCTTGATCATGATGTAGGTGATGCCATCATGACCAGGGGCAGATAACTGACTGTCTTGCAAACACTTTTTTAGCTCGGATATAATAAAAGGATGATTATATGAAAATGAATTATGGGTATTAAAATTAATCCTGGCAGTTTCATTTTGTCTTTTGTAACTTAAAAAAGGTTCCGGATATGCATCTGATTTCGATATTGAAGCTAGGGTAGACCCTATTGTCTCAGCAATGTTCTTAAGAGATGTGATAGTATGACCATTATGTTTTAAAATAGAAATATGATTTTCTGAATAAATGCCCATACATTTTTTGACTTTTGCCCAGAGCTCTTTACTTGATGTATTTGAGTTAATGCTAGAGACACAATGAATCCAGGAATCACGCTGGCTTTTTCGTCGCACTTTTCTAGCCTCGGCCTTTGCTTTTTTAAATGCAATATAGTTATTATTGCTAGGATATCTACGAAATATGCCCCAAGTTTTTTGTTGTTTTTTCTTTGCCATTTGGCAGTCGTTATTCCACCAAGGTTTTCTGTTTTTGTGACTAGTAGAAGTTTTTGGAATGCTAGCATCAGCAGCATTGATAATACAATCAGTTATATTATCAAGTGCTTTGTCAATGTCACCCACTATCATGTTGTTTGTTATATTTGCAAGCATAGTAAATGCTGGCCAATTGGCTCTGTCATATATGTATCTTTTGGGATAGTTATTAGAATCTCCATCAGGAGTAGTCAATGAAATAAAAGTAGGAAAGTGGTCACTGCCGTGCAGGTTATTTGAGACACAGAAGTTCTATAATGGATAGAGTGAGGGGGAGCAGATTGTTAGATCTATTGCATGAAAAGTTCGGGTTGGCTCGTGAAAATATGTGTAGTCACCATTATTTAACAGGCATAGCCCATTGTCAGAAATTAGTTTCTCTATTATATCACCACGTGCATTATTTTCTGAGTTACCCCATAATTGGCTATGGGCGTTAAAGTCCCAATAATAATGAGGGGCGTGGGGAGTTGGGAAAGAAGATCATCAAGGTGTGCTGAGTTAATAGTTTGGTTAGGTGGCAGATATATGGTACAGATTGTAATGAGACGTTTAATGTGTACTCTGATTGCTACAGCTTGTAAATTTGTGTTTAATTGTATATGAGAGTGGGGTAAGCTGCGAGAGATGAAAAGAGCCACCCCACCGGTGGCCCTGTTACTACTAGTAAAGTCTTTTCTATAAGTAACATAGTTGCGTAATTTCGCTTTGTCATTTGGTTTTAGATGGGTTTCCTGCAGAGCTAAGCACAGTGGTTGATGGTCAGAGAGAATGTCCCGGATTTCATCATGTTTATTACGGTAACCATGGCAGTTCCAAGAGATGATAATATTCACAAATTGGAGAATTAGGGTTGAGTATCTAAGTTATTTGCCATAAGGTTTTATAGTGTCATTCAGGAACAAATTCTTCAAATACAATATTTTCGTCAACATCCGAGTCATTGCTATAGGGCTCGGATTCCATAGCCTCGTCCGCGTATTGCTGGAACTGTTTTGGATCTTTAATATTTCTTATGATTGAGCTGATGCCAGAATTTCGCTTCCCCTTTTCAGCAGTCTTCCATTGTGGAGATGCTGGAGTTGAGGTTTTATTTTTGATAGTTTGTATAGGCGGTTTTTTTAAATTCTGTTTTCTGGGAGCATCAGGTTTCTGTGGAATATTGGTATTCATGGCAGCTTTTGTCTTAGTTTGGGGTTGAGATGACTTATTGGATAGAGCTGTCAGTTTCTGTTGTTTCTTCTCTATGTCAATTTTTACAGGTTCAGAGGATAGGGTGTTGGTCGATTCTTTAACAGGAGTACTGGTTGATTGTGTTACAGTTGATTTACTGGATGGAAATTGGGAATCAGTTTGTGTACTTATGTGTCTTACGGATTTTGATTGATTCTTAAGTAAGCTGGAGTAGGAAATTCCAATGGATGGTGTTCTGAATTCAACAAGCTTGCGGGCATCTGAGTACGACAAATTCTGAGTAATTTTTATGGTAATTATTTCTTTTTCACGTCTCCAACTAGAACAAGTGCGGGAATAGGCTGTATGATCGCTTTTACAGTTTGCACAGCGTACGGAATTTTCACATGTTTTATTGTCGTGACCGACTTCTGCGCAACGTGCGCAGGTAACAGATCCACGACACTGGCCATTGGTGTTAGTATGGCCATAACGCTGGCATTTAAAACATCTGAGAGGGTTTGGTATGTATGGTCGGACTGGACAGCTTAGATAGCCAGCTTTAATTCTAGCTGGTAAATTAGGACTATTGAAGGTTAAAATAATATGTTTAGTAGGTAGTATTTCTTCATTGCGACGGATAGTAATACGGCGTACATCTATGACATTTTGGTCTTTTAAATTTTCTAGAAGTTCAGCTTTAGTAGAGTATAACAAATCAGGCTCAGATATTACACCACGACTTGTGTTTAGAGTTTTATGTATTTGTACAGAAACAGAAAAGGTGCCTATTGTAGAGCAATTAGAAAGAATTTGTGACTGTTTAGCTGTAGAAACCTCAACCAGTAGATCCCCAGATTGCAGTTTTTTGATAAAATGGCCGTCCCCCAGCACTGACTGGAATGTTTTTGCAATGAGAAATGGTGAAGTCTTTTTAAATGAATTATCGGATACGCTATCAGTACGTTTAATGATGAAAAAACGAGTGAATGATAGAGTCTGTGCAGTTTGTTGCTCTCCACTAGGGAGAGAAGTAGAAGAAAAAGAAATGTTTCCATCCATATTTAGAAATAATAAGATTCAGACCCCGGCCGCACCACCCTATCCCGAGCCCTACAAGGGGATGCACATTCGTGCACCAGTGCTAGCCAGGGCCCATACGGTCACAAGACAACCCTATGTCAGTCACCACCCTTAACGAGATGACTAGTAGTTGCTCGATCACTTGATCCCTAAAGCCAGTGACAAAGTCAGCTGACCAGCCGATTGATGCATACGGGACCAAATGCATCTCCCGTCTACCTGAAGCAGAGGCCAAAGTAGTGTGTTGGTTTCCCTCAACTACCAGGATCCCCCTTTCCAGGGACACGGGTCGCCACGCACGGCCAACACGTGGGTGGTTTACAATTCTCCGTGAGTCGATATGGAGGATGACATCGGCTCATACAGAATTGCCCTCACCTCCGAAGAGGAAACCACAATGAGAGTGAAACAAAGATGAAAGGAAGATAAAAGGATTAAGAGGAAAAGGAAAGAAGAAAGATCACTCAGGTGCCCCGGGGTTGTGAAGCCCGTGAATACCTACAGAAGGTATCCCCCTGGGGGGCGATCCAGAATTGAAAGGAGCTCTCAAAGAAGCTTGGAACTGTTTAAACCCTAATTCATTCATAAAATCACAGCAGGTAAGGGCTGTCAGAGGTGACCACACGCCTTATTAAACTGCAGCATCACTGTTTTATTTAACATTTTCTTTCATTTTACCTTTAAAATGTGAACATTTACTATGCTCGGTTTTCTTTAAAATTGCTTTTTGGATAATAAAAGTAAATATTATAGTTCTTTTGAATTGTTTCCTTAATTTATAACCGTTTTACACTCGCAAACCACGTTTCACCACATTCCGATTTACATTTCTTTCATTACTTACTTAATTATCAATTATGCTTAACTTTTGGACACCAGTGTAGCTCAAATTTGGCGTTTAAATGTTCAAAATGATAAAGTTTCTGTTATAGCCAAACAAATGAAGTGTAGCAACAGTATTGCCGCATCTAGCGTATTTTTAATTTGAAATATTGAATTCAAACCAAAAAATTTTAAATAGCAATTTTCTTTTAGAATTTTCTTTTGGGATTTATATTATCTCATAAACCAAAAACTATTAACCCTTTCCGGCACACTGTGCCCGGTCTGGGATACCTAATTTTAATTCCAACCTTGTAAACGGCACCAAGAATATTTTAGTAAAACTAGGAGGCTCCGCCCCCCCTGCTCGCTACGCTCGCCAACCCCCCGCGTAATCGCTTCGCGATTCCAAGTTGTATGCTACCTCTGCTTGCTACGCTCGCCAATACTCCATGGAATCGCTTCGCGATACCTTATTTTCCATACACTCAATTTTGGAATTCCTCTCATAAACGTACAGTTATTAAAATACCGAGCATTAAATATCCATAAAAACCAGGAAAATCTACCAAAATAGCAGCATAAGGGGAAAAAAAAGGAAGTATACTCATTTCCAAGTTCACCCGAGACGGAGCCCTTTCCTGATTGGTCTATTCGACTCATGGAAGGTGTGGTCCACCCGGACGTGTTTCCGGAAACCTTACACATCAGCATCATTCCTGGAGATTTGTTTAAGGCTAGTTTTTTTTTTACTCTAGAAGGATTTTGCTTTTTCTATAAAAACTTAAATTAGGGGTTTCAAAATAACTTAGAAATTCGTTTGTGAAATCTGGTGTCAGTCGATAATTTCTAATTTGCTAGCAGATTTTGCCCGTGCCCTAAAGGGTTAAAACTTACTTGTGATAATTCGAATTGCCTAAACAAAAAACCCGTCAGATGCAACAACACTGCGTAGCAGATTTGGAATTTATGAAATTTTATTGAAAGGCAACTGCGCGATTGTAAACGTGTTAAGTTAAACCCCCTCCCCATTCAAAAAAAAAAAAAAAAAAAAAAAAAAAAAAATCAGCGACAAAATAGAGATTTTGAAATCAGTTTAAACAAAATAAATTTGTTTGTGAATTTGCTAGGACTTTAATGTATCCTATTAGAGATCTATTGTTCTCCGTTGTATACAGATAAGTAAATTTTATTAACCCCCTGATCACCGAGCAAAAGGGCAAAATTGTAATATTGTTCTTTTCTCTGTAATTTTTAATATGCTAAAAAAGATGTTTTTTCAACGTGATACACACACACACACACACACATATATATATATATACGTATAATTATGTATAGGTATATTAGCCTCCAGAATATTAATCATTACTTAAATTCTTAAATCTTGATTGTAACTAGAATTATGTTATTTTAACCTTCCTACACTGTTCAAATTTTACTCAATCTTGATAAAAATACTTTACACCAGAATTGTTATTTAAAATATTTTAATATATTTAATTGACTTACGTCTCTGAATCTTTTATTTAATTTTCTTTATGAAAAAAATTCTGGTTCGAATCGTATAAAACAAATTATAGTTATGGGTCGATTAGACCCATTCAGGGTAGGAAAGTTAAATAATGCTGCTATCGCAGTAAAACTTGCAGCTTAGAGAACGGATATATCAGGTCGCCGTGGTGAGACAGTTAGTATCTTTTATATATATGTCAATAATATATGTCGGACATCTATACTGAAATTGCACAATAGAAAGGAGTATTTCCACTGGGCTAAAAAAAACTGGTAATATGAACGATTAGGTGTTTTCTTCGGTTGCGAAAAAAATCAATTTGGGTATATCCCTGATGTCTGGGCATACTATTAGCATAACCTGCATCGAGAACCTAGCAAATTCTTTAGTCAAAAATAGAACTAGTGGTTTTAAGCGTGGGGCAAATTCCATTTCGACTGAACAATGAATATTGCTTTTCTTAATTATTGACAGTTCTTTGAGGATTATCAAAATGTCCTCTAACGCTAGCTTCTATTTCGAAATAACTCAATGGGAAAAAATGAAAATTCCTAGAAAACAATGTTTTGATGCTAAACTTTCACTCAACAACAGTTTGGTTTAAGCAGGATCAAGTAACTGTTGTACACAATCCACCCATCATCCCAAATTAGAAAAAAAATCGAATACCTTTTCGAAGTACTTACACAGCAGGTGTACATTAGAGAACTTAAATAGAGGTTAAGAAAAAAACTTTTATATTTTGATGTGTTGTAGGGACAACGTTTTTCCTTTCTAGATGTCTAATTCTTTTGGCTGAAAATGTTAGAGATTTTAGAAACAGTGTGTTCCAGATTCCAACTGTCAGATTTCAATTTAAACTGAATGCATAAGTAATACTTCATAATATCTTTATGTGTTAGCTAAAGTCAACAGGCTAGTGTTAATTCTTTTGTCCTAGGAAATACATGAAACTTGAAAAAATTTCTAGTTTTAAGTTAGTGGATATTATCACATTTGACATTGACTGTTTATTAAAAAATAATCGACGAAAATGCTAACAAATGAATACTACTTTTCGCTAATGCAAACTAACTTATTATGACTTGCAGACTAGTAAAACAAAGAAAATGAAAGGCAAAGCGTATTACCCTGGCTACTGCTAAGGTGAAGTAAATTTGGGTCATCTTTTCCATGGCATTCAAATTTAAATATTCTCTTTATTATAGGACATAACTTACACAGGACATTGCAGGACATAACATATTTTCATTTTGAAAAATATAAAATTCTTAGCCCAGTCGTGTCTGATTTTTTTCCAGCCTAGTATCGTGATAAATTGTATAGTAAATGGTGTGAAATGAATGGAAAAGTTAAAAAAAAATTACTCTTTGGAAAACTATTTATTTAACTTATAAAAATCTAAACGTCCCAGTTTTGAGACTCTAAGTACGAAAGTGTATGGGTTTTCTCCGTTGCTGTCTGTTCATTAAGATCTATGATTTACAATTTCTTTTGTTACAAAAAGTTTATATATTACTCGGATTGTTATTTGACTATGAAAATTGTTTGTTATCACTTACTTATGGGAAGAGGACGAGTGGGCTTGTCTGAAGATCAAGATCCCCTTCCTACCCACCCTTAGCCCCTCGCATAGTAAAAATTTATGACATACAGTTATGTTTTGTATTATTTAGTATTGTGTGTGTGTGTAGATGTAAGTATTGTTTAACTATAAATTCTATAGTAATATTTTGTCGTATTTTCTCTGTCACTGTCTGGGCATTAAATTTAAGTTTTATGGCATTTATTTTGTTATAAAATGGCTATTTATCATTCGGGTTATTATTTGGCTATAAAAATGTCTAGTATTACTATAGGGCCGGGCTCGACTCAAGAACACTCAATAAAAGTACCCTGGCCCCCACACACTTAGCCCCATAGTAAAAATTTATAATAATCAAGAATTATTAACCCTTCCGGCACACTGTGCCCGGTCTGGGATACTTAATTTTAATTCCAAATTTGCAAACGGCACCAATAAAATTTTAGTAAGAATTTACATTTACAATAAAAGCTTAAATTAAGGAATTCAAAATATCTAAAAAATTCGCTTGTGAAATCCGGTGTCAGTCGATAATTTCTTATTTTTCATCAGATTTTGCCCGTGCCGGAAAGCGTTAATAGAGTATATGTACCATATATACTCGCATATAACCCTTTGCGGCGCAGGGTAAATTCATTGCTTAAGTATTGAAATAAATGACTGACACCGGAATTCGAAAACAACTTTATTTCTAAATAAGAAAACGCTATATTTCATGCATTCAATAAACCGTAATTTTTTTAAACAAAATTCCGGTGGCAATGTGGCGTTTGGGATTTAAAATTAAGTGGTATATCTATGAAACCACCTCCCCGCAAAGGGTTAAGTCGACCTCTTACCTTTCAAATGTAAATTCGGCAAAAAATTAAAAACTCGCATATAAGTCGCCGTCATGAATTTTTACTTCAATTTTTGCACAAAATAGAACCTAATATTTTTCTTACTAATGCGAAAAAGTAGTAAGTAAACAAAGAGCAATCATTGATTTTTTTAATTATAAATTATAATCATTTATATACTTTAAATTCTATTTTTTTAGTTATACACGGAAAAGCCAGAATTTTCTCAGTATTCGAAGGTGTTCTTTTTCATTTTTGGCTTTTGTAATTGACCTGCGTAAGACAACCCCCAATTTACTTGCAGAAAATTACGAGAAAATCCTCGAAATATACGCGAGTAAATATGGTATATATGTAGTAGCAAACAAATTAGTAACATCAGGATATAAAATACTAATGTAGTACATAACTTAACGTTAGTATATAAATTTATACTAAGCTAATTGCTAAGATTGGGGAGGTGTGTGTGCCTTGTTCTTAAGCCGAGCCTACTACTCTTCTCCGCTCCCATCCTCATAGTAATAATTAAAAGAATGTTATAGCCAAATAATAATATTAATAATATGTAACCATTTGGTAACAAATTAAAAATCATAAAGCATAGATTTAATGTATATATAGTAGCGGAGATAATCCCAACCGTTTCGTGCTTAGCGTTCCAAAAATTGGACTGTACATAAATGTTGAAATTCGAACAAAAAGGTAGAAATCTGAAAAAATGCAAAAATACGTATTCTATAATAATGGTTAGTCCTGTAAATAATACCACTTATAAAATAATTGATATAAAATAAAACACATACATTAATTTTTCTTACGCATCATTTTATGAGAAAAAAGCATTATTCCGTTACCCGCAAATTTCGATATACTGGCAATAAGAAAAATAGATGAGGCGCGCTGGAAGTACTTATCACTAAAAAATTATAAAAGCATTTTTAATAGTGATTTTCGAAAAAAATTGTCGAAAATTAAACGCGATATTGACCTTTAAGGATACGGATAGTTTGGAAAGAAATAATGACACAGGGGTGGCGTACTCTATTTATCATCGATTTTAAGGCCTAGATAAATTTTAATAATATATTTGTGCAATGCAAGCTCAGGAGATGTACAAAAGCAATAAAAGTCAAATTGTTAAAAACAAACTAATTCAACTAGAATTAACCTATTAACATTCAAATTCTTTTCTGCGTTAAAATTTAAATTTTGGATTTTCCACCGCTTTTAAAATAAGAATATTTTTTATCTTACTTTATCAAGGATAATGTCTTGTATGTTTTTTTTTCGTATTCACGGGTGTGCAAAACGCTTTTTTTCTAATAAGTAGGGAAGTGCAAGAAGTGTAAGTCACCGATTTTGACGAAAGTGGTATCGTTGGAAAGATCTCATCGATAGCAGTAAAAAACTCAATAACACTACCCGTCGCAAATGAGCCGTTATCGAGATATCCGACAATTTATGTTGTAACGGATGGGTGCTCGTACTGGGGGTTAAATGCAGACATAACTCTGAACATAGGATAAAAAAATTATTTAAAACGGTTAGGGCTGAAGGGCAGTGGAGCAGTTCTGTAATTTTAATAACTGATAACAATACTAAAAGATTAAACTTATACTCACAGCCCCGGCACTAACTCAATCGGGGCACTTCAGATTACTTCTCAGCTATATTTCGGCTAGGCTGCTAGATAAAACTTTATTAGACAGCCCGTGGCTGTATATATATTCTTTATTAACTTTGAAATAGTCAACGTAATTAATATTAACTCTTACCACCGGCCAACTTCTCGAATCGCCTTCCAAAACTCCTTGTCAACTCACTGAAGGCTCGCTAATACTTGATATCGCTCGCTCTATATCAAGCTCGCGCTATCTTGTCGTCAACACCTAGCTATCTTCTAGTCACTACTAGCTGGTCAACGCCGCTAGACACACCACACACACTCAAACTCCAAGCTTTTATATGCTGCAAACTGAGATACTTCAAATTTACATATTACTTGTAACCGCGATATAAATGTAGAATCCGAGAAAGACACATACGCTCTATAAAGTTAAAGTAAAAGAGAGGATAGATGTCGCTTTCACGCTTACACGTGTTAAATCATTGACGTCACGATCTCAAAAATGCTAAAGTGCCTTTATTACAAAGGTCACTCCCTCACAACCCCCCTCGGACTCTACAGAGAAAAAGAACGGGGCAAAATGCATGCCCTGGACTTTTTCTTGTTATAAATTTCAAACCGTACAAAAGAAAGTGATGGGTGAAATTTGGCACCGAAACATAACTTTTAAAATATTAACTTTAGCCCACCACTACAAAAACATCAGTTTGCATCAAATATTCACATATTCAATCCAATCATCCTTCTATTTTAAAAATAACCTCCATAAAACTTTCATAACTTATAAAACTTCCAAAACCAACTACTTCTTTTTAAGAATAACCCACTCCACTGGGAGAGCTAAATTTCATCAAAATATTGACCTTACGCAATTTTCCTCAATACTGAAATACAACTGCAACTTTACCAAAAATTTCTAAATAAAACTTTCCTAACACTAGAATTTTCACCAAGTCCCAAAAAACCCAATGCGCAAAAATTTTCCTCAGCAAAATTCAGAACTCATCTAAAATTAAATTTACTTCATACTATAATAATTCTATGCTACAATAACACTGTGCTACTACGTAATAACTAATAGGGGAAGATGGGGATACTTGAGCCATTTTTTAAATTTTAATTTTTTTAAATTTTTTATAATTTCTTAGAACAAAATATAATATTGAAAATGAAAATTTGATATTTTTTCTTCAATTGAAAACTATTTTCAATTAATTTTGAACTATTTTTCTATGTCTAATAAATTTTTCTTTTTTCTTTTACATCGTGGCTCAAGTATCCCCATGGAGGGGATACTTGAGCCAGATGTCACATTCGCACCAGTATTTTGGAAAGAAAAAAAACGATTTACAATATACGCGAAAAAAATGCATTAAACCTTTTTGAAATAAATTTGGTCGAATTTTCTGGTGTCGGTGTGACATTTCAGAATTAAAATTATGTGGCAGAAAATTCTACCAGCAGAGCTCAAAGGATTAATCACCATACATTCAAAATGGTACCAAGGTATGTGATTTCTTTTTTACATGTTCAGAACTATAAATATGTTACCATGTTGCCAGTTTTAGAAAGAAAAATTAACCAAATGTAGAGATAATAGGGGTGGCTCAAGTATCCCCTATGCTCAAGTATCCCCACTCTCCCCTACCCATAAGCCAATGAACTAACTTCCTAAAACTCGGTAGAACTAGCTCCACTTTAACAATATTTGGGTAACATACGTACAGCCTCACATAGCTGTGCTTATGCAATAATCTAAAAGATCAAATTTATAAAGTGACGTCATCACATGTAACTCTTCATCTGTATTAACTAAAAGAAAAAATAGCAGTATCAATGTATAACACAGGTATACTTCCCTGCAAGAAAATCACATTAACATTCAATTTTAATACAATTTCATTTTCAAATGTAACATAAAATTTCGCAACTTGCAACAAACAACTCCCAATTAAAGTACAAACGCAACGCATAAACTCCGAACAATAAGAAGAGAGTTAATTCATTAAATGTTAGTACAAGAGATAGAAACGCGTGTCAAGGACTTCTTGACCGCAAAACACGTGCCCGCCTGATTCGTGGCGCGTGTGCAAAATAACCCAAATTACTATCTATACCTTTCTGAAAATTAAACATACATTAACATACATTTTATAACACATGAACAGTATAACAATATTATAACATTTTAACAACTAACATAACAACTTAACAATAGATCTAGAATTTTTAAAAGCAGTTAAGACCAAAATTTCAAACATACATAAAAGTAACAATTTTGCAAACAAATTTTGAACACAATTAAGCACCATTCGTGAGTCCGTAAAAACTTCCAAAAATGGCCAAAAATACAAAACAGCCTATCTGCTTTTCATTCCTTCACATTGCTACCACATATATGCACTCTAACAGAAATTTAATAAAAAACATGATCACCCAATTATAGAGATGATTCGCTACTAGCCAGCTTCATACTACAGGATGGCTTTCTCCTCTTGTCCTAAAAACCTTGCACGAAGGATCTTTCGTCATCAGAACTGTACGGTGACGCCACAGTTGACTGTCGTACCTGCAGCCTGGTCCTGAATGGATGCCGTGGGACACCTGTAGATTCCCCTCGACGACTCCTCTCTGATCGGTTCGCTGGGGTCACTCCATGCCGAGATTCCAACTGCTGATGCTGGTACTCTGAATGTTGTCTCCTCTTTCTAGATGCACCCGAAGTTACTGAAGATCCTAGGCCACGTTTCTTTCCGGATCTACGCTGTCTCTTATTTGGCAAAAAATCCGATTTAAAAGTTCTTTTCTCAGTTTGACGAGTGTCCATATGAAGTTTTTTTCGAGGATTAAGTACTGAAGACATTGAACTATTGGATAACTTATGTTTTTGAGGTTGCTGTCTACTAAGTGGAGGAACGGGACAGTTTATGATCTTTTGCCTTTTATGGCACACCGAGTCTGACGTATTTGACACTGCTCTCTTATTTTTATTATCATACTTTGTTCTCGGTTTGATAGGCTTTCTACTTTCAATAACAGTTTTTGGAGCTGTTTAACCAGATTTTCTTTTTGCATACTGATGAAAAGAATTAGATGAAGAAATGCTGGACTCGGAACACTCATTGGATCGGAAATATTGCGAAACACCGCTCTACACATGAGAACCTTCACTACCATTTTCTCTACCTGTTTTATAAACTCTAACCTGATCCAGATTAACCGTCATACTTTCACCATTGACATTTACAACCAGATTCTTATTCCGGATTTCCAAAACTTCAAACGGGCTCACAAACTTTAGACCAAAATTAGCTACCCTCTTTTGACGACTTGAACTTAACCAATGCTTTTCTACTAACACAAAATCTCCAACCTTCACTTCTAACTCACTCCTACGCATATTATAATATCGGGCTTGCTTCTCCTGCGCTTTTCCCATCTGAACTTGAGCCTCCTTAACCAACCTCTCAATATCCTGACACATGTACTGACTTTCAGCATCCGATACCATAATTAATCTTTGAAATGGAGTAATGACTTTTCTACCCAAAAATAACTCAGCCGGCGTTTTCCCCGTATGCTCATTAACTCCCCTACGAAGTGCATACGCAAAATGCTGAAGAAACTGGTCCCAATTTGAATGATGCGAACCAACATAAGAAGATATCATTTGAATTAATGTACGATTAACACGTTCAGCCATATTAGACTGTGGACGATAAAGAACAGTAAAAGAATGATCAATATCCAGCTTTTCACACAAAGACTTAAAAATATTAGATATAAAATCATAACGAAATGGTTTACTAGCAACGAGTGCGTCAAAACCAATATGAATTTTATTCGTTAAACTCGGTTTATCTGAAAAGACTTCACCAAAATCGACCAAAGACTTATTAAACTCCTCTTTCTCGACTTCACTTAAACCAGACTCCCCCAAATCAACTGACACTGAAACAGGCTCTTTCTTACTCACATCCTTATCATTATTCACGACCAACGACTTTTTAAAGAAATCTAGACTAACTCCTCTATCTTTCATATAATCCACGGCCACTATACAATGCTCTGTTAATCCATCTAACACACAAAACTCCCAACATGTCTTAACCGAACGAATTTCAACTTCTAAATCTATTGAACCCTTATTATCATAAGCTACTCCCTGTGCCGACTGAACCACCAGACTTGACCTCTTCAACTTTTTATACGAAAAATATTTCCGATAACAATCATAAGAAATGAACGACTTATCTGACCCTGTATTGAAGACACTCTTAACGACAACACCATCTAACACAATTATTATTTCAGGTAACTCAACCGGATTAATAGTAACTTTATTCAAACTTACAGAAGGCTTTTCCAACCTCTGAACACATCTCTTTTGCATTAATCTACCCCCAGAATTCTCATCCGAAGTTAATCTCTTTACTTGCGAAGAAACATACTTGTCCCGTACTCCCCCTCTCCGATCATAACCACAATTCTGCCTATTTCCACACATATATCTATCACCACTTCTAAAATTATTAGCACCAACACAATTCCTATTACCATTACCAGTATTCGACACATAACGACCAAATCTATAACTACCATTACTCATATCATTACGCATAAATCGCTGTCCCCCTCTCAAATTCATACACCCCTCATTTCTCAAATTACCGTAATTTCGGGTGTATAAGCCGCGGATCGAACAATTCTTTTTGGACCCAGAAATTTTATTTATTGATTGAAGACAAATATTTACGCCGATCTAACTAGTTATATATTTTTCTTAAAAAATTCTGGGTCGAAAAAGAATTGTTTGATCTGCGGCTTATACACCCGAAATTACGGTACTTCCCGTGACAGGACTTTGTCGGGGGCTACGCGAATCCCGTTGATCCGAGCTATGCCGAGTCTCATACTTCGATAAAATTTGATGCATTTCGGCAAAGTTCTTGGGTGCTCTAATCTCGATATAGTCCTGTATATTCGTATTAAAGAGAGAAAGAACTATGTCCAGTAATTCCTCAAATGTGATATCTAAATCCAATTTATTTTTCAGTTCAAGCTTACGTAGGTAAAACTTTGATGTTGATTCGTAAATATTCTGCTTATTGCAGTAAAATTCTTTCCTCAAAATACTCTTATCTTTAATGCTAGGAAACGCCTTTTTTAACTCAATCACAGTCTGCTCAAATCTTTTAGCTTCATCATTAATAAAAAATGTTCCTGTATTTTCTAACCACAAAAGTGCTTCGCCCTTCAATGAGCACTTTAGCACTATGTATCTATTCTTCTCAGTTATATTATTAAACAAAATATAATCATTTAGTTTGACTAAAAATTCATTAATGTCACCTTCACCCGAAAAATAAACTCGTGGCACAATCTCACAATGTCCATTTTTTTGTTGGGCGCCATTTGTAACGGATGGATGCTCGTTCAGGGGGTTAAATTCAGACATAACTCTGAACATAAGATAAAACAGTTTATTTAAAACGGTTAGGGCTGAAGGGCAGTGGAGCAGTTCTGTAATTTTAATAACTGATAACAATACTAAAAGATTAAACTTATACTCTCAGCTCCGGCACTAACTCAATCGGGGCACTTCAGATTACTTCTCAGCTATATTTCGGCTAGGCTGCTAGATAAAACTTTATTAGACAGCCCGTGGCTGTATATATATTCTTTATTAACTTTGAAATAGTCAACGTAATTAATATTAACTCTTACCTCTGGCCAACTTCTCGAATCGCCTTCCAAAACTCCTTGTCAACTCACTGAAGGCCCGCTAATACTTGATATCGCTCGCTCTAGATCAATCCCACTGCTTGTCGTCACCACCTAGCTAGCTTCTACTCACTACTAGCTAGCCAACGCCGCTAGACACACCACACACACTAAAACTCCAAGCTTTTATATGCTGCAAACTGAGATACTACAAATTTACATATTACTTCTAACCGCGACATAACTGTAGAATCCGATAAAGACACATACGCTCTATAAAGTTAAAGTAAAAGAGAGGATAGATGTCGCTTTCACGCTTACACATGTTAAATCATTGACGTCACGATCTAAAAAATGCTTAAGTGCCTTTATTACAAAGGTGACTCCCTAACAATGTCACTTAACTAGCGCATACTTAATGGGGGCCGCAAAAAATTTTAGTCTAGATTTTAACGAAAGCGGTATCGTTAAAAAGATATCATCATGAGGGAGAAAAAACTCAATGGAACTACCCGTCGGAAATGAGCCGTTTTCGAGATTACCGATAAATTATGTCACGTAGCTAGTGCCTGCTGTTCTAGTGCACACTTAATGGGGGACCGCAAAAAATTGTTTTCTCAATTTTGATGAAAATGGTGTCGTTGCAAAGATATCATTGTGAGAAGTAACAAACTCAATGGAACAAGCCCTCTGAAATGAGCGATTTTCAAGATATCCGACAATTTCTGTCACTTAATGCAGTTTCCTAGCAGTGTGTATTAGCAATGTGACACAAATTGTCGGATATCTCGAAAACGACTCATTTCCGACGGGTGATTCCTTGAATTTTTTAATCCTAACGATGATATCTTTTCAACGATGCCACTTTAGTTAAAATCGAGACTAAAATTTTTTACGGTCCCCCATTAAGTATGCGCTAGTTGCATCACATATATTGTTGGATATCTCGATAACGACTCATTTGCGACGGGTAGTTCCTTTGAGTTTTTGCTGCTCTCAATGAGATCTTTCCAACGATACCACTTTTGTCAAAATCGGTGACTTACACTTCTTGCACTTCCCTAGTAAGTCTAGTGATCTAAAAATATGCCATTGGGTGTTAACACATTCGCTGCTAATCACGCGCCAGCGCGTGATATGGCGTGAATGTTAAGGGGACGTTCACGCGCCAGCGCGTGATGTGGGGTGATGTCCAATAGCCAGTGACGCGCTGGCGCGGGAAAACTAATTCTCTGATTCTCTATTATAAAAAGTAAATCGTCTTCTGGGAAAAACCCTCTTCTACAGTGAGGCATTAACTATCACCACATCTTCACGTAAGCGGCAGCGAACGTGTTAATGGGTTAACCCTTTCCGGCGCGGAAAAATTCATTTAGTAAAATGAGAAATTATCGTCTGACAAGGAATTTACAAACGACTTTTTAAGAAATCAAGAAGTTCTTAATTTAAGCTTTTATTGTAAAAGCAAGATTTTATTAAAATATTATTGGTGCCAATTGCAAGTTTGGAATTAAAATTAGGTGTGTCCAGACCGGACCACTGCGCCGGAAAGGGTTAATCAGATGAATAATATGGAATAAACCATTAATTTGCACTGAATGGATCTCACAGTACCTCTCGTGTTTTTATGAGTTAATTAATAGTAAAATGGCCGTGAGCGGTCAGTTTGACTGCTTTCGTATGAACTTATTTTGGTTCAAACCAGAAATTCAGTTGCGAAAAAAATTACAAAAGACAAAAAAGAATAAAAACGTTAACTAACAATCTAAGCTATGTTAAATCAAAATTATGGTGTGAAATATTTAAAAAAAAACTTGAAGAAAATTTCCAGCTGTGATAGTGTTAAAACGTAGATGGAAAAATATGGCATGGACCATGGCGGTATAGCAAGTTCGCGACATACTTTCGAAACGAGCTTTGGACAATCCTTAATTTAAACTTAAAACAAATCTTTTGTTTAGCTACACTGTAAAAAAAGAATATTACTACGTTGAATTTAGTTTTATGAAATACCAATAGAAGTTTAAATATGCACTGTTTTTTTATTGCCGATACCGATTTCAATTCGTAAAAAAAATTAGAAGATTAAAATACGATTAAAAAAGTGTTATACAGAATAGCAATATCTGGTATTATTTAGGCTTCATATCTCTTTGAAATTTTATTATATACACATTCATATTTTTCTACCCTGTGTTTCATAATGATATGATCATATCAACACCTAATAATTTTGAGATACCCTGGCAATAATTTATAAATATTTATGGAAAATTCCATTCTCGAGACAGAGTAATTTTACATAATAGATAGCTGTAAAAGTAATATCAAACTTTAAAATCGTTGACAATATGAATTATCTAAAAAAGGGGCGCCGTTTGCAGTCTGCAAACGTTTAATTTTACTGATCCAATTGCGAACTTTCACTAGTAAATTTTTAGTATAATTTCGATCTCATAACATATGTGGAAAAGAGTTCTTGATTTTTTAAAAATAAATTTGTTCTTAAATTGCGGTGTGAATCAATTATTTGAATATTTTTGGAGCTGAAATACCTTACCCTTGAAAGGGTTAAACGAGCATGGAAGCTCTACAAGAATATTGAATACCACTCTGAGAAGATTAAACCGAAATATGCAAATTATTTTAGCAGATAACACACTTCGCAGACTCGGAAATTTCTAAACCTAGTGGAAAAGTGAGTTCTAGAAGTATGGGTCGTAAATGCACTTCAGTTGGTTTTGAGAAAAGAAAAATTGAGGATTTTAAGAATCAAGGACTTTTGGCCAGAGCTGTCACAAAAATTTGCAAAGATCTTCAAATGGAATATTAAATTTTCTTCGATTAAAACAGGATTACGAAGGAAAGAAGTCTCCGGGACGTCCGCCAAAGCTGTCCAAAACGGAAAAAGAACGATTATAAAAGGAATTATCAATCGGAAAACAAATTTAGGTGAACTTTCAAGATGTCCACTGTTTTAGCAGTGTCAAACAGTGTATTGTTTAGAGTACTCAAAAGTTTTAAGATGTTGAAGTACATGAAATTAAAGTCCCAGCCACATATGATTGAAATACATCAGCAGAATTGTCTGGATCACGTGTCCTGGCAATTAGAATATGAAATAGAAATATATTCTGACGAAAAATAACCAATTTGAAATGGTCCGGACGGTGTTTCTTGTCATTGGCACGATCTGCGCAAGAAACCACAAACGTTTTCAAAATTCAGCAGGGTGAAAATTCACTCATTGTTTCGGCTGCGTTTGAATTTCATGTTATGATCAATGTTGCATTCACTTGGCAGAATGAGCGCATTAACCTAGCAATATCTATCTGAAGAAAATTTTCTGCCATTTTATGACAAATTAGCGGACCTTTCTGCATGTTCCAAGAAAACAATGCATCCATACACATGGCCAACAACACTTGGGAATGGTTTCTTAAATAATGGTGTACATGTAATTCCATAGACATATATTTTACTGATTTAAATCCAATGGAAAATGTATGGAGCCTACTGTTTAGGGTTGTTTACGAAAATGGAAAACAGTGTTCTACAATTTCAGAATCAAAGCTGCTATTATCTGCCATTGGAATGAAAATTATAAAGCATATATTAAAAATCTTGTTCCATGCCATGTAGGTTTGTGTTTTTACATAAATTAAAAGGTCTGGTGCATACATTGGCTGTAAATCTATATTTTTGGCGAATGTTCATATCATTATGAAACACCTCAAAATGAAAAAAAATGCAGTTTACTTTATGTATAAATCGCTGTTTTAATTATATTTTGTTATAAAATAAATCAATTTATTCTATTTCTAACATTGACTGGACTTTATTTTGTTTTGTAACATTTTCATCTTTTTATACTTGAAAAACAAGGTGTTTATATAATTTTGAAACCCAGTGTAGTATATACAGCTATACACAACCCTACGTTATATAGTTCTTTACAAAGTCTTATTATTCTTTTAAAAAAGATTTATTTCAATAATGTCGTACAGTTAATAATTCTTATATTTATTGTACAGAACCCTCTAAGCGTGGGTAATACACGCACTTGACCGTTTACATTATGATTGTTAGTATTTCAAAAATTATAGCGTAAAATATGATTTTGTTGAAAATATTTCAGTTACATTTTATTATAACAAAAATCATAAGATCGCTTTCCTCACAACTCAAAAGATATTTTAATAGATAAAAGAAGTTAAGAGCATATTTTTCCAAATATATTTACTGCTATTTTTTTTTTTTTTTTGCTCATGAAAAAATAAGCTGTTTATTATCGACAGAAAGTTTTTTGATAAAACAATGTATTTTACTTTATAATTACTTATTTGCTTTATTTTATTTTGGAGATAGAAAAACTAGTAAAGCAAATCTTCATAGCCTGTTGGCGGTAATCATGTACATGCATCACAGGATGAAAAGAAAACTGTCAAGAATAATAAAATTAATAAAACATCTACAATTATGTGTAACTCCATTGCCAAAATAAAATGCTATGTTTAAAAAAATAAAGTTATTAGAATGATAAAAGGATTTAAAATAAAATACAGCCGGTGCATTTGAAATATTGAATTTGTGTAGAATAATGCTTCTTTCTGCTTGAATAGAATGAAGAGTGGATGTAGGAACTGTTTCGTTCGTCTAACTTTTTATTGTTTTTCAATGCATGGAGCATATCTATTGCATAAATCATGCGACTATTAAGAAAGTTGACATATCTATAATAGAATAAAGCTTCAACTGTAACCGATTCCGCATGACGTTTAAAACCACCACCTTAAACTTCTGCCAATAAATTTATGTAGGAAATATCTACTTAATTAAATGTCTCGTTAGTATAAACATACCAATAAAAAATAATTGGGAAAACTGCTATGCATTTTTACTGATTAAAGTTCATTGTGGCGTTAGTAGTTCCGCCACATTGTGATAACCGAGACAACCTCCGGTCGGTGTCTATGAAATGATTATAATACCTAGCAAAGTGACACCTAATAAAAGAAATCGAAACTTTTAACAATATTTGTGATTGAAATTTCCCGTGAATAATGCGTTTAAAAAAGATCAGATTTTCTATTGAAGTTATCTGGTGGAAGTTTTCAACAGCGATAATCAGAAATTATTGATCCGATTAAGAAAACAAAAAACAGTCGTCATCTTGTGACAATCTCCTCAGTTACTTCTCTCGCAGTTGTTAGACAATACACTATATGTCACCGCCTCTTTATTCACAGCTCCATTGCTTAAATAGAGCATTTGTGCTTTTAGAAATTAAATTTTTGCGTGAAAACAAACTTATTAGTTTTATAAATTGCTGAAACACTTTTAATAAAATACAGAGAAATATGAAATGGTCGATAGCGTGGGCTGATTTTTTTTAATTTTATTTTAGTGTTTTATTAGTTATATGATGGAAAACTTGCCAGTATGGCAGCTTAGTAATATTCAAATTATACTAATATCAACTAAATAAATAAATTTACATTATAACAAATTATACTAATATCAACTAAATAAATAAATTACTACTGTAACAAGCACGACATATTTTGGATCAATATATAATATTGATCCAAATTTGGATAAGTATATAAATGATACATGAATAAAAAAAGTAATACATTTTACAATTTATTACTTGCGTATTACGCGAAAAATGTCATTAAAAAAGTTGTCAAATATCTATTGAAGCAAAACTCTTTTCCCTGACTCCTGACTGTGTAAAGTTCCGTTTGTAATAAAACATAGTTCTTTCGAAATTTTCGTTTAGCACTTTGAAATAAAGTTTGTTTAAAAACTAGGCATTGAAGATCATGCAATTTGTGCAATTTTTTATAAAACTATCTCTTTGCGATACCTTAGGTACCAGCTTCACGCATCGGTTTAATGCTTGAGCGTGACATAGGAAGTGTTCAAAGGGGGACGATGACGGCCGATTACTTACACGAGGGATCTAAGACCGAAGAGAGAGTGCCCTCCGTGGGCATTCTTTCTAAGGAAACCTAACTCCTATTTACACAAGGATATCCAAGGTTCGAAGAAAACCACGGAAACATTTCAACGATTAGGACGACAGGCACGATTGGGTTCGAACCTATCACCTCCCGTCTATCCGCTTTGAGAAAAGAACCTCTCGGCTACTGGTGATGCAGAAGTGGTCAAATTTTCATTCAGTTGCTGCTCCAACTGATTGGACTTTAGACCCGATCTCTTGATCAGTGATGCTTCGCAGCAAGTTGGTGGTAAAAGTGTAGTGGTGTTCCAGTGAATTACTTGAAGATAATCTGTAACTAAGGAATTCTCTTTGGATGGACGGTTGATTTTCTTTTTGAAGGGATGTTCCTGGCCTTCATAATTATTCTGAAAGATAACTGTTTTATTTGATCCTTTTTATTTATTATCATACACAAAAGCAAATTTTCAAGATGCATGCGTTTGCCTTAATTACTGGGTCAATGATTTTCGGCACGTTTTCGGGCAAGAATATTGACGATTTTATAACTTGAAATACATGTAATGGTCCATCTGTGAAGTTTCCTATTTTGATATGAAACCATATACGTATATGTGACTCTAGGAGAATAGAATCTATGATGAAGTTTTCTCCTTTGAGTTTTCAATTCTTAAATACAATCGGATAACTCCGATCGTCGTTGTTAACTGCCTTGAGTTGGAAAGTGTGCCAGGATCACACATGAATCTTTAGGACAGATTGCTGACTTTATTGCAGCTCATCCCCATCTTATCAGCAGCTTATGCCCATCAAGTAAAGCTGATATTTGCTTAAAATATACCAGTCAATTTCTGGAATATCACATTTTACACAATCAAAATTTACCTCTGGGAGTTTCTCACATTTATTGACCTATTCTGTCAATAAGAAGATGAAATGATGTTGGAACAGTCGTTTCTCAATTTAAAGTTTGAAACAATGGCCGGAATGACAATTTATTGAAATGAACCCCTGTTTTCAAATTTCGACAGTGTTGAGTGTGAAATTCCGAACATTCATCGGTAAATTTTAAGCAAAGATTATCAGTATCTGTTGGATATAAGTCCTACTGTAAATCCAGGCAACTGATTTGTAGATTTATCGGTTTATGAGCCTCGCACACTTTTCCGTACAAGATAGTTAACAACTGCGAACAGTCTTCCGTTTGTATTTAAGTATCGAAAACCCAGCAGGTGAACACAGGATCGTGCTTTTTTCTCCTAAAATCATATGTACAAAGATGCTTTCATATAAAGAAAGTAAATATTTCACAAATGGACCAGGATGTGTATTTGAAATTATAAAATTATCAAGATTACTGTCTGAAAATCTACAGAAAGTCATTGACAAAGAAGATTAGATAAACGATTTTTTAGCTCGTTCAAGAAACTTGCTTTTGTGTATGATTGTAGATAAAATGCAATACATGAGGTAAGTAATAGTCCGAAGAATTATGAAAGATAGAAACTTAGCTTCTAAGAGAAAGTGAATGTACAATTTTCAAACACACAAAATGAATTTTCTGTCTACAGACTGCATCGAAATGATTCACTGGAATGCTACCAAACTATCATAATCACTTTGCTATAAAGAGGCTCCAATCAAAAGATTTGGCCTAAGATCCAAGCAGTGACCGAGTGGAACTTTGACCAATTCCCATATTAAACTGTAGCTGCCAACTCTTAAGCATTTTTGCACCACAAAAATTCATCGGAAAATTAACCTTTTTTAAATCGAAGTAATCCGTCAATTAAATAAAAATTTGCAATTTTGATTTACAATAAGTCAATCAGGATTTTTCAGCCACTCAGAATCAGTTTTTTAGCTATGGACTACATCGAAATGATTACTGCACTATTACTACAATTTTACCACCACCTTTGTTGCGAAGTGTCACAGATTGAGAAATCTGACCTAAATTCAAACTTGCCATAATCCCAATATGTTCAATACCAGTAAAATTTTACAAAATTGTTCATTTTATTTAATTTTCGAATTTTTTCGTTTGCATACAGTGTTGCCAAATGGGCTACTTTTTTTAATTCAGATTCTTGATTAGCACCACTTTTACAAATTATAAAATGTTCATAATTCATTGACATGATAATTGAGATGAAAAAAAAACATAATTTATCGTTTCAAAAAAGTGGTGCCAATCAACAAATCCGAATTTTAAAAAAGTAGCCCACTGGCAACACTGTTTGTATAAAACAAGTATTTTTGGATAAAATTATTGCTATTAAAAAATTGGAAGGTATGAAACTATGACTAAGGTCCAGTCAAGTAAAACAAAGGCTCAGTGGAAAATTGAGCAAATCCCTTGTTACACCAAAGCAGTAGAACAATGCGTTCAGCTGGTAATAGATAAAAATGGGCTATTTTGAAACACTATCACTACATGCACACTTTATTTTAAACCTCAGCAATTTATTTACAGATCATCTACAACCGAACAAAACTTTTAAATTCCAATACAAGTATTTAAAAATGAAAATTTTCTCATTATCTAATCTCAAATTTTCAGCTTTTAAATAACTCAAAATTATTACATGGAAAAAACTAGTGTCGAAGAATTAAAATAAGTGTTTAAAAAAAGTTGAGTGTCAGCGAGGTAAGTGCTTTCCTGATTTACAAGTACGTCATATGGGCAACGTGTTTTTGACAATCACGATTTGTCCTTATCACGTATGGGAATCCATATACCAATGATGATTTATTATTCTCACCAGTAAATTTTTATTGTAAATTTTGCATTATTTATTCAAAGCATTTTTTAAAATTCAATTAGGCAAAAATTTCTCTTTTGGAAAACCGGTGGTAAAAGATTACAAATTCTGTAATTTACATTAAAAAAATAGGCATTAGTGAAAAGTCTTTTCAAAAATATTGATTAGTCAAGAGGTTAAGAGAAGTTCAAGGTAAGCTTAACAATTTAACGTCCCAATTAGTTTCTTCGTTAAAATTTAACTTTTGGATTTCCCACCACTTTTAAAAGAAAAATAATTTTTATCTTAATTTAACAAAAAATTAGTCTCGCGAAAAAATTATTTATTTATTTTCCCACTTTCTGGCTCTAAAAACTCTTTAATGACATTTTTACAAGTGTCCCTCAAAAGAAACACCAGACACAAATGGGTTAATTACTTAATTGATTTGCCCATACGTCGTACGGGCAAGGAGTTTTTTAGGAATATTTTTCTGATATTAAACTAGTCAAAGAAATATTTTATAAAATATTGGTGTCTAAGTTTAAGTGACCGTACTTACGTTTAAAAAAATCCACCTTCGGCAGCCGCCATTTTCGTGTCAGATCTCAGGCATAGTATTCAGGGTTCGGTGTACTGCGAAAGACAGTCCATTGACATTCGGCCAAATCATCATCATTCAGTACACAAACGCAAAAAAATCATGTATTTACTAAAATTATCTTAAAATGAACAAAAGTAGGCGACTGTGGATATCTTAAAAAAAATTCATTTTTTGGCCAGGATTGTATGTAGTGTAACGAAAAAAATATTTGTGAATTATTGAAAATGTCATACGAATATATCAAGTAAAATGAAAATGTATCTCAAAAATTTGTATTTAATTCTACATAATATAAAACCTCTAAATAGCGGATGTGTTGGGGAGTGGAACTTTTCTAATATTCGAATAAGCCGATAAGCAGATTTATAAACATACATATATAAAGGATGACGAGAAATAAACGACTCCGTTTCAAAATTCAATTATTCTTTTATTCTATTAAATTTGAAAAAAAAACGACAATTTTATCTGGTTCTACTTAAATTATATTTGCTGTAAATTTTGAAGAAGTTCATATTTTCTATAAACTTTTCCAGCACAGGCAAATACTGTTAGTGAACTGTGAAATTATTGACTGACACTGGAAATTACAAACGACAATTTTTAGAAACTGAGAACTGCTTAATTTAAGCTTTTTTTCTAAAAGGAAAATTTTATTAAAGTGCTTATTTGGTGCTTATTGTAAGCTTGGAATTAAAATTATAGGTATGCCCAGAGTGGCACCACTGTCCCGGAAAGGATTAATAGATCATGCTACACTTCTCAAACTACTATAGGCTAGTTCCATGAGAATTTGCAGTGTAAGTCATATGCTGCGATATATGGCTACCAGTAATTTAGTCGTAAATTACTGGTGACGTTTTTACTTCGAATGAATTTTTTCAATTGAAATTAGAGAAGCTAATTTTTTAAAAATAACGTTTACCAAGCATAGCAGTTATCAGAAATGTGACTTACACAACAAGAACTTACGGAACTAGTTAAAAAATCAAACCAGCATGTAGAATTGCATAAAGAACATCCTCAAGTTGTAATATTTATTCTATTTAACGATTGAAACTCGGAAACATAATTTAATATTTTTCAATTTATTTGAAATTTTTTAAGGTTCGAGGTGGTACAGCGACATCTAGTGCCGAAAGTTTAAACTATTTTCAGAATTACAGAACATTAAGTATAAGAGTCCCCATATGTAGATGTCATCCATTTCATATTTATATTTTTTTTATAGGTGATGAATAAGTGAATTTCCAAATTGAGGCTGCTCAAATGATCGATGAAACTTTGGAAATATAACTTAATTCAGTATCGCCATGAACAATTCCATGAAAAATTTGAGATGTCCATGAAAAATTTATATCAACTGATATATTTCGAGATCAGAGTGGCAAGTGGTCAGGGAAAAACACAGTCAAAAAAAGAGAAAACTACCATTATTCTGTTATAGAAAATACTTCAGATAATATAAAGGGATTAAATAAGTCGAATTTCTCTTTAACTAAATACTGGTATTCAACACCTATTTTTACTGTATTTTTTCCTGACTATTCGCCACCCTGGAGATAAGTGCAATAAATAAATATATCTTTTAGAGCCCACTGTATACGTAACATTGTCTTTTGTGTATGTTGCGTACATACAACGTGATGTTACAAGATGTTAATGATACTAAGCAGCTTTAAACAAATATATTACTGCTTAATAAGCGGAGATATCGCAAAGTTTCAATTAGAAGCGAATATTTTTATATTCAATTCGCACCACTATTTTAAAATAAAATACATTTCGCAGTGCATTTTTCTTGCAGATGTTTTCAAAGCGTCTGTAAAATATTTTTGTTTTGAAAAAGTAGTGCGAGGTAGTATTAAAAAAATTGCTGTTATTGAAACTTAACGATTCCCCCACACATATTTAATGCCAAAGGTATTGGATGAAATTACTGTTTTATATCTAAAAAGTATGAAAATACATATATCCATTTGTAAGTCGCACCTTTTTAATTATTGTTTTTATTACAGGAAAGTGCAGGAAAAGGAGTTCCTCTTAGAGAAAAAACAGACTTGACCAACGGCCCCGGCTCACCTACAGTAGTTGTCACAAGCAATAAACCCAATCCTCCCAATACCTCTTCAGCTTCTGCCAGAGTTTGAATGCATTTATGTTTTCCAGGAATAATTTTGGAATAGCTTTTTTTCCCTCATCATATCTATCTCGATCCAGAATAGAAATATATGTAACTTAGAATATCTATTCTGAGATCACTTAGAAAAGCAAATTTATTTCCAGTATTACTTATTGTTTTATAAATGAGTATACTGAAGTTTTTTAGCAGATGTTTAAAGCGATTGTTTGAAGCACTTTCATTTATTAACGAAACTGAAAGCCTTTATGAAATATTTGGACTTGATTTTCAAAAAGAGCGAGGAACAAAACTTCTCATTTTTTTTTCCCGTGAACACCGACTTTTAGCTCGAAGTTTCTGGCTATATGTACAGCACAATTATTTGTTATAGTTCTCGCAGCCAAACAATTGTCTTAGCACTTCACTTATAACCATTTTCTTACCAGCCTGTGCCACTTGGTGGCAATAAAATAAATGTGCCACATTATTGCCACATAACATGGACATATTATTTTGTTGATTTTTAACTGAATAATGGAACAGGTAATTTCATTGTTTTGACACAAAACACAATTTTACATTTTGAATATTTCAATAAAAGAATGGTGCGAAAGAAATCAGGACTCATACAAAGTTTTTCAAGCCAGTCCGGTAAAAAACTCATTATTGTGAATATGAGTTTTCATCTAAAGTATTTCAATTTTTCCTATAAACCTGGATAGCATAATAAATATAAGAGGTTCGGGGATAGTGTATAGATATATAAAGCTATTATATTATGCACAAATATTTTTTAAATAGATGTTTTGTTCATAATTTTTTACAAAATGTATCGAAAAATATAAAAAGATGAACATATCTGGCTTGTATATTAAATAATTTATCCTAAAACAGTATGGAATTTCTATTTTAGAATATATATCATTCATATTTTTTCCACTCTCTATAAAAATTATATCACATAAATCTTAGAAACATCCAATATAATAAATAATTGTAAAGTAAAATTGGATTTTTATAAAGTGATAGAAAGAATTTCGCAATTGTAAACTACAACATTTTTAGAATTCTTCTAAATTAAAAAGTAGGTAATTTATTGTAAATTTTTAAATATTGAGATAGTAATTCAGCTGAAAGAGAAAGAAACAAATTTAAATATATGGTATTTGTACAAATTTTATTAATGAAAAACATATTTCAGCTTATAGCGCTATCAGTATTTCGGAAACTATGTAGTCTAACGTAATTTTTAGGTCAGGGGAGTCATTTTAGAACGCTAAAACTTATGCCACAGTCCGGATTAAGCAGTCTGAAAGTCCTGTATGCGTGCATATCAGAACTGCACATTAAGTCCAACGTTACACCGTCAATATATATAAATCCTACCGAGCAGCTAATTCAAGAATAAAATAAATTATGGATATTTACAATATTTTTACACCATTTTAATTTGCAAAACATTTATATTCGAGTCCATATTGTTTCAAAAACAGCATACTCTTTAACCTTCATCTCACGATAATTGTTTGCAAAGAAGAATGCCCTAACATTTCTATACACAACGGACCATTTGTGTGAAAAGGAAAAAGTTATGATTACTAACGTCGTTTTCTTTTGGTAGGATGTCTAACATTTTTTACTCTTCAGAATTCAACCATGTCCCTTAGTTAAATAATATTCTGCATAAGATTTTGAAGTTATTTTTAAACAAATGAAATATACATATTTTTGTACGCCTTTAGTAAAACGATGTTCTTCGCATGTTTGTTACTTGATAGATTTTTTTACAAAAGCGCTTAAAGAAAAAATATTAAAGCACAATTTATTATTAATAATTTATGTCAATTACAATTATTAGAAAATTCTTAATATTTGTGTTATGGTATGGAATGAAGTGAAAGTATCTATGAACATTTACTTCTAAAACTAACAAACTATGCATTATAGCCAAATTTGCATTCTTAATGTTAACTTCATTTGTAAGTCTGCAATATCAGAACGTATGTTTATGTGATGACCGAAAATGGGCATTCCTCTTTGGTAATTTTTTAAACGTCCTTTAAAGAGTTGCTAAACAATGAAACATCAGGACTCCGCCACTTTCGAAAAATTATCAAGAATGTCACATTCTCAGTCCTTTTACATTTAGCCCAGGAGGCTATGGCCATTGCGACTGTTCGCAGCACATGTCATGCTTTTTGATACTAGTGGGACCACTGCGTACTAATTAGCAAGCAAGAATGCTCAGCCAGAAATGTCAAAGGCGGTAATTTTAAATTATAAAATTCCAACATCATTATAGATATAATTCTACATAATACATGCAAAACTTTAAAGTCATTGAAGTAAGTTTTTAACATTTAGAAAAAAATGGATAAAAAATTATATTTCCAACAAATTTACACTAAAAGACATTTGTTTGTGGTTTTCAAATTTAGAATAAATAATATGACAACATATTTTATGATAGCCAATGAGGAAATGCTTCTCGAAGAAAATGTATGTATAGTTAATTAATATTCAGTCCTACACTGTTTATGATATGTTAATCTGTTATAATTTAACTTTTAGTTTAGCCATTCAATTCAAGGTTACACACATTATTGAATAAAAAAATTTGGTTCATGTAATCACAGGATTATAAGATTAAATCATGTAAAGAATTACTGTTTAAATTTGTGGTGTCTAACCCTAAATATGAATATAAGAATATACTTCTTAAAGAAAAGTTTGTGCAATGTAGAATTAAAACTAGAACCGCCATTAGGGGTCATTTTTATCCCTGATAGATTGATCATATTCGGTTTTAACGAGAAATTTATTTATGAGATATCTTAAATGAAATCAGTACAAAAATTGACTAACTAAATAAGTTAAATAGTTTTATTATAAAACATGAGTAAAATGCCTGCGTGTCTAGTGTTAAAAAACTATATCTTTTAAAACAGTATCTCTGGAATAAAAAAGAACGAGCACTTTACGCTTCTTTTTTTTTGTTAATTGTTTCCAGTGCAGTGTTGCCAATCGGCTACTTTTTTAAAATTTGGACTTGCTGATTGGCACCACATTTTTGAAACGGTAAATTACCTTTTGTTTTTACCTTAATTATCATGGCATTAAATAAGGCACATTTTGTCATTTGTAAAAAGCGGATCCAATCAAGAATCTGAATTTAAAAAAAGTAGCCCATCTGGCAACACTATTCCAGTGTAGTGACTGACAGACTGGTTGAGCATCACTGGTTAATAAAATAGATTAAAATCACCGCTATGCACAAAGAAACAAGCACGTTTGTACAACTGACATGTTTAAACCAATGTTATTTTGTAAGCTGCTGTTTATTTTTCCTGCTTAGAAAAGGCTGTAATTTGCGAAATGCATAAAACATATTGTTTACAATTGTAATATTTATACTATTAATCTTTAGTGTTGGTTGTAACACATGCAAAACAATTTAAATGAGTATTTTTTTTCTTTCATGTAATCAGGTGATTGTCTGCAGTAGAAAGTAATGGACAGTACTATGTTTAGAATGTGAGCAGTCGTAAAACAAAATAATTCATCTTTATGAAAATGGCATCGTCATTTCAGTAAATGCTTCTACAGCATTTTAGAACATTAGAAAACCTTATAGTATAATCTCACACTTGTACATTTTGGATACTCTGATATATTAAACCTAATGCTATAACATACACTAGCTGGATAATGGAAATTATAGAGATTTTTTTCTAAACTTTTGAACAGCACGTGCTTAAGAATTCGTTTTGAAACTCACGAGTCTGTGTTAGACTGTACAGATAATATGTAACTGATGGGATAGGTTTAGTGAAACATTTTCATTGAGACACGATTTCTGAAAATTCTCTCTACATCTCTATATGTCATAACCTAATAGATAACGGAAAATGGAAGAAATCGTACAAAGTTGACATAAACCTAGTTACGAATGAAAGAAATGGACGTTTTTTTTTGTGATATAAGTAATATATTCACAAAATTAGCGCTGACAAGTCCCAGAGATTATAGATCTCTATCACTAATTTAAACGTTTCAAACATTTACTCGTGATTAGGTTGAGATTATAATACGTAATACGCAAAGTGCGCCTAAAGCCAGACACTATTTTAATTAAACATATTTAAGTATGTCATATAAAATCTTTTGTATTTTAAAATGCTGAAAATATAAGATTGGTTCATTTTTTGGCCTCACTACTATCTTTCATTCTAAGCATTTAGCATTTTCAGAGCGATTATTTGTGAGGTTGTAATTTCAAAGATTAAATTCTCATGTTAAATGTCAAATTCCCAGATTCATTTTTCATATCATGTTTTTTATGTTTTCTAGAGACCTACTGACCCTACTATATCTACTGATAATTCCCGCATTTACTAAAACAAGTACAAAATATCGCAATATAATAATGGAATGAATGGCATTTAAAACAAAATCAAATATAATAAAATCAAAATATGTTTTCTATAAATACAACAAGGTGTTTCAAAACTAATGATGCAAACTTTAAGGGGAGATTGAATGCACCTAAGAAAGCACACAGTGCCTTAAATTGCATGATCGTAACTCAGGGATGAAGTGTTAGATATTACTTTCGGATTGTGATAAAATACATTTTCACGCAATAAATTTTGTTAAAGAATCACCGAAATGTGCACTCTTAAAACGAAAGAGTGGATTTGGCTTCTCAGGAAAGAGTTCTTATTTATTAGATCTTCAATGAGTTGTTTTTTTTAACGTTTTACTCATCTTGCTTTAACTTGTGTATTTAAACTACTCATCTTGTTTTAAATTGCTTGAATACAACTCATCCACTCGAGTCGTTTCATCTGTTCACGAGAAGCTTACTTTAAAATCGTGAGATGAGTGAATTTCGGCTCAATTTGAGTTAGTTTGTGGCTGAGGTTTTAAGAGCATGTCAGATGTGAATTAAAAAAAACACATAAATTGGAAAATAAAATAGAAGGAAACACAATTTCTAACAAAAGATGTTTTATTTAATTAAAATGTGCTTAAAATAAAAAATCATTTTAAGGACTGAATGTTATACTGTCATTATTCAAAAGATCTTACACGTATTTAAGAGGTCGCATCATTTTCCCTTCGAAAATTCATACCGGAAAGTTTAATATATTTTTTTAAATGATATGGGGTCACTTACAATCCCTGCAAATCCTGCTGTTTTGAGCGCTGTTGTTTGAAAAATTTAGTTATCTAACATGGTCATTTCCTTATAATTGTCATTCATATTAGCATTATTACTGGTAAAATATTATTCACACTTAAAATTAGCGATTGTTTACTAAATAGAATGACTTCTTACTTATCATCCTCTGTCCTGGGATAAAAATTACGCGGGACAAAAAGACTAGTTCAAAGTTACTGTACAGCATCTCCAAAGTTGTATCATTTTATATACCGTAATTTCGGGTGTATAAGCCGCGGATCAAACAATTCTTTTTGGACCCAGAAATCTTATTTAGTGATTGAACAGAAATATTTACGGCGATCTAACTAGTAACATTCATTTTTTTAAAATTTCTGGGTCGAAAAAGAATTGTTTGATCCGCGGCTTATACACCCGAAATTACGGTATATCGATGTTTATGTTATGCACGGACTTATAAGAAAAGTTTAGAAATAATTTTAATAATTTTAAAAACTTTTAAATTAGTTTAGAGGGTGTTATTTAGTGTCTCCTACAAACGACGTCAGGACTGAGAAGGTTATACGCGACGTACAGGAATAACAGTTTCGTAGAAATGTTTTTGCGTTATTTCATCTAGGAATTTATACAGAGAATTTTAGTTTTCAGAAAAAGTATTGAAAATTAATTTCGGTACATCAAGTTTGAGTGAAAAATCACTGTAGTGTGTATACTCTGTGCATACTGCATTGTGGGTTTCCCTGCAGTCAAACTGCACCCTCTAGCGTTTCAGAGTTTGCATTACAAGTTATGCATTGTATGATACAGCCATATCGCGTCAGGAGGTACTGTATCACCTGACTGATCGTTTTTCTGCACATTAATTTTCGCCTTATTTAATCACGTAGCGTCCAATAATGAAATAAAGCCAAATTTAGTATATAATTATACTGGCAGTAAAGTGCTGCAGTATTCCCAGACACTACGTCAATGGTAAGGTGTTTTGAGCTAGACTACGTGATCTTTCTGTCTTGAACTATGAGTTTGTATCAGGAGTTTTCAAACACCCTGTATATTATATGCATGGTTTATTATAAAGCTTATTTAGATTAGTTGCAATATTTGTGCTTTTCTTTACGTGCCACATCAGCATTAATACATTTTTCTATGTAAAACTAATGTTTAACTAATTATTATGATATAAGTATTTACAACAGAAAACATTTCTATTAAGTCATAACAATATTCACCTGAAAAAAAAGTTAATTAAAATAGAGAAGCAAAAAAGGTACACTTTGTGTATGTATATGTTCATTACAACTATGTTTTATAAATGGAGTATATGTGATTTAACTTTGTCTTTACTTTGTAAAATATTTTTTACTGTATAGTTTTAAAAAATGTATAGGTATCTTAATGATGCTACATAAACAAATATTGTAATGTTTTGTACATCACTGCAACTGCTATACATTCAGCTATCAAACATTAGCAAAAATTTTAGTTTTTTAATTGCTCTGAAAATTTAAAATCGTCACTCGCGATCTCATAAGATCTTATTGTATGTTGATGCTTTTAAACGTAAAACCAAAATTAGTTTCATTGCAAAAAATATCAGTTGTAATACTTAACAAACTAATTAAAAAATTCTAAGGCGTAATTTTTTAATCATAAAACTAACGCAAAATGGTTTAATTTTTATGAATACAATATTGCCAGTGGAACTAGGAATAAAAAGAAGGCATGTAGTGCAGTATCTATTCAAAAGACGGCGGCTGTTGTTTGTTTTGATCAGATAAGCATAGCCAGATTCCTGACTGGGCAATCTTTCATCAGTAAATTTGAATAGAAATTTTTCTCTTATTTAAACGCCTTATGCCTTCAAAATTTCTGTCATGAGTAAGGCAAAAATTTTTATTCGTTTTTACTGGTGGAAGTTTGCACTGGCAATGTTATAATCTATTTAATTAACTGTAACAATAGGATTGTTTACTGTAATCACAATAGGGTGGAACGCAGAGTCTGACTGCCTCAGGTGCAAATAAAACAAATTATGTTTTTTCCTTAATTATGACAGAAATTCTGCGTCAATAAGGCGTTTTAATAAGGAGAAAATTTGTATTCAAATTTATTGGTGAAAATTTGTCCCGGCGATAATCCACCCCTGTGGAATTGATTAAAGTTGAAGCTTCACAATTTCAAATGATATGTTAATTCTCTTTATTAATAGTTCCATTGTATTGCCATAATTATGTTTTGCGAAAATGAAACTTAAGCACATTTTCATTAACTTTCGACGCATAAGTACAAGGTTATTGAGTGTCTACGAAAAGAAAGTGTCCACAGATTTAATTCATCTTCTTATTCCTTTTTACAAAATTTTCATTGTCTTCTGATATAAAACAGCACTTCAGTATTTGCAAGCATTTACTTTTTAAAAATGCAAATTATTCCGCGCCCTATTTTGATACGCATGGTGCACTGAATAAAACTTGTACCTATAAAATAACTGCTTTGCTTTCTCGATGCTACTTCATGCAATAAAGTTTAGGAAATTTCGCATTTATTAATTTGAATATTGCATAATTTCAATTCTTGCGTCGATCTTTTTAAAAATTCATTTTAGCATTAACAACCATAAAGTATAAATAATTTATACCTCATGCTTTTTTCACTCAATATTTTTGAGGATATTTAAGTCATAAATGTGTATGTCAAGTATATGATACATTTATGGTGCTAAAATTGTTGTAAAATTTAATTGATTTTTAAACATGTATTCACTTTATTTATTTTTATTATATATTTCGAGTATCAGTTAATAAACTATGTGTACTAAAATTTGAAATATTGTAATAAAAATATTGTTACATCAATTACTCATAAATGTGTGAGATGTTTCATTAATGATTTTGAAAATTTTTTAAATATTTGTGGTTTTCATTTTTAAATGAAGTAGATGAAAAATTAGTTTATGTATTTATTCTATAACCTTTTGCGTGGTATTTTGTACAAAGAACATCAAAATTTGTAATAGCATAAATTTATTTTTTGGTTTTATGTAGTTAAAAAGTTATGTAGTATAAAAAACATGTCAAAGTTGATTTAAAGATTTTTAATACAATAGAATGTTTTGTTTTACGCTTTTAATAAAATGATTAAATGTGTTTGATAACATTAGTTTTAATTGTTTATTTCAGAATTTTAGACAATTATGTTGCACGTACCGTTGTATGCTAATATATAAACCGACCCCTAAGTACGAGAAAATAATATGTTACATACTAATATTTTCTTGTAGCTGTACTAGCCTATTTAACATCGGCGAATTCCGCATATGTTTAAGATAAAAAAAAAACTTTTTATAAATACTGGTATGTAGCCTATTATTCCTCTCGAATTGGAGGTCGACTTATACACAAGTATATACGGTAATTATAAATTTCTATTATTATAAGAAAATACTTGCATATCATTATTTTTACTGAATTATTTGACTTCCAATTGAATTTATCTAAGAAACTATTATGTAGACATACATGTGTCACTAATACAAATTTTTCTTTTTTCATAAATGCTTAACCGTAGTCAAAGTAGAATATATAAACACGTAACTTGTAAAAGAGAAAAAATTCATTTCAAGGATTTGGAATTTGGTAGATACACAAAATTATGGTGGAAGATACTTTTTCTTAGAAGGTCGTTGTGAAAGTTTATAAGCGCACATATAATATCAGCTCAGATTTAGAACGGAATGCATATCATTTTTACCAATGATAAAGCTGATAAAGTTGCGAAAGAAGATGTATTTTTACATGCTTTGAATTAAGTTATAATAAAATAATAATGAAGTTAAATAAGATAAAAATATTTAATTCCACTTCTGTATTGTGGTAGTAATCAAAATCATTTTAACCACTTAACTGATTTGCTCGTACGTCGTACGGGCAAGAAGTGTTTGCTTGGTACATCACTTAAAACTTTTTGACACCATTAATTTTTTTAATACATTTTCATATTAATTAATAGCAGAAACATATAGACCAAATAATTCGAATATTTTAGCTTAAAAATGTGATGATTAACCCATATTTTCTATTTATTGTGTGTAATCTAAAGAATCCGTTAAGTGGTTAGTCTGACATCGCTAAAATTTTTGTTTTATAATATAATGATTTTTTATTCGATTACTTCTAGTATTCATTTGACGCAATTTTTTCTTTTAAATTTATCAAAATATACATACATATAAAAGAAATATTAAAATTTCGATACTTTGAAATGAATTTTAGAATAAAAAACATTTTTGTTAAATTTTACTGAATTTAGTTTTCAATTTATAAAAATGTTTGAAATCAATTTTGAATCTTTATGCATTTTTTGCTGTGTAATCTATATAAATATCTGTAAAAATGATATTTGCAGAATAGTTAATAATTGAATATATAGATGTTAACCAATGTCTTTGTACGTTACTTATTACAAAGAAAATTCTATCGCATTAAAATGTATAAATATAAGCAGTGCACTGTGAAATTGTTTGTATATATATTAATTTTATGGAAATCTATTGATCAGAAAAGTAATTTATGTTTAAATAAATTAAAAGTGTTACGAGATGTTTATGAATTGTTCAAAAAATTTTATATTACCTATTTTATTTATAAATGTGTGATTCCAAAGGATGTGCTTACAGAGGTGAATAATTAACTGCAAAGAAATTGGGACCAAGCTAATGACCCTGCACTTCAATGCACATGTAAAGTAAAAATTTTAGAATTTTTATACTGCTTTTGCACATATTTCATGTACAGTTTTGAACCCTGAATAAAAGGATTTTACTCTAAATATGTCTCATGTTGTGAAAAAAAAAACATAACAGTAGAACGTTAGGGTATTTTGCTACATTTTAATAAAAATATTTTACACTACAATTTTTATTTAGAGCTTATCTGGTGCAATCACTTTTTGATTCTACTTCCGCATTCATTTAACGCTAATATACTGTTGCAAATATATTTTGAAATAACTTTCACTTGCACATGTTGTTCAAAGTACACATAAAAGTGTTTCTATGAAAAAGTGGTGTCAAGCAGATAAAATTCGTGGAAGATCTTGATTGAATGGAGTTATGAATAAAGAGGAAAGATATATAGTGTATTGTCTATCACGTTAAGTGCCACGGTGATTAATACCGAAATTTCTGTTTACGCCGCGTCAATCACCGATGACTGACAGTGTAAAATTTTATATTATATGAATCTTAACTAAATTGTCAGTAATTACTTAAAACAATATAAATATTATAGTTTTATATCATATTTTAAACTGTCAGTCATCGGTGACTCACGGGACCAAACACGGAAAGTTCAGTGTCTGCACCGGTGATTGTCCTGACACAGATAACCTGGAACATGGTATCAGTTGCAATTGAAGTGTGACTGAGGAGGTTTTTCACAAGATGACAGCTGTTTCTTTTAATGGGATCAATTTTGGGACCAGGTAACAGCCGATAGAAACTTCCACGAGAAAACCTGAATTGAAAGTTTCGAATTAATTTGACCCCTTATTGATGGAAGGGGAGCGGAAAAATCTGCTTGCTAGTATGGTAAAAAATTACTTTCTTTATTTACTGTTGTCAGTTTTCTCAGTTATTATAATTTTTTCATTGACATTGACAGGAGGTTGACTTGGTTCTATCAATATGGCGGAACTATTACCGCCGAAATAAGCACTACCAGTAAAATTGAATATAAGCTTTTGCCATTGTCTTTGTTGAAATTTTATATTATTTAGTAGTTTAAATAAAGAAATTTTTTTAACCTAAATTTACTTGTGGACGTTGGCCAGAGTAGCAATGAAACTCTTGTTAAAGTGGTTACAGTTGAAGCTTCACTATTTTTAGAATTGTTAGGACTATTTTTATGATGTCAATTCCTTTTTATTTACAGTTCCATGATTGGTCTTGATGCAGGGGAGAAGTGACATAGGATCGATAAGGGTCCAGTAGAAATATCCTTTTATCTTGAAAAAAATCGGGTAATTTTTATTTTTGATTATTGTGAATAGGTTACTCCACTAATTAAAAAAAAAACATTTTTCGACCTTCTAAACCTATTGCATTTTTACCAAATCGAAAAAACTCATTTTAGTTTACACTCATTTGATATTTCTTGAATGAATTGGTTCCAGTGCATTTTACGCAGGATAAAATTCTCTGCACCATATAGTATTCATTTTTGTAAATTGTCAAAACAAAAGATGAGATACGGAGACAGGAAAATGGGATAAATTTTACAAAATTGCAAAAATTCATGAATGACTTTTTTCCCTTAATAATGCATATTTAGTGCGTTTTAGAATCAACATTTTAGATCATGAAATAGTCTATCCTTTTATTAATTAATTAATTTTTTATCTGTGATAAACTTTGTGTGAAAGCATAAAATACTGCCTGGCAAAATAATAATTTAAAAAACGAGCTTTTATTTTGTATATTGTAAACAAGAATTAATTTATTATAGCATTCACATGAAAGTAATCAACAAATATGTAGTAAATATATTTTATAGTTTTTACATGCTTCTTATTCTGCTGATTAGCCCTGGTAGTGATACCATAGTCTCAGGCTTTTCACCGCCTGTTTCTGCGCTTGGCTCGATTTCTTGCTTTAGGTTGTCAAAATACTCAAGATTTTGAGTAATATCAAAACCGTTGCCACATAGATGGTTGTGACACTCCGTAAGGAAAACTGATCTGCCTTCCTATAATTGAAATCTTTATTCATTTTTAAAAAATGAAATTGAGTAGGGTTCGATCTACTGGTTGGTTATGGTTAATTAGTGTGTCTGGAATAAACCCATGCCGATGCCATGTCCAACCCCATCCGAAGATTTTTTTTCCTTCCATATACCATGTCTGAACTTGTAGGTATGTCCGGAATGCACAATACTGAGCAGAAGCGAGTGAAAGTAGCTGTCTTGTTAAATTTAATTTAATTTTATTAGCTGCCCTCGGGAAGCTGATTTACTAAAATACATTCAAGATTTTGCTGAGATCACCTCCATACAGGGCAAGAAATACGGCTTTTGTGACTTCAATAAATCCTATCATCAATTTGGGTTTTTACAGATATAAGCTTTTTGGTTCAAGGATGGGTTTTGAAGAATTCAGCAATTTTTTATATTACGATGGTTAAAAGGCGCAGAAGTGGGGTTGCAACCACTGACAGCATAAAGAAAAATAATTTTTTATGCAAATTTGTTAAATTTCCAAAACATGTTGGTGTAGAGTGATAGGCGGTTAACCTCTTCCTGCCACTCAGACATAAACAATGTCTACAGCTAATACCGTAACAAGAGATTGTCATAAGTAGATCGTCGTAAAAAAATTGTCGTTGTCTTCACCACTGACAATGACAGCATCGTAATCATCAGTCAAGTACAAAGCTCTGTTCAGTATTAGCACATCTGCATTTTCAGTGGCATGTTTAGTGAACATTCGTGTTTTCTCAAATTCATTTCGAAGCACAGAAGTAACAAGTGCTTTGTTTTCTTATTTACCAACTTATTTCTCTTGTGTCATCTATGAATACTTGGTTTCATTGAACTGATCCTCAGCAGAAATATGAACATTCATGCGACGAAATCCTTTTGCATTTTTTATACTTTTCTTAGTATGTTCAAAATAAGAATTTAAAACAATAACACTGCATTTGCACTGTTATGATGCTGTACGTATCTCACAAATTTTACAAAGATGGAAAGTAAACATTCATTGCTTTCACAACAATCTTTGTGTAGAAGATATTCTCCATTAAATACTGCCAGCCTTTTAGTTCCCAATATTGTATTACTTGTTGCAGGATTTGCAAGGGTCCTGAGATTTCCATTTTAGAAAATTCATCAGTACCAGTATTTTCTTATAAAAATTATCTCCTTAAATAGATGAAATTTCGTGCATTTATGATAGATTTAATTTTCTAGAGAAATACACTGATATATCATCTGGAAAATAACAGTACCCGTACGACCCTTATGTTAGGGTAGTAAAAACAGTGTAAGACATCGACTTCGCGGCTTTGTGCGTACCTTTATATTTAAAAAATGACAAAGGGATAGGTATCGACTCTAACTGGTTTAATTCTTTCATTTCCTCGTTTGATTGCTTTGAAATGCACGCCCTCTGAAACTGCACTAAAGAATCTATGGGTACTTTCACTTCCTTAGTTGTTTGACGGTTTGTTACTGTAACAAAAACCACTGAATCCTTTTGTTTAAATGCAAACATTTAAAATTTTGAAGAAAAATTATTTCCATTCTTTTACTATCAATTCCTTGTCAAATATGGCGAATTATTTTTTTTTAATCTCCGAACACTCTACTGCTTATATACAGCAGTTTGTTAACTTGTGGAAATGGGTGATGTCTGTTAAACCATTCAATCAACTTGTTCAAATCAGTATGGTCCCGGCTGATTATTGAACGCCTAATGTCAACATGCTGTTCTGATGATGTTTGACGCTAACTTTTTTTCTTTTCATTCGGGACAAGCATGAAATTTGCCCTCCGGCGCAAAATTAATTTACATAGAGAACCTTATAAGTTTATAATATCCGTTGCTTTATTTTAATAATTATAAAATAGAATCTAAAAAAACCCCGAAAACAATACCGCTTTGTATAGTTTTCAGTTTTAACAGACATAGTTGTTGGTATTCTTTATTTTGGGAATAACATTTTCAATGTCAGAGAAATTTGCCATCAAATTTTACCATCAATGTAAGCTTTGACGACCAAAAATATGAGTGACAAATTAATACACAAATCACAAACGAAATCTTCATTTTGCGCCCTTTTTGATTTCCAGAGAACATGCCTTTCTTCTCTCAATATTTTTGGCCCTTATTTTCTGAATAATCCTTGTCCTTTTAAAATTTATAAATTCTTTTTAAATTCTTTTTGAAGTATTTTTTTCTATTATTTCCAACACTTGATTTTACTTTTGACTTTTGATTATTGTCCAAATCTTTGGCCGTTTAGATTTTTTTGGATAACTTCGTATCCCGTCTGCCTCAACTGTTCCCAAATTACATTTTATGTTAATTAATTAATCACATTGTGTATTCAATATCAATAAAAAGTTCTATATCAAATTAATGAATTGAAAATCAATATACTCTAAGCATTAAATTGTACTGTTCTGATTTTTTAATGTTCTAATCAATGAAATTTGTAGACAATTTAATATTTTGCAAAGTTTATTATAATACTTTTTAATATAACTGCTTCCTTGTTTTGTCCGTACGTCATACGGGCAACGTATTTTTACCAATCCTGATTTCCCATACCACGTACGCGCATCTATATTCCAATCATGATTTATATTTCTCACCAGTAAATTTTTATTGTAAATTTTGCATTTGCAATCCGAGCATTTTTCTGATTCAATTATACAAAAATTTTTACTTTGAAAAAAAGTGATAAAAAGCTAAAAATTTTGTAAAAGACATGAAAAAAAAGGCATTAATTAAATGTTTTTTTCAAAAATATTGATCAATTAAGTGGTTAAAACGAAAAATAATTAATAAATAAATAAATAAATAAAAATTGTTTATTAAGGAAAATCTAACGTCATTGTACCCCCATTTCTCGGCTTCGTATGTCGTCTGCTGTTTAGCCAATTTACAAACATGAATTGTGCATGATATGCGGATTGTTATCCTGTACCAAAGGTACATGTAATTTTTCTGTAAAATGCATTCAAACCGAGTTACTCAAGACAAACATGCTGACAATTTTTTTATATGGTACAAAATGCACAAGGTACGGAATGTAGAAAACTTATGTACTATACTCGAAAAACAGACTTAACCGAACTTTCACGAGAAAAAGCGGCTTTTTTGGCCTATCTGTTGGGTTATTATCTAACTTATTTACTATACATCTAACTTATTACCGCGTGTTATGTACCAGAGATTAATAAATGATACAGAGATCCAAATTCACCTGAAAAAAATTGTTAGCAGTAGATGACTTAGGCCCTTGTCATCCTGTTGATGATTTTTATCATCGTGACTTCAGCCGAAATATAAATCTATTGATGCTTGGCGCGCTTTGCTTCCAATGTTGCTTCCAGTTCGCTGCCTCTTTAAAAATCGGATTGCTTGATCGCCACCTTTTTTAAGTAGAAATTTTCTCCTGACGGATTAAATGATGCAAATAGAAGGCGAACTATATTATTTTACAAAGGTAGTGGTAATCAAGTAATTTGAATTTTTTAACAAAGCAGCGGCTAGCAACACAGTTTGCTTCTGTCATTTGCAAACTGAAAAATTTCCAAATGTTCGACTTTGCGATTTTCAGAATTTTCTATTTCTAACAATTTTTAGAGGACCGAAATTTTATTTTATTTAGCTTACTATTAACTACTTAACTGATTTGTTCGTACATCGTATGGACAAGAAGATTTTGATCCCTTACTTAATCCATCACATAATGTTTTTTGACACCATTAAATCTTTTAAATGCAATTTCATAATATTTAATGACAGAAATGTTTAGACTAAATCTCGGGAACATTTTAGATTTAAAAAGTGGTGTTTATTCCATATTTTCAATTTATTGTACTAAAAAAAGAATCAGTTAAGTAGTTAGGTTTTTAAAATCTAAGTTAACCCATTAGTGCCTGAATTATTTTCTTCGTTAAAATTCAAATTTTGCATTTTCTCACCACTTTTAAAGCAAGAATAACTTTTATCTTAATTTATCGAGGATTTCGTCTCGTGAAAGAAAGTATTTATTTATACTCCTTTTTACTGGTGTGAAAGGCGCTCACTTGAATTTTTTGAAACTGTCCCAAAGATGGGACGCTAGGCACTAATGGGTTAAATAAATGAATTTAAAATTTGTGCCTAATTTTGTGTTCTTTTCGATTTGAAACGTATATATTATACGAGAAAAATATTAAAATATTTTTTAAATTAATGAAATTATTATTTCAGCGTATCACTGGTTAGATGGCTTCACAGAAATTTAACTGTAATCATTATAGTAGAGACAATAATTCAGAGTTTTTACCCGGAAAGACACGCGCCGAGTCCCAGTATGCGTATTGTTTTTACAAATGTCACCACTAATTTTTAAAAGTAACCTTCAACATATTTTATCGCAGAATTTAAAAAAATTTACTCCGACTAAATTAAGGAAAACAGATAAAAAGTAAGATATGCTATAACTCTTTCATTCATTATTAGTTATAAAAATGACAAAGCATTTCTAAACTTTAATTTCTATGGGTATGCGTGTAATTTTTAAATAGTTTTTAACATACTTTAAAATATTTTTAAAAGCTTAATATTTATGATCAATGAAATATTTTTAGAAACGTTACTAATAATTTTGATCTATGATTATCATATTTTTTATGTTACGTGATTGAAACCAGTGGTTTAAAAATAAGTTAATAAAAATAATTGATTTTAATCATATGCGTGAGTAAGTTGCACACAAAACAGGAAAAATAGCTGTGAATACACTGTTATTAGCTAAATATCATGAATAATAAACAGGGTGAATATACAGGGAATAACAGATTATTCAGGGTATAAACACCAGGAAGCCAATTTTGCTCTTTTTTAACGCTTTCTAGTAAAGCTGAAAAGTGTTTATGCATTTGGTTTGTCTCTCCGTTGGTCTATCTGTCTACACTCCAGATCCGGTAAATATACAGTGAAACCTCCGAATAAGGGACACCTATGGGAACTGAAATTTTGTCTCTTAAATATAGGTGTCCCTTAACCCTTTCCGCCACGGGTAAAATCTGTAGTAAAATGAGAAATTATCAACTGACACTGGAATTCACAAACGAATTTTTTAGATATTTTGAATTCCTTAATTTAAGCTTTTATTGTAAAAACAAAATTTTACTAAAATATTATTGGTGCTGATTGCAAGTTTGGAATTAAAATTAGGTATCCCAGACCTTGCACAGTGTGCCGGAAAGAATTAAACGGCGTTTTTTTTACAGTGAAATTTCCAAATAAGGGACAGCTATGGGACCTGAACTTTTTTCCCTTAAAAAGAGGTGTCCCTTATTCGGAGTGTCCCTTATTTGGTTGTTTCACTGTATTTGAATTTTAATGCAATTTTAAATGTTATTTAAGATCACCAAAACATGTTTGATATTGCATATGAAGTATGTAAGATTAATAATTTTCCACAGGGACACTCGAAAGAATATCATTACATTATGGTATAGTAGGAAAACCCGTTTGCAGTTAGTTTTATTGAGATTACGCTACTTCAGCTGTTTCGAAATTGATATATATTACTGAATTTCACTACGATTACATTAGAACAGAGCATTCATAGCATTTTTTTCAATTACAAAGACATACACCCACGAAAAAAAGATGACATTGCCTTTCAGTAAAAATTGCTAGAGTTGCGTTTTAAAATTCGGTATGTTCTTTTAAATTTAACTATTTTATGCATGTTACTCGCTGTATATAAATTATATATCTCTCTCTGCACGAGTATTGATGAATAATTCTGCTTATTAGAAAAAATTGTGAAGGGTAATTTTGAGCTGAGTTAAATGTATTTCTTAAATTCGAACTAAATTTATGCATGTATGTAGTTAATAGATATAAATCTGTGCATCATATACAGGGCTGCTGAGAAGATTTGGGTAATTTTCAAATTGTAAATGGGAATTTTCAAATGTGTTATGCGTTTCCATAGGATTAAATTAAGCATAAAATGTATTTTTTTAAAGCATTGCAGTTTTGGTACATTATTATGAATGTGCTGGGAAATGTTTCAAAATCTATGCTTTACGTATGGTTTTTTCTTTCTTGTTTATTTCAAAATTTTTCATGAATACCCGTAAATTCTTGTACTATTATATTCCTTTATTTAACAAAGACATTTACTGATTAAATTAAAAAAAATTCTTTCTATATTTTTGGTGTGAAATGCAAATTTTTGAATTAAAAAAACCCGTAAAATTGGTAAATATACCAAACACAGCAAATGCATCAATTTGAATTTTCTTTTTTAATTAAAAAATTTAGTTTCATACCGGGAATTTTCAAACACGAATTTTATCTTTATGTAATCATGAAATGACTTGCCTCAAATATGGAAAATATAGGTATAGGAATTTTCTGGTACAAATGAGAAATTTTAAAATAAAAAAAGAGCCACAATGGGCCCCTGGTGTTTGTACCTCAACGCGTTTCTTGTGCCCGTACATTCCTATATAATAAAGAATTGTTACAGTATCCTGTAAGAACCCTTAATGGTTGTACCTTGAATTTAGAATCACCAAGTATGCGGTAGAATAAGGTACAATTTCCTGCAAACAAAAATTATACAGGGTGAGTCATAAATATCGAAACAATAGGCTATCTCCTTAAATATTGCCCCTAGACCCATACATCCAATTGCAAAGTTTCACCAAAAAAGGTAATTTTTTTGATAATAAAAGTTGAAACTCCATGGGGGGTCTATTTTTAAAAATACGAAAATTAAATTTTTATACGGCCCCCAGAGGATAAAACTTCTAATTAGAAAAATTTTCCTTATCCATTCCTGAATTGAACAAAAAAAATTCCATCTTGATATCTCCAAAACTCAGAGAGTTATGAAAATTTTAATAAATCGAGAGGTTTCAAGGGATCAGACACAAATTGAAATGCGTGTAATTGAAGAAACAATGTTGCTGTATGTTTTCCAGGAAACATTCATTTTATTTATTTATTTATAGAGTTTGAATTTTGAATGTTTTGTGATGGTTAACCACATAATTTGTAAGCATTATCACATCATAAGCTTTCTTAATAATTTTTTTTTCAAAAAATTTAGAGTAAATTAAAATTGTCATAACTCAAACTATTATTTGTCGCGTTGAATTTTTTTTCTTTTGATTAAATGAAAATGTTTAATTTTCAATTTTGACTCAGCATTTTAAATAATATTTTTAAAAATAAAACTATTTAAAATAGCAATTTAAAAAAGATGCATTTTTTTGTAAACAAATCATATTTTTAAAAGTAAATTTTCTGAAGTAAAGACATCTTTCGGCGAACATTTTTTTTCTTTTTTTGAGTTGTTAAAAAATTATTGAATTGTTACCGTAACCAACGATTACTGACTTATATAAGTTTAATGATGAGAAATACTGAAATAAAAACATCTGATGAAGAAAAGTGCATTTAGTTTTAAACAAAGATTGGCTCCTAACGTTTAAATGCTTTTTAAAAGTGTCTAGGTGATTAACGCCGTCTTGTGTAGATTCGATTTCAGATTTTGTTTAAGTTTTGCCATTTTCGCCTTCTTTAATTACTATTTAAATGAGTCAGCTTATTTAAACCTAATTTTTTATCACGCCGATTTCAATTTTTTTCATTGTTTTATCCCTGTCAACTTCATATTTTTCTTGTTAAAATTGCCCCTACACGATGCGTAAAAGATGCCTCTCATTACGGGCCTCCAAACTGGTAGACGGTAGGTACTGGGTTCGAACCCAATCGCAACCTTCGGCCTAACCGTTCGAAGTTTTCCGTGGTTTTTTCGAACCCTGGATTTCCTTGCGTAAATATGGGTTAGGTTCCCTTAAAAAGACCCTCATGGAGGGCACCCTTGCCCTCACGGCCTATATCTCTATTGTAGATAATTGGCCGAAATAAACAAAAAAAAAAAAACAAAAAAAAAAAACAGTCCCCAACGTATAACTGCTGTAAGCGGACTCAAAGGCCGCTGCGCTTTTTTTTTTTTTTTTTTTTTTTCATTTTATAAAGTTTTACATACAGTTTTCCGTTCAAATACAAATACATTTTAAATTTTGTTTAACTTGCGAATCAGTTATCTTTTTAAAACAAGAACAGGTGTTTAATGAGTCTTCGGTATATTTCATTTAAACGTTTTAAGTTGAAATTATTCAATTCAATTTCTTAAATAATGTGTGGTTCGAACGCATTAAACCTTGATTAGTTAAATACACTTAGAACGAAATATTAGTGGGAGATTAGGATTTAAAAAAAAATACGCAACAGAAACGTTATGCTATTCGACTTTAACATTCGAATAAATATTTTTTTAAAATGCCGTTTGGAATGAATAAACTACTCGGATGTAGCAATCGGAGGACTCTAAAAATACGAAATTCCGTGGATTAGTACAAGATATCACTGAAATCGTGTAAACTATACAAAATTCATTATGACAGCGCCATCCGAAAGATGATTGATACAAAAACGTAAGCAAAACCAATTCATGTCAAGAAGTAACTGCATCTGACTTTTTATGATAATTTCTGCATTAGTTCTTAAAGTAGAGCTATTGCAGAAATCGTGACAAATTCAGTGTTGCAGCGCCATTCGTGGAGCCATATACAACAAAATATAAACAACATCAATTCATGTCAAGGAATAACTGAATCTGAAGATTGATGATACTCCTTGCATTAATTCTGGAGATACAGCGATCCGGGAAATCGCACAAAAGCCTTTACAGTAGGGTCACCTGTTAAGCGATTCACACCAAAAAATAATCAGCATCAATGCAAATCAAGAACTAAGTAAATATAATTTTTTATTAAATTCTGTGTATTAGCTCTTGAGACAGAACGCTCACAAAATGTATATCATATACAGAGACACAGGAGCAGTGACTCACAGAAAGACTTTTGTAAAAACATGTTTTTCGGTATCTCTGAGCCCTAAAACGTAATTCAATACTTTTCTCTTGTAAAGATAGAGAAAGTAAAAATAGGTTTAAAACCACATTTGAAGCTGAGTAGTACAAACTGGATTTTTGAAAAAAAATTTCTCAGTAATTTATTAAAATATATTTCCATTAACATTAACACTAGAACCGCGGGAAATTTTACTCACTTTCTGTAAAAGTATTTCTCACCAGAAATTTTTATTGAAAGCAATTTAACTTATTTATTTGAATTATTTTTGCCCAACCAATATTTACCGTATTTCATAAAGAATTTTCTGGTTTCAATCGACGTCTACTCACTAGGTGCGGGTCAAAATGACCCGTCACCGCGGTTCTAGTGTTAAAATATACAATAACATTAAAATATATTCCATATGATCCAGTTAATAGAAGTGTCATTATCGCTATTACTATCTTTACTAAACTAATGCCTGCGGCAATAAGTTTTAAAGACACGGTTAATGAGAGTTTAATTAATATCACTTAATTTAATAGCACTTTTTAATAAATGTTTAATAAGACGGTCTGGTCAATGGGTCGTGCCAATTACGAGCCTGGCGCCAAGCTCGAGATATTGCAGACATCTATCATATTTCAAGGAAGTTTAAAGCAAAAATATATACGCTTTTATTTTATATCTCAAAGTATTGTCTTGGGTCTACATTTAATAATGCGTAAATTAATGGTCGATCCCTAAATTGTATTTCAAATGAACTGATATCGCTGCACTCAGATGCATGCGAAAGTGGTGAAAGTCACGAATTTTGAAAAATTTTGGATTTTAATATCTACCAGGGATTTGCAGATACCGAGATGAGTTTTTTTTTGTTCGATTCAGGAAAGGATAAGGAAAAATTTTCTAACTGGAAGTTCTATTCTCTGGGGGTCGTATAAAAATTTAATTTTCGTATTTTTTAAAATAAACCCCCCATGGAGTTGTAACTTATCAAAAAATTTACCTTTTTTGATGAAACTTTGCAATTGGAAGTATGGGTCTAGGGGCAATATTTATGACTCACCCTGTAGAGTATTTCAAAACCGTAAATAAGTTTAACCCTTTCCGGCACACTGTACCCGGTCTGGGATACCTAATTTTAATTCCAAATTTACAAACGACACCGATAATATTTTAATGATTTTTTTCTTTTACAATAAAAGCCTAAATTAAGGATTTCAAAATATCTAAAATATTCGTTTGCGAATTCCGGTGCCAGTCAATAATTTCTCATTTTTCTAACAGATTTTGCCCGTGCCGAAAAGGGTTAAATGAATGAAAAATCACAAAATTTCTTTCACTTTCAGCATTAGACAAAAGGGAAAAGATATGGCAAGAAACTCAAAAATATTTATATAAAAATAATGTTGAATACAGATTTTCTCTGAGCATATTACAATCATTCAGTGTTAAACCCTAAGCGTCATGCTGCTTACTTAAAAATTCAGATCATAGCGATTACAGTATGAGCGTGTTCAATGCGTGTTAAATTTGTCGCGCTCACTATCGCTACCTTATGTCCGGTATGCAAAATAGAAATGCACAGCAAACGATCGTTAAGTAAATTTTGTTCAGATACATGAACTCCTTTCTTCTCTCCTACCAGTTTTGTCAATGGGCTACTTTTTTTAAATTCCAGATTGCTATGGTGGCATCGGATTGCTAAGTTGCATAATAAAACTTTTTTCTCTTAAATTAATCTTCCATTAAGTAAGGCGATTTTGACTATTTAAAAAAATGAGGCAATCAAGCGAGATCTGAATAAAAAAAGTAGTCCACTGATAATACTGTTTCTTACCACGAAATATCAATAAATAAGCCACGGAGGGAAAAATAATAGTTATAAGGTATTCTTAGATTATGTAGTATTACACACTGAGTTTAGGTCAGTGTGAGTATCCCATGTACATTCCACGCTGTTTAAATATTTTTCGAATTACTTGTGGGTTATTGTCTCATAATTTAACTTTTTTTATTTTTTGCGTGTCAAACTTTCGTTTTAGTTTTTACAGAAAGACTGCAGATCATAGAAGGCCCTATTGACAGATTGAGAAAGTTATTCCGTTCATCAGACCAGGGTTGTTTTTTAAAGACTTTGATTATGATTGTTTGTTTACTGCTTATTTTTGAAGTGGAGATATTCACCTTATAAACCTTTTCGATACAAGGAACTTCTGCTACTAAAATGTAGAAATAATTAGTTCACATCAGGATTTGCGAAAGCAATTTTATGAAAATAATTGAAAGATTTTCTGAACATATATTAGAGAAGGCAAAACTTTGTTTAAAAATTATGGTTGCAATGTGAGAAGTGGGGGATTAAAATTAAATTAGACAGAAATAGACCCACCATGCAGTAAAGGGTTAATGGCAAATAAAATGACGCCAGAATAGAATCACTATCCAAAAAAACTAGTGGAAATAAAAAAAAATGAATAAAAAACAAGCCTATACTGCTCATTAAAGTCACGGACGCAAAAAGTAAGGGGTTAACCCATTAAGGGAAATGTAGTTCCGCTGCTGAAATGTTGAAATGATTGCTTGACACAAGAATTTAAAAAATATTTGATTTTTTAATTTAAAAAACCGTTTTTTTTTCAAATAAATTATAAAAGAAAAAAATCCTAAATGTGCTAAGATTATTTCTGCTAAGTGATATATTCCTCTAAAATTTACGAAAAGTATTAACCTTCATTCATCGTAATATTTTCCTATTTCGAAACATTAGAAAGTTTGTAAAAATAGAACATGCGTTTTAAAATTGTTTCATAAAAGTTCAGAAATTTAAGTCTTACTGTTTAAAAATATTTAAACACTATAAAGATTCTCCATAAAGCCATAAAAAGATCCCCTTTTGTAAAACCAATAAAATGTAATCCACATTTAGCACTAGAACCACCGGGTATTTTACTCAAGTTTCATAAAAAGGGTTTCTCACCAGAATTTTTATTTTAAACTTTCTTAATTAGTTTATTTTTCTTCTGCACAAATTTAACATACCTTATGAAGAAAATTCTGGTTCAAATCGATTATTATCAGTCTGACAGGGGTTATTTTGACCCCTAATGGCGGTTCTAGTGTTAAAAAGAAAAAAAAAATCAGAATTGTATTATTATTTTTTAAAATTGAATTATTTTAGTTGAATAAATAAACAAAATTGAAAAAAAAATCTAAAACATTCCCACATATTGTAAAGTGAAAAAATACTTTTTCGTCCTAAAGTATGTATTGCAGAGAGTTGCTATGTCTCCAGATTTTTGCACGCCACTAGTTTCTTAGAGAAAATTTTGTTATTTTAAACCATCTAAATGTTATAATTGAATAAAAAAACTTGTTCTGAATTAAAGTACTGGTATCTAAAAAGACGGAGACCTGGAATATCTGATTGCATAATAATTAAGGTACATTGTCTCAGGCATGGATTAGAATGACATGGATTATGGTGACAGCTATCACGCTAATAGAAAATCTATTCAATAAAATTCGTTTTATGTAAAAAAATAATAATAAATTGTACAATTGAAAAGAAAAAACTTAACAGGCATTTTCAAAAATAAGACAACAGTAATCTTATGTACAGAAATCGCCATACAAATTCAATGTTTTAATGATGGAATTTAAAACTATAGAATAAAACATAAATTCCGTTGACAAAATTGTGGGGCCTCTAATATCGCCTGAAAATCTAGAAGATTTCAGGATTTTCCATGCCCACAAAACTTAAGCATTGGTTGTGTTAAATTAAAAACATCATCAAATCAAATGGTTTTTGATATAAAAAATATAACTAATATACAATCAGTGTAAAAAGAATGTATATATATACTAGATGTCCCAAAAATTACTGATGGATTTTAAAATTCAATAACTTGCAAACGGTGACAGCTATTTAAAAAAATTTTGCAAGAGGGTTATGTATAATGTCAGGAGTTTTTTTTATCGTAATTTTTTATTTTAGTTCGCATATCAAACAATAGATAGCGCTGACGGCGATTGAAGGCCAGGTGGTCAGTGCTGAGTGATGCGTCGACCTGGCCTTCAATCGCCGTTAGCGCCACCTATTGTTTGAAATGCGAACTGAAATAAAAAATTACGGTTCAAAAACGCCTGACATTGTACATAACCCTGCTGCAAAAAATTTTTAAATAGCTGTCACTGTTTGCAAGCTATTGAATTTTAAAATCCATCAGTCATTTTTGGGACACCCGGTATGTATATGTGTGTTCATTCGCAGGCCATTTCTGATAAAAACCTTCCAAAGATATCACCAAAGATATATTTGGGATAATGTTTTTTATCAGAATATGAATGCAAACATTTACCAATTAAAAATTGCATCATCTTGACTGTAATAAAATATTAGCTACCGTCACCGTTTCCTAAAAAGAAAAATCTGGTTATAATGAAGAACATGCTAAAACATTTTTAAATATTATGTAATACCAGCTTTTTCTTAAAAATATATACTTATGACATTGGAGCCTCATTCTTGTGAGTAAATTACATTTGAAACATTTTTTAGATATCAAGAAATGACTGCTTCTGAAAGCAGCTATAATAATAATAAAAAAAAATCTAAAGTGTGTACCGTAATTTCGGGTGTATAAGCCGCAGATCAAACAATTCTTTTTCGACCCAGAATTTTTTTTGGAAACAAATATAACTAGTTAGATCGCCGTAAATATTTGATTTTAATCACTAGATAAGATTTCTGGGTCCAAAAAGAATTGTTTGTTCCGCGGCTTATACACCCGAAATTACGGTACGTTAATTTTGCGATAGTGTGTTTCTATTTTTAAAAGAGATTTCTTGACTGGCACCCTTTTTTATCACTAGAACGCCGAGAAGGTATCAATTCGACACCGGTCACGGAACTAATTGTGGATTTGAACCAGAAAAATCTTCAAAAATAAGTTATATAGCAGTTGCAATAAAATGAGCAAAACAAACAGACTAAATTATCTCAAATTATTTTTCTGGTTTCAAAAATATTTTATAAAACTAGCGAAAAATTTCCCGGTGTTCTAGTGTTAAACGGTAAAATCCCCTTTGTTTTCGCTTTAATTACTACTTCATCAAATAAGAAGTTTACCATTTATAAAAAAAGTGCCAATCAAGAAATATGAATTTTTATATATAAACAGCCCAATTACTGCAGCGCTGCCTGTAGTCTATTCTTTTAAAATCCAGATTTCTTTACTTTCACCTCTTTCTTTAAATCGTAAAATTCACGTTATTTAATGACTTATTAATTAACCCTTTGAGTTCTTCTAGACAGTAGGGTGGAGCGAAAAAATCATTTTTTAAAGATCAAAAACTGGTAGGTGCCAAAAGTTGCCTTTATACCAGTACATCAGCTGCGTGAAATTTTCCCGCTGAAAAAAAATGGCTTGGGTGTGCGCTTTTGGTCCAACAATTTAGGGTAAAATCTGACATTTTTTCAAAAAAATTTAAAAATTCTTACAAAGATGGTTATTATTTAAAAGTGTTCCTTAAACCTTTATATTTATCTGCTCAACATATTCAAACAATAAAACAATATATTTAGTCTGTTTAATTGGAGCAAATCTGACAATTTTTGGTAAAAATAAGAGTAACCTCTCTACTGGAGCATACAACGAATTGTTGTTTTGAATGCATTTATTACCTAGCTGCTTCAGAACAACCCTGGATATAACTCGTGGAGGTGGAATCATTTCATATCCCACCCGACCATCTAGGCCCAGTTTTTCATTCATTTATTGAATTATTATTCTTTTTCCCGAAGAAGGGCATAAGTTTTCTATGTATCAAATGAGTTTACCTCTTCTTTGTATTCACTGACTTTGTATGCTGCTGCTGTGACCTTCTGTACGTATATTTTTATACCTTGTATAACAAAAGAGAAGCTGAGTAATGTATTGGGTATTTTGTTAATTGAACCTATTCATTAGTCTATTATCTTCATTAAAATTTCATGCAATTGATACATTATGATTGGAATTTCTGTTACCACAGCATTTTTCAATCAATTATATTTTATATACAGGGCATTTATGTCCCAGATCCATTTTGATGTTTAATAACTAATAAAATATAAAAGATAGATTAAAATTAAAAACATAAATGGTTAGATAGACTCAAAACGTTTCATGATCCTTGTTAATGAACTTCCACGTTGTGCCCCCTTCGTCGCACGGAGAATATCAAGTCGATAGTCAATTTCACGCCAGGTAGCAGCGAGCATGTCGGCGCCCACAGGGGATAATATTTATTATTCTAGCATTTTATATTCTAGACACGTGGAAGTTCATTGACAAGGATCATGAAACTTTTTGAGTCTATCTAGCCATTTATGTTATTAATTTTAATCTATCTTTATTACTTTATGAGTTATTAAACATCAAAATGGGTGCGGGACTTTATAAACACCCTGTATAATGATTTTCCCAAAAATTGATTGTATGTATTCAATTTCAAGTATGCCATCATTTACTTTACCTATTACATTGAATATAAATGCTGGGAAGCTAGCCGTTTAATATTATGACGATCGTCACAGAGAACAGCAAACAAAATTTGTGTGTAAAGCAACAATATTTCTAAATAAGTTTTAGTATTTGCTTTAAGTTGTTTTCTATGTTGTTTCGCAGTCGAGTTATTTCCAATAAGTTTTTAGACCTATTCTTTAGGTGTGTACAGTTTTGTCAGATGAGCTACTTATTTTAAATTCAGAATTTTGACTGGCACCACTTTTTTGAAATAGTAAAATGCACCTTATTTAATGACATATTAATAAAGACGAAAAAAACGGAATTTTGCCGTTTCAAAAAAGTGGTGTGAATCAAGAAATCTGAATTTTAAAAAAGTAGCCCACTGGCAACACTGGGTGTGTATTACATTTGCTACAACACATCATGTGGTATAAACTTGGATTACCGTAATTTCGGGTGTAGAAGCCGCGGCTCAAACAATTCTTTTTGGACCCAGAAATCTTATTTAGTGATTGAAGACAAATATTTACGGCGATCTAACTAGTTATATTTGTTTCTTAAAAAATTCTGGGTCGAAAAAGAATTGTTTGATCTGCGGCTTATACACCCGAAATTACGGTATATATTTTCTGAGTGAACCCATAGACTCTGATTGCCAATCTGTCCTTATATAAAGCGGAAATTTTTATTCGCTTTATGAGCTGTCTTTTGTGTGAGATGTTTTCTAAATTCCCATTCCCCGTTTTTCTGAGAAATTGCTTTTCTTATGAATTAGCTTTTCAATCTCCAGCAGAAATTTCTAGTCTGTTCTGAGTATATTTTTCTCCATTTGAGAAAGTAACTTTTCAAAATTTTTCTCTATGTTATAAAAATTGCAAAGAGAAGTGAATAGTACTTAGACAAAGATTTCCCTATTGATCCAGTGAATCCCTGTAGATTAGAAAGTTTTATATCGACTTCTCTAATAATTGACGCAGAGGAAATTCACTAGAGTTGAAGTAGCATATGATCCATTATTATACACAATTCAAAGCTTACCCCATGCAGAATGGTTCACAGCGACAAATATAATTCTTCTAATTTTAAATGAGTACTTATTGTCGATTAGATTCCGTACATTTCCTCAAAAACTACTATGCATTATAAGTTTATGCCAAGGACATTTCACCCTCATATGCTGCCCACTTATAAAAAGGGGACCTAAAAGTTAATGGGAAATTACCTGGCTACGAAAACACTTAGAAAACAGCATAAAACTAATGCAAAAAAAGTTATATACAGCAACGGTTGTTCTGCAGACGCAGAACAAATTCTCATTGCAATTCTCTCAGACGATGACCATAACATTATAAAACAATTCGCTTCTCAACATATAAAAAATATAAAAGGTGGCATACTGAAATAATCTTTGAAGCAGATCATTACGTAAAAAATATTGACTGAAAAAATGTTGTGGTAACAGAACTTCCAATCACTATTCATCAAATGGATAGAGAAGTTTGATAAAGATAATAGATGGCCGAACAGATCCCTTTAATAATATTCCCGTGCATTACTCTGCTTGTCTTTTTTTGTATAAGCTGTAAAAAAATATACATGAAGATAGCCACAGCAGCATGTGGATACAAAGAACAGAAAAAGTAGGTGGGTACATCGAAAACATGCTAAATTTTGATAAAGAAAATCACAAATCAATATATAAATAAAACACTGTACTAAGATGATCGAGTAGTTGGGACGGATGGATTATGAAATATAGCCACCTCCACGACGTGTGTGTAGGCAGGGCTCCCAAATGGTCCGCGAACTGAACATCAGAATTTTTTCAGAGAAATTTTCTTTTTAGATTTTTCTTGCAAATTGTCAAGAAACCACCTTTGGAAGTTGATTCTAGCTCAAACGTATCATGAAATTTTCTGTTAAAAAATACTGATGTTCAGTTCGCGGACTATTTGGGAGCCCTGTGTAGGGTAGTTTTGAAAACCTGAGCTGTATTAAAAACAACAATTCCTTGTATGTCCCAATAGAGTGGGAATGCCGTTTTCTTATTAAAAGTTGTCTGTTTTGCTCCAGCTATACAGAAAAAAAGATATTGTTTTAGAGTTTAATTATATTAAGTAGTTAATATCAAAGGTTTAAATAGAATTTTTTAATAATAACCAGGTCTGTAGGAAGTTTTTAATTTTTTGAAAAAACGTCAAATTTTACTTAAACTTTCAATTTTTGAAGCAAAAGCTCACATTCAAGCCATTTTTTTCAGCGATAAAATTTCACACAGTTGATATACTATTATAAAGGCAACTTTTGGCACTTTCCAGTTTTTGATTTAAAAAAAAAAGATTTTTTTCTCCCTCCCCCCCCCCAATGTTTAATATCCTCTGAAAAATAAACTTAAATCAGGATATATATTAAAATCACAGGTGATATATTAAGGGAGATATACAGGACATATATTAAATCTATAATATCTAAACTTAAATCAAATATTTTCAAAATAATACATGAAAAATACTTTGTATTTTTCGATGAAAAAAAAGACTCTTGCAGATTGAATTATGCGTTATTAAAAGACGTTGCTTGTATATACATATCGCTATGCAAGAGGCAATCTTCCAACATAAAAATGTTTTTTAAACGAAAATCTTTCTAAACGACTAGTTTTGAAAGCCCCACCGCCTTCACCAGAGGGGACTAAAGTTTTGTAAGACGCCCTGCTGGCGCGCCAACCATTGGCGTGTATCCAGTATGTATCTGAAATTATTTTAATTTTTTTCTCTTTTATTTCTAAGAGAAAATGTTTCCAAATGAATATAGTAATAGGGATTCCAATGCCTTCTGCAGTATATATCCGGCAGTTTGCCCACTATGCGTCATGCTGCCGTACAAATGTTTTTCAGCGTGTAATCACACACTTTTCTTATATTTTGAAACGCATATCCTATTTAAGCACTTTTTAAGTGTATTTAAATTCCATAATATTTAGTTTTCATGCGAAGAAATACAAATTTGTTTTGAATGAATTTTCATCGGTTTTTCAACTATAAAAAGTAAGAACAACAAAAACAAACAAACTTTAAGCGGCAACACTATCCAACTATGTTTTATTTGTAAAAAATAATATAGATTTTTTTCAAGAACGGAAATATTTACATTTATAATGACACATATAGAACTATCAAGCCTCCGGCTTTTTGAATACAAGTGTTTCAAAACAGAAAATATTGTTTTATTTAATTGGAATAATAGGATAATTTAAAAGAACAACATTTTATTTAACATAATAGTGGTGTGCAAAAGCCGGATACTTTGCAACACTGCATACACACTATATTACAAAAAAATACATGCACCCTGAAAAAATTAAGCCACGATCATAAAAATTTTTATGTAAATAATATTTGCTGAGATGAACAAACAATTACAAATTTCGAACAATAAAGCTTTATATTGACTAGTAGCAGGAAAAATAATGTCAATTTCACTAAGTTGTGAAGCCACCTTTAGCAGCTCTAAAAGCCGATACCTGTTGAGGAATGGAGTTTAATACATTATCACTGTCTGTCTGCGGCAGATTCTGCCATAAGTGAAGCAACTGATAAACTGATTCGGTTGCATTTTGAAATGGTTTAAACTTTTTTTTCCAACATGCCGAAAATTGGGACAAGGGGAAAAATTGGAGGACCAAATATTCCACAATTGGAGCAAGAACTGCTGAACTGGCAGGGCACGGAAAGACATTATATCCCTGTACACATTATTGCTGGAGTCGTGCAGTATGTGGCCGAGAGATATTTTCTCATAAATGATACAAGGCGACTTAGCCGTTTCACTGATTTACCCGTACGGTATACGGGCAGCATTTTTGCCGATCCCACCTAAGCTAGCTTTGGGAAGAAAATACGGGCTTCTGATTGGTTCGTTAGCTTAAAGAGCATTTTGCTTTAGCTCATTTTTGAATTTATGTTTTCTTAATCATAAATTTCTATTTGAAAACCTTTTGAAAGATGAACTTTGTTAAATATCCTTCTGATTTTACATATTTATTAATAAATCAGGAAATATTTTCTGGAATTATAATTAAAGAAGTTAATCATGATGTTTCTAAATTGTTGTGTATTTTAGAAAATAATAAAGATAAAATTGTCATTTCTTATTATTTTAACCTTCCGTCTACCGGACGGGTCCATTGGACCCGACAGCAATATTTAATGTAAGTTTTTCTCATGAAAAATAGCATTCAAAGTTTTGCGATCACATGACTTTTCCTGCAATTGTCTCCTCTATGTATATGCAATTGCGATTAAAATTTTGTTCGAAATTTTTTACCTATTTTTAATTTGTTTCATTGTTTACCACGCGGGTCCATTGGACCCAACATTAAAACAAATGTAATATACTGTTGCTTTCTTTTTCTAGGGTTGCCATAAATCATGAGGAGGAACAGGGTTACCATAATTGGCTGTTTATCGCCCATTTGGCGATGGATTTTTAGCGCCAATCTCGCCAAATTTGGCGACTTTATAATGAAGTTTTGAGAACATTCTAGACTGATCTAGTAAACTTCGTGCTCTATATATAAAAGGTTACTTCTGGTTCAGAGAGTCATTTATCAACAGACACAGTTAGTGAGCGAATGGTGTCTATTGATGTTTTTGAGTCTTTTCATTGAAAATAGGACTTGATATTTGAAGACAAGTAATAAGTGTAGTTTGTACGTGCTTTGTTATTTTACAAATATTCATCATTTTCTTATTTCCTAACTTATTTTTTGTTAAAAACTGAATTGAAGATGAACAGAAAAAAAGTATTGACTCAAGAGGAAATTCAAAAAATTATGGAAAATCCGGACGATATAGAATTCGACACCGATGATGAAAATCTGTCGTCTGATGAAGGTGAAGTAGATTATGTTGAAATACATAATGAAATTTCTGATTCCTACTCAGAATCTGATAATGATTCCAATGAAGTAAATGTAGCAACCACAAGTACTTCAAATTCTACTTTTGTTTCCAAAAATAATTCACAGATCTGGTATAAGAATGAAGTTGCCAGACCACAAGGAAGACGTACTGAAATCAATATTTTACGTGAAAAATCTGGACCTTCAAGATTTGCAAATCGGAAGTGGATTCCATATCATCCTCATTTCTTATCTATTTCCGAAAAAGACTTTTGGAAATTATAGTAAAATAGACAAACGCGGAAGGCAATAGAGTATTCGATAAAGAGTGGAAACCTATAGATATTATAGAACTTAAAAAATTCATCGGACTTTTATTACTTATTGGAGTATATAAATCGAAAAATGAAACAGTAAGCGAACTTTGGAGCATAAAAAATGGAAGACAAATATTTCGGGACATTATGAGTCGCAATAGATTCACAAGTATATTACGTGTCATAAGATTTGATGATGCTGCTGAGAGGCGTAAAAGAAGATTAACTGATAAATTAGAGCCAATAAGAGAATGCTTTGAATTGTGGAATAGCTATTTACAAGACCCTTATATTCCTAATTGGTCTATGACTGTCGATGAGCAATTAGTTTCTTTTCGTGGAAAATGCCCTTTCCGTCAGTATATGCCATCTAAACCTGGAAAGTATGGATTGAAGTTCTGGGTTATTTGTGACAGCGTAACATCGTATGCTTGGAAACTGGAACTATATACAGGCAAAAATGAAGTAAGAGAATCTCATCAGGGAGAAAATGTAGTTAAAAGATTGACGAAGGAAATTGAAAATTCTGGTCGTAATATTACATGTGATAACTTTTTTACGTCATATGCATTAGCAACACATCTTACTTCAAAAAAATTATCTCTTATTGGAACAATTCGAAAAAATAAACCTGAATTACCCGCTGTGTTCACAAATCCAAAACATCGTTCTGTATATTCTACTTTATTTGGGTTTCAAGAGAAGGCGACCATCTTCTCTTACTGTCCCAGAAAAAGTAGAATTGTTACTTTGCTAAGCACAATGCATAACACTTATGATATTGACAACAGCTTAGAAAAAAAGCCACAAATAATCCTAGATTATAATAAAACCAAAGGCGGAGTAGATACGATGGACAAAATGGTAAGAACATATAGTGTGAAACGCATGACACGTCGGTGGCCTTTGATTGTATTTTATAATATGATCGATATAAGTGCGATGAATGCATACATAATATGGTTGTCACTGAATGCTGAATGTGATCCGAAAATGAAAAAAAGGCGGAATTTCATTATTCAACTTGCAGAAGAATTAGTAGGTGAAGGAGGTATCGCCGTCTCAACATCTACTTCAGAACAACTTTACGCAAATAGTTTTGAACCGCCACGAAAAAAATCAAGATGTCATATTTGTCCCTCTAAAAAAGATCGAAAAACACGAACATTATGCAAGAAGTGTACGAAAAATGTTTGCGGAGAACATTTCGTCGTTATTTGTACTTCATGTACAGAATAATTTTATTATGATGAAAAACGTTTTGTAGTCATTATAATATACTATATATATTACTTTCTTACTGTATGTGTTACTTTCTTACTCTATTACTATATATATTACTTTATTACTATATATATCACTTTTATACACTATATTGCCATTGATTATGGGACACTTGCGATTTTAGACATTTTACTAAATATCTAGAAAAATACATGAGGAATCATCTCGAAAATCTTAGTGTATAAATATAATAGTATACGTCATACATCTCCGTGAAGATTTTTTATCGAAACTCCATAGGGAACCATCAACAAATTAAAAAAGAATGAATATCTTTTGAATAACCCTGTCAAAACTAATGTAGCAAAAGCGCTCAAACTCTAGATTATGATTGAATGCCTTATTGTAATACACTGTGTTCATTTTTATGCAAATAGCATGCAGACTCGCAGAATAATTAAGGTTTTTATAAAAATGGCCCCAAATTTTTCTAAGTTTTTCCCTTATAATTTTCAGAGTTCTTAATATAAAATAATATTTTTTTCAGAAAATATGACAAACAACATTGCACACAGTACCCTGTAATCAGAATTAAAAAATAATAAAAATTGTATGAAAAATGAGTAGGTTTACTAAATAATTTTTTACTGCGCATGCGTCAAAAATATCAAAATTTTATTTGCATATTATGTTAGCTGAATGTATAGAGCAACTTTTGTAAAAGTTTCAAAATAATAGCTTGAAAATTCTGAAAGTAATCGTCAAAAAAAAAAAAGGACGAAATCCGTTGTTTCCAAAATGAAGCAAAAAAAATGAGGGATTTTATCCAAAAGTAGTCGTAACATTCCGTATTGTGTATTCTATATTGACACTAATCAATGAATATATGGATACAACCCCTCTTGTTTTTGCTTCATTTTGAGAATAACGGATTTTCGACTTATTCAATTGACGATTATTGTCAGAATTTTCAAGTTATGATTTTGTGACTTTCACAAAAGTTGCTCTATACATTTAGCTAATATAATATGCAAATGAAATTTTGATATCGTTGACGCATGCGCAGTAAAAAATTATTTAGTAAACCTACTCATTTTGTACATAGTTTTCATTATTTTTTAATTCTGATTACAAGGTACTGTGTGCAATGTTGTTTGTCATATTTTCTGAAAAAAAAAATATTTTATATTAAGAACTCTGAAAATTATAAGGAAAAAACTTGGAAAAATTTGGGATCATTTTTATAAAAACCTTAATTACTCTGCGAGTATGCATGCTATTTACATAAAAATGAACAAGGCTTATTACAATAAGGCATTCAATCACAATCTAGAGTTTGAGCGCTTTTGCTACATTAGTTTTGACAGGGTTATTCAAAAGATATTCATTCCTTTTTAATTTGTTGACGGTCCCCTTTGGAGTTTCGGGAAAAAATCTTCACGGAGATGTATGACTTATACTATTATATTTATACACTAAGAGTTTCGAGATGATTCCTCATGTATTTTTCTAGATATTTAGTAAAATGTCTAAAATCGCAAGTGTCCCATAATCAATGGCAATATAGTGTATATTGTATAAGGTGCATTAATAACAAATATATTCATTGTAGATAAATGGGTGTTTTGTATATTTTGAAATCCTATATATTTTACATATGGGTCCAATGGACCCGAATGGTAGTTCTTGCATATACTTTTTTTTGGTAGTCTAAGGGTTAACATGATATGTATATATATGTTTTTACTATACACATTCACAATAATCACATTTCCTTTTTATGGTGTCAATTGCGCAATATTTACAAACCCAATTGTTCTATGTTACTTTAAAAAATTGCCATTTATTACTATTCTTTTAACATCATATACACATATACGCTCCTAATACGTACATCCGCATTCAGAACAGTTTATTGACAAACAACAATTGCTCTTTTAAATTATTGATCTAATCAGAATCCCGTATTTTCTTCCCTATGCTAGCTTCGGTGGGATCGGCAAAAATGCATACGGGTAACGTGTTTTTGTCAATCATTATTTATTATTCTCATCAGTATATTTTTAGTGTAAATTTTGCAAAATTTAATCTGAGCATTCTTCTGATTCAATCAGACAAAGATTTCTATTTTAAAAAGCCGGCGATAAAAAATTATGACATTGACATAAAAGAAATTGGCATTATTTGAAAGCGTTTTTCGAAACTTTTGACCAGTTAAGTGGTTAACCCCTTGAGGGGCAAAGCACTTATGTTCCTAAAATGTTCAAATGATTGATTGACACCGGGATTCACAAACAGATTTATATGATAGAAAGTAAAAGCTATATTTCGCGTACATTGTAAAAAGCAAATCTTAATACTAAAATTCCGGTGCCGATGTGGCATAAGGGAATTAAAATTAAGTGGTATATATAATATACCGGTGCCCTTCAAGGGGTTAACCTGATTTTGACTGTCAAAATCTTGACAGTCGGAATCAAATTCTGAACCGGAAAACTGATACTTTTCTTTACTTACAATAATTTGAAAAAAAATGGGTTAACACCACTTTTTTAAGCTAAAATAATCGCAATATTTAATTTAAACATTTATGCAATGAAATAATACGAAGTTGCATTTAAAAAATTAGTGGTGTCAAAAAGCTTTAAGTGATGAATCAAGGAAAGTCTTCTTGACAGTACGACGTACGGTCAAATAAGCTAAGTGGTTAATAGCATAGGTCATACCACCGGTTTCCAAATGTCGTCTATGTGACTGCGAGCCATTAGAGTACCTTGCAGCGTGTGTAAAAGTAATCAACTGTCCAGGGGATCACTCCACAGAATGTCACTTCATGTATTATGGCAATATGCCGAACATTAAAAAATGCAGAATTGCACCGGTGACCTGAATTAATTGTTTGAATGTTTTTAGAGTTGAAGTGCTTTGCCCCTGAAAGGGTTAAGTGTTGTATTTAAAAATTTAGAAAATATATGGGGTATCATTCTTTAAGCAGTTCATACTGCTCCGATATCTAATCTTGCGTTGGCGTTAGAAGCAACAATAATGAAGAGCAACCCAGCCCTTACAACCAGATACATTATTTGATGTTGAATTGTAGCTCCCTCCCTAATACCAACTTCAAACGATTTTTATATATTTTTACATATCTTTAAAAATACGTTTTGTAGCAATACAATTTAGGTAATACAATTTCCGGCGTATAAGCCACGGTTAAATTAAGTCTGTTTCGAACCGTAAATTTTACTTAAAAATGACATGAAATTAAAGCTAAGCAAGGCACATTTTTTTAACGGAGTTAACTGGCTTATACAAAAGTGTTCGTAACAGTGTTGCCTGTGGGCTACCTCTTCTTAAATTAAGATGTCTTCTTTGCCACTTTATTGAAGCGGCAATTTGTTTCTTTATTGAAATGGTAAAATTCATCGTGCCTTTATCCTTTGAGCTCTTATGGTTGTGTTTTCTACCACATAATTTGAATTTCGAAATATTACAATGGCACTGGAATATTTGGCAAAATATATGTGAAAAAGGTTTAATGTATTTTTTCGTGCATATCGTAAGCTGAATTTTTTATTTTGCAAAGCACTGATGCCAATGTGACATTTGAAATTTTAAAGAAATTTAACCAGCAGACCTCAAAGGGTTAATTAATACGTCATTAAATAATGCGAATTTTACGATTTAAAAAAAGAGATGAAAATAAAGAAATATGAATTAAAAAAAATATGAAATTTTAAAATTTTAAAGAATTTTATAATAATTTAGGCAGCACTGTAATTATTGGGCGGCTGATATTTAAAAATTCAGATTTCTTGATTGGCACCATTTTTGTAAATGGTGAACTTCTTATTTGGTGACATAGTAACTAACCCTTTGAGTTCTGGTACGTAAATTTCTTCAAAATTCAAAATGTCACATTGGCACCAGTATTTTGTAAAGAAAAAAAACCGGTTAACCATATGCATGGAAAAATGCATTAAACCTTTTTGAAATAAATTTGGTTGAATTTTATGGTGCCGATGTGACATTTCGGAATTAAAATTATCTGGTAGTAAATTCTACCATCACAGATCAAAGGGTTAAAGCAAAAACAAAGGGGATTTTACTGTTTAACACTAGAACACCTGGAAATTGTAAGCAAGTTTTATAAAATATATTTAAAACCAGAAAAATAATTTGAAATAATTTAGCTTATTTGTTTAGCTTATTTCATTGCAACTTCTATATAATGTATTTCTTGAAGATTTTTCTGGTTCGAATCGACAATTATTTTAGCGATCGGCGTCGAATTGACACCTTCCCGGCGTTCTAGCGTTTAGAAAAGGTGTCAGTCAAGAAATTTCTTTTAAAAATGAAAACACCCTATCGCAAAATTAACGTACACATTTTATACTTCTTTTTCTTATCCTAACTGCTTTCAGAAGCAGCCATTTCTTGATATATACTCTGCTAAACACAATTCACGCACAAGTATGAGGCATCAATGTCATAAGAGTATATTTTTAAGAAAAAACTGGTATAACATAATATTTAAACTGTTTTAGCATGTTCTTTAGTATTAACAGATTTTTCTTTTTAGAAAATGGTGACGGTAGCTAATATTTTTTTGCAGTCCAGATGGTGCAATTTTTAATTGGTAAATGGCCCTTATCTTACATTTTGTATTCACATTTTGATAAAAAACATTATTCCAAATACAATGATACCTTTGGAAGGATGTTATCAGAAATGGCTTGCGAATAAAGAGAGAAATGTATATATATATTTTTTTACACTTATTGTATATTAGTTGTAATTTTTGTAATCAAAAACCATTTGATTTGATGATGTTTTTAATTTCGCACAACCAAGGTAGTGTGAGGACATGGAGATGCTTGAATTTTTTTATAGTTTCAAGCAATATTAGGAGCCCCACAATTTTGTCAACGGAAATTATTTATGTTTTATTCTAATTTTTTACATTCCATCATTAAAACATTGAATTTGTATGGCGGTTTCTGTACATAAGATTACTGTTGTTTAAAAAGACCTGTTATAAGAGGAATAAAATTTCCGGTAATACCGTTATACAATACCGAAGAAATATATTTTTTTCAATGGTACAATTTATTATCATTATTATTTTTACATAAACAAATTTCATTGAATAGAATTTCAATTAGGATGATAGCTGTCACCATAATGGCTCATCGAATCCATGCCTGAGAGAATTTACCTTTATTTTTTATGCAATTAGAGATTCCAGGTCTCCTTTTTTTTGGATACCAGTACTTTAATTCAGAAAAATTTATTTTATTCAATTGTAACATTTAGATTATTTAAAAGAACAAAATTTTTCTCTAAGATACAAGTGGCATGCAAAAATCCGGAGAATTAGCAACTCTCTGCAATGCATACTTTAGGATGAAAATGTATTTTTTTCACTTTACAAAATGAGGGAATATTTTAGAATGTTTTTTAATTTTGTTTATTTATTCAACAGATAAAAGTCAATTAAAAAAATAATACAATTCTGACTTTTTTCTTTTTAATGGTGGATTACATTTTATTGCTTTTACAAAAGGGGATCTTTTTATGGTTTTATACAGAATCTTTATAGTGTTTAAATACTTTTAAACTATAAGACTTAAATTTCTGAATTATTATGAAACCATTTTAAAAAGCATGTTCTATTTTTCAAACTTTCTAATGTTTCGAAAAAGGAAAATATTACGATGAATGAGATTAAATACTTTTCATAAATTTTTTGAGGCTTATCAGGCACTTAGCAGGTATAATCTTAACACATTTAGGACGAGCAACCGGTATACGAGCCGCATAGGGTGCTCAAAATCTTTGATTATTCTCACCTGTAAAATTTTATTGTAAATCGTGCTTTATTTTCACGATTCAATTACATAAAAATGTCTGCTTTCAAATACCGGCGATCAAAGATTAAAGATTCCGCCAAAGACGCTCGTTCCGATAGGGTTAACACCTTGAAGAGCGGTGGGATAAAATATATCCCACTTAATTTTAATTGCAAAAGGCCACATTGACACCAGAATCTTGAAATGAAAATTTAAATTTTTATCAAGTACGTAAAGAGAAGCATTTATCTATTTTGAAATAAATTTGTCTTTAAATTCTGGTGTAAATCAATCATTTCAGCATTTTATGATTAGAAGTACTTTGCCCCGCAAAGGGTTAATCCGTTAAATTGAGATATGAGTGAAAATTTTTGAAAAAAAAAAGATTTTTGTTTTATTGGCTTAAAAAGTATTTTGAACCTTCTCAAATCCATTGATATGTCATTTTTTTCTGATCTTTAGAAATAATCGTTAAAGTCAATCACCTACTCAAACGCCACGCCCATTCACATTATTTTTACGCTTACAATTTATACTTATTATTAACCCTTTCCAGCACGGGAAAATTCTGTTAGTAAAATGATAAATTATCGACTGACACCGAAATTTACAAACGACTTTTTTTAGAAATAAGAAATTCCTTAATTAAAGCTTTCAATTTAAAAGTAAAATTTCATTTAAATATTATTGGTGCCGTTTGCAAGTTTGAAAGTAATATTAAGTATCCCGCACTGGACACACTGTGCTGTAAAGGGTTAAATTCTACTTCAACTAATGCAGTTTTTCAATTAATTTATTCTATGGCGCGTAATGTTCAAAATACTTCTAAAAGTCTTCCTTATAAAAATGTGGTGTTAAATGAATAATATTCGCGTAAGACATGCCAGTCTAAAAGAACTTGGGAAGTGACATAAAACCAATAAAGATTAAAACATTAATTCTTTTATTATATGAAACTAAATTTTATCCAAATACTTGAATTCATTTGTTAAATAATATTTTGCAAGATTTTCACACAAATTAAAAGTGTCTAAGTTGTTTGTATCTCTTGAAAAAAAAAATTTCAGGTAAAAACCCCATTCTCTCATAAAATAATCAAGCGATTTTGTTAATTTTTTTAGGCACAGTGTATATATAAGATGAAAGAGTTTTAAAAATCTTTAATCAGTTTCAGAAAAAAATCTGAAAATTGGAAATTCTCTAACGAATTGACATTACTGTAAAATAAAAAAGTTGTCACAGAAAAAAATGGTCTAGTAAAATTCTTGCGCATAATCCAGTGAATATAGATTTCAATTTTCACCAAAATCGGTCGGGTAGTTTCCGAGAAAACGGGTCTTAAATCTTTCATATTTTCCATAGAATTGCACCCAGTCTTGTCTTCCTTTAAACTGTGCCGGTTGAATTTCTTCAAAATACTCAAATGTTACATTTGCACCAGTGTTTTGCAATCAAAAAATTCTGTTTATAACATGCACGAAAAAATGCCTGAATTTATTTTCATATGAATTTCGTCGAATATCCTAGTGTCAGTATGACAATCGGTGATTAAAATTAAGCCGAAAGAAATTCATACACAAGAGCTCAAAGGGTTTATTTACATCCTTAAATGGCAGCGGTAAATTATATACATATTACTGAATTTTTATTTCCAAAGCTTCCATTGGCACCAGAATTTCGGAATCCAATTTTTCTTTTTATAACTTACGCTAAGGAAAACTTTCATATTTTTGCATTAAAATTCGATTGTAAATCCAGGTATCACACAATCATTTTACCAATATAAGTACTCTGTCCTTGAAAGGGCTAAATGCTTTTTACACTGATTTACGTAAAGATATTTTTAATTCGCTGCAAATTTACAATAGTTCGATTGATACCAAAAGGGGCGACCATCGAGATTGAACAGGGCGAGATATCATGCAACTGTTTTATTAGAAAAAATAACAAATCTAAAGCAACGCCTTATTTAATCATAAAAATAAATCGCAGTTAAACATAGGGAAGCTTACCGTTAAATAAAAGTAGCATTATTGCTACCCTAGCTTAACCTTCCGTCTACCAGACAAAACACCCATTTATCTACGGCAACACCTAATTTTAATTCCAAACTTGCAAATGGCACCAGTAATATTTTTATATAATTTTGCTTTTACAATGAAAGCTTAAATTAAGGAATTCGTAATATCTAGACAAGTCCTTTATAAATTCCGGTGTCAATCGACAATTTCTCATTTTACAATTGACACCAGAAATATTGCTGTCGGGTCCAATAGACCCGTCTGGTAGACGGAAGGTTAAACGCAAAGACTCACGTGGATGGCATGGACCCTTTCCGGCGCAAGCAAATTCTGTTAGTAAAATGAGAAATTGTCGATTGACACCGGAATTTATACTTGTCTAGATATTACGAATTCCTTATTTTAAGCTTTCATTGTAAAAGCAAAATTATATTAAAATATTACTGGTGCCGTTTGCAAGTTTGGAATTAAAATGAAGTGTTGCCGGCCCGGCAACACTGCGCAAGAAAGGTCTAAAACCCTTTCCGGCATACTGTGCCCGGTCTGGGATGCCTAATATTAATTCCAATCTTGCAAACGGCACCAATAATATTTCAGTAACATTTTGCTTTTACAATAAAATCTTAAATTAAGGGATTAAAAGTATTGAAAAAATTCGCTTGTGAAATCCGGTGTCAGTCGATAATTTCTCATTTTACTCTCAGATTTTGCCCGTGCCGGAAAGGGTTAAACAATGAAAAATAAAGCTTTATACAATGTCGTTAAATGTTTCTATCTTACTTCGATTAATTACTACTACTATTGCTACTACTACTACTAGTAATATTAATAATAATAATATTGACACTGCTACTACTACTGCTGCTACTATAACAGTGGCATAACCAGGGTGGGTGACCGCAACCAGTAATATAGCAAGGTTTTTCCTCTATTTGATTCATAGCAGAAAATTATCTGGTTAGATTAGCGAGCAGAACTTTTAAAAATCACCAGTATTCAGAGCACTTGAGCATCCACCCTGGTTACACTACTGTATTACCACCATTAACACTATTGAACCTAAATTACTAATAATAATACTACAAATTTTCTACTTTCGCACTTTCGAATAAAATTTCATCTTTAAGTAAAATATTGCATACATTTAGAAACAAATACTTGTGTATAAACTATATTGCTGAAAACTAACGTTTGAACACACAATATAAAAGTTGGGCAGTGTGAAAGTTGTCAGACATACACTTTTCCTAAGTACACGGACGCACATCATCAATGTAACAAATAAACATTCTCGCCAACTACATGCAATTATTTTATATGTAGTGTGGGGGATTTGTTTTTTTACTACCATAATTTCCGCCAAACAATTTTTTTGGACCCAGAAATCTCATTTAGTGATTGACAACAAATATTTATGGTGATCTAAAAAGTTACATTTAAAAAAAAAAAAAAATTCTGGGTCGAAAAATGATTGTTTGATTTGTGGATTATACGCCGGAAATTACGGTACTTTTCTGGCTGCATAAATAAAACACATTTAATTTGCTGTGTAATAAACTCATAGCTATTACGAGGGTCACTCTGAAATTTTTGAGATACAATTAGATTTTTAAAGTTATACTTACAAAATTTTAGGTGTATTCAAAGTAGTCTCCTCCAGCATCAATGCACTTTTGTAGACGAATTTCCTACAGATTAAATGCCTCAAGCCATTCATTTCTTGGAATACATGAAAAAAATGCATTTATAGCCACACCAATCTCTTCTTCTGAATGAAAACGACGTCCACGTAAGCTCTTTTATAGATTAAAGAACGACCAAAAGTCACACATAGCTAGATCAGGTGACTACGGCAGATGTTCTATCACATTAATTCGTTTTTGTTTAAGAAACTCAACTGTTAATCCGACTGTTTGTGGCGATGCATTGTCATGGTGAAGTATTAGCTACTAATATTCACTTTTTGTAGAATTTCTGGAAGACATTTAGTGATTTAGCAGCTTGCTGTTACTGTCTTCTGTCCTTTCAGCTTGATGGCTTTGACCAATCCCGTACTTCCGAAGAAAACGGTATTCATCACTTTTTTCAGTGGGCGTTGTCTTTTCACCATTGTCGGCCTGGGATCATTTTCAAAGACCCATATTTTGCTTTGTTGTCGTGTTGGAACGTCAAAAAACGGTATGAAGGTTTCATCATTCGTTAAAATTTTAGAAATGATGTGGTAGCCCCCATCATTTAGCATATTAAGAATTTTTTTACTGATTCTGACACACTTCTCTTTTTGGTGCTCAGTTAGACTATGGAGAACCCAACGGCAAACTACTTTTTCCATATGGAGTTCTCTATGAATAATTTTGTGTATGGCTGCGGATCCAATGTTAAGTTCTTTTTGTATCATTTGATAGGTACAGCGATTATCATCCATTAACATTTTTCGTATGGCAGACACATTATCCGGGATTACTGCCGACGGCGGCCTTCCTGTATGTTCATACGTCCTGAAGAAAATTGCGACCTCTATTAAATTCTTTAAACCATCTGAATAAAGTAGAAAGAGTTGGATATTCATCACCAAATGCTAATTTCAACCGTTGGACGCATTCTTCTTGATTTAATCCTGCTTTAAAATCGTAGAAAATCATAGCGCGAAATTGTTCTCGAGTCAACCCCATTTTCTCTTCTGTTTAAAATTTATTCTACGCTAAACAAGTTGAAGTAAGTCTGTAAAAAATCGTCTGCTGTTTTAAAATACTTTGTATTTTAAAATAAACCGTTATTATTTTTTTTTGTAAATTTTTATCTGCGCGTATCTCAATAATTTCAGAGTAACCCTCATATATAGCTATTGCGACTGCAGTGCTGCCACTGACCGCAATTTTTGTATTCTATTCGCACCAATGTTAAATTAGTCGTAGGGGACCGCCATATTACTTACCGTAATTTTGTGTAGAGAAGCCACAGATCAAACAATTCATTTTCGACCCAGAAAATTTATTCAGTAATTTAAGATAAATATATACCGCGATACAGAATGTTACATTTTATTTTTGAAAATTTCTGGGTCGAAACAGAATTGTTTGAGCTGCGGCTTATCTACACGAAATTACGGTACTCATCATGAATAAGCATAACATAAAATATGAAAATAAAGCATGAGTAAACAATTTATAAAATGCATTGCAATTCAAAAATAAAATTAAAAAGTATATATATTTAAATATGTTTAGTGCATAGTAATGCTCCATTATTGAATTTCGGGCACTATTTGATCAAAGCGTCAACAATTTGGACAAATCATATAAATCGCCAAACTTCTCGCAAAATTATACAAATTGGCATTATTTCTATTTTAACCTTCCTACCCTGTTCAAATTTTACTCAATCTTGATAAAAACATTTCACACCAGAATTGTTATTTAGAGCATTTTAATATATTTAATTGATTTATTTCTCTTAATCTGTTATTTAACTTTCTTTATGAAAAAATTCTGGTTCGAATCGTATAAAACAAATTATAGTTATGGGTCGATTAGTCCCATTCAGGGTAGGAAGGTTAACCTTTTGAGCTCTGATAATTGAATTTTCTACCACTTAATTTTAATTCCCAAATGTCACAGCAGCACCGGAATATTCGGCGAAATTTATTTGAAAAAGGTTTAATGCATTTTTTCATGTACATCGTATACGTAAATTTTTCTTTGCAAAATAATGGTGCCAATCTGAAATTTGGAATTTTAGAAAAATTAACACACCACAGCTCTAAAAGTTAAATACCGAAAGAAACAATTACCGTAATTTCCCACGTATAATCCGCGGATCAAATAATTATATTTAGACCCAGATTTTTTTTTAAAGACATGCAACTTCTCAGATCGCCGTAAATATTTGTCTTCAATCAACCTTTAATATTTCTGGGTCCAAAAAGAATTGTTTGATCCACGGATTATACGCAGGAAATTACCGTAATTAGTAAAAGATTATTTAAAATAAAATATTATACAAATAAAACATCCAATTAAAAATCGCTTAATGACATAGAAAACACGTGTAACGTGTTAAATATCAAGTGAATGGCACATTTACTATAAGCCATTTTGGGAATTTAATCGTATAGTTTGGAGGTAGTTTTTGGTTGCCGGGGTGTTTTGGTTGCCGGGAAAAGAACATACTTATAATTCCAAAAGCGATAATTATATAAACTAACAGTTTACTGCGTCAGATTAAGCATTTCATTTTCAATAAAAAAATATAATCTTTGAACTGAAATATGATTTAAATACAGGGTCACGAAAAATAGAAAATTGTTGAAAGTATCATTACAAATATTTCGGCAACTAATCATCCGATTGACTTCATTCTTTTTGCAAAATTTATGTTTTTATTGTTTTTGCATAAATTCCTTAAAATAAAAAAAAAATTGAAAATTTTCATATATTTTTCACCAAAACAAGTAATTCCAGAGTCCGAAAAAAATATTTCCGGAAAAATCGCGGTTACTAAACTTTAATAGGCTTCTTAATATTATTACATATTAAGTACACACCAAATTTCAAGTTTCTGTTTCAGTTTGTTCGGGAGATAGATCGCTTACATAGAGACACACAGACAGATGGACAGATTGACGGCAAATTGTTTTTCCTAAGGATGTTTTTCGGAATCTCCAGTGTTTGAAACATGTGAATCCGTCAATTTGTTTTCGATTTTTTAAAACGATTACAAGAATTACCCTATACTACGTATAAGTTGTGTTAGTAAAATACAGCCATCGAAAAAATTTGTAAGGTCACGTTGAAAATTGAATAATATATATTAACCCTTTCCGGCGCAGTGTTACCACTCCGGCAACACCTAATTTTAGTTCCAAACTTACAAACGGCACCAATAATATTTTAGTAAAATTTTACTTTTACAATGACAGCCTAAATCAGGGAATTCTTAATTTCTAAAAAAGTATTTTCTAAATTCCGGTGTCAGTCAACAATTTCTCATTTTACGAGCAGAATTTGTCCGCGCCGGAAAGGGTTAACCCTTTTCAGCACGGTAAAATCTCTTAGTAAAAGGAGACATTATCGACTAACACCGGAATTCAAAAAGAATATTTTAGATATTTTAAATTCCTTAATTTAAGCTTTTATTGTAAAAGCAAAATTTTACTAAAATATTGCTGGTGCCGGTTGCAAGTTTAGAATTAAAATTAGATATCCCAAATCGGGCACTGTGTGTCGGAAAGTTTAAAGCATCGCTGCCAACTTTTACGCATTTTTTATACCACAAAAATTTTATAGGAAGTATTGTCTTATTTAATCGTCGAAATCTTATGATTAAACAAATGGAAAATCTCTGTACAATTTTAGTGGCAGCAAAAATGCGTAAAAGATGGCAGCTATGGTTTAAGTAATCAATAATTGAAAACAAAATCAGACATAATTTAGTACTCCTAATTAGCAAACATTAGACACATATTAATATGAAATTAAACTACAATAAAATTATTATTCCCAGATTAACAGAAATTTATAATCTGAAATATGGAAAAAATTATAAGGACGTAATGAAATATTTCAGGAAATAACTTAATATTTTAGAAAGTCACCTATTTTTTCAGTGACCCTCATTATCAGTGCTGTCATCGACTAAGAAATTTAAGTTAAAAATTGTTTAGAAATGTTTTTCACTCTATTTACATGGATGATGTCAAATGTCTATATAATTGTAACATACAATAACTTGAAATAATTTTTCATCTAGCACATATGATTATGATATCCACATGTGATTATAAATTCATGCGACATTAAATGTACACGATTGGTGTTTTTCTGTGCAGTGTTGCCAGATGGGTTACTTTTTTAAAATTCAGATTCTTGATTGATACTACTTTTTGACATAATAAAAAGCGTCTTATTTAGTGAGATATTAATAAAGGTGAACACAAATGAATTTAACCGTTGCAAAAAAATGGTGCCAGTCAAGAAATCCGATTAAAAAAATAGTAGCCCACTGGTAACACTGTTTCTGTGGACTACAAAACCTGCCTACGCAATCATATAACTTCGTAAGCAGGGATGCCAAGCGACGTTTTTTATTTATATTTCTATCTTGCACACCTTTTCTCAAAACAGAAATTTTTGCATAACAGTTGTAAATATTTGTAACAGTAATATTCCAAACATATATTAGAAAAATATTGGTGTTAAAAAAATATGAAAATAATTGCCTGTGGCAGCCCTGTTGAAGTGGTACCTTAGTTTAACTTAACGTAATTAAAATTACCGTAGTTTAGCTTATCTAACATTGACATTATTTTGCAGAACATTACAAACCGTTCGGTTAGTGCATGGTAGATTTATTTCTGTTTTAATTTGAGTAAAACTCTGTTTTTTTAAGCAAGCTGGAAGCACAGTTGCATGTTTCTGGCGCATAGTCAGAGAAACAGGTTTACCCGAGTATTTCTTTTTGCCATAACTTATTGAATTCTGTAAAAAATTATAAATTACTGTTTTAGATCTGTTTATATTCCGTGCAATGTCACATCTACTTATTTCACATTTTCTATAAATAAAAAAATTTTCTATTTCAATTTCGTATTTTTGTGTGCTTTTTGGTATGATGAAGAAGGAGAGTAAATAAACTATTTTACTGGGCAAAAGTTTTTGGCAACTTTAACAATCTGATGATATTACAAAATATACAAACGAAATGCGTGTTGTTAGCATTTTTTTTCCTGAGTAATAACCTATTAGAACTTTTTAAATAGCTGCCTTTTAAGGATGTATGTGAATGTATGTGAAATATCTTTGTAAAGAAAATATTGCGAAATAGAATTAAAACATAATCACTAGTGAAAGTCCTGTGACTGTTACCACAATGTAAATGTTTAAAATACTATGAAAACTTACAACTAAATAGGTCATTGCCATTCAAATTTCGAAAATCGACCCACAGTTTTCCTTCATGATTGCAAGAAACGGTCCCCTAAGGATAAATAGAATTTCATAGATGTGTCTGTTAAAAAAGAATCTCCTCCGAAAGTATATAAATGCCTCAAGTGAAAGGAATTTTATAAAAGGAGATCAATTCAAATTTCGTATGTGTACGGTTTCTCCATTTCATCGCATCTGGAATAGAATAAAAATGATTCTTTTTTTTTAACTTTATAAAAAGGAAAAAGCGTTTTATAAACATATTTCAAACCAGAATTATTATTTAAAGTTATTTAACTTGTTTATTTAATCAACAAGATTTATGAGGTGATTTCTGGATCGAAAAAATACTTTTACTGGAAACTGGTAATATTGACCGCTCTCTGAAAAAGCAAAAGTTCTGCTTTAACATTTTCTGGCACAGAAAATTTCTTTTCCTAAAATGATGAACTGGTTGACTGACGCCGCAATTTATAAGCGACTTTTTTTAGAAATGAAAAACTTTCTATTTTAAGTTTTCAGTGTATAAGCAAAAATTTATTAAAATTTTCTTGATACCGATTGTAAATAAGGAATTAAACATACGTGGCAACGACGAGGGACTACTGCACAGGAAAGAGTTAACAGAAAGCATAAAAAACTGCCGACAATTGCCATAATTTCGCAGCACATTCAAACGCGGAAAAAATTGAAACTAACACAAATGCAGCTTTGAATGCTATGGGTTATAACCTTTCCGGTAACTGCGAAGAATAAAAACTTAAATTGTATGGAGTCTTCTTGAACTTGTTTAAATATTTCAGGAGTAAAGTACTTCTGCTAATAAAATAAAGAAATGGCTGGCTCTCTTAAGGATTTAAAAACATTTTTTTTGAAAGTAATAATGAAAGAATTTTTTCACATACAATATAAATGGCAAGTTTTACAAAATTCTGCTGTCAATGTAGTAGATGGAAATTTAAATTAAGTGTGACGTATTATATCCCACCGTCCTTCAATGGGTTAGGCATTAACAGTTTTATGAAGAGCGTTAGGTATACACAAGGTATAAGGAACATATATTTCTCGATTTTTTCATCCATCATTTTTTTTAAAACTTTTTGCTCTATTCAATCAATATGTTTGTTTTTTCAATTAGGCAAAAATTTATGTCTTTCAAAACTGTAGTTAAAAGATTATTAAAATTATGTAAAAGACGCTTGTCACGAAAGATTTATTCCATGTTGATTAGGAGTGAACTAACGGTGGCCCACTGGTCGCCAAGATACCACTATTTTCATTTCACTTATTAAATGATGGAAATTTTTTTGTTAACTAAGTCAAATATTGCCTTTCAAATATTATGCTGGCAAAAATGCTGTGCAGCACTAAAGTTGATGACCTGAAATAGTAACCATTATTTCATCTACAGGAAAAAAGTTCAGCTTTAAACAATTAATTGTATTTATAGACAATTTGATGCGTTAAATGTTTCCTATATCAAAAAAGTCTCCTGTGAATGAAAATTAATCAACCCTTTCTCTTATTTGAACTTTAAAATTGATTAGTTTTTTGCGTGTACAATAAGAATGCAAAGCTTTAGCAAGGATATTACGCTAATATCTAATGAGGCTAATTTCCATGCAAGACAGAAATTTTCCAAAACAGTTGGTTTCCTTAATGAATTTTAATTACACATATTTTCATAAATTATTAATAAAAGTTAATTTACCACATAATACTTGGCATCGATGAAGATTTAATTTAACAAAATATCCGCTCTTTTGTTGGAATAATGGAAATGGCAAATTAAAAAACACATTTAAATAATGTATGTATATTTTAAAGCTACGTTAGGGGTTAAATGACTTATATATTAAATGAATTAAATTAAGCAAATAAATAGATAAATAAATACATAGTAGTGTGAAAGTTTCTACAATTAAAATTATTTATATTGATAATTAAAAAAAATCTTTAAGAAGAAAATCTACTAGCTTTTTGTGCATATTTTTCTTTATTTAAAGGATTTACACAAATCTTCTAAATTAAAGCTTAGCATGTTGAAAAAGACCTTTTATATCCATTATTGTGGATTTAATATTCAATGTTGAGGAAAGAACCTATAAAAATATCACCATAAAAATTAGTAAAAATTTACCTTGCTTACATAAAATTATCCAATAATTTGAAATACTTCTTTTTTTATGCATGAAGAAATATTGTATTGCGATTAAAAAACAGTTTTTCCTTTGTTTGCCCCATTCATCCCCAGCATTGCATATCACGACAATAATTTAACCTTTCCATAGACAGCTCACGCTACTTTATTCCAGATGCTAGTATTTCTAAACAAACTTTGCCTTATTTTATCATGAAATTTTTGAGATAAAATAAAGCGAAAATTTCTATACCCAAAATAAAATGTCTTTTTTAAAAACGCTCTCCCGAAAAGGATGAAAAAGGAACAGCATATATATAACAGCATATATATATAACTTTTAATGACATTAACATAGATTAATTATGCATCATTATCATTATATTCATTTTCACATATATTTTATAAGAAGTTTCCTTCTATTACCCAATTTGAAAATGCTTTATTTAAATAAATACAATTTTATTTTATTTTATTACTGGTGCTGCAATCAGATTTTGCAAAAAAATATGACGTATACTCCATGGAACTACCGTAATTTCCGGCGTATAAACCGCGGATCAAATAATTCTTTTTGGACCCAGAAATCTTATTTAGTGATTGATGGCCAATATTTACGGCGATCTAATAAGTTATATTTTGCTTTAAAAAGTTTCTGGGTCGAAAAATGATTGTTTGATCCGCGGATTATACGCCAAAAATTACGGTATTAAGAAAGAGGAACTGAGATAGAAATACTGAACATTCATTTGTAACCACTTTCACAGGCGGCAAACTTCAACCAATAAAGTTATGCAGAAAATTTTTCTTCATTTAAACGGATCATTAATGGAAATTTTCAATATAAAATCATGGCAAAAACTGATATTCACTTTTATTAGTAAGAGTTTACTACTGTGGTAATAGTTCCGCAATATTGTGAAGTGTGAGAATTGCATCAATAAAACGATATGGAATTTTTTTACCATCTTTGTCAGAGAAATTTCCAACATATAAGGCTCTAAAATAAGACGAAATTTTCTAATCCAGTTTACTGGTGAAAGATTTCACAGGCAGTAATCAGAAACTGTAAATCCAATTAACAGAAACAGCTGTCATCTTGTTTCTTTTACATAGCACGAAAAAGAGGCTGGATTTCTAGCTTCCTATTTATCAACAATCGCAGCAACTATTCTCAGTGGTTAATTTACGACCACATGATGTGAACAATTCACCAAATCAAAATCCAGACAGATTTTCTCTTTTAATACAAGTAGCTCGAGCGATGTAGAATAAAAATTGCTATTGGTTCATTTTACAATGACGTGCTGAATTCAGCGAATCAACTTCTTGATCAAGACCTATATTTATATAATCAAGATCTATATTTAAAAATGAAGTTATGAATGAAGAGTAGGATACATGCAGCGCATCGTCGACCAGTTGTGAGTGAAGTAACTAAAGAAATTGTCACAAGATGGTGGTTGATTTTTTGAATTGGATCACCAATTTCTGTTTACCGCTTCAATAAACGTTCACTAGTAAATTTTGAATAGAAAAATTTCTTTCAACTTTTTTCATGAGCCATGCCTCTCACAAACATTGTTAAAGGTTCTGCTTTTCTTACTGGTAGAAGTTTACGTATTACACTTTTTTTTTACTGACACTACCAGGTGTTTGTCACGGTTGTCACAAAATGTCAGAAACGCAGAGACTGCTATCGTTAAAGTAAACTCCCACCAGTAAAAATAAGAATCTATTTTTGCCATTATTTATGACCGAAATTACGCATTAATAAGACATTTAAATAAGACGAAAATTTCTATTTAAATTTACTTGTTGAAATTTGTCTCGGCAGTAACCAAATCCTACGGAAGTGGTTACAGTTTTACTATTTTCAAGCAAAGTTCTCACACCATATATTTTTTAAGGACTCTACCACCACTATTAAAAAAAAAGAAAATTTATTTTTAATTTTTAAAATACAGAATTCGCAACCACTACTTTCATTCACAGATTTTACACTATTTTTCTGCAGTGAAATACCTTGAAAATAGTCTTAAAATTTAGTGAAATCTGTGCGAACCCTGTCAAAATATGTCAGCTTTTCTTCTTAACCCCTTGAGGGGCGGCGGTATATATTATATACCACCTACGATTGATGAAGATTTACACCAGAAAAATGTCATTAAATTCCCTTTTTCTAACTTTGGTGGAAAACAGTCATGAAAATGCTTATCCTCTTTTTGATATAACTTTTTTACAAATTTCCGGTGGGAGTTCAGAATTACACGAACGCAATTGCTTGCCCCTCAAAGGGTTAATATATATATAATTTATACAAGCCAAAAACCTTCTCTTTACATGTTGCGAGACATTTTAATTTGTTAACGTGATACACAGCATGTTTAATAGCATCTTATTATAGTTTTAAATGAAATTAAGCCGTGCGTTAGAGTACTATAAACAATATGGACGGAGAAGCGCTGGACGCACCAATGAGGCATGAAAAACGATTTATGCTATTTAAAAACAGCAAAAAAATGCATTCATATTTACATTTTCAATAAAGTTTTGCATTAAGATTTGACATTAAAAATGCACGTAAATTTCATATAATGTTTGCTAAATCGCATAAAAGTCCAACTAAAATAATTTTTATTGTATCAGTGTTTTTACTAAGGTGTTATTTATTATTAGAACTGCCATGATCTGTCATTTTGATGAGTATCATATGATTATAGTTCGGTTCAAACTAAAAATTAATTATGAAATAAATTTAAAAGATACAAAGAAGAAAAGCATTAAATAATAAAGTTAAACTATTTTAAATCATAAATCAGGAGTAAAATATTTTTAAAAGACTTGTCTCGAATTTCCGGTACTCCTAATGTTTAATTAACTATTTCCAATTATTTATTTATTTATTATTTTAGTTTATGATTTTGCATTGTAAAAATTTGTAAAATTTCTAAACATAAAATGAGTTTTCGGAATTGGCAGCACCACATAAATACATTTTTATTTGCATTTTCAATACATTTTTCATTTTTTTTTACAAATTATTTTGAATTTCAAAAATTTGCGAATTTTTGGCTAGAGTCGACACAAAAGGTAGGTTTAGCTGAAAAGGAAGGTCTCCATTCTGGGCATACTGAGAATTTTATGAAAAAAATACTAATTAAAGTAATTATGTATGTAATAAAGGATCAGTCAAATTAGCGGCGGAATCACATTAGAAAATATGTAAAAAAATAAAATATTTTCTAACATTTGGCGTGAAAAGACGAAAGAGTCACTCGATTTGGCGAGCAGCCCTTTTCCTCTCCAAAAGCAAACGATTATAATACAACTCAAAACTGTTAGATATTTAGAATGCATGTAAATGTTATTTAATGAATTTAAACATAAATAATGAGAGACTTTAATATATTATATACATATACATACATATTGTATTACATATATATATGTATTACTTGCTAAAAAATAGTTATTTAATTAATCACTGTAAAAAATGTTTTCACAGATAAAAAAACAATCATATTGGGAAAAATTATTTTCATACTCTTAAAGCGTATTCAAAAATAAAAAGAAAGATGTTTCCATAACAACAAAATCTAATCGGCAATTCTCAATTGGACTTTGAGCTGTAAACAAATTTAATTAATTTAAATTACGAATTTCGTTTTAAATCTCAAATTTTGATGATTAAATTTGAATATAACTACATATAAATATCGATATAACAAAATTATACTTAAAACAAACTAAAACTTACAAAACTAAAATTATTTAAATTAAATTTATCAAAACAAGTTTAACATGAAACTTTTTTTTTCTTCTAGTGTATTTGACATAAAGTATTTTTTGAAATTACATTCCATCGCCAACCGGCGATAAATCGCCAAATAACGAAATTTTCGTTAATTTTTTACGGTTACTGAATGGAAGTTCCGCCGAAATTTTTTTTATAAACGTATATATCCACACGAGAAGAACATTCTGTAATTTTTTCAGATTTTTCGGAGTATGCCCGTATGGAGACCTTCCTTGTGAGTAGGTTTTCAGCGAGAGAGCGAAGCGACTTGGGATAGCGTAGAGATCCCAACGCGAATTTCGTCATAAATCACGGGGTTTGGCTAGCGTTAGCGAGCATTTGGCAAATCCTCTAGTTCGCTATATGTCTCCTTCCCTTTATTCATAACTCCACTGTCTAATCAGACTAGATAGACGAATGCAAAGGTTTAATTAAATATAGTTTACTATAAATAAAATCATAAAGCCTGCAAATCTAAATTTTTAGGCGCATTCGTAATGATATAAAAACGTAGTACCTATACTCGTCGTCAATTATTCCATTTGCCAGTCTATATATCTGAGTACAACAGCGAAAAAACTACATTTAGTTGAATCGTTTCAAATTTTATGAAAATCAAATCAAAACTTATAAAGGTATAAATAAAAATGTTTTTCATTCTATTAAATCCCAGCATACGTAATTAATGCAATGATATCCCGTGATATGTAATGATTCTAGGTTGCCATGATGATTATCTATTCAAATCCTATCATATGTAATTAATTCAATGATATCTCTCAATAGGTAATAATTCTAGGTTGCCATGATAATTATTTTGTAAAATTTTATAATCTGGAGTTAATTCCTAGGTATCATATAATAGGTAATGATTCCAGGTCTCCATGGTGATTACTTCATAAATAACATGGAATTATATTCTTTCTGTTTTACACAATTTAATATATACGTGGGGATATCGTAAATTTTCAGTTACAAAAGACTTTTTTCTTTAATTCTACTCGCACCAATATATTTAAAAAATACATTTCGTACTATATTTCTCTAGCAAATGTTCGCAAACCGTATGTAAAACATTTTTGTTTTGAAAAACGTGGTGTGAAGTATCATTAATAAAAGTTTCGTCTGTAATAAAACTTTTAGATAAAACCACGTGTAATACTAACAATTTTTGTATTCAAAAATTTTTGCATAACTTGCAACAGCTATTTCCCCGAGATCAAAATAATTTTAAAACTAATTATAGTACGAACGCACCTCATTTGCAAGGTTTGGTGTATAATTTTCGAGTTGTTTGAAAGTTACAACAAAAATTAGCAATGAAAACTTTTTATGATAATGACATGGATTATGTATGCATCAAAATTATTATATATTACATTTTCACTCGTATATTTCTAAATTTAACACTAGAACGCCCGGAAATTTTACTAAAGTTTCATAATAATATTTTACACCAGAATTTTTATTTGAAATTATTTAATTGATTTATTTAACGTAAATCTGCTTGTTTGAAATTTAACTTATTTCAAGAAAAAATTTCTGGCTCGAAATGAAATTTAATTACATGGTTGGAGTCGTATCGACTCCTTTCGGGCGTTCTAGTGTTAAAAACGATATGCACTGAAATTATCTGAATAATTTACACCCTTGAGCGTTTCGCACCACTCTATTTTCCAAAGAAATTTTACGGAAAAAAAAATCACACAATTTTCCCATCGAGAACATCAGATAATAATTAGATTAACGAAACCAATTCACGATTTTCTATCTGATTTTCCACTTCTTTTCGTCTGCTGCAAGAGTGCACGTAGTGGTTATTATATTACATATATTGTCGGTACCATGACAAAGTATCCAATATGAAAACAGTGTTGTCAGCTGTAATTAGTATTAACTGTAGGCCCAGTGCAAGGATTTTGCGAGGCTCTTTCTTTTCAGTCTCTTAACATAAGCTAACTATACTAACAATAAAGTAGATTGGTTTTCACCTATAAACTGTGACTCTAGGATCTAGGATTCGATCCCCTATCTATTATAAAGGAGTATAGCGTGTGTTAGTGTGTTTCTAGAGATAATTTCTGGAACTACTGAAACAATTTCAAAAGTAATATTGGAAAATTGATGGTCAAGTTCTTCTAACATAAGCTATATTTTATGTCAAGACCACTATCTTTTCTTAACTAATATCATAAATGTATATTAAAGATTTTCTCTTATCTTTCTTCTTTTTATTAAAAAAAGTTATTTTGTTTAAAGGTGTGAGGCCCTGTGCGGCCGCACCTGTCCAAAAACCCCTAAGGACGGCCCTGGTTTTCAGTCGGCTTTTTTTAAGTTCAAATCTATTGTTTCGCACCACTTTTCTGAAATGTTTTGCTTTAACTTCTTCCGACCCCAGGGTATATATATATATATATTAAACTTCAGTTATGAGTTTATATTAACAAACTGATAACTAAGAAAGAATAAAAAACGGAAACAAATAACATTCTTTTTTTTTTTTTTTTTTTTTTGCACATATAATTTTATGATAAAAGGAGGATCAATAAGAATTTTTTTTCTATTTCTTGGAATTTTTTTATTTTTTGCATTGCAAAAACAATGAAAAAAAATAATTATATATTTTATACTTTTTTATTACTAATGGTCTCTATAACTGGTATCTTAAAACACAGATGAATTATTTACGCTTTCATTTTTGTACATTTCGTATATATTTGCCGCAAGCCATTTTAATATAACACATATCTCGCTAAAAAAGCGCTATAAGAAACAAATTGCTATTTTTTAGTTCTGCTATCTGTTACTGTCATTCACACTACTTTTTTTCAGCCATTTAAATTATTAATATTTTGAAAAATACTTTCAAATAATGGCTATCTTTTCGTTTGTTTTAATCTTTTAACACTAGAACGCCCGAAAGGAGTCGATTCGAGCCAGAAATTTTTTCTTGAAATAAGTTAAATTTCAAGCATGCAGATTTACCTTAAATAAATCAATTAAATAATTTTGAAAAACATTTCTGGTGTGAAATATTATTATGAAACTTCAGTAAAACTTCCGGGCGTTCCAGTGTTAATCTTTTTTCGCCGGTTTTCAAAACAGAAATTTTTCCCTAATAGAATCAGAAAAATGCTCTGATTAAGTAATGCAAATTTTACAATAAAAATTTACTGGTAAGAATAATAAATTATGATAGGAAAATGGTTGTCCGTACGTGGGTCGGACAAACCAGGGAGGCGGTTAATATTGTTTAGATACGTGATTTTTTTTTTTTTTTTTTTTTTTTTTGAAAATGTGTATGCCAAAGGATACACTGGGTCTGAAGAGGTTGATTAAAATATCACTAAAGAAGGTTCATGTGGTGGATTTTACTATTTTAAATTATTGGTGCCAATCAAGAAATTTGAATTTAAATAAAGTAACCCACCGGCAACACTGTTTTCATATTGGATAGTTTGACATGTTACTGACGATATTATCAGTTCTGCGATTTACTTTTAAAGATTAATTTATTAGTTAGACAATTATGTTGTGTAAGTTCCGCAAAAGAAATTTGACTGCCCAAGAAAGAGATTTCAACATAGTCTGATTTGCTGGGATAATGTTAATATTATAAATGAAAAAGGAGTAAATGACTCATTTATTTGATATTGTCGCAGATAAAAATATTTGAATTTCACTCAAATAAAGTAAAAAATAAAATAAAAAAAAACTTTCGTCGTTACATATTTTAGAAAAAAAATCATTAGAAGACAGGTTAATTTTTTTTCGCAAAACAATATACTATATGTTTTTATGTTATTCTTTAAAAAATTTAGCCGCATTCTCGAACTAGCAAAAGAATAAATAATAATAATAATAATAATAATAATTGCAATAGCAATAGCAATAATAAAAAAATAATAGTAATAACAAGAACAGCAATAATTATAATGATAATAATAATAAATCACCGTATTTGAAAAAGCTATCGAAAATGTATTAAAACTGCAATAGACCTTGTTTAAAAGTATATATTTATTAACCCGTTTCACCCAAAAGTGAATCTGACTTACCACTAATGATGGAAAATGTTGGCCGCATAAATCACGGCTACAACTGTTCTTTACACTACTAATTTCTTATAGTTTATTTCATCATTTTAAATCATAGATAGCTCTGCCATTACAGAAGTAAAGAAAATTACCCAGTGTCCATAGAATTTGGAGAAATGATTTATGCGAGTTGCCTGCCAACACTGGTAGTGAGTGAGAGTTATGTCTCGAGTAAAAAGGATTGATAAACAAATACTTTTGAACAACATGTACTGTACCGTAATTTCCGGCGTATAATCCGCAGATGAAACAATTCTTTTTCAACCCAGAAATTTTATTTAGTAATTGCAGCGAAATATTTACCGCGACCTAAAATGTTACATTTTATTTGAAAAATTTTCTGGGTCGAAAAATAATTGTTTGATCCGCGGATTATACGCCGGAAATTACGGTAGTTATAATTCATTTTTGATAGCTTTTTTCAAACAGCGTGATTTTATTTTTATTGAGTGAACCTCTGGAGTGCAAAGAGCTAAAACAATATATGGGTCAATCCATGAGGTTTTGTAACGTGAGTCACGAAGATTATAACTGTGAAATTGCTGTCGACCGTTATTTTCAAAAAGTTTTCCTGGCTTTTTTCAATTAATGAGGTGTCCGCGTTAAAATAAGTCTCATTATTCAAAACGAAAATATTGGTAGAAAAAATCGTAGTTCGTGATTCACGTTACAGGCATGCATAAAATTACCCATGTACATCTTAAACATATTTTTTACCGTAATTTCCGGCATATAATCCGCGATCAAACAATCATTTTCCGACTCAGAAAATTTTCAAAAAGAAGTGTAACTCCTTAGACCGTCTTAAATAATTGTCTTCAATCACAACATAAAATTTCTGGGTCCAAAAAGAATTGTTTGATCCGCGGATTATACGCCGGAAATTACGGTATTTAATTTTTATCCGCCCCCCCAAAAAATATATAAAATAATTTTTAAACAAAAATGTTTTTTGCTTTCTATTGATGCCTGCACAATGTAAAAGTGTTTAAAGTTATTTTCTTGCAAAATAATAATAATAAAATAAAATAAAATAAAATAAAATAAATAAAAAATAAAATAAAAATAAAATAAATAATAATTATTACTATAATCCAACCTATAAACACCGTACACCGACTTCAAAGAGGCCAACGATGCTATCCCCACAAATTATTTAAAGTTTCTTTTCCTACTGTGATTTGACTTATTTTTATTCCAAGTCCATCAGATTAATTCTTATTACTTAAATTTTTAGTTCTATTTATATTGCAATTAAGACAAAATAATATAATTATTTAAGATTTTAAAAATTAGAGGAAAATGTATGCCTATTGATCCTGTTAAATCCATGCCTATGACCTCTATCCCCTGAAAAAAATATTTTATCAAAGCCTTAATTTATCTCAGGTATAGTGAAATTCCTAATATGATGACACGTAAATTACATTCCTTTATTTTTGCATCTTAATTTTATATTTTTTTACTATTTTTTGTATGTTTCTTTATCTACTCATTTTCATTTGTTGTGTAGTAAAATAAAGATATTTTGTACTCAAGTTTAATTTGCATATTTTTTCATGAGTCTTGAGGGTCAGATATAGAAAACTAATTTCTGTACAGGAACCGGACATAACTCTCCCATCCCTGCATCGTGATATTATCATAATATATTATCATTAAGTTATAGCTTTACGTTCAGTGCATCAATATTTCCCAGAAATAAATTTTAGTTCCAACATTACACGCGGTTTCTCTTAAGTTGATTGCATGGTGGCGACATCTCTTACCAAATAAAAACCCGAACAGAATTTCGCTAAATGTTTTTAGTTCAATGATTTTTGGATCTCGAAAAACATATTTAATAATAATAATATCAATGGTATTATTCAGTTAAAAAGTAATTTTAAATAATTAAAATAAAACTGTGCAATCTAATTATTAGCTGAAATAGTTTACAGTCATTTTGATTAAACTTTTATACGCAAATATAGCTAGTATCATGCAATATGTTTTTTGTTATTATTTTTTTGGCGATTGTAAATATCATTTTCATAGTTTAAAATGAGAAAAATACCCAGTATGTATTATAATTTCTTTACGATGTTATAATAAATAATGTACAGCACATTAAATTATTAAAATATGTAAAGTAATATCAAGCAAGATAAAATATATTTATGCAAATTTAAAAGCAATTCATCTAACATTTTATTCAGTTAACCACTGTTTCTGCCAACGATATAAAATAATTAATTTTATAATTTTATGCTATATTAATTTGAATTTTTTTATTTAAATTATTCTTTTTAAAGTCCACCTGCCAAAGTGACAAACGTTAATATTGAGAAAAAGACAGTAGAAATAGTTTTAAACTATTCTACCTATTAACCCCTTGAAAGGCGCTGGAATGAAATATATCCCACAAAAGTTTAATTGCGAAATGCCATATAGACACCTGAGAACTTTGAAATGAAAATTTTAATTTTATCAATTACGTGATGAATAGCTTTTATCTATTTTAAAATAGATCTGTTTTTTTAATTCTGATGTCACGCAATCATTTTATATTTAGGGAATAGAAGTGTTTTGCCCCTCAAAGGGTTAAGCTATCCTGAAAACATTCTAAAAACAAGATTTTATTTTTAAAAACACGATATGAAAAACGGATCGCGTGGGAAGCCTGTATATATTAAATTAAATATCGCTTAAAATAAAAAAAAAACATTCATAAATGGATTTCTGACATTATATTGTTTAACCCTTTTGAGCTACCAGGGTGAATTTCTTCAAAATGCCCAAACATCAAATTGGCATAAGTATTTTGCAAACAAAAATTTCGGCTTATAATATGCACGAAAATATTTTTTTTTTTTTTTTAAATCATTAATCTATTTTCAGATAAACTTGGTTGAATGTCCCTGCGCTAATATGACATTTGGAGATTTAAGCGGTAGAAAATGTAACCATCAAAGCTAAAAGGGATGATTCAGGGGTGTCTAACCGTAGCATACTAGATACCACTGAAATTTTCATTGTTTTCATTGACTTATCTAATCGACAAATCTCAACGATTCAAGAAACAACTTCTTTGAAAAATTGCTAGGAGCAGATGTGCCAGAGCTGGCCACTCCTGCTTTAACATTAGAACGTTCAACTGGTGTCGATGCGATACCAATCAAATGATTAAATGTCAATTCGAACCAAATTTATTTTCGTAAAACCTGCTAACTGGTAACTAGAGAAAACTCAGTTAAATAAATAAGTGAAATGGTTTTAAAGAATAATTCTGGTGATTAAAAATTTTTACTTTCTTCTATCTTTACATAAAGAGTGTATAGGATTGGTGAAAGTTTTCAAAATCCGGTTTTCGATGGATTTACACGTTTTAGGGATCTGTGAACCCGACTTTTTTTTTTTTTTTTTTTTTTTTTTTTTTTTTTTTTTTTTTTACAAAATGTCTGTCGGTCTGTCAGTCTGTCTGTATGTATGTGATAAAAATATTGTAGGCGCTCTATCTCAAGAACTAATGCACGGAATTTCAGAAAATTTTAGATTCCGCTAGATCTTGATACAAACAAGATATGATTAAAGTTTGGTGCATATCACTCAACAGGTGGCGCTGATTTGCTGTATTATTCACAATTATCACAATAGGCATATCTCAAATCTAATGGACGGATTTTCATAAAACTTCACATTCCGACAATCCTTGATTTAGTATGGGTCTGTTATGTTTTGTGTTAATCGCACAAGAGTTGGCACTGCTATGCCGTATTATTCATGATTATCGCAATAGCTCCATCTCAAAAACTATAGCAGTAATTTTAATCAAAGTTGAGGAGATTCACTTAGTTCCTAGCTTTCTGTAGTTTATGGAGTAAATCGCTTAACAGGTGGCACTGCAATGTGGAATATTCACGATTCTCGCAATCGCTCTATCTCGGGATCTAAAGCACGAATTTTCATCAAACTTGAGATTCAGTTAGTCCCTGCTATAAATGAGTATTCGTTTGGTTTTGGAGTAAATCTTTCAACAATTGGCGCTGCTATGCGGCATTATTATCGCAATAGATGTATATCAGGAATTAATGCTCGGATTTTCATCAAATTTCAAATTCAGTTAATCCCTGATATAAATTAGTATTCTTTAGATTATAGAGTAAATCGCTCAACAGGTGGCGCTTCCATTCAGTTATTTTTATGGTTTCTGCGATAATTCTATCTCAAATACTAATACGCGAATTTTCATCAAATTTCAGATCAGTTAGAACTCGAAATAAGTTGTTACTGTTTAGGTATAGGTGCAAATTAAGTAATAGGCTGCTATGTTTCATTTTTCTGTAAGTATTAATGCGTATAAGATAGAAGAAAGTTTTGGGATTGCCACATCCGACTAGTTATTAATGTAGGGTATAATTTCCGGACGTTCTAGTGGTGGTAAACAGCCATGAAAATATTAAACACTTAACTGACGAATATTTTTGAAAAATATCTTTGAAATAATGCCTATTTTTTCATGTTTTTTACAGAATTTTTAATCTTTTATCATTGGTTTTTGAAAAAAAAATTTCTACCTAATTGAACCATAAAAATGCTTAGATTAAAAATACAAAATTTACAATAAAAAATTACTGGTGAGAATAATAAATCATGATTGGAATATGGATGCCCGTACGTGGTACAAGCAAATTGTGATTGGCAAAAACACGTTGCTCCTGTGATGTACGGGCAATTCAGAGACAAAGTGACATATGCTTAACCCCTTCGCGACGGGAGCATTTTACGAAATTTTTAATGCTTTGTCACCGGTTTTAAAAAACAGAAATTCGTTCCTTCTTAAATTGACAAAATGCTCCTATTGAACATGGCAAATTTTACAGTATAATTTTACCGGCGGGAAAAAACAAGGATTCTTAAGCCTTTTTGCGGCACGTATACGTGTCGCTCGTTTCCAAGGGGTTAAATTAGTGAAGGTTCAAGTGTAACCGCTTCTGCAGCTGCTAATTATCACTGGTGGAAATTTCCACCTGGAAAAATATATAGAAAAATTCTCCTTATTTAAACGCCTTATTAATTCACAATTTCATTCATGAATAATGGCAGAAGCAAATCTTTAATTTTACTGGTGGAAGTTTACGGTAGTCAGCCCTTGCAGCCACGCTACACAGTGACAATCAATGAAACAAACCGACTGTTTTAACAGGAAAAACTTACACCAATAAAAACAAATAGAAATTTTTACTGTATTTGGGAGAACATATTCAATAAATAAGGCGCAGGCGCTTAAAAAAGATGATATTTTCTAATCAATTTTACTTTTTGGAAGCTTTCCCTGGTGGTAATCAGAAACTGTAGTTCTCATTTAATTAAAGCATCCGTCATCTTGTAACAACCCCCTCAATTACTGCACTTACAACTGGTTAACAATACATTATATATCTTCTCCTTTTTATTCATAACTTCTTTGTTTAAACATTGCCACATGGTAATATTTCACAAATTATCCAAAAAGATCTGTGAAATTAAATTATTTTACATGCATCAAAATTTTCAAAATGCTTAAAAAAAATCACAATAACAAAGTGTGCCCCTCCGAAATACAGTTACCGTGTGCTGCAATTAGGCACGACACAAACCAATACGAACGAAAAAATATAGCATGAAAATCTATACAAAACAGATATTTACAAGGAGTAACTCACACTGTGCCTTTCCTGGACAGGAAAAAAAATGAATTTATATAAAAGGCGGGGGGGGGGGGGGGAGGGTGTCCCGCCAAAAGAAAGCCACTACGGTTAACAGACAATATATCCGCCAAGGTATATATGACTTGTTTGGAATGTATGATGTGGCATACCATTTATAAATCCTTCGAGGACAGTAGCATCAATATTCACCCACGCTTCGATGATGAGGATCTTTAATTTTGCCTCAGACTGAAACTGTCTGCCATTGGCATTTTGAGCCTTACTAAGGCTACCTCACACATATTCTTGGGGACTGAAATCATAGAAAAGGGGCAGATCATTCCATGACATGCATCTGATCCTCCAGATTTTCAATCCCAGGAGGATTTTGCTACGTCAGTGGAAGTCTTGTCCTGCTAAAAAATTCAACTTAATAGACAAATTCTTGTTACAAATGACAAAAAGTGGCATCTAGAATTTCTTGGTAATCAGTGGCCTTCATGTGGCCTGAGAGGAAAGTCAGGTTATCTTTATCTCCACTGGCAAAACCTCTATATGCCATTAACCCTTTCCGGCGCGGACATATTCTGTTCGTAAAATGAGAAATTGTTCACTGACACCGGAATTTAGAAAAGACTTTTTTAGAAATTAAGAATTTCCTGATTTAGGCTGTCTTTGTAAAAGTAAAATTTTACTAAAATATTATTGGTGCCGTTTGGAATTAAAATTAGGTGTTGCCGGAGTGGTAACACTGCACCGGATAGGGTTAATGAGCCTCCTTCTTGCTGTCTTTTGGAGAAAGTTTCCTCTTCTTTCCTCTTGTGATACCAATAGAAAGCAAAGCCCATTCAAATTATTAATTTTCTCATCTGAGATTATTAAACGATGCCACTGGTCTTTCCAGGTTTTATGACATTTCGCACAAACGATTCATCTTTATATATGGATTGTTTTCATAATGGGTTGTTTATTTTTCTTCAAGCCGTTTGTACGTATTGCAAATCTTCTTACTAAATAGTGATATGTGGTAAACCATTGTTGAGGGTTAATTATTTTCTTTTAATGTGGAAGCTCCGCTCATGGGCGTTATTCTTGTAGCTGCATTGTTTAACAAAACGATGACATGTGTTCTCGTATAAATTCATATCAATGAATATAATAAGATGTTTGTTTCTAATCCGAGTATTTATATGCATAGCACAATAATTGTGTAAGTGCAAATGTTGTGTTTATTTTTAAGAAAAAACGTAAGATATACGCTTCAATAACACATAGCACATGTAACTTATACGCTATCAATAACACATAAAATGCAAAAATGATGTTCGTAGGTTGTATAGTTACACATACCTAAAAATCGCGATTTGAAGTTAAACCTCAGCAGTAAGTCAAGAAAATACAGGCTGTTTATATTTACATCAGAAGTAATCACTCATAAAGTGGGCACATTTTTTTAGACATAAATTATCGAAAAAAAATAATATATTCGAAACATTGCTTAACTTTCTTCATATTTATGCTTGTGTCAAAATAATAATACAGCAAGAACACTTTTTAGAATAAACTAAACCATTAACAAATGAAATTTAAAGGCGAAACATCAGAATAGCCAAGTTATAAAGCATTTATAACAGAGTTTATATTAGGATGGCGAGATCGAGTCATTTATTTGGGAAACGTGAAAAGACTTACTGTCATTTCTCATGATATCATTGTTAACGATAGTAGTTTCATGCCTTTGCTTTTCTTTCTCCTGCTTGAATAATCCAGGTACTTTTATGACTAGCCGATTATTACCGCATTACATATTTTTCTTCTTATTTAACACTAGAAACGCCGGAAAGTTCACTCAAGTTTTATTAGAAAAATGCATACCAGAATTTTTATTTAAATTATTTTAACTTATCTATTTAAATTATGTTTATGCGATACATATATTTATATATTTTTTTCAAAAATATTTCTGGCTCAAACCGAGCTATACATATTTGGTAGAAGACAAATTGACGGCTCTTGGCGCTTCCAGTGTTAGGGATGCTTTTCCACCTTCAACAGCTCGAAATTTTTTGATGCAATTTCAGACATATTTTTAAAACTAGAAACATGAAACTTGCTGAGGGGATTTTTGAAGAGACTCATAAGGTGCCGTGTGATGTCATTTTACGCTCAATTCATTAGAATTGGATTTATAAACAATTATCTTCTCAGTATGTCCCTTTTTTTCGTTCACAGATCTCCCGCTTGGGGAAAATCGGTTCAAAAAGGCCGTTTTTGATTGCTTTTTGGCGAAATTTTCTGTATTAATCAAAGAATCGACAATCACGGCATCTTGTGTGCTTTATAAATACGACAATTATCCAGTTTGATGCATATGAGAGCAAAAATGAATTTAAAAATAAATCGGAAGATAATCAGTTTGAATCTAAATACACCCTTAAGGACAGATTTCCATAGGAAAATTTTAGTAACGAAGAATTTCCTGGGCTGAAATTTCATTAAATGTGTGAATCCTAATAAAATAGATGCCAACCTCCCAATTTTTTAATAGCAATATTTTTATGCTGAAATATTTATTTTTAAAAATAGCACAATTTATACAAATAAATAAATCGAACATTTTTGTAAGAATTTACTACAATTTAAAAGTGTTAAAAAATGTCTGGTACCTACTTTCGCCGCATCCGGCTGATTTTTTATTTGGCTACATCCCGAAATTTTACCATTAAATCTGAATAGTTATCCTTGCTTTAAAAGAAAATAGATATTCAATAAATGAAAGAAAACAGAAATTTTACTCAACATTTTATTGTTTGAATTCAGTATAAAAAAAATAGATTCGGAAACAGCACAGCCGCTAAGTCAACGGCTTTTTTGATATCAGTAATTTAATACGGAAAGCATTCTAATTTTGAATTGGAACATTATTCGGATTTAAAAGAATAACTTCTTCTCTAGAATAATACTGGTTTACAAAGAAGCCACAGGCTTAGAAATTTTGCAAAAGTGCGCTGACACCCCTTAAAAATAATACTTAAAACCCCCTTAAAAGCTGATACATTTTTCAATATAAACACTATTCTTTAAGCAATTTTTAACTCCATTTATATTCGAAAAGAAGGACACTCTTTCTGACATCTATTAGCTATGTCCTTTTATGATTTTTTTTTTCAGAACTAGAAGGTGTCAATTTTTTCCCATTCGACTTTACTTGCTGTAATTGTATTAGTACTCTTATATAAGTATATTGTAAATAATTTCTTTACGATCCACCTTCTTATATTTTTAAATCTAATAATATAATAAAATAATGTAATAAATAAATATAAATGCTTATAATTTAAAATTTTAATAAAAAATGTGAATGATATACACAAGCATTATCGACGAGTTTAGTTTGAACCTTTTCTTGCGCAGTATTGCCGGGCTGGCAACATCTAATTTTAATTCCAAACTTGCAAACGGCAGCAGTAATATTTAAATATAATCTTGCTTTTACAATGAAAGATTAAATTAAGGAATTCGTAATATCTAGACATGTCTTTTAGAAATTCCGGTGTCAATCGACAATTTCTCATTTTACCAATAGAATTTGCTTGCGCCGGAAAGGATTAGAGTAGTAGTAGACATGGAAGGACAGATCCGCATGCCAGTTTGCCAACTGCCACCACATTTTAGGAAATATATTCTTCGACTTATTTGATGAAAGAAATCCTAAGCTTAAATAAGGCGAAAGAAATTATGCAGAAAAAGTGTTTACAGTACACAATTTGAAATATCACTTTGCATACCAGACCGCTGTCATGGAAACCCTCAAGGCCTGAGGAAAATAGGCGTGAATCGTCACCTTCCAAGACGAACCACTGCCATCGAAGTACTCCAGGACAGAGGACACAAAATATAATGTCACCACTAATGGACTAAGTTCTCACTAGTATTGGAATCTCCCCAGGGATTTTTGAATAGCAATTTTTTTAAATTTCATTTATTGAATATTTGTTGTCATATAAAACAATAACAACTATTTACTGGTGAGAATTTGGAATTCCCCAATAAAAAATTAGCCGCGGCAACAATTTGGCATTCAGCATCTGACTGAATTTGTATTTAGGATAATCCGAATTCTCACCATTAAACTGAAATAATTATAAAATGATAAATATTCCACAAACAAAATAAAATAAATTTGCTATTCAAGATTTTCCGGTATCAAACTCAATGCTAGTGACTAATTGGCCCATTAGTGATGAGGTCACGACTTCTGTCCTCAGGCCTTGAGGGTATCAATGGCAGATATTCTGTGCGTGTTGTAATCAGATTTTAAATAAGATGAAAGATACTATTCAGATAAACTAGTGACCAGAATTATGCTTCTACAGTAATGAGATTCTGTTAAAACAGACGACCAATAAAACATCTTTTGTGTAATAAGCTTATGTAAACCATAAAAGCAGATACAAAGAGATTAAATCACCAAGCATACAAACTTTTCATCGAACTTCTTAAAACTATTTTGAAATAATAAAAAAAATAGCTGAAGAAAATTTATAAAATTAGTTCAAACTTTGATCTTCCTATCTTTTTTTATTAAGAAAATTCCTGGAATCCACCAAATAATTTATATATCATTCTACTGATGCAATTAAAATCAACGAATATCCCTTTTTTCTAATTAGTGCGAAAAGTAGTTTATACTTTAAGAAGGAGATTTCTTCATAAATATTTTCTTACTTTTATTTATGTTCTAATATAATTAGTTTTCAAATCCACTGGGGATCCATTTTCAAAATAACTTTCTCGTCTTTCTTGCAAGATAAGATTACTCAGTTTTTTTTAATCACGCCAATATATTTTTATTTATATTTTTTATCGTAAAGTTTCTTAAAAATAGAAGGCAGTATAAATTAAAATTTTTAGGTGAAAATGTCCGTTCACGACTAAAATGCTTGTATTTTTCTTTTTCATAAACGGTAACGTGAAATTCGTATTTATAAAAATTCTTGGCAAATTGAGAAATTTAACAAAATCAATCAACACTAGAACTACTGGAAATTTGAGTCCAGTTTTATAAAAATATTTCACACCAGAATTTTGATTTAGAACAGTTTAACTTTATTTTTTAACGTTTTTCTTCTTTGTAGTCTTTAAGCTTATTTTACAAACAATTTTCTGGTTTGAACCGAAATATATTCATATGGCAGCGGTCAAAATGACGGCTCACGGTAGGTTTAACCACTTAATCGTTGACGCCCGAGACTTTTACGGGCTGCAAATTTCATGGTTTTTATTCAAAATTATTTGATTTTCACCAGTTTTATAAAATAGTGTAATTGGTTTGTTATTGGTTTTCTCTGACCCTAACGAGATTTTTGAGGGGTAGTGGTACTGATGTCCAGCGCATTTGGAGCCTCTATTTATGCGGGACACCTGACATTAGTAGTTTTACCTCTCCCAATCGGTTTGTTTTTGAATACCGCTTTTTTAAGCAATAGAAAATAACAGTGTCCGTACCAGTAGCGGCTCGTCAGGGAGTTGCTGCATCAGATTTTTCTCACCAATAAAATTTAACGGAATATTTTACGTTATTTATTCGACAACTTTTGCGGGTTTAAAAAACTGAAATTTCTATACAATTTTAGTAGTGTGAAAAAATTGATGCAACACTCCCTGACGAGCCGCTACTGGTCCGTACGCATTAAGTGATTAGAATTTTTTTAAATGTTTCGGTATAAGAATTTTTTAAAGTACTGGTTACTGTATCTAGAGAAAGTATTTTCGCCCATAAAATAAAGGAAATATTGCTGTGCAAAAATTCTGGGGAAATGTACTTGAAGCGTACGAGCACTGTAACAAGATAATTTTTGTTAACACTTTGAAGAGCAGTGGGATATAATATTCTCATTTAATGTTCATTGCACAATAAAGCATTGACTCTATAATTTAGTACTGAAAATTTTAATTTTATTAAATACGTTCAGACAAGCTTTCATCCTTATTTAATCCGAGAATTTTTGAAATTGTCAACTTCAAGGAAAGTTCTTTTAAAAAAGGTGGAGCTAATAGAATAAAATTTGTGAAAGAGACACCGGAGTCCGAAGGGTTAAGGTTGTTTTAGGTGTTTCGGCTAAAGAAATTTCTTAAAGTACTGGTTGCTGTATCTAGAGAAAGTATTTTCCCCCGTAAAATAAAGTAAATATTACTTTACAAAAATTCTGGTGAAATGTACTTGAAGCGTACGAGCCCTGTAAAAAGATAATTTTTGTTAAGCCTTTGAAGAGCTGTGGGATATAATATTCGCATTTAATGATCATTGCACAACAGAACATTGACTCTGTAATTTAGAATTGAAAATTAAAATTTTATTAAATACGCACAGACAAGCTTTCATCAATTTTGAAATAAATTAGTTTTTTAAATTCTGGTGTCATTCAAACATTTCTCCATTTTAGGAATAGAAGTAATTTTCCAATCAAAGGGTTAAGCAAATGTATATATATATATATATATATATATATATATATATATATATATATATATATATATATATATATATATATATATATATATTACAAATTTAGCAAGAACCTACAGGAAACGTAATTTTTGGTTCAAATTTTTTAAAAACCCATTGTTAAAAAAAATTCTTAAAAAGCACTGACTAACCCTTTCTCATGCAACGTACTTCAATCCATAAAATGTTAAAATGAATGAATGACACCAGAATTTAAAAACAAATTCATTTTAAAATATGGTATCAATCAAATTTATTTTAAAATATGGAACAATCTTTTTTTCAGGGCCCCCAAATGTTCAGCGAATTGAACATCAATATTTTTTAACAGAAAATTTCATGATAGCCTTCTACAGAATTTGCGCTAAAATTAACTATGAAAGTTAGTTTCTTGGCAATTTGCAAGAAAATACTAAAAGGACAATTTTTCTAAGAAAATTTTGATGATCAGTTGGCGGAGCATTTGGGAGCCCTGTTTGTTCATATAATTAATAAAAGAAAATTTTTCATCCCAGTATTCTTGTATCAGTGTGATATTTAAGCATTAAAATTAAGTGATTATAAAATGAGTCACTACCGAAAGAGTTAAAAAATAATAATAATTAAAAAAACAGACTAGGGGGTGACTTCAATAATACAGTGTTGCCAATGGGCTACTTTTTAAAAACTCAGATTTCTTGATTGGCACCACTTTTTTGAAATGCTATACTGCCCTTTCTTTGCGCCTGGAATTTATAAAAGACTATTTTAGAAAATAAGAATTCCCAGATTTAAGCTTACATTGTAAAAGTAAAATCTTACTAAAATACTATTGGTGCCGTTTGTAAGTTTGGAATTAAAATTAGGTGTTGCTGGAGTGGTAACACTGCGCCGGAAAGGGTTAAATAATGTGCCATTTAATAAACCGCATTCTACTTTTCCAAAAAAATTATGTCAATCAAGAATCCGAATTAAAAAAAAGTAGCCCATATGGCGACACTAGTATGATATAGAGTTAAATAGTTAAAATATGCATGTAATTTCTTTTTTTTCCGAGCTATATTTTTTGAACTCGTCATTTCGTTGATTTTTTGTCAACCTAAAAAAGATGTGAGAAGAATAAAAAAAACTGTCTTTGAATGTTTGGGAGAAGAACTAGAAAATGTCTGTTTAAGTCTGTGAAAAGAATTAAAATCTCACTTCTCACTTCTTACTAGAAACTTTAGCAAAAGCCTATCTAATTTGAAAATTAAAATAAAAAACCAGGATTTTTTTTAGCAGAAATTGTTTTTTGAAGATTCAAAGCTATAACTCTTCCTTAAATGTAGTTTTTAAGTTACGTTTTAAAAAATGCCCGCATTTCAAACACTTTTAAATCAATTAAATTTAACTTTAATAGTCTCCAATTTTAAATCTGCAAAGTACCTCAACTTCTTGACCGAAAGTTTTCAATTTAGTGGTTCGTAGTTACCAACCTCCAGATTTTTTCATACCAGTAAATTCAAGAAAAAATTATTACTTTATTTAATTTCCGAAATTGGGAGATTGTATAAAATAAGTATCTCTACTTAACCTTTTGAGGGGCAAGCAATTGCGTTCGTGTAATTCTGAACTCCCACCGGAAATTTGTAAAAAAGTTATATCAAAAAGAGGAGAAGCAATTTCACGACTGTTTTCCACCAAAGTTAGAAAACTGAAATTTGATGACATTTTTCTGGTGTGAATCTTCATCTATCGTAGGTGATATATAATATATACCACCGCCCCTCAAGGGGTTAAGGGGTGTCAGGAGTTTTAAATTTAACGCACTTCATGAAAATGTGCTTCCGCTTCGAATTCGCATAACTTCATAAATATTCAAAGTATTTACTTAATTTTTTGTGGTATATTTGGGATAGGGTTTAGGTCTAATAATATCATAAAATAAAGACTCACAACAGACTAAAAAAAATATAGCAAGAACATTTAAGTAATGAAATTTTCATGAATTTTTCAAAACAATCCGTAAGATTAAGAAAAATCTATTTGAAGTATCATCTGGAAATTTCTCACATATGTTTATATTAACATTCCCTATAAAATGAATTAATTTTGTAAAGATAATTTAAAATTTAATTAATTTTTTAATGATTAATTAATTGTAATTTTAACGATTTTTCAAATTTTTCAAATTCATATGCCATTTTAAATTAGTTAATTTCAAGCAATGTTTATATCCTTAATTCATTCTATAAAATAGAGTTTAGAGATCATTTTAGTCTATGAATGAAGTTTATAGGTCTACTCAAAGTTTAGTTATCTTACGGATAGTGATAGCCTTTTTGAAAAAATACATGAAAATTTCATTACTTAAATGTATATTTTTTTTAGTCTGTTGTGAGTCTTTATTTTATGATATTATTAGACCTAAACCCTATCCCAAATATACCACAAAAAATTAAGTAAATACTTTGAATATTTATGAAGTTATGCGAATTCGAAGCGGAAGCACATTTTCATGAAGTGCGTTAAATTTAAAACTCCTGACACCCCTTAAAATCATTGATGTAGAAAAAGACGGAGGTTGGTAAGTATGGTAATCTAAAGTACTATTGACCTATGAGTTCAAATACGACCTCAAAAACTGAAATTAGTATTGAAAAGTTTTACTCTTTGAGCTCTGGTGGATGAATTTTTTCCCACTTAATTTTAATCTCCAAATGTCATATTGGCACCAGAATATTCAACCAAGTTATTTGAAAATATATGAATGCAATTTTTTTATTCTTGGTTATTATAAGCCGAATTTTTTGTTTCCGTAATGCTGATCCCAATGTGACGTTTAGGCGTACTCAAAAAATTCATCCCTAGAGCTTTAAGAGTTCAAAACTGTTACAAATGGTATAAGTAGACGACCCCCAAAATGAAACTGAAATATTTATAGCATTAATTAGAAGACCTATGTGTTGTAGCGTCAAGAGATGCTGAATCACTTTACTACCAGTATTATTGTACCCTGAATTTCTCCTCACATAAGTTACGGAGTTACGACGGCGGGGTTGAAAACATCAAATTTAATTATAATAGTAAAATAAAAAACTTATATGGCTATTTCCATGAGTACTTGTAGTGTAAGTCACAGGCTACGATTTTTGGCTACTAGTATTATAGAACAAAAATAAATTGTGATTAATTTTATTGGCACATTCTCATTAATTGAATAAGGCCAAGCAGACTTTTCGAAAATAACGGTGGATGACAAGCATAGCAATTAATAAGTTATGTGACTTACACTACAGAACCCATGGAATTAGCCATATAACATCCTCTGACTCTACGCCACTGGTGGATATTATTTACTATCGACTGGTTCCGGTTACATTCTTCTAGTAACAGATACCATAGTTTTGCGCAATTGCAATTTTATAAAAGATGTCGTAAAAAAAAAATCGTTTATTTAGTTATTACTTTATGTAATTAGTTTTATGATCTCTTTTAGAAATGAGCCTCTCTTGTTCTTTTTAAAATTATTTATAAGAGGTGTATAAGAGAATATAAGATTTTTAAATTATTTATGTTTACCCAAAATGTTATTTACTTCTGTTTTTTGTCGTAATGTTTCCCTGGATGGAATGAGCAGTAGAAAATTATTTTTTTTACAAACCTCGGTTTATGATTTTGAAGTTTGGATTTAATTACTTTTTCTGAATGGTAATATATGCATAAATATATTAAATAAATGGAAAAGTTTGTGAAATATAACAATATGACGTATTTAAAACGTAAAATTATTTGCACAATATAACTGTTTTTAATAAACGTAAAAAATGGACATAAGTTCATTCATTTCTTTGTATTTATTTTATTTCCCTTTAATTATCAGATGATTTATAATCCCTGTCTGTGTATACTTCACCGCTACGAAGTATTCCTTATAAAAAACCTTCTCTTCATCTTTTGATAAATTGAAATACATAGGAAGATGTTTTGTGATAAATTACTTTTAGGAAAGAATGTAGTTCGAAAAAATTTTAAGTTTGTTTAAAATTTTTTGTACTTATTTTTTTTGTCTCATAATTTTTAACTATATAGGGTGGATCATAAAAATACAAAGTTAGGCAAAGGGGACCTAAATAAATCAATTACGTACAGGAATGATGATGCGGAAATGTAGCGTTGAGCAATAGCGGGCGCTATCGAGTTCAGTGGATAAAAGCGTTTCGATGCCTTTAAACGTTGTTGCCCGCACGGATTTCCATCAACATGCATAGTTACACTAATTCGAAGCTTGCCGGCGTGCATTTTACGTATAGAACTGCCCAAGGAAACGGCTCGCATCCATCGCATGTTCAACAGCTCTCAACCTTGTCAAAAGACCATTCTTTACAGTGGTTAATAGTTCTTCTTCTACCGCAGAAATTCTGCGCCAGCGCCCATATCATGCTTTGGAGCAGGAAATGATCCACTCACGTACATATCCTGATGAATACAAATGAATGATCGGCAATCCAGCAGACTGTTACTTGGGAATCTTTCCACGTGCATCCTTTGAGCACCCGCTCCAGATCCATATCGGAAATTTAAGCCAGCAAGTTGCACATTGATGTAAAGATACATCTTACTCGAAATCTGTGAGGAGATTAACACTAGAACCGCGGGAAAATTCATTCGAATTTTAGAAAAATATTTCCCACCGGGATTTTTGTTTAAAACCGTTTAAGTTATTTATTGAAAATATTTTTGCTCAGCATGCATTTAACTTTTTTTATAAATTATTTTCTGGTTCGAATCGACATCTCTCCTTACGATACGGGTTAAAATGACCCGTCACCGCGGTTCTAGTGTTAACGATTTAACACTAGAACGCCCGGAAGGAGTCTATTTGACTCCTGCCATGTGATTAAATTTCAATTCGGGCCAGAAAATTTTTCTTGAAATAAGTTAAATTTTAACCACGCAGATTTACGTTAAATAAATCAATTAGATAATTTTGAATAAAAATTCTGGTGTGAAATATTATTATGAAACTTGTGTAAATTTTTCGGGCGTTCTAGTGTTAACCCCTTGAGGGGCGGCGGTATATATTATATACCACCTACGATAGATGAAGATTCACACCAGAAAAATTTCATCAAATTTCACTTTTCTAACTTTGGTGGAAAACAGGCGTGAAATTGCTTTTCATCTTTTTGATATAACTTTTTTACAAATTTCCGGTGGTAGTTCAGAATTACATGAACGCAATTGCTTGCCCCTCAAAGGGTTAAACCACTGAAGTACTTTTACTACTAAACTCAACAGCGCCATCTACTGCCTCAACGCTACATTTCCGCACCCAAGTACTGTACGAAATATGCTTACTTAGGTCTCTTCTACCTACTTTTACATTTTTGGCATATAGTTCTGAATCTCCCTATATAGTTCTTCAGTTTTTCAGACTTAGATAAGGTAAAATAATGCAGTTACCTGCAGAATATGTTAAATAAATATGCCTCAATGTCATTACCGTAATTTCGCGAGTATACGCCGCGGCTCAGTTAAGTCTTTTTCAGACCAGAAATTTTATTGTAAAAAAGTGAAATAAATGCTAGGCAAAAGTAAGTCTCATTTTATTTACCGTATTTTCGGGTGTATAAACCGCAGATCAAGCAATTCTTTTTCGACCCAGAATTTTTTAAGAAACAAATATAACTACTTAGATCGCCGTAAATATTTGTCTTCAATCACTAAATAAGATTTCTGGGTCCAAAAAAATTGTTTTTTCCGCGGTTTATACACCCGAAATTACGGTAAATGAAATTTCGATAGGAAATTGACTTGTCTGAGATGCGGAGGATACGCGCAAAATTACGGTATATTTGAAAGCTGGTGATAAAAATCTATGTTGAAGCATGTCTCATATCTCTTCTAGATGATGATAAAAGCACAAATATATCTTCAAAAGAAATATTTAATAGACGTTTCACCGGTTCTTTATTATCAGATAACAGTGAAGACGGCAAGAGCGATACTGTGCAGATCGTTAGTAACACAGACTAGTTACTCTCGCAAGTGTGAAACAGAATATAAGTGAGTAACAAAGTTTTCACTAGTGTTGCCAGGTTTCACAAACAAATATTAGGACTCCAAATGCTATGGATACCAGTATTATAAAATCATTTTCTTAGCCTCGTCTAATGCTAGAATTATCTGAGAGGTGATGGTAAGATTTAAATCTTAGTCAGAAAGAGTCCGTTTTACCGGAGGAATTACGCGAAAAACCTAGCAACTCTAGCTACCACGCAAAGGTTCAAACGAATAACATGATTAAAAGTAGAAATTTGTCACACTTTCAATGGTGATAAAAAATACGCCAGAACGTTTTTATTATTTTAGCAGCATAAGTTCAGACATAAACTTTTATTAAACACTTTTCATATCAATGCGGAAACATTGTTAAAAATAATTTCTTCGCTTTTCTAAGATGGTAAGATGATTCAGACTTCTATATTCACGCCCAGTAAGTTGATTATTTACATTTTTATCTTTATATTATATTTCAAAGAATAGGCAATATTAAAATAAAAGTTCTGGATAGAAATGCCAATTCATCAGTTAGATACTTTGAAAGGTGCTCCAAATTTCGAATTATTACCAGAAATTCCCAAGGAAGAATTTTTCTTAAGATAATCGCAAAATGTCTGCTATAAAAAAGCAACAATTTCTATTCTGATTTTTTTAATATAAAAGGAGATCAAGCAATCCAACCTGCCCGGAGTTTCTAAATTTTCAAGGAAGGTAGGATCATTTCTGTTAAATTTAACGCTTTTTTCTTACCACTGTTTTATAAAATGCAAATTTTTCTTATTTAATCACCCTAAATTTCGGATTAAATTAGGTGCCTTTTTCTCATTTAAACAGCGTTCGAACGTTTCAAGATCTTTCAAATATCTTTGTCAGAGTTTTTGTTAAATAATATTTGCTTTATTGAATGAAGACATAGAAACATTATGAAATGTCTGATACTAAATCGTTTAAATCTCCTGAATCCCTTGATGCGCACGAATCCTGATAAAAAAGGGGTAGAAAGCAGGCATGAATTTTTTTTATCTATGGCAACACCACTGCATATTAACCCCTTAACCCTTTCCGGCGCAGACAAATTCTGTTCGTAAAATGAGAAATTGTCGACTGACACCGGAATTTATAAAAGACTATTTTAGAAATTAAGAATTCCCTGATTTAAGCTGTCATTGTAAAAGTAAAATTTTACTAAAATATTATTGGTGCCGTTTGTAAGTTTGGAATTAAAATTAGGTGTTGCCGGAGTGGTAACACTGCGCCGGAAAGGGTTAACGGTAGCATTAAATCTTGGTTTTAAAATTCAGATTGATTATTGCCACCACTTTTTTGAAAAAGAAATATTTACCTTATTTAATATAAAGTAAAATGATATCAGGATAAATACAGAGCTGCCAACTACTACGCCTGTTTAAATCCTCTAAACATGTTTGGAACCACAATTTTAGTTTGGTAATATGTATGCCAAATATATTCAATGCTATGTAATACGTCACATATTGTCAATAATTTATTAAAATTTCTGTTTCTAATATGTTTATTTGACTTTAAATAGGCGTAGTAGTTGGCAACCATGTAAATACAATCAGACTATTTTATGAAATTGGTGGGAATCCAACGATTCTGAATAAAAGCCGTGAAGATCTGAGCCCGTGAGTATGATGAAAGCGAGAATTAATGGGTCTCTAATGCTCTCGACTTGAAAGTTTGGAGTTTTACGTTTCAATCAAACTGCTTGATTTTTACCATATTTTTGAAACAGTCATATACACCAACTAAATCTGCCAGCTCGCCTGTTGAATCTATGATTAAATAAAACGAATATCGTTATTTAAAAAAGTGGCATCAATCCTAATAAAAAAATCCCGCCCAACTGCCATCAGTGATGGTCGCATACAGGGTTGCCAGTTTTAACTCCATTTTTATTCAGAAATTTAGCATTCATACCAGAAATAAAGAATAGAAAGTATTTTACAGTTTATTTAATAAGATACATTTAGCAATCTAATCACCTACTTTAATAATTTTTCTTTCGAAATTTGTGGTATGAATTTGTAATTTTGCATTATCCTCTTTATTCTCGCTCCCGTCATATTCACGGGCTGCGATCTTCACGGCTTTTATTCAGAATTGTTAGATTCCCACCAATTTTATAAAATAGTGTAATTGTTTTTATTATGACACCATTTTACTTGTACTTAAATAAGGGGAATATTTCTTTTTCAAAAAAGTGTTGGCAATAATCAATCTGAATTTTAAAACGATAATTTAATGCGACCGTTAAAGGGTTAACATTGGAGGCTAAATTAGCAACCCTGGTCACATATATACTGTCGGAGACTATAATAAATCTTACGTTCAATTCGTAAAATGTAACATTAAACATGTATAATATTAAAAAGGGAATAAGTATCTTACGTTTTAATAACATAAAGAAAGGAATAAAGTACTTTATATGAGTTCAAAGTTCATTTATCTAGTACACATATTTAATTTTTTTCTCATTTAACAGATAATTTATCATCCCTGTTTGTGAAAACTTCGCCGCTATGATGTGTTCTTTATAAGACACCTCTCCGGCAAGATTTGATATATTAAAGTTTCCAGCGAGATTAATTTTTTAGATAAATTACATTTACTAAAAGCAAAAAAGAAATGAAATATTTATGGAAAAAGTGTTATTAACATTTATGATTAATTCCATTTTTTACGTAATATTTTCTTATAATTTTCATTATTTTTTCTGAATTTTTTTAGATCAAGATGCGAAAAATACTTCGAAGTATTCTGCACAATATGAAAAATTAAATAAATATAAATATTGTGGCTGTAAATTTTCCTACAGAAGTAAATATATTCAGATATGTCTATTATGGGCTATGGCAGTAACAGAACTCTAATTTCAGTAGTATTAGACCAAACAGAATGTTAAGTTTATAAAATTAAACCTCGCTTTTTTTAAATTTCTTTATTGGTACCACCTTTTAAAAATAGCTATATTCCTATTGTTTTTGACTTAATGTGAAAAGTGAAAACAATCTGAATTTTACCATTTCAAAAAGTGGTGCCAATGAAGTAATATAAATTTTATAAATATAGGCCGTGGAATAACATTGTACATAGCTGCCAAAATCTTCCGCTTTTTTATACCACAAAAATTTACAATGAATTTTACCAATGCAAATCTCCTTAATGCGTCGATAAACAAACAAAATTTTCAATTAAATTTTTCTGATCCAAACAGTCAGAAGAGTTAGCAGCAATGCATTATACGACAGAATTTTCCGGTTGACTTAATAAATGCAGTATATATAGGGGAGAGTGGGGATACTTGAGCATAGGGGATACTTGAGCCACCCCCTTTATCTCTACAGTTGTTCAATTTTTCTTTCTAAAACTGGCAACATGGTAACATATTTATAGTTCTGAACATGTAAAAAAGAAATCATATACCTTGGTACCATTTTTAAAGTATGGTGATTAACCCTTTGAGCTCTGCTGGTAGAATTTTCTACCACAAAATTTTAATTCTGAAATGTCACAACGACACCAGAAAATTCGACCAAATTTATTTGAAAAAGGTTTAATGCATTTTTTCGCGTATATTGTAAATCGGTTTTTTTCTTTGCAAAATACTGGTGCGAATGTGACATCTGGCTCAAGTATCCCCTCCATGGGGATACTTGAGCCACAATGTAAAAGAAAAAGTAAAAATTTATTAGACATAGAAAAATAGTTCAAAATTAATTGAAAGTGGTTTTCAATTGAAGAAAAAATATCAAATTTCTTTTTCAATATTTTATTTTGTTCTAAGAAATTCTAAAAAAATTTAAAAAATTAAAATTTAAAAAATGGCTCAAGTATCCCCATCTTCCCCTATATATATATACCGGGTGTCCCAAAAATGACTAATGGATTTTAAAATTCAATAACTTGCAAACGGTGACAGCTATTTAAAAAATTTTTGCAGGAGGGTTATGTATAATGTCAGGAGTTTTTTTACCGTAATTTTTAATTTTAGTTCGCATCTCAAACAATAGGTTGCACTGACGGCGATTGAAAGCCAGGTCGACGCTTCACTCAGCACTGATTACCTGGCCTTCAATCGCCGTCAGCGCCACCTATTGTTTGAGATGCGAACTAAAATGAAAAATTACGGTAAAAAACTCCTGACATTAAACATAACCCTCCTGAAAATTTTTTTTAAATAGCTGTCACCGTTTGCAAGTTATTCAATTTTAAAATCCATCAGTCATTTTTGGGACACCCGGTATATACACATTGGCCCAAAAGAGTATAGAAACTTTAAAAATTCATAAAAACGGGAAAATTAACCGAAATTAAAAATCGCTTGGACGATTAGCATCTGTCAGTCACGAGAATTGTTTTATGTCAGTGAAAAAAAACAAGCTCAAAAATAGCCAATAGGTATCACTGACGTACCTAAGTCCCAGAAAAGATTCGTAAATAAAGTATCAAATTTTTATAAATCATTTATTACAGCTGTATGTGTTCCACATGACCACCACCCCAGGTGATAACTCATCGCAAGTGAGTTCCAAATCTATCAACAGCAGAGTCCAGCAGGTCTAAGTGTACAGTACATATGACACTTCTTGTCGGATCGTATTTTTCAGTTCTGAAGGATTAGATTGACCGAATCGATATATCCAGGATTTCAAATATGGCCTGTCACTGTTAATGGCAGTTTTCCAATCTTTTCTCTCTTCTGAACTCGTAATGATCGCAAATAAATAGTCGTTCACGTAAAACAACTTCCGCAAAAAAGTTTTATCTTTCGCACTCAGTAGTTAGTACAACGTTAGTACAAGGTTAGTACACTCAGTTAGTACAACGGTGAACTAATTGTGGATAAGAAGCGGGAGCTCTTACAACCATCTAATTTGTATGTGACCACCGAAGTCGCTCATAGCGGCGCCATTTGTCGGTTGTTTTCTGAGATTTTTTTTCTTGTCTTAAAAACATTACCGTGACCTATCGATTCTAACCATGGAAACTGTTTCTTTTTTTGGTAATTTTTCCGGCTTTCATGCTTTCATTCATCCGGCTCGGAACTAGAAATCTTATTTCATAAAATGTAACTTATTAACCCTTTAACGAACAAAGCATTTTTATTGCCAAGATGTTGAAATAAATGATTGACACACCGGTAATTGCGAACAAATATATTTACAAATAAAAAAAACTGATTTTTCATATACATGATAAAATGGAATTTTTAAAGTTAAAATTCCGGTGTCGCTGTTTCATATCGCAATTAAAATTTTGTGGTTTCTTAGTGAAACGAATGAACGTTAAAGGGTTAAACCGTGGTAGCTATTTATCTTCAAATTTTAAATAAAATTTCTGGATCGAAACATGATTGTTTGACCCGTGAATTATAGGCAGGAAATTACGGTAATAAAATTACATGCGTGAAAAAATAAACATCTGCATGATCTTATTTTTTTTTAGCAAACAAAAAATGGGTATATATTTTTTTTATAAGTGCTCAAAGTTTTTAATATCAGTGTACACAATTTAATATTCTTTAGTTAACAGATGATTTATCATCTCTATTCATGAAAACTTCACCGCCGCAAAGTATTCTTTAAGGCAATTCATTTGATCACTTGATAAATTAAATTTTGCTGAAATAATTCTCCAGAAAATTTGCGTTTAGTAAAAATAATGATATTGGCATTAATTATTATGAAGAAGTTTATTTTGATTACCAACTGGTTTTTCTCAAATTTTTTAACCTTTGCTGCTCTGTGTTCCATTGCAATGTAACACCCGATTTGTTTCCCAAATGCCAAATTTGCACCAAAATTTTGGCACTAGTATTTTCCCTTCAATATGTACGTGGAATATAGCTTTTTACTATATCGAAATAAATATGTTCGTACATTCCGGGACCATTCATTCAGGTAATCATTCTAGCAATTGAAGTGCTTTGCACCTGAAAGGGTTAATTTATGCATTTCTGCCCCTTTTCATATGAGAAAAACCTCGCTCAGAATCCTGTACAATATACAAAACTCAATATATCTGGATGCTGTGTTAAAATAATACGAGGGCAATTCGGAAATTAACCTCCGTTTATGAATTTAAAAAAACTAATGAAAGAAAACATGTTTTATTACTTACGTATGAAAGACACGTTCTTCAACTAATTCTCAACATAATTGCAGCATTAATTAAAACAATTATCATAACACTAAATCAGCTTTGAAATTCCATCGTCACAGACTTCTGCCGCCGGCCTATTCAACTGCGATTATTTTTAAATTCGACTCGCACCACTCTTTCAATCCAAAGAAGTTTAATATATTTTTCTATATAATTTGCTGCTAAAAGAATTGCTCTCGTAATACACTGCTCAAAACAATTAAAGGATATTGCAGTTTTAGGTGGATTTTGTATCTGGGAAACTTTTTAGCTGATTGATACATGGTCGACAGACATAGTTGGTTATATGAGAATAAATTACACATATTTCGCAGAAAAAAATGCATTTTATTGCGCATTTGTGTACAAAAGGAAAAAAAACACAATTTGTGCATATGAGAAAAAAGAATAAGGAAAGGTGTTTTCTTTAAAGAAAATCATTTTCAGTAGGGGGTATGGTTTCCACGGGCGGCCAGCAACGTTGAACACCTTTGAGGCATTGACTCAATGAGGCTATTAATGACGAGTTGGGGTATTCTGCCCCACTCTTCCAAAAGAGCTCTTTCCAGTTCTTGGAGAGTTTGTGGGGGTTGTTGGCGGCCAAAAACTCGTCTTCCTAGAGCGTCCCAAACGTGCTCGATTGGATTCATGTCTGGAGAACACGCTGGCCATTCCATTCGAACAATTCCTTCCTCGAAAAGGAAATCCTCCACCAGGTTTGCACGATGTGGCCTGTAGTTATCGTCCATTAAAATGAAGTTATCTCCGATTGCTGCAGCATAAGGGACCACAATAGGTCTGAGGATCTCATCCCTATATCGGTGACCAGTCAGAGCTCCATCTCGAATGATGTAGAGGTCAGTGCGCCCGTCAATGGAGATGCCGCCATACACCAACACTCCTCCACCGCCAAATCTGACACTTTCGTGCACGAACGCAGGATTATTCCTACTGCCACGGTCCCTCCAGATGAAAATATGCCTATTATCCGGATGCACAGAAAAACGGGACTCGTCAGAAAACAGAATATTGCTCCATTCATTTCTCCTCCAGTTGACATGCTCGGTTGCCCACTCCCTGCGGTCGCGACGATGCCTTGATGTTAATCTAACACATACCATCGGTCGGCGAGCATACAGACCTACAGAATGGAGCCGGTTTCGGACAGTCTGAGTTGAAATCGTGGTGCCTGTAGCCGAGCGAAAGTGTTGTTGGAGAAGAGTAGCGTTCATGTTTCGGTGTCTCCGAGCTGTTAACGCTAAATACCGATCTTCATTGGGCGTTGTTGCCCGTCTACGGCTTTGCCCTGGCCTTCGGCCTGCACATCCACTCTCCAAAAAACGGTTCCAGATCCTGGAAATGACACTTTGTGACACTCCAATGGCTTGCGCTTCTTCGGCTTGAGTTTGGCCCCCTTCTAACCTACCAACATTTCTCCAAGCTTCTGAATCTGTCAAATGACTTCGCTGAGACATCGTACTCATCGAAACAAAGCAATCACTGAATGCCGATCATCCTTGTCTTCATTCTCTTTTATCCAGTTGAAAGTCAAATTTCATTCGCTGCCGCTGAAGCGACGTTTTTGACGTCGAACTCAAAATTTGCATACTCCACAGTATGAAATCCAGAAAAGTTTGCATTTGTGATTCTCTTCTTCTATTTTCGGTAAAAAAATTTCATTTACCCTAATTTCCTGCGTATAATCCGCGGATCAAACAATCATTTTTCGACCCAGAAATTTTATTAAATAAAAAATAACTTTTCAGATCGCCGTAAATATTTGCCTTCATTTACGAAATAAAATTTCTGGGTCGAAAAAGAATTGTTTGATCCGCGGATTATAGGCAGGAAATTAGGGTATATCTTTATTTTATATAAAACTTCAAATATCCTTTAATTGTTTTGAGCAGTGTATTTTACTTGACCCACTATTTTTTAAAACATTTTTGGTAGTACATTTATTAGCAAATTATATAGAAAAATAGGTTAAAATTCTTTGGATTGAAAGAGTGGTGCGAGTTGAATTTAAAAATAATCGCAGTTGAATAGGCCGGCGGCAGAAGTCTGTGACAATGGAATTTCAAAGCTGATTTACCGTTATGATATTTGTTTTAATTAATGCGGCAATTATGTTGAGAAGTAGCTGAAGAACGTGTCTTTCATATGTAAGTAATAAAACATGTTTCCTTTCATTAGTTTTTTTTTAAATTCATAAATGGACGTTACTTTCCGAATTGCCCTCGTATATTGTGTTATAGGAGGTTTCGCACATTTCTACCACTAAATTTTAAGAATATTTTCAAAATATTTCACAATACGAGACTAGCTAATATTAACCCTTTCCGGCACACTGGGCTCAGTCCAGGATACCTAATTTTAATTTGAAACCTGCATTTGGCACCAATATTTATTTTAATAAAACTTTGCTTTTACAATATAAGCTTGAATTTATGAGTTTTTAATATCTAAAAAAGTCGTTTATAAAAAATACCTTGGTAAAAACATCAATAATATTACCGTTTACATTTTTCTATTACAAGGTTAGCACATTCCATACATTTTTTAAGGACTCCGGCACTAGTATTAGACAAAAGAAAAAACACATTTAATTTTTAAAACACGGAATTCATAACCACCACCTTCAATCACAGGTTTTACAATATTTTTCTGCTGTGAAATACTTTGAAAATATTTTTAAATTTTAGTGGTAGAGCTGTGCGGACCCTGTACTAAAGAAATAGTTTTTCAATATTATAGAAGTTATATGCTTCTTTGAAGAATGTCAAAGATTTTAATCAAAACGTATTTTCAGATGCTAATTATCTTTTGTGTCTGTTTGCTTGTCCAGGAATTAATACGTAAAAATATATTACAGGGAAGAAATTTCTATTCCATAAATACAACATTCAAGTTCCAAATAAAAACCTTTTATCTTTATTTAACATCACGTGAAATTATTTAATAATGTTTCAAAATCTGGTTGTTAAGTATATGTGCTTTTAATGCATATTTATTGTACCATGCTGAATCAAAATATCTTTAATTTAATCTAACTTTGATGTTTTAAAAAATAAAAATTTCCTTTCAATGAATGTACATGTAGAATAATGTGGATAATTCGCTGAGAATGCAGAAGGGAGTAAACGGAACAAAGCTAAAAGTCAAGATAAATAGAAGTAAAAATCTATGCAGGAAATGTCACGTGTAGCTATATTCGCTTCCTGAACGTGACGATATGAATATGAAAATGACCCTTAAATAATCTGTTTACTAGCGAATGCAAATTGTTAATCTAAATCAGAACTTTAAATTTAAATTCTATTATTTAACCACTCCTGCAGGAATAAAACATTAATTAATAAAGCGCATCTTTTGATGAAATTGATGACCAATATTAATTCTTATACAAATCAGGGAAAAGCGTAAGCATTCCGACTCAAAAGGTTAATTTTCATCAATAAATTTTAATAATTTTCGTTCGTTTATTAAATTTCAGAAATTCTATCATTGAATTAGGCGGGAAATGCTATTAAAATTTAGTGGTAGAAAGCAGTCATTTCGATCGGAAGACTCTCATCTTTGATAAATAAATGCTATTTCCATGAGTATTTATAGTATAAGTCACATACTATGTTTTTTAGCTACCAGTGTTTTAGAATGGAAAAATGCGACTTATTTATCTGAGATATCTCATTTATTGAATGAAATTATTGATTATTGACTCATTTATTGAATGAAATTATTGATTATTTCCGCATCCATTTCGAAAATAACGGTGGCCAACAAGTATATCAGTTATCCACTATGTGACTGACAGCGCAAAAATCAAGGCGCCAGCAGGTGCTCTGTCACTACTAAATTTATTTCGTTATTTTTCGTTTAATATTCATGTAAAATCCTTGTAAGAATGCTATTAAACTTTAAGCGCAGAAAACTTTTAAATTTTAATAGTGAGAGGCTGCCCGCTGGCGTCCTATGGGTTAGAGTATTATGCTAATTAACATTAATTTTGTAATTTGTTACCATTCCCTAGGCACATTAGAACCTGCGTATTTTAATTGAATAACATGTGAACAGAACCTTTAGCATAGCGTTTTAGAAAGTGCACAGTGTTGTTTTATAAGAATACCCACCATCGAGAATGTACAAGTCTTGGAAAATAGTAAACACTCCTACTAACTCTGAGACAAATTATTATATTGGTAAGAAACAGCATCAAAAAATATTCGCCTTTAATTCAAATTTTACAATACCCCCTTTGTCTTAAATAAAGGAAAGAAAAATATAGAAATTTTCTGGTGCAAACGAGAAATTTCGAAGTAAACTTAAAATATTCGCCTTTAATTCAAATTTTACAAAACCCCCATTGTCTTAAATAAAGGAAAAAAAAATATATAGAAATTTTCTGGTGCGAACGAGAAATTTCGAAGTAAACTTAAGGGCCAAATTGGTCCCCTGGTGTTTTAACCTCAACGCGTCATTTCCGGTCACATATTCCTATACTTTAATTGTTTTTTATAGTGACCTCTACTACCCCTCAAAGTTTGTCCCATGAATTTAGACTCACTCTTCATATGTCATTTGTGAAGAAATTGTAATTAATAATATGATGATTCTGTGACGATTTAACTTTTCTTGACGATTCTTTAACATTTTAACCCCTTGCGGAGTGGTGGTATATCTGTGAAACCACTTAATTTTAATTCCCAAACGCCACGTTGCACCGGAGTTTTGGTAAAAAAATTTCGGTTTATTGAATGCGTGACATATAGCCTTTTTCTCATTTACAAATAAAGTAGTTTACAAATTCCGTTGTCAGTCATTAACTTCGACACTTAAGCAATGAATTTGCTCTGCACAGCAAAGGGTTAAAAGAAACAGGATCATATGAAATTATAATTACTGCATCCCATGCTTCTATTAAAATTGGTTTTAATTCCGAAAATCATATACTCACAATTTATGATCAAATACTGCATGGTATACATAAATAGTCATATGCAGTATGGCTACTGTTTTAAGATCTTAAATATTTAATTTTCTGCACTTGTCTGACTACATCTATATGGGACGCTCCATCTAGATTGTTTTTCTATTTGCTATTTTCTATTTATATAATTCCCATTTCATTTTTTAATGTTTTTTATTGTAATTGCTTTTGGCGCAGCATGTCCCTTAAGGGATTTTTTTTGTCATAAAACAATATACAACTAACCAACCAATCATATACTGTATAGCGACTTTCTTCTAAATTAAAGTCAAAAATTCAATTTACCTCACATGCCTTACAACTGTTACAGATTGTGTTGTTTTCAATATTTGAAGAATATTCCCTGACAAAAATATTTATACATCCCACCCACTGCGGTAAATTGCTCAGCTTCAATTTTACTTATAATTGACACACAATGACTATTTTCTGTTGCTGTTTTGTGCAAGACATTTTTTTTTCGCACGTTTTCCTATTTAGAAGTATATTTGTTCTTAATTACCGGTTTCATTCATTTATTTCGACATCTTAGCAATGAAAATGCTATGATCGTTAAAGGGTTAAAAGATTTTATTCACATTAACAACGAAATGTCTCAGCACATACGTTAAACTATACAGCTTGCCAATATTTAGACAAATAACAGCGATGTTTGAAAAAATATTTTTTTTAATTATCTTTTGTTGTGATTTTTCCAACTCAGTAAAAAAGTGTCCAGGTCTGTATTTGAACTGGGACCCTTTGGCTAAAGTTGACGATGCTCTGTCAACTGAGCTATCTTTGATAAATCTGGCGGACCCAATTCAAGCAATGAATATGAGTTTATGCTTATCATTACTATATATAACCCTAAATTATAATGATTATTTATATTATTCTAAGTAATAATGATTATTAGTAATAATTATAATAATGTTAAGCTTCATTGCTTAACCCCTTGCGGAGGGGTGGTATATCTAAGAAACCACTTAATTTTAATTCCCAAACGCCACATTAACACCGGATTTTTGGTTAAAAAATTTTGGTTTATTGAATGCGTGAAATATAGCCTTTTTTTTCTTATTTTTTCAAATAAAGTAGTTTACAAATTTCGGTGTCAGTCATTAATTTAATTTATTTTCACATTTTCAATGCTTGCAAATAAATACATTTGTGTTGCAGTGCCCTCTATTGATGAATTATATAAGTGTCAAACGCATCATTTGAAGTATCTGTGTTTGAAACATGATTTTATTTGGACCAATAAACAGATCGTAGAGCCCTCTGAAATGAGAATCTTATTTCTTGCAGACTCTGCATGGTAGTGCGAGTAATCCAATTGTTTCCCAAGTAATGGATATTCTGTATTCCATTGTACGAACACACTTATGGCGGATTTTGCATTTTTATTCATCCGTTTCACTTTATTATTATTATTTATTATTTATTAAGCAAATTAAATGTTTTACATGTATTACAGCGTCCCTATTGGTCGATTTTATTTATTTTTAATTTTTGTAATTGTTTTATAAATATCAGTGCGCGTTATTTGAATTATCTGTATTTCAAATTTGATCTCATTTGGACCAAAAGAACGCATTCTAGAGCTCTCTGAAGTGAACAACTTATTTCTTGCGAACCCTGCATTTCTGTTTCGATGAAACTTCGATATTTCGATTTTGCTTCGATATTTTCCTATAAATATGACTGACGTCATTCATGTTTAAACATTTTTGTAGTATACTAATGTGATATGTTATGATGTTATATATGTGAGATTTGGCGATTTTAATGTTTCTGTTTTCGACATTAAAATTGTAATGATGACTTACATTTGTACGATTTCATATGAATTTTGACAATCACTTATTTATATTCATTTTCAAGATGCTTCCTGATTTAATAAATCACCATTTTTGTGGAGAAATATTGCTTTATTTTATGAGATAATTTCGAGATTAAATTAAAAAAAAAACATGCGAAAATTACCGTAATTTCGGGTGTATAAGCCGCAGATCAAACAATTCTTTTTCGACTCAGAATTTTTTAAGAAACAAATGTAACTACTGAGATCGCCGTAAATATTTCTCTTCAATAACTAAATAAGATTTCTGGGTCCAAAAAGAATTGTTCGATCCGCGGCTTATACACCCGAAATTACGGTACGACACTTGACAGCTCTATTTTTATACAGATAAGTATATGTCTCTTATAAAGTATAACATTTTTGTATTATTTAAAATGTATCCGCAATAAAAGATTTTTAGGGTCTGTTGCAGATGTTATGTTAGGATAATGCTCCCTCTTAAAATATTGAAGTAAGAATAACTAACATCCTGTTTCCTTTACTTCCTACACAAGACCAATCTGGAATATTTACGACAGTTAAAACACTAAAATGCGTTGCGCTAGCATTCATTGCACGGACATAAAAATCGTAGATACAGCAGCCAATTTTTTTATGATATTTAATATCCGTTATGCAATAAGAATGAATTCTTTGTAACACATAAGAGACTTTAGGACTAAACAATATATAAGAACGTGTGAAAAAAAATTCAAATATAAAACTGATGTTATAAATACTTATAATTAGTCTGTATTTTTAAAATTAAATGTTTTGCAGTCATGTGTGTGTGTTTGTCCCTTGGCGATGGGAAGTGGCACAGAGAGCGTGAGAGTTTTGAATCACAAATATGCCGATCTTTCAAACCTTTTCCGTGCAGCGGTACCACGTCGCTACCACCTAATTTTATTTCCAAGCTCAGAAGAGACACTAAGAATATTTTAATAAAATTCTGTTTTTACAATGAAAGTTTAAAGCACAGAGATGACCATCCCGGGAACCCTGCATTCGCTTTAGATAGAGTTGTATTGTAATTCCGAGGGGGGGGGGAACATTTCATCCTTTGAAGTTTAATATGGTTTAAAATCGTTGACACTTGTCCAAGTAATGTATTTCTGTGTTAAATCTAAAATTTACAAGTTTGTAGATATATTTTTAGCAGATAACCGTTAACATCTGACGATTGCACAATTTGATACAGAGTTTAAATTAAAAAAAGTTGTTTTATAAATTCCAATGTCAATCATTCATTTCATTAATTATCAAAGGTACATATATATTAATATTTAATTGTGTTTAAGACATAAACAAAATTAAATACAATAACCGAACATGGAGAGGAAAATTAGCCGGGACTAGGAAATAATCACTCAATAATTTTTCACTCCATGTTGGGTTATTGTATTTAATTGTGTTTATGTCTGTCTTAATGTACATGTGCCTTTGATAATTATTTGATTAAATTCAAACATTAATCTCTGTGTTCTTAAAATCATTTCATAATTTTACGAACAAAATTGCTCTTTGCTAGAAAGGGTTAACCCCTTCGCGACGATAGACTTTTACTTAATTTTAATGTTTTGTCACCGGTTTTAATAAACAGAAATTTGTCCCTTATTGAATCGAGAAAATGCGCCGATTAAATATGGCAAACTTTGGAGTAAGATTTTACCGGTGCACAGTGTGGTATTTCGCTCAAAAAGCTGGCCAAAAGTCAAAATTTCAAATTTCGCATTTAGTTGATCGTTTTCTGGTTGGTATAAGAGGACTATCCTGTGCATATCATAACGGGTTCATTTCTTTCTGTAGACTCTCCAATTGTCTGGTATTTTACTCGGAAGTCATGGTTTTTACATTTCTCATTTTATGCTTCTGATCTATGCATAATTTTATCGAACATCTAAAAAACTATTTCAAGTCGAACTTCAGAAACATTTTACAGTTTTTAAAGACGAAGGTATATACTCTCTTGTACATAAATATTTTTGTAAATAGAGTACATATCATTATGATTTTCAAGTTTGAAACCATAGATTTTTTCGGGTAAATATTTTAGATAAAATTATAATTTTAATAGGGAGTTAAACTGAGTTCAGCAAGAACTCTTGTGTTTTCATAATGTATAGACCTTCTAATTAAAAAATATGAAATAAAATTTGCCCCGAATTGCCCCCCGTTTTCTTAATAAGTAAAACAATATTTCAAAAAAAAGTTTCTGAAAAGCAGTTTTTTTACTTTATTGAACTTTTAAAATTTATGAACTGTTTACTTTTAATATATACTGTAGTTCTTTATTCCTACTGAATACCCTTTGGTGTGCAGATGATAAATCTGCAAATTGAAGGGGAAAAATCCCTTTTTTAAGTAGTTGGATGTTTCTTTTTTTTTTCTTTAAGTAAAACGTTTTTTGATCGTACATCCATAACGCGGACTACATGATTTTTTGTCAATAATGTAACATAGTCATTTGTCAATAATGGTTTTATTCCAAGAGTTTGTAATATGTGAATTATCTGTTATCTTTTTGAATAATATATTTTAAATCAATCATAAGGAATTGCGTTCTTTACTCACTAATGAGGTAAGAAAGTTTTATATTATTAAGAAGAAATTTACCAGACATACATATATTATTTTTTTATTATATTGAATAAAAAAATCAGTAGAAATATCAGAAATATATATGAGTGATGTAATAAAAGTATTGTGACACATAAAAATTAACGAGTTAAAGTTTCTGAAAGAGGAAATTAAATACATTTGATTAGGTCAGAAAATAAAATCTTTCAAAAATAGTTATAAACAAAAATGAGCTTCTTTGGGATTCACTGAACAATGTTTTTGTGAAATCAATGAGGAATGACTGAAAGGAGCGCTTTATTTTTATATAAAGTAGTAGAGAAACTTGGTCACCCAGCAAAATAGTTTAAAAATTGTATTGGCAGAAGTAAGAGATATAAAATGGAACAATTAAAATCTTAAGTTAGCCAAGAACAATTGCAGTTCAACTGAGCAAAAAAACTGCAAGGCATGCGGATGTTTCACAAATTATTAAAGACATTGCATTCAGGCCAACAAGGGCAGCAAAATATCGAAAAATGCTTAATTCTTTGTCGTAGACCTCAGACCTAATATATTGAAGTTATTACCAACTGAGGCTTTGGCCATATTTGTTGCAGCAGATTTTACATACAATCGTTTTAATATCACCCGAAAATTTAATAAATATGTATGTCCTCGCTATATACTTCTTCAGAGAGCTAAAGAACAATTTCATCAAAAAGATAGCTTCATTACTAAAAACATGGCGGAAGTAAAACTTTGAAATCTTTTAGATCACTTTACTCAGACTGTGTTAATACATAGAAAATGTTTTCACAACAGCAAGTGAAGCAGAATTGATAAGTTTCATACTCCTCAGCAAATGGGGTTGTGATAGATCTCCACAACAAATATTTAAACAAAAGTCTGAAAATCCCTTTTACTCAAACCTGACTTAAATATTTCAATGACTCAAAAACTCACTGTCAAAAGCTCTTTAGCTTCTTTAACCCATTAACGCCCGTATTATTTTCTTCGCTAAAATTTAAATTTTGTATTTCCCACCAGTTTTAAAATCAAATTAACTTTTATCTAAGTTTATCGAGGATTATGTCTCGTGAAAGAAGGTATATATTTACCTTTCTCTTTACTGGTGGGAAAACCGTTTTCTTGCTGTTTTTGTAACCGTCCTCAAATGAGGACGCTGGGCGTTAATGGGTTAAGATTAATAAGATAATAAATGGATTTCAAAAGTATGGTGACAGAATCCTGTATCATCATATCCACGCTTTTGATTTCTCAGATTAACAAGATTTATTCATGAAAATAATGACATGATCCATGAGGAGTTAAAATACATTGAACAGCAAGCATAAAATTTAATAAATACAGAGATTCTCAAAGCTTGTGGTTTATTAAGTTCAATTCAAATTAGTGCTGACTAGTGTCGATACTAAAGTTTGCAATGCTATTACTAGCAATCAATTCATTGATGCGATGCTATATTTGCAAATAATCATAAAAAAGATTTTAATAAGCTAAAAATAATTAAAGACATTGATCTTGATCCTTTGAAATATGATCTTTCAATATTCCATGTTAGAATAAGATTTTTCGAATCAATTTTACATCTTGCTTGTAATTAAAAAGCTTCCAATAAAAAAAATGGTTAGCAAGAAGCAAAAATGAGAAAGACTGTCAATAAAAGAAAAAAAAAACTAATGCAAGGTATGTTTTAAACTGAGATGCGATATTGGTGCACACTGCAAAAGTTTTCTCAGATCGAGAAACATCAGCTTAAATGACAGGAATTGAGATAAAATTAATGCACTATTCCAAAACTATTCTAGACGTGCTATCTAGTGATTATAAAATAGATACTTAAACATTTCAAGAAATTGCGAATAACACTTCTAACTTTGTGTAAATCTTTACTGTTGGGACCCAGTATCACACACATTATACAAAATTTTGAATCACGGAGCTTCTATTAAAGAACATGCATACCACCTAATTCGGCAGTTATCAGAGATGGCAGCTGAAGCCCGCAACTTTTTCGTTCATATAGTCAAAACTTTTCAAGAAAAGACTTGCTCATAGATTGCAATAAAAATGTACATAATGGCTTACTTTTTTATTTCGATCTTTATTTAAGAGTTGTTATTGCCAGAATCTAGTTTTCGAGCGATTCTGAAGAGGATGACATGGAAGATTATGCTCGAAAGAATGGTGGGCAGTAGGACAGTAATTTGCGTAAATTGTTCGAAAAATGATTTGTTTCTATCATAATAATATATTTTACGTTTCCTTAAAGCATTTTATCTGTTATAGAAAGCACAAAATAATTTAAATAATTTTGGCCAGGTTTTTCAGCAAAATACCACACTGTGCGGTGGGGAAAAACAAGGATTCTTAAGCCTTTTTGTGGCACGTATACGTGTTGCACGTCCCCAAGAGGTTAATGTTATTGAGTTCGTATAATTTAATTGGATGTATTTTGGGGTTAAATAAAGTGAAGAAAACTGTTAGAAAAACAAGTGATATCCAGTGCCTCTGAATACCCACCTTGACTGCGCCACTGGCGATAGGTAAAAAAATCTATTGCAAGTAAAGCTCTTTAAATTTGGCAACCGATAATTGTAGACGGGGTTATAATGCACTTGCTTTTCATATTTTCATTGTTTTGATAAGATTTGTTTATATTTTATCTTAAAAGCATTTTTTGATATTATTTTTCAATTTTACAAGTTTTTCAATGACTTTTATGCATTTGTAACAACAATATAATCTTTGACAAGTATAAAACAAATTTTGTTTCCCTTTTATGGAAATTTATTTGGAAGTCGCTAAGCTAATTTTCTCTTTTTATTAAAAAGGATTTTGTTAAGAAAAATTGCGGACTTTACTTTCCGAAAATTTTTTTTTTTACTTTTATGGAGTGAATAAAACGGAAAAGTTTAATTTTTATTCCCACGATTTCATTTAATCTTTTGTAGCTCAATGTTCCGTTACATGGAACATCCTACTTGATTCTCAAATGCCACAATGGCATCAGAATTTTGATGCATGTATTTTCCGTTCATTTATGTATGGGAAGTAAAACATTTTCTTATTTTCAAATAAGAAAAATTCTTTGAACAGCGTACAATAGAGGTCTGCTGGCTCAAGTAAAACGAATTTACTAGCAGCTCTTTTTCTTGCAAGGTAGCTATGATGAGCAGAAAAGTTACTAATGCTCTTTCAGAATTCGCTTTCTTTTTTACTAACAAGGGGACCACCAAACATGGTGCTCACAGATTTTGATGCATTCAAAGTATATTGTAGGGGTCATACCATTAATTATTCGGCTGAAAGGGTTCTTTCAAATGGGCCTTAGTTTTTGAGAAATTGGGGGGTCAAAGTTCAGCGTATATTTTAAATACTTATATGTAAAGCAGTTGGTCAACAGCTTCGTGGCTCCGCGGTAACGTGCAATATTCCAGACTCGGACGTGGCGGGTTCAACTCCAAGTTGGAGCTTTTTTTTCTCTTCTTTATATGTTTCGTATATGTTAAATTCTTTAAGCAGAATTGGAAATTCTACAGCTTTCAACTTATTGATGTTTTCTTATGGGAATAGTTTACTTTTTTCATTTTTTTTTCTTATTTAAAAGGTATGGTTCAAATAATAAACTAATTGCACTTCAAATTTCATAAAATCAATAAAAATAAATTAAAATAAATTAAAAAATGCATATATAATTAAAAGTTTCAAAAGTATAAAAATTTTGAATATTTTAAAATCCCTTCTACTTTAAATATTAATAATTTTGCTCAATTAAATTTATATATATTGCTAAGTAAAAAACAATCCAAGTTGGCGCTTTTTTTTCTTTCTTAATATACCTTTTACATGTTACATATTTTAAGCACAATCGGAATTCTACGGCTTTGAACTTTTTGATATTTTCTTAATAAAGTAAATTTATATTTTCGAATGCATTTCATGAAAATTTCTTTTTATCTGAAATTTTTAAACTAATATTTTTATTAACAAAACTGCATAACGAATTTATGCCTTTAACCTTTTTTTTTATTAATTATTATGTAATTTCTTTTCTAAGCACAATTCTGAAATAATAATTTTTCTTTTTTCTATCTTTTTTTTGTGGAATATTTTAAATGAAAATTTATCCTTTTTTCTATAAATTATACAAAGTAATTTTCAGGTGCAATTTCTCAAACATTTATAGGATTAGTTAATTCAAATAATGCATACCTTCGAAAGTGTAATAAAATATTAATGCAGTAGTGCTAAAATATTATCCAAATTTTTACTGATCTTTAAATACATTTATCTGTAACTTTCAACCTCAACATTATTTATCATTTGAACAAATAAGAAATGACAGATTATATTTAAATATATATATATATATATATATATATATATATGTATGTATTTAACAAATTCATTATTCATAAAAAAAATCAACTAGATTAGAAAAGTCGTCTGCTAATGAAATTAGAATTTACGATACATAAATTGATATATGTTTATTTTATTCGTCTGCTTTTATTTTCTCGGTAAAATCAAGCAAAAATAGAAATTGTTTTTGCTGTTGTCATTTTGTTTCTTTTGCAGACAAATAAAAGATTTGAAATATTGGTATGTATATGTATAGCTGAAATTATGGTATGAAAATTGAGCGAAGGTAGATTTGTGTCGAACGAAGGTTAAATGCTAAAAATACTGTAATGGAAAAAAGCAGCACGAGTACAGAAAGTTTTCGTTTGGAAAAGGAACAAAAAGGCGAAATTACGAATGCATTAAAATATTGCGAGATGTTGTTAAAAAATGATAATCTGCTTACAAATTCCCAACCGGATTTCCTTTTCTTCTATTGCTGTAGCTGAAGAATTTTATAATTCAATATTACAAATATGAGATAATCGACAATTTATTGAGGCAGATGAACGGATATTGAATGAAGAATGTGAATTTAATGAATTTACAAAGGTATGATTTTTTTTTTTACTTAGCAATATATATAAATGTAATTGAGCAAAATTATTAATATTTAAAGTAGAAGGGATTTTAAAATATTCAAAAAATTTATACGTTTGAAAATTTTAATTATATCTGCATTTTTCATTTATTTTTATTTATTTTATGAATTTTGAAAAGCAATTAGTTTATTATTTGAACCATACTTTTTTAAATAAGAAAAAAAAATGAAAAAAGTAAACTATCCCCATAAGAAAATATTAATAAGTTGAAAGCTGCAGAATATCCAATTCTGCTTAAAGAATTTAACATATACGAAACATATAAAGACGGAAAAAAAAAGCTCTAACTTGGAGTTGAACCCGCCACGTCTGGAATCTCGCACGTTACCGCGGAGCCACGAAGTTGTTGACAAACTGCTTTACTAATAAGAATTTAAAATATACGCTGAACTTTGACCCCCAATTTCTCAAAAACTAAAGCCCATGTGAAGGAACCCTTTCAGCCGAATAATCAATGGTATGACCCCTACAATATACACTGCTCAAAACAATTAAAGGATATTTGAAGTTTTATATAAAATAAAGATATAAACGAAATTTTTTTTGCCGAAAATAGAAGAAGAGAATCACAAATGCAAATTTTTCTGGTTTTCAAACTGTGGAGTATGCAAATTTTGAGTTCGACGTCAAAAACGTCGCTTCAGCGGCAACGAATGAAATTTGACTTTCAACTGGATAAAAGAGAATGAAGACAAGGATGATCGGCATTCAGTGATTGCTTTGTTTCGATAAGTACGATGTCTCAGCGAAGTCATTTGACAGATTCAGAAGCTTGGAGAATTGTTGGTAGGTTAGAAGGGGGCCAAACTCAAGCCGAAGTAGCGCAAGCCATTGGAGTGTCACAAAGTGTCATTCCCAGGATCTGGAACCGTTTTTTGGAGAGTGGATGTGCAGGCTTAACCCATTAATGCCTGAATTATTTTCTTCGTTAAAATTCAAATTTTGCATTTTCCCACCACTTTTAAAAGAAGAATAAACTTTTATCTTAATTTATCGAGTAATTTGTCCCGAGAATGAAAGTATTTATTTATCCTCCTTTTTACTGGTGTGAAACGCGCTTATTTGAATTTTTTAAAACTGTCCCGAAAATGGGACGCTAGGCACTAATGGGTTAAGACCAGGGTAAGGTCGTAGAGGGGCAACAACGCCCAATGAAGGTCGGTATTTAGCGTTAACAGCTCGGAGACACCGAAACATGAACGCTACGCTTCTCCAACAACACCTTCGCTCGGCTACAGGCACCACGATTTCAACTCAGACTGTCCGAAACCTGCTCCATGCTGTAGGTCTGTATGCTCGCCGACCGATGGTATGTGTTAGATTAACATCAAGGCATCGTCGCGACCGCAGGGAGTGGGCAACCGAGCATGTCAACTGGGGGAGAAATGAATGGAGCAATATTCTGTTTTCTGACGAGTCCCGTTTTTCTGTGCATCCGGATAATAGGCGTATTTTCCTCTGGAGGGACCGTGGAAATAGGAATAATCCTGCGTTCGTGCACGAAAGTGTCAGATTTGGCGGTGGAGGTGTGTTGGTGTATGGTGGCATCTCGATTGACTGGCGCGCTGACCTCTACATCATTCGAGATGGAGCTCTGACTGGTCGCCGATATAGGGATGAGATCCTCAGACCTATTGTAGTCCCGTACGCTGCAGCAATCGGAGATAACTTCATTTTAATGGACAATAACTGCAGACCACATCGTGCAAACCTGTTGGAGGATTTCCTTTTCGAGGAAGGAATCGTTCGAATGGACTGGCCAGCGTGTTCTCCAGACATGAATCCAATCGAGCATGTTTGGGACGCTCTAGGAAGACGAGTTTCTGGCCGCCAACAACCCCCACTAACTCTCCAACAACTGGAAAGAGCTCTTCTGGAAGAGTGGGGCAGAATACCCCAACTCGTCATTAATAGCCTCATTGAGTCCATGCCTCAAAGGTGTTCAACGTCGCTGGCCGCCCGTGGAAACCATACCCCCTACTGAAAATGATTTTCTTTGAAGAAAACACCTTTTCTTATTCTTTTTTTTCTCAAATGCACAAATTGTGTTTTTTTCCTTTTGCACACAAATGCGCAATAAAATGCATTTTTTTTTCTGACAAACATGTGTAATTTATTCTCATATAACCTACTTTGTCTGTCGACCATGTATCAATCAGCTAAAAAGTTTCCCGGATACAAAATCCACCTAAAACTGCAATATCTTTTAATTGTTTTGAGCAGTGTACTTTGAATTCATCAAAATCTGTGAGCACCATGTTTGGTGGTCCCCTTGTAAGTAATAATGCTAATAGATATGCACTCTAAGAACAAATGATGTTTCACATTCTTAATGCTTGCAAATAAATACATTTGTGTGCATCGCCCTCTATTGATGAATTATTTAAGTGTCAAACGCATCATTTGAAGTATCTGTGTTTGAAACATGATTTTATTTGCGCCAATAGACAGATCGAGAGCCCTCTGAAATGAGAATCTTATTTCTTGCAGACTCTGCATGGTAGTGTGAGTATGCCAGTTGTTTCCCGAGTAATAGATATTCTGTATTCCGTTGTACGAAAACTCTTATGGCGGATTTTGCATTTTTATTCATCCGTTTCACTTTTTCGTTATTATTTATTATTTATAAAGCAAATTAAATGTTTTATACGTATTACAGCGCCCTTATTGGCCGATTTTATTTATTTTTAATTTTTGTAATTTCTTGTTAAATATCAGTGAGCATGATTTGAATTATCTGTACTTCAAATTTGACCTCATTTGGACCAACAGAACGCATTCTAGAACCCTCTGAAGGGAACAACTTATTTCTTGCGAACCCTGCATTTCTGTTTTGACAAAGATGATTATTTCGATTCTGCTTCGATATTTTCCGATAAATACGAGCGCCGTCATTCATGTTGAAACATTTTTGTAGTATTCAAATGTAATGTGGTATGGTATTGTATATGACGACCTCAGAAACCAAGGGGTACAAGTGACAAAATGTCGATTTGGAGTAAATTGAGTTTAAAGATAATTGATGTTAAATTGGATCACCAATAACAATTGACTAAATTGAAATAGGAAACATCTGCTTGTTGCATTCTAATCCTTGAACTCTCATTTCAATAACTGTAAAAAAAATAAGAGTACAATTTTCTTTAAATGTATAATTAATCAATATTGTTTGTTTTTCGAAAAAAGTGGTTTATCTCTATAACTCAGCAAATAATAAGAAATGACCTATATTTCTTTACCTGAAATGGAAAAAACATATATTTCCAGATACCCTTTGCACTTAACTCAATTTTTTCAATTTTGTCACTTATACCCCTTGGCTTCTGGGGTCCTCATATATGAGATTAGGAGATTTTATGTTTCAGTTTTTGATATTAAAATTGTAAAGGTGACTTACAGTTGTACGATTTCATATGATTTTTGACAATCACCTATTTATATTCATTTATAAAGATGCTTACTGATTTTTAAAATTAGCATTTTTGTGAAGACATTTTGCTTTATTCTGTGAGATAATTTCGACATTAAATTTAAAAAATCTATGTGAAAATTACGACACTTGACAGCTCTAATTTTATAATGGTAAGTATATGTCTCTTGTAAAGTATACAGTTTTTGTATTATTTAAAATGTGCCCACAATAAAAGATTTTTAGGGTCTCTGTTTCCTTTACATCCTACACAAGACTAATCTGGAATATTTACGACAGTTGAAACACTAAAAAGCGTTGCGCTTGCATTCATTGCACGGACATAAAAATTGCAGATACAGCAGCCAATTTTTTATGATACTTAATAGCTGTTATGCAACAAGAATGATATTCTTTGTCCTGTTCTGCTAGCATGAACAAATAAGAGATTTTATGACTTATAAAAACAATATATAAGGACATGTGAAAAACTGATGTTATGTATATTTATAATTTTATTTTTAACACTAGAACCGCCATTAGGGGTCATCATGACCTCTGCCAAATTGAAAATAGCCGATTCGAACCAGAAATTTCTTGATGAGATTTGTTAAATATGTGCAGCACACAAAAAAAAAAATGGCAAATTAAATTAGTCAAACAATTTTAAATAAAATTCTGGTGTCAAACATTTTTTTATAAAACTTTAATAAAATAACCGGTGGTTCTAGTGTTAAAGTTAAATGTTTTGCGGTCATGCGTTTCTTCCTTGGCGATGGGAAGTGGCACAAAGAGGGTGAGAGTTTTGAATCACAAATATGCCAATATTTCAAACCTTTTCCGTGCAGTTGTGCCACGTCGGTAAGCTATTTTTTTTCAATATCACAAGAGACATTAAGAATATTTTAATAAAATTTTGTTTTTACAATGTAACTTTAAAGCACAAAGGTGCACGTAGATGACCATCACGGAAACCCAGCATTTGCTTTAGGTAGAGTTGTAGTGCAATTCCGGAGGGGGGGGATACATTTCATCCTTTGAAGTTTAATTTGGTTTAAAGTCAGTTGACAATTGACCAAATTAGGTATTTCTATGTTAACTCTAAAATTTACAAGTTTGTAGATCAGTTTTTAGCCAGATAACCATGAACATCTAAAGATTTCACAATTTGATACAGAGTTTAAGATAAAAAAAAGTTGTTTATAAATTCTAGTGTCAATCAATCATTTCATTATTTTACGAACAAAATTGCTCTTTGCCGAAAGGATTTATTTATTAAGTTGTAATAATTTAATTGGATATATTTAGGGGTTAAATAAAGCGAATAAAACTGTTAGAAAAACAAGTGTTATCAAATGTCTATAATACCCTTGACTGCGCCACTGGCGATAGGTAGGAAAACCTATTGCAAGTAAAGCTTTTTAAATTTGGTAAGCGATAATTGTAGACTGGTTATAGTGCACTTGCTTTTCATATTTTCATTGTTTTGATAAGATTTTATTTTATCTTAAAAGAATTTTTGATATTATTTTTCAATTTTACGAGTTTTACAATGACTTTGGGGCATTTAAACAACAATCTAATTTTTGACTTTTAAACTGATCGGTAAAGTTATGCGAACTGAACATTTCAAACTGAGTGAAAAAGCTTTTTTGGCCTTTATGCCTAGGATCTAGGTCAGCGGTGAAGTAAGAGGTGGAGGGGAGGGGATCCAAATGCTCTTTATACTACTAAGATTGAATTGTTTTTTATTATTTATTAATAACAGAAAATTCTTTGATTAGAAAAGGCAAATAAAACGTTAAATTAGTGATATTCAGTGCATAAGTGTCCCCCCCCCTCTTTAGCCACGCTACTGATGTGGGTTCAATTCCCGCCCTGGGCATTTTTTTACTCAGTTGGAAATATTCAATTCGTATGATAACTTTACCAATCAGTTTGATTGTTTTGGAATAACAGTTTCTATGTACCCACTGTTTCTAAAGTGTTCCTTTACCTACGGTTTATTCTGTTGAGCTGGCTACAGGACAGACCAGATGTTACTTTTAATAAGCTTATCTGAGCAAATTAAGCTCGCTGGTTTTCGGCCCAGTTAGTTTAATCTTTGGACCATTAGTCCTGTAAGCCTAGGATCTGAATTCGATTCCCTGCATGGCGTTTTTTCACTCTGTTGTAAATATTCAATTCGTATGAAATAAGTAATTCTATGTTAACACTAGAAGGCCCGGGAATTTTACTCAACTTTGATATTAATACTTCAAACCGGAATTTTTATTAAAAATTATTTAACTGATTTATTTAACATAAATCTATAAAGTTTAAATTTAACTTAATTTAAAAAAAATTCTGGCTTGTATTAAAATTTAATCACATGGTCGAAGTCTAATCGACTCCTTCCGGGCGTTCTAGTGTTAAATAGACAAATTTAAATATCAGCGTGAGCCAAAATTATAAAGTTTTTTGTTTAAGATATATTTGAGTATTTAAATTTTAATTTTTTTAAGGACATACAATTCTATGAATATAAGAAAATTATTATTGAGACGGGTAGTTTTGAGATTTATAAGTTTTGTGATATTATTCATATTTTTATGAAATATATTTACATATGTATTTCAAGAAAAATAGAGGGGGGGGGGTAGAATGAGAAGACATTTGGTATGCACATTTAAGGAATCTCCAGAAATCCCTTCCTGTAAGATATTTATAGATTACAATTGATATTTTTTCTATAATACGGAAATTTAAAATGCTAGATATTTGAAAACATAAAAAACAATTTCTGACATTAATCAAGGCAATTGTTTAGTTCTAAAATAGTGGAAGCTTGATAGAAAATTTAAACATGCACATTTATTTTTACTGTCGCATTAATACATCAGCGGATAACTGCTTAAAACAAAAATGTACTTTAGCTTAAATATACCGTAATTTCGGGTGTATAAGCCACGGATCAAACAATTCTTTTTCGACCCAGAAATTTTTAAAAAATGAATGTTACAAGTTAGATCGCCGTAAATATTTCAGTTCAATCACTAAATAAGGTTTCTGGGTCCAAAAAGAATTGTTTGATCCGCGGCTTATACACCCGAAATTACGGTACGTGGGGTATCGCAAAGTTTCAATTACAGTCAAATATTTTGAAATTTTAGTAGCACTAATATTTAAAATAAATACATTTAGTGGTATATTTCTCTTGCAAATGTTCTCATAGAGTATGTAAAAGATTTTTGTTATGGAAAATTGGTGCGAGCTAGCATTAAAAAATATTCGTCTAAAAATTAAACTTTACGGTACCTCCACAAATTAAACACGTCAGTCACTGGTGACTCACACCGAACTTCCCGTTTAGGCCGTGCCAGTCACCTGTGGCTAATAGTGTAAAATATGTTATAAAACTTTTTAAAAAATAATAGGAGGTGACTTAAGAGCCCACAATAGTCACAGAAAAAGTACACAAAAAGACCCGGATGATTATGTAAAGTCTATGGGAGCGTTCTTTTCTAATATCTCGCTCAAATTTTAATGTTTTTACATGATTTTTTTTGCATAGGCTAGCTTAAGACGATCTACAACCGGGCTAGTTTTTACTTTATCGATTTTGGTTTCAGATTTAAAAAAAAAAAATTTTAACTTTCAAAACCGGTTTAAACCGGTTCTGAAATTGAAACTATCATAATATAAAAAATATATGAGCAAAATCGAAAAAGTAAAAACTAGCCCGGTTGTAGATCGTCTTAAGCTAGCCTATGCAAAAAAAATCATGTAAAAACATTAAAATTTGAGCGAGATATTACAAAGTTAAGCAGAAAGTTAAGTGTCAGTGACCAATAACTGACTTAGCACTCAACGTGTTAAGAAACCCTATACAAATTATTTTGCCTTCTAAATTTCTGAAGGTAATTGATTACCCCTTAACAATTTCGTTTTTGTGAAACAATAAACTAAAATTATGGTTTTAAACATCTTTTTCCGAAGTAAAATGTTTGCCTTGTATAATTGAAAATTATCCACCAATTGATAAAACAAAACTTACATTCCCGAATTTTGAGCATTCCCGAATTGGTTCATTTCATAGTAAAATCATTCACTTTGCCCATCATAAAAAAATGTTTATATTAAGTATGTTCTGTTTCAAATTATTTACAATTCACTCAAAAGAAAAAAAAATCTGAAAAGCTGGCATGCATGGCAATACAATCTATCATCTAATAAATTATTACAGTATTATAAAGCAGAACGATGTAAATACGACACATATGCGAGTTTGATTATGAACAATTGTATTAACCTTTAACAAAATTACCCTTATTTGAATATTTAATACGTGAATTATCACTTGCTAACTAAGCGTAGAACCAACATTTTGAACAAGCCGGGGATCGAACCCGGAACTCTTTGAATAGTGCTCCAAGAGCTCTATCATTTAAGCTACTAGGACGATACCCAGCTTGTTATTTTTCACTACTATATATATGTTGGTAAGCCTGCACTGCAGCACAAGATGGAAGTCTTCATGAGCACACAATTCTGAAGCATAACATGGTACACAAACAAACCCAGCATCGGTACACATGCTTAAATTTTCAGCTGCGAAATCACGCTTCAAATTATTGGTGTAAATTGTTTTTTTTTTTTTTTTTTTTTTTTTTTTTTTTTTTTTTTTTTTTTTTTTGCGTAGATGTCGGAAAATTATCCATGTTGTGTTCCTTTTTACACGTTAAAATATAAAAATATGCAGGTTATTATTTAAAAATGATTGATTGGATAAAAAAATGTGCAAATAGTAAACTAATTTAATGTATTTATTTTCATCTTTCTGAAAAAAAAAGTACATAAAGGGGCTTCGTTGTAACCTCTTTGATGGTTTTCGAGAAAGACGGCTACATTGAGGACAAATGTTCTCGCCAATCAGATTTCAAGATTTCAAAGCCTGTTTGGGAAATCGAAATATGAATCTGTCAAATACATGGAACTATTCAAATAGAGGAACTGAGATATTTGTAAAATAATGAAACTTCAACTATAACCAATTTCGCAGAAATTAATTACCTCCGAAGCAAACTTCCAGCACTATATTTAAGTAGAAAATTTCACTTTATTTAATCCTTTGAGCTCTGATGGTTGAATTTTCTACCATTTAATTTTAATTCCAAAATGTCACAACGGCACCGGAATATTCGACCAAATTTATTTGAAAAATTTTTAATGCATTTTTTTTTTCCATGTACATCGTAAACGTAAATTTTTCAGTTCAAAATACTGGTACCAATGTGACATTTGGAATTTTAGAGAAATTTACCCACCGGAGCTCAAAGGGTTAAACGCCTCATTAATGGAAAATTGCAATAAAAATATTAGCAAAAACTGATATTTCTTTTTACTGGTGGAAGTTTTATTCGGCGGCAATAGCTCCGCCACATTGTGACAACCATAAACAACCCTCTCTGTCTCGCTGAAAAGATTATAATTCTTGGATAAACTGCCAAAAGTGAAAGGAAATGGAGATATTTTACCGTATTTGTGAGAGAAATTTTCCATCAATAAGACACTAAAACAAGACGATATTTTCGATTCAAGGATACTGGTGAAAGTTTTCACAGGTGGTAGTCAGAAACTGTAGATCAGATTAAAAGAAACAGCTAAGATCTTGTAAGAACCTCCAGGGTTACTTCACTTGCAACTCATAGACAATACACTATATGCTTCTTCTTATTTATTCTTAACTCCATTGTCAAATATAATCGATTACACTATGATCAACAAAGATCCGAAAAAATGTAAAATACAAAAGTTGCTTATTTTCGAACGTAGAATTCTAATCTGGAATAAAAAAAATAGTTGTTATTCAAGATTTTTCGTAGCGTCTCTTTTCTGCAATATTCTTTAAGGGAAAGTTGGTAGGGGTTGAGTTCATTTCAAATGCAAGTGGAAAGTGTAGGCAGGAATTCTACGGAAATGCAATTTATTTAAATGAACTAATAGTTTTTATAAATATAACCTGTTGCAAATTAAGATGAGCTAGATGGGCGAATGGATAGAGCAGTGAACTCGAGTCCAGAGACTATGGGTTCGAATCCAAGCACCCCCAAATAGTGTTTAAGATTTGTTTTAATGATCGTTTTATATTAAGTAATAGGATATTTTTGGTAAAGATAAATTTTTATATAAATAATACAGAAACACATTTCTATTATGATAATAAAGTACTTTTTTTGAATACAAGAAAATGAGATATTTCGCGATGGCAGTTTTACATTTGAACTCTTTTTAATATTCAAAGTATCGTTTCCAAGTGATTTATATATATAGGGGAAGATGGGGATACTTGAGCCATTTTTAAATTTTAATTTTTTAAAATTTTTTAGAATTTCTTAGAACAAAATAAAATATTGAAAATGAAAAATTGATATTTTTTCTTCAATTGAAAACCACTTTCAATTAATTTTGAACTATTTTTCTATGTCTAATAAATTTTTACTTTTTCTTTTACATTGTGGCTCAAGTATCCCCATGGAGGGGATACTTGAGCCAGATGTCACATTCGCACCAGTATTTTGCAAAGAAAAAAACCGATTTACAATATACGCGAAAAAATGCATTAAACCTTTTTCAAATAAATTTGGTCGAATTTTCTGGTGTCGTTGTGACATTTCAGAATTAAAATTTTGTGGTAGAAAATTCTACCAGCAGAGCTCAAAGGGTTAATCACCATACTTTAAAAATGGTACCAAGGTATATGATTTCTTTTTTACATGTTCAGAACTATAAATATGTTACCATGTTGCCAGTTTTAGAAAGAAAAATTGAACAACTGTAGAGATAAAGGGGGTGGCTCAAGTATCTCCTATGCTCAAGTATCCCCACTCTCCCCTATATTAAGCAAATGAAAAAAAAAACTGTTGTGCTAAAATATCCGTTAAAGCGAAAAATGATTTCTTGATAATAAATTAGTCTTGTTTGTAAATTACTATTGTGGTTTGCGGAGCAAGTTTCTCTGCTCTCCTTCTCTTCTCACCTGCATTCAGTATTGCCAGATGGGCTACTTTTTTTTAAATTCGGAATCTTGATTGGCATCACTTTTTAGAAACGGTAAAATTATCTTCCTTTACGCCTTAAAATAATATACCATTAAATAAGGCGCGTTTTACCAGTTGAAAAAAGTCGTGCCAATCATGAATCTGAATTTAAAAAAAATAGCTCATGTGGCAACACTGAGTTCATTCGGAATGAACTTAATCCCTATTCATCCCTCCTGCAAAGAATAGCGCAGGAAATAGACGCAAACAATATTTCTAAGTTGAACACCCATTGACTCTCAGAGGATCGGTGGCGGGGGTTAAATTTGGTACCACTAAGTAGCTCTCTTAAAAATATTGAAGGCGTATTTTTTCGTTTTTCAATCTGGTATGTATTTCACGAGTGTTATTCTACCGTTTCCAAACTTTTCGGACAACCGGTATGTGGGGGGTAGCGTAAAATTTTAGTTACAGGCCATTATGTTTACATTCTTTTCGCACAACTGTTAAAAAAATCGTAGCATACTGCTTTTGGAAAAGTTTTCAAAGCATATGTAAAAGATTTTTGTTTTGAAAAAGTGGTTCGAGATAGCATTAAAAGATATTTACCTGCAATTAAAACTTCACAGTACCCACATGTATTAAACGTACTTCTTGGAGGAAGGAATGGGACAGTGAAAAAGGAAGTAAAACGAGACAAGTTCTATTATTTTCTTCTGTTTTTACAAGCACCTACATACATTCCGTTTCATAATTTTATTTTATTTTATTATTTTATTAATTTTATAATTTTGAGCATTTTTCATAATATTTAATTTTATAATAAATATTAAAATTAGTTCAAAAAATAAAATTCACTGCTTATTTTAATAGAAGGATTTTTTTTATACAAATAACATTAACACTGCAGCTGTAAATTTTGTGGAAGTGAATAAAACAAAATCATATTTTTTTGATTTATTAGCTTTAATATTTGACTTTAGAATATACATCAAAATGCAGATTTTTCATGTATTTTTTCTATTTTTTAGATGTTTGTCGTTCCTCAAATTCTGGAAAAATGGTACAAAATTTTAACTATCTTCAAATTGACAGGAACTTGTAATACCAAAATATTATGAAATTCGTTTACAGAAAAATGTTCTACTTTTTAGTTTCAAATAAATCTAAATGTACTATTGTAGAAGAATTTGATGTAACAATCAGAATAATATATTAGTTAAGAAAGGATTTATAAGAAAATTTTCTATTATTGCTTCGATAAGCTCATACTGTAATTTTTGGCGTATTCGTCGCCGCTCAGATAATTCGATTTCCTTTTAACCGTTTCCGGCGCAGACAAGTTCTGTTCGTAAAATGAGAAATTGTTGACTGACACCGGAATTTACAAAAGACTTTTTTAGAAATTAAGAACTCCCTGATTTAAGCTGTCTTTGTAAAAGTAAAATTTTACTGAAATATTATTGGTGCCGTTCGTATGTTTGGAATTAAAATTAGGTGTTTCCGGAGTGGTAACACTGCGCCGGAAAGGGTTAAATAAATTTGTTTTAAATAAAACGTGACTATCGTTTGCTTAGCATTTATTTGATTTCAATCTTTAAATAAAATTTCCGGTATGAAAATGATTTAACTAAGCCACGGCGTGTATGCGGGAAATTACGGTACTTTTCTTGAATAAATTTTATTTTCTAAAAACATCATTAAATCTACACAAATTAAATTTTAGTTAAAATAAAATTATATATTTTAAATATCAAAAAGTTATCAAAACATGTAATATTTTCTCGTACTGATTATGTCTTCAATTAGTTGTCAACACTTTAAATTATCGAAATATTTTTTAATGTAAAAAAATGCTTACAAAAGGGCGACCGTAACGTCAGTTACAGCATACAGTTCATCATGAATAGGATTGCATAACAGTCATACTTTTGCTTTTAATTAAACCACAATTGTTGCTAAATATTAAAGATATACGACATTTTTTTTTCAGTTAACTAGACGGTTGCCCGCCCTCAGTAGCCCGAAGACTATCTGAATTTCTTCTCGGTGTTCTGGGGTTTCGTTTGCATATCTTTTTTTATTGTTAATGAAGAGGTCTTCCATTTGTTCTTCCATCTGTTCTTCTTTCTGTTCTTCCATCTGTTCTTCCATTTGTTCTTCCATTTGTTCTTCCATTTGTTCTTCCATTTGTTCTTCCATTTGTTCTTCAATTAATGAAGAGGTCTTCCATTTGTTCTTCCATCTGTTCTTCTTTCTGTTCTTCCATCTGTTCTTCCATTTGTTCTTCCATTTGTTCTTCCATTTGTTCTTCCATTTGTTCTTCAATTATATTCGACGATTCACTGTTTGAGAGCCTATCTGTCCTTTTATTTATAGAAGTTCAAAATGAAAAAAGATTTTCTTAGCAGACGATTTTTTCTGTGCCTCAAATAATTATTCAATTATTCAATTAATTATCCTCAGAATTCCTTTTATTTATAGAGATTTCATGTAAATTCATTAAGCAATAATTACCCTCGTTATCAGTGTTGCCAGAGAGCTACTTTTTTAAAATTCTGATTTCTTAATTGGCACCACTTATCTGAAACAGTAAAATGTCATTATTAATTAATGTGTCATATAAATTAATGTGCCATTAACGCTTTATCTACCGAATTATGAGTTCATGAAAATTTTACATACTAAAGCATTTTACGTAGTTTAAACAAAATTAAAAGATTTAAATAATCATTTAATATTTTTTTTTAAATATTTTAGAAGGATTAGTTAAATTGGAATTTACAGGGATTTGGCACAATAAATCCACTCAAATCTTTTATTTAAAATTGTTATTTTAGCATTTTTTAGAATTATAAAACCTACAAATATGATTTTCTTACAATATAAATATAGAAATATTTCCAAATTGAAAAATCCCCATCCCCCACCCTCAGCGCCAAGAAAGCTGAAAAGATACAAAAGCATAAGAAATCATCGTTTAAAAAAATATTTTTGTTTTGTGCAACCAATAATGCTTTTGGAACAAAGTAAAGTAAAATATCTGTAACTCATTCTAAACAGTTTTGCAACTAATTGACGTATTAAAAGAATTTTATAATAAGTAATTTTAATGGTACTTATAAGCACCGTCGGTAGATAAAGGGTTAAATAATAAAAAAATACTATTTTTAAAAATGGTTCAAATCAAGAAATCCGAATTTTATAAAATTAGCCTTTTGACAATACTGCGTTTTATTTTTAAAATATCGTGATTTCTGTATGTGGCAAGGGGCTTGCCTCACTTTCAAATGAAATTATTTTTTTAAACGGCTATTTTATTTGAATAGAATATAATTATAATAATAACAAAATACAGACCACTATTTTAATTACTTATTTATGTTATTTTATTTTTTCAGTCGTCCTTAGAAAAAAATTAATAAAAAATGGCCATAAATTATAAATTTAATTTTAGAGGGCAAAGGGAACAAATTTAGTTGTAATTCGGGTTTCTATAATTCTATTTCTAAATATAGGAAGTGGAAATTTTATAAACATTAATTATGAAATTCCGATTATGTTTGTTAATTTTATTCAAGAAAAAAAAAATAACTGGTCGGATGGGGCAATCCTAAAACTTTCTTCTATTTCATGCTATTCATGCTTTCTTTTATGTAATACTTAATACTTATAAGTGTCAAAATTAAATGACAATAAATGGTCATTGTGAGGATTCTAAAGGTATCAAATTCCATGCGTTATTTCTTAAGATAGGACTATTGTGGATATCTGTAAAATTGCAACATGAGGTTACCACCTGTAGAGCGATTTATACAAAAACATAAACAGCAATAACATTTCTCAAGCTTTACCTGAATCTGAAGTTTGATAAAAAATTGAGAATTAGTTCTTGAGATAGAGCTATTGCAGGAATCGAGAAAAATTTAGCCATCTGTTGGGCGATTCACACCAGAATGTAAAAAGAAATAGTCACGTATTTACTGAATCTGAAGGTTGAGGGAAATTCATGCATTTATTCTTGAGATAGAGCTATTGTGGACTTCCTGAAAAATACAGCACAGCAGCGCCACCTGTTGAGAGATTTACGCCAGAATGTAAACAACATCAATTCATGTCATAGACTAACTGATCTGAAGTTTCATGGAAATCCGTGCATTAATTATTGAGATAGAACTGTTACGTAAATCCTAAAAAATGCAGCATAGCAGCGCCAACATTTGAGCTATTTAAACCCAAAATTAATTAATATCAATCTATATCAGGAACTGCCTTAATTTAATTTTTTATTAAAATCCTTTCAAAAGAGTTATTGCAAAACTCGTGTAAAATGCAGCATAGCAGCGTCGCTTTTTGAGTGATTTATACCAATATGTAAACATTATCAATTCATGTCATGGACTTATTGAATCTGAAGTTTGATAGAAATTCGAGCATTAGGTATTGAGATGTAGCTGTCGCATAAACGGTATAAAATGCAGCATAGCGCTGTATCCTGTTGAGGAACTTACTTGAAAATTTAATCAGTGTTGATTTATATCAGGGACTATACTTGAATATAAGTTGTTATCAAATTCCGTGCATTAGTTTTTGAGATAGAGTGGCCAAAAATTTTATGTCACATAAAGAGAGAAAGAGTCATAGACTCAGAGACTCACAGATACAGGGACTTACAGAAGACATTTGTATGGAATCGCTGACGCCTAAAACTTGTAAATCCGTCAAAAACCGGAATTCGAAAATTTTCACGAATCCAATACTTTCTTCATGTAAAGATAGATGAAAGTAAAAATAAATGTATTGTCTTACCTCACTTAAAATCAGTGCAATGAATTACCATTGACCAAATAAATTGTCCCTATCAAATTTATACTGATATTAAAAGTTATTGATAGTGAATTTATGAAAAATAACTTTTATATAAATATGTATATTTAGTATTAAGTAATTTTTTAATAAACAGACTTGACCCACTTTGAAAATTAATAGCACGTATAACACACTGGTATTTGAATACTAGCATCTGAAAAGTTCTGACTCAAAATATTTTGTTCAAATAGGCGTGTACGAATCTTAAAAAAATATATAAACATTCCAGTTCTAAAAAACCACCTTTTTTCACATTATATAAAAATTTCTAAAAAAGTAAACATTTATTTCGTTGAATAACACATTGCACTTTTCTTTGCAATAATTACTGACGTGAAAACAAGATGAAGTTTATTTATATTTTCAGGATATGTTGTGTATGTAATGCTTTCATTCTAGCGCCTTTAGAGCAAGGCATTAGCCCTTTTATCACTATCCTGTTGGCAATGAACAACAATAAAAAAGAAGCACTGACCAAAGTTTGACCTTATCAGTCAGATTCATTACAGTCAGTTTAGCCTATTACGAGAAAATTTCGTTTGTAAGCGTAATTCTTTTTTTTTTCTTATAAAAGTTATTATTTAAGTTTCTCCCGCTGGTGATTGCCCATTTATCATTCAAGTTGCATCATTTCATATACGTCAATTGATAATATCCTATCTGGGACTCTTCTGAACAAATTGGAGGACTTTATAAATCTTTCTCACATCAAATACTGAAAGAGTTAAGACACAGCTGGACTCAGAGAGTAAGTACTATAAATTTTGCATGTTTTGATTTATCTCTTATATAATTCTTTCATTTGATTTCGATAAATCCAGATATTTTGGAAGCATACGTGTTATGAATTACATATAAATATTATAAAAACTGCGTAAAATAGGTAGCTACATTTAAAAAAACTATGATCTTTAACCCTGTATCTACCGCATTATGACTACATGAAAATTTTACATTCTAAAGCATTTACGTAAATTGTTTAAACTAAATTAAGAGATTTACATAGTCTTTTAATAAATTTTTGAAGGATTTTAGAAGGATTTAGAAGGATTAGTTAAATTTGAATTTACTGGGATTTTGTGCAATAGTTATAATCCCACTCAAATCTTTTATTTTAACCTTCCTACCCTGAATGGGTCTAATCGACCCAGTCCTATAATGCGTTTCATTCGATTCAAACCAGATATTTTTTCATAAAGTAAATTAAATAAATAACACAAAGATTTTAGTTAAATAAGTATGTTAAATTGATTTAAATAAAAATTCTGGTGTGAAATATTTTAATCAACTTTGAGTAAAATTTCAACAGGGTAGGAAGGTTAAATTGTTTCCTTAGTACTTAGTAGAACTGTAAAATATACAAATATGATGTTCTTACAATATAAATATAGAAATATTTCCGAATAAAAAAATCCCCATCCCCCTCCTTCAGCACCAAGAAAGCTATAAAGATACAAAAGCAAAAGAAATCACCCTTTTAACTCTCTACATCCCAAACCGCCCTAGATATTTTGAGGCATTTTAATTCGTATATTCTAAATCTCACCAGAAAATTAAAATAGCAACATTTTCTTTACTTAATAACAGACATTCCGTAATTAAATTAACCGAAATTAGCCAATGAATTTTTCTGGTGTAAAGTCAGATTTTCTGAACTACATAATTTCTAGAACGTGTTCTATCATGGGAATTAAAGGGTTAAAAGTATTTTTGTTTTGTATATAACCAATAATGCTTTTGGAGCAAAAAAAAGTAACGTGTCTGTAGCTCATTCTAAATAGTATTACAACAGATTGACGTATTAAAAGAATTTTATAATAAGTAATTTTTATAGTACTTATAAATACCTTCGGTAGATAAGGGGTTAACACTAGAACGCCTGAAAGGAGTCGATTAGACTCAGACCATGTGATTAAATTTCAATATGAGCCAGAATTTTTTTCTTGAAATAAGTTAAATTTAAACAGATTTAGGTTAAATATATAAATTAAATAATTTTGAATAAAAATTCTGGCCTGAAATATTAATATCAAAATTGAGTAAAATTTCTGGGCGTTCAATTTTCATTCAGTTTTAAGTATTTCTGAATGACGAGGTACCAAGACTCCGGATTTTTGGATACCAGTATTTTATTAAAGGAAAGATTTTTTATTCATTTGGAACATTTGAGCGATTTAAAAGGATAACATTTCTCTAAGGTAATATTGTTGTGCACAAAGCCGGAGACTTGGTAGAACTGGATTTATAATCATCTCCTTATTTAACCCTTTAACGCAAAAAGCGTTTTCATTGCTAAGATGTTGAAATAAATGAGTGACACCGGTAATTGCGAACAAGTATATGTGTAAATAAGAAAAAGTAATTTTTCACATGCATTATAAAATTGATTTTTTAAAATTAAAATTCCGGTGACGGTGTTGCATATCGGAATTAAAATTTTGTGGTTTCGTGGAGAAACCAATGAAAGTTAAAGGGTTAAATGTAGAAAATAATTACCATTCTGCTACCAAAAAAGGCAAAAATTTCATTGTGGTAATAGTGGAACGCAACAGTAAGAGCTATTGAAATTCTACGGTTTAGTATTAACCCTTTACACTCGTATGTCCAATTTGACAGGACATCTTTTTTTTTTTTTTTTTTTTTTTTTGCAATTTTTTTTTTTTTCACCAGTAATAAAGGAAAATAAGAAGTACCTTATTTAATTAAAGCATTATTTTAATTGTGTAATTTAAAGTAACATCTTTTGAAAAAGTGATGTCTATCGAATAAAATTTGAGTAAGAGACGCCGGAGTCGAAAGGATTAAATAATTATGATGAGGAGTAGAACCAGGGGCCTAATTACTAACAGTAAAATTTTCTAACGTTTAAAAATATAATAGAATTTTTCTCCTTACTTATGATAGTATTTTTTCATAGATTGGGAGATCAAATAAAGTAAAAAATTCTTTAAAAATTTAGTTATCGAAGTCTCCCCGTTTCTAATCATACCTTGTTAGAACTCAGAGGCAGCGGTTTCTAAAAACTTACCGTAATTTCCGGCGTATAATACGCAGATCAAACAATTCTTTTTGGACGCAGAAAACTTATTTTGTGATTGAAGATAAATATTTACGGTGATCTAATAAGTTACATTATTTTTGAAAAAATTCTGGGTTGAAAAATAATTATTTGATTCACGGATTATACGCAGGAAATTACGGTATGTTGTTTACATTTTACTTATTTTATGAATAAATTTCTTATTCGAATTGATATCTAATCACTTACAAGGAAGTTCTCCATACGGGCATACTCCGAAAAATCTGAAAAAATTACACTATGTTCTTCTCATGAGGATATATACGTTTATAAAAAAATTTCGGCGGAACCTCCATACCTTATCCTTAAAAAAAAAATAATTAAAATTCGTTATTTGGCAATTTATCATCGGTTGGCGATGAAACGCAATTAAAAAATTAATTTTTTTTAATGTCAAATACACTTTAATGGAAGAAAAGTTTCTAGTTCAACTTGTTTAGATAAATTAAATTAAAAAAATTTTAGTTTTGTCAGTTTTAGTTTATTATAAGTATAATTTTGTTATATCGATATTTATATGTATTTATATTCAAATTTAACAATCAAAATTTACGATTTAAAGCGACATTCAAATTTAAATTAATTAAAAATGTTTCAAGTTCAAAGTCCAATTGACCATTATCAATTCAATTTTGTTGCTATGGAAACACCTGACTTTTATTTTTCAATACGCTTGAATCTATGAAATTATTTTTTCTCAAATGAATTTTTCATTCATGAAAATATTTTTTTCGGATGTAAATTAAATAACTACAGCAATAAACAATATACATATGCAATACAATATATATATATATGTGTATAGAATATATTAAATTCTCTCATTGTTTATGGTTAAATTCATTAAATACCATTTAAATGCAGTTTAAAAATCTATTAAGAAACAATTTTCAGTTACATTAAAATTTTTTGCTTCTAGTGGGGAAAAGTGCTTCTTGCCAAATCGCTTCACTTGGTCTTTTCACGCCAAATATTCGAAAGTATTATATGTTTTTTAAATATTTCCTATTGTAATTCTGCTGCTAAATTTGATTGATCCCTTATTACCTACATGAATAGTTTAATTAGTATTTTTTTTTTTAATTCCGAGTATGCCAAGTATGGAGACCTTCCTTGTTAGTCGGAGTAGTAAGTAGTCCTTCTGGATGTTCTGGTGTTAAAATCGCTATATATGTCTTATTACTTGTTTTATAAAAGTAAATATTAAACTGTCTTAAAACCATTTAATGTATTTATCATTCAAACTTTTAGTTACCTAACCAAAAAAAAAATAAATTAAATTAAATTAAAATAAATAATTGTCAGTAAAGTTTTGATAGAAAAACTATTTTATAACAAGTGGGTAAATGTTATCACTTATCGCACAGAGGGTTTCGTTTAATATTTCTTTTTAAACAACTTATCCTTTAACACTAGAACCGCGGGAAAATTCATTCAAGTTTTATAAAAATATTTCTCACTGGAATTTTCATTTAGAACTAATTAAGTTATTTATTGAAAATATTTTTGCTCAGCATATGTTTGGCTTATTTTATTAAGAGTTTTCTGGTTCGAATCCGCATCTCTCCATTAGATACGGGTCAAAATGACCCGTCGCCGCGGTTCTAGTGTTAACTAATAAATCCGAATTGACAGTTTATAATTGTTAAATTCTTACATAGATTGTAGCATTAATAAATTTAATTTTGAAATAATTATAAAAGGAAGGTATTTGTCTTAATCAAATTAAAAGGGTTAAAATCAAACTATTTTCATAAAATCTAATATTCCAAATTTTTGAAAATTGGAACTTAAAAAACATAAGCAGAGACAGACACAAACATTAAATTTCTAAAAATGAAAAACAGTGTTCGTCTCGTTTACGCATAGTGGAAGTGATTGTAAAATATACTCTTAAAAAGTCGGTGGCAATAAATTCTTTTTTCAAAAGTGCTTTTAAAATGTTGTTTAGTTATTGATTTTGTCAACGATTTAGTTTGTGCTAAATTTATTGATATTTTGCGTTTCGGACATCATTACTGCTTTTTATACATTTTCAAATTAAAACGAAATACATTTTTCTCAAACGAAATGCTTTTATAAATATTAAAAAAAAACCTTTGCTGTGTCATACATTTTATAAAATTTGCTACCACATTTCAAAAACATTATTCCTCGTAGTAGATTTCTATACCACTTTTATTCTATACTAATACATAAAATGAGACTATCGATAGATGCCAAGTTACATTTTCCCCTCTTTATTTTTAATCTTATACTAATAAAATAACAAATCGCTCTGTCTGTGCGTGTGTCTGCGATGGCAAGCGAAAACTGCGGCACGTACGAGGCTCAAATTTTTTATGAAGATTATTTAAAGCCTCTCCTAATGTACCTGACCCTCCAAATTTTAAAATTCTAATAATTAGTTGAGAAAATAATTAAAATCCCTAAATTAGAAGAAAGGAATCCCTAAATTAATCCCTAAATTCCCTAAATTAAGAATCCCTAAATTATTCATAATTCAATAAGAGCATAGATTTTTATAAAACGGCAGAATATTTCTTCAAAAACTCAAAGAAAAGGAAAAGGGTTAATGTAAATAGAGGGTTGCCATGGCGATGAATGTACTAGGATTTTTTTTTTTTATAAAAGGCTGTATTTTAAATTCTTCTGGGCCTAAAAACTCAAAAATTAGACAGCTACACGCAGAAAAAAATTCATCTTTCATAAATTTTAAAAATTATTTTCATACTCCTGTAAATAGTTCAAAAATCCGTAAAAATTCGTTTATAAAATCTCATTTTATTTCCATTCATGAAAGAAACAGATTTTTGAGAAATCTTTTTCAACGAGAGCAGGTGTTTTGCAACTCAGACAGCTGGGCGCCACCGAGTAGTGGCATTTTTAGACGACCTGTAAATATTTTCAAACATTAAATTAATTTTATTTAATTTTTATAAATTCAAGTGAAGAATTTTTCGCTGATTTCAAATATATAAGTTTCTTCACAGTCTCATAATTACAATCTTAGATATTAATTATTAATTCATTACTTGAAAGACTTGAGCTATTTAAAAGCAAGTTTATCGAAACCACAAATTCCTCTGTACGCTGTCAAATTAAAGAAAAAAAATAGAGAGAATTCCAAGTTCATTTAAGAATATTATTATAGGCCCGGGCAAAGCCTTTTACTACCCGCATGTGCGCAGCATTTCTACTAAATGGTACCCGTAGGCAGAGGGGATTCGGTTCGAGATTGGGTCCAGTAGCGGCTGGTCAGGGGGTGCTGCATCAATTTATTCACACCACTAAAATTGTATGGTTATTTCAGTTTTATTTAATCAACAAAATTTATCGAATAAATAATATGAAAGGTTCTGTTAACCTCTTCAGTCCCTGAGTACCCAAATGGGTACATCAGTTTTGTCCCATTTTATTAATGATACTCAAAAATAAATAAAATTTCGATATAAGAATAATACGTTTCGAATTCTAAGATTCGAGCTAATGAAAATAAAACAAAAATCTCGCTCTGAAGTCAAACGAGAGAAGAAATAATTCAGTAATAATTAAAAATACTGTAATAATCGCCAGTAGCGAAGAGGTTAAATTTTAGTGGCGTGAAAAATCGGGTGCAGCACTCCCTGACGAGCCGCTACTGATTGGGTCTTTTTATAAGATTTTGCAGTACAAATTGCAGATTTATTTAACACTAGAACGCCCGGGACTTTTACTCAAGTTTGATAATAATATTTGCCACCAGAATTTTTATTCAAAATTATTTAATTGATTTAATTAACGTAAATTTTCGTGGTTTGAATTTAAATTATTTCAAGAAAAAAATTCTGGCACGAATTTAAATTTAATTACGTGGTCAGAGCCGAATCAACTCCATCCGGGCGTTCTAGTGTTAAGAAAATTATTACATGCCCGGGCAACGCCTGGCGGCTCCACTAGTATGAAAATATTGTCTTATATAATCGTACGTTTACGGTGATTAACGAGCGTTGGTGAAGGGGATAACTTCCACCACTTATTTTAAAATGTCTTATTTATTTTTATTAATACGAGAGATTAATTACAAAAATAAATTAAAATTGTATTTTAATTATGCCTGATTACATATTTTGCGCATGTGAAGTTGGCACCTGTGTTTGCATTATGCAATAAATAGCAGATAATTATTTTTTGACTTTGATATTTTCAGTTTATCTGTCTTCCCTAATTTTAAACCACATAGAAAATTTCTCAATAAATAAAATATTTAATAGAAAGAGAATGTGCCCTGTTAAACTGGCAGTATTGAGCACACAGTCCATTCACACTAATTGTATATTTTGCCCTCATTTATGTTTATTATTCATCAAATAAAACTCGCTTTTTTGAGCAAAACTGTAAATAATAAGGGAAGAGCTTTATTAGAGCAAGCGATAATGCTAAATCTGAATCCCATCTGATAACTCTGCGTAAAACCTTTAAAACAGGGTTCGCACAACTCTACCACTATTTTTTTACAGTATTTTCAATGTATTTCACTGGAGAAAAATGTAGCAAAAATTGAGAATCGAGGTTATAGTTGCGGATTCTGTTTCTTAAAAATTAAATATAAATTTTCTTATCATTAATAGTGGTGCCAGAGTCCTTACAAAATATAAGGAGTGTGCGAACCCTGTAAAAAAATAAAAGAGGGATTGACATTCCGTTTCCCGCCCTTTATACATAGCAATTGAATCTACAAATCTATACATGGAAGCGCCTTATCAGAATAAACCAATATACTAAATTTGAAGCGAATTCATTAATTCTGCATGAAAAAACAACTTGTCTGGGGGAGTTACGCCAATGGAGTTATGAATAAAGAGGTACAAATACAGTGTATCAGTTTCAAATGAAGTAACTAAGGAAATCGATACTAGATGACAACTGTTTCTTTTAGTCGGATCAACAGTTTCTGATTACCGCTGGAGAAAACTTCCACCACCAAACTGGAACAGAAAACTTCGTCTTGTTTTATCACCTTATTAATACAAATTTCTCTCAGAAATAGAGAAAAAAATGTTTGTATTTTTTTTTCTCTGGCGTCAGATTGTCCAGGTATTATAATCTTTTTTCACTGACACTGACAGGAGGTTGTCTTGGTTGTCACAATATGGCAGGTCTACGACCGCCGAAGTGAATTTCCACAACTAAAATTAAAAAGCAGGTTTTGTCATTTTTTATGATTGAAATTTTGAATCGATAAGGAATAATTAAGAAACATTTTCTGCTGAAATTTACTGGTGGAAGTTTGCCACGGTGGTAATGAATACTGCAAAAGCGGCTACAGTTGCAGCTTCACTATCTTGAAGATATGTCAGTTACTCTTTCTTAATAGTTACATTGTACACTCTATTTCCCTCCTTTATCTTAATCAATAAATCTCCAAATATTATAAGGGTAGCACCTTAACCGAATAAACCGTTATACCAAATTGAAACAAATCGATTAATTCTGCATGAAAAACTCATCTATCTAAATTAAGGGGATTAGCTTCCAGTTTCCCCTTGACACTTAACTGATGATCCCTCAAAACTAACCAGGGAAGCGTCTTGTCAAAATTAATCTAAAATAAAAAAAATAAAGCAAATCGGATATTTCTATCAACATTTATCTCGTTGCGAACATACAAAACTTTCGGGCACATTAGCTCTCAAGTTTTGATAACCTTTGACTAAAAAATAATTAGAATTTTTATTGATTTCATTTAGCTTAAAGATGAAACAATGGCGCACAAAAAATGACAATACTAAATTTTAAATGTAATCTTAATTTTATTTAATGGCAAAATGCGCGAAGAAACTTTTTTTTTTGATGGCGAGGAATATTACAAAAAAAAAGTGGCGGTAATTACCCAACTACTGAGCCATTGTTCTATCACTGTTTGACGGCATCCACCTTTCAATGAAAAGGAAATGAATTAGCCACCATCATCCATTGTTATATGAGGTTTTGTATGGTTCCCGTTGTTTTTATGGAAATATATGAGAGTTACATTTTATATTAAAAAAGTTGGAAATTGCACGTGAAGCGCACCAAATGTGGTGCTTTCGTACTTCAACGAAATTAAAAAATATTCGGATCTTGCTGTTATAGTATACAGTACTTCGAATACAGATATAGTGGTCGAAATCTTTTGTGTGTTCCTGTAAATACTATCTGCTTTCTATTATACAGGAAGTAACTTGTATTAAACCGCAACAAGGTATATCAATTACATAAAATATGAAATGATTTAATGAAATTAAAACATGCCACAAACAAAATTTCCTCGAATACCATAATGCAGTGGAATAATTTTCAGTAATGATAAATTAATGATAAATATTCTTTATACCATAGATCGTACAGAATGTATATTTAAGTATCTGCTTCATCTATTCATATCAATTCTATTACTTTCGAAAGAGTTTAACATCATTAAAATGTACTTAATTTTTTTCCTATTGACCGTGTTGTGATGTAATACTTTTGATTGTCCCTGTAATTAAACTATACATCCGATTTTCATAAAATTTGAAATGACTCGACAAATTTATGCAACAATTATATATTTTAAATTTCAAATAATTAGGATGGGCAGTTTTGCTCTGTTATATGCGAACAGACAGACGGACGGACGACAGACTGAACGATGACTATAGTGCTACGTAGTTATATAATTATAAACGTACCTAAAAATATTCAAATCTTGGTGTAATAGTACATAGTATTTTGGATACAGTATAGTAGCCAAAATCTTTTGAGTGTCTCTGTAAAAACTATCTGCTTTCTATTACACAGGAAATAACTTGTACTAATCCCCAGCAACATATTCAATTTCAAAAAATTTTAAATAGCGTAATACAATTAAAAAGCTCACTAAACAATGTCTCAATATATAATTATGTAATGGAATACTTTTCTGTGGCCCTGTAAATCAATAACAAATATTCTTTGCTCCACAAATTGTACAGAATGTATATTATAGTACATACTTCATAGATGCTTATCAATGTTATTATGCTCGAAAGAGTGTCAGACCATTAAAATGCACTTGAAACATTTGAATAAACTTGAGAGAGGTGTAACAAAAAATAAAATGAAATGTTATTGACATGTTTCGGTCCTATTCCAATAAGAACCATAATCATAACAAAATAAAAATACACATCGTTTCACGGTTAATACAAATGGTGCGCTACAATGAGATGTAAACAAAAACAATGCGCTCGATTGTAAAAATAACAAATTAAAACTAGACCATGATCTAAAATTAATTTCCCACATGGTTCATCCTGTTCAAGCTTTCACGAGGAATTAATTCACAAACTCTAACCATAACTTAGGAATAATAAAAGAAATATTATCATTGCAAACAAAACTTTTACGCGTGTAAATTCCAATGGACTTTCTTATAATGGACTTAGGACAACAATTTGAAACGAAACATAATTTGCTTTCATAAACAGAATTTCTATTTCCCCATCATCTAAATATAATCTAGATAAAGTTGTGTTAGTACGAACAAATATAATATCAGATTCATGTTCACATTTTCTTATTTCAAGTTTTCTTCCAGTCATGCCTCGGTAATAATTTAAGTCACCTTTTTCTGTAATATAAGGTATTTCATAAACCCCTGCAAGAACCTCATGTCCTGTAGGTCAAATTGTTTATTAAGTAAACTCTCTAATTTTGGTGGCGGTGTCGCAAAGAATTCAATATTCAACTTTTTAAATTTAAATTTTAACTTTTCAAAACTGCTTTTCAAATATGGAAATGAAACTCTTTTAAATTTTGTAGGATCTACCCCTTTATTAAAACTTTCAATTAATTCAGAATTTTGTGGTTTTGGGAAAAAAGGGAAAACTAAACCACAAAATTCTGAATTAACTGAAAGTTTCAATAAAGAGGGAGATCCTACAAAATTTATATAATGCATATATAATGCATATATAAAGAGAGCAGGGTTCGTGCGGGTATCGTTTATTTTCCAGTTCAAATACAAGTATTTAATTTACCGTAATTTTGGGTGTATAAGCCGCGGATCAAACAATACTTTTTGGACCCAGAAATCTTATTTAGTGATTGAAGACAAATATTTACGGCGATCTAGCTAGTTATATTTTTTTCTTACAAAATTCTGGGTCGAAAAAGAATTATTTGATCTGCGGCTTATACACCCGAAATTACGGTATAAAGAAATAAATCTGGTTCAAACGTGCTAAATTTCGCCTATTATAAAGAGAAATTTTTTGTAAGAAATTACTGGTACCGAAGAAGGACCTGGTGATGAAATTCCATGACCCGTACGAACCCATTTTATACATATATACACACAGTTGAAAGTAAAATACCGTAATTTCGGGTGTATAAGCCGCGGAACAAACAATTCTTTTTGGACCCAGAAATCTTATTTAGTGACTGAAGACAAATATTTACGACGATCTAAGTAGTTACACTTATTTCTTAAAAAATTCTGGGTCGAAAAAAAATTGTTTGACCCGCGGCTTATACACCCGAAATTACGGTAAATTAATTTTAATGAGATTAAGTAATTTTGGAATAGTAAAGTTACTTATATAATTACTTATATATTAAATTACTTATATATAATGATTTTCATATTTAGTTATGTATATTTTTTTCAGATTTAAAACAAAGAGAAAACCATGAAACTTCTACTGTCGCAGTTAATTTTATCTTTCCTGTTTGCTGCAGCTTTTTCCGCTGACATGTAAGTAAAACTACACTTTTAAATTATTAGCTAATCTTTTAAAAACTATATACGAAGTACGCTTAGTTATTTTTTAAAAATTATGACAATTAACTAATAATCTTTGTCAAAATTTTCTATGAGACTGCATGTTTATGTTAGTTTTTTAACACGTTGACGGACACTTGCGTCTATAGCCGTCAAAGCGAAAATTTTAAGTGTTGAAATTAATGATTGACACCGGGATTTGAAAATAATTGTATTTATAAATAAGAAAAAAGCTAAATTTTACGAATTTAATAAATAGAAGTTTTTTTTACAAACATTCTGGTGCCACTGTGCTCTTTGGGAATTAAACTTTGGGAACTTGTTCTTATTGTCCGTCAATGTGTTAACCCCTTGAAGGGCACCGGTATATAATATATACCACTTACTTTTAATTCCCTTATGCCACTTTGGCACCGGAATTTGAGTATTAAGATTTGCTTTTTACAATGTACAGGAAAAACAGCATTTACTTTCTATCACATGAATTTGTTTGTGAATCCCGGTGTCAATCAATCATTTGAACATTTTACGAACATAAGTGCTTTGCCCCTCAAGGGGTTAAGTAAGTTTTTATTATGTTTAATATACTATGATTGACGTATTTAAAAACAGGAAAATAGAATACAGATAAATGATTATCATGTATCTAGGACAGTGATGCACAACCTTTTTACCAGAAAATCGTTTGCCACCAGAATATTTGAAAAGTGTAGTTTCTTTTATTGAATGGCAAATTTTCTGTCATTACTATAAGGAAAATTATTCTGCATAAAAATTGTGGTACCATTTTGGCCCGCGGGCCAGAGGTTGTGCACCCCTGATTTAGGACACAAGTAAATTTATCAATCAAAACATGATTTCGATTATCTCGCACTAAATCTATCGTGGCTTTCGCTTAAACAAAAAAATTAACTTTGTACTCAAAGAAAACAGCGAAAACATTTAAAACAGTGATGGCTAAACTGCGGCACGCGAGTCACAGAGATACCAGTATTTATCTACAGAAAAAACTACCTTACTTAACCACTTAATGGGCGGTGGGATACATTTTATCCCACCTAATTTAACCTTCCTACCCTGAATGGGTCTAATCGACCCATAACTATAATTTGTTTTATACGATTCGAACCAGAACTTTTTTCATAAAGAAAGTTAAATAATAGATTCAGAGAAATAAGTCAATTAAATACATTAAAATATTTTAAATAACAATTCTGGCGTAAAATGTTTTTAACACAATGAGTAAAATTTGAACAGGGTAGGAAGATTAAACGACATTGTCACCTGAAACTTTTAACGAAGTTTTATATTTTTAACTTTGGCAGCAAAATGATGAAAACTTGCCTTTTCTTTTTTTAAAATAAAATTTTTCGATTCTCCCGTGCGAGAAATCAATATTACAGATACATTATTGCTTGCCCCTCAGGGGGTTAATTACAAGAATTATTCAATTTAAAAGGACAAAATTATAATTCTTAAGACTAAGTGAATTTTAGACAAAAATGTTGGCCACTAAAATAGATTTTTTTTGTGTTAACCCTTTCCGGCATGATGGGTTGCTTTCTGTCCCATTTAATTTTAATCCCAAATTCCCACATTAGCAAAATAATTTTGAAACAAATTTCCGCCTCTTCTAATATAGGTGAGAAAAACTGTCTATTATCGCCATAAAATGAACTTCTTAAATCATGGAACCAATGGGAAACCAAAGTGGAACCTGTGAACCAATTATTTCAAAATTATAGCAGCTGGAATTGTTTTCTTCGGAAAGGGTTAATCTAATACAATATACAGGGTGGTTACTTATTAACGTCAGATGTTCAGTGCCTTCTAGCGAGTAAAGTTTTGGTCAAAACATAACCAAATTTAATCAGCATACATAGTAGACCATGGGATTTCGAATTCTTAAAAAAAAAAAATTTAATTTTTTTTACAAATCGCCACTAGGGGCAATTTTAGCGTTGTTTACCTACTAAAATGCATTAATTTGCATAAAATCAGTTGTGTATAGCAATCATGAGTATAAAAGGAAAGTCTGGGAGAGTTCTCATCATTATCAACTCTCACCATACTTTATTAGTCAATGTGTGTTATCAGCAGAACGAAAATTGCAATGATGCTCGTCTTGAATTTCACCGATGGGTCATTCTATGTCAATTCAACCAATTTTTCCCCCATTTGTAACCCGACCCACAGGGATTTGGATGAAACTTTGTGTACACACTAATTCTATCATGAAATGATTCCATCAGAAATTTTTCCTTCCCAGACCTCATAGTTTGTGAGATATGGGGAGGGGGGGGGGTCCAATTCTTGGGTTTTTCTCAAATCGCGCATTTCTGAGTCTGTATTTTGAGATTGCAGTTCCGTCTTCAAAAAATTGTTTCTCTGGATCTAAAACATGAATCATCTTAAAATTGTCACTGTAAGAATATAAAAAGATGCAGATTTTAATAAAAAAATATTTAAAAAATTTACTTGTAATATTTAGGATAAAAAAAGTCAGCCAAAGTTGAGATTTATGGTTATTTTTCCAAATTTTTGTGAATTCACGAAAAAGGCTGAACACAAAAAGGCAAATGAAATTTTCAATTTCTTTTTGTTTTAAATAAAAGTTTATACTTTGTGCTTTCTATCTATGAAATAAAAATGATGGGTTTCGCATGGCTTATGCAAAAATTTTGGGCACTTTCCAATTAGCCGGATGCGTGTTTTATTTTTACATATGTGCATATATATACCGTAATTTCGGGTGTATAAGCCGAGGATCAAACAATTCTTTTTCGACCCAGTATTTTTTAAGAAACAAATGTTACTACTTAGATCGACGTAAATATTTGTCTTCAATCACTAAATAAGATTTCTGGGTCCAAAAAGAATTGTTTGATCCGCGGCTTATACACCCGAAATTACGGTAGATTCATATAAATACAGATGTATTATACATGTTCATATGTATGTATACATACAGTATATTGATAAATATATGTATAACACTGGTGCCCGTCTAACCAAAAATTACCAAATTTTGCCTTGTTTTGAAAATCTGCACCAATTAAGAAGGAAAAATCTGATTAAGTTTAGCTGTGGTTCTTAAGTAATTACTGGAATTTCTATGAGTTATTGAATTTAATGTTATTTGATACAAAAAAAATTGGAAATTTTCATTTGCCTTTTTGTGTAGAGCCTTTTTCATAAAGTTACAAAATTTCGGAAAAATAATCATAACTTTCAACTTTGGTTTACTTTTTTGGCCGTATATAAATTTCTATTAACTGCCCTAATTGCTTTTTTCACTTGCTTTTTATGCCGCTGAAATGGATCTGCACATTTATATTGATAAAATTCATATTTCATTAAGAATCAAATTATGTGATGCTCACATACATTAAACAAGTGGTTTTCACTTATTTTACGTTTTATAAATGTCCTAATAGTCCTAATATAGTCCTAAGTAATAAAAGTTCTTTTTCTGAATCACAGAGATTATCAATGTAGTACCGTAATTTCGGGTGTATAAGCCGCGGCTCAAACAATTCTTTTTGGACCCAGAAATCTTATTTAGTAATTGAAGACAAATATTTACGGCGATCTAACTAGTTATATTTGTTTCTTAAAAAATTCTGGGTCGAAAAAGAATTGTTTGATCTGCGGCTTATACACCCGAAATTACGGTATATTTCTCTGTTATTTGTACAGATAGTTTTATGGCATTCTAAACCAGTCAATATTCCAATACTGCAAGCCTGAAGACTAGTAGAAGGTTTAATATCAGGCTTCATATCAAAACAATAAAGCAAAAGAAATATTTATACATATCACAAACTATAAAATATGTAAAAATCAGAATATATTTTTAGTAGCACAGTAAAAGTTAGATCATTCTTCTGTGATAAGAAACAACAGAATGACAATAATTTGATTAAATAGATTTCTAAATCATCTGTTTTCAATAAAGAACCTTACCCTGCCTTTATCAGAGGTGTTTATAGAAGGTGTTTATACAATTAAATCTTTCAGACTATAGAAACAAATTTAAGTTCTGTTGAGCACTTGTGTATTTAAACTTATCAAAAAATATTTAAACTGATTAAAATTACCCAAAGAAAAGGAAATACAAGGTTTTGAATATTTTTTAAACACAAATAATTAATATATAAGCATTCAAAAGAAAGAATGGAAATGTGAGGGGTGAAAATTATTTATTTTATACTGTACAAAAAAAACTGTTTTGCGTTAAATTATTGAAAATAAAAGTAAGAGACTCTTTAGATTAACAAAAAATACCCATTATTAAATAACTAAATGAAATATATGGACCATTCACTAAATTTAATGGGGAAACATATTGCAGTCAGATTTTTTTTTATCAGAAAAAACAAAGCATGAACTTTACTTTGCAAATAAAAAAACATATATCAATTAACATTAAATTCAATAACTCATAGAAACTCCAGTAATTATTTAAGTACCACAGCTAAACTTAGTCAAATTTTTTAGTCCCTTAATTGGTGCAGATTTTCAAAACAAGGCAAAATTTGGAACTTTTCGGTTAGACGGGCACCAGTGTTATACATATATATATCAATATACTGTATACATACATATGTACATGAATAATACATCTGTATTTTTATAGATCAATACATATGTACATATGTAAAAATAAAACACGCATCCGGCTAATTGGAAAGTACCCAAAAGTTTTGCACAAGCCATGCGAAAGACATCAGTTTTATTTCATAGATAGAAAGACCAAAGTGTAAAATTTTATTTAAAACAAAAAGAAATTGGAAATTTTATTTGCCTTTTTGTGTACAGCCTTTTTCTGAAGTCACAAAAATTTGGAAAAATAACAATAACTCTCAACTTTGCCTGACTTTTTTCATCCTAAATATTACAAGTAAATTTTTTAAATATTTTTTATTAAAATCTGCATCTTTTCATATTCTTACAGTGATATTTTTAAGAAGATTCATGTTTTAGATCCAGAGAAACAAATTTTTGAAGATGTAGCTGCAATCTCAAAATACAGACTCAGAAATGTGCGATTTGTGAAAAACACAAGAATTGGACCCCCAATATTTCACAAACTATGAGGTCTGGGAAGGAAAAAATTCTGATGGAATCATTTCATGATAGAATTAGTGTGTACACAATGTTTCATCAAGATCCCTGTGGGTCGGGTTACAAGGTCTGGTTGAATTGACATGGAATGACCCCGATTAGAGAATTTGCCAAAAGAACCGATGAGCATAACAAATTTACAAAATATGATTCATCGATTTGAAACTATGCGGCAACAACGCCTAGGACGAAAAGTGACTACTCAATAACAAGTTGACAAAGTTGTAACTGCTATTGTCGAACAAGAGATGACAAACGTGCAGGTACCATCAGCACTCAGGTAGTATTCCAGCACTATAAAAATGATCTGTACTGTATTTTTTGCCATTTAATCATTCAACATTTACACTAATACACTTTTGATTGCTAAAATTGCTGATTTTATGCAAATTAAATGCATTTTAGTTGCATTTTAGCTAAAATTGCCCCTAGTAGCGATATTTTAAACTTTTTATTTTCTTTATTTTTTTTTAAGAATTCGAAATCCCATGGTCTACTATGTATGCTGATCAAATTTGGTTATGTTTCGCCTAAAACTTTACTCGCTAGAGGGCTCTGAACGCCTGACGTTAATAACTAACCACCCTGTACATACATTTAATTATCATATATATCATATCTTCATATCCAATATACATACACTTAACAACATCGATTCTTTAAATCATAATTTTAAAAGTAATTTTAACAACTTTAGCTGCGGCTGTGTCATTTATATCATGCCAGGTGTAGTAAAATAATGCTTTAAAAATAAATATTTCCTAAACATAAAAATATTTATACTACAATTTTGAGCTTAAAAATCATTCTAGTACAAAGCTATTTCATGTGTACAAGTGTGACAGGTAGATGGCCCCATGGATTTGGGGATTATTGAATCAAAATGGTTCATAATTGGGACATATTATATTATAATGCCAATAAATCTATTTTATTTCAGTTATTTCTGCTTAACCCTTTCCGGCACACTGTGCCTGGTCTGGGATACACCTAATTTTAATTCCAAACTTGCAAACGGCACCAATAATGTTTTAGTAAAATTTTGCTTTTACAATAAAAACTTAAATTAAGAAATTCAATGTATCTAAAATTTCGTTTGTTAATTCCGGTGTCAGTGTATAATTTCCTATTTTACTAACAGATTTTGCCCGTGCCGGAAAGGGTTAATGGTGAAAAAAGAAAAGAAACATGCTACATATAAAAATGTAATATTTATTATAAAATTAATTTCAGGGGTTACTTGAAATGAAAATGAATGAATATTGTGGCCGACACATTTGTTTCTCAGAAGAATTTCAGAATATGTATATGTATTTGGGATTTTCCGATTAAATACCATCGGTAATTATATCAATGTCAAACTATGCAATATGAAAACAGTGTTGCAAATGGGCTCCTTTTTTTAAATTATGATTTTTGGAATGGTAAAACTCCCCTTTTTTCACCCTGTCAATGAATAAGATAATTTAACGCTAATTTTGCTATTTCAAAAAAATAGTGTCAATCAAGAAATCTGAATTTTAACACTAGAACCGCGGAGACGGGTCATTTTGACCCGTACTCAGTGAAAAGATGTCCATTCGAACCAGATAAATCTTCTGAAAATAATTTCCATATAAGCTGCATAGAAATTATTTAAAATAAATAAGTTAAATAGACTCAAATAAAAATTCTGATGTGAATTATTTTTATAAGACTTGGGTAAAGTTTTCCGCGGTTCTAGTGTTAAACAAGCTAGAAAAATTATGCATTAAGCACAGATTATGAAGCACTTTCCAACACTTAATGAAATATTTAACAAAACTTTGTTATTTAGGGAAATAATAGTGTATAGCCAAATATACCCAAATATGTATTCCAGTACTTTTAAACAGCTCTGTATTTCATATTTCAGTTGATATAATGGGAAAATTTAGTTTAGCAAGAAAATACCCAGTAGCTTGAAATTTTTTTTTCAGCATTTCATACTATTAGATGGAAACATACTTGAATACTTTTGTTCAGCCCTGTAGTTTACATTGTACCTTTATTACACGTCAGCATTAGGCTAAAATTTATTGTAAACTAAAACACTTTTAAAACAACTGAAATCACATTTTCATAAATTATCATTCATAGGCGTCCATGTACCGAATTCTTTGCGTGGCCCTGTATATCCTTTTATCTATATTCTGCAAACATTTCTCAGTAAATTGAATGAAGCTCAGCGTAAAAATGCATAGCTTATTTAAGTACCACGTTTAAATAATTTACGCTCATATTCAGTAACGTTGGTGAGCTCTTTTGGGTAGCCCTGTATATCAACTATAACATTTATACACACCATATAATGTGCATATATTTAGCAAAATATAAACGCGCATATCATAATTAAAATGCATTTCATCCCTCCATCAGCCATCATCGGACACATATACGGTACTTCGGAAAGAATATACTATTTGAAATCCTTTGTGTGGCCCTGTAAATGCTATGTACTTCATATTATGCAAGACAGTAGCGTATAATTTATATTAAGCTTCAGTGTCATATATCAATTTTATTATACATGAAACAGCTTAATATATTTAAAATATGTCACACACAATTCCCCCTTTTACCATTATCTAATGGAATTCTTTTGTGTGGCCATGTAAATGAATAATAGCTACATTTTCACATTATATTTTATAGAATGCATATTTTAATATGTTTGACAACATCTTTAAAATTCCTTTGAAACGATTTTTCCATATAGGCCGTAATGAAATGGGAAACTTTTGATTCGCCCTGTAGATAAACTAATAATGGTAGAAACTTCATTTTCAATAGGGTTCGTGCTAGGGTAAACGTCAATAACGTCCTAAAATTTAATGGCAATCCGAGTATATTAACAATTTTCCCCCATGGGCCGTAATGTAATGGAAAACTTTTGATTCGCCCTGTAGATAAACTAATCATGATAGAAACTTCATTTTCAATAGCGTTCGTGCTAGGGTAAACGTCAATAGCGTCCTAAAATTTCATGGCAATCCGAGTATATTAACGATTTTCCCCATAGGCCGTAATGTAATGGGAAACTTTTGATTCTCTCTGTAGATAAACTAATCATGGTAGATACTTCATTTTCAATAGGTGTCGTGCTAGGATAAACATCAATAACGTATAAAAATTTCATAGCAATCCGAGTATATTTACGGGAGTTAGAATGCGGGCAGACGGACAGACGGACAGACACACCGAATGCTTAAGCACTTTTCAACTTTGTTGGAAAGTGCTAAAAAGTAGATCACTGACAACGCTGTTTTCATATTGAATAATTTGAGATTGCAAAATGTACATTTAACTAAATTGTACTTGTGTTTAAAACACCTAAAATGACTAGTTTTTCTAGAGAAAAACAGAGATAATTAAAATAATTTGCATCCATTTGTAAAATAATTTGTATATGACAAGGCTTCTCATTTTAATTTGCATGGAAAATCTGTATTTAAAATTTGTAACTTCAATTGCTTGATAATATTTATCATTCCGATTTAAAATAACTTACCCTAATTTCCGGCATATAATACGCTTATCAAATAATTTTGGACACAGAAATCTTATTTACTGACTGAAGACAAATATTTGCAGAGATCTAGCAAATTACATTTCTTTGAAAAATATTTCTGATACAAAAAGTGATTGTTTGATGCGTGAATTATGCATCGGAAATTGCGCTATGTGCCTCTTTTCAGACGTATAATACACGGCTAAAATAAATTTGCTTCCTACCAGAATTTTTTGAAAATACAGTGTGGTTTACTTTTGCTTAGCATTGCCTTGGGTTTAATTTTTCAAATGAGAATTCCTGTCTATCTAAGCTGAGCTGAGATTTTGAAGAACTTATATACTGGACATTACGTTCGAAACGTGAATCGTAATTTTATTTGTTTCTCAATTAAATATATCGCACCCTTGCTGCAAATGTGTCATATCTCTAAAAAATACGTTTTTCAAGAAATGCGAAAAACTGTTTCAAGCTGTTGTAATCCCAATGGGCCTGTTTCAAATACAACCTGTCCACAATCCACTATCTAGTTGCTGGATTTTAAGTAAACAATCTCCTACTTTAATTGATTGATAGAGTAATAAAAACCGCGTAGAATGACAACCATAAGTCAAATAGCCTAATTTTTGAGTAATGACAAGGATGCTATATAAGATAATGGTTCTTTGTGTATCAAAAATTATATAATAAGTGTTTTAAAATAATCGAAATTTGATTTTGATAATCTTACGAAAAACTGTAACAATACCGAAAATTAACACGCATTCTTTTTTTTTTCAGTGTAAAAGACCAAACATGGCTGAAAAACTATTTCCTTGACCTTAAAAAGACTTACGACAAAAGGGTCGCACCAACGGATGAAAGAAACCCAGGTATGAAGAGTATCTCAGTTTCTTTTTCTTTTCTTTTTTTTAAAGAAATATATAACAGGATTCATCACGATTTTATTGAATTTGCCTTATTTAAAGACATATATATCAAGGCAAAAATAAGGCGAATTTTACCGTTTTTAAAAAGTGGCGCTAATTAAGAAATCTAAATTTAAAATCAGTATCCCACTGGCAACACTGTTTTCATATTGGATAGTTTGACATAATGTAAATGCTATCTCGATATCATTACCATCGTATATTCAAACACAACAAATTCCACACAGCGATGGGTGTGTCGATTTTCTGTCGGGCATGCGCAAAAACATAGTTTGCAGCCTTTGTATAAATTCTTAACCCTTTCCGGCACGGGCAAAATCTCTTAGTAAAATGAGAAATTATTTACTGACACCGGAATTCACAAACGAATTTTTTAGATATTTTGAAAGCTTTTATTGTATAAACAAAATTTTACTAAAATATTATTGGTGCCGTTTGCAAATTTGTAATTAATACTAGGTATCCCAGACCGGGCACAGTGTGCCGGAAAGGGTTAATGAATTAGCTCAACAAATTTTGTAAAAAGAAGCAAAAGCATTGTTGCCAGCCTTCATAATATTTTAGTCAATTATCATCTGAAGTTTCGATGATAAAAAGAGTTTTTATGTTTTTATGTGGTTTTTAAATAAATTCTGAATAAAATTAGAAAAAAAAGGTCTAGGGAAAATTTCTTATAGAAATATAATAATAATAAATAAAAAGGATTGGCACGTCCAAGTGATTATTTTGAAAAAAGAAGTTGTATAATTTCTTTTTTTCACTTTGAAATATTTTTTTCGAAAACGCCAGTGTGAAGTTAATATTAAAGAAATTAATTACTTGCTCCTGAAAAGTCTAAATAGTATACTAGATATAGAATAATATAATGATCTTATATCAAAAGTGAAGTTTAGTTGCTTTCGGATTCCAAAAAAGTTATAAGCAGTTTAATAAAACATGTATCAAAGTTCTCCATACTCCTACTGTATAATTGGTAAATTTTACGTACTTTCTTTACGACTAAAATTTAATCGTCTGACTGTGTAATAATTTTATCAAATAGGTTCAAAAATTGCGCATTTGACCCTTTCGCATAATTTTCAAAAACATTTTTTTCAAATTTAATCGGGAAAATCGGGATATTTTTCGTGGTGGGGGTGTGCCTCGTTGTTTACCAAGCTCTACTGTCTCCAAATTTTACACTGGCACTTGGATTTTTGAACGTAATGTTTTTCTTTTATTAAGTAAATGAATAAAATATTTTATTCATTATCAAATAAATTTGTTATTAAATTTTGCCAGCTTAAGCATTTATTCATCTAATATGTACAAATAAAATTGCTTTATCTTTAAAGGATTAATCCCCATAAAAAAGGAAAGTAACATTGTAATTCTAACTTTAATTCTAACAACTTTGACAACAGACATTTTGTAATTTTTTTAAGTGTATTCGTCATGCCGAATTAAAAAAAAATTACCTCAATCACTTTCTATACATTAATCTTCTGAAACAGGTAAACCAGCGCTGCATATTTTGTAACACGAGTTTACAGATTGATGAATTATTTCTATTTTGGAGACAAAGTTTTTGATCTGCAGGAATTCGTTGGGTCTATTTTTATGTTTTTATTTACACCACTATTTCGAAAGAAAAAAGTATTTTTCTTATTTATCTGTCGAAAAAAATTTGTAGAAAACTATCTCGATGGTGTTTACTATTACAAATGTTGAAAAAACATGCAACAAAAATTTTTCTTTCTAACCACTTGTATTTAAAATTGTTCCAGTGGAAACCTTGGACTCATGTACTTATTTATATGTTATGTGATAACAATGGCCATCAGAATCAAATTGTAAGTATTGTAGATATTCGGTTTTTTTCATTCATTTCATTTCCATCTGACTTGTTTTTGGTTCATAGTTATAAATGAAATTTAAAACTATTAAAAAAAGAATGATAGCAAAATAAAACAACTCAGTATGTGATAATAAGCTTCATATAAATATAAGATAAATTTAAAAGTTTCTTACCAATATGTCCTAAAATACCTTAAAAATGGGAAAGTAGAAAGGTCAACAAATTTACGATAATTTTTGCATTGGCCTTAAATTTTCCAGTCTTGAAAAAGAAAAGTGGTACAAATTGAATGTGAAGCTATGTTAAATCCAAGATAAATGTTTAAATATACTTGTTTAAGATGTTTAAATGATTTTGGCTCATTGACATAAATATTCATACTCAATTCAAAAGCTTTGTGTAATGTGTTACATAACAATAATTAAACTTCTATAAATTTGAAATAAGAGATTTTTGCAGTAAATTTCGATTTTTTTGTTACATGTTAACAGGTATTCCTGAACTCTTTAGGAAAAATCTATTAACATTAAATTACAAATATTGAAAAACACTAATATTTTTTAAGTCTTATATTATTTAATACTAAATATAATCAAATATTTTTTCAGATTTTCATTAGTTATTAAAATCATTCAGCTTTGCTATATGATAGAATAAAAGCGATACCTACGTTTATGATTTACATTAACCCCTAAAATTAAAAGAAAAAAAGACTATTTAATTGCAGATTTCGTCAACTAAATGAGGCAAAATCAGGGCTGCCAAAGGCGAAAATTTTAATTTTCTGCTTGTTCCTCTATTAACCTCCTCGGTCCAGAGACAAACGTTACGATGGGTCAGAAACATCAGTTTAAAATCACTATAAAGCATTTTCAAAAATATATCAGCGCTTATGATATGCACGCATTTATCAAAAAGGTCTAGTAGTAATTTTAACAATTTCAAAAGTATTTAAATTTTTTCAAATGGTATTCATTAGTGTCTCCTACAGGCGACATCCGGACGAAGGAGATTTAAAAGAATACATTTTAATGTATATATTTCAAGAAAATGTTGTAAAATCGGTTGTTGTCAAAATATTTTTCATTTGAAGAACTGGTATTAAATAAAGCAAAAAAAAGTAGTTGGCTGTGGCTACCCTCCAAAATTTACTTTTATTATTTTTCGACCAAAGAGTTCCTCACAATATCTTCAACTATAAACCAAAACAATTTTTGAGAAAATAACAACATAACATGTTTTTCCATTAAATTCTTCAATACTAAAACTGACTTATATGTAAAATCTTTAAAACAGATTTTAAACATCTTAAAGAATTTTTAAACCCGATTCGATAAGATTAATTTGTAAAAACAATCAACATAGCTGTCAAGTCTCCGGTTTTTGGATACGAGTATTTTAATTCAAAAAATGTTCTTATATTTAATTGGAACAATTTGGGGGATTTAAAAGACCAAAATTTTCTCTGAGATAATTGTGTTTCGCAAAAAGACGGAAACTTTTCTGAAGCCGGAGAAATCTCTGTATGAATGAAAGAATTTTTTTCCGATTAAATTGAACAAGGGTTCCAGCTGTAACACTCCGGATACCCCTAAAGTTTTATAGTTATCATTGACTTATCTAATCAACGAATCTCAACGGTTCAAGAAGTCGACTATTACTTTAACCCTTTGATCTCTGATGTGGGAATTTCTTCCTACTTAATTTTAATCTTCAAATGTCAGAATAACAATGGAAAATTTGACCAAATTTAAAAAAAATAAATTAAAGCATTTTTTGTGTATAAAATAAGCGAAATTATATGTTTTCAAAATACTATTGCCAAAGTGACATTCGGGTATTGTGAAGAAATTCACCCTCCATGGCTTAAAGGGTTAAAAGATTAGTGGTAGCTATCATGCCACAGTTGGCCACCTCTGAAATAGAGCAACGTGTCTCTTTTAGGATTTATATATTTTATAAATCAAAATTAGCTTACTGTGTGGCTCCCATTAGAAAAACTTAGGATAGGTTTGCCAAACCATGGTTGCCAACTACTACGCCTATTTAAAGGCAAATAAACATATTAGAAGCAGAAATTTTAATAAATTATTGACAATATGTAACGTAATACATAGCATTGAATATAGTATTTGGCATACATTTTACCAAAATAAAATTGTGGTTCCAAACATGGTAAGATGATTTAAACAGGCGTAGTAGTTGACAGCTCTGGGTTTGCTAATTAGGATTACAGGATTCGTATTTAGGAAAGTTCTCTCGTAGGAGTGGGGTAATACGCTATCATCGAAATGCTGAAAGCCAGAGGACACAAGGTGTGACCTTATCAGTAATCGACCGATTTCTTACTAGTGTTAGAATTCGTACCAGGAAATTTTGAAAAGCAATTGTCATTTATTTTATTTGTGGAATAGCTATCATCTTATAAAACAAGAACAACTATTTAAACTTATTGGTTAACGGTCAATTACCTTGAAAACTAGACTTATTCCAAACCGGTTGAAAGATATTTCTTAACCCATTAGTGCCTAGCGTCCCTTTTTAGGGACGCTTCAAAAGGTGCATGTAACACTGTTTTTGACACCGGTGAAAAAGAACAGTAATCTTTATTTTATTTAATTGAAACGTTTTTGTAATTAATGAACTAAACTTAATTCTTTTAAAAATAGTGGTGCCAGCCGAATAAAATTTGCGCAAAAGGTGGTGGGCACTAAAGGGTTAAGAGAACCATACAATACGGACTCCTATAGAATTGTAATTAAATATATTTTCAATAAAAAATCGTGCACATTTTGTTGTAGTAAAATAATTTTTAGTATTTTTAGTTAGGTACACGAGTGTAACTTATTATTTTACCGTATCCGTATGACACAAAATCTCGCGATGAGATAAACTGCTTGTATCAAAGCAAGAAGTTTATTTCTTAATGAAAGCATGTGTCATTTCAAGATAATCAGATATCCTTTATTTTAATCAGATTTGTTTTTAAATTAGGAAATAAAATATAAAATAAAGATATTCTCTATAAGAAATTTTTATTTTAACATATTTGAATTCATAATCTTTTTTCTTTTAGACTCGCCTGTAAAAGTCGCCGTCTCCATGTTCATTTTGGACATTTCAGATATTAATGATAATAGTATGGTAAGTTTGAAAATTTGTTTTACTTATTTTTTCACAGGAAAATAACGGTAGTTTCGAAATGTGATAATATAATGTTTGGAAAATTTGTAAAAGTGATTTTTTTAATACAAATTTTGAAAGGCGCATATTATTCTTAACCTTTAACACTAGAACCGCTGGAAATTTTACTGTAGATTTAGAAAAGTATTTCACATCGGAAATTTTATTTAAGACTATGTAACTTAATTACTTTAATTATGTTTCTGGAACATGTACTTAACTATTTTTATAAAGTAATTACTGGTTCAAATCAGCATGTATTCATTTGGTACGGGTCAAAATGACCCGTCACCGCGGTTCTAGTGTTAACCCCTTGGGGACAAGCGAAACGTATACATGCCGCAAATGGGGCTTAATAATCCTTGTTTATTCCCATCGTTAAAATTTTATTGTAAAAATTGCCTTATATAATCTGAACATTTTTTCGATTTAATCAGTCACAAATATTTCTTTTTCTTTTATTGAAAATTTGTAATTCTTAAAATTTATCTTTAATTATTATGATTAACTCATAAAAGTACACCTTTCTATATTTTGCATTCAAACAAAACAAATGTATTTTTTAAGTTGTCGTTTTTATTAGTAAATTTAAAATGTATGCATGAAAATATATTTCTATGTGGTAGAGATTTTCAAGCTTAAATATGCTGCAAATTTAATATTAATCTCTTGCGTTTTAGAGCTGTTAGCGCCAGTAGTTGCCACTAATGACTATTTTTATATTCTACTAACACCATCGTTTTTAAAATGTAAGTTTGCGTAAGTTTGAATTGGAAATTTTATCAAAATGACTATTAAAAAATTCTGTTTTGAGAGAGAGGTGCGAGCTAGAATTAAAAAATCCCAATCTTGAATAGGGTGTTAGTAAAATTTTATGCAGATGGGAATAACAAGCTACAGTATGATATCATAAATGTTTTAATTTATACGGGGATTATGTTGAAAAGTAGCACCACAATGTGCCTTTCAAATGTAAAATATAAAAAGGTTTCCTTTCATTTTTTTAAAAATTCATAAATGGCCCTTAGTTTAAAAATAGCCCTCATAGCATATTCTGTCTAACATAAAATTACCCTTTAAAATATTATCTACGCACTAAGTTATATCACTAGAAAGATATTATTCCCGTCTCTTTTGAAATCTTATCCAGCAATATGACAACACAAGTCTACTCGAATTCTCGGCACGTGCACGTACGCTTCTCAAGGAAAGAACTGTGCGCACCGCACACGTAACTGCTTTTCACTTACGCTTCCAATGTTCAACTTAAAACATATTTTCATCTACTCTTTCTCCCTTCCTCTCAGACTCCAGGTTTTCACCTATTTTTCCTAGGGCTCTCCAAGTGTTCTTCTGACCAGTTGTTCATTGGCAGGTCATAAAAGAAGAATATATTTTGTTCATCAACTCTTGCTTTTCAGTTACTTATCTCTATTGTATTATCCTCATTCTTTTAGATAAAAGCCCATCTTATGATATTTCCTTTTATACACTGTACTCATTTTATTCTCAAAAAAATAAAAATTTATCCATAGCTCGCGTGCGTAGATAATGATATGCAGATAAATATCGGGTCGATCGGAAAGTCGTTTCGTGTCGGAGAAAGGAATTCGTACCGGAAGATTCTGCCCGTTAATTATTAGACATTAATACAGATACCTAATATGTATGTAATAACTAAGAGGAAGAATTTTTAAGCACGCCACGACTTTCCGATCAACCTACTACTATACAACAAGGAAATAAAATTAATTAAGCAGTATTTTACATTGCTTATGAGTTTTTTTAACTTCAGTTATCTGACATCTCCCACAATGGCTGAAAATATGCTATAAAGGGTCTAACTTTCCCAAAATACATGATAGATATACTATATATATGATAAATACGGAAAAATTGTGCAAATTTAACAAAGTTTACGCAGTTCATCTTATAGGAACAATATCCTGTTTTTCAAAGTTTATCTTCACATACATATTTCAATTAGTCTGAACATTGTCAATTTACATGTCCATTAGACAGTATTTTAGAAAAATTACTTTAGAAAAAAGTTGAAAATGGTTTATTTTCATAAATACAAAATATATATACACATGAAATTTTTTCCCTAGGCTTATGTTGGTATTTTATTAACTATTAATTGACTAAAACAGTTGGAGTAGTCACTAATTGTTTCTCCCAGCTTTTTTTTGTGTATCGAAGAATTTCTGTCATCCTTCAAGTTTTTAATGCTAGGATGATGAGAAATACTTATCGTTGTAATAATAAAACTATATTAAGTACTCAATGTTATTCTCCCAATACTGTTTCTGCAGCGACTCGGTAATAACATCCATTAGACTGCCAAAAAGTAGGTGAAGTTTGTGATACTACAATGATAATACATAGTCAGAGCTCCCAAATGAATACCAATATTTTCTAACAGAAAATTTAATGGAAGGTTTCTAAAACATTTAAACTGGAATTGCCGTAATTTCCGGAGTGTGATCCGCAGATCAAACAATTCTTTTTCGTCCCAGAAATTTTATTTCGAAATTGAAGCCAAATATTTACCGCGATCTAAAGAGATACATTTTATTTAAAAAAATTTCTGGGTCAAAAAATAATTGTTTGATCTGTAGATTATACGCCGGAAATTACGGTTGTTAATTCTTCATGAATTAAAACTTGTAAGTCATCAAATATAAAACATCCGATTTGAAAACGATGCCCTTGTTTTGTCATTCTGAATTCACATATGAAATTTTTGAATAGTAAGTTTCTTTTACCTTTGTTGCGGAATATTTATCATCTTATAAAATAAAAATAACAATTAAAACTGTCTGGCGAGAATTCGGAATTTCCATATAAAAAAATCCACTTTCAAATAAAACGTTTCGCACAGAAACGTTTTCCCGATTTATCCGTACGTCAAACGGGCAACGTGCTCTTGCCAATCAAGATTTACCCATATCACGTACAGGCAAGTAATTTCAAATCATGATTTATTATTCTCACAATTAAATGTTATTGTAAATTTTGTATTATTTAATCCGAGCACTTTACTAATTAAACTAGGCAAAAATTCCTGTTTTAAAAAACGGTGATAAAAGATGGTAATAAAACGGGTGATAAGAATACATGCCTTATCTAAGCATAGAATCGTTGCAATTCAAGAAGTAGCCTTTCTCTGATAAAACAGTCACCTCATAGAAGATTATTATAAAAGACTATTTTACAAAACATTCTTCTAAAACAGATTATCCAATAAAATCAAAATAACGTTATAAACGTTTTAGTGAGAATTCGAATTTTCTATATAAAAATTCCGCTTTCAAATCGAACATTTCATAATTAGTGATAAATATTTTATGTTAGAGGTATCAAACTGTGGTCTGCCTGATACCATTAAAATTTTATAGGAATGCACATCTTAGCTAATCATCGAATCCCTGCCATTCAATAAGCAGAATTTTTCTTTACATTTTTTGTGGAATCCGCTGAGCTACAGTTTGACCCTTCTGTTTGAAGTGCATTTCGCACCACATTTTTCTAGATGCTGTAATTAATGTTTAGTGTTTACACTTCCAAGCAGCTACCGTAATTTCGGGTGTATAAGCCGCAGATCAAACATTTCTTTTTCGACCCAGAATTTTTTAAGATACTAATATAACAAGTCAGATCGCCGTAAATATTTGTCTTCAATCACTAAATAAGATTTCTGGATCCAAAAAGAATTGTTTGATCCGCGGCTTATACACCCGAAATTACGGTAATTCGATGGCAGCGCCGCAAAGTGATTGTTTTAAAATATTGTCTAAAACAATATTGGTATACGCCACTTCCACACTACATAATTCCAGACAATGTACCAGGGTCACCAAACCACTTGAACTACTTTTGTAGCAGCTGGATACACAAGATACGTTGCACTATGTATTAAATTGGCTTGAATTTATTTATTGAAGTAATGTATCTACTTTCGAAATTTATTACGCGGCGAATTAGATGTCTGGACATACAATTGACGCTTCTATTTATATTTGACATAGTCCACTTTTGTTTTCATCCCCTTACATATTTTAAATATTTCGATTTGCAAATTTTGAACATTGTACTGTACACAGACTAAACATTCGGCAACAATACATTAATTTGATTTCCTCTTTTCTCATAAACAGACGATCGCAGGTGGGTCGGTTGAATCCTCATATAAAGCATTACTTCACAAAAAGTTGGCAACATTTTTTTATGTCTTGGTTCATTTCTATGGGTGGCACTACCTGAAACCTTGTTGACAGTGTATCTGGGTGCTAAATTTTATGGATCGCATATGCAGATGATCTAATTTTAGTTACATGGGCCTCATCGCGCTGCACATTGTAACAGAAAAGGACTGCCACTTTATAGATTATTGAAGAGTGAGCTACATTAAATAAAATGGAAATCTTTATAATAAAACTTAATGCATTACTTTTGAGGAACCTAAAAATTGAAAAATTCGCAGTTTTTAAAATTTTTGACCATACACTAGTTTGTGGTGCATATGTAAATCATTTAAAAATTAATATATATTACATGTATTCAGTTAACTCCTCGACACTATTATTGAGTAGAGAAAATCGCCTTACGTAACTACAGAACTCTACGATTAAATAAAGTGAAGAATTTCTATTACAAATTAGTGGTGTCTTATCTTGTATAAGAATATAAAATATGTAGGGGGAACTGGGGGACATTGATACAGCTTTATTTAAAAAAAAAATTTTTGGTGTCTAGAAAGCAGAAATTTCAAGTTATTTTTCTATGTGATGTCAGCAAAACCAGTGTAGTGTGTTATAAAAATGTACAATCGTTGTTTTATATATTATTTTTGCATATAATTTTTAAAAAATCAAAAAAAGTAATTTGTATCAAAGTGCCCCATCCCCGGGGCAGATTGATACACTTTGAAATGTCTGGGAAAAATGGAGACAAAATAACACCAATGCATATTTTTTACAAAAAAATAGTTAACAAACCATTTTATATATATTTATAGAGATTAAAATCGCACACAATTTATTTGCAAGCGATATTAAAGCAATCAAAATGAAATGTATAATGACCTGATATTCTGGCTGTTCCTTGTACGTTTGTTGGCTGTGGTAACTTTGTCATATCTGGCACTTTAACCCCAGAATTCTCTTCTTTCTTAGTAAAGGTGAAAGAATTACCGTAATTTCGGGTGTATAAGCCGCAGCTCAAACAATTCTTTTTCGACCCAGAATTTTTTAAAAAACAAATATAACTAGTCAGATCGCCGTAAATATTTGTCTTCAATCACTAAATAAGATTTCTGGGTCCAAAAAGAATTGTTTGATCTGCGGCTTATACACCCGAAATTACGGTACTAGGTTTTCTGTTTATAAATCGGTTTACAAACAGAAAATAAAGGATAATTATATTAAAAATTGTATTTATAATATAATTATCATGTACTGTTCTGCAGCTTGTTTCTCTTACTTAATATTTCTCATGTCGATAATACTTTTTCCTCTGGAGAATCGATATAAATTTGAGATTTGCCAGGCTACCGTCCATTTCTTTTGTTAATTCTACTAGCATTAGATAATGTGTAAGTTTGTAAGTCTTCTGTTTGCAAAAATACCATAAAATGTTCTAATATAAAGAAATTAGAGCTATTTCACTTCAATAAAAACTAATAGTAGAAATGTTTGACGAAAAATGGTTGAATTAAGGAGTGTATGGTAAAAATAAAAATAAAAGGTAATGAAAAAATGAACTAGAAAAGGATTTAGGTTGTACCAATGTGCCCCGACAAAGACTGTATCATTGTGCCCCATGCAGCCATTTTAAATAAAATGAGTCGCAAATCCAACGCATCATAATTTATCTAACAATAAAGAATGAAGAACTGATAAAGATTAGCGTTACTTGCCAGGGAGGGTATTCTTTTCGGTTGAAAATACTGGGACAGTTGTATCATACCATTTCGATTGTACAACTCAGATTTACTTTTGACCTACAAAAACAATTTATCACCCATCTCATTTCATCAAACTATTGAATCATTCCAAAAATTTCTGTATGTTGTTAATTTCACTAGTATCACCTTTTGAAGCTGTTGTGAAACTTCCTGTAATGACCCTGTGTGCTGTACAGGGGGTGTATCAATGTGCCTCAAGTATCAATGTACCCCAGTTTCCCCTACTTCCATAACCTAAAAATTAATTCGTGCACTACAGGGTTACTAACAAAGTTTGAATTATTGCTTGAAATACGTGAATTTAAAATCTAGTATTTTTTAAATATTCGTATAGGATGTGTGACATTAAGATTTTTTTAATGTATTAGATTTTTTTATAAAACACATATTCAGCTCATATTTGGCCTAAGTTTTTCTAATACTCTAAAAACAAACAATAGTTTAAGCTATTCTTTTAATTTTTCAAAACATTAGGCAAGTAATTTTTTTTTTCAAAAAAGTTAATTTAATATAATCTTATTTTTCACAATTATAGGATTACTCTGCAATGTTTTATTTTCGTCAATCATGGAATGATTCCAGACTTCGCTACACAGACAGAAGTGAAGTTATGACACTGAGGAGTGCAGATGACGTGTGGACACCGGATTTATTTTTTACATCAGGGAGAGAAGGCTCACTTCATACAGTTGTACATCCTAACGTTTTTCTAAGAATAAAGCCCAGTGGTGAAGTCTTATATAGCATTAGGTAAAATCATCTCATGCCATTTTAAATTTTTTATAAGCATAACAAGGGAATAATATAGAAAATAATACTGGTGTTTAAAAAACCAAAGTCTGTAATATGAAAATCATTGTCATATTCTAGCACTAATTTATGTAGAAAGATATGAAGTAAGGCTCATTATACTTTACACTGTCAGAAATATGCAGAAAACTGCTGAGTCATTTGACTGATTTTTTGTTAAAGCTTACTTCATCATAATTTGAAGATATTTTGACTAGTGTTTCCAGATGTCTTTCGTAAATAGTGGCTCCGAACGCTCTGGCAACCTTTAATTTCTTATAGTTTATTTTCCTATTTTTATTTTGGAGCCGATATTTACGGGGAACACCTGGCAACTCGAATTATGACGATATTTTTAACCAGTTTATAGTCAAATTAAGTTAAATTTATTGTTAAGTAACCGTTATCTGTGAAAATTTTCAAATACCTGTACAGTTTGTTGCAAATTTTTAACATCGTGTAGATTTATTATTTTTCGTTTCGCTTATTAGCAAATGGAACATGAATCTGTTTGTATTACAAAATTTTTACTCTCTCTCCCAACATATACAGTGAAACCTCTGAATAAGGGACATCCATGGGACCGGAACTTTTGTCCCTTAAATAAAGGTGTCCTTTATTCAGAGTTTTGATTGTTATTTTTAATTAATCGTTCAGAATGTTATAACAAATCATTAAAGGTGAAGTTTAAATGCACTCGAAGTGTATAAATTACGTTAATGAGACACGAAAGGAATAGCGAATTAATAAATTAAAATTTTCAATTGATTATTAAATCATATTATTAAATCATTATTAAATCATTATTTGTAGAATTATTGTTTTTTTAAATTTTATATACAAATTCTATATATGCAAAAAGTATTAAAACATTTAAAAGACTTTTACTTGGAGTGATCATTCAAAAGTATTTATTTTACAAATTTCAATTTTTCACTACAAACCTTTCAAGTGTTCATTTACCTTACTTATGAATTTTAATTTTTCATTATCAGCAGTCTTTGAAAAAAAAAACATTAAAATGATGTGCTCAGTTAGCGGAAAACATTTTGCACATCTACATATTAATTTTTTAACGGAAAGGTCTAAAACTGGAATGCCCAAGTATGGAAGTGATTTGGAATCGAATTGTGTTATCACATTTTTTAGTAAATAAATCTGTTGATTTACCGTAATATCGGGTGTATAAGCCGCAGATCAAACAATTCTTTTTCGACCCAGAATTTTTTAAGAAAAAAATATAACTAGTTAGATCGTCGTAAATATTTGTCTTCAATCACTAAATAAAATTTCTGGGTCCAAAAAGAATTGTTTGATCCGCGGCTTATACACCCGAAATTACGGTATAAGCGATTTTGATCGCTTACGTTTTTAAGGTGAGATATACGTTTTTACCCTTTCTGAGTATCGCGTAGTTTGGTCTGAAACAATCTATTTGAAAATATTTTCTACAAGATCTATTGTGTGATGTTAGTGGGATAAACACACTGATGTCAAAGTGGATTTTAGGGTAAATAAATAATCATGAATTGCGTCGTAATCCACTGTATCCACATGACTGTCTGTCTGTTTGATAAATTCACAAAAATCTGCATTTTCATTTTCATCACAGATATATTATCTGAAATACATCATTATCTGAAATGCAAAAACTAGTCCCATTGATCTCATTTTCAACTGTCCTTTAAATCGAGTGTCCCTTATTCAGAAGTAAATACATTACACGTCCTATACCATGCAACTGGGACCGTAAGTTTTGTCCCTTAAACAGAGGTGTTATTATATGAGGTGTTATATATATTACTAGCTGACCCGCCCAGTGTTGCCCGGGTCCGTATTAACAATATTAAACGAACTTGAAATTTGTATGATTTTATCATTAACTCGTTACATGCAGAAATGCATTGTCTGAAATACGTAACCACTGACTGTGTGAAAAATCGGTTTTAAAAACAACAACTAATATTAATCTCTAAAAATACTCAAAATGAGCAATGAAAAACGCGGGAGGGAATATGTATCCAACGATTGCATGATTTTCGCGTTAAAAAGTTGATATTTACCCGTAAAAATCACTGTTAAGTCACGTAAGTAATTATTATTTTCACATACAAATCCCAAGTGAAATAGTTTGAATTTCAAACTAATTATATCACACTTAAATCCGACTATAACATGAATGAAATCGATACACGATGGTAGCTAAAAGATTGGTATATAGTATTATAATTTCAGAGCTATTTAACAAAAGTAAGTGTTATTTTTAATCAAATCTTGTGTAATGTATACTCTGTGAATAAATTCCTAACCTTAAACTTTTGAACCGTAAAAAGAACCTGTCTGTAACCTAACAGCGACTTAACAGTACCCTATCGTAAATTAAATATAACAGAAATGTAATATAGCCTTCACTTTATAGTAACATATTCTTATTCTAACCATAACATAAATGCAATTTAACTTTAATCTAACTTTAACCTAAATAATATAATAGAAAAAAAACATTTTAAAAAATTACTATTTCTTCGTAAAATATGCTTCAGCTGTAATTCATTTCTTTCAATTCGTTTTATTAATACAAAATTCCTTCCTCGTGCTTTTGTTTGAGACATTAAAATTTCAGCGATAAATGGTTTAATATTGCAAACCTTTTTTTCGGTTTACTTCGCCTCCACCTATCTTTTTCTCCATGGTGTACAGCAGCTGTGATTTAAAAAAAATCCTCATTTAAACTGACCGTTTGCCAGTCTATGAATTTTAAAGGTCTGTCCCAGCTTTTTTAATTATCTCTGCTAAAATTTTATGCAACCAATCAACCATAAGAAAATGAAAGGGAAAAAAAGCGAAAAAAGGCGATTTTTTATGAGAGTGAGCTTTGGAATTTAATTAATTACTCAGTTAATAAATAGAATTTTGAAATTCTGAGCTTCAGTTGCATCAGGAGAGACATTGGGCTACTCTCAAAAAAATTTTGAGCTTCGTACGTGCTGTAGATTTTGCTAGCCATCGCAGACACACACACAGACACACACACAGATACACACACAGACAGAGCGTTTTGTTCTTTTATTAGTATAAGATATGATTATATGAGGCCCTTATTCGCAGTGTCCATTATTTGAAGGTTTCACTGTAAGAACCACAAAACGGGTAGAGATGTTAGCAAAAAGGATGTTGCTTTTTACTTTATTTAATTGTGTACTTTGCAATAATTTTCTACAAATAAATAAGGCGAAAGTTTCTATAGGAGTAGAAACTTTCACGATTATAACACCAAAAGGCACAATTATATATATATATATTCCCCCATTACATTTTGATACCACCCTTGCTTCCTTTATATCATGGATAAAAATAGCGTGATACAATAAGAGACTATGCATAAATGACTACTGTAATTTTCCGTGGTTAACCTTCAAATCAAAAATTTTTGTTTTGACCCAGAGAAATCATTCAGTAATTTGAGATTAATACATACCGCGATACAATATGTGTCATTTTATTTTTGAAACTTTTTGTGTCGAAATAGAATTGTTTGAGGTACGGGTTTTATATATTTAAATTACAGTATTTAATCCTTTGATTACGAGCCAGCACTACATTGTTGCCAATGCACTACTTATTTTAATTCAGATTTCTTCATTGGCATCATTTTTTTGATGATGTAAAACTTACTTTGCCTTCGACTCAGTTGATACCTTAATTAGATAAAGCAAAATTTCGGGGTTGCTACGCTTCAGGGACTTTTTCAGTTGAAATATCAGTGTATTATAATAGAAAAAAAATATCTAGGTTAACCCTTTGAGGGGCAAGCAATTGCGTTCGTGTAATTCTGAACTCCCACCGGAAATTTGTAAAAAAGTTATATCAAAAAGAGGAAAAGCAATTTCACGCCTGTTTTCCACCAAAGTTAGAAAAGTGAAATTTGATGAAATTTTTCTGGTGTGAATCTTCATCTATCGTAGGTGGTATATAATATATACCACCGCCCCTCAAGGGGTTAATCCTGTCGGGGGCAAGGTACTTCCATTCGCTAAATGCTGAAATGAATGAATGACACTAGAAATTATAAAAAAAATATTTCAAAAGAAGCAATATCTTTTGTTCACGTATTTAATGAAAGAAAATTTTTCATTCCAGTATTTTGTTGTCAATGCTGCATTTTGGAATTAAAATTAGGGGATCCAAAAATAAATCGCTGCCGTCGAAGGGGTTAACCCTTTGAGGGGCAAAGCCCTTCTATTTATTAAATGCCGAAATTATCGAATGGAGCCAGAATTTAACCCATTAGTGCCTAGCGTCCCTTTTTAGGGACGCTTCAAAAGGTGCATTCAGCACTGTTTTTGACACCGGTAAAAAAGAAAAGCAATAATTATTTTATTTAAATGTTGCATTTTCGTGATTAACCTTTAGATTACGGAGTAGAACTGGCAACTATTTTTATATTCATTCGTACCACAATTTAGAAGAAAAATTCTTCGTATTAGCTATCTCGTGAAATTACACTAGTATTAGTTTATGATAGGGACTAGTTTTCAAAAATTGGTGCGAAAACAATAAAGAAATAGTCTCTGGGACGACATATATCCCAACCCCGTAAGCAAAGGGTTAATGAACAAAACTTAAATCTTCTAAAAATAGTGGTGTCAACCAAATAAAATTTACGCAAAAGATGCTGGGCACGAATGGGTTAAAAGGAAATTTATTACAAAATAGGTAAACGCTTATCTTCGCATATTTGATAACATTAAAATTTTCATTTCAAAATTCTGGTGTCAATGTGGCATTTTTCAATTAAAATAAAGTGATATCTATTTTATACCACCGCCATTCAAAGGGTTAAGCACATGAAAATTCACTTTATTTAGGAATAGATTCTTTGTAAAAAAGTACTGGTGGCGAAGATTTGCTGGTTTGGAAATTTCCTGAAGCATGGCGACCCTGATTTTACCATTTACAAAAAAGTAGCCTATTGGCAACAGTTTGAGCACTATCGAAAATTTTACTATCCAGTCATGTTACTATTCAGAGCAGTTTTGTTGGAAGTAAATTTCACATCGAAATGTCCTTGTATAAGTGTATGACACAGATTTTTTAAGAAATGAGACGAATAAAATAAGGAAATTTTTCATGTAGTCTAAGTATGTGTAAGTATCTAATAATATTTAGATAGTGTTCTAACTAAAGGAATAATGTTCTGATTATGAATTGTGATTTTTTTTTCTGACAGAGTTACAGTGAAGTTTTCATGTCCAATGGATCTTCAATATTTTCCACATGATATTCAAAAGTGTGAAATGAGAATAGAAAGTTGTGAGTATTCTTAAATTTATTATTTCTGTTAAACTTTGCCTATAAATAAATTTATTATTTATTTTGTATTAATAACTGAAACTTCTACGAGTATTACGAATGATTTTTTTTTATATTTTTTTAAGTAAAAAAAAAAAATGTGGAGAACATTTATTTGCAAAATCTTGTTACTATAATACTTTAAAATTCAATTATATATAACGAAATAATAAGGTTGCCATTATGCTACTTCTTTTAAATTCAGATATTTCAACACCACTGCTTTTATGAAGTAAAAACATTCACCTTATATACCGATAGATAGATTAGATTTAATATAAGCAGAATGTATTATTTTACAAAGTGGTGGCAATCAAGAATCTGAAAAAAAATGTAATGAACTTGTAACTAGTGGCATAGTCATGAAAGGGTGTCCAAAATGCTGGATATCGGTGATATTCTAAAGTTTTCTTTTCCATGATTAATAGCAACAATTTCTACGATTTTATAACGTAAGGAGAACTTTATAAAATTAGAGATATACAGAACATTCTGACGGCCAGCGTGGCTACGTTAGAGGTCTGCACGGGTAGGTATTTCCAGGACCGGACCGTTTATACTTTTACATTTCTAGGCCTGGCCCGTTATGGCCGACACAATTTGTACTATTTCTAAAAAATTCCGATTTTTATCATATGATTAAGATTCTTTTAAGAATACTGCATACATATCTATGGGATGATTTTACAGTATATTTTACAGGCAATACACATTAGCAACAATAATTACTTAGATTCTTATGCTTTTAACATTCAAATAAAAATTCATTAAAAAATAATATAGTTTATAATAAAAGAAAAAAAAAAGAAAGTTATAAACATCATAACTTTTGAAGCTGGATAATAAAAGTAGATTTATGAAAGTATTTCTGTATCTATTTATTAAAGATTCCAAATACGAATTCATTCTCAAATCCAAAGAAGCTACTTTCTGATACATTTATGAATTGATTTGTTTTTGGAACTCATAAGATTAGGAGGTGTTTTTGTTCAGAAACGATGTACCGTAATTTCGGGTGTATAAGCCGCAGATCAAACAATTCTTTTTCGACCCAGAATTTTTTAAGAAACAAATATAACTAGTTAGATCGCCGTAAATATTTGTCTTCAATCACTAAATAAGATTTCTGGGTCCAAAAAGAATTGTTTGATCCGCGGCTTATACACCCGAAATTACGGTAATCGAATGGCGTTATCCATTTTTTGATACAAGCAATTAAATAAAATAGTGTCAAAGTTAGCGTATTGAATAGAATTTCTGGAAGTGACAGTATGAGAAGAAAGAAAAATCTGCAACCATTTGACAAGAATCTCTTATATCTCTACAAATTTATACAAGTATCTTATTTACCAAAAATGAAAAATGCTATTCGATTCCAAATCTCTTCAGTAGTCAGATTTGTCAATTTTATATTTTTATAGCTAAAAATTAGTTAGAAAATGTGTCAAACTTTCGTGTAGTTGAGAAGCGAATTTAAAAACCACCAAGAAGTACATATCATAAGATTTAGTTAACATAAGTTCTTTATCGCTATTAATAATTTTACAAATCATGTTGTCTGCCCTACACATCTTAAAAACAATTAAATCTAGTTCCATCCCAGCTGTCAATATATATATAGGAAAACCATGAAAGCCTGATCTCGGCCCGGCACGAGTCTGCTAAAAAATATTCAGCCCGGGTTACACACAATGTAACTGTCCGATGCCGATCTCTACACTGTACAAGTTACATTTCTGTATTGATGATGTCAAACAAGTATCGGCTCGTGACGTACATTAATACTTATTCTCGTTAAATCTTTACGGCGCAGAACACTTTCATTGCTGAAGTATTGAGGTTAATAATAGGCACCGGAATTTGAAAACAACCTTATTTGTAAATAAGAAAAAGCTATATTTCACGCAAGAAATAAACCGAAATTATTTTTCAACAATGTTCTGGTGCTAATGTGGCGTTTGGGAATTAAAATTAAGTGGTTTCATAGACATACCACCGACCCTCAAGGGGTTGAAGCCATGTTCATTGAAAGTAGCGCATATTTTATCGTTTCCATTTAAATGTTTATAAAGGGCCGGTAAGACCGCTAAATTTTTTATCTGCCGGGCCCGATGCGTTAGAAAATTTGAAACCATTCCGCCAACCCGGGCCCGTGTAGACCTATAGGCTACGCTGCCGCGGACAACACTGATAAGTAGTACCGTAATTTCCTGCGTATACGCCACAGCTCAGATAACTCGATTTCCGACCAGAACTTTTTTTTAGTAAAATGTGACATGCTGTTGCTTAGCATTTATTTGAATTCATTTTTGAAATAAAGTTTACGGTATGAAAAAGAATTAATTGAGCCGCGGCGCATATGCGGGAAATTACGGTATGTGTGAGAAACATTCATGGTAAAAGTTTTTTTTAAAACGTGAACATAAAAAAATGATAATAAAAAATAAATTTTAATGCGTTACCTGCTTCGCACACTCCTTGGAATTTCCAGGTACTCTGGAAATGGACGCTATTGATGATTTAAAAAAATTCACAAACAAAAATTCATAAAAAAAACACAACTCACTATCATCATCTTTATTCACAGATTTTGCAAGGTTTTTCTGCGGTGAAATACTTTGAAACACTCTTAAAATTTATTAGTAAAAATATGCGAATCCTGTAGTTAAGGAAGATATTTTGCTCTAACCATTCGCTGCCCAATGTCAGCAAATAGCCGCTCAACATTTACATGCATTGTAAAATTAAATAATATTAAAATTTGTGTTGCTATTTCTTTTGTGTTAATTACATTATTAATGATGAACTGTAGAATAATTTGACATTTTTTATCCTTTTTCTAAAATTTTTCATCAAATTTGCGCTGGATTATTCGGGACGAGGCATTTCCCGACCATCCCGATTAAAAGAGAGTCTGCTGTATCTACATGTATACATGAGTGATAAAATTGTTATCGTGCTAAGTAATCTAAAAAATTAGTTTAAAATAGTAAGTATAAACACAATGTTTTGTTTTATTAGAATTTTGTTCGAAAAACTCCATTTCGCAATATCATTGTGTGCTTTATAACTAGCTAACCGCATACCTTTTTTGAAAAACTGGAGATATTCTTTCATAAAGACCTTATATTGTACAGAATAAGTATCTTTTTCAAACATTCATTTTTCACACTTAGTGTAATAAATGTTTTTGGCAAAATCTTCATTAAAATAATTTGCTTTTTATTGCTGTTTATAACATATTGTATTTTACTTTTACCGAAATATCAAGTAACTGCTAACTTATACGATTTTTTGTCATCATTATTTACAAATAATGATTCCTCAAATATGTTAAACTTTATTTAACGAAAATAATGGCTAAGAAACATAGTGGAATTTTGAACTAAAGCATACAGTGAAACTTTGCATAGCTTTATGAAAACTTTTACTTGATACCCATCATTAAATCACAATAACATTATCAAATGTTTCGCAACTTATAAAAATACTATGTCATATATTTTATACAGCTGAATGCTGCTTTAAAGAATATAGGAGTACAACATAAGAATAACTATTACGAAAAAATACCTTTGAATAGGTATCGAAAGGTATGAGCTTTACAGCATTTCCTTCATTAAATTTGCGTGAGGCTTATCATTAAGAGCTGTTGAGTTTAGCGGAGTAGTTGCAAAGACGCTTAAAATATTCAAATTTAATGCAAAAGTTTCTAAAGGTTTTTCCTCATTAAAAATGTGTTATGCTCATCATTAACATTTGGTGATTACAAAGGACAGTATATGAAAGTAAAATATTCACAACTAGAGCAAGATTTTAACAGGGTTTATCATGTGGTACGGATATTTCAGAAAAATACTGATATTTTGCTATTTTCTTCCATTAAAGCAACCTTTTTCTCTTTTTGAAAAAAATAATGATTAATGAATTTTGAAATATATATATGGCTAATTCCATGGGTTCTGTAGTGTAAGTCACATAACTTATTAATTGCTATGCTTGTTAGCCACCGTTATTTTCGAAAAGTCTGCTTGGCCTTATTCAATTAATGAGAAAGTGCCAATAAAATTAATCGCATTTTTTTTTTGTTCTATAATACTGGTAGCCAAAAATCGTAGCCTGTGACTTACACTACAAGTACTCATGGAAATAGCCATATATATTTCTTATGTAGTTGAAAATGAAAAAAATATATACCATGTCTTTTTAAAATGGATTATTTTTTAATTTAATAATTTTTTTCTGATTAAAATAATTTTTTAATGAAATCTTATAAATTATATATTTTGGTTGTAATAATTTATTGATGCAAGTTCTACGCCACAAATGGCTGATGTACACTTCCATTTTTTATAGTATTTTTCACTTTATTTAATCTCAAAAATTCTATCATTAAAAAAATCAAGAAATGGTATTAAAATTTATTGGTATCATTCGGCCAAATCTGGCGCAACACGTGCATCCCTGATTGTTTTATAATGAGGAAACTTGAGATGTTTGTGGGTAATTCTATGAGCACATGTCGTGTAAGTTACATACTACGATTTTTGATACCAGTATTTTAGAACAGAAAATGTGACTTATTTTATCAGAGATATTTTATTAAATAAATAAGACCATGCAAACCTTTTGAAAATAACGGTGACAAACAATTTAGCCGTTGCTAGAAATGTGACTTACCCGACAAGTGCTCATGAAAATACCCTTGAGTAGTGTTCTCGGCCTTTATTAATTTTTTTTTTATGATAAGAACATATAAGCATATTAGAAGAATTTTAATACATTATTTTAGACTGTAGATATATTTTCAGGTCTTATATTGTACAGAATAAATATTTGTTTAGGAAAAACTCCTCATTTATTACATTTAGTGTCATAAAAACCATTATTATAAGAAAAATCTTTCTAAAACAATTTGTTTTTTATTGCTGCTACAATATATTATATTTTCCTTTTTAACAAATATTATGTGTTAACTTCTACGATTTTCCGTTATCACTATTTACAAATAATGATTCGTTATTGATAAAATTTGAAATTAAATGAGTTAAACATTACTAAACAAAAATAGTGGTTAAAAAAGAATTTTGAAAAAAAAAAAACTACAGTCGAGTCTCTCTATAACGAAACTCCATACATCGAATTTCTCTATATAACGAATTTTTATTAGAAACGGTTCCCTTTTCGCATGATTACATTAAAAACAGTCTCTATATAGCAAAATATCTATCTCTACATAACGAATTTTTTCATAAATTGGTCTCAATTTATTCAGTTTAAAAAAAACTTCGAAATCCTATGGAATCAATTTTCCATCCCTTATTTTTGATTTATCGTTCAGTTCTGAGTTTTTTTTTTTACTTTTCTCCTTGTTCTTTAAATCCAACGAATTCACCCCACCTCCCTTTACACATCCTTTTCAAAACAGAGTCAATTGGATTGTTACACATATAAGAGAGGAATCAATGAGAGGCACATAAGAGAGGCCTTCAAACGGAGGAAAATGTTAACTACAATTTTTTTATTCCTTGCTAAATTTGAGCATTTTTTTTTTGAGAGCGTAACAATTTTAAAATCAAAACAACAAAAAATTACAGATATCTTCGTCTGAAATTAATGCAAGTCTTTCTTATTTGATTTCCATTAAGCTTTCAAATAAATGTCTGTTCTCTTTTTTGAAACAGCTTAAATAATTAAGAAATAAAATGTTAGGTTAATATTTACTATTAAACATATCAAATTCTTAATTAAAAAGACCAAAAATAATATTTGTTCAAAATTTACGCATTAAATACGATTTTTAACATCATTCTCTATACATCGAATTTCTCTATATAACGAATTTTTTACTTGAACGATGGATTTCGTTATATAGAGACTCGACTGTATAGTGAAATTTTACATAGCGGTATGAAAACTTTTATTTGATGTACATCATTAAATCACAATAACATTTTCAAATGTTTTACAAATTATAACAAAACTATATCATGCGTTTTTCACAACTGAGTGCTGCTTTAACAAATGTGGGAGCACATATTTCTATTACGAAAAAAAAAAAGACCTTCAAATAGATAACAAAATGCGTGAGCTTTACGGCATTTCCTTCATTAAATTTGTGTGAAGCTTATCATTAAGATCTATTGGGTTTAGTGGAGTAGTTGCAGAGAATCTGAAAATATTCGAACTTAATGCAAAACTTTCTAAAGATTTTTCCTCTTTAAAAATGTGTAAAGTTCATCATTTGGTGATTACAAAAGACAGTGTACGAAAGTAAAATATTCACTAGAGCAAGATTTTTAAACTGCTTATGTTGTGGTATGGATATTGCATGAAAATACTGATATTTTGCTATTTTTTCCATTAAAGCAAAATAATTGATGCAACCTCCTTCTTTGAAAAAACTAATGATTAAGGAATTTTGAAATATATGTATAAATACATACATTCTTTATGTGGTTGAAAATGGAAAAAATATACCATATTTTTTCTAATGGAAATATTTTTTTAATTTAATTAAGTTTTCTAATTAAAATATTTTTAATGAAATCACATAAGTTATATATTTTGGTAATGATAATTTATTGAGGGAAGCAAGTGCTACGCCACAAATAGCTGATATTCACTTCTAATTTTTTTATAGTAATCTTCACCTTATTAAATTAAAAAATTTTCTCATTAAATAAATCAAGAAATGGCATTAAAATTTATTGCTATCTGTCGGCTATATCTGGCCCAGCACTCGCATCCCTGTTTATTTTATAATTAGGAAGCTTGAAATGTTTGAGAAGTTTTCTCGGACTTTATTTAAATATATGTACCGTAATTTCGGGTGTATAAGCCGCGGATCAAACAATTCTTTTTGGACCCAGAAATCTTATTTAGTGATTGAAGACAAATATTAACGGCGATCTAACTAACTACATTTGTTTCCTAAAAAATTCGGGGTCGAAAAAGAATTGTTTGATCTGCGGCTTATACACCCGAAATTACGGTATTTAAATATTATGGTAAGAACATATTATAAGCATATTAGAAGAATTTCATAACTTTAAAAAAAACTGTTGGTATATTTTCATAAAGCTCTTATGTTGTACAGTATAATTGAGCTTAAAAAAAAACTCAATTTTTACTTTTAGTGTCATAAAAACCGTTATTGCCAAATCTTCCTAAAAAACAATTTTTTTTATTGCTGCTAAAATATATTATATTTTCCTTTTTAACAAATATTGAGTAACAGTCAACTTCTACGATTTTATGTTATTACTATATACAAATAATGATTCTTCAGCTTATGATGAATTTTCATATTAAATGAGTTAAGCATTACTAAACGAAAATAGTTGTTAAAAAGCATTTTTGAAATGGTTTGAATTTTGAAAAAATAAATATAGAGAAACTTTGCATAGCTTTATGAACCCTTTTATTTGATATACTTCAATAAATCTCAATAATATTTTCAAATATTTTACAACTTATAACAAAACTTTGTCATGCGTTTTATACAGTTGTATGCAGCGTTAACCCATTAACGCCCAGCATCCTCTTTTGAGGACGGTTACAAAAACAGCAAGAAAGCGGTTTTTCCACCAGTAAAGAGGAAGAAAAATATATGCCTTCTTTCACGAGACAGAATCCTCCATAAATTTAGATAAAAGTTAATTTGATTTTAAAAGTGGTGGGAAATACAAAATTTAAATTTTAGCGAAGAAAATAATTCGGGCGTTAATGGGTTAAAGAATATAAGAGCGTATACTTCTATTATGAAAAAAGTTCTTTGAATAGGTAACGAAATGCATGAGCTTTACGGCATTTCCTTCATTAACCCATTCGTGCCCAGCATCTTTTGCGTAAATTTTATTTGGTTGGCACCACTATTTTTAGAAGATTTAAGTTTAGTTCATTAATCACGAAAATGCATCCATTTATATAAAATAATTATTGCTTTTCTTTTTTACCGGTGTCAAAAACAGTGCTGAATGTACCTTTTGAAGCGTCCCTAAAAAGGGACGCTAGGTACTAATGGGTTAAAGCGTGAAGCTTATCATTAAGATGTGCGAAGTTCATTGAAGTAGTTGCAAGGGCGTATAAAATATTCGAACTTAATGCAAAACTTTCTAAATGATTTTCTTAGTTAAAAATGTGTAAAGTTCATCATTAACATTTGGTGATTACAAAGAATAGTACATGAAAGTAAAATATTCACAACTAGAGCAAGATTTTTAAACTGTTTATCTCGTGGTAGGGCTATATCTTGAAAATACTGATATTTTGCTATTTTTTCCATTAAATCAAAATAATTGATGCAATCTCTTTCTCTTTTAGTAAAAATTAATGATTAATGAATTTTGAAAAAAAATCTTATGTGGTTGAAAATGAAAAAAAAAGTACCACATCTTTTAGAAAATGAAAAAAATTATTTATATTTAATAAAACTTTTCTAATTAAAATTATTTTTGAATGAAATCACATAAATTATATATTTTAATAGTAATAATTTATTGAGGATGCAACCGGTATGCCACAAATTGATAATATTCACATCTAATTTTTTTTATAGAATACTTCGCCTTATTAAATCAGAAAAATTCTGTCATTAAATAAATAAATAAATGCTATTAGAATTTATTGGTTTGAGTCGGTCATATCTGGTGCAGCATTTCCATATCTGATTATTTTATAATGAGGAAACTGGAGATGTTTGAGTAGTATGCTCGGCCTTTATTTAATATATATATATATATATATATATATATATATATATATATATATATATATATATATATATATATATATATATATATTGTGATAAGAATATATTATAAGCTAATTAGACGAATTTTGTGCCATTTTAAATTCCGTTTCAAACATTTGTGTTCACACTAAGAAAATATTGAAATTTTGTAGTTTCCCTCATATGGATAAATTTTCTAATTCTCAGTCTCAAACTCCTATGCGTGTCGTAAATGCAGTTTAAGAAGATTTTATTCGTCTTATAATATATTTATCTTTCCAATACTAATTACAGAAAGTTATTAGAAATCTACTATTACTAGTATATAGAAAATGATGATAGAAATTTAGTAGAATTTTAGCGTAAATGCTGTCGTAAATCAATATTATTTTAATTACAAGAATATTTTGTCCCTAAAATGGTTAAAAATAATATCATGTATCCCTAGCTATACAGATACCATCATTTTGGTAAATAGTGCAACGTCACATATAAACATATGGAAAACCGTTAACATTGTCAAGTTCTGGAATCAGACACACCACTTTTTAAAAAGAAAAACATTTTACATGGGCGTTGACAACATTTGCAACAATCATAAAAATGCAAAATGAATTTTTCTAAAATAGTAGTGCCAACAGACTATAAAGATAGTCGCCTGTGGCAGATCTGCGTTCGCGATTTTGACATTCTCGATAACATAACACTCGCGTATGTTGTCTATATATTATTGTCTATTGCATCACTAAATGAATTTTAATTCCATAATTTATTTCAAAATTATTTTCTGTTATTTAAAAAAATATATATTATGAAATAACTGTTACAAATCTAATAATTAATTCTTCGATATTCTTTTTTTTATTTTTTTTAAACTAAGATATTATTTACTTTGAAGTAGGTGCACTAGGTGAAAGAGTTGAGTTGATTTTTTTTCATATAATATATTTCAAGATTTTGAAAAATTTCTTTAAATTTCCACACACATTTAACATTTATGTAATGTTTATGGATATATATATATATATATATATATATATATATATATATATGTGTGTGTGTGTGTGTGATACTACAAATCGACATCCATAGCGAATACAATTCACAACTGAGTATAATGCTTGCGGCAAAAGATCAATTCTGAAATCCTGTACAACACATCAAATTCCTTGTACGCAACGTAGGATCACTTAATGGGAAATACTGAAACCCAATGAGATAAGCAAATTGAATGCACAAAATTAGAACATTTAAGGAAAAAAATATTTGTGATACGTAACTCGTTATCAAAGTCAATATTACGTGATCACAAAAATATACGATTAATTTCTGAGGTGGAACTCAGGAGATTTATCCAAATTCAAATTTCTACCATTGCCTGATTAATTGTATACAAAAACCACAAGTATGTTAAGAAACTTGAACATGTGTAATCCATATACAGACAGATGTATCTTATACTATAATGCGAGCAAAAATTTTGTGTGTGTGTGTGTATGTGTGTGTGGGTAAATTTTATCTCAAAAACGGCTATAACGATTTTCGCAAAAATTTGGATTTTACCATTTTCGGGCACGAGAAGACCATTGGGCTAGGTCACATGTTCGAGAAAATTCGATTACTGGGTCATTTTGGGTCATAATGGGTCAAGATCAAGCTATATATATCTAGAGAACGGCTGGATCGATTTTAAGGAAATTTACTATCCAATCGTTTTTTGGCACGAGAAAACTATTGGGCTGGGCTCGAAAAATTTCGATTAGTGGGTCATTTTTGGGTCATTATGGGTCAAGCCATTTTTATCTAAAAAACGGCTCTAACGATTTTGACCAAATTTTATATTGTATCGTTTTAGATTACAAGAAGACAATTGGGTTAGGTAACATGTTCGAGAAAATTCGGTTAGTGGGTCATTTTTGGGGTCATTGTGGGTCATGCTATTTTTATCTAGGGATTTTCTCACGCAATTTTGACTAAAAATTGCATTCTATGGTTTTCGGGCACGAGAAAAACATTGGGCTAGGTTACATGTTCGAGAAAAAATTTTAATGGGTCATATTGGGTCATTAAGGGTCTGGGTCAAGCTATTTATATTTAAAGAACGGCGTGATGGATTATAACGAAATTTTGTATGTAACAGTTTTTTGACATGAGAAAACTAATGGGCTAAATCACATGTTTGAGAGATTTCGACTATCAGGGTCATTTGTGGGTCATGATGAGTCGTAATGGGTCATGGTCAAGCTATATCTAAATAACAGGTGGATCGATTTTAATGAAATTTTGTATGCAATATTTTTTGGCACGATAAAATCATTGGACTAGGTTACATGTTCGAAAAATTTCGATTAGTGGGTCATTTTGGTTCATTAAGAGTCTGGGTCAAGCTATTTATATTTAAAGAACGGCGTGATGGATTATAACGAAATTTTGTATGTAACAGTTTTTTGACATGAGAAAACTAATGGGCTAAATCACATGTTTGAGAAATTTCGAGTATGAGGGTCATTTGTGGGTCACGATGGGTCATAATGGGTCATTGTCAAGCTATAGCTAAAGAACAGGTGGATCGATTTTAATGAAATTTTGTATGCAACATTTTTTTGGCATGATAAAATCACTGGACTAGGTTACATGTTCGAAAAATTTCGATTAATGGGTCATTTTGGATAATAAAGGGTCTGGGTCAAGCTATATATAATTAAAGAACGGCAGGATTAATTTTAACGAAATTCTGTATGTAACAATTTTTAGAAACAAGAAAACTAATGGACTAAGACACATATTCGAGAGCTTTCGATTATAAGGGTCATTTGTGGGTCATAATGGCTCAAGGTCAAGCTATATATAAAGAATGGGTGGGTCGATTTTAACGAAATTTTGTATACAACATATTTTTGGCATGAGAAAATCATTGGGATAGGTCACATGTTCGAGAAATTTCGATTAGTGGGCCACTTTTGGGTCATTCTAATTTTATCTAGACAACGTTTCGCGCACCTTTGACTAAATTTTGTATTTTATCGTTTTCGGGCACAAGAAAATCATTGGGTTATGACAGATTTTTGAGAAAATTCGATCAATGGGTCATTTTGGATCATAAGGGGTCAGGGTCAAACTAACTATATCTAAAAAACGGCTCAATCGATTTTATCTAAATTTTGTATCTAATGTTTTTCGGCATGCTAAAACTAATGAGCTAGGCCACACGTTCGAGAGATTTCGATTATAAGGGTCATTTGTTGGTCATGATGGGTCATCCTAATTTTATACAGAAAATGGTACTCACCATTTTGACTATACTTTGTATTATATCGTTTTTGAGCAAGAGAAAACCATTTGGATGGACACATGCTCGCGAAAATTCGATTAGTGTGTCATTTTGGGTCTAAATGAGCTAGGGTCATTCTAATTATATATAACAACGACTCAATCAATTTTACCTAAATTTTGAAACCAAACGTTTTTGTCACGAGAAGACTATTGGGCTGAGTCGAGTGTTAAACAAAATTATATTAGTGGGTCATTTTGCTTCATTGCTGAATGCTGCCAAGCTAATTTTACCTAAAAAATGGCTTAAAAGATTTTGATTCAATTTTATATTCTACTGTTTTTGATTACCTGAAGACGATTGAGCTATGTCACATGCTTGATCAAATTTGATTAGTGGCTCGTTTTGGGTAATACGGGTCAGGGTCACGAGAATATGGCAAAAGCCAATAACTTGGTGATATTTGAAAAAATATCGGCGACATATGGCTAAAAAATCGACTATAAAAATTACGAAAACCAAAACACGTATTTGGAGCCAAATGAAAGAATGCCTCCAAATTTGGCTATATCTAGCAGAAAATATAGTCTTTCAGAATGTAAAGAATTTTTTTTATACATTCTTAAGAGGATTTTAGATGCATGGTTAAACCAATCAGTCGAGCTAAAAAAGTGATTTATATTGATGTCCTTTCGTTGTAAATTTTAAAATCAAGTAAAATTTATAAACATGCGTATAAAAACATAGTTTTCTTATTGATTGTTTTTCTAAATAAACAACATGTTTTACAGTAATAATACCGAGTGAATGACACAGTGAAAATACTATATCGAGTTGAACACAAAGTTAATTTTGACCGAGCTAAGCTCGGTCTCCCCTGCTAGTAATAATATTAAAGATAAATTATTCATTTTTATTAAAAATAAATAAAAAATATAAATACAGTAGTTAATAAAATTTCTAATAAAATTAAATAAAAAAAATATAAATACAATAGTTTTTTTTAAGTTATTCGAACGTAAACATAAGCCTTTTCCTCTCTTGGGCTGCTAGTGCGTGTACCGAGTGTTTCAAAAATTCCGTGCAAAAGTAAAACGCGATTTAAAAAAAAATCGGTGGATCGGTGAGACATACGGTTTGCAGATTTAGCGTGGTATATGATTTTGTATGACATCAACAAAAAAAGTTCAAAATCTCGATAATAGAGGGCGGTATTGCAAATAATTCCGTGGAGTAATTCCACATTGCTCAAACAACGCAAAATTTGGATACTAAAAAGAGTGATTGCTCTAATGATTTTGTATCCAAAATTTGCGTTGTGTGAGCAATATGGAATTATTCCATTGAATATTATTTGCAATAGCGCCCTCTATTTTCGAGATTTTGTACTAATTTTTGGTTGTTTTTGTAAAAAATATCATAAATGGCTGAACATTTATCTGCAAACCGTCGCATGTCTCTCCGACACATAGATCATTTTTATCGTGTTTTACTTTTTACCGAAATTTTGAAACACCTGGTATGTCTCTAGCCGCCAGTTGTTCTGCTTCTGATAGATTTTCTTTTTATATAAATTTTGAATTCACGCCACAAATAGTCAATTGGTAACTATCTTTTACTTCATTTATTGAAAATCAGTCATCTTGTAGAGATAAAATAATAATGAAAACTTTCTTGTGACAATACGAAATGTCTAATTAACACTAGAACGCCCGGAAGGAGTCGATTCGACTCCGGCCACACGATTAAATGTCAATTAGAGCCAGAAACATTTTAATAAAATAAATTAAAGATAAACTGCGCAGATTTACATCAAATAAATCTGTCAAATAACTTTAAATAAAAATTCTGGTATGAAATATTATTATGAAACTTGAGTAAAATTTCCGGGCGTTCTAGTGTTAAAATGTCAGCCATATACACTATATAGCCAAAGGTGACCGACCACTTGCGAGTTTATATGTTTTGTTAAACATCTAGAAAAATATATAAGGAATTACATTCTGAAACTCCAAATGCTTAAACAGAATAGTACAAGAGATTTTATCTCGAAATCCCGTAGGGGACCGTCAACAAATTGAAAAAGAACGAAGATCTTTTGCATAATCCTGTCAAAACTAATATACCAAAATCGTCCAAACTGCAGATTTTGATTACGTGGTTTATTGTAATAAATTGTGATCTTTTTATGAGGATATCATTTATACTCGGAGAGAAATTAAGGATTTTATAAAAACAATCCCAAATTTTTTGAATTTTTTTGCTTATAAATTGCAGTGTTCTTAATATAAAAAAAATTCTTTTCAGAAAACATGATAAATAATATTCTTTGGAATACCTTGTAACCAGAATTAAAAAATAATAAAAATTATAGGAAAAATTAGCAGCTTTATTGAATAATGTTTCACTGCGCAAGCATCACGGCAATCAATATATATTTTGAATAATTTGTTAGCTGAATGTTTAGACCAACTTTCATAAAGGTCTCAAAAACATAATTTAAAAATTTTGTAAATAATTGTCTATAGAATAAGCTCAAAATCCGTTATTCCCAAAATAAGGCAAAAAGATGAGGGGTTGTATCCAAATATAATAGTACACGCGCAATATTGTATATGCTATATTGACACTTATCAATGGATATATGAACAGCGTCTCATCTTTTTGCTTTATTTCAGTAATAATGGAATTTGAACTTATTCTATCAACGATAATTTTCAGAACTTTCAAGCTATGCTTTTGAAACTTTTACAAAAGTTTCTCTATGCATTTAGCTAACACATTATGGAAATTACATTTTGATTGCAGTGACGCATGTGTAGCGAAACATTATTTAGTAAATCTGCTAATTTTTCACAATTTTTATTATTTTTAATTCTAGTTACATGTTATATACGCATCATATATTATTGGTCATATTCTTTGAAAAGAATTTTTTTTTAATATTCAGAACTCTGCAAATTATAAGCAAAAAACTTGAAAAAATTTGGGACTGTTTTTATAAAACCCTTAATTTCTCTACGGTTATGCATGCTATCCTCCTAAAATTAAACACACGTTATTGCAATGAACCATTTAATCATAATCTACAGATTAAACGAATTTGCTACTTTAGTTCTGACAGGGTTGTGCAAAAGATCTTCATTCTTTTCTATTTTGTTGACGGTCCCCCAATGGAATTTCGAAAAAAATCTTCATGGAAATATATGAGCTGTACCATTTTGTTAACACACCTGGATTTTCAGAATAATTCCTCATGTAGTTTTCTAGATAGCTAAACGTCCGAAATCGCAAGTGGCCGATCACCTTTGGCCTTATAATGTATCATGACGTAAGATGCGCTCATCATTGTCGGAAATGACCAAAATAACAAGACGTCATAGAGCTCAAGAGACTAAGGATGAAGATGTGAAAAGAATTGCTAGTGAAGTGGTAGTCAATCGATGGATGTTTGGTTAAGCAACCGCCCAAGAGTAATTTTTGCACAAATATCCATATACATGGTTCGTACGGATCAGAGAATTTTCCAAGAAAGTTATTATCGTAAATTTCCTGCTTATAAGCCACGGATTAAACAATTCTTTTTGGACCCAGAAATATTATTTGGTGATTGAAGACAAATAATTACGGCGATTTGAGAAGTTAAATTTCTTTTAAAACAATTCTGGGTTTAAAAATAATTGTTTGGTCCGCGGATTATACGCAGGAAAAATTACAGTAGTATTTTTTTTATAGGAAAACAATCTGAGTCAGGCGGGCAAAATCTTATCTTCTTTTACAGAGAGATTTTCTGTGAGATAATACTAGTGTCAAAGAAATATCTGTTCTGAAAAATTCCAGGAGGCATTCAAACCTTTCAGGTGCTTTGTTATAACTAATGTATATCATAAAGTTTAGAGGTATATTTAAAAGAAATTAAGGCAAATCTGCCTTTGATTCACTTGGTTGTTTTTATTATTTTATTTACAATTTAACAATGAGTGAAAATTGTATGCAATTCAATTAATTGAAAAATGTTTTAGATGGTAATTAACTTTTATATTTTTTTCTAGATGGTCATGTAAAAAAAGACATTGAAGTTGAATGGTTTGGTGGACGAAAATCTTTTGATTTCGCAAATAATATAAAGTTGCATAATTTTGATCTTATTGATTTTAAGGAAGGCGAACTTTCGGAAACTGTTACAACTGGTATGTATGATAAAATATATCGTGGTTATATAATTTAGTTAACTTTTTACCCGAAATGTAGTAAAAAGTATATGAGGGTGCGCATATTTTCGCCTCAATGTCCAAGTAGAATTTTCTTTATTATTATTTCGGAAAAATATTTCACAAATTCTTACATTAATTTTTTGATGGGCAGTGATATATATTTACAACACTTATTTTTAATCGCAAACAGTCACATTTGCACCAGAAATTCTGTAACAAAATTATGATTTTCTGAAGTACGTAATGAAAGGCATTTGCTAATTAAAAAATAAAAAAAAAATCAGTCTTTCGTTAATTCTGGTGACATTCAGTCATATCAACATTTTAAAATACAATTATTTTGTGCCTGAAACGGTGTGTAAGAAGTGTTGTCAAGGTCTACCTTTTTATATTGATATTGTTTGATAGCCATCAGATTTTTAACCACTTAATCGTCGCGCCCGAGACATTCACGGGCTGCAAGTTTCACGGCTTTTATTTAAAATTGTTTGTTTACCACCAGTTTCATAAAATAGTGTAATTGGTTTTATTTTGGTTTCAATTTATTTGTCATTAAATAGCTGAATATATTTTCTTTTTCAAAAAAGTGGTAGCAATATTGAATTTGAATTTTTAAACCGTAATTTAATGCGACCATTAACCCCTTGAGGGGCACCGGTATATATTATATACCACCTGCGACTGATGAAGATTCACACCAGAAAAATATTATTAAATTTCACTTTTCTAACTTTGGTGGAAAACAGTCGTGAAATTGCTTTTCCTCTTTTTGATATAACTTTTTTACAAATTTCCGGTGGGAGTTCAGAATTACTCGAACGCAATTGCTTGCCCCTCAAAGGGTTAAGCGGTTAATAGTAAAATTCTTCTCAGTTAATGACATTTTAAATAAGATGGAAATAATGCTTATTGTACTACTTCAGAAACGGGGTGCAAATAAAGCAATCGGAATTTTAAAAAAAAATCGCCCATTGACAACACTGTATGTAAGCACACAGGGCAAAATCTCTAAACAATTACGGAGTTTTATCCAATGCAGGCATATTTTAAATTCGAAAATATTCATAAGGAAGTTTGTCTTTTTTCTATAAGGTACATTTTAAATTTCGTTCTGAAATTTTTGATTTAATAAAATTTCCGGTTAAAAACATTTTCGTCTTGCATCACATTCTGGAATATATAAGAGATCTTTGCATCTATGGCAAAAGGGAAAACATTTCTAATCTAAAATAATAATGTCAAATTTTTGGAAGCTGTAAAATGTGTACGAATCTTGGCTGTATAGAATTAGATATCTTTTACTATATAACATTTTGGGTTATTTTTTTTTTTTTGCTCCAATAAGTTAGAAATAGGGACAAGGTACCATTTTTTGTACTAAAATGTTTAATTTATATAATCCACAAATGTTTGTCCTTAAATAGAAGTATTACAAAATTCAGTGCCACCCAAAGCTTTTAGTAACAAAGCAAACCAACTTTCCTTGCATATGCACTATACATCTAAAACTGTTATGTGGTTAAATATACAAGAAAACTAAGAGAAAATTCCTCTAATTATATTTATGTTTTTCTTAAGGTTAATTTATTAAAAATAACTTATTTTGAGTTTCGTAGAGTCAAATATACAATGAAGCTTTTTCAGAAGCATTAACGCATGGTACGCGGAAAATGTGGAAACACGTTTTTAGGATATACAGGATGAGTCTAAATTCACAGTACAAAATTTAAGGATTGGTAAAGCGCACTAAAATACTGTACTATTACATAGTACTGTACACTGTAATCACTGTAATACCTATAGTATTCTTTTCTTTATTTGAGACAGACATTTCCAATTTGCTTAACCCTTCACGGCACAGAAAACTCTGTTCGTAAAATGAAAGAATATTGACCGACACCGCAATTTACAAACGACTTTTTAAGAAACTAAGAACAGCGTAATTTAAGCTTTCATTGTAAAAGCAAAATTTCATTAAAATATTATTGGTGCAAGTTCGGAATTAAAATTAAGCGATCCCAGAGTGGGACCATTCTGCCGGAAAGGGTTAAAGAAAAGATTTTTTGGAAATTTCAGGTACGGATCGAAATTTTTGAATTAAAAAACCCAAAAATTCATATATTCCTTGTGTTTGACAGATCTACGAGTTTTGCATTCTTTTTTCGTTGCAAACTAATAACATGCATATTTAACTTGTTAAAGATTAAATTATCTCCGAAGATTATATTATATTAATAAATATGCTGGGAATATTCTTAAGAGAGATTTTAAATAAATAACTTTGAAAAAGAAACAAAAAATAAAGCTTTAAAAAAATCCAAATTGAATCTTGTGCCTACAAAATGCTTTAATATCAACTTTCTAAACTTATATATACTGACAAATATTTAATATTGTCAAACAACTTTGTTTTCATATGTAAATAAGTAGCGTGCTTACGTACCAAATATTGATAGAAAATTTTATCTATTGTGCCGACAACATCATAGCATGTTTTCGAAATTCGAAAATTTATGCCAGATGGGCTTGGCGACTATATTATTAACATTTGCATATAATTTTCTAAACACGTATATGTGTAGTAAAAATTTGAGATTGTTATTAATCAAACTAATTTATACATATATTTAAACTGTACTCCAAGTCCATCATGCTTTAAAATAAATAAATAAATAAATAAATAAATAAATAAAAACTTTTAGAAAAACGTTACGAGATGTAGAGACCGGAGAGAGGAGTTCTATCAAAATATTAATCGTACGGAACCGACTTATGTACTTATGTAAACCAAAGTAAAAAATAATAAATAAGTACCATAGTGCATACTTGGAAAAATAATGTAACACCATTTTGTAGGTACATTACTGAACCTGTTTCTTTTTTGTAACCATTCTTTTTTTTTAATTTTCCAATGGTATATGCGTAGTAAAAAGCATTTCTTGTGTATATAATTTTAAAAATAGCATATACAGGGTGTTTCACTACCAGACCGACAAACGTGCAGGAGGTGTGGGGGCTCAGGGACGATTTGGAATCATGTAGGTTACAAGGTCCAAAATGCCGTACTTGTGAACCGTACAAAGCAATGTTTCCAGTGGGCTACTATTTTAAAATTCAGATTTCTTGATTGGTACTACTTTTTAAAAATGGTAAAATTCTCCTTGTTCTCGAACATAATTACTAAGGCGAAAATAAGGGGAATTTTATAGTTTGAAAAAACTGGTGCCCACCAAGAAATCTGAATTAAAAAAGGGTAGCTCACTGTCAACACTAGTATAAAGAAACAGACAAAATGAACAAATAGCAACACACTAGTCGGACAAACTACCTTTTATTAAAAGGTTGTACGACAGAAGGTGGTCAAAATTATGACCAGAAGTCGTCAGGCAGGATAAACGGCTGTGCCACATAGAATGCCTTACATTCTTGAAGATTCTGGCATTTCGGGTATTATCCGGCAGCTACAGATATTCGAGTGACAAGGTATTCAACTGAAGGAACAGCGAGTCGCTGGCAAGACTGTTTGCCAGCTTCTAGTCGTAACTTCGACCATCTTCTGTAGTACAAACTTTCAATAAAATATTTTCCGTACTATTAATGATATTTTCTGTTATTTTTCTCTGTTTCTTTGTGTTATCCACAAACGTATCCAACAGTGTTATCAGTGGACTACTTTTTTAAAATTCATTAACCCTTTCAGGAGCAGTGTGCCCACTCCGGGCACACCCGAATTTTAATACCAAACTTGCAAACGGCACCAAGAATATTTTAAAGAAATATCGCTTTTACAATGAACGTGAATTTAGGAATTCTTAATTTCTAAAAAAGTCGTTTTTTAAATTTCGGTTTCAATCAATGATTTCTTATTTTATAAGCAGAATTTGGTTGCGCTGGAAAGGGTTAAGAAGGAGAATTTCACCATTTTCAAAATGTGGCACCTATCCAGAAATCTGAATTTGAAAAATTAGCCCACCGGCAACATTGCTTTGTACCATAACTCGACTCTACGACATTTTGGAACATATTTCTATATGATTCCGAGTCGTGCTGTGTCCCCTACATCTCCTGCAAGTTTGTCGATCTGGTAATGGTATCCCTGGTAATCCCTGTATAATTTACTCAATCAAATCACAGAAACTAGCTGAACCCTCGTAGAATCTTGAAGCGAATGCATATATACTGGCCCAACGAAATCCTTACAGAACTCAGCTTCTGACTTCATTTTGGAACTTTTCCTGTGTTATCACAAAAAATTAAACGTATTTAATATTTTTCTCAAGCATAAGCGATAGCCGACTGAATAAAATTAACGGCTACTGTTTACGGATTTTTTTCAGCGTATATATACAGGAGGATAGACCCTTTTCAGATTGACTCTCTAAACCCAGTGGCGCAACCAGGGTGAGTTCCAAATAATTTACTATATTAGTACAAAGCCGATACTTTCATTGAAATTTAATTTCGAAATCAGTATTCAATTGGTTTTTCAAAATTTACTAAATTTTTAATGCATGGAAAAGTTTGAAACATAGTTAACAAGGTCCTTACATTATAATCCTTGCAATCATAATTCATTTATTTTATAATTTTCTTTCCATTTTTATTCGCACGTGATGAACAAATTTTTCATTCTCTGTAAGGTTTTTCTTTTTGATCTGGCTTCATACCATTCAGAAAATGGCATTTATACAAATCTTGATGTTGAAAATTATACTTCTATACAAATTTTTCAGATATGTAAAAACAGTCTAAATTTTGTACAGTTTCGGATTAAGCTGATTTTGAAGATTTTGAACTTCATTATTCCAAAAACTGAATGTCCGTTTTTAATTCGCTGTACGTATTGCACGTCATCATATCGTGAAAAAATTGTGTCATTATGGACAATGTTTAGTCTGAAATATGCTTTCTTCCGTGTTTTTATAATTCCATCGACAGTGTTAAGACGAAGGCACATAGCGTTTCATTTTGAAAGGCAGGTTGCAAAACCAGTCTACCTTTCTCTTTTTCTTTCGCTAAGAACATATTCTCCTTACTCAATATAGCGAATAGTTTTGATTGCAATATTATCCCCTAATCCGTCATTTATAAAATTTTTATAGTACTACAGAACACTAGAAATGACATAAAAAGAGTTAATCTTAAGCCCCGATATGAATTTCAAGCCTAGAAATGCGTAATTGGGAACACTTGAAGAAATATTGGCGTCGAGGTAAAGAAATATTGGCGTCGTCATCACTATCTTCAGGTTGCGATTTCTCCGAGTCCAAAAAGTCTGAAAAAATGGAATCTTCAGATTACTTTCCAGATATTTCAACACTAATTTTTTTTTCTTCAGCTACTAAACATTGAAATTTAGAAAACGATAACACACATGTATTTAGATTTTAAACAAGCAAAACACGTTTTCCAGCTTGTGCATTTTTTTAATATTAAGCATTCCTATCTCGAAAATAAATTTGTTAGTTCACAATTTCCATCTTTTAAATGATTAAGCATATCTTAATCCGCCGATGCCACCATATTGGTATAAGGCAATTTATTCTCTGGGCACCACTATTTGTTTAAAAACACTTATAGTGGATTTCCTGCAATATGTCCAAGAAAAAATTATTAAAAACTTTACTTTAAAAATATAGTTGTGATAACAGAATATAAAAATAAAAGCATGTATTTAAAGCATAAAATTATTTCGGTAGCAAAAATTCAAAGTAGATACCAGAAAAAAAATGAACTAAAGTTATGAAACGACGAAATTATTTCTTACATATCTACCCAAGAGTGTCTCGCGCACGACGATTAACCCTTTACGGCACACTGTTCGCAGTCCGGGATACCTAATTTAAATTCCAAACGGCATCAATAATATTCTAATAAAATCTTTCTTTTAAGATGAAAACCTTAATTAAGGAATTTTTTTTTTAATTTCTAAAAAAGTCTTTTGTTAATTTCGGTGACAGTCAATAATTTTTCATTTTACTAGCAGAATTTGACCGTGACGGAAAGGGTTAACGGATTAATCATAATAAGTGTACGAAAACCACAAAAATATAAAGATTCTTTTCATCTTAAAAATTTCTGAAAGCAATTGATCAAAAATATTACAATAGCATGCAATTATATGTTTGGTTTCGGTTTTTAGAAAAATTTTCGAGGTAATTGATTACAAGTTTAAGCTCTTCGTATCTTAGGGTGTATTTATATATTTTTTTTACTTCAGTCAAGAATTTTTAATAATAAACTGATAATTAAGTCAGATTGAAAAGCGAAAAAGATAACAATTAATTTTTTGCACATAAAATTTGATGATTACATCAAATTTACTCAGTAAGTACACTTTAATTAGAATTTATAATTTTTATGAATTAGACAATTCTAACAAATCGTCAAATTATAACAAATTTGACAATTTGCTAGAATTTATTATTATTATTATTCTTTTTGCATTGCAAAAACAATGAAATAACGGGTTACTAATTATCAATTATATCACCTTAATTATCAATTTAATAATTTTTTTAATTAAGAATGGCCTCTGCGAATAGTATCTGAATGTACAGAAAAATTATTTACGCTTTCGTTTTTGTAAATTTCACACATTTCTGCTGCAGGCCATTTTCATGTAACATTTACCTTGCTAAAAAAGCGCTATAACGAACAAATTGCTGTTTTGTTTATTTCTTCTATCTTTTAGGCTTCATTCACACCAATGTTTTATTTTTAACATCATTTATATACGCGAAAAAAATTATAAATATATGTATCATATAGGATACGTCGGGCCTGAAGAATAAGTACAAACGTTGATAACTGTTTTTCCGTGCCCGAATGATTTATTCTTTAGTAAAGTCATGTATTACTCCCTGCAATAAGACATTCTTGAGATTCTGTTTTATACGCTAAAAATTACAGATTTTCTTATCTTACATTTGTGAATGTAGTTACTTGTTACGGATTGAAACTTTGGGAACATACTTAAATAGTCTTATTGTCTGTTTTTTTCAGGTGAATATAAAGTACTGAGTCTAACTCTGACATTCCAGCGAAAATTTGGATACTATGCTATTAAACTCTATATACCTTTTATAATTCTTGTTAGTCTGTCTTTTGTATCTCTCTGGATAAAAGCAGAAGAGAGAAGCATAAGGATGGCATTTTTACTCATAGTTCTGTATTTTATGATTAACGTCGCTTGGGAAGTAACCTGCACCATTCCTCCTGCACCATACACAAAAGGCTCTGACGTATGGATTGGCTTTTGCAAATCCCTAGTATTTGCTGTATTTTTGGAATTCGTTGCAGTTGCATTAATTTCGAGGCGACATAAAGGTGAAATTTCTGAAAACAAAAGGGAAATTTTGTTGAACATGGAAGCTGATTCAAAGGTGAGTAAAATATAAAAAATAACTAATAGTACTACAGGGTTTTTTCGGATGCTGTAAATTTCGATGCAAAATATCAGTATTTTTTTTTTTTTTTTTTTTTTTTTTTTTTTTTACAAATCTAACCACCGCCCTCTGAATATTAGACCTCAGCGCTGACTCAAAAGTGGCGGCTGCCGAAGGCGGATATATTTTTAACTTATGTGCGATCTCTTAAATTTAGACCCCAGTTTTTTAAAATTTACACTTGTATGATCTCTGAAAAATCTAGCGTAAAATACTTTTAAAATTTATTGGTATGAATAATCAAGGGACCGTACACATGATGGAAAAAATCAACCTTCGGAAGCTGACAATTTTCTGTGAGCACTCAGGCTTAGATTTTAGTGGACGGTGATATAACTTAAACATATTTAATTTTGCCTTATTTACATAGCGATATTCTGTAAGAAAATACTGGTACGGAAGAATTTCCTTGCCTGGAAATTCCAGACCCGTATGAATCCTGTACTAACTAATAAATTCAATTAATGTATGACTTTGTACTACATTTCTGAACGTTGTTCTCTTACTGTCTGTTTGTATAATACTCTGTTAAGAATACGCTGAGTTACGGATTGAAAAGAATGCCAGTTATTCTTACCGATTCTGTCACGAAATCCGTCGAAAATTTATTTATTAAATTAGTTTATGAGGTACTATTCTTTTTTTTCTGGAATTTATATTAAAGCGATATTTATGCTATGGTGGATTTATTTTTAGGATAAATCTTAAAGGAAATTAATTTTCACAACTTTTTTTGCATATCGTTTTTTAAATTTTTATATACGTTCTAATTGATCACAGTAAATTATTACTTGGATTTATAACTGAAATAATTGAGATAGTCAGCTCTTTTATCACGATCAATAAAAAATGCTGCATCCATAAATTCACACTTTTTTCCCTATGCATAAATCACATTAGCATTAAAAGTGCCAGAAAGTACAATTTTGGAATGTTTAATGTTTGAATATTGATTTTTTTAAACTTTTAAATACAAATTTAAGTACAAAAAATAACTTAAAGTTAATTTCGGTATTTACTAGGATCTAGAATTTAACACTAGAACGCCCGGAAATTTTACTGAAGTTTCATAATAATATTTCACACCAGAATTTCTATTCGAAATTATTTAATTGATTGATTTAACGTAAATCTGCGTGTTTGAAATTTAACTTATTTCAAGAAAAAATTTCTGATTCGAAATGAAATTTAACCATATGGCTGCAGTCGAATCGACTCCTTTCGGGCGTTCTAGTGTTTAAGAATATGGCACAGGTTTCAGAAAATGGTCTTGAAAGATTGTCAGAAGCGATAAACTAGAGTGGAAGTTACGTATACGTGCCGCATAAGATTCCAAGAATCCTTAATTATTCCGACCAGTTATTATTTATAGTACATTTTGCTCTACTTAACCAAGACCTTTTCTTGATTAAATCAGACCAAAATTTCTATTTAAAAAAAACTGGCGATAAATGATTAAAAATCCTGTAAAAATTCTCTCGTCGCGAAGGGGCTAACTGCAGAAAACTGTAACATTTGGCATAAAAAAGTGACAATATTTTGTCTGACAAGGATAGATGGCAGAAAAAATTAAAAAATATATATTTCTACCTTCGCTACCTAGTAATTTTTGTAAATCTTTCCATTTAAAATTGGAGAGGAATATTTCCAGTGGCTATATTTTTGTAAATAATATTTCTTGATTAGCACCACTTTTTAGAAATAGTAAAATTCGCCTTATATAGCCTTATTTAATGACATATTAATTAAGGCGGAAACAATGGGAGTTTTAAAATTCAGAAAACTGTTGTCGATCAAGAAATCGGAATTTTTTAAAAAGTAGCCCATTGGCAACTATGTTTTCCTCACTGCAAAATGTTAATTTTCCCCCTGATCAAAGTCGTACAATTTTTGAGATACTGTTGTTTTAAAAAATGGCAGTCTTCGTCTTAAAAATTACAAATTTTTGGCATTAAATAAAGCAAATATTTCCATTCCGAAATTGTCATATTCAAAAAACGACAGAAATGGTAGTTATTGCATGGTCAGTAATATTTATCTGCAGTGACACTTTTTTATGCGGGAAGTTATAAATAATAGTTATGCGATAGCCTTGAACAAGCGCACTATGCGATTGATAACAAAAGTACTACTAATAATAATAGTAAAATATCAGTGTATATTTTCCTCTTGGCGGAAATTGCCTGAGATTGTTTGATATTTTTTTTTCATCAGGCAGATAAAAATGTTTACCTTAATGATAATAATTACAAGATAAAATAAATAGACTTATTTTTGAATAGTAACCTTCAATTTATTCAACAATGGATTTCTTGAATTAAAACAGGTAAATTAGATATTCGGAAACAGAGGTATTGAAGTAGTCAATGCTTGGCTTTTGAAAATCAGTGATAAAATAACTTGGAATTTTAAAATTAGTGTAAATTCTTACTAAAACAATAACCCTTTCAGGCATACTGTGCCCAGTTCGGGATACCTAATTTTAATTCTAAACTTGTAAACGGCACCAATAATATTTTTTTTATAAATTTTTGCTTTTGCAGTCAGTGTTGCCAGATGGGCTACTTTTTTAAAATTCAGATTCTTGATTGGCACCACTTTTTACAAATGATAAAACGTGTTTTTTTCAATGACATAACAATTAAGGCGAAAATAAAAAATAATTTACCGTTTCAAAAAAGTGGCGCCAATCAAGAAATCTGAATTTAAAAAAAGTAGCCCACTGGAAACACTGTTTGCAGTAAAAGGGCTTGAGTTAAGGCGCTTTTAATTAAAACATATTCTTGTAAATTCCGGTGTCAGTCGATAATTTTTCATTCTACTAACAGTATTTAGCCTTGTCGGAAAAGGTTAACATTATAACGCCCGGAAGGAGTCAATTCGACTCCAACGATGAGATTTAATTTCAACTCGAGCCAGATTTTTTCTTGAAATATCTTAAAACAGAAACTACGCAGATTTGTGTTCAATTAATCAAATAATTTTGAATAAAAATTCTGGTGGGAAATTTTATTATCAAACCTGTGTAAAAATTTTGGGCGTTCTGGTAGTAAACATAGACACTTTCCACATAAAATTTATAAAACCCCATTGAATCCTCTGAATTAATCTCTAGATTTTATGCGAATTATTTATTTTTTTGTAATATTCTAAATGATATATAAATTGTTTATCCTGATAAGTGACTAAATATGAAAAGATAGTCTAGCATTTTTTTTTAATTAATGTAAATGTATAAAGAAATATCTGGAACTAATGTTTCTATGTCGCAAAATAAGAACTTATAAGTTTCTCTTGATCACCCGAGGCATCAGCTATGATTAAAGGTCAAAGAGTCAAAACTAAACTCTAGAAATCAATCCTGTTTATTTTTGTGAAATGTTTTCGGTGATTATTTACTTTCTTACTTAACACTCCGTTGAATTTGATTAAACAGAAATTTCCCATAAAAACTAATCCCATTTTTCTCAAAGCATTTATCTATACATTGTAATTTCTTTTCAAAGATTTAAAAAACACACATATAAACTTAAAATTTTCGAAAACCGTAAAAATCTTTTTTGGGAAGCATTTCTACGCTAATCTTATTAATAAAATGAAGTGCTATAATGCTTACCATATGAAGCATGTATTTTATTCTGTAGTTGGATTTTAAAATGACATTTTTTTATTGCTGTGCAATTAACAATGCTTCTTTTTAAACAATGAGATGTCTTTATTTTTGAATGATTAAAATAATGTAGTGTTAAAACAATAATAAGTGTAAAGATAGAAATTCAGTTTTAAAAAGCGAAATACACATTTCTAATACATAAAAAAAACTATATTTTATGCCATGGATGATTCGTTATGTTATATTAAACGCTTTAACCGCTTTATTTAATTGGCTTGTAAAATTTATACATATTTTTTAATTTTGTTATTTAAATACGGACAAAAAGACTTAACCCTTTCTGGCAGGGCCAATTTGTGTTCGTAAAATGAGAAATTATTGATCGACACTGGAATTTACAAACGGCTTATTCTTAGAAATTTAGAACTTTTTAATTTAAGCTTTCATTATAAAACAAAATTTTATTAAAATAGTCTTGGCGACGATTGCAAGTTTAGAATTAACATCAAGTATGCCCAGAGTGAGACCACTGTGCCGGAAACTGTCAATCAAGATTCATACGATGCATTTATTTCGTTATTTTTGAGGTTTGTATCAGAATTTTTAAAGAGAAAAGTAAACCTAGTTTAAACTTCAAATTTTCCCCTTACTTAAAGAGGGATTTTCTTAAAGAAATTATTGGTACACCGAAACTTCGAATTCGGAAAATTCCAGGACCCGTATAGTCTTTTCAGGGTCGCCATTTGCAGTCTGCAAACGGTTAATTTTATTGTTCCAATTGCGAGCTGGCGCCAGTAAATTTTTAGTCCAATTTCGATCTCACAATATACGCGGAAACAAAAGTGCTATTGGTAATTTTCAAATAAATGTGTTCTTAAATTGCGGTATGAATCAATTATTTGAACATTTTTTGAGCAGATATAAATTGCCCCTGAAAGATTTAGCCCTTTAACGATCAAAGCATTTTCATTGCTAAGATGTTGAAATAAATGAATGACACCGGTAATTAAGAACAAATATATTTCTAAATAAGAAAACGTGATTTTTCACATGCATAATAAAGGGGATATTTTTAGATAAAAATACCGGTGTCAGTGTTGCATATCGGAATTAAAATTTTGTGGTTTCGTAGAGAAACCAATGAACGTTAAAGGGTTAACACATTCACGATGGGACCCCTTTACGGAATTTTTTATGTTTTACCACAGGTTTTCAGAAATAGAAATGTGTGTCTTATTAAATCGAGAAAATACTCCGATTAAATAAGGCAATTCTTTCAGTAAAATTTTACTGGTGGGAGTAAATAGGAATTCTTAAGCTCCTTTTTGGGCCACCTATGGTACGCGCGTAACGTGTAGTAAATGTGAACGTGTTAAATACCGAATTAAAACTATATTGAAAATGTTTGTTGCTTATATGACGTTCCTGCATTTTCGTACTTAGCGGAAGCTGGTCCGTTTCGTTTTTTTTTTTCTTTAACCCTTTAACGATCGTAGCATTTTTATTGCTAAGGTGTCGAAATAAATGATTGACACCAGTAATTAAGAACAAATATATTTCTAAATAAGAAAACGTGATTTTTCACAGACAAAATAAAAGGGATATTTTTAGATAAAAATACCGATGTCAGTGTTGTGTATCGGAATTAAAATTTTGTGGTTTCGGGGCGAAACCAATGAACGTTAAAGGGTTAAATGCCGTTTGTTAAAAACAGTTTCAAAAACTTTTTTAACCTTTTCCCTGATTTGCTGGTAAGCCATACGGGCAACGTGTTTTTGCAATCATGATTTGCTCGTACCATGTACGGGCATCCATATTCCATTCATGATTTATTATTCTCACCAGTCGAACTAGTCTCACTTTCACAATGTGACCATTTCTGTGTTTTTTTGTTCAAGGACTTAAAATAAAATCTCAAAAGAGGATATTGAATTTTCAAATATACACTTTGGTACGGTTTGATAGGAATTAATTCATTAATAGACATTATTTCAAATACTCTTTACTTACATATTTTTCTACGACTATTTGAAGTGGAATTATTAGCGATAATTCCCTCCACCTTCCTTTCCGGATTACACATGTTTCTTTGCAGAACAATCAATTGTGAATAACGAAATTCAAACGCAATTGCTTTTATAAACTAATTTTGTTTATTATTTTCTTGTTAATAACATTAAATAATTAACTTCCCCCCTAGCGTTTTTAATAATTTTCTCTTATAAAACATAAAAGAGATTACATGTTTATCGTAATGAGAAATTTAAATTGGTTGGTTCGAATTGCAGATTTTGTTTTACTTCAAAGTTAGGAACTTGATATTGAACGAAAAACTTTTCTAATATTATGATAATTTTGGTAGAAAAAAGTAATATGAAAAGAGAATAAATAATCTCCATTTTCGTCGATAATTTGGGAGAAATATTGGAAAATTTCAAGTTACTTTTTATCTCTGAAAAGAAATTCGCAAATATTATTTCTATTATTTTAAAACTTAAACCTATATTTTTGAATAAGATTGTTAAGCAAACCAATTTTTAGATAAATACTTGAGAATTAGTAAGGAAAATCAGATAAAAACTATATATCGTATATTCCTTCGTATAATAAGCTCCGGTGTACATACTTTGTTCTTCTCTTTTTAGATACATTAGCTATGTTATACAAACTCTATGTTTTGTAAAAAAAATATCCTTCACGACATATGTAGCACGAAAATACCGTAATTTCCGGTCTATAATCCACGGATAAAAAAATAACATCCGGACTCAGAAACCTTATTTAAAAAAAAAAAAAAAAAAAAAAAAAAAAAAAAAAAAAAAAAAAAAAAAAAAAACCTACATAAATATTTAACCCCATTTATTTCAAACATTTTTGGACTGTAAGATGATTGTTTCATCCGCATGTTATAGGCCGGAAATTACGGTATCAAATATGATCAACCCTTTGAGCTCTGGTTGGCGAGTTAATTTTATTCGCCAAATGTCAAAATGGCACAAAAATATTCGACCAAATTTATTTGCAAAAATATTAATGTACTTTTCTTGTACTTGTATATAATAAACTGAATTTTGTTGGAAAAATACATTACCAATGTTACATTTGGGTGTTTTGAAAAACTTCATCCACCAAAGCTTAAAGAGTTAAAAAGGTAGTTTATACAATCCTCCTCCCTCCTGAAAATAAAAGCAAATATAGAGTAAAGATTTCCTACTACCAAAAGTGGTCTAACTGCGGGATTTTTTTTCATATAAAGAACAAAATACAAAAGCTAAATTTACCTGCTGCTTATAAATATTTTTCAGTGCAAAAAATATTTTTGTTAAACACAAAATATTAAAACTGAGGGAGCCAATAATTATAAAAATTGATAGTGTTAGCCGCATACGTGCAAGCTGTCGAGCATATGCCTGCACCGTTCTGTGTAAAGCTATCAAAATCATCTGAAATAAACAAAATAAAAATTTCCAGAAACAGCCTTGAATTTTCAAGGCTGAAGAGAATTAGAAGAGAATTTCCGTACTCCCTAATAGTCTTCAATGTACTAAAAAAAGTAAAGTAATTGGAATACTCATGAACTGAATTTATTAGCATTATGCGACAACTGCAGATAACTCCAATCTTCAGCTTTTTAACCCTTTAGTGCCTAGCGTCCCTTTTTCGGGACGCTTATAAAAAAGGCAATAAAACATTTTTCACACCAGTAAATAGAAAAATAAATAATCGCTATTTTTCACGAGTCAAATTCCTAAATAAATTAAGAAAAAGTTATTCTTATTTTAAAAGTGGTGGGAAACCCGAAATTTCATTTTTAATGAAGAAAATAATTTGGGCATTAATGGGTTAAAGCGAGTCGAACAGAGCAGGGGTATAAAGTCTACAGCCAATCTCTTTATAAATTGTTTCAATCTGGCAAGCCTATAAAGGTCCTTAAAATTCTAGATTAGGAAATTCATCGGTATCAATATATTTTTTTAGAAAATCACTATTTTAACATTCCTACCCTGAATGGGTCTAATCGACCCATAACTATAATTTGTTTTATACGATTCGAACCAGAACTTTTTCTTAAAGAAAGTTAAATAACAGATTCAGAGAAATAATTCAAATAAATATATTAAAATGTTTTAAATAACAATTCTGGTGTGAAATGTTTTTAATCAAGATTGAGTAAAATTTGAACAGGGTAGGAAGGTTAAAAAGACGGAATTTCGCACGCTTAAACTAGATTTTTTTATATATAAAAAAAAGTAGTGATATATCACCTGGAAACTTCGGTACCCCTACGAACACTGATAAAGTATAAATTTTATATGTTAAAGACGTTTATATTTTTAAAATATCACTTTTGACAGAGTTTGCAATATCACGAATTTCAATAAAGGTTATCGTCGTTTTTCCGGATATATCATGATACATTTTCCTGGAAATTGTGCAATTTAGAGTTGGTGAATTTTTCATGTACCATGATCGATGATTTTGCTTGTCTAGTAGTTAAGTGATGGCTACTGCAGAAGAGGTGCAGAGTTTGTACCTATCAGGTATGGATGTGTAAAGTGCGTTGTGTTAAAATTTAACCCTTTCAGAGACAAGGTATTTCTGCTGCAAATATGTTCAAATAATTAATTCACACCGCAATTTACGAACACATTTAAATGAAAACAAACAAAAGGCTATTTTTCACGTATATTATGAGATCGAAATTGTGCAAAAAACTTACTGGTGCCAGTTTGCAGTTTGAGTATTAACACTAAAACCGCCATTAGGGGTCATTTTGACCACCACCAAATTGATAATTTGCATTTCGAACCAGAAATTTCTTCCAAGGATATGTTAAATATAAACAGCTGAAAAATAAGCTAATTAAGAATGTTAAATAGTTTTAAATAAAAATTCCGGTGTGAAACACAATTTATAAAACTTGACTAAAATAACTGGCGGTTCTACCCTTTGAGCTCTGATGGTAGAATTTTCTACCACATAATTTTAATTCCGAAATGTCACAACGGCACCAGAATATTTGATCAAATTTAATTGAAAAAGGATTAATGCATTTTTTCATTTACATCGTTAACCATTTTTTTTCCTTTGCAAAATACTGGTGCCAGTCTGACATTTGAAATTTTGAAGAAATTCACCCACCAGAGCTCAAAGGGTTAAGGAGGTCCCGGGACACAAAAATCTTAAAATTTTCTAAAACAAATTATTGCATTAAACATTTGTCTATATTTGTCTGCTTGAAATGACGTTTAAATCATGTTTTTATGTTAACTGGAACAGGAAATATTAATTGTTTTCATTTTAGTATATTTCCAAAATCTAGCTTTCAAACAATGGTTGTCATGAAAATGACTTACTATGAATTTCAAGTGTTTTTCTTTAATTTCAATTCAGCAAATTAAAATAAAAATATTTACTTGAGAATATGTGATTAAAAAATACATCGATTTCTTTTTAAATTTTAAATTTAAATATTTTTAACTTTTATTAATAATAATATTTAAAAAAAAAAATCAATAAAAAATTTCAAAGGTAAAACTTTTATATTTGTGTTTATTTAAATGAAAAGATATTTCAATTCTGCAAATAATATTTCGTGTTACGATGATTTAAAATTACCCCACTTTTTAATAAATGTTAAATTTGAAAAAAAAATCGAGAAATTTTATCACGTAATTTTGCTTGCAAATGCTATGGTTCACCATTACAATAAATAAAAATGATTTTAAAATGTTTCCGGACCCTCTTAAAATTAACCTTTTGCAAAGTGCAAATAGCTCCTTTGTGATAGTTAAAATTCAGTGCTCGTACAGGAACCGTTATTTTTAAGTGATACATCAGTATTTTAATGCAGAAAAATAAATCTACTTTAAACGTGCGGAATTTCGCCGTATTTACCGAGAGATTATCTATAAGAAAATACTGGTACTTGAGATTTTTCTGGTCGGGAAATTCCGGGATCTGTACGGATTCTGTAAACTCAAAATAAGCCCAAAGCTGCTAACTTGTTCGGATTTTTCCTCCCACTAAATTATAACAGAAGTTTTTAATCTTATTTCATCGTTAATCCTTTCCGGCACCCTGTGCCCGGTCTGGGATACCTAATTTTAATTCGAAACTTGCAAACGGCACCAATAATATTTTAATAAAATTTTGCTTTTACAATCAAAGCTCAAATTAGGGGTTTCAAAATATCTAAAAAATTCGTTTGCGAATTCCGGTGTCAGTCGATAATTTCTCATTTTACTAACAGATTTTCCCCGTGCCGGAAAGTTAAAAGAAGTCAGATTTCCGCAATTGTGTTTGATAAAATTTTCTATTAAATTTTAGTGTTGTAAAAAATCCGTAAAAGTTAGCAGCTATGTAAACTAATTGGATAATAATGCAATAAATCATGCAAAATTTATTTGCAATAAAATATTAGTTAGATTAAAAATGGAAACTTTTTTGAAAAAAAAAAAAAAAAAAAAAAAAAACTTTTTTCCCTGACACTTTGGATTTGCTTCAATATATTTTTATATTGTACCAGGGCTCCAAAACTGCTGGGAATTCGCAAAACAACTTTTTTGAAAGAAAAATTTCATTATAAATTTCACAGAAACTAATATAGAAGCGTGTTTTACGTGCAATTGTTGCGAAAATCTACCAATTTCGTTTTTCTTAAAAAGTATAATTTTTCAAAAAACAAACCATTTCGAGTCCTGTGTATACCGTATATAATTAGAAAAGTTTTAGTAATGTAGTTTAAGTATTCTTTTTTAAATACTGCGTAGACGAAGTCCATTTTTATTAAATTTTGTGAATAACTTTAGAGCAAACAGAAACGATTTTTTTATTTATGTATAACGATTTACACTTACAAATATAACTGCTTTTATGAATACTAGATGGCGGAACTGTTCTCTGTCGGTCGTCTTAGCTGATATCGATTTGAAGTGACTGTACATTCTTTTTTAAAGTAGCTTTCATGTTACCGGCAAAAATATACAGCAATTTTTCATTTCATACGTTCTTTTTCCTCATTATCACAGAACTTAATTCCCTTTTTATTAAATGACTGTACATGTGCCTTCGGTTAAGAAACATCGAAAGTTAATCTCCGTCGTGAAATAATGAATTAGTTGAACGATTTTTAAATCTATTGATCATCATATGTTATTATCAATAAATGTATAATATAAAGGGCATTCATTTTCGGTAATAATGAAATTCAAATTTACGCTTACAACAAGTAAACTGTCATTATCATGAATTTTCATTTTTAATTTAAATGGATATTGATAACTTTTCGTCCTTAATTAATGTATTATCAATGTTTTTAATTACTGTTTTACTATTTCAATTTGAAAAAATCAGAATATGCAAACTAATATGATATAAAATGGAAGATACATTTTTATACAGTAAAATAAATTTTAAAGGATCTACTATTTTGTTTTTTTATGATAGATTTCATATATATATGTTTAAAGTGTATTCAACAGATCCATAGTCCCGCATCATAATGAAACTGAATATAAGTAATCAAACTTTAAGGTATTTTAAAACATAAAACTCGAAAAAGAAAAGCAAAATCGAAAAACAAAAAGGCTGTGATCCCCACTTCAGCGGTTGTAAATTTACAAAAACACAGCAATGTATTAGAATGAATATGCAAAAACTTTTGTAAGTAGTGGCAGTGGGATTGGATCAAAGTGTCGTAATGTAATGATCAAATGTACAAATACATTTGATATCATAACACGTATACTCCCCCCCCCCCTCACCGGACCCGACGCCACAGTAAACAGAATATAACTCATTCAAAAAGTACAAGTAGACCCGACCAGAACAAGTAGGGTTAACCCTTTGAGCTCTGATGGTAGAATTTTCTACCACATAATTTTAATTCCGAAATGTCACAATGACACCAGAAAATGTGACCAAATTTCTTTTCAAATGGTTTAATGCATTTTTCCGTTTATATCCTTAACCGGTTTTTTCTTTACAAAATATTGGTGCCAATGTGACATTTGGAATTTTGAAGAGAGCCCATCAGAGCTCAAAGGGTTAAAAGACTCATAAGTTGAGCAGAAAACTGATACTTTGCTCTTTATTTTTTCTAGCATTTTTATCGTAGGCGGACGGGGAGGCATCTTCCATCAACTACCTTCCCAGTAAGATTATGCTCCATATTACCGTAACTATCAAAATCTTACGCTTTTTTGTTAAGAGTTGGCAGCTATGTCTATTACACATTTTACATGCAAGTTTAGCGTGTATAGACGACAGCCACAGTGGTGATTTTGATTCTAAAAATGAAAATGTTTCAATTCAAACCAGAAATTTGTTTCTAAAGTAACTTAAATTGGATCCCCTGTGAAATAAGTTTGAAGGGCACCATGTTCAAATAAGTTAATTAGTTTAGATAAAAATTCTGGTGTGAAATATAATTTTATAACACTTGGGTAAAATTTCCGGAGGTTCTAGTGTTAAGCATCTTACAATTAATCACGCGTCATATTAACACTAAAAAGACCGTAAATTTTAATTATATTTTATTTATAATATTTCACACCAGAATTTTGATCTCGAACAGTTGAAGATTTATTTAACGTTTTTATTCTTTGTATCTCTTAAAGTTATGTTTTAATGAAATTTCTGGGTTGAACCGGTATATATTCATATGGTAGTGATCAAAAAGACCACTTCTAGTGTTACCGTAATTTCGTGCGTAGACACCACAGCTCAGTTAATTTTTTTGAGACCGGAAATTTTATTGTATAAAAGAAATCATATTTTATTTATATTCTGGGAGGAAATCGACTTATCTGAGATGCGGCGGATACGCGCGAAATTACAGTAATATTAGAGTCGTAGCCGGTCTTTTTAGCATGACCTGTACTTTGGCTTACATTTTTAAATACGAGTAAGTTCTTCCTCATTCAATTCGCTTCTAGACTAAATCTTAAATGGTCTTAATACATACATCTAATTCTGTTTTTACGTGTTTATAGGTTTAATGTTTTACTCACATTTAAGGGTGAATTTCAATTCAAACTGCTTGTTTTCCGATTTATTTTTGAAATAAGTTTTGCTCTCAAACACATGAAACTCACAGATTCTCTTATTTAGAAAGTGCACAAGGTGCCGTAAAGGTCAATTCTTTGATAAGTGTACAAAATATTGCAAAAAAAGCAATCAAAAACGGCAATTTGAACCGATTTTTTCGAAATGGGAGATAAGGGAACGAAAAAAAGGGTCTTCCAGAGAAGTTAATTGCTTATAAATCAAATTCTAATTAATTGAGCGTAAAAAGACTTTACACGGCACCTCATTCGTCCCTTCAAGAATCCCCTCAGCAAGGTTCATGATTCTACTTTTAAAAATATGTCTGTATCGGGTAAATTGTATCGGGAAATTTCGAGCTGCTGAAGGTGGAAAAGCGTTTTTTCGAATACACCCTTAATACCTCCATATTTCATAATTTATTTTTCTTATATATTGGTCTATTTAATGGCAAATATCTGCAATTAAATAGACAAAAATTACTATTGAAAACTAGTGATATATGAAAACCGCAAACACTGAAATTTGTAGTCATCTGTAAACAGAATTAGTAGTATAATAATTTTACTTTAATATACAAAAGCATGACGTTAAATAACAAATGAAGCCATAATTACTATGCTTAATAATAATTCTTATTGCTAAAAAGTATATTTTTATTGATACCTATTTTATAAGTCAAAGTTTTTATTCGATCAAACGTTTTCAATGCTATATGACATGTTTAATCCCTTTTAGTTGCCGTTTTCTCTTTGAAATCGACTTTGATTGTAATGTAATTTTGTAAAATGTGCGTATCTTGCAATTTTTGAAAACTATTCTGAAGTATTAAGATAACGAGTATCTGAAAATCTTATCGGAAATTATCGTTTAAATAGTGTTTTTATGGCACTTTTGGGATAATTAGTATTCTTGAGTGTAGAATCTGAAATCGATTCATGATATGCATAACATTACTCTGAAAAAATGTGTGAAACAAAAAAACAATACCACTTTTCTCTTCAATTCTGAAATATACACAGAGTTCTCGGATAGGCCTCTTATTACAGAGATTAAATCAAAACTTTAACCACCACTATTTCATTACGAAATTTTTCGTTTTGGATTTATCTTGGAAAAGTTGTAGCCACCAGCTTTGTGGAATTTTTTTTATTGTAATTGTTGTAGCAATTCGGTATAAAACTAATTTTAAATAATGAGTAGTGAATAATAAAGGTCTCCGCTCCAAAACCTGTATATGTGTTGTCCTTTCATTTCAATAAAAAATTAATGACTAAAATGAGCTTGCATTTATAGAGAAGATCTTCATAACAATTGAAACATAACTAAAAACGTAGCTTTTATCGTTGATAGATTTATTTTAAAAGGCGTGGCATTCGTAACGTCCGGGGAATTAATAGAGGGTCGCCAGATTTGGCTTTTTTTTTTAAATTCTGAAATTTTATATTCACACCCGAAATTCTGTATAGTATTGTTTCTTTTATTTAATGACACACTTATCGGGATTACCCAAAGTGAAATTTCTTCTTTCATAATTTCTGATGGGAATTCGAAGTTTTTAAATTGATTGTAGAGGCCAAACTGACAACCTAGAATTAATATAATTTTTGTAAGTTTTCCCAACTTATCTAAAAACTAGACATACTGTCAGAATAGATAAATTTTAAACAATAAATAAAAAATAATTAATTTAATAATTAAAAATCATAAGAGAAAATTATTCGCAGTGTCCATCACAGGATCTTTCTGAATAATGGGCAGTTCTACTAGGCGAGTGTGATTCTGAAACAAACAAGTATTTGAATTTTTTAAAATAAATATAGAGATCTGGAAAAGAATTCATTTTCAGAGTGTAAAATTGTTATTTTTATAATTTAATCATTTCATGCATAAATTATTTTTCATTATTCACAAAACATTTTTGTACGACAAATAAGAGACTTTTATAAAATAAATTCATTATAGTGCTGCAAGCTAGCTATTATCTGTCATCAAACCATATCACCATAAATAAATGCTGATTTTTTTTTTTTTTTTTTTTTTTTTTTTTTTTTTTTTGCTTTATAGGGCAATGTTTATCAGTCTTCATATGCGACATCTATGAATGAAAGGGTTAAGTGAGCTTAAAAACATACAGAGATTTTTTATTAGAAGCCATGTTATTATGAAAAAATATTAATTATAAAATCCATTTAATGGTTCAGAGGGTGAAAAGAGATCTCCTATAACATTAGTCCATATGTGAAGTCGAGAACTTAATTATTAATTTTCTCAAAAAGCACCCAAATTGAAAAAAAAAAAAAAACATAATCTTTAGGAAATTGCATTTAAAATTTTTGGAAAAGGTGTGACACATCGTCAGAACTGGTAAAAGCTTGTTCAAGCATGAAAAACTTGGATTGGATGCGTAGTACTAAGTAAAAGCACGTGAAAATGTTACGTTAAAAAATTCATTAAAAAAAATTGAGCAGCATCCCCTTTAAATAATGGCAATGTTAAACGGAGTTCATAGGATTCAAGAACTTTTATGCGCGTTTCACCAGAATTTAAATGAAAAAAATAATACTTGCCTTGTTTACTGAAAAAAAATTCTGTCTTCGGATGTACCGGCCAACGAGTGTGCAGAAATCCAGGCGCTAGCAGGCCGTCTCCCACTTATAAATTTATGTCGTTATTTTTCGTCTAATATTTCGTGTTAAATTCTTGTAAGAATGCAATAAAATTTTAAGCGAAGAACACTTTTAAATTTTGTGATGAGGGACTGTCCGTGGGCGCCTAGATTTTTGCACCCTTGCTTGCAAGTATTTTGTAAAATTTTTGATACTAAAATGCTTAAAAATCCCTAAATCCATTGATGTATACGAATCATGTTCATAATTAATATTACGACTTTGGATGAGGGTTGTAATTAAAGCCACCTTTTTTTTTGTCAGAAGTTTTTAATTCATACGAAAAATTCTGAAACAGGACATTTTACTTTATTATTTGCAAAATGTTTGTTAATAAATGAAAAAAAATATTATTTGGAAATTCATACATAAATTTTTCTTTTCAGAATAATAATGGGATCAATTTAGCAAGCCTGTGGAACTTATTGAAAAAATAAATTTTGAATTTCAAGGTGTTACAGTTTTTGCGTTGTTTGGCACAAGTATAACTATGAGATCAGAATGCAAAATATTACATTTAAACAGGGTTCGTAAGCTTCAAGGACTGTTAAAGACATTTTAACAGCATGGCTGCCAACTACTACGCCTATTTACAGTCAAATAAACATATTAGAAACAGAAATTTTAGTAAATAATTAAGAATATGTACTGTAATACATAACAATGAATATATTTGGCATGCATTTTACTAAAATAGTTTTGTGGTTACAAACATGTTTATAATATTTAAATAGGCATAGAAGTTGGCAGCTCTGTAACGTAATATTTGGTTTATTTAATGAAAAAAAGGTTCTATCCTCAATGATAGAGATCAGAAATTTATGAAATATCTGGTATTAAAACACCTAAAACTCCCCGAATCCCCTGATACGTTCACACACTGTTAGATTATAACAACTGAGTTTATTATAAGTGCCTTTCACTGTATATCTTAATAAATTTATTTAAATTTGTTATGCTATGCAGGGTTCGCAGCATTCCTAAAATTTTTCGTACTGTGCTACCAGTATTTTAAATTAAAATTCCACGTGGTAGATTCCTATAACATCTATCATTACATAACATCAACATCTATCATGCGAAAATTTAAGGAACGCTGGGAGCCCTGGATATGAGCCATTGTTTGGAATTAAAGACAGATACTTAGGGGTTCTACTCGGATCGTTTTTTAATACCTCTTAAAAAAAAATTTCGTAAAATCTTCCTTGGCGAAACATTTTTGCAGAAATTTTGAAGAAAACTGCAGAATGTTTTTTAAATATGCAGGTAAAAAAAACCAGTCGGATCAAGTGGTTGCATTATACAAAGAAAATTTTGTTGTCCTTATTAGAAACCTTAATCAGTTATGTTTATGATCATTTTGTTTAAGATATGCTGTAGAAGGGTACTTTAAAGATATTATTTTTGAAATAGCGGTAGGAAAAAAAATTCCCCGTAGAATGCGACTACTGTTGAACTTCTTTGAAACATTATCTTTCTTTACAATTTTTCTTTGGCACTTGTACGAAGGAAAATAAAATTTACCTTATTTTATTAAAGAATTTTTGATGTAGTGTAACTATAGGCAACTTCTTTTTAAAAAGTTGTGCCAACCGAATAAAATTTGTTTCACCACTTAATTGATCAATATTTTTGAAAAAAAAAAAAAATCAAATATCTATTTTTCGTGTCTTTTACAGAATTTTAATCTTTTATCACCGGTTTTTCAAAACAGAAATTTTTGCCTAATTCAATTAGAAAAATACTCGGATAAAATAATGTAAAATTTACAGTGAAATTTTAATGGTGCAAATAATAAATTATGATTGTAGTATGGATGCCTGTACATGGTACGGGGAAATCATGATTGGCAAAAACTCGTTGCCCGTGTGACGCACGGGCAAATCAGGAAAGCGATTAAGAGACATCGGAATCGAGATAGTTAAAATCTAACGTAATCTAAACATAGAAGTCCAACTTTCAATTACTGTAAATATACGGACTTTAGGCTATCAAATTAAGTATAATGTATCATTTTGAATGGGGATCGTGAATGTCGGTCGTTGGAATGTAGTAAAATTAAAAGTTTTTTGAACAATACCGAGAACAAAAGATTTAAAACAAAATTAGGGCATAAAGTATCTAAAAGATCAGTTTTATTCGGATTGCACTAATATCCCATGTTAGTTACGTAATAAAAGAGAAAAAAAAACATCAATCTGAAATGGGAAAATATTTCAAGAACACAAAAATACAAAGCAGTTAATAATTACTAGTCTTTTTATTTTAAAAATCAAAGACATTCACAAGTAGTAAAAAGTTTTATCCGCTCTTACAAAAAAGGAAAAAAAAACTTGTAAAAAAAAAAAAAAAAAAAAAAAAAAAAAACCCTGAAAATTCATCATATTCACTATTAGCCTTTTTTTCTCCTCATTCTTCTTTTGAAATGAAAATTTACGCATCCTTCATATCTTATTAGTGTGGAAGCGCCCGGGATTAACCAATGAAACGCAAAAAATGTATAAAACAAATTTTAAACATTCGTATTTTAATTTTTATTTATATATTAACCAAAATTAACGTATCGGATCATCAACCATTTAAACTCACCTGCTGTTAGCGATTGTACGTCACTAGTCCTCAGTGTTGCCGCATCTCGCATATAGTTTTTTCTTTTCTTTTTTTAAAAATCTTGAATTAACTCTACATCTAAATTTCTTTGAATATATTTGTGGAAAATTAGTCATCTTCTAAGCCAAAAACAAGAGCTTAAACTTTCTGGTGAGATTTCAGAATGTCTAATTAAAAAATCAGCCAGATATCATGTCGTCGCTGCGAACGTCAATGTCAGTAATGACCAAAACAGCATGACGTACGCTGCATACTTCATAGTGCACTAGATGTTACTGATTGTTTTATATGATTTTTGACCTCAGTGGACCCACAATGCCAGTTTGCCTCCTTCCCTGTTTTCTGAAATTTAGAGTTTATATCTGAAATAAAGAATAATATTTTGTTCTTAATTTAATAAAAGATTTTTGTCGATCACATATTCTTGTTTTCGGTATGAATTCAAAATCTGAGATTAAAATTCGAGGCCAAATTAGCAACACTGCATTATTCTATTAATGGTATACTAAGCCTACACATAAATTGTCTTCTGTATATGGGTAAAACTTGGTTTTACTTGCAAGGATAATATTCATTTTAAATATTCCTTCAGTTGCGTGAAGCCGCGCATATTTCGTGAATAGTACATATGTTGTGTTAGGAACAATTATGAGCAGTTCCACTACATACCCACATTTAGGCATTCACGCAAATAAAGCTTAACGATTCAACGTTAAGCATGAGTTTGAACAGCTGATGATACGTGTTTGAGTCGAATCAGCGATGCTGCTTCATAATCTTAGGATAAATATTCCAGGAGGCAGTACATTGGTAATAGATCCTGTGTTATAGACATAAAATTAATTTTCGTACATGAGGCTACTTGCAAATAAGTTTTGACGATAGATATACTTTAAAAAATATTTTGAAATGTAATATGATTTCTGATATTTGAAGTTGATTTCTTCTCTTCATTTTACTATTACTATTTTTTAACTTATTGATGTTGCTTTTCTGAAGCAGAGCTGCTAAGTCTTTGGATAGCAGTATTTTAATACATAAAATCTTCTTGTATTTAACCCTTTCTGGCACGGGCAAAATCTGTAATAAAATGAGAAATTATCGACTGACACTGGAATTCAGAAACGAATTTTTTATATATTTTAAATTCCTTAATTTAAGCTTTTATTCTAATAGCAAAATTTTATTAAAATATTATTGGTGCCGTTTGCAAGTTTGGAATTGAAATTAGGTATCCCAGACCGAGCACAGTGTGCCGGAAAGGGTTAACTGGAAATTTTGATCTATTTAAAACAACGGCATGTTCTCTAAGAGTCTAAGAGACTAAGAGATAAAAGTCGGACACTTGGCAACTCTGCATATACGATACATGAAGCTTAAAGATCTAAAGTGCATATAAAATGTAAATACATTTAAAATATTATTTCAATTTTAATTGATCAATTGCTTATTTAACCTATAGAGTAGGGCTGTCGAATCTGTCGCCCTTGAAACACACACACACACAAAAAACAAAACAAAAAAATAGAAATTCTTGACTTATTAAATCACTGAATATCTTCCATGAAAAAAGGTCTTGATTTCTGTAAGAAGGTTGGACAACTTTCTGTAGAGGAGTGGAGGGATAAATTACATTCCACAAATTATTAATTAAGACTTGCACAAGAAACTTATAATTTTACTGAGAAATGTTGAAAAATTGCTTTTCATTGTTTTGCTTTTTTTTTATTCTGGTATGAATTAAACATTACAGAAAGACAATTACTTTTCCCTGAAGGTGATAAGATGCTTTGAAATAGGATGGCATTTGATATACTATGCATTTTTTCACACTCATTTAAATTTTTGCCTTCCTACACCTATATTTTCAAAAAGTGTTTGATAATGTCAAATAACTTATTTTACAAAAGTGGTAGTTGAATTAAGATAGGCATGGAACCAAAACGTGTAACCGAATCTATGACCGAAACAGGAAAAAAAATTAGATTTCTGATGGAAGAAAAACCAAAATCGAAACTTAAAAAAAAAATATATGTTCCGAATTGAACAGAGACTATTTATTTAATAGCACAAAACTATTATCGCAAAAAAAACATTTTTATTAATAAATCATTTATACAAATTTAATTATTTGAAATACAGAATAAAATTCACAGTATTCAAATAATTCATGTCTAGTTAAAAAGAAAAAGAAGGCTAAAATTTGTGAGTACCAAAGATAACTAATTACTTTACATGGATTCCAGAATTTATAACTTACATTCGCATTTAATCAATTTTCCTTTATTCCAGAATTTATTACTTATTTACAAAGTAAATTAATTTAGCAAATTAATTAGTTTATATTTTAAAACATGTGTTGTCATTTAATGAAGTTTTAACTAAAAATTATTATAAAATACAAATTTGAAATAATTCTTCTCCATTTGATGAATTTATTTTTATAATTTAATTAGTATTTGTTTAGTAGTGTTATGGAACATAGTTAAAAAAGGGACCAAAACTTAAAGGAAATCGCACAAATTTGCAAACAACACCAGTAACTCCGATATCTATGATACAATAAGCAACACGATGGCGAACAGTGTTGCCAGTGGGCTACTTTTTTAAAATCCAGATTTCTTGATAGGCACCGCTTTTTTGAAGCAGTGAATCTCCTTTTGTTTTCTCCTTAATTATCATGTCATTGAATAAGGCACATTTTATCATTTATAAAATGTGGTTTCAATCAAGAATCTGAATTTAAAAAAGGTAGCCCATCTGGCAACACTGATGGCGAAAGCAATACCGTAATTTTCCGCGTATACGCCGCGGCTTAGTAAAGTCTTTTCCAAACCAGAAAATTTATTGAGAAAAAGAATTCAAATATGTGCTAAGCACAAGCAAGTGACATTTTTCTAAAAATTAATTCTGGTAAAAAAATCGTGTTATCCAAGGTGCGGCGTTTACGCGAAATTACAGTAATAATAATGATAATAATAAAAATATTATTTTTAGTAGCTTTTCTTTTAATTGAACTCAAAGTGGGAATTATTCCTTAACCTCCTCAGACCTGATGTATCCTATACGATCCTGTTTTGACATTGACAGGAGTTTGTCTTGGTTGACAAAATGTGGAGGAACTAGTATCGCGAAAGTAAACTTTCAGTAAAAATGAATATCAGCTTTTTCCATTATTTTTGACTGAAATATTCTATTTAAATTTACAGTTGGGCGTTTACCGCTTTGGTAATGAACGCCTGCGAAAGCGATTACAGTTGAAGCTGTGCTATTTTAAGGATATGTCAGATCCTCTTACTTTATCTCCTTGAAGAGTGGTACGATAAGATATATCCCACTTAATTTTAATTGCAAAATGCCATATTGACACCAGAATTTTGAAATAAAATTTTTAATTTTATCACAAACAGAAAGAAAAGCTTTTAAGAATTTGGAATAAATTTATTTTTTTTAAATCTGGTGCCATTCACTCATTTTAGTAGTTTAAGAATGGAAATGCTTTGCCCCTCAAAGGGTTAAAGTTCCCAGGTGCATTGTATTGTTAAACGGAAAAAAGATGTAGTATCGTTCAAAGAACTGTAATTAACAACTGGACTTCCGAGTTCAATGCCACACCTTGAAATGGAACAGCTATTTTTTTTCATGAAAAGATTTATTTAAGATATATCTAATTGCATACTGAAATGTTTATACTCTTCGTAACAATATTTTTTTGTTTGTTTTATCTATAGGAACAATCAATGAAGTCCGACACTCTGAAGTCTCATTTATGCAAATTCGTAAACATGTTTGACGCAAGGAGCGGCGGAAAAGGAAAAAGAGACGAATCAGCTTACCGCATTGACAGAGTATCCAGAATAGTGTTCCCACTAATTTTCATCCTTTTCAACATTATTTATTGGTCAGTTTATTGCTGTAAGTCAACTGAGTAAATGTACGAAACGTTGCAAGCGAATCATACATTTTATATTTTGAAGCTGCTGTCAAAATTTTCTGTAATGATTTTTATAAACTTCTTTTAAAGTTGACCAGAATTACGGAAATCAAAACTGCTGTGTAGATGAACGAAGGTTTTGAAAATAAAACTGCTGTGTTAAAATATGTGTTTGCGTTTATAAAATTTAAAACAGAAATAAAATTCGTATGAAGGACTTTCTCAAGGGCTTTCAATGAGTTTCTATCAAAATTTTTATAGATAAATATTTGCCTTATGTAATAATAATAATAAAAAAAATCCGTCTTCAGCTAAAGCAACCAATATTTTAAGAAATTTCTGGTACTGAAAACCACAAAATCCTCTGAATCCCTTGACGCGTATGAGCCCTTAGAAACATAAACTATATTTTCAGGACTCTTAACACTAGAACCACCAAATCGGTCATTTTGACCTGTAGCAAATAAAGATATTTCAATTCGAACCGAAAATGTCTTTCTAATATAGGTCATGTGTACACCATGAATAAATAATTCAAATAGATAAGTTAAATAGTATTAAGCAAAAAATCTGGTGTGAAATATTTTTTATAACACTTGAATAAAATTTCTGGTTGTTCTAAAGTTAAAGACTAACGCCTTCAGCCTTTGAGCATTAGTGAGTGAATTTGTTCAACATACCTAAATGTCACATAAGCACCAATATTTTTATAGCAAAAGATTCGATTTATAATATACACGAAAAAAATGTATTAAATGATTTTCAAATAAATTTTGTCTAATATTCCGGTGCCAATGTGACATTTGCAGATTAAAATCAAGTGGTCAGAAAATCGCGCTTTAGAGCTCAAATGGTTTTAACCTCTTTAGAGAAATATGATATCCAACATAAGTTTAATCAAAATTTCCATCATAAACTTTCCATTAAATTATACTTTTCCAACGATGGAGGAAAAATGTTGAAAAAATGCCTTTCTTTATTTTGAAGTAAAGTTTTTCAAAATTTCCGTTGTCAATTCAACATTAGATAGGCACAATTACTTCCCTTTGAAAGGATTAAAAGTTTTTAACACAATAAAATAAATTAAGAAGAATATATCATTTTTACATGCTAAAATATCTGCCTTAAACAATCGGAAATTCTGGTTCGCATCGAAATATTTATTTGTTGGGGGTCAAAATGACCCCTTATGGCCTTTATTTAGATTTTTTAAAATTAGATAAGTCTAATACTGTCTTACGAAAATTCTTCTAAAGATGATTGAAAGTAGGGGAGAGTGGGGGATACTTGAGCATAGGGGATACTTGAGCCACCCCTATTATCTCTACAGTTGTTCAATTTTTCTTTCTAAAACTGGCAACATGGTAACATATTTATAGTTCTGAACATGTAAAAAAGAAATCACATACCTTGGTATCATTTTGAAAGTATGGTGATTAACCCTTTGAGGTCTGCTGGTAGAATTTTCTACCACATAATTTTAATTCTGAAATGTCACAACAACACCAGAAAATTCGACCAAATTTATTTGAAAAAGATTTAATGCATTTTTTCGCCTATATTGTAAATCGTTTTTTTTTCTTTGCAAAGTACTGGTGCGAATGTGATATCTGGCTCAAGTATCCCCTCCATGGGGATACTTGAGCCACGATGTAAAAGAAAAAGTAAAAATTTATTAGACATAGAAAAATAGTTCAAAATTAATTGAAAGTGGTTTTCAATTAAAGAAAAAATATCAAATTTTCATTTTCAATATTTTATTTTTTTCTAAGAAATTATAAAAAATTAAAAAAAATTAAAATTTAAAAAATGGCTCAAGTATCCCCATCTTCCCCTACTATAAAATTTATCTTAAATAATAGAAGTTATCAAACGAACAAAAATGAGTGTGTTAAAAGTTTAAGCACAGTAGTTTTTTGTCTTTAGCAGAAGAAGAATAAAAAAAATTAATAGTTGATTATTGCTCCTTTCTGTTGAATTACATTAAATATACGGTCCTTCATCGATAAAATGAGGTTCTGTATTGTTTCTTGTTCAATTTTAAACCAAGCGTTCTCAATGGCATCTTTCAAATCTCTAACCGAAGAATACTGCTTTCCATTTGGATAAACTTTATGAGTGAGAATACCTCACATATTTTCTATAGGGTTTATATTAGGATTAATTGCCGGCCATTTCAAAACAGACACTTTTTTCGACTTAAGCCACGATGAAGTTGAGCTTGAGGTATGAATCGAAGCATTATCACGTTGAAATAACCATTTTTCTTCCCCCAAAACCTCGGCAACAGGAAGCAAATGATTGGCAAGTGTCTCTTGGTAGTTTTCAGAGTTTTCACGACCACTGATGAATGCTAGAGATGTCTTACCATTGAAAGAAATAGTCCCTTATACCATTACAGAAGCACCATTATGTTGTCGGCTAAATACGATCCTAGATTATTTGCGGAGATCATGCCAGTAGTACTTAAACCCATCAAGGCCATCGAGGTTCTATTTTTTTCATCACTGAATATGACATTCAGCCACTTTTCACCAAATGACATATGCTCTTTGTCCCATTGTAATCTAGCTTCTTTATGGTGTCGTTTGAGACACGGTAATTGAGCTCTTTTACGGTATTTGATGTATTTGAATGCCAAAACTCTTCTATGAACAGTTTTTTTAGATATTTGTCTTCCAACTGCATGTTTTATTTGCGAAAGGGAATAATTACCAGTTGAAGCCAAATTTTTGATGCAGTTATCTTCGTGCAAACTAGTCACTCGCGGCCTTCCTGAACGAAATTTTCGTTTGAAATCATTACCACGAGCCAAAATTTGATGAATACCTCCTTTTGATATTTTTAATGCACTTGCAATTTCAGAAATATTCTTACATTTTGCTCTCATATTCCAGATTTTTATTACCTCCTCCTTTGAAAATTCTTTCGACTTAGGCATTTTGTACAAACTCAAACACAGAGTACGGACAGAGCCTCAACTCGGCTTGAGAAGAACGCCCTCAGTGGATCACTTAAAAACTAAACCATCGCGTTGGCGATTTTTATCCTCGTGATTTCTGTTTAACTGTAACCATATTCTGGCTTGGCACTTCTTGCTGAATGCTGATTTGATTATCTTTGCACGCGTGCTTATGCTATTTGATCTTAGATTTCAGCGCTTATATTGATTCGTAATTATTACTGTTATTGTTCTTGAATTTTCAAGTTTAAATTATTAGGTCGTTATGTTAAGAAGAGACACGTGTATTGTTTGCAAGACGAATACGTCAAAGTTATTTCATATTAAAATAATTCTTTCATAAATTTCAAAACAAGAAGCAGCAAGCCGTCGCAGTATTTTTTTTCGTTTTCCCCTTATTATTTGTCGCCAAGGAAGCGATGTTTCGCCGAATTAGAAACCTCTCTTATGTTATGATCGTAGTTTCAGAGTGATCCGCTTATATCGCTACTGTCTATGCGTAATCCCATGTTAAACAAGTTGCCATTACAGTGTATGAAAGTTGATTCTCTGTTCCGTACTCTGTGAACTCAAAAACAACAACTGACTGCTTCTTATGCACCCAGAAATCGTTTGTGTGCGCAACCGCTTACGTCAGATTGTAAAATTTGCATAAAAACGACTTTGTGCTTAAACTTTTGACACGGTTATTTTTGTTCTATTCTTAAACTCCATGGTTTGAAATAAAATTAAAAAGTCAATTTAAATGAATCTGGTGTTGAAATAGATATTATTAACATATACAAGGCAGATATTGAAATAAAGGGAATATTTAAAGTTTTATTTTGAAATTGCTATTGTGCTTAAACTTTTGACACACACTGTAATACTTTCACAGCATTATTTTTTCTGCATTTGAGTGATTGTACTTTAGAATATTTTTTGGTATTGATTATAAGTTTCACATTTATAAATAACATTCCAACCTTGCTAAATATATTTGCAATTTAAATGGAGTTTTAAAAATTTTCCATTTATGTATCAAAATCAATAAGAATGTTTGGATGATATTATTAGTATTTGATATAAAATGAATTTTTTTTCAAATGCTGGTATTATGATAGAAATATTTCTTATACAATGCCAAAGTTTCATAATATCGGCATTGATGCCAATCTTACAAGTTTTTTTAGTCAAAAAATTTACGTAGCATCATAAAATATGCAGTGGCAGTCAAAAGTTTTCGGCTAGCATAAAATATTTAGTTAATTTATAAGTATATTCATATAAAGAGAAATCTCAACGTGATAATTTTGCATTTTATTAACATAGCAATTGAGTACTTATTTGTGGAATAACAAATAAATATCAAAAAATTTAATTGACAAAATTTAGTGCAAAGTAAAACGTATGTTCTCAAAAGTTTCTGGCCACTTTGGCAAGTTTTGAGAAAAACTGGTTCTATGATCGAAAATAACAGCCATTTACAATTAGTAAATCAACGCCATGGCTTTAAGCAACAGTGTACGCTGGCGCAGCTGTGCGGCATTGATTCAATGAACGGCTGACGATGTTTCATGGCTGTTTTTTTCCACTCTTCATGCAATTTTGGGGAAATTCTGGTGATTTGGAATATTTAATTTTATGCGCACATTTGTCAAGTTCGTTCCAAATATTTTCTATTGGAGTTATATCAGATGTTTGGGCTGACCCTTTCAAAAGCGATTTTTTGCGAAGTCTGCTGTTTGAAGAGCTTGCATATATTCTTTGGGTCCTTATCATGCTAAAACAAATAGTTGTGGCAACAGTTTTCCTCCTATAAGGCAGGAAATGATCTTGTAAGATATTCTTTGCACCATTCATCTTTCCACGGATTTAACTAACGAACAGACACCTTTTTCAGAAAATGCTCCCCAGAGCATAACGTGTTTTCCGCCATGCTTGATTGTAAAAATAACATGTCTCGAGCCATATATTGTGCCTTTAGGCCGTTGGTCGTAAAGTCTACCACCACTCCCAAAAAAGTTGAACTTCTATTAATCGGAAAATAGTAATTTTTTCAAATTTTCATTTGACCAAACATTGAGTTCCTTGGTAAACGCCAGACGGATACGTTTATATATATATATATATATTTTTTTTGAAAGGTTTTTTAACACAGACATCTCCTTAGAATCCTACGTCACGTTAGCGTCTTGACATGGTAGACCGACTTATTTTAGCAATAATTTATTCCGTGAACCACGGGATGTTCCAACGGCATTTTTTTGCGGGTTATCAACTGCTTTTCTAATGATAATTCTGTTTACAAGTTTCTGTTTACTGTTTTGTTTACGGTGTCTCCCGGGCCATAGCAAGTCCTGAAGGTCACGGCTATCTTTATATTTAAAAAAATATTGTTCACAGTAGATTTTACGATCGATAACTTAGTCAAATTCCCACGAGAGAATTGACCTTTTAGTGACAAACAAATCATTCTTTTACGTACAATAATTGATGAACTTTTCATTTTTGAATTTCAACTAAGTTATTCACGTTGATTAATTCATAAACACAACCAAAGAAAATTGTCGATAAAAAAAATCTAATGAATGACGAATGAAAATAAACTTTTGCACACGCGAATTTCGAATTCCTCCCATTTGCATCAAGTGTCTTCAATATCTAGTATAAATGATCACGTGGTCAGAGGTCATTTACATATTCCTAACATTTGGAGGAATTGCACATCTCTTTTGTTGAAACCTTCTGGCAAACAAATTAAAGAAACTAACTGGCAAGAAACTTTTGACCGCCATTGTATGTCTTAGAAATATTTAGTTTGATTACTTCTTGCTCCGTGCACTTATTTGATTTCATTTCGCAAGAAAGGAAATTAGATCAGATTGTGTTTATTTGAGTTAAATTTATCGTGTTACTGTCAGCTGTGAATTGGTATGTTGTATGCTATAATTTTCAATACAAGTCATGAGCCCAATGAGAGAGCTCTGTATTGAAATCTCGGGAATCTATGATCTACTTGTCGATGTATTAACCCGTTGACGGGTGGTGATGCAGTTATGGCATTACTTAATAGCGAACCCTAATTGCGATATTCCCATGATATTTATTAATGATTTATTTGATTTATTTTATGTCGACCGACCATCTACACGTGAGATACAGGCCTTAATAGGGTGGGATGCCCTCCGTGCGGGTCTTTCTAAGGGAACCTAACCCGTATTTACGCAAGGAAATCCAAGCTTCAAAGAAAACCACGGAAAACTCCGAATGGTTTGGCCGATGGCCGCGATTGTGTTCGAACCCAGCACTTGCCGTCTACCAGTTGAGAGGTCACTCGACCACTGGTAGGGCGCGATTTATTAATGAAAATTTCACTATTATTAAGTGCGGGAAAGTATACTTTTACTTATTTATAAATACATTTTCTTCTAAACACAGGTATCATCAAATTACTTTAACATTTTCCGAATTCAAGTATCTTGCACCTGAAAGGGTTAAAATTATTGAATTTAGCTGGTACATTTTCCGATAGGATCATCTATGATGGTATGTACTGTTGTTCCGTGCAATATTAAAGGAAGATGCAGTCGTTTCTGCTTTTTTTCGAGTAGCAGCAACTGGACTCGACCGATGACACTTGTAGAACAGGTGAAATTATAGTCTCTTCTAAGATGTTAAGAACGTCAACAGACCCAGTCAGCAGAAAATGTAAAAGCTAATTTCAATAAATTTAAGAAATGGACCAGCTAATTCGTTTGGGTCGTAGGAGTTTTATCTAGAACGAACAGAAGGAGTCGATTCAACTCCGGCAAGATGATTAAGTTTCAATTCGGGCCAGAAATTCTTTCTTGAAATAAGTTAAATTTAAAACTAGCAGATTTACGTTAAATAAATCAATTAAACAATCATGAATAAAAATTCTGATTTGAAATATTATTATCAAACTCGATTAAAATTTCTGGGTGTTCCAGTGTTAATATATCGAACGGCTACAGCGACCCTTAGCTTATCCAATGCTCTCTGAATCATAATACTGGATCAAATTCAGATTGTTAGTAGAACAATTTTTAGATTTAAGTACTAGAAAGTAGCATTTTGTAGAAGTAGAAACTTGAAACACCAAACTTGATAAACAAATTTAAATTTTCTTCACAATGAATATCTGATTTTTTGAGTTGAAGCAAAAGTTGCTTAATCCCTTGAAGGGCGGTGTTTGCAAATGACAACACCTAATTTTGATTCCAAATTGCCACACTGGCACCAGAAGTTTTCTGCAAAAATTTCACTTTTATGAAATGCGCAAAAAAAAAATACACGTTTATTATTTTTAAAATAAAATTTAGTGTAAATAATGGTGTCATTCAATTATTTCTATATTTTAAGAATATAAGTACCTTGCTCCTGAAAGGAATAAACCTCCAAAGAATGAAGACCAATTCTTCTATTGGATTTATATGTGCCATACATCATTTTCGCGTTTTTGTAAAAATATTTACTTCTTTTTCCTTTTTAGAAAAGCAATTTTAATTTTCCCTCGGTATAATATAATATCAACAAAACATTATTTATTCCACATAATCGTCGATATTTCATATTTTGAACTACTTGAACTTGTGTACATCAACGTTTCAAACAGTTTATTAAAGCAAGATGGTGTTTAAAAATTTCACCTTCAAAAGTTGACATTTTTTAATATATTAAAGCCGCCATTGAAAAGACTAAAAATAATCCCAAATAAAATTGTTTGATGTTTAACACTTTCTTTGAGATTATAAGCTTTTTGATCTCTTTCATATAAGAAAATGCTTTTTTTTTGCTGAAAAATTTCCTGTTTGAAGCATCGTTCGCTTCGATATTTGAACTAATGAATGAAAATATATTACTTTTTGAAATTAACTTTCAAATTCTAATCAGGCTTATCGTATTGTCACTCACATATGCTTTTAATATTTATAAATTCCTTTTTAAAACCTTGTAAAGAATTTCAATTAGAATATTTTTATAACATTGGAAATTACTTTTTGTCTTTATACTATATGAAAGTTATTTTCTCCTTACGTTAAAGCATATTTTGTAGAGAAACAATTTCTTCCAAATTGGTTTAATGCCAATATATTGTCTCAAGCATAAGATTAAAGAATTCCATTTTTAAAAGAAAAACTTTTAAAAACTTGAAATTTTAAAATCTTCTGATAAATATTTAATAGTAAGTTTTCTCAGTTTTTCTACAAGTTCGATACATTTTGCTAAAATCATACTTTCTAATGGCAGAAATTTTCAGTAAAAAATGTTTTGTTTCCTTGAAAATTAAACAAAGAGTAATAATGTATATATTTGAGATGAAGTGAAAATTTTTTGTAAAGTAGTTCTTTATATTTATACAGAGTTCCTGCAGATCGGACGTATTACTGACATTAGTTCAGATAAGCACCAAATCTAGTAGAAAATCCTGAATTATGCAATGACGTGATTTCACAAATCAAGTCTTTCTGTTAAACAATTCTGCTGTTTCTCCTGAATTCATGAAACCCCGCATGGACAATTTTGTCATATTTGGCTGATTTTTTATTTAGGTATACTGAATTCTTACCAGTAAGTTTTAATAGTTATTTTTGCTTAATAATATGATAGGTAGTCGATTAAAAAAAATGAAAGAAAATTCTATCGCTGTTCAAAATTTTCTAGTCATGAATCAAATATTTCTAAATGAATATTCCACCAGATGTGACAGCACTGTCGATTGCACTATCAATAAAGAATAAATGACATATGCTCAAAATGATGAAGCTTCAACTGTAACCGTTTCTTCAGGAACTGATTTCCACAAAATCCAATTTTAAGAGTAAATTAGAATATAAATTTCTTCTTTCTTAATTCATGCAATAATCATGCCATAATTAAGTCAAGAATATCGATTCATTTTTAATAGTGGCATGGGAATTAGACCTAGCAATTCTGCCATATTGTGCCAAACAAAAAAAAGAGTCTTCCTCTCAATGTCGACGGATTGGATAACCGTCCAGGCAAACTTACACGAGTAATTTTGAATAGAATTTTTATTATTCTTGTTGAAACGTCCTATTCACATGAAATTCCTTTCATACATATGGCAGAAATTTCTATTCGTTTTCATTGCTGGGACTTTGTTCTTACATTAACCTTTTAGGGAGAAGCAATTGTGTGTCTGTAATGTTGAATTACCACTGGAAATACTTTAGGTGCAATCAGCTATGTTCGCGCGAACTACCAAAACCCCTTCCAATAAGACATCTTACCAAGGGATCTTTTATACAGTGGGGTACTGTAGAAAGGCGGTTTCTTTCGATTCTGGTTCCTTCCTTCCTCAGTACGACTTAGCTTTTCGTGCTGTTTGCTTGTTTTCTCTCAAAGTTTACTCTGTTTCACAGCTAAGATCTGTAGCAAAGTTTAGGCACTAAGTGAAACATCCAGGCCCGTTCCATCTGGTAAGGCAAGTACGTGATGAGCGGCATCAAATCAAAATTAGTTAAAATAATCAGGCAATAAACAACTTAATGTTCCAGCTAATACTATTAGCCATTTAGCCGACCCGGGTGCTTGGGTAGTGGATATGCCTGATCGCCCCATGTGGCAATCATGTGATCTTAGTTTCACTCTCAAGGCATTAAACCCGTTCAGCCGCACCACAGCCAAACAGGTAGAGGCCTCATCAGATGTCTCCGGGAATTCCCCATCCCAACTGGTTTATTTTTACCTCTAAATTTTAATACTGTTCTTTGATTTATTAAAGATACGAAATTTTATCATAAACTAAGGCGAGAAATACCTTTAATATTTAGTGTTAGCAAGTAGTAAACTGGGATGGAAAATTCTCATCACTGTCTTTATAAATTTTATAGAAACTTTCCAGAAACTTTTCCCTTAAGGTTGTTGCAGAACAATATCACAAATGTCTTTCTAAACAAATTACTGGTTTTCAAAATACGACCCAGTCGACGTGCTGTAAAATGTTTGGTTCAAATTTCTTGATTAAAATTAAGATTTCTTGAATAGCACGGCTTTTTTAAAATGGTAAAATTCGTATTATTTCATTATTTATTAATTCAGGCAATCCAATAGGGTAGTGGTATGGTTCTGTCCTTGTACCGGCTTTATACTGGCCTGTAAGCGTCCAATTTAGGCATTCGATGTACACAGAATACGCGAAGGCATTGAATTTCACGTATCTGTAGCGCTGCAGGTTATTCCGGAAAAACGCATTCTTGCAAGCACTAGGAATAACTGAACTGCTAAACTTTAGTACGTTTTTGGAACCAAAAACCTGATTATCTTTGAATCTGTATTTTAGCTTAAAAATATCACAATCTTTCACACTTATACGGATACAATTCAGGTGACGAACTATGGGTTATTTAACTCTTTAACGTTCATTGGTTTCGCCACGAAACCACAAAATTTTAATTCCGATACGCAACACTGCCACCGGTATTTTTATCTGAAAATATCCCTTTTATTTTGTATGTGAAAAATCACGTTTTCTTATTTAGAAATATATTTGTTCTTAATTACCGGTGTCACTCATATATTTTGACATCTTAGCAATGAAAATGCTATGATTGTTAAAGGGTTAAACCACTGCTCACTATAGAACTACGAGGTGACCGCCGCTGCCTTCCCCTCCGCCACCTTTTAGGAATCGATGCCTTTCTACGGTTGCGTCTATTAACACGTGACTTCTTGTAAGCCATAATTCTGCAATTGTATTATGCATGCTCTAGTACAGCATTTATATAGCTTTGCTGAAGATCAAATGCTGATAAGCTGATAAATCGAGATAAGCATGCTTAAAAAAAAAAAAAAATAATAATAATAAAATTTATACGTCAAAAAATAAATTTGAAGCCAATGGTTCATTGTTTTTGTTAATTTTATGCACGTATGTATGTGATCACTTACCAATTGGCATTCAATTGACATCATACGTTTCAATTTAGACTGAAATGACAAAATTTTTAAGCTAATAACTGTAAACAGGTTAGTATTTTCAGCAAAAAGCATACGACGAGTCACCTCTTCGACGCCTTGTAGGTGCCTGTCTAGCTTTTTAATAGTTTCTACTCGTAAATTAACAAGATCAATATCGACTGCATCTCTAGAAAGATTTTCGTCATCATTTAACTTTTTTCTGGTGTCTCTCAATGCTTGTAAACAACTAAACACACGTGCATAAAATATACGTCTTTGAACAAGAGAATCCATAGCTTTAAAATAAATTTAAATAAAAATACACTCTTTATATACCCTGTATTTATCTAAATTTATCATTACACTGCAGTGAAAATGATATCTATTATGAAATACTGATGTCTAAATTTAACGCAGTGTACATAACTTAAAAAAAATCCTTCTGCAACAATCGCCTTTTTTGTGTCAGCGCTCAGGCCTATTAGTTACTGGACGGCATTAAAACCTTCAAAATTTCATTACCTACCTAAAAAAAAGTTTATAAATTTTCAGGGGTCGCAGCGTCCCTAAAATTTTCTAACTTTCCTACCACAATTTTAAAACGAAAATATTTTTTGTAGAATTTATTTGTAGATGTTAAAAGAATCTGAGAAGAAGATTTTTGATTTAAAATACTGGTAGAAAAGTGCGAAAATTTTTGGGCTGCGACCCCTGAATTTTATGTAAGATTTTTAATATATATACGAAAACATTTGAACTTACGCATAATATTTCAAAACGTTTTCGCGATTAAATTTTATACATGGCTCATATGGGTACTGTTAGTTTTCAGATAATATACCAGCATTTCTTTACCGAAACTAAATATAGCTAGTTTAAAAAAAACGTAAAATTTTGTCTGTTTTAATCAAAGATTTTCTATTATAAAATACTGGTACCTAAGAATATCACTGTCATGAAATTCCAGAACCCGTACAAAGACTTTTATGGTGCAGAATGTGATGAAATTTTAGATCCATGCCAGTTTTTTACGAATAAGAGCTTGACTCAAATTACATTTTGTAAATTATGAATGTTTTAGACACCTAAATTCAACAGTGTCTTTTCTTATCCCGCCTATATATATTGCCTGGGTTATAAGTCTCTTATTGTTTGTTTATATTTCTCTGTGTGATGTTTTAGATTTAGTCTCTTGATTCAATCTTTCATATACAGCACTCTGTATGATGTTTGATATTTGATATTTGATCTTTTGGATGCAATCTACAGTGCCGGTGTCCTCAGTAAGCGACTTTTTTAAATTACAGATTTCATCACATTTTTTGAAATTGTAAAATCCCACTTGCTTCGAATCAACTACTCAAAGTGCGAGATCAGTTGCACAGGTACAAAGACTGACCCACTGCCCTCCCTTACCTTTTAGAAATTCAACAGAAACCTACCTCACGATCTAAAAATGAAAGTTACGTGATCAGCTAGCTCGGAGTAAGGTCAGATGACCAGCAGGCTGAAAAATTGGACGCGAGTTACGCAGTCGTGACGTCATTCTGGACGTTTCAAAGGTCAACTCTGATAAAATCTGGGCGTTTCAAAGGTCGCTTGGACGTTGGACGTCTTCCAACTAAGGTAATACTAAGCTTAGTTGGAAGAGAGGACCAAGCCGCTATCAGATTTTCTATACGTCCAAGATGGCGGACCTGATAAGGTGCTCTCGGGTCTCGGATATTAAATCCAAGATGGCGGCCAGTTAAACATGGGTCGTCCGGGGGATATAAGAAACAAAATGACGGACGTCCAAGATGGCGTCGGTACAAAGGTCATTATTGGTAAGTATTTTATTTTTATAGCAGGCTGAAAAAAATTGTGTACACACGAGAATAAACACTGTTTTTCCTTTCAAAGTGCTAGTGCACGTATTTATTTTAAAATTAAAATGAAAAATACAAAATATTTCCAAATATTTTATTTTAAACATATTTGTAGCTTTTAAATGTACATTTAAATGACATGTAACATATAAATTCAATTGAACAGGCAAGTCCTCAGCAATCTGTGCAATTTGTTTCTTGTCATCCTTTGTAAACAAATCACGCAAAGAGCCGTACCAGTTGTTCGGAGCTCGAAAATTGCCTTGGCCACAGCATTCCTCCAAAAATGCTCCTACGTCTTTGTCCGTAGATACATTAAGCACTTTAGCACAGTCAAGATAGCGGCTGACCAAAGCAGGCATAATATAACGAAAAACTTTAGGTCTCTTGGCAGATACAACGATAGATTTTGAATGAAGATCACTAGATAAACGGTCATCCCTATGTGTTGCAGGAACATATTTATTATCCAAATCCCTGTTCAAAGAGAACGGGGTCCCTTGAAAGCCTTGGATATATCCAATACAGTAGTGGTATGGTTCTGTCCTTGTACCGGCTTTATACTGGCCTGTAAGCGTTCAATTTAGGCATTCGATGTACGCAGAATACTCGAAAGCATTGAATTTCACGTATGTGTAGCGCTGCAGGTTATTCCGGAGAAACGCATTTTTGCAAGCACTAGGAACAACTGAACTGCTAAACTTTAGTACGTTCTCGGAGCCAAAAACCTTATTATCTTTGAAGCTGTATTTTAGCTTTAAAATCTCGCAATCCTTCACACTTATACGGATACAATTCAGGCGACGAACCAATGGGTTATTTAAACCACTGCTCACTATAGAACTACGAGGTTAACAATAAAAAGGTGTATAAACATAATTTTTTCCGGAAAAAAAGCAGGCTTGAGTCGCATAATTAAAAGCAGGCTTTGACTTAGATACAATTTAAAATTAGCAGGCTTTGAGAGAAATTGTATCTATACCCAATGCAGGCACACCTCATCCCCAAGGCTTATTTCGGACGCTTTGGGCTCGGCTCAAATTCGTCTTCACTGTCTACAGCACTAGACTCTGCTGGCCAGAAAGAACAACCAGGCTTAGGATCAGTGATGGAAACACTGGTAACTGGTTCTCTTTGTTGGTGAACGTTGTCGCTTACTTCCACTTCTTCCTCCTCCTCCCTCTCGTTGTGAGTGGTGTCGGGCACTTGTTCTGACACTCCCTCATGTTTCAGCAAGAAGTATAGAGCCCCATCGGTGGGCTGCGGCCTTTGCCTTTCGATGTACTTTGGTTCTTTGCCGAAAAAATCATATAAAAGTCTTTGTACGGGTCCTGGAATTTCATGACAGTGATATTCTTAGGTACCAGTATTTTATAATAGAAAATCTTTGATTAAAACAGACAAAAGTTTTCGCTTTTTTTAAAAAACTAGCTATATTTAGTTTCTATAAAGAAATGCTGGTATTTTATCTGAAAAATAACGGTACCCATACGAACCATGTATAAAATTTAATCGTGAAAACTTTTTGAAATATTATGAGTAAGTTCAAAAGTTTTCGTATATATATTAAAAAAACTTACATAAAATTTATAAGCTTTTTTTTAGGTAGGTAATGAGATTTTGAAGTTTTTAGTGCCGTATAGTAAATAATAGGCCTGAGCGCTGACAGAAAAAAGGCGATTGTTGCAGAAGAATTTTTTTAAAGTTATGTACGCTGCGTTAAATTTAGACATCAGTATTTCATAAAAGATTTCATTTTCACAGCAGATTACATAAACTCACAAATAATTAAAAAAGCTTCATGAAACAAAGAAAAATATCCAATTCCTGTGGATAAAAAGTACCGTAATTTCGGGTGTATAAGCCGCAGATCAAACAATTCTTTTTCGACCCAGAATTTTTCTGGAAACAAATATAACCAGTTAGATCACCGTAAATATTTGTTTTTAATCACTAGATAAGATTTCTGGGTCCAAAAAGAATTGTTTGATCCGCGGCTTATACACCCGAAATTACGGTATTTAGAATCATATGGCAACGATCATGCACATGCACTAGCAAAGAACGCAATAACACAGAAAGGTGTGCAAGAATAATATCATCCCCTACCAGCTTGTTTTCTTAAAAATGTCATAAAACAAAAATCCCTTGCACAATGACAAACGGATTGGGACTATTGTAATGTAGGGAGATACACATATGCTCTTCTGCCAAAAGTAAATTTAACACTAGAACCGCCATTAGGGGTCAAAATGACCCCTACCAGAATGATAATAGTCAATTCGAGCCAGAATTTTTTTCATAAGATATGTTAAACATATGCAACACAAAAATAGACTAATTAAATAAGTTAAATAGTTTAAAATTAAAATTCTGGTGCGAAACACTTTTTATAAAACTTTAGTAAAACACCCGGCTGTTTTAGTGTTAAACAATATATTACCACATAGAAATCTTTATATATTTGCAACCAATCACGGACCTTTTCCAACATATCTTCATAAAATTTGAGAAGCTCCGACTTCATTCTGCACATGTAGCAAATTAGGTTCTTCAATTCATCACATAACTAAATGTACATTAACCTCCTTATTCCAAATTCAAAAATCCAGAAAAATAGAACTACAGCAATGGTTCAACATTGTGCAAAATCTCAATCTCTTTACTCCAAAATAATAGAATGTGTCAAAATTATAGAAAATAATGAGCCAAACAACAATTACGATCAATAGCTATGATCCCGAACAATAGCTACGGTGGTCTGTACATAAGATTTCTACAACTTTGTCTTGTTTTAAACTCTCTCAACAAATAATTCATAGACTTGTAAATAGAACATTTAATAACTCTTATGTAGACTTATAAATAGAAGTTTCAATAACTCACTTATGGACTTGAAAATAGTTTTTTTAACGATATCATAAATTGCAAACATTACTTTCATTTTGTTAAAAAAATTACTCCATGTTCAAACACTGTTAAATAATATGATTTTTAAAAAAATTAAATTTGCAACGCAGGATCTGGAAGCCTATGCCGATTGGTGGGTTACCCCGCACCGTGCGGAATCTCTTCCATTTCCAAAAAATGAGTAGAAAACGTTTAAAAGTTATTGATACCAAAATTGAAGGGACCATACACACGCTAGCTTTGCCGCAGCATGAGTATATTTTACTTAGAAATATTGAATTCACACCATAAAATTTTGAATAACAACTTGATTTTGTTTTATTTATGGAATTTATGCCATCGCATAAAGTAAAAATTACTATCAATATTTACTGGTGAGAAATCGGAATGCCTAAATAAAACATCAGCCACATAGCAACACTGACAAACGCTTCGGCTGACGCCATTTTTTGTCAGCGCTCAGGCCAAGATTTAGGAAGTGGTTGTTTTAATTTTAGAGATTCTTCCTATTTCTTCCTCTTAGCATACTCTTAGATTTTAAGAAATGTAGAAGAAAATCTATCTCGATTAAAAATGTTTGTTTTGTTTAGAAATTCAAGTTTTATTTTGAAAGGTAAATGAATAAAATAATAAAAACCAATTTTTAAAGCTTTTGCAATATTATTTTTGAAATATATGCTCTGAAAAAAATATAACTTGTGAAATGTATACCTTGTAAAATTCCAATAGCTGATGATCTTATTTTAAATAATTAATTAAATATGAAGTATGTCTTCCTTTTCTTTACTATTGTAAACGTTATAGTATTTTAAAAAAGCAAAAAATAAAAACGTTTCTCATACTTTCCTGCAATTACAAAATGATAATATTTCTTAATGCTATTTGGCCAATCGCTGCTGTTATATATTCTTTTAAATGCATAAATCTACCAAATATGCTTTATCCTGGTATTTTATTATTGGATATTTTATTGCATTAAAATTTAGCAACTATAAAACTATTTGTTTTGTATGACAGTTTATTTTTAAAATCATTTAAATTTTTCAGATTTTTCAAAGATATTCATTTTTTATGATAGTAAATTTTTCTGTTAACCCTTTGCTCCCCAGTGGTTTAGGTCTTAAACCACCGATCTTTAATTCGTATATTTCAGTTCCCACCAGAAAATTAAAACAACAATATTTGCTTTAATCAATAACAGAACATTCCATATTTAAATAAAACGAAATTAGCCATTGAATTTTTCTGGTGTGAAATGAACTACATAATTTCTAGAACGTGTTCTGGCATGGGAATTAAAGGGTTAATAACTGTTTTATAGAAACTGCTTTCGGGAAGAAGACTTTGTTTGCTTCGCTACTAAAAGCATTTTGATAGCACTGTAAAGAATTGAACTTAACAGATTCAACTGCCTGCGTGGGAACTCAGCATTGTACAAGTTCCGAGGTATTTTGCCCACCCAGGGTGAAGTTTACGTTGATACGAGGACATTTTCTCCCGCTGGTGATTTAGAGTGTCTCAATTAATCTTTAGCTTAGACAGGGAGGCTCTTTCTTATAAGTCGACAGAAGAAGCCGCATGAATGCGTTTAGCTAAAAGAGAGAAACGCTTTATTTTTTTTCCAGGAGTAGTTTGTGTGTGACCTCAGCATTTTAGTGAGCCAATTCTAAAGGACTTTAAGGATGACATCATCTTTTAGCTCTCTCATAGATGATCAACAAAATTTCTCCCTGATCGATTTCTTTGCGAGGGGACATACGAATATGAAGAAGCCAGTCTTGGTTTCGAAAAGTGGGTCTGAGCAGCGGAGCTCAGTAAGACTTCCGGAGACGGAGTCTCCTTAAAAAGAACTGGAAAAAGAAACTGGAAGTGCTGAAATTGATCAGGATCTACGGTGACGCTCCTCCTTCAACGATATAGAGAACCCTTTTCTTCATCGGTCTTCTGGCAGGAGATAAATTGACTGTCTAAGTGTCTATAGAGCGATCTGCATTTATTACGATTCGCGTCAACCACAGGATTCTTACGCTTAAAAATGCTTTATATAATGAAATTTATATTAAACAAGACCTCTTTGTAATTAAAGTGTTTTTAATAATTTAAATTGATTGTATAGGTGAATTTGTACTCCGCGCTACCGTTCTATAAATATAGTTCGAGAGAGACTCACAACACCACTAATTTGTAACAGTATGTTTCTCCTTATTAACTGCAGAAATTTTTCTTTTGCATAAAGCAAATGTCTTGGTACTGAAAAAGTGTTGTCAGGAATATAGCGGCTCATCAGGAGGTGCTGCGTCATTTTTGTCACACCACTAAAATTTTATCGTAATTTTAGTTTTTTTAATCAACAGAATTTGTTAAATAAATAGCATAAAAGTTTCTGTCAAATTTTAGTGGTGAGAAAAATCTGATGCAGCATTCCCTGATGACTCGCTACAGGTTTGGACCCTATTTTTCATTTATCGTGTCCAAAAACATGAAAAGTTAAAGGTGAACCACATTTGCCAACCTTTCACTTTTTTATTAACCCATTCGTTCCCAGCATCTTTTGCGTAAATTTTATTTGATTGGCACCACTATTTTTAGAAGATTTAAGTTTAGTTCATTAATCACGAAAATGCATCATTTAAATAAAATAATTATTGCTTTTCTTTTTTACCGGTGTCAAAACAGTGCTGAATGCGCCTTTAGAAGCGTCCCTAAAAAAGGACGCTAGGCACTAATGGGTTAATCAACAAACGCACATTCAACCAGAAATTTGTTAAATTAAATGTTTGATGTTTCTATGTTGTAGTTATTTGAAATCTGCATGATATTATTTATTGAATGTAATTTCTCGTTGAAAATATATTCTGTTGAATTAAAAAAAGCGGGAGGTTGGCAAGTATGGATTAACCCTCTAATGTCCTAGGTAGCATATATACAGCCAACAGTTTTCCTAATTTAGGTTATCTTTTAATGCGAATATTTCAAATTCAAATCAGAAATTTCAAAAAGGCAATAGTACCTTTATTTAATAATAGAGGATCCGTATTTAAATCTAGTAAAACTTACTATTGAAATATTTTGGTGTGAATGAGGATTCTTCGAACTATGTAATTTCTAGAATGCATTCTACCATGGGAATTGAAGGTTTAATTGGCGGTTAACCCTTTCCGGCACGGACAAATTTTGTTTCTCAAATGAGAAATGATCCACTATCACTGGTATTTAAAAACGATATTTTAAGAAATTTAGTATCACTTAATTTCAGCTTTCATAGTCAAAGCAAAATTTTACTAAATATTATTGGGGCCGTTTGCAAGTTATGTATTAAAATTAAGTATCCCGGACTGGGCACAGTGTGCCGGAAAGGGTTAAAGAAATCAAAATAACGAACATTTAAAAAGTATAAGTTATTCATATGTAAACAAGGATTAATTTTTTTAAAGTTTAACCCTTTGGGGGCAAAGCACTTCTATTCCTTAAATTCTAAAGTGATTCAGTGGCACCAGAATTAAAAACAACTTTTTTTCAAAACAGATAAAACTGTTCTTCATGTACATGATAAAATTTAAATTTTCATTTCAAAATTCTCGTGTTAATGAATCATTTCGAAAATAAAATTAAGTGGGATATATTATATCCCACCGCCTTCAAGGGGTTGAAGATATTGATGGAGGACCTTTAAAACTGAAAGCCGTTTGGCACCGCAATATCTAAAAGATAATCTACCACCTGTTTGATAGTAAAATGTTTGTCATTAAATAATGTATACTATTGTGTTTGTAAAAGTATTGTGTCTATAATCTTGGTTCCCTTCGGGCCAGTGGCTCTGTAGCCCCAATTTACCGGCTTTTAATTAGGGTAATTGTACCTTAATATTGCCTAAAAACTGCTTATTTATTTCTATGAAAGTATATCACCATTTTTTATTTTGATACCGCTCTTGATATTTATCTGCAATTATAAAAAAGCTATTAAATCTTTCAGATTTTTAAATCACAATATTTTTATTTATTTTAATTGCAGATAAACATTTATTTAAATGTTTATCTGCAATTTACAAATTATTTTGATTATACGTATTTCTTTCAACATGCAGAGGAAATTCTTTTGAATATGTCAAAGTTCACAAACATACTTCTGATATTTTGATTACTTTTAATTTCTGGAGAAATTAAATATTATTGATTTTAATTTCTTGGATCAATCCAAGAAATTAAGATAAAAAATACACAAAATAATAAACTTTAGAGAAGTATACTCAAAATATTAAAATCATGATTGCAAATCTTTTTATTTATTTATTTATCTTTTTTTATTATTGCATTAATAAAATCTGTAAATATTTGCACTACTTGGAGTATTTTTTTAAGTGCTCTTTTATTTAAAATAGAAAATACATGAAATCTAATTAAAATATATAAATAAATAAAGTTTTTTTTTTTTTTTTTTTTTTTTTTTACTTTTTGAGTTTAATTATCTAGGTAACATATGGAATATCATCTTGATATTCTAGAAGTGCACTTGAATATGATACGAAAATGAATTCAGTTTATATGTCTACATCTACTTTGAATATACATCATATACAGTCATTAGAAATTATCATAAGTATTTAAATTAAAATATAATATAGTAGATACATGCATAGTTATATAATTAAAACAATCGTGTCATATTTATTTAGCATGTAATTCTTGTGCAAACGTTACGAAATACGCTTGCACATGGCTATGAAATAAGTTTCTTAAATCACTTAGCAAAGTTTTTTTGTTTGCTATGTTTGTTTGTTTTGTTTATGCCAGACAATTATTTACGCTTGGGATATAAGCCATAATGGGTGGGATGCCCGCCGTGGGGGTCTTTCTAAGGGAACCTAACCCGTATTTACGCAAGGTTCGAAGAAAAACACGGAAAACTACGAACGGTTAGGCCGACGGTCGCGATTGGGTTCGAACCCAGCACCTACCGTCTACCAGTTTCGAGGTCAAAACCTCGCGGCCACTGGTGGGGCTTGTTTGCTATGAAAGAATATTCAGTTCTAGATGTATTATTAATGTAAATATGTAAGACTAAATTTTAATGTAGATTGATTCATCAGACAATATTTAAAACGTCACCCAAAAAGGCATAAAGAAAGAATATGAGACTTTATTACAGAAGCAAATTATTAGACGGGGTAATAAAGGACATGGTTGAAATTACGTACCCAAAAAAATTCATAATTTACAAAATGGAATTCTAGTTAAGCTCTTGTTTAGGGGAAGATGGGGATACTTGAGCTTTTTTTTTTAATTTTAATTTTTTTAAATTTTTTATAATTTCTTAGAACAAAATAAAATATTGAAAATGAAAATTTGATAATTTTTCTTCAATTGAAATCCACTTTCAATTAATTTTGAACTATTTTTCTATGTCTAATACATTTTTACTTTTTCTTTTACATCGTGGCTCAAGTATCCCCATGGAGGGGATACTTGAGCCATATATCACATTCGCACCAGTATTTTGCAAAGAAAAAAACCGACTTACAATATACGCGAAAAAATGCATTAAACCTTTTTCAAATAAATTTGGTAGAATTTTCTAGTGTCGTTGTGACATTTCAGAATTAAAATTATGTAGTAGAAAATTCTACCAGCAGAGCTCAAAGGGCTAATCACCATTCTTTCAAAATAGTACCAAGGTATGTGATTTCTTTTTTACATGTTCAGAACTATAAATATGTTACCATGTTGCCAGTTTTAGAAAGAAAAATTGACCAACTGTAGAGATAATAGGGGTGGCTCAAATATCCCCACTCTCCCCTATACCTAAAATTTCAGCTATTTTTGCGGACAGTTATGGAAGTCTTGTCTGTTTCGGAAAATTAATTTGTAGCGAAAAATTCTGTCGTTTAATTATTAGACATTGTTTCCGATATCTAATGTTGAGTAATTAATGGGATGAATTTTCTGGTGCGAATTGATTTTCCCAAGCAGAACGACTTTCCGTACGACCCAATACGGTACAACATTTAATTACGAAACCTTTTTGAGTTACTACATCTAAAATTTCACGTGTATCTATTAACCCCTTGAGCACTGCAGTTTGAATTTTCTACCACATAATTTTAATTCCAAAATGTCACAATGACGCCAGAAAATTTGACCGAATTTACTTCAAAAAGGTTTAATGTGTTCTATGTATCTTTCGTGTTTATCGTTAACCGTTTTATTTCTTTTCAAAATACTGGCGCCAGTGTGACATTTGGAATTTTGAAGAAATTTATACCACAGAGCTCAAAGGGTTAAAAATAAAAAATAATTACATAAACATTTATAACCTTTTTAATAAAAATGGAATAAAATTTAAAAGTTTTAGTATATTTAATATATTTTAAATATATATTTAAAGAAGGTTTAGTTATAAATTTGTTATAACTCTTTAAAACACCCTTTCATTAATTTTAGAGGTTCTACCTATAATTTTTCTTCGCACATATTAATGAATATTTTATGATTTATTTGAGAGGTAGACGTTTATTTAAATCTCATATTATATAAATTTTAAGATTTATAGAAGAAAAACTACTCTGCTGAAAATATGTTCATTTTGTTGAGAAATTTATTTTACATTTTTAAAGATAAATGAAATTTAAAACACTATACTCAAAACTTCGACAACATTTAATTTTAAAATATACGTTCCGAACGAAACAGTAGCTACATTTATTTAATTTAAATGTTGTAACATACTAATAGCTTATGTTTTTTTTATATAATTGTTTAAAGACAAAAATAAACTTTCTTTTTCTTTACTAATGTAAGTTTTTTGTACTTTAAAGTTCTTTATACAGTTACAAAATAATGATATATTTTTACATTCGGTCAATCGCTGCTTTATGTAACTTTTTAAAAATGTCAAATCTGTCAAATTTGCACTTTCGTGTTATTTTAATTTTGATACGTCATTACGTAGCAACAATATAGAGCTGACAATTATATAACTATTAATTTTCGTGCGATGATTTATTTTGAAAAGTATTTTAATTTTTAATTTTTCATCGATATTAATTTTTTAGGGATAGTAACTTATTCACTTTCTTTCTTTTCTTCTGTATTGTTTAATTAGTTATCAAGGAAATCAAAATCATAAATATTTAAAATTTAAAAGTTAGTAATATATGTGAAAAGTGAGATATTTTTTACAACATTGATGCACAACCTTTAACCACTTAACCCTTTGAGCTCTGGTGGGTAAATTTCTTCAAAATTTTAAATGTCAGATTGGCACCAGTATTTTGCAAAGAAAAAATTCTGTTTACGATATTTACGGAAGAATGCCAAATAAAGTCTTTTTCAAATAAATCTGCTTGAATATTCCGGTGCCAGTGTGACATTTTGGAGTTAAAACTAAATGGTAGAAAATTCTACCATCAGAGCTCATAGGGTTAACTGATCAATATTTTTGAAAAAAAAAAAAAAAACTTTTTAAATAAAGCCTATTTTTCGCGACTTTTACAGAATTTTTCAACTTTTATTACCCTTTTTCCTAACTAAATCAGTGAAATGCTCAAATTAAATAATGCAAAATTTACAGTAAAATTTTACTGGTGAAAAGAATAAATCATGATTGGAATCATTTTCCCGTACGTGGTATGGGCAAATTATGATCGGCTAAAACACTTTGCGGACATGACGTGCGGGAAAATCAGGCAAGCAGTAAGCTTGAAATTTGTTAGCAAAGGAGTAATTTTGTTAATACACTAGAGTTAAGATTAACCCTTTATCTACCGCATTATGAATTTCTGAAAATTTTACATTCTAAAGCATTTTACGCAAATTGTTTAAACTAAAATAAAAAAATTTCATAATCATTTAATAAAAATTTGAAGGATTATAGAAGGACTGAAGGGTTTAGAAGGATTAATTAAATTTAAATTTTCGGGGATATTGTACAAATTTTATAACGCCACTCAAATCTTTTAATTACTTTCTTAGCATTTTGTAGAATTATAAAATGCACAAATATGATGTGCTTACAATATAAATATAGAAATATTTCCGCATTGAAAAATTCCCATCCCCTTCTCTCTCAGCGCCAAGAAAGCTGAAAAGATTCAAAGGCAAATAAATCATCCTTTTAAAAATATTTTTTTTTTGTGTGTGTAACCAATAATGCTTTTGAAACAAGGTAAAGTAATGTATCTGTAACTCATTCTAAACAGTATTATAACTAACTGACGTATTAAAAGAATTTTATCATAAATTATTTTAATAGTATTCATAAGTACCGTCGGTAGCTAAATTGTTAAACGATTACTGTACGCACTTTTCGTACAAATACTGTTACTTTATGAAAAAAAAATATACGTATAGAGTTATTATTTTAAACTTCTGGTGAGAATGTAATGCTTTGATTTGGTAGGTGAAACTTGCTTTAGGATATACGAAACCTCCCAAAAGAGGGGAGATTTGGCTAAGCTTACAAAATTATTTGAATTAATCTTTTAAAAAGTCACTTGTTTTCTTGTTAGAATTATAATGCCGTAAACGTTTAGAATACACAATAAGCTTTCCTTAAAAGAATTTTATGATAAGTTATTTTAATGGTACTTATAAGTAGTGTCGGTAGATAAAGGGTTAAAGAGGATGTAAAATACATGTCATATAGTGTAACTTTCTACATGTAACTTCTACTGATATACAATGCAATTTCTACTTGTTTTTACTAATGTCATTTTGCCCGGTAAAACAATCGATTTTTTTCACTGGTTGTCGCAAAATGACGGAAAATCAGGGCCTGACAACCACAAAGTAACCTTCTTTCTGCCGATATTTATGATTGAAATTTTGCATTAAAAAAGGCATTTAAATAAGGAGAATATCTATCTCTCTATATATATTTACTGGTTGAAATTTCTACGGCGGCAACAACTTCTGCTAAAGCAGTTACAGTTAGATCTTAACTATCATAAGTGTACCGTATGAGCAAAAAGTTTTTAAAAAGATTAAAAATTCATAGAAGTCGGAAAATAATTGAAATAAAAAACACTTTGCAGGGTTAGGAGCTGTAGGTCACGGGATTTTTTTTTAAAGACAACAATAAAAAATATAAATACCGTAATTTCGGGTGCATAAGCCGCGGATCAAACAATTCTTTTTCGACCCAGAATTTTTTTTTTAATGATTGTTACTACTTAGATCGCCGTAAATATTTGTGTTCATTTACTAAATAAGATTTCTGGGTCCAAAAAGAATTGTTTGAGCCGCGGCTTATACACCCGAAATTACGGTACATCCGACAATTGGCGCTGGAAACGTTCAGCGCCAGTGGAAATATGAAATGTGACGGTTATAAGAACTTGAGCTGATAATCCACAATTAGTTAACAGTTGAGAGCCGTGTACTTGATCAAGGCTTATGAAAGCGAAGAATAAAGCTTTCTTGGTGAAGTGATTTTCTGTGAACCAGGATTCAACGATCGATCTGTGATCAAGTACACGACTCTGAATCGTAAGCTAATTCGAGATTATTTTTTATCTTCATTGCTCAAATGTTTCAGCAAACTTGCGCAGTGCTCACTAATGATTTTCTTTCTTTTTTGATGTAATCAATTAAAATAATTTTCTTTGCATCCCAGTAAACAATCGCCGCAACATTGTTATCTGAAAAAGTTGACTTCGCCTATTTTGGAGCTGGTTCACTATCACAATGAATTATTTTGACAACTTTTTGTTGTCAGAAATGTAGTAGTAGTGAATCCATACTTATAAGCCGTCTCGAAAAGTCTTTGTAATTCTTACGGTACAGCTTCAAATTCATTCTTGGAATGGTTTTCCGATGCGACATTTGGTCAGGTGTCAACAAACGCGGCACCCACCTAACACAGATCTTGTGGAAGCTTAAAATATAAATTTAAATATTACCTACACGTTCTTTTAATGTCTTTACAGCCTCTGCTATCTCAAACAGCTTTAACCCTTTAACACCTTCGGGACGGGAGCATTTTACGAAATTCTTAATGCTTTGTCACCGGTTTTGAAATACAGAAATTTGTGTCTTGTCAAATCGGACTAATACTTCGATTAAATAAGACAAATTTCACCGTAAAATTTTACTGGTGGGGATAAACACTGATTCATAACCCCTTGAGGGGCGGTAGTATATATTATATACCACCTACGATTGATGAAGATTTACACCAGAAAAATGTTATTAAATTTTACTTTTCTAACTTTGGTGGAAAACAGTCGTAAAATTGCTTTTCCTCTTTTTGAGATAACTTTTTTACAAATTTCCGGTGAGAGTTCAGAATTATTCGAACTCAATTGCTTGCCCCTCAAAGGGTTAAGCCTTTTTGCGGCACGTATACGCGTCGCTCGTCCCCAAGGGGTTAGCGATCAAAGCATTTTCATTGCTAAGATGTCAAAATAAATGAATGACACCGGTAATTAAGAACAAATATATTTCTAAATAAGAAAACGTGATTTTTCACATGCATAATAAAAGGGATATTTTTAGATAAAAATAACGGTGTCAGTGTTCCATATCGGAATTAAAATTTTGTGGTTTCGTGGCGAAACCAATGAACGTTGAAGGGTTAATCTACGGTCTTCCATGACTTTTCGATTAATTTTTTCAGCGATTTTTAAAACTGTCACTTTTACAAAACGTCCCATTTTAAACACTGCAGCCCACATTTTAATAACTATATATGATGACACAGATTCATTCAGTGTGCTGTCCATTTACTTTTTGATTTCTTTAGACGTTTAACCCTTCAAATTCGTTTAACCCTTCCATTTCCTAAAAAACTCTAAAAAAGTCTGGATTTAAATTCTGTCACTCAAATGATAACCAAACTATTAAAATGAAACTATGGATATAAGCTAGTAGTTAGATAGTATTGTATAACTAGTACTATACAATACTATCGTATAATTGAAGAACTAGGATTAGGGCGTTTTATCTGACCCTCGTGGATATTAATCCTGCGAACCGCTTTTGTTTCAATTATTTTTTCGACTTTTATGAATTTTTAATGTTTTTATGGGCTTTTTGCTCACCCCGTATATCAGTTTCTCTTCATTAATATCCTTAACAGTCACATATTTTTTGATAGAATAAATTTAAAAAAAGGGGCCGAACACCACTTTTTCCATGCTAAAATATTTGCCTTACGTAATTGAAAAAATATCAGGCAATCATTAAAGATAAATTTACAGTTAAAAACTAGTGGTATCAAAAAGCTTTTAGTAACGAAGCAAGCAAAGTCTTCTTGCCTGAATCCAGTTCGTGCAACACAGGTAAAAGGTTAATAGATCCATGGACAGAGGAATATCTGAAAAGTAATCTTCGACTTACTTAGTTGCAAAATTTCTGTCATTAAATAAGGTACATTTTTGTCTGTATAAACAGTAACGTAATTTTCTATCTATAATCCGCAGATCAAACAGTCATGTTTTGATTTAAAAACTTTATTTAATAATTAAAATTAAATATTTATTCTAATGAGTTCCATTTTATGAAATAAGATGTTCGGTCCGACCCGAACACAATTATTTGATCCACGGACTATAGGCTTAAAATTGCGGTACTATATTTGTACCCCGTGGTTCATCGGTTCTGACCCTATTTTACTGACTTTTAAATAGGCTGATTATACCTTATTGATGCTTTAGAACAGCATGTTTGTTTCTACTAAAGTGCATTAACATTTTTATTTTAATTCTCCCTTTATATTTATCTCCAATTTGGAAATCATCGTGATTTTACGTTTTTTTTAGCCTGAGTTCTTTCCAATAAGTCAAAGTTCAAAAATATGCTTCTTCATTGATTGCTTTTAATTTCTAAAGAAATTAAATGTTTATGAAAAATGTATTATAATTTGTATATTTGTAATATTTTATATTATTTGTGCATTTCTAAGCGTTTGTTTTCTACCTTTTAATAAAGCTTATTGATACAAGAAATTAAAATAAAAAACTACTTAAAATAATGAAATATAGACAGGTGTGACCACTCAAAATATTTAAGTAGTTATCGCATTTTTTTTTTGTTCTTATTTTTACTTTTATTTTTAATCTGCAAATATTTGGCGTTCTTGAATTTTCTTTCTAAATCCTATTTTATACAGACGAAGAAAAGTACATAAAATCTAATTAAAATATATAAACAAAGAAAATTTTCATTTTTAGAGTTTTTCCAACTGAGTAAATTATGGAAAAAACTCCTATTTCTAGTACTTACTGAGTTTTCCACTTCACTCCTTTTGGGCTCTTAGTTCAACATTTTAAAATATAGGAATTAGTTGGTCGTTAAGGGTTGCACCAATTTTTTCACACCACTAAAATTGTATAGTAATTTCAGTGTTTTTAATTTACAAAATTTGTGAATAAAAAAAGTAAAAGATTCTGTTAAATTTTAGTAAAGAGGAAAATGTGATGCACCAGTCCCTGAAAAAAGGCTACTGAATGTTGGTATCTAACCTTCGTTCATTTTTTATTTACCGTATTTTCGGGTGTATAAGCCGCGGCTCAAACAATTCTTTTTGGACCCAGAAATCTTATTTAATGATTAAACACAAATATTTACGGCGATCTAAGTAGTAACTTTTATTTTAAAAAAAATTCTTGGTCGAAAAAGAATTGTTTAAGCCGCGGCTTATACACCCGAAATTACGGTAAATACCTCACATTATGATTTGTACATATTTTTTTATTTATATATTTAATATTTTACACAATACTTAAGAATAACCTATTGATGTAAACAATAACAACATGGTCAGTTTGTGTAATGACAGCCAGTCGTCGCGCATCTTATGACTGTTCTTTTTTCAGTGTTCACCACCTAACTTTGTGTGGCACATTCGACATTTTCCTACTGTTTTTTGAACTATTTCTGGTATGGTTTGCACTTGAAATGTTCTGAAGTTTGTTAGGCTTGGCATTTAAGATCTTTTTTTCGTAAAATAAAAAAAATATATATATACCGTAATTTCGGGTGTATAAGCCGCGGATCAAACAATTCTTTTTCGACCCAGAATTTCTAAAGAAACAAATATAACTAGTTAGATCGCCGTAAATATTTGTCTTCAATCACTAAATAAGATTTCTGGGTCCAAAAAGAATTGTTTGAACCGCGGCTTATACACCCGAAATTACGGTATTTATTTTCGATTTTTTTTTTTTTAATTTTCAACGTTTTTCATTTTTATTCTTTAATCATCAATATTGAAAATGAAATAAAATTTGATAAATGTAAATATTATGATAATGAAAAATGTTAAATGCCATACTTAATTAATATATATTCATTATGTAAGCCCGTCTAAAGTTGAATGTTTTAAAACTTAATTGCAATGTTTCAATAATAAATGCTGATCATTGTGGGGTAAATTTTCTGATTAAAAGTTTAATGGGGGATATATGCTGTCTTTACAAGTTGCAATGAGAAATTTCTATTTTAATTTTCGTGATATTTTTCGATTTGTGAAAGAATATGTATACACATAATGTATTATATGTATTATACCGCATGAAATACGAGGGCAATTCGGAAAGTAACCTCCGTTTATGAATTAAAAAAAACTAATGAAAGGAAACATGTTTTATTACTTACGTATGAAAGACACGTTCTTCAGCTATTTCTCAACGTAATTGCGGTATTAATTAAAACAATTATTATAACGGTAAATCAGCTTTGAAATTCTATCGTCACAGACTTCTGCCGCCGGCCTATTCAACTGCGATTATTTTTAAATTTAACTTGCTCCACTCTTTCAATCCAAAGAATTTTAACATATTTTTCTATATAATTTGTTGATAAATGTACTACCAAAATAGTTTTAAAAAATAGTAGGACAAGTAAAATGTTACGAGAGCGATTCGGAATTTGTCAATATGAATAAAAGAATATGTTAAAATTCTTTGGATTGAAAGATTGGTGAGAGTTGAATAAAAAAATAATCGCAGTTGAATAGCCCGGCGGCAGAAGTCTGTGACGATGGAATTTCAAAGCTGATTTACCGTTATGATAATTGTTTTAATTAATATGGCAATTATGTTGAGAAGTAGCTGAAGAACGTGTCTTTCATACGTAAGTAATAAAACATGTTTCCTTTCATTAGTTTTTTTTTAAATTCATAAATGGAGGTTACTTTCCGAATTGCTTGCTTTGGTTTGGATTTTTTTTTTTTTTTTGTGTGTGTCGGCCGATTATATACTCTAGGTATGTAGGCCCTGGGGGGAGTGCCCTTCGTGGGAGGGTCTTTCTAAGGGAACCTAACCGTATTTACGCAAGGTTCGAAGAAAACCATGAAAACTCCGAACGGTTAGGCCGACGGCCGCGATTGGGTTCGAACTCAGCACCTGCCGTCCACCAGTTGAGAGGTCAGAACCTCTCGGCCACTGGTTGGGGCCTTTCCGAATTGCCCCCGTATTATACTTGCATTGTATTTGGCAAGGCATTTATAACAATTTCATATTTAGAACGCCGGAATACGTTTTACAAAGTCTGTAATCCTTAAAACGCTTAAAAAATTTACAAAACTATTACTTTTAACCAATGTGAAAAACATTTTTCTTTAGTGCTTTTACAGGATTCGTTCGCAGCGGATTTTAGGTGTTTCAATACCAGAAATTTCATAAAGTACGCTCCTTTTATTTGAAGCTAATTTTATTTAGGCAAACGTTACTTTACTAAAGGTCCTTGAAGCGTTCGAAACTGCTTTACATGATACGCTAAAATATGTTTTCCAATCTTCTTGTGTGTTGGGAAATATTTATCAATGTATGTTTGTTTTTTCCCAGTTAATATATCTTTGCATGGCTTTGAAATGACTAAGGATGCAGAGATATATTTTTTAAAAAATCAAACAGATTTTTAAAATTACAAGAATTAAAATAACTTTCCTTTTTCATAAATATTTTAATAAGCATTTTCTATTACTTAAGAAAACTGTTACAATGATTTGTTTTTTGTTTTTATTAATAAATTTTTGTAACACCTTTGTTTAGTAATTGAAATTTTTATTAAAATGTTATTTTTTTTTATTTAATAACACTTGATTTTAAGAATTTTATATAAAATAACATATTATTAAAACATGATCAGCAGAACATTTTTTTATGAAAAACAAAAATATATTAGTAATTTTCGCTTTTAAAGAACACATTCCTTAAAGTATTTATATTAGCAGGACTCTGAGTGGTCAATTTTTATCGATACCAAATCAACATTTTTTCCACCATAAATTCTTTAGAAAAAATTTATTTTAGTTTTCTGTAAAAAAGGCCGATGAACGCGTTTAGTGCTGAGTGTTTTGCTGCTATTTTTCTAGCAATGTTAAATGAAATCAGTTTCATAAAATTATTGAGGGCTAAAAAAGTGACTGATTCGAAGCCTGTATTAGGATATCTTTTGAAGAACTATTGTGTGAACACGAGATATTATACAGTGAAAATTTATTAAAAATAAAAAATAAATAAAAAGAACTCGTTTAAAACTAAGGAATTAGAAATAATTCAGAAAATAATTAGCTCTGTGGCTTGTTTTCAAACGTTTTTTTTAAAATTGCTAAAGTTTCTTTGAAATTCTAAAGAGTTTCTGGGCAAAACAAAGCACAATATGTGAAATATATACAGGGCTGCTACAGGCAACTAGTTTCAAGTTTTATCTCGCACCACTTTCTCAAAACCAAAATTTTTTCTGCACACGTTGAAACCATGTAAAAGTTAAAAACTAAAAAAAAAATGGTTTTTAAGTACTAGTGTGAATAGAACATGCCAATTGCAGCCCTACATATTTAAATAGTTTTCTACATACAGCTTATCTATATAGAAACGGTTGTAATTTTAAAAGGTAAATAATGAATACCTGAGAAAGAGAAAAAAAACAAATACTGAGCAAACACTAAAAAATTTTTGCAAGCTTCAAGGGTTTTTTCCAGCAACTTTTACCAGAATTCTTATAAAGTAATTTTGCTTTTTTTAATAAAAAAATATACATATCTTGAGGAACAGCGAACAATAGTTTACGAAATTCCAAAAACTGAAACACTTAACCCTTTGCACTCGAGAGGTGACTCTCACACGCCACTAGATGACCATCATAAATCAGGACGCCGAATGTTTTGGACACCACTAATATATTACAGTTTATTTCACCAATTTTATCACCGATTATTCGGCCACTGTATACGGCGAAGAACATTTATTTAAAATACTATTGTCCAGAACATTTGGAGCACTCATTTATACAGGACACTGGTAGTCAGTGAGAATCACTTCTCGAGTGCAAAGGGTTGAATTACCCTGAATCTCTTGATGCGTCCAAACACTGTGGAACACTTTGGAATATGGAATAAAAGTATCAGTAGAATTAAAAAAAATTGCTGTAATTTCAAAGTTACTAAGAATATGGATCCGTTTTCATTATTTTCAGAAACCTTTTGGCAAACAATAAATTAGAAACTTCAAAAGACAGCACTCTTCCAAAATTTATGAATTAATTTTTTTTTCTTGGTAACAAAATGCCCGTTATACTTCAAAAACATCTGTAAATGGAATAAAGCTCAGGAAATCTATTATTTTCTAGTTTCTGAAGATAAGGTACACCTTTTTGGAATCTTGCGTAATAAAAAGGAAGCATTAATTTGTGGAAAAATTTTAAATTTTTTAAGGCAGCTTCTATAAAATTTTTAGAGTGTATAAATTGCGACGCTTAACCACTTGAAGGGTGGTGGGGTAAAATATGTCCCACTTAATATTAATTGTAAAATGCCATATTGACACCAGAATTTCGAAATGAAAATTTTAATTTTAATAAGTACGTGAAGAAAAACCTTTATTTATTTTGAAAAAAAAAATTAAATTCTAGTTTCATTCAATCATTTCAGCATTTTAAAAATGTAAGTAATTTGCCCCTCAAAGGGTTAAAAGTTTTAAATTGTTATACCGTAATTTCCTATCCATATTTCGGGAGTTAAATAATCATATTTTACCCAGAAATATTTAAAAATAAAATATTTTGAATCGCATAGCTGCAAACTCTTTCAACTTTTTGTACTGGAAAAATTTAACTGAATTTTTTGCCTTATTTAATCGACGCATAACGGCGATATAAAATTATAAAATTTATTGTACAATTTTTTTGTACAAAAAAAAGAAGATGATGTCAGCTAAGAGATCGTGGTAAATATTTGTCTTCAACTACTAAATAAAATTTCTGGGTCCAAAAATAATTGTTTAACCTGCGGATTACGATATCTTAATACTTAAATTACGATATCTTAATTCATCATTAAAAAACATACTTTAATATTTTTATTAATTTAATTTCTTCCCTGATTTGCCCGTCATAATTTGCTCGGGCAATTTGCCAAGCAATGTGTTTTTGCTAATCATTTAGCTACGGGCATCAATATTCCAAATATGAATTATTATTCTCATCAGTAAGTTTTTATTGTAAATTCTGAATAATTTAATTCGAGCATTTTTCTGATTCAATTAGGAAAAAAAGTTTTTTTAAAACTGGCTTTAAAAAACTAAAAATTCTTTAAAATACATAAAAAATAGGCATTATTTCAAAGTTTTTTCAAAAATATTGATCAGTTAAGTCGTTATAAATCGTAATTTAAGTCATTTAGAGGTTAAATGTAAATCGAAACTTTAAAAATTACATTTAATAAAAATAATTTACAATCATGAAAAAGAAGATGAGTGGTTACCAAGAAAAAGTACATTAATATCTTTTTTTTTGTATAAAATTTCGAAACATACTCTTCCTTTTAATATATTTTTTCTAGTGCACTTTTACGTTGAAATGTTCAATTCAAACAAATTCGTTATTATCAGTTCATAGTAATTCGTTGACATTAATGTGTTGAATCGTTTTCTATATTTATTTTTTTAAGAACAAAAATAGCACTATCAGAAGCCAGAAAAACACAATTTTAGAATTTCTAAAGACTAATGCTGGGCGTTTCTTCGTTGTATGGAAACATTAGTAGTACCCATTAAAAATATAAAAAATAAAGTTTTCGTCCAGCAATAAAAAAAAAAGTCAAATGAAAATAATAATTATTCCAATATATTCCATTTACGCTTAGCGTTGAGGTATATTTGTCAAGACTACAACGTCATTTTTAAAAGAAATATCCATAACAATAACCATTTCTGAAATTATTCTTTTTTTAAATACTGCTAGAAATCATTAAAGTATTTTGCAGTATTTCTTTAAAAAGCAGATTTTTTTCTAGTTAATAATGCTGCCATTCTAGAAAAGTTTTAATTTTGTTAGTAGTTCACTAAATAAGAAATATTTATATAAGATAATTTTTATCAAATAGGGAAATAAAATTTTGTGCTACCTACTTTTGAAACATGATTCTTAAGTACAAAATTTTTCTTAATATTTCATACAATGAGAAAAAAGAAGTTATTTCAAATCGGGCTTTTTTTCTCAGAATACAATATTTCATTATATTCCTAAATGACCGGCTGAAAATATTTCGTACGTTTCAGTAATATAATACCGTAATTTCCGGTGTATAAGCCGAGGATCAAACAATTATTTCTCGACCCAGAAAAATTTAAAAATAAAATTAAACTTCTTAGATCTCGGTAAATATTTCTCTTCAATTACTGAATAAATTTTCTGGGTCCAAAAATAATTGTTTGATCTGCGGCTTATACACCGGAAATTACGGTACATCAAAAATTATGTTTATATGATGTTCAGATAAATTATAAGTAAAATAAGCACATAATATTTATTTTCATATTAAATTTTTTTTCAAATGTTATAGTAAGATTAAATCTTTATTAATGAATCCATATTTTAATAATGTCGAGAAATCATTCTTTTTTTCAATCATTGTTCAAGGTTTCCTGGTATGGAATTTCCAGACCAAGAAATTCTTTGGTACCAGTATTTTTTTATAAAAAATTTTTAGTTATATATGTTGACATTTTGCGCATTCGATCTAGATTTTTTAAAAGTAAAACAATACTCGTATTTCACCTGGAAAATAATGGTACCCGTATACGAACTCTATTAATAACTAAATTTTATGATATCTTGTGCTTATAATAAACTTCATGGGCACATTGTCATCTGTTCTTTAGCGATGAGATTGCCGCGGTTTTGCACATTACCATTAGGCTACATAAAATACTCTTCTCTTAACCCTTTGCGGCGCAGAGCTAATTCATTGTTTAAGTGCTGAAATTAATGAGAGAAACCGGAATTTTAAAACAACGTTATTTGTAAATAAGAAACAGCTACATTTCACGCATTCAATAAACCGAATTTTTTTTTAACCACAATTCCAGTGCCAGTGTGGTATTTGGGAATAAAGTGGTTTCATACATATACAACCGCGCTGCAAGGGGTTAAAAAGCAAAAATGTTCCGATTGAATGAAATAATATTTTCTGTAACAAAATACTGGTGTAGATTAAGCGAAATCTCACCCATATTTCTTAGTCAAAAATTTAATTTTTCCATAAGGAACATCGTCTAGACTATGTTAACCCTTCGGATTCCGGTGCCTCTTACACAAATTTTATTCGATTACCACCACTTTTTAAAAAGAACTTTCCTTGAAGTAGATAATTTCAAAAATTCTCTGATTAAATAAGGAAAATTTTATTTTCCTCTTTTACTGGTGCTAAAAATAAATTTTGGAAGGAACGATTATGTCTCCGCAGCGGAGACAACAGAGCGCCAAGGGTTAAACTATCTAATATGAAAACTGTGTTGCAGTGAACTACATTTCTTTTTATTTATATTTCTTCATACCGCTTTCTGAAAATGTTTTCTCTTTGTTTTCGCCTTAATTAACATATTATTAAATCAATTTAAATAAGGCAAATTTTATATTTGAAAGAAGTGATGCCAATCAATAAATTTCAATTTAAGAAATTGCTCACTGGACATTGTTTTCATGTTGGATAGTTTGACATGGTACTGACGTCATTTGCTTGAGTTGAGGTCTGAGCGCTGACACAAAAATGGCGGCTACCGAAGCAGGTTTTTTAATGTAAGCACGGTCCCTTAAATTTAGACACTAGTAATATCTAAAAATTTCTTTTTCTGGTATAATCTCCGAAAAATAATACGGAAAACTTTTTAAATCATTGTTACCAGGTTTGCTCGTTAATCCTTTGTTTTTACTCAAAAAATCAGACTTCGTACCAAAAAAAAAAAAAAAAAAAGTATTTTATGCTTTAGTTTACTCGCGAATATTTTGCGATTATATGAGTAAAAATTTTTCTTTCAAAATTTCCGTTGAGAAATTGAAATTTCGAAATAAAAATGGAGGACAAATTGGTAACTCAGATTTGTACCAAAATTGAAGGCACCACACACACACACACTGAAAAAATATTTTCCTTCGGTAGCCAATATATTTGTATCAGCGCTCAGGCCTGGCATTCAGGGTCTGATGATGCATATGGTGTTCACGTATGGCTGTTTCGGGCGGACAAAGGATGTGTGTGTCCTCTGAATTAATGGAAAAATAATTTCATTTTTATTTCTGTGAAAGGGTTTAAAAAGTATGTGAAAACAAAGGCAACTTAGCTTTAGGTTTTGACGGTGACTTTTATGCAGTTAACCACTTGTGTTTTAGTGTTTCTTAACATGGAACACCCAACTTCATTTTCAAATGTGGCAGTGGCACAATAACATTTTCTGTTTATTATATAAATGTTTTCCGTTTATTATGCGTGAGAAAAAAATCTTTTTCCTATTGTGAAATAAGTTTTTATGTAAATTCTGGTGTCATCAGTGATTACAATATTTTCGCAATAAAGTGCACTGCGCTTTAAAGTGTTAAACATATTGAACTTTTTGCAGGCGGTATCCACACGAAAGGATAAATAACTTCAAGAGTTACTGGATCCCAGGATATTTAATTAAAATTTTGTTTTTACAAAGTATGGGTAAACAAGCAAGTTTTTTTTTCTAATAAGTTCTGGTATCAATCCGTTATTTCATTATTTTACAAACAGTAAGAAGATTCAGATGCTTGATGAAACACATTGTCGAATTTTTACAACTTAATGAAGTTTGCAGTAGTTCTTTGTTCAATAATGTCGCAAATATTGCAACTAATCAGAGGACAGTATAATATACCAGTTTATTTTAATATCAATTAAGATTGATTACACAGGTGTTTTTTTGTTTTGAACATACATGGCATACACGGAAAACAATTTCAGTTAGTTACTCAGAGGTTCAATGAATCGGAATTTTTTTTCACATATAGCTATTATAAATTATGTTTTCAATAGTATTCGGATGTAATACATTCGACTTCTGAGAGATTCGGTTACACTAACGGTAGTTTCAAAACTTAAAATAGAAGTAGAACATTTTCGCATCTTAAAAATGATTTATACAGTGAGTATATAGTTGTAAAATATCGTAGAGCCGTGTGTGCCTCACATCTTCAAAAAAGCGTGGTACCCAAACATAAATCCATTGAATTTTCAATTTTCATAACTTTATCATATGAATTGAAATATGAAATAAATATTCGAAAGAGTTATGAATTGCAACCTACCGTTTTTTAATGGATTTAGATTTCAAAGTCTTGCTTTATGAAAATGAAAAATTTCAAATTTTATTTTAAGTAGTATCTAATTTATGCTTAAAAAATGGCAAAATGGTGCTCTAAGGGGCCGTCTACGATAGAAGATATGTTAAACCTTTCTGTGCTATCCTGTAATCCAGCAATCTTCAATGACTGTTATCAGCCCTAGCTTGGAGTGCCGAGAACGCAAGAGTATGTACCACAGTTGTCAGTTTGGCCTCCAATTTTAATTCGAGATTTCAAATTTGTACCGTAAATTTCGAAAGAAGAATTCATACATTAATGCTGGTTTTCTATTCTTAAGTAAAGCATAAAATCCAAGTCTTTATTTCTGAGATGAATAATAAATTTCTGGATAAAAATAGAAAGCATACTGGCAACTCTGGTACGTACTAAAAGAAAAAAGAATTAACTGAAGAGAAAAATCTGAGTGTAAAAGTACAGATGCAAAATGCAGGAGAAATTTATTGGACAAGACGCAGAAGCCCCACCCACTCAAGATCTAGAGGATTCAGTACGCTAGTGTGTGTATGTCTGTTATTTCTGACGGCCGATTATCTGCACGAGGGATATGGGACCTAGGTGGGTGCCCTCCGTGGTAATTTTTTTGTCTAAGGGAACCTAATCCGTATTTGCGCAAGGTTACTCAAGGTTGGAAGAAAATCACGGAAAAGTTCGAATAGTTAGGCTCGATTGTCTTCGAACCCAGTGCCTCCCGTCTACCAGCTTCTAGAGCACAACCTTTCAGCCACTGGTAGGGCTCTAGAAGATTGACAATGAAAACTGATAGACGATAAGTAAGATTTAATGAAAAAGAGGTTGAGAAATTAAATTTGGAGGAAACAAAGGAAAGAAGTAAAGGGAAGTTACGCAAAGTTTTATAGCCAGATTGTTAAGGAAAGCCGACAAGGCACCAAGATCTTACAAAAGATGAAAATCCTTTTCAGGAAATATATAGGTATTTTAAATAATAATTTTAAAAGAAAGTTATTATATATATATATTACAAATAATACCGTAATTTCGGGTGTATAAGCCGCGGATCAAACAATTCTTTTTCGACCCAGAAATCTTATTTAATGATTGAAGGCATATATTTACCTCGATCTAAGTAGTTACATTTGTTTATTAAAAAATTCTGGGTCGAAAAAGAATTGTTTCATCCGCGGCTTATACACTCGAAATTACGATAGTAATAGACTGAATATTTGTTAATAAATAAAACAATTTTTGCTATTAAAATTTGTTATGTGACTCAAGAATACTTCAATTAAAAAAACGCTAAATCAGAAACACTTATTGTAGAATAGCATACATAGCTATCATGGGCATTAGAGGGGTAATAACAGTGTATAACCCCTTGATAAGTGATATCAAGGCTCGAATCCCTAATAATCCCTCCGTCGCTTTAAAATACACGATCACTAATAATGGAGTTACTGTCTAGTCTCTGCATATTTAAAAAGCTCCTGTAGAGTTCGGAAAATCGTTTATACATGAGGTTATTGATTTTCCCATATTGTGTAAAAGGTCGCAATGATTGCACTTTGAATTCAAAAAATCATTTCAATCTTTTTATTTAAATTAAACTTTAAAATTACCGAAGCTTATAGTAACAAAAAAAAAAAAAAAAAAAAAAAAAAAAAAAAAAAAAAACTCATCTTTAATGTTTATTAATGGAATTGAAAAGGAACACAAGTATCATACAGAACATATGATGTTTCTGACATACTTTATAACTTTCTGGAAGAATATTAAGCTTTGAATATTTCCTTTTCAAAAATATGCTAGTAGCTAACAATATTAGTCCTTCTAGAGACCAATTACGTGGCAATATTTAAATCATCTGAAATATAAATGATTAGATACCAATATTGGATAATTATAAGTTTCACATTATATTAGTTTACATATGACATATTAGCTGTGAAATGCCAGTGATATCCAGTGCTAAAGAAATACTTACTTTGTATTGAATATATTTGCAATAATAAAGAAAAACGATAATAAAAATGTAAAATATTTTTCTAAATACTGGCACAGTATTAGCATAATAAAAACATCACACAGTTGAGTGAACAATTGAAACCAATATTGGCCATAGGTCGCGCTTCACTCAGCACTGATCACCTGGCCTTCAATCGCCGTCAGCGCCGCCTACTGTTTGAAATTCGAACTAAAATTAAAAATTTAGGTAAAAAACTCCTGACATTATACATGACCCTCCTTTAAAAAAAATTTAAATAGCTGTCACCGTTTGCAAGTTAATGAATTTTAAAATCCATCAGTCATTTTTGGGACACCCGGTATATTCGTATATAAATTGATCTGAAATTTAAAAAAAAGAATAACATGCCTTTTATTTAAAAACCAGTGTTTTTGTAGAATAAATTTTGAATTATTTAAACATTTTAAAGAAAATTGTTTCAATACTCTGATATTAAAACTGAGGACATTTTAACCCTTTAATTTCTGGTGGGTATAGTTGCTAACCTCCGGCTTTATTTTAATCCTGAAAACACATCTTGAACCAGTAAATTTGTTTAACTAAACATGTCAGGAAATAAATGAGATAGTCATTCGAAAATTACTTTATTTAGTTAATTAAATAATTTTCTGGTTCGTAGTATAATTATTTAATTTTTAAAAAGCCGGAGTCGGCATGTAGGGGTGGGTGAATTTCCTCAAACTTGCCAAATGTCACAATGCAACCAGTATTTTTTAAACACAAAATTCAGTTTATTTTTAGACGAATAAATGTATTAATTAATTTTCTGATAAATTTGGTTGAATATTCCGGTACCGGTGTAATATTTAGGGGCTAAATTTAACTGTAAAGACATTTGTGCATGAGAGCTCAAAGGATTGAGAAAGTTTTGCAATTGAAGATTTATTGATTTCTTGCTTTTTAATTTACTTTTGTCTTATTTAATATGAAATTTAAGCCGCGTTTGGTAAAGAACAGCAACAATATATTAAAAAATAAGAAACTAATAAATATTCATATGCAAACATTGCTGGAAGATAAACCACACTATAGACTTCAATTCGGCCAAAATAATCCAATAAATATATTCCTGTACACGAACTTAATTTCTTTAAGTACTTCAAATCTATAAAAATTATGAAATTTTTTTTAATTGCAAATTCGCTATCAGCCCATTATTAGACTGATTGAAATATTTTTAAAAAAATTATTTTTCTTAATTTTTTTCCACCATTTTACACACTTTCTGGATCTATTCCCAATGCTGTTTTCCTATGCGCAGATACCCGTAATCCAGGGATCGCAAATGGTCCGCAAACAGAATACCAATATTTTCTTACAAAGATTTTCTTTTTGAATTTTCTTCTGCATTGTGCCACAACTATTTTTTGTAAGCACGTTTTTGTGAAAATATTGTAGAAAACACACTATCAAATTTTCTGTTAAAAAATATTGGTATGCAGGAGGCGGACCATTTTAGAATTCTGTCGTAATTTCCTGTTATATTATTAAACATTTCACGTGAACCCGCTTCTCTTGTACATATTAGAAGAAATGTTCTTTATTGTTTGCATGTAATGCTACAGAAACAAGTATGCTTTAAAACTTAAAGTTCTGGCGCGATGATGTTGATTTTTCTAATTATATTATATTGTGCCAAGTATTATTATATTAATAATCTTCATATGAACTCGAAACATTATTTCAGAGGTAGCGTTTTAATATTTTACGCTGGACGTTTGATATACTGTAAAAAATAGAATTTTTTTTTTAAATCTGCGGAAATATAGTATAACTATAAAAGAAATATATAATAATCTCTTTCGAGTAATCGCAATTCCGAAAACCATTCTTTATACGCAGATTTATTCGTTATACTGATTTTTTCAGGCAACAAAACCTTTCTAAAATTGCGTATATGGGTGATTCTCCAATAAGTGGGTAATTTCACTCATTGATTTGGTGAAAAATAAAAATAAAATTTTAAACAATATTTTTTAATAATTAGATAGAGCATATGCTACTGAGTAATAAACAACATTCCGGCATACACTTTAAGCTTTATATATTTTTGTCAACATTATTTTATAAATTATTGGATTGTTCGGAAAGTCCTTTCCGTTTGGGAAATTCAATTCGCACAGGAAAATTCTGTTATTTAATTATTAGATATTGTTTTCAATATCTAATACTTAGAATGAACAAACTTTTCCAGTGCGAATTGATTTTCCCAAACGGAAAGGACTTTCCGAACGACCCAATAATTTGGTAATCAATGTTACTACTGTAGTTGTTTACTTTATAAACCAGGATTTTAGTAAAATTTAGATTAATAGATTTGGAATAGATGGTATCACTGTATCCTTTGTCTTCAAGTCATATATGCCATTAATATCTGCTTTGGAGATTGAATCCTCAAATAAATAATTTGAAAGGGGACAGTAGTGACAAAATTGCTTCTGTGTACATAGTAAGTTAGGCTTTGTAAGACTGCAATATGATATTTTGTGCTATGCAAAAGTATGATATATCATGACAAAATAATAAATAAATAAAAACAATAACAAGGACAGTTTAACTAGGGAACAGTAGTGACAAGTAATAAACATATTCTTATCTTTCTATCCATTTTGTAGCTTGTAACTATTAGTAGCTTATAACCTTAGAATTGTGCCATGTGTTTTTCTGGGCAATTAAGATGGCTCCTTCTACTAAATGCACCTGTTCACCAAATTTTATCTGGCGACCTGGTGGTCAATTTCGATGTTTTATACAAACGGACAGTAGTGACATTAAAACTAGGGGCAGCGTTTCTCTGACTCAGAACAAATGTAAAACTATTTTTAATTTACAATAAAAATACTTTATTATGTACTTTGGAGTATAGATTTGTATTTTTGGTGGTAAAATTGTTAAAAATAGTCTGTCATTACACTTAAAATTGTCCCAGAAGATCAGTACATGAGGTGAAGGACAAGGGACAGAAGTGACAAATTGAATGTTTAAAATAATATTGCAGTAAAATTTACAGTTATTTTCTCAAAAATACTTTTTGAAATTGTAGAAATACATCACAAAATACATTTTTTGCTAAAAAACAACTATATAAATGACAAAAAACACTATGTAATCCTAAGGGACAGAAATTACCCACTTATCGGAGAATCACCCATATACGTCACAAAACATTTCAAGCACAAAACCCATTCATAAACTGGAGACGTGGGCGAATAAATCAATCTATTACGTTCTTAGAATCTCATATATTTTGTTAAGAGTTAATTGCTCTTGCATGTAAACTAACGTGCTTTATGGTTGGAAATCTCTGAATGTTACAAACCTGCGAGTTTAAAAAGCATTTTTAAAAATAAATTAAGACTAATTTTCGGAAACCTTTCCAGGTATATTTTACTAGTAAGTTTGCTAAATTTAGAATATATGTTTTTCAGGTGCTAACATTTCTTAATAAAACATTTTTATGTTTAATAAACATGTGTTATAATCAAATATGATAAATAAACAGTATTGACATTAACGATAATAGCATACTGTATCTGTAGCCTGTGCAATCTCAGACCCAAATCTAGAAATGTTAACACGAATTGGTAACACGATATTCTGAAACTACGTTATAATCTACGTGAGATTCTATACTATATTTCTAAAGCACTATATTCTGAATTTGGCAAACTTATTACTACAATATAAAAGGTATTTGAAAAGGTTTTAAAATAAGTGATGCAAAAGAAACTTTGTTTCTATGAACGATTCTTTAAATACAGAAGCACCAAGAACAGTCAATTTGACTGTTACCAAATAGGTATAGTTCATTTTAATCCTTTGCGCGCAGGGCAAATTCATTGCTTAAGTGTTGAAATTAATGACTGACACCGGATTTTTTAAACAACTTTATTTGTAAATAAGAAAACGCTGTATTTCACAAATTCAGTAAACCGTAATTTTTTGAAACAAAATTCCGGTGCCAATGTGGCGTTTGGGAATTAAAATTAAGTTGTATATCTATGAAACCACCGCGCGGCAAGGGGTTAAACCGGACATTTCTTTAAAAAAGAGTTAATTATAAATATAGCAGAAAATAAGTTAAATCCATAAGTTAAAAACTTTTAAATAAAAATTCAGGTATATATTTTTATTATAAAATTTGATTGAAATTTCTGGCGGCGCTTCTAGTGTTAAATCGCGATAATAGACTGTTTTCTTGGAGTTTTTTATGGAACAAAATCGTGTACAACTGCTGCTATCGAAACACTCAAGGTCAGAGGGAACGAATCGTGACATCATCACTAATCGACCAACTTCCAATTAGTGTTGGAATACACACGGAAAATTTTGAATAGCAATTTTCTTTTATTAATATTTGCAGAATATATATCATCTTAACAATAATAACTACTTAAACTTACTGGTGAAAATTTGGAATCCCAAAACAAAAATAAAAAAATCATCCACATGTGACAAAACTTTGGCATTCCGCATCTGGTTGATTTTTTATTTAGGGATTCCGAACTCTCAGGAGTAAGTTTAAACAGTTATCATTTTGTAAGACGATGGATTTTCCACAAATAAAATAAAAAAAATTGATATTCAAAAATTTCCAGTGAATTCCAACAGTAGTCAGCAATCGATCGATTAGCAATGACGTCACACCTCTCGGCCCGAGGCTAAGGAGAAATCGCTGTGATTTACACATATGTCCTTTTACAGATCGCTGAAGTCACGTGATGCTCGAATGCCCCATTGAAGTTGTACTAAAAGAGCATCACGTCACTCTAGAGGTGTGTAAAAAAAGACATGTGGAATTACGGAACTATTAAGATGAACTGACATATCGTTAAAATAGTGAAGCTTCAACTATAACTGCTTTCGCTGAAGGTTTATTACGAAAGTAGCAAATTCCCACCAGTAAAATTAGGCAGAAATTTTCTCTTTATTTAAACGCCTCATTAATGGAAAAATCCACTCCAAACTGTTAGCAAAAATTGATATTTATTTTTACTGGTAAGAGTTTAATTTGGTGGTAAAAGTTCCACCGCATTGTGACAATTTAGAAAAACCTCCTGTCAGTGGATTTGAAAAGATTATAATGACTGGGTAAACTTATACCAGTAAAAATAAACAGAAATTCTTTAACATGATTGCGAGAGAAATTTCCCTTCAATAAGGCGCTAAGATGAAATTTTCTGTGGAAGTGTTCATAATGTGGTAATCAGAAACGTTAGATAATATTTAATAAAACTGCCATTTTATGACCATCTTCTCAGTTACTTCAGTCCAGGGTTTGCACAGTTCAACCACTAAATTTTAAGAATATTTTCAAAGTGTTTCACTGCAGAAAAATATCGTAAAATCTGTGAATGAAGGTGGGGTTTACGAGTGTTGTGGTTTAACCCCTTGAGGGGCACCGGTATATATTATATACCACCTACGACTGATGAAGATTCACACCAGAAAAATATTATTAAATTTCACTTTTCTAACTTTGGTGGAAAAAAGTCGTGAAATTGCTTTTTCTCTTTTTGATATAACTTTTTTACAAGTTTCCGGTGGGAGTTCAGAATTACTCGAACGCAATTTCTTGCCCCTCAAAGGGTTAAAAACTAAATGTAAATTTTCTTATTTTTAATAGTGGTGCCAGAGTCCTTGGAAATACCAAGGAGTGTGCGAACCTTGCTTCAGTCGCAACTGATAGACAATACACTCTATGTAACTACCTTTTATTCATAACTCCATGTGTAGAATGAACCACGGTAGCCTGTCTTTTTTGTTAGCCTCGTCGCGTCCTCTGGCATTGAGTGTTTCGATGAAAGTGGCATGACTGGGAAGAAGTTACTGAAGACTTTCGTACATGGTTTTATTATAATTTTTCATAGATTAAGTAATATTGGTCTTTTTGTATAATTATCTCATAAAACTCGTATCAATGCAAAAAATGTAATTTTATTGTTACTAAATTAATAGAAAAAAGCGAGAATATTGATTTTTCATCACGCTGTACAATCAACCGTTATTACGACCCGTAGTGACAAGCTGTGTGTTATAACATTTAAATAAATATAACAGTTAGAATTTATATTTTTTTCTTTATTCTGGAGGTACAGTTAAATATGTTTTTGTGTTTTATTGAAATTAATGTAATAAAATCTACTTTAATATAATGCATTCTGAAATGTCCCCTTTTGTTATTTACAATTATATTTTAATATTTAGAGCCTGAATCGCATATTAAGTGCTAAACAAATGAATTAAAGTATGTTATTTGAGAATATATTTAGTTAAATCAATGTGGATTTAATTAGCATGCTCTAAACCATAATAAACTTATTTCGTTTACATGACAGTTTCCTTTTTAAAATTTCATATTTCATGCACGCTTTTTAGCACTTTAAAATTAGGAGGCTATGATTAAATTAATTTTTATTTTTAATGGACCGATGTAATTTATTAATCCTGTAATATGCGTGGATATGCGTTGGCAAACATGTCTGAACGGCTTAAAAGCAATTGATTTACAAGAGTTGTTTTTTAACAAACATTAGCTAGTCCTTGAGTAATTTTATGAAATAAAGAAAATATATGATTACAGAGATGGTTTGCGTGCATTTGAATTGTAAAAATTTTAGTCTGAAATTTTATATAAATTATTGAAGTAATCTGAGAAACTTACAGACATTGAGAAATAGTGATTATTTTTTTTAATTTCTTTATTGAGCCTTTATTTTCTGATGGACAATATAGGGAACGGAAGATAACAAATTAACTTACACAAATCAAGGGCAATGTTATCCATTGCATTCCAGCTATAACATTATATATTAATGAGCCAACACTTTCACAAGAATTGTTTTATTCTATTTTTAGGTACACTTCTCGTAATGGTGCGAAATTCGAAACACTAAATCGATTAATTTTATACATGTTCAGCTGCACATTACTGGAAAATTGTATACAGTCTGGGAGAAAATGGAAACCCCTTTATGTGACACCATTGTTTTTAATGCCTCATTAACACAAATACGATGAACAATCTTCATTACTGAGATAATTATGTCCCAACTACTTATTTTAAACAAATACAAAAAAGACCATGTACCATCTCCAAGCCATTTGTCGATTCTTTTGAGAGCTAGAACAAATACCTGAAATACATTTCAGCAACTAGGAAATAGTAATGCGTGTCTGAGAAGGCATCTTGGTTTTATAACTGTATATGTCTGTAACACAGTAATTACATTGTGAGCTCTAAAATTCTTCAGTTATATTTTTAACTGCGACAGTTTCGTAAGCGTAATTCTTAACATGCGTCTGTACAGATGCAAACAAAGACCACAGATTGTCATAATGTGCACAGAGGTAAATACAAGATATCTCAAAGCTAAGCAATCTACATTTTGTGCACTGGTAGAATATTTAAAGTTAAAATTAACATATAAAATTTATTAAAATTCAAATTCAAAATGCAATGATGCGCAATACTTTTATTTTCAATGCATAAATACTTAAAAATAAATAATTACAAATGTGCCTTTTTGTGTATAAAACAATAAAATACGGAAGAAAAGTACAGGAGCTTTTTACTATTTGTTAAGTATGTTAGATCTTTATGACCTTTGTTACACCTTTTTCAAAAATTTAATCGTCAGTACAATAAGTTACTGACTGTTACTTTTAAAGACTGGAGTTGAAATTGATTTACAATCAAGGCTGTAAGTATGCCACAGTTACAAAAGAATTTTGCAACTTTCAGTACATTTGTAGAAATGTCGAGTGTTTATTCTTTTTTTAGAATTTAATAAAATAAAAAAAACTCATTTGTTTTTATTAAAAAAGGATAATTTAGAGCATTTAAATATATTTCTTATCTGAAAAATATCATAAAATATTAATAATCGCAGAAACACAATATTATTTAAATTGAATGGAAACACGTTTGTAATTTTTCTTGTTCGGCGCATATAGAAGAATTCATAATAAAAATGATTAATTTCTTTTCCGTAAAATATAGAAAATATCGTACATTGGAACAATAAATAGTGTACAAAATGTAGAATGCTCAGCCTTCTCTACTGCGAAGGTTTGTTTTACGAATTTACATGGCGGTAAATTAGTAATCAAAGAACTTCACTTTCTTTCTTTCAATGTTAATTGAAAAATATAATCTAATAATATATTTTCACATATCTAGCCATGATAACAAGTAAAGAATTTAATTTCTATAAGATCTAATTTTGAATCTGGAATGCGTTATATTTCAAGTCCGGCCACGCTATGTTTTTCAAAACTAATTCCTTCAGGTGCAGGGAAAAATGTTAAATAAGCTATTTTAAAAAATAAAAAAATTGTCAAAAGTATAGAGATAAATTGAAAATTATTATATTGTAACTTAAATTACTGGTAATTTAAACTGGTAATAAAATTTCTTTTAAAATTATTCAACATTGGAAAATATTAAGTAAAATCTTGTACAGATCACAAAAAATATCCAGGCTTGTAAAAGTATATATATTTTTTCGTTTCTGTTCATATATGTAAATAAAGAGAAATAATATACAAATACAATGACCGGACATGTTGTATTTCGACATATTTTGTTATAGACATCAACTTTCAATAGGTACAGCATAAAAGGCAAATCACAAGAGGTCTAAACATTTTATAAAAAATACAAAGCACATGAAACAACCATTAATTTTTTCCCGAAAATTCCTTATTCACACAGTCAAAAACAAATTTTAAGCCTATGGCTTTAAGTACATAGCTTAATGAGATCTCACCAGATGCCAAAATTTATAACAACATATTCATATTTTAACAGTAACACTGTAGCAATAAAATATAAGATAATATCAAATATACACAACACATATTTTACTGTACAAATCTGATACTATATAACGACAAATATGATTTATAAAATAAAGTTTATTAATTAAAAATAAAACATTTTGAAAAACGTATAATAGATAATGTTTCAAAAAAATGATATATTTTTATCTGATATTCAAACCGTTTTTAAGTTGAAGACGAATCACAGAATTTCAAATTTGATTAATGATTATCTTAAAAAATTTAACTGGCACTAAATATTTGTTTACATGTACTTTAGACGGATAATTTTGAACGATTTGGCATGTTCTTTTTGATTCAGTAATTTATAACCTTCAAGAAATAACTATTTACATTTTATATATATATATTGATAAAATTTCAAATACTTTAAGTTTGTGATCAAATTTGAAAATCTTAGAACAAGTACTATAAATATAAAAAAGGAGAATTAAGTACAAGTCAGTGTTCTTCTTATACATCACTTGAGACTGCCTGTAAACATCTATGTACAATTAAGTCTTGCATGATAAAAGAGCTCTTTACATGCTTAGAGCTTTTTCAAGACTTTAAATATCATATAGAATTCAATTATTCAAACACTTGACAAGAGAAGTAAAAATTTTATGTGATTCGAAAAGCTTTATTTTAAAAAATAAAGCAACGTATTTCACAGAAAATTTACATTTTATAACATTTTTCTTTTAATATGTTCTTCAAAAGTTTAGACATTTTAATTTAAAATTTGACATCTCTAAAAGTAAAAAAAAATTGAAATTGTAATGCATTTTTTTGAAATTATCACCTCATTTAATGACAGAGTGTACTTTGATTGAAGGGGAACCCATACACTTTTATACACAAATTCCAATAATATAAAGAAGTTTTCTAATGACATACAATCAAAATAACATTTAATAACAATACTTAAATTGCAATAAGATAATAGGAATGTGTACAATTCCACAAATATTGAACACTTTGTTGATGAAAATTTTATACATTTCCTTGGCAACTGAGAAATAGTATCCAAGAGCATTTTACGTAAATAACAATCACGTTTTAAATGGAAGATTCATTAAGAGGATATAGATAACCAAGGTGCATTACAGTATTTTACAATTTTTCTGTATATTAACAAAATTATTTTAATATATTAGTTGCTCCACTCGTGTGCATTTTCAATACTAAGTGCTTACACTTTCTATTTTTTCAGTGTCGAATCACAATACTGCTGTTTGCAGTTTTTTCATAATACATCCGAACATTTAGTGTCATTACTCTTATTTTTGTTGTTGTTGTTGTGATAAGTGCTTAATGGCAGTGTATTATATCAACAAAATGGCAGTATAAGTGGAATGACTTTCTGGCACATTACATACCACAGGGAGATTAAATAACAAAATTAAGGTATATATTTCACCTTAATCCGAATAGATGAACATTTCTATCTACAAATATAAAGATTAAAGAACAAAATTATTTTATTTGGGGAATGAAGTAGTAAATAGGAGAGTGTTAGATGGTTGTCATGTTATTGGTTGTAAACAATTCCATTACACGTGGAAGCGTTCCATTCAAGATTTTTCATAGTTCAAACAACTATTGTGCAATCAAGTTGAAAGAATATGGGGTATTTTCATTTATGTATTAACAAAAACACTGACAACCTATCTAGAGTAAATACTAGTAAAGTAATGGATGACAATATGAAAAATATTCAAAAGATATTTACATATATATTCCATATACAATCATATGGCGCTTTAGATTGTTAATTCAAGTTGAAAGAGCATTAGCGTCTCACAGTATCTTTTTCCTAAGAAAAAGATTGGAATTTGGTCAAGCAAACTTTCGATGTCTAGAACAGAACGAATTGAAATTTCACCTACCTACAGCTTCAGCGGCTTTGCATTACCTCGATATGTCGCAAACTAGCACGATATGCATGCTACCTAATAGAAATCTGTATAACAGATGGAACTGGATACACAGCAGGAAGTAATTTAAAAAAGTTTCAATGAGAATTGAATTGTTCTATGCAACGTTAAATTTTATAAACATGAGATAGCATAAAACATGATTATCGGTAACTTTCAATTTTTGACTGTGTTGAAATTTTTTTTGAAAACATTCATATTTACACGCAGCTCAAATACATGCTTCTCACATTTTAAGAAAGGAAGGACAGCTGAACAAGTTTAGTATATGTACAGTTGTTTTTTTTTTGTATGAAAGTTTACTTTAAAAAAATCTTTAGTAAAAAATGAAAACATGGTATATATTATCGAGGAATAGTTGGTTTGAGTTCAGCAAATAAAAACTTTAGTATATAAAAGTTGTGGTACTTCCTATAAATACAGACTGAAAACTAAGAGAATGTGTGCTAGTCAAAAAAGTGAGTCGAAAATGTTTCCTGGAATGCTTCAGATCTGTATTAAAAATATGTCGAATGAAGCTCTTAAAAATATCTAATAACAAAAGTTAGGTAAGACTTATACACAGTTTTTAAAAGTACATTGTTTCTGAGTAAAGGTAAAAGGGAATGTGAAAATTAAATTCGTGTATTTTTTCTTTTTTTTCAAATTAGGACTCTTGATGTTTTAATATTTCCCTTATTTTGGAATTATTTTGCTTTCTTTTAAGAGCAATGTTAAAAATTTTAAAAGTAATATATTTATACTCACGAGCTCTATGAAAATTTATATATTTCACAAAATTAAACGCTTTTTTGAAATATTTTTTTTCTTTCACGGAAAAAAAGTTGTATGTAACCTAAATCACCAATTTATGCAAACAATTCGATTTTACAGACAGAATGTATTAAATGTTTGACATAAAACAATTTAATTCTCAATTGAAGAAAAAATAAAAATATATAAGAATAAAATGAAGATAAGAAAGTAACAGAAAAAAGCATTAAAAACTTACATTATAATATAGGAATGTCAAGAAATGCAACTTTTTTTGTGTGATATGAATAAAGAAAATTACATCTCATATATAATTTAACAAGACTCAGAATTCTTTTTTACGATTTTGATAAACATTTCAATTCTAATTATATAAACATATCTTAATAATTGTGCAGCATTGCTACAATATTATCAGTTTCTTTATTTGGGCCTAAAAAATCCCTACATTTGAGATATCTCTGTTTTTTAGAACCCGATTAGTGCTAGAGTAAGAAGTAACATGCTTCACCGTTTAAGAGTAAACTTTATTGCTTCCTAGAATTACAAAAAGCATTAACCATTTTTGTTTAAAGTTTCGTATTTTTTTTTTGGTGCTTAATATAATCATCTATGAACTTCGAGTAAGATGAAATTTCACATTATAGGCTTGAAATCAAAGAAAATAAATTTTATAAGATTTCTAAGTATTCATTACAACAAAAGTTAATAGTCATTCAGCTCTTCCTGAAAGCAAATATATATATATGTATTTTTTTTAATTTGGAAAACGTCCCTTTTTCTTTTTGTGACAGATGTTTTCAGTATAAGATCGAAAATTTCTGGAACAGAAACGTCCTTTGGCTTAGAAGAAGATAAAAATTAATAAGACTATCGAGAAAAGTGAAGGTCTGCAGGAATCTGTCCCAGACTTGGTTAGATCCCTTCTTTTCATCATGACTCGGTCAATGACATGAATAATTCCGTTAGTAGCTTGGACATCAGGACGGACGATCTGAGCTTGAAGACCTTCCCATTCTACTGTTAGTGGCCCTGAAAATGGAGCATCAATTTGATACTTTTTTAACTGTTTAATTTTACTAGATATGTTAAAAAAATCATTACAAATTGAAAAATTCAGAAACAAAAAAGAATTGCCCTAGCAGAGTTATAGTTTACACAATAAAACTAATGAATCGTAGTTTTGTGGCAATAGAAACAAAATAAGCATCAGATATTTAAAATTCAGGAAAACGTAATAAATCTATGTATCAGAGAGTTGTTTACACAATAACATTTGACAAAATGGGAATTTTTCGTATCAAAGAATTTCCATAGCAATGATTCATTGAATCCCATCAGTGAAAAACTGATAAACATTTAACAAAATATCGTATTGTATTACTGTTTACATTATGACACGTAGTAAGTGGTCTAAAACATTGTCGAGAAAAATAATTGAAAAGAAATTTGGATTAATTTATTTTTCACAAAAATCTGATAATTTACAATATGAATAGTGCAAACTGCTCTCAGATCCATCAATTAGATACACTTCAAAAGAAGTTTTAAAGTTGTAAGAAATTTTTGACACATCTGATATTTAAGGTGGATGAAACGTCAGTATACAATTTAAATATTCATAAAAAATGAACAAATAATAACATACAAATAGTATTATAAGAATTAAGCATCTTTTTAATTGAAAATAAGAATACAATTTTTAAAGTCACCAATGCAGGACTTTCATTGGAATGAATCTTCTGAATATTTATAAATAACATTGATTATATAATAAATATTTGCGTGAAACTTTTATTCAATTTAATTATTAACTTGATGTGTGAAAAAATTATCGAAGGAGAATTGCCTATGAAATTCGTAAACAGTGAAGGGGATATGAATACTTCCGAAAAATTTCGACAGAAATTTTTTGAAGAGAGAATTTCTGGTACGCAGTGACTTGTTCCATACTCCAACTTGATGATATAGTTCAGGGCTCCCAAATGGTCCGCGAACTGAACATCAGAATTTTTTTAGAGAAATTTTCTTTTTAGATTTTTCTTGCAAATTGCAAAGAAACCACGTTTGGAAGTTGATTCTAGCTCAAACGTATTATGAAATTTTCTGTTAAAAAATACTGATGTTCAGTTCGCGGACCATTTGGGAGCCCTGTATAGTTGAATAAAAGTTCCAGTCGATAGTCTGTTTTTCATAATGACGCCCGTTTGCGTAGTTAGAAAATATACAACACTGTTAGCGCTCCCTATCGATAACATTTTAAAGTACAATTATTTTTTCTTTAAAAAAATTCCTTTTGCTGACGATATCTTCATTCTATTGCATGTAATTTAAAATTTTACATTGAATTTTTGAACATAATGTCTGAAACATTACTTACCAGTTCAAGGATAACATTCATGAAAACACATGCCGATAAAAGTAAATGGCAGACACACACACATTTCCCAGACAATTCTATGTGCAAAGAAATATGTGCCATTGTTTTAAAATTTCATACATTATAAATTACTGTAACGATTTATTTGTTGTTGGACGAAAATTATTTCTAAAAGTAATCAAATATGTTTTCTAATGTATTACCATCCTCTAAACACTAGGCCTGAGCGCTGACAGAAAAATGGTGACTGCCGAGGTCGGATTTTTTTAATGCATGTACAATCCCTTAAATTTAGATACCAGTATTTCGTAAAAGACTACTTTGACATGCTTAATCTCTGAAAAATAAGACGGAAAAAATTCAATTCAAAAATTAAAATTTCAAAATGAAAATGTTGGGCAAACTGTCAACTCTGACTGGTATCAAAATTCAACGGACCATGCAGAAACCTAAAAAAAATCCGTTTTCAGCAACTACCATTTTTGTGTCAGCGCTCAGGTCCAGCATTCACAGGGCATCTTCAGGGCTTCCACTGCTACGTTTTTTGAAAATGGGTAATTTTACAGAAAAAAAATCGTGATAGGTTAACAATATTTGCAAGAAAACCGTTGTTATTTTAATATTTCTTTGATAATTTATTTCAAACTTTTCATACTTATGATTCATCTTAAATCAGGCAGAGTATAATTTAAGCCCAATGAAGTTTTAACTAATTCAACTAAATTTTAAAATATCACCTTTAACTAATGATTAAAGTATCATTTGCAATCTAATTTTGCTACCTTTTATTTTCCTTAAGCACATTAAAGGTAGGATTCACACAGTTCTACCACTAAATTTTAAGAATATTTTCAAAGTGTTTCACTGAACACACAAAAAAAAAAAAAAAAAAAAAAAAAAAAACCTGTGAATGAAGGTGGTGATTGCGAATATCGTGGTTTAAAAATTAAATGTAAGTTTTCTTACTTTTAATAGTGGTGTCAGAGTCCTTGGAAATTCCAAGGAGTGTGCGAAGCTTGATTAAAGGTTTCATATTTCAAATAAATATATTTCTGTTTGCTGAATAATAATTAGCAAAATTAAAGTCACAACCCTCTGAATATCACATTTATTTGCCGACACAAAATTGCAACTGCAGCGGCATTTCAGAAATCATTCGAATTATAATACCAATATTTTCTAAAAGTACAGGGTTGTTACAATTAAAGTTCGCCTATTCAGAAGGCTCTAGAGCCGGTTCTATGGTTCCAAACGAAATAAAATTTCACTAGTACGTAGTTGAAGAGATGTGCTCTGCGAAAATCGAAAAAAAAAATAGTTACCATTTTTGTCAATAGGTGGCGATGCACCAATATTTAAGACGATGTTTGCAGATTCATTATACCAATCTCAGTCAATCCAGACAAAGCACACAAATTAAAAAATTTCGACAAACTTCGACGAACTGAGAATTGTTATAGTTAACACTAGAACCGCGGCGACGGGTCATTTTGACCCGTATCATATGGAGACAAAGCGATTCGAACCAGAAATTTCTTAATGAAATAAGCTAAATATAAGCTAAACAAAAATATTTTCAATAATTAATTTAAACAATTTTAAATTAAAATTCCGGTGAGAAATATTTTTATAAAACTTGAATGAATTTTCCCGCGGTTCTAGTGTTAAAGTTCACCTAACCAGACAGCTCTAGGACCTGACCCATGACTACAAACAATACAGAAAAATGAATATGATTTCAGGTGATGTAATCTGCATCAGCAAAAATAAAACATGTCGCTCGGCAGCGAGGAAATAACGAAATAACATTAAGAATGCCCAATGAATCCTCCACCATTATCAATAACACATTCCATTCTCAAAATTGTGTTTTCTACAGCATTGCGTAAATTGTCCTGTGAGATTGAGCGAATGTGGAGTCTAATACTGTCTTTCAGATCAGAGATTGTCTGACATCTGTCTTTAGATACAGAATCTTTCAAAAATCCCCACAACCAAAAATCGCATGGTGTTAGATCACGCGATCATGCTGGCCAGGCTGTTTGAAAATAATGATTTATGATGCGGTCTTCTGTAAAATGGCTCGTTAAGAAAGTCCGAATTGCTCTAGTAATGTGTGGTGTTGCACCGTCTTGCATAAATACGATATTTTGAAGGCACCTCGCTGTTGCAGCTCGAGAATCAGAAAATGTGACAACATATTGAGATACCTTCTTCCATTTACGGAACATGTAATGGGTCCTGTGGATGTTAGTTCCTCAAAAAAATATGGCCCTATCATAAACGTAGGAGTAAAACCGTACCACACTGTCACTTTAGCTGCATGCAACTGAACTTGGACAACATTAGGATTCTTTTTCCCCCAGATTCGACAGTTGTGTGTGTTCACTTGTCCGTTTAAATAAAAATGCGCCTCATCACTCCATAGAATATTCCACCGCCAAGAACTGTCCACATTCATTTGTGCAAGAAACTGTAGTGAAATTTATAGCCAACTTTCGGTACTACCCTGTATTAATAGTTGCAGCCTCTGAATCTTGTATGGATAGTAGCGCAAAATTTGACGCATCACTTTTCTCACAGTGGAAATTGGCATATCGACTTCATTCACAATAGCGGGCACACTTGCATTACCAAATGATGACTGGCTTGCTAAATCAACGGCAGCAGTAGCAATATCTTCAATGCTAGAAATGTCTACCTTTTTTCGTCCTCTGCCAGAAAGAATGTCAAGTTTTCCTGTTTCCTCGAGCTTTTTAACCATTTTGTGAACTTCACAATCCGACATTGGTCCACGTCTAATGTCTTTTAACCACCTGACTGCCCAGCCAAAGGGTAATATTGTAATGTTGTTTTCTCTGTAATTTATTAAAAATATTAAAAAAAAAGATGTTTTTTCCAACCTGATACAAAATATGTTATTATTATCGGTGTATAATTTTTGATAGCATCAATCCTAACTTAATTTTTCAGAACTGGGTTTTATTTGTGGAATACTAATTTAAATATTGCTTATATTGCAAAGAAACCTGCAGCTTAGTGTGTGAAAAAATCAGCCGGCGGCAGTCAGGAGGTTAATTTCCCTAATTCTCGAAGAGCTGCAGCTGCTTTGCTGTTATTGAAAAAGCAGGGCTCCCAAATGGTCCGCGAACTGAACATCAGAATTTTTTTAGAGAAATTTTCTTTTTAGATTTTTCTTGCAAATTGTCAAGAAACCACGTTTGGAAGTTGATTCTAGCTCAAACGTATTAAGAAATTTTCTGTTAAAAAATACTGATGTTCAGTTCGCGGACCATTTGGGAGCCCTGAAGAAATGCCTTTTCTTTCAAAGTTGCCATTCTCCACAAAGAGCAGAGTCAAATGCTTTTCAGAAACAATCAACTGTACCAGTGTCAAAGAAATCACAGACACACTTTATCAGCAAGTTTTAAATCGTCAGTTGGTTAGAACAGTGATGCACAACCTTTTTGCAAGAAAATTGTTTCCCACCAGAATATTTATAAAAATAGCGGTATCTTTGTGGCCCGCGGGCCAAAGGTTGTGCACCGCTGGGTTAGAAGAGTATTTCAAGTTTTCGAAGATGCAACGTCACTTTGTTGTCGTTTGTCGAAAATTTGAATGAAATGTTATATTTTTCAAGCGTTAGGTGAAATTTTGTAATTTTGTGTGTTTCATCTGGATTGACCGAAATTGATATAACGAATCTCAAAAAGCTTACTTTTATAAACTGTTAAATAAAACTTCCTGTATTTTGTTTTTTACAAAACAAAGAAGTCTGCAAATTTCGGCATAAATTCGGCAGCTCTTCAACTACATACTAGTGAAATTTTGCTTCGTTTGGAGCCATAGAACCGGATCTAGAGCCTTCTGAATAGGCGATCTTTAATTATAACAACACTGTACTGTTCGCCTTATGTTGAGTATTTAAATAAAATTAGTGGCGTAGCCAGGATGGGTACCCCAAAGTTGTAATATTGTAAGGTTTTCTTCTCCTTCATTCATAGCAGAAAATTTTCTGGTTAGATAAGGCTAAAAAAACTTTTTAAAGTTTTTGGTAGTCGGAGCTATTAGGCACCCACTCTGGTTACGCCACTGAAAGCCGGAGAATACCGTAATTTCGGGTGTATAAGCCGCGGATCAAACAATTCTTTTTGGACCCAGAAATCTTATTTAGTGATTGAAGACAAATATTTACGGCGATCTAACTAGTTATATTTGTTTCTGAAAAAATTCTGGGTCGAAAAAGAATTGTTTGATCTGCGGCTTATACACCCGAAATTACGGTAGTTTAAAAAATGACTGGCGTCCACATTGAAGTGACTATAAAACATTAAATAAAATATTTGCCTACGACCACTAATTTTTACTTCAGTGCGGAGCTAGTAATCAGAGGACAGAATAATCAATTTCCATAATAAAAGGTGGGAGTGAATTTGCATAACATACATAAAGAATTTCTGTGACATTAGTCATAACCGCCACATATTAAAATGAATTCACAGATGCGTGTATTCTTAGAAGCTAAATCTATTTTGAACTTTGGCTTTGCATTATTTGAAGAAGGAGGGAGCATTTTTAAATATGAATTTCTTACGTATTATTTTGTTTGTATCTGTAACTTTCTTTGTCCAGAAAAAACATACTCTTTGTTTCATAAATACACGTATGGGATTCTTCATTGTTGTTAGATATAATTTAGATAGTTTGCAAATAAAACTAGAAAATTCTTCATTTGAGCGATCATCAAGACTCTTAAAAATAGTAAATCTTTAAAATGTATGCGATTCATGATGTCTTGTCACATATTACATTATATAAAAACTAGAGTGAAAATAACAGTTTAGTACATTCTTTGTTCCAAATGTTTTATAATTCAGAAAGTATACCGTGTATGTAAAATTACACATACAGAAATACATTGCCGGCTTTTAGATATTAGATTACCATTTTAAATTATTTTTAGTTTCATTTACAAACAGTCTGTGCCTCACAAACATTACCAAGCCTGTGCAAATTTCCTAGCATAATTCAAAGGAAAAAAATTAGAGATTTTTAACCTTCCTACTCTGAATGGGTCTAATCGACCCATAGCTATAGTTCGTTTTTAACGATTCGAAACAGAACTTTTTTCATAAACAAAGTTAAATAACAGATCCAAACAAATAAGTCAATTAAACATAATAAAATGTTTTAAATAACAATTCTGGTGTGAAATGTTTTTAATCAAGATTGAGTAAAATTTGAACAAAGTAGGAAGGTTAATGCATGTTCATCCGTTTGTTGCTCTTTAATAAAAAGAGACATTACTTTTTCAAACATGCCCTTTACAATTTGGTTTGGAAAAATAAAATTTTATTTAGCATACATGAAATCCTTCAAAAAAATTAAAACACAAGTAATGCTCCTATGAACAGTGCTGCCAGACGAATACTAAAATTTTATTTTGAATACCGTATTTTCATACGGTAAATTTCGCTTGTTTTAATCACAAAATTGTCAATAAATAAGGTGACTATCTGTCTCTGAAAAGAATGGTATTCAAAATAGAATTTTAATATTCGTCTGTCAACACTGCCTGCGAAAAATTCCATAAAAGCTAATGTTTTTGAATTTGTTCGCTAACTTCTCTACAACACTTTGTAATAAACGTGATACATGATAATTCAGATTAGTAATATTCGACACATGAAGATATAATTACAACTGTCACATGGAATGATGTCATCTGGACAATATTCTAGGAATACCCATGTTTTATGTCATTTCAAAATATTAAATGAATAAGCAAATAAAAGAGAGGTAAAAAGAATTCTAATGTCAAAAAGCCTGTTTATAAGAAAATTTTGAATAAATATGACTACAGAGTGGCTTCTTCAAAAGTGGCTCCTTCAATTACAAATATAATCAGTCATATTATTTTAGAGATGTAAAATAGAAAACGATAAATACTCTAATATGAGGAATATCAGACATGAAATTTTACAGTGAAACAATTTTGCTGGAATTGACCGCTATCTTTATGGATTACCAAGTTTATCACTTATACCATTGTTCGACTGCAGCACGAATAATTTTAACCCTTTCAGGTTAAAATTATTCGTGCATTTCCATTCATAAAATGCTCAAATATGTGATCTTCACCGGAATTTACAAACATAGGTTTTCCAAAGTATGCAAAAAGTATCGTTGACGTGCTTAAGGAAAGGAAAATTATCATTCCAATATTCAGGTAGTCCAAAGTGAACCACCGCCCTTGAAGGTGTTATCAAAAGGAGGTAGTCAGTCCGATTCATGCAATATTAAAGATTCGACAGAGCACAAACAAACGTTATTTACTATTATATTTAATATGTAAAGTCCTTCAGACACAATGATGTAGATCCGGTGAAGATGGGTAATCTTCTTGTATGATAAATTCGCGGGCAATTTACATGAATCCAAGCATATATTACTGATTTAGCTCGGTGGTAAGGTACAGAATCATGCTGGAATATTCAATTATTTTTGGTATGCAACTTGTCAGCATGTGACAATACATGTGTGGCCTATATGCCCTGTTTATAGTATTTTGAATTGGTTTTTATCCCTTTATACATGAATTTCAAAGGAAATTTTACATTATTTGACGTTACAACCCAAACCCTAACATGATTGTTATTCTGAAAGTAATTAATATTTCGAAGGATTTCAGGTGTATCCTAGAACATTGCTGAATATATATTACTTTTAGCATTATATCATTGCTTGGTGCAAAATGGCTTATCATAAGAAAACACTATTCTGTCAAGACTTTTCCTACCATGCCGCTTCAGCAATTTCTTCAACCTTTGTAATTTTTTTCTTCTTGCTGCAGTCAAACTTTCATTTTTTATTTTCCAATTAAGGACGAAACTCAGGTCTTTATTTATAATTATTTCCATAGTTCAGCAACTCACTTTCTCCTCTTCTACAATCTTTTTACTTACAGAACGTAGTGAATTTCTTTGTATCTTTTCACTAATTCTTTTGATGCGCTCTTTCGTACGAACTGAGTGTGGACTAGTATACCTACGTTGATTGTTACATCAATTAGTATCCAATATTAGGTTTATAGTTTACATATAAATGTTCTATTGAAACCAAGGCATTTTAGCTGATTAAACCCTTAAAAGTTTTGCTTGTTCAGGCAAGTAGAGTTTGCTTGCTTCGCTACTAAAAGTTTTGAACAACGCTAAATTTTAACTGTAAGTTATGCTTTATCAGTTGATAATTTTCAATTATGTAGTGGAAACATTTACTTCAGGAAAAATGTAACTTTATTTTATTGCTTTAACACTAGAACAGCGGGAAATTTAACTCAAATTTCATAAAAATATCTCACGCCAGAAATTTTAAATAAACTATTTAATTCCTTTATTTTAACTATTTTAATTCAGAGCGTATCTAACTTATTCTGCGATGAAATTTCTGGTTTCTCTCGACACCTGTTCGTTTGGTACGGGTCAAAATGACCCGTCACCGCGGTTTTAGTGTTAAAAAAATGTTTTATTTGCAGAAAATCCAGATTTAAAGTGCCGTTTAATCTTAATTCTCTTGGTTACCATATTCAAAATAATTTTAATCTTTAGTTTATGCTAATATCGACTATATACAAAACGATTAAAAATATTTTTTGGAGTGTAACAATATTTAGTAGCCACCCTCTAAAAAATTAAAATAAATTAAAAAATAAATATCTTATTTCATTATATACATAAAAAAATCTTACGGACCGTTCATTTGGGATAGGAATTGTAAGAAATGAATCAAGTTTGAAAAAGGGATAATAATTTAAATTTATACATTTTCTTTGATGTTATCAATGCCTATTTAAACGTTTGAAGTACAGTGCATAATTAGATAGAAGTAGATTTTTATAAAATAATATCTGGATATTCAACATCTTTAATTACTTAACCCATTATCCGCCGGTGTTGCGTCCACGTAACGGTTAAAATAAATGCACATATTTAAATTATTTACATTCCCACTACAATTTTTCAATTAAAAAATAACCCTATTTAAAGACATAAAATTTGAAGATCATACAAAGCAAAAGTTATTTTTCAGAGTTTATGGTTTCCAATCACATTCAGCTGAAGATTTTAAATTTTCAACCTTACAGTTTTGGCGGTTAACGGGTTAAAACTAACAAAATAAAATTACTTATTTTTTGCGCTATGCAATTCATGACTCCATTGTTGCTAATTATTCCTCTGTTTTGAACCACAAAAATTTAATAGGAACTTTTAGCCTGAATTAATCGGCAGATTACAGTGATTTAAAGAGCTAAAGTTTACTTACGTTACTAGTTATTAAAAAAATTAAATTGAGATGGATAAAAGTGTGCTTTAGTTGGACGTATTTAATTAATTTATAAAGTAGAACTGAAAGTTTAGAAGATATTTATTTGGTATAAAACGTTGGGATGGCAGTTATGCATAGAATAGATCTACAAATTGCATAGAATATGACACATAATCCAACTACAACAAATTAAAATATATTATAAACAAACTAAAAAATGCATGACAGTCACGATGTTTAAAATATACACTAAAATAGTTTCTCAATTTATTTCACTATACTCTGATGATGTGAATTTTTAAATTTTGTAAAAGAAGACCTGAATGATAATTACCACTCGCTCGAGAAATTTTGAACATTCCGTGAACCATTTGGATTTTTTCTTGGCGTTCAAGATCTTCTTTTGTAAGCTCCATTCCCACGACTAGATGACGGTCCAGGATCTATTAACAGAATATAAATTCTTTAAATAATATAGCATGATTTATATAAATTTAATTAACACCAAATATAGCTAAAAATACAACATTGCACAAAAGAAAAATTCTTTAAATGTAATTTGTAAAAATTAACATTGCAATATAAAAATCGTTCGAAAGCCCTACACTGAAGACTTATCAGCTTTTCTGTTTCATGAATGGTACAAATTAAATCCCAAGATACTGCATAACAATGCAGATCACGTACGTTTAAGCAAAATGAAATTTAAGATAAATAAATATAGTAATGTTCTGCCTCTGGACGTCTAATTCCTACATTAGAGAAAAAGTTTTTTTTTTTTTTAGAATGTTTTCATTTCTAATAAAATGGAAATAAAGTATAAGAAAAATACAAAACGAGAAAAAAATATACAAAAATTTCTTTATAAAAAAGGATAAAATCAAGAAATAATCTTTAATGTTCCATCCCAAAAAAATTTCCCAGTTCTAAATTTAGGGCTGAGATTTCCGCTTTCTTGGACACCAGTATTTTGTTAGAGAAAATGTTGTTCGTTTAAATCGCAAAAATGTGCCATAAAAAATGAAATAATATTTTCCGTAACAAAATCCTGGAGTGCAAAACCGGGGAAATCTCATCTCTATGATAATTATAAAAATTAAGAAATTAAAAATTTAAATTTTAACCCCTTGAAAGTTACCTGTGTACAATATATTCCACTTACTTTTAATTTTCAAACGACACATTGGCACCAGCCTTAAGAAATTAAGTGTTGCTTTGTAAAATATACTCAAATAAATGCTTGCACTTAAGTTTATTTCAATTTGCTTATAAATACCGGTGCCATTCAATCATTTTAACCCCTTAATGGTCGCATTAAATTGTGGTTTAAAAATTCAAATACATTATTGCCACTACTTTTTTGAAACGCCACTTTTTTTAAACTGCACGGCCATTTTCAAGGGAAAAGAAAAAAGAGCTGACACAGGCACGTTCTCTAGCTCGATGAGAGATGAAGGTAAAATACGAGGAACAAAAGAGAGAAAAAAACATGGGGGAAAAACTCTACAAGAAGCGACACGCGTGGACATGGAGATGTAAGAAAACGGAGAAGAGACAACAAAGTATGAAAAAGTTTTAAAACTGAAAGAAGAAGGGGTGGGCTAAATAAGCTTCAATAAATTAAACCAAATACTAGGGGTGGTAAAAGACATATTATCGTTACATACTTCATGCTGACGGATAAAAATCTCAATAGGTTCTCCAATTAAAGATATTCAGCTGTTGTGAATGAATATTAACCGCTTATGGTCGCATTGAATTACGGTTTAACAATTCAAATTCATTATTGCCACCACTTTTTGGAAAAAAAATACTCTTCTTATTTAATGACAAGTAAAATGATACCTGCATGAAATACTATTTTATAAAGATGATGGGAATCAAACAATTCTGAAAAAAAAAAAAAGCCGTGAACTTGCAGCCCGTGAATGTCCCGGGCGCAACGATTATGTGGTTAATATTTCAGCAACAAAAGTACTCTGTCATTTAAGGGGTTAACGTGATTTTTAATTTTACATAACAGTTTAAGCGAGTCAGTTTCACAGTGTACAAATTATTATTCTTTGAATCCGAAGAAAAATTTTTATTAAAACTGCTTAGATGATTACCGTAATTTCGGGTGTATAAGCCGCGGATCAAACAATTCTTTTTGGACCCAGAAATCTTATTTAGTGTTTGAAGACAAATATTTACGTCGATCTAAGTAGTTACATTAGTTTCTTAAAAAATTCTGGGTCGAAAAAGAATTGTTTGATCCGCGGCTTATACACCCGAAATTACGGTATCTTTTTTTTTTACTTTACAATATTCTTTGGGGAATTCTTTACAATATTCTTTCGTAAACTAAACATAGTTTGAATGTTAATTGTTTTTTTTTTTTCAATGTTTCATACAGAACTTATTTAAATACTACACTAACTATAAAATATTTTATTTGTTAAATGTTCTGCTGATTTAACCTCTTCAATACTGGGTATCAATACAGCATTATTAATTATTACTGAATTATCCCTCCTCCTATTTGACATTAGAGCAAGATTTTTATTTTTTATTTGCATTAGTGACGAAACACCAAATACACTGGCGATAATTAATAATTAAAATAACAGACTTTGTAAAAGTAACCATAAATTAAAAAAAAAAAAGCAAGACGCGTTTCTAGCTAAAACAATGCAGCTCGTCATCAACTGACAGAGACACGTGTTCGTAAGGGCACAAGGTCAAAGATGAGCTGTTCATCGTTGACCTTCTGTCCTTACGGACATGTGTTTCCTTCAGCTGGTGTCGAGCTGTATTGTTTTAGCTCGAAAGGCCTCCTGCTTTGTTTTCTTTCCATTTTATGGTAATTCTTAGAAAGTCTATTGATAGGATGAGCGAAGCGAATCCTCTACTAGGCTACACAAATTACTTTTTGCCGTGCATTTAAAAAATATATTCAGTATTTTTACTTAAAATTAAACATAAAAATAAATTATGATCTGCAGATTTGCGTTTTTTATGAATAATCTTAAAAAAAATTATTATTTTAATTAATTTATTTTCCAAGTTTTTCCATTAAGAACTCATTTTTGCAAATAAAAAAATGAAACACATACATTTTCAGGAGAAGAAATAAATCGTGGAGTCAGTGATTATAGATAAAATCATGATTAATTAAATAAATAAGATACATTTTCTTTAAAGTGCTATAATATGAAAAAATTCAATCGACAAAAATCGGCTGCGTTTTTTTTTTTTTTTTTTCGTTTCTAAGCATTTCATTGGCTGATCGATAAAAAGCTTTGCCATCATCCGGATTTCCCAGCATTTGATTGGTTGTTACTGGAGATTCACTTTGTTCCAGGCATGAAAGATACTCCAAATGAGAGAATCGCTTTGCGAATGACTGCAGTGAATCTATATGATAGCATGAAGACGAGTGGAATTTCAAGCTGTTTTGATCTCTCGTGTAATAGCACTTTTATTCTGCCAAAATATCTCAAAAACTGCTTTCAGATTTTTAATATGTTAATTCCTTTTAACTAGAGGTGCACAACCTGTGGCCCGCGGGCCAAACTGACACCACTAATTTTATGCAGAATAATTTTCCTTATAATAATGACAGAAACTGTGCTATGAAAAAAACAAACGTCACTTTTCAAATATGCTGGTGTCAAACGGTTTTCTGGCAAAAAGGTTGTGCATCACTACTTTTAACCATATAATAGTTTCACAACTTCTTTTTATGAAATTTTTAAAAAAACCTTTTTTGCAAGAAAATTATGGCACATTTTTAATGAATTAAAATCTGTGAAAATTCAACTATTTACATTCAATAATAAAAGTGTTTTTCAGTGTTAAGAAATCAAATACACAATTTATTCTTATTTTGAGAAATCATTTATGCAGACGATACTTACGCATTTTAAAAGAATCATACTATGATTTTTTTGTGAAGTTGCAATAAAAGAATTGTAAACAAATAAAATTAATTTATATTTTGCATAATTTTTCTTCGAAAATATTTTTTTTTATGCCAGTCCTATATCATAAGCAAAAAAATAAGAGGAAATTCTTAGTTAATTGGTTGAATTTACGTTTCCAAAATTAAAATGAAACATAAAATAAATCTTTCCGAAACATAAAATAACGTTTTGCAAAATAAAAATGAAAAAAGCAATTAAAAAAAACTAGCATCCCTTGGCTACCAGTTTGCCCCCCCCCCCTTAAATGTATACTACACATTAAATCATATTGCTTTTAGTCATAATTTATTTTAATTACTCAATTTTTTGTCAAATTAGAAGATTCTGCTAGAGAAACAAACAAAGATGTGATACGTACCATTTTGGCGCGATTGCAACAAAATGGCAATTATATGACTCACATAGAAACCCGGCTATTGTTGTTTATTTATTAAATAAATTGTTTCTTTACTCTAATTTTCCTTTTTTTATGATTTAAATTGTTTTTTCTATAATTATTTACTAAACTTTTATTTATTTATTGTTATTTTCTTTTTAAAATAATAGAAAATATTTTAAAAATATCTACACAACGGATATTTGAAAAAGAAGTTTTCACCATATTGACGTCAGAAAAAAATGGCAATTTGGTGGCATCTGCGCCGAGAAATCAAGAACTCAGTATTTTTATGTTAGCCTGTCGCAGGCGATAAATCGCCAAATATTGTATCTGTGGCATTTTTCGTATTTAATTAATTTAATTAAAAATATAATAATATAACCTTTTTACTTATTTCATTTATTATACGCAGGGCTCCCAAATGGTCCGCGAACTGAACATCAGTATTTTTTAACAGAAAATTTCATAATACGTTTGAGCTAGAATCAACTTCCAAACGTGGTTTCTTGACAATTTGCAAGAAAAATCTAAAAAGAAAATTTCTCTAAAAAAATTCTGATGTTCAGTTCGCGGACCATTTGGGAGCCCTGTTATACGCAACTTTAATTTCAAACTGAAACATTTATTCGTGAGTTTTAATTATTTTTTTAAGTACCGTATTTTCGGGTGTATAAGCCGCGGCTCAAACAATTCTTTTTGGACCCAGAAATCTTATTTAATGATTAAACGCAAATATTTACGACGATCTAAGTAGTAACTTTTATTTTTAAAAAAATTCTGCGTCGAAAAAGAATTGTTTAAGCCGCGGCTTATACACCCGAAATTACGGTAAATCGAAGAGAACCCCCCCCCCCCAAAAAAAAAAAAATAATGATATTTTGAAGCTTTATAAGTGCAGCGAAAGAACAAAACATAAACAAATCTAATTTACTACAGCCCAAATCCTGCCAAAGGACTTTGACACAGTAACTAATATGATGCGTTTCATTTGGGCATTGCTACTGAACAATTAACAAATAATCGAGATTTCTGTGCCACGCAGAATAGTGTAATTTATATATAGATACTGTTACTTTCAAATATTTATCTTAAGAAATAATATTTCACGAATCCAAACAAAGCATGGCTTTTGCTAGTTTTAATTTATTTGCATTAGATCGGAGAATATCATTCAGATATCTGAATTATTATTATGTTCAAGTGCCATTAATAAAATTGGACAAAATGAGGTTCCCATTTAGGAACTCAAAGACCGAAGAGGTTAATACTTTATTATTATTATTATTATTATTATTATTATTATTATTATTATTATTATTATTATTATTATTATTATTATTATTATTATATGGAACACCCAATATTATTCCGAAATGCTACAGTGACACCGGAATTCTGGTATAAATATTTTCCATCAGTTACATATCGTGAAAATAGTTTTCTTTCTTTCATATATATATATATATACAGGGTGTTTCTAAATTCATAGTACAAACTTTAAGGGGTGATAGTACACATCAAGACAAACAACATTAAATAGGAAACTAAGGGTCCCAAACGTCTTCCGAAGGAGATAGGCACCATTAAAGTTTAGGGTCCAAAAATTCAAATGATTATAAAAAAACAGAAAAATTGGTCGATTCGTTTGCGGTTTTCACTAAAATTATTCTTTATGTCAGTATTGTCTTGAAAATAAATCATAAAGATAAATTTCAAAAATTGTCGATAGAGAGCGCTTTAGACTTTGGAGTAACGAACAACTATTTTTTACCATTATTTTTTGCATCTCATTAATTTTTTTAGAAGCTTAGACATAAACTTGAATTTTGAGCTCAAAATCTAAACCTCTGGGAGTGGTTAAGTAGCGCAAACTGAACTGTAGGGAGAGGTTCAAATTTCAAATGATTATAAAAAACGGAAAAATTGGTCAATTGATTTCTAATTTTCACCAAAAGTATTCTTTATGTCAGTGTTATTGTGAAAATAAATTATAAAGATAAAATTCAAAAAATGCCGATAGAGGGCGCTTTAGACTTTGGAGTAACGTACAACTATTTTTTACCGTTATTTTTTGCATCTCATATTTTTTTTAGAAGCTTAGACATAAACTTAAATTTTGAAAATCTGAATCGTTGGGAGTGGTTAAATAGCGCAAACTGAACTGTGTTCAATTTGGGTGGGAAGGTTCAAATTTCAAATGATTTTATAAAACGGAAAAATTGGTTGATTCGTTTGTCGTTTTCGCTAAAACTATTCTTTATGTCAATATTTCTTGAAAATAAATTTTAAAGATTAATTAAAAAAAATACCGTTAGAGGGCGCCTTAAAATTTAGAGTAACCAACAACTATTTTTAACCGTTATTTTTTGTATCTAATTAAATGCTTGCAAATGCCTAGATTTAAATTTTGAGCTCAAATTCTAAATCGATGGGAGAGGTTAAGAAGCGCAAACTGAAATGTGTTCAGGAGTTGAAATGTTACCCTCCCCACCCCTCGAACACATTTCAATTTTCCGCTACTTAATTACTCACAACGATGCAGATTTTGAGCTCAAAATTTAACTTTGAACATTTACAAGCATTTAATTAGATACAAAAAATAACGGTTTAAAATAGTTGTTGGTTACTCTAAAGTTTAAGGCGCCCTCTATCGGTATTTTTTGAAATTAATCTTTAAAATTTATTTTCAAGGAAATATTGACATAAAGAATAGTTTTAGCGAAAACGGCAAACGAATCAACCAAATTTTCCGTTTTTTATAATCTTTTGAAATTTGAACCTCCCCACCCCCATTGAACACAGTTCAGTTTGCGCTACTTAACCACTCTCAACGATTCAGATTTTAATCTCAAAATTTAAGGTTATGTCTAAGCTTCTAAAAAAATTCATGAGATGCAAAAAATAACGGTAAAAAATAGTTTTACGTTACTCAAAAGTCTAAAGCGCCCTCTATCGGCAGTTCTTGAATTTTATCTTTATAATTTATTTTCAAGATAATACTGACATAAAGAATAATTTTAGTGAAAATCGCAAATCAATTGACCAATTTTTCCGTTTTTAATAACCATTTGGAATTTGAACCTCCCCCCCACAGTTCAGTTTGCGCTGTTTAACCACTCCCAACGATTTAGATTTTAAGCTCAAAATTTACGTTTATGTCTAAGCTTCTAAAAAAATTTAATGAAATGCAAAAAATAACGGTAAAAAGTAGTTGTTCGTTACTCCAAAGTCTGAAGCGCCCTCTATCGGCATTTTTTGAAATTTATCTTTATAATTTATTTTCAAGACAATACTGACATAAAGAATAGTTTTAGTGAAAACCGCAAACGAATCGACCAATTTTTCTATTTTTTATAATCATTTGAATTTTTTGACCCTAAATTTTAATGGCGCCTATCTTCTTCGGAAGACGTTTGGGACCCTTAGTTTCCCATTTAATATTTTTTGTCTTGATGTATACTATCATCCATTAAAGTTTGTACCATGAATTAAGAAACACCCTGTATATACAGGGTGATTCCAAATTTTTTTTTTAAATAAAAGAGGGGTGATAGTACACATCAAGACAAACAATATTAAATAGGAGACCAAGGGTCCAAAACATTTTCCAAAGGAGATAGCCGCCATTAAAGTTTAGGGACCAAAATTTCAAATAAACATAAATAATGGAAAAATCTTTCGATTGATTTGCGGTTTTCACTAAAATTAACCTTTATGTCGGCATTTTCTTGAAATTAAATTATAAAGATAAATTTTAAAAAATGCCGATAGAGGGCGCTTTAGACTTTGGAGTAAAGAACAACTATTTTTTGCCGGTATTTTATGCATCTCATTAAATGTTTTCGTAAGCTTAGACTCAAATTTTGAGCTCAAAATCTGAAAGTGGGAGTGGTTAAGTAGCACAAACTGAACTGTGTTCAGAGGGTTCAAATTTCAAATGATATAAAAAAACCGGAAAAATTGGTTCATTGATTTGCGGTTTTTACTAAAACTATTCTTTATGTCGGTATTTTCTTAAAAATAAATTATAAAGATTAATTTCAAAAAATGTCAATAGAGGGCGCTTTAGACTTTGGAGTAACGGACAACTATTTTTGCCGTTATTTTTTGCACCTCATTAAATGTTTTCGGAAGCTTAAACTTAAACTTAAATTTTGAGCTCAAAATCCGAATAGTAGGGAGTAGTTAAGTAGCACAAAATGAACTGTGTTTAAGGGGGGGGGGGGTTCAAATTTAAAATAATTATAGAGAAAGGAAAAATTTGTCGATTTGTTAGCGGTTTAAAATAAAGCTATTCTGTAAGTCAGTATCTTCTTGAAAATAAATTTTAAAGATAAATTTTAAAAAATTCCATTAGAGGGCGCCTTAAACTTCAAAGTAACCAGTAATTAATTTTAACCATTATTTTTTTGTTCTAATTAAATGTTTGCAAAAAAATTATTAAATGTTTTCGGAAGGTTAGATTTAAACTTAAATTTTGAGCTCAAAATCTGAATAATTAGGAGTAATTAAATAGCACAGATTGAAGTGTCGTCAGGAGTAGAAATCTAACCCTCCCCCCTCCACGAACACAATTCAGTTTTTCGCTATTTAAACACTCCCAACGATTCAGAATTTGAGCCTAAAATTTAATTTTATGCATTTGAAAACATTTAATGAGATTAAAAAAATAACAGTTAAAAATAGTTCTACGATACTTCAAAGTCTAAGGCGCCCTGTATCGGCATTTTGTGAAATGTATATATATATATACAGGGTGATTCTAAATTTTTTTACAATAAAAGGGGGGGTGATAGTACACATCAAGACAAACAATATTAAATAGGAGACCAAGGGTCCCAAACGTTTTCCAAAGGAGATAGCCGCCATTAAAATTTTGGGACCAAAATTTCAAATAAACATAAAAAACGGAAAATTCGGTCGATTGATTTGCGGGTTTCACTAAAATTATTCTTTATGTCGGCATTTTCTTGAAATTAAATTATAAAGATAAATTTCGAAAAATGCCGATAGAGGGCGCTTTAGACTTTGGAGTAACGAACAACTATTTTTTGCAGGTATTTTTTGCATCTCATTAAATGTTTGCGTAAACTTAGACTCAAACTTAAATTTTGAGCTCAAAATCTGAAAAGTTGGGAGTGGTTAAGTAGCACAAACTGAGCTGTGTTCAGAGGGTTCAAATTTCAAATGATTATAAAAAACGGAAAATTTGGTCGATTGATTTGCGGTTTTCACTAAAGCTATTCTTTATGTAGGTATTTTCGTGAAAATAAATTATAAAGATAAATTTCAAAAAATGCCGATAGAGGGCGCTTTAGACTTTGGAGTAACGACCAACTCTTTTTTGGCGTTATTTTTTGCATCTTATTAAGTTCTTTGGTAAGCTTAGACTTAAATTTTGAGCTCAAAATCTGAATAGTTGGGAGTGGTTAAGTAGACAAACTGAACTGCGTTCAGAGGGTTCAAATTTCAAATGATTATAAAAAGCGCAAAAATTGGTCGATTCGTTTTCGGTTTTCACTAAAACTAATTTTTAAATCAGCATTTTCTTGAAAATAAATTTTAAAGATAACTTTCACAAAATGCCGATAGAGGGAGCCTTAGACTTTGGAGTAGCGTACAACTATTTTTAACCGTTATTTTCTTAATCTCATTAAATGCTTTCAAATGCATAGACTTAAATTTTGGGCTCAAATTCTGAATCGTTGGGAGTGTTTTAGTAGCGAAAAATTGAATTGTGTTCGAGGAGGGGGGATGATTAAATTTCAACTCCTAGACACGCTTCAATTTGCGCTTCTTAACCCCTCCCAACTATTCAGAATTTGAGCTCAAAATTTAAGTTTAAATCTAATTTTCCGAAAACATTTAATAAACTTTTGCAAACATTTAATTAGAACGAAAAAAACAATTGTTAAAATTAATTGTTGGTTACTCTGAAATTTAAGGCACCCTCTAATGAAATTTTTTGAATTTTATCTTTAAAATTTATTTAAAGAAGATACTGACTTAAAGAATAGTTTTATTTTAAACCGCAAACGAATCGACCAATTTTTCCATTTTCTATAATTATTTTAAATTTGAACCTCCCCCCCCCCCACTGAACACAGTTCAGTTTGTGCTACTTAACTACTCCCTAAAATTCAGATTTTGAGCTCAAAACTTAAGTTTAAGTCTAAGCTTCCGAAAACATTTAACGAGATGCAAAAAATAACGGCAAAAAATAGTTGTTCGTTACTCTAAAGTTTAAAGCGCCCTCTATCGACATTTTTGAAATTTATCTTTATAATTTATGTTTAAGAAAATACCAGCATAAAGAATAGTTTTAGTGAAAACCGCAATTCAATGAACCAATTTTTCCGTTTTTTATAATAATTTGAAATTTGATCCCTCTGAACACAGCTCAATTTGTGCTACTTAATCATTCCCAACATTTCAGATTTTGAGCTCGAAATTTACGTTTGAGTTTAAGATTACGAAAACATTTAATAAGATGTAAAAAATACCGGCAAAAAAAATTGTTCGTTACACCAAAATTTAAAGCGCCCACTATAGGCATTTTTTGAAATTTATCTTCATACTTTATTTTCAAGAAAATGCCGACATAAAAAATAATTTTAGTGAAAACCGCAAATCAGTCGACCGATTTTTCCATTTCTTTATGTTTATTTGAAATTTTGGTCCCTAAACTTTAATGGCGGCTATCTCCTTTTGAAAACGTTTTGGACCTTTGGTCTCCTATTTAATATTGTTTGTCTTGATGTGTACTATCACCCCTCTTTTATTGTAAAAAAAATTTAGAATCACCCTGTATATATATGTATATATATATATATATATTCAAATAAATTTGTACTCAAATTCTAGTATCATTCAGTTATTTCAACATTTTTCCCATTGGAAGTGTTCTGCGCCTTAACCAGTTGAGCTCTGGGGTGTAAATTTCTTCAAAATTCCAAATGTCACATTGGCACCAGTATTTTGCAAACAAAAAAAAACCCGATTAACCATAAACACGAAAAAATGCAATAAACCTTTTTCAAATAAATTTGGTCGAATTTTCTCGAGCCATTGTGACATTTTGGAGTTAAAATTATGCGGTAGAAAATTCTACCATCAGAGCTCAAGGGGTTTAAAAGGTTAAAAGTATCTCTCCAAACATTTAAATTGTTTATAATCAATGTGCGTACGGATCCTGGAATTTCCAGCCCATGAAAGTCTTCAGTATAGTTTATATATACTTTCGTTTATATATAGTTTATATATACTTTACGTTATACTTTTCTTATAGAAAATCGTTCCTTAAATAAGACGAAATTTCTCGTGTTTAGCACCTTCAGGATCGCCGTTCGCAGTCTGCAAACAGTAGATTTTGCTGTTCCAATTGTGAACTGGCACCAGTAAATTTTAGTACAATTTCTTTCACATAACATACGTGAAAAAGAGATCTTGATTGTTTCCAAATAAATTTGTTCGTAAATTGCGGTGTGAATCAAACCTTTGAACATTTTTGGAACAGAAATACTTTAAAGTAACCCCTGAAAGGGTTAAAATGGATACATTTTTCCATAAAAAGAATACTGAAACTTTTCCTGGAATATTCTACGACCTGTACGAATCCCGGTAATGTTTCGATATTTTTAGCTTTAAAGTCCAGTTGCATTTTCTTTTTAATTTGTTAACCCTTTCGATGCTCAACCCGAGATTTCATTGGGAATGCATGTTTTCCCTCCAACTAATACTTTGCAATCGACAGGTGACTCCCACTCACTACTAGCGTTGTCAGGTGCTCATAAATCGAGACGCCAAATGCTTTGGACACGACTAATATCTTACAGTTTATTTCGCCCTCATTTAACACTGATTATTCCGCCATTAGATAATGCGAAGAAAATTAGTTTAGACGCTTCCCTGATTTGCCCGTATGTTTTTGCCGATCGGGATTTACCCATAACATATACGGGCATGCATATTCGAATCATGATTTATTACTCTCACCAGTATATTTTTATTGTAATTTTTCATTATTTAATCGGATCATTTTATTTTTTCAATTAGACAAAACATTCTGTTTTCAAGAACCGATGTTAAAAGATTAAAAATTCTGCAAAAGACCCTGCCTCTCACGAAAGAATTAATGGCATAGCGAGAGGGTTAAGGGGGTCCGGGGAACAAAAATTCAAATTTTCAAAAATAAATTTATTGCATTAAAATGTTATTTTTTTCCTGCTTAACATGACATATAAATCATATCCCTATCTTAATTGGAACAGGAAATATTATTTTTTTCGTTTTTGTTTGTTTTCAAAATCTACCTCTCAAGCAATGGTTGTGATGATAAGGACTTCTGTGAAAATGCGTTTTTCTTCATGATGGGTTTCTTCATCATCTCTCGCATTTAAATTGCTTTAACTCAAGAATATCGAAAGGTAAATGGCTCAAACTTGGAACATGTCCTTTTCAATTGCTTTACTTTAATTTTAATTCAGGAAATTTGAAAAAAAAATATTAACTTTTGAAGATATGACTTTTTTAAAGTCACATCACTTTTTTTTATTTTAAATATTTTAAATTTTTATTTAAATTAATATTTGTAAGATGCTGAATCAAAATCAAAACTTCTTTATTTCTGTTTATTTAAATTAAATGAAAAAATTCTACAAATATTAGTTTGAGTTATTATGATTTTAAATTAACTCACTTTATAATAAATTTTAAATTAAAAAGAAAATTCTGCTTACTGCGGTTTTTTACACTACTATTTTTGAAAAAATGCAGTTTTCTTAAATCGTTGAAATGTTCCAATTAAATAAAAACATTTTCGGAATAAAAAATACTGCATAAAACTTGGAAGCTCTGTATATTTGAAATAACGTGCATTCGAAATGAACTCAAAATGAGGGCTAAGAATGCTGGACACCAGGTTGTCAGTTTGGCATCCAATTTCAAACCTAAATTTCAAATTCATACCGGAAGGTGTCAAAAAATATTTTGTATTTGATGTAATCGCTTAAAAAAAGGGAGGAGTCATTAAATAGAGCAAAAATACTTTTCTTTATTTCTGGTGTAGCACTAAATTTCTGACTACAAATAGAGGACATAAAAATGACGACCACATACGTACATCTTACATTGGATTCTAATGAAATCAATGGTTGACCACAAACAGTTGATTAAAAAAAAGTGGAATTGGGGCATTCATTTAACACTTGGGATACCACAAGTTTGGGATACATAATTTTAATTCTAAACTTGAAGATGGCATCAATAATAATTTAATAAAATTTGTCTTTTGCAAAGAAAGCTTAAATTAATTTCTTAAAAAGTCTGGTGTTAGTCGATAATTTCTCATTTTACTAACATAATTTGTCTGTGCCGAAAAGGGTTAAATAAAATTCTTAAGCATATATAAAGAAATAAATATATTTAATGCATAAACACATTGTACAACCCCCCTTCCTTGGATGCCGACTTAACGTATTTGCAGGACGTGCATTCACGGTTTTTCATACAGAAATTCAGAAAGAATAATTTTGTATGTTACCATCAATAGTCTTTATTAAATAAAGCTAATATCAATATTCAGAAATTCTTGTATGAATTCTAAATTTCTGAATGATATAGCAATTGCTGAAATTACGCATGTATGCGCTAATGCACCGCCCTCTAAATACTAGAATTGAGCGCTGACACAAAAATGGTTTCTGCTGATGTCGGATTTTTTTAAACATATGTACGATCACCTTAATTTAGACACCGATATTTTATAAAATAGTTGTCTGCCGTGTTCAAATTTAGAAAAGTAAATCAGAAAAACTTTTAAAATTCATCGGTACCAAAATTCAAGGAACATACACACTCTGAAAATATCCGCCTCACGCAGCCGCCATTTTGTGTCAAAACTCTTGCTTATTATTAAGAGGGCGGTGGCTAACGATGCAAAGAAGTTCAAAGAAGTTCAGCGCTTGCAGAAGAATTATCTGTAATAACCAAAATTTCAAAATGTCAAACTTACCTTATGAACATGATAACTGTATTGTCCGAGATGTAATTGCTTATGTTCAGATGGCATCTCTCTTCTAAGATCTTCCCAAGCTTTTCTATTGGGAACAAAGAAAGTGTACGTTTTTTCTCTGTCGTTTAGTTTCAAATTCCATTCTTCTTGTCCACTAAGTTTGAACGTAGTGCTGAAAGAAAAAGTAAAAAAAATATATTTAAGTTTCACAATTAGATTTTTAATACGTTTGTGCTTATGTTTTTTACTAGCATTTTATTAGATGTAGAATTATGACTCTGTCCTTTTTGAGTTAAAAGACACTCTTTTTTGTCAAAATGAAAGGAAAATTTATTCACAGCATTTTCAATTGGGGGTTTCAAGATTAGCGTACCTGCCAGATAACACTTGAATTTTACAATGCTGTTTTTAAGCAACAATTTAAAAATCTGTTTATTTTCTTCATAAGAATTGAACCGCTCTTTAAAAATTACAGCTCTTCTTAGAGCAAAACAAATAAAATTCTGAAGACCCCAAATCTGATGAATACAGAGGAGATGTTTATAGATCTCAGAGAAACGTTTCTACAGTTTAACTCGCTGATCTTGCAATGAGTGTGCAAACATTGTCATGCTTAAAAAAAAACAATTGCCCTGACTTTTTACCTTTTTCTAGATCTTGATTTCCACACTTATAGCTGAAATATCAGTATTTGTATTTCGAAAAACTCAAATTATATAATCACGCGATAGCAAAAGGCAAGTTTTTCTCTAAGAAAATATTAATATTTATTTGACCTGAAATCAAGGCAATTCCCTGACTTGTAGGAACACTGTAAACAGGGATGTAGTGGAGGGTGTAAGAGGGTATACCCCGTACACTCTCTGGATTTTTTAAGGAACACCGTATACCGTTTATTTCGCAAAAAAACTATAGTATATACACTCTAGAGTCTCTCTGCTTTGAGTGTATACACTCTGATTTATTTGCGACTGCACCAATGCCTGTAAATGTTTCTCTTTAGCTCTTTCGGGGGCAGAAAAATGTAAAGGTTCGTAAAATGATGAATCTGTTGACTCGCATCCGAATTTTTAAACGAATTTCTTAAAAAATAAAAACGTGGTCTAATACGCTTTCCTTATAAAATCAAAATTTTAATAAAATATTATTGGGGCTTTTGTCCGTTTCAGACATAAAATTAGGTGGTCATGCCGTGAGACCAGCGCCTTTAAAGGGTTAATTATGCATTCAGATTGATTACTTGTTGTCTAAACATTCGTTCATTCTTCATAGTGGCACAAAGTTATAATAATCCATAGCAGACAATGAACTTTCAATTTCATTATGTTACAACTTATACCTATTGACATGAACTTTTACTTTCAACATTGGCATATATGGTTTTCCTATTAGGCCCCTGTTTCCAGCGTTTTGAATTTAGAGTAATGAAGCCATTAGGCATCTTCGAATAGGATATTATGCTGGAAAAATTTTCAATGTAGAAGCACTCCACATATGATAATTCTACGTTTCATAGTATTTCACATTCACATGGAACCCGATTGCTTTTGAAATATGTTCATTGCTTGCAGTTGTCACGAAATTCATGGAAAGATAGTAAACAAACCTTTTCAGGCACTTTTTGTGCAGCGGCCAATTTAGATTACATTTGGAAAAAATCTTCATGGGTTCAATATTGAAGAAAGAATGGCTTTATATTGGAGTCATTTCTAATGAAATGCAAATACTCAAATAAGATGCAATATATTCCAATGAAGCATAAATATATGTTTCAAAATTCAAATATTTAAAATGGAAAATTAATAATTATTATGACTGATACATTGGAAATATTTTTAACGAAACATCAATAATGCTTCAGTATTCACTTTATTGACGAGATACAGCTTGTCAATATTTACACTGCATGTATTGGAATATTGGGCTGACATTTCACACTAATATTAGGCAGCGGATCGAATATTCACACAAGATAAAGTAGCAATGGCCCGATATTATTTCACTACAAGCGAAATTCACCGATTTTATCCTTTTGTATGAATAATAAAAAAATTCAGTTTTTAGGTAAATAGTATCTAATATATGGATCTCAACCATCTGTACATACACTATAATTTAACAAAGTAGTCAAACACTATAAACTGTTTGAGCATTTAGAAGCTGCTGTGATTTTATTGTATTCTGCTTTATTTAACTTCGCTAACTGTTAGTCGAATCTGCCAACCTCACGATTTTTTTAATGCCAATAAATTCTTATAAAAATATTTGTTTTATATAATTGCAAAATTATGCGAATAAAACAATTGTTTCTACTTAAAATATTTATATTAAAAATATAGGTAGGTTGGTAACTACGCAGTAAAGTTAGTACACAAACTGCATAGCTTTTAGCGACATTAGAAGAAGAAAAATATTCTGAATACTATGGTAAATAAATCCCTCCTCCCCCCCCCCCCACCCAAAAGGAAAAAAACAATTTTGTTTGTCACAGAATCTGACAGCGTAAATTACAGAAATCATCCGAGAATAGACTATCTGAATATGTATATTAACAGAGTTTCAAAGATTATATACTTTATACCTTCAAAGTATCGATTTTTCGCATTTAAGAATTTAAAGTTTGTCCCAAATCATTATATTGAAAACTGATAGAATGATCTTTCAGCTGCTATAAAATGTCAAGTAGGCATCGATCAAAGCAAAGGCAACTTACATCCATGTCGAGCCAATTATTATCGAGTTATGCGCTATATGGTTTAACGTGGGAATAAATTTAGCCAAAAGATTGAACATTATCCCTAAATAAACACTATTTCATGTGAAGATAACATCGGAATAGTAGCAGTCTCAAAGATGCTCTGTCTTAAGGGTAAAATTCGATTTTTAGAAGAAGGTATACATCAAAGAGAAATATTTTCTGATTATTTAAAAAGAAATGGCATTTTGTTTTTATTATCCTAATTATATCTATAAATGTACATTTGTGTTGAATTAAAAAATGATTAACCCTTTCCGGCACGGGCAAAATCTGTTAGTAAAATGAGAAATTATCGACTGACACCGGAACTCACAAACGATTTTTTTAGATAGTTTGAAATCCTTAATTTAAGCTTCTATTGTAAATGCAAAATTTTACTAAAATATTATTAGCGCCGTTTGCATGTTTGGAATAAAAATTAGGTATCCCAGACCGGACACAGTGTCCCGGGAAGGGTTAAAGGGATACTTTAAATTATTTTTTCTTTTAAAATATAAAAATGCTGTTTTTCAGAGCTTCGTAACCCCCCCCCCCCCAAAAAAAAAAAAAAAAAAAAATCAAAGATCATATAATCTTCCTTTAGAAAATACAATTTATTGAAAATCACATAATAAATAAGCATTGTTATATAAACTAATTATTTTACGATATTTTTATTCTAGAAGATCTAGAGCCAAATTTCAAGGTTCTACGTCAACCGCAAGAGCCTTGTAAGGGGAATATCTATCTTTAACCCTTTTTGGCACAGTGGTCGCATGCGAGGACCAACAAAATTTAATTCCAAACTTACAATCGACAACAATAGTATTTTAACCTTTTCTGGCACAGTTTGCCCAGTCCGGGATACCTAATTTTATTTCTAAACTTGCAAAAGGCACCAACAATATTTTAATAAAATTTTGCTTTTTCAATGAAAGCTCAAATTAAGGGATTCTTAATTTCTAAAAGCGCCGTATATAAATCCCGGCGATTGTTCATAATTCCTCATTTTACTAACAAAATTTGACCGTGACGGAAAGGGTTAATAAAATTCTACTTTTTAATGAAAGTTTGAAGTAACATACTTTTATTTCTAAAGTAGTCTTTTATAGATTTTGGTGCCAGTCAATAATTTCGCCATTTTACGAACAGACTTTTTCTGTGCCGGAAACAGTTAACCCTTTGAGCAATGATGGGTGAATTTCTTCTTATTCCCCAACATGTCATATTGGCATTAGTATTTTGCAAACAAAAAATTCCGTTTATCATATAAGTTATTTGATCGAATATTCCGGTGCTGTTGTGACATTTAGCAATTAAAATTAAGAGAGTAAAATTCGAGGACCAGAATTCAAAGGGTTAAGGAAAAGAAGTAACATGTTTAAGAGTAAAACCTATGGGGTACTTTCGGTTGACTTAGAACATTTAAATATGACAGAAAGGAAGGTTTTACTACACACGTAAAGGAAAAATATAAGAAATTCTATTATTTTTAAACTCATGTCGACTTTTCATGTGTCTCAATTAAGAACTCCATATTTTTTATAATGTTTGAAACGCGGAAAATGATTTTTCCCATTAGAAATTCTTGACGCTTATTCTAAAAATCAAGAGTCAGTACATATCATAAATTGAAAAAAATGAACTAATTTTTAAATTTTACTTTATGAAATAGTATCTGATTTAGCGTATCACTTATTTCATAATTATTTTTTTTTTATTATTTAACACTAGAAATATCGTAAATTTTAGTCAATTTTTATAAAAGTAATTCACACCAGCATTATTTTTTTTTAAACAGCTTAACTTTCCATTTAATATTTTTCGAGTGTTTTTTTTTTTTTAAACTTATTTCTTAATGAACTTTCCATTTTGAATCGAAATATATTCATAGAATAGAGTTCAAAATGACCGCAATGGTTACTTGAAAGTATCTCAAAGGTTTTTAATAAAGAACTATTGAGTTTTAATGGATTTATTTCAAGGCTAACGAAAAAGACAGGTTACCGCGGTGCATTTCACGTGTCGTTTTTTACAAACCACTGGAGTCACGTGATGCTCGAATTCTCTAATGGAGGCGTACGAAAAGAGTATCACGTCACTCTTGCGGTCTGTAAAAAATACACTTGGGATGCACAGTGTTGCCAGATAGGCAACTTTTTTTAAATTCATATTCTTCATTGGCACCAATTTGTTGAAATGGTAAAATGTGACTTATTTAATGCCATATCAATTAAGGATAAAACAAACGAAATTTTATCGTTTTAAAAAAGGGGTGCGAATCACTAAATTAGATTTTTTTAAAAAGTAGCCCAATGGCAACACTGGAGATACACCGCGATAGCCTGTCTTTTCCGTCAGCCTCGATTTATTTTATATGACGCATTGTATCGTTTTGCTATTTAACCTAATAATGTTTCTTACTAATTATTGGTGTAAATTTGAAAATATTCCGATTTACAGTTTAGAGCTGTATTTGACAAAGCCGGTGTTAAATTAAAATATATTGCACTTTAAAATATTTCAGTTTGTTATAATTCTGCCATTCCCCCCCCCCCCCCTCCCCAATTCTCTCCAGAATTTCTTCTATTAAGAAAATTTTACCCTATAAATTTAACAACGTTACAAAATTAATTTGGGCTATAATAAATAATTTTTCTTTATTCCTCTTTTTAGAATATTATTCTGAAACTATTTTTAAACTGTTGAATAATTAAGAAAAATCATCAGATCACAGAAAAGATAAATGTAAAGTGAACGAAAAAGTCAAATTTTTACAATGATCTGTCGCCTAAGCACATGCCTTTTTTGTTGGCCTAAGAATAAGTTTATACAAGTACTATTTATATAAGTACTTAATCTACGACTTTTTTGTTCTTCATGAATTAATTTATTAGCAAATGGCACAATGGATTACCCATTTTATCATTTAATAAATTCCATATATGCTTATCCCTTTGAGCTCTGGAGGGCAAATTTCTTCAAAATTCCAAATGTCACTTAGGCACCTGTATTTTCCAAAGAAAAAGACCGGTTAACGCTATATACGAAAAAATGCATGAAGTCCTTCTCAAGTAAATTTGGTGTAATTTTCTGGTGCCGTTGTGACATTTCGGAATTAAAATTATGTGGTAGAAAATTCTACCAGCAGATCTCAAAGGGTTAAATGATGTTTGATGTTTTCTCAACCCAACCCATTGAGCTCTGGTGGTCCAATTTTCTACCACTTAATTTTAATTCCGAAATGTCACAATGGCATCCGAATATTCGACCAAATTTATTTTTTAAAGTTTTAATGTATTTTTTGTGCATATCGTGAACCGAAATTTTTCTTTGCAAAATATTCGTGCCAATGTGACATTTGGAATTTTGATTAAATTTATCCACCAGAACACAAAGGTAAAGGATCTCAATTACTCGTACTTGTCAGGGTTCGTACGCATCAGTTGTTTCAGTATATTTTATGTGTTTTAGCGCCAGAAATTTCGTAAAGCCGCTACATTTAACACTAGAACCGCGGGAAAATTCATTCAAGTTTTATAAAAATATTTCTCACCGGAATTTCGATTAAAAACTGTTTCAGTTATTAATTGAAAATATTTTTGCTCAGTATAAATTTAGATTATTTTATTAGAAGTTTTCTGGTTCGAATCGACATCTCTCCATATGATACGGGTCAAAATGACCCGTTTCCGCGGTTCTAGTGTTAAAAACAAAAATATTTTTCATTAAGTAAGGAGAATGTTATTGTACAGAAATTCTGGCAATAGGTTCTTGATAGTCCCTGAAGCGTAGGAACGCTGCGCAAGGTAAATGAAATAAAATAATATTTTTCGCATATTTATTACTAATAAGGAAAAAAATAATTTTTCATGGGACATATGACAGTGCTGATGTAATGTCAGTACAAATCAACTACATTTATGCCATATGAAAAGTTTTAAAGCATTTACTATGTAGCAGTACATAATATTTATTCCACATAGTTACGATACACGTGTCTTACTAAGGAAGTGCAAGAAGTGTAAGTCACCGATTTTGACGAAAGTGATATCGCTCGAAAGATCTTATCGTGAGCAGTAAAAAACTCAATAGAACTACATTTCGCAAATGAGTCGTTTTCGAGATATCCGACAATTTATGTCACGTAGCTAGTGCACACTTAATGGGGGACCACGAAAAATTTTAGTCTCGATCTTAACGAAACTGGTATTATTGAAAAGAGATCATCGCAAGGATTGAAAAACTCAATGGAACCAACCGTCGGAAATGAGCCGTTTTCGAGATGTCCCATAATTTATGTCACGTAGCTAGTGGATACTGAGCTAGTGCACACTTAACGAGATACCGTAAAAAATTGTTTTCTTAATTTTGACGAAAATGGTGTCGTTGGAAAGATATCATTGTGAGAAGTAAAAATCTCAATGGAATTACCTATCGGAAATGATCCATTTTCAAGATATCCGGCAAATTATGTCACTTAATGCAGTTTCTCAGTAAGTGGGCATTAGCAATGTGACACAAATTGTCGGATATCTCGAAAACTCCTCATTTCTGAGGGGTAGTTCCATTGAGTTTTTAATCCTTACGATGATATCTTTTCAATAATACCAGTTTCGTTAAGATCGCGACTAAACTTTTTTGCTGTCCCCCTATACGGGTTAGGTTCCCTTAGAAAGACCCCCACGAAGGGCACTCCCCCCTTGGTCCTATATCCCTAGCGTAGATAATCGGACGACAAAAAAAAAAAAAAAAATAAATAAATAAATAAATAATTTTGCTGTCCCCCCATGAAATGTGCACTAGTTAAGTGACATTAATTGTCGAATATCTCGAAAACGACTCATTTGCGACGGGTAGTTTCATTGAGTTTTTTACTGCTCACGATGAGATCTTTCCAACGATACCACTTTCGTCAAAATCGGTGACTTACACTTCTTGCACTTCCCCAGTTAGATTACCGGTTTTCATTTTATTTAATTGCATCTATGAATACAATCCGAAACTTATCGATAAAAATTTTTCAAAACATTCCGTGCTACATTGTTCATATTTGTAACTTTTTACTTGTTGAATTAATTAAAAATATTTTTTCTTATAAATAAAAGCCATATATACAGTATGTTATAATACATTAATTGAAAAGTTATTCACAATAAATAAATAAATAAATAAATAAATCACAAACATAATGCTGAGAAATGTCAGTCTAACAATTGGGCTCTTAAATACTCGGCCTGAGTGCTGATTTAACGAATGACAGCGGTCGTAGCCTGATTTTTTTCTAGCATTAGAACATCCCCCACCAGTATTTTCCAAAAGTTTTCTATGATATGTTTCATCTCAGAAAAATAAAACTGAAAAAATAAAAATATATATCGGTTTTAATATTAAAGGTCACGTACAAAGCCTGGAAATACTCCGTCTACTACACTGCCATTTTCAGGGTTTCGTTCATATGACGAAACACTATTCGTCTCTTTCCTCTGTCTGTTCGTCTATCACAGACTCCGTACACAAAAACTGTACAAGCCAGAGACTTAAAATTTTGTGAACATACAACTGAATACCTCGTGCCACACGACAAATGATAAAAAATTGAAATTCTCTTATCTTAATTAAATTAATTTGTTTAATGTCATCCGTTCACTTTTGCGATTTAAATTTTAGAAGAGAAACTTAATTTCAATGTTTTGTCTGAAGACTTCATAGCTTGGAGGAAAGGCGTTTCGCTAGTAAATAGGAGGTTCTTAGTTCGGGCCCCGATGCTGTAAATTGAAATTTCCATATTAAGATGCATTTAATTAGAATAAATTTTGTATTTTTGCCAATTTAAGGTTTTGTGTTATTAGGATTCAGTTATTCTGACATTTATGATTTTTTTAAATTCAATTTTCTTCCTATTTTAAAAACTATTGCGATTTATTAATGATTCAGCATTTTAAATGTTGTTTAAACACTTTTTTTCTTTTTAGAAATTTGAAATTTTATTTATATCTCACCTAATTTTTATAAATTTTTAATTTTCAAAAAAATTGTAATTTTAGATTTTATTTAAATAATTTTATTTGATTAATATAATTAATAACAATTATATTAAAATTAAATTCATCGGTGGTACCGTCCATGTAAGAATTCAGTTATTATAAATTATAAATTAAAAATTTGAATTTATTAATTAAAGAATACCGTAATTTCGGGTGTATAAGCCGCGGATCAAACAATTCTTTTTGGACCCAGAAATCTTATTTAGTGATTGAAGACAAATATTTACGGAGATCTAACTAGTTATATTTGTTTCTTAAAAAATTCTGGGTCAAAAAAGAATTGTTTGATCTGCGGCTTATACACCCGAAATTACGGTAAGTTGTTTTGAAAGAAATATTAAACGAAAATATCTGTGCGATCTGCGATCGCAGTTACTCACTGGGTTAGTGCTCAGGCCTATTATTCAGAGAGCGTTGAATGAATTAACTAATAAAGTTCTTACATTATCATTTTGCAACACTGAAAATACAATTCAAATTTATTTTCGATGATGGAACTAATGCAGGATTCAAATTAATTAGAATTTAATATCAAATTGTGAAGGAAAAAATCATTTCCATCAAATTAGTCAGTTAGCAGTAAAATGTATATTTTACTTTATACTTTTTCCACTTTATTCCACCACTGCTTTGTTGTAACGGCATTTTAACTTACGTAATACCGTTAAACAACATTCCCAGTAATTTCTGTATATAAACAGAATAATAGCATTTATCTAATGTTGTTGACATGTGCCCGAAGGTCAAGAGGGATGTTGAAGCTTTCATTGGACTGCACTGAGGAAAAGTCAGACTTCTGTAGCAGATGATGTTCGACAATGCCACAATAGATGGCAGCACTAAGCATCGCAACCTACTTAATTTTGATAAGCCTCTGAAGGGGAAGAAAGTTTTCTTCTGAGATTCATACCCATAGTAACTGCTAAGACCGAACACAGTATTTTCAGAACTCGTTTATTTAATGAGCTCATACACTGCATACACTCGGTGGGTCTGCTTTCCCTTTTTGTGATGAGTGTCACGTATAGTATAAAAGATCTCAGAATCATTGGAAATACGTACACATTAAGTTCCCAGGATCTTTGATTTCTCTTACGAGTATTTTTTTTAGTATACATTCTGCTTTATTTAACGGGGACCATTTTCTTAATTCAGTTAGGCAAAAAATTCCGTTTTCAAAAACCGATGACGGAAGATTAAAAAACTTCAAAACACGTTTGTCACGAAGGGTTGAAACATAGCTGCCAACATTTTCCGGTTTTTTAACCCGAAAAAAATATATAGTAAATTTTACCATTTGAAATCGCCGTAATATGCCAATAAAATAAGGCAAAAATTTCTATTAAATTTTTCCGTGCCAAAAAAATCGGACAAGTTGACATTTATGCTTTAACACATTCGCAACGAGCATCTTGTGTACGTGGAGTAAATGATGTTCAGAATCTTTTAGTTTTCCTTTGAGTAACTTTTATTAAATATTTAAATGGCAAATTTATCCTGAAGTTTGGCAGTATATTAAATATACGGCACATGAAGCTGGTTGCAAATGGGTTAACCTATAAAATTCGAAAGTCTTCGGGAAAAAAACTTTCTGAATGAAAACGAAGTTAAAAATTTAGAGCAGTTTAATCAGATTTATTAAAAAAATGATGCTGTCACTATTCTTAAAAAAATCTTTGTAAAATTTCTCTCTTGTAATACAATTTCTCTCTTATCTTTTCTTAAATTTATCTTTTACGATATTTCCTTTAAACAACGAGACAAGCAAATAGCTTCGCTAAGCCTTAACACATACAATCATCACTATTGATGTCAAGGTAAATCTCAATTAAATCCACTGTTAGATTTTGCATTCTTTCAAGAAGCATATTGATTTATGTCATCATTAGGGGTATTAAACAAAGGCAGATAGGTGAAATTACTGGCTGGGGAAACGCATTAAAAGATTAGGCTATCCACTCTTCAGAAGTGTTTATGTGACAAACTTACTGTAAATCCGGATCGTCTGCCAGTTTGCTGTATACAGTGAGATAAGGTATTCCGAGAACTCGATCGATGACGTGTAGAATACCGTTCGTGGCTCCAATGTCCCCCATTACTGCGGTTGCGTTTACTCCTCCGCCTTCAACAGTCAGAGCTATGAGAAAATAAAAATGTGAAATTGTTATAAATAAATGTGAATCAATAAATATTTTTTCCAATTTAGCAACAAGTAATGGTATTTTTTGTAATGCTGAATTCACATCACAGTTTCGAATATTTTATTTGAAAATAAGAAATTTCAATTTTATAGCTTTTCTTAAACAAAGTGATAAAAGTAAAATTTTACCAAAATATTCTGGTACATATCTTAGTTACAGTTAAAGAGGATAAAGTATAAACCATCGTCCTTCAAGGAGTTAAATCTTTCAAAATGCTTTAAAGTTTGATGTTAAGCGATATTTTCTGAATTAAATTAGTAAAAAAAGAAACAAGAATTTCGGAAAATTTATCTACATCAGAATTTTTAAACATATTTTTTTTTTAATAAGGCATTTCCGTTTTACAGCTTTTCTTAAATAAAGTTACGAAAGTAAAATTTTATCAAAAGATTCTTGTGCATATCTAAGTTAATCTTAAGGGGGGGGGGGGTAAAATATATTCCATCGTCCTTCAAAGAGTTAAATATTTGAAGATGTTTTGAAGTTTGAATTAAAGCGATATTTTAGAATAAAATTAGTACATAACATAACAGAGATTTTCGGAAGATTATTCTTATATCGTCGGAACCATGTCAAACTAACCAATATGAAAGCAGTGGGCAACTTTTTAAAAATTTAGGTTTCTTGATTGGCACCACTTTCTGAAATGGTGAAATTCCAATTGTTTTCGTCTTAATTAATATGTCATCAAATAAGGCTAAATAACGCGGGCTTTATTATTTCAAAAAAGTGGTGTCAATTAAAAAAAAAAAAAATCTGAATTTACATAAAGTAGCCCACTGGCGATATTGTTTTTATATTGAATACTTTGACAGGATACCGACAGTATTAACAAGAAAATACAGTTCTTAAATACACCATAGAAGAAGCTAATGCAAAGTGTTTGGAAAGAAAAATACTTTCTTCATCATGCTCAAAAAAACGGCGTGCAACTTCGAGAGTTCGAAGTTTTGTTTTCTGCTAAAGCAGTGGAAAGATTTATTCATGTAGTATTTACACATGAATTGCATAGGGGGAAGTTAAAGATCTACTACAGAGACAGAAAAAATGGCGTTGTTCACGGTCCAACAACAACGAAAAAAAAAAGACTATTCCTGTTCCCAGTGGAATGGAACGGGGAGTAGAATGCAGAATGAAATAAGAAAACGTACACATTTGAACCATTAGGACATGCTAACATTTTACAGGACAACGGTTGGAAAATTAAGGAAGTTATGTTAAATGAATGTATCTTTTCCTTGAAATTATCAAATATATTCACTGGAAGTTTTTTATACACATACTATAAACAATTACTGATAAAGTGAAATCAAATTTATAAACAGGTATTCATTACTTACTATTTAAAAAAATGTGGAATAAAAACCACTTTTAATACGTTCGCTGCTGATAACTCCGCCCTCCATGTTAAATGATTGATAACTTCACGCGCTAGCGCGTGACCGGAAGCGAATGTGTTAAATAACAAACAACTTGCATTTTTCCAAAGAAAAACTTTTGTACATGTGTTAGTAATTTAAATTATTTATTTAAATTAACCATTAACCGTCGCGCTCGAGACATTCACGGGCTGCAAGCTTCACGGCTTTTATTCAGAATTGTTTAATTCCCACTAATTTTATAAAATAATATAATTGGTTTTATTCTGGTATCATATTACTTGTCATTAAGTAAGAAGAATATTTTTTTCCAAAAAGTGGTGGCAATAATGAATTTGAATTGTTAAACCGTAATTTAATGCGACCATTAAGGGGTTAATATTCATTCACAACCGCTGAATATTTTTAATTGGAAAACCTATTGAGATTTTTATCCGTCAGCATGAAGTAAGTAACGATAATATGTCTTTTACCGCCCCTAGTATTTGGTTTAATTTATTGAAGCTTATTTAGCCCACCCCTTCTTCTTTCAGTTTTAATACTTTTTCATATTTTGTTGTCCCTTCTCCGTTTTCTTACATCTCCATGTCCGCGCGTGTCGCTTCTTGTAGAGTTTCCCCCCCCCCCCATGTTTTTTTTCTCTCTTTTGTTCCTTGTGTTTTACCTTCATCTCTCATCGAGCTAGAGAACGTGCCTGTGTCAGCTCTTTTTTCTTTTCCCTTGAAAATGGCCGAGTGTGTCGGTTGAAACTGTTCGGCTGAAACTTTATCATTGTTTTTAATGTTTAAACGTCATGCAGAATGGTATGTAGATTTTAAACTGTTACATTTTATCCCATTGTACACTGTTTTAGCAAGTTTATAAATAAAAATTTTGATCTTGTCTTAATATTTATATAGCACCTTTATGATTTTTCATCCAAATGTTGAAAATATACATATAAGTAATCAGAATATCTTGTATTGACCATTAATTTTTTTTATAAACTATGCTTCTTTAATGATTCTTCTTAAGCCATTAAAAATAAAGCATTTACAACTTTATTTAATGTACTGTACTTTACACTTCCTTTATATTGAAAATTTACTTAACATTATCTTATAAAGTGTAATTAACATTAAATTAAAGTGAACTTTGAAGTAGAAAATTTTAAATATTAATAATAGCATCGAGTTATTTTTAAAATTTTAATTAAATCCTCGGAAGATTTAATTAAATTAGTTTTATAAAATGTTGTTCATTGTGATATGAAAAAGAAGCTTCAAAAAACTTCATTCTAATATATGAATGTACTGTAATTGAAAAATCTTTAAAGGATAAAGATTGCAAAGAAGATGAATTTGGCTGGCTTATTCACTCAAGTAAGTTTATTGATTTCATGTTGGAAAGTTTTATAATTACATCTGTTTTTCTTAAAATGTAATGCCTTAGATAATGTATATTCAATGGCATATTCCATTTGTTCTGAGGTTCACAATATTTTATTTTAAGTGTTGCCGAAAGTTAAAGACAAATGAAATTAAATTCCAGGCATTTGAAATGTAGAACAAGCTGTCCCAAAAAGTAATTTTATTTTTCTCGTTTTAATATTACAAACTTAATATAAATATAACATTAATTTAATCGCATTTTGTTCACTGGAATGTCACACATTTTAACAAAACAGAAAGAAAACATATATTTGTGTGTATACAAGGTGATTCTAAATTCATAGTATACCAAAGTATGATTAAAAAGTATGACTAGGAAAGTAGTAGTCATAGTGTATCAAACTTTAAGTTTTGGTACATCACACGAAAACAATCATTTATTGTACAGGAATGTATCCGTATAAGACCTTCAGAATTATAGTAGACATTAAATGTCTTGCTAATTATTCCTAATTAACAGGATCATACTTAATTCGAAAAAATGTTTCAGAAAATTTAGGATGTCACGTTATGTCAATGGAGCATCACAGAATTTTTGTGAGCAGGTTCAGTTTTAAATCATAGAAAAAGAAGAAATTGTTTTTTCTTCTTCCTTAATATTACCTGCACAATTGTTTTGGCTAGGTTTTAACCCTTTGCGGCGCAGAGCAAATTCACTGCTTTATTGTTGAAATTAATGACTGACACCGGAATTTGAAAACAACTTTACTTGTAAATAAGAAAAAAGGTATATTGCACGCATTCAATAAACCGTAATTTTTCTTTACCGAAATTCCGGTGTCACGGGAATTAAAATTAAGTGCTTTCATAGATATACCACTGCGCACCAAAAGGCTAAAGTGTTAAGAGGGCAAGTGACGCGTTGAGGTACAAACACCATGAAGCCAATGTGGGCATTTTTCGATTTCAAAATTTACCATTCATACCAGAAAATGTCTATACTATTCTTTTCTTTATTTGAGACTTACATTTCATGATTACTTAAAGAAAAAACTATTCTTTGAAAATTTCCTGTATGAAATCTAAATCAAATACAGGAAATACATGAAAAGAAATAGAAATGAAGATATTTTTTAATTAAAAAAATTCGATTTCAGAACGGAAATTTTCAAAGAAAAACTTTTTTTTAAATAATCATCTGATGTCTGCTTCAAATAGAAATAATAATAAAAGAATACTATAGGAATTTTCTGGTACGAATGAACGATTTTGAACTAAAAAAGGGCGAAAATGACCTGTTGTTTTTCCCTCAACGTATCATTTGTGCCCATACATCCCTATACAATGAATGATTATTACAGCGTTCTCTACCAACCCATAATTTCTGTACCATGAATTTAGAATCACCATGTATATAAGTATAAATATTAGGACGAATTTCGTGGCAATTAATGTAGAATAATTGATTTAATTACATGAATGTTAAAGTTTCAAAATAAAATTAAATGCTTAGTAAATTTGTAAAATTTAATTTTTATACTGATTAAAGATTTTTTTTGCCTGTTTCACGAAGGTTTGAACATATGCGTTTACAGGAATAAACTAATCTGTTTATACATGCAATGATAAAATTAAAATGCAACATATTCCTGATTATACGACATTCTTTGTACCAAGCTTACGATACATATATGACAAGCTCAAGTAACTAGAAGAACATATTAACCCATTACTATGTTTTCCGAACTGAATTCGAGCAAGAACACTTTGTTTGCTTCATTATTAAAAGTTTTTTTATGTTACTAACTTGTAACTGTAAATTTATCTTTATTGATTTTCAGATATTTTTTGATTAACTAAGGCAAGGATCTTAATATGAAATAAGGGATGTTTCACTACTATTTTTAATTTAAGTTGTCAAAAAAGTTACAGTTAAGGGGATAAATTCAGCATTTTACGCAATCTTCTTCAACGTTCTCAAAATATTTATTTGCGTTTATCTGACTGTGTCCATTATGATTCTTAAACATAGCTTAATGACTGTCGTATAATCGAGAGTTCACTATATTTAATTAATATTGTTACCTAAACGGTTTTGAATTACTATCACAAACGTAACATGATGCGATCACACCTCATGGAATTTCGCAGGCCAGAAAACTCTTTGGCACCAGTATCTTCTCATATAAAATCTCTCCTTAAAAGAATATGAGATTTTACCAATTTAATTCAAATTTTGTATGTAAAAAATACTGGTAACTGTCCTGGAAAATTCCCTGGTCAGTACGGACTCTGAAAAAGTATTTTTCGGAAATATTTTTAAAACTAAATTCTTTAGTAGTGTAAGTTAGACAAATAATGTTAGTTACATTGCATAAAAATTTAAAAATAAGTAGGGGAGAGTGGGGATACTTGAGCATAGGGGATACTTGAGCCACCCCTTTTATCTCTACAGTTGTTCAATTTTTCTTTCTAAAACTGGCAACATGGTAACATATTTATAGTTCTGAACATGTAAAAAAGAAATCATATACCTTGGTACCATTTTTAAAGTATGGTGATTAACCCTTTGAGGTCTGCTGGTAGAATTTTCTACCACAAAATTTTAATTCTGAAATGTCACAACGACACCAGAAAATTCGACCAAATTTATTTGAAAAAGGTTTAATGCATTTTTTCGCGTATATTGTAAATCGGTTTTTTTCTTTGCAAAATACTGGTGCGAATGTGACATCTGGCTCAAGTATCCCCTCCATGGGGATACTTGAGCCACAATGTAAAAGAAAAAGTAAAAATTTATTAGACATAGAAAAATAGTTCAAAATTAATTGAAAGTGGTTTTCAATTGAAGAAAAAATATCAAATTTTCATTTTCAATATTTTATTTTGTTCTAAGAAATTCTGAAAAATTTTAAAAAATTAAAATTTAAAAAATGGCTCAAGTATCCCCATCTTCCCCTAGTATTTTTTAACATATTCTTTTCTCTATTAGGAATATTTTATGATTTGCTATTCTGAAATAGTAGAAGCTTTTGGACATGCTAATTTTCCACCACGTTTGCCTTTGTTAATTCGCTTTTATTAACGTGCAAGCGAAGAGCGTGTTCAGGAAATGTTAAGTTGAAACGGATATTACACTAACAACTATCTGCATACAAACTCTATGGAGGAGAATTGGAATAACGTTTAGAGCACAGCCCTATAATATTTGCATATTATAATACACGTGGCATAACAATAACGGATTAATACCGCATTTCCGTTATTCAAGAGCAGGATTGGTTATCATTGGCTATATTGATGAATCTCTCTGTATGAAGGGGTTTTTTTTCTCTTTTTTTAATACTACGACGCCATTCTCTCCAAATCTATCAAACATGAAGTTGATTAGTTAAAAGTTAATAGAATCAAATTAAATCGCATTGACGCTTCAAAAATTTATTACATTTCTAAACAAGAATAAACCATGGGGAATTGTGAAATGCTAAAATTTAATTAAAAGAGCACGAAAGTTTAAGGTGTATAATCAAATCTATACCGTACTTGCTTCTTTGCATTTACAGTTTAAATTTTAGTCTTTGATCTCGTTGGAAGCTGTTCAAACTTTCACTTGATATTTGAACAAGCGTTTGAAGAGTATAAAATAGCGTAGTTGTTAAACATTAGCGGAAGGCGGAATAAATATAGTTAAGTTAGTTTTACGCCTTTTAAGACGTTCAGTATCTAAAATCATGTTCTCCCAGGAATACCAGGCAAATGAGTCAATTTTAAGACTTAAAGATATTTCGTTTGATGAAAAATCATGATGAAATCATGCTTACATGCAGTTGCTAGTATTTTAAATTTTTAAACAGTACTCGATTATGAAAATATCTAACATTGCAATGATAAATTGTTATTTCAATAAGAGTGATATTCCATATTCTGGTATCCATTTTTCATACTATTTGGCACTAACTAAAATGATTAAACTGTAAATTACTTTACAAATTTGATGTAATACAAACTATACTAAGAGAAAATTTTGATCCGTGCATGTGTGTGTTATGGTTCATTCGGATCCCGTTATTTTCCAGGTGAAATTTAAGTATTTTTAATAAAAAAAAATAAAAATAATACATCTAGTTTAAGAGGGTTCGGGACACAAAAATCTTCAGATTTTCAAAAAAAGAAAACAAATATTAAAAAATTCTTTTTTTTCTGCTTAAAATCACGTTTGAATCATGTTTCTATTTTGAAAAAAAAAATTAGTAATTACTTATGATTTTTTTAAAGAAACATAATATTTTTCTTAAATTTTTATTTTAAATATTTTTAATCATAATTTAAATAAATATTTTTAAAAATGCTGAATCTAACTAAGAAAAAATATATTTTTGCTTATTTCAATGATAAAAAATTCAAATTCTACAAATAATATTTCTAATTATAAGGATTTTAAGTTACACCACTTTTTTTCATAAACATATAATTTAAAATTTTTATAAAATAGTTCTGAGACATTTTATCATGTGATTTTCTTTTTAAATTATATGGTTAAACAACATAAAAAATTTCAAGATTTAACTCAATAAATAAAAAATATTTTAAAATGTGTCCCAAATACCCTTAAACGCGCAAAACTTCGCCTTATTTAAGAGCTGACTTTCTACCAAAAAAAAAAAAAAAAAAAAAAAAAAAAAAAACCGCTTCGGAAGAAATTTTTGATCTAGTAATTTCAGGTCCCATACGAATCCTTGTATGCGTCTATCTGCGATGGCTGTCTAAATCTACCGCACATACAAGGAAAAAAATGGAAGAATTTAAAGAGAGTGCAGTTGAGCCTCATAAATTTAAATTTCTAATAATTAGTTGAATTACTAATTAGAAACCGTAATTAAAATAATGCAAAGGTATTCATAATTCATCTCAAGCATACATTTTAACCCTTTATCTAATACTTTGAGACATACATTTTAACCCTTATCGATTACTGCAATTATAAATTTAAAATTTATGCATTTAAGCAGAATAATGTACGCTGATTGCAAATATGAAGTTTTCTTTAAAATCCGTTAATTAGAACATTATTTAAATATCGATTTGCAAAATGAAAAAAAAAATAATGCTTTCAATTTCCAATCAGCGTAAAAGGAAAGATACCTAATCCGTGGTTAAAAAACAAACAAACAAACAAAAAAACCCCAGTAATTTATATTTTGGGGTTGTTTCGGGGTACATTTTCTTTCTTTCTTTCCTTTTCGTTTCTTTTTTTTCTTTTTTCCTTTTTTTACAATTGAAAATGTTATGCATATATATTCAATTTTAAAATCCGAATCTAAATGTGTAATTTTTGTAAAAAACCAATGAAGAACTTTTTTTTAATGAAAAATCGATTTGTTAAAGGAAAAAGAAACATTTTTATGCAGATTTAAAACGAAGTCTTTCTCCAAAAGATATTTATCGATCATTAGTTGTATAAAATTATTAAAAATGTCTTACGATATTGACTAACGGGAGAGGCCAGTTAGTTAGGTTACAGTTATAAAGATCACAAATTGTAGCGTTTTCTACAAAATTTTCAAGACCCTTTTACCAGAATTTTTGTAAAAATATAATTTCCACATTTAATGATAAATGCAATTTATTTTCAGATGTAGAACCAGTAGGACGACATTAGCCCCCACTTGGCGGTAATTTTTCTAATTTCTTCTCAGGTGACACACCAAAGCAAATTTTTTGCCACTTTTTTTTCAAATTTTGTAACTTTCTTACTCCACCATTTGTTATATTTACGAAGATACAGAAGGGGGGGACTACTTTTGATTAAATATCGCAATGACAGATATTATGATAAAGCCCGATTCCAAACACCAAAAATAACTTAATATATGACTCTCCATAACAATAAAGAAAACTTATGAGTAGCATATACCACTATTTTCTAATGATAATTTAGAACCTTTTTTTTTCATTTTAAAGTATTTCTTGTTCTATGATATTTTAGTTCATTTTTTTCCGAGAGGAAAAAGAGCTCTTATCTCATGTTCTATGGGACAGGTGACAAAGGCTTTTGCTTTATTGAACATGGATTACGATGACTTCGTTCTCAAAATGGTTTGTTTTAGACAGGGTACGCCCTTCTGTTGGTAGAAATAGGAATTAACAGATTTGGCAAAGCATGCACAGCACGACTGCTATACGGTGCCGCAGACAGCGGGGATATGTGTCGCCATTTTGTTCTGAAAGTAGTTTTCTAACAACTAGTACCCTGTTAGTAAGAAGTGGAACTAACGGATTTTGCAGAGCGTGCGCAGTACGTCTCCTATACAGTCCCGCTGGCATATAGGACTTGTATCGGATATTCATATAGATCACATTGCATCTGTGTCAGTGGGACCTTAAAATACAAAAATTTCGGGCAATAATCAATTTAAAATAAAGGTGAGTTATGATTTCACTCTGAAAAAAAATGATTAATTTACAATTTATTACAGTTAAATATCAGTATTTTAGCATGAAAATTACGCAGTTTTCGGAATCATATCACCCATCCTCTTGATTTCCTGTTTCAATTGTTTCGATTCTTTTTACCACTACATATCAGAATTTTTATTTTATTTTATTTTATTTTATTTTTTAACTGATTTTTAACCCCTTCTATCTTGAGATAAATAGGACGAGGGACCACAAAAAACTCTTTAAATTTACTATGAAAAATTTCCAAAGATTTATTAGCATGTTTATAAATACTTATAATACGCATCATTTATTAAAAATGTCTATAAATAATTTAAACAATTCTAGAAGCATTTAAATTCGTTTAAACGGTCTTCTTTAGTGTTACCTACAGGCGACACCTGGACTGAGGAGGTTATCACAGTCATTGAGCTCATTTTTCACGTTTAATCGAGCTAAAGATCATTAAACTTTAAAGTTAATTTAAGTATATTATCACGGGAAGACCGGACGAGTTAGATAAAAGAAAATTCTTGAAGAAAAAAAATAATTTCCACACATCGTTTTAGAAAAGCAATTAAATTGAATTACTGCTGATGAAGATTTAGAAAATGAATTTACACTTGTTTTCTTAAGTGCACTCATATGTGTCGATTCATGGAAAACCCTATAAAAATATTTTCTATGCTCTATTTTAGAGTTTTTTAAATATTCGTTTAGTGCCCGATTCTTACTAATTGCATTACTAAGAGAATTAAATTTGTATTTCATGTGATTTTATCTATCTTTCTTTAACTGAATACTTTATCTCTTCTTAATTTTTCTCGTTTTTTTTTTTCATCATAAAATTTAGTTTATTTGCTTAATTTAGTTTACCTGGCATGTTATAATATCGGTGGCATCTGAAAATACTTTAGACATTTGAATTTATTTTAAATTTTGTAACAGATCCTATTAAAGTTTAGATTTACAAAAAATATAAGTTTATTAATCGTTACCCCCATCCCAGATTATTTTTATTTAAAATAGTAAAATGGATAAAATACAGAAATGTGATGTATTTTGGTTCAGAAACGATTTTTATACAAACTGTTTTCATATTAGCCTTTTGTTAGTTGTAAAATTATTTCCACTTTAAAAAGTAATTATTTTATCGTTCATCCGTGTTTTGAAAAGTTTGTTAACCATTTTGAAATTGGTTATTTCTGTTGGTGGAGAATAAAGAAATCTGAAGCATATCTGAAGTGATATCCGGATTTCATTCGTCTTCCGATTGGTCCACGTTTAATGTCCAAAAATAGAATACCTTTGTTGCCAGGATGACAAAAAAAAAAAAAAAAAAAAAAAAAAAAAAAAAAAAAAAAGGATAAAAGCTACTGTTAAAAAAATTCATAACTCAAAGGCAAATTAAGATAAAGCTTTCAAACAAATTGCATTTAAAAGTACATTTTTTCCCTACATGACGGTGTAAAAATTGAAAATGCGCGATGCTCAAAATTTTAAAAATTTGCTGTACCAAAAATTGTAAAAGTGAAATTTCATTTAAATTTGTTTATGGTAGGTCCAGGAATATTAATATTTAATCCAAAACTAACTAATGTATGACTCTGTTATTATGTAAGCCCCGTTTTGAACATCATAAAAAGGATCTTTATTATTATTGTTGTTACTATTATTACTAAATTCTTAAAGAATTTTTATTTGTTTAGGGAAAAAGGTCATTGTTAATAAACAAGAAAGTAAAAAATTACAAAATGGGCAGATGCAAATTTTCAGATATGGAAAAAAACGAATCGCAAGAAAAAAATTCTATGAAAAAAAAAAAAAAATATTATTCATCTACGAAATGTGTGACGATCACGAAAATAGAAACAATTTAATGTTGAACTAATTGATTATAAAAGATCGCGGTCTATATATATATATATAAATTATTTATAAGTCTTAAATTTTAGTCTTTTAAAAAATCCTTTTTCAAGTGATTGTTGTAATTTGTTAAATTACTTTATTTATAGTAATTTTTTTGAGTTTTCACTTGACGGGAAATGTAATAATTCCTAAATGTCACAATAGCACCAGAAAATTCTACAAGTTTTATTTGAAAAAGGTTTAATGCATTTCTTCGTCCATATCACTAATCGATTTTTTCTTTAATAAATTTGGTGCACTGGCACCAAAATACTGGTGCCAGTGTGACATTTGGAATTTTGAAGAAATTTGCACCCCAGAGCTCAAAGGGTTAAAACACACAGCATAATTAACCCTTTGACGGTTAAAGCACTTCTATTCATAAAATACTAAAATGATTGAATGACACCGGAATTTTAAAACAAATTTATTTCATAATATATAAATGTTATTTTTTACGTTCTTTGTAAAATTAAAATTTTCATTTAAAAATTCCGGTGTCAGTATGGTATTTCGCAATTCAAATTAAGTGGTATTCTGGGCGCGTATACGCGCTTATAACCACGAAAGGGTTAAAATACAGCTGTTTTATAAACATGTTTGACTTTTTTATAAACTATTATAAATTGCTTGATTCCACTATGTTAAGTTATTCTATGTATATTCTAGATTTGCGCACCATAATAAGGTCTTTGAAACTGTAAAATATATTACACAACCATTATCATTTACTGCTGCAGGCAGTCAGCTTGTCTCTGAATAACCATATCCCTAAAATACATGATGTCAGCTGCATTGTTTCAACGCTGGCATCATATATTTTAGTAATAATTAGATAATAATATCAACTAGTCTCCTTGCATTGCATTGATAAAAAATAGCGTATAACACTTTTTTTTACTTTATACAAACTGTTTAATTTGAATGTAAATTAGTTTGGTTTATGGTACGGATTGAAATTAATTTAACAGCATTTAATTATATAATTTTAAATTGAATCGAAACATGGTAAGCCGAATTAATACAATTTTGTTATTTTTGAAGATTTCGTACATATGAATCCTTTTATTTTAGTATTTTAGTCTTTTTTGGAGAATGCTGTATTACATACCAAGAAACGATTAATTCCCGTTAGCACACGGACCTAAATTTGTAGCGTTAGCACACACGTGGATAAATCCCACCCCATTTTATCTCCCAATATAATTTCGGATAAATATGTTTTAAAAACTAATCTATTGTTCTGTATTGTAAAATACACCAGTGTCTCTTCTTTTTTGAAAAAAATTATGCTTTTCATGCTTATTTTTACATTTTGTAGCAGTATCTTTGGAAAACACGTTTTATCGTAAAAAAAATGTGCCAACGATTTGTTTTACTCGTTAACCCTTTAAGCTCTGGAGTATAAATTTCTTCAAAATTCCAAATATCACATTCGCACCAATATTTTGCAATGAAAAAACCGATTAACCATAAACACGAAAAAATACATTAAAATTTTTTTCAAATAAATTTGGTCGAATTTTCTGGTGCCACTGTGACATTTCGGAATTAAAATTATGTGGTAGAAAATTCTACCATCAGAGCTCAAGGGGTTAACCTTCCTACCCTGAATGGGTCTAATCGAACCATACCTATAATTTCGTTTATACGATTCGACCCAGAATTTTTTTCATAAAGAAAGTTAAATAACAGATGCAGATATTTAAGTTAATTAAATATGAGGAGCCCAGAAGCCAAGGGATACAAGTGACAAAATGTCGATTTGGAGTAAATTGAGTTTAAAGATAATTGATGTTAAATTGGAACATCAATAACAATTGACTAAATTGAAATGGGAAACATCTGCTTGTTGCATTCTAATTTTTGAACTCTCATTTCAATAACTGTTAAAAAAATAGAATACAATTTTCTTTAAATGTATAATTAATCAATATTGTTTGTTTTTCGAAAAAAGTGGTTTATCTCCATAACTCCCCAAATAATAAGAAAATGACCTATATTTCTTTACCTGAAATGAAAAAACCATATTTCCAGATACCCTGTGCACTTAACTCAATTTTTTCAATTTTGTGACTTATACCCCTTGGCTTCTGGGGTCCTCATATATTAAAATGTTTTGAATACCAATTCTTGTGTGAAATGTTTTTATCAAGATTGAGTAAAATTTGAACAGGGTAGGAAGGTTAAAACATGAGTTATTTATAAAAATGGATGTTATTTACATTTTATAACTTTTCAGCAATATATACAAGTAGCTTTTATCTTTCATTTACCCCTTCAAGGGTGGTGGCTCACTTAATTATAATTCCTAAATGCCACCTTGGCATCAGAATATTGGAAGGAAAAATTTCCTTTTATGGTGTACGGCAGAGATGCACAACCTTTTTGCCAGAAAATTGTTTCCCACCAGAATATTTGAAAAGAGTCGTTTGCTTTATTTAATAGCAAATATTTCGTCATTATTATAAGGAAAACGATTCTGTATGAAAATAGTGGTGGCTTTGTGGCCCGCGGGCCAAAGGTTGTGCACTACTGAACGGGAATCAAAATCTTTTACTTATTTTAAAATAAATCTGTTTCTACATTCACTCATTTGAGAATTTTACGAATAGAAGTATCTTGTTCCTAAAAGGGTTAAAATTATTTTAGATTGTGTTATCCCATAAGAAATGAATGTATCGAAATGAAACGATGCTTGCTAGAAGCTTTGCGTCGAAATTTGAATTTTTTTTTAACCTGATAGATTTTATTATATCATACATTCAATTTTAAAGAATGGTGCGTTTTTAGCCACTGTAATGCAAAAAATTGTTGGGAAATATTTAAGAATTATTTTTCAGATTGAAAACTTCGTATATTAAACTTTCGTATATTAAAATTTTGCTAGAACTTTGGCTATGTTTGTTTTATTTCAGCCTTTTAAATTTGGTTTAAAGCAATCATTGTTTTCAAATTTTTGAAATTTTATCTAAAACTCTGCTAAATTTATGAAATTTTGATTTTTAATTAAATAGTTTGATTTGAATATTTTTAATTTCATTGAAAAATGACTCTTTTTGAAAAAAAAAATAAGAAATTAAATGTGTTGGTGCTACTATCTATATAAATATTTAGTAATTATAAATCAATTATATGGTTTTGTTAATTAAAGGATAAACTGTTTTGAAAGGAATACAAAACCAAACACTTTGTAAGATCTTCGATCACTGTCACCCACTTTATTTGATCCCTATATTTCAGAGCTCTCGAGAAAAATTTGTAATAAAAATAAACTATAAATTTATAACTTCAATGAAATGTAATGATCAAATGTTTCTTGTTTTCCATTTTCTGTGTGTAGCGTCCGGCGGCAGAAAGACCGAAAGGGACACATACCGCTATGAAAAAATTTTGTCTTATAAAACGAATATTGCTTTTGAAGCTTGATAATATCTGTAATTGTATTGTATTACGATGCGTATAAGAAATTTATAACATTTCTTAATCGTATTTTAACACTAGAACCGCCGCTGGAGTCATTTCGACTGGTAAAAAAAGGAAAATATTTCTATTCGAATCAGAATTTTGTTTCTAAAATACCGTAATTTCGGGTGTATAAGCCGCGGATCAAACAATTCTTTTTGGACCCAGAAATCTTATTTAGTGAATGAAGACGAATATTTACGGCGATCTAACTAATTATATTTATTTCTTAAAAAATTCTGGGTCGAAAAAGAATTGTTTGATCTGCGGCTTATACACCCGAAATTACGGTAAGTTAAATCTGTTTTCCAGAGAAATACGTTTAAAGTGTACAACGGAGAAATAAGTTAAATATTCTAAAATAAAATTTCTAATAGAGGTAAAAATTCTGATGCAGAATACTTTTATAACACTTAGATAAAATATCTGGCGATTGTAGTGTTAACCCTTTCCGGCACGGACAAAATATGTTGGCAAAATGAAAAAATATCGACTGACCCCGGAATTCAGAAACAAATTTATTATATATTTTGACATCCGTAATTTAAGCTTTAATTGTAAAAGCAAAATTTTAGTAAAATTTAATTGGCGTCGTTTGCAAACGACAGCAAAAATATTATAATAAAGTTTTGCTTTTAAAGTGAAAGCCTAAAATAAGGAATTCTTAATTTCTCATAAAATAGTTTCCAAATTCCAGTGGAGGTCAATAATTACTAATTTTACAAGCAGAATTTGCCCATGTAGGAAAGGGTTAAAGTGCAGTTGGGCATAACGTATTCCAGCAAGCCATTTATCCAACCAGTATTAACCCTTTGAGGGGCAAGCTATTAATAGCTCAGTAATACTGAATTCTCACCGGAAAAATTGAAATTTTTTTGTTTTGAAATAAAAAAAATACAATTTTTCAACATTTTGCCGCCAAATTTAAAAATATGAAATTACGTTAAAAGTTTCTTGTGAGAATCTCATTTAAATTAAGTGGGATAAAATATATCCCAACGCATTTCAATGAGTTAAGCAGATTAGGCTCATTATTTAAAAGTTCAACTTTTGCAATTTGTTCATGTTCGTGAGATAAATGCAGAAACCGGGTGGGAATTATATGCAGATCTCACATGGTTCCTTCATTTTAATACCAGAAATTTGGATAAGTAATCGTTGACATTTTTACTGACAGAAGTTCTCCGATAAAAAAGAGCGGAAATTTCTTTTCAGAGAAAGGGCTAATAATATGAAAAAAACTTGTAAATCTTGCATATAATTTCTATCCCTGTAGAAAAAAATTGAAGTAATTAATTGATGTGTAAATATTAATCAAAATTGGGTGCACTTAATGATGCGGTTTTTAAAGTATTGATACAAAAGCCTCGCAATAAAGAAATATTGACTGGATTTATGATTTATACCAGAGTTCGTACGGCTATCGTTAGTTTTTCAGGTTTTCCAAATCAAATACTTAAAATTTCTTTAATTTAAAAAAAATCTAGTTCAAACGCGCCAAAATTTACCTTATTTAAAGATAAAGTTTCTGTAAAAAAATATTGATACCAAAGAATTTCCTTGTCATGAAATGCAAGGACCCGTATTAGCCCTGTACTAAATAAGGAAAATTATTGCTGATTTTTCATACCTTTCGTAAACTTCTTTTTTTAATATTTATTAAAATTTTCTAAATACTATTTCGCAATATTTTAATAAATTGTCATAACCAGAAATATCATATTTATTAACGATATAATTTATCACTGCATGCTATGATACATATTTATAACAATGAAAACTAATGAAGTATGTCATTTTTATGCTTACACGAGTATAACATAGCTCAGAGAAACTTCATAAAGTTTCAGCTAAGTTGTAGTTATTTTATAAATGATTGGAAAATATTTTTAGCAAAATATATTCTTCAGTTTGTTACTGCTATAAAATGATGAATAATTTACTATTACTTCGTATAAAACGGTTTTAAGGCGGAATGTAAATCAACCTAACTAATGCAAGGGAAATTTTTACCGAGGAATGGTTCTGACAAAGACTAATATTAAATGAAATTTTACTTAGAAAACTTCTGAAGCTATATTTAACATCATATTTATTCGCATTTACTTCTTACTTCAGTGGATGTTTACAAGAGCACATCATCTTAATTTCTTTTACGAAGAGGATTAAGTGGAGTGCCAAATCTAGAAAACGAGTAAATGAACCAATTACCTTCAAGTTGTGCAATTTGGAGTGGCTGGCAAAATTTTGTTAATTTATTGAAGTGAAGAAAACGTGATTCGTTGAAACAATACACTTTTGAAATACTTTAATATTTGATATTTTACGCCTCGCTTTATTTTTTAATTTACCTCTAATTTTGAAGAGAGTGGGTATATATCTTCAAATCTTAGTCTTCGAGTAAGGGAGATATACAAATTGCTTATAGGATCGATTAAATTTTTGGTCGGAGCAAACAAATACAAGCAGCCAAAATTCTTTCAAAGTTTTGAGTTCAATCTCAAAAATTATTTTCCAGAAAGGTACAGATCTTATGTATAACTTTAATCAATGAAAGCAGAGTTGGCAACGCTTTTGTCGTAAATTACCTGAAGTATAAAATAAAACGGGGTTTTCTGATAAATGGGTTGAAGCTTTTCTATTTAAAAGACAGATCAATACTTCACAAAATTACACTCTTCGAAATATTGTTTAAACGGTTAACCGTTTAATAAGAAGAATTTCAATACGGTAGGTCATTCAGGAATGACCTTCAATATATGTCGAAAATAGTTTTTACGTTTGATTGCTTGCATCTTAACGTGGCTGTAAAGTATTGATTTTTTATTTTTATTTTCAGAGAGTAAGGGTTGTATAAAACATAGTATGTTATGGTTTGGAAAGTATAATAACATTGAAACTAAGGAAATAATTAGCTTATGTAATGAAGTCTTAATTTATGACTTAAAATTTTAAAAATGTGTTTTCGAAATCAAGATTAATATTTACCCATAATGGACTGTAGGTTTAGATACATGATTCTATTTTTATATTCTAGTTGACCACTGTATTTAAAAGTGAATTTTTTAGTAAATTTCTCTTGAATATTTTGCGCCAAAGTGCAAGTAAAAGTGTTTCTTAAAAAAAGTTGTACGCAGCTGATAAACTTGCTAAATGATGTCAACATTGCTTATATAGTGGCATTGGTTTGTTAACCTCCTCAGTCCTGATATCACCTGGAGGCGAAAGAAAAAATAACCCTTTAACCATTTCCGGTTTTAATTCCAAACTTGCAAACGGCACCAGTAATATTTTTCTAAAATTTTGCATTTATAATAAAAGCTAAAATTAAGGATTTCCAAATATCTAAAAAATTCGTTTGTGAATTCCGGTGTCATTCGATAATGTCTCATTTTATTACAGGTTTTACCCGTGCCGGAAAAGGTTAAATTATTTTAATTTTAACTAGAATTGTTAAAATCACATCTAGAATTTTTTAATAGATATCTGAATGTTAGAAGCATATATATATAAACTAATGCATGTTCGGGATGTTTTATTATAATTTTAAATTGGTTTTTGTAGTGCCACATAAAATTTGTCTCAGGACTGAGGAGGTTAAATGTTAAACGCTGCAACAGTCTAATCTGTTTGTATTTTAAAATAACCTAGTTAGTGAATGGTGGCCATTGGATTTTTTTTATTATTATGTATGTCATTCAAAGAAGAACGTCTTCATAGAAGGTCGCTGTGCCATTCTGTCCTAAATTCAAGGAATTTTTAAATATCAATTTTATTTTACTGAAAATTAAAAATATTTCCGTAACTCACTTCGTATAATATCTACAATTAAAACAATTCTGTTTGGACCAAGAAATTTTATTTAGCAATGGAAACTAAATATTAACTGCGATCTAAATGTAAAATTAAAAAACATACATATTTCTGGGTAAAAAAATAATTGTTTGATCCGCAGGTTGTACGCCAGAAATTACAGTAATTAGTTTCTAAAACTTTTAAAGACTCCATGCGTTCTAAGCTTCAAAATACATTTTCTTTTTTCTATTTACTAATTCAAAGGATTGTGTTAACAAATATCTGCATCTAATCTTTAATCCTTAACCCGTTGAGGAAACTTGCCTGAAATTAAAAAAAATAATAATACCGTAATTTCCCGCGTAAACGCCGCGGCTTAGTAAAGTCTTTTTCAAACCAGAAAATTTATTGAAAAAAAAAGAAGTGAAATGCTTGCTAAGCACAAGCAAGTAATATATTTTTAGAAATTAATTCTGGTAGGAAATCGAGTCATCCAAGGTGCGGCGTTTACGCTTGAAATTGCAGTATATTAAAATAAGGAAAAGCAATTTCACGCCCCCCCCCTTTTTTTTTTGTCCACCAAAGTTTGAAAAAAAAAATCTGGTGCAAATCTCCATTAATCGTAGATGAAATATAACATATCCCACGCCCCTCAAGTGTTTAAATTTTAGCATTGCTATAGGGATCTCATAGCGTCAATGCGTTTGTTGTTTGCAAACTAGTAATTCAACAACAACAACAAAAAAATACTAGTTTTATTTGGTGAGAGAAACTCTTCGATAAAACAAGATAAATAATTCGACATTAGAAAAATTCTATGTAATGCAATATTTTCATCTTTAACAGAAAAATAATTCCGTTGTTTATAGAATAATTTAACAAAGTTATTTAAAAACAAAATACAAAATAGAGTACAAATTTGAATTTTAATTAAAAATTTACACGTTAATTAATTTTATTATTAATTTAAAGTCTTTTATAAATCAACATTTTAAAAGAGAAACACAGATCTGTTTCAGTATGTATCAAGATTATCGTTTGAGCATATTATGATATTAAAAAAAAACATTGGCGTATTGGTCAGAGCATCTGATTGCGACGCCACCGGTCGAGAGTTCGACTCCCTACTAGGAACGTTTCACTTAGCCTTTCATTCCTTCAGGCTCGATAACATGAGTACCAAGCTTGCTTGTGAACTAAATACCGAAGGTCTCACGTTAGGCTGACCACTTAGGTGAGACGTATGCTGCATAGCATTTCGGAGCCCAAGAAATAGTAAACGGAGATGGGCATTGTCGACGCCGATCCTTCATGGATTGTAATGTCACCGAATTTAGTGGTTAAAAAAATGGAACATTTTAAACATGTACCGTAATTTCTCGTAGATAACCCGCAGTCAAGCAATTCTGTTTTGACCTAGAAATTTTCAAAAATAAAATGTAATATTTTGCATCGCAGAATACATTTATCTTAAATTAATGAATGAATTTTCTGGGTCGAACCAGAATTGTTTTAGCTGCGGGTTATTTACGAGAAATTACGGCTTATATGGCGAAAACTGTTTTGAGAAATATTATATAATTAATTATTTTCATTACTTATCTTTACGTAGAGTGAAAGCACACCTCTACCAAATACATAGCAATGCACTTTTGCGTTTTAAATTTTAACACGTTGATAGCAGAACAAAAATGCGATTTTTGTTGATTTTTGCTCATTTTATGATCTAAATTCTCACTCTATAGTCCATATATCTTTTAATATAAAATTTATTTCATTTTTCTTTCGATTGTGAAAAGGAAAGATAGCGTTTGTTATTGATTTTCATAGATTGGAATTTCTCATTGCTATAAAATAACTTTTGGAAAATTAATAGCTTATAAAAGCAACCTAAGCATTATTTTTGGTTTCATTTTTGCACACGCAGTCAAAAAGAATTAAAATATCAAAATATAAGGATCACATTTTAGAAAAAAATGAAGAATGTTTTAATTTCAAACAATTCGACTTTTAATACTATTACATGTTTTGAAAAAAAGCATTAATTAACAAACATTGTTCTTTGAATAAACACACAGTTTGACATTTCAAATACTTCAGGGAAATTGAGGATGATAACGTTTTATATTGGAAGAATATTAACTTAAAAAAGTCTCAGAAGAAAAGACCACAAAAAAAATATAAAAAAACTCCCATTATAGCATGATTTTTGTTTTTTGTAAATGATTTGCAAGGGCTAATATATTAAATAAACACTAGGATAAATTATGCTTAATTTAATATTGGTTAAATGACGACGAGACTTAATTTGACTTATCCTCATTATTCCAAAGATTTATTAACTCTTAGTTCAAAATTTATGCTTACAGAAACATTTACAATTATGAATTATTTAAGCCTTATTTTAAAATAAGGCTTGTCAATCAAAATAATATTTAGTTTTGATACTTGACTGAAAAAAAATTCTCTGTGTAGGTTTTTAAATCCATTAACTTATTATTTTCAAAAAAATAAGAGTCCAAGAGTTATTATATACATGGTTCGTACGGATCCTGGAATTTCATGACCAGGAAATTTTTTGGTACCAGTATTTTCTTATAGAAGATCTCCCATTAAATAAAGCGAAATTTCGCATGTTTGAACTAGTTTTATTTTTCCATAAAATAATTCTGGTAAATCACATGAGAAATAACGGTACCCGTACGAACCATGATATATAACAGGCTTTATATATAACAGGGTTCGCACACTCCTTATATTTTGTAAAGACTCTGGCACCACTATTAATGATAAGAAAATTTACATTTAATTTTTAAGAAACAGAATACGGAAACACTTGCTCGATTCGCAATTTTCACAATATTTTTCTACAGTGAAATACTTTGAAAATACTGTAAAAATTTAGTGGTAGAGTTGTGCGAACCCTGTATAACAAAAAAATTAAAGTATTACATACGTTTAATAAAGGTTATTGAAATCGTTCCTGAACTGTACGTAGAATGCGCGCTGTCTAGGCTCTATGATTTATTATTGCTTTATTAATTACCGTAATTTCGGGTGTATAAGCCGCAGATCAAACAATTCTTTCTCGACCCAGAATTTTTTAAGAAACAAATATAACTAGTTAGATCGCCGTAAATATTTGTCTTCAATCACTAAATGAGATTTCTGGGTCCAAAAAGAATTGTTTGATCCGCGGCTTATACACCCGAAATTACGGTACTATTCTGAGAAATTGCACCAAAGAGGGTTTAAATGTAATATGTATTGCAAATTAACTTTTTAAGATTTGACTGGAACACATGCAAAATGCATGACGTAATGCCATTGGTGGACACAAATTCATTATTGGCAATTGAGAATTTTTATCATACTCTATTAAATATCACACATTGAGCATACTATATTTGATTTTCGTATTAAAATAAACTGTACCTTGCGTAAATGTGTTGATTTTGTTACAAGTATGCGTCACTTTTAAACTGCAACATTTCTGCTTTGGATTAGTGAAGTATTTGAGCTAGTGATTGGATATAGAAGACAAACAAATTATTTTTAGAGGTACAAAAACATTTCATACTAAATAGAAGACGCTCTACAATTTTTTTGTAATTATGCTGTTGTTCGTACTTTTTTCGTTTTTTTGAGTAAGGATGCTGAATCTACAATAACATTTTTATTTTCGACATGAAATCGAAGAAGCCATTTCCCATATGAGTAAGATTTCCATACGAGAACCTCGTATTCAGTATTTGAGCACTTTATTCTGTGTTTTTGTTTAGTTGTAACAGTGGCCAATATGTCATTAGTCACAAATTACTTGTTATCACGCATCAAAGTTATACTATCATACATTTATTTTTCTTGAAATCGTTTCCAACTAAATTTCGATCTAAGGATAGAATCATCTGGCAATCTATCTATTTATTGGTACAAACACGCTTATAATACAGGGTGTCCAAGAACTTCGTGTACAAACTTTAAGTGGTGGTAGAGAACATCGTTTGGAACCATAATTACATACGAAAGCATAGGCGGAAACGTCTTGTTAACCCTTTCACAGCCAGCGAAAACGTATATGAAACTACAAAATTTTTTAATAGAAAATGAACATTGACACCAGAATTTTAATATGATTTTTCCGTTTATTAAGTATGTGAAATGTCTGGCTTTTCTTCTTTGCAAATTCATTTTTCCGCAATTTCTGATGTCATTCATATTTTCCATATTTTAGCAATGGAAGTGCTTTGTCCATGAAAAGCTCAAAGAAACACAAAGACACAGTTATGACACAATGCGGAAAGCAGTGTAGAACGCTTTATTACACAGAAAAAATTCCAAGAAATAATTTAAGTTACATTTAAATATGAATGACATCTGAAATCGCGAAAAAATATATTCGCAAAAAAGAAAAAAAATACATTTCATATACATAATTTGGAAAAATCATATTAAAATTCTGGTGTCAATGTTTATTCTGTATTAAAATTTTTGTAGTTTCATATACATTTTCACCTGGCTGTGAAAGGGTTAACAAGACATTTCCGCCCATGCTTTCCTACATAACTGTTTTTCTAAACTATGTTCTCTACCAACCCTCAAAGTTTGTACACGAAGTTCTGGGACACCCTGTATAATTCATAGAAATTAGATACAGAGAAAATTTAGATTCGAGTATAAACGTAAAATTAGGTTACATAAAAGCACTTGCGAATCCTCGCTTTGAAAGTTTTTTATCATAGGGTCCTCTTTATCATATGTTTGAATTTGTATAAACTTTCTACATAAAATATTCATAACTTTCATTTTTTGTGTATACGTTTATTTCTATCGTAGAAACTTTTAAATTATAAAAGAAAGTGTTGAGAAGTAGTGTGTATGTTTAAAAAATGCCAGGCTTTCGTAATATGCTTTGCATGTTCTAATAAATAGCTACAGTATGTATCCACAATTATAGGAAAGAAAGTAAGGATTTATATTTTATCCACAAAATATTATATTAAATAACACGATACATTAATAAGTGTACTGTAAAATGCACACATAATCAAGTTATTTAAAAGAGATTTAAATGAGCATAAAAAGTATATTCAATCATTCTTTTATCATCTAATTTGAAAAAGACTGCGAACAAACAAATACGGTATTTTTTAACCTTTTCCAGCGCAGGCAAATTCTGCTCATAAAATAAGAAATTGTTGATTGACACCGGAATTTAAAAACGACTTTTATAGGAATTAAGAATTCCCAAATTTACGCTTTCATTGTAAAAGCGAAATTTCTATAAAATATTCGTGGTGCCGCTGCAAGTTTGGAATTAAAATTAGGTGTTGCCGGAATGGTAACACTGCCCCGGAAAGGGTTAAAGAGTTCTTTGACTAATTCAAAGAAGGAAAAACATAAAAATTAAAGGTTTTCATTCAAATTCATATTCAAGGTTTTATAATTAGGAAAAAAAGAAACTTAGATAATTTTCACTAGATCGCCCGCAAGAAGTCGATTCGACTCCGACCATGGGATCCAATTTAAATTTGAGCCAGAAATTTCGTTATTGAAATAAGTTAACGCATTAGTGCCTGAATTGTTTTCTTCGTTAAAATTCAAATTTTGTATTTTTCCACCACTTTTAAAGCAAAAATAACTTTTATCTTAATTTATCGAGGACTTTGTCTCGAGAATGAAAGTATTTATTTATACTCCTTTTTACGGTTGTGAAATGCGCTTACTTGAATTTTTTAAAACTGTCCCAAAAATGGGACGCTAGGCACTAATGGGTTAAATGTAACCCACGGAGAATTACGTTAAATAAATCTGTCTAAATAAATTTTAGTAAAAATTCTGGTGAGAAATATTATTATCAAACTTGATTAAAATTTCAGGAAGTTCTAGGGTTAACGGATATATTTAAAGTCATGCTACTGAAATTGATGCTGTTTCAAAGTAATACATTTCACAACTTTTTTTTTCTCAGCAGTCACACAACAAGGGTCGATGCCCAAAATCAATAATTATGTAAGGTTTTCTTCTCCTTGATTCATAGCAGAAAATTTTCTGGTGAGATAAGGCAAACAGAACTTTAAAAAATTACCGGTATTCAGAGAACTGGGTCGCCCACCCTAGCTGCGCCACTGCTCATTGTTGTGAAAACCATCTGTAAATACAAGTCATAAAGATGATAGCCGAAAAAAACACTTACTTTTATTTCGTTCTTCACCGATGACCCTAAAGTAGAGATTGCGTCTGTTATCGGATGCAAGCAAGTTAGTTACGTTTTTGTTCCAAACATCCTCTGTAGCCACTGAACGCATCACCATGTGCAACTCTAATAACTTAATGAGAAAAATGAAAACAATTCTAATTTCGTTAACCAGAAGAATAAAAAAACAAAATATAAATTAAGTTTCAACGAAGGGATAATAGGCGTAGGAAAAATGAATCCACATGTTACTACTTATCATATTTACATTCTTCACAATAGATAAATTGCTTTTCAACAGTTAACATCATTTTTTACGAATCACATTTTTGTGTTTCATAACCATAGCTGCCAACTCTTCCGATTTTTTGGCCCGAAAAAATTTAATATAAATTATTGGCTAGTTCCATGGTTTTTGTAGTCTAAGTCACATTACCTTCTAATTGCTATGCTTGTTTGCCACCGTTATTTTCGAAAAGTCTGCTTGGCCTTATTCAGTTAATGAGAATGTGCCGATAAAATAAATCACATTTTTTTTCGTACTAAAATACTGGTAGCCAAAAATCGTAGCCTGTGACTTATACTACAAGTACTCATGGAAATAGCCTATTGCCTTATTTAACCGGCAGATAACGGCGATTTGAAATGGTAAAATTTACAATAAAATTTTTCCGGGACAAAACGCAGAAGATGTTGACAGCTATGCTCATAATAGGCTAATTCCATGCGAAGTTGTCATGTCTGTCACACAGCTGAAAATCGCTTTGTTTGTTGGCCACCGTTATTTTCGAAAAGTTTGCTCCGCTTTATTGAATTAATGAAATATCTCCGATAAAGTAAGTCACATTTTTCCGTTCTAAAATACTGGTAGCTAAAAATCTTAGTGTGTGACAGACATGACAAGTTCGCATGGAATTAACCAATAGATAGTTTTTATTAATTTTATTTTTCTTCCAGTTTTTTTTCTTCAAGAATTAATAATTATATGTTTTCAGAAAATGTTAAAGTAAAACTTTTTCAACAATTGAATATGCAAAATATAATATGATTATGAAGAACTCAATTTTCAATTTAGCTGTTGAAGAAACAACAACAAAAAAATGCTTGAAAATAATTAATTTAATACGTTTCGAAGATACCAAGCAGTACTAAGATAAAAAAAGGCGTTTTTGGAAATATGGATAAGAAAATTCGAATTGAACTATTTTAGAAATACCATCTAATAGCAAACTTATAGAAAAAAAAATGTTAGTACCTTTCATTATACTTTTTCTAGATGATATCGTTTACATTAATTAGTAGATAGTAAAGGAGCTTCGAAATTTATTAAATTGGTTACATTTTTGGACAGATAATAAGACTGAATTATAATTCATTTTAAATATTTAGCTTTACAAATTACAAAAGTATATTTGTCACTAGTCATTTAGAATACAAGTTATTTTAAAATTTGTTAGTCGCATAAAAGATATATAAACATATTTTTTATAGTAAGAATAAAATATAATTTCAAAAATATGCATCCTTATGAAAAATGCGTAATGTATATCATTTTAAAAGATTTTGTAGAAAAATAAACACATTTTAAAAACCATATGCGACAATTATTCACATAATAGGATATAACTTACGTTATTTGTAGCCGAACTGTTCCTCAACACATTTTGCAACTTTTCGCTGTCAAACGCTTGGAAAGCTTTATCAGTAGGAGCGAACACTGTACGTGCATCCGAGCTTTTTAAATGTGCTAAAAATCTTGGACTGCTATTGGCTAATTTATAAAATTCCCTGTTGAAAAAAAATATTGGTAAAGTCATGAAATGTGAATCAGTTGGATCTATTTAAATACAAATGTCGAAATCACTTTATGATATCAGTAGCCGCCCTGCCTGGCGTTGCCCGGGCCCGTAATAATATTCTTAAATAAACCTGAATTTCTATCGAAGGACCGTTGCGATAGGGGAGGAGAGGCGGTGCAAATTACCAGGGACCAACTCTTGTTGAGTTGGAAAATTGTGTAAAGTCACAGGTTAAGGATTTTATTTTTTACGTGTGACGAATTTTTGACTCTTTTATTCAAAATGAATTGATGAATTCAACGAAAATTGTGAATGTCTTCAATATTTTAAAATTTTATTTAAAATCTTTAGATGAAAAAGTAATTATAAATGCATCATGAAATGTAGTATTGAAAAAGAAATAAAGTTCCAAGTAAGCTATGTAGATTTAAAAAAAGATACTATTCAGGAAATTTATTTTTAATTTATTAGAGCCTGTTTATAACAAAGACATGCAATAAACGACAACATAAAAACAGATTTCAGCTATTCCCCCCAATTCATCAAAAAATGCAATTATGTTTTCATCAATTTAACCCTTTGAGCTCTGGGGTGTAAATTTTTTCAAAATTCCAAATGTCACATTGGCACCAGTATTTTGCAAAGAAAAAAATAGGTTAACAATAAACACGAAAAAATGCATTAAACCTTTTTTAAATAAATTTGGTCAAATTTTCTGGTGCCATTGTGACACTTCGGAATTAAAATTCTGTGGTAAAAAATTCTACCATCAGAGCTCAAGGGATTAAAGAGCCTGTATAAATAAGAAATTTATCACTGGTAGTTGCGTTTCTACATGAGATGGTTTTATTGTACCTTACTTCTGGCGGTAGCCCTGCATTGAAATTATTACCGGAACGGACAGGTTCTTCGCACGGGCAAGTTTCTATCATTTTATATTCTTAGAAAATTATTTCTGGTGCCATGTAGTGAGTATTTGTATAAATGATAGATTTTCTTTGTGTAAATATAAAAAACCCTTAAAATTTCAAAATACAAAGAAAAATAAATTAATTAATCAATTGGGTTATGTAAAATGTAATTTTATTATTAATAGTATTCGATCCATTTAAGTATATTTTTTCTGAAATAATTGATTTATAACTAAGAATATTTAAAAACCCTTAAAATGTCACTATATATACCTTTATATACCTATATATACCTTTGCTACAATTTATGACTGCATGTGAAAGCATTTTGTTTCTCATTAATTCAAAAGCTTTTTCAATACTGAAACTGAAAAACATAAAAATATTTCCGTACCACGCATTAACTCTGGAACGATGGATGTGTGAAACTTTTAGCTGAAATTTCTGAAGGTTTATCTGATCGAAATAATAAAGAGTGCCATGTAAGCACTCTCTGTTTTCTTTTTGCTTTCGAAATCACTAATTCAAAGTTTGATAAAAGAAATCTCATTACAAGATGTTACATACAGCTTAAAATATAGGTAATATAGAGAATTTAAATATTATTTCAAATTAGTTTAATGCACATCATTTAAATTCGTTTCAAACAATACTGTTCAAAGGGATTTTAATATTTGTTTCAATACATTTGTTTAAGTAATAATTTATAAAATAACTGATAAAACCATTTATAAAACATTTCAAAATTTAAAAACAAACCACAACCAAAATATATTAACATAATTTAAAAATAGTTTTATGTTGTGTTTTTATGCACATTAAGTAATATTATTGCATTTATTAGACGTTGATGTAAAAAAAAATAATTTTCATCATTTATGTGAAATCTCGAGAATTTTGATAATGTTTTTCTAAATTCAATTGGCGATGGGCTATTTAAAGATTTTTACGGATTTCATATTTTATTTTGTGTTATTCTTGAAATTCCAAAAGGGATAATTATTCTGCACTATTTGAAGTAGATATGACGTTTTCAAATTTTCAACATTAATTTCATCATAAATTCCAAAATTCAAGTGTAATGCACTAGTTAAAGATATTAACCGATTTCAAAAATCTTTTTTATTTCTTCTTTCTTTACAAGAAGAAAGTATTAGATTCGTGAAATTTTTTGAATTCCGGTTTTTGAAGGATTTGCACGTTTTAAGGATCACAGAATCAGAAAATCTTGATTTTACAAATGTATCTCTGTATGTAACATAAAAATTGTGGGCACTCTAGCTCAAGAACTAATGCATGGTATTTAATGAAAATTTAAATTGAGGCAGTCTCTAATTTAAATTGGTGCTGATTAGTTTTTGAAGTAAATCGGTGGCGCTGCTATGCTGCCTATTGTTTGATTACCGCAATAGCTCTATTTTCAAAATTAATACACGGAGTTTCCACATACTTCAATTCAATTAGTCCTTGATATAAAGTAACTTTTTTTTACGTTTTAATGTAAATTACTGAATAGATGGCGCTTCTCTGCTGCATTTTTAAAGATTTCCGAAACAGCTCTATCACAAGATCGAATGCACGGATTTCAATCAAACTTCACATTCGATTAGTCCTTGACATGAATTGATGCTATTATTCCTGTAAAACATGGTGACGTCACTGCAACGTCGTTGTGAAGTCACATTGTGACTTTGTGACCATCGATTGTCGATGTGACGTCACGTGACGTCGATGTGAAGTCACAGTGACTAAAATGTGAAGTCGTTATGGCCGTTTTAGAGCTTTTTTGTGACGTCACATTGTGACCACATTGTGACGTCACAATGTGACCAATATGTGAAAAGTGTGTCATTTGTGACTACTTTGACATTAACATTGTGACGAACTGTGAAAATTGTTTTAGAAAGTCACATCTTAGTCACAATGTGACGTCACTGAGTGGTGGCATTTTCGTCACAGATGTGATGTGACCAGAGTGACTCACAGTGACGTCATTGTGACGTCACTGTGACCATGCATGCTATGAGGGTTTTTAACACAATCAAACTGATTGGTAAAATTATCATACGAATTGAATATTTCCAGCTGAGCGAAAAATTGCCCAAGCCGGGAATCGAACCCGGATACTTGGCTTACAAAAGCCAATGTTTTACCTGTTAAGCTATCTGGGCGATATCCGGCTGGGATTTTTCGCTCAGATAACCTTATTGGTCGTAACATCTGGTCTGTCATTTGAAACAGCTCGCAGAAATAACCGCAGGTAATGGAACTCCATATAACGATGGATACGTAGATATACTATTATTTTTAACACAATCAAACTGATTGGTAAAGTTATCATACGAATTGAATATTTCCAGCTGAGCGAAAAATTGTCCAAGCCGGGAATCGAACCCGGATACTTGGCTTACAAGGCCAATGCTTTACCTAAGTATCCGGGTTCGATTCCCGGCTTGGGCAATTTTTCGCTCAGCTGGAAATATTCAATTCGTATGAATTGATGCTGTTTATATTTTGTGGTAAATAGCTTCCCAAATGGCGTTCCTATACTGCATTTGTTACGATGTGTTTAAGAGTTCTATCTCAACATCTAATGCATGGATTTCCATCAAACATAAGATTCAGTTAATCCTTCACGTGAATTAGTGTTGTTTACATTTTTGTGCCAATAGCCCTACAGGTGGCGCTGCTATGCTGAATTTTATAGAATTTACACAATTTTAGTGATACTTATATCTTAAGAACTAATGCACGGAATTTCATATCTTTAAAATTCTCATGATGGACAAAGATTGCTATTAAATTTTGGCGCTGCTATAGCACATTTCGAAATATTAACATATATGAGATAGAAAAAAGTTTTGGAATTGCTACATTCAACTAGTGTGTTTTGTTCTTTTAATTACAAAAGACAACTTTTCCCTTCTATTAGAAGTTGATATGAAAAACTTCATTTTGTTCGACCTACTCTAATGTATAAGCACGAATAAATAAATAAATAATGTGGATACAATTAAATCATTGTATGCATTCTTACTGTTTTTTTAAACTTATTCTTCATAACTTAATAAATAAATATATCCAAAAGTAATCTTTCTTACTGTTTCATTGATTCTGAAATTAAATGTGTTTAGAATAGTTGCTACAGGATAAAATGTAAATGAAAGAATGTCTTAAAAATGAAATAAGTAAGTTAAGAAATATTCAACAATATGAGAAATAAAATTTTAAAAACAGGAAGAATTTATACACAGGAAATACAATAAATATGATAAACATGAGTTTTTAAAAATAAATCAGGCCAGGGAAAACCGTTTTTAACAAATACTATGAACAATTCTTAATGAACTAATTTAAATAACTTTAACTTAAATTAATAGATTTTTGTAAATTCCCTTTTTAAATATATATTTATAGGCACATATAAAGAATTTTAACAATCATTTTCTGTGGTTTAGAACGAAATTTAAATGAATTAACTTTATTAAGGTCCAATTTTCAACAGTGTCGTTTCGGTTTTGACTTTGTAAGTGTAGGACATAACAAGAGAACCACATTGTTGCCACAGAAAGAACGACATCGGAATATAAAAAACAAACATTCTTAATTAGGCAGACATTAAAGACTTATGCAGCCGGCGAAACCGTGTAAAATTAACCCATTTTAACGCCCGAATTATTTTCTTCGCTAAAATTTAAATTTTGTATTTCCCACCACTTTTAAAATCAAATTAACTTTTATCTAAATTTATCGAGGATTCTGTCTTGTGAAAGAAGGTATATATTTATCTTCCTTTTTACTGGTGCGAAAACCGCTTTCTTGCTGCTTTTGAAACCGTCCTCAAAAGAGGACGCTGGGCGTTAATGGGTTAAATAACAGGAACAACACATAACTCATATAAACTTAAAAAAATAATAATAAAGTGCTTGATTGTTTATGTTTAAATTCATCATAAGTGATGCATAGCTGCCAACATCTTCCGCTTTTTCAGCCCGGAAAAAATTTACAGAAAATTTTACCGTTTCAAATCGCCGTAATCTTCCGATTGAATAAGTCAAAATTTTCTATTAAATTTTTCCGGGCCAAAAAATCGGAAGAGTTGGCAACTATGGTAATGCGTATAAAGTTATATAAGAAAATAACATCAAACTAACTTAATTGCTAGACGTGATAAAAATACATTTCAAAGGCAAATAAATACCTTTATATATTTAGGTTGACATGCTTCACGTATAGCCAATGGAGTTGTGAATAATGAGGAGGAGACATATAGTGTATTGCCTACCAGTTGCAGGTGAAGTAACTGAGGAGGTCACAAGATTACGGTTTTTTTACGGATTAACAGTTTCTGATTACCGCCGGTGAAAACTTCCACCAGTAAACTTAAGTATAAATTATCATATTATTTAAAATCCTTATTGTTGTGAAAATTCTGTCAAAATATGCTTAAAATTTTCCATTTCATTTTATTGGTGTTAGATTGCACAGGCATTATAATGTTTTCATTGAAAGTGATAGGATGTTGTCTTGGTAGTCACAATATTGCGAAAGTATCATCGGTCAAGTAAGCTTCCACCAGTAACAAAAGGAGTTTTTGTCATTATTTTTTATTGAAAATTTTCATTAATCATTATTCGTACGGATACCGTTATTTTCCAGGTGCCATAGCAGCATTTCATTATAGAAAAAAAGATATAATTCAAAAGCGCGTAATTTCTTTTTATTTAATCAGAGATTTTCTGCGACAAAAACACTACTACCCAAAAATTTCCTGGTTATGCAATTCCGGGACCCGTACGAATCCAGTTAATGTAGGTGTTTAAACAAGAAACAAAATTCTACATTAATTTGCAGGTGGAAGCATGCCGTGCAAGTATTTGTCTAATTTTGCTTAAGAATGTGTCCGACGTCAAATTTTCATTTTTTATATTTTTCTAGAAATTCGGCTTGTTTGGTTCGAGGGTAGTGGCTGCAGACGAAATTTTGCGGCTGTAACGGCGATTGACCCACCAGCCACCCCCTACCTCCTCCAAAACTAAGGATGGACGAGACGTGGTTTTTAAGTAGCTTCATTGCCCTGGTTCCAAGCCGTCCCACTTTTCAATGTCTTTGTCTAATTTTGCTTAAAAATATGTCCAGTATCAATTTTTCATTTTTTTTCCTATTTCTCTAGAGCTTGCAATTATTCGGGTCGAAGATTGCGGTTGCAGACGAAATTTGGCCTCCCCCGTGGCGGCCCTTACGAAAGCGGTTATATTTCAAGCCTAACTATTTTAAGGATACGTAAGTTCTTCTCTTTTAATAGTTTCATGGTATAAACTAGATTTACATCGGTAATTTTTCGCTTTAGGTGACCTGATTAATCTTCATTGCCGGTATGAAATGTAAATATAAATTGTTACTTTTTTCAAATATTTGTCACACTCCTTCAAAACAGTATCTATCGGCATTTTTGCTCCTGGAATCGCAAACAAGAACTATATTTTTTTAAATAATGAAACTTACAGTGTCACTTTATCCTCCTGTATTTGGAAATTATAGCATGTTTTTATTATTATTATCATCCTCAAAAATTACTTAGATTTAAAATGATCGTATTTAGTACGACAAATGTTTGGTACAAATATATCCCCTCAGAAATTTTTATTTTCATCATAACCTTTCCGTACATAAATAGAGAATGTATCAATCACAGACGACGATAAGTAAAAATTTAAAATAAATGTATCTTATAGCTAAAGTATTAGGTTTCACGGAATAATTAATTTTATTCAAAATTTAACTTTTCAACAAGTAATTTCGACAAATGCAATATTTAAGAAGGTCAAAAGAATAAAAAAAATGTAAAATATTCAAAAGACATTACCCTAATCTCTCATCCTTTTCCTCTTCAATGTGCTCCCAAATGGTTTTGTCAATCACCATAAGAGGTTTGCTGATCAGATGCACCACTCCATTGTTTACTGGAATATTTGGTCGTATTATTTTAGAACGAACAACGCCCTTTCTGTGCCGAGTGTCACCTTGGATCGTATTACTTTGTATGTACCCTTGAAAAATAAAAGATTTACCAACACACATTTTTTTTCTAAATGTAAACAGAAATACAAATATAATAATCTATCACCATACTTTTATTCAATAATAAATGAAAATTATTCTACTAATAATCGTTAAGAATTGTTTGAGTAATAAACACAAGAACACCCGGAAGGAGTCGATACGACTCCAATCATGTGATTAAATTTCAATTCGAACCAGAAAAATTTTCTTGTTATATTTTAAAAGTAATTCACACAGATTTACGTTAAATAAATCAGTTAAAAATTTTTGAATAAAAATTCTGGTTAGAAATATTATTATCAAACTTGAGTCAAATTTCCGGGCGTTCTAGTGTTAAATAGTATTTTTTAAACTTTATGCCATAGTTCAACGGCTTAAAAGTAATAGTTCATATGTAAGTCTAATCAACTTTCTATAAGATTCGTAAATGTGTTTCAAAGTGAGGCAATTATCACGTTTTTTCTTTACTTTTGCCTGTTTCCTCTTGAAAATAGAGTATGTAGTATTTAGTGTTATTTTGGTGATAAAACGCAAAAGGATTCATATGCATTATAGTTCATGAGCATCGAAGACATTATAATGATGTTGTGCTATTTGAAACATTACGAAACTTCTACGCAGTATTGATATTTATTAAAATTCCTCTACAGAAAATGGCGTATATAGCATTAAATTTCATTTACAGGTTCTCCAAAAACAATTGTAATAAATTATTATCAATTAGCAAAATTTTCCGGAAGTGCTACATCACGCATTAGTTATGCGATTCGTTTTCGAACTTATCTAAATTGCACTATATTACGAAGTCTTAACTGAACTTAATCATTGATACATAGGGCCCCACAAAAGAATTTTTGTACATCATTATCTAATTATCGCAAGGATTGCTGAAAGTACATTTGCAAGTGAGTTATACAGTTTACAGCTGAAATATAGTTCTAGGATAGTATGCTCTGGGTAATATAAATACAATACATGATGTCATATGAACATAATGATTTAACACTAGAACCGCTGCGACGGGTCATTTTGACCCATTTCATATGGAAAAATGTCGATTCGAACCAGAAAATTCTTAATAAAATAAGCTAAATATATGCTGGGCAAAAATATTTTCAATTAATAATATAAGCAGTTTTAAATACAAATTCCGGTGAGGAATATTTTTATAAAATTTGAATGAATTTTCCCGCGGTTCTAGTGTTAAAGTATATTACTGTCCATGAGTGGGACTTAACCCATTAAACGCCAAAACTTTAAGGTTGATATTTTCAATTTTTTAGAAGAACATTTTTTTCCAGCACAAATTTTCAAAGATATTTTTCCTTTAACCCTTTGCGGCGCAGTGGTTTCATAGATAAACCACTTAATTTTAATTCCCAAACGCCACATTGGCACCGGAATTTTGTTTAAAAAACATACTGTTTATTGAATGCGTGTAATATAGCGTTTTCTTATTTACAAATAAAGTTGTTTTCAAATTCCGGTGTCAGTCATAAATTTCAACACTTAAGCAATGAATATACCCTGCGCCGCAAAGAGTTATACGAACTGACATTTTCATGTCTTTCAGTAAAACCAATTCTTTAATTGAAAACTACTGATGGGTATGTAAATAACTTAAATGTGTGTAGTTATTTTGACCGTTGCATAAACGCAACACCAGCGAGTAATGAGTTAAGGAAAATTTTATATCAACTGTTTTATGCGTCTTCTAAAATCCTTATTTAGATGCTTTCATAGCATCAAAAAATAAAATTTCGTGTTAATAGACTAGTAAAGATGGAAAGTGTAATAATATGTGCATAGCGTATGATTTTACTTTGATCAATTTATTGAACAATTTATTGATCAATTTATTGATCAATTTACCGTAATTTTGGGCAGATAAGCCGCGGCTCAAACAATTCTATTTTGACCCAGAAATTTTCAAAAATATAAAGTAACATTTCGTATCGCGTTATATATTTATCTTTAATTACTGAATAATTTTTCTGGGTCGAAACTGAATTGTTTGCGCTGCGGCTTATCTATCCAAAATTTTGGTATTTTAATACATTTATTAGTGAATAAACAATTTACATATATACTTAGGGATGAATTTTCCATGTTTCTGCACACCAGTATTTTATTAGAGAAAAAATATTTCATTCAATCTAACCATTTTTGCAATTTAAGAGATCAACACTTTCTCTAACAAAATACTGGTGTCCAAAAATGCGGAAATATCATCCCTAATATTTACATACAAATGTATGTACATAAATATAAACTATGCCCTTCAAAAATCGTATATTTTACATATTATTAATCTGTTCAATTTAATTTAATCTATTATACTCTAATGTATCTATCTGATAATCTAACATACATAAAAATCTATCTTTATTTTAACTTAGCTGCTATATATTTTATTTTTCTAATTATTCTATGTTATTTTATGTTCTTCATTTAATTAAAACGACTTTTTCAATAATTTCCTTAGCGAATAATTTCGGAAATTATTAAACATATAAATATAAAATAAATCGTTTAAAAATCTTAATGTCTTAACTTTTTTAATTTATATAATTAAAATGAAGTGTTTTTGCGCATGAATGCATGCATGTAGGCGAGTTGCGTGGCAATCTATCGCACATAAAGATCTGTAACATTCATTCTGGATGAACAAAGTCATGTTCGTCTGCCCATAAAAACTGACATAAGGAATCCTCATTATACGTATTTACTCTATATTTTAACCGTTATTTTGCGCTTTTTCAACCTCTCCTGCTATACTCTAACTACAACAAAAGTTATAAGTGTTTATTTTTTCTACCCAAATGTAGTACACTTTTCTCACTTTTCATTAACCCTTTCCGGCGCAGACAAATTCTGTTAGTAAAATGAGAAATTATCGACTCATACCGGAATATACTAAAGACTTTTTAAGAGATCAAGAACTCCTTAATTTAAGCTTTTATTGTAAAAGCGAGATTTTATTAAAATGTTATTGGTGCCAATTGCAAGTTTGGAATTAAAATTAGGTGTTGCCAAAGCGGCAACACTGAGCCGGAAAGGGTTAACCCCTTGGGGACAAGCGACACGTATACGTGCCGCAAAAAGGCTTAAGAATTCTTGTTTATCCACACCAGTAAAATTTTACTGTAAAATTTGTCTTAATTAATCGAAACATTTTCTCGATTTAATAAGGCACAAATTTCTGTTTTTAAAAACCGGTGGCAAAACTTTAAAAATTTCGTAAAAAGCTCCTATCGCGAAGGGGTTAAGCTTTATTCCGAATTCGCACAGCGTCTATTCGATCACACGTTAATAATCACAGACTTTAACATTTAATTTTTTTTATATAAATTTTCGTTTGCTTGCGTCTTTCTGTACTCTCTGGCGATATTTTGTCATTTATAACCCTGAAGGATGCGCACTGGGCCTTATAGACCCAAAGTGCGTAAGGTTTTTTACAATTATCATCACAATTTTTTAAAGTAACCTTCAACTTATTTTGTCGCATAATTGTCTCCGTTTAAATAAGGTGGCAATTATTATTTGTATTTGATGATAATAAAGTAAAAACGATTCATACCCTGGGTAAGCGCGCGTTCTCCCAGGTTAAGATTGATCTAATTTTAGTCATAAATTCCCAATTTCAGGATATTTTCCATCTTTTTAATAAACTTTTTCCAACATTCGTGCAGCATCTACTCGATTTTGTGGGTTTTTGGATCCGAAACTAAAGTATATTTTTAGTAAAATTAAGGTAGATTTTTGTGAACGATTTCAAAATGAAATTTTGTCATTTAGACTTAAAAGTTTTGCCGTAATTGGCGAAAGACATGTGAAAGAAATCACGGCACTGCGGCTTGTGGAATGCCGTTTAACTGAATGCAAAGAGTACCATCTCATTCGACTCATTCAATATGTATTTGATAATAAAATTTTATATCATTTTAAATATTAATATTAAAAGCTAAATTTTCTTCATGTTTCAGTATAATCATAATGATTGTCAAAATTGTATACTATAAAGTTTTTCTCTATTTAAAAACTTCTTCAATATTTAATATGATATAATACTGAATGATAGAAAGTTTCATAAAGTCGAAAATATATAATATATTTAAAGAAATATAAAGCATTCAAGCCATTCCCAAAGTTGATTGGAACTGCCGGTAAAACATTTTTCGTTTCAATTTTGTTTTCAGAAAAAAATAGTTAATGTATACAATTAAAAAAATAATAGCTACTTACATTTATCATCGTCTTGTTTAGGTGAATCGTTGATAATTTTCAGTTCTACTTTCAAGTTATCACCCCACGTTTCAGATTTGTACGTCTTTTTGCTCATAGTCCGTAAAAACAAAACATGATTTGATATAACGTGACTCCTTACGACCTAAAATTAGGAATAATAAAATATACATTAAAAAAAATTTCTAAAAAATGTTACTACGCAAAATTTACGAGCATATAGAAATGTTCTCATACATCCAAAATCCATGAAATAAGTAGTTATTTAATGTCAATCACATAAAAATTTAAATATACTGAGAGAAAAAAGCTTTCCAAAAACGTAACATTTTGCATAAATAATCCTTCAAAGCAAATATCACGAATTTTTTTAAAATTATTCCTTTACTTAAATAATAAACAAAGGAAAAAAAACGGACCTCTTACCTTTGAAAAAATTTGCAGAACAGTTTCTGCACACGAAATACTGAAAGTTTAAAAAGCAATTAAATTTGAATATTATGTAAATTTTGACCACCCGTCCCACATATTGAATTCGTATAATATAATAAATGGAAAGACTAATATGCGAATATCGTTATTATATAGTAATAACGATATTACTGATAGTCTAAAATATTAACGATATTTCGTAGTATTATTGATATTATATAGTATTAACTATACATCGTTATTATATAGTAATTTTAGCAGTTTCTGTATCCATGGCACGTAAATCTTGTGAGCTTTCCGTAGCTATCCATGAAAGTGACCTCCTTTTCGAATCTGGATTAAGTAATCAATAAATAGATACGTGGTTCAATTTAACCTCTTTACCGGCAGCAGGTATATTCGAGGTGTCCCAATCACATCATGGGCCCTTGAGGCCCTTTAAGCACATTTCATGCAACGTTCCCACGTGAGTCCCTTTAGAAATCCTTTACACAGTCCATCACGCCATACGGTTCATATTTCCGGTTCCTGCTGCGCACTGCCCAGCGCACGTCACGCAGCCTAACTCCCAAACAAAGAGAAGATCCATCGATTGGGACACCTCAATTCACTCAGAGCAAGAAATAATCAAGTGGTTCCTTTGTTTGGTTCACCACCCCTGGTTCAGCCAAATAACCCGCAGGAACTGAACATCTATGAAGGCGTCGGGACCACTACCGAATGCCGAGGATTCCGGATGGGAGTTGCTTTACGGAAGTCTTTCAAGATCAACATTTTTGGTCACCAGCAATGCTGATATGGAAAGTATTCTTTTACCCCATACTCTTATTTCTGGCTTAACAATTTGAGCTCTGGAAGGAAAATTTCTTCAAAATTCTAAATATCACTTTGGCACCAGTATTTTGCAAAGAAAGAAAACCGGTTACCGATATACGCGGGAAAAAAAAATGCATTAAACCTTTTTCAAGTAAATTTCGTTGAATTTTCTGGTGCTGTTGTGATATTTCACAATTAAAATTACGTGGTAGAAAATTCTACCATCAGAGCTCAAAGAATTAAACATTTCTCATGTCTCTTATATAATAACGAAATAAAACGTGAGTGATCGGAAAACAAATAAGCTGCGAACTGGCCATTCTAGAACGCTAAATTCAAGACAAAAGAGGGGGGGGGGGGGTCATCATAAAGCAATATACTAAAAATTCATTTCTAAGTGCTCAAGAAATGATTTTTGATGTCATTTTAACTTCGACAATATTAATTACATAACAAACTATTAAAAATGTCCTTCATAATGTAAATAATCGAGAAAGATCCTGTCGAAAAATATCATTTATAAGTAATACAAATATAGTGTAAAAAAATGCCAAAGCCTATGTCGGCAAACCACCGGAGTTTTTGGAAAAAAGTTATTTTATCTATGAAAGTAAGCTTAATATTTCTGCTCAAATGGAAAAAAATATTGTGTGTGGAAAGCAAAACACGCCCTTTCTAATAAAAAACATGAAGCAAATTGCAAAACATATCATTTTTTCATAAAATGATTTGAGATTGCATTTCTTTTAATGAATAGAGTTTTGAATTTAGAATAGTAGACGTACAGTATACTGTCGGCCATGTTGTTTGTACTGGTACCGTTATTTTCCAGGTGATGTACCATCATTTCTTTATAGAAAAATAAATTTAGTTCAAAAGCGCAAAATTTCATCTTATATAATCAGAGATGTTCTATAAGAAAATACTGATGCTGAAGAATTCCCTCGTCGTGAAATTCCAGGACCCGTACTAACCGTATACAAGACTGCGAGTGACGTAACTGAGGAGATTGTCACAAGATGGTGTCTGCTTTTTTTAAAAACTATTGATTATCGCTGGGCAGATTTCCCATTAGTGAAATTGAACAGAAAATTTCATCTTATTTATGGAATTATTTTCGTTCACGTATGATTTTTTTTTAATTGGTGTGACTTTGCCTGGTAAAAATAACAATTTTGCTTCACTGGTTGTCACAAAATGGTTGAAACGTAGGACCTGACTATGGCAAAGTAACCAGCCACGAGTAAAAATGAAAAAAATTTTCTGCCATTTTTTATTACTCATATTTTGCATTAATATACAGAGTTTAAATAAGGAGAAATTTTCTATATAAATTTACTGGGGGAAGTTTCTACCGGCGGTAAGCAACTTTTGCGAAAGCAGTTACAATAGTGTAATAAGATTTCACAATGGCTAAAACTTAGAATTACAGTTTTACACAAAATAAAATATTCAATGATGATAAACATTTCAATTAAAAACTCGCCGAAGATTAAAATTGAATATATATTATTTTACTCGACAAATCTTAAATTTAGTCAGATATTTCCTTTTAAATTAATTAGATTAATGTACAAATTACACTAATGGAAAACAGAAAACAATAATCGCAGAACTACTTTCCTTAAATATATATCATTCTATAGATTATTCCTAAGTTAGCCAATTAATAGAGGGTAATGTAATCGAACATGATAATCAATCTAAACGGTTAACGCAATACAATGAGAGAAATGTAATCTGATATCACCGTATAAACGCTACATTCAGATATAGAAACAGGTAAAACAGAGAAATTTCACTGGGTAATTCCATTGGTTTATGTTGTGTAAATAGCTGATAACTGCTATGCTTGTTGGATACCGTTATTTTAGAAAAGTTTGCTTCGCTTTATTCAATTAATGATATATCTGAGATAATTTTAAGTCACATCTTTCCCTTATAATATACTGGTAACCCTAAATGATAATATGTAAGTTACACTACAAGTACTCATGAAATTAGCCTACTGTGTATTTTTAAAACTGTGAAAAAAAATTGATGCAGATAAAAATAAACGTTCATTTCAACTACAAATTTGTATAAAAAACCATCTGAGCTTAAATCGAATTTATTAGTTTAATCATTAATCTATAATGTTGGATGAAAATTTTTATTTATTATATGAATTAGACTAACGCATAAATTATTTGAAGATAATAAAGATAACAAAAAATTAATACGTAATTTCAAGTCGCTATATATTCGTTAGTGAGATTTTAAGGTAAATGAATGGTTCTAATCGTACAATTTATAAGGTAAGTGCATTAATTTATCATAAATGTAGATTAAAATATTTTCCAGAAAATAAACAGAAGCTAGGTATAATTACCATTTTTACATGAATTAGTTTATTCCTTAGAATAAATTAAAATCATAAAATGTATTTTAAAATATATAATAGATTTCAAAAGAATCTTATCATAATTTTGTATTATGCTAAGAAGAGCTCTAAAAGCGTTGTAATTAAAAGATTTAAATAAAGATCACTAAACATAAACGTGATAATAAAATTGAATGAAACCAATTATTTTGTTAAGTATATGCATTCGGAGAAATTAAGTGTTTACAAATTAATATACGTTATTAATAATAACAAATAGCACAGGGAAGCATTTTGTGTGAGTTTAGTAAATTGTGTCATCGCCATCACTTGTTTAATATGTAGGCAGAACAGCATACCTTTGGTATTGTATGCTTACAAATCCCCTATTTGTGATATATTAACAATGCTATATACAATGTTAGAGTAATATAAATTCCTCTCGTTAACAATCTGACAACATATATTGGAATTCCTGCAAAGCTCAGAAATAGAAATATTATTATTAAGTTTTGTATCAAACAATGTTTTTCAAATATTTATGAAGCGTTTACTTAATTAGAAATCAAACATTAACAACTAGTGGCTTTGGTAACGAATTTGGAATTTTTTTTTTAAATTCAACATGTATAGATGAAAATACGTAGAACTATAATAAAACCTTAACGCAAATTATGCTTCAGCAATAAATCAGGGCAAATTTCAGGATTTTTGAACTAGTGATTTTTACTGTATTGTGCATAAATATAAGTATCATTAGCTTAAAATAGAACATTGTGAAACTGGTGCAATTTTTAGTTTTGTAAGGCTTTTGTATTTGTCTCAAACTGGGTCCGAAATATTGCAAATATTTTTTAATCTGTAAATTAGTTACTCATATTGCAATGCTCTGATTACCACTCGTCAAATTTACTCTGTGGGATGAATATTTTGTGGAAATAAAAAACTTAATTTTTTTTTTTTTACCTTCAAGTAAGCATTAAATATACTATACTATTAAAATTTATTTTATAATAAAAATATAGCTATGCGCCTGGTCACTGACGTCGAAATACTAAATGACAGAGGACACGAGGTATGACGTCATAACTAATCGACCGTCGGCCATCTCACTCGTGTTGAAATTCACGCCGGAAAATTTTGAATAGATTATTTTTTATTCTATTTGTGGAATATATCATATTGTAAAACAATAATAACTATTTAAACTTATTGGTGAGCATCCGGAATTTCTAAATAAAAATCCAGCCTAATGCGGGATGCCACAGTGTGATCGCATCTGGCTGATTTTTTATTGCTAGTGGATTACAAATTATCACCAGTAAGTTTAAATAGTTTTTGTTGTTTTATAAAATGGAATATTTCACAAATAAAAGTAAAGAATATATCTATTCAAAATTTTCGAGTGTGACTCCCAGCACTAGTGATAAGGCTGTCGATTAGTGATGACGTCACACTCGTGTCCTCGTACCTTGAATATTTCGATAGCATAGGTCAGGTACGATAAGTGATAGTTCAAATTGTTTGAATTTGTTAAATAGTTTTGAAAGCATTAATTTTCTAAAATGCTTTAAAAAGATATTCACAAATTTCAATCTCACCAACAGTTAAAAAAATGAGATAAAATAATAAAGAAGTAGAATTGTAAAGATTTCCAACTGCTCAAGCAAGATTGCGTATAAGTTTTAAGATGAGATGATATGGTGTAACGCGTAGATCAATGCAGTTTGGACGCGTATTTTGGATATTTCTGGCAAATCATGTGTAGATATCACATTTCACAGATAACGATGTATATCTGTGGAAAATACTATTACAATCTATGCTATAAAATAAAAATATGTCCATGAGTAACTCTGAAATCAAACTAACGATTTCAATACATGACCAATAAACTTTGCTTGTATTGCATATTTTTTAGCTTTTAAATATCACAAAATGTCCATTGTTATACTCTTAAATACAAAAAAAAAAAAATAAATAAATAAAAAAATAAAAAAAAAATTAAATGCAATTTCCTTGGAAACTGCACCTAAGTTTGTTGATGTTTTATGGTTGTTAAAAGAAATTTAAGCATGATTTAAAGAAATCATTTATCTTTATCGCGCAGATGCTGATTAAGAAAGATTAACTCGCTTAAAATAACACAGATTTTTCAGATTTTTATTTTATTTTTTCACGGCAGCTAGGATTTCATGCCGAAATAAAAACATCATCAATAAATGGATAAAATAAAATAGTTTAAATAGAAACAAACATGTAATCAAATCTAACAAACATGTAATCAAACTGTGCGTTTAAAACATTGAAATTATTAAAATAAAAATACGGCTGTGAATAAAGATATCTTTAGCTATTTCAGGGTTCGCACACTCCTTATATTTTGTAAGGACTCTGGCACCAGTATTGAAGATAGGAAAATTTATATTTAAGGCGACGGGTATGGGAAAACAGTGCTTTTACCCCCGACTTATCTCGGGGCAGACGGTGAAGTGGTTAATTTTTAAGATACACAATTCACAAACACCGCCTCGATTCACAATTTTCGCAATATTTTTCTGCAGTGAAATCTATTGAAAATACTGTAAAAATTTATTGGTAGATGTGTGCGAACCCTGTATTTATATTTTACTTAGCGGAATTAATTCCCTTCAAATACGAAAATATCAATTTTAATAAATTTAAAATCTCAATTTGAATATATTATCAAAAGCACATAAAATGCTTTTTTTCGAGGGGGTTGGGGGGTTACTAGTAATCTATCGGTAAAAATTTAAATCCGCATACAAACTCCCATTTTTAGCACTTTCCAACAAAGTTGAAAAGTGCTTATGCATTCGGTTTGTCTGGCCGTCTGTCCGCGCTCTAACTCCCGTAAATATACTCGGATTGCTATGAAATTTTTATGCGTTATTGATGTTTACCCTAGCACGAACCCTATTGAAAATGAAGTATCTACCATGATTAGTTTATCTACAGGGAGAATCAAAAGTTTCCCATTACATTACGGCCTATGGGGAAAAATCGTTAATATACTCGGATTGCCATGAAATTTTAGGACTTTATTGAGGTTTACCCTAGCACGAACCCTATTGAAAATGAAGTATCTACCATGATTAGTTTATCTACAGAGAGAATCAAAAGTTTCCCATTACATTACGGCCTATGGGGAAAAATCGTTAATATACTCGGATTGCCATGAAACTTTAGGACGTTATTGAGGTTTACCCTAGAACGAACCTTATTGAAAATGAAGTATCTACCATGATTAGTTTATCTACAGAGAGAATCAAAAGTGTCCCATTACATTACGGCCTATGGGGAAAAACCGTTAATATGCTCCGATTGCCATGAAATTTTAGGACGTTATTGACGTTTACCCTAGCACAAGTCCTATCGAAAATGAAGTTTCTACCATGATTAGTTTATCTACAGGGCGAATCAAAAGTTTCCCATTACATTACGGCCTATGGGAAAAAATCATTGAAATACTCGGATTGCCATGAAATTTTAGGACGTTATTGACGTTTACCCTAGCACAAATCCTGTCGAAAATTAAGTTTCTACCATGATTAGTTTATCTACAGGGCGAATCAAAAGTTTCCCATTACATTACGGCCTATGGGGAAAAATCGTTAATATACTCGGATTGCCATGACATTTTAGGACGTTATTGACGTTTACCCTAGCACAAATCCTGTCGAAAATTAAGTTTCTACCATGATTAGTTTATCTACAGGGCGAATCAAAAGTTTCCCATTACATTACGGCCTATGGGAAAAAATCATTGAAATACTCGGATTGCCATGAAATTTTAGGACGTTATTGACGTTTACCCTAGCACAAGTCCTATCGAAAATGAAGTTTCTACCATGATTAGTTTATCTACAGGGCGAATCAAAAGTTTCCCATTACATATTTTAAATATATTAAGCTTTTTCATGTATAATAAAATTGATATATGTCTCTGAAGCTTAATATAAATTATACGCCACTGTCTTGCATAATATGAAGTACATAGCATTTACAGGGCCACACAAAAGATTTCAAATAGTATATTTTTTCCGAAGTACCGTATATGTGTCCAATGATGGCTGATGGAGGGATGAAATGCATTTTAATTATGATATGCGCGTTTAGATTTCGCTAAATATATGCACATTATATGGTGTGTATAAATGTTATAGTTGATATACAGGGCTACCCATAAAGAGCTCACCAACATTACTGAATATGAGCGTAAATTATTTAAACGTGGTTCTTAAATAACCTATGCATTTTTACGCTGAGCTTCATTCAATTTACTGAGAAATGTTTGCAGAATATAGATAAAAGGATATACTGGGCCACGCAAAGAATTCGGTACATGGACGCATATGAATGATGATTTATGAGAATGTGATTTCAGTTGTTTTAAAAGTGTTTTAGTTTACAATAAATTTTAGCCTAATGCTGACGTGTAATAAAGGTACATTGTAAACTACAGGGCTGAACAAAAGTATTCAAGTATGTTTCCATCTAATAGTATGAATTGCTGAAAAAGAAATCTCAAGCTACTGGGTATTTTCTTGTTAAGCTAAATTTTCCAATTATATGAACTGACATATGAAATACAGGGCTATTCTAATGTACTGGAATACATATTTGGGTATATTTGGCTATACACTATTATTTCCCTAAATAACAAAGTTTTGTTAAAGATTTCATTAAGTGTTGGAAAGTGCTTCATAATCTATGCTTAACGCATGATTTTTCATACTTGTTTTTATTGGAAAGCATATGATAAATATAAGAAGAAGAATATATCAAAATATGGCAATATATTATTAAGCAAAGCAATTTCTTGAGAGCTTAGATTCATGTTACTAATTATGTGACATACTTTTATTTGAAATGCTTTCAATTAATCTGTTTATTTAAATACTTATTTCGATATACAGTAATATTTTGCTTATTTCTTTAAGATAGCTTGAAGATGAGACAATTTTAATCAAAGGTATTTCGTTTAATACCTGATTTTGACTTCAAAGAATATATTTTTACATTTTTTAAATAAATAATTTCACGCTTAGACAAAGTTCAACTATTTGTACTCTTCTACAAACCTGCAATTATCTAACTTTTCCATTGGCAGGGGGATTACAATATATGCTATTATTATTTACATCAGATCATTATTTCTTTGAAAATGAATCGTCGTCGAAACAGATTGATTATACTTTCTAATAAATTTATCAAAGCTTTGTGTTTAAAGCTTGATTGTAATTTAAAAAATTAGATCTGCACTCGATTATGTTTTAATGAATATGATCAAATAATCTTGTTTTTAATTCCATCGAAAAAAAAGAATGCGTTCTTAATTATTACTAATATTATTTAAACAGATTAATTATTGTAATTAATATTCTGAAAAACATCTCTACCTAATGTTGAGATAGGCATACAAATATAGATTTTTCTATAGATTCATTTTGATCCGTGGAGTATGCGCCGGAAATTACAGTATGTAAAAAATTCCCAACGGTTTTACACATATTTCAGGGAAAATGCAAAGTACTGCTATCCATGTTTTTGAAGTTAATAGAATTTTTACTTGTTTTGTGACTTTTGGATTACCTGTTATTTTTACAAAGAAGCTCGATAATAAAAATTAGCAATTTTATAAACTATTTATGATCCAACATTTATTGAAATAATGCAAAATTTATCGCCGCATCACAATATCCTCATAAAAATCTCTCTTAAAATTTTTGAAATAGAATATAAAGTTTATCATTAATACTGGAGTAATACAATAAATAAATATTTTTATATATTTCATGTACATCCAAAAAGTCCTTTCATGTACATATCGTTTAATATTTTACATGAAAAAGAAAAAAGATTTTAAAAATAAAAGCTTTAACATTGACTATTTCATGCAGATAATAAGGAAGTTCTGCTTCAATGTCTCTTTGCCGTCAAAGTTTTGCCATGAGCTGTTGCATATAATTTTTTTCTATTTTACTTACTTGGTCGAATTTTATTTCATTTAGGAAAAATATGACATAACAACTGAATAAGTTAAGTTCTATCCATACAACTTTTGTTCTAAAATTTAATTTAGTAAAATTCAATCATATAAGCAGCCAACGAACTAAAAAAATGTAAAACATCATCCAATATTATGTTTCATTTTTCAGGGAAAAAAAACACATCTATTTTTATCTAGGAAATCAATATTTTCTCCAGAGTAAAATGAAATAAATGTTTGCTTCGTATATGAAATAAAACTTGTTTAGAAAATGTTCACATTATCCTGTTTTCATTAATACAAACATTTTATTTCATATAATTTCATAAACGTGTTGTTTGTATATGTTCAGTCATTCATTCATTTCTCTTTTGGCTTTACGTTAAATATTTTTATTTTTGTTTGTATCATAATGCTTTCAATATTTCTTTTTTCCTAACTGGCTGAATAAGGAAAAAATCATGAACTCTAAAACTCTAAAACTCTTTTAGAATGTACATTACATAAAATACTTAATTTATTTCTTTACCGACTCGAAAAAAATAACCCCGAAGAATTCAACAAAAAATGCCAATAATAGAAAAGCTAACTAAGTCGCATCAGAGTTTCCTGTCTATTCTTTACTATTTAAATGTCGTACTATAAAAAACTCTTCCTCTTAATATAAAATTTCAGAGTCCTGCTTCTTTTACATTTACTATTGTATAAATAACTTAACCCTTTCCGGCGCAGTGTGTCCGGTCTGGACACACCAAATTTTAATTCCAAACTTGCAATTCGCACCAATAATATTTTTATAAAAATTTGCTTTTACAATAAAAGCTTAAATTAGGGAGTACTTGATTTCTTAAAAAGTCGTTTGTGAATTCCGGTGTCAGACGATAATTTCTCATTTTTCTAACAGACTTTGTCCGCGCCGGAAAGGGTTAACAATTATACAATTATAAAATTAAAAAAAAATATTTCATGTTGTTTTTGTGTGCTACATTATTTGAACTTTGGCGTCCAGTTCTACTATTAACACTAGAACCGCACGAAATTTTACTGTACATTTAGAAAAATATTTCACATCAGAAATTTTATTTAAGACTATGTAACTTAATTACTTTAATTATGTTTGTGAAACATATACTTAACGATTTTTATAAGTAATTTCTGATTCGAATCAGCACGTATTCATTTAGTACGGGTCAAAATGACCCGTCACCGCGGTTCGAGTGTTGAATCATATATTACTATGCATCTTTCACTGTTTCCTCAAAGACTTTCATGAACCTTCTATAGATCTGCAATGTGCCAACGTTGTAAATTGATGTGTAAACTGCTAAAAATTTGAAACTTTTGCTGCATCGTCACACCATCGCTTTTATAGAATATCTTTATTTTGACCAATGAGATTGATCCATAATACAGTGAAATTATCGTTTTCTATAAAAGCGGTGGAGTGACGATGCGCGAAAAGTTTCAAATTTTTAACAGTGTACATCTATGTTGCCTTAAAACTATGCCGATATTTGCAGGGATGGCAGCATTAATAACTTTTATTTTACTAATGATCTTGTGGCAAAAACTGACATTATATTAAATGTTTACATAAACACAAAGAATATACTTAAAATTGCTTCGTTTACAGAATTATAACTCATCTATTTTAATAATATATTTACATACTACCAGTAATGGCTCGTCAGGGGGAGGGTTTACTGCATCAACATTTTACTTCTGGCAGGCATGGATCATTAGATTCTTCTATTAAAACTCTTCCATAAAATAAAGGCTCCCCCTGTGCTCTATACCTAGGTTTTTCTGTCCTCTCTTGGACTATAATTTATTATTAAATTATAATAAAATATAAAGATATAAATAATATATTAAGATTTTAATTGATACTTTATTGAAGTATATATAGTTGATTTTGAATAAAAATTACCTATCGAAACATTTCATCATGCTCGAAAATCGGAGAAAACATTTCAATTAATTGAAATTTAATTATTAAATATCGTTAGCTGAACGTTGTAATTTAGTTCTTCCTATATATACCACATAATTAAATTTAAAATAAAGAATAAATATATCGTTCTTATTATATATGAATAAATATGAGAACCTTATAAATCTTCAAAACTTTCAAAACTATCAAAAAAGTGCAACACTGATCTTAATTAGAATATGGATATCGATCTATATATTTTTAGCTCATCTGTGAAGTTATTTATAAACAAACAAGGATGGAAAGAAAAAAAACTGTGATACTGATTAGTTTAATAATTCATTCAAAATTTGTTTTTCCTTCATACAAAAATAATGTTTTGAAAGGTCAAATTTTTCAAAAGAAAAACTCAGTATTCTATGAAAAAGAAACGTCTTAAGAGATACTTTATTTAGCTACTGAGTAGTTAAGTGTTTTTGTTCAATAAAGAAAAATTATTTCATCTCAAAAAATTATTTCATATAAAATTTTTATGGGGAAAATTTGCTGACGTATTTTTTCTATTGCAGTTTTCAAATTTATTTTTCTTTGCAAAATAAAATATTTTGTATTGATTTTACTTAGCTTTAAAAGCTATTGGATTTTGTTTTCGAACAACTTGAAATGTATAATTTGAGTTGTTGTGTCTAAAAATAAACAATTATGATGCTTTAACATTTAACGCTTTCTAAAACCTGAACTTTGTAGTAGTTACTATTACGTTTTAAAATATTTTATTCCATCATGCATGATATCTTTAAAATAGTTTATCCATTTTATGTTTGACATTTAGTAAAAGTAAAGGATGCCTGTCAAAAAAATTTTACATTTGTCTGACATAGAGAGCGTATATTTCTGAGAAATTTCTTTCATCTTAACTATATAAAGCGTGAAATATTACCAGTGAAACTATTTTACAAGCGAAAATATCGTTTCATATTCAAATTTAAACAAACATGTCTGTCCTTTTTTAAAAGACTATGCTCCATAAATCTACCAAAGTGATTCCTTTGTGTTTTGAACGTAAAATTTCCTTCTGCATTTTTATTGTATGTTTTAAATTTCTTATATAATAAATAATTGTATCTATTTATGTACGTATGTATTAAATATTATGCAATATTTATAATCAGCATAACATTTAATTTGTTTTTTTTTTTGGATGTCTTGAGCTATTGCTTACATTTTCAAATTTTATTTTATTCTAAATATAACGAACGAAGCTAACAATTGGATTTTGATATATGTTCATGCTAGGAGTATCATAATTCATGAGACATTAAAATAATATGGATACCTCATTTAACTGAATTTTTATTTTTCAAGTTAAATAAAGATTATTGTACTATATTTTTACGTACTTATTTATTATATACCATCGGTATTATGTCAAACTATCAAACATAAATCCAGTGTTTTCAAAGGGCTACTTTTTAAAAATTTAGAACCAGTTTTTTGAAATAGCAATTTTTATTTTGTTTAACCTTATTTAATAACATATTACTTAAGGTGAAAACTACGGGCATTTTACAGATTCAGAAAGGTCGTTCTTTGATACCTGAACCAGGTTCTAGTTACCGAAGAACATCGTGTGCAGGGCAATATGAAAACAGCTAAAATTGTTTGCGCGCTGATGTAGATTATTCAGGGACAGAAGCCACCGGACTACGATGCACGTGAGTAGTTTCCAACAAGAATGTTTCAGAAGTAACATGCCAATGTTGATTTTTTTTTAAGATAGACGTTTCCCGACAAAGCGACATTTGATATCAGTGATAATGACAATCAGAAAAACCATATCGTCATAGCTAAATTCGAGGTACAAATTAGACTATAAGTTAAACATTTTAAATGTAACTCGCGGATTTCATATCGAGTGTCTTAACCTTCCTACCCTGAATGGGTCAAATCGACCCAGTCCTATAATGCGTTTCATTCGAATCAAACCAGAAAAATTTTCATAAAGTAAATTAAATAAATAACAAAATATTTAAGTTAAATATGTACATTAAATGGATTTAAATAAAAATTCTGGTGTGAAATATTTTAATCAAGTTTGAGTAAAATTTCAACAGGGTAGGAAGGTTAAATAAAATTTAATCCCCTTTAGTTTATCTATGCCAAAAACGGTGCCTATAAATAAAATAGACAATAAAGTTATACGAAATTTCAATCACGTTAATAATTTTGGAACACCTGTATTTTACAAATTTTAAATTGGTGGTACAAAAGCTTTTAGCATAGATGCCAACATTTCTTAATTATTCCGGAGTATGATCCAAAATTTGCACTATCAAACCGGAAAATATACATAAGAAAATGTGTTTTCCTTCTACACAGAGCATTTCACTTTGAAATTTTTGGTTAAATAAAATTTCCGGTTGGAAACATGTTTGTCTTGGATCAACGTAGTATTCTAAATGATGCATAAATACTCCAGTGTCCTATGCAATGTTACAAGGCTTAAAATTTTCAAGGACATGCTTTTTTATTTTAAACTTAATTCAAAAATAAGAAATTATATTTATTAATTGTTATTGCTTGATTTTTCACCGATATATATGAACTTTTTTAATGAATTTTGTATCCTTGTATATGGCATACAAAATTCACAATAAAAATAAGATCGAATTAAAGAATTAATGCTAATAAAAATGTAATTCTTTTTTCTTAAATGCTTTAAGTTTTGAATATTCCACTTAATATGCTTTTTATTAATTTCCTCATTTTTCTATATCTGTTTTTCAGATTAACAAAATAAATATTGGGTCATGTCTGTCGTATAAATGCCGTGTCCGTCTGGGAAAATCAATTTGGTTGGTTGATTGGTTGATTTTTGTCGTCCGATTATCTACGCTAATGGGATATAGGACCAGGGGGAGTGCCCTCCGTGGGGGTCTTTCTAAGGGAACCTAACCCGTATTTACGCAAGGTTCGAAGAAAACCACGGAAAACTCCGAACGGTTAGGCCGACAGCCGCGATTGGGTTCGAACCCAGCACCTGCCGTCTATCAGTTGAGAGGTCCGAACCTCTCGGCCACTGGTGGGGCCGGAAATAAATTTGTTCCGGAAAATTCTGCCCATATTACTAAACATTAGATATCAGAAATAATGTCTATAATTAAATGATATAATTTTCCAGCACGCATTGATTTTCCCAAAGGGACACGGCTTTCCGAACGACGCACTATATCATTAATTCTATTGAATAATTCTATTTAAATCGTTCATTCTATTTTTTAACTAACCAGATAGTGGCTGTTTCTCAATAAACCATATTTTTATCGATGTGATGATGTTTGAAATTTATTTTTTGCAAAGGTTAAAACTATATAAACGAAAACAGTACTTCCTTAACAAAGAAACAAAAACTGAAACTTTTAAAACTAATTAGTCTTTCAAAATTGCATTTAAAAATGACAGGTTTTTTTCCGTAAGAAAGGTATCTTTGTAAAAATAAATTCTAAAAGATATTCTCATTTAAAAATGCACTTTACAAGAACTTCTTATCCTGACATTTTCAATCAGGAAATATAGAAAATACTTCAGCAAATACTTCACTGTACTTAAGCCTTTAATTTCCATGAAAAGAAACTTTTTGGAAGAATTCTTATCATTTTAAATGATGTTACTTTCGCCTTGGTTTAATAAGAGCGTCATCAAGAATCAAATAACAGTTCTTTTCACTTGAAGGCTGACCGGAATGTATCATTTAGCGTAAATAGGCATCCATTGGAAATGAATAAAATAAGTAGAAAAGTGAACTTTTTAAACTAGTTTGTTGAATGCAAGCCATTTCATTTAGAAACAAAGATAAAGAGGATTACTTCAAGAATCGCGAGAAAAAGTAATTTTTTCGAGTTTTGAAGAGAATTAAAGTGAAATGCAGTGTTAAATTAAAAAAATCAAGCAGCGTCTTAAATTGTTGCTATGTAAATTCATAATTAAAGTTGTGTTCGATCAATGATTATTTTTCTTTAAATAAACCTTTTTCCATGAATATTGTGAAGATTTTCCCAAGGTTTGCTTGATTTCTTCCAAAGAGGATTTTATTTTGTTTATTTTGTTTAGATAGACTAGCAAGTGATTTTTATTTCTTATCAACCGTTATCTGGATGATATTTTTTCGGTGAAAGGAACAGTTTTTAATTTAAACATGAACGAAAGACAGAATGCATATAGTTATTGTTTGAATCCGGATAAAGTATTACTGATAAAGACACATAGTTTTTAATAATCGAGTTCTTAAAAAACGAATTTAAACAAACATACTTATCTTGATATTTAAATTTAATTGCTTTGGTTGATGCAATTATCTAAATTGGGTTTTTTTTTGTAGCAGCTTATCTAACACCGAGAAAGTAGTTGTTTCGGTGATAGTTTTCATAAATTTTTAAAAGTAATATAATTTCAAATCAAGAATACATTTTTGGATCAAATTTAATGACGAAACTGTGTTTAAAAGACAAGTTGTTAACTAATTTTAATTTTTCGTATCAATATTGTATTCGTAAAATATTGCGAGTTTATTATAATATGAAAAATATTTTCATTTTTTGCCAAAAATTATTCTAAACTAACTTTGTATATGAATTCTTCATAAAATCTTTAAAAAATTATAGAAATGTTATAATGAGAATTTTAAAAGGTTAAGTTCATAAGATGAAATTTAATAACCGACTTCGATCTCTAACTAAGGAACTGTAAGAAGTGTAAGTCACCGATTTTGACGAAAGTGGTATCGTTGGAAAGATCTCATCGTAAGTAGTAAAAACTCAATGGAACAACCCGTCGCAAATGATTCATTTTTGAGATATCCGACAATTTATGTCACGTAACTACTGCATACATAATGGGGGACCGCAAAAAATTTTAGTCTCGATTTTAACCTTCCTACCCTGTTCAAATTTTACTCAATCTTGATAAAAACATTTCACACCAGAATTGGTATTTAAAACATTATAATTTTTTAATTGACTTATTTCTCTGAATCTGTTATTTAACTTTCTTTATGAAAAAAGTTCTGGTTCGAATTGTATAAAACAAATTATAGTTATGGGTCGATTAGACCCATTCAGGGTAGGAAGATTAATGAAAGTGGTATCATTGTAAAGATATCATCATGAGGGAGAAAAAACTCAATAAAACTACCTGTCGGAAATGAGCCGTTTTCGAGATATCCGATAATTTATGTCACGTAGCTAGTTCATACTGTTCTAGTGCACACTTAATGGAGGATCGCAAAAAATTATTTATTCGATTTTGATAAAAAATCGTGTCATTGCAAAGATATCTTTATGAAAAGTAAAAAACTCAATGGCACTAACCACCTGAAATGATCCGTTTTCGAGATATGCGACAATTTATGTCAGTTAATGCAGTTTGTCAGCATTGTGCATTAGCAGTGTGACACAAAATGTGGGATATCTCGAAAACGTCTCATTTTCGACGGGTGATTCTATTGAGTTTTTAATCCTCACGGTGATATCTTTACAACGATACCACTTTCGTTAAAATCGAGACTAAAATTTTTTGCGGTCCCCCATTAAGTGTGCACTAGCTCCGTGACGTAAATTGTCAGATATCTCGGAAATGAATCATTTGCGACCGGCAGTTCCATTAAGTTTTTTACTACTTACGGTGAGATCTTTCCAACGATACCACTTTCGTCAAAATCGGTGACTTACACTTCTTGCAGTTCCCTAGTAAGTGTCATTGTTTTAATTATTTGAGAATATGTTAACCTTTGCCAGTGTTCTCGCTGACATTTGACTAACATTAGTAATTTGGCTAATTAAAAATAAAAAACATTCGCCAAGTGAAAAAAGTATTAGCCAAATAGATTCGCCGTGTGGCACAGAAAAAAATTATTTTTAATCCTTTAATGTACCCCTTTTTTTCAATATGTTCTATAATAACCAAAGTTTTTGTAACTAAGAAAACGATTGTCATTAATCTAATTTCAACTATCCGCTACAAATATATTAAATATATATATATATTAAAAAATATATATATATATACATATGTATGAAAAATGAAAAAGAAAAAAAGGAAAAATTGAGCACTAGCAATTAGACGAATCTAATCGCATGTTTACTCGCCAAATGAAGAGTTTAGGCGCAATTTGGCGCATTGGCGAGCGACAGCGAGAACACTGACCTTTGCGCTCGAGAGATGACTCTCAGTCATCACTAGTGTTGTCAGATGGCCTTCGTAAATTGGGACGCCAAATGCTTGGACATTATTGTCTTACAGTTTATTTCGCCATCTTTTATCACAGATTATTTGGCCTTTAGATAAGGCGAAGAAAATTAGTTTAAAATACTGGTGTACAGAGCTTTTGGAGCGTCCATTTATGGACAATACTAGTCAGCGAAAATCACCACTGGAGTGCAACGAATCAATATTCAATAAAAAATGTCAAAGCATTTATACAAAGTGACTATCAAATAATGTATTTTGGAAATATTTTCAGAGGTAAAAATGTTTGTCGATTGCTTAGTTGGTACTTTGCATAGTTACTCTTTTATTAGCACTAATTTGGATTATTAACTTCACCTACTTTCATTTAATACAATTTTACAGTTTAATTAGACCAGTATTAGTATTCGGAATAGAAAAAAAAAGAAAAAAATATAAATGTTGTTGCTATGTTATTTATATTCAGTCCCTAAAAATTATAACAAAACAAATACTCAAGCGTAAGCTTTTAAGAAGTAACACAGTTCTTTAAAAAAAGTTTTTTAAAATGTAACATTATTACACAATTATTAATGGATATTGTTTGAAAAATATTAACATGTTATATTTTGTTTTTCAAATGCAATCAAATAGTGTAAAGAACTGGAAAATAACGAATATCAACAGAATTACGTGCATTGATTATCTATTTTACACATTTTAAATTATATTTTGAAATCGGATTTTGTAGGGAGAAAAACTTTGTTTTTAGTGCACACAACTTGAAGTCAAATATATGTTTAAATTGTAAAGCATAACATATCATTTTATTTAAAGGACATAAAAATAAATATTTATTCAAACCAATAACAATTACATCGAAAAAAAAAAAATAGTTTTCTGTTCATTATGTAAAATAAATAATAATAATAATAAAATCAAATTTAAAGCTTAAGTTCTTTTCACCGTGAATTGCATGTTAATCAATGCCGAGTGCTTTGTAAAATCTTCACCAGCGGATCTGTTATAATTATAGTATGTGTTCAATAAAATACAAAAGATTAAATTCAATATTGATGTCGTTTCAAGAATTAATTATTTGCATCGATTCCGAAATCGAGCATAGCATTTGTTAAATTAAATTATTTTAAACCTTCTTTTAGTCAATAGTTTACAGTGATAGTATCTTAAGAATCTTTTTGACACGATTAGTTAAATAAATTGAATAAATTGAGGTTGAAAAAATGAAGAAAAATAAAAACAATGAAATCATATAAAATGCAATAAATGTTATTATATCATTTATTAAAATGTGAATAACCTTTGTAAAGAAAAAGGTCTCTTAACTTATAAATATATATATATTTATGTAGCAGATAATTTTAAAACATAATGAATAAAGGCATTCAAATTTAAGTAATTCATTTTAAATAACTTTGGGTTTTTGAAATTTTTAATAAAAAATATACTTTAAGAAATATTTGCTTTAATGGAATAAAAATTAATCAACACTATTTGAAATCGGATAGGTAAAAATAAAACTTGTTCACTATGAGTAATTTTTAATATTACATCACATTTCTTTTTTTAAATTTTGGACTATTGTTTAGGCGAATAAATAATCAAAAACTTAAATTAAACTGCGAAAATGCTATCTAACAACTTACGAAAATACATAATAAACGGTTCCTAGTTACCCATAATTCCAAAAGTGTATTTTTCTTTAGCAGGGCTCCCAAATATTCCCGAACTAAACATCAATATTTTTAACAGAATATTTCATGATAGATTTCTACAGAATTTGAGCGAAAATTAACCCTCAAAGTAGAGGTCTGCACGGGCCGAAATTTCCAGGCCCGGGCCCGGTCCGGCCCGAACGAGAGAAATATTGGCCCGACCCGGCCCGGCCCGAAAGTTAAAATTTCGGCCCGAGCCCAGCCCGGCCCGAAGGAAAAAAATAATGGCCCGACGCGGCCCCGCCCGAAAGTTGAAATTTCGGCCCGAGCTCGGCCCGGTCCGGAAAAAAGTTTAAAATTCGGCCCGAACCCGGCCCGGCTCGAGGGAATTTCAACAAAACATTGATCTTTAATCTTATGGAAGATTTCTGACCAAAAAAAAAATTATATTAGTCTTTTTTTTTTCCATGTTTTTAATCTCCATTTATGCAGAAGTGCCGTAGGCTGCGATATTTTTGCTTTTAAATGAATCTTTGTTTGTTGTATGTAAATGTTTCAGTTATCACTAGTATTATTAATCGATATTTCCTGTAATGAAGACAAAAAATCGAAAAAGCGGTATATGGTAAAATTTCCAAAGACGAAATCGCTTTGGAACGAAAAAAAAAATGCATTCCCTTCTTAACAGATGTAAATGTTTAATATATTTTTTCTCCCATATTGTTGTATTCATTTTGCATGGATGAACATTTTAAAGAAACTTTCAGTTTTCAGTTAAAAAAAAAATCCGTCATAATCATGTTTTTTTTTTTTTTTTTTTTTTTTGTGTGTGTGTGTGTGTGTGTGTGTTTAATTCTATTTTAAAACGCCTAGTAATCTACGATTCTTTAAGAGGAATAAATTCTAATATTTAATTGTAGAATAATGACGGCTTAAAATTATATGCTTTTTTTGCAGAAATTTTTGGACAAAGCCAAATATTACTGATTTATAAAAAGTCGAGAAAAGAATTTTCATATAGGAAGATTCAATAGGAACTGATTATTTTGGTCCATGAAAACTAGGAAGAATGGAATCAGTCTCGGCTTCGTACAGAAAAAAAAGTTAGGCCCGGACCGATACTCCAGCAAAAAAATTAAGGCCCGAGCCCAGTTCGGCCCGAAAAGATTAGTGACTAGGCCCGGCCCGGCCCGGCCCGGCCCGAGTCTTCAGAAGTAAGGCCCGAGCCCGGCCCGGTCCGAATGCCATTATTGGAAATCGGCCCGAGCCCGGCCCGTGCAGACCTTTACCTCAAAGGTGGTTTCTAGGCAATTTGCAAGATAAATCTAAAAAGGAAACTTCGCTTAGAAAATTTTGATGTTCAGTGGGCGGACTATTTGAGAGCCCTGAATTAGAAAACACGGAAAGCAATGTACTTTTGAAATTTAAAGAAGCATTTACAAAAAGAAGGTTTATTTTGTTATCACACTTTTTTGCTAACTTTTGTTAGTTTTTGCTAACGTATTAGTCCTTTTTTCAACTCGAAATATCAGTTTCTAGCATGGTTTGTATGTTTTATGTACTTTCAAGCTCCCCTACCCGAATTTTTGCCTTACTAAAATAAAATAAAAATATATTTATTTATTTATTTAAAGATATAGAGACTAGTACTTAAAAAGTTCTCGTAATAAAACATATAAAATGTTGAATTTTTGTATAAATATACTCACCAGAGCTCAACGGATTAAAAATCAAATTGATAAATGATTGTAACGCGACGTAGACAAAGTGACAACTATGATACTTCAGAAAACAAATAAATTGTCCAATGCATATTTCATAATTATGGACCAAGTAAAATATTTCATTTTTGTTTATTTGCAGATCTGCGAAGTGTCCGGGTTTTTTTTTTTTTTTTTTGGATGTCAGTGAGGCAATGAGGAAAATTTCCTTTTATTTCAGTGAAATATTTCTGGCGAATATTTTCCCTAAAATAATAGCGGTTTGCATGAGCAGGAGAATTGGCAACTCTCCTATTTGGGAAATCACAGGTAAAACATTGAGAAAGATTAAGTTTCTCTCATTATTAAGATATTAAAGAAAAATTTTTCTAAGTTTTTTGGTTGGAAATCGAATTTCTGATATTAAAACATCTAAAATTCCCTGATGAGTACAAAACCTGCGTCAGCTATCACTCCATTGTAGAAATTTTGTGTTCTGAATTTAATAGTATAAACAGTACATTTAAAATTGGTGCTAAATAGAATGTAATATATGAGATATAATTGGGTAATTCCATGAGCACATGTCGTGTAAGTCACATACTACGGTTTTGGATACCAGTATTTTAGAACGGAAAAATGTGATATTTTATCAGAGATATATCCAGGGGTGCAAAAATCTAGGCGCCAGAGGGTAGTCTCTCACCACTAAAATTTTAAAGTTTCTTTCGCTCAAAATTTACGAGCATTCTAGCAGGAATTTTACACGAAATATTAGACGAAGAAAAACGAAATAAATTTTGTGGTGAGAAACTGCCTGTTGGCGCCTAGATTTTTGCACCCCTGGATATATCTGATATCATTAATTGAATGAGGCCATGCAAATTTTTCGAAAATAACGGTGGTCAAAAATTTAGCAGTTACTAGAAATGTGTTTTACACCATAACTACTCATGGAAATACCAAATTATATATGAGGAGCCCAGAAGCGAAGGGGTATAAGAGACTAAAATGAAAAAAATTAGTTAAGTACACAGGCTATCTGGAAATAAGTTATTTATTTGTAGGTAAAGAGTTATGAGTGATTTTTTAATTGTGCACTGAGTTTTAGGGGTCAGTCACTTAACCTCTTTCCCGAAACCGTGAAACGCGTGGAGGCCAACTGGTATAAGTGCAGGTGTATTCATTAACGTCTATATAGCTGAAGCGCGACCAACGACATGCAAGGCTAGTTCATGACTCTGAAAACGCCCCAGTTAATTTGATCATTTTTAAACGTCGATTGGTACAAAAACACAATCATATGCCAATTTGTACCAATCACAGTTTAAAATTATTTACACCGTGCGACGTTTTGAACCTTATGAACTGGAGTTGTATGTCTTTTTTCAAAATGTATTTCGTCGGTTCTTTTTTTCTGTTTAGAATTTGCTTTTTAATGCATGAAATGTTACATTAAATAAATGCAAACTATTAACAAGTAAGAAAAATCAAACATTAAACATAGATTCTAAAACACTTTCCAAGATTTCCTGAAATCTTTAAAAACAATTCGCAATTTAAGGTAATAAAGAGTTACTGTCCATAGAAAAGTATGTATTTTAATACTTTTGAACAGCCCTGTGTTTGATCTGTCGGTTATATATATATATATATACTGTAAAATAGAAAAAACTAACTTAGGAAAAAAATGCGTAACAGTTTGAAATTTCTCTTTCAGCATTTTGTACTAATAGATGGAAACATATTTGTATACTTGTGTCCATCCCTGGAATTTACCTAGAACCTGTATTATAAGCCATTATTTAGCTAAAATTTAGTTCCAAGTAAAACATTCTTAAGACTACTGAATTAATATTTCAAGAAATTATCATCCATAGTTGACGATGTATCCAATTCTGTGTGTTGCCCTGTATATCTGTATTCTACAAACATTTCTGAGTAAACTGAATGAAATTCATCATAAAAATACATGACTTATTTAAAAACAACCATTAAGTAAATTATACTCATATTGAGTAACCTTTACCAGATCTTTTGTGTAGCCCTGTATATCAACTATAGCATTTATACATACCATTTAATATGTATAAATTTAGTGAAACTTAAAAGCGCATATCATAATTAAGAAGGCATTCCATCCATCCAACAACCATATCAATAATGTACAGTATTTTGGATAGAATATACTATTTCAAATCTTTTGTGTGTCCCTGTAAATGCAGTGAACTTCATGTTATGCGCGATATAACTTATATTAAATCTCATGGACGTAGATGAATTTTATTATACATGAAAAAAGACATAATATAATTAAAATATGTTGCAAACAATTTCCACTTTCCCATTATGTAATTGAATTCTTTTGTGTGGCCCTGTAAATGAATATTAGCTTTTCTTTTCACCACATAGTTTACAGAATGCATATTTTAATGAACTTCCTAGATGAATATAAATATTACTATATTTGACAGGGTGTAACACCTTTAAAATTCATTTGATACGATTTTTCCCCATAATCCGTAATGAAACGAAAAACGAACTGTCCCTGTAAATACATTAATCATTCTATAAACTTTATTTGAAATAGGGTTCGTGCTAGGATAAGCGTAAATAATTTCCAAGAAATTCAGCGCAATTCAAGTACATTTAGAAGAATTAGAGCGCAGACAGACGGCCGAATGGCCAGACAGACGGACAGATAAACGGAAAATATATTCACTTTTTTACCCTTGTTAGACAGTGTTAAACAATTTAAATTTTTCAAAACTTATAATAAAATTCTAAATCTTATGTCAGAATAAAGTTTGTTGTTTCATTCATGTGTATCAACATTGATCTTAAATTTTTCGTATCTTCATTTTTTTTTATTTCATAATTTTTCCTTTTAGAACATTTATTAAAACAAAGTTTTGTCCATTAATTTATTTATATCAACAGTCTTCTTCATTTTTTATTAATGTATATTTTTATTTCATATTTCTTATAGTAATTCGGTACTTGTACACTTTGGCTTCCAAGCAGTAATGAAAACTGCTTGGAAGCCAAAGGGTACAAGTGCCGAATGCTGATAAATATTGCTTAGTTATAAATTTAAAACAAAATTTAGGGGCTTCAATGGCCGAGTGGTTAAGACGCTGCTCTGCTAAACTTGAGGTTGTGGGTTCGATTCCCGCTGGCTCCATTGCACACACACTTTGTGTGGAGCTCCTGATTGTAATTCTCATGTGTTGTAAATTTCCTTGTGCTATCTCGTCCTTGTATTGACGATGACTTATAAGCAGGCTTTCATGTCGAGCACACAAGTCGGATGTATGTTATTCAAATAAATAAAACAAAATTTAATCGGCTGTTTTCCTAAACAGCTATTCAAATAAGAGTTCAAAGAACATTAAGAAATAAGGAAAAGATTCCTATCTCAGTTCATTCAATTACAATTTATGCTTAACTTTGAACTCAATTTACTCAAAATCTAAATTATGCCACTTGTACCCCTTGGCTTCTGAGGTCCTCATATGTTATCGTAATGTATTACAATGTACTATAAATTGTAACAACACAGACGACCAAAGAAGTATGAGAATAAGGACCAAAAAAATTATACAGTTAACGGTAAAATCCTAAAAAGTTTGTAACTTATTAGAGTGAATTAAACATAAATGTGGCAGATTTTCTACAACTCTAAAAAATGTGTATATGAGAAGAGAATCTATTGATCAAAAATCCAATAAACTCCCCTACCACCAAAATTGGTTATTTGTGCTGCAGTTCGATAAAAGAGGTTTGTTATAATGGGATTAGTTATGTACACAGAAGGCTGTTTCTATTTTGCGTCAATTTTAATTTTGTTCAATATTCTGTCGAAATCCCGATATTGGTTAAATATTGTATTACATTTTAAAAGACTGTTAGTGATTAAATGGTCGCATTATTTCTTCTCAATATTATTGGTAAAATATAAGCATACAAATATTGTGGCAATATTTCCACTATTGTAAATGATATCAGTAATATAAACAATAAAGGCAGAATATTATTTTGATGTTTAGCGTAAAGTAGTATTTTCTCTGAAATGACTGAAGTTTAATGCAGATTTAACCCTTTCTTGCGCAGTATTGCCGGGCCGGCAACACCTAATTTTAATTCCAAACTTGCAAACGGCACCAGTAATATTTTAATATAATTTTGCTTTTACAATGAAAGCTTCAATTAAGGAATTCGTAATATTTAGACAAGTCCTTTATAAATTCCGGTGTCAGTCGACAATTTCTCATTTTACTAATAGAAATTGCTTGCTTCGGAAAGGGTTAAAGAGAATTTGTTTTATAGCCAGTATTTTGCGTTTCGCTATGTAATTACAATTGTCATTACAATTACAATTAAAATTAATTACAAGTTTAATTTCACTTGTAAATGGTTGAATCTCCCTACGAATTAATGTCTTTAGTTGTTATGTTAGATTTAAAAACACGTCAAAATAAATTCAAATGAAAGTTAAGTTGAAAATTTCTCACTGTAAAAAAAATGAAGCTATAACTTGTGTAATTTGTAAACCACAAAACTACATAATCGTATTTCCGAGAAAATTCGTATTACCGTAATTTCGGGTGTATAAGCCGCAGATCAAATAATTCTTTTTCGACCCAGAATTTTGTAAGAAACAAATATAACTAGTTAGATCGCCGTAAATATTTGTCTTCAATCACTAAATAAGATTTCTGGGTCCAAAAAGTATTGTTTGATCCGCGGCTTATACACCCGAAATTACGGTATAGTTTGGAGATACATGCACTATTGAAGTTTAAGCGCACTACTCAAAATTTATACTTGTTTAAAGAGAGTTTAATGAGATTGTTTACTGTAATCATGTTTCTCGCAATATTTGAAACTTTCGGCTTACGTTGATATTTCTGTAATATAAATAGAGCGACGATTGTTTTATTGGGCATATTTGCCACGTGGGTCGATACCTATCAACCTGGCTTCCGCTAGAGAGTCAGAATAGGTGCAAAAAAGCTAATTACCGTCCGATGGAACGCGTCAAAGTGACAACGGTTAAAATATTTAATATTTTTCTTTGCATTGTTTCTGATAAAAATGTACGATGTATTTAATATTGTGAGCTTTAAAAACTAAAACAACGTAAAAAAATCTGAAAACAGATATCTTTAAATTTGTATAAACATAAATTACGAGATTATTGTTTATAGAAACATATATTATTTAAAATATTAATGATCATCAAAATAAGATCTTTAATTTAATTTGCCCTATAAAAATAAAATTTGATGCAGTACATTTTATAAAAGAAAAAAAAATGATTTCCCGCTTAGTTTTGTTTTTGAGTTGCATTTTATATTTTATCATAAATGATAAGTCTTCCTCATAAATATTTGGAAAGAAAATCCGTAACAGGAGCGGCATAAAAAGTTAACTCAAATGCTCAACGCAAACATCAATCCATTGTATATTATAAGGAGACAAATTCACCAAGCGAAGTCACAACAATTTATCATATTTGAATATGATGAAGTATTTTTGCTTATTAAAAGATAGGAGTGTCTGTCATAAGGCATTTTGCCAACGGAAATGGAACAGATATTTAAAGAAAAACTACAAATGGAGAGCTAGAAATAAATATATTTTTCGACAGTTTCATATCCAAAAATTTGTACAGCTACTGCTTCAGCGGAAAAGAAAGTAATTGTAGTTAGTTCCAGCTGTAATTATAAGAGGTTAAAGACCCCGTTTTCATTTACAAAAAAAAAAAACATATTTGTAGATTTACATTTAATTTTTACATACAGGGTGCGTAGTCATCAAGAAATTCAGAGGATTTTAATTCTTTTAGTATCAGAAATTCTTTAAAGTACTGGTTGTTAGACCTTAAAAAGGATTTCTTTTTCGTTAAGTAAAACAAATATTACATTATAAAAATTCTGGTAAAAGGTCCTTACAAGGTGCTTCCAGACTACGCACCCTGTACATATGTAGCAATTTAAACAAAACTCTGCATAGGCAGACATAATTCCACACACATTAGGACATAAGTAACGCAAAAGGCGGAAGTCGGGCTAATTTTATCATTTTCCAAGTCAAGTGTTTTGTGCCCTTTAAGGGAAATATACGGCATTTGGAAATATAGTGATCATTTCTATAAAGAAAATTTTTGGACTTTTTTCTGTGTGTACGCTGCTCCCCCCCCTTCAACCTGACGCCACACCTACGAATAAGACATAAAGCGTTTTAATCTACCCTCATTTATAGCGTAGTACACAATTCTGGAACTATTCGGATCATTATTTGATACATATGAACAAAATATTCTACAAAATCTGACCAAAATTCTTTCGAAATTTATTTTGTTGTTTAGTGTAATGCAGAAGTAATGACCGACACTTATAATCTATGCAATATTTTATTTAGTACGACACGTTCCTGCAGTTACTATTGAACAGAACCTTTGAGTTTGGCGGAATGATAAAAATTTGCAAGTATTAAAACTGAAATTGCCATTATTTTTTTGCCTATACTTAGTGTATTACATAGAAAAAAAGTAAATGTTTAAAAAAATAACTTTAATTTTAGTCATTCATATCACTAATAAGTAAATGAAAAAATCATTAATTTCTGTGCGTATAAAAAAATTACAAACTATCTATAGAGAAAATAATTTATGACCAAACTATAATTATAACATTATAATGCATCTCTAATTTAAAAGAAAACTATACACAAAAATTATTCTTCAAAATTTAATTTTAACGCAAAGTTTAAAATCTTTAACCCCCTGACCGCCGCACAATGGAATATTTGACCCAAAAACCTGGTCAAAAAGGCAAAAATTAAAATTTCGTCAACAATTGTAAAAATTATATTTTTTAATAGCTAACTAATTGGTGCATCGATCTATGTCTATTTTAGGAACCTGAGTTATATATGGTGGCTCCGGGCCTCAGCTGAAGAGGAAGTTTCTTCGTGAGAAGACGTGGTTTTTTGTTGTTTTTTTGGCTTTGTTGTTATGTTTCAATATATATTTTGTGGCTCAATAAATTGTTGAATTGAAACAAAACATGGCTTACGTGTTTAACAAAGGTCAGAACTTAGTGTTAAACCATGTGTTAATTTAAATAGTTTAGTTTTTAATGTAATAAAAAAATATTAAATGTGTAAAAAGGTTATTTTTAAAGCGTTTTTGGCTCTAATTTATACATATCGAAAGCTTTTTAAATATGTGCCGCGCTTTGCCGCGCCATGTTTGAGTTATAATCGTATTAGTTATAGTCTTGAGTGTCAATTTCTGCAAAAAAATCTTGCGCATGTTTGTGCCATTTTTTTATAAAATTTTTTTTCGGGATGACTATTTAAATGCCCCGTTTTGCAGCCACCGAATTGAAGAGATAAGAACTATATATTTACTGTCGTATTGCAGGTTTATAGCTCACAGACTATTACCGGAGAGCTTTTGCACCTACATATTATGTCTGTATGTATGTACGTACATACATATGTATGTATGTACGTACGTATGTAGGTACGTACATACACACGCAACTCGACATCTTTGATAGAAATATCCGATCTCCTTCAAATTATATATACGTATTTATTGAAAAAGGGTTCCCTAATTAATTCTTGGGACTCATGTGTATAGTATAAGAGGAGAAAGGGGGGAATTAACCCTTCCGAGGGCGATGTCCTTAAAAAGGGACACCTAATTTTAATTTCAAAGCTGAACTTTACTGAACCTACTATTAAATATAACACTATTAAACATAAATTAAATGCAAGAATTATTATTATATGTAATTTAAATGTAATAAGCATTAGTAAATGTAAATAATAAGTTTTATATATAATAAAATTAAATACATTTAATTAAACATTAATATTGAATAAGACAAACCTATCAACAATTACTTCCCAGTAAAGTCAATGGACTTGTGATTTATTCGTATTTTTGAAATATGTACTTAGTAAATTAATATTTTAGCTTCTTTTTTCTGCTCTTCTTAAATGATGACTCTTTTTTTTCATAATTGTAAAAATATTTATAAAATATATATTTATCAATATGTGAAGTCTTAAAATCTAACTTACACTTCGTCAGCTTTTAAGATATAAAATATTAAACTAAGCTATGGATTTGTATGCATAGGTCATAGTATCCTAGAAGTTAGCTCAGTGAAACGCATAGCACAATTAAAAATGTCCATTCCGTGAATGGAAATGTACTTGAGAACTTTTGTGCATCCATGTATATGATATATAAAATGTATCCACACCAATAAATATTTAATAAAAGCTGTCCCATTTTAAAACGCCAACACAACTACAAACGCACTTCCAGCAATTATTGGTCATAGACTTCAATACTTAAATTTATTCTTCCGCCATAGTCTTTTGTGTGTCCCTGTAAATGAATGATCTATTAAATGCACACCATATTCCACAATAAGTGCCTTAGTACACATTAGTGATATATATAAATTTCAGCACGTTTAAAAGTGTGATATCATTAAAATACAAAAGAAACGATTTTTCCCCATTGACTATAATGTAAGGGAATTCTTTTGGGTGTCTCTGTAAATGAACCGTCCAGGCTATAGACTTCATTTACAATGCCAAACATTCCATAGTGATACCCAATAACATCTAAAAATTTCAAGCCAATCGGACTATATTTACACCGAAAAATATTTTTGACCGGGATTTCGGGTCAAATACTCCACTGTGCGCCGTGCAAAAGGGCAAAATTGTAATGTTGTTTCTCCTTAATTTATTTTAAATGTTATTAAAGGAGGGATTTTCTAACATGGTATAATTTTTTTTGCTATGTATATTCTTATAAGCCTTGAAAGTATCAACCATAACATAATTTCTTAAAACTGGATTATATTTGTAGAATTACATTAATTTAAATAAAGCTTCAATTGCAGTAAAGCTGCAGCTTAGTGAACGGATATATCCGGTCGCGGCAGTGGGAAGGTTAATGTGTTTTTTATATAAAAATCATATTTTCAAGCGAAATATTTTTGGTTTTTAGTTTTTCACATGTACGCTATAAAGAAACGTGTTTCTGGTGAATTTTTATAACTGCAGTACACACAGTCAGAAAATTACAGTGTGAAAACTGAAAATTTACTAATCTGAGTAAATGCATCTAAAGTTTCAATATCCAAATATCTTCAATTAAATTAGGCATTTATAAATAATTATAACTCAAAAAATAACGCAGTTTTTTTCGGTGTGGTTTTTTTTCTTAGCCTTCAGAAATATATAAAAAATCAATACAAAAAAAAACTGGATTTTTTTTTTTTTTTTTTGAAAATTTAAAGGTCGTTTGTCTTATTAAAAAATGCAGAATTTAAAAATTTTTGCATTTACTTTTTCGCTATAGGTAGAATTATAACATTGATTTTAGAATAAGTAATTAAAGTCAGCACATTTTTTCATCCTTTTTTTAAACACAATTTATCTTATTGATTTACACCCTATAGTTATTTTATTACCCTTTAAGTAAACTTTATCATTATAAAATAACAATAAAAGTTCCATTTTCAATACCCCAGCTCCCCAAAATGAATAAATAAATAAATAAAAGCTAAAAAGTCAAACAAACCTACTTATTAAAACCGTTTCTATAATTTTTTCATGTATAGGAAAGATGATCAGAGATAATAGACTAAATATATAGTTAAAATAATATTCTAAAAAGAGCCAGTTTTGAATTTTTTTTATTATACAAAGATTTCTGTCTGTATAAAGGGCATACAAAATTTTAAAATATTAGTTTACTGTACATTTTACCAGAATTTTCTTCTTTGATGCACCTTTACTCATTGTTTAATCAGAAAATAGAACGCTTCCGCGTTGTAGTGCTTCGGATACCAATGTTGAAATATAACAATATGATTCTCTTTTCCCAAACAGTAAAATGATATTAAATTTCTATCTACTATATTATTATCGATTTCAGGGTTGCAAGCACTGCGCTGATTCTAACTAAAAAAATTTAGTACTTTTCTTTGTTTTTCTAAATATCTGTAATCTTGTCATTAATCAAAGCGAGAAACACTGTGAAAATTATGTGGGACCAATCGGCCATTTTGGCTCGGTGTTTACGTCCCTGCTATTTCATTCATCCAATGGCATCTACAAAAATTTCATTATCTTCCTTGGATGAGAGTTATCACTTGGGATACTTCTGAACTTAGCAGGTTATATTCAGAAATTCCGAAGTCTTACTAGATGTTTTAAGTAAATTATCTTTACTTTAATTTATCATTAAATAAAGATCATATTATTCTTTCGAATTTCTAATTAAAGCAGGAAGTCATATGTATTCATCTTCGGGTTTGAAGAAGTTATGGGAAGTAATAAGAATTATATTCATATTTCATATTAGAAAAGCATTTACAAATATTTAAACTTAATGCATTATTTTTTAATTTATTAATTATGATGACATAAATGTCTGGAAGACTATTTGACCAAACCTAATGTCATACATTTGAACTTTTTATGAGTATTTATAGAGAACGCTTAATACATTAAAAAATTAAATTACCTGATTTCTTTCGTTTAAATCGTCTTAAAGAATTACGTACTTTCGAGGCACTTTTTTTGAAATACATGAAATTTTTATCAAACACATGTATTTTTAGAAAACAGAGAATAAATCTTAGAATTTATACAAAATGTAATGGAGTTGTAATTTACTTTTCAAATGTAGGCAATATTTTATAAAATTATTGTAAATAATTGAGTTTATGCTAAATTTTCTATAACAAAATCTGTTCAATATAATCAATATAGTTCTTTTTTTTCAACAATATGTTAGCAAACCACTTACCTGTGTTATGAATAAAAATATTTACAATAACTCTTAAATTTACTAACATATACCAAATTTTTTATTTAAAACACGATTTTTTAAAGAAAAATGAGTATTTTTCAATAAAAACGACTCTTAAATTCATACAGTAGTGCTCAAAACTATTTTGAAAATCTTATATTCGCTCTTATTTTATTTAATATAAAAATTAAAAGAAAATATACTCCACATAATTCAGAACACTATGACCGCAATAATTTAAATGATTCTTTTTTTTTAAGTGCATTATTCCATAAAAATGGCTTTTAAATAATATATAAAAACTTACAAGCTATATTTTGATTCATAATATGCTTATAAATGAGCAAAACCTTGTCACAAAACGTTATTTCAGTATCAATAAACTTTTTAAAGAAATGAATTTTCCAGTAAACTTACACGAAGAAAAACACAGTGTTCTAGAAAATGCAAATTAAGATTTCGACAGAGCACAAAGAAATATGTAGAAAGTTTACGATTTAAAAATTTACCACATTTGTAGGTGTTTATATATTTGCGTACATGTTACAATATGTGTGTATTAAAATGCATTCTTTATCTTTCTGTCGCTTTTAAACGATTACAACCGGTTTCAGAAAATTCATTACCGGTTTATATTTAGGGTTGAAAATTCTTATCGCTGAACTAAAAGTGCAATGTTTTTGGATTCCTAAATGTTTGAACTTTACTTTAAAATAATAAAGAAAGAAATCGCAATTTTTTACAAAAGCAGCGACTTGAGGGTACGCACAAGCTTAACCCCTTCGCGACGGGAGCCTTTTACGAAATTTTTAATGTATTATAACCAGTTTTTAAGAACAGAAATTTGTAGTTTTTTAAATCGAGAAAATGCTCCGATTAAATAAGGCAAATTTTACAGTAAAATTTTACTGGTGTGGATAAACAAGGATTGTTAAACCTTTTTGCAGCATGTATTCGTGTCGCTCGTCCTCAAGGGGTTAAAGGAAAATCATTAGCAAATACTTAAAAATAAACTTACCATAAAATTTAATCTGCCCGTTTAGTAAATAAAGAGCTCTTGAATCTAAACTTTTACCTTTTGTATATCTGTAAACTATGTAACATCTTTGTAATATCTCTGTAAAAATCATTTTACTCTAAGTCATAAATGAAATATAATGGATTTGTAAAAGTGCATATGCAGTTTTGCCCATACGCTTGTACATTAGAATTTTAGAGAAATTTGATTAAAATGTTATTTAAATATGATCATCATAATATTTTAGCTTCATTTAACAAAGTAATGATAATAAGAAGAAAAATTACACAAATTAGTGAGACTACATAATTATGTGTCTGTAACGAGTAAAAGATGTTGGTGTTTGTAGCAGAGCAAAATTACAATTTGTCCTTTCCAGGGCAAGTAAACGTGTTTCTGTCACATCGAATTCACACCAAAATCTTCAAAGAATTTTATTGTAAAAGCAATGTCACGACCTTTTTTCCGCCACCGAAGTTAGAAAAGTAAAAAAAAAAAAAAAAAAAAAAAAAAAATTACAATACCCATTTAGAAAATAATTTTTTCATAGTCAAAAATTAAAAACTTATTTAAAAAATGGTGGTTTTTTACAATTAATCGGATTAACGTTCGACTGTTTTCTTTTTCGTAAATCTCGCATATTTCGTAATCGGTGGACTCGATAATCAGACATCATGATTTTTCCATCTTGCTTTAAAACACAATCTTTTATATGACGTCTTTCTTTGGATTCGGTTTTTTCCATATCTGATAATTTACGTCTACCTATTTTGTAAGTTTTTTGCTTTCTTTTAAAAACGACATTTCGATTTTCTTTTCGAACAAAGATTCTTCTTAATCTAAAATGAATCTCTAAAAAATGCGGGCATCCATTATCCAAAACAAAATGTGTTTGAATGGTTTCAGTGAGTTAAGAAAAATCAGTAAAATCATCATTTATATGATTCTTTACAAAATTCCTAAACAGGCTTATTGACAACATTTGTAAGATAAATATATTTTAAAATTTATGCTAGAAAAATACTGGTGCGAACGGAATATAAAAATAGTCGCCTGAGGTAGTCCTGCAATAATCAGTTTCCAAATGGTAATAAAATAATGAAAATAATATAAAACATGAATAATTAATTGTTTTGTAGAGTTTTGTTTTGTATATATTATATATTGTTTAAATTATGGTGTAATATTATTCATAAATACATACCATATGTAAACTTTTAATCTCTCTGCAGATCACTTAACAGTTCGACGTAGTTACTGTGCAACATACATTTCATAGTATCCGAATTTGTATAAACTGCATATATAGTATCTGTTTATGTATCTTATGTCTCACTCAATGCAAAAATATTCAAAGTTAAATTTGCACATAATTTAAAACAAAATTTTAGGAACAAAATACAAGCAAAAGAGAAAAATGTTAGCCAAAGATATACCGTAATTTCGGGTGTATAAGCCGCAGCTCAAACAATTCTTTTTCGACCCAGAAATTTTTAAAAAACAAATATAACTAGTCAGATCGCCGTAAATATTTGTTTTCAATCACTAAATAAGATTTCTGGGTCCAAAAAGAATTGTTTGATCCGCGGCTTATATACCCGAAATTACGGTATTGTGTTTAAAAAATTAATAGACATTGTTATATTACTATTTTTTATGGCCAAGATATTTTTTTAATACTCTTTGAAAAAACATTTTTAAGTAAAGTGTAAACGAATTTCACAGACGATTGCTAATTTCAACGCAATTATGCACTAAATTTGAGATATAAACGTGTGTTTTAAAGTTTGAAATACTCCATACAGCATATTATGAAATTATCTAAAAGCTCATATGCTTTTTTTTTACTATGGAAATGCTTCATATACTAATTACTATACTTTTAAAAAATTTCTTGTGAAAAATAAAGATTCACGGTTATTGCATTAGTGTGCAGATAAAATAAATGCCTTTTTAAATCAAATTTTGAAACAGCAGTCTTATCTAAATTGGCGAAACGGACATACGAAGAGAAAAAGGATACCATTTGCACTGACAAATTTAGTTCTTTACTTAGTGATAATTCCTTATTTCCGATTTTAAGTGTCTTCACTCTACTATGTCCCAAGGCCTTTCTCGTAAATTACACGCTCTTTGTAAATGTATCAATAAATATGTCACGAAATTTCAAAGCATTCTTTTAATATGTTTGAACTTTCAAGCTTGATAAAATAGAATACTAAAGGAGAACTCCTATAATTTTCAATTTTGTTAGCATATAGAACAGCTCAACGGATTTAATTCTTCAGAAATTGAATGCTAAATCTTGTCCCAAGAGCACTGAAGAATCTATATAATTTCAAGTACGGCCGCGTCAAATGAAAAGAGAGGAATAAACAAAATAGCAAAATTTATGTGTAAAATACTAGGAGATTGATATCTTTGTTTAACATAAACAGAAAATTTTCTTAAGTGAGCACATTTAACTTTGGAAATATATTGTTATCACGCGTGTTTCTATGTGAATAAATTTTATTTCACTATAATTAAAAGAAGTATTTTAATTTTTTTCGTTCTTGATCAGTTATCGTGTGTTTGTTGATATGTTTATTTTAAGGCTGTTTTTAAATGAAAAATTGCAACTTTATGACAGAAGTTTTAATTTATTTTTCGTCGAAAAAGCAAAAAACTAGTCGGTGTTGTTGTTCAGAAACTATCTAATGTCACTCATTTTGCCGGGTTCTTTTCTCTAATATAATAGATTTTTCAGAAAATAGTGTCAACATAGGCGTTTTGAATCGAATTTATGTGTGGAAGAAGTATAACGACTTAAACTGGGCTGAAAAACGTGTTAGTCACGCGATCGATTTCTCTTATAAATTATTAGGTAATCTGTGGATCAAAAAATGGAAAGTTCCGTTCGATTCTAAATCGCTTCCATAATCAGGCTTTCCAATTTTATTTCTTTATGCATAAAAATGAAACTGTAAATGTGTCAAATGCTTTGCGCTTTTGAGCAAAGAAATCTCTCCAAATCCAGATCATCTGCTATGTTTATATGATTCTAAAAATTATCACTACGGTAAAAATAAACTCATTTTAATTTATTCTTTTTTTTATAATTTTTCAATATTTTTCATATGAAATTAATAATTCTTTTTATCTTCGTAAGAATACTATCTTGAAAAATAATTCTTTTAATAATTGTTTTAAAGCAAATTTATTTTTAAGTATATTTATTCTTGTAATTTACTGTAAAATTCATTACAATGAACAGACATTAAAAACAATTTACAGAAATTAAAGATTTCCTTTATTTGTAATTAATTAATCTAATATATAGTATTATGTTTTTGATTGAATACCAAAGCATTTTTTTTTGGCCGTTTATTATGTCAAATCTATTTCTGGAAATTATTTAAAAAACAGCTTTGCGCTTTTGAGCAAAGAAATCTCTCCAAATCCAGATCATCTGCTATGTTTATATGATTCTAAAAATTATCACTACGGTAAAAATAAACTCATTTTAATTTATTCTTTTTTTTATAATTTTTCAATATTTTTCATATGAAATTAATAATTCTTTTTATCTTCGTAAGAATACTATCTTGAAAAATAATTCTTTTAATAATTGTTTTAAAGCAAATTTATTTTTAAGTATATTTATTCTTGTAATTTACTGTAAAATTCATTACAATGAACAGACATTAAAAACAATTTACAGAAATTAAAGATTTCCTTTATTTGTAATTAATTAATCTAATATATAGTATTATGTTTTTGATTGAATACCAAAGCATTTTTTTTTGGCCGTTTATTATGTCAAATCTATTTCTGGAAATTATTTAAAAAACACCAAGGTTGCATAAAAATTGATTTAAAATATTATTAATTTACTTAATTTTAATTCCAATTTTTAACTGAATTGTGGAAATGAAATTTATCTAATCAGACTACATGCTCGACTATCATCCAGAAATAATTCGGGTTTAGTATAATAAATATTTCGAATGAGAAACGTAAGAGAGAAATTCTGACATTTTTAGACACAATGTTTTGCAAAAAGTCCATTTCTTTGCAAAAGGTTTTGTTAAATATTTAAAGATATCCTTTTAATGAAGAGAGCATAGATAAAAAATAATTAAAAATTATTGTTATTGAAAACTAAACGTACTTCAGTGAGTTCCATATAAATTGTGAATTGCTTTAAATTATAAATACACATTACTAATATAAAAAAGAACTGATAAACGATATAAATGATACTTATTAAAAATGATAACCATATGTTTGCATGTATATTTTTCTTGGGGGAATATATATGATATATTAAAATCCTGTATTATGTCATGTAGTAAACGTTCGATATTTTGAACTCTTGCAACTTCCGTGCCTTCTAAAATTAATTAAAATTAAGACAAAAATCATTTTGATTTACTGCATAACATCTACTTATTTTCAATTACCGTAATTTCGGGTGTATAAGCCGCGGATCAAACAATTCTTTTTGGACCCAGAAATCTTATTTAGTGATTGAAGACAAATATTTACGGCGATCTAACTAGTTATATTTATTTCTTAAAAATTTCTGGGTCGAAAAAGAATTGTTTGAGCTGCGGCTTATACACCCGAAATTACGGTAATTAATTAAATTAGGTAGACAAAATGTAAATGTTCCATAAGGCTTTTAAATTTTATCTATTGTAGAATGAATTTTTTTTTTTTGGTAATTTGCGGTATAGAAATAGCGCATGCAAAATTTTATTTTATTTACATAATGTTGTCTTAATAAAAAATATGTTTTTCGCAAAAAAGTTCTGATTAGAACAAAAATTAATTTTGTAATAATAATTTTAAAAAAGGGTGTAAAAACAACTACAAACAATGAATAAATTCAATTATAAAAATTATCTTAAAATGTGCATAAAAACGGTTCATTAAATTAAATAATAGAAAAAAATGTAGTAAAAATATCCATTTAAAAGAAAGATATTTGATAAAATTTAACTATTTTATTTTTAAATTGAACTTAAAAAGATTATTATTTTTAATTATTTTTAATTTTCGTTTTATAGTAATTTGATATTTTTTAGAACTATCGATTTTCTATAAGGTAATTTTAACCAACATTGAACAAACATTTGATTTTTTTTAAGAACTAATTCAAATCAAATAGTCTTTATTATTTAAACTCCATCTTGACATACAGTCAACAAATATAATTATGTCAAGCAATATAAAGTATTCTTTAAAAGTTTGTAATTAAACAAAAGTTAAAAATATCTTAAAATGCTTAATTAAATTTTACATGTTCACTGTTCATTTTAAATTTCTTGAGATTTTATGCTTTTTCGAAAGCAATGAAAATTTATTATTCAGATTACGCGACTGTCTGTCTATATCGTAATCAGGGATTATTTGAGCACCGCATATAACTCGAGCCACTTTGTAGAAAATATTTTCAATGCTAATTTGAAAACACTGTTTCCAGTTTAAGTGCTCTTAGCAACATCCTTATCCGAAGTTACACTCAAGCAAATTATTCGTGCCATTTCAGGATTTGTTTGAATTATAGGTAAGTTCAAATATTTATTTATTTTATAAAGTGGTTTCTACTTCTTATTTGTATTTTACAATTGTATGTCGAACGATGGTAATACCAAAAAAATGATTTTTATACGTTCATCTTTTTACTAAGATAAGTTTATTTCTATTGTTGTTAAAAAGTGTACTCGCTTTTTCTTCTTTTTTTGTTATTGTTTATTTTCGTCTTGGTTACAATGGTGCAACTTGAGCCACCGGAAACTATGGTTTGATTTATACAGTGATGATGACAAGTGAGTATTAACCCTTCAGACTCCGGTGCCTCTTACACAAATTTTATTACATTAACACAACTATTTTAAAACAATTTCCTTGAAGTAGACAATTTCGAAAAATTCTCTGATTAAATAAGGAAAATTTTACTCTCCTTTAATACTGGTGCCAAAAACAAATTTTGGAAGGAACGATGATGTCTCCGCAATGGAGACAACGGAGTGCCAAAGGTTAACTGCAAAATTTTCATTCAGATATATTTTATAAATATAATAAAAAATCCCCGATGGCTTGGCCTACAGGCGAAGTTATGTGCTCATTTCAACAAGAAAAAATGAAATATGATTAGAGATAAATCAAGTTCAACAATTTATTTGGCCACTTTTGGAGAATTTTTAATTACATTTTTCTGCAAGAGCTAGTTTTATTGGAATCATCTTAAGCGAAATTAAGTAGGAAAAAATTCTCCAATCAGAGATCAAAGGATGAAAAACGTCTAATTCTCATGCCCACGAGTTTAATGAACAGTGTAGGCATATTTCTTTTATTCTAATTCTGTGATTCCCAACTGTATATTTTTAAATAGCGTAATTGGAATTATTCTTACATCATTTTTATATGTCATTATTAAATAAGATAAATATTTCTACTTCAAAAAAAGTGTTGACAAACAATATGATTAAAAAAAAAAAGTAGCCTGTGCTTATCAGGCGCGACTCTTAATCGATTGAAGAAATCTTATCTTTATACAGAGTGTCCTAAACTCATGGTACATACGCTAGGGGATGATAGAACACATCAAGACGAGTGATAGTAAATAGGAAACCAAGGGTCCCAAACCTTTTCCAGAGGAGATAGCCGCCATTAAAATTTAGGGTCCAAAATTTCAAATTAACATAAAAACCGGAAAAATTGGTCGATTGATTTGCAGTTTTCTCTTACAGAGTTAGCACACTCCTTATATTTTTAAGGACCCTGACACCACTATTAATTATAAGAAAATTTATATTTAATTCTAAAGAAACAGAAATTTAAACTACCACCTTTGCTCTCAATTTTCGCAATGTATTTCTTCAGTAAAATACTTTGAATATACTGTTAAATTTTAGTGGTAAGATTGTGCGAACCCTGTCTAAAACCATTCTTTATGAAGGTATTTTCTTAAAAATAAATTATAAAGATAAGTTTCGAAAAATGTTGATAGAGGGCGCTTTAGACTTTGGAGTAACGAACAACTATTTTTTGCATCTCATTAAATGGTTTCGTAAGCTTAGACTTAAACTTAAATTTTGAGCTCAAAATCTCAATAGTTGGGAGTGGTTAAGTAGCAAAAATTGAACGGTGTTCAGAGGAATCAAATTTCAAATGATCATAAAAAACGGAAAAATTGGTCGATTCGTTTGTGGTTTTCGCTAAAACTACTCTTTAAATCACTATTTCTTGAAAATAAATTTTAAAGATAAATTTCACAAAATGCCGATAGAGGGAAACTTAGACTTTGATTAGCGTACAACTATTTTAAACCGTTATTTTTTTAAAAATCTCATTAAATACTTTCAAATGCTTAGACTTGAATTTTGAGATCAAATTCTGAATCGTTGCGAGTGTTTAAGTAGCGCAAAATTAAACTGTGTTCGAGGGTGGGGGGAGGGTTAAATTTGAATTCCTGAACACACTTCTGTTCGCGCTTCTTAACCCCTCCCAACGATTCAGAATTTGAGTTCAAAATTTAAGTTTAAATCTCAGATTTCGAAAACATTTAATAATCTTTTGAAAGCAATTAATTAGATACAAAAAATAACGGATAAAATTAGTTGTTGGTTACTCTGAAGTTTAGGGCGCCCTCTAACGAAATTTTTTGAAATTTATCTTTAAATTTTATTTTCAAGAAGATTCTGATTTAAAGAATAGTTTTATTTTAAACCGCAAACGAATCGATCTTTTTTTCCGTTTTTTATAATCATTTGAAATTTGAACCATCTGAACACAGTTCAGTTTGTGCTACTTAATCACTCCCAACTATACAGATTTTGAGCTCAAAATTTAAGTTTAAGTCTAAGCTTACGAAAACATTTAATCAGGTGCAAAAAATAACGGTTTAAAATAGTTGTACGCTAATCCAAAGTCTAATGCGCCCTCTATCGGCATTTTGTGAAATTTATCTTTAAAATTTATTTTCAAGAAAACACTGTTTTAAAGAGTAGTTTTAGCGAAAACCGCAAACGAATCGACCAAATTTTCCGTTTTTAATAATCGTTTGAAATTTGAACCCTGTGAACACAGTTGAATTTGTGCTACTTCCCCACTCCCAACTATTCAGACTTTGAGCTCGAAATTTAAAGTCTAAGCTTACGAAACCATTTAATGAGATGCAAAAAATAACGGTAAACAATAGTTGTTCGTTAGTCCAAATTTAAAGCCCCCTCTATCGGCATTTTTCGAATTTTATCTTTATAATTTATTTTTAAGAAATTACTGTCATAAAGACTAGTTTTAGTGAAAACTGCAAATCAATCGATCAAATTTTCCGTTTTTTATGATTATTTGAAATTTTGGACCCTAAACTTTAATGGCGGCTATCTCCTTTCGAAAACGTTTGGGACCCTTGGTTTCCTATTTACTATTACTCGTCTTGATGTGTTTAATCACCCCCTAGCGTATGTACTATGAGTTGAGGGACACCCTGTTTAATCTGCTCAGTCCTAATGCAGTGGCGTAACCGGTGTGGGTGCCCAACACCAGTAATATTTTACGGTTTTCTTCCCCTTAATAAACAGCAGAAATTTTTCTGATTACATAAGCCAAACAAAACTACCGGTACTTAGAACACTAGGCATCCACCCTGGTTACGCCACTGTAATGTCACCTGTAGGCAAGGATGCAAGCGCTGCGTCAAAAATGGCTAATATTTTAATCACTGAAATTCAATAGCATTCTTTGCTTTATTGAATCTTAGAAATCTTGGAATTAAATAAGGCGATAAGTACTTTACAAATTTAGTGGTACTAATCAGTCTTTTTGGCGCAGCGCTTTCATCCCAGGCTGTAGGAGACACTAAAGAACACCCTTTAAATTAATTTAAATCTTCCCATAAATGTTAAAATTACTTCCAGATCTTTTAATAGAAAAACGTGCTTATCATAAGCATTGAAATACAGCCTTCGACACCATTGAAGATATTTCATAATAATTTTAAACGAGTTTTTGTGACCCTTCTTAATATTTGTCTTAGGACTGTGAGAGATAATTGCAGATTTTCTATCAGTAAATTAGGCAAATATTTCTATTTGAAATATGTCTATTTTAGCTGTTTACGAATATTTTTTTTGCATTGTAAGTAGCATTAATTTCGATCATGTAACAATTAATGCATTTTTAGAAAAAGTGATTAAACAAAAGATAAGAAGTTTTTAAAAGCGGCACGTCTTCTAGTTCTTTCTTTACGTTACATTTCTTGAGATTTTATATCTGCGAAATGTTTTGAGGATTTCTATTTGTGATTATATAACTTTTGCTATACCTTAACCACTGATGAAAAATGCTGGCTGTTTAAGATAAATATTACATTTGGATTTTAGAAGTGATAATAAATCAGTCTGCATTAGTAACGATACTCATGGGAAAGAAAGCTATATGCTCTTTTTAAGAATTCATACTATGCTTTCTATGTTGAAGTGCTGATGCCATTTTTAGAGAATGAAATATTATTATGACAGACGTCATTTTCCTAATGAATCGCATGGTCTGGATATTCATAATTTACTACTTACACTTCTGAAACAAATATGAAAATATGTATCACACGAACAAAAAGAAGATTAAACTAAAATGAAGTTTGTAAAAATTAAAATAAAGTGTACGTAAAAATCGGGTTGCTCTTTGATTTTATAAAACGTTACCTTTTATGTAGAAAAGGAATTTATATTTCTTATAAATGTATTATAAGGTAGAATGTACATATTAATACGGAATTTGCGTTTGAAATCTTTTTTATGTGTTTTGTTTTAACAAAAAAATTATCGATCTTTCATTGTGAGTTTTCTCGAACGGAAAGCAGTGTTTAGAAAAATAAATTATTGTGGGAACAAGTTTTCGTTGAAGTAAAAATTAAGATGAAGTTTATTGAAATTTAAGTACAAACATAAGAATGGTAAGAAACGAAAAAAAAAATCTCTCAAATCTTAAAATCATTAAGCTTCTTAGCCAGTATGTAAAAAATAACCAGAACAGGAAAAATGATCGTAGGCAAAAGACTTCTTAAACTGCTGTTAGCTTACGCGTGGGTACCATATACCGGCGCCTAAAATATGATGATTCTTGGTGCTTTGAGGTTTGTAAATGGAAGAGAGGTGCTGAGACATGAGATACCTTTTTTTATGTCTATTAAAATTAGACAGGCTAGAGGTCATAAAGTAATGGCCTCAAATTACATCTTATAATTCTTTAGCTCGCATTACAAATTAGTTGCACCCACTTGCTCAGATGCTTGGGGATCTTATTTGATAACAATAAAAAACAAACAAAGAAAGGAGACCGTTCAAAATTTTCAAATTAGAATCTACAAGTATTCATATGTAAATGCATAACTGCCAACATCTTACGCTTCTCTGCAGTACAAAAATTAATAATAAACTTAACCTGAATTAATTACTGGTATCTGCCGATAAAACACAGCAAAAAATTATTTAAAATTTTTCTGCTACAGAAAAGTGTAACTGTTGGCAGCTTTGTAACTGTTGCTTAAGATTTTATTTATACAGGGGGCGAGTGGTCAGGGAAAAACATAGTTAAAAATGGTGTTAAATACCACTATTTTGTTAAACTGAAATACGCCTTTTTTAATATTGTTATGTTATTTGAATTATTTTCTATAAGACAATACTGCTAGTTTCCTCTTTTTTTAACTGCGTTTTTCCCTGACCATTCGACATCCTATTATATACTTGTGGATATTATTAGTGGTTGTTGGATTTTTAATTAACAATAAAAAATCTTAAACTGTAAGGTTATTTAGAAATTTCTATATTTAAACAGTTGTGGAGCTGTAACATTTTGTATGTACAAAACAGAAGTGTTGTAAATATGTGCAAGAAACATGCAATTCATATTTAGAACTGATGTAAATATACGTATTTTAAATCCCAATATCGGATTTGCCGCAATATCAGGTGTGATTGAGATTTAACTAATATTATAACAATCTCCCCTGAATCTACCAATTTTCTAATTTCTTTTATCTCTAGTATATTTTGAGCCAGATGTTTTACTTAATGGACAAAATGAAATAAGTTCCGCATAGATGTATTCTACTAAATACATTTTCTTTTGAAAAATATATTGACTTTTTAAGAAAATACAGAAAGATGTCAGTGTTACGAACCAGAAAAATATTAACGCAAAATGAAAATTACAAGAGTCAGTTCAGATACCATCTAGCCATAGTCAGGTTCGCCGGATTCAAGCGTTTTGAAAAGAATGTTACCAGTATTTTTTTAATATAAACATAAAGCTAAGTTAAATGAGAGAAATCTTGCCTTCTTTTAACACTAAAACAGCCGGGTATTTTACTAAAGTTTTAGAAAAAGTCTTTCGCACCAGAATTTTAATTTTACACTATTTAACTTACTTAATTAGTCTGTTTTTGTGCTGGATATATTTAACAAATCTTATGAAAAAAATTCTGGTTTGAATCGACTGTTATCATTCTGGCAGGGGTCATTTTGATACCTAATGGCGGTTCTAGTGTTAAGGAGAGATTTTATATGAGAAAATAATGATGCCGAAGAAGTTTTTGGTTTGAAAAATTCTAGGAAGCGTATGAACCTTCCATATTTGACAATGCTGAATCCTTGAAAAATATTTGACCATAAAGCAGGACTGACTTTGTTGTGGGAGCAAAACCTGATTTAAATATTGTCAAATTAAGCTATGGTGATGTCCTCTACAGCTTTGATAAAGCTGTTAATTTAAACCTTTTTTGACATTGCACTAATTATAATGAATATTTTGAACTGTACATGTAAGATACTGTTAAAAAGAAAAACAACAAAACATACTTATATAAATGCAGTAAAACTCTAAATATCATTCACCTTGAGAACACGGAAACTTTCTGGTGCTAAAATGGGCATTCCAGCCACAAACGTTTCGTAAAATAGGCTTTCCAACACATTACAAATGACAAATTGTACATCATAAAAAACGAAATACAAGTTTTGGAAACTTATTTTAATGATAAGGATCCCGTAATATGTTAGAAAATCGTGTAAAATTATAATGCTTCACAAAAATGTGAAGCAATGTGTGGAGCAAAAAAACAATTTGCATATCTTTAAAAATATATAAATTTCGGAAAAAGATAAATTTGAGTAAAGTAAAAGTATAAAAATAACTTAAAACTAAATATAACTACATATTTAGATAAAGATAATTTAATGATAAAGCTTAAGAAAGAATGAACAAAGTTAAATAGCACAGATATATGAAAAATTTGTGGATAAGCTTTTTCAAATCTTATAAAGCTCCACCAATAGTGCGAAAATAATAAATTAAAGATGAAAACATAGCGTGTCAAAGAGACATTTTTCACAGCTCACCGTCAACAGTAATGTAGTGGTGATCGTAAAAAAAAAAAACTGCGGAGCTTCAGGTCTCCCAAATGGTTTGCGAACTGAACATCAGTATTTTTTAACAGAAAATTTCATTTCTACAGAATTTGCGTTAGAAATAACCTTCAAAGTGTGGTTCTGGGCAATTTTCAAGAGAAATTTAAAAATAAAATTTCTCTAAGAAAATTTTGATGTTCAGTTGGCTGACCACTTGAGAGACCTGGAGTTTATTCTTCTCGCGTAATACGTTAATCAATCTGCAAACCAAAAACGTTAACCATCGTCAACGAAACTGTAACAATTCGCTGAATGCACCCAAAAGTATGGCTCGCATTTTCTCTAATTTGCCCTCTCCTCTTTTTTCCTTCTTTGCTTAAACTTTTCTGGAATGGCAGTGAAATTCTAATTGGTCTCCCCATATTGCGTCCCCAGATTATGAAAGATCATCTCCGTAGTTTTTTTAAAGAATACGGCAAGCTGTGAGGTACGTATCACTGGCTCGCTTTAACTTTATTTTTCGCACGGATGATGGAGCTTCGAAATCTTTAAAACAGTTATATGCACCATTAGTATACACACATTTATGCTATTCAACGTTGTTCATTCTTTCGAAATATATTGGCAAAAAGTGTGACCGTCTTCCCTTTTCATGTAATGAAAAAGATTCCACAAACTGTTAGCTAATCCTGCAAAAATTTTACATTTAAGCCCATAACTCCATTTTATTGCCATCACTTCAGCCCGGACCACAACTTTTGCTCCGTGTAGCAACTACCTGTACACATTTATTGCACGTTAAATTATTTGTCATATTCTAAATAGTATAAATAACTATTGTAGAGCAAGCTCTGAACGTCACATTTATCTGTAGCCTCATTGTATATCTTTGTAAGTAACATTCAAATGGGATTTGATCGAAAGTACTACCTCTGACAATAAAATTCGGTGAATGAATTCAGAACGACCGATCTGACAACACTGGGGGAACAAAATGCTGCACCTGTACAGAGGCAAGTGTAGACCATTTTCTTTCACCGTTGTTCAGTTGAGCGTCGTTTATTTTCTGTGTAAGACGTGCTTTACTAAGTGCTTGTTCAGTGTGTTGGTTCTTAACTGAGAACAGGAAAATGAACGAATAAAAGATCAGATTAAAGTTTAGTTTTAAGCTTTGCAAGACACCGAAAGACATGCATGAGGGATGGTGCAAATTGGACACCTACCATACTCGCCAGATCTCAATCCTCCACACTTCTCATTTTCACGACTCAAACGCTCTTTGAAAGATATTTGACCATATTGCTGACATCCAACGAAACGTGACGAAACTTATGAACTTCATCCCAAAAGAAGACTTCTTGCGAATTTCCCAGGACATGTATAGCAGATCTCAGCGGTGCATATTTATAGGAGATGACTATTTTGAAGGATGGTATGGTAATTTTCGTTAATATTTCATTGAAATTATTGCTACAGGACTATTCACGGAACTTTATTGTCAGAGTATTTATTTATCAAAATATTATGACTGTTATTTTCACCAACAAAAGAGTCAAATTTATATTTTATTATTTTTTATTTTCTTGTTACATTTGCACTGAAATTTAACACTAGAACTACCGTAACCTTTATTTCGACCACTACTAAACAAAAATATTTCGATTCGAACCAGTAATGTCTCTCTAAATTAAGCTCAATATGTACCACATTGAAATAAGTTTAAAAAATAAGCTAAACTTACTAGGAACTACTAGTCTTACTAGGATTGGTATTTCTTTAAAGCACATCTTTAGCCATATTATGCATTTTAAAACTTATCTACGCATTTGTGTGTTATGCACATATTATGTACAACTAATATATGTACAAATTGTACATATACAGTGTTACACGTCGAAATTTACACACATTATATGGCTCCCAAATGGTCCGCCAACTGAATATAAATATTTTATTAGGAATATTTTTGTTTTTATTTTTCTTGCCAATTGCTCAGAAATTGCCTTCGGATGTTTGTTTTAGCACAAATGCTGTTATTAAATACCAGCATATACAAATTATATAAAACATATTATACAAATGTATTATGAAAATTTCTGTTAAAAAATATTGGTGTTCAGTTCGCGGACCATTTGGGAGCCCTGTCATTATCACATATTTATTTATCGTAGAATTATTGCTTAAATTGTACGGTTATTTTATAAGATATTTTAATCAAAATAGAATCGATAAATTAAAATTTATTCCGTATGAAGTTAGAATTATATGTAATTTTATTCTAGATATTTTTATTCCAAATACCAAAATATAAAAATATGCGTTAAACATACAAATAAATTGAAATATTACAAAGTGTTTAATGTCTAATTTAAAAAGATTTATTTTGATAACGAAAATTGTTTTGAATTTATATAATATCGAAATTAAATATTTTGAAAATAGGATATTTAACTATGTATTTATTTTTGTATAAGTATTAAAATGAATTTAGAGTAACGGAAAACAAAACATTGTTGTTTAGATGAAAAATTAATATAAACAGTCGCAGTTTCCAATAACAATAAGCTGTACAGTTATCGATGCATTAAAAATTTTAAATTAAAAATGCATTTGTATTTTCCGTCAATGTATTTTTTAATTTTATGCAATTTATTTTTTCAGTATTCGTAAATTGGTAAAAAGTTATTAACAGTATGTCACCTTACACTAATATTTTTCAGACAGAAAGATATTAACAATATGCACCCTTATATTTAGAATGTTTCGGTAACAAAAACATTGTTTTTGATGATTGTATTCACATACTTAAAAATATAATTACAAAATATTTATAGAAATTGAATTTTGAGTAAAAAGACGATCAATATTTATTATTTTTTTAAGTGTATTTAATGTACTTATATTATTATTTAGTACTGTTTCATATTCAAAAAAAGGAAAGGATTTTAACCATTTTATGCATAAAGTATTTTTTTTAATAATTTTTTCATTATTCACCAGATTTTTATTTTTGTTGTGATAGCTGAGAACCCATTATAAAATAAATTTATTTTTGTGCTGCATGCTCTCTACATCATTATACAAATGAAATCTCCATGGATGAATGCTGAATTTATTTTGCTTTATAAGGCAATACCAATCTGTCCCCATATGAGGTACTTGTGAATGAGAGAGTTAAATTAGATAAAATATTTTTAAATTTTTATATTCAGCCTAAAAAAGCATTATATAAAGATTTATACGAATGAAGTACACGAAGTATTCTTAGAAGACCAACTGTACTTTGAAATTCATATCATCAATTAAATTTCTAGCATATAAAACAATACTCTATCCATCATTTAAGAACTAAGCTAGAGATTATATTTATTTACAAAGTTTACTTTAAAAATTTAAAATAACTTGGAAGAAAAGTTTTCGAATTATATTTTTTAAAAACTCTCAGCTCTTTTAAGTACTATTTCCAAAAACAATACTCTATCCATTATTTACGAATTAAGCTACAGTTTATACTTCTTTACAAAGTTTATTTAAAAAATTTAAAATATCTTGCAAGAAAAGTTTTCGAATTATATATATTTTTTAAACTCTCAATTGTTTTGAGTACTATTTATAACAATACTGATTGTGAGATTCACTTTTCGTGGAGATAACAACAATCTATATGAACGGAAAAGAAATAAAAAATCCTGTGCCTAAAACAATCATACTTGAGACGCCATTCAAATGAGATCCAACAAAATGCTACATCACTGAAAGAGATATATCTAAAGAAAAGCAACTAAATATTTACTTACCCATGTATCGATATCCTGAAGTTTCAGAGAACTTGCGCTGTCTGCAGATCCAATGGGCAAGAAGAATGTGTGGTTTCCAACTCTGTTGAAGACTTCTTTTTCTTGTTCAGATGTGACTCGAGACGCGAAAGCGCTGAAAGAATATACAAATGCTACTCACAACAAGAGAATTGTTTTGTTTTAACTACCCTATGCTGGTAGTCGAAAAGTTACAAGCAGAATACAAAACCAGTTTGTCACAGTTGAGTTACATTCGTTGAATATTTTAAAAGTAGTGATATTATAGAATATATTTTTTAAATGCCTCAGTTTTTCAAAATTTTATCTATTCAGTTTGAAGTAACTGTGAGAGTGACTTTAAATGCAAATTACATAATGACATTTTAAGTCATCAAGATAATATAATTTTAAAAATGTCTTTTTTTTTTCTTTTTTTTAAGGCAAATGTTGTTTTCAGAAAATATGACTATGTACAAAAAATAAATGATAAAATGAATGTTTGAGTAAATATAAGATTCACAATTGATTTTCTTTGAAGTTAAATGTTGCTTTGAAAGATAATTTAATTATAAATTATTTAATAGTATTCGATTAAATCTGATATAATATAATATTATAATATATTTATTGAATATTTTACTAGAAGTAATATTACAGAATGCATTTTTAAATGCCTGATTTTCTTTAAAAAATTCTTATTCAGTTTGAAGATATCTGTGAATTTAAAAATAAATTTAAATGCGAATTACATAACAACATTTTGTCTTTATGATAGTATAGTTTTAGATTTTCTAGTTTTTGTGCTTTAATTAGTTTTAGTAACTTTAGTTGTTTAAAAATGACTATGCAAAAAAAATTATAAAATGAATGTTTGAGTAACATAATATAAGACTAACAACTGCTTTTCTTTGGAGTTAAATGTTGGTGGTTTGAGAGATAATTTAAATCTAAATTATTTAACAATGCTTGAGTTAAACGTTCATAATATTACAAAGTCGTTTATTGAATGTAAATGAGCTTTTAAAAGAAATGACTGTACACAAAAACCGAATCATAAAAAGTATATTTCAGTTAGTACAATATAACTTTTCCAACTACATCACTTTGAAGTTAAACGTTGCTTTGAGAAGTAATATTAATATTAACTATGTAACGAATGTTTGAGTAAATATGATATACTATTCAAAAGTAGTTTAGTGAAGGCAAATGAGCATTTAGAAGAAATGGCCATACACAAAAGGCAAATGATAAAATGAATCTTTGATTTAGTATAATACAAGATTACCAGCTATTTTTCTTTACAGTAAAACTACGCTTTAACCCCCTGACTGCCCAGCCAAAGGGTAATATTGTAATGTTGTTTTCTCTGTAATTTATTAAAAATATAAAAAAAAAAAGATGTTTTTTCCAACCTGATGCAAAATACGTTATTAGTATCGGGTATAATCTTTGATAGCATCAATCCTAACTTAATTTTTCAGAACTGAGTTTTATTTGTGGAATTACACTAATTTAAATATTGCTTATGTTGCAGTGAAACCTGCAGCTTAGTGTGTGAAAAAATCAGCGGGCGGCAGTCAGGAGGTTAAGAACTAGAGTAAATATAGATTTTTTCACGAATATTTGGGTACATAATATATAATAATACAAAGTGGTTTAATTGTTCAAGCCATCCTTCATTATACTTTGTCGATTCTATATTTACTATATTTTCTGATAGAATTAGTAGACCATAGCTACTATATGTTGGAGCAGGGCTTAGCTAAACAAATTTAGAAAATTCTAATTCGAGATAATTCAACTTTGCTGGAACAATCATTATTGCACAGAGATAAATGAAAAGAGAAAGGCTGGATATAAAAAAGGGTAATAATAATTAAAATAATACACTATATGTCTTATAAAAGTGATGAGTGGGTACAAAGTCACGAAACTATTATTTAAAATTATTATTATCCCCTATTATTTAAAAATTTATTTATATTGAAATATTACGTGCTAAAAATTTTATTTTGTATAAATGTTGAACAGGGATAAATTTTAATGCATTCTTTGCTTTAAACGTAATGTGAGAAGATTACTCTTATACGATATTTTAATTTCCGGGAAGTTACTGCGCTCGTTAAAAAAATCCATTTGTTGCTCAAAAATTCTTTTAAAATCAGCACATGATTTCTCCTGAATATTAAAAAAAGTTTAATTGCTGGTTATATAACGAAAGCAGAATGAAAACAAAATGCTTGTTTTACCTGTAAAATTGCAAAAGCATTAAAATTATATTTATAGAAAAAGTATAAAAAAGGGGTTTTCACGTTAACTGAAAAGCGTAACATATGTTTTTGAAGTGATAGATTTTTTAAAAAGTGTTTATAAACGTTTTCATTATTGTAAAGCTATGTAATGCGAAAAATGTGGAGATATATTTAATCTACGAATAAAAGTTTATTTATTTAATTTTTTAATTTTTTAGAGTATAGAAAATTAAAGGAAATGTCGAAATTTAGAGTTTTCATATGTTTTCATTTGTTTATGTTTTAAAAATTACATTTATACATTTGGCTTTTTATCTGAAATCCTGTTTTTTTCTGTTTAGAAATTATCTAAATAATTTGTAATTTAGTTAAAACTTCAAAAGTACCAAAAATAAATTTCTTATCCACATTTTTTCCGTTTTTTTTATTTCATTAACATTGTAAGTTTTTATAATTGTTTAAAGTTATATTTAATTTAAAGAAGTTTTTTTAATTACAAGGTATGCAATGAATCTCGTGAAAACACTATACAAAACGTCAAATTAAATGATCTACGATAACATACAAAAAATTTTTATAATTGGCGAGCTTTTAGATTGTTTAATTGAACGACGGAACTTCAAAAAATTAAATATGTTTGAAAAATTAATTTTTTCATATGATTTCTCTACCTAAAAATTATTTAGAACACACCGCTATCATAGTATTTTATATTTATAAAGAATAAACTATTTATAAGGACTTTTTAAAAGTTTTTGAAAATTCTTTGTTTGTTTTAGAAAAAAATTTCAACTTCAATATATATTTTCTCTTCTTATTAGATTTTATTTTGTATTTTGATTTAAAACTGTAAAATAAAGTAGACAGGACTATGCCAAAATATTATTAGCGTAACTTTACTCCGACCATTGTTTGCCTCTCTTTTAATAGATAATCTTTTGAGCCAGCTGCTTAAAAGTGTTATCTACTTCTTTGGTAAAATTTGCAAATGAGGTCCACTGCTCCTTTCATGCTTGAACCGAAAAACACCGAAGAAATATTTGCATAATTGAACGGAAAAAATTTAATCTCTAAGGAAGAAGAAAAATCTGAAAGAATGTTTTTTGCATAGTTTAGGTTGTAATATAAGAAAAGGTATATCGATTATAAAATCTTTCGATATCCGTTATTTTAGTTTTTCGCATTTTATTTGAGAGATTAAGTTTAACAAAAAACTTATCTCATCCTAAATTGGAATTTTTTTATGTAAAATTTATGTAAGAGGTAATTAAAAATTTTCCTTTTCAGGCTTTTTCTTAATGTATCTAATATGTTATTTAACGGATCTCAAAATATTAAGAACTGTTAGAATGCACGGAGGAATGAAGCCAGTGTGAAATAAAAATTAAAAGGTGTCTTAAAAATATTTTGAAGAAATGAATCCAGTAAATTTGTGAAAGAAAAGCTTCGTTCACATTTTACTTTTAACTTGTCGATTTCGACAATCATACTTTTAATTTAATGTAACAAAATATTAATAATATTTTTAACAGACTTCCAAAAAGAGAAGGATGTTACGTCCACGTTTTAGTTTTGAGTTAATTCTCGATACTTAACAAATACTTTATTGTTGAAGAAAAGCATTTATGTTATGGTACCTTAATACTTAATCAGGATGTGAGGGGTTTTCTTCTTTATTTGTCCGTTTTTTGCCAGGACCTTTACTACCCGAATAGTGTAATAATAGAAAAATAAATAAATAAGCAGCAATAGAAAGGGCATAAGAAACAAGTTCTTAGATGCATTTGCTGTCGTCCGCCCGTTATCGAGATAAAAAGTTTTAAAAGTTTCAAAATTAAACATATAGCGTTAAGAAGCGAAGGCTTTCCGCAAGCCAGTGAGTCAAACAGTTCATGATGTAAAGCAGTAATAGCTTTCCTTCTTATCAATTGAAGGTTCTTTGGGTAAATTATCGATGCCACGCGACGTTATTCAGCTTGAACCTAGGTTTTGAACATAGAACACATTAAGACATTTCATTATAATTTTAGGCTCTGTGTGAAGCATGTGTAACGTTGAAAAGATACTTGTATTAATCCTTTAATTGCGTGTTCTAAAGAAATGGCCTACTATTAGGCTTGTGAAAAAAAATAAGAGAACTTTATCCAGAAGAAAAATGCACCACTTACGCGCATTGAGTATTATTTAGTGTTTTAATGCATCAGTGCGGCATTAAGTATCGTTGTCTGCGTAAAGCTGATAAATGTGTGAAATGAATTTAATTAAAAATCTGGTGTTAATCGTGTTAAAAAAGGGTCATACACCGAATATTAGTAACTGAAATAGACTTGGAATGATCTTCTTTATTTTCATATATCACTTATTATAATTTGTGTAATAGTTTTTGAACATATACATTTTCAAAATCTTGTTAATTATTTGTGCTAACCCTGTATATCTCGATAACGCAGAGACGAGGGCAAATAATTTGTAAGTGATCAAATGTGTTTCAATACTCTTTCGATTCTACTTATTTAGATTTTTAAAAATGTTTACACTATGGGGTAGTTTTCTAGTTTTTGCATAGATAAACAGTACCATGCGAACAAACCTACATGCTTAGGTAAACACTGCTGTTTTTTAAATAAAATTTGCATTTTAGAGCTTTTTAACTAAAGGTAAATATATACAATTGTCTACTGTATGGCCAAATTAGAGACATGGCAACAATGTATCGATGCTAAAGTATCAATGATAATAATTTATCATTCCGCACAAATCACTCTCGTTAACATTCGACCATCAGGCGTGGAATAACTTAATATAAAAGGAGGTTAAGAAACAATAAATTGATGTCGGTTTCCTTTTAGGTTCAAAAGTCTTTTTAAAATTACACTTTTCATTCAGATCGCAATGTTAATTGAAAGCGGTTTATTTGAATATAGATAAATCTGAATGAAAATTAAATAATGTAAATATTTAAATAAATATGACTATAATACTGTACTACGTAGCTTATTTTATGTACAAGAACAGATTGACCGCCATTTTATCAAATTAAAAGAATCTATACACTGATTTAGTAACGAAAAATTTTTTTTTGTTTCAATTTTGTTTGCGTTTACTCTCCTGTGTAAATAAATATTAATTATGTGGGTGTTGTAAAGAAGAAACTGATGTTAGAAATTTCGTTTGTATTGTAATATTTATACAAATCTGTCGATGCACGAAAGAAAACCAAAATAACATTAAAATTGAAATGACAATTTCCTAAGATACATTTTTATTGCTACAACGGATATTATGTGTTTTAATATTAAAATGTTTCACGCCGAAAATGTGAGATTTTAATTACAAATTTTATATTAATATTCTACTCTCTTGATTAAAATTAAAGTTTTTCAGTATCTGAAAGCATTAATTTAGAATTTCTATCATGTAAATAACCCAAGCAAATATCTCTCTTTATATCTCTGGTGAAATTTTTACACAAAAGCTACATTATTTAATACTTACAGATAAAATAAAATAGCAAACAATGAAGATGCGAAGTACAACTTCTAAACAACACACAAACTTAACAAATGCTTGAATATTTTTTCTCAGTGTAATCAACATTAGCATTAAAATAATTTACCGTTAATGCCCTGGGTTATTACATATATTGGATCCTACATAAATATTTTATTCCTGTCTTAAATACACATACATACAAGTTACAATATGAATTAATGTTTCCTTTGAAGTCAATAGCGTAAAAATAGCTGTTAAAGCTTTATCTATAATACATACTCTAAACTAATTATGATAGGGTTCCGTTTATTTAATTAGCTTTCCCAAAGCAACTTAGCAAAAGTTTTGTTAACGAAATTTGCTTTGGGTGCATAGTAAGTTTAGAAAAATATTATCCTGTTAGATTTCAGTAGATTGTAATTTTAGCAGACTTTCATCAAGAAGTTTATTCAAACCACAAGAAAACATTCTTTTCTGTTGTCTAAACAAATTTCGGCCTCCATGTTAAACGTAATTGATTTCCGTGAATTTTTTCTTGGTGAATTCCTTTATATCAGCTTTATTATCAAAGCAGAAAGTTCGGAATTCTGAAGGAATGCTTCTTAACCCTTCGAATTCCAAGTAAACTTGAGTATTAATAATAAATATATATTTTCTTTGAATCTAGGCTATAGGTAAGTTCTTTCGAAATGTATTCGAAAATGAAAATGAAATACTTTTGAAGAAAATTCAGAATGCTTTTTTAAGCTCTTTCTCTTCGGCTTAAATTTAAGTATCAAAGAGAAAAACGGGATTTTCTTGAACATACTTCAATCTGAATGAAAATTGATTGATTATAATTTTCATTGTGGAAAAAATATCAGACAAATTACATGATTTGCAATAGTTGTCTTACTCTAATAAAGACACGAATAAAGCTAAATGTTAGTAAATTGCTTTAAGTTGTCCAAATACTTTGAAATAATCAATTTTCGAAAATCAAATGGCGTTTTGAGGGTTCCCACAGGTACGTTTTTTGAAAACCGGTAATTTTGCCTAAATAAATTCCTGGGAGATTTTTGCAATATTTCTAATAAAAAAGTATTTTTCGGTATGTTACTAAGAAATTTATGAAGAAGATATTTCTTTAAATAATAGAGATGATTAAAAAATGGACTTAGGTGGAACCTACGCATTCAGTTTTTAGAATTATTACAAATGTAAATTTTCAGCGTTAGAACACAGATTTTATTTTTATCTACGTGAATTAGGAGAATTTTTATCACAGAATTTGCATAAATTTAAAACCGAAAATTACCATTAAAATATCCTGAAGTAGTCTTGTAAACCTGTTAAACGAAATTGAAATACCAATCCGTTTACAATAAAATTTCATTTTGTAAGCTATTTCTGTTAATATTAAAAACAATTAACACTTAAAAGAGTCTTTGGCACCGACGAATTTTACTTAAATTTCGCCATAAATCATAATTCAATTCGCTCAAAATCTTTTTTCCCATTTATCCTCCTTTTTCGGAAAGTAGTAACACAAAATTTTATTATTCATATTTGTTCAAACTTGACTTGTCTTTTATTTGTAATGTTTCCTAGGCTATATATTTTTTTATAATAAGTATATTTTTAAAATTTTAAAATAATATTTAAAAAACTATGGTGCAAAATATACTAAATAACCGGAATTGATTCATAGGCTATCAATAAAATGTTTAATTATAAAATCATTTAATAAACTTTAGTTCATTCCCAAGATACGTGCTTGCGAATTTTTTTTATACTAATTTTTTTGAATTGGTTGTATTACACGTGTATATTAACGCAAAATTTCCTGTGAAATTTCGTCGAAATTCTCTTTATGTTAATTTTTCTATTACGTTTTATAAAATTAAAATAATTTGATGGAAATGTAAAATTAGCACTGTTAATCTATACATAAACTAAAATTAAATAGGAGGATAATTTATTAGCAACTCATGTTTTCTTTTAAAAGTTCTCTTAAAGTATTCGGATACTTTAAAGTGTATGGTTATTAAAAAATTAACACAGTTAATTCTAAAGTTTTATGAATTAATTACTGCTTTTAAAGTTATACATGCAACTACTATAAGGATTTTACATGCAATTTTTTAACGTATCTGCTTTAATTTAGTTTTCTAGAAAAATCAATATTTATTTTATGTTTAATAAACACATATAAATTTAATGTTCACAGCTGTACAACATTATATGCTAAAAAAAATCAGTTTCCATAAATTGTTATATTTAATATGTTTTGACTTTATCCAAACACATATTTAATAAACGTTTCATCGGTTAAATATTTCTATTTTATTTTCATTAAAATTTATGAATATTTCTCCATATTAACACATTTTTTTTTGCCTGTCTCATATTTTGATAGAAAGACTTTGCAAAGAAAAAAAAATTGGTAATACTTATTTTTAAATTAATCGGTTAGTTCCTTGAGGTTTCAAATTCTTTGTCACTTTAAAACTGTTTTTCTTTCTTTTTTTCACGTTCAGAAACTCTCTAACGAAGATTTTAATATATTTGTCACATGTAAAAAGTATTTTAAATTAAAAACACTTCTTTGGAATGGATTTTTTTCACAAGGCGTTAATATTAAATTGTCATCAAACTTTTACGCTACATAAACGAAACGATTAGAGTTTCAGAGATGAATGTGATATAAATATCAGTTTCTTTCAAAAACTTTTAGTATTAGTAGCATAAAATTGAAAATTGGATGTATTTTATATATTTTCATATAATTTTGATTGAAAGTCGTATTGAGTTGTTTAATGTTTTGATGTCGTGATAACAATGCTTTGAACTAAAATGATCTACCTTCTAAAATATTTTTGTTTTCTCGAATGCACAATTAATGTAGTGAAATAATCGCTTTTTCCAATCTACTTATTAAGAAATTATATCATGTTAAATGTTAAGAAGAATGTTTGTTTTTAAAAGGATATAAGCCACAAATTTCAAATATGATTAATATATCCAAAATTTTTAATTTCAATTTGAAAATAAACTTGATGTACAAATTTTAATAATGTAAGCAGCTTTCTTTTTTATTGAAAATATCTGAAATTTGAAAATAATTTTTCAAAAAATTTCTAAATGTTTTTCAGTTGTTGTTGAAATATTTCATTCTTGATTATGTTCTTGAAATATTTATGTAAAAAAAATTGTAATATTCCTAAAATTATAAATTTACCCCATTCAGTATTGTTTGTAAGTGTTACTAAGTAATTGCAAAATAGAAAAAAAAGATGTAAAATTTTAATATTTTTGACAGTATTTCATACAAATTTTACTTTTTCTCTGAACCAGAAAACATTTAAGATTCACTTAGATTACCTATTTTTTATCACAGACAATTACTTCAAGTATGTTAGGCTATTTGAAAATCGAAACAATACGACACAATCTAAAGATATTTTAGATGTTTATGTTTTTATACTAAATTAGGTGTTTATATATTTTAAAAAGAATTGACGATTTTTGAATTGTCAAAAATGAATTTTCAAGTTTTTTGCATTTTATAACAGAGCATTGGAGAATTTGAATCGGGAATTATTATTTATGGGCAATTTGAAAAAAAAATAGAAGCTGCATTGTTACACATTCAAATTTGTTTATTTATCTCTCATTTTCTGCAGGATGATATAGATAATAATAACAGCTGAGAAGCGGGTATCCATAAAGTTATCAGATGCAATTAATCCTTTGAGCTCTGGGGTGTAAATTTCTTCAAAATTCCAAATGTCACATTGGCACCAGTATTTTGCAAAGAAAAAAAACGGTTAACGATAAACACACCAAAAAAAAATTGCATTAAACCTTTTTCAGATAAACTTGGTCGAATTTTCCGGTGCCATTTCGCAATTAAAATTATGTGGTAGAAAATTCTACCATCAGAGCTCATGGGGTTAAGGCCCCAGTCACACTTCCGTATTTACCTGTAATGTAGGCCAAAAATAGTTGATACTGAAAAAAGTGTTTTTAGATACTTCAAATTAAAAAAAATAATTCGTTAAACACTGAATTTGAAGTACCCGTATCAGTGGCGTAACCAGGGTGAGTGTCCAAAACCAGAAATATTTTAAGGTTTTATTCTGATTGATTCATAGCAGAAAATTTTCTGATTAGATAAGTTGGAGAGAACTCTAAAAGATTGCCAGTATTCAGAGCACTTGGGCATCCACACTGGTTAACCCTTTGAGCTCTGGCGGGTAAATGTCTTCAAAATTCTAAAACTCACATTGGCACCAGTATTTTGCGAAGAAAAAAATTCGGTTTCTGATAGACAGGAAAAAATGCATTAAACCGTTTTCAAAAAAGTCTTTTAGAATATTCCGGTGCGAATGTGACATTTCGAAATTAAAATTAAGTGGTAGAAAATTCTACCACAAGAGCTCAAAGGGTTAAACCACTGCGTATTCTAAAGGTAAATATTGTTAACAATTCTCTGTTGTTCTCAGAGGATTGAAAATTTGCAAAGAAATCTGGAAAGTTGCAAACAAAATTACTGAAAAATATGAATAGAGCGTCCGCTAACAAGGGCAGAAACGTCTACTTTGGAGGTGTTCGAAATAAATTCAGGATGTCTCAAACTGCTCTTGCTAGATCTACAATGAAAAATACGTACGAATTTTATTGATAATCCATGGATTGGGTCTCATATTCGTATTTACGGTGTGATAATTAAAATTTATCACAGGCTTTTAAAGACATTTTTTCTGAAAAGAGATTTCACTATGAAACTGAAAACACAAAATGGCTTTCATTCTCAATATGAAAAGATCGGCGATTTAAAAGGATCGCTAAATCATCATCGATCAGCTGAAAAGACAGGCGGGCGACACTAACGTGAATAGGGGACCACACGAGTCGCACCTTTGATAGTACGCCGACGCAAAAATGAAAGCACAGAGGATCAGAGACCAGACATATTGTCGCCATAGGCGTGTATTTTCAGGTACGAATGATAAGACGATGTTACGAATCTTTTAATGAGAAAAGATAATTAAGGTTGATGATTGGTTCGTGACCTTTAGGGGAGGTCTTGGCTGAGAAGAAAAAGAGGAAGCGAAGGTTTTGCAGGGGGGATTTTGATCTCGGTGTGAGAAGAGGAGAGAACAGAGCTCGGAGCTCGGATTTGTTCTCTGAGAAAAGTGGATCAGCTCGGATCGGGAGCTGCAGAGGGTGACGTCACCCAAGTGAGCCGGAGGAAGAGGACTCATGCTAGGAGAGTGCCGGTGACAAGTCTCATCTTCGGTGTTTAGACAACGCCGTGTTGCTGAATTGTAGAAACTTTACGTGATTTATAAACTGAACATTCTGTGGACTGAAATAGAACTTTGGACTTGGAGCTGGTGGATTAAGATCCTACGAGTTCTAAAATGATTTATGCTGTATATAAAATTTAATACAGAGAACCTTTTTTATTGTTACAAATAAATAATTGATTCTCCATTAAATTTGCCTGGATTATTTGCCGAGCGGCACTTACGCTACCAACCACTTAGCTTTAATCTATAAGAGGCAAAGTTATTACAGCTGGTGGCAGCGGTGGGATCCACTAGCCCAGGACTATAGTTCGCCATGCAGTTCCAGAGTTAATCATCGATAGAATCCAGCGCCTAGCTGACGAAGGCACCCAGCCGCTAAGAGAAACCCAGCGCCTAGCTGACGAAGGCACCCAGCCGCTAAGAGAAACCCAGCGCCTAGCTGACGAAGGCACCCAGCTGCTAAGAGAAACCCAGCGCCTAGCTGACGAAGGCACCCAGCCGCTAAGAGAAACCCAGCGCCTAGCTGACGAAGGCAACCAGCCATAACCGGAGATACAACGCCTAACCGACGAAAGGCCACCCAGCCGCAACCTGCCCGTAGCACCCAACACCCTCCGACGGAAAGATGCCCCAAGAGAGATGCAGACGACGGAAATAGGTAAGCTCATTCATTCTAAATTTTGAGTGGCTCTGTTTCATAATTATTGCACAAAATTAAATTCAGTAAGGAAATTTATGTACTATGTTTCTATACTTTTATTATTTTAATCTAAAATTAAGAAATTAGTAAAGAGTATTGCAAAAAAAAAAATCCTTCTTTTTTTTAATGATAAAAACATTAAATGTTAAACGCATTTTTTTCCGGACAAAACGGAACAAATTAGAAAGTTTTGAAAGAAAAAAAAAAGAGTGTACAACTCTTGTAAAATTGTAAACTCTTGTAAAACTTTTTTTAGCAGCATAAATGTTATGAGGTTAGTCATAAATTTAAATTTTCTTTAAAGGCTTCTAAACAGAAAGGGATATTGTTACCTGTTGATCTAAAATTATTTATGTTTACATTTTTAAAGTGTAGTTTTCGAAAAATCTGAATGCTAAAACTGGCAATGTTTTTCTAGAATTAGAAATAAGTACAGGTACTTGTATTGTGGTCGGTTGAAAAAAAAAAAGTGTTGAATCGGTAAGTTGTGTACTTTTCATGTATATACTTTTCATTTCATTCTCATTTACTGTGTTTAAATTGTGTAGTAAAGTGTATGTATAAAATTAACATTGCATATATGCTAGGGTAATTTTATAGGTTGTTAGGAAATAAATAGAAATTTCGGTTAGGGCAACTCAGTCTAAAAATGACAGTCATTACTGATTTAAAGCAATGCAGAAAAATCGATTTGCAAATGTTAGCAGACGAGTTGGGAATTGATATTGATAAGAGTGACAAAATAGCTGTAATTATACAGAAAATTGAATCAGCGGCAGATTATGATAAAGATCTTACTTTATCGCAGGCTAATTATATTGTACAAGATAGGGAGGCTAACACAGCCGCACAAAAGGAACAGGAAAAATTAGAGGCAGAAAGAGAAAGGGCGGCGCGGGACAGCGAAGAAAAACAGAAAGAAAGGGAATTTCAATTAGAGCAATTGAGATTAACTCAAAATGCGAATAGACGTGAATCTACGTCAAGTAGCGGATCTGAGAGGAGTCAGAAACCCCCTTTAAAAGCGTTAATGCATAAATTCGATCCAGAACGATCAGATATTACTCTTTTTTTAAACCTTTTCGAACGGCAATCCTCTCGAGCAGGCATAGAAACAGAAGAGCTTGTGACTCATCTTTTATCGCTGCTCCCGGCAGATATTGCAGAATTAATTTTGCGCGAGCCCACAGAAAAAATCGACGATTTCGCGCACGTGAAATCAATTTTGTTAGCACGCTTTCGGCTAATTCCTGAAGCGTATCGCAAAAAATTTACAAGGCATTCTCGGATACCAGGCACCCCTTGGAAGGATATTATTTTCGAGTTAAATAGTTATCTAGAAGGATGGTTAACCGAACTAGAAATTTCAAATTTCGAAGACTTAAAGAAATTAATGGTAACAGACCAAATTAAGCGTCGTACGCCGATAGAATATAAAGAGCATTTTATTGACTCTTGGGCAAATTTCAAAGACCCGTTAGTTCTAGTTAAGTGTTTAGACGAGTTTGAGGCAGTCAAAGGGCCCTCGAAAAAAATCTGGAACCCGAGAAATTTTCCCATAAAATCAGAAAAACCGAGACTCGAAGATAAATCGCGTGTTCAGAAGTCGGCCGAAACTAAAACGAATTGGAGAGACAAGGATCCCGATAAAGAAAGAAACCGTGTTTTTGAGCAAAAGAGAGCAAACAAATGTTTTATTTGCGGAAGTTTTTCGCACTATCGTGCCCAGTGCCCGGAAAAACACAAGAGGGAAAATAACGCCACGTCAGTAGGGCATTTAAATAAAAATCAAGAATTTGAAAAAGGTTTTTCGCCGTATTTAAGTAAGGCTCGTATTAACGGGGAGGAAATTACGGTATTACGAGATTCCGGTAAGTGTGTCGATGTTATTTCCAGTAAATTTATAAACCACAGTCAATTAGATGGGGAATTTATGTGGATAAAACAACCACTCTTAAATGATGTTCGCTGTTTGCCCACCGCTAATATAACGCTTGAAATTGACGAAATAGGAAGTATCTCGACGAAGGCTATAGTAACTGATAGAGACGTAGATATGTCCTATTATATACTAGGGAATGATACGCAGAAGCTCATCGACGAGAGAAAAAAACGCGAAATCAAAACATTGAACGCAGTAATGACGCGCGCGCAGGCGAAAAGAAGCGAAACTAGCTCCGGGAGTGACGGAGGCGAACAAGAAATCGAAACTAACTCAAGGGAAGGGGAAAACGATTTTACGGAACAGGCAGATCCGGAAAGGTCAGATAACGAGTTTTTACCGATAGCAGGGGAAGACTCAGGGACCGGCTTGTCGAGAATTAAAAGGGCAGAATTCATAACCGAACAAGAGACGGATTCCTCGCTACGAGACATTCGCGAAAAAGCAAAACAAAAGAAATCAAATTTCGAAATTAAAGAGAATTTAGTAATGAGGGAAGTAACGGATCATCACGGATTCGAAAGAAAACAGTTAGTTGTCCCAACTAAGTACAGGGAAGCGATACTTAGTGCTTGTCACGAAGGTATAGCGGCTCACATGGGCCAATCAAAAACAAAAGATAAAATATTGAGATATTTTTTCTGGCCTAATATTATTAGGGAAATCGAGGATTTTGTCAAGTCATGCCATGCTTGCCAGGTAGTGGGAAAAGCGGGGGAAACTAAGAAAGCCCCATTAAAATTAGTTCCCATAATTTCAGAAGTATTTTCAAAATTATCGTGCGATCTAGTAGGTCCCTTACCGACGTCAAAAAAAGGGAATAAATATTTACTCACAGCAATATGTGTTTATTCACGTTATCCAGAAGCAATACCGATACCAGATATGCTCTCGGAAACGATCATTGAAGCGATGATCATGATTTTTAGTAGACTTGGTTACCCGTCTAGCATACAAACGGACCTTGGGAGGAGTTTCACTTCGAATTTAACGACAGCCTTCCTAAAAAGGTTTGGGGTAAAACTAAACCATTCAAGTGTATGTCACCCCTCCTCAAACGTTATCGAGAGATGGCACAGGTCAGTAAAAAGGCTTTTAAAAGTGCTATGCGTGGAAAACGGTAGTGACTGGGAAGCTAATCTGCCCCATGCGCTTTTAACTCTTAGGACGGTGACGCATGATTCTACAGGTTTTAGCCCAGCAGAGCTAGTTCATGGGAGAAATCTCCGTACTCCGGAAACCCTACTTTTCGAACAATGGACGGGAGAAAATGATGAGCATGAATTAGTTACTGAGTACGTCTTCAAACTTATCAACCGACTGAAACGCTGTCAGGAGCTAGCGGTCGAAAACATGACAATTACTAGAGATAAACGGAAAATGTGGTATGATAGAAATGCTAAAGAACGAAAATTTCAAACTGGAGACGAAGTGTTAGTTTTAGCAACTAACATGAAAAACAAAATGTCTGTAGGTTGGATAGGCCCCGGTAGAGTAGAGTCTAAAATTTCTGATACTAATTATATTGTGAGTATACCAGGGAGAAGAGAAAAATCGCAAATCTATCATGTAAATCTTTTAAAACCCTACATCACCAGGGTAGGTAAAATAAATATTCTGACAAAAGAATTTAATGAGACAGATGAATCTCAGGATTTGGAGATAGCTTTCCCATTAGCAGATTCAAATAGTTATGACTTTGACGAAGTTATCAAACAAAGTGCATTAAACGAGCGGTGCACAGCAGGGGAAATTCAAATGTTAAAACAGGTATTAGACGAATACAGGGAAGTTTTTTCGAATGACCCGGGCTTAACGGACCTGACTATTCATGATATTGAGCTAACTGAGGAAAAACCGGTGAGAATTAGACTGTATAGGGTATCTCCTAGACAGAATGAAATACTGAAAAAAAGAGATAAAGCGCATGCTTGAATTAAATATAATTAAGGAAGGGGAGTCTGATTATAATTCTCCCATGATTTTAGTCGAAACTCCGGGGAGGGAACCTCGGCCATGCATTGATTATCGCCGTTTGAATGCGATAACAAAAACAGAATTTTTTCCGCTTCCGAATATTGAACAAAGGGTCGAAAAGGTGGCGGCGGCAAAATATATTTCTGTATTAGACCTGACCAAAGGATACTGGCAGATACCCATGACACCAAAAGCACAAAAATTAGCCGCTTTTGTCACTAGCTTTGGTAGCTTCTTACCAATGGCAATGCCTTTCGGATTGTCCAACGCTAGCTATAGGTTTTCCAAATTTATGTCTAAATTACTAAATGGGTTGGAAGAATTTTGTCTTCCATATTTAGATGACATGGCCATTTTTTCAGATAGCTGGGAAGACCATATTCAGCATCTAAACACGGTACTAAATCGAATTAAAGAGGCGAAACTTACCGTTAAAATTTCGAAATGCAGATTCGCGCAAAAAACGGTTAAATATCTGGGACACATAGCAGGGGAAGGAAAAAGGAAACCAGCAGAAGCGAAAATCCGCGCCATAACGGAACTCCCAGACCCTAAAAATAAAACGGAAATTAGAAGATGCCTCGGCATGGCAGGGTATTACTCCCGTTGTATAGAAAATTATGCGACCATCGTAGAACCGCTCACACGAGCATTAAAAGGAAAAAACAAAAAAGAAAAAATCATATGGACCGATGAAATGAAAGAGGCTTTCGAAACCTTAAAATCTAAACTCACCCAAAAACCCATCCTATATGCGCCAAATTATAATCTAGAATTTGTGGTTCAGACGGACGCGTCAGATAAAGGGATAGGGGTAGTTTTAGCACAAAGACAGGGCTCAGAAGAGCATCCCATTATATATTTGAGCAGAAAATTTTCGGAACAAGAGAAAAGTTATAGCGCCACAGAGAAAGAATGTGCAGCTATAATTTTTGCCATAAAAAATTACGTCACTACATTGATGGACAAGAGTTCAGTATCGAAACCGATCACAATCCTTTAGTGTTCCTGAAAAACAATGCAGGTAACAATCCCAGGTTGTTAAGATGGTCCTTATCACTGCAACCGTTCCTGTATGCCATAAAACACAGAGCGGGCAAGGATATACCGCACGTTGATTGTCTGAGCAGGGCAATAAAAAAAAAAAAAAAAAAAAAAAAGCTCAATTTTTTTTTCTTTTTCACATTTGTAAATAGTTTTCTTTTATTGTATATATAAGGTTTTCTTAATGTGTTTATTCTGGTTTCAACACCTTTAAATTATTAAAGTTCTCCAAACAAAGCAAAGTCGTTAAAAGAGTTTGAAAATGTTTTTTAAAGTGTCTTTTTAGAATTGTTAAAATTTTATTTTGAGCACAAAGTGCCACCCAAAATGAATGAGCTAACCATGTTCTGCTTTTTAGATTTCACACCTTTCAGACGTTAAATCATCTTAGAGGTGGGGGTAGTTGTGATAATTTAGATTTATCACAGGCTTTTAAAGACATTTTTTCTAAAAAGAGATTTCACTATGGAACTGAAAACACAAAATGGCTTTCATTCTCAAGATGAAAAGATGGGCGATTTAAAAGGATCGGTAAATCATCATCGATCAGCTGAAAAGACAGGCGGGCGACACTAACGTGAATAGGGGACCACACGAGTCGCACCTTTGATAGTACGCCGACGCAAAAATGAAAGCACAGAGGATCAGAGACCAGACATATTGTCGCCATAGGCGTGTATTTTCAGGTACGAATGATAAGACGATGTTACGAATCTTTTAATGAGAAAATATCATTAAGGTTGATGATTGGCTCGTGACCTTTAGGGGAGGTCTTGGCTGAGAAGAAAAAGAGGAAGCGAAGGTTTTGCAGAGGGGATTTTGATCTCGGTGTGAGAAGAGGAGAGAACAGAGTTCGGAGCTCGGATTTGTTCTCTGAGAAAAGTGGATCAGCTCGGATCGGGAGCTGCAGAGGGTGACGTCACCCAAGTGAGCCGGAGGAAGAGGACTCTCGCTAGGAGAGTGCCGGTGACAAGTCTCATCTTCGGTGTTTAGAGAACGCCGCGTTGCTGAATTGTAGAAACTTTACGTGATTTATAAACTGAACATTCTGTGGACTGAAATAGAACTTTGGACTTGGAGCTGGTGGATTAAGATCCTACGAGTTCTAAAATGATTTATGCTGTATATAAAATTTAATACAGAGAACCTTTTTTATTGTTACAAATAAATAATTGATTCTCCATTAAATTTGCCTGGATTATTTGCCGAGCGGCACTTACGCTACCAACCACTTAGCTTTAATCTATAAGAGGCAAAGTTATTACAACGGAAGTAACAAATGCAGCTTTTTTCTGTTTTTTTTTTAAATACTATTTTACAAAAAAATCTATTTTTATCTTATTAATCTTCTCAAATATCTTATTAAATATCTCAAACTTCACTAAAAATTTACAAACCATTATGTCAACCATTTAAATATATGATAAACCTAGTTTTTAGAGCAAAGTTAAAATTTTATAGGAAAACTTGTCGAGGGTTATTTAATAAAAAAAATTATTTTTAATAAATTTTTAAGACTTTACAAAATTCTCCGTCTCAAAGATGATAATTCATATAATTATAAAAATATATGTATATTACTTCTTGAGTCAATATGTTGGTTTCTTTTATATTTATGCGTGAAGTCAATGGCTTATTAAAAATATTACTGTACTTTATAATCTTAAAGAGAATTTAATTATGGAACACTCATATTGCATTTGAACAACCGCGTAAAAAATGCAACATATTAATTTTTATCAGTAAAGGAATAGTTAAATCCGATTTTATTAGACTTGATCAAACTCTTTAAAAATGTAACGATAATATTTTGATGTAATGTATTTTTATGCAAATGTGTTTTATGGAATGGAAGTGCACTGAAGGATTTGCTACCACAAGGAATTATATAAATATTTCACATTCTTTCTCTTTAAAATTATACAAATCACTCTTTGATTATTTCTTTGAACAAATCACAATCGTTTGTCTCTGATTCTGTCACTGAATAATGTATTGTTTCTGAACCTCTCGTGGTGTTTCTAACTAAAGGGCATTTCCATGCGAATTTGTTAGTCTGTTACACAACTGAAAATCGCTATGCTTGTTGGCCACCGTTAATTTCGAAAAGTTTGCTTCGCCTTATTCAATTGATGATATATCTTCCATAAACTAAGTCACATTTTCTCCTTTTAAAATACTGGTAGCTAAAAATCGTAGTACGTAACAGACAAACAAGCTCGCATGGAAATGCCCTAAAGCTTCTTGCCTATATCATCATGATTTATCATTATCCCAGAGATTTTTGGGAAACTAAAGTTTTGCTCTTGTAACACAACTACGATAGTGCCAATGCTAATTAATATATAATTGAATAAACGATTGAAACAACAAGTTACGTAAAAAAAATTAATTTCTAGAAATTTGAAATAGACTTTTTTGTCCTAATATTTTTACTTATTTTCATATTATTAACTTATGTTTAATATAGTAAAAGGTGATACTGTACTTTCTCAGAAAGATTACATTTTAATTCTTATGTTACCAACCAAATGTTGCCAATCATTTAACTGTTACAAAGTAAAAATTATGCATAACGGTTTCTTTTTAATTTTTCTTTCGTATTTTTAAAAAGATTACTGACAAAATTTATAAGAAAATTAAGTAAAAAAATAGAAACTCCGAGAATGATTCTTATTATTATCTTAAAAATTTCCAAATAAAATTCAAAATGTTCTAAGCAAGTTATTAAAAATACAATGTGAATTTCTGTAAAAAATTTAATATGCATACATTGAAGGACAGTTGAAATCTTCCTTTTAAACATGACAAATAATAAAGAAATCCGTTTTACTATATTGGGAATTAAAACATAAGTAACATTTAGAGCAAAACCGAATAAAAATTACAAAATTTGTTATATTAGTTGACTTAATCTTCACGGGAATTTTCAGTTAGCTTTATTTAATTTAACATTGACGTCTTGTATTCTTTTTTTAGAGGAAAAAAAAGCTTTTTATAAGAATTCCGACTGTTGTAGGTTCTTAACATTAGCTTTTGGGCCTAATTTAGGTTGTTAATCTCTTTAAACCTTTAACGGACAACGCATTTTCATTGTTAAGATGTTGAAATAAATGTGTGATACCGATAATTGCGAACAAATACATTTGTAAATAAAAAATCCCCCCCCCCCCCCCCCTCCACATACATAATAAAATTGATTTTTTCCGGTGTCGTTTTCGCATATCGAAATTAATATTTTGTGGTTTGTAGAGAAACTAATGAACGTTAACCGCTTGTGGGGCAGTGTTAAATATTTTGTCCCACCTAATTTAAACGAGATTTTCAGCAGAAACACAAAATTTCTCGATTTTTTCGGTGATAATTCAATATTTCAGAGACTTATTGCTTGACCCTCAAGCTGTTAAAGGGTTAAATATGGCGGGATAAATTTTATTTCACTAAATTGTATTTAAGAATTGTACCAGAAATTTTGAAAAAAAAAATACTTTTATAAATTTTGTAGCGTACTAGGTCTCGCAGCGTTCTGAAATATTTCACACTTTGCTGCCAGTATTTAAAAAAAAAAAACCTTCGTGAGATTTTCCTTTAACATCCACAATCGAATTCTATAATAAATATTTAAATTTTAAAATTGTGGTGGGAAAGTGCTAAAATTTTTGGAAGGCTGTGAATCCTGAGAAGCCTGAAAAAATGCATTTCCTTATTTTATTTTTTTATTCTGTTTTGAATTTAACCTTCCTACCCTGAATGGGTCTAATCGATCCAGTCCTACAATGCGATTCATTCGATTCAAACCAGAAAAATTTTCATAAAGTAAATTAAATAAATAACACAAAAATTTAAGTTAAATAAGTATGTTAAATGGATTTAAATAAAAGTTCTGGTGCGAAATATTTTAATCAAGTTTAAGTAAAATTTCAACAGTTTAGGAAGGTTAATATTACAGGAAACAATTACAGAAATCGTTAACACTAAAACAGCCGGGTATTTTATTAAAGTTTTATAAAAAGTGTTTCGCACCAAAATTTTAATTTCAAACTATTTAACTTATTTAATTGGTCTGTTTTTGTGCTACATATATTTAACATATCTTATGAAGAAAATTCTGGTTCGAATCGACTGTTATCACTTTGGCAAGGGTCATTTTGACCCCTTTTGGCGGTTTTAGTGTTAAGCATACATAATTATTTAAGTTATATTCTAAAACTGTGAAATGGTTCTTTGAAATGGATTATTAAAAACGATTCAATTAATAAATGGACTCAATGTTATTAATTTGTTTAAGATATTGCCATTATCTAATAGGAATTCTTACGAATTTAAGTATTTGTTATCGTTACAGTTGAATTTCCTTTATTTTATAAAATTTCTTTTATGTGAAATTTCGAAAAAAGTTTATTGGAAACGTGTCACTTAAAGCAATCATTGGAGTTAAGTGTGCCATATTATTTTTGTTTAAAAATTTGTGCATAAAATTTCATTATTTTACAACAATTCATTTAATGCCTGCCAAAAAAATAAATTTAATAAAACTTCCAGCTATCTGTCAGTTTTTGAAATATCCCCAAGAGTTTTACTCTGCTTTTCACCCGAAAGGATAGAAAAAAATATCAAAGATTTGAAATTGCAAAAAAATAAAGAATAAGGAATAAAGAATAAGAAAAATAAATAGTGAATTGTTTTGTGTGCAACGTGATCGTTTGTAAATATTTTGCCTAAAGACTTTTGAAGGGAAACTCGGAAAATGTCATTTAATCCTTTCAAAAGTGGCGGAAAGTATATTTATTACGTAATTTTATATTCCAACTACTGAAATTGTACCAGACGTTTTGAAGTAATATTTGTTTTTATAATGCAGGTGAGGTAAAGCACTGATTTTATTTTTAAATAATTTTCTTCTTTTTCATTTGGTAAATTGACTGGTAATCTGTCATTGAAATCTATTAACACCAAAATTATTCTTTTAGAATCATCATCTTTTATAAAAATATCTGGTTTCTTCAGTTATAAATATGCTATACGTAATAAACATAACTGAAATTAATAAAAAATTATAAAAGTGAAATTAAAATATTTAAGATACTTCTGCTTACGTTAACCCTGAATGACGCGCGCCGGGCCTGGTAGTACCAGAGTGCGTATTTTCATTAAAAGTTTTTCCCACTTTTTAAAAAAAGTAATCTTCAATTTATTTTATAGCAGAATTTGTAAGTATTGCCTGCGACTAAATAAGATGACGATTATTATTTTATTTATTGGTGACAAAGTAAAAACCACTCATATCCTGGGTATGCACGCGTTCTTCAGGGTTATATGGAAAAGCTGTGATGAGAGATTTGAAATTACGAGAAAAGAAAAAGAAAGAAAAAAGAACAAACATAAATAGTGAATTGTTTTGTTTGCAAAATGATCGTAAAGAGTGATCGTAAGTAATCTTAGTTAGTGATTTTAAAAGTAAAATTCCGGCGTCGTTGTTGCATATCGGAATTAAAATTTTGTGGTTTCGAAGAAAAACCAATGAACGTTAAAGGCTTTAATTATTGATTTTATTTTCAAATTATTATTGTTCGTAAAGTCAATCGTAGTATATAATTTAAATCTATCAACACCAGAATTATTTCGATTGAGATCGAGTTAAAATGCTTCATACTTTTACAATAGGTATAGGATTTCTTCATTTTATAAATATCTTATACATAACTCACATAAATAAAATTAATGCAAATTTAAAAAGTAAAATGAAATTAAAATTCAATTATTTAAAAATTGTCTGACTCCTTTAAAGCTCAAAACTGTTTCGTGATTATAAATTTATATTTCTATGGATATTTTATTTATGTTTCTCACAAATGTATTGTTCACAGTGACTTAGTTAACCCGTTAGAGCACATTTAAATAAAACATAATCGTTACTTTTATTTACAATAATTCACTAAATATAATACAATTAGTTACACGAGGTCTATTTTAATTAAAATATGTGTAACCAATAAATACTTACTTAATACGTTGCATTTTGATATCGTATAAAGTCTTACCTAAAAGGTTTTCGATTGTCCATCAAAACCTTTCTGGATGAATAAAGGAGAATTAAATCACAAGAAATTATTAATGTTCTATTGATACTTATATAAAAAAGTTCTCAAATTAAAGTTTGGAAATCATTCTTACCTCTATATTGCCTTTCGTTGATGTAACCCATTACCGAGAACTACATAATGCACAGAAAATATCTACTTACCTTAAAGTTTGACCGAAATAATAGTTTTTTTTTTGTTGTTTTGTGTGCTTTCGCTAAACTTACTTTGTACATTAAAATTAAAACTCCTCATAATTTAACCCATTTGCATCATTAGCGGCTTTGTATGCATGTATTTTTTTCATTCCGAAATTCCGAATTTATACTACAATTTCTGAATAGCAAGTTTTGCTTTATTAAAAGAAAAAAAAACGCCGTAGTTTCGTAAATAGAGAAATTAAAAACATCTTCATTCAAAATTTCTGAATACAAAAGAAATTCCTGAACAGGAAACCATCCCGATAGTGTAAAAATGAAAAAAAAAAAAGAATAAGTAGCAATCGCACTTTGAAACAAATACTCAGACGCATAAATTATTTGCCCTCGTCTCCTCGTTATCAAGATATAAATTTTTAAAGTTTGCAAATTAAAATATCTAGCGCAAAGAACGGAAGGCTCCCTGCCAGCCAGCGTGCGAAATAGTACATGGTAAAGCAGTATTAACTTCTTATGAATTAGAAGCTCTTTGGGTGAATTGTCGGTGCCACGTGATTTTATTCAGCTTTGAACCCATATTTTCAATATTGAACCAATAAACCAGGAAGCTGTGGTACAAAAAATCACCTCATTGAATTCAAGGCTAAAATTCCAGATTTAGTTCAAACTTGATTCATATGTTAAAACGCATTCGGTCTAACAAGTCCTGTCTTGGAGGAAAATATATGGAAACCCAATTTTAGCATTTAACTCGTAGGTTTACCATTGTGTTTTCCTGCTCACAGATTTCCCTGTTTTGATAACTTTGGGTGCAGGAAACGCAATGGTAAAACCGAGTCAACTTCTAAAATCGGATCTCTAGGTTCGCAGATCGAATATTCTTAACTGAAAAAAAACTTGGAATGATCTTCTTTATTTTCATATGTCACATTTTATAATATGTGTATTATTTTTGAAAAAATAAATTTTCAAAATCCGGTAATTCATTTGTGTTAACCCTGTAAAATCTCTATAACGAGGCAAATTATTTATGTATGTACAAATATATTTCAATATACTCTTTCGATTGCTGCTTACTTAGATTTTTTTTCTTCATTTTTACACTATGGGATAGTTTCCTGGTGAGATACTCGTATATATGCGTTAATGATGGAAATGGGTTAATAAATAAAACAGTTAGGTTTTTTACTTACTCAAGTGGTTCTTTTAGACCGTAAATACTTGGTTGCTTAAGCAACTGCAAAGAAGTTGGAGGCGTACTGGAAATTGGTTTGTACTGTTCAAGAACTTCATCAATGACGTAAAGCAGTTGCTGTTTTCCCTCAGATCCTTTGTGTCTTCCTTGACGAATAATTTTTGCATTGTTCACAAAGTATTGCTGTAAAAGAAAACGTAGCTATAATTTTTTATTATAAAATTCATTAAACAATCACAGATTTATTACTAATAAAATAACAGAAATGCAGTCCATGAATTGCTGTACAGTAGAATCAAGGTTTTCAAGTAGTTTTTCTTTCCTTTTTTACATATCTTCGGTACCATGTCAAACAATTCAATATGAAAACAGTGCAGCCAGTGGACTACTTTTTTTCAATTCACATTTCTTGATTGGTACCAATTTTTCGAAATAAAATTCACCTTATTTAATCTTTTTTTTTTAATGACCTTAGTAATTAAATCGAAAACAAGATGAATTTTATCATTTGAGAAAAATAGTGCCAATCGAGAAATCTGACAAACACTATCCCACTGGGAACACTGTTTTCGTGTTCGATAGTTTGATGTGTTACTTACGATATGTTTTAGTTTTGAATTAGTTTTGCAAAATGTATTTTCTAAAGTTTTAAGCTAATAAAATTTTAAATAGGATCCAACTCTATTTACTATTATGTCTTAAAATCTACTGGCAAAACAAAAGTCCTAAAAACTACTTTTAAATTCTACATAGACCTACACAATGTACATGAAGATTAGAATAGTGGCGAAAAAATAAATAAATAGGGAGTGGTATAGCCCGTTATAACAACACATAATGAACATATTTCGCACAAAATGTGGGGTATTTTGAAGTATTTACTAAGAAATATTTGTATTAAAAATGAGTTTTATGTGAAAAATAATATGTAGATTTTTATTTTCACAATGCAGAAAGAAACGCTAAGTAAATTACACCACATTTACATGTATTTTTATTGAGAAAAGTAAAAAAAAAAAAAAAAAAAACATTTTCACGAATGAAATTCAAAGTCAGCAATACATTTTGATTAAGATCTTTTCTAATGATTCATATTTTTAGTAATATGTTATAAACTTAACATTGATTATCTTAATTATTTCTGCAACTCGTCGCGCATAAATTCTTATGGTATCAGCTCTACTTAACTTAAAAAATATTTACTCAATCAATAATTATTTGCGACGAAGACAGTTTTTTCCCATTTTACCTTAGACCTGCCATTAAAATTATTGTTAAGAAGGTGCTATTTTCAGATTCTAGAAAATATAAATAAAAGTTGCTAAAATGTCATTGGTACATTATTTCAGGTAAGGTGTCATCTCTTGTCAAATTGAGAGAGAAAAATTCATTAACCACTTAATTTCTTCATTTTTTTACTTACAATAACTTGAAAAATTGGGATATTTTTAAAGCTAAAATATTTGTAATATTTAGTCTAAACATTTCTTCCATTGATGGAATTTTATTTTAAAAATTCAGTGGTGTCAATATGCTTTAAGTGATGGATCGAGCGAACTCTTCTTGCCCATCCAACATACGGGCAAATCAGTTAAGTGGTTAAATAATGAAAAAATTGAAAAGAAGTCAAAAGTGGCTGGACACCTTCAAGAAAAGGTTGACAATGTTTTTCTTAATTAAAATAACTCGTATTTTAAATGTTGTATTTTATGATATAATAATCATGGTTTATCCCAACAGAATGAGTTATTATCGCATTCCCCCTTTAACCCATTAATGCCCAAATGATTTTCTTCATTAAAAATGAAATTTATCACCACTTTTAAAAAGTGAATAACTTTTATCTTTATTTATTGAAGAATTTGTCTCGTGAAAAATACTGCTTATTTATCGTTCTATTGACTGATGTCAAAACTGCTTTATTGCCTTTTTTTTTAATCGTCCCTAAAAAGGGACGCTAGGCACTAATGGGTTAACATATAATCGGTAATTTACTATAACCATTTTTTAACTGCCGTAATTTCGGGTGTATAAGCCGCGGATCAAACAATTCTTTTTTGACCCAGAAATCTTATTTAGTGATTGAAGACAAATATTTACGTCGATCTAACTAGTTACATTTGTTTCTTAAAATTTTCTGGGTCGAAAAAGAATTGTTTGATCCGCGGCTTATACACCCGAAATTACGGTACTTAACCCATTAGTGCCTGGCGTCCCTTTTTAGGGACGCTTCAAAAGGTGCATTCAGCACTGTTTTTGACACCGGTAAAAAAGAAAAGCAATATTATTTTATTTAAATGATGCATTTTCGTGATTAAACTTAAATCTTCTGAAAATAGTGGTGCCGACCAAATAAAATTTACGCAAAAGATGCTGGGCACGAATGGGTTAATCGTCATGCCCGAGACATTCAAAGGCTTTCATTCAGAATTGTTTGAGTCCCACCAGTTTTATAAAATAGTGTAATTGGTTTTATTCTGGTATCATTTTACTTGTCATTAAATAAGATGCTTTTTTATTCAAAAAAGTGGTGGCAATAATGAATTTGAATTTTTAAAGCGTAATCTAATGCGACCATAAACGGGTTAAATTATATCGGGTATTCTTTTAAAAATAATAGTGACAATAGAATAGTGGCTAATGGCTTCCACTAATGACCTTTTTTTTATATTCTACGAGCACCATTATATTTAAAAGAAAATAAATTTTTAGCATATTTCTCTTGAACCCGTTACCAAAATATGTTGTACAAAATTCTGTTTTTATTGGTTGGTGCAAGATAGAATTAAAAAAATCACTATATTGAATAGCCTGGTGGCAAAATTTTATGAAGATGGAATTAACAAGCTACTATGCATTAACATAAATATTATAATTCATACGGCGATTATGTTGGGAAATAGATGCATAATGTGTTTTTCATTTGTAAATAATTAAAAATGTTTTGTTTCATTTTTTTTATTCATAATGGCACTTATTTTAAAAATACGCCTTGTACTTATTCCCCGTTAGAAGTTGAAACATAAAAATCACGTAAATATTCTTTTTTTATTACCCTTTAAAACTGAGTATATATGTTCTAGTCGTTTAGATTTGTACAAATAATTTCGTCTTTCAGATGTCTTGGTTTAGCGAAAGTACCATTCTCCGATCATTTTAAATAATTATAAGGATATATGCTAAGCTTCAAAATCATAATTCTCGTTTCAAACTAGATAAAACTTCTCGAAGTTCTTTAATCTCTGCGGAAGTCTTCACTTAAGCCTTCGTAGCAATTATTGCTTTATTATGCTAATTTGGAATTTTAGCCACTTATTCTCTGTAATTATATCATCATAATACAACTGTGCGCATTACCATAATATCTGTTGAGATTAGAATTCAGTAAGAAGCCATATTGATTCAACTTATTTCAAAATTGCTTCACGAAATTAGAAACCGAACATGAGTGACTATGTTTTCGATTGAAGTAGAAGTCTATCATATCATATATTGAATTAAAAATATATTTTACAAACTGTTTCAGGTATTTCAGTAAGCAAATATTTTAAAATGCTTTCACCCTTTCCGGCACGGGCAAAATTTGTTGGTAAAATGAGAAATTATAGACTCACAAAATTATAGAATTCACAAACAAATTTTTTAGATATTTTGAAATTAAAGCTATTGCTGTAAAAGGAAAATTTTGCTAAAATATTATTGGTGCCGTTTTCAAGTTTGGAATTAAAATTACATATCCCAGACCGGGCACAGTGTACCGGAAAGGGTTAAATCGTTTATTAAATTAAATTTTATATTGAAAAACAGTTTATAAAATTATATTTCTCATAATATCAAATTTAAAAATCCTAGTTAAAAAAAATAATGTCAAAATATTTTTAACATACATTTTTGGCATACAAATGTTTATCGGTGAACGGTAAATACTGATTTACTTTTCGTTTTCTTTAAAGTCAGAAAAAAATGTAAAAATTTCTAGCTAAACAACAGACTTTAAAGAAAAAAAATAAATATAAAAAATAAAATTTCTAATATTAAACAGCGGTGCCACATTCTTTTGAAATCGAAATAAATGTCTCTTGGACATTTTAATTAGAAGTTATAAGATGTTCTTTAGAAACCTGCAATTTCTTCTGCATTTATATTTTTAAGTTCACTTTTCCCATGTTCTGTTATTGAAGCAATACTAAATAAGAAGAAATAGTGGTGATATTTCGTAATATTGGTAATGGTAAAATTTTGAGGAAGAAAAAAAAATCGTCGAATTTGTGCTTTTGTAATAGATTTTATTGCAATATGCATACAATTGTTAATTGAATATAAATGACTTTTTTAAACATGCATGTATGAATTTACATTTATATGTAGATGTATTTCTCCAACTTATTTTTTAGAAATTACTTTATTTAAGAGGAATAAAAGTAATGCGTGAGAAAAAAGGCCCAATCTGATTATTTTAATATGTGAGAACAACATGAAATTTGATAATAATTTAAAGCATAACAGGGGCGTGCCAGCAGTGTTCGGCGCCTGTGTGCAGAACTGCATTTGGCACCCTACACCCCCCCCCATCCAATCGCCTGTAAAAATAAAACTTTATCCCCCCCCCCAAAAGAAAAAACTATAAATATTTATAAATGTATAGTTGCCATTCCTTTTGGAGTTTTTTGAACCAGAAAATTTATTTAATAAAATATGTCTTGTTTCTTTACAGTTCGTACTTTATTTCATTAAATAAATAAATTTCTGTTTCCAAACATGCTTAAATTACTTGAAAAATAAAAACGGGTTTCAGCTATGTAAATAAAATTTGTAACACAGTAAAACCTGTGTAAATGAAAGCACTATCTATCACAATCCTGCGTTACGGTAAAATTTCATTATCCCGGAGAAAATAATTTAATGCAATAACAATAGATTGCATCTAAAAGAAAGATGTTTGTTTTTACTTTGCATGTATTGGCGATGGCTAAGAAAATCTACCGCACATAGAGATCTCAAAATTTGGGTAAGGATCGATGATGGTAGATGTACCGTGCACCTGACACTCAATTTTTTTGTTAATTACCCGAAATATTAATTAAAAACCCTTAATGATCATCGCAAAATGGCGATCTTTTATTCCTCAACGAGATGATACTTGTGTGCTTCCCCAAGCAGTCCTTCCCACTGACCAAAAGCGTAACGTTTGATTTTTTCTGCATTTTCAAATTGGGATATAGTGAGATCCCGTTAGAATTACAAATAAATAAATAAATAAGAAGAAAGAAAGAAATAAAAATGGTATTTTTAATTACTATTTCAAAACCCCTTTTTATTTGGCAGCGATTCGCATAAGTTTTCAAGTTTTCCATTTCTCTAAAATTTCAAATGGGAAAAAAAAAAAATTGATACATTTATAATATTTTTCAGGTTCTAATAATATATCTGGTGTAAAAATATCAATATTTACTGTTCAAAAAAATTTTTGAAGTCATTTCAAGGATTCGCCAAACATATTTTTTCTCTCGGTGCAAATTATCTCAAGATATCGTTTCCCAATTAAGAAATATGTGATTTGTGTTAATAAATAAAAAAATATGTATGAGGGATTGTGTGCATTTCTATTATTTATTTTATTAAGATTTTTTTGTTAACATTGAAAGTTTTATACCCAAATGTCAGAAAATAAATACAAATTGACCGTTAGCTTGAAAAATCAGACCAGAACATAAATAGCACCGCCGGTATACTGTACTGAAGGCAGTGGGAAATCAACTCGCGCTTCGATTGGATGGATTTTCATTTAAAAAGGAAAAATCATACAAATTCAAGATTATACACTGCTAGCAATATAATGTTTGTTCGAAAATATTTTTATTCAAAATTATAAAGTCAAATCAATATACTGCTGAAGACATTGTCTTCCCCACACCCCATCTCTACATTCGTTTGGAAATAATAACATTCAATATTTCACTTTAGAATATTTAAGGTTATTGTAACTGGCTTAGGGGATCCAAGGCGGTTAGTTAGTAGAACATAAAGTGCACGGGATTTTAAAACACTTTTTTCATAAATCTAAATTTTTCCATTCATATTAACCCTTTCCGGCGCAGTGTTACCACTCCGGCAACACCTAATTTTAATTCGAAACATACAAACGGCACCAATAATATTATAGTAAAATTTTATTTTTACGATGACAGATTAAATCAGGAAATTCTTAATTTCTAAAAAAGTCTTCTGTAAATTCCGGTGTCAGTCAAGAATTTCTAATTTTACGAACAGAACTTGTCTGCGCCGGAAAGGGTTAACAGTCATCTTTGTAGTTTCTAATTTATTTATGTCTAAATTGAACTTTTTTTTTTTTTGCCATTTTAGTCTCTGTAACGTCTACGGTTATGTGTAATGCTAATAAGTGCTCATATTTCAAAAATTCAATTGTATGTTCGAAAATGAAATGTACAAATCTTACAATCATTACAATAATTTATGCAGTATTTGAATAGACACGAGTGTACGCAGTAGTTAGTAGAACATAAAGTGCACGGGATTTTAAAACACTTTTTTCATAAATCTATATTTTTCCAGTCATGCTAACAGTCATCTTTGTAGTTTCTAATTGAAGTGCAAGGAAAGGCTCCACCTTCAACCTTCGAAAAAATAGAAAATTTGGACATCTATGGCCAAATTTAGTCTATCTTCATCAACTCTCCCCCTTTTTCGCTATCATGGTAATTCCAGTGTACTAGATAGGTAAAAGATAGATAAAAGGTATTTATTTCGCTCAGAAATCTGTGGTGTGAAAAAAAACCACTTTTGTTCAATACATAATAGTTTCCACAGAATTGATCATTAGTAGAAATGCTGAACAAAATTATTGCTTTGGCCGTTTAAAGTAAACTTTACTCTTTAAGTGCGAAAACCAGTGTTAAACCCGGCGGCCCCAACTTATATGGGCCCGTGGGGCGCGAGCCCACCCAATAATTTGATATCGCTATCCCCCCCATTATTAATTGAGTCCACCCAATATTTATGTATTTGTTCAAAAATTTTTGAGCCCACCCAATATTTTTCAAAAGTTGGCGCCCCTGGTTAAGCCTACGGCACGGAATACCAACAGCTTCACAAACGGCTGATGCTCCATTTTTACCAGTTAAAATTTGTCTCACAGCTGACGCCAGTATCTCCAATCAAAAATCTGTAGTCAGTTATCGATTACCTTAAATAAGTTTTAATTATTTAATGCTACTAAGTTGTAAGTCAGTAATTAAGGTTTCTATTGCTTCTTTACCTACAAAACTTTTGAAGATAGATTGCCTTCTGAAAATCTAATTTTAAATTTATTATAAATTAAATTATTGCTGCAAATTATTTTAAAATAGTTTCTGAATCATAGGGGACTTATAGCTATCAGCGTGAGATAGACGCACATCATATAAAACGTTTCCATAGCTGCCAACTTTTACGCATTTTTGTTACCACTAAAATTGTACAAAGATTTTCCATTTGTTTAATCATAAGATTTAGACGACTAAATAAGACAATATTTACTATAACTTTTTTGTGGTAGAAAAAATGCGTAAAAGTTGACAGCTATGCGTTTCTAACATATAAGTCTACCTCTATTCATGGACTGATATTGTAGGAGAAACTTTTGCCAGTATTGCCGAATAATAATTTTCTTCTAATTTATGATAAATTCCGAAGTAAAGTGACAATTGTTTCTTATAAATAATAATAACAAAAACAAGTGAAATTTAGCTTCTATGGTAATAAAACAGTATATTATGCTTTTCCACCGCAGTGAGATAATAGTGTTGCATATTTTCAGCTATGTAAATTACGGCGCCTTTTATTATTTATAACTATATGAGGTGCGCCTCTCTTTATAAAAGTTGTGGACAGCTCTTGTCCAAATGGATTCATTAGAGTATTCATAAGTAGAATAAAATAAAATTTTAAAGAAAGAAATGAATATTTATAAGTAATTTGTATAACGTAAATCTACAAAAAATAAATCAGATGCCAAGAAAATATAATACATTTTAGTATGAATAAATTAAGGATATTTTATTTTTAATATTTGCTTCTCAACTGAAATCTTTTGGCGCCTTTACTGCTTCGGCGCCTGTGTGTTCCGCACACTTTGCACACTGGGTCGGAACGCCCCTGAAGCATAAAGTACTAATAAATGATGTTTTTTTAATAAATTCAATTCTAATATCACTTATTTATACAAAATAGATTTGTTTTTACAATTACCCCAAATTTTTCTGCGCATACATTGCAGTTCAGATAACTCGATATCCTACCAGAATCTGTTTTAAATAAAATATGGCTTACTTCTTCATAACAATATTTACTTCAGCTTTAAATAAAATTTCTTTGTATGAATAAGACTTACAGTGGAGTAATAAGGGTGGGAGCACAAAATTAGTAATATTGTAAAGTTTTCTTTTCCTATATTCATAGCTGAAAATTTTCTGCTTATATCAGGTGAACAGAGCTTTAAAAAATCCCAGTATACAGGGCACTTGGGCACCCACTTTGGTTACGCCACTGATCTAACTAAGCCACGGTGCATAAGCGGGAAGTTACGGTATTACTATTTTACCATTTCTTTAAAATCTGCACAGAAACTTTGCTCTTAGTTTACTTAGCATTGAAAATCCCATAATATTTGAGATACCAGCTATTTTCCCTTATGCGTTATCTTTTAATTTATAGGACTTAATAGAGCGATTTTATTGAGCGTTCAAAAGGATGGAGGTGGGGCATACTTGAAGCTGTAAATAAGCTAAAAAATGGGTAAGTGCAGAGTTGCCAACCTCCGGCTTTTGTTAATTCATGAAAACGTACTTTAAGCCAGAAAATTTATTTAATTAGAAGTGTCCAGTATTAACTCAGATGGTCATTTGAAATTTACTTAATTTCGTGACCTCAATAAATTTCTGGTTAGAAGTACAACTGTTTGATTTTTAAAAAGCCGGAGGTTGGCATGTCTGGTAAGTGTGATCGAAGATCGTGCAGAGGGTTTCGTTTAATATTTTTTAAAACAACTTATACTTTAGTTAATAAATCCAAATTGTTAATTTATAATTATTAAATTTTTACAAAGATGGTAGCATCAACAAATTTAACTTTTAAATAATTAAAAAGAAAATTATTTTTTTAATTAAATTAAAAATGCTCAAATCAAATTATATAAAAATAATCCAAAATTCCGATTTTTTTCAGAAACCGAAATTTTAAAAAAGTTAGCGGAGGTATATATAAAATTTTAAGTTACTAAAAACGAAAAATAAAACCGTTTAAATGAAGTTCAAAATGTTGAATTATTAATAAAACACAATAGTTTTAAATATAGAAAGAAATTTTAATTCCAAAATATACTATGCATGTCAGATGAATGAAACCCTAATAATATAAGCCGTTAAATTATCAAAAAATGCGAAATTAGTTTTAATTAAATAAATCATAGCATAAAATTTTCAACTTGGAACAGTGGAGCTCGAGCTAAGAACCTCCTGTTTACTAGGAAGACGCTTTACCTCCAAGCTATGATGGCTACACGCAGAGCGTTCAAAATAATGTTCTCTTAAAATTTAAATCGAAAAAATGAACGAATGACATAAAAAAATAATTTAATTAAAATAATAGAAATTTTCAAAATTTTATGATTTCACGTGTTACCAGGTATTCAGCTGTAAGAACACAAAATTTGAAGTACTTAATTTATGCAGGACACTGTAACGGACAGACAGACAGAGAACATTTACGAATACAGTTTCGTAAGGTGAACGAAACCCTAAAAACACTTCGAACTTTCAATCTTTCATTCTTGTCTTTTCAGGATTGTTTTTGGGTGTCGTAATTTTTGGCTAATTATGTTTCGAATTGATATTCTAAATTTGGTACGATAGGAAAGACAATATGCATTTTACAATTTTCGAAGATTCTTAGATCTTTTTCAATCGAACTTTATATATGCTTGGAAGGTTTAACCCTTTGTTGCATACTATCCACTACAGTGGATAAGAATTCATTCCCAAATGCTAACGATTTTAATTCTCAAATGCAACATTGGAACCGGAATTTTGGTTAAAAAAAATTCGGTTTATTAAATTCCTGCAAAATCGCTTTTTCTTCTGTACAAATAAAGCTGTTTTCAAATTCCGGTGTCAGTCATCAATTTTAATACTTAAGTCATGAATTTTCTCTACGTCGAAATGTGTTAAACTATGCAACAAAGGGTTAAAAAGCGTGTTAGTGTGACCTAAGTTACCGACGCGTCGGTCAGTTTTTCAAAACCAGAATTTTCGAGAAAAAAGCTCATGCTATGTCTTTTTAGCATATTTGCCAAAAAAATGAATTTGAGGGTGAAATGCTACAAAATTTAGAAAGGAAACTAAACAAATATGTTGTTTGGAATAGTACAATATTAAAAAAATGGATCGAGAAGAGCCCTGTATTCCACACATACAAAGCAAGGATATATATTTTACCAATATATAGACAGTGGTGTAGTCGTAGAAAAACCACCAGAGGATATACCCTGAAAGCAGAGGGTATATGCTCAAAGTAGAGGGTATACCCTAGAGTGTATGTACTATAGATTCCTTCAGAAGCAGAGGGTATATGGTGTTTCTTAAATAAATCCAGAGGGTATACGGCGTATACCCGCATATACCATCCACAACATCCCTGTATGTAGGATATATATTTTACCAATATAAATTATTTAAAAAATAAACAAAATTTATACAGTCTGTCTTAAACTTTTATTCAATCTTTCACAGAAATCCTTCCGTAATAATGTTTTCGTTTTTTGTATCTTTAAAAAATTATACAATCCTCCATTGCTCTAAAAGAAAAAAGAAGAACAAAAAGTGGTATGATTGAAAACTTTTCTTCAGATTCATTTAGAATAAATCCAATCTTCTGGAAACTACCATCTGAAAATGGTCATAAAATGTGTTTCAAAAAGAATATGATGGATTTAAGTGAGTTCAGAACGTTGTGGGACATGAAAAAAATATTACGAGATACATTTTATTCTAGTGGGGATCTTTATTTTTCAGTTTGGATGATGCATGATAGCAAGGAAATATTCAGCATAACTTTTTTGTGATAATGATTTATAGAATGTATATTTTCTCTTCATATTTTTATAAATAAAAGAAAAAAAACATTTAAGAATGTGTTTTGTCGGGATCTTATTTTTTATGCACTTAAATGAATTAAATAATGTACATTAAAATGAATATCTTTTTCAACGCAGCGATCCCACGTCGGAATTGCCTAATTTTAATTCGAAGTTTACAAACGACATCAACAATATTTTAATATTGAAAATAATTTAATGCATTTCTTCGTGTATATATATATATATATTTATATATATATATATATAAATCGAATTTTTTATTTGCAAAGTCCTCATGCCAATATGACATTCGAGTATTTTGAAGAAATTTGCCCACCAGAGCTCAAAGGACCTTTATTCTATAAATCTATTTATGAATACGAATAATAATCTCTTTTATTTAAAAAATAAATAGTAATTCAATATATCTTTGTTATATTCTTTGTTATGTTGTCTTGCATTTTAAGACAATTAAAAAAATATCGTTGAAAAATTTCCATGTTTGATTATTTGAAACATAAAATCTATACTTTTTTTTCAAAAAAAAAATCTCATTTTAAATAGTAAGTTGCTACGCATACGCGGGAAATTACGGTACTGAGATACAAACTGTTTTTGTGAGAGAAAATGAACCTCGAAATTGTGGATTGCATTTTTGACTTCTACAAATAAATAATCAAAATGGCCTACGTTAAGCTTTTTTACAGTGTTTTGGGAGAATAATTAAAAGATATACAAGTAAAAAAGGTCTTTCAAAACCATTCTAATATTTTAAAAAATATTAGAATGGTAAAAGAAGGGAAGTGAAATCGATTTTCTATGTCCAGAAATTTTCAACTATAAATCAGCTGTGATGGTCATGTGTATATCATTATAAATATTAATTAAAATAAATGATCAAAAGTATTCTGTATAAAAGTAACAAACAAACTGCGGGATACAATAAATGCAAAAAAACTAATAATGTTATAAAATCAACCTTCATACCCTGTTGAAATTTTGCTGAAACTTGATTAAAATATTTCACACCCGAATTTTTATTTAAATCCATTTAACATACTTATTTAACTTAAATTTTTGTGTTATTTATTTAATTTATTTTATGAAAAATTTTCTGGTTTGATTCGAATGAAACGCGTTATAGAACTGGGTCGATTAGACCCATTCAGGGTAGGAAGGTTAAAAAATGTGCTAGGCAGTGGTGTAGCCAGGGTGTGGGGGAAGTTCCAAATACTCTGACACACCACTAACATTGTAAAGTTCTGTTTGCCTTACTTAATCCGAGAATTTTCTTCTATTAATAAAGAGGAAGAAAACTTTACATTATTACTGGTATTCAAAGCTTTTGGATTCCACCCTCCACCTACCTGACTACGCCACTGGTGCTAGGCTTATATAAAGAAATTTGTGTTTCTTTTCGGGTACGAAGAAGACGTGCTATTACTTGCGAGGCACGAGAAAGACTCATTTTGCATTATTCGACTTATTGTACAACGTACTTTATAACTTATGCGTACGCGTCTATCAGACGCGTGCAAGTAAAAATATTGGAAAATAAATTCATTTTTGATTTGTAAATTTATACATAAAGTAAAAATTTAATTATTTTTCTTAAAAAGGAAATTCAAATGATCCATGCCATTTTGACAAGCTACTTACGTAACTTTTAAAGAAAGAAATACCAGTCTAAATGAAAACATCTTGACTAAAGAAAGTGAAATCGCTTCCAAAGAATTTGAACTTAAGAAAATCACCATAGTGAAAACAAAGCTTATTTATTTCCGTGGAAGGAGTTTACCTTTGTAAAGGTAGAATTGAAAAAAAAGAGAGAATGAGCATAAAACACAAGTTTAACTCTTCATTGTTTCTTTAAAGTTGAAAAGTTCAGTGCAACAAAAATACCTTACAGAAAGATTCAGAAGGAAAATATAAATCTTTTGTAAAATTTAAAAAGAAATTATTGACTTGCGAAACTCTTCCTTTCAAGAGGAAAGAAACACTTTAGCGAACTGCAGTGTTATAAAGAACGCTCAAGAATGATGGAGAATTTTTGTTGTTTTATCCAGTAAAAGTGAATATCAGCTAAGTTTGTTTCTTAAAGGTTATTTCTTACAATTTAAAAAATCAATCAAATAAATAAATGTAAAATATTAAAAATTTTAAAATTTTCGAAATTGTTCAAAATCAATAATAAGAACAGCTTTGTTTCTAAAGATTTGTAATCTCTTGCATAAAATATATTGTTATTTGTTTAACACTAGAACGCGGTTCTAGTGTTAAATCATAACACTTATTTTTATTTAACACTAGAACCGCGAGAAAATTCATTCAAATTTTATAAAAATATTCCACACCGGAATTTTTATTTAAAACTGCTTATATTATTAATTGAAAATATTTTTGCCCAGCATATATTTAGCTTATTTTATTAAAAATTTTCTGGTTCGAATCGACATTTCTCCATATGAAATGGGTCAAAATGACCCGTCGCCGCGGTTCTAGTGTTAAAGTGTACATCGCCGGTCATTGTCACAAATTTTTCTGCAAATGAATACAGTCATATTCTATAAAATAATTTAATACACCTCGAATTTCTAAAATTTTCGATCATTTGGTTTTATATTGCCAGTACCGATCAAAACATTTTAGAATAATGAGAAATGTATTGCAACATAAATAATAGAGAATTCATAATTATTGAAACAAAATGTATTGATAATTCAATGGTCACAGTTTATTTTTAACTCCTTCACCGCCAGGACAAACGCTGCGTACTTTCTTTCATTTTAATCATCAACGACCATTAAGTACACTCTGTACGTTGTTTAAGACGTAGTAATGTCTATGTATATGAACCATATTTGTCTGTGATATGCAACTGATATAACCGGTTATTGGTTGATGGTGAGTAGTAATTTACATCGCATACCCTGGTACAGTTGTGGCTCGTCAGAGGGTTTCATTTTCTTTTCCACCACAATATTTATATCCCCTGACTGCCCGGCAAAAGGGTAAAATTGTAATGTTGTTTTATCTGCAAGGTTCGCACACTCCTTGGAATTTCCAAGGACACTGACACCACAATTAAAACTAAGAAAATTTACATTTAATTTTTAAACCACAACATTCGAAATCCCCATCCTCCATTCACAGATTTTACAATTTTTTTCTGCAGTGCAACACTTCGAAAATATTCTTAAAATTTAGTGGTAGAACTGTGCGAACCCTGATCTGTAATTTATTAAAAATATTAAAAAAAGATTTTTTTTCCAACCTGATACAAAATATATTATGTATAGGTGTATAATCTTTGAGAGTATTAATCCTAACTTAATTTTTCAAAACTGGGTTTTATTTGTAGAATTATATTAATTTAAATATTGCTTATGCTGCAGTGAAACCTGCAGGTTAGTGTTCGAAAAAGCAGCCAGCGGCAGTCAGGAGGTTAATATAACTTGATCTCATCATTGAATATTCAACAATTAAAGAAAATTTAAATTAATTTATTAAAATACTGGTAATAGAATGTTTATGAACCCCCTTACAAGCCGCTACTGCCCTCGTATGTAACATTTTGACGAAGAAATTAAGCTTGATAATCACTTGGTTAAAGGTACAACATATACAAATTATAAAAAAAAATCATTAGCACTTGCATTGAAGAAGATTACAAAAAATACATTTAGTGCTATAATGAACAGTTTTGGTAAAATTGATATAATTTGCGCAATGATTTCTGCGCAAACAAACAGAAAATATACAAGGTATGCATTTTAACTCCACACTTTTAGCATTTGTCATCTGTGGAAAGAAAATTTTTAATATAACTAAAGCTATTTATTACTTATCTGAATCACAATCCTTATAAAAATTTCGAATCATTGACAATTTTAATAACAGCCTCTAGCCTGAGATCGAGACCCTGTCTTACATTATAATCACATTCCGAAAAAACAATTTCACCTCCTTTGGTAGTTATATGATTCTACTCTCCATCTCATAAGTATTGTCATGATTATAATCAAAATGACAATTTGCAGGCTATGTTGTATTACTATGAAAAATCTAAGTCCAATGAAATAAACATATTCTACTTATTACTGTAAAACCAGTCAGGAGAATTGCGATTGTGTTTGTTATAAATATGACCTAGTATCAGTTTAAAATTTATTTAAATAAGCAGATGTGAGAAACTTTTTACTTTGTTCTGTCTTTACATGAAGAAAGTATAGTTTCATAAAAATATTTGAATTCCGGTTTTCGACGGATTTAAACATTTTAATCAACACATTTTTTTCATAATGTCTGCTGTCAGTCTGTGTGTCTGTATGTGACACAAATTTTTGGGGCGCTCTATGAAAAACTATTGTATGGAATTTAATAAAAATATTTATTCAGTTAATCCTTAGTATAATTTATTGCTGATTAGTTTTTGGTGTTCAGAACTAATGCACGAATTTTCATCAAACTTGAAATACCGTAGTTCTTGAGAATTGAAATTGTTCACAATTTATAATAAATCACGCAACAGACGGCGCTGGTATAATAATTTTTAACGATTTCAGCAATAGCTCTATCTCAAGAACTAATGCAGGCATAGGTGCCAACCTGACATCGATTATCCGTTATACGTGTGTTAATTTAACCCTGGTTTAATGAGTTTCGAACAAGAATTTTTTCAAAGAAATGAAATTAAGCATGTTCCACTAACAGTCCTAAAATCAAATAAATAAAGATTCATGAAATATAATTTCTGGATTTTAATGACGTTAACCTGGATCAAACTAATCCAGGTATTACGGAAGATCAGTTGAAAGTTGGCAGCTATGTGCAGGACTTTCCTTCTAACTTAAGATTCAGTTTGACATAGACGCGAGTTGTTGCTAATTCGGATTTGGTGTTAATCGCCTAATAGGTGACGCTGCTAACGCGCATTTTGTAGGTTTTACAAGATTTTAGCCATATATCAAGCATTAATGCATGGAATTTTAAGTCTTTAGAATCCCCAAGATGGGCATATAATCTTGGGACTGTAATAGAGAGTTTTGAAGCACCAACATGTACGAGATAGAAAAAAAAATTGGGATTTCCATATTCGATTGCTTTTAATTGTAGATTATTTCAAATGAATAGTAATTACGGATATAAAACTTAAATATGCAGTGCTTTAAGAGTATAATATGTCACTAAAATTATATTTTACGTAAAATGATACAGCAGATCTCTCTTGCAGAACGCCTAAAGTATCGGACTTCTAAATATATAGATTTAAAAATTCCAATTCTTAATGGTTAAAAACTGAGATAAAAGATTTTTTTCTAAATGAAAAACACTCATTACGTAAATAACAATTACTCAGTACTTCTAAAAAACTTTCAAATTAAACTTTGAAATATTCCAGGAATTTTTAAGTGTTTTGGAAAAAAAAGTAATAAAAATTATAAATATATTTATTTGCTATTAGTCTCTCCAATTATCATATATTTTCCCCAGATTTATTACTTTACTTTAAATTTAGTATATAGTCTTATTAAAATTATCATAATTATTAGTGTTTGTTAAGTTAATCATGAAAAGGTTTCAGCATTTGATAAATATATGTAATTAATCAAAATAAAACAAATTGCGGAAATTTTTTCAATTTTTTAAATTCAATATTAAAGAAGAAAAAATTTTCCTTTTAAGTTTGTAGTTAATATTTCCTCTGTACAACTTGTTTTCTAAATACTGTGTTTAAGCATGAAAGAAATATATTTATATACAGATAGAGTTGTTCCAAAGTTGAAAGGAAAAAAAGAGATTTCCAGTACTTTACTTTGCATGAAATGTACAGAACAATATATATTTAAAAAATATATCTGGTAATGGGTACGCTGAGTGAAAAATCATTCCAATGAATAACGGACTGTGCACAGTATGCATTTAAACTTGTCATATATTGTAATCAAAGTAGAACTATACTTTGGTATTATTTAACCCATTCGTGCCCAGCATCTTTTGCGTAAATTTTATTTGGTTGGCACCACTATTTTTTGAAGATTTAAGTTTAGTTCACTAATCACGAAAATGCATCATTTAAATAAAATAATTATTGCTTTCCTTTTTTACCGGTGTCAAAAACAGTGCTGAATGCACCTTTTGAAGCGTCCCTAAAAAGGGACGCTAGGCACTAATGGGTTAAAACTAGAACGCCCGGGAATTTTACTGAAGTTTCATAATAATATTTCACACCAGAATTTTTATTCGAAATTAAATAATTGATTTATTTAACTTAAATCTGCGTGTTTGAAATTTAACTTATTTCAAGAAAAAATTTCTGGCTCGAAATGAAATTTAATTACGTGGTTGGAGTCGACTCGACTCCTTTCGGGCGTTCTAGTGTTAACATAGAAATTCACATAGGATTACATAGAATTTTACATAAAATTGCATAGTTGACTCGTAGTTTTATCATTGTGATTGTCTTAAAATCAAAAATAGGAAAATATGGAGGTCTGGGAGCAGAAAAACACAATGATAAACCTACGAGTCAACCAATAGTGGCATTAATTTTTGGCTCATGCACCATTTCACTTCTGGCAGACATGGATCATTAGATTCCCCTATTTCTACTCTTCCATAAAATGAAGTTTTTATTATTTATTGTACTCGAAACTTCAGATTTTTGTGCTTGCCCTTGGAGTACTACCAAGTGTGGTTAAATCGAAGAAGCTTCAAAAATAATTAACTAAGTAAAATGAAGGCTTAAAGCTGGAACAATAATGACGTTTTAAATCATTAATCCTTAATTAGATTAAGTATTTAAATTGACTATTTAGATTAAGAATTGATTTAATCATAATAAATGTAAGCGACTACATCAAAATAATCAAGGGACTTTATGAGTAAAGTTAAATTAATTTAATCGTAATCATAGCATTGATTACATGAAAACAATCACTGATCATTATTTTATTAGTTGGAAGGAAACTAAGCTTAAATAGTCAATTTTCAATTATGGTTAAAAAAAATAATCGGTAGTTTTCTATCGTTAATCTAATTAAAATTTTAAACAACTCAGATATGAAGGCTGTTTGAATTTCTGTAAGAATAATACTCATATTCATTAAATCTAAGCGTTTCATCACATGTTTCTTGTTCATAAGACGCAAATTCTTAAATCAAACTTAATATTTTTTAGAACTTGATAACATTCAGTAGAAACAGTGCACTCTATTTATGAAAGGAATATATTGGATGAGTTATGAGCGTATGTATGAAAAGGTATGTATCCAGAGCCTGATTACCAACCGGCGTAATCTCCCACCAGTAAAAATAAACAGAATATTTTTGTTTATTCATGACAATAACTTAGAATGAAAAGGACGTTTAAACATGGTGAAAATTTCTTTAAAATTTTACTGGTGGGAGAGTAACCCGTTAGTAATCAGGCACTCTATGTATCCGTGAATGCTCAAAATATATCCACTTTTGTCCTAGTTTAATCGACAAATATGTGCACCAATAGTAATAAAAAATTAAATATTGTGAAACTATAAAATGATATTGATTCTGAAGTGAGAGGAATTCTGATTGCTGGTGAATGACAAAAGATTTTCCACCAGTTGAAAATAAGTTCACTATATTGGCGCTATCTTTCTATTTTTTTTACGATATTGAAACTTTATATTATGACTTAATATATGTTACCGAATATAGTTTCAAACTTTATATTTACCGTAATTTCGGGTGTATAAGCCGCAGATCAAACAATTCTTTTTCGACCCAGAATTTCTTAAGAAACAAATATAACTAGTTAAATCGCCGTAAATATTTGTCTTCAATCACTAAATAAGATTTCTGGGTCCAAAAAGAATTGTTTGATTCGCGGCTTATACACTCGAAATTACGGTACATAAAAAGTACCACATGTCTGAAAAGATAATCATCTTTTACGATCAAATTTACTTACCTTTTATACATTAAGTTTCTGACGTTTTCCGGCTCTAAAACTAAGTGTTCCAATTTTTAAAATAAATTTAAATTATTAAAAAAAATGAAAATATTTTAAAATTTTCTAAATGGGGTTTTAAGTATACTGCGTATAATCCAGCTTATTTCCTTATTTTCTAAAATTCATAAATTTTTATCATGTTAAATGGAATCTAGCTACGTAAACAAGCACTGTATTACGTAATTTACCAGATTAAGAGTCAAAATTTAAAACTTAGACTAAACTGAAAAGTGTACATTTAAAATCCTAATAATTTCCCCACGATTGCAAATTAAACATATCATTTTTTAATAAAAAAGAAAATAGACAAACTTTTCACTGTTATCTTAATGTCCACTATTGCAATATTTTTTTTTCAATTAGTAATGTAACATATATTGGTAATTTCTGCAAAAACGTTTATTCCAAATTAAATAAAGCGGTTTATTGTTGAATTTTAACGGCATTTGTTAAGGGAACAATTGAAAATAAAACTCGTTTAGGTAAATAAAATCTATAATTCTTTTAGAAAAATTTGTTTTATTATCATCTAAAGGAATGCACATAGGGGTGTATCTAAAGAAAAGTTGTTCCCTGTGGAATTTATAGTTTTAGTGAGATCAGCGATGGTTTTATCGCCTTTAGGAACAGTTTGAGAAACCAAAGAGATACGTGAAGGAATAAATTACAATTGGTGTCATTCGATGCACTACTTGATACTGTCTAGACCTTTTTACAATTTTCGGTATTTACTGCGAGAACTTTTTAATTTATTCTTGTGAATATACGTCTATATAATCTTAATTCAATTAATCACTTAATTGAACAATATTTAAAAAAAAAATCTTTCAAATAATGCCTATTTTTTTCATGACCTTTTACAGAATTTTTAAACTTTTATCACCGTTATTTTTAAAGCAGAAATTTTTGCCTAACTGAATCAGAAAAATGCTAGGAGTAAATAGATCAAAATTTATTATAAAAAATTACTAGTGAGAATATTAAATGATGATTGGTATATGGATGCCCATACGTGGTACGGGCAAATCATGATTGGCAAACACACTTTGCCCATGTGACGTACGGGCAAATCAGGGAAGTGATTTAAATAAAAAAAAATATATAAAAAGTCATCTGAACTGAAATTTTTATTAACCACTTAACTCATTTTCCCGTACTTGTACGAGCGAGAAGAACTTACTTATTTGACAGCTTAAAGCTGTTTGACACCACTAATTTTTTTAAACACAATTTCATGATATTTAATTGCAGAAATGTATAAGCTATATCTTTCGAATATTTTAACTTAAAAAAAGTGGTGTTAGCCCATATTTTCAATTTATTATACGTAAAAAAATCAGTTAAGTGATTATTAATAATTTTTTAGTTTCGAAAAGAAAAATAGATGGGTATATGGTTTTCAGTAATGGCGTAAAAAATGCGGAATGTTTTTAACACCTGACAGCCGATCTAATGTGTAAAACTGTATTTGTTTTCTCTATATTTTTCAAAAAATGGCAGAAAACTCTTTTCTTTAACATGATATAAATATTTAATTATGTATATAAATATAATCCCTGAGAGTATTCATCACAACTTTTCAAAACAGGATTATGTATGTAAACTTATTTGAATTTCAAAAATTCTTCAAATGCATTAAAGCCTATTGGTTAATGAAAGACTATATGAATTCACAACGGTTAGAAGGTTATAAATGCGTAAATATTTCATGAACTACCGTAATTTCGGGTGTATAAGCCGCAGATCAAACAATTCTTTTTCGACCCAGAATTTTTTAAGAAACAAATATAACTAGTTAGATCGCCGTAAATATTTGTCTTCAATCATTAAATAAGATTTCTGGATCCAAAAAGAATTGTTTGACCCGCGGCTTATAGGCCCGAAATTACGGTACATAATTATGGTTAACTAATTAGATAATTTGAAAAGCCGAGGCGTAGTTCGACAAACTATACTTAAGGACAAAATAATTAGATCAAGTTTGCAAATCGCAAATATCATTTTGTGAATTAATAAAAAAATACATAATATTCCCCTATTAACTTAATATTCGTCATTATAATTAAATTTTATTTATGATTAATAAAACATAATTTTTTTTGTTATTACCTGCAGTAAGGAGGCTGTTTTACTGTTTGCATTTTTATACAACAACTTAATAGGATGCCCATTTAGGTAAATGAAATTAATCATTTATTTAGCAAATAAATAGTTCGTATTCCTTAAAGAAATGCACATCGAATTGTAGGAAAAGAGAAGTTGTCCCTGTGGAATTTATGATTTTGGGAATATCAGTGAGTGTTTTATCGTACTTTGAAACAAGCTAATACTGACCAAGCTAATCTGAAAATACCAAATTATATCTGTTTCATGCAATTGACTATTCAGTATTTAAATGTATTGTCAGTTTTAATAGTTATTATATTTAAGGACTTAATAATTTGATTAAGTTTGTAATTCACATGTACCATTTTGTGAATGGATTAAAAAAAAGAAAAAAGAACATAATATCGCCTTATTTTCCTAATCTTTGTCATTATACTTGAATTTTTATTTGTCAGTAATAAAACGTAATTTTTTGGATTATTTCTTGCAGTAAGAAAGATGTTTTATTGTTTTCATTTTTATACAACGACTTAACAGAATGCTCATTTGGGTAAATAAAATTCATTACTTATTTAGCCAAAAAAAGAAAAAAAAAATAGTTCGTATTCTCCAAAGAAACGCACACTGAACTGTAGGATAAGAGAAGTTGTTCCCCGTGTTTTATCGTTTTTTGAAACAATTGAAAACCAAGCTTAGCACTAGAACACCTGAGGGAGTTGATTCGACTCCGAGCATGTGAATAAATTTCAGTTCGAGCTTCAATGTTTTTCTTGAAGTAAGTTAAATTTAAATCACGAAGATTTACTTTAAATAAATTAATTAAATAATTTTAAATAAAATTTCTGGTAAAAAAAAAATAATGTCATACTAGAGTAAAATTTCCGGGCGTTCTATTGTTAAATTATATCTATTTTTATGCAATTGATTATTCAGTATTTAAATGTATTCTCAGTTTTAGTAGCATTTTTATACTTAAGGATTGAATAATTTGATCAAGTTTGCAAATCTCGCATATCATTTTGTGAATTAATAGAAAAATACACAATATCGTCCTGTTATCCTCATCTTCGTCATTATACTTAAATTTTATTTATCAGTAATAAAACATAGCGTTTTTTGTAATGGCCTGCAGTAAGAAAGTTGTTTTATTTTTTGCATCTTTATTTCAACAACTTAATAGGATGCTCATTTGGGTAAATGAAATTCATTAATCATTTAGCAAATAAATAATTCGTATTCCCTAAAGAAATGCACATCGAATTGTAGGTTAAAGAGATGTTGCTCCCTGTGGAATTTATGATTTTGGGAAGATCAGTAAGTGTTTTATCGTCTTTTGAAACAGTTGAAAACCAATCTAATATTGGAAGGACTAAATTATCTGATTTCATGCAATTGACTATTCGACATTTAAATGTTTTGTCATTTTAATAGTTTTTAATTTGAAATTGGCACATTTTATAAGAATTACCCGTATATTCAAAGTAAAGCGTTTAAATTGTATTTATGAGAATAAAAAATTTTGTTTTTGTTATTTCCTGCAATACTAATGCTGCTTCATTGTTGAATTTATGTACAGTAACTTAACTGCTTCTGGGGTTAAAAATTCTCCATAAAAAATCATTTTTTTCGTTAATTGGCTTAATAAATAATACTGAGTTTTTAGCCTTAAATACCTCAAACCGAATGCTTTTATTTTCATTAGATCCAGAGAAATAACACCTTTCGTCTTGAGAAGCGATGCATCAGCTGCTCTCTGACGAGACCTTTAATTTCATTCATCTAAGAAATTTTTTTTCACGATTTATGATCTTTAACCCTAGAACTACCTAAATTTTAGTCAAATTTTATAAAAATATTTCACACAAGAATTTTGAAATAAGACATATTAACTTTATTATTTAACGTTTTTCTTCTTTGTCTATTTAAAATATATTCCTTATCAAATTTCTGGTTTGAACCGAAACATATTCACACGGTAGCTGTCAAAATGGCGGCTCACGGTACTTTTACTATTAAAAGAATTTATCTAAAGTCCCTTGTGCGATATATGCATAAAATTTTCAACAGAGATTTTATGCTATATTTCCAACAAATTGTCTTCAGGATTTTTTATTTTGAAAGATAATTGTGAAATATGCTAATTAATGCAAAACTCAGATTTTTCTGTACACAAGCTTGTAAACATTTTGTAAATCTAGTAAGTGCTTCTAAGGTTATTTCTAAAGTAAAACATGTCTAAAATTTTAAAATTTAATTTAAAAATATTTTAAATATTTACGATATTTTTATATGCAATATTCTTATTATATTAAAACGTATTTCAGAAAAAAATTTCAAAAACAAATCTCTCTAAAAAAAGAATTTTGAGCCCGTACACCCTTAATAGGGAGATGTTACTCCCTGTGGAAATTATAGTTTTGAGAAGCTCAGCGATTGTTTCATCTTCTTTTGGAAATACTAGAAGGACTAAGTCATAATTCGTCAACATAAACAAATTCTCTACTGAATATATTACACATAATAATATAAAATGTTTCAATAAATTTAAATATATATACACATATAATAATTGTAATTACGCGTATTAGCAAGTATTAAAGGACAAAAGTAATAAAATAAATTTCCCAATGCAGAAATATGCGAATGGTAGCATGAAAATACCATAATGAATGTTTCTTCTTCTTGCCTTCAACGAAGTATTTCAATAATTAACCACTATTGAGCCAATTTAAGTTATTCGATATTTACAGTTGTGCACAATTTTTCCTATATAGTTTACTGTGATTATATGAAACTAATTGAATGTTTTGTAAAATTCATAATTACATAAACAATTTAATTTTTTTTTTTTGAATTAACAAAAAATGTGTTTAAGAATTAAAAAATAACACCAAATAAAAAGTAACACCATTAATGATGCGTAATTTGATTTACTCTCAATTGAATAAAAACTGCATATTTAGATATTAGATATAAACCCAAACAACTAAACAGCTATAAATTATTTAAGAAAACATTGTCCTTTCCATAGACAATGTTACTTTTGAAGACAGATCTTTAGCATATGATTAACCCTTTGAGGGGCTAAGCACTTCTATTCATAAAATGCTGAAATGATTGAATGACACCAGAATTTTAACCCTTTCCCGCACACTGTGCCCGGTCTGGGATACCTAATTTTAATTCCAAACTTGCAAATGGTACCAATAATATTTTAGTAAAATTTTTCTTTTACAATAAAAGGAATTAAGGCATTCAAAATATTTAAAAAACGCATTTGTGAATTCCGGTGGCAGTCGATAATTTCTCATTTTACTACAAATTTTGCTCGTGCCGGAAAGGGTTAAAACAATTTTATTTTCAAATAGATAAATGCTTTTCTTTACGTATTTGATAAAATTAAAATTTTTATTTCAAAATTCTGGTGTGAATGCGGCATTTTGCAATTAAAATAAAGTGGAATATATTTTATCCCCCCGCCCTTCAAGGGGTTATGATAGAAGAAAGCGTAATAAATAGATGACGGAAACAGCAGAGATCTTCTGTGACAAAGATCATAAAAATGATTATAAAATGTAAATTTATTGAATGTGCATATCTTTAACATATGATTAACCCTTTGAGGGGCTCAGCACTTCTATTCATAAAATGCTGAAATGATTGAATGACACCAGAATTTTAAAACAATTTTATTTTCAAATAGATAGATGCATTTCTTTACGTATTTATTAACTGACCACCTAATACATTATACGTTGCGAATCACTAACATTCATGAGTTTTATCAAATGTGTTATTTTTGTACTTTATTTAACCCTTTGAGGCGCAGGGCAAATTCATTGCTTAAGTGTTGAAATTAATGACTGACACCGGAATTTGAAAACAACTTTATTTGTAAATAAGAAAACGCTATATTTCAAGCATTCAATAAACATAAATTTTTTTAAACAAAATTACGGTGCCAACGTAGCGTTTGGGAATTAAAATTAAGTGGTATATCTATGAAACCAATGCGGCGCAAGGGGTTAATGCTAATTTGAATGATTAAAAAAACAGTAACAAACTAGATATGAGATTTTCGCGTTTACCCATACCATTTTGGCGCAGCATGTCCCTAAAGGGACCTTGCGCCATAAAACCTAATACAACCAACCAACCAACCATCCCATACTAGTATTTTGTTAGATTAAATAGCGTTTCATAGATTTGGAAAAATTTTGCGATTTAATAGAAGAGTATTTTCTCTAACAAAATACTGATGTGCAAAAGAGTGTAAATTGCATCCCTAAACACGCATATTGCGAATTTATTTTTATTGAATGTTTACTTGTCATTATCAACTTCTTCACTATATATCTGTTCAAAATTAATGTACGTAGCAGGGTTATTTCTGTTACTCCGCACTAATACCAGTATTCCTATATAGTAGTTCTCATGTTATTTAATTTCCTAATTTATATCATTAAATTAAGCGAAAAATTAATGCACATATATTGTGATGATTAAGTAAAAACTATACATGATCGTAGACAATATTCGTAACTATAACAACGTACGCAGTATAGTCGTTTTCAAACATGTAATTAACTAAACTCGTGTACTTTAATTTTCCATTATATATTAATTCTTATTTTATGTTAATAGCTTCTCTTTGAAAAAAAACTCGACTTATTATTTTTTTAAATAAGTATGCGGAATAATGTATGTAGCACTAAAATTTTCTGCTAAGTACATTAGTTATCTGTTTAAATAATTTTTGTTGGAGTTGTTCTCCTTATTAAGGAAATCCATTAAAAATGTCTATTTTGAAATAATAAGAGAAGTAGCTCTTAAACGTATATTTAATTTATTATTCTACTTTTAAATAAATAAGCAATTGGAATAGTTGTACATTTTCACTTTTCATCACAATTTATAAGGTATGAGGAAACTTAAGTTCGTAGTCTAATAATTAAAGAGACAAAATAGTGCCTGGATAAGTTTCTACGAGCTGGTAATTAATGAATGCAATTGTACGTGTTTCTACTTTTGCTAGAAAGGTTCTGCGAATCAGTTAGCGTTACTTGCTGAAATTTATAGCCTGGAGTTATCTCTTTTGTCTCCAATATCCGCTACGTACAAGGCTATCAAGATCATTTCATTTCGTTAGCTTATTGCTCAGTAAATTAAGTATTCTAAAATGATTAATTCTAGTAACATATTTGCAATTTATCTGAAAACAATTTAGTTTACAAGTTTTACTTAATAGAAAAAGCTTTTAAACTTTTGCATATTAAGACTACTATCGTTGCTATAGAAAGTGCCAATTTCAAGTTCTTTAAAAAAAGTTAGTAGGCAATTTAGAAAAAAAAAATTATAAATAAGCAACATAGTTAAAGGATAATAATGGTTTCTTTACTAGTATAGTTTTCTTCCACTTATTCCAAGAGGCTTATCACTGGCTGATTTAATTTTCATGTTACATACTAAAAATGTGTTATTAATGGAACGAATTTTCCTTAAAATAAATAAACAGCGGTAGTTATTGGACGGAATAAACCACACAGTTTTTTAACTTAATCGTGTATCGAATAAAAATGATTGAAATATGCTTTCCGTTCTGAAAATTAAAAGTTCTTTTATTTCAGTTCATAATTAAGTTCTATTCTTTGCAGATTTCAACAGCGTAGCGGCATCTATCAGTAGTATTTTGAACTACAAAAATAAACCGTAATAAAGAAATACTGAACTTAGCACATTATTATTTTGCAAGAATAACATCAATAGATGTCACCATTCACATTCTATTAAATTTTAAAACTTTAAGAGTATTTTAGTTCACCCTGAAAAATAATTTAATGAACATAATTCTTTGATTTTTTTACAGGTTTTTCACGCAGTGATACTTTCTAATCCTGTATAAGCTATAAAAACAAACATTTGTCGATATATTTTACGTTGCATTTATCTCCAAAATTTAGAGATGGATAATAAGAAACAAACAGAACAAGAATAATACTTGGAAAATTGTAATTCTCCAATGAATTCAATATCGACTTCATTAAAAATTATTTTCTCCTATAAAAAATGAGAAATTTATTTTAAATATTTGCAATATAGTAAATTTTAAGCTAAAATCAGGCTGCGCTCTTATTTCAAAATTTCTTCATTTATTTTTAATTATTATTTGTAATTATGAAAGAATTACTAATTGTATATTTTTCAACTTGCGAAGTAATGTCTATGAACTACGTAATACCTGATATTTATTTGATGCAAAATTGTTTAAACTGATGGCGCACACCAAAAGATACTGATGTAAAAATTTTAGAATAGTGTTCAATGCACAAATTAAAAGAAGTTGATTATTAGTTACTTAGAAGTAAATGATCATACATTAAAATACAGCATACAGACGAGAGATTATCACTAGAAAAGACTTTGTTATAAAAACGGTAAAATGTTTAAAAAAAAAAAAAAAAAAATGTCAAAAATATATCAATTAAATTGTAAACACATAATAACACACATTTTTTTACAATAAATATTATATTTACATACGTAGCGCGATTCAAATGGATTAACCCCTTGTGGCGCGCTGGTTTCATAGATATACCACTTAATTTTAATTCCCAAACGCCACATTGGGACTGTAATTTTGTTTTAAATAAATTACGGTTTATTGAATGCGTGAAATATAGCGCTTTCTTAATTACAATTAAAGTTGTTTTCAAATTCCGGTGTCAGTCATTAATTAGAAAAATCTGCAAAAATATACAGCTGGCCACACAAAATACAACACCCTGAAGGAAGCATGCGAATCATGTGAGATTTAAAGTATGGATTTGTGGCGATGAAATATGCAAATCATTAGCATTGCAGCGCAGACGCACGTCACGGGCGAACGAAGCTCTACCCGCAAGCGCTATCTAAGGAGATAACAGATTGGCGATTTGAAGCACGGCAATTGTTTCTTCGTGCGTTTTTTTATGTAAGCTGTTTACCTTTACGTCGTGGAAGACATCGAGCGTCTTTTGACGAAGTTCCTGAATTCGACCGAGGAAGAATAATAGCCTATAGGGATTGCGTATTACAGTCACCGCCAAAAAAATCTTGACACTTTCGATTTTTGATGTTTTGTTAAATATCTAGAAATATACACAAGGAATTATTCTGAAACTCTTGGTGTGTAAACAAAATAGTACACGTCATATATTTTGACAAAGATATTTCCCCGCAATCTAACAGGGGACCGTCAATAAATTGAAAAAAAACGAAGATCTTTTGGATCACCCTGTCAAAACTAATGAAGCAAAACAGTTTAAACTGCAGATAATAATTAAGTGGCTTATTCTGATAAGTTGTGTCGATTTTTATGAATATAGCTTGAAAACTCGTAGAGAAATTAAAGTTTTTATAAAAACGGTCCAAAATTTTTCCAAGTTTTTTGCTTATAATTTTCAGAGCTCTTCATAAAACACAATAATCTTTTCAGAAAGTATGACAAACAACATTGCATATAACACCCTGTAATCAGAATTAAAAAAATAATAAAAAATGTATGAAAAATGAATGGGTTTACTAAATGATTTTTTACTGCGCATGCGTCAACGCTATTAAAATTTCATTTGCATATTATGTTAGTTAAATGTATAGAGCAACTTTTGTGAAAATCTCAAAAACATAGCTTGAAAACTCTGAAAATTATCGTTAATAGAATATTGTCAAAATCCATTATTCGCAAAATGAAGCAAAAAGATGAGGGGCTGAATCCATATTCCATTGATTAGTACCGACACAGTAGTGCACGTACTACATTTGGATACAACTCCTTATCTTTTTGCTTTATTTTGGAAATAACGGATTTTGACCATATTCTATTGACGATAATTTTTAGAGTTTTTAAGCTATGTTTTTTAAAACTTTCACAAAAGTTGCTCTATACATTTAACTAACATAATATGCAAATGAAATTTTAATAGCGTTGACGCATGCGCAGTAAAAAATTATTTAGTAAACCCGTTCATTTTTCATACATTTTTTATTATTTTTTAATTCTGATTACAGGGTGTTATGTGAAATGTTGTTTGTCATATTTTCTGAAAAGATTATTGTGTTTTATGAAGAGGTCTGAAGCAAAAAACTTGGAAAAATTTTGGACCGTTTTTATAAAAACTTTAATTTCTCTACGAGTTTTCAAGCTATATTCATAAAAATCGACACAACTTATCAAAATAAGCCACTTAATCATTATCTGTAGTTTAAACTGTTTTGCTTCATTAGTTTTGACAGGGTGATCCAAAAGATCTTCGTTTTTTTTCAATTTATTGACGGTCCCCTGTTAGATTTCGGGGGAAAATCTTTGTCAAAATATATGACTTGTACTATTTTGTTTACACACCAGTGGGTTCAGAATGATTCCTTGTGTATATTTCTAGATATTTAACAAAACATCAAAAATCGAAAGTGTCAAGATTTTTTTTGGCGGTGACTGTATTTTTTAGGGAAATCAGTCAACGTATTGCACGAAACGAAGTGACTATGATGCGGATCTGTAATCGCTGGATACAGGAGGGAACGACGGACCAACGGGGCCGATCGCATTCATGTCGTTTCATTTCTGCATGTGATGACAGGCGGTTTGTGCGCATACGCATTGATGGGTCGCGCAGCCGTATCATGAACAATAGCACAACAGATTCAATCTGCTACGCATCATTCGGTGTCCATTCGTACCATTCGACGTCATTTTCAGCATAATGGAATGTCCGCAAGGCGTCCATTGCTTCGTTTATCCTTGACTGCAAACCACAGGCGTTTGCGCCGCCAACGGTGCGAGGAACAAGGACATGGACAGCAAAATGGAATGACATTGTTTTTATTGACGAATTCCGCTTCTGTCCGCAACATCGCGATAATCGGATTCGAGTTTGGAGACACTGGGGTGAGAGGCTGTTGAACTGTTCGGTTATGCATCGTCACACTGGTCCTGCACCCGATATCATGGTTTGGGGTGGCATTGGATTTCATTGCCGCACTTCTCTAGCACGCTATATCTCTGAGGTGTTAGAACTCGTGGTCCTCCCATACATTCAGCGCTTTCCGAAAGTTATATTCCAGCAGGATAAAGCGCGGCCACAAGTGTCACACAATGTTCAATAGTTCTTCAATACACATCAAACTGAATTGATTCCTTGGCCTGTTTGTACTCCCGATCTATCGCCAATCAAAAACGTGTGGTCCAAGTTTGCACAACGACTGGCCTGGAATACATCACCCACTACTACACCAGATTAACTTTGGCTATATATGGAAGTAGCATGAACTGCTGTATAGTCCAGGCATTACGTGCTCAAAAAGGACAAATAAATGCAAGTTTTGGTGTAGTTTTGATTTTTGGCTCCCTTTATGTTTTTTGGGTCGCTGAACACGAATCTGGCAACAAAATTTCTCCCCGGAAACACGTTTTTTTGGAAAAAAACGTGGCTTTTTTTCGTTTTTTCTAAATAACGTCAAAATTATACATTTTACATAAAAGTCATCAATACATAAATTAAAGAGCACAAAATTTCTTACATTTTATGTATTTAAAGTTTTTTTCTTTGATCAATGGTTTAGCCGTGAGAGAGCCGCAAAAATAGGTGTGAAAAGCAAAAAATTCTGAAAAACGTGAGTTACAGCACCGTACGTCGATGCAACATGAAAAACAACCATTTTACGCAAATTTTCCCCACTTAATAATACTAAATATATTATTATTGACTATATTTTATTAATCTGATTGTCATTGTTTCTTATATAACAAAAAAATAAATAAAAATGGGCATTTTTGTGATCAAAATCTTCATTTGCTATTACAAAATAATAATAGTAATAATTTCTTAATTTGACTTTTAAATAACGTAAATAAAATAACTAACGCAGGCTTTAACATATAAAAGCTGAATGGATTCCAGTTCTTAAAGTTCTCGAAGTTCAAAATGTGGGTGTGACAATAAAAAAATCCGGAAAATAGGAATTATGGCATCGTACATTAGATTTAACATGAAAACTGACCATTTTTCGCAAAGATTGAGTTTAAATGATACTGAAGATATTATGATGGACTATACTTTACAATGAAGTTGGTAACAATAAAAACGACGACTCATTATGAATTATTATTTAATTATAAATAATTATGTACATTAGTAAGTACATTTACTTAAAAAAAAACAAAGTACTGTTTCCGCTTTTTTTATTTGAGGGTCCCTGCTTTTCACCGACATTTACAAAATAGAAAATAGACAAATGGAATTAGTGGGTGTTTTTATAGCTATTAATATTATAAATAAATTTTTTTAATAGTAAATATTTGATACCTTGCAGTATGACTATGTCCCCTTCCATTGGGACCTCTGATTCATTGTGTGGGCGAGAGATTTAGAGACCATTTCGAGATCGGTTTCAAAGTCTAGCCCATCCTTTTCGTCTTGACACACAACTGCGATGTTGTTGCAGTTTCCCGAAGCAAATCTTCTATCTGATATCTTCGCAAATAATTTTTGCTGCTGTTTCAACCACTCGCAGCCTCTCATCTCGATCAGATTTACATGTTTGCTGATACCATGCATTAGTCAGTATCTTCCCTCCTATATTCTTGAAACACACAATGGCCTTTTTTTCTGATTTTTTGTGATCAGTATGTCGTCTCCATATCTCTCAATGAGGTTAAACTTTACAGTTCTCATATCAGGTTGATAGCTCCCTGTAACCTGTTTCATTAGCTCTTCCATGAAGAATTGACACTCGTCATCATGATTTTCAAGGTAATCGTAATATACTTTGCATTGCTCTGTCAATTGCCTCGGCAAATGGACCACGTTTCTACTGTTCCTGGACCTTCGGCCTCCTATAAATATATATTTTTTAAACATTTGATGCGGTATTGAGCATTTGCTGCGAACAAATCATTCACTGGTTCGATTCGCTGAATTATAGCCTGCCCATAATCATCATTGCGACATTGCGAACTCTTGCTGCTTTCAGAATTGTATTTTTGAATCCCATGTGTCGCACACTGTATACAATATTGCATTCGATTGGTGGATTTTTCGCTTGTGTTGCGATGAACTCTTCTGAAATGGACAGTCCACATATATAACAATTAGTTCGAAAATTAAACTGAGGAATTGATGATCTTAAAATTTGAGAAGTGCTAGCACTTTGTTCCTCAATCTTCTTCAGATAAGCAGTAATCATCCGTTCATTTACGTATGCTTTTCTACACTTAACATGCACATCTACTGAGATTTTCCCCTTTAGGAAAACTGCCTTTCCATCCTTTCTTTCTGTACTTGCCTTGATTAACACTGCAATACCTCGACTAACTTTCACTGACCCCTCTTCTAAAGGAAAGTCACAAATAAAATTCAGCGATATCGCGCAAAATCATTTTAGATGTTCACTATATTCACGAAGACTCAAACAGTGAATTACTAAATTATAAGTAAGCAGTTGCATATATAGAAACTGAGAGGAATGTGTTCTTCTGATAAGCTAGTGATCTGTGCGACGCATATTTCTAACAGAGGTGAGACTGGTGGAAAAGGGGGGGGATTAGTATTCCACTGAACGTGGACATGGGATGCGGGGGTGGGGGCTTGACCAACGTTATTTCATACTTGCACCCCTTCAATCAAAACGGAAAGTGCAGATGGGATCAGTTAAAGCCTGTTTTAGTTATTTTATTTACATTATTTAAAAGTCAAATTAAGAAATTGTTACCATTATTTTTTTGTAATAACAAATGAAGATTTTGCTCACAGATATGCTCATTTTTATCTATTTTTTAGTTATGAAAGAAACAATGAACATCTGATTAATAAAATATAGTCAATAATAATATATTTAGTATTATTAAGAGGGGAAAATTTGCGTAAAATGGTTGTTTTTCAACTTTCATCAATGTACGATGCTGTAATTCACGTTTTTCAGAATTTTTTGCTTTTCACACCTATTTTTGCGGCTCTCTCACGGCTAAACCATTGATCAAAGAAAAAAACTTTAAATACAAAAAATGTAGGAACTTTTGTGTTCTTTAATTTATATATTGATGACTTTTATGTAAAATGCATAGTTTTGAAGTTATTTAGAAAAAACGAAAAAAAGCCACGTTTTTTGCACGTTTTTTTGCCAAAAAAACGTGTTTCCGGGGAGAAATTTTGTTGGATAATGCCAGATTCGTGTTCAGCGACCCAAAAAACATAAAGGGAACCAAAAATCAAAACTACACCAAAACTTGCATTTATTTTTTACTAAATGCCTGGACTAGTAGCCGTAGGAGACGTCCAAAGATTCTTTGATTCTATGCCGAAGCGTGTGGCAGTGGTTATAGCCGACAGTGGCGACTACACTAACTACTGTTTTTGTCATCATCCACACGTCACAAGAAGCTGTAATTTTGATCGTTTGATCTTTGTACAACAAGCTATCTGCCATGTAAATTTAGTTGTGATATCTCTAGTCCTTCTTGGTGTTGCATTTTGTGTGGCCAGCAGTGTAGAAGATATAAAATTCTGAAACTTCCAATGCTTATTTACGAATAACTTAAATTTTCACACTTATTAAAGATGTCTTTCAAAATATTCATTATCCCCACCATCAGCAGTGTTCAGGCTCAACCTAAACTGAGACAAGCGTTCATTTTCTGATTGATGCTACAGTCGTCGGTTCCTGAATATTAGACTTGTGTGTTGGCGTCTGATGTATGCAGATTTATTTCAGTGTATGTACTTTTCCAAAAGTCTTTTCAGAGATTAAATAAGTGAAAGAAATCTTCCAAAAAATACTGAAGTGCAATTTCAGGGGACTGTATAGATGTTTAATATGCCTATGAAAGAATGGCGTTATGAATAATAAGGATAATACATATACTGTGTTGTCTACCAGTTACCTGTGAAGCAACTGAGAAAATTGTCAAAACATGGGGGATGTTTCTTTTAAATTAGATCTACAATTTCTGATTACCGCGAGGAAATTTTCCACTAGTAAATTTGAATAGGGGGTTTCGCCTTATTTAACCCTCTCCCTCTGAGCGTCTTGCAAATAAAAATTTTTTTTAATTAACCCTTTCCGGCACGCTGTGCCCTTTCTGGGATACCTAATTTTTATTCCAAACATGCAATCGGCACCAATAATATTTCAGTAAAATTTTGCATTTACCGTAAGAGCTTAAATTAAGGATTTCAAAATATCTAAAAAAATCTTTTGTGAATTCCGGTGTTAGTCTGTAAATTTCTCATTTTAATAAGAGATTTTTACCGCGCCGGAAAGGGTTAAAAATGCTCGGAAAATATGATACTTTCAACATTCTAAAAAGAAGAACTAACAAATATGAATGTAATCCTTGAGAGTATTAATCATTCTAATATTTAGTGAAAATACATAAAATCTATAGAGTTACTATCTTAAATATAGCTTATATTGCAGTAAAACCGGGAACTTAGTGAACGGAATATTAATTTGCAAACACTTAGATAGTTAATGGCGTCGTTTAAGAAAAATATATGTGATAAGTATGACATTTTTTTTCTATTCCTTATTACTGGTGTCAGTTTGCGAAGGTACTATAATCTTTTTCACTGATATTGGGAGAAATTTGTCGTGGTTGTCACAATGTGGTGGAAACGCAGAGTTCAACTACCAACGAAGTGCTTCTACCAGTAAAAATGAATATCTGGTTTTTACAATTATTTTTAACTGAAATTTTGCATTAATAAGATGCTTAAATAAGGTGAACTTTTGTATTTAAATTTACTCATGGAAATTTTCATCGGAGGTAATAAACCCCTGTAAAAGCTGTTACAGTTGAAGCTACACTATTTTATGGATATATCAGTTTCTCTTATTTAATAATTCCATGTACGTCTGCCGCCATTCTTCTGTCAGTGTTCAGGCTTAGTATTCAGGGGGTGAAGATACAGTAGCAATGACAAGTTTTTCAGCACTAACCAAGTAATGTGATAGCGGTGGTTCGTTAACGATTTTCTTATTGTAGCCTCGTAAGAAGAATTCACAGAGAATTTCTCTACACCAAGTATGGTATGTATCGGTTTACCTCTGCATAATGGAGAGTTTGCTTTGAAATCATGGCAAAATATTTAATCGTTATTATTATTATTATTATTATTATATTACTTTTCAGTCTTTTTATCAAAACTAATAATCAAAATATCAAATTCCAGTTATAAATAACCAGGAAGGTGTACTTTCTTAAAACTATTTGTACCAGTGTGAAATGCCACGTTTTGATATTTTGATTTATGTTCATTTTGCTCATAATTTTGTAATGTAATAAACATTTCAAAAAGTCTTCAATGTACTAAAAACTATTTGTAGTCATTTCATTCTTAAAATTAATAAAGAAAAACCATATATTGAAATCTTGTAAAATATGTCATTTGACACCGGTAGAAATAGTGTTACATGTAGTTACACGCACTATACTAAGTTATTATTTTAACGTCAGGGAAAAATTATAGCCATTTCTTGAATTCATAAAATGATATAATTAAATATTGAAACAGTATTTTCCCTTAAACTTCGTGCGCATCAAGGAATTAATGGGATTTTGAGTGTTTTAGCATTAGATATTACATACAGAACTGGTCGCTATGTGTGAATATTTAATTTTTTTACGTTAAGTAAGGCCAAATATTGCTTTTAAAAAATTCTAGTACGAAGTGCTACCTTCATGCAAGGACCTTCAAGTCCTTGAAGTGTACGATCCCTGTGAAAGTAGGAAAAAATCATTTAAAATCAATCAAGTTCAGCGATAACACGAGCGACTATTTTGTGTATTCTGTTCGCACCGCTACTTAAAAAAAAATCATGTTATAGTTTATTTCTCTTGCAATAATTGGCAAAGCCTGTGTAAGAATTTTGATTTAATGAAACGGTGAGAAATACAATAAAAAAATTAGCCGCCTGTGGCATCCTTGCTTGCTAATTCCTGTTTCTCTGATTTATTAACTATTAAATGCATAGGATAGAACGCGTTCGAAAAAATGCGCAATTCAAAGAATCAGAATTCATACCAGAAAAATCTAAATAGTAATTTTTTCTTTATTTAATTACGAATGGTCAGTCATTAAGTAAAGTGAAAATTGCTCTTTTAAATTTCTGGTGAGAATACGGAATATGTGAATAAAACCCCCAATAAATCGGGAATACTTATGGTATCGAAAATGATACAATATGCATTTAAGATTTAACCTTACAGGGGAAAGGTACTTCTATTCGCAAATGCTAAAATGAGTGATTGACAGGAGAGTTGACTTGTTTATTTCAAACTAAGCAAAAACTTTTGTTCACTTATTGAATAAACAGATACAACTTACGCATACAACCGATACAACTCATATCAGTGAGCAATGTTACAGATTTCCGAAAGACAAAACGGTATTTTTCGAGTACACAGTGTCATGGTTGAGTTTTGGACATCCAAATTTGCGGCAGAAATTTCTGCCAAGAATGAATTTTCGGCAAAATTAAGGTTTTGGACCGAAAACGAAATTGAAACGGAATTTTTAACCGATCTCTAGTTAAAAGTTTTAATAAGTCTATGACTTGATTTTTTAAATTGTTTTTTCACTGACAAATTGATTACAATGTTGAAAAAAAGAATAATAAGTTTAACTGTAATGGAAGCTTTCTCTGCTCCAGGTTTTGAAATAACTGACAAAATTGATTAAACAACCTATAAACGAAACCTTTAAACATTTTATTAAAAAAATTCATCTTAAGATAAAATGGCAATTTAAATTTCCGAAAGAAGAAACACCTTTAAAAAATAGTGGTTAGAAATGCAAAGTAATGATTAATTCAAAAGTTATTACCATTCTCACTATTGTTTACAAGAAGAAAAATTTAGTTTTGAAGATGGGAGAGAAAAATATTGAAGAATACATTACAGAAGTTAAAAATTCCATTCATACAAAATGTTTTTAAATTAAATTTATGATTTCAACTTTTCGTAGATTCAACGACTTGAAACTTCAACAGAATGGAATATTAGATTAAATAAAAAATGTTGTATCTTAAATTTGAAATCTGAAATTTTAGAATAGCTAAAATAAATAATGTTTATTTACATTTTAAGATACAACGTTTAAAATATTTGATTTAGTGATACATGTTTGAATAAATACATTATAATGAGTAATAATTATTAGCTCGGGATATCATTTTAGCAGAACTTATGGTTTAAAAACATTTTCTTATTCAATAGTTGCGCAAAGTTATAGCGCAATTTTCTGTTTCAATATTCATTGCTGGTTTCTTATTTCCACTCCTGTACATATTTGAATAAAAAAAGAAATTTGGCCAGAATTGTTTGCTGTTTAAAATACCAGACAAGTACATAAAGATAATTTAACAATAAACTGCATTAAATTAGAAACATCTACACATGTTTATTTATTGATACAAATTTCCCTACAAATTCTGTAAAAATTTTAGTTCGAAAATACCGTAATTTCGGGTGTATAAGCCGCGGTTCAAACAATTCTTTTTGGATCCAGAAATCGTATTTAATGATTGAAGACAAATATTTACGGCGATCTAACTAGTTATATTTGTTTCTTAAAAAATTCTGGGTCGAAAAAGAATTGTTTGATCTGCGGCTTATACACCCGAAATTACGGTACATTAATAATTAATTGTTATAGAGCTTAAAGTGCACTTGCACAGAACATAATTTTTTGCTTAAAATATAAGTCATTCTTTAAAATTTATATAATTGAAATTTAAAACTGATTTTTATCTTCTGATGCCTGTACAATTTGCAAATATTTTAAAAGTACAGTAATTGATATTTTAATTTTCATGAAATTCATATATTAATACTATTCAAAACATTTTATATAAAATATAGTTATCGATGTATTATGTTGCTTTATGTCACAATAAAGTAGCTCTAATGGTACCTTTGGATAGCGCTCGCCTCTAAATAGTGCAGGTGCAACCTTTGTCCCAAAAGTTCCACTACTCAAAGACTTTACTAAATTTAATTTGATCTTTTTTTCATTTTTTATATATTTATATATTTATTTATTTTTAGTAATTCCTTTGAATTAATGGGGTTATAAATAAAGAGAAGAAACAAGCAGTGTACTGTCTACAAGCCTGCGAGTGAAATAACTGAGAAGGTTGTTACAAGATGGCGGCAACTTTTTTAAAAATTTAATCTACAGTTTCTGAGAACCGATGGTACAAACTTTCTACCAGTAAAGTTGATTAGAAAATGTCGCTTTATTTAAGTGTCGTATTCATGGAGAAATTCTCTGAAAATTCATTAAAAATGTCTAGTTGTTTTTATTAGCATCATTTTGACTGGTGAAACATTCAGTTTGTTTCAGTGGTTGTCACAATATTTTGGAAGCGCAGGTTCTGGCTACCAATAAGTAAACGTTCACCAATAATAATGAAAATATGAAGAGGATATTTTAATTAATTTTCCAATAAGTTTTCAGCAGTGAAATTGCGCTTGAAATTATTGAATATTTGACACAATATTTATCACATGTCAATTAAGCATAGAACCAACGGGGTGGAAAATCCCTAGCCGGAGATCGAACCCTGAACCCTTCTAATAGCACTTTAATTGCTCTACCATTTAAGATACGAGGGCAATGTCCAGCTTGGAATATGTTAGTAAGTCTGCAGTTGCAGCACAATGTGGAATAGTCTACATGAGTACAAAATCATGCGGCGTAACATGACACACATATAAATACAGCACCGGCGAACACACATAAAATTAATAATTTCAAGCGTAATTTCATTGCTGAAAATTACTTGGAAAAATAATTTTAAAAAATTGTATTTGTGTTCAGCTATGCTGGGTTTATATGTGTATCGTGTTACACCCCAAGATTGTGTTCTCATGAAGACTATTCCATGTTGTGCTGCAGTTGCAGCGTTACCCACAGAGTACATAACAGAGAATCAACTTTCATACACTGTAATGGCAACTTGTTTAACATGGGATTACGCATAGACAGTAGCGACACGAGCGGATTACTTTGAAACTACGATCATAACATAAGAGAGGTTGCTAATTCGGCGAAACATCGCTTCCTTGGCGACAAATGATAAGGGAAAAAAATACAGCGACGGCTTGCTGCTTCTTGTTTTGAAATTTATAAAAGAATTATGAAATAACTTTGACGTGTTCGTCTTGCAAACAATGCATGTGTCTCTTCGTAATATAACGATCTAATAATTTAAACTTGAAAATTCAAGAATAGTAACAGTAATAATTACGAATCAATATAAGCGCGGAAATCTAACAGGGTTGATACGGGTCAGGGAATTTTCAGACTAAAAAATTCTTCAGTACCAGTATTTTATTATAGAAAATCTCTCCTTGAATACGGCGAAATTTCATGCTTCTTTACTAGATTTATTTTCTCATAAAAAAATATTGATATTTGACCTGGAAATTTCCTTGAAGCGTAGCAACCCTGATCTAAGATCAAATAGTATAAGCACATGTGCAAAGATAATCAAATCAGCATTCAGAAAGAAGTGCCAAGCAGAATAAGGTTACAGTTGAACAGAAATCACGAGGATAAAAATCGCCAACGCGATGGTTTAGTTTTTAAGTGATCCATTGAGGGCGCTCTTTTCAAGCTGAGTTGAGGCTCTGTTACTATGTGGCGTTACCAACAGATGGGGGTGAAAATTCTAAGCTGGACATCATCCTCTTAACCCATTAGTGCCTGAATTATTTTCTTCGTTAAAATTCAAATTTTGCATTTTCTCACCACTTTTAAAGCAAGAATAACTTTTATCTTAATTTATCGAGGACTTCGTCTCGTGAAAGAAAGTATTTATTTATACTCCTTTTTACTGGTGTGAAAGGCGCTAACTTGAATTTTTTGAAACTGTCCCAAAAATGGGACGCTAGGCACTAATGGGTTAACATAAACGGTAGTCACTTGGAGTGCTAAGAGTTTCAAGGTTTTTGGGTTGGATTCCCGGCTTGGACATTTTTCATCCTGTAGGTTCTACACCTAGTTAGCATGTATGAATAAACGCATTGAGATAGACGAATATATAGATGTATAAATAACGCATTGAATATGAAAATATGTTTCTGACATTATTTATAACAAAAATAGTGCATTAATAATCCATTTAAATAAGGAGTAATTTTCTATATAAATTTACTGATAGAAGTTTCTATCGGCGATAATGAACCTTTGTAATAACCGTTACAGTTGAAGTTTCACTATTATAAGGATATATAGTCTCTTCTTTATTAATAGTTCCATGGTTGAAACAATCAAAATATGAGCAGAAATATTTTTTTTCATTTCTGAATGAATATTATTATATATTAAACAAATAGAGAATAAATATTATTATATATTAAATAAATAGAGAATAAATATTATTATATATTGCATTGAAAAAGTGAAAGCCATTGCATTATTTATTTCAATGATTTTGATTCAAATCCCATAAAAATAAAAATAAAAATAAAAACGATGAAAACATAAAATATTTATTTTTCATTCTGCAAATATATTACAATTTGTTTGTTTTAATAAGTGATATGAATTTAATTTTATCAAAAATCGAGGAATGATGTTTTATAGTGTTCTCTCTAAAATCCTCACACAAAATTTTTGTCATGCTTTGGAAAAGTTTGTATCAGCTTTTAAACTCTAGAACATTTTCTTCACAATTGAATTTAACTTCTTACTATGAGCATGTAAAGGAATATAAATGTGTCCTTCTGAAGTTGAAAACGTAGATATTTATTGTTGAAATCCTGATAAATGTTCTGAATTTTGAACAGAATGGAGTTTGAAGCCAGAAAATGTGCTTCGCCTAATGTATATAAAGTTTCCCATAGGAAACTGGAATCTTAAATTGATATATTATTTGCAATATAGATAACATTGATTACTCATATTAGATTATTTTTTTATTATTTAACCTACTAAATTAATATTGTTACTGCGAAATGTGTTTAACCCTTTAATCTCTGGGGGATGAATTTCTTAAAAATACCCAAATGTCCCATTCATACCAGTATTTTGTAATAAAAGAATAGTTTTATAGTACATACAAAAAATGCATTTATTCATTTTCAGATAAATTTCGTTGAATATTCCGGCGCCAATCTGACATTTGGACATCAAAATTAAGTGGAGAGAAATTCACTTCAAAGGGTTACAAAACAAATTAAATAATTTACCTAAGTATATTTGTTATTTAATTTTTATAAAATCCTTTGCAATTATTTTGATTTTATATAACCTTCTAAATACAGGATATACTATACGAAAGCGATAGTATCAGAAAAATTCTTTTTTATTCAGCGTATACAAATATATTCGGAATGTAGTTCAGGACGATCGCTATTTTCATCGCCCCACCCACCCAAGACCGTTTTTCAGTGCCGTTAAATAAGCTACAGTCATTCAGAATAACTTTGATCCATGGTGGGTAATTTTCCGCAACGTCCTAATTTTGTCCCATATTTTTTTTTTACTTTAATAGACTGTAAAATCTCAAGCGCTGCATTCTGTTATAAAAGTTCTAACCTGGGTTTTCTACTCTTTATTTTAGAAAATAAATTAGCAACATTATACGCAATTAATTGCATCATCCAGCTATTTTTGTGAAGTGCTGTTTTCATGTTAAATTTGAATGTTGTTTTAAACTTGTTGTAATCCAATTAAATTTTGATTGTACGTAACAATATACTCATTTATCACATATGTTATTATCTAAATGCTGTATATATGTTGATATTTTGTGATTATTTATTATCTAATAGTTAATAAAATGTCAAATAAGAAGGCACTACTACATTACCCCATTTCAGTATAAGTTTGAGCCGGCTAAAAGTTAGGCATAGGTTTGTCATTTACTGATTATAGATACTAGCAGTTTATATGCAGAATAAATTTGTAAGTAAATGTATGTATTTAACTGAAGTATATGCAAATAATAAATGGCATATATGGATAAGCATTTGAAGCATGACTTTCAATCAAATTTCCTGATTTTTTCACACCAGGTTTGGTTACCTATGTGATAATATATTTTCCCTATTATCGTCTTATAAGTTTTGCTACTTTATGAGATGAAAAATGTTTTTTTTCTATAAAATTCGATTTTTTCTAACTTCTTTCATGCCATTAACCCATTAGTGCCTAGCGTCCCTTTTTAGGGACGCTTCAAAAGGTGCATTCAGCACTGTTTTTCACACCGGTAAAAAAGAAAAGAAATAATTACTTTATTTAAATGATGCATTTTCGTGATTAATTAACTAAACTTAAATCTTCTAAAAATAGTGGTGCCACCCAAATAAAATTTACGCAAAAGATGCTGGGCACGAATGGGTTAACTCAGGTTATATAGACATAGCTTCCAACTTTTTTGCATTTTTGCTACCACTAAGATTGTACAGCGATTTTCCATTTGTTTAATCATAAGATTTCGACGATTTAGTAAGACAATATTTACTGTAAAATTGTTGTAGTAAGAAAAATGCATAAAAGTTAGCAGCTATGTATAGATACCAAAGATACATAGCTGGCAATTTTTGTGTAATTTTCTGTTCATAAAATCTATGTTAAATTTTGATTATAAAAAATTACAAAAATAAAAATAATATCTTATGGTTATACGAAATTTACCATTTATTTGTCAAAAATTTCTCATATGTGCACGCACATTATACATAAACGCTGAAGATGTGCATTGGATATAATAGTTAAATATTTTCAAAAATATTTCAAAAATTCATTAAATTCATTTAACGACGTTATTTGGGGCGAAGCTACTCAAATTTGACATTCCATACATTCGGCAAATTATACAACACTTGTGATGCTGAGAAATGTAAATCTTTAAATATGTGAAAGACAAATGTTTGGTTTTACGTTGTCCGAACTATAATATTTTTTATAGTAACTCATTTTATTTTATAGTTAAGATATTGTACAAAGCACCTTAGGTCACTGGATAAGTTTGAATTAAGTTAAAAAATATTTTTTTATTTTTCATATCATTATTATTCTTTAATTCTTATTAATTTTTCATAATCATACAATAATTTATGTGCATGTCTTCTCGTTTAGGCCGCTAGTTGCAATGAAATTAGTAAAATAAGAGTAGGGCATTTGAAAATAAGGAAAATGCGGATCAAGGTTACACTGAATGACTGCTCCAATTTAAAGCTAAAATAAGCAAGTTTTTCTTTCTTTTAATAATTTATTTATTATATACAGTAGACTCCGACTCTTGAAATTTCAGAAACCATGTTTTTCACCCACTAACCGAAATCTGCATTAATCGCTTGCGGCGCAGTGGTATATCTATGAAACCACTTAATTTTAATTCCCAAACTCCATATAGACGCCGGAATTTTTGGTTAAAAAAATTACGCTTTACTGAATGCGTGAAATATAGCATTTAAAAATAAAGTTGTTTTCAAATTCCGGTGTCATTCATTTCAACACTTAAAAAATGCATTAGTCCTGCGCCGCAAAGGGTAAAATGATGTACCGTATTTTCGAAGTATACGTCCAGGCTCAGTAAAGTATTTTCCAGACAGGAAATTTTATTTCAAAAACGAAGCCAAATAAATGCTAAGCAAAATTAAGTCACATTTTACATAAAATAAATTCCGGGTGGAAATCGTCTTATCTGAGGAGCGGCGGATACGCGCGAAATTACGGTACTGTAATTTCCTGCGTATACGCCGCGGCCTAGTTAAGTTTTTTTTCAAGCCGGAAATTTTATTTAAAATAAGAAATGAAATAAGTGCTAAGAAGAAATAAGTCAATCTTTATTTAAAATAAGATCAGGTAGAATATCGAGTTATCTGATGTGCGGCGGATAACCGCGTAATTACGGTGAACATTTAAATTGTGAAAAAATAGTACCTTTCACTGATAAACTGTATTCAGCTTGTTACAGAAATTGAATAGGCTAACAACTCAATGCAAAAATATTTCTATTATTGAGTATTTTTTGTTTTTATAGAGCAAAAACCATGTTTTTGCAGACTTCCAGGATATACTCTTTTTGGCCATATTAAATTACGTAAACATTTAAATGTTGAAAAATAGCACTTTCCGTTGACTGCATTTTGTAAATTGCAGATTGCATAAATTGAATGCAATTCTTTATAGTGTAAACAGGGTACCAATTTAAAGCTAAAATTAGCAAATTTTTCATTTATTTAGCAACTTTAGATAAGAAACAATTCTGTGATGATTTGTTAATGGAAAAAAATAACAATAAATTACAGAGGACAAAAATTATGCAAAGAAATTACCACATTTATATACTTTAATTTTAATGTAATATTTCTCTTTTCTTTGCGTTATTTGAACAAATGATTATTTTACTGCATGATTTTAAAGTTTGCAGCACAATTGAGAATATTGTCTGTTATTTGAAATTTTGACTGCCAATATAGCATAGCTGCTCAGTTGTAGGGATTTTTCTTACCACTCAAATTTAATGAAAATGTCGCTAAAATTGCTTGAATTTCGACGATTCAATCAGTTATAAACTTCCATAAAATTTTAGAGGTATGGAATATCCGTACAAGTTGGCAGCTATGATATAAGCAATTGGCCATTAGAAATTTGAGAATTTCTCACGTTTTTGGCGGTAAAAAGTTATTTTTTTCGTCTCAGTATTCCTTCCGGCAATTTCTTGATGCGTGAATAGCCAAAGTTAAATGAAATTTGCTTTAAAATATATTATACAAAGCAGTTACTATTATGCTGGATCAGCTTGTGAAACAATTGTTCGCATTACTCGATGAGTATTACCTTTAAATGGTGTCTTAAACATTTATTTCAAACAGAAAATATTGGAGAAAACGAAATTGCCATCATTAACCCCAAATATGTCATAAGCGGAGAAGCGTTAACTTTTCTTTTATCAATAAAGAAACAAATTTAATAAAAATTTTCCTAATTATTTAAAGAAATTTTGAGTAAATTCGAAGTATTTCGAAAAGTGAAGATGAAAAAGAATGAAAATATTTAATATTCCAGATTTTTGGTTGCGTACAATTCAACATAATTTACACCAATCAAAAGTTATGAGTTATTTGTCAAATTAAAACGGAAATTACTTTTCAGAAATTTTTGTAACCGGTGTTGCTAAGTGTCCGATTTTTTGCACCACTATTATTTTAGGGAAAATATTGCCTATATGCTCTAAACCGCCTAAATATTCTAAGTAATTAAAAAAACATTTTCTGTTTTAAAGTACTGGTATCCAAAAAACCAGAGATTTAGCAGCTTTGTTTAACATAGTTATTGGATAAGCTGGTATTATAAAAATATGCTTCAAAAAGGGTATAGCCGGGTTTCTTGGTAAAATATGCCCTTGAGTCAACCACATCGAGTGCTACATCGATCGATAGCCCACAAAAAGAAATTAATTTCTCCCCAGTTTTAAGTTTGTATCTCAAGATCATGGGGGGCAATGGTCCTAAATGCCTGTTTTGGAAAAGAGCGCTTTGTGACGAAACTACTAAGCAGATTACAACGAAAAAAGTAAGGGATGTAAAAAACCACCCTACGAATGTTTGAAATTTTTTTCAGATTTTTTTAAATAAAAGAACAAGTTTTCTAACATTTTTTTCTGTTTTTAAATGTACATTTTAATTAAAAATAAACTGAAATTTCTGAGTGACCACCTTAATTTTTTTGCATGAAATACTAATAGACATGATGCGTATTCACTATCAATTTCAGCTTTCTACGTATGGTGCATCATATTAAAAAAAGGACAAAATCGTATATTGGCGGTAATGTGGAGCGTGTCTCGGACAAATTTCACGCCTTCTTTTAAAAATACCGTTAGAATTAATATGTGAGATTTGAAAAGAAGGCGTGAAATTTGTCCGAGACACGCCCCACATTTCCACCGGAATATGGTTTTGCCTTTTTGTTAATATGATGCACCATACGTAGAAAGTTGAAATTGAAAGTAAATATGCATCATGTCTCATACTATTCCATGTAAAAAAATTAAGGTGGTCACTCAGAAATTTCAGCTTATTTTTAATTAAAATGTTCATTTAAAAACAGGAAAATTGTTAGAAAACTTGTTCTTTTGTTTAAAAAATCTGAAAAAATTGTCAAACATTCGTAGGGTGGTTTTTTACATCCCTTATTTTTTTTCGTTGAAATTTGCTTAGTAGTTTCGTCACAATTCGCACTTTTCCAAAACTGGCATTTAGGGTCTTTACCCCCCCCCCCCCCCATAGTCTTGAGATACAAACTAAAAACTGGGGAGAAATGAATTTCTTTTTATGGGCTATCGATCCATCTAGGAATCGTTGTGGTTGACTCAAGGCCATATTTTACTATGAAACCCGGCTATACCCTTTATAAAATAACATTTAGGTATAAAAATATTTGTTTCACAACTTAGTGAATAAAGGATTTTTAGGAAAACTAAATATTAATGATTTGTAATTACTACCCTATTTCGGATGATGTAAATAATTTCCGCATTACATTATTAAATTACATTTTGTTTGACAAAACGAAAACTGTAAAGAAAAAGAAATGCATCTTTTGATTTTTTTTATACACCTGAAGCTCAATACAATTAGCTTTGCTTTAAAGAATTCTTAGATTTTTTAATGAAGTTAAAAACATTAAAGAAACCATCCAAGTCCTTAAAATTCAACTCCTTATCAGCATTTCTGCTTGCGTGGTTTTGAACATTTGCTGAAAAATATTCTATATATATGAGCAAAGAGCGCAGTTAATTTCCTCAAAAAAAGAGTTAGAAGTATTTTTTTACAAAAAAGAAAAAAATTAGTTGGATTTTAATTTTAAACAATGCTTAAAACTTAATATTTTTTCAAGATCGCTGCATAATCGTTTTCAAAAACTTTTTGACTTAGAATTTTGTAATATATCTTTTAAGGTAAAACTTGTGATTTTCTTAAAAGTTACATAATTTACGCTTAGTGTCGTCAACTTATTTTACCATCTATAATTATTCTGCTTATGATTTTTCCTTTAATTTAATATCTTCCCAAGGATTTCCATTTTTTCACTTTCTGCGCAAAGACTTCAAGTTCAATTAACAGAAGGTTTGTTAATGTATCTTTATGTAATCTAATTACAGGAATAAAAACGTAAAGTATAATGAAAATAAATGCTTTATATTTTAAATTGTAATCTTGAATTTCGTTTGTTAAATATTTTTGTTCAATTGAAAAAAATCGCCTCTCAAATTACGTAACATATCTTCAAGACGAATTAAATGTATGACTGGTAGTATATCCCATACATAAAGCCTCTGAGACTCAAGAATAGAGTAGAGATATGTCTTTTTAGCCAAAGGATAAGAAAATCTCTAGGGGAGTTGGCAAGATACGAATTCGATAATTTTCCGCTGAATAGGCTTCATATCTATTCAACCATAAATAAACTTATACTAAAACAGAAAATTATGTATTTTATGTCATATTTGTCCAGTAAACAAGATGAAATGGAAAACTATAGATTAGCTTACACGCAATTTTATTACTTTAAAATATCAAATATGGAGAAATAAACAATGTAAATATAGTTTCTTATAGTTTGAATGTGTGTTTGATAAATAAAAAGAAACCGTTTTAAAAATCCGTTGAAAATTGTGTACATGTGCGTTGTTTTGATGGCCAAAATTTCAATATAATAATCATCTGTTTATTAAATATCTAATGTCCATACTAGCATTTGTTCTGCCATCCGTGCTTGGAATTTAGCGGATTTTTTTATTTACATATCCCCATTCATACTATAAATGCAAAATAGAAATTTCTCGTAGATTTAGTAACAGACATTTTGTTATTAAATAAATCGAGATTTATTATTTAGATTTTCTGGTATGAATTCAGATTCTCTGGATTACGAAATTTCTAGAACACATTCTACCATGAGAATTAGAGGGTTAAAAAGCAAAATTATGCTATTAAATAACGCAAAAATTTTTGCTCTTAAATTGTGATAAACAAATTTAGACGCCACTATGCACAGTGTATTAAAAATAACCTAAAGTATGTGCAACTTGATCCATATGCAGGGTGATTCAAAATTCATGGTACAAAATTTAAGGGTTAGCTCTGGACACTGTAACAATCACTTATTGTATAGATATGGGCTCTATATACAGGGTGAGTCATAAATATCGAAACAAAATTTTTTGTTGGTGTCACATACAAAAACAAGGAAGAAAAATTTTGTCATAGAAACTAACTACATTCTTCGATATCGCAATGTAACAATAGGGATCACAGTCAATTTAAATTAAAATGGCTTTCATCAGTTTTTATAAAGAGAAATTATAGTTAGTAGTTTCAAGCTTTTTAACCGAGCGATGGGCCCTGATTACCATCATGTTAAACGCTTATGTCTAAGTAATGGTTAACCACCGCGATCAGAAACAAATTTAATGTAATGAATGATTTCTATTTCTTATGATGTTATCTAAGAATAATTCGAAATGTGATTTTTAAGGAAGTTTCTTGAAAAAACTCGTGGTTACAGAAAAAAAACTATTTTTTTTTATTTTTATGTATAAAATAATGTAATACATTATCAAGTGTCAGCTGTTTTTTTTTTCCTCATAAAAGTCACTGTACTTGATAGTGAGGCCTAAAGCACTGAATTCGACTATGTATTTACATATAAGATTATAATATATTCGCATAAAATTAGTTATGTCTTTACAATATTTTATCTTCTGTTGATTTTTCCATTGCTTTTTTGGACTATATTTATTTAAAAAAGCATTTTTTATCTCATCAAACATAAAAAGGTTCAAAATTGTAAAAATATATTTTTCAATACAAAATATCATCCAGTGCTGTCAGCTTTCTTTTTTTTTCCCCTTTAACTCACATTATGAACCTTTCGGTAATATTTATCTTCGGATTAAATAGCTTTAAAAATCTGCTATTAGAAAAAAAAATATTATTAGCATATATCGCGAATTAAAAAATGTCTGTTACTACCCAATCCTGATGATATCTCAGAATTAAAAGTTCGCATTAGACTCCAATTCTAGTTATATAACATTCATATCTGATTTGCATTGCAAAAAAATCAAACAAATTAAATAAAAACTGAACTACTTACTCATATTACCCTTCATTAAAATTGGTGAGAATTTTCGAATAAAAATCATTATAGCAACTGTCGTAACATTTAGATATCGAAGAGTGCTGCTGTTTTCCAATTGAAGACATTTTTCAGAATATTGTCTTCGATAGAAACCATCAGTTTTCGATATCGAAATAATATCGACTGAGTTGAAAATTATGACCTATATGAAATCTAAAATACACCAGTTGACACATTTTCTATTCTCCAAAGATTATTCGCATTTCAAAGTTGCGTAGCTCCGCCCAAAGTAACGCCTTTAAATGAATTTTAATTAATTTTATACATAATTTTGTAGATATTTATATGTAGTACCCAGCGCAAACTTACAGCTTTTATATATAATATATGGGCACATATGAGAAATTTTTTACTAGAAAATGGTAATTTTCCGACAACTGTAAGATATAATTTTTATTTTTCAAAAAAATTTAATCGTTTTTTCACACACTTTTTATAATCAGAAAATTATACAAAACTTACCAGTTATGCGTCTTTAATGTCTATATAATCTCAATAAATCACATGCAATTCGGTACAGTAGTTTTTGAGAAAATGAGGTTTTTAAAAAAAGGAAAAAACATTTTTATCTCTTAAAATATTAATGTTTATTAGCTGATAATATGGGAAATACATTGTCAAATATGCAGATACACCTGGGAAAAAATTCAAGAAATTTGATTGAAAGGCATGTTTCCAATGCTTATACGGCTATGCCCTTTTAAAAAAAATTAATTGCAACGTGTCATTAATTATGCACTTAATTTCATATAAATTCCATGGGGAAAGAATATTTAATCTTTCATCACTTTGTTTTTTTATCATAATCCTATATTATAAACACTTACAACTGTTTTATTTCAATATTAATATCACGCACAAAAATACATAAGGAAGACTTAAACTGCGTTAGTTTCCTGACATCAATCATACTCTTCAAACACAGCTTAATTTTACTTAGATATCTTTCTGACTTTGTGCAGCCACACGTCACACGGGAGAGGAACTAATTGTCTCCTGGACACTCTCTGAATGATCAATCAACTACGTTTAGTTCAAAGGAAGTAATGAAATCCTTTAGTAACGAAGAGTATACAACAGATGTTGTGGAGGTTCCCTGTGTTATCAGGTAAATAATGGATAAAATGACTCGAAATATCTGGAATCGTTGCAAAAATTTTAAATGCATAAAATGCGAAATAATGGCATGTAATGTTTTAAAGGATTTTAGCATATTAACTTTGTTGGCAATCGATGCATTTTTATTTTACCATTTATAGATATATGTATGTCATTTAAACCTATTGCTATTAAACTATGTAAATAATTGATAAATGTAAGCTTTTAGAGCAGAAAGTATTCGATCTAAGGAACTTTCTTATTATTGAAACAATCTTTTAAAACGTTTTATATTTTTAAAAATTACTTATATTTTGTTTTATTTCAATATTAATCTGGGTTTGTACGCTTCAGGGAATTTCACACGAGATATATCAGCATTTTTGTTTTTGAGAATAAACTTTCATTAAACTTATGAAATTCGCCTTATTTAATCAGAAATTTTCTACAAGAGAATACTGATGCCTAAGAATTTCCTGGTCGGAAATTTCCTGGAGGCGTACGAACACTGATTAGTGTAAAGCACTAAATTGCATAAAGAAGAACTAAACTGCATTAGTTTCCTGACATCAATCAGGCTGTTTAAATCGAGCTTAAATTTACTTAGATATCTTTCTGAGTTTGCGCAGCTACACGTCACACAGGAAAAGAACTAATTGTCTTCTTGACACTGTTCTGAATTATCAATCAATTATGTTTAGTTCAAAGGAAGTAATGAAATTCTTTAGTAACGAAAACTATACAACAACACATGTTGTAGAGATTCCCAATTTTACCAGGTAAATACCGGATAAAACGACTCCAAATATCTATCAATCGTACGAAAAGAATCGTCCAAACATAACGTGCAAAATTTTTAAATGCAGAAGATATGGAATAATGGTATGTTATGTTTTAAAAGGCCATGAAAGGGCGTTGATTAGAACTATTTCAAAAAATTACTTGCATGAAATGCATCCAATTTTTTTAAGCTCTATTATCACATTGCTAGGCATCTATGACACCGAAGCTACAGACGTAAGAATCTTGCATGAAATGCAATAGTAACCTGTCAAGGCTTTATAATTATTTTCTACATATGTGGGTAGTTATTCATAAAGCAATATAGGGGAGAGTGGGGATACCTGAGCATAGGGGATACTTGAGCCACCCCTATTATCTCTACAGTTGGTCAATTTTTCTTTCTAAAATTGGCAACATGGTAACATATTTATAGTTCTGAACATGTAAAAAAGAAATCACATACCTTGGTACCATTTTGAAAGTATGGTGATTAACCCTTTGAGCTCTGCTGGTAAAATTTTCTACCACATAATTTTAATTCTGAAATGTCACAACGACACCAGAAAATTCGACCAAATTTATTTGAAAAAGGTTTAATGCATTTTTCCGCGTATATTGTAAATCGGTTTTTTTTCTTTGCAAAATACTGGTGCGAATATGACATCTGGCTCAAGTATCCCCTCCATGGGGATACTTGAGCCACGATGTAAAAGAAAAAGTAAACATTTATTAGACATAGAAAAATAGCTCAAAATTAATTGAAAGTGGTTTTCAATTGAAGAAAAAATATCAAATTTTCATTTTCAATATTTTATTTTGTTCTAAGAAATTATAAAAAATTAAAAAAAATTAAAATTTTAAAAATGGCTCAAGTATCCCCATCTTCCCCTACACATTATTTGTCTTCGCAGACTCTTTCAAAATGTAAATTTACGGTCCATTATGATTACAAATTAGTGGGGGAAGTTTAAATACGTGTGCCAGGAGGCCAGTTGCCACCACTATTTCGGATAAATATTCTGTGTCAGATTTAATTAAACATATGGTGAATATTAATAATCAGTAAAAAACAATGCATGAAAGTGCAGACAATTTTCATTCCGCTGTTTCGACGTCTCTGATGTAAGCATTAATTCTCATTTGTTTTAAAGTAAATGAAAAATTAGATATTTCACAGAATTAATAATTGTATATCGTAATTGCTGAATTTACAGATTTTTATATGCCATTACATTTATAATTGCATCGTATTCAACTTTTAAGGATTCCTTTCAAATTATAACGCATAAGTTTAAACATAGGAATGAATAGAACATTTGTTAACGTTAATATAGTGCCTTATTTCTTTCTTTCTAACCGACGACCAGGCCCCTACCTGCCGAGTTATCTCAGCTTAATGGGTTAGATACCTGGTATCGGGGCGGGTGACTACCTAATCGCCACGTAGTGGCAATACTCCTGATTTCTTCGCTTCGCATGTCATCATTTCTGCAATACTTGCTTCTCGTTTGAGCATACTTTATTTTGCCTGTCACTTAACGTTCCATCCTGTTGTTTGTACTGCGAATGGCTACTCAAATTGGTCTCGTAATTTAGAACCTTGATACCATGACGAGACCTTCAAATGGCAAGGCACCTCCAGAGGTATAATTCACAGGTAACTTGGAGGACTTTGCACCCACCGCGGATTTTACACCTAGTTCTTTTCACACCAGATGAAATGGGTTTGGATGTTTGTGAGCCTAAACGGTGGTACTGAACTCAGCTGAAAGTGGGGACAATTTTGGGCGAAATGAAAAGATCACAGAATGGCCGATAAGCTAAGTCGTACCACGGAAGGTAAAATTTTGCGCATAAAAGCAAGGCACAGGATAGCGCTGCGGTCTTCTCACCTAGAAAAACTGGCTCCGTGGGCTGTCCCATTGGAGCGGGTCCGGTAGCTCGTGCGGACAGGTTCCTATTGCACTTAATAAAAAATCGAGTGGTTCAAGAAATTAAAAAAATAATAATAAATAATAAAATAAATAAAAAATAATCGCTCCCACTCTCACTTCACTTCCGACCTCACTCGACTGCAATAAAAGGGGGGGGGAGCCCGAACGGGAGAAGCATTAATCACATGGTTATACAATCTATATCGCTATTTGGAGATAGTACAATTATTGCTAACTGTTGTGCTAATTACTTAAGGATATATTAGGGTGCTATTTAATATTACTAGATGCATTGCAGACATTCTAATTACAATTCTAATTGCAGACATTCTAAGGTCTTAATTTACTATAATTATAACTACAGTAAAATCCCGGTTGTCCGAAAAGCATGGGAACGAAGAATTTTCGGTTTATTGGGGGTTCCATAGGTATTTTCGGATAACTGGCGCTCCAAAAGAATTTTTAAGTAACCTCAAACTTATGGTGAAAACTTTTTTGATGAAAAATATATAAATATAGTACCCTATAATTTTACTGGCCGATTTTACTAAAAAAATGTTTTTTTTTTTTTTTTTTTTTTTTTTTTTTTTTTTTTTTGAGGCAGGAAAATTATAATTTCTGACAGATATTTATCCAAGGAATTTCCAAGTGTGCCTGTCACCTTTAGATAAATAAACATTCTTGCATCAATTATCAGTACATACTGGAATATTCACATCTAGAACCAAATATAAATTTACTCATTATAATGAGATTAGATGTAAAAAGTACCACATTTTCTAAATTAACACAATAGTACTTAATTTGTTTGAGAAAAAGAAAAAATACGTTTTTTCAAAGGCTTTTTATTAAGTTATAGGATAAATATCAGTAAATGCTTAGAATGCTTGATAATGTCGAGAGTAGATTGTGAAAAATATATACCGTAATTTCGGGTGTATAAGCCGCGAATCAAACAATTCTTTTTGGACCCAGAAATCTTATTTAGTGATTGAAGACAAATATTTACGGCGATCTAACTAGTTATATTTGTTTCTTAAAAAATTCTGGGTCGAAAAAGAATTGTTTGATCTGCGGCTTATACACCTGAAATTACGGTACTAATTAGTAAAACCTCACACTCTTAAGCCTTTGAGGGGCAAAGCACTTATATTCCTCAAATGTTGAAATGACTGATCGACACCAGAACTTAAAAAAGGAATTTATTTCATAATATATAAAAGCTTTTCTTATCATACTTGATAAAATTGAAATTTTCATTTCAAAATTCTGGTGTCAATATGGCACTTCGTAATTAAAATAAAGTGGGATACGTTTTATCCCACCGCCTTTCAAGGGGTTGATTGGACGACGGAGATAGTTCAACAGTCACGGATCCAAACGCTGCGCAAGAAATGAATGATTATTTCCACAAACTTTTAATAGTATTTTTAAGCTTATTTAATTTCCGAATTTCTGAAATTCAATAACGCAAAAATACCATTAAAATTTAATATTGAAAATCAGCAATTTGTGGCGCAGTGCTGGAACTTGCATTCTGTACAGTCCTAGTGAAATATAAGAAAATATGTGAGGATAAAAGATTTTCGTTATCTTTCGAGCATGAATGGAAGAGTTCGACTAATAAATTAGTTTTATTTATTAATCAAATTCTTCTCTTTCCTGGCACCAACTCAATTGCCTACTGTCTCCTAATAGTACAAGGAGTGATCAAATGAAAGGTACGAAACGACATAAAAACGTAACAATTAAATATTTGCATATTCCACCATAGGAGAACATGGCCAGACATCTCAGGATGCGATTGGAGCCTCTGGGTGGGATCAGAGCATGCGTGGGCGCCCGCATGCGCAGTAGAGAATAGAGGCTCTTATCAAAAGCGGCGTCCAAATGATGCGGCACTCCGTATGAGGACAGGATGGGGTTCGCTTTACAAAATTCGACGATTGAGGACAGCGAAATGTTATACGATTTCTGACAGCGGAAGGTGAGAAACCGGCAGCTATTCATGGGCTAATGGTGACAGTTTACGGGGAGAAATGTGTCTCTGACAAGTCTGTCAGAAAATGGAGTGCTCGTTTTCGTGCAGGCCGTGAGAGTCTGGGTGATGACCCGCTGTCTGAAATTTGATAACACCTCGCTGCGTCTCAATCGTCGAATTTTGCAACGCGAACACCATCCTGTCCTCATACGGACTGCCGCATCATTTGGACGCCGTTTTTGATAGGAGCCTCTGCTTTCTACTGCGCATGCGGGCGCCCGCTCATGCTCCGATCCCAGTTAGAGACTCCAATCGCATCCCGAGTTGTCTCGCTACGTTCTCCCACGGCGGAATATTCAAATATTTAACTGTTACGTTTTTACGTCGTTTCGTACCTTTTCATTTGATCACCCCTTGTAAAACCAACCTGAATTTAGAACTTCCATAACTCCAGATTTTTAGATATATTGATTTGTTATAAAAAATAATTTATGCGAATGCAATTTCTTTGTTTATATGTGTTATTATTTCAAGTGACTTTTGATTTTTTTTTTCTTTTATACAAAAATTTATTCAATTTAATTTATAAACAGAATATGTAAATTGCTTTGAAGCTTTGATAATGGAATTTACAACAACATGTAAATCAAAGCTGGAGAAATATATTCTTAATTTCAGTAGATTATTAAACGATGATGAGGTTGTTTATAATCCATTTTATGTGTAACTACATCGAACGTAACTATTCTGACCAATTTATAAACATTTGATGTTGTAATCAGAAACCCCTGCGTTTCTTTGTCCGGTTAAATACATAGTTCTAAGCTTCAGCGGTTACATCCGACTTGTTAGTTCAGTATAGTAACAATCTAGCAGAAATTCAATTATAATCAATTCTATTTGATTGCTAGGATATTATGAGTAAACAGTTGTCATAATCTCATTAAATTGCTGCAGTTGCGTTTGATAGAATCAGGATTCTTATATGTAATAATGTTTAATTTGTTAGCATTAATACTGAAAATATTATTCTTATTAAATATGTCTCAAAATATTTTATATCATATTTATTTCGTATTATCGATCAATACATTGATAAATGCAAACGTACAATTTTGTATAATCAAGGATTATATAATATTAAAGTTTCACAAATCATCTAACGTATACATTAGTATAATCACTTTAAAAATATAAATAAATATAAATTTTTTATCAATTATTATTCATTAAATAGTCTTAAATTGAATTAAAGTTCAAAGAATGAATTAAATGACAATTAAATGTAAGTGTAAAATTAATTTTCGTAGAAATGAGGCATTGAACACTGTAAACAAAATCTGTAAGGTTACTAACATTCTTCAGTGAAATTGGAATTCCGAGAACTTTTTATGTAATGGCAACAAAAAATTCATTTAACATATATAAATTTGCACTGCAAATAAAAAAGTCTGTAAGGGTACCGTAATTTCGGGTGTATAAGCCGCAGATCAAACAATTCTTTTTCGACCCAGAATGTTTTAAGAAGCAAATATAACTAGATAGATCGCCGTAAATATTTGTCTTAAATCACTAAATAAGATTTCTGGGTCCAAAAAGAATTGTTTGATCAGCGGCTTATACACCCGAAATTACGGTACTAGAAATTGTTTAGAAAACTTTTATACGGGTGATTCTCAAAATAGGGGACAATCTCTTTCTGCATACAAAAAAAATTGAGAGGTTTTCTGTCATGTTTTTATACTTAGATATGTTTGTCTTAATATTATTCATAATTTGCACTCAAGAATTACTCAATTTTGGTTAAAAACACCTTAAAATAACAGAATAAATGTTCAAAATGTCATTAGCATGGATGTCCACAGCAGCTGTGCCTTGTATATACACTGTTAAAAATTTCCGTTCAATGTTGAACCAATTTATGGAGTAAAATAAAGAGAAGCACCAAAATATGGTACTACTTATTTTTCGAAAGCTCCATGTTATGGAGTAAGTTTAAAAAATAAGAAGTAGCACCAAAAGATGGCGCTACTTACAGCCAATCAAAACACAGATTTCTGCGCATATCTATGACGCTTTTCGTGAAGAACAGAAACAAAACAGTAATGGATGCCGATATTGGTGTGTATTAAGCAAAATATTTTTTAATTCTATAGTTTTCAATTTTGCATAGTTAATTGCATAATTTTTGGCTTTAATATGTAACATTACTATGTTCTATATATTGTTTAATTAACATCTTCCTTCATTAATGTTCTTATCAGTTTCTGTACATGCTTTTAGTGCTTGTTATATAAGTGGAATATTGTATGTGTTGGTTCAAATATCAAAGTTTTTGTTAAATGTGTATTCTACTTTAACCATATCTTTTGTTTTAAAGTAATTTTTAACTTAGGGCTCGGAAAATGATTTCGGATCAAGCTCATTTTTAAAAAAAAATTTATCAATACGAACAAAAATTCTCTGCAGTAAAATTTACTAAACTAAATATTATTTCAGAAAATATGTTCTCATGAATTATAAGAATGCAAGAATATTATTGATTTTGAATGTAAGAAAGGATAAAAGTATCATTTGATTATAAACTTTTTGTAAATTCTTTATATTTTAATCAAAATAACTTACTAACCTGACTTATAAAAAATGAATCTGATATATTTTAGAATAAAATGATAAAATGCAATTTCGTAGTTTTTTGTGCTTAAATAAGTTTTTAAAATTTAAGAATAAATTTAAAAAGTATATTTTAAATTGGTAAAATGATTAAGAAGTTCCTATTTAAAAAAATGTCTACGAATTAATTGCAGCACCATAAATTGGTTCAACCAAGCACCACATTTTTAACAGTGTACTAGCTTTTTCAAGAGTTAATATCATATTTATAAAATAAAACAAATGTTATTCTTTCTTTAAATTAATCAAGGAGAGGATTTATCCAATAAATTTCTTTTTAAAAATAAAATTATAGTACAGCTCATATTCAAAATATTAGAATAATTACCTTTTTTTTTAGAAATTGAAAATATCGTTTGATAATTTAATGTCTTTTAATGAAAATATGCAAACGATATTTTTATTAAGAACCAGCGCCTGATTACTAACGGGGCACTCTCCTACCAGTAAAATTTTATGGAAAGTTTCAACTTGTTTAAACGCCTTTTTCATTCGAAATTACTGTCATAAATAAGGGAAAAAATTCTATTTCTTTTTACTGGTAGGAGAGTGCCCCGTTGATAATCAGGCCCTGTTAAGAACTTATTGTTGATTAAACTTACCGTAATTTCGGGTGTATAAGCCGCGGATCAAACAATTCTTTTCGGACCCAGAAATCTTATTTAGTGATTGAAAGCAAATATTTACGGCGATCTTACTAGTTATATTTGTTTCTTAAAAAATTCTGGGTTGAAAAAGAATTGTTTGATCTGCGGCTTCTACACCCGAAATTACGGTACTTGTTATCTTAAATTTAATATCATTTTTGAAAAGATTAATTGCAAAAAATATTATTTTGAAAAGTCAAAATATTAGAATATTTATTCAAGTGGTTCAAAATATTAGAATATTTCACATTAATTCTCCTTTAATTATTACCAATTCTTAACTGGTGGCATCATTGATTAAATTCAGACTATTTTATTTAAAATCAGTATTCTTTTTTGCAGTTTGTTTCTTTTTCGTCTTAAAATGGGCCGTGTGAGTGATATTCCTGAATCCTAAACCATACTAAACTTCGTATGGTTGATTTGTATCGCCATGGTAAAAATCAATATTTTATATCGAATTATTTACATTGTTCGCAATCGAGCGTTAGTAAAATACTAACACAATATTCAAAAATTGGAAAATTTCAAAATAATCGCCGAAATGGTAGCCGAAAACCAAAAACATCTGCTAGAGATGACAGGAAACTAAAGCGTATAGTTAAGAAAAACCGTTTTAAAAGTGTGCGATTCTTGCACCGGAAATGGAAAGAAGAAGGAGTTGAAGTTTCTACATCGACAACATTAAGACGTCACCATAAATTTAAATTTGAATCTCGTGTACCGAAAACAAAACCTCTCATGACTGCAAGACAAAAGCGTATAAGATTGAATTGGTGTAAATCAAGACGTTTATGGAGCAATGAAGATTGGAAAAATATATTATTTAGTGATGAAAGTATGTTTTGTGTTTCATATGGTAATCAAGGTATTCGAGTTTGGAGAATGAAGCAAGAAGCATTTGATAAAGAATGCCTTAAACGTTCCGTAAAATTTGCTGCTAGTGTCATGGTTTGGGGTTGTATGAGTGCAGAAGGACCTGGAAAGTTATGCATCGTCTACGAAAAGGTTAACTCTCTGATATATCAAGAAATTTTAGAATATTACATGATTCCATCATCAGAAGATTTATTTGAAGATGATTTCATCTTTCAACAAGATTTAGCGTCCCCGCATACCTCGGTGTCAACTAAGAATTGGTTCCGCCAACGCAACATTAAGGTACTTCCTTGGCCACCAAATTCACCAGATCTTAATCCCATCGAAAACTTATGGTGTATAATGAAGAAAAAACTTCAAGAAAATCCTCCTTCAAGTAAAACTGAGTTAGTGGCACGTATAAAGTCTATTTGGGCTAATATTGATAGAAATGTTTGTAAACACCTTGTATATAGTATGTAAGATCGATTGTACGCTGTTATGAAAGCTAAAGGGGATGCTACAAAATATTAACTACCATTTACTTCATATTCATAAGGTAATATTGTTGCGTAAAATAAAATAGTCTAATATTTTGAACCAGTCTAAATTTTATTCTAATATTCTGGTGTGTTTAAGGAAGCTGTATACCTAATTTATTGTGCTGTATTTTATATTTTATAAATGTTAAAATCTTATCTAAACATTCCAGATTTAATTTATAAGAAATTTAATTGCATTTACTTAGTATAAAAAATAAATAAATGACAAATAATTTTTTCTTATTACTTTTTCTCAATTATTCCAATATTTTGAATATGAGCTGTATATAAAAAGAGAATTAAAGTTTGTCCTCCATATTCTGTTTTCAAAACGAGGTCATACTATAACAGCTGTTTATTAATCAAATTTTCATTTTCACATATGACAATACTTTGAAAATATAAAGTTTCTCCATGGCAATAAGTAGCCATTTTATTCCAGCCTGAAAATAGAAGCATGTATTGTATTTTAAGAATAGAAGTTGAATATTAGGCGAGTACATCAATTGTATGTCATTAGAATGGATAATAATTTTCATGTTTATTTTATAGTTAAAATTTTTATTTTACTTATTTGCATAGAACTTTTGTGTTTTAAAAAGCCCCAGAAAGGACTATTGCATTGTGATTATATTATGGCTCATAATCTCATTTAAATTAAAATTTGTCATTAGCATGGACAAATATCAGTGTCATTAGCATGGTTTTTCTGTCCATGCTAAAGACTCCTATGTGCATAAATGTAACCAGTACTTATATTGTATCCTTTTTAAAGTTTAATTTTACATATAAATTTAGGTATTACATTTATTATCCCTGTAATAATCATTAAATCTGTCAGAAAATCACTAAGACAGCTTCTTACACTGTTAGTGTCAGAATGTTGTTCATGTAAACAAAGTTTGCTCTTTGGTAATGTTTTTATTCTCCTTATATGTATATATGTAAAAATGGAAAGTATTTGTTGGAAAGGAAGGCTGATAAACGTAGAAAAAAATATTTAAACAGGAAGAAAATAAAAATTTCTTAATATATTTAATACCATGCAATTTGTTTTGTCATTAGCATGGCTCAAAAAATACTAATTATTTTTTTTAAAGTTATCGTAATTTCGGGTGAATAAGCCGCGGATCAAACAATTCATTTTGGACCTAGAAATCTTATTTAGTGATTGAAGACAAATATTTACGGCGATCTAACTAGTTATATTCGTTTCTTAAAATATTCTGGGTCGAAAAAGAATTGTTTGATTTGCGGCTTATACACCCGAAATTACGGTAATTTTTAAATATTTAGCTCTGCTGACTACATGTAAAGTATACCTAATACTATATTAACAACACATATTTTTTTCAGAAATTTTGCTAACAAAAATTTTTTTAAGATTTCATTTTTGAAATTGTCCCCTATTTTGAGAATCACCCATACCTAAAATTTTTATGTAACTGTAAACCGGGTTACGCATAAAATTTTAATACGGTTATTGTAATTTAAATTGATTCTTTTAAAAAGCTACACGTTACTGTAGCTTTACAAACACTACTTTTGTAGATTTACATATTTTTTGTGCCGTGTACAGATAAAATTTTAATAAGCTTACAGATTTCAGTAACTTTATATCTAAAGAATTGCATTTTTTTTTTCTTTTATTTTTTTTTATTTATTTATTTATTTATTTTTTTTTTTTTTGTAGTGTAGTAACATCGAAAGTAAAAATCATGAATATTTTCAAGATTTACGAGCGTTAAAAAAAACATACACGCTATACACTGTCTATATGTCATATGTTCTCAAATTAGATTTATATGTTTCTGTGTATAGGTGGACATCCAGATCTTTTATAATCCGAAATTATTCGTTGTTCAACTGTATTTCATTATTGTTCGTATGAAAGTGTTGCTGACAAGAATATATCCGATTATAAATAATCCAAAATATATCCAGTTTCCACTGCAGATTAAACGACCAGCACATTATAAATTATAAGCTTTCAGAAAAGCATTACATTTGCAGTCAGGAAAATAGCGGGAAAGTCGAGCGTTTACACTATGATTAAAATATCGGGAATTTAGAATACAATGCACAAATTACTGAACCTATTCAATAAATTTTACATGTTTAATGTGCTGTGTCCAAAATTTTGATTATCTTACACATCGCCAAAGATATGTGTATATATTTAAGCTCGTGTAAATAAGTTCTGAGCACCTGAACAAATCAGGTTTTTATGAATTCTCAGAAATACCTACAGCTTACGCTGTTGTAAATTGTTCTTTCGGTCATCCCTGTACTAAAGCTTTGCTTCGCTCTAATCTTCGACTCAACTAGCAAAATTTCTAATGATTCTTCGGCTTTTTTTCGGGCGCGGGGATTTGTATGTGCAACCTTCTTGCGGGTCTTTCTCTTTACAACCTATTATTTCCTTTTCGTTTATTATATCTTTAATAACTTCTCTGACCCTGATGGCTTTCTGCCAGACTGTTTCTCCATGTCATTTTCATCATTTTCCTTTATTCTCTTAGACTATCTTAGTTTCATGATCACTGAATATGACTCCAAATTCTCACTAACAGGAAAATCAACTGATATATCTGTTGTCGTATCTCCTCATCACAAACGACTCCAGAAGCAGCCGTAAAATGATGATTTTCAAAATCTTGCCTTTTCGTAGGTCATACCGCTTTTCAAAAGCGCATAGGTCTTGAAATTCATTTCTTACTTGTCAAATTTAAGATCATATATCTGGCTCAGTTTAATACTAGAACTGCCGGAAATTTGCGCAAGGTTTATTAAAAATATTTCACGCCAAAATTTTAATTTAAAACAGTTTAACGTTTTTTATCTTTACCGTAATTTCGGGTGTATAAGCCGCGGATCAAACAATTCTTTTTGGACCCAGAAATCTTTTTTAGTGATTGAAGACAAATATTTACGGCGATCTAACTAGTTATATTTGTTTCTTAAAAAATTCTGGGTCGAAAAAGAATTGTTTGATCTGCGGCTTATACACCCGAAATTACGGTATATATTTTTAATATATTTCATATTCGAATTTCTGGTTTGAACCGAAATAGTTTCATATGGTAGCCGTAAAAATGACCGCTTTCGGTAGTTCTAGTGTTAAACAATTCAAATTGATCCAGTTAAGGCAACTGCGTTTTTTTTAAACAAATAATTGGTTGGGTGTATTTGCACGGCCGGGGGTGCGCACCGTGGGGGTCTTTCTAAGATTACCAAACCCGTATTTACGCAAGGAAATCGAAGGTTCGAAGAAAACCATGAAAAACACCGAACGATTAGGCTGACGGGCGCTATTAGGATCGAACCCAGCACCAACAGTTTTTAATAGCTTTTTATTACATAATGCATTAAAAAGTAATCTTATCTTTTTGCATTTCCTCCTAACGGGGTTAAAGAGAATTTCTTGTAAACAAAACTGGTGGGTAACATTCCTCCCCATCTTTTATTAGGAAAAATAAGAAGTCTCATTTCGAATCTGATTTCTCTAAAAAAAGAATTATATGCGCATATGGCAGAAGAATATTAAAGGCGAAAGTTGGATTATTCCCCATTTTTGATTTATAATTATTCAAGAGTTTTAATAATAACTTTTGGTACTTTCATAAAAATAAGATAGCGGATTAACCCTTTCCGGCGCATACAAATTCTGTTCGTAAAATGAGAAACTGTTGACTGACACCGGAATTTACAAAAGAATTTTTTAGAAATTAAGAATTCCCTGATTTAAGCTGTCATTGTAAAAGTAAAATTTTACTAAAACATTATTGGTGCCGTTTGTATGTTTGGAATTAAAATCTGGTGTTGCCGGAGTGGTAACACTGCGCCGGAAAGGGTTAAAAAGAATTAAGATAACAGATGAATGAAAAAGTTAACAAAAAACAAAATATCCGTTGATGGAAAATGATAACGATATCACCCTCCCATCATACACATACACTTCTCTCTAAAGTAATGCGTTATATACGTACACAGTACAACCCGATAGTCTTCTTCTGTGTGAAATCATGATAGGCAAACGTTACCATTTTGTTTGTCAGTTCTCGATATTATTACCCGAGAAGGATGCGCAGTAAGAAAAATTCACCGAACGCTTACAAACACGAAAGAACTATAAGAAAGTGGTATGTCTGGAAGTACACTACTGGCCATTAAAATTGCTACACCGTGAAGGCGACATGCTACAGACGTGAAATTTAAACGACAGGAAGAAGATGCTGTGATATGCAAATGATTAGATTTTCAGCGCATTCTGACAGAGCAGGTGCCAGTAGCGAAACCTACAATGTGTTCAAATGAGGAAATTGATCAGCCGATTTCTGACACAGAAATTGCGTTTGAGAGTTGTTGCCTGGTGAAAAATTGTTGCTATGCCTCGTGTAAGAAAGTGAAATGCGTACCAGCATGTTTCTGACCTTGATAAAGGTCGAATTGTAGCCTTCGGGGATTGCGTTTTTTCGTATCACAATATTGCTGCTCGCGTCGGTCGAGATCCAATGACTGTTCGCAGAATATGGAATCGATGAATTCATGACAGTATTACGGTACGCCGTACGGGATCTCAACGGCCCCCTATCACTAACAACCGAAAAGACAGGCATGTTACCCGCATGGCCTTAATGGATCGTGCAACAACATCACGAGCCTCGAGTCAAGAAATGGAATCATTTGCAAGACAAAAAGTGTATGCACGAATAGTTCGACGACGTTTGCAGTAGCATGGACTCTCAGCTCGGAGACCATGGCTGCGACTTCCCCTGACGCTGCGTCATAGACAAGAACGCCTTCAATGGTGTAATCAAGCACGAACCTGGGTGCACGAATGGCGAGGTGTAATTTTTTCAGATGAATTCAGGTTCTCTTTACAACATCATGATGGTCGCATTCGTGCTTGGCGGCATCGTGGTGAACGAACATTGGCAGCGGGCATTCGTCATCGTCATACTGGCCCATCACCTGGTGTGTGTGGTATGGGGTGTCTTTGGATACACGTCTAGGTCATCTCTTGTTCGCATTAACGGCACTTTGAACAGTGCACGTTACATTTCTGAAATTTTACGACCCATGGTTCTACCCTTTATTCGAGACCTGCGAAACCCTACGTTTCAGCAAAATAATGCGTGACCACATGTTTCCAGAATAGTACGGACCTTCCTTGATACGGAAAACTTTCGGCTGTTGCTCTGGCGAGTACGTCACGTTTCCCAGACATCTCATCAATAGAAAATGTCTGGTCAATGGTCACCGAGCGACTGGCTCATAACCATACGCCAGTCACTACGGTTGATGAACTGTGTCATCGTGTTGAAGCTGCATGGGCATATGAACCTGTGCATGCCAATCTCTCTTCGACTCAAAGCCCAGGGGTATAAGTGCTTTTATTACTCTCGAGGTGGTTGTTCTGTGTACTGATTTCTCAGGATCTATGCACCCAAATTTCTTGAAAATTTAATCAATATTTACTACTATTATAAGACATTTCTCCAATAAATATAATTTTATTATCTGCTTTTCTTCTTGGTGTAACAATTTTAAGTAGTGTATTATCTTATTTTTGCGCACTGTGCATCTAACCCGAGTAAAATGTCAGGAATTTACCAACGCAGTGATATCAACGTAATTCTGAAAATAGTAATAGGGAAGTCACGAATATTTTAAAAGGTTTCTAGTATCATTTTTTATGAATCAAAAAGCGCATTTTTGATTTCAAAAATTGTTTTACTTAAAAATTCATACTTTGTCACATATTCTGTAATTTTTGGTTGATGTAAATTGAAAATTACTACATTTAAAAAATAAATATATTTATTTATTTATTAAATTAAAATTTCTGTAAAAAAAGTGAAAAAAATATAACGTAAACTAATATATTCTTCAATAATGGCGTATGTTTAAGTTTTTTTTTCTTTTTAATACTATTTGAGAAAACTGTATTTGAGAAACAGTAGCTCCGTCACATACTTCTCCGATTATGTCAAGGACAGATTAAGGTGAACGATTAAAAACTCTTTATGTTATATTCTCATCGTGAACCTTATTACCACGGATCTTATGTCAACCATCAGCCATTGGGTTCATTTCGCTATGCTCATCCGATTAGACCATTTATGCATTTATTACTTAAAATTTTCTCTTTTATTTACGTCTACCGTATATATTTTTCTGTAATCGTCACAAAGTTTGACGTATTTGTATTGATTTCATTTAATTACGTCTCATATTCAAAATCGCCCCGTAACTATGATGTTATCACGCTTAACTTAATTTTTCACGGAGTCAATTTCCCTTCATTCTCTTCCACATTGCTTTTTTTAAGTTATTAAATTTGTTTCAGATATAACCCTTAGTTGTTTTGATGCAATGAAAAGTTGCATGGTGTTTATGACAATCTGCATTTGATGTTGTGCAATTAATAATTGACTTTCAAAGATAAGCAGCTTAGTTAATATTAAATAAAGATTTTATTTTCTCCAAAAAATATTTTTATCGCTGTTAAGAAAAACAATGTAAATGTACCCAGAATTTTTCACCATCAGGATTGAAGCAAAGATAAATTATGAAAGAGGATTATAATTAATATTATGATTGTAAAGGGGGATGAAAAATAACATATTAAAAAGTTTAGAGTTTTACACGTATGTTATCATCCATGGTATAATATATGTTTGATTAAAATTGTTTGCTCAGATAAAGGTTTTAATTTGTTAAATAACTTTTTAAGTTGGGTGTATTATTAATCCTTCTTGTTTGCTAAAGCATCATTTTAAATTATTGCTTTTATAAAGTCTATTTAACCCATTAGTGCCTGAATTATTTTCTTCGTTAAAATTCAAATTTTGCATTTTCTCACCACTTTTAAAGCAAGAATAGCTTTTATCTTAATTTATCGAGGACTTCGTCTCGTGAAAGAAAGTATTTATTTATACTCCTTTTTACTGGTGTGAAAGGCGCTCACTTGAATTTTTTGAAACTGTCCCAAAAATGGGACGCTAGGCACTAATGGGTTAAATATGATAAAAGGGTTATTTTTTGTGTGGTATGATAATTTTTGTTTTAATAAATAATATCAAATGTTGTTTCACAAAATATAATTATTAATTAACTTTAAATGACAAAAATTACGTAGCATTTAATTAATATATTTTATTTTCCATATGATAGTTAATAAAACTTTTATTTTAAAAATATTTTTAAATAAAAATTCTACAAAGTAATATTTATTTACACAAATAAGGGATTATAAAATTACTCATTAAAATTATTAAACATAATAAAAAATACTACTAATTTTAACGTATAAATGGTGTAAATATTTGCCTAAGTTCTAATTAAAACAGTCTGAAATTATTTGTCTAATTTAATATTTATTCGGTTAAAACAAAAGTTCACATATTTAAAATTTGATTGTGTGTATTGTTTTCAGATTACAAAATTTCTTCATTGACTTTAAAAGAGAATAATTACGTAATATTTAAATAGTAGTTTTTATTATTATAATGTTGATCAGAAAATAATTTTTATAAAAGTCACTACATGCATTAGTTTGTTTATAGTCAATACTTATAAAACAAAAATATCCATAAAGTGAAGTTTATCTTTTAAAGCAAAAAATTTTAAAGGGAATCATATAATTTATTAATCATGATAAAAAAGTATGCTTATTTGAAAATTACAATTACTACAAATGATTGATTTTAATTTTCTTTATAAATGTATAAATTTTAAACGGGATCATAAAATTTATTAATCATTATTAAAACATATATTTTTTAAAATTAAAAATGTTACAAAGGATTGCTTTTAATTCTATTAATAAATGTCTAAACCTAATTGTAATGTTCATTGTTTTAATCGGATAGTTTATAATCCTGTGTGTCTTATTTAAATTCTGTGTCCATTTTTGTGATTAACAAATAAACGTCACAGAATACTAATACATCAGCAGAACAGATTTAAAACAGTCGAAATAATTCGTGATAATTTGCATTGTCGGAAAAAAGTAAGACTGAAACTATAAATAAAAGTGAGATTATACGCTGTAAAAAAAATAATAAATAAATAAATAAATAAATAAAATAAATCTGCAAAAGTTACTAAGCTTTTCCTAGGAAACCGAGATTCCTAGAACTTTTTATGTAATAGTAACAGCAAACATTCATGTAACAAAATCGGTTACATGAATTTTTTCTGCTACCATTACATAAAAATTTCTCAGAATCCCAGTTTCTTAGATTATTAAATTTACATTTTTTTTGCAATGTAAGACACTAAATTATAAATTGATAATTTTAATTTATTGAATACAAAAAAAAGCTTCGTTGTCATAAAAATATTTGCAAATGATATGTAGAACGAAATTTTAATCAAATATTACAGAAAAATTACATGATTAAAGAAAAGAATTCCTCAATAAAATAAAGAACTATTCATAACTATCTGATTCATAATTAGAAACATCATGAATAATTCTCACTAAAATTAATAATATTTGGAAACATTTGAATTGTTCTATATTATTGTACGAATATATAAAATGTGTTAATCTAAGATTCTTTGTTTAGATCTACTCTTTGAGTTTAATGGCTAAATCAATAGACCTACGTTTCTTTATATCAGCTCAATATATTGCTTTAACTCCCATTGCAAGCAATCGACTAGCTTGTTGGATAAAGCCTCAGCTACAATGCAATTATACTCTGCTGTGTGAGAGAACAGCAGTCGATAGAAGCAAATACTATCTATTATCTTATTAAATTGCTGCAATAGCATTTGGCTCGTTATCAGTATCCTTAGATAAACCCGCACATATATCAGCTTTCTCCATCGAGATTCCTATGTATTGTATTTAATTACTTATGCCTGATATAAATAATATTTATTTTATCTAATTAAAAAAAGATATTTCAAAATATGTTTTTCAACTCATTTTAACCCTTTGAGGGGCAAAGTGCTTATATTCATTAAATGCTGAAATGATCGGATGATACCAGAATTTAAAACAAATTTATTTGAAAACAGATAATTGCTTATCTTCGCGTACTTGATAAAATTAAAATTTTCATTTCGAAATTCTGGTGTCAATGCGGTATTTTTCAATTAAAATTAAGTGGTATATATTTTATACCACCGCCCTTCAAGGGGTTAATATTTTTATAATTATGCATGTTTTCAATTAAAATCAAATTTTGATCAATAAATTTCAAATAGAGATGTTAAATATTGACAATTAATGGCATTTTTTAAAATTATCTAACTGTAGTGTATAACTGTACCAGTTTAGTTCTTGAGACATATTCAACCATTTGGAATAGGCAACATGATGTATCAAATATATTAAAGAAATAAAAATTTACTTTAATTACTTGAAACAAATAAAAAGTTATTTTTTAGGAAATTTTGAAAACAATCTATATTTACTTATAACATGAACTTTTCTTCAGTGAATCATGATGACTATAATTTTCTCTTCATTACTAGAATGCATGTTTCAGAATTATAAATGTTATATGCATAAAAATAACATATTTAAGCTACATAAAACGACAAATAATGTATGTAACCATCATCCATTAATATAAAAATCTCCCATACACATTTCATAGTTTAACTTTACCACCAAAAGTCACATTTATTTAAATTAATTACTACAATGTAACGAATGTTGTTTTAAAAAATGAATGAGTGAACCTGTTTTATAATCTTAAAGCTATATTTTCTATTAAAGTACATCTTTTAAAGAAATGACTTAGAATATATATTTAAGTTAAAAAAAAGTGCTTTAAAACCTTTGGCATGATGCCACCATAATAGCTTTTTGTTTACGAAACAATAAATTATTCAAACTTTCAGGAATAGTTGCATTATGCATGCGCATTTTATAAATTAAGATATTTAAATTTTGAATCAACTTTTATCTTAAATATATTTACATTTATAGTATAAACTGATATAAAAAATTTGTATTATGTGCATAATGTATGATAAAATGTAAAATAACACTGGCATTTTTTACGTCTGTCCTTACTTTCACTTTTAAGAGGGTCCAGGACACATTTTAAAGTAATTTTTATTTATTGAGTTAAAATATTGAATTTTTTTGTGATGATTAACTGTATCATTTGTAAACAAATTTACATGATAAAACTTCTCAATTTTTTTTAATATTTTTTATTTAAAATTTATTAAAAAAGTGGGGTAACTTAACACATTCGCTACCAATCACGCGCTGGCGCGTAACATGACGCCAAGGGGCGTTATGACATGACGTTAAGGGGCCGCTGGCGCGTGATGTGGGGTGTGTCCAATAGCCAGTCACGTGTTGGCGCCGGAAAATCTTTCACTGATTCTTTGTTATAAAAAGTAAATCGGCTTCTGGGAAAAATCCACTTCTACAGTGCGGCATTAACTATCATCACATCTTCACGTAAGTGGCAGCGAACGTGTTAAAATCGTTAAATTTCAAAAAAAAAAATTATTTATAGAATATCGAATCTTTAATTTTCAATAAACAAAAATACCTAAATTTTAATTTTTATTCTGCACTTTTAAAATTATTAATTTTTCAAAAAAATTAAAAATATTTATAGTAAAAATTTGAAAAAAATGTAACTTATTTTTTTAAAATCATATTTTCGAAAGTAATATTTTTTCAAATCTCCTGAATCAAAATTAAAGAAAAACAGTCACAAAGGAGATGTTTTACGTTTGAACAATTTATCTTTAGCTGCTCCTGAGTTATGATAATTTAAATCTGAGAAATTGTGAACAAAATCTGCCATAAAGAAAAATGCATTTTCACAAGAAGTCATTTCCATGCTTGAAAATGCTTCAAAATCATTGCTTGAAAGCTAGATTTTGAAAACAATCCAAAACAAATAAAATATTTTCTCTTCTAATTAAAATAGAAACATGATTTAAATGTCATTATAAATATAAAAAACAGATAATTTTTTAATGCAATTAGTTTTTTTTAGAAAATTTGAAGGTTTTTGTGACCTGGACGCCCTTAAAGAAAAATAAATTGATGGCAATGAACAATTCTATTAAATTTCCTAACATAAAAATATAAACTTTATCGAACTTTTTGAAAATGTAATTCGTAGTAAAATAATAACAAAGTAATTAAATCAATTTAGAGCAAAAGGGAAAACATTACATTTTCGCGGATACAATTTAAGTAACGGTTATACTGTTAATATTCATTTAACGTAATTTTTTCTATTCCGAAAACAAAAACTTCAAAAAAATTTAAAATTTGAGGTGGAAATCGATGTCAGAAATCGATGTCAGAAGTCGATTATCATCACATTTTTGAACTAAAATCAGTCTCTGAAAAGAGTCCATTGTGTTTAGCTAATGCATTTTGAACTAAGCCTTTAGAAAAAATAAATAATTAGTGTAAAATCCCCATGATTATTAAAGGAAATGAGTGCTCATTAGTTCTTCAGAAGACTCTGATATTTCCATTTCCTAAATTAAGAACAGCCAATCCTCATATAATCTGGAAATTGGAAATTTGGTGGAAAAGAAAGTATAGTCATTAAATTAGCTAAAACCACTAAATTAGCTCTTGCTGAACACTAGATAATTAGACCTTGTTCTATAATGCACGAGAAAAAATAGACTGTTAATAATTGAGTATATTTTATTGAAAGTTCATACATTTTTTTAAACGTATTTACATACAGACGTCACTATGGATAAATTTGTCTAAGAACACTTACACTCATTTGGTGGGTTTAAAAAATATTTTTTTAGAAAACATTATTTATGATGTTTTTATAACTAAATCAATCGCATTTCTTTTGTCTATAATGTAAAGTAGAAATATATGAACTTCGGATTTACATTATACATAAAAAACAATAATATTTTTACTTGTTAATCTAGTTTTTGTTTTTTCCATTTTTCAACGATTCTTTTATAAAATATTTTGTAAAATTATTACTGTTTTAACTTTGTTTTTTATTATTTTAATGCTGATTATTTACACACAGAGGAAAGTTTAATGCATAGAAATCTCTTAAGCAAAATTAGAATTTTTTTAGAGAAATATCGAATGCGTCCAGGTTCTTTAAGAGTCTGAAGAGAAATCATAGAAATACAGTATAGTTCATTTAACGGTATATCTTTAATGATTTGAATAAATGTAAATATATAATTTACAAGCTATTTAAAAGAAAATATTATGTAACAAAATATGTATGATATAAAACTAGCAAACCAAAGGCGGGTAATTTTAAAGAAAATATTACTATGATGAAGAAGAAATAATTAATAGACACTTTTGCAAGTGTGAGAATCTCGGAACACTTGAACTAATTATTAAGTTTGGGTTGTTAATTCTTCTTTACATCCCATGTGGGTGTGTGAATGGAGTCTATATGTAGTTAATGAAGTATTACACAGTATTTATTATTATTTCGATGTATTAGTCATAACAGTGGTAAAATACTGAATATTCAAAACTTTGAATTTGGGTCAAATAGCGCAATGTGTAAGGATATTTGACCCAAGTCATACATTTGGGAGTATGATTTAAAATAAATAAACCACTTTTACATGAGCACTGAGCAGCATTAAGATTAAGATTATTACTTTTTTATTTTTGTCAAACAAACTTAATACTTTTATTTTTTATTTCATAAGGCCTAGCATTAATATGCCCCTTTTTAATTTTTATTGTAGAAAGCTCAAAATATTAGCAGTCACAAAGTTAATTCTGTGCCTAATGTTCATATATGTTCCACAGTAAGAAAGTAATAATATATTCAACTCTAAATGTAAAGTCATATTTAAACACAAAGCTTGTAATTCTATTATTTGTAATGAAAACTCGGGTAGATGAAGAACAGCTTCGATTTGGTCAGGAGCAACTTGTGATATCATTAATTTCTGGCCATTTAAGTCGCGTACTTTACATTCTTCTTGCAAATTGAACAGTAAGCATGTGAGAATTAATTTCAAGTACATTTCTAAAACGTCTTTTTATATTTCGTTTCTCACAATATTTGACAAGAATCCAGTCATGTACTCGTAATATTTATATTATTTATTTATAATAGTTGCATTTATATATTTATAACATTTAATATTATAATATTTATTTTTTTATATTTATAATTTTTAATATACCGTAATTTCGGGTGTATAAGCCGCGGATCAAACAATTCTTTTTGGACCCAGAAATCTTATTTAGTGATTGAAGACAAAAATTTACGGCGATCTAACTAGTTATATTTGTTTCTTAAGAGCTTCTGGGTCCAAAAAGAATTGTTTGACCTGCGGCTTATACACCCGAAATTACGGTAAAAATATTTTAAATTATAAATAAAACATACTAAATGCATTTGATTAGCACAAATCCTCATCATGGGTCACGAATCTCTAAGGGACTTGTGTCAAGTATAGTTAGAGGCATCTTTGCTACATAAATCTAAATTGAAGCCATTTGCTAATAAGTAAATTAATACTATTAGACGTATTATTGTAGCTAAAATTATGTACAAAACAAATGAACAATTAAAAAAGTCCTATCTTTAAACCAAAAAACTTATAACATCAGAATTTATAGCACACACACACACACACACACACATATATATTGAACTTGAAACTGTATTTTGTCTGATATTCCAATGATTCAATTATACTTATGCAATTATTTAGATGTTATTTTCATCATATGATCACCTAACTGAATGGAAGTTAGTGATGTCACTTTCAACATACAAAACTTTCCCAATTCTAAGAAAAAGACGTTGGGTCAAATATCCATATAAGTCAAGTATCTGAAGTGCCAATGCACACAGTTTTGGTATTAGTCGAGTTAGACAATATATAATTTTTCTAGCATAAATATGGAACTATGTAAAAGTGTTAAATTTTGTTTTTCTAAGTTATAATAACTGTTTACTTGAGATTTTACTAACTAAAAATCTTTTCATAAAACATTTAAGTAAAAATATTTCAATTAAATGTATGAATTAGAAATTATATTATATATTAGATTAAAATTACCGTAATTTCGGGTGTATAAGCCACAGATCAAACAATTCTTTTTGGACCCAGAAATTTTATTTAGAGATTGAAGATAGATATTTACAGGGATCTAAGTAGTTACACTTATTTCTTAAAAAAATCTGGGTAGAAAGAGAATTGTATGACCCGCGGCTTATACACCCTAAATTACGGTATGAATATTAAAAGTATCAATTAGGTATTGCTTTAGCCCTTAACCCTTTCCGGCACGGACAAATTTTGTAATAAAATTATAAATTATCGACTGACACCGGTATTCACAAACGGATTTTTTAGATATTTTTAATTCCTTAATTTAAACCTTTATTGTAAAAGGAAAATTTTACTAAAATATTACTGGTGCCATTCGCAAGTTTGGAATTAAAATTAGGTATCCCAGACCGGGCACAGTGTGCCGGAAAGGGGTAACTGTGTTGTCCGAATTGGATTTGTGCAAAAATACATTGCTTGCTTCATTACTAAAGGCCTTTTGATACAACTAATTTGTAACTGTAAATTTATCTTTATTGATTGTCAGATTTTTTTTAATTAAGCAAGCAAGGGTCGAGCATGTAGAACAAATTTTATTGTTTTCACCGGTATCTAAAGCCAATAATCTGCAAGAGACATTTTTATAAGATATGCAATAGGAATATATGATAAAGACATTTGATTCGAGATAATGGTAAAAACAATAAAGTTTGTCCTATATGCTCCGACCATTGAAGTAAATCAAATATTTTTTGTATGAATAAATGGCGTTTAGCCCCTAGGTTTAATTTATATTGTCAAAAAGACTATAACAATTAACACTATAACCGCCACTAGGGGTCATTATGACCCCCTGCCAAGTTGAAAACGACTGATTCGAACCAGAAATTTCTTCATGAGATTTGTTAAATATGTGAAACACAAAACTAAGCTAATTAAATAAGTTAAATAATTTTCAATAAAAATTCTGGTGTCAAACACTTTTTATAAATTTTTTATAAAATAGCCGGCGGTTCTAGTGTTAAGGGGTTAAAAAACACTCAAAACTCACCTTTTTCTGAAATTCTAAAACTTAACCTAAATTGAAATATTTTTTATCTCGCATTTTCTTAGTTATTATTTTTGGAAGTATTTTCATATGTTTCATAAAAACAGCTTCCATCGGCTTCATTTAATAGCTCTTATAATAATATTTTATGCAAAAAAGCGAATTGCTTATAATATTACAATTTTTGTTTATACACGTTATTGAGATGCACATTATTGATCATGCAGATATCAATTTATTTATTCAGTTTAGTAAAATAATTTATTTCAGAATTTATACATACATTTTCTTACGAAATTTTCAAAATTAAAGTTACATTTCATTATTATTTAAGGTTGCATTTTAATAGTGTTTATGTTTGGATTGAAGTAAACACAAAATTTATCACAAATATAATTAAAATTACAGTAGTCTTTTCCATTATCATCTATGGAAAAAAAAATATATTTGTTTTAACCCTTTCATGGGCAAGCTGTTTCTGCTCCAAAAACGTTCGAATAATTATTTCTCACCGCAATTTACGAAACATTTATTTAAAATAATCAAAAGCTCTTTTTCACAGATATTATTAGACAGAAATTGTACTAATAATTTACTGGTGCCAGTTCGCAGTTTAGGCATTAAAACTAACCGTTGCAGACTGCAAACGGCGCCTCTGAAAGGGTTAAAGATATTTCTTTTTAAAATATCAATAAACCGTAATAGTTTCGTAATTAACCCTCAAATGCATAGTATAACTCGAGAATACCTTTTTTTTGGCGCTTTCATTCGACTTTTGGTGATCTATTACGTGTTACTTATGTGCGATAACAGGAACTTAATGTTGTGAAGCCACCTTTTGTTCTGATTTAATATCACGTGGACTTTATAAAATCTTTTGTTAACACTGCTGTAATGTACTAGACAGGCGTTTTTTCTCTATATTTATAAGGTAATAATTATTATTTCCGAATAATATTAAAAGAATTATAAAATTATAACATCTTTAAATAGTTCATATTGAGCAGTTTGTTGTTGAAATTATTGATCTACATTTTTTTCATTGATCTATAGTTTTTATTTGATTGTAACATTGTTGATAAAGTCATTTTTAGGATATAATGGATTACTGAAAAATAACGTCTACCTACATGTTTAGTATTGCAACCTACTTATTTAGTAACTTCTATAAATTCACTTCAGTTAGTATAAAATACATCTTCCAGAATGCTTTTAGGAATTTATTCACGTACAGTCGTCGAAAAAAGTAAATATCCCTCACTAACTCTGTAAAAAATTATCATAGAATCACGTTAGAGGTATCAAACGAATAGAAATAAAGCCTAATTTTGATTAATGTATAAACAATTTACATATTATAATAAACGCTAACTTTGGTTTTTTTCAATAGAAATACATATTTCTAACAACATAAATGACACCCTTCAATTAGCCTAAAAAATTTCATACAATTCGTACCATAAGTTTCTGAGAAATTAATTATTTTAAAACAAACACATTTTAGGGGCTGTATCCAAATTGAAGTTCAGTATTCGATTGATGACCAAGAGAGTCCCCTTCTAAATCAAGGTAGATCTATTACAAGATAGCAGAAGAAGTATCAAAATATCTCGTCACTTCTATTGTAGACGGCCCCTTAAACCACCATTTTGCCGTTTTACAGCATAATTTGAAAAACACTTGGAAGAAAATTTTGAAATTTTGGATTTCCATAAAGCTAGACTTAATAAATCTAAATCCATCAAATAACTTGTATGATGCAAATCATAATTTTTTCGATTATTAATTTCATAATTCATACAATTATAACAATTGCAAATTAAACATATTTATATTTAGGTGTTTTAGTATTATTTCTACATAAAAATTAGCACTTTTAGAGAATGATTTTGGGAGATATTAATAAAAATATGAAAATGTAATTTAACATTAGAAGCCCTAAATTTTGAATGTTTATAATTAAAAAACTTATAGGTCAAATGACTTGAAATTTGATGTCTAGGCACAGTTTGAACCGAACATTTTAAATATCATGTTAAAATTAAGTATTTTCGTTGAAAAAATAAAGTTTCGATTTGTTTTGAAATGTAGATGGCCCCCTAAACGATATTCTAATTCTATATATATCATTTAAAAGTAGACTTTACTCCCAATCGTTCGGTATCAGTAACGTTCTTGTACGATAATTTGTTGAGCAGTCAGTAAGGAGTGTTTACATTTTTCTACGACCGTACATTTATTGCGATTCACAAGCTTTATTTGACTAAAACGTTAGGGGGGCTCAGGGCTTGAAAACTTTTCAAAAAATCTATTTTTTATGATCTAGTTTGATTATTCAAATTATTTTGAACTCAATGCAAAAAACCGCAGAAAAATATTTGCATTTTTAACGGAGTTATAAGCATTTATGTATCAACACTCTCAAAGCCGTACCCACAGTAGCGGCTCTCAGGGGGTGCTGTATCATTTTTTTCACACCGCTAAAATTGTATTGTGATTCCAGTTTAGTTTAATCGACAAAAATTGTTGAATAAATAACAAACTATTCTGTTAAATTTTAGTGGTGTGAAAAATTTGATGCAGCACACTCCCTGACGAGCCGCTACTACGTACCCATATACAGGGTGGTTAGTTATTAACGTCAGGTGTTCAGAGACCTCTAGCGACTAAAGTTTTGGGCGAAACATAACCAAATTTGATCAGCATACATAGTAGACCTTCGAATTCTTAAAAAAAAATAAAGAAAATAAAAAGTTTAAAAAATCGCCACTGGGGGCAATTTTAGCTAAAATGCGACTAAAATGCATTTAATTTGCATAAATGAGCCATTTTGGCGCGCCAAAAGTGTATTAGTGTAAATGTTGAATGATGAAATTGCAAAAAATACAGTACAGATCAATTTTATACTGCTGGAATACTGCCCGAGCGCTGATGGTACCTGCACATTTTTCATCTCTTGTTCGACAATAGCAGTTACAACTTCGTCAACTTGTTATTGACTAGTCACTTTGCGTTCTAGGCCTTGTTGCAGGGTAGTTTCAAATCGATGAATCATCTTTTGTAAATTTGTTATGCTCATCGGTTCTTTTGGCAAATTCTGTAATCGGTGAAATTCAGGAGGAGCATCATTGCAATTCTCATTCTGCTGATAACACAGCATGACTAGCAAAGTATGGTGACAGTTGATAATGATGAGAACTCTCCCAGCCTTTCCTTTTATACTCATGATTGCTATACATAACTAATTTTATGCAAATTAATGCATTTTAGTCGGTAAACAACGATAAAATTGCCCCTAGTGGCGATTTATAACTTTTTATTTAAAATTTTTTTAAAGAATTCGAAATCCCATGGTCTACTATGTATGCTGATCAAATGTGGCTATGTTTTGACCAAAACTTTACTCGATAGAGGGCTCTAAACACCTGACGTTAATAACTAACCACCCTGTAATTTCAACTTTAAGTCGCGTTTTCTCAAAACTTGATTTTTGACGACTAACATCAATATTAACCCATTAGTGCCTAGCGTCCCTTTTTAGCGACGATTATAAAAAAGGCTTTAAAGCACTTTTCACACCAGTAAATAGAAAGATAAATAAGCACTATTTTTCACGAGACAAATTCTTTAATAAATTAAGATAAAAATTATTCATCTTTTAAAAGTGGTGGGAAACCGAAAATATCATTTTAAATGAAGAAAAAAAAATTGGGCATTAATGGGTTAAAAAAAACTATTTGATGGAATGGTTTAATTTTTTTTTGCATGCATATAACATCATTATCTGTAGAATGAATTAATATATTTTAGATAGTTTAATATTTTGAGTATTTTTGATGAAAAAAAGTTGTATTTTTTAGGGGTTTTCAAATTTTGAAATTTGAGAATTTTTTAATAATCTTTTTTTTGAGTGATAGTTATATCCTTAATTCATTCTATAGAGTAAAGTTTTCGGATCATTTTAAAGCAAAAATTAGGTTCTTATGTCAGTTCAACGTTAAGATATCTTGCAGGTGGTGATATAACACATAATTCTTTTTTCGAAAATTATGTTGCATAAATTTTGCTATATTTCTTATTATATTACATTGGAGTACTTCATTTTAAAATTTTATAATACTACAAACATACCTTTAAAGTATCAGAATGTTTATATTAATTACACTAAATACTTCTGTTTTTATGGGTACTCGAAGCGAGAGCTCTTTTTACATGTTTTCCGTATCTACTAAGCCTTGAACCCCTTTAAAAGACAAAATTTCAAAACTTAATGAGATATATTCTTTAAAATATTTCATTTCAGTATGCGTATTTTTTTAAAAGAGAAATGATAAAGGAGATGGGAGTTTTAATTGATTTTCTTACATTCTGTATAGTCTATCAAGTAAATTTAATCTATGTTAACCTGGATACCAAATTTACAGTCTTTGTCTGCCACAGTGATTTTAACGTAGAAGTTGCGTGTTCAGTTTCGATTCTAATCCATTGTTCTGCCTCACGCATGTGTTACAGCCAGTATCAGGAAATCACGAGATTTCTGGTACAATCGAAGGTAAGGTAAATCGATTGATATGCTTATGAAAGGAATCAGATTGTCTTTAAATTGAATTTTAAAGTTTGTTATTTCTAAAGTTATAAATGCAAGAAAATTTTGAAAATAATGTTACATTTTTCTATAAACATCTGTAAGAAAACTTTGCCAAAGGACCTTGAATTATCAGTGAGTTTTAACTAAAAACATACTGTAAAATAATTTCTCGTAATTCTAACAATATATTATCCATATTTTTATGTAAATATAACTCCGAGAATAGCCCGCTAAAACAATAATGTAGCCAGGGAGGGGGTCTAAATGCTTTAGATATCAGCAATATTGTAAACTTTTCTTCGCCTTGATTAATACCAGAATATTCTCGAATTCCAGGATTCGCATGGGTCCTGGAACTTCAAGACCAGGAAATTCTTTGTTACCGGTGTTTTCTTATAGAAATCTCTGATTAAACGAGACGAGATTTCGTGCTTTTGAACTATATTTATTTTCCAATTAAAAAATGCTGGTATCACACCTAGAAAATAACGGAACCCGTACGAACCATCAAAGAAATAAGAAGCACAGAACGCTACAAAATTTGTGATATCAAGAGCATTTGGATTATGACCCTGGTTACGCCCCTGCTCTCTCGATACTAGGTCTACGTGCTGACATAAAAAATCATGAATAGCGTAGACAGATTTTTTTAAGTATTTGTATGATCACATGAATCTTAATACGATTAACTTCCAATTTTCCTTTTTTTTGTTTTTTTTCTTTGTTTGTTTTATTTATTACAGAAAATAAAGAGAATATTGAATTATAAAATTACCTATATTTAAATTCAAGGTAATGAACAGGTGCTTCAAAATTTCGGTCTACAAAAGCCATCATTTTCACTGAGCGCATTATTCTACTTTTCAGGGGGTCTACGTTTCTGTCCTGCAGCATAACGGCATGTAAAATGATTTGTATTTAACACATCTAGAAACATGTAAATTGATTATGTTCAATTTGAAATAATATTTAATTGCATTTCCGTTAAAAATGTTCAGGATTTTTCTTTATTTTCATCGATTGTATGAAGCTATTTTATATTTATGTGATTCGTCGTCTGTACAGAATTCAATTCAACGCATTCTTTATGCAGTGTGTCCGCTAAAGTCCGTTGTTACCCAATAGTTTCTGAATTGCAAGAGCTATAGTATTAAAAATTTGGTGTAGGTATAAGAAAGCAGCCACGTGCTTGTGGCTCTATAACGTTACAAAACCGTCTTAGAAATATGCAGATAGTTATATCAATATACAGGGTGATTCTAATTTTTTTTTACAATAAAAGAGGGGTGATAGTACACATAAAGACAAACAATATTAAATAGGAAACCTAGGGTCCCAAACGTTTTCCAAAGGAGATAGCCGCCATTAAAGTTTAGGGACCAAAATTTCAAATAAACATAACAAACGGAAAAATTGGTCGATTGATTTGTGGTTTTCACTAAAATTATTCTTTATGTCGGCATTTTCTTAAAATTAAATTATAAAGATAAATTAAAAAAAATGTCGATAGAGGGCGCTTTAGACTTTGGAGTAACGAACAACTATTTTTTTGCCGGTATTTTTTGCATCTCATTAAATGTCTTCGTAAGACTCAAACTTAAATTTTGAGCTTAAAACCTAAATAGTGGGGAGTGCTTAAGTAGCACAAACTGAGCAGTGTTCACAAGGTTTAAATTTCAAATGATTATAAAAAACGGAAAAATTGGTCGATAGATTTGCGGTTTTCAATAAAACTATTCTTTATGTTGGTATTTTCTTAAAAATAAATTATAAAGATAAATTTCAAAAAAAATCGATAGAGGGCGCTTTAGACTTTGGAATAACCAACAACTATTTTTTGCCGCTATATTTTGCATTCCATTAAATGTTTTCGGAAGCTTAGATTCAAACTTAAATTTTGAACTCAAAATCAGAATAGTACCGAGTGGTTAAGTAGCACAAACTGAACTGCGTTTAAGGGGGGGGGGGTACAAATTTAAAATACTTATAAAAAACATGGAAAAATTGGTCGATTCGTTTGCGGTTTAAAATATAACTATTCTGTAAGACTGTATCTTCTTCAAAATAAATTTTAAGTATAAATTAAAAAAAATTCCTTTAGACGGCGCCTTAAACTTCAGAGTAACCAACACCTAATTTTAACTATTATTTTTTGGTTCTAATTAAATGCAAAAGCTTATTAAATGTTTCCGGGATCTTAGATTGAAACTTCAATTTTGAGCTCAAATTCTGAATCGTTTGGATGGGTTAAGAAGCGCAAACTGAGATGTTATCAGGAGTTGAAATTTAACCCTTCCCCCTCCTCGAACACGATTCAATTTTCGCTGCTTAAACAATCCCAACGATTCAGAATTTGAGCCCAAAAATTAAGTCTATGCATTTGAAAGCATTCAAAGAGATTTAAAAAATAACGGTTAAAAATAGTTGTACGCTACTCCAAAGCCTAAGGCGCCCTCTATCGACATTTTGTGAAATTTATCTTTCAAATTTATTTTCAAGAAAATGCTGATTTTAAAATTGGTTTTAGCGAAAACCGCAAACGAATCGATCAATTTTTGTGTTTTTTATAATCATTTCAAATTTGAACCCTCTGAACACAGTTCAGTTTGTCTACTTAACCACTTCCAACTCTTCAGATTTTGAGCTCAAAATTTAAGTTTAAATCTAAGCTTACGAAATCATTTAATAAGATGCAAAAATAACGTCAAAAAAGAGTTGTTCGTTACTCCAAAGTCTAAAGCGCCCTCTATCGGATTTTTTTATATTTATCTTTATCATTTCTTTTCATGAAAATACCTACATAAAAAATAGTTTTAGTGAAAACCGCAAATCAATCGACCAATTTTTCCGTTTTTTCAAATCGTTTGAAATTTGCACCCTCTGAACACAGCTGAGTTTGTGCTACTTAATCACTCTCCACTATTCAGAGTTTGAGCTCAAAATTTAAGTTGTAGTCTAAGCTTACGAAAACATTTAATCAGATGCAAAAAATACCGGCAAAAAATAGTAGTTCGTTGCTCCAAAGTCTAAAGCTCCCTCTATCGTCATTTTTTGAAATTTATCTTTATAATTTAATTTCAAGAAAATGCCGACATAAAGTATAATTTTAGTGAAAACCGCAAATTAATCGACCGATTTTTCCGTTTTTTATATTTATTTGAAATTTTGGTCCCTAAACTTTAATGGCGGCTATCTCCTTTGGAAAACGTTTGGGACCCCTGGTCTCCTATTTAATATTGTTTGTCTTGATGTGTACTATCACCCCTCTTTTATTGTAAAAAAAATTTAGAATCACCCTGTATACATTTATTTGATATGTTCAAACTTTTCTCAGTCAGCTGCAACGCACAGCAGGACGCACATGTGTCCGAAAGATATAATCATTTCTCCTTCCATTCAAGTTTCATGATGTCACCGTATAGGAAATCACGAACAAAAGATGTTCGTTTTAACCGCATTGTTATTCGGATTATCCCATTACCCGATTGTTCTGCATTCACGCAACGGTTAAGATAAATGCACATATTTAAATTATTTACATTCCCACCACAATTTTTCAATTAAAAAAATTAGCCTTACTTAAAGACATAAAATTCGAAGATCATATAGAGCAATTTTTTTTTCTGAGTTTATGGAGGCGAACGTCATTCAGCTGAAGATTAAAAATTTTGAGCCTTGCAGTTTTCGTGGTTAACCCCTTGCGGCGTGGTGGTTTCATAGATATACCACTTAATTTTAATTCCCAAAAGCCACATTGGCACCGGAATTTTGTTTAAAGAAATTACGGTTTATTGAATGCGTGAAATATCGCTTTTTTCTTATTTACAAATAAAGATGTTTTCAAATTCCGGTGTCAGTCATTAATTTCAACACTTAAGCCATGAATTTCTCCTGCGCCGCAAAGGGTTAATGGGTTCACAAGGTGTCTTTTCAGGGATCGCACGGGTGCTGAAATTTGAAGATTAGTATTTTTTATACAAAATATCTCTTTAAATAGGATGAAACTTCGCGCATTTGAACTAGATTTATATTTTTATAAACAAATACTGGTATTTGGCCTAAAAAAACTCCAAAACTAATTGTATCCCTTTGAACAGTATTTTTGTTCTAAATCGATGATGCTCTACAACTTTGTAAATCACATTTTTTTTCCAATCTCTTTTTTTTAGACAAGAACGCTTAAATAGCGGTATTTTAATAGGTGGTGCCGTAGGCCTTTTCATTCAGTAGCAAATGAAATCTTTACTATATCTAGACCTGACCTTTTTGTCTATAGATCATGCCGTTCAGAAATTATTGGAATGAAAATGGACTTTAGTGGGCACGGTGTATAAACTTTATTTAGTTAATTTCTCTTAACATATGTGTTTTGCATATTGTCAAGCTAAGGCTTATTGATTTCATGCAAATGCAGATGCTGGTGTATTGATAATTTATATAATATACATTTAGGCGTTAATGTTAAGCACTATAACAACTATAATCTGATAGCATTATTTATTTCTTGTAAATAAGTATCATGTTTATTAAATGAGAAATTATATTTCTTATAATCCTCTTTTTAGTTTTTTATTTTAAATCTTTAAATTTTATAACTGGCATATAATCCTTTTCTTCTGTAATTTTCGATAATTTTGTATCAGAAGTGTGCATTGCATGAAATATGTAGAAAAAAATTGTGTAATTTTTACCAGCTTTATTACAAAAACTTTTGTATTCGTTAAAAATCTGCCAAAGGAAAAGTCTGAAAACTAGCGTTTGTAATAATTAAACGGTTTACACTCTTTTATAATTTTTCAACATTGCAAGTGAACTATTTTTCGAGTAAAGATTCTATAACGGTGGTTCTTTAATATACACATTTAAATCACAGAGCAATTAACAACGTAACTGATTTTCCCGTGCGTCGTACAGGCAGGAAGAGCTTGCTTGATCCATCACTTGAAGCTTTTTGACAGCACTAATTTTTTTTAAATACAATTTCATACTATTTAATTACAGAAATGTTTAGACTAAATATTATGATTATTTACCCTATAAAAAGAGGTGATTAACCCATATTTTCAATGTATTTAATCGTAAAAAAGGAATCAGTTATGTTATGTGGTTACCGCTGCGTCAAATAGCCATTAATAAATTTAATTAGAATTTTTTGTTTATTGAGACGCCTTATTAATAGAAATTTCTGTGAAAAATAATGGAAAAAATGTATATTCGTTTTTACTGTTGGAAGTTTACTACAGCCTTAGCAGTTCCACCATGTTTTGACAATCAAGACTACTTCCAGTCAGTATCAGTGAAAACTTGAGAAAACAGAGATCAGTAAATGAAATTTACCATATTTTTGAGAGAAATTTGCATGAATGCGGTGCTTAAGTAAGATACAATTTTCTATTCAAGTTTACTGGTGAAAGTTTTCAACGATAGTAATCATAAACAGTCTATTCAATTTAAAACGATTTTTTTTATTATTTCTGTTACTTCACTCGCAACTGCTAACATTACAAAATATATCTCTTAATCTTTATTCATAACTCCATTATTTAAATAAACGCGATATAATTTCTTTTAAAAATCAACATTAATATCTTGTTTCATAAGTAAGTTCGTATCGCAAAACAATATTTTTCAGAAATGCCTTTTAAGCAGCTTTTGCTATATATAACTTATTATTAAGAGGAAATTAAATGTCACATTTACAACCGGCAAACATTCACCAAAGATTACTGTGATTAGCATATTTTCCATTAAACCATGAGTTACTTGTCATTGTGGTTCATTCCAGGCTCTGAACCATCATGCTTGAATGGTGATATAGCTACGGAGAGCGAATATGTTATACAAATATGTATCCATATTAAGTGAATTAACAGGCACACACTGATAACATCATGCATACTACCATGTTTTAGACTACTGTTTTGAAATGTGTGGCAATCCATATGATGAAATTTAAAGAGGACAAGAATGAGAAACATCAAAATATGTTATGTGTGTAAATTACATGTTATATGTGTACACAGATGTTATATGTGAGAAACAACTGAAAATCATAAAAAAATTAATATTTTATATAACAGTTTAAAATTACTGTGAAATGGTTAAGGAAAAAGGGGTGTGTCTAAAGTAGTATTAAAATAAATTTCTTATTTAACCTAAAAAAGCTAAAAAAGCGTTTATGAAGAATAATTTAACAGATGTAGAATAATTTTAGATTTGCTTTTATCTTAATTTTGCTTTAAAAGAAAAATATATTTTTATTAATTTTGAATTTTGTTAAGACTGAACAGGGCATTAAAATTTATGCCTAAGGTAAAGCTACAAAATGTATATTCTCACATACACTATGAAATCTCTTTCTAGATTAGTGGTCCATAACTTTTACAAAGAAAATCGTTTTTTACCACAAGATTGGAAAAATAATCTTCGTTTTAAATAGCAATGATGTTTCTGTGATAAATATGGATAGTTTTTTCCAGGCAAATAGTTTACCAAAAAAAAAAAAAAAAAAAAATTGGAAGATAATCTTTAATTTTTATAACAGCATTGTTTCTGTAATCTGATATGGAAAGCTTATCCGCGTAGAAACAGTGATTTTTTGCGGCTTGCAGACCAGCGGTTATGCAACCCTGTTCTATATGAAAATAACTTGTTAAATCCTTGTAAACATGTGGAAATATTCCCCAGCAAACATTGAAGTTTCATTTTGAAAATGTTTGTGTTATCTTTATATTCTTTATGAAAAAAATGTTTAAATAAAGATAGACACATTCTTATACATTGTATATTTTTTACAAGCTCGATGTACTATTTTTATAATAAAGACAAATATTGAAATAAATATTTAAATGTTAATGAACAAGACGCTGTAAAAGTGAATAGTATTATGTATGATACTCGTTTATAAATATTATGTAATTGATAATACACTTTTTGTTGAGCTTTTCAAAGAATATATTATTTTTTTCTACTGTAATAAAACTGCCACCTTTCGTGATTTACGGTATATATATACAAAGGTCTCTCTCTCTCTCTCTCTCTCTCTCTCTCTCTCTCTCTATATATATATATATATATATATATATATATATATATATATATATATATATATATATACAGAGAGAGAGAGAATATATGTATAAATGTATAATATTCTGTATAAATTATTACTCTGTATCTACTCTGTATAAATTATTCTTGCTTTGACTTACATAGATGTCAAGTCTTAATTATTCTGGAATCTGATCGAAAACAAACGTATTTCCAACCGGAAATTTTTTATCACATAAACGATTTTAAAATAAAATCTATCAAGTACCATGTTGAAAGAAGGTATATTGTTTACTTTCCGGTTTTAGACTTCTTTGTCTTGAATCAGGCTCCAGAATTATTAAGACATATTGGCATCTATGTTTATATTGTTATAATGCATTTGGTAAATTTATAACGTTTCATTTTGATGGTATTAATTAGGAATCTCTTAATATTTCTTTAATAATTTATATACTCTAATATTTCGTTACTTTATTCTTAAACTATAGAGGGCAGCAGATTCAACTACTTTATTAAAATGCGATTCTTAATAATAAACTCAAATTAAATGTATCCAGTATAAAATTTGTTCACAGATGGTACCGTTATGATTAAATGTTTTCCAAGGTGTTGATTTACCGGCTTTTTTTCATAAAAAAGTATTAAAATCATTTTAAAAAGGCAATACAAATACCGTAATTACCAGCACATAATCCGCAGATCAAAAAATTCTGTTTGGACCCAGAAAAAATATTCAATAACTGAAGACAAATATTTATTGTGATCTAAAAAGTTAATTTTATTATTTTTTTAAATGTGTTTTGAAACTAGGTTGTTTGATCCGCGGATTGTATGCCGGAAATCGCGGTATTTCAACATTTGAGATTTGAAAAGTACTTTATAATAGTTATTCATTTTTCTTTAAATATTTCTATGGTTAAGATATTTAGGGAATAATACTATATACATTTATTATTATAATAATTGGAATGATTCTATATATATTTGGGGATGTAATATGGTTTGTCTTATTTTTTATTTGACGGTTCAAACATTTGTTAGATTACTGTACATTTGTTTAAATTCATTGCATACTGTATCTTTACTATAAATCCTTGTGTTTCCGAATTCTTAAAATAATTTGCTCTCTGTTTTTTTTTTTTTTTTTTTTTTTTTTTTTTTACATATGTTTGCATTTGCCTAATATATATTTTTAACTAAAATTTTCTATCCGTAATTACTTTTATTCATTGTATTTTAAGGATTTATGGAATTTAGTTATTTTGATCCTGTTTCCCTTTTAATTTTCTGATAATCATATTTTATCCTGCAAACTGAGTGAAGAACATGATTTTCAGAAGCATGCTTCACTTAAACAATAAAAAATTGTTTGATATGAGCAGATAGATCACACCTGATAGTATTCATTTTAATTAAAATTCGCTAAAATAGCATACAATACAAATAGCTACCGTAATTTCGGGTGTATAAGCCGCGGATCAAACAATTCTTTTTGGACCCAGAAATTTTATTTAGTGATTGAAGACAAATATTTACGGCGATCTAAATAGTTATATTTGTTTCTTAAAAAATTCTGGGTCGATAAAGAATTGTTTGATCTGCGGCTTATACACCCGAAATTACGGTAAATTAAATACATAAAAGGGTATTTCCATGAGCACATGTTGTGTATGCCACATACTACAATTTCGGATATCAGTATTTAAGAACGGAAAAATGTGACTTATTTTATCAAAGATATTTTATTAATTCAATAAGGCCATGCAAACTTTTCGAAAATAACGGGGACAAACAATTTAGCCGTTACCAGAAATTAGACGACAAGTGTTCATGGAAATACCCAAAACAATTACACAAACATTAAAAAAAAATTCATAAAACGTTTCGGATTCTTTCTAAAACCCTCATCAGTTATTTTATCGTATAAGTCAATCAGATTTTAAAATCCAACAAATAGAAAACATCACAAGTTGCCAAAAAAGAAAAGATAAGTAAAATTAGATGAGAAATGAAACCGATCAGCAAATCCCGTTTTTGGACATTTTTATCCACAGATGCAAGGGCTTTACTTCACAAACAATCAAAACTACAGTTTACAGAAAAGCAACATTTTCTGGACAGTATCTCAATTTTGATTCTGAATCTCCAAAATCCCATAAAATTGCAGTTGAGAAAACCTTAATTACCAGAGCTTTTCGATATTCTTTTTATTATTAGATCACAGGCTATTATCCTGTGCGATTATTAAGACTATTATTAAGACACTTCTCTGATTAGATTTGGGTTTTTTGAAATGTATAAATTGGGAGACGGACTATTTCCTCCCCCCAAATTAGATAATAGGATTTTTATGCAGAATTATCAGATTTGCTTTAAACTTTGAATGCAGATTCTTTCCTATAAGGCGAATCCCAAATAGCTTTTCGGGTATAATGGTTATACAGAATTATTCGATTTTCATCGATTTTTGCTTATAGGTTCATTATTATAAGGAGTATCCATGACTAGATTTGGGAGTTCAATCACTAATTATAAAGGATGGAAATGGGGAGCTAATCTCTTCTTAATTTTTTTCAAGGGAAATTATTCTTTGAAAAAATAAGGCTGCAATATACATTTATTGCGAATAGCCAATGAGCTCAAAGTCATCAGTTTAATTGGGCAATATTCTTTTTATTAAAAATCGCTTTCTTTCTTCATTTTAGTGTTATAAACAAATGTGCATTATATGGTCCGTGCGTGAAAGAAAATTCACATAAACAGATTGGACTGGAATACTGACGTAAAATAAATAAATAAATATATATATATATAATGGTATGTTTCAGGCTTGTTTAGCATATGTAGGTTAAAGGATATATATTTAAAACCCTTCGATGCACATTTATTTTCAGAACGAGTAAAAAGAAAGAGTATTACTAAGTTTTAAACATTAAGCTAGTTATTTTTATAAATCCAGCTCGCGATCTGCATAATGAGTGTTTCTATTAAAATAACCTCATAAATAATCAATATTTCTTTTACCTTGAGCGCACTACCGACTTAAGTACTTCTTACCATAATTTATTTCTGATGCAAATATTTCAATGAGGTTTACTTAGAATAATCACAAATTTCTGGGTTTTTTCATTCGAGTGAATAATAAACAACTTTTGGTCGAAATTGTGTTACCTGAATTAGTTAATATTAAAGATGAATGAAGTTTAATTTACATTTTCTTTTTGAACTTTTTATTTATTTATTTATATCTTTAATTAATCCCTTGAGGGGCGGTGGGATATATTTTATAATACCTAATTTAAACAATATTCTCACCAGAAAGTTTTATCGAAATTTTATAATTTTAACTTTGGCAGCAAAATGGTGAAATAAAAAATTGCTTTCCCTTATTATAAAATAAAAATTTCCGATTTTTTCCGGTGCGAATTCCATATTACAGAGACATTATTGCTTGCCCCTAAAGGGGTTAAAGCTAACTTAAATTCTTTATCTTATTCCGTCTTAAAATATAAACTGTTTTATTCGCGGAAATAGAACAGTTAACAAGTGAAATAGAAACTCTTTAAATTTCATTTTTTGCTTTGAATGAAATTCAATATTTTGGTATTTTGACTCATGAGGTTTAATAGTGCATTGAAAAGGAATTTTTCTATCGAAAATTTTTCTATTATTATTGGAATATTCTTTAGAGTCCTGGAATTTTTACTTGGAAATTATTTAGTATTTCCTTACAGAAAGCCTCTGCTTAGACAAGGCAAACTTTTGCGTGTTTAAGCTAGAATGTTTTTTCTATCAAGAAATACTGATATTTAACTTGGAACATAACAGGACCCGTACGTACCCAGATTCTTCTAATTCTTTTAAACCATAGAGATTTTTGCACACCAGTATTTTGTCATAGAAAATATTATTTCATTTAATCGGATCATATATGCGATTTAAGAGAACAACATTTTCTCAAACAAAATACTGGTGTGAAAAACCGCGGTAATCGCATCCCTAAAGCCTTTAAGATCTGGGGGTGAAATTCTTCAAAATGCCCAAATATCAACTTGTTACCAGTATTTTGTAAATAAAAGATTCGACTTATAATATACACGAAGAATGTATTTCTCGTTTTTCAAATTAACATGATTCAATATTCCGGTTCCAACGTGAAATTTGCAGATTAAAATTACGGGGAAAGAAACTCACCCATCATAGCTCAGAGGGTTAAATGAAGTCTTTGTTCGATAAAGCTTAAGGAAACTAATAAAAAGTCTAACAGAAAATCAGCATAATTTTCGTACAAATGGTACAAATCATTTAAGTTTTAATATTGGTTTTCCAAGTTTGTTCAGTAAATTATTATACGTGTTTAAATTGAAAAGTTTTATCCATAATATTTATTAACGCGACGAAAAGATAAAAATATGCATATCCAGATTAAATTGATTTTGAAACGGTTTTTACGAATAATTATTATGAAATCAATTTTTATTACATTTTGCGATTTTTACTTCGTCACCTGAGAATAATAAAGTTCTGTCTGTGTTTTTGAAAATATTGACTTATCGGTATAGATAGGTTCTATTTGCATCTATGAAGGCATTTTTGTATCAAAATGATGTTATACATAATTTACATATGACCTAACAATCATAATATGACATTATTTTAATCCAGAGTTGCCTTTATAGATACAAATAGAACCTTTCTATATTGGTGAGTCAATTTTTTCAAAAACATAGATAGAACCTTATTATTCTCAGGTGACGACTTGTTGTTTTTTGATTTTTGTGTCATCTTTTGAAAAGATTACAAAAGTAAGTTTAGAAATTATTTCTGTTAAACATTTTCGGATATCATGAGTATGAAAGCGAATAATAGTACCAATCGAAATCCATTGATTGAAATTTTTATTGTTTTAAAATATGGAATTTAAAATGTAAAATGTATTTCATTAAATGAAATAAATCTTTAAACTTGAAAGAATTTGTTAAGTTTAGCTACAGCTTGTGTGACATGCCTCAGTTTCATAAACCACAGGATAGCAGAACAGACGTTTACGCTGTCAGAGTAAATTTCACGTAAGCTTATTTCTACTCTTTAGTCATAAATTCATGCTACCCACCTGCCGTTCTGATATGCTCAAACTTATACAAATTTCCTAACTTTCAGCAAAATTGGACAGTTATTGATTACCGTTCTTGACAGCCAGTATACCTGATGTCTTTTAAACAACACTTTAAATATTAAATTGCATGTTGCCTAATTACACTAGAGGCATTTACCCTTTGCCGTTTCTTAAAATATCAGTAGATTTGCATATCAATATAACAGTAACAAGAAAATTTTCATAACACTGTGTGAGGATGTTTGAGAAATTATTCTACTTTACTCAAACTGCTTATAAATGAAATAAACGGTCAATGCGAGTATTACTGGCTCTCAGAGGGATATAATTAAAGTGTATTATATTAAATATCGTTGCTAAAAGAATAATAAGACTTTGTAAAAAACTATGCAACGTATGTCTGGTTATAGCTATATATACAAGAAAAGTATAAATGGATATAACATAAAAGTTGTAGAAGATATGAAGCCTAATATCAAATTAATGTATGAGGTTTTTCTTAATTTTATGCTAGTATGATTTTTTATGAATTTAATTCGGTATTCACAATAAAAGTAGTGTATATTTAAACTTCATTTACTATTTCATAAGTTCAACGTAATGATAAACTTTGCTTTTTACAGTGTAGCTATTTTAATTAACTTTTAAAGATACAGGAGACGTCTTGAAAGATGCGCGCAGTGCTAACTAGTCGCGAATTTCATAATATTTATGTGATTAATTCTAATTGAATCAGTCTGTTTTGAATAATTTGACGTTTATTGTTTTTATACAGCTACTGGGCATTACATAATACAAACATATCATTAAAAATTGTTTTCTAAGCTTTAAAAGCCGATGGTACACAAAGTACGGCGCCCCTGTCTTTTTGTATATCCAAACCGTCTGTATCTTTAAGAGTTAGTATTCTAGCTAATTACCGACGGTTTTTTTTTGGTCAAAAATCATTATCAAGAATGCTTTATACTTCTGCTATGCAGTGTTGCCAGATGGGCTACTTATTTTAAATCCAGATTCTTGAGTGGCGCAATTCTTTGGAAATATTAAAATGCGCCTTATTTAATGACATATTAATAAAGGCGAAAACAAACGGAATTTTGCCGTTTCAAAAAACTTGTGCGAATCAAGAAATCTTAATTTAAAAAAAGTAGCCCACTGGCAACACTGCTGCTATGATAAATGCCTCCAGTGATCCTCAACACGTTTGCTGAATACAAATTAAAAGTTGTGTGAAAAATGCGCTTTTCTGATAAACGATTTGACATAGTACAATCACTACAGTTTCGTGCAAATTTTAAATAAAAGTCTTCTACCTATACAGGGTAGAGAATGTACAGAAACAAACACTGTAAAAAAAGAAGAAACTACCAGTATGTTCATATAAAGAATATAGTCAAAAATATAAAAGGATTAAAGAAGGCCGAATTTTTCTTTAACTTTCCTACCCTGAATGGGTCTAATCGACCCAGTCCTATAATGAGTTTCACTCGATTGAAACCAAAAAATTTGTAATAAAGTAAATTAAATAAATAACACAAAGATTTAAGTTAAATAAGTTTGTTAAATGGATTAAAATAAAAATTCTGGTGTGAAATATTTTAATCAAGTTTGAGTAAAATTTCAACAGGGTAGGAAAGTTAACTAAATATCAATATTTAACCCTTTTTTGACTGTGGTTTTTCCTGACCACTCTACATCCAGCTCGAATTTTAATTTCACATATTTTCTATAATGTCACTTTCATTTTTGGAACTGGTTCCTAAAGTAAAAGTGTTTTTATATTTAAAAAAAAAATGCAACTGCAATCGAAAAAAAAAAAGAACGACTAAATGGATCGTCTTTAGTTGTTTAATGCAAAATATAAAAAGAAACAAAATAAAATAAAACTGTCGAGATTTTTTCCATACATATTTAATGTATTTGTATATCATAATCTGCATACTTGATTTATGCACATATTTTTCTTATCTATAGGATTAAAATAAGTACCATTGAATTCATATACAGGGTGAGTCATATATATCAATACAATAGGCTATCTCCTTAAATATTGCCTCTAGATCCATACTTCCAATAGAAAAAATTCACAAAAAGGTGAAATTTCTGATAAGTTGCAACTTCATGGGGGTCTGTAAATTTTTATACGGCCCCCGTAGAGCAAAATCACCAATTGGGAAATTATGCCTTACACATTCCTAAATTCAACAAAAAAAATTTCGTCTCCGTATCTGAAAACCTGACAGAGATATTAAAATCCAAAATTCTCAAAAATTCGTGACTTACTCCACTTTAACATGCCTATAAACAAAGATTTTTCAAAGCAAATGAGGGATCGTCCACAAATTGCCCGAATTAAATGTCGATTTAAGACCGTGCCTCTTATTTAAACATAATAAAGCAGCGTATTGTTTTAAGTCAAAACTTGTTTTCAAAATATGTTGGTCTTTTGCGCTGGAGGTCTGCATGGATCGAAATACCTAGATCCAGTCCCAAACCGACCCATAGGGAAAAAATTTCTTCCCGGCATGGAAAGATGTGAAAATCATAATCTGGCCAGCCTGGAAAAAAGTTTAAATGATAGCCCGGCTAACCCGTGAATTTCTACATAGTTTTTTACTTCAGTGTAGTTAAAAATTGTTTCGTGGGGAGGTGTTCTGACTAAAAATACTTATTATAGCTTTTCGTTTTTTATATGTATGCTTTTTATTATTAAAGAAGCGCCAAAGACTGTGATATATATATTTTACCAATGAATCTCTGTTTATATCTAAATGTTTCACTTATATTTTAATATCGCTAATCCATATCCCGTGCGTTAGAGACTTTGAAAAATGTTATGGAGTAAAACCTTTTAAGATGGAATCATATAGAAAAGAAAAAATACGTAATAGACAAATGCCCTTCCTAGGAGGGTTAAATGGAGTTTATTTTTTCTCAGGTATTATTGTATTCTTTTTGCATGGATCAACGCATTTTCTGTTTAAGACAAGATTCCTTCATAGGCAGACTTTTTTTCTCTGGTTTTATTGTGTTTTTTTTCTTTGCATTTAAATATACTATTATTAAAAAATAGAATTTAAAGTTTTTTTTTTTTTTTTTTTTTTTTTTTTTTTTTTTTTTTTTGTAAAATAAATGCGATTTTTAAATCTATGTGGTTTTCGTAAAAATTTTGATTGAACCAAATTTTACTTATTTCATGCACATTTTAGGTCAGTCAGAGGCAGAGATTTTAATACCGATTGTTCGAGACTGGCATTGAAAATTTCGTCCAGTGGAGACCTCACTAAACTTAAGAATTGTTAAAGAAAAAAGTACAAACTTGAAACAGAAACATGTCATTTTTAATTATATTACATTAGTTTTGTTTCGGGCAAAATTGAAATTTTTTTTAAAAAAAAAATATGATTTTTTTAAAAGTTAAATAATTTTTTCAATAAATATTTTTAACAGTTCTAAAATTAATATTGAAAAAAAACACCCAAAACAAAACTAAAATCAGATTTTCATCTTTAATTAAATGAAAAGAATTTGAAATTCGATAAATAATATTTTTAGTTATAACGATTTTTAACTATCCCATTTAAACCAGTACTAATCATATGAAATTTTCATAAATTTTATGATAAATTTTAGGATGAGATTTTCTTAGCAATTTATATGGCTAACCATCACAAAAAAGAAAAAAAATATCAAAATTCTAACTCAAAAATAGATTTTTTACACGTTTCGCAGAACTGTTAAAGTAACATTGTGTTTTGAATTGCGCGCATTTCAATTTGTGCCTAATCCTTTAAAACCTGATGAATTATTGAAACGGCTATAACTCTAGGAGTTTTGAAGATATGAAGATGGAACTTTTTGTGTATTATTCAAGACTGGATAAGGAAAGTTTTCCTAATTGGAATTTTTATCCTACGGGAGCCGTATAAAAAGTTAATTGTCGTACTTTTTCAAACAGACCCCCCATCGAGTTGCAACGTATCATATCAAAAAGTTTACCTTTTTTATGAAATTTTGCAATTGGAAGTATTGGTCCAGAGGCAATATTTAAGGAGATAGCATATTGTTTCGATATTTATGACTCGCCCTGTATGTATTGTGTGAAAGACTCTGTTGTATAAAAGGAAATACTATAAGAAAGGCTTGTATCTAGAGTTTGTATAATACATTAGTGAACGAAACAAGTGTTATGAAGAAAATATAATCCCCTGTGATGACTTCTCAGTTATCGTACTGATCAGAAAAAATATGTCGGGAGGGGTAGCCTTGATTTAACAGGCGAAAACTCCGCAGCCTGACAGAAGGCGCAGTAAGAAAATAATAATTAAAAAAACAGCCAATTTCAACTTGGACATGGAGAGTGTTGATTGAAAATAACTTTTCGTGATGCCCGAACAAAGTATTTTTTTGTGAAGTGAAAAAACTGTCAATTTCAAATTTGACATGGAGAGTGTCAGTTAAAAATAACTATTCATGATGTGCGCACAGTGTATTTTTTTTCTTGTTGTTCAAGGGAGACCTATGTGTTGAGGATAGGAATATTGTATTTGTATCGAAAAAATCTAGTGCGTAGATAACGTCTTAAAGGGAAATTTATTATTGGGCAGGATATTCTATAGCCAGATGTTGCATTTGTTTTGAAAAAAAAACCTGCACGTAGATAACATTTTAAAGTGAATTGTATTATTGGGCAAGATCTGCTATATCCATATCTATAAATGGAATTAGCGAGTTTGGTTCTAAATATGTAAATATCTTGTAAATAAATCTTTTACTTAACATTATTTGAAGTACATTATTAATTAATCTCAAACTTTACACAACCTGTCCGGTGTCACGCACATATACTGTTGTTATGACCAGTAGCGGCTTGTCAGGGAGTGCTGCATCCGATTTTTTACACCACTAAAATTTAACAGAATGTTTCATATTACTTATTCCAAAAATTTTGCTGATTAAATAAAACTGAAATAACCATACAATTTTAGTGGTGTGAATAAATTGATGCAACAACCCCTGACCAGCCGCTACTGGTTATGACCATATTAAATATTTGCATCTTTACGTAAAGCAGACTAAAATTGAGGTGTACTATTCACCGTATAAACAACGAAAGATTACAATAACTATGTAATTCAGGGGTGCAAAAATCTAGGTGCCATCAGGCAGTCTATCACCACTAAATTTATTATTTTATTTTTCGTCTAAGGTTCCATGTAAAATTCTTGTAAGAATGCTATTAAATTTTAAGCGAAGAAAACTTTTAAATTTTAGTGATGATAGACTGTTTGTAGTAATAACAACTCAGTGATTTTTCAAACATCAATGTTTCAAATAAATATTATTTATTAATATACTTCGAAATATTTTTAACTTTTAAATTTCGAATATTTGAAAGGATTATAAAATGGAATTAAATTTATGTCTGACATCCATGTAAAACTAAATTTAATTTTTGGGGAAAAGCTGAACGCATCGTAATATCCCAGCTTAACATCTTAAAGATACATTTTCTCTGTTCTAATTTTAAAAAATATATTCACACATCGTTTATCATAAAGAGAACGAATGTTTTAGACAAAAACCATTAGAAACTGCACAAAAGTTTTTGACACAAATAAAACGACATTATTAAAAAATGATTAATGTTGAATTTTCTTAGTTTTATCATAATTTTTACGGCGTATTTAAAAAGATTTGCTCGAAAAAATTGCTTTAAAATGATTAATTTATTCATAGAAATTGATATAATACATATTGTTAAAAAATACTCAGCTTTTTTTTTAGAATACCAACAACACTTTTAATAAGGAAAATAAAATCTCACTTCAGTATCTGCAGTTCAAAGTATAAGCGCTTTTTTTTTGTTCAAAAGTATTTTGAAATATGCGAGTTTAAATTAGGATTAATAATCATTTCTTACGTTTCAACTTTAACCCTTTCCGGCGCAGACAAATTCTGTTAGTAAATGAGAAATTATCGACTGACACCGGAATTTACAAACGACTTTTTAAGAGATCAAGAATTCCTTAATTTAAGCTTTTATTGTAAAAGCGAGATTTTGTTAAAATATTATTGGTGCCAGTTGCAAGGTTGGAATTAAAATTAGGTGTTGCCAGACCGGCAACACTGCGCCGGAAAGGGTTAAGCCCTAGAGCTCTGTTAGTAGAATTTGCTACCACATAATTTTAATTGGAAAATGTCACATTGGCACCAGAAAATTCTATCAAATTTATTTGAAGAAGGCTTAATGCATTTTTTTTTCCGTTTTTATCCTTAACCGTTTTTTTTCTTTGCAAAATACTGGTGCCAATGTGACATTTGAATTTTGAAGAAATTTACACCCCAGAACTCAAAGGGTTAATCAATGCACATTAAACCTATGTCATTTATAAAAAAAAATAACAGTTAAATATATCTTAGGTGTATTTCAAATACCTAATACTGAAAAATTCCTTATATTGAATACATTTCTTTTAGCATTTATTCCATTATAATAATGATTATTAATTTACAAAAATAATGTCAACAGTTCTATATCATATCTAGTATATAATATATCTTACATCATATTGCTAATGAATAAAAACGATTATTTTAATGAAATGGTGTTTTAAAATATCTTTTAGGAAAATTAGTTCTATTAAATAATTTCGCGTTGCATATTTGAGCATTTTACAAAGTTTTCTGTACTGCCAGTGCTATTTTCTTGGAGAATAATATATAGAAAGGATTTTCAAAAACGTTTTAGTCAAACTTCTCGGATATTAGCAAAAAAACCGTATGTCAGGTCGTACGTCATTATAAGTGTTTGATTATTTCACTTTCCAATACGCTATTTACTCCATTAAGTGTGCTATTAATCAATAAAAGAATTCAGTGGGTTTTATATGGAGCATCTAAATAAATCATGGGATTTCTGGATATTTTACTCGAAAGATGGAATCTTCGTTCTTACAGAAATGATCAGGGATATACGTATTTATAGAAAAATTATATTCTTTTTACACAAAGCAAATGATTTTTTTACCTTTGAATTTTTTAACATTGAGATATCTGCTTGTATTTTATCTATTGCAATATAATATCTGTACATTGCAATAGTTACAATATATTAATATACAAACTGTTTACATTATATGTTGTATATAACAGAAAAAAATCTCACTTTAAACTGTCTGATCGTACATTTCATAAGTATATTATTTTTGTAAAATGGTTTGAAGGCGAAGAACACTTTCATAACTATTTTGAAATTTGACAAGTATCATTATGTTTTATCGTTGATTTGCAGTCGATAGACCTGGATTGTGATAAGTTTTATTCCAATTATTGTTTTCCAATTACTGAACTATTGTATCCAAGCATTTTTAAAAAGGAAAGTGTAGAGAAAAAAAAATAATAAATTAGACGCTAAATCACTGAATATTTTTGAAATTACATGTTTTTAATCTTCTATTTTAATTAAATAAAATATTCATCCTGAGATAATGACAATAATTCTTTTAATAATTATATATTCCGATCATAGAAGGCGGCAGCCTTCAAGTGACGCAGCTTTAAACCTACCATCGTCAAAACCTACCATCGTCATAAGGGTAGATGCGGAACTTCATATATACAGCTAACTCAACATCAAAGGGAATCGGAAAAGCCGCCTTCTAATAACTCAGCAAATATTGGTCAGAATGGTCCAATTTTTTTAATATAGTCTTATATTCCCAGTCTAATCCTATCCTATAATTTTTACATTTCTACGTGCCGTATATTTTTAGATCTCTATAACCATTTTTAAACTGAAATTGATGGTGTTTGTTCCTGATAATGAGATCTAGAAAATGGGCTGGGAGATTTTATTAAAACTTATATATAATATGAATCTCTTTAAAATAGAGGTAATAAGACTTGCCTTGTTTCTAGGAAAACTCTTGTTTGTTATATATTGGTCTTGGAAAATTGGACTATATTAGCTCGCGGATTACATGTTATTCTATGGGTTAGCAGACAGAGCCTGAGTGAAAAAGTTAACAGTTAAAAAGTCACAGTTAAAACACCCGAATCGAAGCAATAAATGTTTTTTAAACTACAAAAACATCTTATCATGTGCTTTAAAACATTCAATAAATATATACTAAATCAAATTTCTATTTACATTGCCTTTATTTTTCGTAAAGCAGAAAATATTACGTTTCTTACATCGCATATTTCTGCATTTTGTGGAAAAAATATTTTGAATCCTTTTTTAAAATAGGAAAATATTTTTTAATTATACATATTCAATATACTTTCGACTTATGATTTTTTATAAGGTTTTCAAATAAAAATTATTTCAAATTACTTGTTGTTGGATAGTCGATGTATTCATACGCGTAGTGGCGCCACTTGTCTAGTTTTGTTTTGAATCCGAACGCGCCAAGTTACGGAGCATTTTTCACATTCAGGCAGTAATACTCTTACATAATGTCCATTAAAATGATATAGAAAATGCACGAATTAAAAAACATAAACCAGACAAGATAGAATCATTAAGTAACTTTCAGGTTTTAATAATCCACATGTTGTTTCTTGTTACGCCAATTGAATCTCGCAATGTCTTACAAGGAACAAGCTCTGCAATAAAGTTAACTGGAGAATCTTGCAATGGATTATTAATGGATTATTTTGTTGTTCAAGAATATTTACTGAAGGAACTTTTTATGTGTATTGTTTGATAAACAAAAAATATATTGTAGCGCCTTGACCATAACTAACTTTTGCAACCGTTTTATAATTTTTATCACGTTACTCAGGAACCTCTCCACTCCACTCAAGCTCCGCGAGATTTACTGGAACAAGTTTTTTATCTAAGTTGTACTAACTGCTCATCTGTAAAAACTATTTTTTGAATGTTAAAATCTCAGCGATGTATTATATTATTTGTAATAATTGTTTTAGTAAAACAATATGTGCGTTTATGAGTGGACTAGTGCTTCAATATAGAGGTAAAATTATTTATTTTTTTAATATTTTCGCTGCTTGAGCAAAGAATAAGTTTGCATTAATCATAATTAATCAACTGAAACTTACTGGCTTGCTTAAAGTATTGTTTTTAAATACAGGGTACAGAATACATGAAGTTTCTTAAATCCTAGTTTATTTTATTAAAATTTGTCATTTCATGAAAATAAAATTATTGCATATCTTTTATCTTTGAGTTAAAGTGTTAAAACACTTTTCAATGTTTGCATTTTAACATGTTTTGCAGATAATACATTTTGTGGATTTCACAGCGTTGACTGTATTATACTCTATTATAAGCATTCATTATGATTTCTAGTCCATTATTACATTAAAATTACTCTTTTTAAAAATGTAAACAAAAGATGAGCACATTATATTTGTGCAATGTCTGTCCCAAGTTACACACACTTGAGGGACTTTACAATTTCTATATATTGCTTGTTTTAAATTTAAGTGAAATGTTGGATAAAACATTTTCAGTTACATAAATTATTTCAGTTTGAAATATTTTAGTAATTGCTACTACTCTGTTATCCCGTCGACCAATTTCGCCAAATTATACTTATGACATATTTTTTATTTTAAATAATGAAAAAACAAATAATTAGTAAAATATTAATAAAGTCTAAATAAAAATCACTTAATGACATTTTAAACACACAAATTGTATTTAATGTCATTGAATGTGACATTCACGATCATCCATTATTGGAATTTAATCTTATAGTTTGGCGATAATTTTTTGGTCGACAGGATAACCTAGTAGTACCTAGTAATCTATAAAGTTAGCAAGTAAAATTTATACAACATTTCATTAACTTGATTCCTCTTAATTAAAATTGAATAAGCGGTGGCAAAAATCCATTGCAAGATTCTTTGGTTAACTTTATTGCAGACTTTATTCATTGTATATTAAGACATTGCAAGATTGAATTGGCATAACAAGAAACATCCATGTGGATTATTAAAATCATGAAAATTACTTAATGATTCTATCATGTCTGTTCGATGTTTTTCAACTTGTGCATTTTCTTTATCAATTCTATTCTAAATAAATTCTACCTGAATGAAAAATGCTAATAATGCATTCTGTTTAAAACAAGACTAGACAAGTGGCGCCTTCTTAATATGGAATATAATATAGAATGTATGAAAACTTTAGAGGGGGGAGACAGGGTATATTCAAAATTTTATGAAAATGCCAGGTAAAAATCCTGTACTGTACTTATTTTTGGTTTTGTCAATAACTTTTTTTCTCGTGTCTATGAATAAATTACTCTTTGCACCAACCAGGGTCTGACTAAGGCAGGGGCATGCGGGGCGATTGCCCCGGGCCCCCCGCCTTAAGGGGGCCCCCCAATGAATATAAGTTTTTCATTAAAGGAGTGTCAAATGATAAAAAATGGTGAAAAGTGACCAAAATTTTTTTTTCTTCCAATTTTAAGGATCCTTCTTCTACCCTCTCTGTTTCCATACCCAATGCCTCCTTAAGGCTTCACATTTATCCTCATATTCCTGTAATCGAAAAAAAAGAATTTCTATAATTTCTTAAAATCGTCTTTCTTCTGCTATTATGTTTATAGATATGAATAGTACTTAGTATAAAATTTATGTGCACAGACAATAATTATGAATTTCAGTTTTAGTCACTTCAGTATAAATAATTTACGAAGAATTTTAAGATAGAAGGGGGCCCCCCTAATAATGTTTGCCCCAGGGCCCCCCACTGTCTAAGTCGGGCCCTGGCACCAACATAAAATTTTTTTGTTTGTGGTGCAGCCAAGGCGGTGGTTTTCGGGTTAAAACCCTTGCCAGAGCTAAGAAAGATCACTATAATTGTCACTTATATGAATCAAAACCAGACTTAATATTTAAATGTTTTGGCGCATTTTGGAATCCGCCGCTTTTTTAAATCAGATTTCATTTAATAAAGTAATTCAATTAACTGGCGAAAATTCTCCTTAAAATTGTGAAAGTGCATATTACATGGATTAGTTAAGTAAAAATTGGTTATTTGAAATAAATCACTTTTCTGAGACTCATTATGCTAAAAAAAATGATAATTTCTTGTCACACAGATGCTCTTTGAGTTTAAGGAGGCTCAGGGGCTGAAAACTTTTTAAAAAATTGATTATTTTATGATCTAGTTTGATTATTCAATTAATTCTTAACTCAATGCAAAAAACTGCATAAAAATATTTGCATTTTTAACGGAGTCATAAGCATTTATTTATGAACACATTCATAGTCGCACCCATAGAATTTCAACTTTAAGTCTCGTTTTTTAAAACTTTATTTTTGACGGCTAACACCAAGATTAAAAAAAAAAAAACTTTGATGGAATGTTTTTTTTTTTTTTTTTTTTTTTTTTTTGCTTGCATATAACATTATTATCTATAAAATGAATTAAGGATATAACTATCACATAAAAAAACATTAAAAAATCTCAAATTTGAAAATTTAAAAAACCTCTAAAATAGGGATGCACAACCGGTGGCCCGCGAGTTTCGTCAATTTACAACTGGAAAAAATTGCAATTTTTGTGCATATGTCGCAGAAAAATTTGTCAATTTACTGCGTGAAAATATAAAATTTCATCTCTTAAGACTTGCAAATTTCGTTGATCGGTACGGGAAAAATCGTCAATTCCATTAATGAAGTGTGGAAAAAAAGCGAATTTTGTTGATGTGGACCGGAAAAGTCACAAGTTTCGCTCATGAGATATGGAAAAATTGCGAATTTTGCACATGAGTCTCTGAAAAAATAGCAAATTTCCTCGATTAGGCACGTAAGTGTTTTGTCGATCAGGCATGGAAAAATCGCAAATTATGTTGTTTGGATGCAAAAAAAATCACAGACTTCGTTGATTTAGAGAGAAAAAAGCGTCGATCAGGAAAGAAAAAAAATTGCAAATTTCATTGATAAGGCACCGAAAAATAGCGAATTTAGAGATAACACGCGAAAAAATTTAAAATTTCGTTGTTCGGCTGCAAAACAATCGTGAATTTCGTCAGTTTATAAAGGGAAAGAAATCACTAGTTTCATCTTGCCGTGTAAAAAAATCAGATTTCGTCAGCATTGATATAAAAATTGCGAATTTCGTTGGTCGGGAGCGGAAAATGCGTATTTTGTCAATTAAGAATGGGAAAAGCACACATTTCGTCGATTGGACACAAAACAATTGCGAGTTGATTGGATTCTGAAAAATGGCAATTTTCATTAATCTGAGATGGAAATATTGCGAATTTTGGCAATCACACGCAGAAAAATCACTAATTACAGCAATCAGACCCTAATTAAATCACGAATTTCGTCGATTGGGATCAGAAAAATCACAAAATTTGTCGATCATGCGAAATTAAATAGTGAATTTTGTCGATTAGCTTTGTAAAAATCACAAATTTCGTTGAGCGGCTTTGTAAAATTCGAGAATTTGGTCAATCGGCTTCATGAAAATCGTGCATTCCGTGGATCAAGCGTGAAAAAATTGCAAAATTCGTCGATCAGGCACGGAAAAATTCCGAATTTCGTCGATCCTGTGATGAAAAATCATGAGTTTTGTCGATAATGCAGAGGAAAATCGCAAATTTCGTTGATCATGCAATGAAAAATAGCAAATTTCATGGATTGTCTTCGTAAACATCACGAAATGCATTGATCGGCTTAGAAAAAATCGCAAATTTCATCGACCAGGTTCATAAAAGTTGCGACTTTCCTTGATCAACTTCATAAAAATAGAAAATTTGGTTGTTCAGATTCAGCAATATCATGAAATTTCGTCGATCAGGCGCCGAAAAATCGAAAATATCATCAATTGGGCACCGAAAATTAAAAAATTTACTTGATCTGGTGCGGGAAAAAATAGAGAATTTCATCTATCATGTGAAGAAAAATCGCAAACTTTCGCTAACAGCATCTAAGAATTGTGAATTTTGTTGATTTGTTTAGTAAAAAGCACAAATTTGGAAAGTAAATTTGAATAATGTCACACTAATTAATTTCATAATTCCTAAAAATTCAGGTTTTTCTAACTATACCAATCAAAATTTGTGTAAAAAGGATAAAACAATACTACTTATGTACAATTATGTATTTTTATCTTTTGATTACTACCATTGAATAATGCAGGAATTTTTGTTTAAATAATTGCAAAAAGATGAATTTGTTCATACTCTACATATCATTGTTAAAATTTTGCTATGTTTGTGTTTTTGAAAACTTATGGATTAGAGTAGGAGGAGGAGGGAATATATTTCAAATTTTGTGAGATTGCCAGATAAAAACTCTGTACTGTATTTTATTTTGGTTTATTGTCAGTAATTTTGTCCTCTAGTTTAAGAACACAAATGACTCCTTGAACCAGTATAAAACTTTCTGGTTCAAGAAAATTTACTGAAGGAAATATTCATGTATATTGTGAAATAAACAAAAAGTTTGCAGGGATAAAATCACTTATTGTTAAAGTTTTATCACTGTTTTAACGAAGAATAGGTTTGCATTAAGCATAACCAATCAAGCATACATCACTTCCTCGCTCAAATTATTATTTTTAAATGCTGAATAAAAAATACTTGAATTTTCTTGCATCCTAGTTTATTTCATTAAAAAATTGTTATTCCATGAAAAAAAGTATCACTTAACTTCATCCATGAGCTTATATTGAGATGCTTTTCAATGTTTACATTCTAACATGCATTGCATCTAATACATTTTGTGTATTTCACAGTGTTGACTGTATTATACATTATTGTAAGCATTCATTATGATTTCTAGTATAGAGCAAAATTAGAAAATTTCTTTAGCGGCCACTGGCCAGTAACACTAATTTTTCAAGTGGCCACTATGTTTAAACTAGTGGCCACTTTTTTTAAAAAAAATACTGAACAGTTAAAATTTCTATAAGTATAAATGTAAGATTGAATAGCACAAATAAATATGTTATTATAAATATATTGGAACCTAAAAAAGTAGAATTGTTGATGGAATGCAAGTAAATTATATTCTCTCCTTGTAAAAAAGTGGCCAAGAGGTGGCCACTGATGGACAATTTTTCTCTGGCCAGTTTTTCTAATTTACTGGTCCTGTGGCCGGTGGCTAGTGCTAATTTTGCCCTTTAATTTCTAGCCCATTATTACATTAAAATGATTGTTTTTAAAATGTAAATAAACCCAGAAGTCTATCATTCTATTTGCACAATATTTATCCCAAGCTATACAGATTTCAACTACTTTACACTTTTTAAATATTGCTCGCTTCATACTTAGCGACTGAAATGTTGGATTAAAAAGGTTTCACATAGATAAATAATATTTTTTTATGGATGCTTTTTAGTGATCTATAATGTTAACAATTAAAATTTTTACTAGATTCGTTATTTGGTTTTAGTTAAGAGAATCAAATAATGCTTAAGTATGTACACATAAGTTCTTTTCATAAATTATTTTTAAATGCAAGGCACAAAATACATGATTTTTCTTACATCTTTATTTCATTAAAAAATTGTTATTTCATGAAAAAGAAGTATGACATAACTTCAACTATAAGTTTAAATGTTAGGACATCTTTTCAATGTTTACATTCTAACAAATATTGCATATAATATATTTTGCAGATTTTACAGTGTTGACTGTATTATATATTATTTTAAGCATCCATTATGATTTCTAGCCCATTATTACATTAAAATTACTGCTTTTAAAATGTAAACAATATAAAAAAAATGAGTTTTGCAAAATCATCATTGAAAAAAAGTGTGAGTTTCAGTTAACAGTTGAGGGAAAACACTGTAAATTTCATTTAAAAAAAAAGGTTGAAATACATAGCAAATTTTATCAAAAGATTGCAGTATCAGAATGAATTTTCGCAATCTGTCACAGAAAAATATTGCAAACTTCAACAAATATTTGCAGAAAAACATCACAGATTTCCTCTATTGATTATGGGAATAAGCATACATTTCATGAAATGATCATTGAGACAAATCATGAAACGATTGTAAGCAACAACAAATTTCTAAAATAATTTTTAAATACGTGAATATTCATACTTCTACTAAGTGTAACACCAACTCAGTGAAAAAATTGGTTAATATCTTAAATATATAATAATTTTTAGTTTTAATGAAATTCCAAAGGTAAGTTTTTATTCATATTTTACATGAGATTATTCCAATTTTGTTATTGTGTGTTTTTGAAAACTACCTCTGCCATTTTGGGGGGAAAAAAACAGGCTTGAATATATTTACAATTTCAGGCTTTTCTAACTATACCAATCAAAATTTGTGTAAAAAGGATAAAATAATACTACTTAGGTACCATTATGTATTTTTATACATAGGGGGGGGGGCGCTCCGCCCCTCCTGCCCTTTAGTTTAAAAAATAGTGCCCCTCTTGCCCCTCATCCAAAAACTAGTGCCCATCTTGTCATTCATTCAAAAAAATAGCACCCTTCTTGCCACATTTGAAAAAATGCAGACATCCAGCAATGATCCAAACGTGCTATAGCGCATAAATTACGCAAAAAATCGGTGACGGAATGCAAAAAATAGCCTCATACGCATCTTCGTCAAAAAAATTGCTAAAAAACTGGCAAGTTTTGTTAAAAATCACGGAATAATGACTATTTTATGGCAAGATTCGCAAAAAATGGCTAAGTTCGTCACAAAATTTCACAAAACGGCAGATTTCCTTAGAAGATCGTGGAAAAACGACAAATTTCTTCCAAAAATCGCAATAAAACAGAAAATTTGTCAAATGAGTCGCAAAAAATGGCGACTTTCATAAAAAAAATAGCGATAAACTGCAAATTTCGTCAAGATTTGCAAAAAAAATGGCAAATTTCGTCCAAAAATCTCAATAAAACAGAATGTTCTGTGAGAAGTTCCTTTTTTTTTTCGGGATATTTTCACGAGATTTCCCATTTTTTGTTGTGATTTTTTTTAAAAACAAAATATGTCGTTTTTGCAATCTTTTAGCAAAAACTGCTGTTTATGCGATCTTTTAATAAAATTTCCCGTTTTTTGCGACTTTTTTTTTTTTTACAAAGTTTGACATTTTTTCGTGATTTTTTTACAAAATTTACCTTTTTTTCAATTTTTTCATGAAATTTCTGTGTTTTCACGCCTTTTTGAACCGCAAGATTCTAGATTCAACTCTATAAAAGTGCCTTTAAAAATGAAAAAGTACCCTTAAAAATGTAAAAAGTACGCTTTTCAGAACAGTAGCGCCCTGCCCTTTTTAAAACCTGGGGGAAACTCTGAAGTTTGTAGGGATAAAATCACTTATTGTTAAAGCAGGGTTGTTTGGTTTAAACCAAGTCGGTTCATACGCGTCTTCGTCAAAAAAATTGCTAAAAAACTTGGTTTAAACCAAGTCGGTTCAAACCATGGTTCAAACCAATGGTTTTTAAAAAAAAAACCATGCTGGTTTTTTTTCATCTGGTTTTTTTATGTTTCATTCTATACATTAAAAAATGCAAAATCCAAGTTATGCAGAAGCTACAAGCAAAGTTTTAGAAAAATTATGACTTAATAAATTTCTAAAATGACAAATAATTTTAATCAACCCAACTTTTCATATAAGCTGTAAATCTACATGACAGAATAATCAATTTTTTACAAAATAGCTTGTTAGAAAAAAATTATTTTTTTTCTTCCTTTTTTTAAAGGCTTAAATATATATGTACATATAAAACCATTAATTGTAAAACATTTATAGCCCAGAAGGGCAGAGTCGAACTAAAAGTGTACTTTTATTATTTAAATTGCTTGATTAGTTAAGATTTACTAAGGATTTCATCATTCCTCAAAGCCTCGAATATGACATTCTTAAGTAATTTTCTCCATCGATTTGATTTTGATGCTAATGAATAATTGAATTTTTTTTTTTTTTTTTCTGTGTTTATTGGGTTAAGTCTTTGTTTATGTAAAGTTTGCAAATACAAAATGAATTAAAAATATGTAATATTTTGAAAAAAAGTTTTTCTTTGAGAAACGTAGATTTACAGTTAATAACATAAAATGAAATTTAAGATTTCAGTCAAATTCTAAAAGAAAATTTTCTTGATTGGGAGGATTATCTTTTAAGAATAAATAAGAAACTCACGATATAAAGTGGAATGAGAAGAGATTGAAAAATTTGGAGCTAAGGAAGCACCTGTTTACATTTAATTAAAATATGCTATAAGGTATATTTAAATCTTCTATTGCATAAACAAACCCACTACTTATATCAGCCGAGAAAATTGAGGAGAAAGGGACAAGGCAAGGTTTGCTTGAGATATAATAGAAAGAAAATATTATAAAAATATCTAAAGTTGTAATTTTTTGTTTAGACATTTAAAAGTACTAAGCGTTAAAATATAGCATGTAGGCTTATGGCTATTTATATGCTTTAGTGGAAGGCAGTATATATAAAACTGCTTTATATTTTGAGATCAATGTTTTCAATAGTCATAAAAGCTATTAAATAGGTATTTTTGCTTACTTTATGAATTTTGTTTGTTGCCTTTTCTTATAAACTGGTAGTTTTAGAGGAGAAATGTCAAAAGCAATACACAACACTTCTTAAAGTGTGTAGACTCTACTGCTAAATTCAAATCATTCCAAAAATTCTTTATAAAAAGCTTTATTTTCAATAAAAGATAATTCATGTATAGTCTTCTAACTGAAAAATCAGACATCTCATATAACAAGAAATTCAAAGAAATTATTTTGAATAGCGTTGTGAAAATATATATGAAGTTTTATTTATGAAACTGCATCATATATTTATTTATAGTGCTAATAATTAAAAGATTGAATATTAAGATTTTCAAGGTATCAATGTTTGATTATGTAGAACATTTTATTTATCAAATAAAAGACAGCTTTTTCTAAAAATGTTTAATATTTAAATGATTTCAATTTTCTACATAATTAATTGTATATTAAATTGAAAAAAATGTATATTAACATTGATTAGAATTACTTTTAAATCAAGTTATTACTCACATATTCAAAAAATTTATTTTTATTGATAAATATGTAATAGGAAATCATATAAAAAAAAACCTGGTTTAAACCAAAAAAAAAAACATGGTTTTTTACCAACCCTGTGTTAAAGTTTTATCACTGTTTTAACGAAGAATAGGTTTGCATTAAGCATAACCAATCAAGCATACATCACTTCCTCACTCAAATTATTTTTAAATGCTGAATAAAAGATACTTGAATTTTCTTGCATCCTAGTTTATTTCATTAAAAAATTGTTATTCCATGAAAAAAAGTATTACTTAACTTCATCCATGAGCTTATATTGAGATGCTTTTCAATGTTTACATTCTAACATGCATTGCATATAATACATTTTGTGTATTTCACAGTGTTGACTTTATTATACATTATTGTAAGCATTCATTATGATTTCTAGCCTATTATTACATTCAAATTACTGTTTTTAAAATGTAAATAAACCCAGAAGTCTGTATCATTCTATTTGCACAATATTTATCCCAAGCTATACAAATTTCAGCTACTTTACAGTTTTTAAATATTGCTTGCTTCATACTTAGCGACTGAAATGTTAGATTAAAAAGGTTTCACATAGATAAATAATATTTTTTTATGATGCTTTTTAGTGATCTAAAATGTTAACAATTAAAACTTTTACTAGATTCGTTAATTTGGTTTTAGTTCAGAGAATCGAATAATGCTTAAATATGTACACATAAGTTCTTTTCATAAATTATTTTTAAATGCAAGGTACAAAATACATTAATTTTCTTGCATCTTTGTTTATTTCATAAAAAAATTATTTCATGAAAAAGAAGTATGACATAACTTCAACTATAAGTTTAAATTTAGGGCATTTTTCAATGTTTACATTCTAACAAACATTGCATATAATATATTTTGCGGATTTTACACTGTTGACTGTATTATACATTATTTTAAGCATTCATTATGATTTCTAGTCGATTATTACATTCAAATTACTGCTTTTAAAATGTAAACAATATCCAGAACAGAAATCTGCAGCATTCTATTTGCAAAATTCTTCATCTCAAGCTATACATATTTTAGCAATGCTAAAATTTCCAAATGATGCTTGTTTTATGCTTAGCAACTGAAATGTTGCATAAAAAGGTTTCACATAGATAAATAATATTTTTTATGATGCTTTTTAGTGATCTATAGTGTTAACAATTAAAATTTTTACTAGATTTGTTAATTTGGTTTTAGAACTAAATCTGAATAATGCTTAAATATGTACACTGTACACACAAATTCTTTTCATAAATTCTTGTGATGCTTTCTGAGTTGTTTATTTTATTTATAGCTGTTTAGTAAATCAAAGTTGGTTCTTAATGGATTAATATTATTTTACATGATTTATGAGAAAAAAATTAATTTTTCAAGTCGTCAATTTCAAAATATTTCGTACAATGTTAAATGTGTAAATTTTCATACTTTGCACGTTTTATGCCTAGTGGCTGAAATGTTCGATAAAAGTATATTATTTTTATTTTGAAAGTTAAGTCGCCCAAGAATGGAAAGTTTCATATGAAATGAAAACATATAATAAATAATAGAGTACTTATTTTCTTTTCTTTGTTGGTTAAATATTTTCCTAATTGAAGTATGAAACTTATAGGGTGGACCCGGATAATTCCTGATAAAAAAAAAACCACTAACATCTTTTTAATGTTTACAATTGATGTGACCAAATTTAACATAGTTAATGATTTGCTATGAGTCTATTCAATAAAATATAGACTTTGAATAAAATATTATTTAAAGTTTGTTGAATAAAAAAATTTCGATGATCGGGCACTACCCTGGGAACATTGTAATTATTGATCACCCTGGGGCAATTACCAATCAGGACATTCTTTGTACAAATGACAAGTACATTGATCAATGTAGAATATATATTATCAATTTTAATATAGATCTGATTTAATTATATGTTTATAGATGTTATCAAGAAGAAATAAGCATACTTAATTTATTGTTTTTATTGATTTTGAAATTACATCCAAATTTCTCGGTAGAACTTTTTATAACATTTTAAAGCATTATATCATTAGACAGCCATTTCTTCACTCTTTCATATAATGCACTTGCCTTTCCCATCTGCATAATGTGCCTCCTTAAGGGCATTTTTATCAAACCCCTCAAGAATGAAAAATTATGCGCACATCATAGATTATGAAATACTTTACAGCACATTTTTGAATACGTTAATACCTTCATTCATCTGCAATAATTTTATCTTTGTGTAGGGGGAAAAACTAACAAGAAAGAAAAGTCATGCATGCAGCATAGATTATGATGCAACTTCCAACATATTCGGAATACTGTTAACCTACTATTTTCATCCATATGCAGTAATTTTCCCACCTTGTGCAAAGAACAAAACATAACTAACAAGAACGAAGATTCATGCATACTGCATCGATTATGATGCATTTTCTGACTCATTCTGAATATTGTAAACTTATTGCCATTCATGTACAATAATTTTACCATTCTGTGCAAAAAACAAAGCATAATTAACGAGAGTAAAAAATTTTCCATTAAACATGTTTATATACTTTCCATTTTATTCTGAATACTTTAAACCTATCACTTTCATCTTTGTACAGTAATCTTCCCATCCAAATCCCCCCCCCCTGTTAGTTTATATATGTTTTGTGCTAACAGCAAAACATAAATAAACTAACAAGAATGAAAAGTTACACATACAGTATAGATTATGAAACACTTTCCAACACATTTTCATTAATGTAAGCCTATCATTTTAATCCATTTGCAGTAATTTTACCACTCTATATAAAGAACAAATCATAATTAACAAGAAAGAAAAACCTGTGTGCAACATAGATTATGAAACACTTTCCAGCATATTCTGAATATTGTAACGGATATAGTCTTAATCAATCTGCAATATTACCAACCTATACAAAGGTTGAAACATTATAACAAGAATCATGCACGCAGCATAGATTATGAAATACTTTCCAGCACATTCTGAATATTGTACTCCTGATCATTTTAATCCATCTGCAGTATATGTATCATCATGTGTAAAGAATAAACACAATTAACTAGAATGAGAAATGATACATACAGCATAGATTATGAAATCCTTTCTTAGAAATACGGTGCTGAATGTACATTACTTTCTTATCTTATACTAACGTACTTTACTACAGAGTTGTTTTTAACGAAATCAAGTAGCACAGCATATATTAATAATAAAATATGAAATATCTTTTTTTAAGTGGATAGGGGAGGGGTAATTAAACGTGATCTGAAATCATGAATATGAATTCTTTGCATTAGTCTTTAAATTTTTGTTTTTATCTTTTTATTATTAACCTAAAAAAAGCACTGATATCAGTACAAAAAACCCTGAACGGGTTAAAAGCTTGTGACGCAGCACTTTATCTTATATCTCTTAAGAATTTTAAATTTGGGTCTTAAAACTAATGATATCAAAATTTATGTGACGCTATGCTATTAATTAATATATACATATATTAAAATTTATTCATTAAGGTTTTATCAATTACATCTTTCATAAATTCAAAATATGAACCTTAAAAGATATGATATCAAAATTTAAGTGACGCCTTGACGAGGCTTTAAACAATGTTTTAAAATTCCATTTATTTATTTATTGTCTAAATACATTTTCATATCTAAACAATACTTTTCATTTTCCAATACACTGTTAAATACATCACTTTCACTGAATATATATAATGCACTGAAATTTATTTATTTGAATAAATAGATTTATCTTTTGGGCTACGCTATCCAAAATCAAAAATAACATTTGAATAAATATTTTTTGCGTCATTGTATTCAAAGTAAGTTAAATAGATGCAAATAGATACAATGACGCAAAAACTATTTATTCAAATGTTATTTTTGATTTTGGATAGCGTAGCCCAAAAGATAAATCTATTTATTCAAATAAATAAATTTCAGTGCATTATATATATTCAGTGAAAGTGATGTATTTAACAGTGTATTGGAAAATGAAAAGTATTGTTTAGATATGAAAATGTATTTAGACAATAAATAAATAAATGGAATTTTAAAACATTGTTTAAAGCCTCGTCAAGGCGTCACTTAAATTTTGATATCATATCTTTTAAGGTTCATATTTTGAATTTATGAAAGATGTAATTGATAAAACCTTAATGAATAAATTTTAATATATGTATATATTAATTAATAGCATAGCGTCACATAAATTTTGATATCATTAGTTTTAAGACCCAAATTTAAAATTCTTAAGAGATATAAGATAAAGTGCTGCGTCACAAGCTTTTAACCCGTTCAGGGTTTTTTGTACTGATTATATATTCCGACATACATTAAATTTGATAAATGTTCCACAAATTAATTACTGATATAGTAATTGATAAATTTACTTGAAAATGACTTTTTCGTTTCATTAGTATGCTTTTATTAAGACATGACAAACAAAAATAAACTGAATAATTATCCATTAATTATTGTATGGCTTATCTTAATGGAACATTCAAAACTCAATACTGGAATTTTGAGAGTTTTAAATTATTTCTGATAGTATAATTAAATTTTAATCACAATGAGAAATTCTATCACGAGACTGGTTAAATATTGTCGATGTGATAATATAATATTTAAAAAATAGAATATAATAATTATAACTAATTATTAAACATAATGATTAAAAATAACTTATGGTTGTCCAATTTTGACTCAGTTACCATATCAGTAGTAAAATAAGATTTGATTTGGAGTCCTATGTGAGAAAAATAACCTATGGAATTTAACTTTTTTATAGATATTTACACAACACGTTCACTAAAAGATTAATACGTATATGGTAAATTATTAATAAATTAGAGAAGATATAGCGAGAATGTCGGATTTTCTTTTAAGTACTGTAATGTAGTTACATACATGTGAAATGCGCTCATAAAGTACAGCGGACATATTTTCCGCTACTGTTGACATAATGCTGAGTTTATGGCTGAAGTTTTTGATATATGGTGGTGCACGCCTCATACTGTCTGATTGAAAGAACTTCATATACTCTCAGGGATATAAGAGCTTCGCCAGAAACCGCTCATTTTAACCATTAAAGTTGAATAGTATTCTTTGCTTTATTAAATCTTAGCAATATTGTTATTAAATAAGACGGAAAATGCTTTAGAAATTTAATAAGACGAATCAGTCATTTCTGGCGCAGCATTTGCATCCCTGTATACTCTCTGCATCTCAACCATAGTAATAACAAATGTGCAATTGCATGTATATAACATTCCTACTGGATTTGTGTGCCTATATCTAATAGAGTAGAAGAGTTTGTTCTTATCAGGTGTCTAGTGTTATCACATGTCCGTTTTCATTGAATCAAACGAACTGTTGTGTAATAAATAATATTGCCATCTGCAGTTGTGTTCTGAGATTAAGTATTCATTGATATTTTTTTCGTTCGCCTCTTACTTTTCTAAAAATAAAAATGGCAATACATTCCGTGCAATTTTTTTTTTTTTTTTTTTTTTTTTTTTTTTTTTTTTTACCATACAGGTTCAGAATTTTAAACCTCTGCTATTTTAATACGTTTCTAGGAATAATTTTATAAGAAAATTTTTAGTTCTGAAGTCTTGTTCACATGCCTTCATATCTAAGCATTCTAATAAACAAAAATTTTACGAAATCAATCGTTAAAATTAATTTGATAGAAGATAGTTCACAAATTTTCTAGAATATTTAGTTAATACTCTAAAAGGAAAAAGAAAATCAAGTGTAATCTATCTACAGGAAAATACCATTGGTATACCACAATACGCATAAATAAAATAATAATAAATTATCACATTAATATTACCACTTAACATATATTTAATGTTAAAATATGAATCATGTTTCACAATAGGGGGAAAAACGCACGTGACTTATTTACCTTTCCTTCACCTTCTTCATCCCTAATACTCAAATACAAGGGAGCAACTCCGGCTAAGTATGGCGATATAGACACAGGAAACATCGTTTTCTCTGCTAAAATATGCACTGAAAAGAGAAAAAAAAAACAAGAAATTATATATACTGTTAAAAATTCTCCATAATTTTCATAAATAATTCAAAACATCTGTCAATTAATCCCGAAAATGTGTAATATTAACAAGACGCAAAGATTAAAAAAAAATCTTTAAAATGTTTCACAAAAAAATGTTCTTTACATTTAATGTTTCAAGAAACATCATTTATTTAAAAAAAATAGCAATTTCCGTATCTTAATTGGAAGTGAATTATGCTCTTGAAATAAACATTGAAGTAGGATATTTTTTGTTATTTACTACATTAACAATACTAAATAAATATGTTCTTAAAAAGATAGAAAAATGTTTATGCATTATGTCTCAAATTAATATTCTTTTACATGTATAGAAAATTATTCAAAATATCCTTTAATTTTCTGATTTTCACTGAATATTTGTGTTTTATATAAAAACATATGCTTCTTAATATAATGAGCAAATAAGAAACAATACACTTAACTTAATGGAATACTCCCACACGGTCGATTTGCTAACACCCCTTCTATTTAAAAAAATCCTACTTATATATTCCGTAGAAACTTATGGAGACTAGAAATTTTCGCGCTAATGTTGCAGAAAACTATCAGGAATTTATTTCTAAATAAATTACTGGTTTTGAAAAAACAAACCAGTTGGAGCCCTGTATTTGTGATCGGTTTCCTATATTTAATTAAATTCAAATTGTACTGATTAATATTTAAAATATTGAATAAGTGGTTTATCAAATTGCTAACTATGCGTAGAACCGACAGAATATAAATGTCTAAGGCGGGAAACGAACCCGTAAACCTTTGGAATAATGCTCTAAGTGTTTTACTATTTAAGCTACGAGGACTACGCCCAGCTTAGTATCTCACATTCACATATGTTTGTAAGGATACAATTGCAGAACGAGATGGAATCGACTACATGAACACATAAACCTGACATACATTACAAACCAACCATCGTTTCTACATTACGTATGTGTTCACCTTTGCTGGGTTTCTTTGTGTCTCATGTTACGCCTCAGATTTGTGTGCTTATGTAGGCCATGTCATCTCGTGTTGCAGTTGAAGCCTTACCAACATATGTGAGTGACAAATGTTAAACTAGGCATAGTCCTCGTAGCTCAAAATGGTAGAGCAATTGGAACACTATTCCAAGACGAATAACTATCCTTCCTACCATGAATGGGTCTAATCGACCCAGTCCTATAATGCGTTTGATTCGATTCCAACCAGAAAAATTTTCATAAAGTAAATTAAATAAATAACACAAAGATTTAAGTTAAATAAGTATGTTAAATGGATTTAAATAAAAATTCTGGTGTGAAATATTTTAATCAAGTTTGAGTAAAATTTCAACAGGGTAGGAAGGTTATATTGAATTTACTTGATTAATACTAGAACGCTCGGAAATTTTACTCAAGTTTGATAATAGTATTTCAAACCAGAAATTTTATTCAAAATTATTTAATTGATTTATTTAACGTAAATATGCGTGGTTTAAATTTAACTTATTTCAAGAAAAAAATTCTGGCTCGAACTGAAACTTAATCACACGATCGGAGTCGAATCAACTCTTTCCGGGCATTCTGGTGTTAAGAAAACTTATAGAGGGTAAGAAGATATACAATTTGCAGGTTTGTTAAGCGTGGGATTTTCTCTTACATGGATAATTTATTTTAAAATCTTGAAAACAGATGGCTTTAGTATATACCGTAATTTCGGGTGTATAAGCCGCAGATCAAACAATTCTTTTTGGACCCAGAAATCTTATTTAGTGATTGAAGACAAATATTTACGGCGATCTGACTAGTTATATTTGTTTTAAAAAAAATTCTTGGTCGAAAAAGAATTGTTTGAGCTGCGGCTTATACACCCGAAATTACGGTAGATTATAGTTAGTAACCGTGAAATTAACGAATTTTATTCAGCGTCAGTTACAGATTGTAGCACTCAATTTATCCTCCATCTCATACCTTTTTTAATCTCGGTCGTTGTGCTAAAGTGATGTGGTTTCGAGTTCTCATAAGCTTTTAAATACTTACTGAAACTTTCGTACAATGTGAGTTAATTTGAACCAGGTTAAAAAGTTTCTAACCGGAAAATATTTTAGATATATCATTAGGCATTTAATTACCTATTTATACGTAGAACGGTTTTCATATCATTTATTCTGGTACGAAACTTATTTAACCTAGTTTAAATTAATTCACATTGTATGTAGGTAAGTCCAAGGTTGACAAGTATGAACAAAAAAGGAAATTGAACATGCTAAATATGGATTTTTTAATTTTATTTTTATCAGGACAAAGAAAAAGAATTCAACAGTTTAAAGGAAAATGTTGACATTTAACGTAGCTTTTATAAATGTCAATAATATTCTCGATTATTCTACTAGATACTTACTGACTCGAAATTATTTTATCTAAAAAAACCTGTTTAGAAAATGTACAGAAAATCTATTGGCAAAATACTCAGATTTTTTAAAAAACTCTAATTAAATTGTGCCAATCAATTTGCCTCGAACTTTACTTATTTTGTGATTAATAATTAACCTTAATAAAATATTTATCGTTCATAATTAATGAATAATTAATCACTTATTTTACAATTAACGATTTTTAAGTTAACGATTATTACCATTCGCAATTTTGAGTCTAAACTGAATTTTTCTGATTAATAAAACTAACATTCCATAAAATCTAAAGTATGAAAGGCATATTAAATTATAAAATCTAAACATGAAAGTGAATGAAAAAAAAATTATTTTAATGCACCACCATTTTCTTTTGTGGTCAGGTACTACAATTAATGGGGAAAATAATGTTTTAAATAAACTTAAATATTTATATTAAGAAATTTTATCAACTTCACTTTTATGAGATGTAATTTTAACAAATTATAATAATTTACTTTAAAAATTAAAAAAACCCGTTTAAGTTTTTAAAATAGGTTGTTTCCATAGAATTGTTTAACGTCATTCACAAAGTAAAAATGCTTAATTGTATACATATATTTAAACAGTTCGGACAATTTTAACAGTATTTTCAAAGTATTTCACTGCAGAAAAATATTGCGAAATTTCAGAATAAATGTGGTGGTGGTGTAAATTCTGTTTCTTAAGAATTAAATATAATTTTTCTTATCATTAATAGTGGTGCGAGAGTCCTTAAAAAATACAAGGAGTGTGCCAACTTTGAATTTATCCTATTACATTAAATGCCGTTATAAAACTGTAAGAATGCAAAATACTAAATTAGAAACTTAATTGAAATGTAAGCAACAATTAAATTTTAATAGTACTTGCACAATTCTGTAAAACTTAAAAAAACCAATCCTTTAATATTTTTCTTTAGAGAAGCATATATTTAATAGAAAGAGGAAAAGCTTTTCTTTAAAAAAATTAAAATGCTATTATTGAACACAAAAGACAAACATTATTTAATTGTTAGTATGGAGAAAATTTTATGCCTTTAGGTGAAAAAATATGGAAAAATTAAAAATGAAAAAGCAGAGTATGTTTATTTTATATAAATGTAAAATAGCTAGAAATAAATTACAGCGTTTTATAAACTAAGAAATGAGAATTTCGAAGTACGGTGCAGAAAAATCTTTTGATTTTAAACAAATAAATATCACACGGGGCGTCAATAATCTAAATGTAATTGAATATTAAACATTCTAAAAAAATGTTTATGTGTAATCTTTCATGATTTTCTGACTGCTACATTAATTTTATAATAGATTTTCAACCAGGTCGTTACTAAAAAAAAACTTTATTTTATAAATAAATATATATTTATTATGTGAACTCTATTTTAATAGATTCTGCTCATAAAATAAAGGATGCAGATTTTTTTAAATAAAATCTGTATTTAGTATGGACGATATTTAAATAGATTTCGTTCCTAAAATAACCAGGATAAAGATTTGCTTCAAAATGAAATCTGTATTTAGTTCAAACTATCATTTATTTTAATCAATTCCAGTGGCGTAACCAGGGTGGTTGTCCAAAACCAGTAATCTTTTGAATTATAGCAGGAAATTTTCTGGTTAGATAAGGCAAAGAGACCTTAAAAAATTACCAGTATTCAGAACATTTTGGCTCCCACCATGATTACGACACTGAATTTTGCAAAAAAGTAACTGGTTTACAGACATATTTTCCGTAAAATAAATGATTTTTACTATTATCGGGGGTTGCACTCTTTTACTGTAAAATTTGCAGGGTTATTTTACCGAATAAATTTTATTGCCAGAGAATTATAAACTATTCCTCGATTGATACATTTATAGGTTTTTTATGGTGCTTTGCGATTTTCTGATTTATGTATTCACATTTTTTAAAACTTAATTCTGTATTTCAAAGATACTTTATATTAGTATTGAGTAATTGAGTTTTACATTTCACCGCAGTGAATTTTCAGGGAAAAATAATGTTTCTGAATAAGTAAACTGCATATATGCTTCCATTATTAGAATTTTCCTATATTTTTCCTTTTTAAATTTATCAAGCATACCATGGAATTGGTATATTTTGAAAAGTTATTTTTTTTTCATAAATTTAATAAGTTAATGAAACTTATGATTGCAATGATTTACTGTTCAACCACACCCCCCCCCCCAAATAAATCTTTGAACGCAAACAATGGATATTGAAAATGAAACATAAAATATAAAAGTAAATATTTGTTACATACGCATGAAAGGAATTAACTACGTGAATGCAAATAAAAGGAAAAAATATTTACCATAATTTCGGGTGTATAAGCCGCGCATCAAACAATTCTTTTTGGACCCAGAAATCTTATTTAGTTATTGAAGACATATATTTACGTCGATCTAAGTAGTAACATTTGTTTCTTAAAAAATTCTGGGTCGAAAAAGAATTGTTTGATCCGCGGCTTATACACCCGAAATTACGGTATATTTATGCATAAACTTTTAGGATTTTTACTGTTAAACATTCAGCAATATTTAAAAATTTGTTTCACTAATAACAGAAAAAATCAAATGTGTAATAAATGTTATAGCACCTTGTACAAAATTTAAAATTGCATTGTCTACACTGTCGTCAAATGATATAGAAAAGTCGTCACATGGAAGTCTCAGTGCAGTCGACATTCTTTTTTTTTCTGACGGAAGGCCAATGACTGAAAATTTGTTCCCAATGATTTCACGCTAGTTTCATGATGTGATGGATACCTAAGATTAAGATTGTAAAGAAATAATGGTGCCACATATTGGTCAACTTTGTAACCTCACATTGATCTCTTTTTAATAAGGCTAATCCAGAATATGTAATTCATTTTATGTTTGCTTTATGATGTCAAACATTAACCAATTAAATACTTTTTTTTCGAACTATGCCGAAAGCCTACAACAACATACAGCCTATATAAACAATCCTCTAGTCAGTGTCAGAGAAGTTGATTACCACCGCTCATAACTTCTACCAATAATGTTTAATAGAAATGTTTGTCTCACTTAAACGTCTTATTTCGGCGTCATTGCTGTTATAATTAAGGCAAATTTTCTAGTCGTTTCTGCTAATGTAAGGCACCTAATGGATACGTTGGCGTCAATCAAGTGCTGTTCCAGTATAAACAAACTGTAACTGCCATCATGTGACTGCACACTTATATACATCACTCGCTATCTGTAGATACTACACTCTGTGTCTCCTTTTAATTTACAGCTTTATTGATTCGTGCTTTTAGTTTTTTTTTTCTTGTAATTCTGTGTCAGTTTTGAAAACTCCATGAAACTTTTTTGACGCATTACTACAGCATAAGAAATTTGCTTAAAATTTTCATTAATAATTTAAGTTTCTTATGACAATATGAATTTATCCTTCATGCAATTTTACATTTCGACCAGTGTACGTCTGATAGTAAAAAAAATTAAATTCGCATATTTGTTACATTATCAGTACTGGCGTACTTCTCTCTTCTCCATTATTATTATCAGCAGTAGTACTAATAGTAATTTTTTTTAGTGCGAACTTTTTTCAATTCAATCATTTAATATAAAAACAAACCATTCTGTTATTCTTGTTTAAGTACAGATATTATTTAATCTATATTTTAGAATTAATACAGTAACCAGACAATAGCTACAAAAAATATTAACAATAGTAAAGCATCGATTATTCCTTTAAAAAATCTTTAGACGTCCTTTGTAGATTATTTAATGAAATATTCGAAAACAGCATATGTAATTTCAGAATCAGCGTAATTTCATTTCATCTGGGTAGCCTATAACCGTTGATCTTTTTCCTAAAAAAAAAAAAAGAAAAAAATGCATTTTTAATCAGTTTATTCCCCATTTGAATCCTTTTATATATATGTGCACGGGAGTACGTTACCATTATCTCTGAAAAAGTGTAATTGAAATCATTAACAACATGTTGAAATGTTATGAACACGCTCCAACACCACTGCTAGAAAAAAAGAAAATAATTTAAATTTCTATTTAATTCCAAATGATATTTTGAATGAGATAAAGATACGGCGAAAAGAGAGGATTTGTTCGATCTCATTATTATTACAATAAAAAATCCAATTAAATTGATGAATATGGATGTCAGATGGGAATATTTTACTCTTAAAAAGCGATGTGAAAACTAAAGTTATTTTAATTAAAGGATTTAATTTATAAGAAGAAACAAAATAGACGGATATTTTCTACTACATATCTTTGGAGTATTTTTATGTAAAGTAGATGCAATGTTATTTGAATTTATTCCAGAGAAACAGCAAATATTTTAATGGCAAAATAAAAATAAAAAATATAAATTTTATCAGTTTAATTTAAAATGTCATTTAAATGTTTTATGTTGAAAATTTTAACGTATATAACTAGAATAAATATTTATTTACATTTCACGTTACTTGAAATTTAACATACCATGATCTCAATAAGCAAAATTGAAAAAAATAATAATAATAATTCGAAAGGTAAACGCTTTGAAATTTTTAGCTTGTCCAACTATAGAAAGTATTGTTTATTTTTTACGTTTTTCAAAATTTTCATTGTAAATGTTCGTTTACACATTAACTGGATAGAAAATCCATACATAGTTCTATGCAATTTAGTTGAAAGTTTTTTATTTTATTTTGTGCCTGGTTTATGCATTTGTTATACAGGAATTTTCGAAAATTTTAAGGAATTAAAATATTTGTTTTTGAAATTATACGAGGAATGCAAGCACTGCATCACAAATGGCTATTTTTACCCGCTAAATTTTAGTAGTATCCTTTACTTTATTAAAACTTAGAAAGCTTGGCATTCAATAAAGTGGGAAATACTTTTAAAATTTAGTGGTACCAATCGCTCATGTGTGGCGCAGCGCTTGCATCACTAGTATTTCCAATATTTTTACGAACATCTAACAAGTTAAACTTCAAAAACTTTTGCATCATTTGAAAATGCACGAGCGAACCTTTCATGGCTGTATTTAAATTAACATAAGCTGGATTAGTTATTTTTTTAAGATTTTGTTTTTTGTACCTCATCGAAATAAGTTTAACAATTATGGTAAAAATGTGTAAATAAAAATTCTGGTGTGTAACATTTTTAGAACAGGTTTGATAAAATTTCCGGCTGTTCTCGTGTTAGATTTTGAAACTCTTAACGTTAAATTTATTTTTAGCCGTTGCAAAAGAGATTAAAATGCAGATAATTTTCTAAGCACAACCAGCCTCTTGTAGAGGAGAGAGCGGTATATATCCATTCACATATTTAAAGCTCTGGAAATACGACTTATGTTTGAAAAAAATGAAACGTTATATTTCATATTTTCTCAGAAAATCATTTTAAAAAATATAGTTTATCCATCTTTAACATGTATTGTAACATTCTTTTTAACCACTTAATCGTTGCGCCCGAGACATTCACGGGCTGGAAGCTTCACGGGTGATTCAGAATTGTATGATTCCCACAAGTTTTATACAATAGTGTAATTAGTTTTATCCTGGCATCATTTTAAGATGAATATTTTTCTTCAAAAAAGTGGTGGCAATTATGAGTGTGAACTTTTAAACCGTGATTTAAAGCGGTCATCGAGTAGTTAATTGCTAAAAAGATGTAAGGACGATTTAAAAAAAAAAAAAACTGAAAAATATTTTTATTTAACTGTTGACATGGTTTAACTCATCACCGATCATTCATCACACGCTATTATTTAATCAAACGTTAATTATTTATTTATTTAAGAAAATGACCAGGTGATGGGTTGAAAAATGTCAACAATTAAATAGAACAATTTTTCTGTTTTTAAAATCTTCCTTACACCTTTTAAGATATTAGAAAGAATATATTAAGGGAGACCTGAACCCCATTTTCGGCCAAAAATCATCAAAAGTTCAAAAAATTTTTTATCTCAGAAAACGATAAAATACATATTTGCGAATATCCATGCAAAATTTCAGAACTCGGGGACTCTTGGAACTGGTAGCAAATGAGCTTTTTTTTTCAATTGTAGTCACTAGAGTTTAAAGGACTAGCGGCCATTTAAAATGTGTTTTCCTGAAAAGACTTTTTCCATATTTTGACTTAGTTCAAAGTACTAAGGCTCAGGGGTAAAATGGTTTAGAAACAAAGTGTTTATGTTTTTAGAATCTTTAAAAAAATTTCAACAAAAATAAGGAGAGATATGTTTTTTAACTATTTCTGAAAATATTACTTAAATTGGTAAACATGAAAATTATAACGAATTTAAGGAAATTTACCATGCGTAATTTCTTTCTTTTTTTTAGCTGATTAAAATAGAAAATTAAAAATATCTCTCTAGGTCGTTTCCATATACTATAACACTATTTAGGAAATTTTAGTAATACCAAAATATTGAAAATTGTATGAGGAGTAGTACTTTTAAAAAGTGTATTTTTCCACAAAAAAAATCATAAAAATCGACATGAAAAATATACTTTTTAATATAAGTGAATTTTTTGCTAATTATTCCTTACAAAACGATTCTTAAATAGTACACCAAAATTCATTACTTTAAAATCAATAATAAAAATTTTGGGTTTTTTTCTTACGGGTCTCCCTTAATACATGTTATTTTGTTATACATGTAGTGGCGTAACCAGGGTGGTTGCCCAAGTGCTCTGAATACTGGTGATTTTTGAAAGCTCTGTCCGCCTTTTCTGATCAGAAAATTTTCTGGCATGAATCAAGGAGAAGAAAACCTTACAATAGTACTGGTTTTGGGCACCTATCTTGGGTACGCCACTGTATTGAAGTTTTATGTTTTAAACAGAAATCCATTTCAAAAAGATAAGAGAGATATAGAGACAGGGTTCGCACAGCTGTACCACTAAATTTTATGAATATTTTCAAAGTATCTCGCAGCAGAATAATAGTTTAAAATCTGTGAATGAAGGTGTGTGTTGCGAAAACTGTTGTTTAAAAATTAAATGTAAATTTTCTTATTTTTAATAGTGATGCCAGAGTCCTTAAAAAATATAAGGAGTGTGCGAACCCAGAGAGATATTTTATTCAGTTTGTGTTTCAGTGATACCTAAAAAGCTACTTGCATTAGAATCTGTTTTGAAACGATTGCAAATTAATTCATTATTACGATTTTTAATACCTGATTGTTCATGATTGCATATATGCGAAAGACAGTGATTCGAAATTAGTAGATTTTTTTTTACTTCGGATATTCTAAATGTACACGAAAGAATAAAATATCAACATTTGCCTTATTTAATAAGATTCCATATTTAAATTTATGCTTGAAATTTTCTGGTATACATTCAGACTCTTTGGACTAAGGAATTTTTAAAATGTATTCTAGCATGGGTGTTAAAATTTAAACCTTCATGATTCTTAACCCTTCTCAGCACAAGCCATTTCCATAACCAAAATGATGAAATGACTAAATGACACTGAATTTTAATTAGGCATAAATAAAGCTAATTTTCCCACATGTGAAAAAAGGAAAATATCTATACAAATATTATGGTGTCATTGTGGTATTTCGGGGTCATGTTGGGTGTTCCATGTTCTGGAACACTGAAACAAAAATGGTTTATCTATTTTTCATAATAACATCCCATTTTATGTTCTAAAGATATTGCAAAAACAAATGTAATGTCAAAAAAAAAAAAAAACTGCAAAAAATATATTAGTTTCAAATGTATGAGATGAGCTTTTTCCTTTTTGTTATTTATTTGACCGTACATTTCTGCATAACTCGCCTTTTAATAAAAATGATGCACACTTTTTTGGGTATATGACTCCACGAGTGGCTGACTGACTCTATTGTATAAACTGGCTGATGTCGGTTTAAGCAGATGTCGCTGTTTTTTCCTGATTTTCTTCGAACATGTGTAAATATGAATTGGTTTTCTCGAGAGATAACGCCTCCTTCCCCTAGGTCGGTATACCTTGCGCAGATAGTCGGCTCTAAAAAACAACATGACAAAAGTGTTTGCATTTATTAATGTAACTAATGCAGCCTTTGTTATATTTGAAAGGGCTGGGATTTAAAACATCGTGAGTAACTACATAATTTTGTTCGATATTCAAATTGAAGTTTCTGTAGAAAACAATCAAATTTATTCTGTTTGCTTCCATAGAAAACATGAGGTATTACGATGTGTAATGTTTTTCTTTGATAAATTTTTCTTTGACTTTTATACAAAGTATCTTTGTTATTAAACCGAAAATGTTCAGATATGTACGAGAATCCAGGATATGTACGATTTATACATTTCCCCTAATAAATTAAAACAAAAATCTTCATTTTATTTAATCGTTCACATTGTTTACAAATTGTGTGTTAAATTAATTTCAAGATTGCATTTCGAAAATTAGTGGTCCCATCCTGAGTTTGATATACCCTGAGCATTAAATTCGATATCGAAATTTAATCTTTCAATATTATAGCATATATCATAGATGCGATATCTTCTGCTTTTTTGTACCACAAAAATTTAGTAGAAGTTTTTGTCTTAATTTCGTAGAATGTGTTGCTTTAGAGCAATTAACCCTGAAAAACGCGCGCATATTTCGTTATTTTTAGCTTGTCACCAGTGAATTCAAATAAGAATCATTACTTTGTTTAGTGCGAGAAAATTTTTTTAAATTATGTGATAAAATAAGTTGAAGATATACTATTAAAAAATAATGGTGACAATTGCAAAAACCTTACTCACTCTGGGTCTATTGGGCCCGGCGCGCGTCCTACCGGGTTAAGATAGAGGAACTGACATTTTAATAGTTATGCTTCAATTGTGTTTTCGCATAAGTTAACTGCCACCGTAAAAAAATCCATCATTAAATTTAAGTAGATAATTTCTATTTGTTTAAACGCCTCATTAATCAAACATTTGTATAAAATATGACTGCAAAATCTAATATCATTTTATCAGGTAAAACTTTATTTCGGCGGTAATAGTCCCGCCACATTGTGAAAACCAAGACAAACTGTCTGTTTCAGTGAAATGACTAAAATACTTGAGTAAACTGACACCAGGAAAAATAATTAGATATTTTTTTTACCGCATATGTGTGATATAAATAGCGATTTGATAAAGCTCTTAAATTATGCGATATTTTCTATTCAAGGTTACTGGTGGAAGTTTCACCTACGATAATCAGAAGCTGTTGGTCGGATTAAAAGAAATAAACATCATCTTGTGACTCTTTACTCAGTTACTTTACTAGCAATCGCTGGATAATATACTATATGTCGCCCTCTTCTTTATTCATAACTCCATTGTGCCCCCATAATGTAGATCAAATTATTATTTTTATAAAACAATTAGTTCAATTAACTAATGTGAAATAACCTATTCCGACCTTCATTTAATTATGCTTTATAAAAAACTTTAGTTTTGAAATTAAGTAGAGGTGAAGGCTAAATTATATTTTAGCTTCTTTTTTTCCCTTCTGGCCATTTCTAGAAATTCGGTCGATATGCAAATTCTAGAAATTTAAATTGATTGCAAATTAAAAATGCAAATAGATTTGTTCCAGTAAGCTTAACGAAAAAAGGAAATTATTTCTCGCCAATTAAATTCATGTAAAAACATTTTTCGTTCACATGAGAGCGTTTTTAAATCTTTTAATTCCTTAGCAATTTGTTTGCGTGATAGAATGCATTTGGAAATGCGCATTAAGTCAATTAAATCCAAAAGGAAGAAATTAAATATTTAATTTATCTTTATTCCTGTTTTAAGATTAGAATTTTTATATAATTATACTATAAAACGAAAATAATTAACGTTTCACTAACGGAAATATTTCCCTTCTGATATTTATTCTATAATCGTGCATATTTTTGGGATTGAAATTTGAAGTATTACAGTAGCTTCTAATTACGCGAAAGATATTAATATTGAATTTTGAATAATATTTCAAATACAAACATAAATAAATGCATTTTTAGCAAGTAATTAGAATAAGGATAATGTCTTAATTTTTTTATTGAATGAATGTTGCGAAATACAACCATTGGAATTAATAAAAAATTACTTTTAATATTATTTTCCCTTAAATCTTTTCCAAGGCTACATCCGGTTTTTATTAAATTATTCGTATTTATTATATATAAAATACTAAATTAAAATATACACTGAAAATCAAATGTCATCTGCTAAATGTCCTGTCTTAGTTACTCTCTTACATGCATTTTAAATATTTTACAATAATTTAAAATTTAAACACATGTGGTCGATTTATTTTTTTTGTGATTTTATAACTTGCCATTTTTTACATCACAGCATATAATATGAATAATCCTCAAGCAAAAAAAATCAGTTACAGGCATTAATTTTAATTAAATTGTGAATCTGAATTAGTTACACTTTTAAATAAATTTTGTAATTGAATGTTTCAATAAGGAATGAAATTTAAAATGAGATTTATGTTATGAACAGACATGAATGTCATTTCAAAAATGAATAAAAATATATGGTATGCAATTCACGATTCTGAATGGGAACATTTCTAAAACCTTTTAAGTAAGTAATATTTAAAATTAACAAAGGTGTATTTTTATATTTATGTGCAAAATGTCAATATGCAGAAGATTTAACCATATAGTGAAAATATATTTTTAAAATTTACTAAAGTAGAACCGATCAAAAGTTACTTCTGCGCTTGAGGTTTGAATTTGAAAAAAATTAAGTGATGTAATGGAACTTTAAATTTAAATCACAAAAATGAAAAATATACAGGTCTTTGACGATAATATAATAATTAAATTTTAATCATTTGGGTACATTTAAACAAAACTTGGTTTCAGCGTTGTTTTTTATGAAAGGATATTTGAAAATTAATTGAAATATGTAATGGAACAACTCCTTAAAATTAATGAAATAAAATTTTAAGGTACCGACTACGCTCGGAGGAATTTTCTTTTTTTTTTTTTTTACATTTTTGACACATTTTTTTAGCAGTAATCTTTTCATAGTATTAGTGCTTTTTCTCCCGAAATTAAAATGATACTATGACCGTTTTTTATTTTTTATGTTGTGTTTTTAATGTACATAATTTTATCAAAGTATCTTATAACAAAAATATTTTGCAATATATTTGGTAAACAACAAGACTCATCTTCCATGAGTGATTAAAAATCTGAAAAATATGCATTAGTGATGCACAGATAGTAGATATTTCCACATATATGACATTATACTAAAAACCTGCATATTTGCATTATCACCCCTTACACCAGATGGCGCAACTGTGTTATTTTACGCCAGATTAAAGCATTAATTTTGTATGCTTACTATGTATACAGTTTTGCCACATAACTGATCAATATTTTTGAAAAAAACTTTCAAATAATGCCTAGTTTTCATGTCTTTTACAAAATTTTTATTCTGTTATCACCGATTTTTCAAAACAGAAATTTTGCATTATTGAATCTGAAAAATTCCCGGATTAAATAATGCAAAATTTACAATAACAGTTTATTCGAGAGAATAATAAATTATGAGTGGAATATGGATGTCCGTATGTGGCATGCGTGAATCATAACTAGCAAAAGCACGTTGCCCGTATGACTTATGGGCCAATCAGGCAAGCGGTTAAAAGAGATATGGCAGACTTTCCGACCGAATAAATTTTGTCGTATTACTTTTTTTTATATATAGCAGAAAATTTTATACAGGGTGATTCTGAATTAATGGTACAAACGTTTGGGATTTTTACAGAACCCTGTAACAATCATTCATTATATAAGAATGTAAGGGCGCGAATGCCACGTTGAGGTAGAAATACGGGAGGGGAGCAATTTGGCCTTTTTTTATTTCAAAATTTCTCATTCACACGAGAAAAATCCTATACTTTTTTTTCCTTTAAGATAGGTATTTCTTGACTACTTGGAAAAGGAAAAAAAGAGAAAATCGAAAAATTTCATCCAAACTGCTATTTTAACCTTTTAGAGCGCAGGATAACCCTCCAGTGCTGCGTATTTGGAAATAATAGTGTTTTATTAGCTTTTTTCGTTTGTGCATACCTAATTCATGCGGGAAAACCAAAATAACAATATTTGCTTTAGCTAATAACAAACATTCTGTATTTAAATAAAGCTAAATTTACCAGTGAAACTTTCTGTTGTAAAGTCAGATTTTCTGAACTGCGTGATTTTTAAAAAGTATTCTATCATAAAAACCAGGGGATTAAAGGTTAAGTTTTATAAAATAAATAATAATATAAAAAATAAATTATTTGTATTCATACTTATTAAAATAGTTATTAATTTCCAATACTTTAGAGTAGAACAATTACATGAGAGTAGTTTTTATTTATATCAATGTAAGAAAATCTTTTTCAATATAAGAAAAGATTGACGCATTATACTGAAAAAGTATTTTTTATTTTTTCATTATTTCTCGTGTGTTATAAACTTTTCCTAGAATCATATAGATTTTTTCGAAACAACAACAAATAAATAAATCAAGCATTTAACCCCTTGAAGGGCGGTGCGATAAAATATATTCCACCCAATTTTAATTGCGAAGTGCCACATTGACACCAGAATTTTGAAATGAAAATTTAATTTTTATCAAGGAAAAGAAGTACTTTTCCCCTCAAAGAGTTAAGGGTTAATGGAATTTGATACCGCAAGTTACTCTCGCTGTTACAGGCATTCCTAAACGAGTCATTCTTTTAATGAAGATGTGTCTGTTACACTTTGTTTCACTTCACTAATTCATGTTTTCATAATGTAAATCATCAAGCTTATATTCATACTGATCTTATGAACTTTTGAACTTTTGAACTTTTGCTAGAAGTAAATAAAAGACGTTTTGTTTACTTACTTAGTTTCATTTTATCTATACAAAAAAATTTCTGTCGAATCTTTTCTTTGAAATATATTAAAAATTTGTCAAAATAACCTCATTTCTAAAGAAGAGATAATCTAAAACTTCATGCTGCAGTTATATTGATCAAGTCAAATTCAAAGAGTTTTATTACATTTCTACTGTCATATATTGATTATGTACAACTACGGAAAGCATATAGCCATATATTAGAAAATAGTTTCGTAATACTCATGTGTTTACAAATATTACATAAATAACAAACGGTATTGAACATGCTATATCAAATGCTCTTAATCGATCAGCCAATGCAAGAAATGTTTTTTCATGTAGGCGAAATATCAAAAGAGAAAACAAAGTAAGCATAAAGACAGGAGAAATATATATATTATTATTGGTTCCTTTCATCTTCGAGATATTTGCTTGCTGGAACTAGGGAAACAGGAACGAGATTGAATTATTGAATTGCTTCTGTTGCCTTTAGAGAATTAGCTTAATGCGAAATGAGTTACACCCAAAAGGATCCTTAGTATATAAAATTAATCGGCGCTGACTGAATGGCAGAACGTTGGATATTCATGTCCTTTGAAATGATTGATGTTACGCGAGGGACTTAAATGTATATGGCACAAGAGAACGAATGTCATATAAATATGGCAAATTGATCAGATGAGAATTCGGTTTGTTTACAACTCGGCATTTCCTGCTTAAATGAACATTTTAAATAAAAATGTATAATTACAGATCAGGATTATTCGCGTATAAAAGACACAAAAAGGTATTACAAACTACCTATTAAAAATGTAGCCGAAATTACAAATGTGTTACTGGAAATGTGAAGTGTAAGTGCGTAATTCAGGTATTAAAAGATTCAATAATGAATAATAGAATTCTAACATATAAATGAAGTAGCTATAGAGTTTGACATTAGATCATATAACACTTAAAAGAAATAGTTTCCATTCAAAAGTATTTTACAATAGCTTTTTGTTACATAAAGCATAATGCATTCAACAGTAATAAAGTTCTGTTACATTTGACCTAATCGGAGGAGGAGTGGAAGGCAGATAGAAATTCTTATCAACAAAACAAATGTGCAACATTTCTTTTCCTTTTATTTATTAGAAAACACAAATATATTTCATTTCAAATATACTTCACATATGGTTTCTTGGACCGTGATTATATATGTGTGTTACATATTAAGAAGAATAAGAATGTCAAACTGTGGGGTACTCCAAATTTTAGAATTAAATAATTCTATAATATCTAGTGATTTTAATAATTTTGCATTTTCATAAAAATAGATAACTTGCTATTTTGCACCAAAAAACATGTTAGAAATAAAAATTGAAAATTTGAGTGGATCAAAAATGATATCGATATCAAAAGACATTCTCCCAGTAGAGATATCATATGGGAGACCCTCCTCCCCCTAAAATGATAACGTTATATTCGCACAGCCCCTTATTTATTAACATAATTAATTTATTTTATATCAATTCTTTTAAAAGACAATTTAAAATTAATCTAATTGAATTTAATTAAATTTAATCTAATTAATAAAGGGGTAATCTTTATAGTTATATTTTATTTATATTTATACTTGATAAATTACTGCTATCTCGTTGAATTGAATTATACTTGCAAAGAGAAAATTAATTCTTGCAAAAACGTTTAATAACAAGAAAAACTTTAGCGTGAAATAGAAGACCTGATCAAATTATATGTAGCAATATTTTGTGTGTATTACTTGCGTAAAATATTTACCGTAATTTCGGGTGTATAAGCCGCGTATCAAACAATTCTTTTTGGACCCAGAAATCTTATTTAGTGATTGAACAGAAATATTTACGGCGATCTAACTAGTAACATTTATTTTTTTAAAATTTCTGGGTCGAAAAAGAATTGTTTGTTCCGCGGCTTATACACCCGAAATTACGGTACATACCATTAGAGTAAAAATAGGCTAAGGCAGCGACTTAATAACAGGCTACCTATAAGCCTTTATCACATTGGTTGGTTATCTTCATAACTGAGCCAATTCCAATGGCTTCTTTAAGAATGAACCCATCTGATACTTACCAAACCGTGAATAAAATCCACTCTTTCATTCCTTCCCAAAACCATGAATAGAAAACATTTAATCAAATGTCGTTCACTCAGATAAAGAGAAATCTTTAGATAATGTTTACTGCTAAGCGTTTTTCTTGTACTCAAAACGCTGTTGTAACAAAATGTTTCAAAATATACAATAGTTAAAATAACCGCAGAAAAGCCAAACAGATAAATAAGTGAATTTATCTATATTTCTTGAAAGCTTACCAGAAGGTAAAATGTTCTTTTGTAATTTAAAAACCACATTTAACCCCTTGAGGGGCAAAGCACTTATGTTCATAAAATGTTCAAATGATTGATTGACACCGGAATTCACAATCAGATTTATATGATAGAAAATAAAAGATGTTTTTCGCGTACATTGTAAAAAGCAAATTTTAATACTAAAATTCCGGTGCCAATATGGCATAAGGGAATTAAAATTAAGTGGTATATATAATATACCGGTGCCCTTCAAGGGGTTAACTGTAGCATAAATAAATGTGCATTGAATGAATTAGGAATTCTGTGGTTGGTTTCCAATCGCTGCTTTGAATTCAAGTAAATCTGAAGTTCTAATGTACACGTTTTAAATACGCTAATCAATTAAAAATATATATAAATTCAGACATTTTTTTAATGTGACAAAATATTGTTTTGTTAGTTTTAAAATAGATCTAAAATCGAGAATAGGTGGATCTAAAATCTTTCCAAAATCTTTCCATCTAAAATCGAGAATTTTAAAGAAATAGATGCATTTTATTTAAATGATGCAAAATGTTATTTTTTAAAATTTAATGATTCCAATCTTGAATTTTGTTGTATTTTTGGGGGAAGATGGTGGTAGAAATAATTACCTTTCTCATTTATCTAACATAAATGACAAATATATTAACAAAATTTGACAATCATATACTAGACCATGCGGCAATTAAATAAATTATTATTATTTATTTTTTAAATGATAAAACTTTATTAATTTAAAATGCATTCGTAATATAACGTAATTTCAAGTGTAATATACTATAAGGCTATTTAAAACTCATATTGTGGTTTATACATTTAATTTTTTCAACATGAATATATTGCATTTAAAGGCAAATTTTTAGGTACGTTGAATATATGTTCTGCACTTATTTCTCTTTCATATTTTAATAAAAAGAGTAAAAAGCAATGGTTCATGAAATTTTTGACTTCCGTTTTTTAACGTTTTGTGATGTCCAGACAGAATCTGATTATTTTTGAATCATTATTCATATATGTGATAAGAAAAGTTTGTTCGTACTATAATTCCAAATTAAAGTACAGAATTTTTATGCTTATATATGTAGATTGGTAAAAATTGTTACCAGTTAGATCCTGTATAAAACGTCCTACAAGTGGCACTGTTATATTGTATTTTTCATACTTTTGGTACGTAATTGCGAAACTTAATTTGTATAATGATTATTTATAAAAAAAGGAGATTATTTAATTTTGTCTTTGATTCATCAACAAGGAGTGATAGCGCTATTATCCCATGAATGCTATTTTCAAAAGGTATCACAGCTGTATTTCAACTGTTATTCTGTAAAAAAGTGCCAAATTATATATTTATTCATTTAAACTATTTAAACTATGCATAATTGTTTAATTTTTGTTTGGAATATCAAAAAAGGGTAAGTGATTTTTTAATCTTAAATTTGTGAAACTATATGTTCAGAGAAATGCAATGTAATTCCAATTCCTATCTGTTAATGTGTAACTAAGCTATATGTTTGGCGGTATGATTCAGAAATAATTTTTTAAGTTACTTGTGAAAAAATAGAGGCAAAAATTAATAAATAAATAATATAATAAAGATAAAAATATAATAAAGATAAAAATAAATGAAAAGCACAATAATATATTTTCAGCTGAAATACAGTTTCCTATATCAAAAGTTAGACAACATGTTGCTGTTTTTTTTTTTAAATCTACTTATTTATTTCAACATTTTGTGCTCTACTACCAGAATCTGAAAAAGTGTGTGATGGTGGTGACCTAATATCAGACACCAATCAGAAAAAGCGTTTAATTAGAAGTGTAAGTTATTACTATTTATGCTTTAGTGATTGATGAAATGAAAAAAAATGCATACACCTAGAAAAGTTAGTCATAACTAAGGATGATGGGCCATGCTTGGGCATCAGTGTTGAATACTGGTAATGGTATACTCCCCCCCCCCCCCCCGATGCAATGAGATGGCAAGGAAGATGAGGTTTTGTCTTTTCAATAGTTAATAAAAGCAATTCCTCCCCCCCCCCCATAGAGCTCATAATGTTTCTCCCCCAGAGCCACAGAAATCTCTCCCAGAAGAAAGAGTATGAATTCAACATTGCTGTGCAAACGTGTAAAAAAAAAAAAAAAAAAAAAAAAAAAAAAAAAAAAAAAAAGACGATTGAGGATGTTTTTAGTAAATATTGACCTATTTTAGAGGTGTAAAATTGAAATTGTGATTAAGGCAAGTGGAGTAAGACGATGTCATTTAAAATCAGTGTCATTTAATTAACAGGGATTTTTCGGTATCTTATTAATGCAATATTAAGTTCCAGTGTAGTAACGCTGTTATTTATCCTAATACGTTAAATAATGCATATCCCTAGTTCTTTATTTGAATGGAAGGAACATTTTCGTTTATATAAGCTAATTCATCTGAAAAACCTTGACATTTTGATCATTATCCGAAGGGTGTAGTCTTTTGACCTTCGTGATTATCTCCATGCAGTATTATACAAAGCAGCCACATACAGAACATCCGGCGTAAGTGGTTATCATATACAATATTGCGTGCTCTACAATATAAATCTATTTAAACATTTTGTATGAAAAATTATATGGACTTTTTAGAAATATACTTTTAAATTTCAAGTATGCAATGCAGCGATTAACTTTATAATCATCCATGTTTTAATATTTTTTTAATATTCTCATGATGTGATAATATATTTAAATAAAGATATTATCAGATAAATAAAATAAACATGTGGTTTGAATTACTAAATTTCTCATAAATTAAATAATAATTTTTGCAATTTGCTCTCATACCTCCATGTCAGCATTTTTTTTAAAATCGCCATTTACATTTTGTAGTCAAACTTTTGCAATAACAATTTTCAAACAGATCTGTATTCTTTAAATGTATTAAATATAAAACATTACGAATCATAGTATACTAAAAGCAAAAATCCTAAAGAAAAGTGAAAGACATTTTTTGAATATTCGCCGAATATCATTTTAGAAAAGTGTAGAGCACTTTAACAAAAAGTAAAAATTATTGGATAAAAAAAGGAATAAAAACGATTGCTATTTCTCATTAACTGAAACTTTGTGTAATAAATTATGTTATGTTTTTTAATGTAAGGAATGCTACAAGTAAAGCTATTAACCGAAACTTACTTTTATTAACAAAAGTAGTGCGCTGATTTAAACTATTAAATTAAAATTGGAATATGTATATATATGTATTTTTTTTTCATACACCGTCCATTACTTCGTAAACGATGAAAATTTGAAATGGGAAACTTCTTATGAACTGAATACAGTGATACAGAAAAATTATATATGTAAATCCTTCGTAAAAAATCAGTATCTTGCGCAATGTATTGCAAAATAACAATAAATTAATAAAATAATCAAAATTTCCTAAATATCATTATAGGAAAAAGAAAACACCTAGATAGGACCAAATATAAAAATAGTATAAAATGAATGTTATTTCACCTTAAAAAAAGTACCGTTATTTCGGGTGTATAAGCCGCGGATCAAACAATTTTTTTTGGACCCAGAAACTTTATTTAGTGATTGAAGACAAATATTTACGGCGATCTAAATAGTTACATTTGTTTCTTAAAAAATTCTGGGTCGAAAAAGAATTGTTTGATCCGCGGCTAATACACCCGAAATTACGGTAATTCTTATAAACGATATCATGTTTATTCAGTATAAAGAATGCTGGAATGCTATTAGTAAAGCTATTTCATATTAATCGAAACTTTGATTTATAAACTAAAGGATGCTCATTGAAATTAAAACTAGAAATGCAATATATTTCTTATAGTATCCAATACATTGTAAACATTGAAAATTTGCAATGAGAAACTTCTTTTAGTGGAACTAAATTCAGTGATACAGAAAATTTGGAAATGTATATCCTTCGAAAAAATCAATATCTTGAGCAGTTTATTGAAAAAAGAATAATAATAGAATTAAAATTTACTAAATACCATTATAGGGAAAATGTAAAACACCTTTCATAGGATCAAATATTAAAAAAAGTATTTAAAAAGAGTAATTCTTACAAACTATATTACGTTTAATCGGTATAAAGAGGGCTATAACTAAAGCCACTTCATATTAACCGAAACTTCATTTTATAAACTAAAGTATGATAATGGAAATTTAATCAAGAAATGAAATATATCCCTTATATTGTCCATTGCGTCGTAAAATATAAAAAACTTACAATTAATATCTTCTACATGAAGTATATACAGTGATACAGAAAAATTGGAATTATAAATTTTCCTGAAAAATCGGTATTTTGCGCAGTTTATTGAAAAAAAAAAGAATAAATTAGTAAAATAATTAAAATTTGCTGAATATCATCACAGAATATATAAAGCACCATAAATCGGATCAAATATGTAAATCGAATAAAAAAATACTACTTGTTAAAAAAAGTTATTATTATAAACTGTATTTCTTTTATTCGGTGTAGGAAAATACTTTAACTAAAGCTACATCATACTTATCGAAACACAGTTGTATAAACTAAAGTATGCTAATTCAAATTAAAACTAGAAATGAAATATATTCCTTATATTGGCCATTACATCGTAAACGATGAAAATTGGCAATGAGAAACTTCTACATGAACTGAATACAGTGATATAGAAAAATTGGAAATGTAAATCTTTCGGAAAAATCAGTATCTTGGGCAGTTTATTGCAAGGAAGGAATAAAAAAAGATTGAACACCATAAAAAGGATCGTAGACAAATATCTTTTTCTGTCCCCAGCGAAAAGACGTCCTTCAGAAACCAGAAAAAATGAGACAAGTATTGATTGTAAAGTGCATAAAATATCTAGGGCGTGTAGAACGATCTATAGATATAACAACTATGGCATGATTCTATTTATTCTAACACGTAAAAAAGGAATAAAAATGTCATTTCTATATATATGTAAATGTGCCATTTGCATTTCTGTAAAATTTCAACATTTAATTATTATACGAAATTAACTGTGAAATTCGATTTTTTTTTCATTGTACTTCTTTAGAAAGTTATGCATTGCAAACATAGGAATTATTTTCGCCGGCCCATTCTGTAACCAATTTAAGTAATTATTAATAGATATTTATTTCATTAGTATGCAGTATTATTTTTCTTATATGTATTAAATTTGTGGATTAAAGAATGTAACATGATTTACAAATAAATCTTTACGGATATATCAATGTATTTATACATATGCTTTTTTACAAAAAAGCAAGTATATTTCTGTAAAGGTTTAGAAGGTATTTTAAACTAGCATAATATTTTCATTTGAAATTTAAATATATGTTTCAATTGGCATGGTACTAGTTGTATATGTTTAATAGTATGCAGATGCAAATTTATTGTACTGAACAAGATGTCGCTAATGTTTTATTTTCATATGTTTAAATGCATAATTCCAATTTGCACTTAAAAATCTGATAGTCTTACTGTATTTATCAAAAATGAATGTTGGTGAGAATATAAAAGTGTCCCCCTTTAAATGTGAACATTAAATTTTCTTCTGAAATGTTTTTATTATGTGCTAGCGGACCCACCCGGTGTTGCCTCGGAACGTGGTAATATTTTTAAAAGAACTTAAATTTTTATGATTTCATACAGTGGTGGTCAGAATTATAAGAACAACTGAAAATTTCGCAGAACAAATTTATTTCTGAGTTAAATAAAGTGAAATTTATACACAAAATGCTTTTTTATGCTAGAAATCGTTGTAGAATGCCAAACATTGGAAAATGCAAAATATGAAGGTTTTGTCAGAGTTAACAAAATATGTCATTATAAAAATTGGACAGAATCATAAGGACAATGAATGTTTTTGACTGAACACACTTATAATTAATAATCTCCTCGGTTCTTCTCAATCACTTTTGTCAGTGTTGACGTCACGGAGTTTGACAATTCTTTAAGAACGTTCTTGGAAAATTTTGAGTGATATTTTTCGATGGAAGACATGCGTTCTTGCTTGTTTTGAGATTATATACCATTTTTGCATACTTCGTATGCCAGAATACCCAACAGATTTTTCATTTGGATTCATATCAGGACTTCTGGCCGGCCAATCAAGTAGTTTCATGAAATTAGCATCCAACCACGAGTTTGAAGTTTGGGAAACATGGACCGAGGCATTGCGATAAACCAGCCGAACTTGCTGGTAAAAATGGCCTCCAATCGCTATTAACGGTACTTCTGATAAAACATTATCGCCCAATATATCAATGTAACTCTCAGAATTCCTCCTACCCTGCACAAAAACTATTGGAGCAGTTTACCAGCTGTGAAACCTCCCCAGACCGTTACTGAATCACTTCCACATGCATGCTTTGAGAAAATGGTTTTTTCTCAACGGAGATCATATTAGAAGTTGCAAAAACAATCTAGTTTATCCAAATTAATATTTTATTTCATCTGAAAAGACAGAATCCCACTTTCTTCCCATAGTATTGTAGTTTTTGGCAAACTCCATCTTCAGTTTTTCATGAACTTTTCTAAGAGGCGGTCTTGACACATGTTTACTGTAGCGAAACTTGTTCTTTCTTTTTGTAAAACATGTTGAACAATTCGAGTACTTGCAGTCTAAGTTCAATTCACGTTTTTTGGAGCAAGTTCGCCTTATTATCATCCCCCCCCCGTACAGAAACAGAAAATGGCCTGCTTGTATATCTTTGCCACCCATATTTACCGATATTTTAAAGATAATTGTAAATAACCGTTCTTGATCTATTAAACTTTGTAGCAATTTAGCACACAGAAAGTCCTGAATTTTGAAATGAATACATTTTTTCTTTCTGAAACTCCAAAAGTTTTGCACCTTGCGGCATGATTGAAAATCAGAATAATATGATCCCAAACGCTTACTACGCATTTATATCGTCTGGAAGTTCCGTGTGCAGAGCAAAAAATATGCAAATTTTACTTTTTAGAACACACAATTACAGTTGTTCTTATAATTTTGTCCAAATCAGATGACTGTATAAATTTATAATACATTTTATGAATATGAATTTACCACATACTTCCATAAAAACATATAAAAATAATCTTCGTTTTTCATTGGTTTCCAGCCATTAAATTTGCATAAGTCTCCCGCCAAATATAACCAAGATTTGGCACTATTTGCCTTGTCCTTATAATTTTGTCCACCACTGTATCTTTAACTCGATTTTGTCTGAAATATGTACCCACTCACTTTGTGAAGATAGAAGAAAAGCTGCTAATATTTGGCTTTTGTTATGTAATTTTTTTCATGATTTTTGGAAATTGTAATGAAGAATGCCCCATAATAAATTGGGACAAAAGTAGACCAGTAAATCGAAGGCTAGTGAAGACTTTCACCTTCAGTCAAGCTTTCAAATGAGGCCGAATTCTATTTTGGCTTAATTAAGAGCTGAGATAAAAAAAATTGACCCACCGGGGAGAGGGGGCATGTTCATAATATGAAATAGTGGTTCGAGGGTTTTCCGATGATATATCACATGAGGATTTAGCAGGTGGGCTGCGCACACACTACAAAGTCTTTAACACTAGAACCGCGGTGACGGGTCATTTTGACCCGTACAAAGTGAATAGGCATCGATTGAAACTAGAAATTTCTTCATAGAATAAGTTACATAGGTTCTGAATTAAAATAGTATTAAAAGTAAGTTAAATAGTTTTAAATAAAAATGTTGGTGCAAAATATTTTAATGAAATTTGAGCAAAATTTCCCGCGGTTCTAGTGTTAAACAATTGAATGATTTAGTTCTGCATTCCATCACCAGGGTGCGAACTCAATTCTTAAAAGCACTGCTTTTGACCACTCGACAATCTACACTCACATACATTAGGCAAATAGGTTGGCGGAATGAGGCAAAAATTTAAGATACTTGCTTAAATTATTTTTCGAAAATAGTGGTAAGTACCCTTTTAAAATTTTTATGAAAAATAAACAATACTCATCCCAGGGCTCCGTTAAAAGATCGCATCTAAAATAGCAGAAAACGGTAACATTTTAAAGATTCGATCTTGCCTCCCCTCCCCCCACAAAAAAATTATAGCCCTTTTTACTTCCGAAATCCATCGCCTCCCCCTGCTTTTTAAATCTTTATTATGTATTGTCAAAGAAAATTCCAAATAGATCAGTTCGTCAGTTTTCTTAATTGAAACAAATTCGTGCTTCAACAAAGCATTTCTTTTCCTTTTTAAAAATCGATTATTCTTATAAAGGAAAAAACTGCGGATCGATATTTATAAAATCTAAATATTATTAAATGGCGTTTAAAGAGATGCATCCCTTTAAAATCTGTAAATGATGTATTAAAAAAAAAAAAAATACGGCGTTATAAAGAATCCAAGAAAAAATATCATTTGTGGTTTGAAAAAACTGGCTTATAAATTGATTGAAGGGAATCATTCAATTAATAAATAATATTATCTAATAATGAAGGTCTCAATACGGGTATATTCAGAAAATTCTGAAAAAATTACAGAATGTACTTCTTATGTAGATATATATGTTTATAAAAAATTCGGCGGAACACCGATAGAACGTTCGTAAAAAAAATAACGAACATTTCGTTTATTTGGCACTTTATCACCGGTTGGCGACGAAGTAAAATTTGAAAAAATACTTTTTTTAGTCAAATACTTTATAAGGTAAAAATTTTTCATGTTGAACTATTTTTAAATATATTTATTTAAATAACTTTAGTTTTGTCGGTTTTAGTTTGTTATAACTATAGTTTTGTCATTTATATATTTATAATGAAAATCAACTATGAAATTATGAAATAAACGAAAATTAAATTAATCAAATTTGTTTCAATCTCGAAATCAAGTTCAATTGAGCAGTGTTGATTTAACCCATTCGTGCACACCACCTTTTGCGCAAATTTTATTCGGTTGGCAGCACTATTTTTAAAAGAATTAAGTTTAGTTCATTAATTACAAAAATGTTTCAATTAAATAAAATAAAGATTGCTGTTCTTTTTTACCGGTGTCAAAAACAGTGCTACATGCACCTTTTGAAGCGTCCCTAAAAAGGGACGCTGACACTAATGGGTTAACCCTTTCTTGCGCAGTGTTTCCGGGCTGGCAACACCTAATTTTAATTCCAAACTTGCAAACGGCACCAATAATATTTTAATATAATTTTGATTTTACAATGAAAGCTTAAATTAAGGAATTCGTAATATCTAGACAAGTCCTTTATAAATTCCGGTGTCAATCGAAAATTTCTCATTTTACTAATAGAATTCGCTTGCGCCGGAGAGGGTTAATTATGTTGCTATAGAAACAAAAAATTCTCCGATATTGAAATGTATAACTGTAACTCTGTTCATCTAGCCTTTATTTTGGAATATGCTTAAATATATGAAAATATATTTTTCAATCTGAAAATATATTTTATGTATAAATTTATTTTTACAGTATTAAAATTAAATAACTGCTGCGACAAGCAGTATATATATATATATATATATATATGTGTGTGTGTGTGTAATATAATATAATACATGCATTAAACTTTCTCATTGTTTAAATTCATTAAATACCATAACAGCATTCTAAAAATCTACTGACAAACAACTTTCAGTTACATGAAAATCGTTTGCTTTTGTCAAGGAAAAATGCAGCTCGCCAAATCGCGTGAAACCTTTGTCCATTCACGCCAAATACTCGAAAGTTTTTTATTTTTTTGCAAATTTTCTACTGAATTTCCGCCGCTAAATTTTACTGATCCTTTATTACATACATAAGTAGTTTAACTAGTGAGTATTTTTTTCAAAATTTTCTGAGTATGCCCAGTATGGAGACCTTCCTTCAAGTTGTAATTGAGCGACTGTGAAGAAATTTATGTATCTGAAATCAGTTCGAAATTCTACATCTTGATGTATAAAGAGTAAACCCATCAATACAATATTTGAAAATATTTATAAATAGTCTATAAATGCCACTACCCGCCAGCGCCTGCCGTGTGTGTTTCAGAACATGTGTTGTAGCTAATGATTTCTCAAAAATCTGTGTTTCTTTGAACGGAAATCAAGATATTTTATAAATGAATTTCTCAACCATTTACATGAATATGAAAATAATTTTTAGATTTTTTTTAAAGGGGAATTTTTTCCACGTCTGGCTGTGTAATTTTCGAGTTTTTAGGCCATTTTGAATTTAAAATACCACCCTTTGTTAAAAAACCCATTACATTTATCTGCCTGCAGTGCTAAATTAGACTAGCCCTTCTTTCTCTTTACCTATTGTCGACGAAATTATAGGGCTAATCTGGGGTTCAATATAAATCTATGCTTTTACTGAATTAGGAATTCTTTTCCATTCTTTTAATTTATGAAATTTAATTAATTTCTCAACTTTTATTACAATTTTAAAATTCTGAATCTCAGGTGCATCATGGAACACTTTGAGCTACTTTCAGAAAATATTTGAGCCCGTACAGGCCGTATATTTTTCTAGACATTGCACACAGACAGAGCGAAACTTTGTTTTATCAGTATAGATTTTTTATTGTTTCTTACATCTATTGAGTATTATGTAATAAACTAATCCCATGAGTCTTTGAGGCGTAAGTCACTTCACTGATAACCACCTTGCTTGTTGGCCACCATTACTTTTAAAATGTTTACATCGCCTAATAATTTTTTAATTTTGACTACCGTAAATTCCTGCATATAAATCCCCCTTTCCAAACTTTTAATAAACTTCATTTTTGCAAAAATCCCGATTTTAATCACACCTACCAAAAATGTTTAGTTGGAATGTGTTTTCATCTACACCTTAGTACTGAAGCATTTTAGGGTGCCAATAATTTCACCAATGTTAGGTTTTTTTTAATGCTCTCCAGTGAGCCCATTTGGCTATTTCAAAGAAAGTCGCGCACTGCCCTTTTTGTTTTAAGTCTCGATGTGCGCTACCCTTTTTAAAGATATAAAATAAGCCCTGAACCATTTTCTAAGCTTTTTCTTAATCACCTTCGATTTTTATTTAAAAAAAAATCCATTTCTTTTCTGTCTTAAATTATGGGACATTATTTTCTTTAATTTAAAAAATATCTTTGCATGGTTTCTTTCTGCATAACTAAAAGCATTATCCATTCAAAACTGATGATCTCATTCTGATGACAATTGAGTTCGACTTCATGTAGTTAAATAAACAAAACAATTCGCAGATAATCCGCTCCTTTTCTTTTTAGTTGCTATATAATGTGCTCGATTTTTGCAATAAGTATTATGTTTTAATAAAAATATTTTACACAATACTCCTTTTTCAACTTCTTGAAAATTAAATGAAATCGATCTATTAAAGTGGAGATATCATTTTTTAATAGTAAGGGAAAAATGGGATTTGCTTTTCAACATCTTTCTTTTAATCCCTCCTCGGCGAGCGTCTTTAAAAAAATAGCTTTTACATCTGTTTTATTAAAATAAGTTTTGGCCTGATATGATCATGAAAATTCCCTTTTCAGATAACTCACTATTTATAAGAAAAAAATAACCAGTGAGGATTAATAAAGGATTCCGGGCATCTTATGCATCACCTAAAAGTGACGATCGTCCCCAGATTTATTTTCTCTGTTTGTTTGTAGCTCAATATTTTCGTTATCCTGCACCAACACAACGCGAAAACTGCTCAGGCTCACATAATTATGTAGTCCTTTGTATACGCAAAAAAAGAAAATTTTAATAGCTTCTATCTTTCTAAATGAGAAATATTATTACTTAGAGAATTATAAAATTATTATATTTTGTATATAATAAAAATGTTAGAACTTTCCTATAACAGTATGTTTAAAGTATTTACGGAATATATCTTATCGTGTATAATTAATTTCTATTAATACACGTTAATCTGAACAGTTCTGATTTTTTTTTCAAGAAACTTCCATTTATGATGTCCCTCCCAATTCTCGACCAACCAACTGGGAGATCAACCAATGTTATCAAAGGGTGTGCTTACTTTTGGAATTTTATACTTTTTATCCAGGCAAACTAACAATGGTAAAATTTTGATTTTGAAATGTGTTTATGTTAGAAGAAAAATAATATATTACGTAAAAAAATAAAAAAATAAACCCTCATTTCACTCATGCTTGAAAATATTGTTTTCCTTTTTAATATAAGTAACATTTATTATATGACACAGTCAGGGCTCCCAAATGGTCCGCGAACTGAACATCAATATTTTTCAACAGAAAATTCCATAATAGGCTATTACAGAATTTGCTCTAAAATTAACTTCCAAAGATAGTTTCTTGGCAATTTGCAAGAAAAATCTAAAAGGAAAATTTCTTTAAGAAATTACTAAAGTTCTGTTGGCGGGCTATTTGGGAGCCCTGCACAGTGGCACAGGCAGGGGGGGGGGGACATTGGATATCACTTTTTTCCTTCAGTTTTTTTTTCTTTTTTTAAATCAAAGTATTCTACAACAAATTCTACAAAGTTAACCGTATAAGAACAGTATAAATTATCATGACTGTCACAGGAGTCATGTTATTGTTGGTGATAGTCTTTTATTGAATTATATGAAAGTTAATATTGAAAATTATGGCATTCATTATTAAAAATATTTAGAGATGGACGGCTATGATAGTATAATGCATAAAGATAACCTGCAGTTTTATGTACTCAAATATAAGTACGGCATTGCCACATAATTTGTATATTTGATTGTGTTACGTCTATGATGTAAAAAGAAATTAAAAAAGAAACTTCCTAATATATCTTTATAGCTATTACTTTCATAGTGAATTTTTTCATCTGAAAATTGCTAATACAACAATTACCTTTATGATATTTTTTATTTTTTATTTCTTAAACGTACGCTCTTAACAGTTATGCAGAGATTTTTCTTATATAAAGTAGCATCAATCAAAGAAATAAAATCATGCTTATGAAATTATACATTGAAACTAAGGGGTGTGTTAATGATCAATACGTATTTTAAAGAACAGATCACAAATTCAAAATATGACTTTAAAGTATTCGTTGCATTGTTCCGTAAAAAGATGATATCTAAAATATTTTAAATTACAAGAAAAAGAATTTTTCTTACATATATACATACCAATGGTGTCAGAGAATCCTTAAAAAATGTATAATTAATGCGACGCAGTTCGAAGGAATTAACTTCTTCATTATCTTGCATAGAGGAAGAAAGGGGAGCCTAGTTTTTGCAGATTAGTGTGATTCATTGAAGAGAATCCTTATATTGCTGATCGCGTGCTAATAAATATTTAAATACATCAAGACTTATCGTTGAATAGAACCTGCTTATACTGCTATTTCAAGAACTGTATGCACATTGAGTTTTTAGTATTTTCAGTCATATCTGTATGGAAAATCAGTCATTTATATTTATTTATTACAGTTTTGTTTTATTTGTAACTATATATATCAGGGTTCGCACACTCCTTATATTTTGTAAGGACTCTGGCACCACTATTAATGATAAGAAAATTTATATTTGGTTTTTAAGAAGCAGAATTCGCAACCACTTCCTCGATTCGCAATTTTCGCAATATTTTTCTGCAGTGAAATGCATTGAAAATACTGTAAAAATTTAGTGGTAGAGCTGTGCGAACCCTGTATATATATATTCTATATTCATTATAGATATTAAATACTAGTATTACACAATGGTTCTGTACATACCGTAATTTCGGGTGTATAAGCCGCAGATCAAACAATTCTTTTTCGACCTAGAAATTTCTAAGAAACAAATAAAACTAGTTATATCGCCGTAAATATTTGTCTTCAATCACTAAATAAGATTTCTGGGTCCAAAAAGAATTGTTTGATCCGCGGCTTATACACCCGAAATTACGGTACATACATATATATACCGGGTGTCCCAAAAATGACTGATGGATTTTAAAATTCAATAACTTGCAAACGGTGACAACTATTTTAAAAAATTTTGTAGAAGGGTTATGTATAATGTCAGGAGTTTTTTTACCGTATTTTTTTATTTTAGTTCGCATATCAAACAATAGGTAGCGCTGACGGCGATTGAAGGCCAGGTGATCAGTGCTGAGTGAAGCGTCGACCTGGACTTCAATCGCCGTCAATGCCACCTATTGTTTGATATGCGAACTAAAATAAAAAATTACGGTAAAAAAAACTACTGACATTGTACATAACCCTGCTGCAAAATTTTTTTAAATAGCTGTCACCGTTTGCAAGTTATTCAATTTCAAAATCCATCAGTCATTTTTGGGACACCCGGTATATAATAAAACATTATCCCGTAAAATACGGAATTTGTATTGGTACCAGCCAGTACTATTTCAGGAGATCTAGCAGCCAGTACTATTTCAGGAAAGAAACTTCCATTAATTCCAGAAAAAATTCCGCGTTTTCACAAAAAAAATTCTGTTATTTATTATATTTCAGTATTTTGCTTCAAAGACGGAAAAAAAAATATATAACATATGCACATTACTTTTTCAACGAATAACGTACATCCTTATGAATTTCAATATCTGCATACAATTCAAACAACAGAAATGAAATAAGATTTACCTCGGGGAGGGTTCAAACCAGGGAACTGTTCTCTTCTATGTTAGTGCTCTTACCCTTTGCATCACGGGAACACGAGGTATATTTTCGAATAGTCTTACTTATTCCTGATACCTTTTACGAAGTAAGGCCAAGATGCTGAAAAAGCGGATGTATTTTCGTAGCGATAATATTTTCCAATTGAGTATAAAATTCTGAATGTTTCCATAATTTTGTATATTTAGCTTTTTATTTTCATGCTATATACAAGAAAAGTTTTAGTCTTTAAAATATTACATGCATGATAAAAGTATTACAGTAAAACCTCCAAAGAGCGGCCAGCGTTGGGACTGAGTAAAAGTGGCCGATTCTTAGAGGTGACCGGTATATGGAGGTTTTGCTCCAACTTATTAGAAAAATCAAACAAAACTATTTAATTCGATAAAATACTTCAAAAAAATTACAATTTTTAAATTATTTTTCACATTAAAGAAATCTGTTAGTTTCATATATTTTGTATAATTCGAACTTATTTATCTTCAATCAATAGAATAATACCTGTGGTTTTATTGTACAAATCTTCGTCGTTCTCATTTAGAGTAAAAATTTTAATGTGTCAAATATTTGCGAGGACTTCTTCATAAGACTTTAATTTGGTCTCTTTTTCAATTTCCTGTACATCCTCACTTAAAATTTCAGCATCCTCTTCTTTCATCAAATCCTGAACCATTTCCGGTATCCTTTCGTACATACTGATACGGATAAATGATTATCAATAGAAATAAATTTCATCTGGCATTATGTCGGTAATTTTTGCTGCTATAAATAATGCGTCTAATTCACTATCGCTAAGATTGTTACTTGATTATTTTTCAAAGATGTTACCGACATTTGATAGTTTTTAAAAAGCAAATTAAACCTCATAATTTTGAAAATGTAAACATTTATGTCTTTTTTATTAAATATCAAAAATTAAAGAAATAAAATGATGAACACAGGGGCGTGCAAAAAGAAAATTGCGCCCGGGAAAAAGTTTTATTTTTGCGACCCACTACCCCAACTTTTTCTTGTGACTGGCCAAATAATGATATTGGTAATATAAATTTGGTACCCCCTAAATTTCCGTGCCCGAAGCGACCGTCCCCTTCGCAAAGCGCTGGATAAATAGGTGTAATGTCGCAATTTACAATGCTCTCGGCTTTTTTCAGTGGCCGTATCGAAGTGAATTTCCCTGGCCGCGGCCGGTTTTCAGAGGCGACGGTGTTCGGAGGTTTGATCTAATATTATTTCAATACGACTCGTTCCGTTCTATGAAAAAATGGCCGGTTGTTAGAGGTGACCGCTCTTCAGAGGTGACTGTTAATGGAGGTTTTACTGTATAAGTAATAATTGTTTTTGCAGGATTTTTGTAATAGTGTTGTAATATTATTTTTATTACTTTTTTTATATATATTCATTAATTTTTTCAAGAATACTAACAGACTTTTTTCCCGCATGTACTTTTTCAAATTATTTGTGTGATGATCTACCGTAAGCTCAATTAAAGGATTACTACATAATACAAAAATTAAATTTCCTTTATTCCTTATGTTTTATGTTTGTATGTCCGCCAGTTTTAAAATAATTTTGTTATTAGATTTCTGATGTGTTTTAAGTTTTATGTGTGAATCTGTTAAAGTGAATTGACTAAGAAATATTAAAATTAAAAATAGAATCTTTCTCATTTTAAAACATCCTCTAGAAATTAAAAAAAATAATAATAGTAATAATAAAAATCAAACATTATTTCAAAATCATGATGAAAAATAAAGTGTAATACTTTTTAACTGTTTCAGACACACAAAAAGAATTAATGAGATTATACATATATTTTTAAATTAAAAAAAACTCTTTAATAGTTTTTTATTGAAAAAAAAGCAATAAAGAAAGAAAGAAAGATAAAAACTCAAGTTGTTTACATGTATATTCATAGATGGCGCCTTAACATGTATCGTATTACTTATCATCATTTTATGACTTACTTTACTTTCATTATTTGAAAACCCATATTAGAATAACACAATTCACCATCGATAAATAATTGGATATATGTTTAATATAAAGCCGCATTTAGCTAAATGGAGGTTTCGTTGCAAATATTGTCACTTTTAATTACTTTGCTTCGGAAATACAAGAATTATTTCGGAACATCTTTAACGGAATAATTTTTATTTTGAAAGCAATAACAGAAATATTCCGTAAAATTTAGGGAAGCCCTACTGGATTTATAACGATTTATAATCTCAATATTTCGATTACGGAAATCGTACTGTTTTCTTAGAAAAATAAAACTATTCCGTAAAATTTTACGGAAAGATTTCTCTATATTGGATTTTTTTTACTATAATACAACAATTTATTCTCATTTATGTAATCACATAAAATAACAAATATTTAATTAATGTAGTTAATCATTTTTATGACATCTTCTAGAGAAATCTATCTGTAGAAGCTATTTAGCCCCGAAGAAGTATTTAAATGTTAGCAAATTACTTTACGGAAATGATAACAAAACCAATTAAATGCGGGACAATTTTTCCAAAAATTAATACAGTCAAAGATCTATAATCCGCACACCCATAATCCACTGTTTTCTATAATTCACGTTATTTTACGAATGTAAAAAATGAAATAAACAGTTAAAAAAATTACAAATTAGTGATCCAAAAAACGTTTTTTTAGAAAAATTAAAAAAAAATGAAAAAACAATGAGGAAACAGTGAATTATGGGTGTGCGGATTATAGATCTTTGACTGTATAGGGTAATTCCATGAGCACATGTCGTGCAAGTCACATACTAAGATATTGAATACCAGTATTTTAGAACGGGAAAATGTGATTTATTTTATCAGAGATAGTTCATTAATTGAATAAGGCCATGCAAACCTTTCGAAAATAACGGTGGCCAACAATTTAGCATTTACGAAAAATGTGACTTACACGACAATTGCTCATGGAAATACCCTATAGCTTTTGCAAAAAGGTCTGAAACACACAATCAAGATTTGAGCTGAATAGAAAACATCGTTTTGATGATTTTTTTACTCCCTCGTGTATATTCTGTTCCCAAATACATCACACCATGTTAACATAAACATAATTGTAATATTTCATTTAAATTATAGTCTCGAAAGTTAAATAATGAGATCATTTTCAAAATTGGCTGAATTTATTCAACTTGTAAAAATAGGAACTAAATGTATATTTGATTAATAAAAATACATAGATGAGAATAACATAAATAAAACAAACTGAAATTTAATGGTGTAGTTAAAAATATATTTAAACTGCAAATGACGGAAATTTTAATATAATTTAATGAATTATTTAATAAAATATCAGAATTAAGTTTACTTAAAAGAAATATGAAAGCATGCCAAGAAAAGAAAAGAAAAATAAATAATTAAAAAATCTATTCATAATTTAATTGAAAAAGGATGTTCTTTAATATTCATGTCAGCGAAGTAAGTAAAAGTTATATCTATAGAATCAATATTATTCAGCAGTCTTCCTAGAACAAACATGGTTTATTTAGTTCAGTGAGAACAGAATGATATTATCAATGTAATGTCATTTTTATGGGTATAATGACATTTTCGTGTTGCAGATAGTATAGTAAAAATATAGCACAAGCAGAAATTGTCAAACGAAAGATTTATATAATGTAGAATGATGAAGGTTTTCCTGTTACATACGATAAATTCATTATCTAATATTCTTTGTGTACTCTTGTATGTAATATGAATAACATAAATTGAATGGATTTATGTATTATTGAGTTAAAAAATAAATTGAAGTGTGAATGATGTGCATAGAATTAAAAATATCAACGACAAATTCTAATGTTACGACAATGAGATACGAAACAGTTGAGAATTTAAATCCAAACTTTCTTTTACCCTTTGCACTCGATAAATGACTGCCACTCCCTACTAACGTTGTCAAGTGTCCTTCGTAAATCGGAAAGCCAAATGCTTTGGACACCACTAATATCTTACAGTTTATTTCGTCATTATTTATCATAGATTATTCGGCCGTTATATAAGGCAAAGAAAATTAGTTTAAAATACTGGTGAGTGTAGCATTTTGAGCACCCATTTCTACGGGCGTGGTCAGTGATAATCAACTCTCGAGTGCAAATTGCTAATTGTTGATAAAGATTTTATTAAAAATTAATGAAAATAAATTTTGAAACAATAAAAATAGCTTTCATATGCAAAATATTTGCATAAATCGTGCCAATGTTTTAGCGTGGACTGAGTTCCGTTTCATATTTATGGCTTAACCCTTTCCGGCGCAGACAAATTTTGTTCGCAAAATTAGAAATTGTTGACTGACACCGGAATTTACAAAAGACTTTTTTAGAAATGAAGAATTCCCTGATTTAAGCTGTCATTGTAAAAGTAAAATTTTACTAAAATATTATTAGTGCCGTTTGTAAGTTTGGAATTAAAATTAGGTATTGCCGGAGTGGTAACACTGCGCCGGAAAGGGTTAATGAGGCTTCGTAAAATGATAACTGATTTTTTAAACCTTTTAATTAGAGCCTACAGATTCAAATCATAACACATATTTTAATGTTCGTGCGAATCCCGTTATTTTCCAGGAAAAAATATAAGTAGTTTTAATATATATATATATATATATATGGGAACGTCCAGTGTTACTCTTGTGATCATTCGAGCGAATTTGCATAATTTCTTAAGAAAATTCACTTGGATTTATTATTTTATTAAAAAATAATTATTATTTTATTAAAAACATTATTTCATTAAATTTAAATTTTTAATAAAAAATGTTTTTATTTTAATTATTTAATTATTTTTTTATTTTATTAAATTATTTTCTTTAATTATTATAAAAAAATATTTTATTAAAAATATAATTAAGATAAAAATTGATGTAAAATGTTAAACACACTTGTGGTCTACTTTCGTAAAATTTATGCAATTTGTTACAAAATGTATTTTGCTTGTCTATGTAATAAATCAAAATTTAGTTAATCTTGTGCCCAGAGTATCACAAGAGTAATAAAATTTTGATTTAGTATGTAGACAAGTAAAATGTTTATTGTTAAACATTAGATATATATTACGTGAGTGAAATACAGTGATACTTTTATTTAACTGGTTATATCAATTTTTATCTTAATTATATTTTTTAATAAAATAACTGGGAAATTATTTATGAAAATTACATGAATATAAAATTATTTATGAAGAGTTTCTAATTGTCACAGAATTTCTGAACGGACCTTCCTATATACCTCACCTTATTTAATCGTGCGAAATTTTACATTATTTAATGAGAAATTTTATATGAAAAAATAATGGTATGGGAAGAATGTCCTTGTCTGAAAATTACAGGGCCTGTACGAACCTTGGTATTATTCATATCCTAGGAATGAGATTATCTTTCTCAAACTGCATAAATAAAAGTATTCACAAAACGTATCTAGTCTATGAGTACTTTTATCCTATGTACAATTTTAATATATACATTAGGCAGTCAGGAATCTTTCATTAGCACCATAAAATCATTAAAAAATTACTTCTTCAAATGACGTAACTGAAGTTCTTTTAATATTTTCATATGAAATTCAATAAATGTTTTAGAAATATCTTCTTTAGAAATAATATGTTTTATCGAATTACGTTAGCAGTATGTCATATCTGTTTTTGAAACTTTCAAAATACCTATTCTTAAAAATGCCATAGCCTAAGTTATTAAGAAATGTAATCAAATCAAATCTGTTCGAAAATAATTTTGTGCTATATCAGAAAAATATATTTTTTTAATAGTTATATATTTAATGATTATTCTTAAATATGCGACATCAGTATATACTTAAATATACTAATTACTTTGCAAAAACAATTTCATACTTCCTTCTAGAAAATCATAATGCTTGCCAAGAAAATATGTTGATAATCTATTCTGTGCCAAAATGCATTTCCAATATTTTTTATGAAATGTAATTAGACCGTAATCAAAATATTGAGAAGGCGTATAATAAAATAATCAATACGCACTCATGAAAGTTATTTTAAGTGGATGCCGTTAAGAGGAAAAAATCATTATACTATTTTTTCATACATTCATTCAAAAAGAATCTAGTAAAAATTATAGTGCCGGAAATAAATTTTACGATTAAGTTTGAAGTCTAGCTCTGATGTATAAAAGCATTGAATAATTATTTTTATTGGATTTTAAAAAGGTTGAAGTAAGGTTTTATTAATGAAAACAGTGCGTGAAATATAATGTGAGCTAATATAATGTTGTGTAAATCAGTGGAAAATGTATATTTCACAGACATGTCAATCAAAAATTGACATATCTTGTAACAACATAAACACTGTGTTTGTTTTGTTAGTACTCCATTTAACCCCTTTAGGGGCGGCGGTATATATTATATAACACCTACGATTGATGAAGATTCACACCAGAAAAATTTTATTAAATTTCACTTTTCTAACTTTAGTGTAAAACAGTCGTGAAATTGCTTTTTCTCAATTTGATATAACTTTTTTACAAATTTCCGGTGGGAGTTCAGAATTACTCGAACGCAATTGCTTGCCCCTCTAAGGGTTAAGTGACTCAGTACCTCTTGAACTTTTATTAAATTTAAACATGTTAAGGTACGTTTTTTACATAATCATAATGAATTCAATGAAAGAAAATAATTCTATCAAGAAGTTTTTCAATTTTTCAGGAAGACACGTAAAATTATTATTATTATTATTTTAAATTAAGTAATTTTTAACAGTAGAATGACGGTGAGGAGCCATTTTGTCCTCTACCAAAGGAATATATTACGTCTCGAATCAGAAATACCCTAATTTCCTGCGTATAATCCGCGGATCAAACAATCATTTTTCGACCCAGAAATTTTATTAAATAAAATATAACTTTTCAGATTGTCGTAAATATTTGCCTTCATTTACGAAATAAAATTTCTGGGTCGAAAAAGAATTGTTTGATCCGCGGATTATAGGCAGGAAATTAGGGTATTTTAAAAATGTAACTTTAAAAGATGCAAAGGGAAAAAGTAGGTTAAATAAAAAACTTAAAGAGTTTTAAGTAACATTTCTGGTATAAAATATTTTTAAAAAACTAGGGTAAAATTTTCCGTCTTTCTAGTGTTAAAATGTATCTTCTCACACAATTTTGATCATTTTGAGCTATTTTTTTTAATTACTCATAAAAGTGTGCAATAAAGTTTTAAGTACAGGATTTATCTTAAGTTAATTAACTGGGAGAAAAAAATGTGCTAATACGTAGAAAATTACAGTAAAAACTGAATTTATTTTACATTTAATTTTTTTTACTGAATTGTAAATCCGATACTTATATTTATCAAATAGACCATGTAGAGAAACCCCTGAAAAATTGAGTCATTTGAACAATATACATAAAATTTTTATCATTTTGAACATGCCTATTCGTCTGAAAAACATAGCTGAAATGGCTTGTGACATTTAAAGGGATGTATTCGTGTTCTTTTAAAACACTTTCTGGCAAACTGTGCCCAGTCCGGGATACCTAATTTTAATTCGAAACTTGCAAACGGCACCAATAATATTTTAATAAAATTTTGCTTTTACAATGAAAGCTTAAATTAAGGAATTCATAGTATATCAAAAAGTTGTTTCTAAATTTCGTTGCCAGTCGATAATTTCTTATTTCACTCACAGAATTTTTCCGTGCCGGCAAGGGTTAAACTGTATTTATAATACTCGGATATTTACAGAACGTCATAAGAATGTACTAGGGGTAATAAAGTATAATTTAAGAAACAAATAAGAAAATCGGTATTTTCACTATTTGTCGCCAAATGAAACATACCGAATCCCCTTAAATATAATACAGAAAAGTAAAGTAAAAGATTTGGTTCACGTGGAAATCTACCAGACAGTTTTAATGGAAATATTATCTATGGAAGTCATCTTGATAGGAGGCTTTGTATAAAACAGTTGAAAAAACTCTTTTATACAGATAAGTTACTGAGGAAAATAAATATATACTGTAACGTTTGTGACTACAGAGAATATCTACAATTAAATACAAAACACATAAGGAAATAATTTCAGGAATAACACGATTTAAAACTGAAATGAAAATAAAGAAACACCTAAATTCGTACGATAAAAGCTTAAGCATTTTACAAAAAAATAAAATGGATAAAAATGTATATATAAAAATTGTTATTGTTCTTTTTTTTGCAAAATTTGCTATAACGGTGGATGTATCTAAACGAAAAAAATCGATATTTATATGAAAATTAATTGATACAAATATTAAATTAGCAATTGACAATTTGCTTTTAATTTGATTTCTCCAGAAATTTTACGTTTTAAATCTAGCACCAACTACATCGAAAAAAAATTTACCGTAATTTCGGGTGTATAAGCCGCAGAACAAACAATTCTTTTCCGACCCAGAATTTTTTAAGAAACAAATATAACTAGTTAGATCGTCGTAAATATTTGTCCTCAGTCACTATATAAGATTTCTGGGTCCAAAAAGAATTGTTTGATCCGCGGCTTATACACCCGAAATTACGGTAATCTGCAACATAAAAGAACCAACTTGTAAATGTGCTTTAATTAGCTTCACATTTATCAGTCAATGTGGCATATGTAAACAGTAAAAAATAGGTTAGATTTCAGTAAATGATTGGGAAAATCATAACGGAATATCCCTTTAAGGTGCAAACTACTTACATTGCAATATGTTGAAATGACTCAGTGAATTCGGAATTTACATACAAAGTTTTTTCCAACTAATTAAAACCTATTGATCCCGAACATAATAGACGGAAAATATTCGTACAGTGTTGCCAGTGGTCAACTTTTTTTTAATTTTTTGATTTCTTGATTCGCACCAATATTTTGAAATTATAAAACTTTCTTTGTTTAATGACATATTAGATAAGTTGAAAACAGAGGGAATTTTACCATTTCAAAAAGTGTTGCCAATCAACAAATCGGAATTAAAAAAATAGCCCACAAGCAACACTGTATCTGTATTGAAATTCAGGTACCACATAGCATTTGGGTATCAAGATTGTTCTAAGGGTGTTTTATGTAATAGAAGACAGAGACACAAAGGGTTAAGAAAGCTATTTCGACAAATTTAGACATTGTTAAAAACCGCATACTTGCCAGACCAGATCTTAAAGATCTGCGGCTCTCAAACTTTAGAGCATTCCTTTTAATATCGCAATTATTTTCAGGAACATTAGATAGCATGAGAAATTTGATGTTGAATAAAATGTCTGAGGCATATAACCAGCAGTCAATGTTTAACCCTTTGCCGCTTTCGTCGCAACACATCACCTTCCTTTCGAAAATTTGGGTTTTATACAGTAACGAAAGAAAATGAAATTTGCCTTATTTTATTAAAGCATTATGTCCCTATATAGTGTAAATGTAAGTAACTTTCTTTTAAAAAAAGTGGTGCCAAACGAATAAAATTTCTGTAAGAGAGACCGGAGTCAAAAGGGTTAAAGTAAATAGAAACTTCCATCAATGAAGAAAGTTATAAGAAGGTATTTTAAAAAAACTTTAAGTGTGATCTTATGTCAGGTGTATCCATATAGATTTACACTTGTGTTTTTCGATGGAGCACAGCAGGAACAGGCTTTAACCCCTTGAGAGGCGGTGGTATATTTTATATACCATCTACGATTGATGAAGATTCACACCAGAAAAATGTTATTAAATTTCACTTTTCTAACTTTGCTGGAAAACAGTCGGGAAATTGCTTTACTTCTTTTTGATATAACTTTTTTGCAAATTTCCAGTGGGAGTTCAGAATTACTCGAACTCAATTGCTTGCCCCTCAAAGGGTTAATAGCTGACGTTCATATAACTTGCTACTGCTCGCCGTAAAACAAAGTTTGGTAGCACTAAATAGCCAAGTGTAACCAATGATCAATAATTGATAATAGTAAAGGAAACAGATCCTGTTGAGATGAATCAAAATCACAACTTCATCATGATGATAGAAGAGTAAAGTATGGAGAAATCCTCATAAGTACACGATTCATCATGTCATATGGAGTTTTGAAGAAATAGAAGTAACTTATTGTCTGAAACTTATTTATCCTCCAATTGAGTTCTCTAAACTTTGGGAACATCTTCTGTAGTCATTTAAACCTACATATAGATTTTTTAAAATCACCTATGTTAATTTTAAAAGACATATTATATCATTCCATCAGTTATCATTTGCAAATAATTTTCTTTGAACAATATCACCATAGATTTTAAATATTCATATGGTCTTCTGAATATCAATTAGCATTGGTGTCAATTGGAAATATCCTTACGAGCTCTTAAATCACTACATCTTTCTTTGAATTTTTTTAGGTAGGACGTTTCGATTTCCCCATATGATACTGCAATTACTACATAAAATACTACATTCTAACACTCAGACTAACATTTAAAATCTCATTTAATTACGCTGAAGTTACATTCAAGATGCATAAACATGGATGCCAAGGTGTTGCTTAACAAGCATACGATGGATAGAATTGTAGAATGATTTCACTAATATTTTTTTCTTTCTCTGTTTTATATTTGTGGAAATCGTGATAAAAACTGCATAACAACGGCACACCTGTTGAGCGATTTACACCAAAACTAACCAGCACCATTTTATTTCAAGGACAAACAGAATATATTTTTTTATTAAATTCCGTACATTAGTTCTTGAGACAGAAGGCCCACAAAATTTATGTTGCATACAGACACACAGACTCCCAGACAGACATTTTGTAAAAACATGTTTTTAATGATCTTTGACCCAAAAAAGCTAGGAAATCCATCAGAAACCGGAATTCGAAGATTTTGACAAATCCAATACTGTCCTACCTTCTTTAGGTATTCACGGGCTTCACAACCCCGGGGCACCCGAGTGATCTTTCTCTTTCCATTTCCTGTTACTCCTCTTGTCTTCCTTTCATCTTTGTTTCACTCTCGTTGTGGTTTCCTTTTCGGAAGTGAGGGCAACTCTGTATGAGCCGATATCATCCTGTATATCGACTTATGGAGATTTGTAAACCACCCACGTGTTGGCCGTGCGTGGCGGCCTGTGTCCCTGGAAAGGGGATCCTGGCAGTTGAGGGAAACCAACACACTGCTTTGGCCTCTGCTTCAGGTAGACGAAAGGTGCATATTGGTCCCGTATGCATCAATCGGCTGGTCAGCTGACTTTTGTCACTGGCTTTAGGGATCAAGTGATGGAGCAACTACTAGTCATCTCGTTAAGGGTGGAGACTGACATAGGGTTGTCTTGTGACCGTATGGGCCCTGGTTAGCACTGGTGCACAAATGTGCATCCCCTTGTTGGGCTCGGTAGTGGGTGGTGCGACCGGGGTCTCAATTTTATTACTTTTAACATGGATGGGAAAACTTCATTTTCTTCTATGTCTCTCCCCAGTGGAGAGCAAGAAACTGTACAGACTTCTTCCATTACACGCTTTTTTATCGTTAAACGTACTGATAGCCACTCTGATAGTTCCTTTGGTAAAACGTCACCATTTCTCATAGCTAAAACTTTCCAGTCTGCCTTAGTGAATGGTCATACTATAAAAAAAATTAAAATCTGGAGATTTACTAGTTGATCTTTCTACAACTAAAGAATCACAGCTTCTTTCTAATAGCTCTACAATAGCTCTACCTTTTTCTGTTTCTGTTCAGGTGCATAAAACTCTAAATACAAGCCGAGGTGTTATTTCTGAGCCAGACCTTTTATTCTCTACGAAAGATGAACTCTTAGAAAACCTAAAAGACCAAAATATTATAGATGCACGTCGTATCACGATCCGTCGGAATGGCCAAGTCCTTCCTACAAAGCATGTCCTTCTCACTTTTAATAGCCCTACTTTACCTACAAGAATTAAAGCTGCTTACCTGAATTGTCCTGTCAGGCCATACATTCCTAATCCTCTCCGTTACTTTAAATGTCAGCGATACGGCCACACTAAAACTAACTGTCGTGGTTCCCTTACCTGTGCACGCTCTGCAGAAGTTGACCATGACAGCAATTCATGTGAAAATTCAGTACGCTGCATAAATTGCAAAGGTAATCATACAGCTTTCTCTCGCTGTTGCCCAAACTGGATCCGTGAAAAAGAAATTCTAACTGTAAAAATAATGCAAAATCTTTCCTACCCAGAAGCTCGCAAATTCGTAGAATCCAGAACCCCGTCTGTCGGCGTGTCTTATTCAAGCCTATTGAAACAGCAGTCTAAATCTGTAAGACATATCAGCACCCAGCCTGACTTGTGTATGTCATCAAAAAATTCAGCCAAAACACAATCAACAAACACCCCAATCAAAGAGTCCCGTGATATCTGTTACCTTCGTCAGAACCTGTTACTATTTTACACACACCTTGTCAGTCACAAAAATCTTCTGCTCAACCTAAAAAATCAACTGAACTCCAGACAAAGAGTAATAAAACTACGTCTAATAAAAAAATCCTAATCCACCTATATCAAATTTTCAAAAACCTGATACTAGTGAAAAGCCAGAGACAGTTACATCTAATAGAAAAAAACTTGATTAATCTACATCTAACCTTCAGAAGCCCTGTCCAGCTCAAGCCAATAAACCAAGCCAAAAGACAAAAGAAAATAAGACCATTAGAGGATCTCATCTGTGGCAAACAATGACTAAAAAACAGCGAAAATCACATGGCTCAGTTATAAACTTGAAAGATCCGAAACAGCTACATAATTTCGTGGCAGAGGCTATGGAGGAATCTTGCAACTCGAGTACAGATGATGAAAATATTGCTGTTGAAGAATATGCCCCTAATTAATTTTACATTCTTAAAATTCCGTTTTCTAAAAATAAATAAATAAATAAATATACCTTGTGCATCATTTTTTACATTGGTTCTATTTTAACAATTATTGCTTTAATTTTACACATTTTAATTGTTGTTTTATCTGTTTTAACTAAAGTTTATGGATTGTTTTAATTCTACATTTTATCACTTTTACTTACCCTAATTTCCTGCGTATAATCCGCGGATCAAGCAATCATTTTTCGACCCAGAAATTTTATTAAATAAAATATAACTTTTCAGATCGTCGTAAATATTTGCCTTCATTTACGAAATAAAATTTCTGGGTCGAAAAAGAATTGTTTGATCCGCGGATTATAGGCAGGAAATTAGGGTATGATGGTGACATTCTTATGATGGAGTTTGACCTTTATTTATGATGGTTCTTATTTTGACATAGTCTTGGCGCAGCATGTCCTAGGGGGAATTTGCGCCATAAAACCCTATTCAACCAACCAACCAACCAATACTGTTTCCTTGTAAAGATAGAAGAAAGTAAAAAATAGTTCTCTGTTGCCATTCAAGAACGCTGGCAATACTGAAAACTATTTTCAAACTAATGGCTGGTTCCCTAAGTAAAAGACAGGACGTAAATAGGCATGTCGGTAGGTTTTCATAAAAGTGCAATTGATGCATCTTGATAGTGCAATACAGCGAAGGAAATCCAGATTGAAGTGTATTAACCCTTTCCGGCACGGGCAAAATCTGTAATAAAAAAAGAAATTATCGACTGACACCGGAATTCACAAACTAATTTTTTAAATATTTAAAAAAAAAAAAACTTAATTTCAGCTTTTGTTGTAAAACCAAAATTTGAGTAAAATATTACTGGTGCAGTTTGCAAGTTTGGAATTAAAATTAGGTATCCCAGACCGGGCACAGTGTGCCGGAAAGGGTTAACAGAGTTCATGCGGGTCCTGGAATTTCAAAACCAGAAAATTCTTCGGTACCACTATATTCTATTGAAAAATCTCTACTTAAATAAGCCGAAATTTTGCGCGTCTGAGCGAGATTTCATTTTCTTTTCTTTTTTTTTTTTTTAAATAACAATCTACTGATATATTCCCTGTAAAATAACGGTGTCCGTATGAACCCTGAATAAGAAATTTGACGATTAACTAGTCTAAATGAACATAACCAATTTATTAATTAAATTTGTACCACTGGGATAGCAGCAAGCACTTTAGAAGATTTTAGTCCCAGAAGAAATAGAAATCGATAGGAAATCAAAGTAGAGAAAACAATCCAGAACCGGATATTGGTAAACTTCCGTCCCAGCAGAAACCTACCTATATATTGACAAGTTCGCTGCCGCTTACGTGAAGATGTGATGATAGTCATTTCCGCACTGTAGTGGGTTTTTCTCAGAAGCCGATTTTCTTTTTATAACAAAGAATCAATGAAATATTTTCCCGCGCCAGCGTGTGACTGGCTATTGGACATCACGCGCTTTCACGTGAGTGTCAGTGAATGTGTTAAAGAAAAAATGACGCGTCGAATTATTGCACCTACCGGAAAGTTCTTCCCCATAATATTATTTCAAATTACAAAATACGTGCACATTTTTATTTGGGACATATGTGGCTGTCTCTCTCTATCATTGCATTTATATGTGTGTGCTATTTTATATTACAGTGTTCGCACATTTACATTTTCTGGCACTACTATTAAAAATTAGAAAATTTACATTTACTTTTAAAAACACAGAATTCACAACCACCCCGTTTATTCAAAATTTTTTCAATAATTTGCCGCAGTGAAGTACTTTGAAAATATTCTTACATTTTAGTGGTAGAAGTGTGCGAACCCTGTATTACCGGAAACAATTGATACTCATGTAATTATTAACCCTTTCCGGCACGGCCATAATCTGTAAGTAAAATGAGAAATTTTCGACTGACACCGAAATTCACAAACGAATTTTTTAGATAATTTGAAATCCTTAATTAAAGATTTTATTGTATAAGCAAAATTTTACTAAAATATTATTGGTGCCGATTGCAAGTTTGGAATTAAAATTAGGTATCCCAGACCGGGCACAGTATGCCGGAAAGGGTTAAGCGAGACGTGATCATATAAATATGCCTGCTGATAGAGGTCATTTACACCATTGTATTTTGCACGAATTTCAACAAGGGAAAAATGTTACAGAAGCGTGTTAAAATTTAGTAACAGATTTTGGTGGAGATGAAGTTTCGTATATCACATGCAGGAGATGTATCGAAAATTTTGAAGCAGGTAATCTTAACCTTAATTATAAACCATGCACTGTGCACCCTTATATCACTGATGATGACATTGTAAAGACCACGATGGACCAAAGTTTTTTATCCTATCGGAGATAGCATAAAACCTTAACTCGTCTCAACAAATTTGTTTCGAATCGTGTTCGAAAGTATGAAAAATTTGTTGTTTTTGTTTTCTTCCAAGACAATGAGAATTTTCTCAGCATTCACAAAACTCTAGAACAAAATCGATGTAAATATGACTAAAAATTGTTAAGGAAAGGCTTTATTGTTTATATACTTATAAAACAGTTACCGTAATTTCGGGTGTATAAGCCGCGGATCAAACAATTCATTTTCGACCCAGAATTTTTTAAGAAACAAATGTTACTACTTAGATCGACGTAAATATTTGCCTTCAATCACTAAATAAGATTTCTTGGTCCAAAAAGAATTATTTGATCCGCGGCTTATACACCCGAAATTACGGTAACTTTGAAAAAGAAATTTTAATTCATTCTTTCTTTTAAGAAAAACTTCGTTTTATTTTTCATTTAACACTAGAACGCCGGACAGGTGTCATTTCGACACCGATCAAGAGCCTAATTGACAATTTGAACCAGAAAAATCTTTAAGAAAAAAGTTATATCCTAGTTGCAAGGAAATGCAGCAAATAAATAAACTAAATAATTTAAAATATTTTTTCTGGTTTTAAATATATTTTCAGAAAACTTAAGTAAAATAACCCGGCGTTCTAGTGTTAAAGCCCAAATAACCACTTTGACATATACGACATACAGTATAAGAGAAATGAGGAAACTTATTGGATATGCGTTTCATGATTTTGAGATTAATCGTTAAGCAGTGTGTTTAATATAATAATATTAATTTACCAACTCTAATTTGTTGCCAGCGGTTATTGGAAAATACTTAGAATATGTTTAGTAAAACAATAAAATGCTATGTATGTTAAGCAATTAAGCATTTTGTTTACCAAATCGAGCTGAAGTAATATCAAAAATTATTTTTTTCTGCATAAAAAGAAATGTACTGTATATATAATTTTTTGTTTCCAGAATTTCAAAAACAACACTTTAAACGATTTCACTTAAGATACAGATAATTAGTGTTCTATTTGATACTTAAGAAATCTAAATTATTTTTCCAATATTCTTCTTGGGTATTTAAATTGCATAAAAAGCCAGCTTTTTTATTCAAATGGCTTTCTAGTGTAGTGCATTCTGTATAGAAATATCTCTCTTAATGTTTAAAAAGAAATTTTGCATAACAATCGTATGCTAAATACACAAAAAGCATTTCATTTTGGAAATATTTCCTTTTCATTTTTTATTTTAAAATATAACTAAACCACTTTTGATTATGACATTACAAGTTTCTAAAGATGTTTTTTTTTATGCGCAACAGTTTTTTAAATATTTATATAAATGAATTGTAAAATTAAACTTTGTGTTTTAATGAATTAATGAGAGTTTTGCTTTTTTAAATAATAAGAAAAAAAATTCTATTTTCGTATTGAATTTAGGATCTCATATTGAAAGCGTAAAAAAATCAATTAAAAGACACAAGAAAAATTTAAAGAATGTTGAGCGAAAATCTGTTAAAAAATATATCAAAAGACATATTTTTCTAAGGTTATATTGAGATTCAGAATACAAGAATTTTTTTACCTTACTATAAATAAATAGTTTTGGTTGTTATGTGTTCAATGTAATTTCTTGAATTTTTAGTAAACAGAGAAATGCACTTTAAAATTTATAATAATTTGCATCCTTTACTCCTTTTAACTTTTTACACATTTATTAATAACAATGGGTTATTATATTAAATCCACATGGGTTATTCCATGAGAAACGGACAAAATTTTCAACGCAAGACGCTTGATAAATCTTTTTTTTTTCCAATACATAATAAACGGAAAATATTTATATAAGAATTCTGGTGTCAAAGGAGTGTGATTCTGGTGTCGAAGGGGTCTTGTGATTTCGAAATGACTTTCGAAATCAAGTTAGGTGTTCCAAGTAACGGAACACTGAGCCACAAGGCGTGAAAAGGAATCCTATCTGTCCCCTGTAGGAACATCGTCCATTTTTGGGCTACTAAATGTTTATTCCCAAATGCCATATTAACCTCTTGGAGACGAGTGACCGGTATGCACTTTCAGAAAGAATCACGTTTTGAGCACCTTATCGCCAGAACAACGATTGGCGCGGAGATGAAGTCAATGCTACGCACCCTTTCTTGTATGTGACGTCAAATGCCTAGCGAATAGCAACCCTTCCTTCTGCAAAGAAATCGCGTTTACTGTTCATTTGTTTTTCCATAAATGTTATCAAGCGAAGACTATAATAAGACGAAATGTTATTCACCGTTGTTTACGATAAAAATATATTTTAAAACAAAGAGCTTTTTCAGATTAAAATGCTTTAAGTTTCAAAAAGCATCTAAACATAGGTTTTTTTCCCCTCAATTCAAAAATATCATTTCCTTAACCGCTATGTTCGAAGAAATTGAGAAGTTAATTAAAAACAGCAGTAAAGATTCTCTTGTAATAAATATAATTCTATTAATCATATGTTTTATGACACATTTGAACTTAGTTTATTTTGTGTTTGGCGATGCAGATAGCTGAACGTGCTCGCTTTCGCCAACTCGCCAAGGCTGGTGCTCAAAACGTGATTCTTTCTGAAAATGCGACCGGTATATGTACCGCATAACGTGCTCCGAATCCTTGATTATTCTCACCAGTAAATTTCTATTAAAATTTTTTGTTCTTTAATCAGAGCATTTCCCCGATTAAATTTGGCAACAATTTCTGTTTTTAAAAACCGGTGATAGAACATTAAAAATTCTGCAAAAGAATGCGCGTCCCGGAGAGGTTAAGACCAGAATTGAAGAATGGAAGTTTTTGCTTTATTAAGTATGCAAAGGAAAGCCATACTTATTTTAATGTAAATTTGATTGTAAATTCTGGTATCACTTAATCATTTTAGCGTTTTACGAATAGAAGTAAGTTATCCACTGGAAGATTATAAAACTGTTACTTTTTTAAGAAACGCGTGTGTTACACTCAGAAAAATCATTACTTCTTATCCTTCTTCGAGAAAATAATGCAAAAAGATTTTTTTCCCCAGAAGATGTATAAAATTTTTAACCTAGCAAAATTTTACATTTTAAAAATCTTAAAAGTTAAAGTACTTTTTTCAAGATTTAACATTTTAAAATGAATTTATAAATGCAAATATAAATATAACGTTGAAAGGAAAAATGCGTAAAATATTTTAATAATGAGAATATTTTTTTCATCAAATTAATTTAATCAAATTATAGCAATTTGTGTAAAATAAATATCAAACAACCGTCTTAAAACCACTATCGCAAATAGAACAAATAAATATGTTTTGCTGAAATCCAAGTCATATACTTATATATTATTGGTATCTTAATTTTTATCAAACTTGTAAAGGTATAATTTAATAGAAAAACGTGAACAAGCTCTTTATAAATCTACTTAGAAAATGACGATCCTTCCTTCCCATTCGTTTTATATTTTATTATAATAAGAATTAATGCTGCATAGTTTTATAACATTTAATGAGTATTCCTTGTTTATTTAAACCAATCTTTAAAAGCCGCTTTCATTAATTTGCTTCAATGTTCTAAATAAAATTTGGCGGCTTTATAAGTTAAGCGGAAAAGAGGGTACAATTAAGTTCCATGGAAAGCAGCCTGAAGCATTAAACTCAGTATTATATACTTCCTTTTCATGTATGGAGTCGCGCGTTTCAACTTAAGTAACGCTACATAATGAAATATGACACCTTACTTAAAATGATGTTCCGTAGGTGGAAATCTTCAGCTTGGCGTGCACAAAATTCGGGCGATTTACATTAAATTTCACTAGACACGTAATACTTAGTTCAGTCTATAAAGAATTATTCAAATATTTATCTAAGATGATTTTGTAATAGTTTTTAATTTCATGGAGTGAAATTTAAATTATTTATTCTTTCCTTTGATGGAAATTTCATTAATATTTATGTAAGGCGAGTTAAATTTGTAAGAATTTATAGTTCTAGTTACAACGTAACGTTTTATTTTTGCTTGTAAATTTATATTGTGACTTAAGAGATGAGATTTTAAAAATAAATAAATAAATAAATAAATAAATAAATAAATAAAACGTGATTAATTTTTTTATGTAATATGTGGATTATATTTTCCATATCCTTTTATATAATGATAATTACTTATATTATAGCTGTGGGAATAGTTAAATAGAAAAATAATTTTGTGCGGGAGTCTTCCGGGGATTTGTCAAAATAAAGTATTATTCGGTTGTACTGTTATATCGATTTAATAAAATATGTAACAGGTATTTTTCTAATGTAAAATATTTTTATACTTAATGAAAATGCTGATATTGCTGGTAAAACTTTCTCTAGGATTCAGATAGACTAGCTGCTATTGTAGTTTATTTTTACTTTCTTCAATCTTTAAAAAAAGAAAGCGTTGCATTCGGGAAAATTTTCGAATTCCAGTTTTTCCAGGATTTATATGTTTTAGAAATCAAAAATTCCAAAAAACATTTTTTTTTATTTATTTATTTATTTTTTTTTTAAACAAAATGTTTGACTACGAACCTGCAACTCTCTCAGTATGTGACAAAACTTTTGTGGGTTCTCTATCTTAAGAACTAATACATGGAATTTAATGAAAATTTATATTCAGGTAGTTCCGGCATAAATTGACGCTGATTAGTTTTTGGTTTAAATCGCTCAGCAGGTGGCACTGATATACTGCTTTTTCACAATTACCGCAACAGGTCTATCTCAAGAACTACTTCAGGGATTTTCACCAAACATCATATTCTGTTAATCCTTGACATGATGCTGTTTACATCTTGGTGTAAATCGCTCAACAGGTGGCGCTGCTCATAGAACTATTAATGAAGAGGAGCTGACATATCCTTAAAATAGTGAAGCTTCAACTGTAACCGATTTCGCAGTGTTTCAGTATTATCACGGAAAACTTACACCAGCAAAATTAGATAGAAAATTTCTCCATATTTAAAAGCCTTATTAATGGAAAATTTCAATAAAAATATGGTAAAATCTGATATTAGTTTTTACCGGGGAAATTTATTCCAGCTGTAAATAGTTCCGCCACATTGTGACAACCAATTCAACCTACTGTTACTGTCAGTGATAAAGATTATAATACTTACAAGGGCACCACCAAACATGGTGCTCACAGATTTTGATGATTTCAAAGTATGTTGTAGGGGTCACACCACTAATTATTCAGCTAAAAGGATTTTTTCAAATGGGCCTTAGTTTTTGAGAAATTGGGGGTCAAAGTTTAGCGCTCATTTCAAATAGCCGTTCGTATTGCAAACAGTTTATGGCTGGGTGGCGCTGCGGTAACGCTCGAGACTCCAGACCCGGAGTTGGCAGGTTCAACCCCAAGTTAGAGGTTTTTTTTTTTTTCCTTTCTTTATATACTTTTTTACACGTTGCATATTTAAAGCAGAATTGGGAATTCTACAAGCTTTGAACTTATAACTATTTTCTTATGGGGATAGTTTATTTTTTCAATTTTTACTTTTCGATTTTTTCGGAATGAAATATAACGTATAAATACATCTATATATATATATATTGCTAAGTAAAAAAATTAATACCTTTGTAAATTCGTTTAATTCATATTCTTCATTCAATATCAGTTCATCTGCTTCAATAATTTGTCGATCATCTAATATTTTTAATATTGAATTATGAAATTCTTCAGCCATAGCAATAGAAGCACAGGAAATATCATGCGGTAGAGAATTTGTAAGCAGATTAACATTTTGTAACAACGTCTCGCAATATTTTAATGCATTCGTAATTTCGCCTTCATACCAATATTGCAAATCTTTTATTTGTCTGCAAACGAAGCTAAATGACATTAGTAAAAAGAATTTCTATTTTTGCGTGATTTACCGAGCAAATAAAAGCAGACGAGTAAAATAAACACATACATATGTATTTTTATTTTTATGTATCGTAAATTTTATCTTATTGAAATCATTAGCAAACGATTTTTTCCGATCTAGTTTACTTATTTTTATGAATAGTGTTTTAGTTTGTTAAAATAAAAATGTATATATAATTTTTTAATGTAATCTGTCATTTCTTATTTGTGCAAACGATAAATAATGTTTAGGTTGAACATTAGAGATGAATGTATTTAATGATCAGTAAAAATTTGGATAATATTTTAGCACTGCTGCATTAATATTTTATTACACTTTCGTAGATATGCATTATTTGAATTAACTAATCCCATAAGCGTTTGAGAAATTGCACCTGAAAATTATTTTATATAATTTAAAGAAAAAAGGATAAATTTTCATTTAAAAAATTCCACAAAAAAATCGATAGAAAAAAGAAAAAACTATTATTTCAGAACTGTAATTCATAAAAAAAGAAATTACATAATAATTAATAAAAAGGAGTTCTAGGCATAAATTACTTTTCAGTTTTGTCAATAAAAATATTAGTTTAAAAATTGCACAAAAAATACATTTTTATGAAATAAATTCGAAAATATAAATTTAAATTATTAAGAAAATATTAAAAAGTTCAAAGCTTGTAGAATTCCCAATCTGCTTTAAATATGCAACGTGTAAAAAAGTGTATAAAGAAAGGAAAAAAAAAAAAAAAAAAAAGCTCTAACTTGGGGTTGAACCTGCCAACTGCGGGTCTGGAGTCTTGAACGTTACCGCAGCGCCACCCAGCCACAATCTGTTTGCAATACGAACGGCTATTTGAAATGAGCGCTAAACTTTGACCCCCAATTTCTCAAAAACTAAGGCCCATTTGAAAAAACCCTTTCAGCTGAATAATTAGTGGTGTGACCCCTACAACATACTTTGAAATCATCAAAATCTGTGAGCACCATGTTTGGTGGTGCCCTTGTTAGTATAAAGGACACCAGCAGTAGTATTTGAGTAGAAAATTTTATCTAATTTAAGCACCTTACCGATCGAAATTTCTCTCATAAATATGGTTAAAAAAATTCTATGTATTTTTACTGGTGTCCAGTAGCGGCTCGTCAGGGGGTGCAGCATCAATTTTTTCACACCGGTAAAATTGTATAGTGATTCCAGTTTAGTATAATGAACAAAAATTGTCGAATAAGTAACATACAAGATTCTATTACATTTTAGTGGTGTGAAAAATTTGACGCATCCCTGACGAGCCGCTACTGGACACCAGTAAAAATACATAGAATTTTTTTTACCATATTTATGAGAGAAATTTCGATCGGTAAGGTGCTTAAATCAGATAAAATTTTCTACTCAAATTTACTGGGCGCAGAATCTGTTGATCTAATTAAAAGAAACAGCCTTCATCTTGTTACAACCACCTCAGTTACTTCACTCACAATTACTATATAATACACTATATGGCTCCTCTTTTTTACTCATAACTGCAGTGCGCTGCTATTCTGCCCTTTTCACGATTTCTGCAAAAGCTATCTCAAGAACTAATTCACGGATTTTCACGAAACTTCAGATTTGCTTTGTCGATGACGTGAATAGATGCTGTTAACATTTTGTTGAAATTTGCTCGACAGGTGGCACTGTTATGTTGTTTTATCCTTGTTTCTCCAGTAGCTGTATCTCAAGAATTAATGCACGGATTTTTATCAAACATCAGATTAGTTAAGTCTTGATATGAAGTGATTCTATTTACATTTTTGTGTCAATGGCCCGATACGTGGGGCTGTAATGATGAATTTATCCCAATTCTCAAAATAGCTTTATCTCAGGAACTAATGAACGAATCTTTATGAAATCCGGGATTTTTGTTCTTTTTTAAAAATGAAATCAGCCTGAATACGTGTAGGAAATAAAAAATATATATACGATTTAACCCTCGGATGACCAGTTAGGATCATTTTCCGACCCCAATGCAAGTTCAATCCTAATGTGAATTAATGATAATTATGTTTTTTAAATTTTTGAACCAACAATATTTCACCCTACCTTTCTTTCTGTTACTGTAACTCTCATATATATTATTAAATTAATTTTAAAGTCTAAGTTTTGTATTTTTTTCATATAATTATTTAATGCGTGAATTATCACTAGCTAAATAAGTGTAGAAACCAACAGGGTGTAAAATGCCAAGCTGGGCATCTCGTAGCTTAAATGGTAGAGCACTTAGAACACAAGGGTGCCGCGGCTTGAACGTTTTCACCTTGTTCGTTTCTAAGCTTTGTTAGCAAGTGATAATTCACGCATTAAATATTCAATAATTTGGAGAGTAATTTCATTGCTGAAAATTAATTGGAAAATTTAATTAAATTGAATTTTTGATATGGTAGATAAATATGTGTTTTTAAACTATGGGAATCACTGAATGACCCCACATGACCTTTCATGATTCAAATTTCCAACTGGTCATTCGAAAATTTTAATAAATATTTTTTAAGACACAAAAATCGTTTTAAGACATACTTATCATTCTTGTTTTTAAAATTAAACATGTTTGAGTTTAATTTTCAAGAATCTTAATATATAAGAGGATCACTTACAAACGTAAAATCGAGAACTATCATCCTTCTTTTGCTCATCGGATTTTCTGGCTTTCATGAGAGCTCTGTTCGTGGGTGCAAGAAGAGTGACATCTCGTCTATCCAACAAAACTTGCAGAACTTCATCTCTGTTTACCATCTTGTAAAACTGAAAAGAGTAAAAAGTATCTTTTAGTCATCATCATCACACTTTTAAGTAAATTTTCGCTTAAACTTATAATTATATAGACTTTTTTAATAATTATACGGTATCATACACTGTCGCCAGTGGCTGACACTAATGACACTAGTGGCTATTTATATTCTACTAGCATCATTATTTTAAAAACATAAGTTTATAGTATATTTCTCTTAACACTTTCCGGCGCAAGCAAATTCAATTAGTAAAATGAGAAGTTGTCGATTGACACCGGAATTTATAAAGGTCTTGTCTACGTATTAGGAATTCCTTAATTTAAGCTTTCATTGTAAAAGCAAAATTATATTAAAACATTATTGGTGTCGTTTGCAAGTTTGCAATAAAAATTTGGTGTTGCCGGCCCGGCAACACTGCGCAAGAAAGGGTTAACATGCTATCAAAATGTCTGTTAAAAAATTGGAGAGAGTGGTGCGAGATAGAATTAAAAAATCCCAATGTTGAGTAGGGCGGCGGAAACATTTTATGCAGATGGAATTAACAAGCTGCTGTTCGTTGTGATAAATGTTTTAATTTATACAGCGATTATGTTGAGAAGTAGCTGCGTAATGTGCCTTTCAAATGTAAAAAATGTTTCCTTTCATTTATTTTTTATTCATAAAGGTCCTTACTTCAAATAGCCCGGGTAATATCTGCCTCATTTGATGAAAACAAACTCTATCTTCAGGTATAGTGACCCGCAATGGCGCCAACTTTTGATATATATTGGGTGGGCTCAAAAAATTTTTGAACAAATACAAAAACAGAGCTGCCAACTACTACGCCTGTTTAAATCATCTTACCATGTTTGGAACCACAATTTTATTTTGGTAAAATGTATGCCAAATATATTCAATGCTATGTATTACGTTACATATTGTCAATAATTTATTAAAATTTCTGCTTCTAATATGTTTATTTGACTTTAAATAGGCGTAGTAGTTGGCAACCATGCAAAAATATTGGTGGGCTCAATTAATAATGGGTGAATAAAGATATCAAATTATTAGGTAGGCTCTCGCCCCTTGGGCCCATATAAGTTGGCGCCATTGGCGACCAGTGTTCTATGAAAAATTTGGTCCTAAATCTCCAAAAATTTTCCCGAATCCCTTAACGCGTACGATCTCTGTCATTCTAAAAGACAAACCTTTTAGAATTAGAAAATGCGTATAACACAAAAATAAAAATACGATTAGATTTATTTAAATCGTTATGCTTGTTTAGAACATCGCCGGATAAATATTGTATTTAAAATGAGAATTCATAAAGTTTATTTGGTTATAATCTTTCTAAGTTGAATTTTATGCTACATAAAATGCTTTTTGTATCATAATAATTAAGTTACAGTTAAAAGAGGAATTAATAAATTAGTTTAAATATTTTATTGGTGGTTTAAGTTAGAATATCTTACTAATGTTTTATCATTTTAATCATTTTCGCGGAATTACAAATAATCTTTTACTTTAACCCGGAATTACACGCGCAGGGTATGACATACCCAGGGTAAGCACGGTTATTACATTACTCACCATAAATTTTTTTAAGTAATTTTCAAATGATTTTATTGCAAAATTTATGAGCAATGCCAATCATTAATTAAGATGGGGATTTTTGCTTGAATTTATTGGTGCCAAAGTATAAATCGTATATATCCTAGATATGTGCGAGCATTCCCGGGTTAAGCATAAAAGAAGTTTTATGAGATTAAAAAAAATTTCCTTTTGAGATTTACATATTTTTCTTCTTTTTTTTAGATTTATAAAAGAAGAGAATTGTAGACACTTTATATTCATGACATATAAAACATTTACAAAAACAAGGAAGATCGTTTAATGCAGTAAATTAGAAAAAAATAAGTGTCTAAGTATATCTTAATGACTTTAAAATTACAGAGTAAGCTGAAACTAAGTTAAAAGTTGACTTACTTCTAATGTGTAAAAGTAGCATCCATACAAATTTTTAAAGTAATTGTGACATTAGTGAAATTTAAAAGTGAGAACAATAAATGGCATTTATTTATTAAGCTAGTTAAGCGATTTCTGCATTCTTTAAATTTTGTATACTCGAGTTATCATGCTAAGTACCGCGTTATCTGAATGTAGTACAAGAAAGACAAATTTAGTAATTCGAAAGCACGATATGGTTATCAAAGACTTAATACTTGAAACTTTTATAACGGAGCTACTTCAAAGTACTGGTGTACAGAGATTGTGAGGCGTTATTTACATTTCTGGGAAATGCCTTTTTCCATAACTTATAAAAAAAAATCAAAAATCCACTTTAATGCTGTGACCATGGTTTTACTACCGCGTTATGCATATATAGTGTCAAAATTAGCTATCAAAACAAGCGGTCCACAGAAAAGCAAAACAGTTTTTTTAATAAATAAAATACATATTACAAGTAAGCTTAAATTTACCACCTACAGGTGGCGATTTAATTATTTTGTTTTTCAGCTGAGTTCCGTTTCTAGGAGTTAAATCCAAATTTATATCGCTACTACGAAAATATGTTCATTGTCGCGTCTTCGTCATTTATGTGAATGACCACCATTCTTTTCTCAATATTGAACATTGCATCAAATCATGGAACTATTAACTCTAAAACGCTCGGAAATTTTACTCCAGTTTCATAATAATATTTCACACCAGAATTTTTACTCAAAATTATTTAACTGATTTATTTGCCGTAAGTCTGTGTGGTTTATATCTAACCTAATTTGCTAAATTATTTATGGCTCTAATTGGCATTTAATTATTAGACTGGAGTCGAATCGACTTCTTCCGGACATTCTAGGGCCATTCCATGAAAAAAAGTAAATTGATAGTCATTTTTAAAAATTTATTTAACCCGCGAGGACGCGCGCAGGGCCTAAAAGACCCGGAGTGCGTACGTTTTTTACAGTTGTAACCAATAATTTTTTTAAGTAATCTTCAAATTATTTTATCGCAAAAGTTGCAAGAATTGTCTCCGTCTTAATAAAGTGAGTGTCATAATATGATTTTATCGGTGGCAAAGTTAAAATGATTCATACCCTGGATGAGCGTGCGTTCTCCCGGGTTAAATAAATATTTTTGGTATTTACTGATTTTCAACATGTCAAATTTTATGTTTTGAGTAAGAATGTAAAGTTTATCTTTTGTGGATTGGCAACACAACAGTTTAAAGATGGCGTCCATGTGCAAGCAAGTATGTTGCATTTTACAATACATTTTGAGTGAGTTTTTTAATAAAGAAAATCCAGTGAAACTTTTGAAATCAACATTTTAGGTAAGTCTAATATTCATTGTTTATATTTCACTAAACTGAAATATATAAGATAATTTCAAATAATTATTACAGCACACAAAAAGAACTTTGTTTCTGTGTCTCTCACGTGACACAAAACATGAACTTTTTCACTCAGGAGGAAAAAGGAACGCATTTATTTTGTTTAATTGGCATTTCTAAAGCAGTTTGGTGTAGTACACTTATCCTATGCTAGTTAAAAATTTGGGTGAAATTTTTATTTGGAGAAAAATATCAAAACAAAATTGTCCCGCACGTGACACCTTATGAGCAGGACGATTATTTTTGTTTTCTGAATGTTAAATAGAGATTTACTATAGTATAGTTTAGCAGTTTAATGATTATTTTGTCCTAAGAGCTTTTTCTATGTAACTAAAACAAAATTAATTTTTTTTTTAATTTTTATGATAGTTCAATTTTTTTCTTTTTTGTGATGCTAATATTTTTTATTTCCATTTTTTTATAAATTTATTTTAATAAAATTTGAACACTTTCATGTTTATTTTTATTTTTAGAACATATTGTTTTCCAGCAAGAATTGATCTACTTAATTTATAGGGATTTTTTCTATACAATAAGAAGAATCATGTGTTTAAGAACTTGTTATTATACTACAGAAAAAAATAATAAAATTTCTTATCTATATTCTGTTTTTCTAAGTTTAATTCTATTTTAAGTTCAAATTTTCTATGAAATTAAGTAAATTTAGACAAAAGCGTTTATAAATGATAAAGTTTGTTATTTATTTAGCTGAAATGGAAAGATCTAAGTCTACTAGTGCTAGAAGAATGAAAAGGATGAGAGAGAAAATGTCATTAAAAAATCCTAATTTCCAAAAAGAAGAAAATAAAAGGATCAGAAACAGTAGCTTCTTTTAAGATGGGTAAATGGTTAGTTGTAAAATATGATGGCATTAATTATCTTGGTGAAATTACAAGCACCCATCATGATAGTGTTGAAGTGTCTGCCATGATAAAAAGTGGTAAATTCTACAGGTGGCCACAGTATCCAGATAAAATTCTATATTCATTTAAAGATGTAGTAAAAAAGATATTAACCCCCACTGTAGCTAATAAAAGAGGTTGCTTCAAATTTCTAGAAAAATTTTGAATTTTTGTTTATACATTTACTTTATTTTATGTTTAAAAATGTCAAATTTAACATTTACTTTGTACAAAAAAAAGTTAAAATAAATATTTTTGTATTGTAAAATGTCTGACATGCATTTTCTTTTTTGCATTCCTTTATTTTCTGATTTTTGAAAAGGTTACTTGAATGATATTTGCAAATGTCCCACACGTGACAACCGTGTCCCGCACGTGACACTATAAGTTATATATTTTTTTAGTAATTTAAAAAATTATTTTTCAAATAAGAATGCTATTTTATGAACATTAGACCTTTAGCTTCTAATACATATTTTTTGTTTTGATATTGCAAAATTAGTAGAGCAGAAATGTTATCTGGATCATACAGCAAATTACAAGTGGTTGACTTCAGATGTCCTGCTCGTGACACATGCAAATTAATAGCTAAATCAATAAACCATTTAGGAAAAATCTGTCCCTACCTGAGATATTATTATATCAAATATAAACTTACAAAAATATGTTTATTCTTATTTCTGAAAAATCTTAAGCCCTTTAACACAATTTTGGTGGAATTATGGTATCTGATTGTCCCGCACGTGACAGTGGAATGGCCCTCTAGTGTTAAGAAAGAGGAACTGACATATCCTTAAAATAGTAAAACTTTAATTGTAATCGCTTCGATAGACGGTTTATTACCAAGGCAGCAAACTTCCACCAATAAATTTTTGTAGAGTAATTCTCTTTATATGTTTTATTATCGTAAAACTTCAATCGAAAATAACGGCAAAAGTTGCCATTCATTTTTTATTGGTAAGAGTTTAATTAAGCGGTAATAGTCTGGCCAGATTGTGACAACCAAGACTAACTCTTGTCAGTGTTAGTAAAAATATAATGATACCTCAGCAAACTGATACCATTAAAAATAAATAGAAAATTTTTACCAAATTTGTGTGAAAAGTTTACCATCAATAAGACTCTAAAATACGGCTAAATTTTCCATGTAAGCTTTCTGATGGAAGTCTTCATATAAGGTAATTAGAAGCTTTGGATCCGATTAAAAAAACAGTAGCCGTCATATGAAAACCTCCTCAGTTACTTCGCACGCAACTGCAGGGCCTGATTATCAACGGGGCACTCTCTCACCAGAAAAAATAAATAGAAATTTTTTCCTTATTCGTGATAGTAATTTTGATTGAAAAGGGCGTTTAAACAAGGCGAAAATTTCTATGTAATTTTACTGGGGAGAGAGTGCCCCGTTAGTAATCAGGCTCTGCGCAACTGATAGGCAATGCATTATATGACTTATCATTTTTATTCATAACTCCATTCATCAAATATGTTTCTAGTTGCATCCAGACTTTGAAAGTTGTCAGTACGATTATATAAGAGGGATAGTGGAAATTACAAGAATTGGAAGATCGTCCGATGTCATTTACTATTCTGGAGGATCCTTTTAGTTGTCAATTAAAATAAAACAGATCCGGAATGATCTTCATTGCTATGGTCGCTTTTGAATATCAGATGTTGAAATCTGCTATTCAAACAATGGAGTTATGAGTTATACAAAGAGCTGGAGACTTACAGTGTTTATCTAGCAGTTGAAAGTGAAGTAACTGGGGAGTTTATCGCAAGATGACGGCTTTTTTTTAACCCTTTCCGGCACGGGCAAAATCTGATGTTAAAATGGTAAATTATCGACTGCCGCCGGAATTCACAAACGAATTTTTTACATATTTTGAAATCTTTAATTTAAGCTTTTATTCTAAAAGCAAAATTTCACTAAACTATTATTGGTGCCGATTGCAAGTTTGGAGTTAAAATTAAGTATTCCACACCGGACACAGTGTGCCGGAAAGGGTTAATGGAATCAACTGTCTCTGATTTCTGCTGGTGAAAACTCCCATCAGATAACTTCAATACAAATTCTTGACTTTTTAAAATGCTTTATTGACGGATAATTGCAATCATAAATTTGGTTAAACTTTTTCTATTTCTTTTTACGGGTGTCAACTTATTTCCATTATCTTTTTCAAATTAACAGAAATCATCGCATGAATATATACAGCATTACATCCCAGTAAATGAAAGTTAAAATTCTCAATTATATTTTAATAACTAACCATAAAAATCTATAATTTCAACACGGCCAATTAACACATATAATAAAAAAAATAACAGAACATTTTTTTTTTTTTATCTTAGGAGCTTTGTTTGGTACTTTTAGGTTCATGTAACTAACGGTACTGTGCGCTAATTTTTTATAACCAAAATATTTACTTTGAAACGCTTAATGTTTTTCAAGAACTAGAAAATTTAATTATAGACTTATACAGTTGTTTGCTTAAAGGGAATTCGGAATTAAATACTATGCAAAGAATCATAATTAATGGCTTAAAAATTTACTCAAGAAAGAATAGATTATTATATCAATGTCATTACCGTAAACTGTTATAAAGCATTCTGTTTAATAAAATGGTGCTTTTTCGCTTCAAAAATTCAAAATATATATATTAATTAAAAAGAAACAGATGAATTTACCCAGACTGATAAGTGGAGCTAAATAATTATACTCCTGGGTAACTTATTCCCAAATCATTAATTAATATAAAAGTAATTCCAAAATGAAGGTATGCAAATGAAGGTTTGATTCAAGGAAGTTGTTAATAATGCGAGTATAATACGAAACTGTTACAGTTTATGGATCTTTTTAATGACATTGCCATAATTAATATCTTGTTATTATAATCTAACTGAATAAAATATGGTTCAAAGATTATTATTCTCATGATTGATTCCATTAATGGAGTCACAAAATAATGTTTTCGATATCCAGGTGTATGTTTCGCTGACATAATAAATTATTTAAAGAACTATACACTCAGAACAAATTGTTGCAATTGGTAGTATAGTTTTTCTTGCTTCGGCATTTTCCCTTATACTTAATTTGTTAAAAATTAATGATTTAAATCTTTTGAACCGTGAATATATTCAGTAATATTATAATATTTGAATGCAAATTAGTAATCTCTCTTCTCCTTTTCTATGTACATAGAAATCTGTTAAACTGCCTAGTCATTTTACTATTTTGATTTACTTGATTTTGTGGTTACTTGACCTTATTATGAAACGTTCTGATTGGTCAGAATCGTGATTAATTACGAATAAGTAACAGTTTTTAATACATTTTTGTGAATGACTGAAAAGTTTTGTGCAGATTTTGAACAGTGTAAGTAACAAATAATATTCAAAATAGATGAAAGAGCGCGCATTTGACACTATCTTTAAAAAATAAAAATTCCAAAAAAATGCTATGATGCTACAAAATACGTTTACAATGGTTTCTTTAAATATTGTATTGTATTGTGTGCTCTTTTTTGTTAAATTGTAAAACTGTTTTTTAAATACCGAATTTTTTCCTTGCAAAATACTGGTGCTACTGTGACATTTGGAATTTGGAATAAAATTATCTACCAGAGCTCATAGGGTTAACACAGTAAATAGGGTGAGTTCATTAATCCTCATATAGTTTTCATCTCGAATGCACGTTATTTCAAATATGCAGATCTTCCGAGTTTCCTACCATATTTTAAATCAGAAAATATTCTTTTATTTAATTGGAACATTTGAGCGATTTAATAGAAAAAAAATTACTAAAATAGCAGTGGTGTGGAAAATCCGCACTCTCAAACACCCTTTTGGGATGAAATAGACCCGATCACCTTAGAAGGGTTAATAAAGTATGTTTTACGTGACATTCATTGACTATTATGGTATCAATTCTCGTTTCAGTATCGAAAAAATATTGCCATTTATGGAGAATTTTTATGGTATATTCGTATATCCAGTCTGACTGGATAACTTGTTTTGCAAAATTTCTTTTTTTCACCGTTAATGAAGGAGAGTAAAATATGTCTTATTTAATTAGAGCATTTTTTTTATTGTATATTGGAAAACAACTTTAAAAAAAAGAAAAAAGTGGTCGCTTTTGAATGAAATTTTTGTAAAAGACGCCGGAGTCAAAAGAGTTAAAATTTCGCCGCAAATGAACTTTATCGCTTCCAAATAACGGATTCCGAAGAACTGGAAGCATCTTGTGTAATTTGCATTATTACTGTTGTATGTGTCAACAAGTAATAATATAAAACAAAGACAGAAAACTATAATTCAGACTGAACCGAAAGTATATTTTACTTCATTTTGTAACGTACTTTTAAATTAAAAATGTTGACTTTCGTCGCATTTTTTTCAATTTAATCAAATATGATTACGCAGTTATTTTCCTCTCTTTACATAATAAAATATCTCCTACATGATTGTTTTTGTCATGAAAAATTCTCGTAAATTTAAACCCTCCTTTTCCATATATTTAACACATTACAAAATTCCACTTGCTTACATGTGTATAAAAACAAAATTTTCACTTAACTCATTTGGCACAAATTTTATATACTCATGCAATTAATATATATTAATATCTGACAGACATTTTCTTCATTTTGTGTTTGCTACATTTCCGGTCTTACTGCAACTTTTTAAATGAAACAGAATTTCATATTTCTATGCCTCGCATAACTACTTTCTTAAAATCCTATTTTCAATTCAATTTGTCAAAAGGTTTGAACGTGTCTTGAGTAAAAAAACAATCATAGCAAAATTGTAGGTGCATGAATATTTTTTATGACATCACACTGAAGGTTTACAACAGAGTCGCTTAAACATCATTCAAGTCACAAAAGGAGTCATTTTTTTTCCTTCCTTTCTGAAGAAATTTCATTTATCAGTGACTTTACACAAGAGAATATCAGTAGAGATTCGGTAAAAGCATTTCTCCTTTGGGACCCGATGACATATTATCTTGTATCGAGAAAGAAAAGTTTTGAATGCAAAGTAAACTTTGTATATTCTAGAAAAAAGTATAACGAAGAATCTAAATTTAGACTACATTTTTCAATTTTAACAGTTTTTTTCCATATTGAGACAAAACTTAAATTAATTTCTTTCAAAATGATTTAAAATAACAAATAGCTTAGCTGTGAGGATTGATAATGATAAAAAAAAGGAAATATTAAAAGTCGATAAAAAAAACCTCATTATTTATTGGCTGCACGTTTTTTATGTACAAAAGTACATACTTTTGAGTACCACTCTTTTCATATAGCTTAGAAATAAATAGCCTCATGCGCAAGCACTTACGCAAGAAAGGGGAGCCACGCATGTGGAAATGTTTGATAGAACATTAGTTACATAGTTGCTACTCCTCAGAATATGTTTTTATAAATTTCATCTAATTTAGTTACAGAAATTCTACGATTAAAAAGACAAAAATGTCTATCAAAAATGGTGGCACCAGATTTGTCAGTAATGAAAGTAATTCACAAAATATGATTCGTGCGCCTCTTATGAAAGTGGTTGAATAAGGCTAATAGTCTTGATTTTATTTGGAAATAACGGTAATCAAAACTTCGCACTTCTAATGACTCTGTCATACATTTCAAATAAATACGCAATAATACTTTTTTGTAACCGTCATATAATTTATTTTTACCAACACGAATTATTGTTAATGCAGGTTATATTTTAATATATACTGTATGACAAATAAAATAGTACATAATACGCTTTATCTGTTTGACTCTGTCAAACATTGCAAACGATACAGAAAGATCTTTTTTGCAGTGTCATATAATTTTCTCATGCCTAACACCAATTATTTTCTGCGCAGGACTAGATTATATTTTAATGTCTTTGACTATACCCTTTATGAGAAATACCATAATATATAATTATAAGGAGCTTTTTATGAATAAAACGTACAGATTTTTTTTTTTTTGCAAGACCTTTCTATTAAATAAATAAAAATAAAATATATGACGGAAAGCAATTTTCACCTTTTTTTGCACAAAATATATAACATGAACTTCAAAACAATCAGGTTTACAGGGCTCCCAAATAGTTCGCGAACTGAACCCCAATATTTTTAACAGAAAATTTCATAGTAGGTTTCTACAGCATTTGTGCTAAAACTAACCTTCGAAGACGGTTTCTGCACGGTTTGCAAGAAAATGTAAAATGAAAATTTCTAAGAAACTATTGATGTTCAGTTGGCGGACCGTTTGGGAGCCCTGGGTTAACGTAAAAAGTGATAAAATAATCAAATAAAGATGTTAATAGTTAATTTTGTTTTAAAAAAAAATCTTAGTACTTTTAAAGCCTTAATCAGGCTCTTACTCAGAGAATAGTTTTGTTTATTTATACAAATATATATTATTACTAGCAAAAGCCGCGCTTTGTTTGGATTCGCGAAGCATTATTTCATAAGATAAATAGTTAAAAGTAGCATTTTTTAAATAATACTTTTGCATCTTTATTAAGCAAAAACATTATCTCATGTTTTGGCGCATTTAAATTTTAGAAATGTAAATTTAGCCAAATAACTAAGAATTTTCTCAGAATTTTTTATTTATGATATAAGGCTGGTATAAATAAAAATATTTTCAAAGCAGAATTTAAAAAATATTTAGTTCATTATTTACAATATATTTATGGCAAGACTCACAAGATCCGTCAGATTGAGTATATATGTCAAACCAACGACGACGGCAAATTTTACAAAAATATAATTTTAAATTTTTTAGGCAGCTTCGAAATTTAAAGCATATTTCCTAGCACATGCATTATCTGTCAGAAGAGATTCGTCATATCGTCGCTTTTTATGCTGATGTCTAGCCCGTTGCCTTGAAGCTAAATCATGTTTGCGTTCGTTCCGGCCAGTAAGTGTTCTTTTTCTCGGCATTTTTAAATTACTAATACATCCCAGAAATTATTTATAAACGTAGTTAATATATTTAATTTGGTTCAATTAAAGTACTCTTCAATCAATTAAAATATTTTTAAATTATTCTTCAATCTTTCATTTCGAATACCAAACTTAAGAAACTTCAGAAACTTAACAAAATATTCACTTTAAATACCAAATATAAGAATTCATTTTACTTGTTTACGATTCTTTTGTTGCCACTTTACCAAAGTAAACACCTAAATAAATAAATCATAATGTAATTCTTTTAAAATCCGTAAGTATAAACAGCGTAAAAAATTTTGGCAGAATAATGAAAAAATATTTTATTTGATATCTTAATCATGTTTCTATCTATAATTACTAACTCCATGGTTTATTTTCCTTCTTAAAATAAAAAGATATAAGATCAATTTTTTATTTGCAAACGATTTTGGCGGAATAATGAAAATATAGTTCATTTAATTAATTAATCATGATTCTATCTATAATTAGTAACCTCATGGTTTATTTTCCGTCTGAAAATGAAAAGATACGCTTTCAACTATTTATTTGCAAAAATGCGTCCATAATAGAAAATCATGTGGAATAAATTAATTATTAAAATAATATTTTTTAAAAGTTATTCTGCAAAAAAAATTACATTGTGCAAATCTACAAATTATAATCTATTCTTATGCTTAATTTCAAGTCAAAATACTGAATAATTTTTCATAAAGTGTACGACAAAATGTAACTTGAGTGGCCTAGTAGAGGATTCCCTTCGCTCATCCTAATTATAAAATATAAACGTATACAAATATACAAAATACAATTATACAAATACATATTATTTGTATAAATAAACAAAAATATTCTCTGAGGAAGAGCTTGATTAAGGCTTGGAAGTACTAAAGAATTGAATATTTTCCAACTAAGCGAAAAATTGCACAGGCCGGGAATCGAACCGGGATAATTGGCTTACAAGGCTAATGCTTTACCTATTGAATATTTCCAACTGAGCGAAAAATTGCCCAGGCCGGGAATCGAATCCGGATACTTGGCTTACAAGGCCAATGCTTTACCTGTTAAGCTAACCGGGCGCTAACCGGCTGGGATTTTTCGCTCAGATAACCTTATTGACCATAACATCTGGTCTGTCATTTAGACAGCTCGGCAGAATAAGCCGCATTTGGAGTTCCATTACCTGCGGCTAGCAGGAGTTCCATTACCTGTATAGCATTGGCCTTGTAAGCCAAGTATCCGGGTTCGATTCCCGGCTTCGGCAATTTTTCGCTCAGTTGGAAATATTCAATTCGTATGATAACTTTCACGATCAGTTAGATTTTGTTAAAATAATAGTATAATGCTTTACCTGTTAAGCTAACCGGGCGATAACCGGCTGGGATTTTTCTCTCAGGTAACCTTATTGGCCATAACATCTGGTCTGTCATTTATACAATTCGGCAGAATAAGTCGCAGGCAATGGAACTCCATAGAACGATGGATACGTAGATATACTATTATTTAGCACAATCTAACTGATTGGTAAAGTTATCATACGAATTGAATATTTTCCAACTGAGCGAAAAATTGCCCAGGCAGGGAATCGAACCCGGCTAAAAGAAGTACTAAGATATTTTTTAAATAAAATTAACGATAACATCTCTATTTGATTATTTAATCACATTTTAAGTAAATCTGAACATTTTAAAGTTCATATATTATATATTTGTTTATGCTTATTTATTTTTCTTACCAATTTTCTAAATAATAGTTTCTATTATAATTATGCACAGAAATCTGCGATTACAAGATTCGTGCGCTTCAACAGCTTTCACACTGGGCAACAATATTGGCCTGATTTAGTGAATAAAAATCTATGTTCAGTTAGAGCAGCCAGTGTTTTATTAAATTTCTGGTAATGAAACACCTAAAATCTTGAGAATCTCTTGGTTTCTAAGAATCCTGTAATAAATAAGTCCGATTCAACTTATTGGGACTAAGGCTGTAAAAAAATAACTGCGCACTTGCTCTTTCATTAGTTATAACTCAAGCTATTGGTAATTTTTGCTTACTTAAAAAATATATTCATAGACTGATTTTTATGCATATATAAATTCACACTTTGTGCATTGATTTTTTGCGTGCACGGAAGTTTTGTGGTTAAAAATAAATTCATTTATTCCTAACTTCAAATATATTTTTTAAAGAGCTGACTCGCATAATGAGATTTCGTTCTAATCCTATTACAAAATGCATTTATAAGAAAACGAAAAAAATATATCTATACTCTTTTTTGAAAAGATAAAATCTGATGACAGATTTAGGTTAACTTTCTAAATTATGAGATGCGTAAAATTCTATAATTTTTTTTTAAATATCCGTCTCGAGGAAATTTTATAATGTTTTTTCATCATAAAAGGGCATTAATCAAAAAGTTATGACTTCATCATTACTTGAGATTTTTATTTTAAAAAAATTCAAATTTAGAACATGCCATAAATTCAGATTTTTTTTTTTTTTTTTGAAAAAAAATATTTTTAAGAAACTGTAAAATTATTTTATAATTTTAATTAATCACTAAACACATAGTTTATTCTCTTATATACATAAAGAGATCTGACTGTCATTTGCGTGCATTAATGAAAACAATAAATAAAGATCAAAATAATGACATAAGAGTATTCTTACATTACTATTAAAGAAGTTTTTTAACCCCTTAATGGTTACATTAAATTACGGTTTCAAAATTCAAATTCATTTTTCCCACCACTTTTTTGGAAAAAGAATATTCATCTTATTTAATGACAAGTAAAATGATACCAGAATAAAACCAATTACACTATTTTATAAAACTGGTGGGAATCAAACAATTCCGAATAAAAGTGGTTAAACTTGCAGCCTGTGAATATCTATTGCGCGAGGATTAAGTGGTTAAAATTCCCCAAAAGCTATCCGATAAGACAGATACCAATCAAAGCGCATTACAAAGGTTAAAATACTACTGTAAGCTGCCCAATAATTCATGTGTTTTTACCGAAAACGGATATATAACCGTAATTTAATCACTTAATTGTCGCGCCCGAGACATTCACGGGCTGCAAGTTTTACGCAATTTATTCGGAATTGTTTGATTCCCACTAGTTTTATAATAGGTTTTATTCTGGTATCATTTTACTTGTCATTAAATACGATGAGTATTCTTTTTTCAAAAAAGTGGTGGGAATAATGAATTTGAATTTTGAAACCGTAATTTAATGCGATTATTACGTGGTTAACATTATTTTGATCATAAAATGAGCAGAGCATTGACACTAGAACGGCCGGAAATATTATTCAAGATTCATAATAATATTTCAAACCAGAATTTTTATTCAAAATTATTTAATTGATTTATTTAACGCAAATCTGCATGGTTCAAATTTAACTTATTTCAAGAAAAAAATTTCTGGCTCGAATTGAAATTTAATAACATTATCGGAGTCGAATGGACTCCTTTCGAGCGTTCTAGTATTAATATCGCCAGAATAGATTTAAATTACGATAATGGAACCTTTGACGTCAGATACGGTCGAATGAATGAGCATATTGCGTAGGCGAAATTTTTTCAGTGATTATATAGTCACTAGAACTTGAACGCTTCTAAAAGTATTATTAACACTTTTAATCAAAAATGTAAGGTGATAAGTTCTTTTAGAAATTATTGGTATTAGCAATTAAATAACCAAACAAACTCTTTAGAAAAATCATATCACAGCCATCAATTTTGCGTCTGCGATAAGGCTTAGTATCCAACCTAGTATTGTCTGTAGGCATAGCATTGTTTTAACATCAATATTTTTTACATCTTTATAATGTTAATGATTTAAATTTTTTATATATTATATTTTAACTCATTTCAGTAGTAAATGAATTTTAAATCAATATATTCACGTTGTTTATTTTGTTTTATTAAGGCGTTTTAATGTAAACTATACAGTGTCCACTCTCAACGGTGTCCAGAGTCTAATTTCTTAGCCGTTAGTCATTGATATATTGTTCCAATTACAAAAATGTTTTAAATGAGATTAAGAAATATTTTAATATATATTTGCGCCAATAAAAGCATTTCTTAAAAAAATACCAGTGGCGTAACCAGGGTGGGTGCCCAAGTTCTCCTAATACCAATAATTTTTTTAAGTTATTTTCGCCTTATCTAGCCAGAAAGTTTTTTGTTGTGAATCAAGGAGAAAAAAATCTTACGATATTACTGGTTTTTGGCATACACTCTAGTTACGCCACTGAATACGACATTTAAAATTTCATATAGTCCACAGGTCTTATAAGTTATGGTTAGTAAAAATTTCCTGTTGCACTGACAAATAAGCCAAAACAGGTCCCGTTATTCTACGATTAAAATTGACCGAGTAATAGCTGTTTAAATTTGGAGCATATTTTTTGCCACAAATTAGGGGTCATTCGCAGATTTAGTAGAAATATAATTGCGTCCAATATATTAAAAATATTTAATTACATCATGTATAAATATATAAAATATATAGATATAAAATTCAATTTTTCGTCATTAGATACATTTTTTTTGTTCTCTTTCTGGCTCAGTTGCTTTATTCCAGCAAATAAAAAAGTTACAATTGTTGTAAGTGGTGGAAATGATACTACACTAATTGTATAATAATAAACTTGTTGAATTGGTAACCGTATTGGATAGTTCCCTGGTAATTTTGTGAATTCACACATAGGTTATAACTGCTATGCTTCTTGACAACAGGGATTTTCGAAAATTTTGCTTCGCCTTATTCACTTAAGGAGATATTTCTGATAAAAAAAAAATCACATATTTCCGTTCTAAAATACTCGCAGCCAAAATTCGTAACGTGTTAATTAAACTATAGGTACTCATGGAAGTAATCTATGATAAACAAATACATTGAATAATGAAGTCATATTGAACACGCATGTGAAATATGCAATAGCACATACTACCGACTTCGTCATTTGAATCGTGCACTTACGTTGGTAATTCTGCCACTGTAGCTTTAGCGTATAATATAAATTATACAGATTTGTTTTATATTTTCAATCAGATAAATCATAAAAATAAATTCGTATTCAATTTTAAGTGATTCTCAAAATTGAAAAGAATTTCAAAGAATTTTTTTTTTAATTCTAGTATAATTTTTGTCGGCACATTTCTTTATTCATTGTACATATAACATTTTACGCCCTAATCACTGCTATGAACATTTTGAACACTACAGTAATCAATAATTCATTAGCATGTAACCTTCACGAGAAATAAATTTTGCAATGAAGATTATATGTTAATCTAAAATCAAATTTTACGGTAACTGCCTACTGAATAGTTAAATAACTCTTCTTATAGGCACATTTTTTATTAAATAATTAATAAGACAAAATAAGTAAATAGACTCTGTATAAATACAAACATCAAAATAAATGGAAAATCAGATTTCTAAAGAAGATTTCAACCGCGCATTTATTTGATTATTCCTTTGAGAAACTTTATTTAATTAAACTTTTAATCTCGACATAACCGACATCTTCTTTTTTTTTTTTACTTTAGTTGAATGAAATGTAATGCAATAATATTTAAAGTGAATTTCTAAAATTCATGCCTTGAATATTTGTATATTCTGCGATAGAGGTACGAGTCTTTAATGTAAAGAGAGGGAAGCTGGTAGAAAATTCAATATAAAAATAAAGTTTTAAAATTGAAGAAATAGAATACGACATTATGAAACATTAAATTACTGTGAATTCTTGTAAGATAAATGGATTTAGGGATATGTTGGATGATGAACCAATTCGATTAAAATTAGACTGTATAAATGCAAATAATCGATTTTGAAACAAATTTCATGTAAAAGGGATGACAGCCTGACTATATTTCAGAATGATTTTAAAATAAATGTACAGTTTATATGTATTGAAGGCTCCTACTCAATCCGTTTTTTGAATGTTATTTTTATTAAAAAAACTTCTTTATAAATTTTGTAGAAACATACAGGTAAAAGAGTTTATTCTGCAAATGTTACAAACGTGCCATAAATGAATTTAAAAAATACTTGTTTACAAAAAATGGACAATTTGACGCATTGCCTATTATACAGCAAGGAAAATGAAATAATTTTCTATTGCTTTTAAAATAGTTTTATGCAAATATTTATAGTTTTTATCAGTGTCAGTTCAGAGACGCTCATTAAATCAGGGCTCTTGCTTGGTCCGCTTTTCGAACACCACTTTTATTTATGGCTAATTCCATGGGTTTTGTAGTGTAAGTCACATTATCTTATAATTGCTATGCTTGTTTGCCACCGTTATTTTCGAAAAGTCTGCTTGGCCTTATTCAATTAATGAGAAAGTGCCGATAAAATAAATCACATTTTTTCGTACTAAAATACTGGTAGCCAAAAATCGTAGCCTGTGACTTACACTACAAGTATTCACGGAAATAGCCTTATAAATTTCGTAGAAGCATGCCAGAAATAGCGTTTTTCTTGGAATCGTTGCAGAAACCTATCACGAATTTTAAAAAAAATACTGGTTTAAAAAAACAAAACCAGTGGGAATCTCTATAACTGCATAGTTAGTCACGTATAGTGTTGCCTGGTGTTCCGCGTAAACCAAGTATTCATGCACGCAGTAAAAAGGTGTTGATTAAAACTACAAAATATGTTTTGTTGAGTACATTTTGGTTGTTTTAAGCAAATTTTTTAGTTAAAGTAAAAAATCTTTTTTTTTTTTTTTTTTTTTTGCTCAGACAAAATATATTGTTAACACTCTTAAAATTTTAACAAAATTTCGTTAATTTTATTTGAGTCTTACTAAAGTGTTGTATTTTCAATTTGTAATTCCAGCAAAATTTTGTTCTTTTTCCAAAATTTAAATATGTGTACAGTAGCCATAACTCTCTCACCTAATTTTGTTTAAATGACTTATATAGCTATAAAGGATTAACATAATTTTTGGACAATAAAAGATTTTCAAATTGAGGCGGATTAATGACGTTATTATTACGTTATTATGCATTTCAAATAAAAATTGCGGTCGAAAAATTGCCAAAAAAAAAATCCTTCTTTAAGAATTGCTTTTATCAAAATCTTGCCAATATAAAAGCTGCAGATAATATTAAGAAGATTTATATCACATTTAGGTAAATTCGATATCTTAAAAATTGACGAACTTATATTTTTTCTCCATAAAACTCTATTTTTTGCCCTTTGAGCCTGTTTTAAATTTTATAAAGAATCTAAGCTATATAATTTTTTGGCAATTTTTAAAGAAGTAATAACTTTAAACTAATTTGAATTAAAATTAAAAAGTCATTGGGTTTTTCGATTTTCACAAATACCTTTATATATCTGTCCGCGTGGTCCGATTTTGCCATTAACAAACTTGACCTATCTATACAGGGGTGCAAAAATCTAAGCGCCAGAGGGTAGTCTCTCACCACTAAAATTTTAAAGTTTTTTTCGCTCAAAATTTAATAGCATTCTAGCAGGAATTTTACACGAAATATTAGACGAAGAAATAAGAAATAAATTTTGTGGTGAGAAACTGCCTGCTGGCGCCTAGATTTTTGCACCCCTGTATATATATACATATATATCCTAAAAATAAGTATATACCGTAATTTCTGGCCTATAATCCGCGGATCAAACAATTCTCTTTCGACCCAGAAAAATTTTTAAATAAAATTTAACTTTTTAGATCGCGAAAAATATTTGGTTTCGATTACAAAATAAAATTTCTGGGTCGAAAAAGAATTGTTTGATCCGCGGATTATATGCCGGAAATTATGGTATCATTTAGTTGCATTTATTTCCAGAATATGGCAGTACTAAAGAACTTTATAGTATGATGGAGTAGTTTCATTGTACTGGAGGGCGCTTGTCCAATGTGATGAGGTTTATCTCTAAGAATATGGACTCCTAAGTCTACTTTTTGCAGTGTCCTTGTTTTTTTTTTTTTTTTTTTTTTTTTTAGAAAAATATTTATTATCTGCACTTTTAATTGACATACAATCAGAGCAGTAAACTGTTGTCCATATCTCTTGAAGAGGGTGTTAATTCATTTCTTGCTAATTTTGTGTTATATACTTTTAATAATTAAGTTCATATTAATCAATTATTAGCTTCCAATACTTAACGTACGTTGGGTTAAGTATTTCAATCGAAATTATATCATATATTTGTCTGTATCAAATCTTTAGAATGCAATAAAATTCCAGTATTTCCATCTCATAAAAGCATCTTTCTAGTAGCTTTACAGCCAGAGATGTGAATCAGTAGGGAAAATGGGCGACTACTCAGGAAACTTTAACGACTGCGACTTTGACAGCGACTGCGACTCAAGTCTGGCTAATAAACTAGTGTTGCTACTGATTAAAATTACGAGGGAACGAAAAAAATCGAAAATTTCACTATTTTGGTATTAATTCAATTCTTAGAGCTTTAAATAAAAAATTAAAATTAAAATTAACACTAGAACCGCCATTAGGGGGTCAATATGACTCCTGTCATTTTGACAATAGTCGATTCGAACCAGAATTTTCTTTTTAATATATGTAAAATGTATGGTGAACAAAAATAGACTTATTAAATAAGTTAAATAGTTTTAAATTTAAATTCTGGTGAGAAACAATTTTTGTAAAACTTGAGTAAAATACCCGGCGGTTCTAGTGTTAAAAGGAAAAGGAAAATATTTTCAGTTTTACTAATTTTTCAATTTTGCGTCTTATAAACCAGAAAAATCCAAATATCGACATCTAAAGGAGAAAAGAAAGCAGAAACATTTTAATAACAATTTTAGTTTTTCTTAAGAAAGGTGTTATAGTAAAAATAAAATAAAATACATTGACATGTTTCGGAACCGTCAAATAAGTTCCATAGTCATAATATAAACAAAATTTCAAAATATTACTCGGTCAATACAAATGACACGCGACAATGAGATATAAATAGCAAAAAACACGCGCACTATAGCAAAAAAACTAAATTAAAATATAGACCATGATCTAAAACTTAACTAAAAATAAAAATAAAAATTTCAAACTATTTCACGGTTAATAGAAATGACACACGACAAGGAGATATAAAACACCAAAAAACACGCGCGCTATTGAAAAAATTAAATTAAAAATAGACCATGATCTAAAAGAAATTTCAACCTGGTTCATCCCATTCAAGGCCTCGCGAGGAATTTATTCATTAATTCTAACCATTTTTAATTTTTCTTAAGAAAGGTGTTATAGTAAAAATAAAATAAAATACATTGACATGTTTCGGAACCGTCAAATAAGTTCCATAGTCATAATATAAACAAAATGGGATGAACCAGGTTGGAATTTCTTTTAGATCATGGTCTATTTTTAATTTAATTTTTTCAATAGCGCGCGTGTTTTTTGGTGTTTTATATCTCCTTGTCGCGTGTCATTTGTATTAACCGTGAAATAGTTTGAAATTTTTATTTTTATTTTTAGTTAACTTTTAGATCATGGTCTATATTTTAATTTAATTTTTTGCTATAGTGCGCGTGTTTTTTGCTATTTATATCTCATTGTCGCGTGTCATTTGTATTGACCGAGTAATATTTTGAAATTTTGTTTATATTATGACTATGGAACTTATTTGATGGTTCCGAAACATGTCAATGTATTTTATTTTATTTTTACTATAACACCTTTCTTAAGAAAAATTAAAATTGTTATTAAAATGATTATATAAAAGGTGAATGCTTTAAAATCTGATGACTTAAAAAATCAATTGGATTTAATTAACTTTTTATCATAGAAAGCAGAAGTTTTGATATTTCGGGTCCGTGGACATGAAAAGGCGAGATGTGTACAGTTTTAATGTTTATTCATGTCTTTCAAAGCAGACAAATTTCGATAGAAAAGAAAAAAAAGGATGAAAAGTTTACTAGTTCGGAAATAATTCGGGATCTACTAGAGTTTTTAATTAAAAGCGGTTTTCATGTTTTGTATACGCTGAGCAGTCTATTGCAATCTTTAACTCAGGTAGACTGATGTAATACAAAAATAACAATAATAATTCACTTAATGGATTTAATATTATATATAGTTTGTTTAATTTCACTTCAAATTGTCTACAAAAAAGCAGGAGTCGGAGTTGGAGTTTGCTTGTTTTTTAGTGACTCCGACTCTTTAACTCAAAAATGGGTCACACTCGGACTCCGACTCCTCGACTCCGACTCTGACTCTGACTCCGCAGCCCTGTTTCTGGATTCCCTTCTGTTTTAATATGCAAGACTTATGTGTAAATAGATGACGGCGTATTGTGGCACGCCCAATTTGCAGGGTGGGACACGATATTCTTTCATCATACAAGACTTATTTTCAAATAATATTCCAAAAATATTTCATGAATTATTCTAAACTGATATTAACTGCTTTATATTTTGGAAGACTAATATGAGGAATATTAAAATAGTATTTCTGACCTTACACTTTAGATAAAGCTAGTGTAAAATGAAAATATTTGAAAACTGTATATTTTTATTAAGTACTACTTAAATAAAAAGAATATTGCCCAGTTAAACTGATGGCATTGAGCTCACAGGCTACGCATACTAATTGTACATTACAGCCTTGTATTTTCGTTAATTCCGTTCGAAAAAAAAAATTAAGAAGGGGAAACAGCTCTCCCCTTTCTCCTTTTTTATACTTAATCATTGAACTTCCTAAACTATCAAGTAGATGCTTTATCATATTAAAAAATCTATATCCAAAATTCAGAGCAAATCAGATAATTCTTAATAAAAACCCATTCAGCATTTATATAATTTAAGAGGAGTTATTCCCTTCTTTTATACTTAACCATTAAACCTACAAAACTATTCAGAGATTTGAACGAAATCTGACAATTCTGATTGAAAAATCCATTAATGCAAGTTAAGGTAAGGGGCATTAGAGCCCCCGTTCCCCCTGTTTATACTTATTCAATGAATACCTAATAACAGCCACAGACTCGCCTCATCAGAATGATCCTATATCTAAATTTTGAACGAAAACTGTTAATTCCGCATGAAAATCCCGTTTATATCAATTAAGGGGAGGGGCATGAGCCCCCCGTTCCCCCTGTTTATACTTATTCAATGAACACCTAATAACAGCCACGGTATCGCCTCATCTGAATGATCCTATATCTAAATTTTGAACGAAAACTGTTAATTCTGCATGAAAAACCCATTTATATCCATTAAGGGGAGGGGCATGAGCCCCCCGTTCCCCCTCTTATATATATCGAATGAACTCGAAAAACTAATCAGCGAAGCGCCTTATCAGGATATACCTATACACAAAATTTCAAGTGGATCCGATATTTTTATCATGAGTTATCGCGTTACGCACGAACGCACATACATACAGAACGGACGGGCACATAAGCTCTCAGGCTATGATAGCCTGTGAGCTAATAATATGTGTCTAAACTAAAAAAATTGTTTAAAAAATAACGAAACAATACAGTCTATTTTTATTATTGTAATATATTTAATCTATACCTATGTTATACCAATCAGTATATGTTAATCATAAATTTATTATTAAAAATCATATAGCGCAATAATTCTGTTTTATGTACCGTAATTTCCGGTGTATAAGCCGCAGATCAAACAATTCTTTTTCGACCCAGAATTTTTTAAGAAACAAATATAACTAGTTAGATCGCCGTAAATATTTGTCTTCAATCACTAAATAAGATTTCTGGGTCCAAAAAGAATTGTTTGATACGCGGCTTATACACCCGAAATTACGGTAATTGTATGAAATAAAATGGTATATTCAGAATAAAATAAAAACAACAACAAAATATAGGTAATACAATAGATCACAATAAATCGCAATAGTAATTGTAATGAAATAAGTTAAAAAATACACATTTCAAATGAAGTCACTTTAGATCAAAATTAACTTTGCCGAGAATATCGTGCAAATATGTAATTGATACCAGTGTACAATTATTGACGGTTAGTAAAGAATGGTATACTGATTTTACTTAAAAGGTCGACTACATATAGAAATTTTTAACCAATATTAAAATTATTAATATGTTTGGTTTATTTGGACCTAATATTTGTAGTCTTTTTTTTAGTTACCTTGGAACATAAACTGGGAGTATTTTGGAGAAGTTTCCTGTGAATTTATTTAGGTTTGAATTTTGAGATCTTAAAATAATATAAAAAATTTACAAAAAGATTTAAGAAATATAATTTCATTTTTAATACAAAAATTATTATATAAATTAAAATATATAGTATAAAACAAAAAAATGGATTAAAAATTTAATATAATTTCATTTTTAACCATTGTGAAAGAGTTCATTGAGAGAGTTCTTAGAAGCATAACTCAAAAACTATTTAGCAGAATTAGCTGTGGATTCTCACATTCCTAGAAATAGATTTCTTTTAAAATATTCATGGATTACAATTGCTATTTCTGTTAAAAAAACAATTGTAAAGTATAAATTTTAATGACGGGTTCGTATTGGGCATTTTAATGTTTGTTGTAATTATCTTTGGGTAGAATGACACTTAAAATTCAGTAATATACGTTATTAAAAATTATTGTTACACTTAATTGGGATGCATGAGCTAATCACTTTTTTCATGCGATGCTTTTGGCAGACATAGCAAGAGTGCGTATGTATATAAATTTTATACATACGAATTATATGCATAGATATTTTAAATTGGGTGTGCACAAAATTATGTAATTATAATTTAATTCCATTTTAAAAACCGAAACAGCAGTAAATATTTACCTTATTTTTGAAAAAAAAAATAAAAGAAGTCTTAGTAAAACAGCACTCTGTTGGATGTGATTTGTCAAAAATTTATCCATATGCAATCATCTGTATTCAATTATAGTATCCATACATATATTACAATTTTATTTTTATTTTTTTGAATATTTCATAATTTAAAATTAAAACATCTCTAAAACTTCATCATGTAAATCAAAATAATTTGTGTTTCTTGAAAACGTACAATGTTAGAAAATACAATATATACTTTGAAGCATTGAGACGACAACTTATTAACCATAAATTTTGTAAATTTCAATGAAAGAAATTGATATTTTAATATGTGCACATTTAAAAAAATATAATTTCTCTTATAATCTTAGAAGAAAACAACAGTTGTAAGGTTGGTTTAGCCACCTAAATAAATGTAACTCGAATATATTTTAATAAAAAGAGAAATAAAATGCTAAGAAATAAATATTTCCGCACATAAAACATTAATAGTAAAGTTTAGTTTGATTTTATAAGATTAGCACTTTTATATAGTAAATGATATATACGTATTGAAAATACATAAACTTGCGTTTTATCATGAAAATGTTAGCACTATTAGCTTGAATATTTAGTTCAAGTCCAAGTTTTCCTAGTTTTTTTTCTTTATTAATGCTAATTTATTCAACCCTTGTCTCTACAATTTCTTCTAAATATCAGTCCTCCTTTAACCTCTTTTACTAAGGAATTTTTTATAATACTAAAATAAATCAATGTATAATTTTAGAAAACTTCTTAAAACATCTCATTATGATTAAAGATTATATATTTGTACATTTCACTAATTTCTACCTAGTTTCTATTTCTACATGCGTTTGAAAAATAAGACGTTGTATATAATGAAATGCTATAAGTACAGGAATATGTTAAAATGAAACTTTAATAAATGTCTATTTCGATATAGTTATTGATATTATAAAAAATAATTATTTTCTAAAGTAAATCACTCTGGGAGAAAAATACAACTTATTTGAAATTCGATGATTTAAAGAGAAATTTTCCGTGGTACACGAAAAACAATAATTTTAATATAATTTGTATCACTAATATGAAATGTAATTAGAATGACATCTTCTTAATTATAAAATAATAAAATTTCAGACAAGAAAATGAATAATTACACAAGGAAATACTAGAAACAAATATTACTAATCCTTGGAATATGAATCTTGCATCAAAAAAGAAAACAAAAAGTAATTAGAAGATTTTTTCTGTTATTTGAAATTACGCGCTCTCCTGATTATAAAATTTGAGAGGTTTCGATCTTCTGCAGGTGATTTTTATTATAAAGAAAGAATATACATACAAATTTCGTTTCTAAAAGAAAAAATAACAGGCAGTACAGGTCCCGGTTAAATTATTCAATAGAATAATTTAACGAAAATGAAGAGTTAGATTTGAAGATTTTAGGTATTTTTCATGTTAGATTATCTTTTTTTATTTTGCAGAAATAATAAATATAATTGGAAAATTACGCGTTTTAATAAAATGTAATCAAGGGGATTTCCGTTGTATTCAGAGATTTTTCGTCAACGTGGAATTAAGAGAAGATAACAACACTCAGTCATTATTAATTGTTTGTAATAACATTATTTTCCTGCTGCTTCATAAAAAAAATTTTTTTTTTAGTTATATATCCGTATAATTTTATATTTAAAATATCCATCTATTCTGTCCGGATCTGAAGGAAGTTTTTTTTACATTTAGACACCCATTTTACAAACCAAATGTTTGTCTAAAAATACACGAAAAATAATGCAATGAATCATTAAATAATATATCTTAACTCTTTTAATTTTGATTAAACTAACATTTTCCTCTACTACATTTATTTAAGAATAATAATAAGATAATATATATAAATATGTATGCACAGAAAACTTTTTCAAAAGACGGTTTAAAGAAATTTTCGATTTAAAACATCATACTTTAATTATATTATTAATTACAAATTTAAATAAAGATTTCTAGAAAAAAAATTTGAATTTCCATCATTTAGACAAAAATAATCCGTCATACCTGAAATCCAATAAATTTAGCATAATTAGAATCACAACTTTGAAATTTAATCAGGATGACTTACTATTAATTATAAAATATTTAAATTTCACCCAAGAAAAGGAATATTTTGACAAGCGCATATTAAAGACAAATATACTTTTCCGTAGAATCTAAATCCCGGAAATAGAAGAAAACAACAATTCTCACGAAGGTTTGTTTGTCGTCTTCAATTTTAATTGCATATTCTTACCGCTCCATTTAAACAAACATCTCTGCAAAGGATCAATATTAATACTGCTTAAAAGTCACGTAATTATCTGAAACGTTTTCTTAGAACTTCTAAATATTTTCTGGAATAACACTCGAAGAAATTCCCATGAAAATGACTTAATGTTATGTCTTTTATTCTGAAATTCCTAATTAGGGGTTTGACATTTTTAACAAAGTATAAAAGTAATGTCAATAAAAAATTAAACTTTCGTTTCGATTTCATGACATACGTTTAGAAAATCCCTGATTAAAAAAAAAAAAAAAAAAAAAAAAAAAAACGAACGTTGGAATATTTTTGAAAGATAGTTTTACTAAAATAACAGCTATTTTATTTGTAAAAATAACGTACATATACAATATGTATCTTTTACATAAATACAAATTCTGAAATACACTGGTTTCCAAAAATTAAGAAAAAATCACAAAAATAGCGATAATTCAAAATATTACATGTAGATTTTAATGAAACTCAGCCACAATATACAACGCATAGTAAGGTGTAAAATAACATGAAAAAAAATATTACCAGACAATTATGGTGTTTCAAAAATAGCATAATTATAAAATTAACAAAATCCATTTGCAATTTTGGTATAGGAAAAGTACCTTTAATATGCCGTATGATCACCCCTAGTAGCAATACAGCACATACAGCGATGTATCATACTGTCAATTATGCGATCGATGAGTTCACTGGGAAGTAAGAGACATTGCTCTTCCAAAGCAGTTGTAAGCGTGGCAAGGGTCAGAGGAGGGGGATTGAGAGCAGCGACACCTCTCCCTAAAGCTTCCCAAACATGCTCGATGGCATTCAAGTCCGGTGATCGAGCTGGCCATTCCATGTACTGAATTGTCTGGTGCTGAATATAATCTTCCACGATGCGAGCCCTGTGCGGTCTAGCGTTGTCGTCCTGTAACAGGAAATCATTACCTATTGCACCGGCATAAGGTCGCACAAAAGCACCAAGGATGTCATCTCTATAGACGTGAGCATTCACAGTTCCTTGTGGAAAGACAAGGAAAGATATGGAGGTCTGTGCGTCCACCCAAAGAGATACCACCCCAAACGCAGACACTGTATGAATCTCTTTCACGAATGTTTGATGGATGATAGCGTGTACCCTGTTCTCTCCAAATCAAACAACGCCTACTATCGCTTTGGAGGCGAAACCGGGACTCATCCGTGAAGAGAACACGCCTCCATTTATCAACCGTCCAGTGGACATGTTGACGTGCCCACATCAAACGTTCCCTCCGGTGACGTGAGATGAGCGGCACACAAATTGCTGATCGCTTCGCGCAAAGTCCACCTTCGTGAAGCCTTCTACGCTCAGTAGACATTGACACCAACTTTGCAATGGCTGCAGCAATGCAGGATCTAAAGTAAAATGGGGTTGCGGTTCTATTCCTTCGTACACATAACTGCAAATATCGGTCATCGGCGCTTGTTGGAACCCTTGGCCGTCCTTGGCTGAACATTCTGGAACACGAACCAGTGGTTTGAAATTGTTACCAAAGCCTATGACCCACCGAAGGACTCACATTTAGCCATCTAGCCACCTCTGCCTGACTTTGTCCTGCCTCCAATCTCCCAATAATTCTAAATCTCAGTTCTGCTGGCAAATGATGCCTCGAGGTCATTGTAATGAATTGGCTGTCCTAGATTTATAATATCACTATCACAGCGACAACTGCAGCCTTACTCTCTAACGTGCATTTTTATGTGCCTCACGGATGACGCAATACGATTGCAGCACCACTAATTTGCATTTGGTATTTTTATCCAGCATCTTTTATTTAACAATATATCCAAATTTCATACGGATTGCTTTCTTTTTGAACGAGTTATCGCTATTTTTGTGATTTTTCCTTAATTTTTGGAAACCAGTGTAGTAGAAAAAGTTAAGGCAATGAATTTATGCATTATAAAAATTAATATTGTTCACTCTCTGAACGCTGAAAAAATGTAAAAGTTTTTAACCCCTTAATGGTCGCATTAAATTACGGTTTAAAATTTCAAATTCATTATTCCCACCACTTTTTTGAAAAAAAAAATATTCATCTTACTTAATGGTAAGTAAAATGATTCTAGAATAAAACCAATTACACTATTTTATAAAACTGATGGGAATCAAACAATTCTGAATAAAAGCCAGGAAGCTTGCTGCCCGTGAATGTCTCGAGCGCGACGAATAAGTGCTTAATAAAACTAAAAATACGTCACCAAAATATATATCGGATGAAAAGGGTTTAAAATTCTTTTGACCAGTCTCTTTACGCGTCGTAACGAGGTGACTTTTTATAAAGACAATGTCAAAGTTTTTTTCATCGTTTATCGAGTCGGTTAACATTAGTAATGAATATTTTTTTCTCATTTTTATGTAAAGTGTCACATTTATAATTTTTTCATTCCAATATATCCAATTTTCGTTACTTTATACCATGAAGTATTCTTTATTTTAAAATGGGGTTGATGCAGAAACATGTTATTTTACGTAGGCTTTCGTTCAATCAGACATCGTTAGCAGTGTAAAGTTTTACCATGATATATTTAAATTCCACCATTTCCCGTTTCTAAAACTCCTACAGATGAGGTATGTATCTACCACAAATGTATTAGCTATAGAGCTCGCACCGTTCCTAAAATATTCACACTTTGCTACCTCTATTTTAATAAAAATCTTGAAGGCAAATTCCTATAGCGTTTGCAATAGAATGATGCAGTAAATGTTACCGTTTTAAAATTGTGGTAGGGAAGTATGAAATTTTAGGAACGGTGCGAACCCTGTAGCTATAGCAGAATCATGAGTTTATAAGGAATATTTCTCGAAAAGTGAAATTAATATAAAAAATGCATGGGTATCAAAAATTGACTGACTAAAAAATTTTTTTTGGATTAAAAATCATAATTTATGACAATATATTGGAAGATTTCAATAGTTCGTGCCTTATTTCGTAGATAGCAATAGTCTGCAATTTTGACTGTGGTTATGATTCTTTTATAATCATATTACTAATTGACACTTATCTACATGTGTTTGAATTGAACATAACAATTTAGATTTTTTTTTCTATTTTAATTTGTGTGGTAGGTTAATATTCAAAATGGAAAATGAAAAGTAAAAGTCTCGTCATGTTATAGGAGTTATAGGAGTTTAAAAAAGGAGTGAATGTCGGATGTCCTAAAAAAACACTCAAGAAAGGCTATTTGGATCGTGCTTCCGCTCTTAGGACAGATAAATTTGATTTTGTCTATTTTAAATTGGTGATTTCAATCTGAACGATAAAAGTCGTTCTTGGCACTCTTATGGAATTCATAATGATATAATCAGTGAGTTAGTGAATATTAATCCACGGTTTACAACTGAAGATACTGCTGAGAGACTAAATGTTGACAATTGGACTGCTTTTCTCCAATTCAAACATTTTCAGTACACTTTGAATTTCAATGCATTTGAGATCAGGTACACACTTTTGCAATCACTCAATACAAACTAACTTATAGTAATATTTATTTTTTATCAGTTTCTCATTTTTGGTTTTTAACCGTTTGCCTTTCAGAGATGACTTTCACTCACCACTGGTTTTGTCAGGTGTCTGTCGTAAATCGGGAAATTGAATGTTTTGGACACCACTAATATCTTACATTTTATTTCGCCATCTTTAATCATACATTATTCGGCCATTAGATAAGGCGATTAAAATTAGTGTTTATATTTGTGTTATATTTGTATCCAGAGCGTTTGGCGGACCTATTTACATTCGACACTAGTGCTCAGTGAGAATCACCTCTCAAGTGCATGGCGGTTAAATGTTTTCTACACTGCTCAAAACAATTAAAGGATATTTGAAGTTTTATACAAAATAAAGATATAAACGAAATTTTTTTGTCGAAAATAGAAGAAGAGAATCACAAATGCAAATTTTTCTGGTTTTCAAACTGTGGAGTATGCAAATTTTGAGTTCGACGTCAAAAGCGTCGCTTCAGCGGCAGCGAATGAAATCTGACTTTCAACTGGATAAAAGAGAATGAAGACAAGGACGATCGGCATTCAGTGATTGCTTTGTTTCGATGAGTACGATTTCTCAGCGAAGTCATTTGACAGATTCAGAAGCTTTGAGAATTGTTGGTAGGTTTGAAGTGAGCCAAACTTAAGCCGAAGTAGCGCAAGCCATTGGAGTGTCACAAAGTGTCATTTCCAGGATCTGGAACCGTTTTTTGGAGAGTGTATATGCAGACCGAAGACCAGGGCAAGGTCGTAGACGGGCAACAACGCCCAATGAAGATCGGTATTTAGCGTTAACAGCTCGGAGACACCGAAACATGAACGCTACTCTTCTCCAACAAGACCTTCGCTCGGCTACAGGCACCACGATTTCAACTCAGAGTGTCCGAAACCGGCTCCATGCTGTAGGTCTGTATGCTCGCCGACCGATGGTATGTGTTAGATTAACATGAAGGCATAGTCGCGACCGCAGGGAGTGAGAAACCGAGCATGTCAGTTGGAGAAGAAATGAATGGAGCAATATTCTGTTTTCTGACGAGTCCCGTTTTTCTGTGCATCCGGATAATAGGCGTATTTTCATCTGGAGGGACCGTGGCAGTAGGAATAATCCTGCGTTCCTGCACGAAAGTGTCAGATTTGGCAGTGGAGGAGTGTTGGTACATGGTGGCATCTCCATTGACGGGCGCACTGACCTCTACATCATTCGAGATGGAGCTCTGACTGATCGCCGATATAGGGATGAGATCCTCAGACCTATTGTAGTCCCTTACGTTGCATCAATCGGAGATAACTTCATTTTAATGGACGATAACTGCAGGCCACTCGTGCAAACCTGGTGGAGGATTTCCTTTTCGAGGAAGGAATCGTTCGAATGGAATGGCCAGCGTGTTCTCCAGACATGAATCCAATCGAGCACGTTTGGGACGCTCTAGGAAGACGAATTTCTGGCCGCCAACAACCTCCACAAACTCTCCAAGGACTGAAAAGAGCTCTTCTGGAAGAGTGGGGCAGAATACCCCAACTCGTCATTAATAACCTCATTGAGTCCATGCCTCAAAGGTGTTCAACGTTGCTGGCCGCCCGTGGAAACCATAACCCCTACTGAAAATGATTTTCTTTGAAGAAAACACCTTTTCTTATTCTTTTTTTCTCATATGCACAAATTGTGTTTTTTCCTTTTGTACACACAAGCAATAAAATGCATTTTTTTCTGCCAAACATGTGTAATTTATTCTCATATAACCTACTATGTCTGTCGACCATGTATCAATCAGCTAAAAAGTTTCCCAGATACAAAATCCACCTAAAACTGCAATATCCTTTAATTGTTTTGAGCAATGTACTTTCCCGATAAGGCTAGATAGTATGCAACGAAAAAAACATTTTTAATTTCTCATGCTGTAGGACTACTAGAACAACTCCACGTAGTTGACAAATCATGAAAAATTACATTCATTTTTTACTTATGTTCTGAAAAGTCGTTGTTATCGCATTTTGTGTAAGAGTAAACAATATTTAATGTTATTAGTTATTATTTATGCATATCAGCTATAAAATATCTTTGCTTGTATTCTGTATACATAAATTGTCAAAATATATTGAAACTCTGTGAAAATCGTTCACTGGTCAATTCGATTTCTCAAATAAATTAAAAATATCTTATTTTCCATACACATAAAAATAGCTTAAATTACTGCATACATTTGATTTTTCTAGAGAGCTTCTGTCACATACACTTTTGTTTAATTTATTATCAACAATTTTGGAATAAAAAAAAATAGTTTTAAGAAACGTACATCAAAATTTTATAAAAATTTCGTTGCTACATTTATTAGAATTTATTGGCTTTGACAAAATTTAAAAACTCTTTCAGATGTTTATTACGACGATTGCATAACATAATTTAGGAATTTAATGGTCAATTTATCAAAAATTGTAATCCATTTTTTGCTTATCGCTTTTTACTTCAAACCAGTTAAGTTATTTATCACATTTTCGCTTATTTAATAATCTATTGATAATTTATATTAATTATACATTTATAATTAACACTCTTTTGGTGCATTCAATATCTCTATAAAATAATAAAAAAGTTTTGAATTGTCAATAGATATTTAGATGGATCATGCATTGCTATTTCATACTTTAAATTAAGCCATCATTTAACGGTGTAGCTTATCTCTTAGATAACAATATTTTTAAAAATACATTTAAAAAAAGTTGAAAATAATTATGATCTCGATTTGTCTGTCCGCCATTTGTCCATGCTTTTACAATGGTAAATATACTACGATTACAGCATAATAATTATATATTTTTAGATTTAATACGGAATTTTTGCTATTGAAAATAGAGTATAAATCATTTAAAACATTTATCTGGAACTTTAATAATTTGGATTTTTAAGTGTCGACTGCATTTATTAGCTTACATATTACAAGAAACATTTTCTTTGTACTTAATAGAAAATATCCTGCAAACGATATTTGCTCAAAATTTGTATTGTACTTTACACTTCTTTTTTTCTTTTTTAATTCTAAATTTTTAATCGAGAAGTAACAAGCTGTGGTAATTTACATTTATAAGCCTTTTTCACGGAAAGAATCTTTTCATTACCATGTATTCTAATTTGTCATTTCACTGTGTAACATTTTATCGTCAGATTTGGAGTTTGTTCTGAATTTAGATCTACTCTATGATAGGAAATCAATTAAAAATTTGTAAGTCAAAGACTACATCAGAAGCTGCATTATTTATGAACTAGTATATTCTTGTCAGTATCTATCACCTGTAGAAACTTTTCTAGTTACTTTCCAAGCACTTCCATGTAGACAAAAGGATATAGCTTTGTACTTTAAATTTAAACTCGAGTGCTGTGAAGTTGAAATCGCATACCATAGTACTTTTGTTAAATGTTGCGATTCGTAAGAAATAAGTGCTCTAGAACTGAATCAATTTTAATTTTAATGAAAGACGCATTATAGTAGGGGAGAGTGGGGATACTTGAGCATAGGGGATACTTGAGCCACCCCTATTATCTCTACAGTTGGTCAATTTTTCTTTCTAAAAATTTCTATTCATTTAATTTTTAAACCACAACATTCGAAATCCCCATCCTCCATTCACAGATTTTACGATATTTTTCTGTAGTGCAACACTTCGAAAATATTCTTAAAATTTAGTGGTAGAACTGTGCGAACCCTGATCTGTAATTTATTAAAAATATTAAAAAAAGATTTTTTTTCAACCTGATACAAAATATATTATGTATAGATGTATAGGGGAGAGTGGGGATACTTGAGCATAGGGGATACTTGAGCCACCCCCTTTATCTCTACAGTTGTTCAATTTTTCTTTCTAAAACTGGCAACATGGTAACATATTTATAGTTCTGAACATGTAAAAAAGAAATCATATACCTTGGTACCATTTTTAAAGTATGGTGATTAACCCTTTGAGCTCTGCTGGTAGAATTTTCTACCACAAAATTTTAATTCTGAAATGTCACAACGACACCAGAAAATTCGACCAAATTTATTTGAAAAAGGTTTAATGCATTTTTTCGCGTATATTGTAAATCGGTTTTTTTCTTTGCAAAATACTGGTGCGAATGTGACATCTGGCTCAAGTATCCCCTCCATGGGGATACTTGAGCCACGATGTAAAAGAAAAAGTAAACATTTATTAGACATAGAAAAATAGCTCAAAAATAATTGAAAGTGGTTTTCAATTGAAGAAAAAATATCAAATTTTCATTTTCAATATTTTATTTTGTTCTAAGAAATTATAAAAAATTAAAAAAAATTAAAATTTTAAAAATGGCTCAAGTATCCCCATCTTCCCCTACTGTATGTTAGTGAGATATTTAAGTTTTTATGATATTTTAATTAATGTTATATGGTTAATAAACATTATCGTGGAATTTTCGATGATTCGATATAGAACAGAATATGATTGATTTCATTTTTATTTCTTAAATAATCGGGACGACTAAGTTAAGTCATTTTTAATGTCAAATAAGAAAATGCAATACATTTCTTAACAACGGAATAACTATATCACATGCATATATGATTCGAATAGTATAATTAATTAAAGAAAGAAAAAAGCAGTAGAAAGAAGAAAATAAAGGTTCAAATAAATATATATTAGTTAATTAAGCAACCTTGTTGTACAGGAATGCCAAATAGCAAGAATTGCATTAGATTTGTGATCGTCGTACCTCATGTATGTACGCTTTCAGTTTGGAAAAGAATAATATTTCGATTATTTTTGTCTTATTTTTTTTCTTCAACTGACGTTGTGATGACACATTCTATGTTTAAAAATCGAATTTCTGTGTTAGGTATGAAATATTTTTTCTTTTTTCCGAGAAACATATTTTTAAACATTCTGGTCGTGAACTGGTGCTTTACCGCAGTGATATAATAACTACGAATTCTAAAAGAAAAAATTTCAATAATTAATATACGTGAAATATTTCGCGAAATATTTACAGCATTTTAAAAATAATCTATTGAGTAGTGTTCCAGCCTACTTTATTTTGACGAAAACTTTTTTCAAACAATAATCTTCAAGGTAGAGTTTTGTAGCACATATTAACCCTTTCCGGCGCAGACAAATTTTGTCAGTAAAATGAGAAATTATCGACTGACACCGGAATTTACAAACGACTTTTTAAGAAATCAAGAACTCCTTAATTTAAGCTTTTCTTGTAAAAGCAAGATTTTATTAAAATATTACTGGTGCCAATTGTAAGTTTGGAATTAAAATTAGGTGTGTCCAGACCGGCGACACTGCGCCGGAAAGGGTTAACCCTTTGCGGTTCAGGGCAAATTCATTGCTTAAGTGTTGAAATTAGTGACTGACACCGGAATTTGAAAACAACTTTATTTGTGAACAAATAAACGCTATATTTCACGCATTCAATAAACCGTAATTTTTTAAAACAAAATTCCGGTGTCAATGTGGCGTTTAGGAATTAAAATTAAGTGGTATATCTATGAAACCACCGCGCCGCAAAGGGTTAAACAAACCGATGACACATATCATTAATCGAGAATATCAGTAGTAATAATATTTGACTACGCGGCACCTGCACTGTATTTGGGCGTTTTATCATCGATTTCAAAATGTGTAAATTTACAGGATATTTTAATCAATGAGATCAGATATTTCTTATCCAGAAAAAAAATATCATAAGAAAAAATAGAGAACAATACACTCCAATATATATGGATTCATTTTTTATCATCTTTATATGTAAAAGAATGCGAACTAATAACTCAGAAATTCATTTATGAGAATATTTACACCTTTTTTATAAAAGTCAAACATGTCCATTCACAACACTAACGTCATTTTGCGAAGGACCACCGCCCCCTGAATATTAGACGCTGACATTGAAATAGCAGCTGCCGAAGGAGGATTCTTTCTTTTTCACTGCGTGTACGGTACCTTACATTTTCGTATCAATAATTTTTTTAGGTTTCTTCTGCCTTATTTTTCTGAGATTAAACAAGTGAAACAAATCTTTAATAAAATACTCGTGTCAAAATTTTAAAGATTGTACGTACATTAAACAATATCCACCTTCGACAGACGTCGTTTTTTTGTCAGTTCTCACGCCTAGTATTCAGGGGGCTGTGGAAGGACAACACTTTACAATGAAATTTTGGTTTTGCAATTTTTCCTGGTGCACTTTTTTAAAGATTTTCTCTACATCGTGCTTTTTTTAAATTTTATACCGTCATACAGGAAAAGAAATATACTTTCAATGGCAATTCACAGTTTTATTATGGCTTTTAAAATAATCTATATAATAACTTATTTTAAAATAATGGAATCTGCATAAGAACATTAAAAAAAAAAATTTCAGAGAGAAAAATTATATTTTTCTAAATATTTCTTTTAATTTATGAATATAAAAAACTTTTGCATAAATTAGTGAAAACAAAGTCATTTTTTTATAAGTTCAGCCAAATGACGTCACTTCTACCCGCTACAAAATGAGAAGCATAATTTTGGAAAAACGTAGCTCTTTTGGCAAATAAAATTACAGAATGTGCGCAATTGAGAAAATTATTGAGGAAGATTTTTGACTAAAATTGTAGATATAATTTACTATTTGAAATATTGTATTTAATAAAATTATTACTATAATTATTTTTTTAAATTGCAATAAACTTAGATTGCACCCCTCTCCCCAATTAAGATGATTTTATACACTTCAAAAGAAACGCATCTATTTCACACAACAAGTTTATATAATGACGCAAGCTTCTTTATTTTCGTAGCTAAAATCTAAGATGCGAATTTATAATTTTCACTAATTTATGAAATAAGATTCCTCATTTTAGGATTCTCACTGTAAAATATGTAAAATAATATTTAACAATGTCTTTTAAAAAACTTTCAAATATAACGAATGTCAAATATAAATTTAGAATTAAATTAACAAAGAAGGTATTTTAAGGATTGAATCAAAAGACATAAAAGCAAATTAACTACAAAGTTTTGAATGAAATTTCGAATGAGATGCATATAAAAACATAGCGTATAAATAGAATAAAGTTGAAAATGTTTAATTCATATGAACAGAACACTGAAATGAAATTCAACATTGCAATTTGAACCATCTTTGAAATACGATTAATGGTAAACTAGACAAGCAAATAAAATAGCAGATGAAATGTAAATTAATTATAACTGTGTAGTTCACCAATGAAATACAAACGGATTTAAAACAAGCTTATCAGCCAGAATTTGTCTTGTATAAATTATAGTACATAGATACAATGCAATAAAATCCGTAGGTAAATATAATAAAATAGAAAATATTTTATCAGCAGTTATAGAAGACTATAAATAAAATTGAATGTGGGATTTTGAACGAATTTTCAAATACGATTAATGGAAAATCTATGGAAATAAATAGAATTTATGATAAAAGGAAGACAAATGATAAATATGTAGTTCATCAATGAAACTGAAGTGGTTTTAAAAGGAAGTTTTCATGTAAAAATTTTCTATTATAATGTAAACCATAGCTGCCAACTTTCACATTTCTATGTTACCACAAGTGCTTGAAAAATGACATTTTTTGTGGCAGAATTGCTGAAAAATTTTAGTAATAAGAAATGAGCTTAAAAGTTTGCAGATATTTATTACAATATATTGATATAATAGATCGAGATCAATGAAAGATAATTAACAAATAGGTAGGCTATTATTAATAAAAAATAATCTAAAGAACTGCAATTTTTATCATATTTCCAGTAAACTGAATTAAAATCCCAAAGAAGTAAGTAGAATTAACCCCTTGAAGGACGGTGGGATAGAATACACTACTGGCCATTAAAATTGCTACACCATGAAGACGACATGCTACAGACGTGAAATTTAAACGTTAGGAAAAATAAGCTGAAATATGCAAATGATTAGCTTTTCAGCGCATTCTGACAAAGCAGGTGCCGGTAGCGACACCTACAATGTGTTTAAATGAGGAAATTGATCAGCCGATTTCTCACACAGAAATTGCATTTCAGAGTTTTTCCTGGTGAAAAATTGTTGCGATGCCTCGTGTAAGAAGGAGAAATGCGTACCAGCATGTTTCTGACCATGATAAAGGTCGAATTATAGCCTATCGGGATTGCGGTTTATCGTATCACGGTACTGCTGTTCGCGTTGGTCGAGATCCAATGACTGTTCGCAGAATATGTAATCGATGAATTGAGGGCGATATTATGGAACGCCGTACGGGATCCCAACGGCCCCCTATCACTTGCAGCCGAGAAGACAGGCATGTTATCCATATGGCCTTTATAGAGCGTGCAACTACGTCACGAGCCCTGAGTCAAGAAATGGGGTCATTTGCAAGACAAAAAGTGTCTGAACGAACAGCTCGACAACGTTTGCAGTAGCATGGACTCTCAGCTCGGAGACCATGGCTGCGACTTCCCTTGACGCTGCGTCATAGACAGGGGCGCCTTCAATGGTGTGATCAAGTACGAACCTGGGTGCACGAATGGCGAGGAATCATTTTTTCGGATGAATTCAGGTTCTATTTACAACATCGTGATGGTCGCATTCGTGTTTGGCGGCATCGTGGTGAAAGAACATTGGCAGGGTGCATTCGTCATCGTCATATTGGCCTATCACCTCGTGTGTTGGTATGGTGTACCATTGGATACACGTCTCGGTCACCTCTTGTTCACATTAACGGCACTTTTAACAGTGCACGTTACATTTCTCATATTTTACAACTTGTGGCTGTACCCTTTATTCGAAACCTGCGAAACCCCACTTTTAAGCAGGATAAGGCCCAACAGCATGTTTCCGGAATTGTACAAAACTTCCTTGATATGCAAAAAGTTCGGCTGTTGCCCTGGCCAGCACGTTTCCCAAATCTCTCCCCAATTGAAAAAGTCTGGTCAATGGTCGCGGAGCGACTGGCTCATAACCATACGCCAGTTACTATGGTTGATGAACTGTGACATCGTGTTGAAGCTGCATGGGCATCTGTACTTGTACATACCATCCAATTTCTGTTTGACTCGATGACCAGGCGTATAAGTGCTTTTATTATTGCCCGAGGTGGTTGATCTGGGTACAGATTTCTCAGGATCTATGCGCCCAAATTTCTTGAAAATTTAATTACTTGTTATTTCTATCATAATATATTTGTCCAATAAATATCATTTTGTTATCTGCATTTCTTCCTATTGTAGCAATTTTAATGGCCAGTAGTGTATATTCCACCTAATTTTAATTACGATATGCCACATTGACAGCTGAAATTAAGAATGAAAAAAAGTAATAATTTTAAATATGTGAAGAAAAGCATTTACTACTATAGAATTAAATTTATTTTTAAAATCTGGTACCAGTCAATGATTGCAGCATTTTACGAATAGAAGTTCATTGCCTTTGAATGGGTTAATGATTATTTAAATATCCATGGATTAAAAATAAAAAATCGATGAATGAAATTCAAATAGAATTAAAAAAGGCTTATTAGTTAAGCTTGCTCTTATATAATTCACGCTATATTAATACAATAGGTTATCTAATATAAATCGAAAATTGACATATATTTGTCAACTTTTATTAATTACTTATTTGATAAGAATTTTTTTGAAGAATATGTGACATATTTATTTTTTCTTTTTTGGTGGTAACATTACTCGCAAAATCATTTTAATATGTGATAATTAAGTATCATTTTCGGTATACTATTGAAATGATTTTGTTACTTCTTTGGTCTTGGTAGTAGCTAAATTATAAATTAATTCCATAGGTAATACATAAAAATTATAATTACAGTAGATATACGATTTTTTAAAAGAAAATATAAGTCTAGAATTTAACATTTTTAATATTGTTACTTAAGTAATTAGTGCCTAGCGTCCCATTTTTGGGACGGTTTAAAAAAAATTCAAGTAAGCGATTTTCACACCACTAAAAATGAGGATAAATAAATACTTTGTTTCTCGAGACATACTTCTCGATAAATTAAGATAAAAGTTATTCTTGTTTAAAAAGTGGATGGAAGTGCAAAATTTTAATTTTAACGAAGAAAATAACTCAGGCATTAATGGGTTAAAGTAACTGAATTTTCAGAAAACAAAACTGTCGAGATGCAGCTATTCATTCTAGCAGAACTATATTAAAATTGCTTCTGTAGTTCCCAGGAAAAAATGTTTATATCAACTATTTTACAAAGTGTTTCGAAACTGCTGTGGCTTTTTATATTCCATTATGTGTCACATAGTTGGTGAACCAAGTTAGCTACATTCATGAATGTTAAGTCAATGAACAACGGGTAGGCGTTACACCATTAACTTATTAACGCCTGAGTTATTTTCTTCGTTAAAATTAAAATTTTGCACTTCCAACCACTTTTTAGACAAGAACAATTTTTATCTTAATTTATCGAGACGTTTGTCTCGAGAAAGAAAGTATTTATTTATCCTCATTTTTAGTGGTGTGAAAAGCGCTTACTTGAATTTTTTAAAACTGTCCCAAAACTGGGACGCTAGGCAGTAATAGGTTAAGACTTTCTAGCGCCTTGTAGCAGTATATTTCAGAGTTCATCATTATAGCTCGAAATCTGTATGATATACAGCATACAGTTCAATAACAAATTCATGCAACGTTATTGATTTACTGAATTCATACAGATCAAGGACTTTCAAGCACTCTGTACGAGAATTATCTAAAGCAAAATTTTTATTACTCAATGAAAAAAAAATTCTCGTTCCAGATATGACGGTAAGAACTTTACAAAATTTTTAATACTTAAACACATAAAATCCCCCGAAACCCTTGATGCGTACGAACCCTTGTTTAATAAACAAGCTGGAAAATACACGTGAAACGTGGTAAATGAGGTGCGTTTGTACTATAACCAAGTTTTAAAAATATTATTTTTTTTAGCTGTATACAGTACTTCGGATTCAGTATGGTAACCGAAAAATTTGTGTGTCCCTGTAAAAACTAATTGCTTTCTATTATACAGAGAGTAACTTGTAGTAAACCTCAGCAACATATATCAATTTCATAATATTTGAAATAGATTAATTTAGTTGCATTGCGCCGCAAATTGTGTCTTCCCCTATACCATTAAAAACCGGTTATTTTTGTTTGGCCTGTAAATTAATAACAATTATTTTGTGCTCCGCATATTGCACAGAATGTATATTTCAGTATACTTTAAAGATGCAGATCAATTTTAGTATATTCGTAAAAGTGCAACAATATTAAACTGCATTTGAAACTGCTTTTACGCATTGACCGTAATGTAACGTAACTGTCCCTGATTCGGATGTGTATTTTAAATACACATCCGAATTTCATGAAATTTTAAATAACTCGACAAAATTATACATTAATTATATATTTTAAATTTGAAACTATTAGGTTTGACAGATATTTGCGCTGCTATACGTGGACGGACGGATGGCCAGACGGACTGACCAGATGACAACTATAGGTGCTACGCATTTATACCATTACGAATGCACTTAAAACAACTTTTCCCAATAGAATGATAAATAACTACCAGCGGAGTTTGACTAAAATAAACAAGATTTTATGAGAAAACAAAATAAGAATTAATTTATTGTGGGTAAATGCATTTTTATCAAATCAGAATGTAATCATATGCAATTATGAAGGAAAATTTCCCACTTGAAAGAAAACAAAAAATGGAACCGCTTATTTCTTTCCATTTTCACAATCCATTTTTAAAATCTGCTATTTTAACACTTTCAAACATAAATATTTTATGAATTTGGCTTTTCTTTTGGCGGTCAGTTTGGCGGTCTGCGGGTCTTTTAAACATAATCAGAATGATATGTAATAATTATATGTTTTATGATGTTCATTATATAATATTATCTATTGTACAAAGAATCTATGGTGTTTATGGTTTATTTACGAGGACCCATGAAATAATTTATTTAATTTTAATTATGACCTCCTACACAAAGGAAAACTAGTTCGTGATATATTTTATTCAAATTGCTTGTTAATATATAATTTTTCTACATGGAAAATGTAATTTCATAATAAAAATCTCTTAGTGTTTGAAAATGTTTCAAAATCTCTGCCCAGTGCATGATTTTTTTTGTTCTTGTTATTTTTAATAAAATTCTTGAATTCTATATAAAGTATTTGATGTCTGTCATTATTTTTTTCTCAAATAAATATCCTACATTGGTTTCAGATAAAGATGATTATTTATCGTATTCTGAACGCCCAATATGTTTTTTTTCTTACTAAATAGGTAATGCTGTATAATTTAAAAAACTGATGTTTGGTGTCATCAACTATGGTATTCGAAAAACGATTTCCAATACCAGAATTTACAGCTAGAAGTTTCTGACATGTAACTCATCTCATAGATCATAGTATTTTTAATGGCTACAAACTATATCCATTGCAACATGTAGCAGATTTCAACCGTTATTGAGGCTGTAAAAGACTATTATATTACTTTATTGAAAATCGTATATTTGAATGAAATGGTAGTTTCGTTTTATTAAGAGAATGGTATCGAATTTTTGAAAACAGTTTCATTTTAGTGGTTTTATTTAATAGATATCATTTACTAAAACTCAAATAATAAAATAATTTATTTAATGAAAAATGCATCTTAAACAATACAAAATGTTAAAATATTTATAATTCTAAATTAAAACAATTAAAAAATAAGTTTAAAAATCAAGAATGCTATTATCATTTATCAGTGCTTTACCACATGTAATTTCTTGCAGGATTGCTATTAAAGTTGGCAAAATTAGACGATCTTTCGGTTTACAAATTTTCGATAAAGAATATTCTTTTCAAAAGTTTTTTTAGATAATAAAGAATGTTTGCTGCCGTAACTTAGCAGAATATTTTAATATTTCGCCAGATTTTTCTATTTTGTAAAAAAAGTAATAATATCGCTATCCAATTCTTGAGAAGAAACATGGTCTTTACAAATTCGACATATCGGAGGCCTGCGGGAATATAGACTTTCTAGAAATAAATATAAAATATTACGAAGAAACATATTACTTCAATATATGTTTCGGACTATTATTCAACAAACTTGAACTATGAAATATCGAATTTATTGATCGCTTTTTTTAACTGAAGTACTTTAATTATTTTTACCAGAGGACATAAATGTATCTATCCATCTTTAAAAAACACGAATAAAATTGTTCAATAGAAACTTTTAAGCGATGTATTTTTGATCGGAAAGACATTGTTTTTCGTTTTTGCAAATCTTATGATTTTTTCCTGAAACATATCGTTTAAACGGTTAATCAAAAAGCTAGTAAATAGTGATTCTTTTACGTTTCTCATTTTAAATAATGTACAAATTATTAAGAAATTCAACTTTATAAAATAAGTTATACATTTCGGCTGAAATATTTCTATGTACAAAATGGCGATGTATAATAAGTTACGAATAAATATAATGGATTAAAGAATATAAATAATGAATAAATAGAAGTATACAAGGCTCCCATATGGTCTCCTTTATTAATACCAGTATTTTCATAGAGAAAAATTATTGATTTTTCTTGGGAATTTTCAGAAAAAACGCCTTCAGATTTCTTTTTAGATCAAAAGTTGCATAAACATACCATGAAATTTTCGGTTAAAAAACATTGGAATATTTGGGAACCCTAAATATTTAAGAGATTTTGAAAATTTTATTTAACAAAGTGAGACCAAGAATTATCAAACTTAATGATAGAAAAATACTTAATATAATTTCCGACATTTAATTAACATATAAGCAACGATATGTAAGTAAAGAAATAATTAGCGACATATAGTAACGTATTAGTATGAAGGAATATAAAACATAATGATTAAACAAAGAATAATAAAAACTTGAATATAAACTTACAAACTTACATGTAATAAACAACGCAAGACTAATATTTGTAAGTTTTCTTCAACAAATTTGGATCGTGAAATATAGAGTTTACTGGGGAGTTTTATTCTTAGTTACTTTAATATTCTCCAACTTGTAGGCATAACAGATGACATAAATACATGCATTTATTTTTAACAAATGTAAATAAAATTGCTCAATACTTTTATGAGAAATATTTTAGACCGCAAGTAGTAGTACGTATATTTCCACCTCTAAAATTTAATAATATTACTGCAACACAACGATAAAGCTATCAATGGAAAAGCTTGTAAATAGTGCTTATTTTATATTTATCATTTTTCCTAATGCACAAACTATCTAAAAAAGATTGAAAATTCTAAAATATTTATATAATTATATATTAAAAATAGATATATTATTTAGTAATCTGATTTGTACTTTCAGACTTAATTATATTTCTGGAACGCCTTAATAGTTCGATTAATAAAATACTAGTACATTTCCCATTTTTGATACTGAATGACTTATTTAAAATATCTAAAGATTTTAACATTTTTAATCACTTTTAATAGGACTTTTTTTTCAAATGACCATTTTCTCATGCATCGGAATATTTATTTTATTCGGCCGTTTAGACAACAGACACCCGAGATTCCAAAAAATTATTTATTTCCTTCTTTATTTCTGTTATTAACGAATATAAATCAATTTTAAATGTAATAAACCCAATATGAACTCTCATAAACAGTAAGTTTGAGTTAAAAAGACTGAAAAAATGTAAATAGCAGATTTTATGTTTCACCAAATCAAAATTTTAGAAAAATCGTATTTCTACTTAAGAATTTTAATTATAGGATAACATCTAACAATATGTTAAAAATAATATTAAGATAAAAATACAGAGCCTTTTTTTATAAAAAAAAGGCTATACTTTTTTTTATTGATATACGATGCCTGCAATGCACGTCAATTACAGTATTTTAACTTTACGTAGGAATCGGCGATATATGCATGTTGAATTCTCCAATAATGCTTCTTTATATATAGTTAGTCATATCTGTTATTGTATTATGAATTATAATTGAGATTTTATGCTCTTAGAAATAGTCTTAACAGCAGAATTTCTTTAATAATACGTTCAACACCCATTTATAAGAACAGCTGATATTTAAAAACGTTAAGAAAGTCATTTAAAAATGATGGAAATTTCCTTATAAGATTTCTTAAAACTTGTTTTGATACCCTTTCATTACAAATAAGTGAATGCGAAGTAGTAGACGCGAACAGCCTCTTTTATCTCTCCTTCCATTCGATGGAGATAGGTTTTGCCCATTTATAATTGATGAAAATACTCCTTCACTGTGATCAATACAGCGTATATGTGTTACGCAATAGGGATAAAAGAATATTAAAAATATCCGTGACTGATGAATAAAGTTTTAAATTGTTGAACATTATTCATTTTTCTCTGACAATCAGTTAATTTTATGATGAATTAATATTTATAATGTTCGACTCTAGTATTGTAACTTCTAATAGGTATACATTCAACAGAATTTTATTCTTTCACAAAAAAAATCGAAAATGACTCTCCGCTTTATTACTTAGTTTTGCTTCACGGTTCAACAAAAGATAAATACAGCTACATTTTGGGGTTTCACCAATGAGGACTTCTATCTAAACTGCGTTTTTCATAAAGTAAAAATTACATTAAAGAGATAATATGTAGGTGAACTGAAAGCTATAAATGCTTAAATATTTTAATGTATCTGTAGTTTATAGATCTGAACCCGTAACAATGTATTATCCCATTAAAAACTGAAATTGCGTTTTCGCAGCATGTTTTATTTCATTATGAATATATTTATCGACAATTTATTATCATATGCTGTATATATGACCTTTAGTATCAAGAAAATTTTTTAACCCATTAATGCCTGAATTATTTCGCACTTTCCCACCACTTTTAAAACAAGAATAACTTGTATCATAATTTATCGAGGAATTAGTCTCGAGAAAGAAAGTATGATGTGTCCTCCTTTTTACTGGTGTGAAAAGCACTTTCTTGTATTTTTTTAAAACTGTCCCAAAAATAGGACGATAGGCACTAATGGGTTAATTTATTCAAGTTGTAAAAAATGAGATATGAATAAAATAGTAATGAACATTTTGTATAAAATGAATAATGCTTACTTAAAAGGCGAGTTAATAATCAATTATAGATGTTAAAATTTAATTTTATTTTAAAATCTTAGTACTTTCAGACCTTTTCCAAACAGGTTCTTCCTCAGAGAATATTTTCTTTTCTCTTTTCAAAAGAAAATATTCTCTGAGGAAGAACCTGTTTGGAAAAGGTTTGAAAGTACTAAGATTTTTAAATAAAATTAAATTTTAACATCTACAATTGATTATTAACTCGCCTTTTAAGTAAACATTATTCATTTTATGTTAAAAGCAAGGCGAAAATTTTATTCCTTCATATTTTATATGTATTTATGAAACTTTTGATTTTATTTTTATGAATTTCGAATTATGTTCCTAGATAGGCTTAAAAAATGAAATAAATTTTAAATCAATTGCATTGTCGGCATAATCATAATGAATTTTATGTGGTTTTCTCCGAACTGCGCGTAAATATGGATTAGGTTCCCATAGAAAGTCCCAAGTGAAATTCACTTCTATAACTTTTCAAATTAAATCTAAATTCTCGTTCCAAGTGCAATTCCTATCTCAGCGGCCACCCAATAATTACTTCACCCCTTGCTAAATTAGTCTCGTGCACAATTTAGCACCTCTGTTTCGGAATTAAAAATAGCGACACTCCATTCACAAGACACAATGTATAGGTTTGCGTTGCAATAATTTAAAAAAAAAAGAAAGAAAGAAAGAAAGAAAGAAAGAAAAAGATCACATACTAGAACCGCCATTAGGGGTCAAAATGACCCCTACCAGATTGATAATAGCCAATTCCAACCAGTAATTTCTTCATAAAATATGTTAGATGTATGGAGCAGAAAAACAGAATAATTAAATAAGTTAAATAGTTTAAAATTGAAATTCTGGTGTGTAATACTTTTTATAAAGCTTTAGTAAAATACCCGGCGGTTCTAGTGTTAAGTTACTAGCCAACATAAAGTAAAAAAAAGTCAAATCGTGCTGCCACTAACCCTTTGAAGGGCAAAGCATTTCTATTCATAAAATGATTGAATCACACCAGAATTAAAAAACAAATTCATTTCTAAATAGATAAATGCTTTTCTTTACGTACTTGATAAAATAAATATTTTCATTTCAAAATTCTGGTGTCAATGTGGCATTTCGCAATTAAAATTAACTGGAATATATTTTATCCCACTGCCCTTCAAGGTTTTAAGACACCATAAACGTCTAGACGACCGCCTCCGTGTGACAGCCAGGAGATTTCACTCTTCATGCAGGCACTCAAACCCGTAAAAATTGTGAGTGGTAAACATAATGAATGTATAGTAAACGCTTCAAAGATTTTTATGTAAAAAAATGCCACAGATTTATACTAAAGCTGCGTTTTCTCAGCATATTATATCTCACATAAAAATAAAAAAATATTTATAATATCGTATTTTTTCTCTTAATTAGTCATTAATAAGCATGAAATAAATTTTTGTTTCTTTTGTATCACGTATAAAATAAAGCGTTTCTTAAGTGGTTAAAATATCTATAATTTTTAATAGATTCTATAATATATTCTGTAATTTATATAAATATCGAATCTATAAAAGACTATAGATATATTATTTTCTATATTCTATATTTCTATAATACTATAGAATTATTAATTTCTTGAATTTATTATTTATACAACATTGTTGCATTGCACGATCATATATTTTAACTAATACTACTTTCCTACAGTAATTTTAATTAGAGATTTATATTGCATTTGTAATAGCAATATGACATGTATATTCCTTTTTAGAAATAATGTTAGTGAAAATATAATACGTTGTGATGCCTGTGTCATAGATCAGTTTGTTTCAGTTTAATTTAAATGTCTTAGACTCGTGATATGTAGATTTCTTGGGATTTTATACAATTGTGATGTGCAGAGTAAAATATTTATACTCTATCAGACATATTAACTGAAATAATTATGTTCATGGTAAAGGAATAGTCTATGTTTATGTGTCATTAATTTTTAATTTAAATTTTTACTATTGTAATCAAAACCGGGTATTTTTTAAGTATGAAATGCATAAATTTAAACTTTCTACCCTGTTGAAATTTTACACAAACTTGATTAAAATATTTCACACCAGAATTTTTATTTAATCCATTTAACATACTTATTTAACTTAAATCATTGTGTTATTTATTTAATTTACTATTTGAAAAAATTTCTGGTTTGAATCGAATGAAACGCATTATAGAACTGGGTCGATTAGACCCATTCAGGGTAGGAAGGTTAAGAAAATTTAAAAGGTAAAAATTCATTAATCGTTTGAGGGGTTATTGTATTCTTCAAATGACTGATTGACACCAGAATTTAAAAAAAATTTCAAAATTCATAAAATATTTTCTTTACGTACTTGAGATATTAAAAAATTTTCATTTCAAATTTCTAGAGTCAATAAGTTAAAATTAAACTTCAGTTAAAATTAAGTGGAGTATATTTTATCCCACCGCTCTTCAAGGGGTTAAATTATATTGACTCTTGAAAGGAAAAATGTGCAATGAATCCATTAATTTTTTTAATTGATACTATGGGCAGCTTTATTATTTGTATTTGAGGATTAAAAAGAATATGTTGATTTAATGCTTATTTATATTATAATAAGACAAAATACTTCAGATAAGAAAACACGCGCTGTCATGCGAAAATTAATTGCTAAATTCATAGAAAAAAATATTTTTTTAAACATGTAGTATTACAACAAAATAACGAATCTAAACTGATAAATAACACCCACAGGTGTTTAGTAATTATGGATTATATTTTTCGTATGCGCAATTAAACACAAGGTAAGAATTTCTTGATTAAACTCCGAGAAACACATTCATTCATTTTACCTAATGTACATTTTCGGATAAGTAATTAAAAAAGTAAGAGGGAAAAGCAGCTGGTGTTATTTATTTCATCATAAATTTATTGTTTGAACGTATATCAAGATAAAGGAATGAAGAATAAAAAATAATGTTAAGGAATAGTTGTTTGTATTAGTTTGACTTGTTTCACGATATTATTATTTTTACAAATATGCATGAGATAAAGCATTGTTTTATTAAAGTTATGAGATTTGTATCTTGTTTTTGTTTTTCTTTAACCTTTTGTTGATAAGAGTAAATGCAGAGTAAAAATATTTATATCGGCAATTGTTTTAAACTGTATCTTAGAATGCTGTAATTAGGTAGATTTTTAGTAGTTATGTGCTGCAGTAACACGGTAAAAAATTTAGTAAAATTGGTAATATTATAATTGAAGTGATATTCATGATGATCAAATATTTCTACATTTTTTTCAGTAAATCATATGATAGAAATTTCAAATATATGTTTTAAAAAGAAGGTTGGTTTGATCACATTATCATGGCTGCCAACTTTTACGCTTCTTTCTTGCTACTAAAATTTAATAGTTAATTTCGTTTTAATAGTGAAAATCTGATTTTATATCTGCTATTATATTAGGGGAGAAAAATTTTAAATTTTAGAGGAATTAGAATATAGTGAAATTTGTCTGTTATACAATATTTATCGCAAAGCTTGAATGACAAGCGAATATCTTTTTAATGCTATCTCGCAACACTTAAGCGAAACAAAATGTTTTACGTACATTGCATTTGCAATATATATGTAATATGAAATGTATTTTCTAAAGATAGTGGTAGAAGTAAAATACAAAAATTTTCGTCGGCAATTGTAACTTTGCAGCACTCCCACAAACATATGTAAACAGGGTTTGTACGTTTTAAGGAACTGTATCAGAATTTTTGTAAATTATTTACTTATTTCAAGAAAAACGTCCTATCTTCAGATATAGTGTATAAAACTAAATGCGTATGATGAACTGTACAAAATGTTTGGTGTTAAAACATCCAAAATTCCCTAAACCACTTGATGTGTACAAACATTGCTAAAGAGAAAAGACTCAACATGTATTTATAAATTCAAAAATATATTAAAATATCGGGTGTTTCAAAAGTTCGGTGCGAAAATAAAACACAATAAATAAAATCTATGAATCAGGGGCATTCTGTTTGAAGATAACTATTTAACATGGCATGGGATTTTGTGACGCAAATAATTTTCTTTTAGTAGTTTTAAATTTCGACAATAGAAGGCTCTACAACAGATATTTGTATGGAATATTTCCATATTCTTCACACAACGCAAGATTTGGATACAAAAAAGCGTACATGCAGTATTCTCTGATATTTATGCATCCATATATGCGTTCTGTGAGCAATATGGAGTTGTTCATCGGAATTAATTTCTCTAGAGTCCTCTGTTGTCGAGATTTTGAAGTAATTCTTTTGTTGTTGTTGACGTTCACAAAAACATCCCATACAACATTAAATATTATCTGCAAACCGCATGTCTCTTCGACCTTTAGATCTTTTTTCATCGAATTTTACTTTCGCACCGAAGTTTTAAAAATCACGTATTATAAAGTCATGTATTACCGATTTAGGTTTGCTTATGTTTGCTTAGGATGTCAAAACAACTGCGGATCGAGCTATGCCAGGGGCACTCTTAGGCGGTTACTTTAAGCTTCTGTATGGTCGCCTGAATTGCCACAGCCGTATATTTCAAATGTCTCCATTGCCTTACTCAATCTCAGACATGTAATGTAAAAAAAAATTTTAAATTTTATTGTCAATCAGATTATCCGGACCAATCAAATGTAGGAAAAAACGACAATCACTAATTTATCTTAGCTTGTAGGCCTAGATTTCCGGATACGTAGGCTTATGACATCGCATCTAAAATAAGAAAAATATAATTTGGTATTATTTGCAAGCAGTATATAAAAATTAATTAAAATCACGCAAACACACATATGGCTATTTCCATGCAAATTTGTTTGTCTTTTACATACTACGATTTTTGTCTACCAGTATTTTAGAGCGGAAAAAAGTGATTTATTTCATCGAACATATCTCATCTATCGAACATATACAAATTTTGTCTTATTTAATCGTCAAAATCCTATTATTAAACAAATGGAAAATCTCTGTACGTTTTTAGTAGTACCAAAAATGCATAAAAGTTGCCAGCTATGTATATACATACATTTCTTTATTTGAGTAGAAAAAAAGATAGATTATTCCTTTCAACAGCTTACATTAGGAGAGAATAGACACTCGTGTCACACCATTTTTTCTTGAAATTATCTCTAAATTAATCGCAAAATAACCATTAGGCTGCTCAGAAAGTAGCAGTTTCAGAAAATGTGAGGTCGCAAGAAGTGCTGAGGTAAAAGGCATCACAGGAGTATAAACTTGTTAAATAGAGAGTGTTACAGAGTTTGGAGTAAAAGAGAACGATATGCTCAATGTGCTATACTTGATGACAGTTTGAAAATTATTACTGATATATATCTTTTTTTTTCAAAATTAGTGAAACTTTTTCATGAGTAAACAATACAAAATATTTCTACAGACATAGTCACATATTATTTACCAAAAATAAAATTTTTAAAACAATTATAAATAATTAAAAAAACGTAAAATTTTAATGTTTTTTGTTTCAAAAGGTTTGGCAATATTAAATTAATCAGACTATACAGAATTTTAAAAGTTTAAGTAATTTCGAAAGTAAAAAATAAAATTTATTTCATGTTAACTGAATTGATTCATTTTAATAATCTGATGTTTCTAGAGTGTTTGTGCTCTCCTGAGAAGACATTTCGAAGTTGTAAAAATTCTTTTAATATTAGAAAGCATATGTAAAGACACCTGGTATTTCTAATAATTGGAAAATAATGCGTGTTTATGAAACATAGAAAGATTCATCTTTTGAAAGAATTCAAGTGAAAAAACTGTTTATCGTATTAGGATTTAGCAAACTTTCGATGGGGATTTACAAATAAATGATTCGAGCGATACATTCAAATGATAAAATTCTACAATCATTCAAACATACGATTTGTTACGAGGTACACAAAATTCAATTACTTGTCAGAAATAAAATATTTGTATTTTGAAAAAAAAAAAAAAATGAATATTTATATTACTTTGTGTAACAGACCAATAAAATGCTTCGATAAAAAGACGCATAAAATAAGTAACTGATTTAGAAAACATTTCTTGGAGAATTGAATTATCTTTTGTAGCACCCACTACTCATCGTGCTGTAAAAATAACATTTCTAAAACTAACTGTTTCCCACATGGAAAATTGATTATATAAAGGAAATACCTTGATTTATTTAAGGAAATCTCAGAAGAGCCGTTTCATTTTATCAAAATGAATTTTTCTAAAATAAATGCCTGCATTCAAAAACAGTTAATATTACTTTGTTCTATTACAGATGAAAAAAATAAGCATACGTCCTTTTTTCTCGTATACTACCTCTAGGATTATGAACAAGGATGTCATACATTTTTGATACACTGTATTACAAGAGTTGAATATTAAAATAATAATAATACTTTTTTTTCAATGCATCAAATGGAAATAATATTGCATCGCATGAGATTTATGAACTACAGCTGTAAGAAATACAGTACAAATATCTTTTTTTATTACAAGAATGTGGCACGCAAAAAACTGAATTGAAGTAAGAAATACAAAATATAGTTTTTTTTAAATTTATTTCTGTTCATGTGAATTTTACTCAGTGATGTAATATATTTTAAAATGAATACGATTTACTTTAATTAATTTATAAACTATTTTTGTTGACGCAGCATTGGCATTCCAGGAAGATTCCAAATCCTCTACACTTTTATACCAAGAAAAGTCCATTTAAAAACTTCGCGTTTGAAATGGATCGTTAAAACGTTCAAATTAGAACATACATTTCACCATTTTCAAAACAGAAATAACACTAAGAGCATCTGAAATAGTGCTAATGGTAATTAGAATTCCGGTATGAAGGGTTTCTTAATTCCCAGTTTCGGTAATTTCACATTTTATTTCACGAGGCTTATGGGACACGAATGTAATTAGTTCTATGCGTAACAATGAAACTTAAAGCAGATAAAAAATTGAAGGTATAAGTATTGCTGTTAAATCATATTTTAAAAATATCTTTAATCTAAAATTATCAGATTAAAAAAAATCATTTATTTTTTCTTTTTCAGACGGATAATATCTGATATCACTTTACAAGAATCGCCCTATTTCAAAAATTTAATTTAGTTAAATTTCCCTAACCCTGTTTTTGCATCGATCTGCGAATGTAGTCTTTCTAAAATTAGATTTTTCAGTATGGAAAATTGACTATAAAAAGAAAATAAGTTGAATTATATTAAAAAATTACAGAAGTTCACTTACATTTTATTAAGAAAAATGCTTTTTTTTTACCAATTTACACATCTAGGAAAATATATTACTTTGCTCATTTTCAAATGTTAAATTACAAATGTTAATTTTTTTTTCTGATTTACTATTTCTAAAAGGATTTAAAAAAAAATATTTTAGTGCACTATTATGCACAAACTGACTGTTTAAAAAATGTTAAAGCTTTTACCTTTAATGACATGAAAAAGAAAACACTAAAGGCTTATTATAGTCTTAGAAACTTTTCTTGTTAAAATAATTACTATTTTAAAAGCTATTTTTGTAAATTACAAGAATATGATGTTAAGAAAATTGATCTGCAGTCAGAAATACGGAATACAAAAGCTGTTTTTCCTATTCATGGAATATCACTCCCATGAAATGTGTTTAAAAAAATAAATGTTATGTTTCACTAATTAGTTCTTAAATTATTTTTGTTGATGCAGCGTAGTCATTTGACGAAGTTCCTAAATCCTTTTTCTCTACTGTTAAGAGAAGTTCTTTTAGACGTTAAAATTGTAACATACATTTCACCACCCTGAAAACAGACATAATACTGAAAACATCTGAAACAGTGCTAATGATAATTAGAAATATGGTTTGCGAAGTTTCTTAATTCGCAGTTTCGGTAATTTCATGTTTCATTTTGTAAGAGTTATGGGAAACAAATGTAATTAGTTCTATGCGTAACAACGAAATTTAAAACAGACAAAAAGTAAATTAAAGATATGAGTATTGTTGTAAAACAAATTTGAAAGGTATGTTTAATGTAACAATAAATCTCTAATTTGTAAACAATCGCTGAATTGAGACTACTATTTTTTACTTTGTCGTACAAATGATGTCTGAAAATTTTTTATTAAAAATTTTACCTCTAATTTTGATTATGTTAGGTTATTTTTCCATACTTTAAATAAATATCTAAAAAAGAAAAGAAAATTGGCTTTAAAAAATGCTGTGGGCGTACATTTTAGAAAAACAGATGAAATTTCAAATGAGTTCAATCTAAGTTCAACGAAAAAGGATAGAAATGTATTATGATTGATATATTTCGAAATCTCCTGATAAGAATTAATTCATTTTCGGATTATAAATAGAAATGTATTTTCAAAAGTTTAATTCATAAAAATATTAAGCAAATTATGTTGTGTAAATAGACTAACAATGTTAGATTTATTTCTATATTTTAAAGAAATGTGTAAAAACCCAAAAGAAAATTGGAGTGGTTTTCTGCTCCCAGATGTTTTAAAAATTTAAGTGAGTTAAAACAGAGTTCAATAAATAAATTTTGACATTTATTATGATTGATGTTTTTCGAAATCATCTGATAAGAATTTTATCACTATCCGGTTAACCCGGGAGAACGCGCGCTTATCCAGGGTATGAATGGTTTTAATTTTCCGCCAATAAAATCAAATTATAGCAGTCACTTTGCTTAGAAGGAAGCAAATCTTACAAATTTTGAAATAAAATAAGTCGAAGATTACTTAAAAAAAATTAGTGGTTGCAATTGTAAAAAAAACCACACGCAATCCGGGTCTTTTAGGCTCTGCGCGCGTCCTCCCGGGTTAATATAAGACTTATCGTTTTCAAAAGGTTTTAATCTTCCTACCCTGAATGGGTCTAATCGACCCAGTCCTATAATGCGTTTCACTCGATTGAAACCAGAAAATTTGTAATAAAGTAAATTAAATAAATAACACAAAGATTTAAGTTAAATAAGTTTGTTAAATGGATTAAAATAAAAATTCTGGTGTGAAATATTTTAATCAAGTTTGAGTAAAATTTCAACAGGGTAGGAAGGTTAACTTAAAAATATTAAATAATTATATTGTGTAAATGGGTATTACTAGTACTTTTTAGCATTCTTTTAGTTTTAAAAAGTGCTGTATCTCTCTTTTACGCATGAAATAAAAATATCCGTTCTTTGAAATTTATATGTATAAGCTTTACAAAATAGCTGGAAGAAAATTTGAATTTCATGTATTCCTCATGTTTCTCCCTTGAGATGAAGCATGTAATCGAAAATTTTACAGGAAAGAGATTAAACTTTACAGGAATTAAAAGTACATCCAACGGGTAATTATTGAAGCGATATTATTTTAATTTAGCAAATTTAAATTTTTGAATCTTCTTCTGTACTGTCTGTTAATATATTCACAATATTCGTCTTAGAATTACATAAAATTGTAATACAGGTTAACAAGTCAAAACGTCGAAAAATATGTCTGCTTACGAAACTGTTGACAATTATTTCGATCCTGAAACTTCTCTTTTTGTAAGTTTTATTTTCAAAATCTAGAAACAAGTATATGACAGGTTTAACAAGTATTATTTAATAAAATAAAATAGCATCTTCTTTGGGTTAGTTCCTATCATAATATTTATAAAAATTTATTATTATTGTTAATATTATTATAAAAGATTAAAGTTTTAGCGCATGAGAAAATGCTTTTATCCTTTGATGGGGTAGAAATTGCGTTTGTGTAATTCTGAACTCCCACCGAAAATTTGGAAAAATATTATTTTAAAATAAAGAAAATCAATTTCGCGATTTCATCCCCCCCACCACCACCACCAAAGTTAGAAAATTAAAATTTAATAAAGTTCTTCTGGTGAAAATATCCATTAATCGTGGGATAAAGTATAATCCACCACTCTTCAAGTGGTTAAGCAAAATGACATAGATAGTAATCCAGATTGAACAAATGCTTCAGAAAGTACACTAACTACTATTGCTCATTAAGTATCGTGTAAAAAATGAAATGATCAGAAATAGTTGTTAGAAAGGGAATGATACAAATGAATGTTAACACTAGAACACCCGGAAAGAGTCAGTTTGACTCCGGCCATATTAAATGTCAATTGGAGCGAGAAATATTTTAACAAAATATATTAAATATAAGGCACGAAAAATTATGTCAAATAAATCATTTAACTAATTTTAAATAAAGATTCTGGTGAGAAATATTAATATGAAATATGATTAAAATGTTCGTGTTTTTAGTGTTTTAAAAATAACCAGAATTTGTATTTGTATTTGTATAGCTTTGAGGTAGGCGCTACAGCTTTTCGCCGGCATAACCTCCAATGATCACAAGAAACCATATAGAACACTTTATTACAAATTATCCAGTACATACATTTTTCACAGATACAACACAGACACCCATGCCGCTAGCTGGAACCAGAATTTAAGTAAATAAAACAATATTTGGCTGAATATTTTCTTCGCAAAAATTTAAATTTCGTATTTCCCACCACTTTTAAAATCAAATTAACTTTTATCTAAATCAAAATGTCAAATTTAAAACTGTGTCGTATTCCCAAACTTTTCTCTTACTAAGAAAGAAATATATTATATAGAAAATATAGTGTTACAAAATGAAATAGTATGTCTATTTAACGTGAAATATGAGGGTTCGCACAGTTCTACAACTGGGCATTTCCATGCGAATTTGTTAGTCTGTTACACAACTGAAAATCGCTATGCTTGTTGGCCACCGTTATTTTCGAAAAGTTTGCTTCGCCTTTTCAATTGATGATATAGCTTCGTTAAACTAAGCCACATTTTCTCTTTTTAAAATACTGGTAGCTAAAAATCGTATTTCGTAATATTTAAGAATATTTTAAGAATATTTTCCAAGTACTTCACTGCAAAAAAATATTGTAAAATCTGCTAATGAAGGAGATGATTATGAACTTTGACTTTTAAAAGTTAAATGTGAATATTCTTATGTTTAATAGTGGTGCTAGAGACGTTAAAAACATAAGGAGTGTGAAAACCTTGAATATTACACTAGTGAAAATATAAATTATTAAGTTGGTTTTTAGGAAGCGTTTATGTTATCTTTTTTTCATGCGATAACTAAATAGTGAAGGATTTCCATTTAACCCATTAACGCCCAGAGTCCTTTTTTGAGGACGGTTAAAAAAACAGCAAGAAAACGGTTTTCCCACCTGTAAAGAGGAAGCTAATTATATAGCTTATTTCACGAGACAGAATCCTCGATAGATTTAGATAAAAGTTAATTTGATTTTAAAAGTGGTGGGAAATACGAAATTTAAATTTGTGCGATGAAAATAATTCGGGCGTTAATGGGTTAAAGTGGGATCCCATTCACTACAAATGCCTATGTCCAAGCGAGATTCAAACTCAAAATCGTTTTCTTCAGTAACAAGCATCCTAACAAAAAATATTCAGATGGTAAAAAATACATTAAACAATGGTGCATGCTGGAATATTCTCTCGGGCAACCTGTCGACAGTCTGGCTAAACTTATTACATTAAAATATCACGTTTTTGAAAAATGTAGCTAAAGTATCATAACATTGTCATAGTATTTTCCACGAATAAAGCAAATTTCATCCCATTAGAAGAAAAAAAAGTTTAGTAGAAGGATTAAAACCAAGTCATTTAAGGCAACATCCTGGAAATGTTTCAGGGATATTTATGGAGGTTTTCTCAAAGTATTTTTGAAAAGGGAAAATCGTATTTTTAGAAAAAGTCTAAATTTTAGAAAGCCTGTAAGAAATGTTTTAGTACTATCTAAATATCTTTAAAATTTAAATAAAAATTTGTAACTCCAAGGTGACGACGCAAAGAAGTCTAAACACGTGACTAAGTATTTTCACTATGTTTTTGAAAATATGGCTTATGAGATTTGAGGAAAGTCTTAATGGGTTATCTAAAATTAGAAAGTTGATATATGTCTATGGCTTTTGAAAATTATCAGAATGACGAAAAGATGGTGAAAATGGAAATGAAAATCAAATGGACAGATGTAAAAGAATATCTAAGATACTTCAGTAGATGTTTTTGGCGCTCACATTTTTCAAAAAAAAATATTCTATTTTTTAAAGAAAAACTAAATTTATGGAAATATTTTTGAAAGGTGTCCTGTGTAGATTTCCTTTTTAGTATTCATAGTTCGCATTTTGTATGCAGAATTTTTTGAAATTTACAAAAAACTAGACTATGCTATGCGGAAAGAAGTTAATTTACACGAAATTGCACATTTATTTTCACTTGCGTGAAGCATCGATGCAGATTCAGTAAAAGTTTAACGATCTGCCATACTTAAATAAAATAAAATGCAATAAGTTATTATCAAGTAGCAACCATTCTTATTAAAAAATTATTACAATTCGCAAAGACAAATTTTTAAATATTGCAATAAATAATAAAAAATAGAGAAAATAAGAATTTAATAAGTGTAAATCAGATGCAACAAATTTAATGAATAAAACGTTAATGATAATAGTTATTATTTTTGTAATTAAAAAATCTGTTAGTAAAATCATTTATGATGAAAAATATTTTTTATCGATCAAATAACTTAATGTAAAGGATCAAGAATAAAATCAAGAAACTGAAATGAAAAAAGAATCCATGCATACTTCTATATTATTCTAATGTATGCTAAAATATTTTGTAATCTAAAATGGGCTGTCTAAAAATATGAATAGAGTCAGAAAAGCAATTTGGTTAGAACTTACGTTAAATTTTGAATCTAATTTCAACCGGCGAAAGTATGCACATCTGCTGTTTACCCTTTCTTTTTAATTTGCATTTGAATCAATATTTGCTAATTCTAAAGTTAAATATCCGATATTGTGTGTTCAATATTTAACAGTTACGCTTTCGATATTTGAAGATTCAGTAAGTTTTAGGAAATCGTTTTCGTTAAGCTGTATTGATTGAAATTAGCTTAATTCAGCAAAGGTATAACCAAAACTATTTGCGTTTATGGGATGTTGTCTTTTGCGGAAAATATTTTGAATTAATAGCTTGGGTCATTACATCATAATAATCAATTTAAATGCGTGTGGGGCCTCTTTAATAAATTACAGGTAGGAATCAATAAAATATGTACTCGTACAAAGCAGATTCTTTTTATTATCAGTTGTAAAGAGAAATTAGAAAAGTTTAAATCTATAGTTTAGAAACTAAAGTCAGTACTAAAACCGAAAGTCACTCAGACGCAAAATGATCGAAATACATAAATGCATATGCAGATTATTAATAAGTATAAAATATGATTTATATTTAAATTATAAATGGTTATTTTACTGTTAATGAAGTTATTTGTTTTAAAATGAATATCGTTACAATATTTAATTACTAAAACTAAAAACTAAAACTAAAATCATTCAGATTTATAATGTGTGAAATGCATGTATACATATGCATATTATTAATAGCTATAAAATATGATATATATTAAAATTATAAACAGTTTTTGTACTGAATTTATTTGTTTCAAAATAAGTAGTGTTATAATATTTAATTGCAAAAAACTTTTATAAAGAAACGCATCCATATTAGTCTATTTATAAAATAAGAAAAAAAAATGCGAAGATGATTTAATATTATTATTATTGGTCGGAACTAAAAATTTGGAATATAGTAGTTATTTTTCCATCAAGTGTGTAATCCAACAAAAGAAATATTACTAATGTAGAATATGCAGAAAATTTAAGATTAATTCTATTCATAAAAGTGGAAAGGGAGAATCATATAACAAAAAGCATCTCATATGACAAAAAGCAAGATATCGAAAAGGTAAAAGAACCTAAAAGAAATATGGATATAATAAAAAAGTGCGTAAATAAATCACAGTATTATCTTTGATCAATCCTAATAATATAAAAATTATCTAATTATATATTTTAACAAATCTATGGAAGTAAATAAGTAATTACAAATGTAGAATTTGAATGCAATTACATCTTAAATTAAAGAATTCACACCAGAAGCGATACTAATTCAATTAAAAAGCAAATGTCTCGTCGAAAGCGGAAATACTGACGATTCACACCAGAAGCGATACTAATTCAATTAAAAAGCAAATGTCTCGTCGAAAGCGGAAATACTGACGATTATCTCCGATACCTTATTTTCAGAAGGTACGTGGACACTTTAGATGAAAACATGTTAATAAAACATATTTAGGTAACATTTGTATAATATTAATGTCTGCTAATATGTATTGTTTTGATTCATTTATTTACAAAATCAAATGGCATAATAATATTTTTTTAAATATAATATTTCATAGAGAGATAGACATGTTTTGTTTTTTAGTGGCAATACATATCGCCCTAAAAAATTGATAAATGATGTAATTTGATAAATGAAACACATAATTTTAATTTATAGTATTTCAACTTCTACAGCAACCCGTCAGTTTTGTCTTTTTGTTTCATTTATACAGTTCCCTAAAGAGAAGCGAGAAAAAAGCATTTGGAATTCCCAAATGAATAACTTTTCTTTGCCTAAAAGAAAAGGTATATTTTATGTACAGAAAAATAATAGAATAAAAACCTTCTTTCTCGAAGTTTTTCCTACTTTTAATCCTGAACAAAGAATAAATAAAAAGTTACTTTCATGCCTGCTGTTTTACATTAATATATTATCAAAGGTATAGCTTCCATTATAACGTCTTTCTCTTACACAAGCTTTAGACATATTGTAACTGACCTTTTTTCAAATAAATCTCCTTGAAATGTAAAAATAAATATTGGAAAATGAATACTGTGAAAAAAGTTTAAAACAAGTACAAATTCATACTATCGTAAACTGTAAAATTACCACATATAGGTAATTTTAACATGCATAATTCGCACACTATTTTTCAAAATGCAGCAAAAATATACTATAATATTACAGAAGTACTAACACAGCATTATTTAAAGTCTATACTGATTTTTTTTTTAAACTTGGTATTATTCATATTTAAAACTGGAACTTCGAAAGTATTTAATCCTATGTCTGTGATGACAATATTCCTCTTATTTCAACCTTGACAATACATGCAGTATCAGTTTAAGCATTAAAAAATTTTAAGATTTAAGATTATGTCCATGAAATAGCTCCCCAGTATTTTTTAAAAAGTTACATTAAAAAAATTACGGCCTTTGGATCTTTAAGTTATATTCAGACACATTTTTCATAGTGTACAAGTACATTAAAAAAATCTTGTTCGTGTACAACCATAATTAGTCGAGTTGTGATGATTAAATTATTAATTATATACTTAAATTTTATATAATGTTGTAGTTTAGCGGCACTAAAAACGCGTTTTTCATATTTTCGTGTCGGAAAGCTCAGAAGTTTCATGAAATTTAAAGTAATATTCAAAGAAATTCGCTTCATTTTAGCTATAAAAGAATGGAATGTTTAGTAGTGTACATCACAGGCCGTGGAAAGTTTTTAATAGAATGTTTAGTATCTCGAAGCTGTAGTCAAATTTAAAAATTTAAACTTTTGAAAAAAAATCGGCAGCACTGTTTTACTTACATAGTCATAATTGTTCAACTAACAATTTAAATTGTCTACTGTTTTCCAATATGTAGAAACATTAAGCGTTTTGGACACCCACTATTCTCAGTAAAAAATTTAATATAATATTAAGCTATTATCGATTTGCTGTATTATTGTTGTGTTTTTTCCACTTTGTGTAAAATTTAAAAATAGCTTATGATGTTGAATTTATAGCTTTATCTATATTAGTGGTTTATGTGACTAAAGAATTTATTTGCTTTCTTTTTTACTATTTAACTTCGTTTGATTGTAAATATTATACAAAGATTAGATAACACAAAATATACAATAATTTTTAAGAAAATAAACACATTGAAATCCATTAAAAATGTCAACATATAATAATTTTTATGCGGATAGATTTGTATGCACAGTACAACAATTTACTAATGATATAAAGCTGCTACTTTAAACCTAAGATTTAAACTAATAGGTAATTATTTTAAATAAATAACTCTTATTGTCCATTAATGCTTTTCTTAAAAATTGTTCATTAACACAAGAATGAATACGTGATAATACAAAAGGTATTCTATTATTTATTATTTCATCTGCAACAATGTTTGTTTATGAAAATGACTTCAATTTTAAGCTAGTAAATAAACAATTAAATAAGTATCTGCGACTGTAGATGTTGTTAAATTGGACGTTTTGAGAAAATATTTCTCGTAAGCCATTGATTAGTTACAGTAATGAAAGTAGCGACAAAATTGAAATTCTAATATTTTATGCATATTTCCATTTATAATTAATGAATAGCATACTTCTTTTTTTAGCTAAAAGTATTCTACTTTTATCTGTTATGCTACATGTTTTCCAATACCTTAAAATATTTTTGTAGTGTTCTTTACTTGAAACCTTGTCTCTGTACTTCTATTAATTTTTTGATAATATTTACAAAGAGAATTTTTTTTTTTTTTTTTTTTTTTTTTTTTTTTTTTTTTAATAACAATGCATCAATATCAATTGCCAGATTAAAATTATGAATTTTTTTTCGATATAACTAGAATATTGTTATGAAATCTTCGATTTTAGACATTGTGAAATGAGACTTGTAAATAAACAAGTAGGTTTCTATTCAAAATATTCGACATTCACAAAGCAATAATCATATATCGTATCAAAAAGTGCACAAAAATATTTGCTATAATAAAAAAGTATAGTACTGAATGTAATTCAGACTCTTGCTATGTTTTATAACCCCACATGTTCAGTAAGTAACTTCTAATTAGGCAAAAAAAGATGCAGAATGATTTGAATCTCAAATATGTGGCAATTTATTATATCCATGAATGTCAACCAATGTTACATTTTCAATTGTTTGGCGAAAAAGTTCATGATATTCGCAACTATAATTTAGAGTACACTTGATACTACGGTTTTTAGTGGTCTTAGGGGGTTTCTTAGTAAATTGATTGGGAATTAATGATTGGGAGTTTGCACAAGTTCTGACATGGGATATGCTCAGTTAAAACTAAGAGTACAAACTAAAATGCATGCATCACGGAGGTTTTTTTGAGTTAAAAATTTTCCACTGGGTGTTTAAGAAGAAAATTCCTCTTTAAAGACGTTAATTAGACACAGTTACAGGGCAACACATGAGAGACTATTCCGAAATAGCACTGTAGATATATTTACATTTAATTTTATTTATTTATGTCTTTAAAAAATAACAACAAAGGACAGCATCGGAAAAACTCTGCCATTGAAGCTTCGTAAATTTTAAATTTGAATTATTAGAATGCTTCAGAGACTCATACAAATGTATTACTGTTGCCACCCTCCCTTTTTGAGAGCTTCAGGAAATGTCTGAGATAGTTTAAATTTTTTAGATCAAGTAATACAAATTTACGTTTCATCATACATTGACTTTATAACCCATTAGTGCATTTTTAAGGACGATTACAAAAAAGGCAAGAAAGCAATTTTCACACCAGTAAATATAAAGATAAATAAGCACTATTTTTTACGAGAAAAATTTCTCAATAAATTAAGATAAAAATTCTTCTTTTAAAAGTGGTGGGAAATCCAAAATTTTATTTTTATGGAAGAAAAGAATTTGGGCATTAAAACCTCTTGAGCTCTGATGGTAGAATTTTCTACCACATAATTCAACATTTCTACCACATATTCACATAATAAGTGTCACAATGGTACCAGAAAATTTGACCAAATTTATTTGAAAAAGATTTAATGCATTTTTTTTTTTCGTGTTTATCGTTAACTCGTTTTTTCTTTGCAAAATATTGGTGCCAATGAGACTTTTGGAATTTTGAAGAAATTTACACCCCAGAGCTCAAAGGGTTAATGTGTTAAATATTTTTTTAACTAAACATTGAACACTCTGCATAAAGAATAGAACAATTACTCCGCTAAATTTTAATAGTATTTTGCAATTACCTCACGGCAGAAAACGTTGCAAAATCTGCGAATAAAATTTGGGTTTGTGAGATCTCTTTATTAAAGATAAAATGTAAGTTTTCTTATTAATAGTGGTGCCAGAGTCATTGAAAATTTCGAGTGTTCGAACCTTAACCACTTGAACGGCGGTGGTATAGAATATATACCTCTTAGTTTTAATTGCGAAATGCCGCATTGACACCGGAATTTTAATTTTTATCAATTTTGTGAAGCAATGCTTTTATCTATTTTGAAATGAATTCCTTTTTAAATTCTGATGTCGATCAATCATTTCAGCATTTTACGAATAGAATTACTTTGCCCTCAAAGGGTTAAAAGAATTTAATAAGATGATTTGAAACGATAAATACGTTAGATACGACTTATTAAAATTAAAAGGAGGTTTACTCCATTAATCCTTTAACGGTCGCATTAAATTACGGTTTAAAAATTAAGAATGCTTATTGCCACCACTTTTTTGAAGAATAAGTGTTGACCTTTATAATGACAGCTAAACCAAATGACAAGATTCCAGAATAAAGCCTATAAAGTATTCTGGTTGGAGTCAAAAGAATGTGAATAAAAAAACACAAAAAAGAAAAGCCCATGAATATCACAGGAGCTAGAATTAAGGAGTTAATTGGGAAATGTAATCCAGCATTACTTTGCTATACTTTTCTGCCATATATGAATTCAATGAACATTGCAATAGGGACAAAAATATTGATTTACAATTAGGATTGGCTTATTACCTACATGACATTACTTCGTTTTAAAGCAAATGATTTTATAAACAAATTATGCATTCGTAATGTCATGTTGATACCTAAATACTTATTTCATAAAGAAATTGATTATAAAATATCAAAGGGTCTGTTGGTACATTATAACTTTGTAATATTACATCATCAAAATCTGTCGAAGTAACTTCTATTGCACTTCAGAAATTTTTTAATTTAAATTTTTGAAGTGAATTTACGGAACCTTAAATCCCACTTTCTGTTAACCTGAACATTTGAATATGAAAAAATGAGATGTGTGACTTGCTGATAAGAAAAACTTGTTTGTTGTTGTTGTATGTATGTCGGCCAATTATCTACACTATGGGATATAGGCCCTAAGGGGTGGGATGCCCTCCGTGGGGGTCTTTCTAAGGGAACCTAACCCGTATTTACGCAAGGTTCGAAGAAAACCACGGAAAACTCCGAACGGTTAGGCCGACGGTCGCGATTGGGTTCGAACCCAGCACCTACCGACTACCAGTTTGAGGTCAGAACCTCTCGGCTACTGGTGGGGCAAAAACTATGTTTGAATTTAGCTGAATAATTTCTGAAACTCAAAGTTGTGCTTATGCTATATCTCAGATGTGGTTTATAAAATATCAATTATAAAAATTCCCAACTGCTGCTCTAAGATGCAGACAATGTTTCATAGCAGTGTCTCATACATCTTATTTCGATTATTACAAGATGCCCTACTGTTGTTTTGAGGCGACGGTATTAGATATATCTTATTTATAATCTAAAATAGAATTGTGTTGATCCTCTTACGTCGAAATATTAAAAAAGATTTAAGCTTAATTTTCAGTGTCAAAATACATTTGTGTTTCAGTTGTACTGATTTTTTAAAATAAAAAAAAACACTTGTAACTATTTTAATCTTACAAATTTAAAATTCTTACAAATAAAATCTTAAAATAAAATTCTTACAAATAAAATTTTAAAATAAAATTCTTACAAATTTAAATAATATATAGCCGGCGGATGACACAAGACAGTAATTTAAAAAAAATCTTTATAATGATAAACCTTAACATAAGCAATACATATATTTCGATTTTATATCAGCCCTCTTTCCGTGCTGAATCGTTGAACAGCTTTTGCATGACAAAGTATAGTGAATACTATCTAAGAAAAAAATTGCATAAACTATGATAGAATTTATTTCTTCTATTTCTTCTGTAGGCATAAAAAAGAGTGAAATACGCTGCAAATTTTCTCCCGACTATCAAAGTGACTTGCAGCTATTTATTCCGACAACCGCAATGTTTCTCTCTCCCAATATATAAAGAATCGGTGGTAAACAGAATTGTCCTTGCATTTTCCGTGCATGTTACATTTGTCTTACTGTTAACTTAAGTATCAGATTTGAGAATAATTATTTAGAAGTTAAGCGAAACTAATCGTCCAAACTTGGATAATCGAAACAAAATGCTGAACAAATGTTACACAGCAATCCCTAATTTATCTTCCAGTAAGATATTTGTATCGAAACATTATAAAATGCATTGTACTAAAAATAGAATTTAGATGAATACCTAAGGAAAAGGGCTTTATTGTGCTTTGTTCTAACGTCCTTTTACATGCAGTTTGTGGATTTTAAAGCATTTGTAATGCAAACAAATGTCTGAATATCAGTTTTTTTAATTAGATGCAAAGGGAATTGACCTTCTGATAGAGTTAAAAAATCTTTATCTTTCAAAAATATTTGAATTACCGTAATTTCCGGTGTATAAGCCGCGGATCAAACAATTATTTCTCGACCCAGAAAAATTTAAAAATAAAATTAAACTTCTTAGATCTCGGTAAATATTTCTCTTCAATTACTGAATAAATTTTCTGGGTCCAAAAATAATTGTTTGATCTGCGGCTTATACACCGGAAATTACGGTATCTCAAAATAATTTTGGATTGATGTTTATAAGTTTTGTACATTTTTTCCATGAAGTATAGCTGCTGCCATTGAAATACTAAAGGTCAAAGGATTCGAGTTGTGACGTCAAAACTAATCGACCGTTTCTCACTAGTGTTGGAATTCACATCGGTAAATCTCGAATAGCAGTTTTCTTTTATTAGTGAAACATATATCATAATTTAAAACAATAATAACTATTTAAACTTAGTGGTGAGAATTCGGAATCCCTGAATAAAAATATTAGGCCCGACGTGGAATGCCACAGTGTTGCTTCATCTGGCTTATACTTTATTGTTGGATTCCAAATTCTCACCAGTACTTTTAAATAGTTATTATTGTTTTATAAGTTGATATGCATTCCACAAATAAAATTAAAAATAAATACTATTTAAAATTTTCCTGTTTGAATTCCGACACTACTGAGAAGTCGGTGAATCAGAGATGACGTCTCACCTGTATCCTCTGGACGAGTGTATTTCGATGGCAGTAGTATAGCACCACAAGCTGATAGTAGAAATCATAGCAATATTTATTCACAAAATTGGAAAAAAAATCCCGCTATTAAATAAGAAATCTATTCCGCAATACTATTATGCAACTGTAAGAACAGTACGCACCCGACATCTCCGGGTATTATTTGTTTTGCGATTTTTCAAATGTGTTGCGTAAAATTATTAGCAGCAGTCTATTTAAAAAAATTAAGGCTTTATAATTACACGAATATGAATTACTAGTTCATCATGACAAGTATGCTATAAATATTACATTAATTTCATATACTAATTAAATAAGGAAGTACTATGATGGTGTGATGAACAATACATATAAAAAAATCAAATCTATATTATTCAGTAAAAACCATAAGTAATCCTGACTTTATATTGGCGGTGACAATACCGAACCAATGATTGTCCCTCTTACTTAGTTTCTATCGCGTGCTGCCCGATACGAAAGATTGAAACATTTGCGTATAGTTTAGCATTTTTTTCGGACAATATGCCCATATGAAAACTCAATCAACCATCAAAACTTTATCAACAAATAGGTAAAATAATATATAAATATTTAATAATAATAATAATAATAATAATAATAATAATATATAAATAATTTAACAAACATGCACTTGAACTACGCTCGTAAAACTTTGAAATCATCAGAATCAAAAAATGTTGCAAGTGACGAAAGCCCTGACGATTTCGTGGTATGCAGATAATACCGCTTTTAAAAAATTTGAAATTTTTATTTGTATGCTTTATTGATTTATTCTTATAAAAATGCATTTTGGCATAGTTCAGGAACAATATGAAAATTTATTAAATGTGAGCGTCTATTTGACTTTTTAATTAAAAAATAATAATTTAGAGCTACTCCGGAAGTTCTGGTTATAAGCACAAATTGGTATAGTTGAATTATATTAAAATATTAAAATAAATCTCCGTTTCTTCTCTTTAATTACACATTAATACAAAAATGTGCCCAAGAGATAGCTAACATAGGTCTTAAATTATTATACAAGGTTCGCACACTTCTTATATTTTTTAATGACTCTTCCACCACTATTAAAAATAAGAAAATTTACATTTACTTTTTTGAAAACAGAATTCTCAGCCACCACCTTCATTAAAAGATTTTGTACTATTTTTCTACAGTGAAATTCTTTGAAAATATACTTAAATTTTAAAGGTAGAACAGGTCAAACCCTGATATAAAACGGTAAAATTTTATTCTTAAGTGGATTTTTTTTACCTTCCTAGGGAACCAAAATTAATATTCTAGTTTCACTATTTCCTTTTTCGTTCGTCATTGGGTATTTAAGAATAACTTATAATAATTCATTCTAAAATGTAATATTTATTTATTTTTGAAAAAAAAAATATGTGTAATAAATTCTAAAAAGTCTCTGGTGTTGCGAATACAAAAGAGTTAAGTAAATTCCGTGCGATTTATATATTTTTTAATTGAAAATCTCCATTTTTTAGGAGTAATTACCGAACGTAATCAACAAAAGTGAAAGCATTTTTTATTGATGTATCTTAAGCTTCCATTGACCGCTTGCCCTTGAATGTTAATACTAAAAAATGCTAATGAAAAACAGAAAAAAATTGATCGAGTTCATTAATAAAATCCTTATAAAAAGGGCTCTTTTATGGTACCCTAGACAGCAAAATTCATTTCCTCACTGTGTTATTCTAGAATATTAATTAACTTTAAAAGGGGAAGGGGCATCAAGATTAAAATAACTCTCTTAAGCAACATCTAAGATTAACATCATGGCATGGTGCATTATCCAGCATGGTTAAAAATGCTTTTTTTTCTTTATTCTACCTACATTCTAATGAAATTCGCAAATAATTGATTTAGTAGATCGATACGCTGTTCATTACTTTATCTTTTTTTATTTATTTATTTCATCGCTCCGCGATGCTTAGAAAAATATATTTACCCGTTCAAGATCTTTTTAAATAAACTTAAGAATATTATACTTTGGAAGGACTTTTTTTCAGCATCAGCTTCTTTTGTGAAACATAGTTTTTTCCCATTTAAAATAACTTATTTATTCACGATTTGTTCTTTGCTCATTTATAAAAAATCTTGAAGAGACTTGAACACCTATTACGTAGACTTATAAAAAATCACACCTTTTAAGAAGTTTCTTTATTATGTAAGTATATATTAAGTAAAAAAAATAAAGAAAAAAAAGGATTTTAAAAAACGTAGATTTTTTGTATTTTAACTCAATTTACCAGCTTTAAAAATGTTTTTATTCATGTTTTGCCGAAAGTGACTGTTATGCTAATTCAAACATTTTAAAATCTAATAAAAATGAAGCATGTACTTAAAAGTTATATGTAAATGTCTTATTTTTAAATGCACTTAAATTTGTGTTCTATAAAAGTTCTGTAAGGGTTCATGTTACTTTTTAAATTCGTGTGTTTTACTTTGTTGCGAAAATACTACTAGGCAAAAAATAATTGCAAACTTACCAGCAGTTACAATATTTATTTCTGTACTGATTATATCTAATATTTTAGTTTATGCTTAACTTATGAAGTCACTCGTGATATGAACACTAAATTTAACGCTTATTGAAAATTTCAACTCAAAACATAATAATACAGTGCTAAAAATATTTGAAGTAATAATTTAACACTATACCGCCCGAATATCTTAATCGTGTTTCATAACTCGCGTTTCATAATCGTGTTTCATTCTCACTCGAATTTTTATTTAAAATTAGTTAAATGATTTATTTGTCATAATTTTACGTGTTTTATATTTAACTAATTCTGTTAAAATATTTCTGGTTCCAATTGACATTTAATCATATGGTCGGGAATGAGAAGCAAGTACTGCAGATATGATGACGTGTGAAGCGAAGTTATCAGGTTTATTGCTTCTACGCGGCGATTAGGCGGTCACTTGCTCCGATACAAGGTATCTAACCCGTTGAGTTGAGGTACCTCGGCAAGTAGGGGCCTGGTCATTGATTAGGGGAAAAAAATCTTATGGTCGGAGTTGAATTGACTCCTTCCCTGCATTCTAGTGCTAATTCATTGAATGGCGGTGAGATAAAATATATCCCACATAATTTTAATTGGAATATGCCACATTGACACCAAAATTTTGAAATGAACATTTTATTTTATCAAATGCGTGAAGAAAAGCTTTTATCTACTTTGAAATAAATCTGTTTTCAAAGTCTGGTGTCGATCAATTATTTCAGCGTTTTAAGAATACATGTGCTTTGACCTTCTATGAGTTAACCCTTTGAGCTCCGGGGCGTAAATTGCTTCAAAATTCCAAATGTCACACTGGCACCAGTATTTTGAAAAGAAAAAAACCGGTTAACGATAAACACGAAAAAAATGCATCAAACCTTTTTCAAATAAATTTGGTGGAATTTTCTGGTGCCAGTGAGACATTTCGGAATTAAAATTATGTGGAAGAAAATTCTACCATCAGAGCTCAAGGGGTTAAAGAATTTACATTACTGTAACTATTTGAAGGATTTAAAATGAAGGAAAACGAAGGTTAAGGAATAGGGGGGAAATCCAATTAGGTCCCGTGCATTGCATTACAAGCAAGAAGTTACTTGCGCTTTACATTATTTTAAAATAATTCAAAGTTTAAGTGTATTTCCAGTTTTCTATAGATGCTACTATAGGCTTCCCAGATTTGCCCATACATCATACCGGCAACGTGTTTTTGCTAATCATGATTCGACCGTTGTAAATTTGTCATTACTTAATCCGAGCATTATTCTCATTTAAAATGGCAAATAATTATGTTTTGAAAAATCGGTGATAAAAGATTAAAAATTCTGTAAAATACATGCAAAAAATAGACATTATTTGAAAGTTTTTTCAAAAATATTAATCGGTTAACTGGTTAATATTCTCTATTGGGTAAAAAAATTGGATGCACAGTTTTTTATTAACGTCCTGAAAATAATGGAAGTAAATGAAAATGGAAAAAGTAAATAAAATACGTATATCAATGATATAGTAAGCTGATGTTCTCTTGCTGTTTGGAAGCAGCTGAATGTTGAGTTATTTTCTACAAATTATCATTTTGTATAAATTATATTTTAGCAAAAGTGTTATTATTTAACGCAAGTTTAAGAATATATTTTGAAAGAATTCTCCGACGTTTTCCGCTTTTTCTTTTTTGAATGGCTTTTTTCTCAAGAGAAACTAAAATATCAATGAAAAATAAATAAATATAAATACAAAAGGAAGATAAAAAATAAATGTGTGAAATCCCTAATCCTGAAAAGCTTGCTGTTTCATCAGTACAGTAATTCATTTTTAAAAAAGTTTCTGAATTAATGCTATGGGTTTTTTCTGTGAGATAGGAGGACGAAAAATTAGGAGTACCGTTAAACATTTAATAAATTTAACTAAAGGAAGCAAAGGTAATTTAATTTATTATTTAAATTCTTTGCTAATGGCTTATAAATTGTGGTTTCTGACGGTTCACAGCGCAACCTTTTCTTATTTTTGCCATTTTTTAGATTATTATAATGTACTTTTAAAAGCTCGACAACAGTCTTCGCGATCACGTTTGTAATTACTTAATTAGTCGATTACCTATTATAACAGTAAAGGATAATATAGTGGTTAGATATCTGGCATCATTTGCTTGGTAAAATCTTAAGAATTTATACAGGGTGTACCGTAACAGGTATATTTACATACATATACATATATATATATATGCATTTATTTTAATGGGAAATGTTTGATATGACACCATATGTACTTGATAAAACCACAAATTTTGCAGGAGCATAATGATACTAGTTCAGTAATTTTACTTTAAATGATTAAATAATCTGGTGTGGAATGATAAACTTAAAATAAATTCTTAAACACCATAAAAATTTGAATAAATAAGCAAAGCATTTCACAATAATTAGTCGTGCTGCGCTGGTATGTATCCATCTGATACTTCCATGTTGTCCGTTCTCTATCAGTCTTCCCGATGTTTTAAAAGTCTGTTAGTGGTGTTTTCTGTGCTTGGTGAAGAAATGATAGGTCTTTAGAAAGGCTTTACGCTTATATTAAAATTATTATGGTGATTGAGAAATTCTTTTTAGCCTATCAGCAATACTAATTTAATGTAAAAATAATATAAATAAAATAATATAGATATTCAAAGAAAACCATCATATTTGGGAAACAGACTGTTAAATGTTGCAACAAACTTCCCAGATACTTGACCGTTTTTATATAAAAAGGATAACATACCTGTAATTTAACTTTACTTTTAACCTTATATGGGTAAAACTACGGTCAAATTGGAAGTAATTTACGGCAATGTAACAATTTTCTATGAAAATGGTGAAAATACTGGCCAGTTCGCTGCACATCTTCAACTGTGCGTAATCAGTTTGAATGCATCATCCGAACGCCAAATCTCCTTTAAAATTAGAAAAAATATCCCGAACCTCAATAAAAAATCCTTTTTTTTTTTTCTTAATATTTAAAATATAGTTTAAGATAATATTTAGAAATTTCATTAGTTCATGTTTTTAACATACGATTTTAAAGCTTTCTTGATTACCTTCAAAATATCCTTCAGTTCGTTTTTCGACTTCTGGACAATTCATGCATTTCAAATTCATCGCTAGAGCTATCTCACGTCATTTGAGAGATTTCTAATTGATCTGAAGTATTTCATTAATTCTCTTGACGGACAGGTACAGTGATAAATGTTACACTTCCTTTCTCTCATTTATCGTGTTGTATCTGTCACAGCTTCCTTTGAACGGATAAGATATAAAATTACTTGAAAACTAAGTAGGGGAAGATGGGGATACTTGAGCCATTTTTTAAATTTTAATTTTTTAAAATTTTTTAGAATTTCTTAGAACAAAATAAAATATTGAAAATGAAAATTTGATATTTTTTCTTCAATTGAAAACCACTTTCAATTAATTTTGAACTATTTTTCTATGTCTAATAAATTTTTACTTTTTCTTTTACATTGTGGCTCAAGTATCCCCATGGAGGGGATACTTGAGCCAGATGTCACATTCGCACCAGTATTTTGCAAAGAAAAAAACCGATTTACAATATACGCGAAAAAATGCATTAAACCTTTTTCAAATAAATTTGGTCGAATTTTCTGGTGTCGTTGTGACATTTCAGAATTAAAATTTTGTGGTAGAAAATTCTACCAGCAGAGCTCAAAGGGTTAATCACCATACTTTAAAAATGGTACCAAGGTATATGATTTCTTTTTTACATGTTCAGAACTATAAATATGTTACCATGTTGCCAGTTTTAGAAAGAAAAATTGAACAACTGTAGAGATAAAGGGGGTGGCTCAAGTATCCCCTATGCTCAAGTATCCCCACTCTCCCCTATATTTATAGAGATTTTAAAACTCATTAAAGTGCTTAAAAAAATTTTTCCTTTATACTTCAAAGGAAATAAATACAATTTATTTTACACAATACCCAAAACCTATTATAAATGACATTTCTTTTGTTATTCATTTAACCCTTTCCGGCATGGGTAATATTTGTTAGTAAAATGAGAAATTATTGACTGACACTGGAATTCACAAACGAATTTTTTAGATATTTTGAAATCCTTAATTAAAGCTTTTATTGTATAAACAAAATTTTACTAAAATATTATTGGTACCGTTTGCAAGTTTGTAATTAAAATTAGGTATCCTAGACCGGGCACGGTGTGCCGGAAAGGGTTGACTGATTTACTTGATTTCTTTAACTTGGTAATAGTTTCTAAATATAAGACTGTAAATCTGATATGTTATTTTTTTCATCATAAATGACATTAAATAATAAACTCACAATGAAATACTATTAAATTCATATAAAAATAATGCAGTTGTTTTTCGTTTATGAACGTAATAAAGTTTTATAGTTTGTTATTCATAATAAAATTTATAAACATGTTTTATGACCTTTAAAATTTAATAATTTGTGAACCTAATACAGATGAAACATTTGCGTACGTTATGTGTGAAGTGAAAGAATTTATACGTAGATTATATATCTTTCATAGGTAGTAGATGATTTGACGATAACTATTATTTGTAAAAGATATATTCTATAGGGATGAGAATTTTCCATGGTTTTCCGCGTTTTTTCCCACCAGTATAAACTTAGATAAAATGTTGTTTTACTCAAACGAAAAATGCTGCGATTTAACAGAAAAATATTTTCTCTAATATTATACTGGTCTGTAAAAGCGCGGAACACTCTCATCCCTAATTCTAAGATGTTTTATCCAAAAATAGTGTAACTGCACACGGAAAAACTGATTTGTTGAAACAACTAAATTTTGGTTAATATAGCCTCAAGCAAATGTTTTAGTTGAAATGACCAAATTGTGATTAGACTAAACAATTGATTTTGTCAATTCAACAAATTTTGTTTAAAATTTGGTCATTCCAACCAGAAGTTTTGCTTGGGTCTATATTAATTAAAATTTAGTTGTTTCAACAAAACAGTCTTTTCCGTGCACGTCATAAAAAAAAGGTTTGATCAAGAATGCAAATTCAAGATTAATTTCGATGAGGAATTTATCGAGTCTTTTGTAAATGGTAGGTAGAGGATGCCTAAGTACGGTGTTCGTTTAGAATTTATCGAGCAGAATCCTTTTATCAAATTTTAAAAAGATGATTTTTTTTTCTTATTTAACTTTCTTATTCGTATTGAATATTATACTCAAAACCTTTTTTGGGCCACTCTATACTTTAAAGAAATCAGTTATTTTAATATATAAGTTTAAGCCCAAATCTCTGCTTTCATGTATTCCCCAATAACACAAAATGGTTAGACCGACGTTAGGTAATTGTTGATCCACGTTGGACAACAGTATGAAATACCTGTCATGACCTAAGATTGGCCAAAGAACCACATGCCAACCGATGCCCAACGATGGACCAACCATTATGTGTTCAAAATCTTCCTCATATACGTTTCAAATTACAGAGGTCATTCAACCTATCATCTCCAAATGTATCATTTCCAGAAATTGCTAACGATAAGCAAGATATTTGTATGTCTTGTATTATGTATGTAACTGAATATTCATTTTCAAGATTATTTGATTTACACATCAGTGAAAACTCACATCAGTGAAAGAGAAAAACAGGGTAATCACATTAACAGATGTCATACAAAATATCATGCTATTTTAGCAATATTGCCAGCACTTTAATAAGCGTTCGAATTATTAATTGCAATTTAGAAACGGAAAACTATGATTATTGAAAAGTTGCAATAAATTCAAATATGTATCTAAGTGCAAAAAAAATAAAAATAAAATAAAATAAATAAATAAATAAATAAAAATAAAAACAGTTACAATTTCTAGGGTTAAGGAGTTTGATCTGTTATTAGATTTAGCTCTAGAAATAGTTTTCCATTAGAATATAAATTCCATTAGAATATAAATTTTAGTATCACGACAACATTGAAAATTTTCATTACCTTGAATACTGCTTTATTTAATCCATTGAAAACTGACTGTCACTTATGTACTAATTTTGTTTAAAAGTTGACTGTTGAAATATTTTTTCTGCCACTGTTGCTAAATTATATTTTTGTGCTAGATTTCCTAAAGAAATACATCGCGAAGATTGTTGTTTGTAAATAGCGGTAAGAAAAATAATAAAAATTTGCCTGTGAATAAAGCGGAATTATGGTAATAATCAAGTGTTGTATATGGATAAATATAAAAACTAGCAGTACAAATTCTAATTGAATTATCAGAATAGCAAAGTTTAAAATATAAAAACAATCTAAATGCATTCAAGATCAGAAAATAAATATAGTTTATTTCATAAAATAAGCATTATAATAAAAAAAGAAGCATTTCACGAATCCATTCTAAAAGTCAGAATTACAAAGTATATCATTTGCAGTCATAAATCACATGACCTCGGAATAATGAAGGCGAGTATTTCTTTCGTTTCAAAGGCACTTCAAGAAATTGAAGTCAATTGTTCTTCTATGATATTTTTATGCATCTCAAAAATGTAAATGATATTTTGATTTAAAATAAAGTTATTACTTACTTTGATGCTTTACGGCATAAATTACATTTCTTTTCGACAGCTCCTAATGGTTGAAAAGTGATAATGAGGAGCATTTCGCGATTATTTCTGTATTTGCTATTATGTTTCATAAAATAACTGAAGCTGCATGATATGTAAATATTCAGATTGAGACATTTCGACTGTTAGTGTCATAAGTGTTCTCTTTATGGGTTACGATTGTACTTTGAACAAATCCCGTTGCTTTTTTTCTGCAAATGTTCTTTCATATTGAAAAAGTTAATTTCATTACAAATCTTAGTTTAACGGAGTGATAGACAGTATATAGCTTAGTTACATGTAATATTACACACACCGTTTGAAGTCAATGCGTGATACGTGTTTTGTTAAAAATGTTGTTATTTTTGAGTTGTTATCTTAGCTTGTATTTTTTCCCCGCCTCTTATTTTCTATAAGAGGGCTAAGAGATTTGTTTATATTAACTTTTTCATAAATATTTTTAATTAAAAGGTTTTTACTATTATAGTTACCCCTTAGATCCCAAATGGTCCGCGAAGTGAACATCAGAATTTTCTTAGAGAAAGTTTCCTTTTAGATTTGTCTTGCAAATTGCCAAGAAACCACCTTTGGAAGTTGATTCTAGCTCAAACGTATCATGAAATTTTCTGTTAAAAAATACTGATGTTCAGTTCGCGGACCATTTGGGAGCCCTGAGATCTTAATTGTTTTAGAATATATGAAAAAACCACTTTATTACTAGGTATTTATAAAAGAAAGATATTTTTTAGAATCTATGTTTCTTATTTCATTTTCATAGTTTAATGTCAGTGTATGTATCATATTCGGGAGCTTTGAGTACCGTAAAAAAAAGAAAATTTTTTGAAAAAGAAAATTAAGCGTAAACTAGGAAATTTCCAAATAGACTATGGTTGTGCCATTAAGCGAGTAAATTAACTATAAATATGTTACAGTGAGTTTGATAAGAAAAATTGTAGCTTATGAATATGCATAATCCACAGAAACATGAAGGTTTTTGTGAAATCCTTTGCAAAATTTTATCTATTACATTCATTTTTATACGTTGATAAATACAACTCTCTTAGTGAAATTGAGAAATTTGTACATAATATTATCAACATTTAAATATTGTTCTTTTAAAAAGGTTCTCAAACTGCAGTTCATATTTTTTTAGGCGTACAAAACAAGGTTTCAGACGAATCATCAATATATCCAGAAGCTATTGCTTATATATAGATTGCACTACATAATATTTTAGTTACTTTGCTTACAGTAATTATTGCATTGAAACATAAAATCATCTTTGACTCATGTATTTACTGATAGATTTGACCTTTTAACTTTTAAAATGCTATCAGTGTGTTAAGTGTATTGAATTTCGTTAAGAGTGAAAAATATATTATGTTTTCTAATTGTATAATTTAGAAAGTTACAGAAAAACAATTTCAAATGAAAACATTTAATGTTAAAATGATAAATAAAGAAGAAACCCAACATTGAGACATGAAGACAAAATACGGGAGAAAATGGAGAAGTGTTATCCGCAAGTGGAAGAATTTATGTGACATATCGGCACTTGGTTTTACCAGCAAGTGTCAATGACAAAGTCTAACGTCACGCAGTAAGTGGTCACTGCGCGCTGAGTCACAATGGCGGGTGCCGAAGGCGGATTTATTTTTAACGCATGTACGATCCCTTAACCCTTTCCGGCGCAGCGTTACCACTCCGGCAACACCTAATTTTAATTCCAAACTTACAAACGACACCAATAATATTTTAGTAAAATTTTACTTTTACAATGACAGCTTAAATCAAAGAATTCTTCATTTCTAAAAACGTCTTTTGTAAATTCCGGTGTCAGTCAACAATTTCTCATTTTACGAACAGAATTTGTCTGCTCCGGAAAGGGTTAAATTCAGACACCAGTATTTTATAAGAGATTTCTTTGATTTGTATAATCTCAAAAAATAAAGAGGAAAAACATTTACATATTATTGATACGAATATTTAAGTGACCGTACATACTCTGAAAAAAAAAAAAAAATCCCCCAGGGGAATACCTTCTTTAGGTATTTACGGGCTTCGCGACCCCGGGATCCTGAGCGATCATTCTCCTTTCCTTTTTTCTTCTCTATTTTAGTTGTCTATCCTTTTCCCTTTGTTTCACACTTTTTAATCTTCTCTTTTCAGTTTGTTATTCCTCTCTGTTCTTGTTTTTCTTACTAACTCTTTGTTCTTGTTTGTTTTCTTACTAATTATTTGTTCTTGTTTGGGGTTTTTAGACTGACTTTTTGTTCACATAATTCTTTGTTCTACTAACTTTGTTGCTGTTCTCTTGTTTAAGAAAGAAGAAAAAAAAATTAAAAATGATAAAGACAAAAAATACACCCTTTTTAAGCTCCCTCTCAAATAACTCTTTTACAATAGTGGGTTTTTTTATTCACGTGAGACACCCTGGGTGTTGAGGTTTCTTTTAACCTCATCGACTCGTCTCTTCCTTTTTAGGTTGATATCGAGTCCCAGGGTGCAGGGCATCTCTGAGCTCTGGTTCCAAGTACGGGGGGCGCCATGCTTGCATGGTGGTTGTTAGGAGGGGCTTTATGCTACCAGAAGACTGGTTCCTTTCGACGTAAGGGCCGGCTGTAGGTTTGACAGAGCTGTAAAGGCTTACCTACGGCTACCCATTTTCCTTGGAAAAGAACCGGAGCTTCGGAGATGCTATCGAGTTTAATCCAATGTTCGAAAAACGTGGAAGTTTGTTGGGAATAGTTTTCACCCTTTTGAGACCTGCGCCTAAAGTAAGGGTAAGAAGAAGGGTCGGTGACCAGGCCCGATGCCTGGCGTTTTATTATTTCTCTCTCTAATAATGGCTACAACTAAAGGAGATCAGATATGCGATGTGGAGGCCCCACAATCTAACAAAAGCATTAAAAATATGTTGGGCTCTGGATCAGAAGCCACTAATGATCAAAGCCAATCTATGTTATGGGCTGATAGAGTAGATGAAAATTCTCTTGTCATTGAAGGTAACACTTCCATATTGGAACAAAGATTCTTTGTTGTAAAACGTCAAGAGGGGAGTTTTGATCACACATCTCCCTTCTTGATACATAAAGCTATACAAGGTTTGGTTGGTGAAACAAAATCGGTAAGAAAACTTCGATCAGGTTATTTATTAATAGAAGTAAGTAATAGCACTCAAGCATCTAATCTGTTAAAATGTACCCATTTCGCTAACATTGCAATATCTGTATCACCACATAGGACTTTGAATGTCTCTCGCGGAGTGATCTCTGAAACTGACTTACTCCATGTTACTGAAGAAGAAATAGTAGAAAATTTAAAAGAACAAAATGTCATAGAAGCTAGAAGAATCAAAACTTACCGTCGAGACGACCAAATACCAGCTAATCAAGTACAAATACCCACCAAGCACATTATACTCACATTCAACTCGCCTAATTTACCCAAATCAATAAAAGCAGGATATCTATCATGTGCTGTTAGACCATACATCCCTAACCCACTGCGTTGCTTTAAATGCCAACGCTTTGGGCATTCAAAACTAAATTGCCGAGGTAAACTCACTTGTGGTCGGTGCAGTGTTGCTGACCATGAAAGTACTCAATGTAATGCCCCTCCACAATGTGTAAATTGTAAAAAAGACCATCCATCCTACTCCAGATCATGTGAAAAATGGAAAATAGAAAAAGAAATACAGACCATACACACTAAAGAAAATATATCCTACCCTGAGGCCAAGAAAATAGTTGAATCTAGGACACCCAAAATTGGTGTATCATATGCTGCTGCTATATCAAGCTCAACGTCTAAAACTTATAAAAATATTGCTACTCAAACTGAATCATCTACTGTAATGAAAAGTCTCTCAAAGAATAACGATAATCCGTCTCTTAATTCTGTTACAACTACATCTCTAGACTCTGTTTCTTCTAAATCAGTAAACTCGTTGTCTCCTAAATCTAAACAAAATGTCTCATCTAAATCATCACAATCTCTTTTTCCCAAAACTCCACTACATAAAAGAAGTCCTCAAAATACGACTAAAGCAGCACTTCTAAAACCAAACCATAAAACTGATGCTGGAAAACATAATTTACCAACTTTAAAATCCATTATGTCTTCTGAAAACTCGGCTAAAAAGAAAAAAACCAGAACACCTAAAAAAGAAATTAATTCAAAACTGTACAATAAAATGGATGAAACACATATGCAGGATGAAGATACTCTCGCTCTTCATCCAGAACCGGATGTTGAATTAGACGATGGAGATAGTATGTCTACTATCTCTGAAGAAAATGACACAGATACTTTTATCTAAACTTAATCATGACTAACATTATATCTTGGAACTGCCGTGGTTATCGTAATAATTATGACGATATCCGTAATCTTATCTCTGACCATCAACCCATTTGTTTAGCCCTACAGGAAACTCACTTAAAACCTAATGACAATACCAATTTACGCAACTATTCAACATACAGAAAAGATTTTATAGGCAATAATAGGGCCACTGGTGGAGTGGCTCTTTTGATTTCTCACAGTGTACCCCATTCTTCTGTCACCTTAAATACAAACTTACAAGCTGTTGCAGTTCGTATTTACATAAAGCAACTTTTAACTATATGTACCATCTATTTACCTCCAAACCAAACAGTTCATTCTGCAGAACTTGATAACCCCCTTTCTCCAACTCCCTTTTCCTTATATCCTTGTAGGAGACTTTAATGCACATAGTCAACTTTGGGGTAATTGTGACTCAAATCAACGTGGTGATGTGATTGAGAAACTTATATCTGACAATGGCTTATGCTTGCTTAATAATGGAGATAACACTTACTTCCATGAGCCTACACGCACCTTTCATGCAATAGACCTTACCATCTGCTCCCCATCTGTCTATCCATTCTGGAATTTCTGGGTTTCAAATGATCTACACGGCAGTGACCATTTCCCAACTTTTATTTCACAGTCTACTCCTGACAGGGATTCTAATAGGTGTCTTAAACGTTATATCTATGACAGAGCCAATTGGCCAGCTTTCACAAATCTTGCTAAAATCACTGGTGATATGATTGAGGGCAATATTGACGATGCACTTGATAATATCGTTCACTGTATTATCAATGCTGCAGACATTAGCATTCCTAAAACTTCTTCCAATTCGCGGCATAGGAAGCCTTGGTGGAATAATGATTGTCAAAAAGCAAAAAAAAGCCAACAGAAAGCATGGGGTATCTTCCGTAGGTATCCCACTGATAATAATTATATTGCAAAAAAAAAAAAAGCAAAGGCTAATGCTAGAAGAGTGCGACGTAAAAGCCTACGGGAGTCCTGGATCAACTATGAATCAAGCATTCATTCTAATACCTCAAGTAAAGAACTCTGGAACAAAGTGAAAAAATGTATGGGTCTGTACTCCGACAATCGTATATCTATATTAAAACAAAATGGTCAAACCATTGCTTCACCTAAAAATATTGCTGAGACAATAGGTAATACCCTAGCATCCATTTCTAGATCGGATTCATACCCAGAACCGTTTTTAACATATAAAAGACAAACTGAAAGGACCAGACTTAATTTTAATTCTCATCATTCATATGCATATAATAATTCTTTTACAAAATCTGAAATGATGAACTGTTTAAGAGACAGCCGTTTATCAGCCCCAGGGAATGATGGGATTACTTATATCATGCTTAAGCATCTTTCTTCATTCTCTTTGGATAACCTTCTTTCCTTTTTCAATAGGATTTGGATGGAGCAGTGTTTTCCTGAAGCTTGGTGCAAAGCTATTATTATACCTTTTCCTAAACCAGGAAAAGATACCTCTAATCCCAACAATTACAGACCAATTTCACTCTCTAGCTGCCTTTGCAAACTTCTCGAAAAAATGGTAAATTGCCGCCTCGTGTATATTTTAGAAAATAACAATTGCCTTTCAGCATTTCAAAGTGGATTTCGACGTGGTAGGTCTACTATTGATAATTTGATCCATTTGGAAAATCACATTCGAACAGCCTTTTTAAAACGCAGCCATTTGGTCTCAGTATTTTTTGACATGGAGAAAGCCTATGACAGAACATGGCGTTATGGGATTCTCCGTGACCTTCATAACCTCAACTTACGTGAGAATCTTCCTATTTTTATTCGTAACTTTCTTGCCATTCGACTTTTCCAAGTCCGAATAGGGGATATAATGTCTAGTTTTTATGTACAAGAAGAGGGTGTACCCCAAGGTAGTGTCCTGAGTGTCACCCTCTTTGCTATTAAAATAAATAATATTCTTAATCAACTACCACCGTCTGTAAAAGGTGACCTATATGTTGACGACTTTCGTATTATGTGTATGGGACAGGATATACGTTTTATTGAAAGACAATTGAAAATCGCTATCAATCGCATACTGACTTGGACTAATAAAAATGGTTTTCTTATATCTCATGACAAAACTTATTGTGTGCATTTCTGTAGACGTAGAGATCTGCATCCTGATCCTGAAATTTTTATCAATTTAACCCAAATTCCTGTTGTGGACAACGTTCGATATCTAGGGCTGATTTTTGACAAAAAACTAACCTTTTTACCGCATATTTTACAATTACGGACAAGATGTGAAAAATCGCTTAATTTACTTAAGGTACTTTCAAATACCTCTTGGGGAGCAGACCGCCACTCTCTTCTTAAGATCTATCGTGCTGTGATTCGCTCTAAAATTGACTATGCCTGCCAGGTCTATGGTTCTGCTAGTAAGTCAGTTCTCAAGAAACTTGACACAGTGCACCATAGCGCACTTCGTGTATGCTCTGGTGCATTTCGTACTTCTCCAGTTTTGAGCTTGTATGTTAACTGTAATGAACCATCGCTGAACCATACTCGTGATAAACTCTCATTAACCCATTAACGCCCAGCGTCCTCATTTGAGGACGGTTACAAAAACAGCAAGAAAGCAGTTATCCCACCAGAAAAGAGGAAGAAAAATATATACCTTCTTTCACGAGATAGAATCCTCGATAAATTTAGATAAAAAATTAACTTGTTTTTAAAAGTGGTGGGAAATACAAAATTTAAATTTTAGCGAAGAAAATAATTCGGGCGTTAATGGGTTAAACCTTTATTATCGTATCCTTTCACATCATGGTCATTCACTTCATAACTACATCTTAAATACAGACAATGATATGCTTTATCAGCATCGCCCATCCTGCATCCCATCTTTTGGTCTTAGACTAAGAAACCTTATTGACAATAGCCCTCTGAATAATATGGAGGTGAGCTCTTGCCGTGCACATACTTTCCCTCCTTGGAACCCTCCTAGCATTACTACACTCCACCCTTTCAAAGGATACAACAAAAACATCTCTGCTCCATCTGTTTTTCAGCAATTATTTGCTGCTCATCGTGCGATTTACCAAAATTATATTGATGTTTACACAGATGGTTCAAAGAATGGGAGTACTGTAGGCTGTGGTTTTTTTATTGAAAATACTAGTTTCAGCTATAGGCTTAAGTCTTTTATTTCGGTTTTTACAGCAGAATTGATCGCAATTGAAAGAGCGATGTTGTACATATCCCATCATCATAACACATCCTTCATCATTTATACAGACTCAAATAGTTCTATTGACGCAATTAAATCTCTTAAAAAGCACCCTTATATTTTATTGATCTTAGACATTTATAATGAATTGACAAGACGTGGCTATGATATTTTATTTTGTTGGGTACCTGGACACATGGGTATACCTGAGAATGAGAAAGCAGACGAGGCGGCAAAACAAGCTCTTAATCCTTTACATCATAGAATACCATTCTCAGACATTAAACTATTTATAAATCATTTCATCCAAAATAAATGGCAAGAAAGCTGGGATTTAGAAATTAATAATAAACTGCACCATGTCAAACCAACGATTATGACCTGGCCTCCTATGTATCCCAGGAGAACAGATGTTCTTCTGACTCGTCTGAGAATTGGGCACTCTAGGATCACTCATAAACACCTTTTATTGAGGGAGGATGCACCCATGTGTCCACATTGTCATTTTGATCAACTTACCATTCATCATCTTTTAACAGACTGTCCGGGCCTCCGGCACTTATACAGAGCCTATTTTAATTCATCATCACCAATCTTGACAAACCTCATTGGGGATATTCCTCATGGGGCACTCTTTACCTTTTTAAAACATGCAGGTTTTTATTTTGAAATATGATTTTTTTCTCTTTTTGTTTTATGACTTGTACTTGCTTTGACATGTTAATGTCTTTAAAAAAGGAACTCTATCCAGTATTAATTGTTTACTGTTTTATTTTTACTTTTATACTAGCCTCTATCAATTTTTAGTTTTTTAGATTTTATACTTTTGCCTAGCTATATATATATATATATATATATATATATATATATATATATATATATATATATATATATATATATATATCTGGACGGGATGCCCCGTCCACATATTCACATCATGTCTTTCTTATTTTTTGTATATTTTAATCATTGATTTGGCGCAGCATGTCCCTCAAGGGATTTTGTGCCAGTAAACCCTATACAAACAAACAAACTGAAAAAAATCTGACTTCGATACCCCCCATTTTCATGTGAGCGCACAAGCCTAAACTTAAGGGGGCGTTGGCGTGGTAAAAATCTACGTTTAAACCTTCACTGATATTTGCAAATTACTAGTAACAAAACATTTTGCGCAAAAAAACAAGTTACATTGCATGTAGAATTCGCATATTATTCCTCTTCTGAAATAGCATTAAAAGTAGCGGCAAAGCTTGTTACAAAATATAACAAATATTGCATATAAGAATATTGCTTGTAACAAATATTACATTTTTTCGAGATGTAGTGCATTGAATCAACCATATAACTGATTCTTTTTTACGTACAATAAATTGAAAATATCAGAGTAACACCACATTTTTTAGCTAAAACATGATTTTTTTTTTGTCTAAACAGTTCTGCAATTAAATAGTATCAAATTGTATTTAAAAAAAAAAATTGTGGTATCAAAAAGCTTTAAGTGATGGATCAAACAAACCCTTTTTGCTCGTACAGGAAAATCAGTTAACTTCTAACAGTCTTGCAAAAGGGCAAATATGGCAAAAGGGCAAATGTTTTCGTTGAATTTTGTTTTAAATGCTATAAAAACAATGCTTTCAAAATTATATAAAAAAACTTAAAAGCGAATATCAATGTTATCCTAGAAAGATTTAATTATTGTTCAATGTATTAAAAATCTATTAAATGAATACAATTATATTACTTTAAATATTGCTTGTATTGTAGTGAAACCTGGAGCTTAGTGAGCGTGTTAACAAGTGCTTGTCAGTGTGAGTGTTAAGTGGTTAAAAATGACTACAAAAACGCAAAATCGCAACAGTTTCTCTATTTTTGAATTCTGGATTAAACAACATTAAAAGAAAAGTCATGCTGATTAAAAAAAATGTAATTAAGAAAATTGTAAGAATTGAAAATTATATTTTTCTTAAATTATTTCTTCCAAGTATTAAACAGTATACGTGAAATTACCACACTTCATATGTTTTCTTCGAATTATTGTACAGATATATTTAAGTGTACCATGTTTCTTCTAAAATAAATACGCATAAAAAACTGACCTAACATTCTATTCCCACAAAGCCAACACAAAGTTTTCTGAAAAGCAAATGTAGGGGGAAAAAAATATATATGTAGCATAGAAGACGAAAAAAAAAAGCTACTTAGCAATCCCATTACCGGAGAAATGGACATTGCAAAGGCTACCCTTTTATGACCTATCACCTACAGAAAAGCGAGAAATAGGAAAAAGAATTGAGCAAATGTATGGTTTGATATCTTGGATAAACTTTTCTGGGAAAAACCAACAGCATAATGAAATTGGATTCTCTAAACAACATTTAATGTTGTCGTGTTGACGTATTAAGCACTAATGAATAATAAAATATGAAAGTTTTCTTATACTTTTAGCAAACATATGAAAATATCTTTAATGTATATACATGCAGTACTATTATTATAAAGAAACTACATGGAATATTGGGAAAAAAAGTTTTTGCTTTAAATTTCTTTATCATATTTTATATTTGAAGTAATTTATTAGAAATATTTTCATCTTTTAAAAAGGCGTTTTTTTATTAGTTGAAAAATAAAGATTTTAGTTATGGAGTTTAACCCTTAAACGCATATTGTATCATTCTCGATACCATAAGTGTTCCCGATTTATTGGGGGTTTTATTCACATATTGCGTATTCTCACCAGAAATTTAAAAGAGCAATTTTCACTTTACTTAATGACAGACCATTCGTAATTAAATAAAGAAAAATTTTCTATTTAGATTTTTCTGGTATGAATTCTGATTTTTTGAATTGCGCATTTTTTGGAACCCGTTCTATCCTAGCATTTAAGGGTTAAAGGTTTTTTTTTTAATTACAAATTTACAAAATTATTTAACATTTTTAAAATCAATATTTAATGTGTTAGTATTCAGGTACTAAATGTATTTCAAAAAATAGATGTAGGAGAGCCACAAACCAACAATTTTAACACTGCCCAAATCTTTGAAAAAAACTTTCAGCTGTGACAGGATCCAAAGTATTTATTTACAATGTATTTTATGGAAATATCATGAATTTATCAGTTTTCAAGGATACACCGATAAAGAGTAGATTAACTTAACTCCTTGAGCTCTGCTGGTAGAATTTTCTACCACATAATTTTAAATCCAAAATGTCACAATGGCACCAGAAAATGTGACCAAATTTATTTCAAAAAGGTTTAATGCATTTTTTCGTGTTTATCGTTAACCGGTTTTTCTCTTTGCAAAATACTGGAGCCAATGTGACATTTGGAGTTTTGAAGAAATTTACACCCCAGAGCTCAAAGGGTTAACATGTTGCCGCTGAGTAAAAAATCGGATAAAAACGCTATCTTTTCCTACTTGATGGACAAAAATTTGTTTATTATTATTTTACACCACAGTACAGTATTTCGAATTCATAATTGGAATTGTATAAAAATAAAGATAATTCACACAGAACATATTTATATATATGTTTCAATCTACAAAGAATAAAACAAGTCGAAGCTTGCAGCTTAATTAAATTTAATTTATTTCCGTTTATTCTCAAAAATTACGAAATTTACAATACTTTTACATTTTGTGTCAAAATCTGGAAATAAATACAAAATTCAATATCTGCTTTGGATTTAATTACATTTATTAATGAATGTTTTCTCGAATGCATTTCAAAATTAATGAAAATACCAAACAAAATTATTTAATGAACTGTCAACCTTTAACAACATCAACAAATGCGTAATTATATTTTTTGTTGATTTATGACACTTTATGATTAAAATATAATTTCAATTTAATAAAATGTAAATTCGGGTATAATTGAACGGGTCATATCTTTAAATAATGAAAATCTGCGAAAGAAAATTCAGCATATTACAATTTTATTCATTAATTTTAATGACATTTATGTAAAATTGACCATAATTGCAAATAAATATGTTTAATTAAATTCAGAAAATATAAGGACAGCTAATTATAGCAGGAAGTTGCATTATTTATAATTCAACATATTTAACATGGCATTGATTACATGACATTATTAATCTGTTAAATTTTATTATAAGTATTAAACGCAAGAAATAAAATTAGGCATACTCAAAATTTTCCAAATAATTTAGTTAAAATTAGAATAATATTGCTATTATAATATGCAAATTTGTTTAATTAATTTAAGAATACGCACAGGCATATTAATTATAGAAACACGTTACATTATAGATGATTTACATAATGTCGAAATCTTATACACTGCAATTTGTAGCGTATAATGATTTAGAAGCAGTTGAGTTTCATGTGCGATTATTTTAACATTCAGCTCGTATTCAAAGTATGCTAAAAATTATAATTCTTTAAAATTATAACTTACGCAATTTATTTGCATCATATTTTTATGTTCACGCAACAACTTAAACTTTCAACACCACAAAGAATTTCTTCAAAATAGATATCAAGTAAAAATAAATCTTAAGTTATTTCATGAGAAATGCTTTTTTCACGGCGTTCTCTCTTCATTTGAATAATTAAAATTATTTTCTAACATTGCGTGTTTTAAATGAAGTTTTCAATATTTTTAGAAAAGTGAAATATCACGAAAGTTATCTTAAGCTACATTTTGATATAATTATTCAGTAGATAAACGTTTGCGAAGATTGCATGCGAATTTTCTGCTATGAATGAGAAATTCTGAAATTAAAAAAGGGCCAAACTGGCATTTTTGGAAGTCTTTTGCTGCTAATAAAATAAGGCAAAAAATTGCCGTTTTAAAATACTGGTTGATTTGATTTATCAGACATACATACACGCACGCACACACGCATATATACACGGGACGAAACATCAAGAAGTTTACAGATTTTAGTTGTAATTCTTTATACACAATATAAGTACGCATTTACTTATCTATTTTCAAAGTAAGTTCAGTAAGAATACACACACTTATTTCACCGCTTCTACCATTGCTTGAAACAATGATGAAATTACTGTTTTTGTACCTTTACAAGTTTAGACGTCACGCTGTCTGTGGTCTATTTTACGATATCAAATCGGCTACTTTTGAGGCACATTTTAACCCATTAATGCACATATTATTTTCTTTATTAAAAATGAAATTTTGGGTTTCCCACCACTTTTAAAAGACGAATAACGTCTATTTTAATTTATTGCGGAATTTGTCTCGTGAAAAATAGTGCTTATTTATCTTTATATTTACTGGTGTGAAAGGTGCTTTATTGCCTTATTTACAATCGTCCCTAAAAAGCGACGCTAGGCACTAATGGGTTAATCGCCGGAAAAAAGCAGAAATTGGATGGAGCTAAATCCGGTGAGTATGGAGTCTGGTATGAGAGTGAAATGTTGTTTTCAAATGAGATGTGAGCCATTTCTTCACAACAATTGGTGTATAGGAGAGGGAATTGTCGGGATAAACTAACTTGGGCATTTTGCGAGACATTTTCATAGGATTGCCTTCCTCAAACTTATTGAAATTTTCACGTACAAAGGGTTGTGAAGTGTTTTTCAAGCTGATACAAATATATGGTGCATCACGCTTTCATTGTCAAAAAACGAAATCAGCATTACATTTGTTTTGGATTTGACATGACACAATTTTTGTGGCCGAGAAGGTGTCGCTATGTGGCATTCTATGTCCAAAACATAGTGGTAGTAAACAAATAAATTAAATAAATATATTGCAGTATTATAGAGCTATATTGAAGTTTCGTGAACTTTTTGACTGATCCTAATACATACGCACACACACACTCACACTCACACGCACACACATATATAAGAAATGAAATGTAAATCAATTCGTTCTTTTTATTCGTTAACTTTTTAAATAACTTATGCTAATACATTCATATGAGAAATTATAAAAATTGTTGTCACTATTCTTTAGTGTAATTTCTTTAATAATTCATTCTTGAAAGCAGTTTTGTACAAATATAATTCAATATTGAATTATTAAGATTTTATAAATGTATGCATTAATTAGTTTAAATCTCAAAAATCTAAAAGATCTGATGTTTTATGATATTGGTAAAATGATTAGTTGTTTTATTTAAATATGAAAATGATATCCGTTGAAAAGCATTTAAAAGTGCAAAATAAAAACGAAACTACCAAATTGCTATTTCATAAATACGCGGGAGATAGATATTCTTCCATGCTATCAATATTTATATATGCAAAATACATTCATAAATCCATTTGCTGTTTAAAAATATTTTTGATTCAATTAAATAGTTATAAATATAAAAGTAATAGCTCGAAGAAAATGCATCAATTTTACATTAAAATAAGAAAATGGTTTAAAATAGTTTTGTAAACTTTTCCCCCCAGGAAGTACAATTCGTAAAGAAAAGATGATATCCTAGAAAAATTCAGCATTAAAAATTTAGCTTTGAAATGCTGCATTTTGACAAAAACATCTATTTTATATGCATGTAATTTTGACAAATATATGCATTAAAATTCAGACAATACACCATTGAGAAGAAATGAGTATTGTGAAATATTAAGACAATGACGATCGCATAATAAATAATATAATACATTTACTTTTGATACGAAAAAAAATAATTTTTTAATACAGATTTTTTTAATATAAATTAATTTTCAATATTTTTTTTAATAAAAAAACTATTTATATTTAAATATATATGCATAATGACGTTAACTGTTATTTCGGCATTAATAAATTAAACTATTCACACACATATACATTTACAATATTCTAGTTTACGCATGTTCCTTATTTTGAGTAATCCTATTTTCAAATAGTATCCTCTTACGTAAACATAGATTTTGTGATAAATTTCAAGGATTATAAAAGACATTAACAGAACTATTGGTATTACTAACAAAGTCTGTATTCAAACTGAGTCTGTATATAATAGATAATCTATTTTAAAATGTTTGAAACAAAATTTACAAAACGCATATCATTATAATTATGTAAAACAGCTTATAAATAAAATTAATCACAACGTGTTACCTAGATTTAACTATTCTTCTACATTACAATAAAAACAGGATTTTTTTTATGTCGTTCGTTATTAAAAATGTCTGCCGGTATATCATAAAAAATTCATAAAATCTTCTGGTTTCTTTTTTAAAAGTAAATACAATAAATACAATTAATGCAAACATGTTTCATTATAACGTGTCCTCTTTTGTGTAAATATTAAGAGTGTAATAAATAAATTAGGATGAATGTTTACCTTTTAAAAATTTACAGATATAATATAAAATGAAAATTTATTTTATTTGTTCTCTTTCTAACAAAAAATGATGTAAATATAAAATTTTAAGTATACATCGCTGTTCAACATTTGCGTATATTCTGTTAATTTTATAAGAAAGAATTTTATTTTACTTTATATAAAAAATATATATAGTGATCCAATATGTGGTAAAGATTAAAAAAAAATAAGGTATGCATAAATCAACAATGAACAATAAAGAGCAGAAGATATCTAAATCAAGATAAGAAAAAAATTCTAAGGACTGAAAATTTTAACTTTATAAAAATAAAAATCTTTACATTTGAAAGACCAAAAAAAATGTGAATAATAAAAAAGATAAAAATCAGAAATTGTATTACGGAAACAAAAATTCACCAAATAAAAAATGATATAAATTTTAGGCAATACCCTTTAAATGATTTTAATGAAAAGTTATAATTTAAAAGAAGTGTTTGAAACCCGTATACAAATTAAGAATATTTAGAAAAATTCTTTAAACAATCCAAAGAATAACTTTTTTTTTCTAGTAAGAAAAAAGATGAGGGTTTTTTTCTGCGTTTATTTTGGAAGATTTAGATAGAGTTCTTAACAGACACTTTTTAAATTGTGTAAGGAATTAGAAGATCAATATTTTAGTGTACATAAGATTCGGGCTTTTATCATACAACGATATTTAAACTTTATACATAGAAAAGAGTTCTTGGTGAATATATTGATAAGATTTTCATGGTGTAGCATAAATTCATTGAATTTAATAATGTTAGAAAATTCACTTTAGAATGGCATTATAAGATTAACATTTTAACTATTAATCTTACTATTATTATTAATACTACATGCAAACATTTGCTTATTATTTATAAAAATAAAGCACGAATATTAAAAAAATATATTACGGTAATTAAGGGTTTTTTACATTAAAGTTAAATTCAAAAGCGCAAAAATGACCTTTCTTATATTCAAAAGAGGTAATAAGAAAATAAGTGCATTATGATTTATTTGCAAAAAAAACCTTCGTGAAGATTAACTAATGCTCTTCACTTACATATTGAGTAAAAGTACTTTGTTATAGCTTCGTGATCGAAATTTCTTATTTCATTAGACTAAGCTATGCATTTACCAAGAGAAATAATAACAATTACCGTTGTACAACAAAGGGTGATTATTAATACAGCAATTTTAAAATATTAAGTACAATACAACAGACAATTATAGACTTCAGAAATTATTGTTGTACTTTATTCGTATTCATTTCTCTAAAAAAATACATTAAATCTGGAACATATTCAAATCTATAGACTAAATGTTTATCTTTAAGAAATTCTACTTTCGTTTCAGTTTATTATGTAAACATAAATTTAGAAAAACTTTAATTTCGAATATGAATAGCAACATTTTCTGATAAAGATTATGGATACTTTAACAATATAAATTACATAAAGCATTGCATTACTTTAAGAGAAAATCACAACCATATTTATTGAAAGATTAATTTCAAAATTACTAAACTATAAACTTTTTTGATGGAGCCAAAATAGAAAATACAATCTTTTGAGAAATCATTTTACAATTCTGAGTTAATTTCTCACTTCATTTCAATAGTTTTATTCGTTGTCTGTGCACTTTTATACAATTCCTTTGGCCTTGTTGAACTTAGACAAAATATTTTATATATTTCGGGAAACGCTTGCCAGAAGCTAAAGAGGAAGATCATCCTAATAGCACTCCCTTGTATAAAAAAGTACAATAAAAAGAGTATTGCCCAGTTAAACTGATGGCATTGAGCTCACACGCTACGCATACTAATTGTACATTACAGCCTTGTATTTTCGTTAATTCCGTTCGAAAAAAAAATTAAGAGGGAGAAACAGCTCTCCCCTTTCTCCTTTTTTATACTTAATCATTGAACCTCCTAAACTATCAAGGATATGCTTTATCATATAAAAAATCTATATCCAAAATTCAGAGCAAATCGGATAATTCTTAATAAAAACCCATTTAGCATTTATATAATTTAAGAGGAGTTATTCCCCTCTTTTATACTTAAACATTAAACTTCCAAAACTATTCAGAGATTTGAACGAAATCTGACGATTCTGCTTGAAAAATCCATTTATAAAAGTTAAGGGGAGGGGCATTAGAACCCCCGTTCCCCCTGTTTATACTCATTCAATGCACACCTAATAACAGCCACGGACTCGCCTCATCAGAATGATCCTATATGTAAATTTTGAACGAAATCTGACAATTCTGCTTGAAAAATCCATTTATACAAGTTAAGGGGAGGGGCATTAGAACCCCCGTTCCCCCTGTTTATACTCATTCAATGCACACCTAATAACAGCCACGGACTCGCCTCATCAGAATGATCCTATATGTAAATTTTGAACGAAAACTGTTAATTCTGCATGAAAATCCCGTTTATATCAATTAAGGGGAGGGACATGAGCCCCCCGTTCCCCCTGTTTATACTTATTCAATGAACACCTAATTACAGCGACGGACTCGCCTCATCAGAATGATCCTATATCTAAATTTTGTACGAAAATTGTTAATCCTGCATGAAAATCCCGTTTATATCAATTAAGTGGAGGGGCATGAGCCCCCCGTTCCCCCCTGTTTACACTTACTCAATGAACACCTAATAACAGCCACGGTACTGCCTCATCAGAATGATCCTATATCTAAATTTTGAACGAAAACTGTTAATTCTGCATGAAAATCCCGTATATATCAATTAAGGGGAGGGGCATGAGCCCCCCGTTCCCCCTGTTTATACTTATTGAATGAACACCTAATAACAGTCACGGAATCGCCTCATCAGAATGATCCTATATCTAAATTTTGAACGAAAACTGTTAATTCTGCATGAAAATCCCGTTTATATCAATTAAGAGGAGGGACATGAGCCCACCGTTCCCCCTCTTATACATATCGAATGAACTCCAAAAACTAATCAGGGAAGCGCCTTATCAGGATATACCTATATACAAAATTTAAAGTGGATCCAATATTTTTATCATGAGTTATCGCGTTACGAATGTACGAACGTTCGAACGTACATACAGAACGGACGGGCACATAAGCTCTCAGGCTATGATAGCCTGTGAGCTAAAAACGAATCTGACCAACATATCTGCCTTTTTAAAGTTTATAAAATCATGTGTGCTATAAAAAATCCTAAATATATAGCATATACACTTTAACTTCTTCGTTACTGAACAAAAAGTATTTAAAAAAAATTAGAATAGGTTTTGATGTTTATTTTGACTTCTAAAAAAAAAAAAATAATAAAATGATTTTAAAACATGATGCACCAGGGTGCTAGTAAATGGAGGTCAACATATATGAACCTTGGGACTCTAAAAAACGGTCTGTAGGGTTAGACTCAATAGGTCACGAGAGTTTTTTAAGACAGAATTTTTTCTAATTATAAAACATCCAACAGATGGAGCTGGAAACGTTGGGTAGAAATATGCATATGAGACGGTTACAAGAGCTTACGTTGATAATCCGCAATTAGTTTACAAATGACAGACGTGTACTTCAATCGTGTGGTGATCAAGGATGCAACGATAAAGCAATGTTGTTGAAGTTATTTCAGGTAAACCAGAAATCAGCGACCAATCCTCAATCAAGAACACTGTTTTTGACTATGAACTAATTGTGGATAAGCAGCGCAAGTTCTTATTACCGTCTCAAATGATTATTTCCACGGAAGTTAAAGATTTCCAGCCGGATGTTTTTTGAGATATTTTTTATTCCTGTCTTTAAAAATAATCCCTTAACTTATACATGCTTACACTGCAAACCGTTTTTTATTTAAGTTATTTTCCCGGCTTTTATGAATTTTTAAAGTTTATATGGATTTTTTGCCCACCTGGTATATGTTGCATGCAAGTTATGTTATGTGTGAACTTACTGAAAATTATATAAATTATTTTCAATATACGTATAAGTAATTACAAATAATATAAATAATTTTCTTTAAAAACATAAATATTAATTTATTAAGTAAAAAAATTAAGTTAAATTACTTACTAAGATTTTAAAATAAAATATTGAAGGATTATACTTTCATGCTCTAAAGTATGTCTATATGATATGAAGTACTTTCCAGTCTAATGTTAATAGAATGTTTGGAAATTACAATTACGTTATTCTGTGATAGCAAAATTTGGAAAAGAATTATGACTATTAAAAAAATTATAAATTAAAAAATATATAAAAATTGAATAAAATTGAATAAAATATTTCAGATGTGATATTATATATACCTAATGAATATCAACTATATCATGTTCATCTTATTTTAAAATCTCTTTAAAAATGAATTTCTTAATTTATTTTCTCATATTTCCCGGCAATAAATTAATTTAAAATAATTGGGTTCTTTTCACTAATACTAGTACTTCTGTTTATAAATATTCTAACGATATAAAATGCATACAATTCTATAATAGAAATGTTATGAAAACGAAACGCTTCTTTCAATTTATTTTCATGCAATCTCTTAACCTTTAGATTACGGAGTAGAACTGGCAACTATTTTTATATTCATTCGTACCACAATTTAGAAGAAAAATTCTTCGTATTAGCTATCTCGTGAAATTACACTAGTATTAGTTTATGATAGGGACTAGTTTTCAAAAATTGGTGCGAAAACAATAAAGAAATAGTCTCTGGGACGACATATATCCCAACCCCGTAAGCAAAGGGTTAATGCATAATTTGATATTTAAGTAATTATTTATTTTATTTGAAAATTTATTTATTCTTTTGCTATTTTCCTAAAATAAGAATTGTTTTAAGACATTTTTGAAAGAAGACTTTTTTCTTTTTTACTTCCCATCTTTATTTCAATTAGTTTCGATAGAAAATTACTTAGCGCTATTATTATTCCCCGCTATATTTCTAGATGACATGTCAGTATTTCTAATATTTCTTGCATTAAATTAAATTAAAGTTAGTTCTGCACAGTGATCGCTTTTATTATTAATGAAGCAGTTATAAGATACGGTGCGCTTAAACATTCATAAAGCAGGATTTCAAAATCTAATTTAAATAGAAATACAGAAAAATGAATGTACACTTTCAATTAAATTTTGTAGACTACGTCAAAACGAAATAGAACTACAAGTAAAGAATAGCATTGTGAAAAAAGTGTATACGTTTGAAGTATTATCTTAATAAACACTTTAATGAGGCACATAATGAAGTCTGAATTCAAACAAGTCTGTTTCAATCTCTAATAATATATTTATATGCTTTTTTTAGATTTCTGTAAGTTTAAATAACATAGCTCTCAACTCTATTTGTGGAATATTCTCATCGATGAAAAATAATAGTAAATTTTACCTAATAAAATCGATGAAGCTTGACGATTTTTAAGATTAATTAAGGTAATAGTCTCTATTAAATTTTGGTGGTAACAAAAATCCGTACAAGCACGATGTTATGAAATATGTTTTTTAGAAATGACATTTTACAAATTTTTTATAATTTTTAACGCATTTTATCTTAACTCATTCTCATTGAATGATTTTTTTTTTTTATTCGCACGTTTTCTTATTTTTTAGTCACCGATACTTTTTAATAGAAATCGCAAATTCATTTAAACTAAAAATTTTTGCATTAACTAAAGAGAACATTTCTTCTATTCGGATGCAGCTGTAGTTATGCGCTTTCTTATATAACGGGTGGTTGTCAAATAAGTATTTCTATTTGGAGCTGTCTGTAGCTTGGAATAAACAAAATGGAATTTATCAGTGAACTTGATATCTGAGAAGGTCATAAAAAATGAAACTATAAAAAATAGCAGCAACAATAGTCAACAGAGGGCACTACGGGTCTGTCAGGGCAAAGTCATTATAATCATCAGCAGAGAAAAAAAAAAGAAGCGGTCATTTCTGCCAGTAACTTTGCACGTTATGACATTCAGACTAGCAGATCGAACTTTAATTGTAACCACTTAAATCTTTCTTTTTTATACGTACAATAAATTTTAAATATGAGGTAACACAACATTTCTAACATTAAATCGTATGGTATAATTTAAAAAAAAATGGTGGTCTCAAATACCTTTAAGTGATGGATCAAGTAAACTCTACTTGACCAACGACGTATCGGGCAAATCATTTAAGTGGTTAAAATGATTCAACTTAATAAGAAAAATAACCGGCAGAAATAATGAATTCTAGATTTTTCCGGTGATTACAATGGCGTTTGCCTTAGTACCCGTAGCATCATCTGTTGGCGGTTATTGCTACTATTGTTTTTATTGCACCATTTTTCTTACCCCTTCTCGAATAATATGTAAGCCAATTTTGGTTTCATTGGGGGTTAATTCATAATGAGGCACAAGACCTTTAAACTTAAAAAAAAGTCGGTTTTGTTTTATTTTGACTGTTTTTAATTTTCTCAATAATATGCAAATAACTGCATTGAAAAACATTCATTATTTCTTGAGTAATAATCATTTACAGACGAAATTTATATAGAAACTGTAAAAGGCTTTTTCAGTGACACAGAAAAGGTAGGGTTCGAGATGTTTTGGGTACCAGTAATATTGTATATTTTTTTCGCTTTACTTAATATCAGAAAAGTCTTAGATTAAATATGTCGAAGAGAGATTTACAAATTTAATGATATTCAAAGCATTTGGATTGGCACACATTTTACTCCACTCGTCATTTTCTTAATTTAGTAAATTTTTATATTGCTTGCGTTGTTACTTTTAAACTGCAGCTTAAAGAAAATCAACAAAATATGCATTAATGTAAAGGCTACAAGCTATAACCAGAATAATTCTCTTATCTTGAATGTTTACTTTTTTGCACTTGACAAACATTTTCATTAATTTTTGAACATCCTCTTAGTTTTGTTCTGAAATTAAATTTTAACCACTTAACTGATCATTACTTTTGAAAAGATTTTTAAATAAAGCGTATTTTTTCATGTCTTTTACAGAATTTTTAATATTTTATCAGCAGTTTTACAAAACAGAAATATTTGTCTAGCGGAATGAAAAAAAAAAAAAAAAAAAAAAAAAAAAAAAAAAAACACGGATTAAACAATGCAAAATTTACAATAAAAAATAAATGGTGAGAGTAACAAATAATGATTGAAATATCGATGCCCGTACGTGGTATGGGCAAATCATGATTGGCTAGAACTCATTGCCCGTATGACGTACGGGAAAATCAGGAAAATGGTCAAACAACGATTTTTGTGTATATGTTTGTTTTGAGTTAGAAAGGTGTATGTAAGGAATCTACTTTATTAAAAAATTGTTTTTTATATGCATAATTTAGAGCACGCAGCATTTAATCATGCTATAGTCAGATGATTTGTTAAAATTTAGAATTTAAATATTAATTATGTACGTACATATTTTATTTTTATGAATAATGTAGTTAAAGTTATATACTTTAGGCAGAAAAAAATATCTTAATTGCATATTATTTGTGTTTTGAAACTTTGAAAATAGCGATGTTTTCGAAAAACTCAAAGGTCTTGTGCCCCCTTAAAGCTACACTCATATCAGTGTCATAACAGACTACAGTCGTGTCTGTGACTTTTGTTTTCCACAGCACGTGACTGAACAGTAAGACTGCACTTGCATTCCTGTTACATTCGTGTCATGGTACAAGTGTAGTAAATCGGAAATGCAGTAATATAAATGTATGTATATTACTGATTTTTCTGAACTTATTTTTTCATGAGATTTTAAATGACATTTTATTTTCAAATATCTCCATGACGTGAGAAAATTTCATAGTTTTCAGTCTATGTAAAGACTTAATTTAGTGACGACTGCTGTTCAGCATCATAGTCAGTGAAAGTAATTGTGAACTTTGCTTTTAAAAGCGTAAAACACCGGTATTTCAATTGTAGCAGGATTGGTACGCATCTACAGTTTCAAGGGATTTAATTTATTCTAGTACCAGAAATTCCGTAAAACACAGGTCGCTATAACTGAAGCTAGATTTATTTTTCTTTAAATAAAATGAGTATCTCTATATGAATATCGTGGTGAAACGTGCTTAAAAGTCCTATGAGCGTACTATTCCTGTCGAAGGTCTCTCAATAGGTCAATATTTCAAATATACAGCTTTTTCCCTTTTTTCAAAGTAAAGTTCTTATTACATTTTTCTTATAATTTAACTACTCGGAAAGTAGTTGTTGATGATGTAAAAATAATGCACGAGAAATTTTTCTTTAGAAATACTGGTATTCAGGACTAGGCCAGTGGAAGCCCTTAATTTTTACTTTGTTGAAAAGTTTTATATTAAATAAATAGTATCAGTAATAAATAAATATTGAAAATAAAGTGAGAAATATATCTCAGTGAATTCATCCATGCAAAATAAGGAATTCGGAGAAATTTGTTAGTTAAGACTCTTGTGAAATAAAATAATAAAACAGTTTAATAAGGTATAAAAATAGTTTGTTCTATGTATAAAAGATAGAATTCGCATACTTTGTTAGAAATTCCTACTTAAGTGAAATTATATGTATATGGTTCAGTGTATTCGGGCCAGTGGTTCAACGAATAGTTTTTCAGCTATATTTTCTTTGTTCAAAAGAATGTATTTTAATCATTATTAAAATGCTTGATAATTTGATGAAAAAATGATTTTTGAAAATTATTTTAAAGTGTATATTTAAGTATTAAAATATGACAAAGCTTTTAAAATTAGATAATGCTATATTTTATTAGTTTTATATCTGGTATATTTACGTTTTTCAATATATACTCTCTTCAACTAAAGTGAAACCTACTAACACATTAATAAAGGGACTAATTGCTTGTAAAATGTTGGACGATTCTATTAGTTTGTATTATAAATGTCATAAAAAATATGTGTGTGAACAAATGTAATGTTTTAATGATATTTTATTCTTTAAAAGCTGTCAAAAATGTGTTCTTTTTTACAAATATGATTTGTGATGTTCAATAAACAATTGTCGTAAATATCACTAAAACGTCGCAATAATTATAAATACCTGCTTAAAATGTATTAAAATTTCATTATTTAATTAAAAATATAATTTGAATTAAAACCTTAGTATAATTTTCCGTTTTCTTTAACTGAAAATAATCAAATGTTTCTTCGTATTATTAAAATTGCCCAAATTCTTTTATGATTAACCAGTTTTTATAAATAAAACTACAAGATACAGTTTCTAAAATTTTTCTTGCTATCTCCTTTCAGTTAGTTGAAACTATTGAAGAACATATCATTCAAAGCTTTATACCGAAATATCCAATAAAATTATCAATAAATGGAACTTTGGTCTGGCTTATTAATAACGACTTTGTTTGAAGTAATTATTCAGTAGGACATATAACAAAATATATCAATCTTCTCGAAAAGGCAGAAATGTTAATATATAATCCAAACAATCTGATTGGTTATTGGAAATCCTTGAAATTATTAATCAACATTCTGGTATATACAGATGTTGCTGTATTGGTTTTGATAAAACAAATGGAGGCATAGGCAGAGTATTCTCTCTTAACGAAGTACCACAAGACTGTATATAAATTCTTTGATAGAATACACTTTTCTCTTAGAAAAGTACGCAGACAATTAAAATCTACAATTTAGCTACCATGCAGATGTTCAAAAGTTTTCTTCTTCTTTTTCTCTTCCTTATCTCTCTTAATTACTCTTCTTTTTCTTTATATGCACCAGAATTAAAAATATAGTCTATAAAACTTTAATTTTAATATTGCATCCAAAAAGAAAAACAATTTATAAACACGTAGCACATTTATTTATTAACGCATTCTGATATTATTTTTTAAACCCACCTGTGACTTTTGAGTACTTCACGAATTAATTGAGGAATTAATTTGTCAACTTATTTTTTTCTCTATAGAATTCTTTGTAAATTTCTTTAAAAAAACTACTTGATATATTTAACTAACAACACTCCACACAAACATTGAAATAAACTATTTAACACTAGAACTACCGGAAATTTGAATAGAGTTTTTAAAAAATACTTAACAGAAGAATTCTGATTTAAAACAGTTTAAATTTATTATCTAACGCTTTTCTTATTTGTTTTTTATTTTAACGCTTTCGGGACGGGTGATGCATATATGCATCGTCGAAAGGTACATTAAAAATTCGTTTTTGGCACCATTAATAAAGATATATAATTTTTTTCTTTTCTCATTAGAGCATTTTTTTGAAATATAAGACGTAAAAGGAACAGTATAAGAAAATGGTGCTGGCCAAATAAAATTTGTGTAAGGGATGCCATCTCGAAAGGGTTAAACTTATTTCATAATGACATCATCAGAAACATATTCATATGGTAGCCGTAAAAATGAGAGATCACTGTTATTCTAGTGTTAAAAATATTTAGTAAATATATATATATACATTTACATTTACATTAAGGAGGTGAAAATCTTTATGAAATACAATGGAAAGCATCTTATATATATAAAAGCACTTCTATTGCTGAAATGTTGAAATAAATGATTCACACGGAAATTTAAAGACAAATTTATTTTGAAATAAGGGAAACGGTCATATATATATATATATATATTTTTTTTTTTTTTTTTTTTTTTTACATTCATAATAAACGGAAAATTTTTGTACTGAAATTCCGGTACCTTTTTGGCATTTGGATGTTAAAATTAAGTAGTTTCATAAGCATATCACCGCCCTTTAATCCATTGAGCTCAAATCTTTGAAAATACTTACATCATAATAGTCAACCTCCCGTTTTTTTTTCATACCAATATTTTTATCCAGAAATACTTGCTTTATATAATCGCACAATTCACGCATTTACATTTCTGAAGGATTTTACTGGTGTAAAAAAATCTGGATGGTGTCAACCACGGTAACTAGAATTAAACGGTAGGTATCACGCGCATCTTCCTTCTTACTGATGACGTCAGCTGGACACCACGTTCGTCTCCAAGACCTCTGAATAGTGTTGTTTATGCTGACTTTTTATTATCGGGAGCAATTTTTTACAATAAAGTGCTCCAATATTTCATCCTTGATGATAAATATATTTTACCCATTATGTATATTTATAAGAAATTGAATTTTTATTATGATACTCATCCATATATATATATATATATGTATATTTCATTTATATATACAACATATATGCATTATTATAAACTGACTTAATTCTTTTAATTTGTAAAATATCATGGAATAAAACATACATTTATTACTTATCAACTAATGTAGTATAAATTTAGTTTTAAATATTAAAATATTTCGAAAAGGAAAATTTTAATGACAACTTCAATGCATTGAAATCTTTTATTGGTATTGTCTGAATAACTTTGGATGTATTTATAAAAGTATTTATATATTATTACTAATATTAGTATTATTATTTTGCGAATATGTTAATAGAATTTTGAATGGCACATAGAATATTTAGGGGGGAAAGGGGAAATGGATGATTTTTTAGATAAATTCCATGTTGTTTGGCAGAACGATTTTGGATAGAACTTTTTAAGGTGAGGGGAATCTCAATATTTCTGTGTCTGAGCTAGTTTAAATCTTTTGATCAAATATGCTAACTTTTAAACCGAGTAGGCAAACAAAAGGAAGAAAAAAAATGCAGATTTTAAATTCTGTATTATCAAACTTTGATTTTCTTTAATGGCCAGTGGAATGTTAGTAAAAAGCCTACGAAGGAACGTCAACCTCTTCCACCATTTCGCAGGTCACTTTTTTTTCTCTTTTGTTTAAAGGAAAGAGGCTCTCACAGGCTTAGGCCATATAGAGCTGTGATACGAAAAAAACCCTTGGCAAACTAAAATTCGTTAATCTTGAACAAATGAAACTATTGTATGCCTTACACGCATTAGACACAACTCGGTATTTTGTACATTATAAACACATTATACAAATTGACTTGGTTAATACATCATTGAATTCTTTTATGCAGGGGTGCAAAAATCTAGGCGCCAGCAGGCAGACTCTCACCACTAAAACTATTTCGTTAATTTTCGTATTATATTTCGTATAAAACTCTTGAAAGAATGCTATTAAATTTTCAGCGAAGAAAACTTTTAAATTTTAGTGGTGAGAGACTGCTAGCTGGCGCCTAGATTTTTGCACCCCTGCTTTTATGTATACATATTTCTTAAATTTTCATGGATCTTGTTTCTAAATACTGTTGCACAATATTCTTTAAATTTGTTCTTTCTTCTTTCAGATTACGCGCTTATTTATTTTTTCATTTTTCGTTTTAAACATATTCTACACACTCAATATTTTACAGATTATATACATATTTTACAAATTGACTTGATTAGTTAATATAGCATTAAATTTATTTTATATACATTTCTTAAAAACAGAATTTTCATAAATCTTTTTGCTAAAAATTACTGTACAATTTTTTTCATTTTCTTCACATTTTTTCTCTCTTCGTTTATATTACGCTTACAATTTTTTTTTCATATTACGTTTATTCAAGGCTTTCATTCTAATGAAAGTGCGAGTTCTTACAAACATCATGACTACATAGTCATCAAATTCGGGATATTTACCTTTTATTATATTTTTTAACACCTGAAAGACATTCGGTTGCTGGTTTTCTTTTTCCAAAGATTCTAAAGCAGCACGTAATCTTTCATTATCACATTTACAATTTTTTGTTTTTTCTACATTTATTTCTTCATTATTTAGAAGATTTTCAGCATTACCTCTATTATTAGTTATTGATAAAAGTTCTTTCATTTCTTTGCGAACATTGCGTTTTTCTACTCGCATTCTCCGATCATCATTAAACATGTCATGATTTAAAGCTATAGGCAAATTTAAATGAGGAACTGCATCTGGTTTGAGAATAAATTTCTTGAGAAGATTTAACAGTTCGCTCTTCAAATCTCGCAAATAATCATTTTTATCAAAATGGGCCGAACACACTCGGGCTATATGCACAGAAAACGAATCGGCTCGTCGACAATTATTAATCCATTTCAATCTAATTTCTCTGTCCTTTGGATATCTATGGAACTTAATATTTAATTCCTTTTGCTGTCGATCGTGATTACTACAACCAGCTATTGCACAGCAAACCATGATCAGCAAGTAAAAAATTCAATATAGGAAAAAAATAGCAGCATACGCGTACATTGATCTCGAAGAAAAAGGGCGAGCGTGGGAGAGATTATTGCGCTCTGGTGTCCAGCTGACAACAGAGGAGAAAAAGGCTACTGCGCATCTCCTTGTGATACCTACCGTGTATTCAAGCTACCGTGGTGTCAACTATGTTAGATGTGCACAAACATAGGTGACTGTAATAGTTCCAGTTAAAACTATAAAAATGAAGAGATGTATGGTTTTTTAATATTAGGACACCCAAAAGTAGTCAATTCGACTCCGATCATGTTACTAAAATTCAATTCGAACAAAAAGAAAATTTCAAAAAAAAAAAAAAAAGTTACATTCAAACCGCGAAGATTTACATTAAATAAATCAATGAAATAATTTTGAATAAAAATTCTGGTGAGAAATTTTATTACCAAACTTGAATAATCCGGGCGTTCTAGAGTTAACCCTTTGCGGCGCAGGGCAAATTCATTGCTGAAGTGTTGAAATTAATGACTGACATCGGAATTTGAAAACAACTTTGTTTGTAAATAAGAAAACGCTATATTTCACGCATTCTATAAAGAGTAATTATTTAAAGAAAATTCCGGTGCCGGCGTTTGGGAATTAAAATTAAGTGGTATATATATGAAACCACTGCGCCGCAAAGGGTTAAACAATTAATACGTTGATCGAAATAACAAAAGTTCCATTCAATGAAAGTATAACTGCCACTTTAGAAATAAAATTATTTACCAGAACGGGATTACTAACAATGTTTTATTAGTTTTAATGTATAAGTGACGACTAATTTTTCAAATATTTTTAATTACTTATCGTAGTTAAAATTTTATTTATTTTCAAATTAAGATTTCATTATTAATTTTTATAAAATTAATATGCAATATGTTATAAAAGAAGCCTATTGTATACCACTTTCCATGTAATTTTCAAAAACTTTTAAAACAAATTTTATGTCTCCTTTTGAATCATATAAAATCACATATTGAGAAATTTATCAAAATACAACGCAACTAAATATCAATGGCTAACTAATTACATGTGTTCTGCAAAAGCGACGGTTCCAGGAATGTTTTGTACAGGTAAATTACTTGTTACTCGAACTGAATCTATCTCAGGCAGCACGAACAATATGATTGATTATTGGGAACATTGCAATTGTTAATCAACTTTCGGTGCATACACATATGTTTCTTCGGTTTCTGTAAAGCAAATCAAGTTATGGTTAGTATACAGGATTTTTGATTGCGCATTCACCGTACTAGGTATTTCGCATGAAATTCAAAGTAGGATTTCTGATTATTTACTTTTAGAAAGGCTAGTGTATTTTAAAAATATACAGCCTATATATTATATATAAATAATTTAAAAGTAAAATATAGCGGGGTGCATAGTGATAGAAACGATACAAAAATAAAGAAATTATTTCGCGTTTGCTATACAAATGTAAAACTATATATATATTAATGTATTTTAAAATATGCATTTTGATAATTTTACGCACGAGGAAAATAATAAGAACGCAGTAGATATTTCTGAAACCGCGGAACGTGGTTGACGGATATTTTCACATATCATTTAAGAACGCATGCAAAAGTCATTGTGTGCCCATTTGTTAAGATTTCAAAACATTTGGATGACAAGGGGAATCAAAATGTTTTATAACTTCGAAAGAGGGCAAATTCTAACTTATAGCAACATCGGAATAAAAATTTAAAAAATTCATGTTGAAATTAAGGTTTTAAAAGCTGTCAATTTTATTTTCTTACAGAATCCAACTATTTATGGTACTACAAAATCTACAGGGAGGCGAAACTGTTTTCGAAACGATTGAAGTTTTATTATTCGCACGGTTCCAAGTAAAATAACGACGGGAAAAGAATTTGAAAGCCAAATAATGACGCCAGCATCAATATCTTCTGTACAAAGAACAATAAAAATGTCTGAAATTCTTAAAAATATAAACTCCCGTCGATATTCGCGTTTAACATCTTGCAGTAAAAAACCCCGCCTTTCTGTTTGCGGAGAAACACATGAAGCAGCAAACGAATTGGTCTAATATTATCTTCAGTGCTGAAAAGAAGTTTAATTTCGATATTTCAGATGGTATTCGTCATATTTATATGGGCTTTAAAATGAAAAAAAAAACTATTTTCCGGGCGTCAATTAGGTGGAGGCTCCATAATAGTTTGAGCTGATTTTGCCTCCGTAGATAAGCTTATACTTGCTTTGCTAGATGAATAAAATAATAGACATACTTTATTCGCGTGTTAGAATGTTATTTCCAGGAATAAAGTTGAACACAAAAAAACTTCTTGAAACACCATAAAAATAAAATAAATAAAATAGCGCAAGGCCTTTCGATAGAACTTAGTCTATCCTCATCAGGAGAAAAAACGTGCGTCTACAATGAATGTAGCGGCACGACTGTGTCGCTTGTCATTTGTTAATCCTGAGTGAAAAAATTGCCGACTTTTACCAAATTTTTTAACAAGATAATGCCTAAATTCACTGAGAAAAAGACAAAAAAGTGGTTTGAAGATAAATAAGACATTTAAACTTGATTCGACAGCTAATGGTCCAAACCTAAATCCCACGAACAACGTTTGGAGTATCATAGGGAACAATATATAACGAAAGATGGTCAAATCATGCCATGTAAATCGAAAGCAGAATTAAAATCTGAAATTTTAAAAATATAACATGTTTGGTCACCTCAACAAATTTAAAACTATGTAAACTTTATATTACAATGCTGCATTGAAATTATTAAACAAAAAAAATCTGAAATTTTAAAAATATAACATGTTTGCTCACCTCAACAAATTTAAAACTATGTAAACTTTATGTTACAATGCTGCATTGAAATTATTAAACACAAAAGAATCTTAATTGACATGCAACATTTCTAAAGTTAGGAAAAATCTCTTTCGTTCTATTCATTTCGCATATCGAGCAAAAATATAATGCATACTATTATATTTATAATAATTGTTTTAGAATGTTTTCGTTATGTTTATATTATTTAGTATTATACAATAAACTTATATGGCTTATACGAGGATTAATATAATTACATCTTTTATTTAGCCAATTACGTGATCCTTTCTATCGTATTGCACACCGGTATACATGTTTTATCCTTATGGAGTACTATTTGTAAATTTTTGAAATGGTTAACATCAGTATTTTCAAAGAAATGTATATTCAAGTAAGTAAAAGCTTTTTTTCTGCTACATCCTAAATGAAGGTTTTAACCCCTAGATTCTGGTGGCAATGAGGCATTTTGGGATTAAAATGCAATAGTATATATAATATACATGTGCCCTTCAAGAGCTTAAAATATAAAAAAGTGCTTTCAAAATGCAGATGTGATTGAAAAGCAAATAACCGACCACTGACATATGGTGAATTGTGTGTTATTCGAAAATTTCGTTTAACCCTTTGAGCTGTGGGGTGTAAATTTCTTAAAATTTTCAAATGTCACATCGGCACCAGTATTCTGGAAAGAAAAACCCCGGTTAACGATAAACACGAAAAAATGCATTAAACCCTTTTCCAAATAAATTTAGTCGAATTTTCTGGTGCCATTGTTACACTTTGGAATTAAAATTATGTGGTAGAAAAGTCTACCATCAGAGCTCAAGGGGTTAATTAACATTTTGAAAGAGTTGCTGAAATTTCTTAAAATTATAATCACAATTTTGTTGTATCAGTTCTTGAATAACATAAAAGTTATTAAAGTTATAAATTTCTAATTCAGTTTGTACAAAAACTTATAACGAGGAGACTATTCTTTGTGTAAATGTGAGAAGGTCCTGGAATTTCATAACCAAGAAATTCATTGATACTAGTATTTTCTTGTAGAAATTTTCCCATTAAATAAGGTGAAATTTTGCACGCTTGAACTACATTTGTTTTTTTTATTAAAAGTGCTGGTATTTGACCTGGAAAATAACGATACCTGTATAAACCATGATATATAGGCTATATTTATATGTGGACATTTCCATGAGCACATATCATGTAAGTCACTAACTACGATTTTGGATACCAGTATTTTAGAATGGAAAAAATTTGACTTATTTTATCAGAGATATTTAATTAATTGAATAAGGCCATGCAAATCTTTCGAAAATAACGGTCGCCAACAACTTAGCAGTTGCTAATAATGTGGCTTACATGACATGTGCTCATGGAAATACCCGTGTGTGTCATTAAAATGGAAAATTAAGTGTTACTGTTATATCATTGTATAAGTTATAGATAATCCTACGTTTACACAATCCTAAAAATTGATAACTGACCGGTTATTTATGATAAGTTTGGTGTAAATCCAAAATTAGGTTTTTTTATTATTTCGCAATAATTGTTAAAATTTCTTGAAATTACGATAATGCATTCGTTGTTTCCGTGGTTGAATTACATAAAAAGTAATAATAAAAAGTAATTCCCAATTCAGTTTCTCGAAAGACTGTCCAAACTATCCAATTCTTTGTGTGAATACAAGTATATTGACGACATTTCTGTGCGTGTCATTAAAATGGAAACTTAACTGCTATAGTTGCACCAGTTAAACAAAATCCTACCTTTAGCTAAATCTAAGTTAAAATAATCCTACAGAATGACAAAGCATAATGTATCTAAAAATATGATAAAAATTTCATACTATAAATGCTTATTGTAAAAAAAAAATGAAAAAAAAAATATTTATTTTAAAAAAATTTGTAATTAATATAAGGAGGCTTTTTATAAAAATAAAAACAACAAATTGTAATGCTACAAGATATGTTTTCTTTTTACGCATCTTAATAATAGAGAAAATGTTAATCATTTTAATGAAAAATGTTTTTAAATCTCCATTTGAATTAGCTATGATAAATTGAATTTTTTCTTGAAACTTCGTCATAAGACTTATATGTTGCATAAGCGGATTACAGTATTAGGAAACAAAGCATAAATTTCAGAATATTTTATGAGTATTTCTCGGAAATGCCGGGTCTTTTGTTTTCTCCGCTCCTTAAATCTTTTATTATACCAAATATTGCAAAATATGTATGATCGCAGCTTTATTTTTTATCTTTTGTAAAATGTTTAGGTTATTGATATCATTTCGAAAAGTCTTTACTTTATTTTTAAACATGGAACGACAATTCTTTACTACGTTTATTATTAATTCCTATATCTAAAACATGAGAGCTCGTACGCATCTTGGAATTCGGAGGGTTTTAGGTGTTGTTATACCAGAAATATCGTGCAGTTCTAGTCGCTATACCTGAAGCTAAATATTTTTTTTTTCATTAAATATATCAAATATTACTTTTGTAAAATTCTGATGAAATGATTTTGAAAGTGCTTGAAGCGTACAAATCCTCCACATATATGTAATTTCTAATTTGGCACATTTTCCATACAATACGCAAGCTTAGATAAAACTTTTTCAAGGGTTTTTTTAATTTGAAACAAGGATGGAACAAGGTTTCGACAATGATCTGTATTGTTTGCGTTATCACTAACTTTAAATTTTTCCTAGCTATAAAATTCCTCTTATAATATTCCTCTTATAATATTCCAGTTTAACCGCTTCCTTGTTTTGCCCGTCCATCGTACGGGTAATGTGCTTTTGCCAATTATGATTTCCTCGTACTACGTACGGCATCCATACTCCAATCATAAATCTATATTCTCACCAGTAAAATTTTATTGTAAATTTTGCACTATGGCAATTAGGCAAAAATTTCTAGTTTGAAAAACCGGTGATAACACATTAAAAATTCTGTAAAAGACATGCAAAAAATAGACATTATTTGAAAGTTTTTTTCAAAAATGTTGACCAATTAAGTGCTTAGGACGTTTTCTGACAAATATAAAACAAAATGCGAACATATTCGTGAACTATATGTGGCCTCGAATTTTTAAATAAATAATCCTTTCAGGTATCATTTTTGCAAAGAAAATGTAACTCTTGTTGAGTATTTCTTTTATAGTTTATTTTTTTCTCTCATACCCTGTGGGAAACATGAGAAAAAGTAAATTCAACATCGGTGAAATGATATAAAAATTTGTAACTATGAAACTGCTGTGTTAGTAATGCAAAATTTCATGTAATTTAAAAAATCATTTTTTGAGCCTAATTTAAAGCTACAAATTACATCTATAGACAAAGGTGCAAAAATTTTGGCGCCAACTGTCAGTCTCTCATCACTAAATTTATTTATTTTTTGTGTCCAATATTTCGTGTAAAATACCTGCTACAATGCTATTAAATTTTCAGCGAAGGAAACTACCCACCTGTGCGTCGATTTTTGTACACTGTCTACCGTAATTTCGGGTAGATAAGCCGCAGCTCAAACAATTCAGTTTTACTATTATTTTTAACACAATCAGACTGATTGGTAAAGTAATCATACGAATTGAATATTTCAATTTGAGCGAAAAATTGCCCAGGCCGGGAATCGAACCCGGATACTTGGCTTACAAGGCCAATGCTTTACCTGTTAAGCTATCTGGGTGATAGCCGGCTGGGATTTTTCGCTCAGATAACCTTATTGGTCGTAACATCTGGTCTGTCATTTGAAACAGCTCGCAGAATAAACCGCAGGTAATGGAACTCCATATAACGTTATATGGAGTTATATTCCATATTACGTTAATGAATTTACGTTATGGAATGATTTGGAATGGTTTACGTAATGGTTTACGTATGGAATGGTTTACGTAATGAATGATTTACGTTAATGAATTACGAATTGAATATTTCCAGCTGGAAATATTCAATTCGTAATTCAGTTTCAACCCAGAAGAAACACTCAGTAATTAAAGATAAATATATACCACGATCCAATATGTTACTTTTTATTTTTGAAGATTTCTGGATCCAAATAGAATGATTTGAACTGAAGCTTATCTACCCGAAATTACGGTAGATATAATTTCAATGATGATGAGTTCATTTCGTCTAATGTTATCATAGGGTTGCATCTCATGAAAATATTCCATCTTGTGCTGCGGATAGAGCTTTGCAAACGTATGTTAATGATTGAAATAACAAAATATTTTCTTTTTCAGGCGATTAGAAATATAAATCAATATTAGAGAATTCATAATTAAAAATTCATTTCAATTTATTTTATCTCGCAGTTTAACACGGTATAATTTTCATATCGTTTAGCACGTTCTGTCCGTCTTTATTTTATAGAAATAAAAAACTGAACAGACAAAGTCTCAATAAATCGTAATATTTGCAGATTTGAGGTTTGGTAGTTTTCTGTATATCCTTTTTAAAAAAAAGCAGAAGCGGCATACTCCTGAGAAAGGAATAGAATATTTTAGAAAATCGAATATTCTATTTAATCCAACGTGCTGGTGTGAAAAAGCTTCCGCCTTTGCCAAACTCTCTTTTTCGAAAAATTTCACTTTCCGTTAAATTTGATTGAAAGTGTAGGCTGCATTGAAAACAGCTTTAAGATTCATGGAATAAGATAAAAATACCTTTTTCTAAATTTATGTTCCTGAAGCTTTTGGTATTGCTAAGCATATATTTATAAGTAAATCTATCTAGAAGTCAAATCTTACATTTTATTGTTGTAATTTCAATAAAATTATTTTTATTGAAAGAAGTTAAATTAAAAATATTTATTGGTTAAAAAGAGTTTGTAGAGAAAACAGTTCTTTAATCAGTTTAAATGCTGAGTATAAATGTTTTATCTAAATTCTAACATAATCACAAAGGTTTAAAAATCTCGCATTTTCTACAATTGTAAAGCTGAATATTTTTCAGAATTATCTTGAATCATAACTTATAGAACATAAGCTGAATAAGATTTAAAATATATATATATATATACCGTAATTTCGGGTGTATAAGCCGCAGATCAAACAATTCTTTTTCGACCCAGATTTTTTTAAGAAACAAATATAACTAGTTAGATCGCCGTAAATATTTGTCTTCAATTACTAAATAAGATTTCTGGGTCCAAAAAGAATTGTTTTAGCTGCGGCTTATACACCCGAAATTAAGGTATATATATACACACAAAAGAATTTGTAATAGTACACATTTTTGTAGGCATGGGGGGGAAAGTACATTCGCGAAGGGTTAAACATACAGACAAGTATATTACTGAGAATATTACTGAAGTTAATTCCATTAAAAAGTTATGGTTTGTAATGGGTGCTAAAATTACTAAAAAAAGAAGGCTACCATGATTAACCCCTTGAGGGGCAAAGCACTTATGTTCATAAAATGTTCAAATGATTGATTGACACCGGAATTCACAATCAGATTTATATGCTAGAAAATAAAAGATGTTTTTCGCGTACATTGTAAAAAGCAAATGTTAATACTAAAATTCCGGTGCCAATGTGGCATAAGGGAATTAAAATTAAGTGGTATATATAATATACCGGTGCCCTTCAAGGGGTTAAATTTAATAAAAAGATTATTAGGTTTATGCCACGAGATTGAGTAAAATTATATCCAGAAGTTCCTTTATTTCATTCCGGACCGCTACAAGGAGAATCTCTCGGGAAGAATCTGAAAAGTATTAAAGTGATACTTTCGCGCCTAAATGCACCGATGAGGAGATAACATGACCGCAATTATGTAAAATTTATCATATCTAAGCACTCTTGGTTACTTTGGTCGAAGGTTCGATAAAGTCAGGGCTCCCAAATGGTCCGCCAACTGAACATCAGAATTTTCTTAGAGAAATTTTCTTTTTAGATTTTTCTTATAAATTGTCAACAAACCACTTTTGGAATTTGATTCTAGCGCAAACGTATTATGAAATTTTCTGTTAAAAAATAGTGATGTTCAGTTCGCGAACCATTTGGGAGCCCTGTAAAGTGCTGCATCTTACATTTTCATAATTTATTTACCGTAATTTAATGTTTCAATAAGGTATATTTTATGACAAAGTAACACTACAGATTTATTTTAATGTTAAAATGTTATCGTACATGAAACATAAACATAAAATTCATTATTTGCGCACTTTCCCCTTTTTTCATAGTCATTTTTTTTATTCGCCACTGTAAAATAATTCTTTTAAACTTTCCGTTTTTTAGAAATATCATAAAAGTGTAATAAAAAATATTGCTTCCAAAGGCATAAGAAATTTTTTTTCTAATATTTCAAGAGTCAAATAGATCAGTATATATGTAATTAGTTTAATCGTAAGTTCGTGAATGAAATTGCATGTTTTTTATTAACTCTAGGTAAAAAAATATTTGGGGACTGTAATAGAATTTCTAAACAAAGCCAAACACAATTTGTCTATGCTCTTATTTTGGTAAAATGCTTTTTATTACAGGAAACCATAATGAATGTACTAAATTGAATAACATCCGGGCAGGAATATAATATTCCGTCGGATGAGGAATATTCATGCATAATTTAATATTATTCATAATCACAGTATCAGACAAGAGCTAAAGTCTGCTTCGCAGAGATAATGAGATGCTTTATTCTTTCCGCTAAATCTGGAATACCTATTTAAAGTTACGCTGAACCTTTTAGCTTGCAGATATGTAATATATTATGAATAATTAATACTGATGATATACACGAAAAATTTTCATGAAAGTGTTTTGACGTAAAGTATTACAAAATTAAACAGAAGTCAGCTTTTCGAAATATGTTTTTATCCTTCTCTTCTGTGAAATATGAAAATAAAAAAGTAAATTTTAGAAACAAGAGGAATAAATGAACTAGAAGAAAATTTCTTCAGAAAAAAAATTGAATGAGCGATGGAATTAACGAAAGAAATGTTCTTTTTGGCGTAAACCATAATGTAAATCGTATATCTTTCAGATTATTTCAAAACTCTTGAGCCTGATGAGTAATTTGTTCAATATTCCGTTGTTTTCTTTTTTTATTTCCCATCTGTTATACAGCGTACTTTGAAAATTTTCTGAAGTTTATAAATGTAAGGAAATATGTATTAGAATGTAGTATTTAAAAGATATATCGCAATTTCCTGGAGAGTAAACCGCAATTGAAAACAACCCTGTTTTGTACCAGAATTTTTCTAAATGAAATGCACATTTTTTTGTGAATATTTAGCCTTATTTTTGAAATAAAATTTCTGGCGTCAAACATACTTATTTTAGTCATGGCATATATGCCGTAAATTCCGGTAGACGGTACTAAAATAGTAATAATTTAAATTAGAAAAATCAAATTGTGATATCGCTTTCTGGAAAGATGTTATTTTGACCAAAATTTTAATATTAAATAATATCATATTATAATTATGAATACTATTTTAACACAGTTGACATATTTGTTTTAAACTGTATTATAAATGGACAAATTTTTAATATCATGACGATTATGATTTCGAGAAGATAACAAAGAATTAGATAAATGCTAACACATATCCTGTGTGTGTGTGTTCGTCATTTCGGACTATTTAAATATTAATTTCCATATTTTCAGCTCATAATTTTCTTATATATAAGTAGGAATCAAGGACGTAACGAACGAAGAGCTTTAAATTATTTTGACCACTATTGATTGAATTCTAACAATGTCGTTTTGGAATATCATAGTTTTAAATAATAAAAGTTTTCTAAAAGAAGGGTTATAGTTTCAAAAAAATTCACTAGAACATTTAATATTTGCATTAAAATGCTCTTATTAACAATTCTGATGACACTGTGACAATTTAAGCAATTTTGATCTACTTAATCTTTTGATATATTTGATCCACTTAAACTAAATTTCACTTATTTTTAATATATAATCAATTAATGCAGCAAACTGTTAATAATTGGTGAATGCCTATTTGTAGGTAAAATAAGAAGGTTAACTGATATTGAAGTTGATTGACATTGTATTACGATTATTTCCATTATGTGGTTCAATATTACGCAGTTAATTGAAATTAATCTTATTTCTTTTAGCATAAGATAGTTGTTATTATTTTTTATGAATATAATTATTTATACTATTATATATTTTTCGTCTTAATGTTGAGGTTTCTTTTCAAATTTAAAAAAAATTAAATTTATCTCACATTTTTCATTTCTAAAGTAAATATCCGCTTTTCTATACTGATAAAATTCAAAATGGTAAACCCAAAAGTAAAATAAAGTCAGTAAAAATATTTCTTTTGTGACTATTTGTAAATTCGATTTTTATCACTTCTTGTGCTACATAGAAAGGTTTTTATAAGGTGAAAAGGTCAGCAACAACGTAGAAATCAATATCAAGTGAAATTCTAACCATAATTCCGAAATGCGCTGCTGAACGAAATAAGGTGACTCGCTGTAGAAACTTTTATTTCTTTATAGTCAGCTTTAAAATTTTTATATCTATCAAATCCCTTTTTTAGTTCCTAAGTCATTATATCAAGAAATTTTATTGATAATGTTATACGTATCATTAATTTCGTGATATAGAAATAATATAAGATAAGGTGTTTACCATTTTAATTAGTTTATATTGACTTTCTAAATTAAATATTAAAAATTGTTCTTATCTGTGTTTAATCTTAGCTGATAAGAACAAGACGGAAGAAATATCTAGTTAGGAAAAAATGAAATTTCTTCAATACATATTTGAAAAGAACCAGCTGACGTTGATAAAATATGCGCATGTGATGTATAAAAACATATCTTTGTATGTTTTACGAAGATTCATTTTTTGTTTTGTTTTTTTGAAATTTTTGTTATTATTAAAGAACATGACATTTGAATTTTAGTATTTCTTGCAGAATACATTTGAATTTTGAGAGGAAATATTCATTCTCTTAATGGTATATCCTCGCTTTGAACTTTAAAAACCTTCTTTTGGAGCAGAAATAAATGACATAAAAGCTAAATCAAAATCAAATATAGAAGATGGAGAAATTGAAACTGAAAAACAGAAATGATTGGAAAAGAAAATCGAGGCATTATTATTTTTAAAGGGCGTGAAAAACAATTTTGTTTTTAATAAAAGTTTAATGTCTATAGTATTCATACATTAAACTTTTAACACTAGAACCGCCAATAGGGGTCAAAATGACTCCTGCCTGATCGATAATAGTCGATTCGAACCAGAATTTTTTTTCATAAGATATGTTAAATGTATGCAGCATAAAAATAGACTAATTAAATAAATTAAATAGTATAAAATTTAAATTCTGGTGAGAAACAGTTTTTTAAAAAACTTGAGTAGAATACCCGGCGGTTCTAGTGTTAAAGAAGAAAAATTATTTCTTTTAGTAATATATTTATCGTAAAACTCACGCAATCCTTTTTAGTCAAGTCTTCCTATAAACATTATCTACATTAGAAAGGTTCGGTTGCACAAACAGATTTAGAAACTTTTAGGTTTTTTAGCACCAGAAATTTCGCAAACTACTGGTCCCTACAGATGTAGATAGAATTTTCTTCCATTAAATACGTGAAAAATTCCTTGAAAAATGTTGATTTTTTAGAAATGTTTTGGTTTTAGTATAACAATAGCACAGCACTAATGTCTACTTATTTTCAGCAAAATTTTTTCATTATATGCATAATTTCAGATTTTGTCATGCGTGAAAAAGGTGTTTTTTTTTTCTCTTACTATCGTAGGTATTTTTAAACTTATCATTTCAATATTTATTTATAAATTTTGACGTATATATATACACTTTTAAATGTAAATTGACATATGAGCTTTATATTTAATTAAAGCTTGATTTTTATTTTTGACTTATTGCACAAATTTTGAAGCTTGGAACATAGGGATATTTTTTGCTTTTTCAAATTGTTGAAATGTATCCAGCCCCCTTAAAATTTATATAGAGATATATCGTTGAGTCCAAAAAGCTTTCAGTCTATAAGATGAATTTAGAGGCTGAAATTACCATAATTTTCAGCTTTCTATAAATGGGGCAATCGGCTCAACGATTTATTATTCCGTTATATTAAATCGTTCAGAAACATTGTTTTTATTAATAATGTTCCTTAAAAGTCATAATATAATTTTTTAGAATTTTAAATATTGAAATATTGTTAATTAGCATATCATTCCATTTTAATTACTTGAAAAATGTTCCCACTTCTTATTTTAGCCTTCCATAGATTGAAAAATGCATATTAAAATGATGAATGCCTTATTTGAGTTTTTATTTCTCAGTGCACGAAACTCATTGAAATTTTTTAACATCCTGTACAAAAAGCACTATCAAAAGAAGGCTTTCGATTTCAAATTATCAATAATGATTCTTGTTTTATTAATTTAGAATAATATGGGAAAAAATTTAAAACGTAATGATTAACTTCCGAATAAATTACTTAGTATTTTTTGAAGAAGTTTAATTGGTTTATATAGAAAAAATTATTAGTTAGGAAGGTTTTTCGACTAAAATTTCATTCCCTGCCATATTTGCTTATCCTTCTATGTAATATTTATACTTATACATGGTTCGTACGGATACCGTTATTTCTCATGTGATTTACCAGAATTATTTAATGGAAAAATAAATCTAGTTCAAGCATGCGGAATTTCGCATTATTTAATGGGAGACCTTCTATAAGAAAATACTGGTACCAAAAAATTTCTTGGTCGTGAAATTCCAGGATCCGTACGAACCATGCTTATAGGTTCCTTTAGTCTTTAACCAGGGTCCGCACTGTTCCTAAAATTTTCGTACTTTTCTACCACAATTTTTAAACGGTAATATTTATTGTATAATTCTATTGTAGATGTTAAACGGACTTTCGATGGATATTTTTTATTTAAAATACTGGTAGCAACGTGTGAAAATCTTAAGAACAGTGCGACCCCTGCTTTAACCCTTTCCAGCGCAGTGTTACCACTCCCAGCAACACCTAATTTTAATTCCAAACTTACCAGCGGCACTAATAATATTTTAGTAAAATTTTACTTTTACAATGACAGCTTAAACCAGGGAATTCTTAATTTCTAAAAAAGTCTTTATTAAATTCCGGTGTCAGTCAACAATTTCTCATTTTACGAACAGAATTACTCAGCGCCGGAAAGGGATAAAACAGAGTGACTGTCTGCCTACGCAAATTTCAAAGGTATGTTTCATATATTTTGTATAATTCAATATACTTCACTTCAAAGTCGGACTGAAATCTTTTGCTCTCTACGTAAATTGAGAGGATAAAAACTATAAGTTACTTGTTATCGTTTTAAATCCGTAATTCTATCACCTGTGATGTTCACGGGCTGCGATCTTCACGGCTTTTATTTAGAATTGCTTGATTTCAACCAGTTTTATAAAATAGTGTTATTGTCTTTATTCTGGTAGAATTTTGCTTGTTATTAAATAAGTTGAGTATTTCTCTTTCAAAAAGGGGTGACAATAAGCAATCTTAGTTTTTTAAATCGTTTTTTAATGTGACCGTTAAGTGGTTAAAATAAAATGAGTAACTAGCTACTTTTTCAAATACTATTTTAGTCCTCCGTTTTTTTCTGAATGTAGTAATGTTTTCACTTGTTTCAAACATGCTGCAGTTTGTGGATGATTGAGTACATTTTAACACACGTATCTCCAATTCACATGCTCCAATTCACCTTATTTTAAGTGGCGTTTTATGGGTCACAAACACACAATTGGATATACTCTATCTAAAATGCAGATAATACATGCTGAAATAATTCGTGATTCGACCTCTGTTGAATGCGTATTCATGTTTTTTATCTAAATTATCATTATTTTAACACAATGTCGGATTAACGGAAAATTTTAGTATGGATATATTTTCAATTACACATACTTCTGAATTATAGGGCATCTAATTAATAGCTATCATATATACAAAGAGAAAAACAATCATTATGTGATTATAGAACTATGAGAAGTGCTATCCCATTTCAACGAAAGTATTATTAATGAAGTTATTTAACAATAATATTTGTGATTTCACTATTTATTTGCATGATATTTGTCCCGAATAACGATGTACATTGTCACTCTCCTATGTTATTATTCAATTGCATCTGCATAAAAATAAAATAATTTACGAAACGCAATTAATTTTAAAATAATCGTATGCTAAAACGTTTTACATAATTTTCAATAAATTTTCATTGTAAATATGAGTGCTTATTTTGAATATTTTTTAATAAAAATTAAATACAGGGTGAGTCGTAAGTCTCAATACAATATCGTTAAAGCGGTGACTAATTTCTTTTATAGTTTTCAAGAAGATAAACTGATGAGAAGGGAGAATAGTTTGGATGTTAGTTTAAAAAAAGGACTTACAGTAAATTGTTTGCTGACAGTTGTATCACAAGACATTAAACCTTTACCTCCATTACGATGCACGGAACGAAGATAGCCCATGTTACCCAGGCAAAAATGATCAGGAAATTCAGAAGGACAGGTACTATCGTTATCGTCAATGGTAGCAGTTACAAAGGCAATGCCGGCACATATAAAAATATATCAATCACAGTTGATAACAGACACGGCTAGGAGTCCCACAAAAGGGACGCGAAGTCTCTCTGCGCGAATTAGAATCACGAAAAACTGTGTCCTACACATTTTGAGGTTATCAAGTGGCATCATACCAACCATGATAACATTTGTATGAATAAAATAAAGTCACCGCCTTCACCATTTGGACACTCTCAGAAATAAAACCCTCACTTTTGACGATACAGCAATCCTGGGTTTATATTTCGTCGTTTTTGACGATCATTTTGTATCAAAATCACATGACTTTTAACGAAACGTAAACCCTCAAATATTTGACGAAACTGTTGTCTCAATCATGGCAAGATTCAATGCACTTTAAAGAAACAGTTTTGGTAAGTTGTTTGTCAAAGGACTACTGTACTTCCGCAATTCTTGGGATTTTAGCAAGTAGATATTTAGTTGTTTATGTCCGTCCTGTAATAATTTATTTTAAAACAGCTTTTCAAAAAATACTGAAAAATGGAAAGTTATTGTTTCTGAAATAGTTATTTTTTTAGCTGTTGACATTTTTAGGAATGTTTATTTATTGTTGCTGCTGATATTCGTTATGGTTTAATTCGAAAAAAACAAATTTGTTGTGTTATGCAAAATCGTTCAAAAAGAAAATTTGGTCACTTACATTTCAAAATTCTAGGATCTCTTTTCCATCCAAGAAATATACTCTTTTTTCAATCAAATGAAAATGTACATAATTCATCCCTCTCCTTTTTATAAACAATATTGTTAAAATCTTAGCCTTATCTTATAAATTATCTTGTAGCATATAAAAGACTTCCCAATATGCATTTCAAAATACGTTATTTCCGTGCAACAAATTAATTAGACCATATTTTAATCATTCATTGAGCAAAGAAAATTTCTCTAATAAATTATATTAATTAAGACATAACAATTCGTTAACCAAAAAGAAACCGCAACAACAAATTAGCCTTATTTATTAAAACTTAAAAGTTATATAACAGCATGGGAAAAATTACAAACTACTTTATAAAAATATATACATGCAGTCGAATCCATTGTATGCCTTTAGAAACAAGCCTTTTCGAGGTCCCTGCAGCGTGACGGTTAAGACAGCAGACTGTCATGCCGAAGGATGTTAGTTCGAATCCCCACGATGTCTCTTTTCTTTCCTCTGTCAAAAATTACGGGTGCTTTTAAATTTTTCGATAGATGGCATCACCAGCGCTGTTTTGACGAATCTTTTAAAGAAATTAGTATCGTCAAATAAGCAAAGAAACTAATTTCGTCTTTCTGACGAAATATTCACTCGGAGAATTTCCCAGGAAACGGTTTCGTCAAAAACGAAGAAAATTTCGTGAAATCTGAGTATTCATTTCTGAGAGTGTATGGTGACTCACCGTGTACAGGGGTCCCAAATGGTCTGCCAATTGAACATCAGAATTTTCTTAGAGAAATTTCCTTTTTAGATATATCTTGCAAATTACCGAGAAACCACCTTTGGAGGTTAATATTAGCACAAATTCTGTACCAATCTATCATGAAATTTTCTGTTAAAAATATTGATGGTCTGTTCGCGGACCACTTGGGAGCCCTGCCTGTATTATCAATTAAAAAAAAAAAATGTTTGTAATATAATTCCTTTTGCGCACAAAACACAATTGATTACCATGCAGCGAGTTGTTCAATAATATATAAATATTTAAACTAAATAAGCAAATATACTGGAAGAAGGGAAACTAGTTTAGACAATTTAAAAATCATTAAAACAATAATTAAATATATTTGTGGACAATATTTCTGACGCGCAATCTGTGTAAATTTTGGCAGTTCATAAATGTTATACTTTTAGGTAGTTTAATTATAACTTTATAAAACGGAGATAATAACTTTTGATAAATTTTTGTTATGTGAAACACGTGAAAGTATTCAGTTTTTATCACATCCCCAAATAACCTTGTAGTTATTGATTTTATTGAAAATTAAAATTGATGACAGTACTCTTCTTTCAAAGATAAGGATGTCGAAATTTTATGACAACAAATACTGTGAAAATATGAAAGAAAAAAGTTACGAACGCTATAAAGCAAACAAAAGATAAACGGGGAAATTATGGGAACATCTTTGATGCTTTTATTCTCAGATCCTTTTTTGACCTAGTGTTATGGCTGTATTTATAGGTTAATAAGCCTCAGAAATGTTTTCTGTTAAAGAGACTGACACTCTTAAAGAAATTACTTTAAAAAGTTTGTCGTTTATACGTTTTTGCTTCTGTTTATATTTTATGTATTACTCAAAGCATTGCCACTGACAATAGGAATTTAATTGAAAGAAAATATATTTTAAAATTATTACAACACGAATTTTCTTAAGTTATCTGTAAATTTACAGTACTTAAAATTTATATATTCGATAATTAGACATGTAAATCATAGGGAAAAAATCTAGATTCAGACAGCAATTAAAATAAAATTAAGTCTTTGAATGGAAACACTCATATATAACAATATCGATATTCAGCAAAATAGATGCGTTATGCATAATTTTGTTAGTTCGTGGAAAACAAAAGGGAAATATTTGCTTCCTTATAACTCAAAAACTAAAGCAATATTCCTTTTTTAAAACTCATTACATTTCAATATTTAATGTCCCTACAGAATTTTAACAAATTTTTTTGTTTTTTATAATCTCAAAAAAAAGCCAAAATTTGAATTATGCGACTGAAAAATTAAAAAGAAATAAACGGTCAAATGCGAGTACTACTGTCATACAGAGGCTTCCGTACAACAGACATATTAATTAGTATCAACGTTTCTATAAAAAAATCGTTAAATAAAAGTTTGTAAAAAAAAACATACAATGTGCATGGTTGAGTATAGTTGCATATGCTAGAAAGCAAAAATGAACATACCATAAAAGTTCAGTGAGATACGAAGCATAAATTCTGTATAACTTTTTTAATATAATTTTACCCTAATCTGTTTATGAACTTATTTCGGTGATGACAATAAAAGTAGTGCACATTTAAATTTCATTACTGAGTTTTGCGTTACAAAAATATATTATTGCAATTCATTATCTAGGCGTTAGAAGCCGATGCGCATAAAGTACGCCACACAAGTTTTTATGTATGTCCAAACCAACCGCGTCTTTAAAGGTTAATATCTTGTCTAATTACGGACAGTTATTTTTGAAAAACCTTTTCAACAATCTTTTATACATGTGACGATCGATACCGCTAGCACTCCTACGCTCTTTCGCTGAAAGCTTACAGACTGAAACTTGTGTATAACGGAAATTTGCGATTTTTTTCAAAACGGTCTGACTTAAAGTAATCTCTGTACTTTTCCTGTAAGGTTTAAATAAACTTCTACTTCGTCTGTTTTTTAATAATTTTACTTTCTGATGATTCGGAAATAGAAGAGGAGGAAATATTTTGGCATTTCTCTACCGATAATATCTCTAATATACGTGCGTGTGTGTATAAATATATATAGTACCATAAATCCATTTTATAAATTGTATATAACTACAGTGAAAAAGTTTCAAATTCTATCATCTAGATCTCTCTAATTAAATGGCATACTAAACTGTTTTAGTTTTTAATTATAACATTTAATTTGTTATAATTAACTATTACTACAAACCCTTTCATGTTACTAGAATGAGTGGAATCACATACCTTGCTATCTCATCAAAAGTTTTTAATTAACATTACATTGATTAGGAATAACATAAAATAACCTTCGCTTTTCTAAAAAATATTAATAACATTTTCGGATATGTTCATTAAATATGCATTGTTAAACTTCTTTTTTACTTTTTTCGTTGTTTTCCTTGCTTAAGTTAATGTGTTTTAAACGAGATAACATTATTGATTACTCATTCGCAGATTGAATTTTGTTTCCCAGTAAGTAGCTCAATCCTAACTTCTAATTCATAATTTACAATGCAGTAATTATATTTACTTGAGATTTAGTATTTGCGGAAATATAGCCGACATCCGCAGTAAACGCGCCTAAATATATAATTCTCTGTGTACACTAGAGATTTGACCACGTTGCTTGGTAATTTAAAATAACACTTAACTGAACTGGCCACAGATAAGCGACTCAAGAAATTAAACCTGAAATGAATGTACATTTCCATGTTTACAATAGTGGAAATTAGTATAATAGTCTTTGTAATACGGAGATATCTAAAAATGTTTAAATTAATATTAAGGCTGTCGTAGAGATTATGGAATGTATTTTGTTAACATTTAGTTCATTTAAAATACATTTATTTTTGTGTATCTGTGAGGATATTTATTTTTAAATGTCATGTTTAAGCAAATTTCTGAATCTTTTAAAATCAAATTGCAATATGATAATTAACTAATATTTTGATGGACTAAAAATGATATTTAAAATATAAAGAGTTTGTTATTGGAAAAAATTAAAAGTTTTCTCTTTACTGATTACTGTTAATTTTTGCAAACTTCATTTTTCATCATGTTCAGATATCTCTACGGTAATCTTAGCGTACAGTTCGCGGATAAAACAATTCTGTTTGGATCCAACAATCTTTATTAGCAATTTAAAACAAATATTTACGGCGATATATTAATTTACATTATTAACCCCTTGAGCTCTGCTGGTAGAATTTTCTACCACATAATTTTAATTCGGAAATGTCACAATGGCACCAGAAAATTCGACCAAATTTATTTCAAAAAGGTTTAATGCATTTTTTCGCGTTTATCGTTAACCGTTTTTCTTTACAAAATACTGGTGCAAATGTGACATTTGGAATTTTGAAAAGATTTACACACCAGAGCTCAAAAGGTTAAAAAAAATTCTGGGTCGAAAACTCATTATCTGATCCGCGGATTATACGCCATAAATTACGATACTTACATCAGCACTTATTACAGTCATTGTTTTGTGTTACTGCTATTTCCAAACAATAACCTTAGATTAAAATTTCCGTTTTAATTGTTGTAACAATGTTATTTTTATTCCATTGTATATTCTACTTGCAAAAACTATTGGATATGTTACTTCTTGGAATCTACGATGCTTTTTTTATATTTAGCCGATCTGATATATCAAAACGTACTTAATATTTGCATAATTTCTTAAATAGTGAATTTATACATAAAATTCATGTTTGTTTAACGTGTTAACTCTGCTTTTATACGAGTATTTTTTTCACAGGTTGTTGTGACACACTAAATTAATTTATTTATCGTTTCTTATCGACTGAATTTTTGTTGTGAATTTCTAGTTTTAGATAGTATAATGCTTCTGGTTACATCCATTTTAAATAAAATGTGTATATTTTTTTCCATTGGCAATTTCTTCTTAACAACAAAATCATTTGCTTTCATCTCACGATTGTTTTAAGATCATAACAACATTTAAATGCTTTGTAGGTAACAAAACAAGCCAATACAAAAAACATTTTGCTCTGGTATAAATCATTTTGACACAAGTTGTCCTCTCTTAATTTTCACAGAAAATTTATTGAAAATATATCTCATATTTATAATTACAAAATACTAGATTATTCATAACACTGACTATTTCAAATTATTTTATTATTTCAAAATAGAAGTCGGTTTTCAACGAAAAACGATTATATATATACATATATATATAATTTTTTATGTAAGTACTAAATTTGGACTAATTTAAAACTTCGTTTTAATTATTGCACATAAATATTTGCTTGCATGTAACCTATTCAAAACATGTTAATTATACATAGGTTTTAATTAATGTTTTAATGGCGAAAAACACATCTGGTTGTAATTACGCAAAACATTTTACGTTTCTCTGCAATTCTGTCAGACCCAGGTATTTGATTTATTTGCAAGCATTACGGGGTGGCAATTAGCAAAAGCAGTAATTTTGCATTTGGAAAGATGAAATGATCTTTAAACAATGTTTTCACTGCTGCGTTGCAGATGTTTATACCGCGCAGTAGATGTGCATGTTTCCAGAAAAGAAAAACAGAAACTGCTGAAAAGGAAATGATGAATTAAACTTGATTTTAAGGAGATTTTTAAACTACATTACAGAGTTTCGTGAGTTAATAGCGAAGAGTTTGATGATCATAATGATTAATATTTTGGTTTTAAAGTAATTTTTCTGTTTTTTTTAAAATGTCTTCGTAGATTTTTTTTAAAAAGATGTTGATAAAAAGAAAAAAGTGTTTATAGACATCACTCATCAGGAAGAAAAGTGACACATCTCGTAAAATTTCATTTTGCTTTTTATTCCACTGAAATGTCTATCATAGACGTGTCTTGCCACAAAAGACGTTTCAGAAGTGTAGTTGTACGGAAAATTGATATACTACACTATATGTTCATTCGTGACCGCAGAAGAGAGGTGGATTGTGTGAGAATGTAAAGTTATTCAATCCTACAAATCACGTCTACATCTTCATTTTTAAGTGTTTTAACCCATTACCGTTTATTAATTTCTCTAAGAAACCACAAAGTTTTAATTCCAATATGCAACAACGAGACCGGAATTTTAATTTACAGTAAAAAATATAAATATTTTAAAAATTTCTATTTTTTTATGCATGTGAGAAATCCCTTTTTGTTATTTAAAAATAAATTTTTCACAATTACCGGTGTCAATCACTTATTTGAACATCTTAGCAATGAAAATGCTTTGTACGTTAAAGAGTTAAGCTTACATGAACTTTTTTAGATCTGTCTGTAGAGCTAAGTGCTTTAATTTCATGTTACGCTAAAATTATGCTATTTTTTTTTTTGCCTCTCCAGTGAAATATAATTTTGCTGAGGTGTGTCACTTTTATTGCGAGTGAGCGATATTATCCGTAAACTGGGTGCATACGTTCCGGTGTGTCCAAAAAATATTCTGTTTATTACACAAAATACACTCACTATTAAATTTAACCCAGCATAAACCCGCACATTGATGCTAAAATTTGTGAATTTACCACAAATATATAAGTGCAGTTTTTAAATCTCTTAAAACTAGCACTCATACAATGTACGTTGATATGAAAGTAAGGTTGTGTTTCGTATGTTAGATGAATTCTACTCTCCCACGGCATTCTCTGCGTTAACTGTAGCCTTTCTTGTCGAAATGTTTAATTACTATTTTCTTATCAGATGAAAACCGCACGTCACTCTGACTCTTAAATTTTTTAAAACTTTTTTAAGCTTTAAGAACACGGTTGGCGTATTGCATGTGAATGTATTAGGAAACCCTCGTGACAGCTGGACAAACGATTAATTCAAAATAGTACTACTTGCCTTGATTCATTGCTGAATTTGTGTAATTAAATAATTCTAAGATTTCATTTCTATAATAGTGATAAAATTGATCATCTGGCATGCGTGTTCAAAACCACTATCATACATAGCACTCCGCTTAGGCCGAGTTATAACTAAAATCCGCTTCTGTCTATATATACCGGGTGTCCCAAAAATGACTGATGGATTTTAAAATTCAATAACTTGCAAACGGTGGCAGCTATTTAAAAAATTTTTGCAGGAGAGTTATGTATAATGTCAGGAGTTTTTTTACCACAATTTTTTATTTTAGTTCGCATTTAAAACAATAGGTGGCGCTGACGGCGATTGAAGGCCAGGTCGACGCTTCACTCAGCACTGATCACCTGTTCTTCAATCGCCGTTAGCGCCACCTATTGTTTGAGATGCGAACTAAAATAAAAAATTACGGTAAAAAAACTCCTGACATTATACATAACCCTCCTGCAAAAATTTTTTAGTAGCTGTCACCGTTTGCAAGTTATTGAATTTTAAAATCCATCAGTTATTTTTGGGACACCCGGTATATATAAATATATAGAGGTACATAATAAATAGATATATTTCTATTTAAATTTTATTTAATCATAACATAGGTGCCAACCTGACATAGATTATCCGTAATACTTGCGTTAATTTGATCCTGGTTTAATGAGATTTGAACCAGAATTTTTTTTCAAGAAATGAAATTAAGTATGTTCCGCGAACAATCTTGAAATTAAATAAATAAAGATTCATAAAATATATTTTCTGGTTTGAAATGACGTTAACCTAGATCAAACTAATCCAGGTATTACGGAAGATTAGTTGAAAGTTGGCAGCTATGTCATAAGGCAGAATGAAAATATCATTTAAAACTTGTATGGTTTTCTCTATAGCTTATTTATAGCAATCCAGTTACATAAATGGTGAGTTCAACAACGCGTGATCAACATTACCAGGATACATTGTAATCCGCATCGTCCGAGGTATGAAAAATATAAACTCTCTCACTTTATATAAGGTATCCTGGGGTAATAACGCCACGTTAAGGTTCAACCAATTTTCACGGCTCAGTTTTATATTGTATTTTTCAAACAAATATAGGATTTGATACAGCAACTCATTGACGATCGATATAAAAAAATAATAATTTAACAGATATGCATTCATAAAATGTTATGGTGTGATTTCTTGACGAATGCTGTTTGGCGTTATTACCCATCTATATGCGTAATAACGCCATGCAAACAAAACTATAAAATAAGATGAAATAATGGCATGTAGATTGCCCAATTCTAAAAATACAAACTCTACGCTCTAGAAATTGACAAATTGCATTCTAAGCGATTGAAAATGTTAATTTTTTGTGAAAGTGTAAGAAAAACAAAGGTGTGGTGGTGGGGATTGGGAGGCGAAAGAATATCAGATTCAAAGCTACTTTTCGCTTAAAAAGGACTGTTTAAATATAATTATTAGAAAAATTGCACGGTTTTAACTGTGTTTATTTGAATCAGTATTTATATCCCTATATATGCATTCTATGCGATAGAAAATATTCAATTTTTTGTGAAAGTGAAAGAAAAAGGAATGAGGGGGGGAGCTTCAACAGAATATAACACCCTGTGCCTCTCTTTGCTTTAAAAAAAACCCGTTTAAATATAATAAGAGCCATTGCATGGTTTTAACCATTTATAATGTAATATTTTAATCTCGTGAAATTTTATAATATCTAGAGTTATATGTAATAAATATTTTTGTTAATAATTTTATAGTAGTCTTGTAAAAAGTTTTTAATTCATAACGCCACACTAATGCGGATACTCTAAACCTAAAGTTAAATTATCACCGTTACATAAAACATGCTTTAATAAATTTTTAATTAATTAAATAAGATTTTTGATAAAAAATATTATCCCGATAAAGTCTTTTATGAAATTGTATACGTGATTCATGTGGTTATACATCATTATATTTATATTAACAACAAAATTAACCTTTAATGGTGTTAGCAATCTCATTGAACGCTGCCCCCCCCCCCCAAATTTTAGAGTTTAACTTGTAGTTTCCAGTTTAACTACTGAAATTCAAACAACTTAAATTCAATTTGGTTTGGAATCCTCGTATTAATGTTAGAAGCAATTGAATGGATTAAAATTTATTAAAATTAATTCTGTACAAAGAGTTTAGTGCAGGAACAGCATTCTATGATTTTTTATCATTCATCGCCTTTTAACCTTTAACTAATGTTACCGGTCTCACAGACTACTGTTTTTCTTTTAATTTTTATAGTTTACTTGTAATTTTCAGTTCAACTACAAACACTACGGAAATTTTGTTTCATTTGAAACTTTAGTACTATCACCAGAGACTTTTAAATAGTTGAAAATTAAGTGTAATAGTCTTGTATAAAAATTTTAGTACAAAAACACAATCCTATGAGCTATCCCCGCCTTTTATTCCTCTTTCAATCTTGCAGTCTCACAAACTGCTTCACATTAGTTACGTTACAATTTCTTCCACATCGGTTAAAGGATAAATTTGTAAAATTTTGAAAAACCGAACGCCGAGAAAGCGGACAGTTAAAATTTAGAACTCAATTGGACAATCCAGTGGAAATTTAATGGAAACCTGATTTTGAAAATGCTCGAATTAGAATATCGAAAACATTTTGCTATCGTTTTATTTATAACAGTTTAAAATTATTTTTTACATTAGTATTTAAAAAAAAAATAGAGAGATTAGTTTTGGGTATCGTACCCCCCCCCTCCCTTAATCTTGTCATTTCAACAAGGATAATAATGCTGTCCCATATTAATAAATAAACCCCTTCGGATGCAGTTCGGCTACTGTTGGGAATCTTCCGGGGTAATAACGTCAAGGATTGGCACTATTACCCCGTTCTACTGATTGCGCAGTACATTTTAAACTACAAGTTATCTCGAGAAAGTATCTAAAATCTTCTATTACATTTTGAAAATGCATGAAGTGCACTACAAATTTATGTAATAAACAAAGTATTTCCGGATAAAAAAATATAATCTTCGCATCAGAAAACATATTTCGCAAATTTTAGATCAAGTGTTAATTTTAGTTGCGTGTAAATGTAATAAGACCTACAAAAGGAACAAATTAAATTTAAGCTGTTTTTTGTGATTTGTATTACCCAAAACTCTCTGCGCAGAGCGCATGGGGCTCATTTACCGGATTGTTTCATAGTTATGCATAATATCAACGCTTAGCGTTATTACACCAGATCACTTTATATACATATAAATGTAGGGACATAGATATTTAGATAGATAGATAACTATTATGTTTAACATTTGGTAATGTAGAGTTAAAATATTATTTGAAAGTTCTATGGTTTTCTGTATAGTTTATTTATATAAATTCAATTACATAAATGATGAGTTCAATACTATTAATTATATGTAAATTAGAAATGTTCGATTATCTTTCGAATGCTTATACTTAAATCTTTTCTAACTATTATATGCCAATCATGAGCCAAAATATCTTTAAAATCGTATCAAATTTCTTTAAGTGCCGCAGATACACGTAAAGTGTAACAGCTGGTTTGTAGCAAAATTAAGAAAAGTATCATGGTGTTATATTTATAAAAAAGACATTAGTTGTTGAACGAAGTTTAGAAACGACATCTTCATAACAGAATGTCTTCGATGACACCTGATTGCATATTATAAAGTGCATTAATATTTTTGGTTTCATTTGCTTAAAGTTACTTATCTTATTAAAGTATGGATAAATTAAATGCATATTTAAAGGTTTTTTTAAAAATTATAAATTTTGAGAATAAAATAATTCACAAAACATAACGTCATATACAGAGGAAACATTAGTTTAGAGTAAATACGAATTATTTAAATGAATAGACATGCAGTTGTTGTTGCAAGTGCAATGAATTTTCACATTTCAGCTGTTGAATTAAGAAATTTATGTTTAAGATTAAGTGAGGACATAAATGTCACCAATGTTTATGCGACTAATTTATAAAATTGTATCCAGTATTTGTTGATTGTGTTTCATAAGTGTAAATAATACTGTGTAAAAAAAAATCCTAAAGCGTAGCCATATAATTATATACTAATTTTATCTATTAATTTGAAATGTCTATTTATAATTATTTAATGTTTATATTTAGATAACTTTTCGTTTATATATTTGAAAATTTAAAAAAAATGGAAACAAACGTGAAATTCCCTGTAAAAGTGACTCATAAATCTTTCCAAATGTTATAATTTGTTTACGATTTGAAATAATTCTGAATATTTATTCCATGAAAAAAGACCACAATAATAGTTACACGTAATTTGACTTGTTTTACTTTAAAATCCCTATTTTATCAATCATAGGGCAAATTAAATATCTACATTAACCTGCGAGGACAGGCGCCGAATCTGAAACACCCATAGTGCTTATGGTTTTTTACAATTGATCCCACTACTTTTATTCAAAATAATCTTCAATTCATTTTATCCCAGAACTTTTAACATTTGTCACTGATTAAATAAAGGTGATGATTATTATTTATAATTATTGGTAACAATATACAAACCATTAATACGCTGCGCGATTTGGGGGTGTCGAAACACCCACGCCCATCCTGGCGTGTTAATTCGATCCCTTTTTTTTTAGAGAATAAATTTATTTAAAAACCATGCCAATGCTACTCATATTAAATATTTAAATAACACCTCGATTATGATTGGCGATCTGAAATCATGTTCAGCATTTTTACGAGAAAAGACATATATGCCGAACAGACTCGTGTATAAGTCAACCTCTAAATTCGACCAAAAAAAAAAAAAAAAAAAATGTGCATAACAGTATTTTCTTAAATTTATAATAGCCTGATTTAATAACAGTAGATTCAGAATTTAGTCAGGACGTAGGTAACTTTTTATAAATATTGGTATGTAGTCTGTTATTACTCTCATATTTCGGGTCCACTTTTACAAGTACATATATGGTAAAAATACATCTATAAGTAAAATTATTATATGAAAAACATTTAGCTTTGGTTTTAAAAAACAGCTTAGCAAATTTTGATGCTTAAAGGTGTATTTAAATAAAATTATATTATAAAGGTGGGCATATTTTTTAAAAATAAAATAAAGATAATATGATAAAGAAACATCTTTTAGTATTCTTAGTAAGATTTCAAATGATGTAGTTGGAAATAATAATTTGTTTTATTTAAACAAAAAATATAATTGAATGGTACAATTCAATAAGTATAATTCAATATAATATCAATTTAATATTAAGATAGTAATAGAAATCATTGATTTATTTACACTTGATAAGCAAATACTTCAATTTAATACAGCCAAAACAGTGTTCCCTCTCAATTTATTTTAATTTTTTTTCATTTAATTCTAATTTTTATATTGATATCAAAACTACTGCTAAAATTATACTTTTATTAATGCTTTTTATTGCTAAAATATTTTTTAAGATCTCAATGAATGTGACCAATTAATTTTTACCTTTCTTTAAACTTTTTTAATTTCAAATTCACTCAATTTTTATTTTATAAAAAATTCAATAATATAACAGGATTTTTTCTTACTTTTATATTGAAATACTGAAATACGGCGGTTTTTTAAAAATATATGAAATAATGTAATATCATGAAATACAATTATAAATTAGTTTATCAGATTATTCAATATGTTCAAATTCTTACGCAAATATTTTAATCTTATAGTAAAAGAAACTGCCTTCCTTAAGAGTACCTTTTAGTAAAAGAAAATGAAACTATGTAACTTTGCACACTTTTAAAATATACCATGTCCCTGAAAAATCGAAATAATTAGAATAAATTTACATTCTATTTTCCATCTCATCGTCCTTCTTCAGCGACTAAAAAATCAAGCCTTTAAGATTACCAAGAAAGAGAAATAAAAGATCTTCCTTTCATTAGATTGACATATTTTCTTGATCTCGTTGATAGCGAATCTTAATCCCATGTGAGTGATTTGTTCTCATCATTGTCGATAAGACAACTTTCAATTACCATCATCTACATGTTTATGAGGCAAAAACTTTTCTTTTCTTGGATTAAAGTAAAGTTAGTAAAAGTTTCCATTCGCATAAGCTCTATATATGTAAATTTTATCACGAAATTTAATGCACGCAGCCAAATGTTTAGACTGCTTCTAGCTACAAATCTGGTTAATGTATATTATATGTATAATATGTTGTGCACTCTAATTTTATTATTCACAAAACTATTATATTAATTTTTAAAGTAGTTTTAATTATTATTGTGTCTTGTGTTTTACATTATATTTTAGCATTTAGATAACAAATTATCAGAATTTTTTATATACCGTAATTTCCGGTGTATAATCCGCGGATCAAACAATGCTTTTTTGACCCAGAAATATTATTTAGGGATTGAAGACAAATATTTTCGACGATGTGATAAGTTACATTTAATTTTTAAAAAAATTCTGGGTCTAAAAATAATTGTTTGAACCGCGGATTATACGACGGAAAATACGGTAGTCTTGGATTTTCTTAGATACGTTCAGGTTTTACTGTTTTTATTGTTATCTTTATTATTTTCATTTCCTTTTTTCTTCTATATTTTTCTTTTATCTTCTTATTTTACTTTCATTGATTTTGCTTGTGCTCATGTTTGCACAAAAAAGAATGTCTGAACCCTCTTACGATATTCTAAATCATCACCTGTACTTAGAAAATAATATTTCTTTTGATATTTGATTTATAAATCATACATTAAGAAAATCCTGATAAACGGTGGTTGAAAATCCTTGAATCGTACAAACTGTGAGTTATGCTAAAATATAAAATTTTCTTGAAATTTTTATGATTTTTCACATTTAGCGTCTCATCTCAGATGTGCCTTAAACTAAAACAGGGACGGGGAAAAATCTTTGTGTAAAAATAACAATCAGAAGCGGCAGTCGAAGCGATCAGGACGGCGGATGCCACTATTCTAGAAAAAAAAATCAGCTATTTAATCGAAGACTACCTCTTGATCCGCTAGGGATAACAAGGGGTTGATTATAATCAGCATGTGGAACAGACGTAGAATACACAACCAATTTCCAGTATGTACTAGCACCAGAAGTAAATGCATCATATTAACTTCCAGAAACTATGGATATTTTCCGCTTGCGGTAAGATTCCGTTATAGACAGGTTTTTTCAAAAGATTTTTTGCACTTTCTATATATAAAGTGGGTTGCCAAATTATTAGTTACACTACTATTTTTCTTTTTGTCAATTTTTTTTTTTTTTTTTTTTTTTTTTTTTTTTTTTTTTTTTGTGCTGCCAACACTGACATGTGTCATTTAACGGATGTTGTGAACTGGTAAGAGACTTTTAGTGCATCAGGAATATAATGAGAACATTTAGTGATTTAAACGTTTTCAAATGTTTATGGTGAATTCTGTTCTCTGTAAAATGTATCAAAACACAATACGATAAACCAAAAAAACTTATTGAATCCTTGATTATTGTCTGGCATCATAATGACTAGTTAAAAGGAAAGCATAAAAATATATGAATAGCAGGTGTAGGGGAATACAATCCGTTTAGGAAAATTCGATGAAATATTGCGAAATTTGTCTTGGAACACTTATGTTTTTTTACAGTATATTTCTACTTTACAGACAATTTTTTTTTTATTATCAACCCATAAGTGTTCGGTTCTTGTATAACAAAAGTACTTTAAAAGTCCACCAGTAAACAATAACAAGATAAAGCTTCATGTTCTTTGGAATGTAAAGTTTTGGTGTAACTGTATGTACATTTTTTATTTCAAAAAATGTTCTTTTCACTTTTTTAAAAACACTCTTGTCGTGCAAATTTTTTCGCTTTATTCAATTTATTCACACAATTTAATTTCCAAGAAATATAATGTTCACGTATTTCAAGGTCATGTACGATTCTTAACACCGCCCCCTGAAGTCTAGGCCTGTGCATTCAAACAAAATGGTGGCTGTCGAAGAAGGATTTTTTCAGTGTGTGTACGGTCGCTTGAATATTCGCACCAATAATATTTAAAAGATTTTTCCACTTTATTTTTAAAAAAATACGGAAATCAAAGAAATACTTTGTAAAATACTGGTGTCTAAATTTAAGGCACCGTACATCGGTTAAAATTAAATTCGCCTTCTGCAGCCGCCATTTTGTCTCAGCCCTCAGTCCTAGACTTCAGAGGGCGGTGATTTTTATAATCTGTAATTTTTAAACATCTGTTGTATTTGAGAAATTCCCAAGTGCTAAAAATTTAAGAAATTTAACATATCTAATAAGCAGTGTTGCCAGATGGGTATATTTTAATTCAGATTTTTTATTCACATCACTTTTTTAAAATGCAAGTGCGTCTTATTTAATGGCATATTATTTAAGGCGAAAAGAAAGGACAGTCTAGCGTTTCAAAAAAGCGGTCCAACCGAGAAATCTGTATTTTAAAAAAAGCAGCTCATTGACAACATAATAAGACCGATAAACATTTACCGTAATTTCGGGTGTATAAGCCGCGGGTCAAACAATTATTTTTCGACCCAGAATTTTTTAAGAAACAAATATAACTACTTAGATCGCCGTAAATATTTGTCTTCAATCACTAAATAAGATTTCTGGGTCCAAAAAGAATTGTTTGATCCGCGGCTTATACACCCGAAATTACGGTACTCACGCAGCATATACGACAGGAGTGGTCAGCTGCGGCACGCTGGACACCACTAAAATTTTATAGTAATCATTGCCTTCTTTAATCATCGATTCTCCGCAATTCTAAAAGTCGACTATTTCTTTAAAAAATTGGTGGTATCCGGTGTGCCACAGTTGGCCATCCCAGATATACAGTGTCTCCAATAACGCGGATTTTCATTTGTTAGATCGATACCATAATTACCAAATAGTGATATTCATCTCATTAAATCAGTCATTCAATAAGACGAATACTACTGTTTGGTAATTTTGATATGTATCTGAATTTCAAAAATAAATAAATAAATAAATAAATAAATAAATAAATAATTTTAAAAAATCCTGTACTACAACATTACTCATACACGACCTTGACCTAGAAATTCGATCCAAAATGCCTCTGGTTAAAAAGATTCTGAAGTACGACCCAATTATTTCTGAAGTATGATAATTTGCATGAAATACACGTATTAGAGTAATCTTCGATAACAAACTCGTAAGATTTCGTAATTTAATAAAGAGAAATGGTGTCTCGTATCAATTCATCTATATTTCATCTTCCAGCCCCTTTTCAAAATCAAATAAACGATTTATCTTAAGCACCAATAAAGTACCCTCGGGGTCACTTTCTTCAGTCATTAGGGAAGCACGTTTGGCGAAAATTGTTTTATGGAATCATTTAGAGACCATAAGTTAAATTTCCTTAAATGTGCACATTTATTTATTATTATTATTATTCCAGTTTCTAAGATTAACCACTCGCAAATGAGATTGGTTTTTCTGATTTCTTAGATTTGTCCTGCAAGTGCCGTATAACATACCAATGATTTTACAAATGAAGTCGGTTTTACACATAAAAAAATATTTCAGAAAGACAGAAATTTAATAGCTATGTTTCTAAAAAGAATATAAAATATATTTAAATATTTTCATTTGTAAGCGAAATTTATTTAACCTTTAATGGCTGCTAGCGGTCACACAGAGAGCTATGTTTTAAAGTATCACGTAACTTTTAGTTTAAATATAGACACGGCATAGCACATGTTTGTTTTGTTTCGAGACTTAATACTATCTCTAGAAATCACTGGATATCCTATTTTGATTATTATAAGAGCGCTGAACATACAATTTCGTATGAAAAAAAGTTTTCTGAATTAGTTGGTCCTTTTATACATCTTAAGATTCAGCGGTATCAGATATCACTTGCACTAGCTATGCGAAACTTATTGTCATAGCAGTTAACCCATTAGTGCCTGGCGTTCCATTTTTGGGACAGTTTAAAAAAAAAATCAAGTAAGCGCATTTCACACCAGTAAAAAGGAGTATAAATAAATACTTTTTCGAGACAAAGTCCTCGATAAATTAAGATAAAAGTTATTCTTGCTTTAAAAGTGGTGGGAAAATTCAAAATTTTAATTTTAATGAAGAAAATAATTCAGGCACTAATGGGTTAAGGATTAACTGGATAAATAACAAAAAAATATTTAATGGTTATTACACACGTGCATTGTTAATCTTCCGAAAAAATAAAAACACAGAACATTCCTGAAAAAGTTACATATTTCAAGGTTCGCACAATTCTACCATTAAATTTTAAGAATATTTTCGTCCTATGTCACTGCAGCAAATTATTTTAAAATCTTTGAATGAAGTAGGGGTTTGCAAATTCTGTGTTTTAAAAATTAAATATAAATTTTCTTATTTTTAGTAGTGGTGCCGGATTCCAAAAAACATAAGGAGAGTGCGAATCCTGTATTTACAAAATAATCAATCTTTTTTTTTTTTCACTTTCAGTTTTAGACTAAGCGAGAAGTCCGACCAATATGGTTTTAGCTCAAGTCCGGACCAGCAGAATAACTACATCATCACGAGCCGCTGTTTAGGCAATGCCCGGAAAAACCTTCGTTCAATGAGACCCCTATATATTCATATATAAAAGTTGTATAAAAAGGTTAGAATTGGCTGTCCAGTTTTATCAAAGGCATGCAGGACATATCATTATACTATTTTATGTACATTACAAATTTTGAAAAAAAAAGTTGCAACATAATGGATTTTTGAAGAAGTTAATTACAATAAACGTACACTAAATAAAAGAGTCGCAAATGTGAACCAAATGTGAAAAAAAAAAACACTTAAATGGACTTTAACTGTATACAAAATAAAAAAATAATTTTTAATGTACCTGGCGGGTCAATTGGAGCGTTCTGGTAGGAACAAGCACTACACTAATAAAAAGACAGATGTTTTTTAACATACGAAAAATTATTGTAATCACGAATGAAAATATTCGACAACCACCTCCAAGCCCCCCAATATTAAGAAATAGCGTCTTCATCTATAGAAACTTTAGATTTTTTTAATTTAAATTAGAATTTAAAAAAAAAATAAAATTTATCAGCTACTCGCAATTTTTGGAAACGTTTTTGAGTTGTTTTTATAATATATTAATCAGTTTTCTCTACCCAGAGAGGGTTTTTTTTATCCTATCAGCTCTCAACTAATCATTTTCAACTGCATAACTGACATTTTGCGTGCAATTATGACAGAAAAAAGTAAATTTTAATGTTAATGCTAAAGCTGTTAATTTTACCGCAATTTCCGCGTATAATCTGCGGATCAAACATTTATTATTCGACCCAGAAAAATTTTAAAATAAAATCTAACTTACTAGATGACAGTAAATATTTGGCTTCAATTACTAAACATAATTTCTGGGTCGAAAAAGAATTGTTTGATCCGCGGATTATGCGCAGGAAATTACGGTATATGTTTTTCGGTTAAGTATGCTTGCTGAACAGGAAATTATTTAGTTGAGATTTCGTAGCATCCCGCCATAGCAAACCGGCTTTCTGGGCAGGGAGAACTGATTAAGGGGGTAGTAAGGTTAATTCGAGGGAAAAAAAGCATATTTTCTATCATTTTTTGTAAGGATACAATTAATATTTTTTATTTGTATAGTTATAGTATAATTATATGTCATTTAAAGAGTATTCTGTGAAATTTTCATTAAGAAATATTAAAAAATGAGCCGATGACAGCGAATCTTCGAAGACGTCCCAAAAAAAAGTTGATTCGCGGTGAACCGCATAACTCATGACTGGATCAACTGAAATTAAAAAACCAAATTGATTTAATTAGTTGATAAGTTTCCTCAGGGAACGCAGTCGAGTTTTTTCTTTTTTATTGATTTTTCAATTTTTTACAAGCCTCGGAAATCAAAATACTGATTTTTCCTCAAAAAAATCTGATATTTTGTTTTTTAAAAGTAAGTTAAAATTAAAAAAAACAAAAAAACTCGACAGCGTTAACTCGTAATTTATACAAAGAAAGAGTGTGTAAAATTTTATAAAGATCGGTTCAGTAGATTTTGAGCTACAGAGTTCACCGGCTTTGAAAAAGCGAAGTGTTAGAAAAACACGTTTGAAGTTTCACAGACGTTTTTGTCGAAATAGATATTTGTAAATTAGTGCTTTTTTTCATATACTTACACAGAATCACCAATGCCAGGCCCATAAAGCGAAAAGCTGTCGGAGATGATGTCCAGAGCATCTTGTTGCTCTTGTCTACAACGAATCCTGCCTTCTTTGCTCTCTTTTGCAGCCTCTCGCTCCGCTTTACATACTCGAAGACTATCTGTTGTTCGCGCCGATTCATGAGAACTTGTTCCAGTTTTTATGCCCATTTCTTGCAAAAATGACAGCAGAGAAAAACAGCCTTCATTAAATGTACATCCTGCAACATTAGCTGCAATTTCAACGACGTTGGAGGTGCCATTCACTGTTTTTGGAGTAATTTTCCAAATAAGTTGATTAAGGCTTTCATTATTGTTCTGAGTGAAACCTCCAACACATCGTTCCAGAAGTGCATCTTTGCTTAAATCCTCATAAATAGGTTTGATGGCTTCTAGCACATTACTCGGAAGTGAGGTGAACTGTGTTTGAATGACTCCAGATCTTCTGTAGCTGCAGCCTTCTGCCATTCACACCATGAATCAGCACCGCTCGGACAATCGGAGGGCGGAGACTTACAAGTGTATATCTCCGTCAGTTTTACTTCAATTGCTTTCAAATTTTCACAGAATAATCTTAAGATGTTGTACATTAATATAAAATAAAAATATGCAAAAAAATAAAAAAAAATACCTTACTACCCGCTTAATGCACTGTAAATGCTACTCGAAAAAGTTTTCGAAAAATAGGGGCAGCTAATAATTTTTTTTTTCTTAAATTCTTCTTTAACCTTCCTACCCTGAATGGGTCTAATCGACCCATAACTATAATTCGTTTTTCACGATTCGAAACAGAACTTTTTTCATAAAGAAAGTCAAATAACAGATTAAGTGAAATAAGTCAATTAAATATATTAAAATGTTTAAAATAACAATTCTGGTGTGAAATGTTTTTATCAAGATTAAGTACAATTTGAACAGGGTAGGAAGGTTAAATTTCAAAGATACCGGGTGTCCCAAAAATGACTGATGGATTTTAAAATTCAATAACTTGCAAACGGTGACAGCTATTTAAAAAATTTTGCAGGAGGGTTATGTATAATGTCAGGAGTTTTTTTACCGTATTTTTTTATTTTAGTTCGAATTTCAAATTCGAAATTCGCTGACGGCGATTGAAGGCCGGGTCAACACTTCACTCAGTACTGATCACCTGGCCTTCAATCGCCGTCAGCGCCACCTATTGTTTGAAATTCGAACTAAAATAAAAAAATACGGTAAAAAAAAAACTCCTGACATTATACATATCCCTCCTGCAATTTTTTTTAAATAGCTGTCACCGTTTGCAAGTTATTGAATTTTAAAATCCATCAGTCATTTTTGTGACACCCAGTAAATTCTTTTGCGATTTATCTAAAGATAAAGGAATACTTTTCGGAATCTTGGATGACTCAGAAGCGGTTAAGGGATATTTTCGCTTACGATTATAGTATATTTTCGTAAATGAAACAACATCTGTCTTTTTTATAGTGTAGTGGCATAGTGTTAAAAGACCCTGGATAATTTTACGACTGGTATTACATATAATGTTTGGCCTTATTTAATCTTTCAACATTATACGGTTAAAAAAGGCCAAATCTAGAATATTCTATTGCTGGTCATAACATGCTGTATCTGCCATTGTAAAGTTCATATATGGTTAATTACATGAAATTTTGTTATGTGTGTCACATAGCTTAAAATCGCTATGCTTGTTCACCACCGTTATTTTTGAAAAGTTTCCTTCGCCCTATTCAACTGATGAAATGTCTCCGGTAAAATAAGTCGCATTTTTCCGTTCTGAAATACAGGTAGCCAACAATCATGTGACAGACCTGTCATGTCTGTCACATACTTCGGTTTTTGGCTACCAGTATTTTAGTACGAAAAAATGTGACTTATATTATCGGAAATATTTCACCAATTGAATAAGGGGAAGCAAACTTTTCGAAAATAACGGTGGCCATCAAGCATAGCGATTTTCAGCTGTGTGACGGACATGACAAGTTCGAGTAGAAATAGTCATATGATTTAAACTTTTAAACAGTTTCGTCAGTATTTGCGCGCGTGGTTTTGAAATACTGCATAAGTTTATTAGGTAGATCTTAACCAACATAGAAAACGGTATAAAGCTTATCCTGTCTTCTTATTTTTACTCTTTCCGGAAAGGACAAATTCTGCTCGTAAAATGAGTTATTCTCGGCAGACACCGCAATTAGGCAAACAGTTTTATTAGAAAAGATTAAAATATTATTGGTGTCGGTTACAAATTAGGATTTAAAATAAAGTATCCCACACTGGGCACAGAGTGCCGGAAAGGATTAATCTACGATTTCGTAAATATGGCGCAAGTTTAACATAAAAAAATTACTTTTATTTTATATTATTATACTGTTAACAATAAATGAATAGAAACATATCCCCATTTTTAATTTAATCTAGTTTTTAAATTCTGTCAATAAAATAAATTACTAGTCTAAAATATTTTCAAATAAGTACTACAAAATATGACACAATAAGTATATTTTTATGTAGTTATTTTTTTATTTAAAAATTATTAAATTGATCTAAATACTTATTTGTTCTATAAAGATAATAAAACTTTAAAGTTATCGCGAGATTGTTACAGAACACGGAATGAGTTTTATATTTCTTATTTGTTCAAATAATTTATTTTTCGCTTAAAGGGAAAAGTATATCAAATGATTTCTTATTATAGTTTTTTTATTAGCAATATAGAAGAGAAAAAATCTTGTTTTTCTTTCGATGTAAAGAAGAAATAAATTTCGATCACGATGCGTTATGTAATACAAAACTTTTATCAAAATTATCGTAGGTGTCCAAACAACACAAGTTTCATTTGCTGAGAAAAACATGTATTAGCGTTATTTTTTAAAATCTTAAAAACAAAACACGTAGTATTTCCTAATTTAATAACAAGAAGTGGAGTTTTACTTAAGACTCTCTTTATCTGGTCTTTTTTACTCTGAAAATGTTAAGGAAAATGCCATAAGTAGCAATAACTTATCCACCAATAGCTATTTTTCGCGCTCTGAGTTCGAAGCACGTTTCGAAACAGCTGGTACGTAGCAAAAATTAAAGGGTGTAGGTGGAGTTCTATGTGATTAGAGTATGTATATATGTGTTGGGGACTTTAATGTGAGGTCGAAACTCTTTCCTTACTACAAAATGGCGCCATAGGTCACATGACTAGCAGTACTCCAGTGTCCCCATCGATTGATTTGCTGGAGCGATGCTAGAGAAACTAGGTCAAACCAGAGCGTGCCTTTCTCTGCCAGTCTTCCCTATTCTTCTTTTCCGCGGAGTCTATCCTTTTCAAAAGCGTAAAACAGATTCAATCTTGATATGCTCTGCATCTCATAAGAGTATCGAAGAGGTTCTAATGCACGGAGATATATTTAGAGTGTTAGCCTGTTGCGATAGAGTATTTCTGTTTAGAATACCGCCAGCAGAGCGTATAGTGACTGTAAAAAAAAGTATTGAAAGGAAATTTTAGTTTCTTTTTTTCAGAGAGGTGCTTTCTGATTTAGCGTACAAAGACTACGTTGATTTTAAAATAATCTAAGATATTTTTCGTGATAGCTGACGAAAATTATTTTGTAAAAATGGGACTTTTTACTGAATTTTTAAGAGGAATCTGTGAAAAATCCTTGAATTTTTCCTGCTTGAAGTAGAGATTTCTTGTTAAATATGACTGTGTCAATAAATAACAAGTTTTAAACTTCACTGAAATGAAAATAAATTGGCAGGTTTTGCATTATTATAAAGTATGACTAAACATTTTCGGTATATTCCTTTTTTTTTATCAGAATTTTAATGATTCTTTAATATTTTAACATATATGATATAAATTGAGTTCTTTGACTTTCACTTAAAATAAAATGTATAAGAAAAATTAGAACAGAAATTTCAGACTATATAAAACGCATTGAACATTTTACATCAAATAACAGACGGTTTCATTGCGAGAATCCTTAAAAAACAAAACTAGTAACAGGAAGAAATGTTGAAGCTAATGTTAATCCCATGTGAGCACTGTTTACAGATTTCTCGCTCTCATTTTAATAATTTTAAATGTTTTCTTTTTTACTATATAGCATGGTTCGTACGCATCGGGGGATTCCCGTGATTTTAGGTGGTTTTGCACCAGAAAATTCGCAAAGTACTGACTGCTATATCTAAGAAATTGGATTTTTCCCATTAAATAAGGCAAATATTACTTTACAAACATTCTGGTAAAATGTCCTTGAAGCGTATGAACCCTGTGTAAGGAGAGTTTCACTTTTGACAATTGCACCGGTGAAAACAATGAAACTATCCAGTGAAAAATCTTTAATTACAATCGAAAATGCACAAGCGCACAATAAGATATATTTATCTGAAATATAAGGAAATACGTAGCGAGTAATCGTTGCTTAGTGTTTTAAAAAATAGTTTAAAACCCGATAAATCACAAAAACAAAGAAAATCCATTTTATTCACTCTAATTTATGAAATCAAAATAGATATCTGAGTAGGTATACAAAAAACTACAGCCCCCTGATCACGCCTATGGCGCTAACACAAAAATGGCAGCTGTCGTAGGTTTTTATACGGTTCATGTATTTCGGATACAAAAAAATTCTAAAAGTTTCCTACGACAAAATTTTCTGAAATTACATAAATCAAAGAAAGCTTTCCGAAAATTCAAGTGTCTAAATTCAGGGGACTGTACAAGCGCTTAAAAATATCTGAATGCGACAGCCGCTTGTTTTTTTAAGCTTTTACGGCTATTTTTCAAAAGGTGGTGAAAAACATTAAATTCGCCAATGATGATGTTGGTATTGTTTATGACGGCCGACTATCTACAAGTAGGAAATAGGGCCAAAAGGGAAGTACCCTCCATGGAGGTATTTCTAATGGAGACCTAACCCGTATTTACGCATGGAAATCCAAGATTCGAAGAAAACCACTGAAAACTCCGAAAGATTAGGTTGACGGAAAATTTTTTTTGAACCCATCACCTTCCTTACTAGCTTTGACAGAAGTACATCTTGGCCACTACCGGGGCCGTTATAGACGAAGTTATACAAGTGTTAATTATTTATATAACATTATAAAACATATAAAAATTTATTATAAAAGTTTATTATAAAACATTATATATAAGGTTTTTACTTCTGTACGCAGGAAATTCGCTTTAGACTTACTGTCTTGCGACCAAAACTTAAACAAATAAAATAAAGTTATAATTAAAGAAGTATTTTACAGAAACCGAGAATTTAGAACTGACTTCTATCATTAACCGTCAACATACCAAATACTAGTCGATTTAAGCGCTCCTAAACTCTTTAGTTTTTGAAGCATCCAGCTTTGTAAAATAGCCATTGTGTACGAAAAACGACTGTTTGTATTTCCCCGTTCTAAAATTATTCATGTTACATTCAACTTCGTTGGGTTTTAAAGCCATTATTCAAAAATAAACAAAACATTATTCTTGTCTTTTATCGCGTGCTTTTTCTCAAACTATCTTACTCAGACCTTCAACACGAGATGTTTAATATTCAGAAAATGTTTTTGTAAGAAAACGTATGTGCTTACTACAAACTGGAAATTTAAAATAAACTGTAAATTTGTTCATCACATGATTATGTAAGACAGAATAAGTTACTGTTGTAACAGCATTTCGTTTACAAAAGCATTAAAATTGATTTTATTCTTTACTTAACTAAATGGAGCGCACGTAGAGATATCAGAAATTTTATTTGTAAACTACAAAATTATTTTTTTATGATTTGTCGTGTAAAAAATTGTGTTTATTATACAAGACATAAAAATATCTTTACATTCCTATGTTAGAAAGATGTTGTTAGTTTATCTTAAAAACATCTTATATTTACATTAAAAGATTTATTTACATTCAATATCAGATTCTATTGATAATTATTTATTTAGAAGGAGTATTTATTTATTACCGTCTTTAAGAATTTCTAAATATTTTAACTATACATTTAAAAATTGTCAACCGAATCGTACATTTTTACTCATATAATTTTTATTTAGGTACTTAAAGTTCTTCCTTCAATAAATATAAGAACTTAGAAATGCAAGAAAAAAATAAGATTTTGCGAAATAAATGCAGCTTTCGAAATCAATTATTCTGAACAGCTTGTTTCATCTTTCATGGCAAAGAAAAGTTTTCCAAAATTAAAAGTATCCTAAAATTCGTCCTAAAGAAACTTTGAAAGATGCTCGCACTTTTTAGGCACTTAATGTTTTTTAAATAATTTGATTTTCAATATCATTTTCAAAGAAATTACATTACTGAGAGTGCATTTGATTTAAAAGTCTTTGTACATTTATCAATAAAACTGTCAAAAAAATTCTTTTAATGGTTTAAAAAACCCTTTAAAATATTGAGAAATCCAATCTTTTTTGTGCTTACTTCCTCCGCATTTATTATTTATGAAATCGGATTTTTTTTATTTTTGCATTTATATTATGTTTCCTTAAATGTATTTTTACGCAACATAGTATCTAAAATTCGCTATTCTATTTTATATAATTTTTTTTTTTTTTTTTTTTTTTACATTCAATATATTTTAAATGCAGTTTTTTAAATGTGTGTATGCTGAAATAGTTATGTTCGTTTTATTTCCATTATGTATTTTTTAACATTTTGTTACAGATATTTTCCTTAAATATCTATCGTTTCATTGTTAATGATATCAGGAATTTATAGCACTTTTTGACACATACTTAGTAAAAAATCACCGATCCACTTTAATTGCACAGTCAGATAGACGAGAAAGTTTGCTTAATTTTTAATTTAGTTATTATAGTATGGAGGTGTGCAAAATGGTAATTTATTGATATATTCAAATAATATAATTGCTGAAATCATACAGACTTGAATGTAATTTTTTGATAGCATTTAAATGTTCCAATGTGTTATAACCAGCTTTTTAAAAGAATATATTAATTACCCTAATTTCCTGCCTATAATCCGCGGATCAAACAATTCTTTTTCGACCCAGAAATTGTATTTCGTAAATGAAGGCAAATATTTACGGCGATCTGAAAAGTTATATTTTATTTAATAAAATTTCTGGGTCGAAAAATGATTGTTTGATCCGCGGATTATACGCAGGAAATTAGGGTAAACCTAACAAAGCCGTTTTACTGCATTTCGGCGTTGTTGCTTCATGAATGATTGTAAAGTGAGATAGTCTCCTTTCTTATTTTTTAAGTTCAAATTTATTGCTGTCGTGGTCATTAATTCTTGTTTTGATATCTCCCGTGTTCGAATCATAGACAATAGTAATTAAGCTGCACAGTTTTTCCAATTTCTCTAATTGTTAAACTAACGTTTTCTCTAAAATTATAGTGGTGTACAAAAAGCTGGAGACTTAGCCACACAGCAAATTACAAAATTGTAGGCGAAAAAGACACTCCTTCCTACGGCTTAAACTTCCAATTCAGTTTAACTTTTGCCATTTCCATTTCCTTTCTGTGCTATTTTAATGCTTTTTAATATAACAATACTAATACTAAAACGTAATATAAATTTAATAGCCAGCCCACCAAAGAAATTCGAAAAGAGAAATTAAAGAAGATTTTGATAAAGAAGAAATTTGTACGAAAATCGATGCAATACCGGAAGTTGAATTAGCTGGTGTATATACAATTTCTTTCAAAACTGATTGCAATAAATTAATGGAATACGTCCGGAAACCCAATTAAAAACTCAAAACAAAAAAGCATAAAAAACATAAAGCAAATATAAAACTTTATCGCTAATCTACTGCTCTCTCTCGTTTATATCTCAATCAGAATATCACAATAGATTTTGATCATACGAAAATCATATTCCCAAATTCCAATTATTATTTATCCATTATCAGACAATCCATAGAAATCCTATGCAAAACAATCAAGTGTGTAATGATTCCCTATCGTATAATGTATTGAGTTTATGTTTTAACATCCTGGAAATAAATCCGACAATTTGAGAAAATGACGTATTAAAATTTATAGTACATCAATTAAATATTTTTTTTACCGTTCACCTAAAATACTACTAATTCAATCTTCAAGCCACGAGTGTCGTTCCTTTTCATAACGGAATCATGTATTTGTATAAAGAAAATATTCTCTGAGAAAGAACCAGATCAAAGGCTTGGAGGTATTAAGATGTTTTTAAATAAAATTAATTATTATCATCTATATTTGAATATTTTAATCGCCTTTTAAGTAAACCTGAACATTTTAAAGTTCATATTGTATATTTTATGAGACACAGTATTGCTTATTCCTATCATTGGCTTTGTATTGTGGTTGGTTGGTAGTGTTTATGACAGCTAATTATCCAAACGGGGGATATAGTCCCTAAGAAGGCGAGGGGTGCTCTCTAGGTGCTCCTTTATGTTATAAGGGAACATAAACCGTATATACGCAAGGAAATCCATAGATTGAAAAAAAACACAGGAAACTCCAGATGATTAAGCCGACAGGAGTGATTAGGATCTAACTCAGCACTTACCGCCCACCAGCTATGAAAGCAGAGCCTCTAGGCCACAGCCGAGGTGACTTTGTTTTACACCATGTTCGTTAACGGAAAAAAATCTTTCGTAAATCTGTTTGTTAACTGATCTGTTCGTAATCCGAGACGTTGTTTAACCGATCACCCACTGTATGTTGTTTCCGTATTTGTTCTAACAAAATATTATGTATAGAATTACCTTACATAAAAACATATACATAAAGGTAGGCGAAATATGTATTTTTTGAATCGTTTAACGGTTACTTGCTGCGTATAGATATACCGTAATTTCGGGTGTATAAGCCGCGGATCAAACAATTCTTTTTGGACCCAGAAATCTTATTTAGTGATTGAAAACAAATATTTACGTCGATCTAACAAGTTACATTTGTTTCTTAAAAAATTCTGGGTCGAAAAAGAATTGTTTGATCTTGATTGATTGGCTTATACACCCGAAATTACGGTACATATTTTCGTTATACGCAGTGTAAAACACTAATAACGAAGCTTAACCACTTAACTGATTTGCTCGAATACCGTACGGGCAAGAAGAGCTTCTTTAATCTATCACTTAAAGCCCTTTGTTACCACTATTTTTTTTAATTATAAGTTCATATTATTTAATGACAGACATTTTTAGTATAAATATTACGAATATTTTAGTTTAAGAAGTGGTATTTGTCTCTTATTTTTAACTTATTGTATTAAAAAAAACCTTAAGGGTTTAATTGAACTTACAAATTTTTGTTATTTCGAATTCCGATATTACCAACTTATTTCGGTTTTACGGCAGCATCAATGCTAGTTTATTGTACCATATTATTTGAATAGGAAATCGAAATAGGAATTCCGATATTACCAGCTTATCTCGGTTTTACTGCAGCATCAATGCTAGTTTATTTTGCCATATTATTTGAATAGGAATTAGAAAAGTAACTAATAATTTTATTAAACGAGGCTTTCAAATATATTACCCGCTTTTAATTCTAAAAGCTTAAAAAATAAAAGTTCTTAAAAGGTTTGGAATCCACCACGTAACACTTACCCTTCACTATTTAAATTGAAAAAAATGTTTTACACTGTAAACAAATCTAGAGTTTTGCAACGCACTATTATGACAAGCCACATACCTTTATTTTATACCGTTAATCATTAAAATCTTTATTTGCACATTTATAATACACCATTCGTCATCTAAAATTAACAGTCGGGTTGAAGCACGTGACCTTTAAAAATAAGCATTGAATGTTTGACATTTATAACAGAGCAAAAGTATGTGAAATACCATAACTAAGAGGAATGAAATGTGAAAAGAAAAAATATCACTGGACTTATTATGTAGATTAAAAAAATGAAATTATAGTATTTAAAATCACAAACGAAAAATATGTAAATTACAAAAATCATTATATATAATACAGTGTGAGCGACTACATTTTTCAATATAATTTTTCACATTATTTATTCGAAGAAGGGTATTAAAAAATTTTGGAACTAAATGAGTTCACTGTTAATTCTGTGATTGAAATATTAAATAGAAATTTCCTTATCTGAAATATCAGTACTACATTCCTTACAAATTCTAAAAACTAAATGCATGTTGATGTAATGAAAGTTAAAAAAACCCGAGGCCCGGCCTAGAGGCAGAGGTAATTTTCAAAGTTAATTACTGATTTCTCTAAGAAAAATTAAATTAATTTTAGCGATAAAAAAAGTTCAACAATTTTATCTGGCCGCTTTTCACGAGTTTTCAATTTCATATTTCTTTAGAAGTTGGTTTTATCATAAGACTGTTGATAGGTTTTTTTTCTTTAACCTCTTAATGGTAGCATTAAATTACGGTTAAAAAATTCAAATTCCTTATTCCCGCTGTTTTTATGAAAAAAAAATATTCATCTTATTATAGGCAAGTAAACCAATACCCGAATAAAAGCAATTGCACTATTTTATAAAATTTGTGGAAATCAAACAATTCTGAATAAAAGCCGTGAAGCTTGCAGCTCGTGAATGTCTCGGGCACGTCGATTAAGTGGTTAACGTCTGTTTTTTTTTTATCCTTCAGAATATTCCAGTCGTGTCACAGTTGCATAACCAGGATGGGTGCCCAAATGCTCTGAATACTGGTGATTTGTTTAAGTTCTGTTGGCCTTATCTAGTCCGAAAATAATCTGTTATGAATAGAGGATAAGAAAACCTTACAATATTGCTGGTTTTGTGCACCCACCCTGTTATACCATCTTATGAAATGTACAGTTAATCTTATGAAAATTTTGTTACAAAAAAAAAAAAGAATGTAGACAATTTTAAGAGAACTAATGTAATGCATTTAACCTTTTGCGGCGCAGGGCTAATTCATTGCTTAAGTGTTGAAATTAATGACTGACACCGGAATTTGAAAACAACTTTATTTTTAAATAACAAAACGCTATATTTCAAGCATTCAATAAACCGTAATTTTTTTAAACAAAATTCCGATGCGAATGTGGCGTTTGGGAATTAAAATTAAGTGGTATATCTATGAAACCACTGCGCCGCTAAGGGTTAAACCCGTGTAGTAATTGTTTCATTAAATGCACTACATTTTAATTTTGACGTTCTTCTTATTGATAATAATGCAACCTTATATGCAGCATTTTTGAGAGTTGTCATAAATTTTCAATGATATTTTAACGGCTTTAGAAGTGACTGGAGATGTGATTTCTTATTCTACAAACCCACCCCTTTTTATTTATTTATTTATTTTTGCTGTAGGAGTTAGTCCTATGAAAACTTGTCAATGTAAATTCGGTAGACAATATTAAGAAGATTTATAATAAATCTAAGCGAATTTGGTATCTCGTTAATTGTTGAAGTTTTGATTTTTCCTTCTGCACCTTCCCCTACCCACTTTTTATTATTTTTTTCTGTAAAACCTGCTGCTGTCAAAAACGTGTCCATATAGATAATATTACGAAAAGTTTTATAATAAATTCAAATAGATGTGATGTCTTGTGATTTAACGAAGTTATATATTTTTTTCTTTTCCTTCTTTTTTTTTTGTTTGTCTCTTTATAAAAACAATTAGTTCGATTAAAATCGATTACATTACCTCAGAATTGCTGTCTATCCTTCCCACCTGCATTTGAAATGAACTTAACCCCTATCCATTGCTCCTGTAAAAAATAGCGCAAAAAAGAGACGCCGCTGAAAGAAGAATAGAATTTGTCCTATATGCTCCGACGCGACGCTTGGTTTACCTCAAAATTGAACATAAGTCGATTTCCTTTTCGTATATATTGAATGAGAGCTTGTTTAATTGTGAATATTTTGAAGCCTCAGTCTTACCCATGTGTCAATTATGTCTCAATATATTGTAAATTTTGTTAATAGGCCAATTATCCATCCAAGTAAAAACTATAAATGGGTATTTCCATGAGCACTTGTCGTGTAAGTCACATTTCTAGTAACTGCTAAATTGGTGCCACCGTTATTATCGAAATGTTTGCATGGCCTTATTCAATTAATGAAATAGCTCTGATAAAATAAGTCACATTTTTCCGTTCTAAAATACTGGTACACAAAATCGTAGTACGTTACTTACACGTCATGTGCTCATGGAATTACCCAAACTGATTTTTCTCCAAGTTAATATTTTAGTCAATTTCCTGTTTTAAAAATGCTATTTCTTTTTTGTATTTAAGATAAAGATTTAAACTTTTTTGTGTATGTTCATTTTTATATATGTGATAATGAGCGAATGGAATTAGCCTTCAGGATTTCTGTTTTTTATAATAAAAAAAAAATGCTTGAAGATGTGTTAGATTTCATAGTGTTTCACTTTACATCAGTAAAAAAAATATATTAAATACAATATTGGATACATACATTAAATTCATGATCTGTCACGTGCAATACACAATTGAAAAAAAAAATACATTGGACAAAAATATATATATTTCACAAAGTAGTAGGGATTTTTTGTTCAGATACGTCCTTGTTAATTTTTCAAGACGATGACCTGAACTTCTGAGGAAAACCCGAAACTCTCGGGATGTTACTCCATTTTATTATTGTGTGTAATTTATGTGGTTTTATTCATGAACTTAAAAAATATTTTATTTTAACATACACTGGAAAACATATTTTTACAGATTTATTAGGAGTTAAAATTATAGTGATAGACAACGTTTTTTTTGCGTGTACTTTTAAAATAATATTTGAACTTTTGTGAAATTATATCTTTATTGCAAAATTTAAAGTATAGGGGAAGATGAGAATACTTGAGACACCTTTTAAATTTTATTATTTTTTATTTTTTTATACATTTTTAGAACAAAATAAAATATTGAAAATGAAAATTTGATAATTTTTCTTCAACTGAAAACCACTTTCAATTAATTTTCAACTATTTTTTATGTCAAACTAATTTTTACTTTTTTTTTTACATCGTGGCTCAAGTATCCCCATGGAGGGGATACTTGAGCCATGGTGAAGAGATACTTGAGCCAGTACGGAAAAAGCCTACAAAAGTAATTTTTTTCGCTTTAATTTTGAACAAATATTTTACAGAAGGATAAATTATGATACATAAAGTCCTTCAAAACCAATTGAGAAAACAAAGCTAGTAATACGATAATTTTGTTGTCGTTATAGCTGCTGATCGAAGGATCATTGCAAAATCTTTTTACTTTTAGCTACATGGTAACTCAGTAGGGACCTCTGTTAGTGACAATAGTCATTTCTTTGATTAAAAAAAAACTTACAGTAACAGATGATGTTACAATTTCACTGTAAAATATTAATCTTAATATATTCCATTTAAAAATAAATATTTTAATATGTTGGACCTGACTAATTGAATATTAGAGACTATGATTTTTAAAATAGTTTTAATTTTTTTAATGTAATAAAAATTAAATTGAAAACTATATTTACATTTATATAAACAGGCTATTTTTTTAGTCAAAATGAAAAACAAAATGGATATTTTCATTAAAAAAATATACATTTTAAACATTTTTTTTCTAAGTCATTATTTTCTAGAGAAAAAAATATCAATTAGTGACTATAAGGACGCAATTTTATTTTTGTTTGTTTCATCCATGTCTAATTTCCTAGTGGGGATAGTTGAGCCATGGCTCAAGTATCCCCATTCTCACTGGCTCAAATATCCCCATTACCACCATTTTTGTTTATCAGAGTTTTACTAAGTAAAGCAAGCAGCTATTTGAACTAGTTTAGATTCAAAATACAATTGAAATTATACTTATTAAATTTATCCATATGATTGCAAATTTAAACAAAACTTTTAATACAAAAAAATAAAAAAACATGCACCTAAATATTTACTGTAGATAGGGGAAAAAATCTATTAATCACCATACTTTCAAAATGGTACCAAGATATGTGATTTCTTTTTTACATGTTCAGAACTATAAATATGTTACCATATTGCCAGTTTTAGAAAGACAAATTAACCAACTGTAGAAATAATAGAGGTGGCTCAAGTATCCCCTATGCTCAAGTATCCCCACTCTCCCCTACATACATTTTTTGTATGTACAAAAGTGTATTTTTTCGAAAGGCTTCTACTGAATGTTAAAACGATTTTAAAAAAGTAAATGAAATTTGTCAACTTCTTAGAGCTTATCTGTGTAGGCAGCAATGACACATAAATTCATTAAAAGATCTTTAATTTAAATAAAAAAGCTCATCTGATCTATGGAAAATCTATAAAAGGTAATTTGAAAGAGGTAACTTCATATCATCTATAATAGATTTCTGATATCTTTAATTGGATTGATTAAAAGAAAATATATGTAAATCATAAAAAAAGTAATGAAATTCATGACTTAATTAATTCATTAATTAAAAGTGAATTATTGAGTAAAGAAATTAAAAAAAAATACTTTAGGATAATTGGTTTTTAATTATATGTCGTAAAAACAAATTAACAAAGTGCGAATTAAAAGTAATTTATTAATGAATATTTACCAAAGAAAAATTACTTCATCTAAGTAATTTACTGAAAAAAATGCAGTTAAAATATAATTTATGTTTCACATAAATATCTTTCCTACATAGAGTTATATTATATTTCTTTAAAATAATATAAAACATTTTATCAGCGTAAATTCTATTCCTCTGTTTCTAGTAGTAAATTAGTTTCAAATCTCTTGAAAATATTAAACTATATGTTCCTGAATCAAATCTTTAAAGGAACGTTACAATAATTTTAGAATTAAATGGATATGGTGAAAATCACAAGTTCACTTTCGCCTGTCACATTGGCAAATAGAATTCACCAGATAATCACGTTAATATTTGATTTATCACCAAAATATACAAAAAATTAAAGTAAATAACCAGAATATACAACACATTTTAGTGCAAGCGTACTTTCCATAACAAGATAACTTGTTCGCACAGTAGATATTGAAAATTTGGAGTTAGTGAATGGAATTTTTTTACAAATGAATGCACAATGAACATTGTTACATAAACAATTAAAGTATTATTTACAGTTTGTATAAATATAAAATAAAATAAAATTTCTTTCCTACGTGGATATTTATTATATCTTTAAAATAAGGCAGAAAAAATATCAGTAGAAATTTATTTTCTCTGTTTGTAGAAATAAATTTTTTTGAATCTTTTGAACAAATCGATGTGTATGTTGCTGAATCAAATCTTTTAAAGTGTGTTGCAATAAATTTTGAAAACGAGTGTATAGGCTGAAAATCATTGATCAGCTGTTTCTGTCACATTGACTAGTAAAAGCATCCAAAAGTCCTCTTTGGCAATTTATTTACCATCAAAGTATACAATAAAGTTAACATCTGAAGCAAATAAAACATTTAGCACAAATATACTATGTACTAAAACGAAAACTTATTCGCCCAGTAGAATTCAAAATTTCAAGTAAATGAATGGGAATTTCTTACAGTAAAAGTACAATGTCAATGTAACAAAAAGAACACGAATTGAACTGGAGAAAATTATTTGTGATAAACTATGAAATTATAGCATATTTTTGGCATGATTTCAAATAAAATAAAATAGGCTTTCCTACATAGATTTATTTTATATAGCTTTAAAATGAAGCAGAACAATTTATAAGGGAGAATTCTTTGCCCTGTTTCTACCAATAAATTTGTTTCAAATCTCTTGAACAAATCAAACTATATGTTTCTGAATCAAATCTTTTAAAGAATGTTGCGATAAATTTTGAATGGGGTGTATATAGAGTGAAAATCATCGATCAACTGTTTCTGTCATATTGGCAAGAAAAAAACACCAAAGACTCACTTTGGTAGTTTATTTGCCACAAAAGTATACAAATAAAAGGTCAAGTGCGAGTATTACTCAGGATCAGATGGTTCTGTACAATAAATATAAGAATTATTAAATGTATTATATTATTGAAAGAAATCTTTGCTAAAAGAATAATAAGGCTTAGTAAAAAACTATATAACGTAGAGATGCGCATAACTCAATCTACTAGAAAAGTATGAATGCCTATATAATAAAATATCAAAGGGATATGAAGCCTAAGTAATATCATATATTGCTATTCTGTATAACTCCTTTTTAAATTTTATTTTAATTTATTTTCAAATGTAGTTAAGAAGAACGAAGCGATTCCTCTACTAGGCTACACAGATTACATTTTGTCGTACATTTTACAATATACTATTCAATATTTTGACTTGAAATTAAACATAAAAATAAATTATGATCTGCAGATTTGCACAATATAATTTTTTTTACAGAATAATTTTGAAAAGTTCACTATTTTAATTAATTTGTTTTACATGCTTTTCCATTACGGATGCATTTTTCCAAATAAAAAATGAAACACGTGCATTTACAGAAGAAAAAAAATCATTGAGTCAGTAATTATAGATAGAATCATGATTAAATAAATAAATAAAATATATTTTCATTATTCTGTCAAAATATCTCAAAAACTGTTTGCAGATTTTCAAATTATACTCATCTTTTTTAACCGTATATTAGTTTCACGATTTCTTTCACAAAATTTTAAAAAAAACTCTTTTTTAGGAAGATTATAGCATATTTTTAATGAATTTTGAGAAAATTAATTTTTTTACATTCAATTATAAAAGAAATTTTCAGTGTTATGAATTCAAATACACAATTTATTCTTATGCAGTGAAATCATTTATGCAGACGATTTTTACGCATTTTAAAAGAATGAAATCATGAGTTTTTTGTGAAGTAGCAATAAAAGAATTGTAAAAAAATAAAATTAATTAATATTTTGTATAATTTTGCTTCGAAAGTATTGTTTTATCTATACTATTCTTATATTATAAATAAAAAGTTACGAATAAATTCTTAGTTATTTGGCTGAATTAAAATTTTTAAAATTAAAATGCGCCGATTTATGAAATAATATTTTTGCTTAAAAATGCAAAAAGAATATAAAAAAAACATTGTTACTTTCAAATATTTATCTTATAATACAATGCTTCGTGAATCCAAACAAAGCATGGCTTTTGCTAGTTTATTATTATTTTTTATTAACTTTATTTGGTACTGAAATTAACAATTCTGCATATTTACACTTCATTTGTCATTTTATAAAACTAAATTCAACGTAGCAATAATCTTTTGTTTTTACAATGTCGCTGAATTAAAACAATTCTTAAAAATTTAAGCTTGTCATTATGCTAAACGTGCTTCATTACGTCGTACATTTGCAACACCGCCCATGGCTCGTGCCACATTTTACCAGGTAGGTTTTAATATTAGAAAGGTCGGAAATTTTACTCAAGTTATATAAAATTTTTCAAACCAGAATTTTATTTAACGGTTTTCTTTTTTTTTTGTACCTTTTATGTTTTTTATTATAAAGTTTCTTTGTTGAGCTGAAATATAATCATATGGCAGCAGTCGAAATGATCGCCCACGGCCATTCTACTGTTAATTTAGGGGAGAGTGGGGATACTTGAGCATAGGGGATACTTGAGCCACCCCTATTATCTCTACAGTTGGTCAATTTTTCTTTCTAAAATTGGCAACATGGTAACATATTTATAGTTCTGAACATGTAAAAAAGAAATCACATACCTTGGTACCATTTTGAAAGTATGGTGATTAACCCTTTGAGCTCTGCTGGTAAAATTTTCTACCACATAATTTTAATTCTGAAATGTCACAACGACACCAGAAAATTCGACCAAATTTATTTGAAAAAGGTTTAATGCATTTTTCCGCGTATATTGTAAATCGGTTTTTTTTCTTTGCAAAATACTGGTGCGAATATGACATCTGGCTCAAGTATCCCCTCCATGGGGATACTTGAGCCACGATGTAAAAGAAAAAGTAAACATTTATTAGACATAGAAAAATAGCTCAAAATTAATTGAAAGTGGTTTTCAATTGAAGAAAAAATATCAAATTTTCATTTTCAATATTTTATTTTGTTCTAAGAAATTATAAAAAATTAAAAAAAATTAAAATTTTTAAAATGGCTCAAGTATCCCCATCTTCCCCTACTCTTAAAACATGAGATGTGTATTGTGAGATTCATTCAATGCAAAAAATCCCTGTCGGCATGGCCTATAGGCGGAGGTAGATTTCGAAAATTTTTCATCTCAAGAAAAAAAAAAGATTAGCGATAAACGCAGTTTAACTACGTTATTGAGCCGCTTTTAAAATTTTTTTAATTTCATTTTTCTGTAAGAACTGATTTTATCAAAATCATCTTAAACGAAATTATACTCAAATGCCCATTTTGGCAACATATTTTGAATTATATTCTTATTTTATTTAAAAAATTGACCAATATGCTCATTATATAGTTCTTAAATAACAAAAAACTGTCAATTAAATTTGTTTGACAGCAAAATTGAATTTAAAAATGAGTCATAAAATAACAAATTTATTATTTTAATACATCCACAATTCTTTCATCAAGATCGCTTTGGGAAATTTTGTGCGAAGTGCCCACTTTAACAGCTTTTTTAAAATATATATTTAGCCTGTATCAAAAATCTGACCAATACGGCACATTACACAGTTCCTAAATAGCAAATAACTGTCAATTGAATGCGTTTGAGAGCAAAATTGAATTTAAAAATGAGTCACAAAATAAACAATTTGTTATTTGAATACAACCTCAATTCTTTTATCATGATCGCTTTGGGAAATTTTTTTGCGAAGTGCTTACTTTGACAGCTTTTAATATATATATATTCATCCTTTATCAAAAAAATCGACGAATACGCACATTATATAGTTCCTAAGTAACAAAAAACTGTCAATTGAATGCGTTTCAGAGCAAAATTGGATTTAAAAATGAGTCATAAAATAACCAATTTGTTATTTGATTACCCACAGTTCATTAATCAAGATCGCTTTGGGAAATTTTATGCTAAGTGCCCATTTTGGCAACCTTTTTTGAAATATATTCTGCCTTTATCAAAAAACTGGCCAATCCGTCACATTACATAATTCTTAAACAAGAGGACCTGTAAATTGGAAGGGTTTGAGAACAAAAATGAATTTAAAAATGAATCAGAAAAAACACAATTTGTTATTCTTCTTTAATTTTTCGACGACAACTTCGGGAAATTCTGTTCAAAATACTCTTTTTGGCAGCCTTTATTAAAATATATTCTGCCTTTATCAAAAAACTGGCCAATACGTCAAGTTATATAGTTCCTAAATAAGAGGACCTGTAAATTCGATGGGTTTCAGAACAAAAATGGATTTAAAAAGGACTCAGAAAAAACGCAATTTGTTATACTTAATCAATTTTCTAATGACATTAACTTCGGGAAATCTGTTCAAAATGCCCTTTTTGGCAGCCTTTTTGAAAATATATTCTGCCTTTATCAAAAAACTGGCCAGTACCTCAAGTTATATAGTTCCTAAATAAGAGGATCTGTCATTTGGAAGCGTTTAAAATCAAAAATGAACTTAAAAATGAGTCAGAATATAAGCAGTTTGGATTTGAGGTTTTTTCTTCAACTCCTATTTTTGTTTAATTTATTTTTGCTTTAAAAATTGGTTCTATGAAAAACTTGTTAATATAAAAGTTGTAGGTATTATTGTGAAGATGTAAAATAAATTTAATTAGATTTGATTGCTTAAGAACTGAGTAAATTATGGATTTTTTTCTTTTTAATCCCCCTTTTTCTTTTCGTTTTTAAATTTTTTCATCGGTAAAAGTTGGTCCTAACAAAAACTTGTAAATACAAAAGTTTTAGATAATATTAAGTACATTTATATAAAATTTAGTTGGATTTGATATCTTGAGAATTGACGAAGTTATGAATTTTTTCTCCCAAAAACCATATTTTTTTCGTCCCTTGAGCCCATTTTTAACTTTATCAAAAATCTGTCATGCATAAACTTTTTGCCCATTTCTTAGAAGTAATATAAACTTTAAACTGATTCGATATCTATTTAAATTAAGAAGTTATCGCTTTTTTTCCATTTTCACAAAAACCCTCCCTATTTCCACCCCCTTGGTCCGATTTTGCCCATTAACGAACTCGACCGAGATTTTAAGCTCCTTGATTTTATGTAAAAGTTTGAAGAAGATCTGAGCATAATTATGGAAGTTATCGTGTCTAGAAGAAAGTGATTACACCGATAGATAGCTAGATAGATAGATACATAGATAGATAAACTTTTTTACTGATGGAAGTTTTGGGGTCTAGGAGTCATGATTCTTGTAGATTCGCAAAAATTTTTCAGAAATTCCAACCTGGGAGAGAATGCAATAGGTAGTATTTCATACGAAATCTACCTAAAAACTACTCGTAAAATCCATGGTATTTATATGATTAGCCCATTAACACGCAGTGATATATTTATAGATCACTAGAATTAGTAAAAAGAAAGCGTCTTTCACACTCTACTTCTACTCTGTTACGCGAGACAGTATACCTGATAAAATAACATAAAAAATACTCTTCTTTTAGAAGTGGTGGGAAATCTAAGTTGAAATTTTAACGAAGAAAATAATTTGGACGGTAATGGGTTACCGTATTTTCGGGTGTATAAGCCGCGGCTCAAACAATTCTTTTTGGACCCAGAAATCTTATTTAATGATTAAACACAAATATTTACGGCGATCTGAGTAGTAACTTTTATTTTTAAAAAAATTCTGGGTCGAAAAAGAATTGTTTAAGCCGCGGCTTATACACCCGAAATTACGGTAATTCAGGGCTGTCCAACCTGGCGCCCGCGGAACACCAGAAAAATCTTACAGAAATTTTTGCCTCATTAAATCTCTGAATATCGCCGATTCAGTAAGGTCTTCATTTCTGTAAGATTTTTCTGGTATCCCGCGGGCGCCAGGTTGGACAGCCCTGGGTTAATTCAATTTAAATTAGTCTGCTTTTAACAGTTTGAAGTTTATTGCTTTTGTACTGTTACTGGGCATTCCATTACACAAATATATAATTAAAAGTTGTTTAAATTAATGTCTCAATATCCTATGAGCGTTCCAAAATAAGAAAGTCAGATATTATAGAGGAACAATGTAAGAATAACATATATTTTTTTTGAAAAAAAAATGAAATACCACTTTGTGAGATACAGAAGGTCAAAGGTCAAAATGTTTGACCTTGAAATAAAAATTAAAGAAAAATATGCACGTGATATATCATAAGAAAGCCCAAAGCGAACCCTTTTTAACAACACTAAGACAACAATACCTGCACAACAATACTAACAATACCTGTATTTCGATTAGGGATTTAATATGAATTTTTTTGTAGTGCGCGGAATTCAAAATTTTGCAATTTTTTTCAATTTTTGATGCTATTTCAGAAACTATTAGAAATAGAGACTTATTATTTTGTATTTGAAGATTTCTACGTAAATTTAACAAGTAAGCCAAATTTCATAAAATTCTGGGGGGTTCGGGTTGAAAATGCTACTTTTTTGTGTTGATTTGACACGGAATGACCCATTAGTATAAGGTATATTTTAAAGTAAGATAGCATTAAATCAGGGATATGAATGTAAGATAAAACAAAAGAATACAAATAATGATACAAAATACAGAATTTAAAATCTTCAAAGACTTTGTACAAGAATTTTCGTAATCTAATATTTGCCTCACTCAATGAAAACAAATTCTATCTTCATATAATGCGATCAGTACTTTATGAAATATCTGATACTAAAACTCCTTGATACCCCTGAATCCCTCTCTTCGAATGAATCCTGAAGTAACAATATCAATAATCCTAAAAGACAAAGAGGAAAAGCTATATTTATTCATGATGAGATTTCAAATAAAATTTAAATGAAATTTGTAAATGTAAATTGAACACAAATTCATTCCAATCATGTCTCCTTATTTACTCACCACTATTACAAATTAATAATATTTATCCCAATTTAAAATTTCTCTACTTAAATAAACGTAATAAATGTATTCGAAAATAGTGATTACAAAAAACACAAGAGACATTGCAAGTGCGTATACTGTTTGAAAAAGGACATTGGATAATGCATTGCAAATGTGCATAATGTGCAATATGTAGTTATGCTTGCGTTTGCTTTCTCATCGAAACATGCGATCCTTACTGAAAAATAGAAAAATAACATGCAGTAGTAAAATTATACTGACCATGAAAATTAATTAACCATTTCCGGCACGGGAAAATTCTGTTAATAAAATGATAAATTATGGATTGTCACCGGAATTTACAAACGAATTTTTTTAGAAATTAAGAATCCCTTAATTTAAGCTTTCATTGTAAAAGCAAAATTTTATTAAAATATTATTTGTACTAATCACAAGTTTAGAAGGAAAATTAGGGATCCCGGACTGTGCACTGAGTGCCGGAATGTGCTAAGTAAGACTTTTAAGATAATTTTTTATTGTAAGTTTCACCGTATTTCTGAAAATGAATTTTTTTGAAATTATAGACTTATATTGTGATATGGATATTAACGAAAGTGTATATTAATCTGTATTGTTGAGGCGTATTTCATGTTAAGGAGGCTTGTCACTGAACTTCCGAATTACGTCAGTAATTTAAAGTCTGTGGACGTTTGATACATTCGTATATTTAAAATATCTCCTCGGGAAATTAACGTATTTAAATTTTATTTTTTGCATACACTTCTTAAATGTGTGTCTGTTTATCTTAGTTTTCAATTTTTTTTCTAAAGTATATACATAGTTTTGCATGAAGTGTTAAAATTTCACTCCCTATTCGTCAGCTTTTAAAATATAGAATATAAAATTAAGCATAGATTTTTTAGCTAATTTGAGAACTAAGAAAAAAAGAGCCATCCTTTAGAAAGTGTACCGAAAAAAAAAGATAAAAATATTAATTTCCTCAAATGATTTTTTAAATATACGAATACATCAAACTTTCATAGGAGAATTCCAATGCTGACTGGTCAGACCCTTTGACCGTAAAAACCTTGAAGTGCGAAGTAAACAGCAAGGAAAATATTTTCTCATTTCATCATTTACACTACGTTTCTTGACACATTATCGACTAAAATATGGATTAAGTTTGTCTTTTTTTATAAACTGAAACTACAGAAAAGTATGCGTATGATTATTTCAGGCGGTTCCTCCGTTACTTAATATATTAGGTATACCGGAAAGTTCTGTCGTATAATGTTATTTGACGCCTACTCTTTAAAATTCAGATAACTTCATTGATACCACTTTTTTGAAATGTTAAAATTCCCATTGTTTCCACGTTTCACGTTGAGGTAAAAACAATGGGAATTTCAATTTTTGAAAATAGTGGTGTCGATGTAAAAATCTAAATTTAAAAAAAGAAGGCGTGAAGTAACATTATACGATAGAACTTACCGGTAGACCTAATACAAGAAATATTTAAACACTTAGTGTTTTATTTCGATCATTCTGTATATGTACTGAAATCTTATACACTGTCTCTTAAAAGTTCTTTTAAAAAGAAAATTGAAACACCATAAAAATCCAAAAGGAATTTATACTTTATAACACATTGTATTTTTAGTTTTCATAATAAAATGCAAATTCATAGCAAACTTTCATAACTTTTAAAAAAATATTTATTCTTCGAAACATATGTGTTATTTATATACTGATGAAAAGAAATACAGTGGTGGTCAAAATTATAAGGACAATTGAAAATTGCGCAGAAAAAAATTATTTTTGAGCTAAATAAAGTAAAATTTATACGCAAGATGCTTTTTTATGCTAGAAATCATTGTAGAATGCAAAACATTGGAAAATGCAAAATATGAATGTTCTGTCACAATTAACAAAATATGTCATTGTATGAAATTGGACAAAATTATAAGGGCAACGAATGTTTTTGCATGAAACACACTGTTAATTAATAATCGCCCTGCTTTTTCTCAATCGCTTTTATCAGTCTTGACGTCATGGAATTTTACAATTCCTTAAATACGTCCTTGGAAGATTTTGAGTAATCTTTTTCGATAGGAGACATGAGTTCTTGCTTGTTTTGAGGTTATACACCATTTTTGACTTTGTGTGCCAGAATACCTAACAGATTTTCCCATTGGATTCAGATCAGGACTTCTGGCCGGCCAATCAAGTAGTTTCACGGAATTAGCATTATACCACGAGTTTGAAGTTTGGAAACCATGAGCTGAGGCATTGTCCTGCTGGAAAAAATAGCCTCCAATCGCTATTAACGCTGCTTCTGGTAAAAGATTATCGCCCAATACATCAATGTAGCTCTCAGAATTCTTCCTACCCTGCACAAAAACTATTGGAGTAGTTCTACCAATTGTGAACCCCCCCCCCCAGACCGTTACTGAATCACTTCCAAATACATGCTTTGAGAAAATCGTTTATTCTCAACGGAGATCATACTAGAAGTTGCAAAAACAATCTAGTCTATCCAAATTAATCTTTTTCTCATCGGAAAATACAGAATCCCACTTTTTTCCCATAGTATTGCAGCTTTTGCCATACTCTATCCTCAGTCTCTCATGAACTTTTGTATGACGCGGTCTTGACACATGTTTACTATAGCAAACCTTTTTCTTTCTTTTTGTAAAACACATCGAACAGTTCGAGCACTTGCATTCTAAGTTCAATTCACGGTTTTTTCCCGTTTTTTGGAACAAACTCGCCTTATTATCATTCCTCCCCCCATACAGAAACAGAAGATAGCCTGCTTGTATGTCTTTGCCGTCCATATTTATCAGAATTTTAAAGATAATTGTAAATAACCGTTCTTGATCTATTAAACTTTATAGCAATTTAGCATACAGAAAGTCCTGAATTTTGAAATGCATCCTATTTTTCTTTCTGAAACTCCAAAAGCTTTACACATTGCGGCATTATTGGAAAACAGAATAATAAGATCCCAAACGCCTACTACGCATTTATATCGTGTGGAAGTTCCGTGTGCAGTGCAAAAAACTTGCAAATTTTGCTTTCTAGAACACACAAATACAGTTGTTCTTATAATTTTGTCCAAAACCACTGACTGTATAAATTTATAATACATTTTATGAATATCAATTTACCACACATTTCCATAAAAACATAAAAAAAAAATAATCTTCATTTTTCATAGGTTTCCAGCCATTAAATTTGCATGTCTCACGCCAAATATAACCAAGATATGGCGTTTTTTGCCTTGTCCTTATAATTATGACCACCACTGTAGGCAAAATTATTAAGCGCTAAATTAATGAATTTGTTAATACTCGAATTTAATTCCCTATTTTAATGGAATATATGCAAGGTTCAATTTTTATTTTCAAAACCAAAACGTGTACAAATAATGACGATGCTCGTCTCAAAACGTTACACAATTGCATAAATATAAGCATACGTGTTAACACAACAAATGAAATTAACCGAAATTATAAATAACAACAAAGTTTCTCTTTAATAATATTACATTATATTTTTTTGGAATGATCCGCTGTTTTAACAATAGTTTATGATTATTTTTCTTTTATTTCGATTTCCCATTGTTTCTCTTTAAATCTTAATAATTAAATATACTTGAAAGACGTTAATTGATTGAGAAGAGAGCTCTTAACAGCTGATCTATTTAATAGTTGTTAGTCAAATGTAAAAAAAAAGGACTAAGTGCTCTTAAGAAAATATGAAATGTCTGACATTTTTTTAAATGTTTGATAGACGTCTTTATTAAAAAAAGAAAAAAAGCATTTTGAGAAAAACTGCAAAAAATAAGCAAAAATTATTACAATCTGGATTTAAATAAAAACTTTTTAACTCGGAAACTGTTTTAAGAAAAATTTCTTGATGTTAGATAAAGGCCAATAAATAAATAAATAAATAAATAAACAATGCATTACATTTGAAATGCCTTTTTAAAAAAATGGATTAAGAATTTCTGTTTTAAGTATGAATTTTGCATATAAAAAGTAAAATCGTAAAACGTAAATTTTATTTTCAAACATTTTCAGTAGAAAAAAACTTAAAAATAAATATTTTTTTGTTATTCTCTTTGGTATGATAAAATGTAACTTAATCTGAAAAACAAATCAGCATGCTTAGCTTTTCTTGTGCGTTTTTTAACTTTTATTTATAAAAAAATTCATTAAAATATGAAAATTGTAAGCTTTTTTTATGAAATATTTTTTAAAATCTGTAAATGAGTTTTTAAGCATTTTAGGGTACTTGCAGCAGATAATAATTATAAACTTCGATTAAATTGTGTTATAAGGTGTTTAATATGCAGCAAACATGCATTTGCATTAATGAAATTTCTTTGTAACGGAAGTTCACTTTATGCTTCCTTTATTTTGCATGTATTCAAATGCCATTTTCTTCCAATTCAAAATATAAATCAAATAGCATTTTTTATTAGTTGCCTATTTTTGTTCATTTTAAGTCTTACTTTTCAATATATTAAATTTTTCAATACATTGGAAAAGTTAACAAGTAAGGTAAGTTTCAAAAGTTTCAATGTAATCGGTGTTTTCTTGTAATGTATTTCTGAATTATTAACATTTAATGTTATTATAAACTACATGAATAAGAATTAGAGTTTCTAGAGAAATAGAGTTTTTTAATGGGAGAAAAGTTCGAAAAATTATGCACATCCCATTTTGTCTTGAATCTTTAATTTTTTGTTATGGTACGATATTTTGTCTTTTAGACACATACAAACGTTTCCCTTTACTTTATCAAAACACAAAACAAATAAATGACATGGATTTTAAACCATGAAACTTTTTAATGATCTACTTCAAAAGCAAAAATAAACGTCAAATCTCTTGTAATGATAGAAATATGTATGCAATGCCCAAGAAATATAGCGCTTTTCTCTTGAGCGTTAGTTCAGAAGACATTAAATTAAAATTTTTATTTCATTTTTTAAATAATTATTTTAACAATTATTTTAGATGACCTATGACACTTTGTGTTACACTTTTTGAGATAAAGAATTCTTTAAGAAAAATTAATATTTACAGGCATTTTAATAGATATTTAAAAGGTTCATTATCTAAATACATAAATTTTATTTGCAATTATATTATTTTATAAACAAGGAAAGGGTTGTTTAAGTTTCTTTTAACTTGACAAAATGTAACTTTAAAAAAAATTCCTGAAACTTAACCATGAGATAAATAACCATGAGATAAATAACCATGAAAACAAACAATTTCGATTTTCATTCACTGAATTAATTATGCTGTGTTTGTTGTTATTTTTTCTTATTTTTGATTATAATTAAAGCAAATTAGAAGCGTTCGTGTTTTAGAAAAAGTATAGTTCTAAATTGAAACATTAAAATGAATTTGTTTCATACGGAATAAGCAAAATGTAGAATTTCATATTAAATTTTCCTATTCAGAAGGTATGTTTTTCGTCAGAGTTTTATATTATCGTTTTGTTTAATATTATTCGGATAGGTAACTTTTATCTGAAAACTAAATAGAAACCAGAAAGAGGAGAAATATAAACTACTTGAGTATTTCAGTGGTATTATTCATATGATAAATAAAACAAAAACATTTATCAAATAAATTGCTCTCCTGTTTCCAAAAGAATTCGATAGTTGGAGGTTCTGGATATTACAACCAAATATAAGAGCAAAAATATTTTAAGTAATAAATGCTCATTTAACATGTTGCCTTTGTTTCTTTTCTCGTTCATTTATCCATGGCTTTTTTTAAACAACCAACAATACTTCACTTTTGATTCCATTCCCTCCTTTTAAACACAGATTTGCGATCTATTATGTGGAAAGTTTCAGTCTTCTTTTATCCACGCAATGTCTAAAGGAGGTATTTATCATCAATATTTATTTTATGGATTTCATTCTGTTGAACTAGTCGCGGGTGTTCAGAGTCAGCATTCAGATTAATAAAAAGATAACAGAACAAGGCTGAAAAAATTAGGCAGGCTGTTTTTTGACTCTTTTGAATAATAAGCCTGAATTTCAGAATTTTTTTTAATTCAGTAATTTCAGATCTATACCAGTTTCTTCAAGCAATGGCTAGACAGCGTTTGTGCGGATCCCGAAATTTAGAAATTTCTTCGTTACCAGCATTTTTATAGAAAATCCTCAACTAAGCTGAAATATAGCATTTTTTAGTTTGATTTCTTAAAATATATATGTATATATAAACGGATATTTTATTTGGAAAACAAGAGAACTCGTACGAGCCCTACTACACCATATCTTGACAAATTATTTATTTTTCTCAACGTCAGTAGCGCCATTTTGCAAAAAACTTTGGAGAGGCAAGTGAATTCTTGTGTGGGGCAAAACTGCTAATTGCTTGAAAACGGTATTTTATGTTTGATAGATCAAAGCCAAAAAAGCGTTTTAGTTGTAGTTATAATGCTCTTTTTTTCTTTCTGAAGTTATATTTCTAATAGGTATACATATATTTATTTCGCGTTTTCTTTGAAAATCAAGTGGAACTTTTATAGGAAGAAATCTGCGTATAAATATTACGGACTTTCTCCCAGAGAACAAACAGATTTCGTATGCCAGTATAACAAAGTAATAGAAGGGAATACCAGAATATTTGGAATATCATTTTTTTCCTTAATGTAATTACAGCCGTTTTACAATTATATCAAGTAAATTTCGTATTTCAGAATTTACTGTACGGATTCCATACTACTGAATAAAAATGAAATGCCTGAAATGATACATGTAGACGCTAACTTACCCCCCCCCCCTGAGTACTACGCCTGAGGGCTGACCCAAAAAAGGTGACTGCCGGAGGCTTTTGTTTAATGTATATACGGTTCATTTAAATTTGACATCAATTTCTTTTTAATTCTTTCCGATTTATTTTTCTAAAATTAAACCAGGATTGATACGGGTCAGGGAATTTTCAGACTAAAAAATTCTTCATTACCAGTATTTTATTATAGAAAATCTCTCCTTGAATACGGCGAAATTTCATGCTTCTTTACCAGATTTATTTTCCCATAAAAAAATATTGATATTTGACCTGGAAATTTCCTTGAAGCGTAGCAACCCTGTTAAACAAGACGAATAAATCTATAATAAAATACAGGTATCAAAATTTAAGAGACCATACACACGTTAAAAAAATTCCACTTTCAGCAGCTACCATTTTCGTGCCAGCTTTCAGGCCAGAGCTCTTTTTTTCAGTGTGCGGTCGCTATTTATGTAAATGGATAAAAAGAATAAATCTTTAAGTGAGTACCATTGCTGATATATTCATAACTATTCTTAAATAAAATACATTAGTAATACATAAATAGAAACTAAAATTTCTACGCACAATTTTGAGTAAAAAACGTTTAAAATAACTATATCCATTTTAAACTAATATATACACCCGTTATTATGATTTATTACAATAGTTTATCATGTTAAGGTATCCTTCGAATACAGAAGTGATTTTACTTTATCTGAAAAAGATTTAATATAAACTTTTAAAAAAATACTATCAAAATTAGCCCTAAATAATAGAAAATGATTAATTTTTACATACAACTATAATTTTCATTTATTTGAGAAAGACTGTTGATATATATTTCATTTTTATATGTAGTAATAGGTAGTTACAGTTCAAGTGAAGAACATGAGAAGTACTTTCTTTAATTCATGTAAATATTTCTGTTAGAATTGGCAAAAATATATACCCGAGAATTGAAGAAATTTTAATTGTAAGGTAGAAAAATTCCGTAATCTAAAAAAAAGCTTTCTTGAAAAAATTCTTCTTTTGTATTTCCGTGGATCTTTTTGGCTGTGAAAATGTGTTCGCACGTTTTAACCCATTAACGCCCAGCGTCCTCTTTTGAGGACGGTTACAAAAACAGCAAGAAAGCGGTTTTCCCACCAGTAAAGAGGAAGATAAATATATACCTTCTTTTATGAGACAGAATCCTCGATAATTTTAGATAAAAGTTAATTTGATTTTATATGTTGTGGAAAATACAAAATTTAAATTTTAGCGAAGAAAATAATTCGGGCGTTAATGGGTTAAATCAAGCATTTTACAGGATTCGCACAAGTCCTAGTGCATGACTAAGGAATTCTTTGGTAACATTTTTTTTTTTTTTTTTTTTTTTTTTTTGTTACAGAAAATTTCTCTTTAAAAAGACGAAATGTTACGCGTTTTAACTAGATTTTTTTAATTAAAAAAATTCTGGTATTTGACTTTGAAAGCCTGGAAAACTTACGGTACGCGTGCGAACCCTGCTTTTAACCAATAGGCCAGCGAACTCTTGGTAAGTGTTGACTTTAAAATAAAGGTATGGATTTTATTCGAATGGGGGATTGGTAAAGTGGAAATTTAAATTTTATTACAGGGACTTTTCGTCGTTATGAAAGAATGGCTAGTGTTTTGACATTTAGTGACATAGAGGATAAAGCTTATTACATGCTACACGTAATTTGTATATTAAATATAATGTATGATGTTATATATATTTTTTTTATAAAATTAGAGATTTAAAAAAAATCGATTTTTTTCACTTTATTGAATTACTATATATTTTTATGTGTATTCGTTTAAGATATATTTTAAAAGCAAATATAATTATAATGCTCAAAAAATAAACTGCGAATAAGTTTAAGTGTAGAAAAATGCTTATTCATTAAATTTGAAAGCATTATTTTTCTTTGTCCGTTTTTAATTAAATTTCACATTTTAATTTGTGGAATTTTTGGCTTTTCATTTTAAAAATAAATTCAAAAGTTCATATTAATACATCCAATACACATGCGTGCAAGGAGTAAACAGAATTTCTCCATATTTTTCAGACTTCCAGAAAGATTTAACGAAAAACGCATGTTTTTAGGAGGATTAAAATTATTTGCTTAAAAATGGCGAATAGTATAAAAACGAACTTTTCGAAGAGGGAATGATGGAAAATGGTAATCTCTTTTGTGAATTTTTAAAAATAAGATGAAATTTTTAGTAAGTTGAAATTTTGAATTTTATTTAATAAAGTTTTTCTTATTTTTTTATGTTATAGTAATTCTGAAATCCATTGGAACAAAATGACAACGAAATATTTTATGTAAGATACCATGCAGAGTGGCGAGTGGTCAGGGAAAACCGGGAAAAACACAGTCAAGAAAACAGAAAACTACAAGTATTTTCTTACAGAAAATACTTCAAATAATATAAAGAGATTATATAAACTGAATTTATCTTTAACAAAATACTGGTATTTATCATCTATATTGACTGTGTTTTATTCTAACCACTCGCCACCCTGCCATGCCCGATAGCTGCATTTAATCTAGAAAGTGAAATTGAAAACTAGTCATATGACAGCAGTAAATGCAGCATATTGTTTGGAAACATGAAATATGACGTTTAATTATTTAAAACATTAATTTTTAAAAAAGGTTGGCAGTTAGAGGAAGTTTAAGAAAAATCTTACTTCTATGAGACTGTTTCACAAAAATCAGCACAAGCATTGCAGTTATGCAAAATAGAAAAGAAAAAGAATCAGGCGAAATCTGTATATGACGTGTTAGGTTATGGTGTATAAGAGCACGACCGACAGCGGAGAGCTATTTAACCCCTTGAGGAGCAAAGCACTTACGTTCCTTAAATGATCAAATGATTGATTGACACAGGGATTCATAAACAGATTTATATGATAGAAAGTAAAAGCTCTTTTTCGCGTACATTGTAAAAAGCAAATCTTAATACTAAAATTCCGGTGCCGATGTAGCATAAGGGAATTAAAATTATGTCGTGTACAGGGTGGTCATAAAAAAACTTTGCCGATATATGGAGCTCTAGCGGCCAGACCGTTCAACCGATTGAGGTGAAATTTCAGATATAACTATTTAGAGGTATGAGCTTGAGATTCCGTGAACGGCAACAAAATGGCGCTCACGGTTACGGTTATAGTTACAAAAACTCGAATTTTTCCAATGGCAACACCCATTTTTTTCATCGCAAAATGCTCAACGCATGTGAAAACCCTAAAGAGTGTTGGAACCGTGCGTGTATAGCAAGAAACCGACACGTTATGCACGCACAAATAACTGCTCTGCGAATGCTCCCCCCCTATAAAATAACACGATTGGGGCGCAGGAATTAAATTTGTATATGACACAGAGTCACTACACTAATCTCTGATTACAACACGGATCGGAGAAAAGAAATTTTTTATTTTGATTACATTTTTTCCACATGGGTGCCATCACAAGCAATTAGACATTGCATGGTGGCGACTGCAGGCAATACAGCCGAACGTTACTACGCATGAGAGATGTTTGCAATCTCACGTTTGATAGAATCTTTCAAATCCGGCAAAGTTTGCGAATTGCCCATGTACACTCTAGATTTTAGATATCTCCAGAAACTGAAATCCATAGGACTGAGGTCGGGGACCGCGGAGGCCATTCACGTTATCAGTTAAGGTGAAATGTGCCTCGTCCGTTCATAATATGCGAAGAGGCCGATCGTTATCTCCATCATATTGGATAAGAAATTCATTAACAAAGTCTGTACGTTGTTGATGGTCTCTCACTTCCAACATCTGGGCGCGCTGTTACCGGTAAGGAAACATGCGAATTACAGAGGGCAGTAACTTTAAGTCCATCGATTTTGGTATATCAGATACACGAGATGCACCTTTTCTAGTTTGATGTGTCCTCTGGTCAATATGTGATGCACTTCCATAACAGTATCCTCAGGAACAGTTGGTCTTCCGGATCGCGGACTATCTCAGGTGCAGCCAGTTTCTTCGAATTTCATTAGTAAATCACGAAGAGCCTGTGAAATGCATAAGCTACGTATTTGGTGATGGTTTCGATGGTAAACGCGCAAAGTTTTCGCAGCGCTGATCTCATTTTGATAATAGTTTTACCAACTCACCACGAATGTCATTTTGTTGGCATCTGCGAGCTCCGATTGAAGAACTGACATTCCCATCCTACTTTTTATCTGTTTTCTACCTTGACTATGTGGCAAACAACGTTCCGTGATTGGTATTTTGTCTCTGTCATATTCAAATTTTCTTCGTACGCCTTCGTCGTGTTTTTTTTTGGGCCGCTCGTAGAGCTGATTTTGCGTGAGCATAACGCGTCCGTTTATTGCAATAACCATAGCGTTCCAACGCTCTTAAGGATTGTCGCATGCGCTGAGCATTTTGCGAGTAACAGAAATGGGTGTTGCAATTGGAAAATTTCGAGTTTCTGTAACTATAACCGTAACCGTGAACGCCATTTTGTTGTCGTTCATAGAATCTCGAGCTCATACCTCTGAATAGCTATATCTGAAATTTCACCTCGATTGGTTGAACGGACTGGCCGCTAGAGCTCCATATATCGGCAAAGTTTTTTTATGACCACCCTGTATATAATATACCGGTGCCCTTCAAGGGGTTAAAAAATCTGTATTTTTCGAGAATGGGGTCGGAATATCTGCGTACGTGTGTATAGAAGTTTTATTAAAGCAATATCATGGGAACAACTTCAACGTGAACCATTTTTCTGCCAATAATATCCGCAAACGAATAATATACGATGTTCTAAAACGTTACTAGACCTGTATCTCGACCAAAAAAGACACCGATTTTAGTACAAAGGCCTAAAGATTTGCGAAGCCGAAGTTATAGCACTTGAAACGGCCTGTTTGAAAAAAAACGCCCAAGTATTAATAAAGTCTTCTGCTGCCAAGTTCCCTTTTCCACTCGGTTGCTTACATACGACAATCATGAAGAAGCGTAACATCAAATATCATAAAAAAAGGCTAATACCAAAACGAACAGTAGAGGAAATGGTTGCTGCGAACACGAAGTGTGGTCACTTGCTCAAAAAATTCTCTGATCGAGGATAGATGACGAGTCATATTTCAAGCTCACTCACTCCAATTTTAACCATAAGGGGAAATACTACCTATCTGACGTCTCCACGTTAAAATCTGTCATCAAATTTGCTACTAAAGCAAAATTCGAAGACAAGATCCTCGTATGAACTGCAATGGGTCCGAAAGGCTTGAGTCGTCTGTATATCCGCATGATTGTGTTCATTGTAAAAGGGCAACGACATTGGAACAAGTGCATTCATGTTGCATGATGATGTTTAGAGTTTAATTTCTGATACGAATTTGAAATTTCTGAATATAGTCTTTTTGGCTCTCACATGTGATACTTCTGAGCCGACGAGGATAAATGTTTGTACCGCCACTACTAGTTTGTCAATCTGAGATTTAAAAAAATATCTTTTTGAAAAAATAGCCAGTTAAACATACGAGAGCAATACTAAACCTTAAAATCTGTGCAAATTTTCGAAATAGTAAATTCAAAAATATATTATTTCTCCTTCATTCTTTCATCAAAGTGTTCAATAAGTTCTTTGATGAATGCATGCCAATTCAATCCTTATAAATAAACCAAGCAAGCGAAAATAAATTGAATATAAAAACTTTAAAAAGAAAAAAATATATACATATACTACATTAAACACGAGGCGCTTTTAAATTTTAACATTCTAACTCGGAATTTGCGTTATTTTATACAGAAAGATCAATATGACCTCTTTGCTTAGAGCAAATATTATTCTCTCAATAATTATTTATTCAGACTACCCCTTCTATCTTATTCAGTTTTAATAAATTCACTTTGTTCCAATGAAATATGACTTTTAATGTAATCAAAAGTATGTATTTAATTTTTGAGCATACATTGGGTTGTAATTTTGTTGTACGTAAACACGGAAATTTGATAAATGCATTTGATGTAATTTAATTAAAAGTTTGTCTTTAAACTGAAAATAAATGTACTGCTCTCGGGAATAGCAATAAAATAACAGCAATATTTATTTGCTTGGAAAGGCTGTACTGCTCGGATGAACATAGAGATGAATTTTTATAAAAAGATTATTAGAATAATACAAAAATAATCCCGTTTGTTGAAATATATTTAATATTTCTTTTCAAGCTTTTTTTTTGTTATTTGTCATTATAAGCATACTAGTTTCATTGTTTTAAAAAATAAACTAAAAATCTGGACTTAACACCACTTTTTTATAGCATGATGCTTATCTTATGTATTAGAAAAATGGTCTGCGCATAAAATAAAACGAGAACTAACACTTTGAGCTCTGGGGTGTAAATTTCTACAAAATTTCAAACATCACATTGGCACAAGTATTTTGCAAAGAAAAAAATCGGTTAATGATTAACACGAAAAAATGCATTGAACCTTTTTTAAATAAATTTGGTCGAATATTCTGGTGCCATTGTGACATTTCGAAATTAAAATTATGTGGTAGAAAATTCTACCATCACAGCTCAAGGGGTTAAGTTTAAAATTAGTGGTATCGAAAAGCTTTTAGTAACTTCAGTAACGAAGCAAGCAAAGTGTGTTTGCCCGTACGGTGCACGGAGGAAGTTCGGAGCATATAGAACGTATTTTATTGTTCTTACCAGTATCTTTTATAAATAATCTGCATGATATTTTCCGATGACAAATCTTATACAAATTGCTGTAGACGATTATTGTTAAAAGATTCCAGTACGAACATTAAAATTTTCACTACATGCTCCGTAAATGATAAACCCTTTTGAGTATTTTTAAAATATTGGTTCACACCAAAATTTGCGGAAGCCATTTTCTGCAAACAATTGAAAACTTTTCTTCACTTACATTAGAAGTGGGAAAAAAATGCATCCAAATAATGTTGTCTCTATGGGAATTGAGGATTAAAATTTGTTAGAACAGAAATTGACCCACCATGCTGGAAATGGTTAAATAATAACTACAGTAAGGCAAAAATATAAAAAGGGAATAAAGCAGATTTTAGTAATTGATTTCGAAAAAAAAATATTTCTAATATATATCAAAATTCATTTTTAAGGTAAGAAATCTTTTATAAAAGAAGTCGACATTTTTTGGTCGAAATTATGAAATTCTAAAATTTCGGCTTTTTCCAAATGGTAGTTTTTTAGTTAGCTTTTTTTAGCTTTCAAAAATACCAGCATTCCAATTTCTTTCACAAGATTAAAAAATAATCTAACATAAATTTTTCCAAAAGTCATATAGTCATAAATCCTAAATTATGTCACTAAATATTATCTTATTTAGTATGTAAAAATAGTATCCCGTAAAATTCTAACGATTTATTTAGGTCTTTTTACTGTAAAAAAATCAAGCATTTTGTCAAAACTGAATGCTTAATGTGGAAATTTCAGAGTTTGGTGCCATTTCTATATAAAGACCCCCCCCCCCCCACACTCACACACAATCAAATTCTTATATTTCCAGTCAAATGATTATTTCGAGATATTTTGGGGATAAATAAGTGATGAAAATCAATGGAGTGTGTTCAATTCTTTTCTTTTCCACGGTCGAATGAACATCAATGTGAAAATAAGAGCGTTTTCTAAATACATACATATATACAGACATATATATATATATATATATATATATATAAGACCATTAATAGTAAACAATATTAACCATTTGAAATTAACCATCGAATTAAAAAACTTATAGCACATTGAAGATGGATGGAAAAAAAAGCAATATGAATAAAATGGAATTTGTAGAACCAAAGCTTTGGATCCCAAATACTTTGGATCTACAAATGGAGTGTGTGGTTTCATCTTCGTATTTTCCATGAAAAAAGCAAAACAATACGAATTTGGGACTACCAGCACACATAAAACCAAAACTAATTAACCCTTTGAGCTCTGGGGTGTAAATTTCTTCAAAATTCCAACTGTCACATTGACACCAGTATTTTGCAAAGAAAAAAAACGGTTAACGATATACACGAAAAAATGCATTAAACATTTTTCAAATAAATTTGGTCGAATTTTCTGGTGCCATTGTGACATTTCGGAATTAAAATTATGTGGTAGAAAATTCTACCATTTGAGCTCAAGGGGTTAAAGTAAAACCTAGTAATCTATAGTGGATATGGAGAAAATAAAACAGTTATGAGCTATAAAGTAGAATGAATCTCAAATGCACTACCCTAAACCTGTTATCGCACGTGGTAAATTAAAACATGAAGTATTCATATATCATGTGACAGAAAAATGGAGATAATAAAATAATAAAAACAAAAAACGACTAATTGTACACATCATAATATTAAATTAGTAAATTAATTAAAAGCAGAATAATGTAATATCAGAAAAATTAAACCATACACCATAGTTTACCTTATTATTATTTAAATCAATAACATTTGTTTTGACTATGCTAGGTTGATCTCAATATCTTAATTAAGGAAAATTAAAGATTAAAAAATAGCTTATTAAGAAATATACCCTATACATTTAGTAATGATATAGTACACTCATTTATTAAAAGTGAAGAGCAATTTAATAATGTAAATTATTAAAATTTTTAATATAACAGATACACTATATTGCCATTGATTATGGGACACTTGCAATTTTAGACATTTTACTAAATATCTAGAAAAATACATGAGGAATCATCTCGAAACTCTTAGTGTATAAATATAATAGTATATGTCATACATATCCGTTAAGATTTTTTACCGAAACTCCATAGGGGACCGTCAATAAATTAAAAAGAATGAATATCTTTTGAATAACCCTGTTAAAACTAATGTAGCAAAAGCGCTCAAACTCTAGATTATGATTGAATGCCTTATTGTAATACACTGTGTTCATTTTTATGCAAATAGCATGCATACTCGTAGAGTAATTAAGGTTTTTCTAAAAACGGCCCCAAATTTTTCTAAGTTTTTCCCTTATAATTTTCAGAGTTCTTAATATAAAATAATATTTTTTTCAGAAAATATGACAAACAACAGTGCACACAGTACCCTGTAATCAGAATTAAAAAATAATAAAAATTGTATGAAAAATGAGTAGGTTTACTAAATAATTTTTTACTGCGCATGCGTCAAAGATATAAAGATTTCATTTGCATATTATGTTAGCTAAATGTATAGAGCAACTTTTGTAAAAGTCTCAAAATTATAGCTTGAAAATTCTGAAAGTAATCGTCTATAGAATAAGGACAAAATCCGTTGTTTCCAAAATGAAGCAAAAAAATGAGGGATTTTATCCAAAAGTAGTCGTAACATCCCGTATTGTGTATTCTAATCAATGAATATATGGATACAACCCCTCTTGTTTTTACTTCATTTTGAGAATAACGGATTTTCAACTTATTCAATTGACAATTATTTTCAGAATTTTCAAGTTATGATTTTGTGACTTTCACAAAAGTTGCTCTATACATTTAGCTAACATAATATGTAAATGATATTTTGATATCTTTGACGCATGCGCAGTAAAAAATTATTTAGTAAACCAACTCATTTTGTATACAATTTTCATTATTTTTTAATTTTGATTACAGGGTACTGTGTGCAGTGTTGTTTGTCATATTTTCTGAAAAAAATATTATTTTATATTAAGAACTCTGAAAATTATAAGGAAAAAACTTGGAAAAATTTGGGACCATTTTTATAAAAACCTTAATTACTCTGCGAGTATGCATGCTATTTGCATAAAAATGAACACAGTGTATTACAATAAGGCATTCAATCATAATCTAGAGTTTGAGCGCTTTTGCTACATTAGTTTTGACAGGGTTATTCAAATGATATTCATTCTTTTTTAATTTGTTGACGGTCCCCTATGGAGTTTCGGTAAAAAATTTTCACGGAGATGTATGACGTATACTATTATATTTATACACTAAGAGTTTCGAGATGATTCCTCATGTATTTTTCTAGATATTTAGTAAAATGTCTAAAATTGCAAGTGTCCCATAATCAATGGCAATATAGTGTATAACTAAACAATAATCCATACATTGGTGTTATTTAAACTCCATAGTAATTTTGTACCAAATTAACAAATAAATTTGCCACTCTCAATTTTTTTAACATATATTAAATTAACCTTTGCGTATTATCCAGACAACACCGCCCTCCGCCGTATTCTAACATCTACCCATCCAACGAACCTATTACATACATTTTTTATATATTTTTTACATTTTTAATATTTTATTCTTATTTTTTATATTTTTATAATTTTTTGTACTATTTTTACGCAAAGTGTTAATTATTAGATCATGTACTTACTAATAGTATATTAAAGAATATATGAATGTTTTAGGAAAACCATTAATTATAGCATCATAAACAAGCTTTTTAATATTAGTATTAATTAAATGAGAAGAACATAAACATTTTATTCTATATAAATGATTAAGGATTAATTACGATACACAGAATTATGAAGACAGGATTTAAAATTAGTAAATGTATTAACTTTAAAATTTAAATATTTCCGTTTGTCATACATATCAGTTATTAATTTGTTTTCTTTTAATATAATTTTAAGATCTAAAAAGTGAATGGTATTATTAAAAAGCTGGGGTTTTTTTAATTTCTAGATTGGATGGATAATCAACGGGTAATTGCGATATACTGGTATTATCAGTATCAATTAAAATTATATCATCTATATATCGATATAAATGTATTATAAACATAAATATTATTAAAATATTTACGTTCATAATGATACAAGTATAAGTCTGATAATATACTAGATGTACTGCCACCTTGTGTTATACCAACTTTTTGAATATATATAATGTTATCTTGCATGATACAATTATTATAGATAATGAAATTAGTTAAAGTAAGAAAATAATCAGTATCAATGTTCGTTGATAGATCCAAATCATGTTGATATTTTTTAAAAAGATCATTTATGATATTATGTAAATATGATAAATCGATATTATTAAAAAGATCTTTAAAGTCATTGACAAGATAAAAAAAAATCGTATATTCCATTACGAAAGTTACTTATAAAAACAACTTCTACATTATTTTGAAGCTTACATTTTTTAAAAACTGATCTCTGGAAATTAGATATATTAACTTACAAATCTGGAATCCGAAGTTACTCTATGTAAAAAAAATGACTTATTTTAACGTGCATATCTATATATATATATACAACTTAAATTTTAAAAAACTAAATAAAAGTTTATTTTAAATCTAATATTATAATTTTTTTACAGAAAAATATTTTATTTACATAATAAAATATATCATTGTATTTAAAGGCTATTGATCACAACTCTCATTATTTATTTGAATTGTTTATAATAAATATATATTTAATTATTTCCCAAAAAGTAATGTAATCAGTATTGTTTTTGTAGACCTAATTAATTTTCTTTATTTATATAGATTTATTTAAAAATAAGTTGCTTCTTAAAACGTAGCTGTAGATCATGTAAGCAATATTTCTTTTAAAAAACATTCGATTTTAATTCCACAATACATCTAAAGTTTGAACAACATTAATTTATTTATAAAAGCATCGCAAAAATGCTTTCGTTTACAGAGAACAGGCCCATTGGGAGAGAAAAAAAAGAAATATATTTCTCATACACCTGGCTTTGTGTAACAGTTTTCTATTGTGCTCTTTAATTTTTCACAAACTTGGGAAAAAAATAATTCCACAATAAACTGTTTCTCGGTAAATATGAGTTAGTTCAGAAACTTGCGGTAAAAATAATGTGCAGAATTTTCTTAGTTATTTGTCAACTTTATCGGTTACTGTCGGGTGTATAAAAGTTATGTTTGTTCTTGAAAATTTTAATACCTTTATTGTTTTTCGAAGCAATTTATTTTTCTTTCTACGATAAGCCTTAGAGAAAAACATTTTTTATTTAACAGTTCATGAAATTTATTCCGTAGCAAAGAAACATTCGGATAATCTATTATCGTTTTCCATATTAAAGAAGGAATGAATTAGAAAAAAAAATCAATAGCAGATCCTTCGGCTAAAACCACAAGTACAGACTTATGTCCCTAGGATAGTTTGTTGTTCTTATTCTGGAGTGCCAGAATTTCTGAATAGTCCGCGTTAAAAAAAAGAAAAAAAAAATCCGTTAAAATATGGAAATTGTACTGGCAATGACGACGCCAATATTATTTTCGTATTTTAAGAGGGAAAAAACCCGTAAATTCCCCCCCCCCCCAAAAAAAAAAAAAAAAAAAAAAAAATTCAGGTTTTCTTTTGACAAAAAAATTCCGTTTTTTATTTTATCTTATTTTTTTATTTTACAAAAAATTTTCGGTTTCTTTCTTTCTTTCTTTTTTATACAAAAAATTTCCGTTTTTTTTTAATATTTCCGTACTTTACAAGTATAATTTTTTAAAGACAAATTTGTATCTTTATCAATTTGTCTTTTCCAGGATGGGTTTACATCAATGTCAGAATATCTAATATCAACAGCATTGAACCAATCCTTAGTAGTCGCGAGATTCAAACCCGGGATCTGTCCGCTTTTTATAAAGCAAGGACCGATATGGTAAACAAGGAGCTTACTTTGGTGCAATTTTTTTTTTCAATTGAGTATGAAATTATGAACCTTTTACACATTTTTTTCTTATAATTTTGAATATTTGGCTTTTTAACTTCATGCTTTATAAATGATACATTTTACTCTTTAATATATAAAATGCACGAAAAAAGTATTAGACTCAGTTGCTCCCTTTCTGAAAGTTAAAAAATAATTCTGTAACATGTATTTAGAAGTATACCAACATGTTTTTTTTTCAAAAATTCATTTCTTCAAACTTTTTAAAGTGTTTGTGCAATGATATGTTGTAAACTCAAAGATAACTAATATATTTACTTTATTACTTTTTATAACTTAGATAAATGTCAATTTTACAAAAGAAAAAAAAGTATTATGTTTTAGATATGTTGAAAGATTTTATTGCAACATTTTAAAGTGAATAGATTCAGAAGTAGTAAAATTGAAAATAGATTTTTTTAAACATCCTACATATGCACAGACTTTTGTAAAACATATATTAGCACTACTACATTTTCTTTTCAAATGTCTCAAATTTAAAAAGAAGTAATAAGATTAAAAAAATTTTAAATATCATAAAAGTATGTTAACTTTTATTTAAAAAAAAATAACAGTATATTATAGGGAGTTGCTTAAAATACATAATACACATGGCGCCATAAAAGCAATCGATTTTCCTTAAAAATTTATCTAAAACCAACATTTTCCCACTATTGGACCATCTTTTTATATATTTTCAATATAGAGCCACATTTAGTCATTATCGGGATTTTATTGGAAATAATATCACTGTAAGACAAGTTTATACAACATTTAATTATTTAGTTTTCCAAACACAGTATTTATTTTTAAACATCATTTACGGAACTTTGTGTGTTTTGAAAGAAAAACTGAAATATTCGTTAATTTTACAAAAGAAACCTTACTGGTTTACACGGAATTGCAATCTCAAAATATCTATTACGGGAATTGTATTGCTTTCTCAGAAAAATGAAACTTTTCCGTAAAATGTTACGGAAAAATTTGTGCTTTTTGATGATTTTTTTACTGCGTAATATTAGCGTTATTTAATTTTCACGATAATATAAGAACAAAATGACTATTTCGGAATACGTTATTCCCATTATTTCTATTTGGAAACAATATACGAAATTGTGTTACTGACGTATTCATTACTTTTCGGAATTTACAGTTAGTATGCCAAGTATTATTATTAGTATTCAAGTCACAGTTAGTATGCCAAAGATTGCAATTCGGCAGAAGTTGTACTTAAAAATAAGCACCTATCCGCTCTGAGAAATTAAAAAAATCAGTAAAACATTTACATAATAATTATTATTTCGTATAAATGCAACAACACTTGGATTCTTAATTTATAAGTTTGTGTTCTTTAATTCAGATTGTAATTATGTATGAAAATACAACAATAGGAAATAAAGTTCTAAAAAATTAACAATTTATATCTTAGAAGAAACAAAACATTTTTAGTTTGATGATTTTAATATATATATATATATATATATATATATATATATATATATATATGTATATATTATTAGACAGTATAATAAAGCATTAAATTTTAATAGAATAAAAACGGCAAAGCAAAAAATTAAATAAAAAAAATATTCAAGTTTTTTTTTTAAATAACAATAATAAGCGGAGCATTTTTGCGATGTCAAACACACGTTAAATGTTGCAACTTGCTTTTCGTACCTCGTTAAAACAAATATCTTGCAACTGCATACTCCTTTTTCATTTGTTAATATCTAGTAATTAATTCAACGCTAAAATGCCAGAAATTATGAGTATTAATCATAAAACGCTATCTTAAAATTTCGAGATTTCATTGAAGAACTCTTATAACTAAAAGACATTTAATCTGGATTGTATGTACTTTATGACAATTTCAAGGATGAAACCGGGTGGTAACACATTTTAGGGTCAGTCTTGATTGTATTGGTTCAGTGTTTGCAAATTACTCAATATTTTGTTTTTATCATGACCATTCTTAAGAATATTTGCATGAACTGTTTTTCTAATATTCGGATGGTTACATTTTGCCAATATTTGTGAAATATTGGCATAGTTTTCATTATATCCTGCGTAAATTCGATATTTCTAAAACAATCATGTTTCCCACAAATATGTCCAATGCAAAGCCAATGTATATCTAATACTGAAATTACAATATTGTATTTCCAAATAATGTAGTACTGGAAAAATGCTTGGCCCTATACCACAAAAGTATTTTGCTATTAAGGCATTATTATTAAATCATAAAAAACAAGCTATCTTTTCCTCCAAAAAGCCATTAAAACAAAAAAAACTTTCGTTTCCAGAATACATAATTAACAGATTCCTTCTTCAGATATAGTACAGAAAATTTCGTCCAGAAAGGCATGTTCGATGAAGAGAAACTAATTTCTCTGAATGTAATCAAAATACTTTTACTAGTTTTTTTAGAGGAAGATGATATTTTCTTCACATTTCCTATCGGATACCTTTGCTGCTATTAATTATATTTGACGAATTATCTTTTGGTACATCATTTAAATAATTTATAATGAAATTCTAAGTGAATCACGTGCACTTTGCTAAAAATTCCTTTATATATACAATTTTGGAGGCATCTAATTCACGGCTTCCTTCTTCAGGCGAAGCAGAAATTTATTCACTGCTAAGAACCACTAACTGTTTGTAAAGTAATTGATATGATTTTACTAATTTTCTGGAGGGTATAATGGACCTCTTCTGCATTTTACATATTACGTGAATCTGATTCACTATGAGGCATTTTTTGATAAAGCTACTTCTTATATTACATTACAAAATCATTCAATCAAGTAGTCAAGCATACTGCATCAAAAAAATTCGTGCATACCTACAGTTTTGAATGGTTTAAATAAACTTTAACATTCCTCATTTGAAATAGATATTATTTAGCCTATCAATATGCACATAGAAGGCAGCCGTTAAATAATTGCGTCCAAAGATGTTGATGTGATTTTATTAATTTTCTAAAGAAAGAAAATTATCATCTTTATCAATTTGAACCACAAGTGCGATTAACATTATTTATTATGGAGTATTTATTACTAAAGATTATGAAATCGCAACTTATTTTGTGTAATATTGCGTAACTTATCTTGCAAAAGGACATATTTGATTTGCCAAGAAATTTCATTAATACCGTTGAGATAGACTGCTTTAATAGTGCTTCTAAAAATAAACTTGAATAACTTATATTTGACAGCTACACTAACTAGCTGTCTGCATTATTATTTTAAACACATCAGCTAATTCATTCCAACAACTGCTGGGAAGCCCCAGAAGTGCGTTGCCAAGTAATCCGAATTTGGGTTCGTATTAGCACTAGCATATCGATTTGCCCGAGCATTAATCTTTCCAGTCTGTTAAAAGTACTAATGTATATTTTTGTGATTTATTATCACAGCTATTATATTTAGTAAAATATACTTATAGAAAAGGCTCTTTTTTATAATGATACTTTGTTTATCTAATGCAATACATAATCAAGTTACGAAACGTAAGAACACATTGCTTTTTATTATAAACATCAAAATACATTATGAATCTAGAATAGATTTAATTTCTGTAAAAAAAATTACAATTTTGAAGTAGATCAGCAGTTCTATAAAGGTGAAATCTTAAGGGGTTTAAATTATATTGAAAAGATGTTTCATTTATATGTAATAAATATTCGTTTTTTTACTATACATATTTATATTTTGTAATCTTCTTATCGAACAATTATGCATATCTCATATCTCTTGGCACATTTCTGGTTTCTGCTTCTAACATTATGTGCTAAATTGAACATAGTTGACTTACTAATACAAATATATGTTATAGTTATCATCTGCGTATTATTTTCAAAAGCAAATATCCAATGTAAAATACACTGTTTGATGTCAATACTAAGGATTGTTAGTTTATTTATTTTAAAAACTATGTAAAATCAATTTACGTTTCTCAGTGGCTTATATAAATTAAAAAAATATTAATATTTTATTTTATATTTGAATTATTTGATATAGCATGCCCATAATCGTTCGTTCGTCCGTTGAGGTTTTTTATGTGAAAATTTCTTTAACAATGTTTTGAATTGATAATTACTTTATACATTTTCTCGCATTTTTTCGTCTCTTTACCCTATTCGAAATGCCTGTAGTTTCCAATTATACGAGTCTCTATCCATTCTCATACATCTATATTTTAATATATAAAAATAAATTATATTTAAAATAAAATATAAAATTATTTTTAAAAAAATATGTATTAAGATATCTTTTCAAGTTAATTATATGTCTTTAAAAAATATATATACATACATCTAAAACATTCAACCGGTGCTTGTGTATTAGTTGGTATTTAATAAAAAATAATTTCCCATAAATGAAGTATTGCATTTTATCGTATTATTACCGAATCTTTTGTTTAAATAATTTTCAATAAAATTCCTTTTCCTAGAAACAAAGTATAACTACGTTTGAATTGAAATTAGAAATTTAAGGTGAGGATTATTACGTAATAGGATTTTATTATAGTTTTCGATAAAAATATCCTGTCATCGAGATAAAACAAAAGATGTATTCTTATTAAAAATAATTTATGTAATCAGAAAATATAAAAATAATCATATAAATTGTCATTTAATTATTCTCATTTAAATTGTAGATTAATAATTAATCAGTGTTTCTGACAAATTTTGGTTAAAATAATTTTTCAACGTAATATAACATATTCTAGATGCTAAGAATAAAGTTATTTCAACTTAAATTAAACATATGTTGAGTGTAAATAAATTGACACTTGTGATAATGGCAATTAGTATTGAAAATGATTACTATTACGCAATCAACAGTTCCTATAATTTTCATGAAAATTAAACATTTAACAAGCGCAAATTATAGTTATACTATCATTTAAAATGTGCTTATGTAAGCAAAAAAGGAAAGGCTTATATAAATAAATGAATTTTCTGTTACGATTTCTCATTTAATCAAAATTATTACGCGAAAAGTGTTTCGTGTAGTTTTCGTAAAATTGCTTTCAGAAACAATACTTATGCTAGAAAAGGAAATTATCTGAGCAGAAACTAAAAATTTTAATATAAGGGAATAACTCTTATTTAGGTATTCTCATTTAAATTAAATATCTAAATTGGTCCAATTTACTCAATTCCTTTTTTTAATTTTTTTATTAAAAATACATCTTTAAGGAACTAAAAAATATAACTACATTCTTCCTAAAGGCACGCTAATCTTAGCGTTTCAGTAAATGTTTATTAAAAACAGGGTAACATCCCCTGTAATTGGCAGGCACCAGTGATTGGCACATCCTACAAAAATGTCCTAAAATAAGATTTATATCCAGTCTTTTAAAAATGCAAGACCATATGTCAGTTATATGCTCATTTACTTTACAGATAATAACTTTGATTTATGCTACTTAATGACAATAGTGCCTAGGAAAGAGAAACAATTATGGCTTATATCAAATTAGTCATTTTTGTTTCAAATGCTTCTTCTCTGGCTTAAGAAAGGCATGCATTTAAATTCATTATTATCTTATTTATCGTACATTTTAAATTTTAATTGACAATATTTTTGTTTAGTTGAAAAGGGTCACTTTAATTGTGTAAAAGTCTAGTTGCCAATTACTGATGATTACAGCAACTTTTTATAAATATATTTTTAAAAATACTTTTTCAAATATTTTTGCTTTTAGTGTGCAAAATAGATGCACAGTTATGCACTCTTTGATTTAAAAATATTTGCAAGTAAATATTTTATTTCTTGGTAATGAAAATAGAAGTAAGTTTAAAGACAAATCCTTAATGTGCCAATTACTGGGGATGTTACCCTACTCTTTGAAAAATACAAATGGTCAGATATAGTCTCACTAAAAATGAATTTATCTAAGAAGAAAATAGGAATATAATAAGAGGAAATAAATTTACATTTACAAATTCTCATTTGAGTTCAAAATTTATACGAAATTCGCGTTTTCTATAGTAAAAAAACTTTTTCTATGGATGAAAAAACTTATCTGTAGCTGAAAATGGAATTTTTTAGTCAAAAAACATAACTATAATAAACGCCAGTGAAGTGTCATTTAGAAATACTCAATTAAATTTCAACTTGTGGCTCCTTTAATGTTTGATAAATATATGACAACGAAGAAGAGCGAACTCTCTATATCTAAAAAATAAATGAAGCAAGACGAACGTAGAAATAAAATAACAGCTGATAACGTTTCATTTACTAATTCCCATTTAAATTGAGGATTATTTATCAATCGGTGTTTTCTACAATCCCCGTTACAATACTTTTTAAACAATCAAAAAGAATAACTAATCTGCATTTAAAATGAAATTATGTAAGCAGAAAGCACAAATATAATCAAAGCCAATGATGAAATACATTTACATAAAAAAAATCAATTGTGATAATCTTTAAGGTATATCTTTAAAAACTGCAATGCTAAGTGAAAAAAAAATGTACCTGTCTTGTCTAAAATTACCTTGCCTTAGTAAATTAAATAGAATTTCCTGATTGCGATGCATCAAAGTAAAATAGGATGACTATATTGACGGACAAGATATAGTCTCTGATAATAACGCAATTAACGTAAGACTAACATAATTAGTTGAAAATTATCAACGTTAATGCAATTAATGGAAGATTCAGAGTAAATCCAGAAAAATTGCTTTGATCATGGTGCAATGTATTAGGGATAGTAATAAGAAAACACCTGAGACAAGATTTTGTACTTATGCACGGTAATTACTTTACATTGTTCCTCATTTTAATAAATGTTTTTAAATTTGTATCGGCCTGCCTCTTTTTCAAAACAAGTTCTCTAGACGATTTTAATAAAAAAGGTTCATTTTATTTTAAATAAATTATCCTGGTTAGCACTTAATTCATTAATTCTATCAATTAACCTTCTGAGTGTTTAAAGTTCTCTTAAAATTAGGGGGGAAATGTTGTATCATACATATGCTGCCTAAATAGTATTTCTAAAATTTTGATTATGTACGACGTATTTCACTAATGGACCAAGTTCTCACTAGTATTGAATGCCACAGTGTTACCGTATCTGGGTGATTTTTTTTATTATTGAATTAAAAATTCTCACCAATAGGTTTAAATAGTTATTATAGTTTTAGAAGATGATAGATATTCCAAATATGAAATAAAAGAAAATTGCTATTCAAAATTTTCCGGTGTTAATTCCAATACTAGTTACAACTCGGCTCATGAGCAATGACGTCACGACTGCTTTCTCAAGCGTTGAGGGTTTCGATGACAGTGCATGACGTATATGTATGAAAATTGAACATGGCGGATTTGTATTTAAAAAATTAAAACGGAAGAAATAACAATAATGTAAAACCAGGACAGATCGCGCGGTATAGGACAGATCGTGCGGTAGGAGAGATAGAGAATTCAGAAAGAAATTCGACGCGAAGAAGTAGAGTACGCGTTCAGCGACTCCAAGGTAGTGTTACAGCAACATTAGTACAGTGTCTACATGAATGAGGACATTGATTGCTCCGAGCTTCTTGAATAAAACAATGTTTTTTTGCCAAAGTGAAAGCTTAGATTTTCATAATTGTTCGTCAGAATTTATATAGAAAACCAGTATTACAAAATATTTTGAACTTAAGCGATTTCTTATAAGCTACAAACCTAGAATAAGGATGCGAACATCCAACAATTCATTTTAGATGTATCTATGTTTAAATAAATTACTACGCAATTTCTCTTACAAAAATATTAACAAATTGCTTGTAAAAATATTTTTAGAAGATCACAAAGTTCCGAAATTAAATATGGCAAAATGTTAATTTATAAAAAATATTTTTGCAGATACCGTAATTTCGGGTGTATAAGCCGCAGATCAAATAATTCTTTTTCGACCCAGAAGTTTTTAAGAAACAAATATAACTAGTTAGATCACCGTAAATATTTGTCTTTAATCACTAAATAAGATTTCTGGGTCCAAAAAGAATTGTTTGATCCGCGGCTTATACACCCGAAATTACGGTAAATTTTTTATACGATTGCAATTAAATTAAGCTTATTTGTATATCTTTTTAATAAGTCAATTAAATGTTTATGTACCTATTTTTAATTATAAACAGTTAATCGGCTGAAAAATTAATAAGTAATAAAGTAAAATAACTTTTCTGATGTATGACTTTTTTGCTAAGTAACGTGTGCCGTAATTTTTAATATATTTTTGTAAGTGTTTATATAAGTGCCAAATATTTTCATGAACAAATCAAAGAAAGGTTCATGGACCGAAGAAAATCTTAATTTAACTGCATAGCCAATACAAAATAGCTCATTTAAAATGCATGCAACAGGAAAAAAAATCAGTATTCCAGAATTTATTTTGAGTGGTAGGCAGAAGAAAAAATAACTGAGACGTAAACGATGGGTTCAGAATCGTAACTAGATGCGGAAGTGGAAAAGAAATCATCGGTCCATTACATATAGATAAAGCAGTTTGATGTGTACCAACACAGAGTGATGTATAAAAGTTGTCATGCAATTTTGCTAAAATACTAAGCAAAAAGTCCACTTTCAATGTATGAAAGGAATTCGCAGGAAAACTTTGGTTACCTCGTTTGTGCAAATAAAATAAAATGTTCTAAATTGAGTTTCAGGAAAGTTCAAGGTATTAGCTAAGCTAGAGTAGAAGGTATGAACTGTGAAGAAGTGAACTCTGCTCACATCAATATTGATAGTGAATGTTCTTTTAGTGAAGCCGGGCTATTTTTGGAACTGCCATTAGAATTCAGCTCAAAATTAACTCTAGTTAAGAGGTTGTTGCAAAAGGTGATAAAGATACTCACGTTGTCTCTAGTGTAGTGTATGGAGAAATCGAAATTATTTTGGCTTGATGCAACGCAGGAGGACATTTTCTGCCACTTTTCTGCATTTGTAAAGGGATCTATACTCAATAAGTTAGAGATGTCTTACCGCGAGCTGTTCTCATATGAGAAAGAGTGCACCTTTATGAACAAACAAATATTCATGGGCTGGTCTTACAGAGCATTTTAGTCCACGAAATCTACTGGTACAAATATGTTATTTATAGATGGCTGCGGCGTAACATAAGTATCATCCAAATATGCAGCGATTCTCTTTTGATTAAAATATTGTAGTTTTTTGTCTAACCAATCCTACTAAACATTACTTGCAAATTTCTGATCGTACAGTGTTCATTCCCTTTAAAACATATCTTAAAGACGCTTGCGGGAAAATGATAAATCGTCGTGGTACAAGAAAATATCGAGGGAGGACTCTGGTAATCATCTTTATTCAGTCTTGTCTCGCTATGCTATTGCCCAGCTTGCCACTTTTGTTTTTCGTGAAACTGGAATTTACCCTTTAAATATTGAAGCGATTCCAGAATATTTGCTAGGCTGTGATCAAAGCACGAATCCAATTGTCCTTGAAACCGTTGAGTTAATAGCAGTATCCACCGATCGCCAATCCGTTTCTCAACAATAGAATCCGTTACAAGTTGAAGTGAAACCCAAACTTCTCCTAATCTAGATTTATCATGGCATCCCATTGTAACAGCTACATGCATTTGTCAATTATCAACTTCTAGGAAGCCTAATACAGTGTTGCCAAATGGGCTACTTTTTTAAAATTCAAATTCTTGATTCACACCACTTTTTTGAAACAGTAAAATGCGCCTTATTTAACGACTTATTAATCACAGAATAAAGAAGGGGAATTTTACCGTTTCAAAAAAGTGGTGCCAGTCACAAAATCTGAAATGAAAAAAAGTAGCCCATTGGCAACACTGGCCTATTATTGCACTCAGAAATGCATCTACAATGTTTTAGAAAATCTTTCACCTATTCCAAGTCCTTCAATGTCATTTAAAACAAAAAGGAAACAGAATGCAACGAATGTTGCTGATACACAAAATATGTAAGAAAAATACTAATAAAATATGCCGCTACAAAAAAAGGGGAATATAAGATGTTTCAAGGAAAAGTGACTTAAAAGAATGAAGGGAAAAAAACAATGGTAAATGAGAATTAGTTCATTGAATGTCTGTAACTCTACCAGCAGACAACTCCGACAAGTGACTGGATTCAATGTAGTGTTTGTTGCAAGTGATTGTACAAAGGTTGCATGATTTGAAACAATAAGTGCATTGATTGTGGACGACAACAATTTCGGTTAGAAAAAAAACATTGAAACAGTGGAAATGAAAACGAAGTCATTTTCAAGTTAAACGTTTTAACAAGTAGATTTTATCTTGATTTGTAATTTTAGCAAGGCTTGATTTTTCTGATTATTTTAATCTTCGTAAACTAAAATTATTTATCTGTTTCATATTTTTTCATTTTTCATGTTTTTTCATTTTTCATGTTTTTGCTTTAGGATGAAATAGCCATTCCTATTACAATAGTATTCATTCACAAAAAACTTTCAAAAATATAATTATTCTTGTTAATGATATCATTGCAATTGTTTGAATAACATGCTCGCCTACGCATGTGCGCAATATCACCTACTCATGTGCGCAATCGCTTGGAATAGACGAAATCGTATTCTATTTTTGTAATTGCTCTATACAATATTAATGAGATAGCTTATAAATGTACCACAAGTTCCTTTTTTTAATTCTTATAGTTAATGAACTCTTAATTTTTAAAGTTAGGATCTTTTTGGAGGCACCATTTATTTATTGCATAACATACAATAAGTATACTACATTTATATCGATGGTATATCAACATTTACGTGTACACAACAACTAACATGTTATACAAAAACGCCTTAGTTCTTCACTTATATAAATAATTTATTTATAAGGATTTACATAAAAAATTTATTTTTCTGAATATTTTATCATATTTCGCATGATACCACTTGAAAAAATTTATTATGTATGTATATTGATTTATAATCTAAACTTTTTTGTGACTCTAAAGATAGCCTTGAAAATAGATCTCTAGCGTAGTATCATTCGACTTCTCAGAATTGATTTACAATCGATAGCAGCTACAGAAGATGTATAGCTATGCGTGTCCAATATTATCTGTAACGGTATATTCTTTCGATCCACCCATGCGTTTTACCTAGTTTTCGTATTGAATAAGTATTTATAGAGAGCAGTATTATCTGAAATTTCAGTGTATATCTTTTGCTTTTTCTATTTTTAGTTTTAAAGAATTTTATTTCTCTTTGTACATTACGCAGTATGTCACATAAAATAAAATTACATATATCAGTAGATTTGTTCGATAATTTTATTTGCTATCTGTTTTATTTTATAACTTTCATTAAAATTCATATAAAAGTTTAAATTTATCATTCAGAATGTCAAACATGTATAATGTTCAACAATATCAAAATATCCTGTACTTTTAACGCTTGTTATGTTACATAAAAAAAGAGTGCATATGAGCTTATTCGTTGAATAACAAAAATATATTTCCTGTATAAATATAATCAAAAAATTATTTAAAAGATTCTATACTTTTACTTGTTTTTATAGTTGTGTTTATTAGTTTTTAAACAGAATTAAAAAAATAATTTTAGTTATCAGTAAATTTGTCAATCTCTTAAATAACAGGCAGATTTTTTTGCATAAGCCAAATTACAAAATATATATACATCATCTCATTACGAATGATAACTTTTTGTATTAAAGAATCCGACTCCGTTTGGTGAATAGTTCTCTTGCGTTTCAAATTTAAATGAAAAAGAATTTCGCAAAGAAGGAATTGCTGAAAAAACGCGGAAAGGGTATAGCCCGGTTTCTTTGTAACCACCCTTGGGTCAACCACATCGAGTCCTACATGGATCGATAGCTCCTAAAAAAGAAATTCATTTCTCCTCAGTTTTAAGTTTGTATCTCAAGTCCATGGGGGGTAATGGCCTTAAATGCCTGTTTTGGAAAAGAGCGCATTGTGACGAAACTACTATGCAGATTTCAACGAAAAAAATAAGGGATGTAAAAACCAACCATACGAATGTTTGATAATATTTTCAGATTTTTTTTAAACAAAAGAATAAGTTTTCTAACATTTTTCCTGTTTTTAAATGAACATTTTAATTAAAAATAAACTGAAATTTCTGAATAACCACCTTATTTTTTTTGCATGAAATACCAGTAGACATGATGCATATTCACTATCAATTTCAACTTTCTACGTATGACGCATCATATTAAAAAAAGGGCAAAAGCATATTCCGGCGGTAATCTGGAGCGTGTCTCGGACAAATTTCACGCCTTCTTTTAAAAATACCGTGTGAATTAATATGCGAGATTTGAAAAGAAGGCTTGAAATTTGTCCGAGACACGCCCCACATTTTCGCCCGAATATGATTTTGCCTTTTTTTAATATGATGCACCATACGTTGAAAGTTGAAATTGATAGTGAATATGCATCATGTTTCATAGTATTTCATGCAAAAAATTAAGGTGGTCACTCAGAAATTTCAGTTTATTTTTAATTAAAATGTTCATTTAAAAAAGGAAAAATGTTAGAAAACTTGTTCTTTTGTTTAAAAAAATCTGAAAATTGTCAAACATTCGTATGGTGGTTTTTTACATCCCATATTTTTTTCGTTGAAATTTGCTTAGTAGTTTCGTCACAATGCGCACTTTTCCAAAAATAGGCATTTAGTATCATTACCCTCCATAATCTTGGGATACAAACTTAAAACTGGGGAGGAATGAATTTCTTTTTATGGACTATTGATCCATGTAGGACTCGATGTGGTTAACTCAACGACATATTTTACTATGGGATATTTCCATGGGAACTTGTTTGTCTGTTACATACTACGATTTTTTAAGTACCAGCTTTTTAAAGCGAGAAAATGCGACTAGTTTATCGAAGATTTATCGTCAATTCAATAAGGCGAAGCAAACTTTTTGAAAACAATGGTAGCCAACAAGCATTAGCAATTTTCAGTTGTGTAACAGACAAACAAGTTCGTATGGAAATACCCTATGAAACCCGGCTATACCCCTTCAAGGAAATACAGAAAACGTACAATATTTGTCTTGGGCATATTCTGAAAATTAATGTAATGTTCCTATTCTTAGTAAGATTGTTTTACATTTGACATGATAAAGATGAGAATCTATCATGCTTAGAAGTAGAGTGTTTTTTATATTCAAATACGCAACAAAGGAAGGAAATAACGACACGTGTAGATTAAATTTTTTAATACTCAACAATATGCCTTCTACTTGCGGCTAAATACTATTTCTGATAGTATGGTTTATTCACTGTTTTAAATCAGGATTTTTTCAATCTTTGCAATTAAATCTCGAAGGAAAAGTGTTTACACTGAAGAATTACACACTTGAAAAAAATTAGACTGGTCGAATGTGACAATCTCAAAACTTTGTTCTATTTCATGTATTTTAATACTTTAAAACTTGCTACAACATTGGAATAATTAAATGTCAATCTATACGCTTAATGGGGATTCTAAAGGCATAAAATTCTATGAATTAGTTCTTGAAATAGGACTTTTGTGGATATACACAAATTATACACAAATTTAAAAAAAAAATCGGATATTTAGATTGTTATGAATTTTAACGATTTCATTAAAAAATGAGTTGACATGACTATGTTTTTAAGGACATTCATAAAGTATTTAACACTTTCCAATATTGAAAAAAAAACACAATATTAATTAAATAAATAAATAAATTAAATAAATTAATAAAAATTGTAAAAATAAATTTAATTAGCACAATATTATTTAATATTATTAATGAACTACATTACCTTAAAAATTGCTAAACAATGTTATTTTTGTACGTTGCATGATTTTTACATAAAACTATGGCTATGAATTAAAAAATCTGTCAAATATACTTATATATTTGAAAAAATTGTATTTTTGGTTATTTAAAATAAAATGCATACAAGTATTACTTATAGGATCTAGAAAGGTATGTTTTGACGAAAAGATTCCTTTCTTGTTATCACTATTTTATAATATCTAAATTAAATCATCAGAAATTGCGAATGGTTGATTGATAGAAAATCTCCTAATATTACTATAGTAAACATAAATAAAGAAGAAGCAAAATTTAATCGAAGCAATGTCAGATGGTTTTGTCATAACAACTTTGGGAACAAGTTAACGGAATTAATTTTAAAAAAAGTAAATTAAACATGCTACGATTTATAGCTTCAAAGCAATTCTTTTCTAGCTATAGAAATAAATATTAGCAGGTATTATTTGTTTTGAATTAATTAGTTAGTGAATATTCATTTTTGTAACTTTTTTCTTTTCTAAAAAAGTAGTTCCGGATAATTGATATTACTGATATTCAATACCGTAATTCCGCACGTAAACGCCGCACTTTGGATAACCCAATTTCCTACCAGAATATATATTTTTTAAAATGTTACTTGCTTGTGCTTAGCATGCATTTGAATTCTTTTTTCAATAAATTTTCTTGTTTGAAAAAGACTTTACTAAGCCTAAAAGACTTCGGCGTATACGCGCGAAATTACGGCAGCTTCTTCTTACTAATACATACTAAGTTCACACCAAATTTCAAGTCAGTGTCTGAATTTTTTTGTGAGATAGAATGTATACAGACAGTCAGACACACACACAAAGAAAGAAACAGATAGACTGACGGACAGCAATTTTCTTAAAATAAGTTTTTCGGAATGTCCAGTGTCTGAAATGTGTAACTCTGTCAAAATATTTTTTGATTTTCAAAATGATTGAAAGACTATTATAGCATCAAAAATATCCATTTTTAAGTGTTGTTCACTGTTAGAAAATCGCATTAAATACAACATATGCAAATTTCAGTCAATTCCACAGCTGCACATTTTCATGTAATTATCTTATTTTATTAGGTCAACTGGAAAATTCTGTCGTATAATGTTTTTCACGCCTACTTAAAAAAAATATATATTTGTTCATTATCACCACTATTTTGAAATGGCAAAATTCGCATAGTTTTCAAGTTTTACACTATGATGAGGACGGTGCAAATTTTACTTTTTCAAAAAAAAAAAAAAAAAAAAAAAAAAAAAAGGTAGCAACGAAGAAATCAGAATTTCTTAAATGTAGGTGTGAAATAACATTATACGCCAGAATTTTCCGGCTGACCTAATACATTGTTTTATCTTTTACGTATCATTTTCTTTGTTTTATTAAAATTTTAGGAAAATTACAAGTTAAATGACTCCACAAGAAAAAATTTCATGTATAATATTTAATAAGCTTTACTTCTTTAATTACTCATAGTCAATTTTTTTCGAAGTTTAGTCTTTCCATTTACTGTTTTAGTATTTAAAAATAACAAAGCTATTGTGTCCGATTATCGATTTTTAACTACAAGGTTTTTCAAGCTAATAATTGCCTTTATAATTTATTGTTCGAAGAATGAACGCTAGAAAATTAATTTACTATCTATAAAAGTCATAAGAAGAAATAGCTATTAGAGTACTGCATAGGGTCAGGTTATCCACTTTAGCACGCAACCAAAACGATAACAAGTTCGGGTGGAGTTGGTGCCATATATTATTTCGATGCGGATCCGGTTGGACTTCTAATTTTTTTTCTGCGGGTGGGATTGAATTTGGGGTGAATTTCATTGTTTCTGGTTAAATTTTGATTCTTTTGACTTGAACCGAAATAGGATTAAACAGATTTTTAAAATAAATGTCCAAAACATGTTTTTAACATTAAAAATATTTATGTAATAGCTCCTGCATAACGGATTGTTCACACATTCTTCAAATCGTAATACATTTATAAATTTGCTTGTTTTTATCAGTGAATAGTGGACACCACAAAATCTACATTGACGTAATTTGTGCATGTGTGCATAACATATCTTAAATACGATGTATGTGTTTTTCTGTGTATCAAAAATTAAATAGTGATAGCATTTTTCATATTCCGAGGAAAGTAAAAAGTTCTTAACTGCATCGCAATGAAAGAATAATCTATAATATTTCTTACAAATGTTTAATTTTTTAAACTGGAAATTGAATATATACTCTTTGATATTCAAATGCATATTCAATTTCATCTCGAACATAGTTTTGTGCAAACTTGATGTGACAATCCCAATAACCCGGCTTAAGAAAAACCTAAATCTGATTCACATGAATGATTCCAAGCTGAACGTAAAAAGAAAATTAGAATCTCTACACGTAAAAAGAAAATTAGAATCTCTCCGACCTGAAAACAGAACATTATAGACAACCCAACACGATGCAGGGATCTCCGTAATGATCCAGAAGTATTCGATATTGAGAGGTTTTACTACGTTTGGATATCATTGAATAGATACTTTTTATTTTTGTATATAAAAGTAATAATTGGTATTTCAGATATAGTTGTAGATTGCTTTTCCTGATTGTATTAAAGCATGATTTACTTCCGTTTCATATAACACTTTCGGGTCTCGTGTACTATTAACAGTACATGTCTCTTAATTGAGTATCATTTTGTTTTAAGAAATACTTTTGCTACAATTTACATGTAGTAATGTTAATATAAGTCTATGCATTTACTATATGACTTCATTTATGTGTAGTCATTTAGTAATAATAGTAAGTATTATTATTTATTTAATTCTCTTTACGCCGTTTGCGATTCTTTTTTTAAACATATATTTCACTCTTTAAATTTTTAATAAAAGTTACTTTTCTGAAAGAATCTTCTGTAATAAAGTCCAAAAAGTATTAGAATGTTGTTATTTAAGTTAAATCTTATTGTAATACACTGTTTCCTAAACATCTACAAAAATTCTTCCTTAGTCTATTGTCATATGAATATTAATTGAATAAAACGTGAAACAACAACATTCGTTATCTTTCAGACAATGAAATATTCGTTAAATACTAATTAATATACTTGGATAGCAAGTGTTAATGTTATTATCGTAAAAGTATTTTTTCTATAAATTGAAAAAAAAATTCAGACCCGAAAGGGTTAAGATTCGAGTTGCGGGTAACCGAAATTTATCTCGGCGGGCTCGGGTCATGGTGTAGTTCGAAGAAAAATTTTTGGCGGGATTCGGGTTCAGATATGCATGAAATTATCAGGTTCGCGTCAAGTACAACCTGACAAGCGTAGAACTCGAATACTCATTGCGCATGATTCAGTGTCTTCCCATTGCATTTTATGCGACAAAATATTTAGACTGTTTGAACATTCAAGTGATAATGATAAAAATCATACTCATATATTTTATGTAATTTTTTTATGTTATCAATTCATTTTAATACACGACTTATTTTAGAAATTTTCTCCACTATTTGTACACTTTATTAAATCTCTCTAACAAATAAATAACAAAAAAAAAAAAAAAAAAAAAAAAAAACACGAAAGGGAAAACAAAATCTGTGCACAATTCAGTTTCTTTTCTAAAAGTCGAAGAATGAAATTGTTTACCCTCAAGATTATAAATTTGCAAAAAGGGTATACAGTATTTATTGTTATACATTAAAAAAAATGAATAAGCAATAGTCCTTTCTATGCCCAATTTTTTCAAAACAAAAATTTTTATACATCTACCTTGAAAAATTTGCTTAGTATAAGTTGAAATGTGTGCAGGAAGTGTGTTAATATTTTGAAATTCATTTTAGAAGTTTGGTTGAAATTGCGTTAAAGTTTTTTTTAAAGTAATATGAGAATTGGTACTTAAAAAAGCATATGCATTCATGTGAAAAACCTAAAAATATAATGCAAATTTTCTGTTATTCAGGATAAAGAAAATAGCCCCAAAGATATATTGAATTTAAATTTCCTATAAATTAACTATTCGTTTCTTAAGGTTGTTTATTTAATTATTTATTTATAAATTAACAAATATTTGTGAGAAATAAAAATTTACTTCAGTGTTCGTACGATTTAAACCTTTGAAGGGAAGTGGGTTAAAATATACCCCACTTAATTTTAATTGCAAAATGGCACATTGACACCAGTATTTTGAAATGAAAATTTTAATTTTATCAAATTTTGAAGAAAAGCTTTTATTTATTTTGAAATAAATTTGTTTTTAAAATCTGATGTCGTTCAATCATTTCAGCATTTTAAGAATGGGCAAGCTTTGCCCTTCAAAGGGTTAATGAGAAATTTATAGTTCATATCAGATAATAAAGATAATGCAAAATGACTTTGATTTATTTCAACTTCTAATGACCTTGGTATCATTTTTGCTACTATCAGTGCTACCGATTTAAGAGATTTTTTTATTCGGATATAAAGCATTCTTGCCAAAAATTTAAAATAGCCCCTTTACCAGCATTTACATAAAGTAACTATCTTATTTAATGAAAATAAAATCCATTTTTCATATATAGCGAACCGTACTTTACGAAATTTCTTATACTAAAACATCTAAAATTGCCTAAATTCTTTGATCCGTACAAACTCTGTACTGTAACACTAGCCGGCGAGGGACCAATTTGACCCCTACTAAGGGAATGTATTTAGGTTCGAACTATAAATTTCTTTCTAAAATATGTTTGTAGGAAACAAAGAAAAAAAAAACCTGTTATATAAATAACTTAATAAGTTTTAAATAAAAATTCTGGTGTTCCCTAAATTAAAAATACATAACGTACAGGATGGTTAGTTATTAACGTCAGGTGTTCAGAGCCCTTTAGGGAGTAAAGTTTTGGGCGAAACATAACCAAATTTGATCAGCATACATAGTAGACCATGGGATTTCGAATTCTTAAAAAAAAATAAAGAAAAAAAAAGTTTAAAAAATTGCCACTAGGGGCAAGTTTAGCTAAAATGCGACTAAAATGCATTTATTTTGCATAAAATCTGCAATTTTGGCGCACCCAAAGTGTATTAGTGTAAATGTTGAATGATTAAATGGCAAAAAATACAGTACAGATCAATTTTATACTGCTGCAATATTGCCCGAGCGTTGATGGAACCTGCACATTTTTCATCTCTTGTTCGACAATAGCAGTTACAACTTCGTCAACTTGTTATTGACTAGTCACTTTTCGCCCTAGGCCTTGTTGCCGCATAGTTTCAAATCAATGAATCATCTTTTGTAAATTTGTTATGCTCATCGGTTCTTTTGGCAAATTCTGTAATCGGTGAAATTCAGGACGAGCATCATTGCAATTCTCGTTCTGCTGATAACGCAGCTTGACTAGTAAAGTATGGTGACAGTTAATAATGCGGAGAACTCTCCCAGCCTTTCCTTTTATACTCATGATTGCTATACACAACTGATTTTATGAAAATTAATGCATTTTAGTCGGTAAACAACGCTAAAATTGCCCCTAGTGGTGATTTTTAAAACTTTTTATTTTAATTTTTTTTTTTTAAGAATTCGAAATTCCATGGTCTACTATGTATGCTGATCAAATTTCGTTATGTTGTGACCAAAACTTTACTCGCTAGATGGCTCTGAACACCTGACGTTAATAACTAACCACCCTGTACTTTCTCAGTTATATTTAAGTAACGGGTGATACTGTTTACATCAATCGATATAGTTTTCAATAATTTTATGTCTCGCTAAAATGTGCTAATTTCCGCTAATTATCAATTGAAAATGCATATAAAATTGTATTTATATAGTCGTGGAAAACAGCACCCTTTACTAACTCTGCAACTTATTGTGACTGGTAACAAAAGTTTGAAAATAAAGTCTAACTTTAAATGGTGTTTATAAAATTTGCGTTGGAGACTGTCTAAAAGTTAAAAAAGGACAAAAATTTGTTTTAGAGGTAAAACCCAATTTTGATAAGATATTTTAAAACTTCGGTTCAAGGTATGGCTATAAATAAAACTTTAAGAAATTTGGATGTTAAGTTTTGAAATTATAAAAATACGAACTTTAGAGCTTCTTATATCAAAATACATTTTAATGTTTTTATTGAGATACTCTGAAATTATAAGCCTTATACAGGGTGGCAAGAAATAAATTGGACAAAGTTTCGAACAAAAAATCTGTAACTATCACTGAAGTTATAAAGTTATTGTCATAGAAAATTGATTCTAGAAAGCTACTAAACAGATGTCGTCAGTAAGTTCTGGTGACCAGTGCGGTTAACAAAAGATCTACCATACTTGAATTACAAAACAAGGATTGAAACAATATGAAATTGTTCAACGATTGAAAGTGCCTAACCAGACTGGTTTCATACACAGCCAAAAGGTTTAAAGAACTCGGACATGATGGTGACAGGCCAGGAAAAGGAGGAAAGCGCACAGTTAACATACCAAGAAACCGGGTAGTTATTAAAAAGCGAGTTCAACGAAATCCTAGGATTTCAATAAAAAAGGTTGTTAGAGAAATTAAGATCAACAGAGAAACCGCACGTTTGATGTCAAGAGTAGAGTTTGGTCTTCAGCATTATAAAATGAAAGAGGCTCAAAAGTTAACAGCAGAGAACAAACGTACAAGACTTCATAGGTGTAAAGAACTCTTAAATCAGCCCACAGGTGATCGGTGGCAAACATTTGTCCTCGCAGATGAGAAACTGTTTTGGATTGAACATGCTCACAATAGCCATAATGATTGAGCGTGGTCAGCAGAAAGTACCTGGAACATCTTGTATTGTTTAACGACGACGTCAGCGATCGCAATCTTTAATGGTTTGGGGTGGGATATGTGCTAGTGGGAAAACACCACTTTTTTTGTTGATCAAGGGATAAAGATTAATCAACAAACATATCGCAAACTCATTTTGGAAGATTTTGTCTTAACTTGGTCACAAAAGTACTTTGGACTCAAAACATGGACCTTCCAAGAGAATTTCGTACAAGACACATTTTCCTGACTTTGTTGGAGCTTAAGAATGGCCACAGTATTCCTAAGAATTATACACAATGGATTATTCTGTTTGGTCCTTCTTGGAGACAAGGCTGTCCTCATAAAACTTTGGCATTTCTAAAAAAAAAACTAATTATAGGAATACGATTAAATATCAGTAAGTGAATAGTGGCCTACAGCCGAAAATTTTGTGACACATTTAAAGCTCTGGAAAATTTGTAACTATATTAGACGAAATAATGTATTCATATTTATTTTGAAGTTTCGTCGTAATATTTCATTAGCATTAAAGTTATAATGTATCATGTGTATCAAATTATTTCTTGTCCTTCTGTATAATAATTTTCCTGTGGTTATAATGCTAAAAAACCCAAACACATGAATACTCTAACTTTTTTCATAAATATATATTTATCTTGTCTTGCTTTAGGGGAATTCTTAATTAAAATTTTTTAACTCAAATTGTTTTGAATTAGTACTTTAAAATGTCAAAATGTTGGTAGAAGAGGCCGTTTATGATGTGCAGAAAAGCAAATTTTGAAATATATATATATATATTACTCATTTTATCGAAACATTTCGACTGGCAATATTCTAAACATATTAAGCAAGTTAAATGGTCATATAGATAAAAAATAATACATTAGAAGAAGTGAGATAGTCATTCAGTAGTATTTCAACAATAGGGTACAGAACTTCGATTTGAGTACAGTCCTTAAAATATGCTCTTTTTAATGTAATTATTTTCTCTTAACCCTTTAACGATCAAAGCATTTTCATTGCTAAGATGTCAAAATAAATGAATGACACCGGTAATTAAGAACAAATATATTTCTAAATAAGAAAACGTGATTTTTCACATAAATAATAAAAGGGATATTTTTAGATAAAAATACCGGTGTCAGTGTTGCATATCGGAATTAAAATTTTGTGGTTTCGTGGCGAAACCAATAAACGTTAAAGGGTTAAACTAATCGCACCAATTAATTGCAAATTTATATTTAAAAAATTTAAGGATGTAGAATGCATTTATGGTATCAAATTTAGGTATTTCTGTTGAGAAAAAAAAACAAAGTTTGGGTTTGTTTTGATATGTAGATAGCTCCTTAAGCAAACTTATATGCATCATTTAAAAGTAAAGTCTATTTACAATCTTTTTGATATCATTAACTTTATTAATAAATAACTTGTTGCAGAGTTAGTAAATGGTGTATACTTTTTTTCTTACGACTGATCATTTTTGGCCTTGCTCAAGATGGGATAAAATTATATGTTGTTATTGAACTTAAAAATTCCTTTTATTTTCAGTTCTTATGACAAACTTTACGGTGACTTCTTATGACAAACTTTATAGCCACAAATATGACCAAAATGTTCTACGATCTCAAACGGTACTTTTTGTTTCCTTTTACATTACTTGGAAAGGATTTTATGGCCTGATTCGGATTTCTTTTAGATCTGCTGTACTACTACAATAATGGTGAATAAAATGCGCGCATTGTTTCTCTTTGGGTTTTTTCGGAGGAGAAAAAAGCTTCTAGCTTCTAAGAATAGAAAATTCAGTACAATTCCCTCTGTAGTAAATAAGTAATATTTAGATAGTAGTAGAAGAGAGCCCTAGTTCTGGCGCTTTTTATAAAATTAGTAACTTCCTTATTTGAAGTTTTTCGCTTTATTAGATACCAAAAAGGTATTTAAGCAACATTAATATTTTTCAATATAGAAACATTTACATTTTTAAAGAATCTGTGGGAAAAAAATTGTATTCAGGAAATTCAAAACACAATTACGTAATATTATAATTTTTAAGAGTGCTCGAGATTTTGTTAATATATCTCTTCTCCAGAGATACATGAGCCGTAAACACAGCTGCCAATTTTTACGCTTTCTTCCAACCGCTATTTTTTAACAGGGAATTTTTTCTTATTTAATCAACGTAAGCATAGGAATAAGAAAGCAAATTTTTCGGATTAAAAATAATAGAAAATAGGGTGAAAGAAAAAAAGAGAAATAGAAAAAAGCGCAAAATTTGGCAGCCATGGGCAAGTCATATTTTCTTAACTTCTAAAAATTATATGGATTTTCTGGACGGGTATCAATAATTTTACAATGCCCTGTTAATTAGTAACTGATGCGACACATAAATGGTTGCTGTTGTAAAGAGGAATTTTTCAGCGTTCGTGCGGTCCCTTGAATTTGAATATTTAAAAAATATATTTTTCCTCGTATTTCATTGCAAAAAGTAAGCTGAATAATAATTTTAGAGATTATTTTTATTCTTATGCAAAGGACCGGACAAACGATGAAAAAATTTACGGAAGCCACTTATTTTGTGTCAGACTTTTCTCATTTTCAGAAGATGCTTGATAAAAAATATTTGGGATACTGTTTTGTTACAAATTTTGTGAAACCATAACACATATACTAATATATCCATAAGCATATTGAGATCCCTACATAATTCTCATGCCTGGATGTATATATATATGTCTTTTTTAAATATTGTCTTTCATACATCGTTTTTTAAACGTATTATACGTTAAAGGATTTTTCACTAAAATAAAATTTAAAAAAGTGATTTTGTTATTGTTTGTCTATTTTGAATGTAAGAAGTGTGCCTGAATACTTTTTCATATACACCTGCTGTGAAAATATGTATCTTAGTCGTCTAAAAGAAAATTCTATAAGAAAAAGTACATTTATCTAAGATTTTTGCCTTAAAAATATTTAAAAAAATAAAAATACTTTCCAACATATTTGAGGCATGAATTTTATAGCTAATGAAATCTGATGCGTAGCTATTTCAATATTCTGTTGTTAAGGAAATTTCTTCAAAAGTTATGAATTTATAACTCCCAATTTTTTAACCTTTAGTTATTTAATTTATTCATTTACCTTCATCAGTAAACATTAAGCAATGAATTTCTCAATTCGTTGCTTAGTATCAGTTTTTTAAATTAAAACAAGTATCATTGTTAGTCATCTAATAAATCAGATTATTTCTTTTAACAGTGCAATCTTTATGCAAGGATGTTTAAAAAAATTCCCCAGAGTTTATTTAAGTTTACAGCGGCTTAGCCAGGGTAGTTGCACCAGTAATATTGCAAGGTTTCCTTCTTGATTCGTATGCGAAAATTTTTCTGATTAGATAAGATGAACAGAACTTACAAAAATTACCGGTATTCAGAGCACTTAGGCACCCATTTTGGTTACGCCTTTGGTATAACTTGCATGATTAGCAGAATTTATAGATAAATAAATCTTTAAATTTAAAGAATATATACGGATGTTTGAGAGCACATATTATAAATAAACGAATTGCTTCCATAAATAAACCTATCGAAGCACATCATGAGATTCGCATCATGAGATTTCCACGGACAACGTAATAGTAATATCTGCGTAATTTTTTTATAATCTACTATCTATACATTAAAAAATCTTTAACAATTAAATTTTACATTCCCTAATTCATAATTATATATATACTTGAAATATGTAATAAAATACATGCGTAAATTTTTAACCCATTTTATTTTTAGGTAGCTTTCATTACAAAAAGTAAAAAGCTACCTATTGCAGTCGTCCGGAGGAAAGAACTTCCAGAAAATTTTGGTATATTTTCCCCGATCATGACCCCCCCCAGACCCCAAAACAACCCTCCGTGCAAATGTTGACATATATATATATATATATATATATATATATATATATATATATATATATATATACATACATCTGATTTTTGTCATGCGATAACTAACGTATTTATGAACCGAATTGAATGAAACTTGGTGTGTACTTACAAGGAAGGTCTCCATTGGGGGCATACTCAGAATTTTTTGAAAAAAATACGAATTAAACTACTCATGTAGGTAATAAAGGATCAGTGAAAATTAGCGGCGGAATTACATTATTAGATATGTAAAAAAATAAAATAGTTTGGAATAATTGGCGTGAAAAGCTGAAAGCGACGCGGGATTTGGCGTACAGTGCATTTCCTCGCCAAAAGCAGACGATTTTAACGCATCTGAAAATTGATTTCAATTGACTTCACTGTTAAAAATCTGCAGCATTTACTGCAACGTCACTCCACTACTTTTAAAGAATATCTCTCTTCTGACCAATGAGAATGCTCCATAGCACCGTGAATTGGCCGTGTCATACACTGTTAAAAATCTTCTGCATTTTGTTGCAACGCACTCCTCCGCTTGTATATAATATCTCTATTCCAACCAATGAGAAAGCTCCATTTCACGGCCAAGTAACCGTTTTCTATACAAGCAAGGGAGTACGTTGCAACAAAATGCAGCAGATTTTTAACAGTGTATTTTTCAATTTGGAACAATTTTAATCAATTTAAATTGTGTTTTAAATGATAAAATATATTAATTTCATTTTGTTTAAGTACGTATAAACGTATGTGACAAAATTACACTTAAAGTAAAGTAAAAATGCAAAACTAAAATTACTTAAACTAAACTTATTTAAATAAATTGAACATAGAAAGTTTTCTTTTTAAAAAGTATTCGAGGCGTAAAAGCGTATTTTTCAAAATTTCGTTTTTTCGCCAACCGGAGATAAATCGCCAAATAAACGAAATTTTTATTATTTTTTTACGGACGTTATAAGGAGATTCCGCCGAAATGTTTTTTATAAACATGTATAACTATATGAGAAGAACATTCTGTAATTTTTTCAGATTTTTCTGAGTATGCCCGTATGGAGACCTTCCTTGTTAGTACATACAAATGTCTCGACCGAGTTCGTTGGCCAGCATCACCCGCCATTTTGAAACAAAATGGCGGCCATTTTAAATTAAAAAAATTTTTAATGTAAAATTCATTGCGAAAAGATTAAAAGTTAAAAAATATTTTTCTTTTACGTCTTAGAACTTAAAACAACGATTCCAGAACTTTTTTATTTTGTCTATATCTTAAAAAATGATTGAGTTATAGCACTTTGAATTTTTCTTATGGCTGACATTTTGAAACGATCTGATTTTTGTCATGTGATAACACGCGTATTTATGAATCAATTTGGATGTAACTTGGTGTGTACATAGTATATACTAAGGCCTGAATCGAGTTCGATACTCAGTTCCATCCGCTATTTTATTTCAAAATGGCGGCCATTTAAATAATTTTATAAATTTTAAAATTTTAAATTAGGTGCAAGAAAGGGAGAAATTGAAAAAGATTTTTCTTTTATGCATTTGACCTTGATACAAAGATTCAGAGCATTTTTTGTTTCGTCTGTATCTTACAAAATGGCTGAGTTATCGCATATATATATTAATCGATTTCCATATGAGAGTGCACGTGCACCTGAATTAAGATTTCGACCAAGCTCATAATCAGGTTCTACTAATATAACTTAATTTAAAATAAATAAATAAATATATAAGTATATGAAAGCTACCTCTTCCTCCCGGCACTGCCGGAAGGACTATTTAAAAAATAATACGGAGCAAGAAAGTTAAAAAAGATATATGCTAATTTTGCTGCTTTTTTAATTCCTCAGACTGTCTGATTGATACTACCACTTAAAAAAAAAATATTGGCCTTATATAATAGTAGATTCAATAGCACGAAAGGTATCATTTCGCATGAACCGACTTCAGCCAAGCAATCTGAATAACAATTAAAAAAACTGCTCGACTGACAACAATGTCGAAGAACTTAGGGAGAGAATGCATTATGTTAAATTTTTTTTCCAAATATTTACACCACTGTTACTACAAATATCTTTATACTCTATCGTTTATTATTGAAAATGTTGTAGAAATCTACCATGAAGATCGATGTTACGGAATACCATTCTTGAAAGTGTTTGATGACAAACCTGGAAGGATAGTTGAAAAGCTTTGTATCAGAACGTATGGTGTCACTTTTTTTTTTCGAAATGGTTTTATTATTGAATGTAGGTATTATAAGATAATCTGTCATAAAAGTAAAAAGACAAGGTAAATCTAAAGATTATAACTAATCTTGAATACATGAGACATAAATTTTTAATCTGTAATATTTTAAAGTCTAATAATGTAGATTTCACTACTAATTTTTAAAATTCAAAAATTTAATTTTTTCTTGGAGCAATTTGATTTTTTTAAATCTTTTTAAATATATAAAACCAAAATCGATTAATATACATATATATATAACTTAACTCTAATTTTCCCGATATTAGGTTTTATTCATGACACCTTGAAACACCAAGCTCTTCAAATATAAAATACAAAAATTTCAAATGGTAATTAATATTTAACGAACATTTGGTGTAGTTTAACAAAGTTTTATGTAGTTTTTGCATATGCAGTGATTGGTTATTTTTATTTTTAGAGAAACATTGATACAAATCGGCTTTTTATGTGAAAATTTAATTTTTTTATTAAACACATACTATGCTTATAATATATGGCAAATATAATAATACATTTTAAACCTTCAATACAAAAAATGTTTTACAATATTTATATAGGATGTTTCAATTTATTGCACGTCAAAATAAGAAGCAGATAAGTGGTTACGTTCACTAAGAAATCCCAAAGGCGAATCGCGAAAACTCTAAATCTACAGCTGATTGCGCATTGCATGTTATAAAATTTACAATTTGTGGTTATCTTTATAGAATACTAGAACTTTGGTAACTTTCCGTTGTCCATTAATCTGAATGATGACGGCAATTATTTTTCCGGAAGAATGTGACGTAACAGAAAAATTTAGCTGTAGATAAACGAATAACCTTATAAAAAAGTTTAATTAACTCCTACGAGTATGGGCATTACAAAATATTACAATTACATTCTCTGGCATAAAAGAAGATAGTTTAGAAAATTTCAGTCTACCCTCTTTAAATGGAACTTACGGAATATTCGCAAGGACCTGCCAAAACAATTAATCATAAAAAGAGTTTTATCTATTTCATGTTTAAAAAAAAAAGAATTCTTTACCGTTGCTTTATTCGCAGTATTTGCAATTCTATTAAAAAATCAAAAATAAATGTTAAAAATTTGCGAACCCTGCTAATGCATCTAAAAAACCCTTTTTTATCTTTAGAAAGTATTTAATGCCCGGAAGTGTACGGAAAGCACAATATTGGTCTTCAATTTTTAACAGCTATTCGAATACCATTGAAAATGACACCTTCAATTACCATTTTTATGTTTAATTGAAATCGTTTTTGCCTGATGAAATTGAAAATCTACGTTACTTTGAAAAAATTCTAATGGAAAATCTGAAATGATGATTAGGCATTTAGTCAAACATATGTCATCATGATGCCTTGGTTAGTTTGGATACGTGATCATAATACAACCATGTGTATACAAACATTACATTTTCGCATATCTCTTCATTGTTACTCCCAAGGCGAAAAAAAACCCAAAAAAACAATAGCTCTCGAATAAACTGCATTATTTATAAACACCGTTGTTAATAAAAGTTTCGTTAACTGATCTGAAAGCTTTGTTCTATGCATCTTGCCTTTATTGGAATGTCTATGCCTATTTGTTGACTTTCTCGGTGTTCCTTTTGACTTTAATGGGACTGAAATAAATGCCTACTATTCATGTCTCCCTTGGGAGGATTATCTCGGTAGTGCCTCAACTGTTTGGTATCTCAGATTTATTGTATTTCTTTACAGGAGGCATAAAACAAAAACCGTCTAAGCCTCGCCCGATAATGTTTGTAACATTGGCGAGTTTGCACGTAAATAGAATTTCGAAAGAATTCACCGCATGAAAAAATGACTTAGAATTAGCTGCCATTTTTTACGCGTTTTTCTTACCATAAAAATTTTAAAGTAAATATTGTCTTATTTAACAGTCTAAATTTTACGATTAAACAAGACGAAACAAGTCTATATTAACCCCTTAACTGGTTAATTCTTTTCCGTTCAATAAATTCAAATTAGCGGACTCACAACACTATTATTTAAATGAAATATTCCTAAAATTTAGTCTAAACATTTCCGCCTTTCAATAGTAGGAAAACTTTCTTAAAAATAATAGTAGTGTCAAAAAGCTTTAACCCCTTGAAGGGCACCGGTATATTATATATACCACTTAATTTTAATTCCCTTATGCTACATCGGCACCGTAATTTTAATATTAAGATTTGCTTTTTACAATGTACGTTAAAAAGAGCTTTTACTTTCTATCATATAAATATGTTTGTGAATCCCGGTGTCAATCAATCATTTGATCATTTAAGGAACATAAGTGCTTTGCCCCTCAAGGGGTTAAATGATGAAATAAGCAAATTCGTCCTGCCGGAACGCCGTTCGGGCAAACCAGTTAAGGGGTTAAGCTTAAATTTGGCAGCTATGTTTGAAAATGGTACAGTATCTCTCTGTAATATCAGAATTTAATCATACAAAGTGTTCAAATGCCGTTGGGAAAAGAATCACTTATTAGCTTCAGAAAATATTTTAAAAATTTCCGAAGTTTGCACAATTATTTTAGGAAAAAATATTTGTCTCCTGCCATCCGTATCAGAAAAGGATGTTATGTTAACTTTTGGGAATTTTTTTTTTCTAACTTTCTGACAGGTTTTTGTTAAATGGTTTTAAAGATAATGGAAAGGTTTTAAGGATTGTTGGTAAATACTATGTTACATGGAAGTTTCATAAGCTTTAAGCTTTTTATGTGTAAGAAGCGCTTCTGTAATTTTTACATTATATGCGAGGTACACTGATTCTTTTTGAATACATGATAGTGTAAGGATTAGTATTACATAACTGCATCTTAATTGGATAATAGCGATAGCACCTGTTTTTTTTTTCTTTTTTTGCTAATCTCTTGAAAACGCAACATAAGCGAATATTAATTGAAATTTTCCTTTATTATCATTTGTGAAAGCTTTGCGGTTTTTAAATATGTACATATTTCGAGGTAAATGAACTTGATTAGTTGAAGTTTTCAAATTCCTTGTTTTGTGTATAACAAAACCTGAATATATATCCGTTGGAAAGTAGCGCGGAAACATAATTTATGGAAACAAATATTATGAAGTTAAAATAAGATCATTTAAATATATTGAAATGTAGAGAAATAATATATGACAACATATATTAACCCATACTGGCAAAACATCGAGTCTTCTTGTGGTCAAATTGAGCCCAACCGGGTCTTCGTTCGAATGACATTTTATAATTAACTTGTCTACTTAGTACTGTCATTTTGACTGATTTCGAATAATAAAATTATTGTATGTTATTAGGAAATATTCTTCTAGTTTCATGCTTTAGGTCGTTTTACGATTTTTGCCGTATTTCAATGAAAACGGCAGTGGAATTAACACCAAAAATTGTCTCACAAATGAAAAGTAGAGGACTCTTTCTTGATTTGATTTATTTTTTTACTTCTGCTTTTTCTACGAAATTTATAGTATCATTTTCAATGTTATAATGCAGTGACGCAATAATTAAGTAATTTTATTTCTTCGTGAAAGATACAAATTTGGTGCCGCGCAAATTGAAAAAATAAGTATTAACAGTTTGAAGATTGTTTTATACGTGAAACTAATTTATGCAGAAATTGAATTCATAAAGAAGTTTTTCGAAATAAAATAATAGTAACTCTAAAGTTATTAGTAATCATATTAATCTAAACAGCAGTAACGGGATCCAACTTTTTGGGATTGCCAACATGAAACGGCATTTTAATTTCGCTGCCGGCTTTTTCGAATAGTAATAATCGCATTATTTATTCTCTGATATTTTATGATTATGCAAAGTGAAGATTTTAAAATATTGAAGCTTCAAATGAAAAACCATATGCACTTATATGAAGCATATGCGTGACATTTTTTTGAAAAAACTTAAATTAAAAATTAGAAGTCAGGAATACTTGACTCGATATTTCTGTTACCTATGAAGTACTGTTTTATAACAACAGATTCACAGCGATTTAACCCCTTCACACGCAGTGTGTCCGGTCTGGACACACCTAATTTTAATTCCAAGCTTGCAATTGGTACCAATAATAATTTAACAAAATCTTGCTTTTACAATAAAAGCTTAAATTAAGGAGTGCTTGATTTCGTAAAAAGTCGTTTGTAAACTCCGGTGGCAGTCGATAATTTCTCATTTTACTAACAGAATTTGTCCGCGCCGGAAAGAGTTAAGTATCAATTTTTCTAAATTTTAAGTCAGTCAATAAATCTTTTGACGAAATATCTTTTTTTTATATAAAACAAGAATGATAAACAGCGTAGAAAAATTAACCCCGCAGATTCGTCTCTAGTTCGATTATCATAGCATGAAATACATGAAATTCTACCTAAAGTCTTATCGAAAATAATAAATTCAGGAAATGTTTTTCATAACTGGTGTCAAAGGTACCACAAAATCATTATATGCGTTATTTTTCTATATCAAATAACAACGTAACCCCCCTTTTTCTCGATCTTCAGAATTTACCCGGAATTTTTCGCGGGGTCTGAAATCTTAGTTTACAGTTTAGTTTCAAATTTTGCATCTGGATGACTGCCGTGTCGATGTCATTTGTCTACACGTAAAATAAGTGGAATAGGATGCTTTGTTGTTATAATGTGATTAAAAGACTGAGAGGTTCTGTGTTCCGGTATCTATCAAATTTGCGTGAAACGTGTGGACTAATTGAAAAACAATAAAAAAGAGAATTTAAAAGAAACATCAATTCGTTATTTTATCTAATGGTTCATTGTTTTATGTCAGACATATGTGATAATGTGTAGATTAAACAGCCACTCAGCTTCCAAACTTATTTGTCAAACGATAGAAATGAGAAAAACTATGGAGGTTTAAACACGTAGAAAATCACGTATTAGTAACTAATTAAAAATATTCATCATGTTTCACAGCATTAATACAAATAAAAAATTTTAATTTGTTTTTAAACAATTGATTTTTTAATTAAATAAGAGAAATGTAGAAATATAGCAGTTACTTCAGTATGATAAAATTATTAGTTCGTTAACCACTTAATGGTCGCATTTAATTACGGTTTAAAAATTCAGATTGGCTATTGCCACCACTTTTCTGAAAAAGAAATATTCACCTTATTTAATGAAAAGCAATGTGATACAAGAATAAAGATAATTACCGTAATTTCGGGTGTATAAACCGCGGATAAAACAATTCTTTTTTGACCCAGAAATCTTATTTAGTGATTGAAGACAAATATTTACGGCGATCTAACTAGTTATATTTGTTTCCTAAAAAATTCTGGGTCGAAAAAGAATTGTTTGATCTGCGGCTTATACACCCGAAATTACGGTATACTATTGTAAAAAACTGGTGAAAATCAAACAATATTGGATAAAAGATATTGAAGTCTCAGACCGTGAATATCTCGGGCGCGCCGGTTAAGTTGTTAATGTATAATTTTTATTATGTAAATTAATAACAGGGTTCGTACGCGTCCAGGAATTTCATGACCATGTAATTCTTCGTTACCAATAATTTCTTATAGAAATTTTCTGATTACACAAAATGAAATTTCATGCTTTTGAACTATATTTTTCTGTAACGATATTCTGGTATTTCATCAGGAAAATAACGGTACCTGTACGAACCATGAATAAGCTAAAAAAACAATAAAATATTTAAAAATAATTATTTAATCCGTAGAAAAAAATGTATTTTAAGTAATCAAAATATGCATTTCTATATTCTATATATCATGTTTTATTACCTGTTTTTTTTTTTTTTTTTTTTTTTTTTTGTCTTAGCGTTATATGCATTATTTAACTTCTGCTTGTAATGTAAAAAATGAATGTCAAGCATAAATATCTTATGCATCATAAATCGTTTACAGAAAATGCTTTCTAAATTTAGTGTCAGCATAGAAAATAAATTTCCTTCGGTGAACACATTTGACCTTCATCTTAATCATTTTAGGAGAAATTCATCGATTAGTCTTTATAAATGGCATAAATATCCCTGGCATTTGACAGTTATATTAGAAATGCCAAAGACAATCAAGCTAGAACCTGATGATCCAACACGGCTGACAATGATTCGTAAAACTCGCACGCTAAATAATCACGCTACATTTTACCATTTCCAGGATAATTTTTTTGTACAACCTATGTATAAAAAAAACCCCTTTTCACTGTTTTACAAGCCCAAAAAAGACCACTATGGTATTAAAATTCAAATTGAATTAAAAAATATACCAAAAGGTAATGCAATTATCCCACTTTAACTCTAGAACCGCTGGATATTTTACTCAATTTTTATAAAAGGTGTTTCTCACCAGAATTCAAATTTTAAACTATTTAACTTATTTAATTAGTCTATTTTTCTGCTGAATAAATTTAACATATCTTATGAAGAAAATTCTGGTTCGAGTCGAGTATCATCAATCTGGCAGTGGTCATTTTGACCCCTAATGTCGGTTCTAGTGTTAACATATTTTCCTGACATTAATCGCGTTAGGCATTGATTCACATGATATAAATATGCATGTTATCTTTTTAGGTTAAGTTATATGTTTAAGTTATATTTAAAACACGTTGCAGAGATTCAAAAATTAAAAATATTTTGAAACAACACTTTAATGTAAATTCTAAATGCATTTGACGAATTTTCAATTTGCATGAAAAAGAAGACAAACATGTTTTTTCGTTTGGGAAAAAGATATTATGGCATTCACAAAACTAAACAAAAATATATTCCAAATAATTGCATATTAAATTATATAACTATTTTAAAGGCCAACCATAATAATATTTACTTAAAATTATTTGTTCTTGTTTTACGTACAAAATATGTAAGTGGCCTTGCACCGTCATACATCAGAAGTTAAGCAAAATTTTAAAGTCTAATTTTAAACAATTAGTCGGAGTTTTACAGTAATTTAAAAGAATATTTACACAAACGTAAACGTTTTATTTTTTTATAATATTGAATAATTTTATTTTTTTTTATTAATTTTGAGATGCAATCTGATACTTTTTTTACGAACATAATTTTCTCTCACAGCGCTGATACGTATAAGATAAATTAATTTTAATAAATATACCTTAGTTATCAACTACTTCGTTTTTTTAGTACCAGTAAATTTTTACAAAAATTTTAGATTTATTTAATTGCAGAAATTGTGCAAATATAAAAAAAAAAAATATTTCTGCATAAAAACATTGGTAGTAAAAAATTTTGAGAATGGCAACTATGATACACAAATATGATTTAACACTTTCCGGCACGGGCCAAATCGTTAGTAAAGCGAGAAATTATCGACTGACACCAGAATTCACAAACGAATTTTTAAGGTATTTTAAATTCCTTATTTAAGGGTTTATTCTAAAAGCAAAATTTTACTAAAATATTACTGGTGTCGTTTGCAAGTTTGGAATTAAAAATTGGAATCCCAGACCGGGCACAAGTGTGCCGGAAAGGGTTAAAGGCCTACTATCTTAACCATTTTTTATTATTTCAATGAAAAAATATAAATATTTCATATAAGTAGAAAAATTCAAAACATATATATATATATATATATATATATATATATATATATATATATATATATATATATATATATATATATATATATAGCACACAATAATAATGCGATAGATAATAAATAAAATGGCATACTTTCAAAATATTAACCGAAAGGTCAAAATAATAGATAACTAAAGGAATATTTAGCGTACAATAATAATACAATACATAATAAATAAAACGGCATATTTTCAAAATATTAACCGAAAGGTCAAAATAACAGATAACTAAAGGAATATTTAGCGTACAATAATAATACAATACATAATAAATAAAACGGCATATTTTCAAATTATTAACCGAAAGGTCAAAATAATAGATGACTGAAGGAATATTTAGTGTTCAATAATAATACGATTTATAATAAATAAATTGGCATATTTTCAAGTTATTAACAGAAAGGTCAAAATAATAGATAACTAAAGGAATATTTAGCGTAAAATAATAATACGATACATAATAAATAAAACGGCATATTTTCCAATTATTAACCGAAAGGTCAAAATAATAGATAACTAAAAGAATGTTTAGCGTACAATAATAATACGATATATAATAAATAAAACGGCATATTTTCAAAATATTAACCGAAAGGTCAAAATAATAGATAACTAAAGGAATTTTTAGCGTACAATAATGATACGATATATAATAAATAAAACGGCATATTTTTAAATTATTAACCGAAAGGTCAAAATAACACATAACTAAAGGGATATTTATGTTATAAGATGTTTAAATTTCATAAAATTTCGGCATGATAGCTGGATATAAAGGCTATTAGAATGTCATTTATTGAGGGATAGAAATGAATAAACGTATTATTGATGTGGCCATGAATAAATATTTTACTCTTAAAATACCTTTTCTTGTACAAAGAAATTTCGAATGTAGTTTTATTTCAAACCGCACAAAAAATTACTTTCTAATAGGCATAATAAAAAATCCAATTTTCCGGTAGATAAAAATAATACTATACCTTTCAACATAAATTTATTTATACGTCAAAAATAATTATACAGAAATGTCTTTCGGCATTACGATATATATGGACTATATTGGTAAGATTTACTATATTTGATCAATATTGTCATTCATGTATGTTTATGAAACTTTACTCACGGTTTTATTAAATTCTGACTATACATTTTACAATAATATAGCTCGATTTTTTACTATATTACTGAGAAATTTTTATCTAAAGCAAATCAATTTTTTAATCCGCTTTACTGCAATTGCAATTTACTTGCAATTCTCTAAACATTTTTTCATTTTTTTTCATCCTTAAAGTAATATTAAAATTTCACAACGACATTTTTAATATTCGAACCACTTTTTTGGAATCATATCTATAAATGTGAATTTAAAAAACAAGAAAGAAAACAACTCTTTAAAATTCATTAAATATGCAAAACTTTCACACTTTAAGTGATTGTTAAGAAAATCTAGATCAACCAAAGTAAAATTTCTAAATATACGAAAGTAAAATTTCTAAATATACGAACGTAAAATATTCAATGGTACTACCGAAGTAAAAATTCCAACTAAGCCACTAAAAATTCTTAAATTTATATATTGGCATCAAAATTATTCTAAAGGAAAACATTTAATTGACTGTATGATATTCAAAACTACTTTTTCCGAGTATTGAATACGTCTATTCAACATAAAAATTTCTCCCACATTCCAAATCAAATTATTCACTAAATACAAACCAATAATAAATCCACTTACAAAGAAGAGGGAATGTCTGACACAACTAGTTTCCTTACACTTACAATATAACGGCCGGAAAAGTAGTTTTACAGTCAAATGCTTTTTTTTCAGATCGTGACTAAGTATTCAAAATTTTTCTACTCACAATTTTCCGATATAAAGAGTTAAAATGAAAGCAAATCAATTTTGAAATAAAATATATTTTATAAAAGGAAATATGTTTAAAATAAGAAATACGATTATTCTAAAACATTGCATTTTGCAATATCAGAGTGACGAATGGACAGGAAAAGGTGTTAAATACTAGTATTTTGTTGACGATAAACTCGCCTTTTTTAACCACTTTATGCACAACCATTTTACCAGAAAATCGCTTGCCACCAGAATATTTAAAAAGTGTAGTTTCTTTTCTTTAATAGCGAAAATTCTACCATTACTATAAGGAAAATTATTTTGCATAAAAATAGTGGTATCATTGTGGCCCGCGGGCCATAGGTTGTGCACCCCTGCTTTAGATTATTGGAAGTATTTTCTATAAGAAAATGCTAATAATTCCTTTTTTAACTGTGTTTTTCCCTAACCACTCGCCACCTTAACGCATTAACGCCCAGCGTCCTCATTTGAGGACGGTTACAAAAACAGTAAGAAAGCAGTTTTCCCACCAGTAAAGAGGAAGAAAAATGTATACCATATTTCACGAAACAGAATCCTTGATAAATTTAGATAAAAGTTAATTTGCTTTTAAAAGTGGTGGGAAATACAAAATTTAAATTTTAGCGAAGAAAATAATTCGGGCGTTAATGGGTTAAGTACATTTTTACATATATATTGTTTATATAATTAAAAAGATACACATTCTTATGAAATCTATTAAGGTTTACAGCATCAATGAAAGTAAACATTGAAACATGCAGGTTGGTGTTAAAATTAAATTCATCAAAAACATGTTGTTACTCGTATTTTTAATAATTTATATTGGAAATATATCACATTATTTATTAACATGTCCATTTATGTATTTATATTTTTACATAAAATAAAAAATACTTTAAATTTTACTGTAACTATTTTACTGTATATAATGTAATATTTCATTAAGCTTTCAAAATTAATTTTGACACATTTTATAAATGAAATATTTATTATCTCTGCTTATATAAATTTTAGAATTTTATGATAAGATTGAATTTTTACACTAGAGGTGACTTTTAATCATATAAGCAGTTTCCGAGTGAAAAAGAAAAATATTTTAATCCTTGTCTACTGTAAGTTAAATTAAGCATGAGTCATGCATTCATTGAATGCATTCATTTTTTTTTCTTTTTGTGCAATTATAAGAAAAATTCTGTTACTCCTATATTACTGAATCATATTATAATAAATAGTTTTTAAAACACTTTAATTAAATGTACATTGTTTAATTTATATACAAACTTGCTCCGCGTATAAACTTTAAAACTTTCTTAAAAATGCATTTTCTGTAGATTAATATGCTTTTTATAAATAGACAATATTTTACATTTGATGTGTAAAAACAGTTAAACGTAAATATTTTTTTATTAATTTATTATAAAATATGCTGCAGTAATTTACAACCTAAATAATAATAAACTTTAATACTTACGTCTGAGAGCTCCGAATCTTTGCTTAAAGCATCATATAAAGTTGTTTCTGCGGAAAATGCTATACATATTAGAGAAAAAAACACAGTTGCGCATGCTATGTTTTTTAAATGCACCATTTTCATGGTGGATTTGGTTACAATATTCTTGGGCGCTAAAACTTAGAACTGTCCTCACTCCAATAACAATGTCACTACAGCGCCGGCTGGGCCGCTATGGCGTCCTGGCCTTTCTCAGAAATTCGTCTTTAAATCAATCACAAATAAAAAATGTTCGAATTTTTATGATTTAAATACCGCAGTGCATTATGTCCCTCTACCGCTTCTGTTTTGCTGGATAATTTCACGTTGGAACACTGATTTTCTCATACAGCGGATTGAGCGGAGAATTTCAGCTACCTCTCGGAAGATATCTTGGCATTCACTCGGATTTACCTCTACGAGCTAGGCAGGGTTGCTTGGCGACTGAATGTTTGGCTTCTCCGCCAAGCAAGTCCCAGATATTTCGCCAGGGGAGCCCTCAAAGTGAAATTTGTGCGCATTATTTTACGTATAAGTTGATGAAGTAATAAATGATGGGACATCATATTCAATTTTTAACATTTTTCTTTCGACATGTAATATTTGACGTTTTATATTTACGAAGCTTTGTGCTATATTGTATGTATATGAATATAATTTTTCCAAGATATTTTTATTTTAAGTATTTTAAAGTCTGGACATGAGAAAAAAGTAACATTCCATTTATTTAGAAAAAATCCATTTATTTCGATGTTTAACTACAAAAAAGCATAAAAAAAAATCAAGATGGTTTTAATTTGGTTACATCTAAAAATTAGGATAAAAGAATAATTTAAAACGCATATAGATTATGTTAGTTTTAAAATAATATATATAAAATTCTTTTTTCCGACGCTTGCAGTTACATTAGTCTATAAATTTTGAAACAAAATAAACATTTTATGAATGTACCATAAGATAAATTTTGAAAAATTAATTCCTGTCGCAAAAAATAAATGTTTTAATCGGAAAACTTTTTTGACCTTGGCACACAAGGAGATATTGACTTCGACTATAGAGGTTCTCCTGTTCTAAAAGTGTAATTATGCATTTGTTACTACTTACAACCATGTAATGTGCCTTCATTAATCCCTTTAACGATATTTTTTATTCTTATAGAAATTTTGGAAAACTTTTAGTTGTTAACTTTAAGAAAATTTTAATCCGAAAATGCAATTTCTTGTACCAAAGCGGTGATATCAGATTTTGTATCTTAAAAGTTTTTAATTATATATATATATATATATATATATATATATATATATATATATAATATTAACGCTTTCATGCATATATACATAAACGTATATATATGGACGTGAGTTATAAAATTCGTTGTATCCAAATTTTTAAAAATCGATTTTTTTTCTATCATCCTAAGCTGCAATCTAAAAAAAAGATCAGTATTGACAAACTTTTCCGTAAAATTTAACGGAATAGTTTCAGTTAACAGCAAAATTTCCGTAATTGACATTATGGGATAAAAATTTATATATAAATCCAGAAGGTTTTCCATAAATTTTACGAAATATTTATGCATTGTTCTCCAAACAGTACTGATTTCGTAAGTGAAGTTTAGAAATAATCAACATGCTTGAAAATCACAGTAATTAATTGATGTACGTACTTGTCTTACAGCGATATTATTCTCAACAAAACCTCGGCTTGGCTAAATATGGCTCTATATTGCAAATATATCCAATTATTTCCCAATGGCTAAATACTATCCGTTTAGTATAGATTTTAAAGTAAAAGCTATAAAAGTTGAAGCGACATGGATAAATGTATATTTAAACAACTCGCTCATTTTTTTCTATAAAAAGGTTTAAAATAGTTTGTTTTCACGATATTTAAAGAATTAAAATCTTATTAATTCTTTTTACGTATTTGAGAGAGCTGAAAAGTCAGTTTTACAGTTTTTGCTCATTATGATTTAAAACTAAGTTTGATATATTTATAGTTGACATATCTACGTGTGACTTATTATTACTATCATTATTATATAATAAGGATGTTTTAAAATGGAAAAATCTGTTTTTAATTTTTTTATTTTTAAACAGATTCACACATAAAACTTAAAACATATCTGAAACGTAATAAAGAAATTATTATAAAAGTGACCGTTATCTAAACCATAATAAGCAATAAAGGAAATTTATTTTTATTCCCATTATATCTCACACAAGTAATTTTAAAAATACATGTGTGAAAAATACATGTTGGTATTCTTGCAAAATAAATGATTAAATAAATAAACAAATAAAAATTATACTAAAATAAAAATTTTCAAATTTTACTTTAAAAGAAGCAATTATTACTTACAATGCATTTTTGCATGCGGGAATTATTTTCAAGACTAAAATTTTTCTTGTATAAAGCATGAAATTAAAAAGCTAAATTTTCAAATTTATGAAAAAATTCAGAATTGTATACTCAATAGAAAAATATTATTTCTACAAAAAAAAAAATCTGGTAAAATCTGTTAAAAATACGTTCCATTTTTAACATCTGACCCTTACTTCATAAAATAAGTAATACTTCTGAAATAAGTAACGATACTTGTCAACGCATCGCGTGTTCTCGTGGCATAATTGTTAGGGACGCTAATTTGGAAGACGACTGTTCCAAAAATCGACCCTGCCTGCTGAGCTAAGTGCTGTTTCATTTCTCTGTTATTTGAATCAAATCGAAATATTATGACATTCATAAAGTATTTGTTAAAATTCAACAGATGTAAGTTTCTCTTTCAAAAAAGATCTTTTTTTTTTTTTTTTTTTTTTTTTTTAGTATTTGAAACAAAAATTCTTAAGTACGAAAAAAAAAAAATACGGAAAAACTTTGTAAAAAATGGAAAGTTTTCTGTACAGAAAAAATTTTGTAGATAAGGCGAGTTCTGAAATTGAAGTCCACATGTATATAGCATGTGTATTCAATTTTTCATAATCTGTATTGCCCCACCAATAGCCGAGAGTTCTGCTTTTGAAGCTTGTAGATGGGAGGAGATCGGAAGTTTCGAGGCCAATCGCGATTGTCTTTCTAAACGTTCGGAATCTACCGCGGGGTTTTTTTCGAACCTTGGATATCCGTGCCTAAAACATGTTAGGTTCCCTTAGTAAAAATTCTCTCTCCGGCCTTTATCTCGCATGCAGAAAATCGGCCGTCAAAATTAGCAAAAATACACAAAGACTGTATAGGCTAATAGTATTTCTAATTTAAAGCATTATATTAAAGATTTTTCGGGTTATTCTTATTTTTAATTAATTGTAAATCTGAAAAACTTTAATGCTGGCCAGACAGTCTTTAAATAGTTCTCTGAAACTTTTTCTTCTACTTATTTTTTTCTAGTAAATAATAGAGTTATCAAATTTAATTGATATAAACAATTATCAATTAAAGATACGTATTATTGTACTACTTAAGAATAAAGTCTATTAGAATATTAATTTCTACATTTATAAACAGTTTTAAAAAGATAATAAATATACATTTTAACACATTCATAAAGTATTGTAATAAAAATAAATGACTAAATTAATAGTGCCGGATTTTACTAATTATGAGTGAAAAAAAACAGTTAACATGCATTAAATATGAAAAATATTCATTTTGAAGCTTTACTAAGGATGAATAAAGAAATGTATATCCACATTAATAACATGCAGAAAACGAATCCTTTTCTGAGAAGAAGTTTTTTTTTTCGCCACAATTCTTTTTATTAATTGCCACATTTCATCAAATTGTAGATTAGAAAAAACTTAATATAATGTTGTTTTATTATATATTTTAAAATTTATATAAAATTATCTTTTGCATTTTTCCTATTAACAGCGCATTTACGATTTAAAAAAAATTAATTTTTCTTATCAGAAATATTCAAGATTAATTATGCGGAAACTTTTAATTTTATTTAGTCATTTAATCATGTTTTCTTTTTAAAAAATCTGAAAAAATATTTATATTTATTATTATGTAAAATACATACTGTATCAGTTCAGATGATTAAAATATTGCTGATTATTGTGAACTTTATTATATGTCTATGTAAAACACACTCAAATATTGATATACTTATATTATTAAGTCAATAATTACTTTTTAATAGTGTTATTTTACCCCATTTATTCTCATAGCTTTTCATTTATTTTAGAAATATATACATAAATCCCTTTACAGAGAAAATTTCTTTTTCAGTACGCTATAGTGTAACCGAATATTCCTTTTAATGTTTTAGTATTTTTATATATAACAAAATTAGTATATACATTTGACGAAAATTGTCATTTTTTTTCTTTTGGAAGAATAGATACATGCGTGAAAATTAACGTGGCATGTTACAACTACTTTTCTCTCTAAAAAACCTCATTTATTTTGTGATTTTGACAAATATAGTATTAATTTAATAATTCATAGTATATGTAAAAATTCCTTTATGGGTAAGTACAATTTTAGTTTTAAAAATATTAATTTTATTTCCAAAAATAAAGTGAATAACTGTTACAAGTCTTTCATATATGCACCGTTACGATAAAACTATGAGCAATAATTTACAAAATATAGTAGCATTTCTCCTCTTGAAAAAAATAATAAATAAATAACAAATCATGAAGAGTCAGACGCAGGGGGCATCTTCTTTTAACTTTGCTTGTATGCCTGTGTGTGAACGTTATTGTTTATCATTAATTTTGAAATATTCTAACTGAACTATAGAGCTCAGTTGAATTTTATACATTTCTATGTGATTGATTTAAAAGGTAAGCATAATTCATTTAGAAAGTAAGTTTTAATGTATGTGATAATGTCTTTGTGTTAGTTAGCTTAATTTTCATATCCTAATGAAAATAAGCCTGGTATTATAAATGAAAGCATTGTATCCTCAGTTACAATAATATTAATAATATTGGGACATCCCCAAACACCCGGTATATATATGAGAACGTGATTTTCCAATCTTGCCTTTTCTGGAAAATGTTCAGAAATTGCGAAAAACCTGACTGCATACATCAGTTTTCTTTGTAAACTAAGATTTTGCATTGCCAGAAACACACGATACAAATAGTTTTTTTCTCTCTCTTTTTAGGTTTTCGTTCATCTGACGAAATTCTATTTGTCTCTGTTCTCTGTCTGTCCGTCTGTCATACAGTCCGTACGCAAAAACTGTTTAAGTCAGTTACTTCAAATTTTGTATACTTGCAGCTGAATACCTCGTATCACACGACAAATTATAAAATTTTGGAAAAAGTTTATTATTTTAATTAAATTAACTTTTCCAATGGCATCTGTCTATTATTGCTATTTTAAAGGTGAACCTTAATTTGTAAGTTATGCTCGTAGATATCATATATTGGAGGTAGAGCGTCTTATTAAACAGAAGGTTTTTAGTTCTTACCCAGAAGCTGCATGTTGAAATTATCGTATTAAGATGGATTTAATTAAAAGGAATTTCGCATTTTTAGCCAACTTAATGGTTTATTTTATTACGGTTTCGTTCACCAGACATTCAGAATACGTTTTAGAACTGAAATTTCTTTCTATTTTAAAAATTTTATTTTTCTATTTATTATTGTGATTTAGTACTGATTCAACATTTTAAATTTCGTTAAAATATTTTGTTTTTCGCTTTTAAAAAATTAAAATTTTGTTTATCCATCCAATATTTTTTTTAATTTTCGGATTGCCAAAAAAAAAAAAATGGAATTTTGGATTATATTTAAATAATTTTATTTCAACATTTTTAATATGATTAAAATAGATAACTTCCTTTTATAATTATTTTAAATTTAAATTTACTGGTGCTACGATCTATGCAAGTATTTAACAACTATAAATTAACAATTTGTAATTATAATTTAAAGTAAAAGTTGTTTTGAAAGGAATATTAAATGAAATCCTCTGTGCGATCTGCGATCACACTTACCTACTTATTTTATTTCTCACATTGTAGTGTTTTTTTTTTTTTTTTTACTGCAGGTTCACCAACAGAATGCATTGGCAGTGAAAAAGTGATTATTTTTTCATTTTTAATATCGCGAGTTTAGAAACTCAAGTTTATGTATATATGTGTGTGTGTGTGTTAAAAAGAAACCTCATTTTAAATTTTAAAAAGTAATAAATAGATTTTTATTTATTTATTTATTTATTTACTTATTTTTTACTTTGACTAAACAACTTCGTCTAGGAAGATAAGTTTACCTTTTACAGGGTCCGTACGGGTACCGTTATTTTCCCAGGACAAATAGCAGTATTTAAAAAATAATAATAGTAAATCTAGTTTAAACGCGCGAAATTTCGTTTTATTTAACCCTTTATCTACCGACGGTACTTATAAGTACCATAAAAATTACTTATAAAATTCTTTTAATACGTCAATTAGTGGTAATACTGTTTAGAATGAGTTACAGATACATTACTTTATTTTGTTCCAAAAACATTATTGGTTACACAAAACAAAAATATTTTTAAAAGAATTATTTCTTTTGTTTTTGTATCTTTTCAGCTTTCTTGGCGCTGAGGGAGGGGGATGGGGATTTTTCAATTCGGAAATATTTCTATATTTATATTGTAAGAACATCATATTTATACATTTTAGAATTCTACAAAAGAAAACAATTAAAAAAAAGATTTCAGTAGGGTTATAAATATTTGTAAAATCCCTGTAAATTCAAATTTAATTAATCCTTCTAAATCCTTCATTCCTTCTGAAATTCTTCAAAAATGTATTAAATGATTACATAAATCTTTTAATTTAGTTTAAACAATTTACGTAAAATACTTTAGAATGTAAAATTTTCATGAAATCATAATGCAGTAGATAAAGGGTTAAAGAGAAATTTTCTCTAAGAAAATACCGGTACTGAAGATTTTCCTCGTTTTGAAATTCCAGGACCCGAAGAACCTTGTTTTTAACATCATTTTACAACAAAAAATGAAATAACAATAAAAAAAATATAATAAATAGGCAAGAAATCCAAATGCGTAATTTTAATTGTTAGATAATTTTGTTCCGGTGATCACAAATGTTCTGAATTTTAATAAGAAAATAAAATAAAAATTGAATCTTTCGTTAATTGAATTTAAAGTTTTTGCAAGATGTTTATATGTAATGCGATAAAAAATCAGTTGATAGCTTCAAAACAAAATTTCCAATTACTGTTTGAGATTTTCTCCTTATGCTGTAAGACTGTTGTGAGTAATTTGCTCGTCAAGAAACTATACCTTTACTGTATAAAACCGGTGAAACACTGGTGAAAATTCATGATTAAAAATTTTACAAAAATAAATAAATAATAGAATTACTCTTTTTACAATTGCAAAATGAAAAACTGTTTTCGGAAATCTACGAGTAAATAATAAATATTTAAATTTAATAAAGAATATTCTGAAAGTTTTTTTTTCCGAAATTTGCTGAAATTTCATTGTTATACTATGAATATTTTTTGAAAAGCTTTAATTCTAAAATATGCTCTAAAATAAAACAGATTAAATTATAGGGAACAGATAAACAATTGAATAATGAATGAAATTTGTTTATACAAAGCAGTAGTAATAATAAATGAGCGTTTAACTAATTAACGAAATGTTTTATTTAATGTAACAAAAATAATACTCTCTGCAAAACGTTTACAACTCCTAAAATTACATTAATCGTCTTTGTAAGCAAAAAAATCTATCTTTAAATTATATTTACTTGAATATTTTATATAAAAGCAAACATACGCAATTAAATTCTTTTCATTGTATTTTAAATGCTTATTTATAAATTAGTACAAATATTTGTTGCTAAAAGTAAAGATGCGAAAATGCATATTTTGTTAAAATAAAAATAATAATAAGTGCGAAATTTTATTTTCTGCATTTTTTATTAATAGATCTGTATATTGGTAAAAAATAAATTAAATATTATTTTTAATTTTATTTAAGGAACATATTAAAATATGTTTTTTTCTGTTAACCTGGGTGCCACAAAGATTACATTACCATACATTACATACCCATAATATTTTTTATATTATTCAGAAATAAGATAAAAGTGAAAATGATCATATAAATAAAGGGAGGATTACTAGCCTCAAATACTTGCACTTCCCGACTAATGAAGCTACCCCGCATGCACCTATGCTTTTCAAGCTTTTCTAGTAATTTTTAAGAAACAGTATCTTTGGCACTATACAAAAAACCTCCAAAATTTGTTTTCTATATATTAAAGAAAAAAGGTTTTTTAACACATCCAATTATGTATTCTTTTTATTGTTTTATTCATGCGTAAAATGCACTATATGGCCATAGGTGACCGGTAACTTGTGATTTTATATGTTTTGGTATATATCTGGAAAACACATCAGAAATTATCCTGAAGCTACAAGTGTGTAAATAGAATAGAACAGGTCATAAATCTCCGCGAAGATTTTTTCCCGAAACCTCACAGGGAACCGTAAATAGATTGAAAAAAACGAATGTCTTTTGGATAATCCTCTCAAACCTAATGTAGTAGACGCGTACAAAGTGTAGATTATGATTAAATGGTTCATTGTAAAAAACAGTGTTCTTTTTATCAGGATAGCATGTATACTCGTAGAGAAATTATGGCTTTCAAAAAACAGTCCCAAAATTTGCAAGTTTTTTTGCTTATAATTTCCAGAATGCTTCATCTAAAAAAAGTGTTCCTTTCAGAAAATACGACAAAATTAATTGTTCATAATACCCTGCAATCAGAATTAAAAAAAAATAAATGTATGAAAAATGAGCAGAGACACTAAATAATGTTTTACTGTGTATGCACGAAGGCAATCAAAGTGCAATGTGCATAATGTATTTGCTAAATGTATAGAGCATTTTTTGTATAAGTCTTAAAATCATAACTTTGTTCTCGGGTTGTTTGGTTCCCGGGGTGGTCAAACCAAAAATGACGTTAAAAGATAAGAGACCGTATCCATCCATTGATTGGTATCAACAGCACATAAAATATTGCACGCGCTACTATATTTGGATACAGCCCCCACATGATTTTGCTTCCTTTTCGGAACAACTGATTTTGCTCTTATTCTATCAACGATAATTTTCAGAATTTTCAAGCTACGTTTTTGAGACTTCAACAAATGTTGCTCTATATATTATGTACTAACACATTATGTACATTATTTATTACTATGTAAATAAATTCTGAGAAAAAAAATATTTGTATATCAAGAATAAAACATTATTATATTTTACAAATATTAAATTTTCAACGAATTATGTCATTTAGTCATTGTCATTAATATACCACACTACAGAAAATACACAACATTTTTTTCAGAAAACTCACTAGTATCACAGAAAATGTTGAAAATGACCAACATATTTTTGACTTTTAACATTATAACACGACCTTCGTCTCGATGACGTCTATAAGACGAGATTAAATTTGAATGAATAAGTTTGTGTAATTTTATATTCAGAATCGATAAAAATACGACAAACGATGAAGTAGCATTTTTATTTTTGATTACTATGTAAATAAATTCTGAGAAAAAAAATGTTTGAATATCAAGAATAAAAAATAATCAAATATTAAATTTTCAATGAATTATGTCATTTAGTCATTGACATTAATATACCACGCTACGGAAAATACACTACATTTTTTTTTCAGAAAATTCACAAGTATCACAGGAAAATGCTGAAAATGACCTACATATTTTTAACTTTTAACATTGTAACGTGACCTTCGTCTCAATGACGTCTAAAAGACGAGATTAAATTTGAATAAATAAGTTTGTGTAATTTTATATTCAGAATAGATAAGAAAACGACAAGCGATGAAGTAACATTTCTGTAACTTATTTAACTACGGCGCTCTTCTATGTCAGAGGTCAAAATGGCTTGATTTTTTTCAGCGGTGATTTTCGTCTTTAATTAATTAAAGTGTCTCGTGAAATGGTATTCGGCATATAGTTTCCAAAAGAACACTCAAGGCCATGGCTTTCTGAAAAAGATCTTTAAATGACCTTAAGTTACTAATATTGAAATTCGACTTTTCGTTTTTAACTTTTATTAGCACTGACTTGACTTTTTTTTAAATCTAAATATTGAACTATCGTTTAAAATTATTATCAATGGCAATTATTGATTTATGATGTCTGAAGAAATCTGTTGTCTTTTGAAAAAAAAAATGTGACAAATCATTTTTGAATAACTAAATTTTGGAGATTTCATTTCTAATACATTTTCATTTTTACATAATATTTATAAGAAACATTGGTAAGATTTTCTCAATTATTAAAATTTTAATCTAACATTTAATGAAACAAAATTCCTTGAACATCGTCATTCACAGAGATTTAAGTAAAATGAAGTAATTAATAATTTTTTCTATAAATTCTATAAATTAATTTTTTATTTACCACTTAACTGATTCTTATTTTTTTACGTACAATAAATTGAAAATATGCGATAAAATCATCTTTTTAAGCTAAAATATTCGTAACATTTAGTCTTTCTGCCCTATAATAAAATGAAACTCTATTTAAAAAATTTACTGGTGTCGAAAAGCTTTAAGTGATGTATTAAGCAAACGCTTCTTGCCCGTATCAGGACTCTCAGCGTTCCTAAAATTTTCGCCCATTGTTACCACTATTTTAAAACGATGAGCATTATTGTGCTAATCTATTATAGATGTTAGAGTAATCTGTTACGACGAATTATTATTTAAAATACTGGTAGAAAAGTGCGGAAAATTTAGGAATGCTGCGAGCCCTGCCGTATAATGCATAGTGTGCGATTTTGCAATATCTAGCAGGCTAAAAACGTCCAAAAATCGACTTGCAGTAATTTAACTTCTAAACATTTCAAAAAACACCGAACACATTGTAGAAAAAAAGGTAAAATTATAGCAGTGTAACTCTACCACAACATAATCAAAAATTGGCTCAAAAACCAATTTTTTTAAAGCTTTTTAGAATGGCGATCGATGTAATTGATATTTCCATTGATATTTTTGGCTGAAAACAGACTGATTTTATAAATATTTTTTATGATAGCATGGAATATTTCAAACAATGTCGAAACGTTGTCCTTTTATAGTTACAATCGTTACTTAATAATATTTTATGTCAATATAAAAATTATTCGAAAATTTAATAGCATATGATAAATTTTAAAAATCTGAGAAAAATTTTGTGCACGCCGTTGCATTCTAATATAATTTATTATGTAATTATATATGCACGTAGATATAAAAAAAAATCAATTTCAGCTGCAACTATTTTCAATTCTTCAAAATAAATAATTAAAAATTTAAAGTTGTTAAATAACCATTTTATTTATAGTAAGATCAATTTTATTACTTTAATATGGTAATTTTCATTAATTGAATTTTGACCCGTTAGACTCGGAAAATCTTACGCTGTGTGATTTACGGACAAATCAGTTAGTGGTTAAGAAAATCGATGACATTTTAAAACTTAACTTTTTGAAACTTAATTAAAAATATTTCATTACCATTTTGGTGTCATTGTAACACATTACTGATAAAATAGGTTTGCATTTATTGATCTATTATTAAAAGCATATTTTATGCCGTGGCTATTGAAAGGGGTTTGCTCCTATTTCTTTTTTCCTTTTAATCACTCTAGACATAAATTACATATAGCTTTTAATGTCTTACTCTTTTCTTTCATAAATACTCACGTTTATTCTATGACTGTAGTTAGTTTCTACCGTAATTTCCGGCGTATAATCCGCGGATCAAACAATTTTTTTTTTTGACCCAGAAAATTTTTGAAATAAAATGTAACATTTTAGATCGCGGTAAATATTTGGCTTCAATTACTAAATAAAATTTCTGGGTCGAAAAAGAATTGTTTGATTTGCGGATTATACGCCGGAAATTACGGTACCTTTAACTAATTTATTACATTCTATATTATTCAGTGTTATTTTAAATAATACTGTTATAATATATTTAAACAACCAGCTCTTAATAGTTATGTATTTTTTATATGGCATATTTATTTTTGCTGTGAAAAAACAAAAATTTAAAAAGACCATTTTTCTATGTTTTTTTTTCTTTGATCTAAAAAAAAAATAAAATTGCTGTTGTAATTAGAAAATATTTATGTCATCAGCGTGATTGCAGGGCCTTGAAAACGTAACTTTTTCCGCTAGTTATGTTTAAATTAAAATTGCTGATTACCACTAAAATTTTTAAAACTGAAATATTCCCCTTATTTAGAAATGGACTATATAAGTAGAAAATTAGAAAAATATTACTGTTTTTAAAATGTGGTGGCAGTTAAGCAATTGAAAAAAAAGAAGCGTCAAATTAGCGTTATCCAGCCTCATTAAATTGACGATACACTTATAAATTAGTATAACAACGGAAAGTGATTTGCAATATCATGATTTGAATTTTTTTATATAACGAATTATATTATATCAGAGTTCGTACGTAGCAGGGGGTTCTAGTAGCAGGTTTTCTCATTAGAAATTTCTTAAAGTGCTGATTGGTATATCTGAAGATAGATATTTTTCATTAACCCTTTCCGGCACGGGCAAAATCTGTAATAAACTTAGAAATTTTCGACTGGCTCCGGAATTCACAAACGAATTTCTTAGATAGTTTGAAATCCTTAATTTAAGCTTTTATTGTAAAATCAAAATTTTAATAAAATATTACTGGCGCCGTTTGCAAGTTTGGAATTAAAATTAGGTATCCCAGACCGGACACAGTGTGCCGGAAAGGGTTAAATAAGGCAAATACTTCTTTATAAAAAATCTAGTAAAAAGTCCTTGAAAGGTACAAGTCATCTACATTTTTTATATTACCTTCTTTTAAAATGTTTTTAACGCTGAAAAACTTAAAAGTGATGTTTGAAGCAATTGTCCGAAAAGCAACAGAATTGCAAAATATACTGCAACAACATTATCAATACGCAATTAAATTTAGAATTCTAAAAAAATGAAATTATTGACAATCATTTCTTAAAAAAATAAAGGAAATAAAATAAAATTTATCAATCAAACATATCCATGTGTTGGATTTATTTGGCAAATGACGACTGGAACACTAGATAAAAGAAAATGCAAACAAAACATCCGCAAATGCAAATAAGGACTTCTCGAAATTCAGAGGAAACGGAAAACGAAAGTGAGACAAATATAAGATTGAAGACGAAAAAATAGGTTTTGAAAAAATGATATGAAAAAGAGAGAATAGGAATCTTTCAAATATTTATCGTAACTATATCGTGAATAAACAGTACTCTGTGGCTAAATATGTTTATGTAAATTGTAACCACTAAATTATTTTTTATAATATTTTACAGTAAGATGAATAATAAGAATGAAAGAGAGAAAACGAAAATCGAATGAAACCGCCTATTAAATTGCATTTTAATACTAACCCATTAACCGCAAAAAACTATAAAGAGTGAATTTTCATAATTCTTGCTGAAAGTCGTGTGCCACCACAAATTTAAACAGGTAATTTTCAATAATTAAAATAGCAAAATTTCTGACAATAAACAAGGCAATTTTTTATATTCAAAAATAGTGGTGGCAAAGTAATTATTTTAAGAATGAATATTTATTTTGAACGTTATGTCAAGGCACCACCAGCAAGTAATTTTTTTAAAATTTGGAACTATTTCTATGTTATTTCACGGTATACATTTCCTATTTTTTTCTATTTCATCTTATACACACGCTAATAATAAGATAAATTGAAGGGTATCAGACCATTTAGTTCTATATATAAATATCTTATTTAATTTTTTTGTATCATGGTTATATTTTAAATTTGGCTTTTCGCCCACACGAGATAATTATTGAATAATTTTCTGTTTCATCGCATGTCAACCTGGTTGAAGAAAGCAAATTTCTTTAAATCGATATACAGAATTATTTTTAAACAATTAACCTCGCTTTGTATGCGTTTTGTATTTATGTTTCATGTAAAGATGGTGTTGTTACCTTAAAAATAACAATAGTATTCATTTAATATAAACATTTCTTTCATAACATAATTATGCTTAATAAGTTCTGAAAGCGAAAAATGCACTATTTTACCAAAACATTCAGCAAAATAGATAACCAAAAAATCCATTAAAAATAAAGACATTTTGTATAAATCAATTATGCTAATGAATGTTGATGCAGTTATATGCAACATGACCATTTTAATACTTTTTAGAAACTGTGATACCGGTGATAATAGCTTTGCAGCGGCCTGGAATGGATACAAAATCTGTCGTTATTTCCAGCCTATAATATGCGGATAAAACAATCATGTTTTGACCTAGAAATTTTATTTAATAATTGAAGTTTACCGCGATTAAATAAGTTACATTTCATGACATAAGATTTCTGGGTCTGAACATTATTGTTTGATCCGCGGATTAAAGACCAAAAATTTTGGTAGCTCCTGATTTATTCATATCCCATTTTCCTGGTATCAAAATCTAATAGTGCTTTTTTTGTATTATTTTGGTAGTCTCCTTTTTAGAATTTGTGACATGCATTACAAGAAAAAAATTGAATGTAATTAAGATCAGAACTATTCTCAAGCCAGTCTATAACTTTAATACCAGATTTTTTTCAGACAGGGTTTCTCATAAAGTAGGGAAACAAGTGGAAAACTCATTTGTTATATTACGTTATGTTATTCTTTTCGAGACTATATGACTCATTAGAAATTTTTATAATTGGCGAAATGCAATCTTGATTTAATGATTTATGTTTCCATTTCCTAACACACCACCCAATGATCGAGAGGTTCTTTTTCCAGAGCGGGTGGACGGGAGGTCTGGGTTCAAATCCAATCACACCCGTTGGCCTAATTCCACGGAATTTTCCGTGATTCTTTCGAACCTCGGATTTCCTTTCGTAAATACGCAGTAGATTCTCGTAGGAAGACGCCCATGGAGAGAAATCCGCAACCCTTCGGGTTCACATCCGTCATATAGATAATCAGCCGTCATAAACAACAGTATACCCTAGTACACCGGTTGCTGTCTGATCCATGAAGTTTCAGTTTAGATACTTCCGAAACAATTACACAATTACAGAGTTCTACTGAGCTGTTGCACACGAAACATTATTTTTAACCTAAGAAAGTAGCTCCTGCATCAGGGTTTGCACATTTCTATCACTAAATTTTAAGAATATTTTCAAAGTATGTCAAAGTATGTACGTGTGAATAAAGGTTGTGATTGTGAATTCTGTGTTTTAAAAATTACCGTAATTTCGGGTGTATAAGCTGCGGCTTAAACAATTCTTTTTCGACCCAGAAATTTTTTAAAAATAAAAGTTACTACTTAGATCGCCGTAAATATTTGTGTTTAATCATTAAATAAGATTTCTGGTTCCAAAAAGAATTGTTTGAGCCGCTGCTTATACACCCGAAAATACGGTAAATGTAAATTTTCTTATTTTTAATAGTGGTGCCAGAGTCCTTCAAAAATATAAGGAGTGTGCGAACCTTATGCGTAGCCTTTTTGCAAGTAAATGCCTTTTTGGGGGTGAGATAAAAATGCAGACAGTATTATCTAAGACATCTTTGGACAGTTCATGCACTTATATTAACACCAGGGATGTTTAAAATAAAACCTTTAAATTAAGAGTAGTTGTATAATGATAATAGAGGCACATCCGGTTCAGATATCAGTTAATAGATATTTATTCCCTTTAGTAGTCTTTTAGGCCCTGTTCAGGCTTTACATCTACATTACCTGCTTCTATTAAATCACTTTATCAAAGACCTTTCTTTCTCTGTAGCTTAGTGTACCATTGCATGGAATACCCAATTAGATTGCCAAAGGTGACATCAACACAAGAATTATGGTGTAAATACTTTCCGTTTATGATGTATTTCAAAAAGAGCTTTTACTTATTTTAAAATACGTTTCGACAAAATGTCAATACTTTAGTCATTTCAATACTTTAGAAATGGAAGCGCTCTGCGTTTTAAAATGTTAAATTAATTCACGCACTTTTCGCCCACGATATCGATTGAAAATATCGAAAAATGCTTTCACAACATAAAAAATTACGAAAAATGGTCTGTCTATCTTTTTTCCCGCTATTCATGAAAATCGGTTCGTGCATTGCTTCATAATTGTTGTATGTTGAAATAAAGATGTGCAATGATGCCATATGCATACATACCAACTTCTGACATTTTAAAAATTCAAATAAGTTTATTACGAATCAGAAATTTATTCAATTAAAATGAAATTTAGTAATTTTCGGATGACTACAGCATTTAATGCCAAACACATTTATTTAAACAAATTTTTTGTTTCAAAGTGAGTTTTCTTATTTGAAAAAGAGCCGGAGGGTGACAACTATATTCAAAGTACTAAATTAATTTTAGGCAAACAAAATATTGCATTAAAATTGAAAAAAGTGTATTCTTTAAGAGATGCAATTTTTTTAATATGCCGCTGTACTTTCATGTTGATGACCCTGTAGCGAAGATTATCGCTACATATCTTTTCCCTTTCATAAATGCAGTAATTATTTCCCCTTAATAAATTCTTTGATTTGTTTTAACTTCCCTTTTCACTAATGAACCCATTAGTTTAAATTAATTCTACATTTAATAGTTAATTTTAAGCTGTCATGCTCACACTAATAGAAATTAAAACTTATTAACTTTTGGAGCTCTCTGTAAGAAATAACAACAGAACTTTCTTTCTCACAAATCTCTGTTGTGTCTTCCAAAAACATCTGTCCGACAGATACCGCACTTATTAACAAAATAAAGTAAATTCTGTGCTTGGTTCAGCATAATCTTTTATCGGTTACATTTTACTAACATCTGCCTTCCACACCCTATTTTCAATCTCACAATTAATGCCAAGAGCTAGAAATACTCTTTATTTTTGTTTCTGCTGACTAGGCATTGTTATATGTTCAGTTGCCCATCTGGATAGCGTAATTCTGATCAGCAAAAGTCCAATGTATGTAACGGCTTGCTTATCTCTTGTCTACTTCCCAGGCTTAAAGTATTTCTATAACCTTAAAAGATATTCGCGGGTGTGAGAAAATTTCTAGGTAGCCAATCGCAAAATCGTTAGCGTCTTCTGAAAGCGTGGTCTACCAATTTTCTATCGCCAAAGCCTTTGTATGAAAAACTTCTTAAATCTTATTGGCGATAAGCGATATGACGGTATGTCGTTACTTTACTGCTAACCATCGAGCTGTGAACATGTAATCAACTCGAGCTCGGATAATTCCTCCCTCCCCCCTATGCGGGGGACTTCCCTGTCTCAACTCTCTCATTAATAAATGCTGTCCTTAAATTTATAAGTTTCACTTTCGGAGTTTTTTTGTGTGCTATCTATTCCTTTGGTAAATCACCCGGTCCGGTGATAACTTCACCACAGACCCGATATTTTTATAAGATTTATTTTAAATTAAAAGGACTTTGACAAAATTTATGTGCATGTTTTTTTCTAGATTCATTCGATTATTTTCCATTTTTGCAAAAATATATTTGCCTATAACGTGCTTCATATAGACAGTGATTAATGGAAAATTTCCTTAAATAACGCTGTATCCTACTAATTTCCGAAAGTTTGTATATTAATCCTCTTCTGTTAATTAATACAAGTATTCTGTTGGCATTTGAGATATCATGTAATGATGAAATTTTCAAGCGGTGTTCCGTGATATCGAAAAGATTTCGAAGCCTTGAGTGAGGCAAATTCCATTTTTAGATGAAAAATGATGAAGAAAAAAGTAAAAAGACTCAATATACAAAATTTTGTTCGTCATCTGGAATAAGATCTTTGAAGTTAATTTCGTCGTAAAAAGTTGCAACAAAGAAAGTATCACATTATACTATAACACTGGTCAACAGCAGTTTTGGTGCCGGGGTATTTTTAGCTGATTTTATATGAATTTGATGTCCTGAATTCAAATATGGCATTAGTTTTTCTCTATCAGCTCAGTTTTTTAAGATAAACAACTTTTTGTGAAATATATGTTTCATTATTTTAAGGTAAATCCATGTATTAAAAAATGTATGTAAAAATAAAATAAATACAGGATTTTTATTTTTTAATATGCACAAATGTTAGTTTTTATTATTATGATATACAAATATTCAAATAATAATTTTTTAATTATATTATACAAATATTTTTACTCACAAAAATAGAGAAAAACGTCACGGATGAAACTGATACTCATTGAATGCTTCGGAAGCTTCTTTTCCGTGACATTCTGGAATATATTTTAGAACAGTGTCTTTTTAAACTCAAACTGTAATCTGAAATCCTTTGCATATCTCGTCTTTTTTAGTAGCGGTCCTCCATAGTCTTAATATTGTGGTGAAATCTTTCGGGCTGTTTATCGCTTGTGTCTTCTTTATTTTCAAGAAAATGCTCTAAGTGGCAATGTAAATAGTGCACTTTAATGCTTCTAGTACACCCAAGAGATTTAAAACTATTATGATTTTCATTTACCAGTTCTACAGCTCATATTCAAAATATTAGAATAATTGAGAAAAAGTAATAAGAAAAAATTATTTGTCATTTATTTATTTTTTATACTAAGTAAATGCAATTAAATTTCTTATAAATTAAATCTGGAATGTTTAGATAAGATTTTAACATTTATAAAATATAAAATACAGCACAATAAATTAGGTATACAGCTTCCTTAAACACACCAGAATATTAGAATAAAATTTAGATTGGTTCACAATATTAGAATATTTTATTTTACGCAACAATATTACCTTATGAATATGAAGTAAATGGTAGTTAATATTTTATAGCATCCCCTTTAGCTTTCATAACAGCGTACAATCGATCTTGCATACTATATACAAGGTGTTTACAAACATTTCTATCAATATTAGCCCAAATAGACTTTATACGTGCCACTAACTCAGTTTTACTTGAAGGAGGATTTTCTTGAAGTTTTTTCTTCATTATACACCATAAGTTTTCGATGGGATTAAGATCTGGTGAATTTGGTGACCAAGGAAGTACCTTAATGTTGCGTTGGCGGAACCAATTCTTAGTTGACACCGAGGTATGGAGGGACGCTAAATCTTGTTGAAAGATGAAATCAGCTTCAAATAAATCTTCTGATAATGGAATCATGTAATATTCTAAAATTTCTTGATATATCAGAGAGTTAACCTTTTCGTAGACGATGCATAACTTTCCAGGTCCTTCTGCACTCATACAACCCCAAACCATGACACTAGCAGCAAATTTTACGGAACGTTTAAGGCATTCTTTATCAAATGCTTCTTGCTTCATTCTCCAAACTCGAATACCTTGATTACCATATGAAACACAAAACATACTTTCATCACTAAATAACATATTTTTCCAATCTTCATTGCTCCATAAACGTCTTGATTTACACCAATTCAATCTTATACGCTTTTGTCTTGCAGTCATGATAGGTTTTATTTTCGGTACACGAGATTCAAATTTAAATTTATGGAGACGTCTTAATGTTGTCAATGTAGAAACTTCAACTCCTTCTTCTTTCCATTTTCGGTGCAAGAATCGCACACTTTTAAAACGGTTTTTCTTAACTATACGCTTCAGTTTCCTGTCATCTCTAGCAGATGTTTTTGGTTTTCGGCCACCATTTCGGCGATTTTTTTGAAATTTTCCAATTTTTGAATATTGTGTTAGTATTTTACTAACGCTCAATTGCGAACAATGTAAATAATTCGCTATAAAACATTGATTTTTACCGTGCCGATACAAATCAACCATACGAAGTTTAGTAGATTCAGGAATATCACTCACACGGCCCATTTTAAGACGAAAAAGAAACAAACTGCAAAAAAGAATACTCATTTTAAATAAAATAGTCTGAATTTAATCAATGATGCCACCAGTTAAGAATTGGTAATAATTAAAAGAGAATTAATGTGAAATATTCTAATATTTTGAACCACTTGAATAAATATTCTAATATTTTGACTTTTCAAAATAATTTTTTTTGCAATTAATCTTTTCAAAAATGATATTAAATTTAAGATAACAAGTAAGTTTAATCAACAATAAGTTCTTAATAAAAATATCGTTTGCATATTTTCATTAAAAGACATTAAATTATTAAACGATATTTTCAATTTCTAAAAAAAAGGTAATTATTCTAATATTTTGAATATGAGCTGTACATGAATTTCTCCTTTGCATTTGCCCGAAATGTTTATGTGAACTGCCACAAAAGAAGTCCAGGCTTTTTATTCATCCTCATTCGTTGAACTTACGAAAGCAGGATCCTTAATCAGTTGTCTTATTTGTTGTCCGTTAAATATTCCTGCTTTAATATCTTCATAACTCAATTCGGGTGTTTTTACCTTATATATGCAAATAACGACCCGTTCTTATGTAGATTTTACACAAACTGCTTCATAGGACAGAGCTTGATATGCAGTGCAGAAAGTATGATTTTCTTTCGCCCAACTAAAGTGTTATTAATGACATTCCTTTCTCCAACATCCATGTTTTCTTTCTTAGGCCTCTCTTTTCTAATCTAGTGGTGTGTTTTATCCCTGCTATCCCAAAAATATAAAAACAATAGTATTTTGTGTAACTTCTTTGCTGTCCAAGGACAATCATCTGGAAAGTATTTAGGAAGAACCAATTTTTCTAACAGTCCTCTAAATTCATGACAAAATACAAGATTGTTTTTTTAAGAGAAGAAGGGTAGTAGACAATTTTGTCTTGTGTGATAAAATGTAAGTTTGGCTCTTTGTTCTAATAAATTTTTGTCTTTTAATCTCGAAACCAACCAGTAATTCAGAAGCTTCTTTTAAAACATTGAAATCTCTTTTGAAATCATTTAAATCAACCTGGTTGAAAAATTTAGGCATTGATGACGTCTCCTCATAACCACTGTTACCTTTACAGCTATCTAAAAGATGATCAGAAGGACAATATTCATCCTCACTAAGCTCTGGTAGCTGATGAAACGTTGGGATCGTAGTTCCTCTGAGTGAGGAAGTGGGGGTCTTGAAAACAGTAAATCAGGATAAGTTTTCTTTCAGGATAAGTTTTCTGTTCTTCTGTGTTCTTTCAACTTTTATCCTCCCATATGTAGCAAAACTTATCTGGATGATTTATACAACTTTTTCTACTTGAACTCATTTAAATTCCATTCTACAATGCAAACACAACAATCTACAACACTACGAGTTTTACGTTAAATTGATACGAATTCCACCTTAAACACAAATATCATGGAAGTTCAAAAACTTTAGAAAGTCAAAGAAAGCCAGTTTTGTTTCCATGGAGCGAACTCTGAAACTAACCTTATCTCTTGGAGGCTTTTACATTTGGCTTTATGGATGAGCGGCGCGAAATCATAAGCATGCGCAGATCCTCAGTTTTGCTTGCACATTTGTTTTTTTTTTCAAGATCTTGTGGTAGTTCAACGTCCTTCTATTAGCCTTCAGCGTCTTTACAGGGCTATGTATCATAAGGTCAGTTTAAGTGTTCAAGGTCACTTTAGTTCTAAAAAATCTTTAGTTCGCTTTGCATATCTAAAAAAGTAGAGCTGATAGAGAAAAACTGATTACATACTTGGAATCAACGTCCCTAAAATATCCAAAATCAGTTGTAAAATCTCAGGCACCAAGAAAAATTATTTTTTTGTAGGCCAGTGTAATTTGTAATAAGTAATGTTAATCATTTCTAATAAGTAATGTTAATCACTGCATCTTTTGAAAATCTTATGAAGCTGACAAGCGCACACACCCGCGTTATGTTATTCCCTGTTTTACGTAAATTCGAAGTTCATTTTCAAAATTTACATATAGGTGTTTGTCCATGTGTTAGCTGCAACGTAACAATCGACAGTGCATCGCGTCATGGAGTGAAACTATTTTTGCCCTCATGTTCTCAAATTTATTTTGTGTGTATTAAATGTATTCGGCCATAACCCGCAGCTGCCAAATAAGGAATGTGGTATATTTTCGAAACGATTCCTTTTCCTGCATCAGATGACTTAGTTATCTAACTTCCATGCTGCTCTTATCTTTCAACAACACCTTCGAATTTTTCCCTTTTCAAAGACTGAAATCGGCATTAAAAGGGCATTGATTTGGAAACATTTCAGATAATCATGGCACTGATATCAATGAACTTAAAGAAGTGGCGAAGGAGGACTAATTCAGATACAAAAACTGGTATGAGCGTTGTCAGAAATGCATGACATTCGGAGGGGAGTACTCCAAAAGAAAGCAAGTTTCATTTTTTGCAAATATGCATTATTACAATATTTCTTTAATCTGTTACTTATTTATCGGTAGTCTTTTATTAACTCAACAGGACATATGTGTCTTTTCATTTGTATCATTACAGTACTGTAATGCAAAGAAAAATCTATTTAGTATATCCTGACAAATAATATCCATAGTGTTTATATAAAGCTGCTACACTAACAAAAAAAAGTTTTGTTGAATCACGAAAATTGGTTTCTTCCAACAAATTTTTCGTTTAAATATGGGTCAATGGAAATTTTGTTTGAATAAACAAACAAATATTGTTGATTTTTTTGCAATTTTCGGTCTTCAATTTTCATTCGAAATGCATCCGTCTCAATTTGAAAAGTTTTTAATATCCAAAAAGTATGTTAATCCTTTGTAGTTATAGAAGTAAATTAAACAAAATTACGTGAGAGATTTCTAGCTACCGCACACCAATTTAAATTTCGCAAAAACAAAAAAAAATTGTTGGAATTATAAATTGAAAATACAAGACTTTTGTAAGATTTAAATAAAATTGATGAAATTTTGTTAAAATTTTATAAGAGTGTTTTTATAACAGTGTTAACATTTTTTTTTTTTTTTTTTTTTGGTCGGAGCAACATGACCGATAAATTACTTAAGCTACAAAATTCGCTTAAAACAACCAAAATGTACCGTAATTTCGGGTGTATAAGCCGCGAGTCAAACAATTCTTTTTCGACCCAGAAATTTTAAAAAATTGAATGTTACTAGTTAGATCGCTGCTAGTTAATATTTATGTTCAATCACTAAATAAGATTTCTGGGTCCAAAAAGAATTATTTGATCCGCGTCTTATACACCCGAAATTACGGTACTCAGCAAAACATGTTTTGTAGTTTTAAACTTTTAAGCTCTGGTGGATAAATTTCGAAATCGCATTGGCACCAGCATATTGCATAGAAAAAATTCGGTTTACGATTTACGCGAAAAAATGCATTATACCTTTTTCAATTAAATTTGGTGGACTATTCCGGTGCCATTGTGACATTTCGGAATTAAAATTAAGTTGTAAAAAATTCAACCATCAGAGCTCAAAGGGTTAATCAATTCTTTTTTCTGGGTGCAGTGTTCGAAAGACTCAGCGGAATAATAAAGTAATTGAGTTTTACTAAAGTAAACTGCATTTTAATAAAGTAATACTTGCCTTATATAATTCAAAAAACCTCGTGTTTAGATATGACAACCGTTGCAACCGTTGCTTGTTCAAATCCATGTGAATGAAAAATGTCCTACTAATAATACTAAATGATGTCGCTGTATAACATCTTGAGTGATAAAAGGATTTTTTTTACAAATAATTACTGTTTAATTACCAATAACATGCAAAATTTGCAATTCTTTCGGGCCTATATGAAATTGGTCCTTGGTTTTGAAACGTACAAGTACATGCATTTTATGCCTATGTTCTATAATTGACATGGAAAGGGATGCAAGCGCTGCGCCAGAAATGAATGCTTGCTATCACTAAATTTTAATGGTCGTCATTACCTTATTTATTAACAGAATTGTTGAATCATAATAAGGAAAAGAATCCTATTAAAATTTAGAGGTAAAACGCAGTGATTTGTGGCGGAGCGCTTGCATCACTGCATATATGTAGTTCACAGCAATTTAACCCTTTTAGTGTCAAGGGGAACCGTCGCGCTGCTCTGAAAAAGGTCAAGGAACGCCATCGAGCTACTCTGAAAAGTGCCAAGGAGCGCCGTCGAGCTGCGCTGAGCAGCTCTCGCTGCTTTTTCGCCGTGCTGTATCTCAAAATTCCCTTGTGCCCGACATTTTGAAATCAAAATTAGAAATGTTAAAAAGATAATAATCACGATGTTTATATAAAATATGCGATCGAAGATAGTTAGAATGCAATATATTGAATAAAAATACGAATAAGGTAACATGGCCGTCATTATGTTTATCCAATGTTCTAACCCGTAAAGCATGGTGACGTCACTGCAACGTCGTTGTGAAGTCACATTGTGGCTTTGTGACCATCGATTGTCGATGTGACGTCACGTGACGTCGATTTGAAGTCACAGTGACTAAAATGTGAAGTCGTTATGGCCGTTTTAGAGGTCTTTTGTGACGTTTCACAATGTAACAAATTTGTGAAAAATGTGTCATTTGTGACTAATTTGACATTAACATTGTGACGAAACTGTGACAAAAGCGACGATATTTAAATTGCCAGAAACATGTTTTTAAAAGTAAATGACATGTTTTGAAGGATATTTATAAATTTCTAAAGATTTTTAAGAAAGTAACATCTCAGTCACAATGTGACGTCACAGAGTGGTGGCATTTTGGTCACAGATGTGATGTGACCAAAGTGACTCACAGTGACGTCACTGTGACGTCACTGTAACCATGCATGCTAATAGGGAAATTATATCACAACAAGAAAAACAAAGATATATTTTCACAGCTAAAAAAAACCTGCAGAAATAGAATGATAATGTATTTCATTCACAGTTTATCGTTTGCAATTACAAAACTTGTTGCATTTTGGTGTTTCTTTTGATATTTGACTGTTGCTACATGACAATAAATTAAATAAATTTAAATAGCATTTCATCCAACACTGCGCGTGCCAAAAGTGAACTGTCAAAAGGAGCGCTATCGTGACGCTGGCATTTTTCAAAACTAGCGAGAGCAGCGCGACGGCGCTCTTTGGCACTAAAAGGGTTAAGAATACTTTGTTGTAACTCTCAGAAATGAAAGGCATTTAATTTAAAATATTGAAGATGACCGGTGTTCTATTGGTCTCGTGTTTGAACACCCCTTTATGTAAACATCGAGGTCCATTTCAATTACAAATTCAGCAGAAATATACCATAATGAATTCTTTTAAAAAATGTGGTATTCAAATCCTATCTTAGCTCTGGGATTACTGGCAAGGAAGGTCTCCATACGGGCATACCCCGAAAAATCTGAAAAAATTACAGAATGTTCTTCTCATGTGGATATATACGTTTATAAAAAAAATTCAGCGGAACCTCCATTCTGTAACCTTAAAAAATAATGAAAATTTCGTTATTTGGCGATTTATCGCCGGTTGGCGAAGGAACGTAATTTCCAAAAATACTTTGTGTCAAATATACTTCAAGCAAAAAAAAAAAAATTCAAATTGAACTTGTTTTGATAAATTTAATTTAAATAACTTTAGTTTTATAAGTTTTAATTTGTTTTAAGTATAATTTTGTTATATCAATATTTATATGTATTTATATTCAAATTTAATCATCAAAATTTAAGATTTAAAACGAAATTCATCATTTAAATTAATTAAGTTTGTTTCCTGCTCAAAGTCCATTTGAGAATTGTCGATTAGGTTTCGTTGCTATGGATACATATGGCTTTTATTTTTGAATACGCTTAAATTTATAAAGATAATTTTTCTCAATATGTTTTTTTTATCTATGAAAACATTTTTTCCAATGATTAATTAAATAGCTACTTCAACAAATAATATATATATGCAATATAATATGTATATATATGTATATAATATATTAAAGTCTCTCATTGTTTATGTTTAAATTCATTAAATAGGATTTACACGCATTCTAAATATCCAGCAGTTTTGAGTTGCATAATAATCGTTTGCTTTTGGCGAGGAAAAGAGCTGCCCTCTAAATCGAGTGACTCTTTCGTCTTTTCACGCCAAATATTCGAAACTATTTTATTTTTTTACATAATTTCTAATGTGATTCCGCCATTAATTTTGACGGATCCTTTATTACATACATAAGTACTTTAATTAGTATTTTTTTCATAAAATTCTGAGTTCCACTATGGAGACTCCACTCGGTCTCCACTATGGAGACATTCCTTGTCAGCAGATAATGTCAAAGTAAGATGTCGGTTTCGCGATTTCAATTGGTTCCAATTATGCTTTTAAAAAATCTCACAAAAGCTTTTACAAAAGAAAAAAAAAAGGGTGACGTGTATATTAGAAAACTATGTGAAATAATCAACCACTTAACTGATCAATATTTAAAAAAAAAATCTTTCAAATAATGCTTTTTTTCACAGAATTTTTAATCTATTATCACTGATTTTTCAAAAAAGAATTTTTTGCGAAATTCTCGGATTCAATAATGCAAAATTTACAAAAAAACTTATTGATGAGAATGTTAAATCATGATCTAAATAGGGATGTCCGTACGTGTTACGGGCAAATCATGATTGGCAAAAACACATTGCCCTTATGATGTGCACGCAAACCAGGTAAGCGGTTAAATCGTATAATTTTGGCTTCATATCTTACGTTTAAATGGAAAAACATTTAATTTTTTTTGCTGCAGACGTTTAACCCCTGAACTGCCGAAGCTTAAAGAAAAGAAGCTTCAACTTTTTGCTAAAAAAAATTGCCCCCACCAATTTTTTAAAATAATATTCTCTTTATTTAACGGTAAAAGTTTCTTTTTTTTGTTAATAAACAAAATTTTTAACTAAAAAAAAGTTTTGTGCGGTAGTTAATTTCAGAAATACGCATTTATTTGAGCGAGACGCATATATACGCCCGGAGCAGTTAAGGGGTTAAGTAAATATCAATGAACTGTTCATCATTTCAAATAACGAACCTGTTATAATATACTTTAGTAACGAATTGAAATTAAAACTTCGCAAAGATTGAAAATTTTATTTACGATATTCACGAGTTATAACAGATGAAATTGTCGACTGATTCTTTCGGGAGATCCTGAATAAGAAATAATGATGCTGGGCATACCACCAATAATAAAATTTTTATCACCTGGAAAGTGCATAACATCAGTTAAGCACATTTTAAGCAATAATTGACGCTAAATGGTATTATGTTGAATTCTTTTGTCGTGTCATATGTTGTGTATATTTTTCTGTAGGGACGATATTTTAGAGTATCGTGAAAGCTTACCAATTCAGTTTTATTAAATTTTGTATTGAATAACTTTCTAAAATTGATTTACAACCTTTTGACGCTCATGTATTTAGCTTGCGTTGTGAACCTTATAAACAAATTACAAATTTTATTAATTAAATAATCCATTATTCATATTGCCAAAAAAATGTTGAACCAATTCTCTAAAAGACATAAATTTTATAGTTATAAAAGTGTGTTTATGAAAGTTTTAACGCAAAAGTACGGACGAAAAAACAATGCATAATTTTTAAATCATGTTGGAAGATACTAATAAAACCATAATTAGCGAGGAAAAAATAATTTAAATATTTACTAATATACCCAGTAAAAAATAAATAATCTTTAAAAATTACATTAGGATGAATCTTATACCTTATAATTTAGGTTAATAGGAAACTAGGGAGTTACGAATCGTATTTTTTAAATAAGAAACTTTTTGATGTGAAAAAACTTAAGCCTAAAATACAATTTTGTGTTTATACGAAAGTCTAGAGACTATAATTTACGTTACAACATAATTTCTGTCTATATCAAGGCACTTCTCGTCTCGTACGACGATCCTCTGTTTCCTTTCCTGATAGAAATCTGCTCCTTTCTTTGCTAACTACTGCATCACCACCGTTGACATCTTAATTGCCGTTGTAATGCTGATTATAAAGAGGGTTACGCAAGTGTATGAACGAGTGGTAGTTAATCGGCGCTAGATCATTGTCAAACTCACGATCTCATCGCGCCGTATTTTTGGGAAATTTATCATCTCTGACCTACTGGAAAACTACGGGACTACACACTTCTTCCAGCACGTAAAAAATCACTTTAGTGGTCAGCACTTAAACGATGATGACGACCTCATAACGTTAGTGATGTAGTAGCTAGCACAGTAGAAGGCAGTTTTCTATGAGTTTGATCTTTAAAAGCTGTTCGTATAATACGATAAATGCATTAATATAGACTGAAATTATTTAAAATATATTTAACACTAGAACCGCCATTAGGGGTGAAAGTGACCCCTACCAGATTGATAATAATCGATTCGAATCAGAAATTTCTTCATAAGACATATTAAATGTACGCAGCAGAAAAATAGATTAATCAAATAAGTTAAATAATTTATAATTGAAATTCTGGTGAGTAACATCTTTTATAAAACTTGAGTAAATTTCCCGGCTGTTCTAGTGTTAAGGAGCAGACTTCCATGTAAAAATAAATTTGTTATAATGTTACGCTTTAGGTTTTGTGTATCAAATCTGTACTATCTGAAAGGAATTGTCTCGTACATCGACCAAAAATAAAAAAAATAGTTTGAAATGTGTTGAGCGTCAAATATGTCTAGGATATTTACGTGATTCATCAATATTCTTAAAATTATTAGTCGTAGTTAGCAGCAGACATGCCCAATTACAAAATATCTCTTCCCACCTCCATCTGGCTAAGCATATGTTGATTTAAGATAAAAACCGAAAATTTTGCAGGCCGTTTACTTACATCTTCATGTCTTTGTTCACTGCAGTTGTACGTGAGATAAAGGAAAATTTAGACTTTATCTCAATCCTTAAAAATAACATTTGTTTTATGTAATTAAACATTACTTAACACTGCAAATCTTCCGAGTATCGATTAGTCTTTGATAAACGGCCTCACTCGACCGATGTCTCAGCTGAATCTAAATAATACATAAATATGTTTGTTATTAAATTTATTAAAGTTTCGCTATAAAATAGTAACTGCTAATTACTTGTTAATTTTATGTCAATAATAGACTTAGTCCCTAGTGACGTAAATTTATATGCAGATCTTTTACGAAACATCCGTGAAACTTACTAAAATTCTCCTGGGAGCAGAAATTATAAGACTATACAACTGCATATTAGAAGCATGTCTAAATACTATAGGGTCAGGATAAAGATAATAAAGAGAAACAACACCCTAATATAATAATAATTATTCCAAAAGATTTGTTAGACAGAGAAATATAATTTAATTAAAAGAATTACTTTCTGCGCTATTAAAAAGATGTATATTCTACTTGATTTCAGTTAAACGTCTATAAAAGTTCCACAGCTCTCCATTATTTTAAATTTTAAACAACAGCAAAGTATTCTACATTTATAAAACATAAAATTGTATTAAATTCAATTTTCTTCAATCGCCTGCGAAGTTATTTAGCAAATTATGTCTCCAGGATCTTTTGCTAAATGTTTAATTTAGCGTTAATTTAAAGAACCTTTTTTATTAATAAATTAAGCTTTTAAGCTGAAGGAAATGTGTTAGTGCGAGTTTTGATGCAACTCTTGAAATTTCTCATAAACGTTAATTTAACAGAACGTGATTTACAGTAAAATGTTTTTACTGTTCAGATTGTAGTAATATGTCTGACATAGAATGATTAAAATCACTTGCACAGTTTAAGTTTCACATGAATATTATCATTAATCAATTAGGAATTTAAAATCTAATTCATGTCTACGAGCTGTTATTTAATTTGAAATGCACATTATAGAAATGTAGATTTGTTTAGTATCTCAGTCTTGAAACAAAATATAAAATTAAGAATATCGTGTTAATTCTAATGTTTTCTATTCAAAAGTAAAAATCTAAATAAGCAAAAAAAAATTAGAATGTTTTTTTTAAAATAAAAATGTACATATTATTGCTACAAATAGCAGTTTGTATTAGCAGTTTAAGCTGTTAAATTAAATCACTCACTTGTTTAACTGAATAGCAACTTTTCGAAAAGCAGAAAATAATTACTTTTACATATGGTCAATATAAACGTGAAACAATAATTCTAATAATATTATAATTTAGAAAGAAGCAAATTACCTTATGCATTAAATTAATAAGTAATACATAAATACATAAATAAATACTGATTTGAGAAAACTTGGAAGCCGAAATATGTCTGTGCTATTACAACTTAATTAAAATACAATTGTGTATTTCTTGTAAATACAAATCATACAGGCTAAAATTGACAAATTATTTAAGACATGTCTATACGACTCTCAATATTTTTTGTATTAAAATCAATGATTTCCAGATAATGTGTTTATTAAAAAAATAACAAAGGAATTGTTAGTTATTTTTAAAACTCTGACTTGATTTCATAACACCAATCTGCAATAAAAAATTCGACAGTCTTGGCAAATTCTTCTATTTTTCTTGGGGAAAATGCGGAGGAGTAAAATATCTTAAAAATTCACTGTATCACATTTTATTTTTCTTAATTTGTGCAATAATGCTCAGTATATAAAAAGAAGAGGTGCAAAGTCACATTTGTGATGGACCGCGCAGCAAGAAATGAACTTGATTCAATCCTTTACAACAAGGCTGTCCCTTCTGGCACCCGCGAGATACCAGAAAATTTTTACAGAAATCAAGACCTTATTGAAAAGGCGATGTTCAGAGATTCAATAAGGCAAAAATTTCTGTAAAATTTTTCTGCTGCTCCGTGGGTGCCAGGACAGACAGCCCAGCTCTATAATTAATTTTCTATAAAAGTCTGAGAAAATAGGATCGAATCAAACATTTTTTTGGTGCTGTTTTTCTTTTTATGAGTTTACTTTTATTTTATTTATAATTTTAGTTTTTTCCACAGCATGATCTTTAAGTCGCTTGTGATGAACTGCTTAAAATTCCTGGCTTTCTGCCTTTTTTAGTGTAATATCACTGCTGAGATGCTTCTGGATGCGTTGAAAATTCTGCTAATTAGATATAAGATAAAGTTGTTTAAGTAGAAACTATACCTTTGAAATCGAAGTTTGGTTCATTTCATATTCGGTGTGTATATTTAATTCACTTGGCTTTTATGAATTTTCTGAAAAATCATTTTCTATTAAAAGTTATTTTCTTCTTTCCTCATTTTCAGTGTTATGTTGTTCAGTGTTCTGACATATCTGATAAAAAAATTAAGAAACTAATGGTCTTCCAGTCATGCTGGTTGCTGTAAAGTCTATGTTAAAAAGTGATTATTCAAAACTATGGAATTGTTAATTTAAATCATGTTTTAGTAATGGTAACAGGTTTTCGAAAAGCAGATGAGCAATCTTGCACACTTTGGTACGGCAGATTCTTACACTATCAACCTTAAATATATTTGAATTATCATTTAGGCCATCTAATGATTAAGAAATCAAAATTACTTAGGTGACAGGTCCAAAAATAACCTGATCCATAAAAAACAATAAAAGTAAATTTTATTTGCAAGTTTTATTTTGATCATGCTGTAAAACATCATATGTAATTATAACGGTAAGACGTAAATCACTTTTTATTTAATAAACAAATAAATGTTTCACCAAAATGTTTTCACCGAAGCGTTTTCATCATAACATTATGTCATTCCATCGTTTACAATTGTAGCTAAAGTCCAAACTTTGTTTTAAGATTAGATTTTTTTTAGAGATTTATAATTCGAGATTAGATTTAAGATTAGTCTGCTCTGCGTATTTTGGTACACACGCAGTGTTGTACTACCCTCCCTACATTCTAAGCTGCACAATATACATATGATTTCTTTTCGATTTTGAAAACATTTTTTCTGTTAACCCTTTAAGCTCTGATGTAGAATTTTATACCACATAATTTAAATTTCGAAATGTCACAACAACACCAGAAAATACAACCAAATTTATTTGAAAAGGGTTTAATGCATTTTTTCGTGTATATGGTTAACCGGTTTTTTCTTTGCAAAATACTGGTGCCAATGTGACATTTGGAATTTTAAATAAATTTACCCACCAGAACTCAACGGGTTAATCTATTAATGCGTTCAGTGGATCACTGTATTTATATTATACGTTAAATTATTAAATAATACTTTGAGTGGTTTCTCTTCGTTTTGTTAGAAAAAATTGATGCACGCCGTTTCATGTTCAAGCTCTGTAACTTAACGCTAGAACCGCCATTAGGGGTCATTTTGACCCCTGCCAAATTCAAAATGGCCGATTCGAACCAGAAATTTTTTATAAGATTTGTTAATTATGTGCAGCACAAAAATGGGCTAATTAAATAAGTTAAATAGCTTTAAATAAAAATGTTGATGTCAAACACTTTTTTATAAAACTTTTATAAAATAGCCGGCGGTTCTAGTGTTAAGAAAACTTTCAGTGTTTATCTGAAATATTTTTCTGAAACGTATATGCTTTATACCACCGGTTATCTGACTGGTTACCTTTCGCGTATAGTAACTTTTTAACAACCTAGTTTTATTCGAGCGTTCTCGTTCACAATGATGCAAGCGTATCATCACAGCGTTCAGCCATTTCATGCTGCGCCTGAAGTGGCTGATTTTAACCGCTAAAGCTTAATAGTATTCTTTGCTTTATTAAATCTTAGGGATCGTGTCATTAACAAATTAGTGCCTGAATTATTTTCTTTGTTAAAATTCAAATTTTGCATTTTCCCACCACTTTTAAAGCAAGAGTAATTTTTATCTTAATTTATCGCGGACTTCGTCTCGAGAAATAAAGTATTTATTTATCCTCCTTTTTCTGGTGTGAAAGGCGCTTACTTGAATTTTTTGAAACTGTCCCAAAAATGGGATACAAGGCACTAATGATAATAGGTTGTTGCCTGGTGCAATATGATAAAGTTAAAATTATTTTCAACGTTAGAACACCAGAATATTCAAACTCCAAGCATACCGGTTTCGGTAGCATATAGCATACCTTCCTCAGTGCTAAAGATAGTGGAGATTTGCTCATATATATATAGGGAGGATGGGGATTCAAGTGATAAGTTTCTTGACCAATAGGAAAACAGAGGATCCTAGGCAACAGCCAATAGGAAAACAGAGGATCCTAGGTAACAGCCAATAGGAAAACAGGGAACAGCTAATGGGAAAAGTGGGTGGAAAATAGAAAGATATTGCGAGATATGCATTAAAAGATTAAGAAAAATTAGTTTTAATGTAATATTTCCAACAGTCTGATAATGGTGGAATAGCAAAATCACAATTAACAAGATTAGCAAGATTTTTATGGATATGGAAAGCTTCAAGGAAGTTAAGTTCTTGTATAGAAGTAGGTTTAGTTAGTATCTTAACCGAATTGAAGTCAAAAGCATGACTCGTCTCCCAGCAATGTTTTGCGATTGAGGATTTCTTGATTTCTTGTTTTTCAATATATTGCTTATGTTCTTTAATACGAAATTTTAGACTGCGTTTGGTTTGACCAATGTAAGAAAGACCACATTGACAATTAATATTGTAAATGCCCCATGAATTTCATAATTCAACAGGATCTTTAAGGTTGGAAAGGGTGAGTTTATTAGTAGGAGTAAAAATTATTTTGAAGTCGAACCGACTAAGAATTTTAGCAATGGAAAAACTTGATTTTGGAAAGAAAGGTAAGACAATGCTAATATTGGAACGAGTAGAAGACTGAGATGAGTTTGCGGAGTGAGAGTTTTGCAATTTAGAAAGGGCAGTATCAATAATAGAAGGGTTGTAACCTCTATCAAATGCAATTGCTTTAATATATTGAATTTCATTATTGAAAGACTGAGAATCAGAGCAAACATGAAAAGCACGATTAATGAATGTGTAAAAGACAGCCATTTTTTGACTTGGAGGATGACATGAACGAGCAGGGGGGGGGGGGGTAGAGAAACGGCGAAGCTTTTTCGATAGACAGATGTAGAGAAGCCAGTTTCACTGCGAATGACAAGGGTGTCCAGGAAAGGGAGTGAACCATTATTTTCTGTTTCATACGTAAATTGGATATTGTTATCAATAGAGTTCATGATGCTAAGAATGTCCTCAATATTGTGAAGAGAAGTGTCAAGTAAGGTGAATGTGTCATCAACGTACCGAATCCAGAAAGGGAAAGAGAATTTATCAAAAAGAGAGCATTCAAAATAGTGCATGTAGAAATCTGCAAGGATGGGAGACAGGGGCGAGCCCATAGCTAAACCATCAGTTTGTCTGTAAAAATTGCCTTGAAATGAAAAGGTGGTTTGAGAAAGACAAGTACGTGTAAGGGAAATAAGTTCTTGAATTTCGAAGCTTGAAAAATGAAATTCACGGAGTCTTTGTTCAAGACAAGAGAGGGCGCCATTTATCGGAACATTTGTGAAAAGGGATTTAACGTCAAAAGAAACCATAGTGAAATTAGTCGGAGACAAATTTTGTATCATTTTGGCAAAGGTGATCGAATTCTTCACAGTGTATAAATTTGCTAATAGGAGGGGAGAAAATATTGTTGTTAAATATTTTGCTAAATTGTAAGAGGCTGTGCCAATATTTGAAACAATCGGACGAAAAGGGATATTGGGTTTGTGGACTTTAGGAAGAGCATAAAATCTTGCACAGTGTGCAGCAGAGGTCATTGTCGTTCTAGATAAAAAGCATTATATTGATGGAGTAACTAACCTTATTAAAGATGGCCCATATAAACTTCTATCTCGGGACCCTTCTGATCATGAATTATCAGTAATTAAGTCCATAGTTAAATCCTGTCCTCTCTTGCCTAAGTCTTCTCATCTCTACATTTCTCCCTCTGCTGCACACTGTGCAAGATTTTATGCTCTTCCTAAAGTCCACAAACCCAATATCCCTTTTCGTCCGATTGTTTCAAATATTGGCACAGCCTCTTACAATTTAGCAAAATATTTAACAACAATATTTTCTCCCCTCCTATTAGCAAATTTATACACTGTGAAGAATTCGATCACCTTTGCCAAAATGATACAAAATTTGTCTCCGACTAATTTCACTATGGTTTCTTTTGACGTTAAATCCCTTTTCACAAATGTTCCGATAAATGGCGCCCTCTCTTGTCTTGAACAAAGACTCCGTGAATTTCATTTTTCAAGCTTCGAAATTCAAGAACTTATTTCCCTTACACGTACTTGTCTTTCTCAAACCACCTTTTCATTTCAAGGCAATTTTTACAGACAAACTGATGGTTTAGCTATGGGCTCGCCCCTGTCTCCCATCCTTGCAGATTTCTACATGCACTATTTTGAATGCTCTCTTTTTGATAAATTCTCTTTCCCTTTCTGGATTCGGTACGTTGATGACACATTCACCTTACTTGACACTTCTCTTCACAATATTGAGGACATTCTTAGCATCATGAACTCTATTGATAACAATATCCAATTTACGTATGAAACAGAAAATAATGGTTCACTCCCTTTCCTGGACACCCTTGTCATTCGCAGTGAAACTGGCTTCTCTACATCTGTCTATCGAAAAAGCTTCGCCGTTTCTCTACCCCCCCATGCTCGTTCATGTCATCCTCCAAGTCAAAAAATGGCTGCCTTTTACACATTCATTAATCGTGCTTTTCATGTTTGCTCTGATTCTCAGTCTTTCAATAATGAAATTCAATATATTAAAGCAATTGCATTTGATAGAGGTTACAACCCTTCTATTATTGATACTGCCCTTTCTAAATTGCAAAACTCTCACTCCTCAAACTCATCTCAGTCTTCTACTCGTTCCAATATTAGCATTGTCTTACCTTTCTTTCCAAAATCAAGTTTTTCCATTGCTAAAATTCTTAGTCGGTTCGACTTCAAAATAATTTTTACTCCTACTAATAAACTCACCCTTTCCAACCTTAAAGATCCTGTTGAATTATCAAATTCATGGTGCATTTACAATATTAACTGTCAATGTGGTCTTTCTTACATTGGTCAAACCAAACGCAGTCTAAAATTTCGTATTAAAGAACATAAGCAATATATTGAAAAACAAGAAATCAAGAAATCCTCAATCGCAAAACATTGCTGGGAGACGAGTCATGCTTTTGACTTCAATTCGGTTAAGATACTAACTAAACCTACTTCTATACAAGAACTTAACTTCCTTGAAGCTTTCCATATCCATAAAAATCTTGCTAATCTTGTTAATTGTGATTTTGCTATTCCACCATTATCAGACTGTTGGAAATATTACATTAAAACTAATTTTTCTTAATCTTTTAATGCATATCTCGCAATATCTTTCTATTTTCCACCCACTTTTCCCATTAGCTGTTCCCTGTTTTCCTATTGGCTGTTACCTAGGATCCTCTGTTTTCCTATTGGCTGTTGCCTAGGATCCTCTGTTTTCCTATTGGTCAAGAAACTTACCACTTGAATCCCCATCCTCCCTATATATATATGAGCAAATCTCCACTATCTTTAGCACTGAGGAAGGTATGCTATATGCTACCGAAACCGGTATGCTTGGAGTTTGAATATTCTGGTGTTCTAACGTTGAAAATAATTTTAACTTTAAGGCACTAATGGGTTAAATAAAAAGGGAAATACTTTAGAAAGTTAGTGGTACCAGTCAGTCATTTCTGGTGCAGTGCTTGTATCCTTGCGTTCAAGACAACTTGTAGAATGTAAACGATTTTAATTTTAAAAAATGTTTTTATATATGTGTATTTATACTAACGTACGTAATATTAAAACAAAAATGAATAATGAATTAAGAATTAAGGTGTACATACTGAAAAAACTGGACAGAAAGTGTGAACAGAAGGTGTGCGAAACTGGAAAAATATAATATGAAAATACGCTCTATCTTAAGAATATCGTCTGCTAAATAACCAGGAGAATTTTGGTTTCATTTCGATTTCTTTATGAATTAAATAAATTTTAGTTTATTGAAGCTTCCTTTAAAAACCATACAACACTTTCTCTTTACAAAAACGCATTTTAAAAAATGTTTATGCGACTTATTTTCTTCGCATTTACTTAATTTGTTTCAAAAAGCTGAATGATGGCAATTTTAATATTTCGTGTGTAACAACACTTTCCGAATTTTGGATAAAATAAACATGAATGGGTCGGTAGCGTCAGCTCCTCCCACACCGCTGGACCCTGGTTCGAATCCAGCTAGCGGCATGGATGTCTGTGTTGTCCCTGTGATGTGTATTAAATGTATGTACTGTATTTCATGTAATAATAAAGTGTTCTGTATTAGTTTCTGTGTATTGTGGATCATTCGAGGTAACAGCCACTGTAGCTACAGACCTCAAAGCATTGTAAAACTCAAACTCAAACATGAATGATTTATGATAAGACATGGAATTATTATAAAGAAACAATTGAAAGCATATCAATCATTAGATATAGGTTTTATTTAATCAAACTTCTTCAATTAGGACATTGTTTTTTTTTTCTGGGTTTCGATATATTCCCCGATATTAACATCATATGCATACATTTTTATAGATGTTGATTAAAACTGGATCGTAAAAATGGAATGCTTTAGCGGAAGCAAATGACATCCTTTAATAAAAATCCGCGTATTATAAACTCAAATCAAATAAGTTTTCTAGAAGTCATAAAGAATGCTACACTTTTGAAAATAATGTAGGGAAGAGTGGGGATACTTGAGCATAGGGGATACTTGAGCCTCCCCTATTATCTCTACAGTTGGTCGATTTTTCTTTCTAAAACTGGCAACATGGTAACATAATTATAGTTCTGAACATGTAAAAAAGAAATCACATACCTTGGTACCATTTTGAAAGTATGGTGATTAACCCTTTGAGCTTTGCTGGTAGAATTTTCTTTTACATAATTTTAATTCTGAAATGTCACAACGACACCAGAAAATTCGACCAAATTTATTTGAAAAAGGTTTAATGCACCTTTTTTTTTCGCGTATATTGTAAATCGTTTTTTTTTCTTTGCAAAATACTGGTGCGAATGTGACATCTGGCTCAAGTATCCCCTCCACGGGGATACTTGAGCCACGATGTAAAAGAAAAAGTAAAAATTTATTAGACATAGAAAAATAGTTCAAAATTAATTGAAAGTGGTTTTCAATTGAAGAAAAAATATCAAATTTTCATTTTCAATATTTTATTTTGTTCTAAGAAATTATAAAATATTTAAAAAAAATTAAATTTTAAAAAATGGCTCAAGTATCCCCATCTTCCCCTAATCGAAATCACCCACAGATAAAATACGTTTAAAAAAATAGAATGTCTTTATATAAGAGCCGTAACATACATTGTGCGTACTGAAATCGGAATTCTTAGTCCAGAAAGAGCTATTTATATAACAGAACTTGATGATTCTGATCTGGATGAATTCGCTTAGCCGAGTTAGACAAGAAAGGAAAGAAGATCCTGGCAATAATTCGATGTATATAATAATACCAGTTTCCCAAAGTTTGTTCAAAATTATCTCAACATAAAATTTTATTGCTATTTTTTAAAACATTCTACTAAAATTTTGTCAAAATAACATAATTTGTTTATTTTAATTTTTCATAATTCTATATAATCTACATACTTAAAACATAAGCCTCTTATTTAGTCATCTGTCCTGAGCTTTCTGTGGAATCAGTTTTAGTAAGTATTTTTTGAAATTGATTGTAGATAGTTTTCCTTTTTGCAGAGAAGAGGGAAATAAGGAGATTAATTTGAATGTGTTGATGCCATTTTCTGATAAAAATTTGAAATTGTTGATAAAAGTTTTTGTATAGCATTTAGTGTCGCAAAATCTCATGAGGTGGATAAAGGGATCTCGGAAAATGACGTACTGCTTTTAAAAACACGTATTCTTTTTATAAACATTCCATATTTTTTCCTTTTGTACGTGTAGTATTAATAAGTTTCATGTACTAGGCAAAAAGTGAAAATGACGTCTTATTTAAAAGATAACGATCATTTTCATAGATAAAGTCAAAAACTTTAACATAAATGCGTCTAAAAAATTTAAACTGGGGCTTTCTTCTGCGATACTAAGGTTAGAATCTCAAGATAAGAGTGCAATTGTTCACATGCAAAGATGTTGCTGACAGTCGTAACTTCTGATATTGAGTTTAAATGATTTAAAACAAATCAAATAAAAATACCAATTTATTAAAAATCGTGAAAACGGATCTGATAACAGTGCATGTAAATTTTGAGAAGGTCAATATAAAGTCAGGTTTAGATTTCACGGGAAAAAATTCTATGATCATGCCAAAGTGGAATAAATTTTGTTGCTTTTCATTCCGGTATACCAAGCATAACTTCAATTGATAACTTCATCATAATAATTGATCTTTATTATATTTTACTGATTACGTCTATATCTATATTTTAAAGGAGCAACGTATCTCTGAGTAACGCTGATATCATTTTGCGAATGGCAACACCTCAACGATCAAATTCAGTTTTGAAATTTTCCCTAATGCTTCTGACAATCGTACATTTTTAATTTTTAGAACGTCATTTAGAGGAGAACTCTACTAATTTGTTTAAAAACTGATTAATTAATTGATCCGTTATGTTTTTATAAATAATCTTGAAGCATGATTCTTGCAATTCATCTTGTTATAAATAAATAGGTAAATAAATACAACTTCTTCTATGAATAAATAAATAAAATAGTATACATAAAACTCAAGCTTTACAGACATGTTATTGAAGTATTTTCTTAAAACTGTGAAATCATCAAACTATAAAAGAATGCCGAAATCCACAAAACCTTGGATTAATAACACATGCAGTTAATACGAGAATATTGATAGTATTCTTAGAATTCGTATTTTTTCATATGAAAAATGCTTTTTTATTTTTAGTGGGCAATCCAAAAATATACTCTTTGTAAATTTAAGCATTAATTTTCAATTAAAAAAATGTTTTCACCTATATTCTGCAACTCTGGAAGCAAGTATACTATGCCCTAGTAAAGCTAATAATCACTGGAGTGATTACTAAAATATACTAACTAAAATACAAAGTTTGTAAACATTCTGTAACTTAATGTAATCCACGTAGTTTAGTTAAATCCTCTGTTTAAGATTATTCAAGAGCAAATATTTTCAAGAAACTTATTCATTGAATTGTGGAAAGAAAACGCTTCACTTTACAGCAATAATTTTTATAATTTTGACTAAATTCTACGATGGGGATAACGGAAATTATCAGAGAAGTATATATACCAATCCAATAAGAGAAATACAAAGGTTGTATACATCTTGCAATTCAATGTTCAATATTTTTCCAGTGACACGTTTTCATGAAATAATGCAATAAAAGATTTCTTGCTGTCAAACTGAATCTTTGTTGTTCTGTCAAGGAGGGGATTAATAGCAAATACACTTGAAAATAAACAACTAACAGATTTTTGTCATTTTTTCCCGATTTTTCAAAGCCGGTGACAAAAAAAGCTTATATTGATTTAAGTAAGTTCCTTTAACTGTTTTTATGACTCTTTGTATCTACAATAAATGAAAACATCTTTATATGCATTTCAAAAGTAATTAGAGAGGATATATATAAATGAAGTACTACGAAACTTTAATTATAGCAGAATAAATTGGATAAAATAAGAATTTTAGACAATTTTAGGTAATTAGCAATTAATTTCGATAAAATAAAGTGCTAATTATCTACAGTTTTCCATTATATTCACTAGATGCAGAAAAGCTTGTATTTAACTTATTAACAAGCAATTATTATTTTTTATTTCATGTTTGTTTTCTGTTTCAAGTTTAATGATTTGTACTGTCACGTTTTAGCATAGTATTAGCATTCGGAATAGCATTGGTTGTACATTTGTTATTTCTTTGTTTTTTATTGTTAAACATATGAATCGTTATTTCCATGGAAATTAAAAAATGAAGAATGTTTTTATAAAACAAAACTTTATATGTAGCGTAATGTGAGTTTGAAAGTTAACTATTAAAAAGGAATACATTTAATATGCATAGTGAAATTTTATAATGAACTAGAAATCTTCGCCCGCTACGCTGGTCGGTTTCTCTAAAGCGAACTTGAATCAAACGAAGTACAACTAGTAAATATTAAAAAAAAACTCAAAATCTAATCAAACATCGAATCAAACATTGCTGTCTTATTCGTATAATCTTACATAATCCTGCTCAAAGGCGATGTTGACAACATAATAGACAAAATAGCTCTAAAATGACTGAAATACGTTTGTTTAATTATATTTTTTTGTGCGTGTGTTATCTTGAATTATCTTCTACCTAAAGCTGCTGCTGAAATATGGTGAAATATCTCAGAAGCACTGGAGGTGTCTAATTTGAAATAACGGCTTTCCAATGATATCTCAGATGAGGAGTGTAGACCAAATTTAGAAAATTGTCCACCCCCCTCCCCAGGGATCTAACTATCACACCTCAACTGTATAAAACCTTAGTTTCTGTTTCAAATTTTCAAATATTATAACTAATGTTTATCAGAGGGCTCCATAAGAAAATCCCGTCTGCAATGATGAAACACTAAAATTTCAAATAATCTCGAAAACTGCCCCCCCCCCCCGGTGGAGAAAATCGGAAGTGCGAGAAGAAACATTCATAATATGAAACAGCTGTCCGAGGACTTTCCGATGATATGTCACATGACGGGCCCTAAAAATATTTGGAATTTTTGACCCCCACTTTAACACCCTCGGTGGTGGAAATTTTAAAATCTCCTTAACCCGTCTTTAACTATGTTTTTCTGCCGTTTCACGCTTCTACTTAATAGGACTGCTAACATGTGCCTAATGTTCTAAATTGTTCGACCCCCTGTTAACCCCCTCAGGGGGTGCAATATCTAAAATCGATGAAATCTGTGTTTAATTATTTTTTAGTAGATTTATTTCCTGGAATTTCACGCTGCTACAATAAATGGCTGCTGAGATATAGGAAGATGTTCCAGAAATTTCGACGCCTCACTTGCCTCTCTTAGAGGGGGAATTTTCAAAAATCCCAACTATAAGTACGCGCTTACATCATAAGAAGTACAATTTTCATGTTTCCACATTTAGTAGATTTTAGATATGCGTTGATTATCAGTCAGTCATGGCGAACTATTTTATATATGTGTAGATAACAATATATATTCGTCATTTAAAAGGACAAGGAAACTTCAAATTCATTCTGTTTTTGTTGCTGTTAATTTGCACTCTAATTCTACTTAAGGACACATTACACAAATTATTACATATATTTATCGGACAAGCCAAAGAAAAACAACCTGAAGAAAATCAAGGAGTTTTCCAAAATATTCATTCGTTATGAAAAATTTCGCATTTCATATCAAATAAAATCCTTTTTAATTTTATGCCAATTTGATTTTCATATTGAAATAAAACTGTGCATCGAATTTTATATAACTGAAAAAAAATGTGTGAGAAAAAAAATATTTTCTCAATTTTATGACATTTTTAGCATTTTTACATTATATTTCTGCACTTAACTATTTTTTCCAATTATATAGGGGAAGATGGGGATACTTGAGCCATTTTTTAAATTTTAATTTTTTAAAATTTTTTAGAATTTCTTAGAACAAAATAAAATATTGAAAATGAAAATTTGATATTTTTTCTTCATTTGAAAACCACTTTCAATTAATTTTGAACTATTTTTCTATGTCTAATAAATTTTTACTTTTTCTTTTACATTGTGGCTCAAGTATCCCCATGGAGGGGATACTTGAGCCAGATGTCACATTCGCACCAGTATTTTGCAAAGAAAAAAACCGATTTACAATATACGCGAAAAAATGCATTAAACCTTTTTCAAATAAATTTGGTCGAATTTTTTGGTGTCGTTGTGACATTTCAGAATTAAAATTTTGTGGTAGAAAATTCTACCAGCAGAGCTCAAAGGGTTAATCACCATACTTTAAAAATGGTACCAAGGTATATGATTTCTTTTTTACATGTTCAGAACTATAAATATGTTACCATGTTGCCAGTTTTAGAAAGAAAAATTGAACAACTGTAGAGATAAAGGGGGTGGCTCAAGTATCCCCTATGCTCAAGTATCCCCACTCTCCCCTATATTTAAAAACAAAACTATGAAAGCTTTTATTTTTATATGTTAACAAAACTTTATAAAGTTTAAAATGTTCAAGTAAAATTCCTTATTTTTTTTCTATGTAATAAATAAATTTCATCTATGCTGATTGCTCTATCTGTATGTGTGTGCGATGGCTAGAATAATCTATGGCACTTACCAGGGTAAATTTTTTTGTAAAGATAGACGAAGGCCTACTTTAATGTACCTGAGCCTCAGAATTTTAAAATTCTTATAAATATTTGAGTTATTAACCAAATACTGTAACCCACTTTCATTAAAAGCCCATCTCGGTTGTTAGGATATTGGAGTATCAAGGCGCATGCGCTTATACACTTAACGGTCGAAAATGTAGAATCCCTAAAAATATTTCGGAGGTATTTTGTTAATATTTTATAACTAACATAGTCCAAACGGCCTAATAAAGATAAAAACGAAGACACGTTATGATATATCGTACTCTTACATCTTAACCCTTTCAAAGGTAATGAACTTCAATTCGTAAAATGCTGAAATCATTGACTAGCACCAGATTATGAAAATAAATTTACTTCAAAAGTAGTAAAAGCTTTTGTTCACATGCTTAAAAATATTATTTTTTTCATTCCTAATTTATGGTGTCAATGCGGCGTCTCCCAATTAAATTTAGGTGGGGTATATTTTATCCCACCGCCCTTCAAAGGGTTAAATGCGAGGTATTTTTTAATAAACTAAAAATACCTCTAATTCATCCCTTGAAAAAAGTACAAAAAGTGTCATTTTTTTTAAAAAACGTTTTTCTCCGTTGTTGCAACACTTCCCCATACTGAGATTTTGAGGGTACTGACAAAAACAAATATGCTTATAAAACTAAAATTTTTATTAAAACGGCGGTATAATTGCTTTAAAAATACGAATTTTAACCATTTCAAATACACCGTCAACGCAGGTCACTTTAAGCCTCATCGAGAGGCTTTATATTTTGGTGCGAATTCTTTCCGTTTCTGATAAACATTATCCTCTAAAGTATGCATATTTCTATATGAAAATTTAAAAAGGGTTTGGTTTTAGTTATATTTACAACCCATTATAAATTCAAAGAAATCAAAGAATGTAATAACAGTATATGAATATAATAAATATTGTAATTTTTATACATATTAACACAACACTTTTCCTTGCATTAATAAAAACTGAATTTATATTCATATTTAATAATACATTTTAATATATTACATTACAGAAAACTGAACAAATGAACATTTTATACAACACATTTTTTAATGAATCTTTTTAAATCGTGTGAAAAAACATAAATACAAAAGCCTGTTTCATGAGAAAAATGCAAAATTATCAATAATAATTATTAAAGTAGTTATACTAGTAAAATAATAGTTAATAAAGCTGTTATTTATAATAAAATTATTTAACTCACGAAACAAATTAGAAGAAAATATTCTTCGTACTTCTTTTTTTTAAATAATAAGTATGAAAACCATTAAAATATCAATATATGTGCTTTAAAAAGGAAATTTAAAAAAGTATAAATTTAACAAATATACTACTCTTTTTTTAAAAACTGAAATATTAGACACATGTATTCCAGTAAAATAGCAAATAAAGCCTTTGTGCAAAAATGTTTAAAAATAGAAAACCAACGATTATAAATGCACAAATAATGTATAAAATTGTAGCAAATAAATGTACAAATAATGTAAGAAAATTTATCAAAGGTAGCTTTTCATACATTATTTGTGCATATATAATCGTTAGTTTTCTATTTTTAAACATGTATTCTGGTTAATAAGAAATTATATTAATTAGTGAAGGGGGACTGTCTATAGTGCAAGAAAATTTTTATTGATTTAAAAAAAAACTATGGTAATTTTTTTAGGTAATGGCAGAAATAGTAATGACATATACTTATTTGCGAAATAGTTAAAATAGAAAGAAAATCTTAGTTTTCGTCAAAGTAAACTATAATAATTTGATTAAAATAATGAATACTGAAAAGAATTTAGCTGTTTATATTCTTTATCTTAGACTAGAATTTGGTTATTATTTAAATTTAGCTAACTACTATTTAAATCTATATCTATACATGATAGGCATACATGATAACCTAAAAGCATTTTTTTTCAGTATTCAGTATATTATATACAGGGCACCCACAGGTCCATTCTTAGAAAACCAGGGCATTTTAACGAAAAAATACATGTTAAGTTTTTACAACAGACAAATGTCTCAACATACTTGTTCCTTATGTTGATATATAAAGATATATTTTATATTTAATGTCTAATTCTGTATTTTGATTTTCATACGCAACTCTGACCACAATCGACAGAGGAAATTTATTTTCATACTCCCATCCTATACACTCTCGTATGAGCCAAATCCAAGTTAGAGATAAACAACAGACTAAATACCAGTATTTAATAAAAGTTACCTACTTCTTACTAAATATCGATTTTTTTTTCTAAATTTTGAATTTAAAAAGATGAATATAACCAGGGGTGCAAAAATCTAGGCGCCAGAGGGTAGTCTCTCACAACTAAAATTTTAAAATTTTTGTCGCTCAATATTTAATAGCATTCTAGCAGGAATTTTACACGAAATATTAGACGAAGAAAAACGAAATAAATTTTGTGGTGAGAAACTGCCTGCTGGCGCCTAGATTTTTGCACCCCTGAATATAACTCGTTTTATATACAGGTATTCGGTTTGTTATTCTTCTCGAATTTCCAATCGGCTTATACGTGATTGAATACGATATCCTATTTATAAAATAATTAGAAAGAAAATTATAAACGTGGCGGTATCGTAAAGTTTTATTTACAGGCGATTATTTTTATATTTTATTCGCATTATTATTTTCAAAAAATATATTTCGTAGTATATTTCTCTTGCAAATGTTCTCAAAGCATACATAAAAACTTTTGTTTCTAACAAGTGGTGCGTGAAAGCATTGAAAAATATTCCCCTGTTATTGAAAATTTACGATACCACCAAGTATTTTAATTATACTTGTAATCATTTTCGATATTTCTTTTCTTTCAGATTACAGTTTTATCTAAATAATACAGAATTATTACTTATCACTTTCTTATGTGCCTCAACATATCTTGAAAGATAAATGACAAAGCGTGACTCTTCAAAGAACTTGCACGAAAAAAAAGCAAAAAAATATACTTTTCCAACCTTTCATTACAATGAAATATTCCCCATGTCTAGACAATTTTGGAATTGTTACATCTCTTGTTGCTGTCAACTTTATAATACAGCAATTTCGAAGTTGTAGTTATTCTAAACGACAAAGTGCTCCTGTCAAAATGAGTTCAGCTCCCGATATCTGACCCCAATTGAAACAAACGGAAAGATTTATCATGATCAAAGACCTTGAATCAATGTGGCGGCTCGCTTTAAAGGTAAGAGAGAGAGCATCGATAAACCATCGTGAGGTAAGAGGTAGAGGGAGAGTTACCAAAAGATCGCAAAAGATTTTGAATAAAATTTATGCAACCGCAATTATAAAGTCTTTCAATTTTATGATCTACATATATTTCTATTGTAGGTATTATTTTATTTCTGATGGTTTAATAAGCATACATTAATAAATCGCATTTATTATGCAATGTTAAAAAAATAAATATTTACATTTTCGGTAGATGAATTTTGATGTAAATATGTGAGTAATAAATCTAATCTAAACCAAGAAAATTGCTTAAAAATCTTCATTTATACTTATATGAATCCTTCAAATCGCAAATAAAATATTCCGGAGTAATTGTCTTTGATAACACATACCAACATTGTCTAAAAGTGTTTACGATTGTCCTTCGTCGCAAATCTTTTTGGATTCCCATGCAATTTATGTACGTTATTAATATTTTCTATAATATATTCTTATTGTGGTGTGTTGAATTATAGTTCGTTTACAGCGACACTTAAAAGAATTTCTTTGCCTTATATTTTGTGGGGAAAACATTTCAGGTATAGTTTAATGGTATTATATTTTTCCATACAAAATTAAAATAATTTGTAAGGTACACTCGTAACACCTAAAATGTAAGTATCTGTGTTTGGCTTGATTACAACCTCTTTTTCGCATATCAAGTGAAACTACTTTGATGATAGAACACAATCCACAGTGTTAAAAAACACGCTGCATATTTGGCGAAAATTCGCTGCTATTTATTTTAACACATTGATTGATATAGCGCATGAATAGTGCGTCAACAACATTTCCCTAGGTACCATACCACACGAATAAATCCGTGATCCATCGTGATCCAAACGTGATCCATCAATATCTTCGGTGATAAAATGGGACGAGTGATAATTTTCTAACATGTATTTTAAAGAAGAAACCACATGTAAATGTACATAAAATTAATATTTTAAACTAAAAATGTTTGTAATTAAACGTTTGTATGAAATTAACCAGCATTGTTAGAATTGGGAACTGAATTGAGAGCTTTCTCGATAACCATTTTAAACTGCTAAATTTAAGTCACTAAAATTAACGATAACTGACTAATGATAATTTTGATTTAAAAAAAGAAACCCGTGGTCTCCAGGGTTCTTTATTAATTTCACGTTGGCATTGATGGTATAATAATAATTAAAATTTTGTATTTTTTATTAAAAATTGGTAAGATTAAATCTTCGCATAAAATTAACTAGTGCCACAATTGACAATTGAATACCACCTTGATAAACATTGAAAATCGCTTTATCTAAGATTCGTACGGGTCTGGGAATATCTAGACCAGAGAATTCTTCGATACCAGTATTTTCTTATAGAAAATTTCTCCTTAACGTATGTGCTTAATCTCAAATCGCTCTTTTTGCGAAAATTTTATATCTATTGTTTATTATTTTAAATAAAATTCAGGCATTTTGGATTCCAAAATTACTTTACTTTCAGTTCAACGATAACTAGAAGCAATGCTATAGCCCAAAATATAAACCGAAAATGAATTTTCTAAAACCGAAAGTGGCCGTTTAATGAGCCATAAAAAGGTAAAGAATACAATTTAATACACAAATATATAACCAAGATTCGCACACTCCTTGGAATTTCCAAGGACTCTGGCACCAGTATTAAAAATAAGAAAATTTATATTTAATTTTTAAACCACAACATTTGTAATCCTCACCTTAATTAACAGAATGTACGTTATTTTTCTGCAGTGAAACGCTTCGAGAATGTTCTTAAAATTTAGCGGTAATTCTGTGCGAATCCTGATAACATATAACATACACACAAATATTTAAAAACCTACAAATATAGTGGATTTTAAAATTATAAACTTTATCCTTAATTTTTTTGTGTTATATGCATTTCTTATTTTGCGTTTTCTGGTACACTGCGTTTTTCATTGTGTAGGTTTACAGGGAAACATTATTTCTTACCCACTTGACTGATTCGTTTTTTTACGTACAATAAATTGAAAATATGGGTAGACACCACTTTTTTGAAGCTGAAATATTCGTAATAGTATTTTGTCTTAACATTTCTGTATTAAATAGGATGAAATTGTATTTAAAAAATTAGTGGTATGAAAAAGCTTTAAGTGATGGAAAGGTCAAGGAAATTCAAGTTTTAATAGTTTAAGATATTTCTTCTTGCCAGTACGACGTACAGGTAAAATAGAGAGGCGGTTAAAAGGTTTTAATGTATCGAATTAAAATTTTGTGACAAGGTTTTGCTCATGCATAGGCACGTTATGAAGCAAAATATAGCTTGTAATTTGTGTATATTAATTTAACAGCAACTTTTATTAAAAAATATACTTTTTTAGAAAATTATCATGTATTGTATACAAAATTAAGTATAAGCTGGCAAATTTTAGAGATATTCCAAATCTTTTGCTTCATAACACAGATAAGTGGTTTTCTAATATTGTGTTAAAAAAAAATGAAATTTATTAAATAGATTTCGATATAGAAAGTTTGGCATAAACGAAATTTTTTACTAAATTTTGAATAAATATTGCCTAAATTTTAAAACTATTAAAATTCCATTAAAAATTTACATGAATTCATAATTTTATCCCCTGTTCGAACTATAAAAACGCACGTGCTTGATAAAAATTTCATATTTATATGAAAAAAAAGTTTCCCGAAGTAGGCACATACATTAAGTTAGACGAAATTTTGAGCATTTGAAATAGATTTATTAATTTTTATTTATTCATTATTTATTTTTATAAAATAATATTTACATATTACCAGGAAAAGAATGGTACACGCACGAACCCTATAATAAAAGTGCGCAGAAGATCCCACTTTGCCACAGTCTGTAGCTTTTTATCGTGTTAGAAAGTACCGTAATTTCGGGTGTATAAGCCGCAGATCAAACAATTCTTTTTCGACCCAGAATTTTTTAAGAAACAAATATTACTAGTTAGATCGCCGTAAATATTTGTCTTCAATCACTAAATACGATTTCTGGGTTCAAAAAGAATTGTTTGATCCGCGGCTTATACACCCGAAATTACGGTAACTTTAACGCAAGAACTGAAAAGAAACTAATTCCAAGTATTTTGATTGGTAGAATGGGAGATGATATGCGTCGTAGGCGATAAGAGAAACAATATCTTCTCTGATAAATTCACGAGAGGTAATTTATCCCACTATATGCTATGGGTATTTTTCCCTCAAAAAGCTGTCTGTGAGGAAGTATGGGTTATCGCTAATGACAGGATAATTTTTGTGATCGTAACTTAACCCTCTAATGCATATGGTAGCATAACTGTTACCGCCGTGTTTCTGAGTTTTAAAGTTCGAATTTTTAATGAAGATACACTGGCGGAAAAAAAAATCCCAACACCAATAAAGACTTGTGTTAGCAAAACGAAATTTTGTAGGCGTGTTTATACATCTGAAAGACGACATTGATTTAAATTTCATGCTTCGCGCATACGTGTGGCGCTAGTATCGCCACTCACAACTTTAAAACCAGGTTTGCTTTAATTGCGTGCTGTAAAGTTCGTGAGCACTATTTATCTACAAAATTTGATGGATTGAGTTGAGATTGATCATGAATGCCTTTAAGAAGACGAAGAAGCCATTATCATCAACTCCCAGAGATGGAAAGAGGTCGTAAAGTAGGGCTACGAGAAAGTGGATTTTCTTTCCGCGATTTTTCAGAAAGACTTGGACGGAATGCATCGACTGTGTATGATTGTTGAGAGTAGGGGTCAAGGGATGGTACTGCCTCAAGAAGACCAGGCTCCAGGTGAGCATGTGGCACTACTGAGAGGGAAGTCCGTCGTATTCGGCGTACGGCTGTGGTGCATCGTATTGCGTCTGCGACAGAAATTCGAGCTGCAGTTGGCACCACAGTGACACAACGAACTGTTATAAATCGGTTACTTCAAGGGCAGCTCGATGCAAGGCATGCATTCCACTGACTCGAAGTCATTGCAGTTTGCGACGCCAATGATGTCAAGCCAGAGCTCACTGGAGGATGAAGTGGAGATCTGTTTTGTTTTCTTATGAAAGCATGTTCTAGCTTGGTGCCAATAATGGTCGTGTGCTGGTCAGAAGGAGGCCAGGGGAAAGCCTGCAACCAAACTGTCTGCAGCCTAAACACACTGGATCTACAATCTGGAGTCATGGTCTAGGGAGCAATTTCCTATGACAGCAGAAGCACTCTCGTGGGTCTCTCAAACACACTGACTGCAAATGTATACGTCAGTCTGGTAATTCAACCTGTAGTGCTGCCATTCAAAACAAGCTTTCAAGAGGAGATTTTCAATAGGATAACGCTCGCCCTCATGCCGCTGTTGTAACGCAATGTGTTCTACAGAGTGTCGACATGTTACTTTGGCCAGCCAGATCACCAGATCTGTCTCCCATTGATCACGTATAGGATATCATTGGATGAGAACTTCGGTGTCATCCCCAGCCAGCACTGACCATCACAGTATTGACACAACAAATACAACAAGCATGTAACTCCATACCACAAAGTGACATTCGGCACCTGTATCACACAATGCATGCACGTGTGCAGGCTTGCATTCAAAATTCGGGCGGTTATAGCAACTATTAATGTAACAGCATTTCACATTTGAAATGCATTTTATTGACCTTAAATTAATCTGTGATCTCGAAAATCTAATCAATTAAACATGTTAACTAGACAAATGCACTGTCCAAATTTCATTACTCTACAATAAGTTTTTCTTGGTGTTGGGATTTTTTTTTCCGCCAGTGTATTTTAATAGTAAATAAGAAATTTAAAATAGATATATTTACTTTATTTAATAAGACACATTATTTCATTAAATAAATCTAAATTTAATACTGAAAATTTATGGTATAAATTAAGATTTTCTTAATTGCGTAATTACAATATCGCATTTTATCATGAGAATTAGAGAGTTAAGAATAAAGGAAAAATGAAAGACTCGTTTACCGTGATGAAAACAAAATAGACCGAGAGACGGCCGCGCAGAATTTTACCTCATCGAGTTCACTGATGAACATATCGGATTAGTTAAATCTCAATTTGCACATTAAAACGCAATCAGTCTGCCAAGTCATGTCTTGGTGGAAAACACCTAAAAACCGATTGTAGTGTTTTTCTCGTGTCTAACCACTGTTCTTTCCTGCACCCAAAAATATGAAAACATTGATGACAGGGAGCAGGAAAACTTTATGGTAAATATAAGAGTCAACAGCTGGGGTTTTAGGTATTTTCTACCAAGATACGACTTGCAGACCGATTATGTTATAATATGCTAATGGAGATTTAACTAATCCTAGGTTTCCATCCGTGAACTCGATGACGTGATTGTGTGTACTGTGACCTCCCGGTCTAAAACGCGTACTAACTCGTAAGTTGTAACTACTCTTTGACAGCTATTTTACAGATTTTATTTTATATTGTGGAATTCTTCTAAAAGTTCTTTCGAAATCATAATTAACTATGAGATATGTAATGGAGTCTGACACCGTTAAAAGTTTTAGAAACTTATATTCAAACGTTAACTTTTTACAATAAATCTATTTACAATAAATTATTAACACATCAAACGTCAGAATTAAAACATTCCATCATCTTTCAATACGTCATTCTACGTCCTTCTTTCTTAAAACACAAAACAAAACGTTCCATTCAACGTTATCTTCATCTCACTTCTAAAGGGTACGGCTTTCGTCTGGCTGCGTATGAATTATAGCTACTGCTTGAATCGTCTGCCTTGCTGAGAGCCTCCGTTTCAAAGTAGTGATATGGAGAAGCTACAAGGCACACTGCTAGTCTGCTGTAGGAGAAAGATCGCTCCTACAACGGCCTTCCTGACAAGGCCTTCGTCCTCGAATGCATGTCCGTTTGGAGGTAGCAGCAGTTGGATCATCTGGAAAGATAAAGAAAAAAAGCAGCATCCAAAGCCTTAATTGAAAAAAAGAAGTTATTATTAAAATACTCTATCGAAGTTTAAATAATTTCGTTCAAAAAGAAATTCGTGCTCTTTTTTTTTCTCTTTACGTCTTTTCGTCGTCTATTTTTTATTACGTCTTTTCGTCTTCTTTTTTCTTACGTCCTTTCGTCTTCTTTTACTTTACGCCTTTTCGTCTTCTTTCTTACGTCTTTTCGTCTTCTTTCTTACTTCTTTTCGTCTTCTTTTTACCATTCGTCTTTTCGTCTTCTTTCTTACTTCTTTTCGTCTTCTTTTTACCTTTCGTCTTTTTGACTTCTTCTTTTTTACGTCTTTTCGTCTTCATTTTACTTACGTCTTTTCGTCTTCATTTTACTTACGTCTTTTCGTCTTCTTTTTACTTACGTCTTTTCGGCTTCATTTTCTTACGTCTTTTCGGGAATAATTAAGTTAAAATTTTTTTAGTTATCAGTCCAGTGGTGTGTCATTGTCAGGATAGTGTCACAATCGGTGGAATTCTTTTTTTTTCTGTCAAGCTTCGTCCGTCCACGGTTTCATGTACTCTGCGCAAGTACTGGTAACCATGGGACCTTCATTAAATCCAAGTTTCTTTACATCGTAGGTGTCATTATTTTTTACTTTTATGACTTTGTATGGATCTAAATATTTTGGTTTTAACTTCAAACCTGGACCTTGTTGAGTGCGTTTTATAGCAACCACATCATTAACCCTTAAATGCATAGGATAGAACGCGTTCCAAAAAATGCGCAATTCAAAGAATCAGAATTCATACCAGAAAAATCTAAATAGTAAATTTTTCTTTATTTCATTACGAATGGTCTGTCATTAAGTAAAGTGAAAATTGCTCTTTTAAATTTCTGGTGAGAATACGGAATATGCGAATAAAACCCCCAATAAATCTTGGTATCGAAAATGATACAATATGCATTTAAGGGTTAAGCTTAAATTGGTTAGATTTCTTTCGTCTGAGATTGTAAGTTTTACGGTTCTCTTCTTGGACTTTTAAAATTCCTTTTTTAGCATTTTTTCTCATATCTTCGCGATTATTAGTAAATTCAGGTTGTATTTTAGCATTTAGAAGGCTATTAATCTCAATGTTATTTTTTAGTTTCATTTTAGTACCAAACATCAATTCAAAATGGGTTGTGAAAAGTCGAATTTATCACCCGTTGGACGTCGTTTACATGTGTATACCATTTTATAGGGTTATCGACAGATAATTTAGACAGAACAGATATGACAGATTTAGACGCTCGACTTGGCCGTTAGACCTGGGTAATACAGTGGTAATCGGGATATGTTTAATATTTTCATTGATGCAATAATCTTCGAAAGCTTTAGAGGTAAATGGAGGACCTTTATCTGATATTATGCGAACTGGATTTCCAAAGACAGATTTTTGGATTTCTAATTTAGAAATTACTTCGGCAGCATCGGTAAATTTTGTGAAATACAACCAAACAAATTTTGTGAATGCGTCAATTACCGAAAGGATATGTTTATAATTTTTATTTGTGCTCTCCAATGGACCTAAGTGATCAACATGGTACGTATGTAAAGGAGCTTCTTCTTTTTCTATTGGGTAAAGTAAACCTTCGTGCTTACCATATTTTCTATTAATTAAAAAAAAGGGAACACAATTTGCTATACATTCCTCAATTTTTTTGTTTATCTTTGGGGATGTAAAAACCATTTTCTAAATTTTTCTCTGTTCTTGCAATTGCGTAATGACCTTTTTCGTGAGCGGCCTTGATTATATTCATGTGCATGTCTTCCGGTACAACTAATAAATAGTTACCATTAACACATTTATAAAGAACATCCTTTTTAACTAAATAATCATCGTAAGATTTCACTTTTAGGATTTCTTTTATTGTTTTAATATGCTCATCGGTTTCTTGAGCTTGGATAATTTTTAAAGTTAAGCTATCTTGGATTACCATACAAATAGGATGTCTGCTTAATGCATCAACATGCCTCATACTACTACCTTGTCTATGTTCAATAATATAATCAAAATCGGATAACATTATTGCCCACCTAGCTATTTTTGTACTGATTTCTTTTTTATCCATATTCATTTTAAATGCATTACAATCGGTAACAATTTTAAATGGAATACTAGCACATGCAATCTAAACTTTTTCAGGGCTTTAATTACAGCTAAAACTTCTAATTCGTAGCTAGTGTACTTTCGTTCACCTTCGGTGGTTTTTTTACTGGCGAAATAAACTGGATGAAATTGATTATCTACTGGAGATTGGTGCCTTAAAACAGCTCCATAGTCATCTATATTGGCATCACAATGGATTTCGGTTGCACTTTTCGGATTGTAAATCAAAAGTACTGGTTCTGACGACAAAATACGTTTGAGTTCATTGAAAGCTTTTTGTTCTTCTATATCGAATTTTAATTTTGAGTCTTTTCTTAACAGGTCACTCAACGGTTTAGCTATAACCAAATAATTTCTTATAAACTTTAAGGACTTAAAGTTACTTTTCGGATTGTAAATCAAAAGTACTGGTTCTGACGACAAAATACGTTTGAGTTCATTGAAAGCTTTTTGTTCTTCTATATCGAATTTAAATTTTGAGTCTTTTCTTAACAGGTCACTCAACGGTTTAGCTATAACCAAATAATTTCTTATAAACTTTCGAAAGTATCCTGTCAATCCTAAATAACTTTGAACATCTTTGGTACACTTTGGTTCGGGAAAATTTATTACTGCTTTAGTCTTCAGTGGGGAGGGATACAATTTACCATTTATGATTCTATACCCAAGAAATCAATTCCACGCTTCAAAAAATTACATTTTTTAAGATTTAATTCTATCTCATATTCCGATAGAGTTTCGAGAACAAGTTTTAATTTTTTTAGACCTTCAGCTTCGTTTTCGGCAGGTATTATTAGGTCACCCATATAAATGACTACAGTGTGATCTTTTAATAGGTTTCGAAATACATTATAAATATACTTTTGAAAAACACTAGGGCTATTGGTCAACCTGAATGGACATTTTAAAAATTCGTATTGTCCTTCATGATTGACAAAAGAGGTGTATTTCCGAGAGTCTTCTTCAACATCTACATGAAAGAAACCGTTTTTCAAATCTATGGTGGTAAATACTTCGGCAGAATTTAATTGGTCTATTACATCATAGATAACTGGCAAGGGGAAATGCTCACGCACTGTCTTTTTGTTAAGACGTCTGTAATCAACACAAAGTCTAATTGTGTTATCTTTTTTCTTAACTAACACAACCGGCGAAGAAAAATTAGAAGTACTTTCCGAATGATTCCCTGAGCTAGCCACTCCTTAATTTGGTCTTCGACTATTTATTTCTCACATGGCGGTAATCTTCGAGGGGAAGAACAAACTGAAATTTCTTCAGTTAGATTAATTTTCAGTTTAACATCTACTGTTTTAGTTTTAATTGGCACATAATTCTCAATTAAAGAGAATAACTCTGAGCGTACATTTTTGTCAGCAATGTGACTTAAATCAATTTTAGGCTCATCCAAAACATTTAAAATATTAACTAAAAAGTCATTAGACTGAACTTCCGCTTTAAACAGTTTCACTTCATTCTCAGAAATAGTTAATGTACCTTGATGAATAAGACCAGTGCCAATAATTAAATCGAAATTAATGGAACTGTCCTTAACGACAAAAATAGTAACTTTAAATTTTGAACCATCTACTTCAATTTCAGAATTGAAATAACCTTCTGGTTTAATTGAGGCTTTTCCTAGACCGGTCAAAGTGATACTCGTAGTTTTTAATTCTACAAAGTTCTTCAAATTATCATAAATACTTCTCTTTAACAGAGTCTTTTGGCTACCAGTATCTGTTAAAGAGATTAAACGCAAAGAATAAATCTTTATCTCTTTCAAAACTAAATCTTGGGATGTAATAATGTTTACTTGTGACTGAGCATTTTTAACAGATGTATCTTTCGATTTATTACACTGAAATGATTTATGACCAAAAGCGTTACAAGCAAAACAAAGCGGCCCTTTATCCTTATTTACACAGTTAATACTCTTATGATTATTCCCGACACAATTATAACAACTTATATTTGGCTTTACAGGCTTAAATTTGTTCTTAACTTTAGCTTCGGATTTAATTTTAGGCTTTGCTCCTTCATATTTATGAGATTTTCCATTTTCATGCTCCGACCTTATTTTTTCGTAGAACTTTAATTTTTGTTTAAATTCAGCAATATTGGGGCAACCGTACAAAAGAAATTTTTTGAAAAGGGAATCGTTTATTCCATTTATTACATATTGAATAAGTGCAGAATCTTCAATATTGCCTTTTGAGCATAATTGTTTCATATTTAAAAAATATTAATCTAACGATTCATGTGGTCTAATTTTTCATTTGGATAGCAATTCATGTAATTCAGCTGAATTGCACGTTTGACCAAATTTAGAAATGAGTAAGGCTTTCAATTTAGACCACGAATTAATTTTTGTTTCACTTTCAATAAATAATTTAGCTTTGCCTGTCATACGACGTTTAGCCAAAATCAATTTGTGCAAATCACTAACACTAAATAATGAAACAATATCTTCAAAATCGGCAAGCCACTTTTGAATATTTTGTAGTTCAGTACCTTCAAACACCATTATCATCGTTTCTATATCATTTATAGAAATACTAGGTTTAATAAGATAATCAGGAATTAGAATTTTCTTATTTTCATTACTTTCACAACTAGAACTACCAGAATCATTTCTCACATTATTCTCAAAAACTTTTGAAATATTTCTAGTTTTACTTAAATATTCATTAAATTCATCGGCACTCTTGTCATCACTAAGAGTACCTTCATCGGGCATAAAATTAATTTTCAAAATATTAAAATCACACAAACTAGAAATTATTCTGGCAGCAATTTCATCAAAAGTTCCCGAATTATTTATACACAAAACATTGCAAATGGTTATCGAATCGTTGACAGAAAAATTATCTTTGATTTCTTTCAATTTTAATTGATATTCATCGGAATCTACTTCAAACGCAAACCCAGTAAAATTCCAAATTCTACGTCTGTTATTTCTGTCACCGATTTCTCCAAAAATTAATTTATGCAATGCCTTAATACTAGATGATTTTTCTATTTTCAACTAAATTTCTAATTCCTTGAAATCGACCAGTTTCGACACTGTTGAAAAGAAAAATAAAATAATAAAACAGATGTTCAGCTTCACACACTTTGATAGCACTTTCATCGCAAAATTTTACTTCTTCTGAATTAGCTTTGAGGGCTTGACATTCCATCACAGTTCAAAAAATATCGGCTTCCAAGATATTTAAAAAAATATTTCCATCTCAGTGGGCGTTCGTCTATATCTCACTTACTGAGACCATTTTTTGTGGAATTCTAAAAGTTCTTTCGAAATCATAATTAACTCTGAGACATGTAATGGAGTCTGACACCGTTAAAAGTTTTAGAAACTTATATTCAAACGTTAAATATTTACAAAAGTAATATTTACAATAAATTATTAACACATCAAACGTCGGAATTAAAACATTCCATCATCTTTCAGTACGTCATTCTGCGTCCATCATTCTTAAAACACAAAACAAAACGTTCCATCCAACGTTATCTTTATCTCACTTCTAAAGAGTCACGGCTTTCGTCTGGCTGCGCAGGAATTATAGCTACTGCTTGAATCGTCTGCCTTGCTGAGAGCCTCCGTTTCAGAGTAGTGACATGGAGAAGCTACAAGGCACACTGCTAGTCTGCTGCAGGAGAAAGATCGCCCCTACAATATTATAATTACAAAATTCTTAATAGCTTTCAATAATTTTCTATGTTAGTGGTGGAAAACTGGCGCAGATGTGGGGCCTCTTGACACCAATAAAGTTAAGTAGTATTTTTTGTCTTATCTAATGAAAAAATTTCACAGTTTTTATCAAGGTGGAGTATGCAATAAAAAAATTAATGGTGTCAATAAGCTCCATCTCAGCGCCAATTTTCCATTGCTGCTATGATTATATAAGGCGAAAGATTCTATTTTAAAAATGTAGTAAAACTGTACGCACCCTGTCAAAATACTGAACACTTAAAAAATCAAACTATGACAAATTGACACATTTTGGTTATATATGAGGTATTTCTTATAAGCGAGGATTTTTTTTATATAAGTTTAGAAAATAGGGGTTATGAAGATAATAAAAATTTTTACTTTATTATTTAACCCCTTGAATGGCACCAGTACATTTTATATAACATTTAATTTTATTTTCTTTATGTCACATTGGCACCTGAATTTTTGAATTAAGTTTTATTTTTTATAATATACATGAAAAACTGGTTTTACTTACATTCATATAAATTTGTTGGTGAATCCCAGTGTCAATCAATCATTTTAATATTTTAAGAAAAGGAATGCTTTGCCCCTTAAGGGGTTAATCAAGACCTTGAAAATAAAGCGCCATTTTCAAAGTTATCATAATTTCGCGCGTATCTGCCGCAGCTCATATAAGTCGATTTCATCCCAGAATTTATTTTAAATAAAATGCTACTTATTTTTGCTTAGCATTTATTTGACTTCTTTTTAACAATAAAATTTCCGGTTTGAAAAAGAATTAACTGAGCCGCGGCGTATACGCGGGAAATTACGGTATATTTGATTTGTGTCCTTTTTAATAATTTTTAGAATGATTCTATCTACACCTGATTAGAGGTTAATCGCCATTGTATTTTACTTGAATTATTTAGTATAGCACAACACTAACCTTTTAAATTGATATTAGCATCAATTATATAAAACTAACACAAAAACTTTAGCCTAATCTTTATTTAGATTTTATTCAATGTTAACCCCGATTTTCCTCACACATAATAGTAATCACATGTCTACATATTTCTATTCAAATCTTATCCCTACTATAAGAATACCACTTGCCACACTAATGTCATTTTAATAATAACCATACTTTATTATGAATATGAAATAAAAATTTGTAACAAATTTTCCTCTAATGAAGCATCAAACGTGTAAGATTCTCTGCAACATTTTTAGGAGAACAAAAGACTTTATATCCATTCATCAGATGATAAGAATAAAAGAACCCCACATAAAAGAGGATGTATTCTCTTGAGACAGCTGCAAAGCCGTTTATATATTTTGATGTTGTATTCAAAACAAAGACTTACACACACTTACTTTACTTGCGAAGAATGTTGCAAATATTCATTTTTGATGTTTAGTTTATGAAAAGAAAATTTGCGAAGTAATACTTCATTTTATATGTTCAAGAAATAAATATATAAAGTGTATTTAAATGTCAGTTTTTAAAAACTATAGTTAGCAATTGTTATTAGAGTCTATTAAAACTGTTATTGCATTTCTAAATTTATGTAATACTTATCGTTATCCGATGCATTTTGTTTTAATATCACTGGTTATTTCTTTTTAATCTTTTAGGCTGAAAAGTTTTATCCAATAGGTAAATAATAGTTACGAATTGCGTCTCGAATCTTATTTTATTTAATACAATATGATACTAAAATTTAGTAAATGTGTTCAAAAAAAAAAAAAAAAAAAAATTCTTGAAAAATTTAATCATTTAACTCTTTCGTGACGAGAACACTTAATTTTTACTCTTAATTTCAACGAGTTTAATTTTTACTCATTTATCACCGATTTTTCAAAACAGAATTTTTTCTGTAATGGAATCGTGAAAATGCTCCGATTGAATAAAGTCAACTTTATAGTAACAAATAACTGGTGGCACGTATACCGGTCGATCGTTCCCATTGAACTATAAAAGTAACACTGTACATTCATTAAAAATAAAGTTTTGCATTTCCATTGCAGATTCCCAACAATCGCGCAGTTAAAAAATATTAGACAATTTCCTGTTTGTGTATTGAATGGACAATAGTCGTAATGTTTGAATTAGTGCAATTGCAAAAAAGTAAATTTGAATTAGTGCAATTACATTCAGACGGCGTCATCCTGGAAGAGTTTATGGCCATTTTAGGAGTTCTTATGCACAACAATCGTCTGATTTTGAATTAATCGAGCTCCTTTCCTAAACCAAAACAAGCATTGTGTATCCAGACATTCAAAATCTTATCACGAGGTTTCTACATGAGGTACCAAAAGAGTACTTTGCTCGCAATTTTTCACTAAAATCGTTTCCAATGCGCATTGTAAATAGAATATTAATACCATTCTATACATAAAGCGTTTTTATTTGTGAAACAGTATTTTATTTCTGAAAATATTCAAGGAAATTTATCGTCATATCTAGAATTGTATGCTAGTTTCGACCAAATTGTATAAAATCCGTTGTTTCAAATTCTTGTGAGGTTCGCGTAAATTAAAAAGTACTAAAAGTTAAACATGAGACTGCCTTATTAAAGTAAATACATTAACAAAGCTAACTAAAGTGCATTATAACTCAGTTTATAGAAAATTTTCCAAGAAAAATCTGTATTAAAAATTTATACATCAAACACCGTTCAAACAATCAAATTCTAAACATGAAGTCAAAATAATGCAATCTTTAAAAAAAACGGTTTGGAAAATTTCGTATCTCTTACCAAAAATTAGTTTTGACATAATATCATAAAAGTAAATACCAAATGAACTATTTTTTATAATCAAGATTATAAAACAATAATTTTTTCAAAAATGTTTTTTATTATATTACCACTAGTTCATAAGAGAACTTAAACATATAAAAAACGGTCGTTACAAAAACTCTCTCGGAGTTATGAAATATTTAGCTGTGTAACCTTTAGGATTAGTAAAATATTTGCAATGGATTTTCGTAAAATAAGGAATTTTTTTTGTTCGGCAGCTATTAACATATGAATACAAGATTAATTTTTTCCTTCCGACTGGCAAGTATCTTTAATCGGCTCCACAGCTTTTTGTTACATTAACGTCGATTTCCTGAGGGAACGAATACAAATGATATTGAAACCACTATCTGCATACAGCATGAACATTAGTTGTAGATGAATCTTGCATGTATAGAAATAATTCATTATAAGTATCGCACGCTAAAATAATTTTTAACTCAAACATGTCATTTATAGAATTTTGTCAATTTATTATATATCCCCATAATTGACATAAATCCTGCATGGTTTTTTTTAATTCTAGATTAGTTGAGGTGAAAACGCTAGCTGGACAATGTAATGAAATGAGAAAGTAAATATTTCCGATAATTCTCATAACGTGTGTTATGTCATAACTAATAAACACGGCAGCATTTATCTCATTGTCGAAATAAAACACAATCTCACATTTTCTAAGTCCTGTCAAAATGCGTTTTCATCCGGTTTAATTGTTTGAATGTTTGGTTGGTAAAATATACTTTTCATTGCGATCTATGATTTGACCAGAGACTTTAAACTTTCGCTAAATAATACTTTTAAAATCACTGCAAACTTTTAGGATTTTTTTCTACCACTATTCTTAAATGCATCTTAACTAACTTTATCTGAGGTAATGGACGGTTTTCTCCAAAAAAAAAGCATATACTTCTGTTCTAATACAGTAGTAACAAAAAAATGCCTATATGTTGGAAGGTTTAATCAGTTTTACACTGCATTTCATAGTTCTTAACCCTTATCGGCATGGTTGAAAAGTGTTTATGAATTCAATTATTCTATTTATGTGTCCACGATCTAAGTCGAAAATTTTAAATTGACAAGTGTTATTTTTTGCTAACGAGATTCACGTAGAAACGTTTGTTATAGAAAATGGAATGTTAAATTAATAGATAGTTTAAAGGACCACACAAAGTCCGTTATGCTAGATGGGAAAAATCATTTTTCCTGCATTTATTTCAAATTTCTCATTTAGATATCTCATATCACTGCACGAAAAGACAAAATTTCTCAATATTATTATATTATTGTTTGAAATGCTTCATAATCAACACCTGATGCATTATTTTTTGTTCTTTTTACATTGTGGCTCCAGAATTGTATCTTTTTATTTTCGGACACCAAAATATTGTCATGCACATTTCCTTATATCAATCTTGTAACGACCGAGTTCCTTTATGGTTTCTGAAAAAATTAAAAATGCTATCTTTTGCTATATTTCTATCAGTTTTTCTTCCACTCTCTATATAATTCTAGTCTTATTCACTTAATAATCCCATTTTACACCGCTTTAATAATATTTAATAATATTTTTTAATGTTTGTGGCTATTGCATTAATACATTAGTTTATACCATATTTATTCCTTATGCGTATAATCACTTTAACTTAATATAAAAAATTACTTAAAATATCAATTGTTTAATGAAAATTAAATTACAAATGTTAATTAAAATGTTTATCTAATTAATTCTTCCGCTGGAACTAAACACAGTATTAACAACACATTCATTTTCATTAAAATTAACATTTATTGATAAATTGTCAAATTCACTATAACAGTGCTATTTTCATTTGTTATATAATATGAATACCGCTTGAATTATAAGAAATTTAAACAATTAAAAATACATCTGAAATATTGTAAGTAGATAATTAAATTACGAAGATTATAAAACGACAATGGTTCTTTAATCATTATTCAGATGAGAATATGTTTTCCTATTGTTATTCTTATGATAGCTATACTATAGAAAGAATAAATTAATACATGAGCGAGGAATTAAATTAAAGATAAATAAGCATGAGTTGTTAAATTGTTTTTTATATGTTTAGGTAAAAAAAGAAATAATTAAATTTAATGGTCTATGAGATAATTTGTCTGTGTTATTTCTTTTCAATACATCGTTTTTTTTATTTCAGAAAATATCCAACAAAAGCTTTATTATATAAAACAAGGGCATATATTATTCTGGATATAATAAGTAGAAAAGAAAACTGCAGTTTCTAAAGAATTTTTTTATATTTCCCTTTATCAAGTGACTAGTAGCAGGCAGTCATTAACTCAGCAATGGGAAACAGGTTCTGTACCGATATTTTAAATTAATTTATGAAGAAAGGAAAAAAAAGGCTAAAAAATAGTAATGATAACTAATGAAAATGTTGAGAAAAGTAATGTGGGTGTAGCAATATAGCTATCCACTCAGAAAAAGATTAAAAGTCATTAATAGAAATGACGTAAAATATGCTTCCGGGGCATTTATTCAACATATGTCGATGCCAGAGAAATATTTTAAGATTATCATTTATGATACACTATATTATTATATATTTATTATTATTACATAGGCGCCAACCTGACATAGATTATCCGTAATGCGTGAGTTAATTTGACCCTGGTTTAATCAGTTTTGAACCAGAATTTTTTCAAAGAAATGAAATTAAGCACGTTCCACTAACAATCCTAAAATTAAATAAATAAAGATTCATGAAATATATTTTCTGGTTTGAAATGACGTTAACCTGGATCGAACTAATCGAGGCATTACGGAAGATTAATTGAAAGGCAGCTATGTTATAATTATTATTATTGTTAATTATTATTATTATTATTATTGTGCGATAATAAACGTAAATACTGAAATCAGTACCTAATGGTTTTAAATTTTTGGACAAACGAACCAAATGTAGGTTGGAGCGCATGGTATTTTACAGTTTTTGCTCTTATTTAATTTTATAAATTTGAATGAAAATCAGCCAACATGCAACTAGAACTAGACACTCCAATGCCTAAAACAGTAGTGCTAAAGACTCGATCGAAATACCCAAAGCTAGAGGATACGAGTTGAGATGCCATCACTAATGGACCTACTTGTGTTGATCACTGTTGAATCGATCACTTATGTTGCAACTCATACCGAAAAAATTGAACGGCGAATTCCTTTAATTTTATTTGTGGAATATCTATCATTTTATAAAACAAATATAAATTTGATCTTACTGGTGAGAATTTGGAGTCCCCCCCCCCGAAAAAAATGAGACAGATGCGGCAACAGTGTGGCATTCCGTCATCTGGCTAACTTTTTATTTCGGGATTTGAAATTTTGTTACACGTAACTGTTCAAGGTTTCATTTCTGTCAGCACTCTCAGAGTGCCACTTTTTTTTTCTTCATGTTTGCCCATCCTACCCCCCCCCCTTCCTTACCAATCTTAACTTACAGGATCGTTCAAATTATGACTGCGATTTTAAAAAAGGTCTAATCCTCGTTCTATTTTGTTATAAATCCATATTTTGAAACCTCAACAAAACATACATTTGGGCCGGGGTCGCCCTTCTGCCCGTTTGGGGTTTACCTTGCCCCCTCTTGGTGGGGGGCATATTTTTTGTTTCTTCCACACCATCTCATCTAACATATCATTATAAAGCTTTTATCTCCTCTTTTTTTCTGTTACTACCCCTCTCTCCTCCCTAGTTACATGCTCATTGCACTTTTTACAGTTTCAAAGAGTGCATGTTCCCCGCGGGCTACCCCATGAATTCAACACTAAGTTAAACACTATATTTTTGTTTAGAAGCTCAGTTATTTGGGTTATTAGTTTATTATGTGTTTTTTCCAAGTTCGTCCGTTCTACTCCCTCGACCCTCCCCCCCCCCCGGCTCGCTTCCTCGCCAATCTTTAATAAATAGGCCGTTCAAAGTATTCATGCAATTTTTAAAATGTCCAATTCTCGTTCTATTTTATTGTAAATCCTCATTTTGAAACTCCGACAAAAGATACATTTGGGCTATGGTCGCTCTTCCTTCGAGAGTGGGGTTTACCTGCCCCCATGGGTATGAGGCATATTTTTTGTTCTTCCAAACTATTTCGTGTAACATTTGGTTGGCATTAGAAAAAAAAAAGTTTTTTTTTTGTCTATACTCCTTGTTCCCCATCCTAGTTACACGCTCTCGGCACTATTTATCCTGAGTTTAATGCCAATTTACTCAGTGTTGTTATTAGTTGAGTTATGTCTCTCAAATTTGTCAAAATTTTTGTGTAAGTGGCAACCATAAGTGACAATCATTTTAAAATTTAGAATTCTTATTATCCGACTCTAAAATCTGCAATAGCTTAATTCATTGCCTCCCTAAATGAGGATGGGGGTGGGAAGCGGTAATTACGGTCCTGCTGATTGTCTAAGTTTTGGAATTAGTAATTAGGATCTTCTCTGTGTGAATCTGAATATCGAAATATCGATTCTAGAATTGATTCTAGAACTGAGAAATCGATTCTTATTTTGATCGATGTTGTTTTATACGATATCGATTTCAATCGATTCTCAAAATTTCCAGAATCGCCCATCACTACTGTAACCTCTTTCGCTGTCATTCATCAACACCGCAGCAAACTTCCATCAATAAACTTATGTAGAAATTTTCTCCTTATTTAAACGCCCCATTAAAAATATTTTTCAATGCAAAATCATGACAAAAGCTATTGATATTTACAGATGGATATTTGTTTTCGCCATCCCTCATAGTGGTTCCGCCACACCGCATACCAATGTAAATAAAACATTATAATACCTAAGTATACTGAGCACACTTACTAAAAAAAGGTAGGATTCTGTAACCATATATTTGATAGAAAATTTTTCATTATTAAGCGATTTTATGAATCGAAAATTTGTGCAGAAGTTTACAGGTAAAAATTTTTACCAACGATAATAAAAGAGTACTGATCCAATTAAAAAACACAGTTCTTTGCTCATAACTTTATTGTTTAGATTTATTTTGGACAGACGGTCTTCACCCAAAAACTAAGTTGAACATTCTGGCATTATTTTTGGTTTTATGAAATCAAATGAAATTATTTAGCTAGTTTACAAACAAGGCGATATATCTTGAAAAAAAATATTAGGAGATATTTCTGTCAAGTTAAAACGTCTAATGTTATGCATTTTTTGCAACAAGAATTCTAAAAAAATTCCTCTTTGAATATAATAATCCCTTTTTTTAAGTCTAAGCTTTAAAAAACTAATTCATAATGGAAAATAATGCTCAGAAACTTGCGGAATATTTTTTGGAAATAATCAGTTGAATAACACAAATAAGAAAAAGTAAACAAATTTAAAGTATCTTAAAGAATAAATCTGAATATTATGTGTTTATTTGCAAATACTTCATTGTTTCTAATCTTTTTTTAATCTGAAGAATTAATACAAATAAACAAAATTTATGAACGAAACAAACTTTTTTTATTTAAATAAATTATGTAATATGAGCATAATTTTTTTCAGACTCTGAACAATGTTAGAAACAAGTTAAATCATAAAAACATTGAAAACAAATATTTACTTAGATGATAAATACTTTCTCTTTTTTTCTTCTAAAATTAAATTGCTTAAAAATACTCTCATACTCCTTTTATGAAAGATGTAAAGCTTATTACAGTTTTAATATAATCTAATTAAAAGTATACATACATTTTTAGATAACCCATAAATATTTAATACTAAAATATAATAAGAAAAGTAATTTAATGTATTTTAAAAAGTGAATTATAATTTATTATATTATTCTATTTTTTTAATGCAGCTTTTTTCTTAAATAAATAAAGATAAAATATTTTGTTATATTTTTCGTAAGACACTGTAAGACAATGAATTGTTACTTCGTTTAAGAAATATATTTATTAAATATTTCTTTTATTTATCCATTTATTGTTTAATTTTTCACTGGGGGTAATTTATTATACAGTTGAAAGTATAAAGACATAGATAGTATTTCAATGTTTCTAAACCAATGAAATTCGCCCTGAAATTAATAATAATTTAAATCATAAACAGGTTTCTTTTTGTAAATTTAATTGTTATTCGGATTTAATTGCATCCACAGAAAACACAGTTTGTCGTTTGATGCAGTTGTGTTAGACAAGAGAATGCTGTGATTTATGCACGTAATTACTCTTTGACAAACAGAGTTTGAATAATGTTTATCGGCAGTGACGAATTATTCCATAGAATGAAGTTTATTTCAGCTCTGTAAATAACAATTTGGCAGTTTCTTTTGTTGATTTCGGTCATAAATCCTCTAGATTTAATGACTTAATTACTCGGTAAACTAAAATTGATATATCTATCCGCTGCAGATTCTCACACACTTGTGTATCTCCAATTACAGGATAAATTAATGTATGGGTTTCATTGTGTTACCTATTTCATAGCTAGTGATTTGATACGAGTAATACATTCGATTTGCATGATTTTAGAAAATTTAACATAATGTTCTTTTTTACGTAAAATATAATACACCCACACAAATGCTTTATTAAGGGGGTAGTAAGGTTTATTCGAGGGGAAAAAAGCATATTTTCTATCATTTTTTGTAAGGATACAATTAATATTTATTTATTTGTATAATTATAGTATAATTATATGTTATTTAAAGAGTATTCTGTGAAATTTTCATTAAGAAATATTAAAAAATGAGCCGATGACAGCGAATCTTCGATGACGTCCCCAAAAAAAAGTTGATTCGCGGTGAACCGCATAACTCATGACTGGATCAACTGAAATTAAAAAACCAAATTGATTTAATTAGTTGATAAGTTTCCTCAGGGAACGCAGTCGAGTTTTTTTTTTATTATTGATTTTTCAATTTTTTACAAGGCTCGGAAGTCAAAATACTGATTTTTCATCAAAAAAATCTGATATTTTGTTTTTTAAAAGTAAGTTAAAATTAAAAAAAAGAAAAAAACTCGACAGCATTATCTCGTAATTTATATAAAGAAAGAGTGTGTAAAATTAAAAAAAGATCGGTTCAGTAGATTTTGAGCTACAGAGTTCACCGGCTTCGAAAAAGCGAAGTGTTAGAAAAACACGTTTAAAGTTTCACAGACGCTTTTGTCGAAATCGGAGGGCGGAGACTTACAAGTGTATATCTCCGTCAGTTTTACTTCAATTGCTTTCAAATTTTCACAGAATAATCTTAAGATGTTGTACATTAATATAAAATAAAAATTAAAAAATTCAAAAAAAGAAAAAAAAAATACCTTACTACCCCCTTAAGCATATGTTATGCAATAAGTGTAATTTCATTGCTGAGTTCAAGTGCCAAATCGTAAGATATATATATTTTATAGCATGAATTGAATTACTGAATTACTTAAAATTGGATCAATCATTTAAAAAATTACATAAAACAAACATATACGATTTTTCAGTAATCAATAAAAACTATGCTGCATAAAATGCTGGATATATTAAGAACTTTTCTATGCTTACTATATTTCTTAAAAGTTTTAGTATATTCTTTAGGCTAACGTTGAACTGATTTTTTTATTTATTTTATATTTTATGAGTTAAATTTAATGCTTAAAGAAAAAAAAAAGTTTGTTCGTATTTGTATTCATTGTTTTGCAAAGAACACAACAAACAATACTTAATGATTAATTTTTAATCAAATGCATATACTATGCAGTAGAATATTTTATAAACTCTTAACAGAGATACATGTCACGATAATGCGCAAAATTAGGATACAGGATTAAACTTGTAACAACCGATGATGCACAAAATATACTAAAGCGAAAAAATACGAATGGGTGAATGATTGATAAGAAAATACAGACATTAAAAGATAATAAGAGACTATAGAAGTTAAATAATGCACTATAAAAATATTGTTCAATTTACAATAAAATATTGGCAGCTGGGGGGGGGGGTGGCTGCCAAATTTTAATGTACGCAAAAAAGGAATCAGTTAAGTGGTTACAAGATATGTCAGCTGCTCTTTCTTAATATTTGGGTCATCCGGAAAATTCTGCGTTTTTTGATAAAGTTTAAAATCCGCAAAAGCAGCACTTTCATCGGAATTTTAAATGTAAAATTTTGTTTTTATGATACGCGTATAAAAAAAAACTTTTATTTATTTTCTAATAAATCTGTTCATATTTTCCGGTGACATTACATAATTTTAGCGTTACTTCAGCTGAAGTATATCGCAGAATTTTTTGGATGACCCAATAGGTCCTTGTTAAAAGAGTTATAAATAGAGAAGAAGAGACGTATAATGTATTTTCTACCGGTTTGAAGTGAAGTAAGTGAGGGTATTGTCACAAGATGGCGGTTGTTTTTTTTAAGTCGGATCAACAGTGATTTGACTGTGATCGGATCAACAGTCTGATTTCCGAGAGGAAATTCCCACCACATTTCAATAGAAAATTACATCTTATGTAAGACACTTATTCCTGGAAAATTTCTATATGAAATAAGATAAAAACTTCTTATTTCTTTATACTGTTGTCAAATTGCCGAGATATTATAAACTTTTTCACTGACACTAACAGATGGTTGTCACAGTTGTCACAATATGGCGGAAATGGAGAGCCTAACAGCCACTGAAGTAAATTCCTCCGAGAAAAATGAACATCCTTTTTTACTATTTTTATTAATTGAAATTTTGAATTAACCCTTTAACGGTAGCATTAAATTCTGGTTTTAAAATTCAGATTGATTATTGCAGCCACTTTTTTGAAAAGGAAATATTTACTTTATTTAAAAACTTGAAGAGCGGTGGGCTAAAATATATCCCACTTAACACTAGAACGCCGGGAAATTTTACGCAACTTTTATAGAATACATTTAAAACCAGAAAAATATTTTGAAAATATTTTGTTTATTTGTTTAGTCCATTTCGTATTAATTGATATATAACTTACTTTTTGAAGATTTTTCTGGTTCGAATCGACCATTAGTCCACTGACCGGTGTCGAATTGACACCTTCCCGGCGTTCTAGTGTTAATTTAAACAGCGAAATGCCGCATTGACACCAGAATTTTGAAATGAAATTTTAATTTCATGAGGTAAGTAAACAAACGAATTTATAGATTTTGAAAGAAATTTGTTTTTGTATTCTAGTGTCTTTCATCCATTTCAGTATTTTTAAAATGTTCGTTACCCCTCAAAGGGTTAATGACAAATAAAATGCTATCAAGATAAACACAATTACACTATTTTATAAAACTGGTGGAAATCCAACAATTCTGAATAAAATCCGTGAAGATCGCAGCCCTTGAATATGACGGGAGTGCAAATTAAGAGATTATTAACCCCTTCGTGACGGGAGCCTTTTACGAAATTTTTAATATTTTTCACCAGTTTTAAAAAACAGAAATTTGTTCCTTGTTAAATCGAAAAAATGCGCCGACTAAATAAGGCAAATTTTACAGTATAATTTTCCCGATGGAAATAAAAAAGCATTCTTAAGCCTTTAGGTGTCTATGTAGCCTATATGTGTCGAACGTCCCCAAGTGGTTAAGATGTATAGATAAGGAGAAAGTTCTATTTAAATTTACTGGTGGAAGATTTTACTGGTGTTAACCAATCAAGCGGTCACAGTTAAAGCTTCACTACTTCGAGCACATATTAATTTTTCCCAAATAAAAATTCTATAAATAAAGTAGAATTTATCATTTAAATTTTCATATAGGTTTTAAATATTACAAGTTACTGTAATATAAATATTAATAAAGATAAATTGTATGATACACTGATAAAAATTTCAAACTTTTGCTGCATCGTCAGTCCATTGTTTTTATACAGTGGCTTATTTGGCAGTGAATGATTCCAGTAATACAAAAGAATTTTTAAAAATGGATGGAATTTGAAACTGCGTACATGTCAACGTCGAAATAGTCCGGATTTAAATGTATTTGATCTCGGGTGTTTTTAACGCAATACAGCAATTGCTACGTTGCATAAGTGTTAATAATAGACAAAAATAATATAGAAATGTTATGTAGTGCGTATGCTATTGATTTGTCACTAAATTTGTCTACTTTTTAAACAAAAAGTTAAAATAATAAATAATGAAATATTTCTTTCTAAGAAGCCTTATTATTTGCATAGAACCAGAAGAAGGCACTTCCCTTTTATCTTGAAATTTTAATCGTTTCAGTATATTTCACACCTATAATCGGTCAATCATATTTTTTGTCGATTTTATGTATTTAAATTAATATGTAAACAGGATTACTTAAATCAGTACATTCATACAAGACGATATAAAAAAACTTCAAAATATTAAACGCTGATTTACTTGGCAAACCTATCCTATATAAAAATGCAAAAAAGAAAAAAATCTGTTTGCTAAACTTTTAGTATTTTCAATTTTTTCTTAAAAATTTTGCATGGTTAAAAAAAATTAGTCTTTTTGCAAACTTCCTTCATTTTAATGCCCAATTTATGAAAAATTTCTACTTGCATAAGGACTTCAATTTGATAAAAAAAATCTGAATAAAGATTTACCTTTTTTATCAAATTTTTGTAATAGTAATTATTTTTTTCTTATAGTTAAGGATTTTTATAGCTCTTTTTGTAGCTGAAATAAGTTAAGTATAATTTATTGATTATTCATCTAGGCGTCATAGTTTCGCTGATGATTTTTTTAAAGATACGCAATGTTTTTTATAGATCATTTTTTGAAAATACACTTAATGCTTTTAATATTTAACCGCCTCAATAAATGTTTTTTATGTGCGCTTTTTGCTTGTTTGTTTTTAATCCTTCAAAAGGCACTGAAAGCAAAGATTATTTTCACTTGGCAATATAATAACCGCTAAATAGTTTGTAATTTTCCTAATATTGTTCCATATTTTATCCCGGGAAAAATGCGGTTATTATTAGAACGAGAAAGAAGAAACATGCTTTAAGCATAAATTATGAAACACTTTCCAATACCTGTACAAAAATTTCATCTTTTAAAAAGGTAATAGGAAATATCTTACATTAACAGTTTAGAAAATATATTAATATTTGAAAACTAACTTTCCACAATTATAGTTAGCTTGAAAGATACTGTAATCCATTTGTGCAGCCCTGTATATGATCAATATATATCTGCATTTACTATATAACGTTTAAGTACTAATGTTTAAGTTTGTATTTCTTTAGGTAACAAAATCAGAACATATTTGCGTAGAAATTAACTTTTAAAATCGTTTATGCATTCATATGCAATTGCCAATGCCCCCATTGGTCCGTATTTTGAAAACCAGTGTTTTTTTTTAAAGAAATTACCGGTAGGTTTCTGCAACAATCAAAAGAAAAACGCTCTTCTATGTTCGTATTATATTCCACAACTATGTAAATACACTTATATTCTTATTAGCGTGTTTTCAAAATATTTAATATAACGTATTTTTTTATTTCCTATAATTATTCTAATGTATGCAGTCAGAGTTGTCGCAGGTGACTATTTTTTAATCTTTAATTCCAAACATCTGCAAGAAAAATAAACCTCTAAATTTAGATTTTTTAATATAAATTTAGAGTTGTGTGTAATTGGAGGAAGGAGTACTGGTTCGAATGGAATGTAAAAGTAGTCACATATGGCAACCCAGCAAAGAATATAGAACTAAACTGTTACAAATAGAAAAAACATTGTAAAAGATATTTATGCAGAGTTACCAAGTCTCCGACGTTTTGCATCCCTCTATTACTTCGAGAAAATATGTTTTTTTAAAATTTGCCAAATATTGAAATTAAATGGACAAATATTTCCTATAATAAAATACCTACTGCTAACGAAAAAGCTGAAGACTTGGTTGCCGCTGTAAAAATTTGTAAAACGCAGGAGTAGCATCCTATAGGAAAAATTTTATCATTCCAGCCATTATTTTGAAAATAATATTTTCATCGTAGCTTTCTATAGCATATTTTAAATAAAATGATCACGAAATGTAATGATTAAGGGTTCGGGTAGGGAAAAAATAAGGTTTACCCTATACAATGCAAACTGAGTATATACTACTGTAAACAGAAAAACAATACTACACTAAATAATGTGAAAAAAATTAATTGTGAAATGTATTTCGAAGTTCAGATTTTAACTTTGATTTTCTGAGCATAAATAATACACCGCCGTTTATTATTCCAAAATTTAATTAAAAATATCGCAATAAAAAATGAAACAGAAGTTTTTTGCTTAATATTTTCGTTTTGTTAACGATGAATTCGGTTCTTGTTTCTATTTTTATTTCGAGAAGCTTACTGTTACATGACTAAAATGTTGGCGAAATGCCGAAAAAAAATCAATTGTGAATAATGTTGAAAAAAAATGCGACGCAGCTTGCGAATCTGATTCTTCGTTTTATTCCTTTTTTTATAATTACTTGTAATTAGGTTATAAATTTTCTTTTTCGGGCTGTTGAAATTAATTGCGTTAATGTATGTAAACGAAACAGATAACCTTTTAAATGGCTTGTGGATGCGCGAAATTAGATTCTAATTAATAAAATAAACGTCATAAAACCTTTTTTTGAATCAAATCGTTTCTGTTAGGTAAAAAGATAAATTTATGTTTACGTTGTCTCACTTCTGAAAATTAAAGGTAATTTTGTTCATTATAATGAGCTGTAGTCCATAACTGCAGGAAAATTAGTTAATTTTTTTCGGATAATTGCACTTTTCAATAGATACCTCGAATTCATTGGAAAAACATATAGCTAAATTTTGAATTATGTTTTTTATTAAAAACATAAATTTGTTAAAATTAAAATTAAATTATTTGAAAAACAACAAAATTGAAACAGTAAATTATTAAAACACACACAAATAAACGTCTGAATTCATTTAACCCATTAGTGCCTAGCGTCCCTTTTTAGGGACGCTTCAAAAGGTGTATGTAGCACTGTTTTTGACACCGGTAAAAAAGAACAGCAATCTTTATTTTATTTAATTGAAACATTTTCGTAATTAATGAACTAAACTTAATTCTTTTAAAAATAGTGGTGCAAAGCGAATAAAATTTGAGCAAAAGGTGGTGGGCATGAATGGGTTAAATATTTAAAGGACATACATGTACATTCAGACAGACTTGAACACAATTGATACGTCATTAGGGGTGTGAAATTAACAGGTGCAGGACATTTACCAGGGTATACAAAAAACCATGTCGTGTACTTCATTTTGCCGTACACATTTTTTTATATTTCATTACTTATATTATTTTTATTTTTATTTTTTATACTTCATACGTTGTATCTCTGCAAGGAAAGAAATACATAGTTAATTTTTTCGATTAATCCCTTGAGCTCTGATGGTAGAATTTTCTACCACATAATTTTAATTCCGAAATGTCACAATGACACCAGAAAATTCGACCAAATTTATTTGAAAAATATTTAATGCAATTTTTTTTTTTTTTGTGTTTATCGTTAGCCGATTTTTTTCTTTGCAAAATACTGGTGCCAATATGACATTTGGAATTTTGTGGACATTTACGCCCCAGGGCTCAAAGGGTTAACCCTTTCCGTTACACTGTGCCCGGTGTGGGATACCTAACTTTTATTCCAAACTTACAAGAGGCACTAATAATATTTTAATAAAAATTTTCTTTTTCAATATAAGCTTAAATTAAGGAATTCAAAATATCTAAAAATATCGTTTGTGAATTCCGGTGACAGTTGAGAATATGTCATTTTACTAACAGAGTTTGCCCGTGCCAGAAAGGGTTAAATATCTGTAGAGAAATGTGAAATGGGTTTATTAATAAATTTCAAGAAATAAAATTTTAATCTAATAATGAAATGTAAAGGAGTTGAAATGAAAATTTACTGCCGTACTAACTCTGGGCAGATTTAATGTGTGTGGTTGATTGTAATAGATTAGTAATGACATATGTAAATAACTGCTTTACTTAAATTTTTATTATGGTGCCGGCTGCATAGAACAAAACTCACATTAATTAAAATTTTCATTATACCTGTCTTAGACGCAATTTTTTTTGTACTTCTTGGTAGTTTTGCTTCTGATACCAAATGGGTAGTCATCATGGAACTATTAATCCTCCCTGATGGAACTATTAAGCTTCCCTGATTTACCTTTACGTCATATGGGCAATGTGTTTTTCCAAATAATGATTTGCCTGTACCACTAACGGGCATCCATATTTCGATCATAAATTATTGTTCTCACCAGTATTTTTTTTTCTTTTGCAAACCTTGCATTGTTTAATACGAACATTTTTCTGATTCAATTCGGCAAAAATTTCTGTTTTGAAAAACAGGGGATAAAAGATTAAAAATTCCGTAAAATTCGCTAAAAATAAGCATTATTTGAAAGTTTTTTAAAAAAATATTGACCAGTTAAGAGGTTAAGAAAGAGATACTGACAGTCCTTCAAATAGTGAAGCTTTAATTGTAATTGCTTTCGCGGGAATTAATTACCACCGCGTCAAACTTCCACCAATAAATTTATGCAGATTTTATTTCCCATTTTAATGCTTCATTAATGGAAAAATTCAATCAAGAATAACGGCAAAAACTGATATTAATTTTTGTTAGTAAGCGTTTACTTCGGCGGTAGTAGTTCCGTCACATCATGGCAAGCAAGACAATGGCTTGTCACTGTCAGTGAAAAGACTATATTACCTGGGCAAACAGACAACAGTAAAAGTAATAGAAATCAGTTACCATATTTTAGAGATAAATTTCCCTTCTATAAGGCGGTAAAATAAGAATAAATTTTCTGTTCAAGCTAACTGGTAAAGGTTTCCACCGGCGGTAATCAGTGGTTGATCCGAATAGAAAGAAGAGCTGCTATCTTGTGACGACCTAATCATTTACTACCTTCGAAACTGATAGAAAATATTTCTTCTCCTCTTTATTCATAACTCCACTGTAGTCATTTGTCAAAGTATTTTAGACATTATTTTAGTCTAAAATTAATGTTTTTCCTCACTAGTGCTAAATTCATCCTTGCAAAACAGACAGTTTGATAGGAATCAACTATAAAAACTTTATTTTTGAATGTTTAATCCGTCTAGGAATTAATTCTTGTATTTTACGAACTATTAAGTTACAAATCAAAAGTTACGTGAAAATTGTTTCAATTTATATATTACACGGAAAGACGTGTTTAAAACCAAAAAATAATAAGTTATTCACAATCTAAATTAATCTTATGCGGCAATGCTAAAACCTGCTTCTACCTCACGCACGTTAATACATACAGAAACATAGAGTCGCGGGTTAGGTGATTTGCACAAAAATCTCATCAACAACAACTTATTTCAAGTTGTAACTGAATCTGAAATTTGATGGAAATCCAAGTATTAGTATTTGAGATAGAATTCTCGCAGAAATTGTAAAAAAAAAACTGGACAGAAGCATCACCTGTTGAGTGATTTACTCTAAAATCTAAAGAATACTACCGTAATTTCGGGTGTATAAGCCGCGGCTCAAGCAATTCTTTTTCGACCCAGAATTTTTTTTAAAATGAAAGTTACTACTTAGATCGCCGTAAATATTTGTGTTTAATCATTAAATAACATTTCTGGGTCCAAAAAGAATTGTTTGAGCCGCGGCTTATACACCCGAAATTACGGTAATTTATATCAGAGATCAACTGAATTTGAAATTCATGAAAAATTCTTGCATTAGATCCTGAGATAGAGCTATTGGGATAATCCTGAATAATGCAGCAGTGCAGCGCCTTCTGTTGAGCGATTTACATCTAAACGGAATCAGAAGTATATTATATCAAGCAGTAACGGAATCTGAATTTTTATGACAATCCGTTCATTAGTTCTTGAGATATAGGTATTGTGGAAATCATGAAAAGGCAGCATAGCAGCGCCACATGTTGGAAGATAAACACGAAAAACTAATCAGATACAATTTTTATGAAAGTAACTGAATCTAAAGTTTTGTGAAATTCCGTGCATTAATTCTTGAGATAAAGCGCCCTCAAAATTTATGTCACAAACAGGCAGACCGACTGACAGATTCACAGATAGACATTTTGTAAAAATATGTTTTATGGTGCCTCTGACTCCTAAAACGTGTAAATCCACCGAAAACCAGGATTTCGAAAACTTTAGCGAATCCAATAGTTTCTTCTTGTAAAGATAGAAGAAATTGAAAAGAATAATAATAAACACTGTGCCATTCTATATAGCCCAAAATGATTTTCATAGTAATACTTAACGACTGAAAATTTTAATCTTTATGAAAACAAAAATCTGCGTTAAAAAGATACAGCCTCCATAATAAAATATTCATTTGTAAGAACATGTGGAACTATTAAGAAAGAGGAAATGACATATCCTTAAATTGGCGAAGCTACAAATGTAACCACTTCGCAGTGCGTTCATTACCACGCCAGCAAACATAATCCAGAAAATTTATATTTATTTAAAAGCTTTGTTAATGGAAAATTCCGATCAAAAATAATGGTAAAAATCGATATTCATTTTTACAGGTAATGCATAATTTGGCAGTTTTAGTTCCGCCACATTGTGACAAAAAAGATAATTTCCTGTCAGTGTAAAAAAAACAAAACAATTGGGCAATGATTTTGGGCAAGCTTATACCAGTAAAATAAACAGAAATTTTTTACCATATATGTGAAAAAAATTTCAACAATAAGGCTCTAAAACAAAACGAGATATTCTATTTAAGCTTTCTAGTGTAAGTTTCCATGTGCGGTAATCATAAACGTTGGATCCAATTAACCCTTTGCTGCGCACTACTCTTTAAAGTTGAAATTTAAAGGAAAAAAAAATTAGACAATCTATTTAAGCCTAGAGGATTACACAGGTATTGTTTTGTAAAGATTGCACTAACCATTTTAATTATACAGCTGTTGCCGAAGTAGTAACCTCCCATAAGTAAAGCATTGATAAGCGCAGTGAGAAAAACATTGCTGTGAAGCGCGTATTACAGTAAAACATTTTACCAATTATTTAAAAACAGTAGAGTTTGATCTCTGTGGTGCTGCCATCTAGAACTCATAAGAAAGATTTAAAGTAGCCATTAGAGTAGTTTTTAAAATATTCACGGAGTTTTGTGTCTCTAAACAGGGGGAACTGTAGGTGTTGCCGACCCGGCAACACTGCGCGTTAAGGGGTTAAGCGAAAACAGCAGCCATTGTATGACAACCAACTCAGTTACCTTACTCGTAACTGATAGACAATGCACTCTATGTGTCCTCATTTTATTACTCTATTTAAGAACACTGACATGGGGAGCCACCATTTTGCTTGAAATACCATTGTCACTTATAATTGAAGTTTGTAATTTTTCATAATTGCAAATTACACATAGATTTTACATATAGAAATTACGATATTTTCACAAATTTTCATTACTAATATCTATTTGTGAAATCATATTTAGTACTTCGGTATATTTTTCATTCTAATGCAAACGAGTAGTCATTCGTTCAAGTAATTGAGAAATTATGAAGGCCTAAAGTTAGATACTTCTACATTTAAATTCATTTTAATCGTTGCAAAAAAGCTACTTTCAAAAGATTGAGCTAAAAAAGTTCGTTTCTTCAAAAAATCTATTTCTTTTAAAAACATTTCTAGCTTTCATAATTTTATTTTCTTACGAAAATGAATTTCAAGATCCAAGTTATATAGAAAGGCATGTTTAACCACTTAAATGATTAATATTTTTGGAAAAAACTTCCAAGTAATGCCTATTTTCTTGTCTTTTGCAGAAATTTTAATCTTATATCACCGGTTTTTTAAAACAGAAATTTTTGCCTAACTGAATCAGAAAAACGCTCGGATAAAATTATGCAAAATGTACAATAAAATCTTACTGGTGAGAATAATAAATTATGATTTTTAGTATAGATACCCGTACGTGGTACGGGCAAATCATGATTTGCAAAAACACATTGGCCGTACGACGTAGAGAAGAAACAGAGAAGAGGTTGACCCTTTGTGCTTCGACGTTCTATTACACGGAACACCCAACATGATACTCAAATGCCACAATGACGCCATAATTCTAATAAAAATATTTTCCATTTACAATGTACGTGAAAAATTAGATTTTTCTTATTTTCCAATACATTTGTAAGTGACTTCCGGTATCATTCAGTCATTTCAACATTTTCGCAATGAAAGTACCCTGCGCCAGGAAGGGCTAAATCCTTCAAAATCCTGGACTAACCTATTCTCAAACTAAAGACGATTTCTAAACTCTTCACCATGTTGACAAACCCCAATTTTTTTTTTTTTTTTTTTTTTTTTTTGTGGAAAGACACAGAATTTGAATCTATTTCATAATCATATTAAGGATTTAACATTAGTACTACGTACCGTAATTTCTGCGTATAATCCGCGTATTGAACAATTATTTTTCAACCCAGAAATTTTAATTAGTAATTGTAGCCAAATATTTTCCGCGATTCAAAATGTTACATTTTATTTTTAAATTTTTCTGAGTCTAAAATGAATTGTTGGATCCGCGGATTATACGCAGGAAATTAGGGTAATGCGAATAAAACGCTTTCAAAACGAAATTAAAACGAATTATTAAGATTTTCAAAATTTTTTAAACATTGCGTGCTACTAGGATGCTACATTGTGTGCTACTTATAAGAAAAATTATCTCAAAGCGATTATTTTCATTTTACTGGGAATTATTATAAATTGTATTTAAAACTTTTCTTGAACACTAATACATTTATTCTTCATGTTGAAGAAAATATCCATCCATCCATACATACATATATATATATATATATATATATATGTATATATATATATATATATATTTATATATATATATATATATATATATATATATATATATATATATATATATATATATATATATATATATATATATATATATATATATATAAATATATATATATATACAATAATACAAAATTTTCGTCTTAATTCTAATTTAATTATTTCAAATTTATAATATTTAACTTTTTTCGGTCCTTTTATAATATCTTAATATATTTATTTTAATTCCATACCTTTAATCAATGGTTTCTTTATTTTATTTTATTCTAAAAGACAATCTTTTAAAGCAATTATTTCCCTAAATTCCCATTACTTCAATTTATTCTTTTATCTGTTGCATAATATGTTTTTATTTACGTTCTAAAAAATCATTCTATTACCCAAAATTCCTTTTTAGAGATGCTAGGGGATTGTTTGCTCGATTTATTACTCCAACAGTCTGAGAGAACTCTTTCGATTTTTTAGCTGGCTATGATTTCGCTTTGGTTAAAGTTACACTTTCTAAATAATTAATTGGCAATTTAGAATTTAGCCATAAAAATATGTATTCTTGCGCATGATCGATTATAACCTCATTACAATTTCTTCGGAAAGGATTATCCTATGTTTTTCTTGTGCTAATAAAACCGCTGTCAGTTGGTGTAGAAGCTTTTATCCGGTGAAGTTCTATGGTGATAATAACATCTTTTACTCATAAGGGCTGCATCTTACTCCGATATGAAGTTTAACCAGTATGAGTGCAATTATTTTACTGTAAAGTGGAATATAAATATATGTGATTAAAAATGTTCGTCGCTTGTGTCCAATGTAAGTAGGGAATATGACAAATGAAAATTTATTTGTTTCTTTATGACCATATACCACATGACAGCAGAATCTACGAGTATTTTTGGTAAGTGGTGTGATTAAGAGCAGAATTTTACATTCTATCAAAAGTATTCTAAATATTTACATTTTGATCTTACATATATATATATATATAATGTACTACACTTACAGAAATATAAATGTCGCTGTCGCAGAATTTTCCTTAGCATAAGTTATTTACTATCTCTTATGAGTGTTATTCATTAAAAAGGTATAGTTTTGTGCATCAAATAAATTTCTTTTGTTTATTAAAAATGCAAAACTTGTTAAACAAGGTTTTTTGGACTCATTATTTTGTTTAAGAACTTGGTTTGAAATGTTTTTGCCCTTTCATTTCCTTCATTTTATTTTAATAAAATTAGTAATGACAAAAACAAATATTTTTAATTATTTTAATAATTTTAATATTGAATAAACACATTTAAATAAACATTTTTAGTTCCTTAAACCAAGTTTGTATTTTTTAACATTTTCTCTTTTGTATTCAAAACCTACAAGTACAGATTCCAAAGTTTATTTTTATAAAGATCATATAAACTGTATTAATGTAAAATACTCCTTTAGAATGATAATCATACCCAATACTACTTTTACCTTATATATTAAGTCTCTTTTTATGTCATTCTATTTATTTATAGACACATTACCTTAATACATTATGAAGTAAACATCACATAAAACTACATGACAACAGCATTAACTGGAGCATAGTGAATATGATTGCATCCAAACGGATTTGCTTTTAATCTGCTTATGGAACTAAATTTGCTCGTAAGTCAATATTCCAAAGACAGCAATGTAATAAGACTGATATTTTCCACGACATCTGCACAGTTATAATCACTATTAAGTACGATAAATATAATTTTGCACTAAGCTTAAAAAGAGTAAATGGGAAGTGTTGTGAAAAGTATTATTTATAAGCTTCTGAATAACACCAGAAAATTAATCGTAAATATTAAAATACTGGTTGCAAATTTCGACTTTGAATACTTGGAATTTTGGTAAGCTATTGTTTGGTTTAAGTTAAAAATTATGCACGTCAGATGGAGGGGGGGAGGTTTTCGTGTTATGAATGTTATTTCTGTAAGTTAAGCTTTCAATTAATCATTGAAATAAGATATTTAAAATACTACGGAAAATTTACTATATTTCTTGGATGAATCTGACGAGCAACTAATTAAAATTCCGTATTGCTTAAATAATTCAGGTGAAATTGATATATGCTTTAATGCATTGCATTGTTATTTGCCTTTAAATTACTGATAAATGAAAAGAATAAATTGAAATAATTTTTTATGGTCTTGAAGTAGCATATACACTGGTGTCCAAAAGTTAAGCATAATTGGTAATTAAGTAAATAATGAAAGAAATATAAATCGAAATGTGGTGAAACTCCAGGTTTGTAAACAAAATAGTACGCTTCATATATTTTCGCGTAGAGTTTTCCCCAAAATCAAACAGGGGACCATCAACAAATTGAAAAAGAACGAAGATCTTTTGGATAACCCTGTCAAAACTAATGTAGCAAAAGCGTTCAAACTGCAGATTATGATTAAGTGGATTATTGTTATGTACTGTGTTTATTTTTATAAGGCTAGCATGTATACTCGTAGAGAAATTAATGTTTTTATAAAAACAGTCCTAAGTTTTTTGCTTATAATTTGCAGAGTTCTTAAAATAAAATAATGTTCTTTTCTGAAAATATGACAAACATCATTGTACACAATACCCTGTCATCAGAATTTAAAAATAATAAAAATTGTATGAAAAATGAGTAGGTTTAGTAAATAATTTTTCTTTGCGCATGCGTCAACGATATCAAAATTTCATTTGCATATTGCGTTAGCTAAATGTATAGAGCAACTTCTGTAAAAGTTTCAAAAACATAGCTTAAAAATTCTGAAAGTGATCGTCTATAGAATCAACTCAAAATCCGTTATTCCTAAAAGGAAGCAAAAAAATCAGGGGTTTTATCCAAATATAGTTGTACGTGCAATATTGTGTAGGCACTAAACAATGGAATATGGATACAGCCCCTCATATTTTTGCTTCATTTAGGGAAAAAAGGATTTCTATAAACGATAATTTTCAGAATTTTTAAGCTATGTTTTTGAGATTTTCACAAACGTTGCTCTATACATTTAACTAACATAATATGCAAATGAAATTTTGATATCGTTGACGCATGCGCAATGAAAAATTATTTACTAAACCTACTCATTTTTCATACAATTTTTATTATTTTTAAATTCTGGTGAAAGGGTATTGTGTACAATGATGTTTGCCATATTTTCAGAAAATAACATTATTTTATATTAAGAACTCTGCAAATTATAAACAAAAAACTTAGAACTGTTTTTATAAAAACTTTAATTTCTCTACGAGTATATGTGCTATCCTTATAAAAATAAACACAGTACATAACAATAAGCCACTTAATCAAAATCTGCAGTTTGAACGCTTTTGCTACATTAGTTTTGACAGGGTTATCCAAAAGATCTTCGTTCTGTTTCAATTTGTTGACGGTCCCCTGTTCGATTTCGGGGAAAACTCTTCGTGAAAATATATGATAAACTATTTTGTTTACACACCTGGAGTTTCACCACATTTCGATTTATATTTCTTTCATTACTTACTTAATTACCAATTATGCTTAACTTTTGGACACCAGTGTAATTTAAGAAATCGGGATTGTTTTCAGTAATTTCCGATAAAGAGTTTTATGCACAAACAAATATGACACATATAATTAAAAACGTGAGTGAAGTAAAGGTAATTAGTAATGATATGTACAATTCATCTGTGATAGTGTTATTATAGAATTATAATAAAACATCAATTTTCTTAGAATTAAAATTAAAATCTATACTTTACTGGAATAATGATTTAAATTTTTTCCTTGTAAAAATATATTTATATCCTCATCTCTTTAACCTTTGGTTAAAAAGGTTAAAGAGGTAAAATAACGGCTGGAATTTAACCTAACCCCAGTTAAATAACATGATCCATCAAGATGAAAATTGTCCGAAAATAGAAAAAAAGTAAAAGAAATATGCACAAAATCTGAGCATATTTGATATCTCTGATTTTGCATAAAATCATCAAACTCGTCTAGAAAAATGTATAAACTGTATAATGTGATAAAAGTGCACTTCTTTAATTGTGCATAAAGAATGAAAAGCGCCGGTTCTGCCATCTAATCACGATCCTTACCACAAGGGAATATAGAACTCACAACCTAAGTGTTAGAAATTCAGCGCTTTGCAGATAATGCCAGTCATACCGCACCAGGATATTATTTTAAATAGTGGTATTGGATGTTCGCATGGATTAGTCTGTGTATGTGTGTTGATATTTTTATGGCCAAGATAAAATTTATTGGTGCTGCTATAAAACTTCTTAGCTTTAATTAATGAGAATAATTTACTGCTAGAAATTTACAGGGGTCGCAGTGTCCCTAGAATTTTCGCACTTTCCTACCACAATTTTAAAACTATAATATTTATTGTAGAATTGTAAATGTCAAACCATTGTAAATGTCAAACGAATCCGACCGAAAGATTTTTGATTTAAAATACTGGTGGAAAAGTGCGAAAATTTTAGGGACACTGCGACCCCTGAATTTACTATAGCTAACAAATAAACAGAATATAACTTGATTGCAATATTTCAGAAAGTTTCTTTGTTTGGGTGGAATATGGCTTGGTTAATTTTTTTGCTGAAACGTTTTGAAATTTCGCAATGGATTCTGGATATAATATAATTTTTAGTGTACCAATACACAAAATATTTTTTTTTTTTTTTTTGGTCTTTCAAAATTTGTCAGCAACACAATGAATACGTATTAATAAAATAAAGGAAATGCTCTACAAGTATTGCCTACAATGGTATACAAAGCAGAAAATATTAAATTTTATCGTTAAAACAACAATTGAACAATTGAAAAAAAACATGCCTTTAAAAAAAAATTGTATTCTTCTTAGATCACTGGCAATCACCACAATGCGATCTTGAAAGCTTCTACGTTTTCAGAATCGAGAATATTATTTATAATCACAATTCTGGCTTTAAAAAAGCTAATATTACTTTAATGGTGTTAATAATGGTGAACGAATAATTCTTCAAAATATTATATTCAAAATAAATACGTAAATCTTTAAATAAACTTACGAATTGTGAGTTTTAATGTATTCTACAACATGTTCTCTTAATCCATTTATATTAATAGGAATTTTTAACTAACAATGACTATAAAAGCGTTCGAAATTTTTGTTAACCTTTATCGTGGAAAATTAAATAATTTGCTGGTTTCCCCTGGGAATTTACTAATCTATCTTCTCATCTAGCAACAGTATCGAGATTTAAATCAAGCGTGTGTTGAAAATGTACTGATATTTTTAAAAATTCATCTCTGCATGTCTTTGATTTAATTTCGCTTTAAAAATCTTCAGAACATATAAATGTATCTGTATCGAAGTTTTCATTGAAAGGATATGATTAAGTTTTATATTAGAGCCATCATTTACTGCTAATTTTTAGTTTCAACTCAGAGTTCACACACTCCTTATATTTTGTAAGGACTCTGACACCACTATTAAGGATAAGAAAATGTATATTTAGTTTTTAAGAAACATAACTCGCAACCACCTCCTCGATTCGCAATTTTCGCAGTATTGTTCTACAGTGAAATGCATTGAAAACACTGTAAAAATTCAGTGGTAGAGCTGTGCGAACCCTGTCAACTAATTACATTTTATTGTTGAGATCCTAGATTTGAGCCCTGGATACTTTATATAAAAGAATAATTAACATTTTAGCTAAAGATTAACAATAAAAATTTTAAATGTATAAAATTATAAAAACTGTTCTTTAAAAAAAAAATGCACAACCTAGTAATGACCACGGTAATGGTATATCTAACACTAGAACTACCGTAAACTGTCATTTTGATGAGTACCATATGAATATGTTTCGGCACAAAGCAGAAATTTGTTTAGGAAATAAGTTTGCAAAATGCAAAGAAAAACGTTAAATAATTAAGGTCCGGTGAGAAAATTTGATTCAAATTTCCTGTAGATCTAGCGTTAACATTATGTCTGTTTTATAGATACGATGTAACAGTTGAGTATGACGATTATGACGTCCAATTACTTGCACGAGAGATATAAGCCAAAGAAGGAGGGATGCCCTCCATGGAGGCAATTCTAAGGGAACATAACCCGTATTTACGCAAAAATATAGATAACATATAAAAATTGAAAGGTTTTGATATAAATATTCTGGGATCAATGCCTCACTATTTTTTATTAATTCAGCTGAGTTTAATTGTTAAAAATGCATCTCGATATTGATTATTTCAGTATTGGCACCAACTGAAATGTTTTAACACGATAAAGAAAATAAAGTAGTACTTACATAGTTCACGAAAAATACATTATTATTGCTTGTAAGAACATCCGGGAAAATAATCTATGAAAAAACCATCAACTGTTAATCTTAATGAAAAATTTCAGTGCATAATAGCGACAATAATTTTCTTCTAGAGACGAAATTTAAATAATAATAATTAATAGAATTTTTCCCTTTTTTATCTCAAAAGTCATATATGCAAAATAATTACAAATAAAACTTTTCCTGATAGTCATTGCTTTTGATTGAAAACTTTGCAATTTTAAAAATAAAATTTCATTTTTTATTCGATATTTGGGACAAACTGTGATAATAGCATTTAAAACTGTTCAATCGTTTAAATATTGAAATTTAATAATTCTTGTGAACGCTAGTGTATATCATGTTACTTGAAAAAGAATGTTAACGAAATATTTAAACAATTAAGAATGACTTATTTCTAACAAATACTATTCCTAGGTACTATTAATTATGCAGAAATCATTTATATATAGATTTTTTAACTTAATTGTTTAGAATTCCATATGCGAATTTCGAAGAAAAACTTGTTGAAATTTATCCCATGTCATTCGCCTGATATTTCGTTAATATTGTGTTTTTGTATTTTATTAAAAACATTATCACTAGAAAATAATTTCTTCCAAAAATTAGTTAAAAAATTTCTAGGTAACAATAGCAGAAATTAGTTATCCAGAACTGGAGATATACTAGAAATATTTCCAATTTAAATTAAAATAATCTCTTAAACTTGATGTTTTATTGTATAGAGTTATAATCATAAATCATTACTGACAAAGTTGTACAAGGAAATGTCCGTTGTCTTTGATTATAATAATTCTAAAATACTAGCTTCAATATTAAACCCTTAATCAAAATTCTCCTTTTATTGACTTGCTACCAAATCTAATGTGAATATATTCTAAAACTATTATTTTTTCGTATGCATTATGCATTGAAACTTATTGACTTTTTTATCCTCAGACATAGAAATCAAATGCTCTGACCACAAAACGCAGAAAACACGATCACACTTTCTACGTGTTTTGGATAAAGTTTGATAAATTATGTTGCATGAAACAAGGGACAAAGCTGGAGCACGTAAAAAATTCCATTTATATACTTTCGGTAGTAGAAATAGCATAAACGTGTGTTATACGTAAAACAAGATTTAAAGAATGTCTCTCCGAGAATTTATTACCCTCTAGTGCATTTTAGTATAAGCAACAAAATTTATAAAGTATCAGTTAATACGGTTAAAAAAATGCCATAGAAAAATTTAGCACTAAATAAAAGTAATAAGATAGAAATATGCGTAAATTTTAAATATAACTTGGGGGGCCTTTATGTACTTTTTTAAAGCCAAAGAAAAAGGTTACATTAAAACGCTATTTAGAGTGGCAATATATTACCTAACAAACTCAATGAAAGGCAATTTTAACACATATTCCTCTGAGATTGTAGGTAACAAGGCCTTATTTCACTTCAATGATCTTTATGAAAATTTAATAATGTAAAACCTCTCAAGTAAAAATGTTATGATCATCTTAATATAATTGCTTTATGGATAGGAAATTGTGCTATAAATTATGCACGGAATATTAAGCAATAGATTTTCTCGGCGTACTCCTGTTTTATTCAGTGACATGGTTAGTAAAAAACCAGGTTTATTTCTAAATTATGTATCAATTTCTATCCTCCATTTTAACTGATTTTTTTCTAAAAAGTGCACTTAATAATATACAGCCACAGCATATGGTGTTATTTTTCAAACAATTTCGGGTGACGTCAAGATAAGAAAATAGCTACGAATATATATTCTGGCCAGAAAGTTTTTTTTAAAGTAGAGAAAATAAACAAAAAATAAATTCACCATATGTAATGTTGCATGAAAATAAGAATGGCCAATAAATCAATCGTAGCTTGAATAATTTCAGAAAATATTTGTTTAAAATGTTTTAAGCAAAATCGTAAAAGAAATCAGCAGATTGAAGCCAACAAACAAGAGAGTATATCTTCAAACGTTTTAGTTGTATATTAATTAAGAAGGTTACTTATTGTAAAAGAAAGATTTTGTTCTTCTTCAAATATGTACGATAAATATGTTAGAGAAACTTATTTGAGCGAAATAAAATATATACTCTCAACCGATTATGTTAGTTTATTATAACTTATTATTTCAACAGTCTATATTTTAAAAAAATGTCGAAATTTTTTTCAAACTTTAAATATTTCTCAAGACGTTAAAAAAAAGAACTCAAACCTACCAATATTCAGTTTTTACCAGAAAGCTGTGTTAACACTTTTAGGGGCAAGCAATTAAGTTTTCGTAATTCGTAACTCCCGCCGGAAATTTGGCAAAATTTTATTTCAAAAGAAAGAAAAGCAGTTTCACGAAGTAGAAAAGTAAGATTTCATAAACTTTTTCTGGTGCAAATCTTTATTTATCATAAGTGGGATAAAATATATACCATTGCCCCTCAAGAGGTTAAGAGACGGATAACTCATGTTTTTTGCATTAATAATTTTTTATAGCACAAACTTAATATAACATTCAAAGCATGTCCTTTGAATGTCAAACATTCAATTAAGGGCATGTCCTAATTTTAAAGCAATCCATTAAATAACAGTTCTTATATTATATTACTGAACTTCTGTCTTGAATTTTTTTTCAAAAATGCGAGATTGATTTCCTGATTGATAATAAAGGTATGTTTAAATCGTACACGTCAATCTTCTCAGCTCGAGACAGCACTGGAAAAATATGAAATTACTAATACTACTCTGATATTTACAGAGCTGCTAAATTTCCTGCTTTTTGGATACCGGTCTTTTAATAAAGAAATATTCTTTTATTTCATTACAACATTTAGTCGATTTAAAATATGAATAATTTTCTCTAAGATAATACTGGCCGGGAATTTGGCAAGTCTGAATTTAGTAAGTATATTTTACTCTAATAATCTTGAATATAGAAAATTATTTTTTTAGCTTGTAAATAAAGGGAAATAAATGTATTTATTAAAATAATTAACCAGGAAGACTTATTTTAGGTTCAAAGAAAGTTCCTTTTAAAAACTATTTCTCTGAATCATTAGATCATTTGTCGAATTAAATTACAAGCATAATGAAATAATACAGATACAATATTATAATTCGTGTTTTCTTATCATCCAGATGAGCCAAAGTACTTTTTCATTAATTAAAGAAATGTGTTTGATATTTTTTTCATAAATAGTATTCATTACGTTTTCGGAAATGTGTAACCTATATTTTTTGCGAGACTTCTATATGTTGGATACATATCTTCAAATGAAATAATATTTTTTTTTTTTATCGTTTATATTTTCATGGCACGGATACCCGTTAAATAGTTGACATTTGGATCTTAACAACAAAAATATAAATAACAATACATTTTGTGAAACTGAATATTATATTGAACTGTCAGTTACTGGAATAATAATAGCTGAGCGTGATTGAAAAAAATAATTATAGATATTTCACGTTTTGTATGCTTAATTTTAAATCCAATTACATATTAATGGTTATAGTATTTTTTAACCTTTCACTGCACAATTTATTTCTATCTTCATGAAAAGAATCATTTAAATGTATGTGTGTATCTATAATTGTTTTATGTTCTGTTATATTAAAAACAAAGAAACCCGCAGAATTGACGGAAATGTTTATAGGAAACTGATCAAATCAAGTAATCCGATTCCATATAACAGCTTATAATCCTTTTTACATAAAATTGCAGCTTACAAATTTTACGTTAGACGTGCTTTTAAAGTATGGTCAGATAAATATTTAGAAAAACAGCTGAATACCATCAAAAATATTGCTGAAGAAAACGAATTTTTAACCATTCTCATTAATAAACTCATTCATAAATTTATTTTTCATGAAAATATCAAGAAAGAAAATCATAAAAAAATGATATGCAAAAAGTTTAACTATTTCCCTGGTCTCTTAGAAAATTAAGATATATTCAATTGAAGCACAATGTAAATTTAATAGCCTGTCCACCAAAGAAAATAAATAAAATAAATTGTACAGAGGTCGATCCAATACAGGAAGTTGAATTAGCTGGTGTGTATACCATTCCTTTTAGAACTGTTTGCAATAGATTAATGAATTACATCGGAAAAAGCAATAGAAAACTTAAAAAAAGAATAAAAGAACATAAAGTAGGTATAAAATTTTGTCGCTAATCCATTGGTCTCTTTCATTCATATCTCAATCAAAATATCACAATAGATTTTGATCATGCCAAAATCGCATTCCCAACATACAATTGTTATATATCCATTATCAGAGAATCTATAGCAATCCTATGCAAAAACAATCAAGTGGGTAACGTTACCTTATCGTATAATATACCGAGTTTATGGTTTACCATCCTAAAAATAAATGCTCACAATTTGAGAAAAATGACGCATTAAAATTTATAGTACAACAGTTAAGTATTTCTTTTTTACCGGCCATCTCAAACACGAATAATTTAATCTTCAAGCCACGCAGTTAAAATTGAAAAGTGACGAATGAACACAGAATGGAATAATAAAGTAAATAGACTGCAATTAATAATAATATATATCTTCTCTCATTAAGTTTAATTCAGAAAACTACTTCTACTTTCAACTAAAATAATTATTGTCTCGTTCATTTTCAAAACTAAATCATGTATTTGTATAAATAAACAATAATATTCTATGAGGAAGAGCCTGATTAAGGCTTGAAAGTACTAAGATTGTTTAAAAAAAATTAACTTGTAACAACTAAATTTGATTATTTTCATCGCCTTTTAAGAACACCTGAACATTTTAATTTTCATATCAGGGGAATTTTACGTTTCAATATGCTGGTGCTAATGAAGCATTTAGGAATTAAAATTAAGTAGTCTAAAAATAAACCACCGGAGTTGAAGGGGTTAAAAGCTGTGTCAAAAAGAGATAAATATATTTTTAAAGGTTAGGAATCAGCATCGAACCATGTACCAATATTTCATCTTGACACTGCGCATTAAGAAAAGCAAACTAAGGGGTATTTGAAACGTATGATGAATTTTTATCCCCAATTTCTTATAATATAAGGCTTATTTGAAGAAATCGTTTCACCTGGATAATTAGGAATGCGAACTCTATAACATTACTTAATTTTATAACAATCAATTGCCACAATGTTTTGTGTCCCCTTGTAAGGAAGACTAAAATATATCAATAAAAGATCGTATGATTTTTGCAGGTGAAAATAAATTACATATTCTTATTATTAAAATTTTGCTCTCAGAAAAAATCTTAGCTATTTTTTACTTAACTAATTAAACTATTTATATCCAGAAACCCATCCAAATAACTACTAAACGACTGATTTTAGTATCATTGCATGATCGAAACTGAATTTCAGCTTTTATAAGAGAATAGACAATTAGATTATAATTTTTTAAATGCGTCAAATACGAGAACCAGCATTTAATTTTTTAAAATGATTAATATGTTTAACGGAAAAATTATTCGAATAATTATAAAACCACATAGAAAAGCAAAATGGAATAAAAATTAATATGAGTATCTATATTTTAATAAAATTATTAAATTTAGAAAAAAAAATAAATATCAGTTCGGTAAATGTTACAAAATGTTTGTGGCTTTTTTACATATGTTTACACTTATTTAAAATAAGGTAAACCTATACGTAAGTTTTCAAACGCTAATTTTATACCAATAAATTTAACATGCTTCAGACTAATTACCTTATACATTATTAATTAAACATTTCTTTCTTATACCTTTAGATATCAAAGTACTTCCTTCTCTGAAAATGACAAACTTACTGAGTAATTTGCATCGCGAAAGAAGGTGTTTGGAAATTAGTGTAATGCTTTCGTGCAGCTCGATTGTCTTTTATGGTCTTAAAAGCATTATTTATTCATTAAATATGTACATTCTCAGTAGAGAAAATCCTTACATATAATAATGTAATTAAGACTCATTTAAATTCACCTGAATTAATCATTCCACTCAAAGTAAAAAGTAATAAAATAAAAAAAAATAAAAAAATAGATGAATGCGTATGAAATTCTTTTGCTAGCTTTAAAAATTACTTGTTATGTGAAAAAAATAATTGGTAAAAAATGTATTAATTTAATATATTACTGTTTTTGTGTTTTAAATGCTTTTTATGAAAACAAAACAAAAAAAAAATTTAAAGAATATATAGCTTTATTTATTTCGTTGTTGTATTTGCTTTAATTAGATTCTCAACTTTCGTTATTTTTTTTTTCATAGAAACATTATACGTGGAATTTACTTCGTGTTTTTTAAAATATCATTAAGTACTCGAAATAATCATTTTAAATTTTTGGCCAAGTGCTGTCGTGTGCATTGTTTTTATTTCTTAAAAACAGAACATTTAAATTTTTATAAATAAAATGAATGTAAAACAATTATTCTTTCGGGCATATACCTGATAATTACGTCCAATATTTCATACCAAGAAAAAAAGGGAAAATACTTTGTACGAAAAACTTCTTTATGAATATATTATTTTTTATCTTAATTGTATTATGTAAAGCGATATACTTTTTAAATAATATTTAGGGGAATGAAAAGAAAAGTGGCCACGCTATGATTTGGAGAATTTTTATGATAAATTTTTAATCCGTAACGTTCTAGAAACAAATACCGATTGTAACTGCAATAATTTTATTTTTATTTGCTATTTAAGTTTTTGTAAGTTATTTTAAAATGTACACGTTACTTTTTATGGAAAATTTCAAAACTGCCCAGTTGAATGCATAGGCAGGTAAAATAATCAGCTCAGGTAAATAATCAAATCACATTAAATCAAGATGCATCTTAAATAAATACAAGCTAAAATAACATGCAATTATAATAAGAACTTAATTATTAAATCGTAAGAAGATAAAATAAATAAATATAAAGAGTCGTGGAATACAAGCGTCATTAGCAGACATGCAGACTTGAAACGTCGAGAGTACGCTTTTTTCTGCAGAAGTTATAGGTACGACCTGACTATCAGAAACCAAATCTCAAGTAGTCGCTTCGCGGTTTCTTCGTGTCGAAAACAACAGAAAACGGTCTTCGGACGCAGTCGTTGCTCTTCACCTCTCTTAACCAGGCTCTCTATCAACGAATCCAGTAGTTAAAGAGTTCCTCAAAGCTCTTAATACGACCCTTTGAGGGATATTGAAATGTTGGGTGACCTCCATTTGTGTTTGACTATCTTCGATTTTTGAATTTTTCGCCGCATTTAACCCATTAGTGCCTGAATTATTTTTTCGTTAAAATTCAAATTTTCCATTTACCCACCACTGTTAAAGCAAGAATAACTTTTAACTTAATTTTTCTTGGACTTCGTCTCGAGAAACAAAGCATTTATTTATCCTCCTTTTTACTGGATTGAAATGCGCTTACTTGAATTTTTTTTAAACTGTCCCAAAAATGGGACGCTAGGCACTAATGGGTTAACATTAACTTAAATGATGTCTTTGAGCCACAACTAATGAATACTTATCACACTTAGACACCACATTCGCTTTAAATAATACTACAGATCTGCATTCCAACTTAGGTCCATTGGGCACACATTGTCAATCTTTTGATTTCTATATTCCACATGTTAATGTTTAAGCGGAAATGCAATTTTGAGTTACCTAGTATTAAATTAACATGAATAAGCGGAGCAGTGATACTGGTTGCAACATTAACTTAGAGCATTTTTTTTTTCTCATTAAACTTTAATTTTGATGACCAGTGTATTTGCATGCAAGTTTGTATGCATATCTATGTTTTTAAGAAGATAACAATATGTATGTTTTTAACTCATTTGGGCAGAATATTAAAAATTCTTACTTTCCCAAAATATTTAAGCTTCGACGTCAACGTAGCACTTAATCTTGAACAGAAACGCTCTCAAATACTTTATTCTCTTATTTTAAACTATTAAAATAAATCTGAACAGAAAACTAATTTGATTTTCGAATTATTTCTTACTGTGCAAATATAAGCACTTAACTAATAAATATAAATAACCACCAAAAATCTTTACCTTATTACTTAATTAGATTAAAAAATACGTCTTTACTGATAAGGAAAGTTATTACAGATCGCAGACATGATTATCCGGCAATTCGTTGTCTAGACATTTTACTATAAAGTATTTATTTTTTTATCATAATAAAATAGTTGGATTTTGTAAAAAAAGCAAAAAGAGGGGATAATTACTGATTAACCTTGTGAAAGTACACAAGGCACAGCTGCTGTGGACATCCATGCTAATGACATTTTGAACATTTATTCTGTTATTTTAAGGTGTTTTTAACTAAAAAGTGAGTAATTCTTGAGTGCAAATAATGAATAATACTAAGACAAACATACCTAAATATAAAATCATGACAGAAAACCTCTCAATTTTTTTTTGTATGCCGAAAGACATAAAATGTCCCCTATTTTGAGAATCACCCATATACATATATATATAGATGGATATATATAGATAGATAGATTGATTGATATATATATATACATACCGGGTGTCCCAAAAATGACTGATGGATTTTAAAATTCAATAACTTCTTAACTTAATAAAATTCAAACGATGACAGCTATTTAAAAATTTTTTGCAGGAGGGTTATGTATAATATCAGTAGTTTTTTTATCGTATTTTTTTATTTTAGTTCGCATCTCAAACAATAGGTGGCGCTGACGGCGATTGAAGGCCAGGTGATCAATGCTGAGTGAAGCGTCGACCTCGCCTTCAATCGTCGTCAGCGACACCTATTGTTTGAAATGCTAACTAAAATAAAAAATTAAAATAAAAAAACTCCATGACATTACACAAAACCCTCCTGCAAAAAAAAATTACATAGCTGTCACCGTTTGCAAGTTATTGAATTTTAAAATCCATCAGTCATTTTTGGAACGCCCGGTATATATACATATATATATATGTGTGTGTTGTGTGTGTGTGTGTTCATGGGGAAGAATATCGGTGAATTTCCTCCAAAACTTAACATTTATGTAACTTACAAATTATTTTTTAAACTTAACATTTATTTATTAAATGCAAATTTCATGATTTTTAAAGACAATATATATCTATATATATAATTTATACAACAAATTAATTATTGTTTATTTTATATTGGATCTCATGTAGAGTCTTGGTGTATTGCAGTTAAATAAATAAAAAAACAGAATTATTTATTTCAAGGTGTTTCTTAATGCTATATACATTTAATGAACGAATGAAAAACATTTCTTTGCATTTGTTTTCGTTAGCCTTAATTAAACACTTTGTAAACTTGTACATATTGTACTTACTTTTATTTCTGTTGTTTCTTCAATGCTTTATTTTTATCAATAGTTCCTTTCAATTGTTTTTTCTTTACTTTTGGTTATAAGTTTTGATTTATTCATTTTAAATTTCGGCAATTCGTGTTTGTTTTATTTTTTAAATTGCCCCGTAATCATTCCAATTTTTCATTTCTCATTCAATTCTGAATCGATTAATACGACAGGCACCTTCATTTCAGTTTTAATTTACGACCTATTCTATCATTTAATAAGTGAAACATCGCTCACTTTACGCAACTTCGACATTTTATGCATCAGACTTTAATTGTGACGTAATGCAATTCTGATTTTCCTCAACTCCACATGCCGCGCCGTGACGCGATCTTATTCACATTTTTCCTGGGACGTTTCTCTATGACACACGCAAATAGAACGATGAAGGTTTTACCATTGAACTGATTCCTTTTTACATGCAATAAATTGAGAAACTGGGATATTCACCACTTAATCTAAGCTACATTATTTGTAACATTTAGTCTAAACATTTCTGCCTTTAAATAGTATGAAACTCTAATTAAAAAAATAGTGGTATCAAACAGCTGTAAGTTATGGATCAAGCAAACTTTTCTTGCCTTTACGTCGTGCGGGCAAAAGGTAAAAGGGTCAGTGCTTGCTGTTTAGTGACTGTTTTCATCTTTCATATGTTTCTGCGACGTGGCTATTTTATTCTATTTTGAATGAAGAATATCACTGATAGTTTTTGTGCATTTCGTGTTGTTGCTGGCATTTGTTTTTCGTCGTTTAAACCTTAAATATAGTTGACTGTGCATTCTATAAATGCTATCTATTAATTTTTAGATATGTGTATCTCATCTGTTTTCATGTGTTTCTTATCAAGTCTTAAGCGTACGTGAGTGTGTTGAATTGTTTCATAGAACATTTTATTTTTAACTCTTTGAGCTCTGATGGTTGAATTTTCTACCACTTAATTTTAATTCTGAAATATCACAATTACACCGGAATATTCGATCAAATTTGTCTGAAAAAGGTTCAATGCATTTTTTCGTATGTATGATAAACCGATTTTTTTTCTTTGCAAAATACTGGTGCCAATGTAACATTTGGAATTTTGAACAAATTTACCTGCCACAGATCAGAGGGTTGCCTTTTTTAATAGCAATAGTTATATTTGTTTTTTTAGTATTAGTTACCTTTGTGTTTTCAATTATGTTTGTTTATTCTCAATATGTTTTATTCTCGTTCAATAAAACTTAAATATAGAAAAACTTAAAAGTGACTCCTTAATATGTTGATTAACACTAAAATGACAACAAGGGGTTAATTTGGCCCGTACTAGCTGAATATAATTCGGTTCTAACCATAAATTTCTTTCCAAAATGTAGTTACCGTAATTTCGGGTGTATAAGCCGCAGATCAAACAATTCTTTTTCGACCCAGAATTTTTTAAGAAACAAATATAACTAGTTAGATCGCCGTAAATATTTGTCTTCAATTACTAAATAAGATTTCTGGGTCCAAAAAGAATTGTTTGAGCCGCGGCTTATACACCCGAAATTACGGTAAAAGAAACAAAGTAAAAAAGGGTTAATAAAATAGACTAAACACTTTTAAATAAAAATTCTGGTGTTAAATTTAAAGTTTAACTTATAATACCAAAATTATATGATTTTTTAAGTTCGAAATATAATTTTTTAAAAGCATAAATTTTCATCCTTTTTCAAGATAAACAATATTTACATTAAATATACACATTAAAAGCTTTTGTAAATATATTTTTTTAATAATTGCAAAACATGCAGTTTTTTAGGCAGAAAATGTTAATTACTTTGCTTAATCTAAATCGAAATATTTTAAGAAATGATTTTTTTATTGCATGAGGGGGAAAAACTTCATTTACATTTTTTCTTACCCTTTTTAGTGAATGATAGACGAAGAGAAACAATTTCGTGAGAGACATAATCGTCTAAAAGGAAAACAGATTTATGTTGATATCACAGTAAGAAATTGTCTTTTTTTTTTTTTTGTTTGTTTTTTTTTTCGTATCTCTAATTGTTATGCACCAAAGACGTTTCACCGCAGGCATTAATTTTGCAAAATAGTTTTATTTATTCTGAACGAAAAAATACATTAAATAAGGACTATTTTTTCTTTGGGATTTTTTTTATACAAAGCTGTAAGTCGAGAAGTTAATGTTTCAGAAAGTGGGTAATTTGGCGATATTTACCTCTTGTCTTATCTGTTTTCCATCTTTATCAATAAGGAAGATGAAACGTTTCTCTCTCTCTTAAGTTTAGATAAAATAAAAGCGTATTAGATTGTTCTTTTAAAAATAAAATAAATAAAATACAATACATATATAAAATTACATACATTATGTAAAAAATAAATTATATATAAAAAATCCATTATATAAAAAAACTAATTTATATTTATATAATTTATATAAAAATTAATTTATATTAATTTATATAATTAATTTATATATAAATTTATATATTAAATTATGTTGGTCAACATTTGGGCAGTCATAGATATTGCTTTCATAGTTGATTTGAGATAAGAGTTTACCATCGGGGAAATTTTCTTGAAAAATATGAATTTTTATGAAACTTATGTGCTTTTAGTTAAAACAAGAATGAAACTATGAATTCATAAGTACTGATGGAATTTTAATTAACATTTCAATTAAAGCAGTATTAATCAAATTTTAGTTAAGAATTGTTTTTATGACAAACCTTCTACGATAAAATATTTTCAATAAACTTTTTTTTCAACAATATATTGGGTCGTTCGGAAAGTCTAGTCTGTTTGGGAAAATCAATTCGTACCAAAAATTTCTGCCCATTAATTACTAAACGTTAGATATCTGTAGCGATGTTAAACTATTAAGTGATTTTAAGAGACGTATTAATTTTTTTCGAAAAGGACACGACTTTACGAGCGACATAATATTAGCAAAACGCTTATATGTGTTGTTATAGGGTTCATACGAGACTTGGAATTTCATGACCTGGAAAATCTTCAGTACTCCCATTTTCTTTTTAAAAAATCTCTGATTAACCCTTTCCGGCGCAGACAAATTCTGTTCGTAAAATGAGAAATTGTTAACTGACACCGGAATTTAAAAAAGACATTTTTAGAAATTAAGAATTCCCGGTTTTAAGCTGCCATTGTAAAAGTAAAATTTTATTAAAATATTATTGGTGCCGTTTGTAAGTTTGGAATTAAAATTAGGTATTGCCGGAGTGGTAACACTGTGCCGAAAAGGGTTAAATAAGACGATATTTCACGCTTTTGAACTATATTCATTTTTCTATAAAGTAATGCTTGAAAATAACAGTATTTGTATGAATCACGTATTAAGCAAAATATTCGTAATACTTCTAAAATTTACTAATAAATACCAAATTTTGTGTACAAATCATGAATTTTTTAAAAGTGTGTTTCTCAATAAAAACAACTTTTAAATTAATATATGCAAAGTTACGAGCTATGCGTTTAATTATCTATGAACTAAAAATAAGGTTTTTTTTATTTCTACGTGTTTTATCTTAAAAAAAATCGAAATTTTTTCGCAAAAACATTAATTTGAGGGTAGGCAAATACCTTATAATAACACATTTATCCCAGGCGATTACCACAATTTCCCGCATATAAGACGCAGCTCAGATAACTCTATTCCGCACCAGAATTTGTTTTAAATAAAATAATCTAGCTTTTGCTTAGCATCTGTTTAACGATTTTTTTTTTTTTTTTACAAAATCATGAAATGTTTGAAATATTTCTAAAATGAAACAAAATAATAATAAAATAGTTTTTCATGCATGAATATAACGTATTTTTCTGTGAAAACGGTAGATTATTCATTGAAATAACTGTAAAAAAATTAAATAACTACAAAATATTTCTGGTCTATTGAGGTACAATATTTAACACTATAACTACTGGAAATTTGTGTCAAGTTTTATAAAAATATCTTACATCGAATTTTGTTTTAAAACAGTTAAGCTTTATTATTTAACGTCTTCCTTCTATGTTTCTTTTAAATGTATTTCGTTATCAAATTTCTGGTTTGAACCGAAACATATTCACATGGTAGCCGTAAAAATGACGAATTCTTGGTAGTTCTAATGTTAAACATGCAGATTTTTACAGTTAAAAACGTATTTATAAGCTACCAAACATGCATTTAATTGATGTTATAATATGTCTGTACTGTAAGCAATCTGTAAATTTCAATTATTATACATATTTTTTTTCAATTGCGGTTCGAAAATTTTTGATGGAAATTTTCGATTCGAAAAACAAATCCGTGCAATTTGAATTGACAAAGAAAAGCCTGAAATTGGGTGTGTCTACGTTAATGATAATGAACCGCTTGCTAACGAAGAAATTTCATACGTACTGTATTGTAAATTTACTGTATATGTTACAAACTGTATTGTAAACGTTGCAATTGATTTTCTCGAGATTCCCTAAGTGTTGTGAATTATGGCCGTCATATATTTTTATTTTAACTATACTGTATCGATTTGCAGACATTCATCTTATTCAGTAACACCGACCTCCGGCTAATATAAGGGAGAATAAACAATGTCATAAATAACTCATGAGAACAATCATTATTTTTTAAATTTTTTGAATATTTTGTTCAGTTTAATTAACAATTTTAGTGATTGATTCTAAATATTTCTGAGAGGTGTATTACTTATAGAAATATAAATTTTATATTGTTAAATTAGTCAAAAGAATAATTCTTCGGATTAAATTGTACGTGAATACTGCCCAATATTTTTTATAGGTGTACTAATTATAGAAATATGTACAAAGTATTTACAAAAAAACACACAAAAATATCGGAGCACAAAAAAGAAGCGATTATTGCAAATATTTCAACCTTCGACTCTATAGATTGACTCCCTGTATCTCCGAAAGTTTTCTCTCTAGGCATACCCTGTAATATAAAACAGAGAATTGTTTAGCTTTTGTGTTGTTATAAGACGTACATATGTAATATTTAAATAGTTTCTAAAATTATCTAAGACTATTCATCAATTTCAGCATGTAGTTACCAGTAAAAAAAACTAAAAAAATGGGCACTGTTAAGATTGATTAAAGTAATGATGAAAGAAATTCTAAAATAATAATAATAATAATATGTTATCATAATCGAATTATTACGTTTTTAAACTTCATAAATTTTATTTTTAAGTTAATTAAATCTCTTAGAAAAATTTTTAATGTCAATATTTGAATGGACATTTGTGTATTTATGCATTTAGTAGTGTTCATTTTATTTATTATTATTTCTTTTTCGTTGTATTACAAGATGTATTGGGTTAATAATTTGTATTATTATTTTCATCTCTTAATATAATAATTAAATAAATATAGCTCTAAAATATTTCAGAAAAATATCATATAAAATTTCCCTTTCACATGAATTTGATTATCTATATGTAAAATAATTTTAAAAAAGTATTTCTTGAAAACTTTGATTAAAAATTTAATGGGTAAATACATATTTACAAAATATATTTTCCCAAAAAAACAATTTTTAAAAAGTCTGAAACTACCACATTTCAAATTTTTATAAAAAAGAAAAAGAACAAAATTATCTTATAAAAACATTTGTCTTTTTGTCGAAATAAATTGCTAGCACAGATTCTCGAATTCTCTTTTAGTTTTATAATTAATCCTATAAAAACCTAGTTGGTATAATAGTAATTGTTTTAAATGCGTTAGGTACTTTAAAAATAATAATCTTTAATTTTGAGGTGGAAGTAACGGTTATCTCGCCTCCCCTAAATCCACCTAAGGCCTCCAATCCTCACACTGAGAAGAAAAAAAAATAACCTCAAAATTATCAAAACAACACCTAAAGGCATTCATTAAAATATAAGAAAAATAATTTTAATTTGTGTCTTTTTTATATATTTTTTAAATAAAAGGAGTTACGAACATATCCTTGAACAAACTTCATCAAAAAAATATCCAGATATTTGATACATGCAAACAAGAGTGTTTCGAATTTGGTAGATATTTTTTCGGATATTCCAAATTTATACCAGAAAATTAAAATAGCATTATTTGCTTTATTTAATAACAGACATTGCGTATTTAAATAAATCGAAATTTATCTTGAAATTTTGTTGTATAAATTCAGATTTTCTGAAGTTTAGATATTTCTTTCTTTATTTCAAGAACGAATTCCACCAAAGGAATTAAGGGAGACCCGTAAGAAAAAACCCAAAATTTTTATTTTTGATTTTAAAGTAATGAATTTTGGTGTACTACTTAAGAATCTTTTTTGTAAGGAATAATTAGCAAAAAAATTCACTTTTTATTGAAAAGTATATTTTTTATGAGGATTTTTATGATATTTTTTGTCGAAAAATACACTTTTTAAAATTACTACTGCTCATTCAATTTTCAATATTTTGGTATTACTAAAATTTCTTAAATAGTGTTATAATATACAGAAAAGAACTAAGGAGAGATATTTTTAATTTTCTATTTTAATCAGCTAGAAAAAAATAAATAAAAATACGCGTGGTAAATTTCCTTAAATTCGTTATAATTCTTATGTTTACCAATTTATGTAAAATTTTCAGAAATAATTAAGAAAAATATCTCTCCTTACTTTTCTTGCAAAATTTTTTAAGATTCTAAAAACATAAACACTTTGTTTCTAAATCATTTTACCACTGAGCCTTAGTACTTCGAACTTAGGCAAAATATGAAAAAAGTCATTTTCAGGAAAACACGTTCTAAATGGCCGGTAATCCTTTAAACTCTATAGTGAGTACAATTAAAAAAGCTCATTTTCTACCTGTTTCAAGTGTCCCCGAGTTCTGAAATTTTGCATGGATATTCGCAAATATGTATTTTATCGTTTTCTGAGACTAAAAAAAAATGAACTTTTGATGATTTTTGGCCGAAAATGGAGTACGGGTCTCCCTTAAAGGATTACCGTAATATCCGGTGTATAATCCGCGGATCAAACAATTATTTTTCAACCCAGAAATTTTTCAAAAAGTAATGTAAATTATTAAATAGTCGTAAACATTTGTCTTCAATCACTAACTAAGTTTTCTGGGTCCAAAAAAAATTGTTTGGTCCGCAGATTATACGCCGGAAATTACGGTAAATTGAGTTTGGGCTACGCACTTGCGATTAAAAATACTAGTCCGTTTACGATTAGTTTTTAATTAGTTTCCTGACTAACTACCAAGCAATTAAAAATCTGAGACTCAGGTGCATCAGGGTCTGGCTTGGAAATTGCAAAGTTCTGCGTGTTATAGTTCTCGCTAGCCATCGCTGACAGGCACACGCACACACATAAAACTTTCTTATATTACAATAGAAAATGAATCATACATTTTATAATAAAGGTTTGGGATTTCGTTACTCGTTATTACATTAGGTGTGTGCAACCGCTAGTCGTCTGACCACTTGATTTTTACGATACCTTTTGTCTTATTTAATGACAGCAAATTTGTTATTACGTAAGTTTAAAAAATTCTTTCGAATATCGCAACCAAATTTGTGGAAAAAAATGGTTGAACAGCACTACTTGTGTGGTAAAATTTTTTACATCTTTGACAAACATTTTAAATCGTGCTTCAAATGTTCTGAAAGAAATTTAAAAAGCATCTGGACATTTACCGTATTTTTAGAATACGTTTTCAGACAAACTTTCCGAGAGAAAAAAAAAAGCACGTGAACATTTTCTGCTACCTATGCTTTGTGTGATTATTCTTGCCAGTTAACTGTGTTTTCGTTCGTTTTGTGTGCTTTGATTGCACAAATTTATAAAATTCATCTGCACAGATCAAAGAAAAATGTCAACAATATTCAGAAAAAAAAAATTCTATTGAAACTCCAATAAATCTATTTCTTTTCTTGAGTAATATTAAACAAATTTTTATGTCTATAATTCCATACACTCCTACAGGTAGCAAAAATTTCTCATAACTCAAAGAAAAATTTTTTATCATTGCAAGCTACATTCTTCTTCAGAAATATCTCCATTAAATTGTTTATCAGAGACTTATAGCTTTTTTACACCCTTTGTATAAATCAAATGAGTGTAGAAGTAATGTTTGAAATACCGTAATTTCGGGTGTATAAGCCGCGGATCAAACAATTCTTTTTGGACCCAGAAATCTTATTTAGTGATTGAAGACAAATATTTGCGGCGATCTAACTAGTTATATTTGTTTCTTAAAAAATTCTGGGTCGAAAAAGAATTGTTTGCTCTGCGGCTTATACACCCGAAATTACGGTAAATGATAATTCAAAAAACATCTTTAACACTAAAATCGTCATTTTGACCGCTACCAAAAAAAAATATTTTAATTCGAACCAGTGAAATTAAAAAAAAAATCCAATAGGTACTACATCGAAATAAGTTAAATAGGCAAGCTAAAAAGTTATAAATAAAAATTCTGGTGTAGAATATTTTTAGAGCATTTGAGTAAAATATCCGATGGTTCTAGTGTTATTGCCTAGTGTTATTCCTTAAATTTCTGAAATACTTAGATATTAGGTTATGAAGTATTATAATGATTTAACCTTCAGACCCTGCTCAAATTTTACTCAATCTTGATCAAAACATTTCACACCAGAATTGTTATTTAAAACATTTTAATTTATTTAATTGACTTATTTCTCTGAATCTGTTATTTAACTTTCTTTATGAAAAAAGTTCTGGTTCGAGTCGTATAAAACAAATTATAGTTATGGGTCGATTAGACCCATTCAGGGTAGGAAGGTTAAACTTCATATTTCGTATGTTGCTTATTCGCACCGTAAATTACACGAAAACAGCTAACATGACTTCGGCTTTTCGGACACCGGTATTTTAATACAGAAAACGTTTTATTATTTATCAATTTTAGAGGCAAGGTACTTGTATTAATAAAATGTTGAAATAATTCATTGATACCAGTATTTAAAAGGAAATATATTTCTAAAGAAGTAAAAGCGTATTTTCAAGTATTTAATAAAGGTGAAATTTTCTTTTAAATATTAGGGTATCAATGTGGCAATTAGGAAATAAAATTATGTTATGTCGTGTTGGCATCATCGACCTTCATGGGGTTAATTTAACATTTAGGTGATTTAAGAGAACAACCTTTTCTGTAAAACGATAGTGGTATGCATAGGTCATTTTATTATTATTATTATTATTATTTTCAAAATCATGATCTAAAATTACTTAGTAAGAATTTTACTTTATGCATATTTAACCCCTTGAGTGCTCTGGGGTGTAAATTTCTTCAACATTCCAAATGTCACATTGGCACCAGTATTTTGCAAAGAAAAAAAGCGGTTAACGATAAACACGAAAAAATGCATTAAACCTTTTTGAAGAAAATTTGGTAAAATTTTCTGGTGTCATTGTGACATTTTGGAATTAAAACTATGGTTTATAAAATTCTACCAGCAGAGCTTAAGGGGTTAAAACAGGAAACACTGTGTCTGCAAAGAATTATTTATATGGTAGATTATATTACTTTTCTATATGAGATGCATATTTTTTCTCTACAAGCAAAAATTTTATTTTAATGCAATCTATTACATTGGCAAAGTCCAAGAAGCTTTAATCTTTTTACAGTACCGATCGTTCGGATTCTTAATTTAAAAGTAAATCTACTTAGAGAAGTTTTATTTAGTATTTTTAAAATGGATTTAATTTAAATAATTTTACACTTATTTATGGCACAAATAAAATTTTTGGGTAAATGTTGCAGTAAAACGAAAGATAATTAATGTTTCGTTGAATACAGCTATCTTCTCAGGTGTCGCAGCGTCCCTAAAAATTTCACATTTTCCTACCACAATTTTTAAACGACAATTATTTAATATAGAATGTCCTGTTAGGTGTTAAATTAATCTGACACGAAGATTTTGATTTAAGAGCACACACTAGTCACGCGGTAAAAGCCGAGCGCTAATCTAAAGTCTATGGGGGCACTCTTTTCGAATATCTCGCTGAAATTTTAATATTTTTACATGATTTTTTTTGCACAAGATAGCTCAGGACGATCCACAACCGGCCTAGTTTTTACTTTTTCGATTTTGCTTATATATATTTTATATTACGATAGTTTTAAATTTCAGAACCGGTTTAAACCGGTTCCGAAAGATTAAGTAATTGTTTAAAGAAAATCAGAAACGAAATCTGAAAAAGTAAAAACTAGGCCGGTTGTGGATCGTCCTCAGCTATCTTGTGCAAAAAAATCGTGCAAAAATATTAAAGTTTGAGCGAGATATTCGAAAAGAACGCCCCCATAGACTTTATATTAGCGCTCGGCTTTTACCGCGTGACTAGTGTGTGCTCTTAAGATACTGGTATAAAAGTGCGAAAATTTGAGGGACGCTGCGACCCCTGTCTTCTTGATTATTTTTACAGTGATCGTACAGGCCACGTTACTTTTCAGATAAAATATAAGATTTTTTTAATTTATTTTTTAAATAAACCTACTTCAAACGTGCAAAATTTTGGCTTATTTCTATACTTTTTAACATAGTCTTTACTTCTGTTCTAGAGATTCGATTGATATATTTCTGGCAAGAATAAAGTTACGGAATGGTCATACATTGTACAGATGTTTATAAATAATACTTATATTCAATTGACTTGAATGAAATAATTAGAGTTAATTCTCAATTATCAAAATATCTTTAAATTTATGCCCATGGATCAATTCAGGGAAATATAGCTTGTGTATTGCATGGTAAAAAAAAAAAATTTCACAGAGTCAAAAATATAAGTTTCTTAGGAAAGTTAATTTATTGATAGAATTTATAGAAATTTTTGGAATCTAGATAGCACATTACTGAGTCAGAAATAATGCAGAAATCATGCATATTAGGAAGTAAATAGGAGGTTAACATGTAGTTCAATATCTTCTAAGATCAAGTATGTTGATAATGTTTATGGTTGGAGCTTTGCTTTGTTGCAAAGAATGTTATATAAATTTTCTTTTAAATTAAAGGTACATCTCGCCGTAATATTGTGAACAGTATTGTCAGTGTATTACTTTTTTTAATTTCCTGATTGGCACCATTTTTTAAATGAAAATTCCTTTTATTTAATATCATATTAAATAACGGTGAGGAGTGGAAGTTGAATTTTGCCAATTGAAAAAATTAATGTCAGTCAAGAAATCTGATTTTTTTTAAAGTAGCCCACTTACAACACTGATTGCAAACAATAGCAAATTTGTTGGATGTAAACAAATGATTAAATAAATTCAAAGCAATTTTTAATCGAATAATTAAATAATTTTAAAATTGAGATATGAATAAGGAGGAGAAGACATATAGTATACTGTCTACCACTGGCGAATGAAGTAACTGAGGATGTTGTCACAAGATGGCGACTGTATTTATTAAATTTGTTAAACACTTTTTAATTACCGTCCGAGGAAACTTACCACTAGTAAATTTAAATAGAAAATGTCGTCTAATTTAAGCACCTTGTTCATGAAAATATTTTCCCGCAAATATAGTAAATTTTTCTATTTGTTTTTACTTTAGTCAGTTTACTAAGTTATTATTGCCTCTATCACCGACACTGGCAGAAGGCAGGGCTCCCAAATGGTCCGCAAAATGAACACCAATATTTTTAATGGAAAAAATTCACATTAAGTTTCTACAGAATTTGCGCTAGAACTAAACTTCCGAAGGCGGTTGTCCCAACAACGTCCGGAAATTTTACTGAAGTTTCATAGTAATATTTTACACCAGAATTTTTATTCGAAATTATTTAATTGATTTATTCAACGTAAATTTGTGTGTTTGAAATTTAACTTATTTCAAGAAAAAATTTCTGGCTCGAAACGAAATTTAATTACATGGAGTCGAATCGACTCCTTTTGGGCGTTCTAGTGTTAATGATTTGCAAGAAAAATCTAAAAAGAATTTTTTTTTTAAGGAAATATTGGTGTTCAGTTGGCGGGCCATTTGGGAGCCCTGAGGAGGTAATCAAGGTTGTCACAATATGACGAAAATGCACGGCCTGATTGCTGTCAAATTTCCACTAAAAATGAATATCTGCTTTTTCCATTATTTATGACTAAATTTCGCATTAGTAAAACATTTGAATAACGAATAAATTTCCGTTATATTTAGTGTGGGATATTTTATCCCGGTAGTAATCAACTCCAACTCCTGTGAAAGCCATTAAAATTGAAGATTCACTATTTCAATACTTTAAAAGCAAAACCGCCGTAGCGGTCATTTTGACTATCACCAAATCAAAATATTCGATTCGAAACAGTAATGTCTGTTAAAATAAGCTCAATATGTACCGCATCGAAATAACTTAAAAAGTTTTAAATAAAAATTCTGGTGTGTAATATTTTTAGAATACTTGGGTAAAATTTGCGGCTGTTCCAATGGGTTCTTTGGGGAGAGAATTTTTTAAAAATCTCTAAATATTCCTTAGGCACCAGTATATTGCAAAGACAAAAAATCAATTTGTGTTGTACATGGGAAGATGCGTTAGATTTTTTTTAAATAAATTACCGTAATTTCGGGTGTATAAGCCGCGGATCAAACAATTCTTTTTGGACCCAGAAATCTTATTTAGTGATTGAAGACAAATATTTACGGCGATCTAACTAGTAATATTTGTTTCTTAAAAAATTCTGGGTCAAAAAAGAATTGTTTGAGCTGCGGCTTATACACCCGAAATTACGGTAGGTCAAATAATCCCGTGCCATTGTGACATTTCAAAATTAAAGTTATGTCGGAAGAAATTCAACCACCAGAGCTCAAAGAGTTAAGGATATGCCAGTTTCCTTTTTTTTTATTAATAATTCAATGAGTTTCAAAAACAGAAATAGATAAACTAATCGATTATTAGAAAAATGTAGATATGCAAACGAAGCATTTTTATAAAATATTTTTTTGTTAAAAAGTGTAAAATAATGAACTAAGACTAAAAATATTTTAATTTGGTGGCGAAAAATGGTGGAAAAATAATTCACCTTAAAAAATTATTTGCCGTTTTACATTTATATGCATGAAAGATTGAGCTTCCTTGAAACGAAATCTAATAATGAAACCTGAATTGAGAATATAATACATTGTTTAATAAGTTGTCTACAGTATTCCTCAAATTATCTCACTTCTCTAAATAAAACATTTTGATAAAAGAAATTTAAGCTCAAGTGACTGTTTAATGAAACTTGAAAAGCTCAAGTGAAAGTTTAAACAAAATTGAAAGACCATGGTATACGCGTGGGTTATTTTAAACTCAAAAGAAAATAGGTTTTTAAGAAGAATCTTTACCTATGCATTACAAAATCCGCTCACTCGATTCAATTATGTCAAAAGGCAAATGCAAGTAAAATAAGTTATTTGACTTTTTAAATTTGCTGATATAGCTTTCAAACATCCAAAATACCAAAAATTTACAGGTAAATTTAAACTTAATAAATAGTTACAGATTACTATCATGGGCACTCCAATATTTTATCATTTTTTAATCTAATTCTTTTGATAAACATTACATACAGTATTATTTTGTATCAATGATACTAAGCATTTTCTCTACTTATGTAATTGGTTGCTACGAATTTTTATTGAAGAATAATTAATTAAAAAATCTGCCTTCTTTTATTTTTTTTCTGAATTAATCTGGAATGTAATAAAATGAACGGATTATCTTGTAAAAAGGAGTAATATCTCATAAAAACGAAAAAGAAAATAACTTAACCCTTTAACTATCAAAGCATTTTCATTGCTAAGATGTCGAAATAAATGAATGACACCGGTAATTAAGAACAAATATATTTCTAAATAAGAAAACGTGATTTTTCACATACATAATAAATGGGATATTTTTAGATGAAAATACCGGTGTCAGTGTTGAATATCGGAATTAAAATTTTGTGGTTTCCTGTCGAAACCAATGAACGTTAAAGGGTTAATGTAAAAGATATGGTCAGCCATAATCTTAAAATATCAGCCATAAAAGGAAGTAAAATGTTATATGAGTACCGTACGAAAATATATTGCTATTCATATGAATTATAGATTTCCAAGAGGCAAAAAAATTTCCGGGCCAAGGTTCGAGCCAAGAATCTTTTGTTTGAAGCCGCCAATGCTTTCAAATTGCGCCATCCCGGACGAATATGGATGATGCAATTCATCCAACTAACAAATTACTACGTAAACAATTTTTATGTAACTAGTCATATTGTTCCAAATGCGTTGAAGTATGATACAGTATATGAAAAACTATAGATTTATTCTTAAAACTTATCATTATTTATATCAAAAACTGCTGTATAGAAGTGGTACATTGTTTTTTACATTAATGCGTAGGAGAGACTGGTACACAGTGTACCACTTTTGCAGTTTGCATATTTTTCTCTTTAATGGTAAGTTCAATATGCCTAAAAATATATTTGAACATTCCTTGATCATTTTAAATGCCTCAGAATTTTTTCAGATCATAGTCTTAAATAAATTTTAAAAAATGCATACGTTCACAATGTGGACCAATGTGCCCCAGAAGCACTGATAATATTATTTGAAATAAAATATAAATTTATTTTTCATTAATTGAAATCCTTTTTATTTCCCTTTTATCTCTAAAATAACGTAATACAAATTTTCCAAATAAAATTTTCAAAAAAAAACAGAAAAATTATCAAAAAGATTATTATGTATAAAAAAAAATATTGCACAGTTAAACTGATGTCATTGAGATCACAGGCTACGCATACTAATTGTACATTACAGTCTTATATTTTCAAGGGTTAATTCCGTTCGAAAAATAAATTAAGGAAGGGGGGGGGGAACAGCTCCATCCATTTCCCCGTTTTATACTTAATCATTGAACCCCTTTAAGGTTACAGTGGACTTTCAAAATCTCAAAAAATCATCAAATTGTCCAATTTTCATTATTTGCATAATAACATTATATGAACTCCTTGCTATTGAACGCAAAAGAGTTTTTCGATTTCGACTATTTTTACTGGAGTTAGAAGCATTTTTGTCCAATCAGCTGATTGTGCCACGCCCCTTTGTTTACTTTTTTGCCGATTCACATCCGTAAAATTTAGCCTAGTTTTTAGTTTTACCATACAAAATGTTATTATTTTGCACTGAAATTATTAATTTTGTGATTTCGAAAAACAATACTTTAACTGTAACTTTTAACTGTTTTTTTAAGCATTTGTTTACCATGTATTTAGATGAATTGCTTTTTGTCCCCAATCTTTTTAGCGTAAATTAAAAAATATTAAGATATTTAAGATATTAAAAATATTTAATATCTTTAACAAAAAATTGTTAATATCATGAATATTTCTAGTAAAATTTGAAAAAATTTCTTCAGAAAATTCAAAATGTTACTTTTGAGAAGATTTTTTAAAATTCAGATACTTCACGTCTTTTGCATGAATTACTGTCGAAGCCACATATTTTATGTGAATTTACCATAAAAACATAAAACACTTACATATAAGCTAGAAATGGTTTTATATCCCTTAATAGCTGAAACTGTGTCAGTAGAAAAATATTAAGCAATTATAACCACTGTAGCTACTAAAACCTGTTTTTCTCAGAATGAATATTTTCGTCGTTTTCATGATTTCAAAATGTTCCATGTGAAATTCTTTATGCCAAATTTTTCTGATTTTTTGTTTAAAATGCTCTTTATGTATGTGTTAACAAATGTTACTAGAAATATATTTTTTAGACGCATGTAAATTTTTTAAATTTCATTTACACTTTTTGTTAATTTTATCGTTTACGTTAAAATCGCATTTGTCACTGACATTATTAGATTTCGCTGCATTATGTACACTTTCTTTTCTTCTTTTTTTCTCAACAATCGAAGAAGCATTCATGTTAATTCATAAAGAAGGGCAGATGCCAGATTCGTAGTTGAAAATACAATTTTAAATGCTGACAAATGAATAACTTTGAAAGAATTATCGTAAATATTAGCACTACAACCGCAGTAGCGGTCATTTTAACCTCTACCAAATAAAACATTTTTGTTTCAAACCAGAAATGTCTTTATTAAGAAAGTTCAATATGTACCACATCGAAATAAGTTAAATAAATAAGATAAAAAGTTGTAAATAAAAATTCTGGTGTATAACATTTTTAGAACACTTGAGTAAAATTGCCGGCGATTCTAAAACATGTAAAAGCATTCTCATCCAATCTTTTCGAGATACTTCATTGCAGACTACAATTGTTAAAATTTGATCATACCCTGTGTAATCAATCATTGTAGATATAAAAACTTTCAGGTATAACAAACATAAAATACAATTATTAAACATAGGTGAATAAGTCGTTTTGGGGCAATTTATTATCTTCCTATAAATTACTTATTTGATATATCTTCAGAAATAGAAGACGAAAATATAAGCAGCTATTCTTCTCCTTAATTCAGCTGTTTCAGAAAAGAATTTATATCATACCAGAACAAATCTTGAAGTGAACAATAAATCTTTCACTTAATGAAAACTGATGTTTTGACATTTGGGAGCTACGGATATTTCAAAACGTTTGTCTAACCTCTAAATCTCTTAACGCATAAATTGTCTAAGTACAATTTGGAAACACTGATGATTAATGAATATTTTTCACTTGTCTGTAAATTCTTTTATTAAGTTTTTGAAAACATAAAGTGTTTGATTAGTATTTGAAAAATATATTACATTTTGCTGTGACGCACATTAATGGAAGAATTAATAAAGTTATTTTCACTGATATTTTTCAAAATGAACACACAGACACACACACACACACACACATATATATATATATATATATATATATATACTGAATGCATTCGAAAATCCGGCATTGTCGAACCGAGACTATGACGATTTTTTCAAGGATAAAAAATATTACTATATTCTCAATGGTAGTTTTAGGCACAATTTAATTAATTATTAACTGATAAATTTGTAAGAAAAAGAGAAAATATAATAGAGAAAAAAAACTTACATTGATATTCATTTTCTATATTAAAGAAAGAAAATGAAATAAATGTAAAATTATTTCTTCTCAAGGAATTTTAGAAACATGGATATCCATTTTATTTGCTTGAAGTTTTTGATCCTTAATTAATAAGTCTTTCTTGTATTTTATACAAATGAAGAATGTCTATTTCGGAAATGCAGTCTTGTTTCTCTAAAGCAAATATTTCTCCAGTCAAATTTATTCATTTTTCCAGTGATATTTTCTTCTACCTTTTGTTCATGCCGATCTTCATAACTGCTATTAGCGTTATCGGCGGTTCTATTTAGAACACCTCGATGTCCCTTAAATTGTTTGCTGTTGGTGCATTTTCATGAATGGTTAGACTTATCTATATCCTATTTTACGACATTTAAATAATTTTCAGATTTTGCGCGTTCAACCAACTTATAAATAACGATTTCTTTTTGCACGGGAAAGAAATTCTTGAAAATACTTCCTCATCATCAATGTCAGCGTTACCGAATATTTGTTCCGGCTTTATATTCTGTCATGCATTTCCCAAAGTCTTTGACGTTACTTGTTCCCATGATTGTGCAGCTCCACAAATTGCATCTTTGATTTTGTAATCCTTTTTTGAAAGTTTCTAATTTTAAATCCTGATGCATGCATTTAGAAGACCAATCATAAATTCTTTTACTGTAAAGGCATTTTAGTGATCGAATACTTCCCTGATCAGTCGTCAGAATAACTGAAGTGCAATTAGTAGGTAAAAAACAAGCGGTAATATTATCTTTATTCAAGATGATCTGTGCAATTATCAAGCTATAAAAAAATCCTCGAATTAGGTGAAAGACCTATCAAATTGCAGTGATTCTGTGGCTCAGGAACAGAAGAATTGCTAAACCAATCACTCATGATGGCGGAAGCCATCTATGCAAGCTTGTAAAATTTATAAATTCTGATAATAATCGCCTCTGAGAAAGGAAAAAAAGTCAAATATTCTTTTTTTTGCATTTTTACTTTCAATCTTAAAGTTTTCAATTTATGAACAATAGCTATTTTAATTTCCCAATATTTTAATATATATATATGTGTGTGTGTTTCAGTGTTCGAAGAGTTCTAATCACTAATTTTTAAGGAGTATTTCGCAGCAGAAAAATATTGTAAAATCTGTGAATGAAGGTGGTGATTAAGAATTCTGTGTTTTAAAAATTAAATGTAAATTTTCTTTTTTTTAATAGTCGTATCAGACTCCTTAAAAAGAATAAAGAGAGTGCGAAGCTTGAGTGTGTGTGTGTGTTAAGTCAATTCTGTCTATTCAATGAAAACTTTAAGTCAATTCTGTAAGATATAAAACTAAAGATAATACTTAGGTCAAAATTAAAAGTTTTTACTAAAAATTATAATGAAATATGTTAAAGATTACAAAAAAATGTTTGTAATTAAAAGTGTGTTTGAAAATTTTGTAATTAATTATATTAAAGAATAATAAAAAATGAATACAAGACGATTCTACCAAATAAGATCATCCATTTAATTGGGCCAAAAGCTTATATCATGTAGAAAACTGTCTAGGTACGACAAACGGCAGCATATACCTGTTAGATTATATGTTTTGAAATATTAAGGCATTGCCAACCACAAACGATAGAGGCTTTGTCATTATTTTGTCCCCCTAATATTTGGAAAGGTCGTTGTTAAACTGAACAAGTGAACGTTGATGAAATCAGCAGAAATTATTGACAGCATTTGAGAATCTTTTCACGATGTATTAGACAATTTAAATATCCCTTAGTTTGTATAAAGAAATATCCCAGTAGCCAAACAATATTGGGCCAATATTAGCTACATCTTGGAGCAATATTGGCACATTGGCGCAATACTGGCATGAAATGTTGCTCCACTATTGGAGTGTTTACAATTTTTCTTTATTTAGCCAATATTTGGAGGCAATATTATGCTAATATTTGGGTTTAAATGGAAATATTGCCAATAAAACGCCAATATATGTTAAATATTGGACTTTCATTGGAAATATTTCCAATGTAACCCAAACTTTTGTACATTATTGGGAATTCATTGGAAATATTTCTAACGTAATGCCAACATTTGTACAATATTGGGAATTCATTGGAAATATTTCCAATGAAATGCCAATATATAATCAATATTGGCAATATTTACAATAAATGAAATAGTGGCACAATGATGGACCAATATTGTTCTGCTACGATGTAAGATTAATTCTGTTTGACTTTCAAAGTAAAATATGTGAAAAGCAGAACTCCCCTATAAATGTTAGTCAGTATAAAACCGCTCTTATCGAAATAGTAAAAAAAGAGGAATTGCATGAGATGTGACGAGATGTGACCTCATCACTAATCGACCGACTTCCCACTATAAAATTTTGAATAACAATTTTCAATTGTTTTAATTGTGGATTATCTATCATCATATAAAACAGTTCTAAGTATTTAAACTTATTGTTGAGAATATTTAATCCCTCTATTAAAAATCAACCAGATGCGGCAAAACTGTGGTATTCCGCATGCACTTAAATTTATATTTAGAGTCATTGAACATACTCTACATAATAAAGTTCAACAGCCTGATTAAAGAAATATTATCCAAACTTTTCTTCTATCTTTATAGTACATATTTAATGCAGTTTATTTTTTATCTTTTTTTTTTTCAAAAATCTATAGGTGATTTTCATTTAAAAAAGAAATTAATTCGAACTTTTACTGAATGTTCGTACTAATGTGCAATAAATAATAGATAAAGATCTTTTGGTATTATGCCTTTTACTACTTTTATTTTATTATTTGTCAAACAAGCATTAAGAGTCAAATAAAAAGTATTTTAAAATAACTGCCTACGTTTTATATTTTATATTTTACAATAAATTTGTGTTATTTTCCCGAAAAGCTAAGGTTTACATCCGGTTATATAAATAAAGTATTGTTAGAAATATTGAGTTTTGAAATCAACTCAAAAGTTTGAAATAATGGAATCGTTTTAGTTCAAGATAAAGATCATTATCGAAATAAAAATCCATTTCCGTATTCTTAAATGTTTTTTTAAATCAGTGTATGTCATATACAAGTAGGTGATAAAATATCGGTACTTGAAGTTATAAAAAGCAAAAAATTAACAAGTAATCACTTATCAATAGACGTCGCTCCGCCTTTAGCATGTAATACAACTTAAATTTGAGAATGAAAAGCTTATTATGAATAATCGTTAAAAAATAAATTTTATGCTTTCAGTTTAAATACTTCCTGTTCTTGTAAGCTATTTAATTTTCTTTCAGATGTTGATCTTTTGAATATCTTCATAAAGATATTTACTGATATCTGCATCATAAACGATAAGTCCGTTTACCATAAAAAATATCATATTGTGTCTGCAATTGCATCTTTCGAAACAAAGAAATGAAGTATTAAAAAGTTCTCTGGGACTTCGTTGCTCTATAGTTTTAAGTTTTCAAGATGGTGGTAACTAGTACAGGGCTCCCAAATGGTCCGCCAACTGAACATCAGAATTTTCTTAGAGAAATTTTCTTTTTAGATTTTTCTTATAAATTGTCAAGAAACCACTTTTGGAAGTTGATTCTAGCACAAACGTATTATGAAATTTTCTGTTAAAAAATAGTGATGTTCAGTTCGCGGACCATTTGGGAGCCCTGCTAGTATAATTGAAGCGTGGTAATTTGATTTTCTAGCAGCACTTTTATATAGCAGAATAATGTCCATATTCGTAAGATCATAACATAGTGAACAGTGGCGTAACTAGGGTGGGTGAAAAAAACGGTAATATTTTATTTTTTTCTCCTTAATGCATTGCAGAAAATTTTCTGGTTAAATAGGACGAACAGAACTTAAAAAAATTACCAGTATTCAGAGCACTTGGGCAAATACCCAGGTTAAACCAGTAGAGAAACTGTTAGCTATTGTATGGATTACCGTGATTTCCAGACAGTAATCCGATGATTAACCTAGAACGCCCCTCGTTCAGTACAAACGAGTCCGTCCCTCGGGTCTAAAAAGACCCGACCATATTTCGTATTTAACTTCACAAATCTACAAATAATAAATTTATTATTATAATTACTGTGGAAGTTTAGTAATATGCAATATATATTATAACTGTAAAAAGTACTTATAAAACATTTACAGGTATATATAAAAAGCACAAATGAATCTTTGAAATATTTACAAGCAATTGTACCATATAAAAGCTATGGCAAACTGTATTCAAATGCTTTTCGCATGTAAAGCATTGGCATGTTACACATTTAAAAGTACATTTATTGTCTGTTTTTTAGTATAGGTGACATCGTCCATTCTTCTTAGAAATTTTGAAGTGAGCTGAACTTTTAGTAACCTCTTTGCGGATATGCTTCGCACTTTGATCCCCCAGGGGGATACCTTCTTTAGGTATTCACGGGCTACACAACCCCGGGGCACCTGAGTGATCTTTCTCCTTTCCTTTTCCTCTTACTCCTCTGGTCTTCCTTTCCTCTTTGTTTCACTCTCATTGTGGTTTCCTCTTCGGAGGTGAGGGCAATTCTGCATGGGCCGATACATCCTGTATATCGACTCATGGAGAATTGTAAACCACCCACGTGTTGGCCGTGCGTGGCGACCCGTGTCCCTGGAAAGGGGGATCCTGGTAGTTGAGGGAAACCAACACACTGCTTTGGCCTCTGCTTCAGGTAGACGGGAGGTGCATATTGGTCCCGTATGCATCAATCGGCTGGTCAGCTGACTTTTGTCACTGGCTTTAGGGATCAAGTGAGCGAGCAATTACTAGTCATCTCGTTAAGGGTGGAGACTGACATAGGATTGTCTTGTGACCGTATAGACCCTGGTTAGCACTGGTGCATGAATGTGCATCCCCTTGTTGGGCTCGGGAGTGGGTGGTGCGGCCGGGGTCCGAATTCCTTTTTCACTTAATATGGATGGAAAAACTTCTCTTTCATCTATCTCTCTCCCATGTGGAGAGCAACAAATGTCAAAGAATTCCTCTTTTACTCGATTTTTCGTAATTAAACGCAATGATAGCCTCTCTGATAGCTCTTTCAAAAAAATTTCACCATTTGTTATTGCTAAAACCTTTCAATCTGTTCTTGGTGATGGCCATTCCCTCAAAAAATTACAGTCTGGGGATTTACTGGTTGAAGTTTCTACAGCCAACTAGTCACAATTTTTGTCCAATAGTAATACAATAGGCACCTTTTCTGTATCTGTTAAAGCACATCCAACTTTAAATTCTTGTCGTGGTGTAATATCTGAACCAGATCTGTTATTTTCCCCAAAAGAAGAACTTCTAACTAACTTAAAGGATCAAAATGTCGTAGATGTCCGCCGTATCACTATCCGTAGAAATGGTCAGATAATTCCTACTAAACATATAATATTAACCTTCAATAGCCATATTTTACCTACTAGAATTAAAGCAGGCTATTTAAATTGTCCAGTCCGACCTTATATCCCTAATCCGATCCTTTGTTTTAAATGCCAGCGTTATGGCCATACCAATACTAATGGCCAATGTCGTGGCACTGTTACCTGTGCACATTGTGCAGAAGTTGGCCACGACAGTAAAACTTGTGAAAAACAGGAACGCTGCGCAAATTGCAAAGGTGATCATACATCGGATCGCTCGTGTCCTATTTGGAACCGTGAAAAAGAGATCATTACTATAAAAATAACCCAAAACCTTCCTTACCCTGAAGCTCGTAAAATTGTAGAATCGAGAACCCCATCTGTTGGAGTTTCTTACTCTAGCTTACTTAAGCAACAAACAAAACCTGTAAGACCAGGGGTGCAAAAATCTAGGCGCCAGAGGGTAGTCTCTCGCCACTAAAATTTTAAAGTTTTTTTCGCTCAAAATTTAATAGCATTCTAGCAGGAATTTTACACGAAATATTAGACGAAGAAAAACGAAATAAATTTTGTGGTGAGAAACTGCCTGCTGGCGCCTAGATTTTTGCACCCCTGTGTAAGACACATTAGTACCCAGACTGAAGCTCCTTTTAAGAACAGTTCTCCTGAAAAAACATCTAGTCCTATAAAGAAAAAGACCCGTGATGCCCACGCTACTGCTGTTACCAGAGTGTTGCCAAAATTAGTGCTTTGGAAACCGTCATCAGAACATGTGAAAATTGAATATTGGACTAGTCAAGCACAGAAATCAAGCCAATCAAAAAATATAACCAAACCTGAGAATGGAAAAACACCTGATTCATCTGCATCAAATTCCCACAAACCCAAAACTAATCTAACTGTAAAACCTACCCAGAAAACAAAAGAGAATAAAACTATTCGGGGTTCTTCACAGTGGCAAACTGTGAAGAATAAACAGAGAAAATCATGTCATAGCCCATCTACAGCTAATCTCAAAGATCCAAGGCAGATGAATCAGTACGTGGAGGAGGCTATGGAGTCGGCATCTTACGACTCGAGTGATGATGATGAAAATGTTACTTTTGAAGAATATAGACCTCAGTGATTTTACCCTTTTAAATTGTTTTTATATATTTTTGTGCTTCTTTTTAGACATTGTTTGATTTTAACTTTGACATTTGGAGACAGATTTTAATCCTAACTTGACTTTCTAATTATGACAAATACTAGGACAGCCTTTTAATGCTATTTTTACATTTTAACTTTTACATTTTAAGCTGTATTACGTTTTTTTTTTTAACTTTTTGTTCTCACCTTGTTCTTGGCGCAGCATGTCCCTAAAGGGATTTTGCGCCATAAAACCCTAATCAACCAACCAACCAACTTCGCACTTTGAACTATCTTTTGCGCCTTTCCCTCTTGGAAGATTTTCCCTTGCTATGCTTATTTTTACAAGTTTTTCATCCAGTTTTCCAAAAATAGTCTTCCTCTATAAGGACAGTCTAACTTCCAAGATTTATTTATTTCACAATAAAGTTCGAAAGTGTTACAAGCAGAAATGTGTTAAATATTGCTAAATAGATCAAATGGCTAATGATTTGTCTTCGTATTTGTAATATAGGCTTTTTCAAAAATTATATGAATGTATTTTTACGCATGCACAAATTTGACCCGAGGGATAGATTAAGGTGGTTTATTCTGTGTAAAAACTAAAAGTCGCTTTCATTTAAAATTTTAGTATGTGTTAGTTAAGGAAAAATCAGAAAAAGCATGAAGTTTCAGAAACTTATTATGAGTAGGTTTTGAGTAACACAAGCTGAAACATTTGTATGGGTATGAAAAGACCCGAGGAGCTTTCTAGGTTTAAACAATTATATTCGGATCCGGCAATCTTCATAAAGTGTAGTTCATGAAATCACAATAAATCATTAGGTTTAATAATTAAATATGTTTTTGTGTCGAATCATGATGGCTTGATCCGCAGATTATGGGCAGGAAATAGCGGTACTATAGTTGCAGTATATTGATAACACTAAGTAGATGCTATTTGAAGTAGAAAATAGTAATTCAACGCATCGCCCCTTGAAGTCTAGGCATGTGTATTCACACAAAAATGGCGGATGTCGAATGCGGGTATTTTCAGCTCATGTAAGGTGCCTTGAATATTCGTACCAATAATATTTAAAAACTTTTCCTACTTTATTTTTTTTGAGATTATGCAAATGAAAGAAATCTTTTATAAAATATTGGTATCTAAATAATACCGTACATGCGTTAAAAAAATCCGTTTTCTACAGCCGCTATTTTGTCTCAACGTACAAGCCTAATTCGCAGGCCTAAGTGATCCAATGTATCAATGATCTAATCACAATACAAAAGCAGTAGTATATGAAAATTAAAAATTATTAGTTTTTGTTACGTTTTACATGAAAGTAAGATTAATATAATTTTATTAGGCTTTTCATTGTAAAAATAGTATTTCCCATAGAGATAAAAATACCGTAATTTCGGGTGTATAAGCCGCAGCTCAAACAATTCTTTTTCGACCCAGAATTTTTTAAGAAACATATTTAACTAGTTAGATCGCCGAAAATATCTGTCTTCAATCACTAAATAAGATTTCTGGGTCCAAAAATAATTGTTTGATCCGCGGCTTATACACCCGAAATTACGGTATATGTATGTTAGGTAAGTCTTATTATATACAAGTTGAACTTATAAATGAAGTCAATTTTTATATCTGAGCTCGAGAGAGAGCTTTTTTTGAATGCATAAATTGCATCGAAATAACTACATTCACTGCGAAAAAACACCAAAAAACTGGTGATAAATAATAATTTAAATAATACTCTCTATTAAGTTCACCATAAAATTAAAAAAAATGCAAGAAGCGTTTCGAGCTAAAACAATACAGCTCGCCATCAGCCGAAGCACACACGTGACCGTAAGAGCACGAGGTCAAATATGAACGATAATAGACTTCATGTTTGATCTTGTGTCCTTACGAACACGTGACTGATACAGCTGATGACTATTTGTATTGTAGCTCGAAATACGCTCTGTAATGTTTTTTATTTTCTGGTGAATTTTAAAAAGTGTATTATTTCTATTATAACTATATTCCCTAACTGTGAGAAAAATTTCATGTGATTTTATTTTAGGAGCATTTATGTTCTACGCTTTTTGGATCGCGTTCGGCACGTCTTTTCCTGGATCTCTGCACCGTAGTAGCTAGCCCCACTTTGCGATTTGCATCTTCAACCCGAAATTACACATCGCTAAGCCTACTTTGCATCTGATTTCAACAAATGTCATAAAAAAGTTCTAACCTGTGGGTGCCGCGATACGTACACTTTTTCAATGCATTTAATTTAAATTGTCGGAAACATTAAGACGTATGTAATAATATTCTCCGAGTTAACTATTTAAAAATATTAACCTGTATAAAAACATTTATTATGCCTGAATGCTGGCAAATGTAAGCGCTTTTGAGGAGAAAATTAATGGTTATATGTGTCTGAAAAGTTTTATCAAGCACATTTTTAGGCAGGCAGGAAAATTATTTCTTCTGCATTTAAAAAATGTTAAAACATAAATACTTTTTTTACTTCAATTTTAGAAAATGCTCTTCAAAAGATCTGAACATTTTTATACTTTAAACAATAGTTTTCTTCAAGCGAAAAGAAAAATAAAACATTTAATTCTGAAAACAACCATTCTTTTCATGCTCTTGCTTCATTAATCTTTTAAACATTTTTAATTTTAAAACTTTCAATTAAATCTACTTTAAATAATCTAACATACATAAGGGCTTTCGAACATAAATGATTTATCTGAGGGATAGAACAATGGCTGTTTATAGATTGCCGGGTAAAACTTCACATGCAGTATTTATATTGATTGATCAGTTAACATGACATATCTGCAGAGAAAAATAGTATCAGAAAATAAAAAAGGAAATGTCAAGGACAATTGCTTTTGCCTTGAAAATAATAAAAGAACATTCTGAAAGTTCGGAAATAGTTCTTTTTTGATATTTAAAGAGTTCATATAATGATTTATGGAAATATCTTTTGTCAGGATGTGTTATTTAAACCAGTGCTTAGTAAGGATAGTATTTTGAGCTACTATGATAAATTTAAAATAAAGAGAATAAATTAAATAATTGGTTATTTTTTATAATTAAAAAGTTTTTTGACTTTGGTGGAAACGCTTGAAGCAGTAATGTACTAAATTATACAGGGTGTCCACTCTCAACGGACAGTATCGAGAGATCGTATAAAAATAAAAATTATAACACTATTTAAGAAATGTTCTTATTGGACGAAACAGATTAAAAACATTTTTTAGCACATTTATCCACTTAACTGATTCCCTTTTTTCATACAATAAATTAAAAATATGAGATTAAGACCACCTTTTTAAAGCTAAAACATGCGTGATATTTAGTATAAACGTTTTTTATACTAAACAGTATGAATTTGTAGTTAAAAAAAATTAGTGGTATCAAATAGTGGTGTCAAAAACCTTTTAGTGATGGATGAAGTAAACTTTGCTCGCCCGTACGTTATACGGGCAATCTAGTTAAGCGGTTTAACCCTTTAAGGCACGGGTAAATTCTGTTAGTAAAATGAGAAATTATCAACTCTCACCAGAATTTACAAACTACTTTTTTAGAATTAAGAATCTCTTATTAAGGTTTCATTGTAAAAGCAAATTTTTATTAAAATATTATCGGTGCCGATTGCAAGTTTAGAATTAAAATTAAGTATCCCAGACTGGGCATAGTGTGTAGGAAAGGGTTAAATATTTTGCAATTGAAACTATAAGTCTATGACAAATACGTTAGAAATTATCCATTGGACGCCGTTGAAAGTGGACATCTATATATTATTATACCCTTTAGGGGGAGCACGTGGTATTAACAAAATAACGCAAATATTTACACTGATAAGTAACGTAAAATAAAGCATCCATGACTGAAAGCGTAGTAGAAAACATATGAAGAAAACTTTACAAGAAAATTTAAGTTTAGACGTTAAAATTAAAAAAAGAGATAAGTGCAGAAATCGGGATTTTGTAGAAACGTCTGTTTTGCTGTATCAGTTGTAAAATTCAATTGCCCAGCTTGCGTTTTGAGAAAAGGTGACATTAAAACATGGTTGACAAAATGACATGGACAACAATATGGTTTACGAGAACCCGTGGCTTTCTGTATTATCGGAGCAGTTGAATAAAGAAAAGCACTAGGAAGTGTAGCGAACGCTGTTGGAATCGAAAGAAGATCAATGCAATGCTGTTTAACCCTTTGCGGGGCGCTGGTTTCATAGATATACCACTTAATTTTAATTACCAAACGCCACATTGGCACCAGAATTTTGTTAAAGAAAATTACAGTTTATTGAATGTGTGAAACATAGCGTTTTCTTATTTACAAATAAAGTTGTTTTCAAATTCCGTTGTCAGTTGTTTATTTCAATAGTTGAATACAATGAATTTCCCCTGCCCCGCCTGTGTTGCCAGTGGGCTACTTTTTTTAAATTCAGGTTTCTCGATTGACACCACTTCATTGAAACAATAAAATTCTCTTTATTTTCGCCTTATTTAATGTGTCATTAAATAAGAAGGGTTTTACCATTTCAAAAAAGTGGTGTCAATCAAGAATCTGAATTAAAAAAAAGTAGCCCATCTGGCAACACTGTGCCCCGCAAAGGATTAATCGATTACATGACATATGGAATGGTAGTCATAAACAAGGGCAAGGTATACCATGTACTACCATAAAACTAATGACTATATATCCTGATAACAGCTCGTCGAGACGGACGGGCAATGTTAATTAGTTGCAAGCAAAGTAGTCTTGGCCACAGGACGAAGTATATCGGATGCTGTTGGGCATTTCCATGCGAACTTGTTTGTCTGTTACATACTATGATTTTTGGCTACCAGTATTTTAAAGTGAGAAAATGAGACTTAGTTTATTGAAGCTATATCATCAATTGAATAAGGCGAAGCAAACTTTTCGAAAATAACGGTAGCCAACAAGCATATCGATTTTCAGTTGTGTAACAGACTAACAAATTCGCATGGAAATGCCCTGTTGTAATTGCAAGAAGGTCGATGCAATGCTGTGGAATCGATTCCGTAACCCATGGAAGAGTAGACATCGAGAAGGACAAGGCATGTCATCTGATGCCATAGAAACTGGCTTCTTTTTATCCTGATAATATCTCATCGAGACGGAACAGGCAGTGCTACGAAGTTGCAAACACACTTGTTCTTGGCCACTTTACGAAGTGTGTCCAATCAAACATTCCGAAATAGGCTTCATAAGGGTATTCTATATGCATTTAAGCCAATGATGTGCATTTCGTAGACCTCAAGCAACTATGCGGTTGAAAGAAGGCGGACAACTGAACATCGAGTTTGGGGACACCGTTGTTGGAATTGAATTATTTTTAAAGATGACTCTCAATTCAGTCTAGATGTGACATTCGATGTGTTTTGGCATAACGATAAAGGGACCTCCATATAATACTACAATTGTTATAGAAAGATCATATTACAGACAAGGTGAGTTGATTCTGTGTTCTGAAATCAGAGTAGGTGGGTGTATGTGTCTGCATATTATTCGGAATGGCATTTTGGCGGTCCTAAATTATACCGACGAGGTAGTGAGACTTCATGTCGTAATTTACGTTGCAGCAATTGATGTTGTCTTATTGTCCAAGCGTGATAATGCCTGACCGCATACAGCTGGAGAACATTTTAAAAGTCGAAACAATACAGCATATGAAAGAGCCAACATGATGTCTTGCCTAAATTCAATGGAACATGTGTAAGGCACACTCCGACGATATATTGCAGCGAAAATGATGCTTTCTCTTTACTCCGGTAGTTATTCGCAATTCTGGATGAGTGGAATAGTATTCCCCGAAAATGTATCGATAATGTCATCGAATCCTTGAAAAACTGGTATGTGACAATTTTATCTATTGGAAAGGATCACGCCATATTAAATGTCTTGCATCATTCCTAAATATTACGTTTTTGTAAGTTACATGAAACCAAATTGTTGTGATAAACCATCTTTTAACAATCTACCAATCGTATCAAAGATTAAAAGCTCCCTTACAAATTTATTTGCGTCTTTTTTTCTGTGTTCTACATTAATATACATGCTACTCTCAATTTTATACCCATACATGTCGAGTGGAAGATCTCTAGATAACCACACATCTTTCCCCTCTTTCCTTCCTTAAATTATAAAAATTATTTTTTTAAAATATTTAGGTTGCTATAATAATAATTTTAGATATACATGACTGTCTTTCTCTTGGATTTTCATGAATAGATTGGTTTCATCTGCTATATAAGATAGAAAGACAAGTTAAAGTGAGAGAAACACATGACTGTTTGTTGAATTTAAATGTATTTCAATAATATCATTTTTTCATTATAATTATAAGTATTATTGCTATATACAAGAAATACGATAATATTTATTAGCGTTCCTTATAGAAATTAAATTTATATTACTACAGTATATTAAAATTTCTAAATAAAACAAATTTTGGTTATTATAAAACACATTTAAGTAATTAAATTAATAAATATGTTGTGCAGAAATCGTATGTTTGGCTCAAACGTATGGCAATGCAATCAAAAATGAAATGAAATACAAATTAAAACTTAATTAGTTGACCCTTTCCGGCACATTGTGCCGGGTCTGGGGTACCTAAAATTAATTCCAAACTTGCAAACGGTACCAGTAATATTTTTCTAAAATTTTGCTTTTAGAATAAAAGCTTAAATTGGGGGTTTCAAAATATCTAAAAATTTCGTTTGTGAATTCCGGTGTCAGTCGATAATTTCTCATTTTATTACAGATTCTGTCCATTCTGGAAGGGGTTAACCTCATGAGGCGCGGTGGTATGTCTATGCACTTAATTTTAATTTCCAACGGCCACAATCGCACCAGACATTTTAAAAAAATCGCTTTATTAGACGTGCGAAATCTATCTTTTTGTTATTTAAAGATAAAGTTGTTTTCAAAATCATGTGCTAGTCATTGATTTCAACACTTAACACTAGAACGTCCGGATGGAGTCGAGTCGGCTCCGACCACGTGATTAAATTTAAATTAGTGCCAGAATTTTTTTCTTGAAATAAGTTAAAATCAAACCACGAAAATTTACATTAATTAAATCAATTAAATAATTTTGAATAAAAATTCTGGTGGCAAATATTATTATCAAACTTCAGTAAAAGTCCCGGGCGTTCTAGAGTTAACCCTTTCCGGCGCAGTGTTACCACTCCGGCAACACCTAATTTTAATTCCAAACTTATAAACGGCAACAATAATATTTTAGTAAAATTTTACTTTTACAATGACAGCTTAAATCAGGGAATTCTTAATTTCTAAAAAAGTCTTCCTAAAAAATCTTACTAAAAAAGTAAATTCCGGTGTCAGTCAGCAATTTCTCATTTTACGAACAGAATTGTTTTGCGCCGGAAAGGGTTAAGCGATGAAAATGCTCTGCGCTGCAAAGCGTTAAATTAATTCAATATTTAGTCCTAAAATAATTCTTATTGTAGTACTTTATAGAACATATCGTTGCCTCAGAGCAACAATAGGATGTCGAGTAATAATAAAAATTGAGATGTCTGAATTACTGCTATGAGCAACTGTGTTTGCACTTAGTGGAACAAAAGTGTTTTTAAAAATTCTCTACTGTTCTAGTAGATGCAGGGACAGTTTTTCATAGCAGTAAATCAGACATCTACACGTCTTGGTTCTATTTAAGCTCTGGTTTGATACAGCAGCTCGTTAAAATGGTGTAATTCTTGTCTGTTCCAATTTCACTATCACATTAACCACCCAAACAATAATTCATCGCATTACAGTTCTACGCGAACCTTCTCTTCTAAATCTTTTACAGTTAATTAAGAGCTTTCGGGATACAACTTGTACATAGAATTTCAAACGGCAACTAACATGTAATTAACAGCTAACATTTTCTTTGTCATAATATTTCAAGTAAAAATTAAGTACTTAAAATAGCGCATACTTAATTCTATCCGTTTTTTAAAAAATATAATTTAACTAATTATGCTTTAAGTTAACAAAAATGCAAATAAACTGATTAAATAAAATACAGTTTTAATTTAAATACATCTGAACCTCATATCACTAATAAAAGACTGCAAACTAGTGAAAAGCATAATTAAAAAAAAATAGAAAAAAAAATACAATTAATCTTGTTGCCCGAAGGAACTGATAATTTCCTTTTAAATTTCTGTTTGTCGTTTTTCTTTCCTTTTAGAGTTCGTAAAAAAAGCAGAATAAGAATTGAATGAGAAGAATATGTGTGTCAGCTATCTTTTAAATACTGCTTAATTTTTTCTAAAGAATACGTGCTTGAAAGATTAAATTGATTTGTTTTTCTTCAATTGTAAATATGAAGTATATAAAACACACTAAAACAAACGTCTGAAATTCAAAATGACTAGAAAAAGTAAGGACACAGAACTTATAAAATATTTTTAATTTTCAGAATTACAATGTTGGGATATTTTTGGAAAAGTCTGAGTCACTTATATTTTTGAAACTTAACTTCGATGTTTGTAAGGTAATTTTATTTAACACAAAACAAAGTTATAAATTTAACTTTAATACCTCAGCAAATATACAAGGATGCTCTAAGGTTCCTCTATGATTTTCTGATGATTCAGTAACTATTTTTTTTTTTTTTTTACTTTAATGTTATGTTTTATGCGGTATTCCAAATAAAGTCCCTTGCTAACTTCTTCATTTCAGAATGGCTGCTACTGTATTCACAAAAGTGGTGTCTAGATGTATTAAGTAGTCATGGGCTATAGTATGAAACCGCATAAGGCGCCACCTAGTGAAAAACTGCGGCGTTAGCATTCTTTTCACAAAAATGGAAATTGGTACGGAAAAAAATGGTTTACAAAATTCTGAGTATTATGGACTTGAACGTGAGTAGAAAAGATACCTTCTAAGCATAAATACGAAAAATAAAACGGTTAGACCTCCTTTTTTCGTGATTTCCTGTATTGTGAAGTCCAGAATCTTGATCGGAACGATACATGATTATCTTTCGGGAAAATATGCCTCTAAATGGGCGTTGCAAATGACGGTGAGTTGGTTGAACATCTCAAAAAAGGTATATTTTTATATAGAGTTTTTCTTTCTAAAATCGCTTTGGCACATCACAGTGTATCACGAAAAGAAAATGCGCGTTTTAATAGTTAAATATGTTGTATTAATATCCACATGGTAAATTTTAGTACTAAATCGATGATGCTCTAAAAAATTTTAAATAACTTTTTTCCTTATCTCTTTGCTTTTTCGACTTAGGAATGCTAACTTCGCGAGCCTACACCAAGTGGCACCGTAGGGGGGTTTCATCCATTAGTGCATGACTACTTTACTATACATATATATCACTTTTATGAATATAGCAGCAGTCTTGCCGAAATTAAGAGAGTGGCAAGGAACTTAAGTAGGACCACTGTTTATAAATACAACTCAAAATCCAACTTTATAAATCCCGTCTCATATTTTGTTATTTAAAATCCAAAAAATAAATGTATATCAATGGAATCTAGTCTTAAAATTAATTTCGAATAGTATAGCTAGAAATGGTGAAATGAGCTATAAGGAAAATGACATTTTAACACTTAAGTATACATCTAATCGAATCAAATAAATGTTTCATAACAGTGTTTAATAATGTAGATATTTACAACTGAAGCTGAAATAACGTTTTATTCATATATCGCGGATATACAATCTATTTAAAGCTTATTAAAAACAGAGGCAACTAGCCCAAATTATAGCTTCTATGTCAGACCGTTTTTTTATACAGAGTCACAGACATGCAAAAAAAGAATTGCAACCTTTTGCTGACAATATTTAAACAAAAGTATAAAAAGCTGGTGTTAAATTATAAAATTTAAAAAAATCAAGGCGGAAAAATAATTTGTATTGTTTCATTTTATATGGAATTAATCAACGGAATTTATAAACGGAATAACTAACTGTTTTAGAATAATACGTTTAAACTAAGTGAGAGTTTGATGAACATAAATATATAAACTTTAATAGTTTGTTTGTTTGCGAAAGTGAAGGCCAATTATCTACACTTGAGGCCCTAAAGAGAGGCTTGCCCTCCATTGGGATCTTTCTAAGATAACCCGTAATTAAGCAAAGAAATCGAAGGTTCGAAGAAAAACTCCGAAGGGTTTGGCCGACGGTCGCGATTGGGCTTGAACCCATCAGCTGCCGTCTATCAGTTTCGGAGGTATATAAAAATTTTAAAAATATAAAAAATAATATATTAATGTAATTCTGTTGAAAATTGTATCGTATTATCAACGTACAATTGGCGGATCAAATAAAAAGTTGAACGAGAAATTTTACTACACATGAAAATCAAAATTCGAATAATTTATATTTTTAAATACAATTTCTTGTTGAAAATATGCTTATTCAGTTTTCGGATAATACACCGGAAAATAAAATTCTACACCGGCATCCAAAAGTGAAGGTACAAGATGTTTTTCGAAGCTCACCAAACAAAAAATTGGCAACCAGATTAAACATTGTGATTATTTGAATCACAATAATGACTTTTACATAACTTACGCAAAAATTACAGCTACCATTTTTACTTTATAGAAAAAAATATGTTTTTTTGAATGAGAGAATAATATGAAATTACGAAGCTTTCGTAATTTTGCGTGTAAGGTTTGTTGTATTTGAACTATAGATGTCAGTTTTGTGTGAATGTAAGAATAATATGAAATTACGAAGCTTTCGTAATTTTGCGTGTAAGTTTTGTTGTATTTGAACTACATTTGTCAGTTTTGGTCATAAAAACCAGTAGAGTCTGTTTAGAAGTTTGTCCGATTCATTAAGGAAGGGGTGGTAGGGTGGATGGAAATGGGCTTGTCACATGCTGATACTGCTAGAAGGCTCAATGTGTCTCGCAGTGTAGTCCAATGACTCTGGGATGAGTATGAATCCGAAGATTCTGTGTCCAGGATACATGTTCCAGGCCACCCACGTGTTACTACACCTAAAGAAGACCGGTTTCTAGCTCTTTCGACCCAAAGGAGACCCAGGTCGAAATTCATGCTGGTATTTGTTTGCTAGACTAGCACCAAGTGCTATAACCCAACAAGTAAAATAGCATAAACTAACATTACACATTGCTGGTTCCAGCAGAATTTCCAGCAATTCATGGTGTGTATTGGCCCACTTTGCTGGAAATAAGCATGAGATGCTTGCATATAGCTTGTCATGCTTTTGTTGTGCAAGCTAGCGATATAGCATGTGATGCTAGCTAGCATATAATAACATAGAATTTCCAGCAATTCATGGTGTGTTTTGGCCCACTTTGCTGGAAATCTAGCAGACATAGCAATACCTAGCAATAACTAACATATTTCTGTTGCTGGTACAAGCATAAATTTTGACCTGGGGAGGACGCACTCCTGTGCCGCAACCCATTGCAGACCACTTTACAGAATTAGGGAAAAGAATATCTGCTACAACGGTGCAAAGAAGTCTTCACAATGCAGGTCTTTATGCAAGGCAACCAGCTGTGTGTGTCCCGCAACAGACGACAGAGAAGGGCCCGCTTATGTTGGGCAAGAAATCATGTTTCCTGAACCAGACAAGAGTGGGCTTCTGTACTCTTCACAGACGAGCCCGCATTCACACTGGAAATTGATCCAGGATGTCTTCAGATCGGTAGAGAACGATGCACTCGATACCATCAATGAACACTGTCGATACACACATGTGCAGAAACGGTGGAATCATAGTTTTGGCCGGAATCTCACTTGGAGGCCACACTGCCCTTTAATATCTTCCATGGAGGAACTCTGACTGGTGCGAGATATCGGGATCATATCCTTGCTTCATATTTGCACCAGTATGCCAGTGCTATTGGAAATGGTTTTATTCTACTGGATGATAATGCAAGACCACACCGAGCTGTGGTTGTTGAGGAATATTTTGAGGATCACGGTTTGGAGAGAATGGAATTTCCAGCTCACTCTCCAGACTTGAATCCGATAAAACATCTGTGGGACTGTCTTGGAAGACAGGTTGCGGCTTTATGTCCTCCAAAAAGGTCATTAAATGAGCTAGACGAACGGTTACTGCATCTCTGGCCAGCGCTAAGTATTTCGGTGTCGGACAATTTAGTTGAGAGATGTAAAGTCGATGCCTCCAATGCATTCAAGTCCGGAGTGGACATATTCCGTATTAGAACCAGTAAAACCAGTAAACCCTTTTTAAAAACTGGTGTCCATCAAAAATAGTTTGCGTAATGACGCAGAAGTAACATCTGCAACTTCTTAAATACTTCTGTAGCAAATGTAACTTCTCAAATCGACGTAAATATTTATCTTCAATTACTAAATATGATTTCTGGGTCCAAAAAGAATTGTTTGATCCGCGGCTTATACACCCGAAATTACGGTGCCTAAAATTTTTTAATATCTTAAATAGCCTGTGTTAGGCACGAAAGTGTGACTGTTAGGCAGTTTATAAACCATTGATTTATAAACCATTGAATTAAAAAGTTAAATCACTTTGAAGTGTCAGTCAGCATAAAAATATTGACATACCCATAAATTGTAATGCCAGCTCTGAAATAGTGGTAGGTAGAATAAAATTTTCCTTACAGAATGTGACCCATGTATATACCTTTAATAACTTTTTACGCCTTTTTGGTACATTTTACTTTAGTATATAAAGTGTGAAATCTTTCGTTCCAAAAATTGAGACATAATAAAATTTTAAAGTTTAAAACACGTTGTGTCAAAATTCTTTTAAAAGAATTTCAATATAAATTACATTATGTGCAGTTTTTAAAGCATTAACTTAAAACACTTTGTCATAGTTAGCTGCAATTTTGGATAAGAAAAAAGTATACTTTTCGAAATCTATTCTCGTTAAAAGTATATATATACTTTACAATTCAGAATGTTTTTGAAAATATACAAAAAAAGAGAAATTAGAATAAAATAAATTTGGTAATACATGAATTAAAAAAATGAAATCCTATGCCTGAAGCTTCAAAGATTTGACTAAAATTTAGATCTCATTATGCCGAGTAGCTTTTCAGTTAAACTTCAACAGTAGAACTACCATCAGCCGTAATTTAGACGCCTGCCATATGAATATCTTTCGGTTCAAACCAGAAATTTTATTATGAAATATGTTTAAAATATACAAAAAAGAAAATTTTTAATAAGGAAGTTAAAATGTTTAAAATGAAAATTCTGGTCTGAAATATTTTTAGAAAACTTGACTCAAACCGATAGTTTTAGTTTTAAAAACTACCTGCATTCCAATCAGTTTTATAACAACTAAAGATAATATTAACTTTATGAGTCAAATTAATCGTTACAAATGCATTCTATTACCTTCTAATAATAACTTTAAGCATGTATTATATAACAAATTACCGTATATGTTTAATGTTTTATTAGCGAACAAAAATTAAAACATTAGAAACAAAAAATATACAACTCACAAAATGCTTCTTAAGTCTTAAAATAGAAATGTTTGGGCAAACTAGAAAACAAAAAAGATTTAATTTTATAGAATGTATCCAACCAAAGCCTTTTTCTCTCTTTTCTGAACATTTAAGCTTTCATCAACGTTTTGTTTCTTTTTTTGTTACTGTCGTTAAAAAAAAGCATTTAGCTGTAAACCTGGAAAATAGACTTGAAGAAAATTAAAACCCCGAACAAACAAATGCTGTCTAATGTTAGCTTTTTCGTTCTGGTGCTTTATCTTTTGTGTTAAATGTGCTAGTTAATGTAAACAACAATATATATCGTATTTTTTTAAAATAAAACAATTGAATAAATCTACTCCAGGCAATTATAAAATAAGTTTTAAAAATTTATGTTAGATATTAAAAGAATTTTGTACTTTCATGTAATAAGACTATCGAGAATATTTTTTCATGGCAATGGAAAAGGTCAAAAAGACCAACTAACAATCATTTTGTAAACCGGAAAATTCTGTAGCAAAATTCCGATTGTTTTCACATTGATGTAAAACGTGAAAACTACAAATCATCGAAAAATATTAAAAGCTTTCAATAGGAGGGTTAAATTGCTTATAAAGATGCTTTAAAGTGGGTATTTTTCATGAACAATCACATACAGGAATAGTTTTGGATTCGTAAATTTGAAACTTCTGGAAATCAATAAGGGCTAAAACTTTTATCTTCGCTTGTTTTTTTTGAAAAAAAGATTCTTCAAAAGCAATTATACCTGTATATTTAATAAAAAGTACTTAAATCTATTTTGAATATTTTAAACAACGCTAATCTTTAGAGTAATATTTGTTAGACCGTCAACCGACAGCCAAAATCCATGCTATCAAAATATCTCAATAAGAAATTTAGATGATCTACATAAATATCTTTTGTATAAAAAAACAACAGGTTTTAATAAATATTTTTAATTGGAACAATGTTTTAGTCGCAAAGTTAATATTGCAAAGTCATGATATTCTTTCAATATAATATTATCATAAATCTTTTTAATATTGTCTAGAGCAGATCTATCTACAAGCTGGCAAACGCAAAACACAAGAAAAATTTTACAGAAAATTTTTGACTTATTAAATCACCGAATATCTCCGATTCAATAAGGTTTTAATTCCTTCAACAATTTTCTGGTAACCCCCTTGAGCCAGGTTTGACAGCTTTGATCTACAGCTTTTACAGTTTGAAAAGCTTTCGATATGTTTACAAATTTTTGAAAAGACCAACTATTAACCCCTCGAGCTCTGATGGTAGAATTTTCTACCCCATAAATTTAATTCCGAAATGTCAGGTTGGCACCAGGAAATTCGACCACATTTATTTGATAAAGGTTTGATGGATTTTTTTTTTAGTGTTTATCGTTAACCGATTTTTATCTTTGAAAAATACTGGTGCGAATGTGACATTTGAAATTTTGAAGAAATTTATACCCCAGAGCTCAAAGGGTTAAAATAAAAAAAATAGAAAAAAGCATCGTATTAACATGATTTTGATTAAACCAGTTGTTATAGAAAAATCAAATGAAAAAATGTTAAAAGCAGCCAGATAAAATCATTCAACTGACTTTATATCTAATCTTGATTTATATTTTGTTTGTCTAATTGGAATTTATCTTCGAAATGTAACTGCACCTGTAGGTCAGTGGGGATACTGATATTTGCCTATTTCAAACATACAAAGTTTATATAATCACCGAGTTGCACTATTACTTGGTTACTACATACTATTGTGTGTATTCATAGATCAGTTACAGAAAACAAAATAATTCTGTAAGAGTACTCAATGACGATGAGTTGGTAGAAGCTGTGGTACGTGGTCTAAAATGAAACTAATTTATATTAACTTTACATCAACCTAAAATTAACCTAATATTATCCTTTACGTAAAATTGCAAAGATCATATTCGGGGTAGCGCAAAACCTTTCTAGTACATTTCCGTTTAGTACAGGAAATTGCTGAAGGAGGGATTTGCAACAGTACTATGCGTTTCCTTACTGAAGTAAATTGTAGAATAGAATTTTTTTTTATATACTGATGTTAGACTATATATAGGGCTTCCCAAACGATTTCGGATTTTTTTTTACTATTGATGGTAATTGAGTCTTCAAATGTTTTATGCGTTTTCGATACATTTTACTTAGATTATTCCTGTGGAGCCATATACAGGGTGTCCCAAAAGGTCGTTTACAAACTTAACATGCTGGTCTGTCATATCATGATGAACAATATTAAATAGGAAACTAAGGGTCCCGAACGTCTTCCAAAGGAGATATGCGCCATTAAAGTTTAGGGTCCAAAAATTCAAATGATTATAAAAAACAGAAAAATTGGTCGATTCGTTTGCGGTTTTCACTAAAACTATTCTTTATGTCAGTATTTTCTTGAAAATAAATTATAAAGATAAATTTTAAAAAATGTCGATAGAGGGCGCTTTAGACTTTGGAGTAACGATATACTAGTTTTTACCATTATTTTTGCATCTCATTAATTTTTTTAGAAGCTTAGACATAATCTTAAATTTTGAGCTCAAAATCTAAATCGTTGGAAGTGGTTAAGCAGCGCAAACTGAATTGCGGGGGAGGTTCAAATTTCAATTGATTATAAAAAACGGAAAAATTGGTCGATTCGTTTGCGGTTTTCACTAAAAATATTCTTTATGTCAGAATTATATTGAAAATAATTTATAAAGATAAAATTCAAAAAATGCCGATAGAGGGCGCTTTAGACTTTGGAGTAACGTACAACTATTTTTTTCCGTTATTTTTTGCATCTCATACATTTTTTTTAGAAGCTTAGACATAAACTTAAATTTCGAGATGAAAATATGAATCGTTGGGAGTGGTAAAGTAGCGCAAACTGAACTGTGTTCAGTGGGGGTGGGTAGGTTCAAATTTCAAATGATTATAAAAAACGGAAAAATTGGTCGGTTTTTGCTAAAATTATTCTTTATGTCAATATTTCCTTGAAAATAAATTTTAAAGATAAATTAAAAAAAAATTCGTTAGAGGGCGCCATAAACTTTAGAATAACCAGCAATTATTTTTTAACCGTTTTTTTTAATCTAATTAAATGCTTGAAAAAGTTTAGGTTTAAATTTTGTGCTCAAAATCTAAATCGATAGGAGGGGTTAAGAAGCGCAAACTGAATTGTGTTCAGGAGTTGAAATGTTACCTTCCCCACCCCTCGAACGCAGTTCAATTTTTACTCATAATTACTCATAACGATGCAGATTTTGAGCACAAAATTTAAGTTTGAACTTTTACAAGCATTTTATTAGATACAAAAAATAACGGTTAAAAATAGTTGTTGGTTACTATAAAGTTTAAGGCGCCCTCTGACGGAATTTTTTGAAAGATATCTGTAAAATTTATTTTCAAGAAAATATTGATATAAAGAATAGTTTTAGCGAAAACCGACCAATTTTTTCGTTTTTTATAATCATTTGAAATTTGAACCTCCCCACCCCCATTGAACACAGTTCAGTTTGCGCTACTTAACCACTCCCAACGATTCAGATTTTTATCTCAAAATTTAAGTTTATGCCTAAGCTTCTAAAAAAATTTTATGAGATGCAAGAAATAACGGAAAAAAATAGTTGTACGTTACTCCAAAGTCTAAAGCGCCCTCTATCGGCATTTTTTGAATTTTATCTTTATAAATTATTTTCAAGATAATACTGACATAAAGAATAATTTTAGTGAAAATCGCAAATCAATTGACGTATTTTTCAGTTTTTTATAGTCATTTGAAATTTGAATCTCCCCCCGCAATTCAGTTTGCGCTACTTAATCACTTCCAACGATTTAGATTTTGAGCTCAAAATTTATGTTTATTTCTAAGCTTCTAAAAAAATTCAATGAGATGCAAAAAATAATGGTAATAACTAGTTTATCGTTACTCCAAAGTCTAAAGCTCCCTCTATCGACATTTTTTGAAATTTATCTTTATAACTTATTTTCAAGAAAATACTGACATAAAGAATAGTTTTAGTGAAAACCGCAAACGAATCGACCAATTTTTCTGTTTTTTATAATCATTTGAATTTTTGGACCCTAAACTTTAATGGCGCATATCTCCTTTGGAAGACGTTTGGGACCCTTAGTTTCTTATTTAATATTTTTCATCATGATATGACAGACCAGCATGTTAAGTTTGCAAACGACCTTTTGGGGCACCCTGTAGAGTTTTAGCTCTTCGGTAGGTATACTAACCCAGTTGAACCATCTTTACAGAATGCATCTGGGATTTCATTTGTACTTAAAAAAAGCAGTATTGCCAGGTTGATTATCCCTGTCCAACAGCATAGTGAAAATTTTTATTTTAATGAAATTTAATTTTAATTTTTGGTATCAATCGTTAGAAAATATTTGGGTCAATCCATTTCAAGTGGTCCAGAAAATATTTTTTTGGTCGCTCGACCATTTTTAAAAAATCTGAAATTTTTTGTACAACAACCCTAACATGACGGAAGTTCAAAATGACCGTTCTTTTAATTTCACTATTTTTTTTTGTGAATGGCGGCCATCTTTGTTTCATCGTATGCAGCGATTTTCTGAGATACTAGGATACACAAAATTGTAAATATCTCGTCTTCTATTTTCCCAATTGAAATGGGGTTTGCAGCATTTTGTTCAGAATAAAATAGGCTAAATATACAGTGTACGAAAAATTTTGAAAAATAAATTTTTACAGGCGAAATTTTAGCACAAAATGTACGATTTTTTCCAAAATCTATCCGTTTGCAACAGGAAAATTTTCATGCAAGGGCAGCTGTCAACCTTACACAATTTTTTCTACAAATAGGTCAATAGTACGTGTACCTATACACCAAGTCCCAGATCTGGAAGTTAATTTCTCTTTACGAAAAAAATTCCTAAATTCGTCAAAAATTTAAAAAATCGCACATTTTAGGCTTTGATATCTCTGGTGGAGCACGAGATTAAAATCTGAAATTCTGGCCTTTGATAGTATTATGTAGTAGTGTTATGTACAAAAAATTTCAAGAGGGAGATTTGACTACAAGCTGAGATACGGTGATTAAAGAAATGTTAAGAAATGCTATTACGAGTACATTAGGAGAAATGAGATTAGTCTCTTTTATTACAATATTTACCCAGAAAATATCGTTTATTGAAAACAGTTAAATAATAAGCATCTAATTTACAAAATACTATATATGCTCAACAAAGAGCTTAACACTATTTACGAGAGATGTTTCGAGTTCGACCAATTACTGTTGTCAGTCCATCAGGCTGTTCTTTCTAAAAATTTTATTTGAAGCCCCCAAGTCTGGTCATCCCTTGTTAACTTGAATGAAATTCTCTAGGTTTAATAATTGAAGCCATGTCAACTCGATCAGTTGCAATTCATTGTCTGTAATTTACTTTTCCTGAAATGTGTTCCGAGTAAAATTGTTGCAATAGCATTTCTAGTAGATTTGTTCATCTGGACAAATAGTGTATTGGCTTAGCATACATTCTGAATTGTTTAAATCACACAGAAGCATTTTAAAAAGATATTTGTAACTAACATTTAACTTTGTACCATAAATAATTAATTTAAAATTTTGGAGATATGAACAATTACATAGTATGTTACAATAGTTTGGCAGTATTGTTTTCACATATTGTCCATGTCATATCTCAGCTTCTAGTCAAATCTCCTTCTTGAAATTTTTTGTACATAGCACTACTACACAATACTATCAAAGACCAGAACTTCAGATTTTTATCTCGTGCTCCACCAGAGATATCAAAGCCAAAAAGTGCGATTTTTGAAATTTTCGACGAATTTCGGAATTTTTTTTCGCAAAGAGAAATCATTTCCCAGATCTGGGACTTGGTGTATGAATACACGCACTTTTGACCTATTTGTAGAAAAGATTGTGCAAGGTTGACAGTCTTGTTGAACAATTACATAGTAGGTTTACAATAGTTTGGTCGTATTGTTTTCACATATTTTAAATGTCATATCTCAGCTTGTAGTCAAATCGCCTTCTTGAAATTTTTTGTACATAACGCTACTACACGATACTATCATAGGCCAAAATTTCAGATTTTTATCGCGTGCCCCACCAGAGATATCAAAGTCTAAAAAGTGCGATTTTTGAAATTTTTGACGAATTTCGGAATTTTTTTCGCAAAGAGAAATTAACTCCCAGATCTGGGACTTGGTGTATGAGTACACGCACTTTTGACTTATTTGTAGAAAAAATTGTGTAAGGTTGACAGTTTCCCTTGCATGAAAATTTTCCTCTTGCAAACGGATAGATCTTGGAAAAAATCGTAAATTTTGTGCTAAAATTTCACCTGTAAAAATTTATTTTTCAAAATTTTTCGTACACTGTATATTTAGCCTATTTTATTCTGAACAAAATGCTGCAAACCCTATTTCAATTGAGAATCTAGAATACGAGATATTTACAATTTTGTGTATCCTAGTATCTGAGAAAATCGCTGCACACGATGAAACAAAGATGGCCGCCATGCACAAACAAAAAATAGTAGAATTAAAATAACGGTCATTTTGAACTTCCATCATATTAGGGTTGTTGTACAAAAAATTTCAGATTTTTTAAAAATAGTCGAGCGACCAATGCTGGATCACTTGAAATGGATTGACCCATTTTTAGAAAATATTTTTCTGGAGCTTTCAGGTTTCTCGTAAACATTTTTCAAAAGCTTTATCTTTGAAAGTTTCATTTTTTCAGCAAAGTTTTAATTTTAGCAAAAGGACTTCCTATATGTATATATATTTTGCACTGTCATACATGTTTCTTTAAATACGTCATTTTTGTAATATTTTATGAAAGCGTTGAACTTTGTTCAGTGCTGTTGCTCTTTGCAACAGCAATATTGAATTATGTATAAAGCCTTTGTATATTTTTAATGCTTTCATCAGAGAACTATTATATGTTTTCATGCTTTGTTTAATATAAAAAAACTTTATCAATGTAATATTTTGTTTGATAGGTAAGTAAAATATGCTAAGAATTATCTCATTTAAAATACGAAAAAATATATATAATGTAGTATACTTAAAATGGTCAAATAATTCATGGGTTATATATGAATAATTTCAAAAATTTTGGAATGGAGTGATGTTGATAAACAGAATATTTAGATTTCATGCGGAATATTTAGAAGTTCTATTTCAATTTGTGCTGCCTATATTATCTCAGAAATTTCAATAAAAGCTGAATAAAACTCTATCGCGTGCGGAATTATATTTGATGACAGGATGTAGGAAGATAGATAAAATTTGAAATTGTAAAGCATATAAAAGTTTTGAATTGATAAATGTCCAGAATTTCATTTGAATTGTCAGAGAATGTGTATTATGTTAACTAAGTTTAACATGAAATTGTGTAATTCGTAAATAAATGATTTTATATTATATATGCTGGAATTAATATTAACATATACAGTGTATGTGGACAGACTATATACATGGCTATGCACGTTTTTGTAGATACATTTGAATGCTTTTTTTATTACTTTATTGTAGAGAATTCACTTAAATCGCATAATTTCATTATTTTTTTTTATTCAAATATTACATTTGGATAATATTTTTAAAAAAAGGTTGAAATCTTATTTAAAGAAAGGTATTTTACTAATTGTAATGATGAACTAAAAAAGTGGCTAATATAGTAAAAGACCAAATAAATAAATGCGTTATTTCAAAAAGCGGCGATGTCTTATGGAATTGCATAGGATTTGACCTCATTACAAAGTAACCGATTCAAATATGCTTTCTAACGTTAAAGTTATTAATGTTTTTTTTAAAGACAAAACAGAAATAAATATTTTGCTTTTGCCATGACCTTGAAAAGATGCACCTGGAGAAAACGCACTTATACAAGATCATAAAATATATATTTTATTTTGTTTACATTCTGGAAGCTGTGATTGCAATAAAAATTCATCCAAAATAAAGGTATTATAATTTTTAAAGTGTGTATGGACCCATTATTTCACTTCATCCGTCTAGCCCATAATTTTCTTCAGATAGAAATCAAATGGAGATTAATAGCAGAAATTATAATATTCAAACTCCATGTTAAGCAGCACACACTTAAAAAAATTATATATTTCCTATCCACGGACTTTTTTACTATGAATAATTTAAAGTTAACTATATTAACTGGTAGCATATTTAAATAAAACCATAACGAAACCCATTATACATTTATTTGGGCTTTCAAATTATGAATTTTGCATTCAGATTTACTATGAACATTTTATTTCAAACTTGTTTACTGTATTAAAATACATTTTATATTTTTACAGCAATAAGAAAATATTATTTTCGTTTAAATCTGGAAAATGTTAAGCTACGTAATGTAGGAACTTCTTATGTAAAATTTATCACTCATATTTATATTTTACTGAATTTATTAATTACTATAAAGATTTCTACAAATTAAACCCATTTTAGTTAATTTATAATTGCAAAACTTTATACCAAAAAGATTGTTTTTGAATAAATCACTTTTTATTTTACGTTACTCAATTTTCTGTATTTTTCTTTATGCTTAATTTGATTTCTTCAAAACCCTTTGTACTTTATAATTTTGCTATAAAATTCCACCATATATATATATTAAAGGTCAATCATGTTCTTTACGCATTTATGTTTATTATTAACCCATTCGTGCCCAGCATCTTTTGCGTAAATTTTATTTGGTTGGCACCACTATTTTTAGAAGATTTAAGTTTAGTTCATTAATCACGAAAATGTACCATTTAAATAAAATAATTATTGCTTTTCTTTTTTACCGGTGTCAAAAACAGTGCTGAATGCACCTTTTGAAGCGTCCCTAAAAAGGGACGCTAGGCACTAATGGGTTAATATTACATAAGTCATTAAAATCTTTTCACACAGAAACATTGACAACCCCTGGAGGAGCGGTTGTTAGTCTATGAATCCACTTAATTTTAATTCTTAAAGGTTAGATTGCCCCCCGGAATTTTGGTAAAGAAATTCGGTTTATTATATTAGTGAAATACAACTTTTTCATATTTATAAACGAATTTGTTTTAAAATTCCGGTGTCAGTCATTAATTTCAACACTTAAACAATGAAAGTGCTCCACGCCGCAAAGGTTTAACAGTACCACTCCGTTGTTAGTTAACAACATAAATATTATGAACTAGGCTATAAAATCCTAATATTGCGGTTTTATATAAAAAAAAACTTGAATATATACAGCACAGAAATGAAAAAAAATAGCGATTTAATGAGAACCATGCTTTTAAAAAACAAGATGTTTGTCATCCAGCTCGATGAAAATACAAATTTTCATTTAATTAATTGAACTCCAGTGACCGTTTCTCACGAATTTTAATCATGTTTCCTTTTACAGATTTAAACAAGATTTTCTTTTTGTTTACAGTATCATCTTCTGCATTTGCGGATAATTTTTTGTTACTAATAACGGTACTATCAGAAATGTCAATCACCAATTTTCATAAGATTGGTGAGTTGCGGAACCACAATGGGTGCACAAGTGCTCAGAATACCTGTAATTTTTGCACGTTCTGTCCTGTTTTTGCAAGTCTGTCTGTAATTTAGCAAGTTTTTTCCGCTTTATCTAAACAGAAATTTTTTGCTATGAATCACGGAGAAGATAAACTGGCAATATTACTGGTTTTGGGCACCCACCCAGGTTACGCCACTGGTGGTATCTTTGGTGAAGTCTTGTTATGATAAACAAAAACGTTAATTGATCTAACCACCTGAGATCATTACAGCAGGAGTTCAAGGCTTTTGCAAAAGCATTCCGAAAACAGCAAAATAAATGATTGAGTTTTTTTTTTTTCAAATGTGACCGTGAGCAACTGGCAAGTCTTTGTAATGTTGTTAATATATAGGGTGTTTCACTATCAGACCGACAAACTTGCAGGAAATGTAGGGGGCACAAAGACGCAGGGTCCAACATAACGTAGATGTGAATTATAGTACACAAAGTAATGTTGCCAGAGGGCTATTTTCTAAATTCAGATTTCTTGATTTGCACCACTCTTTGAATATGGTAAAATTTCCCTTAAAAAATAACATAATAATTAATACGGAAATAAATATAAAAAATCTGGTGCAAGTCAGGAAATTTGAATTTAAAAAAAAGTAGCCCACTGACAACACTTGTACAAAGAACGAAAGAAAAAGAAGAGGAAAAGCAATTAATGAGACATAAAACATTGTATTAAAAGGATGTACTACAGAAACTGGTCGAAATTACGCCCAGTAGTTGTGCGGCAGTATTGACAGCAACTCATTGTTCCTTCAGTTGAATACTTCGTTGTCGAATATCATTAGCTGCCGAGAGGATACGCGACACATAAAGAATCTTTCAGAACGTAAGGAATTCTATGCGACGTCACTATAAATCCTATCTGACAATATATGGCATAAAATATCTGGCTGTATGACGCGCAAATACACGATAGTTTTCTACATATATCTCATACAGGTGTCCAGTAAATGACCGACCCATTTTAAACGTAAATAACAACAAAAAAAAAAGGGTTTGAGATAAAAATTAGCGGTTTGCTGCATTGTTATTAGAAAATCAAAATTTTAAAAAAGATGCACTTTTTTCAAATAGTTCTAATTTCGGCCAAAAGATGGCACTGGAGGCAATAGGGTGTCGAAATACAAACAAGACACTAGTTTTCGTAGACATGAGCTCATTTTGCAAAGTTAAATCTGAGTCTACATGTTGAGTGGACTCTGCTTCACTCACCTGCAAAAATAGGGCTTTATGGTAAGGATGAGATTTAAAATAATATTTATGATTGAACGATGTCTATTATACTAAACCTCTTCAGTCCTGAGACAAATATCACGTGTACCTACAAAAACTAGTGTAAAATTATAAAACATATCCAAAGATGATTCATTCTATAAATGAATGTTTATGATTTCAAGCATTTACTTTAAAAGAATGGAAATAATTAAAAAAATTCTAGTAACATTCCAATTAATTTGAATTTTGTTCTTTAATGTGCCCTCTAAGCGACATCAGGACTGAGAAGGTTGATAAAAACCAGCAAAACACACTTTATAATAAGCCACTTTTTTCACATATTTACCATAAATAAACTTTATTCATAATATCCTTTTTAACCGCTTAACTGATTGTCTTTTTACGTACAATAAATTGAAAATATGGAATAAACACCACTTTTTTAAAGAGAAAATAACCGTAATATTTAATCTAAACATTTCTTCCGTGAAGCAGTATGAAATTGTATTTAACTCAATTTCGTATTTAACTTATTTAAATGTATTTGCCACTGAATTTATTTTACTGCCTAGGTATTTTAGATAAAACTGAATGTCTACTCATTTTAGTTCAATTTTATAACAATATGTAATCATGTTTATGTAGTACACTAACACTAAATTTACGATTATTAGTTATTAACGTTATCAGACAATTAAAAAAGGAGCAAAATTTTCTTAAATATTTGTCATCCTCAAAATTCAAACGCAGTAGAAAAAAATTATATGTCACACTTAACCCCTTGAGGGGCAAAGCACTTATGTTCTTAAAATGTTCAAATGATTGATTGACACCGGGATTCACAAACAAATTCATGTGATAGAAAGTAAAAGCTGTTTTTCGTGTACATTGTAAACAGCAAATCTTAATACTAAAATTCCGGTGCCAATGTGGCATAAGGGAATTAAAAATAAGTGGTATATATAATATACCGGTGCCCTTCAAGGGGTTAATTCGCTTCAACTCATTACTAAAACTTTCAAAGTTTGTGGAAACTGTTATTTTTTAATTAAATTTCACAACTATAATCTAAGCGTCTTTCATATAATCTAAGCGTCACTTTTTCGAAAAAAATCATATTTAAATAAATGGTGTATTTTTGTTACATAACTGATGTTGAAGATTTCATTGTCTAAAAATATTAATTTAAAATTATTACAGTGTAATTAACATACGAATTTTGAAACGAAATTAGTGATATTTTTTTCCTTTATTCTCATCTTGTGATATGGAGTTTAATTTCTTACTTTAATGACGACCAAGTTAATTTTGCACACTTTTTAATACTAGACAGATGTTTACTACATCAGTTCTATTAAAATGGCGTATGTCGGTTGTTCAAAACATAAATTTCATTTTTTCGATTTAATTGACATATTTGAAGGCTTTTTGATTCACTGTCGGTTGGTTCATTTATAACATTTGGCTGATCAATTGATTATTGGTGAAAGTGATTGTCAGTGTGAAAGTCCTTGAAGCATAGGGATTCTTCACACCAGGCGCATTTGATAAACGGATTATTGTTGCATCTGTTATCAGTTTTGGCTATTAACATACTTCTCTTCATACTTTAACATACTTCTCTCATAAATCTGAAGCTTGGTATTACAATTATTTATTACTCAATTATTTAAAATTATTGTACTAATAAAGTATAATAAATTTCATAATTTTATAAAACGCTTATCTTTTATAAAAACATAAACATACTTACTCGTACGCAAAGAAATAGACTCCGTGAGTTGTAATATAACTTTATTCTAAGTTGATTCAATCAATACTTTTTACCAACACGAGCAGCTTATAATAACTCCAATTTCCAGATATCAAGCACCGCCACTAGAACGAGCTCATATAAACATCTATGCCAACTTATGATCGCAGACAATCGTATATTTAACAGCGGTACGCATAACTGAACTTAGAAACCAGCTTTATCCTCCTCAGACTCGACATAAAAATAACTATTGTTTTTCTTCAGAAATTTTTGTAACTTACTACTTACATAATTGTAAATAGAAAAAAATTAGTTTTATTATTTTTTTGTAATAGGGGGGGGGGGGTTAGGGAACAAGTATCACATGTGAACTTCAGGGCCTACGAAATCAAAAATTAAGAAATCGAGGATTATGTTTAAATAACATTTTATTTTTTCAATTTACACAATTGTATATCTATAAACAAGTTGTTTGCATTTCAGGAAATTCATTAAAGCAATTTCTTGACCCATTGAAAAAATAAAACTTTAAGGCTGGAACAACGCACAGTAATTACAGTATTAATTTTCGGTCTTCTGCATTTATTCCTGTATACTCTCTCGCTAATCATTTCTGGCATGTGAATTACTTCTTTCTTTTGTGTATATTCATGCGACATACTTGCAAGTATCATTCGTTTAGCTGCAGGTTCGGAATCATAAATCAGAGAACTTACAAAGTGAATTTCTGTTTGGGATTGTTTCACCCCATCGATTATAGATGTGACAACGTTCAGTCTGAAGGAAAAATAGTCAAAAGTATGTGGTGCAAATTTGAATAACTTGCAACAATGTCAAAAATATATATTCAGGAAAAAATAATTTAAAAATATCCGAGTACTATTGGAACCTAAAGTATCACATGCCATACTAAAATGCTTACCTCTCCATAAGTGTCTAGTATGTATCAAAATAATATGGTCTATTACTCTGTATAAAAAGCTTTTATATACCTAAGTAGAATGCATAATATTAAATTGAACTGTAATTTTCAAATAATTAGCTATACATAAAAAGCTTACTTGGACGGCGTGAAGACAACTTGTTTTGGGCTGAAGATACAATGCATTGGCGTAATCAAAGTGGCTGCCCAAAAACCAATAGCATTGTACGATTTTCTTCTCCTTGGATCATTGCAGATGTTTTTCTGGTTAGATAAGGTGAACAGAACTTTAAAAAATTACCGATATTCATATTATCAGATTATATTGGGCCACCCTGGTTATGTCACTGCAATTAACACTAGAACCGCCACTGGGGGTCACAATGACCCCTGCCAGATGTATGATAGTCGATTCAAACCAGGATTTTTTTCATAAGATATGTTAAATATAGACAACAGGAAAATAGAATAATTAAATAAGTTAAATAGTTTAAAATTAAAATTCTGGTGAGAAACACTTTTTATAAAACTTGAGTAAAATACCCGGCGGTTCTAGTATTAAAAACTCTCTTAGAGGACCAGAGCTTTCTAAGGAACTAAAAAATTACACACGATAATTTGATGTATGTCACATGTGGTAATATCGTTCCCATCTGATTTTCTTATAATAGTCATTTAAAAAGAAACTAGGACACATGAGTATCACGTGTGATACTTCTGAACCGAGGATGTTATACACTAGTTTCTGCTGTCGCCATGTGGCATGTCCCGTACATTTAACACTAGAACCCCTGGAAGGAGTCGATTCGACTCCAAATGTCATTAAATTTTAATTCGAACCAGAAATTGTTTCTTGAAATAATTAAAATTTAATCCGCGCAGATTTGCGTTAAATAAACCAATTAAATAACTTTGAATAAAAATTCTGGTGAGAAATATTTTTATCAATCTTGAGTAAAATTTCCGTGCTTTCTAGTGTTAACCCTGAAACTGTAAGATAGGGATAATCAACTTCTTTATACAAAAAATGTTTGACACTGAAAATTTTGAAAGTCGATCTTCTCTTTTCTTGCTGTTAAAATTTCTATTGTCAAATAAAATAACTTTTTAATTTAAAAATAGTGGTGGCAGTCAAGTTAATTTAAGCATGCGCATTTATTTTTAACTTTGAGAGAAGCAACACCAGTGGGTGATGGGTTATCAGAATCTCACATCTGTATTTTCGTCAAGAATTTCAACTATTTTCATTTATTTGAACTGAGTGTGAGACTTTGTACTGCATTCCTCATTACTCTTTCCATATATGTAAATATCACAGGAAATGTTATCCGTAATTTTGTGTAGATATTTAAGTAAGCCAATCCGTTCAACTATACATAAGCAACGAGCAGATCATTGGTTATGTGTTGAAATTGAGATTCATATTTCGTACTTTATTTTACACATACATTCAATTCAGCAGTCAGTTATTTTTATCCCATCCAGAATAACAATAAATAATTTCTTTCTTCTCGCAATATTCTGAAAACGTATATTTCAGAAAATGAAAATGCCAGAAGTAATCTCTTAAATTCAATTTATAAATGATTTAAAATATTAATAATTTTTCGATCAGAATATAAAATTCAAAAAATTTTAGAAAGCTTACCGTTTTGTATTCAGAATATTTTGACTACATTTCGAACGTTTAGAATATCTTTTCAATGAATAAAATCTTGATACTTCTGTTGCAACTGAATGAAATCGAATCCGCTATAGAGTCAGGTACGATTACCATATGCATAAAAATGGACAAATTTTCAATGTGTAAAGCAAGAATGAACTTTGGAAAATTACACGGGCGAATTGAAATATTGGATAAAGTACGAAATACGAATACTTTCATGATTCATTGATCAGTAAAATTTCTTATATTAGTTACGGAAGAGGTTAAAATATACAGAATATTTGGCAGTTCTTGAATCAGTAAAACTCAAATTATAAAAAGGTTTAATTGAATTTACGAATGAATCATTCACTACCGTATAGCGTATTTTTGAAGCTATACATAGTATTATTTTAAACATAACATTACACAAGTTGATGAGAGAAAATTAATAAAATATTTAGCACGGATTTCTTTTTTTTGACAGCTAAAATTTTATAATAAAATTCGATATCTAAAACTCTAAAACTACGTTATTATATTTTGAACATTTCACAGTTATTTTTGAAAACGATATTAACCCGTTCGTTTGAGTTTCGGCTAATAACCTCCCTGGCTTTTTATTAATGATTCTATTTTTATATTCTATCCACAACACTGTATTTCAACCACTTAACTGATCAACAGCTTCGAAAAAAACTTTCAAATAGTGCATATATTTTACGTCTTTTACAGAAGTTTAATCTTATACCAGAAGTTTTTGAAAAAAGAAATTTTTATCCAATTGAATCAGAAAAATGTTCGGATTAAAACATTTATATACAATATTTAATTTATATGATTAATTTATATACAATAAAAATTCACTGGTGCGAATAATATGCCATGAGTGGAATATAGATGCCCGTACGTGGTACGGACCATGCCATTAAAGTTACCTCTTGCATTCCACATGTATTATGCAAAACCATAATAATCATAATATCCAACTTTCCTCGATAAGTAATTTGTGCATTATTAGGATAAATAAAATGTTTAATATATAGAACAAATGTTCTATGCTGTCAAAATGATGGCTTACTGTAGCTTTATTGTTAACAATCTCCAAAGAAATTTTCGCCGAGAAAATGGTCCATTTATCTGCAAGCAATACTAGGGCCATGTATTGCTAGCGGACTACTATTTCTTAATTGAGTTTTCTTGATTGGCACCACTTTTTTTAAATGATAAAATTCGCCTTGTTCAAAGACTTAATAATCAACGCGAAAATAAGAGAAAGTTTATCATTTAAACATGGTTGCCAGTTTGGGCTCCATTTGTATTCAAAAATTTTGTTATTGTACCAGAAATAATGAAAAATATTTTATGCTTTATTTAATTTTATTAATTTTATAAACTAGTGAGATTTAGTGATTATATAAAGAAAAAAACATTTTTCCAAAATTTCTGGTATGAAATTCAAATTTCGAATAAAAATTGGAGGCCAAACTGGCAACTCTTCATTTTAAAAAAATTGGTACCAATCAGAAAATCTCAATTTTAAAATGTAGATCACTGGAAACACTACCAGGGACAACGATCAGCTTTGCATAATCCAGCTTTTTCAGTTTCCTTACTAGGCCATGTAAACGGCTCCGTCCCAGCATTCCTATGTGATTCCGAATAGTCTAGGTGTACTGTATCTCTCCTCGAAGTTTGTAACACTTTAGCTGGAACACCCTGCATATAAGTGCATATATTTATTTCTATCATCAACATGTATATTCACTAGTATTTACTCACCAGTGACCTGAAACGGAGTCACTGAGAATTGTTTTCTGAGCATCAAAGTATCGCCACTTAAATACTCGGTTAATTCAGACAATTTAATACATGCTTAAATCAGATAGAAAAATAGCAGTGGTTTTATTTAGAATTTTTAAAGCGCTTATATGTTCTCTTTTCCCTAGCGTCTCCCCCCCCCCCCCGCGCCTTATTCGTTTTAGGTTAAATACGTCAAATGAAATTCTTAAAAAACACTGGTGTGCAAATTTGGGGAACCATAAAAATGCGCCTAGGAAATTTTAAATTTATATTTGCAGGCAGGCCTCGTATTCAAGAGGTTGTGATCAAAGAAAAAAAGGGTAAATAAATAAAAAATAATTTTTTTTTAGATAGATTTTTATCCAAGAATTTCTTACTTTGTTAATTATGAAATTAAATTAAATAATGATAAAAGCACTTAACCTGATGCAAAAGGATCGTAAAATACGGATTTCACCAGCAACTTTCAAGTTTTGCTTTGAAAGCTAATAGATGAGAGGTTCTGTGTTTGAACACATGCCACTTTCTTCGGCCTGAATGTTGGAAGTTTTCCGTGATATCTTCAAATCTGCACGACACTGCGAGAATACGGTCAATACATCCCAAATGATTATTAAAGGGATTTGTACAATTATTTCTTTTTTCTTAAGAGTTTACTTTCAATCTTTCTAAATATTTAATACTGCTTTTTGAGAAGATAATGTGATCATTTTATCTTACTTATCTTTTTAATTACTCATAGTATAACTAAAACAGTCATTTATAGATAAAAACTATACTGTAAATTTCTTATTTATATTTAGTTAAACGTTTCTGTATATTTTTATTCTTCTAAAAAGCGACGTATTCTACAATTCGTCTATGCAATTTAGTCGATATCGATATCCGTCTGCGCAGTCAACTCCGTAACCATGAAACTATTAAGAAATAGGGCATAAGATACTTTTTAAAATAATGATGTTTCAACTGAACCACTTTCGCAGAGGTTCTACCCAAAGGAATGACTTCTGTATGTAAATTTAAGCGGAAATTTCCTCTCTGTTTTAACGCCGTATTAATAGAAACTTTCAATCAAAATTAATGACAAAAACTTATATTTATTTTTACGGCGGGCAGATTACTTCTGTGGTAGTGGCTCCACCATGTTGTGACAACGAAGACAAACTCCTGTCAGTGACACTAAAAAATTATACTACCTGAAAATTTAACAGCAGTAAAATGGAAAGATTATTTTTACAAGATATGTGTGAGAAACTTTTAGCAAATGAGGCGCTTAAATAAGACGAAATTTTTTATTCAAGTTTATTGGTGGAAATTTCTGACGTTGATAAAGAGAAATGTTGATCCAATTAGAAAAAGAGCCTTTTAATGGCAACATACTCAGTTATTTCACTTAACCCTTTCATACCCAGTGAGTCCAAATGGCATCATGACATTTTTTATTTTATTTCTATATTTAACTCGGATATTTCGAATTCATACCAGAAAATTAAAATAGAAATACTTGTTTTATTTAATAGCAAAAATTCCATAATTAAATAAAGAGAAATTTATCATTGAACTTTTCTGGTGTAATTATGATTCTTTGAGCTACGAATTTTCTAGAACGTATTTTACCATGGGAATGAAAGGGTTAAAACTGCTATACAATGCACCATATGTCTTTTCCTCTAAATTCATATCTCCATTGCCGTAAGAGAAAAGAGAAAATCTTAAAATATCAACTAAATTGTATAGAAGAATTGCAGAAAATGTCGCTTTTTAGAAGAATAGAAAATATACAGAAACATTTAACAAAATATAAATAACGAATTTATATTATTATTTTTATCTATAATTGACTGTTCTAGATATACTATGAAATATTTAAAAGATAAGTAATAAAAAATGATCACATAATATTCTCAAAAATCAGTATTAAATATTTAGAAAGATTTAAAAATAAACTCTTAAGAAATAAGAAATAATTGTACAAATCCTTTTATTCAGATTAAGAAATAAAGCATTAAACAGCCTGATTTAATCAACTGAATGCGAAACATAAATTCATTCCCTATATGCTTTATTAATATTTAAAATTATGTAATGTTATCAGGGAATTCCAAAATTGCGCTCTTACGAGAATAAATTAAACATGTTTAAGGTAATTTCTTGAATACATTATTAATTAAACGTTAATCTCTTTTATCTGAACTTTATAAGTGTTTACTTCTCAAAGATTGATAAACTTGTGCTCTCTGAAGGGTGATTTGCGCTGGAAAGATTGGCGTAATGGCGCTGGCGAATTTATTCATTGGTATATTGTTGTGCGACTGTCTTTTATGGACCTAAATATAATATTTATTAAGAAAATAAGGATATTCCGAATTATTTTAAAGAACACTTATTTTAATTTATCTGATGTTGTTTTGAAACACATTAAAAAGCACTTGAATATTCATTGCATGTTAAATATTTATTATTTCGCATATATTACGGATATATGTTGGTTTGTATAAAGGAATATTTAATATCGTCACAGTAATTTTCTTAGGCAAAAACTAAAACAAAAATGAAATATATATTTTAGGGACTATTTAAAAAAAAGTCTACTACTTTTTTACTTACGGCTACAGTGGACTTTCAAAATCGCAAAATCATCAAATTGTCGACATTTCATTTTTAGCATAATAACATTATATGAACTCCCTGCTATTGAACACAAAAAGAAATTTTCAATTTCGACTATTTTTACTGGAGTTATAAGCATTTTTGTTCAATCAGCTGACTGTGCCACGCTACTTTTTTTACTTTTTTGCCGATTCACATCCGTAAAATTTAGCGTAGTTTTTAGTTTTACCACACAAAATGTTATTATTTTGCACGAAAATTATTAATTTTGTGATTTCGCAAAACGATACTTTAACTGTAACTTTTAACTGTTTCTTTAAGCGTTTGTTTACAATGTATTTAGAGGAATTGCTTTTTGTCCCCAATATTTTTAGCGTAAATTAAAAAATATTAATATATTTAAAATATTAAAAATATTTGATATATTTAACAAAAATTTGTACAATAAGAGGTATTTATACCATGAATATTTCTAGTAAAATTTGAAAAAAAATTCATTAGAAAGTACAAAATGTTACTTTTGAGGAGATTTTTTAAAATTCAGATACTTCACGTTCTTTGCATGAATTACTGTCGAAGCCACATATTTTATGTGAATTTACAATAACAACATAAAACAGATACATATAAGCTGGAAATGATATTATATCCCTTGATAGCTGAAATTGTGTCACTAGGAAAATATTAAGCAATTTCCACTGTAGTTACTAAAACCTGTTTTTCTCAGAATGAATATTTTCGTCGTTTTCATGATTTCAAAATGTTCCAATGCGAAATTCTTTATGCCCAATTTTTCTGATTTTTTGTTTAAAATGCTCTTTATGTATGTTTTAACAAATGTTACTAGAAATAAATTTTTTAGACACATGTAATTTTTTTTATTTCAGTTTTATGAAATTTTTAATGATTTTTTAACGGAAAATACAAAAGAATTAAGTTAAAATCATTTTTTAAATGTTTTACAAGTAATATGCTAAACATTATTAGTAACATTTGTTAACACATACATAGAGAGCATTTTAAACAAAAAATCAGAAAAATTGGGCATAAAGAATTTCGCATGGAGCATTTTGAAATATTGACATTTTTTGTTAATTAAAAAAAAGAAAAATCTATATCTCAAAACTATTGAATATATTTTTTTAAAAAAATTGTGAAATAAGATATATATATATATATATTATGATTATTTCCAGAAATTAAAAAAAAAAAAATTATTGAAATCTTAACCCTTTGCGGCACGGGTAAAATCTGTAGTAAAATGAGAAATTATCGACTGACACTGGAATTCACAAAGGAATTTTTTAGATATTTTGAATGCCTTAATTTAACCTTTTATTGTAAAATCAAAATTTTATTAATATATTTTTGGTGCCGTTTGCAAGTTTGGAAATAAAATTGGGTATCCCGGAATGGGCAAAGTGTGCCGGAAAGGATTAAGAAAATAAGTGACATTCTCAGGACACTCATGCACGTTGATTTTACTGAAACACATTTTACTCATTTATTTTATGTAACTAAATTTTATCCAGATGTTTATATACACATTAATTCATGCGTTAGATAAAACTGTGAAAGAACACCACATAAGTTAGATGTGTCAAAGTTTTTTAGCTCTTCCTAATATTGTAGTTTTCAGCTAAAATCACTATTAACCACTTAACTTATCAATATTCTTGTAGAAAAATTCAAATAATGCTTTGTTTTTTACAGAATTTTTAATATTTTATGAACTGTTTTTCAAAACAGAAATTTTTGCCTAATTAACCCATTATCGCTCAGCGTCCTCTTTTGAGGACGGTTAGAAAAACAGCAAGAAAGCGGTTTTCCCACCAGTAAAGATGAAGATAAATATATACCTTATTGCGCGAGACAGAATCCTCGATAAATTTAGATAAAAGTTAATTTGCTTGAAAAAGTGGTGGGAAATACAAAATTTAAATTTTAGCGAAGGAAATAATTTGGGCGTTAATGGGTTAAATCAGAAAAATGCGCGAATTAAACAATTCAAAATTTACTGGCGAGAATAATAAATCATGATTGGAATATTAATGCCCGTATGTGGCATGGGCAAATCAAATTTGGCAAAAACAGGTTGCTCTTATGAAGTACGGGCAAATCAAGGAAGCGGTTAACTCCTACTGTACTCGAGCGATTACAATAAAATAATTTTTTTTGTAGAGTTAAAATATAGATTATAAGTATCAGACAATTAACGAAAATAATTAATTTTAGAAAAAACATATCTCTAAAATGGAAATTTTCTAAAAATTGCTGTTGCTCTAAAATTAGAAGGATCTGTCGCAGGAATAAACTGTCTACCATAAATATTGAGCATAATCTTATGAATACGGATTTTAGATTTCATCAAAATTTATTGGGTATTTTCCGCGGAAATGGATCGTGAACCTCGGATATTTCTCACAGTATTGCAAAATAGAATCATTAAAAAAGTGGAAAAGACATATAGTTTATTGTCTACTAGTTTACAGGGAAGTAACTGAGGAAATTGTAACAAGGTAGCGGCTGATTTTTTTAACATCGGACCAATAGTTTGTGATTACCCCCGGAGAAGAACGATACAAGTAAATTTTGATGAGAAATATTACTTTACTTTAGCACATTTTTAACGAAGATATTATCCATAATTAATGTTGCATTTTTATTTGATTTTACTGGTGGCAGATTGCTCAGATACCATAATCTTTTTCACTGACACTAAGAAGAGGTTGTTCAGATTGTCAAAATATACGGGAAACAGAGGCATGAATACCGTCGAAATAAACTTCCACTAGTAAAAATAAATATCGGTTTTTGCTATCATTTATGACTGAAATTTTGCTTTAATAAGCCGTTTAAATAAACAGAAATTTTCTGTTTAAATTTACCGGTGGAAGTTTGCCCCGATGGCAATCAACCCCAGTAAAAGCGGTTACAGTCGACACTATTTTAACTGCAGTGTGGTTGTAAATAAGTATCTCAATTTTAAGCTGCCTAGTAGCTTAAAGGAATAGCTCGAATGAAACCAAAGTCAGTGCATTTACCATTAGAGAAGTGGGTAGAACAACAGAATAATTACAAAAAATAAAAGTAATAACCGAAAAAGATGGTACTAAGCAAACTCTCTGTACAAACGCCGTTGTAATCATGAGCAAAGTAAAAAAATGTTCATTTCTATCAATCATAAACCGTGATCTGGTAAATTGAAAGGCTACTCGGAGAACGTTACTGATAGAAATGACCTTTTCTTGATTTTACTGATGATTAGAACTGCATTTGCACCGATGAAATCCGTAGCGCCATCTGTCGACGGTTATTGCTTTTATTTTATTTATTCCATTGTTCTTCCCCTTTCTCTAATGGAAAAATCCCCGATTTTATTCTCCTTCTAATTATTCGTTCGTGCTACAGACAAGTTGAAATAGAGATATTTATTTTATAACTACCCGGTATATGTAAATTCCTCTTTATAAATAGCTTCATGTATTGTAGTCTTATCATCCCTTAAGTATCGTTTATTATAGAACAGTTGTGAATTTTCTGCCACGAAAACGTTGCAGCTTACTAGCATTAAATAATTTAATTTCTTCTGAATGTATTCAATAGAAAATTTGATTCTTCAATATCAAGGACAAATGATTTATTTTATGAATTAACGCGCATTATTACCAGAAATATCCTTTTATGTAAATATGTGGAAAGCATTTTCTTTCTTAACACAATGACATAAAAGATTAGTATCTTCTATTGACAATACAAAATTCTCTGTCATGACTATCTTAATAAATAAAAATATGGCCGAATGTAATTTACTGAATTGTTTAACTTAAATAACAAATATAATCTACATTCAATTAATTTGATCAATTCATTAATCAGTTTGATATTTAAAGCTTAGTTTCTATCTCATTTAAAGCGCGTATTACGTTCACATTTATCTAACAACTGCAATATATAATGACTTTCGAAAGACTCAGAAGTAAGTAATTTTTGGCTGGTATTATTTGAAATAGGATTAAAAAACAAAAATAAATATTAGAATATTAAATTACCCATGGTAAATTCCTCTCGATACCAGCACCGCTTCTGAAATAAGAATAAAAGACTTAATTTATTATTTTTAAAGGTACTTGAACCAACTAGGACCAAGTCATGGTTTCAGGTCACGGTTTAATGTTTTAAATTAGAACTAGTATTTTCACTTTGCTGGATGAAATATTTGTACATATTTTTCAAATAAAGAATCAGTTATCCCTAACACTGTTTAATTGTATCTAGGAGACAGAAAAGTCCTGCAAAATGGCTTTATTAAAAGCATGTGTACCAAATAAATGGACAACATTCTAAAAGCAAGGTTTAAATTTAATTAAAAGATATTTCCAATGTATAACACCATATTCGTACAAAATAAAGAAATCTTCTTCTAATACAATATTTTGTGTTTGCTGTAAAATCTCGAAAGGTCATATCGAACAACCGAAACTGCAATGAAATTCCCATTTTGCTTTTAGTCTGTACATTCCTGTTTATCATTGTTTTTATAGATTCCGCAGTTTTATGGATTCCACAGGAAGCTCCCTTCATCTGATCATTAGAACCAGAAATTAATTAAATCAGATACATTAGTTAAAACTGAGATTACGGTTTCTGGAGTTAACTACTTCCTGTTACTAATCGTCTGATCAAGATAGGTAATAATAACAATTTTTTTCAATTTATAGATCTGTTCCCTACTAATTATATGAAGTAAAACAAATTCAACATGTAACATTATATGTAATAAACCGTGGTGTAACCAGGTGAGTGCCCAAAGCCAGTAATACTGTGAGGTTTTCTTCTTTTTAATTCATAGCAGAAAATATTCTGCTTAGATAATGCAAACAGAGATTCAAAAAATTACCGGTATTCGGAGCACTTGGGTATCCACCCTGGTTACGCCACTGAATAAATCTCTTTTATTTGTGTATTTTTAAAAGATATATATATATCTTAACGTCAAACATACATATATAAAAAAGCAATATATACATACGTCCATACATTTCTTCTGAATTGTCTGTAATAGAGACATCATATTAAACGATACATTTCAAAATAAAAACATGTCAAACTCTGAAGGCTCTGTTTATTTTCGTGATCAAGAAATAATAGCAGTTCTCTAAAAGAGTAAGATTACTTTCATGACATGTTGTATAATGATCATACTTTGACATAACGAAACAAAAAACTTCATTTGAATTTTTAATTACTTATAATAATAATATTTTATGGAAATAAATATTTAATTATGGAAATAAAAATTCTTTTTATAACAAAACCATAAAAATAAAACTTCATTCTTCCCTTTACAAGTCAATATCCGAATTTACGAACATCGAAAAAAAAGTCATTTAAAAATTTAAATTATTTTATAATGATTTGAAAAAATTGAAGGTTATTACAAAAAGAAGGATTGAATTTTTTAATCAGTAATTATGCTTTGTCTTAAATATGAAAATGTACAACCTTTCAAAAATAAGTGAAATTATTAACCTGATGCTAACTTCTCTGCAAATCCTCGTGTAAGATTGTATTAGTACCAATTGATTTGTAATAATGTATGATAATTAATAATATACTTAAAATTTTACTTAGAGGTCACCTACATATTGAAATTTTAACCGCTTTCTTCATTTGCCCGTACGCCATACGGGCAACGTGTTTTGCCAATCATGATTTGTCCGTTTTTTTTTTTTTCAAATTTTGTCTTGTTTAATCCGAGCAATTTTCTGATTTAACTGCACAACAATTTCTTTTTTAAAAAATCGGTGATAAAAGATTAAAAATCCTGTAAAAGACATGAGAAACATGCATTACAGAGCTGCCAACTTCTACGCCTATTTAAATCGTAAAAACATGTTTGAAACCACAAAAACCTTTTAGTAAAATGTATGCCAAATATATTCAATATTATGCTTTACAATACATATTGTTAATTATTTATTAAAATTTCTGTTTCAAATATCTTTATTTGAATTCAAATAGGCGTAGTAGTTGGCAGCCATGGCATTATTTGAAAGTGTTTTTGAAAATTATTGATCTGTTTAGGAATGAGATATCCGCGTTTTTGAACACCACTATTATTTTAGAGAAAATTATTATTCTGTTTGTATTGATTATTTTGTTCTCCCAAATCGCAATAATGTTCCAAATAAATGAAATAACATTTTCTCTAACAAAATACCGGTGCGTAAAAACGCGGAAATCTCATCCCTATCTGTTAAGTGGTTAACAACTTTAACACATTCGCTGCCAATCACGCGCCAGCACGTGATATGGCGCCAACGTTAAGGGGCCAGTCACGCTCCAGCGCGCGACTTGGGGTGATGACCAATAACCAGTCACTCGCTGGTGCGAGAAAATCTTTCAATAACTCTTTGTTATGGAAAATAAATCGGCTTCTGGGAAAAACCCACTTCTACAGTGCGGCATTAACTATCATCACATCTTCTCGTAAGCGGCAGCGAACGTCTTAAGACTCTCAATTATGACAGCTAATTTCGATATCATTTATAGATGCGTTAGTAAACTGTACTTTCTGATTCATAAAGGGAAGTCAATTATAAAACTTTTCCAAAACAAGTTACACTCCAAATAGATTTTCTGGGTGTAACAAAAAATCTACTAACCTTAATTGTAGTAATGTTTGAATAACATATTTGATATATAAGGAAAGCGATGTTTTCTAAAACATTCAATTGTTACTACTCATAATGATTTTTAAAATTAATTTCGAAAGGAATGTTTCGAGAGGAATGTTTCGAATTGATCGAAGAATGTTTTCCTCGATGAAAAATGGCCCAGTCAATGAGGTCACACTGATCGAGACTGTAACATGCGGGGAGTGCAGGGGCATTTGTTGGATATGGAGAGGATTTTCAGTAGACTAGATACAACAGTTTTGTGTTTTCACTGTTCCAGACATGTCAAAGTGAACCTCATCTCTCGATAGAATGTTCCATGGCCAGTTTTTATCCATCTCCATCCTTCCCAAGACCGTCAAAGCGATCGTTTCACAAATATCGTTATTGCCAGGTTTTAATTCTTGAAAGAGCGAATCCTATTGTGATAGGCCTTGAGTGCTACACGCACGCAACTCCATACAGTCCATATCCATTTGCCTGGATGCAGCTCAAACACTGGATGCTCCGTTATCCATCACCTGCGGTATCTTTTTTTCTTCCTTTGCCTGCTTTAACCCATTCGTGCCCACCAACTTTTGCGCAAATGTTATTCGGTTGGCACCACTATTTTTAAAAGAATTAAGTTTAGTTCATTAATTACGAAAATGTTTCAATTAAATAAAAAAAAAATTGCTGTTCTTTTTTTCCGGTGTCAAAAACAGTGCTACATGCACCTTTTGAAGCGTCCCTAAAAAGGGACGCTAGGCACTAATGGGTTAACTGCAAAGCTACTAGTTTCATCAAAACGTTTGACCATACGTCGAAGAGCACATTGTGTCATTGGACATGTATTCAAAGATTTCCGTTGTCGATGCAAACGAAACACTTTGGCAGTAAAGCAGGCTCAGAAAAAGAGAGAACCATCGTGGTGGTTTCAGAATGTTTCAAAGCTATTCATCTTCTTTCTTATCTGTTACAACGATCCTTTAACCCGCCTCTTATGCAAATATTATTCACAGGCATTGCGCGCGCAAATGAATAAGCACAGAATACAAGTTGTAGGTAAGTAATATTTAAAAAATTCTTTATAAAAAATTATTTTAACGAGTTGTGAATCGGAATATTCTTATTTTCTCTTATTTAACATGATTCGAGTAAAAAAAATAATGTTAACAGTTTGAGCTCTGGTATGTAAATTTCTACAAAATTTCAAATGTCACATTGGCACCAGTATTTTTCAAAGAAAAAAATCGGTTACCGATATACACGACAAAATGCATTAAACCCTTTCCAAATAAATTTGGTCGTAGTTTCTGGTGCTGTTGTGACATTTCGGAATTAAAATTATGTGGTAGAAAATTCTACCATCAGAGCTCAAAGGGTTAATTACTGATGCCTTGAATTCTCTAATTTATTAATTGTGTCATCTTCTGGTGTGTACAAATCATGTCGCTTATAAAACAATTGTCACAACTACATTTTTAATATTCTTCGCCTAATAAGAATTCTAATAAAATTAATCGATCATATAACTATAAAATTTAAACGAATAATATTAAAAAAACATTGGTGGTAATCAGCCCATTGGCACCAAGATGTTTACCACCTTGATCATGTTACATTTTTCATATCTTAAACCGATCGCAGCACCTTTTTATCCCCTGGTGTATTTTGTTTGAACAAATAATTTATTTTGCATCAATCAATTTTCCATGGTATGATATGTATATGTTCCCAATATAAAGTTGTTTCATCCACTGCTTCTCTTTCTAGAGCGTCTCAAACAGGGATACTTTATTTTTAACCACCCTGTATAGTTCTCAAGACAACTTGGTACTCATTTCATACACAGCCGAAGGCATTACAGAATAAGTTCATATTTCCTAGACGAGATTCCATCGACCTGCAACTCAACAGTGTAATGCTCTGATCACTGCGTCGTTGAATTTTCCTTTGAGAAACATTCTACAGTGTGTCCCACCGAAATAAATCATCTCTGATTTTGTATCGTATCTGGACACGACGCGAACCCATGAGAATGAAACAAATATAATAAGAAAATATATATAGAAATACATATTTACAAGAAATAACTCACTTTCTGCCCTACTTGGTCAGAAAAAAATGAATGTATAAAACTAGAAGGGAAAAAAGAGTCCTACCAATAAAACCCCTACTTTTAACCCTTTCCGGCGCAAGCAAATTCTATTAGTAAAATGAGAAATTGTCGATTGACACCGGAAATTATAAAGGTCTTGTCTAGATATTACGATTTCCTTAATTTAAGCTTTCATTGTAAAAGCAAATTATATTAAAGTATTACTGGTGCTGGTTGAAAGTTTGGAATTAAAATTAGGCGTTGTCGGCCCGGCAACACTGCGCAAGAAAGGGTTAATAGCCAATATATGCGTCATGCTTATATATGACTTATAATGTACGATGTGGCATAACATTTACCAACCCCTGGAAGACAGTAGCATGAATATTATCCCAGGCCTCAATGATGGTGATATTCAAATCAGCCACAGAATTGAACTGTCTGATATTGGCATTTAAAGCTCTACTGAGGATATCCCACACACTTTTTGGAGGGAGTTGAGATGAAGGTACAGGGCAGGCCATTCAATGGAATGTCACCAATTATTCAAAAACCATTCCTAGTAGGATTTTGTGAATGTTAATGCAGGAAAATCCAACTTAGGTGAGGAAATTTCTCTTCAATTGGCAATAAATGGATTTCTATCAATTCTGGATAATCTGTAGCTTATATGAGATATGAGGGGAAAATCTTCTTTCTTCATGTCATGCGAATAGAAAGCAAAGCTATCTGAGGCATCCAAATATAATTTTTAGTCATCTGAGAATGTAACAAGATACCATTGGTCCTTCCAGGTTTGGTGATATTTGGCCTCATCGATTCTGCTTTACTTGTGGATAGCTTTCAACATAGGCTGGTAGATGGGGGTTAGTTAATGGTGTTTGGAAGCTTAAACTATAGCAGTAAACTTAATATGGCTTTTCAGTCAGAACGCTTGTAGGCTACTGATTACAAAGAAACCCTATAAACTCATTAACTGCCATTTGCAGAGAGAATTGACGGCTTGTGTTGGATTTTTAAGCAGAACAACGTCCCCATAAACATTGTAAAATCCTTCTAGTAAGGGTTTTTTGGACAAATGGGTGCATGCCAGGGAATGGCCTGACCCTCATCTCAACCCTCAAGAAAATGTGTCGGGTATTCTCAATAGACCTCTATACGTCAGTGGCAGACATTCTATGTCTATGGTAGAACTGAAGCCTGCCATCTTTGAATCCTGTCTTTATATTGATGTTACTGTCTTCCAGAGATTAGTAAATAGAATGCCAGATTGTATATTCTATACCATACATAAACTTGGCCGATATATTGGTTATTAACAGTAGTTGCTTCATTTTTTCGGGACACTATTTCCCCTTTTTTATATATATTTTTTTTTTCTCAGGAGGTGCAGAGAGTGAGTTATTCCATGAAAATATGCACTTGACTATAAACTTTGTTTTTATATTTGTTTTATTCTCATCGATATGTTTTCTATCAAATTACAGTAGAAAATCATGGTGGCTTTATTTCAGTGGGACACACGATATGTACAGGATATTTATCGGATGGATTACAAAGATTCAGAAGAGATAGAGTACCCCTAGATGATGGGGAATCATGCAGAAATGCATGGTTCGAAACACTTTTCTGGTGCGGGAGTGACGACACAAAGAACAAGAAAGAAAGAAATGGGAATTTTTTTTTATTATTCTTTATTCCCCAAAACTGCAGGAACAATGATGGACAGTACTGAGGAATTTGTTGTACGCATCTTGGCAATTGCTGGGAAGTGCGGGAGATGCTCGATATTTCGGAGAACACTGTATCTTACATGAGCCGAAGATGATAGTGCTGCTCAAAGTCCCGGGTCATATATTGGAACACCTTTTTTTACCACGATACATGTCTCTCGATTTTGTTGTTATGAATTTTCTGTATTAACCCTTTCCGGCACGGGCAAAATCTGTTAGTAAAATGAGAAATTATCGATTGACACAGGAATTCACAAACGAATTTTTTAGATATTCTGAATTCCTTAATTTAAGGTTTTATTGTAAAAGCAAAATTTTACTAAAATGTTACTGTTGCCGTTTGCAAGTTTGGAATTAAAATTAGGTGTCCCAGACCGGTCACAGTGTGCCGGAAAGGGTTAATTATAATAAATTGTTTTTTCACTTGGTTCATCTAATCTTATATTTGTATTGTCACTACTGCTCCAGGAGCGAGTTTCCGACCATGCATCGCCATGTGATTTCCAATCGTTTAGGTGTACTCTCTCTTTCCTGAAATTTTGTATTCACTGGGGTGGAACATTCAGTGTATCTGTGTATGTGTGTCTTTTCTTCATCAATATTAGAATTACCCTGAGCCGCCATTTTGACGCTACCTTTTTGAATAAGTTCCTTTCAACTCAGAAATTTGATTATGAAACACGTTTAAAAGATACAAAGAAGAAAAACGTTAAATAATATATTTAAACTGTTTTAAATCAAAATTCTGATGTGATTTTTTTTAAACTTGACTTAAATTTGCGGTAATTTTATGTTAATGTCAATAAAATTTTACCTTACCATCCTATTTTTTTTAACATTTCAAACAAAACCTAAAGTTTAAAATAGAATAATGAAATTTCATTACACAGTTTAAATACAATATCTTTTATTTGTTTATATTTAATGTTTTTTAAGTACTAAAAAAGTAATGAAACGGCTAAATTAAAGAGTAAATATTAGCTGCACTTTTAATTTTCTTTAAGTTAACTTTTCTGGTTTACACCTAAATCTTTATTGAATGACCAATAAAATGAGATAAAATGTTGTTGGGAACGTAACTGCTAAGAAAAGAGAAAAAAATGTTTGGGTTGGAACTGTTCTAGGAAATTGTTTTTTTTATTATTATTTCTTTATTTGGTCAAACATTTCAATTGCATCGCATCACCGGCATTTTAAAGCAATTTATTTAGTTTTTGGAGGCTTTATTTTTCTTTTTTTTAAGTAAATTTAATTTCATATATGTAAGGAGATTTTCTTAAGTTTGAATACTACGATTTGTGTATTAACTGGATTTTTCTGACTTTTGCCGTGAAAAAATTATTTTACTTTTTTGAAATCATTCTCATTTGTTAAAGTAAAGTTTAGATGTTTAAAACACACATTTTTTAAGATTTTTTAATTTTCGTATGTTTGTAGTATGATTTGTTTTTTTAAAGCTTTATTCATACATAATTCTTTTGAAAAACAGGAAGAAAGAAACATATACATCTTTTATTTATCGCGAAAAAAACCGTCGTAAAAATAGTTTTAGAAATTTTATTAACATAGTGTACAGGTAAATGACTGTACATATATAACGTTATCATTTCTAATTCAAACAAAATGTAAATTTTTGTCTATTGTTTTTATTCAAAATAGTCTATTAACATATTTCTTATATACTACCTCTGACAATAAAGTTCTGTGAATAAATTCAGAACGATCGATCTGGCAACACTGGAGAAACAAAACGCTGCACCTGCATAGAGGATGGTGTTGACCATCTTCCCCCATCGTAGTTCAATTGGGCGTCGGTTATGTTCTGTGTAAGACATGTGCTTTACTAAGTGCTTGTTCAGTGTGTTGGTTCTTTACTGAGAACAGGAAAATGAACGAACAAAATATCAGTTTAAAGTTTGGTTTTAAGCTTTGCAAGACACCGAAAGAAATTCATGAGGAGTGGTGAAAGCCTTACTCCATCATACTCGCCAGATCTCAATCCTCCAGACTTCTTCCCACTTTCACGACTCAAACTCTCTTTAAAAGAGATTTGACGATATTGCTGACATCCAACGAAACGTGACGAAGCTTTTGAACTCCATCCCAAAAGAAGACTTCGTGTGAATTTCAAAGGACATCTACAGAAGATCTCAGTATTGTATAGTTATGGGAGATGACTATTTTGAAGGGTGGTATGGTAACTTTCGTTAATATTTCATCTACATTTATGTTAAAGGACTATTCATCTAACTTTATTGTCAAAGGTAGTATTATCGATTTTTAAGAAAATAAAACTGTATTATTAAAACTAAGTAATTATAATATCAAATTTTTCCAAAGATCCTTAGATTATACACAGAAAAATTACGTAGATTTTCCAGGCGCCATAAATGTGTGTCCTGTTTTACGGCCAAGGGTCATATTTCGAACACCATCTTTCAACGGTGTAGCCAGGGAAGGGGTCCAAATGTTTTGAATACCACTGATATTGTAAACATGTCTTCCTCTTGATTAAACGTAGAAAAATATCCGATTAGAAGACATAGAGAATGTTATAAAATTATTGTTATCCAGAGCATCTATGCTCCCACCCTGGCTACACCTCTTCCATCTTTGATGCTCGATGAATCTATTTTTGTTCTTACTTCTTAGTTTGGTGCTTAAGACAAATAAGAAATTTGTGTCCTCACCCAACTCATGTCTTTCCTTTTTTGATTTTTTGCTATCGCTACAGCGCCAGGAAATCGTTTCCGAACATGCAATGCCTTATTGTTTCTCATCTTCTACGTGTATGCTATTGTTCCTTAAAATTTGTAACCGCTGTGCTTCAACATCCTGCATATTGGCAACTGACACATTTATGCGCAATTAAAAAAACAAAAAAAAATCTTTGAGAAAATTTAAATATTCTCCAGAAAGTTTGAATAGCTATTTTAGGTTACTTTAATAAAGATATTTCGTCAGCAAAATTAAATTAAATTTAAAAGTAAAAATTCTTTGGTGTGAATTCGATATTTATGAATTAAAAATAGCTATTTGGGCAACGATATTATAATTCAGTACATAATTAATATTGAATACAGAGTTAGTGAAATTTAACTCCCGCTACAAAAAGGGCACTGGAAGCCGTTCTAATAGTCCGAAAACAACAATATATAGACAACAAACATTTCGGATGATGCGATCGAGATTTCCGAAAATAAAAAATTAGTTTGAAAATTAGACACTAGATGGCTCTACAAGTTATTGTGTGTAGAGAGTACAAACCGAGACTCCGTTTTACCGCAATTTCCTGCGACTACGCCGTGGCTTAGTTATCTCTTTTTTATACCGGAAATTTTATCTAAAAAATGAAGACAAATAAATGCTAAGCAAAAAGAAATCACATTTCATTTAAAACAAATTCTGGTAGGAAATCGAATTATTTTAGCTTAACGGGACGCATTATCTGCCGAATTATCTGACGTTTACGTGGAAAATTATGGTTTAATTACGATTCGGAAATTACGGCTTTGAAGGACCAGTGGTTTTACAAATAGTATACAATAAGAACAATAAGACAATTACAAAATTGCACTTGCAATTTATTAGAATAAAAACACATTATTAAGTTTGCAAATCAATGCTTTAAAATGTGTTCAATATGCAAACTATCATAATAGACAATGCACTCCATTATTAAAATCTTGAATTCTACCACTAAATGCTGAGTGTCAAGATAGTTCTTCTAATATAAGGGTGAACACGATTCGTCAAATTGGACACAGCTGTCGAAGGTTTTTGGGAAACGTTTTCTTTCAAATATCTCAACGAGCGAGATTGGTCTATCTTGGAAGACATGTTGCTGGGAAACATTGACTGATCACGAGTGTGTCTATAAATGTTCACCTACACAATTGTTGGACACGGATTACGACATGCGTCGAGGCCCCATCTTGCATAATTATGGTTGCTTGTAGGCAGCCTTGTTGTTGGAGAATGGGAATTACGTGGATCTGTAGCATTTCATGGTAACATTGCGCGTTAACAGAACAGGTATCATGTCCTTTAGGGTTCTTTTCTTCTTCATAAAAAAATATCTCCGATAATGAATGCAGCATGAACCTGAACCATACGGTCACTATCGCATCATGCGCATCATCACATATCGTTTGGCGTGTACCCCTTGGGTTTTTTTCACTCGCCCAGATGCAAGAGTTTTGGGTATTCACCTGTCCATTAAGATGGATACGCCAACAGAATTTTCCATGACCAATAATCATCAATCACTATTCTCGGAAGAAACTGTAGCGCGAATGTTTTGCAAGCCTCCGGAAGTGCCTTTCTAATTTCTGAATTACTTAAATCTTATAAGGCTAGAAGTTCAGCATTACACGCATGATATATCGGACGGTAAAGTAGGGTATATCAAGGGTACGTGAAATCGTTGGCGCACAGTCAGTTACTTGCATATATCTATCATCTTATGAAACTATGATAACTATTTATCTTTACTGGTGAGAATTTGGAATTCCCCAATAAAAAATCAGCCAGATGCGGCAAAACTGTGGTATTCTGCATCTGACTGAATATTTATTTAGGGGAATCCGATTTTTCACCAAGAAATTTAAATAGCTTTATTGTTTTATAAGATGATATATGTTCCTAAAATAAGATAAAAGGAAATTGCTATTACAAATTTTTTAGTGTGTGTTCTAACTCTAGTGAGAACTTGGTTCATTAATGATAATGTCACGCCTCCTGTCTATGCCTCGAGGGTTGCAATAGCAGATGTATTGAGGTTTGGAGAACAGGGAAGTGTTGCTGTGGGCTTTTTTTAACACTAGAACCGCGGTGGCGGGTCATTTTGACCCGTATCAAATGGGAATATGACGATTCGAACCTGAAAACACCTTATAAAATAAGATAAATGTAAGCAACATTAAAAATTATTTAAGTAAATAAGTTAAGTAGTATTATATAAAAATTCTAGTGTGGAATATTTTTATAAAACTTGAATAAAATTTCCCACTGCTCTAGTGTTAAAAATTCATTTTGATAATTTTTTTTTTTTGAAATGGTAAATTTTCTTTTCTTTCCGCCTTAATTAATATGTCATTAAATAAATGAATTTTACGATATGAATAAAAAAGAGCCAATCAAGAAATCTTAAATTAAGAAAAGTAGCCTAGTGGCAAAAATTAAATCGGGGAGGAAAGGAATTGGGAAAGTGGCTGCTAATCACATGCTCTTCTGTAAAGTGAATTCTAAGCTTAAAATTTACAAAAAAATGTTTATTTTCTTCTGTAACAAAATTTTAATGTTATCGTAAGTGTATACTAAGTGTCTAATTAATTATCAAAGCCCTCTCTGGCGGATAACTTTTAAAGCATTTTATTCTTACTCAAAGGAATTTCCATAATTTCATTATGTCTTCCACAAACTCTTACAAATTGCTGAACAATAGTTCGTTTGTAGATCAGTTTAAAATAGGGTTGTTAAATTATGGACACCTGTAGATTTAAAATTCCTTTAAAGCGGAGAAAACATCTTAAAAAAAGAAAATCCATCGACTGAACATCCTGAATTTTTTTATGTTTGAATTTTATTTTCTATGCTGTTTCATTTAAATTTCTGTTTATGCAGAAACAACAAATATTTATCCACATAATTACACTTTAGTCTGCAACCATTCAATCAAAATTTAGCAGATTTAATAGACAGGTAGTTTCTAATTACTTTGAATTTTGATCTATTGCATGCATAAATCATTCAGTCTGGATATGAAACATTTCATAGAATAAATAACTGAATAACCCTTTGGCAGTGAAACAGACATTATGCAATATGATTTGATGAACTTTCGTATACCTTCAGCTTTAGTACAATATCAACGTAAAGTAAGAGATTTAAGACCACTTTTGACGCAAATATTTCAAAAATATTAAATGTATACTATCAATTCCACCATATTCTAAACAAACATTATATTTAAAGTCCTTTCAAACACCAATATTAATTAAAAGTTTGTTTTAAGAAATTTTGATTGATTATTTTCATTGAAAACGTACATTTAATTCAATGTTTATGGAATTTCTTTTTAATATTCAATTCAATTTGTGTAAGGAAGTGTTTCCAGCTCAATAAAATTGAATTACACAGAAATGAGATTTTAAAGAATTTAATGGTGTAAATGATATTTAGTTTTCTTTTAATAATCAGACGTTCATTCAGTTATTAAATATAATTGAAAAAAAAACACATTTTAATTCGCCGGTATTTTTAAACGTAAAATAAGTTAAATTTAAATAAATTTTGCTCTTGTTTCAGAAAAATCGACAAATAAACTCTTGTCTGATTGTTAAAATTCAAAAACACTTGGGACGCATTAATAGATCATCCCCAAGTATATATAAATAATATAGGTAATACATTGATTAATTTTATACAAAGAGTGCTCAGTCGTTCTATATTTAGCAGTATGTTTTAAAAAAGAAAACATAAGTGAAATAGGTAAGACTTCTAATTTTTTAAGGCCAAAAAACAATAAATGTGTTTGAGGAAAATTGCTAAATATACTTTTTTTACTAAAAAGTTACTTAAAAAATAATTAAATATTCTTTTACAAATGAACTAGTATTAAAAATCATATGTAAATAAAATAAATATATTGCTTGGATCCCTAGAATTTTCGATTGAAAACGCAGCCATTTTATCAGTTACGCTAAACTGTCGCATTTACTGTGCTATTTATATATCAGTTTGGGTAAAAAGGATCAGTCCAGGGGTGCAAAAATCTAGGCGACAGAGGGTAGTCTCTCACCACTAAAATTTTAAAGTTGTTTTCGCTCAAAATTTAATAGCATTCTAGCAGGAATTTTACACGAAATATTAGATGAAGAAAAACGAAATAAATTTTGTAGTGAAAAACTGTCTGCTGGAGCCTAGATTTTTGCACCCCTGGATCAGTATATTATTCTTTTCGGTGTAGGCTTCAACGATGAAGTGTTTGATATTTTCAAAATATTGAACCAAATATTAGGTATGTCATACGATAAAATGTCATTACTAGACTATTTCCTTTACTTGAAATATTTAACGATTCTCTAATTCCTAAAGAATAGTAATCTGTTATAGATATAATAACTTTTGCATATTGGAAATATATTCTTATATTTTGGTGTTGATTTAGATTTATATCAATCGTGTTGATTGAGATTGATATCGATCATGTCCTCCTCCAATGTTCATTTTAGTTATAGAGTGGTCATTAGGGTGAGTCAAAAATAGCAATGTTTTTCAGATTAACTATTGATAAAGTTAAAAAGTTATCTTTTGTAATTAGTAGAATAACGCAAGAAATTTTTTTAAAGTTGGTTAATATCTTTAGGTCGCACACCGCACTTAAATTTTGGAAAATATAATTAAAAATGACGATATTTGAAATTAAATGCTCTAAAATATAACTATTTAAGCTTATTTCGAATAGTGCGCACAAATAACATTCTGTAATTAGAAGATAGCACAAAAAGCTATTTTAAATCAGTTAATATTTTTAGGTCGCTCATTACATTTCACATTTGTACAATATTGTCAAAAACAGCACACTGCTATAGTTCAAAAGACAGGATTAAAATATGTCAGTCACATTACTACTAAAAGTGGAACTTTAAGAGATATTTTAAAAAATATTATTTTATATTTATCTGAGAGAAACATTTCCTTAGATGAAGTCGTTGTAGTGAGATGTGACCACTTTCCTCAAAACAGGATTGAAAAAATGAGTTATTAGAAATGCCAGTTTAGGCAACATATTTACGTAAAAAGCACAGGACTGGCTATATTTTCTGGTTTTACAGGTAATCAAATACCTATTTTTGTGATATTATCTGTTGTCTATTTGAAATATAATGCATTGCAATAACCGAAAAAAATGAAAAATTTCAAGTGATTTCAAAATAGATTAAATCATACAGGATGATTTTTAATTCATGGTACAAGATACTGTAATAATCATTTATTGTATTGGAATGTATGTGCGCAAGAGACGAAATGGGATACAAATATCAGAGGCTCGTTTGGCCCTTTTATATTTTTTAATGTCTTATTCATACCAGAAAATTTCTATACTATTCTTTTTTTTATTTAAGACAGACATTTTATGATTACTTAAAGAAAAAAAAATTCCGGTATGAAATCTAAATTTTTTAATAATAAAAGAAAAACACAAAATCATGTATTCCCATGTTTTGAGAGATTTGCCAATTTTGCGTTAATTTTAATTCAAAAATTTTAATTGCATAGCGTAAATTTTCAAAGAATATTTTTTTTCTTTGAATTCTGAATTTTTTTAATTTTTCTTGTAATTCTGAAATGTCTGTCTTAAACAAACAAAAGAATACTAACACAATTTTTAATTTGAATAGGAAATTTTGAAATATAAAAAGGGTCAAATTGAGCCCTTGGTGTTTGCATCGCAAGGCGCCAATTGCACCCTTACATTTCTATACAATAAATGATTGTTACAGTGTCCTGTATTAACCTTAAAGTTTTTACACTTGAAATTAGAATCACCCTGTATACCTTCTTGAAATATGAAATACTGTGCGATTTGAACTTTGTTCTGTTGACCTTGCTGTGCGTAATTGACGGCTAATTTGTCATTGTTAAGGGCAAATGGGGGAAAACATAGCACTTAGATTATATGTACCAATGAAAAATCATAGTCCTGAATTGAGAGAGCCAATGATTTTTGCCATGAAGACATATGTGTCTGTATGATTTGACATTTAAACGAGACATATTATTATTGTTAGACAAATGCATGTGTTCAAGACAGTAGGAACATCGTGTTACTTGCAAATAAATTCAGGAGCACGATAAACTGTGTTACTGAGCTTAAAGCGCTTTTTTCTCATCCTGAAAACCTGTAACTGTCAACAATGAGAAAGAAAAATACAAGGGAAGTGTGATTTTGACGTATTTGAAAAACAAAGAAGTCTGTGACAGAAAGAGCAAAAACTGTGCAAGATTTTGTGACACCAAGTTCAATTTTAGTGCTCACTGTTACTGAAAACAGAATGTTTGATCTGCTTGCAGGTTTAATTCTACTCCTATATTACATAAAATCAATTCAGAGATCATTTTGTCTGCCATCGATTCAAAAAATTGAAACTGAAAACAATAACGACTTTCACGAATGTAATATATATAATTATAATAAAATTTGTATAAATGCATTTTTCCGTAAGAGTGCAACAACTCTTGCACGAAGATATCAATATTTATAAAACTAGTTACCGTAATTTCGCGTGTAAACGCTGCACCTTGGATAACTGGATATCCCACCAGAATTAAATTTAAAAAAATGTTACTTGCTTGTGCTTCGCACGCATTTGACTTCTTTTTTCCAATGAATTCTCTGGTTTGAAAAAGACTTTGCTAAGCCGCGGCGTATACGCGGGAAATTACGGTATAGAACATAAGCAATTTGCTTCGTTTCACGTACAATTTCCGATTTGTTTAATTAATTTTGTGATAGAATTTTTATTTTTTTATTTTTTTTTCACAAATGTTATCCTCGATCTTATATAGTGTGCAATAAATTTCTCCTTCATTATCTTATTTATAAATTACACATACTAATCTTCCTACAAAGAAGATTAAAATGCAGAAATGCTGCTATAATGCTCATTAATGTAAGGATACAGCACTACAAATGAATAGAAATTAGTAAAATTAACGTTTATTTGGTCTGATATACGTTATTATGTTAACTCTAAAGCAGTTTGGATACAAATTGATACTGACAGATGGTTCTTGTAGTATGCGATAAAATTAATCCACAGAAATTAACATTATTTTGTTTGTAATCTTATGCTTTGATAGTCTTTCGTGCTCAGCATTATATGGTAAAACATTGATTTTTAAACGGATAGAAGTTTTTGTACTTGTTATTTGAATGCGCGTTTTATGAACAACAAATATTACACTGATATGATACGACATAATTTATTAATGCTACGACACTGCAAATTGCAAGTAAAGTGAAATTATGAATTAAAAGAGAAAATACGGCATTAGAGCTGGGCAAATAAATTCTATCTTAATAAATATTAAAATATAAATGAAATATGTTAAATTGTTGTATTAACCTTTTGCATATTAGTATCTCTCTAATAAAAGTTTTACCACTTTTTATATACATGGTACCCCCCAAAAAGATGCTATACATTTACAAATAGATGAATAATGAATGGAGATAGATAAATAAATTAGAAAATTGTTATGAAAGAAGGTGCAAAATCCACAGAATATAATTTCACTTCTATGGCGGATCGGTTTTAAGTACGAAATTTAAACTTTATTTTTGATACCTCGTCACGTAGCCTCTATAAAAAATAGCGATTTACAAAATGATCTCTGCCACGTCTATTCAAATTTCAAGGAGATACTTAATTTATATTTCTTCAAGACTCAAGCCACAAAATCTTTTCGATTTTTTAATGCATACTTTAATACAGTTTTCAAACAATTATGCTTACGTTTAAAAAACTGTTACGTATCCATGAAATTATAAAACAAGTTATAGGAATTTAACAGGAAAAAAACACGAGAAAAGTTTTATAAGGAATAACTAAAACAATTTGATTAAAGACATTGGAAATACAATTATTTGTTTTACATACAATCTAATCATATGCCAGAGCAGCAGTTTGTTTACAGCTTTTATTTTCGGAAACAAAAATGTATTGTTTAAAACGCACTTTTAAAACGCTATTGTCAGCATGAATGCAAATCTGCTCTTTTCGCAAAATTATGCGTGAAACGGTTTCTAGTCCATAGTGCGAGATGCTTCGGAATGCTACTCTTCAACACAGAAATTGCGTATTTAGTGAATATTGAACATACATCTAACAACGAGTCCGCCCCCCGAAGTCACAGTTGTTTTATAACGAAAAAAAGTTACTTATATAGTTCCTCATTTCCTTGTAAGTTTAGTATGCAATGAAAAATTTTATCACCAGCCTCTTTAAATTTTCTCATAATTTCTAATCATTGAAAAATAAAATATACATTAAATAAGTATGCGGTACAGGAATTTTATTTTCCCGTTAAGAACAGCAACGATACCATCCTTGAAACAAATTTCTTGTACCACATCCCATTTTTCATTGCAAATTAAATTTGTAGCCATGGGTTACAAAGCAGAATATTTTAATCCGTAAAACGTCGCTGAAAGATGTCTGGAACAGAGAATGGGGCATTAGTTTTGATTTTTTTCTTACTAAATTTTATCTCAGTAAATGGAATCAGCTTATATGTATGTATTCTAAAATTATAAAAATAACGTCCCAACAAATTAAGTAAGCTGTTCCAGTGCATTCTGCAACCTTTTACGAAACTTTGGTTTTTGACAATTTCTGCTCATTCTTTTTTTGCGAATAGTCCGTAGTTCTATTTGGCTATTTTTAAGATTTTAACAGTCCTTGATAACATTTGAAAATCAAATTCTGATAGAAAATGACAGAAAATCACATTTAACATTTACAATAGACGTTTATTTATTTTTTCTAAATTGATCGATCGCAAACACAAAATAATACATTATTTTCGTATAATACATTAGTAACACAACATTCGCCGAAATCTGCAAAAGTATTTTGCAAAAGTATCCTCAGTATTATATATGGAAACATGAATAAAAATGAAGTGACGGATCGTAGAAACGGTTAAATTTTAACAGTAACCTGTGCTGCAGGCGATTGTAACGTGCCTGATTTCTACAGGTAACTTCCATCAGTAAATTTGAGAAGAAATTTTCATGCAAAATTTCTGTCATAAATAAGAATTTTTTTTTTTTTTTTTTTTTTTTTTTTTTTTTTTTTTTTTTTATTGACATTCGTTGAAGTTGCATTTAGGCACAGTAATTCCGCCATATTGTAATATGTCTTCATTTTATCGTTTCGCGGGATTCCAATATGCGAAGACGGAGTGCATTATTCCAATTTCAAGTTGTAATGACTAACCTGATCGTTTAATATCATTGTAAATAACCGCATTTTATGACACAAAACGCACTGAAAACAGAATTTATCGAATTCAATGGAATATATTCTTTGGTAAAAGCCAAGAAATAAAAGTTATTTTCTTGGGAAAAGGAAAATAAAATAAAAGGATACTTTCAATTTATAATTCAAATAAAAAGAAATTCTAAAACTTTATTTTACAGAAAAATAGCATATGAGTTTTTTGGTATGCTTAGACACAATAATTTGAGTTTAATGTAATGATACTGACAATATTATAAGCACAAGGGATTAATAACTTACTCGAATTATATTTTGGAAAATTTATTTTAAAAATTTAATAAACGTAAGCATTTCATTTATTAATGGTCATGCATAGGTGTCAGAAAATGATAAATTTATACCATTATGTGTATATAAATTTTATTTCTTTATATTTACCAGTGTTCTGTAATTTAAAAAAATGAGAAACATTCATATTTTTTTAAATAATAAAAACATCTTTCTTTTATATTTAGCTTCCTTTCAGCAATGAATTCAGTACTTCTCCCTCCCTTCATCGACCGAATATACGTCGATATAACACAATTAATATTTACTTTCGAGTCGTAATACTTCATTATGTTGGGGAAAAATAAGTAAACCACTTTCTTGATAACACTGATATGATGCTATTTATAAAATGTATTTTCACCGTCAGATGACTTGAATGAAAGCTCTTCCGCGTTTCCATTGATGCTTTTGTAATCAATAAATGGGGCAGTTGTTTTTTCTCTGTTTTACCAAGAATGAAACCCTAAAACTTAAAACAGTCTGTGGAAAAGGCTTCAGCATTCTATTAGAAATCCTTGTTCCATTTTATTTTAAACTAAGTGAAATATAATATTTGGTATGTGGAGATATTTTTAAACTGTGAAATTTTAATCATTTAGTGACTTTATGTGTGAAATAATTATTTTGTTTGAAAATATTCAGCTCAGTAGCATATTTAGACTTAGTGTATTTACAGATTGTCTTATTTAAAGAATTTTTCTTTCAAATTTGCTCCATGAAATTTTTTTTATGAACGAAACCCTATATCTTTAATGAGTCTGAACAACAACAACAACATAAAAAAATAAAAAATAAATAAAAAAAGAAGTGGAAAGAAGCAATTTTGATAAATATTTTTTTCTTCTGTTTTAAAGAAAACAACAACTCATTACTTTTCTAAATGTGGATATATCGAGAAAATGTCTAGACTTCAATCATCTTATGGCCAGATTTGTAGATCTATTTTCTTAAATAAACTAGGTGGTTAAACCCTAGTTACAGTTCAACGGTTCAACGGACTTCCCTGGTTACGGACTATAGATAAAAAAAAATTAACTCGAATTAATATTTTGGATGCAATATGTTTTTTAGAATGACCACTAACACCAAAAAAGGATTTTCTTATTGAAAAAATATCGTATATGCAATCAAAGATTTTTTTTTTTTTTGAAAATTATCAAAAGCGATATTTTCGTATTAAGCTCATGCTGAGATTTAATAGTTCAAAAATTCGCTATTTATGGCATCCTTTTTTATCACAACAATTTCAGTGCTTTAACCCCTTGAGCTCTGATGGTATAATTTCCTACCAAATAATTTTAATTCCAAAATGTCACATTGGCACCAGAAAATTTGAATAAATCTATTCGAAAAAAGGTTTAATGCCTTTTTTTTTTTTTCGTTTTTATTGTTAATCGGTTTTTTCTTTGCAAAATATTGGTGCCAATGTGACATTTGGAATTTTGAAGAAATTTATACTCCAGAGCTCAAAGGGTTAAGTGCTTAGTTCAATTATATTGGGTTGGGGAAAAAGTAATTTCGCTTTTTTTCGTATTTTTCAAACTGAATTTATTTATATAAATTAAAAAAGCTGATCAGTAATATATATGCTGTTTTGTTCTATGACCTTTTGTCCTTTTTCTAGTAAAACCATAATTCCGTCACTGTAGAATTTCTGCGAGTTCTAGGCAAAAAACTGAACAAGGTGATTTTCACAAGCCTTTTTTGAAGCTAGCTTAACACCATTAAGAGAGTTCCGCAGAGCGTGGAACAAATGATAATTGGTCGGATCTAGGTCCAGACTACACGGTGGGTGCATCAAAACCTCCCAACCAAGCTCTCTCAGTTTTTGCCGAGTGACTAAAGATGTGTGTTGTTTAGCGATGCCGTGATGGAAGACAATGCTTTTCCTATCGATCAATTTCGGACAGGTTTTTTTAATCGCCTGCTTCAATTGCATTATTTGTTCACAGTAGATAGTTAAATTAATGATTTTGCCAGGTTACAGCAGCTCATGATGGACAATTCCTTTTCATTCGCACCAAACAATCAGCATCATCTTCCTTGGCGTAAATCCGGCCTCTGCCATAATTTGTAAAGCTTCGACCACGATCTTTTTCACACATTATTGTCGTACGTGATTCACTTTTCATCACTCATAATCATTTGTTTCAAAAATGGCTTTATTTTGTTCCGTATCAGTAGCAATTCACAATGGAAATTCTGTCCATTAAACTTTTTTACTGTAAGCTCATGGGGAACCCAAATATCGAGTTTCTTTTGGTATTAAATTTTTTGTAAATGGTTCAAATGTGTTTTTTGGTCGATGTTTAGTTCTGTAGCAATGTCGCAGAAAAAAATACGTCAGTCAACTTGGATTTTTTTAAAAATTGCACCGACTTTTTCAACGACAGGCCGGCCAGGGAAATGTTCATCTTTAACATCGAAATTTTCGGAACGAAAACGAGCCAACCAATTCTGACTTTGGCGTTTACTTATGCATCGATCACCATAAACACCACGCAATTTTCGATGAACCTGAGCCGCATTTTTCTTTTTTTAGAAATAAAAAACTAAAATGTGACAAAAATGATCTTCTGGAATCTCTCTTTTTAAAACGTAATAACTTTTGACTGATTAAACAGATGATGATATCTTTACATTTAAAATGTGCTAGAGACCATTACCTTTTAACCCCTTGAGGGGCGCCGGTATATATTATATACCACCTACGACTGATAAAGATTCACACCAGAAAAATTTTATTAAATTTCACTTTTCTAACTTTGGTGGAAAAAAAGTCGGTAAATTGCTTTTCCTGTTTTTGATATAACTTTTTTACAAATTTCCGGTGGGAGTTCAGAATTACTCGAACGCAATTGCTTGCCCCTCAAAGGGTTAAATGCTGTATAGTATGGCTTAATTGAGTAAGTAGTACTCGAGATGTACGACTTTAAAGCTATCTATTGGCAAAAAACGAAATTACTTTTTCCCCAACCCAATATATAAGTTAAATTTATGTTTTATTTATATTATTTATTTAATTATTTATCGAAGAAGTTTTATTTTTTTTTGTGGAATATCAGCCGTATGAAAATGCTCTACTTTATTTTATAGGAAAATGATTTAACTTTTTTCGTAATGAGCATCACGTCATAGAGAAAGATTTTTAAGTAGTCCATGTACGAAAGCTGTTTTTCAAATCATAGATAATCAGTGAAATTAGATGTAAATTACAAACAAAATTTATTTGAAAGTTTTTTTTCTGTATCTCTAGAAAATGTAATTATTCTATTGCAAATATATTAAATTTGTGTTTTTTATCTATTTTCTAATTTAGTTATAGAGAAATTTTTAATTTCATTATGCAACTTAGAAATAAATGTTGCACAATTTTAATTAATTTATGTGCAAAGTGTTTATTATTCTTATGTAACGAAGTCTGCATGTAGTAGAGCTAAATTACAAAAATTCATGCTTGAATATTATTTTTAAGAATATACAATAAATCAGTTAATTAAAACACAATTTTCAAACAAATTGAATATAAATGTAGAATTTTTCCCGTATACGAGGAAGTAAAAATAGAAAATATACGAAGGCTAAACGATGAAAAAATTGCAGTAGCGAAAATTGTAAAACCGAATTTCGATCGGAAAAAGTTACCATTCGAAAACAGGCGTCAGCGTTATGCAAAAAAAACCGTTTGTCCTTCAAATTATAGATATACAGGTTTAATAAAAAATATTAATCGAAATATACCAATTATATAGAATTTAGTATACACTTGAATTTGTCTTTTCACGCTTTGTGCATCAAAGATACTTTAAATTGAATGCTTTTTTAAAATTACCTAAATGTTTGATACCGGAATTTGAAAACAATTTCATTTCTAAATAGGAAAATGCTACATTTCACGTATTCAATAAAAGGTAAATTTTTTTACTAAAATTCCGGTGCCAATGTGGCGTTTGTGAAATAAAATTAAGTGGTTTCTTAGATGTACAACCGCACAGCAAGGGTTTAACCTAAAATATTTTGCCACTGAAATAGTCCTACTATCTTGTGAGTTCTTTCTTCCAAACTGAATTTTTTTATCATGTTTTTATTTCCTGATTATGAATTCAAAAAAATTTAACGAACTTTTGATTCACCTGGTGTATTTTATTTTTGATGACATCTTCTCCATTCATATACAAAGCGCACAAAAATGAACGATGCATCATACGATAAATTTTTCATAAGATCTTTTACGTAGTATTCTTAAACTTCATTAAAACACTCCGCTTGATGAAAAACAAAGCTTAATTAAAATTTACGGAAAGCGTATTTGCTAAAAATATTAAAGAATGCACTACCAAAATTTCGTATGAATTCACTATTTAATATGTATACACATACATATTTTAAAGCAATGCATAAAACAATGCTAAAAACAGAGCTAAAAATAAAACTGGATAACTAGAATGATATAAAATAGTATTTATGAGAAATAAAAACTTTATACTTTTTTTGTTAGTTTGGGATAGGTGGGATTCAAATGGTGATTACGTAGAGTGACGATTTTTATTTTTGCCATAATTAATAGCAAGCTATTTTGCGATTAACTAAGACGAAATTTGCTATACAAAATTGTATTTTACGTGACCACCATAGTCTAACAAGTAAAACTATAAAAATTCCATTTTTTACGACAAAACATACTGAGTTATAATAAAAAAAATTTATGGTATTTCTGCCCATTCTTCTATTGCCAACGCATTTATTTTGTTTTTAATATCAGAAAACTGTAAAAATAGATAAAAGTCAAACTATTATAACTAGGGATTTTTTTGTCATTGATAATGGAATTTTTGCTGTTTTACATGATAAACTTTTAGGTGAATTTTTCTATGTAAGTTATAATATATGAACACCGCTTTGAAATTTTAATTTTGTATAAGTTATAAGCTTATTTTATTTTAATGGCATATAAAATGATAGCACCAACATTTGAAACATTTCTGCAAGTAGACGTATACTTCTAAACTTAGAGGTATATGGATTACCTATTGATGAAATTTAACAAGGAACACTCTGAATATATAAAATTATATAAATTTTAAAGAAGTTTCAAGAAGGATATCCAGCTTTTATAAACTATTTCGTAAAAACACACTTTCTTGCAATGATAATCTTAAACTCCTTAAAATTAATGAGATTTAGAATATCAAATCGAAAATGCACGGAAATAATAAGATTCCACCTTAAATATGACGTATTCATCATGACAATCTAGAGTCATTACCTACATGGGTATCATTCATCTCATTACGTATAGGAGAATTTAGTACAAAACTACCGGATATTTAAGTCAAGTTTTTTTTTTAATATTTCACACCAGAATTTTGATTTAGAAGAGCTTAACTTTATTGTACAGAATTTTTCTTCCTCCCTTTTTTTTTATTTTGAACTTGTTTCATAATAAAATTTCTGGCTTGAACCGAAACATGTTCGTTCTTATGGTAGCCGTCAAAATGACTGATCACGGTGGTTCTAGTGTTAATAGAATAATCATCATGGTAACCGAGTATCCATACCTACCCTAGTAGCAAACCAATATTGGTCCAACGTTGCGCCAATATTTCATTTATTGGAAATATTGATAATAAAGGGCCAATATTGATTATATATTGGCATTTGATTGGAAATATTTCCAATGAATTCCCAATATTGTGCAAATGTTTCCTTTAGATTGCAAATATTGCCAACGAATTCTCAATATTGTACAAACGCTGGAGTTGCGTTGGAAATATTTCCAATGAATTCCCAATATTGTGCAAATGTTTCCTTTAAATTGCAAATATTGCCAACGAATTCTCAATATTGTACAAACGCTGGCGTTGCGTTGGAAATATTTCCAATGAATCCCCAACATTTAACAAATATGGTCGTGTTATTGGCAATATTTCAAATGAAATCCCAATATTGGCATAATATTGGCTGCAAATGTTGGCTAAATAAAGGGAAAATGTAAACACTCCAATATTGGAGCAATATTTCATGCCACTATTGCGCCAATGATCCAATATTGCTCGAAGATGTAGCCAATATTGGCCCAATACTGTTTGACTACTGGAGTATTATGGGATATAATTGAATTACATACGTATGATTGGATTTAATAGAATGAAGAAAACTTTTATTAATGTTTTTTAAGTTTCAATTCGATTTTCATAAAATTTGAAATGACTAGACAAAATTCTCAAACGATTATGTACATTAAATTCCAGACCTTTCGGTTAGGTAGTTTTTGCACTATTATACACACTATTAGACAACCAGACGGCGAATGTATGTGTTACGTAATTATTTTTTACGAACCCAACCAAAAAAGGAACTCCGCGTTCCTGGAATATTTTTTTTACTTTCAATTAATAAATAATTAGCTGTCGGATTTTTATTTACTACACACCGCCACTTTCCACGGAAGCTACAATATCGCTTATGACGTAAATTCTGACGTCACTATTTCGTCTAGGATTGCGGCCGAGCTAAGTCATATATTTAATCATTACAACTTAAATAATGATTTAGTGCGAGGAACAAATATGCATTGCTGTAGAAACAAAGCAATTTCAATTAGAAATATATCCGTAAAGAAACATATATTAAGAATAATACAATTAAGAATGCAATATTAAGAATGATACGATTCTATGTTATAATCTTATTTATTCCAAAAAAAATCGATTGAAAATAGTGAAATTAGAAATTGTGGAAATAATTTAAAAGAACTTTGGCTTTTTAGCATAAATTTAAGTTAAATAAATGAATGTTATGAAATATGTAATTACCGTAATTTCGGGTGCATAAGCCGCGGATCAAACAATTATTTTTGGACCCAGAAATCTTATTTAGTGATTGAAGACAAATATTTACGGCGATCTAACTAGTTATATTTGTTTCTTAAAAAATTCTGGGTCGAAAAAGAATTGTTTGATCTGCGGCTTATACATCCGAAATTACGGTAATTTAAATATATACAGATAGTTATTTTATTTAAGTTATCACTATTTACATTAAAAACGTAATTATAACATTTTTTATATAATTCTACGTTATTAAAAAATCATTGACACTTTAAGAAATACTGACATAAACGCATTTAATATAAATGGATGAAATTTTCTACCGATAAATTAACCCTTTCCGGCGCAGTGTAACCACTCCGGCAACACCTAATTTTAATTCCAAACTTGTAAAAGGCACCAAGAATATTTGATAGAAATCTCGCTTTAACAAAGAAAGCGTGAAATTGGGGATTCTTAACTTCTATAAAAGTCGTTTTTAAATTCCGGTGTCAATCAACAATTTCTTATTTTATGAGCAGAATTTGCCTGCGCCGGAAAGGGTTAAATTACAAAGAAACAACCCGAATGAAAGCACAAATTATTTGAGAATGTGAAAAAAAACAGACAAAACTAGTTACAGTATTACTTAGTACGTTGTGTAAGGTTTTGTAAAACTTCACTGGCGGTGAAAGTACAAAAATATTTTTTTAAAGATTTAAATTACTCTTTAGGAAGTAGAGTAAAATATGGCCGTTGGAAAAAATATATAGAAAAAACTTCCAACATAATTTTTATATGTAATAATTTAATTTTCAATATGAACATAAACTTCATTTAAGGAAGACAAGGCGTTTCTTGCATCTGATTCATATGATACTTCTCCCTTCAAATGAAAAAAACAGTTTTATTTGAACTTCACACAAGTTAAAAGTGTTAAAGTATTTATCCCCTCTGAGAAATCGCACTTTTCTCATAATAATCCCGTTACTTCATAAAGTACTCAAGCGGTTTTGATATTTTTTTTTTTTTTTTTTTTTTTTTTTTTTTTGTGGTAAAGAATAAATATAAGGTCACATATGGGAGACAGATAAAAAAAAACTTAATTATTAATTTAATTATTTTTTTATATTTCTCTAAAATATCGAATTGTTGTAATATAAAAAGGTTTAGTCTTAGACAAAAACTATCAACTATAAATCTTGAGCATAATCCAATGAATACAGATTTCAAAGATCATCAAAATCGGTCGGGTCATTTCCGAGAAAACAGGTCTTGAAGATGGCATACTTCCCATAGGATTGTATTCAGTCTTGTTTTCGCTTAACCATTAAACTGACAAATATTTAAAAAAAACTTTCAAACAATGCCTATTTTTTCATGTCTTTTACAGAATTTTTAATCTTTCATTGCCGGTTTTTAAAAACAAAATTTGCACAATTTAATCCAAAATAATAATAATAATAATAAACAAAAAATAAATAATGCAAAATTTACAATAAAAAATAACTGGGGATAATAATAAATCATGATTGGAAAAATGACGATGCCCGTATGACGTTCGGGCAAATCCGGGAAGCGGTTAAATCTTTCTCTGAAAATCTCTCTGAGCATATCCCAGCCTTAAAAATATAGCAACTATAATAAATAACACACTGTAGTTTAAAAATTACTAATTCCTTCATTTCACTTATTCAATTTTACTAAAAATTTTGTAAATTCTTCCATCTTTTATCATATAAAACATACATGCATTTATATATATGTACATACATATTAAAACATTCTTTTCTGAGAATAATAATCTTTCTAGTTAAAAGATTTTAACGAAACATTCATGCTCATACTTTGTACATGCTTTAGAAATAAAATTTCGATTTTTTTCTTATCAAGGATAGATTGCCAAACTTCTACATTTCATAAGAAAAGGAATTTTTTTCTTCAGAAAAAATTCTTTTGTTCCAGTAAATAGTTTAATATCTTTATCATCTTCTTTCACATTTTTTACGTTTCAAAATTAGTTTCTGGGACTTCAAAGCTTTAAGCTATTTTTAATGGAAAAAAAAGGATCTGGAGAAAAATAAAATAATGAAATCTAACATTCAAAAGTGATCTTCAATAATGTCGTGTTCTTGAACTTTTGATATGATATGATTTTTCTATAGGGAGAAATGTATACAAAAAAAATGTTTTCGGGAAATAGTTGCTATGATTGAAAACATTTTTTGCCGTTTAATAATATCCTAGTGTAAAATGGAATGCAATATTATTTGGTTTTTTTCAATTGTTACACTTTGCAATAGAATACCGAGTTTAGTTTCCTTTGTTTTATTTTGTGCTTATTGTTAGTAAACAAATGCGTAGATCACATATAACAAAATAATAAATATCCATAGGAATGTAAACTACTATTTTAAAAATATGTATGAAAAGAAAATGAGAGTTATATAAAGAAGTTCATAGGAAAATTGCACTTGGATATAAGATGGAAATTTATTTTAGAAATAAATTTTTAAACAGGAGTAAAATATACTTATTAAAAAACATTCTATCGGAAGCGAAATTTTAAGGGAATATATTTTTATTATTAATCTAGAAGATTTTTTTTCTTTTAGGTTTAATGTTTGAGCTATTAACTCTGCATTAGGCGCGCAAATATTTGTTACTCATTTAGTCGCGCTGGGGACATATGTCACCTATTACCAATATGCTGATTTTGTATTTTTTAAAGTAGTAATAAAGCAATATTAAAAAAATTGAAATGCACATTAAAAATTTGCATTTAAAAGTTAGAATTATTTACAATTCAATTATAATACATATATGAAGAAGAGGAAGGAATTCCAACCAAAAGAATTAAAAGAAAAAATTTGCAAATACTTCAAATGTCGTAGGTGACATATGCAGAAGTGTAAGCTCTGCTCCACAAATGACTGTATTTTACCAATAAGTTATTACAATGTTCTTGCCTTATTGAGTCTAAAAAATTCTGTCATTAAATAAGAAAGAAATACTATAAAATTTAGTGGTAGCAGTCAGCCATTTGTGGCACAGCGCTTGAATCACTGCATATGGCCCCCGAGCGCATAATGTAGCGTTAAACAGAAATAAAACAAGGAATCTAAAATATTGGAAGGTAGGCTAATATAAAAGAATTTATTTGTCAAACAAGCGGTTAAAAATTAAATGATACTGAATATATCAGAGATGCATGAAACTTTTTTTAACAGTTACAATTAAGTAACTGCTGGAACGCTCTATGTACATTTAACTAGTTTTAAGAAGTTTTATTAATATTAGTCGATATTTAATTTCCAGCATAAAGATAAACAGAAATCAGTAATTTTAATTAGCATATATGCTGTAAAATTTCGTGCAGTAAGCACCGTGACTCTGTACAATCGTGTGTGCAATTCCTTAACCTTCCTTCCTTGAATGGGTCTAATCGCCCCAGTCCTATAATGCTTTTCATTCGATTCAAACCAGAAAAAATTTCATAAAGTACATTAAATAAATAACACAAAGATTTAAGTTAAATAAGTATGTAAAATGGATTTAAATAAAATTTCTGGTGTGAAATATTTTAATCAAGTTTGAGTAAAACTTCAACAGGGTAGGAAGGTTAAATAATTAATTTAATTAAACTGCTTAAATAAATGCCAAAGCGTTGTGTATTCATTTCGTAGCACGAGATTTCTTATGAGTCATGCAGGGATCATAAGTGACCAAGAAAATATTTTAAGTTTATCAATCATGTAGCCAACATGTTTTATAACCTACCCTGCAAAATACAATTACTAAATACTAAATAGAAATAAAGAATTAAAACAAAATGTAATAGAAGCAAAATAAATACAACACAAAAATTTATTTACATGTTACTAATTAAAAGTTTTAAAATTGAAAATGGATGAAATTACAAAATGTTTATTATGGGGTTATTATGGGGTTAAAGGTTATTAATGGGATTTTATCAAAATCTGAACAAACATGAAATTTTTAGCATAAAAGGGGTACTATTTTTACTCAAAATTTTAATAACATATTATGTTACACCTAGAAACTGTCAATAAAAGAGGAGTATCTTCTTGTGATGAACTGCTTTCCGCGTTTTGTACTGTTCGTATCTATGAGGCTCGGGGGAGTACATCTGCAAACTTTTGACAGTCCTGGGAGCATGACGAACAGCTATTTCTCTGGCCTACATCTATACAGTCCACTTGTGAGATCATGACTCCGTGTACACCTCCTTGCAGCTAATCTTTTCTAAACGCTGCTAAAATCTAGGAATTTTTTAAAAGAAGGATATGACTTCTAGAGCTAACATATTTTTCAAACTTAACTGATCATTCTCTCTTGAGAGCAGAAACAATAATAATCCATTCTTTTTCCTCCATCCAATGGAAAAAAATACATTTTTCTATGATTGGTTGGCTTTGTAATTGTATGTGTTATGTTTCCACCTATAGTAAAGTGCTGGGTGTGTCCAGTACCTTGAATCTGCATACTGCTCGATCTCTTTCTTGCCATTTGACCTCTACCACATCTCTTCAGGATATTTTATGATTTCCTGTTGTCAGTCGCTGTTGGATTTCTTAGTTCCCGTTTTAGTCTGAAACCCATCATTTCCAATTACGATAACGCTTTACAGTATGTTATCTTATAGGTTTTAGTTAACTTGATTGCCTTAACCCTTTAACGTTCATTGGTTTCGCCACGAAACCACAAAATTTTAATTCCTATATGCAACACTGACACCGGTATTTTTACCTAGAAATATCCCTTTTATTATGTATGTGAAAAATCACGTTTTCTTATTTAGAAATATATTTGTTCTTAATTACCGGTGTCATTCATTTATTTTGACATCTTAGCAATGAAAATGCTTTGATCGTTAAAGGGTTAAAATAGTGGGACTTGTATTATGTACTTTCCACCAGTAACAAAATATCATAAACGTTTCGAAATAATAGTAAGACTACCAGAGGTGATAAAAATTACAAAGTATAAATTCGCATGCTTTTATGCATTGTGGTGTGGAAGAGTGTGCAAGGTAATATTTTGTACTACTTAATAAACACTGAAGAGCCATTACATTATGTCCAACCTCTATCTATAATAATGAGATAGCCCTAAAACAAAATCATGGCGCATGCGCGGTTGATGTTGGAGTATATAAAGTCCCCATGCGTTATATATTAAAACTTCGAGCGATTAGTGACATAATGGGAAAAGCAGTAGATTTATCATACTTTCATAAAGATAAAATTGTTATGGCTCGGAGAGTAGGTACCGTAATTTCGGGTGTATAAGCCGCGGATCAAACAATTCTTTTTCGAACCAGAATTTTTTAAGAAACAAATGTAACTTCTTAGATCGACGTAAATATTTGTTTTCAATCACTAAATAAGATTTCTGGGTCCAAAAAGAATTGTTTGACCCGCGGCTTATACACCCGAAGTTACGGTACGTCGTTTTCAGAAACAGTGTGTTTGCGGAATGATTACGTGCACTCATTGGAATCACGTGTCTAAAGGGATGTATGGATAGTTAACAGCATGTCACCGGGCAGCAGTGCGTTGCCCGCTTCGCATTTATTCTATAAAAGAGAAGGGATATTTGCGCATTATTTGTCGAGACCAAAAAGCTACAGCAGTAGCGACTCAGAGAGTGTTTCTTAACACATTGCAGAATGCACTGCTGTATTATGGGCCTACGAAGACGACGACTGAGTCACATCATTGCACTGATGGCATGTTATCGACGGCAATAGGCCCAATAATATCGGAATTAAACCATAAATAAAGTGAAAGAAATATGTATGGTCCAATGAATCACGCTTTTTTTCGTCACATCGACGGGTAAGTACGAATACGCCAATTTCCAACGAAAAACCTGGATTCTGGTACATAGTTCTGGTAGCGGCACTCACAATGTGCGGGAATTGCAAGACCTGTGGGTGAGCGCTTAGTACAAGATGCCTAAGACTGCACATCAGAAAATTATCGAGTCAATGGTACACCGAGTGCTAGTAGTTTTGAGATCGGAAGTGCCCTACGTCATATTAAAGTGGTCATAATGTAATGAAACGACGGTATACAAATTGAAACAAAGTACACTAAATCGCACTTAACTTCTGCTTGTTTTAATCTACCATTGTTGACAAAATCGACAGTAGATTTATGCTTCTTGAACTGGATAATTTATTTTAATTATTTAAATAACTTTAAAATGTTACGTAATTTGCTACTTTAAGACAGTGTTCAGACGAGACGTGAATATATGTAGTGTATTATCTTGTAATTGCTAGTAAAGTAACTATGGAGGTCGTCACAAGACGAGGACGGTAGCATTTTTTAAGCAAATCAAAAGTTTGTGATTGCCACAGAAAGAAACTTCCACCAGTAAATTGTAATTGAAAATTTAGTCTTGTTTAAATACGTTATTGATGTGGAGTTTCTGTCAAAAAAATGGATAAAAAAATCTATTTATTCTCATTAGTGATAGTTATCACATGTATTAAAAAAGTTTCACTTAAACTGACAGGAGGTTGTCTTAGTTGTCATAATATGGCGGAACAGCTACCGATGAACCCCCAGGGGGATACCTTCTTTAGATATTCACGTACTTCACAACCCCGGGCACCTGAGTGATCTTTCTCCTTTCATTTTCCTCTTACTCCTTTGGTCTTCCTTTCATCTTTATTTCACTCTCACTGTGGTTTCCTTTTCGTAGGTGAGGACAATTCCGCATCAGCCGATATCATCCTGTATATCGACTGATGGGGAATTGTAAACCACCCACGTGTTGGCCGTACGTGGCGACCCGTGTCCCTGGAAAGGGGGATCCTGGCAGTTGAGGGAGACCGACACACTGTTATGGCCTCTGCTTCAAATAGACGGGAGGTGCATATTGCTCCCGTATGCACCAATCGGCTGGTCAGCTGACTTCTGTCACTGGATTTAGGGATCAAGTGAGCGAGCATTTACTTTCCATCTCGTTAAGGGTGGAGACTGGCATAGGAATGGCTTGTGACCGTATGGGTCCTGGTTAGCACTGGTGCACGAATGTTCATGCCCTTGATGGGCTCGGTAGTGGGTGGTGCGGCCGGGGTCTCAATTGTATTTTTCTAACATGGATTGAAAAACTTCACTTCCTTCCACTTCTCTCCCTCTTGGAGAGCAACGACTGGGCAGAATTCATCATACACTCGATTTTTCGTAATTAAACGCACTGATAGCCGCTCACATAGTTCGTTCAAAAAAACCTCGCCATTTCTTATTATTACAAAAACATTTCAATCTGTCTTAGGGGATGCTCACTCTCTAAAAAAATTACAGTCTGGGGATCTACTGGTTGAAGTTTTTACAGCCAACCAGTCACATTTTCTGTCCAATAGTAATACAATAGGCACCTTCTCTGTTTCTGTTAAAGAACATCAAACTTTAAATTCTTGCCGTGGTGTAATATCTGAACCAGATCTGTTATTTTCCACAAAAGAAGAACTTCTAACTAACCTAAAGGATCAAAATATCATAGATGTTCGCGTCATCACCATCCGTAGGAATGGGCAGATAATTCCTACCTAATTGCCGTGGTGTAATATCTGAACCAGATCTGTTATTTTCCACAAAAGAAGAACTTCTAACTAACCTAAAGGATCAAAATATCACAGATGTCCGCCGCATCCGTAGGAATAGGCAGATAATTCCTACTAAACATATAATACTAACCTTCAATAGCCATATTTTACCTACTAGAATTAAAGCCGGTTATTTAAATTGTCTAGTCCTACCTTATATCCCTAATCCCATACGTTGTTTTAAATGCCAGCATTTCGGCCATACCAATACTACCTGTCGTGGCACTGTTACCTGTGCACATTGTGCAGATGTTGGCCACGACAGTAAAATTTGTGAAAAACCTGAATGCTGCGCGAATTGCAAAGGTGATCATGCATCATACTCTCGCTCCTTTCCTATTTGGACAAGTGAAAAAGAGATCATTACTATCAAAATAACCCCAAAACTTCCTTACCCTTAAGCCCGTAAACTTGTCGAATCTAGAACCCCATGTGTCGGTGTAACGTACTCTAGCTTACTCAAGCAAGAATCTAAACCTGTAAGTCACATTAGTTCTCAGACTGAATCCTCCTTTCCACCTAACTGTTCACCTGATAAAACATCTAGCACTATAGAGAAAAAGACCCGTGATGTACACTCCACTGCAGCCACAAGAGTTTTGCCAAAATTAGTGCTTTGGAAACCTTCATTAGAACCTGTAAAAATTGAATATCTAACTAGTCATCCACAGAAATCATCAAGCCAATTAAAAAATTTACCAAACACACTGAAAAAATCCTGCTTCATCTGCATCAAATTTCCATAAATCTGATGCTAGTCAGACAGTGAGGACAATTCAAAAGACTAAGAAAAACAAGACTATTCGGGGCTCGAGTAAAGACAGGAAATCATGTCATAGCCCATGTGGTACCAATTTAAAAGATCCAAAACAGATGAACACGTATGTGGAGGAGGCTATGGAGTCGGCCTCCTACGACTCGAGTGAAGAAGAGGAGAATATTGTTTATGAAGAATATACGCCGAACAGATTTTGCCTTTTTTAATTCTATACTATTTAGATTGTTTTTATGTATTTTTGTGCATCTTATGCATTGTTTATATTTTAACAAATTATTTCAACCATACATTTTAACATTTCATAATCTAGAATCTCAGCTTTGTTTTAATAATATAGTTTTTAACTTGTTATATCTCCTTTAAGTTTTCTGTTTTGCCCACAATGATTGATTTTAATTGTATTGTGACATTGCATTATTTTATTTTTAACCGTTTGAGAGGCGGTGGTTTCATAGGTATACCACTTAATTTTAATTCCCAAACGCCACACTTGCACCGGAATTTGTTAGAAAAAATTACTGTTTATTGAATGCATTAAATTATAGCCTTTTCTTATTTACAAACAAAGTTGTTTTTAAATTCCGGTGTCAGTCATTAATTTCAACACTTACGCAATGAATTTGCCCTTCCCTGAAAAAGGTTAATCTTGTTTTTATGTAATATTCATTCATCTTATTCATTGTTCTTCATCTTATTTTATCATTTATTACCCACTTCTACATTTTTTGTCACTTAGTGCTTTTATAGTTTTGTCCTCTTTTAATTGTTTTTTTACTATACATCTCTTTGCTGTTAGATTTTAAAAACCTTCTGTTTTCATTTCGTCTTTGTCTTGGTGCAGCACGTCCCTAAAGAGACCTTGCGCCATACAATCCCATACAACCAACCAACCAGCTACCGATGAAGTAAACTTGCAACAATAAAAATAAATGCCAGTTTTTTCTATTATTTTTTATGGTAATTTTCAAGTAAAGAGACGTTTAAGAAAGAAGTTTTTTACATAAATTTATTGGTGGCAGTTTGTTGCTGTGGTAATTAGCAATGGAATTAATAATAAAAAAGAGAAGACACATAGTGTATAGTCGAGTACTTGCAAATGAAGTAACTGAGGAGGTTTCACAAGATGACGACTGTTTCTTTTAATTTGATCAACAATTTCTTCCACCAGTAAAATTGGATAGAAATTTTTTTCTAATTTAAGCACCTTATTGATCGGCTAAAGCACATTATTGTCGGATTTCTCCCAAAAATCTGGTAAAAAATATCAATTTGTTTTTACAGGTATTAGTTTGACCAATATTATAATCTTTTCACTAACACAAACAATAGGTTGTCTTGATTGTCACTGTGGCTGAATTATCACCGCCAAGTAAATTTTCATCAGTAAAAATTAATGTCAGTTTTTACCATTAAACTTTATTGAAATTTTCCGTTAATGACCATTTAAATAAAGAGAAATTTTCTATTTAAATTTACTGGTTGACGTTTTTCTCTATGGTATTGGTTACCTCGAAAGCGGTTACTGTTGGAACTTCACTATTTTAAGTATGTATCAGTTCCTCTTTCTCAATAGTTCCATGTAATTAACCCCCGCGATAGTGGTTACAGTTGAAGCTTCACTATTTTTTTGCCCATGCTACTTCCTTTTTCTTAATAGTTATTTGTACGGTTGTTGGAATTTCAAACCAGGAAATCTTTTGGTACCAGCATTTTTTTTATAAAAAGTTTCCCCTTAACCCTTTGCGGCACGGGTAAAATCTGTAGTAAAATGAGAAATTATCGACTGACACCGGAATTCACAAAGGAATTTTTTAGATATTTTGAATGCCTTAATTTAACCTTTTATTGTAAAAGCAAAATTTTACTAAAATTTTATTGGTGCCGTTCACAAGTTTAGAATTAAAATTAGGTATCCCAGACCGGGCACAGTGTGCCGGAAAGGGTTAAATAAGACGAAATTTCAAGCGTTTGAAACTTCAGTTATGTTTTAGCTACGCGACCTTGAAAATTGCGGGATCCGTACGAATCCTGTAAGATTTCTTATGTGTCTTACAATTACCTCTATTGATAATGAAATGAAATAACAACATGCAGTCATCCGAATAGCAGATATTTAAGATGTTAAACCTTATTCTTTCTAATTAGAAAATGTTTTTCTATATTTATTATTTTTTATCACAGGGGCAAGTTATTCGCTTCGAATAAATAGTTTCACGTGTAATATTTCTTAAACGTTTGGAGGGCGGTGGTTTGTTAGTACATGTACACAATCTTTTTTCTTAGTTTGAAATAAATTTGTTTTAAAATTCTGGTGTCAATCACTCGTTTTCGAATTTAACGAATAGGAGAACTTTGCCCCGAAATGGTTAAAAGGTTTTAATTGAAGATAAATTTTTTTATTTATACGGTACTGCGATTTCCGAAGTAAAATAAAAATAGACAAGTGCCAGTTTTACAAAAATAAATGAATTATTTCAATAAATTATCTTTTATTAACTACGGATTTAATGAAATGCAATTAATTATTTTTTTCAACTAATTATAGGAGGATATTCTTTTTATATAAATTTCACTATTAAAATGTTGTGTATTTCTAATAATTAGTAAGCTTATCTTATATAAAATTGGTCACTATTCGTAGAAATTGCATTGACCATTTAAGTCTAATATTCAAATCTAAAGAGTTTCCTATAAATAATGGCTTTTGTTTTATTTTTATATATTGACAAAATGTATAGATTCTGATTTAACTCAGGTATTACAGAAAATGAAAGAAGTATTTAACCCTTTGAGCTCTGCTGGTAGAAATTTCTACCACTTAATTTTAATTCCGAAATGTCACAACGACACCAGAAAATTCAAAAAGATTTCTTTGAAAAAGGTTTAATGCATTTTGTCGTGTATATCGTTTACCGATTTTTTTCCTTACAAAATACTGGTACCAATGTGACATTTAGAATTTTGAAGAAATTTACCCACCAGAACTCAAAGGGTTAATACTGTTTTTATTATATATTTTATTTATTCTTATTTTATTCTTAGTCTTAATTATAGCATTCAAAACATATTTAGTTTCAATGAAAGAGATATGATAAATACAAAAAATTTTCGAACATACACTGTACTGCAAAAAAAAAAAAAAAAAAAAAAAAAAAAAAAAAAGTCTGTCAAAAAAACCTTTGTGTTAGGCGTCAGTGTAAATGCTCTTTAAAACATGGAAGTCTTTTTAAACGCTTTAAATGTTCACCACATGTCTGCGCAACAATAACAGATTAAAAAACAGCACGAGCAGGGTACGGGCCAATTTTTACTTACGACGCTTGGATTGGGGCTGGACCCGGGCTCTACGTTTTTCTGTAGGCTCAGTCCGGGCTGGACTCTGGCCTTGCTTTTTTATGAAGGATCGTGCTGAGCTGTGCCTAACTTATTTTTGCGTACCAAGCCGAGATGCATTTTCAGAAAGAATCACGTTTTGAGCACAAGCCTTGGCGAGTTGGCAAAAGCGAGCACGTTCAGCTAGCTGCATCGCCAAACACAAAATAAACTAAGTTCAAGTGTGTCATAAAACATATGATTAATGGAAATATATTTATTACAAGAGAATCTGTACTACTGTTTTTAATTAACTTTTCAATTTCTTCTATCATAGCGCTTAACACTAGAACCGCGGGAAAATTCAGCCAAGTTTTATAAAAATATTTCCCACCGGAATTTTTATTTAGAACTGTTTAAGTTATTTATTGAAATAATTTTTGCTCAGCTTATATTTAGCTTATTTTACAAAAAGTTTTCTTGTTCAAATCGGCATCTCTTCATATGATACGGGTCAAAATGACCCGTCGCCGCGGTTCTAGTGTTAAGGAAATGATATTTTGAATTGAGAGAAAAAAAAAAACCTATTTTTAGATGTTTTGTGAAACTTAAAGCATTTTAATCTGAAAAAGCTCTTTGTTTTAAAATATGTTTTAATCGTAATAAACGCTGAATAACATTTCCTCTTATTATAATCTTTGCTTGATAACATTTACGTTCATTTACATTTAAATGAACAATAAACGCGATCTATTTGGGTTGCTATTCGCTAGGCATTTGACGTCACAAACAAAAAATGTGCGTAGCATTGACTTCATCTCCGCGCCAATCGTTGTTCTGGCGATAAGGTGCTCAAAACGTGATTCTTTCTAAAAATGCAGCCGGGATTCATTTCATTCTTCCTTGAATTCACGAACAAATTATTTTTGCCCCGGTTTTGATCCAGCCAGTATGTAAATCATTGTCTTGGCGTGATCAAAGATCAAAGATCACGCGATCCAAGATCAAAGATCATAATCACCATCCGATCGAAGATAATTAAAATTTGCCCTCGCCCAGAAATTTTTTCAAAAAATGTATGTGTTTTTAAATCACCATTATACTATAACTAAGCTTTAAAAAATTTTCTTTAATTTTTTCATTATTCTTTTCGAAATAATAGTAGATATCAAAGCTTTTTAAATTGCAGCAAAATTAAAATACAATAAAACGTATAAAAACGTACCTGCCTATGACGGAATCGAACTTTAAACTAAAAAATGCATTCAACCATGCAATGTGAATACAGTAATACATGAGTAAAAAATGTATAAGTTTATACCTTCTAAGAAGGGAAATTGTCTATAGCGCTTTTTTTCCTTTCGTGTACAATTTTATCTTAATGTTCCACTGCGCGATTTTTTTCAAATTTTATGAAAAAAAAAATCAAAATCTATATATAGATCTAACAATGCGAAAAATAGTAAATAAAAAATTAAGTTTCAAAATTTTAGCTAAACTTGATATTTTATGGCGTGTGTCCTATATACACAATATATTTTCAAATAATTCATGTATTTTAAATGGGCTTAAATAAATCAATTTTATTTGCTTAATACTCTGCAACTTGCTTCATAATATTTTGAAGTATTCAGTAAAAATAATAAAAGCATATTTTGTCTTATAGCTTGATCATTTTTTTTTCTGCTCCGAAGAACAAATTAGAGTTTTTGTCAAATGCAAACATCTGACATATACAAAATAAGTGTTATTTCATTCTTTGGACTACTTTTGATCAGTTAGCACGATCATAATGGCCAAATTAATGACCCATAATAAGAATTATAATGCTTTTAGATATGTGCCAGTTGTGGAATACAGTGCATTCAAGGATTAAAAGATTTTATTGTATACATTTTTTTTATAATTTTATGTCTCCATTACATGGAATATGGATTATTAATTTTAATGATAACTGAAAAATCTATATGTAACAATTAGATGTTCTGAAAACGATTTTGTGCAATAAAGAAATTTTTTGTCGCAGTCTACGTGAGTTAAAATTACAAATTTAAAAAAAAAAATGTTTTTTGTTCAGAAATCCTCGGTGCGAGTAAAACCCATTTTTTGTAGAAATTCATTCATACCAGACCAGGCTTTGGCCGAAATTTTAACATTTATAACGAGCGGGGCCAAACATTTTTTTTTATGATCTAAGCCGAAACCGAGCCTGAAAATTTAGGCCCGTACAGAACTCTATAACAGATATCCTTTTTTAATTTTTATGAAACATGTTTTAAAAAAAACATGTTAGGAGTTTTTTTTAAATGTCATTTATTATTTTGTCTTTCGTTATCATAAACTTAAATCACAAAAAAATCAAGTTTTATGCTTCTAAAGATGCATTTGTAAAATAAAATGTTTTTTTTTTAATTAATAAATACTGTTTTATTTGAATGAAAAACTTATTAGCATCTTTAGAATACTTATGAAATTTTCTTTGTATTAATTTATTAAGTAACTAAAACAAACTCCAAGAAAACTGTAACTTTAATCTTTTAAGTAAAATAAGTATTTCATTAAAGTATTATTTATTTTGTTTATTATTATCGCATCTTATAAGCTAATGCCAAAACATGATTCTAAGAATATGATAATCCCTTCTGAACGAAATATTCTAAATTAATCCTTTGTTCCCATGTTCTCATTAACTATATAAAGAAGGTTCTAGTCACGCCTTTAAAATCTTTAAAGACTTTCATAAAAATACTTTGTATCTAATCTAAAGGAAATGCCGCCCATTTATTTTCTGGTTTAGTGAATTTTCTTTTTTGCCACACTCTTTATCAGCAACAACTGCTTTTCATTACTATATTTTTTTATATATTTCGTACATTCCTTCTACGTTTAACGGAAAATGTCAACGCAGCTTAAATTTTTTTGATTGATTTTTTATTCCATAAATTTGAACATTATTTCTTTTTTCCCTTGAATAACATGCACGTAGATTTTCTTAATCTTCTATAATAATGTTCTGTGTTCTACTTCTGTGTATTTGATGAAAAATAACAATTCTTTTAATAACTCCGATTATTTATTAAGAAATAAGATGTATGATATAGAACTTATCTTGAAAATTGTGAAGTTTTTAATTATTTTACATGTTATAATATGATTATTTAACTAATTTGTTTTGTCTCTTTTATTGATTTTTTGATAAAAGAGTTTTACTTAATTATAATTAAATATGGTATTATAATTTCGTAATGATTAATAACATATAGCGTTAGGTTGTAAAGGGAATTTTTATTTGCCGACAGTATAACATCTGCTTCCGTAAAATCGGACCCTGCATTCTATGATATCAGGCTGCATGTGAGAAGTGGAATATAGATGTTTGCCATTTCTTAATTATGCTTATTGTTTTCTGTGTACGTAATGTCTTAATAAATATGAATAAGAGTAAAACAAAAAAGCGAAAATTAAGTCATAATAATTCAAGTCTCTAAATTAAGTCGAAACAACCTGTGAAATTGCTATTGAACCCTTAACACTAGAACCGCCATTAGGAGTCAAAATGACCCCTGCTAGATTGACAATAATAGATTCGAACCAGAATTTTCTTCATAAGATATCTTAAAAGTATATAGCACAAAAATAGACTAATTAAATAGTTTAAAATTATAATTCTGGTGAGAAACACTTTTTGTAAAACTTGTATAAAATACCCGGCGGTTCAAGTGTTAACTGTAACATTTTTTGACAACATAAATTAACTAGTTGGATGTGTCAATCCCAAAACTTTCTTCTATCTCATAAGTACATTTTAATATTAAAAAAAAAAAAAAAAAAAAAAAAAAAAAAACGTGGTGACCCCCAAAGTTACCCACTATCGAATTTCCTGAAACATTTAACCTAGCCTAACGAGATTCAGGTATCCGAAAAGCCTAAAACGCAAAATTTAATTAATATTCTGAGAAAATGAGCTTAGTAGTGCCTCATGTTGCGTATTTTATACTAAAACCTAATAAGCATTTATTTATGTCAAGATTTAACAGAATCTGAAATTTGATGGAATTTCGTCCATTAGTTCTTGAGATATAGTTATAACAAAAAATTTGCAAAACGTAGCACAGCAACACCATATCGTAGACAATTTATGCCAAAAAGTAAAAAAGCGTCTAATTATGTTATGGTGTAAAAGAATCTGAAGCTTGATGAAATTCTGCGCATTAGTTCTTGAGATATAGCTAGTTAAAAAAAACCGTGTAAAATATAGCACAGCAGCACCATCAGTTGAAGGATTTATAACAAAACTTAATCATCGTGTAATTATGTTATATGTCATTTTGTAACAAAATCTGAAGTTTGATGAAATTCTGTGCGTTGGTTGTTGAGATATAGCTATCAGAAAAATCGTGCAAAATGCAGCATAGCTGCTCCACCTGTTGCAAGGTTAATAGCAATATGTAATCAGCGTCTAATTATGTTATATATTCTAGTGTAACAGAATCTAAAATTTGATGAAGTTTTCTGCATTAGTTCTTGAGATATAGCTATCGCAATAATCGTGCAAAATGTAGCATAGCAGCACCACCTATAGGGCAGTTCACACCAAAACCTTATCAGCGGCTATGTATCTCAAGGTATCGCGGAATCTGAAGTTTGGTGACATTCTGTGTATTAGTTCTTGAGATATAGCTATCATGAAAATCATGAAAAACGTGACATAGCAGCGCCACCTGCTGGCCAATTTACACCAAAACTTAATCATCGTCTATGTATATCAAGGGGTCACAGAATCTGAAGTTTGGTGAAATTCTGTGCATTAGTTCTTGAGATATAGCAATCTTGAAAATCATGAAAAACGTAGTATAGCAGCGCCACCTGCAGGCCAATTTTCACCAAAAACCAATAGGCACTAATTCATATCAAGGTCTAACTGAATATAAAATTTTATTAAATTTCGAGCATTAGTTCTTGAGATAGAGCGCCCACAAATTTTTTGTCACATACAGACAGACAGACACACAGACAGACAGACAGACGGACAGACTCACAGACAGACATTTTCTAAAAATAGTCGAAACGTGTTCAGGACCTTCTAAAACGTATAAATCCGTCGAAAACCGGAAGTCGAAAATTTTCATGAATCCAATACTTTCTTCTTGTAAAGATAGAAGAAAGTAAAAATAGGAGTTAAATACCACATTTTTCATACTAACTGTTAAACTGTTTTGTCTCATTTTTAACTCACTTATGCAGTGCTGCCAGTGGGCTACTTTTTTAAAATCCAGATTTCTTGATTCGCACCACTTTTTTGAAACGGCAAATTTCCCTTTTGTTTTCGCCTTTATTAACACGAGGTAGAACCCGTCAAATTTTGACGAAAGAAAATGTTTAAGGAGGAACTGTTTCATTAACTTATAATAAACCTACAAAATTAGTTATAGTAAAAAATGCATTTTATGATGGTACGTTTGACTCTTAAACAAACGATATTTATCGTCAAATTGACAAAATGCTATATCTATAAAACGCAGTTGTAGAAATTGTTAAAATTAATCTTTAATCGTATGTGTAAGCAGTAAAAAATAATAACGATATACAGGGTGTCTATAAAAGAACTCCGGGGTTTTAAAAATTCATATCTCACTAACTATAAAAGATAGCAAAATTTAGTCGATTGCTCTGAAAAGAGTTGTTCAAAAAGTTTTACTCATACGAATTGGGAATGTTTGCATCAACTGTTGGCGGCGCTTCAGGGCGTTGACCTTGAAATGATGGCAACTCCGCAACAAAAGGCTCAATGTGTTATTTGGCTCATAGAAACGACAGAAATTTTTTCTGGGGGCATATCAAGAATCTTGTGTATGCAGAGAAAATTCGTGATGTTCAACATCTCAGGGAACCAATAGTCAATTGTGTGGCAACCGTCCCCCCAGACATGCTCGCCAGGACATGGGAAGAGGTAGAATACCGTTTAGACGTCTGCCGTTCCACTAACGGGGCTCATATAGAATGTTACTAAGTGTTAAAAAAAACTTGAAAATGTAAGCTTTACAGTCATGTATAAAACATGTATGTATGTTTTTTATTTCATTAAAATATTTTGCCTCAAAACCCCGGAGTTCTTTTATAGACACCCTGTATTATTATGATAAAGTTATCAATTAAGGTTCTTATGCTTGTATTCCAAAATGATAAAAAGCAAAATTTATTCAACTTTCACCGTTTTTTCTAACAGAAAATAATTAAATATTTATTTTTTCCCTTTTAATGAGAAAATGGCAACATAAAGATACAGCACTCATGTTTTTCTCATTTTTCCTCTGCTTTAAATAGAAATGGAGTACTCCTGTTGCCACGGTTAGAAAAGAGGCATTAAAAGCTACAAAAAAGTAATATTTCAAAAACAAATTAAGATACTGCTTTCAAACAAATTTCATTTAAAAGTATATTTTTTTTCCTACACAATGGGGTAAAAATTGAAAATGTGCGACATTAAGAAGTTAAAAAACTTTTAGTAGCAAAAATTGCAATACCGAAATTTATTTAAAATTTGAAAGTGTTGCCATGCGCAAAATGACGTATGCGTTACGCATAGATACGTTTGGCCTTTATAATATGGATGGTTTTAAATAAGGCGCATTCTACTATTTCCAAAGAATGGTGCCGGTCAAGAATCTGGATTTACAATAAGTAGCCCATCTGGCAGCACTGCACTTATGTGTCTTTAAAAATAATTGACGAGCGAGTGTCTAGCGAATTGTATAACGTAGACCAATTTAAGTTTTAAATATCATGCCTTATTTCACATAAATAAAGAAGCCACTTTTGAATACGAATACTTCTCATAATTTTTATGGTGGTGCGGCTTTGCAATTAAGGTACGTAATTTTTAAAATCAGAAAGTTCTGATGCTTTTAATATAAAATATACGTTCCCGTTCTGTAAATTTATCACTTTTTGAATATAATTTTTTCTATTTTGCAGTTGTTTTGATGTCGATATTTATTTATTTATTTATTTTTACTTTAGAAAATAAATTTTAAAGGTTTCAAAACATTCTTTACCTTCTTTAAATTGAGACTTTTATATTCCCATTTTTTATTTTATTAATGCAGTTATTAAATTTTATTTTTAGTAACCTGGAAAATTAAGTTTTGAAAAAGGAAACACAAAAAAAAGAAAGGCTGAATGGTAGGCGATAATATAAAACTCTTGAAAATTATATTAATTTAAACCAATAACATATAATTACAATCTAATGCATTTAAAATAGAATAATAAATTAGATTCTCCCAAAACTGACATTACTCTAAAACATGCTATTAAATATTTTTATTTCTGTTTAATGAATTTTCTTTAAACTACTTCCTTTTATATAGCTTTAAGGAGAAAGAGACCATTTTTAGTAATTGCTTTTAAATTCGTAGTGATATCTTTTCGTTTAAATTCAATTTAAATCGTGATAAATTTATAAAATACTCGAATATAATAAAATTAATAACTTTAATATCCTCTCATCACAGACTGCTACTCGAGAAATAGCCCTCAGGAAATTTAAAATTTTAAATAACGTTGTTACATTAATTTACTAGGCATGCCATAAAGATTAATAGTTCCTAGCTTCAGAAAATCGAACACGCAAGCTAAACTAATTTTTGTTCAAGGGATTTATGTGCCTCACGTGATTTATGTTAACAATAAAGGTTTTTAAAGAAAATTTAAAAACATACTTTTTAAGAGTTTTTTACTACAGAACAGAAAATTCATTTTTTTTAATTAAAACGATTTTTCTAATATTAAAATTAATCTTTTGGATGTTTTCAGATGATTCTGTAAAGATATCACTCATGAGATCCCAACAGTTTAACCGTAGTTCGCGAAGCGACCAGTGTATTCGAATAATATTTTTCACATTAGTTGGAGAATTTCTGTGGTTAAATAAGACGGATTTTATTGTTTGAAAATACTATAGTTGCTCTGCGGACCACGTATGAAAATACCTAACATATTCAAAAATATCTTATGATATACAGTGGCCGTCGTCAGATCTATTCTTTCTTTCGTTGAAAAAAAAAATGTGCGAAAAATTTATTATCAGATAAAGAATATTTTTCTGCAAAACAGCTCTTGATTTCCCATTACTAGAGGGGAATATTTAAAAATAAAAATTCCTTTACGAAATGTATATACAGGGTGTCTACAATTAAATGACGGAACTTTACAGACGAAACTGAATAGTTTCGAATGTTATGCAATGTTTTTTCAGAATTTTGTGAAATTTTGCGTCGGACATAAAGAAGCGATCCAAATCTGTTTGAGTGAAAAACATAGTTCAAAATTACTCCGCCAGATGGCTGTTTTGATGAATTTTGCATTTAACATACATTTATGATAATTTACAAATTTTATTGCAACAAAATTTCTACAAAACTTTTTTTACCAATCAGAAAAATCGAATTCACCTTACACATGAGCGAGTCAAGAATCGCCACTTTCGTAATCGGCGAGGCTAACAAAAAAGACAGGCTAACGAAAAGACTGCGGTGCACCCCAGGTATCTTTTTTAACAGATCGCTAGAATGACGTAGCGCTCTATTCGTGCATCCGCATTCGTGATTTCGAGCATCATGTGACACCAACGGTCTGTAAAAAATGATACGTAGAATCCACCGCGGTAGCCAGTCTTTCTCCTTAGCCTCGCGTAATCGGTATCTTATCCGATCCCTAGACTTCAATCCATGTGACTTTTGGCATTTAAAACTTCTGGTAAGTCGTAATAATCCAAAATATTCTCCTGATCTAGCACTTCCGTTGGTTGGTGGTTCTGATGGATGGAGCTCGGATTGTTGATTTTTCTACCATTTAATTCTAATTCCGAAATGTCACAGGGGCACCGGAATATTCGACCAAATTTATTTTAAAAAGGTTTAATGCATTTTTACGCGTATATCATATACAGAGATTTAACCTATTTTATACTCAGTATGAAGTTCTGAGAATCGGGTACTTGTTACATAGGTGAATAATAAAAGCGAAAATTCTGCATTTAGCGTTTGGTAGCATTGGTAAGATATCAGAAAATTCCATTTTACTAGTTATCCATGTTGCTAAATTAGTGGATTTTTTATTGAATATTTAGCATTTTTCCAAATAACAGTTCATGTTGTATGTCCTGCAAGTAAATAGAATGAATTTCCCTATTCGTAATACGTGATTGATTTTTGAATGAAAAAAAGTATATTGCAACAAGACAGGTAAAATCTTCCAGAACTCAACATTTAAAACTGAGTAATTTGGTTGACGTCATAGTGTTTTTCTATATAACTTTCAGAAATTCATACAAGAATCGGGTTTTGGGATGAACCTTTTAAAAGCAAAATGCAACAATTGATCTATTTATGAAAAAAAAATGTATTGCAAAATGTATTGCTATCTCAAAGTACTTAGGTAAATATTGACCAATAGTAAACATCAGAAATGTCTTCTAATTTATATAAACTGAGTCATTTTATCAAAATCTATGACGCAAGAGAACATAAAAATGTTCAAATCCATGTTTTTATATTAATAATAGGAAATAGATGTGTGTTTTTCAAAAATTTATCAAATTAACTATCAATAGCAGATTTTTGTCGATTATCTATAGGATCAAATTTCCATCATAATTTGACAAACAAGAAAAAATAGTATTCCTGTAATTAAATAAATATTTTAAATATTTGTGTACATTTCAAAATAAAAGTTATAAAATCTGTTTATGCCAAGTATATATTATGTATACCTCATAAATCTATAGTTTCTCTTTTTAAAAGTCTGTGTAAAATACAAAAAAGCATTTTAAAACTTTTTTGCTAACTCTTTATATTTCCAATAATCTTAACTTCTTTAAGATCAAATTTCAGATAGGTTCCAAAACTTTTCTGAAAATTCCTTCATGAAACAGAAGCCGATAGAGAGTAAATGAATCATACTTAGCTACGGTCGCATTCGTGAAAAAAATGTCTTTTTTTTCAAGTCAAATACACAGCATTTAATAAAAGTGTCAAGCACCTAAAGAATGTGTTCAATAGCAAGGTTTAAAAGGTTGTTGCTAAATGTTTGAAAAACAAGTAAAGCATAGCATTGAATCCTAATTTCTATACGATTGAGATTAAAAAATCATTGCAAAAGTTTTACTCATAAGTACGTCAGTGTTAAAGCATTACTAAAGTTTTTAATTAATCTTAAGATTATAAGTTTTTATGTAGGGTAACACCCCCAGTAATTGGCACATTAAGAATTTGTCTTTAAACTTCCTTCAATTTTCATTACAAAGAAATAAGATATTTACTTGGAAATATTTTTAAATCAAAGAATGCATATCTGTGCATCTATTTTGCCCACTAAAAGCAAAAAAAAATTGAAAAAGTATTTTTATAAAAATATATTTATAAAAAATTGCTGAAAACACCAGTAATTGTCACCTAGAGCACCAATGTGTGACAGCTTGTGATCCAGTAATTGGCACAAGTTTATTTTTTAAAAAAATTTTGCATTTTGCATTGGGTTTAATCGCTTTAAATGAATTAACTGTAGATGAAGATGCCATACTTCAGGTTTTTGTGAGTAAGAAATCAGCATATTAGTCTGAAATGTGAACACTTTTAAACAATACAATATACTTATATTAATACCCAGTAATTGTCATGCTGTCCCCAGTAATTGTCATATGAAGCTTTAACGGATTCCAGTTACTGATAATATTTCATATTTTCAAATAAAAACAAATGATAAACAAAATTAGTCTACAACTTTAAAAGTACTTCCAAAACAAGTGGTTTAATCTAAAATTCCTTGCGAATTCCTTGTAATTGGAATAGGTGCCAATTACTCGGAACTAGCAAAATTGAAGCACCATTAATTGGCATCTATCATTAATTCAGAAATCCAAATATTTTGTCGAAAATACTTTTACACAATTAAAGTAACCCTTTTTAACTAAATAAAACTGTTGTCAATTAAAATTTAAAATATATTATAAATCAGATAATAATGAATTGAAAAGAATGCCCTCCTTAAGGCAAAGAAGAAGCATTTGCTTCAAAAATGGCTATTCGATACAAGCCATAATTGTTTCTCTTTCCTAGGCACTATTGTCATCTAGTAGTATAAATCAAAGTTATAATCTTTAACGTAATTGAGCATATAACTGGTATATGGTCTTGCATTTTTAAAAGAATGGATATAAATATTATTTTAGGACATGTTTGTAGGCTGCGCCAATCACTGGTGCATGCCAATTACTGGGGGTGTTACCCTACATTTAACATTAATGAAAAACATCCAATATTCAGAATAAAAATTCTGTGGTATTTTCAGTTTACGAAATCACAGAATAAAAATTTACTACCTTAACCCTTTGGGCTCTGATGGTAGAATTTTCTGCCACATAATTTTAATTCCGAAATGTCATAATGATACCAGAAAATTCGACCAAATTTATTTGAAAAAGGTTTAATGCATTTTTTCGTATTTTGCGTTAACCGGTTTGTTTCTTTGTAAAATACTGGTGCCAATTTGACATTTGGAATTTTGAAGAAATTTACACCCCGGAGCTCAAAGGGTTAACCCTTTGCGGCACAGGGAGCTTCAATTGAGAAAGTGTTAAAATGACTGAATGACTCGAAAAATTATGTAAAAATTTATTTGAAAATAAGAAAAAAGGCACCCCTCCCCTCCCTTCATACGTAATAAACGAAAAAATTTATATCAGGAATCTGGTGGTATTGTGGCATTTCGGAATCAAGTTGGGTGTTCCATATACCATAGCTGCCAACTTGTACGGATTTTTCCTACCACTAATATTAAAAGGAAGTTTTTATCTTGTTTCATCGTTGGAAATCTGTAGATTTCAAAGATTGTATTAGGTAAAATTTTCTGTTAAATTTTAGCGGTAGAAAAAAATCCATCCAAGTTGGCAGCTGTGATATACTGGAACACTGAAACACAACGGAGTAAACTACTTCGCAAAGAGTTGTCAGTGATATCATTTGACTGCTTTTACTTTGTTTATTTTCCTATTGATAAAATGTCTAAAACAGAAGGCTTAAAAACGGTCATAACGTCATAACTAAGTTTTTTAACTTGTCTCGTTATCAGAAAACATTAATAAAGAATTTCTTTTGATAGATAGAATACTAAGTTGTAAAAATTTTTAATTAGTTTTTTAATTATATACTTATATTTCGCATTTGTGGAGGAAGTATTGGAAGCAGAGGGGGAAAAGAGGACCACATTTTCTCCCTGATGTTTGAAAACATATAAATTTTGATCACTTTTGGCTAAAATTAAGCATTTGTTACTCGTTAATAAAAATCCTGATTACTCATATGGGGTGCCCCGCTTGCCCCTGCGTTAATCGGGCCCTGAAGATATTCCCAATTAACGCAAGAAAGAAAAATATTTCAGAACTTTTATAAGATAACAATGATTTCTGTACATAAATTTTAGATGGATATACCACTCGCAGTAACATTTTTAACCACTTATCTGATTTGCCCGTATGTCGTACGGGGTTACTCAATCCATCGCTTTTAGCCTTTTGACACCACTAATATTTTAAATAACAATTTCATACTATTAACACTAGAATGACGGCGAGGGTCTAATTTGGCCCCTACCAAATGAATATATCTTGGTTCGTACCAGAAATTTCTTAACAAAATAAATATAAATCATACACATGATAAGAGGGTTAATTAAATAACTTAAATAGGTTTAAATAAAAATTCGGGTATTAAATATTTTTATAAAAATTGAGAAAAAATTCCCGTCTTCTAGTGTTAAATAACATTGTTTAGACTAGATATTAAGAATATTTTAGCTTAAAAAATTGCGTTTATCCCATATTTTCAATGTATTGTATGCAAATAAAGAATCAGTAACGTGGTTAAAGAAATTAGTCATTATGGCTGCATAGAAGAGAATAATTATGCCTACAAAAGTAATGAATTAGAGAAAAGTGGCATATAAACTCGAAAGAGAAAATTTATCCTGCATAAGGCGTTATTGAAAGATATGTAGATTTTGAAGTATTTTTTATCAGAATTTTTGTAAAATAATATTTGCCTTTTTAACGAAAAAAATATCTTAAGATATAGCAACCAGAAGTTTACTAAATATCTTGTACTAAAACATTTAAAATCAGTTGGACACCCTGATGGGTACGAACCGAGGAATTATTAAGAAAGAGGAACTGATATATTCTTAAAATAGTGAAGCTACAACTATAACCACTTTCAAAGAGGATTCATTACCACGACAGCAAACTCCCTCCAGCAAAATTAATACAGTCACTTTCTGCTTATTTATAAGCTTTATTAATGGAAATTTTCGATCGAAAATAATGGCAAAAATTGATGTTCATTTTTACTGGTACAGATTAATTTGTAAGTTTTAGCTCCGCCACATTGTGACAACAAAGATAATTTCCTGTCAGTGTCAGTAAAATGATTATAATAAATGGGCAAGCTGATAACAGTAAAAATAAATAGAATTATTTTACCATGTTTGTGACAGAAATTTCCCCATCAATAAGGCTTTAAAATAAAACGAAATATTCCATATAAGCTTTCTGGTAGAATTTTACATATACGGTAATCACAAACTTTGAATCGATTAAGAAAAAATAGCAGCCATCTCATGACAACCACCTCAGTTACTTCACTAGTAAATGATGGACAATGGACTATTTGTCTCCTCTTTTTTTTCATGACTCCATTGTATGAACCCTTGTATATGTGTTAGAATATGTTTTCTGACAAGGTTCGCACAGTTCTACCACTAAACTTTATGAATATTTTCAGAGTATTTCTCAGCAGAAAAAAATTGTAAGATCTGTGAATGAAGCTGTTGATTGTGAATTCTGTATTTTAAAAATTAAATATAAATGTTCTTATTTTTAATAGTGGTGCAGAGTCCTTATAGAATGTAAGGAGTGTGCGAACCTTGGTCTGATTTACAGGGTGGTTATAAAATAAGTATCCCTATTTGGAGCTGTCTGCAGCTTGATGGAATAACCCGAATGAAACCAAAACTGGTACACATACTATTCAAGAAGGGGGAAGGAAGATGGAACAATAAAAAAAGATAGTTACAATAATCGGCAACAGATGGCGCCACGGGTCCTGTCGGTGCAAACGCCGTTGTAATCATTAGTAAAATCAAAACATGGTCATTTCTGCCATTAATGTTGTACGACATGACTCTCAGTTTACCAGATCGCGCTTTAATTTTAAAACTATTCTACGTTAACAGTTCAAATAGTGCAGCAGCTTTACGTGAATTTAGGCGTGTGAAAGGAATGCGTAAAGGAAAAGGTCCTTTGACATCGTGTGCAGTGAGGATCATGGTAAAAAATCGTGGAGACTGGATCGGTTACTGTAAAATATGGAAGAGGGAGGAAACCATTACCTCTCCGCACTCAAGAAGAAATTGCTACTACGATTGTAGAGCCATCAGGGACTCCGGAAGACGGTCCTAGTGCACATGGAGTTGCCCGAAATTTGGATATTCCATATGCTACTGTTCGAAAAAACCTACGAAAGGTAATCCAATTTTATTCGTATAAAATTAGTTTTCATCAACAATTGTTAGCAGGTGACACAAAAGCGCCATCTGTCAGCGATTTTTGCAATTATTTTTTTTTATTGTTCCAGTCTTTTTCCCCCTTCTCAAATAGTATGTGCACAAATTTTGGCTTCATTCGGTTTATTCCTTCAAGCTACACACAGCTCCAAATAGGGATACTTACTTTATAACCACCCGATATATATATATATGTATGTCTGTACACACACACACACACATATATATATATATATATATATATATACATATCAGTACCTAATCATAACAACCGAACCCCTCTTCCTCTGATAGAAAAATGTTACACTTTTTTTAGCCATAGCCTAAAAAAGATTAAAATATTTATATTTTTTATTTTTGTAAACTTTACATCTCTATGTGTTACTTTGTTGCAAGAAGCAACAAAAAACAATTTATATTCCAGCTGCTTCACACCTCTTTTTACCTTATAACAGGGCATTCATAGTATATTTAATCATTTACAGAGATACGAAAAAGAAATCTCTTACAGAGCAGTCTTTGAGTGATAATTGCTGGAATATGAGTTTTAAATTCGGTATGTGCTTTTAAATTTAACTATCATTATATATAAATTCTATACCTCATATAAAGGTCTGCACAAAAACATTACTTATAGGAGGAAATAAAAAAAAAATATATAGTCAATACAGGATAACATTTGGCCAAGAGCGAAAAAAGATTAAATATGCTACATCACTTGAATTAAAGGCAAAGTTTTGCTAATAAAACATAATTAGCAGCAGTCGAGTGAGTTTAGCAGTTCATTGGAAATAATTCTTCAAGATTCCAACATAGAAGAATGGATCAAAGTTTCGGATAAGTGGAGTAAAGTTACTCTGATTAGCTATACTTATTATGGGAGATTGCTGAAGGGGAATTTTCTTCTGAGGTATATGTATATCTTAAATGAACTAAATTTTGCCATGCATACAGTTAATAGATACAAATCTATGTATCATATAAATCGCTGACGAATAAAATTGAGTATTTTTTCGATTGTAGATAGGAACTGAAAAAAAAATAATTTTTAAAATGTGTTATGTAATTCCATAGAGCTGAATGAGATATAATATCTTTATTTTTTAAACGGTGTAGCTTCGTTATATTATCTTGAATGTGTTGGAAAATGTTGCACAATCTATGCTTGACGTATGAGTTTTTCTTTCTTTTTTTCAAAATGATCTGTAGCAGAAACGGAAATATATAAAAACATTCTATCCATATTTATCAAAAATCCAAATAATTAGCACGTAAGATTCAAGATGCGTAATTTACGCATTAATTTTTAACCGACTTCAAAGAGGAGGTTATGATTTCGACCTGTATGTATTTGTTGTTCACGCATAACTTTTGCAAATATGAACCGATTTTGATAATTCTTTTTTTGTTTGAAAGCGTATGAGGCCCATGTGGTCCCATTCGAATTTCATAAAAATCTGATAATTAAAACTTTTTTAAAAATAAAAACTTTAAATTTCAAATTCATTTTGTAGCAATCGACCAATTGAAAGTGTTCCTTTTGCATGCTTTTATGTTATACTTACATAGACACACGATCTTTTCACTGTTAAAAGTTTGAAGTTTTTGCTGCATCGTCACTCCACCGCTTTTATGGAATATCTGTATTTTGAGCAATGAGAATTCACCATAATACAATGAAATAATCATTTTCTATAAAAGCGATGGATAGACGATAAAGTAAAAGTTTCAAATTTTTAACAGTGTTCAAAGTGCAAAATCCTAACTGGAAGAGGGCCAGGATTCACATAAATTTTGCGCTGTTTGCGAAACGAGATTTATTAACAAGAAAATTTATTTAAAACATTGAAAAATTTGCTAAAATTCAGGCTTCTGATTCGTTAATCTGGTTTCGCTAACAGCGCAAATTCTACCTGGATTCCAGACAAGTTCTCTTATGCAAGAAACCGGAAATGTAGAATCTGGAGGATATAGTGTGGAAATCGGCTATCTCAGGTCTCAGGGCATGTTCAGAGCAACTTACAAAAGTAACCAATGTTACCGACCGATTGTAGGGCAGTACGAAAGCAAATTGTGGCATCAATGAAAACTATTCTGTTGAATTGTAGCTGGCGTCACACTTCGCTTTGATTTTCATTTCGTACTTGTCTACAATCGTTAAGTAGTCGGTAAGTAACAAGGCAACACTAGATACCGGGATTGCTCATTCCTTTCATGACGTCACAAAAGGTGGCTGAATGACACAGGTGACTAAACCCTGGCCGTCCACATAACGCAAGTCTTCTCTGATTGGCCCGTAAAACTGACCTTTTCTATAAAAAAAATCTAAGCAATTCTAGCTCAATGAACATGCGCTGTGGCAAAGCAACTTTCTCTCTTGCAACATTGGATCATTGGAACGTATTTGCTTACTGAATGCTACGTGCTCTGTATTCAAAAACAGTTACTAGATAGAAATTGAAATTCGAAGTTAAAAGTTTTTACTTCAGATGCAATTTTGTGTTTAGAAATTTCTTTAGTAGATATTACATGAAATAATGGATAGCGGAGATTAATTAGTTTTGAATTATATTGGACCACAAAATGGGTAATAAACGTGTCGCTGAATTTGGGGACGCTTTGGTTCGGCTGTTTAAATTTAAGGCCTTACTTAGTGCTTTTTTGATAGAAATGCACTATCTTACGGTCCAATCAGAAGAGACTTGCGTTGTGTGGATGGCCAGGGTTTAGTCGTCTGTCTGAATGACATCCAGCGATTGGTACAAAAGGATGGGTGCGTCACTTTGAGCTCTGTTTGTACCAATCGCAGATAGCGGCCAGCCACCTTTTGTGACGTCGTGATAAGGAATGAGCAAGCCCGGTATATAGTGTGGCTCTGTAAGTAACCGGTAAGTTGTGCTGAACACGCCCTCTATAACACTTAAAAAAAGCGCTAAAATGTTCTATTCTTTAAATGTGCAACAATGCTAATGAAATTTAAAGATAGAAGCGACATCTGCAGGACATTTTCTAAAAATGCAAGAATTATTGCTAGTCTAGATAATGTATCACAAAAATGCCGCAGATGTCGCTGTGATCGATATTTTGGAATTCAGTAGCATCGTTGCACATTTAAAGGATACAAATTTTTAGCATTGCTTGCATTGTAAAAAATGGAACCCTTCTGCTGCATCGTCATTTCACCGCTTTTATAGGAAACGATTACTTCGCTCTATTATGGAGCATTCTCATTGGTCAAAACAAAGAAATTCTACAAAAGTAATGGAGTAACGATGCAGCAAAAGGTCAAATTTTTACAGTGTCGATAGCAGAATTCCACTCCATGTATTCCAGACTCCCTCCTTCAAACAATGAAAAGTTCTCAAAAATGAAGGCTTATGATTGGTCAATCTTGTTTTGCTTAACAGCGAATAATCCTTCTGGATCCTAACCACTGTTGCGGAGATGCTAGTTTTTTTCAAAGTACGAAATCTTAGCTGGAACAATTTTCGTATCCACCAAAGTGAAAGATCCCCATCGATCCAGACATGAGAATTCGATATCGAAAATCTGAAAATTCATCTCAAAAGAGCCTTACACGTTAAAGCAAGAGTGTCTGTGTATCAGGGTGCTTGTTATGCCGGATTCACAAAGTGATTAATGTACATTGCTATGTGCTAGATTTACATTTGGACAAATATAAATGACGAAAAATTTTGATAAGCTTACAATTAAAGTTAAGCTAGTTAACTTCTTTCACCCATAAAACAAACTCGTTTAGGCGACTACCGCCAAGTTCTGGAATAAAAATTCTTAAATTTTCTGTACTTTGGAAAACCGCGTTTATCAAAGAACATTCTTAACTTCAAATATTGCTACTTTCATATAGACGCATGTTGAATCATGGTGTGATTTTGATAATATCTTCCTTTTTAGTTTTTATGACTGAAAAGGTTATTTTAATACATACGAACATTTAGAATTACTTTGCAATGCATTGAATCATAGAAGCAACTTGACGCGCTCTGATTGTGTACGCGTACTTTAAACTGTAAAAAATCTGACCCTTTTGCTGCATCGTCACTACCCCGCTTTTATAGAGTATCTCACTTTTGATTCTTAAGAATTCTCTATAATAGGCTGAAGTAATCGTTTTCTATATTAGCAGGGGAGGGACGATGCAGCAAAAAGGTCAAATTTTTAACAGTGTACCCTGTTTAAAATATCTTGAAAAATTACCACTTGTTTTAAAGACTATCTATTTTCTGACCAATGAAAACGCTCCATAGACGTTTTTAGATCGCTGTTATTAGTCAGAAAATAGATAGTCTTTAAAAACAAAGGTAATTTTTCACAATAATTTTAACCTATACTACAGTGCCTAGAAGAGATAGTGTGGAAATCAACCAACGAAACCATATCCAAAAAAATACATATTTCGCCAGAGGGCGCTAACTTCAAGTTCATTGCTATGAATGAATAGGTACGTAATGTGTTTTAGATATTTTTTTGATGTAATTTAAGTATGGGAAACTTTTTTTAAAAGATAAATTTTGTGAAAAACAGAATAAAAAAATTAGCTTCTTATGCACGATATATTAGGGATAAACGAAAATTTAGACATATATTTTAAATGCATTTCGCACTCGTACGAATTGCAGAACACTAGTTTCGGATTGCTTAATTATAATTCATGTAATATTTCATGTGATCAGCATACATATTATTATTATTTTAAGCTAGAGATTGACTATATTTCATATAGGCAGACACAAAAAATAAGCAGAAAAATATCAAATGATACACAATGTTAAAAAAGCTTCATAAAAATATATATATACACAAGTGGAAGAGTTTCATGTATGCTGAAACATAAATAATGAGATCAATGTATCTGACATGGTATATGATGCTAAAATAGTAAGTATAAAAAAATATAGGTATTGTAACAATTTCACCTTTAATTATATGTTCATAATTTCTGACAATAAATTCCTTTTCAAAATGAAGTTCACATACACCAGAATGCAAGCTCAATTCTTTGTCGGCACGAGGAATAATTTTTTTCCATTTTTCAAAAAGATCTTGATTTTTAGGTACACCGAAAATAGACAACTTGCTGTTCTTGTATTGTGTAATACAACCAGGAACAAAACAATGTGAATCTCGTTTTTTCATCGTTTTAGATCAATTTTGCATGTTTTCACATAAATTTTCAACATTTGTAAACACTGCACATAATACTAAAAATGTTCATGACAATAAGAAAACCAAAACAAAAAACAAAACCTAAGCTTTCACGCAATGAAATCGACGGCAGCGCCATCTACAAAAATGTAAATTTTTGGATGCGATCGAAAGCTATACCGGTATTAGCGATTTCCACACTATCTCTTCTAGGCACTGTACCTATACTGATGGATTGTCAGCTTTTCAATGCCCATTTACGAATACTGTAGATTTCAATGTGGATCTTAAGGCACTACACCAGTCTCAGAAAAAGACCCGGATGTTAGTGTAAAGACTATGGTTTTCGTTTCAAATATCTCGCTCAAATTTTAAAATTTTTACGTGATTTTTTTTTTTTTTTTTTTTTTTTTTTTTTTTTGCATAGGATAGCCGAGGATGATCTAAAACCGGCCTAGTTTTTACTTCTTCGATTTTGCTTATGTATGTTTTATATAATGATAGTTTCAATTTCAGAACTGTTTTACCAGTTTTGAAATGTAAAATAATTTTTTTAAAAAATCTGAAACCAAAATTGAAAAAGTAAAAACTAGGTCGGTTGTGGAATAGCCTCAGCTATCCTATGCAAAAAAAATCACGTAAAAATTTTAAAATTTGAGCGAGATATTTGAAAAGAACGCCCTCATAGACTTCACATTATCATCCGGGCTGTTTTCTGTGCCTAGTGTGCGGCCTTAAAGTTTGCTGGATGCGATAAATTTCCGAAATGTTAAAGCTTAAATGGACAAGTTCTCGCATCCACTAAAGCTGAAATAGACGATACCAATCGACATCCTTAAGTTGTTGAAAAGATGAAAATCCTTTAGTATATATTTTGCTCCGGAGGAAAAAATTATCTCTACATATAATGCAAAATAAAGTGCATAGCAAAATTATCTTTAGATTCAGATTTGGTTACCGGATTAGACACCAGAATGATTTCAGATTTTGTTCATGTAGGATTCCTCGATGTGAATATGACGACACATGGAGCACAGTATACGGTTGATTGGAGAAATTCTGGACAAAAATGTGTCACCAAGGGAGTCCTTGTGGCCGAGTGGTTAAGACACCATGCTACTAATCTCTTGAGAGAGTAGGAGACTGTGGGTTCGAATCCCACTGGCTCCGCTGCACACACTCCTTATGTGTAGCTCCCGGTTGTACTTTTCTTGTGTCGTAATATTTCCATGTGCTATCTTATCCTTGTATGTCCACGAATTTGTAAAATAATATAGATTATGTATTTTTGTCTGTGTAGAAATAAAGGATCATTCGGCGTACAATCGAATTCTACAAGGAAATCATCACCAAATTTTATAATAGAAAATGCCTAGCATTGCGATACATTGTTAAAAATTAACTTTTGCTGCATCGTCACTCCATCCCTTTTATGGAATATCTCATACATACACTGTGAAAAATTTTGCCCTTTTGCTGCATCGTCACTCCCCTGCTTTTATAAAATATTTGTCTTTTGACCCATCAGAATGCTCCATGATAGGCTGAAATAATCGTTTTCCATAAAAGCGGTGGAATGAGTTTAAAATTTTTAGTTGGGACAAAAGCGTCCGTGAAAAAAGTATTTGGGCATCGAATGCTGTCACTCTCTTATAGATGCAGCCAAGTACAGGTTATGATTTTCGGGCTCCTCGTCGAATCATCACCGCTCATTTCCGTTGCCTTTACTGCATATATAGGAATTAGATTGTTGTTGTTTATCTATTGAATCATAGAGCGATTTTTGTTAAAATCTTTCTTTTTGCTTTTTCTGATTGAAGGGGGAGTACTTTTGACTACACTAGAAAAGCAATTTACTGTTCATTGATACATGGAGTCATTTTGCTGTTTACTCATATATGGAAGCGCTTTGCCGCGTGTCTATGTGTAAGGACACTTTACTTGAGGCATTGTTACCTTTCGATAACCTCTTCCGATGTCCGTACGATTAGATGTTGACTTTAATTTTCATGAATGCGGTAGCTCGTCGTGCCAGATCTGAAGAAGTTACCACATCCAGAAAACCTAAAGATTCACAACGATACTAACCGATATTGTAAGTATCTTTTGAAAAGTTGACAATCAAACAGTGACAAGTAAAGCGAATACATCAAAACTCAGCAAAGTGCGTTCATTAGTAATGCGTTGCAAAGAGCCGTTATATGTCAGTACACATAATTATGTATTACGGTATAAATAACTAAAAAGTAGGAAATAAATTTAACTTTTTCAAAAAAATGTATAACCGACTCCAAAAAAGCGCTAAAAAGAATCAAAGAATTCTATAAAATTCTCTAATGACAAATCGTTATCCAATAACCACACATTGAATATCATGTACCGGTATAAAACGGTTATATTTAATATATAAAATTTAATATCCACCAAACATAGGTTTTCCAGAGAATATTTTTTACAAAAGATTAATTTACATATTTTTGATTTAATTTTTGAATATATACATATAAAAAGTAAGGAATTACTTTTTGAAGTTGGTGCCAAACTATCTTAAGTATAGTAAGAATTGTGGATATATTATGCCTAGTACCATAAATAAAATGGGGGAAATCATTATCGATTATGATTGTTTGGCACCAACTTCAAAAAGTAATTCCTTACTTTTTATATGTATATATTAAAAAATTAAATCAAAAATATGTAAATTAATCTTTTGTAAAAAATATTCTCTGGAAAACCTATGTTTGGTGGATATTAAATTCTATATATTAAATTTAACCGTTTTATACCGATACATGATAGTCAATGTGTGGTTATTGGATAACGATTTGTCATTAGAGAATTTTATAGAATTATTTAATTCTTTTTAGCGCTTTTTTTGGAGTCGGTTATACATTTTTTTGAAAAAGTTAAATTTATTTTATATGAATCATTTCCTTGAAAAATATTATAGAGACTGCCATAACTTGCTTATTTACTACTGAATGAGAAAAATTTTACGATGTTAACTCTCACTGTTCTGGTTTATTTGCTTGTGAATTTACACATCTCATTTCCACAGAACGATAAGCCACACTATCCATTAAAAAATTTTCTTAAAAGAACCAAATGAAATATTTTTATTTATAATTTCCGGCATGTAGAATTGTTCAGTAGTCATAATTAGATACTGATATGTATACATATATACTTACACCAGAAAACATACATTAACATATTTCGTACGCATCAAGGATTTCATGGGTTTTTAAACGTTGTAATGCAATATATTTCGTAGACTTCTGGTTGTTATATCTTAAGATATTTTTCTTCAATAAATAAGGCAAATATTGCTTTACAAAAATTCTGATGAAAGGTGCTTGAAAATTCACACATTTTTTTGACAACATCATATACCGTAAAATGGGGTGAATAGGAACAGCGGGGTAAAAAGGAACGAAACTTCCCGGTCATACAAATAAATTCATTATAAATATATGTGATGATATTTTTAGTTGCTAATTTTTTATAAGAAGGTATTAATATTAAGAGCTGGGAAATTCAGTTTTGACATGTTTTCACCACTACTGGGGTATACAAAAAAAACTTCAAGAGGATCCTCAAAAAATTTATTTTTTCAACGTCTTCAAAACTTTGTATATAACTACAGTATTTTTCGCATTCAAAACCTAAGGGAGGGAATTTCGAATAAATGATAGACCTGTAAACAATATGCTGTATTAAATTGTACTTATTTCTAAACTACATAATGAAAAAATGAAAAATGGCTTGTAACATCAGAGGTTTAAGATTTACGGGGTGAATCGGAACACGTTTTCTCTTATGGTTTATTTTTCTATACAGTAATAGTTTCATGTATTATATGAAAACTTATCTATGAATATGTATTGGAACAATATTTTATTTGTTCTAATTACTTGAATAGTTTAAAGGTGCCAATAAATTACTTGGTTAAACAAAAAAGTCAACGACTAATCCAACAAACATAGAACACACAATAAAATAATTTAAAAAATTGCAAATTAATTAGAAAAACTGCGCAGAATTATTCTCTGACAGCCACAACATTGCACAAACATCTCAAAATGTAAAACCAATTAAAAAAGAGTGAGATGCAAGCAATACTAAGGGGTGGGGATGAGGGCGTATTAGTAGACTGTATTATTACATGCAGCGATTGGGGCTACTCAATGGATTCACTTGCCCAATGACTTCTAGTAAAGGATAACACAAAACTAGGCTGAATTTGTATTAAATTCTTTTCAGCAATTCAAATATAATTTCTTAAAATAAATTTTAATTTTTCTTGATTTCAAAGTTGTTTTCTAACTTTAAAAAAGGCGTATCTTTACTTGTTTGTAAAATAAGGGCTTGGTTTCACAGTAACTACGTGTTCTTATAGCTCCCTTATCATCATTACCTGTTTTTATTAACTCTATTGAAGTTTGAATCGGAATAAATAAAGATTATAACATTTGTTCCGATTCACCCCTATCTGCGGGGTGAATCGGAACACCATTAAAAAAGTAAATAATACATATATAAACAGTAAAAATGTTTTGCTTTTGCTTAAAAAATAAAGAATAAAACAAGACCGAAGTTTCTAATAGAAAAATAAAAAAATTAAAAAATCAGTTGTTGCTTTTTTTTAATGTTGAAGTTAAAAAGTGTTCCGATTCACCCCATATTACGGTACAGGATAAATTTCTCTTTCGCCATTTTATGCTACTTTTCATTCATTCATTACTTGTGTAGGTATAATCATTATCTTCTAGGGAGACATCATGACTACTTTCTATAATAGTGTTCTTACTCTGGTGTAACCAAGGTGGGTGCCAAAAACCTGTAATATTGTAAGGTTTCATTCTCTTTCATTCCAACATTTAACCAAGGATTTAACCAAGCTGTAGCGAAATTAAATAAAAATGTTGATTTGAAAAATTTTTTTAAACGCCTTATAATGATGGCACTACACCCATAGATGCCAACTCTTCCACTTATTGTATCACAAAAATTTAATAAAAATTTATACCTTATTTAATATGTAGATTACGGCGATTTTTAAAGCTAAAGAATTTTCTATAAGATTTTTGGGGTAGAAAAATGCTTAAGACGTTGACAGCTATGCTAGATCGATCCATCCATCCATGTATGAATAACATAGGGGAACTTTTTTAATTATACCATTTTCTTAAACTAATTTATAATACCTGTAACTGGTGGAAAATTGACAAAGCATCATTATTAAGGTATGTTAAAAACTCTAATAATGATTCTATTTGATTAAAATTTCGATACATAAAGAAAAACAAATAAATTGAAAGTCAATAATCCACTTAAATTCTAATGTAGAGTCGTGGAAAAGAAAGTAACAGCCGCTACTAACTCCTCAACAAATTATCGTAGAAGAAAATTAGTTGTATCGAACGATTGAAAATAAAGTCTTCTTTTAAATTACTACATAAAATTTGCTTAAGGGATCATCTACATATTAAAACGAAACCTAATCACAATTCTTTCAAAGGCAATACCCAATTCTGACAGCATAAATTAATTCTACACCCTTCAATTAAAAAAAAAAAATTCATGCAATTCGTATTATAGGTTTTTGAGAAAATAATTATTTTAAAACAATCATACTTTAGGGGCTGTATCCACATTGAAATTCGGTACTCGATTATTGACCGATAAAGCCCCCTTCTTCATCAAGGCGCAACATAGGCGCCGCTAAAGTCATTGAATACTGCTAGATTACAGGATAGCATAAGAAGTTTCAAAATATCTAGTTTCTTGTATGTAGATAGTCGCTTAAACCATCATTTTGTCTTTCTTAAGCATAATTTGAAAACAAATTGGGAAAAAAATTGAAATTTTGGATTTCCATAAAGCACGACTTAACAAATGTAAATCCATCAAAGGATTATAGGTTGCAATACACCAATTTCTCGAATATTAATTTCATAATTCATAATTTTAAACATAAAATTATAGAACTTTCATATTCAACGTATTTATGTTTAAGTATTTTAGTATTATTATTGCATAAAAAATTAGCACATTTGAAGTATAATTTCAGGAGATATTAGTAAAAATATGAAAATGCATTTTAACATTAGAAGCACTAAATTTTGAATATTTATAATTGATAAGTACTAAATTTATAAATACTAAATTTTCAATGTTTATAATTCAAAAATTTGTATTTATAATGACATGAAATTTGGTGTCTAGGCCAGGGGTGCAAAAATCTAGGTGCCAGCTAGCAGTCTCTCACCACTAATATTTAAAAGTTTTCTTCGCTTAAAATTTAATAGCATTCTTACAAGAGTTTTATACGAAATATAATACGAAAATTAACGAAATAATTTTAGTGGTGAGAGTCCGCCTGCTGGCGCCTAGATTTTTGCACCCTTGGTCTAGTCATAGTTTTAACCGAAAATTTTAAATATCGTGTTAAAATTAGGCATTGTTGTTGAAAAAATGAAGTTAGGGTTCATTTTAATATATAGATATCCCCCTAAGAAAATGTTTTATACATCATTTAAAAGTAGACTTTAATTCCATCGTTCAGTACCAGTAACTTTCTTCTATCATAATTTGTTAAAGAGTTAGTAGGTGTTGTTTACCTTTTTTTCCACGACTGTGTATGATTTCAAGAAAGAGTCCATAAATACATATACCGAAATGCCCACAAAATGACTTTTATCGGAGTTTAAAACACAATAACTTGGAAACGGTGACAGACATTAAAAAGTTCTTGCAGGAGGGTAATGTATGATATCAGGAGTTTTTTTTTCTGATTCTTGATTTTAGTTTGAATTTCAAGCAATAGATGGGGTAGACAGCGATTGACGCTCATTCCAGACAAGATTTTTGATACTTCGGGATATGAGTAAAGTGACTGCAGAGGTTATCACAAGATGTCGGCTCTTTTTTTAATCGGATCAACAGTTTTTAATTACCGTTCTGAAAGCTTCCACAAATAAACTTGAATACAACAATTATTTTAGCGCCTTTTTCCATGGGAAATTTCTCTCACAAATATGGTATAAAATTTCTGTTCCTTTTCGCTGGTATCCGTTTGTCTAGGTAATATAATTTTTTCCCTGACACTGACAGGTGTTTGTCTTGTTTGTCACCCTGTGGCGGAACCACTAACGCAAAATAAACTTCCACCAGCAAAAATGAATATAAGTTTAGCCATTATTTCTGATTAAAATAATTATTTTTTTTAATTCATGAGGCGTTTAATAAAAAGAGGAATTATCTACTTAAATTTACTGGCGGAATTTCGCTACTGTGATAGTGGATCACTGCGAAAGCGGTTATAGTTTAAGCTTCAGCATTTTAAGGATATGTCAGTCCCTCTTTCTCAGTAGTTCCATGTCTATTCATTACATTTATTCTTTTTTTTTTAGCAGAAATATGTAAAAAAATCGAGCCTGGATTTATCGGTATTGCTTTCAGTGCCATCTATCATTGTTTTTTTATAACTAGAACTGGGAATCCATGGTTCGTACGGATCCTGGAATTTCACGACCAAGAAATTTTTTGGTACCAGTATTTTCTTATAGAAGATCTCCCATTAAATAATGCGAAATTCCGCATGCTTGAACTAGATTTATTTTTCCATTAAATAATTCTGGTAAATCACATGAGAAATAACGGTATCCGTACGAACCATGGAATCACAGAAAAAAAAAAAAAAAAAAAAAAAAAAACGCTTTGTAACATACATAACCCTTCTGCATTTTTTTTAAATATCTGTCCCCATTTGAAAGTTATGGAATTTAAAAATCCATCAGTAATTTTTAATACACCCGGTAGTTTGATTAATAAGTACAAATTCTAAAACTTCTTTCTGCACAAAATTATAAAATTTTCATTTTTCGCTACGTTTTTAGCAATGTTAAAATTACTTTAAATATTTCTTCACATATAGTTGTTTTTTTTTAAATCTCGACAGATGTTTTGCATTTAAAAAAATATATATAATCTTAAAAAAAATATTTTTTTTTTATTGTAGTTACATATACAGCATAAAAGATTGCAAGTTATTATGGATTTGCTATTTCAATGTAAATATTTATAGAAGAGCTTTTATTTATCAGATTTTGTCTCTTTTTTCTGATTCCAGAGCAAAAATGTTTTACAAATATTTGAATATTTAGAATGTAATAGTATTTTTTTATTTTACTAGACACTTAAGAATTAACAATTTTATATTAAAGAATTTTTTAATTAAATAAGCAATTGGAAATAATATTAAAAATCTTGAAAAATAAATAAGTCGGAGTAATGAACTCAAAATAAAAGAGAAGATAAACAAATTTATTTTCTCTAATTATATTCAAACTAATTAGATCTTTGATATCAAAAAATCAAATATTTAAAATGTATTTTTTTTAATTTTCGAGTTTGTTTGATTTTACATCAGAAAAGGCATATTACAGAAATTTCAAAATAAAAATTTCAAATATTTTTAACTAATTTGCAAGTTTATTTACTTTTTCACAGCAAATAACAAATATATGATAAATTTTAATTCCTTAGAGAGTAGACAATCAGCATATTTAATAATTTGCGCATGTTTAACAAAACATAAATTTTATTTACTGTTAGGAAAACATATTGATGATTACGATCGGTTTTTCAATTCTATAAACAGAGAATTGTATTTACGTTTAACTATTAATGTAAAAAAAAATGAAAAATAAAGTAATTTATAGTAGTTCCCTATAAATGAAAAACTAAAATTGTAATTTTTTTCGTATGTATATATTTTTATATACATTAGGTAGAATGAATCTCCCTAGTTACTATATTATATTATTGGGAAAAGGTAACTGGATATAAATTTAAAAAAAATCTGTATTACTTGTACAATGTACATATATTCAAGAGAAAATATATATTCATCAAAATAATTTGATTAAAAGCTTAATTTTCTTAGAAATTTTTCTGTTTTAGATTTTTCTTGCAAATTGCACATAAATAAACGTTGGAGGTTAGTTTTATGACAAGTGCTGTAGAAACCTACTATGAAATTTCCTGTTAAGAAATATTGGTATTCAGTTTGCGGACCATTTGGGAACCCTGCGAAGTGCATATGAATCTGAAAAATTGTATTTGCCCCTGCTTGCCCTTATATATATATATATAAATGCAGAACATATTGAAAAATGCTGTCAAAGTTGTCGATTTCAATCAAATTTTCGTAAGTTACACCGCTTAGAAAAAAATGGTCATACAGAGGAAAAATAATATTTGTATAACATTATCAAATTAATAGCTTGAAAAATGAAAACAAACAGCTGCATATACATCTCTACAAAAATTATGTCTGAAAGTTTCATGATTTTGATTTTAAAAATCTGTCTAAAAATGTATCAGAAAATTTTCAGCTGTTGAGATAGGAAAATTATTTTTTGATTACACATTTAAGTGGTAGGGTAACATCCCCAGTAATTGGCGTGCCCGAATGATTGGAAAATCCTAAAATCATGTCCTAAAATAAGACTTATATCCAGTCTTTTAAAAATGTAAGACCATATACCAGTTATACAATCATTTACTTTAAAGATTATAAGTTTGATTTATGCTACCAGATGACAATAATGCCTAGGAAAAAGAAACAATTATGGTTTGCTCAAATTAGCCATCTTTGTTGCAAATGCTTCTTTTCTGGCTTAAGAAAGGCATGCTTTTTAATTCATTATTATCTGATTTATAATGTATTTTAAATTTTAATCAACAGCAGTTTTGTTTAGATTAAAAGGGTTACTTTAATTGTATAAAAGTGTTTTTAACACAAATGTTTGGATTTCTGAATTAATGGTAGATGCCAATTAATGGTGCTTCAATTTTGCAGTTCAGGGTAATTGGCACCTATTCCAATAACTAGGAAATCGCAAGATTTGAGATTAAACCACTTATTTTGGCAGTATTTTTTAAGTTTTAGACTAAATTTATTTATCAGTTGTTTTTATTTGAAAATATGAAATATTATCAGTAATTGGAATCCATTAAAGCTTTGCATGTCAATCACTGGGGACAGCATGCCAATTACTAGGTATTAATATAACTATATTGTATTGTTTTAAAATATTCACATTTCAGACTTATATGCTGATTTCTTTCTCTCAAAAACCTGAAATATGGCATCTTCATCTACAGTAAATTCATTTAACCTTCCTACCCTGTTGAAAAAAATGTTACGTTTTACCTGAATGGGTCGATTAGACCCAGTTTACTTGTTTTTATTTATTCTACCTCAAAACAAGTATTTTTAATTAGCTTTATTTTAGATATTATTTTTGTATTCACTATTAAAGACCAACATATTTTATAACCCCCCCTCCCACTTTAACTGCACCCCCTCCCCCTCTTTCTTGCAATGCCTTGTTTGTATAAGCAATAATTTGGAAAATAATAATAAAAAATGTACATTAGAAATTTGTTTTATTTCTATTGTTTTGATACATTTTTTATGATAAACAAGATTTACAGTACACATTTACATGCTCCTGGCAAAGCATGATGAACAGCATGAAGATAAGCATGAAGTACATCTCGTCTGCGTTTTTCAATCTCTGTTTGACCCACACTCTTTACATCTTCCATGTTTAGCTGAACTAATACTTTCTTTTTTTTCACCTGCTGCGGTAGCCAATTGATTCTTTATGGTTACTCGGATATTTTGTTTCATCCTAATATCTCTGTCAGGTTCGGTCAGCTGTTTCCCAAGTTCCTTTAGAACATTTTTTATAGTTTGTTTTGATTGCAAGAAGGATTTACATGCATAAAAACAACAAATGTATTTATTGCAGCTAGATCAATTAAATTGTAAAATAAACACACAGGCCATCTCCTAGTGCCCCTTTTGCATGTATATGCAGCAGCTAATTTATCAGTAGTAGCTACTCCACCTTTAGTTTCATTATAATATAAAATTATTTCCGGTTTCTTTTCTTTCTCCATTTGAAACTTTGGCCTCATGATGCATAGTTGAAAGGAGGATTACCGATTTGTTTTTTTCGGCACATATGAGACAAGTGTCATATCTTTTTGAAACCCGAATAATGAAGAAAATACAGGGTGGTCATAAAAAAACTTTGCCGATATATGGAGCTCTAGGGGCCAGTCCGCTCAACCGATCAAAATGAAATTTCACATATAGCTATTCAGATGTATGAGTTCGAGATTCTGGGAACGACAACAAAATGGCGCTCATGGTTACGGTTATAGTTACAGAAACTCGAAAATTTCCAATGGCAACACCCATTTTTTTCATCGCAAAATGCTCAGCGCATGCGAAAACCCTAAAGAGTTTTGGAACCGTACGTGTATCGCAAGAAACGGAAATGTTATGCACGCACAAAAAACCGTTCTGGGAATCCTCCCTCCCAAAGAAAAAACTCGATTGGGGCGCAAGGAGGAAATTTGCATATGACGCAGAGTCAGTACACTAATCTCTGATTACAATACAGATCGGAGAAACTAAAACTTTTATTTTGATTAAACATTTTCCCCAATGGCATGGAACATGGCATTTCCACAATGGCATCGAAAAATCAAATTGTTTTCCATGCATTTATATGCGATTAGTGATAGGGGTCGATTAGACCCATTCAGGTAAAATGTGACTTTTTTATTTTGGCTAAAAAAAATAATTTCGGAAGTCTGAAAAAATTATAAACTGAAGATATTTATCTGTTTGAGGAATACTTAAAATATAAGAGCTCTTAGTTAAAACCCGACGGAGCTATTATGAATAAATAATAGAAATGGGTCGATTAGACCCATTCAGGGTAGAAAGGTTAAAGCGATTAAATCCAATGCAAAATATGAAGTTTTTTTTATATAAACGTGTGCCAATTACTGGATCACAAGGTGTCATGCATTGGTGTTCTAGGTGCCAATTACTGATGATTACAGCTATTTTTTATAAGTGTATTTTTATAAAAGTACTTTTTCAAATATGTTTGCTTTTAGTGGGCAAAATAGATGCACAGATATGCATTCTTTGATTTAAAATATTTGTAAGTAAATATTTTATTTCTTGGTAATGAAAATTGAAGTAAGTTTAAAGAAAAATTCTTAATGTGCCAATTACTGGGGATGTTACCCTATATGTGAAAAAATATTTTTTGAAAAGGTGTGGGTGGGAGGTCAAAAATAGTACTTTAATCTTCTTGCATTATCTTGATTTTTCCGCTCATAGAGTTCAATTAGTTCTTTAGCTTTAATTAAGAACTGTGTTTCTGAAACAAAAAGGCACTTTAAGATTTAGGGTTACTTAAATTTTAAGAAATAGAGAACAGGTTTTATTGCGTTTAAAAAAATTGTAACTGTACTGTCTTCTTTTAACCATCTCGCGTGAGGTTGTGACAAAAATGACTGCAAAATTTTCATTATACCTGTACCCATAATGTTTAATTAAAATTTTGCATTTTTAACCTACATAAGAAAGTATAATTTTCCAATATATTCATTTGTAAATTCAATGGAGCTATGAATAAAGAGAAGGAGACTTATAGTGCATTGTCTATTTGAGGGCTGTCCAACCTGGCGCCCGCGAGATACCAGAAAAATCTTACAGAAATGAAGACCTTATTAAAACGGCGATATTTGGAGATATGATAAGGCAAAAATTTCCGCAAAATTTTTCTATTGTTCCGCGGGCGCCAGTTCGGACAGCCCTGGCCTATTACTTTGGGATAAATAAACTGAGGCGGTTGTCACAAGATTACAGCAATAAATTTTAGTCGGATTAACAGTTTTTGATTAACACCGGTAAAAATTTCCACCAGTAAATTTATGAATAAAATTTCGTCGTCTTAATGAAATTTAAATGTCTTATTTGTATGAGATTATTTTTGGTCGCAAATACCGTTTATAAAAATTTTCTATTTCTTTTTACTGATGTTCTTTTTGCTGGCTATTATAACATTTTCACAGACACAGGCAAGCGATTGTCTTGGTCTTCACAATATGGCGGAACTACTATAGTCAACGCCAACTTCAACCAGTAAAAATAAATATTATTCTTAGCCATAATTTTTGATTCAATTTTCCCCATTAACAAGACGCTTAGATAAAAATTTATTGGTGGAAGTTGGCCGCGGAGGTAATGCACCCGCTGAAAAGCCGTTATAATTGACGAAATAAGAATTCACGAATGCGACGAACATCGAGACAAATTTTTCGCGGAAAAACTCGGCGAAAAAACTGGTATTACAGTATTTTATACATCCTAAACTGTCAATAAATTCAAAAGTAAATTCCAATTTTTTGAAAAATACAAACTGGTGTGCCTCCTTTGTCCGCAACAGAAAATAGGTGTAATTATTTCAATATTTAGAGTTAGTTATGTATTTCACGTGATGTTCGTTCCTTCAATTTTGTTTTTGAAATACCAGCAATGTTTTAGAAAGAAATTCGTGGTAGCTTTCTAAAAAAATTACACGAAAAATGACACGTTTCCATGAAATTTATAAATAAGTTTTTCTTGAAATAAAATCGATGCTCGAAAAATGGAACGAGTGGGAGCCCTGTATATTTTTTAGATCGGTAATGTTGAAATTTTAAATTAAAATATGTTATTTGATTATATAAGCAATTGCAGATAACATTTAAAATCATAAATAAATGAAGTGAATCATAGAAATCGAATAAAAGCAACAAATTTCTTTTTTACTATTATTTTCAGATTAATTAGATTTTTCATATCAACCAGTAAGATATTTAATGGGTTTTTTTTTTTTTCGATTTACAAGTCATTCTGATTTTACTTAGATATGAGTAATTTTTTTACTAAAATTTTGAAATATAATTAGCAAAGATTTTTGTCTGATTTGTAATTTCTTTTTCGAAAAAAAAATATAATTTAAATTAATGCTGCATTTGAAATAAAAGGATGAATAAAAAAAACTGTTATTTTATTCATATTTGAAAGAGTAAAAAATTATTTACGTCTTCCAAAATGCGTTTTATAAACATGTTTCACTTCTATAAGCAATGAATTGCAAAAAAAAAATAAATAAATAAATAAATAAATAAATAAATAAAATAAAATAAAAAATAAAACTAAACATTCATTTCTGGTAATTTATAGCAATGTAATCTAAAAATGAAAAATTGAATTTGTTAAACCTGTTTGTGAAAAAAGTATTATTTATATATGTTGCAATCTACGATATTGGTTTTACTTATAGAGATGCTTAAAAATATTTTTAATTAAAGAAAATCAAATGACGAAAAAATACATACCTTAATGAACAGCATTTTTAAACATTCAAGGCAGAATTTATATCTACTTTTATAAGGTTGTTAAAAAAAACACGCGCTTTAAGCTGATATTATTACACAAGTTCACACGCCTTGATTTTTTAAAGACATTTAACAGAATAGTTGCCAACTTTTGCGTTTTTGAACAGTGGAAATTAATAATTAAATTTGCCTGATTTAATCGCTGAAATCTGCAATTAAAAGAGTAAAAAATTTTAATGATAGCAACAAAAAATTTAAAAGTTGGCAGCTATGTTAAATATATAATTTTTTTGTTAAGTTTGTCTTCCCCATTGAATGTTTTTTTCTGTTTAAATACTAATACTAATGTCTAAATTTAATACATTTTCTGTCCTAAATACTAATACTAAATACGATATGCTAAACTAATACTATATACTAAATACAAAATACTAATCCATGAAAGAATTTTTATGATTCAAGTATATTTCAAACAAGAAAGATTCTATGTTATTAGAGAAATAGTTATTGGGTCGTTCGGAAAGTTGTGTCTAATAGTCTTAAAAGTCGTGAAAATCATTTCGTACAGGAAAATTCTGCAATTAATTAGTAAATATCAGATATCGGAAACAATATATAATAATTAAATGATAGAATTCTTCGGTTCAAAATTAATTTTTGAAAGGTAAACGACTTTCCCCCCTAACGACCCAATATTGTGGAAGTGCTGTGTTATTTGAGAACACATTTTTTCTGATTTTTTCTCATCATATATCTTAATAACTACAGAAAATTTTCCCTATGCTTTTAGATCAATAATTTTTTTTATTTTCCTTAAACTATTCCATTTAATTAAATATGCAATTTTAATTCAGATTCAAAATCTACAAAAAATTATATCACCGTTTAGAAATCAAAATAAAACAATTTTATTTTTTCTCCATTTGCTTTCAGCTAATTAGATTTTTCCATATGAATCAATCAAATCATCAAGCTTGAGTGGGTTTTTCGATATTAGAGTTATTTTCCTGTTACAACTGAGTAAAGTTATAAAATTTTAAAATATAATTAGAAAATAAATTGGTCTCATTTATAAAATTCCATATTTTTCTATATATTATTTTTCAACCAAAAAATAATGCAGAATTAATCTGGCGCCCTTCATGAATAGAAAACTTGGATATTTTATATTTTATGCAGGTTTAAAGTATTATGAAATTTATTTTATAATAGTTAAATATATTTTCAACATCTAATTATATTTGAATATAATGAACAACGAATTTTAAATACTTTTTGGATCTCAGTATCTAAGGATTTAAAAAACAAACATTTTTAGTATTTTGAAACGAAAAATTAACTTTCTTATTTATCTTTCTTTTTGTGAACAGGTTTTGTACGCTTCAAGGACCATTTAAAAAAAATTCTAATGTAATATTTACTTTATTTAATGCAACAAGTCGAAAATTGCGCATCAAACGTAGTGTTGCAGCGTATATGGGGTTCTTTTGATCTTATGGTTAGAGAACTTCAAACTCTTGTCTCTTAGAAAAGTAGAAAATAATTTATTTACAGAACTTCAGAACAACATCTTCGAAACTCACAAATATTTCTAGATATTCAAAAATAATTGTTCAAATCTATCGTATAAGTGCAGATATAGGTTCCAGAGACTCTTTATACAACGTCTCAACACTTAATAACATTCAAAACAACATAAATGAAACTCAAGCAAACTTGCTAACAAACGCCTTGTTCACTCAATGACTGACTGGTAAATAATAATAACAGCTCGCATCGCTTCTCTTCTTATATAGGCTCGCAGCAGGTGCGGGAAATTTCTAGAACCATCTCGAAAAATCCACGGAACAACAAACAATGTATCAGTATACCTAAGGGGGGTTACCATTGAGAGGGAAGGATTACCATCGCCAACAATCGCCAAGTTTGTCGCCAACTTGGCGATATATCGCCAAATTTGGCGACCAAAATTAGTCGCCAAAAGTGAAGCCAACTTGGCGATATCTTTATTATTTCGCTAATCTGCCATAGACATACACTGAAAATAATGGACAAGTTTGCTTGATAACAGAGACAATGTATCAAAAACTAATATTAGTAAAGGAATGGAGCTTAATAAGATTATTTACATTATTTTACAGTACAAACACTAACTATTTACAAAATTCGTAACACTACCCCCTCCTCAAAGACTGCACGTCCCGGGCAGTGCAATCCTTGAGTTAGAGGAAAACACTTAAAATAAACAAATAAATAAATAAATAAATAAATAATAACAATAATAATAAAATTTACATAAATAAGAACTAATTACTATTTACATATTTACAAAAAGTGAATTTCATGACCATGGTCTGAAATTCCAGTTTTGAATTTCTATTCACTTTGGCCAAAATAAGGGGCTAGCCGTTTATAGTGTACGACCTTGGGTTTGGCGTGTGGCGATTTTTGTATGCGTACAACGACGTCATTCAGCCTGTTGATGACTGTGTAAGGACCGTCCCAGTTTCTTTGTAATTTTGGCGACAGTCCCTTACGACGTATGGGATTCCACAACCAAACTTTGTCACCTTCGTTGAACTCTTGTCCAATTGCCTTTGTGTCGTACCGTGTCTTCATCTTTTCCGATGCCAGTCCGATTCGGTTCCTCGCTAGACAATGAACCTCCTCAATCCGTGCATGGAGTCCATCCACGTATTCCACAGGAGGATGGCCAAACAAAAGATCCGCAGGCAGACGCAGATCACGACCAAAGAGCATTTGAGAAGGGGAGTAACCAGTGGCCTCATGAGTGGCACTCCTGTAGGCAAGCAGGAAAAGAGGCAATTTCTTGTCCCAGTCCTGTTGGTCTCTAGACACCAGGAGAGAGAGGCTATTTAGGATGGTACGATTGAAACGCTCCACCATGCCGTCCAATTGAGGATGTAGAGGTGTAGTTCGAGTTTTGTCCATGCCGAGTAGTCCGCACATTTATTAAACACAGTCGAATCGAAGTTTCTTCCTTGATCGGAATGGATTTGAAATGGAACTCCGTATCTGGAAAACCAGTGTTGAACCAGTATGTCTGCTACGGTTACCGCCTCTTGATTAGGAATGGCGTAGGCTTCAGGCCACTTAGTGAAGTAGTCCATGACAACGAGGATGTACTTGTTGCCATCAGATGTTCTAGGAAGAGGACCCAAGATGTCTAGAACAATTCGTTCTAAAGGAGCTCCTACATTATAACGTTGCAATCGTCCACGGGTGCGCCTCTTTGGACCTTTACGTGCTACACAGGTGTCACAAGTTCGACACCACTTCTCCACGTCACTGCGAACATTATTCCAGTAGAAACGCTCTCGAACCTTCTGCAGGGTCTTCGTTACACCAAAATGACCTCCTGTGGGACTACCATGCAGTTCTTGAAGGACCATAGAAATTCTCGACTTAGGGAGTAGTAGTTGCCATCTACATGTCTTTCCATCATCAGACTCCCATTTTCGGTACAAGATACCGTTCTTTAAATGTAGGGAATCCCAAAAAGCCCAATAACCCATATAGCACACTTGCCTCCCCAGGATGTCCTGGGGAGGATTCACATCCCAGGACCGTCATCCCCGAGGCATCCCTGAGGATGCAGAAAATTTTCACCAGGAGGTCCTCAGGAACCGAAAATGTCCGCTTTACAGCATCCTGGCGCGCTCCCCAGGACATCCTTGAGGGTCCTCCTCAGGAGGTTCTGGGGAAGACTTGAGGAAGTCATATAGGAGGACTTTGGGAAACTTCAAGGTCACTAATATGTTTAAAAAAAATTAAAGCTATGATTTAATTTAAATTTTTTAGAAGAAAACGCGAATGTTGTTTTTTTCTATTATTCAGACGGATTTACATATACAGAGATTATTCAGTAACAAATTTCTTACCTTCATTTCTCCTGCTGGATTTGAACCTGAGTACCTTGGTATTCTGGACGCGCACTCTAGCCGTTATGCTGTAGGGTCAGTAAGGAATAAAGGTTTCTAAGGTATACATGCATTTTTACTCCGCTTTTGAAGCTTAAAACTAGGAAATGTCCTCGTTTTTTGTGCCTTTTGCATACATTCGACATAAATTTAAATTAATAACCCTAAATAAATTATCAATAATTATTTGTTATAACATAAATGTCTTCGAATTAAATTTTTTTTTTAATGAAATTGTATTTTTAAATGATAAAAATATCCTTTTAGCTTTTAATACTTAAAATCCATTAAAATCTTTCTGTAGTTAGAAAATTGATTATGAACTATATATTTTGGCACACAATGAATGATGCAAAACGTTTCTGATGATAGCCCCTATAAAATTTAATTTTGGTTAGTAAAAATATTGTTTCCAGAGATTAAAATAGCAAGAGGTTAAAACACATAGTTTCTTTAAAATTATGAATTTTTTTTAAATGATTGAGAAATAAAGACTAAGTGAATCCTTTCAAAAATAAAACTTTTTTGCTCTTTCTCTCTCTTACTTTTTTTTTACAGAAATTTTAATAGATTTTTTTTTCATTTTTCTCTTGGTGCTCTTATTAAATGAATTTATGAAATATATGTATATATGTATATTTAATTAGTCTTTTCTTTCCTAATTTTTACTCTTTGAAATAGTTCATTTTTGCAGTTTCATAGCGAACCCCACTAGCGGCCAAGTGATTCTGCTCTCGAAGCTGGTAGATGGGAGGCGCTGAGTTTGTACCCAATCGCACCCGTCGGTCTAATCGTTCGGAGTTTTCCGCTTTTTTCTTCGAATCTTAAACTTCCTTGCGTAAATACGCGTTAGGTTCCTTTAGAAAGACCCTCCGGAAGGCAACCCTCCTCCCTTGATGAGTTCCTTATTTTTTTTTTATTTTTTCTAATGATTGGCAAATAAAATCTAAGTAAATCCTTTCAAAAATGAAACTTTTTTGCTCTCTCTCGCTCTTACTTTTTTTACAGAAATTTTTATCGATTTTTTTTCCTTTTTACGCTTGGTTAAAGGTGCTCTTATTATATGAATTTATGAAAAAAATATATAAATTTGTTTAGTCTTTTCTTTCCTACTTTTTACTCTTTGAAATATTTCATTGTTGCAGTTTCATACTGGGCCCCACCAGCGGTCAAGAGATTCAGCTCTCGAAGCTGGTAGGTGGGATGAGCTCAGTTTGTACCCAATCGCGCCCGTCGGCCTGATTGTTCGGAGTTTCCCGGGGTTTTCTTCGAATCTTGGATTTCCTTGCATAAATATGGCTTAGGTTCCTTTAGAAAGACCTCCATTGAGGGCAACCCCTCCCTGCCTTGATATGTCCCTCATGTTGATAATTGGCCGCCATAAATGCAACCAATCAACGAACCCGTTTTAAAGTGATTAGGTATATTTTGGCGAGTATTTATTAACGAATAATTATATCCGTTACTTATGAAATTTTCATATTGTACGATACGAATTACAGATGTTTGGAGATTTACCACTTGTTGCGGGATTAAAAAATACTGTAAAACCCCTGTATTATTTTATAACATTGTAAAAATATTAAAATTCCGAATTTTCATTAATAACACACCATTGTACAAATTTGTAGAATTTTTTTATATCAGAATTTGGTGTGAAAATCATTTGTAAAATTTTATCATTACATTGAAACATTGCTTGAGTCACATAAAATAGAAACTATTAATAAAATTTGAATCTGTTAACAAAATCATTTTATTTTCTTATTGTTATAAATAAAATTACTTTTCAGTTAAATCTCCATTTAATAGTCTTTAAAAATTTGAAATCTTTATGTGCATAAAAAATTCAATATGCACCTTTTCCCATTTAATCAACGACGGGAAATATATTTGTTGATTTCTTGAAATGTATTTTTAGTAATTAAGATTTTAGGCAATTTTAAAAGCCTAAAAGAACTAATGTCTTTATTTAAAATATAAGATGTTTTTATCAACGATCTTAAAAATCCCAAACTAACATAAATTTTCTATTACACATAAGAACAAATTTGATTGTAACACCTTTTCTTACTATGTCAAAAAATAGTCTGATTTCCAATTCTTAGAACTACACTCTTTTTTTTTTTCTTTTTCTCTCCTTAGTGATTCCCGCGATATTTACAACATTCTCAGCTGGCAAAACTGGTTGGAGGGGGCGGGTAGCTTATTGCGAGCCTAATAGTAATCTTGTAATTGATGGAAGGTCGGGACGGTGATTCCTTCTTCAGAGCATTGTTTGCAGTTACTTTAAAATACTTTCATTGTCACCTAAGAATATGTGCATGGTAAAACAAGAAATTCCATGCTTTATAGATATCCAAAGAAATATAATATGAAATCGGTTTGTTAAATGAAGGTTTTAAGTAAAGCGATTTTTTTTCAGTTGAAAATTGTGATAAAATATTTGTTATTAAGGAAATATAGATAAATATTTATCTGTAATTTCAGAACCAAAAAATATTTATATTTCTGAAGTTTTCAAAATAAAGATTTCATTTTATCTATCATAATTTAAATAATAATAATGATATTATGTTTGCTAATCTATAAAAGATATTAGAAAAAATAATTTGTAAATAAGACAATCTTAAATTTAAAAAAATAATTAATGATAAATAAAAGAAAATAGGTTTTAAGAATCAGAACCAGAAACAATGGCGCCAACTTTTGAAAAATATTGAGTGTGCTCAAAAACATTTTGAACAAATACATAAATATTTAGTGGGCTCAATTAATAATGGCTGGATAGAGATAACAAATTATTCTGTGGGCTTGCGCCCCATGCGCCATGGCGCCACAGATCAGAAAGACACTTAAATTTATGCTTCTGTTTAGCTAACATTTTCGTATCTTCAACACATATATAATTAATTACATTGGCTAGGTAATTGATAAAAACCCTAAAACATTAAATTTGCATGAATTTATAATTTTAAACTGATTTTATAGGAATGTAAAATTTTTAAACAGAAAATCTTTTTAAATAAACCACGTATTGGTATGCATTTGGGGAGAGGGAGAGGTACAGCTCAATATTTATATATTTTAAATCCAAAGGTACCATTTTAAAGGGAACTGTTCTATCTTTGAATTAGTGTTATGTGCTGTGATAAAAATGTTTAGTTTCGTTTCAAAGTTTTAAACGGGTACTTATGAACAAACTTACTTTTAGAATCTCTTTCTTTTTTCTTTGCATAAATACCTTTACCTCTAAATATCAGAAAAAATATATGATCCAGAATTGTCTTCTATTTAGAGATTTCAGTTTAATTTAGACAATAAATAATTATTATTTAGTTAATTTAAACAAGTTAAATTAATTTGCTAATTAATAAAAAAGTAATAATAACAAAAAAGCAAAACGCAACAGGTTATTGATTAATAATTAATAAAATATTGATAAATGTTAACAAAATTTGGTTTAAAAGATATATAATAGTAATTAGTATATAAAAATAGGAATTAACTGAAATAATAAATTAAAATTTTTAATTTAACTAAAAAAGGTTAAAGTTATAGCAATAATTAAAAATAACAATTACAATTTAATAACAATTATCTAACTTGCTAAAAAAATAAGAAATCGAATGATTGATAAAATAAAATTAACTCATTAAAAATTTAGACCGATCAAATGGAATTTGATATTTCAATAAAAATAAACTAAATATTGTACTTCAGAATCACTCACGAGATGGCACCTGCACTGTGACTTCCTCGGCACTTCCCCAGGAAACATTAACCGGGTACTTCCCCAGGAATGACTTCCCAGGTACTTCCTCAGGAGTAGCGTCCCTGGGAAGTTGCTCCGTGGGACACTTCTGGGAGCTCACTCCTGAGGACACCGTAAAAGACGCTTCCCCGGGACGTCCTGATCTTGTCATTTTAGTATTAGGAGGAATATGGGATGACTTGGAGCTCCTGGGGAGGTATTGAGGAGCTTTTGTGCTATATGGGAACGTTTAGTCGTAGGATGGTAATGGGCCATGTCTTGCCAGCTGGGCTTCCTGTTGGACTCCTCTTTCAGCTCTAGAATTAGCTTAATTTCAGGATCAGCAAGTTGATCTTTACGCAGGCTCTCGTCACTCCACGGATCTTGCAGAATAGGCTCTGTAGAAGAGAAAATAGAGGAAGTAGAAGAGAAAATTCAGAATGAAGTTAGTAATGTTGAACAGAAAATGGAAAGGAAAATGGCGGACGTTGAAGAGAAAATCAGTAACGTTGAAGAGAAAATACTAGGTAAAGTAGATGAAAAGCTAAATAAAAAAGTACAAGATGTTGAGAAGAAGCTTTCAGCGTCCAGTGGTAATTATGAAGAATTTAGGAATCCGCCTGCTTCTCCCGTGCATATCAAGCTGTCGACATACGACGGAAAGAGTTCCTGGCAAGTTTACAAGACCCAATTCACCATTGTAGCCGAAGCGAACAAATGGAGTGACGAAGTGAAAGCTTGTCAACTGGCAGCATCTTTAAGAGGAGAAGCCGCCGACGTGCTGCAAACATTGCCCGATATGACGCAACTCAATTTTGAGACTCTAAGTTGTGCACTTGAAATGAGATTCGGCGAAAAATTCTTCAAGGATTATACGAGAATACAAACGAAGAGCCGCCATCAAAAATCGAGTGAAACCCTTCAAGAGTTTGCCTCGGAAATTGAACGGCTTGCAAATTTAGCATTCATTGACTGTCCGACAAATGTACGGGAAATGCTCTCACTGCAATATTTCGTAGACGGAATAAAAGATCCAGAAGTGCAGAGAGCGGTACGAATGGCAGATGTACAGGATTTAAAATCTGCATTACTATATGCCTTAAAGTTGGAAGCAGCTACACAAGCCAGCCGAAGAGATCGTCATTCAGTCCTAGGGGCAACGGTGAACAAAAGCTCAGACACTGAGATCGACGTCTTGAAAGAAATTAGGAAAATAAATCAAGAGCTGGAAGCTTTAAAATATGGAAAAACAAGCTCAAGAAGACAGAATCTCAGGTGCTGGGGATGCGGTGATACAGGACATCTCCGAAGAAACTGCCCCAAAGTCCACAAACGTGAGATGAATTCAAGACCAGAGAATAAAAAGCCCCACCTGAAGATCCTTCAAATATCGAAAACGAGTGGCGGCGATAATGAATTATATGTGATAGGATTTATTAACGAGATTCAGTGCCGTATGATTGTCGATACAGGAGCCAATGTGACAATAATAAGAGAAGATTTGGCTCGAAAATTGAAATGTAAACTCATCTGGACTCCACCCTGCGTTACCCTGCAAACTGTGACGGGCGACAAGATAGGCATATATGGAAAGGCCAATTTAACCATCAACTTTGGAGGAACGAAATATTACCATACCGCATATGTGGCTGACATAACAGATCCTTGCTTAATCGGGCTAGATTTTCTGAAGAAGTTTGGCTTCAAGCTTGATTTCAAAAATAACAAAATGCTCTCAAAATTTGAAGAAATAAGTCTTTTTGGATTAAATAATGAAATTGAATGTAAACAAACAGTAATAGCCAAAGAAGACATCAATCTAGATCCAAGAAGAGAATTTTTAGTTCCAGCTGAAATTAAAAATGAAACTAATTACCGATTTGGCCATATAGATTATCCAGAAGACAATAGTACACAAGCAGGAGTATTGGTGGCTTCTTCTGTAGTAGACCTCTCGAAAAAGACCATTCCAGTCAGAATTGCTAACATCAGTGATAAGACGAGGACTATCAAGAAAGGAGAGGTGATAGCATCATGTGCTCCTGTGACGTGCATTAGTCAAAATTCCAGTCACTCTGAGAAACCTTCAGATAATTTAGTCAAGGATTTGTTACAAAATACGGACTTAGATCCAAATCAGAGAGATGCTGCTGAAAGTTTAATTAGAGAATTCCAAAGTTTATTTTCCCAAACATCTGAAGACTTTGGACGAACTAAAATGGCACAACACCGAATTGACACGGGAGATCACTCTCCTATTAAACAGCACCCTAGACGATTACCTTTTGCCAAGCAAGAAGAGGTGCAGAATTTAATTAAAGATATGGAAGAAAATGACGTCATCGAACCATCAACAAGTCCATGGGCGTCTCCCATTGTATTAGTAAGAAAGAAGGATGGTTCTACAAGATTTTGTGTAGACTATCGCCGACTGAATGACGTCACCAAAAAGGATAGTTACCCCCTACCAAGGATCGACGACACTCTCGGCACACTCGCGGTCGTCCGGATGGATCTCTACCTGCCAGTAACCACTATTCAGATCCAGAGTCGAGAACCAAGCTTTGTTCTTAATCCGTTAATAGCTTCTAACAGTTCTTTCAGCTGTCCGTCCATTGTTCTTGTTTTCGCCATAAGATACCGACTTCTGACACCAAATGTTGCAGCGTATATGGGGTTCTTTTGATATTATGGTTAGAGAACTTCAAACTCTTGTCTCTTAGAAAAGTAGAAAATAATTTATTTACAGAACTTCAGAACAACAGAGTCTTCAAAACTCACAAATATTTCTAGATATTCAAAAATAATTGTTCAAATATATCGTATAAGTGCAGATATAGGTTCCAGAGACTCTTTATACAACGTCTCAACACTTAATAACATTCAAAACAACATAAATGAAACTCAAGCAAACTTGCTAACAAACGCCTTGTTCACTCAATGACTGATTGGTAAATAATAATAACAGCTCGCATCGCTTCTCTTCTTATATAGGCTCGCAGCAGGTGCGGGAAATTTCTAGAACCATCTCGAAAAATCCACGGAAGAACAAACAATGTATCAGTATACCTAAGGGGGGTTACCATTGAGAGGGAAGGGTTACCATCGCCAACAATCGCCAAGTTTGTCGCCAACTTGGAGATATATCGCCAAATTTGGCGACCAAAATTAGTCGCCAAAAGTGACGCCAACTTGGCGATATCTTTATTATTTCGCCAATCTGCCGTAGACATACACTGCAAATAATGGACAAGTTTGCTTGATAACAGAGACAATGTATCAAAAACTAATATTAGTAAAGGGATGGAGCTTAATAAGATTATTTACATTATTTTACAGTACAAACACTAACTATTTACAAAATTCGTAACAGTAGCAAATATGGTGCTTTCGTACTGCAACGAAGTTCAGATGTTGGTGTAATATTATGTAAATATTTAGATGTTGGTGTAAAATGTAGTATATCGGCCGAACTCTTATGCGCATCTCTGTAAATGCTATCTGCTTACTGTTATACTTATATTAACATGTAGTAAACTTCGCAACATATATCGGTTTTGTAAAATGTGAAATAGTTTAATATAATTTAAAATCACCCCAAATAATATTTCCCCCTATAACAATATGCAAAGGGATATATTTGTGAGGCCTGTAATTTAATTACAAATATTTTTTGTACAACATATTGTACATAATGTATAATTTAGTGTAAACTTCAGACATGCATATCAATCTTATTATGTTCGAAAGAGTGTAACATCATTAAAATTCTCTTGAAACTATTTTTTCCCATTGGCCGTAATGTAACGGAATATTCTTGATTGTCCCTGTAATTAAACTATTGGTCCGTTTTCATAAAGCTTGAAATGACTCGACAAAATTATGCAACAATGATATATTTAAAATTTTTAAACGATTCCGTTGGGTATTTTTTTTCTTTGATGTGATGATAGATGGACGGACGTTTTGAACAACAACTATAGGTGCTACATATTTATTTAATTACGAACGCACCTAAAAAAGGATATCTTCAGATATATCAAGCAGTGCTTTAACCACTTAACCCATTAGTGCCTAGCGTCCCATTTTTGGGACAGTTTTAAAAAATTCAAGTAAGCGCATTTCACACCAGTAAAAAGGAGGATAAAAAAAACTTTGTTTCTCGAGACAAAGTCCAAGAAAAATTAAGTTAAAAGTTATTCTTGCTTTAAAAGTGGTGGGAAAATGCAAAATTTGAATTTTAACGAAAAAAAAAATTCAGGCACTAATGGGTTAACTGATGAATATTTTCGAAAAATGCTTTCAAATAATGCATATTTTTTCATGTTTTTACAGAATTTTTAACCTTTTTATCACCGGTTTTTGAAAATAAAAATTTTTGCCTACCGTAATTTCGCGCGTACGCGCCGCATCTAGTGTAACTCGGTTTTACACTTGAATTAATTTTTTTAAGGATGTTGTTTTCTTGTGCTTAGCACGCATTTGACTTCCTTTTTTCAATAAATTTTCTGGTTTGAAAAAGACTTTATTAAGCCGCGGCGTATACGCTGGAAATTACGTATATGAGTAATTGAAAATAGATGCACACTTGTATTTTCTGTACCAATTTTCAAGAAAAAATATATTCATTACAAGTATATTAAAACCCTTCGAGTTCTGATAGGGTAATTTTCTACCACTTAATTTTTATCTCCAAATATCAAATTGACATCGGAATATTGAACCAAAATTATCTGAAAATAGAGTAATGCATTTTTTCGTGTACATTGAAAGTAGAATACTTCGCTTACACAGTACTGGCACCAATGTAACATTTAGGAAGAAGTTCACTTCTCGAGCTTCCAGGGTTAAAATAAATGGTATTTTAGGCACAAATGTCCGACTTTTTACTTCATTTTGAACTGTCAAAATATAACAAAAAAATTATTATATTATTATTTATACTGTATCATAAATGTTATTTCGCAAAGGACTCTATTTATGAATTCCCAACAGTTTTATATTTTATACTATGAAACTATTACTTATCCGTAAATGTATTTCTCTTCTGTCTAATACATTTTTCCAACATAAAACATAATGTGCTTTTTAGAAAAAAACTAATGCAAATTAACCATTTATGAAATTTCATTTACTTATCAGATTTTCCCTTTTACTTTCTCCCTAATCCGTAAAAGATTTTTTTATTCATATAGTTTATTTTCCAGAAACTGGTATTATTTTTGTTTTTTTTTCTACGCCAGTAAATTTAAACTTTACTTTAAAGAATTTTATTTAATTAAATTAGCAATTTCCCGTAAGACGTACAAACAAAAAAAAATGATATCGGAATATAGAAAACAAGGTAAAGCAAAGGGAAGTATTTTCTTCAATTATTATTTTCAGACTAATTAGATTTTTCATATCAACCAATCAAACATTTAAATTTAAATCCATTTTTATATTTTAGAGTTACTCTGCTTTTACATATAATGAGATTTAGAACTGAAAATATACAATACAGTTAGCAAATGTTTTTGTCGGATTTGTAAAATTTCATCCTTTTTTATCAAAGTAGAAGTTATTCAATATTATTTTAGCTACGTCAGTGAAGGAAAATTTTGCAGATTTTATATTTCACGTATGTTTACAATAACATTCGATTTATATCCTACTAGCTAAAAGTATTTTTAAAAACCAACGCTATTTTAATATTATAAAAAGAGAATTTTAAATAATCCAAAATATTAATATATAAGAATTTTAGAAAATAGATTATGTTAGTAACTTGAATTTGCTTAATATTTTTATCATTTTTGTTTATTTATTTTCTATTTCTACACTTAAATGAATTTTACTGTTTGTTTTGAAACTAATTTTTGATATGAAAATTATATGGAACTATTTGAAAAATGACATTTACATTTCAAATGTCAAATGTAACGGTTTCATTTCGTGTAGTAAAGGGATAGAAGAAAATAATTATTAAAGAATCTTTGCTTTCAAATTTTCACGTAACATATTTATGAATTACATACAAGAAAAAAAAACATGTCAATGAAAATAAAAAGGTCAATATTTTAACACTAGAACTGCCGGGTATTATACTCAATTTCTTATAAAATGTGTTTCCCACTAGAATTTTAATTTTAAATTATTTAACTTATTTAATTAGTCCATTTTTCTACTGCATAAATTTACCATATCTTATGCAGAAAATTCTGGTTCGAATCGAGTATTATCAGTCTGGCAGGGGTCATTTTGACCCCTAATGGTGGTTCTAGTGTTAACGTACATTATGTAATTACCACTCCTTGATAAATTAATTTTTTTTTTTATTCCAAAGCTTTTCCATAAGCTTTCAAAAAACCTTGGTTTATGCAATTGCTTTGGTTCTTACGGATATCTTTATGAAGTGCGTTCCTAATTTTGTAAAGACGTAGCACCTATAGTCGTCGCTCAGTCCTTCCGCCTGTCCGTCTGTCCGCATATAACAACGCAAAAATTACCCAAACGAATCATTGGAAATCAAAATCAAAATTTTTCCGTTACATTATGGTCAATGGAAAAAAAGTTCAATGTGCATTTTTATGGTGTACACTCTTTTGAACAGAAAAAAATGATAAGCATCTATGAACTATATACTATAATATAAATCCTTTATAATGTGTGGTGCAAAGAAGATTTTTTATTGATTTACAGGGCTATACAAAAGTATTCCATTACGTAGTGGAATGTTGGTATAGGGAGGACATTGTTTGGTGCGCATTTTAATTGTATTAAAATATTTGACATTTTATTAAATTGATATACTTTGCTCAGGACTACTACAAGTTATTTCCTGTATAATAGAAAGCAGGTAGTATTTACAGTGATACACAACTGATTTTGGCTACTGTACTGTATCGGAAGCACTGTATACTACTACCCCAAGATCTAAATATTTTAGGTCCGTGCGTAATTATATAAATACGTAGCACCTATAGTCGTCTTTCAGTCCGACCATCTGTCTGTTCGCATATATCAAAGTAAAAACTTCCCATCCAAATCGTTTGAAACATGAAATATACAATTGTTGCACAATTTTGTCCAGTCATTTCAAATTTTACAAAAATCGGTTGTATAGTTTATTCACATGGACAATCAAAAGTATTCCATTACATTACGGTCAGTAGAAAAAATAGTTTCAAGTACATTTTAATGAATTTACACTCTTTCGAATATAATAGAATTATTGTTTGTGGCGTGATTTAGTTATTAAACTATTTCTCATTTTATGAAATGTATATACGTTTCTAAGGTTTAATACAAGTTACTTCGCGTGTAAGAGAAAACAGACAGTATTTACAGGAACACGCAAAATATTTCGGATACTATATGGCATCCGAAGTCTTGTATACTATAACGGCAAGATCTAAAGACTTTAAAATCTTCATCATATTACAAGCGCCCCTCATTTGCTATGCTTCACGCGCATTTTACTACTTGTTTTCAATATGATACACAAGCATTAGAGAAAAATAAACATAGTTCCAAAACGCAATTCTTCGTCTTATTCGATGAGGGGAGATTGATTTTTTATAAGAAAATATTGGTACAGAGGAATTTCTCGGTCAAAGAATTCTAGCACCCGTGCGAACTCCAATTTTAAGAATATTTAATCGTGAAAATTTGTGTACTAAAGAAATATGTGTTTTCGGCAATAAAAGTAACATTTCATTTTATTACTCATCAAGGTTCGCGCACTCTTTGGAATTTCCAAGGACTCTGGCACCACTATTGAAAATAAGAAAATTTGCATTTAATTTTTAAACCACAACATTCGTAATCCCCACCTTCATTCACAGATTTTACGATAGTTTTTGCAGTGAAACACTTCGAAAATATTCTTAAAATTTTGTGGTAGAATTGTGCGAACCCTGCCCATATACGTAATTTCCCGCGTATACGCCGCGGCTTAGTAAAGTCTTTTTCAAACCAGAAAATTTATTGGAAAAAAGAAGTCAAATATGTGCTAAGCCCAAGTAAGTAATATTGTTTTAAAAATTAATTATGGTAGGAAATCGAGTTATCGAAGTTGCGGCGTTTAAGCGCAAAATTACGGCAATTTCTTAATACCAATAAATGACAGGAAATCTTAGTATTGAAGTGTTTAATGCATTTTAAATAATGAATTTTGATATTTTTTTACAATGTAGTTGAAATTAAACGCTTCTTTAAAGTTTAAACTTGGCATTGTGCTAAGTGCGCTTCTAAATTATGTCGCAAATATGAACCCCCCCCCCCCCCACATCGAGCGTGCTACGTTTCTCCAGGTAGGTTCTAACAGTAGAAATGGTGGAAATTTTAGTTAAGTTTTATAAAAATGCTTTACACCAGAATTTTATTTAAAATAGATTTAATATTCTATTTAACGCCTTTCTTCTTTGTTTCTTTTAAATATTTTATAAGAAACTTTCTGGTTTTAACCGAAATAATATCGTTTGGTAGATGTCAAAATGATCTCTCATGGCTATCCTATTGATAATTAACTTTTTAAGTCTCTAAAGGTGTATTGAGAGACTCCCTCAATGTACTCTAATCGTGAATCTTATAGTATTTACCTGATTAACTCAATAACAGCCATTGATAGATTTTTAGATCATCAGATTTAGTGAAAAAAAGCGTTTTTCACAGAAGTAAATATGTAATAATGTTTTGTAGACTTTAAATGTATACTTTTGTTCACAAGACAAATTTCTTGATAAAATAAAACAAAAAATACTTTTTGCTTAAAATTACGGGAAATCTGAAATTAAAATTTTAACAAAGAAACTTATTTGAGAGTTAAGCTTTTGAGGAGCAAAACACTATTACTCTTAAAATGCTGAAAAGATAGATTAACACCAGAATTTTAAAACAAATTTATTTCAAAATAGAGCAAAGCTTTTCTTCACGTACTTGATGGAATTAAAATTTTAATTTAAAATTTCTGACATCAATGTGGCATTTCAAAATCAAAATTAAGTGTGATATATTTTATACCACCGCCCTCCAACGGTTTAATTGAAAATTCAAGTTAGATTAGTCTGTTTTTAACAATTGGACTTTTATTGCTTTTGTACTGCAACGCAGCAAATCATTAAAATGTGTTATCTAGGCTTTAAAGCCATTGGTACATTGAATACGCCGCCCCCCGCCATTATCCATTGACCGTCCGTTTCTTTAAAGATTAATATCTCGCCTAATTTTTAACGCTTATTTTCTTTTTTTTGAAAATAAATATCAACAATGTTTTTAGGATATTTTTAGGATATGAACATCCTGCGCTCTTCAACTTCTTTAATGAATGCCCATAAATCGAAATTCGTGTGGAGCAGAAAAATGCTCTTTTCTCAAAACATATATAATCTATGATAATCGTTACGGATTCCCTGCAAAATACAAATTAATGTCTACTACCTGTAATTTTTGCATAATTTTAGATTCCGTGGATTCAGAAATAAATGGAAAGTAACATATTTTTGCTCGACATTTTTGACGATATTTTTAAAAATATAACACCTAAAATGAAAAGAAATGTGTTTTTGATAGCAACATTTCCTAAGCTATCACACATTGCCCACACCATATAAAAAGAAAATATTTCTTTCGTGTGACCTAATTATCCCCTTCACATTTTTCCTAAATATATTTGTGGTTTAAAAATCTGTAAATATGTATGTCAATAGTCTTTATTACTTACCCCAATTTCACCCTTTCCACGTTCCAAATTTGACAAATAAACTAATTGTAACAGACAGACAGATCTTATAATGGTTCAGTTTTATTTTTAGTACGAAACAATAATAAGTATCGGTCTCTTAACACTGAAAATGTATTCCGAATAAATTTAGAAAATTCTTTATGAGATACGTTAGATAACGTTAGAAAAAGGATAGTTTTAAATTTCTTTGTCTCTTGGCTCCACAATTTTAACATTACTCGCATTATTATACCTCTTAAAATTAAAAATTTGTTGGTAATAATATAATGCTAATGTAAATAGAGAATACTTTTTTAGTTATACAGGGTGATTCTAAATTAATGGTACAAACTTTAAGGGTTGGCATAGACACTATAACAATCATTCATCATATAGGAATGTATGACAAATGACGCATTGAAATACAGGGGAGTCCAATTTGCCCCCTTTTTATTTCAAAATTAGTCATTCACGCCATAAAATTCCTGTTCTATTTTCTTTCTTTAAGATATTTCATGATTACTTGAAGAAAAAAAATTAAAAAATTTGCGGTTAAAAAATAAATTTTTGAATTAAAAAAATTCATTTCCATTTCCTTTTAGTTATTTCCTACATTTGACAGATTTATCAGTTTTGCGTTTTTTTAATTAAAAAATCCCAATTTCATACTGGAAGTTTCTAAAGAGGAATTTTTTCTTTAAGATATCGTCGGTACCATGTCAAACTATCCAATGTGCAAAAATGCATTTTTCATATTTTGTGCCATTTAGTTTTATTATGCAAGATACGTACTATGCGAAATCGGCACGGCCCTAACTCGCTTAGGAACTTAGATAATGTCTGTGTCAAAGTATCCAATGTGCACTTTGTTCTAAAACGTACCATGTCAAACTATCCAATGTGCGTATTCGATCGTCTGCCACGAAAATTGTACCCTAATTTCCTGCCTATAATCCGCGGATCAAACAATTCTTTTTCGACCCAGAAATTTTATTTCGGAAATGAAGGCAAATATTTACGGCGATCTGAAAAGTTATATTTTATTTAATAAAATTTCTGGGTCGAAAAATGATTGTTTGATCCGCGGATTATACGCAGGAAATTAGGGTAATATTTTTCATTTTCTGATCATTTGTACCATGTCAAACTATCCAATATGAAAACAGCCACTTTTCGGGGTAGCAAAATTTTTGATATTACTGATTTAAAATCAGCTCCAGACAGAAATTGGAAATTTGCTGTTTTTTATTCCATTTAAGCATGATGTCACTTTATTGTTCTTACTAGCAAAAATAAAATAAAATAAAATAAAAACAACTTTCATTAGTTTGAATTTTTTATTTGTACTTATCTGATGATCATTGCTTCAAATTAGTATATTTGCCACATTCAATAGTTTGGATTGTATAAAATTTGGTATTTGCGTATTCAATATTAATTTCTTTTAACAACTTAAAAAACGAATATACTGTAAATTGATAAATAAAAATTTATTTTTAAACGTTATTTAAATTTTATAAAAAATGAGATGAGAAAACAAAAAAATAACCCGCAAATAGAGAAATGGAGAATAACGGTAGAGATATTTTTTGTTGTTGTTGTTGTTGTTATTTGAGTAGTAACCTTTGTCTTATTTAATCAATGAAGTAGTTGGGCCAATGACTATGAAATTCCGAAGAGTAATTATGTTATTATTAACGATTATTATTATTTCCAAAGAGTAATCTTGCTTTATAGAATCGCTATAATATGAGTTGGAAAAAATGCCTTCAAAGAATATTTGGAAATCATACTGCATGATAAGCTCTTATTAGGTGCATTCGTATTTATATAAATACGTAGAACTTATAATTATTGTTCATTCCGGCCGCCTTTCTACGTGTCTACATGTCCGTCCGCATATAACAATGGAAAAACCTCCCAAACCGAATTCTTGGAAATTTAAAGTAAATAACAGTTGTATATTTTTGTTGCGACATTTCAAGTTTAAGTGTGAAAATTGGATGTATAATTTAATTAGAAGGACTGTCAAAAGCAGTGTTCTCGCTGTCCCTCGCCATTTCGCCAAATTGCGGCTAAATTCTTCATTTGGCGAGTAAACAAGCGATTAGATTCGCCAAATTGCTAGTGCTACATTTTTGCTTTTTCTTTTATTTTCCGTTTTTCATACATATGCATTTATACATATTTTTAATATACAGATATTTTTAACGAATTTGTAGCGAATAGTTGAATTTAGACTAATAACAATTATTGTCGCAGTTGTAAAAACTAAGCCTCTTTTAGAACATATTGAAAAAAAAGGGTACATTAAAGGATTAAAGATAATTTTTTTAGTGCTACTTGGCGAAACTATTTGGCTAATACTTTTTTTATTTGGCGAATGTTTTTTATTTTTAATTAGCCAAATTACTAACATTGGTCAAATGTCAGCGAGAACACTGGTCAAAAGTGTTCCATTACATTACGGTCAATTAGAAAAAACAATTTGGAGTGGTTTTAATGTTACTCACTTTCGAACATAAGACTGATATGCATTTATAAGTAACACGAAAATATACATTTTATTGAATCTAAGGTGCAAAAAATATTTATTATACATTTACAGGGTTATACAAAAGTTTTTCGTTACATAATAGTATAGGAGAAACATTGTTTGGAGCATAATTTAATTATGTTAAAATATTTCACCTATACTGAAATTGATATTCGTTGCTGAGGTTCACTACAAGTTACTTCCTGTATAATAGAAAGTGCAAAGTATTTACAGGGACACACGAAAGATTTCGGCTGCTGTGTACCCGAAGTACTGTACATTACAAATGATTGTTGGAAGTGCATTTTTATTTGTGATATGAGTTTTTAAGTTTAAAATCTTTCGTTGTATGTATAAACGCTCCAGATCATATACAGGGCTATGCAAAATAAGTCGAAAGAATTACTACATAAGAACGAAAATACATTTAAAAAATGAATTATGGATTTTTACGCTTAACTACATATAGTATACTAATATAACTTTATATAACATAGATAAAATGTATAAAATGCCACGCAAAGAATTGGATAGGTAGCCGTCTATGGATGATCTCTGGAAGTTTGATTTTAGAAGTTTTAAAGTGTGTTTTGATCTTTATTAAATTTTAACTGAATAGTTACATGCATATAAAGATAGTACGTACCCTAATTTCCTGCCTATAATCCGCGGATCAAACAATTCTTTTTCGACCCAGAAATTTTATTTCGGAAATGAAGGCAAATATTTACGGCGATCTGAAAAGTTATATTTTATTTAATAAAATTTCTGGGTCGAAAAATGATTGTTTGATCCGCGGATTATACGCAGGAAATTAGGGTACAATTTACGACTGTAGAAAAGTATCGTCTATCGATAATTTCAAAAAGGAAAATTTGAAACTATTATGTATTTGAAACACTTTTCAACATAGTTAAAGAGTGTTTGTGAATTCCGTTTGTCTGTCCATGTGATTGTCTGTCTGTCTGCCCGAACTGGAACTTGCATTAGTATATTAATAGGATTGTCTCTGTAATTGATATATGTTATTCAGATTTGCAATACCATGTTCGGTATCGGAAATAGAGTATGTAGCGTTCACAATTTATTTACAGAGACAGTCAAAAAAGTATTCCGTTACATTATGGTCTATGGGGAAATGCCTTAATTATTTAAATACGTAGCACTTCAAGTCGTCATTTGATCCATCCGTCTGTCTGTTTAAAACAACACAACCAAATGATTTGAAATTTCATATGTGTAATTGCCGCAGAATTTTGTCGAGTCATTTAACATTTTATGAAAATAAAGTCAAAACATAAAAATATATTAAAGTTTTCTTTATTCTATTAAATCTTATCATTCATAATTAATTCAATGACATTCCATGATAGGGGATGATTCTAGCTTGTTATGGCGCCCTATTTAAGATGGAGACATATTTCCGTATTGCTGAATCCATAGAACAAACAAACAAACCAGCAAACAAATAAACAAACAAACAGGCAGACAGACAGACAGGCAAACAGACAGAAAGAGCAAAAAATTGACACACACACAAACAAACAAGCAGACAGACAAACAAGCAAACAGCCAGACAGTAAAAAACCGACAGCCAGATACACAAACAAACAAACAAAGAGACACACAGACAGACAAATAAACAGACAAACAGACAGACAGACAGATAAACAAGCAAGCAAACAAACAGACAAACAAACAGGCAGACAGACAGACAAATAAACAAGCAAGCAAACAAACAGACAGACAAACAAACGGGCAGACAGACAGACAAATAAACAAGCAAACAGACAAATAAACAAACCGACAAACAGACAGAGAGATAGGCAGACAAACAAACAAGCAAACAAACAAACCGACAAACAAACAGTCAAACAATGAAACAAACAGACAGACAAACAAACAAACAGGCAAACAAACCGACAAACCGACATACAGAAAGAGACTAACAGACAAACAAACAACAACCAAACAGACAAAAAAAAAGAAATCAAACAGACAAACAGACAGACATACAAAAAATCAGACGAACAAACAAACTGACAGACGGACAGACAGACAAAAAAAGACAAAGAAACAATCAGACAGACATATAGGCAGACAAACAAACGAACAAACAAACAGACAGGCAGACAGACAGACAAAAAAAGATAAACAAACAAACTACAAACAAACAAACAAACAAACAGGCAGGCAGACAGACAGACAAACAAACCAACAGTCGTATAGACAGACAGGCAAACAATCAACCAGACAGACATACAGACAAACCAACAAAGAGACAAACATACAAACAAACAAAGACAGACATACAATCAAACAAATAAAAAAACCCGGCAAACAAACAGACAAACAAGAAAACAAACAGACAGACAAGCAAACAAACCAACAGACGAGCAGACAGACATATAGGCAGACAAACAAACGAACAAACAGACATACAGACAAACAAACAAACCGACAAACAAACAAACAGAAAAATAGATAAACAAACAAACAGATAAACAGATAAACAAAGAAACAGACAAACCGGCAAACAAACAAGCAGGCATACAGACAGACAAACAAAAAAAAACAAAAAAAAACACAGACCGACAAACAAACAAACAGACAGATAGGCAAACAAACAACCGGACAAACAAACAAACAAACAAACAAAAAACAGATAAACAAACAAAAAGTCAGAGAGACAGACAAACAAATTGACAAACAAACCGACAGACAGACAGACAAACACACAAACTAAAACGGACAGACAGCCAAACAAAAAATCAAAGAGACAAATCGACAGTCTGACAAACAAACAATCAAACCGACAAACAAACAAACAAACAGACAAACAAACAAATATACGCACATATGTTCGTATTTTTAAGGAAAAGCTAGAGATCCATTTACATCTTATAAGTAATTACCGTGCTAAATTTCATGCTTGTAGCAGTCCCTTTACTAACACAAGAATCGCATTTTTAGAATGTTTTTTTCTCCTGCATCTCCTTTGGATTTGTGGCATCGACATAAGATAAATCCTATCTTTGATTCCGGGCGAACACCATCCTTTTAGTACCTTGGCTTTTGAAATCGGTTCGGTAGTTCCAGAGATTACCCCCAACAAACAAAAAAACTTTTCCTCTTTATAATACAAAAATAGATTGTTCTATAAAATAATTCTTTTCCATGATCCAGAAATTAATTTATACATTCACACAATATGCTACAGAACAAGTGTTAGTGCACTGAATAACAGCATATTAAAATACACTAAATCGCATGGTATTGAATGGAATGTAATGTGCTTATTTTGAGAATCCCTGTAGATGACGTAATTCTATACATTCCGTTTTGATCAAAACGTGTATCATAGTAAATGATAAAACCATACAGAAATCCCATATCAATCTGAGTATGGTTACGAGAATTAGAAAAGAATGAGACAGCAGAGAAGCAAAACAAAGTCAATAACAATTTTTAATTATGGCGAAGCATTTTTAAAAAGTGCTACAACATTTTAATCATTTATCACGTGAGAGAAACTTTTGAAATTATTGTATTAAAAGATCCTATAATGAATTATTCATTACATTCAAATTTTATTAAAACTTAAAAATTCTTTTTTTAAAAAAATAATTGAATAATTCGATGATTACTATTCAAAAATACTTGTAACAAATACCCCATCGATTCCGTTTATTACTTAAGCTATGCTTAATATTCAACAAGTTGATAATTGCGCGTGAAGCGTAGCAAATGAGGTGCGTTCATACGATAATGAAGTTTTAAAAATATCACTCTCATATGTCAATCTCATAAAATTGTAAATAGTTAATTGCAATTAAAATGTGCACCAAACAATGTTTCCACGTATAACATTATTTAGTGGAATACATTTGTGTGGCCCTGTAATTTAATAATAAATATTCTTTGCATCACAGATAATACAGAATGTACATTTTAGTACATACTTCATAGATTCATATCAATTCTATTATGTTCAAATGAGTGTAACACCATTAAAATGCATTTGAAACATTTTTCCCCATTAACCGTAATGTAACGGATACTTTTGATTGTCCCTGTAATTGATCTATGAATCCGATTTTCATAAAATTCGAAATGACTCGACAAAACTATGCAATAATTATGTATTTTAAATTTCAAACGAATAAAATGCATTTGAAACTTTTTTCCCCATTGACCGTAATGTAATGGAATACTTTTGATTGTCCCTGTAATTAATTTATGTATCCGATTTTCATAAAATTTGAAATAACTAGACAATATTATATAAAAATTATGTATTTTAAATTTCAAACGAGTGAAATGCATTTGAAACGCTTTTTGCCATTGACCGTAATGTAATGAAATACTTTTGACTGTCCCTGTAATTGATCTATGCATCCGATTTCCAAAAAAAAAAATGAAATAACTTGACAAAATGATTTAATAATTATGTATTTTAAATTTCAAACGATTAAATTGCACTTGAAACTTTTCCCCCATTGACTGTAATGTAATGGAATACTTTTGATTGTCCCTGTAATTGATCTATGCATCCGATTTTCATAAAATTTGAAATAACTCGACGAAATGATGTAATAATTATGTATTTTAAATTTCAAACGATTAAAATGCACTTGAAACTTTTCCCTTATTGACTGTAATGTAATGGAATACTTTTGATTGTCCCTGTAATTGATCTATGCATCCGATTTTCATAAAATTTGAAATAACTCGACGAAATGATGTAATAATTATGTATTTTAAATTTCAAACGTTTAAAATGCACTTGAAACTTTTCCCCCATTGACTGTAATGTAATGGAATACTTTTGATTGTCCCTGTAATTCATCTATGCATCCGATCCTCATAAAATTTTAAATAACTTGACAAAATTATATAATAATTATGTATTTTAAATTTCAAACGATTCGGTTGGGTAGTTTTTGCGTTGTTATATGCGGACAGACGGACGGACGGACAAACGGCCAAACGGACGGAGGGTACGTATTTACATAATTACGAACGCACCTAAAAACAGGGCTGGGAAACTTCTGGAGATTGCCTGCGTCTTTGTTTAAAAAAATTTCCGTCTTTTCTTACAATTTGTAAAATTACGTAGCGTCTAAAAACAAACTTTTTCTTTATTAATTCTCTGTATATTTGTAAATAAAATTATTAAAGAAAATTCCGAAATGTTTTAAATTCAATATGCTAATAACAAAATTTTTACAAGACACACTATCCTATGTGGTATATTCGTTACCATGACGCCAAGCCCGTAGCCAGGATTTCTCTTCGGGAGGGGCTAACATCTTGAATTTTTTTCTGACCTGACAGCAATAATTTGCCTTCTTTAAAATGTGAAAAAATGTCCCTGAATAGGGTACCTGATGTCCATGTCAAAAAAATTTTGGTACAATGTAAAAGAAAACTTTGCAAAAATTACTAAACTTTTTCTAGGAAACTGGGAACCCTAAAAATTTTATGTAAGGGTAACAACAAAAATTTATGTAATAGAATATAATAGTTGAATTTTAGGTAGATTTCGTATGAAATACTACCTATTGGTGTCCCCATGTTGGAATTTCTGTAAACTTTTTGCAGATCTACACCGATCATGACTCCTGGACCCCAAAACTACCATCAGTAAAAATCTTTATCTATCTATATCACTTTTTTTATGAACACGATAACTTCTATAATTCCGCTAAAATCTCTTCCAAAGTAATACATAAAATCAAGGTGCTTAAAATCTCGGTCAAGTTCGTTAATGGAAAAAATCGGATCAAGGAGGTGGGAATAGGATGGTGGAGTGTGAAAACAGAAAGAAAAAAAAAACTCGTAACTTCTTAGTTAAAATAGATATCGAATCGATTTAAAGTTTATAATACTTCCAAGAAATGGGCCAAACGTTTATGCATGAAAGATTTTTGATAAAGTTAAAAATGGGCTCAAGGGGTGAAAAAATAGGGTTTTTGTATGAAAAAAAATCATATTTTCGTCAATTCTCAAAATATCAAATCCAATTAAATATTTTATAAATGTTCTTAATATTATCTAAAACTTTCGTAGGCGAAGTTTTTGAAAGGACCAACTCTTACTGCAAAAACATAGATAAATAAATAAATAAAAGCGAAAAAGAATAGGGGGAGGGGTGGAAAGAGATTTAAAAAAAAATCCATAACTTAGTCAATTCTTAAGATATCATATCCCATTGAATTTATTTCACATCTTCTCAGTAGTATCTACAACTTTTACACTGACAAGTTGTTTATAGGACCAATCCTTATAAAAAAAAATTAAACAAAAATAGGAATTTTAGAAGAAAAATCTCAAATCCAAACTGCTTATATTCTGACTCATTTTTAAATTCTCTTTTGATTTTAAACACATCCAAGTGACAGGTTCCCTTATATGAGAACTATATAATGTGACGAATTGGCCAGTTTTTTGGTAGACTAGATATATTTCAAAATATGCTGTCAAAATAGACATTTGAACAGAATTTTCCGAAGCGATTGTGATTGAAATTGCGAAAGTATTCAAATAACAAATTGCTTATTTTCTGACTCATTTTTAAATTCATTTTTACTCTCAAACGCACCGAACTGACATGTTCTCTTATTTAGAAACTGTATAATGTGCCGTAATGTTCATTTTTTTTTATAAAGGCAGAATATGTTTCAAAAAATGCTATCAAAGTGGACATTTCGAAAAAAATTTCCCAAAGTGATTGTGACTGAAGTATTGAGAATGTATTCAAATAACAAGCTGCTTATTTTACGACTCATTTTTTTAAAATTCAATTTTTCTCTCAAATGCGTTCAATTGGCAATTTCTCTTGTTTAGGAACTATAAAATGTGCCGTATTGGTCGATTTTTTTCATAAAGTCAGAATATATTTCAAAAAATGCGGTCAACGTGGGCATTTGAGCCAAATTTAGCTTAAGATGATTCTGATAAAACCAGCTCTTACAGAAAAATTAAATTAAAAATTGTTCAAAAGGGCCAAATAAAATTGCTATACTGGGTTGTCGCTAATCATATTTTATTTATTTTTATTTTATTTTATTTATTTATTTATTTATTTATTTATTTATTTTTTTTGTAGTTAAAATTAGTACTTAACTTCGAAATCTACTTCCGCCTGTAGGTCAAGCCGACAGGGATTTTGTTTTTGCCGTACCATAAAAAATTCTAGGAATCCCACTTTCCTAAAAACATTTAATAACTTTACAGATATTTTATTTTATTTATTATTTATTATTATTATTATTATTATTATTATTATTATTATTATTATTACAATGTATTGTTTCGATTTTTCTTATTTGAGAAGCAATGCTTTTAGGAGGACTGCAACTAAAATTATAAATCACATAGTAATAATATTTGGGATGAGTCTCATATATCCTATAAGAAAAAAATGCTAAAGATATTGAAATGCAACAAACAATTTGAATAGATTAAGACAGAGGATCAATATTACCATATGAGTGTCTCGTATTACAAGCACGATCTTAAAATAGTTATTCCACAGATAAAATTTATTACACTTTTTTCAGAAAGAAAAAATAAATTGCTATAGATGTATGTAATCATAACAATTATATTTATAGTTCATATTCTCTGTTTACAATAATTATAAATATTGGTATCAAAACAGCAATATTCATGACTTCTTCTCAATCGTTAGACTGATTACCTTATCTGGATTTATTGTGGTTTTTCAATGAATGGAAATCATTGCAAGACTACTCAGTATTTCACTTCGAGAAAAAGATTTAATTATTTTCATTGTCTTTAGACCGTTCATCACTGGCTTGTTATCAAAAACAAAACTGCCAGAAAGTATTTGATCGTATTGTCATATGTTGCTCCAAAGTTTTATGACATATGTGACAACATTGGTAATCAACTCATCTCATATTCCGCTTTCATTTGAAACATTGACACTTTATCGTCAAATTTTGAGGGAGATTATCTTATTTGCTAACTTTTTCCAGGAAGCAAATCCTACAAGAAATGCTTAGAAATCTGTTATCTTCATTCGAAACGAACCTTTCTTTCAAAATTTTAATAAGACTTTCTAGGGATTAAAAACCATAATTCTAAAACACACTTTAGCATATGCAATTAGTCCAAGAGCCAACCGCACAAAACTCTAAGTCTTCGAACAAAAGAAAAATTACTTTATTTTATGCAACAGTAGTAATAGAAGAATCTCGGAAGTGATGTGGTGCATAAGCCAAAAATTAATACCACTAGAAGTTGATTCGTAGGTTTAGCATTATGTTTTCCTACACTCAGTTTTCCATGTTTTTATAATTATGATTGTAAGGCAAACACAATGCTAAGCCTACGAGTGAACCACTAGTGGTATCAATTTTTGACTTATGCACCACTTCGCTTCCGGCAGACATGAATCATTCGATTCCCCTATTACAACTCTTCCATAAAATAAAGGATTTTTTTTCTTGTGCTCGATGACTTAAGGTTTTGTGCGGTCAGTTCTTGGACTAATTTGAGGATTTGCACGTGTTGCCTACCAAAATATTAATCTTGGTACCTTTATTTCAGTTTCAATGACGTCTTCCCCAAGTTTTGGTGCAAAATTAATTATATCTCCAAAAGATTTCCATTAAATTTCCTTTACGCTTCTGTAAAATGATAAGGACATCTTTAGTATGAGTTATAGCCAATATCACTACACGAAACTTCTGGAAGAAGAACTGACAACTGTTTGTCAGACTGCTTGTGAAAAGTTTGTCACAAACAGACTTGTGAGAAAATCACTCGATGACTGCCAAGAAAACTCTAGTTTTAGAGCTATGTATTTTCCCATTTTTTTTTTCTAAGCTTATGCAAATACATTTAAACAGCTCAACAAAAGATATGTTTTCATGCCACAGAAATCTTGTGTCTCAAAAAGAGTAAAATTAATTTTTTTAATTTTTTTTTGGGGGGGAGGGGGGCATTTGAGGAAATTGCTTGTTGAAGGAATGCATTTACCATTAATTGCTTTCATAAAAACACTTGTTACTTCATTAACAGTTCCAAGACTGTTTTGGATGGTAGAAATCAACATCATGTTGAACAATGAATGGTTTAACCTGTGGCTCATAATAGATGCTTCTAATTTTTGGATAATTCTGAAAAATTCTAGACGGGACTTCACTCACATGACCAGAAATATTAGCTGCTCCCTCATACGTCTATATACAGAAACCCTACATCAGGTTATTCAACCCTAAAATTGATAATTCTTCAAAAGGCAAAGAAACCTTTTTAAGCCAGACTACTTAGTGACATGTTTTTCCTATTAAAGATTCATATGCAAACTATTTAAAGCACAGTTGTTCAATGGAGAGTACGGAGGACGTCAACGTGGAGACCTTCGGTTATTTTATTGATTCTTTTCGTACCATTCCTTTCAGAAGTGCCTGCAACTAGATTTTTTTAATAAAAAGCCTTTTACACTTAGATCATTTTTAAAGATATACATTTTTTTAAATCGTCAATTTTCACACTATTTTACATTATAGGTGGCTGTTAAAATTTTTAGCTTCTTTATTTATCATTTTAACAGTGCATAACTCTAAGTTTTCATTACTTTCGAGATATAATGAGGATAGAGAAAATTAAGAGATCAGGTAAATGTTTTATATTTTATTCCTAAAGTTAACTTATCCGCCATACGCATGTTCCACTTATTTTTCCTTGGTCAAATTATGATATGGAATTAAACTTATCAAATTTTACCATGCTTAAAGATAGTTAAATTTGTGCTTTAAGAAGAACTTATATTTTCAGTGGTAGATACGAAAAAAGAACAATATATCTAAATGAGGGAGATAACAAAAATTGCAACTAAATAACTTTATATTTTTTTAAATAAAAATGTGTGTAGTTTTAATGTAATGGAAGATAGAAACAAGAAAACCTTTGTCAATTTTCATTATCATTAGCGACAATTAAAAAAAATATTTTTTTAACTTTCGGGAGGGGCTTCAGCCCCCTTAGCCCCCTCCCTGGCTACGTGCCTGCATGACGCAGTAAACCTGAGAAATTTACAAAGTCAAACTATCCAATGCGCACATTCGATACTTTGAAACAACGAAAATGGGAAAAGGACAAAATTTGTACCATGTCAAACTATCCAATGTGCGTATTGGGTAGTTTGAAGCTGAAAAACTAGAGAGAAGCTAAAAACGTACAAATAATCATGCCATTTCAAACTATCCAATGTGATTTTTAGACGAGAAAAATTATTCAAATGATTTATTTCGATAGCATGTTTAAATAGGATATAAAACAGCACCCGAAAAATGTAATAATTGTTTACTGCTGTTTAGCGCTGATTTTGAATCCACAATTAAAACTGTTTTTCTGCTCTCCTGAAAAGTGGCTGTTTTCACTTTGGATAGTTTGACATGGTACCGACGATATTATCAGATGTCTGTGTTAAATAGTGAAAAATATAGTAAAGAAAATTTCCCGTATGAGTGCGAAATTTTGAAAAAAAAAAAAAAAAAAAAAAAAAAAAAAAGAGAGCCAAACTACCCCCCTTGTGTTTGTACTTCAACACATATATTCCTATGCAATAAATGAATCTACAATGTCTTGTAACAACCATTAAAGTTTGTATCAAGAGTTTAGAACCACACTCAATATAGTTTTATAATATGCATAATATACTGTAATTTGCAGCCTATAAATCGCGGATCAAACAACCATTTTCCGACCCAATTTACAGCGTTCAATAAGTTACATACGATGAAAACAGATTTCCGGGTTATAACATAATTGTTTGATCAGCGGAATATAGGCCGAAAATGACGATACATTGAAATATAGAAATCAATTGCTTCCCTGATTTGCCGATACGTCACACGGGCAACGTGTTTTTGCAAATCATGAAATTGCCCGTACCACGTATGGGAATCGATATTCTAATTATGATTTATTTTTCTCACCAGTAAAATTTTATTGTAAATTTCGCACTTTTTAATCCGAACATTTTTTTTTTATTATTTGATTCAATTGATCGAAAATTTTTGTTTTGAATACCCGGTGATAAAATATTTAAAATTCTGTAAAAGACATGAAAAAATAGGCTTTATTTGAAATTTTTTTCAAACATATTGATCAGTTAAGAGGTTAAACTACAATTCAATGTTATTTTGCAATCAAGTTATAATAAATTATAAAAAGTATTCTTATCTGGATCATAAATATATGAGATAAATTCCAATTTTGTTTTTTATTAACAACATGACATATATATATATATATTAAAAATATCAACGTAAAAAAAATCCCAGATCGCTACATTTTCCAAAATTATGGTTGGTGAAAATTATTCGTTTTTCCGTCTTGCCTGTGCAGAAAATTATATGATTCTTAATCTGTCTCCTTTATTAAGTTAATGAAAATAATTTATGTTTAGAAAGTTGTAATATTTACGTCCCTATTTATTAAACCACACTGCAGTAAGAGACAACGTAATTTTCACCCATAAACTAATATAACATGCTTCATTTCTTGTGAGAATGAGGCGTAATATTTGTCGTTTAAATATCACGCAACCTGAAATTAAAACGCATCATATTTTTTCATGTTCTTTGTCTGTATATGCTTAGCGAATAAAGCTTTTCGTTGACATAAAGGAAATTGTCCACTGTGTAAAGTGTTATGACCCCGAAATGCGAAGTCCAGTTCATGTGATAGTTTGCTTGAGACATATTTTGGAGCGTCGTCGTTTGTAAAAATAATAATTTGGAAAACAACACGTGAACTTCTGAGCTTAATTCCAGTTTAATCATTTGAATAAGTAATCTCAAAAAAAATTTCAACCGTTTAAATTTAAAATTCAAATCTTATGATAAATGTGTTAAAAAGACTGTTTTCAATTTCGGAATATTACTTTGCCCTTTAAACAAAAAATCGCTTATTCAAGTATTGAACACATATAGAGTAATGTTTCTGTACTGCTAGAATGATAATAATGAAACTTTATTTTAAAAGAATTTTATTTATTTAAATAGGAAATTTCAAGTACAATTCACAAAAAAACTAAATTTGAATTTAAAAATCAATTTAAAGTAATCTATCTATATATATATATCAATTTATTATTTGTATTTTAATTAAATATTAAATATCAGCCAAACGTGTAAGTTTAATCCCTTAACTGTGTTTACAGAACTAGATTCGGACAAGAATGCTTTGCTTCCTTCGTTGCTAAAAACGTTTTCATACCATTAATGTGTAATTGTAAATTTGTGTTTGTTGATTGTCAGATATTTTTCAATTAACCCATTCGTGCCCAGCATCTTTTACGTAAATTTTACTTGGTTGGCACCACTATTTTTAGAAGATTTAAGTTTAGTTCATTAATCACGAAAATGCATCATTTAAAGAAAATAATTATTGCTTTTCTTTTTTACCGGTGTCAAAAACAGTGCTGAATGCACCTTTTGAAGCGTCCCTAAAAAGGGACGCTAGGCATTAATGGGTTAAGACAGGAAAATATTTTAGCATTATTAAAGTGCTGTTTATCCGATGCAACTACAATTTCAGAGGAAACGACATATTCATAGAATAGTAAAGCTTCAACAGTAACGCTTTTACTTGGTTTGATTACTGCCAGGGGAAACTTCAAACAGTAAGGTTATTTAGAAATTTTCTCCTTATGTAAACGCTTCCAAAGCACAAAAATTCAGTCATAAAAACAGGCTGAAAGATTTTCATTTATACTGGTGGTAGTTTACTTTGGCAGTAGCCAAGGCCTGGATTTCCACCATAGTGTGGCATCTCTTTGAAACAGGCTTACTGCAGGACTCCCGCTTGTCCGCTTTTTGAACACCACTTTTATTTAAAGAAACATTTTATTTATAAATTTTATAAAAACATACGAGGAAGAGCTTTGTCTTGGAATTGTTGCTGAAACCTACCACGAATTTCTTTCAAAATAATTACTGCTTTTCAAAAAGCAGACCAGTGGGATATCTGTAACTGTTTTACCAGACAAACTAACACTGGTTAAAATAAATTAAAAATTTTACGATATTTGTGACAGAGTATTATCATGAATAAGACGTTTAACAAGATGAAACTTTCTATTCAATTTTTCTAGCGGAATGTTTACGTTGGCTGTAATGAGAAACTACAGATAACGTTTTAAAAAAGCAGCCTCCATCGTCTGTAAACCTCTTCAGTTACTTCAATTGCAACTAATAGACAGTAATCAATGTCTCTTCCCCTTTTTATTTAGAACTCCATTACGTATCCCTAAAATAGTGTAGCTTTAAATGTAACTGCTTTCGGAGAAGTTTACCACCACTGAAGCGAAATTCCAACAGCAAATTTAGTAGAAATTTTCTCTTTTTTCAAACGCTTTATGAACACTTGAAGGGCGGTGGGATGAAATATATCCAATGTAGTCATAATTCCGAAATGCTACATTGACACCTGTATTATGAAACGAAAATTTCTATTTTATCAAGTACGCGAAGAAACGCTTTTATTTATTTGAATATTGAAATAAATTTGTTTTTTAATTCTATGTCGACCAATCATTTCTTCATTTTAGACCCTTAAAGGGTTAATTTGCCCCTTAAAGGGTTAATGGTAAATTTCAGTAAAAAATAATGGCAAAAACTGATATTCATTTTTTACTGGTTCTAGCTTACTTCAGCAGTAGTAGTTCCACCATATTTTGACATCCAAAATTAACTTCTGACAGTGTCAGTGTAAAAATACAGAACCTGGGCAAAGTGACACCAGTAAAAAGAAAAAGAAGACATTTATCATACTTGTGAGAGAAACTTAGAATGGAAAAGGCTCCTACACTATAAAAAATATAAAATCCGTAAATATTCACAAATTCTGCCGTAAAAGTTTACGGAATAGTTTCATTTTCCTAAGAAAACAGTTCAATTTCTGTAACGGATGTATCAAGAGTAAAAATCTGTATGAATCCAGTAAGTTTTCCGTCAATTTTCTGGAATATTTCTATATTGCTTTCAGAACAGTACATGTTCCGTAAATAATGTTTAGAAATAGTTTTTCTATTCGGAAAGCGAAGTAATTGTCGTATTACTTGTCTTACAGTGATATTATTTTCCATTAAACGCCTATATATTGGCTAAGTATGATTCTGTGTTGAATTCATTCTAATAATTCACAAATATTTACTAGACAGTTTTGATGTTAAATTGGTAAATGTCATGCTGCCATCTGTAATGGGAATAGAAAAATATTATAGCTAATTGTTTTAAACAACTCACTAGAATATTTTTCTATTTATCTTTCTGTTTTAATAATATAAAGCTAACATATTTTTACAATACTAAAAAAAAATAATAATAAAAAATTATTAACACTTTTTACCGGGTGTCCCAAAAATGACTGATGGATTTGAAAATTCAATAACTTGCAAACGGCGACAGCTATTTAAAAAAATTTTGCAGGAGGGTTATGTATAATGCCAGGAGTTTTTTTTTATCGTAATTTTTTATTTTAGTTTGAAACTCAAACAATGGATGGCGCTGACGGCGATTGAAGGCCAAGTCGACGCTTTACTCAGCATTGATCACCAGGGCTTCAATCGCCGTCAGTCATGTGATGTGACCAAAGTGACTCACCATGACGTCACTGTGACCATGCATGCTATTAGGGAAGGTAATATGAAAATAAATGGACAGATTTTGTGAAAACACGGAAAAATTTCTGGAATTTACGGAATTATTTTTCTGTCTAAATACGGAAATAGCCCTGGCGTCTAGATTACCAGTACAATTTCCGTATTTTAACGGAATTTTCTTTTATTGTGCAAGCAAAATGAAATTTCCTATTTAAGTTCACTGGTGGATCTTTTTACTGGCGGTAACCGCAACTTCGTATGTATACGCCGCGGCTTAGTTAAGTCTTTTTCACATCGGAAATTTTATTTTTAAAAAGAAGACAAATAAATGCTAAGCAAAAGAAAGTTACATGTTATTTAAAATAAATTCTGGGAGGAAATCGACTTATCTGAGATGGGGCGGATACGCTCAAAATTACGGTAATCAGAAATTGCGGATACGATTAACCCTTTCCGGCACACTGTGTCCAGTCCGGGATACCTAATTTTAATTCTAAACTTGCAAACGATACCAATAATATTTTAACAAAATTTTGCTTTTACAATGAAAGCTTAAATTAGGGGGATTCTTTACTTCTAAAAATGTCCTTCGTAAATTCTGGTGGCAGTCGATAATTTCTAATTTTACTAACAGAATTTGCCCGTGCCGGAAAGGGTTAAATACAATTAAAAAAAAGCTTATTTATTTAACTTATTTCGAAGTGGTACATATTGAACTTTCTTTACAAAGTCACTGCTGGTTCGAAAATGAGCATTTTTATTTTGTAGCGGTCAAAATAACCACTACGGCGGTTCCAGTGTTAAGCGTGGTATGTCGATTACATGTCTTGAATTTGAATTTTATTTCTTTTTTTGTCAGAATTTCATGTACTAAATTAAAGTATTGATCGCGCTAGGCAAATATTACTTTGCTAAATTTCTGGTAAAAGATTCTTGAAAGGCCTTTGAAGCATAGGAATACTGTTGTATTTCAAAAAATCGTTCTAAAATTTGTATCTGTTTCCTTTTCGGAATTATATTTTAGCTGTTTATGTTTGTCTTTAAAAATAAATTCACTGAATCAAATGAACTGATGTTTGAGATATAGTTATTCATTTTTTATTATTTAGTTATTTTTTAGTTATTTATTATTTTAGTTATTTATTTTTTATAACTAAGAATAAAATAAAAAATTTCGATTGCAACAGCAGTATCTACTCTTATTTAAAAAAAGAATGCCAAATATTCTATACTTACTAAATTGGAACCTATCTAGTAAAGTTCATCGTTATTAAACTACCCTAATTTCCTGCGTATAATCCGCGGATCAAACAATCATTTTTCGACCCAGAAATTTTATTAAATAAAATATAACTTTTCAGATCGCCGTAAATATTTGACTTAAATTACAAAATAAAATTTCTGGGTCGAAAAAGAATTGTTTGATCCGCGGATTATAGGCAGGAAATTAGGGTATCAAAATAACAATGAAAAGCCTACATAATGTGATTTATTAAAGATGTCTTGCTTATGATTTATTAAAAATATCTGCGAGAGAATTTTTTTTTAAACATAGAATAATTATTTTAACATTCTACTAAGCAAGCTTTATTTCTACTTAAAGTAAGAACCTTAATCAATAATCTCTTAAACTTATTACATACTTTAAGAGTAAGATTATTAAATATCTTGATTCATTATTCTCAATACATGCTTATTTGCAAAATACATGGATTTAATATAAAATAGACGTTTAAGTAGATCGTTTTTCAGAGCACGTATTGATTGGGATGTCCGATAAAACATTATGTTTGTTTATCGTAGAAAAAAGGGAAATATTAATGAATACAATTTCCCTACGGCACAATATTACACATATTTCTAATATAGATAACTAGAGTTTTGAAATTAGTTTTTCCTAACCAAGTATTTCCATAAGCAGCGCTATTCTCGTTGTTGTATAAGATTGAGCTTAAATTACCTGTTTTGAAAAACGAATTGAAATTGTTAGGTTTCGCTTATTATTATATTTCGCTAACACTAATATATGAATTATCTTTTTAAGTTTTTAAAAATGTACGAATTCTACATCCGTGGGGGTATTAAAGAAGTTTTAATCACAAGACTATCACAGGCGAGCAGTTTTATATTCTTTTTGCACCGTTATTTTTTTAAAATATATATTGTACTACGTTTTGCAAATGCCCTCAGTGTTGCCAATGGGCTACTTTTTTAAACCTCTTCGCTACTGGCGATTATTACAGTATTTTTAATTATTACTGAATTATTTTTTCTCTCGTTTGACTTCAGAGCGAGATTTTTTTTTTTTCATTAGCACGAATCTTAGAATTCGAAACATATTATTATTATATCGAAATTTCATTTGTATTTGAGTATCATTAATAAAATGGGACAAAACTGATGTACCCATTTGGGTACTCAGGGACTGAAGAGGTTAATTCAGATTTCTTGATTGGCATCACTTATTTGAAATGGTAAATTACCTTTTGTTTTCGCCTTTATTGTTATGTCATTGAATAAAGCACATTTTATCATTTGTAAAAAGTGGTGCCAATCAAAAATTGAATCTTAAAAAAAAGTAGCCCATCTGGCAACACTGTTCTCAAAGGGTACGCAAAAGGTTTTTCTTTTGAAAAACTAGAATGAAATACATTTAAACAATAGTTATCTTCGGCAGATTGTAATTAACCCCTTGAAGGGCACCGGTATATTATATATACCACTTAATTTTAATGCCCTTAACCCACTTTGGCACCGGAATTTTAGTATTAAGTTTTGTTTTTTACAATGTACGTGAAAAACAGCTTTTACATACTATCATATAAATTTATTTATGAACCCCGGTGTCAATCAGTCATTTGAACATTTTAGAAACAGAAGTGCTTTGCCCCTCAAGGGGTTAAAGCAGTATCATGTTTTCATGTATTCATATTTGGGGTATCGCAAAGTTTTAATTACTGCGAATATGCTTGCATTCAATTAGCACCATTTAAAAGTTAATAGATTTCGTAGTATATTTCTCTTATAACTGTTCTGAAACGTATGCAAATGGTTTTTGCTTTGACTAGGTGTGCGAGGTAGCATTAAAAAATGTTCACAAGCAATAGAAACTTTACAACAGCACCACGTATGATTCAGAAGTGCTGCTGAACAGATTTCACTAGATTCAGTTAAAGCTATCTATAACAGTCACGTAACCAGGGTCGGTGCCCAAAACCTGCTATAATGCAAGGATTTATTTCCCTTTATTCACGGCTGAAAATCTTCTGATTAAATAAGATGAACATAACTTAAAAAAATTTCCAGTATTCAGAGCACTTGGGCACCCACACTGATTACGCCACTGTATAACATTTTGAAATTTTTAGTTGAGTTCCAATTTCAATTCTTTATGTTTCTAAATATTAAAGTATTCATTATCTTCAAAAATTTATTTGTTTATTAAATCAATAATTTTCATTCTTATGGTGTGTACATGTATTCGACTATAACTCAATGATGTCGTTATGTGTTTTACACGATGTGCTCTATGCAATGGAATAAAGAGTGAAGTTCTTGTAACACTTTCATTAGTAAACTATAGCGGCTCGTCAGGGAGTGCCGCATCCGATTTTTCGCACCACTAAAATTTAACAGAATCTTTCTTTATTCGACAAATTTTGTTGATTAAATAAAACTGAACTAACCATACAATTTTAGTGTGTGAATAAATTGGTGCAGCACCCCCTGACCAGACGCCACTGTTAGTAAATACATAAAATAAACACTTTCTGTGTCTCTACATTTCTGCCATTTCAGCTATTATTTAATTAAACATATTTCTATTATCGCCGTGCAACAGAAAATACGTAATATTCGATCAAACTCTGTTTAATTATTTATACTGATTAGTGCAAATAATACATATTCTTATACAACTCGGTAGAAGACAAACTTATAAGACTTATTCCATCTTATTCTAGAATAATACTTTGTAATATTGATAAAAATTTCAAAAAGACAAAAAAAGGTTTGAAAGCTACATTAGAATGCTAAAAATTGAATAACTTTACAAATACGATAGAGTTTTTAAAAATTCAATTTGAAAATCTGCCAACCAACGATAATACATTATATTTTAGGCATATATGTAAGCCATTAAAAAATAAATCAAGCCTGCTAAAAGAACTGATATTTAACAAAATTTTACTCAGTTATTTTCCATAACTAAAGATAAAATTTTTCTTTCAAAATTATACAGTTTGCAACGATTATCACAAATATTTATTGTCATCTGTTCTATTTTAAAATAAAATTTATCTATTTTCTGTATGTTACTACTATTTTAATATCAAAATATTAAACAAATTCGGCTGCAGCGTGCGTTATTAAAAATTTCATATGCAAATGGACAACATAGTTTGCATCGATTATGGACAATATAGGTGCTTCATTCAACTGTGTGTACCTGTTTCTGAATGCATTAAGTTATGCTTGATTTTGAAACATAACGCAAAATAAATATTTTCAAATATGTTTTAATGTTATTATCGCCAATTTGAAATTTTCATTCGTTTTACTATTGGCTAATTCCATGGGTTCTGTAGTGTAAGTCACATAACTTATAAATTGCTATGCTTGTTGGCCACCGTTATTTTCGAAAAGTCTGTTTGGCCTTATTCAATTAATGAGAATGTGCCAATAAAATTAATCACATTTTTTTCGTTCTATAATACTGGTAGCCAAAAATCGTAGCCTGTGACTTACACTACAAGTACTCATGGAAATAGCCTATTGTCTTTTTATTAACGCTAAAACCATGGAAATTTTCACTTAAATTTTATAAAAATATTTCACATCATAATTTTATTTAAAAATAATTAACTTATTTATTTTATAATTTTTCTTGCAGAATAGATGTAACTTATTTTAGAAAGAGCTTTCTGGTTCGAATCAATACATGTCAACTTAGTACGTTTAAAAATGACCCATCATGGCTAGTCTAGTGTTAAGTTTAATTGATATCTAATTTTTTAACGGCGAAAAATTTTTGGAGATTGACAAATTATGGAAACATGCTGGATAAAATGGACACATTGATCCATCCCATATGCAAAAAATAAATTTTAAAGCTTGGGTTATAAACAATGAAACAAATGAGAAATTTTTTTAACTCCAATGAATTATCATAAAATAATTTAATAATAAAATAAAAGAGCATATTAGAAAAACATTGAGTGGAAGTTTTATTTTTACACTCTCTAAAAATATTTTCATGAAATGGCGCATCATGGTGTAAAGATCTGGTTGCATAAAAAGGAAACGTTACTCACATAAACATCATAGTTGATATTTACTTAAGTAAGTGAATTTGAAATTAGGCCACAGTGAATGAATATTTTTGTGTTTTCACTATATAAATATTGATTGTTGCACGGTTGAGCTTCAGACATTTATTGTGCAAATCTGTTGAGTATTATTTGTCAAGAAGGAGCAAATTAAAAGGAAATCTTAAGTAAATGATTTATGAATATGCCCATAATAATGTCACTAACGCGTATCAGAATGGTCTAATTTTAAGGAACGTAGTGAAAATAGATTTAAACCCTTGCTATGCACTTTTCAGTGCACCCTTTTATCACTTAGTACGTTTGAAAACGATCTATGACCGCGGTTCTAGTGTTAAAGTGTGTCAAATATATATACTAAAAGAAAATTGATATTATTTTTAAGGGCAGTGTTCTGTTCTGGTCATTATAACCATTTAAATATTCACGAGTATTACAAAACTGTATGCAATTAACTTTTTTGCACTGAATCACAATTTGTTTTCAGCTATATTCTAATATTACCGAAATATATATTTTTAGGTTCTTTTAAATCTTTTAATGATTAAAGACAACTTATTTTAATTTCAAGCCATGTAAAATAATATTGAAAACTTTAGTCATCAAATAACTTTCAGTACCCCTATATCATCAGAAATATATTACAGAATCTGGAGGTAAAGAATAATTTCAGGGCACCTTAGTTACCACATAATACACCTTGTTAATTGAAATATTCGAAAACCTCCATTAATCATTCGAACTTCCGAACAGCTCGAGTTAAGTCGATTTTCTCATGTTAATGAGAGACATTACTGATATCCAGGAGGCATTAGCAGAACAGATTTAGTGCTGAACTTTTAATTTTCGCTTTGTTACGGATTTATATACATTAAATAACTTTTGTTAAATTAATTCAGAAATGCGTAAGGCCTTGTGAGTATTTAAGCTTACACTATGGTACTGTGCATCCGTTAATTTTGTTTGAATTTCAATTTTCTATATTTCTAAAAGTTATTTCGATAGTTATTTTTGAACACTTTTTTTACCTAAACTTTACATTCTGTTACTACAATTTGAACAGGATGATTAAAATGAAAAAGATAAAAATTGATTTTTTTCCGTTTCTTTGAAGGAAACCGTGTTATAAATTTAACGAATTTTTTAAAATATACCGTTATTTTCAAATAATAATAATCTTATTTATTCTGTCATTAAATATGGAAAACATTACTATTTTTATAAACTTCAAAAGTAGCATTATAGGGTAATTCCATGAGTAAATGTCGTGTAAGTCACATGCTACAATTTTGGATATCAGTATTTTAGAAAAGGAAAAATGTGACTTATTTTATCAGAGTAATTTCACTAATTGAATAAGGCTATGCAAACCTTTCGAAAATAACGGTGGCAAACAAGTTATCAGTTACAAGAAATGTGACTTACACGACAAATGCTCATGGAAATACTCTATACAGATAAAATCGACTAAAAATTGTGTATAATAGAACAAGTGGTGGCTATTCACAAAAATAACTACATTGTAGAACTAAAAATGGAGATCGGATGAGTCCATAAAAAATAATGTTGTTTTATCATGTTTTATCATGTTTTGAGACGAAGGGAAGAAACTCAAAATTTTTTAAGTAGGTCAAGTAAAGTATAGTATATTACGTATATTTCACTCTAAATTGATTGACACTAAATTATTGACACAAATTATTGATAGAAAAGTTCAACACAATAATTTGTTACATAGTTATGGCATGTATTATGAATAGAAAGTCAAAAATCACCGTAATCATCGGCGTATAACCCTTGATTCAAACAATTATTTTTGGTCCCAGAAATCTTACTTAGTGATTGAAGGCAATAATTTACAGTGATTTAATCAGTTTTATTAGTTTTAAAAATATATCTGTCTGGAAAATAGATAACTTGATCCGCGGATTATACACCAGAAAGTACGGTATGTTATACAGCTCATATTCAAAATATTAGAATAATTGAGAAAAAGTAATAAGAAAAAATTATTTGTCATTTATTTATTTTTTATACTAAGTAAATGCAATTAAATTTCTTATAAATTAAATCTGGAATGTTTAGATAAGATTTTAACATTTATAAAATATAAAATACAGCACAATAAATTAGGTATACAGCTTCCTTAAACACACCAGAATATTAGAATAAAATTTAGATTGGTTCAAAATATTAGAATATTTTATTTTACGCAACAATATTACCTTATGAATATGAAGTAAATGGTAGTTAATATTTTGTAGCATCCCCTTTAGCTTTCATAACAGCGTACAATCGATCTTGCATACTATATACAAGGTGTTTACAAACATTTCTATCAATATTAGCCCAAATAGACTTTATACGTGCCACTAACTCAGTTTTACTTGAAGGAGGATTTTCTTGAAGTTTTTTCTTCATTATACACCATAAGTTTTCGATGGGATTAAGATCTGGTGAATTTGGTGGCCAAGGAATTACCTTAATGTTGCGTTGGCGGAACCAATTCTTAGTTGACACCGAGGTATGCGGGGACGCTAAATCTTGTTGAAAGATGAAATCATCTTCAAATAAATCTTCTGATGATGGAATCATGTAATATTCTAAAATTTCTTAATATATCAGAGAGTTAACCTTTTCGTAGACGATGCATAACTTTCCAGGTCCTTCTGCACTCATACAACCCCAAACCATGACACTAGCAGCAAATTTTATGGAACGTTTAAGGCATTCTTTATCAAATGCTTCTTGCTTCATTCTCCAAACTCGAATACCTTGATTACCATATGAAACACAAAACATACTTTCATCACTAAATAATATATTTTTCAAATCTTCATTGCTCCATAAACGTCTTGATTTACACCAATTCAATCTTATACGCTTTTGTCTTGCAGTCATGAGAGGTTTTGTTTTCGGTACACGAGATTCAAATTTAAATTTATGGAGACGTCTTAATGTTGTCGATGTAGAAACTTCAACTCCTTCTTCTTTCCGTTTTCGGTGCAAGAATCGCACACTTTTAAAACGGTTTTTCTTAACTATACGCTTCAGTTTCCTGTCATCTCTAGCAGATGTTTTTGGTTTTCGGCCACCATTTCGGCGATTATTTTGAAATTTTCCAATTTTTGAATATTGTGTTAGTATTTTACTAACGCTCGATTGCGAACAATGTAAATAATTCGCTATAAAACATTGATTTTTACCGTGCCGATACAAATCAACCATACGAAGTTTAGTAGATTCAGGAATATCACTCACACGGCCCATTTTAAGACGAAAAAGAAACAAACTGCAAAAAAGAATACTGATTTTAAATAAAATAGTCTGAATTTAATCAATGATGCCACCAGTTAAGAATTGGTAATAATTAAAGGAGAATTAATGTGAAATATTCTAATATTTTGAATCACTTGAATAAATATTCTAATATTTTGACTTTTCAAAATAATATTTTTTGCAATTAATCTTTTCAAAAATGATATTAAATTTAAGATAACAAGTAAGTTTAATCAACAATAAGTTCTTAATAAAAATATCGTTTGCATATTTTCATTAAAAGACATTAAATTACCAAACGATATTTTCAATTTCTAAAAAAAGGGTAATTATTCTAATATTTTGAATATGAGCTGTAGAGCAGCTGGACAATGTTTTTTACGGGAAAAAGTTGATAGTCATTAACGAAAATTTGGGAAAAACGTTCTTTTGGCCCAAGAAATGAAGATTCGACCCTACTTGACCTACCCTACGACCTATTTATACCCTACTTGACCTACTTAAAAAATTTTGAGTTTCTTCCCTTCGTCTCAAAACATGATAAAACATGATAAAACAACATTATTTTTTATGGACTCATCCGATCTCCATTTTTAGTTCTACAATGTAGTTACTTTTGTGAATAGCCACCACTTGTTCTATTATATACAATTTTTAGTCGATGTTATCTGTATAGGGTATTTCCATGAGCATTTGTCGTGCAAGTCACATTTCTTGTAACTGATAACTTGTTGGCCACCGTTATTTTCGAAAGGTTTGCATGGCCTTATTCAATTAGTGAAATAACTCTGATAAAATAAGTCACATGTTTCCTTTTCTAAAATACTAGTATCCAAAATCGTAGCATGTGACTTACACGACATTTACTCATGCATGGCTGCCAACTACTACGCCTATTTAAAGTCAAATAAACATATTAGACACAGAAATTTTAATTAATTTTTGACAAAATGTGATGCAATACATAGCATTTAACATATTCGGCATACATTTTGCTAAAAAAAAATTATGGTTCCAAACATGTTTATATGATTTAAACAGGCGTAGTAGTTGGCAACTCTGCTCATGGAATTACCCTATAATGTTACTTTTGAAGTTTATAAAAAAAGTTGGTTTACAGTAAGTTATTCTTTTTTTTGGGGGGGGAGGGAGAGGGGGGACAAAAGAGGTTTTTTTTAATTCAGCAGGGATAACTCAACATGGTTATGTACGGGAAGTGGGCAGTGGCCTAGCCAAAAGGGGATCCAAATGCCCTTAATAGAACTAAACTATTCAAAAAATTGTCTTCATTAACAGCAGGAACATCAATGATCAGATTAAGTGAAGTAAACTTTATAATATTAGTGGTGTCCGGTGAATCTCGACCCCCCCCACTTGCTGCGTCACAGGAAGAAGGGCATATTTCTTTATGTACTTTTCAATTCCGAGTCGAATGATGCTATTCACAAATTCATACGATCAATTGTGATAAGGTCTAGTCAGATTTTATGGATTCAAAGCCGAAATTTTCATTTTGGTGCAGATAAAATAGGTTATTACTCTAAGAAGTGATGGCCATTGAAAAAAGTTGGAAATAACTTCGATTAGGTACAAAAAAGGAAGATTTAGTGAGTTCCCCACATTCAAAGTTATTTTAATATGTTTAGCTTTAAAAAAATTGTGGACTCTTAAAGAACACTATTTCATGGCTGCCAACTACTACGCCTGTTTAAAGTCAAATAAACGTGTGAGAAACAGAAATTTTAGTAAATGATTAACAATATCTGCTGTAATGGATAACATTGAATATATTTGCAATACATTTTACTAAAACATTTTTGTGGTTCTAAACATGTTTATGTGATTTACATAGGCGTAGAAGTTGGCAGTTCTGCTATTTTAAAATTCTCATTCATAAAACCTGCCATAACATTGTAATAAATGATCCTATCGACTTGCGGATAGCGTCATTCGATTAACCCTTTGAGCTCTGATGGTAGCATTTTCTATCACATAATTTTAATTACGAAATGTCACAACGGCACAGGAAAATTCGACTAAATTTATTTGAAAAAGGTTTAATGCATCTTTTCGTGTATATCGTTAGACGATTTGTTTCTTTGCAAAATACTGGTGCCAATGTGACATTTGGAATTTTGAAGAAATTTACCCACCAGAACTCAAGGGTTAAAAATTAAACAATACATTAAAAGCAATATCCCACTTTACATTCTTAGAAAAGTTTCTTTAGTAACACCTAAAATATTCTTTCCCTACGAATGAGTGAAAATGCTCCACCCCCACACTCCCTCAAAGGAAAAAAAGGCTTAAAAGCATCAGTTCTTTCTGTAAAAACCTTTATATATCCACAGTAAAATGTAATTTTCAATTTTGTATTCATAAAACCGGCCGTAACTCGTTAACAAATGATTTTATAGATTTGCAGATTGTTTCATTTGATTAAAAATAAAAAAATATGTAAAAAAAAGATATCCCACATGACCTTTTTTAAAATGTTTGAATTTGTCTCTCTTCGTAGAGTAAATGCATATTTTTGATACAAAAAACATCGTAAAACATTTTTTTTTGGAAAAAGATTGCACCTTCTTTTTTTAGTTCAAGAAGAAAAAAATTCTCAAATTTTGAGAAAAGGGCATCGGTTATCTCTGAAAAGCACTATTTTACATGGACTATTACATTAATATCTAACATGAGTAGTAAACATCGAGGTATACTCTCAGGGGAAATGATAGTCCTAAATATAGGCTGCTACGTATAAAAAACCATGAAAAAAATATATTTAATTTACGTAAAGAGTATGGCATGAAAACAAAATGATTAAAATTGCAAGCAATATTGAGATTTACAAAGGTGCGAAATTAACCCTTAAATGCAAAATAATGTAAATTTGCATAACTTCTTGCTTAACTTTTAATAAATAAATTAAATTCTTTGCAATCACTACATTTCTATAAAAATTGTAATGCTACAAAAATTACAATTATATACTAGTAAATAAAGTTAAAAATCTATCATAAAATTTCTGGTTTCTAATCCTTAATGTAGTGAGAAGAAAAAATAATTCTTAAAGAAGAATTCATGCAATTAACTGTTTGAGCTCTGATGGTTGAATTTTCTACTTGTCACAACTGCACCAGAAAATTCCACCAGGTTTTTTTGAAAAATTTTTAATGCATTTCATCGTTAACTGATTTTTTTCTTTACAATATATTGGTGCCAATGTAACATTTGAAATTTTCAAAACATTTGCCCACCAGAGTTCAAAGGGTTAAGGGTTAATCGAAACAGCTGTCCCTGCTGGCAACTAGAACGCTCTTTTCCAGTTGGACATGGAGTAGAACTGGGCTTGGATGACAGAAACGATCAAACCATTCCATGCTTCTTCATGTTTATACCACACTTCATCAATCATACTGATTGGAGAGGAGTGCGGAAGAGAATCTATAGCTAGATGTTTTCAACAGATGGCAGATATGAAGACGATACAGACCACGGAAACAATCAAATACCCTATGTATCGAGGAAGGTCAGAACACGACGTGAAGCATGTGGTCTTATATTACATTTTGGCGTTTTGTAGGCCTTGAAGACGGGGGAGCACAGCCACTAGAATTAAGTTGTGTACCCCCAAAATGGCAATTACCTGATGACCCGAACTAGATATGTGCGTATTGTGTTTCCAGTGGCTGCACAATCCATCATACCAGATGCAGGGCCCCTTTGCCGTAGTAGAATGCAAGCAGGCAAGATGCATTTTCTTCGGAGACTCCGGACACCTATACGGCATGCAACTATTAAGAAAGAGGAGCTGACATATCTTTAACCCTTTCCGGCACAATGTGCCCGGTCTGGGATACATAATTTTAATTCAAAAACATACCATCGGCACCAATAATAATTTAGTAAAATTTTGCCCTTACAATAAAAGCTTCAATTAAGGACTTCAAAATATCTAAAAAATTCGTTTGCAAATTCCGGTGTCAGTCGATAATTTCTCATTTTACTAACAGATTTTGCCCGTGCCGGAAAGGGTTAAAACAGTAAAAGTTCAACTGTAACCGCTTTCGAAGGAGATTCATTACCACAGCGGAAGGCTTCCACCAGTAAATTTAAGTAAAAAAATTCTCATTACTTTAACCTCTCATTTAAGTAAAGTTTCAATTAAAAATAATGTTAAAACCGTTAGTCATTTTTACTGATGTGAGTTTACTTCGTCTGTACTAGCTCCACCACACTGTGTCAATCTAGACAGCGTCATGACAGTGTAAGGAAAAATATGGAAAACGGACACCAGTAAAAAAAATGAATTTTTTTTACCATGTTTATGAGAGAAAAATGGTCCTATGAATAAGGCGATAAAATAAGAAAATTGTTTTCAAGTTTTCTGGTGAAATTTTTCACCAGCGGCAGTTATAAACTGTTGATCCCATTAAAAGAAACAGCTGCTGTCATTTTGTAACAAATTTCTCAGTTATTTAACTGACGATTCATACCTAATGCACCATATGTCTCCACCTCTTTATTTATAACTCCATTGTATACGGCCATCAGATTACAGCACACAAAACACAGACTCGTCAAAAAAGACGACGTTGCGTGTAGCTTTGTCGTTCGGCGAGCCAGAGTCTCTCTCTATGTTATATTGTCAAGAGAAGCCGCAATAATGGTCGCCGTTCTGACAGTCCACGCTAATGTAAACATCGTCGCACAGTACGAGTGGATATCGGGCTCATGGCAAACATTCCCTTTTTCTGAGAAAACCTCCGTGATGCGGTTGTACGGTTTCCAGCCTCTCAATATGTCTGCCCTCGCGGCGTTCTTCGTGGGAGGGCGTTGAGATTATGCATACCGTTCAGTATGACCCTCCCCAAACCATTTATTCGATATCGTTTGAAAGTGGTTGAATTTCGACGCGATTGGCGTGCGATATGACGGAAGGATAATCCACAGTCACTATAAGGAATGATCCTGTCTCTATCAAATCTAGATACTATCTGTTACGCATTTCTTCCTATTATTCGAGGCCTGACACGATATATAACAAGAGCCGACCTTAGAAAAAACTGTCCGAATAAGGATTACACTACGCAATTTTTCTTTTATGTACTGCTTCAGATGTTGTTTCTCCCGCCTCCGTCGTCAAAGTGGGCTCAAATACTAATCATTTGCATATTTCAACTACTCAATTTCATGTGATATTGACGTTCGTCAGATCGCTCATTCCTGGTGTTGCAATTCTGATGGCCAAGACTGCATATAAGCAATTTTTATTGTTAATTTCTTCTTTGAAGCTTATACATAATCTGATATACAGATTTTATCAAACTAAAAATAAAAGCTTTAAATTTCCAGAAACCTTGTACCAACATAAAGATGATATATCTACCATTTTTAAAGGAAATCAAAGTTTTGCACATAATATTTTTTTAAATCATTTTTTTATGAACAGTTAACGCTTTGTTTGTTTGTCCGCGTAACCTCTAAAAATGTCTAAAATAACATAAACATGAAAGCACAAAAATTCACTAACTTGCCTACTAGTTTAAGTATTCCAACAAATTGAGACAACGTATTGCTAAATAGTAATAAAAATCTGAAATACTTTTTTTTTTAATTTCAGCAAACAAAATTTTTTAGCTAAAAATTTGCCAGGTGTGTGTTCGATTAAGCATGCCTTCAGTAGACAGTGAAATGCAATCTATTGAATTTCATTTTCTGTTTATGAAATCTCTCAGACAAGGAAAATATTATTTACGAAAATTCTGGTAAAAGGTGCTTGGAAGTCCTTGAAGCGTACGGACCGCGTTGTAGTTTATAAATTCTTATTATTTCTAAATCTAACTATTCATTCACGAATAAATATTCATCTGAATTAACTGTTTTCGTTTGATGAATTTCATTATTTGAGGAATATAGATCTCATCTACTGAGACCAAAAAACAGATGTGTTGGAAAAATCTAGACAAGTTTCCCTCTTGGAAATTGCTACCTCGACCCATCTTCTAATAGGCTGCTCGAATTCCTATAACCAATGGAATTATGAGTAAAGATGAGGAGACATACAGTGTATTGGGTATCAGTTGTCAGTGAAATAACTGAGCAGGTCGTCATAAGATTACAGCTGTTTTTTTTAATAGGATCAGCAGATTCTGATTGCCGCCGATGAATTATTCCACCAATAAACTTGAATACTAAATCTCGTCTTATTTAAGCGCCTTATTCAATGGAAATTTCTGTCACAAATATGGTAAAAAAAACTCCTATTTCCTTATACTGGTGTCCGTTTGCCCAGATACTATAATCTTTATACTTACATTAGGTTGTCTTGGCTGTTATAATGTGGTGGAACTAGTACCGGTTAAGTAAACTACCACCAGGAAAAATGAATATGTGTTTTATCATTATTTTTCATTGAAATATTGCTTTAATGTGGTGTTTAAATAAAGAGAAATTTTCTACTTAAATTTACTGTTAGAAGTTGTGGTATTGAATCCCTTATGGAAGCGGTTAATGATCCGCCAGGTCCTCTTTCTTAATAGATCCATGGTATAACCCTATTGTGAATTTTAAAGATTGCGTTGGAAAATGTTACAAGATGTCCACCTGCACATAAACAATATACACCTATAAACGATATAGATTGCTATAATCCGTTTCATAGAAGTATCAATCTGATTTTTTTAATGCAGTGTTTACACTGGAATTGTGTAACGTCTATTTTAACATTCTTTTTATATTCGTTGAAAAAGATATTAGATATACTGTACACATAGAATAAATGTACTATACTATGTACAATAGAACTATTTTTCCCTGATTCATACATGGAGATATGTAGTCATTATATTTATAATTTACACCATTTAAATATTCACTGATAGATGTTCTGAATAAATACGATTTTTCATCGATAAATTAGTTAATAGATCAATATTCTTACTACACATCATGGGATAATATATATACATATAATTCAAGCAGATGCAGGGATCGCAGCGTCCCTAAAAATTTCATATTTTGTTACCAGTGTTTTAAATAAAAAATACTAGTAAATGATTTCTTTTACATCTACATTAGAATTATAAAATAAATATTATCGTTTAACATTTGTGGTTGGAAAGTGTGAAAATTTTAGGGACGCTGAGACCCCTGCAAATGCTATTGAATGTTTATAGAAATGTTATCAAAAATAATAAAAATTGCCTGGTTCGTCATTGAGTTCTGTTTGGTACACTCTTTTTAAAATGCGTGAAATATATTTGCAAATAAATGTATCATAATTATTTTACTACCGTAATTTCGGGTGTATAAGCCGCGGAACAAACAATTCTTTTTGGACCCAGAAATCTTATTTAGTGATTGAAGGCAAATATTTACGGCGATCTAACTAGTTATATTTGTTTCTTAAAAAATTCTGGGTCGAAAAAGAATTATTTGGCCTGCGGCTTATACACCCGAAATTACGGTAGTTCTTGTTTCCAAAAAAATTTGGTATTTTATGTAACTCCTTATATAAAGTTTGTAGCAACCTGAATCTTTATTTTAATGAAAAGGTTACTGGGTAATTCCATGCATGCCTCTAACATGAGTCACGAACTATGATTTTTTCTACCAATATTTTCGTTTTGAAAAATGAGATTTTTTTAACGCGGATACCTCATTAATTGAATAATGCCAAGAAATTTTTTTTAAAATAACGGTGCACAACAATTTCACAGTTATAATCTTCGTGACTCACGTTACAAAACCTCATGGATTGACCCTACTATTTAATCTTCAAAGCATCGTCGTACTGTACATTACTTACTTTGTAAAATTTGATACTTTTTTCCCCTGTAGTTAATTAAACCCCTACATTATTTAAATTAACAAAATCTTTCAAAAATATTAAAATTTCTACGATTTTAATGCCGAGATTAATAAATAACTCGTGACAAGTCCCCCAATTTTTTATATGTTTTCCAAGAATCGTGCATTGAATAATGAATTTATTTACTTTAAAGACCTTAAATTTATCTATTCATCATTTTTTGTAAAACAATTTATTTAAGCACAATATTTTACTTCCCCGAAATCTTTCCCCCACGTTTAATATTTTTTATTCATGCCATAAAGTGCAATTTGTATTTCGGAAGAGTTACGTGGTTGAAATAGTAATATATTTCAATTATTATCAAACTATGTCTAAAGGTTTTGCTATTTTTTTCTTTATTCTTTAGAAAAAGTGTCAAGTCTTTCATTAATCTTTCAGATGATTATCAGTTTTAAATTCAGTAAGTTTCTCCTGCTTGAAAATGCTATCTGCATTTATATTTTAAGGAAACTAGTATAAATCAAAATGATCTTCATTACCCTTAAATCATGTCAGATAATAAATGGATATTGAAACAACTTTTAACATTTTTTTATTAAATTTTAGTTAAGGTTTATACATTTTTTTTTTGTTATAAAAACACAGTTATAGGATGAGGTATTTTAAATGTCTGTCATATGCTCTTCATTAAACCAATTTGTAACATATCCCAAAAATATTATTAGAATACTTGTACATGACTTATGGATGATAGAAAATAAATATAATAATAATAAATAAATAACTAATAAAACATAGAGGATGTCATAAACATTTCACTTGCAATACATCTATTGGAAATTCTGTTGAGATTTTCTCTCATGACATTTAGTTGGAATCATTTAATTAGGCATTTTTTGTCAGAAACAAAAAAAATATTAAATAGACGTCGTACTGGGTACAATTTTTGAAAAGAATTTCAATTGCGAATTATGAATTGAAGTTTCCGAAATAAATTTAAAATTTTATTATGATTTGAATACAGTGTTGCGAAATAGGCTACTTTTTTTTAAAATTCAGATTCTTGATTGGCACCACATTTTAGAAATGATAAAATGTGCTTTATTCAATGACATAGCAATTAAGGCGAAAACAAAAGGTAATTTACCGTTTCAAAAAAGTGGTGCTAATCAAGAAATCTGAATTTTAAAAAAGTAGCCCACTGGCAACACTGTTTGAATACGAGGGGCTCACAGCCATACTTGATCAAGTCTTTAAAAAAATGATATAGTCCATTTAGAAGGTGCATAAAATATTCATCCCTGCGGTGAACCAAGTCTGAAACAGATTCATTTTCCCCAGTCCTAAAACAAAAATTACGAGTGGCCACAAAAATTATTTTAAAATTATTATGCAACATTTTCAAAGATGCAAAAGTCTATATATCAATGCTTATGATATGCATGCATTTATTAAAAAAGTCTAAAAGTCATTTTAACAATTCTGCAAGGACTTAACTCTGCAAGACTTCTTTAGTGTCCTACAGGCGACATCAGGACTGAGGAGGTTATATGAGAAACAGACTTGTATCACTCTGGGACTAGATAAAACAGATATTTTATGCATGTTATAAAAGAACTATTTGATTTTTTAGGCTTCCGTACCTAACGACACGGACGGTTTGGGCATACGCAAAAACATTGCATAAGGAGAAGAAGGGAAAAAAGAGGAAAAGGGAGGGATTTGCTGGAACTTCAAGTATAATAAAATGAGGAGAAAAAATGACTTTCAATATGCTAACTGATGACCTTCTAGATGGAACGAAAATGTTCTAAGGTTTAATCTTTTAAATTTTAAATGTCCCTTATAATGTATAGATATTTTTATTAGTTTATTATGTTAAATGACGATGTATTTAGTGATAAATGAAATTATTATTTTTTAAAAGATTTAAAATAATGCCTCGAATTAGTATGATAATAAACAAAATTGTGAATGTAGGCATTATAAATTCTCGTCGAATTTCGACGCAAGAAAATATCTAAATAGTAACTGTTTCATTGTTTTATAATAAATCTACGAAATTAGTTACAATAAAAAATGCACCTTATATTGGTAAATCTAACTCTTAAATAAATGGTATTCAACCTAAAGTGAAAAAAGTACTATTTCTATAAAACTCAGTTGAGAAATTATTAAAACAAAACTTTAATCGTGTATGTAAGCAGTAAAATATAATAAAGATCAGTCAGTTAATATGATACAGTTATCAATTAAGGCTAGTATGATTGGTATTCTAAAAGGATAAACAGAAAATTTATTTCATTTTGACTTAATCACAGACTTTTTTCCCCCATGGAATTTAAATTCAATATTATTTTCATTATAGCAAAATTTACATATTCAACTCTCATTTACGTATTCACCCTTTTTTAAAATAATATTTTAGTTTGATCATTTAAAAATCATTTTAATTCAAAATTTAAAGTATTGATTGTTTCTAGCCGGAAACAGATACCAAACTATTTATATTTTTTATGTGTATATGAGATTTCTTGAAATTAAATGCACCCAATAAATACGATAGAAAATATTCCTGTGACGTCACATAAGGTAAAATGGCGATTTTTAAAACCTCGTACTCGAATTTTGCCAAGATCTTTATTTACTTATCTAACTCGGCGAAGTGAATTCATCCAGCCGAGAAACACCATGTTTTGTAGCATAAATTGCTATTTTTTGACAAAGACTTCTGATCACGTGCGCACTGTATGTCATTCATATTCTATAAAGACATTCTAAAATTTTGGAAAACTTTGCGTTTATCAGTGAGTGATTTCGATTTACGTTATTTTCTGGAGTATTTTCACCTGTGAAGTATTTCAAAGCAGCTAGAGGTGAAAATGTCGCTTTTCTACAAAACCTATTTCAGTTTTAAGAATTAAAATACATGCTTTTTCTTAATAAAATTACATCATTTTCATTCGCTAAAGCATTCCTGTATTACGATTCATTCTTAAACAACATCTATTGAAAAGTGTACATATAATGTCATTATCGCGGTAACGAAGCAGAAATGCAATTCCAGAAGCAAAATAGGTATCTAATGATTCGTATGCTTTCATTTGTTTGTTAATAAAATCTACATATTTTATCGGAATTCATTTATTTATATTTCTTCTCAATTCGGAAGATGATTTTATACACACATTAATAAATATGTATTCTTTCAGCTATTGGATACGAATTAAATAAAAGCGGAAAAATGTAAGTCACAAAACTATTTTTTAAAATACATTTTTCTAAAAAAAGCGCTGTATCGTGTGTAAAGTAAGTTTGTTATAAGCTAAAAATAATTTAATTGATAAATAAAAATAAAGTAAAACCAAATTTACCATGTTTTATAACAGACAATATTTTTTGACACTGCACGCATTTTAGTTTCATAATTTTTCACTTTTTCTAAGAAACTGGCAACAAAAAGATACAGTAATTTCCCATGGAGAAAAAAGATAGATTGGGGGTATACGCCCTAAAATCCGCTTGTGATATGATTTTGCATTATCGCTCAAATTTAAATGCCCTCATTAGGTCCAAACAAAAACAATCACATGGAATAGGAATCGAACTTTTTTACATCAGCCATGCATTTGTTCTCTAACTGAAAATGACCGGCTTATATTTAAGCATTCCAAAGTAACATTTCATCGGATTATGAAACAAAAATTGTACACCGTAATTTCGGGTGTATAAGCCGCAGATCAAACAATTCTTTTTCGACCCAGAATTTTTTAAGAAACAAATATAACTAGTTAGATCGCCGTAAATATTTTTCCTCAATCACCAAATAAGATTTCTGGGTCCAAAAAGAATTGTTTGATCCGCGGCTTATGCACCCGAAATTACGGTAATTAAAAGTTTTCGTTCTTTTTTTGCGAAAGCACGTCGCTTTGTTTGGCTTAATGTAAAAGACTTTTGGTTTACATTTTTGGAGTCACATCCAGACTGTATACTTCTACTCTATCCTTCCTTTTTACTCTATGGTAATTCCGGTTTTTACTTTTACTTTCAATAGAAATGGAGTACTTCTGTTGCCACAATTACAAAAATGGTGTTAAAAACTACGAAAAAATTAATATCTAAAAAATAATTTAAGATACAGTTTTCAAACAAACTACATTTAAAAGTGAATTTTTTTCCCTATACGATGGTGTAAAAATTAAAAATGTAAGATGTTTAGAAGTTTAAAAATTTGTAGTAGCAGAAATTGTAAAACCGAAATTTCATTTGAAATTTCAAAATGTTGTCATTCGCAAAATGACGTATGCGTTACAAACAGATACGTTTGTCCTTTATAATATAGATAAATATAGTTATCTACAGTTCTTTGATATTTTTAAATTGTTTATTCATAAAATTACTATCATTAAATTATCAAATTATTCTATTCAAAAATTGTATAACTTTTGCGGACGAGGATTAGGCAAGCCGGTCTAAATGGAATTTCCATGTCAATATTTTGAAGTTCCGAATACCGCATTTTCCTGTAGTTCTTTTATTGTATTTAATTAAGTCTTTTTCGTAAATCTAAACCAAATAATTTTTTTATTTAATTTTTCTATTACACATAGTTAGAGTCAAAATCAAAGCGACTCGTAAATTCTTACGCCACATTTTGTTTTTTGGCCAACTGTATTTTTAAAAGAAACCTCTAAATATCACCACTCTAAATATGTCTACAATACTTTTATTCTAAATATAATTAGAAAAAAGTATAATTTAGATTGTTTTTATATGTAAAAGGGATTACGAAAGTTTAAAAACACTTTTCAGTGTTTTTTATAGTTTCATACACATTTTTATAATGAAATTCCCAAAACTGTTCATTTTTATACGTAACAGTTATTTTGAGAAAAAGAGAAAAAAGGGAAAAAGAAAGGAAAGGAAGCTTGTGGAATTAGTTCTCCCTTAAAGATAACACACTTAAAGAATACCATTTTAAAAGCACTCCAAGCTTTATTTATAACTCGAAAATTAATTTTAGGAGAAACTTAATTGTTTTAATGGATCGTTTTTAATTTTAGAAGGAAAAGAAGCATAAATTTTCTAACAAGATAATGAATAGATATTACAACAATTAGCTTTTAGTACTGTAATAAATTAGAGCAAAATATTAATTTCAATATAGAAAGCGAGCAAAACTCTAAAACTCAATCTATTTCCTTGTTCGTAATCCATTTTAATTTATGGCTAATTGCAGTTTCAGTATTAATGTGGTTCAAATATGAATTTTCATTTTTCATTTATTAAAATTTATTTTTAATATTTATTCTGTATAGGTATTTACCTATGATATAATTCCTTTGTTGAAAGACGTTTAAGATTGAAAGATCCTTAAATGTTTTTGAAAATCATAAACCTGTACTAAAACCTGATCTTAATAGTTAGTTTAATAAAAATACAGTCTTTATTTAGAGATAAAGAAAGTATTTTCCACGGTTGCTCACCGCAGTGTGCATTTGAATTTTCATAATTTTAGTAAAGACAGATGAAGGTTGATGAAACTTTTATTTCAGTAAATCAATTTTAATATTCATTAACTTTTTCAACGAAAAAATTATGTTCAAAATAATACTGAATGTATTTCCCAAATATTATAACAGGCAGTAGCGTTTCATCAGCATATGCTGTACCAATTTTTCCACACTTTTAATATTGAATGGTAATTTCAGCTTTTTTAAATCCATAAAATTTCTCGAATAAATAATAGAAAAAATTCTGTTGAATTTATGTGGTGAGAAAAATCTAATGCAGAATTCCCTGAGGAGCCACTACTGACAACATGGTTCTTAGAAGTGTTTACCATAATTTTGCGCGTATACGCCACGGCTCAGTTGAGTAATTTTGAGAACGGAAATTTTATAGTAAAACAGAGATCAAATAAATGTTAAGCAAAAGCAAGTCACATATTATTTAAAATAAATTCTGGGAGGAAATAGACTTATCTGACGTGCGGTGAATACGCGCGAAATTACGGTATTTAAAATGAGATGGGGCTCTTTTATTTCTTTATTTCTTGATTTATTTTGAGTTCAAGCATTACGATATTTATATATCCGAGCACATTTTACTAGAGATTAGAACCAGTACTTAATACGGAAATCGTTGACTAAAGAATTGTTGAATATGCATTTTACATTGGTTCAGGATTACATTCCTCGTTTAAACATCTCTCCTTAACTCTTTGAGCTCGGGTGGGTAAATTTCTTCAAAATTCCAAATGTCACAATGGCACCAGTATTTTTCAAAGAAGAAATTCGATTTACAATATACGCGAAAAAATGCATGAAACCTTTTTTAAATAAATTTATTCGAATATTCCGGTGCCATTGTGACATTTCGGAATTAAAATTAAGTGGTAGAAAATCTAACCATCAGAGCTTAAAGGGTTAATTTGAAATAATTACTAATCTTAAATACTCTCTCATGCGAAATTTTTGTGATTTTCGTAGTGCTGAAAATATTTTTAAAATAGGTAATTTTTATTTATGCCATACCACCGGCAGAAATTGTGGAAATTCACAATTCTAATTCCTTTACAGATCCAAAATTGTCCGAGAACTGAACACCAATAGTTTGTAATACAAAAATTCATTGTAGGCATCTACAGCGTTTGTCTTACACTGTAAAAAAAGTCCGTTATATTTACGGCGAAGAAAATGAATTACTTCAAGAAATTAATTACTTGGAGAAAATTTGTGAAAATGCGTACAATGATGAGAAACTATCTTGTAAATAACTTGTACAATGGGAGATGCTGCGTTAAAATATCATAGGGAGTCACACTGGAAATAAATAAAGTAAAGCACTCTCATACTATGCTTTGAATATGCTTAAAATTACATAGTTATATCCACTAGAGCTTTGTCAAGCTTGCCGATACTTTGCAAAATTTTGCCAATTTTTTGCGACCAAATGCGAATTGTCATAAACGCAGACATCTTCATTATAGCAAACTAATTTGGCGAAATTCTCATTCAAATTCAGTGTTGAGGTAAATTGCGATTGAATCTTCTATAGTCAGATTCCACGCGTTTTAGCTTCGCATCTTACAGTAAAATTTGCTGAATTTAAGAAACAAGGATTAGGTACTTTTGCATCGATGCAGCAAACTGCATGGAACTTTGAGATGCCAATATACAATTTTTACAAAGTTTGTTTATTCTACTTTTAAAACTGCGTAATGACTTACATATCAAACGTAGTACAGGGCAAATCCTGCAATAGTTTTAAAAATTGAAAAAAAATTTGGTGGATTTACGCTTTTCAGATACTGCAGATTCCGAAACACATATTTTAGAAAATAAATAGCCGTCCGTCTGCCTGTCTGTCCGCCTGTGTGTCCCATGTCCTTCTGTAAACGCTCTATATCCCGAACAAACTGAGATAGACGCTTGGAATTTGATTAGTATTTAGCATGAAATAATGGAAAAAGTCTGTGGAATGGTACTAACCTCGATTATCCGGAACAATTTTTTTCGTACTTTTGAAATATTCGTTGTAATGAAACGTGCATACAAATTTCGAATTCCTTATATGAAGGAGTAACTGTAAAAGGCAATGAAAAAACATGAATTTTGCATAAAGAATGAATTCGATTGGATTATTAACTGCCGAAATACTTTTAATCCTATTTTCCAAGCTCTTCGATTTTTCATGACCCTGTAATTCCTTCAAATTTCAATTCAAATATGTATTTTAATTGGAAATGAGACACTTCGTCAGACACAGTAAACTGTTAGTTAATAGGTTTATCAATTTTGGAGTTATAAGGATGTTTCCTTTACTACTTGATTATTCCGTTGACTAAAAAACTGTCGGCAAACTGTAAGATGAAATACCAATAATTGTTTATCGTAAATGGTACATTCACTTGACATTAAACAAGTGGTTTTTAATTTGACATTTAATTTGTATTTTTATTAATCCTTTACCAAGGTTCGCACACTACTTATATTTTTTAAAGACTCTGTCACCACTATTTTAATTGAAAATTTATTTTTAGTTTTAAATTATGGGATTCGCTAACGCTTCTCTCATCCACAGATTTTACACTATTTTTCTGCAGTGAAATACCTTGAAAATATTCTTAAAATTTAGTGGTAGGACTGGACGAACCCTCTTTACTAATATATTTGTTCTTTCGCAATTTAAAATAAAAATTATGCCAATTTGTATAATTTACGAGTAGTTTAGTGATTTATATAATTTTCGAAATGGGTCGATACGATTAACATAGTACCGAGTAGTACCGTAAACATAATTACTTTGTCACGTTTGAGACATATTTTTGTTCATAAAATTTTTTTATCCCTCGGATTCAAGTCAAAAAAAAAAAAAAAAAAAAAAAAAAAAAAAACAGGCGTATCGACCTAACTATTCCTTTCAACATCAAAGCGGATGCAAATGTATACGCGAAATATTGCATGGAAGAAATAAAATAAATAGTGACAAAATAGCACAAGTTCGGGGTTACTTTGTCACTTAACTATAAATATGTTTAAATGCTCGCAGCACACAATAATGTATGATAAAATTACCTCAGATATCGGTGTAAAATAAAAAAGTACACCCCACAGGTCACTTAAGGGTATTTCAACGATTAAAATTTACCATTTATTGCGAAAAATATGATTTTCTATTTTTTTCTGTAGATGAAAACATTGATCATATCATCTGAAGTATTGTTAGTTAATATACAGATATTAAAGCTATTTCGATGGCGATATTTTTAATTACCATTTTAATGTCGTGCTTAGTTAAAGAAAAATCCCAGTCAGCCACGACTCCCAAAGTCTAGGAAATCAACTGCACTTCTTCATAAGTAAGGATTGTCGGACGACCCTCAGACTTGGTGTGTCTCGGAAGTAACTCAATGATAAGGGTACTACAGGGTATTTTGAATGTTGTAGCAGCTTGTTTTTTACTTATGGAATTATTGACAGCTGTCACTCCGTTTTTACATTCTCTTCTGAGTAATTTCGATAATTTGATACCGGGTGTTTTTTTTGTAGATCCTTATTTTTCACTTACTGTCTAAGACCTCTAATAAAAGTGAGAATTAATCACATGCATTAAACACGCCAAGAAATATATATAAATCTGTAATAAACCCGTGCACTTACAAGGCGACAAAGTTACTCCGCTGTGTCAAAGTAGCCCCTGATTACGGTACCCGCAATTCCGTCGTAGAACGTTATTATGTGTTAAAAATATTAAATATACGTTTAAATTTTATTTGGAATTGAAATGCATTTTATTAAATAATTTACACACGTTTTATTTTAATATTTTATATTATGCATATCCATAATGGATAAGTATTACTGTGGCCTCCAGTGACTAGTTTTTACGCGCTATTAAAGTTAAAAAATCCAGTTATATCCTTATTATACCAAATTAATCAAACTCTATTCTCTAGATTCAACTATATGAAAACTTTGTCTTGGAGGATTAAAAAAAATCACTTTTTTGTAGCTATTAAATCTGTGCAAGAGCATAGAAATATAAGTTAAAAATATAATCATTATATAATTTGTCTCAATAAAGATTACAAAATATGCACTTATGAATTAAGCGTATCTGCCCTTTTCATAAACGAAATATTTAACAAAAGTTAATAAATGAGATATTTTTTATTGATAGAAAAACGTAAAACAAACCTTAACATTTAATTTAACATGTTTGATTTACAAAACTATAACAATTGTAAAAGAGACCGTTTAATTCATTAACGAAACATAACACTGAATTTACAAGCAAAAATGCATAAATGAAAAACAATTTGAAATTTTAAAACAATGCTTAATATACATTTTCCGAAAGATGAATACTTAAATATCAACAATTACGAAAAAAAAATTATCGTATATGTTATCAGGTAATTAGAATTAATACATTTTATTTGTTTACCATCTATCAAAATTAAATACTTTTAAAATAATTTATTCACAACAGCAAAATTTAAACAAAAGTTTCTAATGCATTTTGTTTATTTTCTTGTAACACGCATTAAAATTCATTGAAAGAGGTTGATATACTTTAAAATTTATATCACGGGACTTTTTATCGATGATAATTAAAATGTACTAAAATATTTTTTAAAACAAAATGAAATTTCCGTGATGCATAACTTTGACGATATTATTACACTAATGAAAAAATTCACGTTAAGTGTTTAAAAGAAAAAAAAAATAGATTGAATTGTTTATTTTAATTTTAGTTCTCGTGAAATATTTTTTATTAATATAGAACTTGTGTTAAATTACATCCCAGTATGGAAATTAATAAACAAATTGTAATAAAAATGTAAAGTATGCGTGCGCGATTCCCTAAACAAAATTTCAGAAATTCTATATATAATTAAAAGGATATTTTCGAAATCCTTTAAAAAAAAATATGGATATTTTAATTGAATAAAAATAGTCAATGATGCATAATTGAAACATGCGATAGCCAATTTTTTGCCGGTCAGGGTTCGCACACTCTTTATATTTTGTAAGGACTCTGGCACCACTATTAATGTTAAGAAAATTTACATTTATTTTTTAAGAAACAGAATTCGCAACCACCTCCTCGATTCACAATTGTCGCAATAGTTTTCTCCATTGAAATACAATGAAACCACTCTAAAAATTTAGTGGTGGAGCTGTGAGGATCCTGCTGGTGATTTTTTTTTCTGTGACAGACCAATGACAATTAACCCTTTGCATTTGGGAGGTGATTCTTACTGACCGCTAGTTCCCCGCGTAAGTGGGTGGTCGAAATGCTTTGGTTTAACCTCTTCGCTACTGGCGATTATTACAGTATTTTTAATTATTACTGAATTATTTCTTCTCTCGTTTGACTTCAGAGCGAGATTTTTGTTTTATTTTCATTAGCTCGAATCTTAGAATTCGAAACATATTATTCTTATACCGAAATTTCATTTATATTTGAGTATCATTAATAAAATGGGACCAAACTGATGTACCCATTTGGGTACTCAGGGACTGAAGAGGTTAACCCCTTGAGGGGCAAAGCACTTATGTTCCTAAAATGTTCAAATGATTGATTGACACCGGGATTCACAAACAGATTTATATGATAGAAAGTAAAAGCTGTTTTTAGCGTACATTGTAAAAAGCAAATCTTAATACTAAAATTCCGGTGCCGATGTGGCATAAGGGAATTAAAATTAAGTGGTATATATAATATACCGGTGCCCTTCAAGGGGTTAACCCCTTGAGGGGCACCGGTATATATTATATACCACCTACGACTGATGAAGATTCACACCAGAAAAATATTATTAAATTTCACTTTTCTAACTTTGGTGGAAAACAGTCGTGAAATTGCTTTTCCTCTTTTTGATATAACTTTTTTACAAATTTCCGGTGGCAGTTCAGAATTACTCGAACGCAATTGCTTGCCCCTCAAAGGGTTAAGAGGCTGTCTAACATAGAAGTAAGTAGATATTTTGAAACTTCTTATGATATTCTGTAATCTAACTGTTTTCAATGACTTTTTGAGTGGAGAATAATTAGCCTTGATCAAAAAAGTGGCTCTTTCGGTTAACAATCGAATACCGAACATCAATTTGGATACAGACCCTAAAATATTTCATTATAAAGTAATAAATTTGTCGGAAACTTATCGAATGAATCACATGAAATTTTGCTTTTAGGCTAACTAAAGGGCGTAGAGAGCATTTATGCTGTCAGAATTAAATACTGCTATTGAAAAAAACATAGTTAGAGTTTGTTTTAATATGTAAATGGCACCCTAAACAAATTTTACATTCATCATTAATAATTAGTATTTATTTCCAGTCGTTTAGTAGCAGTAACGTTCCTCTACGGTAATGTTTTGCAGCGTTAGTAAGTAAAGCTTACTTTTTTCATTAATGTACAGTCGTGGAAAAAAATGTAAACATCCCATTCAATACAACTAGTCTTACAACTAGTCTTATAAATATTAAATATCAAAAAATTGTATGTAATTAAATATAGCTATTTGGATAGATATATCGCGTCCCTTCCTGAGTCATATTGTCTCATCCCTCCCTTAGAGCAACATAAAAAAAATAGATTTTTAAAAAATGTGATTTTTAGTCATAGCTGTTCATTTATAAAATGTATGTTGTTTAATTTTGAAAACTTTAAAAAATGAGCTGGCAGCTAAAAATTAGTTTGGAAATTTGCATCAAAATTCTGAGTTGTAACTTTTGATATTAAAAAATAGTATTTTTAACTCACAAGCTCATGGATGCTTGCAATTAAAAAGATTTGCGTAGCATGCAATGATTACTTCATCTGGTGGAAAAGTCACAAATTAAAAATAAAGCTTTTTTTAAGCGTTACCACAGATGTCAGAACCCTCCCTAATCTATCGTATGATCTTAACTCATAATGTAATTAACCCTTTCAGGGGAAAGGTACTTCTATTTGTAAAATGCCGAAATGGCTAAATGACACCGGAATTTGTAAACAAATTAATTTCAAAAGAGCCAAAAGCTTGTTAGAAAAATATTCTTAAAAATATTCTGGTGTCGGAGGGACATATAGGCATTAAAGTTAGATCGTCCAAAAATGAACCACTGCGAGTGAAGGGGTTAACCCTTTCCGGCACGGGCAAAATCTGTTTGTAAAATGAGAAATTATCGACTGACACCGGAATTCACAAACGAATTTTTTAGATATTTTGAAACCCCTAATTTAAGCTTTTATTGTAAAAGAAAAATTTTACAAAAATATTATTGGTGCCGCTTGCAAGTTTGGAATTAAAATTAGGTATCTCAGACCGGGCACAGTGTGCCGGAAAGGGTTAACCCCTTGAGGGGCAAAGCACTTATGTTCCTAAAATGTTTAAATGATTGATTGATATCGGGATTCACAAACAGATTTATATGACAGAAAGTAAAAGCTGTTTTTCGCGTACATTGTAAGAAGCAAATTATAATACTAAAATTCCGGTGCCGATGTGGCATCAGGGAATTAAAATTAAGTGGTATATATAATATACCGGTGCCCTTCAAGGGGTTAAAGAACTATGTGTTGTACATTATTATTTTATTCTTGTTAAATCATCTGTATGCAAACACTTTCACATCCTAGTTTTAATATGAATCCCAGAAATTTTCTAAATTTTTTATATAACCATGTTAAATTATCATTAAGCTTACGAATTTTCATTAAAACCAAAATGTTTTCCCCATGATGCTTTATTATTTATCCATGCCATTTTATGTCCCAAATGTTTGCCAATTCCTTACTACAATGAAAATAATAACTTTTCAACCAATTACTTAGGTATTGCATATCAATTTTAGAACCTTTTGCCGTTTTAAGGCGACAATGAACAGAAATGTAATATTCCATATATGAGAACACAAATATCTCACAAATTCGTGCGATCTCCAATCAATATGTGTGTCAATCAAAAAATTTCTAAAAAATCCTTTAAAATCAGTTCATACTATGAGAAATAGTCTAAGATCAAAAGTTTTTGATTTAAAATATGCAATTTCTTTAGACAATTTATAAAATAAATATTATTTTCTATAATACATAATCAATAGACGACGCGTCTTTATTTTCCAGAACAACCATCAGTGGCGCAACCAGGACGGGTGCTCAGATGCTCTGAATACAGTTAATTTTTTAAAGTTCTGTTCACCTTACCTAACCAAAAAATTTTCTAATATGAATGAAGGAGAAAGAAAAACATTACAGTGATGCCAGTTTTAGCATCCACCCTCGTTTTGTAACGGCCATAGCATAGCATTAACACAAGTAGAACCAGAAATTTTATTCAAATTTGATAATAATATTTTACAGCAGAATTTTCATTCAGAATTATTGAATTCTTTTATCTATGTGGTTATAATTCTACGTGGTTTAAATTTAACATATTTCAAGAAAATTTTTCAGGTTGGAATTGAATTTAAATAAATGGTCAGTGTCGATTAGACTCCTTCCGGGTTAAATAGAATATGAAATGTAAAAACGGCAATAAATTTATTACGAATTGAATATTTCCAGCTGAGCGAAAAATCATTTCGTATGATTACTTTACCAATCAGTTTGATTGTGTTAAAAATAATAGAATAAATTTATTGTCTAAATTTCTTTTGACTTTGACTTTTTATCATAAATCTGTAATTTGTCTCCCCTAATTACTGAAAACTAAAAACTTTATCCAATATATAAAATTTAGATAGCTGCTTGAAAGTTTCAAACGGAAGCAAAAACGTTTCCCACCGTAATAAGTTTTCAATACATTCTAAGTTAATAACGTAATAAGTTTTAAACACTGCACGACAGCGAAAAATATCTATTCGTAATATCGTTATTTGGAATGATTTTTTTAAAGACAATAACTTTGTCTTCTTATTATTTATTTTTAATCATTCAAACATTTCAAATTCCTTTTCAGAGGCTGTTCATCAAAGTTTTGTCATTTCCGCCTAAACACGGCAGAAATGCAGGAAAGAAGTTTAATTAAAAGTTCTATTTCTTTCAGATTTGTTTTAATTTCTATATGTTTTTCAAGATTGAAAATATGTAAGATGTTAAACTACGTAATATTGATTTACTTTAAAACATATCTCATTAAATCTTATTTATGACCTTTTAAATAGCGAAAACATCTAAAAATACTTCTCAAATAACCTGTTTAAGTAATTCTAATGCAAACTGTTCACTGAATAAAAAATTTTGCGCCTCTTTCTTAATTGTGCTGTTTTCCCGATATCTTTTTTTTAAAATTCCTGATTAACATCTCTTTACCTTTGTGTCATTTTTATTTATAGAGAGTCAAGTTAACGCTGAAATAAACAGAAGTAAATTATATTTTCCAATATTTGTATATTTTTTTCAACTTCGTAATTACAAACTGTCGTTTGGTATTTCATGAAACGTTTACAATTACGCAACGCACGTTTTCCTTCCTTATCTCATAATGTTAACAGAAGTTTGAAAACTTCAAGTTGTTTTTCTAAAAAACTATGAAATGTTCTTTTAAAATAAACAGATTTTATTCTTTTTCTGAGTTAATAACGATCGAAAATTTGGCTTCGTTTTCATTTTCGGCACATAGCCTAAGTTTCGCCGACAACAAAAATTCGGCCGCACAGAGAGTCGACCAAAACTACCTGTATTTAAAAAAAACCTAGTTTTTTTTCCATTCGGAAATTTCGAAGAATACTCATCGATCTGAGTTGTATTAATTTAACTGAGACAATTATTTCTTTGTATATAATTATTAGTGATGAATGATTCAAGATGTGAATTCAAATTATAAAGGAAGCAATGCATATATGACTAAACTTTTTCACGTGTTCATTAAAAGCTGCAGACTTGACGATAATTATAAAAAGTAGTTTGACCTCAAAAATGTTTTGAATACTCTTTGAGAAATTTCTAGTATAACGGATAATCGTTTACAAAAGTTATTATATCAGATAAATTGAGATGTGTATACATAAAACTAATTATTTTTAATTAAATCCAATATGTATAATTAAAAGATCTTTCTGTGTCGTTGAGGAAACAATTACGTTTTATTTCATATGCAAAAAAAGTCTTCACTCCATGGCACTGAGAGACTACTTTGGACACGCGTATAATTAATTAAAAATTATGTGTGTTTATTACAGGGTGTCCAGCAAATAACACCCTGATTTCAAAATTAAATTTCTCAAAAACAAAAACCGATAGTAATATTCGGTTAACGATTTTTTCATTAGGTAAGCTGTAAAAATCTTATACAGAAATACAGTGAATATTTTGAAAAAATTGCGTTCTGATTGCGTAGAATGCTTTGATTTGACATTTTCTTGTTTTAGATTGCCTGCAGAGAAATAAATTTTCAGCTTACAGTGCAATATTTTAAAGATTTTTCGACGTAAATTTTGAGAATTTCGAAATTTCAAAAATTTAATTTAAAAAAAACTATGAAATATGGAACTTTAAGCCGAAAAACACATTCTCATGCAGCAATCTAAAGCAAGAAAAATGTTAAATCAAAGCATTCATTGCAAACAGAACACAATCTTTTCAAATTATTTACCGTTCGAAACATTTGTATAAGATTTTTACAGCTTACCTGATAAACAAACCGTTTACTGCATAATTCTATCGAACTTTGTTTTTGAGAAATTTAATTTTGAAATCAGGGTGTTACTTGCTGGATACCCTGTAAGTACTTATAATTGATTAATAATTACGCATATTTAGCACTAGTTCTACCGGATAGTTGGCTCAAGTTTTATAAAAATGTTACTCACCAGAATTTTGATTTAAAGCAATTTATTTTTGTTATTTAACATTTATCTTCTTTGTAGCTATTAAACTTATTTCATAATCCAATATCTGGTTTGAACCGAAGCATATTCGTATTGTTGGCGTCAAAATGACGGCTCACGGTAGTTCGTGTCAATAAATACATATAATTTATTAATAATTACGTATATTTATGAATGTATTTATTACATTTTTAAATTTCTTTTAAATTTTTAAAATAAAATTAACTATTTTTCTTTATCAGCCGAAAATAGGAAGCTTACCGAAATTCGGTTTCAGTCTTTAAAAACCTGTTTCGGTCGATCCTTAGTTCTAAGCATTGGCATTTCTAAAATATGCAGATTAAGTAAACCGTAAATGTAATTTAGTTAACGTAAATTATTCTGCATTACAAATTACACTATGTATTGCTTAGAAAAACATCTTTATAGAAATTATATGCAAAATTAAACTAAATAAAAGCTTCTTCGAGGTTTTTGTAACGTTATCATTCGAATCAGCAAAAACTATTCTACTTACTACTGAAAACTTACTACTTTATTTTAATTAAATGAATTTTGATAGATTTATTATATAGTGTGTAATTCTTAATGTTTATAATAAAATGCTTCCAAGCTTAATTATAGATTGACTGAAAGGTTGTAGTATGCAAAGGGCTCGTCCATATACGCAGCCCGAAACATCCCTTTTCAAAGAATCTTCGTGATTTTCTTCCTATATGTGCCTATCTGAAATTAAATTTCCCGTTTTAACACCATACCAATATTGATAATGTGTGGGATAGTTTTTTTCTAGCTAATAGAAACTATTTATTATAACTAGCTGACCCGCCCGGCGTTGCCCAGGTCCGTATTAACAATATTAAACGAACTTGAAATTTGTATGATTTTATCATTAACTCGTTACATGCAGAAATGCATTGTCTGAAATACATAGCCACTGACTGTGTGAAAAATCAGTTTTAAAAACAACTAATATTAAGCTCTAAAAATACTCAAAATGAGCAATAAAAAACGCGGGAGGGAATATGTATCCAACGATTGCATGATTTTCGTGTAAAAAAGTTGATATTTACCCGTAAAAATCACTGTTAAGTCACGTAACTAATTATTATTTTCACATACAAATCCCAAGTGAAATATTTTGAATTTCAAACTAATTATATCACTTTTAAATCCGACTATACCATGAATGAAATCGATACACGATGGTAGCTAAAACGTTGGTATATAGTGCTATAATTTCAGAGCTATATAAGAAAAGTAAGTGTTATTTTTAATCAAATCTTGCGTATAGTTTCACTCTGTGTATAAATTCCTAACCTTAAACTTTTATACCGTAACCAGAACCTGTCTGTAACCTAACAGCGACTTAACAGTACTCTACCGTAAATTAAATATAACAGAAATGTAACCTAGCCTAAATGTATTCACTTTATTGTAACATATCCATCTTCTAACCATAACATAAATGCAATTTAACTTTAACCTAACTTTAACCTAAATAATATAATAGAAATAACCATTTTAAAAAATTACTATTTCTTCGTAAAATATGCTTCAACTGTAATTCGTTTCTTTCAATTCATTTTATTAATACAAAATTCCTTCCTCGTGCTTTTGTTTGAGACATTAAAATTTCAGCAATAAATGCTTTAATATTGCAAACCACGGAATAAGATACTTCTTACTCCGTGTTGCAAACCTTTTTTCGGTTTACTTTGCCTCCACCTATCTTTTTCTCCATGTTGTACAGCAGCTGTGATAAAGAAAAAAAAATCCTCATTTAAACTGACAGTTTGCCAGTCTATGAATTTTAAAGGTCTGTCCCAGCTTTTTTAACTATTTCTGCGAAAATTTTATGCAACCAATCAACCATAAGAAAATGAAATGGAAAAAAAGCGAAAAAAGGCGATTTTTTATGAGAGTGAGCTTTGGAATTTAATTAATTACTCAGTTAATAAATAGAATTTTGAAATTCTGAGCTTCAGGTTCATCAGGAGAAACATTGGGCTACTCTCAAAAAAATTTTGAGCTTCGTACGTGCTGTAGATTTTGCTAGCCATCGCAGACACACAGACACACACACACACAGACAGACAGAGCGTTTTGTTCTTTTATTAGTATAGATAACTACGGTACCCAGGACTCTCATTGGTCCGTTTTTTTAATATATAAATTCGTGGTAGGTTTCTGCTACAATTTTAAGAAAAGGGCATTTTGCGTAAGTTTTTACGAAATTTGTAGAGATGGAATTTTCTTTAATAAAAGTGCTATTAATAAACTGACTGAGTAAGAGACTTGGATACCGAATTTTATGGCATTAATACGGATTTTAGAGACAAGTTTACTTTTACATTGGTGGGGTTAAAATTTTAATCTTTCTATGAAATTTCAGTTAAATTTTTTTAGATAAATAGACGTAAAATAAATTATTACATGTACAAACAAAAATTGCTTTATTCTTTTAATTATAGGCTAATTCCATGGGTTCTGTAGTGTAAGTCACATAGCTTATTAATTGCTATGCTTGTTAGCCACCGTTATTTTCGAAAAGTCTGCTTTGCCTTATTCAATTAATGAGAATGCGCCAATAAAATTAATCACATTTTTTTGTTCTATAATACTGGTAACAAAAAACCATAGCCTGTGACTTACACTACAAGTACTCATGAAAATAGCCTATACTAAAGAGAATTTTTTTTAAACATTTGTATATTATGAAAAGGTATCTGTATAAAAATTAACGCTTAGACAGAACTTTAAATGTGACAGCTATATCATATTTAATCACAAATTCTTAAGCGATAATTTAGTTAAACAATTCAAGGTAATTTACGTGTGAAAGTTTGTATATCAAAATTTTTCAAAATTTTTGTCATTAATTTTGGTTACTAATATGTTTTCAACTAATTGAAACAAATGGGTTAGAAGTCAAATTTAATTATACATAAATACGAAGAAAATATTTTTAAAAGACTTAAGTTTTATTCAGATGTATTACTTTCATTTCCTTTAACATCTAGTACAACTAAAATAAATTATTCATAGAATAAACGCCTTTATTACTTCATTATAATCTAAATTTAACATAAATTTCAAAATGGACTCAGTAAAACTATATCAAAACTAAACTATAAAATACAGTAAAAATAATATAATGTAAAAGGGTAAAATGTACTATCTTGCATACATTTACACCAGCATTTACAGCATTGCAATTATAAATGTATGAATTCACTAATAACTACCGTAATTTCGGGTGTATAAGCCGCGGCTCAAACAATTCTTTTTGGACCCAGAAATCTTATTTAGTGATTGAAGACAAATATTTACTGCGATCTGACTAGTTATATTTGTTTCTTAAAAAAATCTTGGTCGAAAAAGAATTGTTTGATCTGCGGCTTATACACCCGAAATTACGGTATTTATTTATTTAGAATAAAAAAAAAATTATTTAGAGCTGCTTAAAGATCATTTCAATAAGCCAATCTCATTAACCCATTAACGCCCGAATTATTTTCTTCGCTAAAATTTAAATTTTGTATTCCCCACCACTTTTAAAAGCAAATTAACTTTTATCTAAATTTATCAAGGATTCTGTTTCGTGAAATAAGGTATATATTTTTCTTCCTCTTTACTGGTGGGAAAACCGCTTTCCTGCTGTTTTTGTAACCGTCCTCAAACGAGGACGCTGGGCGTTAATGGGTTAAAAAAGAATAAAACAATTATTTTGTGAATGAATAATGGGAATTCACCATACAAAAATAGCGGTGACAAGAATTAGTATGTCTCAACCATGACTGAGTTATTACGATTCATCATTTAAACCATAAGCAATTTGTCACCACAAAACAGTGTCAATAAGTAACGTGCGCCAAGTCATTCTATTTATATTCCAAATGTTTTAAAAAATAAAAAAAAATAATAATATTTTGTATGTAGTGTGATTACATTTATTTTGAAGATTTATTCCTAAATTACGTACGTAGAAACGGAGTTTATGTCACGTATAGAAAATACTACTTTTCTAGAAAGCATTAATATTCGAAAAAAGATTTCATGTCGCAATAAATTACTATGTTAAAACACATTTTATTATATTTAGTTCTTATCAGTCATAAAAACGCAAAAAAATACATAATTTATTTTTTCTACTCCAAGACATCAACGTCTAATGATTCAAATTCAGCTAAAATTTTACGATATTTTCTCAAGAAAACAATTGCGGCTTTATTTTTCCAAAGTTGGCCCAAATAATGTCTTGGATGAAATTAAAAGGCGTGAAAGCTTCGATTCATTTACTTTTTACAGCTTGAATAATCGAGTCTCAATCCCTGTGGAATCTTAATGACTCAGAAGCATCGTTGCTATCTCTTGGGTTTTGTTACGTACAAGAATAGTTTAACTTAAAAACTGTTTCATTTACGCCTTGTCAATATCAGTTATTTCAAATATTTTCTCTAATATTATTCAGAAAGGGGATTTCTTTTTCTTCTTAACTGATTTGTATCTTTACTTAAAATTGATAACGGGAATTTTCATATTTCTCTTTTATAAACTATAAATATTGAAGAGAATTTTTCTATTAATAAGATTTGCATGTTTTGTTATTACTGGATGATATTATACAGGAAAAACTATTAAAATGAAACTTTACATTAATGTTATTAATGTAATGTCATGGTTACATAATATTACTTTGAATATTTCAACGATTATGTTAGTGACTGATTGTCTGGTTGTGTTTAATTTAACTGAAAAATGCTCCTTTAAGGACATGCTGAGAATGAACAAGTATTAATACATAGGGATGCATAGCAAAATAGCCCCCACGACGGATGTTTGAAATAACGTGTGGTAATAAGACTCACTTTGAAAATACAATATACAGTGTTTTTAGCTCCTGACTTTGAACTGTCCTTGATATTATCGGAGAAGAAGGCGTCGTCGGTGCTACTTTTTTCAAATGTGCCTTTCTCAAACAATATAAAAGTAAGAAAAATATAAACAACTCTATTTATGGAAGACTATATTAGTTCAAATTATATGTATATATGTATTGATATTTTTACACAATTTTTAACGTACAAAAATAAACCCAAATATATTTTTTTAAAATGCATTAATGTAGTAATTTTGTGTTTACACCAACAAAAAAATAGGGAATGATGCTCAAAATATGTACTTAGAAAAGTCGCTAAAATCAAACAACCGTTTTTTTTTTTTTTTTTTTTTTTTTTTTTTTTTTTTTTTTTTTTTTTGAGTCATGACAAAAATAATGCTATCAATTTTCTAAAATATTTCTAACTTGTTCTGATTGTATCTGCAGAAATATGCTTCTATCCATTGACTGTTCAATTTGCGACATTTTAACACGGGCAATATGCGGACCATGCCAAATTACGTTACTAAAGGAAAGTTCAAGGTTACTAAACAAAACTAAATAATGTTGATCCCAGACAGAATCTAATTAACCCCTTAAGGAGCAAGCAAAAATGCCTCTGTAATATTGAATTCTAACAGGAATAATCGATAAAAATTATTTTAAAATAAGAAAAAGCATTATGTCATAATTTTGCCCTAAAGGTTAAAGATATAAAACTTCATTAAAAGTTTCTGGTTAGAATCCTGTTTAAATTAGGTGGTATAAAATATATCCCATCTCCCCTAAAGGGGTTAAAGCGACATGGAATGACTAATTAATGACACAGAAGCGGTCGGTGCTGTCGCTTGACTTTTATTGGTCCATGACAATTTCATCTTAAAAGATTTTTAAATTTAATTATCGCCAGTATTAGTTAATTTAAATATTTCCCGTAATGCTATTTAAGACTTAATTCGACCGCTTCCCCGATTTTCCCGTACGTTATACGGGCAACGGAATTTTACCAATCATGATTTCCATTTACCACGTATGGGCAATTATATTCTAATCATGATTTTTATTCTCACCAGTAATTTTTTTATATAAATTTTGCGTTATTTAATGCGCGAATTTGTCAGATACAATAGGGCAAAAATATCTGTTTTGAAAAATCGGGGATAAAAGATTAGAAATTCTGTAAAAGACGTGAAAAAATAGGCATTATTTGAAAGTTTTTTTTTTTAAATATTTATCCGTTAACTGGTTGAAAACTGATTTGCACTCTCAGTTTATTTGTGCTTTAAATTCTGAAATCGTCCTTTTTCTTTTTCTCATTTCTAAACTACAAAACAAGAAGAAGTTCTCAGCAATTTATTCGAAAATGTTTAAATAATGTTGTTTCGTTATCATCTAAAAACAATTACAAAATTCATCCTATTTTCCAAATAATTACAAGTATCAACTAATTTCATGTAATTTCAAAAAATACCATGGTTGCATAATATTGCTTTGCTTATTTTAAAAACTAAACTTTAATACTTAAAAAATAAATAACAAAATGATAAGAATAGGAAAAATGTAAAAAAAGCAACTACCTTGTCAAAACCTTTTGTTTCAAATATGTTGCAAAAAATTTCAATATTATTACACATTTCCTTCTTTAACCCTTTGAGCTCTGGTGGGTAAATTTCTTCAAAATTCCAAATGTCACATTGGCACCAATATTTTGCAAAGAAACAAAAACGGTTAACGATATGCAAGAAAAAATACATTAAACCTTTTTCAAATAAATCTGGTCGAATTTTCTGGTGCCGTTGTGACATTTTGGAATTAAAATTATGTGGTAGAAAATTCTACCACCAGAGCTCAAAGGGTTAATTGGAGCAAATAAAGGTAAAATATTCGAATTCTGTTACAATTTTAGAAGAAATAAAAATTCTCTAAAAATTATTTACGACTTTAATCTTTTAAATTTGAAACAAATAAAGATTGTAAAAGATTCCATTCATTTGTTCTCTCTTGAATAATGGTGTTTCAATCTCTGTGGAATCTTAATGTTCTTGAAACATCGTTGCTACCTCTTGAGTTTTATATGAACATAAAAAGATTCAGATTAAGAGCTATTTTATTTAAGGCTTGTCAGTACTAGTTATTGCAAATGATTTCCCTAGTTTAAAAATGAAAATTTTATTTTTTAACTGCAATTCGTATCCCGATTGAAAAAAAAAAATAATCGTGATTTTTGTATTTATTTTTACTCAAGTATAAAAATTCATCAGAAATTTTCAGATAATAATTTCAGAAACGTTACCTAATTATTGTCTAAATGCAATTACAGGCCTCTCAATTGGTCCATGAATTAAACACCAGTATCTTTCAACATGAAATTTCGCAGTTGGTTTCTACGGCATTTGCACTAAAACTAAACTCTGAAGGTTTTTTCTGTGCAATCATCAAGTAAAGACTAAAACGAAAAGTTTTCTTAGAAAATATTGATGTTCGGTTGGCGGACAATTGCGGACTCCTAAAATTAGAGTGTTTTTTCTTCATTTAGTGATAGGAGACAATAAATGGTATACGATGTTCGTTATACGACATCGACTATGTATGAAACAAATTCATATACACATTAAAAAATTTGAAACTTTTCCTGCGTCATCACTCGACTGCTTTTATAGAATATCGCTGTATTATGCAATAAGAATGCTCCATAATATAGTGAAGTAATCGTTTTCTATAATATCAGTGTAGTGACGATGCAGCTAAAGTTTCAAATTTTTAGCATTGTGCATGAGAACGGTAAAGTCGTCGCCGAATCGATAGTTGGAAAAGCTCGTAGTGTTTATAAATTCATTCTGCGTGTACGAACATCAGATCACGACAATCGTGTACCATTTATCCGTGTCAAATTGATAAATGGAAAATTGCAATTACTAAAATTAAACTGATTTATCTGGCTATTAATGAAATGGGAAAACATCGAGATTGCATAACATTACTTTAATTGTTTAGACAACTAAAGTCGTGAAATACCCCCAGACATTTAAATAACTAATAATGAATTAAGAAGAATTGTGAAAATTACAATTATTGAGGCAATTTGATTCAATAATTTTTATTTTTAATCTATAATAATAAAGGAACAAAACGCTCTGTCTGTCTGCGTGTGTGTGTGTGTCTGCGATGGCTAGCAAAATCTACATCATGTACGTGGCTCAAATTTTTTTTAGAGTAGCCCCAAATCTCTCCTGATGTACCTGAGCTTTCGAATTTCGAAATTTAAATTATTATTTGAGTAAATTAAAATCCAAAACTCACTCTCATCAAAAAATTATTTTGTCCGCTCTTTTCTCCATTCGCTTACTTATAGTTGGTTGGTTGTTTAAAACTTTTGACGCAATAATTAAAAATATGGGACAGAATTAAAGAAACCAATTCAAAAGTGACTGTTTTTTTCCAAAAATCTTTAAAATTCAGAGACCGGCAAACATCCAGTTTAATTTAGAATTTTGATCACAACTGTTGTACGTCAGAATGTTGGCACTTCGTACATTAGAATGTATGTGTGGTTAATGTTGCAGTAAAAAAAATACACGAGGCTTTTGTAGGAGTTATTTTTTAAATCATTGATTAAATTTAGATGTATTCTATTTATTGTAAAAATTTTTATGGCTTTAAATTGCTTTTAAAACGAAAATAAAATGGCTGTTATGCGTACAATTGTTCGAATCGGTAGACGATTAATATAACAAAATAAATTATCAAATAGCAAAGTAAATTATTTCTATGTAATGCATTTATGTTGCTCGATAAAACCAGACGATTATTAAAATGATGTTGTCAAACTTGGCTTTTTGAAAAAAATATCCGGACGTGATAGAACAATGAAAACCGCCATGATACAACTTTTTTTTTTTAATTAAAATTTTTTTCGAATGAAATTTTTAGTTTCGGATTGGGTTTATGTCCATGGAAATTATTTTGTCCTGTTCGGATCCGGCTTTTTTTTTTTTTTAATAACTTTATCCGTTTCGGAATTGACTCGGTTCATTATTTCGGGGTTTTTCAAATTGAATTTTTATGTTCGGGTCAAATAACATATATACAGAAATTATTTTGTCGTAATTGGATCGGGTTATATGGTTCATTGGAATATTTTTGTCCGGTTCAAATTTGCATTAGGTCAGATTCCAATATTTTTTCATATTGAATTTCTAAGTTCGGTTCGGATTGCAATTTTGTCTGGATGGGTTGCAATTACGTTTATGGTTAGTCATAGGTTATATTTAATTTTCAATTAGGTTACAGTTAGATCACGGTTAAGTTACATTTAGTTTAAGTTTAAGTTGCAGTTAGGTTATGGTTAGATTGCGGATAAGGATGCGATAAGATAAAGGCTAGAGTTTACATTTATGTTATGTTTAAGTTACGGTTAGGTTACGGTTAAGTCGCAGTTAGTTTACAAACAGGCTATGGTTACGGTATAATTAGTACGGTTAGGATTTTGACCACAGTGTGAACATTACGCATGCTTTGATAAAAAATATAGACTTTTTTTACAATGGTTCTGAAATTATAATATTATATACATTTAGATTACATTTTATACATAGGTCCCTACCTTACATTAATGTTCCGTAATACGTGTGTTAATTGGAGCCTCGTTTAATGAATTTCGAACCAGAATTAATTTTTTTTTTTTTTTTTAAGAAATGAAATTATATGAGTGCTACTTAAAAAATTGAAAGTAAATAAATAAAAATTCATAAAATAATTTTTTTGGTTCGAAATGAGGTTAACCTGGATCAAACTAATCCAGGTGTTGCGGAAGATTAGTTAAAAATTGACAGCTGTGTTTATAATATTATATACTTTTAGCTAATCATTCAAGTATCGATTTCATTCATGTTATAGGCGGATTATATAGGCGTGATATAATTAATTTGAAATTCAAAATATTTCACTTGATATTTCTATGTGATAAAAGGAATTAGTTACGTGACTTAGCACTGATTTTTACGGTTCAATATCAACACTTTAACACGAAAATCACGCAATCGCTGCACAAATATTCCCACCCGCGTTTCCCATTGCAGTCATTTTGAGCATTTTTACAGCTAAATATAAGTTTTTTTTAACCCTTTGAGGGGCAAGCAATTGCGTTCGAGTAATTCTGAAGTCCCACCGGAAATTTGTAAAAAAGTTATATGAAAAAGAGGAAAAGCAATTTTACGACTGTTTTCCACCAAAGTTAGAAAAGTGAAATTTAATAATATTTTTCTGGTGTGAATCTTCATCAGTCGTAGGTGGTATATAATATATACCGGTGCCCCTCAAGGGGTTAACCAATTTCTCACACAGTCAGTGTCCACGTATTTCAGACAATGTATTTCCATATATTTCGAGTTAAAGAGAAAATCATACAAATTTCAAGTTCGTTTAATGTTATTATTACGGATCCAATCAACGCGGGCCAGTTAGTAATACATACAATGTGTATGTTTACACTTTTTTAAATTGCAAGTAATCAAAATAGTTCAAATTTAGTTTAATTTTTTTAAGATAAAGGTGTTCGCAAGTAAATGCATACAGATTTAAACTTGTCTGAAATGTGTCTGAAGATTGTTTCAGATAAAAGGCGTAAAAACGTCGGTTTAACTTCTCTCTACTCTCTTTAACCCTTTCCGGCGCGGTGTCCCTTAAAAAGGACACCTAATTTTAATTTTACTGGCACCAAGAATATTTAATTAAAATTTTCCTTTGATAAAATGCCTGAAAATAAGCAAGTTCGTATTCTCTAAAAAACTCGTTTATAAATTCTGGTAGCAGCTAATTATTTCAATTAAATTTACTCCGCGCCGGAAAGGGTTAATCATCGAATTTCAGTGCCTGTGAGAATCCTAATGACTCTGAATCACCTTTGTTGTTTCTTGAGATTTTTTAAATACATGAATAGTTTCAGCTTAAAAAACTGTTTTATTTAACCCTTTCCGGCGCAAGCAAATTTTATTAGTAAAATGAGAAATTATCGATTAACACCCGAATTTATAAAGGACTTATCTAGATATTATAAATTCCTTCATTTAAGCTTTCATTGTAAAATCAAAATTATATGAAAATATTACTGGTGCCGTTTGCAAGTTTGGAATTAAAATTAGGCGTTGCCGGCCCGGCAACACTGCGCAAGAAAGGGTTAAGGCTTGTCATTATTAGTTGTTTTAAATATTTTATCTAGTTCTGAAAAATAAATGCTATTATTTTTAAATCTGATTTACATAGCTGCCAACTTTCAACAAATCTTTCGTAATACCTGAATTAGTTTGATTCAGGTTAACGTCATTTCAAACCAGAAAATATATTTCATGAATCTTTATTTATTTAATTTCAAGTTTGTTACTGGAACATACTTAATTTATTTATTTATTTTTTTTGAAAAAATTCTGGTTCGAAACTCATTAAACCAGGGTCAAATTAACGCATGTATTACGGATAATCGATGTCAGGTTGGTACCTATGGATTTATATCTCACTGGTTAATAATAATTTTCTTTTTCAGTTTATTTGCAAACTACAAATTCCAGCAGAATATTTCAATTTATGTGTAAGAATGTTTTATGAAAATTGGATTCTTTATGAAAATTGTTCCTGAACAATTACTAAAATAATCCTAAATTTCGTGTAGTAAAATTAATGTCAAGCAATAATAGTTCTACAGTATTTATTTATTATCCCAATTAAATTCGCAAAATACCCTCACATTTTAACAAAACAAATACCGAATTAAAACGAATTATGAATAAAAAAAAAAAGAGGTACTGTGTCTGTCAACACCTTTTAATTTTAAATATTTTACATAAACTGTAACTGTGTTCATTTTTTCCCCAGATGCATGAAAGCAAGTAAAAAAGTACAAAACCTGAAAATTAAGTAAATGGTTTGGTAATAAATATTTTCTGAAGTAAATAATAGCAGACTTAATCCCTCAAATGTTGGTTTGAATGTTCTTTTATATAAAAGACGTAAAAGCTTCGATTAATTTCTTTTCAGCAGTTTTAATAATCAAGTACGATTCCCTGTAGAATCTTGATGAATCTGAAGCATTGATGCTATCTCTTGAGATTGTTTAAATACATGAATAGTTTCAGCCTAAAAAAACTGTTTTATTATTTCTATTCATTACTAGTTGTTTCAAACATTTTATCGAGTGCTACAAAATAAGCGTTATTTTCTTAAAACTCTGATCTCTGTCTACGTTGGTAAATAATAATCTTGTTTTTTTTTTAATTTCTGTTGTGAACTATTAATTTAAAACAATTTTTTCAGTTTTAATCTAAGAATACTTTATTATAATTGTATAATATTTTCTTGAAGCAATTACAAATGAATCCTATATTTCAGATAATAAGTTTAATGTTAATCAATAATCGTTACATAACATAACTTGTTTTTATTTTCTCACTTAAATTTGTGAAATAACCACAGACATTGAAACAAAACTAACACCGAAGTAAGACGAATTGTGAAGAAATAACAAAAGCCTAACAACGCTTTCAATTTTAAATATATTATATAAAATATGGCTCTTTAAACTTTTTTTCCAAAAAAAAAGGCAATTCAGGTCCAATATTTCAAATTTTGGTGAATGTTTTTGAAGAGAAATAACTTTAGAAGTTAAATAATTGGAGACTTAATCCTTCTAGGTTAGTGTGAATGTTGTTTGAGATAAAAGACATAAAAGCTTCGATTCACTTAGTTTATACAGCTTTAATAATCAAGTCCGAATCCCTGTAGAATCTTAATGACTCTGAAGCATCGTTTCTATCTCTTGGGGGTTTTTTTATTACATGAATAGTTTCGGCATAAAAAAACTTCTTTATTGAAGACTTGTGATTACTAGTTGTTTCTAAATTTTTATTAAATGAAAATCTAAAAGTTTTATTAAGTGATAAAATGAATTTTTTTTTTATTATTATTATTACCTCTGATTTCTATTTGTACTGGTAAATAATAATCTTGTTTAAATTTATCTAATTCTAAACTGCAAATCCAAACAGAATTTTTAAGTTTTAATCGAAAAATATTTTATTATAAATTGTTTCTTTATGTTATTGAAAATATTGCAAAATAAATCCTCTATTTCAGATAGTACAATATCAACAATGACGGTTACATAATATTACTTTATTTATTTTCATAATTAAATTCGTGAAAATCTTCAGACATTTGAAGACAATAAATTCTGAAAGACGATTTGTGAGCAGAGAAATAAAAAAAATACTACGCCTGTCAACATCTTTTAATTTAAAATATGTTTCATAAAATTTAACTTTTCGCTTTTTTACTAGATGCAGGCAAACAAGGTTCAATACTCGAAATTTTTGAAAAACATTTTCAAGGGAAATACTTTCAGGGATAAATAATTGCAGAACCAATCCTTCTAAGATGATTTGAATGTTGTTTTAGGTAAAGATTTAAAAGCTTTGACTCACATTGTTAATAGAGCTTTAATGATTAACTTCGATTCCTCGTGGAATCTTAACCTGGGAGGACGCGCGCAGGGCCTAAAAGACACGGAGTGCGTATGGTTTTTACAGTTGTAACCAATAATATTTTTAAAGTAATCTTCAACTTATTTTATTGCAAAATTTATAAGAACTGTCTCCGCCTGAATAAACTGACTATTATAATTTGCTTTTATTGGTGGCAAAGTTAAAACCATTCATACCCTGGGTAAGCGCGCGTACTCCCGGGTTAATAACTCTGAAGTATATTGTTGCTATTTCCTGAGCTTTGTTACTAAGTGAAAAGTTTCAGCATAAAAACATATTTTATTTAAGGTTTATCACTACCAGTAATTTCAATTATTTTCTGTGGTGCCTAGCAAAAATACAATTTTATAGCTATGATATCGATCCGCGATATTAACCTTTTCAAGGGCGGTGGCTAGAGGGTCTAGCCACTTAATTTTAATTAAAAAAGTGGCAAATGACACCAAGAATATTTTAATAAAATTTTCCTTTTGTAATGAAAGTACAAACTAGCGGATTTATATTTTCTAAGAAATTCGTTTTACTATTCTGGTGTCAGTCAATTATTTCATCATTTTAGGAACAGAAATCTTCTGCCCTTGAAAGGGTTAAATGGTAATAGTAATTCCTTTTTCTCTTTTCTTTATTAAAACAGTTTCATTATGGTACGAAAACATTCATAATGACCTATTTTCCAGTTTAATAATTTATTATCCAAAATACAGTATTAGGGAATTTTACCGCAGTCGCTTAACCTTTTACATCCCGACGGTATTTTGAAATACAGTTGAATAAAAATGTCAAATATTAATTATATATTTTATAAACAGTATTAAATACATTACTTTGTCTTACAAAAAATGTATTATTGCCATCAAAAACAAACATATTTTTAAAAAACAATGTTTTTTTTTTGTTTTTGTTTTTTTACAAAAAAAAAATGTATTATTGGCTGCAAAATCAAACTTATTTTTTAAAAATAATGTTTATATATATATATATATATATATATATGTCGCATTTTCATGAAACGACAGACTTCAAGGGGATGAGTTTTAATTACGATTTATTTAAAACATAGCAAAATCTTTTCGCAAGTCTTTACATCATGAGTTCTGGAGACCAAGTGCGTAGATGTATATTTGAAATTCCTCATCTCCCGAGAGGTTACCAGTTAAAAAGGCCATGTGTTTTACTTAAATTAATACGATAAACTTAGGTTTCTTGTTGCCCTGTAAAACCCGTGATTATTAGTCATGGGGCCCTTATCCACATTGAGGGGCGATTTATTAAAAAAGTAATCAATAGGTCTGATTTTTTGTATTTTCTTACAATTTCCCCCCTTCCAGACAAGTCTCCGGGGATGGGCCGGCTTCCATCCATGATCCTCACCTGAAAAGGGTAAACAATTTTTACATTAAGTGAGCTAATGGGAGATGAGTTATTTCTTTCGTATACTTAACAAATAATAGAATAACAATAATAAAAAATGTTCAAATATCATATCTAAAAACAACACTGTTATAAAATGTACCATTATACGTCATTGAACATGATAAAAACAATTGTATTAATAAATGCAAAACCCTCAGTAAATATTATACATAGAATAAGATAATCAAAATAAGAAATATGTTGCAGATGGATTCTGAAAAGTCCTATGTTATTTACATTTTCAAATTTGTATGGAACTGTCCTGACATAGTTCGAGAAATAGTACTTTTACACATAACACAATGTTCACAATAATGCAAAATTAATTTAAAATTGAAATATTCATAATAATGGAAACCGAGGTCTGACATAATATAATATCAGTTCATATGATACCAACTATTTCAGTTTGTTGGTGTAAGTAGTTTAAATTGATTACTAGGAAAAAAGTATCTTAGTTTGGAAGCGTGTATTACTTCATAATCCTTTTTTGTAAGTCAGTTAGGCTTATTTATTTTGAAACTTACATTGGAAAATTTTTCCATAATTTCATATGGACCAGAAAAAGGCGGACTTAACTTCCGAGTATTCGGATAGTGAAATTCTTCCACTATGACAAGGTCACCAGGTTTAAAAGACGCTTCCACAAACTTTAAATCATACCTGACTTTATTTTTCAAGTGATGTTCACTTGTTCTTTGGAAAGCCTCTTTTCTGGCTTCCTCTACAGGGGGATAATAATTTTCATTGCCTAATACTGATGGATAAGGTAATTGGCCGAACATTAAGTATGCAGGAGAGTACTTGGTTACTGAATGAGGTGTGTTATTGTACTCATTAATTACTTCCTGCAGAATTTTGGGCCATGGGACGTTTGAAGGGGTAGAATTTACTTTAAGTCTTAGTCGGGTGCAAATTGACTGATTCACACGCTCATTTTTCCCATTACACTGTGGTCTATGGGAAGAAGTAAGTAATTTTTTTACATTCTGTTTATGTACCCATTTACGAAGTTTAGACGCTGTAAACGCAGAATTTCTATACGTTAAAATTTTCTTGGGAAGTTGAATATTAAAAATCTGTTTAAGAATATTAATGTAGACTTTAGTTGTAACATTTTTAGATGCAAAACCCCAAACATAACGAGTAGCGTGATCAATAGCTATGTGCATATACCTTTTTGATGAATTATAGTAGCTAAAACCTCCTACTGAATCTAATGATATTATATCGAAAGGTAGTTCTGCAGGTGGTAATGCCTCCAGAAGACCAAATTTTGGTTGGTGTGATTTTTTGTTCAGTTGGCAGACCTCACAATGCTTGACAAATTGTGTAATATCGTGGGTCATGCTGCTCCAATAGTATTGTGGGGAAATTAAATTTGACATTTTTTGGATTCCGGGATGGCCAAATTCTGTATGGGTTTTTATTAATAATTTCTCCCTCAAGGAGAATGGTACTACAATTTTTTGAAAACCCTTTTTGTGAATTATTACAATGTCATTAACTTTTTGAAATTTAGGCCCTGTTATATTATCTAATTGTTGGTGTTCTTTAATTTCATCTGATGTTAATAAATGTATATGGGGATTTACAGAAAAAGTGGGATTTCTTGAAAGCAAGTCTGCTTCAAAATTGGTGGATCCTTTGTTATATTTTATACTATAATCATACATACTTAATTTTAGCGACCATCTGAATAACCTACCTGTTAAATGCTTCACCTTCTTAAGCCATACTAAGGAGGCATGGTCAGTATGTATTGTAAAAGGTTTTCCGTGAAGGTAATAATGGAATTTGTCAAGGGCATCGATTATTGCTAGACATTCCAGTTCTGTGATAGCGTAATTTTGCTCGTAGGGCCTTAATTGTCTCGAGTGGAACGCAAAGGGATGCAAGTTCCCTTTTTCATCCATTTGTTTTAAGGCAGCACCTACGGCTTCCTTTGAGGCATCAGTATAGACATGGCATGGAAGGTTAGGATTGAATAATTTTAAAATAGGCCTAGAAATTAATGCGTTTTTAAGCAATTCAAATGATTGTTGACAGGCATCTGACCATTCCCAAGGAGCATCTTTCTTTAACAATTTATTTAGAGGGGCTCTAATTTTAGCGTACTTGTCTATGAATTTGTGGTATACGTTTACAGAACCAAGGAACCTTTGCAATTCTTTAACTTTTTTGGAGGGATTAATTTTTTAATAGTTTCGGTGTTAGCATTGTCTGGTTTTATTTGGCCGTTACTAATTTCATAACCGAGGAAGTCAATTTGAGATTTAGCAAAGTTACATTTGGAAAATTTTAATTTTAGGTTTTCTTGACGGCAAATGTTAAATATAGTTTTAAGTTGATCCATATGCTGGGCATAGGAATCGGAATAAACTATAAAATCATCAAAATATTTGGTAGCAAAATTAACTTTATGTTTATCTAGGATTCTTCGAAGAGCTCTTGCAAATTGAGCTGGGGCATTTTATAACCAAAAGGAAGAACCAACCACTCATAAAGACCTTGATTGGTTGCAAAGGCCAACTTCTCTGTGTCTGAAGGATGAAGTGGGATATGCCAGTAGCCAGAGGCTAAATCTAGCGTGGAAAAATATTTGGCATTGACAAGTCTGTCCAAAAGCCAATCTATACGGGGCAATGGTTCCGAGTCAGTCTTACAAATGGCATTGATTTTTCTGTAATCAATACAGAGACAAGTTTTACCTTCCCCTTTTTTATATGCTAGAGTGACGGGAGAGGAATAAGGACTGCAGGACTCTTTAATAAGTTTAGCTTCCAGTAATTCTTGTATTTGTTTTTGAATTTCTTCATTGTCCCTAGGAGATGCACGGTAAGGTCGAAGCGAGATAGGAAGTTCCGATGTGAGAGTTACCCGCTGAGGTTCCCATCTGACTCTACCTACATCATATCTATTGCGTGCAAAAATATCCTTGAAGTCTCTTAGAAGCCGTTCCAACTGTGATTTCTCTTCAGCAGTACAATGACTAAAACTTTTGTCATCATAATCCGAGAGAATTTGAGTATCAAGGTAACAATGTCCCTGTTGAGACAAAATTTCTTGATTTGATTTGGAAGGAGAACGAAGCGGCTTCTTGCAATTCATATCATCCGTTAAAGTTAAGGTATGATTGAATGAGTTTCTCTGAGAAATTTGATTGGAAATGTTTTGATCATACTTAAGAATGACTCCATTCTGAGTCAGAATATTCGAGTAAAAGTCCATCGTTATATGGAATTTTTGTAATTCTGGGGTTCCCAGTATCGCATATGGCAGGAATGACCTAACTAGGCATAAGGTGCTATTTTGCGTGATATTTCCTATTTTGAGGGGTACGTGAAGTTTTTCAGAAATCTGAACTTGTCCTTGGGTTTGATTAACATTAAGAGGATGACAGCTTTGAATAGACGTCATATCCAAAGCTGCAACTAAGTTTTCTGAAATAAGGAAAATAGTACTTCCGCTATCCAATAAAAATGGTATTTGAACCTCATGACAAGTTTTTGGATACGTATGATTATCGTAATTCCCATATCTGAGGTACCCCGGAACTATAAACCGTCATAAAGCATTATGGAGTATTCCTTGATCAGGGGAATACCCATGGGCATTTTGTGATTGAAACTGATTACTATGGGTTGCCAAATCGGGATTCATTGTTGTCCCTGCTTTGCCCTGGACATCATATTTATGGAGTAAAGTATGATGTCTTCGATGGCAATTTTTACAGTTCATTTTGGAGGGACTTTTATTTGAAAAGTGGCCACCTCGCAGACAATTGATACATAGTTTGTTTAGTTGGACAGTTCTCCAACGGTTATCTATGGACATATTCGTTAATTTTCTGCAGGTATGGGTAGCATGCGACTCAAGGCAAACACCGCATTTAGTATTTTCTTGACTTTTGGGGAATTTATATCTATCGGAAGAATCTCGGGAATAATTTACATTTCTTAAATCTATTTTAGTTGGATTCTCCAACGCTAGCATACTTTTGGCATGAGTCTCTAAAAATTTTAAAAATTCCGTGAGACTAGGCATATCATTATAAGTAAGAGAGAGCTCCCATCGTTCTTTTAGATTATCATTTAGTTTTTGAATTATAGCATAAATTATCATGTTATCCACCAAAGCATTTTGAGTCAAAGACTCTAGAATTCGAAGTGACTCATTACAAATATCTATTATGTCAAAAATAGCTTTAGAGGAAGAGGGGCAATTTTTCATGTTTTTTAAATTGTATAACTTACTTATTTGTGCTATGGCTAAATCCCTAGTTTTATCATAGCGAGCGCAGAGAGTGTCCCATGCATTTTTATAATTGGCTTCCGAGAGAGGAAATCCAGAAATTAATTTATGAGCAGGACCCTTTACACTAGCCAGTAGATATTGCAATTTTGAGACGCCCCCCAACTCCAAATTTTGATCTATAGTTGTAAGAAAAATCTCCTTAAAAGAAAGCCATTGATCAGCTTCTCCGTGAAAAGGTTTTAATTCAAAATTTGGAAGATTAACAGTTTTTACACAAACATTACTTGTAGTTTTATTTAGACTTTCTGAACCACCCTCGTGAATGTTTAAACTTTTAGTTAACTTATTACGTGATGTATTTATTGCTATGGTTAAATTATCCAACTTAAGTGCAATCTTATCATATTCGTCTATTATAGACTGATTTTCCGATGCATCGCTCTGAAGAATGGCATTTTCATGGAGTTTATTTAATTCAGTTTCAATATCCTGAACCTGTTTACCATATAAATCTAACTCTTCAAGAATTACAGTTTCATTATCAATTTTGGGATTTATAATATTTTTTATTCGAGTGATTTTTCCCTTAAGAACAGTTTTTTGTTTTTTAATAGCTTCCATTTTAAATTAATTTTATGACAATTTCCTAAAAATCTGAATATAAACAAATTCTAAATGATCTTCAAAAAAATAATAATAATATCAACATAATACAAGCATCTGCATAGAATTGTGAAATGAAATAAATAAAAAGAATTAGTTATATAAAAGAATTAGACGTAAATATGGATATCCATTTTTCTTTCAATTTAAAATATAATTACACCTTAAAACCATGGTTTGTAGAAATAATAAAAACAATAACACTAGAGATATATTGCTTACCTAAACCAATTAGTTTTATAATCAAAGAATTGGGAAAAAATAACATGCGCACTAATATAAACAAATAAATAAATAAATAAATAAATAAAATGGTGCACACTTGTGAGCTCACATATTATAAATTAAACATTCTTTTAATCATAAATCACTGTACCATCCCTTGAGTATAACTCATGTAGTAGATGTCGAATAAATTCACGCAATCACTCCTCAGATCATAATCACAGAACAAAAACTGTTATCACATATATTGCTGTCGCATATTCTCTTTTTGAAACGCAAGAGAAGCAGGAGAAGAGAAGGAAAAAAAAACATAGATCATAAACATCTGGGGTATCAGTATCAACCCGGTCGGCGCTTTGACTGAAATGATTTATGGCTCTATGGAGGATGACCGACCACACAGCAGCATGCCCCGTTCATGCAGAAATATCGCTTTGGTAAGGCTTTGAAGAATCGCCGAAAACAACATCCCAGTATTCCATGATACAAGATACAACACACTTTTTAGATGAAAATTCACGAATCCCGTGTATAGAAAGGCAAGGCCCGACGTATGGTAGAAGAATAGCATCTCAGTATTCCCATATGGAATACCTTTGCTGGTTGATAATTTAATGACGAGACGTTAACCCCTTTTCCAGGGCCTCTTTGAATGGTGAATAGATACTTTTGCGAGCGGACGTAGATAAAGTCCAACATAATTTTCGTAAGCCGTATCATTCTTCCTTTTTAATTTTCCCGCGCAGGTTCGAATCCTGCCGACTATGAAGAACTGTCGCATTTTCATGAAACGACAGACTTCAAGGGGATGAGTTTTAATTACGATTTATTTAAAACATAGCAAAATCTTTTCGCAAGTCTTTACATCATGAGTTCTGGAGACCAAGTGCGTAGATGTATATTTGAAATTCCTCATCTCCCGAGAGGTTACCAGTTAAAAAGGCCATGTGTTTTACTTAAATTAATATGATAAACTTAGGTTTCTTGTTGCCCTGTAAAACCCGTGATTATTAGTCATGGGGCCCGTATCCACATTGAGGGGCGATTTATTAAAAAAGTAATCAATAGGTCTGATTTTTTGTATTTTCTTACATATATATATATATATATATATATATATATATATATATATATATAAAGTTGAAAAATTGTTGGTGAAAATTTCCAGTTCGTAATTATTTTTATATTCGTATTGTAAGACTTCGTATTGTACTTGTGCAATAGAATACTAAATTCAATATTAAAAAAAAAAAACAGTTTGAATTACTTTGCACAAAATCCCTAAAAATAAAATAAAAATTTAATTTATTAATTTTAATTGGCAAAATCCTTCTAAAATTTGTCAAATGGTTATGTATTTCTTATAATGTAGTTTCCAAAATTCAGGTAAAATGGTTTAGAACATGAAAGTTTCATGAATACACAATTTTGGACATAAACGTAATATAATCATAAGTAAAATCATGAATTATCCTTAACCTCCTGATTGCCGCAGGCTGATTTTTTCACACACTAAGCTGCAGGTTTCACTGCAACATAAGCAATATTTAAATTAGTACACAGGCCTACAAAAAAAAATTTTTTTTTTGGTGCCTGAGATTTTACAACTGATTTTGGATATTTTTGGGACGCTGATTCCAAATATGCAATCAGTTTTTCTCTATCAGCTCTACTTTTTTAGATATGCAAAGCGAACTAAAGATTTTTTAGAACTAAAGTGACCTTGAACACTTAAACTGACCTTATGATACATAGCCCTGTAACGACGCTCAAGGCGATTAGAAGGACGTTGAAATCCCACAAGATCTTGAAAAAAAGAAATGTGCAAGCAAAACTGAAGATCTGCGTATCCTTATGTTTTCGCGCAGCTCATCCATAAAGCCAAATGTAAAAGCCTCCAAGAGATAAGGTTAGTTTTAGAGTTCGCTCCATGGAAATAAAACTGGCTTTTTTTGACTTTCTAAAGTTTTTGAACTTCCATGATATTTGTGTTTAAGGTAGAATTCGTATCAATTTAACGTAAAACTCGTAGTTTTGTAGATTGTTGTGTTTGCATTGTAGAATGGAATTTAAATGAGTTCAAGTAGAAAAAGGTGTATAAATTATCCAGATAAATTTTGCTACATATGCGGAGAATAAAAGTTGAAAGAACACAGAAAATATGTTACTGACTTTGTAAAGAGAGCTTATCTTGGATACTTTGGGGTTAGACTTGCTGATCAGGATAAAATCTGTGCACCGGAACAGGTCTGTAAAACTTGTACATAGCATTTATGACAGTGAGCTGACGGAAGAGAATAAGTCTCAAATTCGGTTTACCAATGGTTTGGAGAGAACTCCAAAACCATTTCTATGACTATTATTTCTACCTAGCACTGGAATACTATTTGAATTAATCGAAACAATTGTAATAAGAAAACTTGTCCTGATTTAGTGTCTTCAAGACCCCCACTTCCTCACTCAGAGGAACTACCGATCCCAACGTTTCATCAGCCACCGGAGCTTAGTGAGGATGAATATTGTCCTTCTGATCATCTTTTAGATAGCTGTGAAGGTAACAGTGATTATGAGGAGACGTCATCAATGCCTAAATTTTTTAACCAGATTGATTTAAATGAAAAGAGATTTCAATGTTTTAAAAGAAGCTTCTGAATTACTGGTTGGTTTCAAGATTAAAAGAGAAAAATTTATTAGAACAAAGAGCCAAACTTACATTTTTTCACACAAGACAAAATTGTCTACTACCCTACTTCTCTTAAAAAAACAATCTTGTATTTTGTCATGAATTTAGAGGACTGTTAGAAAAATTGGTTCTTCCTAAATATTCTCCAGATGATTGTCCTTGGACAGCAAAGAAGTTACACAAAATACTATTGTTTTTCTATTTTTGGGATATCAGGGATAAAACACACCACTAGATTAGAAAAGAGAGGCCTAAGAAAGAAAACATGGATGTTGGAGAAAGGAATGTCATTAATAACACTTTAGTTTGGCGAAAGAAAATCATACTTTTTGCACTGCATATCAAGCTCTGTCCTATGAAGCAGTTTGTGTAAATTCTGCATAAGAACGGGTCATGATTTGCATCTATAAGGTAAAAACACCCGAATTGAGTTATGAAGATAATAAAGCAGGAATGTTTAACGGACAACAAATAGGACAACTGATTAAGGATCCTGCTTTCGCAAATTCAACGAATGAGGCTGAATAAAAAGCCTGGATTTTTTTGGGGCAGTTCACAAAAACATTCCGGGCAAATGCAAAGGAGAAATCTATGTAGAACTGGTAAATGAAAAGCATAATAGTTTTAAATCTCTTGGGTGTACTAGAAGCATTAAAGTGCACTATTTACATTGCCACTTAGAGCATTTTCTTGAAAATAAAGAAGGCACAAGTTATAAACTTCCCGAAAGATTTCCCCACAATATTAAGACTATGGAGGACCGCTACCAAAAAAGATGAGATATGCAAAGGGTTTCAGATTACAGTTTGAGTTTAAAAAGACACTGTTCAAAAATATATTTCAGAATGTCACGGAAAAGAAGCTTCCGAAGCATTCAATGAGTATCAGTTTCATCAGTAACATTTTTCTCTATTTTTGTGAGTAAAAATATTTGTACAATATAATTAAAAAATTATTATTTCAATATGTGTATATTATAATAATAAAAACTAACATTTGTGTACTATAAAAAAATAAATCCTGTATTTATTTTATTTTTACATACATTTTTTAATACATGGATTTACCTTAAAATAATGAAACATATATTTCACAAAAAGTTGTTTATCTTAAAAAACTGAGCTGATAGAGAAAAACTAATGCCATATTTGAATTCAGGACATCAAATTCATATAAAATCAGCTACAAATACCCCGGCACCAAAACAGCTGTTGACCAGTGGTATAATTCCACAAATAAAACCCAGTTCTGAAAAATTAAGTTAGGATTGATGCTATCAAAGATTATACACCGATACTAATAATGTATCTTGCATCAGGTTGGAAAAAACATCTTTTTTTATATTTTTAATAAATTACAGAGAAAACAACATTACAATATTACCCTTTGGCTGAGCAGTCAAGGGGTTAAAAATTAAAAAAACAAGTGGTTATGTCTGATCGAGATCGTTTAATATTTTGTTTAATATTTCTTTCGAAACAACATATCCTTTGAATAATTAATCCAAATTGCGAATTTATAACTATTAAATTCTTACATAGACAGTAGCACCAAAAATTTTAATTTTAAAATAATTATAAAAGGAAGTTATTTATTTTGAATCAAATTAAAAGTGTTCAAAACAAAATTTTAAATAAAACACAAAATTCCAAAATTTTACAAAATCCGAAAAAAGGGATACATAAACAATATTTAAATTTCTAAAAACAAAAAACATTGTTTAAACGAAATTTAAAAAGCCGAATCATTAATAAATCGGAATATTTTTTAAAATGAAAAGAAAATTGAATTCCAAAATATTGTGAATGCCAGTGATTATTTATTACCGTAATTTCGGGTGTATAAGCCGCGGATCAAACAATTATTTTTGGACCCAGAAATCTTATTTAGTGATTGAAGACAAATATTTACGGCGATCTAATAAGCTACATTTCGTTTAAAAAAGTTTCTGGGTCGAAAAAGAATTGTTTGATCTGCGGCTTATACACCCGAAATTACGGTACATAATTATAATAATAATTATAATATAAACAGTTAAATTAGCAAAAAATGCGGAATATTTTACAACTAAATTTCTATGAATATTAAAATTCCAACCTCCAGTACCCGAGTTTCAAATAAGGGCCTTCTATTTTTAGCTAATTGCTTTATATCAAAGCTATGATATCTACACGGAAAACATTGGAAGTAAGGTTCTCTTTTTAAATTTAAATTGCAAATTGAACGGGTGGCATTGAAAAAATTTATTTAATTAAAATAATGGACTTTTTCAAAATTTTATGATTTGTCGTGTGACAGGAGCTATTCAGCTGTAACTATACAGAATTTGGGGTCTCTGATTTATACAGCTTTTGTGTACGGACGAATGAATAGGGTTTCGTCAAGTGAACAAAACCCTAAATAAACGGTCAGGTGCGAGCACCAGTAGCGGCTCGTCAGGGGGTGCTGCATCGATTTTTTCACACCACAAAAATTTTACAGCAATTTCAGTTTATTTTAATTAACAAAATTGTTCGAACAAATAACATAAAATATTCTGTTAAATTTTAGTAGTTAGAAATTTGATGCAGCGGTCCCTGATGAGCCGCTACTGGCGAGCACTATTCTGGCTGAAAGGGTTCTGCACAATAAATATATGAACTATTAATTGTATTGTATTATTATAAAAACCTTTTCTAAAAGAATTATAAGATTTTGTAAAAAAGTATACATCATAGGGTTCGGTATAAATACTAGAAAAGTATGAATGTTTGTATAATAATATTTTAAAGAGATGTGCAGCCTAAATAATATCAGATATTGCTATCCTGTGTAACTCTTTTTTTTAATCTTATTTTAACCAGCTTTCTTTTTTTTATTTTAAATTCGGTACGGATAATAAACTATTGTGCATATTTAAACTTCATTTGACTTTTTTCAAAAGTAAAATCAATGCAGTAACAATCATTTATTTTTACAGTGTAACTAAAATAGTGCCTTGTTTAAAATTAAAACTAAGCATTGTTCCAAGCGCGCTTTGAAAGTGTGTCACAAATTTACAACACCACCATGGTCCGTGCCACGTTTTACACATAGATTTTAACCCTAGAAAGGCTGGAAAATTTACTCAAGTTTTATAAAATATTTCACACCAGAATTTTGATTTAAATTAGTTTAAATTTCTTATTTAACATTTTTCTTCTTTATACCTTTTAAACTGTTTTTATAATAAAATTTCGGGTTTGAACAGTAATATGTACATATGGTAGAAGTTGAAAAAATCGCTCTTGGCTATTCTAGTGTTAACACTAGAACGCCCGAACGGAGTCGATACGACTCCAACCATGTAATTAAATTTAATTTCGAGCCAGAAATTTTTTCTTGAAATAAGTTAAGTTTCAAACATGCCGATTTACGTTAAATAAATCAATTAAATAATTTCAAATAAAAATTCTAGTGTGAAATATTATTATGAAACTTCAGTAAAATTTCCGGGCGTACTAGTGTTAATTAACTTTTAAAGACACGATAGGTACATTGCGAGATCCACTCAATGCAAACTAGTCGTTAATTCCATAGTATTTATCCACACAGTGCTATTTTTAGATAACTAGACTTAGTGGCAAGAAATCGTCTTTTACAAGACAACTTTCTTGATACAATAACATAAAAATCATTCTTTTAACACATTCGCTGCCGATCACGCACCAGCGCGTGATATGGCGCCAGCGTTAAGGGGCGACTCACGCGCCAGCGCGTGATCTGGGGTGATGTCTCAATAGCCAGTTTCGCGCTGGCACGGGAAAATCTTTCACTTATTCTTACTTATAAAAAGTAAATCGGCTTCTGGGAAAAAACCCACTTCTACAGAGCGGCACTAACTATCATCACATCTTCACGTAAGTGTTAAAAGTCGTGGGAATTGTAAAATTTAAATTTTAATGAAGAAAATAATTTAGCGTTAATGGGTTAGTTCTAGTTAGATTAGTCTGTTTTTAACACTTAGACGTTTATTACTTTTGTACTGCTGCTGGGCACAACATCATACCAATATATCATTAAAAGTTGTAATCTAGACTTTAAAAGCCAATGGCACATAGGTTACGCCGCCCTGTTATTATGTATTTCCAAACAATCTGTATCTTTATGGGTTAATATATTTTCTAATTTCCGACGATTTTATAAAAACCATTATTAGGGTATCTGCCTACCTGCAGAGCACTTTTTTTAAAGGACAGTTTTAAAAAATATATAATAATTTTTAGTTCTATTGTACTACAGAATAATAAAAAAACATAAAATCCTAGCAATAACTTTTTAATATTTTCAATAATTGGGGTTTTTTCTGGTTTTTTTTAGTTAAATTTCATATTTACGCCAGACAGCGTACACTCAATTCAAGTAAATATATTTCATTTTCATTTATACTGCACATTTCTATAACACTTATCTGTGTTTTAAAATAGCTTCAAAAATAACCGAAAATTTTCAAAATATGCAAAAAAGTACATTTCTTTAGTAAAAATTACCATTTTTCGTACTTGAGTGTCTATAAAATAATTAAATTATTACATATAGCTTAGATCGTAGTTCAGAGCATAGTAAGTGATATTGAAAGCACTCTTACAAAATTTCACTGAAATATCTTTAAAACTTTTTATGTAATGAAATTTTTCGCACATGGAAATAACGAAATAATTGAATTTCCAGAAATCGCATTTAAAGGTTTCTCTTTAGATAAAAAACTACTATATTTAATTGTTACGCTTAACATGCACCAGATTTATAGTTTAACCCTTCCTTAACTTTATTTTTAACTTCTTAGAAGCTTTTTTTGTTTTCCTGTTTAGTTTTCCTGAGTATAGCGAGAGACGATTTGAATTTTTTATTCCTAGCAAAATATCATGCTTACGCCAGACAGCGTACACTCAATTCAAATAAATATATTTCAATTTCCTTTATGCTGCACACTTCTATTACACATATCTGTACACAGAATTTTTTCATATTTGAGTTCCTATAAAATAATTAAATTATCACATATAGCCTAGATCCTACTTCAGACCATAGCGAGTGACATTGAAAGCATACTTACCAAATTTCCCTGAAATATCTTTACAACTTTTTTTGTAATGAAACTTATCGAACATAGAAATAACGAAAAATTTCATTTTCCATAAATCGCATAAATTTATATTGTTGTAAAAATCTAATATATTTAATTTATACACTTAAAATGCACCATATTTATATCCTAGCCCATTCTTAACTTCTATTTAACCATTTTTAACTTCTTAATACCTCTTTTCGTTTTCATGATAAGTTTTGCAGAGGATAGCGATTGACATTTTGAATTTTTTATTCGCTCATCATCAATTTTAAAATAGTTTGTGATCATATTTTGTTCAACTGATACTCCTAATTGTTCGAATGCAGGCAAAAGTCCTAAATATTCTCAATTATAATAATGTTTTTATAGGTTCAATTTATGTAAAACAACGTAAGAAAATCATGCAGAGAAAACATAGTTTATATTTTTCCTGGCCTTAATACGCCCACTTCTTGTATTTAGCCCATTACTTCTTGTTTGTTAAAATTACCGTAACTGCTGTTCTAATAAGCGTAGGAATAAAAGTAAAACAGATTAGGAATCGTAAAAGATTGATCCTTGATATGGAATAATAAAAAAAAATTCGAAAACCTTCACCAAAACAGCCAATTTGATGTAGGCAGACACCTTAATAATACTTTTATATTTCTATTATGATAGCGCTCTTCAACACACTGGCTGAATGCCAGAAAATAGAAATTTGTGTGTAACGAAAAAATGTTCTTTTCTCAGAAATTGTGTATCCAAATTTTCCCACAAAGTTTAAATTAATGCCTACTACCTCTAATTTTCCATAATTTTAGTTTCAACAGATTCAGAAATAGATGCTGGGGAACACATTTTTTGCTCTACATTTTCGACTATATCTCTAAAAATATAATACCTAAAATTAAATTAAATGTTTTTTTTTAATTCAACGTTACAAAAAACTTTCACGCGATACCCTACTCGATACACAAGGACAAGAATTTTTTTCAAGTAACTTAATTAGCCCATCTACCCTAAATTTATTTGGGAAAGTTTAAAAAACAATAGTCTTTATTACTTCTCACAATTTGAACTTTACACCTTCCAACATTTACGTGTAAAATATCTGTGTGACAAACAGATGAATAAATAAACTCGTGGTGGATCTTATAATGGTTCTGTTTTCAATTTTAAGTACGAAACCCTAAAACAGGGTCCGCAGACTCCTTATATTTTGTAAGGACTCTGGCACCACTATTAATGACAAGAAAATTTATATTTAATTTTTAAGATACACATTTCGCAACCACCTTCTCGTTTCGCAATTTTCGCAAAAATTTTCTGCAGTGAAATACATTGAAAATACTGTAAAAATTTAGTGGTAGATCTGTGCGAACTCTGTAAAAATGTGAAAAAAGAAAAAACTGTCATCTATTTGACATGTTTCGTTTCTGTTACATACAGTAGTTCATGTTCATACACAATTGTTGAAGAGAAACACTTCCTACAGTAAATAACCTACTTGTGGTTTTTATCTTCCAAAGATAGTTCTGCTAATGATTTGAATAAAATTAAAAGCTGTTCATGCGTCTATTCATTTATTCTCTACAGCTTGAATAGTCGTTCCTCAAATCCTGTGGAACCTTCATGACTCAATTGCCATTGCGGTCTATTGAGATTTGCTAGGTACATGAATATTTTAAACCAAAAACAGTTTTGTTTCAAGTTTCTCAATAAAAAATACATCAAATATATTCCATATTAGAAAAAACACAGATTTTTTAAAAATTGATTTATATCAGGCTTTGAAGTTGCTAATCATAGTCGTACATTACATTTTTTTCTAATTTATGAAACTTGAACATAATTTTTCAATGTATAATTTATAGATCTCTTGTCAATGATTCTTTATTATCGCTAAGAATCGCTTATAAAAAAATTCCTATTTTCCGGTTCATTAATACGATGTCAAAAAGGCATGGTCGCATAATTTTACTTCACATTTTAACAATAAAAATTAGGAATCATTCTCAGCACTTTAAAAAGTTAATAATAACGCAAAAAATGAGAAAAAATAAAGTAATATATTTTAAGATATAAAAGGATTTTCGTTCAGAAAAATACGTACGTGGATTTGATAAAACTGCACATTTTTTCATTTCTGTAAGTAACACTCAAGAATAAATAATTATTAAATGGAAACGTTGGTCTTCTAGTTGTATTGTAATTTAGTTACGTTTCTTTTAATGTAATTGAATAAAAACTTATATTTTTATTTGATCTTAGAAAAAGCTTGAAAAATTCAAGCAGTACATTTGCTATTATTATTTTTTTAATTTCGAAAATAAACTTCAAAATACTGGAATTGTCTTGAACCTAACGTAAAATGTGTATGCATATACAAATTTTACATAACAGATTAACGGATTATAAATGCTGCTTTTTATATGATCAAACATTCCTGTGAAATAAAATGGAAAAAAATGACATTTCTTTTTGTTCATTTGTTTTATTAATAAAAAACATTGTAAATTTTCGTAAAAATATTATTTATCTAAAAATAAAGGTAAACTTAAATTTTATTAATTCTGGATCTGAATCCTCTATCTTGAGATATTTAAAATTTAATTTTCCTAAAATATTTAAATATAAGGTATCCTAGAGTAATAATGCCACATTAAGATTGTACCTGTTTTCACAGCTTACTTAAATTAAAGAAAAAAAAACAAATAGGATTCGATACAGCAACGTTTGGCTATGCATACAAGAAAGAACATTTTAACAGAGATGTATTCATAAAATGTAATAGCGTGATTTCTTGGACAATGTTACTTGGCGTTATTACCTACCTATAAGGGTAATAACATGCAAACAAAATTATAAAATAAGAAGGAATAATGACATGTATTTTGTCCAATTCTAAAGATAATAATTCTACAGCCCGAGAATTTGACAAATTTCTCTTACTTACCATTAATTGTGATATCCAGATGCAGTAATAATTATTTCAATTTTCATTTTGTTGACAGGAAAAAAATAGCGTAGTAGTTAGGATGTACATTCTCTTTATTCGTTTTGGTTTTCAACAATGATAATAATTTTCTATTGTGAATAAAACAAATGCTCTTCGGATGTAGTTCCAGCACTACAAAGAATCAACCGGATTAATAAATCCAGTGTTTGGCGTTATTACCCCGATATACGTAATGTGCAGTATATTTTAATACTTTGTTTCAGTATTCCATTACATGGAACACCCATCTTAATTCGCTAATGCCCCAATGTCATCAGAATATTGATATAAATATTTTCCGTTAATTATAAATGGAAGGGGGAGATAGCATTTTTCGTATTTTCAAACAAATTTGTACGTAAACCCCAGTGCCATTCATTCATTTTAATATTTTCGCAATAGAAGTGCTCTAAAACGCAAAGGGTTGAACTACAAACTATCATTGCGAACGCATCCAAAATCTTCCAAACAGTACATGAAAGTACATGAAATACACTACAAATGTATATAATAAACAAGTATTGCCAAATATATATATAGTCCATAGATCATAGATATTAGATCGGGTGTTCCCCCTTACGTATTTCTTTCAGGAATAAGGTCTCAAGTGGAACAAATTTTAGCAGTTTTTTGCGATTTAGATGACTCAGAGCCCTTCTGCACAGAACCCGTCGGTATTAACTCCCGGATTTTTTCATAATTATGCCTAATATTAGCACTTGGCGTTATTACCCACACTGGCGTTATTACCCCTGGACACCACAAATAAAATATTATAATAAATATTTTCATGTTTTTTATATTTCAAATAAGGTGCATTTTTAGATTACAGTTTTTGAAAATTAAGAATAGGCATTCATTTAGTCTGTAATTTGAATGATATTTAAATATTTCTATATTTCTGAAACAGTTTTTGTCTGGGGAAGTAATTTTAATCCATGCAGATAAATTATTCGCGACATACTGTCTTTTTATAACTGTTTTCTTTTTGTAATTGTATTTAAAAATGTCACACAAAAAATGCTCAATTCTTTTGTGTATTTTGTAATCTAACTTAATTCCTTAGGCGCTAATGTTTACGTCTGTTTATTTATTTTCAAATATTTTAATTAAAACTATGTCCAATATAAATATTACTGCTTTGTGCATTTTTCTTTATCCTATTATTGAATTTTTGAATTACATTTTGAAAAAAATGTGATTCCATAGATGTAAAGCTATATACATCGGTATGTTTACTACACACTGTTTAATTGTACGCTGTAAAAGAAACGTAAATCCCCATAATTAGTTTTGTTAAGCTACCGAAATCTATATGCTTACTAAAATTGTGTCTATAATCCGAGGATAATTACATAATTTTTTGTTATTCCAGTTACGTAAAAAGTTTTAAGCATCCTAGTTTCCTAAAAAAATTCTTAGTAAGCTTACAGATTTTATAATTTACACTTCAAATTAATGTCTGTTACATGAAGATTTTTGTTGTTGTTGCCGTTATATAAAAAGTTCTAGCAATACCAGTTTCCCAAGAAACTCTTTGTAACTATATATATATACATATATATATATATATATTTATGTACTAATATTTAGATAATTTTATTACTTTTTCATTATTTGTCTTAAGTGGAAGTTTACAATTTGCTCTGTATTTCAGTCTTTTTCTTAAGTTATTTTCTTCACTCACTTAACTTATTGCAATTTTCTGCAATTAATTTTTTATATTTGTTTTGCAGAGAGGTTTGCTATAATCTCTATATCCGCATAAATTTCCCATAGCCCATTTACATATATTTTAATCTTCAAATATAGGGTGACCATAAATCAGTGTTGCCAAGCGTCCGGCTTTTTGCATCAGGTATCCAAAAAGCAGGAGATTTGGCAGCTCTACTATAATTTATTATAGTGATTTTCTTACCTCCTAAATTTTGATTTAAGAACATGAAAAAATTTTATTTGATATAATAATAATGCACACCTAAAAAAATATTTTAGAAGAAAAATTATGTTACACATTCCTAAAGTTGCAACACTAAGGGCTATTATACTTTTTAAAAAATCTGTAATTCTACAGATGTAAATTTACAAAAATATGTATGCTTACTAAAATCTTATCCGTTATCAAAAAAAGATGTAAATCTGCAAAATTAGTTTGGGAAAAAGAAATCTGTACCTTTACAAAATAATCTATTAAACGTACAGTAATATTACTAAAAGTTTCATCTATAACCAGGGTTGCAGTTATACTTAAAAAAATTCTAGTTTCCCCCCCCCCCCAAAAAAAAAAAAAAAAAATCCACAGTACTTTTATAGATTTTTTTTTATTTAAAGTGCAAAAGTGTAATCTGTTACAGGAATTTTTATTGTTGCCATTTAATAAACTGTTCTAGGAATCCAAGTTTCCAAGAAAATTCTTAGTAACTTTATAGATTTTTCAAGCACTAATATTTAAGTAAATTTATAACTTTCCCATTATTATTCTTAAATGTATGTTTACAATAAGATTCTGTAGTTTCGGTTTTTCTCGAGATATTTTATTTTACTCTGTTAACTTATTACAATTTCCTACAGTTAAATTTTTAATTTTTTTATTGAAGAGAGGTTTGCCAAAATCACTGTATCCCCATACATTTCCAATAGCCCATTTACAGATATTTCAATCTTCAAATATAAGGTGGACGTAAATTATTTACATGATTTACTTACCTATTTTTTTATTTAGGAACACGAAGAAAAAATCTATGACATAGTCATAAAGCACATCTCAAAAAGACTTTTGGTAATACAATGTTAAACATGCGTAATGTTGCAACTCAAAGCATTATCAAACTGTTAAAGAAATTCTGTTATTCTACAGATGTAAAATTACAAAAATATGTATGTTTACTAAAATTATATCTGTATATAAAAAAGATGTAAATCTACAAAATTAGTACTTGAAACAGAAATCTGTACCTTTACAAAATAAGTATTTTATCTGCAACCTGGGTTGCAATTACACATAAAAAGTTCTAGGCATCCCAGTTTCCTAAAAAATCCTCAGTAACTTTACAGATTTTTTTTAAGAGCGAAAATGTAACATGTTACATGAATTTTTGTTTTTACCAATAAATAAAAATTCTAAGAATCCCAGTTTTCTAGGAAAAGTTTAGTAACTTTACAGTATTTTACTTTACAGTCTAGTTAAATAACAATTAAATTCAACAAGTAGTTAATTTTAAATTACATCAAATTTATAAAAAAGGGATTAATTATGTAATAGTTATAATAAACTGACTTGGTGCTCACAGATCATTTATAGCTTTTTGAATTTAAAATAAAAAATCTATTAATTTTTTTTCCGTTAAAAAAGATTTGAGTTACAATTTTGCATTTTTTTTTTTTGTTTTTATTAAAGCTTTTTCAGTTGTAATATTTGTACGCTGTAGAAATATTTTTCTTCATATTCATAAATCAAATGTTATAAAGAACGCAAAAACCGACAATAATTTTATAGACACCCTGTATATTAATTTAAACAAGTAAAAATATTTTTCCAGAAATCACTGTGATACTTTGAAAATATCTTATATGCTATAAAAATAAAATCTCTACGTAATTCGATATTTCTTACTCTAAGATATACCTCCTGCAGCAGATATGAAAACGTTGAAAGCCTAATCAGCAAAAGAATGAATAATAAATGAGAAAAGCTTTGTAGAAAAAAAACATAAAAAGACCGGATTTTTTTTCTTTTTTACTTAAGGTGCGAGAACAGTTTAGTGGTTTTTATCCTTGAAAGACATTCTTGTGGTTTCCCTAGTTACCTACAAGGTTTCTTAGATATTTTAATATAATGAAGAAAATGAGCCATAAAAGTTGTACGAATTACTCGTGAGTTTCAAGGGAAAAATAATGTTGGATAAGTATTAGTTTAAAGGTACTTATTTTAAATATATAATATGAATAATTTCCACAAGCTTAAAAGCTATTTCTCAGATAAAAGTTTACATTTCAAGAAAAAAAAAGTTGAGTTTAATTATGTCTTTGCATATTTTTTTAGTTATAATATTACATTTAAGAAAGACATTTAATCACTTCTAGTAAGCAAAATTTCAGCTAAATTAACAAACTGATTCTTCTGTTAAAACATATAATGAGTGTCGACTTTCTAATACTTAAAAAAAGGATTACCACCACGTTTTTGAAATAGTATAATGTGTTTTATTAATCTGGCATTAAACAATGCAAATGTTACTATTAAAAAAGTGCCAGTCAAGCAATCTGTGGCAAGCAATCTGAATTTTAAAACAGTAAGGAACTGGCAAGACTGCATCTGCTAACTACTGCCATTGTGCAACAATGAAATTGTTTCACCCCCTCCCGGTGTCAAATTGTGGAATTCTGTATGACATTATCCCATTAAAATTGGACATCGCCAAGAATAACTTTGATTCATCTTTTTTTCGAAATGAAACATGTGCATTGTTAAGATGGTTTATTATTTGCTCACATAGTATTAATTATAATAACCTTTCTAGTTATTACAGTTAAACAATTACTTATGTGCTTTTATACAGTTATTATATTTGCCACCTAATCCTGAATATTTTTAAATTTTCATTGGCAAACTTATCCCAAACATGTAAGAATATGAATTATGTTTCACATTTTTAACACACTACATTTAATTGTATTTAGGATTTTTTCGTTTCAATTATTTATTTTTTTACGGAAAATATAACTAAAAAAAATATTTTCCTATGTTTCTCAACACTCTCCAGAATAGTAGAAAATGTTTATGACTTTCCGTGCTCAAATTTTATTAATTATACTTTTATAAGTTATTAAGATTTACTACCGGGAAGTCTCTATTGCCAATGACATATGTGGTTTTTATAGATCATCTACAGGTAACACAAACTCTTTTACATTACAGTGTATGCAAAAAATTATTTATAATACATTAGAAATTTATTACATCACTTCAAATATAATGGGATTCAGTGTTGCCAGTGGGCTACTTTTTTTTCAATTCAGATTTCGTGACTGGCACCACTTTTTTGAAACGGTAAAATTCCCCTTCTTTATTGTGTGATAATTAAGTCATTAAATAGGGCGCATTTTACTGTTTCAAAAAAGTGGTGTGAATCAAGAATTTGAATTTTAAAAAAGTAGCCCATTTGGCAACACTGATGGGATTGATATTAAGTACAGAGGTCTACTTCCACATAGTTTCAACTGCAATATAGTCCATTTACAGGAATGTGCAAATATATCGGTTAGTATTTATGAGCAGTAACATTGTGCAACAAGAAAATTGCTGCAGAAGTGAAAGCGCATTTATTGTCTATGAAATTAATCCTCTGAATATGGATATCGCCATGTAAATTCCTCATTGTCTTTTTTTCGGAAACGAAAATATGCAATGATATTTTTTATTCATATAATAGCTATCGTCAGGGGTGAAAAAATCTAGGCACCAGAAGGTAGTCTGTCACCACAAAATTTAATTCGTTATTTATCATCTAATATTTTTTGTAAAAGTCTTGCAAGAATGCTATTGGACTTTAAGTGAAGAAAACTTTTAAATTTTAGTGGTGAGAGACTGCCAGCTGGTGCTAAGATTTTTGCACCCGTGGTTATATTACTAACCATTCTAATTATTTTATTAATCATATATTTATCAATCTAGGTATCCAATTAATGTTTCCCGTGTTACAAAAGATTGGTGAAGAGATTTTTCTTTACAAAAAACTAGTGACTTTTTTTTTATTTACATATTTCAGATTGCACAATAACAGCAAGAAAAAGTTCTTTAAGAGAAAAATATCGATTAAGTAGCAAAATAAAATGTTGAATTAGTCATATACTTTATGCATTAGGCCGCTGCAATCCAGGGATGCAAGCACGGCGCAGAATATGTTTTATTTCAACCTCTAGAGTTTAAGAGTATTATTTATAATACTTAATCTGAAAGAAAAAATCGTGTCATTAAATAAGACAAAAGATACTGTTAAAATTTAGTGGTACCAATCGTTTATTTGTGGCGAAGCGCTTCGAAAAATCAAAATTTTTAGGGCCAGCGGATACGAATCATGACGTCATCAATAATTGACCGACTTCTCACTAGTGTTGGAATTCTCACCGGAAAGATTTTAAAACCAGTACTCTTTCATTTTAGTTGTGTTATATATATCGTCTTTCAGGGCTCAGGCCATTATTTTTATGTTCTGTCCGTGCAAATGTTTTTCTGATAAAAGCTTTGAAGCATTGTTTTCTTGCAAATGCTGTCAAAGTGTCTGTTAAGTATTTCTGTTTAAATAAACTGGTGCCAATATGAATTAAAAGATAGTCACCTGTGGCAGCCCTGTCTTAAAAAAATAACAAATATTTAAACTTAGTAGTAAAAATTTGGAATTCTCAAAAAAAAAAAAAAAAAAAAAAAAAAAAAAAAAAAATAGGCTGATTGGACAAAATTGTGACAATCAGCATCTGGCTGAATTTTATTCAGCGGTATTCCAATAGTGTACGGATTTTCGTAGCGATAGGAGCAGTACAGATGACAGGTCACGATGTAAGCGCATGAGGTTATATTCCTCAACAAAAATTCCTAAATAATCGGAATACCGATCTGCGTAACATACATACTGTGCAACAAACATTTTATATTCGACCATAGATTTAATTAGCACTCAAATTTTCCGCTGTTTAAAATTCTATGACAGCACTTTGCGATCGTTTGGAAGCATCTATGATACAAACGATGCCTTTTAACGTGCTCCCACGCTATTACATACGCATTTGGCGGGATCTGACAATATCGTGTGCATTCTCAGACCTCTCCGCTCGCTGTAGCAGCATGCGCAGTGATCCTTCTCCTGAAATTACGGAGTTACAACAGTGCCACTTTCATCACGGTGATCTTTATGCAATGCATTCTAAAATATAATACTTCAATAATATCCCATGATAGGCAATGATCACGTTCTATTTAAGATAGTGTCAGATTATTTCCGTATTATTGAATTTTATATGTATAGTCGTAATAATTCTTTTATTCATGCATTTTTACATGCAACAGATGTTGCACTAAGATTTGAATATATATTTAACTAGTTGTACTACAAAAATATCTCAGTTGCCACGTTCGGCGTTCAATTGACGACTTCTTGTAATTTGAACTATACCTGTAAAACTAAAGGTTTAGGAATTAGCTATTGGTCAACTATAAGAAAGAACACTTTATATATTCAGTATGCAAATAAAATGTATCTACACTACGAACGTGATTTGTAGAAAAGTGAAATCATTCCACACATTATTAGTCATACGTGCCGGCTTTTTTTAAACCAAAAAGTTATACTTCCAACCAGAAATTTATTTAATTAATGGATTTAAGTAAATTTAAACCGACTATCACATTTAACACCTAGCACTTTTATTTAAACGAATTTTCTGGTTCAAAGTAACTTTTCATAATTTTAAAAAAGCCGGAGGTTGGCAAGTATGCATAATTCTGTAGGTTTCGTTGATATAAAAATTAGCTGAAGAACATTAAACAACAGTAAAAAAAAACTAAATGTGCAATATGTGTAAAGATATATTATTAGGATTATATAGATTTTGTTCCTATATGAAATCGCAAATGTTACTGACATAACCGAAACAGTAATCAACAATTGATGTACTAAAATTCACTGACTTGTCAGTCTTGCTTAAAAAACAAAAAAAGCTCATACATTTGTATGTAACCTGCTTTTCTAATCCGTTGTAATTTATAAACGTAATTTTTTCCTCCTCCTTCGATATGTTATATTACAAAACTATATTTCACAATCATTTTTCTAATCAATAATTGATTTTTTAACTCGTTTATAATTAAATGTTTATAGATAATTAGCGACATTCGCTTTTGAATTCATTTATCACTGGAGTGCTGAAAATAAATTACAGGTTAATTGGCTTTTAACATGTCTTCGTGTAGCATGCGTTAATTTAAAAATAGAATGCAATTATTATGCGACTGTAGCATTAATTTCTTTCTTTTTTTCTTGCGTATTTTTAAAAGTAATTAGGTTTCTTAATGTTTGAGGTTTCGATGAATCTTTTTGATTAAACGTGAAAAGTTATAGGTTTTTTTTATGCTAATAAGATGTAAAACAAAATATAAACCAGATGAAATAAAAATTTGTTATGCGTTAATTAAAAGATTTACATCCGAATAAATATTTTAATGATCAATATGATTGCGGCGTTAACCGAGTTTTAAAAAATCTTTCAGTGTATAATGCATAAATGAAATTTTGGGAATAAATTCTTTTCCTCATAATTAGTAGATTGCTCAGCAAAATTATGATAATTAGAGAAAATTTAACTTTAGAAATCTTGACTGAACTTAATTTATATGTATTTTAAAGCTTTAAAGGCATAAAAACAAAACGTATGTGTTTGATTGCGGGAAAAACGAAATTATTCCGTTTGAAAGATTTTTTATCTCTTTCTTAAAGCGAAATGCATCTTTTCGAATGATATTCTTCGTGAAACAAAAACGATTTTTATTAAATATTCGATTCGCACCAATGCTGGCACCGAACGTGAAGTTTACGGATGAAAGTTTAAATATGATATTGTTTAAATATATTTAGTGGTATAAATACATTTCATTTTTAATGTTGCGAATCGTATCCCTTTTCTTTTTAAAATTGCGGGTGGAGGTCTTTTTTTTTTAGAATTTATTAGTTTTCAACACGAAAACTTTAATATTTAAATAACCATACAGTAAACTGTAACCATACTCGTAAACACGTATCTGTATTGGTGGCTAACCTAATCAGCTTCATGATAGTACGAAGTGCTAAATTTCTATTGTGTTACATTGATTGCAACACTTCAGATACCTAGTGTTACCAGCAGACTACTTTTCAAATTTGAGATTTCTTGATTGGCACCACTTTTCTGAAATTGTAAAACTCTCATTGTTTTCACTTTAATTAATTAATATTGTCATTAAAAAATCATTAATTTTACTATTTCAAAAAAGTGCTGCAAATCAAGAAATTTGAATTTTAAAAAAGTTGTCCACTGGCAACACTGGATAGACTAATGGTCTCACAATACTCAAACCAAGTATAAAATTCGCGAATGGAAGTTTAAATATAATAATATGATATTATTTAAATATATTTAATGGTATAAATACTTATAATTGTTCATGTTGCGAATTGTATCTCTTTTCTTTTTTTAAATTGCGGGTAAAGATTTTTTTAAGATACGAAAACTTAGTATATATTAAAATATTTATTTAACACTAGAACCGCGGCGACGGGTCATTTTGACCCGGACCAAGCGAATAAGTGTCGATTGAAACCAGAAATTTCTTAGCAGAATAAGTTACTTAAGTTCCGAATTAGGATAGTTTAAACAAATAGATTAAATGGTTTAATTAAAAAATCTGGTATGAGATATTTTTATGAAATTTGAGTAAAATTTCCCGCGGTTCTAGTGTTAAATAACCGTACCGAACACTCGTAAACACTTATTTCCAATTGCGGATAACCTAAGGTTCACAATAGTACGGAGGGGTAACTTTCTGTTGTGTTTCTTTGATTCCAAAACTAGGACTTTAACTAAGACTAACTAGGACCTTAGGACTTAGACCAAAACTAGGACTAACTTAACTTTGACTCCAGTGGGCTACTTTTTTAATTGGCACCACTTTTCTGAATTGGTAAAATTCACATTGTTTTCGCCTAAAGTAATTGTTGTTGAAAAAGCGAATTTGACGAAGGTGTCTTACTTATGGTATTTATGTTTGTAAAAAATGGTAATTGACTAATGTTATAAAATTTTTGATTCTGAATTTAACACGTGTTTAGGATTTGCTATTTAATCTATATAAAATGGCAATTACAGGTGTGCGAAGTCTCCGGCTTTTATGGATACCAGTATTCTGACACAGAAAATGTTCTATATAATTAAAACGTTTGGGCGATTTATAAGGACATCAGTTTCTCTGATATAATAGTGATATGTAAAAATCCGGAAACTTGGCAACTCTGCAAAATATATATATATATATAGAAAAACTTCCATATACGATTATTTGAGTATATTTCATAAAAAAAATTAATAACAATACGATAACGTCTTCAGTACAAACATTATTTCAGAAACTTTTTTTAAGGAATAATATTCCGTTTTATATATATTTGAAATAAGGCCATTTTTATGTTCCAAAGTAGTAAAATTTTGTTATTGGTAATTCCGACTGTGCCTTAGAGATGCATGGTTCATTTACCAACTTTCTACGTTCTCTGTTATAAGAATAAAGCCATGAATAGTAACTTACGAAAAATCTTCTGAGGAACATCAGAATAAAGCCATGAATAGTAACATACGAAAAATCTTCTGAGGAACATCACATAAAAATGTAAAGTAGGAAATAAAAATTACATTACACAAGAGAGATTCCATTTTGTCACCAGATGGCCATTTCGTCATAGTTAAGAATATTTCTCAAATATATTTTTTTTAAATAATGTAATTAAATTATAAAATTGTTTTTAAATTATAGTTTTGAAAAGGAAAACGTAAGTATTACTTGTTAAGATAGTTTTCTTTCTTACGTGATAAAAAATTATTAAATGTAACAAAACTCAATGAATTTAATTTGAGGGATTTTTAATTTTCAAATGAAAATTAAATTTAATCATTCAGAGTATACATGTATAGATTGTACTCACTGTTCGCACTGTTCCTAAAAATTTCGTACCTTCCTACAACAATTTTTAAACAGTAATATTTTTTATATAATTCTACTGTAGATTTTAAACTGACTTTCCATTAAGATTTTTATTTAAAGTACTTGTAGCAATATGTGAAAATTTTAGGAACGTTGCGAGCCCTGTGTACTTACACTTATCCAAGTAAACGTCATACAATTGGCCTTGGCTTTTTCTGATAATCTAAACGAACAGAAAATAATTATTGTAACGGATCTTGCGCAATATAATGGAATATAAAAAGTAAGCAACGTTAAAAGTACCAAATACATTAACTTAGCAGCAAACAGGTTTTAAAACAGCATATAGCATACGGTCGTCAATGTTGAGGGAAATAGAAATTTGCTCTTATATATAAGAGAGACGGGCGATTGAAGGTGACCAATAGTACGTTAGGGGACTGCAAGTAATGACCAATAGGAGAGCGCAAATGAGATAGAACCGAAAGGGAGAGAAGTAGGTCAAGGGAGAGAAAAATGTAATTAAGAAAAAGAGGTTTTAATGTACTATTTCCAACAATTCGATAGTTTCGGGATGGCGAATTCACAATAGACAATATTGTCTATTTTTTTAAAAAATGTAGCATGCTTCCAGGAAATTAAGTTTATGAATGAAAGTAGGTTTGGAAATTATTTTAACTGAACTGAAGTCAACAGTATGGTTCATCTCCCAGCAATGTTTTGCAATGGAGAATTTATTGATTTCTTATTTCCTAATATAATTTTTATATTATTTAAAACGTTTTTTTAAAGAGTTTAGTTTGTCCAATGTAAAAATGACCGCACTCTCAATTAATCATGTTGATGCCAGTACTGTAGGATACTGTACTGAAAATATTTCAGTGTTCGGATCATTTAGTGTACATTAACCCCTTGTGTTTCAGTGTTCCATTGCATGGAACTTCCAACTTCACTCCAAAATGCTCCAGAGAAATCAGAATTCCAGTAAAAATATTTTCCGTTTATTATGTATGGGAAAAAAAGCTTTTTTCCCAGTTTCAAATAAAGGACATGGCCGGATAAGCATTGAAAACATGCCTTTCAATCAAATTTCTTGAGTTTTTTCCAGATATGTCTATTTATCTTACTATGTATTTACACTATTAACAATTTATAAATATTGATATTTTATGACATAAAAATGTTTTTCATTTTTTAAAAAAACATCATTTTCTCAAAAACTACAGTACCGAATTAACTGAAATTAATCGAATTTATATAGACATCAAAGCGGCATAGCTGGGAATTTTTGTACAAGTTTTTGCTATAAAAAGTGTGTGAAAAAACGATTAAAAAAATTACAAAAAAAATCATATCTTATAGTTCTCCGAAAATTACCATTTTCATGTCAAAAATTCCACATATGAGCTCATATATTACATATAAATTACAAAAGTTTGCGCTGAGTACTTCATATAAATATTTACAAAAGTATGTATAAAAAATTATTAAAGCTCATTTAAGAGCGTTATTTGTGCCGGAGCTACTCATTTTCGACGCCCGAAGAATTTTTGGAACAATGTCAGTAGACAATATGTCAACTGATGTATTACAGATTTCTTTAAGCATATAGGCCATGATTTCGACGATAGATCTGCCGATACTATTTCGATATGGAAAACTGATGTTTTGTATCGGAGACAACAGAGGGAAAATATTTTTTCTTTGAAAACAACAACATTTTTCGATTTCGAAATGTGACGACAGTTATTATAATGGTTTTTATTCAAACATTCTCACCATTTTTAACTAAGGGTAATAGGAGTAAGTAGTTCCGTTATTATTAACTTTTCATTACACAGAATTAATAACTAAGTAAATGCGTATGGATATGGTATTGCTAGAATTAGAACCTACCGTAATTTCGGGTGTATAAGCCGCGGATCAAACAACTCTTTTTGGTAACAGAAATCTTATTTAGTGATTCAAGACAAATAATCACGGCGATCTAACTAGTTATATTTGTTTCTTTAAAATTTCTGGGTCGAAAAAGAATTGTTTGATCTGCGGCTTATACACCCGAAATTACGGTACTTCTGTCTTTTACTTCTCCAATGTTATCTGGATTGGGTGTTTTCTCTCATGACAGATTTCTGTGTCTGTATAATTCGGAGATAAATATTAACGAAAGATACATGATTTGAGTTAAAAGGAGAAAAAGAGAAAGCTGACAACATTGGATGATATTTTGTATTGAAAAATATATTTTCATAATTTTGAAATGTTTAATATTTGATGAGATAAAATTATTTTTTATTTTAAATGAATAAATTTTTGTCCAAAAAACTGTCGAACAATTACCTGGAGATTTAAATATTGTAAAAGCATAGCTATTTTTGGCAAATATATTATAAAATTATATGCACACTTGATAATGTATTGCATTATTTTATATATAAAAATAATAGCTTATGAGACGTTTAAATAATGAGAAAATGTCTACTTCAATTTAACCCTTCCGTGGTTATAAGCGCGTATACGCGCCCAGAATACCACTTAATTTGAATTGCGAAATGCCACACTGACACCGGAATTTTTAAATGAAAATTTTAATTTTACAAAGAACGTAAAAAAAACATTTATATATTATGAAATAAATTTGTTTTTAAATTCTGGTGTCATTCAATCATTTTAGTATTTTATAAATAAAAGTGCTTTAACCGTCAAAGGGTTAATGAAGGAAGTTTATCGCTGTGTTAATGAATTCATGTTAAAGTGGTTACTGTTGAAGCTTCACTATTTTAAGGATACTTCGCAATCCTTTTAAATAATAGTTCCGTGGTTTGCGCCTATCTATTTTTAAATAATTTGCCAATCCTTCCATTCCGAATCCTGGTGGCGTAGCCAGAGGGGGGGGGGAGGGGCACTTGAAATCCCTAATTTTGTAAAGATTTCTTCGTTTTATCTAATCAGAAATGTTTAATTATTATTCAATGCGAAAAAAACTTTGCAATTTTAGTGTGTGAAGTGAATGTAGACCCCTCTCTCCTCTGGCTATGTCACTGCCGAATTCTGCCATTTCTCAACGGTTTCCATGAGCCGCCAATAATGGGCTAACAAACTGTGCTACTTGCGATTACAATCTGAAATAATTTAAATAATTAAATTACCTTGCATCCTGTCTTTTTTTTAATATAATTTTCATTTTAACTTTTGCCTTATTAATCCTCGGTGCAACTACTTATCTCAGGATTATAAATAAATCTGATCATAAAATTATTATTATAATATAAATATATGTTACAAACCAAAAAAGTACTTCTAAAATAGTTTATTGGAATATAAATATATCGATAAACGTCGTGACATGATTATATGTAAGATGTAAAGTACTTTATGAGAGAATTTACTATAGGATTAAATGTCAGAAAACTATTCCTCTAAATGTCCCAACCAAAACAAAAAGATTTTAGAGCTAAAGACCTATAAAGCTTTAACTGAAAATACCTTTAGATATAAATTCAAAGTTTAACTGCCATTAATGTCTACTGTGCTACATATGGAAGCCTGCAACATCAGCAATTTCTTTTGATAACTTTCCCTTTTTTAACACTTCGATGAACTAACATCTTTCATAATTCCTATGTGACTGAGAAAAACCATGTTTTACCTGTTTTATGAAAGTTTTACGGAACATTTAATCTTTCACTCGCATTCTTTTGACATTTACGAAGGTATTTAAGGCGTTTCAACAGTTTCTTTATTTTTAATATTACAGAGAGAGAGACGAAAGTGTAAGAAAAATATTTATGAGCAGTTGTATAAATTTACTTCTAATGTCCATTCACATCATGAAGTATTTCTTCTACAGTCAATAATTTTAACATGAAATTATTTAGTAATATTTTGTTAATTGATTAAAGTCAATTTTAAGAAAATTTACGTTACAGCCTTTATATATTTCACGTACTTTTGCCTTATAAAGAAAAAATTATTATAATACTTTTTTTTCTTTTGGTTTTGACGGATTTACACGTTTTACGGGCCAGAAATTCCAAAAAACTTAATTATACAAAATGCCTGTCTGTCCATTCAGGTCCCGCATGTGTGTATGCCCCCTTTGTATCATCAAAATGTGTATAAAACTTGAAGAATTAAAGTATAAAAGAATTGAAGAAATTATATTTAAAACACACACACACACACACATATATGTGTGTGTGTGTGTGTATTAGGGTGGGTCGAAAAAAAGAATTTTTTATTTTTGAAACACTTTAGTGCGGAATTGTAACAAGAGAAAAAAACGGTGTATAAAAAATAAAATCGGTTAATATTTTCCATTCATGCATCGTACTTAAAGTTAATGAAAAATTTCTAAAATTGCGCGTATTTTGTAATATTTTTAAGTGAATTAAAAATATAAAAATAAACACGATTTTTATTTTTTATGCCCGTTTCATGGTTTAGATAATGTTAATCAATAATCTATTTTTTCCGTTCATATAATATTATAGAAAAACGAAATTTTCCCATTTTTACGCAATTTTCATAGTAGTGGCTGCACGTTGATTTCCACACACACCGCTACCAAACCAGCCATCCATTTTGTTGGGTGTGGTATTTACATTCTATTTACATGAATTACAAATATTTTCCATAGAGTAAGATATTTGACTTTCTGTCTTTTTACTGTTTTATTTATATCTACTACACATTTAAAGTTTGATTTTTTCAAGAAATGAGGTATAACAGATCTAGACTTCTGTGTTGCTCGTATACAGCCATCTGTAGCATCATGTCCACATATTTTATTCGAAGCCTCTGTCTCAAGTTTGACGCACCTCGCCACAACCTGCATGTAACATGAAAACTTTTGTATTTCTCTGTATTGATGATGGTCAGAATTGATGATTCATTTAATATCATCTTCACTAAGATCCCAGAGCATTAGTGGAGGTTACACTACACGAGAATTCCTATAAATAATTTCACTGTAATCGGAAGCTTCGATGGTATGAAATTTCTAACAGTCTTCTTTTTTGGATGGAATGGCTGACTTTTAAGATGGGTAGGAACGAAAAAAGGATCAGAGGTGGTATTTAAATGAGTCATGGATTTTTACTGAGAACAAAATTTAGTATACTAAATTATGTTCGTAAAATATAGATAAAATGATATAGAGAGCACGGCAAAGAGTTACATACATAGTCTTCTATGGATGATAATCTCTGAAAGTGTGATTTCTGTAATTTTAAACGCGTTTTAAACTTAATTTTAGTCTTAAATTTTAGTTAAATAGTGGTCTGTATATAAAGATAATAAATAAAACACAGCGCTTTACAAAAGGATTCAAATATCCTTCCGTCTATTGGTATAAATGGCTGAAAGTCCAATTTCTTCCTATTATGCATTTTTAGTACCCTCCAACATATTTAAAAAATGTTTATTATTTCGAATTTAAATTTGCGTTAATTTAGTTGGATTTCTTTGTATTTTATACATGCTATTAAAATTTACTATGTCATGTTGGGTATTCAAAATAAAGTATGTAGTGTTCATACTTTATTTAGACAGACACTGAAGATTATTCCATTAAAATGTGGCCTATGAGGGAATTTTGATATTATGTAAATACATATATAGCACATATAGTTATCGTCTGGTCCATCCGTCTCTCTGTATATTTGTCAGCATATAAGAGAAAAAATGTGAAACCGAATGGTTTTAAATTTAATGCATAAAGTCATTGCAGAATTTTGTTTAGTCATTTCAATTTTTATGAAAATCAAATAAAAACTTTAAAATGTATCAAAAAAAGTTTTCATTCTATTGAATTCTATCATACGTAATTAATTCAGTCATATTCAATGATAGGTAATAATTCTATTTTACGATGGTGATTAAGTCACATTTGAGATAGAGTCATATTAATGTCACACTACTGGATATAATATACAATGTGATTTTAAATTCATGGAACATTTTTTAATGTTGGTACAGTACACTGTAACAATCATTTATTGTATAGGATATGTATGGTCGCAAGCGATGCGTTCAGTTACAAACACCAGGAAGCCATTTTCGTTCATTTTTATTTCAAAATTTCCATTTCATACCCGACAGTTCCTACTCCTGTCTTTAATTTATTTAACCCTTTGAGGGGCAAGCAATTGCGTTCGAGTAATTCTGAACATCCACCGGAAATTTGTAACAAAGTTATATCAAAAAGAGGAAGAGCAATTTCACGATTGTTTTCCACCAAAGTTAGAAAAGTGAAATAACATTTTTCTGGTGTAAATCTTCATCAATCATAGGTGGCACATAATATATACCACCGCCCTCAAGGGGTTAATGCAATAATTTCACGATTTTTTTAAGTAATTTTTTTAAATTTCTCGTAATAAATTTCCTGTTTGGCATATTTATCAGTTTTGCGTTTTCTTTTTCTTTTTTTTTAACTATAAAATTTCAATTTAACATCAGATATTTTCAAAGAATAATTTTTTTCCTTAATGTAATGATGAAAGATCTGTCCTAAATAAAGAAAAGAATAATATATGATTTTCGAGGTATGAAAGAAAATCTTTGTTATAAAAAAGGGCGAAACTGGTCCCCTGGCCTTTGTATTTCAACACGTCATTTGCGCTCATACATTTCTATACAATTAACGATTTTATTTTAAAAAGTTCTACATAAAAATTATTGTGAATAATAAAATTCTATGCTGAGTTTGTAATATTTTACAATTTTCAAATTTAAAGTTTTTTCTATCATATAATGTTTTTTATTAAAAGAAACTTTGAATATGAGATCTGTCATGTGGTGATATAAAATTTATATATGATTATTTGAAAAGCTTTTGACCCTTTAAAATGCTTCTTTCCAACTTACTTTTTCCTAATATAAATGAAATATTAAATCCATTTTTTAACCTTTTCGTTAAAAAATTATTTGAGAAGGATTTTTAAGTTGGCTTTTCAAAATCACTTAATCCTCTTATTTATTTCCGTTCCTTATAGAATAATAAAATTTAGAATAACTTTGTCTATGGAAATTTTATATACAGCTATATCAATTGATTTTAAAAGAAAATGCAAGCGTATGTATTTTTAAATTAAAACATGTTTTAATAATAGATTAATTTAATTTTTTTACGGAAATTTAATGCTCAAAATTTATTCCATTAACCATGTCTCCATTAAAATGTATTTCGTAAATGAACAACTGTTTTTATCAGTTTTTGTTATGGACAATAAAGATCCATATTTGAACAATACAAGTTATATCATAATCAAGTAAATCTTTATTTGAGAATTTCTCTCTTATTTGAAATCTAAAATAGTTATAAATGTGCTAATAATATTCTGCTGATGAACTGGAGATATACTCAAGAGAGATTTTAGAATTTACAAGTATTTCTTTATTAAGTTTTATTGTTATATTATACCTGATATAGAGCTGAAATAAAACGTTTCGTGGCAGATTTTGAAATGCAGTTATATTTTCTGTTAAAATGTGGACTCTATAAAGAGAAATTTTGAGATTTTTCCTTATAAAATTGTACCCCAGTAGTATACTTTTAGATTTTCATAAAATTAAAAACCTGATAATTTATATGTATATTAAAGCTACTTAAGATATTCCAGGGTGCCTTATAATACTTTGATTTTGCTCTTATTATTTTTTTTCCTATGTCATGCACTGCTAATAAATATTTTTTAATTAGAAAAACAAAACATGTACAAAAGAATATTTCATATTAAAACATAGTTGCTTATAGTATCTGATAAATCTATCGGTATTTCGAATAACTTTAAAATATCATGTAGATAAAAATTTAAAAATATATTTTTAACAATATTTTCCGTTCATAGTTTCTTTTTGTTCATTTTTTACACATGTAAATAATTGTTTACGATTTGTTTCATAATTAAATTCCTTTTTTAAACGTGTAGCACATCTATTGGTAATGTAGTACACTGTGATGTATCTAAATAGCGATAGCAAAAGATTATGCATTTATTATAAATTTGTGGGATAAATTTTGCCTTTTTCTTTAACCCATTAACGCCCGAATTATTTCCTTCGCTAAAATTTAAATTTTGTATTCCCCACCACTTTTAAAAGCAAATTAACTTTTATCTAAATTTATCAAGGATTCTGTCTGGTGAAATAAGGTATATATTTTTCTTCCTCTTTACTGGTGGGAAAACCGCTTTCCTGCTGTTTTTGTAACCGTCCTCAAACGAGGACGCTGGGCGTTAATGGGTTAAGGTATCCGCCTACGTGCAGAGCACTTTTTTTAAAAAAAGGACAGTTTTGAAAAAATATAATAATTTTTTGTTCTATTGCATTACAGAATGATAAGAAAACATAAAATCCTAGCAATATTTTTTTAATATTTAAAAAAATTGAGGTTTTTTATTGGATTTTTAGCAAAATTTCACGTTTACGCCAGACAGCGTACACTCAATTCAAATAAATATATTTCAATTTCCTTTATGCTGCACACTTCTATTACATTTATCTGTGCACTAAACTAGGATTTTTACAATATCTTCAAAAATAGCTGAATTTTTTCAAAATATGTAAAAAAGTACATTTTTTTCAGTAAAAATTACCAATTTTTCATATTTGAGTGCATATAAAATAATTAAATTTTCAAATGTAGCTTAGATCCTAGTTGAGAGCATAGTGAGTGATATGGAAAGCATTCTTACAAAATTTTACTGAAATATCTTTAAAACTTTTTGTGTAATGAAGTTTATCGCACATGGAAATAACGAAAAAAAGATTTTCCAGAAATAGCATTTAAAGATTTATTTTTAGGTAAGAAACTACAATATTTAATTTTTACGCTTAAAATGCACCACATTCTTTTTGTTTTCCTGGTAAGTTTTGCTGTGTGTAGCGAGTGGCGATCTGAATTTTTCATTTCTAGCAAGACATCATGCTTACGCCAGACAGCATACACTCAATTCAAATAAGTATATTTCAATTTCCTTTATGCTGCATACTTGTATTAAACCTATCTGTGCACTAAACTAGGAGTTTTACAATATCTTCAAAAATAGCCGAAAATTTTCAATATATGTAAAAAAGTACATATTTTAGTAAAATTTATCATTTTTTCATATTTGAGTGCCTATGAAATAATTAAATTATTACATATAACTTACATCCTACTTCAGAGCAAAGTGAGTGACACTGAAAGCGTAATTATAAAATTATACTGAAATATCTTTAGAACTTTTTATGTAATGAAGCTTATTGAACATAGAAATGACGAAAAAAATAATTTTCCAGAAATCGCATACGTGTATTTTCATGTAAAAATCTAATATATTTAATTTATACACTTAAAATGCACCACATTTATATTCAAACCCATTTTTAACTTCTTGGTAGCTCTTTTGTTTTCCTGGTAAGTTTTGCAGAGGATAGCGAGTGACTTTTGATTTTTTTATTCGCTCATCATCAATTTTAAAATGGTTTGTGATCATATTTATTCAATTGATACTCCTAATTGTTAGAATACAGATAAAAGTCCTAAGTGTCCTGAATTATAAATTAAAACTGATAAATTAAAATGATTTATAATCGTAATAGATTGTTCTTTCATAAAAAAAAATGAAAAAAATTGAAGATTTTCACAAAAATGGCATCTTGATGTTTATTAAAATTGCCATAACTCCTCTTCTAATAATCGTAGGAATAAAATTAAAACAGATTTGGAATCGTAAAAGAATGTTCTTTCATATAAAACAATAAAAAAAAATTTCGAAAATTTTCACCAAAACAGCCAATTTGGTGTAGGCAGATACCTTAATGTACCCAAATGGGTACTCCATGACTGAAGAGGTTAACCCATTAATGACTGAATTATTTCCTTCGTTAAAATTCAACTTTTGCATTTTCCCACCACTTTTAAAGCAATAATAAATTTTATCTTAATTTATCGAGGACTTTGTCTCGAGAAAGAAAGTATTTATTTATCGTCCTTTTTTACTGGTGTGGAATGCGCTTAGTTGAATATTTTAAAACTGTCCCAAAATTGGGACGCTAGGCACTAATGGGTTAAATTAGCCATTTTGGGCAGCGTTTGCATCCCTGTAATAGGCAATTAAGAAAAATGACTTGGTCCGTATATTGGAAGAGACCGGTTTTAGTAATAAAAAATAGTAGTATTAATAATAGTAATTGTAATAAAAGTCGATAACAATTTTATCTAATCTAAATTTTATAACTTGTCTGAGTTCACTTTTGTTTTTTCTTTTATTATGTAAATCTCCAACAAAAAAAGATATAATGTAATAGAGATTAAAGGACGAATTGTTTCTTTAACGACAGGAAGTTTACAGAAATTTAATTCTATAATACTTATTATCAAATTATTTTTCTATAGTTTATTGTATTTGCTATCATTAATAGAAAATGGTAATTAGTTTAAGGTGTCTTTAAAAGCAGCTAGCAATAATATGGAGCATATATTAAGTTTTGTGTACGACCTGGTAGAATTATTGCTCATAGAGACTTTTGAAGCTCTTATTCTGGAAGGGATATTGAATATGAGATCACCCAGGGAAGTTGCTTAAAGAAATCCCACGACAAGAGGGAGAAAAGATTCCCTGTGTTTTAAGTAATATCCCTGTTTAAAGTAATTCAATATTATAAATCAGGAAAAGAATGAATTCAATGCACTAAGTTCAAACGTTAGGCAAGAATTCATGCATCACCTTGGACATAATATTTTATATCTGCATTCATTGTGATGATGAGAAAGGGCTAGATAAATGTAGTATTGAAGTTGAAGAAATTAGATATTCTTAAACTTCGTATCTTTAACATACCGCAATTTCGTGTAGATAAGTCGCAGCTCAAACAATTCTGTTTCGACCCAGAAATTTTCAAAAATAAAATGTAACATTTTGTATCGCGTTTTACATTTATCTTAAATTACTGAATGGATTTTCTGGGTCGAAAATGAATTGTTTGAGCTGCGGCTTATCTACACGAAATTACGGTATTAACCCTTTGAGGGGCAAGCAAGTGCATTCGAGTAATTCTGAATTCCCACCGGAAATTTGTAAAAAAATTATATCAAAAATAGGAAAAGCAATTTTACGACTGTTTTCCACCAAAGTTAGAAAAGTGAAATTTAATAAAATTTTTCTGGTGTAAATCTTTATCAATCGTAGGTGGTATATAATATATACCACCGCCCCTCAAGGGGTTAAATTAAATTTACATTTGATATTTTCTGTGTTTTATCATTTCCGTTAGTGAACCGAAAATTGAATCGATCTACAGGGCCTACCCAGTTCGACGAGGAAAGTTGGTCTAAGAACTTCATGTCCTGCCGAGTTGCAAATAGAAAATTTTTATTTATTATTTATTTTTTCAAATTTTTTCTATTTTATTATGCTTTGAGAAGAGCAAATTTTACAAATTTAAAAGAATTAAAATTTTATAAAATGAAACCAATGAATCAACAAGCCTTGGTAGATAGCATAGTTTATGATTTTTTAGGACATGTAATATCGTACGTCATCGCTCAAGAAATAATAAAAATATTTTATTCTGATATATTAATACAATATCATTACTTTAAAAAATATTGTATGGACGCATTCAATGCATCTTTTCAATTGAGTCCTTTTAAATGAATATAATACTTCTTCAAACTCCCAAGACATTTATTTCTTTAATTTAACGACATTAAAGAAATTTGCAGTACCTAAATAATCCTTATATTTGACAATCTTATTAATTCAGGGAGATGAATAACTTAACTAAATAAATCCTTCTCTCCAAATGAATAACTTTGATTCGCTTTTTTTTCCTCTTCAATAGAACTCCTGAGAGTGTCTTTAAAATATTGCATTAGATTTTCTGTTATTTTTAAATTTCATAATAAATCCATTTAAACTGTCTACGCAATTTTTCTTCTTAAAAATTCTTAATTTATCCCAAGAAATAAAAATTAACGAAATTTTTATTCAGTCATTTTAGAATTCTTTGTTTTGTATAATTACCATGAGACACCAGAAATGGATTCAAGAAAAGGAATTCATGTTTTTTAAACAGTGATCCAACGAACATTTAGTTTATTTTAAAAGGTAAGTAAAAATATTTTTGAATCTATACGCTTGAGATTTTTATGGCAAATCTATCTTTTTTCTTATAATTAGTCTCACAGCCAGATGGTTCATCGATAAAAAGTAATTTTAAATTTTATTGAAATTAAAATATGCATGTACTTTAATTTTTAAATTAGTCGATTGTAAGTAAGTGAAGACATACGTTAAAATTTTGAGTACAAATCATTATCAATGAAAACATTATAATATAAAAAATATTACTTTTATTATTATTTATTTTGTTATTTAAAATATCTTCATTCGAATTAAAATAGAAACTGAAAAAAATTAAGGTTTAGTTTATAACGGTTTCAAAAAATTTTTTAAACTAATTTTAAGCAATAATTTAATTTCAGTTTTAGGAAGAATTAATCTTATCAGGGTGGGTATTAAAAAATCTGCAGTCATTATGACATTTTATAGTAGTTTTCTTATGAGTATTTCATAGCTTCTTGAAATGAGATTTATTAACGCGTATTATGTACATAAAAATGCAATTTTGGAACAAATATATTTTCGATGTATTTCGAATTTTTTAGTCAATTCACGGTTTATTGGAGAAGGTTGATTTTCATTATCTCACATGATGAAGCTATGACACGGGTACATTGATTAACAGCATTTACAGCTTTTAAAAAATTGAAATATGTTGAAATAAAAATATTTTAGAATTCAATACGAAAATGTTCGTTTTTTATTTTTATTTTTATTTATTTATTTATTTATTTGCCAGGTCTTAAAACCAGGTCTTTTTGTCTTAAAGCCAGTCTCAAATGAGCATAGAAATAAACATTTATTAATTTTAAAGCAGTTAAAAATCACAAAATACACAATATGAACATTAAATAAAAAAATAGGCATTTTACACTGGTCTCCAAAAGTTAAGATACAACATGTTTTTCGAAGCCATACAGAAAAAAAATGGCAGTCAGATTAAACTTCATAGTTTATATGATTGACAATAATAAGCTTTAAAAAACGTACGCAAAAATTACAGCTACCACTTTTATTTTATAGAAATGAATAGGTATTTGTGAATGAGAGAATAATATGCAATTACGAAACTATCGTAATATTGCATGTGAGTTTTTTGTATTTGAACCGTTGTCGTCGGTCTTATTCACAACAGCCGGTTGAGTCAGGAGTTGCTTAGAAGAAGCCGTTTTCCCGACTCATTTAGGTGGTGGGCAGTAGGGAGTTGTCTCATGCCGATACCGATAGAGGGCTCAATAAGTCTCGCAGTGTAGTCCAACGACTCTTGAATCCATATAATCTGTGTACAGAAGACATTCCCAGGCCGCCCACGTGTTGCGACACCTGCAGAAGACAGGTTACTAGTTATTTCGGCCCGAGGAAAAGACGCACTAATGTGCCGCAACTCAATGCAGACCACTTTCTAGTATAAAGGAAAAAAATCTCCGCTACTAACGTGCGAATACTTCTTCGCAATGCAGGTCTCTATGCAAGGCGACCAGTTGTGTATGTTCTCCTCAACGGACGACAGAGAAGGGCCCGTTTGTGTTGGGCAAGAGAACATGTTTCCTTCACCAGACAATAGTGGGCTTCTGTATTCTTCACAGACGAATCCAGATTCACACTGGAGAGTGATTTAGGACTTCTATTGATCTAGAGAGAACAATGCATTCAATATCATCAATCAAATACTGTCAAAACACCCAAGTTCAGAAACGGCGGAATGGTTTGGGCAGTGATCTCACTCGGTGGCCACAGAGACCTACATTTGTTCCATGAAGAACTCTGACTGGTGCGCAATATCTTGATGAGATTCTTGATTCATATGTGCGCCCATATGCCGGTGCTATTGGCAATGGTTTCATCCTAATGGATGATAATGTGAGACCACACCGAGCTGTGATTGTTGGGGATTATCATTAGGATGACGGTTTTGAGAGAATGGAATGGTCAGATCTCTCTCCAGACTTGAATCCGATAGAGAATCTTTGGAACTATCTTGGAAGACAGGTTTAATTCCTTCTCCAAAGTCATTAAATGAGCTGGAACAAGGCTTACTCCATGTCTGGTCAGAGCTACCTATTTCGGTATTCGACAATTTAATTGTGAGTATGGAAAGTCGATGCCGCCAATGCATTCAAGTCCGTGGTGGACATATTCCGTATCAGAACCAGTTTTTTAATGTGACATTTCAATGCATAATACTGCGATGCACTGATTTCTCTAAAAATGGAATTTTCCACCATGAGTGCTTTTTCGTTTAATTTCATTTATACGTTTAACTTAAGTAAATGTCTATGTCTTATTTAATAAGTAACAGTATAGCGCATATTTTCTCTAAATTTGTTGTTTCTATATTCATTCAGTTGCAAATTAGACGCAAAAGACCGCTTTTACCTTAACTTTTGGAGGCCAGAGTGTATAAAAGGTGACAAAGGTAATAATAATATTAGTTTATTTAAATTTATCAATGTTGATCTTAATCAATGTTCCCTCATGATGGCCACTGTTTGAAAGCCGAAAGTACTAGGAGCTTAAAATAAAATGTCTTTTTGTAACCTTCTAACATCCATATCACTGTTTTATTTGTTTCCTTCAAAGGAAAACTTTTTAAAGCTTTTTAAAATTTGTGTGTGTTATTTGTGACAGAATCAAGGTAGAATATTGCATTTCGTGTCATGAAATTAAAACATTTACATTGCAAGGTGATTCACCAATTTAGTTCTGTCTTAAATGTGACTACTGTTTAATGATAGACATATTTATCTATAATCATAAGTATTGTGCACAGTTATATTAAAACTGATATGCGCTTCATAATAACATACCTAGGGACTTCTTGAAAGTAATCTCGAAAACCACGGAAGATAAAGGAAAAATATCATTTACTAAGCTGTAGAACGCTGTCGATTTATAATGAATTGACGTCTTACACGTAGAAATAACTTTATTAGAAGCCATAAAATATCAACTTTTTGATAACCGATCAACAGCTTAAATAGATCAATATCAGTGTTATACGTGTGACATTACATGTCAGATACTTCTTTTTACAAAAAGATGTATTCAGATTTACTCGCACATGTTTGCAAGGTTAAATTGATTTTAATAAAAAGTTCAAATAGAATATGCTAAAAGTTCTCACAATCGGGAGACGTGCAGAATGCATGATGTATTGCTGCCGATAAGGAACGTATTCAGCATATATAACATGGTATTTTTTAATTAACCCTTTCCGGCGCAGACAAATTCTGCTCGTAAAATGAGAAATTGTTGACTGACAGCGGAATTTACAAAAGACGTTCTTAGAAATTAAGAATTCCCTGATTTAAGCTGTCATTGTAAAAGTAAAATTTTACTAAAATATTATTGGTGCCGCTTGTAAGTTTGGAATTAAAATTAGGTGTTGCCGGAGTGGTAATACTGCGCCGGAAAGGGTTAAATTGTTTTTAATTATTTAACCACTTAATCGTCGCGCCCGAAACATTCACGGGCTGCAAGCTTTACGGCTTTTATTCAGACTAGTTCGATTCCCACCAGTTTTATAAAATATTTTAATTGATTTTATTGTGGTATCATTTTATTTGTCATTAACTAAAATGAGTATTTTTTTCGAAAAAGTGGTGGCAATAATGAATTTGAATTTTTAAACCGTAATTTAATGCGTTCATTTAGGGGTTGAATGAGCTGTCCCTTACTTACATGAGCAAGAAAATCTGTATCAACTTTATAATACCACACTTCTACATCCAAGTAGAGTCAAGGATCGATAATCCGCGCACCCGTAATCCGCAATTTTCTATAATTCGCGTTACTTTACGAATGTAAAAAGTGTAATAAAAAGTAAAAAGAATATACAAATTTGATTTTTTTTAAACTAAAAAATTGAAAAATCATAATAAAACATCTACTTTTTTTTAATATAATTTTTATTTTATTAAAAGTAAAAAAACTGCATTACGGAAGATATGTAATATATATATATATATATATATGTAATTACTTTTATTTAAATGCACATATGTATCAATTTTTTTAATAAAATAACTGTAAAAAGGAATCTTTAGAAATAGCTTATTGGATTAATTATTAGATTTCATATTTGTTTTTTCATATTATACTGATTATAGAATTAAAATGCTGTCTTGGAATAATAAAATGATGTATAATCCATAATACTCTATAATCCACAATATTCTATAATCCGCACAAACTTTGGCCCCCACTTGCGCAGATTATAGATCTTTGTCTGTATTGGCTTATTAAGATTAAGGGTTCCCAAACGGTACGTGAACTGAAAACCAATGTTTTTAACAGAAAATTTCATAGTAGGTATCCACAACATTTGTGCTAAAACTAACTTCCGAAGATGGTTTCTGCGCAATTTGCAAAAAAAGTATAAAACGAAAATCTTTCTAAGAAAATATTGATGTTTAGTTGCCGGAACATTTGGGAGCCCTGAGCTTATGATTAGATACAGATAATAAATAATTCATTGTTGAGATATACTTGCAAACTTCGCTCTTTAATGCTAGGATACTTTGATGTGTGCTACCACAGTGCACAACACATTGACCATACTTAACTTGATTTTCTTGTTGTATATTAAATCTGTATCCAATGGATTTATATCTAATTAAATTTGACATTTCTGCATTCAGTTTTAGTTATAGTTATTGGCTTGTTTAGCTTGTGATTGGATATAAATAATTAACAATTGATGATTCTAAATGGTTTTTTTATTTAATCCATCATTCCATACTATTACATTGACACTTTACGAGTTTATATACATATTTTTAATTTTATTTCAAACCATGATTGTGGCACGTGATATACGTGCAAACTTCTCACTTTGACGCTCGGCTACTATCAGGTGACACAATTTGTAAAACATTGAGAATACATAACTTGATTTTCTTGTTAAAGAAACTGCTCTTTTATTACGTACGCTAGTAAATATGTATAGCATTAAATGCCACATTTATACATCCAATTAGTGGCTTATAAAACTTTTGATTTGATATAAAAATTAACAATTTAGGGCTTCTAATAAATATTTTTTTCTTTAAGCAGTGGCGTAGCCAGAAAGGCCGGGACCAGAATCACTGGACACCACTAATTTTATTATGTTTTTGTCGTTTTATCTAATCAGAGAACTTCTTGCTGAAAATGATGACGAAAAATCTTTTTAATTTTAAAGATATGGACACTGCTTAGACCCCCCCCCTCCTTCTGGCTAAGCCACTGTAATGAAGAAATCATTTCATACTAAATAAATGATACTTTACAACTTAATTTTTTTCCTCGTATATGGAATTATGTTTGAAATATATGTGCAAACATCGCGCTTTAATTCTAGGGTACTGTCAGGTACCACTACATATAGCGCATACCTGTTGTATTCTACTTCATGGCTGTAGCTAATTTATTCTTAAGTTACTTTAACCATTTAACTGATAAATACTTTTGAATTTTTTTTAAAATAATGTCTATTTATTTCATGTTTTTAACAGAATTTTTAATCTTTTATCACCAGTTTTTCAAAAGAGAAATTTTTGCCTAAATGAATCAGAGAAATTCTCGGATTAAATACCGTAATTTCGGGTGTACAAGCCGCAGATCAAACAATTCTTTTTCGACCCAGAATTTTTTAAGAAACAAATATAACTAGTTAGATCGCCGTAAATATTTGTCTTCAATCACTGAATAAGATTTCTGGGTAAAAAAAGAATTGTTTGATCCGCGGCTTATACACCCGAAATTACGGTAATACAAATTTTAAAATAAAATTTTACGCGTGATAATAATAAATTATTATTGGAGTATGGATGCTCGTACGTGGTACGGGCAAATCACGATTTGCAAAAACACATTGCCCGTACGACGTACGAGCAAAACAGGAAAGCGGTTAAGCAAAACAAAAATAAGGAATCACCCTGAGTATTGTTAAATTTATTTTTTATTTTATGAAAATCATTTATACTATTCTTTTTCAATCACGATTTTATACGCTACCTTACATGAAAAACATAAGTTCATCAAATGTTTAACCCATTCGTGCCCAGCACCTTTTGTGCAAATTTTATTTGGTTGGCACCAGTATTTTTAGAAGATTTAAGTTTAGTTCATTAATCACGAAAATGCATCATTTAAATAAAATAATTATTGCTTTTCTTTTTTTACCGGTGTCAAAAACAGTGCTGAATGCACCTTTTGAAGCGTCCCTAAAAAGGGACACTAGGCACTAATGGGTTAAGGTTCGTACAGGACAGAGAAATTCCCTGACATTAGTTCATTTACACACCAGTAATTTTTTATAGAATACCTCCTCTTTTGCTACTGCGTGATTATAAAAGTCGCGTATTTCTATATAAAAACATTGTATTTCAACTTAAAGTGTAGGATCTCATCTTAAGCTTAGTATATATTTATAATGTCTAAAATTAAAACAGTTTTAACTTTTCTCGGGGAGTTTGCGACTCAAAAATTTACAAAATAAATCTATGTATGAAGCTTAAATATGTACACATTACATATGTGCACATTGCAAAATCACTCTTGATTGTATTTGCGAGACAAAATAATACATAAAAATTATTTTTATTATTCATTATCAATGAAAATAATATATCCTTATATGTATGCTAAGAATAAGTGTATAAATTATGTAATTCATTGTTTATAGTATATTTAAGGTAAAAAATAAATAAAGTTTAAAGTTTAATCTCAACTTTTACAATAAATTGTAAAACTTGCAATTATGAAAATCTAACGCCTCTTTAAAATTTATATTGGAAACATATTTCGGCATTGTCGTCATACATCTTCTTTTCAAATTCCCAAATAAATCCAGAAACAACTTTTATATACCGTAATTTCGGGTGTATAAGCCGCAGATCAAACAATTCTTTTTCGACCCAGAATTTTTTAAGAAACAAATATAACTAGTTAGATCGCCGTAAATATTTGTCTTCAATCACAAAATAAGATTTCTGGGTCCAAAAAGAATTGTTTGATCCGCGGCTTATACACCCGAAATTACGGTACATTCTAAAAAAAGTTAAAGGCCAAAAGAATGTTTGCAAAGTAAAACAAGTTTCATAACTGGCAAAGTATACACGTGTTACATAATGTTCACAACACTGCAAAGTCTCGGGCTTTTTGTATACTAATATTTTAATACAGAAAATTGTGTTTTATTTAATTGGAACAGACTGCGAATCTAAAAGAAAAACCTTTTCTCTTAAATAACACTGATTTGCAAAAAGCCGGAGATTTAGCATCTCTCTATTCATACTATTAGGGATGAGATATCTTTGTTTTTTTCAAACCAATATAATTTTAAAGAAAGTGTTATTTTATTTAATCGGAAAATACTGCGATTTAGCAAAATAATTTTTTTTTTCTGTTTTATCGGGATGCAAAAAAAAAGAAATCTCATTCCTGTAATTTAAAAAGTATATATATGTTTTTTCTTCTAACTGAATTTTGAGTAACTACACAAACCTACCTAAAAGGGCAATTTATGTTGTGTGCGGATATTTTGTCCGAAAATATTTTATTGGAATCAGACATTAAATTGTGATAAGTCTAATGAAATTGGTTTATGTTTAATGTTTGAAATTGGTATTAAGCAATTGAGTTATGAAGATAATAAAGCAGGAATGTTTAACGGACAACAAATAGGACAACTGATTAAGGATCCTGCTTTCGCAAATTCAACGAATGAGGCTGAATAAAAAGCCTGGATTTTTTTGGGGCAGTTCACAAAAACATTCCGGGCAAATGCAAAGGAGAAATCTATGTAGAACTGGTAAATGAAAAGCATAATAGTTTTAAATCTCTTGGGTGTACTAGAAGCATTAAAGTGCACTATTTACATTGCCACTTAGAGCATTTTCTTGAAAATAAAGAAGGCACAAGTTATAAACTTCCCGAAAGATTTCCCCACAATATTAAGACTATGGAGGACCGCTACCAAAAAAGATGAGATATGCAAAGGGTTTCAGATTACAGTTTGAGTTTAAAAAGACACTGTTCAAAAATATATTTCAGAATGTCACGGAAAAGAAGCTTCCGAAGCATTCAATGAGTATCAGTTTCATCAGTAACATTTTTCTCTATTTTTGTGAGTAAAAATATTTGTACAATATAATTAAAAAATTATTATTTCAATATGTGTATATTATAATAATAAAAACTAACATTTGTGTACTATAAAAAAATAAATCCTGTATTTATTTTATTTTTACATACATTTTTTAATACATGGATTTACCTTAAAATAATGAAACATATATTTCACAAAAAGTTGTTTATCTTAAAAAACTGAGCTGATAGAGAAAAACTAATGCCATATTTGAATTCAGGACATCAAATTCATATAAAATCAGCTACAAATACCCCGGCACCAAAACAGCTGTTGACCAGTGGTATAATTCCACAAATAAAACCCAGTTCTGAAAAATTAAGTTAGGATTGATGCTATCAAAGATTATACACCGATACTAATAATGTATCTTGCATCAGGTTGGAAAAAACATCTTTTTTTATATTTTTAATAAATTACAGAGAAAACAACATTACAATATTACCCTTTGGCTGAGCAGTCAAGGGGTTAAAAATTAAAAAAACAAGTGGTTATGTCTGATCGAGATCGTTTAATATTTTGTTTAATATTTCTTTCGAAACAACATATCCTTTGAATAATTAATCCAAATTGCGAATTTATAACTATTAAATTCTTACATAGACAGTAGCACCAAAAATTTTAATTTTAAAATAATTATAAAAGGAAGTTATTTATTTTGAATCAAATTAAAAGTGTTCAAAACAAAATTTTAAATAAAACACAAAATTCCAAAATTTTACAAAATCCGAAAAAAGGGATACATAAACAATATTTAAATTTCTAAAAACAAAAAACATTGTTTAAACGAAATTTAAAAAGCCGAATCATTAATAAATCGGAATATTTTTTAAAATGAAAAGAAAATTGAATTCCAAAATATTGTGAATGCCAGTGATTATTTATTACCGTAATTTCGGGTGTATAAGCCGCGGATCAAACAATTATTTTTGGACCCAGAAATCTTATTTAGTGATTGAAGACAAATATTTACGGCGATCTAATAAGCTACATTTCGTTTAAAAAAGTTTCTGGGTCGAAAAAGAATTGTTTGATCTGCGGCTTATACACCCGAAATTACGGTACATAATTATAATAATAATTATAATATAAACAGTTAAATTAGCAAAAAATGCGGAATATTTTACAACTAAATTTCTATGAATATTAAAATTCCAACCTCCAGTACCCGAGTTTCAAATAAGGGCCTTCTATTTTTAGCTAATTGCTTTATATCAAAGCTATGATATCTACACGGAAAACATTGGAAGTAAGGTTCTCTTTTTAAATTTAAATTGCAAATTGAACGGGTGGCATTGAAAAAATTTATTTAATTAAAATAATGGACTTTTTCAAAATTTTATGATTTGTCGTGTGACAGGAGCTATTCAGCTGTAACTATACAGAATTTGGGGTCTCTGATTTATACAGCTTTTGTGTACGGACGAATGAATAGGGTTTCGTCAAGTGAACAAAACCCTAAATAAACGGTCAGGTGCGAGCACCAGTAGCGGCTCGTCAGGGGGTGCTGCATCGATTTTTTCACACCACAAAAATTTTACAGCAATTTCAGTTTATTTTAATTAACAAAATTGTTCGAACAAATAACATAAAATATTCTGTTAAATTTTAGTAGTTAGAAATTTGATGCAGCGGTCCCTGATGAGCCGCTACTGGCGAGCACTATTCTGGCTGAAAGGGTTCTGCACAATAAATATATGAACTATTAATTGTATTGTATTATTATAAAAACCTTTTCTAAAAGAATTATAAGATTTTGTAAAAAAGTATACATCATAGGGTTCGGTATAAATACTAGAAAAGTATGAATGTTTGTATAATAATATTTTAAAGAGATGTGCAGCCTAAATAATATCAGATATTGCTATCCTGTGTAACTCTTTTTTTTAATCTTATTTTAACCAGCTTTCTTTTTTTTATTTTAAATTCGGTACGGATAATAAACTATTGTGCATATTTAAACTTCATTTGACTTTTTTCAAAAGTAAAATCAATGCAGTAACAATCATTTATTTTTACAGTGTAACTAAAATAGTGCCTTGTTTAAAATTAAAACTAAGCATTGTTCCAAGCGCGCTTTGAAAGTGTGTCACAAATTTACAACACCACCATGGTCCGTGCCACGTTTTACACATAGATTTTAACCCTAGAAAGGCTGGAAAATTTACTCAAGTTTTATAAAATATTTCACACCAGAATTTTGATTTAAATTAGTTTAAATTTCTTATTTAACATTTTTCTTCTTTATACCTTTTAAACTGTTTTTATAATAAAATTTCGGGTTTGAACAGTAATATGTACATATGGTAGAAGTTGAAAAAATCGCTCTTGGCTATTCTAGTGTTAACACTAGAACGCCCGAACGGAGTCGATACGACTCCAACCATGTAATTAAATTTAATTTCGAGCCAGAAAATTTTTCTTGAAATAAGTTAAGTTTCAAACATGCCGATTTACGTTAAATAAATCAATTAAATAATTTCAAATAAAAATTCTAGTGTGAAATATTATTATGAAACTTCAGTAAAATTTCCGGGCGTACTAGTGTTAATTAACTTTTAAAGACACGATAGGTACATTGCGAGATCCACTCAATGCAAACTAGTCGTTAATTCCATAGTATTTATCCACACAGTGCTATTTTTAGATAACTAGACTTAGTGGCAAGAAATCGTCTTTTACAAGACAACTTTCTTGATACAATAACATAAAAATCATTCTTTTAACACATTCGCTGCCGATCACGCACCAGCGCGTGATATGGCGCCAGCGTTAAGGGGCGACTCACGCGCCAGCGCGTGATCTGGGGTGATGTCTCAATAGCCAGTTTCGCGCTGGCACGGGAAAATCTTTCACTTATTCTTACTTATAAAAAGTAAATCGGCTTCTGGGAAAAAACCCACTTCTACAGAGCGGCACTAACTATCATCACATCTTCACGTAAGTGTTAAAAGTCGTGGGAATTGTAAAATTTAAATTTTAATGAAGAAAATAATTTAGCGTTAATGGGTTAGTTCTAGTTAGATTAGTCTGTTTTTAACACTTAGACGTTTATTACTTTTGTACTGCTGCTGGGCACAACATCATACCAATATATCATTAAAAGTTGTAATCTAGACTTTAAAAGCCAATGGCACATAGGTTACGCCGCCCTGTTATTATGTATTTCCAAACAATCTGTATCTTTATGGGTTAATATATTTTCTAATTTCCGACGATTTTATAAAAACCATTATTAGGGTATCTGCCTACCTGCAGAGCACTTTTTTTAAAGGACAGTTTTAAAAAATATATAATAATTTTTAGTTCTATTGTACTACAGAATAATAAAAAAACATAAAATCCTAGCAATAACTTTTTAATATTTTCAATAATTGGGGTTTTTTCTGGTTTTTTTTAGTTAAATTTCATATTTACGCCAGACAGCGTACACTCAATTCAAGTAAATATATTTCATTTTCATTTATACTGCACATTTCTATAACACTTATCTGTGTTTTAAAATAGCTTCAAAAATAACCGAAAATTTTCAAAATATGCAAAAAAGTACATTTCTTTAGTAAAAATTACCATTTTTCGTACTTGAGTGTCTATAAAATAATTAAATTATTACATATAGCTTAGATCGTAGTTCAGAGCATAGTAAGTGATATTGAAAGCACTCTTACAAAATTTCACTGAAATATCTTTAAAACTTTTTATGTAATGAAATTTTTCGCACATGGAAATAACGAAATAATTGAATTTCCAGAAATCGCATTTAAAGGTTTCTCTTTAGATAAAAAACTACTATATTTAATTGTTACGCTTAACATGCACCAGATTTATAGTTTAACCCTTCCTTAACTTTATTTTTAACTTCTTAGAAGCTTTTTTTGTTTTCCTGTTTAGTTTTCCTGAGTATAGCGAGAGACGATTTGAATTTTTTATTCCTAGCAAAATATCATGCTTACGCCAGACAGCGTACACTCAATTCAAATAAATATATTTCAATTTCCTTTATGCTGCACACTTCTATTACACATATCTGTACACAGAATTTTTTCATATTTGAGTTCCTATAAAATAATTAAATTATCACATATAGCCTAGATCCTACTTCAGACCATAGCGAGTGACATTGAAAGCATACTTACCAAATTTCCCTGAAATATCTTTACAACTTTTTTTGTAATGAAACTTATCGAACATAGAAATAACGAAAAATTTCATTTTCCATAAATCGCATAAATTTATATTGTTGTAAAAATCTAATATATTTAATTTATACACTTAAAATGCACCATATTTATATCCTAGCCCATTCTTAACTTCTATTTAACCATTTTTAACTTCTTAATACCTCTTTTCGTTTTCATGATAAGTTTTGCAGAGGATAGCGATTGACATTTTGAATTTTTTATTCGCTCATCATCAATTTTAAAATAGTTTGTGATCATATTTTGTTCAACTGATACTCCTAATTGTTCGAATGCAGGCAAAAGTCCTAAATATTCTCAATTATAATAATGTTTTTATAGGTTCAATTTATGTAAAACAACGTAAGAAAATCATGCAGAGAAAACATAGTTTATATTTTTCCTGGCCTTAATACGCCCACTTCTTGTATTTAGCCCATTACTTCTTGTTTGTTAAAATTACCGTAACTGCTGTTCTAATAAGCGTAGGAATAAAAGTAAAACAGATTAGGAATCGTAAAAGATTGATCCTTGATATGGAATAATAAAAAAAAATTCGAAAACCTTCACCAAAACAGCCAATTTGATGTAGGCAGACACCTTAATAATACTTTTATATTTCTATTATGATAGCGCTCTTCAACACACTGGCTGAATGCCAGAAAATAGAAATTTGTGTGTAACGAAAAAATGTTCTTTTCTCAGAAATTGTGTATCCAAATTTTCCCACAAAGTTTAAATTAATGCCTACTACCTCTAATTTTCCATAATTTTAGTTTCAACAGATTCAGAAATAGATGCTGGGGAACACATTTTTTGCTCTACATTTTCGACTATATCTCTAAAAATATAATACCTAAAATTAAATTAAATGTTTTTTTTTAATTCAACGTTACAAAAAACTTTCACGCGATACCCTACTCGATACACAAGGACAAGAATTTTTTTCAAGTAACTTAATTAGCCCATCTACCCTAAATTTATTTGGGAAAGTTTAAAAAACAATAGTCTTTATTACTTCTCACAATTTGAACTTTACACCTTCCAACATTTACGTGTAAAATATCTGTGTGACAAACAGATGAATAAATAAACTCGTGGTGGATCTTATAATGGTTCTGTTTTCAATTTTAAGTACGAAACCCTAAAACAGGGTCCGCAGACTCCTTATATTTTGTAAGGACTCTGGCACCACTATTAATGACAAGAAAATTTATATTTAATTTTTAAGATACACATTTCGCAACCACCTTCTCGTTTCGCAATTTTCGCAAAAATTTTCTGCAGTGAAATACATTGAAAATACTGTAAAAATTTAGTGGTAGATCTGTGCGAACTCTGTAAAAATGTGAAAAAAGAAAAAACTGTCATCTATTTGACATGTTTCGTTTCTGTTACATACAGTAGTTCATGTTCATACACAATTGTTGAAGAGAAACACTTCCTACAGTAAATAACCTACTTGTGGTTTTTATCTTCCAAAGATAGTTCTGCTAATGATTTGAATAAAATTAAAAGCTGTTCATGCGTCTATTCATTTATTCTCTACAGCTTGAATAGTCGTTCCTCAAATCCTGTGGAACCTTCATGACTCAATTGCCATTGCGGTCTATTGAGATTTGCTAGGTACATGAATATTTTAAACCAAAAACAGTTTTGTTTCAAGTTTCTCAATAAAAAATACATCAAATATATTCCATATTAGAAAAAACACAGATTTTTTAAAAATTGATTTATATCAGGCTTTGAAGTTGCTAATCATAGTCGTACATTACATTTTTTTCTAATTTATGAAACTTGAACATAATTTTTCAATGTATAATTTATAGATCTCTTGTCAATGATTCTTTATTATCGCTAAGAATCGCTTATAAAAAAATTCCTATTTTCCGGTTCATTAATACGATGTCAAAAAGGCATGGTCGCATAATTTTACTTCACATTTTAACAATAAAAATTAGGAATCATTCTCAGCACTTTAAAAAGTTAATAATAACGCAAAAAATGAGAAAAAATAAAGTAATATATTTTAAGATATAAAAGGATTTTCGTTCAGAAAAATACGTACGTGGATTTGATAAAACTGCACATTTTTTCATTTCTGTAAGTAACACTCAAGAATAAATAATTATTAAATGGAAACGTTGGTCTTCTAGTTGTATTGTAATTTAGTTACGTTTCTTTTAATGTAATTGAATAAAAACTTATATTTTTATTTGATCTTAGAAAAAGCTTGAAAAATTCAAGCAGTACATTTGCTATTATTATTTTTTTAATTTCGAAAATAAACTTCAAAATACTGGAATTGTCTTGAACCTAACGTAAAATGTGTATGCATATACAAATTTTACATAACAGATTAACGGATTATAAATGCTGCTTTTTATATGATCAAACATTCCTGTGAAATAAAATGGAAAAAAATGACATTTCTTTTTGTTCATTTGTTTTATTAATAAAAAACATTGTAAATTTTCGTAAAAATATTATTTATCTAAAAATAAAGGTAAACTTAAATTTTATTAATTCTGGATCTGAATCCTCTATCTTGAGATATTTAAAATTTAATTTTCCTAAAATATTTAAATATAAGGTATCCTAGAGTAATAATGCCACATTAAGATTGTACCTGTTTTCACAGCTTACTTAAATTAAAGAAAAAAAAACAAATAGGATTCGATACAGCAACGTTTGGCTATGCATACAAGAAAGAACATTTTAACAGAGATGTATTCATAAAATGTAATAGCGTGATTTCTTGGACAATGTTACTTGGCGTTATTACCTACCTATAAGGGTAATAACATGCAAACAAAATTATAAAATAAGAAGGAATAATGACATGTATTTTGTCCAATTCTAAAGATAATAATTCTACAGCCCGAGAATTTGACAAATTTCTCTTACTTACCATTAATTGTGATATCCAGATGCAGTAATAATTATTTCAATTTTCATTTTGTTGACAGGAAAAAAATAGCGTAGTAGTTAGGATGTACATTCTCTTTATTCGTTTTGGTTTTCAACAATGATAATAATTTTCTATTGTGAATAAAACAAATGCTCTTCGGATGTAGTTCCAGCACTACAAAGAATCAACCGGATTAATAAATCCAGTGTTTGGCGTTATTACCCCGATATACGTAATGTGCAGTATATTTTAATACTTTGTTTCAGTATTCCATTACATGGAACACCCATCTTAATTCGCTAATGCCCCAATGTCATCAGAATATTGATATAAATATTTTCCGTTAATTATAAATGGAAGGGGGAGATAGCATTTTTCGTATTTTCAAACAAATTTGTACGTAAACCCCAGTGCCATTCATTCATTTTAATATTTTCGCAATAGAAGTGCTCTAAAACGCAAAGGGTTGAACTACAAACTATCATTGCGAACGCATCCAAAATCTTCCAAACAGTACATGAAAGTACATGAAATACACTACAAATGTATATAATAAACAAGTATTGCCAAATATATATATAGTCCATAGATCATAGATATTAGATCGGGTGTTCCCCCTTACGTATTTCTTTCAGGAATAAGGTCTCAAGTGGAACAAATTTTAGCAGTTTTTTGCGATTTAGATGACTCAGAGCCCTTCTGCACAGAACCCGTCGGTATTAACTCCCGGATTTTTTCATAATTATGCCTAATATTAGCACTTGGCGTTATTACCCACACTGGCGTTATTACCCCTGGACACCACAAATAAAATATTATAATAAATATTTTCATGTTTTTTATATTTCAAATAAGGTGCATTTTTAGATTACAGTTTTTGAAAATTAAGAATAGGCATTCATTTAGTCTGTAATTTGAATGATATTTAAATATTTCTATATTTCTGAAACAGTTTTTGTCTGGGGAAGTAATTTTAATCCATGCAGATAAATTATTCGCGACATACTGTCTTTTTATAACTGTTTTCTTTTTGTAATTGTATTTAAAAATGTCACACAAAAAATGCTCAATTCTTTTGTGTATTTTGTAATCTAACTTAATTCCTTAGGCGCTAATGTTTACGTCTGTTTATTTATTTTCAAATATTTTAATTAAAACTATGTCCAATATAAATATTACTGCTTTGTGCATTTTTCTTTATCCTATTATTGAATTTTTGAATTACATTTTGAAAAAAATGTGATTCCATAGATGTAAAGCTATATACATCGGTATGTTTACTACACACTGTTTAATTGTACGCTGTAAAAGAAACGTAAATCCCCATAATTAGTTTTGTTAAGCTACCGAAATCTATATGCTTACTAAAATTGTGTCTATAATCCGAGGATAATTACATAATTTTTTGTTATTCCAGTTACGTAAAAAGTTTTAAGCATCCTAGTTTCCTAAAAAAATTCTTAGTAAGCTTACAGATTTTATAATTTACACTTCAAATTAATGTCTGTTACATGAAGATTTTTGTTGTTGTTGCCGTTATATAAAAAGTTCTAGCAATACCAGTTTCCCAAGAAACTCTTTGTAACTATATATATATACATATATATATATATATATTTATGTACTAATATTTAGATAATTTTATTACTTTTTCATTATTTGTCTTAAGTGGAAGTTTACAATTTGCTCTGTATTTCAGTCTTTTTCTTAAGTTATTTTCTTCACTCACTTAACTTATTGCAATTTTCTGCAATTAATTTTTTATATTTGTTTTGCAGAGAGGTTTGCTATAATCTCTATATCCGCATAAATTTCCCATAGCCCATTTACATATATTTTAATCTTCAAATATAGGGTGACCATAAATCAGTGTTGCCAAGCGTCCGGCTTTTTGCATCAGGTATCCAAAAAGCAGGAGATTTGGCAGCTCTACTATAATTTATTATAGTGATTTTCTTACCTCCTAAATTTTGATTTAAGAACATGAAAAAATTTTATTTGATATAATAATAATGCACACCTAAAAAAATATTTTAGAAGAAAAATTATGTTACACATTCCTAAAGTTGCAACACTAAGGGCTATTATACTTTTTAAAAAATCTGTAATTCTACAGATGTAAATTTACAAAAATATGTATGCTTACTAAAATCTTATCCGTTATCAAAAAAAGATGTAAATCTGCAAAATTAGTTTGGGAAAAAGAAATCTGTACCTTTACAAAATAATCTATTAAACGTACAGTAATATTACTAAAAGTTTCATCTATAACCAGGGTTGCAGTTATACTTAAAAAAATTCTAGTTTCCCCCCCCCCCCCAAAAAAAAAAAAAAAAATCCACAGTACTTTTATAGATTTTTTTTTATTTAAAGTGCAAAAGTGTAATCTGTTACAGGAATTTTTATTGTTGCCATTTAATAAACTGTTCTAGGAATCCAAGTTTCCAAGAAAATTCTTAGTAACTTTATAGATTTTTCAAGCACTAATATTTAAGTAAATTTATAACTTTCCCATTATTATTCTTAAATGTATGTTTACAATAAGATTCTGTAGTTTCGGTTTTTCTCGAGATATTTTATTTTACTCTGTTAACTTATTACAATTTCCTACAGTTAAATTTTTAATTTTTTTATTGAAGAGAGGTTTGCCAAAATCACTGTATCCCCATACATTTCCAATAGCCCATTTACAGATATTTCAATCTTCAAATATAAGGTGGACGTAAATTATTTACATGATTTACTTACCTATTTTTTTATTTAGGAACACGAAGAAAAAATCTATGACATAGTCATAAAGCACATCTCAAAAAGACTTTTGGTAATACAATGTTAAACATGCGTAATGTTGCAACTCAAAGCATTATCAAACTGTTAAAGAAATTCTGTTATTCTACAGATGTAAAATTACAAAAATATGTATGTTTACTAAAATTATATCTGTATATAAAAAAGATGTAAATCTACAAAATTAGTACTTGAAACAGAAATCTGTACCTTTACAAAATAAGTATTTTATCTGCAACCTGGGTTGCAATTACACATAAAAAGTTCTAGGCATCCCAGTTTCCTAAAAAATCCTCAGTAACTTTACAGATTTTTTTTAAGAGCGAAAATGTAACATGTTACATGAATTTTTGTTTTTACCAATAAATAAAAATTCTAAGAATCCCAGTTTTCTAGGAAAAGTTTAGTAACTTTACAGTATTTTACTTTACAGTCTAGTTAAATAACAATTAAATTCAACAAGTAGTTAATTTTAAATTACATCAAATTTATAAAAAAGGGATTAATTATGTAATAGTTATAATAAACTGACTTGGTGCTCACAGATCATTTATAGCTTTTTGAATTTAAAATAAAAAATCTATTAATTTTTTTTCCGTTAAAAAAGATTTGAGTTACAATTTTGCATTTTTTTTTTTTGTTTTTATTAAAGCTTTTTCAGTTGTAATATTTGTACGCTGTAGAAATATTTTTCTTCATATTCATAAATCAAATGTTATAAAGAACGCAAAAACCGACAATAATTTTATAGACACCCTGTATATTAATTTAAACAAGTAAAAATATTTTTCCAGAAATCACTGTGATACTTTGAAAATATCTTATATGCTATAAAAATAAAATCTCTACGTAATTCGATATTTCTTACTCTAAGATATACCTCCTGCAGCAGATATGAAAACGTTGAAAGCCTAATCAGCAAAAGAATGAATAATAAATGAGAAAAGCTTTGTAGAAAAAAAACATAAAAAGACCGGATTTTTTTTCTTTTTTACTTAAGGTGCGAGAACAGTTTAGTGGTTTTTATCCTTGAAAGACATTCTTGTGGTTTCCCTAGTTACCTACAAGGTTTCTTAGATATTTTAATATAATGAAGAAAATGAGCCATAAAAGTTGTACGAATTACTCGTGAGTTTCAAGGGAAAAATAATGTTGGATAAGTATTAGTTTAAAGGTACTTATTTTAAATATATAATATGAATAATTTCCACAAGCTTAAAAGCTATTTCTCAGATAAAAGTTTACATTTCAAGAAAAAAAAAGTTGAGTTTAATTATGTCTTTGCATATTTTTTTAGTTATAATATTACATTTAAGAAAGACATTTAATCACTTCTAGTAAGCAAAATTTCAGCTAAATTAACAAACTGATTCTTCTGTTAAAACATATAATGAGTGTCGACTTTCTAATACTTAAAAAAAGGATTACCACCACGTTTTTGAAATAGTATAATGTGTTTTATTAATCTGGCATTAAACAATGCAAATGTTACTATTAAAAAAGTGCCAGTCAAGCAATCTGTGGCAAGCAATCTGAATTTTAAAACAGTAAGGAACTGGCAAGACTGCATCTGCTAACTACTGCCATTGTGCAACAATGAAATTGTTTCACCCCCTCCCGGTGTCAAATTGTGGAATTCTGTATGACATTATCCCATTAAAATTGGACATCGCCAAGAATAACTTTGATTCATCTTTTTTTCGAAATGAAACATGTGCATTGTTAAGATGGTTTATTATTTGCTCACATAGTATTAATTATAATAACCTTTCTAGTTATTACAGTTAAACAATTACTTATGTGCTTTTATACAGTTATTATATTTGCCACCTAATCCTGAATATTTTTAAATTTTCATTGGCAAACTTATCCCAAACATGTAAGAATATGAATTATGTTTCACATTTTTAACACACTACATTTAATTGTATTTAGGATTTTTTCGTTTCAATTATTTATTTTTTTACGGAAAATATAACTAAAAAAAATATTTTCCTATGTTTCTCAACACTCTCCAGAATAGTAGAAAATGTTTATGACTTTCCGTGCTCAAATTTTATTAATTATACTTTTATAAGTTATTAAGATTTACTACCGGGAAGTCTCTATTGCCAATGACATATGTGGTTTTTATAGATCATCTACAGGTAACACAAACTCTTTTACATTACAGTGTATGCAAAAAATTATTTATAATACATTAGAAATTTATTACATCACTTCAAATATAATGGGATTCAGTGTTGCCAGTGGGCTACTTTTTTTTCAATTCAGATTTCGTGACTGGCACCACTTTTTTGAAACGGTAAAATTCCCCTTCTTTATTGTGTGATAATTAAGTCATTAAATAGGGCGCATTTTACTGTTTCAAAAAAGTGGTGTGAATCAAGAATTTGAATTTTAAAAAAGTAGCCCATTTGGCAACACTGATGGGATTGATATTAAGTACAGAGGTCTACTTCCACATAGTTTCAACTGCAATATAGTCCATTTACAGGAATGTGCAAATATATCGGTTAGTATTTATGAGCAGTAACATTGTGCAACAAGAAAATTGCTGCAGAAGTGAAAGCGCATTTATTGTCTATGAAATTAATCCTCTGAATATGGATATCGCCATGTAAATTCCTCATTGTCTTTTTTTCGGAAACGAAAATATGCAATGATATTTTTTATTCATATAATAGCTATCGTCAGGGGTGAAAAAATCTAGGCACCAGAAGGTAGTCTGTCACCACAAAATTTAATTCGTTATTTATCATCTAATATTTTTTGTAAAAGTCTTGCAAGAATGCTATTGGACTTTAAGTGAAGAAAACTTTTAAATTTTAGTGGTGAGAGACTGCCAGCTGGTGCTAAGATTTTTGCACCCGTGGTTATATTACTAACCATTCTAATTATTTTATTAATCATATATTTATCAATCTAGGTATCCAATTAATGTTTCCCGTGTTACAAAAGATTGGTGAAGAGATTTTTCTTTACAAAAAACTAGTGACTTTTTTTTTATTTACATATTTCAGATTGCACAATAACAGCAAGAAAAAGTTCTTTAAGAGAAAAATATCGATTAAGTAGCAAAATAAAATGTTGAATTAGTCATATACTTTATGCATTAGGCCGCTGCAATCCAGGGATGCAAGCACGGCGCAGAATATGTTTTATTTCAACCTCTAGAGTTTAAGAGTATTATTTATAATACTTAATCTGAAAGAAAAAATCGTGTCATTAAATAAGACAAAAGATACTGTTAAAATTTAGTGGTACCAATCGTTTATTTGTGGCGAAGCGCTTCGAAAAATCAAAATTTTTAGGGCCAGCGGATACGAATCATGACGTCATCAATAATTGACCGACTTCTCACTAGTGTTGGAATTCTCACCGGAAAGATTTTAAAACCAGTACTCTTTCATTTTAGTTGTGTTATATATATCGTCTTTCAGGGCTCAGGCCATTATTTTTATGTTCTGTCCGTGCAAATGTTTTTCTGATAAAAGCTTTGAAGCATTGTTTTCTTGCAAATGCTGTCAAAGTGTCTGTTAAGTATTTCTGTTTAAATAAACTGGTGCCAATATGAATTAAAAGATAGTCACCTGTGGCAGCCCTGTCTTAAAAAAATAACAAATATTTAAACTTAGTAGTAAAAATTTGGAATTCTCAAAAAAAAAAAAAAAAAAAAAAAAAAAAAAAAAAAATAGGCTGATTGGACAAAATTGTGACAATCAGCATCTGGCTGAATTTTATTCAGCGGTATTCCAATAGTGTACGGATTTTCGTAGCGATAGGAGCAGTACAGATGACAGGTCACGATGTAAGCGCATGAGGTTATATTCCTCAACAAAAATTCCTAAATAATCGGAATACCGATCTGCGTAACATACATACTGTGCAACAAACATTTTATATTCGACCATAGATTTAATTAGCACTCAAATTTTCCGCTGTTTAAAATTCTATGACAGCACTTTGCGATCGTTTGGAAGCATCTATGATACAAACGATGCCTTTTAACGTGCTCCCACGCTATTACATACGCATTTGGCGGGATCTGACAATATCGTGTGCATTCTCAGACCTCTCCGCTCGCTGTAGCAGCATGCGCAGTGATCCTTCTCCTGAAATTACGGAGTTACAACAGTGCCACTTTCATCACGGTGATCTTTATGCAATGCATTCTAAAATATAATACTTCAATAATATCCCATGATAGGCAATGATCACGTTCTATTTAAGATAGTGTCAGATTATTTCCGTATTATTGAATTTTATATGTATAGTCGTAATAATTCTTTTATTCATGCATTTTTACATGCAACAGATGTTGCACTAAGATTTGAATATATATTTAACTAGTTGTACTACAAAAATATCTCAGTTGCCACGTTCGGCGTTCAATTGACGACTTCTTGTAATTTGAACTATACCTGTAAAACTAAAGGTTTAGGAATTAGCTATTGGTCAACTATAAGAAAGAACACTTTATATATTCAGTATGCAAATAAAATGTATCTACACTACGAACGTGATTTGTAGAAAAGTGAAATCATTCCACACATTATTAGTCATACGTGCCGGCTTTTTTTAAACCAAAAAGTTATACTTCCAACCAGAAATTTATTTAATTAATGGATTTAAGTAAATTTAAACCGACTATCACATTTAACACCTAGCACTTTTATTTAAACGAATTTTCTGGTTCAAAGTAACTTTTCATAATTTTAAAAAAGCCGGAGGTTGGCAAGTATGCATAATTCTGTAGGTTTCGTTGATATAAAAATTAGCTGAAGAACATTAAACAACAGTAAAAAAAAACTAAATGTGCAATATGTGTAAAGATATATTATTAGGATTATATAGATTTTGTTCCTATATGAAATCGCAAATGTTACTGACATAACCGAAACAGTAATCAACAATTGATGTACTAAAATTCACTGACTTGTCAGTCTTGCTTAAAAAACAAAAAAAGCTCATACATTTGTATGTAACCTGCTTTTCTAATCCGTTGTAATTTATAAACGTAATTTTTTCCTCCTCCTTCGATATGTTATATTACAAAACTATATTTCACAATCATTTTTCTAATCAATAATTGATTTTTTAACTCGTTTATAATTAAATGTTTATAGATAATTAGCGACATTCGCTTTTGAATTCATTTATCACTGGAGTGCTGAAAATAAATTACAGGTTAATTGGCTTTTAACATGTCTTCGTGTAGCATGCGTTAATTTAAAAATAGAATGCAATTATTATGCGACTGTAGCATTAATTTCTTTCTTTTTTTCTTGCGTATTTTTAAAAGTAATTAGGTTTCTTAATGTTTGAGGTTTCGATGAATCTTTTTGATTAAACGTGAAAAGTTATAGGTTTTTTTTATGCTAATAAGATGTAAAACAAAATATAAACCAGATGAAATAAAAATTTGTTATGCGTTAATTAAAAGATTTACATCCGAATAAATATTTTAATGATCAATATGATTGCGGCGTTAACCGAGTTTTAAAAAATCTTTCAGTGTATAATGCATAAATGAAATTTTGGGAATAAATTCTTTTCCTCATAATTAGTAGATTGCTCAGCAAAATTATGATAATTAGAGAAAATTTAACTTTAGAAATCTTGACTGAACTTAATTTATATGTATTTTAAAGCTTTAAAGGCATAAAAACAAAACGTATGTGTTTGATTGCGGGAAAAACGAAATTATTCCGTTTGAAAGATTTTTTATCTCTTTCTTAAAGCGAAATGCATCTTTTCGAATGATATTCTTCGTGAAACAAAAACGATTTTTATTAAATATTCGATTCGCACCAATGCTGGCACCGAACGTGAAGTTTACGGATGAAAGTTTAAATATGATATTGTTTAAATATATTTAGTGGTATAAATACATTTCATTTTTAATGTTGCGAATCGTATCCCTTTTCTTTTTAAAATTGCGGGTGGAGGTCTTTTTTTTTTAGAATTTATTAGTTTTCAACACGAAAACTTTAATATTTAAATAACCATACAGTAAACTGTAACCATACTCGTAAACACGTATCTGTATTGGTGGCTAACCTAATCAGCTTCATGATAGTACGAAGTGCTAAATTTCTATTGTGTTACATTGATTGCAACACTTCAGATACCTAGTGTTACCAGCAGACTACTTTTCAAATTTGAGATTTCTTGATTGGCACCACTTTTCTGAAATTGTAAAACTCTCATTGTTTTCACTTTAATTAATTAATATTGTCATTAAAAAATCATTAATTTTACTATTTCAAAAAAGTGCTGCAAATCAAGAAATTTGAATTTTAAAAAAGTTGTCCACTGGCAACACTGGATAGACTAATGGTCTCACAATACTCAAACCAAGTATAAAATTCGCGAATGGAAGTTTAAATATAATAATATGATATTATTTAAATATATTTAATGGTATAAATACTTATAATTGTTCATGTTGCGAATTGTATCTCTTTTCTTTTTTTAAATTGCGGGTAAAGATTTTTTTAAGATACGAAAACTTAGTATATATTAAAATATTTATTTAACACTAGAACCGCGGCGACGGGTCATTTTGACCCGGACCAAGCGAATAAGTGTCGATTGAAACCAGAAATTTCTTAGCAGAATAAGTTACTTAAGTTCCGAATTAGGATAGTTTAAACAAATAGATTAAATGGTTTAATTAAAAAATCTGGTATGAGATATTTTTATGAAATTTGAGTAAAATTTCCCGCGGTTCTAGTGTTAAATAACCGTACCGAACACTCGTAAACACTTATTTCCAATTGCGGATAACCTAAGGTTCACAATAGTACGGAGGGGTAACTTTCTGTTGTGTTTCTTTGATTCCAAAACTAGGACTTTAACTAAGACTAACTAGGACCTTAGGACTTAGACCAAAACTAGGACTAACTTAACTTTGACTCCAGTGGGCTACTTTTTTAATTGGCACCACTTTTCTGAATTGGTAAAATTCACATTGTTTTCGCCTAAAGTAATTGTTGTTGAAAAAGCGAATTTGACGAAGGTGTCTTACTTATGGTATTTATGTTTGTAAAAAATGGTAATTGACTAATGTTATAAAATTTTTGATTCTGAATTTAACACGTGTTTAGGATTTGCTATTTAATCTATATAAAATGGCAATTACAGGTGTGCGAAGTCTCCGGCTTTTATGGATACCAGTATTCTGACACAGAAAATGTTCTATATAATTAAAACGTTTGGGCGATTTATAAGGACATCAGTTTCTCTGATATAATAGTGATATGTAAAAATCCGGAAACTTGGCAACTCTGCAAAATATATATATATATATAGAAAAACTTCCATATACGATTATTTGAGTATATTTCATAAAAAAAATTAATAACAATACGATAACGTCTTCAGTACAAACATTATTTCAGAAACTTTTTTTAAGGAATAATATTCCGTTTTATATATATTTGAAATAAGGCCATTTTTATGTTCCAAAGTAGTAAAATTTTGTTATTGGTAATTCCGACTGTGCCTTAGAGATGCATGGTTCATTTACCAACTTTCTACGTTCTCTGTTATAAGAATAAAGCCATGAATAGTAACTTACGAAAAATCTTCTGAGGAACATCAGAATAAAGCCATGAATAGTAACATACGAAAAATCTTCTGAGGAACATCACATAAAAATGTAAAGTAGGAAATAAAAATTACATTACACAAGAGAGATTCCATTTTGTCACCAGATGGCCATTTCGTCATAGTTAAGAATATTTCTCAAATATATTTTTTTTAAATAATGTAATTAAATTATAAAATTGTTTTTAAATTATAGTTTTGAAAAGGAAAACGTAAGTATTACTTGTTAAGATAGTTTTCTTTCTTACGTGATAAAAAATTATTAAATGTAACAAAACTCAATGAATTTAATTTGAGGGATTTTTAATTTTCAAATGAAAATTAAATTTAATCATTCAGAGTATACATGTATAGATTGTACTCACTGTTCGCACTGTTCCTAAAAATTTCGTACCTTCCTACAACAATTTTTAAACAGTAATATTTTTTATATAATTCTACTGTAGATTTTAAACTGACTTTCCATTAAGATTTTTATTTAAAGTACTTGTAGCAATATGTGAAAATTTTAGGAACGTTGCGAGCCCTGTGTACTTACACTTATCCAAGTAAACGTCATACAATTGGCCTTGGCTTTTTCTGATAATCTAAACGAACAGAAAATAATTATTGTAACGGATCTTGCGCAATATAATGGAATATAAAAAGTAAGCAACGTTAAAAGTACCAAATACATTAACTTAGCAGCAAACAGGTTTTAAAACAGCATATAGCATACGGTCGTCAATGTTGAGGGAAATAGAAATTTGCTCTTATATATAAGAGAGACGGGCGATTGAAGGTGACCAATAGTACGTTAGGGGACTGCAAGTAATGACCAATAGGAGAGCGCAAATGAGATAGAACCGAAAGGGAGAGAAGTAGGTCAAGGGAGAGAAAAATGTAATTAAGAAAAAGAGGTTTTAATGTACTATTTCCAACAATTCGATAGTTTCGGGATGGCGAATTCACAATAGACAATATTGTCTATTTTTTTAAAAAATGTAGCATGCTTCCAGGAAATTAAGTTTATGAATGAAAGTAGGTTTGGAAATTATTTTAACTGAACTGAAGTCAACAGTATGGTTCATCTCCCAGCAATGTTTTGCAATGGAGAATTTATTGATTTCTTATTTCCTAATATAATTTTTATATTATTTAAAACGTTTTTTTAAAGAGTTTAGTTTGTCCAATGTAAAAATGACCGCACTCTCAATTAATCATGTTGATGCCAGTACTGTAGGATACTGTACTGAAAATATTTCAGTGTTCGGATCATTTAGTGTACATTAACCCCTTGTGTTTCAGTGTTCCATTGCATGGAACTTCCAACTTCACTCCAAAATGCTCCAGAGAAATAAGAATTCCAGTAAAAATATTTTCCGTTTATTATGTATGGGAAAAAAAGCTTTTTTCCCAGTTTCAAATAAAGGACATGGCCGGATAAGCATTGAAAACATGCCTTTCAATCAAATTTCTTGAGTTTTTTCCAGATATGTCTATTTATCTTACTATGTATTTACACTATTAACAATTTATAAATATTGATATTTTATGACATAAAAATGTTTTTCATTTTTTAAAAAAACATCATTTTCTCAAAAACTACAGTACCGAATTAACTGAAATTAATCGAATTTATATAGACATCAAAGCGGCATAGCTGGGAATTTTTGTACAAGTTTTTGCTATAAAAAGTGTGTGAAAAAACGATTAAAAAAATTACAAAAAAAATCATATCTTATAGTTCTCCGAAAATTACCATTTTCATGTCAAAAATTCCACATATGAGCTCATATATTACATATAAATTACAAAAGTTTGCGCTGAGTACTTCATATAAATATTTACAAAAGTATGTATAAAAAATTATTAAAGCTCATTTAAGAGCGTTATTTGTGCCGGAGCTACTCATTTTCGACGCCCGAAGAATTTTTGGAACAATGTCAGTAGACAATATGTCAACTGATGTATTACAGATTTCTTTAAGCATATAGGCCATGATTTCGACGATAGATCTGCCGATACTATTTCGATATGGAAAACTGATGTTTTGTATCGGAGACAACAGAGGGAAAATATTTTTTCTTTGAAAACAACAACATTTTTCGATTTCGAAATGTGACGACAGTTATTATAATGGTTTTTATTCAAACATTCTCACCATTTTTAACTAAGGGTAATAGGAGTAAGTAGTTCCGTTATTATTAACTTTTCATTACACAGAATTAATAACTAAGTAAATGCGTATGGATATGGTATTGCTAGAATTAGAACCTACCGTAATTTCGGGTGTATAAGCCGCGGATCAAACAACTCTTTTTGGTAACAGAAATCTTATTTAGTGATTCAAGACAAATAATCACGGCGATCTAACTAGTTATATTTGTTTCTTTAAAATTTCTGGGTCGAAAAAGAATTGTTTGATCTGCGGCTTATACACCCGAAATTACGGTACTTCTGTCTTTTACTTCTCCAATGTTATCTGGATTGGGTGTTTTCTCTCATGACAGATTTCTGTGTCTGTATAATTCGGAGATAAATATTAACGAAAGATACATGATTTGAGTTAAAAGGAGAAAAAGAGAAAGCTGACAACATTGGATGATATTTTGTATTGAAAAATATATTTTCATAATTTTGAAATGTTTAATATTTGATGAGATAAAATTATTTTTTATTTTAAATGAATAAATTTTTGTCCAAAAAACTGTCGAACAATTACCTGGAGATTTAAATATTGTAAAAGCATAGCTATTTTTGGCAAATATATTATAAAATTATATGCACACTTGATAATGTATTGCATTATTTTATATATAAAAATAATAGCTTATGAGACGTTTAAATAATGAGAAAATGTCTACTTCAATTTAACCCTTCCGTGGTTATAAGCGCGTATACGCGCCCAGAATACCACTTAATTTGAATTGCGAAATGCCACACTGACACCGGAATTTTTAAATGAAAATTTTAATTTTACAAAGAACGTAAAAAAAACATTTATATATTATGAAATAAATTTGTTTTTAAATTCTGGTGTCATTCAATCATTTTAGTATTTTATAAATAAAAGTGCTTTAACCGTCAAAGGGTTAATGAAGGAAGTTTATCGCTGTGTTAATGAATTCATGTTAAAGTGGTTACTGTTGAAGCTTCACTATTTTAAGGATACTTCGCAATCCTTTTAAATAATAGTTCCGTGGTTTGCGCCTATCTATTTTTAAATAATTTGCCAATCCTTCCATTCCGAATCCTGGTGGCGTAGCCAGAGGGGGGGGGGAGGGGCACTTGAAATCCCTAATTTTGTAAAGATTTCTTCGTTTTATCTAATCAGAAATGTTTAATTATTATTCAATGCGAAAAAAACTTTGCAATTTTAGTGTGTGAAGTGAATGTAGACCCCTCTCTCCTCTGGCTATGTCACTGCCGAATTCTGCCATTTCTCAACGGTTTCCATGAGCCGCCAATAATGGGCTAACAAACTGTGCTACTTGCGATTACAATCTGAAATAATTTAAATAATTAAATTACCTTGCATCCTGTCTTTTTTTTAATATAATTTTCATTTTAACTTTTGCCTTATTAATCCTCGGTGCAACTACTTATCTCAGGATTATAAATAAATCTGATCATAAAATTATTATTATAATATAAATATATGTTACAAACCAAAAAAGTACTTCTAAAATAGTTTATTGGAATATAAATATATCGATAAACGTCGTGACATGATTATATGTAAGATGTAAAGTACTTTATGAGAGAATTTACTATAGGATTAAATGTCAGAAAACTATTCCTCTAAATGTCCCAACCAAAACAAAAAGATTTTAGAGCTAAAGACCTATAAAGCTTTAACTGAAAATACCTTTAGATATAAATTCAAAGTTTAACTGCCATTAATGTCTACTGTGCTACATATGGAAGCCTGCAACATCAGCAATTTCTTTTGATAACTTTCCCTTTTTTAACACTTCGATGAACTAACATCTTTCATAATTCCTATGTGACTGAGAAAAACCATGTTTTACCTGTTTTATGAAAGTTTTACGGAACATTTAATCTTTCACTCGCATTCTTTTGACATTTACGAAGGTATTTAAGGCGTTTCAACAGTTTCTTTATTTTTAATATTACAGAGAGAGAGACGAAAGTGTAAGAAAAATATTTATGAGCAGTTGTATAAATTTACTTCTAATGTCCATTCACATCATGAAGTATTTCTTCTACAGTCAATAATTTTAACATGAAATTATTTAGTAATATTTTGTTAATTGATTAAAGTCAATTTTAAGAAAATTTACGTTACAGCCTTTATATATTTCACGTACTTTTGCCTTATAAAGAAAAAATTATTATAATACTTTTTTTTCTTTTGGTTTTGACGGATTTACACGTTTTACGGGCCAGAAATTCCAAAAAACTTAATTATACAAAATGCCTGTCTGTCCATTCAGGTCCCGCATGTGTGTATGCCCCCTTTGTATCATCAAAATGTGTATAAAACTTGAAGAATTAAAGTATAAAAGAATTGAAGAAATTATATTTAAAACACACACACACACACACATATATGTGTGTGTGTGTGTGTATTAGGGTGGGTCGAAAAAAAGAATTTTTTATTTTTGAAACACTTTAGTGCGGAATTGTAACAAGAGAAAAAAACGGTGTATAAAAAATAAAATCGGTTAATATTTTCCATTCATGCATCGTACTTAAAGTTAATGAAAAATTTCTAAAATTGCGCGTATTTTGTAATATTTTTAAGTGAATTAAAAATATAAAAATAAACACGATTTTTATTTTTTATGCCCGTTTCATGGTTTAGATAATGTTAATCAATAATCTATTTTTTCCGTTCATATAATATTATAGAAAAACGAAATTTTCCCATTTTTACGCAATTTTCATAGTAGTGGCTGCACGTTGATTTCCACACACACCGCTACCAAACCAGCCATCCATTTTGTTGGGTGTGGTATTTACATTCTATTTACATGAATTACAAATATTTTCCATAGAGTAAGATATTTGACTTTCTGTCTTTTTACTGTTTTATTTATATCTACTACACATTTAAAGTTTGATTTTTTCAAGAAATGAGGTATAACAGATCTAGACTTCTGTGTTGCTCGTATACAGCCATCTGTAGCATCATGTCCACATATTTTATTCGAAGCCTCTGTCTCAAGTTTGACGCACCTCGCCACAACCTGCATGTAACATGAAAACTTTTGTATTTCTCTGTATTGATGATGGTCAGAATTGATGATTCATTTAATATCATCTTCACTAAGATCCCAGAGCATTAGTGGAGGTTACACTACACGAGAATTCCTATAAATAATTTCACTGTAATCGGAAGCTTCGATGGTATGAAATTTCTAACAGTCTTCTTTTTTGGATGGAATGGCTGACTTTTAAGATGGGTAGGAACGAAAAAAGGATCAGAGGTGGTATTTAAATGAGTCATGGATTTTTACTGAGAACAAAATTTAGTATACTAAATTATGTTCGTAAAATATAGATAAAATGATATAGAGAGCACGGCAAAGAGTTACATACATAGTCTTCTATGGATGATAATCTCTGAAAGTGTGATTTCTGTAATTTTAAACGCGTTTTAAACTTAATTTTAGTCTTAAATTTTAGTTAAATAGTGGTCTGTATATAAAGATAATAAATAAAACACAGCGCTTTACAAAAGGATTCAAATATCCTTCCGTCTATTGGTATAAATGGCTGAAAGTCCAATTTCTTCCTATTATGCATTTTTAGTACCCTCCAACATATTTAAAAAATGTTTATTATTTCGAATTTAAATTTGCGTTAATTTAGTTGGATTTCTTTGTATTTTATACATGCTATTAAAATTTACTATGTCATGTTGGGTATTCAAAATAAAGTATGTAGTGTTCATACTTTATTTAGACAGACACTGAAGATTATTCCATTAAAATGTGGCCTATGAGGGAATTTTGATATTATGTAAATACATATATAGCACATATAGTTATCGTCTGGTCCATCCGTCTCTCTGTATATTTGTCAGCATATAAGAGAAAAAATGTGAAACCGAATGGTTTTAAATTTAATGCATAAAGTCATTGCAGAATTTTGTTTAGTCATTTCAATTTTTATGAAAATCAAATAAAAACTTAAAAATGTATCAAAAAAAGTTTTCATTCTATTGAATTCTATCATACGTAATTAATTCAGTCATATTCAATGATAGGTAATAATTCTATTTTACGATGGTGATTAAGTCACATTTGAGATAGAGTCATATTAATGTCACACTACTGGATATAATATACAATGTGATTTTAAATTCATGGAACATTTTTTAATGTTGGTACAGTACACTGTAACAATCATTTATTGTATAGGATATGTATGGTCGCAAGCGATGCGTTCAGTTACAAACACCAGGAAGCCATTTTCGTTCATTTTTATTTCAAAATTTCCATTTCATACCCGACAGTTCCTACTCCTGTCTTTAATTTATTTAACCCTTTGAGGGGCAAGCAATTGCGTTCGAGTAATTCTGAACATCCACCGGAAATTTGTAACAAAGTTATATCAAAAAGAGGAAGAGCAATTTCACGATTGTTTTCCACCAAAGTTAGAAAAGTGAAATAACATTTTTCTGGTGTAAATCTTCATCAATCATAGGTGGCACATAATATATACCACCGCCCTCAAGGGGTTAATGCAATAATTTCACGATTTTTTTAAGTAATTTTTTTAAATTTCTCGTAATAAATTTCCTGTTTGGCATATTTATCAGTTTTGCGTTTTCTTTTTCTTTTTTTTTAACTATAAAATTTCAATTTAACATCAGATATTTTCAAAGAATAATTTTTTTCCTTAATGTAATGATGAAAGATCTGTCCTAAATAAAGAAAAGAATAATATATGATTTTCGAGGTATGAAAGAAAATCTTTGTTATAAAAAAGGGCGAAACTGGTCCCCTGGCCTTTGTATTTCAACACGTCATTTGCGCTCATACATTTCTATACAATTAACGATTTTATTTTAAAAAGTTCTACATAAAAATTATTGTGAATAATAAAATTCTATGCTGAGTTTGTAATATTTTACAATTTTCAAATTTAAAGTTTTTTCTATCATATAATGTTTTTTATTAAAAGAAACTTTGAATATGAGATCTGTCATGTGGTGATATAAAATTTATATATGATTATTTGAAAAGCTTTTGACCCTTTAAAATGCTTCTTTCCAACTTACTTTTTCCTAATATAAATGAAATATTAAATCCATTTTTTAACCTTTTCGTTAAAAAATTATTTGAGAAGGATTTTTAAGTTGGCTTTTCAAAATCACTTAATCCTCTTATTTATTTCCGTTCCTTATAGAATAATAAAATTTAGAATAACTTTGTCTATGGAAATTTTATATACAGCTATATCAATTGATTTTAAAAGAAAATGCAAGCGTATGTATTTTTAAATTAAAACATGTTTTAATAATAGATTAATTTAATTTTTTTACGGAAATTTAATGCTCAAAATTTATTCCATTAACCATGTCTCCATTAAAATGTATTTCGTAAATGAACAACTGTTTTTATCAGTTTTTTGTTATGGACAATAAAGATCCATATTTGAACAATACAAGTTATATCATAATCAAGTAAATCTTTATTTGAGAATTTCTCTCTTATTTGAAATCTAAAATAGTTATAAATGTGCTAATAATATTCTGCTGATGAACTGGAGATATACTCAAGAGAGATTTTAGAATTTACAAGTATTTCTTTATTAAGTTTTATTGTTATATTATACCTGATATAGAGCTGAAATAAAACGTTTCGTGGCAGATTTTGAAATGCAGTTATATTTTCTGTTAAAATGTGGACTCTATAAAGAGAAATTTTGAGATTTTTCCTTATAAAATTGTACCCCAGTAGTATACTTTTAGATTTTCATAAAATTAAAAACCTGATAATTTATATGTATATTAAAGCTACTTAAGATATTCCAGGGTGCCTTATAATACTTTGATTTTGCTCTTATTATTTTTTTTCCTATGTCATGCACTGCTAATAAATATTTTTTAATTAGAAAAACAAAACATGTACAAAAGAATATTTCATATTAAAACATAGTTGCTTATAGTATCTGATAAATCTATCGGTATTTCGAATAACTTTAAAATATCATGTAGATAAAAATTTAAAAATATATTTTTAACAATATTTTCCGTTCATAGTTTCTTTTTGTTCATTTTTTACACATGTAAATAATTGTTTACGATTTGTTTCATAATTAAATTCCTTTTTTAAACGTGTAGCACATCTATTGGTAATGTAGTACACTGTGATGTATCTAAATAGCGATAGCAAAAGATTATGCATTTATTATAAATTTGTGGGATAAATTTTGCCTTTTTCTTTAACCCATTAACGCCCGAATTATTTCCTTCGCTAAAATTTAAATTTTGTATTCCCCACCACTTTTAAAAGCAAATTAACTTTTATCTAAATTTATCAAGGATTCTGTCTGGTGAAATAAGGTATATATTTTTCTTCCTCTTTACTGGTGGGAAAACCGCTTTCCTGCTGTTTTTGTAACCGTCCTCAAACGAGGACGCTGGGCGTTAATGGGTTAAGGTATCCGCCTACGTGCAGAGCACTTTTTTTAAAAAAAGGACAGTTTTGAAAAAATATAATAATTTTTTGTTCTATTGCATTACAGAATGATAAGAAAACATAAAATCCTAGCAATATTTTTTTAATATTTAAAAAAATTGAGGTTTTTTATTGGATTTTTAGCAAAATTTCACGTTTACGCCAGACAGCGTACACTCAATTCAAATAAATATATTTCAATTTCCTTTATGCTGCACACTTCTATTACATTTATCTGTGCACTAAACTAGGATTTTTACAATATCTTCAAAAATAGCTGAATTTTTTCAAAATATGTAAAAAAGTACATTTTTTTCAGTAAAAATTACCAATTTTTCATATTTGAGTGCATATAAAATAATTAAATTTTCAAATGTAGCTTAGATCCTAGTTGAGAGCATAGTGAGTGATATGGAAAGCATTCTTACAAAATTTTACTGAAATATCTTTAAAACTTTTTGTGTAATGAAGTTTATCGCACATGGAAATAACGAAAAAAAGATTTTCCAGAAATAGCATTTAAAGATTTATTTTTAGGTAAGAAACTACAATATTTAATTTTTACGCTTAAAATGCACCACATTCTTTTTGTTTTCCTGGTAAGTTTTGCTGTGTGTAGCGAGTGGCGATCTGAATTTTTCATTTCTAGCAAGACATCATGCTTACGCCAGACAGCATACACTCAATTCAAATAAGTATATTTCAATTTCCTTTATGCTGCATACTTGTATTAAACCTATCTGTGCACTAAACTAGGAGTTTTACAATATCTTCAAAAATAGCCGAAAATTTTCAATATATGTAAAAAAGTACATATTTTAGTAAAATTTATCATTTTTTCATATTTGAGTGCCTATGAAATAATTAAATTGTTACATATAACTTACATCCTACTTCAGAGCAAAGTGAGTGACACTGAAAGCGTAATTATAAAATTATACTGAAATATCTTTAGAACTTTTTATGTAATGAAGCTTATTGAACATAGAAATGACGAAAAAAATAATTTTCCAGAAATCGCATACGTGTATTTTCATGTAAAAATCTAATATATTTAATTTATACACTTAAAATGCACCACATTTATATTCAAACCCATTTTTAACTTCTTGGTAGCTCTTTTGTTTTCCTGGTAAGTTTTGCAGAGGATAGCGAGTGACTTTTGATTTTTTTATTCGCTCATCATCAATTTTAAAATGGTTTGTGATCATATTTATTTAATTGATACTCCTAATTGTTAGAATACAGATAAAAGTCCTAAGTGTCCTGAATTATAAATTAAAACTGATAAATTAAAATGATTTATAATCGTAATAGATTGTTCTTTCATAAAAAAAAATGAAAAAAATTGAAGATTTTCACAAAAATGGCATCTTGATGTTTATTAAAATTGCCATAACTCCTCTTCTAATAATCGTAGGAATAAAATTAAAACAGATTTGGAATCGTAAAAGAATGTTCTTTCATATAAAACAATAAAAAAAAATTTCGAAAATTTTCACCAAAACAGCCAATTTGGTGTAGGCAGATACCTTAATGTACCCAAATGGGTACTCCATGACTGAAGAGGTTAACCCATTAATGACTGAATTATTTCCTTCGTTAAAATTCAACTTTTGCATTTTCCCACCACTTTTAAAGCAATAATAAATTTTATCTTAATTTATCGAGGACTTTGTCTCGAGAAAGAAAGTATTTATTTATCGTCCTTTTTTACTGGTGTGGAATGCGCTTAGTTGAATATTTTAAAACTGTCCCAAAATTGGGACGCTAGGCACTAATGGGTTAAATTAGCCATTTTGGGCAGCGTTTGCATCCCTGTAATAGGCAATTAAGAAAAATGACTTGGTCCGTATATTGGAAGAGACCGGTTTTAGTAATAAAAAATAGTAGTATTAATAATAGTAATTGTAATAAAAGTCGATAACAATTTTATCTAATCTAAATTTTATAACTTGTCTGAGTTCACTTTTGTTTTTTCTTTTATTATGTAAATCTCCAACAAAAAAAGATATAATGTAATAGAGATTAAAGGACGAATTGTTTCTTTAACGACAGGAAGTTTACAGAAATTTAATTCTATAATACTTATTATCAAATTATTTTTCTATAGTTTATTGTATTTGCTATCATTAATAGAAAATGGTAATTAGTTTAAGGTGTCTTTAAAAGCAGCTAGCAATAATATGGAGCATATATTAAGTTTTGTGTACGACCTGGTAGAATTATTGCTCATAGAGACTTTTGAAGCTCTTATTCTGGAAGGGATATTGAATATGAGATCACCCAGGGAAGTTGCTTAAAGAAATCCCACGACAAGAGGGAGAAAAGATTCCCTGTGTTTTAAGTAATATCCCTGTTTAAAGTAATTCAATATTATAAATCAGGAAAAGAATGAATTCAATGCACTAAGTTCAAACGTTAGGCAAGAATTCATGCATCACCTTGGACATAATATTTTATATCTGCATTCATTGTGATGATGAGAAAGGGCTAGATAAATGTAGTATTGAAGTTGAAGAAATTAGATATTCTTAAACTTCGTATCTTTAACATACCGCAATTTCGTGTAGATAAGTCGCAGCTCAAACAATTCTGTTTCGACCCAGAAATTTTCAAAAATAAAATGTAACATTTTGTATCGCGTTTTACATTTATCTTAAATTACTGAATGGATTTTCTGGGTCGAAAATGAATTGTTTGAGCTGCGGCTTATCTACACGAAATTACGGTATTAACCCTTTGAGGGGCAAGCAAGTGCATTCGAGTAATTCTGAATTCCCACCGGAAATTTGTAAAAAAATTATATCAAAAATAGGAAAAGCAATTTTACGACTGTTTTCCACCAAAGTTAGAAAAGTGAAATTTAATAAAATTTTTCTGGTGTAAATCTTTATCAATCGTAGGTGGTATATAATATATACCACCGCCCCTCAAGGGGTTAAATTAAATTTACATTTGATATTTTCTGTGTTTTATCATTTCCGTTAGTGAACCGAAAATTGAATCGATCTACAGGGCCTACCCAGTTCGACGAGGAAAGTTGGTCTAAGAACTTCATGTCCTGCCGAGTTGCAAATAGAAAATTTTTATTTATTATTTATTTTTTCAAATTTTTTCTATTTTATTATGCTTTGAGAAGAGCAAATTTTACAAATTTAAAAGAATTAAAATTTTATAAAATGAAACCAATGAATCAACAAGCCTTGGTAGATAGCATAGTTTATGATTTTTTAGGACATGTAATATCGTACGTCATCGCTCAAGAAATAATAAAAATATTTTATTCTGATATATTAATACAATATCATTACTTTAAAAAATATTGTATGGACGCATTCAATGCATCTTTTCAATTGAGTCCTTTTAAATGAATATAATACTTCTTCAAACTCCCAAGACATTTATTTCTTTAATTTAACGACATTAAAGAAATTTGCAGTACCTAAATAATCCTTATATTTGACAATCTTATTAATTCAGGGAGATGAATAACTTAACTAAATAAATCCTTCTCTCCAAATGAATAACTTTGATTCGCTTTTTTTTCCTCTTCAATAGAACTCCTGAGAGTGTCTTTAAAATATTGCATTAGATTTTCTGTTATTTTTAAATTTCATAATAAATCCATTTAAACTGTCTACGCAATTTTTCTTCTTAAAAATTCTTAATTTATCCCAAGAAATAAAAATTAACGAAATTTTTATTCAGTCATTTTAGAATTCTTTGTTTTGTATAATTACCATGAGACACCAGAAATGGATTCAAGAAAAGGAATTCATGTTTTTTAAACAGTGATCCAACGAACATTTAGTTTATTTTAAAAGGTAAGTAAAAATATTTTTGAATCTATACGCTTGAGATTTTTATGGCAAATCTATCTTTTTTCTTATAATTAGTCTCACAGCCAGATGGTTCATCGATAAAAAGTAATTTTAAATTTTATTGAAATTAAAATATGCATGTACTTTAATTTTTAAATTAGTCGATTGTAAGTAAGTGAAGACATACGTTAAAATTTTGAGTACAAATCATTATCAATGAAAACATTATAATATAAAAAATATTACTTTTATTATTATTTATTTTGTTATTTAAAATATCTTCATTCGAATTAAAATAGAAACTGAAAAAAATTAAGGTTTAGTTTATAACGGTTTCAAAAAATTTTTTAAACTAATTTTAAGCAATAATTTAATTTCAGTTTTAGGAAGAATTAATCTTATCAGGGTGGGTATTAAAAAATCTGCAGTCATTATGACATTTTATAGTAGTTTTCTTATGAGTATTTCATAGCTTCTTGAAATGAGATTTATTAACGCGTATTATGTACATAAAAATGCAATTTTGGAACAAATATATTTTCGATGTATTTCGAATTTTTTAGTCAATTCACGGTTTATTGGAGAAGGTTGATTTTCATTATCTCACATGATGAAGCTATGACACGGGTACATTGATTAACAGCATTTACAGCTTTTAAAAAATTGAAATATGTTGAAATAAAAATATTTTAGAATTCAATACGAAAATGTTCGTTTTTTATTTTTATTTTTATTTATTTATTTATTTATTTGCCAGGTCTTAAAACCAGGTCTTTTTGTCTTAAAGCCAGTCTCAAATGAGCATAGAAATAAACATTTATTAATTTTAAAGCAGTTAAAAATCACAAAATACACAATATGAACATTAAATAAAAAAATAGGCATTTTACACTGGTCTCCAAAAGTTAAGATACAACATGTTTTTCGAAGCCATACAGAAAAAAAATGGCAGTCAGATTAAACTTCATAGTTTATATGATTGACAATAATAAGCTTTAAAAAACGTACGCAAAAATTACAGCTACCACTTTTATTTTATAGAAATGAATAGGTATTTGTGAATGAGAGAATAATATGCAATTACGAAACTATCGTAATATTGCATGTGAGTTTTTTGTATTTGAACCGTTGTCGTCGGTCTTATTCACAACAGCCGGTTGAGTCAGGAGTTGCTTAGAAGAAGCCGTTTTCCCGACTCATTTAGGTGGTGGGCAGTAGGGAGTTGTCTCATGCCGATACCGATAGAGGGCTCAATAAGTCTCGCAGTGTAGTCCAACGACTCTTGAATCCATATAATCTGTGTACAGAAGACATTCCCAGGCCGCCCACGTGTTGCGACACCTGCAGAAGACAGGTTACTAGTTATTTCGGCCCGAGGAAAAGACGCACTAATGTGCCGCAACTCAATGCAGACCACTTTCTAGTATAAAGGAAAAAAATCTCCGCTACTAACGTGCGAATACTTCTTCGCAATGCAGGTCTCTATGCAAGGCGACCAGTTGTGTATGTTCTCCTCAACGGACGACAGAGAAGGGCCCGTTTGTGTTGGGCAAGAGAACATGTTTCCTTCACCAGACAATAGTGGGCTTCTGTATTCTTCACAGACGAATCCAGATTCACACTGGAGAGTGATTTAGGACTTCTATTGATCTAGAGAGAACAATGCATTCAATATCATCAATCAAATACTGTCAAAACACCCAAGTTCAGAAACGGCGGAATGGTTTGGGCAGTGATCTCACTCGGTGGCCACAGAGACCTACATTTGTTCCATGAAGAACTCTGACTGGTGCGCAATATCTTGATGAGATTCTTGATTCATATGTGCGCCCATATGCCGGTGCTATTGGCAATGGTTTCATCCTAATGGATGATAATGTGAGACCACACCGAGCTGTGATTGTTGGGGATTATCATTAGGATGACGGTTTTGAGAGAATGGAATGGTCAGATCTCTCTCCAGACTTGAATCCGATAGAGAATCTTTGGAACTATCTTGGAAGACAGGTTTAATTCCTTCTCCAAAGTCATTAAATGAGCTGGAACAAGGCTTACTCCATGTCTGGTCAGAGCTACCTATTTCGGTATTCGACAATTTAATTGTGAGTATGGAAAGTCGATGCCGCCAATGCATTCAAGTCCGTGGTGGACATATTCCGTATCAGAACCAGTTTTTTAATGTGACATTTCAATGCATAATACTGCGATGCACTGATTTCTCTAAAAATGGAATTTTCCACCATGAGTGCTTTTTCGTTTAATTTCATTTATACGTTTAACTTAAGTAAATGTCTATGTCTTATTTAATAAGTAACAGTATAGCGCATATTTTCTCTAAATTTGTTGTTTCTATATTCATTCAGTTGCAAATTAGACGCAAAAGACCGCTTTTACCTTAACTTTTGGAGGCCAGAGTGTATAAAAGGTGACAAAGGTAATAATAATATTAGTTTATTTAAATTTATCAATGTTGATCTTAATCAATGTTCCCTCATGATGGCCACTGTTTGAAAGCCGAAAGTACTAGGAGCTTAAAATAAAATGTCTTTTTGTAACCTTCTAACATCCATATCACTGTTTTATTTGTTTCCTTCAAAGGAAAACTTTTTAAAGCTTTTTAAAATTTGTGTGTGTTATTTGTGACAGAATCAAGGTAGAATATTGCATTTCGTGTCATGAAATTAAAACATTTACATTGCAAGGTGATTCACCAATTTAGTTCTGTCTTAAATGTGACTACTGTTTAATGATAGACATATTTATCTATAATCATAAGTATTGTGCACAGTTATATTAAAACTGATATGCGCTTCATAATAACATACCTAGGGACTTCTTGAAAGTAATCTCGAAAACCACGGAAGATAAAGGAAAAATATCATTTACTAAGCTGTAGAACGCTGTCGATTTATAATGAATTGACGTCTTACACGTAGAAATAACTTTATTAGAAGCCATAAAATATCAACTTTTTGATAACCGATCAACAGCTTAAATAGATCAATATCAGTGTTATACGTGTGACATTACATGTCAGATACTTCTTTTTACAAAAAGATGTATTCAGATTTACTCGCACATGTTTGCAAGGTTAAATTGATTTTAATAAAAAGTTCAAATAGAATATGCTAAAAGTTCTCACAATCGGGAGACGTGCAGAATGCATGATGTATTGCTGCCGATAAGGAACGTATTCAGCATATATAACATGGTATTTTTTAATTAACCCTTTCCGGCGCAGACAAATTCTGCTCGTAAAATGAGAAATTGTTGACTGACAGCGGAATTTACAAAAGACGTTCTTAGAAATTAAGAATTCCCTGATTTAAGCTGTCATTGTAAAAGTAAAATTTTACTAAAATATTATTGGTGCCGCTTGTAAGTTTGGAATTAAAATTAGGTGTTGCCGGAGTGGTAATACTGCGCCGGAAAGGGTTAAATTGTTTTTAATTATTTAACCACTTAATCGTCGCGCCCGAAACATTCACGGGCTGCAAGCTTTACGGCTTTTATTCAGACTAGTTCGATTCCCACCAGTTTTATAAAATATTTTAATTGATTTTATTGTGGTATCATTTTATTTGTCATTAACTAAAATGAGTATTTTTTTCGAAAAAGTGGTGGCAATAATGAATTTGAATTTTTAAACCGTAATTTAATGCGTTCATTTAGGGGTTGAATGAGCTGTCCCTTACTTACATGAGCAAGAAAATCTGTATCAACTTTATAATACCACACTTCTACATCCAAGTAGAGTCAAGGATCGATAATCCGCGCACCCGTAATCCGCAATTTTCTATAATTCGCGTTACTTTACGAATGTAAAAAGTGTAATAAAAAGTAAAAAGAATATACAAATTTGATTTTTTTTAAACTAAAAAATTGAAAAATCATAATAAAACATCTACTTTTTTTTAATATAATTTTTATTTTATTAAAAGTAAAAAAACTGCATTACGGAAGATATGTAATATATATATATATATATATATGTAATTACTTTTATTTAAATGCACATATGTATCAATTTTTTTAATAAAATAACTGTAAAAAGGAATCTTTAGAAATAGCTTATTGGATTAATTATTAGATTTCATATTTGTTTTTTCATATTATACTGATTATAGAATTAAAATGCTGTCTTGGAATAATAAAATGATGTATAATCCATAATACTCTATAATCCACAATATTCTATAATCCGCACAAACTTTGGCCCCCACTTGCGCAGATTATAGATCTTTGTCTGTATTGGCTTATTAAGATTAAGGGTTCCCAAACGGTACGTGAACTGAAAACCAATGTTTTTAACAGAAAATTTCATAGTAGGTATCCACAACATTTGTGCTAAAACTAACTTCCGAAGATGGTTTCTGCGCAATTTGCAAAAAAAGTATAAAACGAAAATCTTTCTAAGAAAATATTGATGTTTAGTTGCCGGAACATTTGGGAGCCCTGAGCTTATGATTAGATACAGATAATAAATAATTCATTGTTGAGATATACTTGCAAACTTCGCTCTTTAATGCTAGGATACTTTGATGTGTGCTACCACAGTGCACAACACATTGACCATACTTAACTTGATTTTCTTGTTGTATATTAAATCTGTATCCAATGGATTTATATCTAATTAAATTTGACATTTCTGCATTCAGTTTTAGTTATAGTTATTGGCTTGTTTAGCTTGTGATTGGATATAAATAATTAACAATTGATGATTCTAAATGGTTTTTTTATTTAATCCATCATTCCATACTATTACATTGACACTTTACGAGTTTATATACATATTTTTAATTTTATTTCAAACCATGATTGTGGCACGTGATATACGTGCAAACTTCTCACTTTGACGCTCGGCTACTATCAGGTGACACAATTTGTAAAACATTGAGAATACATAACTTGATTTTCTTGTTAAAGAAACTGCTCTTTTATTACGTACGCTAGTAAATATGTATAGCATTAAATGCCACATTTATACATCCAATTAGTGGCTTATAAAACTTTTGATTTGATATAAAAATTAACAATTTAGGGCTTCTAATAAATATTTTTTTCTTTAAGCAGTGGCGTAGCCAGAAAGGCCGGGACCAGAATCACTGGACACCACTAATTTTATTATGTTTTTGTCGTTTTATCTAATCAGAGAACTTCTTGCTGAAAATGATGACGAAAAATCTTTTTAATTTTAAAGATATGGACACTGCTTAGACCCCCCCCCTCCTTCTGGCTAAGCCACTGTAATGAAGAAATCATTTCATACTAAATAAATGATACTTTACAACTTAATTTTTTTCCTCGTATATGGAATTATGTTTGAAATATATGTGCAAACATCGCGCTTTAATTCTAGGGTACTGTCAGGTACCACTACATATAGCGCATACCTGTTGTATTCTACTTCATGGCTGTAGCTAATTTATTCTTAAGTTACTTTAACCATTTAACTGATAAATACTTTTGAATTTTTTTTTAAATAATGTCTATTTATTTCATGTTTTTAACAGAATTTTTAATCTTTTATCACCAGTTTTTCAAAAGAGAAATTTTTGCCTAAATGAATCAGAGAAATTCTCGGATTAAATACCGTAATTTCGGGTGTACAAGCCGCAGATCAAACAATTCTTTTTCGACCCAGAATTTTTTAAGAAACAAATATAACTAGTTAGATCGCCGTAAATATTTGTCTTCAATCACTGAATAAGATTTCTGGGTAAAAAAAGAATTGTTTGATCCGCGGCTTATACACCCGAAATTACGGTAATACAAATTTTAAAATAAAATTTTACGCGTGATAATAATAAATTATTATTGGAGTATGGATGCTCGTACGTGGTACGGGCAAATCACGATTTGCAAAAACACATTGCCCGTACGACGTACGAGCAAAACAGGAAAGCGGTTAAGCAAAACAAAAATAAGGAATCACCCTGAGTATTGTTAAATTTATTTTTTATTTTATGAAAATCATTTATACTATTCTTTTTCAATCACGATTTTATACGCTACCTTACATGAAAAACATAAGTTCATCAAATGTTTAACCCATTCGTGCCCAGCACCTTTTGTGCAAATTTTATTTGGTTGGCACCAGTATTTTTAGAAGATTTAAGTTTAGTTCATTAATCACGAAAATGCATCATTTAAATAAAATAATTATTGCTTTTCTTTTTTTACCGGTGTCAAAAACAGTGCTGAATGCACCTTTTGAAGCGTCCCTAAAAAGGGACACTAGGCACTAATGGGTTAAGGTTCGTACAGGACAGAGAAATTCCCTGACATTAGTTCATTTACACACCAGTAATTTTTTATAGAATACCTCCTCTTTTGCTACTGCGTGATTATAAAAGTCGCGTATTTCTATATAAAAACATTGTATTTCAACTTAAAGTGTAGGATCTCATCTTAAGCTTAGTATATATTTATAATGTCTAAAATTAAAACAGTTTTAACTTTTCTCGGGGAGTTTGCGACTCAAAAATTTACAAAATAAATCTATGTATGAAGCTTAAATATGTACACATTACATATGTGCACATTGCAAAATCACTCTTGATTGTATTTGCGAGACAAAATAATACATAAAAATTATTTTTATTATTCATTATCAATGAAAATAATATATCCTTATATGTATGCTAAGAATAAGTGTATAAATTATGTAATTCATTGTTTATAGTATATTTAAGGTAAAAAATAAATAAAGTTTAAAGTTTAATCTCAACTTTTACAATAAATTGTAAAACTTGCAATTATGAAAATCTAACGCCTCTTTAAAATTTATATTGGAAACATATTTCGGCATTGTCGTCATACATCTTCTTTTCAAATTCCCAAATAAATCCAGAAACAACTTTTATATACCGTAATTTCGGGTGTATAAGCCGCAGATCAAACAATTCTTTTTCGACCCAGAATTTTTTAAGAAACAAATATAACTAGTTAGATCGCCGTAAATATTTGTCTTCAATCACAAAATAAGATTTCTGGGTCCAAAAAGAATTGTTTGATCCGCGGCTTATACACCCGAAATTACGGTACATTCTAAAAAAAGTTAAAGGCCAAAAGAATGTTTGCAAAGTAAAACAAGTTTCATAACTGGCAAAGTATACACGTGTTACATAATGTTCACAACACTGCAAAGTCTCGGGCTTTTTGTATACTAATATTTTAATACAGAAAATTGTGTTTTATTTAATTGGAACAGACTGCGAATCTAAAAGAAAAACCTTTTCTCTTAAATAACACTGATTTGCAAAAAGCCGGAGATTTAGCATCTCTCTATTCATACTATTAGGGATGAGATATCTTTGTTTTTTTCAAACCAATATAATTTTAAAGAAAGTGTTATTTTATTTAATCGGAAAATACTGCGATTTAGCAAAATAATTTTTTTTTTCTGTTTTATCGGGATGCAAAAAAAAAGAAATCTCATTCCTGTAATTTAAAAAGTATATATATGTTTTTTCTTCTAACTGAATTTTGAGTAACTACACAAACCTACCTAAAAGGGCAATTTATGTTGTGTGCGGATATTTTGTCCGAAAATATTTTATTGGAATCAGACATTAAATTGTGATAAGTCTAATGAAATTGGTTTATGTTTAATGTTTGAAATTGGTATTAAGCAATTGAGTTATGAAGATAATAAAGCAGGAATGTTTAACGGACAACAAATAGGACAACTGATTAAGGATCCTGCTTTCGCAAATTCAACGAATGAGGCTGAATAAAAAGCCTGGATTTTTTTGGGGCAGTTCACAAAAACATTCCGGGCAAATGCAAAGGAGAAATCTATGTAGAACTGGTAAATGAAAAGCATAATAGTTTTAAATCTCTTGGGTGTACTAGAAGCATTAAAGTGCACTATTTACATTGCCACTTAGAGCATTTTCTTGAAAATAAAGAAGGCACAAGTTATAAACTTCCCGAAAGATTTCCCCACAATATTAAGACTATGGAGGACCGCTACCAAAAAAGATGAGATATGCAAAGGGTTTCAGATTACAGTTTGAGTTTAAAAAGACACTGTTCAAAAATATATTTCAGAATGTCACGGAAAAGAAGCTTCCGAAGCATTCAATGAGTATCAGTTTCATCAGTAACATTTTTCTCTATTTTTGTGAGTAAAAATATTTGTACAATATAATTAAAAAATTATTATTTCAATATGTGTATATTATAATAATAAAAACTAACATTTGTGTACTATAAAAAAATAAATCCTGTATTTATTTTATTTTTACATACATTTTTTAATACATGGATTTACCTTAAAATAATGAAACATATATTTCACAAAAAGTTGTTTATCTTAAAAAACTGAGCTGATAGAGAAAAACTAATGCCATATTTGAATTCAGGACATCAAATTCATATAAAATCAGCTACAAATACCCCGGCACCAAAACAGCTGTTGACCAGTGGTATAATTCCACAAATAAAACCCAGTTCTGAAAAATTAAGTTAGGATTGATGCTATCAAAGATTATACACCGATACTAATAATGTATCTTGCATCAGGTTGGAAAAAACATCTTTTTTTATATTTTTAATAAATTACAGAGAAAACAACATTACAATATTACCCTTTGGCTGAGCAGTCAAGGGGTTAAAAATTAAAAAAACAAGTGGTTATGTCTGATCGAGATCGTTTAATATTTTGTTTAATATTTCTTTCGAAACAACATATCCTTTGAATAATTAATCCAAATTGCGAATTTATAACTATTAAATTCTTACATAGACAGTAGCACCAAAAATTTTAATTTTAAAATAATTATAAAAGGAAGTTATTTATTTTGAATCAAATTAAAAGTGTTCAAAACAAAATTTTAAATAAAACACAAAATTCCAAAATTTTACAAAATCCGAAAAAAGGGATACATAAACAATATTTAAATTTCTAAAAACAAAAAACATTGTTTAAACGAAATTTAAAAAGCCGAATCATTAATAAATCGGAATATTTTTTAAAATGAAAAGAAAATTGAATTCCAAAATATTGTGAATGCCAGTGATTATTTATTACCGTAATTTCGGGTGTATAAGCCGCGGATCAAACAATTATTTTTGGACCCAGAAATCTTATTTAGTGATTGAAGACAAATATTTACGGCGATCTAATAAGCTACATTTCGTTTAAAAAAGTTTCTGGGTCGAAAAAGAATTGTTTGATCTGCGGCTTATACACCCGAAATTACGGTACATAATTATAATAATAATTATAATATAAACAGTTAAATTAGCAAAAAATGCGGAATATTTTACAACTAAATTTCTATGAATATTAAAATTCCAACCTCCAGTACCCGAGTTTCAAATAAGGGCCTTCTATTTTTAGCTAATTGCTTTATATCAAAGCTATGATATCTACACGGAAAACATAGGAAGTAAGGTTCTCTTTTTAAATTTAAATTGCAAATTGAACGGGTGGCATTGAAAAAATTTATTTAATTAAAATAATGGACTTTTTCAAAATTTTATGATTTGTCGTGTGACAGGAGCTATTCAGCTGTAACTATACAGAATTTGGGGTCTCTGATTTATACAGCTTTTGTGTACGGACGAATGAATAGGGTTTCGTCAAGTGAACAAAACCCTAAATAAACGGTCAGGTGCGAGCACCAGTAGCGGCTCGTCAGGGGGTGCTGCATCGATTTTTTCACACCACAAAAATTTTACAGCAATTTCAGTTTATTTTAATTAACAAAATTGTTCGAACAAATAACATAAAATATTCTGTTAAATTTTAGTAGTTAGAAATTTGATGCAGCGGTCCCTGATGAGCCGCTACTGGCGAGCACTATTCTGGCTGAAAGGGTTCTGCACAATAAATATATGAACTATTAATTGTATTGTATTATTATAAAAACCTTTTCTAAAAGAATTATAAGATTTTGTAAAAAAGTATACATCATAGGGTTCGGTATAAATACTAGAAAAGTATGAATGTTTGTATAATAATATTTTAAAGAGATGTGCAGCCTAAATAATATCAGATATTGCTATCCTGTGTAACTCTTTTTTTTAATCTTATTTTAACCAGCTTTCTTTTTTTTATTTTAAATTCGGTACGGATAATAAACTATTGTGCATATTTAAACTTCATTTGACTTTTTTCAAAAGTAAAATCAATGCAGTAACAATCATTTATTTTTACAGTGTAACTAAAATAGTGCCTTGTTTAAAATTAAAACTAAGCATTGTTCCAAGCGCGCTTTGAAAGTGTGTCACAAATTTACAACACCACCATGGTCCGTGCCACGTTTTACACATAGATTTTAACCCTAGAAAGGCTGGAAAATTTACTCAAGTTTTATAAAATATTTCACACCAGAATTTTGATTTAAATTAGTTTAAATTTCTTATTTAACATTTTTCTTCTTTATACCTTTTAAACTGTTTTTATAATAAAATTTCGGGTTTGAACAGTAATATGTACATATGGTAGAAGTTGAAAAAATCGCTCTTGGCTATTCTAGTGTTAACACTAGAACGCCCGAACGGAGTCGATACGACTCCAACCATGTAATTAAATTTAATTTCGAGCCAGAAAATTTTTCTTGAAATAAGTTAAGTTTCAAACATGCCGATTTACGTTAAATAAATCAATTAAATAATTTCAAATAAAAATTCTAGTGTGAAATATTATTATGAAACTTCAGTAAAATTTCCGGGCGTACTAGTGTTAATTAACTTTTAAAGACACGATAGGTACATTGCGAGATCCACTCAATGCAAACTAGTCGTTAATTCCATAGTATTTATCCACACAGTGCTATTTTTAGATAACTAGACTTAGTGGCAAGAAATCGTCTTTTACAAGACAACTTTCTTGATACAATAACATAAAAATCATTCTTTTAACACATTCGCTGCCGATCACGCACCAGCGCGTGATATGGCGCCAGCGTTAAGGGGCGACTCACGCGCCAGCGCGTGATCTGGGGTGATGTCTCAATAGCCAGTTTCGCGCTGGCACGGGAAAATCTTTCACTTATTCTTACTTATAAAAAGTAAATCGGCTTCTGGGAAAAAAACCACTTCTACAGAGCGGCACTAACTATCATCACATCTTCACGTAAGTGTTAAAAGTCGTGGGAATTGTAAAATTTAAATTTTAATGAAGAAAATAATTTAGCGTTAATGGGTTAGTTCTAGTTAGATTAGTCTGTTTTTAACACTTAGACGTTTATTACTTTTGTACTGCTGCTGGGCACAACATCATACCAATATATCATTAAAAGTTGTAATCTAGACTTTAAAAGCCAATGGCACATAGGTTACGCCGCCCTGTTATTATGTATTTCCAAACAATCTGTATCTTTATGGGTTAATATATTTTCTAATTTCCGACGATTTTATAAAAACCATTATTAGGGTATCTGCCTACCTGCAGAGCACTTTTTTTAAAGGACAGTTTTAAAAAATATATAATAATTTTTAGTTCTATTGTACTACAGAATAATAAAAAAACATAAAATCCTAGCAATAACTTTTTAATATTTTCAATAATTGGGGTTTTTTCTGGTTTTTTTTAGTTAAATTTCATATTTACGCCAGACAGCGTACACTCAATTCAAGTAAATATATTTCATTTTCATTTATACTGCACATTTCTATAACACTTATCTGTGTTTTAAAATAGCTTCAAAAATAACCGAAAATTTTCAAAATATGCAAAAAAGTACATTTCTTTAGTAAAAATTACCATTTTTCGTACTTGAGTGTCTATAAAATAATTAAATTATTACATATAGCTTAGATCGTAGTTCAGAGCATAGTAAGTGATATTGAAAGCACTCTTACAAAATTTCACTGAAATATCTTTAAAACTTTTTATGTAATGAAATTTTTCGCACATGGAAATAACGAAATAATTGAATTTCCAGAAATCGCATTTAAAGGTTTCTCTTTAGATAAAAAACTACTATATTTAATTGTTACGCTTAACATGCACCAGATTTATAGTTTAACCCTTCCTTAACTTTATTTTTAACTTCTTAGAAGCTTTTTTTGTTTTCCTGTTTAGTTTTCCTGAGTATAGCGAGAGACGATTTGAATTTTTTATTCCTAGCAAAATATCATGCTTACGCCAGACAGCGTACACTCAATTCAAATAAATATATTTCAATTTCCTTTATGCTGCACACTTCTATTACACATATCTGTACACAGAATTTTTTCATATTTGAGTTCCTATAAAATAATTAAATTATCACATATAGCCTAGATCCTACTTCAGACCATAGCGAGTGACATTGAAAGCATACTTACCAAATTTCCCTGAAATATCTTTACAACTTTTTTTGTAATGAAACTTATCGAACATAGAAATAACGAAAAATTTCATTTTCCATAAATCGCATAAATTTATATTGTTGTAAAAATCTAATATATTTAATTTATACACTTAAAATGCACCATATTTATATCCTAGCCCATTCTTAACTTCTATTTAACCATTTTTAACTTCTTAATACCTCTTTTCGTTTTCATGATAAGTTTTGCAGAGGATAGCGATTGACATTTTGAATTTTTTATTCGCTCATCATCAATTTTAAAATAGTTTGTGATCATATTTTGTTCAACTGATACTCCTAATTGTTCGAATGCAGGCAAAAGTCCTAAATATTCTCAATTATAATAATGTTTTTATAGGTTCAATTTATGTAAAACAACGTAAGAAAATCATGCAGAGAAAACATAGTTTATATTTTTCCTGGCCTTAATACGCCCACTTCTTGTATTTAGCCCATTACTTCTTGTTTGTTAAAATTACCGTAACTGCTGTTCTAATAAGCGTAGGAATAAAAGTAAAACAGATTAGGAATCGTAAAAGATTGATCCTTGATATGGAATAATAAAAAAAAATTCGAAAACCTTCACCAAAACAGCCAATTTGATGTAGGCAGACACCTTAATAATACTTTTATATTTCTATTATGATAGCGCTCTTCAACACACTGGCTGAATGCCAGAAAATAGAAATTTGTGTGTAACGAAAAAATGTTCTTTTCTCAGAAATTGTGTATCCAAATTTTCCCACAAAGTTTAAATTAATGCCTACTACCTCTAATTTTCCATAATTTTAGTTTCAACAGATTCAGAAATAGATGCTGGGGAACACATTTTTTGCTCTACATTTTCGACTATATCTCTAAAAATATAATACCTAAAATTAAATTAAATGTTTTTTTTTAATTCAACGTTACAAAAAACTTTCACGCGATACCCTACTCGATACACAAGGACAAGAATTTTTTTCAAGTAACTTAATTAGCCCATCTACCCTAAATTTATTTGGGAAAGTTTAAAAAACAATAGTCTTTATTACTTCTCACAATTTGAACTTTACACCTTCCAACATTTACGTGTAAAATATCTGTGTGACAAACAGATGAATAAATAAACTCGTGGTGGATCTTATAATGGTTCTGTTTTCAATTTTAAGTACGAAACCCTAAAACAGGGTCCGCAGACTCCTTATATTTTGTAAGGACTCTGGCACCACTATTAATGACAAGAAAATTTATATTTAATTTTTAAGATACACATTTCGCAACCACCTTCTCGTTTCGCAATTTTCGCAAAAATTTTCTGCAGTGAAATACATTGAAAATACTGTAAAAATTTAGTGGTAGATCTGTGCGAACTCTGTAAAAATGTGAAAAAAGAAAAAACTGTCATCTATTTGACATGTTTCGTTTCTGTTACATACAGTAGTTCATGTTCATACACAATTGTTGAAGAGAAACACTTCCTACAGTAAATAACCTACTTGTGGTTTTTATCTTCCAAAGATAGTTCTGCTAATGATTTGAATAAAATTAAAAGCTGTTCATGCGTCTATTCATTTATTCTCTACAGCTTGAATAGTCGTTCCTCAAATCCTGTGGAACCTTCATGACTCAATTGCCATTGCGGTCTATTGAGATTTGCTAGGTACATGAATATTTTAAACCAAAAACAGTTTTGTTTCAAGTTTCTCAATAAAAAATACATCAAATATATTCCATATTAGAAAAAACACAGATTTTTTAAAAATTGATTTATATCAGGCTTTGAAGTTGCTAATCATAGTCGTACATTACATTTTTTTCTAATTTATGAAACTTGAACATAATTTTTCAATGTATAATTTATAGATCTCTTGTCAATGATTCTTTATTATCGCTAAGAATCGCTTATAAAAAAATTCCTATTTTCCGGTTCATTAATACGATGTCAAAAAGGCATGGTCGCATAATTTTACTTCACATTTTAACAATAAAAATTAGGAATCATTCTCAGCACTTTAAAAAGTTAATAATAACGCAAAAAATGAGAAAAAATAAAGTAATATATTTTAAGATATAAAAGGATTTTCGTTCAGAAAAATACGTACGTGGATTTGATAAAACTGCACATTTTTTCATTTCTGTAAGTAACACTCAAGAATAAATAATTATTAAATGGAAACGTTGGTCTTCTAGTTGTATTGTAATTTAGTTACGTTTCTTTTAATGTAATTGAATAAAAACTTATATTTTTATTTGATCTTAGAAAAAGCTTGAAAAATTCAAGCAGTACATTTGCTATTATTATTTTTTTAATTTCGAAAATAAACTTCAAAATACTGGAATTGTCTTGAACCTAACGTAAAATGTGTATGCATATACAAATTTTACATAACAGATTAACGGATTATAAATGCTGCTTTTTATATGATCAAACATTCCTGTGAAATAAAATGGAAAAAAATGACATTTCTTTTTGTTCATTTGTTTTATTAATAAAAAACATTGTAAATTTTCGTAAAAATATTATTTATCTAAAAATAAAGGTAAACTTAAATTTTATTAATTCTGGATCTGAATCCTCTATCTTGAGATATTTAAAATTTAATTTTCCTAAAATATTTAAATATAAGGTATCCTAGAGTAATAATGCCACATTAAGATTGTACCTGTTTTCACAGCTTACTTAAATTAAAGAAAAAAAAACAAATAGGATTCGATACAGCAACGTTTGGCTATGCATACAAGAAAGAACATTTTAACAGAGATGTATTCATAAAATGTAATAGCGTGATTTCTTGGACAATGTTACTTGGCGTTATTACCTACCTATAAGGGTAATAACATGCAAACAAAATTATAAAATAAGAAGGAATAATGACATGTATTTTGTCCAATTCTAAAGATAATAATTCTACAGCCCGAGAATTTGACAAATTTCTCTTACTTACCATTAATTGTGATATCCAGATGCAGTAATAATTATTTCAATTTTCATTTTGTTGACAGGAAAAAAATAGCGTAGTAGTTAGGATGTACATTCTCTTTATTCGTTTTGGTTTTCAACAATGATAATAATTTTCTATTGTGAATAAAACAAATGCTCTTCGGATGTAGTTCCAGCACTACAAAGAATCAACCGGATTAATAAATCCAGTGTTTGGCGTTATTACCCCGATATACGTAATGTGCAGTATATTTTAATACTTTGTTTCAGTATTCCATTACATGGAACACCCATCTTAATTCGCTAATGCCCCAATGTCATCAGAATATTGATATAAATATTTTCCGTTAATTATAAATGGAAGGGGGAGATAGCATTTTTCGTATTTTCAAACAAATTTGTACGTAAACCCCAGTGCCATTCATTCATTTTAATATTTTCGCAATAGAAGTGCTCTAAAACGCAAAGGGTTGAACTACAAACTATCATTGCGAACGCATCCAAAATCTTCCAAACAGTACATGAAAGTACATGAAATACACTACAAATGTATATAATAAACAAGTATTGCCAAATATATATATAGTCCATAGATCATAGATATTAGATCGGGTGTTCCCCCTTACGTATTTCTTTCAGGAATAAGGTCTCAAGTGGAACAAATTTTAGCAGTTTTTTGCGATTTAGATGACTCAGAGCCCTTCTGCACAGAACCCGTCGGTATTAACTCCCGGATTTTTTCATAATTATGCCTAATATTAGCACTTGGCGTTATTACCCACACTGGCGTTATTACCCCTGGACACCACAAATAAAATATTATAATAAATATTTTCATGTTTTTTATATTTCAAATAAGGTGCATTTTTAGATTACAGTTTTTGAAAATTAAGAATAGGCATTCATTTAGTCTGTAATTTGAATGATATTTAAATATTTCTATATTTCTGAAACAGTTTTTGTCTGGGGAAGTAATTTTAATCCATGCAGATAAATTATTCGCGACATACTGTCTTTTTATAACTGTTTTCTTTTTGTAATTGTATTTAAAAATGTCACACAAAAAATGCTCAATTCTTTTGTGTATTTTGTAATCTAACTTAATTCCTTAGGCGCTAATGTTTACGTCTGTTTATTTATTTTCAAATATTTTAATTAAAACTATGTCCAATATAAATATTACTGCTTTGTGCATTTTTCTTTATCCTATTATTGAATTTTTGAATTACATTTTGAAAAAAATGTGATTCCATAGATGTAAAGCTATATACATCGGTATGTTTACTACACACTGTTTAATTGTACGCTGTAAAAGAAACGTAAATCCCCATAATTAGTTTTGTTAAGCTACCGAAATCTATATGCTTACTAAAATTGTGTCTATAATCCGAGGATAATTACATAATTTTTTGTTATTCCAGTTACGTAAAAAGTTTTAAGCATCCTAGTTTCCTAAAAAAATTCTTAGTAAGCTTACAGATTTTATAATTTACACTTCAAATTAATGTCTGTTACATGAAGATTTTTGTTGTTGTTGCCGTTATATAAAAAGTTCTAGCAATACCAGTTTCCCAAGAAACTCTTTGTAACTATATATATATACATATATATATATATATATTTATGTACTAATATTTAGATAATTTTATTACTTTTTCATTATTTGTCTTAAGTGGAAGTTTACAATTTGCTCTGTATTTCAGTCTTTTTCTTAAGTTATTTTCTTCACTCACTTAACTTATTGCAATTTTCTGCAATTAATTTTTTATATTTGTTTTGCAGAGAGGTTTGCTATAATCTCTATATCCGCATAAATTTCCCATAGCCCATTTACATATATTTTAATCTTCAAATATAGGGTGACCATAAATCAGTGTTGCCAAGCGTCCGGCTTTTTGCATCAGGTATCCAAAAAGCAGGAGATTTGGCAGCTCTACTATAATTTATTATAGTGATTTTCTTACCTCCTAAATTTTGATTTAAGAACATGAAAAAATTTTATTTGATATAATAATAATGCACACCTAAAAAATATTTTAGAAGAAAAATTATGTTACACATTCCTAAAGTTGCAACACTAAGGGCTATTATACTTTTTAAAAAATCTGTAATTCTACAGATGTAAATTTACAAAAATATGTATGCTTACTAAAATCTTATCCGTTATCAAAAAAAGATGTAAATCTGCAAAATTAGTTTGGGAAAAAGAAATCTGTACCTTTACAAAATAATCTATTAAACGTACAGTAATATTACTAAAAGTTTCATCTATAACCAGGGTTGCAGTTATACTTAAAAAAATTCTAGTTTCCCCCCCCCCCCCCCAAAAAAAAAAAAAAAAATCCACAGTACTTTTATAGATTTTTTTTTATTTAAAGTGCAAAAGTGTAATCTGTTACAGGAATTTTTATTGTTGCCATTTAATAAACTGTTCTAGGAATCCAAGTTTCCAAGAAAATTCTTAGTAACTTTATAGATTTTTCAAGCACTAATATTTAAGTAAATTTATAACTTTCCCATTATTATTCTTAAATGTATGTTTACAATAAGATTCTGTAGTTTCGGTTTTTCTCGAGATATTTTATTTTACTCTGTTAACTTATTACAATTTCCTACAGTTAAATTTTTAATTTTTTTATTGAAGAGAGGTTTGCCAAAATCACTGTATCCCCATACATTTCCAATAGCCCATTTACAGATATTTCAATCTTCAAATATAAGGTGGACGTAAATTATTTACATGATTTACTTACCTATTTTTTTATTTAGGAACACGAAGAAAAAATCTATGACATAGTCATAAAGCACATCTCAAAAAGACTTTTGGTAATACAATGTTAAACATGCGTAATGTTGCAACTCAAAGCATTATCAAACTGTTAAAGAAATTCTGTTATTCTACAGATGTAAAATTACAAAAATATGTATGTTTACTAAAATTATATCTGTATATAAAAAAGATGTAAATCTACAAAATTAGTACTTGAAACAGAAATCTGTACCTTTACAAAATAAGTATTTTATCTGCAACCTGGGTTGCAATTACACATAAAAAGTTCTAGGCATCCCAGTTTCCTAAAAAATCCTCAGTAACTTTACAGATTTTTTTTAAGAGCGAAAATGTAACATGTTACATGAATTTTTGTTTTTACCAATAAATAAAAATTCTAAGAATCCCAGTTTTCTAGGAAAAGTTTAGTAACTTTACAGTATTTTACTTTACAGTCTAGTTAAATAACAATTAAATTCAACAAGTAGTTAATTTTAAATTACATCAAATTTATAAAAAAGGGATTAATTATGTAATAGTTATAATAAACTGACTTGGTGCTCACAGATCATTTATAGCTTTTTGAATTTAAAATAAAAAATCTATTAATTTTTTTTCCGTTAAAAAAGATTTGAGTTACAATTTTGCATTTTTTTTTTTTTGTTTTTATTAAAGCTTTTTCAGTTGTAATATTTGTACGCTGTAGAAATATTTTTCTTCATATTCATAAATCAAATGTTATAAAGAACGCAAAAACCGACAATAATTTTATAGACACCCTGTATATTAATTTAAACAAGTAAAAATATTTTTCCAGAAATCACTGTGATACTTTGAAAATATCTTATATGCTATAAAAATAAAATCTCTACGTAATTCGATATTTCTTACTCTAAGATATACCTCCTGCAGCAGATATGAAAACGTTGAAAGCCTAATCAGCAAAAGAATGAATAATAAATGAGAAAAGCTTTGTAGAAAAAAAACATAAAAAGACCGGATTTTTTTTCTTTTTTACTTAAGGTGCGAGAACAGTTTAGTGGTTTTTATCCTTGAAAGACATTCTTGTGGTTTCCCTAGTTACCTACAAGGTTTCTTAGATATTTTAATATAATGAAGAAAATGAGCCATAAAAGTTGTACGAATTACTCGTGAGTTTCAAGGGAAAAATAATGTTGGATAAGTATTAGTTTAAAGGTACTTATTTTAAATATATAATATGAATAATTTCCACAAGCTTAAAAGCTATTTCTCAGATAAAAGTTTACATTTCAAGAAAAAAAAAGTTGAGTTTAATTATGTCTTTGCATATTTTTTTAGTTATAATATTACATTTAAGAAAGACATTTAATCACTTCGAGTAAGCAAAATTTCAGCTAAATTAACAAACTGATTCTTCTGTTAAAACATATAATGAGTGTCGACTTTCTAATACTTAAAAAAAGGATTACCACCACGTTTTTGAAATAGTATAATGTGTTTTATTAATCTGGCATTAAACAATGCAAATGTTACTATTAAAAAAGTGCCAGTCAAGCAATCTGTGGCAAGCAATCTGAATTTTAAAACAGTAAGGAACTGGCAAGACTGCATCTGCTAACTACTGCCATTGTGCAACAATGAAATTGTTTCACCCCCTCCCGGTGTCAAATTGTGGAATTCTGTATGACATTATCCCATTAAAATTGGACATCGCCAAGAATAACTTTGATTCATCTTTTTTTCGAAATGAAACATGTGCATTGTTAAGATGGTTTATTATTTGCTCACATAGTATTAATTATAATAACCTTTCTAGTTATTACAGTTAAACAATTACTTATGTGCTTTTATACAGTTATTATATTTGCCACCTAATCCTGAATATTTTTAAATTTTCATTGGCAAACTTATCCCAAACATGTAAGAATATGAATTATGTTTCACATTTTTAACACACTACATTTAATTGTATTTAGGATTTTTTCGTTTCAATTATTTATTTTTTTACGGAAAATATAACTAAAAAAAATATTTTCCTATGTTTCTCAACACTCTCCAGAATAGTAGAAAATGTTTATGACTTTCCGTGCTCAAATTTTATTAATTATACTTTTATAAGTTATTAAGATTTACTACCGGGAAGTCTCTATTGCCAATGACATATGTGGTTTTTATAGATCATCTACAGGTAACACAAACTCTTTTACATTACAGTGTATGCAAAAAATTATTTATAATACATTAGAAATTTATTACATCACTTCAAATATAATGGGATTCAGTGTTGCCAGTGGGCTACTTTTTTTTCAATTCAGATTTCGTGACTGGCACCACTTTTTTGAAACGGTAAAATTCCCCTTCTTTATTGTGTGATAATTAAGTCATTAAATAGGGCGCATTTTACTGTTTCAAAAAAGTGGTGTGAATCAAGAATTTGAATTTTAAAAAAGTAGCCCATTTGGCAACACTGATGGGATTGATATTAAGTACAGAGGTCTACTTCCACATAGTTTCAACTGCAATATAGTCCATTTACAGGAATGTGCAAATATATCGGTTAGTATTTATGAGCAGTAACATTGTGCAACAAGAAAATTGCTGCAGAAGTGAAAGCGCATTTATTGTCTATGAAATTAATCCTCTGAATATGGATATCGCCATGTAAATTCCTCATTGTCTTTTTTTCGGAAACGAAAATATGCAATGATATTTTTTATTCATATAATAGCTATCGTCAGGGGTGAAAAAATCTAGGCACCAGAAGGTAGTCTGTCACCACAAAATTTAATTCGTTATTTATCATCTAATATTTTTTGTAAAAGTCTTGCAAGAATGCTATTGGACTTTAAGTGAAGAAAACTTTTAAATTTTAGTGGTGAGAGACTGCCAGCTGGTGCTAAGATTTTTGCACCCGTGGTTATATTACTAACCATTCTAATTATTTTATTAATCATATATTTATCAATCTAGGTATCCAATTAATGTTTCCCGTGTTACAAAAGATTGGTGAAGAGATTTTTCTTTACAAAAAACTAGTGACTTTTTTTTTATTTACATATTTCAGATTGCACAATAACAGCAAGAAAAAGTTCTTTAAGAGAAAAATATCGATTAAGTAGCAAAATAAAATGTTGAATTAGTCATATACTTTATGCATTAGGCCGCTGCAATCCAGGGATGCAAGCACGGCGCAGAATATGTTTTATTTCAACCTCTAGAGTTTAAGAGTATTATTTATAATACTTAATCTGAAAGAAAAAATCGTGTCATTAAATAAGACAAAAGATACTGTTAAAATTTAGTGGTACCAATCGTTTATTTGTGGCGAAGCGCTTCGAAAAATCAAAATTTTTAGGGCCAGCGGATACGAATCATGACGTCATCAATAATTGACCGACTTCTCACTAGTGTTGGAATTCTCACCGGAAAGATTTTAAAACCAGTACTCTTTCATTTTAGTTGTGTTATATATATCGTCTTTCAGGGCTCAGGCCATTATTTTTATGTTCTGTCCGTGCAAATGTTTTTCTGATAAAAGCTTTGAAGCATTGTTTTCTTGCAAATGCTGTCAAAGTGTCTGTTAAGTATTTCTGTTTAAATAAACTGGTGCCAATATGAATTAAAAGATAGTCACCTGTGGCAGCCCTGTCTTAAAAAAATAACAAATATTTAAACTTAGTAGTAAAAATTTGGAATTCTCAAAAAGAAAAAAAAAAAAAAAAAAAAAAAATAGGCTGATTGGACAAAATTGTGACAATCAGCATCTGGCTGAATTTTATTCAGCGGTATTCCAATAGTGTACGGATTTTCGTAGCGATAGGAGCAGTACAGATGACAGGTCACGATGTAAGCGCATGAGGTTATATTCCTCAACAAAAATTCCTAAATAATCGGAATACCGATCTGCGTAACATACATACTGTGCAACAAACATTTTATATTCGACCATAGATTTAATTAGCACTCAAATTTTCCGCTGTTTAAAATTCTATGACAGCACTTTGCGATCGTTTGGAAGCATCTATGATACAAACGATGCCTTTTAACGTGTTCCCACGCTATTACATACGCATTTGGCGGGATCTGACAATATCGTGTGCATTCTCAGACCTCTCCGCTCGCTGTAGCAGCATGCGCAGTGATCCTTCTCCTGAAATTACGGAGTTACAACAGTGCCACTTTCATCACGGTGATCTTTATGCAATGCATTCTAAAATATAATACTTCAATAATATCCCATGATAGGCAATGATCACGTTCTATTTAAGATAGTGTCAGATTATTTCCGTATTATTGAATTTTATATGTATAGTCGTAATAATTCTTTTATTCATGCATTTTTACATGCAACAGATGTTGCACTAAGATTTGAATATATATTTAACTAGTTGTACTACAAAAATATCTCAGTTGCCACGTTCGGCGTTCAATTGACGACTTCTTGTAATTTGAACTATACCTGTAAAACTAAAGGTTTAGGAATTAGCTATTGGTCAACTATAAGAAAGAACACTTTATATATTCAGTATGCAAATAAAATGTATCTACACTACGAACGTGATTTGTAGAAAAGTGAAATCATTCCACACATTATTAGTCATACGTGCCGGCTTTTTTTAAACCAAAAAGTTATACTTCCAACCAGAAATTTATTTAATTAATGGATTTAAGTAAATTTAAACCGACTATCACATTTAACACCTAGCACTTTTATTTAAACGAATTTTCTGGTTCAAAGTAACTTTTCATAATTTTAAAAAAGCCGGAGGTTGGCAAGTATGCATAATTCTGTAGGTTTCGTTGATATAAAAATTAGCTGAAGAACATTAAACAACAGTAAAAAAAAACTAAATGTGCAATATGTGTAAAGATATATTATTAGGATTATATAGATTTTGTTCCTATATGAAATCGCAAATGTTACTGACATAACCGAAACAGTAATCAACAATTGATGTACTAAAATTCACTGACTTGTCAGTCTTGCTTAAAAAACAAAAAAAGCTCATACATTTGTATGTAACCTGCTTTTCTAATCCGTTGTAATTTATAAACGTAATTTTTTCCTCCTCCTTCGATATGTTATATTACAAAACTATATTTCACAATCATTTTTCTAATCAATAATTGATTTTTTAACTCGTTTATAATTAAATGTTTATAGATAATTAGCGACATTCGCTTTTGAATTCATTTATCACTGGAGTGCTGAAAATAAATTACAGGTTAATTGGCTTTTAACATGTCTTCGTGTAGCATGCGTTAATTTAAAAATAGAATGCAATTATTATGCGACTGTAGCATTAATTTCTTTCTTTTTTTCTTGCGTATTTTTAAAAGTAATTAGGTTTCTTAATGTTTGAGGTTTCGATGAATCTTTTTGATTAAACGTGAAAAGTTATAGGTTTTTTTTATGCTAATAAGATGTAAAACAAAATATAAACCAGATGAAATAAAAATTTGTTATGCGTTAATTAAAAGATTTACATCCGAATAAATATTTTAATGATCAATATGATTGCGGCGTTAACCGAGTTTTAAAAAATCTTTCAGTGTATAATGCATAAATGAAATTTTGGGAATAAATTCTTTTCCTCATAATTAGTAGATTGCTCAGCAAAATTATGATAATTAGAGAAAATTTAACTTTAGAAATCTTGACTGAACTTAATTTATATGTATTTTAAAGCTTTAAAGGCATAAAAACAAAACGTATGTGTTTGATTGCGGGAAAAACGAAATTATTCCGTTTGAAAGATTTTTTATCTCTTTCTTAAAGCGAAATGCATCTTTTCGAATGATATTCTTCGTGAAACAAAAACGATTTTTATTAAATATTCGATTCGCACCAATGCTGGCACCGAACGTGAAGTTTACGGATGAAAGTTTAAATATGATATTGTTTAAATATATTTAGTGGTATAAATACATTTCATTTTTAATGTTGCGAATCGTATCCCTTTTCTTTTTAAAATTGCGGGTGGAGGTCTTTTTTTTTTAGAATTTATTAGTTTTCAACACGAAAACTTTAATATTTAAATAACCATACAGTAAACTGTAACCATACTCGTAAACACGTATCTGTATTGGTGGCTAACCTAATCAGCTTCATGATAGTACGAAGTGCTAAATTTCTATTGTGTTACATTGATTGCAACACTTCAGATACCTAGTGTTACCAGCAGACTACTTTTCAAATTTGAGATTTCTTGATTGGCACCACTTTTCTGAAATTGTAAAACTCTCATTGTTTTCACTTTAATTAATTAATATTGTCATTAAAAAATCATTAATTTTACTATTTCAAAAAAGTGCTGCAAATCAAGAAATTTGAATTTTAAAAAAGTTGTCCACTGGCAACACTGGATAGACTAATGGTCTCACAATACTCAAACCAAGTATAAAATTCGCGAATGGAAGTTTAAATATAATAATATGATATTATTTAAATATATTTAATGGTATAAATACTTATAATTGTTCATGTTGCGAATTGTATCTCTTTTCTTTTTTTAAATTGCGGGTAAAGATTTTTTTAAGATACGAAAACTTAGTATATATTAAAATATTTATTTAACACTAGAACCGCGGCGACGGGTCATTTTGACCCGGACCAAGCGAATAAGTGTCGATTGAAACCAGAAATTTCTTAGCAGAATAAGTTACTTAAGTTCCGAATTAGGATAGTTTAAACAAATAGATTAAATGGTTTAATTAAAAAATCTGGTATGAGATATTTTTATGAAATTTGAGTAAAATTTCCCGCGGTTCTAGTGTTAAATAACCGTACCGAACACTCGTAAACACTTATTTCCAATTGCGGATAACCTAAGGTTCACAATAGTACGGAGGGGTAACTTTCTGTTGTGTTTCTTTGATTCCAAAACTAGGACTTTAACTAAGACTAACTAGGACCTTAGGACTTAGACCAAAACTAGGACTAACTTAACTTTGACTCCAGTGGGCTACTTTTTTAATTGGCACCACTTTTCTGAATTGGTAAAATTCACATTGTTTTCGCCTAAAGTAATTGTTGTTGAAAAAGCGAATTTGACGAAGGTGTCTTACTTATGGTATTTATGTTTGTAAAAAATGGTAATTGACTAATGTTATAAAATTTTTGATTCTGAATTTAACACGTGTTTAGGATTTGCTATTTAATCTATATAAAATGGCAATTACAGGTGTGCGAAGTCTCCGGCTTTTATGGATACCAGTATTCTGACACAGAAAATGTTCTATATAATTAAAACGTTTGGGCGATTTATAAGGACATCAGTTTCTCTGATATAATAGTGATATGTAAAAATCCGGAAACTTGGCAACTCTGCAAAATATATATATATATATAGAAAAACTTCCATATACGATTATTTGAGTATATTTCATAAAAAAAATTAATAACAATACGATAACGTCTTCAGTACAAACATTATTTCAGAAACTTTTTTTAAGGAATAATATTCCGTTTTATATATATTTGAAATAAGGCCATTTTTATGTTCCAAAGTAGTAAAATTTTGTTATTGGTAATTCCGACTGTGCCTTAGAGATGCATGGTTCATTTACCAACTTTCTACGTTCTCTGTTATAAGAATAAAGCCATGAATAGTAACTTACGAAAAATCTTCTGAGGAACATCAGAATAAAGCCATGAATAGTAACATACGAAAAATCTTCTGAGGAACATCACATAAAAATGTAAAGTAGGAAATAAAAATTACATTACACAAGAGAGATTCCATTTTGTCACCAGATGGCCATTTCGTCATAGTTAAGAATATTTCTCAAATATATTTTTTTTAAATAATGTAATTAAATTATAAAATTGTTTTTAAATTATAGTTTTGAAAAGGAAAACGTAAGTATTACTTGTTAAGATAGTTTTCTTTCTTACGTGATAAAAAATGATTAAATGTAACAAAACTCAATGAATTTAATTTGAGGGATTTTTAATTTTCAAATGAAAATTAAATTTAATCATTCAGAGTATACATGTATAGATTGTACTCACTGTTCGCACTGTTCCTAAAAATTTCGTACCTTCCTACAACAATTTTTAAACAGTAATATTTTTTATATAATTCTACTGTAGATTTTAAACTGACTTTCCATTAAGATTTTTATTTAAAGTACTTGTAGCAATATGTGAAAATTTTAGGAACGTTGCGAGCCCTGTGTACTTACACTTATCCAAGTAAACGTCATACAATTGGCCTTGGCTTTTTCTGATAATCTAAACGAACAGAAAATAATTATTGTAACGGATCTTGCGCAATATAATGGAATATAAAAAGTAAGCAACGTTAAAAGTACCAAATACATTAACTTAGCAGCAAACAGGTTTTAAAACAGCATATAGCATACGGTCGTCAATGTTGAGGGAAATAGAAATTTGCTCTTATATATAAGAGAGACGGGCGATTGAAGGTGACCAATAGTACGTTAGGGGACTGCAAGTAATGACCAATAGGAGAGCGCAAATGAGATAGAACCGAAAGGGAGAGAAGTAGGTCAAGGGAGAGAAAAATGTAATTAAGAAAAAGAGGTTTTAATGTACTATTTCCAACAATTCGATAGTTTCGGGATGGCGAATTCACAATAGACAATATTGTCTATTTTTTTAAAAAATGTAGCATGCTTCCAGGAAATTAAGTTTATGAATGAAAGTAGGTTTGGAAATTATTTTAACTGAACTGAAGTCAACAGTATGGTTCATCTCCCAGCAATGTTTTGCAATGGAGAATTTATTGATTTCTTATTTCCTAATATAATTTTTATATTATTTAAAACGTTTTTTTAAAGAGTTTAGTTTGTCCAATGTAAAAATGACCGCACTCTCAATTAATCATGTTGATGCCAGTACTGTAGGATACTGTACTGAAAATATTTCAGTGTTCGGATCATTTAGTGTACATTAACCCCTTGTGTTTCAGTGTTCCATTGCATGGAACTTCCAACTTCACTCCAAAATGCTCCAGAGAAATAAGAATTCCAGTAAAAATATTTTCCGTTTATTATGTATGGGAAAAAAAGCTTTTTTCCCAGTTTCAAATAAAGGTAATGGCCGGATAAGCATTGAAAACATGCCTTTCAATCAAATTTCTTGAGTTTTTTCCAGATATGTCTATTTATCTTACTATGTATTTACACTATTAACAATTTATAAATATTGATATTTTATGACATAAAAATGTTTTTCATTTTTTAAAAAAACATCATTTTCTCAAAAACTACAGTACCGAATTAACTGAAATTAATCGAATTTATATAGACATCAAAGCGGCATAGCTGGGAATTTTTGTACAAGTTTTTGCTATAAAAAGTGTGTGAAAAAACGATTAAAAAAATTACAAAAAAAATCATATCTTATAGTTCTCCGAAAATTACCATTTTCATGTCAAAAATTCCACATATGAGCTCATATATTACATATAAATTACAAAAGTTTGCGCTGAGTACTTCATATAAATATTTACAAAAGTATGTATAAAAAATTATTAAAGCTCATTTAAGAGCGTTATTTGTGCCGGAGCTACTCATTTTCGACGCCCGAAGAATTTTTGGAACAATGTCAGTAGACAATATGTCAACTGATGTATTACAGATTTCTTTAAGCATATAGGCCATGATTTCGACGATAGATCTGCCGATACTATTTCGATATGGAAAACTGATGTTTTGTATCGGAGACAACAGAGGGAAAATATTTTTTCTTTGAAAACAACAACATTTTTCGATTTCGAAATGTGACGACAGTTATTATAATGGTTTTTATTCAAACATTCTCACCAATTTTAACTAAGGGTAATAGGAGTAAGTAGTTCCGTTATTATTAACTTTTCATTACACAGAATTAATAACTAAGTAAATGCGTATGGATATGGTATTGCTAGAATTAGAACCTACCGTAATTTCGGGTGTATAAGCCGCGGATCAAACAACTCTTTTTGGTAACAGAAATCTTATTTAGTGATTCAAGACAAATAATCACGGCGATCTAACTAGTTATATTTGTTTCTTTAAAATTTCTGGGTCGAAAAAGAATTGTTTGATCTGCGGCTTATACACCCGAAATTACGGTACTTCTGTCTTTTACTTCTCCAATGTTATCTGGATTGGGTGTTTTCTCTCATGACAGATTTCTGTGTCTGTATAATTCGGAGATAAATATTAACGAAAGATACATGATTTGAGTTAAAAGGAGAAAAAGAGAAAGCTGACAACATTGGATGATATTTTGTATTGAAAAATATATTTTCATAATTTTGAAATGTTTAATATTTGATGAGATAAAATTATTTTTTATTTTAAATGAATAAATATTTGTCCAAAAAACTGTCGAACAATTACCTGGAGATTTAAATATTGTAAAAGCATAGCTATTTTTGGCAAATATATTATAAAATTATATGCACACTTGATAATGTATTGCATTATTTTATATATAAAAATAATAGCTTATGAGACGTTTAAATAATGAGAAAATGTCTACTTCAATTTAATGAAGGAAGTTTATCGCTGTGTTAATGAATTCATGTTAAAGTGGTTACTGTTGAAGCTTCACTATTTTAAGGATACTTCGCAATCCTTTTAAATAATAGTTCCGTGGTTTGCGCCTATCTATTTTTAAATAATTTGCCAATCCTTCCATTCCGAATCCTGGTGGCGTAGCCAGAGGGGGGGGGGGAGGGGCACTTGAAATCCCTAATTTTGTAAAGATTTCTTCGTTTTATCTAATCAGAAATGTTTAATTATTATTCAATGCGAAAAAAACTTTGCAATTTTAGTGTGTGAAGTGAATGTAGACCCCTCTCTCCTCTGGCTATGTCACTGCCGAATTCTGCCATTTCTCAACGGTTTCCATGAGCCGCCAATAATGGGCTAACAAACTGTGCTACTTGCGATTACAATCTGAAATAATTTAAATAATTAAATTACCTTGCATCCTGTCTTTTTTTTTAATATAATTTTCATTTTAACTTTTGCCTTATTAATCCTCGGTGCAACTACTTATCTCAGGATTATAAATAAATCTGATCATAAAATTATTATTATAATATAAATATATGTTACAAACCAAAAAAGTACTTCTAAAATAGTTTATTGGAATATAAATATATCGATAAACGTCGTGACATGATTATATGTAAGATGTAAAGTACTTTATGAGAGAATTTACTATAGGATTAAATGTCAGAAAACTATTCCTCTAAATGTCCCAACCAAAACAAAAAGATTTTAGAGCTAAAGACCTATAAAGCTTTAACTGAAAATACCTTTAGATATAAATTCAAAGTTTAACTGCCATTAATGTCTACTGTGCTACATATGGAAGCCTGCAACATCAGCAATTTCTTTTGATAACTTTCCCTTTTTTAACACTTCGATGAACTAACATCTTTCATAATTCCTATGTGACTGAGAAAAACCATGTTTTACCTGTTTTATGAAAGTTTTACGGAACATTTAATCTTTCACTCGCATTCTTTTGACATTTACGAAGGTATTTAAGGCGTTTCAACAGTTTCTTTATTTTTAATATTACAAAGAGAGAGACGAAAGTGTAAGAAAAATATTTATGAGCAGTTGTATAAATTTACTTCTAATGTCCATTCACATCATGAAGTATTTCTTCTACAGTCAATAATTTTAACATGAAATTATTTAGTAATATTTTGTTAATTGATTAAAGTCAATTTTAAGAAAATTTACGTTACAGCCTTTATATATTTCACGCCTTATAAAGAAAAAATTATTATAATATTTTTTTTCTTTTGGTTTTGACGGATTTACACGTTTTACGGGCCAGAAATTCCAAAAAACTTAATTATACAAAATGCCTGTCTGTCCATTCAGGTCCCGCATGTGTGTATGCCCCCTTTGTATCATCAAAATGTGTATAAAACTTGAAGAATTAAAGTATAAAAGAATTGAAGAAATTATATTTAAAACACACACACACACACATATATATATATGTGTGTGTGTGTGTATTAGGGTGGGTCGAAAAAAAGAATTTTTTATTTTTGAAACACTTTAGTGCGGAATTGTAACAAGAAAAAAAAACGGTGTATAAAAAATAAAATCGGTTAATATTTTCCATTCATGCATCGTACTTAAAGTTAATGAAAAATTTCTAAAATTGCGCGTATTTTGTAATATTTTTAAGTGAATTAAAAATATAAAAATAAACACGATTTTTATTTTTTATGCCCGTTTCATGGTTTAGATAATGTTAATCAATAATCTATTTTTCCGTTCATATAATATTATAGAAAAACGAAATTTTCCCATTTTTACGCAATTTTCATAGTAGTGGCTGCACGTTGATTTCCACACACACCGCTACCAAACCAGCCATCCATTTTGTTGGGTGTGGTATTTACATTCTATTTACATGAATTACAAATATTTTCCATAGAGTAAGATATTTGACTTTCTGTCTTTTTACTGTTTTATTTATATCTACTACACATTTAAAGTTTGATTTTTTCAAGAAATGAGGTATAACAGATCTAGACTTCTGTGTTGCTCGTATACAGCCATCTGTAGCATCATGTCCACATATTTTATTCGAAGCCTCTGTCTCAAGTTTGACGCACCTCGCCACAACCTGCATGTAACATGAAAACTTTTGTATTTCTCTGTATTGATGATGGTCAGAATTGATGATTCATTTAATATCATCTTCACTAAGATCCCAGAGCATTAGTGGAGGTTACACTACACGAGAATTCCTATAAATAATTTCACTGTAATCGGAAGCTTCGATGGTATGAAATTTCTAACAGTCTTCTTTTTTGGATGGAATGGCTGACTTTTAAGATGGGTAGGAACGAAAAAAGGATCAGAGGTGGTATTTAAATGAGTCATGGATTTTTACTGAGAACAAAATTTAGTATACTAAATTATGTTCGTAAAATATAGATAAAAATGATATAGAGAGCACGGCAAAGAGTTACATACATAGTCTTCTATGGATGATAATCTCTGAAAGTGTGATTTCTGTAATTTTAAACGCGTTTTAAACTTAATTTTAGTCTTAAATTTTAGTTAAATAGTGGTCTGTATATAAAGATAATAAATAAAAAACAGCGCTTTACAAAAGGATTCAAATATCCTTCCGTCTATTGGTATAAATGGCTGAAAGTCCAATTTCCTCCTATTATGCATTTTTAGTACCCTCCAACATATTTAAAAAATGTTTATTATTTCGAATTTAAATTTGCGTTAATTTAGTTGGATTTCTTTGTATTTTATACATGCTATTAAAATTTACTATGTCATGTTGGGTATTCAAAATAAAGTATGTAGTGTTCATACTTTATTTAGACAGACACTGAAGATTATTCCATTAAAATGTGGCCTATGAGGGAATTTTGATATTATGTAAATACATATATAGCACATATAGTTATCGTCTGGTCCATCCGTCTCTCTGTATATTTGTCAGCATATAAGAGAAAAAATGTGAAACCGAATGGTTTTAAATTTAATGCATATAGTCATTGCAGAATTTTGTTTAGTCATTTCAATTTTTATGAAAATCAAATAAAAACTTAAAAATGTATCAAAAAAAGTTTTCATTCTATTGAATTCTATCATACGTAATTAATTCAGTCATATTCAATGATAGGTAATAATTCTATTTTACGATGGTGATTAAGTCACATTTGAGATAGAGTCATATTAATGTCACACTACTGGATATAATATACAATGTGATTTTAAATTCATGGAACATTTTTTAATGTTGGTACAGTACACTGTAACAATCATTTATTGTATAGGATATGTATGGTCGCAAGCGATGCGTTCAGTTACAAACACCAGGAAGCCATTTTCGTTCATTTTTATTTCAAAATTTCCATTTCATACCCGACAGTTCCTACTCCTGTCTTTAATTTATTTAACCCTTTGAGGGGCAAGCAATTGCGTTCGAGTAATTCTGAACATCCACCGGAAATTTGTAACAAAGTTATATCAAAAAGAGGAAGAGCAATTTCACGATTGTTTTCCACCAAAGTTAGAAAAGTGAAATAACATTTTTCTGGTGTAAATCTTCATCAATCATAGGTGGCACATAATATATACCACCGCCCTCAAGGGGTTAATGCAATAATTTCACGATTTTTTTAAGTAATTTTTTTAAATTTCTCGTAATAAATTTCCTGTTTGGCATATTTATCAGTTTTGCGTTTTCTTTTTCTTTTTTTTTAACTATAAAATTTCAATTTAACATCAGATATTTTCAAAGAATAATTTTTTTCCTTAATGTAATGATGAAAGATCTGTCCTAAATAAAGAAAAGAATAATATATGATTTTCGAGGTATGAAAGAAAATCTTTGTTATAAAAAAGGGCGAAACTGGTCCCCTGGCCTTTGTATTTCAACACGTCATTTGCGCTCATACATTTCTATACAATTAACGATTTTATTTTAAAAAGTTCTACATAAAAATTATTGTGAATAATAAAATTCTATGCTGAGTTTGTAATATTTTACAATTTTCAAATTTAAAGTTTTTTCTATCATATAATGTTTTTTATTAAAAGAAACTTTGAATATGAGATCTGTCATGTGGTGATATAAAATTTATATATGATTATTTGAAAAGCTTTTGACCCTTTAAAATGCTTCTTTCCAACTTACTTTTTCCTAATATAAATGAAATATTAAATCCATTTTTTAACCTTTTCGTTAAAAAATTATTTGAGAAGGATTTTTAAGTTGGCTTTTCAAAATCACTTAATCCTCTTATTTATTTCCGTTTCTTATAGAATAATAAAATTTAGAATAACTTTGTCTATGGAAATTTTATATACAGCTATATCAATTGATTTTAAAAGAAAATGCAAGCGTATGTATTTTTAAATTAAAACATGTTTTAATAATAGATTAATTTAATTTTTTTACGGAAATTTAATGCTCAAAATTTATTCCATTAACCATGTCTCCATTAAAATGTATTTCGTAAATGAACAACTGTTTTTATCAGTTTTTGTTATGGACAATAAAGATCCATATTTGAACAATACAAGTTATATCATAATCAAGTAAATCTTTATTTGAGAATTTCTCTCTTATTTGAAATCTAAAATAGTTATAAATGTGCTAATAATATTCTGCTGATGAACTGGAGATATACTCAAGAGAGATTTTAGAATTTACAAGTATTTCTTTATTAAGTTTTATTGTTATATTATACCTGATATAGAGCTGAAATAAAACGTTTCGTGGCAGATTTTGAAATGCAATTATATTTTCTGTTAAAATGTGGACTCTATAAAGAGAAATTTTGAGATTTTTCCTTATAAAATTGTACCCCAGTAGTATACTTTTAGATTTTCATAAAATTAAAAACCTGATAATTTATATGTATATTAAAGCTACTTAAGATATTCCAGGGTGCCTTATAATACTTTGATTTTGCTCTTATTATTTTTTTTCCTATGTCATGCACTGCTAATAAATATTTTTTAATTAGAAAAACAAAACATGTACAAAAGAATATTTCATATTAAAACACAGTTGCTTATAGTATCTGATAAATCTATCGGTATTTCGAATAACTTTAAAATATCATGTAGATAAAAATTTAAAAATATATTTTTAACAATATTTTCCGTTCATAGTTTCTTTTTGTTCATTTTTTACACATGTAAATAATTGTTTACGATTTGTTTCATAATTAAATTCCTTTTTTAAACGTGTAGCACATCTATTGGTAATGTAGTACATTGTGATGTATCTAAATAGAGATAGCAAAAGATTATGCATTTATTATAAATCTGTGGGATAAATTTTGCCTTTTTCTTTAACCCATTAACGCCCGAATTATTTCCTTCGCTAAAATTTTAATTTTGTATTCCCCACCACTTTTAAAAGCAAATTAACTTTTATCTAAATTTATCAAGGATTCTGTCTGGTGAAATAAGGTATATATTTTTCTTCCTCTTTACTGGTGGGAAAACCGCTTTCCTGCTGTTTTTGTAACCGTCCTCAAACGAGGACGCTGGGCGTTAATGGGTTAAGGTATCCGCCTACGTGCAGAGCACTTTTTTTAAAAAAAGGACAGTTTTGAAAAAATATAATAATTTTTTGTTCTATTGCATTACAGAATGATAAGAAAACATAAAATCCTAGCAATATTTTTTTAATATTTAAAAAAATTGAGGTTTTTTATTGGATTTTTAGCAAAATTTCACGTTTACGCCAGACAGCGTACACTCAATTCAAATAAATATATTTCAATTTCCTTTATGCTGCACACTTCTATTACATTTATCTGTGCACTAAACTAGGATTTTTACAATATCTTCAAAAATAGCTGAATTTTTTCAAAATATGTAAAAAAGTACATTTTTTTCAGTAAAAATTACCAATTTTTCATATTTGAGTGCATATAAAATAATTAAATTTTCAAATGTAGCTTAGATCCTAGTTGAGAGCATAGTGAGTGACATGGAAAGCATTCTTACAAAATTTTACTGAAATATCTTTAAAACTTTTTGTGTAATGAAGTTTATCGCACATGGAAATAACGAAAAAAAGATTCTCCAGAAATAGCATTTAAAGATTTATTTTTAGGTAAGAAACTACAATATTTAATTTTTACGCTTAAAATGCACCACATTCTTTTTGTTTTCCTGGTAAGTTTTGCTGTGTGTAGCGAGTGGCGATCTGAATTTTTCATTTCTAGCAAGACATCATGCTTACGCCAGACAGCATACACTCAATTCAAATAAGTATATTTCAATTTCCTTTATGCTGCATACTTGTATTAAACCTATCTGTGCACTAAACTAGGAGTTTTACAATATCTTCAAAAATAGCCGAAAATTTTCAATATATGTAAAAAAGTACATATTTTAGTAAAATTTATCATTTTTTCATATTTGAGTGCCTATGAAATAATTAAATTATTACATATAACTTACATCCTACTTCAGAGCAAAGTGAGTGACACTGAAAGCGTAATTATAAAATTATACTGAAATATCTTTAGAACTTTTTATGTAATGAAGCTTATTGAACATAGAAATGACGAAAAAAATAATTTTCCAGAAATCGCATACGTGTATTTTCATGTAAAAATCTAATATATTTAATTTATACACTTAAAATGCACCACATTTATATTCAAACCCATTTTTAACGTCTTGGTAGCTCTTTTGTTTTCCTGGTAAGTTTTGCAGAGGATAGCGAGTGACTTTTGATTTTTTTATTCGCTCATCATCAATTTTAAAATGGTTTGTGATCATATTTATTCAATTGATACTCCTAATTGTTAGAATACAGATAAAAGTCCTAAGTGTCCTGAATTATAAATTAAAACTGATAAATTAAAATGATTTATAATCGTAATAGATTGTTCTTTCATAAAAAAAAAAATTGAAAAAAATTGAAGATTTTCACAAAAATGGCATCTTGATGTTTATTAAAATTGCCATAACTCCTCTTCTAATAATCGTAGGAATAAAATTAAAACAGATTTGGAATCGTAAAAGAATGTTCTTTCATATAAAACAATAAAAAAAAAATTTCGAAAATTTTCACCAAAACAGCCAATTTGGTGTAGGCAGATACCTTAATGTACCCAAATGGGTACTCCATGACTGAAGAGGTTAACCCATTAATGACTGAATTATTTCCTTCGTTAAAATTCAACTTTTGCATTTTCCCACCACTTTTAAAGCAATAATAAATTTTATCTTAATTTATCGAGGACTTTGTCTCGAGAAAGAAAGTATTTATTTATCGTCCTTTTTTACTGGTGTGGAATGCGCTTAGTTGAATATTTTAAAACTGTCCCAAAATTGGGACGCTAGGCACTAATGGGTTAAATTAGCCATTTTGGGCAGCGTTTGCATCCCTGTAATAGGCAATTAAGAAAAATGACTTGGTCCGTATATTGGAAGAGACCGGTTTTAGTAATAAAAAATAGTAGTATTAATAATAGTAATTGTAATAAAAGTCGATAACAATTTTATCTAATCTAAATTTTATAACTTGTCTGAGTTCACTTTTGTTTTTTTCTTTTATTATGTAAATCTCCAACAAAAAAAGATATAATGTAATAGAGATTAAAGGACGAATTGTTTCTTTAACGACAGGAAGTTTACAGAAATTTAATTCTATAATACTTATTATCAAATTATTTTTCTATAGTTTATTGTATTTGCTATCATTAATAGAAAATGGTAATTAGTTTAAGGTGTCTTTAAAAGCAGCTAGCAATAATATGGAGCATATATTAAGTTTTGTGTACGACCTGGTAGAATTATTGCTCATAGAGACTTTTGAAGCTCTTATTCTGGAAGGGATATTGAATATGAGATCACCCAGGGAAGTTGCTTAAAGAAATCCCACCACAAGAGGGAGAAAAGATTCCCTGTGTTTTAAGTAATATCCCTGTTTAAAGTAATTCAATATTATAAATCAGGAAAAGAATGAATTCAATGCACTAAGTTCAAACGTTAGGCAAGAATTCATGCATCACCTTGGACATAATATTTTATATCTGCATTCATTGTGATGATGAGAAAGGGCTAGATAAATGTAGTATTGAAGTTGAAGAAATTAGATATTCTTAAACTTCGTATCTTTAACATACCGCAATTTCGTGTAGATAAGTCGCAGCTCAAACAATTCTGTTTCGACCCAGAAATTTTCAAAAATAAAATGTAACATTTTGTATCGCGTTTTACATTTATCTTGAATTACTGAATGGATTTTCTGGGTCGAAAATGAATTGTTTGAGCTGCGGCTTATCTACACGAAATTACGGTATTAACCCTTTGAGGGGCAAGCAAGTGCATTCGAGTAATTCTGAATTCACACCGGAAATTTGTAAAAAAATTATATCAAAAATAGGAAAAGCAATTTTACGACTGTTTTCCACCAAAGTTAGAAAAGTGAAATTTAATAAAATTTTTCTGGTGTAAATCTTTATCAATCGTAGGTGGTATATAATATATACCACCGCCCCTCAAGGGGTTAAATTAAATTTACATTTGATATTTTCTGTGTTTTATCATTTCCGTTAGTGAACCGAAAATTGAATCGATCTACAGGGCCTACCCAGTTCGACGAGGAAAGTTGGTCTAAGAACTTCATGTCCTGCCGAGTTGCAAATAGAAAATTTTTATTTATTATTTATTTTTTCAGAATTTTTCCTATTTTATTATGCTTTGAGAAGAGCAAATTTTACAAATTTAAAAGAATTAAAATTTTATAAAATGAAACCAATGAATCAACAAGCCTTGGTAGATAGCATAGTTTATGATTTTTTAGGACATGTAATATCGTACGTCATCGCTCAAGAAATAATAAAAATATTTTATTCTGATATATTAATACAATATCATTACTTTAAAAAATATTGTATGGACGCATTCAATGCATCTTTTCAATTGTGTACTTTTAAATGAATATAATACTTCTTCAAACTCCCAAGACATTTATTTCTTTAATTTAACGACATTAAAGAAATTTGCAGTACCTAAATAATCCTTATATTTGACAATCTTATTAATTCAGGGAGATGAATAACTTAACTAAATAAATCCTTCTCTCCAAATGAATAACTTTGATTCGCTTTTTTTTCCTCTTCAATAGAACTCCTGAGAGTGTCTTTAAAATATTGCATTAGATTTTCTGTTATTTTTAAATTTCATAATAAATCCATTTAAACTGTCTAGGCAATTTTTCTTCTTAAAAATTCTTAATTTATCCCAAGAAATAAAAATTAACGAAATTTTTATTCAGTCATTTTAGAATTCTTTGTTTTGTATAATTACCATGAGACACCAGAAATGGATTCAAGAAAAGGAATTCATGTTTTTTAAACAGTGATCCAACGAACATTTAGTTTATTTTAAAAGGTAAGTAAAAATATTTTTGAATCTATACGCTTGAGATTTTTATGGCAAATCTATCTTTTTTCTTATAATTAGTCTCACAGCCAGATGGTTCATCGATAAAAAGTAATTTTAAATTTTATTGAAATTAAAATATGCATGTACTTTAATTTTTAAATTAGTCGATTGTAAGTAAGTGAAGACATACGTTAAAATTTTGAGTACAAATCATTATCAATGAAAACATTATAATATAAAAAATATTACTTTTATTATTATTTATTTTGTTATTTAAAATATCTTCATTCGAATTAAAATAGAAACTGAAAAAAATTAAGGTTTAGTTTATAACGGTTTCAAAAAATTTTTTAAACTAATTTTAAGCAATAATTTAATTTCAGTTTTAGGAAGAATTAATCTTATCAGGGTGGGTATTAAAAAATCTGCAGTCATTATGACATTTTATAGTAGTTTTCTTATGAGTATTTCATAGCTTCTTGAAATGAGATTTATTAACGCGTATTATGTACATAAAAATGCAATTTTGGAACAAATATATTTTCGATGTATTTCGAATTTTTTAGTCAATTCACGGTTTATTGGAGAAGGTTGATTTTCATTATCTCACATGATGAAGCTATGACACGGGTACATTGATTAACAGCATTTACAGCTTTTAAAAAATTGAAATATGTTGAAATAAAAATATTTTAGAATTCAATACGAAAATGTTCGTTTTTTATTTTTATTTTTATTTATTTATTTATTTATTTGCCAGGTCTTAAAACCAGGTCTTTTTGTCTTAAAGCCAGTCTCAAATGAGCATAGAAATAAACATTTATTAATTTTAAAGCAGTTAAAAATCACAAAATACACAATATGAACATTAAATAAAAAAATAGGCATTTTACACTGGTCTCCAAAAGTTAAGATACAACATGTTTTTCGAAGCCATACAGAAAAAAAATGGCAGTCAGATTAAACTTCATAGTTTATATGATTGACAATAATAAGCTTTAAAAAACGTACGCAAAAATTACAGCTACCACTTTTATTTTATAGAAATGAATAGGTATTTGTGAATGAGAGAATAATATGCAATTACGAAACTATCGTAATATTGCATGTGAGTTTTTTGTATTTGAACCGTTGTCGTCGGTCTTATTCACAACAGCCGGTTGAGTCAGGAGTTGCTTAGAAGAAGCCGTTTTCCCTGCTCATTTAGGTGGTGGGCAGTAGGGAGTTGTCTCATGCCGATACCGATAGAGGGCTCAATAAGTCTCGCAGTGTAGTCCAACGACTCTTGAATCCATATAATCTGTGTACAGAAGACATTCCCAGGCCGCCCACGTGTTGCGACACCTGCAGAAGACAGGTTACTAGTTATTTCGGCCCGAGGAAAAGACGCACTAATGTGCCGCAACTCAATGCAGACCACTTTCTAGTATAAAGGAAAAAAATCTCCGCTACTACCGTGCGAATACTTCGCAATGCAGGTCTCTATGCAAGGCGACCAGTTGTGTATGTTCTCCTCAACGGACGACAGAGAAGGGCCCGTTTGTGTTGGGCAAGAGAACATGTTTCCTTCACCAGACAATAGTGGGCTTCTGTATTCTTCACAGACGAATCCAGATTCACACTGGAGAGTGATTCAGGACTTCTATTGATCTAGAGAGAACAATGCATTCAATATCATCAATCAAATACTGTCAAAACACCCAAGTTCAGAAACGGCGGAATGGTTTGGGCAGTGATCTCACTCGGTGGCCACAGAGACCTACATTTGTTCCATGAAGAACTCTGACTGGTGCGCAATATCTTGATGAGATTCTTGATTCATATGTGCGCCCATATGCCGGTGCTATTGGCAATGGTTTCATCCTAATGGATGATAATGTGAGACCACACCGGGCTGTGATTGTTGGGGATTATCATTAGGATGACGGTTTTGAGAGAATGGAATGGTCAGATCTCTCTCCAGACTTGAATCCGATAGAGAATCTTTGGAACTATCTTGGAAGACAGGTTTAATTCCTTCTCCAAAGTCATTAAATGAGCTGGAACAAGGCTTACTCCATGTCTGGTCAGAGCTACCTATTTCGGTATTCGACAATTTAATTGTGAGTATGGAAAGTCGATGCCGCCAATGCATTCAAGTCCGTGGTGGACATATTCCGTATCAGAACCAGTTTTTTAATGTGACATTTCAATGCATAATACTGCGATGCACTGATTTCTCTAAAAATGGAATTTTCCACCATGAGTGCTTTTTCGTTTAATTTCATTTATACGTTTAACTTAAGTAAATGTCTATGTCTTATTTAATAAGTAACAGTATAGCGCATATTTTCTCTAAATTTGTTGTTTCTATATTCATTCAGTTGCAAATTAGACGCAAAAGACCGCTTTTACCTTAACTTTTGGAGGCCAGAGTATATAAAAGGTGACAAAGGTAATAATAATATTAGTTTATTTAAATTTATCAATGTTGATCTTAATCAATGTTCCCTCATGATGGCCACTGTTTGAAAGCCGAAAGTACTAGGAGCTTAAAATAAAATGTCTTTTTGTAACCTTCTAACATCCATATCACTGTTTTATTTGTTTCCTTCAAAGGAAAACTTTTTAAAGCTTTTTAAAATTTGTGTGTGTTATTTGTGACAGAATCAAGGTAGAATATTGCATTTCGTGTCATGAAATTAAAACATTTACATTGCAAGGTGATTCACCAATTTAGTTCTGTCTTAAATGTGACTACTGTTTAATGATAGACATATTTATCTATAATCATAAGTATTGTGCACAGTTATATTAAAACTGATATGCGCTTCATAATAACATACCTAGGGACTTCTTGAAAGTAATCTCGAAAACCACGGAAGATAAAGGAAAAATATCATTTACTAAGCTGTAGAACGCTGTCGATTTATAATGAATTGACGTCTTACACGTAGAAATAACTTTATTAGAAGCCATAAAATATCAACTTTTTGATAACCGATCAACAGCTTAAATAGATCAATATCAGTGTTATACGTGTGACATTACATGTCAGATACTTCTTTTTACAAAAAGATGTATTCAGATTTACTCGCACATGTTTGCAAGGTTAAATTGATTTTAATAAAAAGTTCAAATAGAATATGCTAAAAGTTCTCACAATCGGGAGACGTGCAGAATGCATGATGTATTGCTGCCGATAAGGAACGTATTCAGCATATATAACATGGTATTTTTTAATTAACCCTTTCCGGCGCAGACAAATTCTGCTCGTAAAATGAGAAATTGTTGACTGACAGCGGAATTTACAAAAGACGTTCTTAGAAATTAAGAATTCCCTGATTTAAGCTGTCATTGTAAAAGTAAAATTTTACTAAAATATTATTGGTGCCGCTTGTAAGTTTGGAATTAAAATTAGGTGTTGCCGGAGTGGTAATACTGCGCCGGAAAGGGTTAAATTGTTTTTAATTATTTAACCACTTAATCGTCGCGCCCGAAACATTCACGGGCTGCAAGCTTTACGGCTTTTATTCAGACTAGTTCGATTCCCACCAGTTTTATAAAATATTTTAATTGATTTTATTGTGTATCATTTTATTTGTCATTAACTAAAATGAGTATTTTTTTCGAAAAAGTGGTGGCAATAATGAATTTGAATTTTTAAACCGTAATTTAATGCGTTCATTTAGGGGTTGAATGAGCTGTCCCTTACTTACATGAGCAAGAAAATCTGTATCAACTTTATAATACCACACTTCTACATCCAAGTAGAGTCAAGGATCGATAATCCGCGCACCCGTAATCCGCAATTTTCTATAATTCGCGTTACTTTACGAATGTAAAAAGTGTAATAAAAAGTAAAAAGAATATACAAATTTGATTTTTTTTAAACTAAAAAATTGAAAAATCATAATAAAACATCTACTTTTTTTAATATAATTTTTATTTTATTAAAAGTAAAAAAACTGCATTACGGAAGATATGTAATATATATATATATATATGTAATTACTTTTATTTAAATGCACATATGTATCAATTTTTTTAATAAAATAACTGTAAAAAGGAATCTTTAGAAATAGCTTATTGGATTAATTATTAGATTTCATATTTGTTTTTTCATATTATACTGATTATAGAATTAAAATGCTGTCTTGGAATAATAAAATGATGTATAATCCATAATACTCTATAATCCACAATATTCTATAATCCGCACAAACTTTGGCCCCCACTTGCGCAGATTATAGATCTTTGTCTGTATTGGCTTATTAAGATTAAGGGTTCCCAAACGGTACGTGAACTGAAAACCAATGTTTTTAACAGAAAATTTCATAGTAGGTATCCACAACATTTGTGCTAAAACTAACTTCCGAAGATGGTTTCTGCGCAATTTGCAAAAAAAGTATAAAACGAAAATCTTTCTAAGAAAATATTGATGTTTAGTTGCCGGAACATTTGGGAGCCCTGAGCTTATGATTAGATACAGATAATAAATAATTCATTGTTGAGATATACTTGCAAACTTCGCTCTTTAATGCTAGGATACTTTGATGTGTGCTACCACAGTGCACAACACATTGACCATACTTAACTTGATTTTCTTGTTGTATATTAAATCTGTATCCAATGGATTTATATCTAATTAAATTTGACATTTCTGCATTCAGTTTTAGTTATAGTTATTGGCTTGTTTAGCTTGTGATTGGATATAAATAATTAACAATTGATGATTCTAAATGGTTTTTTTATTTAATCCATCATTCCATACTATTACATTGACACTTTACGAGTTTATATACATATTTTTAATTTTATTTCAAACCATGATTGTGGCACGTGATATACGTGCAAACTTCTCACTTTGACGCTCGGCTACTATCAGGTGACACAATTTGTAAAACATTGAGAATACATAACTTGATTTTCTTGTTAAAGAAACTGCTCTTTTATTACGTACGCTAGTAAATATGTATAGCATTAAATGCCACATTTATACATCCAATTAGTGGCTTATAAAACTTTTGATTTGATATAAAAATTAACAATTTAGGGCTTCTAATAAATATTTTTTTCTTTAAGCAGTGGCGTAGCCAGAAAGGCCGGGACCAGAATCACTGGACACCACTAATTTTATTATGTTTTTGTCGTTTTATCTAATCAGAGAACTTCTTGCTGAAAATGATGACGAAAAATCTTTTTAATTTTAAAGATATGGACACTGCTTAGACCCCCCCCTCCTTCTGGCTAAGCCACTGTAATGAAGAAATCATTTCATACTAAATAAATGATACTTTACAACTTAATTTTTTTCCTCGTATATGGAATTATGTTTGAAATATATGTGCAAACATCGCGCTTTAATTCTAGGGTACTGTCAGGTACCACTACATATAGCGCATACCTGTTGTATTCTACTTCATGGCTGTAGCTAATTTATTCTTAAGTTACTTTAACCATTTAACTGATAAATACTTTTGAATTTTTTTTAAAATAATGTCTATTTATTTCATGTTTTTAACAGAATTTTTAATCTTTTATCACCAGTTTTTCAAAAGAGAAATTTTTGCCTAAATGAATCAGAGAAATTCTCGGATTAAATACCGTAATTTCGGGTGTACAAGCCGCAGATCAAACAATTCTTTTTCGACCCAGAATTTTTTAAGAAACAAATATAACTAGTTAGATCGCCGTAAATATTTGTCTTCAATCACTGAATAAGATTTCTGGGTAAAAAAAGAATTGTTTGATCCGCGGCTTATACACCCGAAATTACGGTAATACAAATTTTAAAATAAAATTTTACGCGTGATAATAATAAATTATTATTGGAGTATGGATGCTCGTACGTGGTACGGGCAAATCACGATTTGCAAAAACACATTGCCCGTACGACGTAAGAGCAAAACAGGAAAGCGGTTAAGCAAAACAAAAATAAGGAATCACCCTGAGTATTGTTAAATTTATTTTTTATTTTATGAAAATCATTTATACTATTCTTTTTCAATCACGATTTTATACGCTGCCTTACATGAAAAACATAAGTTCATCAAATGTTTAACCCATTCGTGCCCAGCACCTTTTGTGCAAATTTTATTTGGTTGGCACCAGTATTTTTAGAAGATTTAAGTTTAGTTCATTAATCACGAAAATGCATCATTTAAATAAAATAATTATTGCTTTTCTTTTTTTACCGGTGTCAAAAACAGTGCTGAATGCACCTTTTGAAGCGTCCCTAAAAAGGGACACTAGGCACTAATGGGTTAAGGTTCGTACAGGACAGAGAAATTCCCTGACATTAGTTCATTTACACACCAGTAATTTTTTATAGAATACCTCCTCTTTTGCTACTGCGTGATTATAAAAGTCGCGTATTTCTATATAAAAACATTGTATTTCAACTTAAAGTGTAGGATCTCATCTTAAGCTTAGTATATATTTATAATGTCTAAAATTAAAACAGTTTTAACTTTTCTCGGGGAGTTTGCGACTCAAAAATTTACAAAATAAATCTATGTATGAAGCTTAAATATGTACACATTACATATGTGCACATTGCAAAATCACTCTTGATTGTATTTGCGAGACAAAATAATACATAAAAATTATTTTTATTATTCATTATCAATGAAAATAATATATCCTTATATGTATGCTAAGAATAAGTGTATAAATTATGTAATTCATTGTTTATAGTATATTTAAGGTAAAAAATAAATAAAGTTTAAAGTTTAATCTCAACTTTTACAATAAATTGTAAAACTTGCAATTATGAAAATCTAACGCCTCTTTAAAATTTATATTGGAAACATATTTCGGCATTGTCGTCATACATCTTCTTTTCAAATTCCCAAATAAATCCAGAAACAACTTTTATATACCGTAATTTCGGGTGTATAAGCCGCAGATCAAACAATTCTTTTTCGACCCAGAATTTTTTAAGAAACAAATATAACTAGTTAGATCGCCGTAAATATTTGTCTTCAATCACAAAATAAGATTTCTGGGTCCAAAAAGAATTGTTTGATCCGCGGCTTATACACCCGAAATTACGGTACATTCTAAAAAAAGTTAAAGGCCAAAAGAATGTTTGCAAAGTAAAACAAGTTTCATAACTGGCAAAGTATACACGTGTTACATAATGTTCACAACACTGCAAAGTCTCGGGCTTTTTGTATACTAATATTTTAATACAGAAAATTGTGTTTTATTGAATTGGAACAGACTGCGAATCTAAAAGAAAAACCTTTTCTCTTAAATAACACTGATTTGCAAAAAGCCGGAGATTTAGCATCTCTCTATTCATACTATTAGGGATGAGATATCTTTGTTTTTTTCAAACCAATATAATTTTAAAGAAAGTGTTATTTTATTTAATCGGAAAATACTGCGATTTAGCAAAATAATTTTTTTTTCTGTTTTATCGGGATGCAAAAAAAAAAAAGAAATCTCATTCCTGTAATTTAAAAAGTATATATATGTTTTTTCTTCTAACTGAATTTTGAGTAACTACACAAACCTACCTAAAAGGGCAATTTATGTTGTGTGCGGATATTTTGTCCGAAAATATTTTATTGGAATCAGACATTAAATTGTGATAAGTCTAATGAAATTGGTTTATGTTTAATGTTTGAAATTGGTATTAAGCACATTCTGGCACAAAAACTCTATTGAATATCATTCAAGGTACTATAATTAATTTATTGTACAGAAATTCCAATACTACCATCGAATTTTCAATTTTAAAGAGATTTACTTAAAAGTTTTACCTATTTCCATAATCTACTTTTTTCTATAATGGGAAAAGTACAAAATTTTATATTAATTTCACTTATGTAAGTTTTTCTTTCTGTCTTCCTGGAGAATTCAATGATTGGTGTTTTTTGGGCTTTTCGCGTGTAACACATGGGAAACCGTGACATGTTTGTTGTTGTTTGCGTATGTCCTAGATACCATATTTTGTGCTAATTGAGATCTGTTCTCTGTTTTTTGGATATTATAGTTATCTGAAAAAATATTTTATTGATAGCACCTTGTCTTTCTTATAATCACGCTTTAACCCTTTGAGCTCTGGCGGGTAAATTTCTTCAAAATTCTAAAATTCACATTGGCACCAGTATTTGGCGAAGAAAAATTTGGTTTATGACAGACACGAAAAAATGCATTAAGCCTTTTTCAAAAAAATATTTTCGGATATTCCGGTGCCAGTGTCACATTTCGGAATTAAAATTAAGTGGTAGAAAATTCTACCATCAGAGCTCAAAGGGTTAAAAAAAATGTTTCTTTATATTTCTGTGTATTTGCTATTTTTAGAATAGGCAATTTATTGCTTCTGGTCAAGTGGGCAATTACTATTTCACATTCCGAATTTATCCATTTCCTGTATAAGGCAAGTTTGCTAATTCTCTCGTTAGCTCATGGATAACATCCTACTCATGTCATTTCTGAGACAACAAACATGAGTACATTATTTCCTAATTCCTCCATTGATGATAAAATGTTATAATCTACAATAACAACCACTTATTATTTTACAGGGCTCTCAAATAGTCCGCCTACTGCACACCAATATATTTTTAGTAAATTTTTCTTTTTATATTTTTCTTCCAAATTACACAAAACACGCCTTCGGAAGTTAATTCCAGCTCAAATCATTTAGAAACCTACCTTGAAAATTTCTGTTAAAAGTTATTAGTCTTCAGTTCGCGGACCAATTGGGAGCATTGATTATATAAATATGACCATTTTACGAAAAAAAAAATTCGTATAGATGGGCAGTGTAGCAGAGTACTTAATTACAATTACCTTGCGTTTGTGAGTTTTATACATGATCGTATTTGATAGTTTAGTATTACCTGACTCACTAAGTAATTTTATTTATATTTTTATTTCATAACTTAAACCTTTTTTGCATTAAAAAATGATTTCAATTTTAAAGTAATCGCTTTAAATGTTTTCATACAATAAAGTATCAAATATAAAAGTTCTTTAAATATAGATAATTTTTAAAGCACTTCAAAGAGTGACTTTTTCATCGGTATTCAATGGATATTACAATAATTACAATCAACGTTTAACACACACCACAATGATCGCAAACATTGTTTGCGATCATTTGGGTCTCTGACCTGCTGTCAGTTGGGGGGGGGGGGGTTCTGTTTTTAACATTTTAAAATTTTTATACACTGAGGAAGCGAGCCCTGGTGCTCGTGAAACGTATACGTATGTGGTGTGTGTTTGTGTATTGTGTGTTAAACGTTGATTGTAATTATTGTAATTTCCACACAAGGTTTTAGCTATTGTCAATGGATATTGTTTTCTATCTTTGATGTAAAATATAGATGTGAAATTTGAAATTTTTAAATTTAAAATAATTGCTGTTGGTAGGGTACCCAAAAATCATAACAAAAATTAGCATTATTTAGTACACATCATTATTAATCGGCTTCTTAATTCAAATTTTTATAGTAATTTTTTTAGGAGCGTTAGTAAGATGTGTTATATGCTAATGTAACAATCCTATCATTGTTTATAAGTTAATAAAACTTTCAGAAAGTGTATGCACAAAACAGAATCCTCGAAAAACGACTTTTTTTATTTTACAGTTCGTGAAAAAATTATAGTTTTGAAGAAAACTGTTTAAGTAGATTTGATAAAAACAAATACTTTCTTCTGTATTTATCTTTGAAATTGCTTATAACCATTATATTTAAAATTTAAAATTTTATAAAGTATTGTTCTTCAGACATACCTACATTATATAAATCGTAAGGAAAATTCAATTGATCTGGAATTGAAAAAATAAAGTTTATTTGCTTTTGAAAGCTTATTTAATCCATGATAAGATAAGGTTTACTTTAGAACCAATATTATAATATTCATCTTGAATTTCTGAAAACATGAACTATTCTATTAGAGTTATGTATCGATTCCGCAGTATAGGAAATATTGTCATAAAATATTTAATATTTGAGAATGCCTGGAAAAATTTAACATAAAATTTTTATGAAGTGTAAGTCGTAAAATGCAACATAAATTAACTTTTATACATTTTAAAAAGAGATCAGCTCGTCTCTAGGTGGATAAAATATTCAAATAACAGTTCGTATTTTTCCATAGAAAAAGAAACGATATTTTATCGGATCAAAAGTTTAAAATATCTACAAAGGAAACAGTTTTAAAATATATATGGCTTTAAAACTGACAGTATTATGGTTTGGCACAACTGGGTAAAGAGGATTAATCAATTTAGGATTCACTGAGAAGCTATAAGTAAAGTTTTTAAAAATATATATAGGATATTATTTCTTCGACCTTTTTTTACAAAAATTGAAATGATTTGAACATTGAAATAAAACATCGTTTATGTGAATAGTTACAAAATCTGTTTTCTTTATCTTTCTTTTGTTTCCTCTTTTCTTTGTTTGTTTGTCTCTAAATTGTTTGAGAAACAAAATCTCTAAAAACCAATAGTTACTTTGCTTATAAAAATCTATAGACTAATGTTCCATTAAGATTTGTTAAAAAAGAAAAAAATACAGTTTTTTTAACATTTTATTTTTCTGCTAGGATAATGTAACAGGGCCACAAAATGGTTTGCGAACTGAACACCAATTTTTTTTTTAACAAAAATTTCTTTCTTCTAAAAAAATTACGGAATTTTTTTTAACAAAAATTTAAATCATTTAGAAAAAATTAAAAAAAAATTTAATTTCAATGATTTTAATTAGAAAAAAATTTAAATCATTTCGAATTTCCTGTTATGAGGTTTATTATGTGACATTATATGATTAAACTTTCATTTTACAATAAAAATCTTTTACATATCAATTTAAGTGGTCATACAAATCAAAGTTTTCCAAAAACACATGTTGACATCACATGTTGAAGGTCTGAGTCGAATTTTTTGATTAAGAGGATATAGCTATTAAAATGAGACAATTATTATTAAAAAAAATAGTTAGTGGATTGGCTGTGCAGGGTTTATTCTCAAACATGTATTACAAAATGTATCTAGTTATAATATCTTGATAAAAATGATAAAATTTCGTAGTTAAAATCTGTAAAAATAAGTTTGTTCTAAAAACAAAATATTCAAATTCTAGATAAAGTACCAATTACATGTTTAATTTAAACCAATTTTAAACGGATCGCAGGGAAATAAACTTCGAGAAAAAACGTACGGTTATTTCGTTGGATGAATAGGATTTGATAGCACAAGGTTTTTTACAGGGTTCGTACGGATCCTGGAATTTCATGACAAGGAAATTTTTTGGTACCAATATTTTCTTACAGAAGATCTTTAATTAAATAAAGGGATATTTCGCACGTTTAAACTAGATTTATTTTTTCGTAAAATAATACTGGTACATCACATGAGGAATAACGGTACCCGTACGAACCATGTTTTAGGGATATTCTGCGCTAAAAATAGTAAAATAAACCAACTAAATATTTTTAAACGTTATCTTGATTATTATCATAAAATATGTTTAGTTAAAAAAAGTGTTTAAGAGGAAATGTAGCATAATGATAAATAGAATTAAAATATTCAGTTTATTAAGAGCAACTAAATTAAAATCTGATAAATCAAATTCCTGAAAGATATTATTTTCCTCGTTTGCATATGGGTCGCATCTGTAGGAGTTTCGTTCCATAGATTTTTCAGTAAAATCAAGTAACTGTTCGGAATCCCTATCGAAAATGTTTTTCCCTGTCGAAAAGACAGGGCGTTATCTCTTGTTATCTCCTCTCCCAGTTATTAACGGTTAAAAAAATTGCTATATTTTTCCGTTTGTCCTTGTTTTTTTTTTTAGAATATTTTTATTTTATTTTCTGCGTTCAACAAATCGCAAGTTTTTGCAAGATGTATGAAAATGAAACAGAAAATCGCTGTTACTTTTGTCTAGACAGATGCATTATAGATACTGTGATGTTTGTAATCGAAAATGCTTGCGTTTGGAATGATACATACTAAAGAAATGAGTTTTGTAGGAGGAAGGTTTTCATTCTGGCGGATTCATTTGCAAATCATCAAGAGCAGATTCATTCTTCATATTCTTTAGGATTTCATATTTGGTAGACTATCATCATGGAACTAATAAGAAAGATGAATTCACGTAGCCTTAAAATAGTGAAGTGTCAACTGTAACTGCTGTCGAAGGAGTTCATTACCACAGCGGCAGACTTCCACCAATACATTTAAGCAGAAATTTCCTCCTTTTTTAAACTCCCCCTTAATGGAAATTTTCAAGTAGAAATCCTGAAAAAAACTTGTATTTATTTTACTGATGGAAGTCTGCTACATTGACAGGGTTCGCACAGCACTACCACTGAAATTTTACAGTATTTTCAATGTATTTCACTGAAGAGAAATATGGCGAAAATTGAGAATCGAGGGGGTGGTTGCAAATGCTGTTTCTTAAAAGTTAAATATAAATTTTCTTATCTTTAATAGTGGTGTCAGAGTCCTTACAAAATATAAGGAGTGTGCGAACCCTGATTGATTGAAGTTCCGCCATATTGTGACAACGAAGACAACGTCATGTCAGTGTCAATAAAAACATTAAAATACCTGGGAAAACTGACACAAGTAAAAAAATAGGATTTTTTAAGCTTACTTTTGGCAGAAAATTTTCTATCAATAAGTTATTTTAATAAACAGAAATTTTTTATTAAAGTTTACTAGTAAAAACTTTAATCAGCGGTAATAAGAGATTGCTGATCCAATGAAAAAACATAGCCGTCATCTTCTGACAACCTCCTCAGTTACTTCACTCGCAACCGGAAGTTGATATACTCTTCGTCTGCTCCTCTTTATTCATAACTTCCTGACTATCATAGCTCAGATTCAGAAATAACACCTCATATACTATTCAGAGTTCGCTCATTATGGAAAGAGACAGAGAAGGAGCCTAGTGTTATTTGAGCAGAGATCTAAAATAATAAACTGAAAAGTTATATCTATACGAAATGACGAACATTTTTTGAAGAAATTATCCGAAATAGTTTCACCACATCCATGATAAATGTGTAAAAGAATTAAACATTACAACTTGGTGCTAGCTGCGTGGAAAATAAGCAGAAAAAAATGAAGTGATTCTTTTCACAATAAAAAAAGAATTTATACGCCTGACGCACCCCACACAACAGAATGCGACAAAGGGAATGCAACTTCAATTCCCTTTGATCCCTAGCAAGTCATTAAATCATCGCACCAGACGATTGAAGAATATGGGGTTTCCTGCAGCAGACGCCATATCCGCCTTCAACTGCAAAGATCCTTTTTACGCGGACACTGGTGTACATTTACTCCATGTTGATATAGGGAGATATCCACGTTGATATAGATTGGCTTAAAGAAAATCGGCTTCATCTTCGAAGAGGGAACTACAACGAGAATTAAACAAATAAGAAAATAGGTCATGATAGAAATGAAGAAATAACTTAAAAAGGAAGACGGTATAAGAAAAAAAAATGTGTCGGGATTTTGAAGTCGTGAAACTCATGAATAGCTAAAATAGGTCTCACACTGGCAGGATTGTAAAATTAAACTTAGAGAGTATGTTCAAAAGCTTTTTTAATATTTAATGACAGAAAAGGTTAAACTGTCAGCCTGATTTCTTATACCAGTACTTTTTAATATAAAAGTTTGTCTTAGTTATTTGCAAAATTCCTATATTAAATAACACGAAACTTCGTTTTCGAAAACAGCAGCATTAAAATATTTGCAAATTTGGCTTTTATATTTATCGTAAAGAATGCATTTAACATTCAAATTACGTATATTCATAGAAAAAACAGCTAACATAGCGACAGGTTCTTCAAAAGACTAGCTCGCAAAACTTTATTAATGTTGATAAAAATAAGTAATTTCACACATTTCACACTTGGAGTTATGAATATGAAGAGGAGACATATAGTTTACTGTCTAGTACTTGCAAGTGAAGTAATTTAGAAAGTTGTCATAAGATGACTGCTGTTTTATTATTATTATTATTATTATTCAAATCACAATTGACCACTAGCACGGGGCGGAGTTTGCAATGTTTCCCACAAGCGATGCGGTATTTGATTGGCTTTTGGTGAACGCTTGTGGGATAAAGCGAGAAGCTGATTAGCTTTAATCCATCGTGACGTTCTTTGACGTCAGATATGCTTGTGGTCCATTTCTGATCACCGACGGCGAAAACTCTCACCAGTAATCTTGGATAGAAATGTTCATCTTATTTAAGCTCCTAATTCATTTCAAATTTCTCTCAGTTGCATGATAAAAAAATTATATATTTTTTACTGGTGGTCAATCGTTGCACAGGTATTATAATCTTTTCACTGACACTGATCCAAGGGTTGCCTTGGTTATCATAATATGGATTTATCGGAATTACTAACGATAAACTGATCTTTCATCACTAAAAATTAATAATCATGCAGTTTGACTGAAAGTTTCAATTAATAAGCCGTTTGAATGAAGAGAAAATTTCTACTTAAATTTATTGTGGAAGTTTCCATCGGCGGTATTAAATCTCTGCAAGAGCGGTTACAATTGAAGTTTCACTATTTTAAAAACATGCCAATTGCTGTTTCGTAATAGTTCCGTGATTAGCACACAAAACGAATTTTAGTTACTCAGCAGCAAATACAGTTTTAGTCAATATATCTTAATATATTGTCTTAAAACAATATTAAGACGCCACTCGAGTCACTCCAAAAGACCCGGACGATAATGTTAAGTCTGTGGGGGAGATATTTTAAAATATCCCGCTTAAATAAAAAAAAAATAAAGTTATTTTTTTTTCGTAAGATAGCTGAGGATGATCTACAATCGGGCTAATTCTTATTTTTCCAATTTTAGTTTTATTTTTTAATATTATAATAGTTTCAATTTCAGAATCAGTTTCTACCGGTTCCGAAAATTAAAGTATATATATTTTTTAAAATCCGAAACCAAAATCAAAAAGCTAAAAACTATCCCGGTTGTACATCACCCTCATCTATCCCGTGCAAAAAAAGTCACGTAAAAATATGAAAATGTGAGCTAGATATTTGAAAATAACGTTCCCATAGACGTTATTTTCAAATAACGTTATTTTCAAATACATCATCTTCCAGATCTTTTTGGGTGATTAGTGTAGGCTCTTAATAATGGGGATAAATAATGGAAAAATGCAAATTTACCAATTGAATTTTCGTAAATCAATCGCGGGAACGAATTTTCTCGTATTGTTTTGTTTATGTCGGAGTGTATGCAATGAAGCTGTATCAGGGAGAGTTTTTAACCTATTTTTCTTGAAATGTACCAATTGCTGCATACATAAACGCAAAATGTGTCTTATATAAAACGAAAAATTATATTTAAAAAATAATCTGATACTTTTTAGAATATTTGCAAGTTGCTCCATCTCCTTAATATTAAATAATTTTTAGGAAAGCTATCCTCAGCTTGCGTCTAAATTACATCTGTCAAAAATATTAACTGGTCTTAATCGGATGACATATATAAAGTAATTAGAGAAAAACTAGCAGGTGCAGTTGCCTGTACTCTTTTCGTTTTATCCTTTTTTCTTTTTTTACGTCGATAGCTTTAAATAAGTAGATGTATTTTTTAAAAGAAGTTAAAAAAAAAAAAAACTAGGCATCGTGTTAACTGCACATGGCATGATTAGTTGTTACGTTTTGAAGGGCACATATAATTGTGCCCGAAAACCGCCAAAAATAACAAGATAGTTAAAAGATAATTTATACGTCATTAGATACATTTTATTTCAAGCATAAGGATATTCCTTTCTCTGAATTATTTACTAAACTAGACATATAAAGCTTACGAATTAAATTATCACATATCTCGTAAAAACTGTGTATCGCCAGTGAAAAGTAATGAATAGCTTCGGAAACTCATAATTTAAAAAATGTTTATTGAAGTTACATAAACCTCTAATATATTTAAGCCGTACAGAAAATTTTATGAAATGTAAAAATAATCATTAGAATATTATAAATTGTTCACGATAATATATTTAAATAATTATAATACAGAGATACAGTTCAGTTAATATTTCAAAATTTTCACATGATATGTGACTCCTCGCATGACCATTTAGAATAGATATACAAACATAAAACTTGCGTTAAAATGACCTAGACTGTATTTTATAGAATTAAGATGGAAATAATAAATATTTTGATTTATTTAAATATTGATATATTTTCCTATTTTTCCAATTTCATTGACTATTAAAATATTTTATCTTAAAGAATTTATAAATTATTAATTAATTCTATAAAATGTTTTTTAAATGTCATTTCTTGCATACGTGTTGACTTGTGGCACTTAAATAATTTGTATGATCTCTAAAAGTTAAAGTACAGCTCATATTCAAAATATTAGAATAATTACCTTTTTTTTAGAAATTGAAAATATCGTTTGGTAATTTAATGTCTTTTAATGAAAATATGCAAACGATATTTTTATTAAGAACTTATTGTTGATTAAACTTACTTGTTATCTTAAATTTAATATCATTTTTGAAAAGATTAATTGCAAAAAAATTATTTTGAAAAGTCAAAATATTAGAATATTTATTCAAGTGGTTCAAAATATTAGAATATTTCACATTAATTCTCCTTTAATTATTACCAATTCTTAACTGGTGGCATCATTGATTAAATTCAGACTATTTTATTTAAAATCAGTATTCTTTTTTGCAGTTTGTTTCTTTTTCGTCTTAAAATGGGCCGTGTGAGTGATATGCCTGAATCTACTAAACTTCGTATGGTTGATTTGTATCGGCACGGTAAAAATCAATGTTTTATAGCGAATTATTTACATTGTTCGCAATCGAGCGTTAGTAAAATACTAACACAATATTCAAAAATTGGAAAATTTCAAAATAATCGCCGAAATGGTGGCCGAAAACCAAAAACATCTGCTAGAGATGACAGAAAACTGAAGCGTATAGTTAAGAAAAACCGTTTTAAAAGTGTGCGATTCTTGCACCGAAAATGGAAAGAAGAAGGAGTTGAAGTTTCTACATCAACAACATTAAGACGTCTCCATAAATTTAAATTTGAATCTCGTGTACCGAAAACAAAACCTCTCATGACTGCAAGACAAAAGCGTATAAGATTGAATTGGTGTAAATCAAGACGTTTATGGAGCAATGAAGATTGGAAAAATATATTATTTAGTGATGAAAGTATGTTTTGTGTTTCATATGGTAATCAAGGTATTCGAGTTTGGAGAATGAAGCAAGAAGCATTTGATAAAGAATGCCTTAAACGTTCCGTAAAATTTGCTGCTAGTGTCATGGTTTGGGGTTGTATGAGTGCAGAAGGACCTGGAAAGTTATGCATCGTCTACGAAAAGGTTAACTCTCTGATATATCAAGAAATTTTAGAATATTACATGATTCCATCATCAGAAGATTTATTTGAAGATGATTTCATCTTTCAACAAGATTTAGCGTCCCCGCATACCTCGGTGTCAACTAAGAATTGGTTCCGCCAACGCAACGTTAAGATACTTCCTTGGCCACCAAATTCACCAGATCTTAATCCCATCGAAAACTTATGGTGTATAATGAAGAAAAAACTTCAAAAAAATCCTCTTTCAAGTAAAACTGAGTTAGTGGCACGTATAAAGTCTATTTGGGCTAATATTGATAGAAATGTTTGTAAACACCTTGTATATAGTATGCAAGATCGATTGTACGCTGTTATGAAAGCTAAAGGGGATGCTACAAAATATTAACTACCATTTACTTCATATTCATAAGGTAATATTGTTGCGTAAAATAAAATATTCTAATATTTTGAACCAATCTAAATTTTATTCTAATATTCTGGTGTGTTTAAGGAAGCTGTATACCTAATTTATTGTGCTGTATTTTATATTTTATAAATGTTAAAATCTTATCTAAACATTCCAGATTTAATTTATAAGAAATTTAATTGCGTTTACTTAGTATAAAAAATAAATAAATGACAAATAATTTTTTCTTATTACTTTTTCTCAATTATTCTAATATTTTGAATATGAGCTGTACTTGACGTAAAGTTTTACTTTTAAAAGTGCATATGCAATACATTTTAATATATGATATTTTACATTTGGCATTTAACCTTTCATTAATAGATTTTTTACATTGAATAATTTATTAGGAACGTAAGTTCATTAAATGCCTAATCAAAACTCCATACAATTCAAAATAGCCATTAATATTTAGACTACATCAAACGTGTAAAAAGAACGTATCTTAAAGCTACTTTTAAATGGATAATTTTCTAATATAAAAAGTTTTTTCTATAAAATATATACTTTAAAACGAAACCTTAAATTTTCGAAAAAAAAATTAACAAATAAAAATACTTTAAAAAGTGACAGTTCTGTAATATTATATCATGTCTTTGATAATGTCGACATTTTAACTACAGTGAGATAATCCTATTATATCCTGAACACGTGTTATCTTTTTTTCTCCCTCTCAGAGCGAAAACTTTTATCAGCTCTAGTTTTAAACATTTTAGGTTTTAAAGTTACTCACATAAGATATACCTAATACAAACGCACAAAAAGTTTCCAGAAAAAGGAAGGAAATATTTTATCTCCCAAATTCCATTATCTATAAAACAGGCCTAACTTTATGCTTGAATTTCAAATTCTTAAAACGTTTCAGTACATTTAAACGGACTAGTCACCTTGTATATAGTTAGTAGCATAAGAAAAGTTTTTCTTCTTTTTTTCGACGGATAAAAACCTGCTATGGCTATAGGTAAAAAAAAAATCGCAGACTTTTTTTTCAAATAAACCAAGAGAGAAATTCGATGAAATAAGTTTTAATAGTAGCATGTTTTCGAGAAAAATATACACAGAAAAATCAAGAAGATCTTGCTTTTATTTCTTTGTAATACTGCATTCTTTAAAAATTATCCAAGAAAGGACAGTTTTTTTGTATCCCACTTTTTACAAATACTCCTGGTTTTCACATCACAACAATAAAAATAAATTGATTTTAACTAGGATTTAACACATTTTCTTTTTCGCTGGAAAAAACATAGTAATCTTAAAAACTGAAAAAAATGTACAAAATGATGTGAACTTTCCATTTGTTCAGATTTTTTTTTTAGGAAAATCTGATAAATCTTTATTTGGTGGTTATCTACAATGTACTTAATTTGTTGAAAAATCTTTCCTACATCAGCTTAGAAAATAGAACAAACAGTTTTTCTTTGTGTATATCAGTTTTGTATTTGTTTTAAGTTAAAACATTCAATTGGAAATGGATAAGATAATTTTACGTTAGTAAAAAAATATATTGATTAATATAAATGTAATGTTAATTAATGGAATTATAATTTGGGGAAAAATATTTAATAATATTTCTTAAGAAGTAATATTTTAGAATCTAAAAAATGTGTATAAGAAATAATTGTGCATTAAATAAATATGACTTTAATAAGAATTATTAATAAATTGTGTATTGGATAAATTTGAATGTAATGCGATCAGGGTTCGCACAGTTCTACCACAAAAGTTTAAGAATATTTTCAAAATGTCTCACTGCAGAAAAATTTCGTAAAAACTGTGAATGAAAGTGGGGATAACGAATGTTGTGGTTTAAAAAATATATGTAAATTTTCTTATTTTTATTAGTGGTGCCAGAGTCCTTGGAAATTTCAAAGAGTGTCCGAACCTTGTGTGATGTAATTAGATAAATGTGTAGAGAAATCTCCTATTGGATATTTACTAATTTTCTCATTTAATAAAATCAACGGATCAACCTGGAAGTCTCGGGTAATAGAATTTAAGTAAAAAAATCATATATATCATATTTCTTTATATACAATTGCAGTGGCGTAACCAGTGTGGGTTCCCAAAACGAATAATAATGTAAAGTTTTCTTGTGCTTGATTCATAGCAAATTTTTTTCTGGTTAGGTAAGGAAAACAGAACTTTTAAAAATTACCAGTATTCAGAGCACTTGGGCACCCACCCTGGTTACGCCACTGCATTATATCATTTCAATATCCTTTTCTCTGTAGATACTAACAAGTTGGAACTTGTACGTCAAGCCTAGCAAGTGAGGTACGTTCGTACTTTAAGGAAGATTAAAATATATTTCGAACTTGATGTAATAGTATACAGTACTTCGAATACAGTATAGTAGCAGATATTTTTTGTGATTCCCTGTAATGTTTTCTACTATACAGAAAGTAACTAGTCGTAAATCTCAGTAACGTATATCAGTTTTATAAAATTTAAAATAGTTTAATATAATCTAAATGCGCACCAAACTATGTTTCCTCCTATACCATTATGTAATGGAATACATTTCTGTGGCCCTGTAAATTAATAACAAATGTTCCTTGCACTATAGATTGTACAGAATGTATATTTTAGTATATACTTATTTTAGTATATGCATATCAATTTTATTATGTTCGAAGAAGTATGAAATCATTAAAATGCGCTTGAAACTATTTTCCCATTGAGCATAAAGCAACGAAATAACTTTTATTGTCCCTGTAATCGAACTACACATCATATTTTCATAAAATTTCATAAGACTCGACAAAATTATGGAACAATTAAATTTTTCAAATTTCAAAGTATTCTGCTGGGTAGTTTTTGCTCAGTTAACCATTTGGGCTCTGGGGTGTAAATTTCTTCAAAATTCCAAATGTCACATTGACACCAGTATTTTGCAAAGAAAAAAACCGATTAACGATAAACACGAAAAAAAAAAAATGCATTAAACCTTTTTGAAGTAAATTTGGTCAAGTTTCTGGTGTCATTGTGACATTTTGGAATTAAAATTATGTGGTAGAAAATTCTACCAGCAGAGCTCAAGGGGAAATATAGTATAAGAACGCGATGACACATACATATAGTTTATTAGTAACATATTTAAATTTAAAACATTTATGTACAGATATAGTAATGATATATATGGGTATTAAATTTGTATTTGCATACAGGTCCATTGCGTGACTTTTTTTTTTTTACAGTAAAATAAACGGCTTTTCAAGGAAAAAAGTAGTAAAAACTTTATGTTACACAGGAAGTATTTTCAAAGTTAATACATATATATAGTATTTTGTCTGTCAATCAGTTTACAAAGGTTTTATTCGATAAAATATCAGCTGATTTTATATGCAAGTAGCAAATCTTTGATATATTTCCGCTTTCAAGAAATAATAAAATATATACCAATCATTTTTGCAGTTTTTTTTACGATCCATTGTAATTTCTCTGTATTATATCATTAAATATGGGACTTCAAAAAAATTAAAAGCATGTTTGAAATTTTTCGAGATATTAAAAATTTTTACTTTGATATAAATATAATCAGTCTTCTTTAGAAACAACATTGTGATTGGAGAAAATTCCATTTAATAATGAAGAGCATTCAACATCTCGAATAGCGTTATATTTATACTTTAGTCTTTATAATTAAATAAAGACTTGCCTAACTTTGAAAATTTCGTTTGAAGTATACTTTATGTTTTTCGCCGCCGAAATATGGAAATTATATTGCATGGCACATTATAATATGTGCATTTGTAATATGTGATTGAAAGGAAACTAGATTTTACAGGCATTCATATGCATCTGAAGTTAATATTCAAAATACAGTTCGCATAGTTGTCTATACATTAATTAGAAATCATTTTTCCTCGTTTATTAAAAATAAAAATTTTTAAATGAAAAAGTTTTTAATGCATATCATACCTACATACAGTACATAACATATATAACCTTATTATCAAAGAACGAAAATAGATATATGTGATAACTTTTTATGGACAATCATGAAAAAAAAAAAAAAAAACTTACAAATTTTTCAATAAATTATCGTAGAAGAAAGTTGCTGGTACCGAAGGATTGGGAAATAAAGTCTACTTTTAAATGATACATATAAAATTAGCTTATGGGGTTATCTACACATTAAAACGAACCTAAACTACTTAGTTCTACTAATAATAAATTGAATTTTGATATTTTTAGTAATTTCTCTTGAAATTATACTTCTAATGTGGTCATTTTTTTATGTAGCAATAATACTAAAATAACCAAGCATAAATACGTTGAATTTGATATTTTTATTTACAATTGTATGATATGAATTATAAATTATGAAATTAGTTTTTGAAAAAATTGTGACTTGTAACTTAAAATTTTTTGATGGATTTAGATTTATTAAGTCTTTTTTATGGAAATCTAAAATTTCAAATCATTCTAAAAGAACTTTTCAAAATTTTCTTTAAAAATGACAAAATGACGGTCTAAGCAGTAATTATCTTCGATAGCAGTAATTAGAAATTTTGAAACTTTAGACTATATTGTAATCTTAGCAGTCCTCAATGACATTTGATAAGCACTAAAGATGATTTGATCAAGAAAGGGGTACTCTCGGTAAACAACCGAGTATCGAACTCCAATTTGGATTCAACACCTAAAATTTGCTCGTTTTAGAATAAAGTATTTCTCGAAAACTTGTACAACTTGCATGAAAATTTGTGTGTAGACTAATTGGAGGGTATAAAGTTCATTTATACTGTCAGAGTCGGGTACTGCTGTTAAAAAAAGCAGTTAGGGTTCGTTTTATATGTAGAACCCCCCTAAGCAAATTTAATATGCATAATTTAAATGTAGACTTTATTTCGAATTGTTTGGTAGCTGTAACTTTTTTTATACTATTTTTTTGCAGCATGGGATGTTTACGTTATTTCCCACGACTTTTTATTTCTGGTACATTCGATAGGTTTCAAGCGAAGGGAAACAAGTTATTTTTGCATGATTATTATTTATTCTATTAAAATAAAGAAAATTAATTACTGAAACTTCTCTTGCTAAAAATATCTGTTAATTAAAGTAATTAGGTAAGAATACGAATCTATCAGCGACGAATCTATCAGTATCTATAGTATTTATTTTTTATTTTTGAACTAATTTTTCATTTTTTAAAAGTAGCGATAACTTCACTGTTTAAACATATATATTTTTTAAAATATCACCAATATTAAAATTCTAGATGTTAAAAAAATGATATATATTAGCAAGCGGAAACTAAGTTTAAATTTAAAGAAGGATGTTTAATACATAACGCAATCATTGAATTGATTTTTCGTACTCTTTAGAAGCTAAAGTTAACTAACTTATTTAGTTCTAAAATGATAGGTTAAAATGCTGTAAAAATGCACTGATAAAATTCTTTCAGACTCTCCGGTGGGATTAACCCTTTCCGGCACAGGCAAATTCTGAACGTAAAATGAGTAATTATCGATCGACACCGGAATTTGCAAACGATTTCATTAGTAATTAAGAATCTCCTATTTTAGGCTTTCATTGTAAAAGCAAAATTTTATTAAAATATTATTGGTGCCATTTGCTAGTTTGCAATTAAAATTAGGTATCCCGGACTGAGCACAGTGTGCCGGAAAGTGTTAATATTAGTAGTGGCTGGTCAGGGGGTGATGCACCAATTTATTCACACCACTAAAATTTCATGGTTATTTCAGTTTTATTTAATCAACAAAATTTACCGAATAAATAATATGAAAGATGCTTTTAAATTTTAGTGGTGTGAAAATTTAGATGCAGCACTCCCTAACGAGCCGCTACTGGTTAATATGTATTCTAAGTGCAATAGTATGCACTTAGGTTTAGAATTATTTGATTTTGCACACCTAAAAGAATTTTTTTGTTGTTGTTTGTGTATTTGTGCTGATTTCAATTTGCTGTGTGACAGATGTCAATATAACGAAATCCTGGAGAGCAGAGATTCATATCAAAATTCTTTAATTTAAAATCCCAATATAACAGATATCGAAAATGGAAAGTATATGTTCATTGAATAAAATTAAAGATTTCTAGTACATATCTGAAATTTATTCTTAATTTTTTTTTCTTTTTCGAATTCAATAAATAAATGTTTAGTGCAAATCTATATTAATAAAATAACAAATCGCTCTGTGTGTGTGTGTGTGTGTGTGTGTGTGTGTGTGTGTCTGCGATAGTTAGCGAAAACTACGGTACGTACGAAGCTCAAATTTTTTCTGAGAGTAGCCCAATATCTCTCCTGATGCACCTGACCCTTAGAATTTCAAAATTCTATTTATTAACTGAGTAATTAATTAAATTCCAAACCTCACTCTCATAAAAATTGCTTTTTTTTTTTCGCTTTTTTCACTTTCATTCTCTTATGGTTGGTTGGTTGCATAAAAGTTTCGCAGAAATAATTAAAAAAGCTGGGACTGACCTTTAAAATTCATAGACTGGCAAGCTGTCAGTTTAAATGAGGATTTTTTTTTCATCATAGCTGCTGTACGCCATGGAGGAAAAAGATAGGTGGTGGAGAAGTAAACCGAAAAAAAAAAGGGTTTGCAATATGAAACCATTTATCGCTGAAATTTTAATATCTCAAACAAAAGCAAAAGGAAGGAATTCTGTATTAATAAGACGGATTGGAAGAAATGAATTACAGCTGAAGCATATTTTACGAAGAAATAGTAAATTTTTTAAATGGTTTTTTCTATTATATTATTTATTAAAATAAATGTTTGCTTTTAAAATAATTGAAATTGGAAAATTAAAAATAATTAAATGTCAAAATAAAATTAAATAAAACATTGAAAACATATGATTTGAAGTAAAAAATTGTATTACTAAAAGTTTTCTCTTTTTTTTCAGAAATGTTTAATACTTTATAACGTAGATGAAAAATGTTTATGATTTAACAGTATATTAATAATTCCATGTCAATATATAATATTTTTAGTGATGAAAAGATTCTTTTAAAATCATGCATGAACACTTAAATAATAATATTAATCTAAAATCTAGATTTCAGAGTGCAGACGATTTTAAGACATTAACGAAAGAATGTTGATTTTTCAAGCAAAATCTTAAATGATGTTTCTATATTGATATTTCAAAGTCATATGATAAAAATAATCAAATAATTCTTGCCTATGATTGATCTAATTGTATCTTTCATGCATTCGGATTGTGTATTACAGGCAATAATGGCATAAAACTTTATTTTTTAAACGAAATTTTAGTCATCTATTCAATAACAGTTTAAAAGGTAAAAAACAAAAACAAAGAAATACTGGTTTAAACCAGTTTGAATTGATCGGAGTTTCAAAGCACATGGTTTTGTTGATGCTTATTTGGACTTAATGTAGCGGATTTTAGAGTTACATTTTTTGCGTCACCCCAAGACATTATACTGCCACTCTAATAATTTCTTTTTACTATATGGTTGAACGCATATTTTTGGCATTTCGAACATTAGAATGTATGAGTCGTTAGCTGTGTTGTAGTAAAAAACATTACACAACACTTTTCTATGAGTTTATTTTTTTAATCGTTGATTAAATTTAAATGTGTTCTATTCATTTAACATTGTAATATGGCTTTAATTTGCTTTAAAACAAAAATAAAATAGCTGTTTGCCGTACAATTGTTTGTATCCGCAAACAATTCATTCACCATAATAAATTATCAAATAGCAAAGTAAATTATCTATCAGAAATAGCCATAAAAAGAATAGAAGCAAAACTGATTATAACCTTAATGTTTAGACTAATTTAAACATAACCCGATACCAACCAGAAAAAAAAAAACAGACCACACTCCGATCTGTGATACACAAAATTTCCGTGAGTATAAACCCGACCCTAACCTAAAAATTCTGTTTGGAAAAAACTATGGATTTGATAACTGACCCGAACCAAATCTGAATCCCGCAAACATGTTCAAGTGAAGCATAACCCGATCCAAACAAGGAAAAATAATTTTCGTGGGCATGAAACCTGACCCGAACCAAAATATATTCTTTAAAAACCCCGAAATATGACTCGAACGAAATCTGAAACCGATAAAAATATTCCAGAGAACTATAACCCGATCCCAGCAAGACAAAATACTTTTCGTGGTCATAAACCCGAATCAAACCTAAAAAACTCCGTTTGAAAAATCCTGAACTTTGACCCAAACCACATCTAAATCTGACCAAAGTATTCGAAAGGACCATAAACGGATTCGAGTAAGACAAAATAATTTTCGTGGGCATGAACCCGATAAGAACCTAAAACTTCCATTCGAAAAAATACCTGAAATTTGAATCGAACCAAATCTGAATCTGACAAAACTATTTCAAAGAAACTCAACCGGATCCAAACAAGACAAAATATTTCCATGGACATGAACACAATCCGAACCCAAAAAATTTCTTTGAAAAAATCGCGAACTGAATGAAATCTGAACTTGGCAAAAATATTCCAGTGAAGCATGTCCTTATTCGAACAAGACAGAATAATTTCCGTGAACATGCAAGAAGACCCGAACTCAACAGTTATATTTGAAGAAAAACCCGAAATCTGAATTGAACCAAATATGGACCCGACAAAAATATTCCAAAGAACTATAACCCAATCCAAGCAAGACGAAATAATTTCTATGGACATAAACCCGACTCGAACCTAAAAAATTCGGTTTGAAAAAACCTAAAATTTGACCCAAACCACATCTAAATTCGACCGAAATATTCGAAAGAATCATAACTGGATTCGAGTATGATAAAATAATTTCCGTGGACATGAACGAGATCCGAACCTAAAAATTCTATTTGAAAAAATACCTGAAATTTGAATCGAACCAAATCGGAATCCGATAAAAAATGTTCCAAAGAATCGTAATCGGATCTGCATAAGACAAAAAAATTCCATTCTCATGAACCGAATCTGAATCTAAAAAATTTCTTTGAAAAAATCACGAAATCTGAACTGAACCAAATCAGAACTTGAAAAAAAATATTCCAGTAAAGCATGTTCTTATTCAAACAAGGCAGCATAATTTCCGTGAACACGCAAGAAAACCCGAACCCAAAAATTCCATTTGAAGAAAAAGCCAAAATCTGAACTGAACCAAATCTGTTTCCGACAAAAATATTCCAAAGAACCATAACTGTATCCGAGCAAGGCAAAATAATTTCCATGGACATGAATACGACCCGAACATTAAAACTCAATATCAAAAAATACATAAAATTTGAACCGAACGAAATCTGAACCCGACGAAAATGTTCTAATTAATCATAACCAGATCCGAACAAGACAAAATAATTTCCATGGACATGAAACCAACATGTGGTTTGGTAAAATTTAGGTTGCAATTACATTACGGTAAGTCTTTGATTATATTTAATTTCCCGTTAGGTTACAGTTAGGTCACGGTTAAGTTAAAGTTAGGTTAAAGTTAAATTGCATTTATGTTATGGTTAGAATAAGGATATGTTACAATAAAGTGAAGGCTAGGTTACATTTATGTTATATTTAATTTACGGTAAGGTACTGTTAAGTCGAAGTTAGGTTACAGGCAGGTTATGGTTACGGTACAAAAGTTTACGATTAGGAATTTATCCACAGAATGAACATTACGTATGATTTGATTAAAAATAACACTTACTTTCGTTAAATGGCTCTGAAATTATAACACTATATGTCAACATTTTAGCTACCAGCGAGTATCGATTTCATTCATGGTATAGTCGGATTTAAGAGTGATATAATTAGTTTGAAATTCAAAATATTTCACTTGGGATTTCTATGTGAAAAAAAAATAATAATAAGTTACGTGACTTAACAGTAATTTTTGATAAATATCAACACTTTAACACGAATATCACGCAGTCGTTGGATACATATTTCCTCCCGCGTTTCTCATCGCTCATTTTTAGTATTTTTAGAGCCTAACATTAGTTGTTTTTAAACCGATTTTTCGCACAGTCAGTGGCCACGTATTTCGGACAATGCATTTCTGCATGTTTCGAGTTAATGATAAAATCATACAATTTCAAGTTCATTTAATATCCTTAATACGGACCCGGGCAACGCCGGGCGGGTCAGCTAGTTACCTCTAAAACTGCTATATCTAAATTCATTCATTTACAAATCCTTAATTTTTTTAAGTCAGTGTACTTTTAAAATTTTGAATATCCGATACAATCTTTAAATCATACATTAGAAATTCAAGATATAGGAACACACTGTTCACATTTATTGTTTTCTATTTTCATATTTTACATTATATCATTTGTAAAAACACTTCCCTCATCGCACTCAAAATAATCAATTACAGATGACGTACAGTAGTATGCACACACAAAAGAGGAATAAACTACGTTTAACTACTGCCTACTAAATCTATCGTAAGTCATCCTATTAAAATGACAATAATACTGTCAAAACTAATGTAGCAAAAGCACTCAAAATGTAGATTATGACTGAATGGCTTATTGTAATAAACAGTGTTCATTTTTATGCGGATAGCATGTATACTGGTAGAAAGATTAAGATTTTTATAAAAACAGTCTTAAATTTTTCCAAGATTTTTGCTTATAATTTGCAGAGTTCTTAATATAAAATAATATTATTTTCTGAAAATATGACAAACAACATTGCACATAATACCCTGTAATTAGAATTAAAAAATAATAAAAATTGTATGAAAAATGAGTAGGTTTACTAAATAATGTTTCACTGCGCATGCGTCAACGATATCAAAGTTTTATTTGATATTATGTTAGCTAAATGTATAGAGCAATTTTTGCGAAAATCTCAAAATCATAGCTTGAAAATTCTGAAACTAATCGTCAATAGAATAAGTTGAAAATCTGTTATTCCCAAAATGAAGCAAAAACAAGAGAGGTTGTCTCCATATATTCATTGATTAGTGTCAATATAGAATATACAATACGGGACGTATTACTACATTCGAATAAAATCCCTCATTTTTTTCCTTCTTTTTGGGAACAATGGATGTTGAGCTTATTCAGTCAATGATAATTTTCAGAATATTCAAGCTATGTTTTTGAAGAATTTACAAAAGTTGCTTTATACATTTAGCTAACACATTATGTAAATTATATTTTGATTGCATTCACGCATGCGCAGTAAAACATAATTTAATAAACCTACTCATTTTTTGTACAATTGTTATTATTTTTTAATTCGGATTACTGGGTGTTATGTACAATGTTGTTTGTCTTATTTTCTGAAAGGAACTTTTTTTTTTCATTTTTAGAACTCTGCAAATTATAAGCAAACAGCTTGACAAAATTTGAGACTATTTTATAAAAACCTTAAATTTTCTACGAGTATAAATGCTATCCACTTTAAAATTGACACAGTCCATTACGATAAGTCACTTAATCATAATCTACAGTTTGAAGGTTTTGGCTACATTAGTTTTGACAGGGTTATACAAAAGATATTCGTTTTTTTTTTCAATTGGTTGACGGTTCCCTTTGGAGTTTTGAGAAAAATCTTCTCAAAAATCCATGACCTGTACTATTATGTTTACACACTTAGAGTTTCATGATATTTCTTCTTGTATTTTTCTAGATATTTAATAAAATGTCTAAATTCGCAAGTGTCCGATAGTTAAAGGGCTTAAAGTGTATTAGTGTACCTACGGAATAATACTGTACTGAATGTTTGTTTAGTAGGTCGTCTACATAGATAAATTGAGAAAAACTTTTAAATGTTCAATAGGTAATGCCTAGTAGTGACATATTTAAGTTTTTTTTTTTTTTTTTAATTACCTTCAAATCCCGAAATCGAAATCATTTGGTTATGTAGTTTGTTAATCATGTAGACTTAAGATTTGGAACGCCAATTGTGAAGCACATTTTTAATTATTTCAAAACATATTGACAAATGGATTGTTCTGTTCCTTAAGAATAACTTAAAAACTAGTCATTAGAATGAACTGTAGTTTTTTATTTTAATATTTAGACCTTTCAGACATCAGTTCCTGACAAAAAAATATGACACCATAGATTTTTTTAACATAAAATTTGAAATATAGTTTGGAAAGAAATATGAAAATATTTCATTATTTCTACGTGAATTCTTTTATTCTTGCACAACGGCTTTATGTTTCCCCCAACGAGTTGTTTCAAGGGGGTTGCAACTGGTTGCCAGTTTGGCCTCTACTTTCAATTTTAAACTCCAAATTTACACCAGAAATTCTACAAGAAGAATATTTACTTTGAATAATCGCGAAACATTTGTCGCTAAATAAAGAAAACAATACCATATATAATTTCTGGTTTGAATGTAAAATTTCAGAATTAAAAGAATTAAAAAAGAGGCCAAATCTGGCAACCCAGCGGTTGTTTCAATGTTTTGCCACAACTTTCACTGAAACGAAATACTTAAATAAGAAACGAAACGGCAGCTTGATGTATTTGTTTTATATTTTCATGACCTTTGGAAGTTTTTTGGCTTTTCTTTATTTAACTCCCGGTAACAAGTAGTTGTTTACATCTAATGAATTTTATTCATTGTGTTTATAGCGTATTCAATTATTTCATAATCTATAAGGTGCAAACTTTTCCACTCTGGGAACCATTTTTGCCGTTTCTAATCGATATATTTAAAATAACAAACTGCTTATGTGTGTGATTGAAATTCTTTCTACCAGAAAAATTGTACAGGTTTACCACGCTTGGTATATGTCTTCATGGTGAATTGGCAATTCTATTTTGGCGATCAAAAATATTTCATTTCCCCGTTATCGTGAAACACATATTAACGCTTTGAGCTCCGGTGGGAAAATGTTTACAAAATTCCAAATGTTACATTGGCACCAGTATTTTGTAAAGAAAAAAACCAATTAACGATATACACGGAAAAATGCATTAAACATTTTTCAAATAAATTTAGTCGATTTTTCTGGTGCCGTTGTGACATTTCGGAATTAAAATTATGTGGTAGAAATTTCTACCATCAGAGCTCAAAGGGTTAAAGAGTAGAGCACAGATCTGCTGTTGTAAACTATTTTGTCATTTATAAATGATATTATATTTGATATTTATTATTTGTAAACTGTTTGGATAATGAATTTACTTCATCAGTATACTTATATTTCTGCCAAGAAGGATGAAAATAATACAATTTATCGAGTTAAAGTGCTTACAATTGGATCTGAAGCCGAAGTACGTTTTCTAAGATTATATATTGTAACTTTCTATTAATTATTAAAACTTGAATTAACAAAATAATAATAATGCAATACAGGATGAAAATGTCCCGCCAGATAAGATAAAAAACACTAACATGGTAACCATGTACGTACAATTTTTCTAGTATAAAGAAGTCCACGTGCATGCGCAGGTTGATATATCGGTTAGTGACGGTGGAAGAGCGTCTGGGAATATATTTAAATTAGAATGCACTATTCAGAGTCTAAAAACTTTTCTTTAATGGTACTGAATGAGCAAGCATTAATATCAGAACATTTTGCTACATCTATCTGCCTTCTTGCAGCACTTAAAGTTTCTATAGTATTAATTATTTTAAAGAAAATTGCTTTTATTTCCTCTTCGATGCAATAAAAAAATCTATATGCGGTTACATAATAGCATAGCTGACAACTTTTGCGCTTTTCTCTTTCCAGTAAAATTTAAAAGAAGATTTTGACTGACTTAATTTCTGATTTCATCGATTGGATTCAAGTCTGGAGAACATGCTGGCCATTCCATTCGAACGATTCCTTCCTCGAAAAGGAAATCCTCCACCAGGTTTGCACGATGTGGCCTGCAGTTATCGTCCATTAAAATGAAGTTATCTCCGATTGCTGCAGCCTAAGGGTCTACAATAGGTCTGAGGATCTCATCCCTATAACGGCGACCAGTCAGAGCTCCATCTCGAATGATATAGAGGTCAGTGCGCCCGTCAATGGAGATGCCACCATACACCAATACTCCTCCACCGCCAAATCTGACACTTTCGTACACGAAAGCAGGATTATTCCTACTGCCACGGTCCCTCCAGATGAAAATACGCCAATTATCCGGATGCACAGAAAAACGGGACTCGTCAGAAAACAGAATATTGCTCCATTCATTTCTCCTCCAGTTGACATGCTCGGTTGCCCACTCCCTGCGGTCGCGACGATGCCTTGATGTTAATCTAACACATACCATCGGTCGGCGAGCATACAGACCTACAGCATGGAGCCGGGTTCGGACAGTCTGAGTTGAAATCTTGGTGCCTGTAGCCGAGCGAAGGTGTTGGTGTAGAAGAGTAGCGTTCATGTTTCGGTGTCTCCGAGCTGTTACCGCTAAATACCGACCTTCATTGGGCGTTGTTGCCCGTCTACGACCTTGCCCTGGTCTTCGGCCTGCACATCCACTCTCCAAAAAACGGTTCCAGATCCCAGTGTTGCCAGATGGGCTGCTTTTTTAAATTCAGATTCTTGATTGGGACCACTTTTTACAAATGATTTAATGTGCCTTATTCAATTGCATGCTAATTAAGGCGAAAACAAAATATAATTTACCATTTGAAAAAGGTGGTGTCAACAAGAAATCTGAATTTAAAAAAGTAGCCCACTGGTAACACTGCCAGATCTTGGAAAAGACACTTTGTGACACTCCAATGGCTTGCGCTACTTCGGCTTGAGTTTGGCCCCCTTCTAACCTACCAGCAATTCTCCAAGCTTCTGAATTTGTCAAATGACTTCACTGAGACATCGTACTCATCGAAACAAAGCAATCACTGAATGCCAATTATCCTTGTCTTCATTCTCTTTTATCCAGTTGAAAGTCAAATTTCATTCGCTGCCGCTGAAGCGATGTTTTTGACGTCGAACTCAAAATTTGCATACTCCAGAGTTTGAAAACCAGAAAAATTTGCATTTGTGATTCTCTTCTTCTATTTTCGGCAAAAAAAATTTCGTTTATATCTTTATTTTATATAAAACTTTAAATATCCTTTAATTGTTTTGAGCAGTGTATTACAGATACATTATTACCTGTCGCTCAAGGGATTAACTCCATTGGGACAAAATTGTTACAGGGCTCTCAAATGGTCCGCAAACTGAACATCAATATTTTCTTAGAAAAATTTTCGTTTCATATTTTTCTAGCAAATTGCGCAGAAACCGCCTTCGGAGGTTAGTTTTAGCGCAAATGCTGTAGAAAGTTACTATGTAATTTTCTGCTAATATTATTGGTGTTCAGTTCGCGGACCATTTGGGAGCCCTGCTGTTATTAGAAAGATTCCAAATGCCAATTCATTATATTATGAAAATGAAAATGATTCAGATATGGCTGATTATGTGTGAAATATTTGCTTATTGAAAATCAGAAAACGGTACGCGAATTACTTTTCTTTATTTTCAAATGGGTGGTGGTCGTAACAAAAATTCCCTAAAATAAAAAAAATACTGAGTTCAAATCCCGTGGAAGCATCGGATTGCTTAATTTAATTTAATAATTGTATTTTATCTTTTTTTTACATGTCAATTAATTTTATGTTTTAATTTACTCCCAGGAAATACTTTTTTTTTTTTTCAGGAAATAAGGCAAAAAATCTCGAGCTCTTTATAATCTATTCGATTACCATTTCATGTAAACTTTACTACAAAATAAATGTGTTTAAAAATGCGAAATGCAAATCAAAACCAATTCTCGGTTCACCAATTGATCAATTCAATTCTGGATTGGATCACTTTGATTTTGAAGCAGAAACTTTCATTGTTATAATTACTTTTATACGTACGAACAAGTGCAGTTTTTTTTTTCAGAATACGAATATTCTATGGACCTTTAACTGAAGAGATTTTCAAAGAAAATATACGAATACCTTTTTAACCCTTTGCACTCGTGTGTCCAGTCTAACTAGACACAATCATTCTTTGCAAAATTTGTTTTTGCCAACAGTAATAAAGCAAAATAAAATATGTGTTATTTAGTTCGAGTATTTTTAATATTGTGTATTTGACAGTAACTTTTTTTGAAAAAGGGTTGCCGACCGAATGAAATTCGTGTAAGAGTTGATAGAGTCGAAAGGGTTAACTTATATATATTTCTCGGAAATTATATGATATTATAGATTAACCCCTTGTGGCTCATTGTTCCGTTACATGAAATACCAAAATTTATTCCGAAATGCCCCCACCAGAATTATGATATGAATATTTTCCATTAATTATGTGTGGGAAAAATAGCTTTTCCCTTTTTTTAAAGCACTTTGAACGTAAATTCTGGTGTCTTTAAATCATTTAAACATTTTCGCAGTGGAAGTAATCTGCGCTTTAAACGGTTGCTACGTCTGGATCATTTAAATGTGGATAGTAAATTCTGCAAAGCTAATATTTTATAGAAACTCTCCAATCCTCCTGAAATGTCAAGAAAATTTTCCAAAAGTGATCAACAATTGCATTTTTTGTTCAAACACTCATTCAATAGTTTTCTTTTGAGATTTAGAAACAATTTAAATTAACATTCCAAGTCTGAGAATAATTATATCAAATTCATAAACTTAATGTAAATCCGTACAGAATGTCTGCATAATTACATATATTAATTCATTCGATATTATATCAATAAAGTTATTGTTTATACATATGTTAACTAAAACAATATTTGCTATAAATAATGCTAATAATAAGGAAACATTAGAGTACAATTTTGAAAATTAAGCGGAAATTTCATTAGTTTATTTAACAAATATTCTATTCCCATATTGGCAAAATGCGTTGTTTAAGTATTTTTAGTTTGAGCTATTAACTTTTCTTTTATCTAAAACCTGCAAGCGAAAAAAAAATCCTCGTATTTTAGTCAATGATTATTTTCATAATCTGCACTTTTGTAAAACTTATGCTAAAACTGTAACAAATTTTGGCATTACGAAATGTTTCATGCACCCCTATTTCTGGCATATTTCCAGCCTTAAATCATTGCTAGAATAAGTCATTAAATAAGTGGTGAGTGGCAAAGAAAAAGAGCTAATCTATAAAATTTTTGGCTAGAAACTATGATGTTATCTCTAGAGAATGCGATAAGATCCAGTTCCCCATAGGCATACTCAGAAAATGTTATTTAAGTGACAGTCTCAAGATTAGTTGTGTAAAGGGACCATACCTAAGTGGGATCGCAGTTTTAGATGAAATCTCTAGTATACTACGAGGTCATCACGGAAATTTAAAACAATTTCAACGGCGTTTATAATGAATATTTTAGGAGACATCTTCCTTGTTTTAAAAGAAGGTTCAGTGGTGATTTCATTAAAGATAATGCCATCTACTGATGGATTTTACAGAAACTTTTATCACTGAGCTTGTTATATATTCAGAGATTTAAAATTTATTTTAAAAGTTTACGTTAATGAAAATGTTTTTTATCCTGTATTAGTTATAAATATTATTTCCTAATACTTTATACAGGGTGTCCAATAAAAAAGACCCTGATTTCAAAATTAAATTTCTTAAAAACAAAGATCGACAGATTTATGCGGTAAAGCTTTCTGTTTATTAGGTTAGCTGTAAAATTGTTAAACAGAAGTTCCGAAAAGCGAATATTTTGAAAAGATTGTGTTCTAATTGCAAAGAATATTTGATTTGACATTTTCCTTGCTTTAGATTGTTAGCAGAAAACGAGTTTTCGGCGTACAGTGCCATATGTTAGAACTATTTTTTGGGAATTTTGAAACATCACAAATTTAATTCCATAAACCGTTAAAATATGGCATTGTCTCTGCAAGCAATCTAAAATAAGAAAAATGTCAAATAAAGCATTCTTTGCAATTAGAACACAAAAGTATCAAAATGTTCACATTTCGAAAGATCTGTATAACATTTTTACAGCTTACCTAATAAACAAACCATTTACCGCATAATTCTATCGATGTTTGTTTTTGAGAAAATTGATTTTCAAATCAGGGTCTTATTTCCTGGACACTCTGTATGTCTTTCGACACTTTGATTCTGCCTTTTTCGCTAAATTAGTGATGGGCGATAACGAGAAGTTTTTCTCGATTTTCTCGATTGTATGAACATCTCGATAACTTTCGATTGTGTAAAATTTTTCTCGATGACTCCAGTTTGCAATTGCTTTTATACCATACAGGATTCAATTTTATCAAGAGTCTACTACAGGTGAATGAGTCGGTGTTAATAAAGACACGACGGATTCACTCGCTAGCGAGCCCCTCCTGTCATTGGTGTATCCAATTTATACGCAATCTTTTAATATGAAATCTCGAACTGGGTCCTCATTGTATATGGCATCATATACAAAACGCGGTGTGCACGCACAGCAAAATCTTGTAAACAAAGAAAAAGAAAGAAAAAAAAATTTCGAATTGAACGAACACCGAACGTAAGCTCGAATCGAACGTTAAATTTTGAAAACTGCCCCCCCCCCAAGGTAACGTAGTGGGGGGGGAATATATAACATCGGGTGCATAAGATCAGTAAGTGGTCACATGCCAAACAACAACTTCCTTATTTCCTAAATTCCATGTATATTATAAATATTATTTATTGCAAAATCCGAAAAAAAAACATTTTGGAACTGCCGACAGAAGTCAAAACTTGAACAATTACGTGTGTATTTTTTTAATCGTCAGGAAATATTTTATTGTGCAGGAAATACAAGGACCAAGTAACCGCGGTAAAATAACGCCTACACTCGAGAGGAGGCCAGAGTCCCAGCAGTGGTGAACAATATTTATATGATGCAGATGTCATACACGCACCACATTGGCACGATGTTTTCCAGATGCCGATTTAGTGAAAACTTCGAAGAATTTTGAGAAATTTAAATTTCAACCCCTTATGGGCCCGTAACGTGACCCAGAATGACGGGAGAAACTTTTTTATGCTAAATTGGTAATGTATGAAGCATAAGCTTTCAATAAGCATATTACATCAAAAAATAAAAAATGCCCCCCCGCTGGCCTCCTCCCCCCCCCAAAAAAACCCCGGTGTTAAGGGGAAAACCGTAAAACTGCAAAAAGAACGGCGGCGAAAAGTTAGCTATGCTATAGTTTTTCTCGCTGCTGTAGCTCCCATACAAACAAAGTTATAGCCTTTTAAAAATTGAAATGAAGTGAAGAAATGAGCAAAATTGTGTTGGTGAATAACCAACAGGGGGGGGCGGGTCAATACCCCCGCTTGTGCCATATAGCTTAAGCTTTTAAGTTAAAATTGGTACAGAAAAAAATGAGCAATATTTTAAAGTGTATGTTGGGGGGGGGGGTCAAGCCCCTCACCTTTGGAAGAGGTCCTCAAAGGGGGAACTTTAAAACAATGTGCCTAGGTTACAGTAACAATGTGGCTAGTTCAATGGTTTTTTTTCCATCCCAAAAAAATTTCCAATACGCCTAACGACGTTTTCAATTAAAAAATTCGATCTAAAATGATAAAAACACAAAAAGCTTCGAAAAATGCCAAACCCCCCCCCCCTCCCGCCGTGGGAACCAAATTCGGAAAGGTGGGGGGTAAGAAAGCATCATAATATGAAAGAGTAATTCGAGATCTTCAAGATGATATACAATATGACGGGCTTAAAAAGTGAAAATTGTCCCTTTCCCTTAATTCCCGTCAGTCCAACCCTTTCGCCCCCAATTTCCTGCAGCAGACATTTAAATTTTTTTACGATTGATAAATAATTACCGAATGATTCGATGAAAAAAAACCACACTTAAATTGATAAGTATTGTAGAAATCGCTACTGTTTTAAACATATGTTCGTCCCCTCTCCAACCCCCTCTTTGAATTTTTTTTTCTTTAAATAAACAATATTTATTGGGGGGTACCACGTACGTGACAGCATGGTAAGACTACAATACCAGAAACTTTGAAAATTAGGTCTTCATTTCACAAGATAACTTGTATATTCTCATGCTTCTTTCTGTTCTTCGTTTTTCGATAAAACTTTCATTTCACAAAGCTTCATCGACAAAACGCCTCGATAAAGCTCGTCATCTCTATTCTCAGCGAGAACGAAAATCATCCTTATCGAAAAAGGCATTCATCAGCAAACCACAAGATTCTCGGAGTGCCGCTTTTATCAAGGTTAAATTTCCTTCGATAAACCTATTTCAATCGAGGTTAATTTTCATCGCGATGAAATGATTTTCTCGTTATGCCTGACTTTATCACGATGAAATTTGTTGAAATGAGAGGCATATTCGAAAGCTCTTTTAATCATTCTTTCATATTATGAATCTCTCTGTTTTTGGAGTTGAATTTTAAGGGGCGGGAGGAGGGGAGGGGTAGGGAAGGGGAGGGGGGGAGCGATGAGGGGGCGAATTTTTTTAATCTTAGCTATTTCGACAATAAATGTTATTTTTGGTGTGGATTTTTATATGGAACTCTCCGGTAAATATTATTTATTAAATATAAAGATTTTAAAGTGCGGGCTGCATCATTTTTAGGTGTAGTCTAGGAAAAATAAGTGAACCCACGGGTGACATGTAAATTTCAAACCTTTTTTTTTTTTTTTTTTTTTTTTTTAACCGTCATGTTATATGTACATCATCGGAATGTTTTGGCACCCCATTTTACGAATCTTTCTCCGCCTGGAGTTGAATTTCAGGTGGAAGGGGGGAAGGGGGAGAAACCGATAAGAGGGTGAATTTTTTAAACCGTGTCTATTTCGGCAATAAATATCATTTTAGATGTGGAAGTTTCTTTTATGGAACTCTTCGGTAAACATAACTTATTAAATATAAAGATTTTAAAGTGGGGGGGGGGGGTACATCATTTTTAGGTGTGTTCTGGGAAAAATGGGTGAACCCACAGGTGACATGTAAATTTCAACCTCTTTTTTGGACCCGTCATGTTATATATATATCATCGGAATTTTTTCGAACCTCTATTTCATTTTACGAATATTTCTTCTCCTGGAGTTGAATTTCAGGAGGGGGAGGGAAAGCAATAAAAAGGTGACTTTTTTTTTTTTTTTTTTTTTTTTTTTTCAATTTTAGTTATTTTGACAATGAATATCATTTTAGATGTGGTTTTCAGAGGTGCGCTCCGGTAAATATTATTTCATAAATACAAAAGTTTAAAATGGGGACTGCGTGATTTCCTGGTGCATTCTGGGAAGAAAAAGTAACATTAAGGCCACGGGTGAGGAGTAAATTTCAAACTTTTTTCGGATCCGTTATGTGATACGTCATAGGAAAGGTTTCGGAATACTCTTTCATATTATGGACCTTTCTCATCCTGCAGTTTAATTTCAGGACGGGGGGGGGGGCGACGGGGAGTGAATTTTTTTAATCGTAGCTATTTCGAGAAGAACTATCATTTTAGAAGTGGTTTCTTGATGGAACCTTCTAATAAAAATTACTAATTATAAACTTTTTAAAGTAGGGGATGCGTGATTCCCGGGTGTATTCTGTTAAGAAAAATTAAACCTGCGGGTGAGGAGTAAATTCCAAACTTTTTTTGGACCCTTCATGTGATTGATTTTTGGAATGTTTTTCGAATCACTCTTTCACATTATGAACGTTTCTCCTCCTGGGGTTGAATTTCCGCAGCGGGGAGGGGAGCGATGAGGGTGAATTTTTTAAATCGTAGCTATTTTGAAAATAAATTTCATTTTAAATGTGATTTTTTGATGGAATTCTTTGGTAAAAATATTTTATTAAATATAAACATTTAAAAGCGAGGCTGCGTGATTTTCGGATGTATTCAGGGTAGAAAAAAAATAGTGGAATAGTGAGGAGTAAATATGAAGCTTTTTATGGACCGGTCATATGATAAATCAACGGAAGTTTTCAAACCACTCTTTCATATTAAGAATCTTTCTTCTCTTTTCCTCAATTTTGCCTCCTTACAGAAGCGCTTTTCAAACTTTTTTGAAATCATTTCGTTTTTGTGAATTCAGATCTGATTTTTTTTATAGAGACTTCCAATATATAATTTATAATGTAAGAAAAATTCACAAACTGTGAGGACAGGCTGTATTCCGGGTGTTGCAATAGTTGGAATTCTAAGGTAGTGTTTTTATATATTTTGTTGACCCCTCTTTCGTGATATATCATTAGAAAGCTCTGTAATTACCATTTTATTTTATATACCTCCCGCGCTCATCCCGCCCCACTTTGCCCCCGCGGGAAACTCTTTAATAAATTTAACCGATACCCATCATGCCAAGTATTGTTGGAAAGCCTAATGACCATTTACTTATATTATGCATTTTCATTGCTCCTGCACTAATTTGCCCCCCCCCCCCGAGTGGTCCGTTTAATGAATTTCAATAGAGAGTCTTCTAATAATGGGAGAATTGTAGATTGCATCTCAGTATATGTACAAAAATCAATAAAAGATTTTGATCACTTTTAATATCCTTTTAGTTCATGTTCTTTCACTAGGAGTGCTTTTGATTATTTTTTCTTTGGCCATTTTGCTACTCGCGACTTTACAACTTATTGAAACCAAGGAACGCCGTTACATGACTTTCTACTATTGCTGCTCCATTATAACATCCTTTTGGTTTGTTGTTGTTTTTTAAATTCATTTGTTTTCAGTTTCCATGTATTTATTAAATTACGCTTTTTAAACATGTTATAACATAGATTTTAATAATCGATTGTAAAAACATCTCGATTGTAGATTCTCGAAATTAATCGATGACTTTATCGAATGCGCTTTTTTACGATTACGATTTTTATCGAGTAGGAAATTTTCGAGAATCGCCCATCACTACGCTAAATCATTGCACATCACATGACCGAAAACTCCCTTCATTGAACCTGGTCTTTTTCATCTATGGAAGAAACATTAGAAAGTGGATTAAAGAAGATTAAATAAGAAGTGAATTGTTAAAAGAAATTAATAATCAACATTGGATTTCGTGTTTTTTGTGAAAGTTTCAAGGAAAGCAAACGAAGAAATGTGAATTTTAATGACTTCTAAAAAGTACAAGAAACTAGTAAATGTCTTGGTATTGTCGAATTAAATATTTTAAACCAGCTATTGGAGTGGGCCAGTACTAGTGCTGATTTTTCATGATGATTTGAATAATGGCCCACAGTTATTTTGTATATTTTATGGCTATGTGATGGCATTAATTAAAGTAACGTTGATCTTACTGGGTACAGATATTACTTTTGCCCTTTTAAACTAAATTACTTCAGTATAAATTTATAATAGCTATATCCGTTTCGTTAATTTTCGCATTACGCCATTCGCGAAGTTTTTTTTTATATAAACAAATTTCATATTTGACTTATATAGCATGTGGCGGTGACACAAATGACTACTTCATTGAGTCATGAGATAAAATTATAATGTAGGATAAGATTTCTAGTTGCAGATGAAGGAATTATTGGTCTGTCTCGACATTGATTAGCATGATATGAGCAGCAGCGGGTGCGAACTCGACATTTTGGAGTCATTAAAACGTCACCGATGTACGAGATGAATGTGTTGCCTGATTAAAATTAAAATAAAGTATTTTAAGAATGTTTCCGTTTGCTTTCACAAACCCTGTAAAAGGTCCACGGAAGACTACAATTTAAAGCAAGAAAGGTATGGTCAAAATTTATAGTACAAGCACAATGAACATAACATTTTATATTACATTTCTTTATATATTATTTTGCCATCAACATTCAAGATGACCTATTGGGTTAGGAAAAGCATTTTAACAAAACTTTAAAAAAAGACTCATTTGGCATAAATTGGTAGAAGGCGAGATAATTTTATAGTATAGTTCTGTACTTTAAAATATATTGACCAGTTTCTTTTTTAAATGCATTCGCTAGAGTTCAGGCTGTGATCACATATAACAAAATAAATGCTTTTTAATAAATTTATTTATTTAGAGTAAAATTATAAATTTAAAGTTTTCCATAGAAAAATAGCTAGGGATGGTGCCTGAAAGCATTTTTAAGACGCAGTCTTCACATGACTGAGTTCGAGAAGCCAGCGCGAGGTAATGAATTCCTCATTCTATAATTCACACATTGGCACCACACAATTGGCGACAAAGAGCATATGAAAAATGAATGTTATCATATCCGTGAAATTTTCTGTACACCTTAAACAATTAAGATGATTTTGAATTTAATGGCAAGGCAACCAGAAATAGGCAGTCCTAAAAATACGCCAAAAAGAATTTGATAGCCAATTCGTACGTTAGGAGCATATTTTGAGAACTTAGATTGAAAGACACAACATACAGCATGTATATGAAAAGTTTATTATGTAATAAGGAAGTTAGGATCAAAATTAGGCAGAGAGAGAAATGATATTTCACTAAACGCAAGCAACGTGGTTCCTTATTCTTTCTTTTATTATTTTTAGCGAAGGAGAAAATTCATCTAAAGGAAATCTGTTTATCTGAGAACCGTTTTAATGATAACGCAGATGCTACATATGTTTTCTTTCTTTTCTTTTGAAGGAAAGTTATTGTGGGATCGAAATAAAACGTTAAGATCGAATGGATATGTAATTAAAGATTAGTTTTAACTGTAATTTAGGAAAGATGACTTTTAAGAAAACTATATATGATTCTAAATCACAGAACTTGGCACCAATTCCTTAATTTGAGGATAATATCACGTCATCTAATTACGGATTGAAATTTTGGTACATTTGATATACCAATAAGTATAATAAGAATATTTTAGAAGGCCTCGTCATATCCTGGTACGAGATGAGTAGAGTGTAGTATCAATTCTTAACACTAGAACCGCCGGGTATTTTACTCAACTTTTATAAAAGTTTTCTCTCACCAGAATTTTTATGTTAAACTATTTAACTTATTTAATTAGTCTATTTTTCTGCTGATTACATTTAGCATATCTTATGATAAAAATTCTGGTTCGAATCGACTACTATCAATCTGGCAGGGGTCAATTTGTCCCCTAATGGCGGTTCTAGTGTTAATTTTTGCGGTATTATCACATCACCAAGTTACTTCCTGAAATTTTAACTCCTTAAAACTACAGATTAGTACCATAAGCATAATTCAGTCTTCCTCGTCATACTTTAGTACGAGACGAGCAAAATAGGAGGTCAATTCTCAATTTTGATGATAATATCACGTCATCGAGTTTCGGGTTGAAATTTTGTCACATTAACGTTACATATCAGTACAATAAGAATATTTCAGTCTGTCTTGTCATATCGTGGTAAAAAATTAGCAGAGCGAAATCGACAATTCTTCATTTTGATTGTATATCACTTCATCGAGTTACGGATTGAAATTATGTTACATGAAAGTTATATATCAGTACAATAAGAATATTTTATTCTGTCTTGTCATTTTATGGTACCAAATAAGCAGAGCGAGATGCCAATTCAACATTTTGATCGTGATAGCACGTCATCGAGTTACGAGTTGAAATTTTAGCACATTAAAAATATCGATAAGTAGAAAAAAACATATTTCAATCAGCCTCAACATATCGTGTACGCGTTAAGCACAGCAAGGCGCAAAGGCAGTTATATTTTGGCAGTAATATCATGTCATCGAGTTACAGGCTGAAATTTTAACACATAAAAGGTAGAGATTAGTACGATAAGAGTATTTTAGTCTGCCTCGTCATATCGTGGCACAAGATGAGCAGATCGGGGTTCCAGTTCTGCATTTTGACGGACAAGTGATTGAATGACGTATGATATGACGAGGCAGACTGCAATGTTCTAATTGTACAAATATACAGGGTGATTCCAAATTTTTTTTACAATAAAAGAGGGGTGATAGTACACATCAAGACAAACAATATTAAATAGGAGACCAAGGTACAGTGCCTAGAAGAGATAGTGTGGAAATCGCTAATACCGGTATAGCTTTCGATCGCATCCAAAAATTTACATTTTCGTAGATGGCGCTGCCGTCGATTTCATTGCGTGAAAGCTTAGGTTTTGTTTTTTGTTTTGGTTTTCTTATTGTCATGAACATTTTTAGTATTATGTGCAGTGTTTACAAATGTTGAAAATTTATGTGAAAACATGCAAAATTGATCTAAAACGATGAAAAAACGAGATTCACATTGTTTTGTTCCTGGTTGTATTACACAATACAAGAACAGCAAGTTGTCTATTTTCGGTGTACCTAAAAATCAAGATCTTTTTGAAAAATGGAAAAAAATTATTCCTCGTGCCGACAAAGAATTGAGCTTGCATTCTGGTGTATGTGAACTTCATTTTGAAAAGGAATTTATTGTCAGAAATTATGAACATATAATTAAAGGTGAAATTGTTACAATACCTATATTTTTTTATACATACTATTTTAGCACCATATACCATGTTAGATACATTGATCTCATTATTTATGTTTCAGCATACATGAAACTGTTCCACTTGTGTATATATATATTTCTATGAAGCTTTTTTAACATTGTGTATCATTTGATATTTTTCTGCTTATTTTTTGTTTCTGCCTATATGAAATATAGTCAATCTCCAGCTTAAAATAATAATAATATGTATGCTGATCACATGAAATATTACATGAATTATAATTAAGCAATCAGAGACTAGTGTTCTGCAATTCGTACGAGTGCGGAATGCATTTAAAATATATGCCTAAATTTTCGTTTATCTCTAATATATCGTGTATAACAAGCTAGTTTTTTTATTCTGTTTTTCCCAAAATTTATCTTTAAAAAAAAGTTTCTCATACTTAAATTACATCAAAAAAATATCTAAAACACATTACGTTCCTATTCATTCATAGCAATGAACTTGAAGTTAGCGCCCTCTGGCGAAATATGTAATTTTTTGGATATGGTTTCGATGGTTGATTTCCACACTATCTCTTCTAGGCACTGTAACCAAAGGTCCAAAATGTTTTCCTAAGGAGATAGCCGCCATTAAAGTTTAGGGACCAAAATTTCAAATAAACATAAAAAACGGAAAAATCGGTCGATTGATTTGCGGTTTTCACTAAAATTATTCTTTATGTCGGCATTTTCTTGAAATTAAATTATGAAGATAAATTTCAAAATATGCCGATAGAGGGCGCTTTAGACTTTGGAGTAACGAACAACTATTTTTTGCCGGTATGTTTTGCATCTCATTAAATGTTTTCGTAAGTTTACACTCAAACTTAAATTTTGAGCTCAAAATCTGTAGTTGGGAGTGGTTAAGTAACACAAACTGAGCTGTGTTCAGAGGGTTCAAATTTCAAATGATAAAAAAAACCCGGAAAAATTGGTCGATTAATTTGCGGTTTTCACTAAAACTATTCTTTATTTAGGTATTTTCGTGAAAATAAATTATAAAGATGAATTTCAAAAAATGCCGATAGAGGGCGCTTTAGACTTTGGAGCAACGAAAAACTATTTTTTTGCCGTTATTGTTTGTATCTCTTTAAATGATTTAGGAAGGTTAGACTTAAACTTAAATTTTGAGCTGAAAATCTGAATAGTAGGGTGTGGTTAAGTAGCACAAACTGAGCTGTGTTCAAGGGGGAGGGGGAGGTTCAAATTTAAAGTAATTATAGAAAATGGAAAAATTGGTCGATTCGTTTGCGGTTTAAAATAAAACTATTCTTTAAGTCAGTATCTTCTTGAAAATAATTTTTAAAGATAAATCTCAAAAAATTCCGTCAGAGGGCGCCTTAAAGTTCAGAGTAACCAACAATTCATTTTAAACATTATTTTTTGGTTATAATTAAATGCTTGCAAAAGCATTTTAAATGTTCTCGGAAGCTTAGATTTAAACTTAAATTTTGAGCTCAAATCCTGAATCGTTATGAGGAGTTAAGAAGCGCAAACTGAATTATGTTCAGGAGTTAAAATTTAACCCTCTTTCCTCCTCAAGCACAATTCAATTTTTCGCTAATTAACCACTCCCAACGATTCATAATTTCAGCCCAAAATTTAAGTCTAGGCATTTGAAAGCATTTAATGAGATTAAAAAAATAATAGTTAAAAATAGTTGTACGCTACTCCAGAGTCTAAAGCTCCCTCTATCGGCATTTTGTAAAATTTATCTTTAAAAATTATTTTCAAGAAAACACTGATTGATCAAGAAAACTGCTGATTTAAAAATTAGTTTTAGCGAAAACAGCAAACGAACCGACCAATTTTTCCGTTTTTTACAATTATTTAAAATTTGAACCCTCTGAACACAGCTAAGTTTGTTTACTTAACCACTACCAGCTATTCAGATTTTGAGCTCAAAATTTAAGTTCAAGTCTAAGCGTACGAAAGCATTTAATAAGATGCAAAAAATAACGCCAAAAAAGAGTGTTTCGTTACTCCAAAGTCTAAAGCGCCCTCTATCGGCATTTTTTGAAATTTATCTTTATAATTTATTTTCACGAAAATACCTAAATAAAGAATAGTTTTAGTGAAAACCGCAAATCAATCGACCAATTTTTCCGTTTTTTATAATCATTTGAAATTTGAACCCTCTGAACACAGCTCAGTTTGTGTTACTTAACCACTCCCAACTACAGATTTTGAGCTCAAAATTTAAGTTTGAGTCTAAGCTTACGAAAACATTTAATGAGAAGCAAAACATACCGGCAAAAAATAGTTGTTCGTTACTCCAAAGTCTAAATCGCCCTCTATCGGCATTTTTTGAAATTTATCTTTATAATTTAATTTCAAGAAAATGCCGACATAAAGAATAATTTTAGTGAAAACCGCAAATCAATCGACCGATTTTTCCGTTTTTTATGTTTATTTGAAATTTTGGTCCCTAAACTGTAATGGCGGCTATTTCCTTAGGAAAACGTTTTGGACCCTTGGTCTGCTATTTAAAATTGTTTGTCTTGATGTGTACTATCACCCCTCTTTTATTGTAAAAAAAATTCGGAATCACCCTGTATATATTTAATATACCGAAATGTCAAGACGTAACTTGATGTCTAATACCACCAAAATCAATAATTGCCGTCCCACTCTGCTCATCCCACAAAAAGGTATGACAAGGCTGACTGCACTATTTTAATTTTAATTATTGGTAACTAACGTGCCAAAATTTGAAGCCGCAAATGAAGGACGTGATAACCCCTTCCTCTCCCCCCCCCCAAAAAAAAAAGAATTGCGAATTCGTGTCTTGAACAGCTCTTCTGGTAACAAAATATGACGAAGCAGATTGTAATAATCTCCTTGTACTAATCTGAATTTTTAATGTGTTAAACATCATGCTGTAACTCGATGACGTGATAATACCGCTAAAATTAAGAACTGGCATTCTGCTCAGCTCATCTCGTATCAAGAAGTGAGGAGGCAGGCTGAAATATTCCTATTGTACTAATCTATATATTTAATGTGTTAAATTTTCAGGCTGTAACTCATTGACGTGAAAATACCGAAAAATGTGAAATTTGTGTCCCGTTCTTCTCGTTTTGCATGAAATTATGTCAAATCAGTCATTCTTTTACCTTATATTAATAACCTTTTCCTAAATCATTATGTCATCTTGGAGATCGATGCTGCAGTAATATATATGGCAATTCAATGTAAAATATTATGTTTAATCGGTATGAATTTTACATTACGGCATTTTTTTGCAAAAATTTAAGTCTGTCGGTGATTTCAACGAGAACATGCACGGGTAGACCAAAATATTCTTAAATTATTTTGTTTTAGATTTAATTTGGCACTAAAATAATCTTGTAAATCGAATGCTTGATAGTGACGCCAAAATGACGAGGTATTGGCTCCCGCTGCTGCTTCTACCGTACCTAGAAATGTCGAGACAGACCATTCATTCCTTCATCCATTATATATATAAAACCCCTCCGTGTATGACGATTCCGGGGTCAACCCATCCACGAGAAAAAGAAACTTATTGCAACTGCGTCCACGTTAGGCTTAACTATTCCGAGCCGTTCACAAATATTCTAATTGTTCAACTTATGAAAAGATACATGTAAAATATTTATTCTTTAGTCATTATCTTTAAAACCTACAAAATCTATTTAATTATAATGTTTAAGTTATAAGTAAAACAACCAGCAATTACCGAAAATACAAATAATGTAAGCAAATTAATACTGTTGCCATTCAAGAATGACAAATTCCGTGAATAGATCTTTAGAATGACTCCACTGTAACATCACGACTCAGGAATGATTGTGTGCGTTCGGGATCTATGCGCGCTGAGCGCGCGCGCTCAGGATACAGGTACATGGAGTGAATTTTACAGTGGATTAAATACTCGGAAGCAAAAACTCCTGAGCTCGCGCGTGCAGCGCGTGTGTCTCCTGAACACGTTTATTGTTTACTCTTTATTGTTGACATTTGTTTCCAATCTTATAGAGTGTTTTCTTTTAAGTATTAGCTAAAAAATAGTCCAAAATAGGAAATTTTTTAATACATTTTAGATATATTTATTATTTTCTCTCAGTATTTTTATATATTTTGGCTGTAGTTTCACAATATAATCTTTTATAATTGATTTTTGCCTTACTTTATTCTTTTAAAATTTATGTATTTACGATTTGTTCATTACAATCCCCCCATCCACCAGACAGTTATGCTATAGTTTTAAATGCAAATTTCTGTTAAAATTTCCTTTTTTTATATATAGATTTTTCCCCATATTTAATCGCTGTATTTTAAAAAATTGTTTAAGCCTAAAGTGGCTGATTGACCACAGTTATAATTTTTTATCATCCTTTTAAAAATGCAAACACGTAATTTTGACGGGCTGTCTTCTAGTTCCTAATAATTGTGACTCGATGACGCTGTCAGATTAAAATCCGGCTCACCAAACTTATCCCTAATTTTCTGATATTATGGCGAGATGGAGGCTCTTTCAAGAATATATATTAAGTTGTTTGAAACACAGCACAGCATACTAGTTGCAGTAATATTTTTTAATAAAAAAGTTTTTGAATGTATTATGTAATATTTTAAGACATTTGCGGTAGGAAGTTGCACAACAAATTCGTTAAAATGATTTTGTTAATTGGTTTAATAGCTGTCAGGGCTTTTCACGTAACGTACGCTTCAAGGGATTCTAGGGAATTTGATTATTTAGTGCCAGAAATTTCGTAAAGTGCTATTTGCCATATCTGAAGATAGAATTTTTCATTAAATAAGGCAGATATTTCATTTCTAAAATTCCGGCAAAACGTCCATTACAGATCCTTGAAGTTTACGGACCGTGAGTTTCATACCATTATCTTTTAACCCTGTAAGTGTTTGGAACGTAATATTCCGTTCATTAAGCTCCAGGTTTCACTTCAATATAAACAGTATTTAAGATAATATAATTCTAAGATTAAATAAATTTTCAGTACATTTTAGGATGATTGATACTAGCAAGAGTTACACTCATATTTGTATTTTTTTTTTTTTTTAAATAATGTTGAATGAATTATATTTTCTGAGCATGTAAAACAAAATGCAAAGAAAACATCAAAATTTTACCGAATTGCAAGACTTTCAGAGGGTTAATAATAATATTAATCTTATTTGATGAAACAAATTCTGGAATACCATTATACAATGGACTACAAATAGTACAAAATGGTACGATATATTGCAACTATGTAATTAAAAGACTAATTCGACATACGTGGTAATCGGTCATTTCAATCGCAAATTCTCATATGCTGCTTTTTTCTATTAAGGGCTTATTTTTTTTTTTTTTTGAAAATTAAGCATTATTGTCTGATTTAACGATATCTTACAACCCTATTATTTATAATAATTTAAAATTAAAACAAATGTTTTAATAAAATTTGTAATCAATCTGTATGGCAAAATATGAAACTTTCATTATTATTACACGACGATGTACCGGGTTCATTTTATAATAGCCATAAAAGTAATAAATAATAATTAAATACGAATACACAAAGATAAGAGCTGAGCGTTATCTTTCAAATGAAGTTTGAAACAAAATATGAACCGATTTAAAAACTAATCCTCCGTCTTAAAACTATTGAATTACGAAATGTATTCGGGTAAAAATTAAAAGTTAATTATAAGTTAAAGTTAATTAAAGTTAATTAAAAGTTAATTATAATTTAATTATAAGTAACATAATGTGACTGTGAATATTCAATGGAACCTAAATTTATGAATCGTAACTTTTTATGAAAAAGTATATTAAGTATATATTTTTTTATTATCTTACACGATGAGAAACTTGTATTAAGAAAATTAAGAAGATTAAATTAGAGAGGAATTAACGTACATCAATATATTACAACAACATTACTGTAAGTCAATTCAAAAAATATGTTTACTGTTAGTGTGAACGGTGAGACTAATCTGGAAACATTTTGGTCAAAAACAAGATTATATTGCTGTTGCGACAGGAAAAGTGTTTCTTATAAGGATTATTGTAAGAAACAAAAATTATCTGTTGATTTAATGGCATAGGATGAAGTTATATTATGATCAGTTTATGTAAAAAAGTAGTTTAACTCGAGAAGAACATCATTTTCAGATATTAGTTCGTGATGATTATGGAATATACTTTATCCATTTACATGACTAATAATAATAGTAGGATTATTTATATTTAATCTCGCATTATATATTACATTGATGCCACCATTTCTTCATTTATTCCGGAGTTTAATCCAAGATGAACATGTTTTCAAGCGGAAATTTTTTTGACAAAAAATTTCAATATAAATTTTCAAATTACATCGTAGAAAGAACACACATTTTTCTATATATTTTTTTCGATCCCAACATGCAAATTTTTGATCAGGCTTCGGAATAATTAAGAGATGTTGGCATCTATATATATAATACTATTAATTGAAAGTTATGACAACTATGAATAATGATATAAATTATGAACTATTTGATAGTGAATAAAAATAGTTTTTTCAATGGAGTTAATTTTCAGCATTCATATTTTCTTGTTATAGAGAAATAATTTTTAAATGTTATTTATTAATACACAAAACGAAATTCCCTAGATGAGGGGAAAATTATTGGGGATACACATTCTTGTCCTATAGAGAAGATGCTAATGCTCTTTCAATTTAGCTACCTTGAACAATAAACGGCTGACTCAATACACTCAGTCACTATTCTGTCAAAATCATCTATCATTCTAACCTGCTTTTAAGGTTCAGGAACTATATTAGAAACATTTAATACATCAATGAAATGATATATGAAGAGCTCAGTTAATAAAGGTAGTATGTGTTATAAAAAAAAAGTTAATCATATGATTCAAATATTCAGTGGTCCTGTACCATCGTTTAAATTACTATTTCAAAAAAATCTAATACTCACAGCTATTTTAATTTATAAAAGAGGTTGGAGGAATTTGACATTAAACGCAAATAAAGGTGTAAGACTTTACAACTCATTTTCTCTAAATCATGATTGTATCAATTACCACTTTTAGCACCCGTGTACTTCATATGTAAACACATTTTAAACCTATTACTATCCTTGTACCGGTAAGATATAAGAGAAGAACGTATAATGAATTGTACTGGCTACAAGATATCTTTTGAGTTCTACCGATTTCTCTTAACGCACACTCGATTAACTTCAGAGTGGTCTTGTGTTTAAATGGTATTAAGTCTTGTATTTCACAGATGAAAAAATAGCAATAAAAGGTTGGCCACCCTGGATGCAATCAATGCATCCAAAAGAGATAGCATTTACTGAGATTTTAATTGATTGTGCTTAAAACCAAAACTTCACTTTATGTGTTATTATAAGTTTTTATTAGTACTTTAGATCAAGAGGTTTTCCACTCTTTATAACACGCCACACGTATCCTATTGACGGGCAAAATACTTCCATTCTAAAAAAGCTGACATGATTGATTGACACCAGAATTTAACAACAAATTTATTTCAAAATAAATAACAGCTTTTCATAGTGTACTTGAAAATTTCATTTCAAAATACTGGTGTTAATGTAGTACTTTGCAATTAAAATTAAGTGGGATATATTTTATCCCGCCACGCTTCAAAGGGTTAAATGAAGGCCGCGTTTAATCCGCGTTTAATTGAAAACAAATCTTCAAATATTAGATGACAATGATGTCATTTTCCATAAGATTTAGTCGTGCCACAGGCACAAAGTTTGTTTGTAAAATATAATAACTGCTCTCTTTTTAATAAAAATCACAGATAATGTTACAAATGCATCTAAACTAATAAAATAATCGAATTACAGTATTTTTTAAAAGTTATTAGTCATTTTTTAGGGTGTGACAATATGAAAAATATGACTGAAATAGAAAATTAAAAATATATATATTTCTATACTGTTAAAATATGAATTATGGTGGAAAAAAGAATAAATAGTGGTTTGTTGATGTTTTAACCCCTTGAGCTCTGATGGTAGAATTTTCTACCACATAATTTTAATTCCGAAATGTCACAAAAGCACCAGAAAATTCGACCAAATTTATTTGAAAAAGGTTTAATGCATTTTTTTTTTCGTGTTAATGGTTAACCGGTTTTTTTCCTTTGCAAAATACTGGTGCCAATGTGACATTTCACGTTTTGAAGAAATTTACACCCCGGAGCTCAAAGGGTTTAGTAGCAGCAACAGTTTCCATTTTCTAAAATGCATGTAGAACAAGTTTCATGCAAATCGGTGAAAAATGAAAGATTTGTATAGAGAACATAAATACAGAGAATTTGCCTTATATATATATATATATATATATATATACTTAAATTATACCGACAAAAAGCTACATAATACATAACTGTTGTCCCTTCTTGGGGGATTTTGTCCACGATGTCTCGACATATTAAAAACTTTTAGAGACAAAATTATGATTTAGATTTATAGTTTTCTTTGCACGTCATTCACCATCTATTCTTTTCCAGGGTAAAATTTAACCCTTTCCGGCGCAAGCAAATCCCATTAGTAAAATGAGAAATTGTCGATTGACACCGGAATTTCTAAAGGACTTTTCTAGATATTATGAATTCCTTAATTTAACCTTTCATTGTAAAAGCAAAATTATGTTAAAATATTACTGGTGGCGTTTGCAAGTTTGGAATTAAAATTAGGTGTTGCCGGCCCGGCAACACTGCGCAAGAAAGGGTTAAAGCATGCATGAACTCCAAAAACATTTTAATTTGAGTTGGAAAAAAATGGTTTTAGAATAAGTGGGTTAAGGTATCCTGAACACAAAAATCTTAGGTTTTCTAAACCTTTTTTATGCGATTAAAAATTCCTCCTTTTTTCTGCTTAAAATGACGTTTAAATCATGCATCTATCTTAAATGGAACAGAAATATTAAGTTTTTCATTTTATTAACTTTTTAAAATGTAGCTTTCAAATAATGCATGTCATCGAAACGAGTTCTTAAGAAAATGTGTTTTTCATCACGATGGGATTTTTCACTATTTCTTGCATTTTAAGTGTTATAAGTCAAGAATCGTAAAAAAATGGTTGAAATTCGAAACATGTTTTTTTTCATTGTTTTACTTTAATTTTGAATCAACAAATTTGATAAAAAAATATTTACATTTGAAAATATGTTGTTTTATAATGTCAAATCATTTATTTAAGAAACATTTTAAATTTAAATATTTTTAATTTTTATTTAAATTAATATTTTTTTAAATGCTGAATCAAAATTAAAACATATATTTCTGTTTATTTACATGAGAAAAATTTTAAATTGCGCAGATAATATTTCTCGTTATAACGATTTTAAATTAGGGATGTTTTCGAAAATTTTTAATTTTAATAAAAAAAAAAATCTGTGAAGTTTTATTATGCGATTTTGTTTACAAATCATATAGTTAATCATCAGAAAAAAATTTCAGAATTTTAACTTAATAAAAAAAATAATTTTAAAATATGTACCGCACCCCTTTAAGCAAAAATAAACAAAACAACCCTTATATTGCTCATAAAAGTGGTATAGAAATGGCTATTTTTTTAGCACGTTTTCGAAGAAATAAAATTATTCCTCTCAATTTCTGATAGTCTTTTTTAATTTGAAAGTAATCCCAAAGCTTACATAATGATTTCATTGGTACACCACACTTCTATCTGAATTAATGGGTTTTCATTCTGTCTTCCTTAATTTTAACGTTAAAGACTTGTTTCTTTTTCTTTTTAATTAGATATTTATTTTCCTACTTTATTGTTTTTTCTTGTTAAGAGCTTAATACTTTAACTTCGCTGATATGCTGCAATTACGTTATTCATCTTCTTGGTTCATCCCATTAGGATCATGTAAATACGCGTATTGCAACTTATTTTCTATATGATGCGTATTGCTTAGGTACTGATTTGAAATTAATAAAAAATACAAGGCCATTTTTGCACAATTTTATTTTTGCAAGAAAAACTGGATCTTAATATACTTTTCTACATAATTTACCCTGGAATAAGGCGCTCTTTGTATTGTACAACCAGCTTTTGTGTTCCATCATAATCATGGAAATCTGCCAACTGCTCTGTTAACTACTGAATCCTCATTATTATTTTGATGTCGCCATCGTCTTTTAAGCACTAACTACTAAGATGTTTCTTTAAGTACATGAACAAGTGGTAGAGCACTAGATCAGAATTAGACACAAATCACATCGTATCATATGGTTAGAAACAATGTTATTATTCTCCGTATAGCCCTGACAAAATGCCAGTACTTACCACTTATTCATGCACTTAAAAAAGAACTATGTCGGTCAGTACTATAAGAATGACGACGACCTTTTAACAGGGCTCGAAAAATCTACATGCCCGACATCAGTGTTGTTAGACGGCGACTTTTTAAAAATTCAGATTGGCACCACTTCTTTGCATTGGTAAAATTACGTTTCGTTTAATGACATATTAATCAAGAGGAATTTTATCCTTTAATAAAAGTGGTGCCAATAAAATTTTTAAAAAGTCGCCGTCTAACAACACTGATGTCGGGCATGTAGATTTTTCGAGCCCTGCCTTTTAATACCGGCTATGCATTGATTATCGCAGAATGCAGTAGATTTCTATGAGAATAGAATGAAAAAGCTTGTTGTACCACACGATAAATATATAAAGATAGGATCTTGCAAAAGATTATGCAAGGCTGACACAGGCGACTATTTTTCTATTCAGTTCCCGCCAGTATTTTTCTATGATTAACGTTCAAGTTTATTTTTCTTGCAAATGTTGTCAAAATGTCTGTAAAGTATTTTTGTTGAGACAAAGTGGTACCAGTTGGAATTAAATAAATAGTCGCCAGTGGCAGCCCTGATTATGCTGTGTAATAGATTCATTTCCTTGATTTCATGTAAAAATAACATTACTTAAAAACACGGACTTCTGTTTTTTTTTATATTTCAACAGTATTTACCGTAATTTCCTTGCGTATAATCCGCGGATCAAACAATTCTCTTTCGACCCAGAAATTTTATTTTGTAATCGAAGCCAAAAATATACGGCGATGTAAAAATTTACATTTAATTTTCAAATTTTTCTGGGTCGAAAAAGAATTGTTTGATCCGCGTATTATACGCAGGAAATTACGGTACTTAACACGTATATTTAGTGATGCTCGTATTTTGTGCTGAAAAAGGAATTATTTTGAAGCTATAAAATATCTGTATGGTTTCCGTATTTTAGAAAATAATTAATTAATAATAAATCTTAATTATTTTTTGCTGTTTGTTTTACAGATAGTATAAGTTTTAAAACATTCTGAAGTATGTATAAAATTAATCTGTTATAAAATCCAATTAAACATATTTAAAAAGTAATTAGCGAAAATTAATTATTAAATATTTAACTTGATAATTACAATTTTAAACAATCTAGATTTTTTTAAAATGGTGATTAAAAAAAACGTTTATGATTAATAATAAATGGTTTAAAATGTAGTTATTGCTTTCCTTTCTTCTTATACTTTAAGCTTCTTTTTATAATAACTAATGTGAAATACTTTAAATATGTCTGCTATTCATTTTTTCACATACTTCAGAAACACTTTCAATAACTAAATCTGAAATACAATGAATATGTCTAATAAAAAATACAGTTCAGTTTTTGGCTAATAACGTTGTTAAAAAACAGTGACACAGTTTTATTATTTCGAAAATCGATTTATTTGTATTATATAAATGTACGGACGTTTTAAATAGAATTTATTCATAAAAAAGGATAATTATTTAGATATTGAAAAAATTCAATTTTACATATTATTGAAATATTAAAATTAGTTTTTCATATAATTATTATATTGTCTTTTCTTGTAATAGAATAAGGTTGGTTTAAGTACATTAAAAGTTATGCGGAGATTTTGCATCAAAACTATTCCAACAAATACGTTAATTAAATTATATTAAATTGAAATGAATGTATTTAAATTGCTACGGAAAAAGGTTTAATTTGTATCAGTTTAAATGAAAACAAATCAGCCACACCGAATTTAAATATTTTTTTGTGTGTCATTAATAAGTTCAGTATACAGAAATGCATCTATAACATCAGATTTTTTAAAATTTGGGTGATTGCATTAAGTAAAGGTAAGTGCGCCAGTAACAGAAAAATTAAGAAGATTTCTTTCTAGTTTTATTGCGTATTTATTATGTTAACTTTACTGATTACGATATAATTAAATGTTTCACAGTGTTTGAGACCCATTTAACTATTTTTGTACATGACTGGTCTGTAAATCTACATAAATACACTTGCCTAAAAAAGTACTTATCTTCAAGAATCGCAAATAGTTGTAGCTGAAATAGATTTTTTTATATATCTATATGCATACGGCTTATGTCCGGCGTGCACAAAATTTTTGGCATTCTTTTAAAATTTATCATATGCTATTAAGTGTTCTAATAATTTTTATACTGTCTTAACCCTTTGAGCTCTGATGGTAGAATTTTCTACCACTTAGTTTCAATTCCGAAATGTCACACTGGCACCGGAATATTCGACCAGATTTATTTGAAAAAACTTTAATGCATTTTTTTTCTTCGTTTATATCGTAAACCGGATTTTTCCTTTGCTGGTGCCGATGTGAGATTTAGAATGTTGAAGAAATTTACCCACCAGAGCTCAAAGGGTTAACCCCTTGAGCTCTGCTGGTAGAATTTTCTACCACATAATTTTAATTCCAAAATGTCACAATGACACCAGAAAATTTGACCAAATTTACTTTAAAAAGCTTTAATGCATTTTTTCGTGTTTACCGTTAACTGGTTGTTTTCTTTGCTAAATATTGGTGCCAATGTGTCATTTGGAATTTTGAAGAAATTTACACCCCAGAGCTCAAAGGGTTAAAAAATTATTAATTAACTTTTGTAACTATAAAAGATAAAGTATCTACATTGTTTTAAGTATTTCATGCTATCATAAAAAATATTTAAATTATAATTTTGTTTTCAGCCAAAAATATTGATGGCAATTGCGACTACATCGACTACCAATCTGAAAACGCTAAAAGAAAATTTGGTTTTTGAGTCAATTTTTGGTAGTGTTGTTGTAGAGTTAGGCTGCTATTATTATATTAAAATTTATGCAGTACATTTTTTAAAATTTTTATTTGTAGCTATAAATACATTAATACGAATAAATTTTTAAAGACAAAAACATATATTTAACCCGGGAGGACGCGCGCAGGGCCTAAAAGACCCGAAGTGCGCTTGGTTTTTTACAATTGCAACCACTAATTCTTTTAAAATAATCTTCTACTTATTTTATTGCAAAATTTGTAAGAATTGTCTCCGTCTAAATAAAGCGACTGTTATAATTTGATTTTATTGGTGACAAAGTTAAACCATTCGTACCTTAGGAAAGCGCGCGTTCTCCCGGGTTAAAAAAGACCTGTTCAAAAGATTCATTAGTCTATAATATACAGATATAAATAAATTAGTAGACATAAATTTTAAAAAACCAAAAAAAAACTTTATTTATTAAAAACAATCTATAGAATCAAATTTTTATGGAATTTCTATAAGTTTATTAGTACACTATAGAAAAATTGTTCTACAGAAAATAAATTCTAAAAATTTCACCAGAAACATTTTCTTTAGGAATGCATTCTATAGAACTCGTTAAAACTATATAGAAACATTATTTATTTAACAGTATTCTATTTATTATTCTATATTTTACATTCTATATTTTATTTATTACTCTAGAAAACTTCTAAAGAAATTGTATATAACTCTATATAGCTCTATAAATTACTTTTATAAAGAAGGATTTGTGTATGGAGAAGTAAAGATAGTTAGAATTAAAAAGTAATGACCTGTGGCAGCTCTGCATTACCAAGAGTCTTTAACAGTAGTGTTTTATTAGTGACCCCACCTTATGTTTGAAGCTCTGTGTGAGTTGCAAAGCATTTTGTTGTTCTATGTTAAAAATGTCCATTATTGGTACAGTTACACTAAAAGTATATTATTTGAAATTTATGCAGCAAAAATTTTTTTATTTCTTAGGGTTGAGATTTTTCCGTGGTTTTCCATACCAGTATAATATTAGAGAAAATATTGTTCTGTTAAATCCCAGCATTTTTCGATTGATTAAAATAACATTTTCTCTAAGATTACACTGGTGGGAAAAAACGCGGAAAATTCTCATCCCTGATTCCTTCATGTATACAGAGTAAAATATATTTTATTTAAAAATAATTAATAATTAAATGACTGTGTCAGATTTAACATCCCGCTAGGCGTGTGTACACACACATAGTCCAGTGGTGCATTAGCGCCTTTGATAATGGTTCTTGACATAGTGGTGCAATTCTGACATTGAAACCGTAATTTCTGGCATACGCGAATCAAACAATCATTTTTCGACCCAGAAAACTTTTTAAATAAAATGTAGCTTTTTAGATCGAGGTAAATATTTGGCTTCATTTACTAAATAAAATTTCTGAGTCGAAAAAGAATTGTTTGACCCGCGGATTATACGCCAGAAATTACGATATTTAAAATTGATGGGGAGCATTCCAAGCCGGCAAACAGGCGAAACTCTATAATAAAAGCGGCTCTCAAACCTAATATATTCCCCCTAATCCTGTTACACTTTTGTTATTTTTTATCCTTTTTCTTTTTAAATAAATGTGTATTTTCATTTTATACTTATACCTTTGAGTATTAATAAGTATTCGGCTTATTTCGAACGTGTTGCACTACAGAAAGTCTATTATATTTCATTATTCTAAACCTGTTGGCCATGCGCTTAACGGGTGATTATTTTTTTCAGATATTACCAAATTTTAAATTTTATTATAACGAATGTATGAAATGTTTACTGGAGAGTTTAAATATAGAAAATCCATAACTAGTTTTAATTATTCTCTATGAAAGTTACTTTTTGTATCAATACTAAGCTTTTAAAATGTCAAACAGACATTATATGTCAAATGGAGTTTATTTTCGTCATTTATGAAACGAGAAGCCTCGGGTTTTAACATTTCTATTACTAGCCATTAAAACACACAATGGATATATCCAAAAATAATAATTCATGACTCTCTAAACCATTGAAGTGCATTGTTAAATGAAAATATCCGCTACTGTCATTTTTAGAACAATAATTACAAACAAAACATGTAAAGGATTAAAAGGGGTTTTAACTAAGAATAAAACGGAATTTTTAATGGATGCATTCATGTAAAAAAGCATTTTTACTTTAAGAGAGCCGGATAAATTATTAGCTCTCTATTTAGGAATATGGGATAATCAAAAGAGCATTTCCGACTCCCTTTAATAGTTTTGCTTATTATAAATGATTTTGAAAGTTTCAGATATTTGACAGTAAAAACTAATACGCTAATAAAGAAATACAACATTTACAACGAGTAACAATATTGTGATAATAGTGACATAGAGCAAATCCTAAATAAGCCCTCAAAAATAAATTGTTTTATCTCTTTAAATTTTTAGACCTGTGTTTTATAACATCATTAAACAGATACGTATGCTGTAATCGTTGGATATTCTAGAAAATGGGCTTTCATAAAAATTTTCGTTTAACAAAACTATGAAACAAAAGTGTAACGTTTCATATTATTTTTATTAGTTTTACATCTCCGGAAGGAAGTAAGATATTTCGTTTCAAGTTGATGTATTATTATTTTTCCGAACAATAAATTTCAGCGTTTTCCCAGTGTATTTCGAATTAAAAGCAAAATTGGAGAAAAAAAAAGTTTACTTAACATCGGACAGAGGATAAAAACACACATAATTGGCATGACTTTAAAATAAACAATATAAATGAAGCGTCTTTAACAGTGTTCAAATTTATTTAATCGCAAGAATAAATTCTTATTCTAAAAAGAATGCGAGCGAAATATTTAAGAAAAACGCATTTTTCTCTTTGCAAATATTTTGGCAATATTCCAAAGCATTTATTGTCTTAAAAAGATATTGAAAATTCAGCAAAAATATTTTATGATAAATAGCCAAAAAAAATGTTGTTCGTGTCAACATTACACAAATACGTCGATTCAGAGAACAATTTCAGAATAATTTAAATAAAACAACAATTTTTATTTAAATGTAATGGATGTATTTTCGAATGCTTAAAATAAAATGAAACATAAATAAACAAACATTACTTAAATAAAGCTATTCTTCGAAGAAAAAAAATGTTTTCCCTTAAGTTACATTAAAAATCCCTCCTTATCTAAGAATTAAAGATATATCGGAATATAATTAAATATAATTACATATTTGAAAAAGTAAACAATTTAAAACTTAAATTTATTAATTAATAAAGATGTAATTTAAAGGCACTAAATTCTTAACAGTATTTTGCAAACCGAAACAATACAGGTTTTCATTCTACAGATTAGTATATACTATAGTATTCAGGGTTTTTAATAGGAATCTGTGTCAATTTAGATTTTTTTCTTTATAGCAAAGTCTTCTAAAGCTTTATGAAACGCCTTTGTCTTTTATGTTCCGATGTTACTTTTCTGCACCATTATAAAAAAAAATGTTATACAGTTATTGTAACACACAAAGAGTAGTAACATAATCTATAGTGGTTTGTATGTACTTTAATTTGTCAGTTTTGATAAGTAATATTTGTTATATAAAATAAAATAAAAATTATTTCTATTTCTGTTTAGATTTCTTCATATTCAAAGACGTAAAATCCAAAGTTACAATTCTGAAAAATTTCTATATTTAAATGTAAAACTTTTATATTTGTACATTATATTATTATACGAAATATTAAACAATATTTTGTATAAATAATTTGAATAGCTTAATAAATAATCACGACTGTAAATACTTATTAATTTATTAATTTTAATAACTAAAACCTTCCTATCATGCATTTAAGGATTTCTCAAATATTTTAAAATACTTATTTCAATTTCAGAAAAATGGTTTAGTAGATAAAAGTTTCATTAATTCATAATTTAGAATTTTAAATCTTAAAAGAAAAGAAAATTAACTATCGTAACATAGTATTAGAAGCAAAACTTTTCATCTATCTTTATCTGAAATAAAATTAATCTCTGATCAGCTATTCTAACCGGCATTCTTTTAATACCTAAGAAATAATGCAGCCGTTAATCTTAAATTTCCAAATCTCATAACCAGATTTCCTCTCTGTCTCAGAGATAAATTTCGCGTATCTAAATAATATGAATAAGATAAATAATGCTCAATCTAGGCGAAATTCTAACCAATACTTAAAATAGAAATTGGACTGTGAAATAACAGTAAACATGTAAATAACTAAAATAATTATTTTTAAAACTAGGAAATTGAGTGCATAGTTGCGTTTACGATGACAATTAGGATAGCATGAACTGTTAAATAAAATAACATGCATTTAATTTTTTAAAAACTTAAGTATCTCCAGGAAAACGAAAATGCAAGTATTGAGAATGAAAATTATACAGTATGCGAAAAATAAGAAACAAAACGTAAACGGTATCTTCGACCTTATGTTGTAATGTAAGAGCAAAAATGTATTATTTAAATCCGTATTTTTAATATAAATGTGCATGAAGCTTTTATGTGATACGAAGCCACATGCAAATTTAATTTAAAAAAATACTATTACAAGATGCAATAGTAATTTTCAAAGTTTGATACACGTAGCTTTATTTTCCAGAAGAAATATCTGTATTTTTAAGGAAAAAAAATAAATCTAATTAAAAGGCGCAAAATTGCACCCTATTGGAGAAATTTTGTGTTCTGGAAACTCCAGGAACTTTTGGCACTCTGTATTAAATGTTCATGAAACAGTTTTACTGATTTAAATTTAACGACTACAAATCAAAGGTAACAGATATTCTGATAAATTTTGATAAGGCGTTTGTGAAGTATACATTAAAGAAAATAGAAACGACTTACTCTTAAATAGAATTTTCTATCTTTTAAGCACAGAAGATATTTTTGATTTAAGAATTCAATTGCATATTTATATGATCGTTTTTTGAAAATCATAAACGTCATGCAAATTTATAATTTGAATTAAACATAATGAGTAATGACTTTCCTTCAGTAAAAGGGTCTAATCCGGTAAAAACGAATTTGATAAGGCAACAAAAATATTTCCGTTGTACTTAAATTATATTATATTAGACTATTTTTTATATGACCTTCCGTTATAAAATAAGAATTTTTGCAAATTTTTTCGATTGTAATGCAATTCTTAAAAATACAAGCAACGTACATATTTTAATTTCAGTATACATTGGAACAACTAGGAAAACTTTACCCATAGGCAGGCTGGACTCGTGGAGATTTTTTCTATGAAAGGAACATTTAGTGCAAATGTCAGCCACATGATTAATTGACCAAACACAAATGTATGAAATAAGATATATTTCTTAGCAAACTGTGATTTTTCCGCAACACATAAGTTGAAAACCACAGTACTATTGGGTATTTCCATGAGCAATTGTCGTGTAAGTCACATTTTTAGTAAATGCTAAATTGTTGGCCACCTTTATTTTCGAAAGGTTTGCATGGCCTTATTCAATTAATGAAAGATCTCTGATAAAATAATTCACATTTTCCCGTTCTAAAATATTGGTATTCAAAATCTTAGTATGTAACTTATACGACATGTGCACATGTGCTCATGGAATTACCCTATTATAAATGTGAAAATAGAAATCCTACCATTTCAGGTATGTAAATATAATCAATATTGCTGTATTTCAGAATTTTGGAGTAGGCATCGTAATATTAAAAACAATCATAAAATATAACCGTTGTCAAATTTAAAGTTAACGTATATTTATATAACGTATCCACATCTTTTCTAGTATCTAAAGGAATTTCATACTATTATCCTATCCCCGAAATACATTAACCACTTAACCCTTTGACGGGCAAAACACTTCTACTCATAAAATGCTGAAATGATTCTATGACACCAGAATTTAAAAACAGATTTATTTCAAAATATATAAATGTTTTTCTTTACGTACTTGATAAAAATGAAATTTCCATTTGCAAATTCTGGTGCCAATGTGAAACTTTTCAATTAAAATTAAGTGGTATATATTTTATACCACCGCCCTTCGAGGGGTTAATCGTCGCGCCCGAGACATTCACGGCTTCCATTCAAACATGTTTAATTCCCACCAGTTTCATAAAATAGCGTAATTGGTTTTATTTTAGTATCAATTTATTTTTCATTAAATAGATGAATATTTCTTTTTCAAAAAAGTGGTGGCAATAATGAATTTGCATTTTTAAACAGAAATTTAATGCGACCGTTAAGGTAGAGCAAAAACGCAAACAAAGAAAAAAAAGGACCCCTCCCCCCCCCACACACACGGAAACCATATAAATAATTGCTTGTAGAAATAAAGATATACAAGAGGATAAAAGATAAGTTAGGCTATTCAATTTTTAAAGCGGTTAAAAATCATATGTAATTTACTTATCAAGACTGTTTTGCAAAAACAGTTTGATGAATAACAATTTGTTTTTGGCCCTCAAATGAAGTAATTTTCTCGTTTCTTTTAAGATGCTTTGAATGTTTTAACATTATATAGTACCTATATTTTTAGATTTCATGATTAAATACTGTACCAAAATTGATTTAATGTGTTACGCAAGATCAAAAACGCAGATTTATGTATCATATTTTAATATCTGTCAATTATATAAAACTCATGTATTTTTTTCCAATATGAAAGTCTAATAGCATTTTAAATTTAACATTGATTAATATTAAAAATAAGGAAAAATTCACAAATTTATAAGAGCAAATGTATCCATAGAATGAAAATTCATATTATTAGTTGAACAATTATAATTGTATTAAATTAAGCTAATTTCAAATTATTCATAAAAGAACTTTTGCCTAAATGGTTTTTGTAAATCAGAAACTAGTGTGAAATTTGATATCGTGAAATTTTACTCGCGTGGTATTTCGACATAAAAATCTATTATTAAATATCAATAATTCCTTGAATATTATTACTATCATACAATTAATCCGTCTGCAATTTATTGATTTGAAATTTTATCATTTAACATGCATTAAAAAAAATATTTTTTTTATGATGATATTTTAATTATGTACGTATGTGCGATCAGGTGTAAAACAAAAAGTTGTTCCCAATTTTATCTTCTGCTGATGAACTATTAGATCATTAGATGAACTATTTGATTTTGAATAGGCAAATTAAGCTGCTTCTTTGTTTGACATTGGAAAAAGAACTTTCAGAATCAACTTGAATCGTTTTTACTCAAGGTCTTGATATCGATTAACTTATCAGTGATTTTTTGTATAATCTTCAACATAGGAGTTTATTTTTTATCTTTTATACATAGAAGGTTGCAAATTTTCTATACCTATTTAAAAAATATAACTTTATAAAAAAAATAAAGGTTTTGTTAATAGTATTGGAATAGGAAATTCTTACGAAAAAACTGAAAGAAAGATTCAGCATAGTTATTTCTTCTTAAATTATTACTTTCAAAGATTATTGCTTTCATAAGAGTATTATTATCTAACTTCATCTAAAATCCTGGTTTTCTACGCATTTACATATTTTAGTCGTTAGAGATCTCGAAAAACACGTTTTTACAAAATGTGTGTGTGTACGTCCTATTTCTATCATCGAAAATTTTGAAAAATTATGCATGAACGGAACATTATTAAAACCTTAGACGTGGCAATAATTCTTTGTGCGCTTGTTTAAATCAGATATTTTTCAAAAAATGAAAAAAACACAATTTCGTCTAAGTAGAGTATCAAATTCATGTAATGTGAGTCGTCTAAAATCAAATGCAAAGAATAAAATATATAAAAGTCACACACTTCGATTTCAATGTGTAAAAAAGATTTCTCTTATAAAATTTAAAAAGTCCTATTGCTTTGCGCACATTCATTTAACACTAGAACGCCCGGAAGGAGTCGATTCGACTCCAATCATGTGATTAAATTCCAATTCAAACCAGAAAGATTTTCTTGAAATAATTTAAATTCAATCCACGCAGATTTACGTTAAATAAATGAATTAAATAGTTTTGAATAAACATTCTGGTGAGAAATATTATTATAAAACTTGAGTAAAATTTCCGGGCGTTCTAGTGTTAAAGAAAATTTTCGACAAGTGTGTTGGACAAGTTTTTAGAACGATGAAAAATATCGCATCCGGAACTGATAATACTTGTTTTTTAAAAGGCGAGGGGCTTCAAATTAATTAATAAGTGTTAAATGAATGGTAAAAAATTGACATGAGAGTTACGTAAAAAAGATGATAGAAAAACGAGGTAATAGGTTGGTAAAGAGGCAAATAAGGTAGATATTTAATGATTCCTGAATTAACAGTGCATTATGTTTTCAGAACACTTTGCAAAGAAAATAAACAGTCAGAAAAGAATACCAGTTGCACATTCGCAACAACGGTACGTGTAGGTCAAATATTGTGTCGAGTGGTAACAAAGAGTATACTTGAAACGGTGACAGAAGCCGCATCTCTATGGCAAGACAGCGTAGGGCAATTAGTGACTCATAAAATGGCTACAAAGTGATTGCATAAAATGAAAAGTTTTCTGTGTGCTATGTACTTCTTACCACTAGAACCGCCAAAAGGGGTCAAAATGACCCCTGCTAGAATGATAATAGTCGATTCGAACCAGAATTTTCTTCATAAAATATGTTAAATATATGCAGCGCAAAAATTTACTAATTAAATAAGTTAAATAGTTTAAAATTAAAATTCTGGTGCGAAACACTTTTTATAAAACTTTAGTAAAATACCCGGCTGTTGTAGTGTTAAAATGAATAGATCAACAATAGCAAAGTTTATACGGTCGGATGAATCTCTTTCTCAGTTTCGTGTGGAAATATTGGTCGTCGGTTCATACGGTAAGCAGATGAAGCTTGAAACCACAAATGAGTAGAACAATATTTTGCAATTTTTCAAGTCAAATGTTCATATTTGGAGAACTTTTTGTTATTCTTGCATCAACCAAATAATACCACATGACGGGACTAGCAATGCACAATGTTGTCGGAACGTTTTGCATAATCAGTTGTTGCCTGCAGTTCAAAAACTTTGCGTTCAATGCGGCTATCTTTTCCAACAAGATTTGGTTAACCCTTTCCGACACGGTCAAAATCTGCTAGTAAAATTAGAAATTATCTACTGACACCAGAATTCAGAAAAGAATATTTTACATAGCTTGAATTCCTTAATTTAAGTTTTTATTATAAGAGCAAAATTTCACTAAAATATTATTGGGGTCTTTTGCAAGTTTTGAATTAAAATTAGGTATCCTTTTTAGTTTATTATTTAGTTATGAACACCGGGCACAGTGTATCGGAAAAAGCTCTGATGGTAGAATTTTCTACCACATAATTTTAATTCTGAAATGTCACATCGGCATTAGAAAATTCAACCAAATTTATTTGACAAAGATTTAATGCATTTTTTCGTGTATATCGAAAACCTATTTTTTTCTTTGCAAAATACTCATGCCAATGTGACATTTGGAATTTTGAAGAAATTTACCCATCAGAGTTCAAAGGGTTAAGGGGCCTCAGGACTCTTAAAATCGGAAAAAGTTTAAAAAAGAGACCATCTTCAACTTTTAATATATTAAAATTTTCATGATATTGAAACACAGTTTTTAATGAGATGAAAGATATACGTCCTTTCATTTTATGCATTAAAAAAATTGCAAGGTGCAGAATTAGCATTTACATGGTGCTCCAAACTGTCAGATATTTGACGAACAGAAAACTGGTATAATAGCTTAACCTTCCTACCCTGTTGAAAAAAAAGTTACGTTTTACCTGAATGGGTCGATTAGACAAGTTTACATGTTTTTATTTATTTTACCTCAAAACAAGTATTTTCAACTAGCTTTATTTTAGATATTATTTTTGTATTCACTATTAGAGACCAGCATATTTTATAACTCCCCCCACTTTAACTGTACCCCTCCCCCTCTTCCTTGCAATGCCTTGTTTGTATAAGCAATAATTTGGAAAATAATAATAAAAAATGTACATTAGAAATTTGTTTTATTTCCATTGTTTTAATATTTTTTTTATGATAAACAAGATTTACAGTACACATTTACATGCTCCTGGCAAAGAAAAGATAAGCATGAAGTACATCTCGTCTGCGTTTTTCGATCTCTCTTTGGACCACATTTTTTACATTTTCCACGTTTAGCTGAACTAATATACTTTCTTTTTTTCACCTGCTGCGTTAGCCAATTGCTTCTTTATGGTTACTCGGATATTTTGTTTCATCCTAATATCTCTATGAGGTTCGGTCAGCTGTTTCCCAAGTTCCTTTAGAAAAAGCCGCCTTTTGTATAGTTTGTATTGATTGCAAAAAGAATTTACATGCATAAAAACAACAAATGCATTTATTGAAGCTAGATCAACTAAATTGTAAAATAAACACACAGGCCATCGCCTGGAGCTCCTTTTGCATGTATACGCAGCAGCTAATTTATCAATAGTATCTACTCCACCTTTAGTTTCATTATAATATAAAATTATTTCCGGTTTCTTTTCTTTCTCATTTGAAACTTTGGCCTCATGATGCATAGTTGAAAGGAGGATTACCGATTTGTTTTTTTTTCGGCACATACGAGACAAGTGTCATACCTTTTTGAAACCCGAATAATGAAGAAAATATTTCTCGCTCACATGACGATTGAAACTCAGGAGGAATAAATGGTTTATTTTTTCTAAGAGTACCAATAATAGTTAATTTTTTCCCCAATAATTCTTTAGCAAGAATATAATCCTTGAAAAAATTATCAACCGTAATATTCCGAGCTGTACCCTAAATAGAATTTGCTAGGCGCAACACAACATTTCTACCTTGATATTTTTCTCTCTCACCATCTGAAGGCTTTCCAGTATAGATCTCAGCAGCGCAAACATAAGCTGTTTTGACATCAGACATCAACCACATTTTAATTCCATATTTCCCTCTTGGCTTTGACGCTATATATTGCCTAAATGGGCAATTACCACGGAAAGGACCAAGCTGTTCATCAATTGTAACATTTTCGTTCGGAATGAACATCTTTGGCAACTGAATAACAAACATATCAAACAATGATCTTATTGCAGCTAGCTTATCTAAACGACGCCGATTTACACTACTTTCTTTGTTGTCAAACCTAAGAAACTCTCTAATAATTTCAAAACGTTGCAAAGACATTGTTACACGAAAAATGTCTCGGCCGTCTTCTTCGCTCCATAACCCTTTCGGAGATTCCCCTGCTGACTTATATACACCAGCTAAAATTAACAAACCTGTAAAAAAAATATAAAAATAAACTAAAAAAAGAAAAGAATGGATAAATTTCAAAACGCGGAATCATTTGCATTTTTTTCATTTTATCTATAAATGATTCTATTTGAGTTTAATTTTTTTACCAATGTAAGCTTCAAGCTCCTCAGCAGCAATTAATGTATAATTTTTATTATTTTCTGAGCATACTCTCTGCATTTCTCTGTTAGTTTCTTCTAGAATTAATTTGAGCATGTCATCTGTAAAGAACAGCTTCATTGCTGACAGAGAGTGTTCAGTTATCCTCTGAACTGCAAAACGTGTAGGGCCAGGATTTAACTTCATAATATTATGTTGCCTGTAAAATAATAATAGAAGCCAGAAAATACAAACGAATGTAAAATATATAAGAACAGTGCAGTGCTAGAGCATGCATGACAGGGGGGGGGGACTAAGATTCCTCTAAAGAACATTTATTTCTTTTCGTAACATGCAAATTTTGAACAAATATCTACCAATTTCCTCGAAAATAATCTTTTTTGCCCTGCTGGTAGAAGGGGGGGGGCGTGATCCAAAGGTGGCACAACCCCTCAATATGAAAAATATATAAAATAAATATCAAATTCAATAAATATAAATTATGAATAAGTACATACCGTTCTTTTGATTTAAGTGGAGGGGATTTACACCATTCAGTTTTGTTGCGACTAATAAAACAGGATGGAGACGCCACTGTTTCATCTTCTGTATCCGAAATATCTGTTTTCTCTTCCTCCACTTCGATGGGCAAATGATCCGATTCAGCTGTTTCAATCAAATCATTATCACTCCCTTCATCAGATTCATCACTAGGTAACTCTTGCCAAAGCTTTCTAATTTCATCATCAGTAAGACCGCGCTTATTATGTTCCATATTGCATAAAAAATGGTGAAACACTCCAACACAAGAACATTACTTTAGAATATTAGTATAGTAGCACCATCTATCGATCATTATGCGAATGACGAAACACTCCAAAACAAGAAGAACATTACTTTAGAATATTAGAATAGTAGCGCCATCTACCGATCATTATTTGAAATACACACTATCTAATTGTTTTCCATGCCTTTATATGTGATTAGTGATATGGGTCGATTAGACCCATTCAGGTAAAATGTAACTTTTTTTATTTTGGCTAAAAAAAAATAATTTCGGAAGGCTGAAAAAATTATAAACTGAAGATATTTATCTGTTTGAGGAATACTTAAAATATAAGAGCTCTTAGTTAAAACCCGTCGGAGCTATTATGAAATAAATAATAGAAATGGGTCGATTAGACCAATTCAGGGTAGAAAAGTTAAGCGCACGATTACAAAATAAATACGGCAACTAGAATGGAAATTTTGATGCAGATTTATACAACAGATTATAATAGATACCTTGAATCTAAATGAATTTATATATAAAACATTTTTCTGTTTTGAATACAAAGTTGTAATTAGCTAATTTTTTTTTATTTCAACAACATAATCACCTAAGAAATAAGCTTATTTGAACAGTAAAAAGGAAATTTTATGTTCAATTTATACAGATTACAATAAAACATATATTTTCAAAATTTTATGTGAAATTACTTAGAAGATTTTGAGATACTGTATGCGCTAAAAAAATGTCATTTGGAGAAAAATGATTTCCAAGTTTCGGAAACACCGCTTCAGCTATTGAGCGAGTAAAATTCTGGAGACCATAACTTTTGTTCTAATGTGCATTTTGAGATTACCGTAATTTCGGGTGTATAAGCCGCAGCTCAAACAATTCTTTTTCGACCCAGAATTTTTTAAGAAACAAATATAGCTAGTTAGATCGCCGTAAATATTTGTCTTCAATCACTAAAAAAGATTTCTGGGTCCAAAAAGAATTGTTTGATCCGCGGCTTATACACCCGAAATTACGGTAAAATGTTCAGAAAAGATAGCAATTTAACATATAAAAAAATTGAAAGTTCAAAAATTTGGAAGCTTTAACAGTCTTGAGACCCCTTAAACTGAATACAGCCAGAAGAAAGAGAGCCTTGCCTCAACAAATTGTTATGTCTTGGGTTCTTAATTCAAAGGACATGAATCCTACCAAAGATTTGTGGCTGCATCAAATGATGAATGTTCGAAAATCGAAACCACGTGACAATCAGCAATTGAACAAAATTCTTAATGAGTAGTAAAATTGCAATTTCTGAGTGCCAAACATCACAATCAACTATACCGAGAACTGCGAGCGATTTTTACACTGCCAAAGAGGGGCCAAAGAATTGGTAATGCTTACTCATTTCGTCTCATTTGAAAATCCACAAAAATTAGAAAGACAAAAATGTATCCTTTTTCATTAAAATCAATTTACATGTAATAATTTGAATATTTTTTACTTTTATTTTCAAAAACAGCATCGAAAAACTATGGCAAGAAACCTTATGACCGTGGATAAGGTATATTAAGGTTTTTCAATTATAATTGGAAATATAATGCAGGAAGGAGGCATGTAATAGTGATATTTCTGCATTTTTCTTTCTCGTATTTTCGAAAAATGAAGGAATGTGCGCAAAGAATTGAACCAAACTTTACATATACATTTTTACTTATGACCTGCAGGTCCCAGCTGAATTAGAAATTTTCCGTTGCAAGGCGACGCTGTGATAATTATTTTTGTTTTGTACCATCGAAAAATGTGTGAAGTTACGGATAGAATGGTACCAAACTTCATATATATAGATTTTACTATGGATGTCCAGTTCTAGTTGAAAATGGGAGCATTGCGCCGGAAGGAGAAGCTGTGGTAGATTATTTTGTGCATTTTTCAGTGAATTTTTCGTCATCAGTTTTATTATCAGAAAGTTTATACATTTATGCAATCAGTTGTAACAAACTTCACGCATATGTTTATAGCTACAGCCAATAGGTATCAGTCGAAAATGGGAAAGTACTGTGGGAAGGAAGTGCCGTTACAGCGATTTTTCTTTGCATCATCGAACATAAATGTACTTTTGAATTAGAATTGAAACAAACTTCATGATTTCAGTTGAAAGTGGCAATATTTCTCATAAAGCGGCTGCTGTGAAAGCGATTATTGTGCGATTTTCTCAATTTTTTAAAGTTAGAATAAAAAAATTGTGACGCAATTTTTTTTGACGCAATTTAATATTTAGATGTAACTTAATAAATGGAGCTTCGTATAAAAATTAGGAGAAAATCGCTGCGATATGGCATTTTGTTCAGATTTTCGAATTTAACGCAGTACGTCTTCAAAGTAAATCGTATTACGTCACCTAATTCTCAAATACAATATAAATTTGCATATTTAACCTACGAAGTACGGTGAGGAATCATTTTGACCGTTACCAAATGAAATTACACTGATTCAAAGCAGATTTAAAAAAAATTTGTTTTACAGAAACAAAGTAAAACAAGGTCAAATAAATAATTTAAACTGTTTTAAATAAAAATTACGGTGTTAAATATTTTTTTAAACTTAAGTAAAATTTCCCGTAATTTTACTTAAGTTAGCATTACTTATACTATTAAGTTAGTACTTATAGTATTAAAATCAGAAAAAATCCCGTTTTTTTATATTTTACCCATTTATTAGATTTCAATAGGATTTTTCTTTTCTCCGCCCTCTTTCTCCATGTTTAAAAAATTTCTAAAAACACTTGAAGTGTGATTAAATATATATGCATATTTTATTTATTTATATATACATTTTATTTTCAAAAATACTTAGTAGAAAAATAATGCTTTTTCAAGGTATTAACAAATATGAGATAGGAGATTTATTCCGAATTGACACGCACGACAAGCTTTTAAATACATTAAGGTGCTTCCATTAAAACACTTTAGTTTAGAATTTATTTTTTATGGTACACAATCCATTTTAGTGATATTGAACATTGATCTCCCGTAAACAAATTTTAAAAAAGCAATAATTTTTTAATAGATTTTTTCTCTGCATAAATGTAAGAAAAAACATCCGATATTACTTGTCAAAATATTTGAACATATATTAAATTTATATTCATAGAGTTATAATATGTTGTAAAGCACTTTCTTAAACTATATCGTTTAAAAAGAAAAAAAGGTTTCCGTACATTAATTTTGTGTTTAATAAAAATCTTTGTATTTTTAACAGCTAGTCTATTGTTATTGATAAACTATTATCTATCCGTATCTAATTCCAAAAGGTGTACATTGAAATTACTGTAGAAATTCTTTTTATGTAAAATCAGGTTAGATTATTTCATAATAGTTTAATGGAAAATTTATTCCTTTATTAATGCTCAATTTTCTTGCTTTTAATTCAATAACATTCATAATCTTTCTTCCTCTTTCTTATAAATGCATATTTTTTTCGAAAATCCATTTAACAGTTTATCTTTCCTCCTAGAAGACTTTTTGAAATAGTTTTATAACTTTTGATAGTCGGAAAGTAAAAAAAATCTATTTGAAATACTTTTAGCTTTATCGGAAGAAGTGGAGTAAAGGAAATGTTTTACCGAGCAGCATAGATAATTCTTTGTAGATACGACCACGTAATGTTGTTTCCTTTAAAACAATTTCAGATATATTCACTAAAATTTCAAAACTCGCTGGAAAGAAGATTTTATTAAAATTAATTACTTTAATATAATCAAAAGAATTTATGTAAAAAATTAAGCTGAAATTGCATCTTAAATTGATTTCGAGCAAATATAAATTGATTAGGCATACATTTCGCAATGTAATGAATTAGTGAGATTCATTTGTTTATATATAACATACACGTTATAGTAAAAATACTGGTTTCATTGGTTTATTGAATGATATTATCTGAATTACTTTGGTTATATTTATAAAAGTATTTATATACACACACACACACACATATATATATATAATGTACATATAAGTATACAGGGTAATTAGAATTAAAATAGCCCTCTTTGCTATCCTTTCTGCAGATATAACGTATGGATATAAGACCTCCAAATTGGCGGGTGTACTTTTCAGGTCATGGGGAAATTTTAGATATAATTAAAATTTTTCGTTGAAGAATTGTCAAAAGATAGAAATTTTATGCTGCAATCTTTCTCAAATAGAGCATATTAAGTATTGCACAATCTATAAAGTCATTCTGTGGAGTTTTATCTTTTATAATTTTTATATTTTATAGCTTTACACGGAAACATTTCTAGATCAATCGAAGGTGCAGTTAATACCATCAACAAAGCACAAACGACTGCACGGTTAAAGTTTAATGTAACAAAATGATTCCATAAAGAGTGTTTAATACATTTATAGTGATATAAGGCAATGGTGTAAGCAGGGTGGGTGCTCAAAATCAGTTTTTTTTATTAGATTGTTTTTATTACAAATTTTTCTGGTTACATAAGGCGAACAGAGCTTAAAAAAATCATTGGTATACGTACGATGAATTTGTGAACCAATCCTGGTTGCGTTATTGTAAGGATTACAACTGAAACCTTGAAACTGTATATTTATTACAGCACGTAGCTGATCGATAGAAATGTTACATATGTGCAACTATTCATGGTTTTTCATATCCGCTACATATCCAAGTTCTCTTTGATAAACTTTTCGTTTGCAATAACTGCAAAACTGGAATCACAAGAGTTAACGCCTGCTGCTGCGGCCATCCTGTATCGAAAATTTCAATAGTATTGTAATATTTAGTTGCCGCAATAAATTTTCGATATTACATTTAATGTCTGAGATTTCTACTGTGTTAGATCTTTGTTGAATTTATTTATCCTCATGATCTAGTTTTGGAATCAGGAAATCTTGCAACATAGTCCGCATTAACTAGTCAGATATTTATAAAAAAAATCCAAACACATAAACGTCACTCACGAGTCCATATCGAAAGTACAATAAAATTGCAAAAAATAACTTGTAATACTTGATTATTTTAATTTACATAAGATTTTTAGAAGTGTAAGAAGTTTCTCTTCAAAAACTTATCTAACCGTGACAGAATGAATGATTTCTTTGTAAAAACAAAATAGCAGATACAATTGATATTTATAACAAAGTTTCCTAATTTTTAGTAAAAATTTCAATTATTCACAAACTATTTTTTGTTGTCTTTAACTGCACGGCTTCCACATCGTCCGTTTATTTTAAACCAGTATTTTTCAAAGGAAAATTTAATGTATAATTTTCTAGAAGCGTTACTTGAGGACGCTGTCATCGAAATACTCAACGCCAGAAGACAGGAACTGCGACGTAATCACTAATTTACCGGCTTCCCATTAGTATTGATATTTAAACTGGAAATTTTTTAAAAGCAATTTTCTCTTATCTTATTTGTGGCATATCTATCATATTATAAAATGATAATAAATATTTAAATTTACTGGTGAGAATTTGTAATCCGCCAATAAAAAATTTGCCAAATGCGGCAATACTGTGGCATTTCGTATCTGGTTGAATTTTTACTTAGGGGCTCAACAGTAAGTTTCTCAACAGTAAGTATAAATATTTGTTAGTGTTTTATAACATGATAGATATTCCACAAAATATAAAATAAAATTGCTTTTTAAATTTTGTCGGTGTAAATTCCAAAACTAGTGAGAAGTTGGTCGATTAGTGATGATGTCACACCTAGTGTCCTCTAGCCATGAGTATTTTCATGGCAGCATTGTAGGATGTTTAAAATACAGTTGTTGAGCAAACCTGCTTCAACCAAAGAAAGTTCTGCATTTGCAACTAACTCGCTATTAACCTTCTAATGCTTATGGTAGCATGTATACTATTATATGCACTGATGTACACTGCTGGCCATTAAAATTGCGGAACGACGAAAGAAAGAAAATTAAAAAATATATATTTTTCGTCTGTTATCAGTATGGAATGGAAATAAAATTATCTAATTTGTCAACAATTTGAGGACATAGGTGCAAAATTAATAGAAAGGACTGTCGGTTGTGGCAACTAAACCGGCACTTAACTTGTTACTCAAAGAGTTTAAGTTTGCAAGACAGAAACGATCAACGCATTCCATGCTGCTTCAAGTCTATATCACATTTCAACAACCGTATCAGTTGGGGAGTGGTGTTTCAATGGTGTGACAGTTTCTCAGTAATCCATGACAATATGTTTTCAATAGGTGATAGATCTGCCACCACTGTGTGTAACGAGGAAGGTCAGGAAAAACGTACAACATCTGGCCTTGCGTTATCTTGTTGAAAGATTACATTTGGAAGGCCTCGATAACAGGACACGAGCACTCGACGTAAGATATCAGAAATGTGGCGATCTGCGTTTAAATTACCGTCGATCTAAATTAGCGATGTGAGTGCCATGTTCCCATAGGCTGCTCAAATCATCACATCTGATGCAGGACTTCTATGCCCCCATCGATTGCAAGCAGCCAATGAGCGTTCTTATTGAAGACTCCAGATACGTATAAGGCAATATTCAGGGTGGCGAGTGGTCAGGGAAAACCGGGAAAAACACAGTCAAGAAAAGAGATAAATACCAATATTTTCTTACAGAAAGTCCTTCAAAAAATACAAAGAGATTATGTAAACTGAATTTATCTTTAACAAAATACTCGCATTTATCATCTATATTGACTGTGTTTTTATCTAACCACTCGCCACCCTGAATAAGAATACTGCACAAAGAACAGGAATTGTGTGAAAAGATGACATTCTACTACAACTGTATCCAGCCTTGTCATTACCATAATTTCCGGCGTATAATCCGCGGATCAAACAATTCATTTTCTACCCAGAAATCTTATTTGTTAATTGCATACAATTATCTGCCGCGATCTAAGAAGTCATATTTTACTTTCTTAATCTTTTGGGTGGAAAAAGAATTGTTTGATCCGCGGATTATACGCCGGAAATTACGGTATGTGCACCAGAGCCGCCGTCTTTCTCTATGCTCCACTGTCAAGGGAAGTCGCAGTAATGGTCGCCATGCTGCAACGCTGCTGCAAACGTTTTTGCACCGTACAAGCGGATACTGTGTGCATTGCAAACATGCCCATTTTCTGATTAATGGTCCGTGATGTGGCTGTACGGTTTTGCAGGTCCTACCTCACAATAAGTCTCCTCCCTCATCCATTAGTCAATGGAGGGCGTTGAAATCCTGAATGAAGTTCCGTATGACCCTCAGCAACCCATTGATTACATATTCGTTTGACAGTAGTTGGATTTCGACAGTGTGATGGTCGATATCACAGAATGATCATCCAAACTCTCTATGGGCAACGATCATGCCTATATCAAATTTTGACACTTGCTGGCAAGGAATTTTTATTATTATTCGAGCCATTACATGATATTCTGACCAAACACGGACCTTACAAGGTCAGATATCCACTATGCTATTTTTCTTTCATACAATACTTCAGATGTCGCTTCTACTGCCAGTGTCATCTAAATGAACTGAAATGTGAATAATTTGCGTATTTTTTTGTATTTTCTTCTTCCTTTAATGTAAATTTGACGTTCATTAGACCATTCTTTCATGGTGTTGTAATTTTAAAGGTCAGCGGTGTAGCATTTATGCTATCTTCAATGTTTCAAATGTAAGCGATTATTTTTTATTCCGAATTCATACAAAAATGCAAAATAGCAATCGTTACTTTAATGACAAACATTCCGGCATTAAATAAAGCGAAATTTATTTATTTTTTTTTGCATGTTTTTGGATACTCAGAATGCCAAAAATTTCTTGGACGCATTCTATTATGCATAGCTGCCAACATCTTCCGCTTTTTTGGCCCGGAAAAATTTTATGGAAAATTTTAAATAATTCAAAAATTTCTATTAAATTTTTCCGGGCCGAAAAATCAGAACAGTTGGCAGCTATGTATTATGGCTGCATAACTGATTTGCCCGGTTTGGCCTCTTTTTTCAATCTTTTAAATCCGAAATTTTACGTTCATACCAGAAATTCTGTACGGTTTTGTTTCCTTTACTTAATTATAGGCGTTTCGTAGTTAGCTAAAATAAAAAATTTTAATTGAAATTATAGGCCGAAATAGCAATCCAGGTGCATAAATATCAAGATACGAAACGTCGTGGGAACCAATCCGTTTAAAATTTGAATAGTCCGCTTTGGGATAATGTAGTGAGACATCGAGAGATGTTATTGGAATGCCGGCTCGCGTATGTCTCACTATGTTATAAAAAGTGACATGTTATAATTTCTATATGTTTGGTTGTTACGACGTTTCATATCTTTTTATTTCAGAACCCCTTATGCTATTGGATATTAGAGGGTAATGTGAAAGAAATGGAGATACTGTAATTTCGGGTGTATAAGCCGCGGATCAAACAATTCATTTTGGACCCAGAAATCTTATTTAGTGATTGGAGAGAAATATTTACGGCGATCTAAGTAGTTATATTTGTTACTTAAAAAATTCTGGGTCTAAAAAGAATTGTTTGATCTGCGGCTTATACACCTGAAATTACGGTAATTAAAAATATAACCAAGCTGCTAAAATGATTTTACATGTGCTTAAGAATGTTCATTTAACTCGTTTGAAATATACAACTTTAACACGAGTAATATTTTTAAATTAATTTTTTTTAATTTTTACATGACTGCCATAATTTTTTTTTAATTTACCGTAATTTCGGGTGTATAAGCCGCGGATCAAACAATTCTTTTTGGACCCAGAAATCTTATTTAGTGATTGAAGACAAATATTTACGGCGATCTGACTAGTTACATTTGTTTCTTAAAAAATTCTGGGTCGAAAAAGAATTGTTTGATCTGCGGCTTATACACCCGAAATTACGGTAATTAAAATTCTGGATTAGGTAAAGTAACGTGTGTCATTTTTAAGAAATGCAAATAAGTAGACTGAAAACGATGAGCATATTTAGGACATACTACTAAATAATTCAATAATATTAGTTAAAATCAAAGATTTTCAATAAAATGTTTAAAATGTATATCGATTTCCTACAACGCAATAATTTACTTTAAACACTTTTCAATATATTGCGTACCGAAAAAAATACTAAATGTAAAATACTCTCATACTCAAACCCATGCAAATGAGAACTATACTATATCTGAATTACCTATAAATTTTCTTAAATTTTGTAATTCAATTTAGCGCGTATAAATACTTGAAAATGTTTTCTAATATTTTAAATAGGAAAATTCTAGGAAAGATTGAAAGATGCAAATATATGTAATGCCAATTATGACCTATTACCATAAATAAATTGAAAGCATTTTCTATTACTGAAGATTTTATTTTAAATATGGATAAAAGAAATAATGCTGTAACTGATCATAAAGTAAAATATATAGAGAATAATAAATTCTCTTCAACAGCGCTTTTGATATACTCGTAGAACTTAAGGTAAAAGAAATTTGCATAATTATTAACCATTTGTGATCATCTTCTGTCGTTAAATATTTATTTTCTGATAACAGAAAATTTCTATGATTTTAATACAAAATTCTTTTATAGTTTTGTTACAGTGTTTTTAGTAATATATCCATTAAAAATTAAAGATCAATTTACTCGTTTTATCTTAATAATGTGATTTTGTTTTATAGTAAGATGATTTTTGTATGCTCTTAAATTATATGCCTAAAATACTAAAGAAATAAACATGTTCCAAGTAAATATTAAAAAAATTTGCATGTACAAAAACTGAGCATGATTTTTTCCTAAATAAGACATGAATGTAAAAAACAAACAAAATAAATTATTTTGATTTTATGTATTTACGATGAATGTAAACAGTAAAAAAAGATGCCTTTGTCAGAATAAAATGTAATTAACATTGTATAATTTTCTTTTAAAATGGAATAAACAAACCAGTTATTATAAAATATATTCTAATATTTAGTAAAAAAGTGATTAAAGCTAATAGATTTTTTTAATTGTATTTCCTTATGAAAGGATTTGTGTATAAGAAATCTTATTAGTTTACAATGTCATCTAGGTTATTATCTGTTAATTAATAGGTGACTGCTCTGCTAGAGACCACTAATGACAATGAAATCATCTAAATGTTTTTTACTTTCATCTATGAACAATTAAAAAGGCTATTAAGAAATACCATGAAAATTGATGTTAGGAATAAAATAAAGGTTCGACCACTCGATTAGTCAAATGTAGCAAACTAATTTAATGAATTGAATAATTCGCAGGGAAAATCGAATAAAAGGAAATCGCATGGAAAATGTCATTGCAGTCAATTTATAATGGGTATCTTTTATATAACATAGAAATTTATCACGTAACTTACGATCGAGACAATAACAGCATTGAGACATTTATTGTCTCAATGACATCTATTTTCCTTGAATTAAATTCCATTTTATACATTTCAACGTAGAACTAAATGGATGATTCTAGTTCATTTCAGGGAGTTCGTTGTAGGCAATTGTTCCTATAGGCTAAACATTCGTGATTAAATAATAATTATGGCAATAATATGCACAAGATTTGTCATACAATATTGTGTAATTACATTGATAATCCTATGTCTAATATTTTTTGTGTTAACTGCAACCGGAATGCAAAAAACATAAAAAATATTTAATTATTTTGATTTATATATTTACGATGAATATAAACGGTAATAATAGATGCCTTTGTCAGAATTAAATGTAATTAACATCAATTCAAAATTGTATAATTTTCTTTTAAATTAAAATAAATAAATCAGTTATTGGAAAATGTATTCTAATATTCAGTAAAAAAGTGATTAAAGTTAATAGATTTTCTATTTAGAATTTCTTTTTGAAAGGATTTATGTATACGAATTTTTTTTCAGTTTGTAATGTCATCTAGATTATTATCTGTTAATTAATAGGTGACTGTTCTACTAAAGACCACTAATGACTATGAAATCATGTAAATGTTTTTTACTTTCGTCTATGAACAATTAAAAGGGCTATTAAGAAATACCATGAAAATGGATGTGAGGAATAAAATAACGGTTCGACCTCTCGATTAGTCAAATGTAGCAAGCTAATTTAATGAATTGAATAATTCGCAGGGAAAATCGAATAAAAGGAAATCGCATGGAAAATGTCATTGCAGTCAGTTTATAATGGGTATCTTTTATTCAATATAGAAATTTATCACGTAACTTACGATCGAGACAATAACAGCATTCAGGCATTTATTGTACTCCTAGAATTAAATTCCATTTTATACATTGCAACGTAGAACTAAATGGATGATTTTAGTTCAATACAGGGACTTCGTTGTAGACAATTGTTACTATAGGCTAAACCTAAACATTCGTGATAAAATAATAATTAAGGCAATAATATGCACAAGCCTCGTCATGCAATATTTTGTAATTACATAGATAATTCTATGTGTAATATTTCTCATGTTAGACAGACCATGAAAAATCCAATATCGTCTTTTGTCATATCTGGTAATGAAAATTATAAATAAAAAAATGACACCGGATATAAATAATAAGGATTTACCAAATTTTTAGAATGTTTGTTTTTTCTCTATATTCAACACCATGCAATATGAGCCTCTGTTAATTAAGAAGCGAGTAAATTTGATCACAGGTCATACAAAGAGTTTCGTGTAATATTTCTATCAAAAAAACTTAATTAACCCTTCGGATTCCGGTGCCTCTTATACAAATTTTATTCGATTAGCACCACTTATTTAAAAGAACTTCCCTTGAAGTAGACAATTTCAAAAATTCTGGGGTTAAGTAAGGAAATTTTTATTTTCCTTTATTACTGGTGCCATAAACAAATTTTGGAAGGAAATATGATGTCTCGGCAGCGGAGTCATCGGAGTGCCAAGGGTTAGTATAACCAAATTGTTAATTTTTAATTATTAAATACTTTTATAAATGGTAGCACCAAAAAGTTACTTTAAAAATAACTATAAAAGGAAATTAGTTATTTTAATCAAACTAAAAATGTTCAATCTAAATTATTAAAATAAATATAAAATTCTAATTAAAACTAATCCAATACTAACAAAAAACAGCGGAGATATAAATAAAATTTTAATTTCTAAGATAGAAAAACATAGTTTAAAATTAAATTTAAAATGCTGAATCATTAATAAATTCCAAAAGTAACCTAACGAAATCTAATAAAATAAACGAAACTATGCAAAAATAACCTAACGAAACCTAATAATATAAACGAAACCTATGCAAAAGTAATCTAACGAAACCTAATAATATAAACCTACATTTTTCTTGCAAATTGCACAGAATCTACCTTCTCAGGTTAGTTTAAAAAATGCTGCAGCAACCTACTATAAAATTTTCTGTTAAAAAGTATTAATGTTCAGTTCGCGGACCATTTGGCAGCGCTGTAATTAATTCCACATTCGGCATCTTGTTCCTCGTCTACCATTGAGCTAATATGAGTAAAATACAATTCATTTCAATAAGAAAACTAAGTGTGCTCAATAAGTTCATCATCGGCAGTGATGCATCACGAAATTTTTATGTGTGTCAATGATGAATGTCATTGAAACTGTTTACTTTTTTTCTTTTAGTAAATTATGTCTTGCCTATGTATCTTAGTTTTATAATTACGCGATTTTATGCCTTATAATTTCAAACATCTAAGTATAATTAGAGGTGCACTTAAGATATTGCCTGGCGTAAACGAATTTTTTTTAACCCTTTCCGGCACGTTCAAAATCTGTACTAAAATGAGAAAATATGAACTGACACCGGAATTCGCAAACGAATTTTTTAAATATTTTGAATTCCTTAATTTAAGCTTTTATTGTAAAAGCAGAATTTTACTGAATTATTACTGGTGCCGTTTGCAAGTTTGGAATTAAAATTATTTTTCCCAGACAGGGCACAGTGTGCCGGAAAGGGTTAAAATTCTTAATAATTGTATTTTTTAAAGTAGGACATGATTTTGTACAAAAACGAAGATGCGCTACAAATTTGAATTTGTCTTTTTCCCATATATTGCACCATTTTTGAGTTTTTAAAGCTGCTCTGTAATTTTTCTGAGATATTTTGTCTAGCTTCGCACACTTGTTTTAATATACTTAACCTTACAGTCCATGGCTTTAGCAAATTCGTTGCACAATTTAATCAACGAGAAACTGAATTAAGGAATCTCCCTGTATACATTTCTTACTGACATTTTTAACAGACTATAATAATGCATATGTGGTTACGTGGTATCAATTTTTTTAAATACTGAACTGAAATTCACTTATAAACTTTCTCTGTTTTTTCAGAAAAAAATCGATTTATATTTTTTTCCAAATTTTAGTGGCAGTATTCATAAATCAATCGTTCACCACAGGGTATTTTAGATATATCTGGTGATCAATCTTTTGGAGACAGGATAACGTTTAACATATTTGTTGCTTTTAGAGAGCTATTTCAGCTGAAAAACGAGGATTTTTCTATTTAGAATTCAGTATCTTTATCAAATAAAATTGAGTACAATTTTGTGTTCTTTTAATATGATTAAAAATAGTACATGTAAAATATCTAAGAAATAGGAAATATTTTGCTGATAGTTCTAGAAATATCATGTAAATTATGAAGAATTTTCTTTTAAAAAATGCTGATTTTATATTAAATATATTATACTTTTTTGTGTAAGGCATTCGTTTTATTTCTATACGCTAAAATAATCACATTAATTTAAACAGAAATCAGTCTAATTGGATTCACGAAAACTGATAAAAAGAAAAGTCAAATAGCATCGATTTCGCATTATAATTCTTACACCATGATTTGAATAAAAAATATTGGGGTCATCCTATGGACTCTGTTGACCCTATAACTTCACATGCTCAAAGTTCACCTATATAATTGAACAACATACATCTGACATGTGTGCTTGACATGAAAGCCGGCTTATAAGTCATCGTTAATAAAAAGGGACGAGACAGCACAAGGAAATTTTACAAAGCACCTAGAGCTCCAAACAAAGAATGTGTGCAGTGGAGCCAGTGGGAATCAAACACATATCCTCCTACCCAGGCAACACATCTTTTCGGCACTCGTTCGATCGCAGCCGGCAGTGTCGGCAATGTGTCGGCATGTACACAGTAGTTTCGGTGAAGTCTCGGCAGCATGTTCGCAAACGAAACTAAGAATCTGATTTTTCAGTTACTGGTTATCGTAATTGGTTCTTTTATAGTTATATATCGGCACGCGACCTATACTGGCACGTGATGCAAGACCGATATGTGATTTCTGATAGTGGCCCGATTAAATTTGCAAACATTCATTAAAAAAAAAAAAAAAACTTATAGGTATTTGAATCAGCAAAAAACATGTTCTTTTATCGCTCATTAAAATTATTATTCATGAACTTTATCGTAAATAATAATAATAATAATAAAAATAATAAAATACTTTATAAGTTAATTTAACTTATTTTCTAATTATATTTATTTTTAAAGAAAAAGCTGTTTTTTTATTTTATTTAACACTAGAATGCCCAGAAATTTTACTAAAGTTTGATAACAATATTTCTCACCAGAATTTTTATTCAAAATTATTTTATTTATTTATTTAACGTAAAGCTTCGTGATTTAAATTAAACTTATTTCAAGACAAAAATTCTGGCTCGAATTGAAATTTAATCACATGGTCGGAGTCGAATCGACTCCTTCCGGGCGTTCTAGTGCTAAAAATCACTTACCAAAATACTTTAAAACTATTTTATAAGCTACAAAAATATAAGAATTCTACCCAGCGTTTTCCTTCTAAAGAAAGACACGGAAATCTCCCACTTCTAAAAAAAAATTCTAAATGCAAAAAATAAATAAATAAATAAATAAAAAGAAATAAAAAACAATAATATTGATAAATAATGACTAAAAATATATTCTACAGTAAATCATTAAATGACATACAATATTTTTCTTCATTCTAATTAAAATAGATTAATTACCAACTTATTTTCTTATTAAAGTTTTTTAATGTTACAATATAAATTTCTTAATCTAACACACTTAATTGCATTATAATTTCTAAAGCAAAAATTGTATTAGGAGAAATTTCTAAATTCACCTATTTTATTAAATACTAATGTATTGTTAAATTTATAGAAAGATTGAGAGATATCCCCCATGTAAAATTTATCTACCGAAAGAAAAAAAAAACATATAGATATAAATTAATATTTTTGTTTATTTTTAAATTTAAAAATATTGATAAATAACAAATGACATAAAATGAATTCCTATTCTAATCAAAAACCACAATTATCAACTTATTACTTATTAAAAGTTTTTCCATCTTAAAAATATACAATTTATAAATTAATACAATGCATGTGATTACATTATAAATTCAAATAGAAAAATTTTATTAACTAATACAAAAACTCTTAAAAATAATTCATTTTATTAAGTGCATAATGATTCTTAAATTTATAAGAAAAATAATTTCGTTTGCTTTAACTAGTCCGCTAAGGTTTTTATTTCATTCATTCAAATAGTAAATTAATTTTTATATACACCAGCATAAGACAATTACAAAAAAAATTGTAATAAATAAATAAATAATTCTCCACTTATTAATAATACACAAATAAAAAATAAAATAAAAACACATCAAGATTCAAATATTTCCATAAACTAATTCTCTTCAACGACAAAAGCATCCTTTAACGAAATGCCTTCCACTTATTATCCCATAGAATCCTAATCCCTGTGAGGCTAAGTGGTCAATGGTTAAAGTGCTACTATCTGTTCTTATGGCCCTCAGATTGACCCCAACGTCTTCCAACGCTAAAGCACTTTTTTTTAAAAGAAATATAGTTCCAAGATTAATCAAAGATGACGCCACCAACGCCGTTTTTTTTTTAATTTATGCTGGCGTGGGGTTAACGGACCGGCTATGGGCCTACCTGTCGGGCGACTGTCGCCCGGCGGCGTGTCGAAAAAGTTACGGAACCGTTATCGTGCCGATACCGTCGGTAACGGCAAAGCGGCCGTGGACTGATTGTTTACCGATAGCTCTGTGTTTGCTGGGTACGCTCGCAAGAGATTAGCAGAAATTTTCCTTTTAGATTTTTCCAAGAAACCACATTTGGAAGTAAATTCTAGCACATATTCAGTAAAAACCTATCATGATTTTTTTTTGTAAAAAAATATTGATATTCAGTTCGCGGACCATTTAGGTGCCTTGGCTGTATTATTTCCCTAATAATGGATTTTTGTTTGGTAACATACTTTGTTTAATCCATTCTAATCAATAAATTTTTATTTCTGGCTGTATTTTTTCTAGATATATTGCGTGCGGTAGCCCTTTTTTAAAATTCTTTTGGTTGTTATGGATAGTAAGAAAGATTCAACCGTACGTGTTGATTGTGGAAATGGAGGTAATTAATGTCTGATGATTCTGCCTAAGATCCACAAAAATTCCATTTTTTTAGTGCATCTTTAGTGCATTTACAATTTTATGTTGCTCTTGTTATAAGAATCTGATAGAAAAGATTTTATATTTATATACAGATAAATTTTAATTTGAAAAAATTCTTTTATGGGTTATATATTTATATTAGACTTTGATATCTGTGTTGGTGTATAAGGGTTTTGCACATATCTATATAGACATGGCATAATATTTATTAAGATGTCAGAAAAAATGTTTTTTAAGCAATTTTATTTATCTGAGCAGAAAACACCCAAGAGAATTCCTTTTTAACGAATTGTCATAATAAAAAAGGTTCTTACCACTAAATTTTAATGGAGAAATTTGACTAAATTAATAGCGGATTTCACAGATTTAATAAGATAAATTTTCTTTTAAATTATAGTGGTAATAAAAGTTGGCAACTGTGAATTTCTTATCAGGGGCATGTTATGATATCTTTTGTTGATGCAGCTTACATAGCCTCCAAAATCATACGCTTTTTTTGAAAAATATGTACAGATGGAGGACAAAATATTATGAACACTTGTGAAAAAGTATAACGTATTTCACATCTGCACTACAGCTGCGCCACCTGCAACAGAAGTCTGCCACTTAGTGAGTGTGAAGAGGATGGTATCAGTCTCTGAACAGCAGTCACCTGCATTGCATGCGTCTATCGAATTGTCTGTGATAAGATGAAATATCAGATCGGTCACACTTCCAAAGAGGAATGATTTTCGGAGAGCTTTTAAGTGGAGCATCGGTTACGGAAACAACAAACTTTTTGGGGTGTGCAAGGAGTACGATATCAGCTGTTCTGACAGCGTACACGAAAGAGGGTAAGCCGACGCCTTCAAAGCACAACAGTGGCCGAAAGTTCAAGCTTGCTGATAGGGATAGACGAGTCTTAAAGCACATAGTAGCCCAAAAGCACAAGCAATCGTTATCCGAGATAACATTAGAAATGAACAGTCATATTCAGGGCTCCGTTTCAACAAAAACTGTCAGAAGGGAACTTCATGCTGAAAGCATTTATGACCGAGTGGCAATTCGAAATCCCTTGGTGACAGCAACTAATGCTTTCAAGCGACGCCAATGGTGCAGAGATCCCAAAGGGTGATCCCCATAGCAGTTTCAACAGGTAATATAGTCAGATGAATCGTCATTCACCTATTTCAGACGACCGGATGCGTTTATGTCTGTCGAGCACCCAGAGAAGCGTTTAGTCCTGAATTCTGACTTTGAAGCATGGGGGTGACTCCATTATGGTATGGCGTTCGATAACTTCGCGTGGTCTTCCGCCATTTGTTATTCTGCATGGGAGAATCAAAACCAATCACTATCTAAGCATTCTAGGGGATCATGTCCACCTTTTTACCCAGACTGTATTCCCTGGGGAGCGACCGCTTTTTCAAGTTGATAACATCCCCGTCCACGCTGCTATGTGTGTTCAAGGTTGGCCCAAAAAGCATGACGGTGAAGTAGAACACATTTCCTGGGCCCCTCGGTCTCCGTATTTGAATATTATTCAACATTTATGTGAATATTTGGAGTCCAAACTGCGTTCCCAATTTCTTCCTCCATTCAGCCTTTCGGAATTACAGACTGTTCCGTAAGAGGAATGGTTAATATACCTTTAAATATTGCCCATGCTGACTATGACTATAAGCACAGGTAGATTTCGAAGTTAAGAGCTCACTGTTAAAATCCTAAACACCCAAACTGTTAAAATCCTTATAAAAAATATTATATCGTTGTATAGTTGTTATTGTAGAAAATGAATATTTTAAAGTAAGTAATACGATTTAAAACTCATTTTGTGAGCATTTTTTCTTATGTAACTCAGGAATGATAATATGGCATTATGTCTATCCCAAACATAAATATTTTTTTCATGATTTTTTCTAGCAGATAGTTAATAAAAATAAACCCAAATGTTATTTTTTCGAATAAATAGATATCCCTGTCGACTATGGCTATAAGTACAGGTAGATTTTGAAGTTAAGAGACCACTTCTGTCACGGAAAGAAAGCAAAACGATAATGTTAAGTCTATGGCGGCTTTTTTTTAATATCTCAATGTGATTTAAATCTTTTTCAACGATTTCTTTGCATAAGACAGCTGAGACGATCTAGAACTGGGCTAGCTTTTACTTTTTGATTTGGTTTCAGATATTGTTTTAAAATATATTTTCAATTTTGGAACCGGTTGGAACTGGTTCTTAAATTAAAATTATTTCTAAAAACCATAACCAAAATCAAAGAAGTAAGCCTGGTTGTAAATTGACCTAGTTATCCTTTTTAAAAAAATCATCCAAAAATATTAAAATTTTAGCGAGATATTTGAACATAACATTTACATACACTCAGCATCAGCTTTAAACTTTTTCGGTGTGACTTGTGTGGACTCTTAAGCAATACTTTCACTAAATCAAAATTAGCGATAAGCACAGTTTAAGAGATTTATCTGACCTCTTTTGAGAAGCTTTTTATTTCATTTTTCTGTCAGAGCTTATTTTATCAGAACCATTTAAATACGATAATTTTTTTCTTCAACATCTATTTTTTACGTGTATGGTCCTACGAAAAACTTATCAAGGTTAAAATTGCAGTTAATATTAAAAAGATTTATAAAAAAAAATTAAGCGGATTTGGAATTTTGTGAATTGACGAAGTTGTGATTTTCTTTCCTTCTTCAGCTTCTCTCCCGCTTTTTTTTTTTGCTCTAAATGCTTATTATTAAAAATTTGTTAATATAAAAGCTGTAGATTATATTAAAAACATTTTTAAGAATATAAGTAGATTTGATATCTTATAAAATTACTATTAATATGTGTTTTTTTTAAATCTCAAATCCGTATTTTTTAGCACCTTGAGACGATTTTTAGCAAAATTCTATTCTGCATACATTTTGTCCCCTTTCCTAGAAGTAATAATAACTTCAAATTGATTTGACATGTATTATGATTAAGAAATTATGGAGTTTTTTCGTTTTCAGAAAACGCATCCCTATTTCAGCCCACCTCTTTGTCTTATTTTGCTTATTAACGAAGATGACCTTGATTTTGTGTATCGCTTTGAAAGAGATTTGTGCAGAATTGTGGAAGTTACTGTGTCCATAAAAATGTGACAGGCGGCTATTTATACAGTTTTGAACTAAAGGATGTTTCTGGGAATTAGGGGCCATGAAAGGCGTCAATCCCTAATAATCTGTCAGAAATTCCAAAATAAAGGAGAATATAATTGTAAGTACTTCTTAACGAAATGTACTTAAAACCCGTACATTCCTTCAATGCACCTAGGAGCGAAAATAGTTTTTCGAGCTGACAGTTCGGTGACGGGAGAAAGGTATTTATTTCTGTGGGTTCGTACTGGTCCTGGAATTTTAAGAAATTTCTTCGGTATCAGTGTTTTCTAATAGAAAATCTCTAATAAGGTGAAATTTTGCACATTCGAACTTGATTAACCCTTTCCGACACACTGTGCCCGGTCTGGGATACCTAATTTTAATTCCAAACTCGGAAACTGCACCAGTAATATTTTAGTAAAATTTTGCTTTTACAAAAAAAAAAGGCTAAAATTAAGGAATTCAAAATCTTTAAAAAATTCGTTTGTGAATTCCGGTGTCAGTCGATAATTTCTCATTTTAGCACAGATTTTGCCCTTGCCGGAAAGGGTTAATTTATTTATTTTGATAAATATACTGTTACAAAGCCCCCTGAAGTCTCGGCCTGTGCGCTCAAACAAAAATGGCGGGTGTCGAAGACGGTTGTTTTTGAGGATATGTATGGTCCCTTGAATATTCACAACAATAATATTTAAATGCTTCTTTTTTAATAGAAAACAAAGACTTTTTTTATAAAATACTGGGGTCGAAATTTAGTGACGGTACATACGTTAAAAATAAATAGAGTTTTGGCAGCCACCATTTTGTCTCAGTGTTCAGGCCTAATCTTCTGGAGGCGGTGACTGGCATTTAACCTGGAAAATAACGGTACCTTCACGTGTTTCTGTTTCTTCTAACTGTTTCCGGCTCAAGGCACTACTATTGCGAAAATGCTGAAATGGCTGAATGACACCGCAATATACGCACAAGTTTATTTGAATTTAAGAGAAAGTTATTTTTCCCATACGTAGTAAGGAAAAATGTTTATACCTGAATTCAGATGTCAATGCGGCATTTCAAAATCCTGTTGAATATTCGATCTACTGGAACACTGTAATACAAAAGGATTAAAATTGCAAATAGTCAGGGCAGAGATGAAGTGACGAAATAAGATGAAAATGCGTACTTTTACTTTCATGATGGTGACGATATGTTTTATTAAATTACACATGCATATTTAATATTTAAAAATATTTTTAAAATTCGTTTTTAAAATTTTACGTAACATTAATTTTAAAAATGCAATAGAATGAAATTAGCATGAATGAAGTTATAAAAGGTGAAAAGTACCATTATACAGTTACTTTCGCATTATTAGTAACTTTTATAAAAATCGCGTATAAATTTAGGCTATTTTTGAAAAAGTATTTTCTGAATATCATTTCGATATCTTCTGATTTTCCCACAATTTAGCATGTTCTACCCGTAACTCGGATAAAAGAAAATAAAGAATACGAACAGAAGTTTTTTTATACTCTAAACGCTACTATTTTTATAATAAATATGACTAATGATGTTTTAAAGAAGATTAAATAGTATATTTTCATATTTCCGCTTTTTCTAGATTTTTAAATTGTAATACGCGTTGTCCTGAAGAAAGAAGGGCTGAATGCTATTCTTATGTAGGCTCGGTAACGCTGGGCGAGTTCGCCAGTGTACACGAAAAAAAAAGAGAGAGAGAGAGAAGAAAATGAAGTAAAGAAAATTTTAAAATTATTTAGTTATTTTTACAAAATTCAAGAGACCAGTTATTTGAACCCGAAACTTTTTAACGCTCAACTTTTATCAAATACGTTAAAAAATGACACATTAATAACAATTTTAAAATTTTGCATTTCATCTCTTAGATCTTTAATTCAAAAGAATGCATTTTTAAGAGTTTATTTCTTTTAACTTGTTTAAAGTTCATGAAAAAGTTTTATTTTTTTTTGTCTTCAATATGGAAATAGATCGAAAGAAAAAGTTCTTTTGATCTTTTTTATTTTACTATTATGTTTTAAAAAATAGCTAATGTACATTATTTAAATTTTTTCATAAGACATTTTTTTTTTGCTACAATGGTTATTATATTTGAATTACAATGAGCAAAAAAGTATGAGAAGATATTTGCATAATGGAATTACATAATGGTTTGAAAACAATTTTAAACAGCTAAAAACTGCGACATTTATTATGAAAACTTTATTAAGGTAGAAACAGTTTCATTTTCATAAGTTTTTAAGCATGTAAAATTAATGTGAAACTATGGTGCTTTATTAAAGCATGTATTCTCGAAGGTACATTTAGTAATTTTAACGTATGTATATGTAAGCATATTATAGGACAACAAGCAAGTTTCAATGTACAATAGAGGGCGTTGGTCCAAAATATTAAATTTTAATGCAATATAGGCCTAAGTAAAAATAAATAAATAAATAAACTACAACATCTTTTTTCTGGCAATAGTTAGATGCAATCATAAGTCTATTTTTGCTACATAATTTTAGGGGTAAATATAGTGTTTGGTATATTTTTTTGTTTTTTCCTATTTTATCCGTTTGAACAAGGTTCGCACATTCTATGGAATTTCCAAGGACACAATTAAAAAAAAAACAGAATTAAAAAGAAGAATTTATCCCACAATTAAAAAAAGAAAATTTTCACCAAATTAAAAAAAGAAAATTTTCACCAAATTAAAAAAAGAAAATTTTCACCAAATTAAAAAAATGAAAATTACATTTATTTTTTTAACCACAACATTGGTAACCTCCACCTTCATTCAAAGATTTTGCGATATTTTTCTTCAGTGAAACACTTTGAAAATATAACAGATGTAAATTTTTTCCATTTTACAATTTTTGTTGAAACAAGTCCTGGCCAGGATTCGAACCAGGGATGTATTGGCTGAAGCCGCCAATGCTCTACCAACTGAGCCATCCCGGACACGAACACTGGAGGACTATGTCACCCAATTAACCTCAACGATCACATTATCTGGTCTGATACTCTGGATCAGCTCAACAAAATAAATCGAAGACACCCAAAATTGAAAAAGTTTTTCACCCAAAATCGAAAAATGAAAAAATTTACATCTGTTATAATTAATTTACCGATTGAATAATCGTATCTAAAATTAATCTAACTTTGAAAACATTCAATTGTTGTTCGAATTTCAAACAATAGGTGGCGCTGACGGCTATTGAAGGCCAGGTCGACGCCTCACTCAGCACTGATCACCTGGACTTCAATCGTCTTCAGCGCCACCTATTGTTTGAAATTCGAACTAAAATAAAAAATTACGGTAAAAAAACTCCTGACAACACATAATAACAACAACATAACCCTTCTGCAAATTTTTTTTAAATAGCTGTTACCGTTTGCAAATTATTGAATTTTAAAATCCAACAGTCATTTTTGGGACACCCGGTATATATATATATCACTAAATGTTTGTAAAGGTTGTAACTCGTGGTCGGTCTGCAACATTCCCTCTGGACATAAAATCTTCGGATTGATATTGATCCTTGTGTCGTCAGACCACACTACGAGACACACTGAGACATCTGGCAGCATCTGCCTGTAGCTACTCCATTTCCATTTATCCGACCGTTCTCTACCTTCAGGAATCAGGCAAATGTCTTCTACTAGACACTAATAAACTCTACAGGCAACAAAACAGCCAGCAGCAATTGAAAATAATCAAAATTTACTCCCAAAATTACGAAAACTTTATATTTGCAGAATTTTGACTCATTTATATATACCGGTTCTTATCTATAATACAAAAGTTGCAGGTATCGTTTTTGCATAAGTTTTTAAAATTTATTATTGCCAATCATATAAACTCTGAAGCTTATTGATACCGTCATTTTTTATGGTGAGTTTCAAAAATCATGTTCTACCTTAAACTTTAGAGTCCAATGGGTATTTTTAACATTCCTACCCTGAATGGGTCTAATCGACCCAGTCCTACAATGCGTTTCATTCGATTCAAACCAGAAAAATTTTCATAAAGTAAATTAAATAAATAACACGAAGATTTAAGCTAAATAAGTATGTTAACACTAGAACCGCCGGGTATTTTACTCAAATTTTACAAAAAGTGTTTCTCACCAGAATTTTAATTTAAAACTATTTAACTTATTTAATAAGTCTATTTTTGTTCAGCATACATTTTACATGTATTACAAAGAAAATTGTGGTTCGAATCGACTATTATCAATATGGCAGGTGTCATTTTGACCCCTAATGGCGGTTCTAGTGTTAGATGGATATAAATAAAAATTCTGGTGTGAAATATTTTAATCAAGTTTGAGTAAAATTTCAACAGGGTAGGAAGGTTAACGTTCTGCGTGTTCTTCGATGCGATAGTTTCATGTAAGTTTGGTCACAACTGTGCGAATTTTCGAACGTTCTATTTTCAATAAAATTAATAAATAAATTAATTATTTTGTTAACTATAATATTCCATACTTAAAAATTGCTGTTAATATAAAATTCATCTGATAGCTATATTTTTATACGCATTTATATTGACCGTTGCGTCAACGCAACGCCAGCGGTTAATGGGTTAGAAGAGGCATTCTCACAGTTGGCATATTAACAAATAAAATTTGCAAGTATTACATACTGCCATTCGTGATATATGTGTAACTTGTACTGATAATGTGCATGATACATCATACGTATAATGTGCTTTAAAAATGTATTAAACCTGACATTTTATTGCGATTTTGAATTACATTATCACAGTGTTGTACCTGATAATGTTCAGTTATACTTTTAGAAAATGCCGTAAAAATACTTTTCTGTGGTATCTGACAGTAACGAGCATATAAAAATAGTCTTAAAATTTATCTTAAAAAATGTAAAAAAGTAAAATTCAAACCCATAGTTAAAAAAAGTAGAAAAGGTCAGAAGGCAAGAAGTTAACGGTCCATATTCTTTTCATTTTCCCTCTTGTGCAAAAGGATCTATGAATGTAGATAAAATCTGGGAAACAATTGCCGTTTCCAAAATCAATACTAGAGAAAAGAGGAATGGAGAAACAATTCTCCAATTCGTATTCATAGTTTCTGATGTATTGGAGAATATAAAGTTCGCAATATTTGCACATGTTTCTGAAGTACTCTTCAAAAATTGTTTCCGAGTTATAAATGTATAGACCATATATGACTTCCATTCAACAGATAAAATGCTTTTGTTTTTTTAATACAGATATACATGTTATAGTTTTAAATATTATTGGATTGAAATGTAGTTACATATTCCTAGGGTTTTATTCATAGATTTTCGACGTTTTTCAAAGTATATCATACTGTAGTTTAAATCTATATTTCAATGTCTTAAATGGTTTCTATCAGAAGCTTAAATACAAGGTAAGAATATTTTTATTTAATTAAAACTCATGGGCATTAAAAGGGCAATGAACTATTAAACAATCGCAAAAAAGCTAATTTTTGTTTTGCGTTAAAATATCTATTGTTAGTTTCTAAAAATCTGTACTCATCCGTATTATTGGCAGAAAGCTTGTTTTCATTCTAGGAATGAAAATAACATGCTATAATCTATTTTAAAAGCATCCCTAGAAAAAAAAATAAGCTTTCTAGTGGAGGAGATCTGGGCAGTTATACTTCTTTATTTTAACCCCTTAATGATCGCATTAAATTACGGTTTAAAAATTCAAAGTCATTATTCCCAACATTTTTTTGAAAAAAAAATATTCATCTTATTTAATGACAAGTAAAATGGATACCAGAACAAAACCAATTACACTATTTTACAAAATTGGTGGGAATCAAACAATTCTGAATAAAAGCTGTGAAGCTTACAGCCCGTGAATGTCACGGGCGCGACGATCAAGTGGTTAAAAAAAGAATATATTTTCATTTATATTCAGTATGCATAAATTGAATTAACATATAAAGAAATTTTAGTCTTTTTACTACAAAATATTAAATGCATGCTTATCTAAATTAATAAACATTAAGTGTTGTTTCGATTTCATAAAAAAATTTGATACGAGCTGAAATCAGCCATATGTCAGGAGGGATTGTAAACACGTTTTTTTAAAGATATGACTTTTCCAAACAAGGCATCGAAGAATATAATAAAAATTATTTATCAAATGTATATAAAAATCTACAAGTTTTTGTTGCAAAAACGGCTTAGCGAACTTGCATACGCATCGTTTTTTCTAAGCAATCATTCTCCTTGACGTCCCTTTTTAAATATATTTTAATTCATTGAAAATTTGTTTCTAATTTGAAATATACATTTTCAGATGTGGAAAACATCTTTAACCTCCCTACCCTGAATGGGTCTAATCGACCCATGGCTATAATTTGTTATATACTATTCAAAACCAGAACTTTTTTCATAAAGAAAGTTGAATAACAGATTCAGAGATATAAGTCAATTAAATATATTAAAATGTTTTAAATAACAATTCTGGTGTGAAATGTTTTTATCAAGCTTTAGTAAAATTTGAACAGGGTAGGAAGGTTAAAATCAATGTCGATTGTGGGCAGACAATCGAATAAAAGTGATCAAGAGTTTAACATTCAATAAATCAGCTAAAAACAAGCATGCTCTCTTATATTTACCATGTTTTAAAGGAACAAGTTGAAAATTACACGTGAAGCGTAGCAAATGAGGTGTTTTCGTACGATAACGAAGTTTTTAAAATATTCAGATCTTGCTGTTATAGTAGACAATACTTCAGACAGTGTTTCCCCCAGGAGAAGGGCGCACAGGCCTTCGGGGAAACGTCCACCGGTAAATGTTAGCAGAAGGTTTTTTCTTATTTAAATTCTTAAAGATACAGAATTAATGCCAAAAATAAGGGGAACATTTCTTTTAAAAAATTTACTGGTGGAAGATCAAAAATTTACTGGTCGAAGGCCTGTGCGCCCTTGTCCTGGGGGAAACACTGCTTCAGATATAGTATAGTGGTTGAAATCTTGTTTGTGTTCCTGTAAATAAATATACAGGAAGAAACATTCTTTACACTTCAGCAACGTATATCATATTCATAAAATATGAAATAGTTTAATATAATTAACACACGCCCCAAACAGTGTTTTCCCGTATTCCATTATGCAGTGGAATACTTTTGTGTGGCCCTGTAATAATAAATAATCTTTAATAATAAATAATCTTTGCATCACAGATTGTACAGAATGTATATTTCAATATATATATATACCTCATAGGTTCATGTATTCCATTATATTCGATTGAGTGTAATACCATTAAAATGCATTTAAAACATTTTTCCCCATTGACCGTAATGTAAGGAATACTTTTGACTGTCCCTGTAATTGATCTACGGATCCGATTTTCATAAAATTTGAAATGACTCGGCATAATTATGTAATAATTATATATTTTAAATTTCATACGGGTAGATTTTGCGTTGCCACATGCGGACGGAATGAAGGACAAGTATAGGTGAAACGTATTTACATAATTACGAACAAAAACACGCAAAGACGAACCTAAAAAGACATTTCTGAGAGCACTACTTTAACTTTCGCAGCAACTGGGCGTAGTGAACTGTGGACCCGTCAACAACCCAATGGGTTGGGAATAAAGAGGGGAAGACATGTAGCGTATCATCCATCAGTTGCGAGTGAAGCAACTGAGGAGGTTGTCACAAGAAAACGGCTGACAATAATTTCTGATTACTGCCGGCGAAAACTTCCACCAGTAAAGTTTAACACAGATTTTCGTCTTATTGTTGCGCCTTATTAGTAGGAAATTTCTATTACAAATACGGTAAAAAAAACTTCAATTTCATTTTACTGATGTCTGGCCTTCCTATTATAACCTTTTTCTCTGGCAATAAGAGGAGTTTGTCTTGGTTGTCACAATGGGTTGGAGCTAGTATCTCCAAAGTAAACTCTCACCAGTAAAAAAGAATATCCGTTATTGAAATCATTTTTAAATCAAATTTGCCTTGAATTAGACATTTATATAAAGACATACGTGCCAACGTCCGGCTTTTTGAAAAATCAAACAATCATACTTCCAGCCAGAAATTAATTTTTTTAAAGAAATTAAGTAAATTTTAAATGACAAATCTCATTTAATTTCAAACATTCAATCAAACAAATTTTGTGGTTTAAATTATGTTTTCTTAATTTAAAAAAAGCCGCAGGTTGGCAATTCTGTAAAGATCAATTTTCTACTTAAATTTAGTGATGGACATTTATCTCTGCGGCAATAAACAACTGCGAAAGTGAGTACAGTGCCAACCGGTCTAAAAAAGATAGATAAAAAACAGTTTTTAATTAAATGTTCTGCAGGATTTTTTACAGTTAGTATATTTTCTTATATTGCCCAACAACTACACAATAAATAATTTTTGGTACTTCTGTATTAGCCATATGGCGGGGCTAAATCGTGAAGCACCTTATTGTTTATAGGAACGTTTATGTTAAATTATTTCAGTGTTAAGTGCATAGTTATATTACATATCGGTTAATGTTGTATTTTGTTTCTTTATCTGAGAAATTTATATTTCTTTTAGAAATTTCATTATATAACATTACATAGAAATAAAGATATGCTTGATTGTTTGCTTTGTTTAACCCGGAAGTACACGCGCCGGGTCTTTTTGACCCGGAGTGCGTATGATTTTTGCAATCGTAACCACTTATCTTTTAAAAGTAATCTTCAACTTATTTTATCGCAAAATTTGTAACGATTGTCTCCGCCTAAATTAAATGACGGTTATAATTTGATTTTATTGGTGACAAAGTTAAAACCGTTTCTACCCTGGGTAAGCGCGTGTTCTATCGGGTTAAGGTAAGAACTTGTTAATATTACATAATTAGAATAAATAATATTAGAAGAATTTAACATGAAAAATTATATTAAAATTCACAAATAGTAAATTAAAACACAGCTTAAAAAAACTTATATTGGAAGAACTTTTTTTTCTATTACAAGATGCAAAAATGATACGATAGGATATTTAATAGTTTAACAAAGATTGAAAAAAAAAAGAAATTTAAGATGACCTGGGGTAATAATACCGCATTAAAATTCTACCATGTTTCACGAATTTTTTTAACATTATTTCAAAAAAATATAGGATATAACACAGCAACTTACTGACTATGCTTACAAAAAAGAATATTTTAGTATGTATGTATTCATGAAATGAAATGGCGTTACTTTTGACCAACGTTATTTGGCGTTTTTACCCACCCATGTGTGTAATAACGCCATGCAAACAAAACGATAGAAAAAGATGTAATAGTTGTATGTAACTTGTCCGATTCTGAAGATGCAAACACTAAATTCCTTGAAATTGGTAAATTTATCTTAATTTTTATTTGCGACATCAGGCTGCAATAATAATCTTTTGATATTTTCTTAATCTAATATTAAAAAAATAGCAAACAAAAAGGATTAAGAGACATTTATATGTTCTAAGACAAAGAAAGTCCCTTAATCCTTTTTGGTTCGGACAAATGACAATAATTTCTCGCGCATAAAGTAAAAAATAAATCCTCTTCGGATGTAGTTCCAGAACTGAAAAGAATCAATGGGAGTAATAACGGCAGTGGATGGCGTTATTACGACTTATACTCATAGCACAGTATATTTTAACTATTTGTGTTTTATGGTTTCATTACATGGAACACTAATGGAACTTGATGCCAAATGCCGCAAAGACACCAGAATTCTGATGTAAATATTTTTGGTTTTTCATGTACGGCAAAAATAGCTTTTTCTTATTGTCAAACAAATATGTTCATTAATTTCAACAATTTCGCAATTGAAGTTCTCTGAACCGCAAAGGTTAAACTATAAACTACCTCTCAAACATATCCAAAATCTTACTCAACATTTTAAAAATACATTGAACATACTATAAAACTTATGAAATAAACAAAGTATTTCCTAATGAACATATAGTCTTTCGATCGCAGAACTTACCTCGCAAATTTTACATTGAACGTTGTCTCTTACGTACTTCTTCCTGTGATAATATCTGCAAATAGAATAAATTAACTTTTTGCTGTTGTTCGTGTGTTAGATGACACAGTGTGTTTTTGAAGATATCCAAATAATGCCATCTTCCAGATTCCTTCATAATTACGCTTAACATTAGCACGTTTTTAGTCGTCCTGGCGTTATTACTCTAGGAGTTAGCTGAGTCATTAGCTGAATTATTGCCACGTCAATAGGACGTCCTCTTTACTTATCAGTGTGTATTTTTTATTTTAAGTTAAATGTTTTTGTTATAAGTTTAGTTACCTCCCCTAAAACATTTGAAATTAACAAAAAGTGTTTTATATATATATGTCTGAATCCTAAAGATATGATAAAAATTAATTACTACAAATTAATGCGCTACAAAGGTAATTTTGTCTGGCGAAAAATCGTTTACTATGCGTTTTTGAGTAGCCATCATATTTATGTAGATGACAAAATACTAGATAAAAAAATGGTTTGTTAAAATTAGTTTCATTTTCATGAAAAATATCTAATTTTATTAAATGTCGTATAATTTTTTTCTTCAAAATTTCTTTGATATTACTTTTCAGTGCGAGGCGATTAATAATATCAAAAAGAAACTGACCATTTTGTACTATTTACAAAACTTGAGTTGAAAAAAATAATAACTTTACCATTTCATCTTCCTCCTCGGGCTTTCTTTTTATGTATTTTGTATTCTAAAATAAAATACACAATACATCACATAGGCGACCCGTTTTATACATAAAGAGTAACATTAAACAGAACATATGGAGTAAGTATCTAAATCATGTTTTTTCTAGCTTTAAAACGTACTATTTAAATGCCATTAAATTTATACGAAAGAGTGACGAACTGGGTTAATCGATTTTCATTATTATTTTTCTTTCTTCTTTTGCATACATATGTAAATTAAGGAGAGAAATTCTCCTGGATTTCGTTTCTTTATTAAAAAAATGAAGAGCAAGTCTTTAACCACAGATGTTATTTCCAAATAATGTATTCTCAACTAACGAAACTAAAACAATTTACTTTCTACCTAATGGTTTTGAACTGTGATGATATCGTTAATGGTGCCTATGAATGAAAATATCCAGGAAATGTCTCCTTTAGGGCTTGAATTTGTCTTGTACATTTTCATGTAACTGTACTTCATTACAAAAATTTTTAACATAGCCTATTTTAGAAAATCCAGTTTGTTTTATAATTATCAAAGAATATCGAATTTCGGCATATATATCTTATGCTTATACACAGAAAATGAAATATATAAACACGCATGAGAGAGAAATTTTAATTTAAAAAAAATAGCGACATTGTCTAACGCCAGACTAACAGAAACGGAAACTTAATTTCAATGCAAAATGAAAATTTAAACACGAAATTTCGCTAGATTATACCAGAAAACTATTCTATATTATGAAACCTTTATTATGTATCAAAAACTATGAACATTACATACCAAACAAGTATATCTTGATTGATGAAAGTGTTTTAGAATTTTATTTGCTATGGGGGGGGGTTATAAAGCCTATCAGTAGTAAAAACGTTTTTTATTCAAAAAGATACTGCTGAAGTTTATGCTTTCGCATAGTTGTGGCTATACCCATTCTTTGTCGACTGATAAACTTTACATAATCGACATGTTTGGTGCGCGCTTATAATTCATAACAATGAACTTCGTTTTCATCCTTGTTTTAATTTAGGTATACTGTATAGCAAAAAATGAAATTACTTAACGAAACTTTTATGATACAATAAAGTTTTATTTTCGGCCATGAGAGGTGGGGTTTGTTTCTAAGTGAAATAAATTAGTTCTCTTGTATATATTTATTGGGTTTTAAATACGCATAAATATAAAATATAAAATATAAAATATGCAACTAATTATTGAGTTAAACTGTAAAAAAATGAGTTTGTGAGACTAATATAAAACATCTACTTCAAAGGATCAAATTTAAAATTAAGATAACAGAATTTTCCTTCAAATGTGCATTTTAAAAAATGATTTTTAAAAGAAATTTCGAACAATTCACGAATATTTCAAACAAAGATTAAATAAAAGTCTTTCTTAAATAGCTATGAATTAAACCGTTTAATATGTAGGCTTGAAGATGACTGTATGTATATAAAAATGCGCTGCATTTTCAAGCATAGTTATTGAATAAATAACGCAGTACAAAGGTTTTAGAAGCTAAATCCAATATTGAAGACCCAAATTCTACTACAACTTTATATGTAATAAAAGTACATTATTTATTTATATTGAGAAAGTGGTAGCTAATGACGTCGATTATGCTCTTTCTCTTACTTAATGTGTGAGAGAAACAATGTCTTCAGAAAGAAAGATAATTATATGAACATAAAAAAACTCACCTAAAAATTAATTGTTTTAGCTGCATACATATTGCGTATTTATTTTTTATCTTATTATAATATTGCACGATTGCATATAATAAAGCAGAACATTTTTCTTTTCTTCTGAAGGATTTGCGAAAGCAGCCCAACGTGATAAATTGCATACTAGTAAAATTATTATTTTTAATAACATTAAATGTGTAATTGAAAGTAATCCTTATGGAGATTCTAAAAACAATATTTTAACCTTTTAAAAAAGAAATCAATGGGAAATAAGGATGAAATGTAAAATCGAAACAACAGAGTATTCCTTCAAATTAAGCATTTTTAAAATGATTCTTAAAAGAAATTACGAATAATTCACGAATATTTCATGCAAAGATTAAATTAAATTCTTTCTTAAGTAGCTAATGAATTAACCCTTTAACGTTCATTGGTTTCGCCACGAAACCACAAAATTTTAATTCCGATATGCAACACTGACACCGGTATTTTTATCTAAAAATATCCCTTTTATTTTGTATGTGAAAAATCACGTTTTCTTATTTAGAAATATATCTGTTCTTAATTACCGGTGTCAGTCATTTATTTCGACATCTTAGCAATGAAAATGCTATGATCGTTAAAGGGTTAAACCGCTAATACGTAGGCTTGAAGATGACTGTATGTATAAAAAAAATTTCTGTATTTTCACACACAGTTGATGAATAAATAACGCAGTACAAAGGTTTTAGAAGCTAAACCCAATATTGAAGCCCCAAAATCTACCACAACTTTATATGTAATAAAGGTATATTATTTATTTATATTGAGAAAGTAGTAGCTAATGACGTCGATTATGCTCTTTCCCTTACTTAATGTGTGCGAGAAACAATGTCTTCAGAAAGAAGGATAATTATATGAAAATAAATGAAAATATATGAAAATAAATCAAACTATTCCAGGCATTACGAAAAATGAGTTGAAAGTTGGCAGCTATGCTTAACTGATTTGTCCGTACGCCGTTCGGGCAAGATGAATTTGCTTAATTCATCATTTAAAGTTTTTTGACACCACTAAATTTTTTAAAAATACGATTTCATACTGTTTAATTTCAGAAATGCTTTGACTAAATATTACGAATATTTAAGCTTAAAAAACTGGTGCTAACCCACAATTTCAATTTATTGTGCTTAAAAAACGAATCAGTTAAGGGGTTAAGAGCCCACAATAGTCACAGAAAAAGTACACAAAAAGACCCGGATGATCATGTAAAGTCTATGGGAGCGTTCTTTTCTAATATCTCGCTCAAATTTTAATATTTTGACATGATTTTTTTTTTGCATAAAATAGTTCAGGACGATCCACAACCGGGCTAGTTTTTACTTTTTCGATTTTGGTTATATATTTTTTATATTATGATAGTTTCAGTTTCAGAACCGGTTTAAACCGGTTTTGAAAATTAAAGTAATTTTTTTAAAAAAATCTAAAACCAAAATCGAAAAAGTAAAAACTAGCCCGGTTGTGGATCGTCCTGAACTATTTTATGCAAAAAAATCATGTCAAAATATTAAAATTTGAGCGAGATATTCGAAAAGAACGCTCCCATAGACTTTACATGGTCATCCGGGTCTTTTTGTGTACTTTTCCTGTGACTATTGTGGGCTCTTAAATACTTTCTTTCTTGTATTCTTAGGGATAAAATTTCCGCGTTTTAGCTTACTGATATTTTATTAGAGAAAACGTTGTTGTCTTAAATCCCAAAAATATTCCGATTAAATGAAACAATAGTTTCTTTAACAAAATACTGCTGTTTAAGAACGCGGAACTCTCATCCCTATATTCAGGAAGGTGAGTTGAAAAAAATGTTCATCTGGAAATTATTACCGCTCCATAAATTATCTTGGATAAATTTTAAACTAAATAAAAATTAATAAATAAATAAAATAATAATTTTGAACTTATAAAGAATCCAGAATAATCATTCATTGAAGTATATGTCATAATACAGTTACAGATATTTTTTCGACAATCGCAATGTGTAAATGTCTATTGTATGTCGAAGACTTAAAACTTATTGTTCAATTATTGTGTTTATCTTATCTCGTCATACAGGTGTGATCGCTTAAAATAGGCACGTTGACATAGTCACTAGAATGCAAATAATTCATGCAGATAAAAATAATTGAAAATAATTCTCTTCAAAACTAAGCCCATCTTTATCCTGATAAACTTTTGAAAATATTGTTTTATTCAAAGCAAGCCAATCACCTAATTATTATGTACGCTGATATTTTGAAAAAGAAAGGAAATTAAAAATAAAACTTATACAGCTCATATTCAAAATATTAGAATAATTAACTTTTTTTTAGAAAATGAAAATATCGTTTGGTAATTTAATGTCTTTTAATGAAAATATGCAAACGATATTTTTATTAAGAACTTATTGTTGATTAAACTTACTTGTTATCTTAAATTTAATATCATTTTTGAAAAGATTAATTGCAAAAAAAATTATTTTGAAAAGTCAAAATATTAGAATATTTATTCAAGTGGTTCAAAATATTAGAATATTTCACATTAATTCTCCTTTAATTATTACCAATTCCTAACTGGTGGCATCATTGATTAAATTCAGACTATTTTATTTAAAATCAGTATTCTTTTTTGCTGTTTGTTTATTTTTCGTCTTAAAATGGGCCGTGTGAGTGATATTCCTGAATCTACTACACTTCGTATGGTTGATTTGTATCGGCACGGTAAAAATCAATGTTTTATAGCGAATTATTTACATTGTCCCCAATCGAGCGTTAGTAAAATACTAACACAATATTCAAAAATTGGAAAATTTCAAAATAATCGCCGAAATGGTGGCCGAAAACCAAAAACATCTGCTAGAGATGACAGGAAACTGAAGCGTATAGTTAAGAAAAACCGTTTTAAAAGTGTGCGATTCTTGCACCGAAAATGGAAAGAAGAAGGAGTTGAAGTTTCTACATCGACAACATTAAGACGTCTCCATAAATTTAAATTTGAATCTCGTGTACCGAAAACAAAACCTCTCATGACTGCAAGACAAAAGCGGATAAGATTGAATTGGTGTAAATCAAGACGTTTATGGAGCAATGAAGATTGGAAAAATATATTATTTAGTGATGAAAGTATGTTTTGTGTTTCATATGGTAATCAAGGTATTCGAGTTTGGAGAATGAAGCAAGAAGCATTTGATAAAGAATGCCTCAAACGTTCCGTAAAATTTGCTGCTAGTGTCATGGTTTGGGGTTGTATGAGTGCAGAAAGACCTGGAAAGTTATGCATCGTCTACGAAAAGGTTAACTCTATGATATATCAAGAAATTTTATAATATTACATGATTCCATCACCAGAAGATTTATTTGAAGATGATTTCATCTTTCAACAAGATTTAGCGTCCCCGCATACCTCGGTGTCAACTAAGAATTGGTTCCGCCAACGCAACGTTAAGATACTTCCTTGGCCACCAAATTCACCAGATCTTAATCCCATCGAAAACTTATGGTGTATAATGAAGAAAAAACTTCAAGAAAATCCTCCTTCAAGTAAAACTGAGTTAGTGGCACGTATAAAGTCTATTTGGGCTAATATTGATAGAAATGTTTGTAAACACCTTGTATATAGTATGCAAGATCGATTGTGCGCTGTTATGAAAGCTAAAGGGGATGCTACAAAATATTAACTACCATTTACTTCATATTCATAAGGTAATATGGTTGCGTAAAATAAAATATTCTAATATTTTGAACCAATCTAAATTTTATTCTAATATTCTGGTGTGTTTAAGGAAGCTGTATACCTAATTTATTGTGCTGTATTTTATATTTTATAAATGTTAAAATCTTATCTAAACATTCCAGATTTAATTTATAAGAAATTTAATTGCATTTACTTAGTATAAAAAATAAATAAATGACAAATAATTTTTTCTTATTACTTTTTCTCAATTATTCTAATATTTTGAATATGAGCTGTACCTAAGCTTATCAAACGCCATCTTTTAATATTCGAAGTTGTATGAAAGTTTTAGAGGTTCACAAATTAATTATAGGATATAAGTATTTTAACCCTCTTATACATAAATTATTTTCCATTATCATTCATCATTTTTCATTATTATCTTTTTTTGTGATAAATGAGAACCCATTATAAAATAATTTTATTATTGTACTGCATGCTAGCTATTATCTGTCAACAAATGATATCTAAATAAATTAATGCTGATATTTTTTAAAATAAATGAATACTTATCTGTCCTCATATGAGGCATATATGAATAAGAAGGTTAAACATCAAACTATGCTAAAAAATTCTATTACTTTAGAATATTGAATTCAAAATCGGCTCTGTCGTGAAGTAACAAAAAATAAGAAGAAATTCTATTGAAATGTTAAAGTTCAATTGAAACTCATCTACGTTCAAAAGCACTTGAATATGCCATGTGTTGGCGAGATTTTAACTCTCAGACAACTACTGAATACATTTCAGAAAATTTACGTTTCAACAATGTAAATAATTCATAATTAACGTCTTTCATGATTCAAGAGCCTTTGTGGAATTTAAAGAGCAAAATAATATTTTGTGCTACATTCAAAAGGAATTATATGAACACTACCATTGAAAATATTTGATTACGCAGTGAAGCAAGAAATGGTTAAGTATGAACTCTTCTGAAATTTTGCAGTAATGTTTGAAATGTAATAATTAGGATAAAAGATATAAACTTATATCAACAAACATGTGAATTTTAAAGTTTAAATGTGCAATATTGTTGAGAATTTCAATGTATTTTTAAGCAATTGCCTTAAATACGATATTTAAAAAATAAATAATTGTTAGATTTAATACTCGCAGTAATTTTTATCTCAGAAACAGAATATACGGTGTAACACCGACTTTTAAGAGATTGTGTAAATAAGCATACATTTCATCCATACAATAACAAAATACTAATGATCCATTAAAAATAATCATGCAACTAATGGCAATTTAAATTAGGAGGCTTTAATCCACAGTTGTATTTCCAACTGACATTAAAGATTGAATGTTTAGAAACAACATGCCTAAATTATACATAAAATTTAAAGATTTGAAATCATACATATTTTTTATATACACAATACTTATATGTATATACATATATAGTTGATTAGATGTCAATTTATTTTATACATAATAAAAGAAAGTATCAGTATAAAAACCCATGGAACTATTAAGAAAAAGGAACTGATATATACCGTAATTTCGGGTGTATAAGCCGCAGATCAAACAATTCTTTTTCGGCCCAGAAATTTTTAAGAAACAAATATAACTAGTTAGATCGCCGTAAATATTTGTCTTCAATCACTAAATAAGGTTTCTGGGTCCAAAAAGAATTGTTTGATCCGCGGCTTATACACCCGAAATTACGGTACTTAAAATAGTTACAATTCAACTGTAATCGTTTTCGCAAGAGTTCATTAACACCGCGGAAAGGTACCACCAATAAATTTAGGTAATATTTTTTCTTTATTTAAATGCCTCATTAATGAAAATTTTCAATCAAAAACAATGGAAAAACTGATATCCATTTTTACTGGTAGAAGCTTACTTCAGCGGTATTAACAGGCCCTGATTATCAACGGGGCATATTCCCACCAGTAAAAAGAAATAAAGAAAAGATGACCTTATTCATGACAGAAATTTTGAATGAAGAGTGTGTGAATTTTTGTAACATTTTGTATAAAAATGCGAAAATTTCTATAGTATTTTACTGGTGAGAAAGTGCTCTGCTAGTAATAAGGTACTGGGTATTAGCTCCGCCATATTGTGACAACCAAGTCAAACTATTGTCTGTATCAGTGAAAAGTTAATAATACTTGGGCAAACTGACACCAGTAAAAAGAAATAGAATTTTTTTTCCATATCTGTAAGAGAAATTTTCCACCAATAAGGAATTTAAATTCAACGATTTTTTCTATCCAAGTTTACTAATAGTAGTTATTGCCGGGGGTAATTAAAACCTCTTCTTCCGATTAAAATATACATCCGTCATCTTGGGACAACTTCCTCAGTTAATTCTCTCCTATCTTCTAGACAATGCTCTGCATATATCCTTCTGTTTTTTCCTAACTCCATTATAAAAGTATGCCCTTTAACCCCTTCGGGACCATACGTGCAATGCAATTATCTCCAAAAGGTACATTCAACACTTGTTTATGAATCCAGTATAAAAGAAATATAATATTTACCTTTTAATTAACGCATTTTCGTGATCTATAAAGGAATGTTAAAATTTTTAAGTAAAATTGGTGAAACATTGTTAAAATATTTTATAAAACGGGTAAAGAAATATAATGTAAGAGAAGCTGGTCTTGAAAAGTTTAAACCAAGTTATGGTCAAATAATTTAACGTTAGAATACGATTAATCCGCGTGTAGTCGCGACTTTTTTCACAACGTCATTAGTCGCGCTTGGTCTTTTAGCCGCTGGCCTCCCACATACCAAATATATCAAGTAAAAAATAATTTTCACCTAATATACGAAAATAACACTTCAATGAAGATATAAATTTGCAGTTTTCTGAAATTATGCATTTTATTCATGAGATCTGGAGTAATTGGAAAAAGAAAAAATGAACTGACATTTGTGACTGTTATGTACACTTTTTCGCCAAATTCAGCTTTGTTTCTAAAAATGTACCTGAAAGAAAAAAAGAGCTGTCTTGTTACTTGACTAAGGTGGTCGAGAAACCTTCAAAGTCAGTTACATGGTAGATCTCCGTTGTATCTGTAATGTGATACAAGTTAGGAGAAGATAAGTTATACGGGCGGCAAAAACACCGATACGCGACTACTGACGGGTTAATACCATGTTTGTCAAATTTAGGTTTAGTCAAGGGTAAAGTGTTACTGAATTTCATCACCTTACCTCTTCCAATAGATAATTATTTTATTCATTTTTCGACATCACTATTCGCCGAAAGATGAAATATTTGCTATGATTGATTGTCTAAAAACATTTATTTGAATAATTCACGGTTAAATTATCTTGATGTATACAATTCTCCATTTCTCAGAGAAAGTAATTTGTATTGTATTTTTATGTGGGTGATGACGTGATAAATGTTTCATTTTTTCAGCATAACTCCCAGGTCGGTCTTCTTTTTAATTACTATAACTATGATTAATTTGAAAGAAATGTTAAAGAGACATTGTTTTATTGTCTGCTAATAAATTTTGGCATATTTTTTTTCTTAGTTTAATATCTATATTAATGACAATTTAACTATTTGACAATCTCTAGATTACGATAGTAAAAATGTTTGCTTAATGTAAATTTTTTTTAAATATTTAACACTATCAAAATATTTCAGAACAGAAATTTAGATAGGTATTGTCTGCAAATTTTACGACCGAATTTTTAAAATGGCTGTTTTTTTTTATTCTTGCTGTGTAGCAACCCAATGTGTTCTAAATACATCATATAGTATCTTTCATTTATAAGACGGGGTACATAAATCTCTTTTTTTTCAATAGGCTAGTTCACAGATGCCAACAACTCATAATTATTTCGAAGTCTAACGCAAAAGTTGCTTGTTCAAACCGAAAAAAATATAAGAAAATGTGTGCTCTTTCTCTTACTTGCATTTTCGATTTCATTTTGAAAGTTTTGGTTAACCCTTTCCGACACAAACAAATTCTGTTAGTAAAATGCAAAACATTGACTGACACCGGAATTTAGAAACGACTTTTTTAGAAATGAAGACCTCCTTAATTTGCGTTTTCTATGTCTTTTTTATGTCATATTTGCTTAGTTTTTATCTAGATACTTTTAGTCTCATCGCCTGTTTGTTTTTGGTTTTCTTATTGTTTCTTGCTTCTTTTTTGGCGTAGGTTGTCACTAAAGTGATTTTGAGCCTTTAAACCAAATACTCCATCCACTCCATCCTTAATTCAAGCTTTCATTGTAAAAGCAATAATTTATTAAAAATATTATTGGTGCCATTTGTAAATTTGGAATTAAAATTAGGTATGACCAGAGTGCGACCCCCCTATGTTGTAAAGGATGAAATAAAAGTTTAAAACATATTCATCTTGGATCAGACTCCGGAATAATTAAGAGATGTTGGCATCTATGCTACCTGCATGGTCTTTTGTAATGTAAGTCACATAGTTGAAAAATGTTATGATTTTTAGCCACCATTATTTTCGAAAACTTTTCTTTGATTTATTCACTTAATGAGATATCTAAGGTTAAAAAATGTCACATTTTCCCGTTCTAAAATACTGGTAATAAACAAACATAACACTTTTGACCTAGACACGTACACGTGGAATTAGCCTTTATTAAAAAATGAAAATGTTTGTTTTATAAAATTTCTTATAAAAAGTAAAAATTAAGCTTTAAAATGTAGTTTAAGTTTAATTTAAGACAACTACACTTTACGAATTACGTGATTCCGATACAGTTATTATGCAGTGATATTATTAGAAAAAAATTGCAACATAGAATTAAAGAAAATATTGGTCGAGAAGAATTTGAATAAAAAATTGGAAATTTTTTCATTAATTCTTGAAAAATCTCAATGGACGCTGTGTGCGCGTTTTTAACTTTATCCTCTAATGACACTCGACGTTATAATGCATACGACATATTCTGAAAAAGGACAGATATTTTACTTTATTGAAATTATGCTACGTGATCATTACTTTGCAAATATTTTAAATTTCTTTACTTGCTTTCTTTTATTGCATTTTTACTTATTATTATTAAAAGGACTGCTAAAAATATGTTTGATATAAAATTATCATCATTATAATTCTATTGTCATTGTTATCATTCTTCTCTAATTGCTTCACTATCAATTCGCATTATTTTCATAAGAGTAGTTTATCAGAAACTTCCTAAATGTAATCTTGAAACAAACTTAGTCTTTTTTAATCAGGAAAATATTTCATGGCATATAAAATGAATTTTTCCTTGATTGTCATTGATACAAACGAGCACTGTGAACATATTAATTAAATATTAGCAATTGTGCTTGATAATCTAGTTTTAAAATACAATCAGTACGTTGTAAGTAAAAGTCGGATCGAAGACATGAAGTTACCATTTACAGGACTTTCTTAACACTAGAACGCCCGGAAGGAGTCGATTCGACTCCAATCATGGGATTAAAATTCAGTTCAAACCAGAAAGATTTTCTTGAAATAATTTAAATTCAATCCACGCAGATTTACGTTAAATAAATGAAATTAATAATTTTAAATAAAAATTCTGGTGAGAAATATTATTATAAAACTCGAGTAAAATTTCCGGGTGTTCTAGTGTTAAATTCTTGCACAGAAAATTGTTATAATTTAGACTTTTTCACGTAAAGATAATTGAAGATTTTGTAACCAAGTTTTTACAACGAAAATTTTTGAGTCCTACGTGATTATTTTTTTGTTTAACAGGGATGCGTGTCTTGACTCATTGTTATCAGTGGGCTACTTTTTAAATTTAGATTTCTGGATTGGCACCACTTATTTAAAATAGTAAAATTCGCCTTGTTTAACCTTATTTAATGACTTATAAAATAAGTCGAATAGAAGGTGAGCTTTACCATTTTAGAAATGTGGTGCCAATTCGGAAATCTGAATTAAACATACAGCCCACTGGTAGCAGTAACTTGTCTTTGAACTCGATTGTAAAACCTTAGTTCATTATTCTTACCGGTTCATTTTTTAAATAAAAATGATAAGCTGAAATGTTAACCATTATCATTCATAAATATTAATAATAGAACAACCTGCAGTTTTCTCAAGTTTTATAAAAAATTTCAGACATCAAAATATCTGTTAAAACTATTTAACCAATTTAAGTAGCCTAGTTTGGTGCTGCATAACATATCTTGCGAAGAGAATCTGGTTCGAATTGACTATTATCAGTTTGGCATTTGACAAAAAGAAAACCTCATAACGATTCTGGTGTTGATAAAATTTTTTAATAGCAATACGATTTCTTCAAATTCTGGAAATTGTTCATGAGTTTTTCAGTACTGAAAGATTGGTTAATTGATTGATTCTATCTAATTCTCGCTGTTTTGACAAAAATTGTTTTAGAAGTTGGAATGTCATAAACTACATATTGTAACCAGAAACATTTTCTATTTATTCCCTGAGACAATAATAATAGCTACGCAATTCTTTCATAGCCTATTCCGTATAAACATACATACATAGGGACACACACAAAAAAAATTAATATTATTTTTGACAATCTTTAGTCTAAATAATCTATGAAACTTACAAATATGAGTTTCAATGCATAATTACAGTGAGACAGTCCGTATATGCATGCATACTTTAATTAATAAAAATTTGTGAAATATTTGACAAATAGTTTGTAAAATAGACAGCATTCGAAATTATCTTGATTATGTTAAATTGAATTAATTCTTCAGAAAATCGAATCGATAAAAAACATACGAATTTTAGAATAACATTTAAATGTGTTTTTTGTCTTACATGAAAAATAGGAACGAAACCTCTTGCGATCAAAGAAAAATATATTACGCTTCTTGAAAATATCTGTAAATTTTATCAAACTGAGAAATTTTGGGAACTGGAAAATTTATTCTCATAATTCGCATAATTATTTTAAAAAGAAAATAACTCAATATTTCATCATTTCAGTATTCAAGGACCAATAATATTTTATTCACTCGTTTTACCATATAAGCGGCAATACGTACACAGAAGATAGACCAGGGATTCCTTGCAACTCTAAAATTTTCGAATGCCACTGACAAAGTTTATCAATGCGGCGAATGACGTTTTAGCAATGCGGCATAGATTTTCCTATTCGCACTTTCTGGTAAAATCAAGTGCTAACCCTTCCAAATGACGAATATTCTGTTATATTTTAGTGCCTGCTTTCTTCTTTTGGAAATTCGATACTTATATATTTTATAAAGTCTGATATTATGGAAGTAGAAAATAATATTTAAATGCCCTTGTCGACATAAAGTGAGTGCTAAGTGTATAATCTAACATATTGGAGACGAAGTATTTCACTGTATGATATCTTTCTTAGTATTTTACTGTCCTCTGTTACACTTTAATGGATTTTATCTTTGCAGACACCGTATAACAACGCGTCACTGTGTTACGTCATCAATGTACTCAAATTCGAGAGTACATTCAATTCTTGAAAAATATTTAAAAGTAGTGGTGTAGCAACTACCGTAATTTCGGGTGTATAAGCCGCGGATCAAACAATTCTTTTTGGACCCAGAAATTTTATTTAGTGATTGAAGATAAATATTTACGGCGATCTAACTAGTTACATTTGTTTCTTAAAAATTCTGGGTCGAAAAAGAATTGTTTGAGCTGCGGCTTATACACCCGAAATTACGGTACTTTTAAAATGTAATTTGTAGTCGCTATATTAAAAAAAAGCATTTTTAGTTAACTGCGTAGACTTTAGTGTAGTGCACAATTCAAATGAGTAATTTTTCCGATTAACGGCCAATACATCTGTATCTAACGTACTTTGTATTTTAAGCACTGCCTTTCATTTCTCCATCTAATACAAATTCGCATAACACCTACTGAGTTTTCGCAACAACAAAGACTAAGAACAACTTTAAAAATGTATTTTAAAGTTTTAACTGGACAAAATGGTATCATTTGTATTAAAGAAACATTTCGTTTAATGTAACTTTAATATAGGTATTAAATTTCTCGGATTAAATATTATGCAGTTCTAAAATTTATAGCTTTAGAAATCACGGAATAAATTACGTGTTGAATCTATTCATGCTAACATAGATAAACGAACAGAAATAACTCAAATATCTTTGACAATCAAAGGACATATTTCAGATAGCACATGCATTATGTAAAGCATATTTATTAATGGCTTTAAAGATGGAATTAAATTTCTCGGTAAAGACGAATTATGTTTCCCTATAATGTAATCAAATGCATCTAAAATAAGATATTTTACATATTTTTAGATGTAGTGTAAGTAGAAAAGTATTTAGAATCCGTAAGATTCCGAAATAATTTAAATATTTTGGCAATTTAAAGCTATGAATTTGAAATATTTCAATGTTACTTTAAACTTGGTAAAACAATCGAATTACGAAAAGTTCTTGATAGAACATAGGTCAGTTAAATTGATAAAGTTTTAATCAACTTACTTAAAATTTTAAATTAAATTACAGAAACTGCATTTGTTTTCAGATTTTATTTTTCCAATCGCCCATTAAAATATTTCTGTCAATATAAGAAATAAACAGCATTGTTGATACAACTTTTCCGAATTCGATTCAATCTACTGATCTTAGTTTTTATTTCATGTTTCAAAATATCTATATTATAAAGGCCAAACGTATCTTTACGTAATGCATGTTTGCGAATGACAACACTTTGAAATTTTAAATGAAATTTCGGTTTTACAATTTTTGCTGCTGCAAATTTTTAAGCTTCTAAGCATCTTATATTTTCACAAACATTAGTTCAAAATCCCTGAAATAGAGGGCGATACTGCAGATAATTCCGTGGAATAGTTCCATATTGCTCACGCGTAGCAAGTTTGGGATACATAAAAGTGTACATGCAGTATTCCGTAATGGTTTTGTATTCAAATATTTCGTTGAGTGGCCAGTTTGGAATTACACGATGGAATTAACTGTAGGAGCGCCCTCTATATTAGATATTGTTAACGAATTTTTTTGTTTGTGTAATAGGAAATACCGTACCATGCTGTATATTTATGCTCAAACCGCATGCGTTTTCGACCTACACAACTTTTTTTTAAATCACGTATTGTTTACACATTGAACTTTTGAAACACGAAGCATATAAGTAATCAATTTACTGTTATATACTATGCTAATTTTTTTAATACACTATCCGCTGGTGGCACGTTGACGTAACGGTAAAAATATGCGCATGCTTAAATTAACTGTCAATCTGCCACTATTTTTTTTTAATTTACCTCATTTAACAACAAAAATTTTAACAGTCAATAAAGTAAAAATTAAACCTTCGCGAATAAAATCGTTTATGAAATGTTTAATATTTTGTCGCCGGTTTTTAAAAACAGAAATGTGTTCCTTATTAAAACTAGAAAATGCTTCGATTAAATAAGGCTAATTTTATAGTAAACTTTTACTGGTGGGGATAAACAGGGATTCTTAAGCCTTTTTGCGGCACGTGTCAATCGCCCCCAAGGGGTTAAATTTTAAAAAAATGTGGAGGCAAACGTTTATTAGCAAAAGTATGAAAGATCACTATCTAATAGTTTTGGTGATTAATGGGTTAATGTTCTTTTCAAAAAACAGCATGCGTTATTTCATTTTTTCACAGTTTCCCATTTTCAAACCTTGATTACATTTAAATAATTCACAATTTTTTTCTTCAAAAATTTCGCAAAATGAAAATAATATATATTCATCTTTCTCAGAATAAAATTTATCTTAAAATATTTCAATTCTTGTGTATTTTGGTAAACAAAATAATATTTATCTCAACATGTAAGTACTTCAGATTTCGAAATTATTCATATTTAAGAAATTCCATTAATGCAAAGTTCAAAGTTACGAACTTCTTTAAGCCTAGGAAAGTCAAACGAATTTCTCTAAGATAAATAAGTTCTTATGTCTCGAACATACTTGACAGTGAGCTTCTTCCACCTTTAAGAGAGATAATTCCAAATATATATGGATTCTTTGCGTCTAAGAAACGGGTTTTATTGATTTTTCAGAGAGAAACTTAGAGCGGATAAAGAACAACATTATTTTGTCTCGAAACTGACAAGAACACGTAACTAGCCTATTAGTGAACAAAATTTAAGACCTTTGATTGAGTGTTCTCTAGTAATGTTTTCATGTATCAACCCAAATGTTTTTCTCGTGAAGAAGTGTTTCCTTCTTGCTTCTGAAAATAAAGATCAAACTTTAAAGTACTTAGCTCCAATTCAGTTAAGTTGTTAGTAATTAATGACATGCATTGCTTATTTTAAGTAGAAGTGGCAAAATTACAAGACTAGCTATATTAAAATTTTCCAATTACTTGAAAATACTGTTCCTTCAAACAATTTTATTTTCAGAAAACAAATCATCTTATGTGTGTTAAAAGTACTTTGCGATCATAATAAGATGAGGCTGTCAAATTGCAAAATTTAAATGTATATATGATTTTAAGGTAAACTTTTAAAATATTTTTCAAAAATGAATTAATAAACAAAATATTTTAAACGTAAGACTTTATTATGATGCATTAAAAAAGAAGTAAATGTTGAAGAAAAATGATTGAAATAAATATCTGTTTTAAAAGAAATAAATTAAATTGTGAGTGATGTCATTAATCAGTTAGTTAAAAAAATTAATTCACAATTTTAATTACAGATTCGAGCAAGAAGATAATCGTAATCAAAATTTTCTTTAGAATTGAATTTACAACCTTAGGAAAACAGAAGATAGCGCATTTACCAATCATACTACGGATCAGTCGAAGAACAGTAGCTTAATTAATGAAGAAATCAAATACACTTTCCTGATCACATACAGGATGACATTCATGTACATTTACTGGATAATTTTTTTTTACCAATTTTTTTCTGTCTAAATTTTCAAATGTTGTTTATAGAATATTGCATTTAAATCAGAAATACATCACACTACCAAAACTAAGGTCGATTATGGTACTGGAAGAGTGTAAAAACATGATTGGGTAATTCCATGAGCACATGTCGTGTAAGTCACATACTATGATTTTGGATACCAGAATTTTAGAACGGAAAAATGTGACTTATTTAATCAAGGATATTTCATTAACTGAATAAGGCCATGAAAAACTTTTGAGAATAATGGTGGTCAACAATTTAGCAGTTACTAAAAATGTGACTTACACGACAAGTGCTCATGGAAATACCCGATTGTAAGATTTGAAACCGAACGGGACATTATATCATAGCTGCCAACTTTATGCATTTTTGCTGCCACTAAAATTGTACAGAGATTTTCCATTTGCCTAATCATACGGTTTCGACGATTAAGTAACGCAATATTTCCTATGAAATTTTTGTGATAGGAAAAATGCGTAAAAGTTGGCAGCTATGCGTTATATGCAAGTTTAAATAAAAGATTGTCATAAATGACTTACGAATCTGCATTATCTAGTTCAAAGGTTTTAAAAAAAAATTTCATACAATAAATAAAATAAATATAGACTATCCATAAAACACAGAAACCAAAATCGCGAGTTCATCTTTTTTTTCTGACGTTTATTTGTCTGTGAGCTTTTATGGGCTTCTTTGAATGTAAATACAGATTTTTATGACTCTGCTTTCTTAAAGCAGTTTCTGCGAAAATATCACCATAGTTCATGCGTGATAAAATAAACGAAGCTTGTTACAGCCAGTGTGTAATATGGGAAGCTTACTGCAAACATGGAGAATGCGCAGATGAATTTCGCCGGTTCTTTATAATGAAGCTTAACACGTAATCAATGCTGTTTAAGAATCTTTGGACTTTTTCGTTTAAACGTTAATTGCAGATACTGTTAATTTAATGTAGTTGCTTAGTGGCAATATCAATAGAATTAGTCTATTCTTCATTAATACTTTCTTCTTCATCTGAAGAAAATGTTTAAATACTTTTTCGATTATGGAAAACGATTAAAATAACTCCATGAGTAGTTCTAGCGTAACATTGTTATAACACAGAAATGTTAAGAAAGAAGAACTGATTTTTCTTGTAATAATGGAGGGCTTCCACTGGTGACTGTCTTTTATTTCTATGTCACATTTCTTTCTTAAAACAAAAATTATTGACATACTATTCAAAAATATATCAACAGGAATATAGTACAAAATCTATTTAATTATAATAGTGTGATGCAAATAGAATACAAAAATAGTCATTTGGGGACATCTTTGTAATGAATCTTTAAATGTAACCGATTTCGCAGGTGCGCATTACCCTGGGGTCAAACGTCAAAGATTTCAATAAAAAAAATGGAAAGAAAAGGATATTCATTTTTACTGGTGGAAGTTTACTTCCGAGTTAAAAATTCCGCCTTACTGTGACATCAAAAACAACCTCCTGTGAATATCATTAAAAAATTATAACTAAACAAAATGACACCAGTAAAAAGATATAATTTTTTTATCATGTTTGTAAATGAAATTCTAGTTTATTAGTATAAAATTTGACTAGCAGTAATCAGAACTGTTGATATGATTAAAAAATCTCCATCCTGTGGTAAATCCTCAGTTATTTCACTCATAACGACTAGACAATATATTATATGTCCCCTTTTTATTCATAACCCCATTGGTAATAACGACATGGTAAATAAATTTCGTTTCCACTGCAATAATTCGTTTTTATTTCAAACATCGCACACTTTCAGATTTTGCACTGTGGAATAGAATATATAATTCCCTTTCCAATAAAATTTATTTAAAATCTGATTTATTCGGTTAAAAAAAAAGAAAAATAAATTTGTTTGAATGTTTTTAGACCCATCTTAAGAATATAATCCTGTTTTTTACTCGAAATACAATGTAAATAATTAATCTTTTGTGTGTTTCTGAGTTTGAATTTATAAGTAAATTGCAAATTGAAATTGACATTTCTCGAATTAATAAATAGTGGAAAGCCGAATTTAACAGATATTTAACCGAATTATGAGCATGACTTCGAATATTTTGTTGCAGGACGTGCCGAAACTGTCTGCTGCCGCGCGTACAGTTATGGTTAAAGTACCATAAATACGTCTTTGTGTAGTTAATGGGTAATCTTAAAAAATATGTATGTTAAATGCGAAAAAAATCTTTAAGTTTTCATAATTAGGAGCTATTTTCATAATTTATCTGTAGTTGGATTTTTTCTCAGTAAGAAATTATTTTAAGTGAGTTTAGTTTCCATACACTCCTTTATTTGAAAATAGTTCTTTTTAGTAGTGGTCCAAATTCTGTTTCATTAAGATCAAACAAGTAGGGAATATCTCGTCAAGCTTAGCTACGAGGTGCATTCGTACTATAACGAAGTTTTAAAAATATAATGATCATGGTGTAAAAGCATATAGTACTTCAGTATAGAAGCATAAATTTTTTCTGTGTTCCTGTGAATACTATGCACTTTATACTATACAGAAAGTAACTTATAGTAAACCCCAGCAACGTATTTCAATTTTATAAAATGTGAAAATTTTCAATATGATTATAACGCGCCCCAAATAATATTCCCTCCTATACCATTAAGTAATGCAACACTTTTTTGTGGCCCTGTAAATTAATAACAAATATTCTTTTTACCATAGACTGTACAGAGTATACATTTTAGTATATACTTCATAGATGCATATCAACTGTTATGTTCAAAAGAGTATGAAATCATTAAAGGCTAATTCCATGGGTTCTGTAGTGTAAGTCACATAACTTATTAATTGCTATGCTTGTTAGCCACCGTTATTTTCAAAACGTCTGCTTGGCCTTATTCATTTAATGAGAATGTGCCAATAAAATTAATCACATTTTTTTTTGTTCTATAATACTGGTAGCCAAAAATCGTAGCCTGTGACTTACACTACAAGTACTCATGGAAATAGCCTAAAATGAGTTTGAATCTATTCATTCCCATTGACGATGCAACGAAATAACTTTGATTGTCCCTGTAATCGAACTACGAATCCGATTTTCATAAAATTTGAAATGAGTCAGCAAAATGAGTCGGCTCTGTTATATGCGGACGGACAGACGGACGGATGGAACACACACTCCGAAATGGATACTCAGATTTCACGAAATTTCTTCATTTTTGACGAAAACGTTTCCTGGGAAATGCTCCGAGCGACTATTTCGTTGTTTTGAGTAAATTTGTTTCTTTGATTTTTTGACGACAAAAATTTCGTCAGAAGTACTATTAAACAGGTTAAAAACTTCTGTATTTATAAACAAGGAGAAAAATGTAACATCCAGGGGGATCCGATCTCACAACCTACTCATTGGGAGACCGTCGCTATAGCTTTTACGCCAAAGTGTCACCGAGCTGAAGTGGTTTTAAATATTTGTATTAGATTTTGCTGTATGCTGATATTTTTATAAAGTCGATAGTAAATTTTTCGACGTTGTTCTAATTCTTGCAAGTTTTAATTAATAAGGGTAATTTACTATTTTCGTTTTCCTATGATTAAAGATAATAATAATCATTATATATGGCTTGATTAATATAATTTATTAGAAAATTTTTTATTACTTAATGAATGATGATAATATGGTCTGGTCAATTTGTTGTTGAGAAATAAAGATTTTTTAAGTGCATATTGGGGAAATTTTTATCACTCTGAGTAGATGGTTAAGGTTTTAACACTTTTCTGTTTATAGAGGGGCAGGGATCAATTATGTATATTTTTTATTTCATTTTTATAATAATATATTTATTTTATGAAAAGAAGATCCTAGAATTTATAAGTTTTACTCACCATTTATTTGTTTGTTTATTTGTTTATTTGAGCTTTTTTATATAACACAAGAAATTTATTCCTTTCGATGTAAAGCATAACGAACAATACAAAAATAAATAAATAAATAAATAAATAAATTAATAAATTAATAAATAAATAAATAAAAATATTAATAAATATTCCTAAAAACATTAATAAGTAAAAAAACATGCGGAAACAATGATTACATATATTTCAGTATTTTGTGAAAAAGATAAAAAGTGCAATTTTCTAAGTAACTTGTGACAGGAATAACATATACAGCATATTATGGTAAAATCGCAGGATTTTACGAGGCACAGAAGAAATATTCTCGGCAAACAGCTATTTCAGCTATTTGCTTAAAATTCATTTAAATCTGGCCGTGATGGAAGAAAAAAATTCGTCAAATATTTGAGAGTATGCGTTTCGTTAAAAATCACGTCATTTAGATACGAAATTATTGTCAAAAACGACGAAATACAAGTCAAGGATTTCTGAATCGTCAAAATTTCGAGTTTTATTTCTGACAGTGCAGAATGATGACAATAGTTGTTGCGTATTTACATAATTACAAACGCAATTGAAAATGGTATGTGTGTCATTCTGTTTACAATAGCATTCGCAACAATAACACAAGGAGGTTTCAATATAGAATAAATGTAATCCCTTAAAAAATTTACCAAAATCTGTACTTTATTAATTCCAGGCGAATAGAAAAACGAAAGCAGTCGTTCAATTAGGAATTATATCTCATTTAAATGTATGTAAAACAAAAGCTTAAGGCGTCATTTTAAAGTATAGATTTTATTCGAAACTTTAATATTTTCAGTACGAACACCTGATTTAAGCATCATAATATGATTTTTTAATAAATTTATCTTGGGATTCCAAACGCAAAATCATTCGTTTGAAAAGATTAGAAATTGTGAAAGTTTAAACTTTATTTTTTTTATTGTTATATTCTTTATCAGTACTTGCAAAGGAAAACCTTTATTAAACTGTGATACTAGGTATGCATATTTAACCTTCCGTCTACCAGACAAAACACCCATTTATCTACGGCAACACCTAATTTTAATTCCAAACTTGCAAACGGCACCAGTAATATTTTAATATAATTTTGCTTGTACAATGAAAGCTTAAATTAAGGAATTCCTAATATCTAGACAACTCCTTTATAAATTCCGGTGTCAATCGACAATTTCTCATTTTACCATTGATACCAGAAATATTGCTGTCGGGTCCAATGGACCCGTCTGGTAGACGGAAGGTTAAAGTGTCTAGAAATGAACTTCTGCTTACAAATGTCATAGGCTTAATTTGTTTTCTACCGAAAGAGTGGAAAAAAAATACACTGGAAAATATTTTGGAATATGTTATGAAAAAATATTTTGGAATATGTTGCCACGAATATGAGTAAAGTAATAAGTTCTATTTAACCCTCAAATGCATGTTGTATCATTTTCGATGCTATAAGTGTTCCCGATTTATTGGGGGTTTTATTCACATATTCCGTATTCTCACCAGAAATTTAAAAGAGCAATTTTCACTTTACTGAATGACAGACCATTCGTAATTAAATAAAGAAAAATGTACTATTTAGATTTTTCTGGTATGAATTCTGATTCTTTGAATTGCGCATTTTTTGGAACGCGTTCTATCTTATGCATTTAAGGGTTAAAACAATGATTAACACTAGAAACAACAGAAATTTGTAGCTAGTTCTATAAAAATATTTGCCACCAGAATTATTCGAGATGAAAGCCATAGCCGCTATAGGATTCAAAGCAATATCAAAACCTGACAACGACAGAATTTTAATTAAAAAAAATTAATTTTTTTTCAATTTGTTTAATATTTTTCTTCTTTGTATCTTTTAAACTTATTTCAAAATCAAATTTCTTTTTTGAAACGAAACATACGGATAGCCGCCAAAATGAAGGCTCGCAGTAATTCTACTGTTAAGCATGTCTTAACCTATTCGTGCCCAGAATCTTTTGCGTAAATTTTATTTGGTTGGCACCACTATTTTTAGAAGATTTAAGTTTAGTTCATTAATCACGAAAATGCATAATTTAACTAAAATAATTATTGCTTTTCTTTTTTACTTGTGTCAAAAACAGTGCTGAATGCACCTTTTGAAGCTTCCCTAAAAAGGGAAGCTAGGCACTAATGGGTTAAAGAATGTGTTAAAGCTTTTGTTTTATTTAATCCTGTGTGTTTCTGTGCTCGATTACATGGAATAACCAACTTGATTTTCAACTACCACAATGCACTAGAATTCTGGTGTAAATATTTTCTGCTTATAATGCATGAGAAGAAAAGACTTATATCGAAATATATTTTTACACAAATTCCGTTGTCATTCATTCGTATTAACATTTTTGCAATGAAAGTGTCCTGCGCCCGAAAGATTTAAAGAACGGTTTATCTCAAAATTGGTCAAAATTTTGCTTTTTTATACGAAATAAAAGCTCATTTAAATATGAATATTTTGATTCTTCATTTTTAGCTATACAGTAATTATATAGCGATATATTGTAAATTTTGTTAATAGAACCAATGCAATTCCCCAAACAAATGAAAAATTTAAACGGCTTTTTCTCCATGTTTATATTTCATTTTCTTTCATCAATGGTCGTACTTATCAAGAGATCCGACAAACTGTAGAGGTTTTAGTACCAGAAATTTCATCAAATACCGCTAGCTATACGAAAAGACAGAATTCTATTTCATTAAACAACGGAAATATAACTTTACAAGACCATTTGGTAAAAGGTACTTGTAAGTCCTTCGAGTGTCCGAGCCATCTTCACGTTTCCAAAATGTCGAGGAATTTTTATATTTGGGATATAATTAAAATTGCACATGTTCTTTATCATATTTTTAATAAATCTGGGGGTGGAATTAGCCTTGAAATTTTTTAGCATTTTTTACAAGATAAAAATGTATGAATTTGTGTTAGAATTTATAGTTTTACTTCATGTATCAGCAAAAAAATTATGTTAGATGTATAGATATATTTTGTCAATTTATAATAAGTCTTGCGTAATACATATTTGAAAATGTAAAAAAAATGGGCAAAAATATTAGCATTTAAAAAAATAGTAGTGATTTAAAAAAAAAAAAACAAATTTTCCTTTATTTAAATATTTTACTAAATATATATATATATATTTGGGAAAGTACATTTTTTTAAACATTGAAATGCACTGTGTTCACCATTTGAACCATATTTAAAAAGATAAACAAAATTGTTGAAAAAGTAAACTTGCTTTAAAGAAATTATTTTAACCTCTTCAGACACAAATAAATCTAACGATGTATTGTTTAAAACTCAACAAAACTTCCGAAAATTTAACTAAAAATTAATAACAGCAAATTTTGGAGGCTCGCACACTCCTTATAATTTTAAGGCGTGTGCCAGCCACTATTAAAAATAAGAGAACTTATTTTTAATTTTTAAAACACAGAATTCGCAAACACAACGAATTCACTGATTTTGCAATATGTTTCTGCAGTGATATTCTTTGAGAAAAATTCTTAAAATTTAGTGGTAGAGTTATGCTAACCCTCCACATTCAAATTTTATTTACAAATATTAAAAAAGAAAACGTTATCAGGGTGGCGAGTGGTCAGGGAAAACCGGGAAAAACACAGTCAAGAAAAGTGATAACTACCAATATTTTCTTACAGAAAATCCTTCAAATAATATAAAGAGATTATGTAAACTGAATTTATCTTTAACAAAATACTGGTATTTATCATCTATATTGACTGTGTTTTTATCTAACCACTCGCCACCCTGGTTATTCAAAAATTCTATTAGATTTTACGATTAAAAATTAAGCCATGTATGTGGTAAACAACTTGAAAAATATTTTTTTATTTGCTTAAAAAAATATTTTGAAAAAAATATTGGCTTAAGAAATATTTTTAAATCCTTAAACTTTTCTCATTTTTTGTGGAGTGAGACACGACAAAACTTTTCGCTAATACATTTGAAAAGGTAAACTGACTTTTAAAAGGAATTTCTTTTTAAGTTTTTCATAAACAAATAAATCTGTCACTGTAATGTTTAAAACTCTACAAAACTTCGAAAATGTAATTAAAAATTAACTAACAGTAAATTCAAATTACCCTAATTTCCTGCGTATAATCCGCGGATCAAACAATCATTTTTCGACCCAGAAATTTTATTAAATAAAATATAACTTTTCAGATCGCCGTAAATATTTGCCTTCATTTCCGAAATAAAATTTCTGGGTCGAAAAAGAATTGTTTGATCCGCGGATTATAGGCAGGAAATTAGGGTATATTCACAGATATTAAAAAATAAAACGTTATTCAAAAATTCTGTTAGATTTTCGGATTTAAAAATAAGCGGTGTAAATGGCAGACAAATTCCCTTAAAAGTGTTAAGTGGCTTGATTTTTTTTAAAAATATACATAAACTATTGTAATCTTCTATGAAATGAGACACGACAAAGCTTTTCGCTAATGCATTTTAGAAATAAATTTTGAGTATTAGTATTTTAGAAACAAATCAATATAGAGTAATTCCATGAGTTTTTGTAGTCTAAGTCACATAGCTGATAACTGCTATGCTGGTTGGCCAGCGTCGTTTTTTTTTTTTTGTTTTTTTTTTTGAAAATTTTGCTTGGAGCTATTTAGTCAACACTAGAACCGCCATTAGGGGTCAAAATGACCCCTGTCATATTTATAATAGCCGATTTAAACCAGAATTTTCTTTGTAATATACGTAAACTGTATTCTGAACAAAAACAGACTTATTAAATAAGTTAAATAGTTTTAAATTAAAATTCTGGTGTGAAATTCTTTTTGTAAAACTTGAGTAAAATACCCGGCGGTTCTAGTGTTAATGTGATATCTGCGATACAATACGTCACATTTTTTTCGTTATACAATACTTGTAGCCAAAAACGTGACTGATACTACCAGTATTCATGGAACTAGCCTATAATATAGTTCTAGAATATTTACAGAAGAAATCTGTAGTAAAATACTTTGTTTAGAAAAAATATTACAAAAAAGTGACCACTATTCAAAAAATGTGTTAACCCCTTGAGCTCTGATGGTAGAATTTCCTACCACATAATTGTAATTCCTAAATGTTACACTGGCACCAGAAAATTCGACCAAATTTATTTGAAAAAGGTTTAATGCATTTTTTTTTTTGGTGTTTATGGTTAAGCGGTTTTTTTCTTTGCAAAATACTGGTGCTAATGTGACATTTGGAATTTTGAAGAAATTTACACCCCAGAGCTTAAAGGGTTAAAGCATGCCTTCCAGCTTTTACGGATTTTCCACACTCCTATAATTAAACAGAAACTTTTATATTACTTCACCATTGGAAATCGTTAGATTTTGGTGATTGTTTTAGGTCAATTTTTTAATTAAATTTTAGAGGTTTGAAAAATTTGGTCAAGTTGGCAGCTCTGATAAAGGGATAATTGTTACTTAGAAAAGTCTTCCTATTTAAGTACATATTTTTTTAATGAAATTTATTTTTTCAAGTTATGAATAAAAAATACGAGGTATATAGTGTATTATATAAAAGAAGCTATTAATTAAAAGGAGGAGATATATAGTGTATTTTCTGTCAGTTGCGAGAGACGTAATTGCAAGATAACAGCGTTTTTTTTAATCCGATTAAAATTTATTGATTACCACCGGTAAAATATCCACCAATAAACATGAATACAGAATTTCGTCTTTTATTCGTGCCTTATTTATAGTAAATTTCTCTCACAAATATAGTGAAATATTTCTATTTATTTTTACCAGTGTCGGTTTGCCTAGGTATTATAATCTTTTCATTAACACTAACAGGAGGATTTCTTAGTTTTCACAATGCGGCGAAACTGGTATCGCCAAAACAAGCTCCCACCAGTAAAAATGAATGTCAGTTTTTGCCATTATTTGTGATTGAATATTTCCATTAACGTGTCAAAGAAATTTCATCAAATATTTATTTGTGGAAGTTTTTTGCGGTGGCAATGAACATCTGCGAAAGTGGTTATTGTTGAAGCTTCACTATTTAACCCTTTCAGGGGCGGTGTTTGCAGTCTGCAAACACTTAATATTACTGTTCCAATTTCGAACTGGCACCAGTATAATTTTAGTAAAATTTCAATTTTATAATATTCGCCAAAAATAGCTCTTGATTATTTTCAAATAAATCTGTTCTTAAATTGTGGTGTGAATCAATTATTTGAACATTTTCGGAGCAGAAATACCTTGCCTCTGAAAGGGTTAAAGGTCAGCTCTATTTATTAGCAGTTCCATGATTTTTTTTTAATACCATAAATCATCAATTTAATCTGTCACTTAAAAAAGGGGTCAACTCTTAGAATTTTTACCAAAAACGGTTACTTGACTTTAATATGATGCATCCTCATTGGTCAGAATAAATATTTTCTATAAAAGCGTGCAATGGCTATACAGGAAAAGCTAAAGCTTTTTAACAGTGTCGGAGTAATTTTCTTTTCAAAATTATAGATTCAATTAATGATCGGAAAATGGTCGAAATGCTTGAATTATTCTTGAAATTAAAAAATGTCTAAAATCAAAATTTGACTTCCTGTTTTAAATATAAATTTTATTGTTTCAAAATTTAGATTATTTAAAATTGTTATATCTAGCGATTTAAAGGTAAAAAAAATACAGGAAATATTCTACTAATTGATAATATCAGTTAATATTTCGGTAGTTCAGGTAGTAGTTATAGTTCTTTACATTGTTCTTTTTAACAGATTTTATAACATTTTGCACTCAGTCTGGATGTAAAGTATTTCGAAAAAGAAACGATTTCAATCGTCGAAAAACTATTTGTTTATGAAAAAGGGGAACAAAACAATTTTATTTAATTGTATAAAAAGCTTTGTATAATACAAACGGTTTACATATTAATTTATATTATTTATTGACCAAGCAAGTGGTGTAAAATATTTTTCTTTAAACATGTATTATATACCTGGATATTGTTATATGTTAATACATATTTCATGAAAACCTGATTGCATTTTTTATAGCTTCTATGCTTAAAAATCGATTTAATTAAAGATTGGACAAATAATAATAGTATGAAATATTCTTTAAATTGAAAAAATCTGGAAACAAAGTTTAACTTCTTCTTCTAATTTATTTTTATATTTCCGAATATAGATTTAAAAAAAAATCTGTTCTTACCCAGCAATTTAAGAGCAAATGAAAATCACAGCATATTCTTGCAAAGTGTAATAAATGTTCCCTAAACCTCTCTTTACAATGTTCTATTTTTACGAATTTTTTAACCTTTTGTACTCAATACGTATGAAAAGTATTCAGAAAAAGAAACTATTTAAATCGTCAGAAAACTCTTTGCTTATGAAAAGGGAAACCGAAAATTTTTATTTAAATGTATTACAAAGGTTGTAAAATAAAAACAGTTTATATATTATATTTTATTATTTCTTAAAGAAGCCAAATATGTAAAATATATTTTTTTAATATCCGTAATATTCATGGAAATTATGATGCGTTAATAGCTTTCTTATGCAAAACATGAATGCATTTTTTAATAAATTTTTATGTTTAAGAATTATTTACTATTTTTGTTAACAAAATATTGTAGTTCATACTTCAATTTACACTCAACTGTACACATATAGTACACTTAGCTTTCGAGTAACGCTTATTAGCACAAACTATGAAATTTATTAGAAAACAATATAAAATGCTATTGTGAAAACCGTTTATATATATATATATATATATATATATATATATATAGCTAAAACTAATAATATTACTACCTCTGACAATAAAGTTCGGTGAATAGTCCTGTAATATTAATGTAGATAAAATACTATTGAAAGTTACCGTACCATCCTTCGAAATAGTCATCTCCCATAACTTTGCACCACTAACATCTGCTATACATGTCGTGGGAAATTCGCAAGAAGTCTTCTTTTGGGATGGAGTTCAAAAGCTTCGTCACATTTCGTTGGATGTCAGCAATATGGTCAAATCTCTTTCAAAGAGAGTTTGAGTCGTGAAAACAGGAATAAGTCTGGAGGATTGAGATCTGGTGAGTATGGTGGGTGTTCAATTTGCACAAACCCTCATGATTTTTTTCAGTATCTTGCAAAACTTAAAACTAAACTTTAAACTGATCTTTTGTTCGTTCATTTTCCTGTTCTCAGTGACGAACCAACACACTGAACAAGCACTTAGCAAAGCACGTCTTACACAGAACATAAACGACGCTCAACTGAACAACGGTGGGGGAAGATGGTCAACACTTGCCTCTATGCAGGTGCAGCGTTTTGTTTTCCCAGTGTTGCCCGATCGGTCGTTCAGAATTCATTCACCGAACTTTATTGTCAAAGGTAGTATTAATGGAATTAAATGATATAAATAATATGAATATATAATATCAATTTTAATTATAAATTAGTTATAAAATATTAACTTTAATATAAAATAAATATGAATTAGTATATTATTTATAAATAATATATGTTCTACTAAGTATTTTTTATTGTTTGTTTTTATTTTTCTCTGTTTTAGTAATTGTAACTTATAATCTCTATACTAGTGGTAAATTTACATTATTTGATGGCATTGAACACATGTATAAATTATTATTAGTATTATTCCATATTAAAACATTTCATGATCGGCATTTTTTTTCTATTTTGTTTGGTTTTTTTCATCTAGTCAGTAGGGCACAAAATAGGTCAAATTCCTCAGCTTATAGCTCGACTTATTGGAGAAACCGACCGGATTATAGTTTATAGTTGTAAATTTTGCATCCCTGACGAGTGTTATGCAATGTAAGTTTTGTGTTGTTGTTTTTTTCGACCAGATGCTTTTCATACATATATTTCTTAGACCTTCATAATTCAAATGGTGATCTGTTTTGCTTATTTTAAATAGGAGTTCAAATTTTTCACGTTCATTATGCATGCTTAAATACAGTTTATCTATTGTTCTTACTCAATTTTAAATGTTGGTAAATATCTATGGTGCATTATATATATATATATATATATATATATATATATATATATATATATATATATATATATATATATATATATATATATATATATATATAATGGTCGTAATATTATTATTCGTAAGAAATATGCGTCTAATTGCTATTCTTCATATAGTGCTTCAAATACTTTATATGCACCAGGCTACCGGTTTATTCATAGTATGAAATAACAAAGAAATAAGTACAATAATCTTGAATAATCTCCGAAAAGAGGAATATCAGTTGGATATATTCTAAGCATTCTGGAATATTTCCTTTATTGTGTAACAGTAGCTGCCAAATTTGATCTCACCTAAACGCTTAACTTAAAAATATAATTAATTATGCCAAAAGTTTCTATCAAGTGGTAGCGAAGAAAGCGTGGAAATTGACAACTACGCATTTCGAACATTTTGCATTTAAAGAAACAAATATTAAAGACTGAAATATCAATTAATTGTACCAGTCTTTCAATTAATCCCCCTATTGAAAGTTTAATTATATTTATATTTAAGGTGGATAGAGGGAAAGTGGCTTAAAAATGCGAGATAATTACGTTAAGATTTTAAAAATTCGTTGAACGTATTTTATCGTACATTTTAATCCTTTAACGATCAAAGCATTTTCATTGCTAAGATGTCGAAATAAATGAATGACACCGGTAATTAAGAACAAATATATTTCAAAATAAGTAAACGTGATTTTTCACATACATAATAAAAGGGATGTTTTTAAATAAAAATACCGGTGTCAGTGTTGCATACCGGAATTAAAATTTTGTGGTTTCGTGGCGAAACCAATGAACTTTAAAGGGTTAAATAAAATGTATCAAAACCACTAACTCTGCAGTGCATATATGGCCACTTTGCACCTATGCAAAAACCGACAAAAAAACAAATCTGTAAATTCTGGTAATTCTAATGGTGTCTATAAAAATGTTAAGTAATTTATAGACCCTGTCGCAATATGCATCAGGATTTCACCCAAATGAAATTAAATCAATGGTTTTAACTAAATGGTTATAATGTAATATGTTAAAACCATGATCAACAAAAAGCATCTTAAACACACACACACACATTATATACTTTCTTAAAATTATCAATTTTTTTTCGTAACTACAATATATTGAAAAAAAAAAACAGTGAAAAAATTATTTCGTTTTCTCAAACTTTTCTCTACCAGGACCCGAAATTGCGTCGTAAGTGTTAAAAATAAAATTACATGCAACTGAGCCACCACAAACTCACAAAAAATTAGATTAGAATAAACTTAAACGCTAACGCATTGTTTCTTTCCTTATAGCTTCAAAATGCATTACCGTAATTTCGGGTGTATAAGCCGCGGATCAAACAATTCTTTTTGGACCCAGAAATCTGATTGAAGACTATTATTTACGTCGATCTAACTAGTAACATTTGTTTCTTAAAAAATTCTGGGTCGAAAAAGAATTGTTTGATCTGCGGCTTATACACCCGAAATTACGGTAAATGATCTATTTAGTAGAGTATGAGAATTTAATTATAGAACTGGTACCAATTATACGTATTAGTTTAATTTATTTCCAAACTCAAGTTCATTTTGTTCTTTCTCAATAAATTTCTGTTTTAAACATTTTTTAGTTTGAAAAATGACTAGATTATTTTTGTGTCTATTAAATCAGTTTCATTAAAAAAGAAAAAAACGGAAAAAAATGATTTTTCAAAAAGATATAATGTATAATTTGCCAAGTGAATTATCATTATCATTATTAAATTTTCATGACTTATAATTATGAAAAATGTAATTTATAATTCATAAACTCTACATAAATTTCCGTGTTGATTCAAAGTAACTGGTATAACATCTATCTATATAATATGATAATATCCAAATAACTGAAATAATACATCAACAATGTGTGTTACCATTTAAAACGAATTGTAAATTATTAATTTATGCGACTTCCCTTATAAATTTCCAATTTTTATTTAACAATAAGAGATCTTTTCGTAATGAATGATACATCTTACATCTTATGATAATTACGTAATAAAATAATATGACTTTATTTTGACCAAATGTACATAAATACACATGTGCAATTATATTTCCTTATATATACATTATTGTATTCCAGTTAAAATATGAATATTTATTTACTACTACGCTAAGGTTGAACAATTTTATTTAATTTCCCTACAGTTTGAAAACCTCGTCAAAATTGTAAAGAAATAATACACAAAAGTCTAATAATAATCTGCAAAACCTCATAATTCACGGAGTCTTTAATCAAAATCTGTTTGATATTAGGGTTGTCGCACGTGGCTACAAAAATACCATAATATTTTATTTTCCTTCCTTTTCAGTTTTTATTCGAATCTATTTTATCAAATAATAAATGTTTTTAGTGCTTTTTGCACTGAATGCCTTCTAAAACATTTTCATTTTTTCTTTATTTCCTGGTGAAACAGGATCCAAAGTTATTAAAAAATTCCCGTATACTTCGTTTTTTTCTAATATCGAATTACCCTGATAAGGAAATTTTTACTTTAAATTTCTAAAATAAGTGGCTATAAAAAATAGTTTCATATTTTATTTGCTACAGAATCTTCTTATCCGCCCAGCAATAAAGATAAATCTTTCTTTATGGTTTAAGCTTATTTTTCAAATAAATGTATATAATAAAAACACAGTTTATCCATTTTTTGTTCACCGTATGAAGAAATTGAATTCAAAATTTCACATGATTTTATTGTACATAGAGAAAACTTACTCGTACTTACTTTCTAGACACGTATACAAATATATTGGATATAATTTTGTGTGCGTGTATTCGGGGAGAATCAATACAAATCCTTTAAATTGAAAATTACGTCAGAGAGCATAAATAGCAGCAAGCGACAAAAGTGAAAATTTTAAGGTTATGAACTTTTAAATTGTACATTTCTGATTTTATATTTCAAGTTAGAGCTTTAATTATTGTTTAAATCTAACTATCAAAATTAACTGCGCCTTGAAAATAGACTCACTTTTCGTTTTGATAAAACATGTGGCAAATAACATTTTGGATGATAATAATTCTATAAAGTTACACAAAAGATATCAACATAGTTTTCAGCATCTTCCGTTTTTTTGGCCTGGAAAAATTTAATGGAAATTTTTGCCTTGTTTAATCCGTCAGATTATGACGATTTGGAATAGTAAAATTTTCTAAGATTTTTTTCCGCTTCAAAAAAGCACAAGATTCTGGCGGCTATGTATCAGGTTTTTTTTCAATATTTAACCCGGGAGAACGCGCGCAGGGCATAAAAGATCTGAAGTGCATATGGTTTTTACAATTGTAACCACTAATATTTTAAACTAATCTTCAACTTATTTTATTGCAAAATTTGTAAGACTTGTCTCAGTTTAAATAAAGTGACTGATTGTAATTTGATTTTATAGGTGACAAAGTTAAAACCATTCATACCCTGGGTAAGCGCGCGTTGTCCCGTGTTAACATACCATTAATAAGTTATTATTTTTTATGGTCATAAAGAATGCAGGTTTGTCATTGAACAGTTTACCGAAAGTTTGGAATTTTTTTATGTTTCATAAACTGTTAAAAATAGATTTCAGAACAATTTTTTTAATATGATCAAACACATGAAACCTGATAAAAATGAAACACATATGAAACTGAATAAAGAAAGTATCTATGTAAAATAGCGGAAAAAGTGCTTTCTTTAAGCATAATACATCACAGGTAGATTCTGCATTAAATTAAAAATGTGAACTATGCCGTAAAATAAGTTAATAAATGGGTGGCATGGGGGTGGGGGGAAATTCTCCAGTCTTAACTTTCTACAATAAAAAAAAACATAAGCTTCAATTTTCTTATTATAAAATTGACTTTGAGAAAATCTTACAACAATTTATGGTTCTGAAATATAAATTTTTTTATAAATGTCATGTACAAAGTTTTTTCCCCTGTCCCATAATATAACTGAAATAAAGTATTTTAAATCTTTCAAGGACGGTGGTACATTTATGAAACTAAATTTCAAATGGTACTTGAATTTTGATTTTAAAAATATTCATGATATATGTGAAATTTAACTTGTTCTTGTTTACAATTATATTTGTAAATTCCAGTGTCATTCATTTCAGCAATTTAGCTATGGAAGTGATTTAGACCTGAAATTATTAAGATAGTTTAGTTGCTGCAAAATAAATAAAAAAATATATAAAGGTATTCGCCGACATGCGTACAAAATGTCATTAGATTGGTACAAAATTTATATTATCATATGTGCATAAATAAAGGTACAAAATTGTATGATATCAGCAATATCCAAATTTTGACTGGACAACTACCGGGATTTAGGTAGATTTTAGCGCTGTTAGCTAAACAATATTAATCAATGTGAAAATTTACACAGTTAGAAATCTGCAGCTGTAGTTGCACAAGCACTCCATCGCTTGTATTGATCTCTATTTTGACCAATGAAAAGATTCCATCCATCTGTTGATAATAACGTTTTAAAAATTAAAACTTTAAAATCCAGATTCTTTACCAAAGAGTCGTTTAAAACGTTCGCTGACGCTTACGTGAAGATGTGATGATAGTTAATGCCGCACTGTAGAAGTGGGTTTTTCCCAGAAGCCGATTTACTTTTTATAAAAGAGAATCAATGAAAGATTTTCCCGCGTCAGCGCGTGACTGGCTATTGGACATCACCCACCATCACGCACTGGCGCGTGAATGGCCACTCAGCATTGGCGCCATATCACGCGCTGGCGCGTGATCGGCAACGAATGTGTTAACTAGAAGCGTTTATTTTTCATGCTGTTACTCTTACGCAGATACATGATCTTGCGAAAATTATGACTGGACTGTATTCACGTACTTTAAGCAGTGACAATTTCGCAAAAATTCAGGCTTCTAGTTGGATTCGTTAAAAACGTAAAATCTACCGGTTCCCGGCCAAGTTCTTTTTCGCTGTTCGCAAAATTAGACTGACCAATTATAAGCCTGCATTTTTGCAAACTTTTCGCTGTTTACTTCAAACAGTGAAAAGTTGAAAAAATGCTGGCTTCTGATTGGTCAATCTCATTTCGTTAAACAGTGAAAAAAATATGGAGCTAAGCCACATTTGCTGAGAGGCCAGTTCTTTCCAAAGTGCAAAATTTAACTGGATCAATTCTCGTATGCACAAAAATGGATGGTCTGCATCGATACTTACCTACATAGGAAATAGGTATCAAAAAACTGAAAATATACCTTTAAATTATCCTTAACCCTTTGAGGGGCAAGCAATTGCGTTCGAGTAATTCTGAACTCCCACCGGAAATTTGTTAAAAAGTTATATGAAAAAGAGGAAAAGCAATTTCACGACTGTTTTTCACCAAAGTTAGAAAAGTGAAATTTAATAATATTTTTCTGGTGTGAATCTTCATCAGTCGTAGGTGGTATATAATATATACCGGTGCCCCTCAAGGGGTTAAATGTCAGAGCATGAATGCTTGTGTATCAGAGTGTTTTTTATTCCGGATGCACAAAGAAATGACAGTTCATTGCTATGTGTATCGACACAGTCTTGAGATTCAGATTCAATTATTAATTTAATTATTGGAATGCTTTCAAATTTTCTTCTGACAGAATTCCTCGATATCAAAGGTGGCAAAATACGGAGATATTTGATAAGTTGAGAAGAGTCTAGACAAAAAAAAATAACGAAACATTTTGATGAGCTTGCCATTAAAGTGAATCTAACTAACTTCTTGCACTCGTATAATCGTACTTTTTCAGGCGATTATTGCCAAGTTTTAGAATATAAAAATTGAGCATTTTCTGTAGTTTGAAAAACCGTGCCTGTCAAAGCACAGTCTAAACGTAGAATATTGACACCCTCTTATAGTGGCTATTAAGTTCCGGTTATCAGATTCAAACTCAACATACAAGCACCAGTGCTCATTTCCGATGTGGTTATTGATGAATTAGATGAATGCAGATTTTTTATTAAATCATGGTGCGTTTTTGAGAATGTTTTCGTTTTTAGTTTTTATCACTGAAAGTAGAGTCTTTTAATGTGTACCAGCATATGGAAATACTTTATTCTGCATTAACTTATGGAAGCATTTTGACGGGCTCTGATTGTGTCAGGATACTTTACTGGTGGATTTACAGCTTTTCGACACCGCTTTCGATGTTCGTAGATTTCAATGTGGACCTTAAGGTTTGTTGGATGTGATGAATTTACGAAATGCGAGATCATTCCAAAGTGCTTAATCTTAACTAGACAAATTCTCACATCTACTAAACCGGAATCCCACATCGATACCAACTGACATCGAAAGTAGGTACCAAAATGATAAAAATCTGCTACTATCATGTTGTTCTGTAGAAAAAAGTATCTCCATAAGTCAATGCACAAGAATATGCATTGCTATGTGTAGTGACATTGTCTTTAGATTCAGATTTAGTCACCGGATTAGAAATTAAAATGATCTTAGATCTTGTTCAGGTAGGATTCTCGATATGCAATTGACGACACACGGGGTACAGTATGTGATTGAAACTCTTCTGGACAAATGCTAATTTCCAAGCATCTTGTTGAGCCGACCATTATCGTCAATCTTGATAACTTCTAGCAAACGTACAATCGAATTCTTTCAGGCAACTATCATCCAGATCTGTATGCTATAGTTTGGACAAAACGTATGTCGAAGAACTGTCTGGGCATTGAATGGTTTCACCCTCACATAGAGGCAGCTAACTTTAGGTTATCAGTTTCGGTTTCATCATCCAATCATCACCTATCCTTTCCGATGCCATCACTGTCTTTATGAGAATTAGATTGAACTCTTTGTCTGCTGAAGATTAGCGCGATTTTTCATAAAATCTTTCTTTTTGTTTTTTCTGACCGAAGGGGAAATTTTCTTTACTATATTAGAAAAGCATTTTACTATGCATTGATATATGGACTCATATTACTGTCAATATATGTAAGCAATCACTTTGTCGCTCTCTGATGCGTAAGTTTACTTGATGGATTGTCAACTTTTCGATACCCATTTCTGAGATCCGTAAGAATCGACGAGGACCTTAAAGTTTGATGAATGCGGTAACTTTTCGAAGAGCGAGATTTTATCTAAACAAGTTACCATATCCAAAAGACCTATAGATCTACACCGACATTGTAAGTTGCTTTCGAATAACTGAAAATGAAACAAAAAATTTACCAGCAAATTAAATGCATCGAATCCGAGCAAAATACACCAATTAGTTAACGCATTGCAAAGAGGCATCATATGTAAGTGTACATAATTTAGTATTACAGTATGAGTAACTAAAAAGTAGGAAATAAAATAAGATTTTAAAAAATATATATCAACCGACTTCAAAAAAGCGCTAAAAAGAATTAAATAACTTTTTTAATTTTGGAATGACAAAAGGTTATCCAATAAACACACATCGGATAACAGGTACTAGTATAAAATCGGTTAAATTTAATATAGATAACTTAATATCCACCAAACATTGATTTTAGGGAAAATATTTTTTACAAGAGATGAATTTATATACAGGGTGCGTAGTCTGGAAGCACCTTGTAAGGACTTTTACCAGAATTTTTATAATGTAATATTTGTTTTATTTAACGAAAAAGAAACCCTTTTCAAATTTAGCAACCAGTACTTTAAAGAATTTCTGATACTAAAAGAATTAAAATCATCTGAGTTTCTTGATGACTACGCACCCTGTATATAATTATGATTTAATTTATCAATATATACATATACAAAGTACCGTAATTTCGGGTGTATAAGCCGCGGATCAAATAATTCTTTTTGGACCCAGAAATCTTATTTAGTGATTGAAGACAAATATTTACGATGATCTAACTAGTTATAACTGTCTCTGAAAAAATTCTGGGTCGAAAAAGAATTGTTTGATCTGCGGCTTATACACCCGAAATTACGGTAATGAATTACTTATTGAAGTTGGTGGCAAATTTTTTTTAAATACAATAAAAATTGTGAATATATTGTACCTTATACCATAAGTTAAATGGTGATTATCATTATCGATTGTGATTGTTTGGCACCGACTTCAAAAAGTAATTCATTACTTTTTATATGTATATATTCATAAATTAAATCATAATTATATAAATTCATTTCTTGTAAAAAATATTTTCTCTCAAATCAATCTTTGATGGATATTAAGTTATCTATATTAAAGTTAACCGATTTTATATTAGTACCTGATATCTGATGTGTGTTTATTGGATAACCTTTTGTCATTCGAAAATTAAAAAAGTTATTTAATTCTTTTCAGCGCTTTTTTGAAGTCGGTTGATATATATTTTTAAAAATCTTATTTTATGTCAGCGCTCAGGTTATCTATTCAGGGGATGGTTGATAAGGGTTATTGTGAGTAAATGATCATTTATGCAAGTCTAAAAAGTGAACCGGTACGATTTCATCCCAAATAATTTCAATGGTAATGTCTGCAAATGTCATGAATTTGCGTTTTTATTTAATCAGGAAATTTGTCAAAATTTTTTGAGTTGTTGAAAATGCAAATACAAATTCTTTTGGGGGGGGGGGGGAGGGGGCCGCCAATAATTCGAATAATTCGAACAATTTTCAATAATTTGATTTCTAAATCTTATGTCAAATCATCTTTAAAAAAAAATTTTTTGTTACATGTTTCCTAAATCGTTTTCTTGGTCGTAATTCCAAAGTTTTGATTTCTCTCTGAAACCCTTAATTCTGCACCTACTGAGTGATTTGCAAATTTGAGGATCTCCATAAAGAGGGGATCGCTACTTTGTCTTAAAATGGTTTATGATGCAGAATTTTCACGCAATAATTAGAAATTGATGTATGACTATTTAAATATTTGAGGATATGACAATCGGATTCTTTATGACCTCATGTAGCAATAATAATTTTATATGGTCATACCATACAAGAATGTTGGCTCGATATCGAAATTGGGACGAGAGCTTAAATTATTTTATCACTACCAGAGGTTACTACATCTAATATAATCTTATGATTCTTAACTATACAAAATCTGCTCTCGATATGATAATTAGAACCAAATATGTAACAGTTTCGAACTTATTGATCAACTCCATGGTGGGAGGTGGAGATGTTCACCTGGGGGTACCCTGAACACCATCTGTAATATTTTGTTATTTCATTCATGAACGCAAAATTTGAGGGTTCTGTGAGAGTTTTGTCATGAATCTTAAGTGTATAAATATGTCGGGCACTTATGATCTTCTTTTAACCCTTTAACGTTCATTGGTTTCGCCACGAAACCACAAAATTTTAATTCCGATACGCAACACTGACACCGGTATTTTTATCTAAAAATATCCCTTTTATTTTGTATGTGAAAAATCACGTTTTCTTATTTAGAAATATATTTGTTCTTAATTACCGGTGTTAGTCATTTATTTCGACATCTTAGCAATGAAAATGCTATGGTCGTTAAAGGGTTAACCCTTTCCGGTACGGGCAAAATCTGTTAGCAAAACGAGAAATTATCCGGAATTCACAAACGATTTATTTAGATATTTTGAATTCCTTAATTTAAGCTTTTATTGTAAATGCAAAATTTTACTAAAATATTATTGATGCCGTTTGCAAGTTTGGAATTAAAATTAGGTATCCCAGACCGGGCACAGTGTGCCGGAAAAAGTTAATAAAATTTTTGGAGTGAGTTTTTTTAATACAGAGACGCCTCTGTTTATGAATCTTTATGATGTAGAACTATACAGCTAAAACAAGCAAAAGCTGTGACAATTAAATCCAAATAAAAGAAAGGTTCGAAATAGCACTGACTCACATAAGTCCCTTTTTTAGAAAAAAATGCCTTTTTTATATTAAATGTCAGTGGTCTCCAACAATTACAGCCCGAGTTAATATTTTGACTTAACTCGTGATCTTATGGTGTACAAAAATTTAAAGGACTTCTATAAACAATCTACGAGTCCTATTCCTTAAAACAATTACATATATCATACAAAATATGTATGATTGCGAAAATCTGGTTCTAAATATTTGTGCTTATTTATCGTCTGTACTAAAATTTAAAGGGCCTCAGATTAAAAAACAGACAAAGTCTCGATAATATTATATCATGTTGTCTATGCGCAGACATTTTGAGAGCGCTTTGGTAATTTGACCATGGGATAAGATTTAAATCGCACCTTTATATTTAGAAATTTTATTTTATGAGTTTTAAAAATAAAAAGACAGAGCCATCCTTGAAAATGGCCCTTTATGAATTTGAATCACAGAGTGTTTTCGGTGAGACCAAGAATCGAAATCTGAAAAACCGAAACCTATTGCTTCGTCCAAAACTCAATATTGTCAAGTGTTCCCAGATTTATTTTTAAATATTATACATATTCAGTGATTTATTCACCTTAGAGGTTTAATTTTTGCTTAAATCTAGATAGCAAAATTATTTTTTTCCCAGTAACATTGTATTTTCGCTTTCAAAAGTCATTTGCGACAAACCGCAATTTGAATGATAACACAGGCCTGCAAATTGAGAGTCATAACTTCCTCTCTAGAATTTGAGAGCTGATTCTAGGGTATTTTGGTGCGCTGATTACGAATATGTACTTAGTTTTTTTCCATCACCTTCAGATTTTTCAAAAAAGATACATATAGAAAATAGAAAAAAAAAACACACGTTTTCACAAAAAATATATATATTAAAAAGTACATTATTTTTAACATAAAAAACAACTAAAATATAATAATAACTTATTACTGGTCTAGATTACATGTAAATTTTCTTTGTGGAATCTGATCCTTTTTTCCTGGAAGCATCGGTTGTACGATTTTCGTTTAAATTTCCGGTTTGGATCGTCGCGCTTCAACAACCAGCAGTAATCCGTCATCATGCTAGTATTCCATCTTCCTTGATACCGGACTTCTAGCTCTTTCAAATCTTGGTGAAATCTTTCGCCTTGTTCTTCGCTAACGGCTCCTAGATTTTCTGGGAAGTAACAATCTCCACTCATTAGGATCGTATTCAATGTCGTACATTTTTGTCAAGCCTGGAATATTTTTACTGTACACTAAATCTTGATCTTCAGCTAAGAATGGAAGAAAATCTTTTTCTCTGTGACGGTATTTATGAAAATGAAGTACCAGGTGCAAGCATATTTCTTTCTTTTAATCGTGATCCGAGAAGTTCCGCTGCATCTTTGGGGAGATTCAAATCTCTTGTCAAGTCGTTTAAATGTGACTGGGAAAAGAGCTGACACTCGTTAGAATCTACATGAAATTCAGGATCAGATTGGTATACACTCTGTTCATCTGTATCACAGTCAGAATCTTCAATTTGTATAGTCAGAAACAGGGGCTGCACCATTTTTGAATCGCCGAAAATTGCAGGCGTAACTGATGAGACGTTTGGATAGTTTATGTCCCTTTTATTTTTAGAATTGTATCCAGTCATGTCACAACAACAAAAGTAGCAATCTTTAACATGGTCTTTAGGCTCTCTCCATAGCATAGGCGAAACGATTTTGAAGCTATTTTTCTGTCCTTTTGACCACTTGCGAAGTTCTAATAAACAAGTCGTACAAATTTTATGAGGTGTCCAAGTTTTGTCTTGGTTACTTAAAACGTATCCAAAATAACTTTTGTAAATATTTTTTACAAAGTCTGCAATGCTGTTTCGTTGTTTTTTCACCATAAATTTCCCTTAAATATAACAAAAACAATTCGGAGAATTTAAACAGCTTCGCGATGACATTTTAAAGGTTATGTTGCAAGATGCGCACTTCAACTGTTAATTTTCTAAATCAGTGCGTGTACTTATACAAAAACCCTTTGGTTTATCTTTATTACACCCTTTTCGACTAATATTTACAACAATTAGGTTATATTACCTAATCATTATGCATTAATGAGCTCATTACTAAATTAAGCCAAAATGACCCATTTTCAACATGGTTAATGTGAATTACTTATACTTATTATGTAGTAATTAACGAATTACTGTTTTGAAGTAATTTCTATGTCACCATACACTAATTAAATGCAATAAAAATTAAGCTGAAGTAATTTAATGACGTTTTATAAATTTTAAAATGTAGACGCTCAGACATTTTTCAGCAAAATCTTAAATTTTCAATATCAAAAAATCCTGACGTGATGGAATTTTTTTATTATTTTTCTCGTAATCAGCACATCAGAAACTATAGAAAACGTTACTCAGATTTCAAAGAGGAAAACCATTGCAGACCTGTGTAATCGTTACATAAGCTTTAACCGTTTCCGGCGCTGACAAATTCTGTTCGTAAAATGAGAAATTGTTGACTGACACCGGAATTTACAAAAGACTTTTTTAGAAATTAAGAATTTCCCTGATTTAGGCTGTCATTGTAAAGGTACAATTTTACTAAAATATTACTGGTGCCGTTTGTAAGTTCGGAACTAAAATTAGGTGTTGCCGGAGTGGTAACACTGCGCCGGAAAGGTTTAAAGATACATCTATCGTTATGTTTTCAGTTTTTTTTAAATAAATGTTTATATACTAAACTTATAGATTTCCAATATTTTATTTGCCGTATAATTAAAATTGAATACAAATTCATGATACTATAGAACTTTGATACAGAAAGCTTAACTACTTTCACGAATAATTCTGTAAAATTGTCTTTGAAGTTTTGATTGTAGAATAAATGAGGTGTTGATTATCAATAGGGCTCCCAAATGGTCCGCGAACTGAATATCAATAATTGTTAACAGAAAATTTCATGATATGTTTCTACAGTATGTGTGCTAGAAGTAACTTCGAAAGCTAGTTTCTTGGCAGTTTGCAAGAAAATTTAAAAAGGAAAATTTCTATAAGAAAATTCTGATGTTCAGTTGGCGGACCATTTGGGAAACACCAACTATCACAGCTGCTAATTATAGAAAAATGTTTTCCAAAATTTCGAGCGATTTTTTTTTCAAACCTTTCTTTGGCCAGTTTTGAAAATGACCAAATGGGACCAAGTTTCTTTAGCAAGAAAATAGTGATTGAATTGTGAGCGCCAGATTGAGTGGGGAATTTTATTCGCTTTTACACTCGCAACTTGACATTAAAATTACGCTGAGCCATTTGTTAAATGAATATATCATTTGAATTGTTCAGAAATTAATGAAATTCATTATACCGCTAATAGATGGCATAATATGCAATGCTGTAACAATGTAACTCATTTTCACAAAAATTTGAACTAGTCCAATCTGTCTCTCTACGCCTAAAATATAATTTTGGTAAATTAAAAACTATTTAAAGTTATCTCTTTTTCCTGTACCGAAGTTTAGCTGTAAATCAATTTAGTAATTTATTGATTTATTGATTTATTGAAATGCACACTACAGACGAATAGAATCTAAAATTATATATTTTGAGATGCAGTTTTAATTATTAATTAAACTGCAGTAGAAGTATTCGCAAATTATTTTTTCCTTTGAAAAATTCTTCTTTTAATTTTCATATACTCCCTCTGTCCCAAATTAGTTGCGACATTTGAATACTTTTGTTCTGATTACTGATATTTATGATTTCATGTTTCTGTTTTAATGTTTTTGAGAGAGCTTTACTATCTATCTACAAAATTTACTTACCTAGCATTCCCCACGACATTCCATAAATCATTATTGAAGCAGTTTAAAAAATCCCGTTTCACGTGCTACAAAGCCACGCCCATATTTGCTAATATTCTTTTAACAGTAATCAAATAAAACTATCTTCAAGCTAATCAATTGTAAATTCATTTTCAAACATTTCATTCTAACATTTCTGAAAAGTATCCTTTAGCTTGAAGATGCTGCAAACAAAATCATATTCTGTCGAATTTTTTTTTCTATTAGACTTGGCTTAATGGTGGATGAAATACTTCCTAAAACTTTTTCGCCTTGAGAATTCTGTGTACTATTGATTTACGAATTATAACAGCCTATGATAATCTTCGGAGAGATATTTTTTCGTTTTATTTGAAATCTTTGATTTAGCTATTCAGATTTTTATTTTTTTATTTATTTATTTTTTTTTTTTTTTGTCAGCATTTACAATTTTTTTTGTAAACTTACATTCTAAATATCCTCATATTTTATTTTTGACGCCTTTGCCTGCTTCTGCAAATGGAATGTGATGATGAGCATTACGATGAACGTTAAATTTAATAGTTGCAGCATTTATGGAATTATGGATTAGCTTACCAATTTTCAATCCTCACTGCAAACATCCCAGTACAGAAAGCTCTTCTTATTATTCATTTCCTTCTTCAAGATATTATTTCTTATTTCTATTACTATATATTCGAGTTCCATTGCTTTTGACACCAGTATGCATCTTTATATTCATTCTAGTATAATTTTACTGGTGTCGATTTACTAAAGTGCATCAGAATTTATCTATGACTCCGCCTACTTGAAATGTCGCAACTAATTTGGGACAAAATTTTCAACCTAAATGTCGCAACTAATTTGGGACAGAGGGAGTATTATTTTCTGCGAATATACAAAATAGCAATAGCAATACAGAAAATTAATGTTTTAAAGTAATTTCTTACAGTATATAATAAAAATACATTTTGCTCTTTATAATCAAGAAGTAAAATCATTTTTCCGTTTGAAATAATCTTGTTTTTCGTTTCCATAAATTATTGCACGTAAATATAAAACATATGTACGTTAATAAGCAAAATCATTTTTTATCTAATACATCAAGAAAATTTTTGATAACGCAGTTTATCTTTAAATATAAGTAACAGTATTGTTTTCCTTTGAGGTAATCTTGGGTTTCTTTTCATAATTTTTTTTTCACAAATATAAAGAATAACTACGTGGGGTATCATAGAGCTCCAATTACCGAACAATATTTCTAAATGCTGCCACTTTTTTAAAAGTAAAAATATTTTTACAGACGTTTTGAGAATATTTGCAAGAGAAATTTTCCACGACACACGTTTTTAAAAAATGCTGGTGCGAATAGAATATGAAAATATTCGTGTTTAATTGAAAGTTTACGATACCCCCAAGTATAATTATAAGCAAAATTAATATTTCAACACTAGAAATACCGTGAACCGTCATTTTTACGGCTACAATATAAATCTGTTTCTGTTCAAACCAGAAATTTGATTATGAAATAGGTTTAAATGTTACAAAGAAGAAAAAAGTGAAATAGCAAAGTTAACCACTTAATCGTCGCTCCCGAGACATTCACGGGCTGCAAACTGCACGGATTATATTGAGAATTGTCTGATTATCACCAGTTTATAAAATAGTTTAATTGGTTTTATTCTGGTATCATTTTACTTGTAATTAAATAAGCTGAATATTTTTTTCTAAAAAAAGTGGTGACAATAATGAAATTGAATTTTTAAACCGTAATTTAGTGCGACAATTAAGTGGTTATACTGTTTTAAATCATAATTATGATGTAAAATATTTTTAAATAACTTGACTCAAATTTCCGGTAGTTCTAGAGTTAAACTATTTTTTAAAATAAATGTAAATTATATAGTTATTATAAAATAAAGTGTTCCTTTTATGATCACCATGAAGAAAAAAATAAATATAAAAATTCATACTTTTGTAATGTACATGGAAATTTATTTATTTTTAGCTCACAGGCTATCATAGCCTGAGAGCTTATGTGCCCGTCCGTTCTGTATGTATGTTCGTACGTTCGTACGTACGTTCGTGCGTAACGCAATAACTCATGATAAAAATATCGGATCCACTTGAAATTTTGTATATAGGTATACCCTGATAAGGCGCTTCCCTGATTAGTTTTTGGAGTTCATTCGATATGTATAAGAGGGGGAACGGGGGGGCTCATGCCCCTCCCCTTAATTGATATAAACGGGATTTTCATGCAGAATTAACAGTTTTCGTTCAAAATTTAGAAATAAGATCATTCTGATGAGGCGAGTCCGTGGCTGTTATTAGGAGTTCATTGAATAAGTATAAACAGGGGGAACGGGGGTTCTAATGCCCCTACCCTTAACTTGTATAAATGGATTTGTCAAGAAGAATTGTCAGATTTCATTCAAATCTCTGAATAGTTTTGGAAGTTTAATGGTTAAATATAAAAGAGGGGAATAACTCCTCTTAAATTATATAAATGCTTAATAGGTTTTTATTAAGAATTATCCAATTGAATTTTGGATATAGACTTTTTTATGATAAAGCTTGTCCTTGATAGTTTAGGAGGTTCAATGATTAAGTATAAAAAAGGAGAAAGGGGAGAGCTGTTTCCCCTACTTAATTTGTTTTTCGAACAGAATTAACCCTTGAAAATATAAGGCTGTAATGTACAATAAGTATGTGTAGCCTGTGAGCTCAATGCCATCAGTTTAACTGGGCAATATTCTTTTTATTTTTATTTTCAAGACATTTTTGTGGAAATATTGCACACATTTTATTTGTGTTTAGAGGAATGAATTTAAAAATGCCTAATTTCTTAATTTTTAATTCTTAGCTCTTCATTCCTTAATTCTTTATTTAAAAATTCTTTAATAACGTACTTCCAAATTGAGTTTTCTCAAATGTCTCTATATTTAGGTAAAAATCATGTATATATATATATATATATATATATATATATATATAGATATATACAGAAGTATATTTCGGGTTAGAACTTTAATTATTTTTTATATCGCGCCATCAAAATTACTTTTCCCTAGAAAATAGGTTTGTTTTCGTTTCCATAAAACATTTGTAGCAAATATCAATTCGAAAGATTTATTATACGAACCTCAGTTTGCAACTTCACTACTAATTTTAATTTTAGAAAATGCTAATATATTTTCCGGTTTTCACGCTCCTTCAAATAACTTATGATTAAAAAAATGCGTATAACCACTTACCGGTTAATGTTGTTCTGAATGTGATAGTAATATGTAATTAAATGAAATGCAGCTCTGAATATAAACTTAAAAACCTGTTCTGTTTGTTTAGTTTCAACTGTGATCTAAAGGCAGAACTAAATACTAATTTCATGAAATATTGAGTTGTAACATTTAACATTTGCTTTGAAAATAAATTGCAGTTTAAATGATAAGACAAACAGAATGATATATTGCATGAAAAGCGCATAAAAATAAGCTACATGTTGCGTGTATAATTTTGTTTATTAGAATAAGGTTTTTCGTTTGTGGCATGGATTAAACAAGCAAATGTATAATTTTGATTTAAAACATAAATTACCGTAATTTCGGGTGTATAAGCCGCGGATCAAACAATTCTTTTTGGACCCAGAAATTTTATTTAATGATTGAAGACAAATATTTACGGCGATCTAAATAGTTATATTTGTTTCTTAAAAAATTCTGGGTCGAAAAAGAATTGTTTGATCTGCGGCTTATACACCCGAAATTACGGTAAATCAGTCAGTTAATAATATATTAATTACAAAAATACGGTGAGATGTTAATTAGGCAAGAAAGAATTATCATGAATCATATAACCAAATTTATAATTTAATAAGGAAAATTATTAATTAAAAATATATATTAAGGGGATACCCCATGAGGTAGTTCGTAAATATTTCAAAATATGAGTGAATCTCGAGATATATTTATTGAGGTGTAGAAAATAAACTGACAAAAAACAATTCATTGCATACACGCAGTCATTCGACTATTTTGTTTCAGAATATGCACATGAAATGGTAGAGATAATTTTGATAAAGTTTCCCCCAATGAGTACTTTGAACTCATAATGAATGTTATTTCGACTATAAGCAAAAAATAAATTTATTCATAGAATAATTAAAGTTAAAAAAATTTTAATTTGCTTTTAACTTTCTTACCTACCGGATTTTTTAGCAAAGAAAGCATACCTTAAGCCATTACCCGCTGGTGTTGTGTTCACCCAACCAGTGTTGCCAGTGGGCTACTTTTTTAAAATTCAGATTTCTTGATTGGCACCACTTTTTTGAAACGGTAAATTACATTTTGTTTTCGCCTTAATTATCATGTAATTGAATAAGACACATTTTATCATTTGTAAAATGTGGTGCCAATCGAGAATCTGAATTTAAAAATAGTAGCCCATCTGGCAACACTGCACCCAATACTCAAAATAAGAAACTAAAAGAACACTTATAATTAGTGATGGGCGATTTCGATTTTTTAAATCGATTTAATCGATACTACGGCCAACTGGATGTAATCGGTACTTTAAAATTTTTAATCGATTACTCTGAAGGTAATATAATTTTCATTTTCCTTCAAAAGTCGAAGATAAAGTAGTCGGATATGCCAATTCCAAAATTTCAGTGCATTAGTTTCTAATGATAGAACAATTAAAGAAACCTCAGAAAAAAAAACTCCTGCAAAATAGCGTTTTTTGAGTGATGTTCAACAAAAATTGATCCTGATCAATTTTTATCAGGTACCAGCTGAATCTGAATTTTGATGAAAATCCATGAAAGCGCGAGATACAGCTATTGCGAAATCATGAAAATGCAGCATATCAGCGCCACCAGTAGGGCAATTTACACCAAGAACTAAACAACACTAATCTATGTCTGGGATTTACTGAATCTAAATTTTGATGAAAATTCGTTCTTGAGATAGCACTATTGCGTTAATCCTGAATAATGCAGTATAGCAGTGCCATCGCTTGAGTGATTTCCACCAAAAGGTAATTAGCATCAAATCATATCCAGGACTAATTGCATCTAAATTTTTATGAAAGTCCGTGCATTAGTTCTTGAGAAAGTTGCTAAAATGGAAACAGGGGCTTTCGAAAAATGAACTGCGCCCGGTTGAAAGTTCCAATTTACCCCCCCCTCCCTATTAACTTTTCCTTGTGATAGGCCAGAAGTGACGTTGGTAGTAAAAATTTTGCGCCCCCTAAATTTCCGCGCTCGGGACTCCCGCCCCCTTTGCCCCCCCCCCTTTCACATGGCGCTGAGTGGAAATTGTGAAAAATGCAGAATAGCAGCGCCATCTGAGAAGCGATATACATCAAAATGTAAAAAACATCAGTTCGTGTCATGGACTAACTGAATCTGAAATTTGACGAAAATCCGTGCATTCGTTATTCAGATATAGCTGTTGCGCAGATCGCAAAAAATGCAGCATAACAGCGCCACCTCTTATTCTATATACACCAAAAATTAATTAGATTCCCTTTATATCAAGGTAAAACTAAATCTAAAGTTTTGTGGATTTCCGTACATTTGTTCCTGAGATAGAGCGGTCAGAAATTTTTGTCATATACCGACTCACAAAGTGAAAGACAGTCACACAGACAGATATTTCCTAAAAACCATGAAATCGTGTTAAAGACCTTCTAAATTATATAAATCCATCGAAAACTGGAAGTCGAAATTTTTCACGAACCAAATACTCTCTTCTTATAAAGTTACAAAAGAAAATAAAAACGTTAAATCGATTTCGATCTTTAGATTCGATTTCGATCTTTAAATTTGATTTCGATCTTTAGATTCGATTTCGATTTTTAGATTCGATTTCGATATTTAGATTCGATTTCGATCTTTAGAATCGATATCATTTTGATTTACAAAAATTAATATCTCATTTTGGAAGATTCTTAGATACCAATAGAATTGTAATTTTTTTTTTTACTTTAAATGAATCCGCGTTTCAGATCGAATCGATTTTTCCAATTTTATTGTTTTAATGGTAGTATTGATGTAAAATTAAGTATAAGAATAGATTTTTTTTTCTTTCTAGGCTAAATCAGTGTTGAATGCAGGTATTTTTCACTTTGAGGGCTATCTGTGACTCCGGAGAAAGGCATGTTTGACAGCTTTGTAAGAGAGGGGGAATTGCAATTTTGTGCATTAGAAAGAATAAAATCTCATAATTTCTGGGGGGGGGGGGGTATCCCTTGCGGGCCGCCCCATTCATCCGACGCTAAGTTAAATCGTTATATTTTTGTTTACAAATCCAGTTGTTTGAAATATTGGTTTATTATGTTTTATTTTTCACGCTGGTCTCTTCTATTTCCTCGCCCTCCCCCCCCTTCCGCGTTAGTTTTAACTTACAGAGCCGTTCGGAATATGCATACAGTTTTAAAAATGTCGAATTCTCGTTCTATTTTATTTTAGATCCACATTTTGAATCCTTGACAAAAGATAAGTAAGGGATCGTCCTTCCGCATCCGGGGGGGGGGGGGTTGTACCCTCCCCCAACATACACCTTAAAATTTCGCTCATTTAATTTTCTACCATTTTTAACTTAAAAGTTTAAGCAATTTGGCACCCCCAATGCTGTTGAACCCCCCCCCCCACGCAACTATCGATCACTCACCTAATTTTGTTAATTTCTTCACTTCATTTCAATATTTAAAAGGCTATAACTTTGCTTCTATGGGAGCTACAGTGGGGAGAAAAATTCTAGTTTAGCTAACTTTTTCTAGCCGTTCTTTTGCTATTCCAGTTTTCCGGCTTTCTCCAGAGGTCCCTTTTTTCGGGGGGGGGGGAAGGGGGGGCGTTTCTCATTTCTTGATGTAATATATCTGTAGAAAGCTTATGCTTCATACATTACAAATCTAGCACAAGAAAATTTCTCCCATCATTTTAGGTCACGCTACGGACCCATAATGGTTCAAATTTAAATTTTTCAAACTTCTTCTTCCAAAAAAAAAAAAAAAAAAAAAAAAAAAAAAAAAAAAAAAAAAAAAAATTGGTACATACCAGCGAAACTGGGGTTCGAACTCGCAATCTTTTGATTGCACACGTAATCCCTAAGCTTGTTAGCTACCGAGTGCTATCCGATTTGAATAATTCAAAAAGTAATCTACAGATATTGAAACAGTCATGAATACAAAAAGAAATAATGGCACTCTCGGAGTGCCACTATTTCTTTTTCATATTCGTCCGTTCTAACCCCCCCCCCAGTTCCTCGTTAATCTTAACTTACAGGATCGTTCAAATTGTGCTTGCGATTTAAAAAATGTCTAATCCTCGTTTTATTTTGTTATAAATCCACATTTTTAAACCTCAACAAAAGATACATTTGGGTCGAGGTCGCCCTTCCATCCGTTTGGGATTTACCTTGCCAACCTGGGTGGGGAGCATATTGTTTGTTTCTTCCACACCATCTCATGTAACATATCATTATAAAGCTTTTATCTCCTCATTTTTTTCTGTTACTACCCCTCTCCCCACCTAGTTACATACTCTTGTCACTTTTTATAGTTTCAATGAGTGTATGTTCCCTGCGAGCCACCCCATGCATTCAACACTAAGTTAAACACTATATTTTTGTTTATAAGCCCAGTTATTTGGGTTATTAGTTTATTTTTTTTTCAAGTTCGTCCGTTCTAATCCCCCGCCCCCCCCTTCCTCGCCAATCTTAACTAAATGGGCCGTTCAAAGTATGCATGTAATTTTTAAAATGTCCAATTCTCGTTCTATTCTATTGTAAATCCTCATTTTGAAACTTCGACAAAAGATACATTTGGGCTATGGTCACCCTTCCGTCAAGTTTGGGTTTTACCTGGCCCCTGGGTATGAGGCATATTTTTTGTTCTTCCAAACTATCTCGTGTAACATTTGGTTGACATTAAAAAAAAACCTTTTTTTTATTTATTTTTTATCTTTTTTTTTTTGGGGGGGGGGGTTAAACTCCTTGTTTCCCATCCCAGTTACAAGCTCTTGGCATTCTTTATCCTCGATTTAATGCCAAGTTACTCAGTGTTGTTATTAGTTGAGTTATGTGTCTCAAATTTGTCAAAGTTCTGTGTAAGTGACAACCATAAGTGATAATTATTTTTAAAATTTAAAATTCTTACTATCCGACTCTAAAATCTGCAATAGCTTAATTCTATGACTCCCTAAATGGAGATGGGGGGGTGGGAGGCGGTAGTTACGGTCCTGCCGATTGTCTAATTTTTGGAATTACTAATTTGGAGCTTCTCCGTGTGAATCTGTGAATATCGAAATATCGATTCTAGAATTGAGACATCGGTTCTTATTATGATCGATGTTGCTTTATACGATGTCGATTTTAATCTTTTCTCAAAATTTCCAGAATCGCCCATCACTACTTATAATTTACCTAGTACAAAAACGGTAAAACCTCTTAACTAATCAATATTTTTGAAAAACTTCTAAATAATGCCTATTTTTGCGAGTTTTACGGAGTTTTTAATCTTTTATCACTGGTTTTTGAAAACAGAAATTGTTACGGCTTCCCCATAACCTTGGATGTCGCGCGTCTCCTTGGTGCATTCTACTGTACTTTAGGTTTGCCGTTTTGGCAACATTGGAATATCGTCTGTTAATGTTTTGGTTTATCGGCGATCTTAGCGGACCTATCGTGTGTTCGCTTGATCCTTTTTCTTTAATTAAAATGTAAATAATTTGTAATTAATTTGTATATAAAGAATTTTTAAGTAGTATTAGTAGTAATAAATGAACCAGCGACCAAATGAGTATTTTAAATATACTCGCATCATTCGACAGTTCGTTCCAGTGTTGCCAGATGGGCTACTTTTTTTAAATTCAGATTCTTGATTGGCACCACATTTTACAAATGATAAAATGTGTCTTATTCAATTACATGATAATTAAGGCGAAAACAAAATGTAATTTACCGTTTCAAAAAAGTGGTGCCAATCAAGAAATCTGAATTTTAAAAAAGTAGCCCACTGGCAACACTGGTTCGTTCCAGAAATGTTTGCATAATTGAATCTGAAAAATGCTCGGACTAAATAATGCAAAATTTACAGCAATGATTTACTGGTGCGAACAATAAATCATGACTGCCAAAAACACGTTTCCTGTATGACATACGGGCATTTCAAGGAAGCGATCAAATAACTGTGAAATCGGCTGTTTGGAAAAATAGATGAACCAATGTTAACTGTTTTAACTGTAATTTTTCAACCGCTGTTTCTCAGTTAAATATCTTGTTATAATAGACTTAATTGAGGCTATTTCCATAGGTTTAGCACTATAAGTTACATAAGAAAAAACTGCTATGCTTGCTGTTCGTCGTTATTTTCGAGAAGATTGCTTGGCTTTATTTAATAAATTGGGTAGCTCAGATAAAATAAGTCATATTTTTCCGTTCTAAATTACTGGTATCCAATATATACTGGTAGCCACTACAAATGCTCTTAGTAATAGCCTTGAATGAACCGTAAAGTTTCAACTTTTCACTATATCCGCTACTTTAGAAACCATTGAATAAAAGGGTTCATCATATCATGGCAGCCAACACCCAACAATTACGTTTATTTCCTACCAGTATTTTTCATAAGAAAAAATCGGCTTATTTATTCCATTGTTTTCTATGATTAAATAAAACAAATTTCTCTGTAAAAAATAGTGATTGTAAAAGAGCATAAAACTTGGAAGATACGTTCATATGCGTAAAGCAGAAATTTCCTGACATTTGTGCATATTGGGGTTTGTTCCTAATGTTCTTGCGGCTGTTGATTATGATTTTTCTCGAAAGCAACGTCACCTTTTACCTCATTATCGGCTGTTCGAATCAGTGTTGCCAGTGGGCTACTTTTTTAAAATTCAGATTTCTTGATTGGCACCACTTTTTTGAAACGGTAAATTACCTTTTGTTTTCGCCTTAATTATCATGTAATTGAATAAGATACATTTTATCATTTGTAAAATGTGGTGCCAATCAAGAATCTGAATTTAAAAAAAGGTTTGTTCCTAATGTTCTTGCGGCTGTTGATTATGATTTTTCTCGAAAGCAACGTCACCTTTTACCTCATTATCGGCTGTTCGAATCAGTGTTGCCAGTGGGCTACTTTTTTAAAATTCAGATTTCTTGATTGGCACCACTTTTTTGAAACGGTAAATTACCTTTTGTTTTCGCCTTAATTATCATGTAATTGAATAAGATACATTTTATCATTTGTAAAATGTGGTGCCAATCAAGAATCTGAATTTAAAAAAAGCTGCCCATCTGGCAACACTGGTTCGAATACAAACACTTTAATATGTATTTCTTTAAAAATTTGATAAAGCTACTGGTAGGGATATCCGTGCTTTACAGACTTGCTTCCCTCGTCTGATCAACCCTTCACAGGCTATCAATATAATATATAAATTGTACTGAACACTGTTAAGTGTATTTCGGAATTACATAATTCGGTGAAAATACACCGGACTCAATCTCTGACAATTTGAGGACTGTTGTCGTGGACATTCTTTTGAAAATTTCAAGCATTTACAAGTAGTTTTCTAGTGGTATCTTCTTTTGGTAGATTTCTTCGTGTTCTAGTTTCATCTATTCATGAATTGAAGCATAAAGAATATTATTTAAAAAAAAAAAGTCATGCACAAAATATGAAGGTAAAACTGCAGTTAAGAAATTACTTACAATTTATTTATTGCAATTTTAATATCTTCAGTTTACATACATTTTTGGAAAATGGAAACTCTCTGGAAAAGTCTCTTTATTTTTTCATAACTTAAAGTTTATTGTTTGTTAGTTGTAGTATATTTATACAATTTTTAATTCGGATATTTTTTTTTTGATTAGACGGGGATCGGAGCATATAGGACAAATTTTATTGTTCTTACCAGTATTTTTTATCAGTAATCTTCATGAGATGTTTTTATAAGATACGAAATAGCCATATATAATGAAGATTAATTTTAAAAGAAACTGGTAAGAATAATAGCATTTGACCTATATGCTCCAACCTCTGGAATAGATAAATATTGAAAGAATATGTTTCATTCTTCTCAATATTCTTCACACATTTTAAAATACACTGCTCAAAACAATTAAAGGATATTGCAGTTTTAGGTGGATTTTATATCTGGGAAACTTTTTAGCTGGTTGATACATGGTCGACAGACATAGTAGGTTATATGAGAATAAATTACACATGTTTGGCAGAAAAAATGCATTTTATTGCGCATTTGTGTACAAAAGGAAAAAACACAATTTGTGCATATGAGAAAAAAAGAATAAGAAAAGATTGTTTTCTTCAAAGAAAATCATTTTCAGTAGGGGGTATGGTTTCCACGGGCGGCCAGCAACGTTGAACACCTTTGAGGCATGGACTCAATGAGGCTATTAATGACGAGTTGGGGTATTCTGCCCCACTCTTCCAGAAGAGCTCCTTCCAGTTCTCGGAGAGTTTGTGAGGGTTGTTGGCGGCCAGAAACTCGTCTTCCTAGAGCGTCCCAAACGTGCTCGATTGGATTCATGTCTGGAGAACATGCTGGCCATTCCAGTCGAACGATTCCTTCCTCGAAAAGGAAATCCTCCACCAGGTTTGCACGATGTGGCCTGCAGTTATCGTCCATTAAAATGAAGTTATCTCCGATTGCTGCAGCGTAAGGGACTACAATAGGTCTGAGGATCTCATCCCTATATCGGCGACCAGTCAGAGCTCCATCTCGAATGATGCAGAGGTCAGTGCGCCCGTCAATGGAGATGTCACCATACACCAACACTCCTCCACCGCCAAATCTGACACTTTCGTGCACGAACGCAGGATTATTCCTACTGCCACGTTCCCTCCAGATGAAAACACGCCTATTATCCGGATGCACAGAAAAACGGGACTCGTCAGAAAACAGAATATTGCTCCATTCATTTCTCCAAGCTTCTGAATCTGTCAAATGACTTCGCTGAGACATCATACTCATCGAAACAAAGCAATCACTGAATGCCGATCATCCTTCCCAGGTCGAAATTCATGCTGGTATTTGTTTGCTAGACAAGCACCAAGTGCTGTAACCCAACAAGTAAAATAGCATAAACTAGCATTACATATTTGCTGGTTCCAGCAGACTTTCCAGCAATTCATGGTGTGTATTGCCTACTTTCCTGGAAATAAGCATGAAATGCTTGCATATAGCTTGCCATGCTTTTGTTGTGCAAGCTAGTGATATAGCATGTGATGCTAGCTAGCATATAATAGCATGAAAATCTAGAAGACATAGTAATACCTAGCAATAACTAGCATATATTTGTTGCTGGTACAAGCATGATGTTTGACCTGGGTTGTCTTCATTCTCTTTTATCCAGTTGAAAGTCAAATTTCATTCGCTGCCGCTGAAGCGACGTTTTTGACGTCGAACTCAAAATTTGCATACTCCACAGTTTGAAAACCGGAAAAATTTGCATTTGTGATTCTCTTCTTCTATTTTCGGCAAAAAAAATTCGTTTATATCTTTATTTTATATAAAACTTCAAATATCCTTTAATTGTTTTGAGAAGTGTATGTAATATATATTATATTTCTAATATATATTCCAATATATGTTAAAGAGCACATTAGAAAATTCTTTGAACTATAATTTTCCCATTTAAACTGAAAACTTCGACTCTTCTTCGCTGATCATATTTCTTATTACAGCTAGCACAATAATCTAAAAATTTTCACGCTGAATGATTTAAATGCATTTTAGTACATTCGAGTGTAGAAATAATAGACTACAAAAATGCATTTATCGGTCTCATGTGTAGGAATGTATGTTTATTTTGAACAACGCATTAAAAGCTTTAATGTTTTTTAGATGGTTTATAAATAACTGATCCGCATAAACAGCCCATCAGTCCGATCTATAATCTTTCGTTTTTTTTTTTTTTTTTTGCATTGTTCAAAAAGTGTAGCTATCGATATATATTTTGTTTTAATTTATAGTATATAGTTTCGGACTGATGTAAGTTATAGTTTTATACAAGGCCACTGGTACTGTGTACTAAAAAATGACAGAATACTGCTATATCTGTCGTCGTAATACTGAAATACTATTCACTGGATAAATCTCGTAAATTACTATTTTGTGTTGACGTTTTATAATAATTTTCTGGATAATAACTATAAAATTTTTAGTTAACATTCAAAGAAGAGACACATTTAAGTAACTGAATTCATTTAACAGATTATGTTTAATGCAGAAAAGTGCAAATGAGAAAGGTACATATAATAGATGTAAGTTTTCCAAGGGGGTGAAAAAAAGTCCGGGCCAGAATTCGAACCAGGGACATATTGTCTAAAGCCGCTAATGCTCTTACAACTGATCCATCCTGGACGAACACTGGAGGACTGTTTCACCCAAATAACCTTAACGATCACATATTCTTGTCTGATACTTTGGATCATCTCAACAGAGGGTCAATATATGGAACTGCAGAAAAGGCTGCATACGAAATTATATCAGATTAATTTATAACGCGATTATTCAATCGGTAAATTACTTATAACAGATGTAAATTTTCCAAGTGGGTGAAAAAAAGTCCGAGCCAGGATTCGAACCAGGTATGTATTGGCTGAAGCCGCCAATGCTCTTCCAACTGAGCCATCCCGGACGAACACTAGAGGACTATTTCACCCAAGTAACCTTAACAATTACATAATCTGGTCTAATACTTTGTATCAGCTCAACAGAATAAATCGAAGATCAATATATGGAGTTGCAGAAAACGCTGCATATGAAATTATACCAGATCAATTTATAACACGATTATTCAATCGGTAAATTACTTATAACAGATGTAAATTTTCCAAGTGGGTGAAAAAATGTCCGAGCCTGAATTCGAACCAGGGATTTATTTGCTGAAGCCGTCAATGCTCTTCCAACTGAGTCATCCCGGACGAACACCGGAGATCTATTTCACCCAAATAACCATAACGATCACATAATCTGGTGTGATACTTTAGATCAGCTCAACATAGTAAATCGACGATCAATATATGGAGCTGCAGGATACGCTGCATACAAAATTATATTAAATTAATTTATAACACGATTATTTAATCGGTAAATTACTTATAACAGATGTAAATTTTCCAAGTGGGTGGAAATAAATCCGGACCAGGATTCGAACCTGGCCCACTTCAACGGTCCATGCTCTCCCAATGCTTGAAAGAGCATTGGCGGCTTCAGCCAGTACATCCCTGGTTAAAATCCTGGCGTGTTATAAATTAATGCAGTGGCGCAACTAGAGTGGATGTCAAAATGCCGGAACTTTTCGAAAATTCTGTTCACCTTATCTAATCCGAAAATTTTCTTTATGAATTAAGGAGAAGAACACCTTACAACATTATTGGTTTGGGCAACTACCCTGATTACACCTGGTCCACTTTTTTCGTAGGAGAGGGCGTGTTGTGGCAGCCTTCTAGCGGGACAATCTTTTTAAAAGTTACTCTTTAATTTACTTTTCTTATGTCTTTGACAACTGTCTTTGACAACTGTAACTGGAGTCTTTCTTTCAGATTGTTGGTCTGTATCGTTTTCAGAATTTTTTTATGATCGTTTTTTATTTTGTATGATAATTTTTGTAGGATGAGTCGTTACACTGACTTTGAAATCTCACTCGCAGGAAAACCTATGGATAAATCTTTAGAACTTATCTGCTCGTTAGGAATAAGTTCGGAAGCGGCTGCAAATAGATGACTTTTAAAAACATGTTTGTTCTGATTTCAGCAGAGTAAATTAAATACTCTATAGGAATAAAGAATTCAAACAGAATAAATACAAATACATACAAAATAAAAGAAATTACAAACAAGATGTACTAAATAAATACGTAACAGATATTATATATGTTTATATAGACCCAAACTCTAAGCAAAATTGATCCAGTTATACAAAACTATCATTAATAATAATTAAAATATTCAAAAACTTGCATGGAGATAGTAATACACTAGAAATATTAAAAAATAGTGTCTAAAGTGTACAGCCCTCAAAATACACTACTAATTTTTCAAATTTATAATCGTGTATCATATCCAATTTAAAGCAATTCAAAATGGTGCAACTAAAGCAACAGCGCCTTTTTTAGAAATAGATAATCTCAAGGCAAAAAAATATATAAATAAATAAAATAAAATAAATAAAAATGCTGCACAAATAACAATCTGCGCAATGAACACGTGAATTCAGATATGTTAATAGCAAAATTTTATTCTAGATTTTTTTTTTCAGTTCAACATGCACCGCACCATCACGGAGCTACAAAGAATGATTAAGTCAAGCTACAAAAAATCATAGACTGTTTATCTAAGCAAGATATATAGGTAAAAGAAGAGGGTTGCTTTCGAGAAGCGTCTTTCTAATATCCCTTTTTACGCAATATTACAGTGATTCGAAGTCTATCACGAAAAGCTAGAAAAGGTTAGGTTGGCGATATGAATTCAAACCCACTTATCCCATCTACCAGATTTGTATAAGCAGAAACTCTCAACTGTTCATGAATCACTTGCTAAAAATGATGAGGAGAATTAAAAAGCCATAATTAAAATTCAACGGCACATTCGTTTAATTACGGACGTTCAATTTATCAAAAGCAAATTATTAATGACCACTTTAGCATCCATATGTATGTAAAAAATCGATAGTTTGATTTCACATTAACTGAAAGAAATCGATTTTCAAGCAGCATATCAATCGGTGTGACATGCTATTAAAATATAAGTAAAATGATACCTTTCTGAAGGAAATGATATCTAGCTATGGAAAAATTGGAAAGTGGATATTTCAGTGTTTGTACGTTTCATGCATTTTTTATCAGAATTTTTGTAAAGTAATATTTGTGTTATTTAATGGGGGGAAATTCTATCTTCAGATTTAGCGACGAGAACTTTAAGAAATTTTTAGTACTAAAACCCCTAAATTCACCTGAATGCTTTTATGCGTACGAACGCTGTATTTACATAGCCAAAATATGCATTATGATTTAAGACTATAAGCTAACTCCAACAACACCTCCCCCTGAATGATAGGCTTGCGCACTGGCCCAAAAATGGCGGCTGTCGAAGACGGATTTTTTTAATGAATGTACTATACTCGAAGTTTAAACACAGTATTTAAAAAAATATTGTCTTATTTAACCTCAGAAAAATAAAGCGGATTAAAAAAATAATTATTGGTATCAAAATTTAAGGGAAACAGAAAAAAAATCGCATTTGACATCCGCCATTTTTGTTTGGCAACCGCCATTTTTGTGTCAGCTTTCAGGCCTTGTCTTCAGGGAGCGTTGTCCAACATCGTAATGTGCTGTAGAAGATTTTATTGCGTAAATGGGGGAATTACGAGGAAATTATGCATTTTTAAATCACTTGTCAGGCACAGATCAAATTAAAGGATTATTGTTAATACTACCGGCTTCTTTTATTTTTAAAACGTGGTTAAAATGTGTTTAATACACAAATCATATAACTTAAAACTGCACTGTCTCATTCCCATTTGATTTGCTCACGAAAGAAATCTTTGGCTGAAAAATATTTTACCTCGGTAAACATTTTAAAGTAAAATATTTCAGTATCTATAGAATAACTAAGTCAGTAATTGAGTAGTTTAACTTAGTATTTCAGTAGATTAAATAAGTAATTTTAGACTAAATTTCATATAAACAAATTTCATTATTAATCACAAACCGAGTAAACCAAGTCTATTTTGAAAAAAAATGAAATAGTCTATTTGAAATATCTATACAAATCTGTTTTATTTACTCCCACAGTAAATCAAGTCTGTTTTCATATACTTTCCTATTTATTCCATTTGTTTACAGACTAGGCTTGCTGTGGAGTAGATAAAACAGATTTTATTTACATTCAAAATGGATTATCTCATTTTTTTTTCAAAATTATATGCATGGTTAAGAGCTCTTCAAATGTCTGAATGGCATACATAAAAATAATAAGTAATTTATTGGATTTAGTTTTTGTTGTCTTCATGAAAGTTTTTATTTTATTTATAAGCTACCATAGCACAGTACTTGTAATTGTGACAGTCTATTTTCTTATTAATATATAGTGGTAATGACAATAACTGCTTTTTAATAGTTTAGTGATAATTTTTCGAATGACTTGCTTTAAGAAATCTTAACCCGCCAGGATGAGCGCGGGGTGCTTCGAAACTCCAAAGTCGCACAATGTGTTAATGGATTTTACATTGGCTTCAATAAATATTACTTATAAACATCAACTTATTTATTCGGTGACTATTGTTAAAAATTCTGCGATAATATGAATTGAAGATTATTTTTAGAAAAGTAGTGATGACAATTGTAAAAAACAATCGCACTCTGGGTGTATCAGGTTCGGCGCTCTTCCTCGCGGATTAATACGTATATGACCAACATTGCTAAATTATTTCGGAGTCTTATCCAATATTTGCATGTGGAAACCGGAAAGTAAGTATAAGAAAATGTTTCTCCTTTCTATGAGGTACATTTCAAATTTCATTTGGAAATTTTCAGTTGGATAAAATTTCCGGTTGAAAACATGTTCATCTTGGATCAGACTCCGGAATAATTTAGAGATGTTGGCATCTATGTTTAATGACATGCATAATGTCGTTTAGAACAAAACAAAAGAGAAAAAAATAAACGATGTTTTAAAAATATGAAATGATAGACAAGATTTTCTTGAAAGATAGCAGCTATATGGAACATCTTTGTATTGATATCCACTTCTAACTTTTTGCGAATTCAAGCACGTTCTATACTGATAGAGGAATTTGCATTCAACTTATGATATATATATTGTATGGAAAATCATTTTAAAGAGCCCTGTGTAAAAAATAACGACATTCTTGAAAATTTAAATCCAGTGTTTAGAAGAAGATATTCTCTCTAGTGCAAGGGATATTTTTTTAACTTCAAATTAAAGTTTAGAAATTTAGATTTATTCCCGATATCAAAGTTTCTTATTTTATCAAAACTGATAATTTTGTCGTTTTTTCCATGACAAAAATGTTACCATGAAAAAAAGATTTATTAAAATTATTTATTTGGGCAATTTGTTTCTTTTTTATGTTTATTTCATTATTTTTTTACCACTGGAATGCATGTGAGGGGTCATTTTCAAACATACAATGTGAATATATTTCAGTTCTAACCAAACATTGCAATATAAAATAAGTTTAACCCTTTCCGGCACGGGCAAAATCTGTCAGTAAAATAAGAAGTTATCAACTGACACCGGAATACATAAACGAATTTTTTAGATAATTTGAATGCCTTAATTTTAGCTTTTATTGTAAAAGCAAAATTTTACTAAAATATTATTGGTGTCGTTGGCAAGTTTGGAATTAAAATTAGGTACCTCAGAGGGGACTGGGCACAGTGTGCCGGAAAGAGTTAAAAGAAACAAAAAAAGTTAAATATATCAGTTAAACAGTTTTAAATAATAATTATCGAGTGAAACATTTTTTAATACGTTAGAAAAAATTTCGGCTATTCTAATGTTAAGAAACATTTTTGGTTTACGATGGGTTCATTTGCTTAACTTGATTTCGAGAAGTTTTGTTTCTTCTAATTTCAATGTCTGCACAGCTGTCCACATTGATTTTTATTACAACTACAATTTAATAGTAACTTCTGCCTCATTTATCGTTAAAATCAGCAAAAAAAAAAAAAAAAAAAAAAAAAAAAAGAAAAGAAAAAATCAAAAATTAAACAACATCAAAGCGTTAATAAAATTGGCACAGATTTCAGACATTTTGCTTTTTTTGCTGTCGAATTTATAGTAGTTGATGCGTTAATACAATATAGATGATTTAATTCAATAATAGATTTGAAAAATTGAATATTAACACTAGAACCGCCGGGTATTTTACTCAAGTTTCATAAAAAGGGTTTCTCACCAGAATTTTAATTTTAAACTATTTAACTTTCTTAATTAGTCTATTTTTCTGCTACACATATTTAACATATCTTATGAAGAAAATTCTGGTTTGAATCGATTATTATCAATCTGACAGGGGTCATTTTGACCCCTAATGGCAGTTCTAGTGTTAACCAATATATATATATATGTATATATACATATATATACAGGGTGTCCGAAATAAAATTTATTTTCTAGAAGATACTGACTTGAAGAATAGTTTTATTTTAAACCGCAAACGAATCGACAAATTTTTCCATTTTCTATAATTATTTTAAATTTGAACACCCCCCCCCCCTCCCTTAAACGCAGTTCAGTTTGTGCTACTTAACTACTAACGTTATTCGCATTTAGAATAACTTGTAAATTGTTTGATTGTATTCATTTGTCGTGAACATAACTGTATTATGTTTACGGATAAAGTTTTAGATATATATCCAGCTAAAGTAAATTCACGATGAATTTTCATATAAATGCATTTCAATTTTCGCTTCAAAATAATTTATTTACGAATACAGTGGCTAGAAAATTAAAATACAAAATAAATTATAGAAACAATTGCATTTTATGGAAGAATTTTTCTGAACTCAAGTAATATACATTAAACAATTTAGAGAAGCGTTGAGTTTTATTAAATTATTAGATATAACTTTGCCGCTTTCAGTATTCAAAGACATTAATTTCTGTTAAATATTTCTCTTTAAATGTTTTGGTTTATCCACGAGACCATTTTCTCTTTCGAAAATAAAGTTATTTGAACAGAATTTTAAAGAAAAACTCATAAAAGGAAATATTTTTAGCCATAAATTTGTCTGAAACATCAAATTTAACAACCTCATCATTTTCAACTCCATTTTAAGCACCTTAACCTTCCGTCTACCAGACGGGTCCATTGGACCCGACAGCAATATTTCTGGTGTCAATGGTAAAATGAGAAATTGTCGATTGACACCGGAATTTATAAAGGACTTGTCTAGATATTATGAATTCCTTAATTTAAGCTTTCATTGTAAAAGCAAAATTATATTAAAATATTACTGGTGCCGTTTGCAAGTTTGGAATTAAACTTAGGTGTTGCCGTAGATAAATGGGTGTTTTGTCTGGTAGACGGAAGGTTAAACACATACTTGTTTATTGTTAGTTTAATAGTTGTAGATCCAGAATTTTTTTAAAATGAGATGTAACTTATCACATCGTCGAAATATTTGTATTGAATCCCTAAATAATATATCTGTGTTGAAAATGGATTGTTTGATCCGCGGATTATACGCCGGAAATTATGATACTCACATACAATTTTTCGACGGTCTTTCCCCTGAAAATGCTAGGAAACGTTATTATCCTATAAATTTTGCAAAGTTCGCTTTTGAAATTCTTAAGAGGAAATCTTTAATTGAAAAATTTCTTCTCTTAAGAATAAAGAGCTCTCATTCATAAAATGGATCAAAGACTTGCGACACTTCAGTTGAACAACATCAGCGTAAGTTTTTCCTTTTGTTTCTCTTCTTGATCTTTTTATTTTTGTTACTCAGGATATGATAAATTTTATACGATGAAAGAGTTTAAATAAATTTTAAATACAATTACAAAATTTTAATGACAATATGCTCTTAAGTTTCCAGAGTGTTTCTGATAAATTTACAACATTTTTTAATTTTATTGATCCTCGTTTATAAATGTCTGAGATTTATTTTTTCATTAAGATCCACATTGCACATTGCTGATTATTAGTGTATTGTTGTTTAACTATTTGAACTTTAGGTATAAATTTCTTAAAAATGGTCTGAATTTTTTTTCTCGTTACTATCCTCCATACAAATTACTAATTATTAGTGTATTGTTCTTTACTTCTGTGAGCTTTGGTGTTGAATTCCTTCAAAAAAAGTCTGATTTTTTTTCTCATTACGACCTTCACTGAAAATTGCTGATTATTAGTTTATTGTTCTGTAACCCTTCGAACTTTGGGGGGGGGGGAGTAAAATTTAAGCAAAAGTTTCGGCCTATGATAAACTTAAAATAATGCATTAATCTATATTCAAATAGACGTGGTTGAACATTCAGGTGCCAATGTGACATTTGGCGATTAAAATTAAATGGGAAGAAATTCACACATCAGAGCTCAAGGGATTAACCCTTTAATCTCTGCGAGGTGAATTTTTCCATGATATCCAAATGTCACATAAGTATCAGTATTTTGAAAACAAAAGTCTCTCATTATAATGTACACAGAGCGGGGGGGGGGGAGAAATGCATTAGTTTATTTTGCAATGAATTTGGCCGAAAATTTCGTTGCCAATGTGATATTTAGAAATTAAAGTTAAGCGGGAAGAAACTCGCCCATGAAAGTTTAAATGGGAAAATAGGAAGTCCCGTCTTTGGTAGGTAATCATACAGTGGTAATCTTATGCAATCTAAGAAATAATTTAACAAAAATTATTCTGTATTTCCGTTAATGTTACAAGGAAATCATGTAGTCATGGTACCTTATTTAAACAAATAACTTCGATATACAATATACTACTTGTAGAGTCGTGGAAAAAAGGTAAACATTCCCTACTAACTCCTCAACAAATTATCGTAGGTAAAAGTTACTGGTATAGAGCGATTGTAAATAAAGTCCACTTTTAAATAACGTATATAAAATTTGGTTAGGGGGCTATCTACAAACTCGAACGAACCCAACCATATTTTTTTCAATGCAATACCCAATTTTAATAAAATATTTTAAACTTCGCTGCACACAATATCTAGATACCAAATTTCAAGTAATTTAAATGATAAGTTTTTGAATAATTAACATTCTAAATATAGTAACTTAGAACGTTAAATTATGTATTTTTTTATTAATATATTCTGAAATTATACTTTTACTGTGCTAATTTTTTATGTAGCAATAATTATAAAATGCACAAAAATAAATATGATAAATTTACAATTTTTATAATTTTATGATATGAGTTATGAAATTAATATTCGAAAAAAATTTGAATTTCAAACTATAATTTTCTTAGGTATTTAAATTTATTAAATCCTGTTTTATGGAAATAAAAATTTCTAATTTTTCTTCCAAGTAGTTTACAAATTATCCTTTAAATACGGCACAATGAATGGTTAAGGGGACTCTACCATAGAAGTGACTCGATATTTTGAAACTTCTAATGTTTTCTTGTAATACAGCAGTCTTCAGTGACTGCTTGAATGGGAACTAAAATGCATTGATCATGGAGAGTGCTCTCTCGGTCAACAATCGAGTACCAAACTTCAATTTGTATAAAACCCTAAAATATGCCCTTTTTAAAGTAATTTCTTGGAAACTTATCCTACGAATCTAATGAAAGTTTGTTTTAAGCTAATTGAAGTGTGTAGAGTTCATTTATGTTGTCCGAATTGGGTACTGCTATTGAAGAAACAAAGTTAAGGTTCGTTCTATTATGTTGATGATTGTCTAAGCAACTTTTATATACATCTTCTAGAAATAAACTTTATATTCGTCATTTGGTGCCAGTGCCTTTCTTCTACAATATTTTTTTGCAGAATTAACCCATTGCTGCCCAACACCTTTTGCGCAAATTTTATTCGGTTGGCACCACTATTTTTAAAAGAATTAAGTTTAGTTGGTTAATTACGAAAATATTTCAATTAAATAAAACAAAGATTGCTGTTCTTTTTTACCGGTGTCTAAAACAATGTTACGTGCACCTTTTGAAGCGTCCCTAAAAAGGGACGCTAGGCACTAATGGGTTAATAGGGGGTGTTTATCTTTTTTCCACGATTGTACGAATACAAATTTATACATTTTTTTCTGATATCTACAACATCGACGCAATGTTATGTCTCGTGGTAAAAAAGCTAGTATGATATTTTGTTATTTTTTATGTGACTTGAATCACGAGACACCAACTGTTCATAACCTACATTATAAATGAAAAGCCTGCCAGGTCGTAACGTGGATGCCATTTTGATGGTGACAATATCTAAGGAATTAATTCAACTTTTCCTGAAAATTTTTAAAGCTTCTAAACATCTCACGGTTGGCAGTTTCGCTGGAAATAAAGAATAGTATTTTATATTATATTTAATAAGTGAGATTCAGCGATCTAATACAGTAAAATTCACTCTTTAATATTCCCGTTATGAATTTGAAGTTTCGGAATAAAAATTGAGGCCCTGATCGCACCCTAAATTTTTACACCGTCAATTAGGTGATGGAGAGCTTTAAGCATTTCGGCTCAGAAGTCCCACTCACGAGAATGCCTAATATTAAGAATATTTTAACACAAGAAACAATATTTTAACAAAGAATATTTTAAAAGAATTTGGCTTTCACAATGAAAACTTTGTAAAAAGACAGTTTGTAAATTCCGGTGTCAGTCAATAATTTCTCAATTCAGAATAAAATTTGTCTCCGGAAAGGGTTAAAATATAAGTTGTTTCAAAACTTTTCGCAAATTGTTTGAAGAACGTATCGTTATTTCATAAATTTTTATTGGCTTTAAAATATTTTTCTGGCAAGATTCTTTAAAATCGTGTATATCGAAAACAGACGATTATGAAAAAAATCCGTTTATAGTTAAATTAATAGAAATACAGGGTGGTTCAAATTAAAGTATCCCTGTTCGAGACGCCCTAGAAAGAGAAGCAGTGGATGAAACAACTTTATATTTGGAGCATATACATATCAGGCCAAGGAAACTGATTGTTACAATAAAAAAATTTAGTTCAAAAAAGACCACCAGGGGATAAAAAGGCGCTGCGATCTGCTTAAGATAAGAAAAATATAAATTGACTAAAGATGTGAACATCTTGGTGCTAATGGGCTGATTCCCACCAATATTATTTAACAATATTATTCGCTTAAATTTTATTGGTATATGATAATTAATTTTATTAGCAATCTTATTAGGCGAAGAATACAAAAAATGTAGTGGTGGGAATTCAAAGTATCAGTAATTAACATTTTTTTAATTTCTTTACTCGAATCATGCTAAATAGGAGAAAATAAGAATATTCCAATTCACACCTAGGTAAAATAATCTGCATGTAAAGATTTTTTTTTAAATATAGACTACCTACACTGTGTATTCCGTGCTTATTTGTTTGCGTGCGCAGTACCTGAGAGGCGGGATAAAGGAACGTTGTAACAGATAGAAAGAAGGGTAAGTAAATTTGAAACATTTTGAGTCGCCACGATGGTTCTCCGTTTTTCTTAGACTGCTTTACTGCTAAAGCTTTTTTACCAAAATAACAATAATGCTGCCAAAGCGTTTCGTTTGTACCGACAGTAGAGATCTTTGTCCAGTCACACCATGTGCTCTGCGACGTATTGTCAAATGCTTTGAGGAAATTTGTAGCTCTGCAGTTCAAGCAGACCGAGGAAGAAAAAAAATGATATCCCAGCCGAAAGATGACATCACAATCGCTGTTGTTGATTTACTACAAACTGCCGTATTGAGGTATGTGCGTGTATCACTCAAGGCTGATCACAATAAGATTCGTTGATTTCAAGAAATAAAACCTGCATAATGATCTTTGTGAAACGATAGCTTTGACGTTCTTGGCAAGGATGGAGAGGAATAAGAATTGGCCATGGAACATCATATTGACCAATGTGGTTAACTTTAACATGTGTGGAACAGTGGATACAAAAAACTGTCGTATATAGTCTACCGAGAATCCTCACCATATCCAACAAATGCCTCTGCATTCTCCGCATGTTACTGTCTGGAACACTGCGACCTCTTTGACTGGACCTTTTTTCATTGAGGAAAACATTCCTCAGGAACCAAAAACCTGGTCCGTAAATGCAGCACGTTATCGGGACATGTTGCATGTTGCAACAGTGGTCATTCCAGAAGTCCAGGGTGCATCGCTACAACAGCATTCCAACAAGATGAAGCGCCAACTCACATTGGACGTGAAGCACAAAAATTACTGCGATGCTATTTTACGGAAGATCGCATTATAAGCCTTGCATTTCTTATAAGATGGTATCCATGTTCACCTGACTTGACGACGTGTGATTTTTGGCTTTGATGTAACCTCAAAGATAAAGTTTATCGAGAAGACATAGGAAATCAGTCTGATTAGAGTGTTTTGATTTTCTTGGTTGCGTAATATCAAAGGGTTTTAAAATCGAGGCGAAAAAGGTCCATTTCCCACCGCTAAGTTTTTAGTATTCTTCGCCTAATAACCACACTAATAAAATTAATCGCAGTACATACTAATAAAATCTAAACGGTTATTACTATTAACACTAGAACCGCGTCGACGGGTCATTTTGACCCGTATCATGTGGAGAGATGTCCATTCGAACTAGAAAACTTTTAAAAAAATAAGCTAAATATATTTTGAGCAAAAATAGTTTCAATAAATAAATTAAACAGTTTTAAGTTAAAATTCCGGTGAGAAATATTTTTAAAAAATTGAATGAATTTTCCCGCGGTTCTAGTGTTAAAAATTATTAGTGCGAATCAGCCTTTTGGCACCAATATGTTTATATCCTTGGTCGTGTTACAATTTTTTTATCTTACAACCAGTAGCAGCTCGTCAGGGAGTGCTGCATCCGATTTTTCAAACCACTAAAGTTTAACAGAATCTTTCACATTATTTATTCGACAAATTTTGTTGATTAAATAAAACTAAAATAACCATACAATTTTATTGGTGTGAATAAATTGATGCAGCACCCCCTGGCCGGCCGCTACTGCTTACAACGATCACAGCGCCTTATTATCCCCTGGTGGCCTTTGTTTGAACTAAAAAAATTCTTTGCCCCATTCAATTTTCCATGGTCTGATATGTATATCTTCCAAATATAAATACATTTCATCCAGTACTTCTCTCGCTAGGGCGTCGCAAACAGGGATACTTTAATTTGAACCATCCTGTAGCCCGTCATTTGTTTACAACTTATATGACATAACAAAACTGAAACAGGCTTGAATAAATGAGACTATAAAATGCATAACTATTGCTTTTAAAAAATTTCAAAACTTTATTCAAATTATTACTATATTTCATACAAATATGATATTTGTTGTATTATGGGGTATTTAAATAAAATATTAATCCTTTGAATGCGAGAAATAGAGGACTGCCACAGTTGACTATTTTTACGTTTTGCTCCTTCCACTTAAAAAAAAAATACACTATATTGCCATTGATTATTGGACACTTGCGATTTTAGACATTTTACTAAATATCTAGAAAAATACATGAGGAATCATCTCGAAACTCTTATTGTATAAATATAATAGTATACGCCATACATCGCTGTGAATATTTTTTACCGAAACTCCATAGGGGACCGTCAACAAATTAAAAAAGAATGAATATCTTTTGAATAACCCTGTCAAAACTAATGTAGCAAAAGCGCTCAAACTCTAGATTACGATTGAATGCCTTATTGTAATACGCCATGTTCATTTTTATGCAAATAGCATGCATACTCGCAGAGTAATTAAGGTTTTTAGAAAAATGGTCCCAAATTTTTCCAAGTTTCTTCCTTATAATTTTCAGAGTTCTTAATATAAAATAATATTTTTTTCAGAAAATATGACAAACAACATTGCACACAGTACCTTGTTATCAGAATTAAAAAATAATGAAAATTTTGTACAAAATGAGTAGGTTTACTAAATAATTTTTTACTGCGCATGCGTCAACGATATCAAAATTTCTTTTGCATATTATGTTAGCTAAATGTATAGAGCAACTTTTGTGAAAGTCACAAGATCATAACTTGAACATTCTGAAAATAATCGTCAATTGAATTAGTTGAAAATCCGTTATTCTCAAAATGAAGCAAAAACAAGAGGGGTTGTATATATATATTCATTGATTAGTGTCAATATAGAATACACAATACGGGATGTTACGACTACTTTTGGATAAAATCCCTCATTTTTTTGCTTCATTTTGGAAACAACGGATTTTGTCCTTTTTCTATAGACGATTACTTTCAGAATTTTCAAGCTATAATTTTGAGACTTTTACAAAAGTTGCTCTATACATTTAGCTAACATAATATGCAAATGAAATTTTGATATCTTTGACGCATGCGCAGTAAAAAATTATTTAGTAAACCTACTCATTTTTCATACAATTTTTATTATTTTTTAATTCTGATTACAGGGTACTGTCTGCAATGTTGTTTGTCCTATTTTCTGAAAAAAATATTATTTTATATTAAGAACTATGAAAATTATAAGGAAAAAACTTGGAAAAATTTGGGACCATTTTTATAAAAACCTTAATTACTCTGCGAGTATGCATGTTATTTGCATAAAAATGAACACAGTGTATTACAATAAGGCATTCAATCATAATCTAGAGTTTGAGCACTTTTGCTACATTAGTTTTGACAGGGTTATTCATAAGATATTCATTCTTTTTTAATTTGTTGACGATCCCCTATGGAGTTTCGGTAAAAAAATCTTCACGGCGATGTATGGCGAATACAATTATATTTATACACTAAGAGTTTCGAGATGATTCCTCATGTATGTTTCTAGATATTTAGTAAAATGTCTAAAATCGCAAGTGTCCAATAATCAATGGAAATATAAACTATATTACTATAGCAAATGTCGGCAAAACCGTAGTAAAAGTTTTTAGTTTTGGAAAAGTAGTGCGAAATAAAATTTAAATCTCCGAGCGAGTTAGTAGACCCCTCAGAGGATGTACTGTAGCATTAAAAGGGTTAAATCTTAGAAAATATCTAATATCTGTACATTTAAAAGACCAGACTGTTTTATTTAGTCATCTGACCTGAGAATTCTACTGAAACGAGTTTGATAATTATTTTTAAAAATGAAAGGACGTTATGTACAATGTTGATTGTCATACTTTCTGAAAATATCATTGTGTTTTATGAAGAAATCGTCAAATTATAAGCAAAAAAATTGGAAAAATTTGCGACAGTTTTTATAAAAACCTTAATATCTCTAAGAGTTCACATGCTATATTCATAAAAATTAACACAGTTTATTTTAAATAATCCACTAAATCATAATCCGCAATTTGAACTCTTTAGCTTCATTAGTTTTGACGGGGTTATCCAAAAGATCTTCGTTCTTTTTCAATTTGTTGATGGTGCCCTGTTGGATTTCGGGGAAATATCTTCGCAAAAATATGTGATAGGGGAGAGTGGGGATACTTGAGCATAGGGGATACTTGAGCCACCCCCTTTATCTCTACAGTTGTTCAATTTTTCTTTCTAAAACTGGCAACATGGTAACATATTTATAGTTCTGAACATGTAAAAAAGAAATCATATACCTTGGTACCATTTTTAAAGTATGGTGATTAACCCTTTGAGCTCTGCTGGTAGAATTTTCTACCACAAAATTTTAATTCTGAAATGTCACAACGACACCAGAAAATTCGACCAAATTTATTTGAAAAAGGTTTAATGCATTTTTTCGCGTATATTGTAAATCGGTTTTTTTCTTTGCAAAATACTGGTGCGAATGTGACATCTGGCTCAAGTATCCCCATGGAGGGGATACTTGAGCCACAATGTAAAAGAAAAAGTAAAAATTTATTAGACATAGAAAAATAGTTCAAAATTAATTGAAAGTGGTTTTCAATTGAAGAAAAAATATCAAATTTTCATTTTCAATATTTTATTTTGTTCTAAGAAATTCTAAAAAATTTTAAAAAATTAAAATTTAAAAAATGGCTCAAGTATCCCCATCTTCCCCTATATACTATTTTCTTTACACACCTGGAGTTTCAGAATAATTCCTTATGTCGCAAGTGTCAATATTGTTTTTTCTTTGCTAAGACTGTAGTTTTCTTCGCTTAAATATTATAAGCATTTTTAGAAAAAAATTAGTCGAAAAATAACACATAAAATTTAGTGGTGAGAGACTGTTATCTGGCGTTATGAATTTTAGATCACTTCCTATCTATCTGTATTATAAAGGCCAAACATAGTATTTGTGCATAACGCAAACGTCATTTTGAAATGGAAATACTTTGAAATTTAAAATGAAATTTCAGTTTGCAATTTATAGTACTGCAACTTTTTTAACTTCTAAACATCACTCATTTTAATTTTTTACTCACCGTATAGAGAAAAAATGTATTTTTAGGTGCAATTTGTTTGAAAACTGCATTTCATTTGTTTTTGTGATTTTTTTTTTTTTTTTTTTTTTTGCAATTTTTTAATACTGTTTTTGTAATTGTAGCATCAGAAATAATCCTTTTCTATTAAAAACAAAAGGAGAAAATTGAAAAGAAGATTACTTTATCCTTTTGTTGTCATTTTCTCATTAAAAGCATAAAAAATCGAAATTTAAATATGTGCTATGTCACCAGTGTTTCCAGATGGGCTACTTTTTTTAAATTGAGATTCTTGATTGGCACCACTTTTTACAAATGATAAAATGTGACTTATTCATTGACATGAAATTAGGGCGAAAACAAAAGACAATTTATCGTTTCAAACAAGTGGTGCCAATCAACAAATCCGAATTTTAAAAAAGTAGCCCACTGGCAACACTGTATGTCACGAACGTCGTCTGTTATAAAATCCGATAAATTTTGGCTGGAAAATTTGAGGAAATTTTTTTATGATGGAGTCAAAATGGAATAACTTTAGATGTTTTTCATTTTAGAATACCAAGCATAGTAAACTTAATGCATTATTTTATCACAAGAACAGATCTTTATTATATTTTATTCTTTACATATACGTTTGAAATTTGATTTTATTAACTACTAAAACTGAGTTTTATATAAATAGTTTTCTGTTATTTTTAGGTTAAATATCATTTGTTTACGAGTTAGACTTTCCAATAGAAAGTCCATTTTCTATTGTAATTAATTTTGTAGGTTTACTATAAATCAATGAAATAGTTCCTTCTTAAATATTTTATATTGTAGAAAATCGATGGCTTCTGCCTTGTATTTATAATATTACAGTTAATCTGTTAAGAGTACTTCTTTGTATTAGTTTTAAAGAAATATTTCAAAGAGAAATAAATGCGTATGTCAAAACTATTTTTTATATCCAATTATATAACATGACATCAGAAAGATAAAATATTCATATATTTTTATGTGAGATAAGTTATTAATGGATTATAAATTTGTGCAAATGCACAGTTATAAATACTAATGGTGAAAATTAAATAAACCACTTTACTTTTCCGAATAATTTACATATATTTTGAATTTATAAAGAAAATATACCGACTAATCTTTTTTATACAAAGGCTAAATATTATCATACTTTTTTAAATAAAATCTTACGATAAGATTTAACTGGGGAATAAGTTTCCATAATTGGCTTCATTAAATATTTGTTATCTGCAGATTAAAAAGTAAATGATGCAAAACAGCATGTTAAAATTTATATTATATTAAATAAATACACTCATTTCTATCAGCTATAAAATATTTACGTTTTCTGTAAATACTAAGAGCGGTAAATGTATAAAAATATGCATAATAAATCTGTAATTTTATCATTTAATTCACCCCAATGGGACATCATGGTATGGAAAAAGCTGTTTCACTCGCAGAGATAATCATGGTTTTATTATTTTGACAATCATGGTTTTATCGTACCACGTACGGTTAAATCCTGATTTAATATTTTCACCAGTAAATTTTTATTGTAATTTTTTATTGTTTAATCTGAGCGTTTTCCTGGTTCAATTAGGTGAAAATTTCTGTTTTTCAAGAACCAGTGATAAAAGATTAAAAATTATATAAAATACGCTCATTCCGTATGGGTTAAGGCGGAAATAATCAAATTTATATTTTACATATATCATCTTTATTTTTATTTGTAATTGTCTTTTTTTTTCAGGTATTATGTTTAAAAATAGCATGAAAATGTTATTTTTCAAATTAAAAAACCAGCATTATTTGATTTTTTTTTAATATTGATCAGTTAAGTGTTTAAAAATAAACAAATATCGTAACATTAAATATTGCGATTCTTCATTTAAAATTAAACGATGCACTTGTACAGTTTATGTACTTGTACAGTTGTATGTACAATAGATGCTCAATAGAGTGTAGCATATGCTAATTTTGGAAACAGCCCATCGTCCCTTTGCTTACTCTTGGGAAAACCGGATTTCGATACAATTCTATCGATGAATACTTTCAGAATTTTCAAGCATGTTTCAAAAATTTTTACAAACGTTACTGTATGCATTGAGCTAATAAATTATGTACTTCATAAATATATTTTTATTGCATTCGAGGATGCGCAGTGAAACATTATTTAGAGATCCTGCTTATTTTTCTTTCAATATTTATTATTTTTTAATAAAAAAAATGGAAATTTTTTTTTATAAAACCTTTATTTTTCCACTAGTATGCGTGATATCCTAATAAAAATGAAAAAAGTACATAACAAAAAGCTTCCTAATCATGCGAAAGAGTTTCAACGCTTTTGCGACATTAGTTCTTACAGGGTAACATAAAAGATATTCGTTTTTCTGCAATTTATTTACGGAGCTCCAGGAGGTTTTGGGGGAAAATATTCACGGAAATATAACAAGGTTATAATGCTGTTTACACACTTGAAGTTCCCGGATAATCCCTCATTTATTTTGCTAAATATTTAACAAAAAGTTTAAAATCGCAAGTGACCGGTCATCATTAAAAACTGTAAGGTGAGCAAAAAATCTTATTTTTTCTGTAAATTTCAAAACAAATTATTCTTTTTTTTTCATTATAATATGTATCATCAAGCTGAAAAACTGATGAAAAGGGCAACAGAATTCAACTGTGAGTACTTCATTTCGAAAATAAAGCAATTGTACAAAAAAACACTATTTTTACCTGTGTAAAAACTTTAAGGACAGCAAAATAATTGCAATACAGTAACAGAAGTAACAAATATTTTATGTATTACGTACCCACCTATGAGTTTAATGATAGTAAATATTTCATCATTACTCGACATCATTAATTTTTCGCACTGTTCGGGACTGGTTTTGTACTATTCATCTTCAATCGTAGATCTAAGTTGTGATACTGAGGAAAAATACCTTCCATTTTTATAAACTTGTCTTGTTACATCCCCCCATAAGTTATCGATAATGTTTAAATCAGGACTTCTTAGCGGCCATTGCAATACTTCAATATTTTTCTAATGGAACTGAAACATTTTCTCACGTGGATAGGCGCATTTTCTCGCTGGTTTTTTCCTGCTAGAAGTGTTGCAACAAATGAAAGATGGTTAGAAAGTTTGTATATACACTATATGGCCAACGGTGATCGGCCACTTGTGATTTTAGCCGTTTTGTTAAATATCTAGAAAAATATTTGAGGAATTATTCTAAAACTCATAGTGCTTAAGCAGAATAGTACAGGTCATATATTTCCCTGAAGATATTGTCTCGAAATCCCATACGGGACCGTCTCAAATTGAAAATAACGAAGATGTTTTGCATAACACTTCCAAAACTAAGGAAGAAAAAGCGACCAAACTACAGATTATGATTACATGCCTTATTGTAATTAATTATGTTCATTTTTATGAGGATAGCATGTATACCCGTTGAGAAACTAAGGTTTCTATAAAAGCAGTCCCAAATTTTCAGAGTTCTTAATATAAAAAAAAATATGTTCAGTAAATATGACAAATAATTTTGTACATAATACTCTGTAACCAGAACAAAAAATTAATAAAAATTGTAGGAAAAATCAGCAGGTTTAGTATACAATGTTTCACTGCGCATGCGTCACCGCAATCAGAACGTAATTTGCAAGTCTCAAAAACATAGTTTGAAAAATATGAAAACAATCGTCGATAGAATAAGCTTAAAATCCATTATTCCACAAAATAAAGCAAAAAGATGTGGGGTTGTATCCTAACGTACGTGCAAAATTGTGTATGCTATATTCACACTAATCAATGAATATATGGATACAGTGCCTCATCTTTTTGCTTCATTTTGGGAATAACGGATTTTTAGTTCATTCTATTGACGATTATTTTCAGAATTTTCAAACTATTATTTGAGACTTTTACAAAAGTTGCTCAATACATTTAGCTAACACATTATGCAAATTACATTCTGATTGAGTTGACGCATGCGCAGTGAAACACCATATAGTAAACCAGTTCATTTGCTACAATTTTTGTTATTTTATAATTCTGATTACATGGTTTTATGCACATTATTATTTGTCATATTTTCTGAGTATAAAACTATTTATATTAAAAACTCGGAAAAATTATAAGCATAAACTTGAAAATTTTTTAGACTGTTTTTCTAAAAATCTTAATTTCTCTACAAGTGTACATGTTATCCTCATAAAAAGTAACACAGTTTATTACAATAAGCGACTTAATCATAATCTGCAGTTTGGACTCTTTTGTTACATTAGTTTTGACAGGGTTATGCAAAATATCTTCTTTGATTTTTTTCAGTTAGTTGATTTTCCCCTATAAAATTTCGAGAAAAAATTTACGGAAATATATGACCTTCACTATTCTATTTACACACCTGGATTTTCAGAATAATTCCTCATATATTTTTCTAGATATTTAACCAAACGTCTAAAATTGCAAGTGGCCGGTCATCTATAGCCATATAGAGTACGTCTTTGAATTAAATATTCCAGAAATATATACAGGTGACTCCCCATAAAAGATTTAAAATCAGCCCCATGTCGCAATGAATCCGTCAACTAACTGATGTTTTGAGAATATCTCTTTTTATTTTCTCAAATTTTATCAGCATATTTTCAAACCATCAAGACCATTTATCTTCCACTTATTATCGGAGAAAATGACCTGCAGTGATTTGTCATCACTTGTGTTACAATCTATAAACACTGGAGTTTCTGGCTGGTTTATTTTGTTATAATGTTAAAAGCAAATAAACTGACAGAATATTAAAAACTTGCTGTTGACTCTTTTGTTGTGTACAGATATGAGTTGCAGCTATGTTTAAACAAGAATAGGAAAGTCTAATGCTGTCATCAACAATTTTCTAACGTTAAAAAGCGAATATGGAAAAAATCCGTTGGAGACAGGCCATTTGCCTTATTATCCAGTGATAAAAGAAGAATTTTAACTGTAGCATCTACTGTAAAATGCTTGAGTAAAGAAATTCTACAAAAGGTTGGCTTTAAAATATAAAATAAAACTCTCTGTAATACAATTAATTGATGTGAGAATTTCTAATACACGGCTAAATTGGAAAACCTCTTTAACTCATTACTAACTTGCCACAAAGTCGAGCATTTACAGTTTGTAACACAAGTGATGACTTGCTACGACAAATAGCTGCAAGTAATTTTCTCCGATAAAAAGTATAGAAACCTATATGGTCCTGATGGCTGGAGAGATTTTTGGGATGATTTAAAAAAATATATTAAAACCTCAGTTAGGTGATGGATTAATTGCAATATGCGGAAGCTTTTCGTTCAACGACGTAATGTCACCTGTATATCTTTCAGGAAAATTTAATTCAAAGACACAAATATATTTTTTTCCTGAACATCTTTCATTTGTTCCAACACCTCTGGCAGGAAAAAACCACGGATATATTAGTGAAATAATACGCCTATCTACACAGGCCATGGACAAGAGACAACACTTTAGTTTCATAAGAAAAATATTGTATTTTTGAAAAGGCTGCTCAGAAATTCTGATTTAAATCCTATCGATAATTTCTGGCGAGATATAGCAAGAGTAGTTTATAAAAAAGAAAGGCATTTTTCAAGAGCATCAGAACTTAAATCTACGATTGAAGATGAGTGGCAAAAAACAATCCCGAACAGTTCAAAAAATAATTATGTCGAAGAATGATGGAATATTTGCAATCATTAAACTCATAGGTGAGTGCATAATATATTTAAAATTTCTTTTTTCCGTTACTACATTGAATTTATTTTTCTCTCCTCTTTCTACACAGGCAAAAATACTGTTTTTTGTACAATTACTTTATTTTCGTAGGAAAATACTCACAGTTGAATTTTGCTGATTTTTTAATATGCTTTTTAGCTTGATGATACATCTTATAAGGAAAAAGTTTTTTTGTTGTAAAATTTGCTAAAAAAAATTAATATTTTTACTGTCCTTATTCTTTTTAAGCACAGTATATATCTGCTTTATGTAACTAAATGACTAATAAATAAGGAACTGTAACTGTGGAAACATATGGAAAATCTACGATGTGTTATGAGTGCTTCATGTTGTAAAAATGATTAATCTTACATAATAATTATTGGTTTGCTAAAAAACCTACTTTCACGCCTACCAACACTACATGTTTTCGAGTATTACGATTTGAGAATAATCCGTAATGGATTCTTTATTCAATCCCTAATAAATTGTCTTGAATATTTTTTTTTGAACAATTACTTTATTTTCGTAATAAAATACTCACAGTTGAATTTTGCTGATTTTTAATATGCTTTTTAGCTTGATGGTGCATCTTATAAGGAAAAAAGCCAATTCTCTATCCTAAAATTAGTACTAAAAAACGAAAATTTAAGAGTACATATTTTCCATTAAATATACTTTAACCCTTTAACGTTCATTGGTTTCGACACGAAACCACAAAATTTTAATTCCGATACGCAACACTGACACCGGTATTTTTATCGAGAAATATCCCTTTTATTTTGTATGTGAAAAATCACGTTTTCTTATTTAGAAATATATTTGTTCTTAATTACCGGTGTCGTTCATTTATTTCGACATCTTAGCAATGAAAATGCTATAATCGTTAAAGGGTTAACCCTTTCCGACACACTGTGCCCGGTCTGGGATACCTAATTTTAATTCCAAACTTGCAAGCGGCACCAATAATATTTTCGTAAAATTTTGCATTTACAATAAAAGCTTAAATTAAGAAATTTAAAATATCTAAATAAATCGTTTGTGAATTCCGGTGTCAGTCGAAAATTTCTCGTTTTGCTACCAGATTTTGCCCGAGAGAGAATGGGTTAAATAAAATCACAAATGGAGAAGTAAGCATTACGTATCAAAATACCTTAGACATCATAGAGAATACATCAGTTGATTCGTAGTTGATATGAATGCCTAAGAGGGACCTTAGAAAAAGAATCCATATCTGTTGAGCATAGTGTCCCTCCCGGACGCCTTTATTAACCCATTCGTGCCCAGCATCTTTTGCGTAAATTTTATTTGGTTGGCACCACTATTTTTAGAAGATTTAAGTTTAGTTCATTAATCACGAAAATACATCATTTAAATAAAATAATTATTGCTTTTCTTTTTTACCGGTGTCGAAAACAGTGCTTAATGCACCTTTTGAAGTGTCCCTAAAAAGGGACGCTAGGCACTAATGGGTTAGGTAAAAAAAATTACAATCGTGAATCACAGTAATCTCTTATGTAAGGCGAAATCAATCGGGGCTGAGAAAATCTTCCGTATTTGGCAATATTCCGCCTTACATAAATTTTACTCTATGGCAATAGATTCGCAGGTACTTGAAGCTCTGCGAGTTAGACAGATTTCAATCTTATATAGAGTCCGCGTTAGAAAGCATTTACTTTAGTTCTTTCCGGATTTAAAGAATAAGTTTAATGGTCGTTGGTACTGTGATTTCGCGCGTGACTGCCGCACCTCAGATAAGCTGATATCCTCCCAGAATATATTTTAAATAAAATGTGACTTATTTTTGCTTAACATTTATTTGACTTCTTTTTTACAATAAAATTTCCGGTCTGAAAAAGACTTAACTGAGCCGCGGCGTATACGTGCGAAGTTACGGCATCGCTCGTAATTCAGAGTATACTAGTAAACAATGACTAACACGAGTTACCTTACTCGTGGTTTGTATGCTTCAAGGACTTTCGAGCACCTTTTATCAGAATTTTTATAAGGTAATATTTGCCTTATTTAATGAAAAAAAATTCTATCTTCAGATATAGGGAAGAGTACTGTACGAAATTTCTGATACAAAAACACCAAAATTCCCCTGAATCTTTTAAAGCATACGAATCCAATTATTAGAGGTCGCTACGATATACGTTTTAACCCTTTGTGTCTCACTGTTTGATCAAGTGGAACACCCAACTTAATTCTCAAATGACATAATGACGTTAGAATTCTGGTACAAATATTTTCATTTAATAGTAGGGGAAGATGGGGATATTTGAGACATTTTTTTAAATTTTAATTTTTTTATTTTTTTATAATTTCTTAGAACAAAATAATGTATTGAAAATGAAAATTTAATGTTTTTTCTTCAATTGAAAACCACTTTCAATTAATTTTGAACTATTTTTCTATGTCTAATAAATTTTTACTTTTTCTTTTACATCGTGGCTCAAGTATCCCCATGGAGGGGATACTTGAGCCGCCAGATGTCACATTCGCACCAGTATTTTGGGATGAAAAAAAACGATTTACAATATACGCGAAAAAATGCATTAAACTTTTTTCAAATAAATTTGGTCGAATTTTCTGGTGTCGTTGTGACATTTCAGAATTAAAATTATGTGGTAGAAAATTCTACCAGCAGAGCTCAAAGGGTTAATCACCATACTTTCAAAATGGTACCAAGGTATGTAATTTCTTTTTTACATGTTCAGAACTATAAATATGTTACCATGTTGCCAGATTTAGAAAGAAAAATTGGCCAACTGTAGAGATAATAGGGGTGGCTCAAGTATCCCCTATGCTCAAGTATCCCCACTCTCCCCTATATGCGAAAATAATTTTTTTATATTTCAAATACATTTGTACGTAAATTCCGGTGTCATTCATTAATTTCAACGTTTTCGCAATGAATGTTCTCGCGTCGGAAAGGCATAGTTGCTTTTAAATTTGATCATCCATTAACTATTTGATAATGGTACCGTGTTGTGGCATTTTATATCAGATGGTAATTCAATTCTTATATTAGAATCATATATGGTAGGTTTTTGTTGAATATACTTTAATAGAGGAAGTTTGGGTACTATGGAATATTTGAATGCATGGAATAGTTCAATATCTGCACGCAGATTGTTGCTTATGAGCAGTAGCGGCCGGTCAGGGGGTGCTGCATCAATTTATTCACACCAATAAAATTGTATGGTTATTTTAGTTTTATTTAATCAACAAAATTTGTCGAATAAATAATATGAAAGATTCTGTTAAATTTTAGTGGTTTGAAAAATCGGATGCAGCACTCCCTGACGAGCCGCTACTGCTTATGAGGCATTGCACCAAGTTCTGTTTCGACATTTGTTGTCGGAGTGACGAGGTGATATTAAAAAAATTATCATTTTTTTTCTTTTGTAGATTAATTTTATATAATTCGTAATATAAAATGTGAATGTCAGGAATGTTAACCCGGATTAATATAAACAATTGCTGAAATTTGTTGAAATCCTTTGTAAAGAAATGTTGAACGATTATAATTATTTGCTATGTTAATCAGTTTTGCTCTTTGACAATTTCTTGATGAGTGAAGAAATATTTTTAAAAATGATGTGTGGGGGTAATATGGGATAATATCTAGACAAGCGTTTTAAGACGAATCTAGTATAGACGAACAATCATTCCATTTCGACGTATCATTTGAGATTGGCTTTTAGCCAAGTTGTCCAGTATATTAGAAGAAGTAGGGTACTTTTTTGCAACAGAAATTATTCAGAGGATGAAAAAGGGAAGGGGTGGATATAATGTCTCGTGATAGACTCGTGTGATTGAGGTGGGATCGAAACAAAAGATTACATTTGTAATTTCATAAAAACGCAAAAAATTCAAAGAATCTGATTAATCACATATTACATACTAATATTTAATTATAAAATAATTGCGGTCATTCTTTTAAATCGTGATTATTCTTGTAGTTTTAAAATTGACCATAACATTATTCCACAATCCATATCACCAGACTAGTAGCCCTTTCCCGAATACTGTAATTTTTTTAAGGCTGAATATTAATATTTATTTTCTTCATAGACTTTAGATTTTCAAAAATGTGTTAAAAATTAGTCATATTTTGCTCTTTAATGACACTTGATTTTTTTTTATGTTGACTTACAAAAAAAAGGAGTGATGTAAATTGTATTAATATTATCCGAACGTCCTATATAACTGTATGTCAGTGATTTTATTTAAAAAAGTTGGAGGAATAGAACAATAATCCACTGGGACGTATATGTTCGAATCCGTAGACATAGGATTAAAAAAGTACATCAGTAATAAATTGTCCGGGAAGGAGATTTAATTTATTATGCATGTTGCATATATGCCTCAGAAAGTAAAATAATTTCAGTTTGTGACCTAACAAGAAATAAATCGGAAGCATTTTTATTACTTTTGTGGTCATAAAAGAAATAAAAGCGAAGTCAGCATATAAAAATTAATATTTGTTTGTTTAATTCAATACAATATATTGTACGAAATATGCTGCGTCTATTATGCTATATTTTTTCAAAATATACGTGAAATGCAATGTGTAAAAATTGTGAAAAAATACCTTTATCCTTATTTTTAAAGCAATATTAAAAGATATTTGCTGTTAACGTCTACATCATAAAAGAAATTACAAAAGTGCATTTTCAGGAAAATGCCCTTTTTATATTCTATTAATTTATATAAATTATATAAAATGTATTGAGAAAATTAATTACTCCTTTTCTCTCCATACAATTAAGGAACGAGCATTTTATCATTCGTATGTTATATCGGTCTCGACAAATACACAGTTTTAGCAATGTACAAATACTTTCATTAAAGAGTCTAAAGTTTTAGGTATATATTTAATAATTATGTTTTGGTATCGAGAATAGGCAGAGAATAAAATTGCATTAACGGTTGATAAATTAAATATACCTGCCGTAATGATAAATTAAAGTAATGCAATGAATATTTTAGGAACATATGTGTGAGAATTTTTAAATTAAAACAGTAACTGAATGAGAGAAATAACATTATGAATTTTGGAATTTACCTCATTCGAAACAAGAAGTGATGCTATAAAAGCGAAAATATAAGATTCAAACGAGGGAAATTAGATTATACAGTTAAATTGGTTATTCATTTAGGATTACATTAACTAAATTATTTGATTAATGAAAACAGCACTTAATGTTTATTGCTAGAGAAAATTTTCAAAATAATTTCATTATATTTCATTACATATTTTTTTAAAAAATCATTTATTTGAGCCAAATTTTAATTCGACATTAACAGACTGTTTCTTTGTAATTAGAAAATACCGTAATTTCGGGTGTATAAGCCGCGGCTCAAACAATTCTTTTTGGACCCAGAAATCTTATTTAATGATTAAACACAAATATTTACGGCGATCTAAGTAGTAACTTTCATTTAAAAAAAATCTCTGGGTCGAAAAAGAATTGTTTGAGCCGCGGCTTATACACCCGAAATTACGGTATATTTTTTTATTCAGAATAACTAAATATTGTTTCAATTTCTTCAGTTATAAGCATATAGATGTATGTTTTTAAATATTTATAATTTCATTATTTCTTTTATTATTATTATTATATTTTAGCAGGTTTTATTGTTTAAATTCTTTCATGCAAACAAGATTGAATTAGCCAAATATCAGCTTCATTTTAATGTGGTTTTAGTAGTTATAAAATATCAAATTATGTTTTAAATATGTATATATTATACTTTATGTAATCAAAACTGAAGGTTGTGTCACAATATCTTGTATAGCTTCGATGATTCTTTAATTAAGTCCTTGCAAATATATAAACAAGTCACAGGTGAAGGTTTAACTCTGTTACATAATATATTTAACTTAGAAAGAAATTTAGAATGGTTATTTTAAACATCTTTTTAGATGTAACATATTAGATTATAATAAAAAATCAACGTACATTTACATATAACGGATCATATAATAATAATCAACAGTGTCACTATAATTCAGGAATTGCATTGATAAATTTATCATTTCGTAGTGCAGATAATACAGTCGTGAACAACCAAGCAATTTTACTGAAAAGACTTCATAGAAAATACAAGATAATTTCCCACACAGGTGAAAAATAATCAGCAAATATCAAAGCGGACATCCAGTTTAACAATGGGTAACAGAAACTTATGTTCATAAATAAAATAAATACTATCTGGATGGGGCAATCCCAAAACTTTCTTCTATCTCATACTCGTTAGTACCCCCCCCCCCCCCCCACAAAAAAAAAAATCATAAATAAACCTTCAGCGATTAGGTACTTTACCAAAATTTAATCTGCAAGAAATTATTACAAGTTCTAACTGAATCTCAAATTTGATGAAAATGTATTTATTAGCATGTGGAATAGAATTATCGCAGAAATCGTAAAAAACCTGGATGGAAGCGTCACCTGTTGAGCCATTTACTCTAAAAACAATAGAATATTAATTTATATTAGAGACTACCTGAATTTAAAGTTTGATAAAAATCCATGCATTAGCTCTTGAGATAGAGCTATTACAATAATCATGAATATCGCCAAATAGCAGCGCACCTTTTGAGCGATTTACTCCGAAAACTAAAAAATACTCATTTATATCACAGAACAACTGAATCTGAAGTTTTATGAATATTCGTGCATTAGATCCTGAGACAGAGCTATTGCGATAATCATGAATAATGTTCCATAGCAGCGCCACCTGTTGAGAGATTTACTCTAAAAACCACAGAATACGAATTTATATCAGGGACTAACTCAATCTGAAGTTTGATGAAATATCGTGAATTCGTTCTTGAGAAGTCCTGAGAGTTCCTGACTATTGCGATTTTCCTGAATAATACCGCATAGCAGCACCACCTGTTGTGCGATTTACACACCAAAATATACCGTAATTTCCTGAGTATAATCCGCGGATCAAACAATTCTTTTTCGACACAGAAAAATTTGAAAATTAAATATGATTTTTTGCATCGCGGTAAACATTTGGATTCAATTACAAAATAAAATTTCTGGGTCGAAAAAGAATTGTTTGATCCGCGAATTATACGCAGGAAATTAAGGTTATAAAGAACATAAAAATCAACCGTGAATATAATTTGTAAAATTTCTATATGTATTCTTATAACTAAGCATTATTGGCTTTATAAATATTTTTTTAATAATTATTAAATTATTTATTGTTAAAAATTTGACATTAAATGCAGTGATAAATAAATTTTATAAATATAAATATTGGTGGTATCCAATATACTTTTAGAAAACTAGGGATTTCTGCCCTCTAAGAACTATGCTCCCCAACATCCATTTAGGCACTGCAAATTCTAAAAAGAATCTGCTCAATTAATTAAAACAATCGATCAGCATTGAAAGGATTAGAATAGGTTAAATCATAATTAAACGACGAATGACGATCTCATGTAATCAGGTTTCCTTTTACTTTCGTTTGGTTGATGGATTTAAAGACTGAATCAGTTGCTGGCAAGACAGCTAACGGCTACTTTCGTGATTGATTAAATGCGATCAACCCAACACTTTAAAATTAGCATGTGTGTATTTCCATGTGCACATGTCGTGTAAGTCACATACTACTCTTTTGGATACCAGTATTTTAGAATGGAAAAGTGTGACTTATTTAATCAGAGATATTTCATAAATTGAATACGGCCATGCAAACCTTTTGAAAATAATGATGGCAAACAACTTAGCAGTTACTAATAATGTGACTTACACAACAAGTGCTCGTGAAAATACCCATGTATAAAAATGCTAAGTAAACGAATTTATAAAGACGCGAAACGAATTTATAATAAGGAATTTAGTTTAGAATTATACATTTTTAATGTCTTGATTTTAATGTAAATTAATTTCCCCCAAAATCTGGTTTCTCATTTTAATATTCACATAAAAATAATTTTAAAGGCCTATAAAACTCATACTGTGACAATAGTAACTGAGAATTTCTGGATGCCTAAAGCCTTTCTAAAACAATGTTACATAAGAAAAATCCAAAGGCTACAAACAGAGAATCGTGAACTGACTATGATATGGCTGAAGACTAAATTTTTTACCAAGTTTAAAAGACGAATATTGTTTTATAAAGTGAATGAGAATGAGTGTTGAGAATGTCTACTAGTGTGCAATAAAATCTCGGAAAAATGTGATTGTATTAAATGTATTCAGTGAAACTGATGATTAGTTAAAAGTTACTCAAAGTTCCTAAATGTGAAGCTTGAGACAGATCTGAGATATTGCTGAAAAGAAGAAAGGGATATATCAAAAACACCAATAAAAAACTTGCACTTTATCACAATGGTATAAACGTTTTTCAACTTTTACAATGTTTAGAAAAATACCTAATTATGAGCCACAATTCTTTTAAATGTTAACCCTTTGAGGAGCAAAGCATTTCTATTCTTAAAATGCTAAAATCATTGAAATACACCAGAACTGAAAAACGAATTTCTTTCAAAATATAAAAGCTTTACCTTACATAATTAATAAAATAAAAAAAAATTTCATAATTCTGGTGTCAAAGTGGCATTTTGCATTTAAAATTAGGTAGAATGTATTTTATCCAGCTGATTTTTTACGGAGCTAAATAGAACATAACATTTTGTTTTCAAATACTAATATGTTCGTTTATTAAATAGACAACGTTTGTTAAATTTAATTTTTTATTATATCCTAATATTCAGTTAGTTAAAAACTTTAGTATGTCTAAAATGCTAAAGTTAGTTTTATTTGCTCAAATATGTTTTATACTGCTTCACAGAAATTATAATTTACATTGAAACGCCAAAAGGCATCTTACACTTAAATTGTTAGCCTTATCTTAACATACCTTTAAGTAAGATGTGTAAATGCAAATGTTTAGAAAAGCAGGATTTTCTATGTTTTCTATAATATCTGTAAAATGAAATAACATGGTTGTCCTGCTTCAGGGAATTTTCCACTCTAAATATTTAAGTAACTCTAAGTATTTTAAAAAAATAGAAATCTGTGTATATAAAAGCACGAATTTTAACCTAACTTAAAGAGAGATTTTCTATAAAAAAATACTGGTTCCGATGAATTTCTTTGATTCAAAATTCCATGAAGCGTGGCTACCCTGAATATGTTTTTAAGTCATACATAAGAATGCAAACTTTAATAAGAACTTAATAAAAAAAAAAGTCAATTTTAAAACAGTTATGTCAAAAACTACGGAATCTTTACCCAATCTACCCCATTTAAATTATCCGTTATAAAGCATCGCTATTTTTCAATATATATTTAAAAAAAAAACACTCATCAAAGCGAAACGATAAAAACACTAACGTTCTACATATAAAACAAAAATAGTTAATAATTTTGTTATCATCCTTTAAATAAAAATAAAATATATTCTAAAATTATTTTGCAAAGGAAAAATAAATGTTTTATGAGAATCATGTTGTTTCGTAAATACGAAAACAGATTGCAGTTTATTCGATTTTATCCGATTTCAAGAAAGAAAACATGCAGAACATAATGCAATAAATCGATAACACTAAAACTTTTTAAGCGAATAAAAAGTAACAAATAATAATTTATTATCTTAGAAAGCTGTAATTTCGAACATTTACAATGATCATAAACGTAGAAATTTGATTAAATTCAGTTGGGATAGGTTGGATGCTTTAATCGCATGCATTTCTTCAACTCGTGACAGATATTTAATAAGTTAAAACGATTTATTATTATTCGAATTATTTCTAAAGAGAAAATTTAAACACCTCCAGAGAAGTTCAATATCATTTGACGTTCTTTTATTTGTCTGTTCTATGTTTAATTATTTTATTTTGATTTATTATTTTTTCTTATATGAATCACATAATTTAATATGCAGTTTGGAATCGAGCTTTTTTCATGGTCTTATATCAATAGTTCTTAATTGCTCTTGAATATTGAGTGTTCCTTTTTACACTCTATAACATAGTTGAAAACTGTTCATAAATTCGGCGTGTATGTTTAAACTACTGGTTTTTTTCTAACGCGCATAAATATATTCTGATTGTCATTTAACCCTTTAACGTTCATTGGTTTCGCCACGAAACCACAAAATTTTAATTTCGATACGCAACACTGACACCGGTATTTTTAGCTAAAAATATCCCTTTTAATTTGTATGTGAAAAATCACGTTTTCTTATTTAGAAATATATTTGTTCTTAATTACCAGTGTCACTCATTTATTTCGACATCTTAGCAATGAAAATGCTATGATCGTTAAAGGGTTAACCCTTTGAGGGGCAAATTACTCCCATTCATAAAATCCTGAAATGATTAAATGACACCAGAATTTAAAAACAAATTTATTTCGAAATATATAAATGCTTTTCTTCATATAGTTGATAAAATTTAGATTTTCCTTTCAAAATTCTGGTGCCAATGTGACATTTCTCAATAAATATTAAGTGGCATATATTTTATACCACCGCCCTTCTAGAGGTTAAATGATATTTCTAATTGAGTTTTACCTTAGTATGTAAGAAATTAAGTTTTAAATGTGTAGCAGTTATAGTTCGTTTACATACCCGTAAAGCATGGTGACGTCACTGCAACGTTGTTGTGAAGTCACATTGTGACTTTGTGACCATCGATTTTCGATGTGACGTCACGTGACGTCGATGTGAAGTCACAGTGACTAAAATGTGAAGTCGTTATGGCCGTTTTAGAGCTCTTTTGTGAGGTTTCACAAAGTGGTCACAATGTGACAAATTTGTGAAAAATATGTCATTTGCGACTAATTTGACATTAACATTGTGACGAAACTGTGGCAAAAGCGACGATATTTAAATTGCCAGAAACATGTTTTTTAAAGTAAATAACATGTTTTGAAGGATATTTATAAATTTCTTAAGATTTTTAAGAAAGTCACATCTCACTCACAGTGTGACGTCACTGAGAGGTGGCACTTTGGTCACAGAAATGATGTGACCAAGGTGACTCACAGTGACGTCACGCTGACGTCACTGTGACCATGCATGCTATTAGGGTAGGCTCTCAAAATAATTTCATTAAATATTATATATGGTAAAAATAAGGGGTAGTATAATATAGCGATGTTACATTTACTTAAAACATACATAAAATGGTATACATCACTGATGTTCACTACAAGATTGTTAACATGAAATGGGGAATGTCTAGCATTCATCTTTTCCTTACAAAGACGAGAAAAAAATTAGATTACAGTTCAGTCTACGCCCAATAATTGCTGTTAGTACGCTTAATACTGGAAAGACGGCGATGGGCCAATTTGGCCCCTACTAAGGGAATATACTTCGGTTCGAATCATAAATTTCTTTCTAAAATATATTAAAAAACAACAAGGATAAAATTTTTAATTATATAACTTAAACAGTTTCAAATAAAAACTCTGGAGTTAAACATTTTTTATAAATGTTGTGTGAAAATCACGGTCTTTCTAGTGTTAATCTAACAAAATATATAAAGATTTAATATTTAATTTTATCACCATTAAAACATCTAAACGAGATTAATAAAAATAAAATGTTATTTTTTCATGTTACCATGATACTGACGATTTTCTTTATAAAAATATACGTATTTGATAAATATCAGCTCGTATTATTGCATTTCTAGTTGAATTTTTAAGAATGACGTCAAAAATGTAAATAATTGTTATTTTGTAAAAATATTTAAAATTTAATCTGTTATTTTTTATGTGTGCAAATAAAAATGATGTTTAGTTGCAACGTTACACATAAATTCATTAGAGCGGATTAAAAATTTATTTAACTGATTGAACCTTACATATAAATTTTACTCCTATATCATTTTACTAGCATTTAGTACCATTGGAATTGAACTTATCTAATCGTAAATAAGTTTGAGAGATTCAATATGAAAAACATCTTAAAAAAACTACGAAAAAAAAATAAATTTGCATGTAAAATTAAAAATAAACATAAAGTAAAAAAACATGTATGTATTATTATTATAGATCCGCGCTTAAAATGTAGAATTGTAAATAATAAATAAAAGCTTGTCAGGTGTAAACTTTTTTCTATCTCATACATGTTAACATTTCGAAATTTGCTATCACTGTACCAAAATTAAATGATAATCTATGCCCATCATGAGGATTTTAAAGATATGAAATTCCGTGCATTTGTTCTTGAGAAATTACTACAGCTAAAATCGTGTAAATCCTACAACATTCATCATAGCAACTTCACCTGTTGGTTGATTGACCCAAAAATGTAAACAAATGACAAGGATTAACGGAATCTGGAAATCAGTGTGTTAGTTCTTGAAATAGAGCTGTGACAGAAATCTTATCAAATGCAGAATAGCAGCGACATTTGTGATCTACTTACAACAAAATATAAACAGCATAAATTCGTGTTAAGGACCAATTGAATCTGAAGTTTAGTGGAAATCCGTGCATTCGTTTTCGAGATAGAGGTGTTGCGAAGATTTTATTAAATGCAGCAAAGAAGCGCTACCTATTAATCTATAATTACCAAAATGTAAAAAATATTCATATATTAAATCAAGGGCTAACTGAATCTGAAGTTTCCGGAAATTCCGTGCATTAATTCTGAAGATAGAGATATTGCAAATGTCATACAAAAATGCTGCATAGCAGCACCACTTATTGAGCGATTCACACTAAAAATTAACCAATTCGTGCCCAACATCTTTTGCGTAAATTTTATTTGGTTGGCACCACTATTTTTAGAGGTTTGAAGTTTAGTTCATTAATCACGAAAATGCATCATTTAAATAAAATAATTATTGCTTTTCTTTTTTACCGGTGTAAAAAACAGTGTTGAATGCACCTTTTGAAGCGTCCCTAAAAAGGGACGCTAGGCACTAATGGGCTGAGCAAACATCAATTCCTGCCAAGGCATAGCTAGCTGAATCTGAAACTCCGTACATTAATGTTAGAGATAGAGCTATTGCGGAAATCTAACAAAATGCAGCACTGCAGCACAGCAGCCCCACCTGTCGAGCTATTTATACCAAAATATAGTCAGTACCAATATAAATCAGGGACTGCCTGAATATATATATATTTTTAAATCCGTACATTTGTTCTTGAGATAGAGTGCCTACAATTTTATGTCGCATACAGACAGACATTTAGTAAAAGCATATTTTTAGGGTTTTGCAACCCTCAAAATCGTCAATCTGTTGAAAACCGGAATTCAAAAATTTCCACGAATCCAATACTTTCCTTTTGTAAAGATAGAAAAAAGTAAACATTAGTTATACATTAGTTTAATTTTCATCAATAGTAAGCTTAAAAATTGTAGAAAGCATATGATTTTTTTATAAAAATTTTTAAATGTAAATTAATTTATTGGGAAAATATCAAAAAATTCAAAGCTGCCTTATTACTAACTCAGCATAAAACTTGTAACATGTCACGAATTATAAAGTTTAAATAAGGTAAAAGCTGAGTTCTTACACGCCATCTGTAGTATAACACATTTGCATGGTTCTCCATGATTCCACGTACTCGGCATGATCTGCACATTAACAAGTACCGTAATTTCGGGTGTATAAGCCGCGGATCAAACAATTCTTTTTGAACCCAGAAATCTTATTTAGTAATTGAAGACAAATATTTACGTCGATCTAAGTAGTTACATTTGTTTCTTAAAAATTTCTGGGTCGAAAAAGATTTGTTTGATCCGCGGCTTATACACCCGAAATTACGGTATTTGAAAATATGCTGACTTTGACCGCCAGTTTCTTAAAAATAAAGCCCAATTGAAGAAATCTTTTTATGAGAATAATTAGGGGAATGTGGTCTCTACATCGTATTTTAAAATGAGAAAAAATTGTGCACATCATCTTTGGGAGTCTTCTTTTAAGAAATACGGCGTATACTCACATACAAGACGACTCCAAATTCGAGAAAAATAGCGGACTGCATAGCAGTTTATAAAAAAAAGTTATATTCATCCTACTTAAAAACAGCATTGGCTGTTAGTAAATAAGGCGACGATACCTACAAAAAAAAAAAAAAAAAAAAAAAAAAAAAAAAAAAAAAAAAAAAACTGGTATGGAACATATTTTTTCTCCCGAATTTAGTGGTCGACTTATACGCGTGTATACCGTAATTTCCGGCGTATAATCCGCGGATCAAACAATTCTTTTTCAACCCAGAAATTTTTGTTAGTAATTGAAGCCAAATATTTACCGCGTTCTAAAATCTTACATTTTATTTAAAAAATTTTCTGGGTCTAAAAATAATTATTTGATCGGCGGATTATACGCCGGAAATTACGGTATATGGTAAGCTTTCATTATATTAAAAGTTAAAGTTTTGTTACAGTATTCTGAATAAGAGGGTATGGAAAATATTTCATAATATAAGTTTAAAGCATGAATTTTCTTTCTTGATTCATCTGAAAGAAAGTTATTTCATGAAGAATGTAAAATTATATATCATGCTTATTAGTATAGGATGTAAATTAACCAAGAAAAAAAACATTTTTAAACAAAAAAAGTGGTTTATAATTCCTTTTCATAATTCTTGAAATCTTTGGGGAAAAAAAAACTCATGAAAACAATATTGGTCTGTTTTTTATTCAGTAATTGATAGGCAGTTCTAGTAAATACGCGTGAGGGGTTTCTAAAAACTGTATGTCTTTTGGGAAAACATATTATCGCTATTCACATTAAGTCTTTGTTGCTGCACGTACAATGGCGTAGTCTAAGGAGGGGAGGGGGAAACATGCACCTTATATAACTAATTTTTTAAGTTTTCCTCGCTTTATTTTATCGTAGAATTTTCAGCTATTAATGTAGGTGATTTTTTTTTTAATTTTAGTGGCGTGAATAGCATCAGGACCCATCCTTCTGGCTACGTCACTGGTTGAGTATCCTCCAACCTTTGAACAATGGTACTGTTAGTAAACACAAAAATGGCGGGTATCGAAAGCTGATTTTTTGAGCGTGTGTATGTTACTTTGAATTTTTGTAGCAATAATTTTTTCCCGATTTAATTTTCTGAGATGAAACAAGTCAGAGAAATCTTTTAAAAAATTCTAGTGTCTAAATTTAAAGGACTGTATTTATAGTAAAAAAATCCGCCTATGTTAGCCTCCATTTATCGTCAGCGCTCAGGCCATCTATTCAGGGGGCGGTGAAGTATCTATATGAATAAGTGTGGTGACACATCAATATGAATAACTGTGGTGACTTAAAATTAATCGGTAAGAAATTCACCCATAAGAGCTTAAAGAGTTAACGGCAACAATCTACGTTCTGAAACTTGATAATATGCTTCTGGAGAAGTTAAATTAGAATAGACAAGTCAAAAGTATTAGTTTAGCAATAATTGAAAGCTAGCCATTTTTTTTGTCTAAAAAGTCTCTTTTTATCATCTGAACCAAAGAAATTTCATTTATACAAGGTGTATCTAAACTACTGGGCAAAAATTTAAGGGGTGATAGTACACATCAAGACAAATAACATTAACACTAGAACCGCCGGGTATTTTACTCAAGTTTCATAAAAAGGGTTTCTCACCAGAATTTTAATTTTAAACTATTTAACTTTCTTAATTAGTATATTTTTCTGCTGCACACATTTAACATATCTTATGAAGAAAATTCTGGTTTGAATCGATTATTATCAATCTGACAGGGGTCATTTTGACCCCTAATGGCGGTTCTAGTGTTAAATGGAATACTAAGGGTCCCAAATGTCTTCCGAAGGAGACAGGAGCCATCAGAATTTAGGGTCCAAATTTTGAAATGATTATAAAAAACGGGAAAATTGATCGATTCGTTTGCGGTTTTCACTAAAACTATTCTTTATGTCAGCCTTGTCGTAAAAAAAAATTATAAAGATAAATTTAAAAAATGCCGATAGAAAGCGCTTTAGAATTTGGAGTAACAAACAACAATCTTTGACCGTTATTTTTTGCCTCCCATTAAATTATTTAAAAGTTTAAACATGAACTTAAAGTTTGAGCTCAAAATCTGTGGTTAAGAAGCGCAAACTGAACTGTGTTCAATGGGAGTAGGTAGGTTCAAATTTCAAATGATTATAAAAAACAGAAAAATTGGTCAATTGATTTGCGGTTTTCCCTAAAATTATTCTTTATGTCAGTATTGTCTTGAAAATAAATTATACAGATAAATTTCAAAAAATGTCGCTAGAGGACACTTCAGACTTTGGAGTAACGTACAACTATTTTTTATCGTTATTTTTTGCATCTCATTAATTTTTTTTTTAGAAGTTTAGATATAAACTTAAATTTTGAGCTGAAAATCTGAATCGCTGAGAGTGGTTAAGTAGCGCAAACTGAACTGTGTTCAATTGGTGTTGGGAGGTTTAAATCTCATATGATTATAAAAAACGGAAAAACTGGTCGATTCGTTTGCTGTTTTCTCTAAAACCATTTTATGTCAATATTTCCTTGAAAATAAATTTAAAAGATAAATTTAAAAAAAATTCCGTTAGAGGCGCCTTAAACTTTAGAGTTACCAACAACTATTTTTAACCGTTATTTCTTAAATCTAAATAAATGTTTTAAAAGCTTAGACTTAAATTTTGAGCTCAAAATCTGAGTCGTTGTGAGTAATCGAGTAGCGAAAAAATGAACTGTGTTTTTATGGTGGGCAGGGTAACATTTCAACTCCTGAAAACAGTTCAGTTTACCTATTTTAACCCCTCCCAACGATTCAGAATTTAAGCTCAAAATTTAAGTCTAAGCTTTTGCAAGCATTTAATTAGATACAAAAAATAACAGTTAAAATTGTTGTTGGTTACTCTAAAGTTTAAGGCGCCCTCTAACGGATTTTTTTAAATTTATCTTTAAAATTTATTTTCAAGGAAATACTGACATAAAAAATAGTTTTAGAGAAAACCACAAACGAATCGACCAACTTTTCCTATTTGTATAATCATTTGAAATTTGAACCTTCCCACCCCCATCGGACACAGTTCAGTTTGTGCTTCTTAGCCACTCTCAACGATTCACGTTTTCGGCTCAAAATTTAAGTTTAGGTTTAAGCTTCTAAAAACATTTAATGAGGTAAAAAAATAACAGTAAAAAATAGTTGTACGTTACTCCAAAGTCTAAAGCGCCCTCTATCGACAATTTTTGAAATTTATCTTTATAATTTATTTTCAAGACATTAATATAAAAAAGAATAGTTTTAGTGAAAACTGGAAATCAATATACCAATTATTCTGTTTTTACAATCATTTGAAATTTGAACCTACAAACTCCCATTGAACACAGTTTAGTTTGCGCTACTTAACCACAGATTTTGAGCTCAGAATTTAATTTTATGTCTAAACGTCTAAAAAAATTTAATGAGATGCAAAAAATAACAGTAAAAAATAGTTGTACGTTATTCCAAAGTCTAAAGCACCCTCTATCGACATTTTTGAAATTTATGTTTATAATTTATTTTCAAGACAATACTGACATAAAGAATAATTTTAGTGAAAATCGCAAATCAATTGAGCAATTTTTCTGTTTTTTATAATCATTTGAAATTTGAACCTACCCACTTCCATTGAACACATTTCAGTTTGTGCTTCTTAACCACAGATTTTGAGCTTAACATTTAAGTTTATGTCTAAAATTCTAAAAAAAAATTAATGAGATGCATAAAATAACGGTAAAAAATAGTTGTTCGTTACTCCAAAGTCTAAAGCGCCCTCTATCGGCATTTTTAGAGATTTATCTTTATAATTTATTTTCAAGACAATACTGACATAAAGAATAGTTTTCGTTAAAACCCCAAACGAATCGACCAATTTTTTCGTTTTTTATAATCATTTTAAATTTTGGACCCTAAACTTTGATGGCTCCTATCTCCTTCGGAAGACGTTTGGGACCCTTAGTTTCCCATTTAATATTATTTGTCTTGATGTGTACTATCACCCCTTAGCGTTTTGCCCAATAGTTTAGATAAACCTTGTATTATTTATTCGAGAAGCAGTTAATTGCGTTTTTGAGTTTTGTATAAATTAAGAATTTTCCGCTTTTACTCAATTTTTGGATGCAAATAAATAAATAAACAAAAAAGGTATAATACTGGTGTCTAAGTGATCTCTTTTTTCGTCATTATTCAATTCAAATGATAATTTTATTTTAACCCTTTCCGGCGCAGGCAAATTTAGCTCATAAAATAAGAAATTGTTGATTGACACCGAAATTTAAAAATGACTTTTATAGAAATTAAGAATTCCCAAATTCACGCTTTCATTGTAAAAGCGGAATTTCTATAAAATATTCTTGGTGCCGTTTGCAAGTTTGGAATAAAAATTAGGTGTTGCCGGAGTGGTAACACTGCGCCGGAAAGGGTTAAAACATTTCTAGTAGATATTGTAAAAATCTACTCCGAAATTCTTTATTTGGAAATAGTGTTGATCACAAAAAACACCACTAAACTACTGTTAAATGATGAATATGACTTTGTTTCCGTTAGGACCTGTTTCATCAATTCTAAAAAGCGAAAAACAGGAAAAATTGCCCTAAAGCAAGTACTGAGTATGGACCTCTGAAGCCATAGAATATTTCTAGCCAAAAAAAAGCTATACTTAAAATTCTGATTTTAAACATTACACTACGGTACGATACTTTCTAAAATATTGTGAGTTTTAAAAAATATACAAGACAGAGATACTACTTCATGCTTGAGTTAGAGGAAATATGGTCATTTAGAAAGCAATCTTTTTAGCACTTCTGTTTAAAATTTCTCATAGCGCCGCTAAATGGAAAAAAATATATTGTTTGTTAGAAGCATAAGGTAGATGCATAGTTTTAAATGTGCCTAAATTTTAAAGAACACCTAAAAACGTATAACTCAGTACTTCACTCCTAACAGATTGAGTAACTAATATCTTACAAGGAAGGTCTCCATAAGGGCATACTCCGAAAAATCTGAAAAAATTATAGAATGTTCTTCTCATGTGGATATATACGTTTATAAAGAAAACCTTGTTCGTAAAAAAATATTGAAAATTTCGTTATTTGGCGATTTATCATCGGTTGGCGATAGAATGCAATTTGAAAAAATATTTTTTTATGTCAAATACGCTTTAATGAAAAAAAGTTTCATGTTGAACTTGTTTAGATAAATAAAATTTAAATAACTCTAATTTTGCCAATTTTAGTTAGTTTCAAGTATAATTTTGTTGTATCGATATTTATATGTATTTACATTCAAATTTAATCATCAAAATTTGCGATTTAAAATGAAATTCATAATTTAAATTCATTAAAATTGTTTCAAGTTTAAAGTCCAATTGAGCATTGTCAACTTCGTTGCTATGGAAACCTCTGGCTTTTAATTTTGAATGCCTTTAAATGTATAAAAATAATTTTTTTCAATATGAATTTTTTGTTTATGGAAATATTTTTCCAGTAATAAATTAAAAAATATAGCGACAAACAATATATATATATATATATATATATATATATATATATATGAATATAATATATTAAACTCTTTCATTGTTTATGTTTAAATTGATTAAATACTATTTACACGCATTATAAAAATCTAGCAGTCAGTTTTCAGTTGCATTAAATCGTTTGCTTTTGGCGAGGAAAAGAGCTGCTCGCCAAATCGCGTGATATTCACGCCAAATATTTAAAAAATTTTTATTTTTTTACATAATTTCTAATGTGATTCCGCCACTAATTTTGACTGATCCTTTATTACATACTTAAGTAGTTTAATTAGTATTTTTTTTAAGTTTCTGAGTATGACCAGTATGGACGCCTTCCTTGTTAGTATGAGATATATGCTTCATAACATACTGGATGGTTAGTAATAAACGTGAGGTGTTCAGAGCCCTCTAGCGAGTAAAGTATTGGACGAAACTTAACCAAATTTCATGAGCATGCATAGTAGACCATGGGAATTCTTAATAATAAATAAATTAAATTTAAAATTAAAATATCGCCACTAGGGACAGTTTTAGCACTGTTTACCGACTAAAATGCAGTAATTTGCATAAAATCAGTCTTGTGTGGCGATAGTGAGTAGAAAAAGAAAGGCTGGGAGAGTTCTCATCATTATCATCCCTCACCATACGGGACCATGCTTTGCTTGTCAAGCTGTGTTATCAGAATGAGAATTGCAATGCCGCTCTTCCTGAATTTCGCCGATTAAAGAATTTGCGAAAAGGACCGATGAGCATAACAAATTTACAAAAGATGATTCATTGATTTGAAACTAAGCGGCTACAAGGCCCAGGACGCAAAGTGACTAGTTAATAACATGTTGACGAAGTTGTAACTGCTATTGTCGAACAAGAGATGAAAAATATGCAGGGTACCATCGGTGCTTAGGCAGTATCTCAGCAGTATAAAATTGATCTATACTGTATTTTTTGGCATTTAATCATTGAACAATTACACTAATACACTTTTGGTGCGCCAAAATTGCCCCTAGTGGCGATTTTTTTGGCAGGGCACCAGCAAAGCATGATCTCGTAAGCAGGGCCTGATTATCAACGGGGCACTATCCTACCAGTAAAAAGAAATAGAATTTTTTCCCTTATTTATGACAGTAATTTCGAATGAAAAAGGCGTTTAAACAAGTTGAAACTTTCCATAAAATTTTACTGGTAGGAGAGTGCCCCGTTAGTAATCAGGCTCTGCTCGTAAGGTGAGAGCCATCGCAAAGCAGTTGATCTGAGAATGATAAGAACATTCCCAGCCTTTACTTTGAAGCCATTACTCATGATCGCTACCCAGAACTGATTTTATGCAAATTAATGCATTTTAGTCAGTGAACAACGCTAAAATTGCCCCTAGTGGCGATTTTTTTATTTTTTATTTTCTTTATTTTCTTAAGAATTCGAAATTCCATAGTCAACTATGTATGCTGATCAAATTTGGTCATGTTTCGCCCAAAACTTTACTCGCTAGAGGGCTCTGAACACCTCTCGTTAATTACTAACCACCCTGTACTATAAAAATCTGTATCATTTCCACAGTCAAAAGATATTCAGATATTTTTCTTCTTTAAATAATTCTTAAACACATTGGTCGATAGCTTGATTTATAAAATTAATATTCAAGTAAGATTTGTAGCAATATCTTACTTGAATATTGAGCAACGCTTGTGTAGAAATGCTTCCACACAATAATCATTTTGTAAACCAGACAATAGATACGTTTTTGTTTTTTAAAAAAACATAAAGGATTTATTCAAAGTATATTTTTATTTTATGTATACTTCTTTAATTCGGAAAACTTAGTACATGATAATTAAACTAATGTAATACCCCAAAACACTCAATATACAGTATTTAAAATTAGGTTTCTTTAAGTATAATAACTGTTTTAACTTAGAAGAATTAAAGACAGATTATTGTTTGTATTTCTACTCGAAACAGAATTATAAAAAATATAATTTTTGATCCTGTATAAATAATTATTCTTTTTTAATTGAATTATATTTTATTGTTTAGGCTGTTAACGTATATCAGACCCTGTTATTTAATGAGAAATACAAAACATTAAAAAAATTAATTTCAAATTCATCCTTATATCTTATTAAAATTTAGCTAAGTAAAAAATAATTATTATCGAGAAACATTAGAGTAAATTTAATACAGAAACTAAAATAAAGTAAAATGCTTTAGTTAAATGTTTTCAGAAAACACAGATAGTGCTATATAATCATACACTTTTATCAATTAAATAATATAAACATATATTTTGAAATAGTATATACTAGTTACGTGCACTGCACTATGCATTCTACGTCAAAATTGTCAACTTTAAACACTATCTTTCTAATTATCTTTTCTCTCAATCCAAAATTTTAGATCAGTAATCCATAAAATTAACATCAAGCGAATAACAAAGAGATTACGTCCCTTTGTTAATAAGAGATCAGTCGAGTGAAAAGTTTTATAATTTCCCGGTGAAATCTTGAAGAGCGTGTATTATTCAACTTGTATGTGAAAGACGATGTAATTGCATTTTATCTGCACCCATTGTTTGTAACATGTACATTTTGGAGTATTATTGTTTAACGTATATAATGAACGGAAACATACACAGGAACTATGATAAGTACTTTCTAATTTGCTTAAATTTTCAGTTAAAGTTCTATAAATTTCTCTTATGAAGAGCATACTTCAAGAATTATCATCAAAAGTAACCATATATTGTTATAAATGTCAAATATATCCACATTCTGGAATAAACATAATATTTTCAAGGGAATCAAACATAGAGAAGCTATATTAACCCCTTTGCGACCAGCGCCTTTTATAAAATTTCTATATTTCGTTTTATTAAATAGAAATTTTGACCTCGTTTAGCCGCAGAAATATTTTGATTAAATCGAGAAAAAAATTAAAAAAAGAATTACTAATATGAATAAACAAGGATTCCGAGCACGTTGAAAATGACGTACACGTAATGCTGATCACAAAAGGGTTGAATTACTTTTAGCAAATTTATAAGAGAGAAACCCCTTTTTTTAACATTTCATGTACAAAAAAATATTTTTTATTTCGAAGTTTATAATATTCACTATCGGGATAATTTCAGTGTGCAAACAGCTTATTCGTAATTTGAATATACTACAACTAGTAGGCAGGCTTTCTTATCTGTTTTAGTCTGTTTCATTTGAGAAATGTTTTCTTGAAGAATTAAACTCCATAAGTGTTAGATTGATTGTCCCTTTTATTATGTCAAAATCAATAAACATTAACGGAAATTTTTCGGTGGATGAGGGAATTTGAGTATAATGTGTATTAAAAAAGAAATTAGTATTGTGTATTCTAACTATACTAACTTACCCTCTATAGGTAAATGTTGGTATTTTTATAATAAAGAAACCATTTTAGAAGTTAATTAATATAATAATTCTAAATCTAGACTAAGCAGCAAATCATTGCCAGATTATGCGCTGAAGAACTTTTCTTGATGGATCTTTTCCATATACATACTCTATGCCTGGAAAATAAAAACTAGATTAGCTTATACATTTGGTTGTAAATTAGATCAAGTTGCCCTGAATGTAAAACATTATAACTGTACGCAAGGAACAGTTATTTAACACTAGAAACACGGGAAGTTTTATACACATTTTATAAAAAAATGTTTTAACACCAGAATTTTTTATTTAAAACTGTTTAAGTTATTTAATTTACCATTTTTGCCTTTGATGGTTGATTTTAAACGTATTTTATAAAGAAGTTTATGTTTCAAACCGAAATATATTTACTTACTAGGGGCCAAATTGGCTCCTCACCATTATTCTAGAGTTAAAATTAAATTTTTAAGTGAATTTACTGAAAGCCACTATGATGCAAACACAGCTGAATTAAAATATGCCTTTGTAAAAACGCGTTACTGAAGATGATGCCATGAAATACCACTGATGCCATTTTAATTGCATCACCCAATTTAATGGCATTAATTACAAGAATAACTAAAATAAATTTGGTGTTAGTTAATGGATTTTTTTTAATGATTTTAAAGAGTATATTCATTTTCATCCATATACTTTGCATACTAATTTGGGATTTATATTTCATTATTTTTTGCATTTTATTAGAATTTAGAAGACTAACTCAATCAGGGATCCTTTATTTATTTAATGTTTGGCAATACATGATTAAATTTTTGTGGCAGAAAAGCCTTTCCAGAGACCAGAGTCTGGCACACCAATCTGTTGCAGGTACAGCGAAAAATAGGCCAGAAATTTGCATACCAAATATCCGCCTGTACACGCTCTGATTTCAGTGACTTCTATCCTGTGAACCAGGATTATCTTTTTCCAATAAGGAATAATAAATCTTGAGCCATCGTGAGCTCCGCTCAAATTTGGCTTTATCTCGTAGAATACATTTCTTGAAGTCGTGCTACAGAAAAAGCTAGATTTTCTATGAAGCCTTTTTAAAAAAAAACAAAGGTAGAATGTGGGTCTGAAAAAATGTTTTTATGCGGACTCGGAATTGAAGTTGTACTTTATTATGCATCATCAACATTTAATTTTTTTTTTCCAAAAGAAGATTTGAAGAATAAAATAATGGTAGCTGACTCGCTTCATATTCTTCATCAAAATCTTTTCTCATAAATTAGTAAAGAAAATAAATAAATAAAAACCATCAAATGATAAGTTCAAATGATTATAGAGGATGATTCTAAAAGACTATATTTCTAAACGTTATGAAACACAATATTCAAATATTTTAATTCTATTAATAAGTAGTTAACTAGTTTTAAAAATAATTTAATTAGTTTAATAAATATGACCTCATATTAAAAACATCATTTTAAAACTCTATAAGATTAAATTAATTTTATTAAAAAAGAAATCCGAACTCTGTTCTTTCATTAGTAGAATAAATAAATAAAACTATGATTCTTTAAAGGTAATATTAATCAATATTGCAGAAACTTTATACTATAATTTGTCATTTGTTTTCTGTGTTCCCTATATTACGAGTCTAATAAAATAGATTCAGTTTTTTAAGTTACTGTAATTTCGGGTGTATAAGCCGCGGCTCAAACAATTCTTTTTGGACCCAGAAATCTTATTTAATGATTGAACACAAATATTTACGGCGATCTAAGTAGTAACATTCATTTTTTTAAAAATTCTGGGTCAAAAAAGAATTGTTTGATCCGCGGCTTATACACCCGAAATTACGGTATGTGTATTTTTCCTTTCTAACATCTTTTCAATCTTAATTTTAAATATTCAAATCCCAAGTTCTTGTTAAGACGCCAATATTCCGTTTAGAACTCAAGATACCCATTTTTTTAAGTACAATTTTATTTTACACTTTATAAAAAAAGTTACTGAGAATTTTTTTAAGTTTTGGCTAGATTTTGCCCATAATGCAACAGGAGAAATTAAAGGAAGGTGTTTGAAGGATAGTGATGTATACGAATACCAGAGAATATTTGAAATCTTGAAAGATACAAAGTACTGATTTTAATTTCAGAGGGGCTTAACTTGTAGAATGGAAGCATAGAGAAGATCTTTGGAGGTTATGACAGCGGTTGTTTACACTTTAAATTAGAAAGAGATATGTTTCGAAAAATTTAGGGGTAGTAGAATTTTTTTTTTTCACGTTTATAGGGATGAGATTTCCGCTTTTTTTCACACCAGTATTATCTTAGGTAAAATGTTGTTGAGTTAAATCCAAAAATGTTCAGATTAAATGAAATAATATTTTCTCTAACAAAATACCGGTGTCCAGAAACGCGGAAATCTCATCCCTACTTTTAATATTTATAAATGAAAAGTTAGTCTGCGTATGTGACTAAAGCTATTATTTTTATTTTTTTCCTTATAATCATTGCTATTGTTTGAACATGGAGAGGTAGAAAGACTTTTTTGTTGCGATCATATTTTATTAAGCGAAATATGTTGTTTATAAAATTTTTAATTTTTTGGTACTAATTTGTAAAAAACAAAACTAAAGAAAGCTTAAAAGAAAGAGATAGATAGATAGATAGAGAACAATAAACGATAATTTTATTTAGAAACACGTATGTTATTTAATAGTTATTCTCCAAACTTTTAAGGAAAATATTTCAATTTGTAATTTTTTGCCTTCAAAATAAAACTACCAAAAATTTTGAATGTTGTTTAAAACCATTTTAAAAAATGATAAAGCTATCTGCAGTAATGTTATTACAAACGGTTGTCATTCCTTAAATTGCAAATTAGATTAAAATGCAAATGTGATTTCTTTAAATGCTTATTCGTTTAGTGGCATAGCTTGAAAAAAAAAGTTTTCAGAAAACTCCAAAAACGCTTCAAAAAAATTTCTTTTAATTTAGAAAAATTGAAAAATACAAAGTTTTTAAATCTACAGTGAAGCAGCATTTTTTCGTTTTGTTTTGTTATACTTCAACATGACTGAAATTGCAATCAATCACCTGAAGATTTCTATAATGCGTTGCATAATGGTAAATAATTATAAACAAAAATGATTAAACTCTTCTAATTTTGTTATCTTGAAGTACTGTTGGTGGGTAACGGAGTAGTATGTTTGTCATTCTCCGCTTTTAATGCTCCCCCCCCTTTTTTTTAACTTTGGTAATACGTCGATGTGTATAGCGAAATTATGTGAATTTAAATGTGAGGAAGTGAGTTTCAAAACTCTCCTTACCTAAAAAATCAAATGTTGATAAATTGGAAAAAAAAAAAAAACTTTTCACTTTAAGCCAAGATTTTGCAATCCCAGAAATACTCAATAATATCTTTTTTTCTTTTTTAAGAATGTGGCGTTTTTTCTAAGCAGATTCAACAGGAAAATAGAATGATAGAGATAACTCTATTTTTTAAATTTTAGATAAGGCAATTTGGGAATCTCACAGTCTTAATTTTATTAAATTCTCCTGAATATTAAAATTTTACCCTAAAACATTAACAATAGCTCTAATAAACGAGGGTTATTTGAACTGGTTATTAATTAGAGTTAGTTGTCTTTTTCCCTTACCTAGAGACAATTTTAGGTGTAAGCTTAGTACGTTTGTTTCTTCACAAGTAAGTGGCTTTTTAAAGTATATGCACGGAAGTTCTTAGAATCCAACGAAGGGGATTATGGTTTAATAATTTTTACAGCGAGCAACGGACCGGTCTATTGTGATGTAAAAATAGAATAATGTTCATTCTGTAATCTCAAATATTCTGGAAACTGATGCAAAAATTAGAAAAAGAAATTGAATGTTATTTTGCATACTATAACATAGACATAATTTATACAAATCGATAAATAGAGTGAAGTATACTTGTCTTCGGATATTTATTTTTGTATCTCTAAAATTTTGCATTTTAGATATGAATTCTTTTATAAAATGCTAATTAAGAGATTCTTATTAATTCTTAATATTTCAAAAGCATAGAACATTTAAAATATCAATAAAATTACTTACACTCACAGTATAATTGAACTGTTACTTTGAATACGTGAAAAACGTGAGGTCCGTATAATAATATAATGAAAAAAAGGAAAGAAAAAGGACTGTTCAGGAAAATAATAGAATGTAACTGATTCATCAAAATCATTCAGTATTTTCTGTTAACCTTTATTCTGATGGTTGAATTCCCTATCATTTAATTTTAATTCCGAAAAGTCTCAATGGCTCCGGAATATTCCACCAAATTTATTTCAAATAGGTTTCATGCCCCCCCCCCCCACTTTTTAGAATAAATTATTCGTATATTTTTATAGTTTACTATTGTTTCATTCACATACTTATTTCGACTACATCGTATTTTCTTGAGCATTGGTACTAGAAATTTTCTTTTAATCTTGATGTTTTATTGTAGCTGTATTAAGCATTCATAATTTATGCACGTAACATTATAAAACAACTATAAGATAATATGTTGAAAATGTGTTAAAATATAAACATTTAAAAAAGAACACTTGAGATGTTGTAATTGTCTAATTAGTTTCTATTATGCTCTGAGTTAGTTTAACATCTTGGCCGTAAATCTAAGATGTAAATTAACGTATAAAATTAGAACGAACTGATTTCAATTTATACCTTTCCAAGGTTCGTACAGGTATCGTAATTTTCCCTGTGATGTACCAGTATTATATTACAGAGAAATAAGTCTAGTTCACGCTCAAAATTCCTCCTTATTTAAGAAGAGATATTCTACAAGAAAATACTGGTGCTGAAGAATTTCCTGGTCTTGAAATTCCAGGATCCGCATGAACCCTGCTTTCTTTCACTGTAGCTTTGGAAATGTTAACAAACTAGCTTGATATTTGAAATTGAATGTTTATTTTAAGAAATATTACAATTAACACCTGACATCAAACCTCCATCAATAAAATGATTTAGAATTTGTTGTTATTTTTATTTTTTATAGTAGTTTTGCATGAATACTGAGGTCAAATAAGGCTAAATTTACTATTAAAATTTGCTGATGAAAGTTTGCCCTGAAATTAATCAGGGTGAGACTATAGTTTAAAACGTAGCTAGTCTCTTTAACTATGATATCTGGAACTTAAGCAAAGTAATGTAGTATAGATATTACCGACTTGACACATTACACTCTTAAAAGAATAACTTCAATAGCTGTTATTTTTTTATTTGTTACTGAAATTTAATGATGTTCAGTTCATTTTAGACCACCCGATACAGTCTATGTTATTTTTCTCTCATCTCATAAATACTTATGGTTACATACATATGGTATACATCTCATAAGTACTCATGGAAAACATAATTTAATGAAATATAATACTGTTATTCGTTGGTCATAGAATATTAAAGGATCTTAGCATAATACAACATTAATGTCGACAAATATATTTTATGCATTTCAATTTTCATAAGCAGATATAAAAAAAATTAATACCCGGTTTTAATTATCGCATTCGAATAATCCTCTGCTACGGAACAAATTTGAAACGCGAATTTACAGTTGTGACACTTCTCAATCACAGAAATTAAACCAAGCAAACATTCTTTTTCCATCGTCTGAATTAATATTAAATGCTTTTCAAAAAAGGAAATTAATAATGGGAATATTAATTCATTCATTTAAGTAAAACTTTAGAACTTAAATTCATAAGGTCTGATTTTAATTAAATAAGACATGTGAGATAATTTTTTTATTTCTATTGCAATTAATGCAATTGAATTATAAATAAAGAAACGAAGACATATACAGGATTCGCACAGTTCTATCACTAAATTTTAAAAGTAATTTTAAAGCACTTCACAGTAGAAAATATCGTAAAATCTGTGAATAAAGGCGGTGATTGCGAATGCTGTGGTTTTAAAAACTAAATGTAAATTTCCTTATTTTATTAGTGGTGTAAAAGTCCTTAAAAAATATAAGGAGTGTTCGAATCTTGATATAAAGTTTTTGTACCCTTTATGGACAGGTCTCTCAATATGGACACCCCTAATATTTTTAAAGGTAATAATTTTGATCGAGAGATGGCTCAACATTTTCGCGAAGAAAAGCAGTCGAAAAGATAATTAAGGCTGGAAAGTGTAAAAAAGCGCGCTGTTCGCCATTTAGGAGGAAACTTGTTGTTTCGAGTGTGCTGATCTTAATTACTTGCAAGCTTAAATTCTTATTAGATAGGGTAAAATTACATTAAATGTTGAAAAGTGGAGTATTTTAAAAAGCTAATAAAACATATTTTCGATTGCTATTGCATATTTTGCTTTAAAATATGTTCCTTATTCATTTGTTATAAGATTTAGTAAAACTACGCCCGATTCCCAATATGGACAGCTTATGTCCCCATCGACTACAGAAGAAAGAAAGAAGAAATAACTGTAAGAAAGAAGAAAATTCAACGTTGTGAAGCAATAAATTGAAAAGGCATCAAAGTGGTAAAATCTTTGTTCAACAAGATGCCATTTGAACAATCTCTCAAAAACCTTCCTCCAAAAAACCCTTGCAGAAAAATAAAAAGAAGCTCCCACCCAGTAGGATATCTGTTGGCGAAATTGTAGGTACATATAGCATTACTTCCTCAACAAAGGAGAGCTAGTACTACTTCTTTTGCAGTATTGATGCTTTTTCAAACATGCGGCCATGCATCACATGTGGCAGATATGTTTATGAGAATTATGTGGGACATACTGCCCATGGTGAAAAAGTTTCTACCTGTCCATGCCGTGAGGACTGAGTAATAACAGATGTAAATTCGCATACAGATGCAATAAAGCTAAGTAAAACCAACAATAATATTTCGTAATATTTACTAGTAACTAAGGGGCTTTGAATGGGTCTTCGAAGGGTAAAAACCGAGAATGCCCCCCCCCTTTCTAAAATGCATGTTCTGAAAATATTTTCTGTACCCCCTCCTTCTCCGAATACTTTAAGATACATTTTTTTTATTCCCTCTCCTCTAAAACCCCTTGGAAAAGTGGCTCTTCCATACACACTGTGTAGAAAATCATTAAGGAAACACCTGTCCATAATAGGGACAGGTATTTCCTTTTATGGACACTTGTAAATATTTTTTTGTTCTTATCATTTAAATTAAACCAGTATAATTAGAAGGTTGCTAATTTTAATAATGATAGTCAATAGTCCAAGGATAGTGGTCACATATTTTTGGAGTCCTATGACTTGTAGATGGGGGTGAAAAAAATACATTTTCTTTAGGGTGTCCATATTGGGTACTGGTACCTTAGTGCATTGTATATCAATTGCGAGTGAAGTAACTGAGGATGTTGTCACAAGATGACGACTGTTTATTTTAACCCTTTCCGGCGCAGACAAATTCTGTTCGTAAAATGAGAAATTGTTGACTGACACCGGAATTTACAAAAGACTTTTTTAGAAATTAAGAATTCCCTGATTTAAGCTGTCATTGTAAAAGTGAAATTTTACTAAAATATTATTGGTGCCGTTTGTAAGTTTGGAAATAAAATTAGGTGTTGCCGGAGGGTAACACTGCGCCGGAAAGGGTTAATCCCTTACGGCGTAGGAAAAATTCATTCTTAAGTGTTGAAATTAATGACTGGCACCGAAATTTGAAAACAACTTCATTTGTAAATAAGAATAAAGCTATATTTCACGCATTCAATAAATCGTAAAAGTTTTTAGCCAAAATCTCGGTGTGAATTTGCCGTTTGGGAATTAAATTTAAGTGGTTTCATAGATATACACCGCCGCAAGGGGATAATCAAATCCACAGTTTCTGATTACCGCAAGCGAAAACTTCAACCGATAAAATTGGATACAAAATTGCGTCTTATTTTAGTGCCCTATTCATAGGAAATTTCTCTCGCAAATATGATAAAAAATTTCCATTTCTTTTCCCTGGTGCCTGTTTTCCCGTGTATTATATTAATTTTACTGACACTGACAGGAGTTTTCTAGGTTGTCACAATGTGACGAAACTAGTATCTTCGAAGTCAACTCTCACTAGTAAAAATGGATATCAGTTTTTCCCATTATCGTTGCTTGAAATTTGCCTTTAATGGGGCGCTTATAAAAAGGGAAATTTTGTACTTAAATGTACTGGTGGACATTTACAGATGTGGTGATAAACGCTTGCGAAAGCGGATGCAATAGAAACTTCACCATTTTAACGATACATCAGTATCTCTTACTTAATAGTCACTTGATTAATGCTAAGTGTTAAGTGTATAGCATTTTTTAAGCATTACCTCTTTGTAGTATTTAGTATATAGGTAAGAAAAAAGTAGAATATTTCCTTTTTTAAACAAAATACGCATAAACATACTTTTATCATCGTTGTTTATACCATGATTAAAGGGCATAGCCGGATAAGCATTGAAAACATGCCTTTCAATCAAATTTCTTGATTTTTTCCAGGAGTGTCTACATATCTGACAATCTCTTTCCCCTATTATTAGCTTATAAATATTATTATTTTATGAGATAAAAATGTTTTTTCGATTTTTTAAAGACCCAATTTTCTCAAAAACTACTGTACCGAATTACATGTGATTCATTGAGTTTGCATAGTCATTAAAGATGCATAACTGGGAATGTTTGTATAATTTTCTTATAGTAAAAAACGAGTGAAAAAACGATTAAATGTTTCTGAAAAATAAAAATCATATCTTATAGTTGTCGGAAAATTATTATTTTCTAGTAAAAAATTCCTCATATGTGCCCGCATATTATATATAAATGCCAAAAGTTTGCATTAGGTACTACATATAAATATTTACAAAAATATGTATAATTTTTTTTAAATTCATTTAAAGGCGTTATTTGGGGCGGAGCTATTCATTTCGCTACCTCAAGAATATTTGGAATATACACTTACAGAATTCTTTATTTTAAATTTTAATGAACACATGAGCATCATTCTCAACGCTGACGATACTGTTTCGATAGCAAAATGTTTTGTTGCTGTCACATACAAAAACAGGGAAGAATATTTTTTTCACAGAAACAAACTACATTCTTCGTTATTGAAATGTAACAACAATAATCACAGCCAATTTAAATGAAAATGGTTTTCATTAGTTTGTATAAAGAGAAATTACAGTTAGTAGTTTTAAGCTTTTTAACCGAGAGATGGGCCCTGTTTACCATCATGTTAAACGTTTATTTCTAAGTAATAGCTAATCGCCACGATCAGAAACAAATTTAATATAATGAATGATTTCTATTTCTTACTATGTTATTTTAGAATGATAATCCGAAATGTGATTGTTAAGGACGTTTCTTGAAGAAACTTGTGGTTACAGAATATATATATATATATATATATATATATATATATATATGTGTAAAATAATGTAATACAATATCAAGTGCCAGCTGTTTTTTCCATAAAAGTCACTGTTCTTGACAGTGAGGCCTAAAGCACTGAAACCGACTATGTATTTACATATAAGATTATAATATCTGTAGCTTCCGGTAATAACCAGGTGAGGCACATTTTTAATATTTTGAGTAATCAACAGTCAAAGTTTTCAAATGTCTTTCTATCATTACTTTTATAAAATAGATTTGAACTTAATAATTTTCACTACATTCAATTAGGATATAATAACCTCTTTTTTGCCAAAATTGTTATATAAAAATGGTTTTTATTAATTGAGAGCCAATTAAAAAAATTTAAATTTTTAAGTGAAAAATTATAGTCGCCCTATGAGAGGAAGTATTCGATTTTCATTTTTCAGTACTATGGCAGACGAAAGTACTCTTGTAAAGTTACATTTTCCCAAATTATCTCAATTTTTTCAAAAATGTGCCTTACCTGGTTATTGCCGGAAGCCACAGAAAAAAAAAAAAAAAAAAAAAAAAGTTTTTACAATATGTTTTTACAATTCTTTATCTCCTGTTAATTTTTCCACTGATTTTTGGACTATATTTATTTAAAAAAGCTTTTTATCTTATCAAACTTATAAAGCGGTTCAAAATAGTAGAAATATATTTTTCAATACAAAATATCATCCAGTGCTGTCAACTTTCTTTTTTTTCTTTTAGCTCACATTATGAACCTTTCGCTAATAGTTATCTTCGGATTAAATTGACTCAGAAATCTGCTATTAGAAAAAAAGTTTATTATTAACATATATCTTGAATAAAAAATTATCTTTTTTTAACCAATTCTGGTGATATCTCAGAATTAAAAAACTGCGCTAGGATCCAATTCTACTTATATGGGTGATTCTCCAATAAGTGGATAATTTCACTCATTTGAAAAATAAAAATTGAATTTTATCCAATATTTTTTAATAATTGGATACAGCATAGGTTATTGAGTAATATACAGCATTCCGGCATAAACTTTAAGCACTATACATTAATATATATATATATATATATAATGAAGGTTCGCGCACTCCTTGGAATTTCCAAGGACTCTGGCTCTATTAAAAATAAGAAAATTTACATACCACAACATTTGCAATCCCCACCTTCATTCACAGGTTTTACGATATTTTTCTGCAGTGAAACACTTTGAAAATATTCTTTAAATTTAGTGGTAGAACTGTGCGAACCCTGATAATATATAAATTAATTTGGTAATCAATGTCACTACTGTCCCCAAGATAGTTGTTTACTTTATAAACCAGGATTTTAATAAAATTTATTTGAAAAATATGTTTATTATTTTAAAGTTTATCTTTTTATAGTAAAAAATATAATTTTTAACATATCATCTGTGATATATTTGAATATTTTTTAAGTTTTAAGAAAAAGGGGACAGGACTGACATTTACATGGACAGAAGTGACATACTTTCAAGACTTTTCAGTTTTGCACATTTTAACAATTATAAATTATTTAACATTTATTATATTTCAGTATTTTAAAATTTGAATAATTATTTAGAAAAAAAATAATCAACAATAAGATAATGCAGGGTTCGTACGGGTACCGTTATTTTCAAGGTCAAATACCAGTATTTATTTACAGCAAAATAAATCTAACTTAAACGGGCGAAATTTTGATTTATTTATTGAGATATTTTCTATAAGAAAATACTGGTACTGAAGAATTTCTTAGTCTGAAAATTCAAGGACCCGTACGAACCCTGTAATGAGTAAGTGAATCTATTTGGCCAAAATATTTTGTTAGAAAAAAGTGTTTAAGTACGAGAAATATTGCTCATTTTAAATTTTATATCATATAATTTGTCTATTGTAAAATATTTTGAAGTAACTGGTTGAGGGGGAATATCAATAGCACACAAAATTTCATTCTTTGGAACATCCTGGATATGTGGTGTATTTTGTCAATGGAATCGGCTTGAATTCTTTAACATAAAAATAATTTTAAGGATATCATCATTTATTTATTCAATTAAACCTGTTAAAAACAAATGTAGTAATAAGTAATATAAAAAATAATATATGTTGATAAAAATTTTAAATAATAATTTAATTCTAAATAAAAATTTAAAACTCATCAAGAAACCAATTATTATCATACACAACTGCACGTTCCTACACAACTATGTTCACTTTAAGAACCAGGAGTAAATACTTCAGTATCTTTATAATCATTGGGCATATCCTTAAAACAATGAGATAAGTCTAGTAATGATGGTTCTGGACAATTATGTTGACATTTTTTATGTGTGTCACATGTGAAAAAGCTTAAATAACGCAGTTGAAGTTTAACATTTTTCAAACTTATTCCAAGCGAGCTAATGCAATTTTAATGGATTTTGAACAGATGGTATCAGTGTAACCTTTGGCTACAAGTCATCTATTGCATTAATTTCTGCTTCGTAGATTCAGTACTCAAACAAATAAATTGAAAAGGGACAGAAGTGACAGGGACAGTAGTGACAAAATTTAAAAAAATTGCTTCAGTATACATAACAAGTTAGGCTTAGTTAGACTGCAATATGACATTTTGTACTAAGCAAAAGTATGTTATACCATGACAAAATAACAAATAAATAAAAACAGAAACAAGGACAGTTTAAGTAGGGGACAGTAGTGACAAGTAATAAACATATTCTTAACTTTCTATCCATTTTGCAGGTTGTAACTATTTTAAAAGTGCTTAGAATTGCGCGGAGTGTTTTTCTGGGCGAATAATATGGCCCCTTCTACTAATTGCACTTGTTCACCAAATTTTATCTGGCCACCTGATGGTCACCTTAGCAGTTTTATACAAGAGGACAGTAGTAACATAAAAACTAGGGGACAGCGTTTCTCTGACTCAGAATAAATTAAAACTATTTTTAATTTACAATACAAATACTTTATTATGTACTTTGGAGCATAAATTTTTATTTTGGGTGGTAAAATTGTGAAAAATAGTTTGTTATTACAATTAAAATTGTTCCAGAAGATCAGTATATGTGGTGAGGGACAAGGGACAGAAGTGACAAAATGATTATTTAAAATGCTATTAAAGCAAAATTTACAGTTATTTTCTTGAAAATACTTTTTGCAATAGTAGAAGTACATTACAAAATACGTTTTATGCTAAAAAAACGAATGAGAAAAAACTGTGTAACCTTAAAAGACGGAAATTACCCACTTATTGGAGAATCACCCATATAATATTCATATTTAATATGCGATGTAAAAAAAAGAAAAGAAAAACAAACAAAAAAAAACTAAACTACTTACTCATATTACCATTCATTAAATGTGGTGAGAATGTTCGAATAACAATCATTATAGTAACTGTCGTAACATTTAGATGTCAGAGATTGTTGTTGTTTACCAATTGAAAATATTTTTCTGTATATTGCAGTAGCGGCTGGTCAGGGGGTGCTGCATCAATTTATTTACACCAGTAAAATTGTATGGTTATTTTAGTTTTATTTAATCAACAAAATTTGTCGAATAAATAATATGAAAGATTCTGTTAAAATTTAGTGGTTTGAAAAATCGGATGCAGCACTCCCTGACGAGCCGCTACTGGTATATTGTCTTCGATACAAACAATCAGTTTTCGATATCGAAATAATATGGATAGAGTTGAAAATTATGAGCTATACTATTAGTGAAATTTAAAATACATCATTTGACACATTGTTTATTGACATTGTTCCAAAGACTCTTCGGATTTCAAAGTTGCGTAGCTCCGCCCAAAGTACCTCCTTTAATTGAATTTTAATAAATGTTATACATATTTTTGTAAATATTTATATGTAGTACCCAACGCAAACTTTCATCATTTACATATAATATGAAAACACAAAGGAGGAATTTTTTACTAAAAAATAGTAATTTTCCGACAACTATAAGAAATGATTTTTATTTTTCAAAAATTTTAATCGCTTTTTCACACACTTTTTATTGTCAGAAAGTTATACAAAACTTACCAGTTATACATCTTTAATGTCTATATAAACTCATTAAATCACATGTAATTCGATACAGTAGTTTTTGAGAAAATGAGGTTTTAAAAAAATCGAAAAAACATTTTGATCTCTTAACACTAGAGCGCCCGGAAGAAGTCGATTCAACTCCAACCATGAGAATAAATTTCAATTCCAGCCAGAAATTTTTTCTTGAAATAATTTAAATGCAAACTACGCAGATTTAAGTTAAATTAATCAATAAAATTATTTTGAATAAAAATTCTGGTGTGAAATATTATTATCAAACTTAAGTAAAACTTCCGGGCTTTCTAGTGTTAAAATATTAATATTTATAAGCTGATAATAGGGGAAATACATTGTCAGATATGCAGATTTACCTGACATGCTTATCCGTCTATGCCCTTTCTTTACATTACTTTTACAATTATAAGGAAAATACTGGGGTAACCTAGATATAAGTTTATAATTAAAAGTTTACAATTTTTTACTGGTGAAACAACTTTAGCAATGAATGCATCTTTGGTCCTATTTTTTACAGTTATGCACTTGATTTTGTTTGTGTTTAATGTTATTGTAATTTTTGAATATAGGTTAAAAAAAGCGAAAATATTTCAATATTAAATGAAGAAGGCATTGTTATCTAGAGTGAATAAGAACAGAGAATAGAGAAGAACAATGAAAGAAATAGAATTCTTCAAGTAAAACATTACAATTAAAATAGTTCCTTGAACTAATACTTCAGCAGAGTTAAGATTTTAAATGAACAATTTTCACATAGAATGTAAGAAAATTCATCTTTTATAATTTAGCTTATTATCAGTTACATTATCCCTGCTCCCCGGTTTGGCTTTTCCTTAATTTTGAATGCAGTTATTTCCAAATACAAAATTTTGCTTCATTTAATGACATAAATTCTATGATTAAATAAGTAAAATATTATTCGAAAATAAAGGACCATAGGAACTGGGTAATTATCACTTCAAACTTCATAGGGTTTAGTTTGTCATATTTAATGATCTAATTATTTCCAATTGGCCAAAATTAAAGTAGTTTTACATACATTTTGATAACCAAATTGTTAGATTAAAAAACTGAAATAACCTTTCGATGGGCTAATATGTTCCATTTCAATTTGTTTTTAAAAAAGCTCAGTGGGTCGTATTAATTGTAAAATCTTACCTAAATCTAGAGAATGTTGCAAATTACAGTAAAATTCGAGAATAATAAAAAAATAATAATTCTATACGTTATATATATTGTATTCACACACATTTACAGGAGTTGTAGTATATGGAATAAATTCTATTGTTCATAACAGTATGTTTTATTAATAAGCTTCATGATATAGTCCAGCTCCACATCCTTTTAAAATGTCTCTTCAATATTATTAATATAAGATACTGGTAAGAAAAATACATTTAGTCCTATATGCTCCAATCCCTACATTTATGACCAATATAACTACAGGAGATGTTCAATATTTTTGCCAGATATCAAGAAACACGAATTAAATTAACTGATGCACCTTCTTAAACTTATCAGATGTATGCCGTAATAACATGCCCTACTAAGTCTTCTTTCGTTGAAACATTGTTGTAAACAAGCCTTTAAAAATTACTCCCATACGAAAAAATCTACTGTAGAAAAATCTGGTGATCACGGTTGCTTTCTATCGGTCCGCAATGACATTATCTACCCCATGTTTAAACGTGATTTATCATTCTTTTCCTATGCATGCTTTGCCCTTTCATTATGACCACGTTTTTTAAAACCATTCTGTATACATATATTATAATATTAACAGGTTCTTAATATATATGTATATATATATATATATATATATAAGACCATTAATAGTAAACAATATTAACCATTTGAAATTAACCAATGAATTTAATAACTTATATGACACTGAATATGAAAGGAAAAAAGAATAAAATGAATACAAATGGAATTTGTAGAACCAAAGCAGAATCACCAGGTCCCAAATACTTTGGAACAACAAATGGAGTGTGTGGTTTCATCTTCGTATTTGCCATGAGAAAGCAAAACAATAAGAATTTGGGACTACCAACACACAAGAACATTTTTTCTCAAAATTATACATAGTACTCTCATTCATAAAAGTATTTTTTTATACATACTTCGATTAAAATCAGTATTGTTGCTCACCATAATACTCTGATACAAGCTAATACAACAAAACAGTTATTTTTACGATGAATCATTATGCAGTTAAAAAGATGTCACTTAGATCTTATTATTAGTTCTTTATTACAAGACAGTCTTTCATACAAGAAGAATTCTCTATTTTAACGTGCTTGATTTGTAGAGCATAGTAAATAAATCGACGGTATTATTCCTTATCAGCTTAAGAATAAAAGTGAATAAGAGAGTATCGGAAACACATATTCCTGTCACTGTTTGCCAAGTTAATATTAGCTTTACATCTAGAGATGAAAAATGTTTAGAATATATTGAATTAGTATGCGTAAAATATTTATTTAACCATGTTTCTTTATTTTCAAGCGTATCATTTTTTTAATATTTCATAATTAACTGAATTTGGCATATTTAAAAAAATATTTTTAATTAATTTACATTAAATAAAAGGTTATTTGCATCGGACTGAATCTTTAAAGACTATAATTTGAAGTATCTGATTCTTTGGCTATTTTATTTAAATCCAGTAAACAAAATTCTAAAACAGTGATATTCGCTATGAGGCTTTATTATAATAGAAATCTTCATGTTATCTAATTCAAGAATTTCTTCGAAAGGTTACATTAGATTTATTAAATAGTGGTAGATAAAGACATTTAGCAAATAGTAGAGAGTACTCCCAATTTAAAAGAATGTTTCATTTCAGCACTTTGCATATAGTTTAAAAAATTATGGATTCGGTTTTGCTGACTGTTTATTTGTCTGTTCTAACCCGTGTACATATACTTGGAGTTTTAGCTGTGTTGAAGAGTGGTTAAATTTAACTGTGCTTAAGAGTGGTTTGAGGAATAAACGTCATCTAATTTATAAGTTTAAATTATGTAGTTTTTTTTCTTTTTTACTTTCAATAAAGTATCAATTTATTTTTTCTGCACACATGTATGATGCAGTGTTGCCAGATGGGCTACTTTTTTTAAATTCAGATTCTTGACTGGCACCACATTTTACAAATGATAAAATATGCCTTATTCAATGTCATCATAATTAAGGCAAAAAGGTAATTTACAGTTTCAAAAAAGTGGTGCCAATCGAGAAACCTGAATTTTAAAAAAGTAGCCCACTGGCAACACTGGTATGATGAATGTTCACTGATACAGGGTGTCGAGCAAATAACACCCTGATTTCAAAATTAAATTTCTCAAAAACAAAGATCGATAGTAATATGCGGTAAACGGTTTTTTGATTAGGTAAGCTGTAAACATCTTATACAGAAATTTCAAGCAGTGAATATTTTGAAACAATTACGTTCTGATTGCATAGAATGCTTTGTTTTGACCTTTTTCTTGTTTTAGATTGCCTGCAGAGAAATAATTTTTCAGCTTACAGTGCAACATTTTAAAGCTTTTTTGAAGTAAATTTTTAGAATTTCGAAATTTCAAAAATTTAATTTAAAAACACTATGAAATATGGCACTTTAAGCCGAAAAACACATTCTCTGGTAGCAATCTAAAGCAAGAAAAATGGCAATTTAAAGCATTCTTTGCAATCAGAACACAATCTTTTCAAAATATTTACCGTTCGAAACTTTTGTATAAGAGTTTTACAGCTTACCTGATAAACAAACCGTTTACTGCATAATTCTATTGATCTTTGTTTTTCAGAGTGTCTGAAATCAGGGTGTTATTTGCTGGACACCCTGTATATAATGTTTATGTACCGATTGTTCCATATATTGATTATGGCTGAAAATTTTTCGTCGGAGACTGTCATAGCCGCCAACTCTTCAATTTTTTGGACCAGAAAAATTAAATAGAAATTTTGCGTTAATTAATTGGATGTTTACCGTGATTCAGAAAGATAAAATTTATTGTAAAATTTTTTGCGTACAGAAAAGCGTAAGATATTGGCAGATATCGAACGTGCATAAAAAATTATTAACACTTTCTAAACAACAATTTTGTTAATAAATTTCAACAAAACGTGTAGCACAAAAACTTCACAAAGATTACGGCAACAATATTTGATGAAATTTGCTACCCAATAAACGTTTACCCATACCTGCTAGCTAAACACATAATCAAAGAGAAAATTATGCATCTAAAATATTTTCTGGTGAGAAACCTGTTTACTTGGTTTAAACTAGCAAAAGCCATGCTTTGTTTGGATTCGCGAAGCATTATTTTATAAAACAGATATTTGAAAGTAACAATATTTTTTTTTAATATTATTTTTGCATCTTTATTAAACAAAAACGTTATTTTATGTTTTGGCGCATTTTAATTTTTTATTTATGATGTAAAACTGGCATAATAAGATAGTTTCGAAGCAAACTTTTACAATTTTTTTTTTAATTTTCAACTAAAAGCTCCTTTAAAGATGTTTTTACAATTTCAAGTAGCCACTGGTGTTTTTTAATTGTTTGAAATATGCATGTTTCCAATCTTTGTAATCAACATCCGATAATCTTTGATAGCTATTTTAGAATAATATATTTGAAGAGAGCTTGAAGAAAGTTACTTCTTGAAAATCCTATTTTCTGGAAAAAACATTTGAAATCTGCTTTCGTTGATACTATGAATCTTTAACTGTAAAACATTTTATCTTAATTTCTTCGTTTTTATACATGTTAGCGTATGAGAATTGCTGTAATTCTCTCCGCGTGGGAGAACTTTTTACTTTCTGCGAATGGCAACTCAATTAATGGAATTACCTTTTAACGAAGCGCTCTCCCATTCTCGCAGTGACGTTTTCACGAATAATTATTGTTGTGTTTGCGAATTTATTAAAGTCTTATTTTTGTATAAAATCCTTCTGATTAATGAGTCGATATTATTTAGCCACAATACGACCTTCGCAAAAATATTTATAAAGAGCTTGAACCAACAACTTCACGCAGATCTTTTAATTTTTCATTTATATAACAAATTTAAGAATTAATTTTATTTGTATACAATTATTTTGTTGCCAGTTTACAAAAAAAAAAAAAAAAAAAAAAAAAATCCATAATACAATTCTTTTAAAATGTTTAAGTGTCATCTGTGCAAACGATTTTGCGGGATAATGGAAACATGTTTTATTTAATAAATTAATCATGATTCTATCTATAATTATTTACTCCATGATTTAAACTTTTTTTTCTGAAAATATACGCGTTTCATTTTTTTTTTATTTGCTAAAATGCGTCCGTATTGGAAATGCATGTAAAATAAATTAATTAAAATAATAATTTTTTTAACGTTTTACTGTAAAAAAAAAAATATATTCTGCAAATCTACAGATCATAATTTATTTTTATGTTTAATTTGAAGTTAAAATATTGAATAGTTTTTTTGTAAAGCGTACGACAAATTGTAATTTGAGTGGACTAGTAGAGGATTCGCTTCGCTCATCCTAATTAACCCATATTTTACTGAAGTTATGTCCGAAGTTCGCAAGTATGTTTTAACCTGTAACTGGAAACATGAATTTCCTAACGCGATGATTTTTTTTTTTATCTTTTGTAAACAACATTTTAATTTATTTTAGAAAAGAAACATATCATAGAAATCATGTAAGCTTGGATTATAAACTTAACTATTCTTCTTGGTTTATAAAAATTTAGCTATAAAGATAAAATTAATAACATTATTAAGATTATAAAGATAAAATTTAGATAACCACAACCTTATAAAAGTATTTATAAAGCTTAGATTATAAAGATTGGGTTTAGAGCTAAAATTCTTAAGATTTTTTATCAGATATAAATTAATATAATAATTTACGGACGTATATATTAATATTTAATAAAATGCGCTGTTACACGTTAAGCGCTAATCTGTGCAATATTAATTATAATACTTCACTAGATTTTTTACGGTCAATTTCATAATAAAATGAAATCATGAAATAATCACATTGTTTGTAATCTATAGTATACATGGTATATTTATTGTAAAGTTCTGAAATATTTCTGTTTGTTTCTTGTAAAATAAAACAACATATGTAACGTAAAACTGATTCCTGTGGGCGTATTTATTAATATTTAAAAGTGTACAATCACTCAAAGTAACTTTTATCCGCATTTACTCTATTTTGAGATGTTCCACTTTTGTTCTAAGAATATTGTTGAAACTAGTGGCATAAAAGTAGGGATGAGAATTTTCCACGTTTTTTTCCACCAGTGTAATCTTAGCGAAAATTTTATTTTACTCAATCGAAAAAAGCTGCGATTTAACCCTTTAACGTTCATTGGTTTCGCCACGAAACCACAAAATTTTAATTCCGATATGCAACACTGACACCGGTATTTTTATGTAAAGATATCCCTTTTATTATATATGTGAAAAATCACGTTTTCCTATTTAGAAATATATTTGTTCTTAATTACCGGTGTCGATCATTTATTTCGACATCTTAGCAATGAAAATGCTTTGATCGTTAAAGGGTTAACAGAACAATATTTTCTCTAAAATTATACTGGTATGTAAAAACGCGGAAAAATCTCATCCCTATAAAAGAGAAGAAATACTTCTAAATTAGATTAGTTTTAAACGCGATTATTCAAATCGTTAAATCAATTATAACAGATGTAAATTTTCCAAGGGGTGAAAATGTCACATCGAATCCTGGCCCGGATTTTTTTCACCCCTTGGAAAATTTACATCTGTTACTTCTAAATTATTGTATGACTATAAAAAAATAAGGAATAATACTGATATAAACAATAAAAAATAAACTTTTAACCTTGTTCAAAGTTATCCAGCCATGTAGAGTTACTTTGCACCAGTTTAAAAATATCATATAAAATACGTTTTTATGAAAAAAGGTATTACACGTAGGACAAATTTGAACCAAAAAATAGAAAATTAAACAGGACGCGTTTCGAGCTTCAAAAACACAGCTCCTCTTCAGCTGATCCAAACACGTGTCACAAGGGACAGAGGAAGGGACAGACTCTGTCCCTTGTGACACGTGTTTGGATCAGCTGAAGAGGAACTGTATTTTTGAAGCTCGAAACGCGTCCTGTTTAATTTTCTTTTTATGGTGATTTTACAAAGTTTTTAGCTTATTTATTATTTTATCGCCAGTGATTTCGGTGTTTCTCAACAAAAAATAGACATTTAACCACTGAAATGTTTCTTTTTGTACACGTAATAAATTGAAAATATGGGATTAGCACCACTTAATTAAGCTAAATTATTAGTAATATTTAGTCCAAACATTTCTGCCATAAAAAGTAAAAATAAAAAAGTAAAAAAAGATAAATGGTAGTAATAATCATCTTTAACCTTCCTACCCTGTTCAAATTTTACTCAATCTTGATAAAAATATTTCACACCAGAAGTGTTAATTGAAATATTTTAATACATTTAATTGGCTTATTTCTCTGAATCTGTTACTTAACTTTCTTTATGAAAAATCTTCTGATTCGAATCCTATAAAACAAATTATAGTTAGGGTCGATTAGACCCATTCAGGGTAGGAAGGTTAAATGATGGATCAAGTAAACTCTTCTTTCCCGTACGATGTAAGGGCAAATCAGGGAGGCGGTTATTTACACATAATTTATATTTTACACATATTACACCTACTGCACATAATTTACACTTTACATATATTACACATATTACACATAGTTTATATTTCCCAACATCACAAGATTTGTAAAATTCATAATAGTAAAAGAAGAAAAACATGAATATTTTGAAAGAAAAAGACTGTTTAATGTTCATATAAAACATAAAAATGCAGTGAAAAACAACTTTCAGTGTTTTAACGGTAGTTACGGTAATACATACTAGTACTAGTAATATTGAAACGAGAATAAAAAATGTCGAATGTATGAAATGTCAAATTTCAGTAGCTCCACCCCGAATAACGCCTTTAAATGAATTTTATGTATTTTATACATATTTGTGAAAATATTTACTGTTATATCTGCTGTTATATGCATTTTATATACAGACTTTCTGCTTTTATAAAAATATATACGTACAAATATGGGGAACTTTTGACAGTAGTACCTATTTTCATTAAATTAAAAATCTACGCCTATCTTTGATCCGGCCCAACGTTATACTGAAGATGGGGTAAAATAGTAGTGCATTTTTATTTGACGTTTTATTAAATATTAATAAATAAATAATCACAAAATATGAACACATTTACAACATTCAGATTGTAATATGTCTGATAAATGATGGGTGATGGATGATGCAATTAATTGCGTATAATGTTGTTAATCTATTTTCTAAAATAAAGAGTAGGAATCCCAATTTAGAATCTTGCCAATAGGGTGCAGCACTAGAATTTATCTAGCCTTTTGAAGTAAAACCTGTTTAAAATTTGGACGTTGTGCAAAATTACCCCCCACGGTTCAAAGTTACTTGAATTATTGTATTTCTACGTTATGTGTTATGTGAGACACCAAAATCATTTTATTTTGTTTAACGTCCCAAAACCTTTTATCAGTACCATATTTATTCAAAAGTTCTGTGATTACATACTTGATTTAGTTTTAATAGACTGAGTTATTTCTGCTATAGAATGTTTCGCATTCATTTCTTTTATCTGTCATTTTATAGGAAACTGTTTTATTTATATATGTAATAAATACGTTTTCCTTTACTTACATTAATTACTGATCTCATATCAAATAACGCGAATGTTTTAATCTTTTGAGCTCTGGGGTGTAACTTTCTTCAAAATTCTAAATGTCACATTGGCACCAGTATTTTGCAAAGAAAAAAACCGGTTAACGATAAACAGGGAAAAAAAAATGCATTAAACATTTTTGAAGTAAATTTGGTCAAATTTTCTGGTGTCATTGTGACATTTTGCAATTAAAATTATGTGGTAGAAAATTCTACCAGCAGAGCTCAAGGGGTTAACCCTTTGAGCTCTTGGGTGTAAAGGGCATAGCCGGATAAGCATTGGAAACATGCCTTTCTATCAAATTTCTTGATTTTTTCTCCATGTGAGGCTGCTTATCTGACAATGTATTTCCCTTATTATCACCTTATAAATATTGATATTTTATTAGATAACAATGTTTTTTCGATTTTTTAAAAACCTCATTTGCTCAAAAACTACCAAACCGAATTATATGCTATTAACTGAGTTTATACAGATGTCAAAGATGAATATCTGGAAATTTTTGCATAAATTTCTGATCGTAAAAAGTGTGTGAAAAAGTGATTAAAAAAATTACAAAAATAAAAATTATATCTTATAGTTGTCCGAAAATTACCATTTTCTTGTAAAAAATTCCTCATTTGTGCCCGCATATTATATAAAAATTTGAAAAGTTTGCGTTGGGTACTTCAAATAAATATTTACGAAAATATGTATACAAATTATTAAAATTCATTTAAAGGCGTTATTTGGGGCGGAGCTATTTAACTTCGACATCAGAAGCCTTTTTGGTACAATGTCATAAGACAATGAGTCAACTAATAAATTATAGATTTCATTAAGCATATAAACCATAATTTTCAATACTATCGATACTATTTCGATATTGAAAACTGGTGTTTTGCTTTGGAAACAATAGAGAAAAAAAGTTTTGCCTAGAAAACAACATTCTTTGGTATCGAAATGTAACGACTGTTATATAATGATTTTTATTCAAACATTTTCACCACTTTTAAGGAAGGATAATAAGAATAAGTAGTTATTCTTTTTACTGCGTTAATATGGATGATTCATAGCTAGATTTATAATTTAATCAGTTCTTAAAATTCTGACATATTATCTGGAATGTGTAGTAATAGACAATTTTTTATTTAAGATTTATACTACTAGAATTTTTTTGTTTAATCTTATGGTAAATTACTGAGACTGTTTAATCCGAAGATAAATATTAACGAAATATACATCATTTGAGTTAAAAGAAAAAATAGAAAGCTGATAACATTGGATGATATTTTGTACTGAAAAATATATTTCTGTAATTTTGAACTGTTTAATATTTAATTAATTTTTTTAATAAATAAATATTAGTTTAAAAAACAATGGAAAATTTACCAGGAGATTAAAATACTGTAAAGACATAGCTAATTTTTTGTGAAATTTTATATGCAAAAACATAGCCGTGTATAGATATTTAGGCCACACTTTAAAGAACAGTTACTTTTTATGGGGAAAAAAAGCTAACACTTAATAATGTATTACATTGTTTTATACATAAAAATAAATAGTTTTTTCTGTAACCCCCTTTTTCCCCCAAGAAACTTCCACAATAATATTTATTTCGTATTATCATTCTTTGATGACATCGTAAAAAATAAAAATCATTCACTAAGACGAATTTGTTTCCGGTCGCAGAGTTTAGCAATAACATACGCATGCGCGTCTACACGATGCAAAACAGAGCACATCATTCATGAAGAAGCTTGAAACTATTAACTATAATTTCTGTTTATAAAAACTGGTGCGAAACGTTTATAATTAAATTGTTTCTGATCACTGTCGTTACAGTTTGATATCGAAGAATGTAGTTTTGTTTCTATAATAAAAATATTCTTTCCAGTTCTTATATACCACAACAACAAATTTTGAAATCGAAACTGTATTGCCAGCGTTGAGAATGATGCCCATGTGCTCATTAAAATTTAAAAACCAGCAATTCTGTAAGTTTATATTCCCAAAATTTTCAGACATCGAAGATGAGTAGCTCCGCCCCAAATAACGCCTTTAAATGAATTTTAATAATTTTTATACATATTTTCGTAAATATTTATATGAAATACCCAACGCAAACTTTTGAAATTTTTATATAATATGCGGGCATAAATGAGGAATTTTTTACAAGAAAATGGTAATTTTCGGACAACTATAAGATATAATTTTTATTTTTGTAAATTTTTTAATCACTTTTTCACACACTTTTTACGATCAGAAATTTATGCAAAAATTTCCAGATATTCATCTTTGACATCTGTTTAAACTCAATTAATAGCATATAATTCGGTTTGGTAGTTTTTGAGAAAATGAGGTTTTTAGAAAATCGAAAAAACATTTTTATCTCATAAAATATCAATATTTATGAGGTGATAATAAGGGAAATACATTGTCAGATAAGCAGCCACACATGGAGAAAAAATCAAGAAATTTGATTGAAAGGCATGTTTCCAATGCTTATCCGGCTATGCCCTTTCTTCAAAATTCCAAATGTCACATTGGCACCAGAATTTTGCAAAGGAAAAATCCTGTTAACGATAAACACGGAAAAAAAAATTGCATTAAACCTTTTTCAAATAAATTTGGTCGAATTTTCTGGTGTCATTGTGACATTTCGGAATTAAAATTATGTGATAGAAAATTCTACCATCAAAGCTGAAGGGGTTAAAAAACCTAATAAAACCGTATCTAATATATTTCGAAACTACGAAAGGAACTAATTAATGAATAAAAATCAAAATCAAAAGCAACAGCAAATATTTGGAAGATGAAATGCATATACTTTTAGCATTTTTTTTTATATCATACTTAGTTATATGCTTCTGGCTAAAAGTTAAATTAAATATTTAAATAAAAGCTTTAATGGTTCGCTACGAGAAAATTATTTTACATTTAGTAATATACTTGCGAAGAAATATACATTAATTTTGCATCTTTCTATTTTACGCATGGTAACTGATAAAATCTAACATATCGATCTCCTTAGTTATGCACTAGAAGTTAAAGGAAGCTTTATTTTAAATATGGATCCAAAAATGACGCATATAACGGGAAAACCATCAATACATTCTAAAAATATAAATTCTCTAGTTTTATGAGTGCTATTTTAGAATAAAAATAAAATATCATTAAGGGAATCTTCAAAATTAAATTTAAATCCTCATAACTTGTTTTAAATCAGTTTTAATTTAAAATAAATACCATGAACAAAATCAGAAAATAGTTTACCTAATTTAGTATACGTAGATGCCGCGTTTTTAACTTATTTATAAATCAATGGATGTGAAATGTTATTCTCATAAATTATACTAAAATATTAAATATAAAAATAATCTAAGATATTAAAATGCAATTTAAAACAAATAATTGCCGATTTGTGTAAATAAACGAAACACTTTTTTAAAAATGGGAATGTTCATAGAAAGATTTTTATATCTTTCATACGCTTTGAGAAAATTTGCAAGAGAAAGATACTACAAAATGAGTTTTTCAAAAATTATAGAGCGAATGGACTATAAAAATATTCGTTTGTAATTGAAACTTTGCGATACCCTCACGTATAACAAACACCTTTTAAGTATTAAAAAAGGCTTCATCACATATGTACTATACTATAAAATAAAATACCCATATGTTTCGCATATGCAACAGTAGGTTACTTGAAAATGTCCTTTCATCTAACAATTATCATAATTTTTATCACAAATACTTTATTCAATGCTAAAAAACGACGCCCAGCAAAATTTTTCTGTAATGTCGATTACTTTCTTTCATATATGAATTTCTGTTCTAGAAATTTCTTTGTCTCAGTGTACAAATCCAAGATGTTTTTTCTTTTGTTTAGATCACCAGTTTTCCTTTAACATTTTTCTGCAGAAAAAAATGTGACATTTTCAAACATTTGTCCTTTTCGTAATACAGTAATTTGAATTTTTGTATTTGTCACGTTTATTTCTCAGTTTATTTTTTCATTTGATGATTTATTTCTCTTTTACTGTAAACATACACTAATCTTTTTTTTTCTTATTGTGAGGCTTGAAGGCTTTTGGGGGGGAAAATGGCCTAAACATGTTTCGCATCACTGTTTCAAAAAATCTAAATAAAAATAAATAAAATAAATTTTCTTGACAGTTTTTTACAAAGTTTGCGACAGAGCATATTTTGATCAATCAAAATCATAGTGGAACAAAATCTAAACTAACACTTCCGAATTATAGTATTTACTTATTTATTCTGTCATTATATAAGAAAAATATTATTTAGAAATAGTGAAGGCATAAAATTAAAAAAGTATAATTAATTGGCAACACTGTATCAGAAAAAATATATATACAGGATTCGCACAGCTGTACCACTAAATTTTAACAGTATTTTCAATGTATTTCATTGCAGATAAATGTTGCGAAAATTGTGAATGGAGGCGGTGGTTGCGAATTCTGTTTCTTAAAAATTAAATATAAATTTCCTTATCATTAATAGTGGGGTCAGAGTCCTTACAAAATATAAGGAGTTTGCGAACACTGATATATATAATCGTACACATCTGAAATAAAAGTAATTTTATAGAAAAATTTCTATTAGAAGCAGTGACATTTATATCTAGATGTATAAAAATATCAATGATGCTCAGAATTTTTAATAAATAATCAAAAACTTATATCTAAGCATTATTGTTACTAAAAATATTTTTGAAAAATTTTCTTGCATATAAAGGTCACTCGTTTCTTTCAAAGCTTTAACCTCTTGGTTCGCAGGTTCCACCTATGTGGACATCTCTTTTTTCTACTAAAAACTAAACTGCTTGATTTTTTACATTCTTACTTTATTTTTTAATAGAATAATATTGCCTGTTTTAAAAGCATTCTAATAAATGGCAACATCTATACTGATATCCTCTAAAAAAAAATATTTTTTATCTGAGTTTGCAAAACGCATTAAAATCAAGAAATTTTCATAATTATTTAACTTAAAACCTTTAAAATAAAATATTTTGAGGATTTGTACTATATCTTTCACTTCTTTAAAGGCCTTAAATTTGTGATTGTGTGAATTTAGGTTAGTGATAATTTAATTGATATTTCAAGGGGATTTGCAATTTTAATTCCCTAACTCTGAACCTAAATTACTAGACATCTAAAGTATCAGTTTCCGAAATAGTCATTTTTCTGTCATATATGATGTCACTCTGTTTGTCAAAACTGATTTGTCTTTGTGGTATTATTTTAGCTTCGGGAACGAAGAGGTTAACATAATGGAATAATGAATAAAAAGGAGGAGAAATATAATATATTGTTTATCAATTGCAAGTGAAGTAACTAAAGATGTTGTAACAAGATGGCTGCCATTTATTTTAATCGGATTATCAGTTTCTGATTACCGCCGCGGAAAACTTCCGCCAGAAAACTTGAATAGAAAAATTTGACTTATTTTAGCTCTTTGTTGGTCGGAAATTTCTCTCTCGAACATGGTAAAAAATTTATATTTCCTTTTACTGATGTCAGTTTCCTTAACTATTACAATCTTTCCACTGACACTGACAAGAGGTTGTCTTGGTTGTCACAATGTGGTGGAACTTTAACCGCCGAAGTAAATTCTTACTGGTAAAAATTAATAGCAGTTTTTGTCACTATTCTTTTGTTGATTTTTTTTATTAATGAGGCATTTAAATATAAAGACAATTTAAGCATAAATGTACTGGTGGAGGTTTGTTGCGGTGGTAATGAATCCCTACAAAAGCCGTTACAGCTGAAGCTTCACTATTTTAAGCATATGTCAGTTCTTCTTTGGTTAACATATGCATGTGTTCTTAAAATTATAAGCGCCATGACCAGTTAATTTCACTGGTATTAAATATGTATAATATGATTCGAAGCCGAAATTTCTATAAAAAATATCTAAAAAAATGTATCACGCAAAGCAATTTAAATAAATAGTTAAAAAGGCTTTCACTAAAAATTATGTTATGCTTCTTTTTTTTAAATATAAAACTTGATTAAAATTTCCAGCGCAACTACTGTTAAACCATTAATGCCTGAATTATTTTCTTCGTTAAAATTCAAATTTTGCATTTTCCCACCACTTTTAAAACAAGAGTAGTTTTTATCTTAATTTATCGAGTAATGTGTCTCAAGAACGAAAGTATTTATTTATCCTCCTTTTTTACTAGTATGAAAAGCTCTTATTTGAATTTTTTAAAACTGTTCCAATAATGGGGCGCTAGGCACTAATGGGTTAAGAGAAATAAGAGCATTACCCATGTTAAAAAAATAATGATCTTATTCAATGAAACATGTCAAAATAAGAAAATGAATGTTTTTTCACTTTTTAACCTGTATTGATAAACTTTAAATATGAATGAAAATCATGTTTTATACTATATTATGAAACACATAAAACTAGCTCATGAATCCTTAACAAAACTTCACTATTTAGTTTGGAAACAGGTTCAATTTATATGAAAATTTTGATACAATTGAAATTCAACAACTGCTATCTATATATAGAAAAGCATTCGAATATGTTTCTGTAGCTGTGTGCATATTTAGTATGTGTATAGTATTGTATTCTAAAGCTTAGTTCAGTTCGGTAATGCATAACACACTTGAAAATTTAAATACAATGATTACAAATTATAAAAAAATTACAATATTATTACAATATTATACAATAATATAACAAATTATGCGAAAACTTACCCGTCTAACTTAGATTTCTTTTTCAATAAAAAAGTACAGGTGATTCTTCTGGAAAATTCCTTGACTCATACGAACCCTGATGTAAGGTCATTGTGCTTAAATATGATCATCTCTAAATGCGACAATGTTCTTCTACCTAATATCTTAAAACTAGAATCGTAAATAAGTTTTATATAGTGAGACATCAGAACGTCAGAAATAAAACCCGAAACATTTCTCTGTATTTAAAAAGTTTTGTTAAAGAAAATTCCCGTCAAAATAGATATAGTTTATTGTAAAACGCCTGCATCTTCAATAAATGAGGCAATAAATCCTAAAAGTAGCTCAGGGTTTTTCTTTTTTAATTTGGAAGATCAAATAACTCTATGGCGATGAAGGACAAGACTTATGCTTTAATTACCTGTTTTGTAAGCTTAAGAAACGACAACCAATTTTAAAATTAGGTGATAAAATATTTGATCCAGTTTCGTTTGTTCACAAACGGATAAGCGACAAAGTGAATACTAAATGCGCAGAAAATTTTGGGGATTAAGGAAGCAAATTTATGTGGTATTTTGCGTATATTGCATTAAATTAATGTATAAAGCAGAAACTGTATTTGATTAACCCATTAACGCCCAGCGTCCTCGTTTGAGGACGGTTACAAAAACAGCAAGAAAGCGGCTTTCCCACCAGTAAAAAGGAAGATAAATATATACCTTCTTTCACGAGACAGAATCCTCGATAAATTTAGATAAAAGTTAATTTGATTTTAAAAGTGGTGGGAAATACAAAATTTAAATTTTAGCAAAGAAAATAATTCGGGCGTTAATGGGTTAAGCTGTGTTGAAGGTGAAATTATGTAGAAACAGTTTAACCCGGGAGAAGGCGCGCTTACCCAGGGTATGAATGTTTTAACTTTGCCACCAATAAAATCAAATTATAACAGTCAATTTAATGAAAGTGAGACAATTCTCACAAATTTTGCGATGAAATAAGTTGAAGATTACTTTAAAAAAATTATTGGTTGAAATTGTAAAAACCATACGCACTCAGGGTCTTTTAGGCCCTGCGCGCGTCCTCCCGGGTTAACCAAGGTTCGTAGTCTGTAAGGACATTTTACCAGAATTTTTGTAATGTAATATTTGCTTTATTTAACCCTTTCCGGCACGGGCAAAATCTGTACTAAAATGAGAAATTATCGACTGACACCGGAAATCACAAACGATTTCTTTAAATATTTTGAATTCGTTATTTTAAGCTTTTAATGTAAAATTAAAATCTTACTAAATTATTACTGGTGCCGTTTGCAAGTTTAGAATTAAAATTAGGCCTCCCAGACCGGGCACAGTGTGCCGGAAAGGGTTGACGATTAAAGAATTCATTTTCAAGTCTATTAACCAGTACTTTACGAAATTTCTGATACTAAAACAAATAAAATCCTCTGAATTCTTTGACGGCTACGAATCCTGTTAACCACTTAACTGACTCATTTATTACATACAATAAATTGAAAATATGGGACCTAAATAGTGACCTAAAATATTCGTAACATATAATCTAAATATATGGACCGTTAAGTAGCATGATATGAATTACATTGTTACAGCACGTAGATTTTTTTTTATCGGTATATATATATATATATACATATATATATTAAATTAATGCAGCGAATATTGATCAGTGTAAGCCGATTCGTGTCAGTTGTTGTCAAAGTTGAAATTGATAGTGAATATGAATCATGTCTCATAGTATTTCATGCAAAAAAATTAAGGTGGTCACACAGAAATTTCAGTTTATTTTTAATTAAAATGTTCATTTAAAAACAGGAAAAATGTTCGAAAACTTGTTCTTGTGTTTAAAAAAAATCTAAAAAAATTGTCAAACATTCGTATGGTGGTTTTGTACATCCCTTATTTTTTTCGTTGCAATCTGTTTAGTAGTTTCATCACAATACGCTTTTTTCCAAACCAGGCATTTATTGTCATTACCCCCCATAGTCTTAAGATACAAACTTAAAACTCGGGAGAAATGAATTTCTCTTTATGGGCTATCGATCCATATAGGACTCGATATGGTTGACTCAAGGGCATATTTTACTATGAAACCCGGCTATACCCTTTATTGGTGAAAGTTTGCCGCGGTGGTAATGGACCCGTTTGAAAAAGTGTAAAACCTGTATCTCTGCTGGAAAACTTTCCACATATGTTACTGATATGTCGATCCTCCAATTCTATCACTCTAGCACGAAATACAAGGCGTTGCAGTTAAGTGAAACACTGACATTCTTTCCTATTTAGAGTTACTTGTTCGTAGAACAAATACTGTTTTGCATGTCTATTAAGTGTACGTTAGATAAAAAAAAATCGAATATTGAATATTACCCATGTTCAATTGATGCAACACAACAAACTTTTCTAACTTCTCAATCCACCAGGTTGGGCTTGGTGTGTCTTTAACCCCAAAACGGCGCACTTATTAATGATTTCTACTTTGTCACCAAAAAATGTAAATAATAATCGTCACATTATTTATTGGGAGACAATTATTACACATTCTACGATAAAATGAGTTGACGATTAATTTAAAAATATGTTGGTGACAATTGTAAAAATCATACGCACTCTGAGTGTATACAAGTCCGGCACCCGTCCTCCCGGATTAATATTTAAAGCAGGTTTTTCATTCGGTTAACAACTTATGTGATGCTTCATGGATCTGTGAGAAAAAACCTTTCATTTTCAGATCGTTTTTGTTGACTAAATATACATTTTAAAGTTGACACAAAACACGTGCTGCATATTTAACTTAACTTAATAGTAACTTATATAGCTCTGTAAGTTAAGTTTAAATTTAAGTTTAAGTTTAAGATAAATGTGTTTCTAGTTATAAAATTCTTTGTTTTAATAAATCATTAAAATTTAACTTGCGACATCAAAAAAAAATTGTTAAAAAATTAAATAAGTAGACACTAGATAACTAGACATTAAATAAGTTACAACTAAACGTTCTGAAAAAAGGCAATTTACGCATTGAAGCATATGATTAGGGGTATTTGTCATACATGTTAACCCTTTAACGTTCATTGGTTTCGCCACGAAACCACAAAATTTTAATTCCGATATGCAACACTGACACCGGTATTTTTATCTAAAAATATCCCTTTTATTATGTATGTGAAAAATCACGTTTTCTTATTTAGAAATATATTTGTTCTTATTTACCGGTGTCATTCATTTATTTCGACATCTTAGCAATGAAAATGCTTTGATCGTTAAAGGGTTAAAAAACATATTTTGCAGTGGCCCAATTAAGAGAATTGAGTCGTGAAGATTTATAGCGGAATGTAATTTTAAAAAATAAAAGAAAATATAAAACGTGAAATTTCACTTGTGAGAAAAAAACACATTGTCGTTAAAAAAGAGAAAATATCATACCAGTTTTGTTTGAAAAGATGGACACTATCCGATCAAAAGAAAATTTGGTAAATTAACACGTTGACGGACACTTGCGTCTATAGCCGTCAAAGCGAAAATTTTAAGTGTTGAAATTAATGATTGACACCGGGATTTGAAAATAATTGTATTTATAAATAAGAAAAAAGCTAAATTTTACGAATTTAATAAATAGAAGTTTTTTTTACAAACATTCTGGTGCCACTGTGCTCTTTGGGAATTAAACTTTGGGAACTTGTTCTTATTGTCCGTCAATGTGTTAACAAACAATTTATTAACAACGAAAAATGTTCTAAAACTTCAATTATAAAAAAAGAAAAAAGAAAGAGAGAAAACAAGAAGGAAAAAGGAATACAAAATTAAATTTTTGTCCACTAAAAATACTTAAATACATTTTTGCTGTTTCTTCCATAAATCATTTTCATTTCTACCATGCTGAAGTGGCTTGTGACTGTAACATATTTATTGAAAAACCATGTTTATCAGTTCTTTAATTACTTAAACATATCCATATTGATACCCTCCACCTATAAATGCATAGTCATTCGCACAATTTAAGTGAAAAATATAATATTTAATGTTCCATTTAAGACAGAAACATTATTTAAACGTGATGTCAAGCAAACAACAACAACAACAACAACAACAAAACATTTTTTTCCGTCCCGGAACCCCTTCACCACGTAATCGTCGCACCCGAGACATTCATGGTTTGCAAGCTTCACGGTTTTTATTCAGAATTGTTTGACTCCCAGCAGTTTTTATAAAATAGTGTAATTGGTTCTAATCTGGTATTATTTTACTTGTCATTAAATAAAATGAATATTTTTTTTCAAAAAGGTGGTGGCAATAATGAAATTGAATTTTTAAACGGTAATTTATTGTGACCATTAAGGGGTTAAGAAAAAATTATTGCCTGTATGAAATTTTTCTAAATCCCTTCCCCCGCAAAACTGGCTTATCTGTAAATGCAGAAAATACATTAAGTTGCGTTTTTTTGAATTAAAATATTTCGATATCATACCGAAAAATTTCAAAGAATATTTCCTTTACGTAATGATGAAATGACTGTTCATCAATGTTCTTAAATAAAGAAAAAATAGTGAAGGAATTGTCTCGTATGAATGAGAACTATTGAAATAAATAAAAGGGCCAAACTGGTCCCTTGGTGTTGGTACTTTAATGTTTCACTTGTGCCCATACAATTCTGTACAATAAATGATTGTTACAATGTCCTGTAAACTCTTAAAGTTTGTACCATGAATTTAGAATCACCCTGTAGAGAAATTTTATGTACAACTTTCAAGGCTCCCAAATGGTCCGCGAACTGAACATCAGTATTTTTTAACAGAAAATTTCATGATAGGTTTCTACTGAATTTGCTCTAAAATTAAAGGATGCTCTAAAACCAAAGGTTGTTTCTCGCCAATTTGCAAGAAATATCTAAAAAGAAAATTTCGCTAAGAAAATTCTGATGTTCATTTGGCGGACCCTTTGAGAGCCCTGAACTTTACTAGTGAAAGTTTGTTACGGTGGTAATGAATTCCTACGAAAGGGATTGAAGTTGAAGCTTAACTATTTTCAGGATATGTCAGCTTCTTTTTTTAATACTTCCATTATTTCTACCCTTTTAAAATGACATCTTTGTAAACAACAACAAATGAAATAACACTTACATTTACAGAATTCGTACACGTCAAGGATTTTCAAGCACCTTTCATCAGAAATTTTGTTAACCCTTTATCGGGTTAGTCAATTCTTTGGTTAAAATGTTGAAACAGCTTACTGCCACCAGAATCTATAAACAAATTTATTTTATAATAAAAAGTGCTATTTCTGTCAGATTAATATAAACACAAATTATCTCACTAAATATTCTAGTGCGTATCAATCAGTTTTTAAATAAAAATTAAGTGATAAGTATTTTACCATTATCCGTTAAAGTGTTAAAGTAATGTTTCCTTTAATTAGTGAGAAAATCTATCTTCAAACATAATGACCACTACTTTAAAAAAATTCTGGCACAAAAATTCTTAAAATTAAGTAAATTCCTTGTTGCTGACGAACCCTGATTTAAATTCTAGATATTCAAATGACATCTAATTATTCAAATTCACGGGACATGTAAACATCAGCAGCAAGCTGAAATATATTGTTAATTTGAAAATAAATATAAATTATTAATTAGTTAAAATTTGAATTTGGGATTTAAAAAAAGAAAACATTAGTTCTTTGATCAAACATACGTTTGTAGTGAATTCGTATATAATAAAGTTGTTCCATAAATCACCCATAAAGATAGGTCATAAATCATGCATTTTATTATTAAACAATTGGTTGTTACTCATATGTCTAAATTTAATCGGCTAGCAAACAACACTATTTATAGAAAAAAATCGTAAGTTTTATGGTGTAACTTTTAAAAACTCAATAAATTATATTATAAATGATAAACTATACTGAGCTTAAAGCGATCAGTTATCTTAGAATAAATCACTTGAGGCTTAACTTAATATTTTAAACACAGTTTGATAGATTCATTTAACTTCTCTCTTGAAGTTTTCGCAATAGTTTCATTTGATTTCAATTTAAATAAGCATTCTTACATCATTAATTTTATTTTTGTGGACTTTCTAGCTATTCTCTTCGAAGAACTATTGTTTCAAAAATAAAATCCGAACAAATTTAAGAAAAAGTACAATAAGTGTAAAAGTTTTCCCATTACAAAATGCTGAAAACGTCTAGAAACATCATTCATTTTACAAAGTGTTTTGATCTTTTGAAAAACAACACTTTTTCATTTGTTGAGAAGATTTATCTTTTAAAACCCGCGTTCCTACTTCATTCTTCTTAAGGAGCCTTTTAAAGTATTCTTTTTATTTGACATAAGTTTCAGACACTTGTAGATCTGACAGAAACTTTAAAATATTATATGAGAATAAATCGACAATAGATTTTTCTTTAAAAAATGATTTTCAAAATGTTTATAAATAGTTGTATAAAGGGTTGGAATTTATGAAAAATAAATAACTCTCGCTTTGCATTATCAGCTAGCTTACAAAACGTTAGCGTGTATCTATATTCACCTAATGATATACAAATAAGAAGAAATAAGTGAATAATATGTCAAAAGCACTTTATTCGTGTTCTTTACAGTTAGTACTTAATAATGAATATATTAAACTCTCAGTCATATAATGTATGTCCTTGAAATGTCGATAAGTACAATCAGTTAATAAAAATAGGCGTTTTAACATTTTGTAACTAAACACATACGAAAGAATGACAGCTTAATCGGCTGAACCACCGTCTCTTAAATACTAAGCCTGAGCACTCACACAAAACGCGGCCGTCATAGGCGGAAATTTTTAAGCTTGTACGGTTTCCTGTATTTGAACACTACTATATAAAAAATAGTCACTAATTCTAAAAAAAATAAAACGATTGCAAAATGAAAGGACTGTTCAAATCTTAAAAAAAACACGTTTAATTTTTCTGTCTGCACTCACGTGCTGGCATAAAAATACTCATGGAAGTATTAACCCTTAAATGCATATTGTATCATTTTTGATACCATAAGTGTTCCCGATTTATTGGGGGTCTTATTCACATATTTCGTATTCTCATCAGAAATTTAAAAGAGCAATTTTCACTTTACTTAATGACAGACCATTCGTAATTAAATAAAGAAAAATTTACTAGTTAGATTTTTCTGGTATAAAGTCTGATTCTTTAAAATAAGCATTTTTTGGAACGCGTTCTATCCTGTGCATTTAAGGGTTAAGAAAGAGGGACTGACATATCCTTAAAATGGTGAAGCATTAACTGTAATCACTTTCGCAGGCATTCATTACCACAGCGAAAAACTTCCTCCAAAAATTTTAAGTAGACGTTTTTTCTTGATTTAAACGCCTAATAATTGAAAAAAATTTATTGAAAAATAATGGCAAAACTGATATTCATTTTTCCCGGTGGGAGTTTACTTAGGTAATATAAGCTCCGCCTCATTGTGACAACCAAGAAAACCCATTGTCTATGTCAATGAAAAGATTATAGTTTTGGCTTAACTAACACCACTAAAAATAAATATAATTTTTTTCGTTAACCCTCAGACTAAGCCCTCTAACCTTCTCATCAATGACCCGTATCAATTAGAAGAAATTTTTTATTCAAGTTTACTGCTATAATTTCTGGCGTACAATCTACGAATCAAACAATCATTTTTCGACCCAGAATTTTTTTCTTTCTGAAATGTAACTTGAAAGATCGCCGTAAATATTTGTTTTCTGTCAATAAATAAGATTTCTGGGTTCAGAAAGTATTGTTTGATCCGCGGATTATACGCCGGAAATTAGGTAGTTGAAGTTTTCACCGGCGGTAACCGGAATCTGTTGATCGGATTAAAAGAAATAGACGTCATCTTGTGACAACCTTCTCAGTTATTTCTCCCATATCTACTAGACAATACCTTGTACGCCCCCCCCCCCTTTATTCATAACTGCACTGAAACACTCTAGGGCTGAAGAGACAAATTGTTGGATCATAACTAATTACATCAAACTAGTATTGAAACTCACACTGGAAATTTTTCAAAGCAATTTTCTTATATTTGTGGAATATCTATTATTTTATAAAACAACAACTCTTTAAACTTATTGGTGAGAATTTGGAATCCCAAAATAAAAATTTAGCCCGATATTGAGTGCCACAGTGTTGCCGCATCTGTTCTTTTTTAAATTAGGGAATTCCAAATTTTCAGTACTGATCTACTATTCAGGGGAAAATATCCTGGACTCCCGATAGGAAAAAACTGTTTTATGTGTTAAGTACCGATATTATGAGCGACGGATATAAACATTCTGCTTTTTGTGTTTTCATTTGACATAGATCAAATATTCTAAAAATGGTGTCTAATATTAGTCTTCTTTTTCAGTTATATAATATTTTGTACAACTCTTCAGAAACTTAAAATTATTTCAGATAGCATTCTCTTTCATAACAGTACACAATCTAAAAGTTAAGACTAGAGTTTATTTGTACTCGTATGTTGACCCATGATTCAGTGTTATCTCTTTTATTCCACCTTTAAATGAGAAAAATATAATGATAGAAAATAAATTTATTTGCTTAGAATTATTTACTCTACCCCTTAGTTTGAAGTTTCCAGAAGCAAACCTTTACATTAAAGAAACCGTAAGTTACAATATATAATCTAGATTGTTACAATACATGTTACATTGTTTCAATACATGTTACATTGTTACAATACTTAATGCATTGTTACAATACTTAATACATTGTTACAATACATTATTTTAAGTTGTAGCTTTTTTTAAATTATGCTACGCCATTTTAATTATCTTGTTTCTTATAATTTTTTCTTATAATGTATAGTTGCAACCTCCGGATTTTTTTAAATGAAAGAAACAAATTATGAGCCAGAAAATTTATTTAATTAAATGAGACAGGCATTAAATGAGATGTTCGTTTGTACTTTATGTTCTTTCGATGATTAAATAAATTTCTGGTTCAAAGTATAATTGTACGATTTTAAGAAAGCCAGAGGTTAGCATGTAATGTAATGAGACATTACACATTATTATGATGTTTTACCAATGGGAAATTATAGCAGTCTAAATCATCCGAAATTGCTTAATAATTTGATATGTAAAATAAAACTAAAAGAATGCTTACGTTAAATAACATATTATGTGAGCAGCACATACGGATAAGTTGGATTTATTGAGTTATTGATTTATGTATATTAACTCTTTGAATTCGAGAAGTGACTCGCACTCACTACTAGTGTTGTCGTTTGCCTCTCATAAATCGAGACGCCAAATGCTTGGGACGCCACTAATATCCTGCTGCTTATTTCGGCATCTTATATCATGGATTATTCGTCCATAAGTTAAGGCGAATAAAATTATTTAAAAAAAATAGTGTTCAGTGCATACAGACGAGACCTATTGCAGGGTTCATATGTTTCAAGGAACTTGTACCAGAATTTTCACAAAGAAATATTAGCCATATTTAATGAAAAAAACCATCTCTATACAGGGTGTATCTAAACTACTGGACAAAACTTTAAGGGGTGATAGTACACATCAAGACAAATAATATTAAATGGGAAACCAAGCGTCTTCGGAAGGAGATAGGCGCCATCAAAGATAGGCGCCATCAAAAGTCCAACATTTGAAATGATTATAAAAAACGGAAATATTGGTCAATTCGTTTGCAGTTTTCACGAAAACTATGCTTTATGTCAGTATTGTCTTGAAAATAAATTATAAAGATAAATTTCAAAAAATATTGATAGAGGGCGCTTTAGACTTTGGAGTAACGTACAACTATTTTTACCGTTATTTTTTGCATCTCATTAAATTGTTTTGAAGCTTAGACATAAACTTAACTTTTGTGCTGAAAATCTGAATCGTTGGGAGTGGTTAAGTAGCGCTAACTGAACTGTGTTTAATGGGGGTGGGAAGGTACAACTTTCAAATGATATTACAAAACGGAAAAATTGGTCGATTCATTTACGGTTTTCACTAAAACCATTCTTTATGTCAGTATTTCCTTAAAAATAAATTTTAAAGATAGATTTAAAAAATTCCGTTCGAGGGCGCCTTAAACTTTAGAGTAATTGACAACAATTTTTACCTGTAATTTTTTGTATCTAATTAAATGCTTGTAAAACCTTAGACTTAAATTTTGAGCTCAAATTCTGAATCGTTGGGAGGGATTAAGAAGCGCAAACTGAACTGTGTCCAAGAGTAGAAATGTTACCCTGCCCACCCTACGAACACAGTTCATTTTTTCGCTACTTAATTACTCACAACGATTCAGATTTTGAGCTCATAATTTAAGTCTAAGCTTTTAAAACATTTATTTAGATAAAACAAAAAATAACGTTTAAAAATAGTTGTAAATAGTGAAAACCGCAAACGAATCGACCAATTTTTCAATTTTTTATAATTATTTGTAATTTCAACCTCCCCACCCCTATTGAACACAGTTCAGGTTACTTAACCACTCTCAACGATTCCGATTTTCAGCTCAAAATTTAAGTTTATGTTAAAGAACATCATTATCATAAAGAACAGTTTTCGTGAAAACTGCAAACTAATCGACCAATTTTTCCATTTTTATAATCATTTCAAATTTTGGACTCTAAACTTTGGTGGCGCATATCTCCTTCGGAAGAGGTTTGGGACCGTTAGTTTCCCATTTAATATTATTTGTCTTGATGTGTACTATCACCCCTTAAAGTTTTGCCCAGTAGTTTAGATACACCCTGTATACAGATCACTATTTTACGATATTTCTGATACTAAAACACTTAAAATCCCCCCAAACTCTCGATTCTTACGAAAAATGCATTGCATAGCTGCCAACTTTTCCGACTTTTTGGACCAGAAAAATTTAACTGAAATTTTTGCCTTTTTTAATCGACAGATCACTTTGATTTGAAATTATAAAATTTACTGAAATTATTTGTGTTACAAAAAATCGGAAGATTTTAGCAGTCACAGTGTTGCAGTATCATTGAAAAATTAAATTTAGCATTTCGCATACATACTCGTATTTGCAAAACAGTAATAATTTTCTCAAGCAGTTCAATTTTAGTAACATAGATAAGTTGTTCACGAAACCAAGTTACTATTATTTATGACAGATTATTCTATTAACTGAAATGAGGTGTAACTTTCTTAAGTCCCTCTCATAGCCTTAACGGCTCCGCGAATACTAGGTGTGACACAAAAATGGACGCTGCTAATGGCGGATCACAGTATTAAAAAAACTTGTCTTATTTAATCCGCCTTCAGCAGCCGCTATGTTTGTCTTAGTACTCAGACCGTGTATTTAGCAAAGTGTGAGGGTATATCACTCCTGATAAATCCTCAAATTGGTCCACATCGAATGGTGATACTCGATTAAAACCAACAAGATCATAAAGAAGATTTTCTGTTTATCTTAATTTTATATATGGTTACGTTTTCTTATATCTGTTTAGTTATCTGTAGCTTTTCGAGTCCATAGTTACAAATAATTTTCTAAAGCTAAAAAAAATCATCTTAGTTCATCAGCCTCATCCATTTCTTAATTTTCTTAATGTCCAATTTGCTTATTTTATAGCATTCAATTGTTTCTTTCTTTTCATTCCTAGAAAAAAGTGTTTCTATTTTTGTTGTCATACAAAGAGTAAAATTACAAACATTTGAGTTTAACCCTTTCCGGCGCAGTGTTATCACTCCGGCAACGCCTAATTTTAATTCCAAACTTACAAACGGCACCAATAATACTTTAGTAAAATTTTACTTTTACAATGACAGCTTAAATAAGGGAATTCTTTATTTCTAAAAAAGTCTTTTGTAAATTTCGGTGTCAGTGAACAATTTCTCAATTTACGAACAGAATTTCTCTGCGCCGGAAAGGGCTAATATATTTTAAACAAATACATTTTTGGCGATTTTAGTAATTACTTTTTACTTGGGAAAACACGTTAGAGGTAATTCCTTCTGTGAAACTATTTAACAAGAAAAACAACTTCTTAAAATTGTCTTTTAAATATGTACTACTTCTCAAGACTGCCGTTTTAACCTTTCCTTTATTTCTTTTTTTAAAATATGCGAGTTTCTTTAAATTTTCTACAAAAGGATAAAACTAATAACTGCTTAAAATGTACAATAATATGTAGAAATATTACAAAAACTTTCATTAAAATAGAGAAAGAAAAATTTTCATTTTGAATAATAATACAGAAAAATCAAGATTCTTAAGCATCGAAAAAGCTACTTAAAAGTTTAAAATGCACAAGTTAAAATAAAAAATCTGCCCACACTATTAAACTATTAACCGAAGTAAGAGAAAAGTAAATTCATACAAAATGATTCTTTTATAACTGCTCGAGAAAGATATATGAAATGAATAGAATAATGACAAACTAGTTTATCAATAAATATTTCCATAAAAATGAAGATCCCTGAATGCAATCCAAGAATATTTTGATATATTTTCATCTTAAAAGAAACGGTTTCGAAAATAGCGTATTTCTTTCATTGTGCTTGCTCACAAGCAATTATAATGTCTCTTAAACATGATAATCTAATCTTTTGTTACAAAATGAAAAGCAATGGAATGAGAGAATTCTTATGAATCCTCTCATTCTTGTGTTTTAAAAAGCTCTCTTCTAAATTCGAAGAAAAAATATTTCTTTTTATTTCGTTAGTTTCAATAGCATTTGTTTTGTAAAAATGTAAATCCTTTTAGCAGAAAATAAATTTCCGCTTCTTCCCATTCGGGAAAACATCAAGATTATTGAAAAAGATGTAAAAAAATAAAAACGCATTTTATTTTTAGAAAAAGCGATGTAAACAGACGTTAGAAGATTTATTTTTTAAGTAAAACTTTTCTTTGTTTCAGAAATTACAGTGTAACAATTACATTAGACGGATCCCTAAAGAACTTTTTAAAGAATAAATTTTCTTTGCTTTATTTGTAAATTGCCTTCAAAACACTTCCTATAAGTATCCAATATGAAAAACAAATAAATTTTCAAAGCGCTTAAGATACAAAAAATAATGAAACATATAGATAACACAAATGCTAAGTAATTGGAAATATCCATTAAAATATTTAGCATTATATTGTTTTGCATTATGTTAAAAACCTAACGCAAATAAAACATAAAGTGTTTTAAACATATTTATCTAAATTTATAATGTGTGTTTTGTTAAAAATGTCATGATTTCTACTTTAACTTTTTCTTCCAAAGTCTAAACTTATTTTCACAATATCCCAAGTCTTACGATTTTTATAAAGTTTCGTTCTAATGCAATATAGTTACAAAAATCTTATTCTTTAACCCCTTCAGGGGCAAGTAATAATGTCTCTATAATATTAAATTCTCACCGGAAAAATCGAACAATTTTACTTTAAAATAAGAAAAGGCAATATTTCAGCATTTTGTCGCCAAAGTTAAAAATATAAAATTTCGTTAAAAGTTTCTGGTGAGAATCTCGTTCAAATTAGGTGGGATAAAATATATCGCCCTCCTCTCTAGGGTGACAGTGATATAAAAAGACATACACGCACCCACCCCCCAATATATATATGTTAATATATTTATGTGTGAAAAAATATGTTACTGAGACACCAATGATATTTGACATAAATATTAATATTTTGCACTATTTCTCTTAAATTAACACTAGAACCGGCGGCAATTTTATTCAACTTTTATAAAAAGTGTTTGACACCACAATTTCTATCTAAAACTATTTAATTAACCTATTCTTGTGGTGCACACATTTAGCAAATCCTATCAAGAATTTTCTTGTTCAAATCAGTTATTTTCAAACGGCAGGGTCATAATGACCCTTAATGGCGGTTCTAGTGTTAAACCCTTGAAAGGCACTGGTATATAGCGGGGTACAAAATGATAGGAACGATACAAAAACAAAGAAATTAGTTTGCGTTTGCTCTACAAATGCGTAAACGTTTGTGTTAAAATTAACCCGTCAGAACGCGCGCTTACCCAGGGTATGAATGGTTTTAAATTTGTCACCAATAAAATAAATTTATAACAGTCACTTTATTTAGACGGAGGCAATTCTTACAAATTTTGCAATAAAATAAGTTGAAGATTACTTTAATAAAATTAGTTATTACAAATGTAAAAACCATACGCACTCCGGGTGTTTTAGGCCCTGCACGCGTCCTCCCGGGTTATATATGCGGTATTCCAATTAATATCAAAGTAATCGTTTATATAATCATTTTCAAAAAATGTATTTTGCTAAATTTACGCAACCGAAAGCGCATTTCAGATGTTTAAATGTTAGCGTAAATTAAACCAGGAAGCTATTTTATACTTTAATACATGCATTACTACTTTGTAAATAATAAAAGCACCTTGTTTATTTATGATGATTCTGAGAGTTTCAAGGCTTATTAACTGTTGTTTCTGATATTTCAAGAATTTAGTAGTTATATAAATTTTAACATTTGAACCCCACTGGCAATAACTGACGCATTTGCTGGCCTATTTCAATCTGAGAACAATCTGTTTTTATATAATTCTAGCTAAAATGGTTTGCTATTTTGAGTGTAACACTTAAATCTCATTAATCAAAGACTTACTTAATCTCTATCAAAAAGATATTATGATAATGATTAATATCCTTATTTTAAAATAACTCTATCATGTAACGATTTCAGGTACCGAAATCAGTGGCGTAGCCAGGATGGGTGCCCAAGTGCTCCGAATGCTGGTAATTTTTTTTAAGTCCTGTTCGCCTTATCTAACGAGATAATTTTCTGCCATGAATCAAGGAGAAGAAAATCTAACAATATTAATGGTTTTGGGCACCCACCGCGGTTACGCCACAGGAAATGTCCTCCAATGTAGTCTTCAAGAATTAAAATTCAACAATTAAATTAGACGCTTTAGGCTGAAAATATTAAACTTTTAATGTTTAACCCTTGGCACTCCGTTGTCTCCACTGTGGAGACATCATCTTTCGTCCCAAAAAATTTCTTATGGCATCAGTAATAAAGGAAAATAAAATTTTCCTTATTTAATCAGAGAATTTTTGAAATGGTCTACTTTAAGGAAAGTTCATTTTAAAAAGTGGTGCTAATCGAATAAAAATTGTGAAAGAGGCACCGGGGTCCGAAGGGTTGAGCACTTAATCGTCACGCCCGAGACATTCACGGGCTGCAAGGTTCACGGCTTTTATTTAGAATTCATTGATTCCCACCAGTTGTATAAAATAGTGTAATTGGTTTTATAATGGTATCATTTTACTTGTATTAAATAAGATGAATTTTTTTTTCCAAAAATGTTGTGGCAATAATGAATTCGAATTTTTAAGCCGTAATTTAATGCGACCATTAAGGGGTTAATACTAAAAATAAGTGTACTTTTGTTCGCTTTAGGTATGCTTTTGGGTGGGAGCGTTCGTATTCTAATAAGTGGAGACACATTAGTAAGGTACATTATAGTCACTGCAAAAAAGTTTCATTTTGAACTTGGAAAATGTCATATAGAATAATGACCCATCTGACAAAATGAATTTTCTTTAAAAAATATAACGTGAGTATATTGTTAAAAGTGAATATTTTATGTATCCCTTTTAAAGGAAAAATAAAAATGTATTTTCTGCAAATTATAATTGAAAATTTAACTTAACCCTTTGAGCTCTGGTAGGTAAATTTCTTCAAAATTCCAAGTGTCACATTGGTACCAGTATTTTGCAGAGGAAAAATTCAGTTTACGATATACACGGGGGGAAAAAAATGCATTAAACTTTTTTCAAATAAATCTGGTCGAATATTCCGGTGTAAGTGTGGCATTTCGGAATTAAAATTACGTGGTTGAAAATTCTACCACCAGAGCTCAAAGGGTTAAAAAAAAATACAATTAACCAGAAATTACCTATAGTTTGATGTTTAACCTTCCTACCCTGAATGGGTCTAATCGACCCAGTCGTATAATGCGTTTCTTTCGATTCAAACCAGAAATTTTTTCATAAAGTAAATTTTAAAAATAACACTAACAAGGAAGGTCTCCATTGGGGGCATACTCAGAATTTTTTGAAAAAAATACGAATTAAACTACTCATGTAGGTAATAAAGGATCAGTGAAAATTAGCGGCGGAATTACATTATTAGATATTAAAAAAAATAAAATAGTTTGGAATAATTGGCGTGAAAAGCTGAAAGCGACGCGGGATTTGGCGAGTAGTGCATTTCCTCGCCAAAAGCAGACGATTTTAACGAATCTGAAAATTGATTTTAATTGACTTCACTGTTAAAAATCTGCAGCATTTACTCCAACGTCACTCCACTACTTTTATAGAATATATCTCTTCTGACCAATGAGAATGTTCCATAGCACGGTGAATTACCGTGTCATACACTGTTAAAAATCTGCTGCATTTTGTTGCAACGCACTCCACCGTTTGTATATAATACCTCTATTCCAACCAATGAGAAAGCTCCATTTCACGGCCAAGTAACCGTTTTCTATACAAGCAAGGGAGTGCGTTGCAACAAAATGCAGCAGATTTTTAACAGTGTATTTATCAATTTGGAACAATTTTAATCAATTTAAATTGTGTTTTAAATGATAAAATATATTACTTTCATTTTGTTATAAGTACATATAAACGTATATGACAAAATTACACTTAATGTAAAGTAAAAATGCAAAACTAAAATTACTTAAACTAAACTTATTTAAATAAATTTAACATAGAAAGTTTTTTCTTTAAAAAGTATTCGAAGGGTAAAAGCGTTTTTTTTTTCAAAACTTCGTTTTTTCGCCAACCGGAGATAAATCGCCAAATAAACGAAATTTTTATTATTTTTTTACGGACGTTATAAGGAGGTTCCGCCGAAATTTTTTTATAAACATATATAACTATATGAGACCAACATTCTGTAATTTTTTCAGATTTTTCTGAGTATGCCCGTATGGAGACCTTCCTTGTAAGATTTAAGTTAAATAAGTATGTTAAATGGATTTAAATAAAAATTCTGGTGTGAAATATTTTAATCAAGTTTCAGTAAAATTTCAACAGGGTAGGAATGTTAAATATCCATTGACCAAAAGAGTATCAGATCTTCTTGCTATTTTTTCTTTAATATTATGAAGTTTTAGATGAAGTTGTTTGTGCATTACATGAACAAAAATGTAAAAAAAATTATAAGGAAATTCAACATCTTTTTTATTTGGATACCTTTCGAGCTTGAAAAATACACGTCACAAAGAATAATATTGAAGATGTATTCTGATAAACGAACTTTTACTTGATATGTATATTTCTATTTAATTCGCTAAGAATTTCACAAGTTTCCTAAAATTTTTATGAAAATAGCATATTACAAAAGTTTATCTAATAGTCATATTTTAAATAATTATTTTCCTTCTTTTTTTCCTCCTTTTACTGTGTTTTTTCTTGACCACTCGCCATTCTGCTATTTAAGTCAAAAAACTACTGTGCTTAAACTTTTGACTCATTCATTTTTTTTTTTTGATAAATTTTATTATTTAAGATAAATTTTATAGCATAAATCTGTTAACTATCTATTTAAAACTACAACTTGTAGGTTATATGAAAAGGAAAGTAACTTTCACTCATTAAAAGAAATATTTTGAAATTTTCTGTTGTGCTTAAACTTTTGACACGCACTGTATTACCACTAACTTTTTTTGTTAAGAAATAAACGTAAATGTTGGCATCTATAGCATATGTACTGTACTGAAAAAAAAAAAAAAATCAAGATTAAGTGGAAATAGCAATTGTAAAGTATTGTTTCAATCTCTATGAATTTTCTTCGCCAGTAATTTTGAAGATTTTTTTTCGCCATATTTAATCTCAGAAATCTCACATTAAACAAGTCAAAGATCGTTGCTGTTAGCAGCTGTCTCGTAAGGTTAAATCACAAATGTTTTCTGCGGATTTCCTTTTTTTCAGCACAATTCCCTTGAAACTAGATTCACCATATTATTACGATACGATTATGATATGAAGGATTATTATTCGCGCTAGCGCTACACTGTAAGCCATTCGCGTAAAACTGGAGAAACCAGTCCCTCTGTGGATTTCCTGTGTGCAGAACAACGATTTATGATTACATTGAGAATTTATAAATTAATTTTACAATAACCAATACATTGTAACCCTTTAACATGTTCACTGCCGCTTAGGTGAAGATGTGATGATAGTTAATGCCGCACTGTAGAAGTGGGCTTTTCCCAGAAGCCGATTCACTTTTTATAAGAAAGAAACAGTGAAAGATTTTCCCACGCCAGCGCGTGACTGGCTATTGGACATCACCCCATATCATGCGCTGGCGCCTGAGTGCCCCTTAACGTTGGCGCCATATCACGCGCTGGCGCGTGATCGGCAGCGAATGTGTTAAGAGATAAGACATTTCCCTTGCTAAAATGTTGAAATAAGCAAACTTGTTTATTTATAAGTAAAAGTGATATTTTACCTTACATGTAATAAACCTAATTTTTTTCACGTTTTCATATTTTTTTTTTTTCATTTCTGGTGCCATTGTGGCGTTTGCGATTAACCCTTTGAGCCCTGATGGGTGAATTTTCTACCACTTAATTTAAATCAATAAATGTCACATTCACACCGGAATATACAACCAAATTTATTCTTAAAGTAGATTAATGCTATTTTCCCGCGTATATATCATAAGTCTAATCTTTCGCTTACAAAATACTAATGGCAATGTGGCCTTATGGACTTTTGAAGAAATTCACCCCTAGAGCTCAAAGTATTAAGTATTTTCATAAATATATCCCCCCCCCCAAAGTTTGAAATTTTTGCATTTTAAAATTATATTTTGTTTTGAATATATATGGTTTAAAATTGTAATTAATTGAAATCATATTTTTTAAACAAACAATATAAATAAAATTCTAAAAAATAAGGTATATAAAAAAGCATATTTACTCTAAATTATTTAGACATAAAATTAATTATTAAAAATAAATTAGGTCTAATCAGTACAAAAAAATTTCTAAATTCTAGGAAAAAGTATCATTTCTATATCTCCCAATTTTCTTTTTGTATATGTGTTTTAGCTGAATCTAGAAAAATCACAACTATGAAGAATTTAATTCTTCTATTCTATCCGTCTTGGGTATACTCCAAAAGATGTTTTAAATATTTGAAGTAATATGCAAGTTTATGTTCTGAAAAAATATTTTTTCTTTATTGTTTCATTATGAAAGCTTTAAAGAAAAACTATTTCAATGATTTGTCTATTCCCCTAATATGGACAAATTATTCCATGCACGGTTGAAGAAGTCTTTTGTTATCTTTAATTTCTAAATTGATATGTACAAAGAATGAATATAACTAAAGAGATAAATGACATTTTTTATTGAACTATTTTTATAATCTTTAAAGTTTGTATGTTTGTGTATTATTTGATATTGTGTAATCACTTCAGTTTATTTTATGAAAATGAACAACTTGGACTATTTTCAATGAAGTTATTTTGCGAGGTGTCATAAAAAATATACAGGGTGTAAATGTAGAATAAAGAAAAGGTCACTGAACTTTAATTTTTAACTCTTCGACCTTTATATACGCTTGTATGTAAACTGGAAGGGAATATAGACATATTGTAGAAATGGTCTTCCCATTACTTGGTGAAACATGATTCAAATTTCTTCGGATAATAATAATTTTAAAGTAATTTTCAAGATAAGTTCGATTTAATCTAAAAATGTTAATAGCAAGATTTCGAAGTGTTTTGTAATTAATTTACAAAGATATTTTGCTAATATAAAGATGAATATTGATTATAAAATCTCTTGTGGAAAGATATTTGGTAAAATAAACGCCACCTGTTATTAACCTAATTTTGCTAGTAAATAACCCTTATGAGATTTAAGAACAATGGTTTCGTGTAAAGTCTCAAACAACTGGAATAATTTAAAAAATATATTAATAATTGCGGCTTCTATTGTTTTACTTTTTAATAAATAATTATTTAAAATATGACTATTAGATAAACTTTTGTAATATGCTATTTTCATGAAAATTTTAGGAAACTTGTGAAATTCTTAGCGAAATAAATAAAAATATACATATCAGGTAAAAGTTCGTTTATCAGAATGCATCTTCAATATTATTCTTTGTGACGTGTATTTTAAAAAAACAAGGAACTGTCTGTATTTTCTTATAGAAAATACTTTAAAGAATATAAAGGAATTAAAGAAGGCGTATTTCTCTTTAACAAAATACTGGTATTTAACACGTATTTGTGTGTGTTTTTCTCTGACCACTCTCCACCTTGAATAGGCATCCCAACTATACTATTATGGAGCTCAAGACAGCTCAGACGGAGCTCTTATACCAGGGGTGCAAAAATCTAGGCGCCAGCAGGCAGTTTCTCACCACAAAATTTATTTCGTTTTTCTTCATCTAATATTTCGTGTAAAATTCCTGCTAGAATGCTATTAAATCTTGAGCGAAAACAACTTTAAAATTTTAGTGGTGAGAGACTGCCCTCTGGCAACTAGATTTTTGCACCCCTGTTTTATACTCAATGGAAAATGCTCCCAACACACATCTGGTTATGACCTGCAGTTGGATTTAACAGCATGTAGAAGCTGTGATTGCAGCTGATGATGATTTGAGTGCATGGTACCATGCATTTTGCATGTGATAAACGGCAAAAAACGTAAAAATGTAAAAAAAATGGATCATCTCTAAATTTTATTTGGATTTTAAAGCAACTCTCAAAATAAAACTCTCAAAGAAATCCTAACTCTCAAAACCCTGACGCACCTGGTATGAACAGTTCTTTACTTTATCAAAAAAGGTAATCCAATATATATGCTAAAGAGCCTATTATTGGTATATTTGTCATGATGTTCAAATAAAAATTGCTGTAACTGGATGGACGGTGGTTTATTCATCATTTTAGTTCATGGTTTCTGTGAAAGCATCGCTAATTTGATAATTTTATAGCAAAAATCCCTACTTTCAAATTCCTGCCGCACCCGGTATGAACAATTCTTCACTTTGTCAAAGAAGATAATCCACTATGTATGTTAAAAGGCGCGTTATTGGCATATTTGCAATGATGTTCAATTAAAAATTCCTGCATCTGGATGGATGGATATTTAATCATTGCTTTAGTTCCTGGTTTCTGTGAAAGCAACGCTAAACTCCTGAAACTTACCATCACAATTATCATAATTTGATGATTATTATCATGATCAATATTGTCAAACGTTAACAGTAGTATTCTATTCTGAAGATATATATATATATAGGGGAAGATGGGGATACTTGAGCCATTTTTTAAATTTTAATTTTTTTACATTTTTTATAATTTGTTAGAACAAAATAAAATATTGAAAATGAAAATTTGATATTTTTTCTTCAATTGAAAACCACTTTCAATTAATTTTGAACTGTTTTTCTATGTCTAATAAATTTTTACTTTTTCTTTTACATCGTGGCTCAAGTATCCCCATGGAGGGGATACTTGAGCCAGATGTCACATTCGCACCAGTATATTGCAAAGAAAAAAACCGATTTACAATATACGCGAAAAAGTGCATTAAAACTTTTTCAAATAAATTTGGTCGAATTTCCTGGTGTCGTTGTGACATTTGAGAATTAAAATTATGTGGTAGAAAATTCTACCAGCAGAACTCAAAGGGTTTATCACCATACATTCAAAATGGTACCAAGGTATGTGATTTCTTTTTTACATATTCAGAACTATAAATATGTTATCATGTTGCCAGTTTTAGAAAGAAAAAATGACCAACTGTAGAGATAATAGAGGTGGCTCAAGTATCCCCTATGCTCAAGTATCCCCACTCTCCCCTATCAGACTCTCACCACTAAAACTATTTCGTTAATTTTCGTATTACCGTAATTTCGGGTGTATAAGCCGCGGATCAAACAATTCTTTTTGGACCCAGAAATTTTTTTTAATGATTGAAGACAAATATTTACGGCGATTTAATTAGTTACTCTTATTTCTTATAAAATTCTGGGTTGAAAAAAAATTGTTTGACCCGCGGCTTATACACTCGAAATTACGGTATATTTCGTATAAAACTCTTGTAAGAATGCTATTAAATTTTAAGCGACGAAAACTTTTATATTTTAGTGGTGAGAGACTGCTAGCTGGCGCCTAGATTTTTGCACCCCTGTATATATATATATATATATATATATATATATGTGTGTGTGTGTGTGTGTGTGTGTGTGTGTGTGTGGTCATAGTTCCATAGAAAACGCTTTAAAATTTAAAAATTCTACTACTTGTTTGTTAGAGATTTTATTCCAAATCATCCTACCTATTTATATTACAATGATTATGTTCAAATATATATTAAAACAAGAAACATAAAATTAATTTCATTCAATAAAAGTACAATAAACTGCATTAATCAAATATATTCTATCTGAATACATTACGTTGTAGTCTTTGACATAAAAATGACCACGTGTATGAATACTTTTTATTGTAAAATATTGAAAATGTTTTTAAAATAAATAAGGAGTAAAAATATTTTGAAATCGGAATAGAAGTGTTACATTTCGTTCTATTTTTGAAAAATATCGTATTAAAATAAGCAGTCGTGCACAAAACTCTTACATTGATGGAAATAGTAAGTGAAGAACTCAGAGTGTAGCATTTAAAGCGCCGTCACGGATGTTGACAGTCACAGTAGTCCCAAAAATCAATGAACCTCAAAGACAGCTACTAAAACTTCTCAAAGAATGAAAGAAGGAAAAACTTTGCCAAAGATTCTTTGGAAGGAAATGGACGTCTCTTCACAAAGGCTCTTTCGTAGTGTCCAATGATAAAATAAAGTTTAAAAGAAATCCAATGCGTTATCAAAAGAGATGAGGTTTGAAGAAATTGATAAAAAGGATATTAAAATACATAAATAACATTTTATGTTTGAAATACAAGATAAAGTTAAACCCATGTAAATGAAAACAGAGATATAAATAAAGAGCTGATTTTTAAATCGCGAGTGAAATTTATAAAGTAACAGAAATCAGTTATATATTTTTTATAAGTTATATGATATTTTCCTTTGTATTTTCGTTATACGAAAACAGAGATATAAATACAGAACTGATTTTTAAATCGTGAGTGAAATTTATAAAGTAACAGAAATCAGTTATATATTTTTATAAGTTATACAATAGTTTCTTTTGTATTTACGTTATACTAGAAACAATATTAACTCATCAAATAATCGCCTTTAACTCTCTACCGTAATACGATTGTTGAGTATATGATGAAAGATTTGATTCTGGGTATATTTTTCAGTCGCAATTTAAAAACCAGAAATTCTATGTGTTATGTATGTATTAATGTGCACCGATTGATTCAACCACAGAGTATTAACAGAGAATCAACTTTCATACACTGTAATGGCAACTTGTTTAACATGGGATTACGCATAGACACTAGCGAGACGAGCGGACCACTCTGAAACTACGATCATAACATAAGAGAGGTTGCTAATTCGGCGAAACATCGCTTCCTTGGCGACAAATGATAAAAGAAAAAAGAAAAAAAAAATACAGTGACGGCTTGCTGCTTCTTGTTTTGAAATTTGTGAAAGAATTATTTTAATATGAAATAACTTTGACGTATTCGTCTTGCAAACAATACATGTGTCTCTTCGTAACATAACGACCTAATAATTTAAACTTGAAAATTCAAGAATAATAACAGTAATAATTATGAATCAATATAAGCGAGGAAATCTAAGATCAAATAGCATAAGCACGTGTGCAAAGATAATCAAATCAGCATTCAGCAAGAATCGCCAAACCAGAATAGGTTTACAGTTAAACAGAAATCACGAGGATAAAAATCGCCAACGCGATGGTTTAGTTTTTAAGTGATCCACTGAGGGCGTTCTTTTCAAGTCGAGTTGAGGCTCTGTTACGTACTCTGTGGATTCAACAGAGGAAGAAAAATGTTTCAGAATTTCACAAATAATGCTTACTACAAATAATGCTGAAACAGATAATACTAAAACAAACAATGATGTACCAAAAAAATCGAGATCAAATATGGAGCATAAAAGTGCAAAATGTACATTCTGATTTGGAAATAACGCCCTTATTCGCCATCTACATAATCTACTGATTATGTTAAAAAATTACTTTAAATGCTCAAATGATATACATCTTTAACAGGATAGAATGTTTTTATGGGTGAAGTGCAATCATGTTATCGGCGGATATAATTAAAGCATCTGGAGATTCGTCAAATATTGAGATGAGGATTATTACTAATTGATAGTAAGATATAAATTTTCCAATTGGCAGGGCTTCCAAATGGTACGCCAACTGAACATCAATATTTTTTTAGAAAGATTTTCGTTTTATATTTTTCTTGCAAATTGCATAGCTAACGCGTTCGGGGGTTGATTTTAGCAAGAATACTGTAGAAACTTACTCAGTTCGAAGAGCATTGCCGTCTTCAGCCAATACATCCCTTATACGAATCCTGGCCCCAACTTTTTTCACCCAAAATTTACATCTGTTATAATTAATTTACCGGTTGAATAATTGTCTTTAAAATTAATCATCTAATACATTACTAAAATTTTAATTTATAAAACCGAACTTGGTTTACCCATATACCAAAAAATTGAGGATTTGCGAGATTTTTTTTTCCCTGGATGTTTCCTGGATGTAGCAATTTGAAAGCATTACGATTCAAACTGATAACTAAATGACCTATATACAGAACAATTTTTATGTTTACTGAAAACAAAAAATTTACAAATGAATGAAGAACTACTTTTCGAATAGAGACAAACTTTTCAAAACTGAAATCTCGCTTGAACATTCATATTTTACCTCAGCGATCTAGACCAAATCTGCAACATTAAGGCGCTAAATAAGCATACTGGTTTAGAAATAACGCATTGTTTCTTCATTTACGTAAACTACCTGTAATGTACAAAAACTCGGTCAAATGCTAATACGATATTCACCAATAACCTGGCAGATTATGTTTACGGGTAAAGACTTATGTTAATGACAAATATATTTAAGGTGTGTAGTAAATCCTCAAATAGTGATTCAGTAAAGTAAATAGAAAATTTAACCCCTTGAAGGGCACCCGGAATATGTTATATACCACTTAATTTTAATTCCCAAATGCTACATTCACACCAAAATTTAGCAATCACTTTTTTCATACTTTGTACGATAAGAAAAGCTTTTACTTATTTTCATATAAAATCGTTTATAATTACTGGTGTCAATCAATCATTTAACATTTTAGCAACATAAGTGCTTTGCCCCTGGAGGGTTAAACGAGAAGAGAAACTTTGTACAGAAGAAAAACGGTTTAAAAATGGAATTGTTTTTGCACAGGCAATGGAAAATTCAGAATTTGCGAGTGTACTTTCGGTATATCGTCTCCTGATATCGCTATAAAAACATTGCGAGTTCAGCCTTTGGCGGTGCAGGGCAAATTCATTGCTTAATTGTTGAAATTAAGGACTGACACTGGAATTTGAAAACAACTATATTTCTAAATAAGAAAAGGCTATATTTCATGCAATCAATAAAGCGAAATTTTTGTATGAAAATTCTGGTGCCAATGTGGCGTTTGCCAATTAAAAGTATGTGGTTTCATAGATATACCACCGCGCAGCAAAGGGTTCAACTGGTTAATAAAGAACTTATGGCTTGAGCTTTTTTAACCCTTTCTGGCTCGGGCAAAATCTGTCAGTAAAATGAGAAATTACCGACTGGAACCGGGATTCACAAACGAATTTTTAGGTATTTTGAATTCCTTAAATTAAGTTGTTATTGTAAAAGTAAAATTTTACTGAAATATTATCTGTGCCGTTTTCAAGTTTGGAATTAAAATTAAGTATCCCAGACCGGGCACAGTGTGCTGGAAAGGGTTAAAAGGTTTCTGGATAAACACTATTTCGTAAATTTCTGATAGACTCTTCAGGCATAACAGCGTTTCTAAATTTGTCAACATTTCCTACCATAATTTTAAATAAAAAAGGCCTTTGTGGTAGATTCCTGTAAAATTTGCGACAAATGTCCACAGTAAAAATGATCGTTTTAAAATAATTGGTAGCAAAGTCTGAAACTTTTAGGAACACTTCCATCCCTGATTGATAGAATTATCCTCTAAAGTAAAATAAAAGTTCCAAAATACTAACAGACATATGTGACTTGTTGTTGAAAAGTTCTTGAACCATATTGATCAAGAACAAAAATCGTACATAATTGTGATATAATAGTACATCCACGTTTTAGATAAAAAAAACACAAAATTTGTTACTGCATTTATGACCATGCAAGTGCAATGTAATTCTGCCATTAAAATTTCGAAATGATTGCCTGTCATCTCAATTTACCAAGAAATACATTTTGAAAATGAATAAATGAATTTCTTTACGCACGTTATAAATGCGAAATTTCTGATACAAAGATACAATTAAGGAATTAAAATTAAGCGCTATCTATAATATACCATTGTCCTTTAAGATGCTAAGGAGTTTTTTTTGCGAGACTTTTACATTTCAGTAAACATCTTTAATTACTGAACTAGAATAAAACTATCAAAATACGACAAATTATCCCAAAACCAGGATTATCATTTTCTTCTTTAATTTTACATCTCAAAAAATTCTATCGACATTTTAGCATCAAAGTTTTGGTTGCTCTCAGGGGTGCAAAAATCTAGGCGCCAGCTAGCAGTCTCTCACCACTAAAATTTAAAAGTTTTCTTCGCTTAAAATTTAATAGCATTTTTACAAGAATTTTATGCGAAATATTATACGAAAATTAACGAAATAATTTTAGTGGTGAGAGTCTGCCTGCTGGCGCCTAGATTTTTGCACCCCTGGTTGCTCTTAATGAAAGCGGTAAGTGGCGTCACGTTTTGATCTGGAGTTCTAAATCTAAAAATGTCATCGTGTTTCAGAAATGCTCCCCAGACAATTGAGAAGGCCTCGACAACGTCACACAGACAAAATAAATAAAAATAACAAACTTGCTTGTTTCGATTTGATTGACTAGTAGAGTTATTAATTATTATTGCAAAACAGCAATAACTCCACGAGTCATCGAAATCAAAATATGCGAGTTATTTGAATTTTTTTTCTTTGTTCTGCTTGCTTTGTATGACGTTTTCGTCATGCGTGTCAAGGCTTTCTCCCTTATCTAGGGGCCGGTGAAAGTATGTTTCAAAGTTTAAATTTTCAATAATTGAAGTTTGTTGAAATAAATTATTTAGAAATTTTTAGATTTTGGTCTATTAATGTTTTTTAGCTTAATATTAAATTGCATATTTCTAATAATCAAAATAGGAAAACTCGCGCATATATCAGGGCTGCCACAAACGAATATTTTTTAAACTATCTCACACCATTTTCTCAAAGCAAGCAACTTTCACAATATTTACGAGAGTGATAAGGTTATTTATAAAGTGAAATGTACATTTAGAAATAATGGTGTGAATTGAATCTAAAGATAGTCACAAGGGAAAGTCTTGCATTAAAAATATTTAAACCAAATTCGCCATAATAATAACGGTACACATAGAAGCAAACATAACAGAAATACGATGAATACGTCAGGGCTCCCAAATGGTCCGCGAACTGAACATCAATATTTTTTAACAGAAAATTTTATCATATGTTTCTACAGAATTTACGCTAAAATTAACAGTCGAAGGTTGTTTCTCGGCAATTCGCAAGAAAAATCTAAAAAGAAAATTTCTCTAAGAAAATTGTGATGTTCAGTCGGCGGACCATTTGGGATCTCTGATATGTCAAATTTAAATTCAACGAGTGATTTTAATCAAAAAGTGATTATCTCCATTTTTCTACAGGTGGAATAGATAGATGGATTTCCATTTTCTATAGATATTAGGGGGATCAATGAGAATTATTGTAATTCGTTACAGTTAGTATAGTATTTTTAAACATATTTTTGTTATACACTGAATACGAATTATTAAAAAAAATTCTTGATGTATTATCTAGTTTAAAAAAATATAATTTAAAAAGTCGTAGGAATTAAACCAGATGCTGAGATTGTTAAATCCCAGCTGGACATCGTGGCAAACCAAATTAAACCTAAGATACGTGAGTCATCCATATACGAGGAAACAAAAAAATGACTTTTTGCGGAGTCACTCTAGCTTATGTTATCAAATGCTAACTGAAGTGTTGATAATATTAAATTGAGCAACTATGTAATTGTTGAGTATCGTAAAAAAGAATGTTTTCCATCTGAATTAAGAAAATTTATAAAATAAAATAAATTAACAAATAATTATGTATAAAAAGAGAACATTTTATTTAGAAATTTGCGCAAAAAAAAATTTGTTTACTTGCCTTAAAAAAAGGTAAGAATAGTAGTTATGATATTACCATAACTCGTAAACTGCAGGAAAATTTACAGCGTTCCAGGAATTTCTGAGGAAAAAAAAGTTGAATTTGTGAAAAAGTTGTATAAAAATACACTAACAATCATTATTTTAGAAAAATTAGTACTTTATTGGTATCATATTTTTAATTAATTAGGGAAGTTAAAAGTGTTTAAATAATTAATGGTACATTTTTCATTTATTAATAATAATGCTTTCATAAGAATTTAAGAAACTGATAACAATGAAATTACCTAAATCATATTAAATATCATGCATAAAAAAGCATTTACGTACGTTGGTGATAAAATGAAAAAAATCTTGCAATGATACTTTTGCTTAGAATGCAAATAATTCAATTTTTGAAAACAAATTAATTTTGAGTTAAAAGAAGATTTATAGCTATTTAATCTTATATCTCTCATTTTATATTCAACCTTCCTACACTGAATGGATCTAATCGACCCAGTCCTATGATGCTTTTCATTCGATTCAAACCAGAATATTTTTCATAAAGTAAATTAAATAAATAACACAAAGATTTAAGTTAAATAAGTATGTTAAATGGATTTAAACAAACATTCTGGTGTAAAATAATTTAATCACGTTTGAGTAAAATTTCAACAGGGTAGGAAGGTTAATAAAATGTGAAACATACTCTAAATTTTGACAAACGTATGAGAAATCGCATCGTATTTAGTCAGACTGAACTTGATACTTTTAAAAGATACAGTAAGTGCAAATAAAATAATCAGCCATTAGATTGATGTTTTAATGAAAAAATGTTTTGAACAGCTGAAACAAATGCCCAAGATATAAAACTATTCAATTTTAACCACTTGTTTACAGGCAGAATGCTGTGAATTTAAAAGGAATATCAATATAGCTTTAAAGTTAATTTTTTCCATTACATTTTACTTATTGCATATTATGTAACTTAAATTTCTACTTCCCGCTACTGAAAATAAAAACTTACTGAATATTCAAAGGCATAATCATTATGAAAAAAATATAAAAAATAAAAAAATACTTAATAATACAAGTGCAATAATGCATTAACTATAAATGAAAATAACATATTTTAAATATATATATATATATATATATATATATATATATATATATATATATATATATATATATGTACGTATACTACTCGGCTTTTGTTATGATATATATATATGTATATATAGATGAAATATTTTTTACAGAAACAAAACTAGCTTTTAAATAAATTGTGAAAACATGCGTTATAAAAGCAATTCTACGAATGACATTTTTATAAAACATTCTTTCCGAAATTGTTCAAACATCATATGAAACATAACAAATTAGCTCTTTAATAACAGCCTGTCATTTCATAAACATGTCTTTTATTACTAAAAATGTTTCATGACATTTTAAAAGGATTATTATTTTGATATTTTCATAAGAGTTGAAAAATGGTATTTATGCATCGGAACTAGAAGATCGCACATTTCATTAATTTCATTTTTCTATATATAAGCTTTAATGTCACATATAAGATTAAATTAACTTTTTAAAATTTAATGCCATATTTAAACATTAACGCTGCATTTTAGTTGATTTATTGAGTTTCATTTATTCATTCATATTGTCGCAATTGTTTATTTGTAACAGATGACAGAAAAAAAGATAGGAGGAAATTTATTACATGCCCACATAAACAGTTTTTTCACTGAAAGCCGTGATACTAATCGATTTTATTTACTCACATATACTAGACCGTGAGGCAACAAAATAAACAATCACCTCATCGAGTTCAGGCAAGAAAATATATTATTGGTTAAATTTCTATTCGCATATTAAAGCGCAATTTGTCTGTCAAGTCATATTTTGGTGGAAAACACATAAAAACACGATTTTAGTGGTTGACTCATAGATTACCATTATGTTTTCCTGCGCCCAATCCACCATCTTTTCATTTTTTTGGGAACAGGAAAGCGCAAAATTAAACCTACGGTGAGTCAACCTCTAAAAACGGGTTTTTGGGTATTTCCCACCAAGATATGACTTGGAAGACCGATTGCGTTTTAATATGTGGATTGAAATTCAAACAATCTTAGATTTTAATCCGTGAACTTGATGAGGTGGTTGTCCGTTCTTCCACCTCACAGTTTACACAGAGTTGCTAATTCCAATATGCGAGCATCATCAATGTTTTTTCATTGAATGTAACGGATGTATTTGAAAGTGATTTTCAACTAAATTTCTTTCATTGGGTGAATACTAAATTTGCCCAATATCATATTATGAAGTGATGGAAGTGTACAGGTCGCAATATATTTTTTTACTCTAATTTACATGGAGTTTCACTCCAATTGAAAAGCAACAATCATTCGTTACTTTAACTAAAATTAATTTAATTAAAATCAATTTTCAACAGACTTTCCTGTTTTTGAGGAAGATGCAATATTTCCATCGTTAAAGTGTTGGAATGTATAGCTTGTAATCGCATATATATACATATATTTATTCATTAATACTGAGTTTATTTGTGTCCCGTGTTATGCCTCAGATTTGTCTGCTCATTAAGACTATTCCATCTTGTGCTGCAATTGCAGCTTTACCAGCATATGGGGGAATGCCAAGCTAGGCATTGTTCTCCTAGCTTAAATGGTAGAGCACTTGGAGCGCTATTCCAAAGGTTCCCAATTCGATCCCCGCGTTAAATTACTTTTCACCCTGTTGGTCCTACGCTTAACTAGAAAGTGATATTAAAATATTTTATCCAAGTGTTCAAAATGTAAAAGTAAAAATAAGTGTAAAAATATTACTACCGTAATTTCGGGTGTATAAGCCGCGGATCAAACAATTCTTTTTCGACCCAGAATTTTTTAAAGGATGAATGTTACTAATTAGATCACCGTAAATATTTGTGTTCAATCACTAAATAAGATTTCTGGGTCCAAAAAGAATTGGTTGATACGCGGCTTATACACCCGAAATTACGGTACCAAAATTTCTTTTTACAGCTTTTTACCTTACTTTTTAAACTTATTTCGATGTGATAAATACATGGAACATATTTTAGAAATACATTACTGGTTCGAATCGAAATATTTTTTTTAAATTGGTAGCGGTCAAAATGACCTCTACGATGACTCTAGTATTAATTCCTGCTCCCGTGATTTTCACTGGCTCCGAACTTCACGGCTTTTATTCATAATTTTAGATTCCTATCAGTTTTATAAAATAGTTAAATTAACAACAGTCTGGTATCCATTTTTTTTTGTCATTAAATAAGGTGAATATTTCTTTTTGAAAAAAGTGGTGGCAGTAATAAATCTGAACTTTAAAATTTAATATGCAGTAATTTAATGTGCAGCGTAAGATGTTAAATAACAATTTTATTGAACGATTTGATTTCTTTTCTTTGACCCTTCAAAATCCCGCCATTTCTTAAAATAGCTAGCTTAAAGAATTTTTCTTTTCATATTGGAATCTGGTGATTTAAGCATTCTCTGTGTTTTACATATATTTTCTGTCTTGAAAGGCTTTTTAAAATCTATTTTGAGATATTGAAATCTTGTATGATTTCAAAGAAAACGTATGAAGATCATTAGATTTTTGTATCAAAACTTATGTAGCATTATTTTTTCTGTTACTCGAAAATTTTACTTTAACACTTTTTATCCTTTAAATGCGAGATATTTTATTTTGTTTCGAAAAAGTTATGTATGATTCCCAGAAATATTTTTTACACATGAAAAATAATGATTCAACACATGAAAAATACTGATCAACACATGATTACACATGAAAAATCAGAGGTTTATTTATCGTATAATGTGTCATGGTACTGTGATAATTAAAATATTACAATTCAGTAAATATTTTATTAAGTATGAAACTAAATACTTTCTTTTATATAAATTTTTATTTTGTAAAACTTAACCTTTAATGCATGAATTGTTTTAGAATTGCTTTTTTTATTCTTGTATTAACCCCTTGAGCTCTGATGGTAGAATTTTCTGCCACATAATTTTAATTCCGAAATGTCACAATGCCACCAGAAAAATCGACCAAATTTATTTGAAAAAGGTTTAATGCATTTTTTCGTATTTATAGTTAATCGGTGTTTTTCTTTGCAAAATATTGGTGCATATGTGACATTTGGAATTTTGAAGAAATTTATACTCCAGAGCTCAAAGGGTTAACCCTTTGAGCTCTGATGGTAGAATTTTCTACCACATAATTTTAATTCCGAAATGTCACATCGGCACCAGAAAATTCAATCGAATTTATTTGGAAAAGGTTCACTGCATTTTTTTTTTCCGCGTAAATCATAAACCGGTTTTTTTCTTTGCAAAATACTGGTGCCAATGTGACATTTGGAATTTTGAAGAAATTTAAACATCAGAGCTCAAAGGGTTAACAGAATTCGACATCAGAATATATGAAAGTTTTAATTTTATGTGTAACATATTTGTGTAATTTTAACAAACACGTGGTCACCAGCATTTTTATCCAAAAATTCATAATCGACAAATTGTGTCCTGTATTATGAACCAGTCGATGACAATTGTCCAAATTTGTAGCGCAAACAAAAACACGTCTGGTGCGACGTCAGTCGAAACTGATCCATATAAATATAGTGTTTTCTAAGAAATTAATTTGCTTATTAAAAGTTAAATAAAAACGATTTAGATTTACATCACTACGTATTTAAAGGTTGAAATGATGTATTCTAACATATGAGTAAATATTTTTCAAGTCGTAGTTTTTGAGTCACAAAGGATTAAAAAGTAGCTCTTATACAGTAAATATAGTATTAGTACATTTCAGTAAAATATTTGCGGAATGTGTGCAGTAAAAGAATCAGAAATTGTTTCCCATACTGCATACTAAAGAACAGGGTACAGTTTTGTAAATATAACGACAGGCAATTGTACCCCAGAGACCCCCATGAAAAGTGCAATGGTAGATATTCAAGATGATATTCTTATGCATAAGTATATACCGTACAGCCAAATATTTCTGAATCCAACAGAACAGATATGTCCAGATTTCTTACGGGTCCTGGAATTTCCAGACCAGGAAATTCTTTCGTACCAGTATTTTCTTATAGAAAATCTTTCTTAATTAAGACAAAATTTCGTTTTCGAGATTTTGAACTAAATTTAATTTTATAAAAATAACATGATCTTTAAGAAGCCTGTTGCCACACATGTACGATAAAGCAGTTATTTTATGGAAAAATACCGTTGACAATTAAAGTTGTAAATATATTGTATTTTTTTATCTAATATACCACAATAATAATGTTGCTATATTGTAAAGAACGAAAATTGTAATAACGCAATAAAATTAACTTACATATACTAATATTTAAAAAATATATATTTTTAGAGTTTAATAACTACCAGTTCACATGCCATATGGCTTCCAGCAATTAATTATATTACGATATAAATCCTGTTTAGAATTAAAGTGATACATTTACAGTACTTTTTTAACACTAGAAATACCGCATGCCGTAATTTTGACGTCTACCATATGAATATGTTTCGTTTCAAACCAGAAATTTGATTATGAAATAAGTTTAAAATAAAGAAAGAAGAAAACCGTTAAACGACAAAGCTAAAATGATTAAATCAAAATTCTAGTCTGAAATATGTTTACATTTTTTGACTCAAATTTCCGGTAGTTTAGTGTTAATAGCAGAGTACGCATACTACAAATAATAAAAGCCGATCATGTATTCTAAAATCAACAGTACACATGCGGAAATTTACGATTTATTCTACAGCGTTCCTACTGAACCCTTTATCTACCAACGGTACTTATAAGTACAATTACAATAACTTAATATAAAATTCTTTTAATATGCCAGTTAGTTGTAATACCCTTTAGAATGAGTTACAGATACATTAGTTTATCATGTTGCAACAGCATTATTGGTTACACAAAACAAAAATATTTTTAAAAGTATGATTTCTTTTGCTTTTGGATTTTTTCGGCTTTCTTGGCACTGAGGGAGGCGATGGGGATTTTTCAATGCGGAAATATTTCTATATTTATACTGTAAAAACATCATATTTGTACATTTTATAATTTCACAAAATACTAAGAAAATAATTAAAAATAAAAGATGTGAGTGGGGTTATTAAATTTGTACAAAATTCCTGTAAATTCAAATTTCATTAATACTTCTAAATACTTCAATCCTTCTAAAATCCTTCAAATATTTATTAAATGATTATGTAAATATTTTAATATAGTTTAAACAATTTGCATAAAATTAAAATTTTCTTGAATTCATAATGTGGTAAATAAAGAGTTAATTACCGTAAGTGAGGTGGTATATTACATATACTACTTAATTTTAGATGCAAAATGGGAGTGTACCTAGGATATTTTAACAAAATTTCGCTTTTACAGAGCACATAAACAAAATTATTTAACTTTAAATCAATTTATCAATCAACCAGATATATTTATTCAGGATTTCGACGGATTTAAGGGTTTTTAAATGTTTTAGTACCAAAAATCTCTTAAAATACTGGTTACTATATGAAAAATACGAAATTCAATGAATGTGTAATGTACATGGTTATTGACGACATGGTACGATGGCTAAAATATTTAATCAAGAAAAACAACACAATTATTACAACATTACAACACTTTACTATTACAACACTTTTTCAAGTTACTTAACATTAAATACTTCTATATTTTTTTGGAATATAAAAACATTCATCTACTATCACAAAAACAAGCAGAAACTGGAAACCAACAATTAATGTTTCTCTAATGGTTTCAAAAATAAATACTCATATATCATCGCAAAATGAATATTTTCTGGACTTGACATGAAATAAAATCATTTTACTTTAATTGGAACAAAAAACTAAAAAAGTATCAAATGTAGGAGTTTCTATTTGAAAAATGTATTTTCTGCATTTTTTAATCTGTTGGAAGACCGAAAGATGACTTCATTTCTTGCCATTTAGTATCTATGTCTTTTTTAAACGATTAAATACAGCGGAACTGGTGGGGGTGACCATTTATTATACCAGTTATTGCTGTACATTTTATAGATTCTTGAAAAGCATTTTATGTAATAAACAGGGGTGCAAAAATCTAGGCGCCAGAGGGTAGTCTCTCGCCACTAAAATTTTAAGGTTTTTTTCGCTCAAAATTTAATAGCATTCTAGCAGGAATTTTACACGAAATATTAGACGAAGAAAAACGAAATAAATTTTGTGGTGAGAAACTGCCTGCTGGCGCCTAGATTTTTGCACCCCTGGTAATAAAGTAAATAAAGTATGAGCATTTCAAATGCATTTAATATTTTCTCAGTTTCAAATATACAATAAACATGATCACTTTACAAATGTTACATTTTACCTTCAATTTTTCTAGTATACCTAAATATTGTTATGTGGTGGAGAAAATTCGATTTCGGAAATCGATAAAAAGTAGAAAATTCGGTTATTGCTGTTTCTGTTTCTGTTTTTATTTTTTTCATTTTGTAGAGAAACGTTTTTATCTTCAGAGAAAAGATATTGCTAATCAAAAATATAATTTGATTTACTTATTTGACAATACATGTCAATTGCACTTTAGGAAAACTATTTTCCAATTAATTGCTATGCATAAAGTCTGTACTTCTTACGATATTTTCTCACTTGAGATAAATTTTACACTGGAGTATACAGCTCAAGTTAGAAATTTACTTGTACTATAATTTTTTTACGTACAGTCATGCTAATTTTCTCTCGCACCTTTTGGCAGCTGAGGAAGAGAGATTTTTTAAAAAATATTTTTCTTAAAATAATTTTTATTGTTATTTCTTTATTAATATCCAAAAAATTTTAATTATAGTCTTTAAAAAAAAATAAAAGCGGTGAAATGACTGTGCAACAAAAGCTTCTGAATTTTAATATAAAGGCCAACGTAAAAAAGCTGTGTTGCATAATTTTATATCCAATTTCAATTCTTATCAGTATACATTTGTTTTTGTAGATGGCGGCCAATTGGAAAATATATGTTATAAATTTCTCTCATTGATCTTCTTTTCCTAGTTAAGACATGATGATCAATAAAATACAAATACTCCATACGTGTTTTGGCTTTGGTAATCTTGATTGGCGGTTTTACGGACAAATGTTGCTAATATTTTGTAAAATATCGCCAAGGAAAATTGTTGCCATATTTTCATTACCCTCACCCGTATTACCTAAAACGACAGATTTATCAAATTAGTACAAACACATAACTTAACTCAGTGGTCTTCATGAAACATAAACGGTATGATACAAAATTTATTAAAAATCGTTTAACCCTTTGAGCTCTGATGGTAGATTTTTCTACCACATAATTTTAATTCCGAAATGTCACAATGGCACCAGAAAATTCAACCAAATTTAATTGAAAAAATGTTTAATGCATTTTTTCGTTTATATCATTAACCTTTTTTTTGCAAAATACTGGTGCCAATGTGACATTTGGAGTTTTGATGAAATTTTCCCACCACAGCTCAAAGGGTTAAGCCATTTCCTAGATAAAATTAGCTTTATCCGCAGTGAATCCAAAATTGACCCACTATTAAAATTTTCTCGAACATGGGACTCAGCCCAGTGGTCCTTTGAAGGTTGAAAGCGGTAAAATATCAAATTTAGTTAAAATTCACTTAAGCCGTATTGTTGTTATAAATTGCTTTGTCACTATCAAAATTTTCCCACTATCATAAGGGCCGTTTTTTAGATGCAATTAACTTGACCCGCACCCATAGTAACCCGCATAGACACACTAATAGAATTTTCTAAACCATGCGAAGCAACCGAACGGCCTTTTCGAGTTCAAAAATTTAGAATATATAATTTAATTAAATTTGTTAGAGCTGTTTTCCAGGTAAAATTTGATTGACTCGTAGTGACCAAAAATGACTCACTAATCAACATTTCTCAAACATGTGCTCTAACCCAATGATCCTATCGTGTTTGAATACGGTTTAACATATAATTTTCTAAATATCGTTTGAGCCGTTTTTAGTTCACAGGCTATTAAGGCTTGAGAGCTTATGTGCCCGCCCGTTCCGTACGCATGTACGTACGTTCATGCTTGCGTGCGTAACGTGATAACTCATGATAAAAATATGTGATCCACTTGAAATTTTAAATTTAGGTATACCGTAATTTCGGGTATATAAGCCGCGGCTCAAACAATTCTTTTTGGACCCAGAAATCTTATTTAGGGATTGAACACAACTATTTACGTCGATCTAAGTAGTAACATTCGTTTAAAAAAAATGCTGGGTCGAAAAAAAAATGTTTGATCCGCGGCTTATACACCCGAAATTACGGTATTATGATAAGGCGCTTCCCTGTTTAGTTTTTAGAGTTCATTCGATATGCATAAGAGGGGAAACGAGGGGCTCATGCCCCTCTCCTTAATTGATATAAATGTGTTTTTCATGTAGATTTATCAGTTTTCGTTCAAAATTTAGATATAGGATCATTTTGATGAGGCACCTCCGTGATTGGTATTAGGTGTTCACCGGATGAGTTTAAGCAGGGGAACCGGGGGCTAATGCCCCTCCTTTTAATTTATATAAATGGGTTTTTCATGCAGAATCATCAGTTTTTGTTCAAAATTTAGATAAAGGATCATTCTGATAAAGCGCCTCCATGATTAGTATTGGATGTTCATTGGATAAGTATAAAGAGGGGAGGAGGGGCTAATGCCCCTCTCCTTGATTTATATAAATATGTCTTCATGCAGAATTTATCCGATTTCATTCGAATTTTAGACATAGGATCATTTTGATGAGGGCACCGCCATGATTTGTTTTGCGAGTTCATTCGATAAGTCTAAGAAGGGGGAAATGAAAAGTAGCCTTCCCCTGCAGAATTTATTGATTTGCTTCAAAATTTGGATATAGGTTCATTCTGATAAGGCGCTTCTCTGATTGCTTTTGGGAATTCATTGGATAAGTATAAATGGGGGATTACTCTCGTAATTTATTAAATGTTTTTTTCTTACAGAAGTACCCTTCCCCCATAATTACTGTTAATGGAATTTTCCCGCAGAATTTACCGATTTGCTTCAAATTTTGGATATAGGTTCATTGTGATAAAGCGCTTCGCTGATTGGTTTTGGGAATTCATTGGATAAGTATAAATGGGGGATCGGTAGAATTACTCTCTTAATTTATTTAAATGTTTTTTTTTTTTTTTTTTTTTTTGCAGAATTTATTGGTTTGCTTCAATTTTTAGATACAGGTTCATAGTGATAAGATGCTTCCCTAATTAGCTGTGCGGTTCTTCTGTTAAGTTTTTATTTAACGGGTACTTGTGCTTACCCCCTTCCCCTTAATTTTCATAAAAGGGTTTTTATGCATAATTGTCTGATTTGCTTTTAATTTTGGATGTAGGTTCTTTCTGATAAGGCGAATCTCTGAATAGTTTTGGAAATATAATGGTTAAATATAAAAGAGTGGGATAACTCCTCTTAAATTATATAAATGTGTGTTTATTAAGAATTTTCCGATTTGCTCTGAATTTCAGATTATAGATTATTTATATGATAAAGCGTGATAAAGTAACTCTGATTAATTTAGGGGGTTCAATGATAAAGTATAAAAAGGGGAAATGGAGGAGCTGTTTCCCCTCCTTAATTTGTTTTTACGGAATTAACCCTTGAAATTATAAGGCTGTAGTGCACAATTAGTTAGCGTAGCCTGTGAGCCCAATGCTATCAGTTTAACTGGGCAATATTCTTTTTATTTAAATACAATTAGTTTTGCCCAGACACATAGTGACCAAAAATGAGCCACTAATCGAAATTTCTCGAACATGTAATTCAGCCTAATGATCGTCTCATGCTTTGTAGGGACATAATACAAAATTTTGTCAAATCTTTTGAGCGGTTTTTTTAAATAATTAACTTGATTATAACTCATTGTGATCCAAAACGACCCACTAATTGAAAAGAATCCACTTCTTAAACATTCAACCTCGCCCATTGGTCTTCTTTAGCCCGAAAACAAAAAAAATGCAAAATTTTGTCAAAATCATTGGAGTCGTTTTTAAGGTAAAATTAGTTTAAACCGCACTGACTCGAAAATGACACATTGATAGAAATTACTCGAACATGTGATCTAGATCAAACATTTAGTGCCCGAAATAATACAAATTCTTGTCAAGATTGTTTAAGCCGTTTGTTAGATATACCGTAATTTCGGGTGTATAAGCCGCGGATCAAACAATTCTTTTTCGACCCAGAAATTTTTAAGAAACATATGTAACTACTTATATCGACGTAAATATTTGTCTTCAATCACTAAATAAGATTTCTGGGTCCAAAAATAATTGTTTGATCCGCGGCTTATACACCCGAAATTACGGTAATTAACTTCACCCTGACCCATTATGACCCAAAATGACCCACTAATTGAATTTTCTAGAACATATGTCCTAGCCCAATGATTTTCTCGTATCCGAAAAAGGTATAATACAAAGTTTAGTCAAAATCGTGGGATCCATTGTCTAGTTAAAATTACCGTGACCCACAGTGATCCCAAAATTACTCACTAATGAAAATTTTTCTAACATGCGACTGTGGCCTTCTCGTGCCAAAAAACGTTTCGATTCAACATTTATTTAAAATTGATTTAGTCGCTGTTTACATACAATTAGAATGATCTTGACCCATTATGACCCAAAATGACTTTTTAGTCAAATTTTCGCAACCATGTATCCTAGCCCAATGGTTTTCTCTTGTCCGATAATGATATAACACAAAGTATAATTAAAATGGTGAGAACCATTTTATAGGTAAAATAAACATTACACATCTTGACCCACAAATGACCCTTATAATCGAAATCTCTCGAAAATGTAACCTAGCCTAATATATATCTATATATATTTATGCCAAAAAACGTTTTGATACAAAATTTTGCTAAAATCGGCTGAGTCTTTTTTAGACATAATTCGATTGACCCTGACTCATAATGATCTCGAACATGTGACCTAGCCTAATGATTTTCTTATGTCCAAGAACTATAAAATACAAAATTTAATCAAAATCGGGCAAGCTGTATTTTAGATAAAATTAGCGTGATCCACAGTGACCCAAAAATGACGCAGTAAACGATTTTTCTCTAACATGTGATTTAACCCAATGGTCTTTTAATCCAAAACGGTAGAATAGAAAATTTGGTCAAAATCGTTAAAGCCATTTTTTAAATTAAATTGGTTTGACCCATAATGACAACAAAATGACCCACTAATCGAAATTTTACAAATATGTGACCCAGTTCTATAGTTTTATCGTACCAAAAAACTCTTGGATACAAAATTTCGTTAAAATCGATCGAATTGTTCTCTTGATATAAATAGCTTAACCCTGACCCATTATGACCCAAAATGACCCACTAATCGATTTTTCTCCAACTTGTGATCCAGCCTACTAATTTTCTCATGTCCGAAAACTATAGAATACAAAATTTAGTCAAAATCGGGCAAGCATTTTACGGATAAAATTAGCGTGATTCACAAAGACGCAAAAATGACCCATTAAACGAATTTTCTCTAACATGCGACTTAACCCAATGATCTTCTTGTAATCCAAAAGGGAAGAATCGAAAATTTCGTCAAAATCGTTAGAGCCTTTTTTTTATTAAATTGGTTTGACCCATAAAGACCCAAAAATGACCCACTAATCGAAATATTTCGAACATGTGACCCAGTCTTACAGTTTTATCATGCCAAAAAACTGCTGGATACAATGTTTCGTTAGAACCGATCCAGGCGTTCTTTAGATATAAATAGCTTGACTCGGACCGATTATAATCGAAAATAAACTCACTAATCGAATTTTCTCGAACATGTGACCAAGTCCAATAATCTTCTCGTGCCCGAAAATGGTAAAAGACACAAATTTGTCGATATCGTTATAGTCGTTTTTAAGATACAATTTTCATGCACACACAATTTCTGCTCGTATTATATTATAAGATATGTTTTCTCGTCTTCTTACGTAACTTCATTCTTTGTACATGCCGAAATAAAATAAAGAGTCCTTACTTCAAGACTAAGCTTAACCCGTTTGACACTTTGAAGGGAGGTAGAAAATTATAAGCACCACTTAACTATAAATCATATTTTTCCGTTCTAAAATGCTGGTAATCAACAATCGTGACAATTTGCACCTTTGTGACTTACATTACAAGAAAACGTAAACTTTCGTCTGGTTTTAAGGGAAGATAAGATTGGGTGCAATCCTATGGAAGACATGCGAGGATTAAGACCCGTTTCATCGGAAATACCCGACCAGTTTTGATGAAAATTTAAATTCTTATTTACTGGATTATGATGAAGATTTATGGTTCACAGTTTGTTTTGTGTGCAAGTAAAACTTTTATTTTACAGCAATCGCAATTTCTCAGCAATTTTTGATTTTTTAAAAGACTTATTTCTGAAACTAACTTTTTTTTGCACTGTCTGCCACACATGATTTTATATTCTACTACAAACCAAAATTATCAAAATTGGACGGGTAGTTTCCGAGGACACGAGTCTTAAAATTTGCATATTTCCCACAGGATTGCATTCAGTTTTGTCTTTCCTTAACCCATTAGTGCCTAGCTTCCCTTTTTAGGAACGCTTCAAAAGGTGCATGTAGCACTGTTTTTGACACCGGTAAAAAAGAACATTTTATTTAATTGAAACATTTTCGTAATTAATGAACTAAAATTAATTCTTTTAAAAATAGTGGTGCCAACCGAATACAATTTGCGCAAAAGGTCGTGGGCACGAACGGGTTAACCAGTTGGGGACCAGCAAACGGTATACACAGTCAAAAAATGTCTGAAGTACCAGTAACATTTTATCATTTTAATCCCTTTCTATAAGAAATTACTGGTAGTTCCATCTTTTTTAGACCGTATTTTTTCCTGCCCACTCGCCACACTGTATAAGTGCCACTTAAGGTGCTCAGAATCTTTCATTAGTCTCACCAGATAATTTTTGTTGCAAAATTTATCTAATGGAATTACAGCATTTTCGTGATTCGTTTACAGGAAAGTTTCTGTTTTGAAAAACCGGCGGTAGAAAAATAATTATTACACAAAAAGTTCTCGTCGCGGAGGAGGGGTTAACCCTTTCCGGCGCAGTGTTACCACTCCGGCAACACCTAATTTTAATTCCAAACATACAAACGGCACCAACAATATTTTAGTAAAATTTTACTTTTACAATGACAGCTTAAATCAGGGCGTTCTTAATTTCTAAAAAAGTCTTTTGTAAATTCCGGTGTCAGTCAACAATTTCTCGTTTTACGAACAGAATCTCTCTGCGCCGGAAAGGGTTAAGGAGAGATATTCTATGAGCAAATACTGGGTGTCGAAGACTCTTCTGATCTGGAAAATTCAAGGAGGCGTACAAATCCTTTATATACATCCTGTACATAAGCATTAAATAAAAGAAATGTGGATTAAAATATTTTTTGAATTGTTTTAAAAAATTCAGAAATTTGGCAAGTATGCATTTCAGTTAAAATCATTTCTTATTTAACTAAGACAAATTTCAGTCAATCCCTCAACATTTATTTTCTCAGGTTTAAGATTAGCAATGTAACAAAATTTTATCTTTTGCGAAGCAAATATATTTGTATAAATTCGATCGAAAAATGTCAATGTCAATATTTAAGTACGAAAAGCTTTTTTAATTTCCTGTCTGAAAATCCCTGTGAAGGAAATTTTCTTTTGCCATTTTAAGAAATAATCCTACTTCATGGAACTCATTGTTTGTGTTGTATTTTCACTTTCATGAGATCTGAAAGTACTGCGTCTGATAATTTTGAAATACAAAGTAATTAGGGAAAATGTTCGATCTGTAGCGCATATAGAAATTGAGTAATAATAAAGGAGACACTTTTACTCCGAATTTTTTAAAGATTGTATATCATAAAATAACATGTCTAATCAAGACTCCAGCGGCGTATGAGCTAAAAATAACACGCAGATGCCACGCGCTAATTTTTTTTCCAGTATAATTTCCAGTATATTTCTATGCATAGCACGTTAAGCACTAATGAGTTTTTGTCAGAAGAGCAAAATATCCTGTTATTAGGGATGAGTACGTGCCAGTATTTTCTTGGAGAAAATATTATTTGATTTAATCGGAACATTTTTTCGATTTAAAAGAGCAGCGTTTTCTCTAACAAAATACTGGTGAGCAAAAACGCAGAAATATCATCCCTATGTTATAAGCAAATTTAGTTTTTTTTCAGTTTTCCGTCAGTATTCTGTATTTAAAATGCATTATTTCATTTAATTGTATACTGATCTTTAATCCTGATATTTAACTCTCAAAAATCCACTGTAGTCACTTGAAGATTCAAAAACGCGAATGTTAAGTCTATGGGAAGGTTATTTGCACACATTTCGCTTGCATTCTAATGTTTATAATTTTTCAACCCTTTGCAATAGAGAGGTGACCCTTACTCGCCACTTGTGTTGCTAGATTTACATCATAAATCGGGATGCCAAATGCTTTGGACACCACTAATATCTTTCCGTTTATTGCTCACAGATTATTCGACCATAAGATAAGGTGAAGAAAATTAGTTTAAAATACTGGTGTCCGGAGCATTTGAAGAACTCATTTGCACGGGACACTAATGGTCAGTGAGAATCACCTCTCTAGTGCGAAGGGCTAATAAGATAGCTGAGGACAATCTACAATTTGGTTACCGTAAAATGGGGTGAATCGGAACACTTTTCAACTTCAAAGATAAAAAAAAAGCAACAACTGATTTTTTGTTTTTTTATTTTTCTACTAGAAATTTCGGTCTTGTTTTGTTCTTTACTTTTTAAGCAAAAACGAAACATTTTTACTGTTTATATATACATTATTAATTTTTTTAATGGTGTTCCGATTCACCCCGCAGATAGGGGTGAATCGGAACAAATGTTATAATTTTTATTTATTCCTATTCAAACTTTATTGGAATTAATAAAAACATGTAATAATGATAAGGGAGGAATAGGAACACATAGTTACTGTGAAACCAAGCCTTTATTTTATATACAAGTAAATATATGCTTTTTTAAAAATTAGAAAACAACTTTGAAATCAAGAAAAATTAAAATTTATTTTAAGAAATTGTATTCGAATTGCAGAAGTAGAATTTAATACAATTTCAGCCCTATTCTGTGTTATCCTTTACTAGTAGTCATTGGGTAAGTGAATCTATTGAGTAGCCCCAATCGCTGCATATATTAATACGATCTACTAATACCTCCTCATCCCCAGCCCTTAGTACTGTTTGCATCCTTATCTTTTTTAATTGGTTTTTCATTTTGAGATGCTTGTGTAATTTTGTGGATGTCAGAGAATAATTCTGTGCAGTTTTTCTAACTAATTTGCTATTTTTAAATTATTTTATTGTGTGTTCCATGTTTGTTGGATTAGGCGTTGACTTTTTTGTTTAACCAAGTAATTTCTTGGCACCTTTAAAATCTTCAAGTAATTTGAACAAGCAAAATATTGTTACAATACATTTTCCTACATATGTTTTCATATATTACATGCAACTATTAGTGTATAGAAAAACAAACCATGAGAAAAAACGTGTTCCGATTCACCCCGTAAATTTTAAAACTCTTTCGTTACATGCCATTTTTTATTTTTTCACTATGCAGTTTAGAAATAAGTAGAATTTAATACAGCATATCGTTTACAGGTCTATCGTTAATTAAGAATCCCCTCTCTTAGGTTTAGAATACGAAAAATACTATAGTTACATACAAAGTTTTGAAGACGTTGAAAAAATGAGGTTTTTGAGGATCCTCTTGAAGTTTTTTTTATGTATCCCAATAGTGGTGCCAACACCTCAAAACTGTATTTCCCAACTCTTAATGTTATTACCTTCTTATAAAAAAATTGACAATTAAAACTATCATCACATATATGTACAATGAATTTATTTGTATGACCGAGAAGTTTCGTTCCTATTCAACCCGCTGCGCTGTTCCTATTCACCCCATTTTACGGTAGTTTTTAATTTTTCAGTTTTTGTAATAGTTTTTTTAATGTTAGAATAATTTCAATTTTTGAACCGATTCTGACTATAGAACTATTAAGAAGGAGGAGCTGGCATAGCCCTAAAATAATAAAGGTTCAACTGTAACCGGTTTTACAAGGGTTCGTTACTACGCAGCCATTTTACAACATACAATTTAAGAAGAAAATTTATCTTTACTAAAAATCCTCATTAATACGTTAAGTGCAACTTCAGACAATGGTGACTGACTGCATATAAGTGAATTATTTGAAAACAACGCCTCCATTGTAATAACATTACCGTATTCCATACCTTTGTGACTTCAGACTTGCTTTATATGGCGTTCATTTTTATCCCAAAATTTCTACTATATCCGGTAGAGAGACTTTATACGTAAATTAATTAAAACACCTCTGTCTTTTAATAATTCTGAAAATACTTTTTGAATTTTCTGGTGTGAATTCGAACTTTTTTCCTCAAATTAAACGCTCTCATTCATAGAAGCCTCATATGAGGACAAAGAATTGTCTTATAAAGTAAATTTATATATATATATATATATATATATATATATATATATATATATATATATATATCAGATTTATTTGTGGACAGATAATAGCTAGCATGTGGCACAATAATAAATTTATTTTATAATGGATTCTCATTTATTAAAAAAATAAATAATGAAAAATAATAAATAATAATGGAAATAATTATGCATGAGAGGGTTAACTGTTAACCCTGCGTACATGGTATGAACACTTACCTGTGGAAGTACTCCTCCCCGTCACAGGCATCACTTACACAAATTGATTATGTTGGCATCACTTTTTAAGAGACATTTTTACTTGATAACAAGTAGTATTTATACACTATGCTCTGCAGACTGTTTCCTTATTGCCTTAAAAAAAAATTATTTAAATTTATTGATGGTAGTTTGCCCGTCTATAATCAACTCTTACGAAAGCGGTTAAAATTGACGTTTCTCTAATTTACCCTCTTCAGTCCTTGTATCGCCTGTAGGAGACAGTGAAAAACCCTCTTGAAATTAATTTTAATGCTTCTAGAATTGGTAAAATTCCTTCTAAGTTTTTAAAAGTAAATGGGTGCATATCATAAGCATCAATATATAGATTGATACATCTTTGGAGATATTTTATAGAAATTTTAAATTGGATTTTTATACTGTCACGCAATATTTATCTCAGAACTGAGGAGGTTAAGGATATGACAGCCTTTTTTCATTCATAGTTCCATGGTTGTGAGACGATGATGATGGCAGGACTACGGTGCTTACCTGTTATGTATATGCAGATTTCAAAAATTTATTTAGACATAATATTCGATAATAAACAAATGCCAATGAAAGCATTAACTTTTCCATTTTGAAAAAGCTTTTTGATTGCATTTTGTTAATTTAATGATCAGAGGTGCATTATAGCCTACTTACTGAAAGTGAATATATTTCTGTTGTCAACTTATTATGTTTTATAGGTAGTTTGCATAATTTCTTCTGCTCATATATTCCATTGTTAAATATATAGAACTCTATTTTTATATTTGACTAAAGAAGCTAGAAAACATAATTAATTTTTATCTCGAAGCATTATTATTAGAGATAAAATAAAATTAAAGGGTATCCTTATCATAATTAATTTTAATCTCATTTTAATTCTTCTTGTACCTAATTAAATTTAATGCTGTGCAGGGTAATTAAAAAATGAGCTAATTTGTATGCATAAGCTCGTACCAGTAATGAGTTTTATTCTGCAAAAAATTAAAACTGATAAATTTTACTGCGTGTTAAGTGTTCTAATGAAAAAGTTTGTTTGCATATTATCATAAGTGATCATTGTCAATACTTTACAAATACTGCAAACATAGTTTGCTGAAAAGACTTTAGTTTGTGCTACTAATTTATTAATAGTTATTTTAAATTAATGTCAATAAGTAAAGTACAAGCAAAACGTAATTCTTGCATTTGTTACCATTGCTGTTTCCTACTTAAAATTTGCAGGCGGCTACGTCACAGAATATTGAGCGCAGATTGCAAGATTGTGTAAAAAATCATACATTTCTATAGAAATAAAAATGACTTCTAAACTTTAAGTTGAAAAAATATTTATATATATAAGCTATCATTACGTAATTATCATCGTAAATGCACAAATATGTAATGCAATTTAGCTAACATCAAAAATGAGTTAAAAAATATGTTTTAAATAAAGTTCGAACATTAATGCGGTATGAAATCCTTTCATAGAAATATTGGCATGTCGAAATGAATTTGTTTTTTTTCTTAGCTTTTCTTTCAAAATAAAAATTCAACATCATATAAAACAGGTTTTAAAACGAGTGTCTTTAAGATAATGCAGAATAGCATAAAGTATTATCTTATAAAGAAACATGCAAACATTACTAATGCACTCAAAATAAATGTTCACTTTAAAAATAAACGAGCTTTCCCATAGCTTTCTCAAGATCTGTCAGAATATCTATGAACTATTTCTACTGCAAAAACAGTAGAGACACTTGGTATTAAAAATCTTATGTTGGATATGTGTAGATGAGCCAAACAGTCAAACACAAAATTGTTTGAACAATAAAGTGCAATGTCCCATACAAGGATTTTGTAAATCTTCAAAAACTACGCTTTATAATATGCTTAAAGATTTGAGTCGATCATTTCAAAAACGACGTAAGTTAATTTTTAGAAAAAAAACTGTATGAGGTTATGAACTGAATTAATTTTTAAGGGTTATAGAGTTTAAGGCTAACTATAAAGTTTGGACACCTAAATTTGGAAATATTGATTAATAAAAAGTAGTATAAGACAAAAAGAAACTATATTTTTGAGAACATAACTTAAAGGGTTTTGGAAATGGTGTTAATGGAACTACTAAGAAAAAGGAATTGACTTAGCCTTAAAATAGTAACGCTTCTACTTTAACCGCTTCCACATCCACATGGGTTCATTACCCCCACGGCAAACTTCCATCAATAAATTTATGTAGAAAATTACTCCTTATTTAAACGCCCCGTTAATGGAAATTTTTTGTCAAAAATAATGGCAAAATCTTATTTTTATTAGTGGAAGTTTGCATCTGTGATAGTAGTTCCACCAAATTGTGACGACCAAGACGTCAGTGCCAGTAAACAAAATATACAATACCTGGTTAAACTGAAACCAGTAAAAATAAATAGAAAATTTTAATTATATCTGTGACAGAATTTTTCCCATCAATAAGCCTTTTTAATAAAGCGAAATTTTCTATTTAAATTCACTGGTGAAGAATTTCACAGTTCGTGATAAGGAACTGTTAACCCCTTGAGGGGCACCGGTATATATTATATACCACCTACGACTGATGAAGATTCACACCAGAAAAATATTATTAAATTTCACTTTTCTAACTTTGGTGAAAAACAGTCGTGAAATTGCTTTTCCTCTTTTTCATATAACATTTTTACAAATTTCCGGTGGGAGTTCAGAATTACTCGAACGCAATTGCTTGCCCCTCAAAGGGTTAATGCAAGTAAAAAACACTGCCAACATCTTATAACAAGCTCCTTAGTTACCCCACTCACAACTACTGAACATTACACTACAGGGTGCGGTGTGGTCAGAGAAAAACACCGTCAAAAAGGAAAACTACCAGTATTTTCTTACAGAAAACCTTTTTGAATGCTACAGTGGTATTAAAGAAGGCAAATTTCTCTTTAACAAAATACCGGTATTTAACGCCTTTTTTAACTGTATTTTTCCCTGACCACTCGCCACACGGTACTATGTGTCTCCCCATCTTTAGTCTTATATTAATGTATGTATGCTATCAAAAAGGATTATTTTTTGATTCTGTGTGCAACGGATATGAAAATAAACTCTCGTAGAAATGTAAAGATTTGGATCAGTATAGTCAAATTTAGAATCTAAAACAAATGGGGATAATGTTTTTAGATTTCTGTAATTTATGGGAGATATTTATTAAAATCCACAATCAAAAACGGGCTTCAGAAAAACCGTCTCATTGTGCGTTCATAAATCCTGTTCTGAATTGCCGAAAAAGTGAAGTTCCAAATAGTCCAAGACCCGAAAACACAAAAACCTAACTTATCAAGCACAAGAAAAAAACTTTATTTTATGGGATCATTGTGTTTGCCGTACAATCATTTGATACATTTTAATGTAAAGCAAACACAATGACAAGCATACGTGCAAACCACTAGTGGTATTAATTTTTAGATTATGCACCACTTCGCTTCCGACAGACATGAATCATTAGATTCCCTTGTTACTACTTTTCCATAAAATACAGGGTCTTTTTCTTGTACTCAATACCTTAGATTTTTATGCTTTTGGTTCTTGGACTATAAAGTGCGAGGTCCCCTTTTTTTTCACCATTAGTTGTTTATTTTAGGTATATGAAGAGTACCGTAATTTCGGGTATATAAGCCGCGGATCAAACAATTCTGTTTGGACCCAGAAATCGTATTTAGTAAATGAAGATAAATATTTACGGCGATATAACTAGTTACATTTCTCTCTTAAAAAATTCTGGGTCGAAAAATCAATTGTTTGATCTGGTTTCTGCAACAAGCTCAAGAACGCTCTCGCTGTATGTTTCTACGAAATTTATGTATATATTTTTTTTCTTAAATTAAAAGTGGTTTTCAAACCGCGGACCAAGTGGGATTCCTGAATCCGACATAAAATTATACTTTAAAATATTTTTGTACAAAAATATTTAGATATATTTGTGTAAAGTATTTTTAAAATATTATTCATCCAAGAATTATAAGATTTAATTATTTAATAACTAAATAAGAAAGCAAAAGCCTGCACGAAGTATATTTTATGAAAGAGTTCTTTTTACTTCTAGAATACTAACACATATATTTAATGTTGAAAAATGAGAAACCTGCTTCTATCAATTACCATCTATAGGTAGAAATGTAATAAAATTATATTTAAATGCCAGTATATTATTTAAATAATTTATATGCACTACACACTGATCTAAAATTTAACTTATTTTACACGGAAATGCACTCATATAATTTTGTACAAACCTATATATAATAATTATATTTTAATCTCTTAACGGTCGCATTAAAGTACGGTTTAAAAATTAAAATGTCTTACAGCCACCGCTTTTTTACAAAGAAGCCTTCAGCTTATGTAATACAAAGTAAAATGATAGCAGAATAAAATCTATTACACAATTTTATAAATATAATGTGAATCAAAGAATCTGAACAAAAACACAGAAAAATACAGCCCGTGAATATCACGGGAGCGAGAATTAACGGGTTAACCCTTTATCTGCACAATTATGAATTCATGAAAATTTTCAATTCTAAAGCATTTTACGTAAATTGTTTAAACTAAATTAAAAGATTTACATAATCATTTAATAAATTTTTGAAGCATTTTAGAAGATTTGAAGGATTTAGAAGGATTAATTAAATTTGAATTTACAGAGATTTTATGCAATATTTATAACCCCACTCAAATATTTTATTTTAAATTGTTTTCTTAGTATTTTGTAGACTTATAAAATATACAAATATGTTGTTCTTACAATATAAATATAGAAATATTTCCGAATTGAAAAATTCCCTTCCCCCTCCCTCACAATCAAGAAAGTTGAAAAGATGCAAAGGCAAATGAAATCGTCCTTTCAAAAATATTTTTGTTTTGTGTAACCAATAATGCTTTTGGAACAAGATAAAGTAATGTATCTGTAACTCATTCTAAACAGTATTACAACTAATCGGCGTATTAAAACAAATTTATAATAAGAAATTTTAATGGTACTTATAAGTACCGTCTGTAGATAAAGGGTTAAACATTCCTCATATTAAAATATGAGGGTATTAAAGTATATAGGGGTCAACTTATACACGAGTGTATGCGGGTTTTTTTTTCTTCTTCAAAAAGTCATAATTATGTTTCATTGGGATTCAGTAAAAATCCTTCAAGCTATATAATAATTTCTTAAACGAACATTCTTCAAATTATTTTCGCTAACATTTTACTAACATTTTTCTCTAAGTTCTGTGTTTCACGATTTACATTCGTGAATTGGAAACAAAATGTTAACTATTAATTTCAATGTGTAGCATGGCATTGTTTTTGTGAGTTACCGGTAATTTTGAAATTCATCTCAATTATTATTATATATACGCAGTATTTGAACTTAATGTGAAGATTTTTAATTTCATTAATGGAAAATTTTGATTTATTTGGCATCAAAAATGAAGAGCCTCTTTTACGGAATTTTATGTATGTTTGAGTGCCTGTATATAGGTATGAATATCCTTAATTTTCTTAAAAGCAACAAAGCGTATTTGAATATTTTGCACCACATTTCTACACTGTTAAAAAAAGACGAATTTATAGAAAATGTACTCGTAATCGGGTCGCCAGTACAATTTCTTGTTTTTTAACGGACAAATTTACATAAATTCCAGAAATGTTGCCGTTTTTTCTTGGTATTTACGGAAATTTTTCCGTTAAAATGTTTCGTTCGTTCATTCGTTATGGAAATTTTTTCATTTCAATAAATTGTACTGGCCAATACAATTTCCATAAAATCGTCCTTTTTTTTTCACTATGAAGTTATCTATGGAAGGTTTTTAATTTAAAAATAGTCACCGTATTTTACATAGTTTTTTGATAAGGTTATTTCAAAATTAATATTTTGCATTCGTTTGTATGTGCCAAAAATGAACGATGGTGTCAACTAAATACGTTACAAATAAGTAACCGGTAATATGCATCAAGAGAAATACAGGGTAGGGTGTATCTTAACTGTTGAGCAAAACTTGAAAGGGTAATAGTAAACACCAAGACAAACAATATTAAATAGGAAACCAAGGGTCCCAAGTGTTTTCCAAAGAAGATAGCCGCCATTAAAGTTTAGAGTCCAAAATTTCAAATAAACACAAAAAACTCAAAAATTGGTCAATTCATTTGCGGTTTTCACTAAAACTATTCTTTATGTTGATATTTTCTTGAAAATAAATTATAATGATAAATTTCCAAAATGTCGATAGAGGGCGCTTAGACTTTGGAGTAACGAACAATTGTTTTTTTTGCCGTTATTTTTTGCATATCATTAAATGGTTTCGCAAGTTTAGACTAAAACTTAAATTTTGAACTCAAAATCTGAATAGTTGGGAGTGGTTAAGTAGCACAAACTGAACAGTGTTCAGAGGGTTCAAATTTCAAATGATTATAAAAAACGGAAAAATTGGTCGATTCATTTGCGGTTTTCACTAAAACTATTCTTTATGTCAGTATTTTATTAAAAATAATTTATGTAGCTAAATTCCTAAAAATGACGATAGCGGGCGCTTTAGACTTTGGAGTAACGAAAAACTATTCCTTACCGTTATTATTGGCATCTCATTAATTTTTTTTAGAAGCTTAGATATAAACTTAAATTTTGCGCAGAAAAACTGAATCATCGGGAGTGGTTAAGCAGCGCAAGCTGAACTGTGTTCAGGGGGGGTGGGGAGGTTCAAATTTCAAATGATTATAAAAAACAGAAAAATTGGTCGATTTGTTTCCGGTTTTCGCTAAAACTATTCTTTATGTCAGTATTTCCTTGAAAATAAATTTTAAAGATAAAGTTTTAAAAATTTCGTTGTTTTGCCCTTAACTTTAGAGTAATCACCAACTATTTTTAACCGTTATACTTTCTGTCTAATTAAATGCTTGCAAAAGCTTAGACTTAAATTTTGAGCTCAAATTCTGAATAGTTGGGAGGGGATAAGAATCGCAAACTGAACTGTTTTCAAGAGTTGAAATATTACTCTCCCCACCCATCGAACACAGATCAATTTTGCGCTACATAATTACTCACAACGGTTCAGATTCTGAGCTCAAAATTTAACTATAATCTTTTACAAGCATTTATTAGATACAAAAAATATCAGTTAAAAATAGTTGTTGGTTCCTCCAAAGTTTAAGGCGCCCACTAACGGAATTTTCTGAAATTTATTTTTTAAATTTATTTTCAAGGAAATACTGGCATAAGGAATAGCTTTGGCGAATACCGTAAACGAATAAATCATTTTTTCGGTTTTTTATGATAACTTGAAATTTGAACCTCCCCTAACCCATTGAACACAGTTCAGTTTGCGCTACTTAACCACTCCCAAGCATTCAGATTTTCTGCGCAAAATTTAAGTTTATGTCTAAGCTTCTAAAAAAATTATCGGGATGCAAATAACGTTAAAAAATAGTTTTTCGTTACTCCAACGTCTAAAGCGCTCTCTATCGTCATTTTTTGAAATTTAGCTTTATAATTTATTTTCAATAAAATACCGACTAAAACAATAGTTTTAGTGAAAACCGCAAATTAACCGACCAATTTTCCGTTTTTTATAATCATTTGAAATTAGAACCCTCTGGACACAGTTCAGTTTGGGCTATTTAACCATTCCTAACTATTCATATTTAAAGCTCAAAATTTCAGTTTAAATCTAAGCTTACCAAACCATTAATGAGATGCAGAAAATAACTGCAAAAAATAGTTTTTCGTTACTCCAACGTCTAAAGCGCCCTCTATCGTCATTTTCTAAAATTTAGCTTTATAATTTATTTTCAATAAAATACCGACATAAAGAATAGTTTTAGTGAAAACCGCAAATTAACTGACCAATTTTCCGTTTTTTATAATCATTTGAAATTTGAACCCTCTGAACACAGTTCAGTTTGTGCTACTTAACTACTCCCAACTATTCAGATTTTGAGCTCAAAATTTATGTCTAAGCTTGCGAAACCTTTAAACACGAGAACCGCGGGAAAATTCATTCAAGTTTTATAAAAATATTTCTCACTGAAATTTTCATTTAGATCTAAATAAGTTATTTTTTCAAAATATTTTTGCTCAGCATATATTTGGCTTATTTTATTAAGATTTTCTGGTTCGAATCGGCAACTCTCCATATGATACGGGTCAAAATGACCTATCGCCACGGTTCTAGTGTTAATGAGATGCAAAAAACAACGGCAAAAAACAGTTATTTTTTTACTCCAAATTCTAAAGCGCACTCTATCGACATTTTTCGAAATTTATCTTTGTAACTTATTTTCAAGAAAATATAAACATAAAGAATAGTTTTAGTGAAAACCGCAAATCAATCGACCAATTTTTCCTTTTTTATGTTTATTTGAAATTTTGGACCCTAAACATTAATGGCCGCAATCTCCTTTGGAAAACGCTTGGGACCCTTGGTTTCCTATTTAATATTGTTTGTCCTGAGGTATACTATTATCCCTTAAAGTTTTGCCCAGTAATTTAGATACACCCTGTATATATATATATATATATATATATATATATATATATATATATATATATATAATTGAAAGTAATACAAATGTTTATTAGTGCTGAAAAGTAAATGAAAATTTCATTTAGAGTACATACCTGCTTATCATAAATTTCTAAATGGATAATCCAAAAATAAATAATTATTTTTATTACTTAAATAAAGAATTAATTTAAGGACATAGACATATCAATTAAATCCTACTAAAACTACTAAACTGTGTCTTGTCTTTATATAAAAAAAATTGCAAATAAAAATATATTAGACATAAATGCTGAATTTTCATTTCTACGATTAGGACAACGCGGATGTGGAAAAACGTCACATATATTGATCCCGTTTTCGTACTCATTAGTCTCTCTAATTTCCTTCGGGGATAGTAATTCAAAGCTAATATTACTTTACTATTGGAAATTCCATTCGAATTAGAAATGTTTTAGATAAATAAATCTGCAATTCTCCCTGTATCAGTGGAATAAAGTTGCCTTAATCCAAAAACCCATTAATGATTAACTTTCACTGCAAAGTAATTAACCGAAATAGAAATTGGAGATTCAGAGATTACAATCAATAAAAAAGGAATTGACATTTAACACTAATTGACAGATATCTGTAGTACTTTTAATACGTAGGAAATTATAGTAATATCTTCGACAAGCTTTCGATAAGGACGCTACACAGTTTAACACTAGAATGACGGCGAGGGGCCTATTTGGACCGTACTGAGGGAATTTATTTCGGTTTGAACCATAATTTCCTTTATAAAATATTTTTTTAAAGGAAAAGGGAGCGAATAAAAGGGCGTTAATTAACGTTAAACAGTTTTAAATAAATATTCTGGTGTTAAAATTTTTTTAAGTTTTCAGAAAAGTCCCGTCTTTCTATTTCCATGAGTACTTGTAGTGTAAGTCACAGACTACGATTTTTGGCAACCAGTATTATAGAACGAAAAAAAATGTGATTAATTTTATTGGCACATTCTCATTAATTGAATAAGGCCAAGCAGAATTTTCCAAAATAACGATAGCTAACAAGTACAGCAATTAATAAGTTATGTGACTTACACTACAGAACTCATGGAATTAGCCAGTAAATAACTGTCATCTCAGCTGCTACTAGTATACCTTAATATTAACAATAGTAAGCCGATAAGCCGTGGTATACCGTTACCGTTAAGCAGTAACATACATATTAATTCATTCATAATGCAGTATACTAATATTTATTTACGGATTAATATTGCTAATTTTACATTCATAATACCGTCAGCTGGAGAGCCAGTGTTATACCGTCATTTTGTTCCTTTTTTTACAATGTAAAAAAAATCGTCTTTCTTTTTCTTTTTTTCTAGATTGTAATAGAAGAAATTCATGTCCGTCGAAGATGTGATTAAAAAAGTATTTTACTGAGAAGAAGGTTATCTGATATAATTTGATGCATTAGCTTGGAAAATAATATGAAATAATCCGTATGGTCTAAAATACATTTAATTATGTTTAAAAATAAGTAATTGATGCTTAATTTTCTTGAAGAAGCTTTTAATTCCTTAAAAACATAATCATATTTTTTCGCACATTTACAAAATTCAAAATAAACATTTTTTCGAAATCATTAATAAATGGACTAATGAAACATTCGGTCTGCATAGTTCTGGAAACTGTTTTATAAATGATTGTGATTTTGAAATAATTTAATTTATATATAATATGGGATGCAGTTTAAGAGAAAAATGCCAAAATTCCTTTAACCCCTTAACAGTGTTACTCGAACTGGATTTAGGCAGGAACATTTTACTTGCTTCGTTACTAGAAACTGTTTGATACCACTAATCTACTGACGTAAAGTCTAATTTTTTCGTAGAGTATGATACGTTCCAAATATGAAGACATGCTTACGCTTCGCCTCTGCAGACTGAGAAACGAGCTTCATTTGCATGAAAAAAGCGCAAAAAATGGCGTAACTAGAGTGGGTGCCCAAGTGCTGTGGATACTGGACATTTTTTTAAAGTTCTATTTGCCTTATCTAACCAGAAAATTTTCTACCATGAACATGAAGAGAACCTTACAATATTACTGGTTTTGGGCACCCACCTTGATTACGCCACTGGCAAAAAAGCAACTATAGAATGCAAGAGATTCAAACATACTTTGGAAAATTAGAATAAAATAGAATAGATAGATCTTAGTTGCGCCACACTGTTAAAAGTTTAACCGCATGCTAGAAATCAAAATACTGGCGACCCCTTATACACTAGATGCGAGTTCACTACAATATTTCCATTTTCTTTCACATAGGAGGTGCTCACAAGCGTAGTAAACCAAGTCCGTTTTAAAAAAAATCGATAATTTATTTAGAATGTGCATAAAATCATTTTATTCACCCTCAGAAGTGAACCAATTTTGTAAACACATGACGTACAGGCACTGGACACCATTAACTATATAACATTTTCTTCGCCTTATCCAATCACAGAATTTTCTGCTGTTAATAAAAACAAGGAATCTTTTAAAATTTTATGGTATGAAGTGTATTATGACCAGCTTCCTCTGTCAACACCATTGCATACAGGAAACCAGGAACACGGGTTGTACATATACACTCAATAGATAACAAAAAAAAAAAAAAGAGTAAACAACTTCTACTAACTCTGCAAAAAATATTGTACAAGAAAGTTACTGTTACCAAACGATTCAAAATAAAGTCTGTTTTTAAAGGATATATATAAAAACAACTTAAGGCGCCATCTACATATTAAAATAAACCATAACTTTGTTTTTTCAATATTAGTACCCACTTCTGAAATCACAAATACACTCTACACTCTTCAATTAGCCTAAAAACAAATTTTCCTACAATTCCTATGATAAGTTTCCGAGAAATTAATTATTTTAAAACGAGCATATTTTAGGCTCTATCCAAAGTTCGATAGTCACTTTTTGACCGAAAGAGCACCCTTCTTGATCAAGCAGTCATTAAAGACTGCTAGATATCGGGATAGCATGAGAAGTTTCAAAATATCTTGTCACTTCTATCATAGACAACCTCTTAAACCATGATTTTTTTCATTTTTAAGCATAATTTGAAAACTACTTGGAAGAAAAAAATGAAATTTCAATTTTCATAAAGCTGGAGATAATAATTCTAAACCCATAAAAAATTTGCAAATTGCAATTCATAAATTTTTCGAATATTAATTTTATAATTCATATAATAAAATTACAAAATTTGCAAATTCAATATATTTATGCTTGGGAATTTTAATATTATTGATAAAAAAAAGCACATTTGGATTATAATTTCAGGATTTATTAAAGGTATGAAAACGTAATTTAACATTATTATTATTAATATTGGCAATATTAATAAATTATTATTATGAAAGGCATATTAATATATTATTTTATTATAAATGGCAATATTATTAAGCTATTGCATAGCTTTTATCGCGGGCTTTGAGCGCGGCGACCGAATCCAAAAATTCCGTAACGAGAAATATCCTAACACATCGGTAACGAAAAAACCTAACACTCGGATACCGTCGTTTCACTTCGGCAGACTTCGGCATGATATCCTTCGGCAGACTTCGACAGACATTGACGCGGTATTTTTCAGATATTTAGAGGATATCAAGTCTCAAACTTATATATCTTATTTCAGTTACTATAAATCTATAGTTTCAATAATAAAAATTCCTGATAGAATGTGTATAAAAAAGAATCGTCTTAAGATAAAACAAGGTAGGATAATGTAGCTTTTGGTGAGTGGAGACCCGCCCAATGGTAAGGATCGAAAAAATTAAATGCTTATAACTCGCGATCTAATTTTCGTAGGGCGGCCAAATTTTGTTTGGTAATTTATTATGAGACAGTGTTAATTTTTGGTGACAGGAGACCCCCACGGTGAGGGTCGAAAAAGTTAAAACGCTTATAACTCGCGGTCTAATTTTCATAGCGCGGCCAAATTTTGTTTGGTAATTTATTATGAGACAGTGTTAATTTTTGGTGAAAGGAGACCCCCCACGGTGAGGGTCGAAAAATTTAAAATGCTTATAACTCGCGATCTAATTTTCGTATCGCGGCGAAATTTTGTTTGGTCCTTTATTATGAGACAGTGTTAATTTATGGTGAAAGGAGACCCCCCCCCCCTGGTGAGGGTCGAAAATTTTAAAATGCTTATAACTCGCGATCTAATTTTCGTAGCGCGGCCAAATTTTGTTTGGTAATTAATTATGAGAGAGTGTTAATTTTTGGTGACAGGAGACCCCCCCCCTCCACAGTGAGGGTCGAAAAATTTAAAATGTTTATAACTCACGATCAATTTTCGTAGGGCGGCCAAATTTTGTTTGGTAATTTATTATGAGACAGTGTTACTTTTGGTGACAGGAGGCCCCCACGGTGAGGGTCGAAAAAGTTAAAATGCTTATAACTCGCGGTCTAATTTTCGTATCGCGGCCAAAATTTGTTTGGTAATTTATTATGAGACAGTGTTAATTTTTGGTGAAAGGAGACCCCCCCCCCCGATGCTGAGGGTCGAAAATTTTAAAATGCTTATAAATCGCGATCTAATTTTCGTAACGCTGCCAAATTTTATTTGGTAATTATTATCAGACAGTGTTACTTTTGGTGACAGGAGATCCCCCATGGTGAGGGTCGAAAAATTTAAAATGCTTATAACTCGCGATCTAATTTTCGTAGTGCGGCCAAATTTTGTTTGGTAATTTACTATGAGACAGTGTTACTTTTGGCGACAGGAGACCCCCCCCACGGTGAGGGTCGGAAAATTTAAAATGCTTATAACTCGCGATCTAATTTTCGTAGCGCGGCCAAATTTTGTTTGGTAATTTATTATGAGACAGTTTTACTTTTGGTAACAGGAGATCCCCCATGGTGAGGGTCGACAAATTTAAAATGTTTATAACTCGCGATCTAATTTTCGTAGCGCGGCCAAATTTTGTTTGGTAATTTATTATGAGACAGTGTTACTTTTGGTGACAGGAGACCCCCCACGGTGAGGGTCGAAAAATTTAAAATGCTTATAACTCGCGATCTAATTTTCGTAGCGCGGCCAAATTTTGTTTGGTAATTTATTATGAGACAGTGTTAATTTTTAGTGAAAGGAGACCCCCCCACGGTGAGGGTCGAAAAATTTAAAATGCTTATAACTCGCGATCTAATTTTCGTATCGCGGCGAAATTTTGTTTGGTCCTTTATTATGAGACAGTGTTAATTTTTGGTGAAAGGAGACCCCCCCCCCTGGTGAGGGTCGAAAATTTTAAAATGCTTATAACTCGCGATCTAATTTTCGTAGCGCGGCCAAATTTTGTTTGGTAATTAATTATGAGAGAGTGTTAATTTTTGGTGACAGGAGACCCCCCCCCCACAGTGAGGGTCGAAAAATTTAAAATGTTTATAACTCACGATCAATTTTCGTAGCGCGGCCAAATTTTGTTTGGTAATTTATTATGAGACAGTGTTACTTTTGGTGACAGGAGGCCCCCACGGTGAGGGTCGAAAAAGTTAAAATGCTTATAACTCGCGGTCTAATTTTCGTATCGCGGCCAAAATTTGTTTGGTAATTTATTATGAGACAGTGTTAATTTTTGGTGAAAGGAGACCCCCCCCCCGATGCTGAGGGTCGAAAATTTTAAAATGCTTATAAATCGCGATCTAATTTTCGTAACGCTGCCAAATTTTATTTGGTAATTATTATCAGACAGTGTTACTTTTGGTGACAGGAGATCCCCCATGGTGAGGGTCGAAAAATTTAAAATGCTTATAACTCGCGATCTAATTTTCGTAGTGCGGCCAAATTTTCTTTGGTAATTTACTATGAGACAGTGTTACTTTTGGCGACAGGAGACCCCCCACGGTGAGGGTCGGAAAATTTAAAATGCTTATAACTCGCGATCTAATTTTCGTAGCGCGGCCAAATTTTGTTTGGTAATTTATTATGAGACAGTGTTAATTTTTGGTGACAGGAGACCCCCACGGTGAGGTTCGGAAAATTTAAAATGCTTATAACTCGCGATCTAATTTTCGTAGCGCGGCCAAATTTTGTTTGTAATTTATTAAGATATTGCATAGCTTTTATCGCCGGTTCTGAGCGTGGCGAAAGAATCTAGAAATTCCGTAACGAGAAAAAAAAAACTAACACTCCGGCTAACATCCCTTCAGTTTGGCAGACTTCTGCACGGTATCCCTCCGTAGACTTCGGCAGACATTGACGCGGTATTTTTCAGATATTTTGAGAATATCAAGTCTTAAACTTATGTTTTTTTTTATTTCAGCTACCATAAACGTATAGTTTCAATGATAAAAATTCCTGATTAACCTACATGTATTGTAAAATAATAAAAATATTTTAAACGATATTAACTTCTCATTTGTTCAATACAAGAAAAAAAATTGTTATCGGTCATCACGCTCAAAATGTTTAACTTGATTTAATATCAAAGACAAAAAAACTGCATAAATAAAAAATAAATAAATAATTATAATTGCATAAGTTGATAAAAAATGCTATGCAATAGCTTTACCGCGGCAGTCCCCGAGTGCCACACGTATTTTTATATTACAAATATTACCATTAAACAAAAATAAGTTTGGATTCAATTATATATACAGGTGTCCATTCAAGAAATTTTTATATGCATCATTTAAAAGTCAGTGACGTAACCAGGGTGGTGGCCGTAAACCAGGAGTGCTGTAAGGTTTTCTTCTCCTTCAATCATAGTAGAAAATTTTCTGGTTAGGTGAGGGAAACAGAATTTTAAAACATTACCAGTATTCAAAGCACTTGGACACCCATCCTGAAAGTAGATTTTATTTCCAATCGTTCGGTAACAGTGGCTTTCTTCGACAATCATTTGTTGCAAAGTTAGTAGGCGGTGTTTCTTTTTTTTCCACGAATGTACATGAGAAAGTATGTAAATTAGAGTAGGATCATTATGGAAGTGGATAAAACTGATTTTATTCACTTTCTAAATCAGGGCTCCCAAATGGTCCGCCAACTGAACATCAGAATTTTCTTAGAGAAATTTTCCTTTTAGATTTGTCTTGCAAAATGCCAAAAAATCACGTTTGGAAGTTAATTCTAGAGCAAACGTATCATGAAATTTTCTGTTAAAAAATACTGATGTTCACTTCGCGGACCATTTGGGAGCCCTGCTAAATGGACTATCTCATTTTTTCGAAAGTAACTTACTCTACGAAAGTTTTTAACTCCTCATGTCATTAAAAGTGTGACATAATTCAGATTTATCACAATTTTTTGTTATAAATTATTTTTAATTAATGATATTTTAATCCATGCCATAATTTTATTTACATTTTATGTTATTTAATGTTATGAAATGTTATAAAACACTGAGAATAAATGTTTTATTGTTAGTATATTATTATACTCTTCAGTTTAATTAAAAATTTGATGAATATTTATTTAATTCAAAATGTATTTCATTCTGAAAATTAGTTTTCACATTAATTATGAATTCTATAGGATTCTGTGAGGGAAAAATTAAATAAAGTCGGATAAATTTCTTCGGTTTTAAACTATAAAATTAGCTAAGGTAAATAGTGAGAATTTCAACATTCTTTGAAGCATATCTGGATTTTCAGCATAAACATATAAAATTCATGTTTATATAGGGTAAAGAATTTTAACAAAATAGTACAGCATAGAACATAATTTTTTTAAATGTTGAAAAATAAAATATTCATCCTCAAATAAATATTCAGTAAATTACAAATCAAATTGCATTGTCTAATAATACAATTTGTCAAAGTTATATGGAGGACTAGAAAATGCCGTTTATTACATAGCAATAAAATTTTAAATTAAAGATAATTATTTATGTGTCACATTTTATAACATCTTTTAAATAAATCAAATAAAAGTAAATAAATAAAGGAAATAATGTTTTACCTTTCACCTTTGCATGAAATCATTTTAAATTAATCGTAATTTATTCTATCTCATAAAGTTATTTACATACAGAGGAAATATATCACCCAATCCAAAGTTGCAGGTGTGACATTTACACAACTTAAATTAGTCACCAGCAAAAGTATTTTTGAGCATTGGTTTCAATTTGTATGCATTTCAATGTAGACCACTTACACATACATTTATCCAAATCTGAAAATTTTCCGATGTATCATTTATTTTTTAAAAAAATAATTTCCACCTGTTGCGGGTGTGATATAAAAAGGACTTGCATTTTCATCTTTCAGTGCAAAAACGCAAAACTCTGTGAATTATGACAACTGAGTGAATTGGTTTTTTTTAAATATTAGACAGTAATACTTAAATAATTATTTTATGAAAAATTTAAGTTACTTACTCAATTTTTGCTTTTGTAGAAAATATTTAAAATTTTCGTTGCGGGTGTGACTTGTATAGCCAATAAAATAATGACACACACAAATATTTTCAACGCAGATTTTTTTAATTAAAGAATTAATCAATATTACAATTATAATATCTAGACAGGAAAATATCAAACAAATTTCATTTCCAATCTTGAATTTAGAGTTTCTGGTGATGGTAGCATTTTTTTTAAAAAATGCTCTTTTCTTTTCTAGGATACATCTGACTGACTGGACCAAATATACACGTTTTCTTAAATTTTTTTCAAACATTCTAATTCTATATCGTCACCATCCATTTGTCTTATTTGTTTATCAAGGTTTTCACTTTTTTAATGTTGAGAATAAAACAACTTCTACAAAATCTCCAACTGCACATTCATCGTTGGACATTATATCCTTGTCAAAATATGGATACATCTGACTGACAGAGCCAAAAATGCACATTTTCATAATTTTTTTTTCAGATACTCTTATTCTTTATCATCCCCATTCATTTGTCTTGTTTGTCCATCAAAGTTTTCACTTTTTTAAGTGTGGAGAATAAAACAACTTCTACAAAAACTCCTACTGTACTCTTATTGTTAGATATTATATTTTTGAAAAAATGTGGTAACAAATTCTCTTGTGATCACTTTTTGAAGTTATTGCTACATTAATTGTTCCTACGTCAATAGAAACAACAGGATGTATCAGTTGAATGTTGAGATCTAATTGTACTTGGTGCCAGCATGCATGAAGCATTTTCACAATATCTTCTGAAATTTCACATTCAGCAAAGTTCTTTTTATATTTTTTAGGACTTTTACTACACACATGGCAAAATCTGAAGCTGAATTTATAGTAGCACAGCGTTGCTAGCGTTACCATTTTCTTGGCAATTGCATCAACCCCCGTCGACAACTTCTTTAACATGAGATGAAATGCAAAAGGATTGCCATCCTTTACCATGATTTTTTTAAATAGCCTCTTCTTTTCCTGCCTTGCTTTGGATCTTTCGTTCTCTTGTTGTAGATATGCTTCATATTTAAAAGGGTTATTCATATTTAAAAGGTTATCATCTTTTTTCGATGATATCGTGATATTTCTATACTCTTCATTCTCTGCAAAAGAGAAGAAATTAATATGTAAACTGAATAAATATAGCACTTCAAGTCCAAAAATATATGCTTAACAAATTGTTGATATTTATCCCTTGAAATTTCTAATCTTACATAAAGTTAATTATGTTAAATTTTAGTCAATTTCAAACTGACTATATACTATTTATGCTAACTTAATAAACATTTTAACAGTCTCTATTATTCTTACTTGTACTTTTTATTTAATTTGAATTAAAAGAGAAAAAAATCTTCCCCTAATATTGTTTTACTTATTTTAAAAAACTAAAAATATATATATTAAATAAATACTATCAAATAACAAAATAAAAAAAAATGTATATAAAAAACAAAACAAAATTAACAATTTTAAAGAAAATTGCTACAATATTGTTTCGTAATCTTCTTTTTTTAATTTCTATAAAAATCTTACCTTTTAAATTAATTTCTTAATTATATATCACTAATAAAATTATTTTCTTGTAGTAAAGCAACAATTTTATCAATCCAAACTGAATAAATCAACTGCACACAGTGTCACATGCTCAGATGATGCAAATTTTTATTTATTAACTGGAATTCACTCTATTAAATCAAAGGATATAGTTAAAGCTGCCAAGTACATGTTTTCCAGCATATTATTCTTATATAAATTTACATATAATTTGTTCAAATATACATTTGTAATCAATTTTAAAAGACGTTGCGGGTGTGACTTTAATTAAATGTCACACCCGCAACAGGGACATGTCAGGCCCGCAACGCTCAATAATTATAATTAAAATATTAATTATTTTTTTGTGTGTCTGTAATTCAAAGTACCTTAATAAACTACTTTTGAATATAAAGTTTCATAACTTTAAATAAAAAATATTTTTCTGTAGAGATATAAATGTAACTTTTTGTCGCGGGTGTGACACAATAATTAAGAGTAATTAAATATGCTTAGTTTTTGTAATGAAGATTAGTGAACACTTCTCTGCAGACAAAAACTCTCAATAATAGCTGTCTGATCATATATATTCAAGTTTGGAGATTTTCAGAATGTTTATTGAGCTGTATGAGACCATGAAATGTAAAGATTTTTGCTGCAATCTATTTTACAAAGTTATAGTGTCACTTTATTGATTAAAATATGTATGTTAATGACAAAAATTTAATTCTTTTTTGATGAAATATGAAATAATACACTCTTAACAGTTAATATGCAAAATTTCAATCATATTTAAAGAAATTTAAATTTTCATCCTCATGTCCATTTTTTTGTGGATTGGGCGATATTTTATTATTAATATATAAATGTAAAATAAATAAATAAGAATTTATAAAAAATGCTTTTGATACTGTGTTGCAAAAATATAGGCTGAAAGGTAGAATATTTCATTTAGTACATATACATAAGTACGTAGGCTGTTCAATAAGTAATAAGACTAATTTTATCGCTGCGAAACCACTCATCGGAATGTTAATTTCTCTGCATAAAAAAAGTTTATTGTCTGTTTTAACAAAAGCTACCACCCAGCAAGCACATAACTTCCGGCATACGATCGGACCGGAGCCGGCAATGTCGGTGAAGTGTCGGTAGCAGATTGGCAGCTAAAACTTAAGTAACTGCTATTTTGGCAGCCGGTTACGGTAATCGGTCCACACTTGGTTATATATCGGCAAGCGACTTATACCGGCAAGTGACACAGGACCGGTATCTGAGTTCTGATAGTGGACCGATCAGATTTGCCAACATCGGTCCGAATTCAGAATATTTAGTCTTAACCGATTTTTTTTCTTTTTCTGAATTTTATTCGAGTTTGAGTTTTTGATAAGAAATGAATATTTTACGTATTTCATTAAATATTCTGTCAGTGAGAAACAGAAAATATGTCAAAAATAACCTATATTTATTTATTTAAAAATATTGTTTTTGAATTAATTTTTAAAATGACTTACAATTATTTTAATCACAAAATAATTTTTAAATTCTCTCCTTTAAATTTTTAATCACTATTATGAACTTAATCATAGACAAACAGAAAAATACTTTGTAAGGTAATTGAATTTATTTTATATTTATCTATTCATTTTAAAAGCAATAACTCACTTTCTTATTTTATTTTAAAAAAATAATTACTAAAAAGTGCTTAACATTATTTTTCAATGTAAAACATATAAAAGAAATCTACCCATTTTTTTTTACATAAAAAATTAGATTTTTTTCCCAAATATTATCTCACAAACGAAAAAAAAAATAGTATTTTTATTTTATTTTAAGATTTACAAATTATTATTGCAACAATTATTCGGAATTAATATTGCTAAAAAATATTCTGCATTAAATTATGAAATCACTTAACCTGAATTCTCATTCTAATTAAAAGTGATTAATTACCAACTTATTTTTTATTAAATTAGTTATTTTATGTTACAAATATATATTTCCTAATTTTTTTTACTTTATTATTTACTTTATTATTACATTTAATTACTTTATAATTCCCAAAAAGGAAATTGCATCAGAAAAACCTCTAAAATTCATTTATTATATCCAGTACTTAAGCATTTTTAAATTTATAAAAAGGAACATGAAATATCTCCTATTTTAAAAAAAATGTGTATAAAAAATTATATATATATATATATATATATATATATATGTTACTTTTATTTTATTTTTTACTTAATAAATATTCATTATCAACTAAATAACATTGGAACATAGGTTTAAAACATAAATACTACTTTGAATCATCAAATGGCATAACATAATTTTTTATTCTATTTAAAAGTTAATTATTACCAATTTATTATTATTTAAAATAAGATTTTTCTAAGTTAAAAATATACACTTTAGAAATTAACGCAAAGCATGTAATTATGTTATAGTTTCTAATAAAAAAATTTATTTATTTAACAATACTTCTGAACAAAAAATATTATTTTTAATTTTTTAAATATACTATTTAATGATTCTAAAATCTATAAGAAAAGCAATTCGTTTGCTTTAATTATTTGCTAATTCATTAATTTAAATATTAAATTGATTTTTAAAATCAGGCGCATAAGACAATTACAAGTAAATGATTACAAAAAATAAAATAAAAACACTTTAATATTACAATTTTCCAATCTGTCATTTACGTCAACAACACTTGCCATTCACGTAGCACTTACTGAAAAACCACACCCTTATTAACACACATAATCCTCCCCTAACCAGCTCTGACTTGTCTAGTGGTTAAAGCGTTCACCTTCTGAGCTAGGGGTTGCGCGATCAAATCCCTCCTGTTCCCGCTGAAGTAAACCCATTGGCTCTCAAAATACTTGCTAGAGTGTTTAACAGATGGCGCCACCAGAGTTTTTTTTATTTGCTTGTGCCGGGTTTCAGCCGGTATTCGTGTGGTTAGCTATCGGCATAGTATTTTGCCGATACAGGACCGGCTGCGTGCCTCATGGATCGGGCGGCATTCGCGCGGCGTATCAAAAAAGATACGGAACCGATGGCAGTGGCAAGCGGCTATCGTCCGATTGCTTACCGATAGCTATGTGTTTGCTGGGCAATAGATAGAGTGTACATATTCATGTTCCTGAGTATCACGTAATTGAACTGAATCGCGTTTGCGGGCGCATACGAGAGTGGCCAGTTGTCGAAATGGAAGCGTCGACGTCGATTGAACAACGTTATGCAATTAAATTTTGTGTTCGTCTGCAAAAATCAGTATCGGAGGCCTTTGACATGATACGTGAAGCTTTGAATAATGAAGCAATGTCGAGGGCAAGTATTTTTCGCTGGCATAAAGCTTAGGAAGGAAAGCAGAATAAAGAAGATTTTGAGGCTTCAACGTCCATCACAGAGACAATGATTAACTTCCTCAGTCCTGGTGTCGCCTCTAGGAGACACTAAAAGCTCTCCTTTCAATTTATTTAAAAACTTCAAGAAATGTTAAAATTATTTCTATACATTTTTAATAAAAGCGTTCTTATCATTAAGCATCGACATACAGACTGACACATCTTTGGAGAAGTTTTATAGTAATTTTAAAGTGTTTTTTGACGTCTCTCGCAATATTTATTTCAGGTCTGAGGAGGTTACCACAGCTGCCGTTATTATCAAGGAAGAACGCAGAATTACAGTACGTCAGCCGCATGCTCTCTTGAATATATCTGCAGGAAGTGTTCACTCAATCGTCACAAACCATTGGCAAGAGAAACGCGTTTGCGCGCGATAGATTCCAAAATTGTTGACACATATTGCTTGTTGCGGATACTTTGCAACAGAACAACGTAGAGATTCTACTACACCCTTCATACACTCCTGTTCTCGCCATTTCTGGCTGTTTTCTCAACTTAAGAAACCATTACGAAGCAAAAATTTTGTAATCAACAAAGCATGTGTTAAGGCAGCGGAGGAGGTTTTGAAAAGGCCTTCAAAAAACCTACATTTACAAGTTTTTAAGAAGTGTACAGAATGTTGATATGAACGTACTACGTGCCGCAGTAGGTATTTTGAAAAAGACCACGTAAATGATGACGATTAAAGGTATTCTGTATTTTCTTTATAATTTTAGTCTTATTACTTATTAAACAGCCCACGTACATATATATTAATTACTTTTCCCTAGTTTCAGTAACTATAAATTTCGATGCCTTGGTCGGTACTTTTTATGTTATTGTTAGAGCAAAATACCATGTTTTATCTTGTTCAGTTTTTAGATTTTACATATAATTATATGTCATTCAATTTTTGTAAATTTTCGAATTAAGATTCTCTAATAATTTTGAATTCAGCTTAATAGTATTTATAACAAGATGTATGAAAGAAACCTTTCGGATTTTAACTTAAAATCACTCTTTAATCATTTCTCCTAAATTATTTTTTTTTACTTTTCGTACAATAGATATTCAATTAATTCAGCTATACCCGTTTTCTCCAGATCATCCTTACTATAAATTTATGCATGTGGATTATCTATTTGTACTACCAATTTTAGACAATGTTATACATAAATTTCAAGATCATTTTACAGTATCGTTTCAATCAAAATCCGATTAGGCTAGTTCCATGGGTTTTGTAGTGTAAGTCACATTACCTTATAATTGCTATGCTTGTTTGCCACCGTTATTTTCGAAAAGTCTGCTTGGCCTTATTCAATTAATGAGAATGTTCCGATAAAATAAATGACATTTTTTCGTACTAAAATACTGGTAGCCAAAAATCGTAGCCTGTGACTTACACTACAAGTACTCATGGAAATAGCCATTAGAGAATTCCAATTTCAGTTCTGACGATTCATTTGCAAACCAGAGTTGCCTCATAACACTGTTTATATTCTCTTGTTTTCCACCATGTACCAATTTATTGCAGATCGTTTCACTTCCTAGTTCTAAAAACGAAATAACGCCTTTTGTTCTCCAATTCTGGTACGAAGTTCAATACAAAGGAATTTTGTTTTCATTCGGGAAAAACTGTAATATTAAATAAGGAAAGAATTTTATTACACTGCTGTTTTTATGATTACTGTTACTGTTGTTGTAGTTACAATCATTGGATTTTTATACATGAAACTGAAAGTTTGTTGAGTTAGTAATATATTTTTGTTGAGTTAATAATGTATGCTTGATTTTCTAATAAAAATTCAGAAAGAAATTTATATTTTTTTAATTGTTGTTCATGTTGATGTAAAACACGTTTGATTATATTTTTGTCTATTTATATTTTGTAAATTGTTGAATTAATATAGAACTTATATTTTTTATGAAATTTAAAATTAAATATTAATTAAATTATCTTCAATAATGTGTCAATGAATAAATGTACTACTCAAATTATAAATGTGTACCAGTTAATTTGGAATCCCAACAGTTTTACCAATTAATTGCATTCAATTGCAATGGTGTAAAAAGACACCTTTTGGTAGAAGTAGGTATATAGAAATTTGTGGTAGATATGATGTTACGTTTTCGCTTACAGCTTTCGAGTCTAAAATTAAGTGCTGGCAAAAAGCCAACTACTTCGACCGCTTTTACTTCCCAGAAATAATCGCGCAGGAAACCTTATTTTTTATTTGAACTGTTTAAAATTTTAGAAATTCCGATTTCAATACAAAAATCATTAAAATCATTCCGCTTCCGTTAGTTTCCAGAATTTCAAATAATGAGCAAAAATGGAGCTTAAATTATTCGTTAGAGAAAGACTCAGTATTTTTTTTTGCTCACATGTACATATCAACACCTAATTTAGGTCACCAGAGACTTGTGCTGGGCATTCATGTTACATAATATCAACAATCCACTTCAGAGAAACTTTTATGTAGATTGTAATCCTAAGTTCTGTTTTCGAAAATATTTCACTTTTTGAACCACACAGTGCAAGGAATTACTTAGCTGTGATAACTTATTCCAATCCTTCGGTAAAATATTTTAAAAATAAAAATAATATTGGAAAAAATAATACGAAATATATGTTTATAATGATAGCTATAGGGGAAGATGGGGATACTTGAGCCATTTTTTAAATTTTAATTTTTTAAAATTTTTTAGAATTTCTTAGAACAAAATAAAATATTGAAAATGAAAATTTGATATTTTTTCTTCATTTGAAAACCACTTTCAATTAATTTTGAACTATTTTTCTATGTCTAATAAATTTTTACTTTTTCTTTTACATTGTGGCTCAAGTATCCCCATGGAGGGGATACTTGAGCCAGATGTCACATTCGCACCAGTATTTTGCAAAGAAAAAAACCGATTTACAATATACGCGAAAAAATGCATTAAACCTTTTTCAAATAAATTTGGTCGAATTTTCTGGTGTCGTTGTGACATTTCAGAATTAAAATTTTGTGGTAGAAAATTCTACCAGCAGAGCTCAAAGGGTTAATCACCATACTTTCAAAATGGTACCAAGGTATGTGATTTCTTTTTTACATGTTCAGAACTATAAATATGTTACCATGTTGCCAGTTTTAGAAAGAAAAATTGAACAACTGTAGAGATAAAGGGGGTGGCTCAAGTATCCCCTATGCTCAAGTATCCCCACTCTCCCCTACTAATAAACCTTGTACTATTAACCCTTTCCGGCACGGGCAAATTCTATTAGTAAAGTGAGAAACTGTTGACTGTCACCGGCACTTACAAACGCTTTTTTAGAATTAAAAAATCCGGCAATTTAAGCTTTCATTGTAAAAGCAGAATTTTATTAAAATATTATTGGTGCCCTTTACAAGTTTGGAATTAAAATTAAGTATCCCAGGAAAGAATTAATTATCACAAAGGTGAGATCTGCTAATAAAATGATAATAATATGGAAAATGATAACACTAAAAACTTCATTACCTGTAGAAATAACGGAAAGGATGAACGGTGGTTTCTTCGGGTTTTCAAGGTACTCTCTTCGCGTGAAAATCATCTGCTTATACAGATTAATCTGGTTGGATGTACGTATTTCCATGAACAGTTGTTTGCATTATTCAAGAATTTTCAACTCAGAATCTGTTTGTAATAAATTATGAATAGATGATAAATTTTGAAAAAGGTGATACGTAAAATTTTATCAGCATGTTGATAAATATTTTTATTTATAATAAGTATTGATTTCTGTTTATCATCTTGACTCTATGTGGAACCCGTTAAAGAATATGACTTACCTGCGAACATTGCCTTTAACCTTTGAGAATGTATGAAAGTAGATCAAATTTTTTGCTGTTTGTTTTTCCATTACACTGAAAAAAAAACTCTTAACTACATAGATGTTAAATAACAGAAATCTATCGCTTTACAAAGAATCTACTACAATTACAGTACTTAAGTTTTATCTGTATTCACGGTTGCAGTTACATAAAAAGTTCTAAGCATTCTAGTTTCCTGAAACAATTTTAGAAAGCTTACAGATTTTTTGAGATTTTTTTTTTTTTTTTTTTTTTACACTGGAATCGTGTACCTGTTACATGAATTCTTGTCGTGGTCGTTACATAAAAAATTAGGAATCCTAGTTCCTTAGAAAAATTTAGTAACTCTACACTTTTTTTTAACGGTGTACAACTCTTTAACCCACTAACTGAATTCAGAGCATTCTCAAAAATTTAAGATCCAAATTTTATCCTCGTTCCCTTACTTTTAACGATTTCAGTACGAAAATGTAAAATATGGAGCATAATTTGTGATTTTCTTTAGAAAAATATTACCAATTATTAATCAAATATAAGGCGCAAAATGAAACAATTTGAAAAATATCATTAATTACGTTTTCTAAAACTGTAAGAAACCCCTGCAATAATAAAAATTATGAAAGAAATATATTAATTAAATCATGGAAATATAATATTTCATGTAAAACTTGTTCTCGAAATTCATCTAAGTTTATAAAAAGAAAGCAAACAAGGTTTCTTATACACGTAAAAAAACTAAGGGTCTGACTAAATTTATTTGATAAATTATAGCTATAAATAACACTAAATTACAAGGCTGATTAGTAAGACCACTATTTAAAATATTATTTTTGACATATTTATTAAAACTCCAGACTATACCATAATAATGTTTGTAAGCAAGATGAAAAATTACTTAACTTCAGATCTCATGCTTTTCTCACAAACTTTTGGCATTCTTTCAATAATTTTTAAGAAATTCCAGAAGTAGAATCAAGCTAATATGTAGGCTCGTTGAACTTTTGTCAAATTTAACTAGATGATTAAGATGAAAAACAAACTGTTTTAACAAAATTACTTTTGCTTCCGTAAGTATTTAAAATCCCTAATCTAAAGGCAAAAACTTTAATTGGAACATTACATAAAGTTTTAAAAAATTAAAGATTTTTTAGATAAAAGTTAACTTAAAATAAAAGTTTTTTTTTTTTTTTAAAGATCTCTATAACAATTTAAACAAAGTCATTTTAAAGGAAAAAACTGTCTTTTTTTATGTTTAAAAAAATAATTTATCAGGTTTTGCTTTATGCCGTATTGATAGAGATTTAGTGCTTAATTTATTATGTACTGGAAATTTTTAAATAATGTTTCGCAATTTCAGTACCGAAGCTTGTATAACCATTATATTTTTTTCTTAAGAAAGACACTTATTTTTTATAAAGTAACCAGGAAATTAAAAAACTTTTTATGAAAATGACAATAAATAGTAACCACAGAAACATTACACTAGAATTTTAAAGAAGATAAAAAGTTAAAATTTGGTATATTAACTTACGATCAAGAAATCAATAATTTATCAAAAAAAAATATATATACAATAGGTTATAAAGCTGCTAGAATAAAAATACTGATTTTTTCTGTAAATTTCGAAATTCAATAGCTCGATCAGTCTTATAGTACACTACTTATTTTTTATTCAGATTGGTAGATTTAACGTTTTATTAAAGAGTATAACTTGTGCTTAATTTGACTGATTATTTAATTTATCTCTCTCGCTCTCTCTCTCTCTCATTAAAATTTAAAAATAAATCCCTAGATTTAGAATTATACACTAAAGCAATAAAAAATGTATATTAGTAGTTATTGTGTTTTAATATCCTTTTTGATACCACACCCTTTATAGAAAATGTGTTAAAAATGCACTAATTAAAAGTATAACTTTCGATGAAAAAATAGTAATACTGTTTCACACAGTAGGGAAAAAATTATTGAGATTGAGCGTCATTGCAAGAATGCATCTTAGGCCCGGTGCACACGTACGGTTTTTAAAGCTCCGGCGCCGTTGCGATGCCGCAGTTACGGCGCAGAATACAAAGGAAACAGGTATTGCATGCACACATACCTCCGGCGCCGTTGCGGCGACGTACGTCAACCTTGCGGTCGTTTTTCCAAGCTTTTCCCCACCACACCGCAGCGGCGCCGCACGCGCAATTCCGGTTCTTAGTACCTTGTTGCCTATTGAGCGCTGCACACGTCCGGTAAAATTCTAAATACGGCAAGGATGGCGGACGTTGATATTGAACTTTTGATTGGATTACGCAAAAATAATTCGCTTTCTAGAATACACGTCCATCGTTGTCGACGGTCTTATTCTTGCTGCCGCAGCTGGAAAAATCAGACACGTGCATCACATGTTGCGGGCACGCAGCGGCGCCGGAACTCTAAAAAACCGGACGTGTGCACCGGTCCTTATAAAGATATATAGAAGAACTTTTGTTTATATTCCTAGAGCTTAGAAAATAACTTTCCATAGAAAACTGTATTCCTTATTCCAAAATATACCGTTTCTAAAGATGTATCGTAAAACAGTAGACAAAAATAGAAAATATTAAAGCAGTCTTGAGATATTCTAGAATAATCCGTTATGACTTTATAATTTTATTGGTTAACTATTGCAGACAAACAGTAGCATTTTGTAAATGTGGTATTTAATATTGAAAGAACGTACTTGGTGTACATGGAAAATGCTTTATATTTTAACTAGTGGGTACCGCGCTCTTTTTGCTCCAACACTCAGATGTTCAACAGATTCACACATTGCAATTTTTTCCTAATTCATTCATTGGTGAAAAAACACTTTAATATGTGTGCGAAAAGTATATTTTAATTTTTTTAACATTATCAGAGAAAAATTTTAGATATTTAAATTGTGTATGGACGGAAAAGTTGCCAGACATATTGATTGAACGTGCGACTGGAAAAAGAAACTATTTTACAAAATGAAAAATTACAAGAAATGAGGAAAAATCTCTTAATATCATTCATTAACAATGCACTGAGCACCTAGTACAACGTAGGTCCCCCTTCGCATCTTAATCTTTACTTTGGTATTCATGTTGAGCATTGACGAGTGATAAAAATGAGTGAGATGGATAAGAAAAGTAATGTTTAGGGGAGAGTGGGGATACTTGAGCATAGGGGATACTTGAGCCACCCCCTTTATCTCTACAGTTGTTCAATTTTTCTTTCTAAAACTGGCAACATGGTAACATATTTATAGTTCTGAACATGTAAAAAAGAAATCACATACCTTGGTACCATTTTGAAAGTATGGTGATTAACCCTTTGAGCTCTGCTGGTAGAATTTTCTACCACAAAATTTTAATTCTGAAATGTCACAACGACACCAGAAAATTCGACCAAATTTATTTGAAAAAGGTTTAATGCATTTTTTCGCGTATATTGTAAATCGGTTTTTTTCTTTGCAAAATACTGGTGCGAATGTGACATCTGGCTCAAGTATCCCCTCCATGGGGATACTTGAGCCACAATGTAAAAGAAAAAGTAAAAATTTATTAGACATAGAAAAATAGTTCAAAATTAATTGAAAGTGGTTTTCAAATGAAGAAAAAATATCAAATTTTCATTTTCAATATTTTATTTTGTTCTAAGAAATTCTAAAAAATTTTAAAAAATTAAAATTTAAAAAATGGCTCAAGTATCCCCATCTTCCCCTATATTTTTGGTTTATCATTATTTTTTAATTTGAACAAATTTTTTTATGACGGAACTATAAATTTTAACACTGGATATGCACCATTCATTACTCATACACATTTTTCAAATAAGAAACTTAAATTTCTAAAATTTAAAACGTTTGCTGTTATTCCAGACACACATTAAATTGTTCATTACGAGGGTGCAAAGATCTAGGCTTCAGCAGGTGGTCTGTCAGCACAATATTTATTTCGTTATTTTTCTCTAATAGTGTAAAATTCTTGTAAGAATGCTTTTAAATTTTAAGCGAAGAAAACTTTTAAATTTTAGTGGTAAGAGACTAGCTGCTAATGCCCATATTTTTGCATCCCTGTGCATTACTACATTTCGTTTAGTTATTTTATGTCACAGCGTAATTGTTTTTTGTAACGTAAGCAATGGACTGGCGATTTATAAATATTTCCATATTACAGGGCTCTCAAATGGTCCGCGAACTGAGCATCAATGTTTTTTAAGAGAAAATTTTATGATTGGTTTCTACAGAATTTGCGCAAAATTTAACCTCCAGAGCTGGTTTCTTGGCAATTTGCAACAAAAATCTAAGAAGAAAATTTTTTAAAGAAAATTCTCATGTTCAGTTGGCAGATCATTTGGGAGCCCTGATATTATGAATAAAAGAAATGTTTACATTAGAAGTGAGTTTGAATTAAAATTAATTGTCGCCTGTTATTTGGAAAAAATAGTTGAACTGGAACTTGCCGTCGTTGAAATTAAAGAAAGATGTACCGTAATTTCGGGTGTATAAGCCGCAGATCAAACAATTCTTTTTCGACCGAGAATTTTTTAAGAAACAAATATAACTAGTTAGATCGCCGTAAATATTTGTCTTCAATTACTAAATAAGATTTCTGGGTCCAAAAAGAATTGTTTGAGCCGCGGCTTATACACCCGAAATTACGGTATATATATATATATTAATTATATTATACGTAAGATACAGTCCAGTAAACGTAATAGCCAGACTCCCTTTTAACGAAATATCTTTATTTCAAATGGTTTTAGAATTTAAAGAAAAGTAGTATAAATTAATGCGTTATGTTGGAATAGGTTTTTGTCAGATCAAAGGGTTAAAACAGTTGCAGTGGCCTAACCATGGTTGGTGCTGAAAACCAATTACATATTAAGGTTTTTTTTTCTCCATGATTCATAGCAGGAAAATTTCTGGTTAAATAAGGAGAAAAGAACTTGAAAAATTTGTAGTATTCAGAGCACGTGGTAACCCACCTTGGTTACGCCACTGGTTGTAAATTTCCAATTGGGGGGAAAAATCCAGATCAGGATATTTCACCCACTTTGAATACAATTGGCGTATTATTTTCGGTGTGATTGTCAGCATAAGTTAATTTAAGATTTTAAGCATAATTAAAAAACTACTTGGAAGGAAAATTTGAAATTTTGGATTTCCATAAAGCAGGACATAATATATCTAAATACACAAAATAATTGTAGGTTGTAATACATAATTTTTTTAATAATTTTTAATTTCATAATTCATATTTGATATAATAAAATTATAGAATTTCCAAATTCAATGTATCCCTCTAAGTGTTTTGAACGTAATATTCCGTACACTAAGCTCCAGATTTCACTGCAATATAAGCAAAATTTAAGATAACATAAGTCTATAGATTTAAGGAATTTTCAATGTATTGAAGAATGATTAAAACTCTCAAGGGTTACATTCATATTTGTAATTAAGTTTTTTTCATATAATACTGAAAGTTCATATTTTATTAACATTTTTAACAAAATGCAGAGAAAACAACATTACAATTTTACCCATTTGCAAGACGCTCAGAGGGGTATTAATGTTTAACACTAGAACCGCGGTGACGGGTCATTTTGACCCGTATCTTATGGAGAGATGTGGATTCGAACCAGAAATCTCTTTATAAAATAAGTTAAATATATACGGAACAAAAAACGATTTCAATAAATAACTTAAATAATTTTAAATGAAAATTCCGATGAGAAATATTTTCATAAAACTTGAATGAATTTTCCCGCGGTTCTAGTGTTAAGTATTTTGGTATTATTGCTACTTAGAAAATTAGCACATTAAGAGTATAGTTTCAGGAGATATTATTAAAAGTATGAAATGGTAATTTAACATTAGAAGCACTAATTTTTGAATGCTTTTAATTCAAAAACTTATAATTCACATGCCTTGAAATTTTGTGTCTAGGTATAGTCTGAATTGAAGATTTGAAATATTTTGTTAAAATTGGGTATTGTCATATTAAAAATGAAGTTTCCGATCGTTTTTATATGACCCCCTAAGAAAAGGAGGTGGGATAAAATGGGCTATTTCTCGCCCATCATATATATACCCGAAAAAAAAGGTTTCGAATTCCGATAATTTTTGAGTGGCTTTGCATAATCAAAGTTATGTATTTTTGTTTAGTATAAGCTTTACATGATAAATATAATGGTAAGTTATGGAAATTATAGCCCCAAAATAGAGTGTTTTGTCTTTTTTCGACATTTTTGTCGTTTTTTGCGTTTCAAGTTATTTTTTTTATGAAGCGCTCGATGAACCCAATTAATTTTGACATGCAATGATACTACTCCTTATAAGCTTTCATAAGAGCAATATTTTATTTGGGTTCAGTGTGTGCGTCTACCTTTTAAAGAAAAAGAAATGTATCACAGGGGAGAATCAAATGCACTGTTATCGGAGCCCGTTCAGATTTGTTTTTCCGTACTCAAAAAAATATTTACGTTGTTGAGAGGTCAATGTTGTTTTCTGAAAATAGTTTGTAAATATTTGTTAAAGAAATTACTAATAAATAATGCTTGGATGTCAGTGTCATTGTTGTAAAGCCTGGCGGAAAAATTTTTGTATCTGTTCTAACAAAAAAGTTATATCGATATTTAGATGTTCGAAAAACTGCGATCCACAGATTGGTTCTGTGTAGTGCTCTAAATGTATATAGTATCTATTTCGTGATTCAGTCGTGTCATTTTTTTCTAGTGATGTAAAAATGAGAGATTATGCATCAACGATTACTGCCGACGAGACCACAAATAAGAAACCAATTCTACATTTGTGAAAATCTCATTGTAAGTGCTGTAACACTTGTTGTATAGTACCGTAATTTCGGGTGTATAAGCCACGGATCAAACAACTCTTTTTGGACCCAGAAATCTTATTTAGTGATTAAAGACAAATAATCACGGCGATCTATCTAGTTATATTTGTTTCTTTAAAATTTCTGGGTCGAAAAAGAATTGTTTGATCTGCGGCTTATACACCCGAAATTACGGTATATAAAGGTAAGAAATGCCTCGTTATTGCATCAAAAGCTGTTGAAATTCAAGCCTTTATAGAAACTAGAATCTATGTTTCGTCGGGAAAACGATGCTGTAAAACTTCCATTTCTTGATCAGTCTTCCGTAAATAGGCTCTGAAAGATTTTCGCTCTGTAAGTGAGAATACAACAATGTATGAAATATATATGGAAAGTATTTAAAACAATGTCGGAAATGTACAAAGGAGAAGACCTTGATTTTGATACACCTGGAAACTTTTCTGGAAACGATTATTATACTCTCATGGGTATATCTTAGTACCATTTTAGCTATATCTTTAAACCATTAAAGTTCAAAATACGTTCCTCAAAAAAGAGATCATTTCGTACTTGCTTTGCAGTGTTACTTGTAAAACTTAGAACTGGTCTCTCTAATGCTGTTCTGTCCACATTATTCAATATAAGAAAAATGATAATATATTCTTTAAATATGCAAAACAGACACTGATTAAGAAATTTGTTCCACAACACCTTAGAATGAAACACCCAGAACACAAGTTATTGAAAAGTATACGAGGCCTTTATCAGGAAGATAATTTATTCCGGATGACGACCATACTGTAATGATTATGTTTGATAGCACGTATGTTTATATCCAGAAAAGTGAGAACTAATCCTTTCAGAAAAATTCATTCTGGTTATAGAAAGGAAGACCTTTCGTTAAGCGTGCGGTATTTGTCACTACTTCAAATTATATTGTGGATGTGTGCGATCCTTACTTCGCGGATTCAAAGAGCAATTACGCTAATATACTATACTAGAAGATAGCCCGTCAAAATGACGTGTTTGCATTTTTAAAAGGATGATAAAAAAATTACAACTGTGGTCAATCAGCCACTGTAGGCTTAAACAATTTTTAAAAAATACAGCGATTAAACACGCGGAAAAAAATCTTTATAAAAAAGGAAATTTTAACAGAAATTTGAATTTAAAACTATAACAAAGCTGTCTGGTGGATGGGGGGGGGATTGTAATGAACAAATCGTAAATACATAAATTTTAAAAGAATAAAGTAACGCAAAAAATCAATTATAAAAGATTATATTGTGAAACTACAGCCAAAAAATATATAAAAATACTGAGAGAAAATAATAAAAATAGCTAAAATGTATAAAAAAATTTCCTATTTTGGACTATTTTTTAGCTAATACTTAACAAAAACACTCTATAAGATCGGAAACAAATGAAAATAACAAAGAGTAAACAGCGCGTGTTCGTGAGACACACGTGCTGCGCGCGCGAGCTCAGGGATTTTTGCTTCCGAGTACTAAATCCACTGTAATATTCACTCCATGTAACTGTCTCCTGAACACGCGCGCTCAGCGCGCATAGCTCCCGAGCGCACCCAATCATTCCTGAGTCGTGATATTACAATGGAATCATTCTAAAGATTCATTCACGGAATTTGTCATTCTTAAATGGCAACAGTATTAACTTGTTTACATTGTTTGTTCTTTTTCGTAATTGCTGGTTGTTTTATTTAGAACTTAAACATTATAATTAAATATTTTTGTAGGTTTTAAAGAAAATGCGTAATGAATAAATCTTTTGCATGTATATTTTCATAAGTTGAACAATTAAAATATTTGTGAACGGCTCGGAATAGTTAAGCCTAACGTGGACGCAATTGCAATAAGTTTCTTTTTCTCGTGGATGGGTTGACCCCGGAATCGTCGTACACGGAGGCGTTTTATATATATAATTAAAAAAAGATTCACATAATATCAGAGAGTTCCTGAAGCTAAACGTTGTTGAGAAAACTATGTTGAGGTTTTTACTGGTTTGTTTGGATCTTCTGCAAGAAATGAATATCGAACATGACATCAGTGTTGCCAGTGGGCTACTTTTTTAAAATTCAGATTTCTTAATTGACACCACTTTTTTCAAATGTTAAACTGACCTTTCTTTTCGCCTTAAATAATATGCCATTAAATAAGTCCCATTCTACCTTTTCAAAAAGGTGATGCCAATCAAGAATCTGAATTTTAAAAAAGTAGCCCATCAAGCAACACTGCATGTCATGCCAAAATTCCTAAATAGCAACAACAGTTTTCAACAGAGGATGCTAAGGGACACTTCTCGTGATCAAAGTTTGATTGTTCGACACAAAAGTGTAAAAAACCATACCTATATTACCTGTATAAAAAAAAAAAAAAACAGCGAAGCAACATCACACGATCGCACTGTCAATCTAAAGTAGGCGAAAGTGTCTAAGAGTACTGTTGCTACCGTACTATGGTTTCTGGTTTACTTTTGCCAAAACTCAACCAAAAAAAAGTATTGAATATGCTCATATACTACAAGACGCGGCCAATGGATGGTCTAGTAGTGATTCTGGTGAAGCAACCAAGGAGGAAAATAATCTAGAATATATTGCCAAAAGTGTCTGAAACTGTATGATTATATTTTCTTTTATTGATTATTTTCGATATTTCATATATTGAAATAAAAGTCTTAATAAGCTCCATTCATCATAATTTTGCATTTAGTGTTGTATTTACTGTAAATTTCTTGGATTAAAACTAATGGCAATAGTGTTTATGTTCATTAATATACATGGAATTTACTTAAATACATATTTTATTTTTCCATCAATTATTAGACTTTCATTCAAGATATTGCTATTTTGTTATTTGTTATGGGGCACACTAATGAAAAATATGTATGCCACATCTAGGTGCTGATGGGCAAAAAATGGCCCTTATTAGCCCACCTCCTTTTATATGCTTCATTAAAAAGTCAGTGGCGTAACTAGGGTGGATGTCCAAAACCTGTAACATTGTAAGGTTTTCTTCTCCATGATTCATAGCAGAAAATTTTTTGGTTAGTTAAGGACAACAGAACTTTCAAAAATCACCAGTATTCAGAACACTTGGGCACCCACCCTGGTAACGCCACTGGTTGTAAATTTAAATTGGGTGAAAAAGATCCGGATTAGGATTTTTCTTCCACTTTGAATAAAATTGGCGTATTATATTCGGTGTGACTGTCAGCAAAATTGTTTTAACACTAGAACCGCGGCGACGGGTCATTTTGACCCGTATCATGTGCAGAGACGTCAATCCGAACCAGAAAACTCTTCATAAAATAAGCTAAATATAAGCCAAGAAAAAATAATTTCAATAAATTACTTAAACAGTTTTAAATGAAAATTCCGGTGAGAAATATTTTTATAAAACTTGAATGAATTTTCTCGCGGTTCTAGTGTTAATTAACACTTCAATAGTGTTCACATTAATTCTAAAGTCTTTCCTGGCAAATATCACCGATGATAGATGACAACTGTTTGCATTAGATAGGATTATGGAAGATGAATCTTTCATAATTTATAAAAAAATTGGTATATAAATTATAAATTTCGGTAGCTGCTTTCAACAGATTTTCCAATGCTTATTAAATACTTATTCGGAGTAAAATAAAGTTCAGTTTAATGTATCCAAGATAATTTTAACTTGTTGCCATAAAAAATGCAAAAATAAATCGAAAATTTAGTTGAATAGAGCACGATTGATACATAGACCTATCACATAAAAGCTTTTTTAAAAGTATAAAGGGTATAGCCCGGTTTCTTAGTAAAATATGCCCTTGAGTCAACTACATCGAGTCCTACATGGATCGATAGCCCATAAAAAGAAATTCATTTCCCCCCAGTTTAAAGTTTGTATCTGAAGACCATAGGGGGTATTGGCTAAATGCCTGTTTTGGAAAAGAGCACATTGTGATGAAATTACTGAGCAGATTTCAACGAAAAATATAAGAGATGTAAAAAACCACCATACGAATGTTTGACAATTTTTTCAGATTTTTTTAAAGAAAAGAAAAAGTTTTCTAACATTTTTCCTGTTTTTAAATGTACATTTTAATTAAAAATAAACTGAAATTTCTGAGTGACCACCTTAATTTTTTTGCATGAAATACTATGAGTCAGGATGCATATTCACTATCAATTTAAACTTTCTACGTATGGTGCATCATATTAAAAAAGGGCAAAATCATATTCCGGCGGAAATGTGGGGCGTGTCTCGGACAAATTTCTCGCCTTCTTTAAAAAAATACCGTGTGAATTAAGATGTGATTTTTGACAAAGAAATTTTTTATAAGAAAATACTGGTGTTTCCCTGAAAATTTACCTGAGCAGAGATCATCCTCATTACTAACTTTCAATATTTATAGAGCAACACTTTTAACACGTTGACGGACACTTGCGTCTATAGCCGTCAAAGCGAAAATTTTAAGTGTTGAAATTAATGATTGACACCGGGATTTGAAAATAATTGTATTTATAAATAAGAAAAAAGCTAAATTTTACGAATTTAATAAATAGAAGTTTTTTTTACAAACATTCTGGTGCCACTGTGCTCTTTGGGAATTAAACTTTGGGAACTTGTTCTTATTGTCCGTCAATGTGTTAATAAGTGTTGTTGCAATTGCTTACACTATGGAACTTACTTTTAAAATATCATTGAAAATTTATAGTTTTCATACATAAATATAAATTTAACAATTTTGTAAGACATATTTTTATGAAAATAGAAAAGTTTTACGTATGTTTAATAGTCCGTAAATAATGTAGTAACTTTTTAAATATTTATCAGCAGATTTTGAGAATGAATCTTTCTGAATATATTTTATTTTGCTTCGTTTTGTGTTTGGAAATGCGAATTTCTGATATAATGTATATGCATATCTATCTCTTTATAAATAAATAAATCTGAATACATTTTAGCTTTATTTATCTTTAACATTTACATTTAACAAATCATTCAGTTGGAACTGTGTATTTTTTCTTTTTAATTTTACTTATATATTTATTTATATAATTTTGTTAAAGAACCAAATAATACCGAAATGTTTTATGATTATGGATAGAAGAGTAATGAACATAAATTTAAATTAATCATTAAAATAAACTAAAGATAAATCTTCGTTGTGAAAACATTGCACTTTTTTAATCCGACAGAAATTCGTTTGCACATAATAATAATTTACATAAATTTTACTGTACCCATTTTTTCTAAATGTAGGGATCTCAAGAGAGACAAGTGTAGACTAACCTAATTATGCAGTTTTATTCCTTTTTCAAAATTCACAGGCAGAAATATTTCCAAAATATATTTCAAATGAATTTTTTTAAAAATATTTTAAAAGAGCTATTTATTATTAATAGCAATTTGTTTTATTAATGCAATTTAAATTTCTTTTTTGTTAAGGCTCTTTTCGAGGACACATGTTACTAACCATTTAGAGTTAATGTTTACTCCGGTTCCATATTTCTTCTCAAACAATTTTTGAACCTCATGCTGCTAAATTTATCGTAAGACAATAACGATTTTTACATGAAATTATAAATAAATTAATACTGTTGTTACAAAGATAACGGATAAGTTATAAAATAGGATTTACAGTACTTAATCAAAAAATACAAATTTTGTAATTAAATGATTAACAAGACGGAATGCGTTTACTTTAAAATGAGTATGGTTAGTTGTTTGGAGAATGTACTGTTCGGTTGCTCTTGAATTCGTTGAATAATTTCTAATTTAAATGCAGTGAGTTTCAAAATTTTATTGACAAATTTGTATGCCTCTGACGAAGGAATCACTGTCTACAAAACTATAAAACTTATCATGAGCTGAAATAGCAAAAAAAGTATTTCATTAATGACAGAAAAACCTAGTTGTTCACGCTAGAGCTATGGCAAGTTGCCCATTCTGAAATTTACTTTATTGAGTGACTCAACTGCAAACTATCCTATACTTCTTCTTTACTAATACATGTGTACCGTAATTTCCGGCGTATAATCCGCAGATCAACAATTCTTTTTGAACCCGGTAATGTGATCTAGTGATTGAAGGCTAATAATTACTGCGATCTAATAAATTACATTTCGTTTTAAAATGTGTCTGGGTCTAAAAATGATTGTTTGATCTGCAGATTACACGCCGGAATTTACGATAAATATCGAAACTTTTTTCTGCCTTTTCGTTTCAAAAGTGCAAACATACTTGGCATATGTAATAAACGCTGCCAATTTTTTGATAATTTTTACTTCAAATTTAATCCACGACTCGTGTAACATCGCATACCACAATTAATTGATATGCTGCCGGTATACGGGTGTGGTACTGGACACGATATAAGAAGGTTGACAATCAATCATAATGATTCTTCAAATAATATTAAACAGAAGATCTGCTTACACTGGATTTATTTGTTTACATTAAAACACAACATTTTCTTTTACTGGATTGGATACAACAGTTTTTGCATATGTTAAATAATGCATAGGGAAATTATCTACGAAAGAGCGATCTATATCATTACAAATACACAATTTTCTTCTCTCTTGACCATACTCAGCTAGTGTTATCCAATGCTACGACTACATAGGCCTGTCCAAAAACTTGGCATTTACGTATACTACTCAAGAAGATGTTCTGTGCACACAGCAGGTGCAATTACTTTCAATCTCAACTTCAAACTTCCAACTTAAAACTGAACTTTTATTACCGTAATTTCGGGTGTATAAGCCGCGGATCAAACAATTCTTTTTGGACCCAGAAATCTTACTTAGTGATTAAAGACAAATATTTACGGCGATCTAACTAGTTATATTTATTTCTTAAAAACTTCTGGGTCGAAAAAGAATTATTTGATCTGTGGCTTATACACCCGAAATTACGGTATTTCTCCTTTCTTCCTTTCAAACGGTTTCCATTGACAGATCATCAAATAAGATTATACTTTGCTCACAATTGTTCTACGTAATGATTTTTGTTAAATTATAAAACTTTTCAAGTGCTTTATTTGTCCTAAAAAAAGTCAGAATTTAGAAACCACTGTTGGCACAAAAGTGTCCAATCTTTCGAAAGTCATCAAATCGTAATTTAAGGGAAAGACTGCTTTAAAATCTTTATCAAATGCTCGATACAATTATTGTACTACTGAGTTTGTCATATATGTAATCTTTGGTTTTCTTAGAAGATGTCAGTGAGCCTTTCTAGCTCACAGGCTATCATAGCCTGAGAGCTTATGTGCCCGTCCGTTCTGTGTGTATGTTCGTACGTTCGTACGTTCGTTCGTGCGTAACGCGATAACTCATGATAAAAATATCGGATCCACTTGAAATTTTGTATATAGGTATATCTTGATAAGGGGCTTCCCTGATTAGTTTTTGGAGTTTATTCGATATGTATAAAAGGGGGAACGGGGGGCTCAAGCCCCTCCCCTTAATTGATATAAACGAGATTTTCATGCAGAATTAACAGTTTTCGTTCAAAATTTAGATATAGGATCATTCTGATGAGGCGATTCCGTGACTGTTATTAGGTGTTCATTGAATAAGTATAAACAGGGGGAACGGGGGGCTCATGCCCCTCCCCTTAATTGATGTAAACGAGATTTTCATGCAAAATAAACAGTTTTCGTTCAAAATTTAGATATAGGATCATTTTGATGAGGCGATACCGTGGCTGTTATTAGGTGTTCATTGAATAAGTATAAACAGGGGGAACGGGGGGCTCATGCCCCTCCCCTTAATTGATATAAACGGGATTTTCATGCAAAATTAACAGTTTTCTTTCAAAATTTAGATATAGGATCATTCTGATGAGGCGATACCGTGGCTGTTATTAGGTGTTCATTGAATAAGTATAAACAGGGGGAACGGGGGGCTCATGCCCCTCCCCTTAATTGATATAAACGGGATTTTCATGCAAAATTAACAGTTTTCGTTCAAAATTTAGATATAGGATCATTCTGATGAGGCGATTCCGTGACTGTTATTAGGTGTTCATTGAATAAGTATAAACAGGGGGAACGGGGGGCTCATTCCCCTCCCCTTAATTGATATAAACGGGATTTTCGTGCAAAATTAACAGTTTTCGTTTAAAATTTAGATATAGGATCATTCTGATGAGGCGATACCGTGGCTGTTATTAGGTGTTCATTGAATAAGTATAAACAGGGGGAACGGGGGGCTCATGCCCCTCTCCTTAATTGATATAAACGGGATTTTCATGCAAAATTAACAGTTTTCGTTCAAAATTTAGATATAGGATCATTCTGATGAGGCGATTCCGTGACTGTTATTAGGTGTTCATTGAATAAGTATAAACAGGGGGAACGGGGGGCTCAATCCCCTCCCCTTAATTGATATAAACGGGATTTATTGCAAAATTAACAGTTTTCGTTTAAAATTTAGATATAGGATCATTCTGATGAGGCGATACCGTGGCTGTTATTAGGTGTTCATTGAATAAGTATAAACAGGGGGAACGGGGGGCTCATGCCCCTCCCCTTAATTGATATAAACGGGATTTTCATGCAAAATTAACAGTTTTCGTTCAAAATTTAGATATAGGATCATTCTGATGAGGCGATACCGTGGCTGTTATTAGGTGTTCATTGAATAAATATAAACAGGGGGAACGGGGGGCTCATGCCCCTCCCCTTAATTGATATAAACGGGATTTTCATGCAAAATTAACAGTTTTCGTTCAAAATTTAGATATAGGATCATTCTGATGAGGCGATTCCGTGACTGTTATTAGGTGTTCATTGAATAAGTATAAACAGGGGGAACGGGGGGCTCATTCCCCTCCCCTTAATTGATATAAACGGGATTTTCGTGCAAAATTAACAGTTTTCATTTAAAATTTAGATATAGGATCATTCTGATGAGGCGATACCGTGGCTGTTATTAGGTGTTCATTGAATAAGTATAAACAGGGGGAACGGGGGGCTCATGCCCCTCCCCTTAATTGATATAAACGGGATTTTCATGCAAAATTAACAGTTTTCGTTCAAAATTTAGATATAGGATCATTCTGATGAGGCGATTCCGTGACTGTTATTAGGTGTTCATTGAATAAGTATAAACAGGGGGAACGGGGGGCTCATTCCCCTCCCTTTAATTGATATAAACGGGATTTTCATGCAAAATTAACAGTTTTCGTTTAAAATTTAGATATAGGATCATTCTGATGAGGCGATACCGTGGCTGTTATTAGGTGTTCATTGAATAAGTATAAACAGGGGGAACGGGGGGCTCATGCCCCTCCCCTTAATTGATATAAACGGGATTTTCATGCAAAATTAACAGTTTTCGTTCAAAATTTAGATATAGGATCATTCTGATGAGGCGATACCGTGGCTGTTATTAGGTGTTCATTGAATAAGTATAAACAGGGGGAACGGGGGGCTCATGCCCCTCCCCTTAATTGATATAAACGGGATTTTCATGCAAAATTAACAGTTTTCGTTCAAAATTTAGATATAGGATCATTCTGATGAGGCGATTCCGTGACTGTTATTAGGTGTTCATTGAATAAGTATAAACAGGGGGAACGGGGGGCTCATTCCCCTCCCCTTAATTGATATAAACGGGATTTTCGTGCAAAATTAACAGTTTTCGTTTAAAATTTAGATATAGGATCATTCTGATGAGGCGATACCGTGGCTGTTATTAGGTGTTCATTGAATAAGTATAAACAGGGGGAACGGGGGGCTCATGCCCCTCCCCTTAATTGATATAAACGGGATTTTCATGCAAAATTAACAGTTTTCGTTCAAAATTTAGATATAGGATCATTCTGATGAGGCGATTCCGTGACTGTTATTAGGTGTTCATTGAATAAGTATAAACAGGGGGAACGGGGGGCTCATTCCCCTCCCTTTAATTGATATAAACGGGATTTTCATGCAAAATTAACAGTTTTCGTTTAAAATTTAGATATAGGATCATTCTGATGAGGCGATACCGTGGCTGTTATTAGGTGTTCATTGAATAAGTATAAACAGGGGGAACGGGGGGCTCATGCCCCTCCCCTTAATTGATATAAACGGGATTTTCATGCAAAATTAACAGTTTTCGTTCAAAATTTAGATATAGGATCATTCTGATGAGGCGATACCGTGGCTGTTATTAGGTGTTCATTGAATAAGTATAAACAGGGGGAAAGGGGGGCTCATGCCCCTCCCCTTAATTGATATAAACGGGATTTTCATGCAAAATTAACAGTTTTCGTTCAAAATTTAGATATAGGATCATTCTGATGAGGCGATTCCGTGACTGTTATTAGGTGTTCATTGAATAAGTATAAACAGGGGGAACGGGGGGCTCATTCCCCTCCCCTTAATTGATATAAACGGGATTTTCATGCAAAATTAACAGTTTTCGTTCAAAATTTAGATATAGGATCATTCTGATGAGGCGATTCCGTGACTGTTATTAGGTGTTCATTGAATAAGTATAAACAGGGGGAACGGGGGGCTCATTCCCCTCCCTTTAATTGATATAAACGGGATTTTCATGCAAAATTAACAGTTTTCGTTTAAAATTTAGATATAGGATCATTCTGATGAGGCGATTCCGTGACTGTTATTAGGTGTTCATTGAATAAGTATAAACAGGGGGAACGGGGGGCTCATGCCCCTCCCCTTAATTGATGTAAACGAGATTTTCATGCAAAATAAACAGTTTTCGTTCAAAATTTAGATATAGGATCATTCTGATGAGGCGATACCGTGGCTGTTATTAGGTGTTCATTGAATAAGTATAAACAGGGGGAACGGGGGGCTCATGCCCCTCCCCTTAATTGATATAAACGGGATTTTCATGCAAAATTAACAGTTTTCGTTCAAAATTTAGATATAGGATCATTCTGATGAGGCGATACCGTGGCTGTTATTAGCTGTTCATTGAATAAGTATAAACAGGGGGAACGGGGGGCTCATGCCCCTCCCCTTAATTGATATAAACGGGATTTTCATGCAAAATTAACAGTTTTCGTTCAAAATTTAGATATAGGATCATTCTGATGAGGCGATTCCGTGACTGTTATTAGGTGTTCATTGAATAAGTATAAACAGGGGGAACGGGGGGCTCATTCCCCTCCCCTTAATTGATATAAACGGGATTTTCGTGCAAAATTAACAGTTTTCGTTTAAAATTTAGATATAGGATCATTCTGATGAGGCGATACCGTGGCTGTTATTAGGTGTTCATTGAATAAGTATAAACAGGGGGAACGGGGGGCTCATGCCCCTCCCCTTAATTGATATAAACGGGATTTTCATGCAAAATTAACAGTTTTCGTTCAAAATTTAGATATAGGATCATTCTGATGAGGCGATTCCGTGACTGTTATTAGGTGTTCATTGAATAAGTATAAACAGGGGGAACGGGGGGCTCATTCCCCTCCCCTTAATTGATATAAACGGGATTTTCGTGCAAAATTAACAGTTTTCGTTTAAAATTTAGATATAGGATCATTCTGATGAGGCGATACCGTGGCTGTTATTAGGTGTTCATTGAATAAGTATAAACAGGGGGAACGGGGGGCTCATGCCCCTCCCCTTAATTGATATAAACGGGATTTTCATGCAAAATTAACAGTTTTCGTTCAAAATTTAGATATAGGATCATTCTGATGAGGCGATTCCGTGACTGTTATTAGGTGTTCATTGAATAAGTATAAACAGGGGGAACGGGGGGCTCATTCCCCTCCCTTTAATTGATATAAACGGGATTTTCATGAAAAATTAACAGTTTTCGTTCAAAATTTAGATATAGGATCATTCTGATGAGGCGATACCGTGGCTGTTATTAGGTGTTCATTGAATAAGTATAAACAGGGGGAACGGGGGGCTCATGCCCCTCCCCTTAATTGATATAAACGGGATTTTCATGCAAAATTAACAGTTTTCGTTCAAAATTTAGATATAGGATCATTCTGATGAGGCGATACCGTGGCTGTTATTAGGTGTTCTTTGAATAAGTATAAACAGGGGGAACGGGGGGCTCATGCCCCTCCCCTTAATTGATATAAACGGGATTTTCATGCAAAATTAACAGTTTTCGTTCAAAATTTAGATATAGGATCATTCTGATGAGGCGATTCCGTGACTGTTATTAGGTGTTCATTGAATAAGTATAAACAGGGGGAACGGGGGGCTCATTCCCCTCCCCTTAATTGATATAAACGGGATTTTCGTGCAAAATTAACAGTTTTCGTTTAAAATTTAGATATAGGATCATTCTGATGAGGCGATACCGTGGCTGTTATTAGGTGTTCATTGAATAAGTATAAACAGGGGGAACGGGGGGCTCATGCCCCTCCCCTTAATTGATATAAACGGGATTTTCATGCAAAATTAACAGTTTTCGTTCAAAATTTAGATATAGGATCATTCTGATGAGGCGATTCCGTGACTGTTATTAGGTGTTCATTGAATAAGTATAAACAGGGGGAACGGGGGGCTCATTCCCCTCCCTTTAATTGATATAAACGGGATTTTCATGCAAAATTAACAGTTTTCGTTTAAAATTTAGATATAGGATCATTCTGATGAGGCGATACCGTGGCTGTTATTAGGTGTTCATTGAATAAGTATAAACAGGGGGAACGGGGGGCTCATGCTATCCCCTTAATTGATATAAACGGGATTTTCATGCAAAATTAACAGTTTTCGTTCAAAATTTAGATATAGGATCATTCTGATGAGGCGATACCGTGGCTGTTATTAGGTGTTCATTGAATAAGTATAAACAGGGGGAACGGGGGGCTCATGCCCCTCCCCTTAATTGATATAAACGGGATTTTCATGCAAAATTAACAGTTTTCGTTCAAAATTTAGATATAGGATCATTCTGATGAGGCGATTCCGTGACTGTTATTAGGTGTTCATTGAATAAGTATAAACAGGGGGAACGGGGGGCTCATTCCCCTCCCCTTAATTGATATAAACGGGATTTTCGTGCAAAATTAACAGTTTTCGTTTAAAATTTAGATATAGGATCATTCTGATGAGGCGATACCGTGGCTGTTATTAGGTGTTCATTGAATAAGTATAAACAGGGGGAACGGGGGGCTCATGCCCCTCCCCTTAATTGATATAAACGGGATTTTCATGCAAAATTAACAGTTTTCGTTCAAAATTTAGATATAGGATCATTCTGATGAGGCGATTCCGTGACTGTTATTAGGTGTTCATTGAATAAGTATAAACAGGGGGAACGGGGGGCTCATTCCCCTCCCTTTAATTGATATAAACGGGATTTTCATGCAAAATTAACAGTTTTCGTTTAAAATTTAGATATAGGATCATTCTGATGAGGCGATACCGTGGCTGTTATTAGGTGTTCATTGAATAAGTATAAACAGGGGGAAAGGGGGGCTCATGCCCCTCCCCTTAATTGATATAAACGGGATTTTCATGCAAAATTAACAGTTTTCGTTCAAAATTTAGATATAGGATCATTCTGATGAGGCGATTCCGTGACTGTTATTAGGTGTTCATTGAATAAGTATAAACAGGGGGAACGGGGGGCTCATTCCCCTCCCCTTAATTGATATAAACGGGATTTTCGTGCAAAATTAACAGTTTTCGTTTAAAATTTAGATATAGGATCATTCTGATGAGGCGATACCGTGGCTGTTATTAGGTGTTCATTGAATAAGTATAAACAGGGGGAACGGGGGCTCATGCCCCTCCCCTTAATTGATATAAACGGGATTTTCATGCAAAATTAACAGTTTTCGTTCAAAATTTAGATATAGGATCATTCTGATGAGGCGATTCCGTGACTGTTATTAGGTGTTCATTGAATAAGTATAAACAGGGGGAACGGGGGGCTCATTCCCCTCCCCTTAATTGATATAAACGGGATTTTCGTGCAAAATTAACAGTTTTCGTTTAAAATTTAGATATAGGATCATTCTGATGAGGCGATACCGTGGCTGTTATTAGGTGTTCATTGAATAAGTATAAACAGGGGGAACGGGGGGCTCATGCCCCTCCCCTTAATTGATATAAACGGGATTTTCATGCAAAATTAACAGTTTTCGTTCAAAATTTAGATATAGGATCATTCTGATGAGGCGATACCGTGGCTGTTATTAGCTGTTCATTGAATAAGTATAAACAGGGGGAACGGGGGGCTCATGCCCCTCCCCTTAATTGATATAAACGGGATTTTCATGCAAAATTAACAGTTTTCGTTCAAAATTTAGATATAGGATCATTCTGATGAGGCGATTCCGTGACTGTTATTAGGTGTTCATTGAATAAGTATAAACAGGGGGAACGGGGGGCTCATTCCCCTCCCCTTAATTGATATAAACGGGATTTTCGTGCAAAATTAACAGTTTTCGTTTAAAATTTAGATATAGGATCATTCTGATGAGGCGATACCGTGGCTGTTATTAGGTGTTCATTGAATAAGTATAAACAGGGGGAACGGGGGGCTCATGCCCCTCCCCTTAATTGATATAAACGGGATTTTCATGCAAAATTAACAGTTTTCGTTCAAAATTTAGATATAGGATCATTCTGATGAGGCGATTCCGTGACTGTTATTAGGTGTTCATTGAATAAGTATAAACAGGGGGAACGGGGGGCTCATGCCCCTCCCCTTAATTGATATAAACGGGATTTTCATGCAAAATTAACAGTTTTCGTTCAAAATTTAGATATAGGATCATTCTGATGAGGCGATACCGTGGCTGTTATTAGGTGTTCTTTGAATAAGTATAAACAGGGGGAACGGGGGGCTCATGCCCCTCCCCTTAATTGATATAAACGGGATTTTCATGCAAAATTAACAGTTTTCGTTCAAAATTTAGATATAGGATCATTCTGATGAGGCGATTCCGTGACTGTTATTAGGTGTTCATTGAATAAGTATAAACAGGGGGAACGGGGGGCTCATTCCCCTCCCCTTAATTGATATAAACGGGATTTTCGTGCAAAATTAACAGTTTTCGTTTAAAATTTAGATATAGGATCATTCTGATGAGGCGATACCGTGGCTGTTATTAGGTGTTCATTGAATAAGTATAAACAGGGGGAACGGGGGGCTCATGCCCCTCCCCTTAATTGATATAAACGGGATTTTCATGCAAAATTAACAGTTTTCGTTCAAAATTTAGATATAGGATCATTCTGATGAGGCGATTCCGTGACTGTTATTAGGTGTTCATTGAATAAGTATAAACAGGGGGAACGGGGGGCTCATTCCCCTCCCTTTAATTGATATAAACGGGATTTTCATGCAAAATTAACAGTTTTCGTTTAAAATTTAGATATAGGATCATTCTGATGAGGCGATACCGTGGCTGTTATTAGGTGTTCATTGAATAAGTATAAACAGGGGGAACGGGGGGCTCATGCCCCTCCCCTTAATTGATATAAACGGGATTTTCATGCAAAATTAACAGTTTTCGTTCAAAATTTAGATATAGGATCATTCTGATGAGGCGATACCGTGGCTGTTATTAGGTGTTCATTGAATAAGTATAAACAGGGGGAACGGGGGGCTCATGCCCCTCCCCTTAATTGATATAAACGGGATTTTCATGCAAAATTAACAGTTTTCGTTCAAAATTTAGATATAGGATCATTCTGATGAGGCGATTCCGTGACTGTTATTAGGTGTTCATTGAATAAGTATAAACAGGGGGAACGGGGGGCTCATTCCCCTCCCCTTAATTGATATAAACGGAATTTTCGTGCAAAATTAACAGTTTTCGTTTAAAATTTAGATATAGGATCATTCTGATGAGGCGATACCGTGGCTGTTATTAGGTGTTCATTGAATAAGTATAAACAGGGGGAACGGGGGGCTCATGCCCCTCCCCTTAATTGATATAAACGGGATTTTCATGCAAAATTAACAGTTTTCGTTCAAAATTTAGATATAGGATCATTCTGATGAGGCGTTTCCGTTACTGTTATTAGGTGTTCATTGAATAAGTATAAACAGGGGGAACGGGGGGCTCATTCCCCTCCCTTTAATTGATATAAACGGGATTTTCATGCAAAATTAACAGTTTTCGTTTAAAATTTAGATATAGGATCATTCTGATGAGGCGATACCGTGGCTGTTATTAGGTGTTCATTGAATAAGTATAAACAGGGGGAACGGGGGGCTCATGCCCCTCCCCTTAATTGATATAAACGGGATTTTCATGCAAAATTAACAGTTTTCGTTCAAAATTTAGATATAGGATCATTCTGATGAGGCGATACCGTGGCTGTTATTAGGTGTTCATTGAATAAGTATAAACAGGGGGAACGGGGGGCTCATGCCCCTCCCCTTAATTGATACAAACGGTATTTTCATGCAAAATTAACAGTTTTCGTTCAAATTTAGATATAGGATCATTCTGATGAGGCGATTCCGTGACTGTTATTAGGTGTTCATTGAATAAGTATAAACAGGGGGAACGGGGGGCTCATTCCCCTCCCCTTAATTGATATAAACGGGATTTTCGTGCAAAATTAACAGTTTTCGTTTAAAATTTAGATATAGGATCATTCTGATGAGGCGATACCGTGGCTGTTATTAGGTGTTCATTGAATAAGTATAAACAGGGGGAACGGGGGGCTCATGCCCCTCCCCTTAATTGATATAAACGGGATTTTCATGCAAAATTAACAGTTTTCGTTCAAAATTTAGATATAGGATCATTCTGATGAGGCGATTCCGTGACTGTTATTAGGTGTTCATTGAATAAGTATAAACAGGGGGAACGGGGGGCTCATTCCCCTCCCTTTAATTGATATAAACGGGATTTTCATGCAAAATTAACAGTTTTCGTTTAAAATTTAGATATAGGATCATTCTGATGAGGCGATACCGTGGCTGTTATTAGGTGTTCATTGAATAAGTATAAACAGGGGGAACGGGGGGCTCATGCTATCCCCTTAATTGATATAAACGGGATTTTCATGCAAAATTAACAGTTTTCGTTCAAAATTTAGATATAGGATCATTCTGATGAGGCGATACCGTGGCTGTTATTAGGTGTTCATTGAATAAGTATAAACAGGGGGAACGGGGGGCTCATGCCCCTCCCCTTAATTGATATAAACGGGATTTTCATGCAAAATTAACAGTTTTCGTTCAAAATTTAGATATAGGATCATTCTGATGAGGCGATTCCGTGACTGTTATTAGGTGTTCATTGAATAAGTATAAACAGGGGGAACGGGGGGCTCATTCCCCTCCCCTTAATTGATATAAACGGGATTTTCGTGCAAAATTAACAGTTTTCGTTTAAAATTTAGATATAGGATCATTCTGATGAGGCGATACCGTGGCTGTTATTAGGTGTTCATTGAATAAGTATAAACAGGGGGAACGGGGGGCTCATGCCCCTCCCCTTAATTGATATAAACGGGATTTTCATGCAAAATTAACAGTTTTCGTTCAAAATTTAGATATAGGATCATTCTGATGAGGCGATTCCGTGACTGTTATTAGGTGTTCATTGAATAAGTATAAACAGGGGGAACGGGGGGCTCATTCCCCTCCCTTTAATTGATATAAACGGGATTTTCATGCAAAATTAACAGTTTTCGTTTAAAATTTAGATATAGGATCATTCTGATGAGGCGATACCGTGGCTGTTATTAGGTGTTCATTGAATAAGTATAAACAGGGGGAAAGGGGGGCTCATGCCCCTCCCCTTAATTGATATAAACGGGATTTTCATGCAAAATTAACAGTTTTCGTTCAAAATTTAGATATAGGATCATTCTGATGAGGCGATTCCGTGACTGTTATTAGGTGTTCATTGAATAAGTATAAACAGGGGGAACGGGGGGCTCATTCCCCTCCCCTTAATTGATATAAACGGGATTTTCGTGCAAAATTAACAGTTTTCGTTTAAAATTTAGATATAGGATCATTCTGATGAGGCGATACCGTGGCTGTTATTAGGTGTTCATTGAATAAGTATAAACAGGGGGAACGGGGGCTCATGCCCCTCCCCTTAATTGATATAAACGGGATTTTCATGCAAAATTAACAGTTTTCGTTCAAAATTTAGATATAGGATCATTCTGATGAGGCGATTCCGTGACTGTTATTAGGTGTTCATTGAATAAGTATAAACAGGGGGAACGGGGGGCTCATTCCCCTCCCCTTAATTGATATAAACGGGATTTTCGTGCAAAATTAACAGTTTTCGTTTAAAATTTAGATATAGGATCATTCTGATGAGGCGATACCGTGGCTGTTATTAGGTGTTCATTGAATAAGTATAAACAGGGGGAACGGGGGGCTCATGCCCCTCCCCTTAATTGATATAAACGGGATTTTCATGCAAAATTAACAGTTTTCGTTCAAAATTTAGATATAGGATCATTCTGATGAGGCGATACCGTGGCTGTTATTAGCTGTTCATTGAATAAGTATAAACAGGGGGAACGGGGGGCTCATGCCCCTCCCCTTAATTGATATAAACGGGATTTTCATGCAAAATTAACAGTTTTCGTTCAAAATTTAGATATAGGATCATTCTGATGAGGCGATTCCGTGACTGTTATTAGGTGTTCATTGAATAAGTATAAACAGGGGGAACGGGGGGCTCATTCCCCTCCCCTTAATTGATATAAACGGGATTTTCGTGCAAAATTAACAGTTTTCGTTTAAAATTTAGATATAGGATCATTCTGATGAGGCGATACCGTGGCTGTTATTAGGTGTTCATTGAATAAGTATAAACAGGGGGAACGGGGGGCTCATGCCCCTCCCCTTAATTGATATAAACGGGATTTTCATGCAAAATTAACAGTTTTCGTTCAAAATTTAGATATAGGATCATTCTGATGAGGCGATTCCGTGACTGTTATTAGGTGTTCATTGAATAAGTATAAACAGGGGGAACGGGGGGCTCATGCCCCTCCCCTTAATTGATATAAACGGGATTTTCATGCAAAATTAACAGTTTTCGTTCAAAATTTAGATATAGGATCATTCTGATGAGGCGATACCGTGGCTGTTATTAGGTGTTCTTTGAATAAGTATAAACAGGGGGAACGGGGGGCTCATGCCCCTCCCCTTAATTGATATAAACGGGATTTTCATGCAAAATTAACAGTTTTCGTTCAAAATTTAGATATAGGATCATTCTGATGAGGCGATTCCGTGACTGTTATTAGGTGTTCATTGAATAAGTATAAACAGGGGGAACGGGGGGCTCATTCCCCTCCCCTTAATTGATATAAACGGGATTTTCGTGCAAAATTAACAGTTTTCGTTTAAAATTTAGATATAGGATCATTCTGATGAGGCGATACCGTGGCTGTTATTAGGTGTTCATTGAATAAGTATAAACAGGGGGAACGGGGGGCTCATGCCCCTCCCCTTAATTGATATAAACGGGATTTTCATGCAAAATTAACAGTTTTCGTTCAAAATTTAGATATAGGATCATTCTGATGAGGCGATTCCGTGACTGTTATTAGGTGTTCATTGAATAAGTATAAACAGGGGGAACGGGGGGCTCATTCCCCTCCCTTTAATTGATATAAACGGGATTTTCATGCAAAATTAACAGTTTTCGTTTAAAATTTAGATATAGGATCATTCTGATGAGGCGATACCGTGGCTGTTATTAGGTGTTCATTGAATAAGTATAAACAGGGGGAACGGGGGGCTCATGCCCCTCCCCTTAATTGATATAAACGGGATTTTCATGCAAAATTAACAGTTTTCGTTCAAAATTTAGATATAGGATCATTCTGATGAGGCGATACCGTGGCTGTTATTAGGTGTTCATTGAATAAGTATAAACAGGGGGAACGGGGGGCTCATGCCCCTCCCCTTAATTGATATAAACGGGATTTTCATGCAAAATTAACAGTTTTCGTTCAAAATTTAGATATAGGATCATTCTGATGAGGCGATTCCGTGACTGTTATTAGGTGTTCATTGAATAAGTATAAACAGGGGGAACGGGGGGCTCATTCCCCTCCCCTTAATTGATATAAACGGAATTTTCGTGCAAAATTAACAGTTTTCGTTTAAAATTTAGATATAGGATCATTCTGATGAGGCGATACCGTGGCTGTTATTAGGTGTTCATTGAATAAGTATAAACAGGGGGAACGGGGGGCTCATGCCCCTCCCCTTAATTGATATAAACGGGATTTTCATGCAAAATTAACAGTTTTCGTTCAAAATTTAGATATAGGATCATTCTGATGAGGCGTTTCCGTTACTGTTATTAGGTGTTCATTGAATAAGTATAAACAGGGGGAACGGGGGGCTCATTCCCCTCCCTTTAATTGATATAAACGGGATTTTCATGCAAAATTAACAGTTTTCGTTTAAAATTTAGATATAGGATCATTCTGATGAGGCGATACCGTGGCTGTTATTAGGTGTTCATTGAATAAGTATAAACAGGGGGAACGGGGGGCTCATGCCCCTCCCCTTAATTGATATAAACGGGATTTTCATGCAAAATTAACAGTTTTCGTTCAAAATTTAGATATAGGATCATTCTGATGAGGCGATACCGTGGCTGTTATTAGGTGTTCATTGAATAAGTATAAACAGGGGGAACGGGGGGCTCATGCCCCTCCCCTTAATTGATACAAACGGTATTTTCATGCAAAATTAACAGTTTTCGTTCAAATTTAGATATAGGATCATTCTGATGAGGCGATTCCGTGACTGTTATTAGGTGTTCATTGAATAAGTATAAACAGGGGGAACGGGGGGCTCATTCCCCTCCCCTTAATTGATATAAACGGGATTTTCGTGCAAAATTAACAGTTTTCGTTTAAAATTTAGATATAGGATCATTCTGATGAGGCGATACCGTGGCTGTTATTAGGTGTTCATTGAATAAGTATAAACAGGGGGAACGGGGGGCTCATGCCCCTCCCCTTAATTGATATAAACGGGATTTTCATGCAAAATTAACAGTTTTCGTTCAAAATTTAGATATAGGATCATTCTGATGAGGCGATTCCGTGAGTGTTATTAGGTGTTCATTGAATAAGTATAAACAGGGGGAACGGGGGGCTCATTCCCCTCCCTTTAATTGATATAAACGGGATTTTCATGCAAAATTAACAGTTTTCGTTTAAAATTTAGATATAGGATCATTCTGATGAGGCGATACCGTGGATGTTATTAGGTGTTCATTGAATAAGTATAAACAGGGGGAACGGGGGGCTCATGCCCCTCCCCTTAATTGATATAAACGGGATTTTCATGCAGAATTAACAGTTTTCTTTCAAAATTTAGATATAGGATCATTCTGATGAGGCGAGTCCGTGGCTGTTATTAGGTGTTCATTGAATAAGTATAAACATTGGGAACAGGGGTTCTAATGCCCCTCCTCTTAACTTGTATAAATGGATTTTTCAATCAAAATTGTCAGATTTCGTTCAAATCTCTGAATAGTTTTGGAAGTTTAATGGTTAAGTATAAAAGAGGTGAATAACTCCTCTTAAATTATATAAATAATAAATGGGTTTTATTAAGAATTATCCGATTTGATCTGAATTTTGGATATAGATTTTTTAATATGATAAAGCATGTACTTGATAGTTTAGGAGGTTCAATGATTAAGTATAAAAAAGGAGAAAGGGGAGAGCTGTTTCCCCTTCTTATTTTTTTTCGAACGGAATTAACGAAAATACAAGGCTATAATGTACAATTAGTATGCGTAGCCTGTGAGCTCAATGCCATCAGTTTAACACTGCAATATTCTTTTTATTATCTTCTTAATTCTCTTTCGATATCAATAGAGAGAGATTTACTGAAGTATCACGAGTTGTAATATTAAAAGTATTTGCTACTTAATTGCGTGAGATTTTTATTTTAGTTTATAGCATATCATTTAGACATGGATATTTAAAAAAAAATTTATATAAGAGTTAGTTGTTGTTCTAGCAATCTTGATTTGTCTAATTATTCTGTACCCCTTTCAATTAGTTAATAATTAGCCTCCCCTCCCTTTAAGATTAATATTTTGAATTGTGAGTCGCAGTTAGATAAATAGTGCTAATTGAAAAATCCACATTAAACTCCTAGTCACCGTCCCCTGAAGTCTAGGCCTGAGAGCTCAAACAAAAATGGCGGATGCCGAAGACGGATTTTTTCTAGCGTGTGTATGGTCATTTGATTATTCGCACCAATAATATTCGAAAGCTTTTTTCGCTTTATTTTAATTTATTTTTTGCGATTATACAATTTAAAGAAATCTGTTACAAAATACTGTTCTTTAAACTTAAGGGACCGTACATAAGTTAAAAAAAAATCCGTATTTGGCAGCCGCCATTTTATCTCAGCGCTATTGCTCACTTTTCAAGGAGCGGTGTCCTGGTTTGATGTTAACAATCTGTTGTTCTTGCGAACTAATAAAATGTTTCAGCACTTTATTTCTGAAAACAAGGAATATCTAGAAAACCACCGTTACAGATACATTTTTTTTAAAGTAGAAACAGCATGATGATTCAAAATTTTTTCAATCGTAATTTCGAGGAATACTCGCTTATAAATCCTTAACAAATTTACTTTTTTGTTGTGTTTTATTTGTGTTCAGATATTCATTAAAAAATGAATAATACTATTTCATTAGGCTGCATATTTTTTTCGTAGCTACATTTTTTTGGGGAAAAAATTATAAAAGTTTCTGTTGTTGCAGTGTTTGTCAATAAAAAGCCTTGAGATAAAATGTATATTGATACATTTTGTTAAACTTTGTTCAACGAATTTTTTATATCCAGTTATAATTTTATGGACATCCCACAGATTTCATATTAATTGCCTGAATTTTGAACTTAAAATTTGCTTATGTTATGCTAAGTATTTTGCATATAGTCTACGTTTAAGTTTAACTTTTAAAGATGAATTTAGTATTCTATGTATTTACCTAAATTTTGATCAGTGACTTTGGCATCATCTTCAATTTTGTATTACCCTAAACATCATTGAGGCAAAAAATAATCTAAATATCTCATGATTTCTATATTAGTTATGAATGCACAAAATGTGGATTATGCTGTACTTAAAACTGCACTTAAACAGTCATCCTATGAATAAAAATCTCCACTTAAAATTTTTAAATACACTTTTAATTTTACTAGAAAAAGCTTAAATTCTCAAAATGTTCATTTTCGCAAGAAAAACAGAATGTATACAAAATAACATTTAGTTACTTATTCTTTTATTATAGAAAAAAAAATACTTATTTTTAAAAAATGCAAGGGCGTACTCATTTTTCAACCCAAAGAAAATACTGTCATCTCATAGAATATTTCTCCAGCTTTGAGTTTCTTAGATCAAAGAGAGATAAGTTTATGCCTGAAAAATCTCCTAGCGAAATCAGCTCCAGCTTCATCCCAGCGATACTTTGCATAATAAATTCTTATGAATAATTTAATATATCAGTCTCTCCTCTAAAATATATTTCATCAGTTTGGAACTAAATACTTAATGTAACTCCTATAAAATGGGGAATATAATAGAAAGAATATGAAACGTAATCCTAGTGAAAGAACATTATAAATATTTTAATAAATTTTACAGCATTTTTTAAAATTTATAATCTGAGATTATTTTATTATTTTAGATTCAAAAAGCATAATTAACCCTCTAGTATTAAACATTCTAGTATTCACGAAATAAGGATTACTAGACATCGAAAGGTAATTAGTTTAGAAAAACAGAATATATATATAAATATGTATAACATGATAGATACCAAGACATATAAGAAAGTGTTGTGGCTTTATGTACTAAACTTTTTTGTTTGGAATAAGTAATATTTTTTGTTATTAAAATCAATGAGGCTGTTATTTATTTTTAAATACAGTTGGAAAATTATACTCCTCTATAAAAAATCCTGTCCATATGTCCAAAATGTTTCATACAGCTGCTCATATTTCATCAAATGTTTAATATATTTACGTTACAATAACTTTGAACTATATTATTTCTACTACATTTTGTCAAGTTTTCTGAAACAAGTGTTAAATTAGGCAGAAAACTCCGAATGCAACAAACAAAAAATGCAAGATTTTTTTTTTTATCAATATGAATACTTGTATTATTCTTACAGAAATGAATCCACATATTGTAAAGTATCCACAAAATTGTAAGCTATAGCAATATATCACTTCGCACTTTTTATTTTACAAAATAGGTGATATGAATGTCTTTTTAGTGTGATACCAAGTTCTATGATTTTTCTTCAATTTTTATTAGACTCCCAATTATCCTTCTTAACAAATGACTATTTATAAATATGTAGCATTTTCTTTATAATCCTGAAGTTTTAGAAAAACTCGGTAAGTAGACATTTAAATATTCGACAAAATGTCTGAAATTGAAAGTGTACCGTAATTAATGGTGACTATTATGTAATACAATTCTTACAATTTGGACGGCTTGGGTATTAGGCAAAGCAATTCATGTTTCAAGTTTAACCTATTCGTATTCACCGTGTGCAACTATACATTTGAAATTTTTGAGCCTTTAAATAATACATTATGCGATATCTTCAGCAACAATCTTCCGATCGTTTGCGTTTAATCTGTTAAGTTTTTTTTTTTCCCATGGAGCTTATTTAATTTCAGCGACCCACATTGATTGCCATTATTGATAATCTCCATTGATTCTGCGCATGATATATAGACATGCAATTTTTGTGTGTTTAATTTTTTTATTGTAGGGTAATATCGATATATACGTAATAAACACCCTTGATGTTGCACAGTTTCTGTAAAAGAATGTTACTGAAGTACGCGATTTATTTAGAAATTCGCACTGAACTCTGCCCAGAAATAAGCACTGCTGTAAGTTTTTATTTATTTCGCACACTACTTTCTCTCAGCACCTATAACTGGTATTGTTAATTGTTTTACTGTTTTGAAACTATCTTTTGTTCTGAAAATCTTCAACAGTAAGAAATTGAAATCTTATTCCAAAATGTGGAACCACAGTTAAAAAAAAACAAATATTAGAACAGTGTTTTAACATCTTACGATTGCAGCTGCTGAAACCCCAAAAGTTGGTTTAAACCAGTTCAAGGTGTACATCGGCACATCGGTTTAACCAGAGTACATCGCGATAAAATATTTGTTCCTAATATATTCATTAATAAATTTATAAAATTTCCATACACACAATATCAATAGAACATATTTTCATTCGATAAGCAGATATAAAGTTATTGCCAATTTATCATTCGTACCTTATAAGTATAAATAAATATTTAATAACACTTTAAATTGTCCTTATTAGGCACAACGTGTTGTTAAGTGTTGTAAGACAAACTATGTCATGCAAAAACAGCTGAAGGTAAAATAAATTATGCGCATGCGCTTTTAGTTCTAAGGTTGGAGTTATTTACCACAAACCCCGATAGATTTCTTCACAAATCAAAAAGATCCAAATAGAGGTTCATCTGAGATTGTGTAGTTCATAAAAACGTCCAATAAATAAAAAGATTACTTAATATATGTAAGTGGCGTATTTATAAATAGCTTCTGATTTTTTTGGAATACAATGCAGAGTTTCATTTTCGTACATCGCCATACCACGAAGTCACGCTTACTCGCTTTCTCTAGTCTTCATTTAAAGTTCTTTAATCTGCAATTTGTGTGTTTGTGTGTCTTTCATTTAATTTTATAATATTTTCTAATCGAGCGTGAAATTTCAATAGGAATAATTTTACAGATAAAACGGATATAATGCAGATTTTTATTTTCATAGATAACAGCGTCACTGAGTCACGCTTATTCTTTCTACCTAGTCTTCATTTGAAGTTCCATTAATCTGCGATTTTGTGTGTGTGTCCGTCATTTAATTTTCTAATCTTTTCTGAACGAGTATGAAATTTCAATTGGAATAATATTATAGATAAAGCGAAAGTTCTAAAAATTTATTTCCATTTAAAGTGTACAAAGAAGGGTTTAAAAAATTTGTATATTTTGAAAAGAAATACGTCTCCAGATTAATCAAACAAAAAATCCAGAATAGAACTGATTCTACACGCTTTTACTAAAACGCTTCTTTAAATATTCACGATAATGCGTCTTCTTTAGATGAAGCCAGCTAACATTCTCTTCTTTGAGTTTGTATAAATTTAAAAAAAGGCATAAAAATGAAACCTGCTTTGAATTTTCTAGCAGAATAGAAACGGTGAGTTATAAAAAAACACATTCATGAATCCGTTTCATGAAAACATTTAGCGTTTCTTCATTTTTTTTTTTTAATTTTCACTTGTTTCTGCTAGTAGCAGAGCTGCCAAGTCTCCAGCTCTTTGGATACCAGTATTTTAATACAGAAGATTTTCTATTGTTTCTTTGGAACATTTTGTCTTATTTAAAAGAACAGCATTTTCTAAAAGATATTAGTATTATGCAAAAACCGGGGACTATGAAACTCTGCTAGCAGGGATTTTACTTTGTAAAGCAGTTTAAGACTAGAACTACCGCAAGTCATAATTTTGAAGGCTACCATATGAATATTTTTCGTTTCAAAATAGAAATTTGATTATGAAATAAGTTAAGCTAAACAATAATGTTAAACCTTTTTAAATTAAAATTCTGAGATATTTTTTATAAAAGTATAACATTTTAGAAATACTTTTAGAAAACTTTACTCAAATTTCCGATTGTTTTGTGTTAAAACATATTTTTATAAAACACACAAATACAATCAATGTAGAATTACCTTTTTATCGATCATATAATGATTTCTAGAAATAGTGTGAAAGAAAATACGAATTCCAACTAAGGAAAACTAAAGAAGACATTTTGAAGGCTCTATATGGTTTAGTACAATAGTGTTAGTACAACTCACATGATACAACACATCGGTACGTTAAACAAAAAGTTTTAAGTTTGATTCCTAACCAGGAAAAATTTAACTCAGTTCTATTTAAAAATTTCCCTCTTAAATCCAACTTGCATTCAGGTTTTCTTAAGCAACAAAACTTCTTTTTTTTAAACTCCATTTATAAAGATACATTAAAAATAATTTTTTTTCTTGTAAGTTTCATACAAAAACAAACTATCGCAAACCCCGTTCCTAGCAAGTAAACGGTTGATAACTAGATCTTTTAATTACTTGCTTATGTATTACAGAAAAAATCAAAGAATTATCTAGAACAATAATTCATTTCATGAATTAATTCAAATTCTTTAAAAACACTTTAATTAAATACGAAAATTAGGCTTTTAACAATACCATTAATTTATTGGAATAAGTTTAGAGGAAATCAATAATATTCTTCTTTTTCAGTTTCCTTAATTGGAAAAATAAGATAAATTACCATATATTTAGAGCAATGTCTTAAATGATATGCAGATATTTCCATAATGACTTCTATGTTAGGATATCAATGTCTTTAACTATAAATTATTTATGCTCAGTGGTAGTTGTTCAAACTTTAAAAATCGATAATATAAAATTCATGTTTAATAAAAAAAACATGCTGTAATATTCATTTAATTTTATCATGTGAAAATATGACTTTATTTTTTAATATAAATTTCTTTAAAAGAAATTTCTTTCTATTGAACGCTGTTTTGAAGATGAAAATGATCTATTAAAATTCTTTTTTGAAACAAATTTCGGCTTCTAAGATTCTACATAATATTCTACTTTGATTTTTATAGAAGAAAGCTTGAAATATAAAACATAAAAAAATAGATGTTACAATATGACAGCATGAAATTAACGATAAAAACCTCAGATTTTGCGTCAAAATGTATTGTCTGCCTAATCGTATAAGTACGCATATTAAAAATTTGTTTCAATCATAAAGAAACTAAACATTCAATGGCACTGTCTTAATATCTAAAAGTTTTTATTTAAAAAGTGTCACAGTGAGAATATGTTGACAGAAAATACCTTTAAAAAAATACATAATCGTAATAAATAAACAGAAGGAAGCTGAGATTTTAAAAAACTGTAGGGGAAGATGGGGATACTTGAGCCATTTTTTAAATTTTAATTTTTAAAAATTTTTTAGAATTTCTTAGAACAAAATAAAATATTGAAAATGAAAATTTGATATTTTTTCTTCAATTGAAAACCACTTTCAATTAATTTTGAACTATTTTTCTATGTCTTATAAATTTTTACTTTTTCTTTTACATTGTGGCTCAAGTATCCCCATGGAGGGGATACTTGAGCCAGATGTCACATTCGCACCAGTATTTTGCAAAGAAAAAAACCGATTTACAATATACGCGAAAAAATGCATTAAACCTTTTTCAAATAAATTTGGTCGAATTTTCTGGTGTCGTTGTGACATTTCAGAATTAAAATTTTGTGGTAGAAAATTCTACCAGCAGAGCTCAAAGGGTTAATCACCATACTTTAAAAATGGTACCAAGGTATATGATTTCTTTTTTACATGTTCAGAACTATAAATATGTTAACATGTTGCCAGTTTTAGAAAGAAAAATTGAACAACTGTAGAGATAAAGGGGGTGGCTCAAGTATCCCCTATGCTCAAGTATCCCCACTCTCCCCTACATGTTTTTGGTTGTTAGCATATCAACCAAATTCTACACTTTTTGTTACCAGTAAAAATTAGTATGAATTTTGTCATATTGAATTAATGCTCCGGCGATTGCGTAGAGTAAAATTCACTATCGCAATTTAGTGGTAAGAAAAAGTGTATTATTTGAAAGCTATGGTTTAACCCTTAAATGCATATTGTATCATTTTCGATTCCATAAGTGTTCCCGATTTAATGGGGGTTTTATTCACATATTCCGTATTCTCACCAGAAATTTAAAAGAGCAATTTTCACTTTACACTATGACAGACCATTCGTAATTAAATAAAGAAAAATTTACTATTTAGATTTTTATGGTATTAATTCTGATTCTTTGAATTGCGCATTTTTTGGAACTTGTTCTATCCTATGCATTTAAGGGTTAAAACTAATATTAAACATACGAAAAATGTTATGTGACATATTTTTTATATACACTATTATATGGCGTATTCAAACTATCATGAGAGAATCCGATAAGTAAAATACCTAATGTTTAGTTAATTTTTTAAGTATATTTGTTTCCACAAAGTCTCTTTAAAAATCGTACAGTTTTTTCTAGTATTACTTTTGATTCAGCGTGTTATTCAAACGCATACTTTGGAATTCAGAATTTCCCTACTGTATCTTCCGGCTTACACAATTATTGCATAACAGTGGTCAGTCTTTCTACTCCCTTTTCTTTCACTGGGTTAAATTTTGGCTACCCCATACGATGTTAGATATTTTCTTTTTGTCTGTAATGAGCCTAAAAAGAAATTTAAAAATACGTCAAAATTTAAAAATATGTCATTCGTTGCGAAACAACAAACCGCGATTGCAGTAAATGAAAAGAATGTAAAGAATTACGATGCGAAAACAGATAGTTTTCGAATAAAATGCAAAAGAAAAAAGTATAGTCAATCTCGAGCATCGAAAATAATGTTCTCGTACATTATAGAAGTGCAAAACGGATGATAAACAAGAATTATAAAAATAAAATCTGTACCTATAGGCTATAAAAAAAGAACAATGTAAAAATGAGATGTATGGCAGAATTTTGAAACTATCAAGAGTCTTTACATTATATTTCTTTTGGCATTACCGTAATTTCGGGTGTATATGCCGCAGATCAAACAATTCTTTTTCGACCCAGAATTTTTTAAGAAACAAATGTAACTAGTTAGATCGCCGTAAATATTTGTCTTCAATCACTATATAAGATTTCTGGGTCCAAAAAGAATTGTTTGATCCGCGGCTTATACACCCGAAATTACGGTACTTTACTTTTACAGAGGATAATGCACAAAAAACTGCTACGGTATTTTTGACGTCATCTTGTTTTGTATTTATCTCAAAAATATGCGGAATGGCTCTTAGCAGAGTTGCCAACCTCCGGCTTTTGTTAATTCATGAAAACGTACTTTGAACCAGAAATTTTATTTAATTAGAAGTGTCTAGTATTAACTCAGAGAGTCATTTAAAATTTATTTAATTTCATTGACTCAATAAATTTCTGGTTACAAGTATAACTGTTTGATTTTTAAAAAGCCGGAGGTTGGCATGTCTGCTCTTAGACATCTTCAATATATTCATAGTGATGTTTGCCGTTCTACGCAGTTTTTGCTGTCGTATTCGAACACCCTATATACACTATCTACCAATAAGTATTTGTACACCTAAGCAAATGCTGATATCTGCGGATGTGATATTTGTCACGATTTATCCACCGTTAAATATGTTATTGGGAACGACATTGACATCAGTGATTTGCAAGGTCCCCGAAGTACAGAATTCTCTGATGTCGAAAAGGTTTAATCATCATTTATCACAGAAATAGCCGATCCATAAGGGATATATTTAGTGAAAGGAATTACTCATAATCTACAGTGATTCAGAAGTGTTATGTGAGTGACGACTGTTGGCATATTCCTAGAGGATGCTGACTCAGAAAAATGGGAGATGAAGACCAACGGGTGTTTTCCAGAAAAATGGGAAGAACCACTCTCAACTAATGGCACACATATGCCAAGAGTTTCAACAGGCAACCTACTGTTCTGTTTCGATAAATATAATTTGTAACAAATTAAAAAACGCATAAATTAACGTCTTAATTTACTTAAGTATTAAAGGTACATATATATTAAGACAGACATGAAACTATTAATACAATAACTGAACATGTAATGAAGAATTAGCTGGTGCCTGGAACATCTAAGCTAAGATACTCTGCCCGGTTTATTGATAAGTTGCCGGATTTGGATATCGATCAGGGTAGCTTAGAGGGTAGAGCAACTGCACGGTACGCTGTGGACCCTGATTCGAATCCTGGCTTCGATTTATTTTTCACTTTATTTTCTTTTATTATATTAATTGTACTCATGTCTGTCTTATTTATATGTATATTAAGATAATAATTATTTATATGAACATATAATAATTTATTCGGAAACTCATTCTCTTTGTTTTCATGAGTGCTGCATTCCATAAGACCGGTGTTGTCAGTGGGCTACTTTTTTAAAATTCAGATTTGTTGATTGGCACCACTTTTTTGAAACGGTAAATTACCTTTTGTTTTTGCCTTGATTGTTATGTCATTGAATAAAGCCCATTTTATCATTTGTAAAAAGTGGCGCCATTCAAGAATCTGAATTTAAAAAAAGTAGCCCATCTGGCAACACTGCATAAGACTTTGATTATTAAGTCCAACATCGCTACTGGTTTAAGGTTGTGCGAAGTACGTTTTCAATTAACCATACAGCAGTGGAAACGTATTTTCTAGAGTGATGAATCAAGGTTCAGCCTCTACCGTTCACACTGTAATGTCTGAGTCTGGCGTCTGCCTGGTCAATGCCTCTTGCCACAATTCAATGTGCACACAGTTAAATTCAGCGGAGAGGGATTTACGGTATGGGGATAATTTTCCTGGTTTGGTCTGCGATTATTGAATCCTAATCATGGTAAGCTCAACGCTATGTTCAATTCTGCTGTACTATTTTGAATGTCCGTATTGGGGGGAGCTCTACGTTTTCGTCCGATGTTACTTCAAGAAAGACAACGCCAATTATCATGCTGTGAGGTTCTGTATGGATTGCTGCAGTGAAAATGGATCTTAATAGACTGGACTCACCTGCCCAGAACTCAGACATGAACTCAGTCGGGACGAGTTGAATCGACATATGAAAGTAAAAGGTTCGCACACTCCTTAATATTTTTTAGGGACTCTGGCACCACAATAAAATATAAGAAGAATACATTCAATTTTTAAAACACGGAATGCAGACTGTACTAGCCCAGAAGTATGCAACAATTGTCCAAAATCATTAAAGGGGCTTACCTGTGTTCTCCAAGGTGAATGTGAAAATATACAACTAGCTGACATTGATGGAATACTAGAAAATATGCCAGGAGGGTTGCGTCTGTGAATGCTTCTCATGGAGGCTCCACTAACTACTAACTGAGCTTGACTAATTCAGTGTGAATAAATGTTGTTTTTTTATTAGATCACAAGTTTCGAAATACTTATTGGAAAGCTCAAACACATCAAAATACAATCAATTATATTTAAGAATATCCAATATAAGAAATGAAAAAAAAACTCATTTTGAGAATAAATGCAATTTTTGCTCTCAGATCAATTAAAATATTGTCATAAAATTTCTCTGGAGAAAAATATTTATTTAATATTCTAATGTTAAATTATATTTACTTACATAACAACATTAAAAATAGATTTTAATTAACAACTCGACGATAAATTATTTCCAAAAGCATATACAAAGAAAGTTTATTTAAAAACAACATTTCAAACTAAATAAAAATATATGAATTCTACGTTTAACTTAAATATTTTATATTAAATTTTGTTTGAGAAGGTAAATAAATTGCATATATTAAAATAAATTACTATGTTTAAAATTTGGCAAAATATACAATACGATAAATATTATCATCACAAATTTTCGAGTTAAAACAATAGTTAATTTTATAACATTTAGGTATAATAACTTATTCTTTATTTCCAGTCAGTAGTAGGAATAAAACAGCATAAATGCATTTCGCATGTATTATGCTTGCGATAAATATGATAATTATCTTTTGTAAATGATTTGAATTTTCACGACTTGAATTTTTATAAAAACATTCTAAACAGAAAATAGTAAACATGACTTACCAGAATAAGATATTAACGAATAGTGTATTTTCGAAGAAAACAGACCACTTTTTTTTCGAGTTTTATATATATATTTTACTTTTTACTATATATATGCATAATGTGTGATGTCGCTTGAAAAAGTTCTAATGAGAAGTTTATACTTTTAAAAAGAATTTCTTTTATAATTTTTAAAAAGTTTTATTGTGTAATCCATATCACCATGACAACAAAATATTAAAAAAATTGCATATATATAAAATTTATAAAAGTATATTTTCATTACATAAAAATTAAATGAACTGACAATAAAATAGCTGAACATTAAGCTTACGTGATCTATTATTTGACTTTTAATATGTACCAATGAAATTTAAATTTGTTTCTTGAAATATGTCATCAGATTTACACATTATTTATGAAAATGTTTTACCTACTATGAGGTAAGGTAGTTCTGTAATAACTTTTTTCTTGCTATTTAATTTCTTAACACAATTACAGCATGTTTCTTCAAACCCTGATTACCTTTTATAAAGCCAAATGAAAAAATAAACATGTTGTACCAATATATTTTATGTTCCGCCTCATTGTAATTTTTTGCGCATTCTTTACGCTCCAAACTTCTAAATAATCATGCTTGTTATCACACGTTTCTTGAATGTTTATATCCATGCAGGAACGAACTTGGAAAAGGTTCGTTAGATATAGTTAGTTAACATTTTCCTATAACGGAAAAGTGCAATACCTCAGTATTTTCAATTAAGATTAATTTGAAATTCAAGATTATATGATCCATCCCTCTCCACATACTATCTGGTTCATTCCTCTCTGTCTATATATATTGCATCTGTCCCTATCACCTAGTTGAGAAGTATAATCCACTCCCATTGTGTACTGCTCTACATTACATCGACATTTTAGATTATTTAGAAGGATCTACGACATCCGATTTAGGTCGTCGACATTACTTTACTAAAACTGGATAAATAACATAGAAACCAAAATCTTTAAATTCATAACTATATCCATATGAAAAAAAAATAACTTGCAAAAACAATGACTGATGTTGATCTGTTTCTCATACTTTTTGAGAAATAAAAAGTTGTACGCTGTGCAAATTATTTTTAAGTGTTTGATTGAGATAGTTGTACCATCTATAGGATGCCGCTTTAATAAAATATTTTATTGATCCATCTCACGTTGTAGTTCATATATACCATAATTAAATTATAATCCCCTCTCTTTTCGATACAAAATTATTTCATTCATGTGCTACCGTATCAGTGCATTCGTATTCGTATTGCGTTTTATAGGTATAATCGGTGGAACATATTTAAATTTCTGTATATTAGTCTATAATTTATTATTAGTCGATTACACTAGATAAAATTCTTTAGGTGTCCCAAATTAATTCATAACGTAGAAATGCATGTTTTAAATAATTATAAATAGCCCATAGCAGTCAGTTTTACATTAAATATGATCCGTCTAGTTGCAAAACTGGCCAACTCCTCAAAATTGAAAAACATTTTTTTTCTATTTTTTAAGTTCTATGTAAGCATTTGAATCATCTGGAAACAATAAACCATGCCCTGTGAAATCCCTGTATTATACGTGTTTGAAAATCACGGTGTGCCGCAAAACCGGCCAAATACTTCAGTCGGTGATGTTCGAAATCAATCATATCCATATCCGCTAAATGGCGCTTATGCTCCTCTTCGCATTAACCTTTCACTTATACTTAGAGTAACGCTATCGTGTTTTGTGTATCGTGTTGTGACGGCTCTTCTTTGATGCATATGAATTTCTAGTAATTTTTGTATCGTATTTTCTTCAACTATGGAAAAGTTTGAGGAAGAAGTGTTTCTAATCAATCAAGAAAGACGTAAAGTAACGCTATGACGTGGAAAAAAGCCTAAGTTCAAAGGTATCTTTCACCTTGTGATAACTAAAGGCAAATTAACTTGCTCGAGTAAAAGGATAAAATTGTAACGTTTTTTTCTTTGTGGTTTTCTTAAAATGCTAAAAAAAAGATGTTTTTTCGAACATGTTATAAAAGATTTTATACGCATATACACATAAGCGTTGAGAGTATTTAACATAACTTTAAGAAAAAAACTGGATAATATCTATAGAATTATATTACCGTAATTTCGGGTGTATAAGCCGCGGATCAAACAATTCTTTTTGGACCCAGAAATCTTATTTGGTAATTGAACAGAAATATTTATGGCGATCTAACTAGTAACATTCATTTTTTAAAAATTTCTGGGTCGAAAAAGAATTGTTTGATCCGCGGCTTATACACCCGAAATTACGGTAATTAATATAATTCTAATATTGCAGTAAAAACAACACTATAAAAACTTTTAAAAATGCCTAGTTTGTATGATTTTTACAGAATTTTCAATCTTTTATCACCAGTTTTTCAGAACAGAAATTTTTGCCTTGTTGAATCAGAAAAATGCTCGAAATAAATAATGCAAAAAAAATAATAATAATGCAGTAAAAAATTACTGGTGATAATAATAAATTGGGGTTGGAATATGGATGTTCGTACGTGGTACAGTAAAATCGAGATTGGTAAATGCACGTGGCCGTATTACGTACGGGCAAGTGAGGGAAGCGGTTACAGCAAGTTTTTTCTGAACACAATCTAATTGTAATGGCCGATCTCGAAGTTCTTTCCTGAGATAGATTTCTCTTAATTTTCTCTGAAAATTCAATTTATGGTTTTCGAAACTCTGGCTAACTGGTTGCCGTAACACTTTTTATAACAGCAATTAAATGACAAATAATTTATGTGAATGTATGTACTTCACAAACCTTTCTCCTGAAGATTTTAAAGGAAAAGTAATCGTTTACAAAGTCAGTTTTGATGAATGAGATGATAGAAGGAGTAAATTTCTATGACTTTATGAAACTGAGGTATAAAAAACCTATGTCCATACATGCCAAATTCCGGACTTTTAAATCAATGAAACATTCTGCAAATCATAAATTTAATTACAGAACAAAATTAACTAGATTTCATATGACAGCTGCATTTAATACAAGAAACATTGAATTTAATAAATTTCCGTTTAATGTAAGTTGTCTTGATTTGAAAATAGCCAGAGGTTGGCAAATATGCTATGTTTTTTTAAAAATTTATAAACTTTAGTATGATTGCATAAAACATTTGAATTTTCTAAAACATGTACCAAACTAATACTGCGTTCGCCATATATCGATTTGAGATATCCATATATTCACATTTTTTTACCACTGCACATTAGTTAGATTTTGACATATGGATGTTGTAAAAATATGTACTAAAAAGCTTTTTTATAAATTTGTTTTTTTATATATTTTATGATTTTAGCTTATTCAATTCTGTTTAAATTTAAATATTCATCTCGCACTTTATTAAATATTTTAAGAAATAGCTTGAGCCGTTTTTGTGCATTTTAAAAATGTATTTTTAATCATGAACTAAAACTGCATTCATTCATTTATTTACTCCAGTTAAAGATATTTTTTCCTATACTTTTAATCTAGAAACTTAGGTTTTCTTTAACTTAACGATTTACCATCGAAAGTGTTAATTATGCTGTTAAAATATTCTTTTGCAATACATCAAGTTATTTAAGAGAATTGCAATGTACTCTGAAATGCAAAAGAATTTCTACGGTTTTCTCTTTTTTTAATATCTGCATTTATAGAAACTTCAAGAAATCTTTTTTTTAAATTTGTGAAAAAAAAAGTAATTACATAAACTTTGCCGCATCTTTTCAGTTATTTTTAGGATATAAAGCTTACTCTAAAAAGTAAAATGACGACTTAGAAATCGTAAAAGAAGAACTTTAAATGTATTTAAATGGCAAATGAACCGAGTAAATGAGCAAAAAAAATAATCTGCCACTATAATTTTATGTGCTATGCTTTTAGCCTTTAAAAGTTTTGCTATGCTTTCTTTTCCTAAAATATTTTCTTTGGTAACGATGAAGGAAATATTTGGATTGTTAACTAAACAAAATTATTTTGTATAATGGCTTTACTGAATTATATAATATTTATTTTTTTTTGTATTTTTTTTTTATTTTATAAAAAGAGATTTCAGAAGTGGGTCAATAAAAAAATAATGTAATTTAAAATTATGAACAAGAAAATTAACGTTAAATTCTACAATGTATTCAACATTACTATTGTTAATTAAGTATATTTTGATGCTTTTTATAAATATTAACAACAGACGTAATTGTACATATGATGTTTTTTTTTTTTTTTTTTTTTTTTTTTTTTTTTTTTTTTTTTAGATTAGGTGTTCTTAATTTTGTAATTAAGAGACTATACAAATGAAATTTCAAAATGTTATTTTGTATAATATTAAATCTTTTGTTATATATAAGTGGGCTTGTAAGTACTTTTTCACGTTTTTAAAGTCAAAAATTAGTCATGAAAATACACTGTCATAGAAAATATAAAAAAAATCATAATCCCGACGGAAAATAGGTTACTTTAATTTTCCTTTGAATTGGATTAACATTTTATCATATTTTTAAGAATATTGAAAATAAAAATCTTAATACTACTTTTTACTTTCATCCATGATTAAATGTATACACAATATATAAAATTTTTAATAAGCAAATTCATGAGCTAGAAATCTTTTTATATGTAATTTAAAATGAAATACTGATTTTTTTTAATTTTCCTCAGGAAAAATACTTTATGCGGAAAAGAAAGTTTTGATTACGTAAATACTTTAAGTAAATATAATCGCACTCTTTATAAATATATAGTAGAAATTTTGGCCAATAGTAATGTAATAAACACAATAACAGGTAACTCAAAAAAAGAGGACAAAACATTATAAATCCTTTAAATTTTTTAAAGTTGGCTCACACTAACTCTTTTCAATTGAAGACGAGGAAATCGTCTATTTTAGAATACCATTTTATTTTTATATAAAAGCCAACATAAAAAAATTTATTATAAGTCAGTATAAAAAAAAAAAACCCTTTTGCCTATTTTTTAACACATTTTGATGCGTTTATAGCGGAAGGCAAAAAAATCATATCAGGCTAATTCCATGGGTTCTGTAGTGTAAGTCACATAACTTATAAATTGCTATGCTTGTTAGCCACCGTTATTTTCGAAAAGTCTGCTTGGCCTTATTCAATTAATGAGAATATGCCAATAAAATTAATCACATTTTTTCGTTCTATAATACTGGTAGCCAAAAATCGTAGCCTGTGACTTACACTACAAGTACTCATGGAAATAGCCATCAATATTTAGCTTTTAAAAGAGTTATAATTTTCGGGCAATAGAAACAAGTCGGTTAAAATGAAATAGGATCCTAAGAAATATCAAAATTTCGAGGAAAACAATATTTTTGTAAATAATAAAAACTATTTAATGAGTAAAGGAGATGATGCAATGAGGTCATCATCTGTAAATCATCAGATTCTTTGAAAAAAAATTTTTAAATTTTAGACTTAACTTGAAACATTTGTCTATCTGATATTTCACAAATTACTCGACCATCATCTTGATAATCGTTTCACTTGTCAACAAGTAAGCCAAGAGCAAAACTTAGAAACATAGAAATATACATAACTGTTCGAATTTATATTGAACTGTCATAATAAATACAATAACAGAGAATGGGATTTTATAATTAATTTGAATATGAGCTTTACATTCAAAAATTAAGAATAAAATTACATTTTAGCATGTTGCTCCGACAAGAGATATTTAAACAGAACTGAGTGCAGAGACATATGCAGTGCTATTTGTTGTCCCGCATAAATCAGGCCTAAAACTGCTCTTGACACCAGTATTTTAAAGTAATTTTCTTTGTCTTTTCTAAAGGCTGAAGTACCTTCGATGAAATAATCGGAAATAAATTGTATGTATTTAGTGATATTAAGACCATTAAGAGCCCTGACTTACGCGGGTCGGCTGAAAACACTAGGCTCATGAGAGCACTAAAAAGTCTTATGGCAGCTTTGTGACTGCCTGCAACACCTTATCTCCAGATGTTATGTTCCTTATTGACCGACCATTCCATAATACCCAATTTCCCTGTATATGGATAAAATATTTCTATACACAGAATTTTTTCTTTTTTTTAAACGGAACTTTAGTGGTCGAAACTCATGCAAAAATCTTCCTCATTTATCTGATAGTACAACTCAAAATGAATATGAATTTGCATTTTTGTTAAAGTAACATATACAACATTAATAATTCTGCAGGCAGAATTATATGACAGTCAGAAATTTTTAAGCTAAGGAACATAAATTATTTCAAAATTCTCGGTTCAAGCGAACTATTTACTGAGCTCAGTGATTGTCTCGGTGGCCGAAATGATTATAGGGCTGTCTTTGTGCTATGGCTTTGTAAAGTTTTCAGTGTTTCCATTGCAAAAAACGAGAAATTAGTGAGCTTCACATTCCTCACAGTGTTATTTGAATAAGGTATTCTATACGTTTCAATATAAATAAAATCTCACTGATGCTTCAAAATACTTACACTTCATAACGACAAGAAGTACGAGAATTTGAAACTACAATAATTTCAATTTTTAATTTTTCTTAATTTCGGCACGAAATATGCAGAAAATAATAGAAACACTAACTGGAAAAACTCTAAAACTTTTATTTTTACTCATATTTCATTGTCTGATTTATACTCAGGTTTTATACGCGTCAAAGAATTTTAAGCAATTTTTACCAGAATTTTCATACGGTAATATTTATCTTACTTAATGAAGAAAAAAAAAATCCATCTTATGATCTATCTTCCAATACTATACGAAATTTCCGGTATGAAAACACTAAAAATCCAATGAAACAAATGATGGGTACGAACCCAGACACTGCCTAAAAACTGAAAAATCTCAGATCAACAGGACAAGAATTTAAAAAATAAAATTTCGAAATTTCCGTAAAATTTATATGCAAAACGTGTAATACCAATACAAAATCAAACTTTTCGCACTTGTTCTAAATAATACCAATTTTTTCTTTTACTAACATAATAACTCAATTTTTGCATTTTAATACTTTCATTTTCTCGCGTTAGATTTGCTTCGATATTCAATATTTTCATAATATATACCTCACATTTTTATCACGTCATACAAAACTTTCTTTTCCTTCCATACTAACACAACCTGAGAAAATGCTTTCTCATAAGGTCATACTTTATAGATACATTCTAAAAGTTTTTCATATATGATAATAATCTGTGAGAAAGTTAATGAAAAAGAACCGTAAGAAGTTCATTTTTAAAACTTCAAAGTTTGAAAAATGTTAAGAGATAGTGCTTCCGAACTAAATATATTCTTAAGGAATCTTGTGAATATTAAAACTAGTCATAAGCATAAAATATTTTTTTTATTATTATTATTGGGGTTATCTGAAAACTTTTATGTGCATGAACAATGTGCTAAATATAATTCCACACTTATTCCAGATATTCAATATATTTTTAATTGCTATATTACTACAAAATAAGACGTTTTTCAAGTAAAATAAGGTGTACATAAAGTGTATAAAAGATATTATAGCTTTAAATTATATTAAGTTTCTTTTTTTTTACAGTAAATTTTACTTTACTTTATATTTTTATTTTATTTATTTTTTTTTTTTTTTGTGATTGGCAAATACACTGCTCAAAACAATTAAAGGATATTGCAGTTTTAGGGGGATTTTGTATCTGGGAAACTTTTTAGCTGATTGATACATGGTCGACAGACGAAGTAGGTTATATGACAATAAATTACACATGTTTGGCAGAAAACAATGCATTTTATAGCGCATTTGTGTACAAAAGGAAAAAAACACAATTTGTGCATATAAGAAAAAAAGAATAAGAAAAGGTGTTTTCTTCAAAGAAAATCATTTTCAGTAGGGGGTATGGTTTCCACGGGCGGCCAGCAATGTTGAACACCTTTGAGGCATGGACTCAATGAGGCTATTAATGACGAGTTGGAGTATTCTGCCCCACTCTTCCAGAAGAGCTCTTTCCAGTTCTTAGAGAGTTTGTGGGGGTTGTTGGCGGCCAGAAACTCGTCTTCCTAGACCGTCCCAAACATGCTCGATTGGATTTCTGTCTGGAGAACACGCTGGCCATTCCATTCGAACGATTCCTTCCTCGAAAAGGAAATCCTCTAACAGGTTTGCACGATGTGGCCTGCAGTTATCGTCTATTAAAATGAAGTTATCTCCGATTGCTGCAGCGTAAAGGACTACAATAGGTCTGAGGATCTCATCCCTATATCCGCGACCAGTCAGAGCTCCATCACGAATGATGTAGAGGTCAGTGCGCCCGTCAATGGAGATGCCACCATATACCAACACTCCTCCACCGCCAAATCTGACACTTTCGTGCACGAACGCAGGATTATTCCTACTGCCACGGTCCCTCCAGATGAAAATACGCCTATTATCCGGATGCACAGAAAAACGGGGCTCGTCAGAAACCAGAATATTGCTCCATTCATTTCTCCGCCAGTTAACATGCTCGGTTGCCCTCTCCCTGCTGTCGCGACGATGCTTTGATGTTAATCTAACACATACCATCGGTCGGCGAGCATACAGACCTACAGCATGGAGCCGGTTGCGGACAGTCTGAGTTGAAATCGTGGTGCCTGTAGCCGAGCGAAGGTGTTGCTGGAAAAGAGTAGCGTTCATGTTTCGGTGTCTGTGAGCTGTTAACGCTAAATACCGAACTTCACTGGGCGTTGTTGCCCGTCTACGACCTTGCCCTGGTCTTCGGCCTGGACATCCACTCTCCAAAAAACGGTTCCAGATCCTAGAAATGACACTTCGTGACACTCCAATGGCTTGCGCTACTTCGGCTTGAGTTTGGCCCCCTTCTAACCTACCAACAATTCTCCAAGTTTCTGAATCTGTCAAATGACTTCCCTGAGACATCGTACTCATCGAAACAAAGCAATCACTGAATGCCGATCATATTTTTCTTCATTCTCTTTTATCCAGTTGAAAGTCAAATTTCATTCGCTGCCGCTGAAGCGACGTTTTTGACGTCGAACTCAAAATTTGCATACTCCACAGTTTGAAAACTAGAAAAATTTGCATTTGTGATTCTCTTCTTCTATTTTCGGCAAAAAAAATTCGTTTATATCTTTATTTTATATAAAACTAAATATCCTTTAATTGTTTTGAGCATTGTAATTAATAAATTAACGGCAATTAATTTCTTATGGTCATTTTAGAACAATAAGAGATGAAATACTACCCTAAGTCGCATTTAATTATAAAACAAAACAATTTGGAAATTGCATGCTAGGCGTAGCAAATGTGGTGCGTTCGTACTATAAGGAAGTTCTAAAATTATTCAGAGTTTAGTGTTATAGTATAAAGTACTTTGGATACAGTAGAGTATCCGAAATCTTTTGCATATCCCTGTAAATACTATCTGTTTTCTATTATGAAGGAAGTAAATTGTAGTAAATCCCAGCAACTATATGAATTTCGTAAAATGTTAAACATTTTAATTATATTAAAACGCGCCCCAAACAATGCTTCCCTCTATACTTGTATGTAATGAAATACTTTTGTGTAGCCTTGTAAATTAATAATAAATATTCTTTGCAATACAGATTGTACAGAATGTATATTTCAGGATATACTTCATAGATACATATCAATTTCATTATGTTCGAAAAAGTGTAACACCACTCAAATGCACTTGAAACTATTTTTTCCCATTAGCCATAATGTAATGAAATACTTCCCAATGTCCCTGCAATTAAACTATGCATACGATTTTCGTAAAATTTTAAATGAATTGCCAAAATTATCCAACAATTATATATTTTAAATTTCAAATGTTTCCGTTGGGTAGTGTTTGCTCTATTATATGCGGAGAGACGGACAGACTGAAAGACGATAATAGGTGCTACGTATTTGCATAATTAAGGACGCACAACGGGGAAGAACGTGGGAGAACGGGGAAACGGGGAAGAACGTGAAAGATCTGGTTTTGTGTTTTGTAAAGAAATGAAATAGAACTGTCTGGAAAAATCGATCATTGACAAGGAAAATTAGAAAAAACCTGTTTTAGATTTTTCGGCTAGCGTCATCTGATACCATATAGCGAGTTTATACATATTTTCTTTGTTCGGGTTAACCTGAAAATTGGTATGTATATTACCTACTAGTACAGAGTTATAAGTTATTATGTTTTTTTATATAGGGGAAGATGCGGATACTTGAGCCATTTTTTAAATTTAAATTTTTTTAAATTTTTTATAATTTCTTAGAACAAAATAAAATATTGAAAATGAAAATTTGATATTTTTTCTTCAATTGAAAACTACTTTCAATTAATTTTAAACTATTTTTCTATGTCTAATAAATTTTTACTTTTTCTTTTACATCGTGGCTCAAGTATCACCATGGAGGGGATACTTGAGCCAGATGTCACATTCACACCAGTATTTTGCAAAGAAAAAAACCGATTAACCATATACGCGAAAAAATGCATTAAACTTTTTTCAAATAAATTTGGTCGAATTTTCTGGTGTCGTTGTGACATTTCAGAATTAAAATTATGTGGTAGAAAATTCTACCAGCAGAGCTCAAAGGGTTAATCACTATACTTTCAAAATGGTACCAAGGTATGTGATTTCTTTTTTACATGTTCAGAACTATAAATATGTTACCATGTTGCCAGTTTTAGAAAGAAAAATTGACAAACTGTAGAGATAATAGGGGTGGCTCAAGTATCCCCTATGCTCAAGTATCCCCACTCTCCCCTAAATAACAATCCTTCAGGGAATTCCGAAAAAGAAAATAAATTAAACAAAGAAAAGAAATATTTTTCTTAAATTGCGATAAACATACATTTTCTCTGTATTATCTCTCAAATTATGCAAAATTTATTGTCGTTACACTTCTCCATGTTTTATATAACCTCAATTTTAAAATAGGAATTATTCGAAAATTTTAGCATAAGTTAGTATGCTATTATAAGAAAATTCATTTATTCTGCCTCTCTCTCTATACATATCTTTATCGATTATTAAAGCTAACACATAATTAAAAAAAAATCTTTGACAATCTTGAAATGACAAATTTAAATTATCACACTGCTTTTTTCGAAAATGTATTAACGCCGTTTTTTCAGCTCTATTTTCCCATTTCCCATTTAAGATAACAAAAAACTAGAAATCTGATATAGGAAGCCACACAACGTATTTTGTGACTAGATTCCTTTACAGTGTAACGTTCGTGAACAGTAATAAAATATAAAATAAAATCTATAAGGGACTAAAGCTTTATTGATTTTTACATCATCTGTCTTTTTTAAGCGAACTTCTTTAAAAGAAATGGTGTTATGACGAAATGGAGATCCATTTTAAAAGAAAATAGTGTTTGAAAGGTATTTCTTGATTTAGTTTTGCTTTTTTTCAAAGAAGTATCAAGTGACATACATTTTAGGCATCTTTGCTTCAAAATAAAGTTCAACACTCTAAAAATAATGGAATTTGAATTATCAAGTTTTATTATTTACACAATTTGTTAAAAAAATAATGCAAAAATATACTATTCGTTGGTATATTTTAAACCTTCAGTCTCCGTGTCTCCTATAGGATAGGCATCTTTTTTTTCACGCACATGAATAATGTTACAAATAAAGAAGTTGGTGTGAATGGAGGTCTAACAGATATCAGAACTAAATAAAATAAAAGTTTGTTTCTTTTAGCGCTTTTTTAGCGAGGCATGTGTTATAATAACTCCTTGAAAGTCAATGGGATAAAATATGTCCCACTTAGTTTTTATTGCGAAATGTCACATTGACATCAGAATTTTAGAATAAAAATTTTCATTCTATTAAGAACCTGGAGAAAAGCTTTTATTTGTTTTGAAATAAATTTGCTTTTAATTTCTGGCGTCATTCAATCAATTCAGAATTTTAAAAATAAAAGTGATTTGCCTCTCAAAGGGTTAAAATGGGTTACAGGAAAGATGTACGTAATTTAAAAAAATGAAGACGTAAATAGTTTTTTTGTGTGTTAAGATATCATTTGTAGAGCCCAAAAATAATAAAAAAAATAACACATATATTTATTTCCATTATAATTATATTTGCAATTCAAAAATTATAAAATAAAATAAAAAATTCTAAGAAATTGTCAAAAAATATGCTTTTGTGAGTCTTCCTGTATCATCAAATTTTATATGCAAAAGATGAATTTAAGTTTTTATCGTTTTTCAATCTTCCTTAGTTATCAGTTTGCTAATATGAACATAATTTGCATAACTGAAGTTAAAAAATATATGTAAATAAACCCTGGTGTCTGAAGAGATTAAGGTGCAGGGCATTTTCATTGTAAAAATATTGAAATGTTTGGCCGACGGCGAATAAATTTTAACATACAGTCGAGTCTCTATATAACGAAATCCACCGTACCAGTAAAAAATTCGTTATGTAGAGAAATTCGATTTTTAAAGAATGCCGTTAAAAATCGTATTTAATGTGTGAAGTTAGAACAAATATTATTTTTGATCTTTTAAATTCAGAATTTGAAATGTTTAAAAGTAAAAATTAACATAACATTTTATTTCTTAATTATTTAAGCTGTTTCAAAAAAGAGAACTGATTTGAAAGCTTAATGAAAATCAAATAAGGAAGACTTGCATTCATTTCAGACGAAGAAGTCTGTAATTTTTTGTTGTTTTGATTTTAAAATATTTACGCTCTCAAAAAAATGCTCAAATTTTAGCAAGGAATGAAAAATTGTAGCTAACATTTTCCTCCATTTGAAGGCCTCACTTATGTGCCTCTCATTGATTCCTCTCTTACATGTGTATCAATCCGATTGATACTGTTTTGAGAAGGATGTGGAAAGGTGTGTGAGAGGTGGGATGAATTCGTTGGATTTAAAGAACAAGGAGAGAAGTAATATAAAAAAAAAACCTCAGAAGTGACGATAAATAAAATAGGTGATGGAAAATTGATTCCATATGATTTCGAAGCTTTTTAAAACTAAATAAATTAAGACCAATTTATGAAAAAATTCGTTATATGGAGAAATTCGATGTATGGAGTTTCGTTATAGAGAGACTCAACTGTATTTCCGGCCAACTAAATTTAGACACCAGTAGTTTGTAAAAGATTTCTTTGAGTTAATAAGTATCAGAAAAAGAGAGCAGAAACACTTTTAAATATTAGTAGCATCAAAACTCAAGGTATGTACACACAGTGGAGTTATGAATAAAGAGAAGAAATATAGTGTATTTTCTAGCAGTCGTGAGTGAAGTAAATGGGGAAATTGTCACAAGAGGACGGCTGGTTATTTAACCGAATCAACAGTTCAGCAACTCTAGATAGTAGCTTCAAATTCAATAAAAAATCTCCGTGATTTTCGTAAATATAGGTCTGTGTATAGTGTAGAACGTGTAGCATAATCATGGTTCGTACGGGTCCTGGTATTTTATGAGCAGGAAATTCTTTGATACCAGTATTTTCTTATGGAGAATCCCTGGTTAAGTAAACCAAAATTTCACTCTTTTGAACGATGTTTATTTTTCTATAAAAAAATGCTGCGTATATTACCTGGAAAATAACGGTACCCGTACGAACCGTTATAATGTAGTAGAATGTGTGAACCACGTATATGTATGGCTATATTAGTTTCTTTGGATAAAAAAATCCCATATATATAGCATAACGGATTTTAACTAAATTTAACGCCAATTTCAGAAAATTTCACGAAGTGAAGCAAAAACAGCAAATCGTACTGTAAATAAAATTTAAATGTATAATTCATGTGATGAAATATAGGAGTTTGTATTAAATGATGTTTAACTGCGCATTCGTAAACGATAATAGTTTCTTATTTTCTTTTTTGTTGCAGTTTTGGATCGATTCAGGTTGTTATTTTTTCGGATTCGGACAGTTTCGAGTTGGACTCTTATAGGTCAGTTTCGAGTTAATCCGCTTTTTGCAGAAACTCTACCGTATTTTCTGTGTGGACTAAGAATTAATGAATGAAAAAGAAATTCCTGAATGCATATGTTTAAAATATTACATTTTTAATTCCTAATGAATTTGTAGAAAAAAATAATTAGTGTGGGGGAGATGGTAGCATATGTGAACTAAAATATACCTTCTTCTCATAGCTGAGTTAAATTCTATGAACAAAAATTACTTAATATAGTAAACCAAACTTATTTTACCCCTGATATTTTCTTTCTAATGACCTTAACAGTTTTTTTTATCTTTTTGAATTGTTTTATAAATTAAAAAAGAATCTTCTCATGTGGCCCACTTGCGGGGTAATTGTAAACCGACATGGGGTACATGTCAACGTAAGGAAAAATATCCTTAGGCATGCTTTTTTATTATGTTATGTATTTGTCGTCATCACCATTAGTTATATCATTTGTTTAATTCACCATAAAAAAATTATATATATTTCTCCAGATTCTGTTTAAGCAAAAGATTATAAAATAAAAATAAGTAGATTGTAAGGAGGGAGGCTTAGATTCGTGTGATTTTAGTTGTTTTAGTACTATACATTTTGTAATGTACTGGGCACTATACTTGGAAGTATAATGTTTTTTCTTAAATAAGGCAAGAATTACGGTACCAAAATTCTAGAAATAATGTTTGAAATTCCTTGAAGCGTACGAACCTTGATTATGTATTTTCGAAAACGATAAGAACCCGTTGTTTTCAAAATTTATATAAAATTAAAACAATGGTTCATTAATACAAATGAGCCGCCAACAATAAAAAAGTTCCTAATTCATAAAAAGATGTACCGTAATTTCGGGTGTATAAGCCGCGGATCAAACAATTCTTTTTGGACCCAGAAATCTTATATAGTGATTGAAGACAAATATTTACGGCGATCTAACTAGTTATATTTCTTTCTTAAAAAATTCTGGGTCGAAAAAGAATTGTTTGATCTGCGACTTATACACCCGAAATTACAGTAATTAGATTTTTTTCGTCGTTTTTGTAATACGAAGAACAACATTTCAAATTGAAACCGTTAGACAGAGACAAAGCCACATATGTATACTTTAACTTAACTCCTTGCGGGCGGTGGTTTCATAGATATACCACTTAATTTTAATTTCCAAACGCCACATTCGCACCGGAATTTTGTTAAAGAAAATTGCGTTTTATTGAATGAGTGAAATATGCCCCCCCCCCTTTTTTTTTTTTTTTGTTACAAATAAAGTTGTTTTCGAATTCCGGTGTCAATCATTAATTTCAATACTTAAGCAATGATTTTGCCCTGCCCCGCAAAGGGTTAAAGGTGTCGAAACCTTTAATACATAACCTTAACCGATATCCTATTTTTTAACTTAAAATTTTGCTTCTTTTACAATTTGCTTTTACTTTCAAAATAAAACAATTAGTGTTTTCTTTAAATAACAAATGTGTGACAGTATTACAAGAATTGAATCAACGCAAAAAATTTCAGATTTAATAAACGTCTTTTCGCATTTTATTTATTCATTCTTGAAATTCAGCACATTCAGATATACTTGATATAAAATTTCGTGCTTTTATTTAATTTATTTTTCTTTATTTTATTTGTGCGTTTGCACATTTTCATTTCTAGCACGATGAACAAATTTATGTTTTCCAATTTGCCAAGAACATTCCTTTGAGTCACAAAATAAATCAAACTTTATCGACGTACAGATACTTGAAGATCTCCAGCGCATTCTCTTAGATTCAAAAATGTTATGTAACATGTAAAAAATATAATAATCATTTCTGCAATTTATTTTCGCCTCGATTTTCATTTCTCATTTTTGAAGAGCTCTGTTTTTGTAAAGAATAAAAATAAATATATAAAAAGATTTTTTAATGAATTTTATAAGCGCAGTTTTTTATAACCTTATCGTATTTCCACCAAACCAATTTTAAGAAAAAAATATGTCCTCAGTTATTTTCTATTTAAAGTTTCGCTTATCTGAATTACTTTACGTTTAAAAAAACGAAAAAAAAAGCAATTGTGTAACCCTATATTTATGGCAATCTTATTTTTTCAGCAACATTCGGATACATGATTAAAAATATTTAAAAAATTATTCAGCCATAGATTTAATTTACAAAAAACAGCCTGTAAGGAGAAAAGGGATTTGAAGTAAAAAAAATTATAATAAAATAATAATAATAAAAAAATTAAATCTTTTGAAATTATTTAAACTAAACTATTTGAAAATATTGTTTGTTATGGTATTAATAAATTCTGTTGCAGAAGTTTATTAATTTATATACACAAGAACGAAATAACACGCGCATCACATAACGAAAATAATAATATTCGAAATAATTTCCAACAGCTTCAGAATACGGTTAAGAAAAATTACAAGGTGAAATGTGCTGAAATAAAAGTTTAGAAAATGTTTAATGGATTTGAAAACTAAATTTCTGCAAGTACTATATGTATAGCTCAAAAGTAGGCAGACTAATCAATTTCGTAAAAAATTGTCAACTAGGGTTTGTACGCTTTAAAGAATTTAATGGACTTTTATCGGAATTTTCGTCGAGTAATATTCGCCTTATTTAATGATAAAAAATCTATTTTGAAATATAGCGATCAGAATGTTTAGAATTTTCTGTAACTAAAACAGATGAAATTTGTTTAATTCCCTGATGCCTTCGAACCCTGTCAACTACGTTAGAAAGGACTAAAAATCAGCATTGATAATGTGGGAATAACGCATTTATAATATGCACTTACAAATTAGTAACCCCCGTTTAACAGCACCAAAGTTTTAGAGTAAATTTCTAAATCATTTTAACACTATGGCTTTCGGTGACCCCACGTTGGTGTCATGCGAAAACTATGGGAGAAAACGTCTGTGACTCTACGTTGGTAGCATACGGAAATTATTGCGCAATCTCCGGTGGCTCCACGTTTGTGCTTCGCAAAAATTAACAGGCCAGCAACGATGAGTCTATAGTGGTGTTCAGAACTGTCGAACAACGCTAATATTGCAATATCTTGCAATTTCCCAACGAGCGAGTGGCCAAACGGAAAAGACTTACCTTTCGACAGTAGACGATAATTTAAATTTAATTGAGTCTTTTTTCTGGAAGTTACCAGTAAATTATGTGTTATGTAAACTTAAATGGGACAAGAATATTCTAAATGTAATCCATGTACTTTTATCGTTGCTCTCTTTGAACAGGGGAGTAGTTCTCTCGGTATGCGATGAGTTGAATCACGCAAGATTTTTTTCTGCTTCAAATAAATTCTCATTGCTGTAGTTAGTGTTGTACTCCCTGCTTTCCAAACAATACTTTTTTCCGTTTCTGCGTGCTCTGTTGAACTATTAATAAATTAAATTACAGGAGTATTAATTTAATAAGATACCCAAACCTCTGCCCTTCGACAATGGCAAGTGAAATAGAAGACATAGTTATACGTGGTGAGTGCGTAAACAGCTTATCTGATGTTCCATTGAAATTTAAAGATTGCAAAGAACTAGGAGATATTATGTCTTCAGAAAAAGAAAATGAGGGAACACCTTCAAATGAATCTGAAATACACAGACGGAGAATTCAATGAACGCTACCGTTGATAAGTGATGCGGAAGAATCAGACTAATATAACAGTAGAGAGTTGTCTGATTTCAATTTACCGAGAAACAATAATGCATTTGATGCATTCCGTATTCTAACGTATTTACCTGATATACACGGAATGTCGAGAATATCGTTAAACAATTTCTAGGAAACAATTTATTTAAATTTTCGTAGCACCGAAATGAATAGATACAACAATCAAAATTACTCCAGGAGGAAGCCCGATAAAAAAAGTGCAAAATGTGTTGATGTTATGGTAGTTGAATTTAAAAAATGATTTGGTCTTACTATTCTTATGGGAATCATTAAAAAAACAAGGATGGACGATCATTTGTCGACGAATCCACTACTGGAAACTCCAATACTTGGCAAAACGATGTCTCGCAATAGATTTCGTCTGATATTATCATTTTTACACATCTCGGTTAATGCTAATACACCTGATAATCCCGAAGTGCAAAACTCTTCAAAGTACAAAATATAATTTATTATGCCACAAAAAGTTTTGAAAAGAACTTCAATTTTAGCTAAAATGTTACAATTTATAAAGGAATGATACAATGGCGTAGACGAATGAATTTTAAAGTGTATAACACATAAAAAATTTCGAAATGTGATATACTTGTGTGGATGCTATGCGATTCCGTTATGCGATATATTTCTCGTTTCAAATACTCCAGCCTTAAAAAATCTTTAAAATGATGCAGTGATCTGTTGAAAAATATTTGCGGAAAATATCACCATCTATACAAAGATAATACCATCAATACTCTACTATAACAGAGTAGAACCTACGGAAAATTTGCTTGCGAAGAAAGTTCGGGTTTATGGAACGCTGCCGCAGAACCGAAAATTACCGACAAAATTGAAAAACCACCAACTAAATGTATTTGAAACCAAATATCAACGAAAACGAGACGTACTCGCGCAAGTATGGAAAACATCGAACATGAAAATGATAAGAACAATTTCTACCTACACAACACCATTTGACACGGAAAAATAAATGCAAAGAAACAATAGTATGATAAAAAAAAACAAGTGTTTTAAATTATAATAAATAGATGTTAGAAGATGATCGAGCGAATCAAATTCTAAGATAATATCTTATATAGAGGAAAACTATAAAGTTGCAAAAAAATGGCATTATAGCTGTTTAATTGCGCTTTAAACAATGCCTTCATATTGCAACAACATTACAATGCAGGATACAAGAATCTCCACTTTCATGATTTTTTATTAAAAATATGCGAATCGTGGATAAAAGATCATTCATCTGTTGGTGAAGAGAAAATTGATCTCCCAGTACATTACTTACTTCAAGTCGTTTTTGAATCAACATTTTTTTTCGGCCACATAAAGTAACACCAGATGATACGTATTTCAGAAACGAACAGCCAAAAACGCAGAAAGTCTCATATGCATTATAAAAAAAAGAAAAAAAAAGAGTGAACTTATTTTATGTGTAATTCTTTTGGAGTTGCGCTACACCTTAGAGATTGCTTTGTTTCGTTTCATTGAAAAAAAGATTAATACTAAGTAACCAACAAAATATAAATAAATAGAGAGACGTATAATGCAAAAAAAATCTTGTATGTTTTTACATATGCATATCCTCACAATTTTGTGAAAATAGAGATATAGGATTGAGAAATTATAGAAACCGACGTTAGCCCTTTGAGCTCTGATGCTACAAATTTCTACCACATAATTTTAATTCTGAAATGTCACACCGGCACCAGAAACTTCAACCTAATTTATTTGAAAAAGGTTTAATGCATTTTTTCGTGTATATTGTTAACAGGTTTTTTTTCTTTGCAAAATACTGGTGCCAATGTGACATTTGGAATTTTGATAAAATTTACCCACCAGAGCTCAAAGGGTTAACCCATTAGTGCCTGAATTATTTTCTTCGTTAAAATTCAAATTTTGCATTTTCCCACCACTTTTAAAGCAAGAATAACTTTTATCTTAATTTATCGAGGACTTTGTCTGGACAAAGAAAGTATTTATTTATACTCCTTTTTACTGGTGTGAAATGCACTTACTTGAATTTTTTTAAACTGTTTCAAAAATGGGACGCTAGGCACTAATGGGTGGCTAATTCCATGAGTTCTGTAGTGTAAGTCACATAACTTATTAATTGCTATACTTGTTAGCCACCGTTATTTTCGAAAATTCTGCTTGGCCTTATTCAATTAATGAGAATGTGCCAATAAAATTAATCACATTTTTTTTTCGTTCTATAATACTGGTAGCCAAAAATCGTAGCCTGTGACTTAGCATATTCACAGTATCCGCAAAGAAACTCTTCGGGGGTGTAGAATTCTGATAGGGCCGACGCGTTTTCACGTAACTTGGCGATAATTATACTTGGCGTAGCGATAGACGCTTCCGACGAGTTTGATTTCCTTCGGAGCCGAGTACAAAGTAAACCGAGTAGAAAGTAAAAATTTGTGTTTAAAAACTTTTAAAGAGTACAGCTTTCAGTAAGACACGTTCCATCCAATGCAATGCTGCAAGAGAAAAGTTACTTTGTACTTGGTTCGGAAGGAAATCAAACTGCTCGACGTAAGCATATCTATCGCTCGCCAAGTATAATTATCGCCAAGTTACGTGAAAACGCGTCGGCCAATCCCTATCAGAATTCAACCCTCTCGAAGAGTTTCTTTGCGGATACTGTGAATATGCTGTGACTTACACTACATGTACTCATGGAAATAGCCGGGTTAAGATTAGTAAACTTGGCGATTTATTGTCTCTCAAGAACCTAGAAAAGCTGACGGTGGTAAGTGAAATGACTAAAGTTCTACCGACGCGACAAGGAAGAATCTAGATTAGCAACGCGGACGGTATGGTGTTAAAGCATAAAAAAAAAGATTTTTGTAAAAATGAATATTGAATAATTTATTATTGGTCTTTTTTATTTCCTTTTTCATAAATCAACTACAATCTGGTTTTATAAGTGATTATTGTCTCAGGGCGGCAGTTTTTCTGTTCAGTACTGTCGCGTCTACAAATTATTTTCAAACTGACAAATTTGGCGAAATTTTCTGAAATTTTTTTTGCATATACCAAAAATAGGGAAATTTAGAAAATGATACGATTTTTGCTAATTTAACACGTTTAAATTAAAAGTAAATTTTGAAATGCGTCAGAACGTAGGCAGTTTTCATTTTAAAAGATCTGTAATAGGTCAATTTTTAAAAATAGTTACGTTGTTGGCAATACTTGTCAATTTCGGATAATTTATTTAAACGCTAAATAGCTAGATTATGTGTTTGACTGTACAAGCGTATTTGTGAAAACATATACTCCCCTTTGTGAGTTGGCGTAAACACCCAAGGTACCTTGGTTTTCGAGGTAGTCGGATTGCGAGGGCCATATTTTGATTCCAGAGGCGGGATTTCAGGACTGCATGGTCACTCTGGGAAAAGGCAACCTAAGGTGATAAGACCTGCACCACGAATTGACAGAGGGGGAGAGTCTGAGAGGAGAGTGCAGGCCTTGTAGAGGAAGACGCTGAGACTCTCAATGTCGACACGACTCGCGGGATCAGCATGCAGCATCTTCCAGATTTTCTGTCAGGTGTGGACAGAGCCCCTTTTCGCCAGGTGGCTTACTCCCTGTGTTCGCTTAAGTTGGGCATTTGTGAGCCGACTCCAAGTTGGGTGGTGACTGGAGGGCCCCTGTTGACCAGAGGGAAGTCGCGATTTGAGACCATCGTGGTTGCTGGTTGCCTTCTCGCGTGCCATTTCTCCTACAAGGGGTAGCCCGAAAGGTCTGATTTCAGGCTCCCCTCCCGCAGAGAGCCGGGTCGGAGGTCACTGGCTAATGCGGTGGTTCATCGAATCGTACACAAAATTTCGGTCCGATTCGGATCTTGTGTGTCTATGCGCTACCATCCACGATGCTATTTCCCTAACCAGGACTCGCTTTCGACTTTTTTGAACGATTTAAGGACTTTCTCCAGGGATGCCAAGTGGTACCTTCTTTCTGTTAGTGGTCCCCATTGGATGGGGAAGGAGCATTCGTGCTCAGGTACTATAGGGTCTTTGAGGTAACTATAGTTGGAGGCAGATTCTTGTCTGGTCTCGCGCGGTTTCAGGCAGAAAAGTGTGGTGGGGAGCACACGGAGCTCCGGACGTCCCAACTCTCTAAAGAGGTGGGGTATTTGACGTCTAGGTGGAGTTTCATGTGACCGCTGGGGGTCGCTAACCCCCTGCGTGAGCTGAAAAGTACCGAGTGTGGGGGGGGGAGATTGGGTGAAACAAGAAGAGTGGGCCTATGTTTGTGTTGTCAGGAGGGATTTTCCCGGTTCTTTCGGGTTCCACTAGGGAACCTAGTTCTACCGGGTTCTCGAGCAACTGATCTGAGCTCTTGAGTCGGTACGCAATATGTCGTCCTAAAGTCGGTACCATAAAGGAGTGAGGGCGAAAAATCCCTGAGCTAGGTCGTGACTATGTGATCATGGAGGTCTTTTTTGTTCTTCCCGAGGTCTGTTTAGAGGAATTTTTCTTTCTGGTTGAGCTTCAAATATGGCTTTTCTCATCATAGTAGTTGAACTTAAAGTTTTTTCAAAAAGCATCTCCCCTCGGGGGCCTGGAGCCTTTTTAGGTGTCCAATTCCTCAGGTTTGTCCGGGTTACATGAGAGGATTAAAGGGAAGTGGCCGCTTTTTTCTTGGTATGGTAATAACTATCGCTCGTTTAAGAATAGGTCTACGCGACGTGCGCTGGGCAGTGCACCACAACCCGTCAGTGGGATATAAAGTATATCTTAATTATAGGATAATTAATTAAAGAAATTAAAAGATATTTTAATCTACAAAGGGGGGTATAAAGTGACGTCCCCTTTGTGGATTACATTATCGCTATTTATTTTTTCATAATGCGACTTGAAATTCTGAATTTTTCTTAAGGTGCGTAAGTTTTTGAAAACAAATAAGCAACTTACTTCATTCAATTATCGAAAAATAAAGAATAATGAAGTAACGGGATATTATGTAATAAATTAAGTATTTAGAACATATTTAGCTTCTTAACACTTTGGGGACGAGCGACACGCATACGAGACGCAAAAAGGCTTAAGAACCCTTGTTTGTTCCCGCCGGTTAAATTATACTGTAAAAATTGCCTTATCTAATCAGAGCATTTTGTCGATTTAATAAGGTGAAAATTTCTGTTTTTAAAAACCGGTGACAGAACATTAAAAATTTCGTAAAAGGCTCCCGTCGCGAAAGGGTTGAAACAGATTTTTACAATAAAAAGCATATCCAATGTGCAAAACAGTAACTTTAGTACTAAGAAGAAGTGGTACATTTTTATAAAGTCGGAAATTTTGCATCAAACGTCGCAAATGAGGTGCGTTCGTACTGTAATTATTTTTATAAACATTCTTTTTAATAAAATATTTGTTGCACTCTTATTCAAAAATGGATGAACACAAAACTTATTACGATTACATTTATTAAATTCAGTATTTCGAAAAAAATATGACTTCATCTTAAGTATCATGTAACCAGCATGGCAACCTAGAAGCATTACCTATCATGAGATATCATTGCGTTATTTACGTATCATGGGATTTAATAGAATGAAGCAAACATTTCTTAATATTTTTTTTAGATTTTGGATTCGATTTTCATAAAATGTGAAATTATTTGACAATTTCTGCAAAGTTCATATACATTAAATTTCAAACTACTTGTATGACCAGTTTTTGCGCTGATATATGCGGAGAGCTGATTAAAATGTTTTCAATAGAAAGCCAATATTTCAAAATATTGGCTTTCCATTGGAAGTATTTTTTTTAACAAAAACCCATATTTATATGTAATTGTTGATTTCTGTGGCAATATTTACAGTGTAAAAGAAGTATATGCAACAATCGTGTTCTTGTAATTCAAAACACAGCACCTTTTCTACAGAAATATTTAAAGTCATTCACATAAATCACTGTTTTGAGAGCTATGATAGATATTGTATTAAATTTACGAATAACTATCTGCAATGTTAATGGTTTGTAATGTCCAAATATCAAATATGGAAAGAGAACATTTGTAAGAAAAATGAATCGTTTTCAAAAATTAAAAAATAAATCCTTTTTTTTTACGGATATTTTGTAACCCTCGTTTGCGAAAATTCTTCATATGTTATTTATTAGTTTAGGAAAAACATACACTCATTTTTGTAGGATTTTTTTTCGAATAGTATTATTATACATTTAAAATGTTTTATTTTTCATTTCTTATAATTAAATTCCTTATAAAGGCATCGTATACCAGCATTTATTTTAATAAGTCTTTTATTTATTGAAGTCACTCGTATTTACAGGTTTTCAATACTGAAGATCTGAACATAACTCAGCAAAATACCAAAATAAATACAATGTGCAATTTTCTAAAAAAAAGACTACACCCACAGAAGAAATTTTCGAAATGATCATAAAATTTTCTTAAAGCAAATCTTGAGATAGGAAACCATTTCTACTAGATTTTTTTTTCGTGCCTGACTAAATTGTGCTCTTTCGTCCCTAAAGAATCAAACGAAAAATGAAAAGAATGAGAAAGAAAAGTAAATATCAATGATGTAAGAGAAAAAAGTGTTTGTTCTTTTCTGTAAAGACAAATACATTTCTGGGATTCTAGAAAATGGAGAAATAAAAAACATACCAAATTATCCGATATCGAAGACATTTTTGTTTCGATCTTTTTATATTTGAGATAGTAAAGATAGAATATTTACTTTAAATATAATGTTGCTTTTCTTATTAAAGGCGAATGTTTAACCCAAATTTAATCATAATTTTAGAATTCTTTGTATTTCATTACATTTAATTAGCTGTTTATATTGAGATATTTTACCTGGATTCATCTTATTAAGTGTTTTACTTATTGAAGTATTTACCAACTTTTAGTACTGAAAAACTGAACATAGTTCAACACATTAACAAAAAAATATATATAATGTACAATCTTATAAAAAAAGACTATATCCACAGAAGAATTTTTCGAAAAAAAACATAAGATTTTCTTAAAGCAAATCTTAGAGATAAGAAAGCATTTCCAAATGATTTTTTTCGTGATTGACTGAATTGCGATTCTCTTTCCCAAAGAATCAAACGAAAAATGAAAAGGATGAGGAATGTAATACAAATGATGTATCAGAAAAAGTGTTTGTTCTTTCCTGTAAAAACAAAGTCAGATCTTGATTCTATAAAGTAGATAAATAAAATCCAACAAAATTATCCGACATAATCGAAATTTATTTTATTTTATTTTAGGCTCGAGATAATAAAGATACATTGTATTTCTTAACTATAATATTGCTTTTCTTATTGAACTCAGACGTCTAATCCAAATGTAACCATACTTTTAGAAAGCTTCGTTTTTCATTACATTTAATTAGATGCCTTACATTAGTGTTTATTACCTGAATAAATTTTAAGTTTTTTATTTATTAAAGTATTTACCAATTTCAAATACTAAAAAACGAAACGTAATTTAACAGAATAGGAAAAGAAACGTGCAATCTTTAAAAAAAGACTACACTAACACAAGAGTTTTTCGAAAGGAATATGAAATTTTCTTATAGGAATCTTGGAGATAGGAAAGGATTTCCAAATGATTTTTTTCGTGACTGACTGAATCACGCTTTTTCTTCCCTAAAGAATCAAACGAAAAATAAAAAGAATGACGAAGGAAATACAAATCATCTAAGAGAAAAAAATGTGTTTATTTTTTCCTGTAAAGACTATGACAGTTCTGAGATTCTATAAAGTAGATAAGTAGAAACTGACAAAATTATCCGGTATAATAGATATTTTTAAAATATTATTTTAGGGTTAAAATAGTAAAGATGCAATTTTTTCTTAGCTATAATGTTGCTTTTCTTATTAAAATCGGATTTTTAATAAAGTACCTTTATACCTTATAATACCTTTAGACCTCTTTTTTTTCATAACATTTATATAGCTGCCTTGTATTACCATTTTTTACCTTAATTGTAGTTGCCAACTTCCCGATTTTTTTCACACCAATATTTTCCAGAAATACTTGGTTTGTGCAATCGCACAATTTACGCAATTGAATAAAGCGAACATTTCTAAAAAAAATACTGGTAAAGGAAAAAAAAGGAGGTTGGCAACTATGCTTAATTTGTTTTATTCATTTCATTATTTATTAACCCTTTGAGCTCTAATGGTTCAATTTTCCACCACTTAATTTTAATTCCAAAATGTCACAATGGCACCGGGATAGTCCCAAAGTTTATTTGAAAAATGTCTAATGCATTTTTTCACGTATATAGCAAACCGAATTTTTTCTACGCAAAATACTGGTGCCAATGTGACATTCGAAATTTTGAAGAAATTTATCCACCAGAGCTCAAAGGGTTAAAGTAGCTCTCAAATTTCAATACTGAAAAGCTGAACGTAATTCAACACAATTCAAAAGAAATATAATATGCAATCTTGTAAAAAAAAAAAAAAAAAAAAAAAAAAAAAAGACTACACCCACAGAAGAATTTTTCGAAATGAACATAAATTTTTCTTAACCTCTTGAAGGGCACCGGTATATTATATATACCACTTAATTTTAATTCCCTTATGCTACATCGTCACCGGAATTTTAGTATTAAGATTTGCTTTTCACAATGTACGCGAAAAAGAGCTTTTACTTTCTATCATATAAATCTGTTTGCGAATCCCGGTGTCAATCAATCATTTGATCATTTGAGGAACATAAGTGATTTGCCTCCCAAGGGGTTGAAGCAAATCTTGGAGATTGGTAAGCATTTCCAGAAGATTTTCTTCGTGTCGGACTGAATAACTTCTTCTTACTCAGGGTTCGTACGGGTCCTGAAATTTCATGACCAGGAAATTCTTCTGCCCCAGCATTTTTATATAAATAAAACTGATTAAACAGGGCGAAAATTTTGCGCTTTTCAACTATATTTAATTTTCTATAAATAAATGCTGGTATCTCGCCTGGAAAATAACGGTACCATTACGAACCATGTTACTTAAAGAATAAAATGAAAAATAAACAGAATGAGGAAATTAATAAAAAATGTTTGTCCTTTCCTGTAAAGACAAAGTCAGTTCTGGATTCTATAAAGTAAATAAATAAAAACTAATAAAATTATTCGAAATCATAGATTTTTTTTATTTTATTTTAGGCTTGAGATAATAAAGATAATTATATTTCTTAACTATAATGCTGCTTTTCTTATTAAATTCGGATGCCCAACCTAAATGTAATCATACTTTTAGAACGGTTTGTTTTTCATTACAATTAATTAGCTGGCCTTATATTACAGGGCTCCCAAATGGTCCGCGAATTGAACATCAGTATTTTTTAACAGAAAATTTCATAATACGTTTGAACTAGAATCAACTTCCAAACGTGGTTTCTTAACAATTTGCAAGAAAAATCTAAAAAGAAAATTTCTCTAAAAAAATTCTGATGTTCAGTTCGCGGACCATTTGGGAGCCCTGATATTAGCATTTTCTATATGAATTAATTTTTTTAAGTTTTTTTATTTATTAAAGTATTTACCAATTTCCAATACTGAAAAGCTGAACCTAATTCAACGCAATAACAAAAGAAATGAGCAATCTTTTTAAAAAGACTACACCCAGAGAAGAATTTTTAGAAATGAACATATCACTTTCTTAAAGCAAATCTTGAAGATGGGAAAGTATTTCAAATGATTTTTTTCGTGACTGACTGTATTGCGCCTCTTCTACCGTAAAGAATCAAACGAAAACTAAAAAAAAAATGACGAAGGTAATACAAATGATGTAAGAGACAAAAGTGCTTGTTCTTTCCTGTAAAGACAAAGACAGTTATGGGATTCTGTAAGATAGCTAAATAAACACTGACTCCAAATCATCCGATATCATAGATATTTTTTTATATTATTTTAGGTTTGAGATAATCAAGATATTATATTTTTCTTAACTATAATGTTGCTTTTCTTATTTAACTTGGACGTCTACCATAATTTAGCACGTATCCGCCACACCTCTCATAAGGCTATTTCGTACCAGAATTTATTTTAAATGAAATATGACTTACTATTGCTTAGCATTTATTTGACTTCTTTTTTACTATAAAATATCCGGTCTGAAAAAAATCTTAACTGAGCTGCGGCGTATACACGCGAATTTACGGTAACCCGAAAGTAACCATACCTTTAGAGCTTTTTACTTTTCATTGCATTTAATTAGCTGCCTTACATTAGCATTTTTTACCGGAATTCATTATATTAGGTGTATTATTTATTGAAGTATATGCCAATTTTCAGTACTAAAAAAGCTGAACATAATTAAACACAATAACAAAAGAAATATAATACGCAATCTTGTAACAGAAAGACTACACCCACAGAAGAATTTTACGAAATGAGCATAAAATTTTCTTAAAGAAATTCTTGGAGATAGGAAAGCATTTTCAGAAGATTTTATTCGTGACAGACGGAATTGCGCCTCTTATTTCGTCAAATCAAACGAAAAATAAAAAGAATGACGAAGGTAATACAAATAATATAAGAGACAAAAGTGTTTGTTCTTTCCTGTAAAGTCAAAGACAATTATGGGATTCTGTAAAATAACTAAATAAACAGTGACCAAATTATCCGACATCACATATATTTTTTTAATTTTAGGTTTGATATCATAAAGATATAATATTTTTCTTAACTATAATGTTGCTTGTCTTATTAACACTAGAAAGACCGTGATTTTTACTCAAGTTTAAGAAAAATATTTAATACCAGAATTTGTATTTAAAAGTGTTTATGTAATTTAATTAAACCTATTTTCCTCTGCGCCTTTTAAATTTATTTTATAAAGAGATTTCTGGTTCGAACAGAAACAGATTTAATTGGTAGGGACCAAAATGGCCCCTTGCCGTTTTCTAGTGTTAAACTCGGACGTCTAACACAAATGTAACCATAATTTTAGAACTCTTTATTTTTCATTGGATATAATTAGCAGCCTTTTATTAGCATTTTTTACCGGAATTCATTTTATTAAGTATTTTATTTATTGATGTATTTACCAATTTTCAGTACTAAAAATATGAACATAATTCAACACAATAATAAAGTACCGTAATTTCGGGTGTATAAGCCGCGGATCAAACAATTCTTTTTGGACCCAGAAATTTTATTTTGTGATTGAAGACAAATATTTACGGCGATCTAACTAGTTATATTTGTTTCTTAAAAAATTCTGGGTTGAAAAAGAATTGTTTGATCTGCGGCTTATATACCCGAAATTACGGTAAATATAATGTGTAATATTGTAACAAAAAGACTACACCCACAGAAGAATTTTACGAAATGAACATACAATTTTCTTCAAATCTTGGAGATAGGAAAGCATTTTCAGAAGATTTTTTTCGTGCCTGACTGAATCGAGCTTCATCGTCCCAAAAGAATCAAACGAAAAATGAAAAGAATGAGGAAGGAAAGTAAATACAATGATGTAAGGGAAAATGTGTTTGTTCTTTCCTGTAAAGAGAAAGACATTTCTGGGATTTGATAAAAACTGAAAAAATTATCCGATATCACAGAAATTTTTTAAAAATTCTATTTTAGGTTCGAGATAGTAAAGATACAATATTTTTCGTAATTTTGTTTTAATTATTCAATTCCAATGTTTAATCCAAATTCAAAAACATACATCTATCAAATTGATTTGGTGTTTAGCAATGCTAGCTAAAAAATTGACCATAAAATATACATGTTATCCCAAATATGACTATAATTTTAACAAGAGTTTATTAATAAAATTTTATCTATAATGAGATAAATGTTTATATGTTTATATGCAATACAAACTCTAATACACACAGTCGTCAATATAATACTAACAGTTATCAATAAATGCAGTTAAACAATAGAGTTGAGACTGGGCCACATGTGAACAGGTCACATAACTATAGCTATGATAGATTAATTTTAAACACGATTATTCAAATCGGTAAATTAATTATAACAGATGTAAATTTTTGATTTTGTGTTGAAAAAAAGTACGGGCCAGGATTCGAACCAGAGATGTATTGGTAATTGTGTAATTTCGTGTGCAGCGATTTTTTGGAGTTCCATATATTGACCTTCGATTTATTCTGTTGAACTGATCCAGAGTATCAGACCAGATAAAGTGATCGTTGAGGTTAATTGGGTGAAATAGTCCTCCAGTGTTCGTGTCCGGGATGGCTCAGTTGGTAGAGCATTGGCGGCTTCAGCCAATACATCATTGGTTCGAATCCTGGCCCGGACTTTTTTCACCCAAAAATGAAAAATGGAAAATTTACATCTGTTATAGCTATGGTCATCGATAGACATCAAATTCATGGCACATAATGAGAATTATAGTGTTTTTAGGTAAGTGCCAGATGTGGCACACGGCGCAATGGAGGATTAAATGGAAAAATATATGTTAACCCGCGAGTACTCGCGACTTTTTTCATAACGTCAGTAGTCGCGCTCGGTCTTTTCGCCGCTGGCCCCCCGCATACCAAATTTGTAAAATAAAAAATATTTTTCACCTATTATACGAAAATAACATTACAACGAAGATATAAATTTGCAATTTTCTTAAATTATGTATTTTATTCATAAGATCTGGAGTGATTGGAAATAGTAAAAATGAACTGACATTAGTGATTTTTACGTAGACTTTTTCGCCAATTTCAACTTTGTTTCTAAAAATGTACCTGAAAGAAAAACAGAGGTGTCCTGTTACTTCACTAAGGTGGTCGAGAAAGCTTCAAAGTCAGCTACATGGTAGATCTTCATTGTATTTGTAATGCGATACAAATTAGGAGAAGATAAGTTATGCGGGCGGCGAAAAGACCGACACGCGACTACTGACGGGTTAAGCAACTATCGCACGCTGTATGTTTTTTTTAACATTGTGTACTTTCTAATGTGGCGACATTTATATCAGCTTTCTTTATGTTGTAAACTGTTCTCAAATTGTTGTTATTGGTCTGCAATATCTTTAGTAGTTTGCTCTGTATTGGAGGGAGTCCATAAATTACTATTGATCTAATTTGTTATTCATTTGATGTATTTTCATTTAATACTGTTATAATTAAATGAGTAATTTGGAAACATTGTCTGTCAAGATTAAAGAAACAGACAGGTGAAATAGAGAGATGTGAACTAATTGACAGCTTACTGCATCAAGCCTGTGAACATATAAGATTATCTCACTATTTTCTATCTAGATATGTACAGCGAAAACTGCTATATCAAATATAAAAGTTCATTCATCTCTACTTTTCATTGCTTTCATAATAACATCATAGCGGTTATCAGGAGGTTATAAAGAATTTAAATGAAAAACGAAAGTAAATATATTAAAAAAGTAAATACCATTATCTCATTTTACATGTTTCCTGTAAAAATGAAAGCACTTTAACTACTTTTCTACAGTATAAATATGCAACATATTTCGATGGAAATAGCCCTTTGTCTTCCAACGTAAACATCAATGATCTATTCATTTATCTACTAACAAAAGACTCTCGGCAGTTTAAGAAAATAAAGATATCTTTATCATAGTACAAAAATATGTATTCTATTCTTAGAACATAATACGACATCGCAATCCAATACAGCGAAGAATAAATTTGACTATTATTTTATAGTACCTCTTAACGAGATGGTTATTTTGTAATTTTCTTTTTCATAAAGAACAACGGAAATTATTATCGTCACTCATCCGATGTTTAGAAAGAATTGTTTTTATCAGCATTTATAATGGCATTGAATATTATGACGATTAGATATTTTCATTTTTTTAATAAAAGATTTCATTCTAAAAAAAGGTATATCGAAACCTCTTTTTAATAGTTTAAAAGCAAATATATATTTTTAAAATAATGAATATGTTGATTATAATAGAAGGTAGCATTAACGTTTATAGTTTGCCAAAAAATGCCTTGAAAAATCCTTCTTTATTACAATCTTTAAAATATGTTTTTTTTTTTTTTACATTTTAAATAAATGGTTAAACAAATTTATATTTTGTTGTTTTAGTCGTACATATATTTTTTTAATAAAGAAACAATGTTTAATGTTTATGCTGCTAGGCATTAAATAGTAAATTTAGTAAAAAATATTTTAAATTACTATTATAATTTTATTTCAATCATGCTGATTGTTCAGTTAATATTTGTATAAATATTATTATATACTAATGTTATTCCTAATTTATGTTTAGTTTATTTATCTATTCTCGGTATTTATTACACATATAATACTGACACACCATCAATAGCATTTTTATCGTTTTTGCTACTTTGATGTTTATCGAATTTTCTAAATTACAAATACTTTGGAAAAAACTGAAGTTAATTAAATATTATACATGCATTATATTAAATCGTTTATTATGATTAAGGTTAGTAATTTGTGAGAAAATAAAAGGAAAATATTTATTAATTGCAATTTTTAGTAACAATTTATTTTTAAACTGGGAAGAATTGTCGGTTCAAACAAATAAATCTTTATTTTCTTATAACATTATTGCATTTTTCAAAAAAGTAAACAAATACATGATATTCAAAGTATTGAATATAAAATTTGATTGAAAACAAAACTACAGTACTACTGCTTTATTGATAGTGACTTTTTAAATCTCACTCCCTTCTTTATGTTATGTAGCTAATAAATATAATGATACTAATAAAACATAATGATGGGGAAGGTTTGGTCAGCAGCTGTCATCCTTCGTCTGTCATCAGTTAGATGTTCTAACTTACTTAAGAAGCAGTGTGTCATTTGTGGCTTCCAGTGGTTATTGAAATAAAGAAGCAAAAGCTAATGAACAACATGTAGTAGGAACATAGTTGTTCTCGTACCACCTTTAAGTCAACTCTCCAGGTGGAAAATTGTTCAATGTATTAAATATTTTATAATTTCAGTATCACACACTGCAACTGCACCAACAAAACACAAGCCCTCATACTTTGGTAAAATGGCTTTGCTCCTGAAAGTGATAGTTATGTTTCACTTGTGGTGGAAAGAAGCGACATAATTTAGAGGACTACAAGATTTCTTCTTAAATAAACGCCGGATAGTTTACTATATTTTTTCATTTAAGATCATATATAATCCATTGCGATGAATAGTTAAAATATTCTAAATATTTTATTCTTGTATATTTGAAACAGTAGCTCATTTTGAAAGTTAAGTTTTTTTTACGTTTACATACCATACAATTATCTTTTAAACAAGCAATTGATACACATTTCAACTATTAAAAATGGTTGAGTGATTTTGATTCACTATTTATTTCTAACGCATATATGCCTATTTACATTGATATTGTATTAAGATGTATGGCGACGTTAGTGCTAATAATAAAACAGATAATTTTTAATGTCATTGAATCTTTTTGTTAATATAAAGATTATTATGTATGTTTTAAAGTACATCTTTTAATATGCAAATTACTTTCTGAAAAAAACTTTTTTTTTGAGAAATAGAATGTTATTTATTTAATATGAAATCATTATAAAAAATAATAACTAAACATTATGAATATAAATATAACGACATTCTTGAAGCACATTAATTTTAACAACTTATAACGATAAACACTTATAAATCATTCACTAGATTTTTTAGGAACTATCATATTTTTACAATATAAGATATGAATTATTTAAAATAATAACAAAAATTCATCTATTTCAAATATAAATACATATTCATTAGTTTATTACACCGTACTCGTTTCCGAACTTAATTAATTAGGCAGCAAAGAAGGTCATCAAATTCGAAATGTCTGCTTTCTGACACATTCCTACATTTAATTTTAATCTTAGACAGATTTTAATTAGTATCTGCTTTTATTGAAAAAATTTAAAATCTAATAGCGTTTACTATTTCTCAAAAAATGAAAAAACAGAAAGTGCTCTCAACTCTGAGCGATTTCTGAGGGGACATGATTGAAGGGCATTATAAGATATATCTTATAACTCGATATATAATACATTTGTCAAAAAAGATGGGTGCTATAAAATCAATTCAACAGTCATAATTCCAATTTCATGATTCTCATTGTAAAAATGGTTTCGTGAATGTGAAGACATTTTCTTGTATTTGAGCAAAAAGAAATATTTGACTTTAATTAGATTCAAGTTACTTAAATTTTAGCACACAAATATCTTTTAATTTCATCCTTATTTATTTTTTATAAATACTCTTTTATTTTAAAAGCCAAATAGAATAAAATGTTATATTATATTTTCTCAAAAAAATATTTTATGGGTAAATGTGTTAAGTTATTTTAAGCGAACAACTTAAACCCTATTTTCCTTAAAAATCGGACATTTTTTATTAATGTTTAATAGTTTAGATGTTAATAATAGTTTCTAATACTTTGAAGAATTAACAAAAAAATTTATAATTGCCAAAAAATTGTTAACAAAATTGCAATAAGAGTCATACATTGCGATAACTTTTCACATAATCACCAAAATCTACTTAGATAATTATCGGAACACAGAACCAACTTGTTTAAAACAACTTTAAAGTATTTCCATTTCTATTAAATCATTTCAGAGCTGCTGTTTTTTTTTAATGAAAACAATATTCGAGATTAATTTTTCCTCCGGGTTCAAAGTCAGTATGATTAGCGAGTGCGTAAACCTGTCGGTTACTTTTGTGACAGGAAAATTCCAGACCTCACTTGAACATTTGCAGCAATTAGATAAACAGAATTGGTCTGATAATATCATGCAAGAGAATAATACATTCACTTAATATGACAGGGCTTTGTGCTGGATGGTTTCATCTAAATTTAGTCGAACTCAAAGTGACAAAAGTGAGGTTATTTTTTTGAACGTCTTGCTGTTTCAATCGGTTTGATGTATAGCCGAAATTATACTACATACCCGCACAACTGCTGTAAATAGCAGCTCTGTCTGTACTCTGGGTGATAATATCCATTCTACAATAATTACTTTCCAAATGCTGCGGCTTAAAACATCATCCATTCTTGATAATAAGTTTTTTTCTGAAATGTTTGTACCAATCATTCATATTTAAATAAAGATAAAGGAATTAAATAATGAATAAATTTTTCAACAAGATGTTTTCCTTTCAATTTTATTGAAATTAATGTTTGTCTCATAGCATCTTCTTTCACTTCTTTTATCATGGCGAGTTTTGTTTCATTTTATTTATTTTTATTCCATGCGTTCTAATCAACATTATATAAGTTAATTTATGTCTTAAGTAAGTAAATAATCATTTTTTCCAAAACATCCAAGAGAAGTTTGGCAACATTTAAAACAAAATATAAGTTTTCTTTTTTTTAACAAGAGGCTTAAATTTATGCTATATCTATATTTTCTGCAGCGAATAATGTTAACTATTTGTAAATATGATTCTTAGACACTCACATGTAAGAATCTTCTTTCCAGTTATCTCTCGAATTGTAGTACCACCGTTTTACTTTTGTCATTTATGCACAGCGATCATGCTATTTAATGATGTATCTGATTAAAACAATTTTCAAAAATTCTAAAAATTTACTTGTCTTTCAAATAAAAAAATCTCCTTTTCTTTTTAGAATACCACTACCTGAGAATGTTTCACATTTCAGGCTGATTTTTTTACTGTTTTTTTAATCCCTGTCCCTCAAAAACTTGACTCTTCTCTTTATACATACAGAGTTTTAAATTAAAAACTTTAAAACTGAACATAAAACAAATGTTCTGTTTTGTGGAACAATGAAAAATATTCATCTAAATCCTTCCCTTGTCCTCTGAAAGGTATTTTCCCCTTTTTTTGCCTCTACAAGCATGCAATTTAAAATCTTTAAAACTCTGTCGTATTTGTAATATTCTAGAAACAATCAATAAAAAATCAGGTAAATACTTTCTAACCCCAAATTTATGTTTCCTCTAAAAAGAAAAAAAGTGTGAGGGATTTCTAAGAATACAGGGATTTTTTTCACATTCTTTTTTACTCTGAGAAGTTTAGATTTTTCTTCTTTTTTAATATTTTTGCTAAATTCTCAACTTACTTATGAAGACATTTATATAGATACATTATTGTCATATTTAAAACATTGTCAATATGACAATGTTTTAAATATGACAAAACAAAAATTATTTTGGCATGGACAGAAACATAAATTTAGAATTTAACCGTTTTAATGCTTCAAAAGAGGGAAAGAGACACTATAAATTTTCAGAAAAAAATAGGAATAAAAAGTTGGAGGTACGATATAAAAATGGCAGAACGAATAGTTAAAAATCCAGTTATTTTCTTAGAAGATTGGTCTGTTTTAAAGTTTTGAAGCAATCGCGTGTCAAAATATTTTTGACTGTTTGTAACACGTAATCTAATTTCCGCAAAGTATCAATACATTCATTATTTAATTCTATTTTTCACCTGAGTTTCATACGAGGTTCCAAAAATAAATGAAAATACCCATTTTTTTTAAAAAACTGTATTCGACTAATTTATATTATCACTGATATCGCATAAATATCGAGGTCTCATTTATGGCTTAAATATCTTTTTTACACTGTTTTGTTAAAATTTATTTTATCTTGTAAAAAATGATGATTTACTAAAAACATATTGTGAACCAGAGGGTTAATATCTAGGCATTTCTTAATATTTATATATTCAGTTTAATTTACTATCTTAAGTATACGTTTCTAATTTTTTTCTCAAATTAAAGTTTTTGTTTGTTGTTATTCACCGAAAATTATTTACAACATTGAGATCAAATATTTTTTCAACATATCGTGAACAAAGCCATAATCATACAAGGAAACTATCAAACATTTCTAGTGCTTAGTATTCAGTCAAAAGCCATTTTACTCCAATGTATTGCACTGCATTTCACTGGAATATTCAAATATGAAAAGATTACATAGCTTTGCAAAGTGTTTCAGAAAATGGGTACTTCTCAAAAAAAAATCTGTAATAGTATTCTAAACATTTTTGACAAACAGTTCCGCGAGAAAAAAGAAAAGAATGCAATTCTTTTGATGTGGTATTATGTGCATAAAAATTGCACATTTTCTTTCCAGAGTAGAAAAGATAAGTGAGTTTAGAGCACTGGAGAATATTTTTACTGATATTATATTTCATGAGTGAATATTCTTTCTATGCCAAAAGCAGGGTTTAATATGTTCATAAGATAGACGATATATAAATGACTCCAAGTTGTGTTCGACGTTTATGTGGTTTAATTTACACCGGTAAAATTATTACCTCAAAAAATTAAAAGGAAGTAATTGTGTACTAAATTACTTTCTGTAAAAAAATCATTCATTATATAGGTATGTATATTACTTTATTATAATAAATTAGGAAATTTATTTTTATTTTCTATTAATTTTTTTTTATTGAATGAATCATAATGTTAAAAACTCTTTTTCGACATTTGTGGTTTCTCCTTTTTGTGTCTGTGTAGAATATATACTTGAGATACTTCTAAATGAAATATACATAGTATGATGAAATTTACTCCTTAAGAAATTTTTATTTAAAATATTAAAATATTTATGCAATTTTTAATGAAAAAAAATTAAAAGATTTTTTTTGAATTATTATTATAAATAAAGCATATTTTAACGAAAATTGTCATCTAAATCAATACAAGCTTATATGCGCAATGTGTTATGAAAGTTATATAGGTTGTTTAACGTAATAGTTTCTGTATAACGCAGATGAAAGTAATAAAAATCATGTTTTGACAAAAAACTTATTTTAATTCTCATTTAAGTGGGGAGAATGTAATATTATCAATGAACATAAATTATATTTTAACGTACGTAGAAATAAAAGTACAGTGTTTAAGCAAGGCAATTAAGCCAAAATTAAAAATATGATAATATACTCATATTAAAGTAAAAAAAAAATTCTGACAAGAATGCTTTTTTGCACAACCCCGTATGTATATATATATATATGTGTTATTTTTAATTCAGTCTGACTTACGATTTTTAGGCCTCAATTACACAGTGTAGTGCACTGCTAAAACTTTCGCAGCACTCTATCAATTCACTCGACTGTTTTTATCGAAAACGGTTATGCAACCGCACTTTAATGCTATTCTGATCATATCATTGCTCATTTTATGCGTAGAATACAGTTATATTGTGGTTATGTAATGGGTTTTTCGAAAAATTGTCGAATAATGCGGAATGGTGCAAATTTTTAAGTCTATTATACAATTGGGAATGCATTGCAAATTTAGCACATAATATATTTCATTTATTCAAAACAATAAATAAAACGCCGTTTAAAAAAATTGGCAAGCTGAGGTATTTTGTCTCATCTACTACTGATGAGTTTAGTGGCAGAATATTTATTGTCGCATTTTATTAAAATTTATTTTACCATTTTGATTAAATGCGTTGCGAGATGTTCTGTCATATGGTAAAAGTAAAATACTAAGATTTTATTTAGTCTTAAAGATTTCAGACATTGTTCATTAATATTTAATAATGTAAATAATATTAATAATGTTTAATATTTGAAAATTTTAATATGAATAAGTTTATATGAGATAGTTTTGTACCACACTTGTTAATTTTTTAAACACATGGTATCAAACCAGAAATAAATATTAAAAGTTTACGAAAAATGATTCATTTAAAATATTTTCAATTGCAATTTTTTATACTTGGCATAGTCTCCCACTAAACTCTTCAATTATACATGTAGTTCCTTTTTTTTATTCAAAACCTATGAACGCTAATCACTTTTCAATGAAACTTCATAATTTATGCTACACATTACAAATAATGTTAAACAAAGAAATATTATTACATAAATTTCTTTCGCTACAGTAAGCTCTGATTTGAATTATCATCAGAAAATCCTAGTTTAGAAACTTAAATGTATTCAAAAGATTCCACAATATTCAAATACGTAAACAGTTTTTAAAGTATTTAGAAATGAAATTCAAACTAATGTTCAGGATTTAATATAATGTTGAGTTAATAAATCATTTCTAATACCTTTAAATTGGAGTTCCAGCTGAGTTAATAAGCTTTCATTTTAGAACATAGTGTGTTAAATCTGAAAATTGGAAAATGTAATGGAAAACATCATTTGATATTATATATTTCAACTTTGATTTAAAATCATTTATATCTCATTCATGATTCATAAGAATTTTAATTTTAGTTTAGATTGAAATATGAAACATGTGATTAGAAAGCATGCTCTCATAAATTAAATCTCTTCTCCACTTTAAATAAAAATATATTAAAATTGCATGCATGATAGCTGTTGACGTGTCATCATAGATTAAACTTCATGAAAAGAACATTTATTCATTGAATTAATATTAGATGAATTGAGCTATATTTAAAAATTCATTTTACTGGAAATAATTTGACCTCTAAAATGTTATCTAAAACTTTATTATTACCGTAATTTCGGGTGTATAAGCCGCGGGTCAAACAATTCTTTTTGGACCCAGAAATCTTATTTAGTGATTGAAGACAAATATTTACGGCGATCTAACTGTTATATTTCTTTCTTAAAAAATTCTGGGTCCAAAAAGAATTGTTTGATCTGCGGCTTATACACCCGAAATTACGGTACATTTGTAATAAATTTGTAGCATATTTATACGATTCACTGTAGTGGAAAAAAATCCCAATAATTATTTTGAATGTCCTTAGTTGAAAATATCAGTGTAAAAAGAAACCTAGATGTGATTTTTTTTTCTCTGCCGTTTTATTTTTTGGTCAAAGACTCGGAGAACCAGGGCAATTCAGATTTAATAATAAAGATAGTATGAATATTAAAATAAATTAATTCGTTTTTTATAACTAATTCAGATATCATGTTATTAATTACCTCTTTGACTATGCTGCCGCAGAAACCCACATAGTTCATACGGTTTTGTAATTTTGGGCACGATTATTTTCTAATATAAATATCTGTCTTATGTTTTCGCTGAAATCCTGTAATTAAATACGATGAGTATCATTATTCTGAAATAGTGGTATTCATATTTAAACCTCATTTGAACTTTAATGAATTTCAGCTACACACGTGGTCAATGAATTATTCATCGATATGAGAGACTAAATTTTGAAGTCATAGAATGCTGCCAGATAAATTTTAGAGTTCTTTTGGGTTTTCTCTGAGCTAAATGTTCTAGAAATAATTATATATTTATATATGTGTGTGCATGTGCAAACATTCTGTGTAAATTTCAATAATTACTTGCTAGAGTTTACTGATAAAAGTATGCTAGAGTCAAATTGTATGTAAAGATAGGAAGATTTTCTCTGGCAGATTTAAGATATTGTGCAATTCCCGTTAACAGCATTAACAGTCTTCAAGAAACAGTTTTCATTAAGTAAAATTTTATTGCTAAATTGTTTCAAGAAATTCTCTTATAAATATTATTTTTCTGATTATTAAATATTTCAATGAAAATTTATTGCATGTGTGGGATTCTGAAAATTTTCCTTCCGTTTATAACGATTCGATTATTTCATATGCATTAATGAAAAGGTTTAGTATTTTTGACACTTTTTGTAACTGAAAGAAAGAATACTGCTTATAAAGTGGAAAACTGCAATTAATACTGAACTTTAAAATAAAGTTTCTGATGTAATAATTTAACATCCACATTAAATATTATTTCAAGATTCTCTAATCCTAGATTTAAAATCTGGTATGGAATAAAAAGATTCAAACCATATATATAAAACGTAAATAAAAAATAATAATTGTACTAATGGCGTAGATCAAAAGCTTCTAAAAGTATTTATTACATATTCATTCCTAAATTAGTTCTGTATTCACATATTATTATGAATTAAATCTGTTCATTTGATTAAAATGCTTTGATATCTCAATTAATGCAATTCAGCTCAATTCCAAAAGATTAAATGCGTGTCATTTTTCAAAATATTTCTATTTGTAGGCGTATATCTTAATCATCAATCTCGTTCAGCATTCCTACTATATTTTATAAGCTTAATTCAATAATATTTTGTAATCAACCCTTTCAAATTCATTGGAAATATTACCCTAATACATTATGCATTTTCACAGTAGATTTAATGGATTGTTAAAAGGGAAGCTGCAACCACATAATATGCGTCTACCGCAGCTGCGTTGAGATGAATATATCATCCGCCTTCCATTTCATTAAATCACAGACAGAGATACCGATAAACCTGTTATTAATAACTGACAAACTTTCAATAGAAAGTCGGAAATATGCAATACCCTTGCACTTTCAATGATCTGGATATTTGCATCGAGCACGTCAGATCTGTATTGGTATATTTAAATTTTAATAAAGAATTATAATTGAAAATTTATATCTCATTAATATGCAAAAGATACTGTTGCTGAAATTACATTTACATTATCTTAAAAAGAATAAGGTTGAAAAGAGAATTATAACTTTGGGTATCGAAAATTGAAAAAATATAATACTCTAGTAAAAATAAGCAATGTATTCTCATTATGTATTATATATAATTAATAAAGCGAAAATAAAAACTCCGAAATTTCTGTTTCGAAGCTATAATCTGATTAATTATTATTATTATTTTTAGCTTCAGAAACAAAAGAAATTGTTACTACTGTCATTATTTATACAAGAAAATGTTTTCAAAAAATATTTTCCTTCTTTTAGATAAAATTTTAACATTTCAGTTGAATTGTTTTGTTCACTATAGTAAATTCAGGATTATGTTTCTAAAATAAAAATATTGCTGTTACTTATCAGGTATAAAATTTATCATACCTATCATAAAAATTTTATCATGTACAAAATACTATATGCAAATAAGCATGCAACTAATATATGCAAATAAATTTCCTTAAATAAGTTTTATGAATTCATGACATAAAATGTATGTAAATGTTTTTTTAATGTTGCAAAATGTGCATACAGAAAAAATTATAATTTGTTTTATTGTAATTTATTTGAATGAGGAAAATGAGTTATCTGTGATTTACAAAATTTCTTAGCAGCCCAGCATAATTTTTATGAATAGGGAAGCCCAATAAAACATGTGACATTCAAAATCAGTGCTCATCGCATTTAAGTCTTAGAAAACTTGTGAAAAAGTGCCTTAAGCCAACCGGATATTTTACATTTTATACTTAAAAACTAGTGTAAAAAAAACAATTAATTAAAAAATGATATTTTCTTAATTTTATATTTCTTCCAATAATTTTACTTATCTTACGATACGGTTTTTATTTTCAATCACTCGGAGCTGACCGGTACGAAAAGAAAATTCCACAGAGGCCAGCTCGATTCTAATGAAACGAAATTGACCGGAGACAATTTGGCAGACCATTCATAGTTCAGGCTTCGAGTACAGAATTCAAGTCCATGTAAAAAAGTTATAAGAACGCAGCAAACAATAACCCCTAATATTTTCTTTTTTAAAATTATTATTATAAATGAATTATCTCATTTTTAATTCTGTCACACTTCAATAAAACCGTAGCAAAGTTTTTTGCTGAAATCAATTATCTTTGTCGATGGAACAAACATTGTCGTCATAACTAAAGAATTCGGAGACAAAATATAATTATAGCAATCCAACTTTGAAAAAATTTCTATGTAGACCATCATTCCAGTATTAAGAAGATTCTCAGTTTCTTAATGTTTTTAGGTAGATTTCGTAAGAAATACTACCTATTGCAATCGCACCAGTTTATCTATCTATCTATCTATCTATATATATATATATATATCACTTTCTTATGGACACGATAACATCTAAAATTCTTCACCAATCTCCACCAAACTGGTACATAAAATCAAAGGGGATAAAATCTTGGCTAAGTTCGTTAATGGGCAAAATCGGACCAAGGGGGTCGGAATAGGGGGAGTTTTTATAAAAACCGAAAAAACGCCATAACTTCTTAATTAAAGTAGATATCGAATCGGTTTAAAGTTTATATTACTTCTTAAAAATGGGCCAAAAGTATATGCATGCCAGATTTTTGATAAATTTAGAAGTGGGCTCAAGGGGCGAAAAAAACAGGGATTTTGAGAGAAAAAAATTCACAACTTCGTCAATTTTCAACATATCAAGTCCAACTAAATTTTTTGTAAATGTTCTTAAAATTATCTAAAACTTTTGTATTTACAAGTTTTTGATAGGACCAACTTTTACGGACGAAAAAAAATTAAAAACGAAAAGAAATCCAACTTACAGAACCTCTTATTTAGGAACTATATAATATGATGCATTGGTCAGTTTTTTGATAAAGACAGAATATATTTCAAAAAAGGCTACCAAAAAGGGTATTTTGAACAGAATTTTCCGAAATCATCGTGACTGAAAATTTAAGGAAGTGTTCAAATAAGAAATTGCGTTTTTTTTCTGACTCGTTTTTAAATCCATTTTTGCTCTCAAATGCATCCAATTTACAGATTCTCTTATTTACGAACTATATAATGTGATGCATTGATCGGGTTTTTGATAAAGACAGAATATATTTTGAAAAAGGCTATCAAAAAGGGTATTTTGAACAGAATTTCCCGAAGTCATCGTGATTTGAAAATTTAAGGAAGTATTTACATAGCAAATTGCGTTTTTTATGACTCGTTTTAAAATCCATTATCGCTCTCAAACGCATCCAATTTACAGATCCTCTTATTCAGGAACTATATACTGTGACGCATTGGCCAGTGTTTTGATAAAGATAGAATATATTTTTTAAAATGCTGTCAAAGTGAGTATTTCGCACAAAATTTTCCGAAGCAATCATGATTAAAGAATTAAGGATGTATTCAAACAACAAATCGGTTATTTTATGACTCATTTTTAAATTCAATTTTTTTTTTCTCAAATGCATTCAACTGACAGTTTTTTGTTATTTAGGAAATGTATAATGTTCTGTTTTGGTCAATTTTTTAATAAATTCAGAATCTATTTCAAAATATGTTGTCAAAATGGGCATTTGAGCTGAATTATTCTTAAGCTGATTCTGATAAAACCAGTTTTTGCAGAAAAATGAAATTAAAAGTTTTTCATAAACGGCCAAATGAAGTTATTAAACTGGGTTTATCTCTAATCATATGTTTTTTGTTGTTGAAATGAGCACTCTTCGAAAGCTACCTCCGCCTATAGGCCCAGCCGACAGGGATTTTTTAAATACCGTGTAAATTTAAATAAATTATAATTATAAATATTGCCAAAAGTATACTCCATACAGTGAAAAAAATACATAAAATTTGATAACTAAGCTATGAACAAAAATGTGGCTTTTAGCCAAAATAATCTTCAATTTTAACGGATACAGAACTTTTAAAAAAATCGTGAATAATCCAAATACTTTTCAACTAATTCCAAAAGAAAACTTTATTTTATACCGTAATTTCGGGTGTATAAGCCGCGGATCAAACAATTCTTTTTCGACCCAGAATTTTTTAAGAAATAAATGTTACTACTTAGATCGACGTAAATATTTGTCTTCAATCACTAAATAAGATTTCTGGGTCAAAAAAGAATTGTTTGATCCGCGGCTTATACACCCGAAATTACGGTACATTTTGGACTAAAAGATGAAATTTACTTGCTTTTATGGTTGGCTTATAATCCCCGTAGAGCTTAGAAAACTGGAAAAATTAACGAATTATTCTGTTTAATAACGACAAAATAATAATAAGAATAATAATCTAGCATGACAGCCAGATGCATCATAACCTGTCTACGTCTGCTGAAACCAAATTTAAAGATTTACCTTGCGATGATTTTCCCTACTCATCGTCAATAAACCTGCTAACAGATGTACATAGAAATAAAAAAATCTTAATAGTACAGATAGTAGTTATAAATCAATTAACAATATACATGCATATATTTAATGCGCAAAGACTAATATTCAAGACACATTTCGAATGATCCGAGAATGCGCAATGGTCAGTTTATTGTATTTTTCTTTCGATGAATAAAGTAAGAAATTATTTTAGGTTGCAATGAAGAAAAACGTTGTGCGAAATCGAGGATGCGTGTTGTAAGGTACCAGAAAAATATCATTTTTCTCTTAGGAAGGGTGGGTTCGAATTCCGCTCGGTAAAAATTCAGTCTCTGATTCCGTCAGAGTTCTTTTAACACAGTTTGATTTCCAATGTATATTATTTCAAACCTGCAAAGCTTCCAAAATTCCTAATGCTATTTTAATTCTGAAAATGTTATTTTATTTAATTGGAACATTTGAGCGATTTAACTGACAATTTTTCTAAAATAATAGAGAATCGCCATTGACTCAACAGCTCTGAATTTGGCTTTGAATCGAAATTGACCCGGACAACTTAGCAGGGTTAAGAATATAAATTATATTTTATTTCAGAAGGAAAAGTTATACAATTTGTTATATCTTTACTAATATGAAGTAAAATTTACCTCGCGCCAATATTTTTTAATTAATGATTTCGCATTTAAAATTTTAAGTTAAAAGTTTTTGCATGTAATTGTCTATTAAATGTGTTATCTACAATTTTTGGCACATATTTTATTACAATTAATCGATAAATCATATATCCTAAGAAATGTAGGTCTTTCTTTATACCCTTTCCTGCGCGTTGGTCCCATGTCGTGAGCACCTATCTTATTTCAAAATTTGCCAGTGGCATGAAGAATATTTCAATAAAATTGTAGTTTGTCGTTAATAAATCTCGGTGTCAGTCAATCATTTCATCATTTTACAAACAGAATTTTTCTGTATCAGAAAGTTTAAAAAAATAAAACAGGAAAAAAAATGTTCATATAAAAATAAAATTGCCTGTGAGGAATCTGTTAGTATTTCAATGCATTTAAATGTTTATCCTCTTCAGTCGTGAGACAAATATTACGAGTGACCACAAAAACAAGTTTAAAATTAGTATAAAACATCTCCAAATAAGTATCAGTCTATATATAGATGCTTATGATATGCATGCATTTATTTAAAATGTCTATAGCCAATTTTATCAATTCTAGAAGGAATTAAATTAGTTTAAAATGTATCCTTTAGTGTCTCCTACTGGTGGCATCGGGAATGAGGGGGTTGTATTTGAAAAAAAATATTTTGACTTTTATTTGTACCGTAATTTCGGGTGTATAAGCCGCGGATCAAATAATTATTTTTGGACCCAGAAATCTTATTTAGTGATTGAAGACAAATATTTATGGCGATCTAACAAGTTCTATTTGTTTCTTAAAAATTTCTGGGTCAAAAAAGAATTGTTTGATCTGCGGCTTATACACCCGAAATTACGGTAAAACGTTTAAGAAAAATCTTTATTTTTCTCTTTTAAAAAATCTGAAAAATTACTTCGCTAGAAAATTTTTAATTATCTAAATCCATGTAAAGAGAAATAATATGTATTTACTTAACCACTATAAAAGGAGATATTTTAATTATTTTAACTATCGATAACAAATATTCTCTAAAAAGAAATCCAATTTTTAAACCATCAAGTTTTGGCGTACAATCCATCAAGTACTTTCTTGTAATTTATTAAATGTTTGCTTTCTTCAGAAAAACTACTATGCATTTGGATATCTAATTAGATGTTAATGCAATTCCAGATATTGGCATGTAAATGATTACTTGTTAAAGATTGAAAAATGAGAGTAAAAATTGTTATGCCTTTTAAAGTATGCTTTTCGTAAAAAGGAACTTTGATTGATTAACAAATAATTAAAAGTAAATTATTTACATAATTACTTTAATCATCCCAATTAGAAAATTTATTTATGTTCATTAATTAATATTTTAGAATATGCTATTAATAAACAAACATTTTTTTTATTCTTAAGTTTCCTTATCAAAAAAAAATCTTTAACTAAATACAATAAATAGCTTTTGTGTATGGAATATTTTCTTCGAAGGATATTACAAAAATCGTATGTTTGATTATCTTCGTATGCACTTTTCTATATCATTTACCTATTTGTGAATAATACAAATTTTCGTAACATTAATACTTTATACTAACTGTGATGTAACTTTAATAGTATTCAGAACAAAACATCATTACTAAGGAAAGTGCATAATCATCTTCAGTATCATGTAAAAAAATAATAATTTAAATAATTTTGTTAACGATTACTCTGTAAATGTAAGATACTGACAAATAAAATTGTTTCGTCGTAATTGTCGTAAACATATTCGAAAAATCGGGATCTAGAGACATTTTTTTTTTACATATTTGCACAAAAATTACTAAGAATATTTAATTCGAAAATACGGTACTAGCTAAAGTAATGCAATTAATCCAAATATGAGTTTAAAAATTAAGTTTTCTGTTTGACGTTCAGATGAAATTTTCTTCTCTGCTATTAACTTTCTAATTATTCCTGCAATCTAAAGAGATATTTTGTAGGTTATTTTAACGTAGGGATAGTAAATATTGCACTTTTTTGTACTATAGGGTAAATACTTTATTTTTTAGACAAGAAGCATTATACAATACAAGATACATTAACTGAACACATTATATAATATAATAATCTAGAAAACTCTGAATGATTCCAAAAACATTCCTTATTTCATATGTTCGTTAAAAATAAAATTTATAAAAATAGTTATTTAGAAAATTGAAAAAGAAAATTAAAAATAATAATAATGTGTTTTTATATTTGTTGTTGTTGTTCCCCGTGGAAAACTGAAACCACTCACGAAAGCATTGCTCAAGGAGGTGCAATTCCCATATAAAACTAAGGATGACTAATGTTGAATATGACTAAGGGATTTCTGAAAATAAATTCTAGACTCAGTAAATCTTTTCTCTCAAGAATATCATAACAGCCTCCAACAAATGGGTTGAAATTCGTTGTATCTTGACGGGATTTAAAATGTCATTACAGTTAATAAAATGTTGATTTAATTTTTAAAAAACTTATGCAGGATCCATACGAGTCTTTAAATTTCAAGTCCTTGAAATTCTTCGGTACCAGTATATTCTTATAGAAAATATCTCATTAACTAAGGTGAAATTTCACACATTTGAATTATATTTACTTTTAATTACAGTGTTGCCAGATGGGCTACTTTTTTAAAATTCAGATTCATGATTGGCACCACTTTTTGTAATGGTAAAATGCGCCTTATTTATTGACCGATTAATAAAAGCGAAAAAAAGGGAATTTTACCGTTTCAAAGAAGTGGTGCCAATCAAGAAAGCTTAATTTAAAAAAGTAGCCCGCTGGCAACACTGTTTAATTAAAACAATACTGGTAGTTCACCTGGAAAATAACGGTACAATTACGAACCCTGATTATAACATTCATTATTGTTAGAAGGTTTCTTCAGAACTTCTGAAAACATTGCAAAATTTCCGTAATCTTAACACTATGTAATATTACGTGACAAAAATGATTTCCCAACAGAAAAAGCTAAGCGATATTTAAATAAATTTTGGTGTCTTTAAAATGGTATAACATGTTTGTCGTTGCGACCATTGCATAATTGATTTCTCATATGAAAATGAAATTTATTTTATAATTAAAGCAGCATAGATGTTGTCCTTTATTGGTCTGTATTTAAAACAAAAACAAAAATAAGAAATTAAGAAATGAAGTAAAAATGAAACAAACATCAAAAAGTTTAGTTTTTATGAAAACATAATATAAATCCGCATATGTGTATCAGATAGTGATTAATATGTGAGATCGTTTTCAAAGTAAAAATTTATGAAATCCATTATTCTTTAATTATTCATCATGAAACAAAAATTCATATTTGAAATAATTTCGAGCATTAAGCAAATGCCTTGCCTAATACCGCTTTTCCTTTTTTTTCATGTCTGAATTTCGCTTTTTGTTGATGAGAATCTAAAGCATAAATAAATCAGATGCATATCCTTCAAATGACAGTAAAATGCGTTATTGAACATTATATAAGAAATTACTATTTCACTTTTCAATCGTGAAAATTGCATTCTAATGGAATTTTATTCCCATCTATCTAAGGATGAATGGAATCACATTCTTTTTTTTTAAAAAAGATGAATATAAATGCTAAACGATTTTCTCCTCTAAGGGAATACATATTCTTATACGCGAGTGTAGCGATGACATCCATAAATTTTAAATAACCCAGACAGCATTTATAGGTCTTTCGAAAATGCTTTCAAAATATTTCGAAACATAAAACTTGATTTTAATCTTTTAAAATATTTTTTAAACATTTATTATTATTTATTTTAACATTTTCTGTAATGTACGACTATCGAAAGTACTAAGATAATAAGGGTTAAAAAGGAATCACTGCAATATTAATAAAAACTTTAAAATATATCATAAAAAAATTATTAAATAATAATATGCTATTGGTTTCTTGTGTGCTATATATTTAATATAGTATACTATATCATATACAGGTATGCATTAAAATATAATATTCAGAATTTTTAAAATTACTAAATATAAATTGATAAGGAAAAATATTTATGGTATTTTGAGATGAGATGCCATATCACATAGTTTTCATATGCACATGCGCTGTAGGAAAGCATATCGCTGCTCAGTTGTAAATAAGAGGATTCTCTATTGATGCTTTAATTTCCGTTTGCGTTATTTTTAAAAATTTTTAGAGGTGCTTTTTATTTCTATTTCGTCTTAGCACTTTTGGTAAGTGTGCAAAAGCTTTTTCGTAACTTCTCTATTTACCTATATAAGTCTTTGTTTCAATATCACAGAAATAAATATGAAGTTTTAGGAGAGTACTGGTACCTGCCCTCTCTGCAAACCATAAATGTCCAACGAATCCGGTTTCTTCATCGCAGTGCGGGAACCGGAATCTTTCGTTGACATTCTTGCTCATACTTTAAGGTATGACGCCGAAAACCAAGTGTTTACGAAAACAAAATTTTCGATATTTCCTATAATATGTGTAAAATGAAATATATTTTCTAATTATATATAAGAGTGCAAACTTTAATAAGAAATTAATGAATAGCAAATAAAATTAACAGGAAATTTTTATAACAATTAAGCCAAACACTATGGCATCTTTATCCAATCTACCTTATTTATAAATGTAAAAAAATGTCTATTTTTTTAATTTATTGTTGTTTTATTTATAAGCATAAAAAATGTCACTTCATTCTTATAGGGTTTTGAAGCGGTAGAGAGAAAAATAAAAATTCTGAGAATTTTGCAAGAAAAGCAAAAATTTCAAACGCAATTTCTCGTAACCTTCATAAAGATTTTAAGATTCGTCAGATTGCTTCGTACATGCCAGTAGCGGCTCGTCAGGGAGTGCTGCATCCGATTTTTCAAACCACTAAAATTTAACAGAATCTTTCATATTATTTATTCGACAAATTTTGTTGATTAAATAAAACTAAAATAACCCTACAATTTTATTGGTGTGAATAAATTGATGCAGCACCCCCTGACCAGCCGCTACTGGTACATGCTATCCACATAAAAATTGACACAGTTTATTACAATAACCCACTTAATCATAATCTACGGATTGAACGCTTTTGCTACATTATTTTTGACAGGGTTATCCAAAATATATTCGGCTTTTTTTTTTTATTTGTTGGCGGTCTTCTATGGAGTTTCGGGGAAAAAATCTTCTCGGAAACCTGTGACCTGTATTATTCTGTTTATACACTTAGAGTTCCAGGATATTTCTTCATGTATTTTTCTAGATACTTAACAAAATGTCCTAAATAGCAAGTGACCGGTCATCTTTGGCTATATAATTTATGTGATTTAAAGCAAATGCACAGCTGTTAAAATTTGACAATTTTGCTGCATCGTCACTCCACCGCTTTTGTAGAAAACGATTACATCATTATATTATGTGGACTTCTCATTGATCAAAATAGCGATACTATATAAAAGCTATATTAGTAAATCATGATTATAGGTATTTTTAATTGTAATTTTTAGACATTCAGTATTTTCACACAAACATATATAAAGGAGTGACGATGCAGCAAAAGTTTCAAATTTTTAACCATGTAGCTTCAATTTGCAAGCTTTCGGATACATTTTTTTAGTAGAAAGATAATTTTTTCTCTATTTGCAGTACAATTGGACTAGTGATGTGTGCAGTGATGGTGTTTTTAAGTCAACTCTTCTGTGTGAGTCTAATAAGTACATAGTTAGATATCTTATTTATTTTGTGTATGAATTTTTTTTTTTTTTTAAATATAGATTGACTTTAAAATTCCAATCCCATATCTTATTCAGCAATATTGACGTTGTGTAAATTTCAATAAAAGGGAAATTGTTACTATAAATTTTCCAATTATTTTTTTTTTCCAAAACAATAAAGATCCAGGATTAATAAGATAAAAAAATGTGCACCACAATATTTGGTATTAAAAACTAGCCAGGAAATCTAACCATCTTTTTCATACTAAAACTTCGGTAATTATGATGCAAGGACAACAAGTTTCCGTATTTTTTTAAAATATCTTTTTAATGTAAATTACATTATCTTTAAGTACAAAAAAGCTATACAGGAAAATTAGAAATATTTTTCCTGTTTATTCACATTTAGTTAAACGATATTTTGTGTTTTAACAACCGCAATGCAGTTACATCCTGAATTAACTGACTTTGTGCTTGACATAATAAAATCTTTAAAGTTTTAAAGTACAGGGCTCCCAAATGGTCCGCGAACTGAACATCAGTAAATTTTAACAGAAAATTTCATGATACGTTTGCGCTAGAATCAACTTCCAAACGTGGTTTCTTGGCAATTTGCAAGACAAATCTAAAAGGAAAATTTCTCTAAGAAAATTCTGATGTTCAGTTCGCGGACCATTTGGGAGCCCTGAAAGTATGTTCTGCGTGTGAAACAAAGGGAATTCTCATGAAAAATTATAAAAATTATAAATTTGAAAATTTAATCCAATTAAACAATGTTTCAAAACACAGAAATAAAATGTACCTGCTTAAAGATTTTCATATCCGTGGCAACGTCATATTTTAATTAAATTATAGGAAAAACGTAAATTTTAAATTTCTGCATAGAGAATCGGATTATTATATATAATTCTATTTTAAGAAGCAGACGTTCTTCTTTCTTTATGCTACATAAGGATATGCAATAATTTTTTTTATTAGAATTTCGATTTAATGCAAAAATTCTTTTAAAATTTACGTCATGCATTATAAGAATACATTCTACTGGATTTTATATTATTCCAGTATTTTCTGTTTCATTCATATATTGCAAAATATTCTTAATAAAATAACTTGAAATATAGTGAATATATTTCTGTTTAAAAACTTTTTCGTTACTATTTCGGCTAATACGTCTTTCGAATTTTTAATCTAGTTGATACCTATTTCTCCTTGGATTTCAACATTATCTTATCTTTAATTAGTAAATCAAGATTATAGATATTTTTAATTTTAACTTTTAGTTAATTAGTATTTTTACACACACATATATATACAGGATGCGTGACACACATACACATATGCGTGATACACATATATATACGTGAAAAGCTTTGCATGTGCATAAAATACATTAATTCAAGAAAATCGTAAAATTCAACAATTTATTAACAAAAGTATTACATTTAGCATCATATAAATAATGGAAAAGCAAATTAGATATAAAATCCGCCTTTTTTCTTTCATGCATGCCCTTAACCGTTTTGGGACATCATGACAGCCGCTCGAAGTATCTCGTCAAGAAGATTGGACCATTCTTTAATCAAGTTTGTTTTTAGACCATCCAAACTTCGATGAAAAAAAAACACGATCTTAACAGTCAGAATACCCCGAGTGGAAAAATCTACATGATTGAAATCTTGCGGCTAAGCAGGTCATTTATCGGTAGAAATGAAGTAGATGTTTTCCTCCTAAGTCATTCAAAAGTCTCGCGCGCGGAAAGGACTGGTTAAAAAAATACTGAAAAAACCTGTTTCAGAATTTTTTTTTTTCGAAAAAGACTTGAGTGCTTTCTGCAAAATTTCGTCCTTATAGTAGAGGTGATTAATTTTGACAACAAGTTTCACAAAAACCAAGGGAGTTTTGTCATCGTACGTGATCTCTATAGCCACACCATTAAGGACTTTGCATAAGCAGATTTCTGAACAAATCATCAATGTTTCTTGTATATACAGGGTGTTTCGCTACCAGACCGACAAACTTTGAGGGATGAAAGTACACATGAAGACAAACATTATTAAATAGGAAACCATGGGGCGCAAACGTCTTCTGTAGGAGCTAGGGGGCATTAAAGTTTAGGGTCCAAAATTTCAAACGATGATAGAAAACAGAGAAAGGGGTCGATTCGTTTGCGATTTTCACTAAAATCGTTCGTTATATTACGATTTCTTTAGAAAAAATTTGAAGGTTGCTTTCAAAAATTATCGATAGAGGGCGCTTTAGACTTTAGAGTAACGTACAACTACTTTTTACCGTTATTTTCTGCATGGGGTTGAAATTATTCCAAAGTTTAGACTTTAACTTAAATTTTAAGCCCAAAATCGAAAACATTGGGGTGGGTAACTTAGCGAAAATTGAACTGAGAACACAGGGGGAGATTTTAAGCGCTCATAAACATTAGACAAACTAATCGATTTTGTTGCGGTTTGCGTGTAAGTCATTTCCTTGGTAATTATTTTATTCAAAATGACGTACAGTTTTGGTGTCCTCATTTTTTGATAGAGGGCGCTTCCGACACATATCCGACATTTCATTAGCATTACTCCTGGGTGTTTTATTACCAGACCAACTTACTTCCAGGAAGTGTTAGGGACACAAAGATGACTCGGAATCACATAGGAATGTAACGTTGGAAATGCTTTTTTTGCGAGTGAAGGTTAAAGGAAGCAGAGAAGATAGCAACAGAAACAGCTGAGAAAGAGCAACACGCTAATGTGACAGAAAACAGTTTATTTAAAGGTTTTATCACAAAAGGAAATTACGACCAGAAGTAGTCCGGCAAGTTTAACAGCGACGGTAGATAGCGTTGCGGTTTCCTTGCGGTAGATGGCTCTTAGCGGTAATGCATGTTAACATCGATCACTTTGAAGTGATCATTCGCGAACCGACTCCAAAGGTAGCGGAATGAAGTATTTGAAAGATGAACAGCCCGATGGGGCTCCTTCACATCTTACCAATGACGTTTGCGACACTTCAAAGTAACATCTGGGCAACGGTGGGTAGGTCGTGGTGGCCTGCCGGATCGCCGGACCTATCATGTATCGACTTCTTCTGCTGCGGTCAAATGAAAAGTTGGGTGTATGAGACTCCGGTAACATGAGTTAAAGACCCCGCATCTGGTATTTCTGTAGCATGCTAGAAAGCTATCTGAGATGCCAGGAATCTTTCAAAGCTTGAGGAACTCCATGCGACGCCGCTGTCAAGCATGCCGAACTACTTCTGGTCATAATTTCGAACACCTAATGTTGTAAAACTTTTAAATAAACTGCTTTCTGTCACATTAACGTATTGCTCTTTCTCTGCTGTTTCTGTTGCCTTTTTTTCTCTGCTTCCTTTAAACGTAGCTCGCAAAAGGACATTTTCAACATTACATTCCTATTGATAACGAATCGTCTTTATGTCCCTAACACTTGCTGGTAGTAAGTTGGTCTGGTAGTAAAACACCCAGGAGTAATGCCATTGAAATTTCGGAGGTGTGTCGGAAGCGCCCTCTATCACAAAATGAGGACACAAAAGCTGTAAGTCGTTTTGAATAAAATAATTACCAGGGGAATGATCTACACGCAAACCGCAAAAAAATCGATTAGTTTGTTCAATGTTTATTAGCGTTTAAAATATGTCCCTTTCTTCACAGTTAAATTTTCGCTAGTTTCCCGATCCGAATGTTTCCGAATTTGAACTTAAAATTAAAGTTAAATTCTAAACTTTACAATAATTTCAACTCCGAGTAGAAAATAACGGTAAAAAGTAGTTGTTCGTTACTCTAAAGTCTAAAGCGCCCTCTATCGATAATTTTTGAAAGTAACCTTTAAAATTTTTTTCTAAAGAAATCGTAATATAAAGAATGATTTTAGTGAAAACCGCAAACGAATCGACCATTTTTTCCGTTTTCTATCATCGTTTAAAGTTTTGGACCCTAAACTTTTATGGCCCCTAGCTTCTACAGAAGACGTTTGCACCCCATGGTTTCCTATTTAATAATGTTTGTCTTCATGTGTACTATCATCCCTTAAAGTTTGTCGGTCTGGTAGCGAAACACCCTGTATATTATCTCATATACGATGTTCGTTGTTGCTTTTGCTTCGAAATAAAATATGATACACTAAATTTTTAATATTAGTCAAGATGTCCTTCATCGGACGGTGGGTAAAAAATGTGCTTTTCACATAAATTTTAAAAAACTAATCAAAGTATTTGACAATATTGAAGAGTTTAGATGATCTAAGTTCGGTTAGTTTATGCTCTAATAAACACACTATTAGCATTTACAATACTTTTGGGTAAACTAGGCTTTGTGGCTAATATACCATGACAAAATCAATATTGCTTAATAAAACAAAATTTTAACAAATATGCAATAAAACTTAGTAATTAAGAAAGTCTGTTGCAACTATTGAAATAAGAAAATAATTAATAATTATTACTATTTTTATAGAACTTGAAATTGTATTTTTTAACACCCCCCCCCCCTCCAGGAAAATGATATTCATTTTCCCTTTTTGTTGGAAAATTTCTGTTTCTGCTGTCAAGCTTTGGATGCCCTAGACGACATTACCGGTTTCGGTGAGAGCGTGAATCCCAATGACACTTTGTGGAGGGAAAAACCTGTTTGGCGCACTATGCTTTACACAGTATTCTATTGCATATAGATAATTAATTTGTGATGGAATTTGCTTTAACGATTAGCTGAAAAAAAAAATTTTAATCGACATTCGTCTCGCTGAATTAAAGAAAAATATTGTTTTTTCTCATTTGATTTACAAATTGACCATAGTTAAAACCTTAAATATGTATTAGATATTAATTCACAGCTTTACTACTTAAAACATACAGGGTGAGTCATGAATCGACAAACAATAGGCTGTCTCTTTAAATATTGCCACTAGATCCATACTTCCAATAGCAAAAAATCATAAAAAAGGCGAAGTTTTTGATAAGTTCCAACTCCATGGGAGAGCCTATTTGAAAAAATACGAAAATTAAATTTTTATACTGCACCCGTAGGTCAAACTTTCAAGTTAGGAAATTACTTCTTATCCATTCTTAAATTGAACAAACAAAAAGAAAGATCTTCATAGCTAAAAATCTCACAGAGATATTAAAATCCAACATTCTCCAAAATTTGTGACTTACACCACTTAACCATGCCTGTAAACGAAGAGTTTTTCACTCATTTTGAAAACAAGTGGGGGATCGTCCACTAATTATCCGTTATTAAACGTCAATTTCAGACAATGCCTCTTATTTGGACACAAAAAAGCAGCGTATCGTATTGATTTAAAGCTAAACGTGTTTCCAAAATAGGCTGGTAGTCTGCACTGGAGGTAGTCTACATGGGTGAATATAGCTAGATCCGGTCCCAAAGTGACCCAAAGGGAAAAATTTAGCCCGGTCTGGAAAAATATTAAAATTGTAACACAGTCCGGCCTGAGAAAAAGTTTATATCATAGCCCGGCTCAGCCGTGAAAATACGATATACGAAATACTATATTTCTACATAGTTTTTTCACTTCGGTATGGTTAGAAATTGTTTCGTAGGGAGAAGTTTTGACAAAAGTACTTATTATAGTTTTTCGTTTTTCATATTTATATTTTTTATTATTAAAGAAGCGCCAAAGGCTGTGATATATTAATTGAAATGAAAACTTCTTTGGGCATTTGGGCGTTGTGCATTTTTGATATGGGGAAAAACCATTGAAATCGCGACATTGTTACCATAAATCACACCTCTGTTTTTTAAGTATCTATATTTTTGAAGGGCTCTTACAGGGGGTAGGGCTTTCACTTATCCCAACATACACCTTAAAATTTAACTTATTTCATTCACTACCAATTTTAACTTAAAAATTCCAGTTACATGGTGCCAGTGGAGCTGTGGACTCCCTCCTATCAGTTACACACCTAATTGGTAAAGTAATCACCTATTTGTTAAGTAATCATACGAATTAAAGATTTCCAACAGAGCAAAAAATTGCCCAGGCCGGGAATCGAACCCAGATCCTCTTTTACAAGGCCAATGCTTTACCGTTTATGCTAACTGGGCACGATACCCGGCGAGCATTTCTCGCTCACATAACCTTATTGGTCACAACATCTTGTCTGTCATTTAGACAGCTCAACAGAATAAAATGCAGATAAGGGGATTCCATATAACGATGGATACGTAGATATACTATTATTTTTATCACAATCAAACTTATTGGTAAAGTAATCATGCGAATTGAATATTTAAATTGAATATTTACATCGAAATACGTGCAAGAATATTGCACAGATATATGCGCAGAAACCGAATATTACACAGAAGTATCCCCGAAACTTTTACACAGCTATATATATAACAACAGAATATCACATTGGATTAGGTATAACAATATTACGCAGAAATATGTGTAAGAACATATTATTATAAAGTACATAAAGTATGTAATTATATAAAGAATATGAAGTATATATTATAAAGTATAATTTCAGACGATCCTTTTTTTTACGTAAATTAAGATTACACTATTTTATAATCTAAAACTAATCTGCTGGAAAGAAAACAAACATACCAAGCTCATGTGTTTGTTCTTCATACAAAGTTATTTTACGACCATAAAAATATTTAATTCAAAATGTATATACCAACTGTAAAGTTATTTCTTATTTGCACAAAATTCATTGTTATTTTGTGTTACACAGCTGTAGGTATTTATATACTCAGGCACATTTTACACTCTAAACTGTGAATTTCTGAGTCATATGATAACATTTTAACATTTAAGCCGCTTAAGGGAGACCCGTAAGAAAAATCCTAAAATTTTTATTATTGATTTTAAAGTAATGAATTTTGGTGTACTACTTAAGAATCTTTTTGTAAGGAATAATTAGCAAAAAAATTCACTTTTTATTAAAAAGTATATTTTTTATGGGGATTTTTATGATTTTTTTTTTTGTCGAAAAACACACTTTTTAAAATTACTACTCCTCATTCAATTTTCAATATTTTGGTATTACAAAAATTTTTTAAACAGTGTTATAGTATATAGAAAAGAAATAAGGAGAGATATTTTTAATTTTCTATTTTAATCGGCTAAAAAAAAAAAAAAATACGCATGGTAAATTTCCTTAAATTCGTTATAATTTTCATGTTTACCAATTTATGTAAAATTTTCAGAAATAGTTAAAAAAAATATCTCTCCTTACTTTTGTTGCAAATTTTTTTAAGATTCTAAAAACATAAACACTTTGTTTCTAAATCATTTTACCACTGAGCCTTAGTACTTTGAACTTAGGCAAAATATGGTAAAAGTCATTTTCAGGAAAACACGTTTTAAATGGCCGCTAGTCCTTTAAACTCTATAGTGAGTACAATTAAAAAAGCTCATTTTCTACCTGTTCCAAGTGTCCCCGAGTTCTGAAATTTTGCATGGATATTCGCAAATATGTATTTTATCGTTTTCTGAGATAAAAAAATTTTTGAACTTTTGATGATTTTTGGCCGAAAATGGGGTACGGGTCTCCCTTAAAGCACTGTAAAGGAAAGTCTGTATTTTAAAATTGACACAACGGGATGTATATTTGGCAGCTTAAACACATTTTTTAAACACAAAGACAAATCTTTTTTTATTAACAATATACATTTAAACATGTAAATTTATACATTTATTTCTAAGAATGCACACGATGTTTGGGATTTTGTAAAATATTTTAATTTATTTTCCAATTATGTTTTAAATTAATCTTAATGCGAAATTTAGAAAATATCATTTGACAACATTGCTATCGATAAATTATAGTTGTTGTTTTTTTTTTGTTTTTTTTTTTTTTTGTTTTATCAAATATTCTTCCATTAAAAATTAATTTTTTAAAATAAAATTTTTAAATTTTTACTTACAGTATTTTGCTTAATTTATTCACATATTTTTTTTCGTATAAAAAGCATGTTTTTTTTGTTATACACCTATACAATGTTAGAATTCTTGGACAAAAAAATATATGTTGGTATCGAGTGAATGTTTTGTATTTTATTTTTGAAGCCGTAAGATTTGTTTGTCAGAAAAGTGAATAGAATTTTAAGAACCATCAGCTCTATTTGTTTTCTGGGAAATGTTTAAAGTCACAGAAAATCACTGCTGCATTCAAAACTGATTTGGACCTCATACATAAACGGCAGTTTTATGTTAAACAATGCACTACTCAAAGTCTCGAGGGTTTAAAATCAATCAGAATAAAAGGATAGTTGGGAAATTGGACTCCTCAAATGTGGTCGATTTTATATGCGTTTCAAAGGCATTGCGTATTATATTGACATAAATTGCATTTAGATAAGACAAAATGCAACATACCACTTGACATTACCTTTGAAATTTCCTTTTTGCTATATATGGGTTTTGCTACAATGTTCGATTTGTGCTGGTAAAAACGTTTTTATTTGGTGTTTCATTTAAAATATATTCATAGTTATAAATAACAAACAGAAGTATCGTTGAATTTTAATATGAATTTTTATGTCCATCATTCAGATAAATAAATATATCTGATTCTTATCAGTGTGGAACATACCTTTACCAGTAGCGGCTGGTCAGGGGGTGCTGCATCAATTTATTCACACCAATAAAATTGTATGGTTATTTTAGTTTTATTTAATTAACAAAATTTGTCAAATAAATAATATGAAAGATTCTGTTAAATTTTAGTGGTTTGAAAAATCGGATGCAGCACTCCCTGACGAGCCGCTACTGACCTTTACCATACATGCCAACCACCGGCTTTTTTCAAATCAAAAAATTATACTTCGAATCAGAAATTTATTTAGGGTATGGAATTATGTAGTTTTCAATTGCCTACCATATTTAATGAAAGTCACATTTAACTAAATAAATTTTCTGGTTAAAAATGTACTATTTTTGTTTTAAAAAAGCCGGAGGTTGGCACGTATGCCTTTACAAAACTTTAGTTGTGTTTTCTTTAAACTATAAATGGATAAACAGAGATATTTTAGAGATGGTGGTTCTTGTGAATTTACCGATCAAAAAAAAATGTCATCGTAAAATTACATTCGATGTACATTGATTGAACTTCATTTGTTAATTTTCACTGGTTTATTTATCTAGAGTTGAGATGCTCTTCAATCAGTTATTAAAATCATTGCTTTCATTTGCTTATAAAGTAATGTTTAGTAAAAAAGAGGGAAATTTAACCAGATGGAATGAAAAAACGTACTAAGCTATGTGACTTTGTAAATTTAACATTGATATTTCAGATGGTTTAAAAAATCACCATCTGCAATTTTCATTTGAAGCTGATCGAAAGGTGACGAAAAAGGCAGAAAAATTATACGTAGTTTGTTGTTATTGTTTTCAGGTTTCGGATATTTAGCTATTGAATCGGATATGGTATAAAAGCATTTGGCTGACTGGAGTTATCAAGAAACATTTAACACAATCGAAAACAATCGAGATCCTATACAATCGAGAAAATCAATCAAAACATCTGCTTATCTCACATCACTAGGACATTTACTTCGTCATAATAGACAGATGTCTAGTAGTACTTTAATGAGTGAACGACTTAATAGCCAATAGTTTGTAAAACTAGCCCAACAATCAGAGTCATAGCTATTTCAAACTATACTTGAAAAGATCGCGTATTATTTATATCGCGTTTTATTTTATGAAATTTTCTGATGATCCATATTTAAAAAAATATCAATAAGAATAAAATAATTTTCCATAGCGGTATAAAAAGTCCTAATTATATATGAGGGCCCCAGAAGTCAAGGGGTATAAGTGACAAATTCGAAAAAATTGAACTAGGTGCATAGAAGATCTGAAAATATGCTTTTTTATTATCAGCTGAAGAAATATAAGTGATTTTTTAATTATGTGCTTCGTTTTCGGGATAGACCACTTTTGCCGAATAATAATCAATATTGATTAATTATAAATTTCACTGAAATTGTACTCTACATTTTATATAGTTACTAAAATGAAATTTCATGGACCACAATAAAACAAACGGCAGTTTTCTTTTCGAATTCAATCAATTATTATTAATGTTCAAATTTAACGTTTATTATCTTCAAACTCAATTTTCTCGAAATCGAATTTTCGTCATTTGTACCCCTTGGCTTCCGAGGTCGTCATATATTTTACAACTTTGATTGTATAACAAGTATAGTTTCTTTCTAGCAAAAAATCATTTTAACATTTGATTAATTCGACTCGCGTAGCTCTAACAAATTTTTATCGATTTTAGGAAAAAAAAATAATATGCAAAACAAAAATAATTTCAAAATAAATCATTAGAAATAATTACAAATTCTTTTTTCAAGATAGCTTAGATAAATGATTCATATTTTCGAAATTATACAATCATCATTATTTTAAATGTGCATTCAATTAATTAATCTATAGATACGTAATTTGCATTTTCTTTCCTAGTGATTAAAGTTTAATTTATATAAAAGTAATCTCCTTACGATTGTTAATTTATTATATAGTATTATACTTTTAAAGTTCATTTCCAATAATAAGAGTATTTAATTATTATAAATTCTGATTTATTAGTGTATAATCCATAACTTAAATAACGAAAAAATTTTACATGTTTAGTAGCGTAAAGCAATCATTATTTAGGATAGTATGTTTTAATCAATAGATACACATTTTTTTTCTTTTCTATTCATTTATTTTCTTTTTAATTACATTTACTCAGAACCTTAGTCTGCCAATGGAAATTATTCATTAGTTGCTTCAAATGAACTTTTTTTCTATTCTGAAAAGAAAATATCTAAACTAACTGTGAGGTTTCATGGTCTTCAATCACCTTCCTATCGACAACTGTCCATCAACCTAATGAATGAGCTAGTTCCGGAACACAATTAATCAATAGAAAATTAACTTATATTTTCTCACTTAGATAATTAAATTTATTCTTATAATAGTAATTATTTCACGATTTTTAAGATACCAAACAATAGTTTGAGATTCAAAACTCGCTTTTCATGAGTAAAATTCTTTAAATTTTGTTATTTTGATTAGCTATTTATTCTGTGGTTTTATTAATGTGGAAGACGAATACGAGTTTTAAAACATATTGTTTAAAAATAGCTTATTTGATAGAGTTTTTCCGAGATATAAAAAAAATGTACATAGTAGTGAGAAAATCGCAATTAAAAAAATTATTTCAATGTTAATGAGGATTGTACATTCCAAAAAATTAAATTCTTTGGTTTATAAATACTAATATTTCTCCGCTTTTTAACGCAGAAATTCTGGAATTAAGTAGCTTAAACTGCATTCTTCTGAAATAGTTGTTAACAATAATCCAGATGATTGGTGACGTACTCAAGTAAATGTGAACATTGATTATTAATGACTAGTTCCATGGGTTATTTAGTGTAAATCACATTGTGAATAATTCTTTTCTTGTTGCTCACCGTTATTTACAAAAAGTTATCTTTGACTTAATTGAGTTAATTAGATATCATTGGTAATGTAGGTCACAATTTTCTGTTCTAAAATACTGGTATCAAATCATAATAGTACGTGACTTACACTACAAGTACTCATGGAGATAGCCTAATATGGAACTATTTGTAGCTTATGAATCTTCCTGTGTATAAATTATATTTTCAATATACATAAATACTTAGAAATGCCTATGTGTTGCGTTTGTATATTATTTAACAGAATTCATTTGTAAAACATTATAAATATTTTCCTTATTTTTTTTCTTTTATTTACAGTTGATTGACGATCAGTATGGCTGCAAAACACGTCATCTTGCATATTGTGTCGCATAATGAATTTAAATTAAATTATGATACCACACTAGTTGACTAAGTAATGTCTAATTCAACTAATGCCGTTGGTCAAATGAAAGTTAGTTTTAAAATAACCATAAATATACAGCGAACAGCGAGAGGAATTTCAAGTTGAAACAAATTTGACACTAGCTGTGCAGTACATTTTCGTATTTTTTAGGTTTTGTTCATCTGACGATACTCTATTCGTCTCACTCCTCTTTTTGTCTGTGCGTCACAGAGTCCGTACACAAAAACGATATAAGTCAGAGGCTTCAAATTTTGTGTACTTTACAGATGAATACCTCGTGTCACAAACATAAAACTTTGAAAAAAAGTCTATTATTTTAATTAAATTAATTTTTCCAATGACATCAGCTTATTTTTTCACTTTAAATTTTGAAAGAGAACCTTAATTTTAACGTCTTATGTGTAGACATCACAACTTGGAGACAAACCTTGTAAGCGGAAGGTTCTTAGAACAAGCCCCGGTAATGGAGGTTGAAATTTTAATATAAAGAGTTTGAGTTAAAAAGAAATTTCGTATTTTTTCCGATTTAAGGGTTTATATTATTTTTTATTATAACTGGCATTTGTAATATATTTTTGGAAATTGAATTTTCTTTATATTTTAAAAACTATTGCGATTTATTAAAGATTCAGCATTTTAAATGTCGTTCATTTTTTTTTTGTTTTTAGTAATTTAAAATTTGATTTATATCTCCACTATTTTTTTTTAATTTCAAACTCTTAAAAAATTCGAAATTTTCGATTTATTTAAATAATTTGATATGAAGATTTTTAATCTGATTAAAATAAATAACTTTTTATTATAATTTATTTAAAATTAAGTATATTAATCCTACCATATATGTAAGAATATAATAATAATAATAAATTCATTATTTAGATTTATTAATTCTTAAGATAATTATTATTAAAATAAGTTTATTAATAAGTTTATTTTTATTTACGATTATTAAGATAAATTGCTTTGAAAGAAATATTAAACAAAAACCTCTGTGAGATCTGTAATCACATTCGCCCACTTGTTTAGAATGTAGATTTTATTCAATTAAATTAATATTGTATTATGTGCATGTAAATGCATAGGTGTCAACCTGACATCTATTATCCGTAATACATGCGTTAATTTGACCCTGGTTTAATGAGTTTCGAACCAGGATTTTTTCAAAGAAATTAAACTAAGTATGTTCCAGTAACAATCCTGAAGTTAAATAAATAAAGATTCATGAAATATATTTTCTGGTTTGAAATGACGTTAACCTGGATCAAACTAATCCAGGTATTACGGAAGATTAGTTGAAAGTTGGGAGCTATGTGAATGTGCTTAATATTCATGTAAATTCGACCCAGAATGAAAACGGTTATTTGCGTTTGGAGTGAAAATGTTTTACAAGTGATCTTGCATTTACCGTAATTTCGGGTGTATAAGCCGCGGGTCAAACAATTCTTTTTCGACCCAGAATTTTTTAAGAAATAAGAGTAACTAATTAAATCGCCATAAATATTTGTCTTCAATCATTAATTAAGATTTTGGGGTCCAAAAAGAATTGTTTGATCCGCGGCTTATATACCCGAAATTACGGTAATTCAAGATTACACACTGGTGGAAATTGATTTACGAAAACACAACTTTTCAACAAAAAACTTTCGTAAGAAATTTCACGGGATATACATAGTATGTTTTGGAAATGAATTGCAAAAATAAAATTTCATAGGTAATATTAACCATAAACAAAAAGTCAAAAAATAGATTTTCGTAACAGGGAAACATGGAAAATGATTCATAAAATATTACATTTCATTGGCTACTTCGAAGTAATATTACAAAAATTTGCATAAAATAAAAAAAGTGACATGCAGAGGGGACATGGAATGCTTATGCATATCGCAAGTAATACGTTTCTATCATACTTTTGACGATGGGTAAACGAAAAATGTTGTGTGAGGGAAAAAAAACTAAAATTGATGAATATCTAGGAATTGAAAAATCTGTTCCGAAATTAGTAACTTAATAAAAAAAATCAGTTGGTGTAATGAGACATTATGCAAAACATTATGTCAAATATTTTAACAAATAAATAATCTACGTTTAAGTAAGAAAGAGAAAATGGGGATTCTTAAACTTGCAAAGAAAGTCGGCAACATTTCAAAGAAAATTTGTGCAGATCTATTCCTTCCTATTATTTCTAGAAGAGTCAGACAATCTTTACATTCATCATGAGCTATTTCCATGAGTACTTGTAGTGTAAGTCACAGGTTACGAATTTTGGCTACCAGTATTTTAGTACGAAAAAATGTGATTTATTTTATCAGCACATCCTCATTGATTGAATAAGGCCAAGCAGACTTTTCGAAAATAACGGTGGCAAACAAGCATATCAATCATAAGGTAATGTGACTTACGCTACAAAACCCATGGAACTAGCACATGGAAATTGGGATGTTGGAAAGGGTAAGTCTCGTCCAAAATAACTTCTGCGTCACAAGTAGATGCGTTTGCTGTATTGCGAGAAGTTCACGGCAATCGGTGAGAATTGGAAGAAAATCATTTTCTATGACGAAAAAAGATTTAATTTGCCTGGCCCGGATGGTTTGAAGTACCGTAATTCCCGACGTATAATGCACTGATCAAACAATCATTTTTCGACCCAGAAATTTTGTTAAATAAAATGTAACTTTTTATATCGCGGTAAATATTTGGCTTCAACTACTAAATAAAATTTCTGTGTCGAAAAAGAATTGTTTGACCAGCGGATTATACGCCGGAAGTTATGGTACTATTGGCGGGATCTTCGAGAAGAACCAATATCTACATTTAGTTGAGATATTGGTGGCAGAAGTTTGGTTATTTTAGCAGCAGTCGCTTATGATACACAAATGAAATTGTATTTTTAAATAGTTGTCAGAAATCTTTTGATTACAGTTTAGTTTTAGAAAATTCACTCCTATTTGCATAGCAATATTATGGTTCAGATTACATATTCATGCAAGACAATGCAAGTATTCATATTTCAATATGCAATGTAAGAATGGTTTGACGAGCAGAATTTGAATTTCTTATTCATCTATTAGTCCTGATCTTAACCCCATCAACTATGATCAAGTGCAAATTAACTCTTTGCACTTGATAGTTTATTCTCACTGATCACTAGTGCCCGCGTAAACGGGTACTCCAAACGCTATTGAAACCAGCATTTTAAACTAATTTTTTTGCCTTATATAATTAAATATAAATCTGTGATACAGCATGTCTTAATGAACCGTAAGATATTAATAGTGCCCATAGAATTTGGCGTCTCGATTTACGAAGGGACACCTGACAACACTAGTAGTGAACGAGAATTACCTCTCGAGTGCAAAGAAACGGAAACTCTGGATAATCATTGGATAGCGGAGAAGAGTATGCTGTATCTTTTATAAAGTACGAAAAAAAAACTGCATGTCTCAAACGGCTTCTAAATCTTCAGCCCAGAAATAAAGTTTTACTCTCAGGAGTCCTCTTTTTGCATATATGGCTTTGCAAATGTGCAAATAACAAAGCAGTACTCACAAATGCACTTATCAAAAACGGTTTAAATTGTTCTTTATTTGTGACCTTGAATCAAAACTCTACGATGTTTACGCCTGTTAAAATTAAAGTTTGGGGTAATCACCTTCGAGTGTAGAAGGTTGGGGGTTCGAAGCCCACTGGCTCCATTTCACACACTCTTTGTGTGGAGCTCCCAGTTGTATATCTCTTGTGTTGTAAAATTTCCTTGTGCTATCTCGTCCTTGTAATATTGACGATTACTTATAAGCAGGCTTCATGTCGTGCACACAAGTCAGATGTATGTTGTTCAATAAACAAACAAACAAACAAAATTAAAGTTTAAAACTGTGACATTATTTAATGTACATCTTGTATTGTAATCACGCTCTGATTATATCGAAATATTTTAGAATATAGAAAACACAGTTAAGATTTTATTTGTCATTTAATTTTGCTGAAATAACTTAATTTATATTAAAATGTTTTAAATTTATATTCCTTAAAAAAGAATTGCTAATATTTTTGAAATTGAAAAGAACATAGATTTGGATTTCGGATTTTACTTTCCATGGATATTTTTCTGTATCTGATAGAATTTTGACATCACTTTAAGTCGCACTTATCATAATTCTGAATTTAAAAGGATTTTGCCTTTAAATATAACAAAAAAAATTCCGCTTCAAAATTATCGTTCCTATAATTTTAATGAAATATGCGTTTTAATTTTTTTTCTCTTTGCAATGGTTGAAAGCCTTCTAATGCATTATACAAATCCTTTAAATATACAAAAAAGAGGAACATTCATTATAACCATTCAGTTAAGCGCAAATTTTTATCAATTTAAGTATGGTAGAGGTAGAAAAGGCTGTATTGATCATTAAGACAGAATATTTTTTCATTCTGAAATTGATAATAATAATTGAAAATATTTAAACTTCGTTTTTTTCAATGTCTCAAAGTTTTTTTAGTATATGTAATATTATAATTCTAAAAATATAATATAAAATATCTCTAACTAAGCAAATTTTCCATAAGGGATCAGATAGCTTTCAAATGTCAACAGTTAGGAAACGTTTTAAAACTTGTTAATAAAAATCCCTGCCGACCCATCCTACAGGCACAGGTAGATTTCGAAGTGAAGTACTAATTTCACCAACAATTACTAAATCAAGATTGGAGATAAACTCAGTTTAACAATTTTAGCTAGCCATTTTTGACAAATTTTTAATTCTTTTTTTTTTCCTTTTCCAAGAGCTGATTTTATCAGAATCATATTCGATAATTTCCCCTTCAACCTACATATATATATTTTTTTTTTACTATTTTTTGTTGTTTTGTAAGAGTTGGTACTAGCAAAAACTTGTCAATATAAAAGTTGTGGATAATATTAATAAAGTTTGCCGGATTTGATAGCTTGTGAATGGACGATGTTATAATTTTTTCTTTATATCCTCTTTCTAATTATTATTATTATTTTGGTGTAGGAATTGTTCCTATCAAAAACGTATCGGTATAAAAGTTGTACATAAGATTTAAATGATTTTTAATAAATTTGAATAAATTTGATAGCTTGAGAATTCACGAATTTATGGTTTTTTCTTCTTAACACTAGAACCGCCATTAGGGGTCAAAATGACCCCTGCCAGATTGATAATAATAGATTCGAACCAGAATTTTCTTCATAAAATATCTTAAAAGTACATAGCACAAAAATAGACTAATTAAATAAGTTAAATAGTTTAAAATTATAATTCTGGTGAGAAACACTTTTTGTAAAACTTCTATAAAATACCCGGCGGTTCTAGTGTTAAAACACTTTCTCACGCCTTGAGCCCATTTTTAATAACATCAAAAATGTCTGGCACATAATTTTTTGGCTTTTTTCCTAGAATTAATACTAACTATAAACTGATTTGATATGTAATATAATTCTGAAGTTATGATGGAAGGTCTGTTTTCACGAAAAACCTTTCTTTTTCCACCTTCTTGGTCCAAATTAGTCCATTAACGAACTTGGCCGAAATTTCATGTATGAGTTTGGAAGATATTCGTGAAGATTTATGGAAGTTATCGTGTCGTGGTATGGACGTTATCGTTAATGTGAGATAAATAGATAGATAAAGTTTTAAACTGGTCATGGTTATGGGTTCTAGAGTAGGGTGGAGCGAAAAAAATTTTTTTTTGAAAATCAAAAACGGGTAGGTGCCAAAAGTTGCCTTTATACTAGTACATCAACTGCGTGAAATTTTACCGCTGAAAAAAATGGCTTGAGTCTGCGCTTTTGCTCCAAAAATCGAAATTTTGGGTAAAATTTGTCATTTTTTGACATTTTTTTCAAAAAAGTTTAAAATTTCCTACAGAGCTGGTTATTATTTAAAAGTGTTACTTAAACCTTTATATTTATCTGCTTAACATATTTAAACTATAAAACAATATGTTTATTCCCTATAGTTGGAGCAAAACAGACAACTTTTAGTAAGAAAATAGCATTTACCACTCTATTGGGTCATACAATGAATTGTCGATTTTAATACAGCTCTTGTTTTCAAAACTACCTTGGACATACGTCATGGAGGTGGCTATATTTCATACACCACCTGGCCCAACTATTCGATCATCTTAGTACAGTGTTTTATTTATATATTGATTTGTGATTTTCTTTATCAAAATTTGGCATGTTTTCGATGCTTCCACCTAGTTTATCTGTTCTTTGCATCCACATGCTGCTGTAACTATCTTAATGTATATTTTTACAGTTTATACAAAAAAAATGACAAGCAGAGTAATGCACGGGAATATTATTAAAGGGATCTATTCGGCCATTCTATTATCCTTATCAAACTTGCATCCAGTTGATGGAAGTGATTGGAAGTTCTGTTACAACAACATTTTTTACAGTCAATTATATTTTTTTTATGTAATGATCTGCTTTAAATATGATTTCAGATATTTCAACTATAAATATGCCATCATTTATTCTACTTTTGAATTCTTTATACGTTGAGAAGCGAGCTGTTTAATGTGATGGTGATTGTCAGAGAGAATTGGAATAAAAATTTGTTCTCCATGTGCAAAGCAACTGTTGTTGTAAATAACTTTTTTTTTTGCATTTGTTTTATGCCGTTTTCTAAGTGTTTTAGTATCCAGGTAATTTCCTATTAACTTTTACATCCCTTTTTATGAGTGGACAACATTTGATGGTGAACTGTCCTGGGCATAAACTTATAATGCATAGTACTTTATGAGGGAATGTACGGATTTTAATCGATTATAAGTACTCATTTAAAATTAGGAGAATTTTATTTGTCGCTTATTTGTCGCTGTGAACCATTTTGCATGAGGTAAGATAAAAATTGTGTATAATAATGAATCATACGCTACTTCAACTCCAGTGAATTTCTTCAGCTTCAATTATTAGAGAAGTCGATGTAAAACATTCTAATCTACACGGATTCACTGGATCAATAAAGAATATCTTTGTCTACGCACTATTCACTCCTATTGCAATTTTTTATAAAATAGAGAATAATTTTCAAAAATATTTTCTCAAATTGAGAAAATGATACTCAGAACAGACTAGAAATTTCTGTCAGAGATTGCAAAGCTAATTCATAAGGAAAACCTTTTTCTCGAAAATAATGGTGAATAGGAATTTAGAAAACATCGTACACAAAAGACAGCTCATAAAGCGAATAAAATTTTCCGCTTTATATAAGCACAGATTGGCAATCAGAGTCTGTAGGTTCACTAACAAAATATATAATCCAAGTTTATACCGCGGGATGTTTTATACTAAATGTAATACACACCTAAAAAAAATTCTAAAATCTTATTAGAAATTACTCGACTACGAAACAACACAGGAAACGACATAAACAAATACTAAAATTTCTTTAGAAATATTGTTGCTTTACATGCAAATTTTGTTTGCAATCCTCTGTGACGATCGTCCCAATATTAAACAGCAAGCTTCTCAAAATATATTCAATGTAATAGGTTCAATAAATGATGACATACTAGAAATTGAATTCATACAATCAATTTTTAGGCAAATCATTACATATAAAATGTAATTGATTGAAAGAATACTCCGATAGCAGAACTTCCAATCATAATGTATTAATTGCATTAAATTTTAATGAAGATAATAGACTGCTGAATAGGTTCAATTAACAACATACCCAATACATTATTTAGCTTCTCTTCTGTTATACATGGTATAAAAATATACGTGCAGCAGGTCACACCAGCATCATCCAAAGTGAGTGAATACAAAGAAGAGATAAACTACTTTGATATATAGAAAACTTATACTCGTCTTCGCGGGAAAAAAATAACAATTCAATACATAAATAAAACACTGGGCCTAGGTGATTGGGTGGTCGAAACGTGTGGGATATGAAATTTAATCACCTCTATGAGTTATATACAGAGTAGTTTTGAAAGCAGCTAGGTAAGAAATGCATTCATAACAACATTTCGTTGCATGCTCCAATAGAGAGATAACGCTGATTTTTCCCAAAAAGTTGTCAGATTTGCTCCAATTATACAGACTACAGATATTGTTTTATAGTTTAAATATGTTAATCAGATAAATATAAAGGTCTAAGCAACACTTTTAAATACTAACCAGCTCTGTAGGAATTTTTTAATGTTTTTGAAAAAATATCAAAAAATGACAAATTTTACCCAAAATTTCGATTTTTGGAGCAAAAGCGCAGACTCAAGCCATTTTTTTTCAGCGGTAAAATTTTACGCAGTTGATGTACTAGTATAAAGGCAACTTTTGGCACCTACCCGTTTTTGATTTTTTAAAAATAATTTTTTTCGCTCCACCCTATTCTAGAGGTCATGATTGGTGGTAATAAGCAAAACATTTTGAGAAATAACGACATAGAGGAGAATGTAATAGGTAATATTTCTTATGAAATATACCTAAAATGAAAAATTATAAATTATTAAACCAACTTGTACAAAACTTTATATGAATATTATAACAGCACCATTTTCAGATTTTCTGTTAGGAAATAAAAATTTTCAATTTCGTAAATATTAAGGCATAAATATATGCATACTTTTTAAAATAACCGAATTCTAAACATAACACTCCCACTCGACATAACATATTCGTATGTATTAATATTTTTTAATTCATCCAAGGAGAGTTAATAAAGCGTTTGGTCATATTGCTTAGGAGAAAGTTTTCACTGATTGAATATTTCAGTTTTTATGTCCTTATTTTTAAGCCGAACTTGTTTTACACTGAAATCGCTTACTTGCTTTTATTATAATTTCCAAAGCATCAGTTAGGACTAACTGACACGAACCGAAGTATTTTTTATGCATTCTTGTTTGTTATTTCTCTTTGCATTAGTTATCAGCATTGTTTATTAGTTATGAGTTAACTGTTAAAAATAATATCCGATGAGTTTGAAAATGACTTATCTGTGAGTATTCAGACACGATTTCCATTTTATACCACTCTTTCATAAGATATACCATTAATACCCCGAACACACTTGAGCCTTCATTGGGAGTTTTGCACATGTGGATCTTTTTATTTGTCCAGGCATGATACGAGCGATGTAAGATATCCCAGAATTCCTTCAGTGGAAGAAGAAGTATTGTGCGCAGTAGAGCACAGGCTTTCGGCAAGGTTGAAAGCTCTTGAACATGCATTTGGCGTAAGCTATTTCCTTGTTTAGCCCTATACATGAGGGCTGCTTAAGCGACTATTTTTATGTATCGTTAGTACCATTATTTTTCTATTATACTAGATTTTTCTTGCCAATGTTGTCGAAGTGTCTATTAAAGATTTCTGTCTTAACCCTTTCCGGCACACTGTGCCCGGTCTGGGATACCTAATTTTTATTCCAAACTTGGAAATGGCACCAATAATATTTTAGTAAAATTTTGCTTTTACAATAAAAGCTTAAATTAAGGGATTCAAAATATCAGAAAAATTCGTTTGTGAATTCCGGTGTCAGTCGATAATTTCACATTTTAGTAACAGTTTTAGCCCGTGCCGGAAAGGTACGTAAGTAAGTAAGTAAGTAAGTAGTACGTAAGTAAGTAAGTAAGTAAGTAGTACGTAAGTAAGTAAGTGGTGCCAATTAGAATTAAAAAATAGTCACCTGTGGCAGCCTTGATACATAAAATGCATATCGCCAAGCTCCGCATTAGTGCAACGATGCATGCTGCTGAAAAAATGTGAGGGGAAGACGATTGAGGCCAGTGGCTCGCTTTCATCCATCGTACTTAAGAGTGCCCTCTACTGCAATGATGCTGCATTTTTGCACCCACATTCCTATACGAAATCTGCTTATTTAAGTCCTCTGTATCGGCCTTACTCATGTAACCGATTATATTACATGTGATTTTGCTGTTACCTTTACATGAAAAGTTCTAGATATCCCAGTTTCCTAGAAAAAGTTTAGTACCTTTACTGATAATTTTTTACAGTGTATGCTTGAAAAACATATCGTTTCATTTAATTGTTAAAAGCATTGTATTATGCGATATTGCAACAAAGCATATTTCGGCGGATGACTCTAGTCCAATAAAACCATGAGATGTCTTTATTTTTTGGATTAGATTTTGTTTAAAAAAATATATGTATCTGTTATTGTGAATCATGTTAATTTTGTAGGCCTTCCACGCAATAAAATTATCCAACTGATATTTCGATTTCCAAATAACTTTGATATCCTTTAAACATGTATTCATTATTCTTTAACTACTTCAAAGCATGACTAGTCAAAGAAAAACAAATTTCGTTTGTAAATCCCACCCATTTTTCTTTAAACAGCAGCGAAATAACTTGTTACAACTTCGATAGTTTGGAATATTTGAAATGAAATTTATGTAGAAAAGACTTGTTTCAATTATTTTAAAATCAATGTTAGTATATGACAAAGTAAGAGTAAGTACAGTGTAAAATAATTTAGAAATGTCGTTATTTAACACCAGTTTTAAGGAAAGAACACTATTATAAAGTCAGGTGACACATTATAAAAATATCCAGAATATTATTTTAGAGAACATAGGTGTGCGTATTTATGGAAACTTTGAAATGCTCCAAAATTCAATAAGCTAAAACATTTTTGTTTATGTATGTCAGCTCAATTTTTCATATGTAATCTTTTAAAACTTGTAGGAATTTTTTTTAACACCAAAAGTTTGTGATCGGAATGCACCAGTATAATTTTATATCCTTGATAGAGAAAATGTGTCTGATTAAAAGGATTTCATATTTTGAAAAATTTATTATTTTGTTAATTCCCACAGCTAAAAGGTTTCTGTTTATCCATGTCAGCTCAATATTTCATACTTAATCTTTTGAAACTAGTAGGGATATTTCAACCACAAAAGTTTGAGATCGGAAAGCACCAGCATAATTTCACATCTTTGAAAGAGAATATGCGTCTGATTAAAATGTATTAATATTTTGAAAAATGTGTTACCGTAATTTCTGGCATATAATCCGCAGGTCAAAAATGATTGTTTGATCTACGGATTATACGTCGGAAATTACGGTAACACATTTTTCAAAATATTAAATCATTTTAATCAGATGCATATTCTCTATCAAGGATGTGAAATTACACTGTTAATATTATTAATTTATAATCTAATATTTTGAAGCATTTATTACCGTAAATTCTGGCGTATAATCCGCAGATCAAACAATCATTTTTAGACCCAGAAACTTTTTAAAACAAAATGTAACTTATCAGATCGCCGTAATTATTTGTCTTCAATCACCAGATAAGATTTCTGGGTCCAAAAATAATTGTTTGATCTGCAGATTATACGCCGGAAATAACGGTATTTTGCTAAGTCCTAACACTAAAAAATGTTTGTCTATGTCAGCTCAATATTTCATATGTAATCTTTTAAAACTAGTAGGGATTTTTCAAGCAGAAGTTTCAGAGATGAGATCGGAATGCAAGGATATAATTTTACATCCATGATAGTGATAATGCGTATGATTAAAATGCTTTAATATTTAGGAAAATACATTATTTTGCTAAATCCTACTGCTATCGGATCAGTTTGAGATCGGAATGCACGAATATATTTTTACATCCTTGATAGATATATTGTGCATGATTAAAATGATTTAATATTTTGAAAAATGTATTATTTTGCTAATTCCCACAGCTAAAAGATTTTTGTTTATCCATGTCAGCTCAATATTTCATATGAAATTTTTTAAAACTAGTTGGGATTTTTCAGCCACAAAAGTTCGATATCAGAATGCACGAGTATAATGTTACATCCTCGATAAAGGAAATGCGTCTCAATAAAATGATTTAATATTTTTAAAAATGCATTATTGTGCTAATTCCTGACAAGAAATCACCTGATTTGAACACATTTTCAAATTATCCTTTGTTTGCAAGCGTATAAAATTGGTATGTCACTTTCAACAAAAAATATTCAATCGAATCGTTTTCTCATTTTCCTGTAAAAACAGAAAATCCTCCAGAAAATGGTGTGAGAGTTGGCGTTTCGAAATAAGCTTCCGTACGCGACAGCGCTCAAGAAGAAAAACATCCGATTTATAACTGTTTTATAAATCAAGTTTTAAAGCATTTATCGAAAAATAAAAAGATTCCTCGATTTTGTATCTTTTAGGTAATGCTTTTATTGACCCAAATCACTTTTAAAATATTTATTTGTTTCATCTAAAACATGTTTGTAATTGGTATGGCTATGACTCACGGTTTAGGGACTAGCCATTAGACACCGTTGAGAGGGGACATATGTTTTTTATATGATTAATGATATGAACAGTGACAATTGTAGCTATTTTTTTACTTAACTTTTTCTTTCTTTTATTGGATGCTCATTTTTCATTTTAATTTCATTTTTTTTTACGTTGTAGTTTCAACATTTAATTATTTTTTCCCAAAATATCATGCACTGTAAAAAAAAAAAAAAAAAAAAAAAAAAAAAAAAAAAAAAAAAAAAAAAAAAACTGTAATTCTACAAATGTAAAGTTGACGTAATATGCATGTTTATTAACATTTTTTCTATACAGTGTACAAGAAAAGATGTAAATCTACGAAAGTAATTTTTCTAAAGCTACAAAAATCTGTAACTTTACAAACGAATCTACTAAAACTATTGTTATTTTACTAAAATTTTATCTGTAACCTGGTTTGCAATTACATACTATATTCTATTAATCCAATTTCCTAAAAAATTCTTAGTAACTTTATAGATTTTTTGATTTTCAGTACAAATCTGTATCTGAATTTTTGTTCTTGCCGTTACATAAAAAGTTCTAGGAATCCCAGTTTCCTAGACAACTTTACAGATTTTTTTTAAATCTGTGATTATATGTAGAAGAATTTTAAATATGCCTTAATATTTCTTGTAGTTTCATTTTAAGAATTTTTAATTCAATCTTTAAAAAACTACCCTTTATAACTCCAAATGTTGATTTATTAATAAACTTACAGATATATTTATACATTTACTTCAGTTTATGGTGAATCTGTCTGGTGATTTTAAAAAGCATAGACTTAAAGTGTATTCTTATCTTAAAATTCATTGTGATTCCTTCTGAATGCTGACTGATTCACCAATCTAACGAGTGTTTGGGCTTTATCCCTACTTGATGTGCTTCATTAAAACAACAAAGAGAATATTTTTAAAGTGATTTACATTCGGGCACAACTCTTGTCTAGTTCTTTATATGCGACACTAATTAAATGCAAAATATTTCAAATTTCATTAAAACATTCTCAGTTAATTTTACATAGAAAGGAAAGAAAAAGCCAAAAGTGAAATTCGATAAATCAATTCACAAACCAATACCATGAATATGAATTGCACTTTTAGAGAATGAATATTTATTAAAGATTTTAAAGACCTGCTATCCGAGATACTGCATAAGAATGGACAAACTGCATGTGATGAAATTATACAATACCTCCAATGCTCCTCGCTCCATTTTATGTATACAACCTTATTTCATAATAAAATCTTTTTTAACAACTTAATTGTCGCATTAAATTACGCTTTAAAAATTCAAATTTACTATTCCCATCACTTTTTTGAAATAAAATGTCCATCTTATTTAACCCCTTGAGGGGCGGTGGTATATATTATATACCATCTACGACTGATGAAGATTTACACCAGAAAAATGTTATTAAATTTCACTTTTCTAACTTTGGTGGAAAACAGTCGTGAAATTGCTTTTCCTCTTTTTGATATAACTTTTTTACAAATTTCCGGTGGGAGTTCAGAATTACTCGAACGCAATTGCTTGCCCCTCAAAGGGTTAATGGCAAGTAAAATAATACCAGAATAAAACCAATTACCGTAATTTCGGGTGTAGAAGCCGCGGATCAAACAATTCTTTTTGGACCCAGAAATCTTATTTAGTGATTGAAGACAAATATTTACGGCGATCTAACTAGTTATATTTGTTTCTTTAGAAATTCTGGGTCGAAAAAGAATTGTTTGATCTGCGGCTTATACACCCGAAATTACGGTACTCTATTTTATAAAACTGGTCGGAATCAATCAATTCTGGATAAAAGCCGTGAAATTTGCAGCCCGTGAATGTCTCGGGTGCGACGATTAAGTGGTTAACACACTCTAACATACGCTACGACTACTAACTTGAAAAGTATATTCCATTTTGGATTTTTATCTGCTTCTTTGACAGTTTTTCTGTCCATGTTCAAGCTAATGGAAATATACGCAGACTGCCATTCAACTGATATATGATGCCTACCATCGAATGCTCTCTATTTTGGGCGTGGCATTAATAGTTTATTTACAGTAGCGCTCAAAAGAATTCTTAGTATATGGTCTACAAGGAAAAATCGCTAGCAGTGTATTTTAATGATACTGCACTATTTCATACCGATTAAAATTGATTGGCTTGTATAATGGCACTTCACTGCGATAATTGTTGGATTAAAGATTCACTTGCGATACGCATTTTAAAATTCAACTAATTTTTTGCTCACCGGCTATTAAAAGCCTGTGGACGGGTGCTGATACCAACTTCTTAAGTTAGATAGAAAAATTTCATGCTGAATTATCTTATTTAATTCAAATTTTAGGCATAGGATAATTCTGATTAGGAAACTCCATGATTAGTTTATAGTGCTCATTGGTTAAGTATACAAGGGAAGGGGAATACGGAGCATCCACCCTTAATTTAGGCATACGGCTTTTTTTGCGCTGAATTATCCGATTAGCTTCAAATTTTTAATTTAGGTTCATTCTGATAAAGCGCTTCCCTGATTTGTTTTGGGGATTCATTGGTAAGTATAATGGACGGTATCTGGGTTCTAGACCTCTTAATTTAGGTAAAAGTGTTTTTCATGCAGAATTTGGTTCCATTTTTTGATACATGTTCATCTGATGAGACGATTCCCTGATTAGTTGTGGGGTTTCTTTGCCACGTATAAAGAAGAGGGAACGGGGATTATAAATTATATGAATTATATGTGTGATTTTTATACAGAATTATCTTATTTGCTTTGAATTTTGGATATAGATCTTTCTGATAAGTTGAATCCTTGAATAGTTTTGAGGATTTAATGGGTAGTATAAAAGAAGGAATAGAGGGTAATTCTTCTTAAATTAAATAAATGAATTTTTATGCAGAATTTTTTGATTTGCTTCAAATTTTGGATACATGTCCATTATGATAAGGCGTAGCCCTGGTTAGTTTTAAGATTTCAATGATTAAGTATAAAACTCGGAAACGAATGAGCTAATCCCCTGATTTATTGGTTTTTCGAAGGGCAATATTCCTTGAAAAAATAAGGCTGTGACATGCAATTAGTGTGAATAGCCTGTGAGCTCAATGTCATCAGTTTAACTATACAATATTCTTTTTATATACATATTATTTAGTGTGTGTAATTTTGTTTTAAAATTGGCTGCAAAATAAAAATCGCATACATATACTTTTATTGAAGGAAATTGCGGTAGAAGAATTTTGAAAAAAGGTCATGCTTTTCCTAACCTACGTAAATATTTGCATTCTATGCAGTATATATCTATCCATAGATCATATAGGGTTACTCAAAAGAATTCGATTCTAACTGCACATGCTAACAGCTGCAATTCGGTTTTCATTCGGTTCTATGTTCACTTAATCAGCGTTCATCATATTTCCCCTTAAGGAACGAGCGACACCTATATGTGCCGCAAAAAAGCTTGAGAATCCTTTTTTATCCCCCACCAGTAAATTTTTACTGTAAAATATTGCTCTATTTAATCGGCGCATTTTCTCGATTTAATAAGCCACAAATTTTTGTTTTTAAAAGCTGGTGACACAACATTAAAAATTTCGTAAAAGGCTCCCGTCGCGAATGGGTTAAGTGGTAAGTTTTGTTTCAGTATTCTAAAAGTTTAGAAAAGTTTTAAATAAACTATTCTTGACTCATACTTTTTCCTTCTTGTTAGATCTTTCTTAAAAATGTTGCAAAATACTACTACGTTTTACTTTCTTCAAAAATACTAATCCTTTAAAAATGAACAGGCAAGAATTGCAATAAATTTACGAATTAATTTTTCGCGATATATACACGTAACATTTAGATATACAGGGTGATTATAAAAAAACTATCCCAACATTTGGGCCCCTAACTATTATACCATGCACAGAAACTGATTGAAATTTTGGCAAAAGGTATTTTTAGGTATGCTCTCAAGAATGACATGGAAAACATCAGTGTCACTCAAACAGTTACGGTTACAGTGAGAAAATTTCCAAAAAAATCAAATGGCAACACCCAGTTTTTTGTATTGGAATGTGTTCTTCATTGTGAAAAACCGTAAATAGCATTGGAATGGCAACTTTAGCATGAAAATCACCGAAACTAGGCAAGGGAAAATAAAGAGGACTTTGCCGTGCACCAGAACATTAACATTCGTTTCATTTACGTCGCACGTCACACCGTTTCTTCGGCTGATATCCCAGCCTGATTTGTTTTCCTCAAAACGAGAAAAAGAAACCAAGAAACGCAAATTTCGATTTTACGTAAGATACAGTCATGATTGACGTCGTTACGCTTCGTGCAAGAAAAGGCACTGCGAAATGCGAGCCGCGTATGCTGCCTTCTGCCATTCCAAACAAGATGCCGCTTGCAGGGAAAGAACGTGTGGAAATCGTAAAAATTTATTACCTGAATGGACAAAATGCCGCGGAGACATTGTGTGTTTACCGCGGCAACAATGGATTACGTCGAGGCCCGCACTGTCAAAGCTGTACGGGACTTGGTGCATACATTTAACACTAGAACCGCGGGACTTTCGGTATACCTAGAACCGCGGAGCGGGTCAATTTGACCCGGGATGGAAAAGGATTTATAAATATGCCCAAATACTTAATTTGATTAGTTAAAAGATTATATTTTATTACAATAATCAATATTCTTTAATATTTACATTGTATTTTACACAAAGTCAATAGAAATTTCCTACATTTCAGAAAATGCTATTATTCAAGATTACATTTCATTCAGTATGCTGAAAGCATATTGAATAAATATTCAACATATATTTTAAACATAAATAAACTTGGACTTAGTAATTATTAAAAATAGACTATTCCATTCAAATGAATTTAGATATAAAATCTAAGAACAATTTTTAAAAATATAAAAAATACAAGTTACTTACTGATTTATCTAATCCAATTTATTGTATGCTTTGTTTAAAAAACATGGCTAACGATTTCGCTTACCAGAAACGTGTGGGTACATTATATTTTGAACAATTATTTTTAATTTAATTTTCATTATTTTTAGTTGTGATAACAAACCCTCATATGCTTAGTTTGTGTTTTTCACAGTTTTTTGTGTTTCTTCTCAGGCAAATGATTTATTTATTTATTTTATTTTTTATTTTTTTGGGTGGGTGGGGTATATGTAGAGGGGAGAAGTGCGCAAGAAGTAAAAAAATATTTTTGTACGTCTTCAACTAAGTTTTGAATAAATTGACGTATACTAATAGATTTTGAGGTTATAGATTTGCATAAAATCCAAGCTTTGATAACAGCAAAATACAAAATATCATAAATTGCATTCATTGGCTTCCTGTAATAAATAGTCTTGACATAAGGAGACTTCCTGTCATCGGGGGAATCATACAGTTAAATTGAATTTAATTGCATTGTTGTAAAAAAATGCCTTTAATATCTTTTATAATTATTTAAATTTTCAACAGTTAGATGTAGACTGCGAAGCAACAAAAAAATTTTACACTTTTCTCCTTGGTAAATAGTTATGCTGATGTATAAAGGAGATAGAAAAATCGTGGTATGCAATTTCGATTTTGACATTTTGTATTTCTCGTCTTGGGCGATTTACAGTTTCTGTGTTATTTGCAATTTATCTGGTTTTGATATACATATAATGAATAAACCTACGAGCAGATTTTGAAAGAAATAAGTGCTCATATACGCTTATGTTAGGCCCTTTTAAATAGTTAGTCTTGCAGTTTTTTTTTTTTTGTCATCATCTTTATTTACAGGTGTGAATGTGCAAATTATTGTTTATATATTTTTCAAGTTTTCATGAGTATAAAATTTAAATTTTGTCAACTTTTGTTCAAATTCTTAATTCTGTTTTTTATATTCGATTTTTTTCTGATAAATATCACAAACTTTCGTTCAATACTGATAAATTTTCATTTATACTCCAATGAAAAAGTCCAACAATGTTAACTGTATAAGCAGAATCATCGTCACTTTCATTTTCATCATTAGAATTTAATTTTCTTCTTTTATAGGCAGATATTCGTCCTCAATAATTTGCATTCTCAATAATTCTCAGATAATAGTTGATAACATTCCAAAGCTTCTTTGGTGGTAATATAAAAACATCGAAATCTTAATTTAACTTTTAATAAATGCTTTAAAAAAGTAAATTCAATGCTACTTCTAAATATTTGTTGTAATTTTTTTTCTGCTATTACCCATTCTTCACATCAAGAATATATAATCTTGATTGAAAATTTTCACAATCCCTTCCTTCTGATTCTGCCTATTAACACGTTCGCTGCCGCTTACGTGAAGATGTGATTATAGTTAATGCCGCCCTGTAGAAGGGGATTTTTCCCAGAAGCCGGTTTATTTTTTATAACAAAGAATCAGTGACAGATTTTCCCGCGCCAGCGCGTGATTGGCTATAGGACGTCACCCCACATCACGCGCTAGCGTGTGAGTGGCCCCTTAACGTTTTTAGAAGTGCGACAGATATTATTTATCATTACTTCTGAAACAATGCATCTCTATTTTGTCATTTATGTGTAAAAATTTATTACGGGTCAAATTGACCCGCTTCGCGGTTCTAGGTATACATGGTTATAACTCAAAAATTATTTATGCTATTTGCTATTAAATACAAAAAGTTTTTGCTTACCTTAAAACATTAAAAGTCAGAAAAGGAATCGTTTTTTCTATGAATACTTTTCGCGCGGCGAGAAATTAAATATCGATTTGGGTCAAATTGACCCGCTCCGCGGTTCTAGTGTTAAAGAAACTGGTTGCACATGCGATCGACCTCGGTCTGGACGACCCTCCGTTCCTATGGAAGCTGTTGCAGAAGCTCATCAAACGATAAGCACAGTTCGTCTCGCAACTGCACGCGGTGCTTCGCGTTTTTCTGAATATGCCGAATTCAACGGTACGCAAGATTTTGCGCTCTGTTCTAAACATGCTTCCTTATCGATTCCAGCGTGTCCAGATGTTGGAAGCAGGAGACTATCAATTACGGCTTGATTTTGCAAATCAATTCCTTATCCGGTACGATGAAGAAAGGAGCTGGCCTTTACGCATTCTGTGGACAGATGAGGCGCATTTTTTTGTTAACTGGTAACGTTAATTCAAAACATTGTGTGCACTGCGCAGAGAATAATCCACATGATGTGCTCGCCTGTCCATTACACAGGGAAAAAGTGAGCGTGTGGTGTGGTATAACGAGTACGTTCATCCTCGGTCCTTACTTTTTTGAAGAAGTTATTGCCGGTAATCTGCAAACGTGTACAGTAACGAGTGATCACTATCTGGACATGTTAATTCGTTACGCGATTCCCGCATTGCAACGGCAAAAGTGCTATATCTGAAGCTGTTTGCATGCAAGATGGTGCTTCTCCACATGTCGAGTCGTCTGTCAAACGTGTCTTAAGTCAACAGTTAGGTCACAGAGTTATCTCCTTTCATTTCCCGTTTCCGTGGCCATCAAGGTCTTCTGATTTGACACCAATGGATTTCTGGATGTGGGGTTATCTAAAATCCAAAGTGTATCAGTTTCGTCCTCAAACTACATCTGTTTGAAAGATGCCATCAGAACTGCGATTCAAGAGAATCCTATTGCCATGGTACGTACTGTAGTGCTATCCACCATCTGCCGCATGCGTGTGTGAAGGAGGTCATGTGGAAAATTTGTGAAACGCAATAAAATGCTTTATTTTATGCTGCTTCTTTGTTCTTATCGGTTGTCCTCAGTTTTAGCCTATCTACCGCCGCTGATTTTAACGCTGCAGTTGCCTTTCTAACGCTATATGGGTTTTTTCACAATGGAGATCACATTCCAATACAAATACTGGGTGTTGCCATTTGGTTTTTTCGAAATTTTCTCACTGTAATCGTAACTGTTTGAGCGACACTGTTGTTTTTCATATCATTCTTGAGCGCATGCCTCAAAATATCTTTTCCCAGAATTTGATTCAGTTTCTGTGAATGGTATGACAGTTAGGAGCCCAAATTCGGGACATTTTTTTTTATAATCACCCTGTATATATACATATATATAGAACTATTATCTGGTGTAGAAAACGTACTTTCTTTAAACTTAAAAATAGTTGTAAAAATGGAGTAAGCTAATAATATCATTTATATATTCAAATAAAGCTTTAAAATCTATTAAAATGAATAATTTCGTGTTATCTGGTTACCAGGTTTTAATAACCGAAGATTGGCAAATGCTTCGCAACTTACAGCAGTGTTTTCGCTTCCGATAATTTAAACCCATTGGCGCAGAGTTTCGATTACACTTTTTTAATACTTCTACTTCAATTGACACCAGTATTCGCATAATAGTAATTTTAACAAATTTAAATTCCCAAAACTTGAGAATGGGTAATATGAAAATTTCTTTGCTAAAACACCGGTTTGACATTTAAAATTCTTTAATTCTTATATGGCAAGGTTTCTTGCCAATTGGCGTTACTGAATTTATAATTTCTGCGCATTGTGCGACTGTATGTCGGTTAAATTTAAGTTTGGTTTTTATTTATGTAACTTAAATTTTTAATTAATCTAAATTTAATTTTATAGTAGGATATTAGGCGAAAACAATTTCTGTTCGAATTATATTAGAAATTTACTTTTCATATAATTTATTTACCAATTAGAATAATTGTGTTAAAATTGATATAGTGTAATTATTTTCCCGTATTTTTCTGGCATTCCATTACTTGCTGTTTATTCTGCTGATCTGATTGAGATATGAGACCAAATGTTATAAATAGTAATGAATATATGTTGAATAAATGTTATAAATAGTAATGATAGCTGGGTAAGTTAAATTCATCAGATTCATCCGGAATAGCTCATATGGTTGCAATTTTAGCAAAGAGATCTCAAATGCCTGGTTCGAATCTTACTCTGAACATTTATCATCCAGTTAAAAATTTACATCTCATTATTTGCTTATCTCATTTTATTTGCCAATTAGAATAATTGTGTTAAAATCAATCTACTATAATTAAACTGTTTTGGATGAAAATGGGTTAATCCCATAAAATATGAATAATTTGCGAAAAAAAATTGCACTTTTTAGAATAATTTGTTTGTATTAGATTACATGAAAATTCAAATTATCGAATGTTTATAATACGTAATTTGTCTTTCAGTTACCGCCACTACGAATATTAAGTCATAGTTTCTCATGGACATAATTTTTCTTTTATAATATAGATATAAATCTATATATATTATAACAAAATAATCATATGTTATAATATAATAATTTTATATTATATACATTATACAATTTATTAATTTATTAATAATTTAAATTACTGTAATTATTATTTGTAGATTAAATGCCATAATTCTTTTAATTTTGTGCTTTTATTAAAATTGAGTTTCATTTTGTGTCTGTCTTCAACCATAAAGTACTTTATATGTATATATGTATGTATAATTTAGGCAACAGAATTTTCTTTCTCTCTGTATATATATATATATAATATAAATTTAAGTGGGGAAAATATTGTTTTTATACTTCTAAATATTTGTTTTCCGGGAGAAATTGGAGTTACATATTTGCATTCTTGAAGCACGATTTTTACAATGATTTATTTATTATTCTTTTATCCTCCGTTTTGAAGCGGAAGTATCATACACGTCCAAAATAGATCTCCGCTTTCAAAACAAACTTTATTGGATTTGTTCTTCTTTATTTTAGCAAAAAGTGTAAACTTTTCTTAATCTTAACTCAAAATGTATTTATTACTTATGCAAACAATACCTTTAGATCACGTACCATTCAAAACGGGAATAAGCTCAATTCGTTCAGCATTCAAATTATCCGACAGCATTAGGCAGCATTTTGAATTTATTTTTTATCAGAAAAAATATCACCGTTTTGTATTTATGGTGTTAAATTATTTTAAAATGATGATAACATTGTGCTGTTGTGTTACTGAAATTCTTTATCAGTCAGAACAAATATGTTTTCTGAAATAAATTCAGATTTTGCAGTATCAAATATCTCTCTCGAATATTTCTAAATCCTATAAAAAAATGCATATATTTTTTTCCGGAAAAGTATTGCTCTAGGTGATTTCATGAAAGTTAAAATACAATTATTGGATTTTCGTAAAAGAAAAAGAATACTTTGGTCATGCTATCTAGTAAAATTCCTGGAAGGTTTTTTTTCGACATGTTTATCTCTATAGAAAGCATTACATTTTGTTTAAAAAATTTTAAATTTAAGTGAAAGATTAAAGAACCACTTAGCTCATTATGAAAGGCTAATATCATAGGCCATTAGCTCTTAATGAAAAAACATACATGGTAATAGTTCTTGCGATTTCATTGAGTTTTTACATCTGAACCATGAAGAGATTAATTGTAGATTTATCATTAACTCTATGAGATGAAGAGAGAGAGAGAGAACTTTATAGACTCCGGCGACTCGTACACAAATTTTATAAAAATAAGTTTCAATTACGGGTTCAACGGGTTAAATACGAAAGCAAACATTTTGAAAATGTGACGGACTACCGGGAATGAGAGCGCCTTGTCCCAAATGATTGATTATCATCGCTAAATTTTAATTGTATTCTTTGCTTTATTAAATATCAGAAATTCTGTCATTAACTATGGCAAGAAATACCATTAAAATTTAGCAATGGCAAGAGTCATTCGGTTTGGAGCACTGTTATACTTGAACGAAGATGATGTAGTCCTTCTTCGATAAGTTCAAATAGATACACTCAAAGTATTGATTTGCTAAAGGTGGATCTTTAAATATCCTCCTACAACGAAACATCACACCTGATTAAGACATATATTCAAAAATATGCTTTAGCCATTTCACTTTACAAAAATCTGTAGCTTAAAAAGTTTCAAACTGATAAAATTCTGTAATAGTGTTCATACCTTGCATTAAGGTAGTAATGTCAAGTTAATTCATTAGTTATAACGATGAAAGAATCGGGAGATATTTGTATATTTAGATCCATTATTACAACATATCACTGTATGTAAGATATATTTTCTCTCGTAAATTAGTAATAGTTAGAAAATGACAAGTAACTACACAATTCTGTAACTACACAATTAAAGGGAAGACTTTTTTTTTTCAATTGAAATTCATTTACATGAGTTTACAGTGCTCATTTAGATAAAAACAGGCGCCATAATTCCATAAAACCCTCCAATCGAATAAAACAATATGCACTATATATCGAACAAAAAAATATAAGTTTAAATATTTTTCATACATTCTTATCAATAAGGAACAACAGTTCGTAAATTTGAGAGACGATTAGGGATACGAAAATCTGTACAGTACATCGTATCAATGAATACAGTACCTATACCATAGCTGCCAACTTTCAACTAATCTTCCGTAACACCTGGATTAGTTTGATCCAGGTTAACGTCATTTCAAACCAGAAAATATACAGTCATGAATCTTTATTTTTTAAATTTCAAGATTGTTAGTGGAACATACTTAATTTCATTTCTTTGAAAAAATTCTGGTTCGAAACTCATTAAACCAGGGTCAAATTAACACACGTATTACGGATAATTTATGTCAGGTTGGCACTCATGCTGGTCCTAAAAAGAATGGAGTCTTTTCAAAATTAAGTAATTTGAAAATAGTTAACTAAAGAAATGCTCTGTTTGTTGCGTGTATTTTGAAAAGCGATAATTTACTGTTCAGATGGTGTCAAAATCACTTTAAAATTTTGCAAATGGGCGATACTATGACCTGAAGACCAAACGAAAATATTTTCAAAACATGCGCCATTTAACCGCTTTCGGGGCAGTGGTTTCATAGATATACCACTTAATTTTAATTCCCAAACGCCACATTCGCACCGGAATTTTGTTAAAGAAAATTACGACTTGCTAAATGCGTAAAGTATAGCATTTTCTTATTTAGAAATAAAATTGTTTTCAAATTCCGGTGTCAGTCATTAATTTCAATACTTAAGCAATGAATTTGCCCTGCCCCGCAAAAAGTTAAACAATAACAAGAAGTAGTTTCATAACAAAACAAGCCGATACAGGTACCCAAGATCACAAGGAATGTTCTCATATGCATTTACATTTATTTACATTACCTTACATTTGTAATTATGCATTATAGCTAAAATATGTGGGTTAAGAGTTAATTGTTTTGTCTTTTAAATGACTCCACGGAAAAAATCATAAGGCATGTAATCCGCTGATTATCATCTTCACTTGTTTTAACCTTGAAAGTGAAATTCTAATCTAATTTAGAAATTGTGCGGTTAAAAATGTATTTCATTTCTAATAAAGATGTAACAGAACAGGATTTTCTATCATTAACTGTTTTAAAATTATTTTGTTTAAGAATGTGGGAATAAACTTTATTTCGGGAAACCCATGTATAAACCACCCATATATAAACCTACCCATGATATCACAAGATGTGCCCATTGCTGCCATATATTACTTCTGTCACAGTTTTCGCTGATCTCCGAGATCCGATTGGTTTTATTATCTTGATTAGGTTACATGGCAAATGTTTCCGCCTATTCGAAACGCACGATAATTGCTTCCAAATTTCTAGTTTTTAAAAAACATATTTAATATACAGGGTGTTTCTAAATTCATGGTAAAAACTTTAAGGGGTGAAAGTACACATCAAGGCAAACAATATTAAATAGGAAACTAAGGGTCCCAAACGTCTTCCGAAGGAAATAGGCGCCATTAAAGTTTAGGGTCCAAAAATTCAAATGATAATAAAAAACCGAAAAATTGGTCGATTCGTTCGCGGTTTTCACAAAAACTATTCTTATTGTCAGTATTGTCTTGGATATAAATTATAAAGATATATTTCAAAAAATGCCGATAGAGGGCGCTTTAGACTTTAGAGTAATGAACAACTATTTTTTACCGTTATTTTTTGCATCTCATTAATTCTTTTTAGAAGCTTAGACATAAACTTAAATTTTGAGCTCAAAATCTAAATCGTTGGTAGTGGTTAAGTAGAGCAAAATGAACTGTGGGGGGAGGTTCAAATTTCAAATGATTATAAAAAACGGAAAAATTGGTCAATTGGTTTGCGATTTTCACTAAAATTATTCTTTATGTCAGTATTCTCTTGAAAATAAATTATAAAGATAAAACTCAAAAAATGCCGATAGAGGGCGCTTTAGACTTTGGAGTAACGTACAACTATTTTTACCGTTATTTTTTGTATCTCATAAATTTTTTTAGAAGCTTAGACATAAACTTAAATTTTGAGATGAAAATCTGAATCGTTGAAAGTGGTTAAGTAGCGCAAACTGATCTGTGTTCGATGGGGGTGGGGAGGCTCAAATTTCAAATGATTATAAAAAAACGGAAAAATTGGTCGATTCGTTTGCCGTTTTAGCTAAAATTATTTTTTATGTAAATATTTCCTTGAAAATAAATTTTAAAGATTAATTCAAAAAATACCATTAGAGGGCGCTTTAAAATTTAGAGTAACCAACAACTATCTTTAATCGGGATTTTTTGTATCTAATTAAGTGCTTGCAAATGCTTAGATTTAAATTTTGAGCTCAAACTCTAAATCGATGGGAGGGGTTAAGAAGCGCAAACTGAAATGTGTTCAAGAGTTGAAATGTTACCTCCCCACCCTTCGAACACATTTCAATTTTCCGCTACTTAATTACTCACAACGATGCAGATTTTGAGCTCAAAATTTAAATTTGAACATCTACAAGCATTTAATTAGATACAAAAAATAACGGTTAATAGTTATTGGTTACTCTAAAGTTTAAGGCGCCCTCTAACGGTATTTTTTGAAATTAATCTTTAAATTTTATTTTCAAGGAAATATGGACATAAAGAATAGTTTTAGCGAAAACCGCAAACGAATCAACCAATTTTTCCGTTTTTTATAATTATTTGAAATTTGAACCTCCCCACCCCCATCGAACACAGTTCAGTTTGCGCTACTTACCCACTCCCAACGATTCAGATTTTCATGTCAAAATTTAAGTTTATGTCTAAGCTTCTAAAAAAAATTTATGAGATGCAAAAAATAACGGTAAAAAAGTAGTTTTACGTTACTCCAAAGTCTAAAGCGCCCTCTATCGGCATTTTTTGAATTTTATCTTTATAATTTATTTTCAAGATAATGCTGACATAAAGAATAATTTTAGTAAAAATCGCAAATCAATTGACCAATTTTTCCTTTCTTTATAATCATTTGGAATTTGAACCTCCCCCCGCAGTTCAGTTTGCGCTGCTTAACCACTCCCAACGATTTAGATTTTGAGCTCAAATTTAAGTTTATGTCTAACCTTCTAAAAAAATCTAATGAGATGCAAAAAATAACGTAAAAAATAGTTGTTCGTTACTCCAAAGTCTAAAGCGCCCTCTATCGGCATATTTTGAAATTTATCTTTATAATTTATTTTCAAGACAATACTGACATAAAGAATAGTTTTAGTGAAAACCGCAAACGAATCGACCAATTTTTCTGTTTTTTATAATCATTTGAATTTTTGGACCATAAACTTTAATGGCGCCTATCTCCTTCGGAAGACGTCTGGGACCCTTAGTTTCCTATTTAATATTGTTTGTCTTGGTGTGTACTATCACCCCTTAAAGTTTGTACGATGAATTTAGAAACACCCTGTATATTATTAAACATCCTCCTATATACATATATAATATTTAATATTATATACCGGGTGTCCCAAAAATGACTGATGGATTTTAAAATTCAATAACTAGCAAACGGTGACAGCTATTTAAAAAATTTTTGCAGGAGGGTTATGTATGATGTCAGGAGTTTTTTACCATAATTTTTTATTTTAGTTCGCATCTCAAACAATAGGTGGCGCTGACGGCGATTGAAGGCCAGGTCGACGCTTCACTTAGCACTGATCACCTGGCTTTCAATCGCCGGCAGCGCCATCCATTGTTTGAGATGCGAACTAAAATAAAAAATTGCGTTAAAAAATTTCCTGACATTACCGTAATTTTCGGCGTATAATCCGCGGAACGAATAATTCTTTTTGTACCCAGAAATCGTATTTAGTGATTGAAGACAAATATTTACGGAGATCTAATAAGTTATATTTCGTTTTAAAAAGTTTCTGGGTCAAAGAATGATTGTTTGATCCGCGGATTATACGCCGGAAATTACGGTATACATAACCCTCCTGCAAAAATTTTTTAAATAGCTGTCACCGTTTGCAAGTTATTGAATTTTAAAATCCATCAGTCATTTTTGGGACACCCGGTATACATATATAACATTTAATTTCAGCGTTTCAACTTTCAAAATGTTTTCATTGAAGCAAAAGTATTAGTTATATAAGTTCATAAAAGTGTTTCTGTAGTGCTTTTTCACGATTTCACGCTCATACTTTAAAGAAATCGAGTTTTCACTCTTATTTAAGATTTAAAATGTCAGCTATGTGTGGTATTATGTAATTTTAATACGTTGAATCCTCTTCCGCCCTATCTCCTTTGAATACAATTATCTCACTGTATCAGGTTTTAGATTGGGTGGGTTTATATCACCTGCTCCTGAATTCCAGGGATTGTGTGCTCACACAAAAATGGCGGATGCCGAATGTAGATTTTTTCAGGGAATGTGTACTGTCCCTTGAATGTTCGTACTAATAAGATTTAAAAGCTTTTTCCGCTTTATTTTTATTTTTTTTTTTTTGAGATTATACAAACGAAAGAAATCTTCTTTAAAACACTGGTGTCTAAAATTAAGGGACCAAACAAATGTTAAATATAAATCCGTCTTCGGCAGCCGCCATTTTATCTCAGCGTTCAGGCCTAGTTTTCAGGGGGCGGTGTTTATACCATGAATTTAACTTCACCTCAGTATGTTTAGGATTTCAAATTCGAAATATTCGGGAATGAAAAGCAATATGATTTACATATGAAGTGGAAACGACTACAGCAAGATCATGGTGCTGTCTTCAATAATTAATTTCAGAATTTATCACAGGCTTATTCGATATTACAGAAACAAATGAAATAAAATGAATAAATAGAATCTTATTGTGCATGAACTTTTGAATCTTGATATAGTACCATGCTTTTTAAAATAACAAATATCAAAGTCATGATAATATAATCATTTATTCGTTTCAATAAGAATTCCTTGAATTGTTTTACATAATGAAAACTTTTTTAGAATTTTTAATTATTTTTAATATGCGACATTTTTTGGTTGTTCCCTTACGTTTGAGATGGACAATACATGTTCAGACAATTTACTTATAATGCATACTTACAATGACTAAATTTCTCTCATCAGGATAACTATTCAAATTATCTGGAAAACTCTTTACACTGAATGAAAACGTATGTAACATATTATTAAACTTTCAATAATGATTTGTATTGGTTGAATTCAGCATTTTAAAGAAAGATTATTTAATTATGCTAATAAATATTCTGTGAAATTTTATTTTATTTTACAGAAGCATTCATATAATTATGTTATCGTTTTTGTTGTACATTGCGTTGTTGAAGCATATGGATATAGTAAAAATTGCTGAATAATTCTTTCGTATTCATTAAGGGAAACTGAATTAAATCTTTTAATGCCACTTTCCTTTTCATATTTTATAAATGCAACACACCTAAGCTGTCTCTCTTTGCTTCATTTGATAAATATATTCGATTCTTAAATAAAACTCAACAAACCTGTCATGTGCAGTCATTCCGTTAATGAATAATCTGATGACAGCAGGAAAAAATAACTATTAATCAGAGTTATAAGTCGAAAGATGATAAATTATAATCAAGAATAACAAGCAAAATTAAAAAGTTACAACTAAGTGATAATTGCTTTTATGAAAAAAAAATCTCATAGTTTTCTTCATATGTCAACTCAACTAGAAGCAAACATATCATATTATCAATTTGTAACTAACACCTACAGAAAAAAAAACAATCTCCTGCATAGTTAATGTCAAATCATTTACGTCGTGTGTGTTATACCGTAATTTTTATGCACTTTTTTTCTAAAATAAACAGAAGCATTTATGTAGATTGTCTCTTTGATATAACAAGTGCTGCTCTTTATTGCTTGTTTAAGTGCTCACTCACGCGAAAAAAATCATTCCACAAAAACAACTCTCCAGGCATTTTCTGAGAGGATAATGAAATTACCAAACCCTTTTCATTAAGTGTTTAAAAAAAATAAATCTTTCGTCATAACCAGCTATGCTAAAGGATTTAATTTTGTCTGCTATTACATATGACAGTTTAACTATTTTTCTTTACCTAATTTTTGTATGTCTTTCAATTTTCGACATCGCATTTTTTTCAAATCTATTTTTATTTTCAACACAAATTTCATCATCTAGATTGATTTTCTTCCTTTTTTCGTGTTTCTTATTTTTTATTGATTTTCCATGAAATATCTTTAATATAACGTTCAAAGAATTTATTCTTGCTTTTTTCATTAGCTTTCGCATTCTTTGCAAATTTTTTATGTAAACCTGATATTTTCAATATGAATACGCTATCAGTCATGAAATTAATTAAACCGTAAGTTAATTAAGCTGGACTAAAATTTTTATCGTTATACATTTCAAAAAGAGATTTTTTATGGAAAATTGAAAACTTCTAACTCTGGAAATTTCTATATATGTGAATAAATTTGATCTACTATTCTGTACAGTGACAAATCTGCATTTCATTTATCTTTATTACTGTAATAAATATTTACAAAGTATGGAAACAAAATTAATAATACAGCTTAATGAAGCAAAAACTTTAAAGCTGTGAAATATTAACAGTGTATGAATTAAACTGATAACTTAACTGGCTGCTTAATGTATATCAGTGAGATAAATAAAGTTTTAGAAATCAATTATACATTTAAACATAAACTATTTTCCTTTTAATTATTTTGGCCCCACCAGTGGCCGAGAGGTTCGGACTTCTCAACTGGTAGACGGCAGGTGCTGGGTTCGAACCCAATCGCTGCTGTCGGCCAAACCGTTCGGAGTTTTCGTGGTTTTCTTCGAACCTTGCGTAAATACGGGTTAGGTTCCCTTAGAAAGACCCCCACGAAGGGCACTTTTCCCTTGGTCCTATATCCCTAGCGCAGATAATCGGACGTCAAAAATCAACCAACCAACCTTTTAATTATTATTTTGTAATTTGATCTTCGAATCAACTATTTGCTTTAAATAAGCTAATTTTATTTCTCAGTCATATGGTAATATGTTCTTGTACTTGTGTTTATTTATTTATCTGTTTACTTACACAATAGATATCTGTATGCTAAAATATTAGAATATTTCTATCTACTTGTAATTCATGTTGTTTTTGTTACCTTTATTTATCTATTACTGTAAGAGGATAGTGGTACATTTTTAAAATAATGTTTACAATTTACGCAATATTGTTGTACTCATGAATATTTAAATTACTGGAAATCTATATTTTGTAAAAATATAAGTAATAAAATACTAAAATTAATTATTAATATTTTGTAATTCAAAAAATTTCTGATTCATATCAAAAATTTCAAAAATTAAGAAAATAGTTGGTGTTTTAGTACATTAAATAGAAGTTTATCTATCCATTCATGTTTTTGTATAATTTTATAAGTCATTATTAACTATGCGTCAATTTAGAATTTGATTGTAAAATCTATAAAATCGTTAATATAAGCAGTTACAGGATTTTTTTCAATACACTCTGTACTTTTATAATACCCTTTATCAACTAGGAATTTCTCAATGAGTCATTATAACTTTTAACAGGCTAAAATGTGCGGGGTGCACGAAAATGATAGGGAAACTGTTTAACCTTATTTTTGTATGCGCTGTCCTCTACCTACCGAGCTATAACCCAATTTTACGTTTTTGAGCCTCTAGAAATGGGCCGAAATCTCCTGATCACCACGTATCGGCGGATTACTAGATAAGCACTTCTACCGTCTTAACCCCTTAACTGCCCTGGGCGTATTTAGGGTGGTTCAGATTAAAGTATACCTGTTTGAGATGTCCTAGAAAGAGAAGCAATGGATGAAACTACTTTATATTTGGAGCATATACATATCAAACCATGGGAAATTGACTGGTGCAATAAAAATGTTTAGTTCAAAAAAGGTCACCAGGGGATTAAAAGGCGCTGCGATCAGTGTAAGGTAAAAAAAAATGCAACATGACCAAGGATGTAAACATCCTATTGCCAATGGGCTGATCCCCACCAATATAATTTTTAAAATATCATTCGTGTAGATTTTATTGTTATATGATGATTAATTTTATTACCATTCTTATTAGGCGAAGAATACTAAAAATGTAGTGGTGGGAATTGTTTTATAGGCATCATGATTTGTACACCCTAGAAGATGACACAATCAATAAACTACGGAATTCAAGACATCAGTAATTAACATTATTTTAAATTTCTTTACTCGAATCATGCTAAATAGGAAAAAATAAGAATATTACAATTCACACTTCGGTAAAATAATTTGTATGTAAAGATTTTTTTAAAATATTAATTAATTACATCTTGTATTCTGTGCTTATTTATTTGCGCGCAGTACCTGAGAATAATATTTGCATGAGAGGCGGGATAAAAGACAAAAAAAGATGAATAGGTTGAAAATAGTGTCTGAGACAGCCACGATGGTCCTTACTTTTTCTGAGCCTGTTTTACAGCTAAAGCTTTTGTACCAAATTGACAATAATACTGCGAAAGCGTTTCCTTTGTACCGACCAGTAGCGGCTGGTCAGGGGGTGCTGCACCAATTTATTCACACCATTAAAATTGTATGGTTATTTCAGTTTTATTTAATCAACAAAATTGGTCGAATAAATAATATTAAAGATTCTGTTAAATTTTAGTGGTGTAAAAAATTGGATGCAGCACTCCCTGACGAGCCGCTACTGGTACCGACAGCAGAAATATTTGCGTACATGTCCAGTGACACTATGTGCTCTTCGACGTATGGTCAAACGCTTTGAGAAAACTAGTAGCACTGCACTTCAAGCAGACCTAGGAAGAAAAGAAAAAGATACCGCAGGTGAAGGATAATATCGCAATCGCTGTTGTTGAGCAAGCCAGTACAAAAGACGCTGGAGCATCCAGTGTTCAAGCTGTATCCGGGCAAATGGATATGGACCGTATGGAGGTGCGTGCGTGTAGCACTTAAGGCTTATCACAATAAGATTCGTCGCTTTCACGAATTAAAACCTGGCGATAACGATCTTTGTGAAACGATAGCTTTGACGTTCTTGGCAAGGATGGAGATCAATAAGAATTAGCCATGGAACATCCTATCGACCGATGAGGTTCACTTTAACATGTCTGGAACAGTGAATACAGAAATCTGTCGTATCTAGTCTACTGAGAATCCTCACCATCTCCAACAAATGACCCTGCATTCTCCGCATGTTACAGTGTGGATCACTGCGACTTCTTTGAATGGGCCATTTTTCATTGAGGAAAACATTCCTCAGGGACCAAAAACCTATTCCGTAACTGCAGATGGTACGGCACTTCACATTGGACGTACTAAAATTACTGCAAGTACTAAAATTATTGCGATGCTATTTTACGTAAGATGGCATTATCAGCCTTGCATTTCCCATACGGTGGCCTCCACGTTCACCAGACTTGACGACGTGTGATTTTTGGCTATGGTGTAACCTCAAAGATAAAGTTTACCGAGAAAGCATAATAAATCAGTCTGATTTAAAGGTTTGGATTTTATTGGTTGCGTAATATTAAACGGTGTTAAAATCGAGGCGAAAATGGTCCAATTCCCACCGCTAAGTTTTTAGTATTCTTCGCCTAATAAGAACACTATTAAAATTATTCGCAGCGTATAGTAATAAAATGTAAACGATTAATACTATTAATAAATATTGGTGGGAATCAGACCTTTGGCACCAATATTTTTATATCCTTGATCATGTTATATTTTTCTTATCTTACACCGATCGCAGCGCCTTATTATCCCCTGGTATCCTTTGTTTGAACTATTTTTTTTTTTTTTTTTGCACCATTCAATTTCCATTTGTCTGATATGTATATTTTTCAAACATGAAGACATTTCATCCAGTGCTTCTCTCGCTAGGGCGTCCCAAACAGGGATACTTTAATTTGAACCACCCTGCATATAGGTTTCGCTCAAATAAATGCATATTTCTGAAATAAATTATCGAACAAGCACTTTTTAAAAATTTTGTATATTAACAAAAAGAAACTTTTACTATTAAATAAAGGGAAGATTATTTTCCAAAATTTATGGTGACAATTTTTTTGGCAAAAAAGATGAAGATTCTTTTCTTAAAGCTTTGGCAGTTAAGGGGTTAAAAGCAGTTCTGTTTAAATTAGTGTTGTTTGTATGTTGTAAGTTGCTTAAGTGCATTTATTCGTTTAATTTCACGCGATAGGTCACATTTTTTTATCATACTGAAAACTCGAACGGTAGTTCTTCCTATTCGAACTGATTTAATTATATAGCATCTTGACAACGAGACCTTCACCTCTCTAGTCACCTCCAGAGGTAAATTCACAGGGATCTTTGAGGACTTACTTGCAATCCGTGCTATTAGCAAACATGGCAGAATTTATCTGGGGACAAGCCTCGAATCTGCGATGTTTCTTCTAGAAGTCCGATGCTCTGCCTTCTGGCCACGATCCATTGGATGTAGAGCAATGCTTCACAATTCTTTTTTTAGCTATACGGTGAAGTCCATCGTTAACCCCTTAAGGGGCTATTATATACCACCTACGATTGATGAAGATTTACACCAGAAAAATGTTAAAAATTTCACTTTTCTAGCTTTGGTGGAAAACAGTCGTGAAATTGCTTTTCCCTTTTTGATATAATTTTTTTACAAATTTCCGGTGGGAGTTAAGAATTACTCGAACGCAATTGCTTGCCCCTCAAAGGGTTAAGCTTAATGCATGATGATTGAACATCCACTAACTCCACACTGAATTCATGATGATTAAACATCAAGCAGGGTTTACTTGGAAGATTTCTTCAGTTTGTGCTGATAAAAGTATCGGGTAATTTTCAAGTCGGAGTCAAAATATTTCCTAATACTTTTCAAAGATAATAGTGATTCCTTCATTCAAGGGTTAAATTGAATATATTAAGGAAATATTCTAATTAGAGTCCCGTATACAAAATCGACTGTTAAACATTATATAAATCTGAAGAACATTTCAAAAGGGCAATTAAAAATTTTCATCATGCAATGATGATATTTCGTTTTATTTTATAAACGTATTAAAATATATTTAACGTTTTATAAACACATTAAAAATATGTTTAACAATGGAACATTAAAATATTCCAATAAATCCATATTTCTGTAAGATGAACTAAAGACTGAGCCTTTGACGAGAACTAAAAGAAAAGTAGACAAAATTAAGTAAAGGTGGATTGTTATTAGATCCGAATATTAAGTAAAAGTTATTGTTCAGTAATCAGAGAAGATTTTTTTGTATAATATACAGTGTCTCACATAAGTGATGGGACACTTGTGCTTTACAAAAGGAAACTACCGTAATTTCAGGTGTATAAGCCGCAGATCAAACAATTCTTTTTGGACACAGAAATCTTATTTAGTGATTGAAGACAAATATTTACGGCGATCTGACTAGTTATATTTGTTTTTTAAAAAAATTCTGGTTCGAAAAAGAATTGTTTGAGCTGCGGCTTATACACCCGAAATTACGGTAATCAAATAAATTAAAAAAACATGTACACATTTTTTTGTGGGTGTGTTTCATACTTAAATTTAGTAAAGATTATTACATAACATACATTTTGTCAAAATATTAAAATATTAATTTAATAAAAATACAAATGTTTAGAACGGAGCTAAAAATAGCTCACATAAGTGATGGGACACCATTATATATGCAACAAATATCGTCTGAAATAAGCAATAAAAATATTTTTTGGGGTTTAATTTTTACTTAAAAGCAATTGGCAATAATTTATAAAATCGTCTGCAGTATTTCTCTCCAGTTTGTTTTGGAATTTTTGTGTTTTTTAGCTCTGTGTAGCCATGAATGCTAAACGAAAAGAAACTTCGCCTGAAATTCGAAAATTAGTTATTAATTTGCATATTGAAAGTGGAAAATCTATTACAAAAACTGCTGAAACAGTTAACTTGAGTCGTTCAACAGTTTTCAATATCATTAAACGATATAAAAAGAATCATATGATTCAAGATAAAAGAAGACCTGGCCGACCATCAAAGCTATCCAATGGAATAAAGCGAATTATCGTTCGAAGTATTAAAAAAAATCCAAGAAATAGTGTTTCAAATGTTGCTGCTGATTTACAAGCATTATATGGAATAATTGTTAATCCTGAGACTATTAGAAGGGTAATTCGATCTGCTGGATATCACGGTAGAGTAGCCAGGAAAAAATTCTTCGTAAGTGAAAAGAATAGAAAACTCAGACTAGCTTTCGCAAAATCCAACATAAATAAGAATTCTGATTATTGGAATAAAGTTATATTTGCTGATGAGAGTAAATTTAATATATTTGGTTCTGACGGTAGAATCTTGGCGTGGAGAAAATCCAGGGAAGAATTTCGCAAACAGAACTTGGTACCAACAGTAAAACATGGTGGAGGAGGAGTTATGGTATGAGGGTGTATGTCGTCCGCTGGAGTTGGTAATCTTGTTTTTATTGACAGTATAATGGATCAGTACAAGTATATTGATATTTTAAAGCAAAATTTGAAATCTTCAGCACGAAAATTGAACCTTCATAACGATTTTAAACTCTACCAGGACAATGACCCCAAGCACACTGCTCTGAACGTTAGACTCTGGCTGCTATATAACTGTCCTGAAATAATAAAAACACCACCACAATCTCCAGACTTAAATCCCATAGAGAATATTTGGCAAGAATTGGAATCAAGAATTCGCAAACACACCATTTCTTCAAAACAACAACTAAAATCGGTGCTTCAAGAAGAATGGGGTAAAATCACTCCAGAAATCACAAAAAAATTAATCGAATCCATCCCAAAAAGATTAAATCATGTTTTAAAAGTAAAAGGAAATCCAACAGAATATTAAAACCTTTTAAAAAGCAAAATTTTTGGATAAATATTTGATGAAAAAGTAAGTGTTTTATCACTTATGTGAGCCATTTTTTGCTCCGTTCTGAACAATTGTATTTTTACTAAATTAATATTTTAATATTTTGACAAAATGTATGTTATGTAATAATTGTTACTAACTTTAAATATGAAACACAACCAAAAAATTTTTGCACATGTTTATTTATTTCATTGCAGTTTCTTTTTATAAAGCACAAGTGTCCCATCACCTTTGCGGGACACTGTACATAATTAGTACGGGTCTTGGAATTTCTAGGAAGACCAGGAAATTTTTAGGCATCAATAAACTATCATAGAAAATATTTTCTTAAAAAAGGCTGATTATTTTGCGTTTGAACTAGATTTGCTTTTCTTTGAAAAATACTGATATGTTGCCTGGAAATTAAAGGGATCAGTATGAAATCTGATGTAATTGAGAGCTTGTTGTGGGGAAAATAATGTAAAAATCAAGTGACAAAGAATGCATGAAATTCCCTGTGAAAATGTTATTTTGTGAAATTCTAAAAAATAAAATTCTAAATGTTATTTTGTGAAATAGATTTAATCGCACTCGGTAGCTACTATCCTTTACAAATGAAGTATTTGTGAAATAGTCTTATCATTGTAGCAGACTGGCTAAGACAAGTCTGTTTGAAAACGAAAATAAAAAAATGAAGTCAAATAAATGCTGAGTAAAAGTAAGGCACATTTTATATTAAAAAACATTCTCATAATAAACATAGTTATCTGAGCTGCCTGCTTATTCGCCGGAAATTACGATAAACTACTTTTCAATTATCAACTTTTCAATAATAATCCGATAATTAAAAATTCTTAAAAAGATGATTATGTCTTTTTATCATCATTAAAATCTGCATAATCGAAACCCCAAATAAAAATTTCCAAAACTCGCAGTTTATCTGTTTTTTTTTTTTTTTTTTAACATTGCTATTTTTCAAAAAAAGCTCATGTTTATAAATTTCGCAGAAACTTACTTAGAAATGCGTTTTTCTTATAATTGTTGTTGAAACCTACCATGAATGTGTTTTAAAAATTGCTGGTTTTCAAAAACGAACTAGTGAGAGTCTCAATTGCGCATACTTTTCACAGCGATTTCCCAAACTCGTAAATCGACAACTTCAATGGACTCTATTTTAGATAAAATTTGACATTGAACAACATTAACAGATTGATCATTTTTCCCCTCATATCAAGTTCTATTATAAAATACGCCTATTTTCATTACTTTCAGCTCGAGAATTTTCTATTCTATACCTATTTTTGATACCAAAATAAGAAAACAATACACGTATGCGTAAAACATTTTATGATACTTTGCACCGACTAAACATCAACACGCTATCTTGCATATTAGATTTTATGATTTATTAGAAAGCCATTGAAGCAGCATTTACTCTTTCATTATTAATACTTTATTCAGAAAAATGCATTACGTGATATTGTCAGACTGCGAATATATGCTTTCAGTAAATCAATAAATTACTTCCAGTACCCTTTTAGTGTTTGAAATAAAAGCTATTTCTTTTAAAAAGAAATCTGTTGCTTAAAGCTTCACTTTTCCTTATCATTAATTTTTATTGAAGTTCACATATTCCTCATTTGACTTTAAACGCTCGAGGTTAATTGCTACATTTAGTAGCTTTATTCATTAAATAAATAAGTCATATCTCGACATGAAAATGTACAAATGTTTCTATTTGACATAAGAGAAAGAAAATAAGTAGCTTTACTAAGGAAGTTATGATTCGAATGTTTTCCTCCGAATTCGTCGACTTCAAGCATTTTATTTTGATTAACCCATTATTTTTTGCGAATTCTTTCAAAATATATTTTTTATCAACAACCTTTGCAATTATTTTGAATCTTTATTGCTTTTTCTTCCAATTAGTTCAATATTTATAAGAGATGATATTATCTTTTAGCGCCCATAGCATAAAAATCTGAGATAACTTATATTTAATAATTTATATTCAATCTAAAAACAATTCGATTGACTATCAAAATACTTTTACTAATTATAATAAAATGAATAAAGTTGTAGCATGTAATAAAGGTTTTTTTAAAGTCGACATTAGGTTTAATAATAACTTTTCTTTTATACCTAATTATAAATATGAATTTTGCGATAAAATCTCACTGTAAGTAATATTTATTATTAGTATGAGTATATTTTTTAATTTATGTTTTAAATGCCATTTTAAAGGGTTTTATATGTATATATATATATATATTGTCGAACGTTTTCAAAATAATTATTTTTATTCTTTACTATTGTTGTTGTGATATTTAAGTTTTGCATGCTTCATAATACGATTATCAGAATTTCTGTAAAATATTTTTTACCTTCTTTAATAAAAATAATGTGGGACATTGTTTGTTATGTGATCCGCTAAATCAGTGGTGCACAACCTTTGGCCCGCGGGCCGCAAAGATACCACTATTTTTTGCAGAATATTTTTCCTTATAGTTTTGACGAAATCTTTACTATTAAATAAAACAAACAACTCTTTTCAAATATTCTGGTGGGAAACAATTTTCTGGCAAAAAGGTTGTGCATCACTGCTCTAAATCATTGTAATTTCAGTAAAAAGGCTTGTGTGCGCGTACGTGAATATTGTATTTTTCCCAGATTGGTGTTTTGAAATCAATTTTTCAATAAGAAATATCTTAAAGAAATCTACAGTTTGTAGGGTTTCGTTCATTTGACGCTTATATCACGGGTCACACTAAGAATGAATATATCGTAATTACAATCCTGCACTATTTTTAAACTTCTGTGATACAAAAAAGCGGAAGATTTGGAAACAATGGCGAGGTGTAGCTCCTGATGTTCTTTAACCCTTTCCGGTGCAGACAAATTCTGTTCGTAAAAATAAAAATTGTTGACTGACACCGGAATTCATAAAAGACTTTTTTAAAAATTAAGAATTCCCTGATTTAAGCTGTCATCGTAAAAGTAAAATTTTACTAAAATATTATTGGTGACGTTTGTAAGTTTGGAATTAAAATTAGGTGTTGCCGGAGTGGTAACACTGCGCCGGAAAGGGTTAATACTAGAACTACCTGAAATTTGAGTCAAGTTTTATAACAAATATTTCTCACCAGAATTTTGAATTAAAACAATTTAATTTAATGAATCAACGTTTTTCATCTTTGTATCATTTAAACTTATTCCTTAATCAAATTTCTTGTTTGAACATAAACTTATTCATATGGAAGCCGACAAAATGACGGCTCACGGTAGTTCTAGGGTTTAAACGTACTCCATTGTCAATGCAGTCCAATTATGTATGACTGTGAAAATGTCGTCACAATCTTCTGTTTCTTACTAGACGGAACATGGAGCCTTCACTGACTTCACACTGTCAAAAACAGGTTACATAAATGTACTAAAAAATATCTTTTCTACCACACAAAGTGCCTTTCCTGCATCGCTAGAGACCTGGAGAAATCAATAAGCGGGAAATATCCATATGCTTATAACTCTTCACCAGTTGTTTTCAGACGTTCAGCTGTATACATTTCCTTGATCCCTATGGTAAGAGTTTTCCAACACAAATGCTCTTGACAAAATCCTGATCTGGCTTTTGGAAACTTCCCAGTGTGTGAAATACTGCATTATAAACGAATTATAATACAAATTGATGTTTATGATTGACAATTTAAGTTGAAAAAATTCCGTTGAAACATATATTCTGAAAATATCTACTTCTTTTAGACGATTCAATATCCTTTTTTATTATTTAGAAACAAAAAGATTTAATTGCTTTTCAGTAATGGCTATGAAATATTAAATGAAACTCTACAAGAGCACCTATATAAGGAACAAATGCTCTGCCTTTTGAAATTCTTGTGAAATATTTGATTATATAAACCGTGTTTCAAAACTTTCCACTGAATAGACCATAATAAATTTGATTTTAACGTTGCTTGAATTTTTAAACTCACGTGAAAGTTTCAGAAATTCAAGCTTCGTAAAATTTTTAGTGTCAGAGATAATGTTTAATTTTCTATTTTTTTTTTTTTTTTCAAAAACAATTAACACATAATTGTATAAACGGTTATTTTACAATTTAAAATCATGTGTATATAACGAGGAAATAAAAAGTTCATTACCTCAGTATCATTATAATTAATAGCAATAACCATCATTCTTTGTAAAACAAAATTGCTTAAGTACTAAGTGCATAATTCATTCACTTATTGTTTCTGTTTTCTGTATATTAGGTTGAAGAAAAACTAGCTAAAATTAAAAAACAAAATTTGAGCGCAAATTAAAATTTTCTCTTTTTTTCTGTTTTTACATTCTGTACGAAGGAAACATTGTTTTTAAACATAACTTTAAAGTCTTGTCATAGAAACAATGTTGCGCTCATCTATAGGCTATAGTGTTTTTAAAATCAAATAAATTTTTTCATATTATATCTATTTCATTTTTTAAATTATAGTTGAATAATCGCTATTTTATTCATTAAAAGTTCTTGTTTTGACATGTATAATAGGAAACATATAAAAATGTGACTAAATGCTAACTATTATAATGTTTGTTGTATTTGTATTTAAATTTGATATATGAGATTACACGTAGTATCTAATTTCAATTCTTCAGTCCAAAATGACTGCTGTCGTTAAAAAATTAAAATTGTATTCATATTGCAATAGGAAAATGACTTTTAATTATGTATTACCTATTACAGAACTGCCAAGTCTCCGGCTTTTTGGATACCGGTATTTTATTACAGAAAATGCTCCTTTATTTAATTGAAACATTTAGGCGATTTAAAATAACAATATTTTCTATATAATTATAGTAGTGTGAAAAAAGCCGGAGACTTGGCATCTCTGCTATTATTATTTAACAGCAATGATATTGATTAAAGACCGTGGTAACAGTAAATGGAATCAATACTATTAATAAATACATTATCATATATATTAAAACGACAGGAAAATTTTCTCAGCATACCTAAAACTGGTCTCTACACATGCGCGAGCAAGTCATCCGCGTTTACTCATCATTTTAGGGCAATCAGCTTTCACTTACTTCGCAAAACGCAATATCTTCGCTTTTTCTGCCTTCATGGCAAACAGCGCATGCGCAGAAATCCGAGAAGCAATGGGAGAATATTGTACTTAGTGTCTGTATACGCATAAGAAATAAATAACGATAATGACCGAGCTCACCTATGTCTGCATATGATTCAAATATAAAGATGTGTTACAAATTTGGAGGCTTATGTTGTGCAATAATGCATGTTTGTGCTATGCATGTATTGCAGTTTACCTTATCTATTTCACTCTATTTTCATTTAACCCTTAAATGCATATTGTATCATTTTCGATACCATAATTTTTCTCGATTTATTAGGGGTTTTATTCACATATTCCGTATTCTCACCAGAAATTTAAAAGAGCAATTTCCACTTTACTTAATGACATATCATTCGTAAATAAATACAGAAAAAAATACTATTAGGATTTTTCTGGTATTAATTCTGATTCTTTGAATTGCGCATTTTTCGGAACGCGTTCTATTCTATGCATATAAGGGTTAAAAAAGGTTAAAAAATTGTATGATGCATTAGTGCATGTGTGTGATGCATTTGGCCTAAGCATGTTTGTGTATACCCAATTCAAAGGTTTAACCCATTAACGCCCAGCGTCCTCTTTTGAGGACGGTTACAAAAAAAGCAAGAAAGCGGTTTTCCTACCAGTAAAGAGGAAGATAAATATATACCTTCTTTTATGAGACAGAATTCTCGATAAATTTAGATAAAAGTTAATTTGATTTTAAAAGTGGTGGGAAATACAAAATTAAAATTTTAACGAAGAAAATAATTTGGGCGTTAATGGGTTAAATAGATCGCAGGATTTTAAGAGATTCAGTGTTGTCTACAATAAGATAATTTTATTTATCCATTTTCATTCATGCATGTGCTCTTTTGCATGGTCTGTTAGTAAATATGTGTGACAAAAATTTTAAAGTTTCCAACAAATCTCATACAGGGATTGTTGCTGATGTACTGCATAAAATTCCAATGTTTTTTCATAACATGGGAATGGACACAGAGTATCTGAATACATATGTATTGTGTATGTGTTTTTTTTTTGTTTGTTTTTTCATTTATTACTGTTTTTTTTTTTTGCTGATTTAGGAAATATGCCTCATGGTTTATAGATTCCAAGGATTTATGTGTCTTAAATACCACTATTTCAGTTCAATTATATTTTCTTTATATATTTAAGCATTTAAATGCAAAATTAATTCAAATATTAATTTTCTTGAAATATGATGCTATTCAAATATTGGATTTCATGGCATCTGATGGGGGAAACCGCCTTTTTCAGCATTTTAACTTTTTTTTCAGTAGGCATGTTTGAATATTAGTGTTTTTTTTTTATTATAAAATCTTATCGTTTAGAAAATAAAAAAGTAGCATTAGAAATGTTTGACAAAGCCCCTTAAATTTGGTACTTTTAACTTAGCACAGCACAGCATATTCTTATTACATTTTTGTAGACAACATTGAATCTTTTAAAACGCTTCGATCTATTTAAACCTTTGAAATGAGTTAATATTACCGTTAATAACAAAGTACAAAGCGGTAATAACAACATTCGTCATAATGTTGTCATTTAAATATATGCACAAATATCAATAGTAAAGAATGAATTACGATGATGATTTTGTCATCATAGTGTATATGAATGCATTTTATATGAAATTAGTAATAAATAATGACTGTAATTTGTAATTTATCCATATCATGTCCCCAGCTGCAGAATTTTTTCTGCAGTCTGCAACACAAGTAGAAATTTAAAAACAGTCTGCAGAACGTAAAGACTATTGTCCTCTTTTCAATCCCTTGCTTTATGTTACCAGTATTTGTGATTGACATAAAAAGAAAGTACTTTTAAATTTGACCTACTTTTAACCTCAGAATTTTTAATACCATCCTTAATTGCCGAAACAGGGAGAAATTCCAGCACATTTTTTTTCCACAATTGTTTGTTAAAGATTGCAGTTGAGAAATTTTTTTGTTTTCTCACAATCTTTTGCAGTTTTTTTTTTCACGATCTGTTTACAAATTTTGCTATTTTTTTAGACAACTTTTTGTAGAAATTTGCTAATTTTTCAAAAAAAAAATTGATGAAATTTGCCATTTTTTGAGACGTTTTGACAAAATTTTAATTTTTTGCAATACTTTGACGAAATTTGTGTTTTATTAGGGATGCCTGGACAAAATTGGCGTGTTTTGCGGTCTTTCAACAAATTTTACAATTTTTTTTTTAGCAATCTTTTGAAGAAATCTGTTTTTTGTGATTTTTGACGAAATTTGCTGTTTTGTGTCATCTATTTACAAAATTTTCAGAATTTTTTTTTGGAGGGGGTATTTTGATGAAATTTGCTATTTATTGTTTCAATTTTGTGACGAAATTTGTTAATTTTTGTGATTATTTGACAAAATTTGCGTTTTTCATGGCGCCTAGAAAATTTGTGTGGTTTTTTTTTGCGATATTTTGATGAAATTTACAATTTTTCTGATACCTGGACAAAATTTGTCTTTTTCTCAAGGTCTTTTGATGAAATTTGTCAATTTCTCGAGGTCTTGGAAGTTTGTTGTTTTCTCGCGATCTTTCGGTGTAATTTGCCATTTTATCAAAATCTTTCAACGAAATTTTCCATTTTTTGAAAACTGTTGACGAAATGTGCGTTTTTTCCGTGATACCTAGACAAATTTTTCATTTTCCCGTGACCTTTTATCAAAATAAGTTTCTGATAAACTTTTAATGAAATTCATTGTTGTTTTTTGTGATCTTTGGTTGAAATGTGCCTTTTTTGCGATCCTCTGAAAAAATGTGAGTGTTTTTCACTACCCTTTGACAAATATCCCAAGATATATCGCGGAATTGGAGATTTTTCTTTGTACAATTGACAAAATTGATTTTTTTTATTTAGATCATTTGTCAAAATTTACGATTATTTTAGTTAGATTACTTAATTTGGAAATGATTGCCTATTTTTTTCGTAAAATTCAAAACAGAATCGTTCTTGATTTATAGTTTTTATCATGATCATGTTTATGTCAATTTATAGTTTATATCATGTTTTTCGCAAGATATATAGTGAAATTGGTGATTTTTCTTCGCACAATTGACAAAATTGATTTTTTTTCCAGGACCATTTGTCAAATTTTACGAATTTTCAGATTTATGATGGTTTTTTCTTTTTATGTTTAAAAATGATTGCCTGAATTTTTCGGAAAATTAGGCATGATAATTTTCCGCGTTTTTTCCCACCAGTACAATCTTAGAGAAAACATTTACTCAATCGAAAAATGCTGCGATTTAAGAGAACAGTAATTTCTATAATATTATACTGGTATGTAAAAAACGTGAAAGACTCTCATCCCTAGAAAATTCAAAACAGAAATTGTCCTTGATTTATAGTTTTTACCATGTTTATATCATATTTCATGATCATGATCATTTTATCATGTTTATATCAATTTATAGCTTATATCATGTTTTTCCAAAGATATATAGCGAAATTGGTAATTTTTCTTCGTACAATTGACAAAAATGATTTTTTCTTCTTTTTTTTATAGACCATTTGTCAAATTTTACGATCACTTTAGTTAGAAATGATTGCCTAAATTTTTCGGAAAATTCAAAACAGAATCGTCCTTGATTTATAGTTTTTATCATGTTTTTCCAGAGATATACAGCGAAATTGGTGATTTTTCTTCGCACAATCAACAAAATTTATTTTTTATTTATTTATTTATTTATTTTTTTTTTTGAGACCATTTGTCAAAATTTATAAATTTTCAGATCTATGACGGATTTTTTTTTTTTTTTTTTTTTTTTTTTAGTTTCAAAATGATTGCCTGAATTTTTCAAAACAGAATCGTCCTTGATTTATAGTTTTTATAATGTTTATATCATATTTAATGATCGTGATTATATTATCATATTTATATCGATTTACGATTCTGTACCCGGTATCATGTCATATTGGTGTTTTGTCGGTAAATGGAAAAGTGTCAGATGAGAGAAATTTTATGAGTGCATTTGTGAATGTAATTTGCCTGGATATAAAATGCAGGTTTTTTTTTTCATTTATTGAATTTTTTAATAAAAATTAATCTTAAAAAATTCTTTTATAGCTGAAAAAAATCCTTTTTTTTCTTTGTTGCTTTTATATTGTTTCCGTCAAATTTTGACAGGTTCCATCTAGTTAATAATAAAATCATCAACATTTATTATACTATACAGCAGGGGTGCAAAAATCTAGGCGCCAGCAGGCAGTTTCTCACTACAAAATTTATTTCGTTTTTCTTCATCTAATATTTCGTGTAAAATTCCTGCTAGAATGCTATTAAATTTTGAGCGAAAACAACTTTAAAATTTTAGTGGTGAGAGACTACCCTCTGGCGCCTAGATTTTTGCACCCCTGCTATACAGTATTAAAAAATGTTATTAACAGTAATCAACCATTTAAAAACAGCTATTAATTTTTATAGTCCTTATAAAATTAATGCAAGTTGCACAATCAGCACACATATTCGCTTTATTCTTACATATGAGCATTGAGTTAAACATAGTAACCAATGTATACTTAAAATACTTTATTATAAGTAAATAATCTATGCATATCTATTTATATATAAATTGTTTCTTAAGCGTATTTTGCATACATTGATACAAAATTTAAATTGTGTTAATAATATATAAAAATTAATTAAATTAAAAATATATTACATAATTAAATTTATTATAATGTTTAAATTAAATCTATTTTAAATTCTAATTTTTTTACTCTAAAAGACAAAGTATTAAATATAAATATCAGAACAACGAAAATAATACGCACAATTAGATTGAACATAGTATAACTAAAAATAAACATTTTATATAAAAATATCATCAGAGATTTGATTTGTCATTTGAGAAATAAACAAACATTAAAATTGCTTTCGGATACTGCATTTATCCCTAATTTATTCTTTTTAGCAAATTCTTCGTATTTATTTTCTTCATTTACTAAGGGAAGTTTTATTGGAAAGTTTCTCATGAATCGATTGTTAAAGCATCAGTCTTCATTATGAAAATTTTACAGCAGCCTTCGGGCTCTCTTCTAGTAAAGAATGCTTTTAATGAATCGGAGAATTCAGAAAGGATTTCCTAAAGCTATTTTTTTACTTCCTTTTACACTTTGGTTTATTGAAGTCACGCTAATATACACTCATGGTTAAAGCCCAAAATCGGAAAACACATTTAGATTTCATTTTTCGCATACCTCATTACGATGACATTCATTTAATATAAAAGTGCATAAATAACTTGCATAACTTAGAAACCAACTATTTTGTTTATTATAGTTTTTGTATCATGAACTGTTGAATACAAATTGTTTAGCAGTATTAATTTAATAATTTGTTATGATTTAACGTAATTATTACTTTTTTTACTGGATAGCTCGAACACAGAATGTGATCGCAAACTTTGTCTTTTACGTAGTTTTGCCGTTTTATTCCTTTGCAATTATTATACATTTTATTTTCTTATATTTTAATATACCGTAATTTCGGGTGTATAAGCCGCGGATCAAACAATTCTTTTTGGATTCTTTTTTATTTAGTGGTTGAAGACAAATAATTACGACGATCTAAATAGTTATATTTGTTTCTTAAAAAATTCTGGGTCGAAAAAGAATTGTTTGATCTGCGGCTTATACACCCGAAATTACGGTATATTTAATTCAAACTCTATTTTTAAAAAAAAATCATTTTTTTAATCTAGTATATAAATTAACTATATTTAAATTAAAAATACAAATAACTGATTAAAATAGTAATAACAAGTCTGCACATAGGTACATATAAGAAAATTAGCACGAGTATACTTCGTTGTAATTTTCTTTATCCAAAAATATTAAATTATGTAAAGAATCTCTATTCCGAAACACTTTATATTTAAGTTTCTTTCATGCAGAAAATATTTCTTCTAATTTGGAAATAGCTCAAACGAAGAGTGAATTATCTTTTGCGATATGAAATTTGAAACTTATTTCAAAACATTTATATATCTTTCTATATTACAAAGCTTTCAAAGAGCGCTGAGAAACTACTAAAATATATATTCTCTGCTTGACGAATTTCCATTAAAATGTTCAAAATTTCAATCGAAAAACTGATTGTCGCAAATTATAAAACTTTACATATGCCTCATTTCTTATTTCATTGAAAATAACGGTATTTCTATGGAATTTTCTAATATATTCAACCATTTCAATCAACTTAAATTAAAATTTAAGAAGAATTATAGTCTACCATCTATGTCGGTGTCTGAGCGATAGTTCAGTGTATTATTCTACAAATAAATAACCTGTTTAGCAACATAAATATTTAATAACATTCAAAACAATGAAAAAATACATCCGGATCCAAAGATTATGAAACACTTTCTAATGCTAAACAGAATATTTTAACCGTTTCCCTGACTTGCCCATGCGTCGTACGGGCAGCCTGTTTTGGCCAACCATATTTAGCCCGTACTACGTGCAAGCATGCGTATTCGAACCATGATTTATTTTTCTCACCAGCAAACTTTTATCGTAAATTTTGCATTTGTTAATCCGAGTATTTTTCTGATTCATTTAGGCAAAAATTTCTGTTTTGAAAAACCGGTATTAAAAGATTAAAAATTTCGCAAAAGACATGACAATAATAGGCATTATTTGAAAGTTTTTTTTCAAAAATATTGATCAGTTAAGTGGTTAATCACTGTTATCGAAATACTCAATGCAAAAGTAGACGAAGTGTGACATCATCACTAATCGACCAACTTCTCACTAGCGTTGGAATTCACACCGGAAAATTTTGAATAGAAATTTTCTTTTATCTTATTTGTGGAATATCTATCATAAAACAATAGTAATTATTTAAACTTACTGGTGTTATTTTGGAACCCACCCCCCCAAAAAAAAAAAAGCCAGATGTGCAACACTGTTGTACACCGCATCTGGTTGAATTTGTATTTATGGATAAAGCAGTAGAAGCGAATTTTTATTCCATTAATGGTGATATCTGGCAAAATTTGATTTATCAAATCTCTAATCCCGTATTTATACTTACCAACTGACCACAGCAACCTAATTAGCATATCATTGCGTTTAATAAACACGACAATAAAGTTTTAGCAAATGTAGTCATACGTGATAAAGTATACCGTAATTTCGGGTGTATAAGCCGCGGATCAAACAATTTTTTTCGACCCAGAATTTTTTAAGAAATAAATGTAACTTCTTAGATCGACGTAAATATTTGTTTTCAATCACTAAATAAGATTTCTGGGTCCAAAAAGAATTGTTTGATCCGCGGCTTATACACCCGAAATTACGGTAATAAATGCAAATGTGTGTTAATTCATGCACAAGTGAAATAAACATGCCAGCACGTTCACAGCAAAAATTCAACGGTCCATTCAATCCTAGATAATTTTCATAAAGATATCACGTATATAGACACTGTGCTATAACTTTCGAATCATTTTTTAAATTGAAATCAAATAAATTTACTCCATCTGTATCACAAATGTTACATTTTTTTACATTCCTTTATTCTACATTTTTCACTGTAAGTAGAAAATGACAAAATGCCTGCTTATTTCTTTTATCTACAGTTTAAAGATTCTCGCACTTTACTTTTGTGTATAAAACTATTTCTAAATAACACTATTCACTCTGAATCACCCTGTATATATATCTTTATAAGCTTTTAAATGGAAATAAGTTAAGAAACTCAGATAAAACATGTATACTTTAACACTAGAACCGCCGAGTACTTTAATCAAATTTTATAAATAGTGTTCATCACCAGAATTTTAATTTTAAACTTTTTAACTTATTTAATTAGGCTATTTTTTCTGTTGCATATAATTAACATATCTTATGAAGAAAATTCTGATTCGAATCGACTATTATCAATCTGGCAGAGGTCATTTTGACCCCTAATGGCGGTTCTAGTGTTAACGTAATAATTTAATAATAGTATAATATAATGATATAATGAAATAACATCATAAAGTAATAATTTGAATTTACAATTCTGAGAAGAAAGTACAAATTCTGCAACAAACTACTGCCTAAGAAAGTTACTGATACAAAAAATCTAGAATAATGTCTACTTTCAAATGATGTGTAAAAAGTTTGCTTAAATGTCCATCTACATAAGAAAATGAAAAAAAAATCGCAATAGCAATAATTATGTCTAACACCATAAATTAATTCCACCTCTTCAATTAGCCTAAGAGTAATTTTTCTTGAAATTCAAGCGATTAGCTAAACAGAAGATAGTTATTTTTAAAAAAGTATATTTTAGGGGCTGTATTCAAAATGAATTTTGGCACTCGATTGTTAAAATGCAACAAAATGATTAAGTGCCTATTAATGCGGTGTTGCCAGATGGGCTACTTTTTTTTAAATCCAGATCCTTGATTGGCACCACTTTTTACAAATGATAAAATGTGCCTTATTCTATTATATAATAATTAAGACGAAAAGAAAAGGTAAATTATTTGTTTAAAAAAAGTGGTGACATTCAAGAAATCTGAATTTAAAAAAAGTAGCCCACTGGCAACACTGTATTAATGTATATTTTCTTGTCAATATGACCATTTCACTCGCTAAATGTTTCGACTATTGCCAGCGTAAATTTTTCAATAAAATGAGTAAAATATATTTCTTTCAAATTATACTTTTCTGTGCCTCATTAACCATAATTTGAAAGTTTTTAATTATAATTAGAAAACTACTTGAAATAAAAAATTTAAATTTAGAATTCGCATAAAGTAGAACATAATATAGAAAATCTACCAAAACATTGTAGGTTGCATTTCATATTTTTTGTAAAATTAATTTCATAATTCATATCATAACTTTTGTTACAAATTCATTGAATTCATGTTTGGGATATTTTTAATATTATAACCACATAATAAGTTATTACATTAGGATTATAATTTCAGCATACAATATTAAAAATAACAAAATGTAATTTTCATTCGAAGCTCTAAATTTTGTTTTATTATGATTCAAAAACTTTCCACCCGAATGCCTTAAAATTTTCGACACAGTTTAAACCAAAGTTTTAAAATATATTGTCAAAATTGGGTCTTATCATTAAAAAATTGCCCAGTTTTGATTTTTAGGTGACCTCATACATAGCACATTTTATATACATGAATAAAAAAGTACGCTTTATTTCTAATTGTTTGGCACCAATAACTTTCATCTAAAACAGTTAGTTGCAGAGTTAGTATGGAGTGTCTTCTTTTCTTTCCAAAACTGTATGTGTCACACATTTTGTTATGTATTTTTATGCTTATATACTACTCTTTTGAGTTATAATGCATAAATTAACTTCTACTTGTACAACTATTTTATAAGGTCTTTTTTAATTACAGGCGTATAAATTAAATTTAAATACCTAATAACAATATAAAAAATAATTTTGCATTTAAAAGTTAAAAAAAATAAAATAATAGATTGTTTCTCTACACTTTCTTTTTAAAAATATACTTTCCTTTTTAAAACAGGAAACGAGAAACTGTGTAAAGGATGTCTGATAAGAAATTCTTAAGCCTTATATTATACCAGGAAATATTGAAGTTTATTTGAATAGGGAAGATTTTAACCAAATAGTATAGAGTCTTTTGAGATATGGAATTTGAAACATCTCTCAGTAAGTTTGAAACATTTAACTATCTTTCCATATTAGAAAACCTTCAAAGAACGCTGGAAAATCCAAGAAATACATACGCGAAGCGTTTTGATAACATTTCACAAAATCTTTGGAAACTTTAAAGACAAACCTTAGAAGCTGAAAAAAAATGTCAAATTGTAAAACTTTATATGTTTTATATACTTTATATTAATATTTTTGAAATGGGATTAATCTATTAAAAAATAGTTTAGCGAGCAATTCTAGAATTAAAAATAAGCAGAGATCAAGGGTTACCGTTATTTGCAAGTTGCAAACCAGTAAATTTTTATTGAAAAAAATAAACCTATTTCAAACGCTGAAATTTTGTCGTATTTAAGAAGAGATTTTCCATAAGAAAATACTGTTAACGAAGAATTTCTTGGTCTGGAAATTCCAGTATCCGTGTGAACTCTGGAGATCATATAAACTTGAATTTTGTCAATTATATGATTTAAAAGGTTTTCTATCAAGAAATTTGTTTTCAAAAATATAAAGGAAGCAATTAAATCCGTTCTTAACACTATTTTTACAATGATGTGTCAAAAGATCCAACTCGAAGTTTAAACAGTTCTCCGCAGTTATTATTATTATTATTTTTTGATTTTTCGAATAATAGGTGTTAAATTAATTCAGCTGTATCATTTTTTTCCTTCTCATCCTAGATATAAAAATATACATATGGCAGGGGTGCAAAAATCTAGGCGCCAGCAGGCAGTTTCTCACCACAAAATTTATTTCGTTTTTCTTCATCTAATATTTCGTGTAAAATTCCTGCTAGAATGCTATTAAATCTTGAGCGAAAACAACATAAAAATTTTAGTAGTGAGAGACTGCCCTCTGGCGACTAGATTTTTGCACCCCTGACATATGGTATACCTGTTTCTACCACGAGGTGTGTTTTGTCATCTTAAATATTTCATAAATTTTAATTTCTAATTTTAATTAAATTTGTACATAAATATCAACACCATTTTACATTTTTTTCATATATTTTTAATCAGATTAGAGAATCCCGATTTCAGTTGTAATGAAAGATTCAAGAGTTGCTGCATAATTCTTATATTAGTTTGTTTTCCACCATGGTAAGCTTCAGTGTAGATCATTGCTAGAAGTAAAGTGGTAGAAGTGATCAGAAGTAAACTTTAAATAACGCGATACATTCTTCAATTCTGGTAGTGAGTTTACAGATGAATATTGCATTCATTCGTGTAAAAAGTGTGATTTTGAATAAGAAAAGAATTTTATTATGCTTTCTTTTATGATTACTCGTGTTAGAAAGATTTCGTATGAAATATTACCCATTGCGGTCTCGCCTAGGTTGGAATTTCTGAGACATTTTTGTAGATCCACACCGTTTATGACACCTAGATCCTAAAACTTCCACCAGTAAAAAACTTTACCTATCTCTCTATCTTTCAATCTATCTATCTATATCTATATATATATATATATCACTTTTTTATTGACAAGATAATTTCTATCATTCTGCTGAAATCTCTTTCAAACCGATACATTACAGATCTACACTGTTCATGACACCTAGACCCCAATAGTATCATCAGTAAAAAACTTTATGTATCTATCTATCTATATACGTACATATGTGTATATATAGGCAATAATTAAACTGACGGTACTTAAAGTGATCTAATTGCGAGGATGGCACCAAATTTTGTAGGACGGTTAAAAAATAGGGGGAACGAAAGATTCCGCGAAAAAAATATTAGTTCCAAAAGTCACCACCAGGGCATTATGTGGTGCTATGTATTCGAAAAAGAAAGTTTAAAAAATGAAAAATAATTATTGAAATAAAATTACCGTTTATTTAACCCTCTGAACTCTGGTGGGTAAATTTCTCAAAATTCTGAAATTCACATTGCCACATGTGTTTTGCGAAAAAAAAAATCGGTTTGTGATAGACACGGAAACATGCATTGAACCTTTTTCAAAAAAATCTTTTCGAATATTTCGGTGCCAGTGTGACATTTCGGAATCAAAATTAAGTGGTAGGAAATTCTACCATTAGAGCCCAAAAAGTTAACGAATTTAGAATTTTAATCCAAGCTCAAAATGGTAACAATATATAGAAGCTAAAGATTTACATAAACACTGCTAAAGTTTCTTCATCTGCATTTTTATCTGATATCCAAAGAAAGCAACAGCAGAAGAATAAAATCTTTATTCAAATTTCACGTTACATCTTTGGACGAATGCCAGCTTGTTCGACTTTAAATGTAATGTACTACTGCTAGAAGCGATTACATTGAAAGTTATCTTTCATAATGTCCCTAATAGTCAAATTCTTTTAACTCAACCAGTGCAATGCGCCAACCGCTCTTCGTGCTTTTAGAAGCCACAAAATATGCGTAAAGGTAACGGTAATTTGTTAGTTATTGGTTTAAAAGCGATGGTTGAGAAGTTGGGAAGCAATGGTTAAGAAAACAGATTTTCTAAATATTCAGTCAGGTAGAGGAAGAAAACCCGTATTACAGGATACAATCGAAGAAGTGGCAACGACGATTGTCGATAGGGCACCAGACATATTGCTACCACTTTCAGCGCTCGTAGGATAGCTCAGAATCTCGATATGACCTATTGTACAGTATGGAAAATCCTACGAAAGATTATCCACTTCTATCCGTACAAGATCAGCCGTGTACAAGAGATTCGACATACCGACCATGATAAGCGATTGAATTTTACTCTCACTTTTCTTGCCAGGATGAAGTTGGATGATGCTCGGCCGTAGAAAATCTTATGGGGAGACGAGGCTCACTTTTAACTGAATGGAACTATAAATACCCAAAACTGCCGAATCAGGGATAACAAATCATGAAATGCATTCAAGGAAATTCCTTTGCATTCACCAAAGATAACTGTTTGGTGTGGTTTCACAGCAGATATGAACATAGGTCCATTCTTCTATGAGAACATTACTCCGATAGGACCTATAACTTGTTCTTTACCGGAGACAAATATCGCCAAACGCTAAACAACTTCGTTATTCTGGCACTTCAGCAAACACAATCCCTGGAGAAAATCATTTTCATGCAAGATGGAATCTCCCCACACGTTGCTTTGCAGGTACAGCAGCTACTGTAGCTGCTGCTATTTATTTTTTTATTTTTTATTGTCTTCACTGGAAAAACTTAAAAAATATTTGAAATCTTTAAGCTTTTTATTTTGTTCTAAAATTAAATAAAAAAAAATATTGTGTGTATTTTGATTTTATATTAGAAATAAGCGTGTTATGATTTTATTTTGTTCAAAAATAGTTTTTTATATGTATAATGTAGAATTTCATCATGTGTGCAGTGTTTAGTTACGTATTATTCAGATAAAGATTTTTATTTAAAATTTAAATATTAATTTTGCACATACAGCATTTATTTTTCTGATAATGTAGTTAAAGTAATATACTTAAGGCAGAACGAGAAAAAATTCTTAAGAGCATATCGTTTGTATTTGCTACTTTTAAAAAGGCGATGTTTTTGATTTTTTCGACTTTTTCAAAGATTCTGTGCTCTCATAAACGACAGTTATTTTTTACTTTTTATGTACTTGACGTCATCATAAGTCATTCAGGCGTTCAAATCGCAGAAAAGAATTGTGTAGATAGGTATTTTTTTCATATGTATGTAATAAAGCATGTTCGTGTGTAATGCTGACATCATATTGACCTTGTCAACACCGCGCTAACATATTTCGCTTTTATTGCAATATCTAGAAATTTTATGCATTGCGCAATTTCATATTTTACATCGTCGAATAAGGAAAAATATGTAATTTCAAATGCTGTTTATTTGAAATCTTTTATTTTAAGGTGTTAGGGCTAGTCAGAATTTTTAAAAAGTCGATTTTTTTGCATTTTTTTAAAGTATAATCTTAAAAATGTACTCTGAAAATTTGAAGTCGATCCAACAAATACTTTTTGAGTTACTCGGCAATTAACAAAGAGTTTTCGGGCACTCGAGAGCGCTCCAGAGCAGATCCTTACAGAAATACAATCGTAAATAAAAAGGAATGTATGGGGCATCTTCAGAAGCGGATGGGGACTCAGTTACGTTCATTGAAATTTAAACAAAAAGTGCTTAGAGGTAGAGGTAAACTTACAGGAAAAGAAATTCACAATTTAATTGAGTATGATGGCTTATCACTGCGTCGACATTTTAATTCTATTGAAGATAGCAATCTGCTATAATGGCGACTTTTTATCATTACGACTCGAACAATGAAATTCCGAATCACAGTATATGTCCAAAAGGCAAAGATTCTTGGTGTTCTTACCAGCCCGAACTACCATATACGCTACCACGAACTAACATATACTCCAGATTATTCTTCCTTACCTACTGATGTTTTAGAAGCTTTAAAGCATATGTATAAAGATCTGAGTAATGACAATTTAGTATCAAGACGTGTGGGTGGATTCAATCAGAATAATAATAAAATGTTCAACCAACTAGCGTGGAAAATATGTCCAAAAACCATAAATAAAGTTATACTATCTTACAAATTGCTGCATACATAGCTACTCGTATATTCAATGAAGGTATGCATTCATTATTGATAATAATTTATAAACCGGAACTTAATTGTGGGGATAATTCTCATTGGTATGCCGAAAAAATGGATGCTGCACGTGTGAAGGTGGCAGATAAGTGCCGCTAATGATAATACTCGAAAAGGTTGAAAGCGTCGTAGACAACAGCAAATCGATATTTTGGAAGCTTCTACAACGGCTGAAGAGTCCATACGGCCCAGGAATAGATGACCGCTGTAAGTAATTAACCCATTAACGCCCAGTGTCCTTTTTTGAGGACGGTTACAAAAACAGCAAGAAAGCGGTTTTCCCACCAGTAAAGAGAAAGATAAATATATACCTTATTTCACGAGACAGAATCCTCGATAAAGTTATATAAAAGTTAATTTATTTTTAAAAGTGGTGGGAAATACAAAATTTAAATTTTAGCGAAGAAAATAATTCGGGCGTTAATGGGTTAAACAATTCGTATTAACCCTTTGAGGGGCAAGCAATTGCGTTCGAGAAATTCTGAACTCCCACCGGAAATTTGTAAAAAAGTTATATCAAAAAGAGGTAAAGCAATTTCACGATTGTTTTGCACCAAAGTTAGAAAAGTGAAATTTAATAACATTTTTCTGGTGTGAATCTTCAGCAATCGTAGTTGGTATATAATATATACCACCGCCCCTCAAGGGGTTAACCCTTTCAGGGGCAAGGTATTTCTGCTCCAAAAAGAGTCAAATAATTGATTCACACCGCAATTTACCCACAGATTTATTTGAAAATTATCCAGAACACTTTTTCACGTATATTACGCGATCGAAATTGCACTAAAAAGTTACTGGTGCAAGTTCGCGATTGGAACAGCAAAATCAACCGTTTCCAAATTGCAAGCGGCGCCCCTGAATGGGTTAATCTACATAAAACGAGTATCAGACTTTAAGGGGACAAGGAACCTTTAAAATCACTTTTTTATATTTTTAAAATTACACTTTAAATATTATTCAAAGGTACATTATATGCAATATAACATATATTTATCACAAAAAAGTGTAAAAAGAATTTTTTTTAAAAAATAGGGAAATTTTTGTAATATTTTAGATTTAACGAGAACTTTTCAAAATGCCCCATGCGCATTCCATATCAATGAAAATCTCCAATATTATTTATACTAGTTTGATTTACATATATAAATAGAACTGTGCATTGAATTTTATATATCTAAATATAAAGGTAAAAAAAATATTTTCTAAATTTTTCTGAAATTTTGAGCATTTTTGCACTTATTTTTACAATTAACTACCTATAACTTTACAATTATTTTTATTTTCAGAAAACCATGCACAGTTTTATGACATATATTATGATGAATAACTGTAAAAAATTCCAAAGCATTCAGGGAAAAAATAATGCGCATGGAGCATTTTGAAATGTTCTCGTTAAATCTAAAATATTATAAAAATTTCCCTATTTTTCTCAATTTTTTTTTTTTTTTACATTTTGTCTGATAAATATGTGCTATCATGCATATAATTTACCCTTCAATAACATTTAAACTGCAATAAAAAATGATTTTAAAAGTCCCTCGTTCCGTTAAATGAGGTATTCTCGAAACAATGTTTTTTGAACTGGTGACCACTGTAACTCGAAAACCACTCAATAGATTTCAATAAAATTTATACAACTTTTGAAAAACATAAAAAACGAGTGCCTGATCGAGGATTTATTTTTTCTTAACACTAGAACAGCCAGCTATTTTATTCAAATTTTATAAAAAGTGTTTGAGACCAGAATTTTTATTTAAAACTATTTAACCTATTTAATTAGCCTAATTATGCGTATCACATATTTAACAAATCTTATCAAGAAATTTCTGGTCCGAATTGGCTATTTTCAATTTGGCAGAGGGCAAAATGACCCCTAATGGCGGTTCTAGTGTTAAACAAAACTTTTATTTTCTATAAGTTGGTTGTTGTTGTTGTTCGTGTTGTCAATGTTTTTTTTTTTTTTTTTTTTTTTTTTTTTTTTTTTAAATTGGAGATAAATTTCCTGAGGCCACCATTTTGTTGATTTTATATAAAAAAAAAAGCTTACATCAGACACCAGATTATCTATTAAAATAACTAATTATTCTTGTCCGATTGATTTTAGGAGAATTTTCAATGATTTGTGATGGTCACCGCAAAGCACTTCTTATGGAACAACGTCCAACACAAACATCGATAACTTTTTTAATTATCATTTTTTTTTTCGTAAAGACGTGGTAAAACATAATGTAATCATATCATATTATTATGTTCATTTAATAAATTGAGTTACTAAAAAAAGTATTAAAAATTCTCACTTTTTCATGCCTATGACTAACCCTTAATGTTTTAATTTGACATATGTTTATTAATAATTTTCAAGCATGATTTTTTAAAAATATGTTTAAATCGCATAAACCCCGATTACATAAAACTAAAGCATTTGTATTTAAAACAGTATAAATAGCCGAGGATTTCTTTTTAGCTAATATTCCATTTAAAAATTAAACTTCAAATCCTAGGAAAAAAACCCAAACTTCAAAACTTCAAACCCTACAGCAAAGTAAAACACAATACTTTGATACAACAAAACACAAACATAACAAATATACTATTGAACTACACGTTAAAACTACAAAAATTGCAGAGCTACAGATGCAAATTATAATAAATAACAATTGTTTTATATATTTTTTATTTTTCTACTTACTATTGACATGCAGTTTGTATAAAAGTGTAGAGTTTAATATGTTTCTATACTTCATTGAAATGCATCAGTGATAGTCTTTATTGAAAAATGTGATTTGATGTTTTTAATGGGAAATCTAAAAAATATGTTAAATGTGAAAAATCTGATAGCATTTTGAATAAAATTAAAATAACTTCCAAGTTTGAGAACATTTTCTTATATTTTGTAACCCAAAAAGAACCCATTTAATACCCTAGAACATGTAAAATATTACTTAACATTTTTTTTACTCGCTGTTCTCATCCATCGGGTAAGACATCGGGTTATTTAAATTAGTTATGACAAAAATTTTGTTTTAACCGCTGATGATGGAAACATCCTTTCAAATGAAAAATGTTAAAATCAAATACAGCTTTTATACAGGGCGTTTTATTTACGTACAACTGTATACACATTAAAACACTCATTTTCATTTTCATACCATTTTTTTTGTTATATTTTAAGAATAATGCTTGAAGGAGAATAATAGAATGGCATTATACAATCTGACAAGTTTTATTACTTTTAAATTTATGAAACTTGAATGTTTTCTGGCACTGTGACCGGAAAGATGCGTTTTTAGTGTCTGGAAATTCTAAAAATACATAAAACTGAAATTATAACTCGAAAAATTTTCACAGTAAAAGAGTGAGATATTTTTATTTCTGATTATTTTATTACACGTAAGGCAATATTTTCTAAATCAAAATTTTTAGAAATGGGGACTGTTTAAAAATTAACTTTCGCATTTCATTATACGTACAACTCCCTTGTATCTACAAACCCTTGTATTCGATATCTAAATGCTTTAACTTGATTTATGGCTAATTCCATGGGTTCTGTAGTGTAAGTCACATAACTTATTAACCCTTTGACGGTTAAAGCACTTCTATTCATAAAATACTAAAATGATTGAGTGACACCGGAATTTAAAAACAGATTTATTTCATAATCTATAAATGTTTTTTTTTACTTTCTTTGAAAAATTAAAATTTTCATTTAAAAATTCCGGTGTCAGTATGGCATTTCGCAATTCAAATTAAGTGGTATTCTGGGCGCGTATACGCGCTTATAACCACGAAAGGGTTAATTGCTATGCTTGTTAGCCACCGTTATTTTCGAAAAGTCTGCTTGGCCTTATTCAATTAATGAGAATGTGTCAATAAAATTAATCACTTTTTTTTGTTCTATAATACTGGTAGCCAAAAATCGTAGCCTGTGACTTACACTACAGGTACTCATGGAAATAGCCTTATATGTTTTTCTTTTTTTTTCTTTTTACCGTAATTTCCGGTGTATAAGCCGCAGATCAAACAATTCTTTTTCGAACCAGAAATTCTTAAGAAACAAATATAACTTGTTAGATCGCCGTAAATATTTGTCTTCAATCACTAAATAAGATTTCTGGGTCCAAAAAGAATTGTTTGATCCGCGGCTTATACACCCGAAATTACGGTACTTAAAGTATGTTTATACACTATCTACCAAAAAGTATTTGTACACTTTCAGTTTTTGACATTTTGTCAAATATTTAAAAATATACTGGTCGGATTCTTCTGGAATTTCAGAAATATAAAGATTATGTTTCACTTTATATTTATTTACATTCATTTGTTAAGCGGGTAATTAGGGGGCCGGCAAAAAAACAAAGAATAATAGAAATATTTGGGATCGCCCTGCACATGAAATTGCACGAAACGACTTATCGCTTTAGAATACAAATATATGAATACAGTAGAATATGTACACTAATTTTTGTGAGAATAGCATGTATATTTATGGCGATAGAGCGATTTTTTTGAAAAATTCAAAAAATTCTGGTATGTTTTTTGTTTATATCATGCTGGGTTTTTGACCAAATTTAACGCAAATTTCAGAAAAATTGGCAAAATGCAGTAGAAAAAATGTAGCGCAATTGGAATATAAATATATTAAATATTTTATGAAATATGAGTAGTTGTATAAAATAATTTTTATCTGCACATGCGCGAACTAGAAAAACATTTTTTTTACATCATTTAATAGTCAATTCTATGGAGTGACTTATAAAAAAAATCCAATCAAATATCGTGAAAATTCAAAAAGATATCATTATTTTAGTGAGATGTTTTTACTCTGCTCTCTAAAAACGGCTGAATCTTAAGGGATTCTCCACAATTTGACATTTTTTAATAACTGACTTTAAAAAAAAAAAAAAAAAACTAGTATTGAATTAATACAATATCTAATACAATATTGCTGCTAATAAGTACTTGACAATTGTGATAGAAAAGAAAAAGAGCTTTATTCACATTCAGGGCCAAAACTAAGAGAGGGTTGGGGGAAAAGGGCATGTGCCTCGGGCGCTAGGATGAAAGTGTCCCAAATGTACATTTTGTTTGGCGATTTTTTCCATGTCTATGTTTAGCATGATATTGTCAAAATCGTCCCATTCAAAGCATTTCTCCTATACCAAAGCATAGAAGAATCTAATGATGATGGCATAATGATCTCGCATAAAGCAGATTTTTTTTTCGTTTTGATTCGGTTTCACGATTTTAAGGTATCATTTTTTTTAAACAAAGCAGACTACTTTAATCAATATTACATATTTTAAGTTTTAAAATAAGTCGGCTATTAATAAATTAGAAAATTTTTCTTTGCAAATACTTTTGCAGATGCTTTGCAAAGAAGAAAAGGGAGGGGGGGGGAGTTCACCAAAATTCATTGAAATATAAATATATTAAATATTTTCTAAAATGTTCTATGTCATGCAATATTTTCAACCAAATATAAAGCCACATTCAGAAAAATTCGCAAAATGTAGTAGAAAGAATAAGGTGCTATTGAAATATAAATATATTAAAAGTTTTCTAAAATATGAGTATTTGTATGAAATATTTTTTAATCAGCGTATACGTGAACGATAAAATTTATCATTTTACATAATTTAATATTCAACTCTATGGAGCTACCCATAAAAAAATCCGATCGAATTTCGTGGAAATTCATAAAGTTATTGTGGATAGGAGTGAACTGATTTTCAATTGGTCTCTGAAAGCAGTTGAATGACGTCAGATTTTACGCAAATTGCCAAATCTCCATTTACGTTTTTTACTGGTGATTTACTTCTTTTCTTAGATAATTACCAGAACGAACCTATTTCAGGATAAAAATAATTATAAAAAATCGAAGCATTTGTGTCAAATCTACCCATTGATACATAATTGATAATGGCTCTTATGCAAATGCCGATATCTGCGATCCTGAAATACGTCAAGTTCTCCACTGTTAAATGTGGTGTCGAAAACAACACTGACATCAATCGCATGCTTGATGCCAAGAAGAACAGAGCTGTCTGATTTTGAGAAAGGTATGATCATCGGGTACCACCGAAATGGCCGATCTTTAATCGACATATCTAGCGAGCTTAATTACCCCAAAACGACTGTGGCTTGTGTGATTAGAAAATGGAAGCTGAATGGTGATTGTCAGAATGTGGCCAGAGTAGGCAGACCGACGAAACTGGGAGATAGAGACCGACGGGTTCTGTCTAGAGAAATTCGGAAGAACCGCAACCAACCAATGTTACACATACGCCAAGAATTTCAACAAGCTTCAGGATGTGTTGTTTCCATGAATACCATCCGTAAGGAAGCTCATCTGCTTAATTTTTATGGCCGTGCTGCCGCCCATAAGCCTTTAATCACCAAGTCCAACCGCGCAGCTCGGTTAAGTTGGTGCAAAACACGCCAGCAATGGAAACAGGTTCTCTGGAGTGATGAATCAAGGTTCACCCTCTACCGTTCTGATGGTAGAGTCTGGGTCTGGCGTCTGCCTGGAGAACGCCTCCTACCAGAATGTATTGTGCCCACAGTTAAATTTGGCGGAGGAGGAATTATGTTCTGGGGTTGTTTTTCCTGGTTCGGACTAGGATCCTTGGTCCCAATTCATGGTAAGCTCAATGCCGATGCCTACTATAATATACTGGACAACAGTGTACTTCCTACGTTGTGGCAATACTATGGATTGGACCCATGTTATTTCCAGGATGACAACGCAAGTTGCCATGTAGCGAGGTCCAGCATAGATTAGTATGCTGATAATGGAGTGCATCGACTCGAGTGGCCTGCCCAGAGCCCAGACCTGAACCCAATAGAGAACCTCTGGGACGAGTTGGATCGTCGAATTAAGGCGGGTGACACACGCCCAAAATCAGTAAAAGAGCTTACCTGCCTTGTGCAAACAGAGTGGAATAAAATACCATTAAATATAATACAAGGACTAGTTGAGAGCATGCCCAGGAGAGTCGCAGCTGTAATTGCCTCTCGAGGAGGATCTACAAATTATTAAATGTGAACAGGGCCAAAACCAGTCTTTTTTTCCCGAGGCAAACGTGGATTTTGAAGGTACCCCTTTCCCCCTCCTTCGCAAAGCATATTTACAAAGAAAATATCTCCAATTTATTAATAGCCGACTTATTTTAAAACTTAAAATATGTAATATAAAATAACGTATTCTGCTTTATTAAAATACTCCAATTTGATACTTTAAACCGAATCAAAAAAATTCTACTTTCAACAGGATCTTTAAGGCCCTTGTCTCTGCCCGCGAAGACACTGCTGAGCTAATGCTATTCCGGTGGGGAGGCATTTTTCTAATAACTCTTTCGCATTTTGAAATTTTCAATTTTTTTTTTTTTTTTTTTTTTGCATTGGATAGCGGAAGTCCCTCTCAAAATCGCTCCTTGACTACTTTTTCGATTTGAGTCATAGATATTTTTTATAAAGTTAGTTTCACTTTCAGAACCGCTTTTGGAAGTGAAAGAAACATTATAAAAATATCTACGCCAAAATTGAAAAAGTAATCACGGAGCGATCTTGAAAAGGACTTCCGCTATCCAATGCAAAACATATTATTTAAAAATGTCCAAATGCAAAAGAGTTAGAAACATGCATCCCCATAGGAATAGCATTAGCTCGTGAGCATCTTCGCGGGTAGGGGCAGGGATCTTAAGCCATCATCATTAGATTTTTTTATGCTTTAGCATAGCCCAGATATAATAATTTTAACAATATTATGCTAAACATAGCCATGAAAAAAATCGCCAAACGAAAGATACATTTGGTACATTTTCATCCTAGCGCCCGGAGCACATGCCCTTCTCCCCCCCCCCTCTCTTAGTTTTGGCCCTGAATGTGAGAAAAGCTCTTTTTCTTTTCTATCACAATTGTCAAGTACTTATTAGCAGCAATATTGTATTAGATATTGTATTAATTCAATACTAGTTTTTTTTTTAAAGTCAGTTATTAAAAAATGTCAAATTGTGGAGAATCCCTTAAGATTCAGCCGTTTTTAGAGAGCAGAGTAAAAACATCTCACTAAAATAATGATATCTTTTTGAATTTTCACGATATTTGATTGGATTTTTTTTATAAGTCACTCCATAGAATTGACTATTAAATGATGTAAAAAAATGTTATTCTAGTTCGCGCATGCGCAGATAAAAATTATTTTATACAACTACTCATATTTCATAAAATATTTAATATATTTATATTCCAATTGCACTACATTTTTTCTACTGCATTTTGCCAATTTTTCTGAAATTTGCGTTAAATTTGGTCAAAAACCCAGCATGATATAAACAAAAAACATACCAGAATTTTTTGAATTTTTCAAAAAAATCGCTCTATCGCCATAAATATACATGCTATTCTCACAAAAATTAGTGTACATATTCTACTATATTCATATATTTGTATTCTAAAGCGATAAGTCGTTTCGTGCATTTTCATGTACAGGGCGATCCCAAATATTTCTATTATTCTTTGTTTTTTGCCGGCCCCCTAATTACCCGCTTAACAAATGAATGTAAATAAATATAAAGTGAAGCATAATCTTTATATTTCTGAAGTTCCAGAAGAATCCGACCAGTATATTTTTAAATATTTGACAAAATGTCAAAAACTGAAAGTGTACAAATACTTTTTGGTAGATAGTGTATAATCAGGGATTGAAGCAATAATTTGCATTGTCACTTTATACCATGCGATATTTTCAATTTATCGATATCAGTGGAGTCCTAAAATAATAGATGACAATGTTGCAAATGAAAAATGATTAGAAAATATTGTATATTGATTCATATAATATATACAGAAGGGGCCTTCAAAAAATTGAAAAAGAACGAATATCTTTTGGTTAACCCTGTTAAAACTAATGTAGTAAAAGCGTTTGCAGATTACGATTAAGTAGATTATTGTAATGAACTGTGTATATTTTTATGCGGATATCATGTATACTCGTGGAGAAATTAAGTTTTTTGCTTATAATTTCTGTAGTTCTTGATATAAAATAATGTTCTTTTCTGAAAATATGACAATCGACATTATACACAATATTCTGTAAACAGAATAAAAAAATAGTAATAAAATATGGAAAATGAGCAGATTAACTAAATAATTTGTTATTGCGCATGCTTCAAGTCTATCAGAATTTTATTTCATATTGTGTTAGCTAAATGTATAGAGCAATTTTTGTGAAAGTCTGAAAAACATAGCTTGAAAATTCTGAAAGTGATCGTCTGTAGAATAAGCTTAAAATCCGTTATTTCCAAAATGAAGCAAAATGATGAGGGGCTGTATCCATTTATCCACTAATTAGTGTCAATATAGAATGCACAATATGACACGTATTACTATATTTGGATTTCCTACTTAATGTTTGATACGGTTATCCAAAAGATTTTCATTCTTTTTCAATTTGTTGACGGTTCTCTAAGGGGCATAGTGAGAAAAATCTTCACGGAAGTGTATGACTTGTACTATTATGTTTTCACATTTAGATTTTCAGGATAATTCCTTATGTATTTTTCTAGATATTTAACAAAATGTCAAAAATCGCAAGCGGCCGGTCACCTTTGGCCATATAGTGTAGTTAATGCTTTTTCATTGTTTAAATAAAATGGATAGTAATAGAAATAATAGAGTTTTATTCAGAAAAAAAAAATCATGAAGTTTAATTAGATACGGTCCTGAAAAATCCTCTTTCCTCTCATTATATGTCTTGATTTATAATCCGTTGATTAATTGATTTGTAAACATTTATTTAGAACGAATTTTTTCCTTTATAATTAAGTAAAGAAGATAATAATTCGACTTTTGCAGTTAACCACGTTCATAAAATATAAATCTCTACTCATAACCCGAGATCACATACATTTTCGTCTAAATAAAAGAAAGTTCCTTGATCCCGAAATACTACTTCCCTTTGAGAGTGCATTGATTTTTTTTATTTTTGCATTTGTTTCTTTATTAGCCGCATAATGGCTTTGTTACAGTATCTTTTTGATTTTTTTCGCCTATATATTCTTTTTTCAATGGGTTTCCAAAATTGCTCTAACGTACTGTTGAGCATTTATAAAATGTAACCATTTAATTTCAAATATGATCTTTGATTAGCACTAGGAGTATGCCCGGGTTGAGCCAAACTCTAATTCGAAATTTCTACTTAAAATCAATCCAGCACAGAAAGAACAGTCTGAGTCAAAAACCAAACTTGTCATATTTCAGCTCGAAACCAGTCCATCCCAAAATATTCATACCCATTCCCAAACCGAAGTGAAAACAATTAGCTACATATATTACGGAAAAGTTATATTATATATGTCTATATATCTATATTAATTATATCGCTAATATTAATTTTACCTTGTTTTGTATAAAAAAGAACACATATATACTCAATTTTCAAACATATGTATTATTTTATTAAACGCCTACATGTTTTAATTATTATTATTATTATTATTATTATTATTATTATTATTATTATTATTATTATTATTATTATTATTATTATTATTTTGAAAATTCGAGTCAACCGTAATCATCCTAAAAAATAAAGAAATAAAAATAGTTTGAAATTATTCGAACTAAAAAAGTAATTAAAGTCAACTCCCCCCCCCCCCCAAGAAAAAAATGGATAAAACGGGCAATACGACCAATTGAAGGCCCAGTATTTAATTAACATTTAATTGAAATCTGATGATTCGTATAAACTTGCCGAATTAAGTATGCCGATACTTTAAAGGAATAATCTGCGGCTTGTGATTATAATTATTCCTTCTCTGAGCGCTATCTCTGTCAAGACGTAGGATCAAATGTAATCTAATTACTACGGTTGCCACTGCCACCGGCATCCATTAGGCGGGGAACTTTTATTTTATACTTACATTTAGGACATGGACTTAGGAAATTAAAAGTAAAGTTTATCTATTCCTGATCTACACTTTTTTACCAAATGTGTTATATTCTTTTACCTGAATTATTTGAGTACTGAAATATTTTGAATAATATGAATGTCTACTTCACTAAGACTTCTCGATATTTCTTTTGAAAAATTTTAAAATAAATGTATAGTAAAACATCGTTGAATACTGTTACTAAAAACAACTTATAAATTGTACCTTTGCCAATAAAAGTGTTATCTACCATCAGTTGAAATAATTTTTTCTTTTTTAAATCATGCTATGATTCTAAATGCCTTTAACCAATTAACTGATCCATATTATTGATAAAATCTTTCAAATAATGTCTTTTTATTTTTCGTGGGTTTTACAGAACTTTTATTCTTTTACCACTAGTTTTTCAAAATAGAAATTCTTTGCCTAATTGACTTCGGAAAAATGCTCGTATTAAACGATACAAAATTCACAATAAAAATTTCTTGGTGACAATATTAATACACGATTGGAATATGGTACTGGCAAATCATGATTGACAAAATTCGTTGCCCGTATCTCGTACGGGTGAATTAGGGAAGCGGTTAAGAAGAATTAATGCAATTTTATTTAAAAAAAGTTTTATACTGAAATAAAATATAAATTGCTGTTGTAACTGAATTTATGTTTAGTTTTTATATTTTTCGGTTAACCCTTTCCGGCAAGTTCTCGCATGTCGGGACTACCTAATTTTATTTTCAAATTTATAAAAGGCTTCAAGAGTATTTTAATTAAATTTTGCTTTTACAGTGATTGTTTTTAGTAACAAATTGTTAATTTCTTAAAAAAGTAGCTTATTATTCAGGTGGCAGATTTTCACTTCATCATTTTACGAAAAGAATTTCCATGTGCAGGTAATGGTTAAATGTTCTTATATCTAATTTTTTCATATATTTATGAAAATTTAAACGCATAAAATAATTAGTTATAGTATTTTTTTACATTTTTAATATCAATTTAATCATACGAAATGAACTTTCACTCTAGTACCAAAAGAAATCCACACGAGTCATTGAATTTCAGCCGAAAACATTTTAACAAAGTCATAGCAAATAATAATAATAATAATAATAATAATAATAATAATAATAATAATAATAATAATAATAATAATAATAATAATAATAATAAATATGTTACGGCGCAAATTTTATTTTATCTTTGTATATTAAAGTTTAAATATATTTTATATCTAATTCGGAAAAGCAAAATTAAAATGATATCAAAACTGACACTTTGCTATTTTGTTATCTTCTAATAAAATGTTAAAGGAAATTATGTCTTTATTGCAACAAAGTAATTACCAACAGATTTAAGTTTTTTAAAAATAAAGTTACAAACATGTATATAAGAAATACATAGTAAATTTAATGCAGCTCATGAAGAACATTTACTTAAAATAAAATCCTAGATTATTACAACATAAAACACTTGGTGTCTTGCCAGCAAAGCCACTACATTTTAAAGTTTCTTTCAGAATTTTCCAATAAGACTATGGCTTACTCAGACAGTTTTGGCACGTTTTCCTTTTAATTTGGCACACAGCCAATCAGTATGTTTTATCATATTCTCAAGTCAAGACATCTAAAAAAGGGGAAAAGTGTGCATTGCATATCCGAATTAATCCTAGTATTTTTCATTCATTGATTTATTAGTATCAGAAAACATAAAAATTCGATCTTTGTGCAGAAAAAGACGTCAAAATGCTTTCTTAGGAGGGAATTAAACATCAAAATCTGAACCGCGATATCGACACGTGCTAGCTATATAGAGAGGGCGAAATGTTTGCGAAAAATAATGCTTCTATTTTATATTGAAACAAATTATTCGTTGTATAAAATAATTAAAAACATTTCGAGACCGTATATGCTATTCTTCATACATTGAATAAAAATTTGATCTTTAAAAAACGCATTAATAAAGCAAAGAAAATTACAATATTTTGAAAGAAATAATGATATTTATCTTAATACAACTAGCATACATTTCTGTCATTTAAATATATTTAAAAAAATATTAAAAATTTTAGAATAGCACTTTGAATCTTTTAACCCATTAGTGCCTAGCGTTTCTTTTTAGGGACGATTATAAAAAAAGGCAATAAAGCACTTTTCACACCAGTAAATAGAAAGATAAATAAGCACTATTTTCATGAGACAAATTCCTCAATAAATTAAAATAGAATTTATTCATCTTTTGAAAGTGGTGGGAAACCCAAAATTTCATTTTTAATGAAGAAAATAAGTTGGGAATTAATGGGTTAAGAAAACAAAACCTGTAAAGTTTTTTTTTTTTTTTTTTTTTTTTTTCATTAAATATCCGGATCCGACCGAAATATCCATTGGATGTTTGAATTAATCCTAGTACTTTAAATTAATTGATTTATTGGTATTAGAAAAAATAGCGATCCGAATTTTATGCAAAAAAAGACGTCAAAATGCTTTTTTAAGAAGAAATCAAATATCAATATCTGAAAAACAATGTTGACATGCATAATAGACAGAACAGTACTAATTTGTACAGAAAGCTAAACGTCTTCATATTGCTTGTAAACTGAAACAAATTATTCATAGAAGAATATATAATAAATACATTTCTGGATCGTAAATATTCTATCTGTAAAAAACACAATGATTAAAAAAAATAGAGCATTTTAAAAGATATGACATTAGCCACAATACAAATTGCATAAATTTACGTTATTTAAATGCATTAAAAAGCGATTTAAGACTAATTCTTAGAATGCTTTAACACTAGCACCGAGGTGACGGGTCATTTTGACCCGTATCATATGGAGAGATGTCGATTCGAACCAGAAAACTCTGAATAAAATAAGCTAAATGTATGCTGAGCAAAATAAAAACAAAAAAAAACATTTCCAGTAATAACTTATACATTGTAAAATGAAAATTCCCCTGGGAAATATTTTTATAAATCTTGAATGAATTTTCCCGCGGTTCTAGTGTTAAGACTTTTAACCTTTTGTGATTTATAACTCCGATTTAAAAATAATATTTACTTAAACGTTAGAATACATCCTTTTAAGCTTGTGCAATAATAGAAAATTAATTAGAAATTAAAAATACAAAAAATATTGACTGAAAGTATTTTTTCACTTTAGCAATAAACAGAAGACATGTACTTCACAGAAATATTGACAAGTATATGAAAATAGCTTTGTAAAAAACACTTTTGGAATTCTCTAAATTTTTAATTTATAAAATTCATTGATTTTAGCAATAACAATGTACAACTGCACAGATGATGAATAAAACGTAGGCAAGAAAAATTAATTCACTGTTGCCGTCTACTGCGTCTAAAAACATATTATATTAACATTTTGATTGTCTTTCCATTGGGATCGCGAAATAAGATTGCCGTTACACAACCAATATAAAAAAAAGTTAGTCTGTAACACGTTCACCTTATCATAATATCAGGCCTCGCAATCGCTAATTTTCCTTTGTCCGCAGTACACGTGGTCAGAAATTTCATGATTTTCCCTTTGTTAGCGCCAAATAATGTGAGAAACTGAAATATTTTCCATTTTTTCCTATGAATTTGTGTATGGAGTATTACCAGTAGTCATCAGGTGGCGTTACTTACGAGACAAAGTCATGCTTCACGTTACATGCAATAAACGTTGGCAACTATCAGGACATTTTTACCCATAGTACCATACACCATTTTTACCCATCTCGTGATTGCGAACCTTGGTCTGTAGTATGATATAGTAATGTAAACGAAGAAAATGCCACACAATTTGGTTGAGTAATGACCAGAAAATTAAATGGGCAAGTGTCAACATCTTGTGATACCTGCGAAAGCCAATCGTTTTTATGTTTACTGTATTTTAAAGAAATCCATGAAATTTTTTAGTAAGAAATGTTTTGTACATTCATGATATAATCATAAAAATACTTCAATTTTATTTAGAATGTAACTTTTGAAATTTTATATTGTATTTTATACTGTCAGTCACCGGTAACTGACGCGGTCTAAACGGAAAGTGCAGTGTCAGTCACCTCTGATTCATCGGGCACTGAAAGTGTCAACTGCTGTGCTGGGCGACAGTGCTTTAAAAAATGTTTTTAGAAGACTCTGTAAGTATCATTAACTTTTAAGTATGTTGCAGGTAAGGATTGAGTCATGTATATTTAAAAAAAATAATTCATAGATAAACGTACATTAAATAAAGTATCCCTTTACTTATAAACGATGAACAAAATTGTTTTAGAACTACATTTTCTAAGTTATTTTCTAAGCTCTGTGATTATATAAGACGAAATATTTTATTCAGAAATACTAGCAACATCGTTCATCGCGTAAAAGTGAGAGGTCTGTGTAAATTCCCAGATTGAAAATGCTGTTCTTCATATGCAGGGCCCCACCAATGCAATTGGCAGATTGCAGATGTCAACGAGGATATTTCAACTTCAGACTAGAAGCCTTGACACTGAATCATCTTAGCCAAGAAATAAATATTTATAAAAGCAAATTTTCAAGAATCACCTCAGGCAAAGTGTCCGTAAATATTTTATGTAGGGTAAAGTCCTTTAAAGCTGATGAAATGCTGGCATTTTAATGATATTGATTATTATAACAACGAACTAAATTCTTTCGAAATAGATACATATAATTTAATTATAAAAATTAATTAATAAATGTAATAATTAAAATTAAAATAAATTAAAATAATGTAATTAAAAAATTACCAAAATTTTTCGAATAAATTCTTTCTAGACATAAAATAATGATTTTTTTAATCAACGATTGCTTTGATCATGATATTTCATAATTTATCTGTTCAAACTTTGCAATGTATATTTCCTTTTTTTACAATTATATAATTCTGATAAATTTTGTTGATAAACTTATAGTGCAAATCCTCCTTAATGAACACTATCGAATAGTGAAAAAAAAATAGTGGACACGTTTTCGATCCTAAACACCTATATGTTTATATATTTTTATTTCTGAAAAACTGACACCTCAAAACAGCGGACAAATTCCGCACATTTTACGTACCTTCAATCAGAGATTTACTGTATTTCCTTTCCAAATTAATTTATTAAAATTTAAGGCAATTAAAAATATATAGTGTCACTCAGCTCATGATTATTCTATTTCAAATTTACCTCTAAAAATCGAAGTTTAAATTTTAAAACTGCCACGAAGACCGACAACTATGAGATGAAAGGGAGTAGAAAAATATATTTTTTTACTGGTGACTAGAATTTTTTGCAGCTCGGTTCATATACTGAATAAAAATTCAAAGATTACTGTTAGACATTAAACCATTAGCGTTCATTTGACGCAACGGTGAAAAGAGATGCATATGAAAAATTGACTACAAAGCAACTATTTTTTTAGAATTAAAAATTTGCCTTCTTTAATAATAGAAATTTTGCGATTAAATAAAGCGAAGGTTTTATTAGAATGTGTAGGGTCGAATGAATGCCACCAAAAAAATTGAAAACATCTTTATTATATATTCGACAATTAATGGGTTAAGAATTACATTAGACATAAATATCTCAACATTCTCAAAGAAATAATGATTATGAAATTTAATAATAGCAGACGGAATTTCCGCTATTTAAATGTACTTTTAACTTCGCTTTCATATTATGAACTACTTTTATAATTTAAAGTTTTTAGAATAGATTATAAGAAATTTAAATGACCAATATGGCAAAATGTTTTTAAAATAAAGTATTTCGAAAAAAGTGTACAATGCACGTTAAAATCAATCTCAGTACTTTTTATTCATCGATTTTCTGTATCAGAAAACATAAAAATTCTATTTTTATACAGAATAAGGCGTTGAAATCCTTTTTTAGAAGCGGATTAAGAATCAAAATCTGAATCGTAATATCGACACGTTCTCAAATGCACACAAAACGCAAAAAATCTTATACTATCGTTCAAACATATTTAAACATATCATTTATAGAAGAATATTTTATAAATATTGATCGTCAGTGCAAAAGTTATTCTTCTGATGCCCTTCAAAAGTGCTGTTAATTATTCAAAAAAGCATTGGTGAAAACCATAAATCGTAATCTTTAAAAAGAACTAATCTTTGGACAATAGTCAAAAATATTAATCGTTTAAAACTCTCCTTAAACAAATCAGCTTACAGTCTTAAACAGTCTTAAATACGATAAGAATTATGAATATATTGTGTCTAGTACTATTACGAAATTGGTGATGATCATTATCAATTATGACTGTTTGGTACCGACTTCAAAAAGTAATCCATTACTTTTTATAGGAATATATTCATAAATTAAATCATAAATATGTAATTTCATCTCTTGTAAAAAATATTATCTAGAAAATCTATGTTTGGTGGATATTAAATTATATACCGTAATTTCGGGTGTATAAGCCGCGGATCAAACAATTATTTTTCGACCCAGAAATTTTTAAAAAATGAATGTTACTAGTTAGATCGCCGTAAATATTTCTGCTCAATCACTAAATAAGATTTCTGGGTCCAAAAAGAATTGTTTGATCCGCGGCTTATACACCCGAAATTACTGTATATTAAATTTAACCGTTTTTATGCGGTACTTTATGTACGTTTTGTCATTAGAGAATTTTAAAGACTTATTTAATTCTTTTAGCGCTTTTTTATGTCGGTTGATATATTTATTTAAAAAAGCTTATTTTATTACGCATCCGAACTGTGAAAATGTATGCTTTCAAATGCAGTTTGTTTAAAAAATGTACTTGTTTTTACGGATTATTCATGTTTTTAAAAATAGCTTTCGAACATGAAATTTTCATAAACCATCTCTATGGCGTGCAGCAACAATTGATTAAAACGTTTTCAACAAACGAATTTAACTATTTCAAAATTTCTTTTCAACTATTAGTCCAGAAAAAAAATTCATTAATAAATATATTAGATTTAATTATATGAATAAAGCGCAAGTTTTGATGACATAAAATCTAACTACATATGATCGAACTATGCGCTTTAACTTCTTAAATTTTCAGAATATAAAGTAAGTATAAAAAAAATGCTTTGATGATTTCTTCCTCTACCATGTCCTGACATACGGCTAATACTAAAGTATCGCTTTTCAAATTTTCTAATCTTTATTTGAGTACTTTATCGATTTCTTTTCTAAAAAAAGCTTTTTTATGTGCTTAGTAGAAAATCTTAAAATATCTTAAAATGCAAAAATTCTGTTAGCATTTTTTATTTTAAAAAATTGCTTTCGCCTACGTTGTGTACCCTGGTAAGCCTGTGTTTGATTCCTTACTTTTAATGATTAATATGTCAGTTTGAAAATTCTGAATGGAAACAGTTTATTCTAAAACTTCTTGTCGAGTTTTATATCATTGGAAACTAAAATAAACTTTTGTTTGTAATTTTTAATCTCTTTGAATTCAAGTTATCAAATACACCTACTCCGACAATCTACTTTTCGCTTTTTGCAGATTTATTCTTTACACTAAAATTTATAAAATGCAGAAATAAGATTCAATATAGCCTCGACATTTTTTTTCTTCTAAAGTTTTTCAGAATTTTCGAATTATCAAATATGAAATTTAAGAAGAACAAAAACAAACCATAGCAATGAAAAAATAAATTAAAAAAGATATGGAACAGTTGAAAATTGGGTGTTGATATATAAAAGATTTAGGTTCTCAAAAAAATATATCAATGCGTCTCCAAAATATGTTAAAAATTTATCTTTAAAATTTAGAAACACGGCGTAAAAGAAATGAAATGAAATTGAAATTGTTCTCTAAAGATTATTTTTTAATTTACTTCATAACGCTTTTTGTTGTTTTTTTTCTTTTTTTATAAATAAAAATATTATTAATGATTTTGAGAACGAAGAAGAATTATCGATACAATGTTTCATGACGGCGCAGCGGGACGCTGGATGGATTTTTAAAAGGTCAAAGGTCTAAAAACTGGAAGACAGCCTTGTAAATAATTATTTATCAGCATATTAAAAATTAAATATTAGATTTAAAATAAAATTCAATTTAAAAAAGAATTTTTCTTAGATATGTCTTTCCTATTAATATCGTATATTATACGCCGTTTTTAAGTATACATTTTGTTTACAATTTTTGAAGAATTAAAAATATATGACGATCGCGTTCAACACTTATGTAAATACAACATAAAGCTTAACGACTTTCGAATTAACGAATTATCGGCAGTTCTTACTAATATGAATTATAAGTCGACGAATACATTTTTATGTTTAACTAAATTATTTTTAATGGTGTATATATGCTATACAGATCGTGTACAGTGCTCCGCCAAAAAATAAGCAAGCACTATCATCCACAGGCGTGCATTGACTAAGTTTGTTTTAATATAGGATTTGACTTTTTTGTCAGAAAGATATTTTGGTGTAAGATGGTATGCTTGTATTAAAAAAAATACCACAATAGCTACGTAAACAAAAAAAAATGCATGCATTGTCATCCATGGATTGTAACTTTTGGAAGTGTGGTTTTATTTGTATAATGTGTTTTTTAGCTAAGTTAAATATCAGTGCATTAATCTCTGTGTATAAATTTTGCAAATAAAACTTTAACCAAAATAATTCGAATTATTTTCTCTAAACTAGATTTCCCGAAATAGAGCTTTAAATTGATTTTCACGTAATTCAGCTGAACCAAATTTCAATTTTCATTATTTTGTAGTGTTAGTATACGATAAAATGTATAAATCCATTCATCTGAACAAAAGGATATGAATATTCTCTCATCTATGGATGGAAATTTCATGAAAGCGCATTTGCTTGCTTTAATATTTTCCCAGATAATTTAAATATTAGTTACACTATGTGGTGTGTGTAGAAATTTTGATCATATACAGGATTGAACAAAAGCATTTGTTTACATTGCCAGTTATATACCGGTACTGTTGGCTAGATATATCTAAATCTGATAGATAAATCTGTTAGATAATTGGTGTAGCCATTTACATTGCTCGTATAGAAATCTCGACAAATGGCGTAATGAAACTGAAATTCCTCATGAATATTCTCCTATTTAGGAATTGTTTCATAAACTATGCCTGGTGCACGATTTCACGTTCTTGTCTTGCAATGTGCTGGATATTTCATAGTCATAAAAAATTAAATACCATAGCTAATTATGCTGCATCCAAAAATTTAATTTATTTTATTTTGTTTATTCACAGTATTATATTCAGAAGCATTTTTTTTTATTTAAATAATACTTCTTAAATAATACGTCTACTCTATATTTTAAAATTATGTCTCATTCTTACGAAGTAACAAGCAAAGGAAAATTATAAATCAGGTTCGATTTCTGCTTGTAATTTTCTTTTTCTTTCTAAATTTTACTAAAATTACTAGTTTTAATAATTAAATTACCAAAACATACTTAATGATCATGTGATCGCAATTAGTTTTTATACGCATAATTTTAAATTTTAAAATTTTAATTCATGTCTATACTGCAAGTTTTTTTTTGTTTGTTACTAAACTTTCGTTCATTTTTCGAAATCTTAATGCCTTCTATGGAATATTCTGGTGTATGTTACGCTAGTGTGGAATTTTGAACATAAATGTCTAAAATGCAGAAAACTTATAAAACATCCTTTTATCGTCAGTGCCATGTCAAAGTATCCAACATGAAAACAGTGTTGCCATTGGGATATTTTTTTAAGTTGAGATTTCTTAATTGGCACTACTTTTCTGAAATGGAAAAATTCCCCTTGTTCTCTCCTTAATTAATTAATAACCCTACTCTCAAAGATATTAACACTAGAACCGCCATTAGGGGTCAAAATGACCCCTGTCAGAATGATAACAGTCGATCCGAACCAGAATTTTCTTCATAAGATATGTTAAAAGTATGTAGCACAAAAATATACTAATTAAATAAGTTAAATAGTTTAAAATTAAAATTCTGGTGAGAAACACTATTTATAAAACTTTAGTAAAATGCCCGGCTGTTTTAGTGTTAACTGATGCATAAATTTTAGAAAGCTGTCTATGAAACCAATTTATCACAGACTTTCTGAAGAGGAGAAGCTACTACTATTTAACCCCTTGAGCTCTGATAGTAGAAATTTCTACCACATAATTTTAATTCCGAAATGTCACAATGGCACCAGAAAATTCCCCCAAATCTATTTGAAAAAGATTTAAAGCATTTTTTCGCGTTTATCGTTAACCGTTTTTTTTCTTTGCAAAATGCTGGTGCCAATGTGACATTTGGAATTTTGAAGAAATTTACACCCCAGAGCTTAAAGGATTAAAACGCCAAATGTCACAAAAACATACCGTCGGTACTGTGTTATGATAACTTTAACTTTTTATTAATTAAATTTAGTTAAAATGTGTATCATTTTGTAAAAAAACTGTTTTAGTTGCAGTTGCATATATGATTTTTTAACGTGCCAGATTGAAAATAAAATAAAAATTGCGAGGTCTGACTGATAACTATCCGCCTTGATTTTTCCCGTGCGAAAGAGTACCGTAATTTCGGGTGTATAAGCCGCGGATCAAACAATTCTTTTTCGAGCCAGAATGTTTTAAAAAATGAATGTTACTACTTACATCGCCTTAAATATTTGTGTTCAATCACTAAATAAGATTTCTGGGTCCAAAAAGAATTGTTTGAGCCGCGGCTTATACACCCGAAATTACGGTAATTTTAAGGCGGTGCCAGTGTGCACAGGATGGAGCTGGGTCGCTGCAGCAACTGAGAGTTACAAAGTAGCGCATGCATATTTGAGCTGTGGTTTGTCGTCTGCTCGAAAATGAAAATATAGCAAAAGATTGATGTAATGTCAATCGTGGTTATTTTTTGGAACGAAAATTTTCATGAATCCTTTTTGAATCGCAATTTAGAAAATTGGATGATATTTGAAATTTAGATAAAATATAAATTAAATATACATTTTTTCGCGTTTAAGTAATCTTTTAACTACGAAATTTTACACGTTTAAATGTGTAATGAAAAGTAGAAAAATAATTATATACATAAAATCCCTCCGTGTATAACGATTCCGGGGTCAACCCATCCACAAGAAAAAACACTTATTGTGACCAATGACAAATTCCATTGTGAAAAGTTATCTCCGATTTCAAAGGCTATCAATTTTTTGTCCAATGCAAACGTTCCAGGGTCGTAATGGGGCGTTCTCATTTGTCAGATTTACAGTTTGAGCTGTAAATGACGTCACTACATTTTACTGTGCTTTGAAATCTTTTTCCCTATTTCAAACACTATATTCACACTGTTAAAAATTTGACTCATTTGCTGCAGCGTCACTCCACTGCTTTTATAGAAAACGATTACTTTGCGGCGTTATGGAGCATTCTCATTGGTCATAAAAAAGACATTCTATAAAAGCTGTGGAGTGACGCTGCAGTAAATGGGTCAAATTTTTAGCAGTACACTGTTAAAAATTTGACCCTTTTCCTGCATCATCACTCCCCAGCTTTTATAGAATACACTGTAAGTAACACACACAAAGTAACCGTTTTCTATAAAAGCGTTGGAGTGATGCTGCAGCAACCGTTAAAAATTTGACCCATTTGCAGGAGCATCACTCCACTGCTTTTATGTAAAGCTGTTACTTTACTGTGATATGAAGCATTCTTATTGGTCATAAAAGAGATATTCTATAAAAGCTATGGAGTGACGCTGCAACAAATGTGTCAAATTTTTAACAGTGTAATGCGGTAAAGTAATCAGTTTCCCTAAAAGCTGTGTAATGACGATGCAGCAAAACAGTCAAATTTTTAACAGTGTTTAATTAAAACTTTTTATTTAAGAAAAGCGAAGGTGCGTTTTAAATACAATATTGTTAGAATTTTTATATTCGTGTTGCTTTATTTATTTATTTATTTTTATTTATTTATTTATTTTTATTTATTTATTTATTTTTTACAGCCATGATTGACTTCATTGTCACATAACGAATCACGATTGTTTACTCTTTATTGTTGACATTTGTTTTCGATCTTATAAAGTACTTTCTTTTAAATATTAGATAATGTTAAAAAATAGTTAATTCACAATTTTTTAAAATAGCATTATTAGTGCATGTTTTGCATTATTAATGCATGCTAATTTGTATGTTTTTTGTGAAATAATTACTGTAATTTTGTGAGTGAAATTCATTAGCTGCATATTCTATGCCATTATTTTACCCATTCAATTAATAATTTGGCTACCCTCTCATATTCGTCTGGAAATGACCAAAATGAGAAAAAATTTTATACATTTTGAATCTCTGTTATTTTCTCTTAGTATTTTAAAATATTTTTTGACTGTAGTTTCACAATGTATTCTTTTATAATTGATATTTCACCTTACTTTATTCTTTTAAAATTTATGCATTTACCATTTCTTCTTTACAATCCCTCCCCATCCACCAGATACTTTTGTTATAATTTTAAATGCAAATTTCTACTGAATTTTTTTTTTTTTTTTTTTTTTTTTTTAGATTTTTTCCTTATGTTCAATCTTTGTATTTTTCAAAATTGTTTAAGCCTAAAGTGGTTAGATTGACCAAAGTTGTTGTAATGTTTTATCATCCTTTTAAAAATGGAAAAACGTCATTTTGACGGGCTACCTTCTAGTAAATAATATTAATAATAATAATAATAATCAAATAAAATATGTAAATACAAATATTTATGTCTATTCACCAGAATTTTCTTTGTTGTTATTTAAAAATTTTTATAGTTATTTCAGTGTCTAATCTACTATTTTTAAAATAGAAATAAATTATTGTTCCAAAAAATAAGTGCAGAGCGGGATAAGAACTCACAAAGAAAACTTTCAAATCGCTTATGCTAATGACCATGCCGGAGAAACTTTTGTTAACGAGGGAAATTTATCCAAATATGAACTTTAGCGTTGTTTGGATTCAATCTCGATTTTCGAGCAGCCGACAAACCAGTGCTCAAACACGCATGCACCGACTATATAACTCTCAGTTTCTACAACGATCGTTTCCAGATGAGGACAGCGTTATGCACGTGCTTGAATTTTTTCGACAGTTACAGTTTACACGTCGTTGCTTGCGTGGCGCCGACTTGCTGCCATATATGTTCGTCGAATTTTGATTTCTCATAACATTACTGAAGGAGAGCAAAGGTACTTCATCTAAATTTTGTCAAAACACGGTGGTTCTCATAGTGAAACAATTCGAAAGCTCTCGTAAGATTCTTTAAAGCTCCAGTTCATTAATCGGACTTGATTCAGACTTTCTTGTTGAAAAGTGGAATTTCAATCGTTCGCAAACATCTCTACTCTCCAGACGTGGCTCCTTGCGACTTCCAAAAGAAGACTTTCAGAATTATTTTCGGCAAGAGGCCTATTTGAAAGAGGAATACTGTCAGAAAAATTAAAGAGAATATTAGAAAAGTTAAAGAGAAAATTAAAGTAAAGAATACGTTTAGAAAATAGTGGTATTCATAGTCAAAGGAGCGTGCAATCTTTGAAAATAATTTCACCTAGATAGCAGCCATTTCTTTTTTAGCAAATTCAGGGGCAGTGGACTAAAAACAATTTTATCTTTTCTTTCAAAATAAGTTTCTTGAGAATAAAAGCTTTCATTGTACTAAGGTTATTAGTATCTTCTGAACTTATTTTTTCCTGGAAACATATATTTCTGGAATAAATAAATTTAATAATCCTGATAGTGCGTTTATGTTAATTTGTGTATAGAACAAAGTATCTGGAGAAAAAGTCAAACGAAATAAAATTTCGGCGATTTTTTACATAAGTAGTGTAAAGATATATGAAAGCGTACTAAAAAAGGTAAAGGGTAACAAAATAAGATATATTTTAAGAAGTTATCAAATATAGGAAAACATTTGTTATTTTCAGAATAAATTCCTTAGAAATAATCCCATTACAAAATAAAGAAAATTAATATATAACAAAAATGGAAAAAATATTTTTGATAATATTATGGGTCATCAAAGGTGGGTTACATACTATATGGCCAAAGATAACCGACCAGTTGCGATTTTACACATTTTGTTAAATATCTATAAAAATGCATGAGGAATGATTCTGAAACTCTAAGCGTGTAAATACAATAGTACAGGTCATACATTTCCGTAAAAAATTGTTTCCGAAATTCCATAGGGGACCGACAACAAATTGAAAAAAAAAATCGAACATTTTTTGATGACCCTATCAATGGTAATGTAGCAAAAACTCTCAAGCTGTAGATTATAATTAAGTGGCTTATTGTAATATGCTGCGTTCATTTTTATGTGAATACCATGTATACTCGTAGCGAAATTAAGGTTTTTATAAAAATAGTACAAAATTTTTCCTAGTTTTTTGCTTATAATTTGCAGAGTTCTGAATTATATATGTGACATTTTAAAGTTAGGAGCCAAAAACATCATCGCCAGGGTCCCCGTTCTTTGCACCGAAGTCATGGCCAGCGAGGGAAAAAATAAAAAATAAATAAATGTAGAATATCCAATAAATCACTCATTGGTGGCTGTAAGTTTATTTATTCAACTGTAGTCATTATAGAGGGAAAAACTCCTTTTTGCAAACGATCTTTTACCGAAATGTCCAAAAAATATTCCATCATTTACTTCAACCAGCCATACTCATCGACGAAAGAACTCCAGAATCTCTCTCTTTCTCATCTCGAGACTTCCATCTTTAAAACTAAAAAGAAAATTCTAGAACTTTCTGTAATCTCAAACCATCATCCTTTTATGTAAACAGAATTCTTGTCCAGATACGAGACTATTTTACACAGACGATAAATTTATTTTTAAAAAAATATATTATTTAACCAATTTATAATCGACTCATAATTTCTTAGGCAGACGATTTTTATAAATGGTTAATTTTAAGAGAAAAAGAAAAGAAATGAATTTATTAATGCACACATCAAAGGTTGACGGCGGAAAAATAAATAAATAGATAAAATAAAATAATGATATTTTTTGAAAGGTATGGTTTTGGAATAAATTTAATAAGATTTTCTTAAAAAGGGTTGATAAAAACATAGAAGAAATCAGTTTCATTTGGAATATTAAAAAATAAAGTTTTAATTAAGAATATTTTTAATTTAGAGCCATCTTTTTAAATTTACGCATACTGGAATAATGTTTTTTAAGGCAAATTAAGAATTTATATCGTCTGCATACAGATTAACAGATTAGATCTAGAAACAAGATTTTAATTTAATAATTTGAAGTAAGTACGGAACATTATTATAAGAAAATTAAGGTAGTATAAAGGTTAGTTTTGGCGAAAAATTTTTAAATTTGTAATATATATATAAAATCCCTCAGTGTATAACGATTCCGGGGTCAACTCATCCTCGAGAAAAAACACTTATTGTGACCAATGGCATATTCTAGTGTGAAAAGTTATCTCCGATTTTAAAGGCTATCAATTTTTTGTCCAATGCAAACGTTCCAGAGTCGTAATGAAGCGTTCTCATTTGTCAGATTTACAGTTTGAGCTGTAAATGACGTCACTACATTTTACTGTGCTTTGAAATCTTTTCCCTATTTAAAATACAATATTCACACTGTTAAAAATTTGACTCATTTGCTGTAGCATCACTCCACCGCTTTTATAGAAAACGATTACTTTGCTGTGTTATGGAGTATTCTCATTGGTCATAAAAGGTACATTCTATAAAAGCTGTGGAGTGACGCTGCAGTAAATGGATCAAATTTGTAGCAGTACACCGTTAAAAATTTGACCCTTTTGCTGCATTATCACTCCCGAGCTTTTATAGAATACACTGTAAGTAACACACTAAAAGTAACCGTTTTCTATAAAAGCGTTGGAGTGATGCTGCAGCAACTGTTAAAATTTTGACCCATTTGCTGCAGCATCACTCCACTGCTTTTATATAAAGCGGTTATTTTTACTGTTATATGGAGCATTCTCATTGGTCATAAATGAGATATTCTATAAAAGCTGTCGAGTGAAGCTGCAACAAATGGGTCAAATTTTTAACAGTGTAATACGGTAATCATTTTCTATAAAAGCTGTGTAATGACGATGCAGCAAAACAGTCAAAATTTTAATAGTGTTTACCGTAATTTCGGGTGTATAAGCCGCAGATCAAACAATTCTTTTTCGACCCAGAATTTTATAAGAAACAAATATAACTAGTTAGATCGCCGTAAATATTTGTCTTCAATCACTAAATAGTATTTCTGGGTCCAAAAAGAATTGTTTGATCCGCGGCTTATACACCCAAAATTACGGTAATTAAAACTTTTTATTTAAGAAAAGCGAAGGTGCGTTTTAGCTTACCCAGTGGCGGTGCGGCAGCTTCTGCCACACCGCGGGTCGCCGGTTCGAGTCCGGGTTCGGACATGGATGGTGTGTTGTCCCTTTGAAGTGTAATAAATGTATGTAATGGATATCTGGAATAAAAAGTGTTCTGTATTGTCTCTTATTATTACGTATCAATCGAGGCGACAGCCATAGTAGCTATAGTCCTCAAAGCACTGTCAATTCAAATTCAAAGGTGCGTTTTAAAAACAATATTGTTAGAATTTTTATATTCGTTTTGATTTATTTATTTATTTTTATTTTTATTTATTTATTTTTTTACAGCCGAGAAAGACTTCATTGTCACTTAACGAATCACGATTAATTACTCTTTATTGTTGACATTTGTTTTCGATCTTATAAAGTTTTTTCTTTTAAGTATTAGCTAATGGTATAAAATAGTTAATTCACATATGTTTTAAAATAGCTTTATTAGTACATGTTTTGCATTATCAATGCATGTTAATTTGCATGTTTTTTGTGAAATAATTACTGTAAAATTGCGAGTGAAATTCATTAGCGGCATATTCTATGCCACTATTTTACCCATTCAATTAATAATTTGGCTACCCTCTCATATTAGTCTGAAAATGGCCAAAATGGGAAAAATTTTTATACATTTTGGATATTTTTATTATTTTCTCTCAGTATTTTAAAATATTTTTGGCTGTAGTTTCACAATGTATTCTTTTATAATTGATGTTTTACCTTACTTTATTCATTAAAAATATATGCATTTACCATTTGTTCCTTACAATCACTCCCCATCCACCAGATAGTTTTGTTATAGTTTTAAATGCAGATTTCTATTGAATTTTTTTATTTTTTAGATTTTTCCTTCATGTTTAATCTTTGTATCTTTATATTTTTCAAAATTGTTTAAGCCTAAAGTGGCTATTATTGACCAAAGTTGTTGTAATGTTTTATCATCCTTTCAAAAATGGAAACACGTCATTTTGACGGGCTATCTTCTAGTATAAAATAATGTTCTTTTCTGAAAATATGACAAACAACATTAAACACAATAATAAAAATTGTATGAAAAATGAGCAGGTTTACTAAATAATTTTTTATTGCGCATGCGTCAACGATATAAAAATTTCATTTGCATATTTTGTTAGCTAAAAGTATAGCGCAACTTTTGTAAAAGTTTCAAAGACATAGCTTGAAAATTCTGAAAGTGATCCCCTATTGAATGAGCTCAAAATCCATTATTCCCAAAATAAAGCAATAAAATGAGGGGTTTTATCCAAATATAGTAGTACGTTCTATATTGTATTGTATATTAGCACTAATCAATGGATACGTTTTCGATATGCGAGAAACGACGATGTGACTATAAGACATTTTTTAAATAGCCGTTTTTTTTTTTTCAATTTAGGAGTGTTTTATGTAGTAAGATTTGCCTGAAAATGTTTTTTAGTTGAGTTTGTGTACAAATAGGGAACATAAAAATGTAACCTTTTTTTTTAGAATGCACAATCTTGCGTTACATAAGAACTTATTTAGGCTGAGTATCACGATATTACACCGTTAATTTTAGTGATAAGCATTTCGTTCCAACGCTATGTATGGTTTTTCAATGCTTTGAATAAAGACAAATGTTAAAATGAAAATGATATGATAACTAGAAGTCACGTATAATCAACGTTGTTTTTCGACACAGTCACGGTGTAGATTCAAATAATTACACAGGCCTACAAAAAAAAAAAAAATTTGGTGCCTCAGATTTTACAACTGATTTTGGATATTTTTGGGACGCTGATTCCAAATATGCAATCAGTTTTTCTCTATCAGCTCTACTTTTTTAGATATGCAAAGCGAACTAAAGATTTTTTAGAACTAAAGTGACCTTGAACACTTAAACTGACCTTATGATACATAGCCCTCTAACGACGCTCAAGGCGAAATAAGGACGTTGAAATACCACAAGATCTTGAAAAAAACAAATGTGCAAACAAAACTGAAGATCTGCGCATCCTTATGATTTCGCGCAGCTCATCCATAAAGCCAAATGCAAAAGCCTCCAAGAGATAAGGTTAGTTTCAGAGTTCGCCCCATGGAAACAAAATTGGCTTTCTTTGACTTTTTAAAGTTTTTGAACTTCCATGATATTTGTGTTTAAGGTAGAATTCGTATCAATTTAACGTAAAACTCGTAGTATTGTAGATTGTTGTGTTTGCGTTGTAGAATGGAACTTAAATGAGTTCAAGTAGAAATTTTTTTATAAATCATCCAGATAAGTTTTGCTACATATGCAGAGAATAAAAGTTGAAAGAACACAGAAAATATGTTACTGACTTTGTAAAATCTTATCTTGGATACTTGGGGGTAAGACTTGGTGATCAGGATAAAATCTGCGCACCGCAACAAGTCTGTAAAACTTGTACAGAGTATTTATGACAGTGAGCTGACGGAAGAGAATAAGTCTCAAATTCGGTTTACCAATGGTTTGGAGAGAACTCCAAAACCATTTCTATGACTATTATTTCTACCTAGCACTGGAATACTATTGAATTAATCGAAACAATTGTAATAAGAAAACTTATCCTCATTTAGTGTCTTCAAGACCCCCACTTCTTCTCTCAGAGGAACCTACCGAACGTTTCATCAGCTACCAGAGCTTAGTGAGGATAAATATTGTCCTTCTGATCATCTTTTAGATAGCTGTGAAGGTAACAGTGATTATGAGGAGACGTCATCAATGCCTAAATTTTTCAACCAGGTTGATTTAAATGATTTCAAAAGAGATTTCAATGTTTTAAAAGAAGCTTCTGAATTACTGGTTGGTTTCAAGATTAAAAGACAAAAATTTATTAGAACAAAGAGCCAAACTTACATTTTATCACACAAGACAAAATTGTCTACTACCCTACTTTTCTTAAAAAAACAATCTTGTATTTTGTCATGAATTTAGAGGACTGTTAGAAAAATTGGTTCTTCCTAAATATTCTCCAGATGATTGTCCTTGGACAGCAAAGAATTTACACAAAATACTATTGTTTTTCTATTTTTGGGATAGCAGGGATAAAACACACCACTAGATTAGAAAAGAGAAGCCTAAGAAAGAAAACATGGATGTTGGAGAAAGGAATGTTATTAATAACACTTTAGTTGGGCGAAAGAAAATCATACTTTCTGCACTGCATATCAAGCTCTGTCCTATGAAGCAGTTTGTGTAAATTCTCCATAAGAACGGGTCATGATTTGCATATATAAGGTAAAAACACCTGAATTGAGTTATGAAGATATTAAAGCAGGAATGTTTAACGGACAACAAATAAGACAACTGATTAAGGATCCTGCTTTCGTAAATTCAACGAATGAGGCTGAATAAAAAGCCTGGACTTTTTTTGTGGCAGTTCGCAAAAACATTCCGGGCAAATCAAAGGAGAAATCTATGTAGAACTGGTAAATGAAAAGCATAATAGTTTTTTAAATCTCTTGGGTGTACTAGAAGCATTAAAGTGCACTATTTACATTGCCACTTTGAGCATTTTCTTGAAAATAAAGAAGGCACTAGTGATAAACATCCCGAAAGATTTCACCACAATATTAAGAATATGGAGGACCGCTACTAAAAAAGATGAGATATGCAAAGGGTTTCAAATTACAGTTTGAGTTTAAAAAGATACTGTTCTAAAATATATTCCAGAATGTCACGGAAAAGAAGCTCCCGAAGCATTCAATGAGTATCAGTTTCATCATTGACGTTTTTCTCTATTTTTGTGAGTAAAAATATTTGTACAATATAATTAAAAAATTGTTATTTCAATATGTGTATATCATAATAATAAAAACTAATATTTGTGTATTATAAAAAATAAAAATCCTGTATTTATTTTATTTTTACATACATTTTTTAATACATGGATTTACCTTAAAATAATGAAACATATATTTCACAAAAAGTTGTTTATCTTAAAAAACTGAGCTGATAGAGAAAAACTAATGCCATATTTGAATTCAGGACATCAAATTCATATAAAATCAGCTAAAAATACCCCGGCACCAAAACAGCTGTTGACCAGTGTTATCATACTGGTGGGCGAGTTTTCCAATACCCTCCCTATAGAAAATTACCGCCAAGGTGTTGAGATAAATCTTCAACGAGTTCTGAAGATTTTTGAAGGGATAGAAGCTCTGTTCTCCGAGACATGCCTTTAGTTCTCAAAGAAGATAAAATTCAGCCGATGTCCTCATTTCAGAATGTTACAAAAAATCTGTCACGGTTTTCCAGATCTGAAGACAGGTTTAGAGGGGAACAGCGCTTTCATCCCAACGAAAATCGTCAAGACGCTTAAAGCTCGTATTCACCATCTGTCTCAACCTCGAAAAACCTGGGTTGAACGCTCAAATGATATTCTTTATTTACCTCATTGGATCTAATATAAAGAGAAGTCCAATCAGATTAACTATGAATACAAATTTAGCGATTTATGGAGATTTTCTTGTTTGAGGTAAATGGTGAATAGAAACATTAAAGACCTGTTTCAACACGCTGACGGCAAGCTTCTATAAAGGTTCTTCTATCAGAGGTATGAAGCCTGTCTCAATCTTTACTGTGCCTATGTCGAAAGGTGACTTTGATTTTATTTGAATCCTGCTTATGAAATCATTTTGTTATTGGTACTTGTCTTTATTTTATGGCTCATCCGAGACTAAAAAAAATAGTCCTCATAATATCACCTTTTTAAAGTTTTTTTTTTTTTTTTTTTTTTTTCAAAAAAGAATAATTTCAACGATATGTATAAAATATTACGTGTTTAAAAAAATATTGTAATGTAAAAAAGAAAATAAATTTATTTATTTAACTGCTGAAAATAATCAAAGCGCTTATTTATACTGTTTCTTTAATGTATTTTTCTCTACTTCATTCTATTCTTCCTCTAAAACTTATTCATGCTAGTTAATGTCTTAGTTTACCGTAACAACTTTTTAAATCTGAATCAAAAAAAAGATAATTTCTATGATAAGTTTAAAACGACTGTACATATATATATATATATATATATATTTAAGCAGGAATTTAAACAATTTAAAAAAAGAAAATAAATCAGTTAATTTTACTGCTGAATGCTAACGGTAAACAATAGATTATTTATTCAAATCTAAAAGCACTCATTAATCTGTACACAAAGTTTATGTTTTCATTGTAGAGTTTAAAGATCGAGCAAACAGAAAGAAAACAATTAAATTAAGGTAATTTTACTATCTTTCAAGATTTTAAATGAAAATCAATTCTGTAATTCATTCCTTTTTTAAGAGCAAAAAGAGAATTTTAACCTTAAATGCCAATATTTACCTGTCGTAGTTACATTACATTTACGTAATTCTGAAGCTTTTAAAAAATATAAAGTTGATCAAATAAAGGAATAGTCTCGAGTAAGACGAATTGCAGCTTTTAACGAAAAATTATCTTTTTTTTTCGAAACAGAGATTCACATTTTATTCATTGTCAAACATAATACGTTTCATCGTTTCTCCGACTATCATTTCCGTTTGGTTCAATAGAGTTTTTAAGTTTTATCAGAGTCAACAATTTGTCTTTATGCGAAATTTAACCAATTTGTATTCAAGAGGAGACTCTCTTAGTGTATCTTAACGTTTCAGATTTTCTTAGATAAATATAAGTTCTTCTATTTGACTCTTATCTGAGACCAATTTTATGTTATTTTGTGATACGGAAACTTTTGATTTCTAATTTATACCATGTTTATATGATATGAATAACTGATGATTTTCTGACATGCATTCTAAATGCTGAAATGTTAAAAGTTTTTTCTGCTATAAAGCGTCATGTTTATCCCACATACTTCATTCCAGATTTCCCCCATCCCCATCCACTTTGACATTCTTTTTTGCATTAAAATAGTGTACGCTTTATCTTTAAAATAAGGGTAATAAAAATAAATTTTATACTTTTATGAAATATCACTTGGAATACTGTTGAGAGTGATTTTTATCTATCGTTAGCATTGTTTAAATGTAGAATATGTATTGGCTCAATGAAAAGTAGTTTCGAACTTTAGAATTGTTTTTGATTTTAATGTTTTCAGGTGCGTTAAATTTTACTGTTATTATATATATTGATGAATCTATTACCATGAATGTGACATCTATTTGCCTGAATTAGCTATATGCTTAATAGCGTTAAAACCGAAGGCTTAGAATTATATATGTATATATTGGTAGTTTTGATGTGCCTTGTTTTTGATGTTTTTTCTTCATTCGGTTTTGGTTTTGTGTGTGTTAGTAGTCCCAAATTAATATTGTTTTGCTTTTTCATGGGAAATACGAACATGAAACCACACACTTTATTTGTATTTCAAAGTAATTGGGACATGAAGATTCGGCTTTGGCTCTATAAATTCCATTTGTATTCATTTTAATTATTTATTTTTTTCCCTCCATGTTCAATGTGCTATAAGTCATTATATTCAATGGTTAATATATTTTAATACGATTAATGGTTATATATATATATATATTTGCTTTCAGCATGTAGAGTATTGCTACCGTAGGCGCAGAACTATTTATGTGTTGAAAAATATTTTAATTTCTTTATGGAATAGAAGCTGAAAATAAATGCGTAACTATTTATATTAATTTAAATGAAAGCGAATTAATCTTTGGTAATCGTCTGCACGCAATAGAGACGGATTTTAGTACAATACGTATGTATTGAGATATATAGGGGAGAGTGGGGATACTTGAGCATAGGGGATACTTGAGCCACCCCCTTTATCTCTACAGTTGTTCAATTTTTCTTTCTAAAACTGGCAACATGGTAACATATTTATAGTTCTGAACATGTAAAAAAGAAATCATATACCTTGGTACCATTTTTAAAGTATGGTGATTAACCCTTTGAGCTCTGCTGGTAGTATTTTCTACCACAAAATTTTAATTCTGAAATGTCACAACGACACCAGAAAATTCGACCAAATTTATTTGAAAAAGGTTTAATGCATTTTTTCGCGTATATTGTAAATCGGTTTTTTTCTTTGCAAAATACTGGTGCGAATGTGACATCTGGCTCAAGTATCCCCTCCATGGGGATACTTGAGCCACAATGTAAAAGAAAAAGTAAAAATTTATTAGACATAGAAAAATAGTTCAAAATTAATTGAAAGTGGTTTTCAATTGAAGAAAAAATATCAAATTTTCATTTTCAATATTTTATTTTGTTCTAAGAAATTCTAAAAAATTTTAAAAAATTAAAATTTAAAAAATGGCTCAAGTATACCCATCTTCCCCTATATAAAAGAAATTAGAATGCAGTTTTCTACCAAAATGCACTTAAAAAATCAATATTCTCGATATTCGATGATGTAAAAATTTAAGTGTGTACCATTTAGAAAATTAAAAAATTGTAATGAAAGTTGCTTAATTCGTGTCATTATTTTAAAATGACGTCATTATTATTCTCTTAGGGACTTTAATATTATTAGACTAAGGGATCCATTCCAGATATTCCGGACTACAGAATATACGGAAAAACCTTTTTTATGAATATATATATATTTAGAATTTTTTACTACGAACATCAATAGATATTTTTATTTGAAAATTACCGCTTTTGCTTTTAAATAAAGTTTTCAAGTTTATCAAAAGTGATGCTGCAATATAGGTTAATTAAGAAATCGCCAAACACTTCGCTACATACTGCAGTCTTTTTTAATTCTGATTTTTCTCTTAGTTCAAATCCATTTCTATTTTATTTATATTATCTCAGTTTATTAATGAAGTTTTATCTTTGTTACGGAATATTAGTCGGAAATAAATGCTGAAATTTTCACATTGAATTAAATGCAAAGGGGCGCCGTCCATAATCGTTTGTATGCGATGCAGATAGATTTAAAAATGTGTTTATGCTTAAAAATTGCTCTAACGATAAAAAAAATTAAAAAAAAAAACGGATACAATTTTCAAACAAATTGAAACACATATTTCAAACAAATTGCATTTGAAAGTATATTTGTACCCCATACGACGGTGTAAAATGTGCGATAATTGGAAGTTTAAAAAAACGCTGCAAAGACGAAATGTAATTATCGCATGCAGCTCAAAACAGTAAAATGACGTCAGCATTACGCACGAGCACGTTTTTCGTTTTATTAAATTTTGTGATAAATTAATTTATGAATAAATTTCGTGCATTAATTGTTGAGATAGATCGTTTAAAAATTTGAGTGAGAGACAGACACATAATCGGACTTAAGGACACACCATTTCTAAAAAGAGACAAATCGTGTTTAAAATCTTGTAAAACATAAAAATGTATCGAAAACCCGGAGTCGAAAATTTTTACGAATCCAGTAGTTTCTCTTTTAAAACTAAAAGAAAGTAAAAATTTTAGACAGATTTGATTAATCACATTTGAAATTTTTAGTACGTTAGATTTTCAAACAAATAGTGCTGTTACCATAAAAGAGAATGCTTTTCTAAGTACCGTAATTTCGGGTGTATAAGCCGCGGATCAAACAATTGTTTTTGGACTCAGAAATCTTATTTAGTGATTGAAGACAAATATTTACGGCGATCTAAGTAGTTACACTTATTCCTTAAAAAATTCTGGGTCGAAAAAGAATTGTTTGACCCGCGGCTTATACACCCGAAATTACGGTATTGTAAAATTATAAAATAGTTAAACAGCAAAACAATTTATTTCCACCATAGCATAAAGTGAATAAATATATAATATTGTCGATACATTGTACAAATTTCATTATGCTCTGATGTGCAAAAGCAATCTACTTTGAATAACTATGAAATTCGTAATACTGGAACAGCGTGCAAGTAAATATTTCTAAAAGTACATTAAAATTATTTCATAGAATGCCAATAGTTTAACAATTTTGTTATACGCATATGTGACTAATATAATTCCGCTTTTGTTGTAAGATATTATTTAAATGTCGTAAATGTTTATTATTTAGATAATTAAAAAAATGTTTTAAATTAGCGAAATTTCTGTGTAATATTTTATTATCCGGTAGTTATCCGTTATGTGTTTTCTCCATTCTGTTGCAAGAATAAAATGTGTTTTGGATTCACCGTGCATTATTTACTTGATTAAATGTAAAAAATAAAAAAATAATAAAAATAAAATAAAAAAAATAATAATAAAGTACATTTGGGTTATTTTTCTGTGTTAAAAGTTTAACTTAAAAAAATCTATTTTTGTGAATTAACATCATGATCATTAAATTTATTTGTCTCAAAATTATTCCATATCTAGAAAGAAATTACAGAATGAACTTAAACGTAATTAAAACTGATTTGTTGAATCCTTCTTGCCGCCAAAGCTTTTATCTTGATAGGCCATATTTTAAAAACTATAAGAATGCTTTTAGTCTTATTATTTCCTGTAAAATTCTGAGTAATAAGACGTAAATATTCTTATATGAATTTCAAATATATTTTAAATGTAACTATTTTATTTGAAATTTCCCCGTTCTATTTCATTTCTTCCATAAGATATATACCGTAATTTCGGGTGTATAAGCCGCGGATCAAACAATTCTTTTTCGACCCAGAAATTTTATTTAGTGACTGAAGACAAATATTTACGGCGATCTAACTAGTTATATTTGTTTCTTAAAAAATTCTGGGTCGATTAAAGAATTGTTTGATATGCGGCTTATACACCCGAAATTACGGTATTTTAAAAATATTTTTTATATTATTACATTTATTTTAAATTTGGTTCAGGGCTCGCACCGTTTCTAAAACTTCCACACGTTGCTACCAGTATTTTAAATCAAAAATCTTCATGGGAGGTCCGTTTCATATCTACAATAGAATTATGCAATAAATATTACCGTTTAAAAATTGTGGTAGAGAAGTACGAAAATTTTAGCAACAGTGTGAACCCTGTTGGTTACATATATTTAAAAATGCACCGAATTTACGCTGTTAATAATAAAATCAGGAGAGGCTACACTCCTGTAAACAATTCTTGTTACTTTGGTGGCGCTCCCAAGAAAAGCCACAGGTTACAATATACAACTCCTGGTACGCAGGTTTTCAACAAATTTTAAACTGCCACGTCATCAAGATAAGTTGTGTATCAGCCAAAATCAGTGGAGTTTTGCGTTTTGTCTATTTGGTTGGCTATAGAGATGGGCAATATCGTCCCTTTTAAGGAATCGTTCCAGTCGGATTCTTTCACCAAAAGGAACGAGTTTTTCTGAGTCGTTCCGGAAAAAGGAACGATTCCGAGAAAAAAGGAACGAAACGGGAAAAAAGGAACGAATCCGGTAAAAAAAAGGAACAAATCCGATAAAAAAGGATAGATTTAAAAAAAAAAGATTCCAAGGAAATAACGCATGAGAATGATTTTAAGAAAAAGGGGAATGAATTCGGAGGCAGGGATGACTCCGGATTTGGTCCTTTGCAATTTCAATGAACGACATGCAGTCCCTAAAGCTTATTGCTAATTTATTTTCTTACATATTCATCTTTCTTTATAGCATTTCTTACCGTTCTTCTTATTTTTTTAATATTTTGAACAAATAATTAAAAAAAATCAAAAAATTTCGTAAAATTTCCATAAGCAACAAAAAAGCCACTTATAGCTAATCTCTTATTTCACACCCCCAACCCCCTCACTCCTCTTATACCATTACTGTTGCGCCTCTTGTCGGTGTGGGTGAATTTCGCACGCAGCGCAGAGTATCGCAGATGCCCAATATATTTGTTTATGTTTGGACTGCAAGTTTGTGGAATGCTATAATTCACGAAGTCAATGAATTTTTTTACTATAGTTTTAAGCGAAATGGTCAACGCTCCTTCAGATGATTAGAAAATACAGTCATTAGAGCTTGGCTATTGATATATAAAATATTATTGTATATATAAAATAATAATTATATATAAGTTTATTATAAGACATATATAAATATTTTAATACTTATAACATATGTGATATTATATACAGGGTGTCCCTAAACTAATGGAATATACGCTAGGGGGTGATAGAACACATCAAGACGAGTAATAGTAAATAGGAAACCAAGGCGTCCCAAACGTTTTCCAAAGGAGATAGCCGCCATTAACCCTTTCCGGCGCAGTGTGTCCGGTGTGGACACACCTAATTTTAATTCCAAACTTGCAATTGGCACCAATAATATTTTAGTAAAGTCTTGCTTTTACAATAAAAGCTTAAATGAAGGAGTTCTTCATTTTTTAAAAAGCCGTTTGAAAATTCCGGTGTCAGTCGATAATTTCTCATTTTACTAACAGAATTTGTCTGCGCCGGAAAGGGTTAAAGTTTGGGGTCAAAATTTCAAATACACATAAAAAACGGAAAAATTGGTCGATTGATTTGCGATTTCCACTAAAACTATTCTTTATGTTGGTATTTTCTTGAAAATAAATTATAAAGGTAAATTTCGAAAAATGCCGGTAGAGGGCGCTTTAGACTTGGAAGTAATGAAAACTATTTTTTGCCGTGATTTTTTGCATCTCATTAAATGTTTTCGTAAACTTAGACTAAAACTTAAGTTTTGAGCTCAAAATCTGAATAGTTGGGAGTCGTTAAGTAGCACAAACGGAACTGTTTTCAGAGGGTTCAAATTTCAAATGATTATAACAGACGGAAAAATTGGTCGATTCGTTTGCGGTTTAAAATAAAACTATTCTTTAAGTCAGTATCTTCTTGAAAATAAATTTTAAAGATAAATTTCAAAAAATTCCGTTAGAGGACGCCTTAAACTTCAGAGTAACCAACAACTAATTTTAACCGTTATTGTTTGTATCTAATTAAATGCTTTCCAAAACTTATTAAATGTTTTCAAAATCTTAGATTTAAACTTATGTGTTCAGGAGTTGAAATTTACCCCCCCCCCCCCCCAATCGAACACAGTTCACTTTTGTGCTACTTAAACACTCGCAACGATTCAGAATTTGATCTCAAAATTTAAATATAAGCATTTGAAAGTATTGAATGAGATAAAAAAAATAACTGTTAAAAATAGTTGTACGCTACTCCAATGTCTAAGGCGTCCTCTATCGGCAATTGTAAAATTTATCTTTAAAATTTATTTTCAAGAAAACACTGATTTAAGGAGCACTTTTAGCAAAAACCGCAAACGAATCGACTAATTTTTCCGTTTTTTATAATCGTTTGAAATTTAAACCCTCTGAACACAGTTCAGTTTGTGCTACTTAACCGCTCCCAACTATTCAGATTTTGAGCACAAAATTTAAGTTTAAGTCTAAGTTTACGAAAACATTTAATTAGATGCAAAAAATAACGTAACAAATAGTTGTTCGTTACTCCAAAGTCTAAAGCGCCCTCTATCGGCATTTTTAGGAATTTATCTTTATAATTCATTTTTAATAAAATACCAACATAAAGAATACCGTAATTTCGGGTGTATAAGCCGCGGCTCAAACAATTCTTTTTGGACCCAGAAATCTTATTTAGTGATTGAACACAAATATTTACGGCGATCTAAGTAGTAACATTCATTTTTTTAAAAATTCTGGGTTGAAAAAGAATTGTTTGATCCGCGGCTTATACACCCGAAATTACGGTAATTATAGTGAAAACCGCAAATCAATCGACCATTTTTTCTGTTTTTTATTTGCCTTTGAAATTTAAACCCTCTGAACACAATTAAGTTTGTGCTACTTAACCACTCCCAACTATTCAGATTTTTAGCTCAAAATTTAAGTCTAAGCTTACGAAACCATTTAATGAGATGCAAAATCCACGGCAAAAAATAGTTTTTCATCACTTCAAAGTCTAAAGCGCCCTCTATCGGCATTTTTCGAAATTTATCTTTATTATTTATTTTCAAGAAAATACCAACATAAAGAATAGTTTTTATGAAAATCGCAAATGAATCGATCAATTTTTCCGTTTTTTATTTGCATTTGAAGTTTTTGACCCCAAACTTTAGTGGCGGCTATCTCCTTTGGAAAACGTTTGGGACCCTTGGTTTCCTATTTACTATTACTCGTCTTGATGTGTTCTATCACACCCTAGCGTATATACCGTTAGTTTAGGGACACCATGTATATAGTAAATATTATATCCGTCAAAAAAATTAGTGATTCACAAAATTTCAAAGTTCTATTTCTTTAAATTTGAAAAGTTTTAAGCTTTCAACTGAAAAACGATCGATTGGTTTAATTAAACTAAACAAATTAAAAGAATATCCATTATTATTACAGATTGTAGTAATATTATAAAAAAAATCCTCTTATTATATTTTATTTTGTTTTATTTTTTTAATTTTGTGGACAATTTTTGGCGATTGAATGAAACACATCTTCTTTAAGCCTGTAATAGATAGCACCAACCTTATTGTTTGAAATTTGACTTTTTTTTTATTATTTAAAGTTCTAAACTTTTTACTTTCAAAACTATTGAAAATAGATTTAAAATTTTATTAAATTCAAACTTTTTTAGAAAACTTTTCGTAATTTTAAAAAAGAAGAAGAAAATAAATAAATAAATGTTGTAGTTGAAAAAGAATAATAATACACAATGAAAATACATAAAATTTAGTGTTGTATTTCTAGTAATTTTTAGTTCAATAAAAACATAAGTTTGGTATTAGGCTTGAAACACCATATTTAGTTTGAGGTGAAGGGAGCTTCACTTTGATCGAAATTCAAACTCAGATATATATTATCCATCCTCAGAGTAATAGGCATTAATCCCGGTTTGATTTGGAGATTTTCAAATATCAATCTTGATAGCGGAATTGAAATTTTCACAATAAATTATTACGAGAAACGATTTTTTTCCTTTTATTGTACACTGAGTTAAAGCAAACTCATAGCTAATTAACGTATTATTATTTTGCAAGAAATTGAACTAAAATGACAAAGGGAAAAACATACATAATCAATCTCAACTTTCATTCTTTGGAAATCAATAATTAAGAAAAAATAGGCGTAATAGTGGTCTTTATTTTTCAATTATAAAAAAGGTTTACCAATCTGTACACACGTTCAGAATATTAGCATTAAAATCATTTATAAAACATATCATACAAAATAAGCGTCTTTACTGTAAATTATGATTGTTTTACTATGCCAATATTCGTATATCGTAAAACTAGTTTAATGCAATCTTAACCCGGGAGAACGCGCGCTTACGCATGGTATGAATGGTTTAACTTTGTCACCAATAAAATCAAGTTATCACACTAACATTATTTATACGGAGACAATTCTCACGAAATTTGCGATAAAATAAGTTGAAGATTACTTTAAAAAATTAGTGGTTACATTTGTAAAAACCATACGCACTCCGGGTCTTTTAGGCCCTGCGCGCGTCCTCCCGGGTTAAACCCTCTGCTTACCAGGAGTGTGCAACATTCCCGAAAGATACATTGAAATTGATTTTTCACGTAAAAAAGTAAAATTTTGCAAATATATGACTTTTTCTGGAATGTTCAGCTCAAAAGAATAGAATATTCCAGAAAAATCTCACATATTTAAAAAAAAAATTGTCTTCTTTTTTTTGTTTTCTTAATGAGACATATTACTATAAATGTATCTGCCGGGACATCTGAACTCATCTGGTGGCTGGAAAATTACCATAAATGAAAAAGATGAAATGAAAGATGAAGCATAAAGCATACACTTATGAAGAGTACAGCTGCATATATGCAGCTTTACATATATGTCGCAGAGTTGAAAAAAAAAACCAATAATCTATATGTAGCTCGTGATTTTTTTTCTTGTTTTTATACTCAAAACGGGGAACCTCATTAAGGGAGCGAACCGCGGTTAATTTATTCAAACCCCACCCACCACTATTGCTGTTATATTATTATTATAATCATTATTATTATTAGATATTATGTTTTCTGAAATAGTCAATATTTTAATAAAAAAAAAGTTTTACAAAAAATCCTTGTACTCCAGGCAATCGAGGATTTTGCCTAGCAAAATTAATGTTAGTTCTTAGAAATCGACATACTTTGTGTTTTTTGGGTCGCTGAATCCGAATTTGTAACTTCTCCCCCACCCCCATTTTTAGTAAAATGCACCCCCCAAAAAATTTTGAAAAATTCAATTTTTTACTGTTTTAGCGAAAAAGTATCTATAAATTTAGAAAGCAGACAAAATTTCCATCAAACATGATGCATAACAATGTGACGTAGGATGAGCGGGGACGGGGGAGCCTGCCTCTTAACATGCACCGCGGCGCTGCAGGCACTTAGGTTACGCGATTCCGTTTAACCACTTGCATCGTTTGCTTTTTCTCTCCTCCAAATTTTCAATAATTCTTCTTTTATGTTTTAGGGTCACTGAATCCGAATTTTTTACTTCTGACCCCCCCCCCAAAAAAAAAAGTAAAATAATTGCCAATATAGAAAAAGTAGCCAAAGTAGAAATTTTTTTCAAAAACGTACGATACATGACACTATGACTTAGTATGAATGGAGTGTAAGGGCGAGAGCCCTAAGTGCACTAAGTTGTGCAATTCCGCTTTTACCAAAATTTGTGTGCATGTGTTTGAAGGGGAGGAGTTGCCGGGAGAAATTTTCATTCAGCTATCCAGAAAACATAAAATAAGCCTTTTCTAGAGCTACCATGTATTTTGCTAGGTGGAGCCTCTATATCATAGGTTCCCAACGGGGGCGGTACCGCCCCCCAGTGGGCGCTGGAGCCTTCCAGGGGGGGACGGTAGCGAGTCTCGAGAAAAATGGGGGGCGTTAGGGCAGTCAAGGGGGGCGGTCATGGCATACTTACCTATTTAGGAACTAATATAGTAAAAATAGCTGATCTCCTCTACACTCTCGGATTTGGCACACGAATTGGTACCCAGTCGAAAAACCAAGTTAATTTTCACCATTTGTAAACTCCAGCCCCGGCAGTAACCTTCAGAACTTTCGAGGGTTAACGCTCCGGCGCAGTAGATTCATGCCGAACTGGGTACCAATTATCCAAAACAAAATGGATTTGCGTCAGCCTCTATTGTAAGAGGTCCCCAATCCGTGATAAAAAGATAACTGCACCTTTAAATGGAAATCTGTACAAACGAACCTAGATCTGCGGGGTAGGGGGGGGTAGGGTAGGAATTGAATTTATTTTACTAATGTTTAAAAACACATGGAACACGAAGAAGGGATAAAATCGAGGAGAACAGAAATTTATTTTATCAGGCGAAAAACATTGTTGCTCAGTTCTTTCAAAAATGTCAAAATATCCCAGTGGAACACAAAAAATCGCTATTGAAATCGACGAAATATTAAAAAATCGACGCGGATTGAATATCATTATGAATTCAAAAATTGTGGAGCACAAAATTCGCGATAAGTGGCTAAATAAAAGTTTTAAACAGATTTTTTTTAATTAACCTGTATTTCCAAAAAAGTATGACAACGTATGCCTGAAAAGTTATTTTTAAACGAATCCGTGATTTAAATCGCTTCAAGAAATTAGTTTATTCTTAGTGAAAGTGTTAAAAATCGTTGTATCTGTAAATTTGTTCAAAAGTAAATTGGCCCTGCTAGGCTTTCATGATTTCTGCAAAAGCTCTATCTCAAGAACTAATGCACGGATTTTCACCAAACTTCAGGTTTGATTATTTCTTGAGATGAATAGATGCTGTTTACATTTTGCTAAAAATCTCTCAAAGGATGCCGCGGATTGAATATCATTATGAATTCAAAAATTGTGGAGCACAAAATTCGCGATAAGTGGCTAAATAAAAGTTTTAAACAGATTTTTTTTAATTAACCTGTATTTCCAAAAAAGTATGACAACGTATGCCTGAAAAGTTATTTTTAAACGAATCCGTGATTTAAATCGCTTCAAGAAATTAGTTTATTCTTAGTGAAAATGTTAAAAATCGTTGTATCTGTAAATTTGTTCAAAAGTAAATTGGCCCTGCTAGGCTTTCATGATTTCTGCAAAAGCTCTATCTCAAGAACTAATGCACGGATTTTCACCAAACTTCAGGTTTGATTATTTCTTGAGATGAATAGATGCTGTTTACATTTTGCTAAAAATCTCTCAAAGGATGCCGCGGCTATGCTGTCTTTTTCACGATTTCTGCAACAGCTCTATATCAAGAAATAGTTATCTCTGCTATGCTGAAAAATTTCTGTTTTTCGTAAAAGCTGTATCTCAAGAGCTAATGCGCGAATGCATTTGTAAATTATTGCATTTATAAATTATAAATGAATATAATTTATATTCATTTAGCGTTGTGGAGCTTAACTGATTTGGGACAGCATAACAATGTATTCTATTGACTAATTTCCTCAGTAATCATTTTGAGTGGATAATAGTATAATTCTGAATATAAGGCACCAGTAAACCTCAGTCCTCATTTTCAGCTAACAAAAATTTGGTTATATCATCAGCTTAGACCATCTGATTCCATTTCTTTTCTACGCATATTTTTAGATTGAAAATATTTCCCAAATTTTACTGTAATATTTTTTTAGATCAAGCTCTACTTTTCTCTCTGGTTCCACCAGTTTTTTATATGATCTTGATAAATATTATTGCTAATTATGTTCTGGCGTAAATCGCACAACAGCGCATTTATTCTACATTTTTCTCGATATTCGCAATAGTCCTATTTCAAGATATAATGCACGGAATTTCACACCATTAGAATTCTCACGATGAGCATAGATTGTTATTTAATTTTGTTACTGTGATAGAGGATTTTGAAGTATTAACATGTATGAAATGAAAGCTTTGATCTTTCCACATATTACTTGTTCAAAGACCCTTTTTAGATAGTTTCGGAAATACAGATACAGCAGTATCGTCATATTTGGAAGAGGAACTCACAGCAAACGAGAACTAAAAATAAAATTCAGAAACGGATACCAAGATTTCCAACCTCAAAAACCAATACAGCTCTCTAACCTGGATTGTGAATGAGAGTACCGTAATTTCGGGTGTATAAGCCGAGGCTCAAACAATTCTTTTTGGACCCAGAAATCTTATTTAGTAATTGAAGACAAATATTTACGGCGATCTAACTAGTTATATTTGTTTCTTAAAAAATTCTGGGTCGAAAAAGAATTGTTTGATCTGCGGCTTATACACCCGAAATTACGGTACATAAATTTTAATTGCTTTTCCTTCATCAGATTTAGCTCAGAGTGGGTTCCGTGCAGTAGCCAATCTACTGTCTAAAAAAAGGCACAGACATCTTTGAATCTAACAATTTGTGACAGATGTTAAAGAAATTAGAATCCGACATGAAAAAATTAATAAAACTCCACCAGCCTCAACCATTTCGCTGTTTTTTTTAAATGTGGTTTTTGTTAATACGGTCGAGTCTCTCTATAACGAAACTCTATACATCATTACATTAAAAACATTACATGATTACATTAAAAACAGTCTCTATATAGCGAAATATCTATCTCCATATAACGAATTTTTTCATAAATTGGTCTTAATTTATTCAGTTCTAAAAGGCTTCGAAATCACATGGAATCAATTTTCCAAAACTTATTTTTTGATTTATCGTCAGTGCTGAGTTTTTTTAATATAATTTCTGTCCTTGTTCTTTCAATCAAACGAATTCATCCCATCTCCCACACACCTTTCCACATCCTTCTCAAAACAGAGTCAATTGGATTGATGCACATGTAAGAGAGGAGTCAATGAGAGCACATAAGAGAGGCTTTCAAATGGAGGAAAATGTTTACAATTTTTCATTCCTTGTTAAAATTTGAGCAATTTTTTTTATTTTTTTATTTTTTTAGAACGCAACAATTTTAAAATCAAAACAACAAAAAATCACAGATTTTTTCGTCTGAAATTAATGCAAGTCTTCCTTATTTGATTTTCATTAAGCTTTCAAATAAATTCCTGTTCCCGTTTTTGAAACAGCTTAAATAATTAAGAAATTAAATGTTAGGTTAATATTTACTTTTAAACATTCCAAATTTTTAATTCAAAAGATCAAAAATAATATTGGCTCAAATTTCACACATTAAATAAGATTTTTAACATCATTCTCTATACATCGAATTTCTCTATATAACGAATTTTTTAGTGGAACGGTGGATTTCGTTATTTAGAGACTCGACTGTATTTCAATTTTTAATAAACAGTTTTTTACTACATTTGATGGTTGTTTTAATTAACATCAACTTTGTGATTCTTAATAGATAGCTAGACAGATAAAATATAGATAATATGCTACAATATTTTAATATTTTGTATAATTAATTATTATGGAAGAGGGGGGCGTTGGCATTTTTTTCTCTTGTAAAGGGGGTGGTGGTTCAAAAAAGGTTGGGAACCTATGCTCTATATGGTCTCCATTGCCTTGACTCAGGCGATCAGGGTCTTGCGAAGAGAAAATTGTGCCCGGGGCAAAGTCTCAATCTGATGCTCCCCTCCCTCCCCCCCCCCAACTTTTTCTCGGGACAGGCCAAAAATAACGTTGGTAATATAATTTTGGCGCCCCCTAAGTTTCCGCGATCGGAGTGACCGCTCCCTTCGCAACACCCCCCCCCCCTTTTACACGGGGTTGCAGACGACACAGTGCCACAGCGCATGTTGAGAGACAGACTCCCTCCTCCAAGCTCATGCTACGTCATGGTGTCATATGTTTTTTTTTTTTTGTTGCAAATTTTGCCTACTTTCAAAATTTCCTTTTTTCCAAAAACTATTAATTAAAAAAATATATAGATATTAAAATTATTAATTTTTTATTATATTACCCAAAATTAAACGTATTTTGGTTATCATATTATCTTTTTTTTTTTTTCGAGGGAGGAATTTAGTGAGAAGTTAAAAATTTGGATTCAGCGATACCAAAACATAAAGTAAGCCTTACAGGAAAAATTCGGAGGGGTAACGGGAGAGCGAAGACAAATGATGCGATTGGTTAACCTCCTAGTTCCTGGTGTCGCTTATAGGTGACACTAAAGAACATCCCTTAAATTAATTTAATGTAATCTAATTTAATAAATCTTTTAACTTAATCTAAAATTGTTAAAATTACTTACTTCTAGAGCTTTTTACTAAATGCGTGCATATTAGAAGCATCCATACTTACTGATACATCTTTGAATTTGTTTTACAGTAATTTTAAACTAGTTTGTGTGGTCCTTCTTAATATTTGTCTCAGATTTGAGGAATTTAAGTGGAATTGCATTACTTAGTGCATGCAGCGTCGCGGCGCATATTGAGAGGCAGGCTCCCCTCTTCCCGTTCATCTTACGTCATAGTCATGTATTATATTTTTTGCAAATTTAATTTTGTATACTTTTAAAATTTCTACATACCTTTTAACTAAGACGATAAAATAATTGAATTTTTTCTTGAATAATTGTTTGGGTAAGGGAGGGGGCATTTTACCAAATTTTGGGGGAGTTGCAACGGAAAATTTTGATTTGAAATTGAAAATTCGGATTCAACAAATCCAAAAAGGTGAAGAAAGCCTTTTTTCAGAACTACCATGAATTTTGCTAGGTAGCGACATAATACGGTTTCTATTGCCTGGACTATTATTCAAACAGATTTTCCTATATGTAATAAACCTCAATATAATTTGATTAAAACAATTTTCGAGAGTTTCAAGATTTTGTTATAATCATCTTTATCAGGAGAGAAAAACAAGACGTCGAACTAGGATTCGGCAACAAAAGACAAAGGGATTCTCAAATACAAATTATGCTTGATGAAAAATAACATGAAACTGAAATATATATACAAATGCGTAACTATTAAAAAATTCGAAAATCAAATATTATCCCCTTAAAGTGAAATTTTTATGACATGATGATGTATTTCTTATATTATTCAATCAGTTTTTTTGTTTAACCTTGTTTTTTCTTGAAAATTCATTAAAAAAAATAAAAATAAAAATAAAAATAAAAATAAAAATAAAATAAAAATATAATTTCGTATGATATATTTACAAATTAGAAAAAGTAATAATGCATGTATCTAAGTCTATATGGTGTTCCATTACCTTCGGATCCTGGTACTCAATCGATAAATCACGTCAAGTTTCTCTATTCGAATCCCAGCTGGGACATTTTTCACTCAAATATAGAAGAAATCAACTTAATAAATTATTTCTTTTAGATTAATTTTGCACAAAAAGGTCAAATAGTATTGAAATTAAGCCACAGACGACAGTAAATAATTTGTAATAGACAATATCTTAAATGAAGTAAAATAATATACGTCTATTCATCTAAACATTAAATTTAAGAGGATATAATGCGCAGTTGTAGTTTATTAAACGTTCACTCCCTCCCACAACTTCACTTTCTTTTCTCTTTCTTTCGTTTTACTTTGTACCCCCCCCCCGGCCCTTTTTTTTTCATTCACATTCGAAGGGTATTCGGGCAATAAACTCTGCTTTAATAAAATTTAAATCTGTTATTTTAAAATAAAATAGCGTATTTTAATTTATTAAAACTGGCCAATCTACAAGAACAAGAACCGATTTTTTCAAAATCGATCAATTTCGGACCGAATCCGAGAAATCGGTCCTTTTTAGACAGAATCTGATAGACGGACAGAATCTGACAGAAGGACCGATTTCGCGGATTCGTTCCGAAAAGGAACGAATCTTTTTTACAATCAGGAATCGTTCCTTCAGATCCACTGCCAGAATCGTTCCTTTGGAATCGTTCCTCAACAAATGACACATCTCTGGTTGGCTACAATCCTGAAGAGTAAAAGCATTAGATTCAACAGCAGACTGAGTTACTTTGTTCTCGACAAATTTTATTCATTTTTTAATTTAGGTAACAAAAAAATAATTTTTTATATTTCAAGTAATTTGTATCATTGTTAATGAATATATTAATTTTTCATATGATACTGTAATTTGTATTATTTAAAAACTGTCTCTCTTAAAAGCAATACGTCATGGATCAATTTTGAAGATATATATGGAATCAGCAAGGTTAAATTGGCAAAGTTTAACCATGTATTTTTCCCCACGTATTTTTTTTTCTTTTTTTTTGGTGAGGAGAGCGACCAGTGTCATTATCAAATTTGACTTTTTGTGTTATATAATCTATGCATTATTTTTTTTAACTTTTTTATTTGAAAGTTGTAGTTAACAGTCTTAAGCATTATCAACTTTATTGGTATAAGCTGCCAGAATTAAATTTTAATTTTTGACATTTATCTGAAAATAAAGTAAACTTGTAAGAATAACCTTATATAATGTATTTATTTAAAAATTACGATTTCGTTTAAAGTGCTGAAAGCAATATATCTTCTCTTATATTTATTAGAAATCTCAGGCAATAAAGTTTCAGTTTTGTACTACATTTTCAATAGCTGTTTAATTGCTTTTACACTCGCTGAAACTTTAATTCTTCCGTTAACATTTCATAATTTAGGACCTAATAAGTGAAATCTTTAAATGTATATCGCATATAAATAATGGATATAAAAGTGGAACACTTTTGATTAATTCGAGTGCATTGAAATTATTAATCATTATACATGGAAATTACATTTTACAGTAAGATGGAACTTACTGGTTTGAAATATTTTTAAACGAGCATCTGTTAAATTTATAATCTAATACCGTTGAAACACTCTCATTATATCATTTGCGATTAATAATCCACGACGTTGAATAATAAACAGATACATTTTCTTAATCAGACAAAAGATGTGCTTAAAGCAAAGATAATTCGCATTATTTCAAGTTTGTTCTGTTACAATTAATTTAATCAAACATCGTGCTAAGTGTTTAGATGGTGATTTTTATTTTCTTATGTTATTTTTAGTTGTTATACGGAAAAAGGCGAAAATCTTGAACTTATTTATGGATGGTAAGCCAGAAACTCCAGATAAGAGAAATGTGTGATTCCCCATCTTGTAATATAAGTGCAACGGTGTTTGTTTTTGATAAAGCTAATTAATTTGTTTCGCGTTATTAGAGAAAGTCTGATTGTGCGGTGTATCGAATGATTTAATTTTTTCCACAGAGCATCACAATTCTTTTAAAGCATCGCAGAGGATTTTTTAAAGGCGTTTGGTTTCTTTATTTTTAAGAAATTATTGTGTTTCCCCCAGGAGAAGGGCGCACAGGCCTTCGGGGAAACGTCCACCGGTAAATGTTAGCAGAAGGTTTTTTCTTATTTAAATTCTTAAAGATACAGAATTAATGCCAAAAATAAGGGGAACATTTCTTTTCAAAAATTTCTGGTGGAAGATCAAAAATTTACTGGTCGAAGGCCTGTGCGCCCTTGTCCTGGGGGAAACACTGAATTATATTTTTTAATAGTGAAACATATATGAATGAATAACATGTCTATTGTTTCATGCACGCTCTTGGTACCAGATTATAAAGAAATTGCATACGGTATTATTGAAAATTTCCATGTTGTTCACACGAATTTTCACTCGAATGCTTTAGTAATGCAGTATGAAATAAATTCTATTTCTGTATAAAATAGCTATAACATAAAATGAAAATTATCTTACATTATAATAATCTCTTTATTTAATAAGAAAAAGAAACAACTTTCTCCATCATTAAAAAAAAAAACCTTAATGTAAATTTCAAAAGTATGCCTATGAATGAAAGGAGCAGTTTATTATATGAATGAAAAAAATATATATATTCTGTAAAACATTTGCTTTGAGAAAAAAACTCAATAATATTGCATTTTTTTTGCGAAATACAAAAGTACTCATTCTGTATCAGCCCGCTAATTTAAATAGTTTTAAAAAATAAAAAGAATATTGCCCAGTTAAACTGGTGGCATTGAGCTCACAGGCTACGCATACTAATTGTACATTACACCCTTATATTTTCAAGGGTTGATTCCGTTCGCAAAAAAATTAAGGAGGGGGGAACAGCTACTCCCTTTCCCATGTTTATGCTTAACCATTGAACCCTCTAAACTGATCAGGGACATGCTTTATCGTATAAAAATCCATATCAAAAATTCAGAGCAAATCGGAAAATTCTTAATAAAACCCATTTATATCATTTAAGATGAGTTATCGCCCTCTTTTATATACTTAACTATTAAACTTCCAAAACTATTCGGAGATTTAAACGAAATCTGACAATTCTGCATGAAAAACCCATTTATATAAATTAAGGGGAGGGGCATTAGAACCCCCATTTCCCCTGTTTATATTTATCCAATAAACACCTAATACCAATTACGGAAGTGCTTCATCAGAAAGATCCTATGTGTAAATTTTGAACAAAAACTATTATTTCTTCATGAAAAACCCATTTATATCAATTAAGGGGAGGGGTATGAGCCCCCCGTTCCCCCTCTTATACATATCGAATGAACTCCAAAAACTAACCAGGGAAGCGCCTTATCAGGATATACCTATATACAAAATTTCAAGTGAATGGGATATTTTTATCATTAGTTATCGCGTTACGCACGCACGAATGTACGAACATACATACAGAACGGGCGGGCACATAAGCTCTCAGGCTGTGATAGCCTGTGAGCTAATAAATTAGCCAGTTCAGAATGATATCAGATTCATATCAGATTCATTTTCTTTTTTTATTACAATTTAACTGCTCAGAGAGAATGTCTTTAGGGACTGTATATGCAGTGTTTCCCCCAGGACAAGGGCGCACAGGCCTTCGACCAGTAAATTTTTGATCTTCCACCAGAAATTTTTGAAAAGAAATGTTCCCCTTATTTTTGGCATTAATTCTGTATCTTTAAGAATTTAAATAAGAAAAAACCTTCTGCTAACATTTACCGGTGGACGTTTCCCCGAAGGCCTGTGCGCCCTTCTCCTGGGGGAAACACAATATATGTATAACGTTATCATTTTAGTGAAGGATGAAGGAGCTTGTCACATGATATAGTAAGATACCTCTAGGGAGAAGAGGAGTTTGTCTTTCGATATAGTTCTCATTTTTGATCCAATCAAAATTTTCCCTTTTTAATTTTAACTTGGACTTTACATGAAAATAATATGTTATATTATTTTAGCTAGATATCTATTTTAAGTATGCATAAAGTTATTATTGAAATCAAAAAATTATTATAAAATTATTTATTTTCAAAATGTAGCATATTTCCCCGTTTGGCATTCCTGTTTCTTCTTTGTATGCGTATGCATGTGTAATCTACGTTTGAGAAACAATGTACGAAGCATATTTCAAAAAATTCAATAACTTACTAGTAAATAATAAAAAACAAGAATATTGTCCAACTATTTTGTTGATAAGATGTTATGTCTGCATCACCCCTAAGCGGGACAAACACAAGAAGACATTATTATCGATGAATGCATTATGGAGCAAAAAGCTATTATTAAATAGTAACTAGTAAATAAACAGCAATAATTTTAAATAGTAACTATTTCTTTTATGTGTTGTTTGATGTAAAGTTATTTCATATATAAAGTGATATATTATTGACTATTCTTCATTTGAATCAATGAAGTATGCAAAAAATAAATGTAACCATATTTGTGTATCAATCCAACCAAATGAAAAAATTCCTAAGGAAAAGAAATTTTAGAAATTGAAAACGATATCTTATCCGGAGGTTGAGGGTTGATAACTTATGATATCGTAAGGGATGAGGGAAGGTTCTAAAATCACCAAAAAGCTCATAAACTTATATATGTATAGTCCCGTACACTGAAAAAAGTGTATTCTCAAAATTGAGTAAAAATGACTCAATTTTAAATGCTTGACATACTCCAAATAGCTCCAATCCAAATATACTCAAAACTGAGAAAACACATGTAACCATTTTTTATTCCATGGTTGTGTTAAAACATAAATAGCTATGAACTGCTCCCTGAACTTACAGATTAAATTAAAAAGATACTGACATTTATTTCTTGCTCAAAATTATTAACAATAAACGTTTAACTGATTATTTATAGTAAAAAAAATAGCAAAATACCCAAATCCAATATTTTTTTATGACAAGAGCATTATTTGCAAGCATTTTTAAATTATTTTAAAATATTGTACGTAATTGAATATTTACATTAAAAAGCATATTTTCTGCCGCCGTGTACGAAAAAACAAATATAGGGTACAAAATTATCGTTTTGTTTGGATTTGATAATATATGATGTTTCAATATTCAGAAAGCAATGTGATCATTTTTGAACCAAGCATACTCATTTCGATACATCCATTTACTCATTTTTAAGTACTTCATTTTTTCAGTGTTTAAGCACGTAAAGGAAGGTTTTGAAAATGTTTTGAAAACATTCCTCATTTGCATATGCACAATTTTAAATGGAACGGGGCAATCTCGTTTAACTTTGTTTTTAAAATCATGAAATTTTCGTTATATGTCAAAATAATACTGTGTTGACAATTAATACGATTTAAAGAATTATCCGATAAAATTTGTTTCCTACATTATTTCATACTAATATTTATCTATCTAAATTATAAAGAACAAGCGTGTCCAAGCAACATTTTGACGGTGGCATCAGCAGATGATTAAATTTTATTTTATTAGATTTTATTGCAGTTTTTAAACTTCTAAATGACGCACATTTTCTATTTTTGCGTCGTCGAATAAGAAAAAATAGAATTTTCAAATGAATATTTTTACAAACTATATTTATTTATTTTTATATTTATTTTGTTTATATTAACTATATTGCAATTTACGGAATTTTTATTGTTTTTAATAAAATTAATCAATCATGATTTTTTTTAAAAAAAAATTTTCTCTACCGCGCGTAGACACTAACGAAAAAAATGTTTACACCATAATTAATATAAATGGATCATCATTAGTTTCCAACTTATGTTCCATAAAGAAATTAAAATATTTACCAACCAACAAATACAACAATGAAACAGGGTTCGTACGCATCTAGGGATTCAGGTGATTTTAGGTGTTTTCGTAACAAAAATTTTGTAAAGTACTCGTCTCTATATCTGACGGTACACTTTATTCCCATTAAACAAGCCAAATATAGCTTTAAAAATCCTGGTAAAAGGTTGTTCTATGTCCTTGAAGAGTACGAACCTTGTAAAATATAAACAAAACACACAATCAACATAAATCAAATTTCGAGTTCAAAACACACTGAAATGAACAAAATGAAAGAGTCTGATTTTAGACAGCGATTGGTGATTTCATCAGCTGTTAGCTGTTGTCATGATACCAATGCAAAAGAATAGTTTTTAATAAGTTTCAAAACTGCATTTGAATATATATACAAGGTTCGCATATTTCCAAGGACACTCGCACCGCTATTAAAAATAAGAAAATTTACATTTAATTTTTTAATCACAACATTCATAATCCCGCCTTCATTCACAGATTTTACGATATTTTTCTGCAGTGAAACACTTCGAAAATATTTTTAAAATTTAGTGGTAAAACTGTGCGAACCCTGATATATATGCTAATTTTCATACAAATAGATTTTTGGTATTGTTAGTAGGCCTTCTAAAATATAAATTAAATTAAAAACAAATCTATTAGAATTGTCAATTTAAGAAAGTGGTTTTCACCTACATTCTGTAATCCGTAAATTCCGGGTTAGACCCCTAGTATATTAATAACGGTATATAACCAGTCCGCACAAAAATATAATGAAACTAGCAGGCTATGCCCGCTTCGCTGGTCCATATTTCCAAACGAACCTTGACTCAAAAAAAAAAAATGGTGATTTAAAAATTTTATTTTAAAGCAGTATAGACCACCCTGGAATGTTCTTCCGTATTGCTGAAAATCATGCCAACGCAATTGCAATATTGTACTATTGTAAATCTTGGCGAAAATTTGGGCAATTAAGCACCATCTCTTTTATTTTATCATTTATAGTAGAGTTTCGTATGAACATGAGACCGTTATGACAACAGGAATCAAAATGTTCTCGAGTCATCACACTATTACATTAGAGGGCATTGCAATGATTAGTGAGATTGATTATCAAACTCTATTAACTTTCGGATTGTACATTATCATTTCTTAGTTCTTAAAATCCCGACATCTGAACTTGCACTATGTGTAGTTCTGGTAGCCTACATACAATGTCATTTCATGTTACATTTTTTTATAAGTGTCCTCTTCTAGTAGGTCTACTGTAGTTTCCTATCTACCTTAATCTGTTCCAGCAAGAATACATAGAGTAAAAAATGTAAAGAATTATTGACAGATAAAGAAAGGTTTTTGTTTGTTTGTATTTATGACGGCCATTTATCTACACGTGGGATATAGGCCCTAAGGAAAGGATGCCCTCCGTGGGGGTGGCAGAAAGTATGTTTTAAAGTTGTATTATTTGAATAACATTAAAATTACATCAGTTTCACTGCCTCTTCCTTTTATAAAACAGTTGCTAACATGTAGCCGTTAAATCAGAATAATCTTGATGACTAAATTTTGTAGAAAAATAAGTCTTTAGTTTGCATCTAATAAAATCTTTCTACCTTCTGTAATCGATTCCATTATGATTTTTAGTGTCAAACATTAGAAGTGCTAGAAACGATATTGTTACAAATGTACCAGACTTATTTCATGTTTGTCCTCAAATAAATGTGAAATTTACGATCATCCATTATTGGCATTTAATGTTATAGCTTGACGATAGTTTTTTGTTCGACTACTTGATTATTCCGTCGATCAATTTCGCCAAATTATACAAATGGAGACAATTTTTATTTTAAATAACCAAAGAATCAATAAATTACTAAAATGTTAATAGAAATACAAATAAATATCGAATTAAAATTGGGTGATGTAGTAACAATTACGTATAACAAATTTAATGTCAAATGGTCGATGGGATTATCAAGTATTACCAAATTATATAAACAAATTGTATAAACAATAATATTGCCAATAATATGTAGGGCAGGTGTCATCTACGGATCCCGTTGGCGCGATTGCAGCAAATTGCGATTTTATGCCTCACGTGGTAATCCGGTAATAGTTGATTATTTTTGAGTAAATTATTTCATTATTTTTCTTTTCTCTTTTAAAATTATATAAATTGTTTTGTACCATAATTATTTATTGACTTAGTTTATTATTATTATTTCCTTTTTAAAATAATAGAAAATAAATAAGAGTAATATAAATGTAATTGGTATTTGAAAACGCAGTATTCTCCAAATTGGCATCATAAAAAAAATCACGCCAAAGTGATGCGTGTATAAAAGTGGAAAAATGTTTGCAATAATATAAGCAAAAAAGCGTAAACAGATAGTTAAAAATTCGCCATTTCGATAATTTTTTAAAATAACATCAAGGTTAATTCTCCAGTCGGGCAGCAATAGTAAATTTTCTTTTCTTCGTCTGTTTCATAATAAAAAAACATAAATTTAATAACTTCTAATTAAATAATCTGACTAATTTTCTGTAATCGGATTTATGATCTAAAAGATCGATAATTATATGATTGATAATTTTTGACTAATTTGGCGGAAAAATCGTTTTCAAATACCAGTTTCATATATATATTTAAATTATTTTCTATTATTTAAAAAATAATAACAATTAGTATTTAAATAATAAGTATAGAACAAAACAGTTTACATAATTTTAAAGAAGAGAAAGGAAATAAAAAACATTTTATTATTAATTAAATAACAATAGTCGGGTTGCCATGCCAGACAAAATAACATTAATTTAGTGTCCATTAGTTACCTCGGTGTGTATATGATATCTGTGCAAACAAAACTTCCGATAATATAATAAATGACGTCATATTTATTTTCCTTTGAATTTTTTTTATTTTAATTTTTCACGTGGATACTGTTCAACTAAAAATTAATTGCCGAGGAGAAATTATTTTCCATATTTTGATTTTTTTGGCAACGGGAAAGAAAATGGTTATTTTTTATCGGAAAAATTTTAATTGATTCTGTATGAAAAATAACGAAATTTTGAATTATTAAGGAAAATATTTGAATAAATCAATTAAAAATTAGCCTATGTTCACCGGAAATAGTGTAGCTTTCCAACGGTGAAAGAATTTTTCAAAACCGTCAAGTAGTTTCGGATCCTATTCAATTCAAACAAACAAACAAACAATCAAATCTTTCCTCTTTATAATATTAGTATAGATTAAACTTTGTATTAAACAAACATGTTTTGTTAAACTGTAATTAAAATATAATTTTATTTCGGAATAAAAACTTAGACAAATAGTAATTTTTAAAACATATAATTCCGAAAAATTAATCACTAATTTTGTAAGCATGTTTATTAGCGTGTCAACGATTTTAATCAATTTATTTAAATCAACGATTAAATCGTGATTTTAATGAACTGATTTTTTTAAATCATTAATTTAAATAAAAAAATTAAGTGTTTAAAATTATATACAAGTATTAAAATCTAAGATTGTAATAATTCGGAAAGGTTCCACAGGTTTTTGCCTTATGAATTAATTAAGGAAAAAAAACTTTAAGCAATTGCTTCTAAGCTTAATTCCCGAGTCTTGCAAAACATTAAGTTCAGTAAATTTGTAAATTCATAAAAAATCATTTAAAAATTACATTTAATTCTAAATCTGATGCAATTTGCGAAGTCATAATTTTCTTTAAGTAATCAAATTATCCATTCTTTTATATAAAATAAACATGCCAAGTATAATAATTTTCTGCAAAATAAGATGATAAAGAAGCAGAATCGTATTTTCTCGTTCTAATTTTGCGATAATCAACTTATTCCAAATTTTGGAGCTTGGAATAATAACATTTGCTCATCAGTTGTTATAAAACAGTGCATAAGAGAAAAAGAACTCATTTGTATAAAATTGCTAAACACAACTTTATTAATATAATAAGCACAGCAAGGTATATCCACTGAGAGGTAACAGTGTTGCTAATTAATATTTTGAATATTCCAGATATAACTGGCTATTCATAATTTTTTCTGTATGTGTGAATGAATCAATGTAACTCATTTTCATTTTTTTATACAGTGCGTGTCAAAAGTTTAAGCACAATAGCAATTTTCAAATAAAACCTTAAATATTCACATTATTTCCATATTTGTCTTCTATATGTTAATAATATCTATTTTAACACCATATTAATTGAAATTAACTTTTAAATTTTATTTTAAATCATGGAGTTTAAGAATAGAACAAAAATAACCGTGTCAAAAGTTGAGGCACAAAATCCTTTTTATGCAAATTTTACAATGTGACGTAAGCGGTTGCGCACGCAAACAATTTCTGGGTGCATAAGAACAGTGTTGCCAGATGGGCTACTTTTTTTAAATTAAAATTCTTGATTGGCGCCACTTTTCACAATTGATAAAATGTGCATTATTCAATGACATGATAATTAAAGTGAAATCAAAAGGCAATTTACCGTTTCAAAAAGTGGTGCCAATCAAGAAATCTGAATTAAAAAAAAGTAGCCCACTGGCAACACTGCATAAGAAGCTGTTAGTTGTTGTTTACGAGTTAGTACAAAATGCCTCGGTCGAAAGAATTTTCAGAGGAGGAGGTGATAAAAATATGGAGTATGAGAGAAAAATCTAAGTCTGTTTCTGAAATTGCAAGTATATTAAAAAGATCAAAACGAGGTATTCATCAAATTTTGGCTCGTGGTAATAATTTCAAACGAAAATTTCATTCAGGAAGGCCGCGAGTGATTAGTTTGCGCGAAGATAGCCGTATCAGAAATTTGGCTTCAACTGGTAATTACTCCCTTTCGCAAATAAAACATGCAGTTGGAGGACAAATATCGAAAAAAACTGTTCATGGAAGAGTTTTGGAATTCAAATACATCAACTACCGTAAAATGGCTCGATTACCGTGTCTCAAACGACACCATAAAGAAGCTAAATTACAATGATCCAAAGAGCATATGTCATTTGGTGAAAAGTGGCTGAATGTTATATTCAGTGATGAAAAAAGTGGAAGCTCGATGGCCCTGATGGGTTTAAGTACTATTGGCATGATCTCCGCAAAGAACCTAGAAAGGTATTTTGCTGACAACATAATGGTGGTTCTGTAATGGTGTGGGGGCTATTTTTTTAATGGTCAGACATCTCTAGCATTCATCAGTGGTCGTGAAAACTCTGAAAACTACCAAGAGACACTTGCTAATCATTTGCTTCCTGTTGCCGAGGTTTTGGGGGGAGAAAAATTGTTATTTCAACATGAAAATGCTTCGATCCATACATCAAACTCAAATTTATCGTGGCTTAAGTCGAAAAAAGTGCCTGTTTTGAAATGACCAAAAATTAGTCCTGATTTAAACCCTATATAAAATATGTGGGGTATTCTCACTCATTCAGTTTATCCAAATGGAAAGCAATATTCTTCAGTTAAAGATTTGAAAGATGCCAATGAGAACACTTGGTTTAAAATTGAACCAGAAACAATACAGAATCTCATTTTATCGATGGAAGACCGTATATTTAAAGTAATTCAGCATAAAGTAGCAATAATCAAGTATTAAATTTTTTTATTATTGTTTTGCTAAAGACTAAAAACTACTGTGCTTAAACTTTTGACACAATCATTTTTGTTGCTTTGATAAATTTTATTACTTGGCTAATTCCATGGGTTCTGTAGTGTAAGTCACATAATTTATTAATTGCTACGCTTGTCAGCCACCGTTATTTTCGAAAAGTCTGCTTGGCCTTATTCAATTAATGAGAATGTGCCAATAAAATTAATCACTTTTTTTTTGTTCTATGATACTGGTAGCCAAAAATCGTAGCCTGTGACTTACACTACAAGTACTCATGGAAATAGCCACTTAAGATAAATTTTATAACATAAATCTGTTAACTATCTTTTTAAAACTACAGTTTGTAGATTATGTGAAAAGGAAATTAACTTTCATTCATTAATAAAATTTTATTTTGAAATTTTCTGTTGTGCTTAAAATTTTGACACTCACTGTAGCATACACATATATTGTGTAAATAAAGATTTAGGCTATTAATAGCAATTTTTCTTAGTACAAATGGAAAACAAGCTGAAAATAATATTTGTTAGTTATGTTGTTTGTGCTACAAATGAAATTATTTATCTGCAGTTTTTATTAATTCTGTAATTAATTACTGTTCCTTTTCGGCTATTTCTTTAAGGCCCCTTTTTCAAACGGTCCTTGTTCCTTTTAAAATTACCAAAAGGAACCCTATCTTTTTAAAAATAGTGACATTTATTTGCAGATGTTGCCAGTGATTTTTGATAAAAATCATCTCACTATAGTAGTATTTTTAAATATGTGTATAAAAGATTTTATAAAAATTTTATTAAAACATGGTTTTTAATTGTTTTCCAATTTGTAATTTATAGAAGCATTGAAAATTAATGATTTTTTATTTTTCATTGCTTTTAAAAACACTAGTAATATATTTTCTTATGATATTGTGACCTTATATATAATTGGAATCCTGCCATTTTTCCTTTTAGAATAAATAAGTAAATACAAAATTATCATTTTAGTAATTAAAGCATAAAAATATGCATCATGTACCAAATTAGAGGTTACTAACAATTTAATATTAAATGCAGTTTCTGATAAGTTTTAATAAATGTAAATATCACTAGAATTTAAAATAGTTTTCTGAATCATCGCAAAATATTAATGTGTTTAAATTTGTTGTATTCTACTAACTAATGAAACTACTAATTTTCGGTATTTATAATTTCTGTAATTACTAACTAATAAAATTCTATTAATTAAATTATAAAAACACAAATTATGTTAGCAATTAAAGCTTTAATTGTTTTGGAAACCTAACACACCTGATATCTGTTCAATATATCAGCGCTGGGGGAAAAAACGACTTTTTTTGATTAAAAAAAAAATCATGATTTTTTTATACTCTAATGTTTGTACATTATAATTAAGCAGTCAAATTATTTAGACATTTTCCTAGAACCAACCCTCCAGAAACTCCCTCAGAATCCAAATATAAATTAATGTGTTTTGAATATTAATTCTATTTTAATTATTCATTATACCGAATTAATTTGAGGTATTTTTCATGTATATATACCGTAATTTCGGGTGTATAAGCCGCGGAACAAACAATTCTTTTTCGACCCAGAATTTTTTATGAAAAAAATGTAACTTCTTAGATCGACGGAAATATTTGTTTTCAATCACTATATAATATTTCTGGGTCCAAAAAGAATTGTTTGATCCGCGGCTTATACACCCGAAATTACGGTATATATATATATATATATATATATATATACATAATACATATATATATATATAGTCCCCGTGTATTTTTTATCCACTCTCGGAATAACATGCAGATAATGCTGCATGTGTGCATTCAAATATGAACAGCTATAATACCTCATTATAATAGCACCTAAGTAAACCACACCAAAAGTTGATTGTTTAAAAATCATTTTTACTTTTTTGATAAATTATATTTGAAATTAATACAAATATGCAATGTACGTTTGAATATGCTTACGAAGAACCACTTTAAATAATATCATTCTTAATAATTTCCAACGTTAGACTAAGGTAGGGAAAAATTCATTTTATCTCAGATCCAGGTGTATACCTCTCCAATCCAGTTTCCGACTCTGGCAGGAATAACCAACGTTTCTCGTGCACATTTTCCTTAGTAGATATTTCACGTATGCTCTAGAGTGTTATAGGAGAGAAAAACTAGTTATTTGTACTTCGTTTCAATTAGGTTGTTAAACTTTCATTAAAGGGGAAAGTTCATATTTTCAATTTGTTATGATTTCGGGTTCAATTAATTAAAGAAGTTATGGATATATTTATAGAGAATAAGCGCTCTTCTCTTAAATATGTTTTCTGCATTTCTGAGTGAGAGAGCGATCTCTGACGAGAAATAAAGATCCAAGGTTCAGTTCAGTGGAAACCGCGAGGACTTCACAAAGACGACAGATTTAACATCTACATTTTTGACGCTAGAAAATAAAAATAAAAAAGTTATCGAAAGTAATAAAGAGCCTGTAATAATGTCTGAGTTTTTTTAAATATATAAAAGGGTAAAATATATTTTTCGGGGGATTCTCATACATAATAGAAATTACATTCTAGTTCAAAGAAATTGTAATAGTTACGCTTAAAGAAAAACTGTCTAAATCATTACATTCACAAGCGCTTTGAAAACTCTGGCTTATAAATTACACCAAATGTATTTGTTAATTTGGACGAAGTAATGGTTTTGGCGATAAAACAGAAGGTTTTAATATTGCTATTAAAATTTGGTGGCTTCAACCAATATATCCTTGCATCGAATCCTGGCCCGGACTTTATTTACCCACTTGGAAATTATCGTGTGTTATGATTTATTTACCAATTGAATAATTGTTTCAAAAATATCTACCGTAATTTCGGGTGTATAAGCCGCAGATCAAACAATTCTTTTTGGACCCAGAAATCTTATTTAGTGATTGAAGACAAATATTTACGGCGATCTGACTAGTTATATTTGTTTTTTAAAAAATTCTGGGTCGAAAAAGAATTGTTTGAGCTGCGGCTTATACACCCGAAATTACGGTAATATAGTTTTCGTTAGCTTTTAACAATTTTATATCTAATAAATTTTCGCCTGACCTATACTATCAAGATGTAAAAACATGTATGTATTGTGCAGTGTTTTTAACTGAATCTTTAAAAAAAATTATAAAAATTTCCTTGTACATAATTAAATAAACATAATGAAGTAAAAACTGGATATTTTATTCAATTACTACAAAAAAGAAAATATTGATTTGTGAAATTTCCAAGACTTCAGTTAAATAAGGGGATTTGAGTATGAGTATTCCCACTTCTGTTAAGAAAAGCAAATATTTCTATTCGGAAATAGAGCTATTCAATTTCCTGACCTGTAAACATTCCCTGAAACCTTCTCATCAAGACTTCTTTGATTTCTACCGTATCATAAGGAATATTTTATCATTTTGTACACGTATTGTTATTTTTTACATAAGAGGGATAACAGAGACTGTCGACAATAGTTTGAAGTAACGATTTCGATCCGGATATCTTCGAGCAAGAAAGTTTTAATCGAGATTCAAAACAGGCCCTTATAACTGAAGAACAGCAATGTAAACACTAGACAACATATCTTGTACAGTATAAAATAAAATTAAAGATGAAATTGTCAACTCCTAAGGAAAGTCGAACGATATACTCGGTATAATATTTAGAAAATAAAAGACTATGTTATATGATTTCGATGTATACTTTTAAAAAACAGCGTTTGTTTGTATAAGCAAGTTTGTATAAAGAATTTTAACATATTTTTCTATATAATTTCCTGATAAATGCACTACCAAAAAGGATTTAAAAAATAGTGGGTCAAGTAAAATATTACGAGAGCAATTTGGAATTTGTCAGTATGAATAAAAGAATGTGTTAAAATTCTTTGGATTGAAAGAGTGGTGCGAGTTGAATTTAAAAATAATCGCAGTTGAATTGTCCGGCGACAGAAGTCTGTGACGATGGAATTTCAAAGCTGATTTACCTTTATGATAATTGTTTTAATTAATATGGCAATTATGTTGAGAAGAAGCTGAAAAACGTGTTTTTCATACGTGAGTAATAAAACATGTTTCCTTTCATTAGATTTTTTTAATTCATAAACGGAGGTTACTTTCCGAATTATCCTCGTATTATAGAATACAGCTAAAAGTTGTGAATAACAAGTAAAAATATGTATGTTTTTAAATATTTTCATTTTTAATCTGAAAACATACATAAAATTTTGCGAAACAGCAAACTCGAATTTTAACGAAGCTATTTTTATTTTAAAAAATTTTATTATGTTTAATGAATCTTTCTTGAGGTATTAAATAATTTTCATAATTATAATGTTTTTTATTAAAATTATGTATATAAAAGCAAACTTTTTTACACACAGAAAAAAAACAAGAAAATATATGTTAATTCATAACTTCTATCAACTAAAATTGAAATAATGATTAACTATAATCATAGTAGAGGCACAATACCTAAATAATATGACATATAGAGTATTTTCCATAAGTAATTTATTCATTTTTAGAGTAAATTTTATAAAATTACGTTTATGAATTTTCTATTTATGAACAGGCGTGCAAAACTCAAGGCATCAGTTGGCAGTCATTTATTATAGTCAGTATTTTGTTATTATACTTCTAATATTTCGCATAAATTCTTGTAAGAATGCTATGAAATTTTTAAGCGAAGAAAACTTTTAAATTTTAGTGGTGCGAAACTGTCCACTGGCCCCTAGATTTCTGCACCCGTGGTTTTGAGGTTATGCGATAAATCAAAATGTTAATAAAAAAAAAAACAGAAATTATAATTAAAAACCAGGTTTAATTTTTTAAATGACTAATATTCAATACCTGTAACTCAAGTTCCGAACAAAATAGAAACAAAATTAAAACTAATTTAGAATATTAAACCAAATATATGAAATCGGCTTTTTTGACCGATAAATTGAATTTTAAATGTTTCCTGGCATCTTAAACATAATAAACACAAAAGTGTATGATTCATCAGCCAAACCTTCCAAATTTGAATACTATAATTCCATAAAAGTAATCATCGTCTTATTTAATTACAAATATAAATCATTAATATATGTATATTAATCTAAAATGCATAGATTAAAAAATATTGGTACTAGATTATCCGAAAGTTTGGCAGTTGTCATACATAAAATGCAAATATGACAGCCATCAATTTCTTATGCAAGTTTAATGTATTTTATAACCTATCATTTAGAATGACAAACTTTGAGAAGAAAAACATAAAAGCACATTATCAACAAAATATTGAAGATTGTATGCATACAATAAAAGATCAATTAAATTTGCTGTAGAATCTCAATATGTTTCTCAGAAATTTCCCTTTCAACTGGGTGAAAAAAGTATTGGTAGGATTTGAACGAAGGATGTATTTGTTGCAACCGTTAATGCTCTTCCAACTCAGTCATCCCGTGCGAATACTAGAAGATTAATTCGATTTATTGAGTTGAGCTGATTCGGATATTTAATATGATTCTGCAGAGCTGCCAACTACTACGCCTGATTAAATCACATAAACAGCTTTAGAACCACAATTTTGTTTTAGTAAAATACACGCCGAATATATTCGATGTTATGTATTTCAATACATATGGTTAATTGTTTTATAAAATTTCTTTTCCTAATATGTTTATTCGACTTAAAATAGGCGTAGAAGTTGGCAGCTATGGATTCTGCGATAGTTAAAGTTTAGTTGAGTGAATTAATACTCCACTTGGCTCATTTGGAAGAACATTGGCAGTTTCAGCCAATACATCCATTGTTCGAAACCTGGCCAAAACTTTTTTCATCCACTTTTGTCCTTATCTTCCTAAGCATCTTTTATTTGTAAAAATAGTATATAATAAAGAACACACCACAAGAAAAATTGGATTACTTAAATGCATTCTATAGCTATGTCTATATATTAAAAATGTTATACATCTTATTAATATTATGATGAATCTTATTTTTATTACGTTATTACTATATGTAACATTACGTTATTACTATATATATTACACAGAAAGATATATAATGATAATATTATCATTATATATCTTTCTGTGCATTTGTTTTTCATAATTACTTTTTAAGAATAGATTGAATTATATCTTGAAAAAAATACCAATTATTTGTAAAAATTTAAGCATGTCATGATAAACCACGAATTTTAAAAACAAACTAATTTATTTCACGAGATAATATTTTTTTTTTGTACTTTTAACAGCATTAATGTAAAGGTTACAATTTAATTACGCCATTGTTCTGATTAAAGGATTAAGAAATAAATAACGCGGATTATTATATTTTTATTGACTTCATTTATTTCACTAAAGTTTAAAAGAAAAAAAAATTAGTATGAATATATGGTGATAAAAAGACGTTATTTAAATTACATTTTTAAAACGTTCGAAAGGGTCGAACCACGGTATTCCATGTTCAATCTTAGCAACTCAGTTTGTGTTATAGTGTAGTAAGAAATACAAGTGAAATTGGTGTAAAATAGTAAAAACTTAGGGATAAAAAAAATACAAAAAATTAGTCTTGCTGCTGTTTTCACAGGAGAAGCACGTCTTCGTGCACATGACAAAAGGAAGACTTAGACCTTTGAAAAGGCCTGGCGCATTAAAAATTTTTGAAAGTCTTTTAAGAAGACCTTTCAGTTTACAATAAGCTATCTACCAAAAAGCGGATATTTATTAATCTTTATATCGTATAATTATTTTAGCTTAAATTTAATCATAGAGATTAAAAAATAATATTCGATGCTTCGACACTATAAAGCTTCAGAAAAATAAACTCTAGGATGAAAAAGGATGTCTATTAACAAAACACGTCAACAATTGTTTTGCTAGAAATTATTTAAAGCAATAATTATATTTGTTTAAGATATATATAAAATGTTTCTTTTAATATATTTTCTTGAAACGTTTCTCAGATATAAAGTTATTGAAGAATCATAAGTTCGTGAAGCTCATATATTTGCTTCACGCATAGATAAATTCTATTTTCCAATTTTGCAAACCAAGCATAAAACCAAGCTGGCAGAAGCTGTTTTGATATCATAACACGTTGCAGAATATCACATGACTATTTTGACAATAATGCTAACACGCTGCGACATTGGATTGTGGCCAAACTGTGGTCTTAACATAATCATTAAACGAAGTTATGAGAATGTGTCACTATAAAATCTCAATATAATATATTTTTAGAATCGTATATTCGAAAAAATCCCAAGTAGCATGAAGAAATTGCAGTTTTGTTATAAAGGTGAGATATGTGAAAGTATATTGCATTTGCACTCACGGATAATAGTGTAACATTTGTTTATTTGTCTCTTGAGAAACAGGAGTCATGGAATCATATATCTTTTGCTTATTTTCTAGCAGTATTTTTAAATTATAATTTTCTTAGTAGATTCTTATTGCATATGATAAATAACGCTATATATTTTTAAGACAGAAGGGTAATTCCATGCATGCTTGGAACGTGAGTCACGAACTACGATTTTTTTTACCAATATTTTTGTTTTGAATAATGAGACTTATTTTAACGCGGATACCTCATTAATTGAATAAAACCAAGAACTTTTTTTGAGAATAACGGTGGACAACAATTTCGCAGTTATAATCTTCGTAACGCACGTTACAAAACCTTATGGATTGACCCAGTTGTATATAAAGCACATAAGATGCTGCGATCCCTGGAGAAATTAATGATGTCATTGGTTCTCATATTCATGTATGATATCCCCTGAATTTTTTTAGAATACTAGTTTTTTTATGAGTCATGCTTTAAAAATAGTGAAATATTCGATAGTTTAAAGTGTTCAGAAATTTGTAATTAAAAGACGTGAAATGATAAGTTTATTTTTTGCTTCATTTTGAACGATGCTAAACACTACATGTATATAGCATTATTTTTATAAGTAGTAATTATTCTTTGGTATTTAAAATTAATAATTTTTGTAACATTTATTTCATTATAAAAATTAAACAAACTTAACAGCAACTTTAATTGACAATCGCAAGCAGCTTTCTATTATCAGGTGATCTATTTTTCGGAACGTTGTAAAACGTGAAGTACAGATACTGTTTGCATGTGGAATGTACGAGATATTATAAAGCAAATTAAGTAATATATTATGTGCGTAAATATCTATCACGCAGATAAATAAAGCTTAATCCGTGACGAGTGTCCTGTACCCCTTAGTTTAATATTTACTCACCTTTTTTTTTTTTTTTTTTTTTTTTTTTTTGTCAAAGAAAGGTGTCCGGGGTAATAATGACATGTACTTATATTAAGCGTAATTATTGAGGAATCAAGGAAATTTTATTTTCGGGTTCTGCGCTGAAGAGCTTTGAGAAATATGAATAAGAGTTTATTTGTCCAAATTGTAAATATAATTGCTGGAAGAAGCACGTAAGAATCAAAGCCCTATCTAAAATTTGAGAGGTAAGTTCTGTGATCTGACTATGTATATTAACACTAGAACCGCCATTAGGGGTCAAAATGACCCATGCCATATTGATAATTGTCGATTTGAACCAGAATTTTCTTCATAAAATGTGTTAAATGTATGCAGCCCCAAAAATAGAAAAATTAAATAAGTTAAATAGTTTTAAATTAAAATTCTGGTGAGCAACAATTTTTATAAAACTTGAGTAAAATACTTGGCGGTTCTAGTGTTAAGAAATAATTTGTTAACGACATAAATTTGTAATGTATTTTATGTGGTTTCAAAATGTTCTAGGAGATTTTAGATAAACTCGAGTGGTAATTTATATTTTAAAATCTGCCGTGCTATATGTATACCAGGATAATGATGCCATCCACTTTTTTATTACTCCGTTTGATTCTTTTCAGAGCTGGAACTACATCCGAAGGGGGTTTGTTTTTTTATTTTATACCCAAAAGTGCATTATTGTCACAAATGAAAACCAAAAAGGATAGAGAGAAATTTTTATACCCTAAGTTTTTCTAATTTTTTCATGTCAGAAAAATAGCACATATAATGATTTACTGCATCCTGATATCGCAAATAATGGTAAGTAAGAGAAATTTGTAAATTTCTTGGTCTTGGGATTTGTAACTTTAGAACTGGTCATTTTACACACAATTATTCCATCTTATTTTGCAGTTTTGTTTGCACGGCGTTATCTCACCCACATAGATCGGTAATAACGCCGAATATCATTGGTAAAGAAATCATGCTATTACATTTTATGAATACATATTTGCTAAAATATTCTTTCTTGCGTATAAAGTCGATAAAATGCTTCATCAGAGCCTATATTTGCCTGTGAAAAAAAATCTCTGAATCTAAGCCGTGAAAATTTGCAAAACCTTAACATGGCATTATTATCCCAGAATACCTAACAATATTTGTCATGATGAAATTTCTGAAATACTGCAGTTAAACAAGGTAAAAAACTTTGTTTAAGAATTGAATTAGATGCAACATATCATTCACGTACTCGTGTGTCTCGTCGAGAGGGGGTTTATATTTTGGAGTGTGGTGGTAACATGATAAGACGTACATCGACATTTTAACTTTGAAAATCAATTATAGGTCGTAAAAAGAGTTTTAAATGAAAAAAAATATATTTAAAGCTTTTTTAGTATTCTAAAAAATGTGGAAATGTTATATTTTCAATTGTTTTTAAAATCAAATCAGAACCAGTTAATAAAAAGTAATAAAATGAAAATACCTTAAATATTATTCCATAAGTGTTATTAGCTTTACATTTTATTAATAAAATAATAATTGCTTTTATAATCAAATAAATTCCAATGAGTAGAAAAATAATTAACCTTAAATATTTTCTGATAACTATGATTAGGATTAAAGTTTTATTTATTAATAAATAAAGAATTCATTGGAAAAAACAGTTACAACTGTAATTTAAGTACACGTCGGATATTACAATAAAGTAATTAATATTGTTAATATTAATTACTTTATTGAATAATTTGTTAATTTAAAATAATTTTTCTAATAAAAATTTTCCTCGTGCTCTTTTTTAATGACTTATATTTGCTACTATCCTATGCCAGCATGCTTAATTTTGTTTATCATGTAGTAATTTTAGCAACTAAATTAAAATGAGCCTAAATCTGTACTCGAGTCCAGGATCCTTTGGCTTTATTAAAGCTGTACCAACTAACCTAAATGAACAATTCCAGCAAACAAAACCCACTCAAACAACATATAGGCATTAACATCCTATCTGCGATAAATGACTTTGTTCAACACATTAAACCTCAGTTAATGGAACTTCACATTAATGCTCAGTTTTAATACTGTGTAATACATTATACAGTTCCATTCTCTGATGTATAATCTAATGAGTTGTGTCATTTTTCGCAGGCCAGATGCTAATGCCCATAGGTACACTGTCAGAAATATTCGTCTTTATACACTACATTTTGCTTCATTTTCGAACAAATAATTTCTGTACTCCTTGGAGACGTTATTTTTCTGTGAATCGTTCCAACAAGTCTGTAGAAGACGAATAAATTTCGTTTATTCCCCGCACGCATGCGCATTTGACTTTTTCGAATTAATTTTCTGTTTTTATTACGAATCGTAAGTTTGCAGATGACAAGCGCGTTCGAAACTTTCCAATAGCAGGTGAAAAAGCAGCAAACATAAGGTGAGCAATATTATTATTATTCTTTGTAGAACTTGGAAAACTAAATCAATAGAATGGAATGGTATGGTATGGAAAACTAAATAAAGTTTGCATGTGTTTTTATTTTTTTTTAATTAGATCATGTTTTTAATAGTGCACTAGTGCAATGTCATTTTAAGAACAATGGCGACATGGTCGAATTTAATGAAAGGTATGCCTTTAGTATAACAGTTATAATCAACTTCATTTTTTTTAAACAGCTTTGTTTGTTTTTTAGCTGGCATAGTTAAGCATTTTTTATGCTATGCATTAAATTGTATAACTGCGATGTAATTTAATATCAAATATAGCTTATGCTTGTTATTTTCTTAAGAAAACTAGAAATTCCGAATTAAACTTATAATGATAATTACGAGTAATTATAATTTTTGTTACAAAAATATTTTATAACGTGTGACCTTGGTGTTTGCCCGAACTCAAACAAAAAATATTTTCAGAAAAAATTAGTTATTATATGTTTGTTAGCTTACTGGACGCATTATTAACTATGAAAAAGATATTTTTAATCATGCAAATATAAGAAATTTCGTTGTTTAAAATGTATGTTATATTAAATTGTCTCAATTAAAAGGAAGTTTCTCAGTCTCTTTGCGCCAAACTATTTATTTAAGTTATGTCTGTATTAAATTTAACATGTAATCTCTAAATTATTTTTTATTTTGCTGTGGAAGTATTAATATATAGGAAATTTCGTTATTTACCAATTAGTAATATGTTTAAAATGTACGTTATAAAAATTGTTTTAAATAAAAGAAAGTTTAGCAGCCTTTTTGCGTGAAACTATTTATTTTAAATTAACGACTTAACTTATTTTGATCAAATTTTATATGTATACTCAGTAGGTATGAGAATAGGTTGTTATCTATTTTTAATACCCCTAAATGATAAGGGTGGCCCACGCCATAAAAATTTCTCCGAAACGGTTTAACTGATTTTGATGAAATTTTCATGCTATGACGTCATAGGATTTAGTGTCCATTTCCATTCATTGTTGGAATGCTTTGCGAATTATTATTTTTGTGGTTTAATATTTTTTACCGTTCATGCGAATGAATCTACCTGCATTTGTTTTCTTTATGAAGTCTGGTAGTTAGTTGTCAACTTAATTTCACTTGAAGTTATCGTAGAATATATGTTTATTAGAATGTAAATTAGAAACAACAACGTTTGATGTTTAAATAAAATATGTGGCACAAATGTCATATCGGTTTTGGTGCGATGTTTTTTTTTTTTTTTTTTTTTTTTTTTTTTTTTTTTGGTAACAATTTGGAGATAACTTAATTTTTGAATATCAGTTACACACATAAAATTTTAAATTATTTTTTATTATTTGAAAGAGGATATTATAAATAAACAATATATTACATAATAACTACATAGAAAAAAACTATGTCATTTTAAAAAAGAAAAAAGAAAATTTTTCAATAAATAAACAACAATAGCCAGGTCACCATGTTAGGCAAAATAATGGCAATTAGGTATCTCGGTGCCTATATTAAATTTGGGAAAAAGTTCCTTATCATGCTCTGTTGTTACGACTGGCGAAAAAATCGAAATTGGCAACTAAAAGCCATTTTAGCAATTTACCTGATTTCTCAAGAAGGTTGAAAAACACGATTTTTGGATGGTTTATAAAGATATACCGGGTGATCCAGAAGTCCCGGGACTTTTGAAATGATAATAATTAGAAAACCATAAACAATAGAAGTATGCGGTTTTCACAGAAATGCTGAAAAATTTGTGGGATTTGTTTTTTCGATGAAAAAAACATATTATGTTAGTTGCACTTTTTGACAGCAGGTGGCGCTAAAATTGATAGTATTGTTTTTATAGTATGATACAGCTCATTTAAAACAACGAATTAGTGTCGAAGGCTTACAAAGTTTAATCATGACGCTCATGGCTTATAAGTACCGCCGTGATCCGATGCAAAACAGCATGCACAGTATCCTCAGAGCAGAAAAAAATTTCAGTTCATCGTGATATCACAAGTTTACTGCACTCACCATGAACTGGTGATTTCTACAGAGTATTAGCATAGAATCCTGCCTAATTTACGATTGTAACAGACGTTTGTGATCTGTTGTTTCTATTACGATCTTCCAATGAGCCTTTTTCTTAAACCTTGCTTACCATAGCATTTCACATTTGCAATGGCCATCGATTCTTTTGCAGTTTTAACTTGACGTATTGTACGATATGAAAACAACGCGACATGCAAAGATGTCTCTAAACATAGTCTAGACAATGTCTAAACACTGCAGCTGCTCATGAAATTTTGTATCAAATTTCCCTTACAATGCAGTTTTATTTACCTTACAAAAAATGTTTGAACATAAACCACCCTTAAAACGAAATTTCATCAATATCATAGAAAAGAAGTTTCGCAATGAACTCATGTGTCTGTATAACGCATGGTATAGGTACATTCAGTCTTATACAACAGCGCCACCTGTTGCTAAAAATGGTAACTATATGTATTTAAAAAAATTCATTCTAAACAAAAATCCCACATGTTTCTGAGCATATATCTGAAAACAGAACCTTTGTATTATACATAGTTTCCTAATTATTAACTTTTCAAAACTCCCGAAACTTCTGGATCACCCGGTATTTATTTAATAAACGTTACATATGCCACATGTTAAAATATTCACGATGTTTATATAAATATTTTCATTTATATACATTTTAGATATATTTCAATGCATATGTAATTATATATAGCAGTATAAATATATAAATACATAATATATATACCTGTAAATAAATAAACCTATACATGTATTATATACACTTATATATATATATATATTATAATTTTATACATTTAATATATTTATTTAAACAAAAGCTATGCATTTTTTCCGAAAAAAATATGATAAATACAAAATAATAAAAAACAAACAAACGACTAAAGTCCATTCCAGTATTAACAAGTTGGAAATTGCACGTGAAGCGTAGCAAATGAGGTACGTTCGTACGATAACGAAGTTTTAAAAATATCACTCTCATATATCAATCTCATAAAACTGTAAATAATTACAATTAAAATGCGCACCAAACAAGCATTCCATTGCATAATGGTATCATTATGCATGGAATACTTTTGTGTAGCCTTGTAAATCAATAAAAAATATTCTTTGCATCACAGATTATTCAAAATGTATATTATAATATGTACTTTATAGATGCATATCAATTTTATTACGCTCGAATGTGTGTAACACTATTAAAATGCATTTGAAACATTTTTCCCCATTAACCGTAATGTAACGGAATATTTTTGATTGTCCCTGTAATTGAACTATGCATCCGATTTTGATAAAATTTGAAATAACTCGGCAAAATTATGTAATAATTATGTATTTAAAATTTCAAACGATTAAAATGCATTTGAAACTTTTTCCCCATTGACCGTAATGTAACGGAATCCTTTTGATTTTCCCTGTAATTGATCTATGCATCCGATTTTCATAAAATTTGAAATGACTCGACAAAATTATGTAATAATTATGTATTTTAAATTTCATACGATTCAGTTGGGTAGTTTTTGCGTTGTTATATGCGGATGGACAGACAGACGGACAAACAGACGGACGGACTTAACGACAACAATAGGTGCTACGTATTTACATAATTACGAACGCACCTAAAAAAGCAACCTCAAAGGCAACCTCATCCATCCATTTAATGCGAAAAAAAATCGATTCAAGTGTAATCAGGTAATTTTGTTTCTCAATTCCTGTAGTCACCCTTAATTTATGATATGAGGGGGGGGGGGATTTAATTATATTATGTTAAAATACAATAACTCATTGATAAAACTTTTATTAATGCTGACACTCCTCATTTCACCTGCATGCGATTCTTGATTGGATCTCATAAGGAAAGAATAGAAATCTGTTGGCTCAAATCAATGTACATATGATAGGAAAATAATGAAAAGATCTTATCCAACAATATCTATGTGTAAAAATTGTTCATATAAATTGCATATTCTTAAATATTTTCCATATTTTTACTGTTTTCTCCTTATTACATTGTGATAATTTTTTTTCAGTCTCTTTGCAGAAATAAATCCCGAGAGAGGATCCAAATGTCCGGAAAAGAAAAAACCTTCGAATAGAAAAGTTGAGTTTGAGCAATAAGCTCATGTCCTTTCAAAATGTTTTCAGCTTACCTGAATGTTAAAATATCAAATTTTAAGTAATCAGCATATAGCAGAACTGCCAATCTTTAAAAATAAAAAAGCATAAAGCATAAAATTGAAATTAATCTGGAGTTTGATTGGTTGGTTTATTATGACCATTTTTTGAAATTCGTTAAAAGGATGAAGTTTTTTGGTACTTCTAGGTTATCCCGTCGACCAATTTCGCCAAATTATACAAAACGCCAAATTATACATGTTGACATAATTTTTATTTTAAATAAAGAAAAAACAAATAATTAGTAGAATAATAATAAAAAGTCGAAATAAAAAGCACTTTATTTTAAACACGTGAATCGCATTTAATGTCATTGAATGTGACATTCACGATCATCCATTATTTGACATTCAATCTTATAGTTTGGCCATAATTTTTTGATCGACAGGATAACCTAGAAGTACCAGTTTTTTTAACTCACTACATTAAATTTTTTCAAAATTGTGAAAAATTTTAAAAGATTTTTAGAATTTATTCTTGTTTCAGTTTTTTTTTTTTTTTTTTTTTTTTTTTTTCTATGTTTGTAAAAGTAGGCCAGGTTCAAACTTTTTAGCAAGTGCAGTAAATTTTTAAACATTTATTTTCTGTTTGCAATTATTTCACAACAATTTAAATTTAAAATAAATATTACTTTCCTAAACCAATCATTTTTAGTAAACCGGAAAAAGTACTAGAAAGTTGTAATGTAAGTTAAATTTTTTGTTTTTCTCTACCACGATTCTTTTTTTAAAACAGCATTGTTTACTGTGAACTTTTGATGAAATTCACACGAAATTGTTTTCTTTTTTCGATCTTTTGATGATATCTGCATTTTCTATGATAGTTTACAAATTTAACGCATTTACCACCATCTTTTTGATGAAATTTATTTTCTTCTGCGATCAGATGAGGTTTATTTTTCACACGGCCATTTACCAAAATTCATGATAGTTTAGTGCAACATCTTGTGGCCACCAATCAACAAAATTCACTACTCATTTAGATGACCTTTTGACAAAATTTGGAAAACAATATATTTCTTTTAATTCTCACAGGTCAGGACCAAGGGATTTGAGGATTATAGGTCATATTTCTTTGTTTACAGTCTTAATGAGGGATTTATCATCAGATATTGTTATGACACTGTAAATAAATAACACAGGAATGAAAGAAATGCTCTTTTTTAAGTAATATAAAAAAACTATATATATTAGAAATATATTTAAATAATGTATCACAAAATTAATAGAATTGATTTGTACTTATTTTTTAAATCTATCAGACATTGCAGAGATAGTGATTTGCTTTACATTATTTACTTTTTGCTTTTATTTAACTTGAGCCTTTTTAAGAATCAGGATTTCATGATCATTAAGAAAAGTTTTTCTTAAAAACTGAGATATTTATCCTACAGAGCTAACGCCTCTTTAAAAGCCATTTTAACTTTTATACAGCACACAAATGCGTTCTGAATAAAGTAGTTGAATAGTTATTTACAAGATGCATAAATATATTTCATTCTAAGGAATGCAGAATCCATTAAAAATTTCTTAATTCATCAGATCCAGTTAATTTTTTCTTTTATGATTAAAATGCTCAATATTTTGCTTTACAAAAAACATTTTAACTGTTTACATCTGAAATATATTGCCTATATTATGCAGTTGTGGGTAAAGGAAATTGACTATATTTTCCCCTTCATAGTCTATCAAAATTCATTTTTTACTTTTGCTCTATTTTTCCTAAACTCGAATGAAATTCGCGATTTTACTCAGCTACTAAGGGAAGATTTGTGTGTTTTCTGAGATTTTTGACAAGATGGCAACAAAATTTTTAAAGAAGAAAATTCTTGTTATAAATACTTACGAAAAAATGATTTATTGGTGGTTAAGAAACATTGAGGATTTTATGTTAAGAACTTTATTGTACAATCCTGTTTTATGTCCAAATTTTTAAAATAACTGTCGTTATTTTAAAATTTCCGGAACAGAATGCTTTAAAATTTTGGAAATTTCACATCAAAATCACTCCTGAAAAATTTTTCATAGACCAAAAATTGCAAATGTAAAAAATGTGCTTGTGATTTTTGCAAAAAAAAATCATAGTTCAAGACATTCATCATAGCATTGCAGTTTATAATAACTCAATAGAATAACTCAAAATTGTAAGAATTAAGGTTTATTTTCATAGCAGTTGGTAGATCTGCATATAGTTGAAATGTATGTTTTTAGTTAAAAAAAAAAAAAAAAAAAAAAAAAAAAAAAAAAAAAAAAAAAAAAAAAACATGCATACAAAATTTTTTTTATTATTTATTCTGTGGCAGGTAATTTACTGTTATTTATAATAGTTACAATACACTCCTCTAATCACATGTTGGGATCAAGGATTTTGTGAATTATAGAATTGTACAGATTATAGGTCATTTTTTTGTTTACATCTTAATATTAGGAATTTATCAACAAATGTAATAATCATACTGCAAATAAATTACACAGAAATCCTTCTACAGTAAAAAACTAGCTTTAAACAAATCTCTAGGAATGACTCCTGGAATGATGCTGATGTGTAAGGTTTCCGGAAATAACGTGTCCGGGTGGACCACGCCTTCCATGAGTCGAATAGACCAACCAGGAAAGGGGCCCGTCTCGGGTGGACTTGGAAATAAGTACGCTTCCTTTTTTTTTCCTTATGCTGCTATTTTGGTAGATTTTCCAGGTTTTTATGGATATTTAATGCTCGGTATTTTAAAAAGTGCACGTTTATGAGAGGAATTCCAAAATTGAATGTATGGAAAATAAGGTATCGCGAAGCGATTCCATGGGGTATTGGCGAGCGCAGCAAGCAGGAGTAGCCTACAACTTGGAATCGCGAAGCGATTACGTGGGGGGTTGGCGAGCGTAGTGAGGAGGGAGGCGGAGCCCCCCTAGTGAAAGAAAGGATTTTTGATATAAAAAAAGATTATATTCAATATCAAGAAACTATTTAAATGATATAACACTAATGGAACAAATTTCTATTTGCTTTATAGTTTTTGTTTATTGTATCCTGAAGCCTTTAAAGATCAGTCTTTCTTGATCGATAACAAAACTTTGTTTTCCTAAAAATCTGAGATTTTTGCTTACGGGATACTTATCACTTCTAAGAAATTTTATTTTTTTACATAGCTAGCGAATGTGTTTAGAATGTATCGTATTATTCTTAATGTACATAAAATATCTCAGTCTAATGAATGCATTAAAAATTTTTTAATTCATAAGGGCAATCCACTTTTATTATGGTCTGAAAACAGTTACAGTGTGGATTATAAGGGAATGTGGATTAGAGAGAGTGGACTATATCCTGTAAACTATATCTCAGTGGAATAATATTTTGTAATTTAATGAAATGCTTATTGAATAACATTAAATAAAATCAACTTACAAAGCAAATAAAAAATACTTCTTAGATATTCAAACCTTAACTGCACAATTTTTTCTAATTTTTTTGTCAAATGCAACCATCTGATATATGGACCAAATAAATGTAATTCCATTCTTTGGACTATTCTTGATCAATTACAGTCATCATACTGGCCAAATTTATGGCACACATTGAGAATTATGTTTTTAGGTATGTGCCATATGTGGTACACAGTGCGATGAGGGTTAAACCTAATAGTTGGTCCTATAAGTTTTTAAGTGTGTTGTTTGAACTCAATTTTTATTTGCTTTTTTTACTACATTTATTTGTTGTATGAAGTGTTGGATTAACCGAATGGAACTGCCTAATGTTTTTTTCTTCTTGAGCTATAACAATTAGATTGTAATTATACAGGGTGGTCATAAAAAAAACTTTGCCGATATACGGAGCTCTAGTGGCCAGTCCGCTCAACCGATCGAAATAAAATTTCAGATATAGCTATTCAGAGGTATGAGCTCGAGAGTCTGTGAACGACAACAAAATGGCCCTCACGGTTACGGTTATAGTTACAGAAACTCGAAAATTTCCAATGGCAACACCCATTTTTTTTTCATCGCAAATGCTCAGCGCATGCGAAAAATCTAAAGAGCGTTGGAACCGTACGTGTATCACAAGAAACGGACATGTTATGCACGCACAAAAAACCGTTCTGGGAATCCCCCCCCCCCCCCATAAAAAAAACTCGATCGGGGCGCAAGGAGGAAATTTGCATATGACGCAGAGTCAGTAAACTAATCTCTGATTACAATACAAATCGGAGAAACTAAAACTTTTATTTTTATTAAACATTTTCCACATGGGTGCCATCATAGGCATGGCACTCATGTAAGTAGTTACTGTAGTTATTTTTATTTTAACTAAAACATTTCCTTGTATTTTTATTGTCTTATAATGGTTTACATTTGATTTGTAGTTTACCATGTATTTTGTATAATAAAAATTTTTACCCTAACCTAAATGTTGCCTTTTAATCATTTACATAAATTGTGTAATATTATTAATAATATATTGGTAATACTTTGACATGCATATTTTTGTGCATAATGTTTATTTTATAAATCAAAAGAAAAATGATGAAACAATACTGTGAGAGTTTTAAAAAAAATCATGAATCCTGATGTGTGATAAGACCAATAATTGACAAAAGCTGAGAGATATATTTAGCTAAGTGTGTTTTATAAAAGAGCTGAATTTTTAAAAATATATGGATGTACAGCTGGATGGATATATATGTACCACAAAATATAAATTATTAATACTACTGTTAAAATTATTGCTGATTATTCAGAAGGAAGTGTAATGCATATCTTGAAAGTAAAGTTGAATATCTGAAATGTGCAATATTTTGTATAATTTAAAATTTGGTATTAAAATAGATCTAGAATTTAAGAATTCACAGCTTGAGTGTGAGGGGGGGGGGTGAAACTTAGAATCTTTATTACAATATACATTAGCTTCGATTTCATTTTTCTTTTCATAACTTTGAAATAGAAATATTTTAAAAAATCTAGTTCTATATCATAAAAAAATTTAGAAAAATAAATTAAATGCAAAGTAACATGTTATGATATAGTTGAATAAAGCAGATCGAGACTTTCTAATATTTTTTAAATAAATGATCGTAATGTAATAAGCAAATCTGCATGTAGTATCTTTTTGTTATTGTTTAGACACGGAGAAAAGGAAATTTCTGAAAAAAATCCTTTTTTATTTTCTAGGAAATGAGCTTCTTGTAATATATCCCCCCCCCCAAAAAAATAAATAAATAAATAAATAAATAAATAAAAGGTTTATGGATGTTTTTTGATTTCGAATAAAATTTCTTAAACTTTCATATGCATTAAAATAGAATAACTTCTCAGGAGAAATTTGTTTTTCAATTTTCATTAATAGAATTTAAGGCATTGAAAGGTAAGTGAATTTTTATTCAATGATTGGCAATATCGTGAATGGATACTAGTATAAGTGAACAGATTCGAAATGAACAAATCATTCCCATTCCTTACTTGTAATAAATTATTAATTATATTCAATATTTTGCTCCATATCTACTCATCTATGAAATATATTTACGATATTTGCAATAGAAAATACCGTAATGCTTTTTTGACGTTACTTTAATGACACATCAAGAAGGGCAACTTTGTGACATACGTTTTTTTTTTTTTTTTTTTTTTTTTTTTTTTTTTTTTTTTTTTGTTCAGAAATGCATGTAAACAAATGTTATTCAGAAACAACCGAAAATCACTTTTTTCTGTTTTTTGTAAACAAAATAGATATTTCGGGACAAGCCATCAAAATTGGCATTTTTAACCGCTTTTCCCGACAAAAGCAAAACCAGTCCAGAAAAAAGGGGGGGAAGCATGATCCTTATCTAAATATTTAATAATTCGATAGGTAATTAAATTGCAATAAAATGGAAAACTGAGATAAAGCAGGTCTTCCATTTCGACTTCATTTGGCATTAAATTTGAAACACCAAAGATGACGGCATTTTATGAATGATCTGAATTTTATCAAAACTTTACACATTTTTTTGAATGATACCTGCCAATTTCATGTGTTAAAGTGTAGCTCCTTTAGGCTATAAAGAACATCTTTAATAAAATAAAAAGAAACAACTTTTTCACCTAAAACAGAGGAAAACATAGCTGGCATTGCACAAAAAGCAGAAGATCCCCCCCCCCTAAAACGGACAAAAACATAACGGACTTCCTTCAAGAAACATAAATTTTCTCTTGTAACGAAGAAACACATGACGGACATTCCTTCAAAAGACGGAAAATTTCCCCCCTAAAACAGAGATAAACATAACGGACATTCCTTCAAAAGACAGAAATTTTCTCTCTTGTAACGAAGAAAAACATGACGGACGTTCATTCAAAAAACAGAAAATTTTCTTCCCTAAAACGAAGAAAAACATGACGTATTTTCCTTCAAAAAACAGAAAATTTTCTACCCTAAAACGGAGAAAAAAAATAACGGACTTCCTTCAAAAGACGAAAACTTTCTCTCTTTTAACGAAGAAAAACATGACGGATGCTCCTTCAAAAAACAGAAAATTTTCTTCAAGTGACGGGGAAAAAAAAAGACGGATATCCGTCTTTTCACAGAAATTTGCTGGCAGCACTGCTGCCAGTACTTTTTCTGTGAATTGACGGAAGTTTTTTTGAGAGTGTAGTTTGAGTATATATAGATCGCTGAAGCTAAAGTACCCTGGTTCCGAGCCTCGGCTTGGACACATTTTTACTCAGTTGGGTAATTTTCAACTTGTATGATTTATTTAGAAAATAGTTCGGTTTAGTTAAAATATTTTATTATATTAGATTAATTTTGAAACACGATTATTCAATCGGTAAATTAATTATAACAGATGTAATGAAAAAGGGAAAAATTACATCTGTTTTATTATGTTTACCATGTCCATACATTTCCAAATTTGGTGTTACTAAACCTTTCACGATTAACACTTTGAGCTCTGGTGGGTAAATTTCTTCAAAATTCCAAATCACACATTGGCACCAGTATTTTGCAAAGGAAAAACTGGTTAACGATATACACGAAACAATGCATTACACATTTTTCAAATAAATTTTGTCGAACTTTCTATTGCCGTTGTGACATTTCGGAATTAAAATTAAGTGGTAGAAAATTCAACCATCAGAGCTCAAAAGGTTAACACTAGAATTACCGTGAGCCGTCATTTTGACGGCTGGTATGTCAATATCTTTCGCTTCAAACCAGAAATTTGATTATGAAATAAGATTAATAGGTGACAAAGAAGAAAAATGTTACATAATACAGTTAATCTGTTTTAAATCAAAATTCTAGATTGAAATATTTTTGTGAAACTTGACTCCAATTTCCGGTAGTCCTAGTGTTAAAACCTTTAAAAGATGAAAGAAAGCTTTTAATTTTAAAGAATATTTTGAAGAAGAATATTTTATTTTATTTTTATGAAGTTTTTCGTGTTTTCAAAAATTCAATAACATATCAATCATCATTTTTTGCAGATTGGTTTTCAATAATCATTGTCAATTTTTGATAATGACAAAAGACATGCCAAGAAAACTGTATTTTTAACAAAAATGTTTCTCTAAAAATATTAATATATTATATTTAATGGATAAAAAGTAATAACGAAAGGAAACAGTACAATGTGTTTCGAGAATATAATTTTCCGCTTAATTTCATTTCTTGTTCTTTCTTTTTGAACAATTTAACGTAAAGTATGTTCTTCGAATTAAAAGAGTACTGTTTGTTTCTATTTTAATTACCTAAGTGTCATTAAAGCTTGCGTAAGTATAAAGTATAATGGGCTTAATTATAAACGAAAATAATGCTTAATAATAATTCTCGTAAAATGTTTAGAATTGAATAGTTTCTCACTAATAATTTTTATAATGATGTACTTAAAGTTTTAAAATAAACGTTCTGAAAATAAAATTTCTGAATAAAATGTATGAATACGTATCCATGGGACGTAAATATAATGAAGCACATAATGACATATATGAATAGATTTATCGATTTGTATAAATAAATCATTTCAGAAGTGCCAAGTCTCCGGCTTTTTGGACACCATTATTTTCATACGGAAAATGTTTATTTAGTTAGAACATTTGGGTGATGTAAAAAAAAAAAAAAAAAAAAAAAAAAAAAAAAAAAAAAAAAAAAAAAAAACATTTTCTCTGAAATAATGGAGGTGAGAAACACCTGGCAACTCTGAAGAGATAAAAATATAGATAACCATTCTCATTTCTAGTTAAGATAATGCATTTTTTGAGATATTTTAAAGGAAACTAATAATTTATCCAAAGTCTATTTTATATTAAACAAAACTTTACAGAAATAAATTGCCAATGAAGCCAGTAAAATCTATTTGTTCCATGTGAAAAAAATGTCTTTATGATATAAATGCAGTATTAGATTGACAAAAGAAATTTACAGCTAAAGTTAATTTAACAATGATGTTTGATGAATGTTGAAGATTAAGAAATGTATGATACAGTGACAAATAGGAGTACCTACAGAAAGAACTTTTGACTAAGGAAACGGCTTTTAACACAATTTTAAGTTAATTATAAATAAAAGCAGAGATTTTTTTGTTCCCTTGAAAATATGTAATACAATGCTGACGATCTTAAGCACTTTGTTATGCCCATCTCAATTAATTGTACAAATATGAGTTAATGATTATGTGCTTCGGACCGCACATAAAGGTTAACGGGGCTGCAGATTGAGTATGGCTGCTATAGACAATCATTTCAATGAATAAAAATTTATGTGCCGACTTTTTCCTACCCACTATTTCCAAAAAGAAATATTCAATTTATTTAATTATAAAAATTCTGCGATTACATAAGAAGATTAGTAGTTGGAAATACTGGCAGTTGAAATACGAGAATCCTGAAATGTATTTAAAGAGCATAGCTTTAGGTAAAGTAAATAAAGCAATGTACATTCTCTCACTATAAAATAATAAAACTTGAAAAGCAATAATCTTAATTATATTAAATATAATAACATAAAAGAAAACGTTGCAGAAATAAACTGCCCATGTATCCAGTTAAAGTTATTTATTCCATACGAGAAAACATATTTATGACATAAACATTGTATTTTATTGTTCCCACGTATGTTATAAAATGTCATAAAACAAACAGTGTTTACTGTCAGATAATACACTAGAATTTTTCAACACAAAATCAACATTATAAAGAGCGTTACTACACTCAGAGATTTTAATTAGTCCTTTTCCAGAGATTCTATGAAGAGTAGCAATTATACTATAGATAATCATTTCATAGTATAAAAAATTACCTACCAAACTTCAGTTATAATAAATTCTGTTTCCAAATAGAAATATTCACTTTCTATAAAGATAAAAATCCTGCGAATACATAAGAAAATTACTATTCGTTAATATCGGTTTATGAAATATGGGAGACTTGCAAAGTATTTAAAGAGCATAGCTTTAACCCGGGAATGCTCGCACATATCTAGGATATATACGATTTATACTTTGGCACCAATAAATTCAAGCGAAAATTCCCATCTTAATTAATGATTGGCATTGCTCATAATTTTTGCGATAAAATCATTTGAAAATTACTTTAAAAAAATTTATGGTGAGTAATGTAATAACCGTGCTCATCCTGGGTATGTCATACCCTGCGCGTGTAATTCCGGGTTAAATATAGTCAATAAAGCAATGTACCCTTTTTCCTATAAAATAATAAAACTTAAAAAGAATAAATTTTAATTATTCCGTGTGATGATTTTAAAATTAACGCGTGTCTTTTTAATCGACGAAGTGATTAAAATAATATATTAAAACGCTTTGAATGAACTCTTTAAAATTCAGCTGCACGTATTTTTTCTCGACGACAACTAAACAATAGAAATTAATCTATTAATGAAATTTTCAGGGGAATCTTAGCACCAGGTTAATGTTTTGACTTTTATGGTTTGTTATTCAGTTATAAGTCTTTCTTTCTTTCTTTAATAGCTTTTCTTTTTAAATGAATGGAGAACTAATTTCTTACTCTCGTGAGGTAATAGATTTTTATAAAACAATCTATAATTTATTCCTCTCTCCAAGTAAATTGAAGACGACAAATTATTTTTTACTTGATTTAAACAACGTTAATGTTATTTTTGTGCGATTTGATAAACTTCCTACTTCGAGTAGAAAATTCATTTTATACAGTTCAAAAATACTTAATTTATTTTGGAAATCATTGTGAATTTAGTTTTCTTTCTCAAACAATGTTCCTGAAATGCCTTAATTTCAAAATAGAAAATATAATTAAATTTCCAGATAGTATTTTTTAAATTATAGTATTTTTTAAATTTCTTATATACAGTTTTCGTAAAAGTACTGATAGTTTTGATGCATTGTAATTTTCTCTGAGATTTTGGTTAATGTATATTGTTTTTCATGTCGTTTTTTCTTTAAACAAGATGTATCTTGTGCATTGGTACAATGCTGTTTTTTCTGTCTATATACTTCAGAGAGTAGTCCTAGAAACACATGGTAGGAACAGTTAAGAATCCATTAACACTAGAAAGACAGCAAGGGGCTATTTTGGCCCCTGACAATTGAATCTACCCTAATTTCGGGTGTATAAGCCGCGGATCAAACATTTATTTTTGGACCCAGAAATTTTATTTAATGATTGAAGACAAATATTTACGGCGATCTAAGTAGTTATACTTATTTCTTAAATAATTCTGGGTCGAAAAAGAATTGTTTGACCCGCGGCTTATACACCCGAAGTTACGGTATTTCTGTTCGAGCCAGAAACCTCTTTAAAAAATAAATTTAAAAGACGCAGAGGAAAACCGTTTTAATTAAATAACATAAGCACTTAAAAAATCTGGTATTAAAAATTTTCCCAAACTCGAGTAAAAATCCCCGTCTTTCTTGTGTTAAGACAGTTCTAAAAAATACTTCTTCCCGCTGAACAAAGCAAATATTGCTGACACAATTTGTAACCCATTTTTAAAAATAAACTATGATAGTTGTAGGTATAATTGCTTCTATGATTTGCAATCGAACAAATTTTCGGTTTTTTATATATGAATTCAATTTTGATTTTTAGAAAGGGTTTCAAATTTGTTTCAGGGTGGCATCTTGTACCTTTCTTGCACTGACTGTCGCATCTAGATATTTGGTTCGGAAAAACAATTCTATTACATAAATTTTTAATAAGAGTATTTGCAATTTGATACGTTATCAAACAAAATGAATAAAATGACAGCGTCAGAAAGTATTCAGCTTTGAATCCAGATTTAGCCTTTATATATCTCAGAAGTACAAATAGTTAAAACTCACATGAACCCTTTTGTACTTCCCTGATGTTTTTTGTCACGATGTATTTAATAAATACACAAATATTCTGGCTTTTACGTATGATATTTGATAATAAGAAGATAGAGATTTAGGAAAGCCACATACACAACCACCAAAAATATGTTTATTGTAAGTTGATATATAAATATGCTACTTGTTAATTTTTACATGTTTTTAACACTAGAACCACCATTAGGGGTCACAATGACCCCTGCCAGATTGATAATAGCCGACTCGAACCAGAATTTTCTTTTTAAGATATGTTAAATGTATGCAGCAGAAAAATAGAGTAATTAAATAAGTTAAATAGTTTAAAATTAAAATTCTGGTGAAAAACGCTTTTTATAAAACTTGAGTAAAATACTCGGCGGTTCTAGTATTAAGTTTGCTGCACCAACTACAAAATAAAAAAAATCATTATAAAGTCTTCTCTTCAATATGAAAAAGTTGAATTCCCCTTGTTGTACAGACTGCTTGCGACAGCTTCCTATGCAACAATCAATAGGAACCAGCGTTCAAATGCAGTGGCATTATGACTAAATTTATAATTAATGACTAAATTTCTATTTTTTTCAACCATTCCGGAATACTCAATTTATGTAAAAACTGTAAGATATTAAAATTTTTCCTTTTTCTTTTTGTTAAATCGGTGTCAAAAAATTCATCGGTAACACCTTTCGATTTAAAAAGAAAAAAAAAGATTCTAAATTTGTATAATGAAAAATTATGAAATTATAGAAAATTATTGTCTAAAAATAATCACTATCATCTATCAAAATATCTTATTAGCCACAACATATTTCAAATAAGGCACTTCAAATTTTATTTAAATTGATATTATTTGTCTGAATTTTACTAAGAACAATAAACTTTGAGTGAAATTATATGAAACATGTCGGAAGTCTAGTAAGACACTATAACATTTTACTTTAAAGAAATTAATCTTTCCTCGAATATTAAACAGTCGAATTAAAAATTACATATCGCGTTGTTTGGTTATACTGTTAATCTTAACTCGGTGAAGATTAATTGCATGTTTTAAACAAAATTATTTTCGAAAAGCTATAACTAGATATAGCTGTTGCACGCAAGTAAAATTGTTGAAATGCTTTCAAGTTGCGTGTTTAAAGCATATCAAAAATGATAAATCTGTCTTTTAATGTAAATAACATAAACAAAACATAGTAGAAGTATAAAGTTTAATTCTTAAAAACTAACTTTAATCCATAAAGCTTCTATTTCACCAACTGTGACGCATATTTCAGCTTATTAAAATTAATATAAATCCCTATTTGGACAATTTTGGTAAAAAGTTTCATTTTCGTAAAATTAAAGGTTTAGAGATATAATTACAGGATTTTTTAATTTTTCGAATTCATTTCAGCAAATTGTTACCTATAATAAAACTATGGAATGTTACATTTATTTACCCTTTTTATCTTAAAGGAAAATAGATTTATTTTATTCAAACTACTGTGGATGTGAATAATATAACAAAATCATATGTATTGGGGGAACCGAAAAATTCTATCGCATAATGTTATTTCGCGCCTATTTTTTAAAAATTCACATTTCTTCATTGTTACCACTTTTTTGAACTCTTAAAATTCCGGCAGTTTTCACGTCTCACATTAAGTTGAAAACAATAGGAATTTTACTATTTGAAAAAAATGGTTCCAATAAAAAAATCTGAATTTTAAAAAAAGTTGGCGTGAAATAACATTATACGACAGAATTTTCCGGTTGACCTACTATTTTATACACTAACTATATTTATCTCTCTACATGAAAATTTAACTATGTTAAGAAATAAGAGTACATTTTAGTGGTTTAACCCTTTCCGGCACGGGCAAAATCTGTAATAGGATGAGAAATTATCGACTGACACCGGAATTCACAACAGAATTTTTTTGATATTTTGAAATCGTTAATTTAAGCTTTTATTGTAAAAGCAAAATTTTGATAAGATATTACTGGTGCCGTTTGTAAGTTTGGAATTAAAATTAAGTATTCTAGACCGGGCACAGTGTGCCGGAAAGGGTTAATAAAAAAATATTAAAAAGAAATCTGGGTTAAGCAACATACATGGTATAATTCTTGACATTATTTACTTCTGTTTTCATATCATTCCTATCAAATGATCAGTATCAGGTCAGATTATCCAATAAGGAAACTGTGTGTCCCAACTTTTTTAAAATTCAGACTTCTTCTTTGACATCCCTTTTTTGAACAGTAAAATTCGCTATATTTTAACTTATTTAATAACATATTAGATAAGGCAGAATAGGAAAAAGTGGTGTCAATCAAGAAATCTGAATTTTAAAAAGTAGCTCACTTACAATACTGTTTACATATTGAGTAGTTTGAGATGGTACCGACGTCATGAACGTCCGATGACGTCATAAATGACCGACATGGGCCATTCATTCTCTTGCATGCATACATGTCTGCATGTAAGTTCATGTCTGGATAACCAAAACTAAATCAGTTTATGGGTTTGTGTCTAGACTTAGAATATATATCCACATTACGCCACGTTATAAAAAATATAATTATGTACTCTGCCATTTAATATTCAACATTTTAGTCAAGTTATGGAAAACAAATGTAATGTAAACATGCCTGAATTAGAAAACTGCATGTATGATGATTTTACCGGAGTGTACTTTTAAATGAGAAACTTTGTATAAACATATATTATAAATTGAATAATTGTAGGTAAATACAGTTAGAATTTATAAAACAAAATTCAATTCTTTACTCAAATTAACCCACTTAATCAAACTACCTTGAAGGGGAATATACAACAAAAAGACATAACCATTGCAAGTATGTACTTTTTGTAATGCAAATGTATAAAAATGTACCAAACTACAACATATACTCTGCATTCAAACTACAAAATGGAGCGCCATTAAATAGTAACGAAATTAAAATGGAAACAGCTGAATTATTCTAAACTTTTAAATCAATTTAGAAGCAACAGTAATTTTTCTATGCAGCTTCATTAAAATTCATACATTAAATAATGGTATTTGCTCTTGACGTCATAAAAAAGTTCAATTTTTTTAATTCAAAGACTTAAATAACAAAGCAATTATTTTACATCCTTTAATTTTCTAACCATATATATTATAGCTGCAAATGTCTTAAACGTAAAACCTACTTGAAAGGCGCTTTAAAAAAATTTACAATATTGAGTAAATTTACATATTTTTAGATTAATTCTAATACAGAATACTGCAAAAACACAATTCTAACAATACCTAGAGATATTTTATTAATTGGGTGTTTTTTCTTTTACATTTTCATTTTTGCATAATCTCATGCTACAATTGAGTTCAATTCCACACAGCGTACACCTAATTCTATTATATATATTTCAATTTCTTTTATACAACATACTATTATTACACTTACCTGTGCACTGAACTTCGAGTTCTATTAGATCGTCAAACTTAATTAAAATATTTCAAAATAGGTCAAAAAATACAAATTTTTTATAATAATAATTATTTTTGTTTATAGAGTATACAGTTCGTACGCTTCAAAGACTTTCAATCACCGTTTACCAGTATTTTCTAAAGTAATATTTGCCTTATTACATGATAAAATATCTATGCCTAGATATAGAAATCAAGAATTTACAAGATTTCTTGTACTAAAACATCTAAAATCCCGTGAATCTCTTCATGCGTAAGAACCCTGTGAGTACTTATAAAATAATTCCATTATCGCACAGATCTCAAATTCTAGTTTAGAACATAGTGACGTACAAGTCAGAGCATAGAGTATCTGAAAATGTACAAGAACATACTAGTACTATTGAAAGTATTCTTCCAAAATTTCACTGAAATATGTTTAAAGCAATTTATGTATTGGAGTTTGTGTAACGTTTAAAAAATGGAAAAAAAATTATTTTTCTTAAGTCATATTAGAATATTTCATATCTATATTTTTTCTTAGGTATAAAATTAATCTAGGAGTGTCAATTAAGATTTATTAGTGTTTTAAAGTTAAAAAAATACGAAAATCATGCATATAAACATTGTTTAATTTTTTCATGGCTCATTATCAATATTTGACTCACTACTTATATATCATTCAGTCGGCTACCACTCATCTAATATTATTGGGAATAAAATTAAATCAATCTTGGAATCATAAAAGATTGCTTTGTCAAATAAAACAATTAACCACTTAACTAATCAATATTTTTGAAAAAATTTTCAAATAATGCGTATTTTTTTCACATCTTTTACAGAATTTTTTATCTTTTGTCAGGTTTTTCAAAACAAAAAAATTTTTGCCTAAATGTATCAAAAAAATGATTAGATTAAAAAAAAAGCAAAATTTACAATAAAAATTTACTGGTGATAATAATAAATCATGATCGGAATATGGATGCCGGTACATGGTACGGGCAAATCATGATTTGAAAAAACAGGTTGCCCGTATGACGCATGGGCAAATCAGGAGAGTGGTTAAAATATTTAAAAATATTTACCAAAAAAAGAAGATGAAGACTTTTTAAGATGAAAAAAAAGTTATAGGATCTGTTTACCTCACTGTATAAATGCAAATATTCCTTTAATCACAAGCTTATATTATTTACCTTTAATCTTTTACTTTTAGTTTCTAATTTTCTAATCTATCATTCCTACTGTTTTTTTCCTTTTTAATTTCGAACTGCATGGTCTCCAGTGAAAATTTTCCTTTAAGTTATTTCCTAATTTTTCCACATGGAGTTTATTACGTTTCCTTCCACGACAAAATTTTATTTTACTTTCAGAAAAAGTTATTACCTTTTTCATTTTTTACTAAACCTCAAACTATTTCGAAAACTTCTTTTATTACTAAAGCGTCCTTTATAAATTAAAAATTTCACCATTCACGCCATTAAGAAGCTCATTTTAGTTTTGTTCCAAACTTAATTTACAGCGAAACGTGAAAATATTGATCTTTTCTGAATAAATTTTATATGAGTAACTAATACCCGATTTAATATTGTTAATGTGGATATTCTTTCAGAATAAAATATTTGTTTTTAAAGATGACAATATATCCACACATTTAGTTGAAAGTTTGTTTATTATTTTAAAGAATCTTAATATATCTGAAATTTACAGTGCGAAATAGAAAAATCCTAACGCCGGTAATAAATTTAGTTTAATTATTACAATTAAGAATTATTACAATTATTACAATGTAGAAATTCTTTAAAATTGCGTGTGCTTTATTATAACATAAAAACTATCTACATTGTACACACAAAACCAGTACTTCAAATATTGCATTCATTCCCGAAAAAAAGGTAATTCCATGTTGAATGGTACTTGTCTCATTTATCTAAGCCAACTTTGTTATGAAATAGCATGAGATGATAAGTTTCATTATGACTGGTTAATTTGTAGTCTTTAGCGTTTTTTTTTTTTTTTTTTTTTTGTCTTTAGTGACGAGTAAGCTTCTAAATATAGGGAATTTTATATTAGTCAATCAGAAAATTACGTATAACGTTTTTTCCCATGTTTGAGGGGCGGCATACTTAAGTCTTTTTCATACCAGAAATTTTACATAAAAAATGAAGCAAAATAAGGATTAGTGAAAGTAAGTCATATTTTATTTAAAAAAAACTGTGGTTGGAATAGAGTTATCTAAATTGCAGGAAATTACTGTTCAATATAAAATTACTGTTCTATATGTTAAAATTCATGTTTTTCCAACGCTTGTGTGGGACTACTTAAAAAGAATTATAATTCTGTCACCCACTATATGGTATTTACGTTACTTACTAAGCCATACTCCAAAAATAATTTTTTTTTATTCTCTTTCTAAGTACTTTCATATGCTGTCTTATTTTTCATATACTTAACCCTTTAAGCGGCGCAACTGGGTTATTCTGCCTTCTGAAAGATTCTATTGTAAGTTTTCTTTTAAAACAGTGAGTTTTTGTATTTAAGACAATAATGGACAAACAAAATATTTTATTTAAAAATTATTAATTTTCAAATTACACAATTTAAAAAAAAAGAACTTCAGAAAATTGTGATTACATTGCCTAGTATGTTTGCTATATTTAATGCCTGATCTAATCTAACTTCAAAATTTAAAAAAATATATTCTCAATCTTTTTAAGATAATATTTCCTAATATAAAGGTATAAAATGATATTTGGAAAAGAATCTAAATAATTGATTTTGAAAAAAAAAAAATAAAATATTCAAAATTGTTCTATTTAAAACTTTTTACATACTTATTCACATGTATAATTTTTAGTTGTTTATTAAGTGTGGTGTGGTTTTCTCTTAATAAGCATGTATTTTATAAAATAATAATATAGAAAGTATAATATTCTAAGCAATGTTTCGTTTTTCCTCTTTTGTTGTAGAAAGTAAGTAACGCAAAATTGTGATACTTAACTGGACCAAATGATGCATAATGTTCTTATAAATCTATTTCCTACCAAATGTCATATTTTCTGTTATTTAATAAAAAGATAAATACATATGTACTATAAATAAATATATACAAATGCAGATAAAGAAATATATACACATTTTTAAAGAACAAGGACAATTTAATTGTTTCTAGAGATACTGAGATTTAATTGTTGCCTTTATTCAAACTAGGTAATCCAAATCAGGGTTTCCGAGTTATAGAACGTAGGTTAAAACTATGCATATAATATTGCTTTCTATCTCTAATGCATGTTTCAGATTTTTCATAAACAAGAACAAAAGCAATTTTATGTAAATATATATCACTAATATATTTTTTAAATAATTAACCTTCCTACCCTGAATGGGTCTAATCAACCCATCAACCCATAACTATAATTAATTTTATACGATTCGAACTAGAACTTTTTTCATAATGAAAGTCAAATAACAGATTCAGAGAAATAAGTCAATTAAATACATTAAAATGTTTTAAATAACAATTCTTGTGTGAAATCTTTTTATCAAGATTGAGTAAAATTTTAACAGGGTAGGAAGGTTACTAGCTTCACTTTTAATTAACTAGGCATTAATAGCTAGGAGCTAATATCTGAAAAAAAAAATCACCAAAAATTTCGTTAAATACTGCTGACTTTTTTTATTCTGGTAATTTTGACGATAGATGATTCTGTTTGTAGATGTAGTTTGATTGCTTACCATTATATTTGTATTTTGTTCATATTATCATGTTATTTATCTTTAAGTTTTAATTTCATTCTGGAATATTAGCGAGAAACTATTTTACTATATTTAACTATTTATCTGGATTTCAATGCAAAAGAATTAATCTTTCATGATCGATCTGCAAGCAACTGAGGTATTTTTATGAATAATTCATGCTTGAAAATTATTAAAAAAAATAAACATAAAACAATCAGCGAACTGAGGTGCATTTTTGAAATAAATTGTATTCCTTAACCCGGGAGAACGCGCGCTTTCCCAGTTATGAATGGTTTTAACTTTGAACTTTGCCACCAATAAAATCAAATTATAACAGTCTCTTTATTTAGACGCAGACAATTCTTTCAGATTTTGCGATAAAATAAGTTAAAGGTTACTTTAAAAAATTTTGTGGTTACAATTGTAAAAACCATACGCACTTCGGGTCTTTTAGGCCCTGCGCGCGTCCTCCCGGGTTAAAGCATTCTTTTCCCCATACGGGTGAGACAAAATTGAAATTGTTGGGCTACTATATGTTAAATTTATGTTTTATTTTATTTATTTATATTTATTTGTAAAGTTTTAATTTGGTTATCGTGAACTTTTTATTTTATTTTTATGGAACAAATTAGTTATTATTCCTCCGTAATGAAGGATAAAATTGAAAAAATTCATGCTTGAAAATTATTTTAAAACCCCATTAAATGAGTAAATTACAATACCGTTTTCAAATAAATTTTACTTGAAACTACTTGTTTTTCCGTCTTATGACGATGTAAAACTTCAAAATGTGCAATGTTTAGAAATTAAAAAAAAAAAAAAAAAATCTAGAATATAAATTTGCAAAACCGAAATTTAATCCAAAGATTTTGCCATCCTTAAAATGCCATTAAGATTTCAAATACCGTAATTTCGGGTGTATAAGCCGCAGATCAAACAATTCTTTTTCGACCCAGAATTTTTTAAGAAACAAATATAACTAGTTAGATCGCCGTAAATATTTGTCTTCAATCACTAAATAAGATTTCTGGGTCCAAAAAAAATTGTTTGATCCGCGGCTTATACACCCGAAATTACGGTAAGTGGATATGTTTTTATTTTGTAATGTAATACTATATATCAGATACAGATAATCGTAGGCTCATACAGTCACCAGCATTTACGAATAATAATTTTCGCCTGATGTAATGCAGTACTTATGGCAGATCCAGGGATTCATTGTTGTCTGGTGGTAATCAGGCTATGAGTTACAAATATCAGCTCTAAAAACATTTGTTTTTTAAACGGATATTATGTTTCTTTTTGCTAAATATTCCCTTACTCTATCAGGCATATATAGTACAGTTAATTTTTACAAATATATTTTAATAAGATGTCATTTTCTTCCTACATAATTCGTTTTCTAACAGGGCAGATGTCTTTCTTTGAAAAAAAATCGGCAAAATTTTGCACACAGATTTGAAAAAAAAAATAATAATAATACATATAAAATGGCGAATACGTATCCGTAACTCATTTACTTAGCCTCTCAATTGTCTGGCATGAATAAAACTGTATGTAAACATTAAAATATATGCTTTATAGCCTGGTGCAAACCGATTCCTAGCAATTGCAAAGTAGCTCCAGAATATGATAATAAGAAATCGAGTGGCGTTTCTCTTTCGCACAAATAAATAAGCTTTTTATCTTTTTTTTTCTTTTTGGCTGCTCAAAAACTATTAGAGAACACTACTCAAGTCGACTATTTATTTTTTATAAAAAGTGCTATTCGGTTCAAAATAATTTGATGCATTTGCATATAAACATGATATTTTGAATGAATCTGAAAGTATTTCCCTTTTGAGAAGTGACGTATTTTTTTCGAGGGCAGGGCATAAAAGTTTTAAACGAGAGTAAAATAATGGTATTATATATAAGGCATTTGTACCCTATATTGACAGGGCTCTCAATACGGACACCCCTAATATTTTTAAATGTAATGATTTTGATCGAGAGATGGCTAAACATTCTCGCGAAGAAAAGCAGTTGAAAAGATAATTAAGTCTGGAAAGTGTAAAAAAGCGCGCTGTTCGTCATTTAGGAGGAAACTTGTCGTTTAGAGATGTGCTGATTTTAGGGTAATTCCATGGGTTCGGTAGTGTAAGTCACATAACTTATTAATTGCTATACTTGTTAGCCACCGTTATTTTCGAAAAGTCTGCTTGGCCTTATTCAATTAATGAGAATGTGTCAATAAAATTAATAACATTTTTTCGTTCTATAATACTGGTAGCCAAAAATCGTAGCCTGTGACTTACACTACAAGTACTCATGGAAATAGCCTTTAATTACTTGTATGCTTAAATTCTGATTAGGTATGGTAAAAATACATTAAATGTTGAAACGTGGAGTATTTTAGAAAGCTAATAAAACATATTTTCGATTGCTATTGCATATTTTGCTTAAAATAATTTTCCTTATTCATTTGGTACAAGATTTAAGAAAACTACGCCCGATTCCCAATATGGACAGCTTATGTCCTCATCGACTACAACTGTAAGAAAGAAGAAAATTCAACGTTGCCAAGCAATAACTTGAAAAGTCATCAAAGTGGTAAAATTTTTTGTTCAATAAGATGCTATTTGAACAATCCCCCCAAAACCTTCCTCCAAGAAACCCTTGCAGAAAAATAAAAAGAAGCCCCCCCCCCTCAGTAGGATATCTGTTAGCGAAATCGTAGGTACCAATGGTATGACTTCCTCAACAAAAGAGAGCTGGTACTGCTTCTTTTGCACTATTGATGCTTTTTCAAACGTGCGGCCATGCATCACATGTGGCAGATATGTTCATGAAGATTATGTGGGACTTACTGCCCATGGTGAAAAAGTTTCTATTTGTCCATGCTGTGAGCATTGAGTAATAAGAGATGTAAATTCGCAGACAGATGCAATAAAGCTGAGCAAAACCAACAATATTACTTCATAATATTTACTAGTAACTAAGGGGCTTTACATGGGTCTTCGAAGGGTAAAAACCGAGAATGCCCCCCTTTCTAAAATGCATGTTCTGAAGATATTTACTGTCCCCCCTCCTCCTCGGAATACTTCAGGATACATTTTTTTATTTCCCTCTCCTCTAAAATACCTTGGAAAACTGGCTCTTCCATACACACTGTGTAGAAAGTGAATAAGGAAACACCTGTCCATAATAGGGACAGGTAGTTCCTTATATGGACAATTGTAAACATTTTTTGTTTTTGTCATTTAAATTAAACCAGAATAATTACAAGGTCGCTAATTTTAATAATGATAGTCAATAGTCCAAAGATAGTGGTCACATATTTTTGGAGTCCTATGACTTGTACATGAGGGTGAAAAAAATACATTTTTCTTAGGGTGTCCATATTTGGTACAGGTACCTTATATATGTTTGTGTAATCCAGTTTCAGCTTACACGTTCTATGCTATATATGAGGCATTCAGAAGTCAATCCGACAAACTCTATTAAAAAAAAATCAGGTAATGACAAGATTGAGTTGAAAATTTTCTGTGTATCCATACACTGCTTATGAATTACCATTGATTATGATACAATGAATGAGTATAATTAAAATATGTTGAAAAAATAGTAGCTTTTTTTATAGATAAATAACTTTGTAACGGAATGAGGGGTCTGGTGGGTGAATGAATACATAACTCGAGATATAAGTTAAAACCACAGTTTATTTAAACTGTTACTGCTCAGGGGAAGTGGAGCTTTCAGTTCATTAATTTCAACACTAGCCACAATATCAAAAGGATTAAACTCATAAATACACTCACAGCTCCGGCACTATACTCAGTCGGGGCACTTCAAATAAACTTCTCACTTAGGCTTCAGCTAAACTGCTAGATAAAAGCTTTATTAGAAAGCCCGTGGCTGTACAACACTCTTTATTAACTTTGATATACTCAATTTAATTAATACTATCTCTTACCAACGGCGATCTCCTTGAATAACTCTGCTCTGAATAAACTAAGTCGGCAAATGCTGCTGGCGGCTCACTGCAAAACTCCTTGCTATCTCACTGGAGGCTCAATAATCACTAGCTATAACTCCAATCTAATTCAAATTACTGCTTCTCCACACACTACTAGCGGGCTTGCGCCGCTACACACACTTAGCTGGCTTGCGCCGCTAGACGCACACGCCTTCACACTCAAAGCTTTTATATGCTGCAAACTGAGATACTATAAATTTGCATATTGCTTCTAACCGTGACATAACTTGTAGATCCGCGGAAGACACACACGCTCTAGAAAGTTAAAGTAAAAGAGAGGATAGATGTCGCTTCCACGCTACACTTGTTAAATCATTGACGTCACAATCTCACAAAACTGCTAGAGTGCCTTTATGCAAAGGACACTCCCTCACAACTTCAAATCTTTAAAATGAGCATTTTTATTTCATGGAATTCATCGAATTGACTTCTGAAAACATGATATTTTCTTATGTGCTGCTTAACCTTTTTCAACTCTTTCTCACTAAGTTCAAAAGAGCTCATAAATTGGGTTTCTCTATCAGTCTGCTGTTTGACTACCCGTGCTCTAACTATCTTAAATAAACTCAGATTTCCATATAAATAATTCATGTTTATAATGTCTATTTTAGCATGTTCGATATTGAAAATTAGGTTTATATTATTTACAGTTCATTTATAGTGACATAAACAATTATTCGTTACATTACAGATTATTTAAGTGAAATCGTTTGTGGTGCACTTCAATAATGTTACACTGTTTCAAACATATTGGAATTGATATAAATACTACTAATACTACTAGATTATTACAACTGCTATTCTTACAGAAGAACATGGCGTGAATGGCTTTATTATTCATTTATAGGAAATAAGTAGTTATATATCGCAGTGTAAATGGGTTAAGTGCTTAACAATGTAATATTTGCTAATTTAATTTTTTTTTACTATTAATTTTTCGGATTTCAACTGCACCTTGCTTGTCAATATTAGACAATAAAGTCAATAATTTATTTTAATGTACAAAGAATTCGAATACAGGACTGTCACTTAATTATAACTGTTAGAAGGGTGTTTTACGTTGTGATACGCGTTTTTGTATAACATTAATATTTTTCATGTTGCTTGGTGTGTATGAAACCTATAGATCATATACAGGGTAGGACAAAAGTCTCGAGTATATTTTGACGGAAATCGCTTTACAATTGTGCTCTGCCTTCCCTAACTGTTCTGAATTTTAGCATACATTGTAGCATTATAAATACAAACCTATATATCGAATATTGGGATGCACAAAAGAATTTGGATATTTTTCTGACGATTGATGGTAATTCATTAAATGATATATTCAACTCTATTATGCATTTTACAAATTGTTTCCTTAGATATAATTTTTCATCTTATTAAATGGCTAAGTTTTATTAAACTATTATGGAAATGTTGGAAAGTGCTACATAATCTATGCTTCAAGCATGATTTTTTTCTTTAGCCTGGCATTATACAATCTGTGGTTAAGAAAGAGCAATTGTATAATTTTCAATCAAAAAATAATGTAAATCTTATAAAAAATCTTATCAATTTCTTTATTGAAAAATAAATAAACAATTTGTATAATGAATCATATATTGTTGATTAATGCATATGAATTTTAAAAAAGATTTCAACGTAAATGAAATTTCACTTATATTCTACATTTTATGCAAGATATCCTGACCCAAAATCCAAAGTTAGAATTTCCATACCAAAGTAACTTTCAGTCGCTAATGCATGAAACTCTTCTTTTTGGATATCTAAAGGTCAAACAGCGTTTTATATTTCTTACAAAGTCAAATATATTTTCAGAAAATTATATCAGTTTCGGTTTTAAACCTAAGTTCTGGGAGACAGCTCAGCAAAGGATATCATTCGCAGAAAACTATTATAATTAAATATGTGTTCCAATTTTGTGAAAGGAAAACAAACTGTTTAACTATTAGTCACTAAAATGGGGATTTTAGAAATCCTTGAAAGTCAGGGATTTATTAATAAAAAATAACTTGCAGAAAGTTTTACGTTTTATGCAGTGGTAATTTTGGAAACTTAAATATTCTTTAAAATTTGGAATCTGTGATTTAAAAAAATCTTTAAAATTTGAATAAAATGATAATTTAAATGGTTTATACTTATAATGAAAGGGAAAATAACCAATTACATTTTGGAAAAAATCATAAAAATATTTTAGTATCATGCAGGAAAAGTATATATTCTTGTAATCAAGTTCAGGGCCCGACTAAGGATTTGAGGGGTCCCGATGCAATAATCTTTCTGTCTCTACTCTAGTCAAACTATAGAATTTTATGTGAGCAATATGGAAGTGAATAATACTAACCTCCATGCATATTGTGCGTATATAGGGGAAGATGGGGATACTTGAGCCATTTTTTAAATTTTAATTTTTAAAAATTTTTTAGAATTTCTTAGAACAAAATAAAATATTGAAAATGAAAATTTGATATTTTTTCTTCATTTGAAAACCACTTTCAATTAATTTTGAACTATTTTTCTATGTCTAATAAATTTTTACTTTTTCTTTTACATTGTGGCTCAAGTATCCCCATGGAGGGGATACTTGAGCCAGATGTCACATTCGCACCAGTATTTTGCAAAGAAAAAAACCGATTTACAATATACGCGAAAAAATGCATTAAACCTTTTTCAAATAAATTTGGTCGAATTTTCTGGTGTCGTTGTGACATTTCAGAATTAAAATTTTGTGGTAGAAAATTCTACCAGCAGAGCTCAAAGGGTTAATCACCATACTTTAAAAATGGTACCAAGGTATATGATTTCTTTTTTACATGTTCAGAACTATAAATATGTTACCATGTTGCCAGTTTTAGAAAGAAAAATTGAACAACTGTAGAGATAAAGGGGGTGGCTCAAGTATCCCCTATGCTCAAGTATCCCCACTCTCCCCTATACATTTTGTACCCAGTACTGCTCCCATCTGTATGCAGATATTCACAAAAAATGGTTACACCGAAAATATGCTAAAAAGATAATAATTCAAAAAGTGGTATATTGGTTGACACAAGACATTCTTTGCAAGATTTTACTTTGCTTATGTACATATGTTAAAAGATGTTTAAAAGAAAATATCCTAAACTGGTCATAATATTAATCGTTTTAACTTGCTATGTTAGGAGGAAAACTTTAATAAAGAATTTCTTTTGAAAACAATATAATTCTAAACTCTTATAATAAAATTTTAATTTACTCATTAGTTTTCTAATGATATATTTTGTTTTTTGCATGGGTAGATAGAAGGTACTGGAAGCATAGAGTGGAAAGTGGTTTATACTCCATTCCTAAATTTTTATCTGAATTTTGGTGACTGTTGACTAATTTTAATCATTTACACCCTTTAACCCCTTGAGGGGCGGCGGTATATATTATATACCACCTACGATCGATGAAGTTTTACACCAGAAAAATGTCATTAAATTTCCCTTTACTAACTTTGGTGGAAAACAGGCGTGAAAATGCTTATCCTCTTTTTGATATAACTTTTTTACAAATTTCCGGTGGGAGTTCAGAATTACACGAACGCAATTGCTTGCCCCTCAAAGGGTTAATGAAAAACCTAATTTCATTCATTAGGGTTTAAACAGAGGCATATCACAGCTGTGCCTCGCATGCCCTGCATCAGTCGGGCACGGATGAAGCTAGCACATGGGGATACGAAAATTTAGAAAGCAAATTAATGATAGGCTCAACATAATTATTTCTGTTTTGACCTTTAGAAATGAATTCAAAGTACCGTAAATTCGGGTGTATAAGCTGCGGATAAAACATTTCTTTTTCGACCCAGAATTTTTTAAGAAACAAATGTTACTACTTAGATCGACGTAAATATTTGTCTTCAATCACTAAATAAGATTTCTGGGTCCAAAAAGAATTGTTTGATCCGCGGCTTATACACCCGAAATTACGGTAAATATTATTTTAAAGCACTAAGACACTGGAAGTTTACTGGTTGATCCTGTAGAAACTGCTCATTTCATGACATTTCTTCTTTTCGTGAAACGTGGATTATAAAAGTATTTAAAAATTGTTTTATAAAGGTCTTTTTTTGTTTAATGAGCATGAGGTTGGTTGTGTTTATGATGGCCAATTTACAACACGAGGGGAATTAAAGGGGGCCGTAATATGAGGAGCTCCCTCCTAAAGAAACTTAACCCGTATTTACGCATGGAAATCCAAGCTTCAAAGAAAACCACGGAAAACTCCAAGCGATTAGTCCTACGACGCGATTGAGTTTGAGCCCAGAACCTTCAATCTACCAGTTACGAAGACAGAACTTTTTGGCCAGTGGTATGAGCAAAAGATTATAGCAGAATATGCAATAACTCAATAAAAGCTGACCAATATCTAGTTCTATAAAAGAACAAACTTTCTTTGAAAAACAAATCCAGCAATGTGATGCACATAAGACATATAACTACCCTCATAGAAACAGGCATGGCAGTCTAAGAAATTGCTATCGATTAAAAGCATGTTATTTTCTTTCTAAAATAAATATTATTCGTCATAAGAGTACATATTCTGGGCGTGACAGATTTTTCTTTCTTTCTTCTTCTTTTTATATTACGATTTCAATATTACGATTTTTAAAAATGAATTTTGTTAGTACGATGATTTGATTTTGAATACCATTTATTCATTTCTAGAATTTTCATTTGAATTCTAATGCAAAAATATTTTGATAGTTATTCATTTATTTTGCACATTCAAGCTCTATTTTTACCTTTTTCTTTTTTGTGGAAAAAAGCAATATTTTGTTGTATTAACACAGTAAGCACATTTTAATTTGCTTGAATTAGATTTGTTTACGAATGGATCAACAGCAAGAAAAATACTAATTTATTAGTTTTCTTATTGTTTTATGCAATTTTTTTAAATTATTAATACATTAAATATTAATTTGATTTGGACTATTGTGAAAGAAACTATCATAGTATTTTTATTTAGTAACGAATCCAATAGCTAAAATTTTAAAACATATCCGTTTGTAGGGCTTTCTTAAATGTCATTATTATTAAGTCATTAATGACTTCCTATGATGTGTGCACTAAGTCTACAACATAGTATTCAATATAAGTATGTCAAATGATTTTCAGAAAATATCAGTTTACACTACAACAGAAATATGTTTGTACATGTATATATTTATTTCCTAGTATCAGGGAGTATAGCCTTACTCATTTTAAAACCATCTTGCATTAACGAAGATTTCATTGAATTCTACTTTTTCTGCATAAATTAATTTAAAATTGAAGTTTCAGTTAAAAATAAATGCAGAGAATAGAAAATAAAAAAGAGTAAAACCACAAACAATTTCAAATTATTGAAATATCGTTTAAAATTATATAGCTTTATTAGCAAAATTATGTTCTTTATTTAAACATAAAATTAATCTTCAAGGGATTAAAAAGTTTTTGTTCCACTTGTTGCCCCAAATGCAGATCATAAAATAAAGGTTTTCATATGCATATCTATTTGCATTTGTTTAAATATTTTTTCTCATAAAAAAATATTAAACTGATTGAAAAAAACTAAGATAAAAACTTCTATTTAAACTATACATGTTTCGTACTATGTAAATTAAAATAAATTCTACTTCTCCCATAAAAAAGTAATTGAAATTCATTATATGAAGCAAATATCAAACACTAAATTACAATTTATCTTTAAAAAAGCGGGAAAAAATTGCAACTGTTAAAATCATTTATGATTATTGGTTTTCTTTGTTTTATATTTCGCATAAATATTTCTATCTGAGAAAACAACTTTTTTGTGTAAGATTTGGAATAGCAAAAAAAAGAAAAAAAAAAAAAACTTTTACAGTATTCAAAAGGAAGTTTCCTCCTGTCCATCTTTCCCACGCATATTGCAAATACTTTAGCATACAAATATAAAAGCATTTTGTTCAGCAATTCTCCTCCTGTACAAAAGCAAAAGATTAACTAATCACTCAAGACGGGGGAAAGCAAATTTTGTTTCGAATTTTTCCGTGTATGTTGACAGCTTTGAACAGAACTTATTACGGGAATTTTGTACTGGTAGCGAAAGATTTTTTTTTTCGAGTTTTCAATCGTTTGTCACCGATTTTTGAAAAAAGAAATTTTTGTCTAACCGATCAGAAATTCAGTTGCCAATACCATTGCCCGAATTAAATCATGCAATATTTACCAAAAAAGTTACTGGTGATAATAATAAATTATGATTGGCATATGGGATGCCCGTTCGTGCTATGGGCAAATCATGATTGGCAAAAACACGTTCCCCCTTATGACGTACGGGCAAATCAGGGAAGCGGTCAAGAACTGTCTTATGACTGGACAGTTTCGTCAAGATTTTGAAAAGCTTACCCACAGTCAAGGCTTGGAAATTTTATTTTTCCTGTGGTTATTCACAGAGATGCTTCTCACAGCCTCGGAAATTAAATTTAACAAATTATTTAATTATATATTTTGCAATATATTTTTGAGTCTAACCAGAGTCTTAAAAGTGTCTTCTAACCACATTTTCAGCCTTCCAACTTTAAACTAGTACATAATCTTTCCAGAAAATGGATTAATAGAAAAGTTTTTGTAATAATGTAAACGGGAAGCTTTCTAATTTTTTTGAAGAAGTACAAATTTTGAAACTTAAAAACCTCTAGAGGGAAAGAAAAGATGTAAGTTGCTTTATTAAATGCAAACTCTAATAAACTCCAAGGAATAAAGAGGAACAGATTAAAGATAAAAAATTCTCATGTACAGCACAAGATTTGCTAGCAAAAGCGAACAAGGTGATAAAGATAATCTTTATTTTTTGATACATTTCATTAAAAATTTAAAGTATTTTCGAAACACGTGAAGATTTTGATCTGTATGCTGATTAACAAATTGTCTGAAAAAAATATCGAAATGCATTAAAATATACTCTTTATTTGTAATAATATTCTTTATTATTAGCATTTATAACACTATTTATACAGTTGTTATATAATACATTTTAAAATTTTGATTTATGTGTTTTTTACTTGCCTTTTCAAAACCAGTTATGAAAGTGAAACACTTCTCAGAAAAAAAAAATTATATTTACTATTGAAGGAAGTTATATACTTTAATCAAATTTAAAATGTTAAAATCAAATATTTAAATAAAATCCAATTTTTTTGAAAATACGAAATAAAAAAATAAATAGCAGAGATATAAATGAAATTTTTAATTTCTAAGAACGAAAAAAATTGTTTAGGCGACACAAAATGTATAATATGAATTTATAGGTTTACTTAATATTTATTAATACTTACTACTTAATACTTAATAATTAGGCTTTACTTATACAGGTTCACTTAAAAGACGATTAAAATAATCAAATATAGATGTTAATAGTTTATTTTATTTAAAAACATCTTAGTACTTTCAATCCTTTAATCAGGCTCTTCATCCGAGAATATTTTCTTTATTTATACAAATACATCATTCCGTTTTAAAAATGAACGAGACTATAATTTTTATAGTGGAAAGTAGATATATTTATTAATTGCAGTCCATTTACTTTATTATTCCTCCCTGTGTTCATTAATAATAATATATACCTACTTTGTTCAAGTACGAATTTCACGCGCTGAAAAATATCCGCAATTTTTTTGTGTGAACGCTCAGGCCTAGTCTTAAGGGGCGGAGGTCTGACACTATGTGACGTAACTAAAATTTTAAAAAATACATGGATTGTATCATATATATATATATTACATGAACTGCATATTACACTTTTTATATATTTCATATTAACTGATAAGTGAAACAAATAAATTTATGTAGATACATTCGTTTTATTTTCTCTACTTTTTCCTATAAATACTCATTTTTTTCTGGTTCCATTTCCATGTGTATAACGTGTTTACAATCATAATGCATTCATGCATACTACTCCGAAATATATTTTTAACATTACCTCTCCGTATTCAACTTATTTTTGGTTAAAATCCTTTAAAATAGAGATTTTGATAACGTTCTTGCATGTCAACGAGGTAAAAAAAAATCTGTCTTTTTGAAATATGATAAAGGAGGAGAAAGAACTTTCTGCTGAAAAGAATTTTTTCTTATATTTGGGGCTGTTTGAATTCTATTACATTTCCTTGTGCCATATATATATATATATATATATATATATATATATATATATATATATATATATATAATGAAAGCGGTACATTATCAATATCTTAAACACGAGACATGAATTACACAAATCGTAAGTTAATCCTTTAACTGATCAATATTTTTGAAAAAAACTTTCAAATAATGTCTATTTTTTTCCATGTATTTTACAGAATTTATAATGTTTTATCACCGGTTTTTAGAAACATAAATCGTTACCTAATTGAATCAAACAAATGTGCGGAATAAGTAATGCAAAATTTCCAAGAAAAAATTTACTGGTGAAAGTAATAAATCAATTTTGGTATATGGATGCCCATACGTGGTACGTTCAAATCATTGCTGGCAAAAACGCATTCCTGTATGACCGGCCAAATAATGGGAAACGGTTGAATGTAAATGGTATCGTGTGTCACAAAAACAATTTTTTTTTGATTATTTTATGCACTTTTTTATAACAGATGTTCTTTATTAATTTTTACTTTATCCTATTAAATAACATTTTAAAATTAAAAAACTAATTTTGTTTAATCATTTTATGTTTTATTTCTTCAGGGGTAAAGTTGCAAGCTATGAGTCGCAATTTTTTTATCGTCAATTTAATTTAATTTTGGATGTATCAGCTACATTTATGAAAGCTTTTAATTAGCGACACAGAATTTTTAGCAATGACTATGAACGGCTTATTCAAATCTGTTATTTTTTAGTAGTTTATATGAGAAATCCTTTATGAAATGTAAGTGGTTCAATTCATTAAGGGTATTCTTAAATAAAAGAGGGAAACTTTATGACATAAGTGTTAATTTATTTTTGTTAAAAATGCATGAAACTAGCAGGTGTTGTTCTTCAGAAACTATATCATCGCACTCATTTCCCATTTTATTTCAAAACCAATAGATCTTTCAGAAAATTGTATCAAAGTGGGCGTTTTGAACCAAATTTCTCGACAGAAGCAGTATAACAAGTTAACGGAGGGAGAAAACTTGTCACGCGATCAAAAACATTTATAACTCAATGTGTAATTTATTGATAAAAAATCTGTCTTCCTATTTTATATCTTTCTGTTAAAAAATGTATTGTGAATATGTCAAAACGTTTTGCAGTTGTTAAGCAGGTGAATTGAAAATAGTCTTAAACAGTTTCGTTTAGAAGTGATTTATACGTAGTGTGATTCAAAATTTTGAGGAAAAGTTGTAAAACACGGAAGCATATCCACCTTCAAAATAGTACTGGCAGTAGGCATCGTAATACACTGGCAGTAGGCATCGTAATACACTGGCAGTAGTGTAGTAGATACACTACTACACTATCGTCACCTTGAGTGACGATACACTACTGCCAGTGTTGGTATAACTTCTAGAAGCATCGCTGGAAGCCATTTTTAGCAACCTGCCATAAGGTGTCCTGCGATGTTGTTTTCACCGCATCTGATCCTAAAAATGACGTCAATGCAAATGTTTTTCATTGGTGGGAACAGGTAAAAGTCACACGGGGCTATGTCCAGTTGATAGAAGAGGATGTGAAAGCACATCAGTGTGAGTTTTGACGAGGGATTGTTTAAACAGATGGTATCGATGTGGTGGTACGTTCTCAAGCAGAAAGTACCAGTGTATCACCTAAGAGAAAGCTGTCCAACGCGTTTATCGTCTTCAATTGATTATCGGTCCTCTTTGAAACGTTGATAACATTCATAAACATTGTGTCTCAGCACGGTAGATTCATCGTACATATTTCTCAGCATTTTCAATGTCTCCATTGTTGTTTTATCTAATCGTTGACATAATTTAACCCATTGGTGCCTAGCGTCCCTTTTTAGGGACGCTTCAAAAGGTGCATTCAGCACTGTTTTTGACACCGGTAAAAAAGAAAAGCAATAACTATTTTATTTAAATGATGCATTTTCGTGATTAATGAACTAAACTTAAATCTTCTAAAAATACTGGTGCCAACCAAATAAAATTTACGCAAAAGATGCTGGGCACAAATGGGTTAATGCTGCGACGCTGTCCAAGTAAAGCCATCTTTATTTCCTCGCGGAGCAAAGATAACAAACTTCGAAAGATAACAGCTGCGTGTGCGGTTCGGTCACATGACATAGACTGAACCAACATGAACAAGTAGGGGAGTGTTGGGAAAATACATTTTAGGTGGTTTTATTCTAGGCACTTGCTTTCATTGTCAATAATAGCCGTAATATCCGAAATTTTAATCGTACTACGTTATTTAATACATATATATAATACAGTGTCACTCAGTTTTGATACAAAGCGTTGTTGTTCATTCGTTTTATAAATTCCAAAGTAGGATTCAGATTTAATAAAAGTATTATAAGAGTCTCCCTACCATCTATTATAACAACATTTATTTTTAAATATTATTAAAACATGGGGACAAAATGTAATTCTACTTAAGCGCACCAATTTCTAGATAACAATTTGCCTAGAGATTTTAAATAATTATGCTAGATAAAATTTGAGTACAGATTTGAAATAATTATTTTAAAATTTTGAATAATAAATGTAACCGAAATGATAGCTTTAACATACGCGCACTTGTTTTTTTTTTTTTTTTTTTTTTTTTTTTTTTTTTTTTTTTTTTTTTTTGCTTTATAAAATTAAATTAAAATATAATAAGAAATTTATATCAAATGTAAATGGTTATGAACAATAACAGTCCGCTTTTCTGCAATTTAAAATAACATTTGAAATTTGAGATGCAATTTGGGATAATCTGTTATTTTTAAAGACGTACTAGAAATTTTGGATTGCAAAAAATTAAGTAGACTTTTAAAATTTATGTGGTCTTTCAATGTAAAAACAAGAGTGGAAGAAAAGTGAAAACCCCTGGAAAAATACAGAAAGAGATTAATATAAAAGGATGTAAATGATATTAATGACAGTCTCGCAAACAAAGAAAGACAAATAAGAATGTGCGACTATCGACATTTTCCACTTTCACGTTTTCATATGTCATAATTTTACTGCTTTTAACATATGCAAAATGGTGGTGTGATATTAAAGTCCCTTACCGTCTTTTATGGTAGTTGAACATAACGCTATTGTAAAATTATATTCAAATTACTTCCAACAGTAACATAACTATTTTTAAGGAGAGGTTCTACTTCTTTGGGTGAATTTTTCCATTTTTATAATTATGATTTTTTTACTTCAATTACTTTTGCAGAATGTAGCCTTACACTGTTAAAAATCTGCAGCTGTAGCTGCATTCTGACTCAACCGCTTTTATAAAAAACGGTTGCTTTACTATTTTATTGACCCTTTTCTTTGACCGGAAATAAGATAGCCTGTAAAGACGGTGGAGTAATTACACAGCTACAGCTGCAGAATAACGGTTCAAAATGGTTTCGCGACATTCCAATCCCTTATCATCTTTTATGCTAGTTGAACATAACGCTATTGTAAAATTTTAAACTTGTTTTTACCGATACCATCTTTTTCAGATTTGCGATAATTTTTCTCAAGTTACCATTGGACCGACTTTAGTTATTTTTTATTATTAAAATGGGGGAGGGGGGTATAAAAAAACTTATTTCAATAATAAATTTTTTTATTAAGGAACTAAGAATGATCGTTTAGGGCAGATCTTTTAGAACTAAAAAGAATCATTTCCATTGATTAATTACTTTTCCGAGCTCACTAAAGAATTATAAAACAAAATTAGATTATATGTGCATTTTACAGCCAGTTTGTTAAAAATCAACGTTTGAAACATAACTTTGGTAAGTTCCAAAGAACTTAGTAGCTTTCATAATGTGGCGACCGAATATGTTTTAGATGCAAGTGACTGTAGAAAAATGGCCACACAATCAGATGTTTATGGCTTGCACCTGCACTGAAAAAAATATAATTCTACACTGTATTAAAATTTGTAAAGATACTAAATTTTTTCTGGGAAACGGGGATTCCAATAACTTTCTATGTAACTGCAATAACTGTAACTGTAAATCAAAAAATATGTAAGGTTACTCAGATTTATTTAGTAAACTGGGATACCTACAATTTTTTATACTACTACAACACCGATCACAGATAATATTTTTGTAATATTACTGCCATTTTAGTAGATTCCTACGTAAAGCTACAGTAATCTGAAACTTTATAAAAAGTAGCTTTGTAGATTTACAACTATTTTGTACAGTGTACAGATAAATTTTTAGATATATATATTTCAGTATACGGATTTCCATAATTTTACACCTTTAGAATTACATATTTTTTTTACAGTGCACAAATGTAAACTTGCAAAAATATGTATGCTTACTAAAATTTCATCTGTGCACTATACAAAAAAGCTGTAAATCTACAAATCTAATTTTTATAAAACTACAAAAATCTGTTGCTTTAGAAAAGAATCTACTAAAATTGCAATGATCTTGCTAAAATTTTATATGTAACCCGCGTTGCAGTTACAAAAAATTTTCAGTTTCCTATAAACTTCTTAGTTACAGAAGTTTTGATTTACATTGTAAAAGTGTATACGTTACATGAATTTTTGTTGTTGCCCTTACATAAAAAAGTTTAGGCATTGCTGTTACACGAAAATTATTAGTAATTTTACAGATTTTTTTTTTTTTTTTTACAGTGTACAAATATTCTCCGTCGCAGAAGACGTATTATTCTTTTTATACGCAAAAATTTAACTATATTAGTGAGATAAATATTCAGAAAGTACGAAGGTTAAAATTTTTGCACTTTTTGAATATTTTTCTTTGTAACCCAAAATAGATCGTAAGAAATAACATGAATTTTAGGCCAATGACAGAGATATTTGGATTAACCATGTAAGTTTAACTTATATCATACGGTATTATAAAGGGGGATAACAATATGTATCAATCTTCTATTAAAAAAGTTACTAAAAAATATCATTTTCAATGCTTTCACTAAGTAGAGTAAGCATTTAATATTGATTTTCTCTTCATGGAAATTTTTCTTCGATATTTTTTCATAAATGTAGAAATTTCAATTGAAATTCTTTCTTTTATCTTGCGTAATAGCTTTTATAAGGAAAGAATTAGAAAATGAAAAAGAAATAATTTTTGAACGTCTAGAATTATTACTCGATATTTTATCGAAAATTGTTTTTCATTGAATTGAGAAGTCATGTAGAAATAGAATATTATAAATTCAGACATTATAAGAATTCATGCATCATTTCGAACATTAGATCATGGCTTCAAGTATTTTTAGTCAAGAAATTTATTATATTATAAGGTAGGGGTGCACAACCTGTGGCCCGCGGGCCAAAATGGTACCACTGTTTTCATTCAGAATAATTTTCCTTATAATAATAACAGAAACTTTGCTATTAAATAAAACAAGCGTCACTTTTCAAATATTCTGGTGGCAAACTATTTTCTGGCAAAAAGGTTGTGCATCACTATTATAAGGGAAAGTAGTAATTAAAGAATTAGTAGTAGTTCAATTATAGTTAGTATAATTCAGGGATGAGATTTCTGCTTTTTTGCACACCAGTAAAATCTTAGAGAACACGCTATATTTTTAAATCGGAACATTTTTTGTGATTAAAAAAAAAACATTTTCTCTAAGATTTTACTGGTGTCCAAAAAAGCGGAAATCTCATCCCTAATAATTATATATAATTAGAAATTCATTAAAGAAAATAAATTTAAAAGGTTTGATAAAATTAATTTAAAATTCAAAAATATCCAATAAATATTACTTACAGTAGGGATGTAAATCCTGTTTGCGAGAAAACCATTTGCCACCTCACTGTTCAGAAAGCAAACTTCGATGAATTTAAGAGCCATTATTTTGAAATTCAGACAAAAAAGTGATATTTTGACTGTTGTATTTTTTAATTGGCTTCATATTTTTTAATGTTGAAGTAGGTCATACTTAATGAATTTTGCGCAATTCTAAAGCTCAAAAAAATTTCCCTTTACTGTAGAAAATGCCAAAGTTCAAGGTTGTGAATTTCATTTTTCCTGAAAATGATTTACCAGTAATTGGTTACTGATTTATAAATCTTTTAGATTAAGCTGTGGTTGGTTTACGGCTTCAAAATATCCAAACAATACATTGAAACCAGAATTTTGCACACAGAAATTTCAGTTAAAACTAAAAACGAAAAAATGCCAACGTTAAAGAAAAAAATGGTTAACGAAAAATATGACAGAATATACACTGCTCAAAACAATTAAAGGATATTTGAAGTTTTACATAAAATAAAGATATAAACGAATTTTTTTTTTCCGAAAATAGAAGAAGAGAATCACAAATGCAAATTTTTCTGGTTTTCAAACTGTGGAGTATGAAAATTTTGAGTTCGACGTCAAAAACGTCGCTTCAGCGGCAGCGAATGAAATTTGACTTTCAACTGGATAAAAGAGAATGAAGACAAGGATGATCGGCATTCAGTGATTGCTTTGTTTCGATGAGTACGCTGTCTCAGCGAAGTCATTTGACAGATTCAGAAGCTTGGAGAATTGTTAGTAGGTTAGAAGGGGGCCAAACTCAAGCAAAAGTAGCGCAAGCCATTGGAGTGCCACAAAGTGTCATTTCCAGGATCTGGAACCGTTTTTTGGAGAGTGGATGTGCAGGCCGAAGACCAGGGCAAGGTCGTAGACGGGCAACAACGCCCAATGAAGATCGGTATTTAGCGTTAACAGCTCGGAGACACCGAAACATGAACGCTACTCTTCTCCAACAACACCTTCGCTCGGCTACAGGCACCACGATTTCAACTCAGACTGTCCGAAACCGGCTCCATGCTGTAGGTCTGTATGCTCACCGACAGATGGTATGTGTTAGATTAACATCAAGGCATCGTCGCGACCGCAGGGAGTGGGCAACCGAGCATGTCAACTGGAGGAGAAATGAATGGAGCAATATTCTGTTTTCTGACGAGTCCCGGTTTTCTGTGCATCCGGATAATAGGCGTATTTTCATCTGGAGGGACCGTGGCAGTAGGAATAATCCTGCGTTCGTGCACGAAAGTGTCAGATTTGGTGGTGGAGGAGTGTTGGTGTATGGTGGCGTCTCCATTGATGGGCGCACTGACCTCTACATCATTCGAGATGGAGCTCTGACTGGTCGCCGATAGGGATGAGATCCTCAGACCTATTGTAGTCCCTTACGCTGCAGCAATCGGAGATAACTTCATTTTAATGGACGATAATTGCAGGCCACATCGTGCAAACCTGGTGGAAGATTTCTTTTTCGAGGAAGGAATCGTTCGAATGGAATGGCCAGAGTGTTCTCCAGACATGAATCCAATCGAGCACGTTTGGGACGCTCTAGGAAGACGAGTTTCTGGCCTCCAACAACCCCCACAAACTCTCCAAGAACTGGAAAGAGCTCTTCTGGAAGAATGGGGCAGAATACCCCAACTCGTCATTAATAGCCTCATTGAATCCATGCCAAAAAGGTGTTCAACGTTGCTGGCCGCCCGTGGAAACCATACCCCCTACTGAAAAGGATTTTCTTTGAAGAAAACACCTTTTCTTATTCTTTTTTCTCATATGCACAAATTGTGTTTTTTTCCTTTTGTACACAAATGCGCAATAAAATGTATTTTTTTCTGCCAAACTTTGTAATTTATTCTCATATAACCTACTATGTCTGTCGACCATGTATCAATCAGCTAAAAAGTTTCCCAGATACAAAATCCACCTAAAACTGCAATATCCTTTAATTGTTTTGAGCAGTGTATTTTAAAATAAATTTGGTTGAGTGTTCCGGTTCCAGTGTGACATTTAGAGATTAAAATTTAGTGAGGAAATATTCATCCACTAGAGCTCAAAGGATTAAGAAGAATAGCATCTGAGAAATCAATATCTTAGCTTGTGTAAATTAGTTATTACACTGTAAAAACTATTAAGAAAGTTTCCGAAAATTGCGGAGAAAGATTAAAAAACATATTTCTTAAATGCATCTTTAAATCTCAGAAAAATATTAGTGTATCAGGCATCTAAAATATAGGAAAATTTTTAGTAATCGTAGGTAACATGTAAACGATCATGTTATATTTTCGTAAACATTTTTGCTAGATCATTATTTTTTACAATTATGAATTTTTATTATATAATTTGTAATTGATACTGATCCATATTACTTTGTAACTATCAATGTTCACCAAATCATGCAGAAACAAATCAACTGCTTATAAATATTGTTCATAAAATACATTCTCAATGGATATCTAAAAATAATATAAAAATTCTACATGCTAAATTACATCATCAAGATAGCAGTGAATTATGAAACTATTTAACAAAGTAAAAAATAGTTTTAATTTTATGTATTTTCGCACATTACTAACATATCTATTTAAACATTTATGTTTAGCCACCATTTTATCAAATAGCCAAAAGCAATATAGAAATTTATAACAGATTTAAAAATGGTAAGTAATCGGGCCGGTTTTGAAATTTAATACGAAAAATAAGTTTTTAAAATTTTAAAAGCCTCGAAAGAGTGAAAATAAAGTTACTTTTTCTAATCCAAAGTCTAATAAGCTTCAAAGAATAAAAAAGAACTTATCAAAAGATAAATATTTTTATGTGTAATATACGGATTAACAGGAAATCGAGTAAGTTTATTAAGTTAATATCTGTTTTCTGCTATATTTGTTGAAGTTTTAATAGTATGACATAAATTCTTAATACACGAAGTTTAAGTCCAAAAGGCCGATTAACAGTTTGTTTCTAAAAGAAAAAATTCTCATATTTAATGGCAGCAAAATTTTTTATTAATGAAAATGCATTCTTTATACTTTTACTAAAGAAATTGCTATTATCAATGAATAATAAAAAAAATCGTGTTATTAAGCTAAATAAATTATCAATAAATGCAATAATTTATTTCGTATATTAGCCTTAAGTTTGAATTTTAGTTTTTTACCGTAATAATAATACGAATTTTGTATGAAAGTGCTCAACTATACAATTTAACTAAATATTTGGTCTGATCCCCAAAGATTTTTTTTATCGTTTAGTAACAAAGAATATCCTTTTTCTGTAACGATTTTTTAAGATTCATAAAAATATGTTTATATTCTTAAGATTAAATTACCTCAAAGAGGTATACTAGCAAATTTTTATATGCAAAATTCACAGATTTGACTCAAATTCTTCAGACCTATTAAATCGTTAACTTATACGATATCATTCAATTACCGTAATTTCGGGTGTATAAGCCGCAGCTCAAACATTTCTTTTTAGACCCAGAAATCTTATTTAATGATTGAAGAGATATATTTACGGCGATCTGACTAGTTATATTTGTTTTTTAAAAATTTCTGGGTCGAAAAAGAATTGTTTGAGCTGCGGCTTATACACCCGAAATTACGGTACATTATTAACATTTTGGTGTTCCTAGAGTTTCAAAACCAACGTTAAATTGAAATTAAAGATTCATTAAATTTATGTTAGTAAAATTATCCATAGAGTCCAAAACATAATTACAGTGTATCCCACATAAACAAAGCCACCGTGATTTTGTGCCATAATTAAATAAGAAACAAACCAGTGTGAACGAAACAAATATGATAAGAAATTTTATATCCAAATACATATTTTCAAGGAGTAACTCACTCCCTGACTCACCTAGACAGGAAAAAACTGAATGTAAAAAAAGAGAAATAAAGCCGCTACAGTTAATAGTCAATATATCTGCTATGTTTATATATGACATGGAATACACGATAGGGCATACCATTTGCCAATCTCTGGAAGATAGTATCATTAATATTATCTCCGGCTTCAATGATGAAGGCCTACGGTTCTGCCATAGAATAAAATTTTCTCCAAAAGAAAGCACGGCGGAGGCTTGTTAATAGTGTTGGAATGCTTCGGCTATGGTGGTAAACTTAAACTGGCTCTTTCCTCAGACCGCAAGTTCACCACCAATTACCAATAATTGCTAGAAACTCATTTATTGCCAATAGAAGAGAGAATTGGTGGCCCAAGTTTGGTTTTACAGCATAGAAACACACCCCAATAACTTCTGCAAAATCCTTCTAGGAATGGTTTTTGGATAAATGGGGACATGTCATAAAATAGCTTGCCCTGTACCTTCCTCTCATTCTCGAAGAAAATGTGTGGAATATCCACTAGAGCTTTATATTTTAATGAGAGACATTTCAAGTCTGTTGCAGAACTGAAGGCCGCCATCATTGGGTCCTGGAATAATATTGATGATACTGTCTTCCATGAATTGGTAAATGATATGCCACATCGTATATATTTTAAGTCATCTATAAGAATTGATGATATATGGACATTTGACAGGGAGTGAGTTACTCCTTGTAAATATGCATATTTATATAGACTTTCTTGACATATTTATTTCGTTCTCATGGGTTTGTTTCATAAGTCATTGTCTCATGGGTGTCCAATTATGGCACAAAATCATACGGTGGGACACATTGTCAATGTTTACAGTCAGCCTAAAAGATATATGAAAACAATCATTTTTCGTTTCTCCAAACTTTTATTTGAGCTAATAATAAAAATATGGATAGTTTTTTTGTTTCAATTTCTGATAATATTTAACGTAATTTAATATTTTGTAACAAACACGTTCATGAACAGAAGAGCATGTCAAAAAATTGCGTAAATCTTACGAGAAATGATGCTACAAAGGTGTTTGATTGGATTCAGTTCAGGGACATGCGCCTCACAATCGAAAATAGCAGCATTTTGAGAGTTAAACCAGGTTTTTTTGCTTTGTATGCAAAATGAATACCGGGATTATCGTGCTCAAATATATACTTTGGAACAGTTAAATGTCAACCAAATGGCGGTAATGTGTTCTTGAATGTATGTATGTAGTCTTGCGCTGCTTGGAGACCATATAGAAATTCCAGAGATTCTTGAACATTAATGAAAACGAGGCCCAGATCATAAATGTGGGTCCTCCTTGTTTATGACTAAAGAAAGTCCAAGTCTCTTTATACAAGTCGTGACAATAGTCTGCCCCCCATCTGAATCATCAAAATTACGCCTTCTTTACAACGCTAGATATCACAGTACATGACTTGGTACACAACTTTGTCACAGTACATGACTTGGGACACAAGTTATTACACAAGTTTGTTTGCTCACTAAATTGTCATCAATTTGAAGTGAGATTTCAAAGCTGGTTGTTTTACCATTTTCATATAAACTATTTTTTCTCTTTATTTAAGTCAGCTACGAACCGTTTCCGTTGACACAGAAAGTCCCGAATCATTTTAACCCCTTGCGGCGCGGTGGTGTATCTATGAAATTTTAATTTTAATTTCCAAACGCCACATTGGCACATTGGATTTTAGTAAAAAAAAAATTACGATTTATTGAATGCGTGAAGTATAGATTTTCACTAATAAAGTTGTTTCTAAATTCCGGTGTCAGTCATTAATTTCACCACTTAAGCAATGTATTTGACCTGCGCCGCAAAGGGTTAATGGGTAATTCCATGCATGCCTGTAACGTGTGTCACGCACTACGATTTTTTCTACCTATATTTTTAACTGAAAAATGAGATTTATTTTAACGCGAATACCTCATTAATTGAATTAAGTCAAGAAAACTTTTTGAAAATAACGGTGGAAAACAATTTCACAGTTATAATCTTCGTGACTCACGTTACAAAACCTCATGGATTGACCCTAATAGGTCTAGAAATTATCATTAGTGTAAATGCCAGTTTATGGACCCTTCTATAATTTCGTTTTCAGGTCGCACGAGGTCTTCCAGTTCTATATACTTCTTTGAAAGAGTCACCCTGAGAAAAAACTTCATAGACAGAGTTTTTTAGCTGAAATTACAATTACATTACAATTAGCTGAAATTTCTACACCAGTCTTCCTTTTCGATGTCAGTTTCCATATTTAGATTACTTCATCTGACCGAATATTTCTAGCTCGCAGCATCTTCACTAACCAATTTTATTGTGAGAACCTCTTTGATACTTCATGCTGTGATGTGTTAAATTTGAAATTTGTAATTTTCCATGAACCGTTGCCGAAAATAATGAAAGTGTCTAAACCATTGCAGTATGCGAATTTCACTTTTTCAGTAAAATTAAATTTATCTTATAATAAAACTATTGTTTCCGTACTAAAAGTCTTATAATATATTTAAAAATCTGTAAAGCCATCTGTATAATTCAAGAGTTTCTATTTTTTTATTTAAAGATCATCATATTAAAGATCAAGATAAAGTATATCACAAGTGTTTATACTTTTGCTGAGGGCTGTATAGCAATGATTTTTTTATGGAAAAATATTTTTACGAAGGGTTAATATTGCTTCGTATGAGGCATGGTGAACAATTTATTCTATTCGATTGAACAAGTAACAGAATAATGAATTGACTTCTTAATGGTCATAAGATAACCAACCAGTCTTTTTTATCCTGATTGAGCATTCACAATCGTTTCTAGAAATATGATGTGGTTGAACATACATTGTGGATTAGGAAAAGTATATTAGTTTTTGTATTTTCTTTTCGAAATTTCAGTAGCGTTTTAGAATTCGGTACGCATCGCTTTATTTACCGTATTTTAAGACTAACTTATGTAGCAATATCCTTTCGTGTAATTCACTCTAAATAAAATTATAAGTGCTAGTGATTACGCATATCCAATCCCACTTTTTCCTAACAGTAATGCGTGCCATACTTGATCGATAAAACCTATGTATTACTTTCACGGCAGAATAATGCTAGTTTTCCTTATAACTGAAGTAATAAAATGACCATATTGAGTATATAAAGACAAGCTATTGAATATTTATTTAATTTGAATTCATTTGGAATATTTAATACATACTTTCCCCATATTTAATAATGCTAATTTTATCATCGCCAAGAATTATTTTATCAGGAACAAAAGTGCCTAAGAAGCTCAAAAGTTTCGCAATTTATTTTAAAAGGAAAACATTGTTTTTCTGTGTAGATCCTTCAAACATACCTTTGGAACTTTTATAATAAAGTCTCAAAATCATCTAGAGAAGTTCCATTTCCGAAATAATGGCCAAGAAAGCAAATATTGCTGAACAAGCAGACTAAGAAACAATACCGAATTCATTGCTGAGCTAAAGCTAACCTAAATGAACTATAGTTGTTGTTCGTGCAAGACAAAAACACGCAAAGGATCAACAATTGAATTGTTAAGCAAGATTATTCAATGGATTAATAAGGTTTGTAAGCTTCAAGGATCTGTTATCACAATTTTTGTAAAATAATATTTGAGTTATTTAACGTAAAAATACTATTTACAGATATACGAGCAGTACTTTAGGATAATTCATGTAGTAAAGCACCTAAAATCCCCTGAAGCGTACGAACTGTGATTAATTTAGTAAAAAGCAAAAACTAATTACCGGGTAATTCCACGAGCACTTGTCGTGTAAGTCACATTTTTAGCAACTGCTAAATTGTTGGCCACCGTTTTTTTCGAAAGGTTTGCATGGGCTTATTCAATCAATGAAATATCTCTGATAAAATAAGTCACATTTTTCCGTTCTAAAATACTGGTATCCAAAATCGTAGTATGTGACTTACACGACATGTGTTCATGGAATTACCCTACCGTAATTTCGGGTGTATAAGCCGCGGATCAAACAATTCTTTTTGGAACCAGAAATCTTATTTAGTGATTGAAGACAAATATTTACGGCGATCTAACTAGTTATATTTGTTTCTTCAAAAATTCTGGGTCGGAAAAGAATTGTTTGAGCTGCGGCTTATACACCCGAAATTACGGTACCTATTATGTTCTTCCAATCTCATACCTTTCGACTATTTTTGAAATGTTGTGCAAATCAATTCTGCTTTACTTTTGTTAAAAATAAGATTAGCGAAATGAACTCGCATAAAAATATTAGTTACTTTTTCGTTTAACTAGCCAACATATATGCTAATACACCATTTATTTCAAATCTGATAGTGCAAAGAAAATTTATTGCAAACCCTGGCCAAGCATCGTAATTAGTTATTTAGTGAACATGACTCATACTTTTTTTTATTATTATGCAACCAGAAACTCGCAAAACATCTCAAATTGCTATTTTTAAAATATAAAATGTTTATAATTAAATAACAATTTAGTTTTAGTACTAAAGATGAGATGGAATCTACCATTTGGCAGCTCCTGGATGATAAGGAAGCTGTAATAAAGTTTTCATAATTTTAAAATTATGCATAAAAAAATTTATGTTTAAAAACCATGAACTTCGAAAACTGTTGACATGTTTACAGCAGTGTTAAGAGCCTTTAGAATTTTATGTCTCTGGTAAAAAAATCATTTTCTTTTTTACGTACAAATACTGGATTTGAGAAAATTTCGAATTCCAGCTTATGATGGACTTACGTATTTCAGGAAGCAGAGATACCAAAAACTTATTTTTGCAAAATGTCTGTCTGTGTGTCTGCGACTCTGCCCTCTGTCTGACTATGTGCATGTAACACAAATTTTGAGGGCGCTCTATCTCAAGGCCTAATGCATGAAATTTAATAAAATAATATATTCAGTTATTTCCTGATATAAATTGGTGCTGATTAGTTTTTGGTGTAAATTGTTCAACAGGTGGCGTTTCTATGTGGTAGTTTTTATGATCCAGCTAAATCACCAGAACTAATGCACGGATTTTTATAAAACTACAGATTCAGCATGACTTGATGTTTTTTTTTTTACATTTTGATGTAAATCACTCAACAGATGGCGCTGCTATGCTGCAATTTTTACAAGTTGTGCAGTTGTTCAATCTCCAGAACTAATACACGGATTTTCATCAATTTTCAGATTAAGTTACTCATTAACATAAATAGACGTTTTCCACTTATTTGTGTAAATAGCTCAACATATGACGCTGCTACGAGAACTTTATCTGAAGAATTAATTCAAGGATTTTCATCAAACTTCAGATGTAGTTAGCTCTTAACATGGCTTGCCGTTGTTTCCAATTTTGTGTAAATCGTCCAAAATGTGGCACTGATATGTGGCATTTTTCAAGATTTACGCAACAGCTATATCTCAATATTAATAAAATACTCAAAATAATCATTTTTCTTTCTTTTTTACTTTCTTCTATCTTTACAAGAAGAAACTACTGGATTCGTGAAAATTTTGACTTCCGGTTGACAATGGATTTACACGTTCCATGAAGCATAAATGAAAAAAAAAACTTGTAAAATGTCTGTCTGTGAGTTTGTGGTTCTGTGACTCTGTGTGTCTGTCTGTACATGACATAAGTTTTGTGGGCGCTCTATTTCAAGAACTAATGCACGGAACTTAATAAAAATTTATATTCTGGTAGTCAATGATATAAATTGATGCCGATTTGTTTTTGGTTATAATCACTCAACTAGTGATCCTCCTGTACTGCATTTTTCAAGTTTTACGCATCATATATACCTCAATAACAAATGGACGGATTCCCATCAGACTTCAGATTCAGTTATTTCTGTATATGAAGTAATGCTGTTTGCATTTTGGTGTAAATTGTTTTAGAAGAGGCGCTGCCATGCTGCATTTTTCATGATTCTCGGACTAGCTCTATCTCAAAATCTAATGTATGAATTTTATTAAAAAATTCCATTCAGGTATTTCCTGATATAGATTCATGCTGATTCATTTTTGGTGCAAATCGCTCCACAGGTGACGCTGCTATGCTACATATTTTACGATTTACGCAATAGCTCTATCTCAATAATTATAGTCCTCAAACTTCTGATTCAGTTAGTCCTTGATATGAATTGATGTTGTTTGCATTTTGGTGTGAATCTCTCCACATGTGGTGCTGCTATGATGCCTTTTTTATGATTTCCGCAATAGCTCAATCGTAATAATTAATGCACTAATTTTCAAAATACTCTAGGTTCAGTAAATCCCTGATATGAACTAGTTCTGTTTATATTTTGGTGTCAATATCCTAACAGGTGGCACTGCTATGCTGGGTTTTCCCGATTCCTGCAATATCTCTATCGGAAGAATGAATGCACGAAATTCTTCATTAATTTTCAAATTCAGGTACAGATTGATAAATATTATTGAAGTTTATGTTTTGGTATAAATAGCCCACCAAGTGGTACTTTTATGTTGCATTTTTCCCGATATTCGCAACAGTCCTATTTAAAGAACTAATATACGGAATGTTATACCTTTAGAATCCTCACGACGAGCACAGATTGTCAATTAATTTTGGCAGTGTGGTAACGACTTTTAAAGTATTAACATGTATGAGACAAAAGAAAGATTTGAGATTGCCACGTCTGATTAGTTTTCCCTTTATTTCAAGTATATTATTGCATTGATTTGATAAAATATTTTTTTAAATATGTAAATTTCTGATGTTATATTGTTTAAATGTTTGGTTTCGTACCAACAATATTATTTTTTTATCCCGTTTCACTTTGCGTGAATTTGTGTAACCATTTTTCCTGACCTTTTAATTATAACAAGTGGTGGTATAATTTGAAATTCCACAGAACATTCAGACAGTCTTTACATATATCGCTCACCTCAAGTATGGTGACACGAAACAATATTTTACAGTAGCGATAAAAAAAATGTTTTTTGTGTAGCATAAAACTATAGCAACTAGCTTCGTAGGTATTTCTAAAAACCACATATCATAATATTTAATAATTAAAACGTAGAATATACATAAAAATTGAATAAATTAGGAAATATAAGTTATTTAGAGATTTTCTGGATAATAACACTTATGACACTTCTGTAGTAATACGAACCTATATCAAACCCATTAAGGTAAAACACACAAAATGGATTTTTTGTTAGTTGTCACTTTTCTTTTGGGTGAGTAATGTGCAACAGAACTATTTAAAGCGACTGTACTTGCTTCCCAAAAAAATTAACCATCAGAAAAATGTTTTGGAAACTTGGAAACATAATATAATTTTATCAGTAATTTTTATTGAATTAAAACCCTTTCCGGCGCAAGCAAATTCTATTTGTAAAATGAGAAATTGTCTATTGACACCGGAATTTATAAAGGACTTGTCTAGATATTACGAATTCCTTAATTTAAGCTTTCATTGTAAAAGCAAAATTATATTAAAATATTACTGGTGCCGTTTTCAAGTTTGGAATTAAAATTAGGTGTTGACGGCCCGGCAACACTGCGCAAGAAAGGGTTAAGAAATATAAAGGAAGTTCCAGTTTACTATAAATTATTAGCCGAACTATCTCCTTTCGATGATTTTCATCTTTTCTCGATAAATATCTCTGTTGTCAGATGCCAAATCATAAGTGCTCATTAATAATAAAAATTGTTTTTTATGGAAGAAACTAGCATAAATCAACGTATTTAAAGCGAAACTGCTGCAAAAGGTTCTGGTATAGATTTGTTTGTTACCAATTTTACCGCATCAGAAAGAAATAATCTTTTTTGTAGTTGCAGCATTTAATTTTATTACATGAATTTTTACAGATCATTTATTGTTGTTTTATCTTGATAATGAAAATCCTATATTAAAGGACAAACTTAAAAAAGAACAAAAAGTGCATCAGGTATAGATTATGAAACATTTTCCAACAAAGAGAATATCCTTCAAAAATTTCATTTTATAACACGATACAAATGATCATAGTCCGTCTTGTAACCTATCTCTTTTATGAGTCACTTTTGTGTGAACACTTTTGTGCTACATATTTCATACTCATGAGAAAGCATGTTTTGGTCTATTTCAGTGAAGTATGTTAAACATATTTTATTTGGAGAAATGCAAAATATGCATAGGAAACGATTTTTCACATTGGTCGTAATTTAAAAGAATTTATTTGTGCTTCCATGCAAACATATTGCAAATGATACACACTTCGTTTTAATTCTGAATATTTTATGGTAATTATTATTAACACTTTAAAAATTATGTGACAAACCGAGGATATTTACGAGAGTTTGAGTAAGGACAACTGAACACAGACAAACAAAATTCATAAGCACTCTACAATTAAATTGGAACGCATTGTTGTAATAATTTAAAATTGAACGTCTTTCAAAAGCACGAGTACAATAGATTTCTCCCCGCTGGTTCATAAAAGATATTTTTTTGTTCTCAAAGTTAACAGCTTCTCTAGATCAGCAAGTAAAATGTCCTTCCAGTGCCCAGAGATCTCGGTCTTAAACCCCAGGACGACTAAAAACAAATTGTGTAAATATGAAATGATACCATAGTTGAGATTCCCTTGAAAAATTATAATTCATAGAAGCGAATTTAAGTTTGTGTGATTCGCTAATTTTGAAAAAACAAATTAAATTAGTAATCATTAAAATGAACTTACAGAGTCTTGAATATTTTAACGGTGTTAATTTAAAGAGTCTATTGTAAATTTACCAAAAAACTTGTCTATTATTTAGCAGAATCTCGGTTTTTCTAATCTCTATAATTTTATATAAGACATAAGATAATGGATTGACCGTAGGTTCTCTGTAATTTAACACAATTATTTAATGATTTTTTTATAATTATCTTCACTAGGCTTTATTTCATGCAATGACTTATTTATGAGAAGTAATCAAAAGGAGATTATTCTAATATGTGATCATCAAAATTCATAAACAATTTTATTAAAACGTATGTGATGAGGCAAGAAATTTTGTTTGGACCGAAAAGCAAATTCTTTTAATTTTGTTATTAAAACTTCAAGTTTATAAATATTTTTTCTCAGTTTCATTAAGCAATTTAATACTAGAATACATTTTGCAAAAAGTTTGCAATGAAAGGCATTTTGTTCCTAACAAATTTTATTGGAAGTAAATTTTTATTTCTGTTTTGGTGTGTAAAATCCATGCTCCCCTTTTAGGTAGATTTCGTATGAAATACTACCTATTGCATTGTCTCCCATGTTTGAATTTCTGAAAAATTTTTGCGGATCTACACGAATCATGACTCCTAGACCCCAAAACTACCATCAGTAAAAAAGTTTATATATCTATCTATCTATCTATCTATCTATCTATCTATCTATCTATCTATCTATCTATCTATCTATCTATCGGTGTATATCACTTTCTTCTAGACACGATAACTTCCATAATTATGCTCAGATCTTCATCAAACTTTTACATAAAATCAAAGGGCATAAAATCTCGGTTAAGTTCGTTAATGGGCAAAATCGGACCAAGGAGGTGAAAGTTAGGAGGGTTTTTGTGAAAACAGAAAAAACGCGATAACTTTTTAATTAAAATAGATATCGAATCAGTTTAAAGTTTATATTACTTCTAAAAAATGAGGAAAAAGTTTATGCGTGACAGATTTTTGATAAAGTTAAAAGTGGGCTCAAGGGGCGAAAAAAACATGGTTTATGGGAGAAAAAAAATCATAACTTCGTCAATTCTCAAGATATCAAATCCAACTAAATTTTATATAAATGTACTCAATATTATCTAAAACTTTTGTATTTACAAGTTTTTGATAGGACCAATTTTTACCGATGAAAAAAATTAAAAACGAAAAGAAAAAGGGGGGAGGAAAAAGAAAAAAAACCATAACTTACTCAATTCTTAAGCAATTAAATCTAATTAAATTTATTTTACATCTTCACAATAATATCTACAATTTTTATATTGACAAGTTTTTCATAGAACCAATTCTTATAGCAAAAATAAATTAAACAAAAATAGGAGTTGGAGAAAAAACCTCAAATCCAAACTGCTTATATTCTGACTCATTTTAAAATTCATTTTTGATTTTAAACGCATCCAAATGACAGATCCTATTATTTAGCAACTATATAATGCGACGTATTGGCCAATTTTTTGATAAAGGCAGAATATATTTTTAAAAAGGCTGCCAAAAAAGGTATTTTGAACAGATTTCCCGAAGTTTTCATCATTAAAAAATTCATTAAGTATAACAAATTGCGTTTTTTATGCGTCATTTTTAAATTCATTTTTGTTCTCAAACCCATCCAATTTACAGGTCCTATTATTTAGGAACTACATAACTTGACGTATTGGGCGGTTTTTTGATAAAGGCAGAATATATATTTTAAAAGGCTGCCAAAAAGGGTATTTTGAACAGAATTTCACGAAGTTATCGTGATTAAAATTTGCGGAAATTTAAGAAATTGCGTTTTTACCGAGTCATTTTTAAATCTTTTTTTGTTCTCAAACGCATCCAATTTACAGGTTCTCTTATTTAGGAACTATATAATGTGACGGAGTGGCCAGTTTTTTGATAAAGGCAGAATATATTTAAAAAAAGGCTGCCAAAATGGGCACTTCGCACAAAATTTCCCAAAGCGACATGATTAATGAACTGTGGGTATTCAAATAACAAATTGGTTATTTTATGACTCATTTTTAAATCCAATTTTGCTCGGACACACATTCAATTGACAGTTTTTTGTTACTTAGGAACTATATAATGTGCGTATTCGTCGATTTTTTGATAAAGGGTGAATATATATATTTTAAAAGCTGTCAAAGTAAGCACTTCGCAAAAAAATTTCCCAAAGCGATCATGATAAAAGAATTGAGGTTGTATTCAAATAACAAATTGTTTATTTTATGACTCATTTTTAAATTCAATTTTGCTCTCAAACGCATTCAATTGACAGTTATTTGTTATTTAGGAACTGTGTAATGTGCCGTATTGGTCAGAGTTTTGATAAAGGCTAAATATATATTTAAAAAAAATCTGTCAAAGTAGGCACTTCGCACAAAATTTCTCAAAGCGATCTTGATTAAAGAATTGTGGATGTATTAAAATAATAAATTGGTTATTTTATGACTCATTTTTAAATTCAATTTTGCTGTCAAACGAATTTAATTAACAGTTTTTTGTTATTTAGGAACTATATAATGAGCATATTGTTCAATTTTTTAAATAAAGTAAGAATATAATTCAAAATATATTGCCAAAATGGGCATTTGAGTAAAAATAGGCTTTTTTTTTTTTTTTTTTTTTTTTTTTTTTTTTTTTTTTTTTTTTGAGATGAAAACTTTTCGAAATCTACCTCCGCCTATAGGCCATGCCGAAAGGGATTTTTTAAAAACCTTGAGTAGTTTTGAACTGTGAAAACAATAACTATACTTGCACTTCATTGCAAATTTATTGTTTTCTGTAAATCGGACGTAGTTGAAATTCTAAAATATTTTCATTTATTTCAATGAAATATAACATCTAATTTCTTTTATTCGCGTCGATACCTTAGATTTTTTCCCCCATAACAATAACTTTAAACTGCTTTTGTCGCAAGAACTGTACTTAATTTTTAATTTAACGTTTTAGGTTTGCGATTTTCTGCGTTCTTATTTCTCCTTTAACATTTTTCTTTTTACTTTCTTCCATTGAGTGAGGTGAAATCGCGTGTGAAACTTTGTTTTTAATGGTGTTTATTACTTTTCGCTAAATATTGGTTTTCTTTTTTTAATGCATCATTTAATTTCATTGTTTAAATTTTCTTTATGAGATTTCTTTAATAGCTGCAATTATGATAATTATTAATCCACCATATGCGCTAATGTCTATACTTTAGAACATATGTGTTTTTGATGTTTTAATTGCTAAATCTAAGTTTTAAAAGTTTTCACAAGCTTAATTTCATGTTTTGTTTATAATTTAAAAAATTCTAAATTATTCACTACTAGAAATAAAAGAATATCCTTATGAACTAACAAATGCATTAATATTTTACATGTATTTTGACTTTTTAAACAGTTTTAAGGACATTTTCTGTTGTAAGAGTCTTAAAACTTGAATAATTATTGGACGATATGGATAATATCCAAGTCATATTAATCATATTCGATTATTTTTGTACAATTGCTCCTAAATTTCAAACTGTTATAAATTACTTTTAGGAAAATGAATTTTATGTAAACCAAGCATGCATTTCAAAAAATGAACTTTCACAGTTTATTTTTACAAATCAGACATTTTTTATCAAAAAACCTATTTTTTGTAAGCGATAATTTAAACATACGTATATTTAATGACAAACTTAATTTTTAGAAATTTTATTATCTTTGAGTATATTGACATTTATAACATACAATTATAAAACATTTTATTTAAAAGAAATAAAAAATCTCTTTATATTAAGGATGTATAATCGATGTAGTGTTTATTAGAAACATTTTTGCGTTTATATTTTTATTAAACTACAGAAAGAAAGAGAGAGAGAGGAGATACATAAGATCCGTAAAAAGTTCAAAAGTTATTTACAGAGAATTATTAAAAAATACTTACAAAAACAGCATTTATTTGGTACGACTTACTAAATTGATTTACTTCTACAATCCATTATTCATTACTGCCAAAAATTAGATTTTATTTGAATTATATCTCCCGATCGTAAAAATATAATTGTTACAATCCATACGTACTAAATGTTCCAAAAAGAAGATCGTTTTCATTCAGCATAAATTATTTTTTATAGGAATTTATGCTGATTAAGACAAAATCATTTTCTTTTATTAATAAGTTAAAATGAAAGATCAGTCAATGTTTCTTACATTTCTATGCATATTCATAAGGTTCAAAAAACTGTGTTAGCTAATTTTTCGTTTTATTTAAATGACAGCGTTACAGAAAAGTCTTTTTAGATACGTTTTCAGTTAAATTTATTCTTTTATAAACAAAGATCATGGCATTAATCTAGATGTAAGTATTCAAGAAGAAAATAAGCTTAGTAGTGAAAAGGACATTGGAATACGAGTATTTTATTCATTATATAGTATATATATATGTATATATTTATAAATATATATTAGTTTTTGTCAATTTAAAGAAAGTTCTGTTATGAATATGTAAAATATTTGTATTGTAGAGCACTTTTTTCTTACGATCATTAACTGAATTTCCCTGTAAAAATATTCTTCATGTATTGCTATCTAAGAGTTTAATGAATTTAAAAAAATATTTTTAATCTTTTCTAACACTGAAAATAAACTAACACTGAATGCTCCAACAATGAAAATTAAATTGAAATTAGATAAAAAGAGGTGATGTATTCTAAACTATGTTTCTTTCTTTCTCTCTCCCATCTTAATTTCCGAAAAAAATCCTAGTTCCTTATATAAAGAGATATTACTCAAGTACTAGTCATGGATCTAATATTTGTTATATATATATATATATATATTTGTTAAAAATAAACACGTAGGAAAAATTATATAATATGCTACTCATCATGAAGCTGTGCCTTGAAGTCCACTTTGCATCATATTGCAGACTGTTAAATATGCTATAATTATTCTTCAGAGAAAACTGGCAAATGAGTTGACAGAAAACGCGTAAATATAGTTTCTTTGACAAAAGTGATAGTCTAACATTTATTTTATTATGGATTGTATTTTTTTTTAATATTGTCATTTATCATGTAATCCAGATGAGTCTATAAAAAAATTAAGTGATTTTTTTTAATCTCTTAACATTCATTTTATTATATTTGTATAAAGTAATTTAAATATCGTTTTTACTTCTCCTCCTGGCATTTTATGTACTTTAATCAGTAAAAATCATTGTATTAGGAGCATGCGCCATAAAACCCAACAAAACCAACCAACCATTATATTAGGTTTTCCGGAAAAGTCTGCGAGTTTTTTTTTTTTTTTTTTTTTTTTTTTTTTTTTTTTTTTTTTTTGATAAAGTTTGAATCCACAAATAATACAATATCACTGGAATTTTCAATACACAAGATGTTTTTGTCATGTACGTATAGAAAACCTCTTGCTAATTTACTAATAAATCTTTTCACATTTTTCAGTGTCAATTAGTAATTTTAACATTACGTTTAACAGACGTATACCGCAAAATTTTCCAGATGACCAAATAAACTCTAATGACAAAAATACATTTCACAATTGTTCAATACAAACTTAAATAATAATTTTAAGCACTTTAACTCTACAAATGCTGAACATTTTAGTCAAGTTTCATAAAAATATTTCACGGCAGAATTTTGAGTTAAAACTGTTTAATTTCTTCACTAAAATTTTTCCTTCTTTGTAACTTTATGCCTTTTTTAAAAATTAAACTTAAAAAATTAATTTAATGAAATTTCGGGTTTGAGCAGAAATACATTCATATGATAGCAATCAAAATAACCGCGCACGGTCATTCTAGCGTTAAGGCGACTTATTTACAGGGGTACAAGTTAAAACTGCAGCAAGCGCCACCTGCATCTCAAATTGGGTAACTCTTTGTGGGCGGATATAATTTACGACTTTGGGAAATCTCCCCTCTTTTTAGCGGGGTGATCAAACAGTCAGCTGACTGGTACATGGATGACAGTTTTGGCACGTTATCTCCCATTTCACCAGTTCTCACAAAACCAAAATATTGATTCCTGAAGGCATTTTAAATGCATAGGAAAAGAAGAGGGAAAAAAACAGGCCAAACAAATAACGATAGCAAAAATGAAGTTCCTGAAGAATTAAAAATGGACAGATCGTCTAATTAATTATCTAGAAATTGTATAAATTGTTCATCAATTTTTTTTTTTTTTTCAAAATTTATGTAAAAACTCCAGTATGTTGTACTTGTGTAGTTTTAAAATCTTAATTATTAAAATTGTAAACTATTATAATATTATAATAAATAATTTTATTTTTTACTGCTTTTACACAATTAATTATTAATAGAGTTTAAAAAAATTACCTATTCAGAAAATTGTATAACGAATGTAAATTGCATTAGTAATTCAAACTAGCATCAGAAAATAACTGAAATTGGAAAGAAAAAAATATCAAGAAATCCATACACTATAATTAGTATAATCATTAACATTTATCATTTACCTTCTCAGAGTGGTTACAAAAAAGCTATATTTGTAATATTCTTCTTTTACCATTTTTCACATATTTATCATTAGATTTCGAAATGCATTCAAAACCAACAAACTGAAAAGTTCGTTATATTGTATATATGTAGCTTAAAAATAGCACTTCTTTAAATTAGTAGAATATTATAATGCATGTCATTTTATTACGTATATCATTTTTACAGAATTATTAATAATGCTTGTTCTTATTCAGAAACTACATAATCGAAAAGTTTTTTTTTTTTTTCCACTTTTCAGTAAAAGCATAAAATCGTTCAGTAAACTATGTCAAACTTGGCGATATGAACCGAATTACCGGAAGCGACAGCGCAGGAGAGGGAAAAAACAGCCTGGGACACATGAACTAGAAAACATGTACTTTATTTATTTTGGCTAATTACGATTTTCACCAGGGTCGTACTGGCCCACCGGGCAACAAGGCAAATGCCCGGTACGCCCCTCGTCACCTTTTTTTTTTTTTTTTTTTTTTTTTTTTTTTAAGCATTTTAAGTTGTGCATTCTCAAAGGCATAAAATTTCAAATATTTTCATTTGGCAAATTAAAAGTAATGACGTATTTAGCATATCTTCTGTCAAACATTTAGTGCATAGGTTGTAGTTTTATATTTATTCTACTTTTTGTGGAAATACAAACGACGGAGAAAAGAACTGGAATGCCAATTTAAAAGAAGAGATTTCCATTGTAATTGGTATTGGTCCCATTGCCAGAGGCGCCCATGTTCAGATTTTCTTTTAGCGCGTTTGTAAAAATAACTATATAAAACTAATATCGTGTTTTTGTGATAATGGCGCCCTTGTTCAGATTTTTTTTAAGCGGCTTTTTAAAAAATAACTTTAGAAAAAAATTCGAGTTTATGGAATGGTGGCGCCTTTAGTCAGATTTTTTTTAGCGCCTCTTGTAAAAATAACTTTCAAAAAACTAATATCGTGTTTTGGGAAACATGGCGCCCTTGGTCAGACTTTATCAACACCTCTGTTAAATTAAAAAAAAAAAAAAAAAAAAAAAAACTAATATTATGTTTTATGTAATCATGGCGTCCTTCTTTAGATCTTTTTCAGCGCCTCTTAAAAAGAACTTATAAAAAACTCTGCTGTTGCCATCAACCAGGAGTGCAGAAAATGTTTTTACTCTCCACATTTCCCTCAATCCTTATGAAAATTTCCCCAAAATTTTATGTTTTAGAATTCTACATCAGTTTAGATATAGACTTTTTTTTTCTAAAAATTTCTCAACTTATACACAAGTAATATACACAATACGTATTATTCCTAGATTGATTTTGTGAAAGTCGCTAAGCAGATAGATCTAATTATTTGTCAGGAAAAATAAATTATCTCAGAGAAAAATGTAATTCTTTATTAAAATTCTGTGTTTTTCTGCAAAATTTCCCCAGATGGCTAAAGTTTCCCCCGATCGGATCCTAGATCGCCGGATCGGACATAATCTGCACGCACCCCTGCCTTCAACTATTTGTGAATAGCCGGCTTAGTAGAATGTAAGTTTCTGTCGCTGCACGAGTCACCAATAGACAAAAAAAAAAAAAAAAAAAAAAAAAAAAAAAAAAAAAAAAAAAGAAAAAAAGAAAAGAAAAAAAAATACTACGAAAAATCGGGAAAATTACTCTAAAATCGCTATCGCAGCGCCCCTTTCCTGAGGATTATTTTTAAATTAAAGAAGGATCTGCTGGCCATAGCCATAAACACGCAGGGAAAATTTTAGCTCAATTCTATGCATAGTTTCATGCTTTTTTTCGATGGTACAATAATAATAAAAAGAATATTGTCTAGTTAAACTGATGGCATTGAGCTCACAGGCTACGCATACTAATTGTACATTACAGCCTTATATTTTCAAGGGTTAATTCCGTTCGAAAAAAAAAAAAATAAGAAGGGGAATCAGCTCTTCCATTTCCCTTTTTTTATACTTAATCATTGAACCTCCTAAACTATCAAGGACATGCTTTATCATATAAAAAAAATCTATATCCAAAATTCAGAGCAAATCGGATAATTCTTAATAAAAATCAATTTAGCATTTATATAATTTAAGGGGAGTTATCCCCCTCTTTTATATTTAACCATTAAACTTCCAAAACTATTCAGAGATTTGAACGAAATCTGACAATTCTACTTGAAAAACCCATTTATATAAATTAAGGGGAGGGACATTAGAACCCCCGTTCCTCCTTTTTATACTTATTCAATGAACCCCTAATATCAGTCTCGGAATCGCCTCATCAGAATGATCCTATATCTAAATTTTGAACGAAAATTTAATTTAGCATGAAAAACCCATTTATATCTATTAAGGCGAGGGGCATGAGCCCCCCGTTCTCTTATACATATCGAAAGAACTCCAAAAACTAATCAGGGAAGCACCTTGTCAGGATGTACCTATATACAAAATTTCATATGGATCGGATATTTTTATCATGGGTTATCGCGTTACGCACGTACATACAGAACGGGCGGGCACATAAGTTCTCAGGCTATGATAGCCTGTGAGCTAAAAATGGCACAGACATCGCTATCGCAACACCCAATTCCGGCGAAATATTACTAAATTGAAGGAGAACTTCTTTGCCATAGCCAAAAACATGCACAAAATATTTGGTTGGATTCTATGCATAACTTCACACTTTATGATAGTATTATAGCGACGCACGGACAGATACACATTTTATATAAGCATGTCTTTTGGAATCTCTGACCCCAAAAACGTGTAAATCCGTAGGAAAAAAAAAAAAATTGATTACAATACTTTCTTTTATCTGCAATAGAAAAAAATATAAATAAATGGGTGCGAGGGGAGGGTAATATTATTTATATTTTCTGAGGAAATTTTGGTCAGTGTTAAAAAGTCAATACATCTAAATATCCGAAATTAAATCAACAATTATTAAAAGGAGGCTTCTTAGTTCTATTAAATAAATGTTGTTTAAAAATATATATAATCATATGAATTCAAGATTCGTTTGCTGAAAAAAGGCCAAAGTGTGCATATTGCAGAAGGTAATCGCCTCTTCCCAGAAACAGTAGACTCGTTTGGACATATTTTCATTTAAAAACATAAAATCATTCAATACCGTTTTTAAATAAAATTAACATCTTTAATTTGATTTTTTAAAAAGTCTTTTAAATAAATCTGAATATTTTAGAGTTCATAATCATATATTTATGTTAAACCGATATTGCTTTCCTTCGATAACACAACCCTTATATGTTTATTTATGAAAATTTGCTGGATTAATAATGTAATTTATCCCCTATGGTTTTTTTTTTTTTTTTTTTTTTTTTTTTTTTTTTTTATGACAAACAGTGTTAATGTTAAAACGTCATAAAACATTACGCAAGCAAGGGGGGGGGGGGTAGCATTTGCTTATTTTTCCTTAGAAGAGGAAGCGAGGTATACAAAATGTCTAAAAATATGCTTGCGTAATATTTGAACGTTCCCATGAATAAATTTGAAGATTTTTATTCAGGGTTGGCATGATTTAAATCAACTGATTTTTTTTAAATCATTTGATTTAAATCAATTTTTTGTAATTTCACATGAATGCACATATCAAAGGAAAATTTGGGTAAAAAGTTAGAAAATGTATTAGATAACGATAGAATTACAAAATTTAAAGCAAGATATGAACAAACTATTAATGGCTGTCATTTTGCTGGAGTTTTATTAAGGTTCTTTCTTTTAAATCAAAATGAAATGAAACTTAATGTAAGGAAAACTAGTCGTTGGGGGCCACCGTAATACTTACCCATCATGGATATGTATATGAAAATAAAACATGTGAAAACTATTTATACAATGCATTGCAATTCATAAACAAAATTTAAATATTGTTAATATACATAGTAATGCTATATTAAAGAACTGCTGATGTACCAATTTCGACAAATTATATAAAACGCCAAACTACTCAAGTAGTACCGAACTGCGTAAAAGAAACATCCTTATAACTCCAAAAATAATAATTCTATTAACTAACAATTAACTGCGTCGGATTAAGCGCCTCCATTTCCAATTAAAATATACCTCTGAATTGAAAACTGAATTAAATACAGGGGTTAAATACAGACATGAAAAATCGAAGAATGTGGAAAACATGATTACAAATATCTCGGCAACTAATAATCCGATCGACTTCGTTCTATATGCAAAATATGTGTTATTTTATTGTCTTTTACGTCCATTCCTTAGAACAAAAAAATTCAAAAATTTTTATGTACCTTTCATCAGAACGAATTTTTCGAGAGTCCGAAAAAAAATAGTTCCGGATAATTGAGGTTGCTGATATTAAATAGGGTTCGTCCCATTCTTATATACTAACTACATACAAAATTTCAAGTCTCTATCTCAATTTGTTCGGGAGATAGAGCGTTTACAGACAGACAGACGGACGGCAAAATTTTTTTTCTAAAAATATGTTTTTCGGAATCTCCACTATCTAAAACGTGTAAATCCGTCAAATTTTTTTTTTCGATTTTCAAAACGATTGCAAGACTTTCCCTATATACTACGTATGATGGGTAAGTAATAATGAAGATTTGGCATTCATTAAAGAAGATTGTCTAAATTTTCTCACCACTGTAGCACATTTTCAAGCAAAAAACGGCCCATTCCAAAAATTACCATTGCTTGAGAAAAAAGTTTCTGATATTATGACAGATTATGATTGGCGGAAATCGTTTTATGTAATGGGAGGTAAAGAGAGAATCAGCGAAATTGAAATTGAATTTATTTACCAAATAACAACAACCGTGGCTTCATCTACTGGAGTAAAGAGACAATTTTCTTCTTTTGGAGTAGTTCATTCAAGCCTTCATAATAAATTAGGAGTAGACAAAGCTTCTAAATTAGTGTTTGTGTTCAAACAATTAAATCCCTGATTTTTTCCTATTTGCTTAAGAAATATAGAATTAATTGTGATTTTTATCCCTTAATAAAATAGCTTGCATTAAATGAATACAGTAGATTTCCTCAAATCCGCACAGCTTGGGACCAGAGGTTGTGTGGATTTTAGAATTTTGTGGATTTCTGGTCATGGGTTTGTTTACATTTTTAAACAGTAATTTGATTGTAATTAATAATGCAACTGAAGTTAATGAATGCTTATAATATTGTAAAACATTAAAACAATTATGTAAGTTAATAAACTATAATAATAAAAATTTAGATAATTAAAAATGATTAAAATATTGAAAGCAACAAAGATGAAGTAAATAATCAATAATGTATAAATAAATATTTATTATAAAGATGAGATGCATTTTTTCCTAAATTATTCAACGAATTTGCCCCATAAAGGTGCACTACTAATTCACATCAATATCATAAAATATAGAAGTTTTATTTCAGGTTTAACCAAACTCAACAATAAAAAAAGGGTTGATGAATCTATAAATGCATTTTGCAAAAAGATTGTGATCACCACTGATATTAGCAATACCTTGAATTTTTTTCAGAAATAAATTTATTCTTCCGTTATGAAAAAGCATGAATTTAGCAATATTAATGAAAGTTACAGATTAAAATATACATAGAATCGATATAAAAATAAAAAAGTCAAATTTTGTCCCTATACCTGACCTGAGAGCTTCATTGTTTACATCTGTAAATTATGTGCGGATTTTAGAGAATTGTGGATATTAGGGCAGCGGATTTGAGGGAGTCTACTGTATTTAATATGTTTTTTAAATTTTGCCAGTTTCTATTCATTTACAACATATTTAAATTTATTTCTTATTTGTTATTTAGTATGCACAATTCAATTACAAAATAATAGAATGGGTTTAGATTAAAGACTAGATGTTTAATTTTTAGTACCAATCAGTAACTAGAATATAATGTTTTCTTAACTATATAATTATTTCTTATATTATTTTTATAAATTATAAATATTATTTATTCTTTTTTAGTTATTTATTATAAAAAACTGCTTCATGTATTGTAAAAACATAAAAACACAGTAATTAAATATAGGATTCTAAAAAAATCAAATAAATCCGATTTAAATAAAAAAAATCTGATTTAAATCAAATAAATCCGATTTTTTTATTTTTTTTTTTTAAAATCATGATTTTTTTCCAACCCTGTTTTTAATAAAAGATTTTTTTTTTTTAAATCAATATTTTGTTTTTCATATTTTTCCTTTAAATTCTTTTTTTGTATACTCGAAATTGTTATTCTGAAACTGAAGTTGATTTTATTAACAATGGAAACAAATAACATAATTCGTGATTTAATTTTTTTTTTAATTTATCTTCCTGATAAGCTATGTATTAAACTACATTAAATTAATTAAAAAATGTAAACAATAAAATATCAACAACACAGTTATTAGAATAATATATCCAAAAATAAACGGATTGCAAATGCATAAATTTTTTTAACAGATATGGAAAAAACTACTTTTTTTATAATGAGAAAAACAAAACAATAGTATAATACAGAATTATAAATAATATTTATAAAGCTAATAAAAGAATGTCATTTCATTCTTATCTGTTTTTTCAATAAGATAAATATTGCCCTCTTTTGCATATTTTAGCTGATAAATGCTAAAATTTATAAAGGCGTCCTCCTTTTCCATAGCGACCCATAGTAAAATCTTCAGCAAATGTTTCTTGAAATAAAGCAAAGAAGCAAAACAGAAAATGTTCGCTTGCTTTCACTCCACCTCGAATGAGAAGTCTCCCAAAGTTTACATTATTAGAAGGTTGTGGTCAAAAGGAGAGGGTGTAATTTGACTCTTTATTGCAGTCACGTGACACACGGTCAAAAGAGAGATAGAGAGATAAAGTGAATAATAAAGGGGGATATCTTTGAATGACCTATTCAAAAGTACTATGCCAAGAATGAATTCTTTTGCAAAAATCTGGCGTCTTTCTACTTTTAGCAACCCTACACCCCCCGGTGCGAATCCTCTTACATCGGGAGCTAAACTAATATATTTGATAATGCTGACAGCTTGACAGTTTTGTAAAGGATTTTTGATGTAACTAATTTTAATTTAAGAATTACAACGTTTTAATTAGAATAAAATTGAAAAGTTGCTTAATTACGTAAAAGAAAACAAATCAAATTTTGTATGCATAAGCTCTAAATTTGTATATCTTTCTTCAATCCAAAGTTATAAACGAATAAAGACAACACATCTCACTTTTTGGGGTTTTTTGAAACTTTAACATGAATTTAAAAATACTTAAAACTGTTTTAAAAATATTTTAAGCTTATAATGGTGTGAAGAGCTTTCGAATTTATATGCTGAAAAAAAGAAAATTCTGAAATTTTGATATTTGAATGAAAGAACAGCGATCTATTTTCTCCCATAGACTAACATGGGAATCGACAACGTAGCTTCTCTTCGAGTAAGTCCCCTTAAGGTACAAACAAAGTGGGGATTATTACAGGGTTGGCGATCCGGGTTGCCAGGATTGGCCTCTTTTTTACTTTCTTCTATCTTCAATAGAAGAAAGTATTGTAATCGAAATTTTTTTCGACTTCCGGTTTTCGACGAATTTACACGTTTTAGAGGTCAGAGATTCCAAAAAACATGTTTTTACAAAATGTCTGTCTGTCCGTGTGTCTGTCCGTGTGTCTGTCCGTGTGTCTGTGTATGCGTCTGTGTGTGTGTCTGTGTGTCTGTATGTCGCCATTCTACCATCAAAAAGTGTATGAAGTTATGCATAGAATTGAACCAAATTTTTTGTGAACGTTTTTGGCTGTGGCAATCAGGTCCTCCTTCAGTTTTGAAATATTCCACCGGAGGGGGCACTGCAATCGCGATTTTTGTACCATTTTCAATATTGTACCAACCAAAAGTATATGAAGTTATGCATCGAATTGAACCAATTTTTTTGTGTACGTGTATGACTATGGCTAGTTGGTACTCCCTGAATTTGAAAAAAATCCGCCGAAAGGGGGAGCTGCAATCGCGATTTTTGTGTCATTCTCAATATTGTACCGACAAAAAGTATATGAAGTTATGCATCGAATTGAACCAATTTTTTTTGTATCTGTATGACTATGGCTAGTTGATCCTCCCTGAATTTAAAAAAAATCCGTCGGAAGGGGGCGCTGCAATCGTGATTTTTGTGCCATTTTCAATATTGTACCGACCAGAAGTACATGAAGTTATGCATCGAAATGAACGAATTTTTTTATGTAAGTGTATGGCTATGGCTAGTTGGATCGCCCTGAATCTGAAAAAAAATCCGCCGGAAGGGGGCGCTGCAATACCAAATTTTATGCCATTTTCAATATTGCACCACATAAAAGTGCATGAAGTTAGTTCTAGAACTGAACTAAATATTTTGAATATGATTATTTTTTGGTAAGGCAAGTAGGTCCTATCTGAATTTGAAAAAAAAAATCTGGCTATCATTCTATTGTCCATCGGCTCATGCAGAGACGGAAATTCGTTTTACTCCGATTAATTGATTGAAGCAGAATATTAAGATAAAAATCAAAGTTGGTAAGGTATTGAATTAAAATTATTAAAGCATTAAAATGAGTAACTATTTTTTTTAATATTAAAATGTATGTATGAGATAGAAGAAAGTTTTGGGATTGGCACATCCAACTAGTTTAGTAATGAAATTTTAAATTCACTTAAGACATTTTGTGTAGTTTTGTTTTCGTTGTTTACCGATTACCTTAAGTAAAAATTCTCCTTTCAGAATTTTTGATGTGAATTCGAAGTTTTTAAATTGAAAGTAGAGGCCAATTTGGCAAGCCAGGTTGCAAGTGGTCAGGGAAAAATATAGTCAAAAAAGGTATTAAACCCATTAGTGCCCACCACCTTTTGTGCAAATTTTATTCCTTTGGCACCACTAATTTTAAAAGAATTAAGTTTAGTTTATTAATTACGAAAATGTATTAATTAAATAAAATAAAGATTGCTGTTCTTTTTTACCGGTGTCAAAAACAGTGCTACATGCACCTTTTGAAGCGTCCCTAAAAAGGGACGCTAGGCACTAATGGGTTGATACTGGTATTTTGTTAACGATTTCGCACTCAATAAGTCCAAATGGCATCATGACATTCCTTATTTTTTTTCTATACTTAATTCGGATATTCCAAATTCATACCAGAAAATTTAAATAGAAATGCTTGTTTTATTTAATAACATACAATTTACATTTAAATAAAGCGAAATTTATCACTGAAATTTTCTGGTGAGAATTCAAATTTTCTAAACTACGGAATTTCTAGTATTCTAGCATAGCAATGAAAGGGTCAAAGAGAAATTCGCGTACTTTAATCCCACTATACTATTCAAAGTATTTTCTATAAGATAATAATGACTGATAGTGACTGTGTTTTTCCATGACCACTCATCACCTTGTGTTAGAATTATACAAAATGAATTGAGATTTTAATTGAAGGAAAATAGCTGTGATTCACGAAAAATATATCGTTTTAGGCATGAATGCCTTAATATGCACAGAGTGGTGACATCTAGGCTATAACATTTTATTGAGGAAACGATTATACAGAAAAATGAATCACCACGATAATGTCTGTTTCTTTCTGACAATAATCTAAAAGAATCAATCTAGTTAATGGTAAAAATGTTCTGGAAAGTGTATTACCATAGTTTGAACAAAACTTCATACAGGGTGTCGGGTGGTCAGGGAAAAACAAAGTCAAAAAAGTTAACAGTTGTTAAATACCAGTATATTGTTAAAAAGAAATTCGTCTTCTTTGATCCCAATGCATTATTTGAAGTATTTTCGATAAGCAAACAGTGCTACATTCACTTTTTTACTGTGTTCTTCCCTGAGAACTCACCACCCTGTCTTACTACCATAATTTGGCGCGTAAACGCTGCACCTTGGATAACTCGATTTCCCATCAGAATTTTTTTTTTTTTTAAACATTTATCTCTTGTGCTTAGCACTTTTATTTGATTTTTTTCAATATATTTTCTGGTTTGAAAAAGACTTTACGTTCGCGGGAAACTACGGTAATTTGCGCATATGTCGCCACTCTGTTATGCATAAAAGGCAAAATTTGCAATTTTTCAAATATGCAATATTTATAAATAATAATATATTAATAATTCATATATAATATATCAAATGAGAGCATAAAGTACTTCGTGGAAGTAATGTGAAAGACGTAACGTGATCAACTAACAGTGTCTTTCATATTTTGTGTAAGACACTGGTTGATAAATTTCCAGATTCTTTTTTTTTTTTTTTTTACTGATTTTTATTGATGACTGCATACTGGCATTATTTTTCGTACAATAGATTATTATGGTAGAATCTTACCATATAAATGAAACAAAAGATATAAAATTGATATGAGCTTTTTCATATGAGAAATTGGTGAAAATATTTCTTAATGTATTTTTATTATTATTATGATTTTCTGTGAACTACATGCGGCATTATTTTTCTTACATATGTATTCGTGCTATATAAATGAAACAGATGCTATTAAGTTGATATAAGGCTCCCTGATACATGATATAAATTACATATAGAAATATTTTCGTTCTATTTGTTTTACTTTACTAGCCACATTCTGTATTCTTGAGTTCAATTTTCGTATATATAGCGTGTTTGCAATCAGAATATATCCATGAACACCACGTGGGATATTGTTAACATTACCTCTGCGTATTCTTGTTTAAATTTCTTTAAAATAGAGATTTTGATATTGCACTAGCTTTCAACGGTGAAGAAAAATATCTGTGTTTTCGAAATGTGATAAAGGAGAAATTGCATTTTGCTAACATTATTTTTTTTATTCTTATTTAATTATCAAAAAAGTAGTATCAATTCAATTACATTTACTATACATATAATATATATATATATATGTATAGATATATTTTGCAAACGAAAAACATTGATTATAAACATTCTTATTTATGTGGAAGACTTACAAAAAGTATATTTTTGGTAAATAATTATTTTCTTGATTTAAAAAAATTATGTAATTCGTTTCACATATTCCTTATTAATAAAAAAAACTATTTTTTTTCACTATGATAATTAGTGCTTTAACGTTGAGGAAATACACATCCTTCGTTTGTTTTGTTTGTGAGGCATGTTGTTCTGATATGGCTCTCAAATTTGATTGGCCTGCCAATGGTCCAAACCTATATAACGTCTGTAATATTATAAAGTACATTATATAAAGTAAGATAGTCAAATCGTGCAGTATCACTTGAAAAGACTTAAAACCAGAAATTTGGAAGGTATGACATGTTTTGTTACCTCAACAAATTCAAAACTATGTAAACTCTATGCTAGAATGTTGCATATGTTGCAAAAACAAATTTTTATGGTCTGAATGAGGGTTAATATAATTATAATTTTTAATTGGGCAATTACATGGTCGTTCCTATCATTTTGCACCTGTGTATAGAAACAAGACATTATTTCCAAAATAGACAATTTTCATTTGTATAAAGTACAAATTAAAAATTGCTAAAGAACGGCCCTATGTTCTAGAAAACAAAGTCGAAATAGGTGTTTCCGAAATTACAAGAGAAGAAATGATATCACACTGAATTACATTTTTTATTGTAAAATTTTTTCTGTGTGTTTGTAGAAAATATCAATTAAAATATGTCTTTTATATATATAATTTTCTGTTTTTCTTACATAATTATCATTTAAAAATGAATTAAATTATGGCTGAAGGCACCATTAAGAATATACCGTAATTTTGGGTGTATAAGCCGCGGCTCAAACAATTCTTTTTGGACCCAGAAATCTTATTCAGGGATTGAACACAACTATTTACGTCGATCTAAGTAGTAACATTCATTTTAAAACAATTCTGGGTCGAAAAAGAATTGTTTGATCCGCGGCTTATACACCCGAAATTACGGTAGTAATATTTTGATATTCCTAGTTACTGCTTTTGCTGTTCCTTCAAAAATCTGGAAATTTAAAAAATCTGGCATAGTCTCGATACCGTATTTTTTATGAAAGTCCATGAATAAACTGCGAACGGCCATTTCAATTTTCTCAATTATTTCTTCTCTTGGGTCTGATGTTCTTCTATCCTTCTTTTCCTATTCCATTTGTAAGTTCTCGTCATGTTGTTGATCATCTTACTACATTGGTTTAATTGTGTATACGTTTCATCATGCATACAAAACTGTATATATTTTTTAAAGTTTATTTTCTTTTTTCTAACCTCTAAATTTCGCAAATTGACTTAAAATTCGAAAATGTTATTAGGGTACTCAGAATTGTTTTACATGTTAAAAGTAGTTATATCATGAGTAGTTTTTCTAAAAACAAATAAATTCTACTACGTGATTGTTTTTTATGCGATGAGGGTTATAGACATCAATGCCATTTAACCCATTAACGCCCGAATTACTTTCTTCGCTAAAATTTAAATTTTGTATTTCCCACCACTTTTAAAATCAAATTAACTTTTATCTAAATTTATCGAGGATTCTGTCTCGTGAAAGAAGGTATATATCTATATTCCTCTTTACTGGTGTGAAAACTGTTTTGTTGCTGTTTTTGTAACCGCCCTCAAAAGAGGACGCTGGGCGTTAATGGGTTAAAGGCAGTGTGGATAACTATAAACAGAGAAAAAACTCTCGCTAAAGGACTCGTGAAGGTTATTTGAATAAGTTAAGAAAAAATAGATGTAGTTTTATTTTTCTCCTTAAACATAACATTAATAACATGTATAACATTACATAACATTAAACATAACATTAATAACATGCATAACATTACATAACATTAAACATAACATTAATAACATATTTATAACAGGTTACTCGAATAAGTTAAGGAAAATAAGTTTTTTAGACGTGTTCGTAATTATATAAACATGTAGAACCTATAGTCGTCGTGTAGTCCGTCCATCCGCCTGTCCGCATATAATATAGCAAAAAGTACCCAACCGAAGCATTAGAAATTTAAAATATATAATTGTTCCATAATTTTGTCGAGTTATTTAAAATTTTATTAAAATCAGATGCGTAGTTTAATTACAGGGACAACCAAAACATTCCGTTACATTACGGCCAATGGAAAAAAAAAACAGTTTTAAGTGCATATTAATGATGTTATACGCTTTTGAACATAATAAAATTTATAGAAATCCATGAAATATCTACTAAAATATACATACTGTACAAATCTGTGGTGAAAAAAAATATTTTTTAATTATTTACAGGACCACACAAAAGTATTCCATTAGATAATGGCACAGCGGAAAACGGGTGTGTTCTAATTATATTAAACTATTTCACATTTTATAAAATTGATATTCGCTGCTAAGATTTACTACAAGTTAATTCCTGTATAAAAGAAAGCATATAGTATTTACTGGGACACAGAAAAAATTTCAGATACACAGTCTATCCGAAACACTGCATATTTTAAAAAATTCGTTATAGTACGAACGCACCTCATTTGCTACGTGCAACTTCCGATGTGTTTCTCTTTAACCTCTTCACCTCCGCCAACTGATATATCCATTAATTAAGCTGTAGGTTTAACTGCAACGAAAGCATTATATAAATTAATATAATTCTACAGATAGAACACAGTTTTAAAAACATAACATTGATAACATACTTAAACTGGAATATTTACAAATATTTCATCTTATCTTTAAATTTTTGAATAAATTATATCATGTTGAACTGTGACACTTGAAAAAAAAGTCAACATTTACATTGATTTTCTCATAATGGATAATTTCCTTCCGATATTTTTCCATAAGTGTAATAAAATTTCTTTTCCAAGTTTTATCCTTAATCTTATTTAATGACTTTTAACAAAAAAAAAAAAAAAAAGTTTTTCGAAAAGAGAAGTGTTCTTACTTTATACTTTATCGAATTTATTCTTTTTTTTAAATAAGTAAACAAGCCATGTGAAAAATAAATATTTATAAATACAGACGATATAACACAATGCATCATTTGAAATATCAAGTCAATTCTTGAGATATCTTTAGGAAAGGAAATATATTATATTATATAGAGAGAGTAGCAATTATCCTCATTAATGGGAGAAATTTCAAAATTAATGATGTGACTTCAAGAATAATTTTGCAGAAACTTAGAAATTCAAAATACATGAAATTTCGTTTTAAAATAGTGGTAACCAGTAATTAGGAAGTTTTACAGGATATTTCTAAATCTAAATTTTAAATCTTGCTAATTACAAATCATAAAAAATACTGTTTGTCATGTAATTTTAAAATACTTGTTTCATTACCATTTATTCTGAAATCTTTTGAAAAATTGTTAATTTTTTATTATAGAATTAGTAAATTGTTATTTGGGTGCAATTTTTAGTAAAATGATCAAGATAAAATTGTAGGCTTTACGCTGTGATATTTTTTCAATATTTGTATTTCATATTAATAAATGACCTAAATTAAAGGAATTCTTAAAACTTGCAAGAGGACTTGAAACCTAAAGCATTTATAATAACAATAGTTCTTGTCATAAAGCAATACTTTATATTTTTAAATATGTTTTTCAGTTTTAATGAGAATAAAGTAAATTAAAGTGTAATGTGAACTTATGCATGCAATGAAAGGGACGTAACAAAAAGGTAGTTTCAACTTCTTACCAAAAGCTGCAGTTATGCTCTGTAATTTTCCCGATATCATTGTACTTTTCGCAACTCTTGTAAGACATATTCAATGTACTCGAAATATCTGTATTAGATACTGTAAAACCTTACATTGTTTTAATGCATTACAGTAAATCTTCTTAGTCCATGTGCACACTAACTGCTGTGATGAATAATGCGGTAAATGGCAATTCAGCGGTATTTGTTTTATTTTAATTCATCAATTAAGAAGGATGGAAAATGCACAAAATATGGGGGTTTAAGGAAGACAAGAGGGGGGTTTAATATTCTATATTTTAATGTATTTCAGCAAATTAATTTTTCGGAATTTCTTGCGGGTGAAATATTAGCAGACTGATATTCCAGTTATGCTAAAACTAATATTTATCCATAAAACAAAAAAATATTTCACGGGCTTTTTCAAATACACTCTGTGCAAGTAGAAATTTTTCAAACTTTGAAACAATAAATTTTTAATGGACTAATATTTGAAAATATTTAAACTTTCAATCGTTCTTACTAGAGGTGTGAAAATTAACCCATTAGTGCCTGGCGTCCCATTTTTGGGACAGATAAAAAAATAATTCAAGTAAGCGCATTTCACACCAGTAAAAAAGAGTATAAATAAATATTTTCTTTCTCGATAAATTAAGATAAAAGTTATTCTTGCTTTAAAAGTAGTGGGAAAATGCAAAATTTGAATTTTAACGAAGAAAATAATTCAGGCACTAAAGAGTTAAGAAAAGTAGTATCAACAGTGCAGTGATTATTTATCGTATTATTTAAAACAAAGCAATATAAATATATGTTTCTCAACATAAAAGACTCATTTTATAAATATGGAACTTTAGCTAGTGACTAGCTTTGTTTTTTTTTTTTTTTTTTTTAGGAAGACCTCCCATGTACAAATTTTGGTCGATTTCATATTCCTCTTTAAATCCAATTATTTAACTCTTGAACTGAGGCGGCGGTTCATTTTGACCCGTATCAAATGGAGAGATGTGGATTCGAACCAGAAATCTCTTTATAAAATAAATTAAATATATTATAAATATAATTAAATATATATTTAAATATATATAAATTAAATAAATATATAAAACAATTTCAATAAATAACTTAAATAATTTAAAATGAAAATTCCGATGAGAAATATTTTTATAAAACTTGAATGAATTTTCCCGCAGTTCTAGTGTTAATGTTCATAACCCAAAAGCCCATAATTTACATTCATTCCTTTATATATGGGTGATTTTCAAAATAGGGGACAATTTATGTCTTTCGGCATACAAAAAAAAATGAGAGGTTTTCTGTCATGTTTTTATATTTAGATATGTTTTTCTTAATATTATTCATTATTTGCACTCAAGAATTACTCACTTTTTAGTTAAAAACACCTTAAAAGAACAGAATAAAGATTCAAAATGTCATTAGCATGGATGTCCACAGCAGCTGTGCCTTGTGTATACTAGCATTTTTCAAGAGTTAATATGATTTTTATAAAATAAACAAATGTTATTCTTTCTTTATATTAATCAAGGAGTTGATTTATCCAATAAATTTCTTTTTAAAAATAAAATTATAGTACATAAAAAAATAATTAAAGTTTGTCCTCCATATTCGATTTTCAAAACAAGGTCATACTAAAACAGCTGGTTATTAATCAAAATTTCATTTTCACATATGACAATAGTTTGAAAATATAAAGTTTCTCCATGGCAACAAGTAGCCATTTTATCACAGCCAGAAAATAGAAGCATGTATTGTATTTTAAGAATAGAAGTTGAATATTAGGGGAGTACATCAATTGTATGTCATTAGAATGGATAATAATTTTCATGTTTATTTTATAGTTAAAATTTTTATTTTATTTATTTGCACAGAACTTTTGTGTTTTAAAAAGCCCCAGAAAGGAATATTGCATTGTGATTATATGATGGCTGATAATCTTATTTAAATTAAAATTTGTCATTAGCATGGACAGATATCAGTGTCATTAGCATCGTTTTTCTATCCATGCTAAAGACTCCTATGTACATAAATGTAACCAGTGCTTATATTGTATCCTTTATAAAGTTTAATTTTACGTATAAATTTAGGTATTACATTTATTATCCCTAAAATATGCATTATATCTGTAGAAAAATCACTAAGACAGCTTCTTACATTGTTAGTGTCAGAATGTTGCTCATGTAACAAAGTTTGCTCTTTAGTAATGTTTTTATTCTCCTTATAGGTATATATGTAAAAATGTTAACCATTTGCTGAAAAGGAAGGCTAATAAATATAGAAAAGAAATATTTAAACAGGAAGAAAATAAAAATTTCATAATATATTTATTCCATGCAATTCGTTTTGTCATTAGCATGTCTCAAAAAATACTAATTATTTTTTTAAGTTAATTTAAAATATTTAGCTCTGCTGACTACATAGAAAGTATACCTAATACTATATTAACAACACCTAGTTTTTTCAGAAATTTTGCGAACAGTAATTTTTTTAAGATTTCATTTTTGAAATCGTCCCCTATTTTGAGAATCACCCATATATGTACACTAAACATTATACATATTTGAGAATAGACTGTCATGCAATTCCAAATTTGAGTATACAGATCTATCTAGTATACTGTCTGCAGTAGGCATGTGAATTTCAGCAACTAATTTGAGACAAATTAACTATTATATATATGTAAAGCCACCGGTCACAGTATGAAGATATCAGAAATGCGATTTACGGTTACAAATAAGATTAATTGGTGCAAAATATACATTAAAATTATTTTTATGCAAAGTTTACCTCTAAAACTATGATATCATATTATAATTAATCAAACTATGTTACGAAGTTAAAACTAAATTTTTAAATTTAAATCAAAAAATTAATACCGTAATTTCGGGTGTATAAGCCGCGGATCAAACAATTCTTTTTGGACCCAGAAATCTTATTTAGTGATTGAAAACAAATATTTACGACGATCTAACTAGCTATATTTGTTTCTTAAAAAATTCTGGGTAGAAAAAAAATTGTTTGATCTGCGGCTTATTACACCCGAAATTACGGTAAATAATGTCAATATTTTTAAACATACAGCTTTCAGAAAAAGTATTATAACTATTTAACTGATATATTTATTGTATATTTCTGCTCAGAAAGTTAAAGTGCATCTTTTGTTCTACTTTTTACAGTTTTGGGCCTAAAAAAAAGTCTATTTTTAAAAAAGTTTCTGAAAATTAGCTTCTTTGTGAGCTTCAATTCGATCAAGATGCTAAAATTGCTATTGCAAACCCCAACTGACGAAACTTTCATGGACAGTTTTTATGATACGATAGTTCGAAAATGCCGATTTAAAAAAATCATCCGATATCTGTATGACTACATAAAATGGTTACAGAAATAGTTATTTATGCAATCTCCGACTCTGATGACGCTATATTGGGTTGGAGATTTTAATAGAGATCATGGAAACATCACAATGACTTTAAAGGCAGTAGCCAAAAAATAGGCCAGTCTTAAAAACCTAGTTGCAAACTTTCGTAAAATGCAAGTTAATTTAAACGAGGTTAAACAAATTTCCAATAAAAATTTTTATTAAAGAAATAATATCAAACAATTTATCAAGGAAATAGCGAAGGATGCAACAAAAATATTTCCTGGTTAAAAATCTGTTTAACCTGGTATTATAAATTTCGCATTTTACGGAACTTACATCTGAAGATGTATGGAATAACAATCGCAAGTGTCCACCTGATGCTAATAAGGGAAACGAAAGTTTATAATGCACGCCTTTATTAGAATCAATTTTCATTCGATCAGTTTTTAGGTGCATTCGTAATTATGCACTTACCTTATAAGTTATACGATTAGAACCGTTCATTTACCTTAAAATCTCACGAACGAATATATAGCGCCTTGAAATTACGTATTCATTTTTTGTTATCTTTATTATCTTCAAATAATTTATGCGTTAGTCTAATTCATATACCTTAATTTTGGGTGTATAAGCCGCGGATCAAACAATTTTTTGGACCCAGAAATCTTGTTTAGTGATTGAAGACAAATATTTATGGCGATCTAACTAGTTATATTTGTTTCTTATAAAATTCTGGGTCGAAAAAGAATTCTTTGATCTGCGGCTTATACACCCGAAATTACGGTAAATACGTAGCACCTATAGTTGTCGTTCAGTCCCTCCATCCGTCCGTCCGTCTGTCCTTCCATCTGCCCGTCCGTCTGTCCGTATATAACAGAGCAAAATCTACACAACCGAATCATTTGAAATTTAAAATACATAATTGCATAATTTTGGCAGTTCATTTCAAATTTTGTGAAAATCGAATGCATAGTTTAATTACAGAGACAATAAAAAATATTCCGTTACATTACAGATAATGGGCAAAAATAGTTTCAAATGCATTTAATAGTGTTACATTCTTTCGAACATAATAAAATTGATATGCATCTGTGAAGTATATACTAAAATATACATTCTCGACAATCTGTGGTGCAAAGAATAACTGTTATTAATTTACAGGGCTACACAAAAGTATTCAATTACATAACGTTATAGGCGGGCACCTTGTTTGAGGCAGGTTTTAATAATACGAAACTATTTTACACTTTATGAAATCTATATACGTTGCTGAAGTTTACTACGAGTTACTTCCTGTATAATAAAAAACAGATAGTATTTTCAGGGATACACAAAAGGTTTCCGATACTCCATATTTTATCCGAGTACTGCACCAAGATCTGAATATTTTTAAAACTTCCTTCTAGTTCGAACGCATCTCATTTGCTACTCTTAACGTTCAATTTACAACTTGTTTAACAATATCATTGCCATGTACCAGAAATGGGTATTGGTTACAAAACCGCATCAGATATTTCCTGAGGCTATTTTGACAACAGATAATCCGACCGCCTTCATGTGATACTTTAAAAGAGACGTTGTTCTCTATTTATTATGAAAGCATTTTTATCTATTCGTACTTTTTGAACAAAAACGCATTCCTGACATTCTACTTTGAAAACTGAGAAATTTGTAGTACTGTTTTTTCGCATATTCTTTTGCAATGGTAGTGCACATATGCGCTGGATCATCATAGTTGAAAATTGCTGGAATACCATTATACCACTTGCAATATGGAATATTAATTTTTACTCCTTCTGAAATGTTTTCTAAAGCCTTATACATTGTATTTTTTACAATTTCTTTCACTTTTTGACATAAAAGTATTATACATGTTATATAAGTTACATAAGAGTATTTTTATAATTGGTTTTCTTATACCAGTCTGTTAATAGTTTTCTTACTACAGTTTCGTTATTCTGAAAAGTTAAAAATAAAATCAAAATATCACGCAGACCCGCAATCGTGTGCTACCAAATTTTAAATAAGTATCGTAATTTAACTTAAATTTAGAAAATCAGTGAACTTAAAAATAAAAACTGAAATTTTAAAATCATGTTTCCTATTTTCTGTTTTCTTTTTTTTTTTTCTTTTAATAGAATCCTAAAAAATAATCACAATTATACATTTCAAATAACAGAGTCAACATAAAATATTGCACACATACAAATATTTATGTATATTCTAATTTGTACACAATGGTCAAGTTAATTATCTGGCTAGTTATTTATTTCTCTTTCTCTATTGTCTACATGTACGTATTTAATAACAACAAATTAAATAAGAGTTCTTTCCATTGTCATGGCCTTCACACGAGATGAATATTAGAATGCATTTTTATCATAAAGTCAAGACTAAATTTGAGGAAACATTTTCTAATCATACTTTGTAATGGTATTCTAATTTTAAACTACCGAATATTTTGATGTTTTCTTTCTAAATGGTCCAGTCATGTGAATAATATACAAACTTTCGTTGAACGTATCATTAACCAATTAACTGATCAATATTATTGAAAAAAACTTTCAAATAATGCCTATTTTTTTCATGCCTTTTTCAGAATTTTTAATCTTTTATCACCTTCAAAACAGAAATTTTTGCCTAAATGAATTAGAAAAATGCTCAGATTAAGTATGAAAATATTCAATAAAAATTTACTGGTGAGAATAATCAATTATGATTAGAATATGCATGCCCGTACATGGTATGGGCAAATCATGATTGGCAAAAGCACTCTGCCCGTCTGACTACGGGCAATTCAGGGAAGCGGTTAAAACATAAAGACAAAGGAAAATAATGAAAGCTAATCTAATATTTAGATATTTGAAATATTTCAAAGAAAATATTATTCAAAACAACTATAAAGCAGGTAAATACATGCGTAAAAAAACATACATTTACTCAAAACATAAAATTCAATATCCCATTTTACTTTTACATCTCCTTCAATCATTCGAAGAAATTTAATATTTCCTGGGTCACCAATTTCAGCTTTTTATTCTTCTAAAACCATGTAAAAAGTATTGACTAATATAAATATAAAAATTTATATAGGCATCGCAAAGAACGCATTACCAGTAATCTTTAAAAAATCATTAAAACACGATCGTCACTTTTTTCCCCGAGATGAAATGTTCTGCTTTATCCACGATTTTATAATTACGTTATTTCTGTAACATTATACATAAAAAATTTATAAAAAAATATTAAAGAAAATCTTTCTCGAACACGACAGTTGAGAAAAAATCTGCTTTTCCCATAAGACAGGATGCTTAAAAGAAATCTTTTCATAATGAAGACTGATGATTTGAAAATCGATATGTGCCGGCTTTATTATGGATATGGATTTTTCTTTTTTATGTGCAATTCTGTAATCTCTAGCAGCAACGGCAAAAATAGCGAGACATATAAGCTAATTTAACCATACGGAATTAGATAACAAATCTAATATTCCATTAAATAAAAAACCGTTTAAAACAAAAGATTTTAACTGTTTTTTATGCGTCAAAATCAAATCTATCGCAATGTTTTAGGTTTTTTATGTTTCAAATAATGTTAAAATATTATTTTTGTCATCTATAGAGATATTATAAATCTGTTATTTATAGAGTTAAGAAACACATTTTAAAACATATTAATTAACTTTCGCAATATTTGATATTCTTATATTGTGATCCTTTTAATTTACAAACACAATAAATTATAAGGGAATCGATTGAATCCATAAAAGTGCTATTACACAAGGCGACAAAGTTGCTTCTAACTCCATGCGATTCAGTGTTATGTAATGGATTAAAGACAGTCACTCGGAAAGCAAGCAACTATTTTGCGTCGGAGCTGTTTTGAAAGCTGGAAGAAAACGATTGGACTGCAACAGCCAGCAGTAACCAAATGCTTGAAAAACTGACGACGGAAAAGTCTTTTTCCGAACAGTCCATGAAACGCTTGAATAAGTCCATGAAGAAGTCCATGCTTATCTTTGTCAAATAAAAAGTTATCCGTACTATTAACCCTTTCCGGCGCAGTGTTACCACTCCGGCAACACCTAATTTTAATTCCAAACTTGCAAACGGCACAAAGACTATTTTATAGAAATTCCGCTTTTACAATGAAAGCGTGAATTTGGGAATTCTTAATTTCTATAAAAGTCGTTTTGAAATTCCGGTGTCAATCAACAATTTCTTATTTTATGAGCAGAATTTGCCTGCGCCGGAAAGGGTTAACGGAATCCACAAACATGTGAAATCGACAAATATGTAACTTTAGTTTTTGTAACACGTGCAACATTTTGAAAAGAATTTAATATCATACCTAAAATAATCCTATTTACTTGACACACTATAAATATAAAGTATGATACGATCACCACTCCTTGAATACTAGGCAAATGCTACACAAAAATGGCGGCTGTGGAAGACGGATTTTTTTAAACGCATGTACGGCCCCTAAAATTTTAACACCAGTATTACACAAAAGATTTCATTAAATTGTTTAATCTTGGAAAAATAAAAAGGAAAAAACTTAAAAAATTATTGGTAAGAATATTTAAGAGACCGTACAAACGCTGAAAAAATTCCGTCTTCTGCAGCCGCCATTTTTGTGCCAGCGACTCTGGCGTCATTTACTGAAATATCGCCAAATTTGGCGACCAAAATAAGTCGCCATAAATGAAGCCAATTTAACTGTAGCTAACATATTTGCGACCGTTCCCATTGAAATTCAATAATCGACTTTTTCCAATCGGTTTCTTCGATTTTGTCTATCGCCAGTCATATTTACAATTGTCAGAGAATAATCGCATTTAGAATAATAATTTAATGTACAATTTACAATAATTTAGCATACGTTTAACCACTTATTCGTCGTGCCCGAGACGTTCACGGGCTGCAAGCTTCACGGCCTTTAGTCAGAATTGTTTGATTCCCACCAGTCTTATAAAATAGTGTATTTAGTTTTATTCTGGTATTATTTTACTCGTCATTAAATAATAAGAATATTTTTTTTTCAAAAAAGTGGTGGTAATAATGAATTTGAATTTTTAAACCATAATTTAATGCGACCATTAAGATATTAATTGAGCACATAACAGCAGACTGATGGCACATGCTATTTATATATATGTGGTGACAGGGTATAAACTCTTCGCCGCAAAGTCTGGCGAATTCTTTCATTAGGATCTGGACGAGCAACTTCAACCGCTGAACAATAAGAAAAGTGCTGAGTCTGCAAATAAATTCATGAGAATGGGACAGACGACACTTGACTGTACTTGTGAGCTGACGTGCTACTGAGTCTTCGTGTTCGAAGGGAAAACCGGGTCAGACGGACCTGGGGTAAGCGGAATGTCTATGTCTCCAGCCAACTAATTCCGGCTTTAGTAATGTTTTAAAAGCAATCGGCCTATTTTGATATTTCATGTACAAAATAAATGTAAATAATTTATGCAGTGCATATATTTATCCAAATATCCAAGAGTATTAATGTTTATCAAGATTTCATTAAAAATCTGCATGGACTATTAATACTTCCTAGACACCGATCCAAAGTAGTATAAATTATTCTACATATATGTGCATTATATGCATGCTATATCTGTATTATATTAAACAGTTATATATGAGTGCTTTGAGTTTGCTTTTAATTATTCCATGAGATAATAGTAAGAGTACTTTTCCAATTATTGAGTCTTGACGGGAGAACGATATTTTTACGCATATTTTATGACAATATATTTACTTTCTCATATTTACGACCTAGACAAAAATTTTACTGTACTTTGTATTGCTGACATTGTTGGTGCGATGTATTTACATGGCAGTAGACATTAAACATAATTGCCAATCTCAATGAGTTTGCAATTATGAAGCCTTCCGAATTGTATCCATAAATGGTAGCAAAGAGAAGAAAGATCAGTACTTAAACGAAAATCTTAAATTTTAATAAGATTTCCAGAGAAAAATGAAATTTGGGAGATACTAATAGGTAATATGGTTTAAACCTTTCCGGTGCAGTGTGTCCACTCCGGGCACACCTAATTTTAATTCCGAACTTACAAACGTCACCAATAATATTTTAGTAAAATTTTCATTTTACAATGACAGCTTAAATAAGGGAGTTCTTAATTTCTAAAAAAGTCTTTTGTAAATTCCGGTGTCAATCAACAATTTCTCATTTTACGAACAGAATTTGTCCGCGCCGGAAAGGGTTAAAGTAAATGAGAATATCATAATATGCTTCCTAAACGTCTATGTTTTGCTGTACTATGCTGAATAAAATACGTCCATTAGTAACTTGTAGACCGATTATGACGCATTAACCAAGACTATTAGATACGAATGAAGATGGATTTTCTAATCTTCCGTAATTGAATCCACGGAAAAGTCTAGTGCGATACAAAAAGGTATTAGCAACAACATATTGTAACGTGAAATGTGCGTGTCGTAAAAGGTTTATTTCATAACAAGATTTCTAAGCACAAACTTGCATTAACTAAGATATGCCAATTAGCAGTGGAACCAAAAATAGAAGAATATGATAATGCAATAAGAAACATATGATAAGAAGCATAAATGCCTGAGTGAGTTAAGCTTTTTGGTGTTAAAAAAGACGAAATATATAACAACCAAAAATAATCCAAATGTAGTCATGATCACAATGAGTTCCCGATAGTATCAGAATTTTATGTTTTGGCAAAAAATTAACCAAATAAATTAACATAAAAGTAACATGCTGCAATGGTTATCAAACATTTAAGCATATTTGTCATTACATATACGTTATACTTTATATATTGGCATTTACATAATATCCCCAAATGAGAGTATATTAATGCCAACGTAAAAGAAATTGCTGTTTTTAAATTACTCAAGCCTCAAATGAATAAAAATGTACGTAAACTTCTCTTTTGGCATTATAGAAATTTCATTAATGACAAGACATTTCATGAAGCGATTTTCGCGTCTTTTACACTCTAGTCTTTTCCCGGGCACCTATTGATAAGTTATTGGGCCACCCTTCTCTATTTTGTAGAACCATTTTTCCAAGATGAAGCTCTTTTTACTGTCAATTTTCAAAGAGTAATACTTTTTCATGCGAGAAAGTCAGTAATTTCAACCAAAAAAGTAATGCAAAAATCGTTAACTTTTAAGTAAAACGAGAAAAATAAACTTTTCTACCAAAAATAAAATCGACTTCAAAAACTACTGCAAAATAAAAAATATTTTTTTTTACATAAAAATGATAAGAAATTAAATTAAGAGCACAGTATTTACCATGCGTATTATTATATTTATGTATATTAATTTGATTTTTTGGATTCGGTGCCAGCCAGACAAGTTCAAGACTAAAATTAACTATCCAATGCAAATCAAATCGTAACTCTTTTAGGGACAACAATTGCATTTTCGAAATTTTGAAATATTTTGTTTCAAAACATTAAAAAGCCTTTTTCATCTTCTCACCACTAAAGTTATAAAAGTAAAATCTTATTTAAATTTCCTGGTGCGAATTTCGACTAAAATTAGGTGGGTTATATCTATCCCACCGCCTTTCAATCGGTTAACCCTTTGAGCTCTGATGGTTGAATTTTCTACCACATAATTTTAATTCCGCAATGTCACAATGACACTGGAATATTCAACCAATTTCTTTTTAAGAGATTTAATGCATTTTTTCGTGTATATCATAAACCTAATTTTTTCTTTGCAAAATACTGATGCAAATGTAGCATTTGGAATTTTGAAGAAAATTACTCCCCAGAGCTCAAAGGGTTAAAGAAAAATGAAGATACCATGAAATTTTCGATTTGCTTTAAAATGAATTTTAGTATCCGTGGTATATTCTGATGAAGTATTGTGAACATCCGGTAATTAAAGCATGCGAAAAATGCAATTTACTTTATCCATTTCTCTTTAAATATTTTTTCAATAATTTTTCTCAGTTTCTTTTTTTACAATATATCCGTATAACACAAATGTCTAAAACTTTAACAAATATGCTCTAACTGAATGGAATTTTTAATTGGATGCAGTGCATTAGGGTGTACAGGAAAAAAATGCAAAATTTGATTTTCACATCACAATACCGCAAAAAATTTGGAAATTCTGGAAACTACAAATCAGATAAAAAAGAAATAAAATTGATTTATATCTTCTGGTTGCGCATGCACTCTAAAGTTTGCAAAATGTTAAAAAATTCACATTATTACATTTATTTTTTAAAAATCTACCTTTTTCTAGAATTAATAGCTAAAATTCTTATGCATTATAATAACAAACATAATGCCGAAATATTATTTAAATCCATCAATATCTTACGGTCGCGCATGTGTTCTAAATTTGTAAGGAGCTAATATGTAAGGAACTAAGGAGAAACTTAAATATTGACAAGCTAAGTAAGTTGAAGGATTAGCGTAGAAATGTGATTCTTGTTGAACTTGAGAGCAAAAGCCCATTCGGAAGATGTTAATCGATTAAAATATATTCCAGCATCATGTTTTGTTATTATAATGCATAAGAATTTCACCTATTGCATTCGTGAGAAGGCTAATTTAAAAAATGTTGTAACAATGATATTTTTTCATTATTTTGCAAACTTTTCAGCGCATGCGCGACCGGAAAGCATAAACATTTTTTAACTTTGTTGTTAGTCTTTCAAATCCTCAACTTTCCGCGGTACTGCGAATTGAAAATAAATTTATGTATTTTTCGGCCCACACTACTGTGCATTTATGTAATACTATTGTGTATTTCATAAAATTTAACATCAGCTTTTATTATCAGCGATTATATAAATAGTCTATTTATTTAGATTTAAAATTCTACGTAAGGTAGTATTTTTCCTCTCATTTTACATATGCCATCATATTTTATTTATTTTTCTCAAATTATTTACAATTTAGGATATATGTAGAGTAAGTGTGCTTCAAAGAGTTAAGGACCTGTTATCATAATTTTTGTGACGTAACATTTATCTTATTTAATGGGGGAAAATTCCATTTTTAGACATAGAAACCAGTATTTTACGAAATTTCTGGCTCTTAAACTATTAAAATACCCTAACTCTCATGATGCGTACGAACTCTGATAAGGTCATGCTGTTGCAGGGTTCTTATGGATCCTGGAATTTCAAGACCAGGAAATTCTGCGGTACTGGTATTTTCATATTGAAAATTTCTTTTTAGATAAAACAAAATTTTGCACTTTTGAACCCAATTATTTTTTTTATAAAAAGAAAAATATTGATATTTGATCTGGGAAAACTGGAAAAATAACGGTATCGGTACGAACCCTGTGTTATACAGCACAAAGAAAAGTCTTAAAAGAAATAATCTAAAAATTAAAAATTGTAGGACAAGCGTGCTTTTAAAAATTTCTTATTTTCTTTAAACTTTCCAAATTTTATCATATAATTTTCTTCATCATCAAATATTATTTCTAAAGGATATTAAATATGTTCGAATAATTATAAAAAATAGTTAGCACTATACAAAAGACAAAAGATTGTTTATAAGCGAAAATATAATTTCGAATGGAAATATACAAGAATCTCTTTCCAGTTATTCATTCGGAAACAATTCTTTATCTTTGGAAATCTTAGAATCCAGCACAGTTTTGGGATTTAAAGAATTGTTTATAAAGAAAGAGTTTTAATTGCTGCCGCTGATTTTTGGAAATGTTTACGGTTAGTATAGTGATCAGTTTTCTAAAACTCAAATATCAGTTCAATTCTGAATTAAACATTCTCAGTTGCATAATTGAATTTATATATTCAAGAGCAACAAAATAACATTAATATTCACGTTAATGATATCTATTTATCATGTTTGGGGACAAAAGGAGTTTGCTAAATATGCTTCTGTTAATTTAAGCATTGAAGACATTTGAAAAATCTGTATTTGAGTTCAGAAAATCATTTTAGAAATGAGTCGAAACGTTTGCGAAAATCAGCTGCAACAAAAAAGATTATTTTGTATATATACTTTTTCAATCTGTAAAATATACAATTCAGACACAGTATTTCAAAAACTTTCATAAACACAAATCAAGATGTGCAAAGTTCTTTTAATAGTTAGACAAAGAGCAGCTGCAAGACGTTCCCAGTAAAGAAAGCTCTTAAAGGATGTTGGACGAAAAGTTTGGACATTGTGAAAACTTTCGCCATTTTTGTAGCTTTAGAAAAGTAAGAAAATCATAGAAAATATAAATAATATGTTTATATTTTAAAACATATTTATTTACATTATTGTTATTACCATATCAATATTTTACAATTAAATTCTCTAATATTCAGTAAATAATTTAAATAAATTTTCAGTATCTTATTTCAACGTTTAAGTTAAAACTAGACAGTAAATGTTGGTGTTTCTGAACTCACAAGGAAGGTCTCCATACGGGCATACTCAGAAAAATCTGAAAAAATTACAGAATGTTCTTCTCATATAGTTATATATGTTTATAAAAAAAATTTCGGCGAAACCTCCTTATAACGTCCGTAAAAAAATAATAAACATTTTGTTTATTTGGCGATTTATCTCCGGTTGGCGAAAAAACGAAATTTTGAAAAATACGCTTTTACGCTTCGAATACTTTTTAAAGAAAAAACTTTCTATGTTCAATTTATTTAAATAAGTTTAGTTTAAGTAATTTTAGTTTTGCATTTTTACTTTACTTTAAGTGTAATTTTGTCATATACGTTTATATGTACTTATAACAAAATGAAATTAATATATTTTATCATTTAAAACACAATTTAAACTGATTAAAATTGTTCCAAATTGAAAAATACACTGTTAATTATCTGCTGCATTTTGTTGCAACGCACTGCCTTGCTTGCATAGAAAAAAGGTTACTTGGCTGTGAAATGGAGCTTTCTCATTGGTTGGAATAGATATATTATATACAAGCGGTGGAGTGCGTTGCAACAAAATGCAGCAGATTTTTAACAGTGTATGACACGGTCAATTCACTGTGCTATGGAGCATTCTCATTGGTCAGAAGAGAGATATTCTATAAAAGTAGTGGAGTGACGTTGCAGTAATTGCTGCAGATTTTTAACAGTGAAGTCAATTAAAATCAATTTTCAGATTCGTTAAAATCGTCTGCTTTTGGCGAGGAAATGCACTGCTCGCCAAATCCCGCGTCGCTTTCAGCTTTTCACGCCAATTATTCCAAAATATTTTATTTTTTTACATATCTAATAATGTAATTCCGCCGCTAATTTTCACTGATCCTTTATTACCTACATGAGTAGTTTAATTCGTATTTTTTTCAAAAAATTCTGAGTATGCCCCCAATGGAGACCTTCCTTGTCAGTGTATCGAATATCACTTGAAACTCTTTTAAATATGTATATAAAAGTTAAAAAGAAACAAGGACAGTAGTAAAAGTGCTACATCTGTGTAATTAAATATTTCTGATGTTTTGAATTTTATATTATTTTGAAGCTTTCCAATTTTATAAAAAGCAAACTTGTTTTAGTGTTATTAAACTCCAGAATTCTGTAAAATTCAAATTATAACGATTTGATAAGTTTTAGTTATAGAAGAATTCAATTTTTAGTGTTGCTCTGGAACGACCATGTAGAATATTTTTTTAGATATAATTTAAAAGAACAAGGAGCCATACCAGAATTTAAAAATATACCTTTTTGAAAAAAAAATATCATGACTAATTCAGAAACATTATCTTTTTTCTAATTTAATTTTTATAATTTTGCAATTTACATTGCCTACTTGTCTGTAACAGGTAAGAAATGGAAGCATTTTCAATCTGTTTAGGGAGTCCCTGTATTCCTAAATATGTGTTATATTGTCGTATTTAAATTAATGCTTCGTCGCACCTTCTCATTTTGACTGCAAGAAAACATTTATGCGTTGAAAATATTCCGGGATTTCAAAACGCATTGTAAAAATGTACATATTTAAAATAAGTAAAAAAATCATATTCGAAATATTTATTTGAAATCTGGGAACCTTCATTCAATCTAGAAGTCACTCTCTGAATTTACGTAACTTTAGTTGTGTTTTGAAAATGCAAATTTCTTTCTTCAAGAAGCATTGAAAATTCTGCAAGCTGTTCAAGGAATCCTGTTTAGTAATGTCCATGAAAAAATATTTTTATACTGAATTTCTTAGACTTTTAGTTATAGCTTTTTATACCATAATGTATTTCTTCTTTCTTTGAAATTTGTTTATTCATTCTTCTATACCCTATACCTTATCAAAATCTGAATTTCATATTAGGACGCGTAGCTTATGGATCCGTCTGAGTTATCGTTGTACTTAAAAGAGCGACATACACAAATAATGGCATGCAGATTTATATAAGCTTGCACACGTGTATTATGAACTAGAGCAATGTTGTTTATTTTGGGATTTAGCTTTAGAAACATTTTTCCTATTATGCATACCACTTAAAATTCATGACTTTCAAATTGGAATAATAACATGATTTTTTTGGCATGTATGAGATAGAAAGAACAATAATGGGAATATCAGATAAGGAGGAATAATTTTTGTACCGAAAATTCAAAATATGTTTTTACATCATTTTAATTTTTTACTCGTGAAACTTTATTAAAAGTTTTACTTTTTGTTTAAATACGATAAAAGTGTAACAAGTTTTTATATTAAGGTTTTAAGTCCTGTTCCTGTTTATTCCTGTTTTTTAATGTTTTATAATATTGAAAATTTTATTTTTTATTAAATTCATGGACTCTAAAATAATTATTCAGATCAGCTAAAAAGTTAGTTTCATTCTGTAAAGAATAATCAATGTTTTATGAAGCATTTATACTTTCTTTGAATTATATACCAGTATTGATAATATTACTGATACAATTATCTGTTTTTCACGTAATGATCAGATTAAAAAATTTTCAAACTGTTGCTCGGCAATTTATTTAAAAAACTCTTTCTATTCATATAAGTTTTTTTTTTCTGTTAAATTTCAGACTTAATGCGTGTGACGTTTTGGATGTAGCTATCTTTACCTTTTTATTACATGAACAATATGTTTCTCAATTCATTCAATGTTTTTAATTTTTGAGAAGCAATATTTATTTACCAACGTGTTTTAGACCCGATATTTAGACCAAATACTCTGCAAAATAAAGAACTTGGAATAGACTTGCAGAAAATTTCATTATACAAGGCTCCCAAATGATCCGCGAACTGAATACCAATATTTTTTGACAGATAACTTTATCTTTTACTTCTAATCAGGGCTGGCAAGTTTCTGCCAGTAAGTGACAAAAACTGGCAGAAACTAAAAAGTAATACTAATAAGTACTTTAACCTGCAATGATTCAGAATTACCACATGTATTTAATATATAAAGAATTTAGTTAAAAAAATAAGCTATCTTAAAAGCTAACACTGCATTAAATGAGATTTGAATCTTGCATTTGTGAGTTTAAATGATATTTTCATCATTAAATAAAGTAAATTTTATGAGCAGCTGCAATAGAACAATCATGTTTTTTACTTTATGTTTAATCCAAATTATTATTTGTTATTTATCATGAATAAAATGTATAAGCAATTGAATACTACTAAAAAAGTCTCAGATTATGTCTTGAAATGAATTTATGCCAGTTGTTGCCAGTTTCTGCCGGTTAAAACCACTTTCTTCCGGCAAAAACCCAGCCCTGCTTCTAATGCATTCACGCTGGAATTAACCTCCGAAGGTGATTTCTGGGCAACGGGCAAGAAAAATTCAAATAGAAAATTTTTCTAAGAATTTATTGGTGTTCAGTTGGCGGGCCATTTGGGAGCCCTGCATTATATCGTAATTTCCGACGTATAATCCGAGGATCAAACAATTATTTTTAGACCAGATTTTTTTTTTAAGAAATGTAACTTATCAAATCGCCGTAAATTTTTGTCTTCAGTCGCTAAATAATATTTTTGGTCCAAAATAATTGTTTGATCCGCGGATATTATGCCGGAAATGACGTTAATATTGCAAATTTTTACGCTGCCAATGAAAGTGGATATAGCAACAAACATGTTCATAGAAAACAAATTACCCTAATTTCCTGCCTATAATCCGCGGATCAAACAATTCTTTTTCGACCCAGAAATTTTATTTCGTAAATGAAGGCAAATATTTACGGCGATCTGAAAAGTTATATTTTATTTAATAAAATTTCTGGGTCGAAAAATGATTGTTTGATCCGCGGATTATACGCAGGAAATTAGGGTACTGCATTTTATTCCTCATTCAATGACATTTCATAACTTGATCATAAGGTTGAGCAAAAAGTTCGGGGAAATTTCTGAAAGTTGCGTTGTTATCATAGTTTCCAGCCTCCCGATTTTTCTCATACCAACATTTTTATGCAAAAATACTTGCTTTACGTAATCACACAATTTAAGCAATTAAATGAAGCTAACATATTTGTAAGATTTTTCTGGTATACAGAAAATCGGGTGGTTCGCAACAATGATTCTTATGCATAAGTTAACACAGGAATTACCGCGAGCCGTCATTTTGATAGCTTGCATATGAATATGTTTCGGTTCAAACCAGAAATTTGATTGTGAAATAAATTTAAATGTACAAGGAAGAAAAATGATTAACAGTAAATGTTAACTGTTTTAAATCTAAACTCTAGTGTGAAATATTAAAAAAAAAAACTTCCGGTAGTTCTAGTGTTAATAACAAAAGCAGCAAGGTCTATTCTTCAAAGTAGAGACCATCATAGTCCACGACTTTCTGTCATCGTTTTGACATATTCCGGGTTTGCTAGAAATAACATGGCGGCTCCTTACAACCGGAAAACTCTTGACATGCTTCCTCAACTTTACTAAAAAATTCAAATTGACGGCCCCTACAAAAGTTTTGTATTTTTCGAAAGAGACCATATTCGGATGGAGCGACGTTTGAGATGACTGAATTCGCATAGATATGCCGCTAGTCCTCCTATATATGATAAATATTCCGGTAAGTAATAGATTAAAATTGTCCCAGAACTTTTTTCTCAATCTAATAAAATTATGAAATCAAGAAAATATTTGTTCATCAGTGGCGTAGATATGGTCACGATCCAAACGCTCTGAATACTGCTAATTTTGTAAATCTCAGTTCGCCTTACCTAAGTAGAGAATTTTCTTCTGCTAATCAAGGCGAAGAAAGCTTTTCAGTATTACTGATACTAAGAGCATTTGGACCCCTTGCCTGGCTACGCCACTGTTTCACACGTATTCGGAAAATGATTATTGATTATTGCTTGGAAGTAAGGAGATGAATTTTTGACGCATTTTCTTATCAAAATTCCAGCATGAAGTCTTTCACTCAGAAATGAGTATCAAAATACATTTATTTTAATGTATATATTTGAAATATTTATGTTAGGTGAACTATAAAAATAATTCGATACATAAAGAATTAAATTGGAGGTGATATATTTAATATGTGAACTTATTTAATAATTTCCATTTTTAATCTGGTAACATAAACATTTTATATTATTATTAACCCTTTGATTACGGGGCTGGGACATATGTCGTCCCAGCGACTATATTCTTTCCGCACCACTTTCTGAAAAAAAATTTCTGTTATAGACTTATACTAGGATACTTTCCCGAGCAATCTACTACAGTGAAACTTTCTTCCAAATTGTGGTGCGAGTGAATATAATAACAATTGTCAGTATAGACCGTAATCAAAAGGTTAACAGCAGTAATTTTCATAGACCCTTAATTATAAGAATGTATTAAAAAATAAATTAATAAAATACTCTTAACCAAGGTTCGCACACTCGTTGGAATTTCCAAGGACCCTGGCACCACTTTTAAAAATAAGAAAATTTACATTTAATCTTTAAACCACAACATTCGTAATCCCCGCCTTCATTCACAGATTTTACGATATTTTTCTGCAGTGAAACACTTCGCAAATACTCTTAAAATTTAGTGGTAAAACTGTGCGAACCCTGCTCTTAACCAACCTAATAAAAAATTTCAATAACTATCTTACACACTATTTAATCCCATGAAGCACGGTGACTCATTTTTTGACAATGTAATTTTAATCTCTAAATGCCACATTGGTAGCAGAATATCGAAAAGAAAATTTTCACTTTAGAAGTACATGAATAAAAGCCTTTACATATTTTTAACCCTTTGAGCTCTGGGGTGTAAATTTCTTTAAAATTCCAAATGTCACATTGGCACCAGTATTATGCAAAGAAAAAAAAAGGTCAACGATAAACAAGAAAAAGTGCATTAAACCTTTTTGAAATAAATTTGGTCGAATTTTCTAGTGTCATTGTGACATTTCGGAATTAAAATTATGTGGTAGAAAATTCTACCAGTAGAGCTCAAGGGGTTAAAGACCTTGATTTCCGGCGTATAATCCGCGGATAAAACATTTTTAGACCCAAAAAGAAATGTAACTTATTGAATCGCCGTAAATATTTGTTTTCAATCACAAAAAAAGATTTCTGGGTTCAAAAAATGTTCCATCCGCGGATTATACACCGGAAATTACAGTAAATTTGTGATTTCTTGAGTCATTCGATCCTTTCATCGTTTTAACACTAGAAAAATGGGAAGTTTTATACAAGTTTTATAAAAAAATATTTAACACCAAAATTTATTATTTAAAACTGTTTAAGCTATTTAATTTACTATTCTTGCCTTTGTTGGTTTTAAACATATTTTAGAAAGAAATTTAAGGTTCGAACCGTAATATATTTACTCATGACGGGCCAAATTGGCCCCTCGCCGTCATTTTAGTGTTAAGAATATAAATGCTCTGTCCATAGAAACGTTAAAAAATACCGTAATTTCGGGTGTATAAGCCGCAGATCAAACAATTCTTTTTCGACCCACAATTTTTTAAGAGACAAATGTTACTACTTAGATCGCTGTAAATATTTGTCTTCAATCACTAAATAAAATTTCTGGGTCCAAAAAGAACTGTTTGATCCGCGGCTTATACACCCGAAATTACGGTAGTCTACTAATGAAAGGTGAACTTTTCTACTGAAATTTGAAAGCATTCCATAAACTTGAGCTAATCTATGTATCTTATTTTAGAGTGCATTTTAACAAAAAGTTTTAAAATAAGTGAAAATTTTATTTAACCCTTTGAGCTCTGAAGGTTGAATATTCTACCACTTGATTTTAATTGCGAAATGTCTCAATTGTATCGGAATATTTCTCGGAATATGCATCGGAATGCATTTTCTCTTTTATATCATAAACAAAATCTTTTTAATTGAAAAATACTGATGCCAGTGTTTGGAATGTTGAAGAAGTTTATTCACCAGAGCTCAAAGGGTTAAAATTAAAAGTTTAAAAAAATCTACTAAATAAAAATATATTTTTTTGACTGACTGACTTTTTTTTTCGACGGTTTTCAAATATAAGAAAAAATATTTGACAAAAAAAAATCATTTAAAAATATTCTATATATTATTACAAGATCGTTTTTGTGTAATTCAAACTTTAATGAAAAAATCCAACTTGTTCTTAAATTGCAACAATGTACAAGTTCGCTTTCTAAAAAAATCTTTGTTATACTAATGCTCATCCAACAAATTTCTAAGCGTTTGTTTTTGGAATATTGATGTACTTTTGACGGAAAATTGTGTTCTGTATAAGAATTAGATAGAGAGACATAATTATAATATTTTTGTTAAGTAAACAATCAATAAAATCCTTAAAAGTCAAGACTTGCTTTGGTTACATTTTGTGCTATTGCTAATGCACTCTGCACATGTGTTTGAACTTATGCATTAAGATCTGTCAGGTATATAATGCATCTTCATAGTGATATTTCTTGGGTATATTGACTATCCTTGTCGTAATTCCTATTATTCAAAGTATGGCTTCTAAGCTTCGATCAATAGAAAATTCCTTAGAAAATCAGCTTTAATTTCTGTTTGCTTTCGTAATATTTTTTATTATCTATACTAATAAAAGAACAAAACGCTCTGTCTGTCTGTGTGTGTGTCTGTGTGTCTGCGATGGCTAGCAAAATCTATTTGACGTACGAGGCTCAAAATTTTTATGAGAGTAGCCCAATATCTCTCCTGATGCACCTGAAGCTCAGAATTTTAAAATTCTATTTATTAACTGAGTAATTAATTAAATTCCAAAGCTCACTCTCATAAAAAATCGCCTTTTTTTCGCTTTTTTCTCTTTCATTTTCTTATGGTTGATTGGTTGCATAAAATTTTCGCAGAAAAAACTAAAAAAGCTGGGACAGACCTTTAAAATCCATAGACTGGCAAATTGTCAGTTTAAATGAGTTTTTTTTTTTTTTTTTTTTTTTTTTATCACAGTTGCTGTACGCCATGGAGAAAAATATAGGTGGAGACAAAGTAAACCGGAAAAAAGGTTTGCAATATTAAACCATTTATCGCTGAAATTCTGATGTCTCAAATGAAAGCACGAGGCAGGAATTTTGTATTAATAAAACAAATTGAAAGAAATGAATTACAGCTGAAGCATATTTTACGAAGAAATAGTAATTTTTTTAAATGTTTTTTTTCTATTATATCATTTAGGTTAAAGTTAGGTTAAAGTTAAATTGCATTTATGTTATGGTTAGAATAAGGATATGTTACAATTAAGTGAAGGCTAGGTTACATTTATGTTACATTTAATTTACGGTAGGGTATTGTTAAGTCGCTGTTAGGTTACAGAGAGGTTTTGGTTGCGGTACAAAAGTTTAAGTTTAGGGATTTATACACAGAGTGAACATTACGCAAGATTTGATTAAAAATAACACTTACTTTTGTTAAATAGCTCTGAAATTATAATACTATATACCAATCTTTTAGCTACCATCGAGTATCGATTTCATTCATGGTGATATAATTAGTTTGAAATTCAAAATATTTCACTTGGGATTTGTATATGAAAATAATAATTAGTTACGTGACTTAACAGAGATTTTTACGGGTAAATATCAACTTTTTAACACGAAAATCACTCAATCGTTGGATACATATTCCCTCCCGCGTTTCTCATTGCTCATTTTGAGTATTTTTCGAACTTAATGTTAGTTGTTGTTTTTAAAACCGATTTTTCACACAGTCAGTGGCTAAGTATTTCAGACAATGCATTTCTGCATGTAACGAGTTAATGATAAAATCATACAAATTTCAAGTTCGTTTAATATTGTTAATACGGACCCGGGCAACGCCGGGCGGCTCAGCTAGTTATTTATATTATTCAATTATTTCTCTTGGATGAGTTGAGAATAGTTTTTTATCATTCTTAACAAAATCCTCCTAAGTAATATCTTTTATCGTATATCGAACAATTATATGTCTGAAAATCTCGACTATCGACTTTTCAACAGAACTTAATATTACATATTTCTTCTTTTCATTACCTTGATGTCGTTTTGTCAAGAAATAAAAATCGATCTTCATAATATAAAGAATCTACAGAACTTTCGAATAAAACTCTTCTACTCTACTCTCTCTTCCAAGGCTTCCATTTGGTTCTATTTTTGAACATTCTACTTTTGAACACCACTTTTATTTAAGGAAAAATTTTATTTATAAATTTCGTAGAAACATACCAGAAAGACCGTTTTTCTCGGAATTATTCCAGAAAGCTACCACGAATTTCTTCCAAAAAATAACTGGCTTGCAAAAAATGGACCAGTGAGAGCTCTGAACTCTCATTTCAATAACTGTTAAAAAAATAGCGTACAATTTTCTTTAAATGTATAATTAATCAATATTGTTTGTTTTTCGAAAAAAGTGGTTTATCTCTATAACTCCCCAAATAATCAAAAAATGACCTATATTTCTTTACCTGAAATGATAAAAGCATATTTCCAGATACCCTGTGCACTTAACTCAATTTTTTCAATTTTGTCACTTTGTCCTTGGACCCTTGGCTTCTGGGGTCCTCATATAATATTTATAGTAAAAATGATGTACGATAATATACGACCTACTCTGACTTTATTCTTGAGTTTTATCAAACGACCGTTTGTAAACGTTCCATAATTTTCCATTTATGGTACGAAACTTTCATTGTGATTTTATTATGTAAATCTATAAAACCCAGGAACAGTATAAGAAATTAAATTTCGTAAAATTTTAAAACTAACTACATTTGCATAAATCAGATTTCAGATGATGAAGAAAATCATTTGAAACGTTTTGGCAAATGAAAATAAACTTCTAAAACTAAAGTTTTAGGAAATATTTCTTGATGAATGATAAGAAGGAACACTCTGTATATCACATCAGTTTTATTAATATTTTTCTTTTAAAATTGCTTAACATTCTTAATAATGTCAACAAGAGAGATAAAAATCTTTTGTTACTTTAGTAAGGCCTACAATATCGCGTATTACTTTGAATAGAAGAACCGAAGTTTATTTCCCAAAAATTCAATGAAGCAACATGCGGCAGAAAGTCTTCCTTACATCAATATAATGGATTATTTTTCAACTGAACGCATCGTTCTAAATTCATCAAATAGAAGTTCGAACTTAATTAGAATGGCAATAGTTGCAAAAGTTAAAAATTACTTTGTGTGAAATAAGGTTAAAAAAATCCCATGATGAAAAGTTAAAAAATTCGATGATGATAAAAGGGAAAATTTCAAAGCAGCTAATTCTTCACCCGCATTTAAGCAGAAAGGATTCAATTATTGTGTGTCTCACGAGGGAAATATTTCTACAGCACTGCTTCGTGAAAGAGTCTTTTTAAATTATAAGAATCTTTCATTCATAGATAAAATTAACTTTATTCATTTCACTTTTTGTGGTGGCTTTCGCTTTAAGCTTCTAGTATATTCATTTATATATTGATACAGGATTTTTTTGTGTTCTGAAGCCTATAAATTCTCTTCACAAATGGTGGTAATCAGTATTCTAAATGCATGAATATCTAATATAAAATACAAGCTATGAAAATCGGATATATTATGAAATATGACGAAATTTTAGATACAATGTAGTTTATTAATAATTCATATTTTTCACTAATGTAAAATTACAAAATTTACCACATATAAAGACATTTTTCGACATTTCATATATTTATTATATACGCACACTGACACATATACATAAATATATGTTATTAAGTTATATAACAATATATTTTCTATTTGAATTACTAAAGGTCTCTTTGAAACATTAATTCTTATAAAACATATCATATATTTTAACCACGTATCCGATTCTTTTTTTTAACGTGGAATAAACTGAAAATATAAGATTAACACTATTTTATTCAAGCTAAAATATTCATAAGATTTAATTTTAACATTTCTGCCAGTAAATAGTATGAAATTTTATTTAAAAAATTTAGTGGTGTCAAAAAGCTTTAAATGATCGTTCGAGCAAACTCTTCTTTCCCGTACCACTTACGGGCAAGTTGAGTGCTTAAAGTATTTATTAAAAGCCAAATGTTTACAGTGCTATTAAACTTTTTAATTTCAATGCGCTAAGTTTATTGCTGCAACATTTTGATGCTGTATGTCATAACTTAGATTTCTAACTATGTAGTTATTCGATGAATTTCCATAGTCAATTCCATTTAACCTTTGGGGCTCTGATGGTAGAAATTTCTACCACATAATTTTAACTCCGAAATATCACTATGACACGAGAAAATTTGACGAGATTTATTTGAAAAAGGTTTAATGAATTTTTCCCTGCGTATCGTTAACAGGTTTTTTTCTTTGCAAACTACTGGTGCCAATGTGACATTCGGAATTTTTAAGAATTTTATCCACCAGAGCTCAAAGAGTTAAATCTGCAAGTCTATCATCTCAGTAGGGCTCAAATAAAATTCAAATATTTAATTTCAATAAATGTTAATGTGCTATTTATATATTCAATTAATATGTTGTTCCAAATTTATAATGCATAATGTTTGAATCTTGCCTTAAAACTTAATTTATAATATTAAATATAATATAGATGATAATTTGTAATATTTTATAATGTTCTATATGCACAACCATATATATTGTAGAAATTTACAAACTGGCATCATGTGAATATTTGATGTTGATTGTAGAGAACATAATGAGGACGATTCAAAATAAAGTATTGTAATTGCTATTTAAGAATTCTCAACCTTCGGTCAGGGACTGCCTATGATTCTCGAATGATAATTTTCAACAATGTCACTACAATAATGTCGTTACAATAGCTAAAATATTTTTTCCATTTCCTAAAAAATGTGCCAATATTTTTTTTCTAAAGATGCATAATTATATCAATTAAAATTATGTCCTTAATATCTCATGGATAGAATTTAGGATCCATAAAATATTCTTTGCACCACAAACGACTTATTTTTAAATATATGAATAATTAATTCAAATTTTTATTTTGGATGATAAGATTAATAAATGAAGTTTTAGATATGCTAAGCTACAGTGCACTTTTTTGTTTCCAAAGCAATTTTTTGCTTTATTTAATGCCATCATTTTGCAACTTATTTTGCGCTACCCAAACTTATTTTTGTTACCATTGAAAAAACAATTATTTCAAAATTTTTCACTGCTAATATATTGCTTAATAGCTGTTCACAATAAATATTTTTTCAATTAAAAGACTTAAAAGAGATCTATATTTTTTTTAAGTGAGAGATTGGAAGTGACCCAGAAAAATTTAATATCTATTTATCAATCTTATTTGTTCATTTACATTATTAAATACTTTATCCAAAATCTTTATTAAACCTCCTTTTTGTGCCGTCTTTTATAAATTTTACCTTTTAACTAAGCTATTTTACTTAGCAGTTGTGTTTTATTAGATCAATTATTGTAGCGCTCCTTGTTGTTAAGGAGCATTTAAAAGTTCTTTAACTAGATATTTCTGCATAAAGTAAACAGTTTTTAAATTTTATCCCAGCGCAAGAAATATCTTAATATTTCTAAATCACTAGCGTTATGGAATTTTTCGTATGAGCTTAATGTTCTTTATGCATTAATCAAATGCAAATGTATTTGAAGTTTCTGAAAATTCACCTGAGACGTATATTGAAAATTTGTAAATGCACTCACATGATTGCGATTGCTCGAGGTTTTAAGTTGGAACTGCAGTTTTAGAATTTTATTAGTTAAATGTGTGTTAAATGGATATGTGAACCTCTTAAGGGTTTTCTCCAAGCAAAACATTTTCCAGTTTTTGTGGTTCACAATTATCGTGAACTTTAAATCCATAAAAACATAAAATTTAAAACATTCTGATTGATATTCAAGTAATTTTTTTGAGTATGCTACTTATATATTAAATTAAATTAAGTTAACTTAAGATAATTAGGAACTGCTGTAATTTTTATTACCATGAATTCCGAAAATATATTATCATATTAAATTGCAGATTTCCTCAATTATATAAATAATTACTTTTCATGAAATTACACTATGATTAATGGTGCCTAAAAATTTTAACACATAACAGTTATGAGTCAGTTAAGATTTATTTCTATTGTTAATAAAATATATTTATAACTAAGTATGAAAACTTAATATTGTATTTTTATAACTAAAATCTCTGCCGAATAGTTAAGTACTTGAAGTGTTTTTTGAAATACATATAACTTTTATGATTGCGAAAAAATTTATTTGAAATTTAAATTTGAGAGAGCAAAATGTTATATTCAATTTCGTAATATTCAATGTGCGTCTATCAACTCAAACTATCAAGTGTCACTCAAATTATCCTTTTTTGTTATAATTGCTATTAGGTTATAGTTACAAACTTAATTGATAAATTGTTCGCTATTTAGATGATTTTTTCTTACACGGTTCGCACACTCCTTATATTTTGTAAGGACTCTGGCACCACTTTTTATGATAAGAAAATTTATGTTTAATTTTTAATAAACATAATTCGCAAACACCGCCTCGATTCAAACTTTTTGCAATGTTTTTCCGCAGTGAAACACATTAAAAATACTGTAAAAATTTAGTGGCAGAGTTGTGCGAACCCTGTTCTTTTACTTAGCTGTCAAATTTTAAATATTTTATGCATAAATGTATAAACATTGAGCACAAGTTTTAAACTAAAAATATCACCTTCCTAATCAATTATATCTTAATTGTGACGCTAATGATATATTTCAAAATAAAAAAATAGAAGAGAAAAACCTAATACATACTATTAACTTAGTAGCGCCCTGCTAAGATCTTAGGTTACAGAAGTCTACTTTATCTATCTTTAAGTGCATATTTCTGAAATTAAAGAAGGCGAAAGTTGAAAAACATCGAAGAAATTGGTAACTGTGTAGTAAGAGTATTTTATTGATAAACACAAGACGTGTAATATTTAACATTGGTTTTCAAAAAAACCTGTACTCGAAGAAATTCGATAAATATTTGGTTCGATTCTCGAATTGTCAAAGCGTTGTCTTCAAAACAATACATCGAAACAACGCAGCAAAAGCGATAAACTGTTCTATAATTTCGTTGAATCAAAGGAAATACACTATAATAACAAAAATCGCCGTACCCAATCAATTTTTGACGTTTCGTCGAATTACTAAATACGTTACGAATAATTTTAGACCTTTCGCAATGTGAAGAAAATGTTTTATCTCATATATTTATTTACGAAATAGTGATTAAGATATAAATAAAGCGAAAGAACAACAAGTATAAGAATAAAAATAACATTGCGGATCAACCTGTAAATTAAAAGCACATTATTATTAGTCATTTCCGAACACAACTTTGTGGGTATTTTACAACTTTTCTGTTCATTTGTGAAAGTCTAGTACCATAGATCGTATGGGTCCTGGAAGATGGACGATGAATTAGAAGAAAGATTACTCTAATGATTTTTATTCATTTTATTTTACTTTTATCTTTTTTAATAAATTTTTATCTTTTTTTCCCGTGTGAACCTGATCCCAATTAATTTCACACCTTTTGAGAATTAAGAAAGTTATTTAAGTTCTTATCACGTAAAATAATATAAGACAGAAATCGGACCGTTTTTCCTTTATTTCAAAGAATTCCTTTCTTTTTACAACAATAAGATATGGATTTTTTTTCAAAGAACTTAAAAACATATAAATTATTATTATCTTATGTAAAGTACAATAACGTAACGCATTTGTATATTTTAACATATTTAATTAAGCAGTGTATTGTTCAAAAATATAAATAAAATGAGCAATTTTTGAAATGGGAAATAATTAATAGTGCGTACATTAATTTTCTAGGAGTGTTTTGATTCGGTATTCAAATACTACTTTGAAACAAACAGTTTTATAGAACTAAAGGCACCGCTGATCTATAAATCATTAAACATTTGTGTCAATTAGGACTTAATTTAAAAGATTATTTTATTTTTAATTGAAAATTTCTGTAAGAAAGTAAATTTCATCAGCTGGCATAAACTAATAGCAGAAAGTAAGTTTGTGCATGTATTGTTGCATAACATTTAAACCGCGACGATACTCTGAAATAAGCCTTTCCAAACATGCAGTCAACAGGGGCGCACCTGAGCTACTGAGAAAAAGTAAAGGGCATCATTATTGATGTATTTTTTTATCCATAATTGCATGTATCATATACAATTAGATATTTGATATGTATGTATTGATATAATTTGAACGTAAAAATGACTCTGACTCATTCATATGATTTAATTTGGAAAACAATGTGATCTATAAATGAATATAGTTCTATAAATAACTAATCATTCCTACAAGTTAACCCTTTGTTTAACCACTAAACTGATTCTATTTTTTTTTTCTGCACAGTAATTTAAAAATATGGGATAAACACGCCTTTTATTAGGATAAAATATTCGTAATAGTTAGTTCTAACAATAAATAGTGTGAAATTTTATTAAAAAATTTTCATGGTTTTAAAATGCTTTAAAGAATTTACTAAGTAAATTCTTCTTGCCCGTACGACGTACGGGTAAATCAATTAGGTGGTTAAAAAGAATATTTCTTTTTTAATCGATAAATTCTATAAGTAGACAATGTTCATTATCGTCATAAACTAATGAGAGAAATACTTTTGCGCATGTATTTACACAATACTTAAATATCGGCAATTCTCTGAAATAAATCTGCCTAAACATTTAGTCAACAGGAATGCACCTGAGGTAGTGACAAACAACAAGAGAGAATTTTTTGATATTATTTGAAACATGCATCAATCCTATCAAGTAAAAGCAGTAGTAGCAACACAGAATCCAAATATTACACATTGATCAAAATTAAATCGATAAGGAGAATATGTTGCATGTTCCATGCCTATTTAAATATCAAAAAAAGCATGCAGTGTAATAAAAAATTACCATTATATTTTTCGAAAAGGCACATTGCTTGAAACATTTTCATAAAATGACACAAAACTGTAACACTGCCTGAAATAAAATTTACATTCATATATTTTTACTTTTAAAAGTAAATCATCATTTGTATGAATTTTGTTATTTTTTTTTTAATCTATAAAAATGAAAAATTAAAACCACGTTCGACAGACTAGCCCAAAAAAGCATGAAAGTTTTATTTTTCTATTGCCCATATTTTAGCCAATATTAGCACAGGGTGCTTTGATTCCCAAAAATCGCGCATTATATACAAAAGTTTTTTATACTGTTACTAATAAATATAAATAATAATTATCACCTTATTTAATGTTCATGTTTTTATATATCTATGAGATTCTACATTTAATGTGATTTTTTTCTCTCGTGTAAAATACTATAAACTCTCAATTTAATTTTTTTTAACCCGCGAGGACGCGCTCAGGGCCTAAAAGACCCTGAGTGCGTGTGGTTTTTACAATTGTAACCACTAATTTTTTAAAAGTGATCGTCAATTTATTTTATCGCAAAATTTGTAACAATTGTCTCCGTCTTAATAAAGTGATTGTTATAATTAGATTTTATTGGTGGCAAAGTTAAAATCATTCATACCTTGAAAAGCGCGCGTTCTCCCGGGTTAAATAACTATAAACTTGAATGTTAAAATCATGCAAAAAAATTAAATACACCATTGAGAACAAATAAAACAAATTAAAACCACTATCTAAATTAGCAAAAAAGCCATAGTATTTTTCGAACATGTAAATTGTAAGAATATCAACAGGGAGAAAGATCAATTTAAAGTTTTCATTTGTATGGGTAATTGTGGTAGATATATTAACAAAATTTTCACTATCTCGCGATACAAAAATCGTATAGGTAAAAATGAAGTGTCAAAATATTCATAATTAAAGAAGCTTTCCATTAATATTAGAAAAAGAAAATCAATATTGTGAGTAGTTTCAAAGAACTGTGTCCCCTGAAATAAGAATCCAATACTTCCGTAAGTGTGTCCTTTTTTTTTTTTTTTTTTTTTTTGCAAAAGTTTTCAATACTAAATAATCGTCGCTAATTTCTATGCCTATTTACAATCAAATAAAGACATTTGAAACGCAAATTTTATGTAGCAATTGTCAATACGTAATGCAATACATAACATGTAATTAATTTCGATTTCATTTTACTAAAAAACCTTTGTGGTTCCAAACACCTTTATATGATTTTAAAAGACGTAGAAATTGACAAATCTGCAAAGCCGATTTTTTTCCAGTCCTATTATTTCACTGGAAATATTTTCAATAACATAAATAACAGTGAACTATTACTCCTCAATATATAATCGATGTAATCTAAACTGTTTTCTTATGTTATTCATAAAATATTCAACTTGTCCAAAATAATGTATTTATAATTTTAAACTAATAAATTTTTAAATTTCAGTACAAGCAGTTTCTACAACTAACTTCGATTTCCCTATCTCGCTAAGAAAGCAAAAGCTTAAAAAAGGAATAAAAACTTAAATGAACTGAACTTTTACACACATTTTAAAATACTTTTTTAAGGAAAACTTAAAACTTGTTTTTTTTTTTTCATTTTTTCAAATGTTTTAATGCATAAAAATATTGCTTCAAAAACTAATACCGCACATTTAAATATACTCAACTTTTCTTTTCTCTAAAAATTAAATTGGATTTCAATGCATTGTATAAAAAAATACATTTTATCCTGAAAATAGTTTGCGAAATGATATAAATTTTTCTCAGACTTATAACCTTATGGAAGTCCGTCCTAAATATATTCAAATGTTATACGATTTCTTAAAAGTTTAAAAACTTAAAATACTGTCATTTTAAGGCACAGTCAAATGCTTATCAGTAGGTGAAAGCTCTTTTCTTATTTGTTTGTTTGTTTAAGCTGCGAAAATTTTGTTTATTTTTGTGAGATTATTTTAAGCATAACTAAATATTTTCACCTTTGAAAATACTTAGTAAAAATGCTAGATTCATTCGCATTTTCAAATATATTTCGTTTAATACATGAAAAAGTTTCATGATTTCATTTTTAAATAAAAAACTTTCAGGTAAATTTTGTGAGAGTAATATGACGGTGAGTTTTAGCCGATTGAAAATTATTGTAAGTTTTTCTTCTTCTTCAGGATTTCCCCCACATATGAGGTTTTCCTCAATCAAAACCTAAATGTAATTTCTTTAGCCAATAACATCTGTTCTCCGCCTCTGCCTCACAGAGACCATAATTTTCCATATTCCGTTTTATGTAATCGTTCCAACGTATTCTCGGTGTTCCTCTTCTGTTCCTTTCTTCCGGTTTCCAATCCATTAGTGAATTAATGTTTAAATAAATTTTGCGGATTCAAAAGAAATTTTTTATTTAAATATGTCACTAAGCTTTAGAAATTTTTTTTGCTTTGCAATCACATAGCAATATTTCTATTAAATCATTTACAATTCATCATTTAAACCTTCAGCTTAAACATGTCATAAAGAAAAGTAATTAGCGCTACTGTTAAAAATGAAACTCAACCCTTCTAATCATTGCTAATAGCGATAACATAAAACAGAAGTTTTATGCTATCGCTCCAACATATTCTCGGTATTTCGCTTCTGTTCCTTTCTTCCGGTTCGCAGTTCATTAGTGAATTAATTTTTAAATTAAATTTTGCGAATTTAAAAGAATTTTTAAATTAAAATATGTCACAAAGCTACGCAGAAAATACAATACAAGCAATTTTGCTTTGTAATTACATAAGAGCAATATTTCTATTAAATCATTTATAATTCATCATTTAAGCCCTTAGCTTGAATATGTTTGAAAGAAACGTAATTAGCACTACTGTTGAAAGTGAAACTCAAACCTTCTAACCCATGATATCATCAGGAAAATGCATCAATACTATCAATATAAATGATCAATACATCAATATGAGTAACATAATCATCATCAAATCAGTAAATATACTATGAAAAGAAAATGGTAATATCAAACTATCCCAATTACAACAGAAAGATACAATAAATGCGTATTTGAAAACTGAATTAAAATATGTCACTGCAGCTCATTGCTGGATGTTGAATACAAAATTTAAATGTATCCCATAATGAATATCACATCAACATCTAATGATGAAGAGTGGTAACATATTTAACCCCTTGATCTCTGCTGGTAGAATTTTCTACCACTATTTAATTTTAATTCCGAAATGTCACAATTACACCAGAAAATTAGACTAAATTTACTTCAAAAAGGTTTAATGCATTTTTTCGTGTTTACCCTTAACCTTTTTTTTATTTTCAAAATACTGGTGCCAATGTGACATTTGGAATTTTGAAGAAATTTACACCCCAGAGCTCAAAGGGTTAAATGCAATTTTCTAACACATTCTTATTTTTCTTAATTTTAACATTGAATTTTGTTGTGATGTGAATGGTACCATTTTACCGATACAATTTTCACAATTTCGTCACACTATATTCGCCATAGTTACTGTTTTGTTATTTATTAGTTATAGCAAAAAATATTTTATTTAATTTTAAAGTAAAATGCTTTATTCATTTATCAATTATTTTTGTCTTAATTTGTTAGTATTAACCGCAAATAAAACTGTATGGAGTCGCATTATTTAAAAATAAAAACAAACGTGCAATTTTCATTCCTTGGTGCTAAAATGAAGCAAATTTAAAGCTCATTTCAGAATACATTGTTGGAAATATTTCTCTGACGGAATAAGAAAACATGTTCTGCGATAGAATCGGAAATTTTTAAAATGTTATAAAAAGAAAAAAAAGCTTATTCCTGTAAAATAAAAGTAACCTAAAACCATCAATAATGTAGAATCTGCAAAATATTTCAAAGGAATTCGTAAATGTATTTGTTTATATAATTTTATTATGAAAAAAATAAAAAATCCATCAGTATCATATTAAGTCTTTTCAATGCATTATTTAGGCATATTCATTCAGAGCACTAGCTTTTAATTATAAAGGCATCCACTAGTATTTTTTCATTAGCAAAAGAAATCACCTACCAATTTGCTTAAACTGGTGAATATTGGAAATCACCGGCTGAAGATGTGAATATATGGATGCATTTTCCAATAATAAACGAAAACGTGATTGGACTTGCTTCTAATGCGAAAAAATTGAGAGCTACAAAGTGTCTAGCTTAGTGATACTCAACCTGCGGCCCGCGGACCGCATTTGGCCCGGCAACCACTTATGTGCGGCCCGATCATTAATCTAAATTTATAAAAATCGATTGAGATGTACATAAATGTTTTAAAGACCTTCGTTGTTAAATCATATATTTTCACGGGAGGACAAAGTATGCCCTGTTATTAATAAGTACAGTTTAAAATTATATTACAAAATAAGTGAATTTCCTTAATAAGGAAATATTTTTACATGTAGTTCTACTTGTGCTGCAGTGGTGTTACATTTAAAAAATCTTCAATATTAATGAGACATTATCGCAAATTAATTAAATTTTAAATATATACATCCTACAATAAAATAGTTATTGCATTTTTAAAAAAATGATTTATTAAAGAAAATTTCTCCCTTTTTATATAAAGTTCTTGGAAATGCTTCATGGCGATTGTTATATTAATATGTTTTACACTTATCATATAGCTAATAATGCTTATTCGAATTACCACAAACAAAATGACAGCAAAAAGTTTTACATTGATATTTCTGAAATAAATATCTTTTCGACGTATTCGTACTTTTTTTTTTAAATAGAAATCTACCTCAAGTATATATTTTAGAATTAGTGGTTTTAAAATTTTCTATTATCATTTCTTCATCATTCAAGTAATTATAATAACTTTATTATTTTCCTGTGTTATACTACTTTTGTTATCTTACTATTTTTATTACCTCTTTTTTATGCTCTTATATAAATGTGCTGCAGCAAGCCTAACCGTCCCAAACATATGTTTGTGGCCCACGAAAAAAAAAAAGTTGAGTATGGCTGGTGTGACTGGATAAGCATAGCGAAATGGTCCTCACCGCTAAAGTTTGAAATAACACGTGTGGTAATAAGCCTCACCATGGTAATACAATATCGATTGTCTTAGGTCACTGACCTTGTAATTTTGTTGAGGTAATTGGGGATGTTTCTGCCGCTGCTGATTTTTCTAATACGTTTTTTTCAAAAAGGATAAAAGTTAAAATGAGGAAATTGACGACAGATAATGTTGAAAATTACAATAAATATGCATACATATTTCACATTTTTAAACAAATTTTAGCATACAAAATTAAACAATTTTTTTAAATATATATGATTGCAGTGATTTTATGTTTACACTAACGAAAAAATAATAGAATAATGCATAAAGTATATACCTTTAACAAAAAAAATTCGTTAAAATCGAACATGCGTTGTTTGAGTTATAATAAAAATAACTCAAGCAGTTAGTTAATTATTTCCTAAATTTTCCTGTCTGAGTTTACAGAAATACACTGATTAAACTGGATTGGCTAATTCCTGAGATTTTCATTTTGCCAGAATATGCAGTACACAAAAACTACAGATTGCTTCCATACAGACCATTAATCTATAGGTCTGTTTCGTAATTATTTCGGCGCACTGCTTGATGAGATGATTGTCTGTGCAGTCGCCTCCCAGTCTGTCTCCCATGATTTTGCTGCACAGAAAAAAAATTAGGGTGAAACAGAAAAAAATAATGTATATTAAGATTTAAAAAGTTATACCAACAAAAAATCATCATAAAAAATTTCATTTCGTCCCATTAGTAATTCAAAACAATAATATTCATAGCATATTTCTAATCGAAGTTTCAGACATTTACGAAGAAGTTTATTGTTTAAATATAATGGTGAAATGAAATACAATTCTTTATAAGTCCAAATATTTTCTATAATTCTCCTCAGAAATTTAAAGCAATAATAATTCATAAAACTTGAGTTTCATTTTCTTTAAACTAACCCTCATTTTCTATTACAAATGCATCGAATTAAGTGTACTAAAGACTAAAACATTAAAAAAATAATCCCTTTCATTTAATCACAAATACAGAAATATCGTCATAAATTAACCCGATTATAAAAAATGAGAAGATTATAACGTCAAGTTAAATAATTCCGCCATATACATTATTCTAACGCTACAGATTTGCAAACCGTAGTTACAAGAAGAAACAAAAGTAATTTTCTTTGTGTACGACACTTTTTCTTTTGTATTTATTATGATATGCCACTATGGTAAATGACTTCAATTAAGTGTAATCGTGGTATAAATCTTACATCTTTCTAAGTTGGTAATTTTTTTAATGCTTAAAAAACGCTAAGAATTTGAATTAATGAAATACTTAAGAAAAGAATAAATAGAATTTCTCTGTTCTTTCATTAAAAGTGATTAAATTTAATGTAGTAATGCTGCATAAGATTTAATTGCATTTTTTCTACTTATTGTTTCTTACTTTTTTAGTGGTTCTTTCATTAATACTTATATTTATATTAATCTCAAATGTGACATTTTTTAGAAAGTTATACAATTACCGTAATTTCGGGTGTATAAGCCGCGGATCAAACAATTCTTTTTCGACCCAGAATTTTTTAAGAAACAAATGTTACTACTTAGATCGACGTAAATATTTGTCTTCAATTACTAAATAAGATTTCTGGGTACAAAAAGAATTGTCTGATCCGCGGCTTATACACCCGAAATTACGGTACTATTTATAGGGTGACTTCCTGCGTATGACACATTTTGGAATTGAAATGCAAATGAGATTGTTTTACTGAAGATCTAAAATGAACTTTTAATAAATTGACAGGTCAAAGATGATTTTTAATTTTTCAGAACATTGATAGATAATAATAGGGGTCGGAGCATATCGAAAAATTTTATTGTTCTCATCAGCATTTTTTTGTATAATCTTCAACAGATATTTTAATAAGATGTGCAGTAGGGGTGCATCGCGAAGATTATTGATAAAAGATACTGGTAAGAACAACACAATTTGTCCAATATTCTCCGACCCCTGATAATAATTGACAGGCACAATATGGATCTCCATTGGTTTCTGTGAGCGTCGTACAAAAAGTACCATATAATATGACATGGAACAGGCGTTTGATTTTTTTGTAGCATTCTGCTGTGAGTACAGGGTTGTGAGTACAGTTTGTCAGGGATATAGAATTGTATTCAGCCTTCTGACTGTAATTCTTCTCACTAGTTTTTACATGAAGATATGAAGAAAGAGCATATTTTTATGAAAAATACCTTTGTATGTAACTGATTATAAAGTGCAATATCTGTTTTTCATTTTCTGAAGAAAATTAATTCCGATATTTGTGAGTATCTTCAAAATTTACTTCAAACGGAAAGGATGCACATTATCAAGCATGTGAAATTTTATAAGATCATTTTATATGTCTCTTTAATAGGTTTTTTTTTTCTTAGCAAAGAATATAAAGGTTACCCATAACCCTGTTTTATTAACTTTCGGAAAGTGGTATGTAAGATTTGAAACATTGAATAATTGAATTCATTTGAAACATAGGATAATGAAAAGCAACTCGCTTTTAAATAGTTTACGACCATATGAATGTGACGAGAGTGACACAATTTTATCCTAGTCACTTTTAAAATCTTTAAATATTTTTAAAAACATTGTATTCAAGATTGAAAATTAACTTTAAAAATACAGCAAAGTGATTTTGGTACATCATTTTATTACATACACTTCTATACAATTTTAAATTTGTTTAGATGAACACATATTATATTAATCACGAAATTGCGTTACTAACATTATGATGCTCAAATTGATTTATATATTGAACACATGAATCTGACTTGTATGCTGGAAACATATACAGGTGCCCACTTATATTTCATCGTCAATATACGCTGTTAAAAATCTGTATCATTTGCTGCAGCGTCACTTCAATACTTTTATAGAAAACGGTTATTTCACTCTGTGTTACGGAGCATTCTCATTCGTTAGAATAGACATATTCTATAAAAGCAGTGGAGTTACGCAGCAGCAAAAGATTGAGATAACAGTGCACAAGGACGAGATAACACAAGAATATTTACAAGACCATATAATTACAATTGGGAGCTTCATAAACATTGTGCAACAGAGACAGTTGGAGCCGAACCCGTAATTCACCTTCGCTCTCAAGCGATTAGCGGTATTATGTCTCAAATACTCTCCCGGATTTAAGAATTGAGCTGACAGTAGAGTCAGAATTAGTTAAGTATTCACAGCCAGGCATTTTTTAATCACTGTTAATGCTTAAAATATGCGTGCCTCTTCTTAAATCCTTTTTTTGATTAACCCATTCGTGCCCACCATCTTTTGCGTAAATTTTATTTTGTTGGCACCACTATTTTTAGAAGATTTAAGTTTAGTTCATTAATCACGAAAATGCATCATTTAAATAAAATAATTATTGCTTTTCTTTTTTACCGGTGTCAAAAACAGTGCTGAATGCACTTTTTGAAACGTCCCTAAAAAAAGACGCTAGGCACTAATGGGTTAATACTTTTAAAGTGTTTTTATTTATTTTGATCATTTCAAATATATACATGGGGGCTCTGTGGCCGAGTGGTTAAGACAAGCCTTTTATTCCCAAACTAGCTCAGTCCAACTATTTATTATACAGAAAAATGGACAAATCTGTATTCTTTAATATTCAAATATAGTAAAACATCTGAATAGCATAAACCTCCTTGAACAGATTCCTGCATCGGGTCCGGTTGTTCTTAATTTTTTTTGCACCAGTTCGAATCTACGTCACTTCTTCCAGTTTTAACCAATCAGATTGCTGAACTCGGCTGAGCCAGTTTCGGAATTAACGGCTCAATTGCACAAATCTTTGCGTGGAGACCGTAGTTGTATATCTCCTGTGTTGTAAAATTTCATTGTGCTCTCTCGTCTCTGTATATTGACGATGACTTATAAACAGGCTTTCATGCCAAGCTCACAAGTCGGTTGTATGTTACTCAATAAATAAACAAACATATACATAAGTACCTTACAAAAAAAAGAAGTTTGCATCATGATGTGAAAATTCTTAAATTATTAATTCAACAAAGCTCAATTAATCACTCTGCAGGCTTTAAACATCAGTTTAATCTGATAAATGAAAATATCACATACATTTACCTCTCAAAATCGCTTAAGTATCCCCGCATTTACCGGATCCAAATCATGGAAAATAAATCAATGAAAATAAATAACCAAAATTCATAGAAAATTCTGGAATAACTCTGAGTTAGAAACGTGTCAACTTTTCCTTCTTTCACACAGCTGTGGAAAAGAAATTAAACACCACGTACTAACTCCTCAATAAATTATCATAGAAGATTGTTACTGGCACCGAACGATTGGAAATAAATTCTACTTTTAAATGATGTATGAAAATTTTCTTTCGGGGGGTCATCTAGATATTAATAAACACCCAAACATTATTTTTTTCTATGGCAATGCCTAATTATTAGAAGACTCAACTATAACAATACCGCCTAATCGCCGCATAGCGGTAAAAAATTTCATGGACGTCTAGATAGGCTTCCTATCGGCAGTGCTTACAGCTTAGTTTAGAACTTTTTTTGCTGGTTGCTTAACATTATCTTTTTACTATATATATTATTCATTATATACATATATATATGCAGAGAGAAAATATTTGTATGGTAGATTACATTTATCATAAATACCATGGTAGTAAAACCATGGAGAAAATATTTTCAGAGCAGTCACTCCAATTAAACGACTTGTAATCATAAAATTTACATTTTATTGTCGCATACACGGGCCATCTGTGTGATGATCATTGGCTTATCTTATTCAGGTTTTCACTGATCCATCTTTATTATGTATTAGAGATTTGTTTTTAAATTACGCATTTTTGTTGCTGAAAACTTCGTCAATGCCCTGCACCTGCACTAAAAAGATCTCAAGACTTTCGTTTTAACACGAGAGGACAGTGGCGTGCCCATGATAAAGGCAGAATGGTAGAGTACCCAAGGAAAGAGTAAGGCATGAACACACAGGGCATAGACCCAATGTAGAACCCCCCTCCCCCCATTTTTTACAAAAAACAACAGTAGCATTATTTAAATTAAGAATTTTGCTCATAAGTATGGCAAAAATTATTTTTCTAACGTAGTGATGAATGCGTGTATCTGGTTCCGAAATAGCTTAGTCGTGCCCTAAACGTAACAATATTTTTGTGTAGAACACCTTATTTAATATCAAAATTTAAAATTTTGAAATTTAAATGAAGCAAAAATTTTGTGTCGCTTTCAAAGATCAATGCTTTTCAGCTCAAATATAGTTTTAAATATTACTATGGACATTAAAGTGGCCATTAATTGACCGAATTATAGTTCATATCTGGTCCGAAATTAATATTAAATATGTTTTTAATGTAGAATAATCTTACTCAAACGGTACATTATTTATACATGGAAATACTGATAAAATTAATAAAATTCTCAAATTTTGTAAATTACACTGACAATAAAATGCAATGTTAACAGCTTCACAGAACATCTATTATTAAGCATCTTTAAAAAACTTTCGCGATTTTTTTAGAGAATTATCGACTAAAAGATACAAAATAACTAATGATTGGTTCATTTTTCCTTTCTGAATATCTATTAAACATAAATGAAATTAATATCTAATAAACATAAATGAACATAATGGTATCTTCTAAAACGAAAAAATTAAACATCTTTATACATAATCTAAAAAACATCATTTCATCATAACATAAAGCGAGGTATGAAAGAAGTTTCGTTAAAGATATCTTTAATGCCAATTATCAGAATATAAGGCAAAAATAAGGAGCAAAATGTAAAGAGAAAATTTGTTTGTAAGTTATCTTTGAAGTAAGCTGTATTCCAAATTCCCTTTCATAAAAGAGAATATTTTCTCTCTAATAATAACACTAATACAGTTTTCTAATTTCTGAATCGTAATTTATTTAATTTTAAGTATATAAAATAGTCTTTTACGTTATAATTAAATCAAAAGGTTGCATTATTACTCTATAATAAATGAGAGACTTCAAGTATCTTGAAGATTTATACTCTTTAGCTTAAACAGTCTTTGATATATGTCATCCAGAATAATCATTTTAGAGATAAACAGAGGAGAGACACAGAGACACGTAAGTTATATCAAAATGTTCTGTTTATCAGAATCACTCTTAATGATTTGAAAACGATTTACATAAATTAATATAAACTCATAAATGAGTATTTTCTCGTCTGTAAATTATTTAAAGCCCTATTCATATTCCGTTGAATAAGAAAATCTTTTACTTGATTTCCGTCATTAGTTTCGTACTAAAATCGAATTCATACATGGAAAATCTTTTAAAAATTGCTAAATAGCTTTTACTGTTTAAATTATAAGCAATGAATAGTTGTTTTCTTTCGCTCCCATAATTTTTTAATGTATTACTATAAAATCTCGAAAAATGTTCAGTGTATCCTTAACTTATTTGTATTTTAGTTATCAGAAAATATTTTTATTTTAAAATAAATGACAACTCAATTCACATCAATATAAAATATTCATCTAGTTCATTTTTGACTTACATAGAAAAAGTAAATCCTTCGAATCAAAGTTGCAGAAAGGACCACATTCTAACTTTGCATCTTAAGAGTAAATTAGTGTATTGTATGTTACAAAATCTAGGTAACGAAGTTTCTAAATGCGAAAAAGGTGATTGAAGAGAAAAGAAATGTTAATTATCTGTTGGATAAAAGATATTTCTAACAGTAAATGCGATCAAGAAATTTTAAACTTAATGCTAACCAAATTGCTTAGAGCTGAAACGATTCATACGAAAACTGAAGAAATTGTGAACGCTTATCAGGCAAATAAAATTAAAACAGCAATAAAATTTCACAACACATTTTGTTTAAGGATTACAAACAAAAAAGCAAAAAGAATTTTCGTTATAATATTGTATTAACCCCTTGAGGGGCAAAGCACTTAGGTTCCTAAAATGTTCAAATGATTAATTAACACCGGGATTCACAAACAGATTTATATGATAGAAACTAAAAGCTTTTTTTCGCGTACATTGTAAAAAGCAAATCTTAATACTAAAATTCCGGTGCCGATGTGGCATAAGGGAATTAAAATTAAGTGGTATATATAATAAATCGGTGCCCTTCAAGGGGTTAAGGTGATCAGCTTTTTGGTAGATATAATTTAATAAAAAAAAAAATAAACGAACTGCGTATAAGTATTATTGATTCTATAAAAATTAATATAATATATTTATTTTTCAAGAATTTGTGCAAACTCAAATTTTAATTATTTGCCTGGATATCGTGAAATGTAATTAAAAGCAAAAATAGCAGTAATTTCTTGCGGAATGCCATCATCCTGAAAAATAAAAAACAGACATTCCTACCACAAGCATTAAGATAGCTCATGCATAAATTTTTACGTAATACATAAAAATCGATAAAGAGGGATTATTAGTCGCAAGCTAAAGCAGCTTCAGCCGAAAAACCCCAGAGTCATTTAAGAACTCTGTTTTCTTGCTTAGAAATGTCTTAAGTCTTAGTCATCAACGAAAATATATTTTTAAATAGCACTTCCTAACGATTTTGCTGAGAATGTTAATGAAATTTATCGATGCTGATATAGTTTAGCAAATCATAATCAATTAAAGAAATTTTTATAGCAGTTTTAGCATAGTGTCGCAGAAACATAATTTTTTTTTATGAGAAAGGAATAAACAATTTTATGGACGTTTAATGAAATGTAGAGTTTATTTATTTTGAAATTTTCTTAAATGCAGGGTGTCCCAGATAAGATGTCACTAACTTAGAGGGGAGGTACGGTGCACCTAGATGACTCGGAATTATGCAGAAATGTCAGGTCGGAAAAGTCCTTAACCCCTTGAGGGGCAAGCAATAATGCCTCTGTAATACTGAATTCTCACCGGAAAAATCGAATAATTTTACTTTAAAATAAGAAAAGGCAATTTTTCATAATTTTACCACCAAAGATAAAAATATAAAATTTCGTTAAAAGTTTCTGGTGAAAATCTCAATTGAATTAGGTGGTATAAAATGTATACCACCGCCCCTCAAAGGGTTAAAGAACTGTTTTACGAAAAGGTTCGTAAAATGATGAAATGATGGACTGAAAGCAGAATTTGCGAACGAATTTCCTTTAACGCAAAATCTTGTATTTTTGAGCTTTCGTTATAAAAGCAAGATTTTGTTTAAATATCCTTGGTGTCGTCGTAAGTTTGTAATTAAAATTATGTGGTCCGGTGATGGTATCACTACGCTTGAAAGAGTTAAAATTATCTTTAGAAACTTAGCGCCAAGATTACTGCCTGTCTTATCCGCTGGCACCATTCTCGCTACACGAGGATCCAGCCGGTGGGCCAGTGAGTTACTTTTTCTTAATTCCGATTTCGTGCTTGGCACCAATTTTTTCAAATTATATAATTCGCCTTATTTAAAGACATGCATATTAATCAAGGCGAACATAATGGAAATTTTATCATTTCAAAAATGTTGTGCCTATCAAGAAGCCTCAGGTAAAAGAAAAGTTCACTGGCAACACTGCGTGACGCCAACGATCAGATTTGTGTGATCCAACATTTTCAATGCTTTTACTGGGTCAGGAAGGCGTTTACGACCCAGCATTCCTATGTGATTTTGGTTGTTTAGGCGTACCCTACTTCCCCTCAAAGTTTATAACATCTTAGTTTGGACATATTGTATGAAATGTTCATTAATGTCATTAAAGTTTTTAAATCGTCCCGTTTAATCTCTCCGATAATAGTAATTTGAAATGAAAATTTACGAATTTCTTAGGTATTTGCACATCAACGATATTTTATTTTTTAAAAATGCCATGTGTTAGGGCGTAGCGTACTGTGATTTTTATCTATTCACATTCACTCATTCACATTTCAAGATGTAATCTGTTTTATAGCATTCTATGTCGCATACTGAAAAAAAATCTGTCAATAAGATAACAGTTAAAAAACAATGGTATCAACTACATAAATATATAAGACTCAACACTTTAAATTCATTTAATCAATTTTGCAACATTTACTGAGAATAATAATTAAAAATTCTAACTTAAATCATTTTTGATTGTGTTGTGCCAGGAAAATGATTGTGCAAAAGGTGTTGTTAAAAATAACATGACATATTTTTTTCATAAATGCAGTTACTGATATTTGTTGGTAAAATTAGTACACTAACTCAGTAATCCCCTACATTTTTTGTCTATGAAGTAAACTGTCTTTTATTTCCATTTCACATTTGTGTAATTTTAAAGGCACCAAAGTGTTTTGCATGTGTTGTTTTACTGTGTTCTAAATTGTGTGGTGTTTACAATGTCTTGTTAATTTCGTGACAAAGTGTTGTGCAGCAGAACACAATTGTAAGAAAATATTTTCAACACTGTTTACAACACTGTTTCAACACAATTAACAACACTAGTTTTAGAACACATTTCTACATAGCAACACATTTGCGACATATTAAGAACACAATCTCATCACAAAAAACGTTTTGTATATGAAGTTTTGTAAATCACAACACACTAATGTTTTGTAGATTTGGTGACAAAACTGTTCTTTTTTTTTTGTCTGTTGAGAATTCGCAGTGTAAGATCCCCGGCGAGGATTTCATGAATATTTTACCAGAATTTGGTGGATTTGCAATGCCAAGTTTAACCCTTTCCGGCACGGGCAAATTCTGTTACTAAAATAGTAAATTATTGAATGTTACTGGAATTTATACGACTTTCTTAAAAATTAAAAATCCCTTTATATAAGCTTTAATTGTAAAAGCAAAATTTTATTAAAATATTAATAGCGGTTTGCAAGTTTGCTATTAAAATTGTATCCCGGAGTGGGCACATTGTGCCGGAAAGGGTTAACTCAGCTCTGGGGTGTTATTTTCTTCAGAATTCCAAATGTTACATTGGCACCAGTATTTTGTAAAGAAAAAAATTCGGTTTATGACATACACGGGGGGGGGGGGGGGAAATGCATTACATCTTTTAAAAATAAATTTGGTTGAATATTCCTGTGTCATTATGACATTTTGGAATTAAAATTATGTGGCAGAAAATTCAACCACAAGAGCTCAAAGGGTTGACCCTAGAATTACCGGAAATTTGAGTCAGATTTTATAAAAAAATATTTCACACCAGAATTTTCATTAAAAACAGTTTAACTTTATTATTTAACTTTTTTTTTCCTTCACTTTATCATTTAAACTTTTTTCATTATCGAATTTCTTGTTTGAACCGAAATATATGTTAGTCTTCAAAATGACGGTCCACAGAAGTTATAATATTAATATGATTTTGCGAATGAATTGTGGAAAAATGTTTTAAAATTTTATTTCAATTAACATAATTTTTCTACCGTTTGGTTTAACCCCTTCGTGCCCACCACCTTTTGCGCAAATTTTATTCGGTTTGCACCACTATTTTAAAAAGAATTACGTTTAGTTCAATAATTACGAAAATGTTTCAATTAAATAAAATAAAGATTGCTGTTCTTTTTTACCGGTGTCAAAAACAGTGCTACATTCACCTTTTGAAGCGTCCCTAAAAAGGGACGCTAGGCACTTGTGGGTTAAATTATTTGAGATACTTATATTCTTTTATATATATATCTCATAGTAACACTGTGTTAAGTTGTAAAGCTAACAAAACTTAATAGATAAAAAATAATAATGTATACTGATTTAATTTTAAAATTTGTAAAGAATAAAATGTGCTTGTATACGACGTAGTTCACCGACATCATTTAAAAAAAAATTTCTACCAGAATTTGTGCCTTACATTAAAATACTTGAAATTTCATCTATCCATTTCAACTAAGTTTTATATTATTTGTTTTCCTGCTGTTAACTTTTAGTGTCCATCACATTTAACTTTTTCCAACACACTTTAGCTTTGAATGTTTTAAATAAAAGGCGATGAACTTTAAATAAATATATTTTGAATTTTCAAATTAAAATAAATTTAAAGTACAATGACGGTTGCGTCTTTGATATGAAAAGGTCTACTACAAACAATGTTTGTTTTCGCAGATAAAAGCAAACTTTCTCGAAAAACATCAGATAATCGAATTCAGTTTTACTAAACATAATGAAATTATTTGAAATTTGGGTTTACAGCAATATCTCTTTGAACTGGTTTTAAAAAGATTTTTCATTCCTTATTTAGAAAAGCTTTAATATTCTGTAAAGCGTGCCAAGATATGAAGTAAAGTTTTCAGAAAATGTATCATATATAATTGTATCTTACTTTCAGTGTTATATTTTTATGCGGAGTTCAAAGGAAAACAACAGTGAGAATAGTTCACTTTGTATTTAAGAAATATATGATATACTATGCGAAATTATATCCTATTTTATATATACTTTTATACGAAGTTCCATGGAAACATAATAGTATTGAATAGTTGAATTTGAGCGTATGAATTATTAGTTATTGTTCCTTAAAATATGTACAAATGATTCAATATAACTCTTAAAGAACGTGTATATAGAAAGACGCAACTTACACGAAAAATGAAAATATGTTATCCAAAACTATTTTTATTTTCTGCTTATTTTATATAGGATAATAAAAACTAATCCAATAACTGTATTCTTAGTTCATGATATTACAGTTGAAATATCTTGTTAGTTACAGATATTTTCGCTTAATGGCTCATTTAGAAGTTAATTTAATGAATCTAATAATCTTGGTAAAAGAAAAAATTATACGTAATCTGTTTTCTCTATCTATATTAACATATTTTTTTACAAAATGAATGTACTTTCATCATCTAAAACACGCGTCCTTCAGAAAGAAATCAAACTCATTTACCTCTTAATGCAAATCAAAAAATTTTAAATTGTACATTATATGGAAGGCATTTTAATATTTATAACATTAGCCTTACGTAATTGAGAAAATAGATACCGTAAATTAAATTTGCACTAAAAAGCAACTAAGTACACACAGAGATTAAAATGTAGCGTGAGTACAGTGTTGCCAGTGGGCTACTTTTATTTAATTCACATTTCTTGCTTGGCACCACTTTTTTGAAAAGGTAAAATTCCCTTTTTTCGCCTAAATTAAAATTTCATTAAATAAGGCGTATTTAACTATTTTAAAAATGGTGCGAATCAAGAACCTGGATTTAAAAAATGTAGCCCATCTGGCAACACTGCGTGAGTACCGTAATTTCCTGCGTATAACCCGCTGATCAAACAATTCTTTTTGGACCCAAAAATAATATTTGGTGATTGAAGACAAATATTTACGGCGATCTGACATTACATTTTTTTTTTAAAAATTCTGGGTCTAAAAATAATTGTTTGATCCGCGGATTATAAGCAAGAAAGTACGGTAAGTTGGTGCTGGGGTAATTTGGCATTTAAGTTTCAATTATTATTATCATAATCTTATTATATTATACGAATCAGAACAAATGTTGCACAAGTACGTTGAGATGAGTACTGTACATTATATATATATGTTGTTTAAGTAGCATATTTTCAAAAAGAAATAAAATATTTTCTGAAATTCGTCAAAAAACTTCAAAATGGTCTCGTTTCGATGTTTCAATATTTCTATACTTTTATGAAGCCAGAGGAAAAGCGGAATGACGAACGTGTGAACGAAAAAAATGTACTGCAATATTCAAAGGGTACTTAAAGAAGTATTGTCTGTTTTTCTTTATGCATCTTTGAAAATGACCCAGATAAAAAATTAATATTGATGCAATTGCCAATTTACCTCTTGTAAAATACAAACCGGGGTAATTTGGTGCCGCTCTCTTTTACTTATGAATTGATTTATTTTTACAGTAGTTTTATTATTATTATTATTATTATTATTATTATTATTATTATTATTATTATTATTATTATTATTATTATTATTATTATTATTTTGCTGTTGTCATTAACATTTTTGTGGGGAAAAATTCGAGTGAGTACGTGCGGATAATAACATGACAATTAATATTAACATTTCGGCAAACGTAAAAACTCCGGTACCTATGTCTTCACAGTTTTAGGATCTTGTGGCAAATGAATTAAAATCTACTAAAAAAGAAGATGTGTTAAGATAATAGATTGACTGATCAGACCACTGAGATCAAGACATAACTTCTGTTTCAAAATTTTTATTCAGTGTTTACTTTTCATTTAGAAACATTTGGAAAAAGTTTTTTTTTTTTTTTTTTTATATGGGCGTATTATTCAATGAACTGTGTAGTGTGTATTATCTAAAATATCATAAATTTCATTATAAATGTTTCTCTGTAACCTATATCATTTTATGGTGTTTATTTTATCGCCTTTTGTAATTGTTAAAATGCGTAGGTACAACATTGTTAATAGTTATTTCTTAAGAAATTGTTTGAAAAAGTTTTTATTATTACTATTATTTAGTGGCGCAGCCAGGGTAGAGGTTTTGAGTCAATGAATACCACTTTTTTGTTACAGTTTTGTTTCGTTTTATCAAATCAAAAGAATTTTACAAAGTTAACCTTATAAAAATTGTGGTTTGTCGATCTTGAAAATCCCCACCCTGGCTACGTCACTGTTATTATTCAAAAGGTATGTTATCTAAAATATCATAAAATTAATCTTAAAATATTTACGTCTAAGTCATTGGGCTGGGTTAATGTATTAAAACCTTCTAGTTTTTATTTATGTGTTATTATTTATGCTTCTAGTTATTATTGATAACAAAAAAAAACTTCTGTATTAAAACTTTTATTTCAAATAACCATTTTCAATTATATCTTTTTATGGTTTGTTTGAAAGGGCATGACATATTATGAATTTCAACAGAACATTCTAACTTTTTAATTTCTAATGTAATTCTTGTTTCAAAGTATCCTTTTTAAAAACACATGCTCTCAAAGAAAATCCATGGTTACAGTATGCGCAAAAATATCATGGAAGATCTAGAAACGAAAGAGATTCCCGTGTTCAGTAGCTGATGAAAACAAAACCGTTTTATACTAGTGCAGATTACTCTGTTTGAATATTAAACGAGTTAAAATATGAAAAACATGATAAATGTGTGAATTTCTGATAAATAACTGTTGAGACAATGCCGTGCAAACATGACATGTTTAACTTTCCTACCCTGAATGGGTCTAATCGACCCATAACTATTATTTGTTTTATACGATTCAAACCAGAACTTTTTTCATAAAGAAAGTAAAATAACAGATTCAAAGAAACAAACCAATTAAATATATTAAAATATTTTAAATAAAAATTCTGGTGTGAAATGTTTTTATCAAGATTGAGTAAAATTTGAATAGGGTAGGAAGATTAAGTCAATATAAACTCAGGGTTCGCACAGTTCTACCACTAAATTTTAAGAATATTTTCAAAATATTTCATAGCAGAAAAATATTGCAAAATCTGTGAATGAAGGTGGTGTTTGAGAATTCTGTGTTTTAAAAATTAAATTTAAATTTTCTTATTTTTAAGGTGCCAGAGTCCTTAACTCCTTGAGCTCTGATGGTGGAATTTTCTACCACATAATTTTAATTCGAAAATGTAGCATTGGTACCAGAAAATTCGACCAAATTTATTTGAAAAGGGTCTAATGCATTTTTCGTGTTTATCGTCAAGCGATTTTTTTCTTTGCAGTATACTGGTGCCAATGTGACATTTGGAATTTTAAGGAAATTTACACCCAAGAGCTCAAAGGGTTAAAAAATATAAGGAGTGTGCGAACCTTGTGAACTGTAGAAAAGCACTACGGAACATTAAAAATAGTGTGGGCTTAGCTTTTCGCTCTACAACTATCACGCATTTTGGCTATATAAGACATGTTTGAAAATCATTAATTTTGAATAATGATGCAAGTTTTCAAGCGATTGTGCAGAATTGTCAACAAGGATGCTTCGGTCTGCAATCACAGATAATAAAAGAAAAGTTTCTGGAAGAAACGCGTTTTTAATATATGGTTTATCCAAAAAAGTATTATTATACTACGAGTTTTGTATTTAACTTTAATAAATTCAAAACATATACATTCTTATTGACATTTTATCGATTCTTCAATATTTAAGTTACGTTACGGGATAACTTTAGTAATTTATGTAAATTCAATGAGGTATTATTAGCTATAGTACTCCTAGGCATTGTTAATCATAAATGTTATTTACTACACAAAATATACATTTGTAAACTAAAGCTAAAGCTTCTATTAATGTAAAAACTAATTTTTCAAAGTAAATATTTGCACTTAAATGAGCCGTGGATTAAAGCTATTTTCTTTACTTAAAATTAGAATTTTTATAACCTGATTCATATGTGTATATAAGAAATCATTTATTTTCAGTTCTACCTACACTACAATAAATGTGTTTAAAAAAGGAAAAATACTATAAATTACATAAATTTATAAAATTTTTATGATTCGGATAAATTAAGGAAAAGTTTGAGCGTAAAATAAAACCTTTTCTATTAAATTACTGCATAGCCTAGTATCTCTGTGGTAACCGTAAAAAGTACTACATGATAAAATGCTCCTGAATAATCTCTCAGAGAATGTTCGTCTCCTGAGATAATGTAATAGAACTACCTTCCTCTCTTTTTCGCAAAGAATAAAGGATTACGATGATTTTCTCAATTATGGTGAACAAAAAAAGGGATATAGACATCTCCTTCTTACTCAGCTCAAAACTGGTATTTTATACAACTCAGATACCCTTAAAGATTTAAAAAGTTAATTTAAGCAGAATCTGTAAGTTAATCTTAAGTAGATTGTTTTTTTAAATATCTCTTTATAATTGCGTTTCTTGAGAATGTTCGACATTTCAATAATTTATTTAAACTACATTTATTTATTTTTATTCATTGAAGCATTTAAATAATAAATTGACTCTAGTCGTGATTAAGTAAATTTAAGATAAAACTTCAAGTTATTTTTATTTTGAAAACATATTTTTATTTTGTTTCTTTTTAAGGTAAGCAATTTTTTGTTTTGCCCTTTTTTATGAAAGAACAGGTTTAATTTCAATTATCTAATATTAGACATGATATAGTTTTAATGCATAACTTTTATTATATTTTGATATACATAAAAAAACATATTTCCATATGTTTCGAAAAATTGCGTCAAGAATGAATTTGTGAAAATATTGAAAATTAATGTTACTTTCGTGTTTTAATAACGCCTTATTTTTCCAAATACTTTAGGGATTTTAGGCTTAATATGTTTTTTATGCATAATATCATTACATAAAACGATACAAATGGATCTTTCAGATTCCCGTATCTTTTTATTTCTACGTAATAATTTCGTTTTATAACTTGTTTTAGTAAAGATAGTATTTAATCTAACTCGGATATAATTTGGCATTTAATAGTTTTAATGTATAACATTTTCTATATTTTGGTGAAAGTTATATACACATATGCCCAAAACTTATTTCAAGATTTAATTTATAGAAGGATTGAAATTTTAAATCGTAGTCATATATTAATAAACCGAAGTTTCTTATAAATACTTTAGGGGGGATATTTTTGACTGGAGGAGTTATATTATGCTTAGCAACTTTATAAAGCAGGTTATGGACGAATTGCGGACATTGTTTCAGCTTCATTTCTGGAAACCCATTCATGGGTCTATCAAAATCCGTACTGCAGTATTTCATTAAAAATACGTATTGTATTCATGATTAGTAATTAAAAAATAAAATTACAGGCGATTTTTTTTCAAACTGTTAACCGTATGTTTATGTATATTTCAAAAGAAACAAACAATTTTTTTTCAAGTTTCGTGATTGTTCCAAGAATTGTTTTATTTTTGCCCTACAAAAATGGAGGCGAGTGATTAATAGTTAAAAAGCTAAATTTGTTGCGCCATAAAATTTTGCTATAATTTGAACAAAACAGTTCCAGAAACAGTTAAGTTAACAAAAGAAGCATACAAAATATGATTTGGTGAGTCAACGACTTTTAGATGGTATGGTGATTTCAAGAAAGTGCGTTTGTTTGAAGAAATGGCTCCTATGTCTATCCGACTAGAAAATGCTGTGAATGATCGAAATGTTAACATTGTGTGGACAACCTTGTAGAAAAATCGGTAAATACCAATGTGAAGAGATAACGGCTTAAACTAACATTGACATTTCGTGTTCTACGCAATATTTTGTAGTTTCTACATATTTCTTCCAGATGAGTCCTTTATTACTTAAATAAAGAACAAAAGCAAACAAGAATTCGACCATGTTTAAGTGGAAACTGATGCTTCGAAGTGCTCCGAATTTCCTAAAGACTGTAATTACAGATGATGGAGTTGCATCATTTTGATTCCCTTACAGAGCTTACAAAATGTGTAGGGAAATAGATTTTCGACTCCGGAAAAAATCAGATAACCCTTCGAGCTCTGGTGGGTAAATTTCCTCAAAATAACAAATGTCACACTGGCACCAGTATCTTTGAAACAAATTTTCCGTTTGGGATATACACGAAAAAGTGCATTAAATCTTTTTAAAATAAATCTGGTCGAATATTTCGGTGGGATTGTGACATTTTGGAATTAAAAAATTAAGTGGTAGAAAATTCTACCATCTGAGATCAAAGGGTTAAACAAATTCCGCTGAAATGTACTGGTCACGGGCTGGGTTGACAGTTTGACCTCTACCTTCAATTTAAATCTTGGAATTCACATCAGAAGTTTTGAAAGAAAAAATTTTACTTTAGATAATCACGAAACGTCTGTCACTAACTAAAGAAAACAAAACCATACATAATTACTGTTGTTAACATAAAATTTCAGATTTATAAGATTTAAAGTAAGAGGCCAAGTCTGGTAACCCCGATCACGGGTGCAAAAATCCAGACGCTAGCAAGTTGCATCTCAACCCTAAATTTATTTCATTATTTTTCATCTAATATTTCGTGCAAAATTCTTGTAAGAATGCTATTAAATTTTGAGTGAAGAAATCTTTTAATTTTTAGTGATGAGAGACTGTCCTCTGGCGCCTAGATTTTTGCATCCCTGGTCATATTTTTCTTTGAAGGTGTAATCTATCAGCATGGGGTACCTCTCATAACTACTGTCAATGGTCAACGGTGAATATTATGTTTCAGTTTTGAAAATTTTGGGGCAACACATATTGAGAAAGCATCATGAACTGGTATAAAATTGGACATTACATCACGCTAAAGCTCGCTTGCATATCGCTGTTTTTGTGTAGCAATGTATATTTTAATAAGGAAATGCAATCAAAATCATGCATTGAAGGAGAAGGAAATCATTGAAGAAGAAGGAAATCATTGAAGAAGTTCCGTGTCAGAAATTTTTGTACAGATTCTGCAGTGATTTCAGCAGTACATGATACTTTTGGGGAACTTTCAGAAAAAGATTTCTCTACTTGTTTTTTTTTTAACTTACGATGGGACCGTTGTGTCTCATCTAAGCAGCGCTTTCCAACATTTTTTGTTTCACATAGCGCTTTCATAGGCATCTCACATTGGAGTACCTCCATTTCTCATAAACATACCACCCTTTCCTCTCCTTTCAAAATGCTTCTTTTTATTCTTAATTTTATCACAACCATATAATAAATCAATATAAATTATCTCGTTTTCATGACCACTTTCATACCATTTTTTCATTTGTGATGAAATAAAAAAAATCTGACGAGAGTTATTACATTTAACTTAATTTAAGAGTTATGCAATTATAAATGGATTGTAAGTTTGATGATGCCAAATGCTTTTTGATGAGTTCCTGACAGCACGGTCTTCAGTTGTAAGCTTGGTACAGCACGATGCGTGATAATTAAGATCCGCAGCATGGGCATCTTCAGCATCGTTTCTAGTAGTCAATTGTGCATGCATACCGAGTTCTGAGATTTCATCGACCATTTGAACAAATTTTGATGCAGTTTGCGCTACTGACATGATATATTTGTTCATTAACTTGCCCTTCATATTTTTCATAGTAGACACACTGGTGTTTTTTTGCACCGACGGTTGCTTTATAATTCAATCACGTTTTTGGGGGACTTAGTATAGCAGCCGAATTTATTTCTCTCTTCCTAAGTTGCTGTTTCAGCATACAAGAACGAAAAAGCGCCCAGCAACCAGTAACCCTTTGAGCTCTGGAGGGTAAATTTCCTCAAAATTCCAAATGTCACATTGACACGAGTATTTTGCAAAGAAAAAAACCGGTTAACGATATACACGAAAAAATGCATTAAATCTTTTTCAAATAAATTTGGTCGAATTTTCTGGTGTTGTTGTGACATTTCAAAATTAAAATTATGTGGTAGAAAATTCTACCATCAGAGCTCAAAGGGTTAAAGTATGTTACCTTATTTGTCTTCAATGTGTTTGCAATCCCAGAGCCATCATGTAAATACTCCATAATCACATCACAAAGCATAGGCACCTCATTATCAACAAAGTTTTTCAAATCTGCTTCTATTACATCATATGTTTTTCGATGACACTCTTTCTTATATAGACATCCTAAGTCTTTTCGGATATCTTGCTGCCGCAAGTAATACAAAGTCCAATTTCTTGTTTTTCTCTTTTTTCCTAAATTTATGTTTCTATTTATGTTCATATGAAGAAATAGACTGCAGTTTTTCTGAAGTCACTGTTGAGAACCTATAAACCGAGAAAAAAGCATTATCATGTACAGTCGGTCCCACTTAATCGGGTGACGGATAATTACAATACCCACTTATATGCATAGAATGCCGTGAAACAGAAACGGTCCCAATAAGGTTAATGTTAAAAATACTCGTTTTATCGCATATCAATCCTCAGTTAATCGCATAAAATAGCCCCAATCTAGTAATCGGGGTTTTGTAAATTCCTGTGAACTCGTTGAATAGGAAAAATTTACGAACAGAAATAAATTTTCTTTTGTAATAAAGGTTTGTTAACTCTAAAATTGAAGAGCAGAAATCGCTATGAAAGAATAGACTTCATTCTTTTAATTCTTGGAGGAGCATGGGAATGTTGATTTTGAAAAGACATGATTTTCTTTTAAGACTGGTCACACATATAGCGACTCAAGATGCCAGTGAAACTTCTTTGAATATCCTGGAATTGACGGAAAGAAAATAGGGACGGATAAAAGTATAAAAGAACAATATTTAGCTCCGGAAGTGGCGAAATGCAGCGTTCGAAGTAGAAAAAAAGCAAACAACGATGTAGAAGATGATTTTTGGTAGACAATGAATTAAGATTAAGATGACAACTAATGAAAAATTGAATGAATTTATACGGAAGTTTATTAATAATTTCAAAAGTTGCATTTTGAAAACAAAATTTTGCTACTTCACTTTCCTTTTAAACTTCACTCAAATCATATAAATTATAATGAAAAATTAAACTATGTAATATAAATAGCAATATCATACATGACAATTTGGTATATTCATCGTTATGTACAGAGCAATAATAAATTACTGAATAAAATTATTGCAATAATAATTAAATTTAAAATTATTGCGTATAATTGTTATTGTTCATTAATATTTACCATATCAGAGGTACCGAATTAAAGGATAACCTATATTAATAACATTTAAATACTGCCCTCGCTTATATGCATAACCTGCTTAATTGCATACAACTCAGTGGGTCTAAATGCATGCAATTAAAAGTTTTGCTTATAAGACCTTGTTGTATTAATAAAAACATTTAAAATACATTAAAAATTTTATTTAAAAAGATTAAAAAGAGTTGAAACATGTAATTAAAATTTTTAATGTATTTAAAATGTTTTTATTAATACAACAACGTCTTATAAACAAAATTTTTATTTTAATATTAATTCTTACTTGTTCGTTGTGGAATATATATTATTAATATTATGTTAAAGTCTATTTTTTTCATTTACAAATCTGTTACGTTCGACCATTTAAAAAAAAATGCATAATTTGTTAAGTTTATCAATGGTTTTAAATTTTAATCTTGAAACGCGTGATAGCATCTTTGTTAAAATAATCAAAGTACTATTGTAAGAATTCAATTTAAATAGCTCAGTAAGAAAATACAAGTTAGTTATCTATTGATTAATTGTGTTAGCAACCTGGTTCATTAATTAGAATGATGGACATTTATCGATAGGATAGTGATTGAAGACCATGAAACCTCAGATCAACTTCAGATACTATTACTGAAAAAGATAAATGATCATCTAAACCAACTAAAAACAGTTACTATTGTTGTTCTCCTTAATCTTTCACGAAAATAATACATGTACATAAGGATAAAATAACAATCTATTAATTAATTATTGATTCTCAAAGTATCAAATATTTGAATTGGTTTCCTTGAAGCACTTATAAATCTCCATTTAAGAATCTTTGCTTAGGTTGATTTATAAACATTATAGATTGTTCAAAGACTTGCAGCTTTGTAGATGTAACTTGATACAATAGTTTAAATTTGTTCATCTCAACGTTTTTGCTAAGGCCGGTTTTTAGTTAGATAAATGGCCAAGGACATTGGCAATTTTTTTCTATTATTGTTGGGATTTAGAAATGCACTTTCATATTCCTTCCATCCGACCAAGGATTTAATTAGGAAATCCGGACACCCGATCACCGGATTTGGAATTTTGGCGGTAAAAAACTTTTATATCTTATCTAATCATTGTTTTATGAAAATGTTTAGAATCAAATATGATATTGATATTCTTTTGTGTAGCAGCTCTGGCTCTATTTAATTTAGGGAGTTTTCACAATTATTACTCATGTTTTGCTTATAAAAATCTATTTATTTAAATATATTTTTTGCAGATAACTATTTTTTTAAAAGTTCACAAAACGAGATTTGTTTGGATTTTTCTTTAAAAATATTCCCAGTAATCACATAAGTCAAGATTTGTCTAATTAAAACACTTTCACAAATTCTAACTTGATTTTGTATTCACATTTTTAAAATATAATGTTTAATCATAAGATATTTCATTTTATTTATTTTTTCATAGACATTTCCCATCTGATTTCAGATTAGTATTCTCCACCTTTAATAACACGAAGTTTCATAATATCACGTCATTCCAACGATTTTCATGAGTTCTACTATTCACGACAACGAAATTCTGGCTTTAGTTCCACGATCCGATGTTTTATGTGTTAAATCATCATTCTTAACCCCTTGCGGGGCGCTGGTTTCATAGATATACCACTTAATTTTTATTTCCAAACACCACATTAGCACCGGAATTTTGTTTAAAAAAAATATGATTTATTGAATGCGTGAAATATAGCCTTTTTCTTATTTATAAATAAAGTTGTTTTCAAATTCCGGTGTCAGTCATTAATTTCAACACTTAAACAATGAATTTATCCTGCCCCGCAAGGGGTTAAACTGTTTAAACAGCTTTTGTGAGTGCTTTCAGACAGAGAAGGCTTGACCTAATTTTGGGTAAGTTAATGATTATGTTCAGCTGCTGATTTTTTATAAACTGAAGCCAAAAAATAACAAGTTGAAAGTATTGCCTTACAAGTAATTGTTGCGGTCGCAAATGTACCCTGACATATTTTATGTAGTGAAAAATTCTTTTGTTTTAGTTTTATTAAAGGATCTATAAAAATATATTTTATACAGTATTATAACATGTATAAATAATAATACATTAATGACGATGCAATGATATTACTTATACCACCAATATTAACACTAGAACCACCATTAGGGGTCAAAATGACCCCTAGCAGAATGATAACAGTCGATCCGAACCAGAATTTTCTTCATAAGATATGTTAAAAGCATGTAGCACAAAAATATACTAATTAAATAAGTTAATTAGTTTAAAATTAAAATTCTGGTGAGAAACACTTTTTATAAAACTTTAGTAAAATACCCGGCTGTTTTAGTGTTAAGTAGCAGAAATTAATATACATGCCTAATATTGCGGTAGAAAAACTTTCAGTTGTTGTACCACTTTTTCTAAATAAAGTAGGCTCCACTTGTTACCTAATTCAAAGTATAAGCTTGTCTAAAATCACATCGGTTGCTTATAAGATAAAACAGTGAAACCGTAAATTTCTCAGCTGGCTTAGTATAATAATGATGTTTATTGTTTACTTTGGGCTACTGGTCAAGAACTTTTAGTTTTGGACTTATACATTTTAAGTGGTGTGGTATACTATAACTTGTAGGCATTGTAAAACTTTCATGTGCATATTTTAATGAAAGTGTTCGAATGAACGCTGGGTAATTCCATGAGCACATGTCGTGTAAGTCACATACTATGATTTTGGATACCAATATTTTAGAACGGAAAAACGTGATTTATTTTATCAAGGATATTTCATTAACTGAATAAGGCCATGCAAAACTTTTGAGATTAATGGTGGTCAACAATTTAGCAGTTACTAAAAATGTGACTTACACGACAAGTGCTCATGGAAATACCCCTCTATAATATTCGACTAATCTACCAAATTCCACAATTTTACGAGAGCGAAGTGGTTAAAAACTATTTTTGAAAACATGTTTTGAAGTATGTTTTAAGTCTTTCAATTGATTTTAATTCGGGCCCGATAAACTGATTTTTTTCTCATTGTATCCAGTATCTGCTAACGTGGAATGTGTAACAACGCTCGTACTCATCAGGGTAATCAATGGATTTTGGGAGATTTACTACTAGAATTTTTTTAAGTATTGGTTGCTATACTTGGAGATACAATTTATTTTCATTAAGTAAGCCAAATATTATTCTACGAAAAATCCTTCAAGCGTATAAACTCTATATATGCTAGAAGAAATACACACAGATCTTTTTAGAACATTATTAAATGCATGTATCAGTTATTTCGTTCGTGATGGTGTTTTACACTGGTAAGCTTGGTTTAGCATGTGCATGTAGGTTTTTTTTTAAATAGTAAAATAAGCAGTCTTTGTGATTTTTAACAAAATGAGTTAAATTTGTTCTGGATAAAAACAAACATTTCAAGAAGCAATAATTTCGAAAGGCATCAGCTTTCTAATTTTTAAATTGTATATAATTTAAAGAGATAAATCTTAACATTAGTCGTATATAAATAACAACAATATACGAACTTAAAAATATCATGTAACTTAACTTAGAAATTAATTTTAGTTTTACTGTAAAAATGCATTTAAAGAAATATGTAATATAGAAAATACTAGGAAAAAATTCTTTTCATTACATGTTGATAACAAAGAAAAAATAACAACTTTTCTTTTTCAACACATAAGGCTTAAAGTCTATCAGAACGTGAAAGAGGAAAGAACTAAATTTTTTTTCTTAAATAACTCGTAACTTTGAAGAGCATGTCAAAACAAAATGGGAAAGACCTTTCAAGAAAGCAAGCTTCATCTTAAAAAAGGAACGTTTTAATATACGCAGGAGAGCAATTCTTGTTAATACTAAATAACAGTGCTCCCTTAGAGAGTGAAGATTTTGAAAGAATACAAAACAGCTTGTCTTTGCTCATCATTTTTGAATAAATGATTAGTCTATTAAACTTGAATATATATATATTTTACGGTAAAGTATACAATACACACATTTTTTCTTAATTGTCGCTAACACTTATTTTATATAAAAAGCATCTTTTAGAGAGTTTTCTTTAATATGTTAAATATATCATTCGACTATTGTGAGGCACTGTAAAAGCACTTAATTTTTTTCTAATATCAGAGCATATTAAACGAGCTTAATTATCAAAATCATTATATATATAGTAAAAACTCAAGAAGGGCATTAAACTTTTAAAAAAATCCATAAAGGAATTAGCTATTAAACTTTTATGTCATTTTGTCAATATCAAGTATGTAAGATAACGTTATGTTTTAAGCATCGTTTAGATAGTTAAAACACAATAACCCACAATTTATTTATCTGTTTATGTTATATTCTCCATCTTATGTTATATTCTCCATTTCATATATTCACCATCCACACTCAAACAGAACTGAACTTATCTAATTGAATCGTCTTATATAAGAATGGTGAAAAGTCTACAGTGTTTATTTCTTCCAAATTCTAACTTGGAAAATAACGGCATATATTCATACCACTTAAAAAACTTTATAATTCTAGTTGACATATTATAGTTAATTTAGGAAGCTGAATATATAAAGGAATAAATAGAATTAAACAATTGTTTTTTTTTTCAAGTTTGAGACGTGACTGTGCAAATCGAGTACAAAAAGACAAAAAAAAAACCATTTAGATTTTAACTGCGTATCAGAGATGTATTACTTATTTTGACTACATCATACCATAGCAGACAACTTTCAACTAATCTTCCGTAATACCTGGATTAGTTTGATCCAGGTTAACGTCATTTCAAACCAGAACATATCTTTCACGAATCTTTATTTATTTAATTTTAGGATTGCTACTGGAACATACTTAATCTCATTTCTTTGAATAAAAACTGGTTCGAAACTCATTAAACCAGGGTCAAATTAACTCATGTATTACGGATAATCGATGTCAGGTTGGCACGTATGCATTACTTATTTTAACTACATCATCAGTGTTGCTAGATGGGCTATTTTTTATAAATTCGGATTTTTGATTGGCACCATTTTTTTAATCAGTAAAATGCGCCTTATTCAATGACATATTAATTTAGATGAAAAAAGGGAACATTACGGTTTCAAAAAAATGGTGTCAGTCAAGAAATCCGAATTATGAAAAAGTAGCCCACTGGCAACACTGTACATCATATCAAAAGCCAAATTTCATGTTTTGTAAGTTTAAAATAAATTTTTTCGTATTATGTTAAATAAAAGAGCAAACATCTTTCGCACTGTTCACAGGGTTCGTCCGGATCCCGTTATTTTCCAGGGGAAATATCAGTATTAAAAAAAACGAATCAAGGTTAAAGGCGCAAAACTTCGCCTAGGTTAAATTTTTAGTGTCTAAATTTGAGGGACTGTACATACAGTAAAAAAATCCGCTTACAACAGGCTTCATTTTTGTGATACATTTTATAACACATAAGATATTTTAATAACCTTTGTAACAGAGGAAAGTAGTTTAATAATGTTTTTAACTATCTTCCATAAAATGTAACGAAGGAACCACCATCCACACACCAATAGAACTGAACTTATCTAATTGAATCGTCTTATCTAAGCATGTTGAAAAGGCTATAGTGTTTATTTCTTCCAAATTTTAACTTGGCAAATAACGGCATATATGCATACCACTTAAAAAACTTTATAATTCTAGTTGACATATTATAGTTAATTTAGGAGGCTGAATATATAAAGGAATAAATAGAATTAAATAATTGTTTGAAAAATCCGCAGTGAAAATGCTTTTTTTCCAAGTTGGAAACTTGACTGTGCAAATCGAGTACAAAAATAAAATAAAATAAAATAAAATAAAAAATACATTTAGATTTTAACTGCGTATCAGAGATGTATTACTTATTTTGACTACATCATAGCAAAAGCCAAATTTCATGTTTTATAAGTTTAAAATAAATTCTTTCATATTGTTAGGTTAAATAAAAGAGCAAACATCTTTCACACTGTTCACAGGGTTCGTCCGGATCCCGTTATTTTCCAGGGGAAATATCAGTATTTTTTCTTTAACGATTCAAGTTTAAACAAGAAAAACTTCGCCTTGTTTAAAATTCTAGTGCCTAAATTTAAAAAACTGTACACTCAGTAACAAAAAAAAAAAAAAAAAAAAAAAAAAAAAAAAAAAAAAAAAACTGCCTACAGTCTTTATTTTTGTGTCAGTGCTCAGGCTTCCTTTTCAGGGGGCGGTGATCGCACGCTGACTTTACAGTGGCGAATTTCTCTTACAGGTCTGTAATTGTATACTTCCAGTTTGCAGACAGAGCTGTTTGATTTTAAATCTAGCATCTACTTCTGAGATGCTAACTTTGTAAGGATTTTTTACCTATTAAATATACATCATTTAAATCAGAAACATTATTTAACGAACTGTTTTTCTTTTTATTGATTGTTAATAAACTTCACTTATTGAAGAAAAGGAGAAACCGTTTTTGTTTGCAAAAACTTGGAATTTCGGAAGCTATGATCTATCTAAGATATACAGCCATCCTTATGCGTTCTTAAAAATTAGTAAATCTTTCAGGTATATGTTTTGTTTTTCTCCTTTAGAACGATTTGTCCGATTCTGATTACTTAGTTTAACAACACTTCATAAAATGGAGAAAAGCATAAAAACACAAAACAAAAATAAAAGTAAAGTTTTTTTTTTTTGTGGAATAAATTAATACATTTTTAAATATTATCAATTTCTTTTATTAATTTTTTTAGAAGATATACCAAATATTTTTCCTTTATCATACATTCTATGTCTATTTCCGGTAAAATATTACATACAGTTATTACAAAAAAATATTATGTAAACTAAATTCTTCCTATTCATATATACTTGTCAAAATTTGCAAATGCAACAAGATAATTATTTTTTAACTAAAATTCTCGTTAAACCTGAAAAAAAAAGAAAAACTTCACCTTCATTTTTTACAGTAAATCGTTTCGACGCTTTAAATTTCGTTCAATGTAAAGTGTCATAGTGGTTGTGCTAAATTGTTTTTTCTGTAAAAAGGTATAATTTGAGCCAAGTAAAATTTTATTTTCTGAGAAATTTTTAAGCTTTGAACTGCTTTATTCTTTTAAATAAGGATGATATTAAACGGTTATTTTTTTTTATTTTAACGTTGTGTTTTTCTTTTACGAAAGAGATAAAAGAATGAGTTACAAAATGCAACGTTAATTTCGCTAAAGTGGTTGCATTTTATATCAAATGTTCAAACTATTTTATGACCTTTAAATAAAACTGTCGCATTCAATTACGGCTTGGTAGTAAGAATAATTAAATTAGTGAAAATTGTTGAAAATGTGTAACTTTATCATTTTTATTATTCATGAACATTTTAAACCTTTAAAACTAGAAACTGACTTTAATATCAAAATATTCTTCTTAACCCCTTGAGCTCTGATGGTAGAATATTCTACCACATAATTTTAATTTCGAAATGTCCCAATGGCACCAGAAAATTCGACTAAATTTATTTGAAAAAAGTTTGATGCATTTTTTCGTGTTTATAGTTAACCGTCTTTTTTCTTTGCAAAATACTGGTGCCAATGTGACATTTGGAATTTTAAAGAAATTTACACCCCAGAGCTCAAAGAGTTAACTTAGAATATCCAAACATTACTTTGAAAAGGTTTTGGAGATTTTGTTAGACCTTACATTGGTAAACAAATCAGTCAAGCAACTGTGCGTTATAAAAAAGATGTAGCAACAGGAAAAATAAAAAAAATCTCGATAAAGTTCGTATTTTAACAAACTACTAACCATTTTATTAAATACTGTAGTTTCAAAAGTATTCAATATCGACAAAGTCTATGTAAGAGCTATGTAAAGCTATATACAGCTATCTATATAGCTAAAGGAATTTCAATTTCAGTTCCTGAAGAAATTTTAAAAATTCCAAATTTTGAGAGGTTCTTAACATTCCGAGCTCTTTGGATATCTGTCAACCATAACTGCCAACTTTCAACTAATCTTCCATAATACCTGGATTAGTTTGATCCAGGTTAACGTCATTTCAAACTAGAAAATTTACTTCACGAATCTTTATTTAATTATAGTATTGTTACTGGAACGTACTTAATTTCATTTCTTTGAAAAAATTCTGGTTCGAAACTCATTAAACCAGGGTCAAATTAACGCATGTATTACGGATAATTGATGTCAGGTTGGCACCTATGCTCTCAACATACATTTTGCCACTATTATTGAGAAGCACATTTAAATTCAGGCTCATAACTGTAAAGTTTAAATTTAAAATTTCAAAATATTACGTGATTTTTCAAAATATTTTTATGGAAGTTCACTCGAGATTTGCATCATTCGCACATATTTGCGAGCATTTCCAGAATATATATATGTATATATATATATATATATATATATATATTGGAATTTTTAAATTTTTCCTTTATGTAATCACAAAACGCATAGCTAACAACTTTCAACTAATCTTCCGTAATACCTGGATTGGTTTGATCCAGGTTAATGTCATTTCAAACCAGAAAATATATTTCACGAATCTTTATTTATTTAATTTTAGGATTGTTACTGGAACGTACTTAATTTCATTTCTTTGAAAAAATTCTGGTTCGAAACTCATTAAACCAGGGTCAAATTAACGCATGTGTTACGGATAATCGATGTCCGGTTGGCACCTATGCAAAACGCCATTCATTAAATTGGGGACAAATTGTTATTCAAAAATTCTCACATGGATACGGTATCCTGAGTAAAAAATAAATTCCTGAAGGTCATGCGTACATGTGGTAATGATGAAAATAGCTTAAAAGATACAGAACTGCTTATAAAATCGTTTAAATTTCATTTTGTTTCTTCCATAGTGTCTACAAATGAAGGACATCCCTATCTCTACTGCGAAAATACAGGTTAGGTACAGTGTAGAAAGACCCTGCGAAGGACAATAAACCCAGACCTCTTTAATTCCACTCGTAGATAATAGTCTGTACAACCACCATATGTATATGAAAGCATTTTAAAAGAAGAAACAGTATTCCAAATCCTGATGCAATTTTGGCAGATGGGAATTAAAATTATGTGACATATATATCTATCATGCCACTTGGATTTCAAACTATTATGCAACTATATTTTGACATTTCGTAAACCCTATTTAAATATTATTACAATTTTCATAATTCAACAAAAAAAATATTTTTTAATAAATAATTTTATTTCTCCGGTCTATTAAATTTTATTGCAGAAGAAAAAGTACAATATTAATTTATTCAATTTTTTTTGCATAAAAATATTGCTGAGCGTAAGTTTGATGTCATGCTATTGTAAAAAATCACAATCCCTAGACAAAAATATAACGTGAGTAATTGACATTTAACTTTCAATTATACGCATAGAAAACAAATCAAATGAATATATTTTTTTTTTCGCCTAGAGAAAAATGAATGCGTTTAAATATTTTTATAACTTTTGCATCTAGAATTATGAATTTTTATTCCCGAGAAGTATTTTATTTAATTAATGTCTATAATCAATTCGTTCAAACAGAAAGCAGAATAATCTTTTATTGTTGACTTGAATCACCTTAGGGGACTGTTATTTTGTTATTCAGGCACAAATTTATCTTTTAAGATAAGAAACATTTTTTTGTCTGTTTCAGCAGAAACAAAAAAATGAACATTATAATTTTCTGACTATGAAGGGCATTGGAGCATTTTATCAGAGGATTGTGTAATAAAAAATGTTAAGGCGGTTAAAAATTCCCAAAATCTCTAATTTGATAAAAAAGTTAAATAGCATGACATTTTGGGTTAATGAATAAATGCAGTTAACGATTCGTTTTAAGTCAATCTTATGTAAACTGTATTACATATTAACCTATGATTAATTACTCATTAAATAATTAATTAAACCATCAGATATAAACTTTACAAATTAAACATGCAATCGATATCTTTTGTTTAATTATCATCGCATGCTTTGGCATAAATTGCTCTAATGTTTTTATGGAGCTATTATCCAATAATCATATGAGTTGTCGTCAAATTCTTTTTTAATTAACATTTTATGCAATGAACTTGTGAATTAATTGACTTAAAAAATTAAGATAATTTGTTAACCCTTGTGGGGTGGTGGGATATATTGTATCCCACCTCAGTTAAGAATTTCACAAAAAATTAATTACATTTTACTTCGATGATTTTGGGGGAAAGCAGTTGAAAAATTGCTTCTTCCTATTTTAAAATTTCCTTTGAACTTCTTTTCCTTTGAAACGTCTTTTGAACTTCCTTTTTTGAAGTTTTTCAAATTTCCGGTGGGAATTCAGCATTACACAAACGCAATTGCTATCTCCTGTAAGGATTAAAAACAAGAAACTGACATAGAAGTATCACGGTATTTAAAGAGCTGTAACTGGTGTCGTTATGTTTCAGCAAACCTAAATTTGTTAAATAAAATTACGAGACATTTTACTTCTTTAGAGTATTTCGTGTGTCTTCATCCCATTTCAAGTTAGAGTCTTTCTTTAATTGCTGATTTAACATATACCTTTTGCTTGATAACTGTTATGTGCTGTGGTGTAGCGATGGAGGGGGGGGGGAATCCAAATTCTACGGATACCAGTAATATTATAAAGTTTTCTTTGACTTTATTAACAGCGGAAAGTTTTGTGAATAGATAAGGTTGACAGAACTTTACAAAATTAGTGGTATCCAGAGCATTTGGAAAAATCCCCTGGCTACGCTACTATTTCTGTGAACATTAACTTGATAAAAAGATTTTAATTTGAATACGAATTTACAGGGTGCAATATTGGGTTGGGGAAAAAGTAATTTCGTTTTTTGCCAATAGATAGTTTTAAATTCGTTTATCTGGAGTACTACTTACTCAATTAAGCCATACTATACAGCATTTGAAAGGTAACCGTCTCTAGCACATTTTAAATGTAAAGTTATCATCATCTTTTTAATCAGTCAAAAGTTATTACGTTTTAAAAAGAGAGATTCTAGAAGATCATTTTTGTCACATTTTAGTTTTTTATTTCTAAAAAGAGAAAAATGCGGCTCAGGTTCATCGAAAATTGCGTGGCGTTTATGGTGATCGATGCTTAAGTAAACGCCAAACTCAGAATTTGGTTGGCTCATTTTCGTTCCGAAAATTTCGATGTTAAAGATGCACATTTCCCTGGCCAGCCTATCATTGAAAAAGTCGATGTAATTTTTAAAAAAATCGAAGTAGACTGACGTATTTTTTCCTGCGACATTACTACGGAACTAAACATCGACCATAAAACACTTTTGAACCATTTACAAAAAATTTAATACCAAAAGAAACTCGATACTTGGGTTCCCTATGAGTTTGCAGTGAAAAAGTTTAATGGACAGAGTTTCCATTGGGAATTTCTACTGATACGGAACAAAATCAAGCCATTTTTGAAACAAATGATTATGACTGATGAAAAGTGGATCACGTACGACAACAATGTGCGAAAAAGATCGTGGTCGAAGCTTCACAAACGATGGTAAAGCCCGGTTTGACGACAAGGAAGGTGATGCTGATTGTTTGGTGCGAATGAAAAGGAATTGTCCATCATGAACTGCTCTAACCTGGCAAAACCATTAATTCAACTATCTACTGTGAACAAATAATGCAATTGAAGCAGGTGATTAAAAAAACCTGTCCGAAATTGATCAATAGGAAAAGCGTTGTCTTCCATCCCGACATCGCTAAACGATACACATGTTTAGTCTCTCGGCAAAAACTGAGAGAGCTTGGTTGGGAGGTTTTGATGCACCCACCGTATAGTCTGGACCTAGATCCAACCAATTACCATTTGTTCCACCCTCTGCGGAACTCTCTTAATGGTGTTAAGCTAGCTTAAAAGAAAGCTTGTGAAAATCACCTTGTTCAGTTTTTTGCCCAGAACTCGCAGAAATTCTACAGTGACAGAATTATGGTTTTACCAGAAAAAGGACAAAAAGTCATCTAACAAAACACCACATATATTACTGATCAGCTTTTTGAATTTATATAAATAAATTCAGTTTGAAAAATATGAAAAATAGCGAAATTACTTGTTCCCCAACCCAATATATTATCTATCGCTGACCTTTAATTTCTTAACCGTTGGTCCTAGACATATAGTTCCAGTTAAAAGAAAACGTTTCAACTAAGGTAAATAATCGTAAATTGTAGCATTCTTTAAAATAAAATATCACTTTTATAAAAATTACGAAATCTAACTTTTCTTAATCCCTGTAGTTATATTTAGTAAAAGTTTACACATATCGCATCATATATAACACAAAAAGTTCTGTACTACAAAAGTTAACATACTTATTAAATTTCAAAATTAAAGATTTTTACACATGATTCAATGAGGAGTCAGATAAAAAATGAATTAAAGAATTGAAGATCGAAATCAGGGTGCAATTTCCTTTTTTAAGGCGATACTATCTTTTACCGGTATCGCAGTGGTGTAACCAGGATGGTTGCTTAAAACTAGTAAGATTGTACAGTTTTCTTCTCCTTTATTCATAGCAAAAAATTTTCTGTTTAGATAAGGCGAACAAAACTTAAAAAAATTACCGTTGTTCAGAGCGTTTGGGCACCTGTCCTGGTTACGCGATTGTATCGCCAAATCGCGGTATCACCAAAGAGAGTCATTTCATCTAAAAAATTTTCGCTGAATTTAAAGGGTCCTATACGAAGCAAAGAATGAAATATTAAAATTATATAAAAGAATATCAATTTATTATCATATCATAAAACGGTCTACTATAAAAAACGAAAATATATCAAATGCCACAGTCAACTAGATATACAACTGAAAGTTTTCTCCATTGGTGGTAATGCACAATACAGGGTTCGCACAGTTGTACCACTAAATTTTAAGAATATTTTCAAAGTGTTTCACTGCAGAAAAATATCGTAAAATCTGTGAATGAAGATGGGGATTGCGAATGTCGTTGTTAAAAAATTAAATGTAAATTTTCTTATTTTTAACAGTGGTACCAGAGTCCTTGGAAATTCCAAGGAGTGTGCGAACCTTGACAATAAAATGCGTGACAGTATTGATAGACCTTTGCTTTATAACAACTAGAGAATTAAGCTCAGTCATATACACTTGTGCGTGGATGTAACCCTACGGTTAGAAATCCATGGTAGTCAAACTTGGCGAACACGTGGAAACACTGTAGGAACCATATACCCAAATGATCTGTTGACCGAATTTTTCGATTAGATACAAAGATATATTTTATGCTTTAAGCGGAGGGGCCCCATCATGTTTAAACCACGCCCGTCATGATTTTCGAAAGGCAGGTCTTCATACCAATCACGTCCCGTGTTCTGTAGCAGGTGCAGGTAACGATTGCCCATTAACCAGGGAGAACACGCTCTTACCCAGGGTAGAAATGGTTTCAACTTTGTCACTAATAAAATCAAATTATAACCGTCATTTTATTTAGGTGGAGACAATCCTTATAATTTTTGCGATAAAATAAGTTGAAGATTACTTTTGGCTAGTTCCATGGGTTTTGTAGTGTAAGTCACATTGCCTTATAATTGTTATGCTTGTTTGCCACCGTTATTTTCGAAAAGTCTGCTTGGCCTTATTCAATTAATGAGAATATGCCGATAACATAAATCACATTTTTACGTACTAAAATACTGGTAGCCAAAAATCGTAGCCCGTGACTTACATTACAAGTACTCATGGAAATAGCCTTTTAAAAGATAAGTGATTACAATTGCAAAAATAATACGCACTCCGGATCAAAAAGACCCGGCGCGTGTATTCCCGGGTTAAGGTCCCATTGTGCAAGATGGGTTCAACAATCTTGAGTTTCCAATACACCACACAACAGGTTCTCTAACCAGAGTGTTTGGTGTCGTACTGTGCTGGGGAAGTGTGGGTTTTCCAGAGACCAGTAATGAATATTGTGCACTTTCACACTGCCAGCTCGTTTAAACGTTGACTCATCTGTCCACAGAACGTCACAAAGTAATGACGGTTTTTACTGTAAGCAGTTAAGCTTGGAATTAAAATAATCAAGTCGTCGTGCGCGTCGTGCCAGCATGAATGCTTGTACCAGAGTAAGATTGAATGGATGCGCACTATTTAGAAGCACTAAATGTGACAGACATACTGACAAGTGTGTCCACATGCCTCACTTGTTTCCGCCGTGCTCAGTTGTGAATATATAAGGGCGAAAGCCAGCAACTCCTCCGTTATCACTTAACATTACTCCTTGCTGGTCCATTTTTTTGGGTCCTGGTGTAACAGAGCCGGTCTCTCTAAGACTGTACAATGCGTCTGTTATGGCTTCGTACATTGGATGTCTATTCCTAGGAAAACATTCTGAATAAATCTTTGAAGCAGATCTGTCACTTTTTTGACATTCATTATAAACAAGAATCATTTCAGCAAATTGCGTGTAAATGTAGTCTTCTATCACGATCTCAGCACTGACTACCATAAACACTGTTAGATTGTTTTAGACAGTACGTGTTGTGGAACGGTTGCATTACAATTTGCATAAATTCAGTTTTCTTGTTCGTTATAGCTCGGCTGGTTGTTTGCATTATTCTCTCATTTCTCTAGTTCTTAGTGAGTATGTTTTATTTTCCAGATGCCCATATTACCTACTTTGACTTTTGAATGTTGTTTGACCCCTAAAAGTATCTCTACTAGATTCTGGCATTTGATGTATTCGTTTTTTATAATAGACCATTTTCTTATATAAACTAATATTTTTCTATAACATTTACTTATTTTAAAAAGGTTTTTATTAAGTATTTATAGTTCTGAACATTTTCCCCCAATGACTCGTCCGTTCTTTTACAGTTTCTGCATTTTTTTCCATAAGCAGTACATTTCTTGATCTCATTCGTTTATTCAGATTGTTTAGAACTTACTTAATTTCTCTTATTCTGAAAAATGTTATGACTGAATTTAAACCCTTTCAAATCCGCATGTTTCCCTTTTGAGAAAAAATTACTTTTATCGTAGATATCCAAATAAACTTACTGAACTTTTAATATAATATCGTTGTCTGAAATCTGACGAATGTACTTATTTTGTGTAATATTTAATTAATATTCACATGACAATAGGATAACGAAGAGCTTTTGGAGACATTTTAAAAATATCGTATTATAACAAGGTTTAACATATATAACAACTTTCTAATGTTTTTTGCATTTCATGACACATGATTAGGTCTGAAAAGTAACCTATATTATAAAATTAAAGAGTGAAATATGCGTATAAATTAAAGGAATCGTCAACGACGAAAAGAGAATTAAGTGAACCTTTATTATTATTGTTATTACTAAACGTCAAAACAGAAATAAAATCTTAATAAAAAAGTCATAGCCATATTCTGTCATTTGTATATGTAGAAAGTAACTAAATAATCGTTAAGACAAAAATAACACTCGATGAAAGGATACGTACCATTAATAGTACACCAGATCCGGAAAAGATAAAATAATTTTATTTATTTACTGAAAGTTTCGATTCATTGCAGATGGTTTAACTTTTCTCAGCAGTTTTATACTACCGTAATTTCGGGTGTATAAGCCGCGGATCAAACAATTCTTTTTGGACCCAGAAATCTTATTTAGTGATTGAAGACAAATATTTACGGCGATCTAACTAGTTATATTTGTTTCTTAAAAAATTCTGGGTCAAAAAAGAATTGTTTGATCTGCGGCTTATACACCCGAAATTACGGTATCTAAGTACTTCTTACAATCTTTTCACTTTCTTAGTAGTTTCTTTAATGAATTCCTCTTAAAGATTTTTAAACAATTAAACCTTGTACAGAGTGCCCAGCGAATAAGACACTGATTTAAAAATTAAATTTCTCAAAAAGAAAGATCGATAGAATTATGCGGTAAGTGGTCTGTTTATGAGGTAAGCTGTAAAAATGTTATGCAAAATTTTTGAGCGGTAAATATTTTGAAAAGATTGTGTTTTGATCGCAAAGAATGCTTAATTTCACATTTTTCTTGTTATAGATTGCTTGCAGATAATGCGTCTTTCGGCTTACAGTGCCATATTTTAACGATTTTTGGAATAAAACTTTTGAAAGTTCGAAATTCTAAAAATTTAGTTAAAAAATGGACAAAGTTTGTACCATGAGTTCAGAAACACCCTGTGTGTGTGTCTGCATGCGACATTACGTAATTGTAAAATTATACAACTTTACTATAGATGCATTGACTTCATTGATCGACTTAGTAAAAATTATTATTTCTAAACAATAATCTTCATTGAAAATTTGCTATTGAAAATTCATGGTACTGTAGAATGTTACTTTTTTAATAATAGTAAACGAAGAAGGTAACTATTTGGTTACTTGAAAAAGCTTTAAAAGCTAGTAAATATTTTATTTGATAAAATCATAGTGAATACTTTGAAGTAATATAAAATAAAGTTATTTTCAAATAAAATGTTTTAACCTTCCTACCCTGTTCAAATTTTACTCAATCTTGGTAAAAACATTTCACACCAGAATTGTTATTTAAAACATTTTAATGTATTTAATTGACTTATTTCTCTGAATCTGTTATTTAACTTTCTTTATAAAAAAAAGTTCTGGTTCGAATCGTATAAAACAAATTATAGATATGGGTCGATTAGACCCATTCAGGGTAGGAAGGTTAATAACAAAATATTTGAATTTTCTTTAGCACTAGAACCGCCGGCTTTTTAGTACAAATTTTATAACAAGAGTTTTACACCAGAATTTTTATTTAAAACTATTCAACCTATTAAATTAGCCTATTTGAGTGTTGGACATATTAAACAAATCTTATCAAGAAATTTCTGGTTCGAATCGGTCATTTTCAATTTGTCAAGGGTCAGAATGACCCCTATTGGCTGGTCTAGTGTTAAAATGTGTTATTAGTGCCTATCTTGTAAAAATAAAATGCAATGTATCACTTTTCAAATAATTCTCTCCTTTTCAAATTTAATGTTAAGATCAAAAATAGCTTATGAAAAAGCAACCCGATAAAAATTGTACAAGCATTTATTAGATATATGACATATTTACCAATAAATTTCTAAATCTTCCGATAAAACATTAAAAAACTATAAACAAACTTTATAAATATTGCCTAAAATCAAGCTACATCCGTTCATAAAATTAAAAAAAAAAAAATTATGCTTTTCTCAGAATAAATTAAATATTTAAGTATGATATTATAATAAGTGCGACGTGAAACAAAATAATAGTGTGAATCTTTTAGAATTTATCTTGGTAATCCTCATAGAAGAAAAATAAATTATTTTACTCTTTTTTGTATTCAAAAATTTCAATCTTTTGAAATGTTTCAAACAAGAATACCATTTGCAAAATCAATGTTTTTAGAATTGAAAATAGCTTATGCGAAAGGAAATTTAGAAAAATTGCATAGATAAATTGAATTTTCCTAAAGGAAAAATAGAAATAAATCACATCCAGGAGTATTGAATTCGTCAAATATTAAGAAGACGTGTATGGGAAAGATACTGTATTTAAATTTCACAACTTTAAAAAAATTAGCAATTTATTTTGTATGTTATTATTTAACTAATTATACAATGGTAAAAAATGAGAATGTATGAGTTGATAAACTTAAAAATATATCTTATTTTGGAATAAATCAAAAATTAAAATACATTGTGAAACTGCTGCAGTGCTTTTATTTTTATTTTATCTTACGTAAAATAATTAAAAATATACTTTAAATGAATTCGATTCATCACGAATAATTTTACAAAATAAATAAACTTATTTCCTTTTAATTTAACAATTCATCGATATAAAAACTTCAAAATATCAAATTATCTGTTTAATTCAGAAACGACCAATCGCTGGGCAGCTTCTTTTTATTCTTGCCAAAAAGGAATCGGGTTTTGATCTGCAACGAAAAAATATAAATCTGTTGGCGAACAACGGCATCACTAGCAGCGCTGAAAGATGCCATCCACCAAAATGTGTCTGCCATAACGCAAGAAATGCTTCTAAATTCTGTGAATGGTGTGATGCATAGTTTCACAGCAGCATTTATGAATGATGGACAGCATGTTGAGCATTTACTGGAGTACTAATTAACTGTAATTAAGCTGACTTATAAGTTGTCAACATTTTTTCATTTGTAAATCATCTTTTGGTGCAATAAACCACTATAGCGGCATTTGTTGATTGCCAACAAATCTATTTTTTTCGTTGTTACACAAAACCCGACTTCTTCTCCATCCGTTCGGCGCAAACCGTATCTTTGTATTTTGATTCGTTTTCGAATTATTCTTTTTTGAAGTCCGTCCTGACTTTTGGATCACCCAGTATATATACATATATATATATATATATTAAATGAATATATATATATATATATATATATTGTCGCGTAGATTTCTCAATCGTAGTGTGTATTCACTATGAACAAGTGAAGACAACGAGTATCCACCAAACTCTGAAACTTTATTCTGTTGAACTGAAAGCTACACCAGCTTATATACAGACGAGGAATTTTCTCGAAAGGAACATTCCAGACTTGGAAAGTTCTAGAAACTGCATAACAATTAACATAAGAATTTTCGAGAAAGTACAGGAAACGAACATAAACGAAATTTTAACACAAAAACAAATTTTAGATAACTTGCTTTCAGTTGGAATCGAACTCACAATCTGCTGCTTCGCAGGTCAGCGCTTTACCGCGAGGCCACCGGCTCGCACAGCATTGGATGCTATTTTCGCTACAGTTCCCCCTCCTTAGGAAGATGCAGCGTCCCGCTGCAATTTAGTTTGACTCCTTGTGACAGGTCTCCTGCCACTGCTGCGTCGTTCTTTCTCAACTAGTTGTTGCTTTGGGTCAAAGTGGGGTTTTAACCTCAGAACATGGACTACGTCCTTTGAACTTCGTCGTTTTCTGTCCTCTTCCATGCTTTGAACTTCGTAGGTTACATCAGATAAGCGACGTGTGATTCGATACGGACCGAAATAACGTCTTAGCAGCTTTTCTGACAACCCCACTTTTCGCACGGGAATATAGACCCAGACGAAGTCTCCGATATTGTAACTGACTGGCCGATGCCTCTCGTCATATCTTTGTTTGTCAGTTGCTTGAGCGTCAAGTATGTGAAGTCTTGCTAGCTGTCTAGCTTCCTCAGCCCTGGTAATCAGTTGTTGTGCATAATTGTTGTCATAGGAATCGGTGCTGTGAGGAAAAATCACATCTAGAGGAGTCTGTATATCTCTACCATGTACGAGAAAGAATGGGCTGAATCCGGTAGTTTCTTGTTTTGCTGAATTGCAGGCGAAGGTCACAAACGGCAAGATGGTATCCCAGTTTCTTTGTTCAACGTCAACGTACATAGATAGCATGTCAGCTAATGTTTTGTTAAATCTCTCAGTCAATCCGTTTGTTTGTGGATGATAAGCTGTCGTCAGAAGATGAGATGTTTGACACTGTTGATTAATGTCTTTCACGATACTAGAGAGGAAAGAGCGTCCTCTATCACTGATCATCTCTCTAGGGGCACCGTGCTTGAGTATGATTTCTTCCACAATAAATTTAGCAATTTCAGTAGCCTCAGCAGTTGGTAATGCCTTTGTAACTGTAAATCTCGTCAGATAGTCGGTGCAAACAATAATCCATCGGTTACCGTTTCGGGTGACAGGGAAGCGTCCAAGTAGATCTATTCCAATTTTTGCAAATGGTGAATCAGGGGGCTTTATTGGATGAAGTTGTCTAGGGGGAAGTTGAGGTGGAGATTTCCGTCTTTGGCATTCTCGACAATGTGCCACATAGCGGCTAACGCTGCCATATAGTCCTGGCCAATAATACTTCCGCCTTATTCGATCATAGGTCTTGGCGAATCCAAGATGACCAGCAGTTGGAGCATCATGAAGACTCTTTAAAACATCGCGACGGAGTTGTCTCGGTACTACTAATAGCCATTCCTGTCCCATGGGGTCATAATTTCTTTTATAAAGAACACCGCTTCTTATTTGGTAACTTCTGTGGTTGTCGCCCCTCTGGAGTGTTTTCATTAAGGATTTCAAGTGTTTATCTTTAAGCTGTTCTTTTCTAAAATCAGTGATGACTGCAAAGGAAGGGATTTCCTCTATATCCTGAACTACAGCTTCGACGAGCGGTTTTCTTGACAGTGAATCGGCATCAGAATGTTTGCGACCACTTTTGTAGACGATATTGATGTCATACTCCTGTAACCTCAAAGCCCATCGCGCAAGTCTGCCAGAAGGATCTTTAATATTGGCCAACCAGCACAAAGAGTGATGGTCCGTTACCACGGTAAAGGGTTTTCCGAAAAGGTACGGTCTGAATTTACTGATCGCCCAGATGACAGCAAGGCACTCTTTTTCTGTTGTAGAATAGTTCTTTTCGGATGCAGTCAGGGATCGGGATGCATAGGCTATTGGTCTTTCCTTACCATCTTGATCCTGTACTAATACTGCCCCGATGTCATAGCCACTAGCGTCTGTATGGATCTTCGTTTTTGCGTCTGGGAGGAAATGTAACAAAACAGGGCTACTCGTCAGTAACTTCTTGAGAGTTGTAAAAGATTCCCACTGTGACGTGTTCCAGGAAAATTTGACATCTTTCTTTAATAAATCATGCAGCGGCTTTGCGATATCGGCAAAGTTTCGGATGAATCGTCGATAATACGAGCACAGGCCCAGAAAACTTCGGACGTCTGCGATGTTTTCTGGAGTAGGGAAATTTTTCACAGCAGCTATCTTCTGTGGATCGGGATAGATGCCATGTTGATCCACTAGGTGTCCCAGTATGGTAAGTTTCTTTTTGCCGAAACAACATTTGTTAGCGTTAAGCGTCAAGCCCGCCTCTTGGATACATTTCAAAACCTTCCTCAGACGTGACTGGTGCTTTTGAAAATCCGGTGCATACACAATGATGTCATCCAGATAGCGAAGACAGATATTTCATTTGAGGCCTCGTAATACTGCATCCATCATGCGTTCAAATGTAGCGGGGGCATTGCATAGCCCAAATGGCATAACCTTAAATTCGGAGAGACCGTCTGATGTCACAAAAACTGTCTTCTCTCGGTCTTTTTCATCCACTTCTATTTGCCAATAACCTGACTTCAAATCCATCATTGAGAAAATTCTAGCACCGGCGAGGCAATCCAAGGCATCATCAATACGTGGCAACGGATAGACATCTTTTTTAGTGACTTTGTTTAATCTTCTGTAATTGACACAGAAACGCCATTCGCCATTTTTCTTCACAAGCACGACGGGAGATGACCAAGGACTGTCCGATGGCTGAATCACGTCAGCTTTTAGCATTCGTTGGACTTCATCTTCAATTATGCGTTTCTCAGTAGCGGATGTACGATAAGGTCTTTGCTTGATGGGAGCGCTATCACCTGTGTTGATCTTGTGCTTAAACCATTGCTTCTGGGTTTCTTCGATTTTCTGTTAATGTCAAAAATATCACTGTATTCTTCTAGCAGATTTAATAATGCGTCTTCTTCAGCAGCAGTCAGCTCAGCATCCAAGGTTTCTTTTAATTTCTCTCTAGTCACCCGCTTTCTGGATCTGTGTCCTATCGTAGGCCTTCCGTCTGCTTCGTTGAGAGAACAAATGGAATTATTTTCGACTGTTGTTACATTGGCGATATTCATCCCCTTTGGTATCATTTGCTTTCGTCCAGAGCAATTCGTCACCCATATTTTGCAACGACTATTTTCCACAGCAATTATCGATGCCGGTATGGATAGCTGTCTTTCCCACATGAGAAGTTTATTGCCAAAAATCATAGCTTCATCCACTTTTTGAATTCCTGGAGTAAGGGCACATATTTGCTTCACTGAATTTGCTTCAATTACGTAATCTGCTGCGGCAAACAAGGAGGAATCAGATTTGCTTGTCACTGTGTGCTTTGGGAGTATTTCCGACAGTTGAAGTTCTTCATTCCCACAATCTATGACGGCATCAGTAGCACGGAAAAAATCCCATCCAAGTATCATTTGATGACTGCACTGTGTAAACACAAGGAAGTTAAATGGCTTCACAGTTCCATTCAAATTAACTTTTAATACGCAATGTCCTGAAGCGGCGACGGGTTTGCCGGATGCAGTCTTTAACATAGGTCCATTCTCTGCAAACATGGGTACATTCAATTTTCGGCGTAATTCTTCCGATATGACGGAGTAATCGGCATCGGAATCAACGAAGGCTTTGATATGCAGTCCATTTACCGTAACGAAGGTTGTATTTTTTTAGCTTTTTGGTGATGAACGTCGGAGGATTTACTTCTATCGCGGCCTCACCTCCTGCATAGGTCGTTGGAGTTAGTTTTCCTCATTAGCTCGGCGTGGAGAACGGCTTGAACGGCGTAGAGGTGATTGTGACTGTCGGCGGCTGGGAGAATGGCGGGGATAAGGTGAACTACTTCTGCGGCTAGGAGCATTCGGCTGTATATAATCCTCATCGAAGTTGCGTAGAGAGTCAGTGTCCATATCTCGGCGTAGATTGGATGCATTGAAGGTTCTTGCGTTTGCAAATATCCTACGTCTTTCTCGACAATATCTTAACACGTGCTCTGGACGTCCACAATGGTAACAGAGGGGTACATTGTTTGCAGTTCTCCAAACGTCTGTCTTTCGCTCTGGCACGGCGCTGTTTCTGGTGTCACGTCTTGGCTGAGGTCTAACTGGAACTGAGCTTCGAGTAGTCACGGTACGTCTTTTTGGAGCCATAAGTGGAGCTAGAGCCTCCATAACTTTTTCTCTCACAACCGACGCGATGTCCAATGGAGAGTCGCATTCGTCGTTTGTGCCACAACTCACTTCCGGCAAAATCTTTTGGAGTTCTTCCTGTACAATACTCCGTATCAGTGACCTAATGTCACCAATGTCTGCTTCGGCCGACACTGTAGACACATTAGGGAGCCTCTGGAATTTTGGCCGGTTTATACGTTTGCGTCGAAGGCTCTCTATTTGACGGCACCTTTTTACAAAGTCTTCAACAGTCTGATATTCTTGAGTCAGGAGAATCTGGTACAAGTCCTCTGAAATCCCCTTCATGAGGTGAGCAATTTTATCGTCTTCTGGCATAGAGGGGTTGACTTTTCGACAGAGGGCAAGGACGTCTTGAATATAGGCTTCGGCCATTTCGCCGGATTTCTGCGCTCGAGTGAGCAACAGTCTTTCAGCTTGTCTTTTCAGGTCGTCTGCTCGGCAGAACGTAGCTTCTAAAGCCTTTGTAAATTCAATCCAATTAGTGAAACTATCCTCGTTGTTATCGAACCACTGCCGTGCGGTTCCGGTAAGATAGAAATACACGTTTTCAAGGCACATTTGCTCATCCCATCGGTTATAGGTGGCAATTCGCTTAAAATCTCTTAGCCATTTACCCGCATCTTATTCATCTTCTCCGGAGAAGATGCATGGATTCCGAGGGAACTGGTAGGTCAAAACAGGCACAGACGCAATGTTAGCTGACATGCCGCTGTTTCCATTCTCATTCTTAGCATCCTTCTAATTCTTCTTGGATCCGGTAATAAGCCAAACTCAGGTGGTAGTCCTTGAAAACGCTGGCTTCTGCGTAGCTCTTCCGTTCTTATCTTACCCAGCACCTCCACCAAATCTGTCGCGTAGATTTCTCAATCGTAGTGTGTATTCACTATGAACAAGTGAAGACAACGAGTATCCACCAAACTCTGAAACTTTATTCTGTTGAACTGAAAGCTACACCAGCTTATATACAGACGAGGAATTTTCTCGAAAGGAACATTCCAGACTTGGAAAGTTCTAGAAACTGCATAACAATTAACATAAGAATTTTCTGGAAAGTACAGGAAACGAACATAAACGAAATTTTAACACAAAAACAAATTTTAGGTAACTTGCTTTCAGTTGGAATCGAACTCACAATCTGCTGCTTCGCAGGTCAGCTGCTTCGCAGGTCAGCGCTTTACCGCGAGGTCACCGGCTCGCACAGCATTGGATGCTATTTTCGCTACAATTTATTAAATACTGACGTAAATAAATCAATTTTACATTTTAATAATAGAAGAAGCTTGCTCGTGACAGGATTAACTCTTTCAAGTGCAAATTACCACGCTGTCAAACGATAGAATGACACCGGGACTTACGAACAAATTTATATAAAATTAAGTGAAAATCATTTCTTATCGCTCATAATAAAAAAAAATCTAAATTTCAAAATATCGGTGCCCATGTGCCATTTGGAAATTAAATTTACGTGGTATATGTAACATACCACAGCCTTCCAAATGGTAATCTCCTCATAACTTCCAATCTTCTCGAATTGTGTTCTTTATATTTTCTCTTAGATTGCGACATGCATAAAAAATTTAACCTTCTCACAAAATTAAGAATTTTCGAGGAATCGGATATGTTTAAAAGCTTACTCTCTATAGAGAATCCTACTTACAGTAAATGCATAGAATGCATACAAATGCACAGTAAATAATAGACAGTTGTATATAGTTATTCAATTTTCACTATAATTTAATATTTGCAAAATGGGCCAAGTCTACCTTTAATTTTAAGCGACCTACAATGTACAAGGATGAAAAATTAAATAGGAAACTCTAATAGCTATGTCCATAAGTCAATAAGTCAATCATACAGAAATCAATAACCTGACTTGCATCTAAATTGCCTCATTATTTTGTATGTATATAATTTGACAATTTGAAACATTTTGGAAACATTCTGAAATGACTGAATATGCATCAAATATCTCTCTTTAACATATTCTGTATCTTAAACTGTTTTCTGTATCTCTCAATAAAAATCTATTCTAATCGAATGCGTAATTTCAATTAATGCATTAAAATTCTTAATAAAATTTTATTGCAAGCGCTGCTCGGATCTTATACTTGCTAGATTTTATTTTACAAGTATCATCGATTGAAAACAAATCCTTAGAGGATGATAAATATTCTCAAAATTTTCGTTTGATATACATTCATAAAGCAAATAAATATCCCTCTCAATATTTTTCTCCTATAAATGTATCATTTTGCAGGTTTGCAGAATGATTAAACCTGGCATTGATTCCCATTATCCAATTTCAACTTTAAATTTCACCTCCAACTTGATTAAGAGAATTATAAAGCTATGGACTTCATTTAAGTGACTTCCAGTTCTTTTGAATAATCACTGATTCAGATTAAATTAAGTGAACCGAAATAATTAAAATCGCAAATGAATGACAGCTGTATCGAAAAGGTTATTCTACGTAAAAAAGTGTCAGTATTATGGTAAATGGACTTTGTCAGATAGTTTAGAGAAATATACCACAGTCGGGGGTGAATCCTAATATCAAGCGCATGTTTTTCACCGCCATAACATTTGCAGTTAATGTGAACAACATCCTATCCTTATTTCAAACATTTAACTGCCAAGATAACAAATTTTGTTGAAACTCGCTCGTAGCACTAACGCTCTCGGGACCCATTTTATACATAAATTTTATTTGGTTGATACAACTAATTTAAAAAAATTACCTTTACATGTTTGATTGCGGAAATGATTTAATTAAATAAATCAAAAAATATTTTTATTGTTTACTCTTGGGAAAGGGAAATACTGAATGCAAGGTTTGGAGACGCATGTAAGCACACATGGTCCGAAAGCGGGTAGCATTACATATTGAAAATTTTATTGTTCCTACTACTATTTTCTAAACAGTGTACCTTTCTAAAACATACGTTAAATAAAATTATCATAAAAATTACTGATTAATAATAATGATAAGAACAATAAAATTTTGTGCAAACTCTTATTAAGAAAGGCAAGACTGCGTGCATTCCTATAGAAATAACTGCGCTTTAACCACTTAATTGATTTGCCCGTACGTCGTATGGGCAAGAAGATTTTTCTTCACGCATCACTTAAAGATCTTAGACACTAATAATTTTTTTAGATATAATTTCATACTATTTAACGGCAAAAATGATTAGATAATGGCAGAAATGATAATACGAATATTTTACCTTTAAAAAAGTAATGCTCAACCAAGGTTCGCACACTCCTTGGAATTTCCAAGGACTCTAGCACCACTATTAAAAATAAGATAATTTACATTTCATTTTTAAACCACAACATTCGTAAACCCCACCTTCATTCACAAATTTTACGCTATTTTTCTGCAGTGAAATACTTCGAAAATATTCTTAAAATTTAGTGGTAGAACTGCGCGAACCTCGTGCTCTACCCATATTTTATAATTTATTGTACGTTTTAAAAAAATCAGTTAAGTGGCTAAAACCCGTTTACTCTGAAATTATTCGAACGAATTTGAACTTTGCAATCCCGATTCTATGGATTATGCTCAAGATTTAAGTAGATAGTATTTTTCTACGACCAAAACTTTTTTTAGAGCAATGACAATTTTTTAGAAATTTTCTATTTTCAGAAAAGTTGCTTAAGTTAATTATTTTTTTAACTGTCTGCACCATATGATCTTGTATTTATACCATACCAATAAATATTTTTTATCGAAATAACTGAGTACTTTATGAGTTAAAGGGATTTTTAACCTGAAAAGTACAATCTTCGTAGAGCTATAAAAAATAGATACTTCTAACATGCATGAACTTCATCACAGTTTTATGAAGCATATGAATTAAAGTAAATATAAACACTTGGATAAAATTTAGCTACATATAGGTATAGGATATAATAGGTATATAATAGGTATAAGATTTTTGAATAAAAATAATGCGAGTGCACGTGGTGTCCTGATTGTGTCTTTCAATCAATACCCAGTAATGTCTTTTAGAGAAAAATATAATATTGAATACATGTCCCATAATTTTTAGTATTTAGAGTAATACATTTACATTTTACTTTTAGGAAAAGGAGTATTTTTTTATGGATATTACATTTAAATATAAATAATATTAAGGAAGTATATAAGCAAAGATTGTCAATATTAATAATGTATAAACTGTTCGAGTAAAATTAATGTAAGTGGGTGTGATAGTCCCAGCCTTGTCTTCCCTTGAATTTTTAGAGTTGTTTCTAACGGTCTGAAAAAAACTAGGTATATAAATGGATTCGTGAAGGTTAAAAAACTTTAAGTCAATAAAAAACGTCTTTTATTAATTTACTTATGTCTCTCCTGAAGACCTTTGTCATTTTGTATCCCTATAAGCCAAAGTTAGAGAATCGATGAATATTTCTTGAAAAATCGTATTTATTGATCTTATATTGGCGTAAATTTATTTTTTGAGACACTTATAGATCTGTGAACATATAAGTTTTTTGGAAAAATACTTTAGAATACAAATTACGCAATAAGAAGGATGAAATATTGATAACAATCTAAAATATCTTTCTACAATCTGCAAATTGCACTCAAAGAAATACAACATTATAATTAACTTTTTAGCGGTTCGAATTTGGCTATATTAATTGCATTGGATATTTTACTGGGCACCTATGCAACTAATAAGAAAGAGGAATTGACATATCCATTAAACTGCGAAACTTCAACTACTATTGATTTTGAAGCGATTCACTACCACCGCGGCAAACTTTATACAGAAAACTTTCTTTATTTAAATAACTGTTTAATGGCAAATTTGAATAAATTAATGCCAAAAACGTATATTCACTTTTACTGGTAAACGTTTACTTCGGCAGTAATAGTTGCACCACCACTACCAAGACAACCCCCTGTCAGTGTCACTGAAAAGATAATAATACCTGGGAAAAATGACACCAGTAAAAAGAAACAGAAGTTTTTTATGGTATTTTTGAGAGAAAATTTAATTTTAACGGGGCTCTAAAATAAGACGCAATTCTTTATTCAAGTTTAGTTCTGGAATTTTTACTTGCGGTAATCAGAAACTGTAGATACGATCATAAGAAACAGCTGTCATCCTGTGGTAACCTCCTCGGTTACTTCACTCTCAACTGATCGACAAAAAAATTGTATGTATCCTTCTCTTTATTGATAACTCTATTTGGGCTTTATTTATAACTCCATTTGTAACGTGTACCCTTGGTTTCTGTGTTCTTCATATGTAATGCGATTTTTTGCAAACACAATTTATTGGTATCGATCTTTAACCCTTTGAGCTCTGATGGTAGAATTTTCTACCACATAATTTTAATTCAGAAATGTTAAACGGCACCAGAAAATTTTCGACCAGATTTATTTGAAAAAGGTTTAATGCATTTTTCCGTGTATATCGTTAACCGGTTTTTTCTTTGAAAATACTGGTGCCAATGTCACATTAGGAATTTTGAAGAAATTTGCCCACCAGAGCTTAAAGAGTTAACCTATGGGACTATAAAGTGCACCAGATCTCAATGCTAGTTAGATTTCACCAAAGGTGTTTCCCATGTCAATATAGTTTAATAACAATAGCAACAGTGAATAAAAAAGTTGCCATACTACGTGCCAAACCGGACCATTTAAAATTACCATCAAATAAGAAATCAATACATCTTTTTTGTAAAATAAGTTATGATATTTCTATTGGCTTTACACAAAAATGGTTTTACAGAACATGTGGTTATACACAGCTAATTCAGGGCTCCCAAATGGTCCTCGAACTGAACACCGATATTTTTTAACAGAAAAATTCATTGTAGGTTTCTACAGCATTTGTACGAAAACTAACCTCCGAAGGCGATTTCTGCGCAGTTTTCTGGAAAAATATAAAAGGAAAATCTTGATGATTAAGAAAATATTGATGTTCAGTTCGCGGACCATTTGGGAACCCTGCTAATTGCAAAAAAATCTTATTAATTTCTAATTAAAAAAATGTACAAAATAAAGAATAAATATCTTGTTTAATAGTTCTAAATATTAAGTATTTTCACAAAGATTACCATAGGTACTTTAAAATATTTCATCTTTGTAAAAATAATCTTGTTAATTGCAAAACTTATTATGTAATCATTTAGAGGATATTTTCGTTCGGCTTTCTTTTGAGGCGAAATATGAGAAATGAAAGCTCTTAAAAAGAATGCGATAGATATTTATTTTTTATGCATAATTTTACGCAAGTATTATCTTTAATGTACATTGAAAGTTATTAACTCATCTATTAAATGTTGAAAAAAATTATGATGAAACATGTTAAATACTTTTATTTCACGAAAATTCTTAACGACAGTAAAATCGATAAAATAACCATCTCATCTTGGTTAATTAAAACATACTAGTTTTTATTTCTTAAGCTTACTAAAAATTAAATTCGTTCTTCATTGATATGATCTTACTTCATCATTCAATTTTTTAAGGTTACGTATACATTAGTTTTAATGCTGTATTATTATAAATTGCGGTTTGAATTAAAACCTTTCGTCATATAATAGATTTTGAATCTACTGATCTTTAAGGAACATTTTTTAATAATTTAAAGGCATTGTAATTCAAGTGAAAAAAATCTTAAATGTATTTTTTTATATAATAATTATTAAATTAAAAGTTTCACATGAATAAAGAAATTAATAATTTTCTCACTATATTAAATGCAGAAAAGCTATTAAAGCGACTAATTTTCAAAATATCTACAACTTGCATTTCATTTCTTCAAGGATATTACTAATAACTGGTTTAAAAAAATTAATGGATATTTTCCTTTATTATTGAGATATTGAGTACATTGATTCATTTGTTTAAAAATGCTAGAAAGCAAGCCTAAAATAAATAATATATTAAGAGGAATAATTACAGGATAGCAGGACAAATGTTTATACATAAAACGTAAAACACAATGTGTAATAACAGTTTCTCATAATGACAATTCGTCATTCATTATTTACAAAGCGTAGCATCATTATAGTTCAAATCGCATTATGTCTTACTCAACAGAAATTAATATTTATAGACTATTATTGTGCATGTTATTAACATTAGACCACACCCGTACGAGATGGTTCATTAAACGTAATCTAATGACCATTAATCTGTTTCATTTATGATTGGTTTTCAAGAATTGCCATTATATTTAATAATCATAAGATGGAATGCATTAAAATCGAAATAATATTTAATTTTCTTCAGTTTATTTAATAATATCTTAACTTTTCGAAATATATACTACAATCATTTTCAACTAATTAAAATAAGACGTGTTATCAAAAGTCATCTATATAAGTAAACATGATTTGCTTTTCTGAAAGCATTTGGTATTTTCAATGATATTCTATCATGATTTAATAGCGTAGCTTTTTAGTTTCTTTTTATAGGAGGGGGGGGGGTCTTAATCACTTTACAACCAGCCCTACTATATAGACAGCTTGGCTTTATTTAATCCTTGAACGTTATCCAATTAACGAAAGCAAAGATTAGAATACGATAATCCTGTAGTAAAATGGTTTGAGGCCACCTTTAAATATTCCTGTGAATAATGACAGCGATTATCATTTACGAAATCTACCTCACGCAAAAAAATCTATTAACCTCTTGAATGGCGATGGTTCATTCTTGGACCACCCAATTTTCATTCCTAAATGCTATATTGGCACCACATTTTCAGGCTGAAAATTTTCTTTTTATCAAGTTGGTGAATAAAAACCCTTTACTTACTTCATAATAAATTTGTTTTTAGATTCCGGCGTCTGACAATAATTTCAATTTTTTTGCGCATCGAAGCCCCTGAAAGTTTTAACCCATTATCCAGTGCTGTTGCGTTCACGAAACTGTCAAAATAAATGCACACATTTAAATTTTTTACATACCCAGCACTATTTTTCAAGTATGAAATTTTCTTTAATTAGACATAAAATTTTAAGAAAATGTAAAGCGAAAATTATCGTTCCAATTTATGGTGGCAAACGACGTTCAGCGAAAAAGTTGAAAATCTCAGCCTTCTAGTTATGGCGGTAAATGGATTAAGATATAGATTTAGGAAGAAAAATAATTTTTCATATAATCATCACTTACCAAGTGATGCATTTTTATCCAAATTATCAGTAACAGAAACCTTTTGTTACAAAAGGTTTTTAGAATAACTGAGATATCCGTGTGGCTGATTGAGAATGCATCATTCATTATTGTCATCCGCATACATTTAATGTTAAAAATTCGGCCAATTCTCAATCCTTTCTTTTATATGCATCGTATTACACTCATTAAATAAGAGACTCCTTAATGATCCGCTTCAAAACCGATAGTGAGTAATGAATTTAACAGCAAAATTTAGAGCCTATTCTCTGGAAATGCTTTAAGGCATTTTTAGAAAAGTTCTGTAGAAGTTTGAAAAGCCTATTTTTAATTTTTTTTCAATCAAAAATATTTTCAAATTATCGCAAAGCAAAATTTGACATCCAGACTTTTAAATTAGTCATGCATTGTTTTAAAATTTTATCTTTTCATAGTTCTACTAAACAATTATAAAACTTAAATGAAAGACAAAATATGAAAATGAATATTAATGAACTGTTGGACATGTTTACTTTAACACTCAGAAATTTAATAATAGGATAGTAAAACCTTCTGAGCTTGTATATTAGGGTGGAGTGAAAATGACCATAATTTTTTTCGGATTTTTTTTTCTTTGGATAGGTCTTAAAAGTTGCCTTTTGTCAAATTGAATATAAGGTTAAAAATTCATTTCATTTGGAATTTATCTTTAGGGCTCAACGAGCTCTTAAAGATTATGCTTTTTATACGTGAGAAACCAAAATTGCACTCTATGATCTAAATTAATCAACTTATTATTTTTTTTTACTTAATTTCTGATTTCAATAAAATACCCCATAAAAAATGACTGATTAAAGTTTACTTGTGGACAATCAAAATGGCATCATATTTTAACGCATTAAACAGTAAGGGTGACCTTATATAGTTAATTGTCGCAAAGACGATGAAGAAGAAATATAATATTTAGACATAGGGGAGAGTGGGGATACTTGAGCATAGGGGATACTTGAGCCACCCCCTTTATCTCTACAGTTGTTCAATTTTTCTTTCTAAAACTGGCAACATGGTAACATATTTATAGTTCTGAACATGTAAAAAAGAAATCATATACCTTGGTACCATTTTTAAAGTATGGTGATTAACCCTTTGAGCTCTGCTGGTAGAATTTTCTACCACAAAATTTTAATTCTGAAATGTCACAACGACACCAGAAAATTCGACCAAATTTATTTGAAAAAGGTTTAATGCATTTTTTCGCGTATATTGTAAATCGGTTTTTTTCTTTGCAAAATACTGGTGCGAATGTGACATCTGGCTCAAGTATCCCCTCCATGGGGATACTTGAGCCACAATGTAAAAGAAAAAGTAAAAATTTATTAGACATAGAAAAATAGTTCAAAATTAATTGAAAGTGGTTTTCAAATGAAGAAAAATATCAAATTTTCATTTTCAATATTTTATTTTGTTCTAAGAAATTCTAAAAAATTTTTAAAAATTAAAATTTAAAAAATGGCTCAAGTATCCCCATCTTCCCCTACAGTTATGACTTCCGATCCTTTAATGACAACTTTTAGCTTCTCTGCTGACACGCTATTATAAAAAAAGGTGATGTAATTTTGTTCATTCTTTCCAGTCAATAATATCAATAGAGTCTGTAGCACTCAAGTTCAATGTTAGAATATGGAACTGCTTTATTGTTGAACATTCCATCTCCCTTGCCTTCAATATTCTTCAAAATCCTAGTACGTGAACATAGTTTCTTTCACTGGTCGTAATAAAATGCTTTCTGGATGACAGAACTATGCGTTTCGTTGAATAACGGAATCAACAATCTTATTTAAATCTTCCCCCAAGTATGTAGTGGTTGTTAGGAATTGATAAATTAATATATCAGTTTATTCACAGAAAATCGTTTGCAAATTTTGCTACTCGGATATTTATTTTATTTATAAGAAGCGACTCGTTGCTATGGCAGCGAAGCTGTTTTTTCGTCTGCTTCACTTTTACATTTTTTTTATCTTTTGAGATGAGTTAAAAGTTTAGATAAAAAAAGTTGGCATCAATTTTTGATGGAATGAAAAAGAATTTTTTTAGAAAGAATGTTTATATTTTTTGTTTGTCGTGCGTGTCTTGAGTTTTATTGAAGAATTACCGTAATTTCGGGTGTATAAGCCGCAGATCAAACAATTCTTTTTGGACCCAGAAATCTTATTTAGTGATTGAAGACAAATATTTACGGCGATCTGACTAGTTATATTTGTTTTTAAAAAAATTCTGGGTCGAAAAAGAATTGTTTGAGCTGCGGCTTATACACCCGAAATTACGGTATGTTATTTTTATGAAAAGGCACGCAGAAATGCATATAGGATCATCTTTCCAGTTTTTAGTATGATGATCAGAAATTATCAGGGTAAAAGCATTTATATTTTGTACATATTATACATTTTGTACATAGTATGTAAATAATTTGAATTCAATATTTCTTTATTCTATAATTCTAAGTATGTAATAAAATTTATTGAAAGAAAAATTCAAGAATATTTAGAAGATTTTTGAACCCAAATAATGAAGTTTTGATTGTTTACAAAACATCTGGCGCCCGAACAGGGACATTTGAATAATAATGTTGAGATATTGAATTGTTTTTATAGCATATAGTATTTTCATAAGCTGTTGCTACTTACTTTTTCTAAGATGAATAAGTTAAAGAAAAAGCGTACACCGCTACGTGCGTCATTTACCAGAACTTTAAATGTTTTGAATGAAGAAATTAACAGCGAGTCATTAGATAAGGGTAAAATTTCAGACGATTTTAGTAAATTAGAAAATTTGATTCATGAAATTAAATCTATTGATGAAGCTATAATTGAACTCATGTTAGATGATGATAAATGCGATGAAGAGGCTATTGAAAATGAAGTAGTGGAAAATGAAAGTTATTCAGATCAATTTATTACCATTAAGCGTAAAGTTAGTGAAGTATTGGGTACAAATAAACGTAATCTAGATGATAGTGTAAAAGACACAGATTGCGGTTATTCGAAATTAAAGCATTATAAGTTACCTAAACTGAATATTAAGCCATTCGATTAGCAGTTAATAAATTATCTTTCATTTTGGTCCCAGTTTCAGAAAATTCATGAAGACATAGATTTGGATAATAGTGACAAATTTCAGTATCTTATCCAATCGGTAGAACCTGGAACCCGTGCCAGGCGCTTGTTAGAGAGCTATCCAATGACCACAGTTAATTACCCCAAAGCTGTCGAGGCATTTTAAGAGCGTTTTGGGAATAAAGATTTACTAATAGAAGTGTACGTAAGAGAATTCCTGAAATTGATTGTAGCTAATGTACAGGCGCACGGCAAAGATAAACTTCCCTTATCAGATCTATTCATGAAAGTCGAGGCATATTTAAGATCGTTAGAATCAATGGGTTTAAGTTTAGAAAGCAATTCGGCGTGGCTCTATCCCATGATAGAATCTAGCTTATCGGAAGATGTATTAAAAGCATGACAGCGATATAATATTTCAATTACATCAAACGTTGTTAGTAAAAATAATGCATTGTCAACAAAAGCAAGTATAGTAAGTTTGATGGAATTTCTGAAACAAGAAGTTGCAAACGAAGAAAGATTCAAATTAGTCAAATCGAGTTTTATAGAGCTGGGCTCTAAAGACAAACTTAAAGAAAAGTTAAGAAAAGCAGAAAGTAAAGTACCTACTGCGGCAGGGCTATTTAGCGCAAAAGAACGCCTTTGTTTATTTTGCAGTAAACCTCATAAAAGTAAGGACTGTGTTAGGGCTAGATCTCTTTCCTTTAATGAACGGAAGGCCAAAATTAAGAATAAAAATTGCTGCTTAAAATGTCTTCGTTTTGGTCACCACGCTAAAGTTTGCAAAGTTTTTATTCGTTGCCACGTTTGCTCTAAATCCCATACCGAGTTATTATGCCCTGAAATTTCAATGTGTAAAGAACCAGAAAATACAGCTAAGACCCCAGAAGTAATTCAAAGCACCATAGCAAATAAGCAGTGTTCTTCTGAAGTAGCTCTTATGAATTTAGAAATAGTTATTAAAGGTCGAATAACAAAGAACGTACGAGCGTTACTTGATTGTGGGTCGCAAAAGAGCTATATTTTAAAAGGTACAGCTGAAGAGTTAGGTTTACACCCCATTTCTTCTGAAGCTATTGTGCATACATTGTTTGGTGGTACGCAAACAGAAGCTAAATCTCACAATAAATTCCAAGTTGAGTTAAGTTCTTCTGAAGACAGAAACAAACCAAAGAAGTCTTAGAACTTTTGGATCAAGATATAATTTGTAATAATATTCCCCGGTTACTGAAAGAATCAGTAATTAAAGAGCTTAAACAAAATAAATTATGGATTTCAGATTTAGGAGCAGGAAGTCCAAAAATTGAAATTTTGATTGGAAGCGATTACTACGGACAACTTCTTACAGGTCGAGTAAAACAGTTAAAGAGCGGTCTTACAGCAATAGAGACGAAGTTTGGATGGACACTTTGTGGTCGTTTAGAAAATACATCACAGTCTTGCCTTAATTATGGAAATATGTTTATCACGAACCTAGCGTTAAAAGATATGATGATTCCAGAATTATGGAAGTTAGAGACAATCTGTATAACAGATCCCTGTCAAACTTTGTTTAAAGAAGAAGAAGAAGAACTCGCTCATGAAAATTTTATAAAAGAAGTTGATAGAAATATAGAAGGTCGCTATATTGTAGGTCTTCCTCAAATTCCCTCCAATAGACACATAGCTGAAGGAAGATTGATAAATTCAACAAAGAAATTAAAATCAATGAAAATGTTTGAAGAATATGCTAAAGTTTTTTATGAATGGGAAGAAGAAGGCGTTATCAGTAAAGTACCAGATGAAACACTTAAGATTCCAGGACATTTTTTACCTCATCATCCCGTCATCAAACCAGATATCCTTACTACAAGTGTTCGACCAGTTTTTGATGCATCGTGTAAGGTAGGGACGTCTCCTTCTTTAAATGATTGTCTCTTTAAAGGACCAAACCTCATCAAACAAATTCCTGCAGTGTTAATAAGATTTCGTGAGAAAGCTATTGGGGTAGTAGCCGATATAAGAAGAGCATTTCTTCAAATTGAAGTCAAAGAATCAGATCGGCATTTATTGCGATTTTTATGGTGGAAGAAGCCTGACGAATTTCAAGTTTATCAACACAATAGAGTAGTTTTTGGAGCATCTTGTAGCCCATTTTTGCTAGGTGCAGGTATAAGATATCATTTGAGTAATGCTGATGAAGAAAATAAACAGATAGCTGAGAAGCTTATGAAATCATACTATATAGATAACTGCGTGACTTCAGTTGACAATGTGCCTGAATTAGAAAATTTTATTTCAAAATCTACAGAAATCATGACTAACTTTGTCTTGAAAGCCTTTATTTGTATTTCCATACCAGTAAAGTATTGGACCGACTCTTTGACTGTTCTCTCTTGGATTCGAAGAAATGATCCATGGGGAACGTTTGTAGGCAATAGTGTTAGAGAAATTTGTAAATTTTCCGAATCTCAACAATGGAACTTCGTACTTGGTCATCTCAACCCTGCTGATCTACCTTCTCGCGGATGTAGTCCTAAACAGCTGCTGAAGATGAGATGGTGGGAGGGACCAGAATGGTTGAAGTTATCAGAAGAAAATTGGCCACATTCAGAAGCAAGCCCCAACGAAGAATTAGTAATGATGGAAAAGAAGAAAACTGCAGTACCAACTCTTTTATGTTCTAATTCACATGAATTTATGATATATAGTAGAATTTCAAAATTTGGTAGATTTATTAATATCGTATGTTGGGTGAAGAGATTCATAATGAAGTGCAGAAATCGAAAGATAAGTTTTCCATCAGAATTATCGATTGAAGAAAAGGAAGATGCGGAAAGGTCGTTCTGGTCAATAATAAAATCTGAAAGTTTTGATAATACAACTGATGTAATAAAAGGATTAAAGGTTATGAAAGATCAAGAAGGGTTGTTGAGAGTAAAAACAAAGATATTAGAGCGGGATGACGAGTTTTCTTTCAGATATCCAATTTTATTACCATCGAAACATCATGTAGTGAATTGTCTGATTCAAGAATGTCATTTAAAGAATTGTCATGCTGGACTTCAAACAGTTGGATCCATTTTAAGAGAAAAATATTGGATAATTTCTTCTAGACGCAGCATTAGAAGTCAATTGCCTAAGTGTTACAGATGCAAAAGATACTCTGCAAAACCATATACTACACCTCCAATTCACCTACCTCTAGATCGAGTCAGAGATTCCAAAGTTTTTGAAGTTGTTGGAGCTGATCTTTTTGGCCCTCTTTTCGTAAAGCAAAGATCCAAAGTTTGGGCTGTACTTTTTACATGTGCAGTATATAGGGCAATACATTTGGAACTTGTATCCAGTCTCTCAACAGAAAGATTCATTCAGTCACTTCGAAGATTTATATGCAGGAGAGGAAGGCCGACTACTATATACTCTGATAATGGCTCCAATTTTAGAGGAACCAACAACCATTTAAAATCATTGGATTGGAAGGCAATAGTTTCTTCAAAAGAACTGTCTCCTATTAAATGGAAGTTCATCCCTAAAGCAGCAGCTTGGTGGGGTGGATGGTGGGAGCGTCTGATGACACTCGGCACTTCAACTTTAACTTTTGAAGAACTCATGACTGTTCTATCTGATGTAGAAGCAACAGTAAATAAAAGGCCTCTAACCTATATTTTTGAAGAAACAGATAAATTTGTACCTTTGTCTCCATCATCATTTTTACAAGACATTGAAGAAATAGGTGTTCCTGATTTAGATGCAATAGATTCAAATAAACTTCAATCTAGATATAAATACTGTCAAAGTATTCGGCAACAACTTAGAAATAGATTTAGAAAAGAATATTTAGCTGAATTGGTCCAAAAATCAAAACAGAAAGGACAAGCTGTCAGACTAGGTGAACTAGTCTTGATAGAACTAAAACAAAAGAGACTTCATTGGCCTATAGGAAAAATTGTAAAGATTTTCCCAAGTCGAGATGGAGCAGCTAGAGTGACTGAAGTTAAAACAAGTTCAGGGACCTTGCTGCGTCCACTTCGTAAGCTGTACTCATTAGAGATATCAAGTCCTTATGACCCTGTAATACAGGCTGTGAGTAATAGTAAAACTAGAAGTGGCAGAGTAGTAAAGAGAATTGTGAAATGACTTTTTCTAGAACTCTGAAATGACTTTTCTAAAACTCTGAAATAACTTTTCTAGAACTCTAAATGTTTCATTATTATTTTATTATTGTTTAGTTATTGTCTTTATTTATTTCTATATTTTTTATTTTGAATTAGGGTTTAGTTTGATCATAAGTGATCTTAAGTTTAATTTGGCTTCCGCCTAAATTAAAGGTGGGAGTATGTTAGGAATTTATAAATTAATATATCAGTTTATTCACAGAAAATCGTTTGCAAATTTTGCTACTCCGATATTTATTTTATTTATAAGAAGCGACTCGTTGCTATGGCGGCGAAGCTGTTTTTTCGTCTGCTTGACTTTTACATTTTTTTATCTTTTGAGATGAGTTAAAAGTTTAGATAAAAAAAAGTCGGCATCAATTTTTGATGGAATGAAAAAGAATTTTTTTAGAGAGAATGTTTATATTTTTTGTTTGTCGTGCGTGTCTTGAGTTTTATTGAAGAATTATGTTATTTTTATGAAAAGGCACGCAGAAATGCATATAGGATCATCTTTCCAGTTTTTAGTATGATGATCAGAAATTATCAAGGTAAAAGCATTTATAGTTTGTACATATTATACATATTGTACATAGTATGTAAATAATTTGAATTCAATATTTCTTTATTCTATAATTCTAAGTATGTAATAAAATTTATTAAAAGAAAAATTCAAGAATATTTAGAAGATTTTTGAACCCAAATAATGAAGTTTTGATTGTTTACAAAACAGTGGTAGTCATCTTTATGGTATTGATAAATTTTACTTGATTTAGGGTCGGAGAATTCCAATATACCTTTTGAAGTAAATAAATATCTGAACATCTTCTGTATGAATTGACCTCTTGAATGTTTTTCAACCCCTTTTTAAAGCCAGAACGAAAACTACTATATAATTATTACTTTAAAAAACTAATCATTTTAAAAGCATCTCTAAATATTGAAAATAAATTCTTTTCAGGCTGCTTTTATCGATTTTTGTAGTGTAACTCACATGGCTGATAACTGAAATGTTTGTTGGCCACCACTATTTTCAAAAAGTTTGCTTGCCCTTATTTAATTAATGAGGTAGAAGATTGGGGAGGGGGGAGGAAGCATCCATCAAACTTCGTAAGTGTTGGATTTTGTCGCGCGAAAATGAATTTTAAAAATTTGAGAAAAACAAAAATATTCTACCAAGGTCCGCTTATTCTTTGGAATTTCCAAGGACTCTGGTACCATTATTGAAAATAAGAAAATTTACATTTAATTTTTTAACAGCAACATTCGCAATCCTCACCTTCATTCACAGGTTTTACAGTATTTTTCTGCAGTGAAACGCTTTGAAAATATTCTTAAAATTTAGTGGTAGAACTGTGCGAACCCTGATTCTACTCTATTTGTATTTATTATTTTTTTTTCGGTCGAGCTTCTCAAAATGCTGTGCGTGAAACAGCTAGTCCAAACGGTTATGTCAGTTCTGTTTTGCGGTAGTTGTCTTTCGGCCAGTCGTAAGAACAATGTTTGTGGGCATCAGTTGCTGCACGCAATCATCTGAGTATATTTTTATGTTTGAAGATTCAACGATTACATTTTAGGTTCTAAGAACAATCCATATTGATAAAAGCATAATGTAATTAGAATGAAATTAATGAGAGAGAAAAAAGACTTCCTAATCTAAAGAATGCTGGTGAGAAGACACTCTCTTCTTTCTTCCTTTAAGAATCGTGTAGACGTATCATTCAACTATTTTCAATAACCGGCGTCTTTTTGGGTCCTGTGGTGCTTTTTATCTTTAATAACCTTCTGAGAAAAAGGAGAACATCCTGAAGGAGGAAAACCTTTCTTTCAAGCCAATCGTCCAACTTTTACCATTGAAGAATTTTACCGTAATCTTTTGTAATAACCTACAAATATGGTTGGGAAAGAAAGGCCAATTAACATTTTATTGCTTTAGCATAAGGGAGAGCACTATTCTATTCATAACGGAGCCTTAAAATGCTTCATATTAGACGCAATGGCATTATCTTCAAGATGCAACATATCGTTTCCGTCGCTATTCGTTTCTCTGTATGACACTCATATGGACTTTCGACCAAATGAGAAGCACAAGAGAAAGTAATAAATCCTGTAATGACTATTGTCTCAGGTTATATGCTTCAATTTCAGGAATATTTGACCAATCTGGCACTTAGAAATTGGGTTGGCCCGGTACCCAACATCTCAGTTGAATTTCTGAAGCCGTAACAGCAGCAGTCGCTGGTCAGGGGGTGCAATCATCTCTACAATTTATTCACACCACTAAAATTGTATGGCTATTTCAGTTTTATTTAATCAGCAAAATTCGTCGAATAAATATTATGAAAGATTCTGTTAAATTTTAGTAGTGAGAAAAATCGGATGCAGCACTCCCTGACGAGCCGCTACTGGGTAACAGTTAAATAAATGTAAAACATTTCATGCTTAAATTATAAAACTTACATATTACCGTAATTTCAGGAGTATAAGCCGTGGATCAAACAATTCTTTTTGGACCCAGAAATCTTATTTAGTGATTGAAGACAAATATTTACGGCGATCTAACTAGTTATATTTGTTTCTTAAAAAATTCTGGGTCGAAAAAGAATTGTTTGATCTGCGACTTACACACCCGAAATTACGGTATCTTTAAAAACTGCTATAAAAGTGCATTTTAAAATTACTGTTTACTATAATTAAATCCCAGAAAATAAAATTTATGGTAAAATTTAATTAAATACCTGATATCATAATAAACGTTTTGAAAAATGAGAAAGTTAAAAAAAAATAATTAAACTCCTGATATTATAATTACATTTTCAAAAATTTAAAGTTAGAAATTTCTTAACTATTATTAAGATGTAAAAATAGACCGTAATAGAATTTTTGCAATACATTTTTTTTTTTTGTAATTTTCCTTTTATCTCATTTATTCATGAGTAAATTCCTAATATTTTATTTATTATCATTAACAGTTTAGTATTTTATTTATAATGATAAACTACCTAGAATTAAAACTGTAAAGTGAAGTTTCAGATTATATACATTTATTTTAATTGCAATCGCTAATTCTTGATATATCTTCGTTCTGTTCACGTACATGGTCTGTAATAACATTCAATAAAGCTATCATTTCTTCAGACACAACTCAATATACAAAACAGTAGGGTGTCATTTAATGTATTTATGACATCTTTTATAAATATATTGAAACCAAGTTCTTTTGATTATTTTTCCATATCTAAGTTGTTTGAAATTATTGATTTTTTTACCATGTTTGAAAACAAATAAACCTTCGGCTAAAGATAAATGCAGTTTTGTAATATTTTTATTTCATTTTTTATCGATTTTCACCTACATTTTCAAACCATATCGACAGAATTTTTGATATATGTGATAATGACTTTATGCGTGGCATATATTAATATATCAGGACAAACAATATTTAATTTTAATAAAAAATAAAATAACATAAAACAGCTTTACATTTACAAAACACAAGAAAAAAGTAGTTATAATTATTCGTCATTGTTTAAATTATAGTTTTATACCCGAAATGATATTAATGTAATATAAAGGTAAATTGTCCCATTTTTTTCCAAGTTTAATTATTTTTTAACACTAGAACCGCCGGGTATTACACTCAATTTCTTATAAAATGTGTTTCCCACTAGAATTAAAATTTTAAATTATTTAACTTATTTAATTAGTCCATTTTTCTACTGCATATATTTAACATATCTTATGCAGAAAATTGTGGTTCGAATCGAGTATTATCAGTCTGTCAGGAGTCATTTTGACCCGTAATGGCGGTTCTAGTGTTAACAAGTGTTTTAATATCAGGGCTCCCAAATGGTCCGCCAACTGAACATCAATATTAGAAAGATTTTCCTTTTATATTTTTCTAGCGAACTGCGCAGAAACCTCCTTTGTAAGTTATTTTTAGCACAAATTCTGTAGAAAATAATTAATAAATTTTCTGTTAAAAAATATTGGTGTTCAGTTCGCGGACCATTTGGGAGCCCTGTAATATGAGCGTTCGGAATAAAGTCTAAAAAATGCGGTTCCAGACGCTTTCAGTCATGACGTCAAATATGACATTTTGCTTGGTTACTGACTCCAAACAAATGGTTGTTATGTTGTATTTTCTGTTTTTCTTTTATATTATATGCATATCTTACAGCTATATTTCACAGATAAGCATTTTAATACTTTATATGCAGTGGTGACATTTTGTACGATTTATATTTAATAAGAAATTAAACATAACAACCAGGAAAGGGTTAAAATACGTGGGACATTTAACTTTCAGAATTGGTTATGAAAACATATAAATTTCTTTTCTTTCTACAAAATACCGGTGCCTATCTGACATTTGGGTATTTTGAAGAAATTCTCCCACCAGAACTTAAGTGGTGTAATTAGCATGATATTCTATCGCATTTTTTAAAGCTTTTATGGTATTTCAAGTATTAAAGTTAATAGTTATCAGTAATACAGTAAACCTGACATACTCAATATTCCTTTAATTTATTTTTACATGGGACAAGAAAAATGTAATAGATTGTAGTGTAACTTATTCATATAAGTACTTTGTAGTGTAAAATACGTGGGACAGTCAACTTTCAGGATTGGTTATGAAAACATCTAACTACTGAATAATGCATTGAGTACATATTTTTACAATATTAACAGAATCTATTTAAATTCATATTCCACGTTTCCAGTATCGTACTGAAGAAAAAATATACATCCTAAAAATCATTTCATATCACATAGTATAATATTTTAAAATCGGTGTTGATACAGTAAATTGCAATACATTACACAAAAAAATTTTTGTAAGAGGGAAAGAAATATTTATAAATAATTCAGAAGGTAAACACTCCGGTCAGAAGTTTTAGAAAGAAGTTTTTAAACAGTTAAATGCGTAGTATGGAAAGTCACGAATCCGCATATATTTACAACAGACTATTTTAAGGTTTAAAATATTTGTTAATATCGCAGTATATAAATTTCAATTTTTAGAATGGTGTGAATTATAGAATAAACTAGGTAACAAAATATCAACTTTTGAGATCAATATAATATTATTTACAGAAAGTTAAATTAAAAAAATAATAATAATAACAACAGGAGAAGAAAAAAGTATACAAAATCAGTCTTAGTGTGTTCAAAAAATAAATATTATTTTGCGATTTTTTATTTAATTAGTCTAGTAAACTAATATAAATTCGATGTTTTTTAGAGTAACAATTTTGTAATTTGAAGTAGTTTCTCATGAGTGATATTGATAAGTTTGTAAAATTACCAAAGATAAACGACAATTTCAATCAAAATCTGTGGCATTGATTGTTTAGTATGTTTTAGTATCATTGATAGTAGTCGTGGGCTGAGTAAATATAAAACGTTGTTGTTCTTTTCTATTACTTTTTACAAAACACTGAATTTATAGAGATAATTCACATGAAGGGATTTGAAATAGATGTATCTTGACATGGCATGTTTCCACAAAAAATTGAAAATTAGCAATTGTGTTTCCGAATATACTATCATCTAAATATTATTGTATGACCAGTAAAACAGTTTTCAAGAATAAAAATTGTAAAAACATATTTTTAATTCAATTAATGTGCAGTTATTTCCCTTTACATCACAATAGTGCCTATCTTATATACGTTTTTATTGGTATACAACAATCATGATACGGCACAATCAATAGGAAATTTAGAAGATAAAATTTATGAGACGATAGGGATTTAGAGACCCTTAAAGAAATGTATCGTTCAAAAAAAGTAGAGTAAGTCTATCAGAATGCGATTTTTCAGAATATCATTACATAAAACACTGTTTAATTTGATGCTTCAAATTACTGGAAGCTTCCAAAAATCATCTATGTTTATTTCGCTTTCTCTAATTAAAAATCTTTGTCATAAACATGTGCAATTGAGATTCCTGATTTGCAGATTTACTTATTAAGAAAAAAAAATATCTTCACATTACCTTTGTTATTGCATAATATAAAAAATATATATTTACTAATTTCCAATGATAACAAATAACTGACGTTTAAAATAAATATTAAGATTCCAGAGCATGCGCCGAATACATAGTGCGTGGGAGGATGTATAAAATTCAACTGTATCATAAAATGGACTAGCCAGAATACAAATTTTTGGGTACTTCTGAGCATATATTCATTTGAAACCTGCTAAAAAAACTATATTTTGAGCACCCACTTCCATCTCGCGCATGGACTATAAGGTACGCGGGCTGCGCTATTCAATAGGGCGCTTGAGAGGGATGAAAAGGAAGGGGGCATACTGACCCCAACTACTCCCGATCAGATGCTGAAGTTATTTAGAGTCTCAGGTATATGAATGTGAAGATAGATGCTGGTCCTCATATTTTTCGTACTCAACTGCTTCTATCGCCTCTACTATAAAATGCATTACAAGATCCTTAGCATTATGCATGGTGCGTAAAACATTTATAACCCTTTTACAGCCATACGCACACAATTCTTTTACCGTATTGCCTTTGGACAAGAATTGCTCAAAGCAAATTCTAATTTTGGTATGCAGAAAATTGTGGTTCGAATCGAGTATTATCAGTCTGTCAGGAGTCATTTTGACCCCTAATGGCGGTTCTAGTGTTAACAAGTGTTTTAATATCAGGGCTCCCAAGTGGTCCGCCAACTGAACATCAATATTAGAAAGATTTTCCTTTTATATTTTTCTAGCAAACTGCGCAGAAACCTCCTTTGTAAGTTATTTTTAGCACAAATTCTGTAGAAAATAATTAATAAATTTTCTGTTAAAAAATATTGGTGTTCAGTTCGCGGACCATTTGGGAGCCCTGTAATATGAGCGTTCGGAATAAAGTCTAAAAAATGCGGTTCCAGACGCTTTCAGTCATGACGTCAAATATGACATTTTGCTTGGTTACTGACTCCAAACAAATGGTTGTTATGTTGTATTTTCTGTTTTTCTTTTATATTATATGCATATCTTACAGCTATATTTCACAGATAAGCATTTTAATACTTTATATGCAGTGGTGACATTTTGTACGATTTATATTTAATAAGAAATTAAACATAACAACCAGGAAAGGGTTAAAATACGTGGGACATTTAACTTTCAGAATTGGTTATGAAAACATATAAATTTCTTTTCTTTCTACAAAATACCGGTGCCTATCTTACATTTGGGTATTTTGAAGAAATTCTCCCACCAGAACTTAAGTGGTGTAATTAGCATGATATTCTATCGCATTTTTTAAAGCTTTTATGGTATTTCAAGTATTAAAATTAATAGTTATCAGTAATACAGTAAACCTGACATACTCAATATTCCTTTAATTTATTTTTACATGGGACAAGAAAAATGTAATAGATTGTAGTGTAACTTATTCATATAAGTACTTTGTAGTGTAAAATACGTGGGACAGTCAACTTTCAGGATTGGTTATGAAAACATCTAACTACTGAATAATGCATTGAGTACATATTTTTACAATATTAACAGAATCTATTTAAATTCATATTCCACGTTTCCAGTATCGTACTGAAGAAAAAATATACATCCTAAAAATCATTTCATATCACATAGTATAATATTTTAAAATCGGTGTTGATACAGTAAATTGCAATACATTACACAAAAAAATTTTTGTAAGAGGGAAAGAAATATTTATAAATAATTCAGAAGGTAAACACTCCGGTCAGAAGTTTTAGAAAGAAGTTTTTAAACAGTTAAATGCGTAGTATGGAAAGTCACGAATCCGCATATATTTACAACAGACTATTTTAAGGTTTAAAATATTTGTTAATATCGCAGTATATAAATTTCAATTTTTAGAATGTTGTGAATTATAGAATAAACTAGGTAACAAAATATCAACTTTTGGAGATCAATATAATATTATTTACAGAAAGTTAAATTAAAAATAATAATAATAATAATAATTGTAACAACAGGAGAAGAAAAAAGTATACAAAATCAGTCTTAGTGTGTTCAAAAAATAAATATTATTTTGCGATTTTTTATTTAATTAGTCTAGTAAACTAATATAAATTCGATGTTTTTTAGAGTAACAATTTTGTAATTTGAAGTAGTTGCTCAAGAGTGATATTGATAAGTTTGTAAAATTACCAAAGATAAACGACAATTTCAATCAAAATCTGTGGCATTGATTGTTTAGTATGTTTTAGTATCATTGATAGTAGTCGTGGGCTGAGTAAATATAAAACGTTGTTGTTCTTTTCTATTACTTTTTACAAAACACTGAATTTATAGAGATAATTCACATGAAGGGATTTGAAATAGATGTATCTTGACATGGCATGTTTCCACAAAAAATTGAAAATTAGCAATTGTGTTTCCGAATATACTATCATCTAAATATTATTGTATGACCAGTAAAACAGTTTTCAAGAATAAAAATTGTAAAAACATATTTTTAATTCAATTAAAGTGCAGTTATTTCCCTTTACATCACAATAGTGCCTATCTTATATACGTTTTTATTGGTATACAACAATCATGATACGGCACAATCAATAGGAAATTTAGAAGATAAAATTTATGAGACGATAGGGATTTAGAGACCCTTAAAGAAATGTATCGTTCAAAAAAAGTAGAGTAAGTCTATCAGAATGCGATTTTTCAGAATATCATTACATAAAACACTGTTTAATTTGATGCTTCAAATTACTGGAAGCTTCCAAAAATCATCTATGTTTATTTCGCTTTCTCTAATTAAAAATCATTGTCATAAACATGTGCAATTGAGATTCCTGATTTGCAGATTTACTTATTAAGAAAAAAAAATATCTTCACATTACCTTTGTTATTGCATAATATAAAAAATATATATTTACTAATTTCCAATGATAACAAATAACTGACGTTTAAAATAAATATTAAGATTCCAGAGCATGCGCCGAATACATAGTGCGTGGGAGGATGTATAAAATTCAACTGTATCATAAAATGGACTAGCCAGAATACAAATATTTGGGTACTTCTGAGCATATATTCATTTGAAACCTGCTAAAAAAACTATATTTTGAGCACCCACTTCCATCTCGCGCATGGACTATAAGGTACGCGGGCTGCGCTATTCAATAGGGCGCTTGAGAGGGATGAAAAGGAAGGGGGCATACTGACCCCAACTACTCCCGATCAGATGCTGAAGTTATTTAGAGTCTCAGGTATATGAATGTGAAGATAGATGCTGGTCCTCATATTTTTCGTACTCAACTGCTTCTATCGCCTCTACTATAAAATGCATTACAAGATCCTTAGCATTATGCATGGTGCGTAAAACATTTATAACCCTTTTACAGCCATACGCACACAATTCTTTTACCGTATTGCCTTTGGACAAGAATTGCTCAAAGCAAATTCTAATTTTGGTATGCAGAAAATTGTGGTTCGAATCGAGTATTATCAGTCTGTCAGGAGTCATTTTGACCCCTAATGGCGGTTCTAGTGTTAACAAGTGTTTTAATATCAGGGCTCCCAAGTGGTCCGCCAACTGAACATCAATATTAGAAAGATTTTCCTTTTATATTTTTCTAGCAAACTGCGCAGAAACCTCCTTTGTAAGTTATTTTTAGCACAAATTCTGTAGAAAATAATTAATAAATTATCTGTTAAAAAATATTGGTGTTCAGTTCGCGGACCATTTGGGAGCCCTGTAATATGAGCGTTCGGAATAAAGTCTAAAAAATGCGGTTCCAGACGCTTTCAGTCATGACGTCAAATATGACATTTTGCTTGGTTACTGACTCCAAAAAAATGGTTGTTATGTTGTATTTTCTGTTTTTCTTTTATATTATATGCATATCTTACAGCTATATTTCACAGATAAGCATTTTAATACTTTATATGCAGTGGTGACATTTTGTACGATTTATATTTAATAAGAAATTAAACATAACAACCAGGAAAGGGTTAAAATACGTGGGACATTTAACTTTCAGAATTGGTTATGAAAACATATAAATTTCTTTTCTTTCTACAAAATACCGGTGCCTATCTGACATTTGGGTATTTTGAAGAAATTCTCCCACCAGAACTTAAGTGGTGTAATTAGCATGATATTCTATCGCATTTTTTAAAGCTTTTATGGTATTTCAAGTATTAAAATTAATAGTTATCAGTAATACAGTAAACCTGACATACTCAATATTCCTTTAATTTATTTTTACATGGGACAAGAAAAATGTAATAGATTGTAGTGTAACTTATTCATATACCGTAATTTCGGGTGTATAAGCCGCAGATCAAACAATTCTTTTTTGACCCAGAATTTTTTAAGAAACAAATATAACTAGTTAGATCGCCGTAAATATTTGTCTTCAATCACTAAATAAGATTTCTGGGTCCAAAAAGAATTGTTTGATCCGCGGCTTATACACCCGAAATTACGGTAAGTACTTTGTAGTGTAAAATACGTGGGACAGTCAACTTTCAAAATTGGTTATGAAAACATCTAACTACTGAATAATGCATTGAGTACATATTTTTACAATATTAACAGAATCTATTTAAATTCATATTCCACGTTTCCAGTATCGTACTGAAGAAAAAATATACATCCTAAAAATCATTTCATATCACATAGTATAATATTTTAAAATCGGTGTTGATACAGTAAATTGCAATACATTACACAAAAAAATTTTTGTAAGAGGGAAAGAAATATTTATAAATAATTCAGAAGGTAAACACTCCGGTCAGAAGTTTTAGAAAGAAGTTTTTAAACAGTTAAATGCGTAGTATGGAAAGTCACGAATCCGCATATATTTACAACAGACTATTTTAAGGTTTAAAATATTTGTTAATATCGCAGTATATAAATTTCAATTTTTAGAATGTTGTGAATTATAGAATAAACTAGGTAACAAAATATCAACTTTTGAGATCAATATAATATTATTTACAGAAAGTTAAATTAAAAAAAATAATAATAATAACAACAGGAGAAGAAAAAAGTATACAAAATCAGTCTTAGTGTGTTCAAAAAATAAATATTATTTTGCGATTTTTTATTTAATTAGTCTAGTAAACTAATATAAATTCGATGTTTTTTAGAGTAACAATTTTGTAATTTGAAGTAGTTTCTCATGAGTGATATTGATAAGTTTGTAAAATTACCAAAGATAAACGACAATTTCAATCAAAATCTGTGGCATTGATTGTTTAGTATGTTTTAGTATCATTGATAGTAGTCGTGGGCTGAGTAAATATAAAACGTTGTTGTTCTTTTCTATTACTTTTTACAAAACACTGAATTTATAGAGATAATTCACATGAAGGGATTTGAAATAGATGTATCTTGACATGGCATGTTTCCACAAAAAATTGAAAATTAGCAATTGTGTTTCCGAATATACTATCATCTAAATATTATTGTATGACCAGTAAAACAGTTTTCAAGAATAAAAATTGTAAAACTATATTTTTAATTCAATTAATGTGCAGTTATTTCCCTTTACATCACAATAGTGCCTATCTTATATACGTTTTTATTGGTATACAACAATCATGATACGGCACAATCAATAGGAAATTTAGAAGATAAATTTTATGAGACGATAGGGATTTAGAGACCCTTAAAGAAATGTATCGTTCAAAAAAAGTAGAGTAAGTCTATCAGAATGCGATTTTTCAGAATATCATTACATAAAACACTGTTTAATTTGATGCTTCAAATTACTGGAAGCTTCCAAAAATCATCTATGTTTATTTCGCTTTCTCTAATTAAAAATCATTGTCATAAACATGTGCAATTGAGATTCCTGATTTGCAGATTTACTTATTAAGAAAAAAAAATATCTTCACATTACCTTTGTTATTGCATAATATAAAAAATATATATTTACTAATTTCCAATGATAACAAATAACTGACGTTTAAAATAAATATTAAGATTCCAGAGCATGCGCCGAATACATAGTGCGTGGGAGGATGTATAAAATTCAACTGTATCATAAAATGGACTAGCCAGAATACAAATATTTGGGTACTTCTGAGCATATATTCATTTGAAACCTGCTAAAAAAACTATATTTTGAGCACCCACTTCCATCTCGCGCATGGACTATAAGGTACGCGGGCTGCGCTATTCAATAGGGCGCTTGAGAGGTATGAAAAGGAAGGGGGCATACTGACCCCAACTACTCCCGATCAGATGCTGAAGTTATTTAGAGTCTCAGGTATATGAATGTGAAGATAGATGCTGGTCCTCATATTTTTCGTACTCAACTGCTTCTATCGCCTCTACTATAAAATGCATTACAAGATCCTTAGCATTATGCATGGTGCGTAAAACATTTATAACCCTTTTACAGCCATACGCACACAATTCTTTTACCGTATTGCCTTTGGACAAGAATTGCTCAAAGCAAATTCTAATTTTGGTATGCAGAAAATTGTGGTTCGAATCGAGTATTATCAGTCTGTCAGGAGTCTTTTTGACCCCTAATGGCGGTTCTAGTGTTAACAAGTGTTTTAATATCAGGGCTCCCAAGTGGTCCGCCAACTGAACATCAATATTAGAAAGATTTTCCTTTTATATTTTTCTAGCAAACTGCGCAGAAACCTCCTTTGTAAGTTATTTTTAGCACAAATTCTGTAGAAAATAATTAATAAATTTTCTGTTAAAAAATATTGGTGTTGAGTTCGCGGACCATTTGGGAGCCCTGTAATATGAGCGTTCGGAATAAAGTCTAAAAAATGCGGTTCCAGACGCTTTCATTCATGACGTCAAATATGACATTTTGCTTGGTTACTGACTCCAAACAAATGGTTGTTATGTTGTATTTTCTGTTTTTCTTTTATATTATATGCATATCTTACAGCTATATTTCACAGATAAGCATTTTAATACTTTATATGCAGTGGTGACATTTTGTACGATTTATATTTAATAAGAAATTAAACATAACAACCAGGAAAGGGTTAAAATACGTGGGACATTTAACTTTCAGAATTGGTTATGAAAACATATAAATTTCTTTTCTTTCTACAAAATACCGGTGCCTATCTGACATTTGGGTATTTTGAAGAAATTCTCCCACCAGAACTTAAGTGGTGTAATTAGCATGATATTCTATCGCATTTTTTAAAGCTTTTATGGTATTTCAAGTATTAAAGTTAATAGTTATCAGTAATACAGTAAACCTGACATACTCAATATTCCTTTAATTTATTTTTACATGGGACAAGAAAAATGTAATAGATTGTAGTGTAACTTATTCATATACCGTAATTTCGGGTGTATAAGCCGCAGATCAAACAATTCTTTTTTGACCCAGAATTTTTTAAGAAACAAATATAACTAGTTAGATCGCCGTAAATATTTGTCTTCAATCACTAAATAAGATTTCTGGGTCCAAAAAGAATTGTTTGATCCGCGGCTTATACACCCGAAATTACGGTAAGTACTTTGTAGTGTAAAATACGTGGGACAGTCAACTTTCAAAATTGGTTATGAAAACATCTAACTACTGAATAATGCATTGAGTACATATTTTTACAATATTAACAGAATCTATTTAAATTCATATTCCACGTTTCCAGTATCGTACTGAAGAAAAAATATACATCCTAAAAATCATTTCATATCACATAGTATAATATTTTAAAATCGGTGTTGATACAGTAAATTGCAATACATTACACAAAAAAATTTTTGTAAGAGGGAAAGAAATATTTATAAATAATTCAGAAGGTAAACACTCCGGTCAGAAGTTTTAGAAAGAAGTTTTTAAACAGTTAAATGCGTAGTATGGAAAGTCACGAATCCGCATATATTTACAACAGACTATTTTAAGGTTTAAAATATTTGTTAATATCGCAGTATATAAATTTCAATTTTTAGAATGTTGTGAATTATAGAATAAACTAGGTAACAAAATATCAACTTTTGAGATCAATATAATATTATTTACAGAAAGTTAAATTAAAAAAAATAATAATAATAACAACAGGAGAAGAAAAAAGTATACAAAATCAGTCTTAGTGTGTTCAAAAAATAAATATTATTTTGCGATTTTTTTATTTAATTAGTCTAGTAAACTAATATAAATTCGATGTTTTTTAGAGTAACAATTTTGTAATTTGAAGTAGTTTCTCATGAGTGATATTGATAAGTTTGTAAAATTACCAAAGATAAACGACAATTTCAATCAAAATCTGTGGCATTGATTGTTTAGTATGTTTTAGTATCATTGATAGTAGTCGTGGGCTGAGTAAATATAAAACGTTGTTGTTCTTTTCTATTACTTTTTACAAAACACTGAATTTATAGAGATAATTCACATGAAGGGATTTGAAATAGATGTATCTTGACATGGCATGTTTCCACAAAAAATTGAAAATTAGCAATTGTGTTTCCGAATATACTATCATCTAAATATTATTGTATGACCAGTAAAACAGTTTTCAAGAATAAAAATTGTAAAAACATATTTTTAATTCAATTAATGTGCAGTTATTTCCCTTTACATCACAATAGTGCCTATCTTATATACGTTTTTATTGGTATACAACAATCATGATACGGCACAATCAATAGGAAATTTAGAAGATAAAATTCATGAGACGATAGGGATTTAGAGACCCTTAAAGAAATGTATCGTTCAAAAAAAGTAGAGTAAGTCTATCAGAATGCGATTTTTCAGAATATCATTACATAAAACACTGTTTAATTTGATGCTTCAAATTACTGGAAGCTTCCAAAAATCATCTATGTTTATTTCGCTTTCTCTAATTAAAAATCATTGTCATAAACATGTGCAATTGAGATTCCTGATTTGCAGATTTACTTATTAAGAAAAAAAAATATCTTCACATTACCTTTGTTATTGCATAATATAAAAAATATATATTTACTAATTTCCAATGATAACAAATAACTGACGTTTAAAATAAATATTAAGATTCCAGAGCATGCGCCGAATACATAGTGCGTGGGAGGATGTATAAAATTCAACTGTATCATAAAATGGACTAGCCAGAATACAAATATTTGGGTACTTCTGAGCATATATTCATTTGAAACCTGCTAAAAAAACTATATTTTGAGCACCCACTTCCATCTCGCGCATGGACTATAAGGTACGCGGGCTGCGCTATTCAATAGGGCGCTTCAGAGGGATGAAAAGGAAGGGGGCATACTGACCCCAACTACTCCCGATCAGATGCTGAAGTTATTTAGAGTCTCAGGTATATGAATGTGAAGATAGATGCTGGTCCTCATATTTTTCGTACTCAACTGCTTCTATCGCCTCTACTATAAAATGCATTACAAGATCCTTAGCATTATGCATGGTGCGTAAAACATTTATAACCCTTTTACAGCCATACGCACACAATTCTTTTACCGTATTGCCTTTGGACAAGAATTGCTCAAAGCAAATTCTAATTTTGGTATGCAGAAAATTGTGGTTCGAATCGAGTATTATCAGTCTGTCAGGAGTCATTTTGACCCCTAATGGCGGTTCTAGTGTTAACAAGTGTTTTAATATCAGGGCTCCCAAGTGATCCGCCAACTGAACATCAATATTAGAAAGATTTTCCTTTTATATTTTTCTAGCAAACTGCGCAGAAACCTCCTTTGTAAGTTATTTTTAGCACAAATTCTGTAGAAAATAATTAATAAATTTTCTGTTAAAAAATATTGGTGTTCAGTTCGCGGACCATTTGGGAGCCCTGTAATATGAGCGTTCGGAATAAAGTCTAAAAAATGCGGTTCCAGACGCTTTCAGTCATGACGTCAAATATGACATTTTGCTTGGTTACTGACTCCAAACAAATGGTTGTTATGTTGTATTTTCTGTTTTTCTTTTATATTATATGCATATCTTACAGCTATATTTCACAGATAAGCATTTTAATACTTTATATGCAGTGGTGACATTTTGTACGATTTATATTTAATAAGAAATTAAACATAACAACCAGGAAAGGGTTAAAATACGTGGGACATTTAACTTTCAGAATTGGTTATGAAAACATATAAATTTCTTTTCTTTCTACAAAATACCGGTGCCTATCTGACATTTGGGTATTTTGAAGAAATTCTCCCACCAGAACTTAAGTGGTGTAATTAGCATGATATTCTATCGCATTTTTTAAAGCTTTTATGGTATTTCAAGTATTAAAATTAATAGTTATCAGTAATACAGTAAACCTGACATACTCAATATTCCTTTAATTTATTTTTACATGGGACAAGAAAAATGTAATAGATTGTAGTGTAACTTATTCATATAAGTACTTTGTAGTGTAAAATACGTGGGACAGTCAACTTTCAGGATTGGTTATGAAAACATCTAACTACTGAATAATGCATTGAGTACATATTTTTACAATATTAACAGAATCTATTTAAATTCATATTCCACGTTTCCAGTATCGTACTGAAGAAAAAATATACATCCTAAAAATCATTTCATATCACATAGTATAATATTTTAAAATCGGTGTTGATACAGTAAATTGCAATACATTACACAAAAAAATTTTTGTAAGAGGGAAAGAAATATTTATAAATAATTCAGAAGGTAAACACTCCGGTCAGAAGTTTTAGAAAGAAGTTTTTAAACAGTTAAATGCGTAGTATGGAAAGTCACGAATCCGCATATATTTACAACAGACTATTTTAAGGTTTAAAATATTTGTTAATATCGCAGTATATAAATTTCAATTTTTATAATGTTGTGAATTATAGAATAAACTAGGTAACAAAATATCAACTTTTGGAGATCAATATAATATTATTTACAGAAAGTTAAATTAAAAATAATAATAATAATAATTGTAACAACAGGAGAAGAAAAAAGTATACAAAATCAGTCTTAGTGTGTTCAAAAAATAAATATTATTTTGCGATTTTTTATTTAATTAGTCTAGTAAACTAATATAAATTCGATGTTTTTTAGAGTAACAATTTTTTAATTTGAAGTAGTTGCTCATGAGTGATATTGATAAGTTTGTAAAATTACCAAAGATAAACAACAATTTCAATCAAAATCTGTGGCATTGATTGTTTAGTATGTTTTAGTATCATTGATAGTAGTCGTGGGCTGAGTAAATATAAAACGTTGTTGTTCTTTTCTATTACTTTTTACAAAACACTGAATTTATAGAGATAATTCACATGAAGGGATTTGAAATAGATGTATCTTGACATGGCATGTTTCCACAAAAAATTGAAAATTAGCAATTGTGTTTCCGAATATACTATCACCTAAATATTATTGTATGACCAGTAAAACAGTTTTCAAGAATAAAAATTGTAAAAACATGTTTTTAATTCAATTAAAGTGCAGTTATTTCCCTTTACATCACAATAGTGCCTATCTTATATACGTTTTTATTGGTATACAACAATCATGATACGGCACAATCAATAGGAAATTTAGAAGATAAAATTTATGAGACGATAGGGATTTAGAGACCCTTAAAGAAATGTATCGTTCAAAAAAAGTAGAGTAAGTCTATCAGAATGCGATTTTTCAGATTATCATTACATAAAACACTGTTTAATTTGATGCTTCAAATTACTGGAAGCTTCCAAAAATCATCTATGTTTATTTCGCTTTCTCTAATTAAAAATCATTGTCATAAACATGTGCAATTGAGATTCCTGATTTGCAGATTTACTTATTAAGAAAAAAAAATATCTTCACATTACCTTTGTTATTGCATAATATAAAAAATATATATTTACTAATTTCCAATGATAACAAATAACTGACGTTTAAAATAAATATTAAGATTCCAGAGCATGCGCCGATTACATGGTGCGTGGGAGGATGTATAAAATTCAACTGTATCATAAAATGGACTAGCCAGAATACAAATATTTGGGTACTTCTGAGCATATATTCATTTGAAAACTGCTAAAAAAACTATATTTTGAGCACCCACTTCCATCTCGCGCATGGACTATAAGGTACGCGGGCTGCGCTATTCAATAGGGCGCTTGAGAGGGATGACAAAGAAGGGGGCATACTGACCCCAACTACTCCCGATCAGATGCTGAAGTTATTTAGAGTCTCAGGTATATGAATGTGAAGATAGATGCTGGTCCTCATATTTTTCGTACTCAACTGCTTCTATCGCCTCTACTATAAAATGCATTACAAGATCCTTAGCATTATGCATGGTGCGTAAAACATTTATAACCCTTTTACAGCCATACGCACACAATTCTTTTACCGTATTGCCTTTGGACAAGAATTGCTCAAAGCAAATTCTAATTTTGGTATGCATTTTTAGATTTAACAAGTTTTTGAAAACTACTTTCTATGTATAAATTTTAGCGATACTATAAAAAACAGAGAAAATTATTGTAGCGGAATTTTTAAATGTGTTATGCTTTTCCTAAATGAATTAATTTTGTCATACTATCTATTTCATAGCCAATTTTCTAAATCATATACAGGACTAAACAAGGACAAATTCGGATATTTTTCAAACTATATACGGTAATTGCTGAAATTGTCTTTTGTAATGTGTTATAAGTTTTCTAAATTGTTTACTTCGACATTATTTTTCACATTATTCAACGGAAACATTTTGTTGCAGTATTCTGAATGCGTTGGAAAGGGTTTCTTAAACAATGCATGACACAATATATTTTCTTGATTAAATCTTTTGATTTTATAAAGAGAATAATATGTGAAAATAGTATTTTAAATTACCCAAGAAAATTAAAAATTGTAATTTTTTGCAGTATTCTTAATGTGTTGGAAAGTACAAGGTGCCATAATTAAACTGACAATGCTCAGAGTGTTCTGCATCGCGATCCAATTAAGAGAAATACACTAAATATTGCAAGAAGATTAAACAAAACGGGGGACGAAGGATTTCGCAAAAATAGTTCCACAAATCACTGCTAGGGAAATACATTGTAATATATATCAGAAAACACAGTTTTAAAAAATGCAAAATCAATACTGAAATAGTATTGTGTTTTATTTAGCAAATTTATTGATTTGATTATTGATTCTGCATTTTTTATAATATTCTTTTCTGTTATACAGTGTCATATATTTTCCTACTAGTGACTTTTGGAACAAAATTATTTGTTCGCGTAATTCTTCGTCCCTTGTCTTGTTTAATTTTCTTACAAAGTGTCGTGTCATTTTCTCAGTTAGGTTGCCGTACAGAACCACTCTGAGTACGATTCGTTTAACCATGGCCACCTTGTATTTCATAAGCAAGATTTCATAATACATAACGCAATATTTTTTTTATTTTCTTTTAAATTTTATCGTAATAATTGTCTATTTTCTTGATTATATCTTTTGTTTTTTAAAGCCGTTTAATTTGCCCCTAATGGCGTTTTAAATTACCCTAACAAAACAGAGTTCAAGTGATTGTCCAAAATGTCTCCATCAGTTCAAAGAGTCCCCTTAATTTAAAAAATCTATTCTAAAAAATTTTTTTGTTCTTTATTCAACTGCACTTAAGCATATTTTTACGTTATACAAAAAACAAATAACATATTTAATAAATTTTCAATAATATTTTACGTTTGTTCTGACTAATAACTAAAAATAATGTACCGTAATTTCGGGTGTATAAGCCGCAGATCAAACAATTCTTTTTTGACCCAGAATTTTTTAAGAAACAAATATAACTAGTTAGATCGCCGTAAATATTTGTCTTCAATCACTAAATAAGATTTCTGGGTCCAAAAAGAATTGTTTGATCCGCGGTTTATACACCCGAAATTACGGTATATCATTTACTAACATGGATTCGTTGTACATCGCATGTAATGAAAAACAAAAGTTCTTGCCAATTAATTTTTAGGAAAAATTCCGTTCGTTAAAAGCATTTTTATTTCAAAATATTTCTGTTTAAATATTAATTAAATGTACATATGAGCAAGAGAAATCTTTAAAGTTTTTAATACGTTTTCGTAGAAATTGGCGTGTTATTTCATATCATAAAATGCATATTTATGTTTTAAAAACGTTTTAATTGTCAATTTGAAATTATTATTTTAAAACATTATAATTTACTAATACCTTTTGATAGGTTTAAGTACCTAAATAATTAACATAGATGTAATCTTTTCAGGATTTATATTATATTTATAATAGTGTCAAATAATAGAGTATTTCAGAAATGATATCATGAATTTTATATGAAATATGGAAATGGATTTTCTTTTTTTCTTAATATAGTGGTAGATACCGCAACTACTGTTTCAAGCGCAATTATCTACTGTCTCACTTCGTCAGGTTTTTTCGTGGCAAAGCGCAGCCAACGAAAAGTAGAGTCCGCCATACTTTTACTATACTTTATAACATTTTATTTAACTGCCACATGATTAAGATAGAATATTTTCCTCAAATTGTTGAACAGCTATGTGATTAAGGAAGGATGAAAAGCAGCCGAGGTCGGACGATAAACGTGCTTATCTCCTTTGTTTACTAGAAATACTTAACTCGGAAGCAGGAAAACAAGTTTTGCGAGAAGATTTTGAATCCAAAAGTGAAGCGGGGAGTTCGGAAGAGAGAACTGTACATGCGAAAAACATTTATTTTTTTTATTGTATTTAACTTTATTTTATTTAAGAACCCTTTTACCAGTTTAGTGTCTTTGATCTTTCAACTTGTGTAAATTCTCATAGAATTTTATCAGCACTACATCTAGGTCTTCCTTTTATTTATATCCGGAGGTGGCTGTACTTATTCTTTGTGCTTATCTTCCGAAATGATATTTCCATTCACATTTTTACTCTTTCTCATTCACAATTCTTCCCCCCTCTAAATTTTTCAGATGAACGAATGAAAATTTATCTTGCGAACCTGTTTTCCCGTTGTTGGGTTAACTACTTTCTGCTACTAATAATCTGACGAAAAGAGTCGGAAATTAATTCATTTCGAAATTATAGTTGTCAATAAAGCATTTATTTTTATGTATTTTATGCAGTTTAAAGTATGTTTTGTGAATAATAAATTTAAATTGTTGCTTTTATTAGACATTGGCTCAGCCAATTAAGGGTAAATATGTATGAATAAAAAATGCACTAATGTACTACTGCACAGGCATAATGTACTATAGAAGAGACATATATGCATATACCGTAATTTCGGGTGTATAAGCCGTGGATCAAACAATTCTTTTTGGACCCAGAAATCTTATTTAGTAAATGAAGATAAATATTTACGGCGATCTAACTAGTTACATTTGTCTCTTAAAAAATTCTGGGTCGAAAAAGAATTAATTTGATCTGCGGCTTATACACCCGAAATTACGGTACATATACTTATTTAATGTTCTTCCCTGAGAAACTAAAAATTTTCTAAACACTTTGAAAGAAAATTTAAAAAATCTGGAAGAAGTCGAGCATAGTGTGAAAACTTAATCATAAATAATTTGCATACACAAAAAGATTTGCTATGGCTTCCAGTAATTTGAACACTATTATTTCAAAATGATAAATATATACCCTTAATTGTTGAATAGTTCTGCAACTAAATAAAGATAGGATTAAGCTATCCTTAAGTAGAGGCATTGAAATTCATTAATCCTAGAAAATCTGACCAAATGCAGGGTGAGCTAAAAGGAACCAAAATAAAAAGTAAATAAGAGTAAATAAATCGAAAATAATCATAATTGCATGATAATAGTTTTTAAAAAGATGCATTGTAATAAGCGTGATTATTTAAACAAGGAAAAACTATATTTTGAGTATAGTTTCAATTATTGCTCACATATAGTATTTTTGTGGCTATGGAGCTACTATACGTTGCTTTTAAACCATCAAGTTACGGACGTTCTCATTGATAACTGTTACACTGACTATTTGTTATCGTTGCTTCGTTACCGCTGTAGTGCTTGCATCGCAATACAAATTATTGGCACAACTGCAGGTTTGGTACAAGGTATCGGGTATCCGTAAACTCTCTTTATAAATTCAAGTTTCTACTACAAATTTAAATTAGCACGTTCGTGTGCGGAAATCAGTACAATATTAAAGTATATGTTGAAGATATTTTTTAAATTAATTAATAAATCTCTTTATGTTCGCCAGTGAGTATACCAAGTACGTCAAGACAATAATCGTCGATATTTTCCTCTGTATTTTTTTCTTCCATTGTTTGCTTCTTACAACACTGATACGATCTTCGTGAAATTTTTGTACCATTCACGAATTTAATTTCCTCGTGAATTTAATTTTTATTAAAACCGTTCTTTATTAGTTCTTCTGGGCATAACCTAAGTAAATGCATTGTTAAATTACTCGCACAGTCCTTATTTTATGTACCACTATTGCCGAATTATATCCAATGCTTTATTCGTTTCTAAATTTCTGTGATTAAAAAGAGTGATGATTACTATTCGGAAAATCCCTCCCATCCAACCAAAATAAAAAGATCGTGTTTAGCATGCTGGGCCTAATAATTTTGAAATATTTTTTGATTTTTAATGAATTTCTTTGAAAACAAAACTTGTAGAACTTATATTTTTTTTATTTCTTTTGCATTAATTGATTCAATGGGCTTATTAAGATTGTAGATAAATCAACTGTAAGGTAACGAGTGATTATTTAGGTCAGAAATACTTTTTTTATTAAATTATACATAACTGAACACATTAAATAAAACTTAAAAATCAAACAAACTTCTCCCTATTATTCCGCGAATATTACATTTAAGCTAATTCATAAAATAACTATTAAAAGTCGAATATACTTGATGATTGAGTTTAAGGTTGATTTGTTAATTTCAGCATGATGCTACGGCTGGTTGATTTTGTAGAGATACGGTCATTTAATGCAGACGAGGGTTAATTAAACCGTGACGTCTAGCTTAAAGAGAACTCCGTTACGAGCCATTACGAACTCGCGACCAGTAGCCAACGCCCTCAATATTAGAGAGCATGTTAGATTGCAATTTTATAGTAGTAATTTTAATAACACACATATTTAAAGGTCTACGGACCCAGTTAAAATCCAGATATATATTATTTATTTATTTATTTTTTTATTTAATTTTAAATATTTTGCTATGCAATACTTTAAATCAAAATATATATAACATTAAAATTGGAAGAAAAATTTACGTATGAATTTCATGATGTCTACATTACGAAACTTTAACAGGGTGCGTAGTCATCAAGAAACTCAGAGGATTTTAATTCTTTTAGTATCAGAAATTCTTTAAAATGCTGGTTGTTACATCAAAAAAGGATTTCCTTTTCGTTAAATAAAACAAATATTACATTATAAAAATTCTGGTAAAAGGTCCTTACAAGGTGCTTCCAGACTAAGCACCCTGTTTAACGATTTATAACTATTTTTAATATCACGGATTCAAAAAAGGAAATTGTGTAATAAGTAGATTAAATAATAAACAAACTAGTAAGACTTATTAAATATGTAATAATAAAAGTATACACAAATATCTATGTCATCAATTGGGATCAATGACGGACAAAAGTATTGTTTGTAGTTTCAATTGCTTGGAAAATGAAAATTTGAAATTTCAAAAAATGTGTTTATGAATTCGGTTTGTCTGTCCGCACTCTTACTCGCGTAAATATAGTCGATTGCCATGGGATGGATATCTGTTATCGGAGTGTACTTGGCATGTTTGGTATTGCAAATGATTTATGTATCAAATGTGTAGTGGTGCATTTAGAGGGATTCTCAAAACAATTCCGTTACGATACGGTTTATATAGAAAAATTGTTAGTCGAGTATTTTAATGATATTACTTTATTTAAAGCATATTGAATTATATAAATCACTGAAGTGTGTTATAAAGCTCTCTCTACAGAATATGGTTTGCATATAATTTATCGTTTATTAACAGGAGCATACAAAAATATTTGGCTAAAGAACAAAGATAGCTATATATGAAGTACAAAAACCTGTGAATAATAATTGCTGGAAGAGAGTTTTTTAGTTGTGGTATGCGTTTCTACATTAAGCTTTTTTTTTTAATATTCCTTGGTGTGTGTAAATTTTACATATCATATGTAAGGTCGCAGAATAGTTCTCAACAACATCCTTTTATTGGTGGAAATTGCTATGAGGAAATAGCCAAATATTTAATTGAACTAAATTTTAGTATACTAGTCGTATGCGTAAAAGTTTGTTGATCATATACAAGGCAGCAAAAAAAAGAAAAAAACATTATTTCGCGAAATTTCAAATACGTCTGAAAATATCTTTGACTCAATCGAAAATAAATAAGCTACTGAATTAACATAAATTCCATTTTCTTAGGGTAATATTTTTATTAAAGTACACTTATAAAAATTAACCTTGCTAATTTGTGATATTCATAACTATATATCTTTTAAAAGCCCCCTCCCTCTCTCTCTCTCCATATACCGTAATTTCGGGTGTATAAGCCGCGGATCAAACAATTCTTTTTGTACCCAGAAATCTTATTTAGTGATTGAAGACAAATATTTACGGCGATCTAACTAGTTATATTTGTTTCTTAAAAAATTCTGGGTCGAAAAAGAATTGTTTGATCTGCGGCTTATACACCCGAAATTACGGTATATATACAGGGTGTCCCAAAAGGTCATGTCCAAACGGAACACATGGTTGTGTCAGGTCATGAGGAAACAGAATTACATAGGAAAGGGGGGTCGGAAACGCGATCTAAACAGTGAAATTGCATCGTAACCGTCACGCAAAGAAAAGATAACAAACGGTGTAAAATATCTTTATTTTACAACAAAACAGTACCAAATAAAAAAGAAAAATGCTACAACTCATAGTAAGTGCTCATCCAAGTGCTCATCAACTGGTTCATCCTTTCTCTGCAACGTCCGCGCTTCGAATGATCCGACTGCCCGCGCTTTCGTCTGACATCGCTTATCGCCCTCTAGCGGATTACAATCGCGTTTCCGACCCCCCTTTCCTATGTAATTCTGTTTCCTAATGACCTGACACAACCATGTGTGCCGTTTGGACATGACCTTTTGGGACACCCTGTATACATAGATAGATAGATAGCTGGATATTTAAAAAAAAACATTGCTTTAAATTTTTTAGCAATTTTTTCTGCAGTTTACTGTTAAATATTACTATATCCGAAAAAATGTTTTCGCTATATTTTATTGCAGGGAATTTAAGTAATCATTATAATTTTTAAGATTAAAAAAGATGAATTTCAATGTTTAAAATATTGGGAATTGAAACTAAGAACTAATGTAATCTATTAAAAAATATATTTATTTTATTCTATTTCTATACTCTATTTGTCAACCGAAAACTTTGGAAAGAAATCAAACAAACTGAACTGGATATTTAATGCATTCGTCTGCCTTTTAATTAAATATTTGAGTCTTTCGCAACAGAAGTCAAAAATTCTCTCATCGATCACATTTTCGATCTGAAATTTCTGTCTATAAAACTTCAATTTTAGATTAAAATGGTAACATAAAATATAATTATTATTTCTTTTAAATAAAACCTTAAAACCATTGGAATCTTCAAAGTTTCTTAAGAAAAGGAAACAAAATGTTTGTTCAGAAGATTCTTTTTTATTTATTAAAAATTTGTAGTATATTTTGGAAAAATGGTGTTTTCGAACCAACTTTAATGTTAAAAATTTAAGCATTAATGGATTAATCTAGATTTTTTTTGTTTGTCTTGGATGCAATTTATAAAACATATTTAATTAATAAAATCTATCATACAGCATTCATAATTCAATACGAAAATGAAAGTTTTACTTACTGACGCATTTATTTCTTAGCTTCATTTAACATACATTAATTTCATATCATAAATATTTTGTTACTATTTATGATAAGATCTAGTGCATATTTTTATATTGCCTCAAAAATATATGTATCTTTGATTTCCTAATGGTCACAAACGCAAAATACCGAAAAAAATTCACTCTTACAAATTACAGTACTTTGGATTTTTTAAATGCTTGGCAAATAGTAAAACCATGCATTAACCCTTTCCGGCACACTGTGCCTGGTTTAGGATACCTAATTTTATTTCCAAACTTGCAAGCAGCACAAATAATATTTTAGTGAAATTTTGCTTTTCTAATAAAAGCTTCAATTAAAGGATTCAAATTATCTAAAAAACTTGTTCGTGACTTCCGGTATCAGTCGATAATTTCTAATTTTGTTAACAGATTTTACCCGTACCGGAAAGGGTTAACAACGGCGTAACGAGGGTGGATGCCCAAATGCGTTAAATACCGGTAATTTTTAAAGTTTTGTTCGCCTTATCTAACAAGAAAATTCACTGCTATGAATTGAGGCTAAGTAAACCTTACAATATTGCGGGTTCTGGGCACCTACCCTGGTTAGGCCACTGGGGAATAGCGTACTGCTTAATTTAGTGATGAGTCTTTGTCCAAAATAATATGTTTTTGAAGTTCACCACGTTATTCTGATACACGTTTATGGATCACTTTATGATATATTTAACACTAAAACAGCCGGGTAAGTTTTATAAAAAAGTGTTTCTCACCAGAATTTTAATTTTAAACTATTTAACTTATTTAATTAGTATATTTTTGTGCTACATACTTTTAACATATCTTATGAAGAAAATTCTGGTTCGGATCGACTGTTATCATTCTGCCAGGGGTCATTTTGACCCCTAATGGCGGTTCTAGTGTTAATGGTTTTTCAATATGTTTTAGGGCACTACACATTCTTATTCGTTCAGAGATGTTCGAAAAGGCCGGAGAAGTAAAAACATTCATATTTTTTGTTTTAATAATCAATTTTCATGAAACTAAAGACTCTGACTGAAGAATTTCAAGCTTTCAAAGTATTTTTTATTTACCTTTAATTTGATGATTTTCTTTTTCGTATTCAATTCATATTTCTTCTCTTAATAAATTTTCTTGGTATCTATGCTTTAAAATGAATGTTGAACATGATGAGGCTTTATCAAAACATATATTTTCAATCACAGATTATTTTAGGTCGAATATCGAGGACGTCATTAACATTTGAAGAATGTAATTCACCCTGTTCCAAGCAGTTTTTGAGTGTAAAAAATAGTGAGTTTCTAAACTTCATGTCATGGGTGGAAATACTAGATGTTTCTCTACATAATAGGTTCTGAGAATTAGGACAATGAAAAGTGATAAAACCATTTCGATTCCATACAACACGATGTCCAGAAGACCAATAGCTACCACTGATTCGGAAAAATATTCTTCGACTTATTTAATGAAAAAAATGCTGAGAATAAATAAAGGGAAGAAAATATTCCTGAAAAGGAGTAGCAATTTAACTTTTGGCACGTGCACTAAAAAAACATGGGTCTCAGATGTTGACTCTGAATTGTGGTTCTAAAAAAACAGTTACCGTAATTTCGGGTGTATAAGCCGCAGATCAAACAATTCTTTTTCGACCCAGAATGTTTTAAGAAACAAATGTAATTAGTTAGATCGCCGTAAATATTTGTCTTCAATCACTAAATAAGATTTCTGAGTCCAAAAAGAATTGTTTGATCCGCAGCTTTTACATCCGAAATTAAGGTATATGCCATTGGTATAAATTCTAGTTCTCTTTGCTAAAAACAGGGTTCGCACAGTTCTACCACTAAATTTTAAGAATATTTTCGAAGTGTTTCAATGCAGAAAAATATCGTAAAATTTGTGATTGAAAGTGGGGCTTGCGAATGGTGTGGCTTAAAAATTAAATGTAAATTTTCTTATTTTTAATAGTGGTGTCAGAGTCCTTGGAAATTCCAAGGAGTGTGAGAACCTTGTAAAAAGTTCTAGAGTCTTCTACTAGAATTCAAGAGTGTTTTCTATATTCTCCTGGTCAAGCTTTTTAAAAATCTTTGCAAATAGATGCGAACACAAGATGTTAGTTTTTTTGTAATTATAATTCTATTTTATGAAACTATTTCCGAAATAAAGCGCTAATTCCTTGCTCTTGAAAACATTTATTATGATTTCGTCATCTCATAAAGAAGAGACTAGAAATTCTAGATAATTTCGCCTATTCGGGGCTCCCAAATGATTAGCCAACTGAACGTGAATATTTTTTTACAAAAATTTTCTTTTTAGATTTTTCTAGTATATTGCACAGAAACCACCTTCGAGGGTCCTTTTTAGTGCAAATTCTGTAGTAACTTACCTTGAAATTTTCTACTAAATAATACTGGTGTTCAGTTTGCGAACCATTTGAGAGCCCTGTCTATTCAGCATATTTGTTTACCCTATTCGCATATCTTGGAAATACATATTTCTAGTTCAGGAATTTAAAAAATGACTTTTAAAATAATATTTAGATGAAAGCAATTAAATATGAAGGAACATTTTCAAAATTCAACTGGAATTCACATTTAATAGCATTTTTAAACTGCACCATTGCTGTGAAATTCTCTTATTTAAGGGCATCACTGATTCCCAATATTAAAATTTAGATTATTTGGCAGGAATTTAAGATTTATTAAGGTGAGAAATATTATTTAGAAAATGTTGAAAGTTTTGTTGGCTATGAAGTATTGATGGAAGGAATTTTACTTCGATTTTTTAAAGTCATTTATTGTTATATTTAGGGTATCCGCACCATATGGTTGAATACATCAATTGCAATTGCGCATATCAGAGTTATTCCAAATTATTATAAAGGTATTATTTTATAGTAAGTGCTTTATTAATGTTATTTTTCCCACACCTTTAAACCCTTTGAACTCTGATGGTAGAAATTTCTACCACATAACTTTAATTCCAAAATGTCAGAACGGCACCGGAAAATTTGACCGCAGATTTATTTGAAAAAAGGTTTAATGCATTTTTTCTTTCGTGTATATAGTTAACCAGTTTTTTCTTTGCAAAATACTGGTGCCAATGTGACATTTGGAATTTTGAAGAAATTTATGCACCAGAGCTCAAAGGGTTAAAAATTTCACAAGATACAAATATGTTTCCAACTTTTACTTTTCCGGTCAGAAAAAGCTTCTTCCCTATTTATTCGTAAACTACTCAAATTAAAACAAAATACTTGGTGTCTAAGACATTTGTAAATAAATCTGGAATATTAATTTTAACCCGGAAGGACGTGTGCAGGGCCTAAAAGACCCGGACTGAGTATGCTTTTTACAGTTGTATCCAGTAATTTTTTAAAGTAATCTTCAACTTATCTTTTCGCAAAGTCTGTAAGAATTGCCTCCGTCTAAAATAGTGAAATTTGATTTTATTGGTGGCAAAGTTAAAACCACTCATACCCTGGGTAAGCGCGCGTTCTCCCGGTTTAAAAAGAATTATGCACAAAAGCGAAACAATGACTTAACTCTTTGAGCTCTGGGGTGTAAATTTCTTAAAAACTCCAAATATCACATTGGCACCAGTACTTTGCAAAGGAAAAAAACGGTTAACCATAAACACGAAAAAATGCATTAAACCTTTTTCAAATAAATTTAGTCGAATTTTCTGGTGTCATTGTGACATTTCAGGATTAAAATTATGTGGTAGAAAATTCTACCATCATAGCTCGAGGGGTTAAATTTTCAAAATTCGGATAGACAAAACTCTTAATTTGATAAAATACTTTCGTTTTCCAGTGTTTGAAAAATTATTTCATCTCTGAAATAAAAACCCCGCGACAATTTTCTATCTCAAAACCGTATCATGTTTATCATTGCCAAGATATAGTGACAACTTTAAGAAATAAGCATATTTTTCATGAATTCTTGTTTTAACTACATATTTTATTCGCATTAATTTTTCAATCATTGAGTCAACATTATCCTATTCAAAGGCCTTTTTATGTTTTATTATTGAATACGTATATTTATATCGAAAAAAATACAGCTTGGCTAATGCCATAAGTGTAAAATATTAGCAGCATGTTTTGTTTAAATATTAACCTTTTGCAAAATTATCAGATAAAAATATTTTTGTTATATTTGTAATATATTTTATTTTATTTTATAGTTTGAACATTGAAATAGTTTTAAAAAAATACAAGTGGACTATTACAATCCTATCTGGAATGAAATTACACAAGACTTTCTGTGGTCTCGTGATAGGTGAAAATTATCTTTGCAATTCATATGTTTTTAAATGAAATAATGCTTTTAAGAAAGATTTTGCTTTTTTTCAAACATTTCAAATTAAAATATTAGAAACATTGCTAACATTGCTAACATTGCTAGAAACATTGCTAGAAACATTGAAATTCCTTGCTGCGTTTTTGTACTTTGAATTTTAAATTTTAAAACGTTTAATAATTTATATAATTTTAAAGAAGTTTGTTTCAGAACGTGTGTTGCCATGTACAGTACCTACAAGTTGTCAGAGCAAACTTTAAATCATTGCCCTCTTCTTTTTTGATAATTAACCTTCCTACCCTGTTGAGATTTCACTCAATCTTGATAAAAACATTTCACACCAGAATTGTTATTTAAAGCATTTTGAAATATTTAATTGACTTATTTCTCTGAATCTGTTATTTAACTTTCTTTATGAAAAACGTTCTGGTTCAAATCATATAAAACAAATTATAGTTATGGGTCGATTAGACCCATTCAGGGTAGGAAGCAATAGCGGCTCGCCAGGGAGTGCTGCATCAATCTATTCACACCAGTAAAATTGTATGGTTATTTCAGTTTTATTTAATCAGCAAAATTTGTCGATTAAATAATAGAAAAGATTCTGTTAAATTTTAGTGGTAAGAAAAATCTGATGCAGCACTCCCTGACGAGCCGCTACTGGCAGGAAAGTTAAATGTATTTATTTCTAGAGAGTGTTTTTTTTTATTTAATTTCTCCAGTCAAGCCATTGCTTCCGTTAAAAAAAATGGTATATTGTTTCAATAAATAAACCTTTAAAAATCACCAACCTAATAAGAATTAACAGGCATTCTTCTTTAAATATACTTTAATCAGCTACAATTATTGCTTAAATTCTGTGCAGAAGCATTTCTGCCAGATACTGTCTAAAAGTAAAGAATTTTATAAGCAAGTGAAATGCGCATTCAAAAACTTTAACTTTCATACTCATATACCTCGAATATCAGCAAAATGCTAATACCCCCTAATACAGTTGATTAGCCAAATACAATCAATTTATAAGGTTTTATTGAAAATAATTAATCATTTTACAACTCTTTTTCAACTTATTCAAAGATATTATGCAGGCATTCATTTCAAACTTACAGATATCAATCAAAACAAGTAAAAAATCGAATTTTTATGTCCATAGTAAATTCTGAAATACAATTAAATACTGTTGTAAACTTATAAGGAAAAATATTTTTTTAGGTAACACAATTCTTTTACTGTAAGACTTTCACTTCTTTTTATTTCTATTTGCACTATTTCATAAAGCTTTCAATATGTTACTTATTTCATCGGTTCAAATACAAATATGATATTTGAGAACATGAAACACTCAGAAAAAAAAGAAACAACAGTTTCAAATAACACTCTCTCTGTTTGTCATTGAAGACATAAGTGTTTTAAGCTTTCTCACATGATAAAAACATTTTTAAATTCACGTAACAAAAAAATTCAATTGAATACATTTACAAACACCGAGTGATTCATTAAAAATGCAGTATTTTTTATCTTAAAACTCTGAATACTCATCGCATAAAAAACATATGCTTTTAACAGAATGAATTCGTCTATCTCAAAAAGTTACGACAGATGCAGCAAAAAACGGTTTTTCATTCGTTAAAATATTTTTTTTTCGCTTTTGTAATCTAATCAAGCTGTGACACATTCAGAGTTCTTTTTTAATCCAAAAAACTGGAAGGTATAAAATATAATTACAAATTCTTTTGGAAATAAATTCTGTATAAAACATTATCCCTATCAAAGCTGGCATGTAATGCTTGGCATAGTTCCCGCAAATATTTTTCAATTTCAGTTTTCTAAGGCTCTGTTCTTTTTAAATATTCAAAACGAACACATACAACTATTTCTTCTGAATAAAAGATAAATATATAAAATATATATTTATATACATATACATTTTTTTTTAATTCTTTGTAAAGTACATTGACAAAATTTTTACATAAAAAATCACACTATATTATTGCGATGTTCCTACTTTTAACCTTTAAAAACTGTATTTTCTTTATATATATATTTTTGAAAAAGAAATTGTTCAAACAGAGATCAGAAGCCTCAGCGGATTTGAGTGCCAGTTTTTTCGCAAAGAAATAATAGCTTAAAAAAATTCCATTTTGTGGAAAAAATCTGTGTTTAAATGTGGCGACCAATATTCTGCCGAAAATCTGGTATCCTTTGAATCTCCTGAGGCAGGCGATCCTTGCGAAAGATGTATTCTGTAGAATAAACACAAAGAAAATGAAAAAAGCACAATTTAACGAAACTATTAATCCATTATTTTTTTTCAATATAAAATGCCTAATGAACTTTATTATTATTTTCTTTTTATCAACATTATCACTTATGAGAAATTCATTACAATTTCTTTACAACTATTTAAAAACGATATGTATGTCTGTCGCGAAGCGAAAGTTTTGTAAAAATGACACATGTCACTTTATTACTATTTCAACTAGCTTAATAAAAGTCCTCTTAAAATTTCGCATCACTCCTTTTTCGGTTTTTACCACATGAATCTGTAAAATAATAAAAAAAAATACATCACAGCAACTCATAGCTGATCAAGGAATTGTATCAAAAACACCAACTGCACACATTATTAACCCACTAGTGCCTATCGTCCCATTTTTGGGACAGTTTTAAAAAATTCAAGTAAGCACATTTCACACCAGTAAAAAGGAGGACAAATAAATACTTTCTTTCTGGAGACAAAGTCCTCGATAAATTAAGATAAAAGTTATTATTACTCTAAAAGTGGTGGGAAAAGCAAAATTTGAATTTTAACGAAGAAAATAATTCAGGCACTAATGGGTTAATGCTCAAGCGAAAGTCTACATCGCATGTAAATTTTGTATTATATATTTACTAGCAATCTAGCAGCAATTACTTCTACGCTCGCTGGTCGGTTTCTCTAAAGGAATCTTGAATTAAACCAAGTACATCTAGTAAAGATTTAAAAAAAAAGTAATATCTAATCAAACATCCATAATTGTTGTTTTACTCGTATAATCTTACATTGTCCTTTTCAAAGTTAATGTTGACGACATAACAGACAAAACAGCTCTAAAATGACCGAAGTACCTATGTTTAACGATTTTTTTAGTAGATGTGTTATCTTGAATTTTCCACTTCTACCTAAACATGTTCCTGAGATATGGCGAAATATTTCAGAGGCGCTGGATGAGTATAATTTGAAAAAAAATGTCGACCTCTAATGATATATCACATGAGGGATGTAAGCCAAATTTAGAAAATTGCCCTCCCTCCCTCCAGATTCCGAATTATCTCGTCTCCCTGGTATAAAACCTTTTTCTCTCTTTGAAAATTTCAAATATTATACATAATATATTTATCAGAAGCCCCCATAAAAAAATTCTATCTATAATGATAAAACACTACTATTTCAAAAAATTTCGAAAACATCCCCCGGGGGGGGGGGGCAAATTGGGGTGCGGTAAGAAAAGTTCATAACAGTAAAGAGCGGTCCGAGGGCTTTCCGATGGAATGTCACATGACGGGTTCGAAAATTTTTGGAATTTCTTAGTCCCACTTTAACCTCCTCGGAGGTGGAAATTTTAAAATCGCGGAAATACATCTTTAATTTTCTAATAGATTTATTTTCTGCCGTTTCACACTTCTACTTGTAACGACCTGAGTTGTGAGAAATGTTCTAAATTGTTTGCCACCCCCGTTTAACCCCTATGGGGAGTAGTTTCTAAAATCACTAAAATACGTGTTTAATTATTTTTTAGCAGGTTTACTTTCTGGAATTTCACGCTTCTAGCTTAAACGACTGCTGAGATTTCGGAAGATGTACCAGAATTTTTGATCCCCCTGTTTATTATTTTTTTCAAATATTGTTATTGGGACTTTCATGTAATATATTTTTTCAAATAATATTATTTCAAATATTATTATCATATTAAGGGGGTATTTTCAAAAATCCCATTTTAGTGCACACATCATAAGAAGTATATTTTCTCCAATTTTCATGTTGCTACATTTGTTAGTTTGGGGTATGCGTTGATTACCAGTCAGTCAGGATAAATTATTTTATATATATAGATTAATGTGCTCATTGTGTTTCAGTTATATTAGGTCTTATCCTTGAAAAACTAATAATAAAAACTATAAAACGTAAAACATAAAACTATAAAACATATAAAACAAACTATAACTAACACTTCACGTCCTTTGCATGAATTACTGTCGAAGCCACATATTTTATGTGAATTTACCATAAAAACATAAAACACTTACATATAAACTAGAAATGATATTTACCCCTTAATAGCTGAAACTGTGTCAGTAGGAAAATTTTAAGCAATTATAACCACTGTAGTTACTAAAACCTGTTTTTCTCAGAATGAATATTTTCGTCGTTTTCATAATTTCATAAATGTTCCATGCGAAATTCGTTATGCCCAATTTTTCTGATTTTTTGTTTAAAATGCTCTTTATGTATGTGTTAACAAATGTTACTAGAAATAAATATTTTTAGACGCATGTAAATTTTTTAAATTTCAGTTATATGAAATTTTTAATGATTTTTTAACGGAAAATACAAAAGAATTAAGTTAAAATAATTTTTTTAAATGTTTTACAAGTAATATGATAAAAATGCTTAGTAACATTTGTTAGCCCATACAGAGAGAGTATTTTAAACAAAAAATCAGAAAAATTGGGCATAAAGAATTTCGCATGAAGCATTTCGAAATATTGCCATTTTTGTTAATTAACCCATTAACGCCCAGCGTCCTTTTTTGAGGACGGTTACAAAAACATCAAGAAAGTGGTTTATCCACCAGTAAAGAGGAGGATAAATATATACCTTATTTCACGAGACAGAATACTCGATAAATTTAGATAAAAGTTAATTTGTTTTTAAAAGTGGTGGGAAATACAAAATTTAAATTTTAGCGAAGAAAATAATTCAGGCGTTAATGGGTTAAAAAAAAACAAAAATCTGTATCGCAAAAACTATTGAATATATTTTTTTTAAAATGTGAAATAATAAATTAATTTTGATAATGAATTCAATAAATGAGTTTTGAGAGTCCACTATAACCTTAAGGGCACAGCTTTCAATTATTAGTGAATCCACAAAAATTTAAAATTGAATGGAACATCTTCTATCACTCAATGATTATTTACAGAGTTCGCACGCTCTTAAGCCACGCCCCATCATGTAAGGCCACTAAGTTCTAACTGTGGCACTGGGGAGTGAATCTCGTTAGTTTTTCTCGGATATTAAGGGATTAATTCTAATGCAGAGCTGCCAACTTCTACGCCTTTTTAAATGAAATATACGTGTTTCTAACCAGAAAATTTATTAAATAATATAAGTCCTGAAATTATTTCATGATTTGTAGTATTACATTGTCTTTTAACTTGTTAAATAGAATTTCTGGTTCGAATGGGTTTGTTTGGCTGTAAAAAGGCGTAGAAGTTGGCAGCCATGTTAATGCTGTTAGCTTTATGTAAACCATGTTGTTTGAACATAAAAAAATTTGTGAAGAAAAAGTATCGATAGAGCATATATGCATCTAGCAATATAACGATGATTTCCATAAAATTGTTTGAGCGTGACCTAGGTCAAATAAGCGAATTTTATAGTGGAGAAAAATGTATAATAAACAAATGTCTACAGGGTGAGTCATAAATATCGAAACAATAGGCTATCTCCTTAAATATTGCCCCTAGACCCATACTTCCAATTGCAAAGTTTCATCAAAAGAGGTAAATTTTTTGATAAGATAAGTTGCAAATCCATGGGGGGTCTATTTAAAAAAATACGAAAATTAAATTTTTATACGGCCCCCAGAGGATAAAACTGCCAATCAGAAAATTTTTCCTTATCCATTCCTGGATCGAACAAAAAAAATTTCATCTTGATATCTGCAAATCCCTGAAAGATATTAAAATCCAAAATTTTCCAAAATTCGTGACTTACACTACTTAAGCATACCTCTGAGCGCAGCGATATCAGCTCATTTGAAATACAATTTAGGGATTGACCATTAATTTACGCATTATTAAATGTCGATCCAAGATAATACTTTAACTTTTAGATATAAAATAAAAGCGTATAGGTTTTGGCTTTAAACTTCCTTGAAATATGCTAGATGTCTGCAATAACTCGAGCTTGGCGCCAGGCTCGTAAATGGCACGACCCATTGCCGGACCGTCTTATTAAACACTTATTAAAAGTGTTATTAAATTAAGTGATATTAATTAAACTCTCATTAAACGTGCCTTTAAAACTTATTGCCACAGGCAATAAGTTTAGGAAAAACAGTAATAGCGATAATGACTCTTCGCATACTAATGACACTTCCATGATGAGTTATATGGAATATATTATAATGTTACTGTATATTTTAATGTTAATGAAAACATATTTTAATAAATTACACAGAAATATTTCCAAAAATCAAGTTTTTACTATTCAGCTTCAAAATTTATGTGGATTTAAACCTATTTTTACTTTTTTCTATCTTTACAAGCGAAAAGTATTGGATTCATGAAAATTTTGAATTCCGGTTTTCGACGGATTCACACGTTTTTGGGCTCAGAGATACCGAAAAACATTTTTTTTACAAAATGTCTGTCTGTGAGTCACTGCTCCTGTATCTCTGTGTATGGCATAAATTTTGTGAGCGCGCTATTTCAAGAACTAATCCACGGAATTTAATAAAAAATTACATTTACTTATTCCTTGATATAAATTAGTGCTGATTAGTTTTTGGTGTGAATCGCTTAACAGGCTACCCTACTGTACAGGATTTCTGCGATAGCTGTATCTCCAGAATTAATGCAAGAAATATCATCAATCTTCAGATTCAGTTAGTCCTTGACATGAATTGATGTTGTTTATATTTTGTTGTGCATAGCTCCACGTGTGGCGCTGAAACACTGAATTTGTTACGATTTCTACAATAGCTCTACCTTAAGAACTAATGCAGAAATTTTCATAAAAAGTCAGATTCAGTTATTTCTTGACATGAATTGGTTTTGTTTACGTTTTTGTTTCAATAATCTTTCGGGTGGCGCTGTTATAATAAATTTTGTATAATTTACACGGTTTCAGTGATATCAAGTACTAATGTACGGAATTTCGTATCCTTAGAGTCCTCGATTGCTACATCCGTGTAGTTTTTTTATTCCAAACGACATTTAAAAAACAAAAATATTTATTCGAATGTTAAAGTCTAAGAGTATAACGTTTCTGTTTCGTATTTTTTTATGCTAAGTTCCCACTAATATTTCGTTATAAGTATATTTAATTGATCAAGATTTAATGCATTCGGACCAAACATCTTTTAAGAAATTTAATTGAATAATTTCAACTTAAAAAGTTTAAATTAAATATGCCAAAGATTCATTAAGCACCTGTTCTTGTTTTAAAGTAGATAATTGATTCGCAAGTTGAACAAAATTTAAAATGTATTTGTAGTTGAACGGTAAACTGTATGTTAAACTCTAAAAAGGGAAATAAAACAGCGGCCTTTGAGACCGCTTACAGCGGTTAACATCTTGAGAATTTTTTTTTTATGCCGGCCAATTATCTACAATAGGGATATAGGCCGTGAGGGGAAGGGTGCCCTCTGTGAGGGTCTTTTTAAGGGAACCTAACCCGTATTTACGCAAAGAAATCCAGGGTTCGAAGAAAACCACGGAAAACTTCGAACGGTTAGGCCGACGGTCGCGATTGGGTTTTAACCCAGCTCCTACCGTCTATCAGTTTGGAAGCCAGTAATTAGAGGTACCTTTTACGCATCGTGTAATATCAATTTTAACAAGAAAAAAATGAAGTTGACAGGGATAAAACAATGAAAAAAATTGAAATCGGCGTGATAAAAAAAATCAGGTTTAAATCAACTGACGCATTTAAATAGTAATTAAAGAAGGCAAGAATGGCAAAACTTAAACAAAATCTGAAATCGAAACTATACAAGAGGGAGTTAATCACCTAGAAACTTTTAAAAAGCATTTAAACGTTAAAAGCCCATCTTTGTTTAAAACTAAATGCACTTTTCTGCATCAGATGTTTTTATTTCAGTATTTCTCATTTTTAAACTGGCATAAATCAATAACCTTCGGTTACGGTAATAGTCCCACGAATTCAATAGTTTTTTAACACCTAAAAAAAATGCCCAACACGCCGAAAGAAGTTTTCACCTCAGAAAATTTACTTTTAAAAATATGATTTGTTTACAAAAAATTGCATTTTTTTTAATTACTATTTCAAATAGTTTTATTTTTTTAATATTATTTAAAATGCTGAATCAAAATTGAAAATTAGACATTTTTATTTAATCAAACGAAAAAAATTCACCGCGAAAAATAATATTTTGAGTTATGACAATTTACTCTAAATTTAAAAAAAAAAAAATATTTTATTACGAAAGCTTATGATGTGATAATGCTTACAAATTATGGGGTTAACCATCACAAAATATTCCAAATTCGAACTCTAAATAAATAAATTAAATGTTTCCTGAACAACTTACAGCAAGATTGTTTCTTCAGTTACACACATTTCAATTTGTGTCTGATCCCTTGAAACCTCACGATTTATTAAAATTGTCATAACTCTCTGAATTTTGAAGATATCAAGATGAAATTTTTTTTGTTCAATTCAGGAATGGATAAGGAAAACTTTTCTAATTGGAAGTTTTAACCTCTGGGGACCGTATAAAAATTTAATTTTCGTATTTTTAAAAATAGACCCCCATGGAGTTACAACTTATCTTATCAAAAAATTTACTTTTTTTGATGAAACTTTGCAATTGGAAGTATGGGTCTAGGGGCAATATTTAAGGAGATGGCCTATTGTTTCGATATTTATGACTCACCCTGTATAAGTTGCGCAATAAAAGAAGACACATGTTATTTGATTATGTTTCTGGCTCGACACTTATTTGTTTAGTACAGGAGTTATGGGTGCAGTTTCACGGAAATTATCAATAAGTTGGCAAGTATACGCCTGTCAACTTAACGATAATTTCCGTAAAATTATTTCAATGTGACATTGGTCAAATAAGCAATTTTTACATCGGAAAAATATGTAAGAAATAAATCTTTATAAGAAACACAATAAAAGAAGACACGTTTTACTAAATAATTTTCTTGTTCGACATGTACCGGGTGTCCCAAAAATGACGGATGGATTTTTAAATTCAATAACTTTCAAACGGTGACAGCTATTTAAAAAATTTTTCCAGGAGGGTTATGTATTATGCCAGGAGTTTTTTTACCGTAATTTTTTATTTTAGTTCACATATCAAACAATAGGCGGCGCTGGCGGCGATTGAAGACCAGGTGATCAGTGCTGAGTGAAGCGTCGACCTAGCCTTCAATCGCCGTCAGCGCCACCTGTTGTTTGATATACGAACTAAAATAAAAAAATTACGGTAAAAAAACATTGTACATAACCCTGCTGCAAAAAATTTTTAAATAGCTGTCACCGTTTGCAAGTTATTGAATTTTAAAATCCATCAGTCATTTTTGAGACACCCGGTATGTATTTACTACAGGAGATATCGGTAAACTTTTACAGAAGTTACCAGCAAATTGGCAGGTATGCCCTGGCTACAAAACACTCATTTATCTGTTATATAAGTTATTCGGAAATATTTCCAGAAAGCATTGGCAGAAAATGAAACTTCATATCCCTAAAAGTTTTCTAAATCTCAAAAATATGGTGATTCCTGAGGTTTATACAGATAAAGAACGTTCTTCAGAAACGTGGGTAACTCGTCAGAGTTTATTATATATTTTTGATTCTGATTATATTATATTTACCTAGATAAAAATGTTACTATATTGAAATTCTGTTAAACACGTTTTGGTTAAATACAAAGAAAATTCTTGAAACAGCCGAAGAATAATTACAAATTCTTTAGGAAAAAATTTCAATAAAATTGCAGCATGCACGCTAGAATTCAATGTTGGCACAGTTCCCATAAACATTTCAGTGTATCTGCGTCGCAGGTCTATGGCCTTTTTCAATATGCAGTACAAGAATATACAACTTTTTTGAGTAAAAAAGAAATACAAAATGCTTTGAAATTCAAAAATAGGTTTATATTTCTCTGGAAATGATATTGGGAAACTTTTCGATAAAAAGTCAGTTTACTATTTTAATGTGTAGATCAATCACGTAAAGGAAAATTTTGCTTTTTTTGTACAAAAGTTTTCAATGTATGCCTGTCCTTCAAATGCGCATTAATGTCAAAGAATTATATACATTGAATAAAAGATTAACGGATTAGTGTTTTTATAGTTATGAAGATAAGAATATCACACAATTATGTAAAAGAAATTAGATAGATGCGTAAGAAACAAGATTTTTTTCAAAAATTTGTTGCTTTCTTTTAAAATAAAACTACAATATTTTACTTTCAAAAAAGCTAAATGCCTACGATTTTAGTGAATATTTTATGTAATATGAAAATCCCAAATGTAATTGTTGTGTTTATAAAGTACAAGTTTAAACGCTATTTTTTTTCAGAAATGATAATTAGATTAGTATAAGCATAAGGGCATAAGCATAAGCTACACTTCAATCGATAAAAGTTTTTCCTTTATTTTGACGGCTCCATGCAACATTTCTATTCTTTACACACCATTGAATATTAACGTGAAATTTAAGGTAGGTGATAACAGGTTCAATCTTGATCGTCCTAAATTTATATGTTAATACTGACACAATTGGTGAAAGAATGCAAACCTTGCATTGGGTCTTCAAAATAAAGAATGATCAATTGTGTTTCGGAAGGGTGTATTAACCCTTTTCGACAAGGAAATTCTGTTAATAAATGAGAAATTAGCGACTGATACTGGAATTTACAAACGACTTTTTTTAAATTAATAATATCTTAATTTAAACTTTCATTGTATAACAAAACTTTTGTTAAAATGTTATTGGTGCCGCTTGGAAGTTGGAACTAAAATTGATCATCTCGAACCGGGCACACTGTGTTTGGAAAGGGTTAACCTACTTAAAAATACCCATGGCTAATTCCATGGGTTCTGTAGTGTAAGTCACATAACTTATTAATTGCGATGCTTGTTAGCCACCGTTATTTTCGAAAAGTCTGCTTGGCCTTATTCAATTAATGAGAAAGTGCCAATAAAATTAATCGCATTTTTTTTTTGTTCTATAATTCTGGTAGCCAAAAATTGTAGCCTGTGACTTACACTACAAGTACTCATGGAAATAGCCCCATATAATATTAACACTAGAACGACCGGAAGGAGTAGATTCCACTTCGGCTATATGATTAAATGCCAATTTGAGCCAGAAATATTTTAACAAAATAAGTTAAATATAAACCACGTAGACTCATGTCAAATAAATGAGTTAAATAATTTTAAATAAAAATTCTGGTATGAAATATTATTATTATTATGAAACTTGAATAAAATTTCTGAGCATTCGAGTTCTAATGTAATTTTGGCAAATAATGAAGTGATTTAGCGCTTTCCGGTCAGACCTATTTCTTTTTTATAAGATAAAAGTTATTTTTCCTTTAAAAATGTTAATAGTAGCTATTCAGATGTATTAACTGCAATTTAACGATCTGCAATTAACTGCAATTACAGTCGGCTCTCGTTAATTCGAACTCGTCGGGACCACAAGAAGTGTTCGAATTATCCGAAGTTCGAATTATGGAAAATATGAAATGAAAACATGCTTAGTATGGAACATAATATACTTAACACAGAAATTAATGTTATAGTGTTTTTTTAAATTTATTTCTTCTGTTATCATTATAATATGACTTAATATTAAATTAGAATGTATAAATACATAAACTAATTAAAATATTAGAAACAAGCACAATAGAAGAAAATTTTAAAGCGTCACTGATGGACAGACGGGACTCTAAGAAAGTGGATATAAATTGCATTGGATTATATTTATACTCGTTCGTAACAATTTTCACAAAGTTAGAGAAAGAAAGTTATACATATGATCTGAAATCCCTGAGAAAGAAAAGAAAAAAGAAAAATTGGAATTCTAGTTAGTTCGAATTAAATGAAGTCAAGAGAAAATGAGTTCGAATTAATGAAGATTTTTACGTTTTTCTACCATTAAAAATTTCGGGACTTCATGTTTAGTTTGAATTAAGCGAAGATTAGAATTATCCGATTTCGAATTAACGAGAGTCGACTGTATCTTAAATCTAACGACTATAGTTATTTTGGGCGTAATTCAATTCATTTTCGTATGACAATAATTTAATGAGGAGTTTAGGGAAAAGTTTGGAAAAGGTCTTATTACAACAGAATTTAAAATTTATAACGACTTCCAAACTTTTTTTTTAATCATTTATGATTCGTTCAGAAAAATAATCTATAATTTTAAATTTCAAGAATGGAATATACGTTTAAAAAAAAATAATCGCAAATGATGCAAAGAGAACTAAGCAATTTTTGTTATTATTATTATTACTGTTATTAACACTAAATGCCAAAACATAAATGAAGTCATGATAAGAAATGCATAGACATACACCATTGTCTCTACATGCAAATAGTAACGAAAATAATTGTTAAGACAAAATATACTCAATGAAAACTTATGTTCTGTTAATAATACGCTAAACTGAAGCGGGTTAATCTAGTATATGACCAATTTTTAAAATTAGGGTATTCAGAAAAAATCCGTAATCATGAACTGAAAAAATTTCTTTATCCTTTGTTTTTGCTGTTGTTGTTAAATTTAGAGTGTATTCAGGAACTACTGCGACGTGCCGGATTACTTTTCTGTTTTCGTATTTTTATAGAAATAATATTTTAACGAATTCCCCGAATGAATCCGCTTTTAGATGTTCATTACATTTCTTTTATAGAATTTTATTCTTAGACTTATTTTTTTTACAAATTGCATCACACATCCAAAATTCTAGTAAAAATAAACATTAAAAATGTTTTAATAGGATTTGTATTATTTTATCATCTTTGAAAATCACGTTACAAATCCCCAATGCTCATACGAATAAACGTTCAAAATATATTCAAAGGGCTTTTTTGTAACGGAGATGTTTTAAAATACATATGTAGAATTAAAACAGGACCTTCATGTCATTAAAGAAATATAGGATTAGAAAAATATTTTAATTTTGTTTAAAATGAGGTAAATATTTTTAATTACTGTACTAGTTATTATTTTTTATATTTTTAATCGATTTAAAGAAAATGAGAACGTTTTCAATTCAATGCATACTTATTTCTTAAATAGATTCTCCGATTACTCTGAAACTAAGCAATCAATTTATACATTTTTACCACTTTCCAACCAAGTTGAAAAGCGCTTAAGCTTTCGGTTTGTCTAGCCGGCTGGCCAAGCTCTAACTCTTATAAATATGCACGGATTGTCATGAAATTTTTGGACGTTAATGACGTTTGATCTAACACGAACCCTATTAAAATGAAGTTCCTACCATGATTAGTTTATTTACAGAAGCAGTCAAAATTTTTCCGTTACATTAAACCTTATGGGGAAAAATCATTTCAAATGAATTTTAACCCTTTGAACTCTGGAGTGTAAATTTCTTCAAAATTCCAAATGTCGCATTGACACCAGTATTTTGCAAAGAAAAAAACCGGTTAAAGATAAACACGAAAAAATGCATTAAATTTTTCTGAAATAAATTTGGTTGAATTTTCTGGTGCCATTGTGACATTTCGGAATTAAAATTACGTGGTAGAAAATTCTACCAGCAGAGCTCAAGGGGTCAACGTTATGTTACACCCAATGAAACATATTGAGATTTATATACATCTACGGAGTGCACTAAAATATGTATTCTGTGAAATATGCAGTGAAAAGAATAGTTATTAGTCATTTAAGGAACACACAAAAAAATTCCATTCCAAAATAATAAATGGGGTATTGTTTGCAACATTTTTTAATTATGATAAACGATTTCATGTATAATCAAATTGATAGACGTCGCTGAGGTTTAACATGAATTATTTCACAGATAATACAAAGTGCATAGTATTAACAGGAGCATACAAAATATCAAATAGTATATTCTATCCGAATTACTGTATATTATGGACGATGGCTATTGGATGGTTGAAATGCATTTTCAATTATGATATGCGTTCTTTTAAGTTTTATTAATTATATGTACATTATATGGTGTGTATAAATGCTAATAGTTACACAATTTAGATATACAGGGTTATACAAAAGAGCACGGAAAGTTTAATGAATATGAGCGTAATTAACTTAAAGGTTGTTTTTAACCCTTTAACGATCATAGCATTTACATTGCTAAGATGTCGAAATAAATGATTGACACCGGTAATTAAGAACAAATATATTTCTAAATAAGAAAATATGATTTTTCACATACAAAATAAAAGGGATATTTTTCGATAAAAATACCGGTGTCAGTGTTGCGTATCGGAATTAAAATTTTGTGGTTTCGTGGCGAACCAATGAACGTTAAAGGTTAATAAGCAATGCATTTTTACGTGGAACTGCATTCAGTTTAGGCTATTTCCATGAGTACTTGTAGTGTAAGTCACAGGCTACAATTTTTGGCTACCAGAATTATAGAACAAAAAAAAAATGCGATTAATTTTATTGGCACTTTCTCATTAATTGAATAAGGCCAAGCAGACTTTTCGAAAATAACGGTGGCTAACAAGCATCGCAATTAATAAGTTATGTGACTTACACTACAGAACCCATGGAATTAGCCTTTACTAAGAAATGTTTGTAGAAAATAGATAAAATGATGTATATGGTCACGCAAAGAACTTGATACAAAATAGCCTATGGATTGTAATTTCTAAAAATTTTATTTAAGTATTTAAAGTTTATTTTTGTATGAACTAAATTTTAGCAAAATACTTTCATGCAGGCCCGTAGCCAGGATTTCTTTTCGGAGGGGGCTGAATCTTGGAATTTTTTTTTCTGATCTAACAAACGTAATTTGCATAGTTTAACACGAGAAAAAAAAATAAACGAGATCTAACCTAAGATATATTTCTGCATAAGATACTTGATATCCATGTAAAAAAATGTTAATTCATATTTTTTCAATTTTTTGGCAATTTATATGGTTTTTAAAAACAGGAAATGTAGGGAAAACTACAATGAAAATAAAAAAGCACAAAAAATATTATTTCCGGATGACACTCGTGTATCCTATAAGAAAAAAAGTTAAAAAGTATTGAAATGCAAATAATTTGAATATGTTTAAAGCACAGGATTAATATTAGCAAGCAAGTATCGAGTATCTCGCATTACGAACGCAGGGTCTTAAAATGATTAATCCGTAGGTGAAATTTATTACACATGTTACCTCCTCCCCCCAAAGAAATAATAATTGTAACGCATATATGTACTCATAAAAACAGTATTTATATTTCATATTCTCTTATTAGAATTAGAATAATTATAAATGCAGTACGCTTGATACAATAAGTTTACTAATGGTACAGGAACAATATTCATGACTTCTTCTCAGCCTTCTGAGGGTGATTAATTTATCAGTATTTACTGTAATGTCCCAACGAATAAAAATCCTTGTAAAACTACTCAATTTTTCATCAACCATAACACTTCAAAGCAAAGGTAAGCCCATAGACCGGGGAGCGGCAGCACAGACAATCACCTCACTGATTTCACGGATGAAAATTTAGGATTAGTTAATTCTCGATTCGCATATTAACACGCAGTCGGTCTACCAAATCATATCTTGGTAGAAAACACCTAAAAACCCGATTTTAGTCGTTGACACATAGGTTTACCATTATGTTTTCCTGCTCCAAATCCTCCATTCCCAATCCGCCATGTTTTCATACTTTTGGGTGCAGGAAAGCACAATAGAATCGGATTTTAGTTGTTTTCCACCAAGAAACGACTTGGCAGACCGATTGTATGCGAATCGAGATTTAACTAATCCTAGACTTTCATCCGTGAACTTGATGAGGGGATTGAATGTGTTACTGCCTCCCGGTTTTTTCTTTTTATTGTCGAAAACGACCTTCCAGCACTAGCTGTTGTCACCAGAATTCTAGCCAAGACTATCAGCAAGTGTTTTATCATAATGTAATACGTCGCATTATAATACTCTAAAAATTGTGGGGCTCTGTGTTTGCGTAAACATAAGCAATTCTCCTGCACCATAATTAATATTCAGCTTTCACTTGTGATATTATTGGGAAAATATTGAACGAGATTCTCTGATATTTTTCCGCTTCCCGAAGGAACAAGCTTTTGAAGAAGTACTTAGAAATCAGAATGGTTTTATTCAAAATGTGCCTATAATCCAAATTTTGAATAAGACTTTCTATGCCGTGAATAACGACAGTATAATGGTGTAATGTTACATAGGTGTAATACTATTTAGTGGGTATAAGTTGAGGGTTTGTACATGTTGTCTACTTAAATGTTGGTCTTAGAACCTTTATTTTAATTTGGAAGATGTCATCTACAGTTCCAAGTCAGTTTCGGATGGCGGGAATCAGCATGCTGTTGGACAATGTGAAGTTTAGCAATTAACTTGAACAATGGAGGCATCTAATTTTTGGAGTACTTTTGACGAATTTTATGCTGGATCCACTAACATAACAAGCCATAATTACTGCTAACTCATACGCCTCAGTGAGAAATTTAGACATATCAAGACGAAGTTTATCAGAACATTGTAATATCACTGGGATGAAACCTAAAATAGTTTCCTGAAATATAGGTTTTGTGAATTTTATATATAGCACATATATATAACATAAATAAACAAGCTGTTCTGTTCTTGAAACATAATAATTTCATCAGCAATCAAGGTAAAACAGATCGCGTTATTTATTTTGTAAATTAGTTCTTTAGTAACAATATTCGAGCGAATTTCAATAATTTTACTTTGAAAGTCTGGGCTGAAGCAGCTTTTTATGATATATCGTTTTTGTTCAACATCTCCAGACTTTGCTCTAAATCTTTAAAGTGCTTGTAGCTTAGTTTTTGTTTTACCAGTTTCTCTAACGTTAGGGGACCATTATCATGATAACATCTGAGCGGCATTTCTTGCTCAACACAAAATATGACTGTAAGAATGTTAGATGTTGCTACCTAGATCTGTAGAAGGAGATTTGAAAAATTGTCAAAAAATCCTTACATAGGTATATCTATTCCTAAAGTTGATAATTCTTCAAAAGATAAAGAAAATTTTCCAATCAAACAGGCTACTCTGTGCACACTTTCTTTCTATTAGAGATTCATACACCAGCAATCTACAATAAAGTTGAGTGAAGAGCCTGGGTTACGTCGGCTGCCCCTTTGAGGGTTCTTCGATACACTATCATTTTTCTTCAAACCAAACCTTTCTTTTTCAAAATTTACAGCTACTGATTTTCTTTTACATAAAAAGCCCTTTGCAATTATAACACCATTTTCAATGATACTTTTTAAAAATCATTAATTTCCACATGATGTTACATTATAGTAGGGGAAGATGGGGATACTTGAGCCATTTTTTAAATTTTAATTTTTTAAAATATTTTAGAATTTCTTAGAACAAAATAAAATATTGAAAATGAAAATTTGATATTTTTTCTTCAATTGAAAACCACTTTCAATTAATTTTGAACTATTTTTCTATGTCTAATAAATTTTTACTTTTTCTTTTACATTGTGGCTCAAGTATCCCCATGGAGGGGATACTTGAGCCAGATGTCACATTCGCACCAGTATTTTGCAAAGAAAAAAACCGATTTACAATATACGCGAAAAAATGCATTAAACCTTTTTCAAATAAATTTGGTCGAATTTTCTGGTGTCGTTGTGACATTTCAGAATTAAAATTTTGTGGTAGAAAATTCTACCAGCAGAGCTCAAAGGGTTAATCACCATACTTTAAAAATGGTACCAAGGTATATGATTTCTTTTTTACATGTTCAGAACTATAAATATGTTACCATGTTGCCAGTTTTAGAAAGAAAGATTGAACAACTGTAGAGATAAAGGGGGTGGCTCAAGTATCCCCTATGCTCAAGTATCCCCACTCTCCCCTACTTATCAAAGTTTTTGACTCCTTTCTCTATAAATATTCAACATTGACGAATCAAAGTTTTCATTGTATGCATGATATAATATAGAAAGACAAAATTAAGGAAGATCAAATCATGCAAGCAAATGTTTTATATTTGATTTCTAAAGTTAACTTATATTCTCTTAAAAAGTCAGCCACAAAATTACTCAAGTTGAGCTGAAATCCACTCATCTCACGTTTTAAAAGGCAGCTTCTCGAAAAGAATTGAAATAACTCGAGTTTATGAGCTGATTTAACCAATTTATATGAAGTTGAGCTATTTAAATAACCAATTTAAATCAAGAAGATTCAATCGTTTGAAAAACAAATCCTTTATGATCGAAAAAATTACAGCTCTTTCCTGAGAAGCCAAAACAGCTCTTTCGTTTTAAGAGTGTACATCATACGTGTTTATACTTACTTTTTCTTTGTCAAATTAATGATATGGAATTACCCTAATCGAAATGTACTGTGCAAGAAGACAGTTAAAATTTCGCTTTAACCCCTTGAGGCGCGGTGGTATATCTATGAAACCACTTAATTTTAAATCGCAAACTCCACATTGGCACCGGAATTTTGATTTTAAAAAATCGGTTTATCGAATTCCTGCAACATAGCTTTTTCTTAATTACAAATATAGTTGTTTTAAAATTCCGGTGTCAGTCATCAATTTCAACACAAGCAATGAATTTGCTCTGCGCCGCAAAGGGTTAAAATTACTTATATTTTCAATGGTTGATATGAATAAAGAACGATATAGCTGAATGAGCAAGTATGACAAAAAATTGCTATAACTGTAGTTGAATAAATTTATGTGTTAACAGCTAAAACTTTTTAGTGTAACCTAAGATAAAAACATTGTCATTTGTTATTGTCATTAGAGATAACTTTCCAAAGTCTATAAACTTTCGGGAGGGGCTTCAGCCCCCTTAGCCCCCTCCCTGGCTACGTGCTTGCTTTCATGTAATAAAGGTACTAGATAAACTATAGGGCTGAACAAAAACATTCACATATGTTTCCATCTATTAGTATAAATTGCTAAAAGAAAATTTTAAACCAGATAGGCGTTTCCTTGCATAACTATATTTACTCATTATATAGTATATATATCAACCAACAGATGAAATACATGGCTGTTCAAAAATATTGGAATGCATATTTGGCTATGAACAGTAAAACCTTATTTCTCTGGATAACGAAATTTTGTTAATGATTTCAGGAAGTGTTGAAAGGGCTTCATAATCTATGCTTAAGGCATAATTTTTCTTACTTGTTTTAAAATTCAACGTGAATACTTTCGAATTGATCCCATTTAAAAATTATGAAAATTGGTTCAGTAGGGGAAAGTTGGATAAAACTGGGTAGGTGGATAAAACAGGGACCCAGGCTTTATGGCTTTATTTGTGGAGGTTTCTAGCGGAAACTTCTAGTATAACTTCTAGGCAAGCGGCATGTTAGTTCCCAGTAAGCAGATGTTGTGTAAACCAACTCATTTCGCAGTAATAATTTTTTTTAAAGTTTCGCGTGATAAAGTTAAAAATTCGACATCTTGAATGTCACGTTACAAATTCTAAATACCTAAACATTTAATTTAGTTAAGTATAATGTATGATAGCCTATTATTTACTTGTAATTTAACGTTTTGTATTGGTGTCTGTGAGTTGCCTGAACAATGCTAGAGTGACATTTCTTCAAAATGGCGTGGTCGGACAAAACCGGGATGCAGGTGGTTGGACATAACAGGGAAGTTCCCCATTTCGAACAGCTCATTTATCTGCGTATTTGAAATAAAAACTTGTTTAAAATACAAAAAATTACTATTTAAAATAATTTTTTATATGTAAAGCTGTTTTCAGTCTTTTATATTTTAAATTAAGTTGAGAAAAAATACAGGAAATCATAGAATTGAGGAATCATCGAGGAAATCATCGATTTTCATCAACTGAGAGGCCCATGGAAATGGAAAATAATCCTTTGGCTGAATCTCAAAAATTGCCTGACCAAAAACAAGATCCTGATGTAAACCTGCCTGTAGAAAACTATTAGCCTCAATCTGTAAAACATAATGGGTCTATAGGAAATCAGCCAACGCCGACTTTGAAGGCTCTAGTTCTTATAGAAGACGACGATATAGACTTTCTGGTTGTTGTGCAACCTTTTACGTCTTCTCAAGGCCAGAGCAGAGATATCAGGCGTCCTTTTGCTTTCTCATCACAGGATATAAAACCAATTCTAGTACAAATGGACCCTTGGACCATCGGGAATTCCAGCAAGTGGCGAGGGAAAACAACTGTTCTTACTTCAACCCCCTACAAATCAGAACTCGAACGAGAAGAAAAAGAAAGGATGAAATAAGAAAGACAAGAAAAACTTAGCCATGAAGAAAATCTTTTCAAGATAACAGAAAAAATAAAAAAAACTGAATTGAAAAAAATAACTTGACATCAAACAAGGAGAAGGATAAAAGTGAAACATGCATCATTTGCAATGGCTTATATGAACAAGCTAAACCTAAGCAGAGTTGGATACCATGACATTACTGCAAAGAAGGGCCACATGAAGCATGCAGCAATGCAGATGAAGAAGATCGAATTTTCATTTGTGATTTTTGTGCCTAACATTTTTAATTCTTAAAACAGAACGTAGATTTAATATAGAATCACATTCTATAAGTATAATATGACAATTTATGCATTTTTTCTTTAATAAATGGTGTTATTGCAAAGTTACAATGTGCTTTTAATTATTTTTTCAAAGTTCCCGATTTTGTCCGACCAGGTCGGACAAAATCGGGACGTTGCACACTTTTAAAAAAAGTGTTTTTATGATCTCAATGACTGTTATTCGCGACTGAATGAATACTTTTCTTCTTCTTAAGAAATCAATTTATCGTTTTGAAACAAATTTTGACCGTTTTGTTCACATAGTGCACAATAATAAAAAGAAAAACATTAGGGTCCCCCTACTTTTTTATTAATTCTACAAAACCAAAGTTTTCCTCTTTTTGTTGTAAGTGACTTGCTTACGAATTACTGGGTTTCCTGGGTATGACATTCTCGTCTTTGCAAGAGCAACCGATGCACAAGAGAACTGCAAAAAATATTCGCCTATTACTCTAAAACTACGCGGCTGATTCATTTGGTTTCTTTTTCATTTAAAAGAGGATAATCTGGAATTAGCTCCATTAACTTTCATTGAAATTGGTTCAGTACTTATTTTATGATTTCAACAAAAACCGAAAAATAAATAGTAGATAAACGTCTGTAAAACATTTCATTTTAAACTATTTTCTTTACAGCCCTATTTGTTTGGAGAGAAACAAGCTACTCGGTGATCCCTCCCCCCTCCATTTTCTATGCAATTTTCTTTCGAAGATTGTTGTAAGAAAAACAAAAAGCAACAATTTAATTATTAAAAGCCTTTATAACCAAAAAAAATTAATTAAAAATTGAAAATTGTAAAGCGTTAAAATTTACTCTAGATTTCTGTGGCAAATTCGCTTGATTTCAAGTTCAATATTTTTACAGTAGGTAGAATTTTAAACTAATTAATACATGGTTGTCTAAAAGTCTGGATTAAATCTTTGAATTGTATTTATTGTAAAGCAGGAGACCTATAAGTATTTGTCTATAAGTCCAGGCTAATTAAAAAAAAATATTAATTTTTTTTTCAGATTATAACATTGGATGGAGAATATTCCCGCTGTCATATGTACGCATAATACACCGAATACAATCTTGATTTTTTATAATAAAATTTTCGTTCGCTATTTTCTGGCGACCATTGTTATTGATTGAAGAATAAAATTAGTTAGAAAAATATGCAAAAACCTCGAGAAATTAAAAGTAAAAATTCCTTAATAATTTTATTTAAACAAAGGTTTTCAGCAGAGATAATACAATAAAATGGAAATATTTTATTTAAACATGAAAAGAATATTCGGAATTCTTAAAAATAATTCATTTTGGAAGTCTGCAATGCGTAAAACATTTGATGATTTTGCTTTTCAATCAGGTTAAGAAAAATGCGTCTAAAATCCATCGTATGTCTGGAAGAAACTAGTAGATGTAATAGTAAAAATTACTGTACTTGTGAATTACGTAGTATTTGTTTATTTATGCTTTACATTTTACTTTTGACACCGAACAATAAAATTTTAAGTCAAATAGATTTAAGCGTGATGTCAGTTCATGTGTGCCCGCAATAATGGTGTTTTTTAAAAGTATTATAGACCCTTTTTGAGTTATTCAAATATAAATTATATAAGTAGCAGTTAAGATTATTATGGAGTCAAATATTTAAATATTAGTCTAAATGAGTACCACCCATTTACACAATACGGTAAAATAATTTAATTCTAGACGTGTAAATTATTTTTCCTCGTATTTTACTGCATACACTGCTGTTTCATTTTCCCCAAGCATTTAATTTTTAAAGTCTTGAACTCAAATGTGTGAATATTGTGCTTTCTTTCATTATTTTAACATATTGTCAATTTCGCTTGTAGAAATTATTAACCCTTTCCGGCACACTGTGCCCGGTCTGGGATACCTAATTTTAATTCCAAACTTATAAACGACACCAATAACATTTTAGTAAAATTTTACGTTTACAATAAAATCTTAAATTTTGGTATTCAAAATATCTGAAAAATTCGTTTGTATATTCCGGTGTCAGTCGATAATTTCTCATTTTATTAACAGATTTTGCCCGTGCCGGAAAGGGTTAAGCTGGCTCTCGAAACAGGTTAAACTCCAATTGGTGTTTTTCAAAAGACCGATAGCAGTAGCGGCTCGTCAGGGAGGGCTGCATCAGATTTTTCTTACCACTAACATTTAACAGAATCTTTTCTATTATTTATTCGACAAAATTTGCTGATTAAATAAAACTGAAATAACCATACAATTTTACTGGTGTGAATAGATTGATGCAGCACTGCCTGGCGAGCCTCTATTGACCGATAGAGCTCAGTTTTACCTGTATTGTCGTGCTGAAAGTTTTCATATCCATAAGGAAACATTTTAGCCATAAAAGAATAAACGTGATCGGCAACGATGTTGAGGCAAGTTGTGCTGTTCACAGTTGTGTCTGTTTTTATCAAGGGGAATTTCGTACTCGAGGGAAACGTTCTCCACAACATAATTTTACCGCTACGAACCTGCGATTAGTCTTCGTTAAATGTCACATAAATCTTTCATCTGATTCATTTTTGCAGTAACTTCTGTAAAGCTGACAATTCCTTGTATAAGAAAATCTTTGTTGTCACGTCATTTACGTCACTGTCAGACTTTCAAATGAAGTGTATCTCTAATTTTTTGGCCATCCACTACATATTCCAGAGTTTATGGCAACGGTATATGCCTATAAAACGCTAAATAAAAAAAATCTTTAAAAAATATTCTTTTTCAGTAACATAACCACGATGGGTGCCTAACAACAGTAATATTGCAAGGTTTTCTTCTTCTTGATTTATAGCAAAAAATTTTCTGGTTCGATAAGGCAATCAGAAATTACCGTATTCAGAGCACTTGGGCACACATCCTGGTTAGGCCGCTGTTTTTTTTAGAAATGACTACACTTTTGTCAGTCATAAAAGTTTTAAACTAAATGTTAGTATAAGCTCCACAGAGCTTCGTTATAAAACAGAATAAACTCTAAAGAAGAATTGAGTTAACTGAGTCATAACCACCCGAATGAAGTTGCACAAAATATACTCAGCGTCATAAAAATTAAAGATTGAAAAAAAACTTATATGGGCTAAAATTCAAGAAATATATTGCAAAGCATTAGAGTTGACATCGCTTTGCTAGTGCAAAATACAAATTCGAAAATATCGCTTTCTTTTGGAAAAAGGTATTTCATCTCTTTTAATGAAAACTAACTTTCATTAGTTTCTAATTCTGAATAATATCATAATTAATGAATAAATCAATTTAAACTTGCATGACTCACAAGACAACTTCATGTGCTCAATGTATACTACCGTAATTTCCTGCGTGTAATCCGCGGATCAAACAATACTTTTTGAACAATTTGGCAATCTAAGCAATTTGGCCCAGAAATCTTATTTAGTGATTGGAGACAAATATTTACAGCTATCTGAAACATTACATTTCTTATCTAAATAATTCTGGGCCGAAAAATGATCCGCAGATTATACACAGGAAATTACGGTAATAAAATATTTTTCACAATATTTTCAATTTGAGATTTTAAACTCTCTATCCGAAAAATACGATGCAAATATCTCTGATTTTATTTCCTTCTATTCATGCTTCGAGGTTGTATAAGATTTTCAGGGTTTTCTCTGCACGAAAATGTTATTTTCTGATCACCTTTCTTTCAAAAGTCCTTAAAATTTCTTCATTTGTTTGGTCACTATTATCAATCAGATCATACATCCGTTTTAAAAAGGGAATAATATTTCCGAGTTAAAATTATCACCTTATTGAATCACACATATTCTGTCTTAAACAAATTATTCTAAAAATATAGCAGTAAATTTATTGGATACCTCTGCTTTAACATACACTTGAAACTTTTCTTATAGCAAAATAGGGATTACTCAATAACATATTTTCTTAGTGAATGTATTTAAAAATATATGATTGACGAAAAATTGTATGTTAATTATTCAAAATTACCAAACAGCATAACAAACATAATTTTGCAGTAATATATACAAAAATAAAATTGCAGTTGTTGATAATTAAAAAGCATTTACGCATATTAATCTCTCAAGTTCTTTACCATATGCATAAAATGCATTTTTTTTCTTTTTAATATTTATTTAGAAACATTGTAGAATACAAACATAGAAAAAACCTCCGCTCCTTTCAATGTTATAAGTAAATTTTTGAATTAAAAAACAAGTTTTCTCACTTTCAATGAAACAATTTCTTTTATTTATCACACAATAAATACTTCTGAGCAACAATTCCTTTACAATTGGATCCATGTTGAGACAATAAAAAGAATCAGTTTCAAAATTTGAATTTTAAATAGTGCATTTTTCAAACAACGATTACATTTCATGATTCGAAATATTATGTTTTTTTTATTCTTATCATTTCTTCGTAATGCATAAACACAGTTTTCATTTTAAATTTATGCAATAAACCGGTTTATCAAAACAGACAAACCACCGGGTAAAAAAGGAAAGGACTCATTTTTTGAATGCAGACGAAATTCACATGCTTCCAAAACGAAAAAACAATTTGATTCTGCATTATCAGAAAGAACTTTTAAATTATGTATATTGAAAATCCTAATGGGAAATTGAAAAGGTTTATTTTTTAATATTTCGTGTGAACAATCCAATTTAAAATTATTTATTTGTACAGATTTGCTGCATAAGAAATAAAAGAAATAAACACGAAACATTGTTATTGAAGAGGGAACTATCACTGCGGAAATCTTTATAGGAGGAAAGATAAATTTTTAGCATCTTGGATTGCTATTTTGTATGGCGAAATTGATAATAATACAGTTTTATATTAGCCTATGAATATTATTAGAGACAAATGTATACAGGCTGTCCAAAGTAGGTTCGGATGCGCTTTGACTTCTTATCTGTTAAACATTTGTTGGTAACGTAAATTTAAAAAGTGTTCAAATAAGGTAAGAAAAAAAGTTTACATTAATGAAATTATCATTTCAACATTTTTCAAAAATTTACTTCTTTTGAATTTTTGTACGTTTAGGCAACACTGGATTGTAAGAAAGCTTTTTCCTTTTTCTGTAATAAACTATATGTTTGTATCTTTAAAAGTTATTGAATTAAAATACGTTAATAAAAATTTATCATTGTAAATAGAGACTATGTATCAAATTAGAAGTATAAATTATTTATTATGACAAACGTGATATTATGACAAACATGAAATATGGAAACGCAATTCACCTTAAAGAAAAGGTGACAGAAATATTAGTGTAGAATAAATTAAAAATAATTCTAGAAGTATTATTAGAGGCGTTAAAGGCAAAAACTTTGTGACTTGCTTTTAGTAATTATGTTACAACCATGTGCATTTTTTCTCTTTGAAAAATTCCTTCTTGTTCAACGCTTGTGAAGCATATTATTACATTTGTTGACGCTATATTGATCTAAACTTATCCTTCTAAATGATAATCCTCTAAAATATTTTAAAAATTTTATACTCTATAACTTTTTACCCACCAAGACAAAATATGAACCATTTGGAAAAATTAGGACGATTATAATTTGCCCCTTTTACTGCAATGTTCATTGCAAGTAACTGTATTATTGTATATTTGGAATTGAATGAGTTACAATGCCTTACAAATAATAAAAAACATTGTAAATAGGAACCATATTTCTAATTAGAAATGTAGGTGTACGTGATACATTGAAGTAACCAGGGTGGGTGCCCATGTGTTCTGAATGCTGATAATTTTTTAAAGTTCTGTTCGAATTATTTAACCAGGAAATTTTCTACTATTAAATAAAGGAGAATAAAACTTTATAATATTACAAGCTTTGAGTACCCACCCTGGTTAGGGCACTGCGGTATTGCATGCAAGAAAAAATGTAGATTTAATACGTGTGTAATTGATCTTAAAGAAAAGATAATCGATATATGAGGGGGCTCACAACCATAATAGGCCATGTCCATTTTCAGAAAAAACGAGATTGCTCATTTAACCCTTTGAGGGGCAAGCAATTGCGTTCGAGTAATTCTGAACTCCCACCGGAAATTTGTAAAAAAGTTACATAAAAAAAGAGGAAAAGCAATTTCACGACTGTTTTCCACCAAAGTTAGAAAAGAGAAATTTAATAAAATTTTTCTGGTGTGAATCTTCATCAATCGTAGGTGGTATATAATATATACCGCCGCCCCTCAAGGGGTTAAAAGATGCATAAAATTTGTTTTATTTACTCCCACAAAGGGCTCCCAAATGGTCCGCCAACTGAACATCAGAATTTTTTTAGAAAATTTTTCCTTTTAGATTTTTCTTGCAAATTGCCAAAACACTAACTTTGGAAGCAGTGTTGCCAGTCTGGCTACATTTTTAAATGCAGATTCTTAATTGACATCACTTTTTTCTAAAGGTAGAATGCGTTTTATTTAATGGCATATTATTTAAGGCGAAAAGAAAGGGCAGTTTAGCGTTTCAAAAAAGTGGTGCCAAACAAGAAATCTGAACTTAAAAAAAGTAGCCCACTGGCAACACTATTTGGAAGTTAATTCTAGCACAAAATCTGTAGAAAGATATCATGAAATTTTCTGTTAAAAAATATTAATGTTCAGTTCGCGGACCATTTGGGAGCCCTGCCCACATTAAACAAAGTCTGTAAACTGATGATATACATGAAAAAGAATATGAGACCTACTTTAGTGTGGTAGTGGGTAAAACATACTTTATGCTCCTTCTAAATGGACTATTTCATCTTTTCAAAATGGACTTCGTCTACTAAGGTTGTGAAACTCTTGTATGCAACAGTATTAATGGCCATAAAATCCAAAGTAATTACACAAGCGTAATTATAGGAAAGTATGAAACTGGTATGTAAAATTGCTTATTTTAATTCCTTTTTAACCATATACATTTGTCTCTTTACGTAAACCTTTTTTTTACATTTATTAACTTAATTTTGCCATAAAGAATGTCATCTTCAATCTCTTAATTGTCCTCATTTTCACCAATGAAAAGGAATCTTAAATGATACAAAAAGTAGTATAATTAACTTTTCCCCCTTTATAAAAATTCAATTACTTTAAAAGGTAAATCTATGCTGTTTTTTTTTCTAATGATTTTGTTGCTGTAGAATAAGTATTATCTAAGAGACGGGTTTTGTCTGGAATAATTGGATAAAAAATTCAAGCATGTATTTTTTTTAACCCTTTGAGCTCTGGGGTGTAAATTTCTTCAAAATTCCAAATGTCACATTTGCACCAGTATTTTCCAAAGAAAAAAATCGGTTAACGATAAACACACACACACAAAAAAATGCATTAAACCTCTTTCAAATAAATTTGGTCGAATTTTCTGGTGTCATTGTGACATTTCGGAATTAAAATTATGTGGTGGAAAATTCTACCATCAGAGCTCAAGGGGTTAACAAAGGAAGAACTTTTCATTGACAAAATATTTCAGTATTTTTTTATGAACACATTAGCCATTTTCTCTTCCTAATAGATCTTCGCCAATAGATATAGCATTATTCCGGTCTTTAAATATTTTGGACAGCATGTATTTTGTTTTTCAAAAACATTCTTTTAGTAATTATCATTCAAAACGCTTTCAGTATCCATCTATTTTGAATATTCTTCTTTTTCAATTGAAATAGACATTTCTGGTTTTTATTCATAGTGACTATTTCACAAACCTTATTTATCACGAACTAACATATTAATGTAAGCTTTATTATTATTTGTATGCATAGATTGAAGTTGTATAAGCGTAATAGTGCTTTGGTATAGTCCGATTTTAATACATTATTAAACCTTTTCCACACCTTTAATATAATACTTAGTTTTTTTTTTTTATAAATGTCCTTGTTTAATGCCTTTTTTGGTACACTACCTCATAATTGAATTTAAAAATACATATTATAATTATTAATACACTTTCTAAACCGGCAAGTAGAACCAAGAACTTTATATTGACATTAAAACATATCCTTTTAAACTCTCTTCAATTTTTTCTAACAAAGTTATGTAGCAGAATAATACAATTAATTAAAAAACAGATACATAAAAAACATACGCCGAAAAATAGGCAGATAAGCTAAGTACTCCAATGCATTTTTTTTAATTAGTACAAAAAAATGATGTTTATAAAATTATGAAATAATTGTCTGACACCAAAATTTTCAGCGAAATTTTTTTTAGAAAATTAAAAACCCTTTTTTTTTTTTGCAATCTCATTGTAAAAGCAAAATTTTAGTAAAATATTCTTGGTACTACTTCTCAATTTTGAAATAAAAATTAGACAATCACGTCGTGTGACCACCGCATAGCTGCCAACTTTCAACTAATCTTCCGTAATACCTGGATTAGTTTGATCCAGGTTAACGTCATTTCAAACCAGAAAATATATGTCACCAATCTTTATTTATTTAATTTTAGGATTGTTACTGGAACATACTTAATTTCATTTCTTTGAAAAAATTCTGGTTCGAAACTCATTAAACCAGGGTCAAATTAAAGGATGTATTACGGATAATCGATGTCAAGTTGGCATTTATTGACCACCGCAATGAAACTGTTAATCCTTTCCGGCACACTGTACCCAATCTGGGATACCTAATTTTAATTCGAAACTTGCAAACGGCACCAGTAATATTTTAATAATTTTTTCTTTTAAAATAAAACTTTAAATTAAGGAATTCAAACTATATAAAAAATTCGTTTGTGAATTCCGGTGTCAATCGATAATTTCTCATTTTACTAACAGATTTTGCCCGTGCCGGAAAGGGTTAAACTAAACGTTCAAATAAAAAATGGAAATCCATTAATTATGATAAGCTGTATATTATAAGCCCATCTGCTTTATCATTAAACTACATTTTGCATACAAATCACTATTTACCTATCTTTTGCGTAGCTTGAATTAAAAATGTTACTTTCTAAAGAAATATTACTTGCTATTTATTTTCAAAAATATTTAAGAAAAATCTTTTTTCTGAATTATCCTGCTGTTCATATCAAAGGAAAAAATGATGAACACTATTTTTTTTCTCTTAACTAATGAAAACTCTGTTAACCCTTTGCGGGGCAGGGAAAATTCATTGCTTAAGTATTGAAATCAATGACTAAAACCGAAATTTGAAAACAACTTTATTTGTAAATAAGAAAAGGCTATATTTCACGCATTCAATAAACCGTAATTTTTTCTAACAAAGTTCCGGTGCCAATGTGGCGTTTTGGAATTAAAATTACCGTAATTTCGGGTGTATAAGCCGCAGATCACACAATTCTTTTTCGACCCAGAATTTTGTAAGAAACAATTATAACTAGTTAGATCGCCGTAAATATTTGTCTTCAATCACTAAATAAGATTTCTGGGTCCAAAAAGAATTGTTTGGTCCGCGGCTTATACACCCGAAATTACGGTAAGTAGTATATCTATGAAACTAGCAAGGGGTTAAAAAGATTTCCGCATCTTAAGCAACCACTTACTGGATTTTATTGATATAACTCTGAGTTGATGCGAATAAAAGATGCAATTAGTAGTTTTGGAACAAGTGTTACAGTGTGCTTATCTACCCCCTGTTCCTATGGTTAGGCAGCCTCACATGTAATATTAAGGAAGCCATAACTGCAAAAAGAAATATTTAAATTCTACAGATAAAATGAGCTCATTTCTGAAATATATTTTTTGAATTTAGCTAAAATATTAAAAATGAAAGTTGAGACAGACAGTGTTTCAGAGTAACAGAAAGCTGAAATCTGAAAAAGCCACTATCATTGAGCACAATAATGTAACTTATTTTGAAATCTATATTTAAAAGAACTTTGTACAATTTTGTTTTATTACTAGCACTCAAATGTTGGAAAAAAGAGAATAGAGAAAGATGTTGATTCCTCAATTTATTAAAATAATATTTTCTCATTCACTAATATGTCAGGGGTTACACTAGCTTTTTAATTTCATTTATTGCACTTCAAGTTATTTTAAGAGCTCAAACTACTTGCTGATAAAGACCCGGATGATAATGTAAAGTCTATGGGGGCGTTCTTTTCAAATATCTCGCGTATTTCTTAATATAAAGCCATCTTTAATTTAAATTAAAAATACATATGTGTTTATATCCGACATACATAAATTTAGGAATGCATAATACTACTTTCTTTTCTCGTGTGGAAATAATTTTTTTACATTTTAAATAATTTAGAAATGGTTACAAAAACTTCTGTAACATGCAGTATTATATTCATATACTAGTAAACTTATAGGAAATTTTGGCAACATTTTCCCGCTGAAACCATTTCTAGATGCTTATTTTATTTCTTTTATAGAATTTTATTTTGAGATTTCGCTTTACAAATCACATTTCGGATCCCGTTTGCTCGCGGAAATAAACGTTCAAAAGTTTTTAATAGGAGTTTTTCTATAACAGAAATGTTTTAAAATACACATGTATCAGAAAAATCAGGGACATCATGACATTAAAGAAACGTAAAAAAGCTGAATCATAGAAAATAAGTACAAATCACGGAAATATTTTTAAATTACATAGCATTCTTATTATTATGTATTGTGCAAGCATAATATTTTCAGCAACTTTTATTTCAGATTATCTGTTAATCAAATATTTTACTTTGTATTTTCAGTTTGAATATAACTTAAGTGACTCATGTAGGCTCATCCGTTATAAACCTCCAAAAGATATATTTTTTCATATTCTTTAAAAAGGTATACGGTTATGAATAGAACAAAACAATCTTCTTCGAAGTTGCTATCACAAAATTATTTTTAACTTTTCATGCGCTTTTTTAAAAAAATCGTTTGTTGGCTGCGCTTGCACACATCGTCAAAAAAAAAAAAAAAAAAAAAAAAAAAAAAAAAAATGCATAAGGATAACTATGGTTTTTTCTATGGTAATTTTCTATGTGTGTATAAAAATGATTATGATTATATTCTGTATCTACATTTTACTCAATTAAACATTCCAGATTTTACATATAGGGATCAGATTGTGCGTTAACTTGCATCAAGTTATTTTTAGTGCGTTTCAAAAATCATTAAGTTTGTTAGGGTGATTTTTAAAAGCTATACAGGGTGTCCCAGAACTTCGTGTACAAACTTTGAACACGGAAGCGTCACCCTCACTTGCTAACCCTTTCATAGACAGTAATTTATTTATAAAACTACAAAATTTTCAATACAAAAGGAACAACGGTACCAAAATTTTAATATGATTTTTCCATTTATTTTGTATGTGAATAGTTTTTCTTTTCTTCTTTCCAAATACGCTTTTCCTCAATTTCTGATGTCATTCCTATTTTTCCCCATGTCAGCAATGGAAGTGCTTTGTCCGTGAAAGTCATGTCCGTTAAAAAGAAACACAAAAACACAGTTATGACACAATACAAAAGCAGTGTAGAACGCTTTATTATACAGAAAAAAGTACAAGAAATGATTTAATTTTAAATTAAATTTAAAATTATGTTTCTGTAAAATCTAGTATCATAGTAGCTATTAGAAATTGCTGCAGTATGGAAAAATATGAACGATATCAGAAATTGTGAGAAAATGTATTTGCAAAGAAGAAAAGAGAGACATTTCACATACATAATAAGTGGAAAAATCCTATTAAAATACTGGTGTCAATGTTAATTTTGTATTGAAAATTTTGTAGTTTCTTAGACACTGTATGTGAAAGAGTTAACAAGTGAAGGTGACGTTTCCGCGTTCAAAGTTTGTACACGAAGTTCTGGGACACCCTGTATCTAAGATCTGATTACTAAGGAGGCACTCTCTCACCAGTAAATTATTACAGAAATTTTCATGTTGTTTAAACGGCTTATTCATCCAAAATTGCTCTCATTATCAAGGAATTCTTTTATTTATTTTTCCTCGTGGTTAGTGTGTCCCGTTGATAATCAAGCCCTACCTATATCCATCCTTTGTGCTATATACTTAAAATATACTTAATATATATTTACTTCCTATGCAGGGTGATTCTAAATTCATGGTAAAAATTTTAAGGGTGAGTACAGGATACTCTACAGGAATTGTACAGGTTATTGTACAGGAATGTATGGGCGCAACTGAAGCATTGAAGTAAAAACATCAGGGGGGGGGGGGCAATTTCCTTTCCTTTATTTCAACATTTCTTAATCCTACCAGAAAATTCCTATAATATTATTTTCTTTATTTAAGAACGTTGATGAAAGAACGTTTCATCATTACATAAAGAAAAAATCTTCTTTGAAAATTTTGGTATGAAATCGTCATTTTTTACTATAAAAACGCAAATTAATGCATTTGCTGTGTTTTACATATTAGCCAATTTTGTGAAGGGGGTGAGGATAGGGATATACAAAAATTTTGATTTCATACCGAAAGTTTTCAAAGAATTTTTTCTTTAGATAATCCTGATATGTCTGTCTTTAAAAAGAAGATATTTCTGAAATTGAAATTTTCTGATTATTGAAAATTTCTATTGAAAATTGAAATTTACAATAAACTTTCAGGAACTATTGAAAATTCCTCGTTTATAGCGAGAAATTTTAAACTAAAAAAAGAGCCAAATGTGCCCCCTGGTGTTTGTATTTCAATGCGTCACTTGCGAGCGTACGTTCTAGTGCAATAAATAATTGTAACAGTTTCGTGTACCAACTCTTAAAGTTTGTACCATGAATTTAAAATCATCATGTATACTAAACCCCGGTGTTCCATTTGCGCAGTAGTCAAAATAAATTCGAATGTGTGAATTATTTGCCTTTCCACTACTATTTTTCACAGAACAAATTACGAATACTTAAAGGACACGAGATTTTAACATCAAATTAATTAAAAATTATCTTTCAAAATTTGTGGTGGCGCTCGACATTCAGCCCAAAATTTCAAAATATCAACATTTTAAAATAATAATCCTAGCTAATGTTCAGTAATATATTCTTGTTTTGGAAAAATTGTTAAACATATAACTTTCCAAGAGAATTTTTTTTTCAGATTTTATTTAAAGTAATCCAAACAATGTAAACTTGCCTCAAATTTCTATCTCCTTCTGGTCAGCGATATGTGCTATGTGTGCTTGCGAACAAAACACCGAAGGTTCCTTTTCATCCTGACAACTTGATCGATAACTATATGATGATGTTACGTGGAGTAGCTTATGAGCCAAAATCAGAAAAGTGGAAATTGCCACTCAAGGCCACGGTGGGACGTGGACTGAAACGCAATTTAATTTTATTTTACTAAGTAACAAAATAACATTCCTTACTTTAAATTTATCTATTCAAAAGAAAAAAACATAACATTTGAGATAAAAAAACCTTTTACATAATTGATTCGCAAATAAATTAACAAATTCAGAAAATGCGTTAGCACTTTTAATTCAGACATTTATTTAAATATTTCTTTAAGTTAAGATTTAAAAAAAAAAATAACGTGTCTAATACGCATATTAAAATGCTAATAACCTTTTTTTCAAAAGTAAAATGAAATTTTCTCACTTACAAAGAACCAATTTCTGTTATTTATCGCTCAATAAATGCTTCTGAGCAACGCTTTCTATCCTATTAGATCCATCTTTAAAAAAGGAAACAATCAATTTAGATATTTAAATTTTAAATGGTGTATTTTCCTAAAATTATTGCTTTTCGCGCTCGTACAAAATTATGTTTTTCTATTATTTTTTTTCTCAATGAAAAAATACTGTTTTCATATTAAATTAAAGCAATAAAATGTTATATCAAAACAGACAAGCATTAAGTACAAAAAGGAATGAAATCATTTTTGTAAAACAAAAGAAAATCACGTGTTTTCAAATGGAAAAACAATTTGATTTTGTATTATCAGACGACCCTTTTAAATTATGAATATTGAAAATCATAATGGGAAATTGAAAAAGGATTATTTTTTTATATTTTATGAGAAAGATTGATTTTACAGATATTTGTTTAAGCTAATTCCCAGTATAGGAAATGAAATTTCAGATAAAGACTTTTTTTCAAAGGGAAAAAGGAATTTATCAATGGATATTGTTATTTTGTATGATATTCTGTCTATTTCAATCCATAATCATACACATTTATATTAGCAACTATCAGTGACAAATATATAAATATTTTTTTTTTCAAATTCAGTAGATTTATTATCATTCTTAAAGGTTTCGGGAACCACAAGCTTTAAATTTACTCATATTATTTTATTTTGAAATAATAAAAAAAAATCCAACAGTTTTCAGTTGCATTTCAATTGTTTGTTTTTGGCGAGGAAAAGTGTTGCTCACCAAATCGCGCGACGCTTTAGTTTTTTCACACCAAATATTCGAATTTAATTTATTTATTTATTTATTTTTACAGATTTTTAACTGTAATTCTGCCGCCAACTTTGACTGATCTTTTATTAGACACATAAATAGTTTAATTAGTTTTTTTTTTCAAAAAATTCTGAGTAAGCCCGGTATGGAGATCTTCTTTGTAAGTGACAGGAATACATTTTTCAATTACCAGTATAATTTCCGTGTGAAAGCAGCAACTGAAATCAGCCATAATTTTTTTTTATTAAATATTGTCAAATATCTACAAAAAAGGAATTTACATTATTTTTAAAAATTAAAATTTCCGTCTGAAAGAGATTTGTTTGTGCCGAGGCTTATACTATTATTATATTGATATAATTTTAATTTTAGTTTTTTGCGTAGTGCAAGCCATAAGATATAGTACCAAAATAACATACATTAAAAGCCGAATTTGAATTTTCCATTATTTTTTCAAGTTTGCCAGATTTTATTTTAATATTATTCAGTTTCTTCGTAGAATGTATTCATACCGTTGCAGCTACTTATAAGCATTACATTGAATACCTGTTCTCTGTAAAGTGCTTTCAAATAGCTAATACTTAGTAAAGACGCAACTTTCATTTAAAAAAAAAAAAAAAAAAAAAAAAAAAAAGATTGACTATCCTTCTGATGAAATTTTCAAACTGACATGCAAATGATGAGTTTCATTGTGGCGTTTGTTTTTATTTAGTTTCTTAACGCTATATTTTATACAATAATTCCAATTTTCTATTTCAAATAAGAAAATTAATTTGCACATTTTTTTTTTTACATTGGTACATTTTTAACATGTTTTGAAGTGAAAGAATATTTACTAAACTAACACCATTGTAAAAATCAAAATTAATATCATTAATGAAAACGTAAATAATGGCACGCATGATGTAACTGCAACACTTGAACACGGTAAAAAAATAAAACTATCCCCAAAATCTTTTCTTATCAGGTCTCTAGTTCTAGTTGTAAGTAATATGATTCATTTGTCCTACAATCCATATTCACCTGATCTTACTCCCTGTGACTTTTTTGTTCTCCCAAATGAAGACTGACATTAAAGGACATTGTTTTAACAACGTTGATGAGTTGTATAAAAAACGATGCTGGGATGCAGACAGATGAGTTTGAATTATGTTTACAAGAATATACTCATCAATAAGACAAATGTATTAAGTTAAATAGGTAGTATACCGAAGATGTTAAGTAAAAATATTAAGTACAATTTTTTATAAAGAATTTCCAGTTATTTTTGGGCTATATTAGTAAATTTCTTTTAAATGAAATATCTAAATATATTTTAACCCTTAGAGGGACAAAGCACTTCTATTCATAAAATGCTTAAAATTATGATTTAATGACACCAGAATTTAAAAACAGATTTATTTCAAAATAAATAAATGTTTTTCTTTATGTACTTAATGAAATAAAAATTTTCTTTTCAAAATTCTGGTGTCAATGTGGCATTTCGCGATTAAAATTAAGTGGGATGTATTTTATCCCACCGCCCTTCAAGGGGTTAAAGCAATCTCATTTAGGGGACATTCTCAGATAAAGGGAAATTTTGCCTTTGAAAAAAAATTATACATATATGTATATATACCGTAATTTCGGGTTTATAAGCCGCGGGTCAAACACTTCTTTTTCGATCCAGAATTTTTTAAGAAAGAAATATAACTAGCTCGATCGCCGTAAATATTAGTCTTCAATAACTAAATAAGATTTCTGGGTCCAAAAATAATTGTTTGATCCGCGGCTATACACCCGAAAACACGGTATATATATATATATATATATATATATATATATATATATATATATATATGTAATAGTGGAATTTTGCATGTCTGACATTATGAGAAAAAAATCAGCAGAAATCGTTAGAATAATTTATGGCCTTAATTTATAGAAACCCAAATTAATAATTGGAAGATCAAACTAATTACTTTATAATTCAATTTCATAAAATATAAGTACATTAAAAATTAAGAATTTTATATTTAATCATTGGCCCATTTGTTATTATCATTCATGAAATACCGTAATTTCGGATATATAACCCGCAAATCAAACAATTCTTTTTCGACCCAGAAATATTTAAGAAACAAATATAACTTCTGAGATCGCCGTAAATATTTGTCTTCAATCACTAAATAAGATTTCTGGGTCCAAAAAGAATTGTTTGATCCGCGGCTTATACATCCGAAATTACGGTAAATATAAACATTCATAATGTAAAAGAAAAATGACTTTTTTTCACAAAGATAAATGAAAATTATTGCTTTGTAAAATCAGGTTTAATTATTTTTTAAACAATACGTCAGTAAGTTTAAATCTTTATAATAACTCAAATTTATATTATTTATGATAATTTTTGTAAAATAAAATTAGAAAATACAGAAAGTCTTAAAATTTCTCATTTCCATGTCCTGTTGGCCATTAACATGTTTGCAAAAAGACATGGTAATGACTACCATGGTAATGACATTTTTAATGTTTATCCTCATTTTAGGCTAAATTATAGCAATTAAAGGCTTACAGTACATTTACTATCAAAATAGTCTTAGAGATCTATATAATTCAATTAATACAGCTAATAATTTGTATTGTTATATTTTAGTAAAATGAAACATGGTAATAACACATAAAAGCACATTGTTCTTAGTTTTTTTTTTTTTAAAGTATCAAAATGAAACAGTACTTACCTATTGCAAAAAAGTTAGACATCACTGCTTGTAAGAACATGTGCTACTCTACAATACAGCACCTAAAAGTATACTCTGGTGCCCACTAGTGATGAGCTATGAAAGAAAACACTTTGCACCAAGGTAATGACCATCAACTCCAGGGACAAATTTTAACCCTTAAATGCTCAGGATAGAACGCGTTCCAAAAAATACGCAGTTCAAAGAATCAGAATTTATACCTGAAAATCTAAATACCGTAATTTCGGGTGTATAAGCCGCGGATCAAACAATTCTTTTTGGACCCAGAAATCTTATTTAGTGATTGAAGACAAATATTTAAGGCGATCTAACTAATTACATTTGTTTCTTATAAAATTCTGGGTTGAAAAAGAATTGTTTGATCTGCGGCTTATACACCCGAAATTACGGTAGTAAATTTCTCTTCATTTAATTACGAATGGTCTGGCATTAAGTAAAGTGAAAATTGCTCTTTTAAATTTCTGGTGAGAATACGGAATATGTGAATAAAACCCCCAATAAATCGGGAAAACTTATGGTATCGCAAATGATACAATATGCATTTAAGGGTTAATTAATTAAAAGTAAGAGAAAAAATGTTTTAAAGCTAAAATGTTAATTATATCATAAGTACAGAGATAAAAATTTATTATATTGTTGTTGTTTTTGCTCAAAGGCTTTCCGACACTTCAAAGTGTAATTTTGATTTATTAAATTTGAAGTTAGGGACATGCCATGGTTATGACATTTGCAACTTTTTATTTTTTTTTATATTAAAATTATTATTTTCCCCATGTTTAAACTGTTGCACAATGTAGTTCTTTATCTATTTTTAAAAATAAAATTAAAACATTTATGATAGACTTATTAATTGTTCTATTCTTGGTCAAGGACATAAAATTTCCCTTTATCTGAGAACGACCCTTATATTAAATTGTAAAAAACATATATATATGCAATTCTCGAGGTCAAAAATTCTAAATAATAAATCTCCATATTACTACTAATCTTAAGTTTTCACCTCGAACCTTATATAAAATTTATTTTAATTTTTCTACTGATAAAAAAATTATTTTGAAGCATTTCACAAACAAAATATATCACAATTTTAAAGTATAAGAAAATATGACATTTTTTCATTTAATGAAAACATTTTTTATTTAGTAGAGTAACGCATGTTTAACGGAAAAGATTTCTATAATTTAAAAAATAATTGATGCATATAAACATAAATTTATAAATCTGACAGCATATTCTTAAAGCATCGTTGTTTTTGACGGCTTTAAAAAGCGCAAGTAATAGTATAAAGTATAGCTTCATTTAATTTTTAGTTTTTAAAAAGGAATTTTCCGGGAATAAAAATGGAGATGCTTTATTCTAAAACGTGTTTTGTGCATATCTAAATATTGTTTTTTTTCACCTGGCATATTTTATGGAGCTATGAAATTTAAAAAAATTGTTTTCCTCTTACGATACTATGCGAATTCTATTTTAGAAGTTACTTTTTGCAATTTGAAAAAAAAATCTATGAATTTTATTCATATGCAAGATTATATTTCGTAAAGCATTTCATTTTTGTAATTTTAGACTAGCAAAATTATTTAGATTATAAAGTGGAAAAATAATGATTAAAAAGCTATATTTAACAAAGATAATTATAAATTAAATGTATTTAATAAAGTAATTGACATTGCCGGAAGAGGTATGTGCATGGCTGCCAATTACTACGCCTATTTAAAGTCAAATAAATATGTTAGAAGCAGAAATTTTAGTAAATGATTAACAATAGTTGCTGTAATTGTTAACATTGAATATATTTGGTATACATTTTACTTAAACATTTTTGTGGTTCCAAACATGTTTATATGATTTAAATAGGCGTAGAAGTTGGCAGCTCTGTATGTGTGCTCATGTAAAAAGTAGAAATAAAAATACATTTCCGTTTCGAAAGGTTTAAAAAAGTTAATATCTGAAAATATTTGAATTAAAATAAAATGCATGAATTACTTATCATTACAACATTACAACCATATCTTTTATGTATGGTCCAATATATTTATTGATGTCATTTTTGTGGTTTCAAAAAGAATTTTTTTAAATCTCCTTTTTTCTGTTTTTTTTTTCTTTAATCATATGATAACAATTTAAGTTTTATTGCCATTTTATTCTAAAATTTTAACACGAGAAAAGCCGAAGTTTTTAGTCAAGTTTTTAGTCACCAGAATTTTTTACTTAAAAAACCATAACATTTTCATTGAATGTTTTTCTTGTTTGTATCTTTTAAACATATTTTATAATGAAATTTCCGTTTTGAATCGAAATATTTTCCTTTGGTAGCTTTCAAACTGACCGCTCATGGCCGTTCTAACATTAACCCATTAACGCCCGAATTATTTTCTTCGCTAAAATTTAAATTTTGTATTTCCCACCACTTTTAAAAGCAAATTAACTTTTATCTAAATTTATCAAGGATTCTATCTCGCGAAATAAGGTATATATTTATCTTAATCTTTACTGGTGGGAATACTGCCTTCTTGCTTTTTTTGTAACTGTCCTCAAAAGAGGACGCTGGGCGTTAATGGGTTAAACATGAACACAATGATAATAAATTATATTATCATATCCTATCTGTATATTTCCCTTAAAAAAACTTATTTATGTTTTTCTGTCGCCTATTTAAGCTTTTCTATACATTTTGGGATCATTTTATAATAAATATAGAGTGAATGCTCCAGTTTTGGCCATATATAGAGAAATTTTGAAATAGAAATTCTATAGTTATTGACTATGTGTGAGATTGAAGTATATGAAATCATCATAAGAGTATTATTTAGTAAATTTCATTGTTTTTCTGTTAATTATAATAACTTTCTATAAATATTTTAGATTGTGATTAATAACTCGTTAAGTAATTTCTTTCAATTTGTACCAGTGTTGGCCACCCCTACACCAGTTTTGACCATCTCGATGCGCCAGTTTTCGCAACCCCAATATCATGTAGTTTAACAAACATTTTAATTGATAATAAGTAAAAGTAAACCATTTTTAAGCAACATGTATTTTACCATCATACATATATTTGTTTACTGTATTAAGAGAATTTTGCAAATTGCGTTATTAATTGATAAAAGTGTCAAATAAAATATAATTAGGTTGATTTTAACTGAAATTTTCAATTAAGAAACAAAAAATACATTTGATTCATAAAAGGGACAAGAATTTCTATAGGACATAAAAGCATATTTTAGCATTTTGCATATTTAATCAATTTTATAATTATCCATGACTTGTGGACTTTTTAAAATTAAAATACTTTAATCTTCATCAAAATGTTATCTTTCTTAAAACCATTTTCTAATTTTGTTTTTTTTATGTTAGCTTATGGTGCCTTATTTATGTATTCTACATTTTTGCAAGTTATTTTAGAATGTGATATCTTTAGGGAATCATACACATTCATGTCTGGTATTCCATCTTGAAATAAAGTTTCTATCTTGCCGGCTTCAACAATTTTATGGACAGAATCTTAAAACTGTTCCATTTTTATAGGAAATAGTATTCTGACAATTGCTAAAATCCACACTTCCAGTTGATTTTTAACTTCATTTAAGAGTACATAGCGCAGTGCTCTTCTTTCTAAAGTGAATCTAATAAGTGAATATCTAATTATTAAGTGATAAAATTTTTCGGTACAAATTAATTTTCCCAAACGGACACTACATTCCGAACGACCCAATATATAAACAAAACCATAGTTGCCAACTTCCAGCTTTTTTTTTTAAGAAAACAAACTTTGAATCAGAAAATCTATTTAATTAAATGTGTCTGGAATTAAACGAGATAGTCATTTGAAATTTAATTTATTTATTTAATTAAAAAAATTTCTGATTTTAGGTATAATTGTTTAAACTTAAAAAAGCCGGAGGTTGGCAGGTGTGACAAAACAAAATGGATTTTGCTTCATCGAGATGTCCTTAAATTTATTTAATGGCTAAAATGTCCACTATAACTAATCTTGTGGCCAAAAGTGGAACATAATTTTGTACTCCATGACCATAACAGGTACACATAGCAAATTCAAAGCACCAGTTTTGCCCACACCCCTTTTAGCTCTTAAAATAATTAATTTAAATTTGAAGATGGACTAGAGAGAAACCTTACCTCATAAAGTCTAATAGTAAATAGTTTCGGAAAAGTCGATAAGTGCTCAATGTTGAAAAAGTCTGAATACTTATTAGCTCAGTGTTGCCAGTGTGCTACTTTTTTAAAATTCGGATTTCTTGATTGGCACCACTTTTTTGAAACGGCAAAACTCCGTTGATCCTTTATTAATATGTCATTAAATAAGGCGCATTGTACTATTTCAAAAAAGTGGTGCCAGTCAAGAATCTGAATTTAAAATAAGTAGCCCGTCTGGCAACACTGTATTAGCTAAGCAAAAATTTTAATACATGTGAGCACACACTACAGTTTCACAAAAAGGAACAAAACGCTCTGCATTGTGACATTTTAAAAACTACTACGCCCGTACCTATATTATCTATGTTTATCTATGATTTTTATTGTCTTATAAATAATTTGCATCAGTACAATGAACTAGCTCAAAGAAATTAAACAGTATCTTTATTTAGACAACTATATTAAGTTTTGCTAGGTTAAATTAAACATTTGAAGTCTTAGGTGTTTTTAAAATAATATTTACAAAAGTGATGAAATGATCCTTAAAGGGAGGATGCCGGGTATAGACAATGTCTGAAAAAAAGATCAAAGTACGGTGTTTCTCCGCTCAGAGAATCAGGAGGATTTTTTTTATGCTCTCGGGGAAGGAGGGATGTTCACAGTTTTGTAAGTTTCAGTTAGATTATGATATTATGATAGATTTTTGCTCTGATATACAAAGACCGAATTGAAAAATTCAGTACTCCATGCTTATTGTTTCAAATATGCAATCCTTAAATTTTGGTAGTTTTGTTTTTTTTTCCATTCCTTCCTGTGATAGAATGGGAGCGGTAGTTTAAAATAAATTCTCTATATTTTACATTTATGTTCTAAAATTCACCATACCGCAAATTTTAATTTCTCAAAAATATTAATTCCATGCTTGGGGGCACTAGGACGAACAGAAACTCTTCTTACTAGTCACTTTTTTGAAAAATTCCTTTGTAATTCTCTGTAAATGTATGCCGTATACTAAAGATATTTTTAAACTCATGAACCAGCAAAATTTCGCCTGTAACGTTCTAACGGATTTATAGCTGTAATAAATCTTTGCTGAGGACCTGAAAAAAAAACTATGTACTCGAATACTTTGAAGTTAAGAGCAGAGGTGCAAAAATCTAGGCGTCCGCTGACTGCCACTCACTAATAAATTTATTTCGTGTAAAGTTCTTGTTAGAATGCTATTACGTTTTCATCAAAAAAAACTTTTAAATATTAGAGACTACTTTAAAATTTTAAATACTAATGAGAATCTACCTGCTAGCGCCTAGCTTTTTGTACCCCTGGTTAAGAGTCATCATTGTTGCAAGGCCTTTTAGATTCTTAGATATCGTTTCTCTATGGGGGAAAACCCTCTAATTTTCGAATAAATCCCCTTATTCCACTTCTACTTTCTGAAATTCAACAATCAATATCGCGATATAATTTTTGCCCTTCCGGGAGGCACGGGCCCGGTTTAAAACAAATCTCTTCTGTATATATGAGGTGGTGTTAATAGGCATCGATATATAGTTATACAACTTCGGATGGATCTTAAATCCTTGTAGGGTACCAGTATATTATATATGCCACTTAAAATTTATTCCTAAATGTCACATTGGTGGCAGTTTCTAAAGATAAAGCCAGGGATAAAGCATATTTTTAATCACTCATTTTCAGCTTCTATGTTTTAAAATTCGCCATATAGAAAATTCCGACTTGTAACGCCCGTGATAGATCGTGCACAGTAATTGTGTTGATCCATCCCCGGGGTACTAGAGCAAACGCAATAATTCCTTACCCGCGTTTCTATTTCCAGAATCACTATCCTGGGAATCATTTCAGCAATTGTTCAAGTTAATTCTGGCACAATATTTCCCATGACAGGTTCAATTTCAATACGAATTTATGTTACACCGCACACCAGTATGAGAAAGAGCGACATAAACATCTGAAAAAATATATCCGGATCGAATGATATTGTTTGCAGAGTCATGTCATTTGAAAACCTTTGGTCGTACACGCAGCAACGTCCAAAGAAATCGAGAATTTATCATGGAAGTATTGTGTTCGTTTAAAATCATACATTTTCTAAATCCATATCATTTAACCCGGGAGAAGGCGCGCTTACCCAGGGTATGAATGTTTTAACTTTGCCACCAATAAAATCAAATTATAACAGTCAATTTAATGAAAGTGAGACAATTCTCACAAATTTTGCGATGAAATAAGTTGAAGATTACTTTAAAAAAATTATTGGTTGAAATTGTAAAAACCATACGCACTCAGGGTCTTTTAGGCCCTGCGCGCGTCCTCCCGGGTTAAACTAGTTTGTTAGTGCTCGCTGCATCGCTATAGAGATAGAAATGAATATCGAAACGACTTTCCTTATAAATCTGTCCTGATTAAACCATTTCACTAAACATAATAGTGCATTTAAAACTCACCTATTCACTTCCAAGCGGCGCATCTGTAAATTAATATTACACTTTATTTTTTTCAAAGTGCACTCTATCTTATCACTCTTTAGAAACTATATAAAGCATCAAACTTTCAATACTAACAGATTATTTTGAAATAATTTTACGATTCTTCGAAAAAATTTACTTTAAGTATTTGAACCTTTTGTATTTACCTTCGGCAACGTAAGTCATTCGATCAAGTAGTTTAACAATTGTGCAAGTTTAAAATTTGAAACTCTTAATGTGAAATTATTATTTAATCTATCAGTGGGTATGAATGTGGATAATTTATTTTTATTGCAGAAATATCTGTAATTTTGAACTTGCTTATTTTAACTTCATAAAAATCGATTTTTGTTAAAAAATTCATAAGTTACGAATCATTTTTGTTTTCAAATACATGGCTGCCAACTACTACGCCTGTTTAAAGTCAAATAAATATGTTAGACGCAGAAATTTTAGTAAATGATTAACAATAGTTGCTGTAATTGTTAACATTGAATATATTTGGTATACATTTTACTTAAACATTTTTGTGGTTCCAAACATGTTTATATGATTTAAATAGGCGTAGAAGTTGGCAGCTCTGCAAATATAAATTACAAAATACATATTTGAGATAAATATTCGAAAAAGAGCACAATATGTTACCAAGATGCTAATTGCAACAACCTTTTTGTGTTATGCTCAAAAAATTCATGTGTACAATAATCTGTTTTTCAATTATTAACCTTTCCACGAGTTTCGAACAGCGGCTCCCACTTGTTCCACTTTTTGAACACCACTTTTATTTGAAGAAAAAATTTATTTATAAATTTCTTAGAAAAATACCTGGAAGAGCGTTTTTCTTGAGATTGTTGAAAAAACTAGAACAAATTTCTTCAAAAAAAATTACTGTTTTTCAAAAAACGGACTGGTGGGAGTCCTGTACATGCTGAAGCTGCACAGATACTGTTAGAGCTCTCGTTCTATGGTTAAAAATGAAATTAACATTAGAGGTTTCAAAATTTAAACCGTCATAATTTCTTACCTACCCAATCGACTGACATTCAGTTTGGTATCCAAAGGTAACATTTGCTGCAAAATCAAAAACTGATTTCAAAATTAGGTGTCAGTATTGAAAATGTTAATGTTTATTGCATTTTTTTATGTAGATTACTTATAATCAAAATTTAGGTGTAAGATTAATTAGTAGATTTTATTACTAATTGATTTGTACAAGTCATATTTTCATAAGATGATTTGTCTCAGAGTTAGTATGGGTAATCACTCTTTTTATTGATTGGTTTATATTTTTTCCACTTCTGAAGAAATTAATAACAAAAATAATTTTACCAAGCAAAGTAATTATTCTGTATAAAATAATAAAGGTGCTTTTTGTGCCATTAATCTTATTAACTTCATTAACCTATCCATTAACATTCTTTTAACCAATGAATGGCGGGATAATTTGATTTTCATCGTATTAAACACATAGGGCGATTATAAATTTTTGTCAGGGATTCCAAAAACCGTGTACTGAACTTTTTTTTGCATAGATAATTTTGCTAATATGGATCTGGTGTAATGATGCAAAAATCTCATCATATTATTATTTTTTTAAGCATAAATATTAAAAGTATTTTAATAGCACACGAAAAACTTTGGAAGAATCCTTTTTTATGTCATTAAACTTATTAACTTTCTTTACCTATCCATAAACATTATTTTAAGCATTGAATGGCAGGATAATATGATTTTCATCGTATTAAACACATAGGACGATTATAAGTTTTTATCAGGGATTCTATCATTTTTGACAACTATTGAACAGTAAATATCAATAAAAGTTCTAATGCATTTAATAAAATAACTGTGCACAATTAGTAGGAATCATATTCAATAAAAAAAAATTTATTAGCTTCTCTATTTATACAAATCGTTGTAATTCCTACGCATTTCTTACAGAACTTACAATAGAATTTTAAATTCATTTAAAACCCCTCTGTACTTTAGTGCTTTCTAAATGGAACTAAATGTCTTTGTAGCATAAGTTTTGATTTCATATACTTACTTCTGCAATTTTTTTTCATCACAATCGGTATTGAATGTGCAATATTTTATACTGCTTTTTAAGAAAAATATTGCTATTTTGGAAGCAGAAATGGCCACTTTTACTGCTATTACTATTTCATATTTGCCAACCTCCCGATTTTTTGGACACCAGTAAAATCGTACAAAAATGTTAGCTATAATTAATTACGTAATATGTATGGTTATTTAAAGCCAATTTTTCAACCTAAAAATAAAGGGTATGAAAAAATTGGGAGGATGGCAACTATGCTATTTCACAGCTGCCAACTTTCAACTAATCTTCTGTAATACCTGGATTAGTTTGATCCAGGTTAACGTCATTTCAAACCAGAAAATATATATTCATGAATCTTTATTTGTTTAATTTCAAGATTGTTAATGGAACATACTTAATTTCATTTCTTTAAAAAATTTCTGGTTCGAAACTCATTAAACCAGGGTCAAATTAACCCCACGTATTATGGATAATCTATGTCAGGTTGGCACCTATGCTATTTCTAAACAATCACCTTTGTCTATCATAAATCTACCAGAATATGCTTATTTTCCATTAGTAGAAGGGAAAAAATAATATTAAAAATAAACTCGTAAAGTTATATGCAGGTATGGAAATGAATAATACAAATAAATTTACCTTGAAGAACCACATTTATTTTATTGTATCTTGTCCCTCTGTTACGCAAAATAGAAAAGATAGTATTTTCAACAGAATGATTGATATGTGGTATTATTTCAAAGTATTTCTTTTTTAAATTGTAGAGTCTGACAGCCATATTGAAGTTTTGTTGACGGCTGCATCACTCATGATATTTCCGAAACTGGCTTTTGGGTGGATTTTTGTATTTTTATTTAAGAAATGTTGAAATTAGAAAATATTCAAATCTGTTCATATCTTCAGCACAAATGTGTAAATAAATTTTCAATGAATATATTTTTATTTGGTAATAACTAATTTTTTTCACATTATAAATTGAATATGCATTTATCTTACATTCAATTATCTTTTTTCAGAATATCTCTTTATATATCAGTATCTTAAATTTCAATAGATCTTTTTCGTATAAATGAGATATTTACTACTTTCTGTATCACTGAATTTTGTGAAACACATACATACATTAAAAAATAGTATCAATTTGTGTTTATAAGCACTGAGCTTAAAATATTTGCGAAATAATAAGTATGTAAGCCATTATAGATCAAGAAACATGGAATTTTGTAATATGGACTTGTTAATATTCAACACATTTCTTTCTTTTAGTTATTCCTAATTTTGTATATCTACGATAATCTTCGGGTCATTTGTCTGTAATCTCATATATCTTGTAGTTGTCATATCGTGTGATAAATCTCAAGTGAATATCCATAGGATATAAAAAACGAGTTACATATATTTTTAAACTGTTTTCGATGAACATACTGGCAGATATCAAGTGGATGTCTGTAGTTATTTTACAACCGTCCAAAATTGTTACATAGATTCATCCATACCATTTATACGGGCGTAACATTTTAACACATAGAGGATATAATTTAACTGCCTAGAGGTTAATTTTGTTTTTATACAACTACGATCCTCTTCTGGACATTAGACATTTATCCCTTACATCTTGTAGTTGTCAAGACGTATACTAATCCTCCAATACATATCCAAAGGACATGAAAATGGACAATAAAATTTCATTCTCCTTTTAAATGGTTGAGGATTCTGTTTTCGTATTACTTGCTGCCTAAATTTCAAATGGATGTCTGTAGGCTAAACATGCACAATGCATAACAACGGCCAAACTCTGTGAGATCTTCCCTTTCTGTTCCTGTAAATGGGGAATCGAGTTTAGCCGTGGTATAACTGTCACAAATTGTTGCAAAGATTAATCCACGTGATGCCTATAAGTTGTAAAAATTTTCACATCTAGAGGCTATCATTTAACTGTCTAGAAGATAATTTTATTCATCAACAGGATAAATATCATCCTGAAAATGGTGTATTCTGGATGTTTTGGACTGTATGTGTGCCTTCTAGAACTTGAAATAATAGCAAAAGAAACAAAAATTTTAATACTAATAACAACTATCAATTCTTTTCACGAGGTCCCACAATAAGCATTATTATTGTTCGTGAGACATTATTTCGTAAAATGTATTTCAGAAAATTATATTTTTAAACTAACTTAAATTTTAGTATTTTATTTGGGTAGGCGTCCTAAATAACTAAAATAGTAAACGTAAATTTAAAACACATCTTTATTGAGACACATAAAGGTATCACTTGCGACATCTTGTCAAACCCAAATACTTTAAATTTCTAAAGGCGCCCTCAAAGTTAAAGATTTTATTTTGTAATATGAAAATATTAAAAGCTTGAGTTCATTCTTAATAAACAGTGAAAGAATCAGGTCATAAAACAGGTTTTGGTAGTCTATTAATCGTAGTCAATAATTCTCGTGTAATTCACAATAAAAGAATATTTTCTTTTCTAGAAGATTATAAAAAAAGTTAATTTTTGTAAAATGGGATTCTACCAATGCTGGCATTATCGAAATTACGTGTATTTTGTATATTGAATTAGACATACATATAAATAAAACATCTCTTATTTCTTCAATACAATCCAGTTAGTTCAAACTTCTTTAAAAAATAAGTCTTCCTTAACCCCGAAAAAGGCTGTGTTATTCCATCTGTATTAAACTTTCCTGATTATTTTTTTACTTAATAAAATATTCTTATTCTTTTATAACTATTTTCGACTAAAATGCACTTCATTTAAAATATCATATGAGTTTCTTACTAGTACATTTATTCTATTGATTTAACGTTTATCTAATGAAATATTAAGTGCATTAGGAAAAATGATTTTACTGAAAAACTTATTTTAAATTAAGCGATATTTTTAAGCTGTATAATCCTTAATTTCATTTTTAACATGAGACGATATCGAATAAAATCATCTTATACTCATTTCGAAGCTAAGTTAATTAAGATAACACTAAATTTTCCTTTCTCATATCTTCCCAAAATTAAAAAAATGGAGAATTAATTTATTCATATTGGATGAAAGAACATATTGTTTGCATAAAGAACATTAATGATTAATCATCTAATTATAAGTATAATCTGATTTGATAAAATTCAATTAAAATGCTAAACGCATTCTACATATGATTTATTATATTAAAAAGAAATATAAAAAATCTTGCTCTTGCAAAGAGATGTTGGAAAAACGCATGCTTTTGAAAGAAAGTTAATCTAATAAGTTGCGTAAAGCAAAAGTAAAATGTTTTGTGCCTAAGTAAATTTAATTTGAGAATATTCTAAATATTTCAGAACAAAGCAAAATTTATTGAAGACACTTATTTTTACTTTTAGCGTATAATTTATTTTACTCAAAATACTCAATTTATATTCATTTGTTTTTCAAAAAGTTACGCTGTCAGAAGAATTCTTCAAAATTGGAGGATAAAGGAGGAAATTTATATGTTAAAATTCATCTAGGAACATCAAAAACTTTATTTTACATTGCAACTTATACAACAAAAATAATTCAAAACTTCATTTTGAATAAAAGTCTGGCTTCATAATTGGCAACAATTAATTCTTCTATACCGAATTTTCATATTATTTTTAACAAATTAGGATTTTTTTAAAGATATATTCTGAATTTAGAAAATAAGATAAGATTTATTCAATACAATAATTCTGGACAATAAAATTCGCCTTTTTTAATTTTCTCTATGCAAAAAAAAAAAAAAAAAAAAAAAAAAAAAAAAAAAAAAAAACAATTACAGTAACGTTTTCTGAAATAGAAGAAACATTTTTGAAAATTCAATTACTCTTTCAAGAATCGCGTAGCTTCACGCAATTCAGAAACCAATTCCTTAAATTCTAAAACCCTTTTATGAAAGATCAGTCACAGACCGCAATTTAAATAAAGATTCCCAGGCAGGGTTCGTACGCTTTAACCCTTTGCGGCGCAAAAAAAATTCCTTGCTTAAGTGTTGAAATAAATGACTAACACCGGAATTTTAAAACAACTTTATTTGTAAATAAGAAAACGCTATATTTTACGCATTCAATAAACCGTAATTTTTTTAAAACAAAATTCCGGTGCCAATGTGGCGTTTGAGAATTAAAATTAAGTGGTATATCTATGAAACCACCGCGCCACAAGGGGTTAAAGGCTTTCAAAGACTTGTTACCAGAATTTATGTAAAGTAAGATTTCCCTTATTTAATGAAAAAAATTGTCTTCGGATACAGCGACCAGCACTTTACGAAATTTCTGGTACGGAAACATCTAAAATCCCCTGATTTCCGAGCCTACCAGGATTAAGAGCTTACAGGTATTGCGAAGACATTCTCAAACTGATGTTGGACAGATTCTTAACAAATATCTCGTTTGCCTTTCCATATTTTATCCATAGCACATCTGCAGCAGCGCAGCCAGGGTGAGGGTTTTCAAGTTAAACGTATCACTATTAATATAGTTAATTTTTTAAAATTTACTTTTAGAATTCTTTTGACTTAATAAATGAAAATAAAACTTTTGGAAAAAATTGGTATTCAGTGCTCCAAAACCCCCACCCTACCTGCACACCAATATATCTGACTTATCGGTGTCTTGCGCTTTTAAGCTTTTCATTGCATTTTTTTTCAACTCATTCTTATATTTGAAAACAGATTCTGAAAGTGAAAATTTCTAAAAAAAGTTAATAAAAATGTGCAAAGCTATACGGTTAGCAGAAAGAGACTTCTCCATCCCAAATGACTACTTGCTACCGAAAATGTTTAATGGTATTTCTTGCCTTATTTGACAACAGAATTCCTGACATGTAGTAAATTAAGGAATAATATTAAAATTTAATGATGAAAATCAATTATTTGGGATAGAGAATTCTCATCCCTGGGTAATCCTTGACAATCAGATATCATATGAAAATATTTTTCTTAAAGTATCCAATTACAAATGCGAAATTTATAAAAATCGCTGAAAATGGTTTAACACTTCCTTGTGGATGTCTTCGCATTATTAGCGTAGGCTCTTAAGAGGCCATTCGACTTCTTCAAAAAGACACGGATGATAATATTAAGTCTATGGCGACGTTATTTTCAAATATCTTGCTCAAGTTTTAATATTTTTGCAAAAAGTTTTTGCTAGGATAGCTGAGGACGGTCTACATCTGTGCTAGTTTTTACTTTTTCAATTTTGGTTTCATTTTTTTTAATATAATGAAAGCTTCAATTTCAGAACCGGTTTCAACCGGTCCCAAAAATTAAAGTAATTTTTTTAGAAAAATCCGAACCCAAAATTGAAAAAGTAAAAAATAGCCCAGTTTTAAATCGTTCTCAGCTATCCTATCCAAAAAAACATATGAAAATACTAAACTGAGGGAGATATTTGAAAATAACGCACCCTTAGACTTTACATTATCATCCGGGTTTTTTTGAGCAAGGTGAGTGGCCTCTAATAAATGAATCTTTTTTCAGCCCTTATATAAAATTCGGAAAAGACGACTCTGATAATATATTTAAAGTTTTTCTTCAGATTTTGAAAAAGAAATGTTGGCTGTAAGTTTGAGTCATATATGAGGTGTATAATAATTGTTATGAATGCCATTTAGTGATTGAACAATTGTTTTATATTGCATTATCATATTCCTGAATAAATCAGGATTTTTCAATATGAATTATGAATTTTTTATTATTTTTACACCAATCAAGCTGATTGATGTAGAAACCATAGAAAATTAAAGATTGCAACCTGAGCGAAAATGAGGATTCGAAAAGTCATCGGTTCATTTCTTAACGTCTATGCTTTCCTACCTCAGCTTGAGGATTTTGAACTCGTATTGAATAAAAGCTTTGTTTTTCACCGTTTAAATATTATTTGAAATAGTTTCTATACAAATTTACTGGTAGTTTCCTCTTTTTTTGACCGTTTTTCTCTGACCACACTCTACCCTGTATATGCAGATTTCATTTATTGAAACATATTGTAAAGGAAGGAGTTGACTCTTGGTTAAAAATCTGGTTTTGAGCCATGGAAGGACGAATAGATGCAATTTATTTTATAAGATGAAAGTAGATTTAACTTTGATGACCCAAATGATTGGAATTCCTACTGACCTGATTTAAGATATCAACCTCTAACCCTCTTTAGTAGCCTGAAAGTGGGCACTTCTGTGATGACTTGGGGTACCTTTTCTTTTAACCCTTTCCGGCGCAGTGTTACCACTCCGGCAACACCTAATTTTAATTCCAATTTTACAACCGGCACCAATAATATTTTAGTAAAATTTTACTTTTACAATGACAGCTTAAATCAGGGAATTCTTAATTTCTAAAAACGTCTTTTGTAAATTTCGGTGTCAGTCAACAATTTCTCTTTTTACGATAAAATTTGTCTGCGCCGGAAAGGGTTAATGGAACTACAGATATTACGTTTCTGGAAAGTAAACAGACATCTAAAGAGTATATACCGGGTAGAACAAATAAAAGTGGCCTGGACGAATGGATACGATTGGACGTGAATGATTGACGCGCACACCACTTGATCGAAACCAGTTCAGATCTTAATGCGGACTGTGTCAGTTAAAGTGTGATCCGTGCAAAAATGAAGATCAGGGTGGCTAGTGATCAGGGAAAAATACAGTAAAAATGATAAACACAAGTATTCTGTTCTCTGGACCATTTTTGTTTGCCTCACCCTGTAGACAAACTCGATGTTCACTTATTGCCAGTTGCTGAAACTCTTGGCGATGGAAATTATTTGTACTAATAGGATAATATACGGATTCACTCATCAAAACTCACAAACAATTGTTTACTAATAACAATGCAAAATGAGCTTCTTTAGGGCATTCTCGTTCACAGTGTATATCTACCTTGAAGACAGTTTTCTGAGGTCATTGAGTTGAAAAAAAATCGAAAGGAGTTGATTTGATATAAAGTCAGAATACTTACACAACTCAATAAACAGCATGTCAGCTTGAATATTTGCTGTCATTACTAAAAATGGATCAATTATTGAACGATAATTTAAATAAAATTTAAAAGGTCTTTACACTTATGAGACAGCAAATTAGTTTCCATTTATCAATTTTCGAGTTGAAATTATTTAATTCTAATTTAATGTACTGTAAAATGCTCTTTAGCACTTGATTTTCGTTACATACATAAATTTATTTTTAAATATATGTTAAATAGCAACCATAATAAACTTGGAAATTTGATATCATACCATTTTTAGCCACCTATTTTTAAAACTTTCTTTTTTTTACTTTTGAAAAGTTTTTTAGTGCATATAATCTTCCCCACACTACAGTCAATTTTTATTCCAATGCAGAGATAATGTTTATAAGTGACCAGTGTTCTGAGTTAGGAGCACTCTAAAAATCATACATAAATGAAAATTTGGGAGTTTTACAAGAAGAAATATGCAAAAATCAGTACCAAATCTTAATTTGTTACGTAAAAGGGTAATGTATCTTTGAATGCTTTTATTATTAAAACACATTTTTTGATTTAATTTTATTATAAAAACTTACTACATGAAAATTTTTACCCAAGAACATTGATTTTTTAAGCTAGTATTTACAATATTTTAAATTCCACGTTTTCATAATATTCCTCGCTTAATATACCAGGTATTTAAGTTCTTTTCAAGTTTAATTCCCAACAGTTTTTAATTTATTTCTCTTTTACAGGAGAATTCTTTTTACTTAAGTTTTGAAACTTTAAGTAAACTGTATATACTTCTTTCTTAAATTTCGTAACATGATCCTGGCTATCTTCATCCAGGCATATGTTCTTTCGAGGGTAGATCTTTTCAGCTTGAGTTCTTCTTTTGATAAACTTACGTGTGTGTGAGAGAAAATAGTTGGAACAGAACCTCTTTTAAGTCTTTCAAAGTAATGTTTCTTTTCCAGCGACAATCAAAAAGCGTAAAAGTGTATTAGATAAAAATCACAACTATAAAAATTGTTTGAATTTTTGCTGAATTATAATCTGTGCTCAATTTTGTTGATTAAGATATTGTAATATGGAGAATTTAATTATTAAAGTTAACCTTTTATATACAAAAGTAATATCCAGGGATATTTTTATTTACTTTTTCAATATTTTGACTTATAACACATTAATTTAATTATATTAGTCATTAAAATCGGGAGAAAAAGAATTTTGTGTGTGATTTTTTTTCATTGTTTTGAATTGGGCATAAAATTGTCCAATTATAGTTATTATTTCTACAGTAGATTTTAAAATGGATCACAGTGATAAGTAGATTAAATTTTAAAAATATCACGCCATTTGTGGAGGATTTATTTATAGTTATAAGCAGTTATAAATGAACGCTTCTCTGCATACTGTTGCTTTTCTTATTTTTTGTGTAGTAGATTGAGCGTATTTATTTTTTTATTTGTAACTACATCTTTTCGTCATAAATGCATCTCTCTACACGAATTCTTTCTTCATTATTAACACAGGATATTTGTCATTGATTGCGAAACAAGACCAATATGATTCATAATTTGGGTAACGACATCAATGATAAAACTGTACATATTCACTTACAACGATAAAATAAACCCCGATGCAAAAGGTTATATAACGGATAAATTAATGTTGTTTGAAATATCTTTTAAATACTCCTATATGTTAAATGATATGTTAATTAATATGTTTTCACACACAGCAAGAAAATTTGTCATAAATTTCGTAAATTATACATTAATAACAAGTGAAATTTGTCAACTTGTCTCAATATTTATACATAGCACTTCAAAATATGTTCACTTAACAGAATTAAACAAATTTAAAATCTAATGTGGCTTCGACATTTCTCACTCAGTTAAATTATTAGAGTTTCTATAGGAAAAAATGAGATTTTCAAGAATGTTTAGACTTATCTCATACCAAGCATTCTAAACTTCAGCTTTAAGATCAAAGAATATTGTCGATTATTTTCTTAACCTTCCTACCCTGTTGAAATTTTACTCAAACTTGAGTAAAATATTTCACACCAGAATTTTTATTTAAATCCATTTAACATACTTATTTAACTTAAATCTTTGTGTTATTTATTTAATTTACTTTATGAAAAAATTTCTGGTTTCAATCGAATGAAACACATTGTGAGGCTGGGTCGATTAGACCCATTCAGGGTAGGAAGGTTAAACTTTACCAGTCATAATACCTCTTTACTTTTCAATTGATTTAACAGCTTCCCTGTTTTGACCGTACGACGTATGGGCAATCATACACTGTAAAAAATAAATGTGTAAATTTACACTAAAAAATGTGTAAATCGATGATGCAAAAACAACATGTCTATATGTGTAAATTGGTGTGTAAATTGCCAAAATACACCCAAAATGTGTAAATTTCAAAATACACATTTTAATGTGTAATTTGATGATAAGTCTAAATGTGTAAAAGTTATCTGATAACTCCTGAAATACACACTTCCATGTATAAATTGCAGGGAAATACACATATTTCTGTGTAATAGTTTTACACATATATCTGTGTAATATCCTGTTTTTGCACATATTTCTGAGTATTAGAGAAGTACCCATAATGTTGTGTAACATGCAAAATACACAGATTTTTGTTTAATATTCTGTTCTTACACATATGTCTGCGTAAGATGCAAAATAATAGTTTTGAGCAATATTTAAAATACAAATATTTTTGTGCACAATAGATTTGTCTTATACTTTGGAGTGTAAAATATGAATTAAGTGTTTTCGTTATCGAAATAAAAGAAAAAAATGCATGAAGGATAAACTTGTATGTTTGGTGTGTTTTTTCATTCTAACAGATTTGTAGTCTAAACACAAGACGAAAAATCACTGTATGATCAATCTGAAAAAAAAATTACAATCGCTTCTGTGACTGAAATTCGATTTGGTATAAACATTTGAATTTTTCGGCCCATGTTAATATTATTTCTTCTGATATAAAATGACACCTTTTTAAAGTTTTTAATTTATTTCCCCTGTAGTTTTAAATGCAATACGCTTATAAAAAGTCTTCAATATAATACAAATTATTTTAATTTTTTTCAATTTAAAAATCACAAACGAAAAAACCAGGAATTGAAATCTATGAAAATGTGTCTTTTGTCATCGGTAGCAAATGAATTAATAAATCTATAGCATATAAAATTATGAAAACTCAAAGTTTTATAACAAAATATATTATAAACATGATGAAACAGATGAGATAGTATTTAAATGGAATAATTTAAAATGCTATATAATGTTGGAACTGCAAATATTTACTCTAATGTTAGAATATGTGATTTTAAACATGAAAATATGATTTAAAATACAAAAATAATAAATTATTTTTTCCACATTTGTAATAAGCAGAAAATAACACACATCTAATCCATATTGTTAATTTTCAAGTATTAAACTGTAAAATAAATGAATTTATCTTTGAAAAAAAATCTGTTTTGGGCTATTTCCAGCCATTTTAACTTTGCAAATTTCATTTTAGCAATAACGATTTAAAACTGCTTAAATGATCAAAATAACTTTGATATGAAAGTTTAACTCAGTATCGTCGTATGTTGAGAATTCTAAAAACATACGTGGCAAAAATGCTATGCTGGACGATAGCAGTAATAAATAAGACCACCGATTAATGCTCACTGTATAGATCATTTTGACTTTAATGTATATCGCAGTTATACAACAGGGTGATAGAAAAGTTTAATTCATTTTACATCATGATTTGACTGCAGCAAAATTCATACTTAAAAGCAAATTTTTAGCTATTGAAAAATAATTTTAATAATTCATTGCCAAAATTACATCTAAGAGAATATCAAAAGAATCTATGTTGCCAGGGCCAATATTACTCTAATATCGTCATAAAATAATACAAGCGGATTTATAAGAATTTATTATAGTGGTTTTTAAATGAAAGGTGATATATTTTTCTTCCATATGATGGTCTGTTAGAAATCTATATACCGTAATTTCGGGTGTATAAGCCGCGGATCAAACAATTCTTTTTGGACCCAGAAATCTTATTTAGTGATTGAAGACAAATATTTACGTCGATCTAAGTAGTAACATTTGTTTCTTTAAAAATTCTGGGTCGAAAAAGAATTGTTTTATCCGCGGCTTATACACCCGAAATTACGGTAATCGTACTTATTTTTACCAGACATAGTTAAAAACAAAGTAGGAATATATAGTTAATAAATTTTTTATGTGATTGAAAAACACAATTGCAGACCATAAACACAAAATAGAACACACATTGGTATATTATCATTAATATATTATTTACAAGATTAGAGGATAGTTATAAATAACAAATCTTATTTTAACCCTCCACCTACCAGACCGTTCCAACGGATCGGCCAACAAAAAGTAGTTAAAAGTGCAGTAAAATTAGGTGGTAAAAAAAAAACAGAATTTAAAAAATAATAATAATAAAAATCGGATTTTGTATTTAAATCATATTTCTTTTTATTTAAATCGGATTTATTTCCCCCAGCATTGAAAAATTGAATAGCTATAGGTTTAGGCTATAGGTTTCTAAGATTAATAGATTTTAGGTTTCTAAAACAATTAAACCTTTATTTACTAACATAATCTATGTTTTTACACTTTAATTAATAAAATTTATTTATTAGTAAGTAATTACAAAAATTATAAAAACTCTAAACTAGTAATTTCATTATTTAATAGACTACTATAAAGTTATACACATTAATATTTTGCAATAATTATGTAAAACTATATTTTAAAAAAATAGTGATTTTATATTTATTAAAATTATCAGTAGCTCCATTTAATTTTAAATTGATTACAATCTTTAATTAGGTATATACATACATATTGTAATGCTTTAATTACTAAAACGATAATTCAGTATTCGCTATTTATTCTAAAATGAAAAGGGGCAGGATGCTTGTTCTAAAAAAAGGCACTATTACATCAGAAAATATATTAATTGTGTCCTTGTGTGCTTAGTAGCTATAAAAATAAGTGCATAATTTTTTAGTGTGATAAATAAAAAAATGATTAATTTTCAATACTTCTATAAATTACGAATTGAAAAATGCAATTAAATAACATGTTTTAATAATATCCTGTTTTTTTTCCAAGAAATAAATTTCTATCATTTTTCTTAAGTCTTGAGTGCTCATATTTAGAAGTACTGCGGTATGGAGGGATTTATTTCAAAAAAGATCTGGCAACAATTACAAGTAAATTTCACTATTTTTTAAAAGGTAGGGTGCATTTTGTTAATTTCAAAAGAGGCAAGGTATTGCAACCTTAACAAAGAGCCAAAATGAAACTGTAATCAACAGAATTAATAAAAACTGCAAATAAGTAATTGGCAATATGGCATAACCAACATAACTAACAAATATTATTGGTAGCTCGTTTTGCATTTGTAGTAAGAACAATTACTGTCAATAGCATAAATCATAACTTACATAACTTACATAACATTACTTAATCATAACTTACGTATGTGCATGCTAATATATAGATATAGATAAATATATTTATATTTAGCCGAAATTTATCGTACTTGAAATGCTTATTTCATACAAAAGAATGAATTATTTAATTACATAAAGGAATCTATGACATCACTAATTATATTAGATTTAGATTTAAATATAATATTTAAATGAAATGTTTTTATGCCTTTATAAAGTTATTCTATTTAATGTTTTACAGGACTCAGAAATTAAGATTAGAAACACTTATTTAAAGCTTTTTTTTTCTTTATTCGTAAGGCAAAACGCATGTATAACCTTTGCAAATTACATTAATCTTAGATTTTAATACGCTTATGTCATTTAAAACAATTAGATTTAAATCAATTTTGATTTAAATAATTGATTTTTTTTTCAAATTGTTGATTAAAATAATGATTTAGTCGCTAGCTTAAATCTACTTTTTAAAATACGTGACACCCTAAGTAAAATCCAAATGAATGTGATAAAATTTAGAAATTGGTTTCTAAACTTGTTTTATCAGATCTAAATTCGTAAAAATCTCGAAAAAATTAAAAAATATATCGAATAAAAGCTAATGAATTTTAACTGTGGTCAGTGTTGCCAGATGGGCTACTTTTTTTAAATTTAGATTCTTGACTGCCACCACATTTTACAAATAATAAAATATGCCTTATTCAATGTCATGATAATTAAGGCCAAAAACAAAAGGTAATTTACAGTTTCCAAAAAGTGGTGACAATCGAGAAACCTGAATTTTAAAAAAGTAGCCCACTGGCTACACTGACTGTGGTTGTATGCATTATTGTAATTTTTGTACACTGTTTATCTTTTTATTTCTTTTTTCTTTGGTTAATCATATATTTTCTGATAGTGTATATCGTACAGATATTTTGAAATTCCTCTCATTAAAATCATTCACCAAATAAAATAATAAAAGCTTCTAGAATAAAAAAATAAATAGACAATAGAATTATGACATTTCAGCCCCATTCCTTCAAATATATGAATTATTCATAGATTTTTATTTATTTCAACAAAATCATTGTAATTTAAAGAAAAGCAAACAAAAAAAGTATTTTTTCATACCTATTTTCCATCTACATATTTCTTCATTTTTTGATGGTAATCCATAGCATAATTTGTAGAAAACAAATACGCCAGTATTAATTACAAAAGCAATAGCATGAATCTTTAACACATACCAAAAGCATTTGTAAACTTTCTTGGACGTATAAAACACAGAATATTGCGATATTCTTGTAATATTTTTTGCTTAAGTTTTTAAACTTTGATGGACTATACGTACATAAACTGCTATTCTTACAAAGAAACTGTTCTCATTCTCTGTGTATTCCAAAGATCAACAAATAAACTATACTGTCTTTAATTTAAAAATCGTCTACAATTTTGCCCTATTGCACATGGCATATGCGCAAGAAAATTACAAAGCAAACAATGCATACACTAGAGGTCTGCACGGGCCGGGCTCGGACCGATTTCCAATAATGGCATTCGGGCCGGGCCGGGCCGGACCGGGCCGGACCGGGCCTAGTCACTAACCTTTTCGGGCCGGGCTGGGCTCGGGCCTTAATTTTTTTGCTGGAGTATCGGGCCGGGCCTAACTTTTTTTTTCCGTACAAAGCCGAGACTTATTCCATTCTTCCTAGTTTCCATGGACCAAAATAATCAGTTCCTATTGAATCTTCCTATATGAAAATCCTTTTCTCGACTTTTTATAAATCAGTAATATTTGGCTTTGTCCAAAAATTTCTGCAAAAAAGCATATACTTTTAAGCCGTCATTATTCTACAATTAAACATTAGAATTTATTCCTTTTAAAGAATCGTAGATTACTAGGCGTTTTAAAATAGAATTAAACACACACATACACACTAGGGTGGAGCGAAAAAAATTATTTTTTTAAAATCAAAAACGGGTAGGTGCCAAAAGTTGCTTTATATTAGTACATCAGCTGTGTGAAATTTTACCGCTGAAAAAAATGGCTTGAGTCTGCGCTTTTGCTCCAAAAATCGAGATTTTGGGTAAAATTTGTCATTTTTTGACATTTTTTCAAAAAAATTAAATTCCTACAGAGCTGGTTATTATTTAAAAGTGTTACTTAAACCTTTATATTTATCTGCTTAACATATTTAAACTATAAAACAATACCTTTATTCCGTATAGCTGGAGAAAAACAGACAACTTTTGGTAAGAAAACAGCATTACCACTCTATTGGGAATTCAATGAATTGTTGTTTTTAATACAGCTCTTCTTTTCAAAACTACCTTGGACATACGTCGTGGAGGTGGCTATATCTCATATACCATCCGTCCCAACTATTCAATCATCTTAGTACAGTTTTTTTATTTATGTATTGATTTGTGATTTTCTTTATCAAAATTTGGCAAGTTTTCGATGCATCTGCCTAGTTTATCTGTTCTTTGTATCCACAGGCTGCTGTGATTATCTTAATGTATATTTTTACAGATTACACAAAAAATAACAAAGTAGAGTAATATACGGGAATATTATTAAAGGGATCTATTCGGCTATTTTCTTTTTCAAATTTACATCCAGTTGATGAAAATGATTGGAAATTCTGTTACCACAACATTTTTTCAGTGAATTATATTTTTTTAGGTAATGACCTGCTTCAAAGATGATTTCAGGTATTTCATCTATAAGTATGCCATCATTCATTCTGATTTTGCAGTTTTTTATATGTTGAGGAGCGAGCTGTTTAATGTGATCTCTGGTGATCTTCCGAGAGAATTGTAATGGGAATTTGTCCTGCACGTGCAGAGAAACCGTTGTTGTATATAACTTTTTTTGCATTAGTTTTATGCCGTTTTCTAAGTATTTTCGTAGCCATGTAATTTCCCATTATCTTTTAGATCCCCATTATATAAGTGAACAATATTTGATGGTGAACTGTTCTGGGCATAAACTTATAATGCATAGTACTTTTTGAGAGAATGTACAGACTCTAATCGACTATAAGTACTCACCTAAATTTAGGAGAATTCTATTTGTCGCTGTGAACCATTTTGCATTGGGTAAACTTAGAATTGAGTATAATAGTGGATCATATGCTACTTCAACTCCAGTGAATTTCCTCTGCGTCAATTATTAGAGAAGTCGATGTAAAACGTTATAATCTACATGGATTCACTGGATCAATAAAAAAATCCGTCTACGTACTATTCACTTCCTATTGCAATTTTTTATAAAATAGATACCGTAATTTCGGGTGTATAAGCCGCGGATCAAACAATTCTTTTTCGACCCAGAAATCTTATTTAGTGATTGAAGGCAAATATTTACGGCGATCTAACTAGTTATATTTTTTTCTTAAAAAATTCTGGGTCGAAAAAGAATTGTTTTGTCTGCGGCTTATACACCCGAAATTACGGTAAGTAAAAGATACTCGGAACAGACTAGAAATTTCTGTCGGAGATTGCAAAGCTAATTCATAAGGAAAGCTATTTCTCAGAAGAAATAGGAATTTAGAAAACACCTCGCACACACACACACACACAAAAAAAAGGCCCATAAAGCGAATAAAATTTTCCGCTTTATATAAGCACAGATTGGCAATCAGAGTCGATAGATTCACTTACAAAACATATAATCAAAGTTTATACCGCGGGATATTTTATACCAAATGTAATACACATCTAAAGAATAGGTCTAAAAACTTATTAGAAATTACTCGACTATTAAACAACACAGGCAACGACATAAAACAAATACTAAAACTTCTTTCGAAATATTGTTGCATTACTCGCAAATTTTGTTTGCAATCCTCTGCGACGATCGTCATAATATTAAACTGCCAGCTTCTCAAATTATATTCAATGTAATAGGTACAGTAAATGATGACATACTAGAAATTGAATACAAACAATCAATTTTTAGGCATATCATTATATATATATAATGTAATTGATTGAAAAAATGTTGTGGTAACAGAAATCCCAATCATAATGTATTATTTGTATGAAAATTTAATGAAGATAATAGATTGCTGAATAGATTCAATTAAGAACATATCTAATACATTACTCAGATTCTTCTTCTGTTGTACAAGGTATAAAAATATACCTGAAGCAGGTCACACCAGTAGCATCCAATGTCAGTGTAAACAAAGAAGAGGTAAACTACTTTGATACATAGAAAACTTATGTCCTTCTTCGGGAAAAAAAATAACAATTCAATGCAAAAATGAAACACTGGGCCTAGATTACTGGGTGGCTGAGACGGGTGGGATATGAAACGTAGCCACATCTACGAGTTACATACAGAATAGTTTTGAAAGCAGATAGGTAAGAAATGCATTCAAAACAACATTTCTTTGTATGCTCCAATAGAGAAGTAACGCTGGGTTTTATCAAAAGTTGTCACATATGCTCCAATTATACAGACTACAGATATTGTTTTATAATTTATATATGTTAAGCAGATAAATATAAAGGTTTAACTAACATTTTTAAATAATAAACAGCTCTGTAGGAATTTTTAAATTTTTTTGAAGAAAATGTCAAAAAATGACAAGTTTTACCCAAAATTTCGATTTTTAGAGCAAAAGCGCAGACTCAAGCCATCTTTTTTCAGCGGTAAAATTTCACTCAGTTGATGTACTAGTATAAAGGTAACTTTTGGCACCTACCCGTTTTTGATTTAAAAAATAATTTTTTTCGCACCACCCTAATACACCCCCCCCCCAAAAAAAAAAAATGATTATGACGGAATTTTTTTTAAAACTGGAAACTGAAAGTTTCTTTTAAAATGTTCATCCATGCAAAATGAATACAACAATACGGGAGAAAAAAATACATTAAACATTTACATCTGTTAAGAAGGGAATGCATTTTTTTTCGTTCCAAAGCGATTTCGTCTTTGGAAATTTCACCATATACCGCTTTTTTGATTTTTTGTCTCCATTACAGGGAATATGGATTAATAATACTAGTGATAACTGAAACATTTACATACAGCCAACAAAGATTCATTTAAAAGCATAAATATCGCAGCCTACGGCACTTCTGCATAAGTGGAGATTATAAACATGGAAAAAAAAAACTAATACAATTTTTTTTGGTCAGAACTCTTCCATAAGATTAAAGATCAATGTTCTGTAGAAATTCACTCGAGCCGAGCCGGGTTCGGGCCGAATTTTAAACTTTTTTCCGGACCGGGCCGAGCTCGGGCTGAAATTTTAACTTTCGGGCCGGGCCGGGTCGGGCCGTAATTTTTTGCGTTCGGGCCGGGCCGGGCCGGGCCGGGCCCGGGCCTGGAAATTTCGGTCCGTGCAGACCTCTAACATACACTACTAAACTTTGAAGTTTATCACCTGTTCATTCAAAACAGCAGGCTTATTTTTTTTTCTTTTTGAAATCACAGGAGTATAAGTGTCGCAAGAAGTGTGTTTTGTTAACGACAGGTGATCGTTAACAAAAATTCACCGTAAAAAATAAACTGACATATATACCTGAACCTGAAACTTTTTACACTCTTTTATTTTTGCAAGAAGAAAATGCGCTGGATTCGTGAAAATTTTCGAATTCCTGTTTTTAAAGGATTTTACACATTTTATAAGGTTAAAAATATTTTTACAAAATGTTTGTTTGTATGTCTGTCTCTATGTGATATAAATTTTGTGGGCGCTCTATCTCAAGAACTAATGCATGGAATACGTTTTCATTTTATTTGAACCTTATAAATACACATGCTTGTATATATATATATATATATATACAGGGTGATTCAAAAAAGATGGGCAAAATTTTAAGAGGTGATAGTACACATCAAGACAAACAATATTTAAATAGGAAACCAAGGGTCCCAAAGTCTTCCGAAGGAGATAGGCGCCATTAAAGTTTAGGGTCCAAAAATTCAAATGATTATGAAAAACAGAAAAATTGGTCGATTCGTTTGCGGTTTTCACTAAAATTATTCTTTATGTCAGTATTGTCTTGAAAATAAATTATAAAGATAAATTTCAAAAAATGACGATAGAAGGCGCTTTAGACTTTGGAGCAACGAACAACTATTTTTTACCGTTATTTTTTGCGTCTCATAATTTTTTTAGAAGCTTTGACATAAACTTAAATTTTGATCTCAAAATCTGTGGTTAAGTAGCGCAAACTGAACTGTGTTCAATGGGAGTCGGTAGGTTCAAATTTCAAATGATTATAAAAAAAAAACAGAAAAAATTGGTCAATTCGTTTGCGGTTTTCTCTAAAACCATTCTTGCTCCAAAGTCTAAAGCGCCCTCTATCGGCATTTTTCAAAATTCATCTTCATAATTTATTTTCAAGACAATACTGACATAAAGAATAGTTTTCGTGAAAACTGCAAACGAATCGACCGATTTTTCCGTTTTTTATAATCATTTCAAATTTTGGACCCTAAACTTTGACGGCGCCTATCTCCTTCGGAAGACTTTGGGACCCTTGGTTTCCTATTTAAATATTGTTTGTCTTGATGTGTACTATCACCTCTTAAATTTTTGCCCATCTTTTTTGAATCACCCTGTATATATATATACATATTTGTGTGTTAGAAATATGATTTTATATGTCAATAATTAATTTATAAAAAGCTGGAAATTGCATGTCAAGCGTAGCAAATGAGATGCGTTCGTGCTATAATAAAGTTCTAAAAATATTCAGATTTTGGTGTACTGGATACAGTATTTAGGATACAATATAGTGGCCGAAATCTTCGGTGTGTCCCTGTAAATACTATCTGATTTCTTTCAGCGATGTAGTCGTAAAAAAAGCAGAGGGTATATTAAAAAACAGAAGGTATACATACCCTACAGTGTATACAGTGTAGCTCTTTTGAGAAACAGAGGGTATACAGAGTTCCTTAAAAAATCCAAAGGGTATACGGCGTGTACCCACGTATACCCTCCACTACATCCCTGCTTTCTATTATACAGGAAGTAACTTGTAATAAACCTCAACAACGTACATAAAATGTGAAATAGTTTAATGGTATTATAACGCGCCCCAAACAGTATCTCCCCTATAATATTATGTAATGGAATACTTGTGTGTGGCCCTGAAAATTAATAATAAATATTCTTTGCACCACCGATTGTGCAGAACGTATATTTTATCATACACTTCATAGATACATATAGGTTGTATTACATTCGAAAACGTATAGCATCATTAACGAATTGGAAATTGCACGTCAAACGTGGCAAATCAGGTGCGTTCGTACTACAATTAATTTTATAAATATTCTGAGCTTGATACATTAGCTGTTAAAGTCGTATGCTAAAATGCATGAATATAAAATTTGATACGATTATATATCTTCAATTCAGTAATATGAAAATAATATGCCTTCTTCTTAAATAGGACGTAATCAAGATCGCAAACCTAGATTCATTACTTATCATGGGATATCGTAAAAATGTGTAACTGATTCGAAAACCACTGCTATTTTCATTTTTACTCTGTAATTCTTAGAGATTCTGTTGTGTTACCCTGTATATGATTTGCAGCATTTATACACACAAAGTAATATGCAAAACTATAGTTACACTTAAAAATTCATATCACAACTAAAAATGCACTTCTAGCAAAAATCTGTAACATAGAGTAGTTCTGGTGGAGTATGGTATCCGAAATCTTTTGTGAGTGCCTATAAATACTGTTAGCACTTTCTATTATTAAAGAAGTAACTTGCAATAAAACTGAGCAACGTATATCAACTTAATTATACATGAAATAATTTAACATGATTGAAATACGCAGAAAACAATGTTTTCTCATACATCATTACGTAACGGAATTCTTTTGTGTAGCTCTGTAAATAAATAATGAACGTTTTTTCACCATATATTGCACGGAATGTATATTTTAATACGCTTCAGTAAATGTATATAAATTTTTTTCTGTTTGGAAGGCTGTAACACGATTAAAATGAACTTGAAACATTTTTTATCATTGACGGTAATGTAACGTAATACTTTTGACTGTCCCTGTAATCAAACTATACATCCGATTTTTATAAAATTTGAAAAAACTCGACAAAATTATAGAGCAATTTTATATTTTAAATTTCAAACGATTCGGTTGGGTAGTTTTTGCTCTATTATATGCGGACAGACGGACAAACAGACGAACGGGTGGACTGAACAACGACAATCGGTCTTACGTATATACATAATTACGAACGGACCTAATTATGTATCTTTTAATATGTATTAATCACTTAAAATTTTTTTGGTTGTTTTCGTTTTCGGCCGAAAATAGGATGAGTACCAAAATTCGGTTTCAGTTTCTGTTTTGATCTTAAAAACAGGTTTCAGTTGATCCTTAATTATGATTAACACTTTCATTCGTGTAAATGCAAATAATTTTCTACATTTACACATCTGTATGAATTAATCAAGAGATAACAAATTGCACATTTGATTTCATAAGCTAGGTACACATAAAAAAAGGTAATTTTTTGTTCAAAATGTGTAAATTTTATGACAAGTATGTATTTTAAAAAAATTACTCACTTATGTGTGTACTTACAGTTAAGTTTAAATTAGACTAACACATAAATTCGTGTAAATCCAAGCATTTCTAGCCATTTACACACTTGTGTGAGTTTTTCAAGTGATAAAAAATTACACACTTACTTTCATAGCCTAAATACACATATAAACAGGTAAATTTCAGAAAAAAATGTGTAAATTTTACGACGGGTGTGTAATTTTAGAAATTTACACATATATTCGGATAAAATTAGCTAATTTACACATTTATTTTTTAGAGTGTACTAAAATCATAACTTATTATTCTGACCAGTAAAATTTTATTGTAAATTTTGCATTATTTAACCCGAGCATTTTTTCTTTTACGCATATATTACGGTTTTGAAAAACTAATGATAAAGGATTACAAAATTCTGTAAAAGACATGAAAACCATAGACATTATTTGAAAGTTTTTTTCAAAAATATTGATCAGTTAAGTGGATAAGAACAGGGATAACACATAACCTGAGAAGAACTTAACCTCCTCAGTCCTGATGTCGCCAGTAGACGACACTAAAGAACACCTTTTAAATTAATTTACATCCTTCCAGAATTGTTAAAATTACTGTTATACCTTTTAAACTAATACGTACATATCACAAGAATCGATATACAGACTTTTACATCTTTGGAGATGTTTCATAATAATTTTAAACTAGTTTTTGTGGTCCCTCGTAATATTTGTCTAATGACTGTGGAGGTTAATTTGCTGTGAATTACATCAGTCTTCTTCATGTGTGAGTTTTGTATCTGATCAGTAACGTACTGAAATATCCATTGTCGACCAGATAAAATTCTGCGAGAAATATTAGATTATCCTTGAAAGTCTGTAGGTATGTTTGGGCTGTTTCGCATCTGTCAACAGTAGTTCAAAAATACCGTCTCAAGCAAAATGCTGCTCAAATTGACATTCAAAACCCACTTTGCACTCGTCTAAATTTTCTAGACGGTTCTTTTTGAAGAATAAACCAGTAGTTGAGCCAGCCATCTTAGGCTACCTTTATTCCATTTTTTGTGTCATTGAACATTCCGTAAAATCACTTTATTCTATATGGCATCTGATGTGTTTATAGGACCAATCCATGCTATGACATTTGTGCTCAAGTTCGGTGCTTTTCCATTGTGAATAAAACAAATCCATCGATATATTTTACTTTTTTGCATACCTTTTTATAACAAAATCACAGATTCATTTAGAAGTAAGCAGATTGTCATCGTTTATGTCTATGTCCTTGTCTGAATCTTAGTTAAATCCAATTTGCCTGTCACGAAAAATGAACGCTTCTAATTGGTCAATTGCTTCAAAAAGAATTTGAATTTTAAAGTTTTCATTTTTAGAAACATTCTAATTATTAGATTTTTATAAAATTCTAATGGGACCACATTCGCTCCATACACTTTCAAACAAATTATCAAAATTGGTTCATATTTACGAAAGTTATGTGTGAACAAGAAATACATACAGGTCGAATTTATAATCTCCTCTTTGAAATCCGTTAAAAATTGCAGCATAGAAGCGCCATCTGTAGAGCTATATACGCCAAAAACTAATCAGCTCTAGATTATGTCAAGCTCGAATTGAATCTAAAGTTTTGTGAAATTTCGTGGATCAGTTCTTCAGATAGACAGCTCGCACATTTTTATTTATCACATGCAGACTCACAGAGTCACAATAATAAAAATAGCACAGGCATTGCTGTTACAGCGCCCTCTTCCTGTGATATTTTTACAAATTCAGGATGGACCCAGTAGCAATAGCCAAACATGTACACAAAAAAATTCGTTAAATTCTATGTATAAAGTAGATTAGCTTTTTAGATTTAGATTAGATTTTTAGCACTTTTAGATTTTACAATATCTAAAATGGTATAAAAAAAAGCTTTTTTACAGCGCTCCGTTCTAGAGGTTTTTTTTAAATTCAGAGTGGACTTACTAGTGATAGCCAAACACTTACACAAATAATTTGGTTGAATTCCATGCATAATAGATGCGCAGTTAAGTTCGGGGTTTTTTGATCCATGAAAAATGGAATATTTTCAAGAGAAATAAAAAAATGGTTTAACACTAGAACCGCCATTAGGGGTCAAAATGACCCCTGACAGATCGATAACAGTCGATTCGAACCAGAATTTTCTTCATAAGATATGTTAAATATAGACAATAGAAAAATATACTAATTAAGTAAGTTAAATAGTTTAAAATCAAAATTCTGGTGAGAGACACTTTTTATAAAACTTGAGTAAAATACCCGGCGGTTCTAGTGTTAATGAAAGTATCGTCCGTCGCTAGCTACACATTTTTGCCGTCTTTCTGACAGTACATGAAATTTTTCCTTGACATATAAGCGTTTCGAAATTTTTTGACGGGTCATATTTAATGCCTGCCTAAGTTAATCTTGATTTATCGTTGTAATCTTCCCCCACAAACGCTTTCAGATCGACATCCTCAATTGTTTGGGTTTTCCGGATAAATCGCCACTTCTAAAGCATTTAAACAAATATTCACTGATATTTTCTGAGGGTGCATGTTCATCGTAAGCCTCCTTAACCCTTTCCGGCACACTGTGCCTGGTCTGGGATACCTAATATTAATTCCAAACTTACAAACGGCACCAATAATATTTTAGTAAAATTTAGCTTTTACAATAAAAGCTTAAAGTAAGGAATTCAAAGAATCTAAAAAATTCGTTTGTGAATTCCGATGTCAGTTGATAATTTCTTATTTTACTAACAGATTTTGCCCGTGCCGGAAAGGGTTAACAAACGACGTGCTTCAGCTCCAATACAGATAAAGATCAGTCATCAGATTAAAGCAGAAAAGCAAAACGTGAATTAATCCACGGATTTTTATCTAATTTCAGAACCTCTAAATTCTTGTTACGAACTGGTTCTATTTCGTTTTTTGTATCAATCGCTCAACAGGTATTATCTACTGTGCTGATTTCTTCATGATTCCCGCTATCGCTTTATCTCAAGAACTAATGCACGAATTTCCATAAAGCATCAGATATACTTTGATAAATTTTATTGGTGTTTATGTTTTTGCAATAATCACTGAACAGATGGCACTTTTATGCTGCGTTTTTCCCGATATCCGCAATAGTTTTATTTCAAAATTTATGCAGGGAATTACATGATTTTAAAATCCTCGCGATGGACATAAATTGTCATTTGATTTTTGCACTGTGATAGCAAATTTTGAAGTATTAAAATGTAGGTAGAAGAAAGTTTTGGTGTTGCCACTTCCGCCTAGTTTAATAATTCATATATTCATTCTATGGAGCCCTCTGAGCACGAGTAATACTCGTATTTGGTAGTTTATTCCTTATTAGGTAGAATTCATAAGAAATTTTACCTATTACATTCCCCCCCATATTGGAATTTCTGAAAAAAAAATTTGACAATCTACTCCGATCGTGACCCCTAGAAATCTATTCCATTTCAATACTTTATATCTACTTATTTATATATTATATCATTTTTATGGACACAATAACCGTAATTCTGCACAAATCTCTTCCAAACTGATACATAAAATCGAAGGGCAGAAAATCTCGTACAAGTTTGTTAATGGTCAAAATCGAACCTATCTGTCGATTTATCATTTTCAAACTAGGGAGGATAAAATAACCTCGAATTTTGATTATTAAAAAAACGGTCTTAACGTCTACCCTAGAATTTAAAGTTCGCAATTAATTAAAAGTTATTTTCATAATCTCGGTTACCGTAATTTCGGGTGTCTAAGCCGCGGATCAAACAATTCTTTTTGGACCCAGAAATCTTATTTAGTGACTGAAGACAAATATTTACGTCGATCTAAGTAGTTACATTAGTTTCTAAAAAAATTCTGCGTCGAAAAAGAATTGTTTGATGCGCGGCTTATACACCCGAAATTATGGTATATACATTATACTCCGTAAATTAATTTAGTCTTGAATATAAAAGAAATAGCAGTCAGTGTTATTGTCCTCTTTACGAAAATGCAAAATAAATCTTCGGTTCATATATTCACTTAAATGCATATTGCTTAAGTGTTTGTATAACTAAATTTATTTATCATTGTCAGTTATATTTAAGGCATGGATATTTATTGATAAAAGATCTCGAATTGAGTCGACAAATATTTAACAGTATTTATTGAGAGAAATTTGGCGAGAAATTAAGATTGCTTTGAAAATAAATCGGTGAATGTGTAGCAATATTGTTGCATTATTTTTAATGTTTGACGCCAACCATTAAAATCGATTTGATTATACATAACAATTATAATGATTTTATTGGATACAAGAGGTTTATTTTTCTTCAAGATTATATCATCGAGGTTTATCCCATTTAAACGATTGCATGTTTATAAATAGTCTACAACAGGGCTGTCCAACCTGGCGCCCGCGGGATACCAGAAAAATCTTACAGAAATGAAGACCTTACTGAATCGGCGATAATCGGAGATTTAATCAGGCAAAAATTTCTGTAAAATTTTTCTGGTGTTCCGCGGGCGCCAGGTTGGACAGCCCTGGTCTACAACATTAAAAGGCAATGAGCATGACGTCATTTTAGTTTTATTCGACCAATCCCGCTTTCAAAACACATTTTTTTATGTTTTACTTTTCGTTTAAATATGAAAGATGAACAATCTTTTTGTCTGTAAATCGTTCAATATATTTTTACGACATTTATTATACTGGAATCTAAAGAGAGAAAACAGTAGTAGTAGACCTGTCATAAGAACATGTTTACTAAGAACGTAACATTCTGTGAGATTGTACTTAAGCTGCAATAATTACATATTGCGGGAACTGAGAGGCCAGGAGGTCAAGAACTAACAACCGGTAATGAACCACTTGAACATTATTCATGTTTAATTGTCAATCTGCGCAATATTGTATATGCTTTCTAATTCAGTAATGTCAGATCAGAGACATTTCTTTCCAGTTGTCGTAATGGTTTCATTTCCCTTCCAAAAATGCACTGTTAATAATAGACTAAAAGAATTCCTTCTTAATAGATCATTTTTGTTAAACACTTAAGATAATATATCGCGATGGCATTGCTACGTTTTCAGTAATGAGCAAATGCAACTGAATGTTTATATTGCTTAAAATACAAGTTTAAATTCAACATTTCGCTTCATCTAAGGGTGATTTTGAAATAATGACCAGCACAGCGGGTATAGTCTGCTATTGTATATTAAATGAATTGAAAGTTATTATTACTTCTAAGGAAGGGCCAAAAATTTATGCATCACAGACTTTTGATAAAATTAAAAATGGGCTGAATCGATAAAAATAGGGTTTTAGGGTAAAAAAAAATCCATAATTTCTTCAATTTTCAAAATATCTAATTCCCTTAAACTTAATATAAATTTCCTTAGTACAATCTACAGTTGTTATCCTGACATTTTTTGAATAGTACCAACTCTTGCCGCAAATATAAATAAATAAATAAATAAATAAATAAAATAGGAATAAAAGAGGGAGTAGAAGTAGAAAAAAATCCTAATTTTGTCAATTCATAAGATATTAAGTCCGCTTACATTTTTTTACAAATCATCCTTATATTATCTACAGATTTGTATTGACAAGTTTTTGATATAACGAACATTTACAGAAAAACAAATTAAACAAAAATACATAATGAAGAAAAAATATAGTATTAAAAAAGTTCTGATAAAACCAGCTCTTAAAGAAAATTAAAATTAAAAACTCGTCAAAAGCAGCCAGAAAAATTACTAAATTTTGTTTATCTTTAATACTGAGTTATTGTTTTTTGGTAAATTTATTACTTAACTTCTAAATCTAAATTTTTTGCCTTTGCGCTCGAGAAGTGATTCCGCTGGCCATCATTTTCCCACGGAAATGGGTTTAAGAAATACTCTTTACACCAGTATTTTAAACTAATTTTCTTCGTCTTATCTAATGACCGAATAATCTGCAATTTTAAAAAAGCGAAATGAACTGAATGAGAATCATCTCTCGAATGCAAATGATTAATAATACAAAGTATAAATATTTCAAAATTGTATCAACAATAATTTTTTAACGTATTTGCACCATCATTTAAAAAAAGTACCAAATTAATTTACAATTTTTTAATGTTGATTTGAATAAAAAAGAATTATGTAAGTGTCAGTTATTTTTTATTTCAGTATGTTTTCCCCTTTAAAATCACATTGCAAAAACAATCAAAATGGATAACAAAAAGGGTTCAAAAAGGAAAAACCTTTGTTAATCTTTAAACAGATTCATTGCTAGATCTTCATTTAAAATTTTATTAAGAGTAGTAGAAAAGTTTACTTGAGACAAAATCACCACCAGCAACCCAATTAAGTAGGCTTAAACAGAATACGAGCTGGTAAAACCCTTTCATTTAATTAATCTCTAAATTAGGATTCGATAATTACACTGACAAACTTTTTTTTTATACGTGTTTCAACAAAATAAATTTCGTTTACATGACATTCAATGTAGCTTTCTAACCCAACACAGGACTTAACAAACTAAAATTACACAAATGCTTTAATAAAAAAACATAGTGATTGACAAATAATTCGTTTCATTACAGGATATTCCTTCTTTAATCACAATGTTTAACAAAATATTTGGAGAAAAAAAATATATAATTACATTTAACACTAGTTTAAAAGTTAGCGGTCATTTTGACCGTTAGAAAATGAATTGACACCGGTTCGAAACAAAATTTTTGTTTTTATGAAATTTGTTTTAAATAGACGATGAAAACAAGATTAAATAACTAATTTAAACTGCTTTAAATAAAAATTCTTGTGTTATTTTTTTAATAAAACTTAAGTAAATTTTACCGTAATTCTAGTGTTAATATAAAATTCTATTCAATATAAAAATTGAGAATGAATTAATTTAGAAAATTAGACCTTTGGTAGGTTTGTTAAACTATAAGTTATTTTATAATTGAAACTAGTAATATTTAATGCTCTATTTAATTTTTTATACTTAATAATCCTTTTAATAATGAAAAGTTGTGGAACCTGCGAAAAGCAATCACTATTTATGTCTTCACCAAAAATTGCTTTATTTAACAAGGTTATTAGGCTTCAAGGACTTTCAAGCAGCTTTTCATTAAACAATATTTGGTTTATTTAATTAAAAACGAATATTTCTTTAGTTTTATCGACTAATACTTTAAGGAATTTCTAGTACTAACATATTTAAAATCTCGTTAATCTCTTAATGCGTACGAACGCTGATTAATGACAAAGTTCTAGAGTAGAGGAAAAGTTATTATTCTCAAATGATGGTGAAAATTGAATTTCGGGCAAAGTGGTTGTACACGTGTGTTATGGTGATTCAATAGTTATATTGAAACTGTTTAAATGTGAAATTATAAAAGAAAAGGCCGCAATCACAAATTTCGATATTTTTTTTCATAACAATAAAATGTAACAAGAAGAACATCGTTCAAAACCCAAGTGTATAAACGAATTACATTTTTAGTTTTTTTTATTTTATTAGTACTGATTAACTAAAAGTTTTCACTGATTTTCTTATGAAATTTTGTTCTTCTATTTCGTAAAGTTTAAGATTATTCTTAACAATTTATAAATGTTTGAAGTAAAAAAGAATACTAATCATTTTATAAATCTCAAAGAACTTTTAATTGTTTTAAAATCAACCCTTAGAGCTCCGGCAGTATTAGCGGATAGGCAGAAGTGATTCCGCATCTGACAGGATCTTTTTTTTAAGTAATTTTAAATTTACACCATAAAAATTTAGTTGCTTTTTCTTTTAATTTGTTTTTGAGAATTCAGAATGTCTAATTAAAAAAATGAGTAACGTATCATGACGTGCGCTGCGTACGTCATTGAGCGCAAGAAATTAAAATTTAATACTGCATATGTTTCATTATAAAGAAATTCTTTCCTGTTTAACAATTGCATCATATGTGATTTTCTGTTCTATTCGAGAGTGTCTATTTTATTTTATTCGCTGAACTTTGCGTTCTTTCTCTAATACTCCGTTGGGCAAATATGTATTAAAAATATTTCTTATATGTATTTGACATCCAAACTTACTCTTGATGAAACCAATCAATGATATTGCGATAGCATTACTGATGGGTCTTTGGGAAAATTGTATTATTTACAAATACTTATATATTTCTTTCGCATTTCGATATTCAGAAAAGTAAGACGTAGATTTAGCTCTTAACCATTAAATGCATAGGATAGAACGCGTTCCAAAAAATGCGCAATTCAAAGAATCATAATTCATACCAGAAAAATCTAAATAGTAAATTTTTCTTTATTTAATTACGAATGGTCTATCATTAAGTAAAGTGAAAATTGCTCTTTTAAATTTCTGGTGAGAATACGGAATGTGTGAATAAAACCCCCAATAAATCGGAAACACTTATGGTATCGAAAATGATACAATATGCATTTAACCCTTTCCGGCACACTGTGCCCGGTCTGGGATACCTAATTTTAATTCCAAACTTGCAAACGGCACCAGTAATATTTTAGAAAAATTTTGCTTTTACAATAAAAGCTTAAATTAAGGAATTCAAGATATTTAAAAAATTCGTTTGTGAATTCCGGTGCCAGTCGATAATTTCTCCTTTTAGCACAGATTTTGCCCGTGCCGGAAAGGGTTAAGGGTTAAGATTAGAAATGATAAAAATATTTGCATGTTTAAAACATAGATACATGGAAGGAGCAAGGGTAAACAATCACCTCTTCGTGAATTAAAAAAGTGTGTGTTTTTACAAATTAAATAATTAAACTAACAAGAATTAAATCATTAAACAAAAACTTCTATGCATGTAGTCGCTAACATATATGCATCGTAAAACATATGTTTTAAACATGCAAATACATATATTTGCATATTTGAAACATAGATTCATGAAAGGAGCAAGGGTAAACAATCACCCCTCCTTGTATTTTCAAATTTAATTAACTAAACTCTCTTTTTTTCTCGTGAATTAAAAAAGTGTCTGCTTTTACAAATAAAATCATTAAACTAACACGAATTAAATCATTAAACAAAAACTTCTCATGATGCATTGTCTAGCGACTCGCTCCACCAATCGAGGGAGGCGTATATATATATATATATATATATATATATATATATATATATATATATATATATATATATATGCATATATATATGTATACATATATATATATATATATTCGAATATCTAGTCGTCGGAAACTAGTCTTCATTCCCGTATGTTATCACTTAAATATGTGTCAGGTTCTGATGCCACCTCTGCTAAAGAATGGAATTTCCGCTATTTCTCTATTTCAATATTTCGTATTGTATGGCTGTGTACCAGAATTTCCAAGGTGACATTCCTTCTTTGTGGAAAGGGGAATTGCCAGTTAATCCTATGCAGGTGGTGAATAAGAGAAAGAGAAGATTGCTGAGAGGCATGTCCAGCTGTCAGTGAGGTATACGGATGACGAGCAGATGAGCAACATGTCACTAAGCAAGAAAGGAATGGAGGATGTGTCCAATGAATGAGCTCCAAAGGGGGTTGAGATTGGTGTGACCCAGTGATTTGGGAAGAGCAAGGCTTGTCTCAGGGTAGTCAGTCCGTCCCTGGGTTTCGTACCTAGAGGGTGTTCCGTGTTGTAGAGCGTAAGGAGTGCGTTTCTGGAGAGGAAAGGACACAGACGTCCTGGTGTTTAGTGCGCTGGGCCGAGAAGTGCAGGCCGAATATACTTGTGGTCTAAGAGTCAAAGCTGATCTCCGATAAATTGAATCTAACGTGCATTGAGTGTGAGGTGGAAAGTGTAACTGGAATAGTACACAGCCAATCTTTACTGTATTTAATTTAATGTTGAGCCGGATCACCTATATCTGAGTTGTAATTGTATATAATTGTAAATAGCGTATTTAGAGTGTACATATATTCTTAATAAACTGATAGTTCAGTTAAGTGACAGCGTCAGTAGTCATTAACACAATCCTCACAGTGGGTGACCGATATCACCTAGTAATATCGGTGGTGGCAGCTATATCTACCACGGACTTTCTTCAAAGTTGTGTGGACTGAGAGGAACGCCCGACAAATTGGTGGCAGCGGTGGGATAGAATCGCCTGAAATCAGTGACCAGCGAGCCGTGTTACAGTGTGTTAGCGCCGGAGTACCCAGTGGAATTCTTGCGTGGTAATGCCGTATCGTCGAATGTGTGCTAAAGTGTCGTGCCGTATCGTCGAGTGTGTGCTAAAGTATCGTGCTGTATCGTCGAATGTGTGCTAAAGTGTCGTGCCGTATCGTCGAGTGTCTGCTAAAGTATCGTGCCGGATCGTCGAGTGTGTGCTAAACTGTCGTGCCGTATCGTCGAGTGTGTGCTAAGGTATCGTGCCAGATCGTCGAGTGTGTGCTAAAGTATCGTGCCGTATCGTCGAGTTTGTGCTAAAGTGTTGTGCCTGTGCCGTATCAGTATTAGAAAGAACTAAACTGTTGTGCTTTTTAGCCGCTACATCGTGGAACTACCTGTGATTAGAAAAGTACCCCAGCAAATAAAGTATAAGGTAAGGTGTTTTGATCATATCCTTCTACTGACATCTCGAACCAAAATTTGTTGTTGTATAATTAATAGTAATTTAAGTAAATTGTCTATATTATTTATGTGTTTTATCAATACTTCCTACCTATAAAGTGTTAATAACCATATTGGCTATTGTTTTAAGGAAAGGTCATAATAACTTGAGCTAGTATTGACTGTCTATAATTCTTTTTACTAACTGTGTTAATAGTAGTTGGAAGGAATAATTAAATTTACTTAAATTTAAATTACTGTGAAAGTAATATTTAAATGAAGCAAAACTTAAACAATATTGCAAGTTTAAGTGTGAAGAGTGTATAATAACATTTGCTTAGAATTTTAATTGGCCAACAGTAGAAAAAAAAGGCTCAAAAGAGAGCCATAGTGAAAAAAAAGGCTCAAAAGAGGGCCATAGTGAAAAAAAGGCTCAAAAGAGAGCCACAGTGAGGCAAAATAAAAGTAAAGATCTTGTGATCAAAATATTATATTTGTTTTAAGGGTGAGAACTACTATTGAATTTGGAAATATTGTAGTGAGGATTATTATAGAAATTTATATATGCATGTCTTACAATTTTTCTTTATGTGGATCTTTTGATTGACATCAGTACTTCTATTCAATTTCAACGTATCAGTATCATTATGTAAATTGTATGTTGTTATCTAAGTGTATATATTGGAATCTATATTGCATAGTAGTCAAATCGAATTACTGTTTTACCTTTTTGTTTTATTGGAAGTATATTGTGTGATATCAATGGTTGAGTAAAATTAGAGTACTCAGTAGGTTAATTAGAAATGAAATGCATTGATTATCTGAAGGGTATTAATTAGTTTAATAAGTGGAGAAATATCTGTACTAAGTTAGAAATTTAGGAAATATTAATTTGGTAGGTATAAATATTATTGTAGGGTGGTAATAACAATCGGTGAAGTTAAGGATTTCTTATTGAAACTAAAAAAGGTGGATCTTCAGGGGATAGCCGAAGAATTGGGTGTTGAATTCACGGAAGATGATACTAGAATTCAGCTTAAGAAAAAGATAATGGACAGTGAGGAGTATGACGAGGGGGTTGTTAAGGAATTATCTGACGCTATTGTTGCAGAACGATTAGAGCGCGAAGAAAAGCAGGCAAAATTAGAGCGCGAAGAAAAGCAGGCAAAATTAGAGCGCGAAGAAAAACAGGAAAAATTAGAACGCGAAAAGTTAGAAAAACAGGAAAGGTTAGAGCGTGAAGAAAAACAGGAAAGGTTAGAACGCAAAAAATTAGAAAGAGAAGAAATTGTTGAAAAATTAAGAATGGAACATGAATTAGAAATGGAGAGACTAAGGGTCCAAGGATCGGCAAATAATTCTAATGTCTCTAGGGAATCTAATAATGAAAGTAATGTAGAAAAATTGATCAAAAGTGTGAAAACTCTATCTATCAAAGTACCGGACGGGACTGAGGGATGGAATTTATTTTTCAACAGTCTAGAAAGGGCGTTCAAAACTAAAAATGTACCGGAAAACCAGCAGGCCGAAATTCTACTAAATATGTTAGGAGATAAGGCAGATAATTTGTTAATTTATACCACTACGGAACAAATGGAGAATTATGAGGAGTTAAAGGAGTTAGTTCTAAGGAAACATGAGCCGACACCGAAGGCATGTTTGGAAAATTTTAAGAAGGCTAGGAGAAACCAGAACGAAACTCATGTATTATTTGTATCGCGTTTAATAGCGACATGGGAAAATTATTGTAAGATTAGAGGTGCGGACTCTTATGAAAAGGTGAACCAGTTAATAGTTACGGATAAATTAGTAAGTACGTTAGATGAAGATACTGCGTCATATATTGGGTTAACTCACCAAGGTAAATGGTTAGAAACTTCTAAAATTGCTAAAGAATGTGACAATTATTTTGACGCTAAACATAAGTCTTACGCCGTTACGTATAAAAGTTTCAAAGGTAAAGATAGGCACGTAAACAATGAAAAGATGAGACCGAGGGAGGATAGCAAAGTTAATAATAATTGGAGGCAAAACGGGAGTAATGAGACTAGTTCTTTTTCGGATAGGAAAATAGATTTTAAGAAACCTAGTGATGCTTCAGCGCCTAAGTGCTTTAAATGTGGTTTGAGAGGTCTTTACCAACGTTTTTGTAATAAAGTGGGTAATGAGGGAAATAATGGTAATAAAGGGCGAGATCCGAAAGCGGGTGTGCATAAGATTGTGGTAAAAGAAAACAAAGAGTTACCTAATGGAGCTATTGTGGCGAGAATATCGGCAAAGGCCGAACAGAGGACTAATGTTATTGGTGAGAAATTAAATAAACTTGAGAAAATTGAAGTTAGTGTAAATGGGCAAAAAGCAAAGGGATTGGTTGATTCTGGATGTGAAATTAGTGTTGTGCATAAAGATTTGGTACCGGAAGAGAAATTAAAAGGAGCGGGTAGTATTTATTTACAAGGGTTATTCGGTGAAGCAGTTAAATCGCCGTTGGTTAAACTACCGTTAGCTATTAGGCAATTCGGACAAACTAATATAATTCATCAGGAAGTACTTTGTGCAGTGACTGATAATATTAATGAGCAAGTAATTTTACATCCCGAAGTGATTAATGAGTTGTCAGGTGTCAACCGCGAGGAGCCATTGCTAGAGGCCCAAGAATTAGAAAGTTCAGAAATTATTATTGATAATATAAGTGTAAAGGATGATATGAGTAACGATAGTTGTAATGTTTACGAAATAGAAGCGCGGTCGGAAAATGTACAAACTCAGAATACGGAAAAAACGGAAGTGGAGAAAGGTAATAAAGCTATTGTTAGCAATTCAGATATGTTTAAGGAATCCCAATTAGAATGTAAAGAGTTAGAGAAAGCTTGGGAATTAGCTAAAGTGGATAAGGGGGATTATTATATTGTAAATGGCTTATTATATCATAAAGAGAAATTGTTAGGCGAAACTATAGCGCAATTAGTAGTACCCAAAGTAAGAAGGGAAGAAATCTTAAAATTAGCGCATAGTTTGGTATTTGGAGGGCATCATGCAGCCAAGAAAACTTTACAGAGAATCAGGTATTCATTTTATTGGGAGGGGATGGCGAAAGAAACAAAACAATTTTGTGAGTCATGTTTAGACTGCCAATTGACTAGAGGGGTTAAAGTAAATGATAGAGCTCCTATTTCCCCAGTATCGCGGCCGGAACCCCCATTTCAGGTGGTTAATGTTGATTTAATTGGGCCTATTGATCCTAAAAGTTCACAAGGGCATCGGTATATACTAACTTTAATTGATCAACATACCAGGTGGGCGGATGCGATCCCTCTAAAAAGTTTAACTGCTAAAACCGCGTGTGATGCGTTACTTCAGATATTTATGAGGACAGGAATTCCAAATATAATTGCCTGTGATAATGGAACCAGTTTCACTGACGACTTAACAAAAGAATTTGAGAAAAGGTTAGGTGCTAGTCCAAGATTTTCGACCCCACAGTATCCACAGTCTAACGGGCTTGTGGAACGATTTAATCAGACCCTTAAACGTATGTTACATCATACTATTAGAGAAGAAGGGAAAAAGTGGCATGAACAAATACCATTTGTATTATGGGCGTATAGGGAAGTCCCAAATTCTACGACGGGAATCGCACCTTTCCAGTTATTATATGGTAGAACGCCGGAGGGTCCGTTATCGATTCTCAAGTCACCCTGGCCAGGAGAAAATAAGGGGGCGCAGTTAGATACTACGCCGATTCATGAGTATTTGAATAAACTTAGAGGACGTTTAGAAAGAGCCGCAAATGAGGCAAAATTATCATCCGAGGTGCAACAAAATAGAATGGCGTATCATTATAATTTAAGGTCAAAAGAAAAAACGTTTGAAGTAGGCGATAACGTAATATTATTAATCCCCGATTCAACTAATAAATTATATTCTAGGTAGCAAGGGCCGGCAACCATAGTCGAAAAACGAAACCAACATTCGTTTATAGTTGAGTTAGCTGACGGGAGTAGGAAGCATGTGCACCAAAACAAAATACGAGAATTTATTGCTAAATGTAATATAGTTAATATTGTTTTCGAGGGTGATGAGGCATTTGGAGAAGTTGGGGAAATTCCTATTTTGAACCGGGATCAGGAAGTAGAACGAGATATAGAGAAGTTCGAAATAAAAGGGTTATCTAACAATCAAGTCAAAGATATAAAGTCTATTTTGAGGGAGAATAAAGAGGTGTTTTTGGGTCCTGTACGACCAGCGGATGTAGGAGAACATCGTATTGATCTTAAACCGGGGGTGGAAAGGAAAAAGCCAAAGATATATAGTGTACCGGTAGCTTACAAAGAGGAAGCAGATAGGCAGATTCAGGAGTTATTAGAATTAAATCTAATCGAAGTGTCAAATGCTGAAATTAGTCATCCAATTGTTTGCGTGGCGAAAAAAGACGCAACTGTTAGACTTTGTATAGACTATAGAGCGTTAAATTCGGTAACTCAGGTTCCAACCTTTGCGATGAAAGACTCTCAAGAAATCATGTATACCGCAGGGGCGGCTAAGTATTTATCATCGATTGATTTATTGAGGGGTTATTGGCAGATTAAGATGGCTGAGGAGTGTAAACATTTGACAGCTTTTACAACGCATAACGGAACTTATCAGTGGCGTACTATGCCTTTTGGATTATCAGGGGCGGCCGCCACGTTTCAGAAAGATATGAATGAGGTTCTTCAAGGTCATCGGAGGTATGCGGAAGTATATATTGATGATGTCATCATTTTCTCCGACACCTGGGAAGAGCATTGTGAGCATGTTAGGGCTGTCATTGAAGAACTTAAAAGCAGAAATTTTACGATTAGGCTAGACATTAATACGATTAGGCTTGACAAGTTTTTAGGTCATGTAATTGAAGGTGGAACGCATGCACCTGATGAGGAAAAAATAGGAGCAATAAGGGATCTAAAGAGACCAAAAACTAAAAAGGAAGTCAGATCTGTTTTGGGATTAATGGGATTTTACCGATCTTATATTCCAAATTATGCCGAAATTGCTATACCATTAACCGAATTAACCAAAGGGAAGGTTAAAAATTCTGTACCATGGGATAAAAGGGCAGAAAAAGCATTTAATACTCTTAAAGATGAGTTATATAAAGTGACGAGTTTGGCTACACCTATCGTAGGCCGGCAATATCAGCTCCACGCAGATGCTTCCGATCGGCAGTAGGGTGTTGTCTTACTCAAAAAGATGAAAAGGGTCAGTATAAACCGATAGCTTTTGCCAGTCAGAAATTGTCAGGGGCTCAACGTGCTTGGCTGAGTATAGAGAAAGAGGCTTGGAGTGTTCTCTTTGGGTTGCGAAATTTTGAAAAATGTGCCTATGGATCTCAAATTGAGATCATTACGGATCATAATCCATTAAAATTCCTCACCGAAACAACCCCAAGATCACCCAAACTCACTAGATGGGCACTCACTAGATGGTATATCTCATCGTCCAGGTGCTCAACATTTGAATGCTGATGCAATTTCTAGGATACATAGAAAGAGCTGGGAAGAACAACCAGTTGTAAGCCCATCAGCATCAACGACCCAGTAGTGGACAACCTTAAATGGATGTCATCACACATTTATTTTTTTTTGTGCATTTGTAAATATTTTTCAATTTTGTGTTTATAATAGTGTATTAGTACATGTATCGTTTATGTAATATTAATATTAGTACAAGGTTCAGTAGAGATGTCAGTGGATAATGTTCAGACACCTGGAAATACCTATGTAATAAGCATAATGAAGAAATCTGTAAAGAAACTATTGAACTCTTCTGCAATATTACGTTAGGTTTGGGGAAAATTAGCCCCTAAAAGGCATATTTTCCGCTAAGGTGTGGGGTGTCAGGTTCTGATGCCACCTCTGCTAAAGAATGGAATTTCCGCAATTTCTCTATTTCAATATTTCGTATTGTATGGCTGTGTACCAGAATTTCCAAGGTGACATTCCTTCTTTGTGGAAAGGGGAATTGCCAGTTAATCCTATGCAGGTGGTGAATAAGAGAAAGAGAAGATTGCTGAGAGGCATGTCCAGCTGTCAGTGAGGTATACGGATGACGAGCAGATGAGCAACATGTCACTGAGCAAGAAAGGAATGGAGGATGTGTCCAATGAATGAGCTCCAAAGGGGGTTGAGATTGGTGTGACCCAGTGATTTGGGAAGAGCAAGGCTTGTCTCAGGGTAGTCAGTCCGTTCCTGGGTTTCGTAACTAGAGGGTGCTCTGTGTTGTAGAGCGTAAGGAGTGCGTTTCTGGAGAGGAAAGGACACAGACGTCCTGGTGTTTAGTGCGCTGGGCCGAGAAGTGCAGGCCGAGTATACTTGTGTTGGGAGAGTCAAAGCTGATCTCCGATAAATTGAATCTAACGTGCATTGAGTGTGAGGTGGAAAGTGTAATTGGAATAGTACACAACCAATCTTTACTGTATTTAATTTAATGTTGAGCCGGATCACCTATATCCGAGTTGTAATTGTATATAATTGTAAATAGCGTATTTAGAGTGTACATATATTCTTAATAAACTGATAATTCAGTTATGTGACAGCGTCAGTGTTCAGTAACACAATCCTCACAGTGGGTGACCGATATCACCTAGTAATATCGGTGGTGGCAGCTATATCTACCACGGACTTTCTTCAAAGTTGTGTGGACTGAGAGGAACGTCCGACAATGTGCATTAATGGATCATTAGTTTCTTAAGAAATAAATTACCGATTTTTGATTGAACCATGAAATGGTTTATAAAAGCACTACGTTTCACTTCTACGCAGAGTGTGAATGGAGACGAGTTCGAATCACTTGAACGTTGATAGAGTTTTCTCTAGCCAGGAAGCTGTATTTATAATTAATTCTATATTTTATTTATTTTATTTAACTAATGAACTCCCAAAACGATTTAGGGAAGCATCTTGGAGAAAAAACTATTTGCAAAATTTAAAGCATTCAAATAATTCTATAAAGAGTTATAGCGGGCAACATCTGCGGGCATATAAATCCTCAGGCTATAATAGCCTGTGAGCTACAACTTACACATAAACATTCGGGGAAATCAGTCGCAGTAAATGGAACAGTTACATGAAACTTTTTTATAAAAGTTTATTTAAATCTCGGAAACATATTGGTGTCTGAGACTTAAAAAGATAAAACATGTTTTTCGGAATTGTTAGTAACTCGGAAAAGATTATAGCATATTTTCGTTTGTGGTTACATTATATTTTAAATAATCATCACTGTAATTTATTACGCATAGTATGTAATGTCTAAATATGTAAATACTATGTAATACAGGGTTCGCACTGTTCCTAAAATTTTCGTACTTTCCTACCACAATTTTTAAATGGTAATATTTATTGCGCAATTCTATAGTAGATCTTCAACGGACCATCCATGAAGATTTTTGATTTAAAATACTGGTAGCAGCGTGTGAAAATTTTAGGAACAGTGCGATCCCTGGTAATATGTAAGTATGTAAGTTAGTAAGGTGATGTATGAAGTATGTAGAGAACAGTGTTAAACTATCACCATTTAAAATTTAGAACTTATTTGTTCATATCAGTTAATATGGCTAGTAAACAAATTCTTAAAAAAAAGTTTTTTTTTGGCATATTTTCTATTGGAAATTAAATTTAGCTTCTTCTTTATTTAAAGTTTTCATATATTTTTTTATAATTATTTATTACAATAACTAATGTTTTAATAAAACAATGAATTAAATTATTGCACATGCTAACAATTAATGATATTTCAAATATAAATTATTATTAGTTACTCTTTTAACTTAAACTAAAACTAATTCATCCTACATTAAGCCTCATCATGCCATATTAATGTACTAAATCTGAAATGATATTGTAAGTTATTAAAAATATTCGTTTTCCTTAACGAAATAAACCATACTGTTCCGAAAATTGAACGTATGTGTATTTTCAGCCAGTGCTGATATGGAAATTTTTTAATAATGCAATATAATAAGTATGTTGATAAATGGTAACCTTTGTTTTCGATATTTACTATGGAATATTACAATTTACGAAACTTGTCTTAACAGCATGTCATATATTAGGAAAATGAAATCTTTCATATGCTATTGAATGATTAGCTTCAAGGAAAAGCATTATTCACCCTACTGCTATAAATTAATCACATCAATCATAATGTTTCCAAGTTAAAGGGGGACTGCCAAGTGATAAATCTAGTTTATAGAGCTCAAAGTTGTTTGAAATAAGATTATCAAGAACTATGTAGTTTAACTGTTTGACCTTGCGCCTTTACAAACTAATTTGGTGTTTAAGAACTTTTCAGCTATTTAATCTATATTCGCTTGAACTTTGCGTCGCCTTTGCAATAAAACACATTTGTTGCAATACATTCTTTAATATAGTCTGTCTTAGAAAAGTTTTAAAGTTTTGTCTATTATAAAGATATGAATTGAAGAAGAGTGTAAAGAGGTGTTATGTAAGAAGAAATAAATTTAGCTTTAGTAAATCTTGCACATCTTTTCATTAAATAAAGCGAGAAATACTTTAAAAATTAAGTGGTAAGAATCGGTCATTTCTGGCACAGCGCTTGCATCACTTCTCATAACACAACTTTCTATATAGGTCATATAATAAAATTCTACATCAGAGGATGAAAAATTGGTACAAAAATGTAATTAAATAAATTTTGTTCAATTATTACTATTAAATGAAAAGTTATAAACAAATAAACAAAAAAGTAACACAATTTCTTATATTAACATGAAATACCTATTTGTTATTTGAATGCAGCAATAAGCATCAGCGTTTAGAGAGCCGATTTTGGATAAATATTCCCTTTTATAACAAACTTTAAGCGTAATCAGATATTCATATAATTACCTAATGCCTTTAATAACAATCAACTATTTAACGTTGAGTCAGAAGACATAACATGAGTATATAACACGTTTTCGTATAAAAATATACGTTAGTCTTAAATTCAAAATACACTACCCGAATATCATTTAGCTGGAAGACGCTTCTACTGAATATTTTATGAGTTAAAAGATTTAACTGAAGTATATCTCTTTACTTTAAGTTAGAAATATTTATTTCTGCATAGAGATAAATGTTTAATGTGAAGTTTACAAAATTCCTTCATTCCCATTTAAGATAAACCCGAAATTTCTTCTCAAAAAGAATGTATTAAAAGATATTTGCTAGTTCATCAGTCATTGTTATCATAAATATTGAAGGAACAGATGTAATATGTCTGGTATGCTGGAAAACATTATCATCAAAGCGATGTATTTCAGAATACTATAGAAATGTGTTTTCCAATGGATATTACAAAATGAATTTTCAAGACATCGTTACTTACCCCGTTGTGCAACATGCAGGATTGTCTTGATATAAGATGCTTTTATGGTAATTGCTTTACAGGAAGTAGTAAATATCTTCTATATTTTAAATTACCTAGTCTAGAAATTGGAAGCTGTGTTTTAATTTATTGATGATTTTTTAAACTATTCTTTTCTTTTGTAAACAAATTTTAAAAGTTGTATAATAATTTAATTTTTGACAGAAATTAATAATATTCAATAACACATTTATTCATTTATTCTGTATGTCCTTGTAAATGCCGATAAATGCAAGGTACACTATATGCTACAGTAACCACCTTATAATGCATCTGAGTATTGTATATCTATTCCATTATGTTTAAAATAGTATAACATAATTAAAATGCACTTAAATCAAATGATTCACCGCTTTAGAGCATATTTAATGGAACACTTTGAGAAACTGTGTAAACAATCTTTAGCTCATTGAAGGATGGTGAAATAAATATATCCCGTTAAATTTAAATTGTGAAATGCCGCATTAACACCAGAAATTTAGACTGAAAAGTTTAATTATTTTAAATACTTTAAGAGAAGCTTTTAATTATTTTGAAGTAAATTGGTTTTTAAATTCTGGTGCCATTTCATGAATTCATGCGTTATGCGAATAGAAGTACATTTCTCCTGAAAGGGTTAAAGCTATAAAATTATTTTTGATGGATAACATATTACAGAAAACTTGAATAATATTTATAAATTACGTTGTAATCAGAATATATTTATAAGAAAGAGCACGGATAGATGTCATACAGTCAAACGGAATTTAAAAGCGCTTTTCAACTTTGCTGAAATGTGTTAGAAGCACACTTAAAGAGTTCTGTAAGTTTTAGGTGGATTCTGCATATTTACAAGTACAGATATATTCAGGAACCTGTAGACTTAAAAAATATATTTAAAAATACAAGACTGTTGCAGATGATCGGACGCGGAGCTCTTTGAGCTCTCGTGGGTGAATTTTTCCCCACCGGAATATTGGACCAAATTTATTTCAAAAGAAATTAAAGCATCTTGTGTGCGTGCGCGTGTGTGCTTAATAAAAATCGAATCTTTTATTTGCAAAATACTGGTTCAAATGTCACATTTGGATATTTTGAAGATATTCACCCTCAGAGCTTAACGAGTTAAATGGTATTAACAGTAGAACGCCCGAATGGAGTCGAATCGACTCCAACTATGTGATTAAATTTCAATTCGAACCAGAAAATTTTCCTTGAAATGATTTAAATTTAATCTACGTAGATTTACGTTAAATAAATCAATTAAATAATTTTGAATAAAAATTCTGGTGAGAAATATTATTATGAAACTCGAGTAAAATTTTCGGGCGTTCTAGTGTTAAGCATAAAAAGGATTGCAGGAGATCTTGGCAGAAATCCAATCATGATAGTAGTAGATAAACCCATAGATGCCAACAACCCTTAATTATTCTGGAGTATGATTCATGACAAACAAGTTTCCTACCGGAAACTTTATTTAATGCATTTTGTTATAAACACTTCCCGATTTTAAACTTGTTCGCACACTACGACCTAATTAACCTTCCTACCATGTTGAAATTTTACCAAAACTTGATGAAAATATTTCACACCAGAATTTTTATTTAAATCTATTTAACATACTTATTTAACTTAAATCTTCTTTTGTTTATTTAATTTACTTTACGAAAAAAATTCTGGTTTCAATTGAATGAAACTCATCATAGGACTAGGTCGATTAGACCCATTCAGGGTAGGAAGGTTAAGAGATGTTGTCATATCGTCACCTGAGAATAATAAGGTTCTATCTGTGTTTTTTTTTTTAATGACTTGTCGATATAGAGAGATTCTATTTGTATCCATGAAGGCATTTTTGCATCAAAATGATGTTATATAAAATTTATATATGACCTTACAATTATATTATGACATTATTTTAATCCAGAAATGCCTTCATTGATACAAATTGAAAATTTTTATCTCGATAAGTCATTTTTTTCAAAAACACAGACAGAATCTGACTATTCTCAGGTGACGATGTATGTACAAGCCAGACAATCATAAGTTAAATAGATATATTAAATTATTTTAAATGGAAATTCTGATGAAGAACATTTTTATAAAACTTGATATTTGAAACAAAACAATAAAGATTCTTGGTCTTTAATCCTCTGAACCCTTTGAGGGGTTGTATCCAAATGTAGTAGTACGTCCAATTTCGTGTATTATATAGTGATACTAATCAATGAATATATGGATACAACCCTTCTTGTTTTTGCTTCTTTTTGGTAATAACGGACTTTCAACTTATGCTATTGACAATTATTTTCAGAATTTTCAAGCTATGATTTCGGGACTTTTACAAAAGTTGCTCTATACATTTAGCTAATATAATATGCAAATGCAATTTTAATATCGTTGACGCCTTCGCAGTGAAAAATTATTTAGTAAACCTACTCATTTTTCATACAATTTTTGTTATTTTTATTCATTCTAATTACAGGGCTTTGTGTGCAATATTATATGTCATATTCTCAGAAAAGAATGTTAATTTGTATTAAGAAATCTGCAAATTATAAGCAATAAACTTGGCAAAATTTTAGTCCATTTTTATAAAAACCCTTAATTTCTCTACGAGTATATATGCTATTCGCATAAAAATGATCACAGTTTATTACAATAAGCCACTTAATCACAATCTGCAGTTTGAGAGCTTTTGCTAAATTAGTTTTGACAGGGTTATCCAAAAGATATTCATTCTTTTTTAATTTGTTGGCGGTCCCCTATAGAGTTTTGGGAAAAAATCTTCATGGAAATGTATGACATGTACTATTATATTTATACACTAAGAGTTTCGGATAATTCCTCATGTATTTTTCTAGATATTTAACAAAACGTCTTAAATCGCAAGTGGACGCTCATCAATGGCCATGTAGTGTATCTTGAAGTAAACAATCTCATGCTCAACTAACATGCTCATAAGACTAACTTGCTGGAATTAACATTTTGTTCAAATTAACGTTATTTTTCTCTACTCCTGAGCAAATAATTTCTGTTTTTAAGCTGAAAATGTTTATTTTCGTACACTTATTTTCTTTTACATGGCTAAAATTAACAAACAGAATGATTTTTATGTAATAATTTTTTTATATTCTTTTTTAAAACCTTACATTTTATTAAGTGTTTACTATCGATGCAGAACCATAATCACTATTGGACAATCCTGTCTAATAATTGTTCATATGATTTTTTGTCTAATAGTGCATTTAAAAAAATACAATATAATATAATTTTCGTTCTGTATGTCTTCTGTTGTCTGTCTTCCGAATTATAATTTCTATATTTCGTAAACGCACTTGGATTATCCCGCAAGTGGCATGATATTGAGGTTTACTAAAGGTATGGTGTTTCTATGTCAATATGGGGTGCAAAGCTATTTCAGCTCGTTTACTGGGATGCAAAAATTAGTGTTAAGTTTTTTTATGTATGGTAAATTGATTTTTTCAGTGTATTTTAATGATTTTACACTACTAAAACATAATGAGATAGATAAGCATTATTATCAAGCTATTTATGTTACTAGAAAATCTACAGGGAGGCCAAAAATTATTTCGAAACGGTCCTAAAGTTTAATTATTCGCACTGTTCCAAATAAAATAATGACAGCAAAGAAATTTGGAAGCCAGATAAAGACGGCCGTCTCAGTATCGATCGTATGAAGAACAATAAAAATGTCGGAAGTTCCTAAAAGTATGAAATCACGTCGATGTTCATTCTTAAAATCTGGCAGTAAAAAAGGCCGCTTTCTGTTTGCAGAGAAACATCTGAAACAGCAAATGAATTGGTATAAAATTATATTCAGTGCTGAAAAAAGTTTAATTTCGATATTCCAGGTGGTATTCATTCATATTTTTCATGGCCTTTAAAATGAAAAAGACGTATGTTAAAAGCGTCAATTAACCATTTAAGTGCCACAGCAGATTGGCGAGTGGTTAGATAAAAACACAGTCAATATAGATGAAAAATACCGGTATTTTGTTAAAGATAAATTCAGTTTATAAAATCTCTTTATATTATTTGAAATATTTTCTGTAAGAAATTACTGGTAGTTTTCTCTTTTCTTGACTGTGTTTTTCCCGGTTTTCCCTGACCACTCGCCACCCTGCACAGACGTATATATCCGTCGCGCATAGTCGATGCGTTATTGCCACAGACGTATATATACGTCAGTCCAAAATATTGTCCTTTATACTGCGCTGTACCAGTAAAACCACTCCCACGGCTTTGGAATTAAAAAAAAGAAAAAGAAAAAAGACTTTGAAGGTGTTTTTGAAAGACTGACCTATTTCAGAGAAGAAGGGGTAGAAGGAACTACCTTCATAAAGGCTATCGCACTGAGCTAGTGACGTGAAAATACTAGCGGATGTTTTTCCATATTTGACAAGAATCCGCCCTTTATGTACACCACTATTATTTTAGAGAAAATATTGTTTGGTTTGTCGTTCACTTTTCGCCTTTCTATCGCATTGCATGATTATTTACAGACTTCGCACGCTCTTCAGCCACGCCCCATTTTGAAAGGCCACAAAGGTCTAACTGTGCCACTGGAGAGTGGATGTCGTAAGTTTTTCTCGGCACTTAAGGGGTTAAGTAGAGGCTTCTTAATATTATTTTTTCCTCAGTAGGTACCGTAATTTTCGGCGTATAATCCGCGGATCAAACCATTCTTTTTTGACCCAGAAAAAATTTGAAATAAAATGAGACATTTCGGATCGCGGTAAATATTTGACTTCAATTACTAAATAAAATTTCTGGTCCGAAAAAGAATTTTTTAATCGCGGATTATACGCCGGAAATTACAGTAAGATTTTAATTGATTTTCTATATGAATAAATAAAACAGACATTCGCATTTTCCATTAAATGCCATTTCTTGAACCTGAGTGAAAAAATTACGGACTTTTGCGAAATTTTCAAAAAAAATAATGCGTAAATTCACTCAGTAAAAGACACAAAAAATGATTTCAGGGTTCGCATACTCCTTATATTTTCTCTGGGGACTCTGGAACCACTATTAATAATAAGGAAATTTATATTTAATTTTAATAAGCAGAAATCGCAATCACCATCTTTATTCTCAAATTGCGCACTATTTTTCTGCCTTCAGATACATTGAAAATACTGTAAAAATTTTGCGGTAAATTTGTGCCCTGTATTTGAAGAAAAATTATACTCTCAAATTTGATTGGTCAGCCAATTGTCTAAACTTAAATTCCATGAATAACGTTTGTGGTATTATAAGGCACAATATTTAATAAAAGATGTTCAAATCGTGCAGTACCAATTGAAAGCAGAATTAAAACCTAAAATTTGGAATTTATAACGTGTTTGTGTTTTGTCACCTCAACAAATTCAAAAATATATGCTACAATGTTACACTGGAATTATTAAACACAAATGAAGCCCAATTGACATGTAATATTTCTATAATTTAGAAAAAATATGTTTCGTTCTTATTATTTTAATGAAAGTGTAAATCGAGTAAAAATTTTATGTATTATATTATATTTATAACAATTGTTTTGGAATCTTTTCTTTTATGTTATTGTTGAGTATGATACAATAAATTGATATGGTTTATAGTAGGATCTTTCAGTTATATTTTTTATTTAAGCAATGATTGTTCCTATCATTTTGCACTCCGGTATAGAAATACGGGAGAGTATCGCAAAGTTTCAATTACAAGCGAGTATATTTATATTATATTCGAAGCACTATTTAAAAAAATAGATTTCGTAGTATATTTTTCTTTCTAATGTTCTCAAAACGTATGTAAAAAAATTTGTTTTGAAAAAGTAGGTTAAGATAGCATTCAAAATATTCGTCTCAAATTGAAACTTAACAATATCCGCACTTATATAACACTAATTAATATATTTTAACTAAGGCCCGAGAATGTATTGAAATGTAGTACTAATTTGAGCAAAAGATTCTGGAAAACTTGTGAAAGTTGCGTTGTTATCTGCAAATTAACAATAAAAGTAACAACGACTATTCTTCAAAGTAGAAATCATCATAGTCCACGACTTTTCTTCCACTGTTCTGCTAGATTCTGGATGTATCATGGGCGGCTGTTTGGAATTGAAAACTCTTGACATGCTTCATTCATATATATATATATATATATATATATACAAATTCCCAGAACTTTTATGCTCAACCTAATAAAAATGAAAAATTTCCACATTTCTCTAATTTCAATAGAGTAATATATTTAATTTTGAGTTCGTCGTATTTTTCCTTTAAAAATTTGAATCAAAGTAGACTTTAGATACTACGTTTTATAATAAGTGTCTCTCGTTCTGATTTTAGAACTTTTATGAATAAATTTGTAAATTATTTGTTATTTTGTATCTGAACAAAAGGTGCTTGATTACTATTTTTAAATAAATAACTTTGATTCTTTTATATCTTTTTTTTAATTGTTACTATTTTATATTTTCTCCGGGCTTTGAAATTTTCTTTTTTTCTCTCTCTCTAAAGAAAATGTACGAAATATAATTACTATCATTAAGCATTTTAGGTAAAGGATGAAACGTAATTTATTATATGCTTTTGAAAGAATATGAAATAACTTTAATGAACGAAGAATGAATAGATACACTTACAACGAAAAAATGTAGATTCTTTTTTTAATGAAATGATTTTTTTTTTCTTTTGAAACATTGAAAACGCCTTTAATTATTTTTAAAATATTCGCTTACATTTATTGCTAATTGTCTAAAAGTTTACAAATAATGAACGGAAATTCCATAACACATTTAATTGTTATTTAATTTGAATTAAATTTACAAAGATGAAATTTTAGATGCTTCAAGTTAAAATTTCAATTGAAAAATGCATTTAATAAATAGGTCTAGAACAGTTTTTTAAACAAATTAAAATTAATGTAGTGCAAACATCATTTAATATTTATTAAATGACTAATGATTTTACTTTGTTTTTCATTCTTTATAATGACAAGAAATCTTCAAAGTAATTATCTTAAAATTTAAGAAAGAGATTATTTAGTGATTTCTTTTCACAAACTCATAATAACAGTATTTTTTTTATTTAGCGGTTAGAATTACAAATAGCATTACAATTGTTTTTTAAAAGTGCAGCATAAAATTATTTAAATTCAGTTTTAACCCCTTCAAGAGCAGCGCATATTTTTTGATTCACTTAATTTTCATTCCTATGTGCCACATTAATACCAGAATATTTGAACGAAAATTTTCCTTTTATTAAAAATTTGAATAAAAGTTTTTGATTATTTAAAAATAAATTTGTTTTTAAATTCTTGTGTTGCTTACTCTTTTCGGCATTTTACGAATGAAGTATCTTGCCCTGAAGGGTTAAAAGAATCTTTTCAAAAACAAATTTCTGGCGCCTAGTTTTTCTATTTTAAAAAGGAAGCATATAACATTAAACATATAATAATAAATGCATAATTTAAATTAATCAACTAAAACAGCACTGAATATCAATTACCTACAGCACTATGTAAGATTAACTATTACGGATATTGTTTTTACATCTTGCATTATTTAACAAAAATGTCTTATGTGTTCCTAATTAGATTAAATATTAATGTAGGGGAAGATGGGGATACTTGAGCCATTTTTTAAATTTTAATTTTTTTAAATTTTTTATAATTTCTTAGAACAAAATAAAATATTGAAAATGAAAATTTGATATTTTTTCTTCAATTGAAAACCGCTTTCAATTCATTTTGAACTATTTTTCTATGTCTAAAAAATGTTTACTTTTTCTTTTACATCGTGGCTCAAGTATCCCCATGGAGGGGATACTTGAGCCAGATGTCATATTCGCACCAGTATTTTGCAAAGAAAAAACCGATTAACAATATACGCGAAAAAATGCATTAAACCTTTTTCAAATAAATTTGGTCGAATTTTCTGGTGTCGTTGTGACATTTCAGAATTAAAATTATGTGGTAGAAAATTCTACCAGCAGAGCTCAAAGGGTTAATCACCATACTTTCAAAATGGTACCAAGGTATGTGATTTCTTTTTTTACATGTTCAGAACTATAAATATGTTACCATGTTGCCAGTTTTAGAGAGAAAAATTGACCAACTGTAAAGATAATAGGGGTGGCTCAAGTATCCCCTATGCTCAAGTATCCCCACTCTCCCCTATATAATGTATGTAATAATGGCACTTTTTTCAAATAAATGTATTTATATGCGCAATACACTATTTGCATAAAGAAAAATACTGTGTATACTTTTCAGAAATATCTTCAGAATATATTTTCAGAAATTAATTTCAGAAAATATTTTCAGAAATTGCTTTAAGTATCAGTCGCGATTTAAGTTGCACGTTACTAAATGACACGAATTCACGACTGTTATTCACCTCATATTAATAACTATATATATTATAAATCAAAGATATATCCATAAATATCTCTGACGTCATATTGACGCTGACGGAACCTCACTAATAAGTTTAGTTTATATTCCATTTTTTAAACTTATAAATATTGCAAAATTACAATTTTTATGCCATACAATAAAGAAAAAATGTATTTACAAATGCAGTTTTTTAAACCATTTAACCCATTAACGCCTGAATTATTTTCTTTTCTAAAATTTAAATTTTGTATTTCCCACCACTTTTAAAAGCAAATTAATTTTTATCTAAATTTATCGAGGATTCTGTCTCGTGAAATAAGGTACATATTTATCTTCTTCTTTACTGGTGGGAAAACCGCTTTCTTGCTGTTTTTGTAACCGTCCTCAAAAAAGGACGCTGGGCGTTAATGGGTTAATCATCGCGCCCCAGACATTCACGGGCTGCATGCTTCATGGGGTTTTTTTTTTCAGAATTGTTTGATTCCCAGCAGTTTTATAAAATAGTGTAATTGGTTTATTCTAGAATCATTTTACTTGTCATTAAATAAGAAGAATATTTTTTTTTCAAAAAAGTGGTGGCAATGATGAATTTGAATTTTTAAACCGTAATTTAATGCGACCATTAAGGGGTTTAAACGCCATCTCAATTTATTTATTTATTTATTTTTGCTTTAAAAATAATTTTAAAGCATGTATTTTTATATAATACATCTCTGTGACGTGTAAAGCGATTATACCGATTATAATCTGACTGTGCTTGAAATAATATAAATACTACAGAAGTTTTTTTCCGGGTAGTATTCAGTAATGAAATTAAGACATTGTCAAAAAACAAATAATAAAATATAATATAAATTTAAAGAAAATTTAACAGATATTCAACTGAACTACACGCATGTGCGCTACGCCAATTGCTTGTCATAAGGTTAATAAAAAGCACTATTTTAATAAATTTTGAAACCTTATTTGAAAACATAATTGGTATTTTTCATATAAAATTGATTTTTAGTGCTGTTAGGGAACATTCTACAAAAAGTATTTAATTTTAAAATATTAAAATTTCCAATAAAACATGGTTTTGGTGAAAATTGGCTTTGTATCCTATAGTATAGATAACTAAAATTTATCAAGTATTACTGACATTTATTGCATCTCAAACATGCAAAACACAGTTAACTCTTCACCGCACCACGTGCCATATCTGACACATATCTAAAGACATTGTAGTTTTCATTATGGGCAGTGGCGTAGGCAGGAAGTGGGTCCAGGTGCTATGGATACCACTAATATTTTAACGTTTTCTTCATCTTGATTAGGAGCAGGGAATATTCCAATTATATCAGATAAAGATAAAACTTAGTAAAAACTTATAACATTATCATAAAGCTTATAAAATTAGTAATATCTAGAGCATATGGACCCCCAATCTAACTACGCTACTGATTATTCACCATCAACATACGGTTACAGATTGAAGACATTACAGTCCTCAGATTGTTTGAGTGTCATTGCTTTTTTAAAATAGAAATTTTCAGCCTATTTCAAAAGTGAATGAAAAATTTTCGGAAAAATAAGGCAAAATATACCATTTAAAAGAAGTGATGACAGTGAAATAAACTGAATTTAAAAAAAAAATTCCCAGCACTGCATGAATACGACAAATATGATCTCTGTCCCTGATCCGGAACAACTCAAAGAATGGAATAACACTTATTTTGTGCAAGTCACATAGCTGCAGTAGACAAAAAAAATTATTTGTTCTTCAGAAACAAAAACAAATTTCTATAAATATATTAAGGTAAGATTTATTTTCAATATTTTTACTGAATATTTCAAAATATTAATGTAACAAGAAGTTGCAGAGTGTTCAGCAGGTAAAAGAAATTATTTTAACACTCGAACCGCCGAAAATTTTACTCGAGTGTTCTAAAAGTATTGCACACTAGAATTTTTATTTACAACTTTTTATCGAATATATTTAACTCATTTCTATTTGGTGCATATTGAACTTATTTTAGAAAGGACATTACATGTTCGAATCGAAATATTTTTATCTGGTTGCGTCAAAATAACTGCTAAGTCGGTTCTAGTGTTAAATCAATTTAGTTGCAAACCACAGTAATACTTAATTTCCACACCCTAAATTGGTAAAAAAAAGACCGCACTATAAAATATCAAATATTAGCTGGAATTTTGAAACTGATTTTTTTATTATATTTCTCATTACTAGACCGACATATATATATTTCAACTATTTTTAGGTGTGTCGTAATTATGTAAATACGTAGCACCTATTGTTGTCGCTCAGTCCGTCCGTCTGTCTGTCTGTCCGTCTGTCTGTCTGTCTGTCCGTCTGTCTGTCTGTCCGTCCGCATATAACAACGCAAAAACTACCCAACCGAATCGTTCGAAATTTAAAATACATAATTATAACATAATTTTATCGAGTCATTTCAAATTTTATGAAAATCGGATGGATAGATCAATTACAGGGACAATCAAAAGGATTTTGTTACATTACGGTCAATGGGGAAAAAAGTTTCAAATGCATTTTAATCGTTATAAATTTAAAACATATAATTATTGCGTAATTTTGTCGAGTCATTTCAAATGTTATGAAAATCGGATGCATAGATCAATTACAGGGACAATCAAAAGGATTCCATTACATTAGGGTCAATGGGAAAAAATTTCAAATGCATTTTAATCGTTTGAAATTTAAAACATATAATTATTACATAATTTTATCGAGTCATTTCAAATGTTATGAAAATCGGATGCATAGATCATTTACAGGGACAATCAAAGGTATTCCATTACATTACGGTCAATGGGAAAAAATATTCAAACGCATTTTTATGATGCTACACTAATTCGAACATAATAGAATTGGTATGGATCTATGAAATATATACTAAAATATGCATTCTGTACAATCTGTGATGCAACGAATTTGTATTATTAAATTACAGGGCCACACAAAAGTATTCCACTTCATAATGCTATACGGGGAAACATTGTTTGGGGCGTGTCTTAATTATATTCAACTATTTCACATTTTATGAATAAGATATACGTTTCTGAGGTGTAATTAAAATTACTTTCTGCATATTTACAGAAACACAAAGATTTCGACTACTATACTGTATCCGAAGTACGCTCTACTATATCAGCAAGATCTGAATATTTTTAAAACTTTGTCATCGTACGAACGCACCTCATTTGCTACGTTCACGTGCAATTTCCAACTTGTTTTAAATAAAAATAGAAAACATTGTACAGTAAAGGTTAACATAATAAAGTAATACATCCTTTTATTATACCTTTTTTACATTAGCTCAGAGAATTCATTTAAACCCTTAAAATAGAATAGCAACTTACAAATGTATTTGGATAAGAAACATTTGTCAACGATTTTGATTGAGAACTATTGCGTCTCAAAAGACAATACCATTAGATATAAATAAAATAAGACAGCAAGTCTTCCGATAACCCCAGAAAACAAGAAATAACAACTGATATCTTTGGATTACGACAGATAGTAACAAATAATAACAGATTATTGTTGCTTTCTAGAGTTGTAAGAAGATTCGTTGCATTATTTTCATTTTAGTATTAAAAGGTATTGCATTTAGATTAATTAATTATTTAAGTTATTGAGTAAAGAATGAGCGAAAAAGTAAATGGACAGATTTTCAGTTCGAAATTTAATCAAGAATGATTTTAACGCAGATAATATTCGAGAGAAATTTAATTAGAAACTATTAAAGAAAATAATTAAGCGAATAATTCGATGCAATTTATATTAATGGCAATTCATAAGTAAAAGCTATTTCAAGATGCATTTAATCTGACTTAAATCGTGTACAATAATTTATTGTAACTGCATAAAAGTATAAGAATTATCAAAATCAGGGGCGTTTAATCTGTGACCAGGGAGCTATAGAGACTTCAGTATTTTTGAAAAAATAATTTATATTGTTAAAATACGCTCACAAGGAAGGTCTCGGGCATACTCAGAATATGTTGAAAAAATATTAGTGGCACTACTTACGCATGCAATAAAGGATCAATTAAAAATAGCGGCGGAGTTCCAGTAGAAAATCTGTAAAAAAATAAGATATTTTCGAATGTTTGGCGCAAAAATACGAAAGCAGCAAGTGATTTGGCGAGCAGAATTTTTCTCAACAAAAAAAAATTAATTAAAATTAAAAAACGATTTTAATGCTGTAACGTTACATGCATGCTGAGTGTCATTTGTAACGTTTGGTTGGTCGTGGTGGGAGTTAAATGTAGACATACTCAGTGATTAAGATAAAACAGCAACGTTTATTGAAACGATAAAGGCTGAAGGGAAGTGGAGCAAGTCTTAAATTTTACACAACTGATAAGACTATAAAAAAACTAAACACATACTCACAAGCTTCGGCCTAGCTCAGTCGGGGCACCTACTAATACCTTCCGCTATCTCTTGGCTGATCTGCTAGATAAAGCTTAATTAAACAGCCCGCGGCTGTGGGTAATCCTTTATTCACAAACAATCCAAATGAAACTAAGAGGTTTCTTACCCCGGCCAATTCTCAAGTCAACTGTCGGAACTCCTTTCCACTCACTGGAGGCTTCGTTGCTACTTTTCAATCGGCTAGCACTTCGCTGAACAATACTTCACTTCGCTATCTAATACCAGAGATCCTCACACACTGGCTAGACACAGATGCTCTCTCGCTGGCTAATGCCAGAGACACGCCAGAGACACACCCCATTCACTCAAACCCAAGCTTTTATATGCTGCAAACTGAGATACTTCACATTAACATATTACTAATAACCGCAAGCTAACTGTAAAATCCGAAAGAGCACACACACTCTAGAAAGTTAAAGTAAAAGAGAGGATAGATGTCGCTTTTACGCTTACACATGTTAACTTATTGACGTCACGATCTCAGAAACACTAGAGTGCCTTTATGGAAAGGTCACTCCCTCACAACCCCCCCTCGGATTTTACAGAGAAAAAGGGCTGGGCCAAATGCATGCCCAGAACTTTTTCTTGTTATAAATTTCGAGCCGTAATAAACACAGTGATGGGTGAAATTTAGCGCCGAAACATAACTTTTAAAATGTTAACTTTAACCCATCACAACCAAAAAACCTCAGTTTGCCTCAAACATTCACATATTCAATCCAATCATTCTTCTATCTTACAAATAGCCTCCGTAAAACTTCCAAAAACTCGTAAAACTTTCAAAACTAATTACTTCTTCTTTCAAAACAGCCCACTCCACTGGGAGTGCTAAAATTTCTCAAAACACTAAACTTCCCAAATTTTCCTCAATATTGCAATACAACTATAACATTACCAAAAATTTCTCCCATAAAACTTTCCTAATACTAGAATTCGCACCAAGTCCAAAAAACCCAATGCGCAAAAATTTTCCTCATCCAAATACCGAACTCATCTAAAATTAAATTTTACTTCATACTCAAAATAACTCTGCTATTACGTAATACCTACATACCCATTAGCCAATGAACTAACTCCCAAAATTCTTCAGAACTTAACTCCACTTTAACAATAATTGGGGAACATACGTACAGCGTCATATCGCTGTGCTTATGCAACAATCAAAAAAAAAAATCAAAAATTTACAAAATGACGTCATCATGCTCTTCATCCGTATTAACTAAAAGAAAAATAGCAGAATCAATACATAACACAGGTATACTTCCCTGCAAGAAAATCACATTAACATTCAATTTTAATACAATACAATTTCAAATTCAAACGCAGCTTAAAAATTCGCAACTTGCGGAAACCATTCCCAACTAAAGTACAAACGCAACACATAAAACACAAACGATAAGGAGAAAGTTAATTCATTAAATGTTAGTATAAGAGATAGAAACGCGTGTCAAGGACTTCTTGACCGCAAAACACGTGCGAGCCTGAACCGCGGCGCGTGTACAAAATAACCCAAATTACTATCTGTACTTTCTGAAAATTTAAACATACCTTAACATAAATTTTATAACACATGAACAATATAACAATACAGTAACATTTTTAACAAATAACATAACAATTTAACAATAGATCCAGAATTTTTAAAAGCAGTTAAGACCAAAATCTCAAACATACATAAAACTAACAATTTTGCAAACAAATTTTGAACACAATTAAGCACTAATCGTGAGTCCGTCAAAAAATTCCAAAAATGGCCAAAAATACAAAACAGTCTTTCTGCTTTCTATTCCTTCATATTGCTACCACATATATGCACTCTAATAGAAATTTAATAAAGAACATTATCACCCAATCATAGAGATGATTCGCTGCTGGCTGGCTTCATACTACAGGATGGTTTTCTCCTCTTGTCCCAGAAACCTTGTACGAAGGATCTTTCGTCATCAGAACTGTACGGTGACGCCACAGTTGACTGTCGTGACTGCAGCCTGGTTCGGAATGGATGCCGTGGGATACTTGTAGGTTCCGCTCGACGACTCTGCTCTGGCCGGTTCGCTGGGGTCACTCCATGGCGAGATTCACACTGTTGATGCCGGTAATCTGAGCGTTGTCTCCTCTTTCTAGACGCACCCGAAGTTACTGAAGATCCTAGGGCACGTTTCTTTCCGGATCTATGTTGTTTCTTATTAGGCAAAAATTCGGAATGTAAAGTTCGTTTAACAGTTTGCCGAGTGTCCATCTGAAATCTTTTCCGGGGATTAAGTACCGAAGATGGTGAACTATTAGATAAAGTATGTTTGTGAGGTTGCTGTCTAATAAGTGGAGGAACGGGATAGTTTATAATCTTTTTCCTTTTATGGCACACAGAATCTGATGTATTTGACACAGCTCTCTTATTTTTATTATCATACTGTGCTCTCGGATTGATAGGCTTTCGACTCTCAATAACAGTTTTTGGAGCTGTTTGACCAACTTTTCTTCTTGAATATTGATGAAAAGAATTAGGTGAAGAAGTGCTGGACTCGGGACACTCATTGGATCGGGAATTTCGCGAAACACCACTCAACACATGAGAACCTTCACTACCATTTTCTCTAAACTTATAAACTCTAACCTGATCCAAATTAACCGTCATTCTTTCACCATTGAAATCAACAACCAAATTATTATTTCGAACTTCTAAAACCTTGAACGGACCTACAAACTTCGGACCAAACTTAGCTACTCTCTTTTGACGACTTGAACTTAACCAATGCTTTTCTACTAACACAAAATCTCCAACTTTCACTTCTAACTCCCTCCTACGCATATTATAATACTGAGCCTGCTTTTCTTGCGCTTTTCCCATCTGAACTTGAGCTTCCTTAACCAACCTCTCATTATCCTGGCACATGTACTGACTTTCCGCATCTGACACCATAACTAACCTTTGGAATGGAGTAATGACTTTTCTACCCAAAAACAATTCAGCAGGCGTTTTCCCCGTCGACTCATGAACTGCTGTACGAAGTGCATACGTAAAATGCTGAAGAAACTGGTCCCAATTTGCATGATGAGAACCAACATATGAAGAAATCATTTGAATTAAAGTACGATTTACACGTTCAGCCATATTAGACTGAGTAAGTTCCTTAACGTCCCCAGTCTCCAACTTTTCACACAAAGACTTAAAAATATTAGATATAAAATCATAACGAAATGGTTTACTAGCAACTAGTGCGTCAAAACCAATATGAATTTCATTCCTTAAACTCGGTTTATCTGAAAAAACCTCTCCAAATTCATTCAAAAACTTATTAAATTCCTCCTTCTCAATTTCACTTAACCCCTACTCCTCCAAATTAACTGACACTAAAACATGCTCTTTCTTACTCACATTCTCATCATTATTCACGATTAACGACTTTTTAAAGAAATCCAAACTAATTCCTCTATCCTTCATATAATCCACACCAACTATACAATGCACTGTTAATCCATCTAACACACAAAACTCCCAACATGTCTTAACCGAACGAATTTCAACTTCCAATTCTACTGAACCTTTATTATCGCAAGCTACTCCCTGTGCCGACTGAACCACCAGACTTAACCTCTTCAACTTCTTATACGAAAAATATTTCCGATAACAATCAAAAGAAATGAACGACTTATCTGCCCCTGTATCGAAGACACTTTTAACGACAATACCATCTAACACAATTAACACTTCAGGTAACTCAACCGGATTAATAGTAATTTTATTCAAACTCACCGAAGACATTTCCGACCTCTGAACACATTTGTTTTGCATTGACCTATTTTCAACATTCTCATCCGAAGTTAATCTCCTTACTTGCGAAGAAACATTCCTGTCCCGTCCTCCCCCACTACGATCATAACCACTATTCTGTCTATTTCCATACATATTTCTCTCACCACTTCTAAAATTATTAGCACCACCACCATTCCTGTTACCATTACTCGTATTCGACATATTACGACCAAATCCATCATTTCTATTACGCAAATTACTATCCGGAAATCGCTGTCCCCCTCTCACAAAATTACGTTCCCCCTCATTTCTCAAATTACTATCCGTGACCGGTCTCTGACGAGGGTTACGCAAATCCCGTTGATCCGAGCTATGCCGAGTCTCATACTTCGATAATATCTGATGCATCTCTGCAAAATTCTTCGGTGCTCTAACTTCAATAAAGTCCTGTATACTTGGATTAAAAAGAGGAAAAACAATGTCCAACAATTCCTCAAATGTGATATCTAAATCTAATTTATTTTTTAGTTCCAGCTTACGTAGATAGAATTTTGACGCCGACTCATAAATATTCTGCTTATTACAATAGAACTCTTTTCTCAAAATACTTTTATCTTTAACTGGAGGAAATGCCTTCTTTAACTCAATCACAGTTTGTTCAAATCTTTTCGCTTCATCATTAATCAAAAACTTTCCTATATTTTCCAACCACAAAAGTGCTTCGCCCTTCAACGAGCATTTAAGCACTACGTACCTACTTTTCTCAGGTATATTATTGAACAAAATATAATCATCCAATTTAACTAAAAATTCACTAATATCACCCTCACCGGTGAAATACACCCGTGGCACAATCTCACAATGTCCGATGTTTCGTTGGGCGCCATTTGTAACGGTAAACCCACGGTGGGCGCCATTTGTAACGTTACATGCATGCTGAGTGTCATTTGTAACGTTTGGTTGGTCGTGGTGGGAGTTAAATGTAGACATACTCAGTGATTAAGATAAAACAACAACGTTTATTGAAACGATAAAGGCTGAAGGGAAGTGGAGCAAGTCTTAAATTTTACACAACTGAGAAGACTATAAAAAAACTAAACACATACTCACAAGCTTCGGCCTAGCTCAGTCGGGGCACCTACTAATAACTTCCGCTATCTCTTGGCTGATCTGCTAGATAAAGCTTAATTAAACAGCCCGTGGCTGTGGGTAATCCTTTATTCACAAACAATCCAAATGAAACTAAGATGTTTCTTACCCCGGCCAATTCTCAAATCAACTGTCGGAACTCCTTTCCACTCACTGGAGGCTTCGTTGCTACTTTTCAATCGGCTAGCACTTCGCTGAACAATACTTCACTTCGCTATCTAATACCAGAGATCCTCACACACTGGCTAGACACAGATGCTCTCTCGCTGGCTAATGCCAGAGACACGCCAGAGACACACCTCATTCACTCAAACCCAAGCTTTTATATGCTGCAAACTGAGATACTTCACATTAACATATTACTAATAACCGCAAGCTAACTGTAAAATCCGAAAGAGCACACACACTCTAGAAAGTTAAAGTCAAAGAGAGGATAGATGTCGCTTTTACGCTTACACATGTTAACTTATTGACGTCACGATCTCAGAAACACTAGAGTGCCTTTATGGAAAGGTCACTCCCTCACAATGCATCTGAAAATTGCTTGTTTAACTATTGCTTAGAATCCTTCATTATTCCCACCAGTTACTTTTTTATTGTAAAGTTTACCTTTTTTAATCAGGACATTTTCGTGATTCAATCACAGAAGTTTTTCAGTTTTAAAAAACCGGTGATAAAAGATTAAAAATTAAGCAAATGGCTCTCGTCGCGAAGAGGCTAAAGAGTATTCGACATACACACGTGATTTTTGAAATTTTGTTTCATCGCCAACTGGTGATACACCACCAAATATACAGAAAATACATTATTACAGAAAACTAAATATTAAAAATAAACAGTAAATTCATTATTTCTTTTACGGACGCTCTATTAAGATTCCGTCGAATTTTTTTTATAAACATACAAAGCCATTTGAGAAGAACATTCTGTATTTTTTTTTAGATTTTTCTGAGTATGTCCTGATTGAGAACTACTTTGTCAACTATACAATAGTAAAAACAATTTCAAGATTAATTTAACACTTTCGGGTCTGGTGTACTATTAATAGTACATGTCTTTCAAATGAACATTATTCTATTTTAACATATACTATTATAATGTTTAGATGTAGCAAAATTGGTTATTGTCTATGCATTTGCAATATGACATCATTAACGTTTAGACATTTAGTAATAATAATAAAAAAAATGATAATAAATATTTGCTTAATTCTCTTTGCACTGTTTGTGACTATTTAATTTTAAACATATATTCCACTCTTTAAATTTAAAATAAAGGTTACTTTTCAAAAGAGAATAACATGTACAAGCAAAAAGTACCGTAATTTCCGGCGTATAATCCGCGGACCAAACGATTCTTTTTAGACCCAGAAATGTTATTTACTGATTGAAGATAAATATTTACGGTGATCTAATAAGCTACATTTTTTTTAAATTTTTCTGGGTTGAAAAATGATTGTTTGATCCGCGTATTATACACAGGAAATTACGGTATTAGAAAGTTGTAATGTCTATTAAACTTTGTTATGTTTCCAAACGTCTGCAAAAACTCTTCCTTTGTCTATTTTCATATGAAAATGTATTGACAGTATACAAAATAACTACACTAGTTCGATTTCAGGCAATTACATATTTGTTACACTTCATTAAACCTATTCCGATAGTATAATTAAAATTATTAATGTAAAAGTAATTTTTCTCTCAAAATTAAAAAAAATGGATCCAAAAGGATTAAACAGATTTAAATCAAGCAGAATAATGTATTTTAGCAGTGTAAAAATGCAAAGGTTATCATTTAAATTTGGCATATCTAATCTGCGACCATGGGGCCATAGAGCTACCAGTAATTTATAAAAGAATAATCTAAAGAAAATGTGTATGAAATAAAGCGGAGATTTTTAATCTAAAAAGTGCTGACAAACAGCTTTCAGGCAAAAATATTTAAATAAAAATGGCTGATTTAACTAAAAAAGAACTCCATCAGTAATATCATTCTGGATATTTTTCCGATTCACTTCAAATAAAATATCTCGTTTCTATTCCGGTTATTGTCCCGTTAACACTAGAACCGCTGTGACGGGTCATTTTGACCCGTATCATAATGAAAGAGGTCAATTCGAACCAGCAAATCCTTTAAAAAAAATGTTAGATACATGCTGAACGAAAGTTGTTTTCCTGTAAATAACGTAAACAGATTTAAATAAAAATCCCGGTGAGAAATATTTTTCTAAAATTTGAATGAATTTTCTCGCGGTTCTATTTTTAAAATAATTGTTACGGGTTCGATTGTAGTATATTTCGGTTTTGTTCCGGATGAATACAAAAACTTCTTTTTTCTATGAAAATACTCGTTATTTCCACTCTGTTTTTGTTTCTGTCTTTAATTCTTTCTGTGATAGCATTCAACAAATAGTTGTTTTGTTTTTTTATTCTGTTAATAAAAAGGGAATTAAATATTAGAAATTATTTTTATTATGATACTTGTCATACAAATTATGGCAAATGATGCAAATATAATAAATAAATATCGATAATTATACGAAAAAAAATGTAAATTTTGCACTAAACGAAAGAATAAGGAGGTTAAACATTCGGAATCTTTGTTCTTAATCTTTCTTTGTCTAACAACTATTGCGCTTATTTGTTAAAACTATCGCTAAATAAAAATCGTCTTATTTATACGTATAATTCGGTGGTTTTAAGAGTAGCTTACTTTTAGTAAAAAAATGGGAAATGAAATGGAATATTTTACAGCTATGCGTTAATGGCAATCATTCATCATTTCCTAAAAAAATATATGTATACTTTAAAGTGGAATGAAGATGATTTCTCGAGAATCGAATCAGTTTTGATTGACTACTTTGGGCGCATGTGTTAAGATTACACAATGCATAGTTCTGCGCCAACAATGAAATCTTCCAAAGCCTTAGCAAATTAATATTTTCAGTGTTGTTTTTGTTTTAATTTTTTTATAAATAATTTATTACTTTTTTCTATCTTCATTAGAAGAAAGCCTTGTAATCCAGATTATTTTTACTTCTTGTTTTCGACGGATTTACACGTTTTAGGGGTCAGAGATTCCAAAAAGCATGTTTTTGCGAAAATGTCTGTCTGTCCGTGTGTCGCCATTGTACCATCTAAAAGTGTATGAAGCTATATATAGAATTGAACCATTTTTTGTGTTTCTTTTTGGCTGTGGCAAGCAGGTTCTCCTTCAATTTTCAGTTATTCCACCGAAAGGGGGCGCTGTAATAGCAATTTTTGAACCTTTTTCAATATTTTACCATCGAAAAGCGTATGAAGTTATGCATAGAATTAAACTAAATTTTTGTGTAACTGTTTCGCTATGGCTAGTAGGTCCTTACTGAAGATGCAAAAATCCGCCAGAAGGGGGTGCTGCAATAACCATTCTTATGCAATTTCCAATACTGTACCGCCGAAAAAATGTTTGAAGTTACGCATAGATTTGAACCAAATTTTTTATGTAAGTGCTTGGCTCCCTGAATTTGAAAAAAATCCGCCGAAAGGGGGCGCTACAGCAATTATTTATTAGCCATTTTTAATACTTTACCACTAAAAAGTGTATGAAGTTATAGATAGAATTATATCAAATTTTTTGTGTAAGTGCTTTGCTTTGGCTAGTAAATATTCTCTGAATTTGAAAACAATCCTCCGAAAGGGGGCAGCGATCTTTGTGCCATTTTCCAAATTGCACTACCGAAAATTGTATGAAGTTATGCATAGAGTTGAATTAAATTTTTTGTGTAAGATTTTTTTGGGGTATGGCAGGCAGGTTCTCTCTGAATTTGAAAAAAATAACCGGGAAAGGGGCGCTGTAAAAACTATTTCCGTGCTAGTTTCATTCTTGTACCATCGAAAAAGGAATAAAGTTATGTACAGAAGTATTTTTACTGCCCCCCCCCTTTTAATATTACACCTGAGCGCTGAGAGAACAAAGGCGGCTGCCAAAAGCTGATTTTTTCTTAACGCATGTACGGTCCTTTAAAATTAGACACCACTATTTTATGTATATAAAAAATTTGGCTTGTTTAATCTCAGAAGAATAAAGCAGAAAAAAATGTTGGTACCAAAATTCAAATGACCATACAGACGCTGAAGTAATTCCGCCTTCGGTAGCCACCATTTTTTGTTTCAGCGCTCAGGCCCAGTAATCAGGGGGCGGTGTAATTGAATTTGAATACCAGTATTTTTTTAAAGATTTTCCCGCTTTGTTTTTGTAAGATTAAATAATTCAAAGAAAGATATTAGAAAGTAATTGAAGAATTCGAGTTTACGAGTGTGATAACAGGATTTAGTCGTATCTTTCCTTGATATTTTTTAAATTGCATCCCAGTTAAATTTTGTGGAGGATTTCAATTAACAGAGAAAGTCTTGAAGAGTTAAATAACAAAGGTAAATTTATTTTATGCATATATTTGTTTCAAAAGCAGAAGTTTCGATTACTTTTGAAGTTAGTCAAAGGTGTTTCAATAATTCAGATAATGCTGAAAATTTTAATACTGGAAGCAAATTAGGATATTTTATGCAAATGATGAAGTAGATTCAATGTAGGGTCTTAAAATTAGAATTTACAAATAAATGAGGAAATATTTGTTAACTTGCATTGTCAACATTTTCATTGTGTTTGTATATTTAAATAAATACAAAAGACATTACCATTTTTTAAATTTGTCTATTTTTTGTAATTTAAATGCTTTTAAAGTGATGCGATATTTACATAAATCACTGATAAGGTAAATATCAATTATACACGAGTGTGTTTATGTAGCTCATAATGTCACTTATCACTTTAGATCACTTTTGTAGGATTTTTAGATGATCTTACATCGAGTTTTGATTACAAAAATAAAATTATTCTATTGGAATAGATATGAAGATAATTTTGTTGCATTAAAAAAAGAAAAAATCATTTAACTACATTTTATTTCTATTTTAGTAAATAATTTATTATTACTATTTATTATTATCACGCGCAAATATGTTTGCATTTTTATTATTTGTTCATTTGAAATATGAGGGAAATTATCCTAATTACTGCTTTTAACGCGTATTAATGAATTTGAAATTTTGAAGTTTTCTTTCTCTTTTTAATATTCACGTGAAAATACTGTTGTTGCGAGAGATGAAACATTTTTATTTGCATTGCTTTAGGAATGGTAACAATAGTTTAAAAGATCATCTATAATGTCATATAGATGATCTTTTAAGTCATACTTTTTGTCATAAGATGATCATACAATAGACATATCTATCTGATATGTCTATTGTAAATATATTTTTAAATTTAAGATGTTGTTTTAAATTTGACGTAATTTTCACCAAAGTTTTCTTTCAATTTTTAATATTTACGTGAAAATGCCTTTGTTGTTTAAAGGAAAAATTATTCGCACTATCTTAGAATTCACAATAAAAGTTGAAAAGGTTGTCTCCAAATTTGAAATAAATGCTCGCACAAATACATGTTTAAATTTAAATTGTTTGTCATTATTCTAATTTCGCCATTTTAAAAATGATGTAATTTCTTTCATTTACAACGTTTAATGCATCATAAAGAATTTATTATCTTAAAATTTTTGTTCTTTTTTAAAATTCTCGAGTATATATAGTTTTTAAATATATATATATATATATATATATATATATATATATATATATATATATATCTGTGTGTGTGTGTGTTTATATATTTAATTTGAAGGAAATACTATTCTTTGTGTTATTGAGTGCTGTATTCTTTCTTCTTGTTTTGTTTTAAATTGGAAAAAATTTTAAATAATACCAATTTAAAAAAATATTTTAAAAAATATCACTCGAAATACTAATAATTTGAGTTTACATTGGAAATAAATCCTCAAAAAACGAGTCAAATTAAATTTTAAAAAATAATGCAGTCTGGACACCGGGTACTTCTAATGTATAAAATGATCTAAAAATGTTTAATTTCCTATGTGTAGTTTCTGCTTCTATAGAACTTTTTTAATAAAACGATTTTGACTAAATTTAACATATTATTATTATTATTATTATTATTATTATTATTATTATTATTATTATTATTATTATTATTATTATTATTATTATTATTATTATTATTATTTAGAATGGAGAGATTCCTGATATAGCCCCCCCCCAGGGGGATACCTTCTTTAGGTATTCACGGGCTTCACAACCCCGGGGCACCTGAGAGATCTTTCTCCTTTCCTTTTCCTCTTACTCCTTGTCTTCCTTTCATCTTTGTTTCACTCTCATTGTGGTTTCTTTTCCGGAGGTGAGGGCAATTCTGTATGGGCCGATGTCATCCTGTATATCGACTCATGGAGAATTGTAAACCACCCACGTGTTGGCCGTGCGTGGCGACCCGTGTCCCTGGAAAGGGGGATCCTGGTAGTTGAGGGAAACCAACACACTGCTTTGGCCTCTGCTTCAGGTAGACGGGAGGTGCATATTGGTCCCGTATGCATCAATCGGCTGGTCAGCTGGCTTTTGTCACTGGCTTTAGGGATCAAGTGATCGAGCAAATACTAGTCATCTCGTTAAGGGTGGAGACTGACATAGGTTTGTCTTGTGACCGTATGGGCCCTGGTTAGCACTGGTGCACGAATGTGCATCCCCTTGTTGGGCTCGGTAGTGGGTGGTGCGGCCGGGGTCTGAATTTTATTGTTTTTAACATGGATGGGAAAACTTCATTTCCTTCTATGTCTCTCCCCAGTGGAGAGCACCAAACTGTTCCGACTTCTTCCTTCACACGCTTTTTTATTGTTAAACGCACTGACAGCCACTCTGATAGTTCCTTTGGCAAAACGTCACCATTTCTCATAGCAAAAACTTTCCAGTCTGCCTTAGGGGATGGTCATACTCTCAAAAAATTAAAATCTGGGGATTTACTAGTGGAGGTTTCTACAACTAAACAATCACAGATTCTTTCAAATAGTTCTACAATAGGCCCTTTTTCTGTTTCTGTTCAGGTGCATAAAACTCTAAATACAAGCCCAGGCGTTATTTCTGAACCAGATCTTTTATTCTCTACGAAAGATGAACTCTTAGAAAACCTAAAAGACCAAAATATTATAGATGCACGTCGTATCACGATCCGTCGGAATGGCCAAGTCCTTCCTACAAAGCATGTCATTCTCACTTTCAATTGCCCTACTTTACCAACAAGAATTAAAGCTGCTTACCTAAATTGTCCTGTCAGACCGTACATTCCTAACCCTCTCCGTTGTTTTAAATGTCAGCGATACGGCCACACAAAAACTAACTGTCGCGGTTCCCTTACCTGTGCACGCTGTGCAGAAATTGACCACGACAGCAATTCATGTGAAAAATCAGAACGCTGCATAAATTGCAAGGGTAATCATACAGCTTTTTCTCGCTCTTGCGCAAACTGGATCCGTGAAAAAGAAATTCTGACTGTAAAAATAATGCAAAATCTTTCCTACCCAGAAGCTCGTAAAATTGTAGAAGCCAGAACCCCGTCTGTCGGCGTATCTTATTCAAGCATATTGAAACAGCAGTCTAAATCTGTAAGACATATTAGCACCCAGACTGACTTTTCTATGTCATCGAAAAAGTCAGCCAAAACACAATCAATAAACACCCCAATCAAAGAATCCCGTGATATCTGTTTACCTTCGTCAGAACCTGTTACTATTTTACACACATCTACTCACACACAAAAATCTGCTCAATTTAAAAATCAGAAATCTCAAGCTCAATCTAAGGGATTATCCAAACCTCTAAATGAAACTAAGGCCGTTACCTCACAAAAAAATGACCCGAACTCATCTGCATTAAGCTCTAAAAAACCCAACTCTAGTCAAATAGTGAAAACTGGTGTTCAGAAAGAAGGGACCAAGGCTGGGATCCAAACTGCTACAAAATCAAAAACATTACAGAAATCACATATGCTTAAAAAACAAACTGAAACCATAAAAACCCCAACTCCAGCAACCCCTGGGCGGAAGACTATTGTTAAAAGATTGCAAAATGCATCGCTCAGCCCATGCAAAAGAAATTTTAAAGATCCCAGGCAACTGCAGCATTATGTCCAAGAAGCTATGGAATCCGAGTCTTACGACAGTGGCTCGGATTCCGAGGAAAATACTATGTTTGAAGAGTATGTGCCTGGTTAAAGTTGTAATTATTGTTTTCTGTAGTACTTTTCCAATTTGGTTATCGTGTCACTATCTTACTGTTTTAGAATTTTTAACTAGTTTTGAATTTTATCTTTTTTACAATTTTAAATATGTTTGTCTGGTTTTAATTGATTTTTAATTTCACGAATCACCGCATTGTTTTTATCAACTTAACTCATATCTACAATGGATTTTTAATGCAACTTTCACCTTTTACATTTTGTTTTGAAATTTAATATTATCTTATTTCTACAATAAACTAATGATTTAGCATTTTACTATTTTTGCCTTCTTATATTTACCTGACCATATCCAGATGGGAAGCCCCCCATCCAGATATTTTGACGTTGTCTTTTTTTCCTCATTTTTACAATTTTGTCTTTGGTTTGGCGCAGCATGTCCCTCAAGGGATTTTGTGCCATTAAAACCTATACAACCAACCAACCTGATATAGCCTATTTTCACATCATTTATTCTAGACTCTATAACCTTCGCCAGATCTGAAGTACAGCAATCGACGCTTTTTTCAGGATAGGGGAGAGTGGGGATACTTGAGCATAGGGGATACTTGAGCCACCCCCTTTATCTCTACAGTTGTTCAATTTTTCTTTCTAAAACTGGCAACATGGTAACATATTTATAGTTCTGAACATGTAAAAAAGAAATCATATAACTTGGTACCATTTTTAAAGTATGGTGATTAACCCTTTGAGCTCTGCTGGTAGAATTTTCTACCACAAAATTTTAATTCTGAAATGTCACAACGACACCAGAAAATTCGACCAAATTTATTTGAAAAAGGTTTAATGCATTTTTTCGCGTATATTGTAAATCGGTTTTTTTCTTTGCAAAATACTGGTGCGAATGTGACATCTGGCTCAAGTATCCCCTCCATGGGGATACTTGAGCCACAATGTAAAAGAAAAAGTAAAAATTTATTAGACATAGAAAAATAGTTCAAAATTAATTGAAAGTGGTTTTCAAATGAAGAAAAAATATCAAATTTTCATTTTCAATATTTTATTTTGTTCTAAGAAATTCTAAAAAATTTTAAAAAATTAAAATTTAAAAAATGGCTCAAGTATCCCCATCTTCCCCTACTGTGATAGTCTCTTTATTCAACGTTGAAAATCTAGCTTTCAAAATTAGAACAAAATGTTTAAAATAAAAGGAGACCATTGAACAGTTTTTGTGCAGCGTATTAATGAATTTGAAATTTTGAAGTTTTCTTTCTCTTTTTAATATTCACGTGAAAATACTGTTGTTGCGAGAGATGAAATATTTTTATTTGCACTGCTTTAGGAATGGTAACAATAATTTAAAAGATCATCTATAAATGTGATATGTCTATTGTAAATATATTTTTAAATTTAAGATGTTGTTTTAAATTTGACGTAATTTTCACCAAAGTTTTCTTTCAATTTTTAATATTCACGTGAAAATGCCTTTGTTGTTTAAAGGAAAAATTATTCGCACTATCTTAGAATTCACAATAAAAGTTGAAAAGGTTATCTCCAAGTTTGAAATAAATGCTCGCACAAATACATGTTTAAATTTAAATTTTTTGTCATTATTCGAATTTCGCCATTTTAAAAATGATGTAATTTCCTTCATTTACAACGTTTAATGCATCATAAAGAATTTATTATCTTAAAATTTTTGTTCTTTTTTAAAATTCTCGAGTATATATAGTTTTTAAATATATATATATATATATATATATATATATATATATATATATATATATATATATATATATATATATATCTGTGTGTGTGTGTGTGTTTATATATTTAATTTGAAGGAAATACTATTCTTTGTGTTATTGAGTGCTGTATTCTTTCTTCTTGTTTCGTTTTAAATTGGAAAAAATTTTAAATAATACCAATTTAAAAAACATTTTAAAAAATGTCTCTCGAAATACTGAAAATTTGAGTTTACATTGGAAATAAATCCTCAAAAAACGAGTCAAATTAAATTTTAAAAAATAATGCAGTCTTGACACCGGGTACTTCTAATGTATAAAATGATCTAAAAATGTTTAATTTCCTATGTGTAGTTTCTGCTTCTATAGAAATTTTTTTAATAAAACGATTTTGACTAAATTTAACATATTGTTATTATTATTATTATTATTATTATTATTATTATTATTATTATTATTATTATTATTATTATTATTATTATTATTATTATTATTACTATTATTATTATTATTATTATTATTATTATTTAGAATAGAGAGATTCCTGATATAGCCTATTTTCACATCATTTATTCTAGACTCTATAACCTTCGCCAGATCTGAAGTACAGCAATCGACGCTTTTTTCAGGATACTGTGATAGTCTCTTTATTCAACGTTGAAAATCTAGCTTTCAAAATTAGAACAAAATGTTTAAAATAAAAGGAGACCATTGAACAGTTTTTGTGCAGCATATTTGACGTTTATATGTATGAGCATAGTCAGTACATATGTGTTCCAGCTTGAAGGATTTTTATAGTTTTTAAAAATATAAATTTAATAACAACATTTGAATTATCCGTAGTTCCAATTTCATCTCATCTGGAGGAGTAGAAGGCACTCCAAACTCTGTGTAGCGGAAAACATATTTCCTGCAACATTTTAAGTGCATGACATGTCAACCGCTTCCAATATCAGCGCACATTTTTGTAAAATTGAAATACAAAATGAAAAAGAACAACAGCATCAGTAAATCAACTTATAATTTGTTTTCTTGTCGAATTTCCGATGTTGCTGATGTTTGTTAATAATAAACAATTCTTTACACATTTAAAATGTTACAACTTCAAAGTTAATATAATTTTAAGTACACTTGACGTCCCAAAAGTCACCGTACAACTGCTTTTTTTTTACAAAAACTAAATAATATTAAACCTACAGCAAAAATAATTACGGCAGTACATAAACTTAAAAAAATTGTCTGCTGAATAATCCATTCCCGCAACGTTATGTTGGAAGGGTTGGTTCCATAGCATGGTCTCCCCTGTCACTTGACATTATTCCACTGGGCGTTTTCTTTTGGTGTCATGTAAAAATGCCGTGTACAGAAAGAAAGTGAACAGTCTCGCGGAACTGAAACAAAAGATCCGAATAGTTGTAACTACTGTTGATGTTAGCATGCTGAAACGGACGTGGATGGGATTAGAATATCGACTTGATATTTTTATTGCAATGAAAGGATCTCATGTAGAAGTATACTAAGGTAGTAGAAAAAACTTTTTAACCCTTTGAGCTCTTTGATGTAAATTTCTTCAAAATTCAAAATGTCACATTGGAACCAGTATTTTGCAAAGAAAAAATATGGTTAACGATAAACACACACACACACACACACACACACACACAAAAAAAAAAAAAAAATGCATTAAACCTTTTTCAAATAAATTTGGTCGAATTTTCTTTTGCCATTGTGACATTTCGGAATTAAAATTATGTGGTGGAAAATTCTACCATCAGAGCTCAAGGGTTCTTTTAGACACTAGAACCTAGTTTTTGTTAGAAACTTCTTTTCTGTTTCTGCTAGAAACTAGTTTCTGTTAACACTAGAACCGTGGGAAAATTCATTCAAGTTTTATAAAAAATATTTCTCACTGGAATTTTCATTTAGAACTAATTAAGTTATTTATTGAAAATATTTTTGCTCAGCATATATTTGGCTTATTTTATTAAGAGTTTTCTGGTTCGAATCGGGATCTCTCCATATGATACGGGTCAAAATGACCCGTCGCCGCGGTTCTAGTGTTAAGTTACTTTATGTACTGTTGTAATTACTTTTGCTGTAGGCCTGTTATTATTTTTTAATTTTGTAATAAATTTTTTATGTTGTACGGAGACTTTTGGGACACCCTGTAATTTCAATTAACACAGTTTACAATGAAGGATACACATTTCAATATTAATAATTAATGCATAAACTGCATCATTTTTTATTTTTACTTTTATTTATTTTACTAGCTACTTTTGACTTTAAGCAAACCTTTATAGCGCATTTTATTGCAAAACAATGACATCAAATCTAAAAGAACTCAAGATAAATGTCATTTTTCTGGAAAACTTTTGCTCTCTTTATAATGTAAGATATATAGCTTTTGACCTGCTAGAACAAATCGATACATGTTCTCCTCCCTAAAGCTGAGTTATATATCTCCACCTAAATCTCACTTGTGACACACTGTGAGAATATTTTTGCTCCTATAATTTGTCTGTCTATTCCATCCAGCATCTTTTTCCTAACGTAGACTAATCCTATAAAGCAATAAATATTTCTCAAACTGTTCAAATTGTGTCTTATCAAAGCCATTGAAGGGAATAGTGTAACATAACCATAATTTTTATAACCTTTTTTTACTTTATAACTATAAAACATATTATCAGTTTTTTAAAAAACATGTCTCGAAAAATCTTGGAGATTTTATTGGAAAATAATTTATAAGATTCTAGGTTTTCTCTTTCAACAATCCTTAATAGAATGTTATATCTCTTTAGGAAGGAGAACTGAAGCAACTGTCATAAAAATATTGAAATGTTCAATTGATAATTTGACGTCATTAACCCCTTCAAGAGCATCGGTATATTATATATGCTACTTAATTTTAACTCCGAAATGCCACATTAACACCATAATTTAAGAATTAAATTTTGCATTAAGTAATATACGCAACGACAAATTTTCTTATAAATTTGTTCATAAATACCAGTTACATTGAATCATTTCAACATCTTAGCATCAGAAGTTCTCTATCTCTGAAATGGTTAACCCGGGAGTACACGCGCCGGGTCTTTTTGTCCCGGAGAGCGTATGATTTTTTGCAATTGTAACCACATATCTTTTAAAAGTAATCTTCAACTTATTTTATCACAAAATTTGTAAGGATTATCTCCGCCTAAATAAAATAGCGGTTATAATTTGATTTTATTGGTGACAAAGTTAAAATCATTTCTACCCTGGGTAAGCGCGTGTTCTCCCGGGTTAATTATACAGTATTTTATTAAAATAATCATTAACGTAGTACAATAGACGAATGAATGATTATATAAATAAATTGTAACCAGTCTTATTTAAATAATATTATATAACGCGCATGTATCTCAAGCTTATAGTTAATAACATGTTATGTTTGTTAAATTTGTGTTTCATTTATATCATTTTATTTATTTTTTCTTGAAGTTTTAATTCGCTAAAGATTATGAGCTAAGAACAAATGCTTATATTGTTTTACCTATAGACGTTTTTATCTCTCGTAATCGAGTTGCAAACAATCGAGACATATTATTAAACAATTCATGCTTGATACTTCATTTAAGTTGCATTAAGTAATCAGTAATAGATGATACAGTTTTCAAGTAAATTACATTGCAAAATATCTAGGGTTTTTTTTCGTATTCGTAGTTGTATAAACAGAAATTGTATGATGTTTAGAAGCTAAAAAAAGTTGCAATAAACGATAAATTTATTAGTCAGTTGTTGCCACAACCAATGTGACAACAGCATTACTCACAGATATGTATTTGCTTTATAAGATACAGAACCCCAGAGGTTTAGTAACGAAATTCTCCATTTTTATCACAGCCCCCGGAAGATTATGCCTGAGCGCTGATTTAAAATAGCGGCTGACAAAGGCGGATTTTTTTTCCTTTTCTTTTTTCTTTTTTTTAAACTACGGTTCCTTAAATTTAGGCATCAGTATTTTAAAAAAGATTACTTTGATTCGTACAATCTCAATAATAATAAAGCAGATAAATCTTACTACTCACAGATATATATTTTCTTTACAGATACGGACTCCCAGAGATTTAGTAACGTAATTCTCCAGCTTTATTATTAGCTTGTTTGCAAAAAAAGTTTCGAAAAATCTGAAAAATCTTCAAATTTAGGCATAGACAATGTAAAAATTCGCCACTGTGCACCGCTATGTGGTAAAACTTCCAGAACAAGGAGTATGAGCCTAGTTGTCACCTCCTCAGACCCGAAGGTAAATTAACATAACCTTCTGTTTTAATTAAAAATTCCGATCTCCCACCAGAAATCCTAAAGAATAATTCCTTCCTTATTGAAACCTTATTAGATTGGAAAAAAATGTAACGAGTCTGTTCAGTCACGTTCAGGGCCTGATTATCAACGGGGCACACTCACACCAGGAAAAACAAATAAAAATCTTTTCCTTATTCATGACAGTAATTTTGAATGAAAAGGACGCTTAATTAAGACGAAAATTTCTATAACATTTTGCTGGTGAGAGAGTGCCCCGTTAGTAATCAGGCCCTGGTCACGTTTACGTTCATAAATTAGACAACCATAAATATAAGCTTTGCGTCAGAAAACGGTGGTGGGTAAAACACTCCATTACATTTTTCAAGTAATGATCGTTGTATTAAAATCGCATAAATTCTGCCTTTTATAATTCGAAAAATTTCTATTAAAAACATTTCCTGATCTTGCCCTGGCGCTAGTCGTACGCCTTTGAGTCAAACAGCTTAATCTGCTTTACAGACCGAACCGAGGTTCGCTAATAAAGGTTTACCTACCACAGATGAAATCTCGCATTTTATAATGTCCAAACAACTGTATGTAAATGTCTTTATTATAAAACTCAAACTGCTTACAAAAGTCAATTATCCTGCGAACTCATTCCGAAAACGAAGAATTTTAAAGATGTGAAAAGATTGACCCGTTCAATTACGCATGCTGTTCTATATAAAAAAGCTAGATATTTGGATTGAAAGGATTTATTCGAAACTGTGAATAGAAAGTTTGCTTTTATTTTAATCTCTCAAATGTAATGTAAATTTACTTTTTCAACTTTTCCTTTCCTTGATACCCTAGCTTTATCTCTTTTCTCTCTCAATTTACATTTGCTTTGCATAAAAAAAAACATACTCTATATGCTGTTGATTGTATTTTTGACGGCCATTTATTAACACGAGGTATATAGGCCCTAAAGGGAGGGGGTGTCCTCCGTGGAGGTTTTTCCTAACACGTATATACACAAGGAAATCCAAGGTTTATAGAAAATAATGGAAAACTGTGAACGATTAGGCCTACGGGAGCGATTGGGTTCAAACCCTGCACCTCTCGTCTACCAGTTTCGAAAACAATTCCTCACGGCCACAGGTGTAGCCAAACTGTATATGATCTAAATATATTCAGGTAACTAATGATTCTAATTTGACTAAATATATTCATTTTCTACAATAGAATTATGAGTTATTCTTCATCGTTGAATTTATTATTTGATTATGCGTATTTTTACATATCAATAAACATGTTAGCATGTTTTTTATTTTTCGATACTTTTATCATTTTAGTTAACTTCAGAAACGTTATGATTATAAATTTTCGTTCTGGGGTTACAGATAAATATTTCTCTTTATTTCTAACGTACATTTAACCAATTGTATGAAACGTGGCTTCATTTTTATTCAAAAGAAAAATAATCTTTCGAAATCCATATATTTTAGAAACTGATACTAAAATCTAAAGAAACATTGAACGCAGATGTAGCTGTCTTTGGCAGATGGGACTTTTAAATCCCATATTTTGGGGATCTTTGGGTTCCATCGAACGAAAATTGAATAAAATTGATGCAATGATACTGAAAGTATAATTTTAGATAGCTCAAGTATAGAAAATGGTGAATTTTCAGTTTAAAAAAAATCAGATTTTATTCTTACGTTTATAGATAACTTTTAACAAAAATTTGTACATATATTTTAAAATACCATGAAGTTATAAATTTGCAAAAAAATAATTCATAAATTCTCATTTTATAAAGAACTGATTTTCTTATACTGGAACGAATAATAAAATTAATACGAGTATATGGAAATTATAAATAACAGATCAAGAATGTCAAACGGCTGTCCGCTTGTTACCGCTATTTTCGAATAATAATTATAGCCCGCAAGGCATGGTGACGTCGTTGTGAAGTCCAATTGTGACTTTGTGTCACTGTCGATATGACGTCACGTGGCGTCGATGGGAATTCACAGTGACGAGAATGGGAAGTCGTTATGAACGTTTTAGGGCTGATTCGTGACGTCACATTGTTACCAATTTGTGAAGTCACGGTGTGAAAAAATGTGAAATTAGTGTCATTTGTGATGAAATTGTCACAACACTGTGACTATTCTGTGACGATAGTGATAAGATTGTCATGTCACTTTGTGACATTTTTGTAAAATTTTTGTGATTTGTAGCCATTTTTTATTAGCTTTGTCACGGAGACTACATTGACTACCGTAATTTCGGGTGTATAAGCCGCGGATCAAACAATTCTTTTTGGACCCAGAAATCTTATTTAGTGATTGAACAGAAATATTTACGGCGATCTAAATAGTAACATTCATGTTTTAAAAATTTCTGGGTTGAAAAAAATGGTTTGATCCGCAGCTTATACACCCGAAATTACGGTATGTTGTAGAGTGATACTGTGACATCATACTGGAGTCATACAGTTTTCAACATTTATGCATGTTGTAAAATCACTTACATCTATAACTTTATTATACTTTACGCATACATCTAAATTAAAACTTTGGAGCAGCTATAAAAAGAATGTAACAACATAAAGTTAATGAATCAAAATGCAATGACCCGCAGACATCAGTCTTTGTTACACATTTTTTTCTGTTACAATAAATGAGAATATTGAAGACAATTGAATATTTAATAAGTTACATTTCAAATTTAGTTATTTGTTTTTCTAAAATGCATTAAATTTATCAAAGAAACATTTGAAAGTGATCGTCGGTAGAATAAGCTCAAAATTTTAACTTTATGATATATGAAGCATAAAACTGCAATAAGGATCTTTAAATATTTCAAAAATAATTGCTAATTTAAAAGAAATAAGCAAAGGCAAGGTGAAGATATACACTACTGCCTATCGGGCTGGATCTTCACATAACGTTTGTAAATGTACTTATCCAAATCGCGCTTATTCAAATAATGTCATAAAAGTCTCACAAACCTAGCTTGAAGTACTTTGATAAGTACGTTCAGGGCCTGATTACTAACGGGGCACTCTCTCACCAGCAAAATGTTATAGAAATTTTCGTCTTAATTAAGCGTCCTTTTCATTCAAAATTACTGTCATGAATAAGGAAAAGATTTTTATTTGTTTTTCCTGGTGTGAGTGTGCCCCGTTGATAATCAGGCCCTAAGTACATTTACAAACGTTATGTGAAGATCCAGCCCGATAGGCAGTAGCGTATATCTTCACCTTGCCTTTGCTTATTTCTTTTAAATTAGCAATTATTTTTGTAATATTTAAAGATCCTTATTGCAGTTTTATGCTTCATATATCATAAAGTTAAAAAAAAGAGGAACGCGTATAATACAGTAAATATACCTATAAACAGAAAAGTACAGTCTCAGATGATCGTACGTGCGCATTATCAATAATGGAAAACTGGCGCAGCGGTGGAACCTATTGACACCACTAAATATTATTAATATTTTTTTGTTTAACTAATTACAGAATTTCTGAGTTTTTTTATGCCAAAGAATATCTTAAAAATTATTGGTGTCAATAAGCTCCACATTTGTGCCAATTTTGTACCATTGCGTTACGCACCGAAGCGTTGTACGCCAAGATATTCTGTACATTTTTCAAACATGTATATTTGAGAAAACATAAGTAACCCCAAATCTGCTGATTCATTATTTGTGAACGTTTAAAATCTCTTACAATACTTGCAGATGTCTTACTTTCAAAATATCCTCTATCAATCGAATAATATCATCAGATCTGCCACGTCTCCGACTTTTTGAATGCCGCACACTTTTAGTACAAATAATTCTTTCTTATTTAATTGGAACATTTGGACGATTTACGATAACATTTTCTCTAAGATAATGGTGATGGTTAAGAAAAACGCAGACGTGGCAATTCTGCATCAGAATGATATTCAGATTCATTCATATCTCGAGCAAGACATACTCCATGTCACTTTTATTTAATATAGTACATTGAGGAAACAGTTTACTTACCATCACTATTAAAGCATTCGTAACGTTCAACATGCCCGAACCATCGCCGCCTCCTGAAGATAGGATAACACGCTGACAAAAAAATGGCGACTGTCGTAGGTGGAATTTGTATGCGTTAGTATAATTAATAAAGAGGTGAAGATATAAAATGGGTCAATCCATTTCAAGTGGTCCAGAAAATATAAAAATCTGAAATTTTTTGTACAACAACCCTAACATGACGGAAGTTCAAAATGACCGTTAATTTAATTTTACTATTTTTTGTTTGTGCATGGCGGCCATCTTTGTTTCATCGTGTTCAGCGATTTTCTCAGATACTAGGATACACAAAATTGTAAATATCTCGTCTTTTATTTTCCCAATTCAAATGGGGTTTGCAGCATTTTGTTCAGAATAAAATAGGCTAAATGTACGGCTGTAAAATAATTTTGAAAAATAAATTTTTACAGGTGAAATTTTAGCACAAAATTTAAGATTTTTTCCAAAATCTATCCGTTTGCAAGAGGAAATTTTTCATTCAAGGAAAACTGTCAACCTTACACAATTTTTTCTACAAACAGGTCAAAAGTGCGTGTACTCACATACCGAGTCCCAGATCTGGGAGTTGATTTCTCTTTGAGAAAAAATTCCGAAATTCGTCAAAAATTTCAAAAATCGCACTTTTTAGGCTTTGATATCTCTGATGGGGCACGAGATAAAAATTTGAAATTCTGGCCTTTGATAGTATAGTGTAGCAGTGTTATGTGCAAAAAATTTCAAGAAGGAGATTTGACTACAAGAGGAGATATCACATGGACAATATGTGAAAACAATACTGCCAAACTATTGTAACCTACTATGTAATTGTTCAACAAGACTGTCAACCTTACACAATTTTTTCTACAAATAGATCAAAAGTGTGTGTACTCATACACCAAGTCCCAGATCTGGGAGCTGATTTCTCTTTGCGAAAAAATTCCGAAATTCGTCAAAAATTTCAAAAATCGCACTTTTTAGGCTTTGATATCTCTGGTGAAGCACGAGATAAAAATCTGAAATTTTGGCCTTTGATAGTATTGTGTAGTAGAGTTATGTAAAAAATTTCAAGAAGGAGATTTGACTATAACTAATTAAATAATGCTAAGAAATGCTATTACGAGTACATTAGGAGAAATGAGATTAGTCTCTTTTATTACAGTATTTACCGTAATTTCGGGTGTATAAGCCGCAGATCAAACAATTCTTTTTGAACCCAGAAATTTTTAAGAGACAAATATAACTACTTAGATCGCCGTAACTATATGTCTTCAATCACTAAATAAGATTTCTGGGTCCAAAAAGAATTGTTTGATCCGCGGCTTATACACCCGAAATTACGGTACACAGAAAATATCGTTTGTTGTAAACAGTTAAATAATAAACATTTAATTTACAAAGATACTATATATGCTCAACAAAGAGCTTAAAACTATTTACGATAGATATTGTGAGTTCGACCAGTTACTGTTTTCAGTCCATTAGGATGTTCTTTCTCAAAATTTTATTTGAAGCCACCCAAGTCTCTTCATCCCTTGTTCAATTGAATGAAATTATCTAGGTTTAATAATTGAAATCATGTCAACTCGATCAGTTGCAACCCATTGTCTTTAATTTGTTTTTCCTGAAATGTGTTCCGAGTAAAATCGTTGCAATAGCATTTCTAGTAGGTTTGTTCATCTGGAAAAATAGTGTATTGGCTTAACATACATTCTGAATTGTTTAAATCACACAGAAGCATTTGAAGAAAATATTTGTAATTAACATTTAACTTTGTACCATAAATAATAATTTTAAAATTTTGGAGGTGTGAACAATTACATAGTAGGTTACAATAGTTTGGCAGTATTGTTTTCACATATAGTCCATGTCATATCTCAGCTTGTAGTCATATCTCCTTCTTGAAATTTTCTGTACATAACACTACTACACAATACTATCAAAGGCCAGAATTTCAGATTTCTATCTCGTGCTCCACCAGAGATATCAAAGCCTAAAAAGTGTGATTTTTGAAATTTTCGACGAATTTCGGAATTTGTTTCGCAAAGAGAAATCAACTCCCAGATCTGGGACTTGGTGTATGAGTACACGCACATTTGACCTATTTGTAGAAAAAATGTTTCCCTTGCATGAAAATTTCCTCTTGCAAACGGATAGATTTTGGAAAAAATCTTAAATTTTGTGCTAAAATTTCACCTGTAAAAATTTATTTTTCAAAATTTTTCTACCACTGTATATTTAGCCTATTTTATTCTGAACAAAATGCTGCAAACCCTATTTCAATTGGAAAAATAAAAGACGAGATATTTTCAATTTTGTGTATTCTAGTATCTGAGAAAATTGCTGCACGCGATGAAACAAAGATGGCCGCCATTCCCAAACAAAAAATAGGGCATTTCCATGCGAACTTGTTTGTCTGTTACGAAATACGATTTTTAGCTACCAGTATTTTAAAAAGAGAAAATGTGGCTTAGTTTAACGAAGCTATATCATCAGTTGAAAAGGCGAAGCAAACTTTTCGAAAATGTTATGTTTTTTTTTTTAGTAATATTTTTTTTTGTATAAATTATTTTAATATTCCAAATTTAAAAAGAACTCTTGTTAAGATATTTTTAATACGGTTTTTTATAATGCTTTGTGTATCTCATATTTAAAATTAGTCTTCCTTTTTTTTCTTAGTAGCGAAAACCCTGGACATTCCCTTTTTCTATTTATTTTTATGATCGTTCTCACGAGAATAAAGGCATTGTTGTGTATGAAAGTGAAAGTTTCCCATCCCCTTATCTAGCGTAGATAACACCCGTTCGTACGAATGCTTTTACTGTCCTGGAATTATTGTACTATTTGAGTAAAGTGGTCCTTTGTTGATTTTTTTCGAAGAAGAGTAGCTTCTGGCTTGTTTGTAAAGGGCATATATTCAGCCTTGTTAAAAAATTGGCCCACACGCATAGTTTATTGCTTGCGTACGTGAATGAATAGTACCCTAAAATTTTATAACCCATGACAAACGTTGACTGTCATTTGAGGCGGAGTAGATATTTTCCCAGACCCTTAAAGTTTTTTTTATGACCGATTTGAGATAATAGGGCCAATTCACGGTTATCGGCGAGCACTGGTTTGCAAGCAGGTGCAAAACTTAGAGACAGCTGTCCCTGCTATCTGACCACGTGATTGAGGGTAGGGGACGCAAGCGATGACCATATTTGGTCATGAGAGAGGGTGAATATTGCATTGGCCAATGAGGTGGACTCTAGGAACAGGAGAGAAAGGGGAAAGCATTAGTATTCCTTGTATTTTGGTGCCCCTTTTGATTTGCAGAGGGACGTGCAATTGGTTTTTTGGAAATAAAGTGAGTCTTGGTCAGAGCTTCGTATGGAGAGGATATAGTTGAAGAAGCGCATAAGTTTCGTCTCCCCCCCTCCCCTGTTTTTAATCTGGGAGAGGGGAGGCCAAAGTTTTTTTTTCGAGATTGGGGAGTCTAAGAGAAAGCACGTCGTGAGTAAGTCAAGAAAAAGTGCTACCTGCTGGAGAGAACCGAGAGCTTGCCGTGAAAGAATGTTTCCTCCGTTCTAGCCTTCACCGTGAGCAGTGGAACGATTAGCGGTCTAAGATGACACACTCCAAGTGTAAGTCAGGAAGAAATGCTACCTGCCGGAGAGAGCCGAGATCTTGCCGTGAAAGAATATCCCCTCCGATCTAGCCTTGACCGTGAGCAGTGGAATGACTAGCAATCTAAGACAAAACACTCCAAGTGTCAATCAAGAAAAAGTACTACCTGCCGGAGCGAGCCGAGAACTTGCCGCGAAACAATGTCCCTTCCGATTTAGCCTTCACCGTGAGCGGTGGAATGATTAGCGGTCTAAGACAAAAACTTGAAAGAATTCAGCGACTGCTTAAACTGAGTATAGACACTGGGAATTCTGTGTAGAGACTGTTGCTCTGGTGCATGGATGACTTGTATACTATTGTCCATCATATAAGAATTCAGCTGCTGCTTAAACTGAGTATAGATACTGGGAATTCTGTGTAGAGACTGTTGCTCTGATGCTTGGAAGACTTGTATACTGTTGTCCATCATATAAATGAAAAATACCCAAAATGGGTAAATGAAAGAGTTCAGCTGCTGGTAAGAGATATATTCTGTATTTAATCTTAAACGATTTTTATCATAGTGATTAATCTTGTAGTGATTTAGTATTTCCTTATGTTTACAACAAAAGTTGTATTAGTGAATTCAGATATTTTTTTTTTTTTTTTTTTTTTTGTTTGTTAAATAAAATAAAGGAGAATGTATATAAAGGATATGCTTTAGTATAGTTTTTTTTAGTTTTTTTTTATTTATCCTACCTTGATATTAATTTAATTGAATTTTAACCTATGTAGTATCGAAATAACTATACTAAGTTTCGTAATACCATAAAATTAAAGTAGTTTCTTTGAATGTTTGGAAGAAAAATAATTTTCAACCATTACCTATTTTTTATTTGGAATTTTTAAATAACTTTTTAAAAAAATAAAAAAAATAATTTAATAAATAATTAAAAATCATATTAACACTGATTAATTAATATACTATTGCTTAAACTGAGTAGAGATATTTGACTAGGTAATAGAAATTTTAAAGCAAAAACTGTTAAGAAATTCACTTGATTTTAAATGAATTAACTTATCTTATAAACAAAATAAAAGAAAAAAAAGAATAGAGAAATTAAATTAAATGTACTAACACTATACGAAATTGGTCGAAAATATCATTGTTGATTTCTGGGGTGTTTATGTTTATTATTTCTAGTTTTTTAATTTATTCAAAATTATATCTTTCTTTGCCTTCTCGAAAATAAGAAGGATTTCAGGGTCTTTCTTCTCTCTTTTGTAATGTTAGATTGAATCTTGCTTTTTTAAATTATTAGTATGAGTTTGATATCTCAGGAATCAACATTGATAAATGTTGGGTTCTACTGCAGATCAAGGTTTAGTACTTGAGACTGGGTCAGGTTGAGAATCTTGCTGTGTCCTTTCTTGTTTATTTGTATTCATTAAATTTTAAAGAATTTTAAATAATATTTGTGTTTATCCTTTTAATCGTTTTAATTTGTCGTTTAGTTTGTTTATCTTAATGATTTCTTAATGTTGACTGGTGTAATCTTAACTTAATTCTTTTTTTTATACAAGCATCTAGTTTATTTAATTAAAACAACAACAAGATTCATGTGATTGGAAATTTGACCCAGATCTCATTAAATTCTTTAATAAAGCTGAAATATATTTATTGATCTTTATTAACTAAGTATAATTTGCTGAGCAGAAGTTGCAATTAATTAAAGTAATGAGCTGTTGCAGAAGTTTATTAAAAAGAACCCAACACCAATAAATGGTGCCGCGTGTGAAAAGCCTGGTTATTGTGAAAAATAAATGATGCCGTGTGTGAAAAGCCTGATTATTGTGTCACAATAAGTATAAAAATAGTACTATGAAGTAAAGCCTATTTATTGCAACAATAGCCTGAATTTTGATATATATTTACTATATTAAGAGTGAAACGAAATGAAAATATATGTGTTTTGTGATTTTATTGTATATCATTGTTTGATTATTTTAGTGTATATTGTGCATAACCAATAGGGGTGTAATAGCTTACTAATTTCAAATGCCTTTTTTAGTTAGGCAATTTTACCGGGTTTTCAAAAAAAAAACTATCTAATTTGAAATTTTTACTGTTATTTGTACATTTAAATGAGTGTTTGGGCTTACTGAGAGAATTATATGCCAATATAAGTTATGTATTTATGTATTTTTTATTTATTTTTTTTTCTCTCTTTCTTGGGCATCTAAGAATTAAGTAGCAGTTAAATTACTTTATTTTCTATTATATTATTTTAATTCAGTGTGAAGTTTTGCCTAAAAATGACAGAAAACCAGCATTTCAAGGAGCTCGCTCTTAGTCAGAAAAAGAGCGCATTGATCGAGAATGTCAGTCTTATTCCCCCTTTTAGTGGCGAAGGCAACTCTTGCTCATTTTCTGCATTTTTAGAAAAGTATGAGCAGTTGTCCGAGTTCTTTAATTGGTCAGAGGATGAAAAAAAATTTGCCCTACTAAGTAGATTAAGTGGGAATGCTGCTAGGATATATAAATTGCACCGCACTAAGAGAACTGAAGAAATAATTAAAGTACTTAAAGAGAGATATACGCAAGAGCTAGCCCCTGATATTGCTTTGACCCAATTTTTGAATTTTAAACAAAATCACCATATGCCTGTTCAGGAATTTTACGACAGAGCATATGATTTGTCCCTTAAAGCATTAGTAGTCGAAGGTGTAGAACAGAATGTTGCTGATAAAAGCAGGGAAGCTCTACTGCATTCTATGTTATTAAGTAATTTAGTTCCTGAGATAAGAAGAGGAGTTATAACTAGGTGCCCTAAGACACCTGTTGAAATTTTAGAATTTGCCCTCCTTGAGGAAAAAGCATTAAAGAGTGTTAATCCTTTATATAACATGCAGGTAGAGAATATGAACCCTTTTTTCCCCCAAATTGCCCAGCAAAGTGTTGCGTGTGCTGCTATCCAGCCAAGTCACCCTAATCAGTCAGAGCAGGAGATTAGTAAACTGCGGGAGCAGGTAGAAGCTCTTACTAGTAAATTAGAGAGATTTTTAGAGGGTAGCAATCAGCAAAGAGACTTTCACACTACTGAGAGGCCTCAGTATAGAGAAGTAATCTGTTACGTGTGTTCCCAAACTGGACACATAGCCAGATTTTGTCCACAAAACCAAAATGCTAATAGAGGGAACTTTCAGAATTTTAGAGGAAGAGGTAGGGGTAGTTATTCTCAGTCCCACCAAAATCGCAGGGGAGGATATAATAATTACAGAGGTAGAGGGAATAGAAATAATGATAATGGTGTAAATATAGAAAGCGAGAATGTGCAAAGCTCAATTAGTGAAGGGAATAATCAAAACAATTCTTTAAACAGGTAAGGGCTGGTGTCGATTTGGTCGAATCGTCTCCATCAAGGCCTCTAGACCTCCCAATTATTTTTAGTATGTTTTCACCCCAGTCTTATCATTTACCTACTGTCGTCATAAATGTAAATAATGTGTTTTTTAATGCGCTATGTGATACAGGATCTGCTATAAATATTTTAAGTAATACAATACTTAATGATTTAGATTCTTATGAAATTGTAGAGTGCAACACCCCTATTTTAACGGTGACTGGCGAGAGAGTGCTTTTAAACCATAAAATTTCCTTAAATTTTAAATTTAATAATTTATTATGCCAGTCTGAGTTTTTTATTGCCCACGGTAAGTTGGCCGATGAGTTTAGTGTAATTTTGGGGATGCCCTTTTTAAGTAAATATCAGGCTGTAATTAATTGTAAAAATAACAATGTGGTTTTAGATGTTCCTACTGAAACGCAGTGTAAGCAAATAGTAGAGAGTCATATGTCAAATATTTTACCTGTGAAAAATTCTAGAGAAAAAAATGTTGTAAATAGTATCAGTGTAAATAGTATAGGTTTGGAGAATAATTATGTAAATACTTGTAATGTGCAATCTAAAGGCAAGCAAAGTTCTGATAGTGAACAGAGAAGTAAGTGTAGTAATAAGAGTACTCCTAGGAAAAGTGTAAACAAAAAGAGTAAGGAATGTGTAAAAGAAAAATTTGGGAATCTGAGTAGTGGAAATGAGACGGTTCAGGGTAATATGTATCCCATTATGGAGGAAAGGGTAGACTCAAGCATAACATTTATTGCGAAAGAGTCAGAAAGTGAAATTGCTCAGGTTTTTTGTTTGCAAAGTGTACCAGGGAGTAACTCAAGTACTAATGAGTGTGAAATTAATGAGAATAATGTGCCTTTAAACCTTACCCAGCAATCAGCAAGTCAAATTGTACAGGAAAATTCAATCTATGTTCATGAAAATTTTTACATATCTGAGGGTAATGAAAATGAGTTAGTAAATAGAGCAAATCAGACTAATGAGTTAGGCATAGTTGATAATAATAACTGGAATAGTGAAAGTACTTCCTTAGCTATTTTATGCGAGAGAATTTCTGTTCCCCCCCAGTCAAAATTAATAGCTGAAGTTAAATGTAATAGAAATAATTTTATAAAAGATAATGATATACTGATATTAGAACCTTTAGCGAAGAATTTAAGCCAAGGGCTTCTTATTTCTCGAGCCATTTGTACCCCAGAACATGGCCTTTTTGTTTCGCTTGCTAATTTTTCGAATAAAACTGTTAAGCTAGGAAAAAATACTTATGTTGCTAAAATTCAGAAATGTGTAGATAAATCTAATATACCCTTAAATAATAATAATATAACTTGTAATGTAAATTTAACCACTCCAATAGCTGACTTTGATCACGCTGATCTCACTTGGAGCTCTGATATTGATTTAAGCCATCTAGACCCCCCCTTAAAATCTAAAATGCAAGAATTTTTAGACCAAAATAAAGATGTGTTTGCAGCTTCTGTCCTAGACTTACCAGGCTGTAATACCATACCCCATGTTGTAAATTTAACCTCTGATAAACCTGTAAAATCCAAAGCTTATAGAGTCCCATATAAATTACGCCAGGAAATGGAAGATCAACTTAATATTTTACTGCAAGCTGAAATTATTTCCCCGTCTATGTCTGAATTTGCTTCACCAGTTATTCTTGTAGAAAAAGCAGATGGTTCTTATAGGTTAGCTGTTGATTTTCGTAAACTTAACAAGAATCTTGTCAAAGATGCATATCCTATCCCAAACATTACTGACTCTGTTGATGCGTTAAGTGGAGCTAATTTTTTTTCAACACTAGATTTAACTAGTGGCTTTTTTCAACAGGTCATAAGACCCGAAGACAGGCATAAAACTGCTATTATCACGCATAAAGGTCTTTTTGAGTGGAATAGAAATTGTTTTGGGTTGTCCAATTCCGGCAATAGTTTTCAGAGGCTAATGAATGCCATTTTTGGAGATTTAGGAAATCTAGGAATTTTAGTGTATATAGATGATATTGTCATTGCTTCGTCCGATGTAGAATCCCATTTTGAAAAACTTAAATTAGTATTTGATAGACTAAGACAACATAAACTGAAACTTAAGCCCAGTAAATGTAATTTTCTTTCGAATAAAATACAATATCTTGGCTTTGAAATTAATAGCGGGCAAGTATCCCCGGTTAATAAAAATATTGAGATAATAGAAAAATTGCAACCACCTACTAATCGAAAAGGTGTCAGGTCTTTTATTGGAACCCTATCATTCTATAGGCGTTTCATACCTGACTTCACAAAAAGGGCAATTAATTTAATCGATTTGACTAAGGAAACTGGACATTTTGCCTGGACAAAAGAAGCCCAGGAGGAATTTGAAGATTTAAAAAAGGCTTTAATATCTAAACCGTGCCTAGTATTGCCTGATTTTACTAAAGAATTTTATCTATATACAGATGCGAGTGGGGAAGCGCTGGGTGCTGTTTTGTCACAAATGGATGATGAAAATAAAATTCATCCAGTGGCGTTTGCCAGTAGGCGACTAAAAGGTGCAGAGACAAGATACTCTGCCACTGAGAGAGAACTTCTCGCTCTGGTTTGGGCAACTAGTCATTTTAAGTGTTATCTAGCTAACACTCATTTTAACATTTTTACTGATCATGCACCACTTACTTTTATGTTAAAGATTCATGACCCCACCTCACGTATAGCCAAATGGGTATGTACTCTTTCAGATTTTGATTTTACTATTAAATATATTAAAGGGAAATGCAATAGTGTAGCAGACTTTCTATCTAGATTTGCTAAAACTGATGAAACACCTGAGATTAGTAAGAGTAATTTTTGTATTCAAGTAGAAAAAGAAACTACTTTTGTTCCCCATTCAAATTTAATTGAGAAAATTAGTGAATTACAAAAAATTGATAAGAAATGTTGTGAAATAGCTAGAAAATTAGACAAAAATATAGATATAGCACCTAAGTACATGAAGTTTTTTTTTAGAGATGATATTCTTGTATGTGAGGACACCAGAGATTCAAGTGTAATAAATAACCCTATTAAATTAGTAGTTCCTAGGGATATGATTGAGCAAGTGTTCGCTCTAACACACGATTCTCTAGCGGCTTGTCATCAAGGGTTTAAGAAAACGATTGACCGCATCCGGGAGCACTTTTACTGGCCCGGAATGTCGGCCGATGTCAAGCATCTAGTAGAATCATGTATTAGTTGCCAGCAGAAGAGAGCGTATAAACCAGATCAACAGGCACCCCTTCAACGGATGCCTACACCTGAATTTCCCATGAACAAAGTTCATCTAGACCTAATTGGCCCATTACCGGTCACGTTTTCTGGTAACACCCATATTGTTACGTATATAGACTCATTTACTAAATGGCCAGAAGCCTATGCTGTTAGCTCTACCACGTCTGATGTTATCGCAGATACACTTGCCGATTTCATTTCACGTTATGGCGCTCCTGTGTATATTGCGACAGATAATGGAAGAAATTTAGTATCGGAAGCGATTGAGCATGTATATAAAATGTTCGGTATTAAACATATAACTACATCTGCCTTTCACCCAGCCTCGAATGGACAGATTGAACGGCAGAATAAAACTTTAAAAAACGCACTCAGTCACATTGTAAATGAGAACCAGTCAGACTGGGATACTAAGCTAAAATTTGCCCTGTTAGCGATGCGTTCGGCTGTGCATTCTTCGACTAAATTAACCCCCGCAGCAGTTTTATATGGCAGAAACTTAAATCTACCATATAATCTATTTTCGCAGTCGCCGAGGTTTAGCTATAACGACGCCCCATCTTTTTGTGAATTATTAATACCCGCACTCCAAAAGGTATATGCTGAGGTGTATGATAGTTTAGTTAAGGTGTCTAAAAGCCAGGAAAGGTACAGAGAAAAAACTGCAGTCGTTAAGGATTTAAAAGTAGGCGATAGAGTGTGGTTATTTAACCCATCCATCACTGCTGGCAATACGAAAAAATTGTCGAAATTAAATAACGGACCATTTACTATAATTGAGAAGCTCAGTGCAGTTAATTTTAAGATAGCATTAATTGCTAATCCGTCTAAAACTCAAATTGTCCATGTAGACCGCCTCACTTTATTTAAAGATAGGCATATTTCAGGTGTAAATGAGCAAAATGGAGACGATATTGTAGACCAAAACAAACGCCAACCTCTGATATCAACTACGAATGATTCGAGTCATTCTCAATTCGATTTCACTACGCGAAGGAAAAGGAATCGATTCATAAATAGATTTCCCCCTCCCATTCCATATCAAGGAACCAGCCAACCTGCAGTGCAATCTACGAGCAGACAAGAGGGTAACGAGGAAACGGTTGGTGGGTTGCTCTCAGAAGCACGGGAAAATACGGTAGTAGCGAGCGCTGATAACTGTGAGGGAGTAAGGCAGGTAGGAACGCCTAATGATTCGGGGCGCGTGAGTCGTTCGCGAGATCGTAATGGCGTCTGTTTATCTAGGCGAAACAAATCTTATTCAATTACGAGAACTGAGTATGCGTTTCGAAAAAGGGATTCGCGACCGAATTATAAATTTTAGGGCGGTTTAACTTTATTTTTTTTAGATTGTATATAAATACTTGTGATTTTAGTTATTCTAGGAAGGTTTTATGCGCGAGTTAGCTAAAATTTAAGTAATTTTCGAGCCTCGATATCGTTTGTTTTGATTTGGTTCCGCTGTTATTTAATGTGGATTTCCGCCAGTTCCGTGTTTTCTCTCGGTGTTTTATGGATTATTTCGATAGATTAGGACCGTGTAAGTGCTCCGCCCCCTATATGTATTCTTTTTTTTTTATTTTTTACCGGGTTTTAGCGCTAATTTTGGGGACTTAGAGAGAATTCGGGTCAGGAAATTGTGGAGTAGAGATTTGGTAGCAGTACATGTGATGCTTGCGTATTCCTATTGCCCCTTTTTGTATATAGTATAGGTACTGTTAGGAATGTAGTTCACCTTTTATTTTTATTTTTATTTTTTTTTTTGCATTTCTTTTAACTTTGTATTTTTTTGGATATTTTTGATATCAGTTCTCTATTTGGGAAGTGGGGATTTAAGATACAGGTAGTGTACACCCCACAGCCCACAGATATATTATCTGGTTTATGTGTATTATATATGTATATATTTTGTTTATATAGTCTGTTTTGTTATTTCATGTGAGTTTTCTAACAATATACCCATTGTTTATGTAAATTGGGTATTTTAGAAAAAAAATTAGTGGTACTTGTCAATGAAATTGGCGAACTCTCTTGTGAAATTATCAGTTCATTTTAAGTATTATGTGTAGCATTTTATGAATTTTTTTTAGTTACTATTAGTTTATGGAATATTTACCCATTGATAATAACTAAGGCAGACAATTATCAGTCTAGGCTACACAAGGTAACCTATATAATTATAATGCTGTGATATAAAATGCCCATACACTTATGTAATACTGTGTCACCGATGCAAATCATTGAACTGTTTTTTTTTTATTTATATGCACATGTTATGCCACTGAATATAAACAGGTATTAGTACTGTTTTTTTTAATGTGTACCCTATAGATGTACTGAAAGGTTATTGCTATTTTTGTTTTGTGTATGTGTATACAAAATGTTATCGTGCTATTATATGTATATATTTGTGATACCTACAGCTGGCAAGCGGTATATCTATTGTATTTTTTCAGAAATTGATTGTTTCGGTCCTTTGGCTCTATCCTGCTCACAGGATTCAAAATTTTAAAAAAAAAAATTTTTTTAATCTTTTTATTCACTGGACAACTCTTCCTTGCATTCTACTGGTGGAAATTTTTTTTAGGGATATTTTTTTTTCTCTTTTTACAGAGGTGTTAGCAGATAGGGATATCCCAGTGTGGTGGTATTCTTGACGGTATAGCAGATGTGGAGATTTAATTAAGTATGCCAGGTATATAATGTAGATTTTAATAGCATCTTAGGCCCTAGTATATGTTTAACTTCTAGATGTTTTGCCCAAGCTTCAACTTAGCATTACCGGTGTGCAGAGTTGGTGTGGTAGCTTAGTAGGGTGAGGTTATCAACTTTTCGGGTCGTCGTCTGATCTGTTCTAGGCGATTATCTTTATCCTACTTTTCAACCGGGGTACTGCATTGTTTTTTTTATTTAATCTTTTCTTTCATTTTGGATTTAATTTTAAATTTTTTTAGGACTTTCTTTAACTGACCTTATGTGGTCATTTAGCTAAAAAAAATAAAATTCTTGTTTTTGTTCAAAACTAATAATGTTTATTTTTTTTTCAACGAGGGGGAGCTCTTGTTATGTTTTTTTTTTAGTAATATTTTTTTTTGTATAAATTATTTTAATATTCCAAATTTAAAAAGAACTCTTGTTAAGATATTTTTAATACGGTTTTTTATAATGCTTTGTGTATCTCATATTTAAAATTAGTCTTCCTTTTTTTTCTTAGTAGCGAAAACCCTGGACATTCCCTTTTTCTATTTATTTTTATGATCGTTCTCACGAGAATAAAGGCATTGTTGTGTATGAAAGTGAAAGTTTCCCATCCCCTTATCTAGCGTAGATAACACCCGTTCGTACGAATGCTTTTACTGTCCTGGAATTATTGTACTATTTGAGTAAAGTGGTCCTTTGTTGATTTTTTTCGAAGAAGAGTAGCTTCTGGCTTGTTTGTAAAGGGCATATATTCAGCCTTGTTAAAAAATTGGCCCACACGCATAGTTTATTGCTTGCGTACGTGAATGAATAGTACCCTAAAATTTTATAACCCATGACAAACGTTGACTGTCATTTGAGGCGGAGTAGATATTTTCCCAGACCCTTAAAGTTTTTTTTATGACCGATTTGAGATAATAGGGCCAATTCACGGTTATCGGCGAGCACTGGTTTGCAAGCAGGTGCAAAACTTAGAGACAGCTGTCCCTGCTATCTGACCACGTGATTGAGGGTAGGGGACGCAAGCGATGACCATATTTGGTCATGAGAGAGGGTGAATATTGCATTGGCCAATGAGGTGGACTCTAGGAACAGGAGAGAAAGGGGAAAGCATTAGTATTCCTTGTATTTTGGTGCCCCTTTTGATTTGCAGAGGGACGTGCAATTGGTTTTTTGGAAATAAAGTGAGTCTTGGTCAGAGCTTCGTATGGAGAGGATATAGTTGAAGAAGCGCATAAGTTTCGTCTCCCCCCCTCCCCTGTTTTTAATCTGGGAGAGGGGAGGCCAAAGTTTTTTTTTCGAGATTGGGGAGTCTAAGAGAAAGCACGTCGTGAGTAAGTCAAGAAAAAGTGCTACCTGCTGGAGAGAACCGAGAGCTTGCCGTGAAAGAATGTTTCCTCCGTTCTAGCCTTCACCGTGAGCAGTGGAACGATTAGCGGTCTAAGATAACACACTCCAAGTGTAAGTCAGGAAGAAATGCTACCTGCCGGAGAGAGCCGAGATCTTGCCGTGAAAGAATATCCCCTCCGATCTAGCCTTGACCGTGAGCAGTGGAATGACTAGCAATCTAAGACAAAACACTCCAAGTGTCAATCAAGAAAAAGTACTACCTGCCGGAGCGAGCCGAGAACTTGCCGCGAAACAATGTCCCTTCCGATTTAGCCTTCACCGTGAGCGGTGGAATGATTAGCGGTCTAAGACAAAAACTTGAAAGAATTCAGCGACTGCTTAAACTGAGTATAGACACTGGGAATTCTGTGTAGAGACTGTTGCTCTGGTGCATGGATGACTTGTATACTATTGTCCATCATATAAGAATTCAGCTGCTGCTTAAACTGAGTATAGATACTGGGAATTCTGTGTAGAGACTGTTGCTCTGATGCTTGGAAGACTTGTATACTGTTGTCCATCATATAAATGAAAAATACCCAAAATGGGTAAATGAAAGAGTTCAGCTGCTGGTAAGAGATATATTCTGTATTTAATCTTAAACGATTTTTATCATAGTGATTAATCTTGTAGTGATTTAGTATTTCCTTATGTTTACAACAAAAGTTGTATTAGTGAATTCAGATGTTTTTTTTTTTTTTTTGTTTTTGTTTGTTAAATAAAATAAAGGAGAATGTATATAAAGGATATGCTTTAGTATAGTTTTTTTTAGTTTTTTTTTATTTATCCTACCTTGATATTAATTTAATTGAATTTTAACCTATGTAGTATCGAAATAACTATACTAAGTTTCGTAATACCATAAAATTAAAGTAGTTTCTTTGAATGTTTGGAAGAAAAATAATTTTCAACCATTACCTATTTTTTATTTGGAATTTTTAAATAACTTTTTAAAAAAATAAAAAAAATAATTTAATAAATAATTAAAAATCATATTAACACTGATTAATTAATATACTATTGCTTAAACTGAGTAGAGATATTTGACTAGGTAATAGAAATTTTAAAGCAAAAACTGTTAAGAAATTCACTTGATTTTAAATGAATTAACTTATCTTATAAACAAAATAAAAGAAAAAAAAAGAATAGAGAAATTAAATTAAATGTACTAACACTATACGAAATTGGTCGAAAATATCATTGTTGATTTCTGGGGTGTTTATGTTTATTATTTCTAGTTTTTTAATTTATTCAAAATTATATCTTTCTTTGCCTTCTCGAAAATAAGAAGGATTTCAGGGTCTTTCTTCTCTCTTTTGTAATGTTAGATTGAATCTTGCTTTTTTAAATTATTAGTATGAGTTTGATATCTCAGGAATCAACATTGATAAATGTTGGGTTCTACTGCAGATCAAGGTTTAGTACTTGAGACTGGGTCAGGTTGAGAATCTTGCTGTGTCCTTTCTTGTTTATTTGTATTCATTAAATTTTAAAGAATTTTAAATAATATTTGTGTTTATCCTTTTAATCGTTTTAATTTGTCGTTTAGTTTGTTTATCTTAATGATTTCTTAATGTTGACTGGTGTAATCTTAACTTAATTCTTTTTTTTATACAAGCATCTAGTTTATTTAATTAAAACAACAACAAGATTCATGTGATTGGAAATTTGACCCAGATCTCATTAAATTCTTTAATAAAGCTGAAATATATTTATTGATCTTTATTAACTAAGTATAATTTGCTGAGCAGAAGTTGCAATTAATTAAAGTAATGAGCTGTTGCAGAAGTTTATTAAAAAGAACCCAACACCAATAAATGGTGCCGCGTGTGAAAAGCCTGGTTATTGTGAAAAATAAATGATGCCGTGTGTGAAAAGCCTGATTATTGTGTCACAATAAGTATAAAAATAGTACTATGAAGTAAAGCCTATTTATTGCAACAATAGCCTGAATTTTGATATATATTTACTATATTAAGAGTGAAACGAAATGAAAATATATGTGTTTTGTGATTTTATTGTATATCATGTTTGATTATTTTAGTGTATATTGTGCATAACCAATAGGGGTGTACATAGCTTACTAATTTCAAATGCCTTTTTTTAGTTAGGCAATTTTACCGGGTTTTCAAAAAAAAACTATCTAATTTGAAATTTTTACTGTTATTTGTACATTTAAATGAGTGTTTGGGCTTACTGAGAGAATTATATGCCAATATAAGTTATGTATTTATGTATTTTTTATTTATTTTTTTTTCTCTCTTTCTTGGGCATCTAAGAATTAAGTAGCAGTTAAATTACTTTATTTTCTATTATATTATTTTAATTCAGTGTGAAGTTTTGCCTAAAAATGACAGAAAACCAGCATTTCAAGGAGCTCGCTCTTAGTCAGAAAAAGAGCGCATTGATCGAGAATGTCAGTCTTATTCCCCCTTTTAGTGGCGAAGGCAACTCTTGCTCATTTTCTGCATTTTTAGAAAAGTATGAGCAGTTGTCCGAGTTCTTTAATTGGTCAGAGGATGAAAAAAAATTTGCCCTACTAAGTAGATTAAGTGGGAATGCTGCTAGGATATATAAATTGCACCGCACTAAGGGAACTGAAGAAATAATTAAAGTACTTAAAGAGAGATATACGCAAGAGCTAGCCCCTGATATTGCTTTGACCCAATTTTTGAATTTTAAACAAAATCACCATATGCCTGTTCAGGAATTTTACGACAGAGCATATGATTTGTCCCTTAAAGCATTAGTAGTCGAAGGTGTAGAACAGAATGTTGCTGATAAAAGCAGGGAAGCTCTACTGCATTCTATGTTATTAAGTAATTTAGTTCCTGAGATAAGAAGAGGAGTTATAACTAGGTGCCCTAAGACACCTGTTGAAATTTTAGAATTTGCCCTCCTTGAGGAAAAAGCATTAAAGAGTGTTAATCCTTTATATAACATGCAGGTAGAGAATATGAACCCTTTTTTCCCCCAAATTGCCCAGCAAAGTGTTGCGTGTGCTGCTATCCAGCCAAGTCACCCTAATCAGTCAGAGCAGGAGATTAGTAAACTGCGGGAGCAGGTAGAAGCTCTTACTAGTAAATTAGAGAGATTTTTAGAGGGTAGCAATCAGCAAAGAGACTTTCACACTACTGAGAGGCCTCAGTATAGAGAAGTAATCTGTTACGTGTGTTCCCAAACTGGACACATAGCCAGATTTTGTCCACAAAACCAAAATGCTAATAGAGGGAACTTTCAGAATTTTAGAGGAAGAGGTAGGGGTAGTTATTCTCAGTCCCACCAAAATCGCAGGGGAGGATATAATAATTACAGAGGTAGAGGGAATAGAAATAATGATAATGGTGTAAATATAGAAAGCGAGAATGTGCAAAGCTCAATTAGTGAAGGGAATAATCAAAACAATTCTTTAAACAGGTAAGGGCTGGTGTCGATTTGGTCGAATCGTCTCCATCAAGGCCTCTAGACCTCCCAATTATTTTTAGTATGTTTTCACCCCAGTCTTATCATTTACCTACTGTCGTCATAAATGTAAATAATGTGTTTTTTAATGCGCTATGTGATACAGGATCTGCTATAAATATTTTAAGTAATACAATACTTAATGATTTAGATTCTTATGAAATTGTAGAGTGCAACACCCCTATTTTAACGGTGACTGGCGAGAGAGTGCTTTTAAACCATAAAATTTCCTTAAATTTTAAATTTAATAATTTATTATGCCAGTCTGAGTTTTTTATTGCCCACGGTAAGTTGGCCGATGAGTTTAGTGTAATTTTGGGGATGCCCTTTTTAAGTAAATATCAGGCTGTAATTAATTGTAAAAATAACAATGTGGTTTTAGATGTTCCTACTGAAACGCAGTGTAAGCAAATAGTAGAGAGTCATATGTCAAATATTTTACCTGTGAAAAATTCTAGAGAAAAAAATGTTGTAAATAGTATCAGTGTAAATAGTATAGGTTTGGAGAATAATTATGTAAATACTTGTAATGTGCAATCTAAAGGCAAGCAAAGTTCTGATAGTGAACAGAGAAGTAAGTGTAGTAATAAGAGTACTCCTAGGAAAAGTGTAAACAAAAAGAGTAAGGAATGTGTAAAAGAAAAATTTGGGAATCTGAGTAGTGGAAATGAGACGGTTCAGGGTAATATGTATCCCATTATGGAGGAAAGGGTAGACTCAAGCATAACATTTATTGCGAAAGAGTCAGAAAGTGAAATTGCTCAGGTTTTTTGTTTGCAAAGTGTACCAGGGAGTAACTCAAGTACTAATGAGTGTGAAATTAATGAGAATAATGTGCCTTTAAACCTTACCCAGCAATCAGCAAGTCAAATTGTACAGGAAAATTCAATCTATGTTCATGAAAATTTTTACATATCTGAGGGTAATGAAAATGAGTTAGTAAATAGAGCAAATCAGACTAATGAGTTAGGCATAGTTGATAATAATAACTGGAATAGTGAAAGTACTTCCTTAGCTATTTTATGCGAGAGAATTTCTGTTCCCCCCCAGTCAAAATTAATAGCTGAAGTTAAATGTAATAGAAATAATTTTATAAAAGATAATGATATACTGATATTAGAACCTTTAGCGAAGAATTTAAGCCAAGGGCTTCTTATTTCTCGAGCCATTTGTACCCCAGAACATGGCCTTTTTGTTTCGCTTGCTAATTTTTCGAATAAAACTGTTAAGCTAGGAAAAAATACTTATGTTGCTAAAATTCAGAAATGTGTAGATAAATCTAATATACCCTTAAATAATAATAATATAACTTGTAATGTAAATTTAACCACTCCAATAGCTGACTTTGATCACGCTGATCTCACTTGGAGCTCTGATATTGATTTAAGCCATCTAGACCCCCCCTTAAAATCTAAAATGCAAGAATTTTTAGACCAAAATAAAGATGTGTTTGCAGCTTCTGTCCTAGACTTACCAGGCTGTAATACCATACCCCATGTTGTAAATTTAACCTCTGATAAACCTGTAAAATCCAAAGCTTATAGAGTCCCATATAAATTACGCCAGGAAATGGAAGATCAACTTAATATTTTACTGCAAGCTGAAATTATTTCCCCGTCTATGTCTGAATTTGCTTCACCAGTTATTCTTGTAGAAAAAGCAGATGGTTCTTATAGGTTAGCTGTTGATTTTCGTAAACTTAACAAGAATCTTGTCAAAGATGCATATCCTATCCCAAACATTACTGACTCTGTTGATGCGTTAAGTGGAGCTAATTTTTTTTCAACACTAGATTTAACTAGTGGCTTTTTTCAACAGGTCATAAGACCCGAAGACAGGCATAAAACTGCTATTATCACGCATAAAGGTCTTTTTGAGTGGAATAGAAATTGTTTTGGGTTGTCCAATTCCGGCAATAGTTTTCAGAGGCTAATGAATGCCATTTTTGGAGATTTAGGAAATCTAGGAATTTTAGTGTATATAGATGATATTGTCATTGCTTCGTCCGATGTAGAATCCCATTTTGAAAAACTTAAATTAGTATTTGATAGACTAAGACAACATAAACTGAAACTTAAGCCCAGTAAATGTAATTTTCTTTCGAATAAAATACAATATCTTGGCTTTGAAATTAATAGCGGGCAAGTATCCCCGGTTAATAAAAATATTGAGATAATAGAAAAATTGCAACCACCTACTAATCGAAAAGGTGTCAGGTCTTTTATTGGAACCCTATCATTCTATAGGCGTTTCATACCTGACTTCACAAAAAGGGCAATTAATTTAATCGATTTGACTAAGGAAACTGGACATTTTGCCTGGACAAAAGAAGCCCAGGAGGAATTTGAAGATTTAAAAAAGGCTTTAATATCTAAACCGTGCCTAGTATTGCCTGATTTTACTAAAGAATTTTATCTATATACAGATGCGAGTGGGGAAGCGCTGGGTGCTGTTTTGTCACAAATGGATGATGAAAATAAAATTCATCCAGTGGCGTTTGCCAGTAGGCGACTAAAAGGTGCAGAGACAAGATACTCTGCCACTGAGAGAGAACTTCTCGCTCTGGTTTGGGCAACTAGTCATTTTAAGTGTTATCTAGCTAACACTCATTTTAACATTTTTACTGATCATGCACCACTTACTTTTATGTTAAAGATTCATGACCCCACCTCACGTATAGCCAAATGGGTATGTACTCTTTCAGATTTTGATTTTACTATTAAATATATTAAAGGGAAATGCAATAGTGTAGCAGACTTTCTATCTAGATTTGCTAAAACTGATGAAACACCTGAGATTAGTAAGAGTAATTTTTGTATTCAAGTAGAAAAAGAAACTACTTTTGTTCCCCATTCAAATTTAATTGAGAAAATTAGTGAATTACAAAAAATTGATAAGAAATGTTGTGAAATAGCTAGAAAATTAGACAAAAATATAGATATAGCACCTAAGTACATGAAGTTTTTTTTTAGAGATGATATTCTTGTATGTGAGGACACCAGAGATTCAAGTGTAATAAATAACCCTATTAAATTAGTAGTTCCTAGGGATATGATTGAGCAAGTGTTCGCTCTAACACACGATTCTCTAGCGGCTTGTCATCAAGGGTTTAAGAAAACGATTGACCGCATCCGGGAGCACTTTTACTGGCCCGGAATGTCGGCCGATGTCAAGCATCTAGTAGAATCATGTATTAGTTGCCAGCAGAAGAGAGCGTATAAACCAGATCAACAGGCACCCCTTCAACGGATGCCTACACCTGAATTTCCCATGAACAAAGTTCATCTAGACCTAATTGGCCCATTACCGGTCACGTTTTCTGGTAACACCCATATTGTTACGTATATAGACTCATTTACTAAATGGCCAGAAGCCTATGCTGTTAGCTCTACCACGTCTGATGTTATCGCAGATACACTTGCCGATTTCATTTCACGTTATGGCGCTCCTGTGTATATTGCGACAGATAATGGAAGAAATTTAGTATCGGAAGCGATTGAGCATGTATATAAAATGTTCGGTATTAAACATATAACTACATCTGCCTTTCACCCAGCCTCGAATGGACAGATTGAACGGCAGAATAAAACTTTAAAAAACGCACTCAGTCACATTGTAAATGAGAACCAGTCAGACTGGGATACTAAGCTAAAATTTGCCCTGTTAGCGATGCGTTCGGCTGTGCATTCTTCGACTAAATTAACCCCCGCAGCAGTTTTATATGGCAGAAACTTAAATCTACCATATAATCTATTTTCGCAGTCGCCGAGGTTTAGCTATAACGACGCCCCATCTTTTTGTGAATTATTAATACCCGCACTCCAAAAGGTATATGCTGAGGTGTATGATAGTTTAGTTAAGGTGTCTGAAAGCCAGGAAAGGTACAGAGAAAAAACTGCAGTCGTTAAGGATTTAAAAGTAGGCGATAGAGTGTGGTTATTTAACCCATCCATCACTGCTGGCAATACGAAAAAATTGTCGAAATTAAATAACGGACCATTTACTATAATTGAGAAGCTCAGTGCAGTTAATTTTAAGATAGCATTAATTGCTAATCCGTCTAAAACTCAAATTGTCCATGTAGACCGCCTCACTTTATTTAAAGATAGGCATATTTCAGGTGTAAATGAGCAAAATGGAGACGATATTGTAGACCAAAACAAACGCCAACCTCTGATATCAACTACGAATGATTCGAGTCATTCTCAATTCGATTTCACTACGCGAAGGAAAAGGAATCGATTCATAAATAGATTTCCCCCTCCCATTCCATATCAAGGAACCAGCCAACCTGCAGTGCAATCTACGAGCAGACAAGAGGGTAACGAGGAAACGGTTGGTGGGTTGCTCTCAGAAGCACGGGAAAATACGGTAGTAGCGAGCGCTGATAACTGTGAGGGAGTAAGGCAGGTAGGAACGCCTAATGATTCGGGGCGCGTGAGTCGTTCGCGAGATCGTAATGGCGTCTGTTTATCTAGGCGAAACAAATCTTATTCAATTACGAGAACTGAGTATGCGTTTCGAAAAAGGGATTCGCGACCGAATTATAAATTTTAGGGCGGTTTAACTTTATTTTTTTTAGATTGTATATAAATACTTGTGATTTTAGTTATTCTAGGAAGGTTTTATGCGCGAGTTAGCTAAAATTTAAGTAATTTTCGAGCCTCGATATCGTTTGTTTTGATTTGGTTCCGCTGTTATTTAATGTGGATTTCCGCCAGTTCCGTGTTTTCTCTCGGTGTTTTATGGATTATTTCGATAGATTAGGACCGTGTAAGTGCTCCGCCCCCTATATGTATTCTTTTTTTTTATTTTTTACCGGGTTTTAGCGCTAATTTTGGGGACTTAGAGAGAATTCGGGTCAGGAAATTGTGGAGTAGAGATTTGGTAGCAGTACATGTGATGCTTGCGTATTCCTATTGCCCCTTTTTGTATATAGTATAGGTACTGTTAGGAATGTAGTTCACCTTTTATTTTTATTTTTATTTTTTTTTTGCATTTCTTTTAACTTTGTATTTTTTTGGATATTTTTGATATCAGTTCTCTATTTGGGAAGTGGGGATTTAAGATACAGGTAGTGTACACCCCACAGCCCACAGATATATTATCTGGTTTATGTGTATTATATATGTATATATTTTGTTTATATAGTCTGTTTTGTTATTTCATGTGAGTTTTCTAACAATATACCCATTGTTTATGTAAATTGGGTATTTTAGAAAAAAAATTAGTGGTACTTGTCAATGAAATTGGCGAACTCTCTTGTGAAATTATCAGTTCATTTTAAGTATTATGTGTAGCATTTTATGAATTTTTTTTAGTTACTATTAGTTTATGGAATATTTACCCATTGATAATAACTAAGGCAGACAATTATCAGTCTAGGCTACACAAGGTAACCTATATAATTATAATGCTGTGATATAAAATGCCCATACACTTATGTAATACTGTGTCACCGATGCAAATCATTGAACTGTTTTTTTTTTATTTATATGCACATGTTATGCCACTGAATATAAACAGGTATTAGTACTGTTTTTTTTAATGTGTACCCTATAGATGTACTGAAAGGTTATTGCTATTTTTGTTTTGTGTATGTGTATACAAAATGTTATCGTGCTATTATATGTATATATTTGTGATACCTACAGCTGGCAAGCGGTATATCTATTGTATTTTTTCAGAAATTGATTGTTTCGGTCCTTTGGCTCTATCCTGCTCACAGGATTCAAAATTTTTAAAAAAAAAATTTTTTTAATCTTTTTATTCACTGGACAACTCTTCCTTGCATTCTACTGGTGGAAATTTTTTTAGGGATATTTTTTTTTCTCTTTTTACAGAGGTGTTAGCAGATAGGGATATCCCAGTGTGGTGGTATTCTTGACGGTATAGCAGATGTGGAGATTTAATTAAGTATGCCAGGTATATAATGTAGATTTTAATAGCATCTTAGGCCCTAGTATATGTTTAACTTCTAGATGTTTTGCCCAAGCTTCAACTTAGCATTACCGGTGTGCAGAGTTGGTGTGGTAGCTTAGTAGGGTGAGGTTATCAACTTTTCGGGTCGTCGTCTGATCTGTTCTAGGCGATTATCTTTATCCTACTTTTCAACCGGGGTACTGCATTGTTTTTTTTATTTAATCTTTTCTTTCATTTTGGATTTAATTTTAAATTTTTTTAGGACTTTCTTTAACTGACCTTATGTGGTCATTTAGCTAAAAAAAATAAAATTCTTGTTTTTGTTCAAAACTAATAATGTTTATTTTTTTTTCAACGAGGGGGAGCTCTTGTTATGTTTTTTTTTTAGTAATATTTTTTTTTGTATAAATTATTTTAATATTCCAAATTTAAAAAGAACTCTTGTTAAGATATTTTTAATACGGTTTTTTATAATGCTTTGTGTATCTCATATTTAAAATTAGTCTTCCTTTTTTTTCTTAGTAGCGAAAACCCTGGACATTCCCTTTTTCTATTTATTTTTATGATCGTTCTCACGAGAATAAAGGCATTGTTGTGTATGAAAGTGAAAGTTTCCCATCCCCTTATCTAGCGTAGATAACACCCGTTCGTACGAATGCTTTTACTGTCCTGGAATTATTGTACTATTTGAGTAAAGTGGTCCTTTGTTGATTTTTTTCGAAGAAGAGTAGCTTCTGGCTTGTTTGTAAAGGGCATATATTCAGCCTTGTTAAAAAATTGGCCCACACGCATAGTTTATTGCTTGCGTACGTGAATGAATAGTACCCTAAAATTTTATAACCCATGACAAACGTTGACTGTCATTTGAGGCGGAGTAGATATTTTCCCAGACCCTTAAAGTTTTTTTTATGACCGATTTGAGATAATAGGGCCAATTCACGGTTATCGGCGAGCACTGGTTTGCAAGCAGGTGCAAAACTTAGAGACAGCTGTCCCTGCTATCTGACCACGTGATTGAGGGTAGGGGACGCAAGCGATGACCATATTTGGTCATGAGAGAGGGTGAATATTGCATTGGCCAATGAGGTGGACTCTAGGAACAGGAGAGAAAGGGGAAAGCATTAGTATTCCTTGTATTTTGGTGCCCCTTTTGATTTGCAGAGGGACGTGCAATTGGTTTTTTGGAAATAAAGTGAGTCTTGGTCAGAGCTTCGTATGGAGAGGATATAGTTGAAGAAGCGCATAAGTTTCGTCTCCCCCCTCCCCTGTTTTTAATCTGGGAGAGGGGAGGCCAAAGTTTTTTTTTCGAGATTGGGGAGTCTAAGAGAAAGCACGTCGTGAGTAAGTCAAGAAAAAGTGCTACCTGCTGGAGAGAACCGAGAGCTTGCCGTGAAAGAATGTTTCCTCCGTTCTAGCCTTCACCGTGAGCAGTGGAACGATTAGCGGTCTAAGATAACACACTCCAAGTGTAAGTCAGGAAGAAATGCTACCTGCCGGAGAGAGCCGAGATCTTGCCGTGAAAGAATATCCCCTCCGATCTAGCCTTGACCGTGAGCAGTGGAATGACTAGCAATCTAAGACAAAACACTCCAAGTGTCAATCAAGAAAAAGTACTACCTGCCGGAGCGAGCCGAGAACTTGCCGCGAAACAATGTCCCTTCCGATTTAGCCTTCACCGTGAGCGGTGGAATGATTAGCGGTCTAAGACAAAAACTTGAAAGAATTCAGCGACTGCTTAAACTGAGTATAGACACTGGGAATTCTGTGTAGAGACTGTTGCTCTGGTGCATGGATGACTTGTATACTATTGTCCATCATATAAGAATTCAGCTGCTGCTTAAACTGAGTATAGATACTGGGAATTCTGTGTAGAGACTGTTGCTCTGATGCTTGGAAGACTTGTATACTGTTGTCCATCATATAAATGAAAAATACCCAAAATGGGTAAATGAAAGAGTTCAGCTGCTGGTAAGAGATATATTCTGTATTTAATCTTAAACGATTTTTATCATAGTGATTAATCTTGTAGTGATTTAGTATTTCCTTATGTTTACAACAAAAGTTGTATTAGTGAATTCAGATGTTTTTTTTTTTTTTTGTTTTTGTTTGTTAAATAAAATAAAGGAGAATGTATATAAAGGATATGCTTTAGTATAGTTTTTTTTAGTTTTTTTTTATTTATCCTACCTTGATATTAATTTAATTGAATTTTAACCTATGTAGTATCGAAATAACTATACTAAGTTTCGTAATACCATAAAATTAAAGTAGTTTCTTTGAATGTTTGGAAGAAAAATAATTTTCAACCATTACCTATTTTTTATTTGGAATTTTTAAATAACTTTTTAAAAAAATAAAAAAAATAATTTAATAAATAATTAAAAATCATATTAACACTGATTAATTAATATACTATTGCTTAAACTGAGTAGAGATATTTGACTAGGTAATAGAAATTTTAAAGCAAAAACTGTTAAGAAATTCACTTGATTTTAAATGAATTAACTTATCTTATAAACAAAATAAAAGAAAAAAAAAAGAATAGAGAAATTAAATTAAATGTACTAACACTATACGAAATTGGTCGAAAATATCATTGTTGATTTCTGGGGTGTTTATGTTTATTATTTCTAGTTTTTTAATTTATTCAAAATTATATCTTTCTTTGCCTTCTCGAAAATAAGAAGGATTTCAGGGTCTTTCTTCTCTCTTTTGTAATGTTAGATTGAATCTTGCTTTTTTAAATTATTAGTATGAGTTTGATATCTCAGGAATCAACATTGATAAATGTTGGGTTCTACTGCAGATCAAGGTTTAGTACTTGAGACTGGGTCAGGTTGAGAATCTTGCTGTGTCCTTTCTTGTTTATTTGTATTCATTAAATTTTAAAGAATTTTAAATAATATTTGTGTTTATCCTTTTAATCGTTTTAATTTGTCGTTTAGTTTGTTTATCTTAATGATTTCTTAATGTTGACTGGTGTAATCTTAACTTAATTCTTTTTTTTATACAAGCATCTAGTTTATTTAATTAAAACAACAACAAGATTCATGTGATTGGAAATTTGACCCAGATCTCATTAAATTCTTTAATAAAGCTGAAATATATTTATTGATCTTTATTAACTAAGTATAATTTGCTGAGCAGAAGTTGCAATTAATTAAAGTAATGAGCTGTTGCAGAAGTTTATTAAAAAGAACCCAACAAAAATAACGGTGGCCAACAAGCATAGCGATTTTCAGTTGTGTAACAGACTAACAAATTCGCATGGAAATGCCCAATAGTAAAATTAAAATAACGGTCATTTTGAACTTCCATCATGTTAGGGTGTTTGTGCAACAAATTTCAGATTTTTTTAAAAATAGTCGAGCGACCAGTGCTGGACCACTTGAAATGGATTGACCCAATACATTGTCCAGTAGTTGCGAGTGAAATAACTGAAGAGGTTGTGACAAAATGGCGGCTGTTTCTTTTAATCGGATAAACAGTTTGTCATTACCGTTTGTTATAATTTTCACAGTAATCGTGAATCGAAAATTTTGTCTAATTTAAGCGCCTTGTTGATGGGAAGTTTTTTTCATAAATATGGTAAAAAGATTTTAATTTCTATTCACGTGTATTAGTTTTCCAAGTATTATAATATCTTTCACTAACACAGATTTGCTTTGGGTATCTAGGTTGTTACAATGAGGCGGAACAATTGGCGCCAAAGTAAATTTTTACCAGTCAAAACGAATATCAGTTTTTGCCTTAACTTTCTATTGAAACATTATATTAATGAGGTGTTTAGTTAAGAAAATTTTCTACTTAAATTTACAGGTGGAAGTTTTCTGCGGTGGTAATTAACCCATGCGAAGACAGTTGCACTTGAAGCTGCACTATTTTAAGGTTATGCAAATTCCTCTTTCTTAAAAGTTCCATGGTTTGTATGATCCCGAAATTTACACCACGTACTTTTTAACCCTTTGAGGGGCAAGCAATAAAGTTTTTTTAATATTGAATTCTCACCGAAAAAATCGAAAACCTTTGTTTTAAAATAAGAAAAGGCAATTTTTCACCATTTTGCCACAGAAGTTAAAAATATAAAATTTCGTTAAAAATTTCTGATGAGAATCTCGTTTAAATTAGGTGGGATAAAAGAAATCCCGCTGCCTCTCAAGGGGTTAAAAGTTTCCCTCGACTAATTTAATCTAAAGAAATTAGACGTAACAAACCTTTTAGAAAATAATGGTATTCAAATTCAAAGAACCATATAAACGCTCAAAAAAAATCCACCTACGACGGCCGCTATTTTTGTGTCATCGTGTGTACTTAGTATATAGGGGTTTGGCGTCCGATTTTGGATGAATTATTATACCATTATAATGGCGCTTGTATCATTTGGGGAAGATATATTAAAAGTATATTTAGATATATATTCGTATGTTCGTAAACTTAAAAGTTTAATGTACCCCGGCTTTAGTTAAGGATGTATAAAATATCTTTAGTTATATGCATAAGTAAAGCAGCACTTTAGATCAGTGTTACCAGTGGGTTACTTTTTATGTTCGTAAACTTAAAAGTTTAATATACCCCGGCTTTAGTTAAGGATGCATAAAATATCTTTAGTTATATGCATAAGTAAAGCAGCACTTTAGATCAGTGTTACCAGTGGGTTACTTTTTTTCAATTCAAATTTCTTGATTGGCACCACTTTGTTGAAACAGTAAAATTCCGATTGTTTTCGCCTTATTTAATATATTATTAAATAAAACGCATTTTACTGTTTCAAAAATGTGGTACTAGACAAGAATCTTATTTTATAAAAAGTAGCCTATCTGGCAGCACTGCTTTAGATATTCGTAAATATCTGTCAACTATTCCACTGTTATATGTATTCGCTTCAAATAAATCTGTTTATAAATACATATATTCCTTTTTAAAATTACGCGGTATATGAGTACAAATCAAAGTAATATGTTATTCAATTTATTAATGATGCTATTTAATTTTTTTAAGATACTCTAATGATTGTCCAAAATGTCAGAGTAATATATTCAGATTACGACGCCTGCTAAAAGCAGAAATTCAAAAGAAATATAAATAAAAGATTCAGAGACCAAAGTTTGTTCGAAATATCACAGAATTAATCATGCCGTAAATACAAAAGTCAAGAAAAGAAGTATGTCTCCATAATATATACGGTAAATCCTGGTAAATCTATAAATTAGATAAATGACCTAATGAGAATGAAAACATTCTTCCAATATTTTTGATGACACAGAAAGTAAAACAAAGGGAATAACACGGAAATAGAAAGAATGAAAAATAATGAAATAAGTCCTGCGAAGCCAAGCATGGGAAAGAAAAGACTGCGAGTCGATAAATAGTGCGGAGGAAAAGCATTGTTTTTTAGATAAGCTACAAGATTATATTAAAAAACTGTTTTAAGGAAAAGCATTTTTTAAAGCTTGATTTTATATATTTCTCCAGTCTAATATAATTAAAAAAATTACAGAAGGTTTTCCGAACGACAGTTTGTGTTTTTTTATAATGCTGATTACTGTTATATATTTTATTTTAGTATTTTAGGTTATAATTAGGTTAATGTTTATGGTTATTGTTAATGTTTAAATTGTTATGGAGTAGTTGCAAAATTATTTTGCAATACAGCGATTTATTAGAAAATTTGCAAAAATAGTCCAATTATCTTCATCTTTTTGCATTAAAAACATTAAACACTTGTGAAATTTCGCGCAGAGGTCTCAGGGTTTTTTTTTTTTTTTTTTTTTTTTTGGATACCATATTTTAATACAGAAAATATCGTTTTATTTAATTGCACTATTTGGTCAATTTAAAAATACCAGATTTTCTCTAAGATAATAGTGATGCAAGAAGACCCAGTGGTTTCGCAACTGAGCTCATAGTTTCTTTACATGCTACTTTTTTTAACATGTTCAGATACATTTTAGCCTCTTGAAGGGCACCGGTATATTATATATACCACTTAGTTTTAATTCCCTTAAGCCACATTGGCACCGGAATTTTAGTATTAAGTTTTGTTTTTTACAATGTACGTGAAAAACAGCTTTTAATTAATATCATATAAATTTGTTTATGAATACCGGTGTCAATCAATCATTTGAACATTTTAGGAACAGAAGTGCTTTGCCCCTCAAGGGGTTAAAAAACTCGTCTGCTTTGCACATGTTACAACTCAAAGATTTATTAAACAGTTATTACAAAATGATTTTTTTCCACTGGCAAAAATAAAGCAGGCAATTTTCTGCTACTAAAATTTTGAATTTTAACTCATTTAAGTAATATAAGGGGTCATTCTATGATGTTTTGTAACGTCAGTCATGAAGATTATAACTGCGAAATTGTTGACCACCGTTATTTTCAAAAAGTTTTCTTGGCCTTATTGAATTAATAAGGTTTCCCCGACGAAAACACTTTTTGAAAATAACGGTGGACAACAATTACGCAGTTATAATCTTCGTCACTGACGTTAGGCTAATTCCATGGGTTCTGTAGTGTAAGTCACATAACTTATAAATTGCTATGCTTGTTAGCCACCGTTATTTTCGAAAAGTCTGCTTGGCCTTATACAATTAATGAGAATGTGCCAATAAAATTAATCACATTTTTTTCGTTCTATAATACTGGTAGCTAAAAATCGTAGCCTGTGACTTACACTACAAGTACTCACGGAAATAGCCATTACAAAAAATCATGGAATGACCCTTAGTAAAATAGACAAATATGTGAAACAACTGAACAGCCAAATCAGAATAAACTTGAAGACGTGAATTTTAAAACTTGACTCAAAAAAGAGAACTTCCTATTTTCTATAGTAATCAATTCTATTAGTAAAATCACAACGAAAAAAACACAGTCTTCAAGAAAACAATTTTTATCAAGCACTTCTGGCATTATAATTATTTTGTTTACTTTCAAAACAGGCTTTATATACAAGGGATTTGAGAACAAAACTTGGTCTAACCAAATTTTCTTTTCTGAATGAGACACGTTTTGAAACTCACGCCTCATGTGTAAAACCCAATTTGGAGATTATTAAAATTCCAGTTATTCATAAACTGAGCCATTTAATCAAATTAATTAATTTTCTTAATTATTAATTTTACGAAAAAAATATTTTATGTATATATATATATATGGGTGATTCTCAAAATAGGGGACAATTTATGTCTTTCGGCATACAAAAAAAATTGAAAGATTTTCTGTCATGTTTTTATAGTTAGATATGTTTGTCTTAATATTATTCATTATTTGCACTCAAGAATTACTCATTTTTTAGTTAAAAACACATTAAAAAAATAGAATAAATGTTCAAAATGTCATTAGCATGGATGTCCACAGCAGCTGTGCCTTGTGTATACTAGCATTTTTCAAGAGTTAATATCATGTTTATAAAATAAAACAAATGTTATTCTTCCTTTAAATTAATCAAGGAGAGGATTTATCCAATAAATTTCTTTTTAGAAATAAAATTATAGTATATAAAAAAAGAATTAAAGTTTTTCCTCCATATTCTATTTTCAAAACAAGATCATACAATAACAGCTGGTTATTAATCAAAATTTCATTTTCACATATGACAATAGTTTGAAAATATAAAGTTTCTCCATGGCAACAAGTAGCCATTTTATCCCAGCCTTAAAAACATCAATTGTATGTCATTAGAATGGATAATAATTTTCATGATTATTTTATAGTTAAAATTTTTATTTTACTTATTTGCATAGAACTTTTGCGTTTTAAAAAGCCCCAGAAAGGACTATTGCATTGTGATTATATTATGGCTCATAATCTTATTTAAATTAAAATTTGTCATTAGCATGGACAAATTTCAGTGTCATTAGCATGGTTTTGCTGTCCATGCTAAAGACTCCTATGTGCATAAATGTGACCAGTGCTTATATTGTATCCTTTATAAAGTTTAATTTTACATATAAATTTAGGTATTACATTTATTATCCCTAAAATATGCATTAAATCTGTCACAAAATCACTAAGACAGCTTCTTACATTGTTAGTGTCAGAATGTTGCTCATGTAAACAAAGTTTGCTCTTTGGTAATGTTTTTATTCTCCTTATATGTAGATATGTAAAAATGGAAACCATTTGCTGAAAAGGAAGGCTAATAAATATAGAAAAAAATATTTAAACAGGAAGAAAATAAAAATTTCTTAATATATTTATTCCATACAATTTGTTTTGTCATTAGCATGGCTCAAAAAATGCTAATTATTTTTTTAAAAGTTAATTTTTAAATATTTAGCTCTGCTGACTACATGTAAAGTGTACCTAATACTATATAATAAAAACACCTATTTTTTTCAGAAATTTTGCTAACAGTAATTTTTTTAAGATTTCACTTTTGAAATTGTCTCCTATTTTGAGAATCACCCATATATATATATATATATATATATATATATATATATATTTGGTCAGGTTAGAAGATTTTAACAAAAAAGTTTTTTTAGGTCATTATTTTATTCTACGATTAATATTAGACATTAATATTTTACAGCTGTTAATATTTACATGATAATGAATTTCCCATTAAGCTTTATTTATTCTTTCAGTGATTTTGTATTTCGAAAACCGTATTTAACTACAGCTAAGTAACTCTGCAATTTTATACTTTCAAATTAGGTATTCAAAATAACTGAAATGGTCAAAATATTCTTATCATTTACTAAAAATGTTTATTTAAGTATGTATTTAAGTAAGAATTATAACATATTTATATTGGGAAACCTATGGATATGAAATATTGCGAAGTGAAATGATACACTGCAGGCGTTTGATTGTGTAGTTATATTTACTAATTTTCCTTATTCAAATTTTAATATATTTTATTGTTGTGTTGGGTTCTTTTTATTAAATTTCTGCAACAGCTCATTACTTTAATTAATTGCAGCTTCTGCTCAGCAAATTATACTTAGTTAATATAGATCAATAAATATTCTTCAGCTTTATCAAAAAAATCAATGAGATCTGGGTCACATTTCCAATTACATGAATCTTATTGTTGGTTTAATTAAATAAACAAGATGCTTATATAAAAAAAGGATTAATTAAGTTAAGATTACACCAGTCAACATTAAGAAATCATTAAGATAAACAAACTAAACGACAAATTAAAACGATAAAAAGGATAAACACAAATATTATTTAAGATTCTTTAGAATTTAATGAAAACAAGTAAATAAGAAAGAACACAGCAAGATTCTCAATCTGACCCAGTCTCAAGTACTAAACCTAGATCTGCAGTAGAACCCAACATTTATCAATGTTGATTCCTGAGATATTAAACTCATACTGATAATTTAAAAATACAAGATCCAATCTAACATTACAAAAGAGAGAAGAAGACCCTGAAATCCTTCTTATTTTCAAGAAGGCAAAGAAAGATATAATTTTGAATAGATTAAACACAAGGAGTAATAAAGATAAACACCCCAGAAATCAACAATGATATTTTGGCCAATTTCGTATAGTGATTAGTATTAAAAAATTATAGTCTTGTAAATTAGTTTATGTAGAGATGGATATAATCCCTATAAAATTACTTTAAATTTATGAGTAAGAAATCAAATGAAATATTTACTTTTCTTATAAACATTTAGAAGAATCTCTACAATTTCAAAAATTATCACTTAATTATACCAAATCAATCCTGCATTTAAAAATTTAAAACTTTAGATAAAAAAAAATTATATTAGTCAAGACTAAATGTAACTAGGACTTTAATTATGAGTTAAATGATCACTTAAAAAACTAAATTTCACCACAACATCTTAATAGTGAAAAGAAAACTAATAATAAGGTATGTATTCATCATCTCTAGTCAAGTTTAACATTAATTTCTAAATAAAACAATATGAAGTACACATTCTCTTCCTCTCTTTTTTAACTTTTACTAAACAGAATGAGAGTATAAGACATGTTGAAATAGTATGTATCAAAAACAACTTGTTTTCACATAAAAAAAATCTCTTTTATTTAATCAAATAATAATCACTCTCACTTCGATGAAAATACAACATATGTTGAAATGAGACTTACTAATAACTATTTCTAATCAATATTAGGTCGACAGTAGTTAAATTGCGTACATTAAATAATGGGCAAGAGCATTCATAAATTAGTAAGATTCTTAGGGATGTAAAACATCCGATAATATTTACACTTATTTATAACAACTTATAACAACATATTGTGAGTGGCTTACCTTCAAGCTCCAAGTAGTATATATCTTTTTTTTTTTGTATCACAATATTTTAGATGATCCTGAGATTAGTCGACATTACCGCCTCCCAGTTCATTAAAACTACCATTCTAGTCTCTTTTCAAAAAAAAGGCGACACAGGCTTAACACTCAATTCCAGTTCCAAGCGTACAAGTGATTAATGATTTCTGTATACATTCTACTGTGTCTCTGGAGTACCCGCAGTTTCACGTCTTCTCGAATTCTGCTAATGCGTGTGCATTATCTCATGTGAAGCGCACGAAGTCCTCTTGGGAAGGCCACTTATTCTCAAACTTCCGCAAACTTCCTTATTCTCAAACTTCCACTATTTCTCAAACTTCCGCATACAGGGGGTCGAAGAAGGGTAAAAATCCCGGGAGAAAAAACTACGTTCTCCTAAAATCATTCGGGGTCTTCGTCGAGAAATGAGGCACAAAAACGCACGAATTCCATGTCAAGTCAACAGGAGCGACATTCCAATGTTTTCTCACATCAAAAGGTGCTCTCTAAATTTCGACTGATTTGCATCAATCAAAAAATGCACAGATTCACTTCAGCTTGACAGACACGAGTTGACAACAATTTCATCGCCAACTATCTCGGTGCCAGAACCTTCTTCTGCAGAACCAAAATGTAGAATGATGAATCTTAAACGAATTCTTCTTACACATCCTCCACGTAAGACTGCTAGCACGGAGCTATATCATCCCTCCACCGAATTGCATACTCTTCTCTAGTTCTGTATTTTTCTGCCGTAAACCTCCCTCACCCCGATTGAAAATTAAAAAATGGGGGAGGGAGTGAAGGACGGGACTACTTCTTTTTACCTCCTCTTCGTAAGACTGCCAGCCGGGAACTATATCATCTCTAAAACCGAATTCCACACTTCTCTAAACAGAAAAGGGGCACCAAAAATACTAGGAAGGCTACTGCCTCCCCCTTTCTCTCTTCGACCAGGGTCTATCTCATTGGCCAAAGCCACAGGCACCCTCTCTCATGACCAAATATGGTCATCGCTAATATCCCTTACTCTCAATCACGTGGTCAGAGTTTGCACCTGCTTGCAGACCAGTGCTCGCCAATAGCCGTGAATAGGCACTCTTATCTTAGCTCAGTCATAAAAAAATTTTAAGGGCCTGGGAAAAAACTACTCCGCCTCAAATGACAGTCAACGTTTGTCATGGGTTATAAAATTTTAGGGTACTATTCATTCACGTATGCAAGCAATAAACTATGCGTGTGGGCCAATTTTTAACAAGGCTGAATATATGCCCTTTTACAAACAAGCTAGAAGCTACTCTTCTTCGAAAAAAATTAACAAAGGACCACTTTAGTCAAATAGTACAATTATTCCAGGGCAGTAAAAGCATTCGTACGAACGGGTGTTATTTACGCTAGATAAGGGGATGGGAAACTTTCACTTTCATTCACAACAATGCCTTTATTCTCGTGAGAACGATCATAAAAATAAATAGAAGAAAAGAAATGTCCAGGGTTTTCGCTACTAAGAAAAAAAAAGAAGACTAATTTTAAATATGGGATACACAAAGCATTATAAAAAACCGTATTAAAAATATCTTAACAAGAGTACTTTTTAAATTTGGAATATTAAAATAATTTATACAAAAAAAAATATTACTAAAAAAAACATAACAAGAGCTCCCCCTCGTTGAAAAAAAAATAAACATTATTAGTTTTGAACAAAAACAAGAATTTTATTTTTTTAGCTAAATGACCACATAAGGTCAGTTAAAGAAAGTCCTAAAAAAATTTAAAATTAAAACCAAAATGAAAGAAAAGATTAAATAAAAAAAACAATGCAGTACCCCGGTTGAAAAGTAGGATAAAGATAATCGCCTAGAACAGATCAGACGACGACCCGAAAAGTAGATAACCTCACCCTACTAAGCTACCACACCAACTCTGCACACCGGTAATGCTAAGTTGAAGCTTGGGCAAAACATCTAGACGTTAAACATATACTAGGACCTAAGATGCTATTAAAATCTATACTATATACCTGGCATACTTAATTAAATCTCTACATCTGCTATACCGTCAAGAATACCAATACACTGGGATATCCCTATCTGCTAACACCTCTGTAAAAAGGAAAAAAAAAATATCCCTAAAAAAAATTTCCACAAGTAGAATGCAAGGAAGAGTTGTCCAGTGAATAAAAAAATTAAAAAATTTTTTTTTTTTAAAAATTTTGAATCCTGTGAGCAGGATAGAGCCAAAGGACCGAAACAATCAATTTCTGAAAAAATACAATAGATATACTACTTGCCAGCTGTAGGTATCACAAATATATACATATAATAGTACGATAACATTTTGTATACACATACACAAAACAAAAATAGCAATAACCTTTCAGTACATATATAGGGTACACATAAAAAAAAATAGCACTAATATCCGTTTATATTCAGTGGCATAACATGTGCATATAAATAAAAATAAAAAAAAATTCAATGACTTGTAACGGTGACACAGTATTACATAAGTGTATGGGCATTTTATATCACAGCATTATAATTATATAGGTTACCTTGTGTAGCCTAGACTGATAATTATCTGCCTTAGTTATTATCAATGGGTAAATATTCCATAAACTAATAGTAACTAAAAAAAAATTCATAAAATGCTACACATAATACTTAAAATGAACTGATAATTTCACAATAGAGTTCGCCAATTTCATTGACAAGTACCACTAATTATTTTTTATAAATACCCAATTTACACAAACAATGGGTATATTGTTAGAAAACTCACATGAAATAACAAAACAGACTATATAAACAAGATATATACATATATAATACACATAAACCAGATAATATATCTGTGGGCTGTGGGGTGTACACTACCTGTATCTTAAATCCCCACTTCCCAAATAGAGAACTAATACCAAAAATATCCAAAAAAAAATACAAAGTTAAAAGAAATGCAAAAAAAATAAATAAAAATAAAAGATGAACTACATTCCTAACAGTACCTATACTATATACAAAAAGGGGGCAGTAGGAGTACGCAAGCATCACATGTACTGCTACCAAATCTCTACTCCAAAATTTCCTGACCCGAAATTTCTCTAAGTCCCCAAAATTAGCGCTAAAACCCGCTAAAAAATAAAAAAAAGGAATACATATAGGGGGTGGAGCACTTACACGGTCCTAATCTATCGAAATAATCCATAAATCACCGAGAGAAAACACGGAACTGGCGGAAATCCACATTAAATAACAGCGGAACCAAATCAAAACAAACGATATCGAGGCTCGAAAATTACTTAAATTTTAGCTAACTCGCGCATAAAACCTTCCTAAAATAACTAAAATCACAAGTATTTATATACAATCTAAAAAAAATTTAAGTTAAACCTCCCTACAGTTTATAATTCGGTCGCGAATCCCTTTTTCGAAACGCATACTCATTTCTCGGAATTGAATAAGATTTGTTTCGCCTAGATAAACAGACGCCATTACGATCTCGCGAACGACTCACGCGCCCCGAATCATTAGGCGTTCCTACCTGCCTTACTCCCTCACAGTTATCAGCGCTCGCTATTACCATATTTTCCCGTGCTTCTGAGAGCAACCCACCAACCGTTTCCTCGCAATCCTCTTGTCGTCTGCTCGTAGACTGCACTGCAGGTTGGCTGGTTCCTTGACATGGAATGGGAGGGGGAAATCTATTTATGAATCGATTCCTTTTCCTTCGCGTGGTGAACTCGAATTGAGAATGATTTGAATCATTCGTAGTTGATATCAGAGGTTGGCGTTTGTTTTGGTCTACAATATCGTCTCCATTTTGCTCATTTACACCTGAAATATGCCTATCTTTAAATAAAGTGAGGCGGTCTACATGGACAATTTGAGTTTTAGACGGATTAGCAATTAATGCTATCTTAAAATTAACTTCACTGAGCTTCTCAATTATAGTAAATGGTCCGTTATTTAATTTCGACAATTTTTTCGTATTGCCAGCAGTGATGGATGGGTTAAATAACCATACTCTATCGCCTACTTTTAAATCCTTAACGACTGCAGATTTTTCTCTGTACCTTTCCTGGCTTTCAGACACCTTAACTAAACTATCATACACCTCAGCATATACCTTTTGGAGTGCGGGTATTAATAATTCACAAAAAGATGGGGCGTCGTTATAGCTAAATCTTGGCGCTTGCGAAAATAGATTATATGGTAGATTTAAGTTTCTGCCATATAAAACTGCTGCGGGGGTTAATTTAGTCGAAGAATGCACAGCTGAACGCATCGCTAATAGGGCAAATTTTAGCTTAGTATCCCAGTCTGACTGGTTCTCGTTTACAATGTGACTGAGTGCGTTTTTTAAAGTTTTATTCTGCCGTTCAATCTGTCCATTCGAGGCTGGGTGAAAGGCAGATGTAGTTATATGTTTAATACCAAACATTTTATATACATGCTCAATCGCTTCCGATACTAAATTTCTTCCATTATCTGTCGCAATATACACAGGAGCGCCATAACGTGAAATGAAATCGGCAAGTGTATCTGCGATAACATCAGACGTGGTAGAGCTAACAGCATAGGCCTCTGGCCATTTAGTAAACGAGTCTATATACGTAACAATATGGGTGTTACCAGAAAACGTGACCGGTAATGGGCCAATTAGGTCTAGATGAACTTTGTTCATGGGAAATTCAGGTGTAGGCATCCGTTGAAGGGGTGCCTGTTGATCTGGTTTATATGCTCTCTTCTGCTGGCAACTAATACATGATTCTACTAGATGCTTGACATCGGCCGACATTCCGGGCCAGTAAAAGTGCTCCCGGATGCGGTCAATCGTTTTCTTAAACCCTTGATGACAAGCCGCTAGAGAATCGTGTGTTAGAGCGAACACTTGCTCAATCATATCCCTAGGAACTACTAACTTAATAGGGTTATTTATTACACTTGAATCTCTGGTATCTTCACATACGAGAATATCATCTCTAAAAAAAAACTTCATGTATTTAGGCGCTATATCTATATTTTTGTCTAATTTTCTAGCTATTTCACAACATTTCTTATCAATTTTTTGTAATTCACTAATTTTCTCAATTAAATTTGAATGGGGAACAAAAGTAGTTTCTTTTTCTACTTGAATACAAAAATTACTCTTACTAATCTCAGGTGATTCATCAATTTTAGCAAATCTAGATAGAAAGTCTGCTACACTATTACATTTCCCTTTAATATATTTAATAGTAAAATCAAAATCTGAAAGAGTACATACCCATTTGGCTATACGTGAAGTGGGGTCATGAATCTTTAACATAAAAGTAAGTGGTGCATGATCAGTAAAAATGTTAAAATGAGTGTTAGCTAGATAACACTTAAAATGACTAGTTGCCCAAACCAGAGCGAGAAGTTCTCTCTCAGTGGCAGAGTATCTTGTCTCTGCACCTTTTAATCGCCTACTGGCAAACGCCACTGGATGAATTTTATTCTCATCATCCATTTGTGACAAAACAGCCCCCAGCGCTTCTCCACTCGCATCTGTATATAGATAAAATTCTTTAGTAAAATCAGGCAATATTAGGCACGGTTTAGATATTAAAGCCTTTTTTAAATCTTCAAATTCCTCCTGGGCTTCTTTTGTCCAGGCAAAATGTCCAGTTTCCTTAGTCAAATCGATTAAATTAATTGCCCTTTTTGTGAAGTCAGGTATGAAACGCCTATAGAATGATAGGGTTCCAATAAAAGACCTGACACCTTTACGATTAGTAGGTGGTTGCAATTTTTCTATTACATTTAACTTCAGCTATTAATTTTGACTGGGGGGGAACAGAGATTCTCTCGCATAAAATAGCTAAGGAAGTACTTTCACTATTCCAGTTATTATTATCAACTATGCCTAACTCATTAGTCTGATTTGCTCTATTTACTAACTCATTTTCATTACCCTCAGATATGTAAAAATTTTCATGAACATAGATTGAATTTTCCTGTACAATTTGACTTGCTGATTGCTGGCTAAGGTCTAAAGGCACATTATTCTCATTAATTTCACACTCATTAGTACTTGAGTTACTCCCTGGTATACTTTGCAAACAAAAAACCTGAGCAATTTCACTTTCTGACTCTTTCGCATTAAATGTTATGCTTGAGTCTACCCTTTCCTCCATAATGGGATACATATTACCCTGAACCGTCTCATTTCCACTACTCAGATTCCCAAATTTTTCTTTTACACATTCCTTACTCTTTTTGTTTACACTTTTCCTAGGAGTACTCTTATTACTACACTTACTTCTCTGTTCACTATCAGAACTTTGCTTGCCTTTAGATTGCACATTACAAGTATTTACATAATTATTCTCTAAACCTATACTATTTACACTGATACTATTTACAACATTTTTTTCTCTAGAATTTTTCACAGGTGAAACATTTGACATATGACTCTCTACTATTTGCTTACACTGCGTTTCAGTAGGAACATCTAAAACCACATTGTTATTTTTACAATGAATTACAGCCTGATATTTATTTAAAAAGGGCATCCCCAAAATTACACTAAACTCATCGGCCAACTTACCGTGGACAATAAAAAACTCAGACTGACATAATAAATTATTAAATTTAAAATTTAAGGAAATTTTATGGTTTAAAAGCACTCTCTCGCCAGTCACCGTTAAAATAGGGGTGTTGCACTCTACAATTTCATAAGAATCTAAACCATTAAGTATTGTATTACTTAAAATATTTATAGCAGATCCTGTATCACATAGCGCATTAAAAAACACATTATTTACATTTATGACGACAGTAGGTAAATGATAAGACTGGGGTGAAAACATACTAAAAATAATTGGGAGGTCTAGAGGCCTTGATGGAGACGATTCGACCAAATCGACACCAGCCCTTACCTGTTTAAAGAATTGTTTTGATTATTCCCTTCACTAATTGAGCTTTGAACATTCTCGCTTTCTATATTTACACCATTATCATTATTTCTATTCCCTCTACCTCTGTAATTATTATATCCTCCCCTGCGATTTTGGTGGGACTGAGAATAACTACCCCTACCTCTTCCTCTAAAATTCTGAAAGTTCCCTCTATTAGCATTTTGGTTTTGTGGACAAAATCTGGCTATGTGCCCAGTTTGGGAACACACGTAACAGATTACTTCTCTATACTGAGGCCTCTCAGTAGTGTGAAAGTCTCTTTGCTGATTGCTACCCTCTAAAAATCTCTCTAATTTACTAGTAAGAGCTTCTACCTGCTCCCGCAGTTTACTAATCTCCTGCTCTGACTGATTAGGGTGACTTGGCTGGATAGCAGCACATGCAACACTCTGCTGGGCAATTTGGGGGAAAAAAGGGTTCATATTCTCTACCTGCATGTTATATAAAGGATTAACACTCTTTAATGCTTTTTCCTCAAGGAGGGCAAATTCTAAAATTTCAACAGGTGTCTTAGGGCACCTAGTTATAACTCCTCTTCTTATCTCAGGAACTAAATTACTTAATAACATAGAATGCAGTAGAGCTTCCCTGCTTTTATCAGCAACATTCTGTTCTACACCCTCGACTACTAATGCTTTAAGGGACAAATCATATGCTCTGTCGTAAAATTCCTGAACAGGCATATGGGGATTTTGTTTAAAATTCAAAAATTGGGTTAAAGCAATATCAGGGGTTAGCTCTTGCGTATATCTCTCTTTAAGTACTTTAATTATTTCTACAGTTTCCTTAGTGCGGTGCAATTTATATATCCTAGCAGCATTCCCACTTAATCTACTTAGTAGGGCAAATTTTTTCTCATCCTCTGACCAAGTAAAGAACTCGGACAACTGCTCATACTTTTCTAAAAATGCAGAAAATGAGCAAGAGTTGCCTTCGCCACTTTCTCAATCTGACCCAGTCTCAAGTACTAAACCTAGATCTGCAGTAGAACCCAACATTTATCAATGTTGATTCCTGAGATATTAAACTCATACTGATAATTTAAAAATACAAGATCCAATCTAACATTACAAAAGAGAGAAGAAAGACCCTGAAATCCTTCTTATTTTCAAGAAGGCAAAGAAAGATATAATTTTGAATAGATTAAACACAAGGAGTAATAAAGATAAACACCCCAGAAATCAACAATGATATTTTGGCCAATTTCGTATAGTGATTAGTATTAAAAAATTATAGTCTTGTAAATTAGTTTATGTAGAGATGGATATAATCCCTATAAAATTACTTTAAATTTATGAGTAAGAAATCAAATGAAATATTTACTTTTCTTATAAACATTTAGAAGAATCTCTACAATTTCAAAAATTATCACTTAATTATACCAAATCAATCCTGCATTTAAAAATTTAAAACTTTAGATAAAAAAAAATTATATTAGTCAAGACTAAATGTAACTAGGACTTTAATTATGAGTTAAATGATCACTTAAAAAACTAAATTTCACCACAACATCTTAATAGTGAAAAGAAAACTAATAATAAGGTATGTATTCATCATCTCTAGTCAAGTTTAACATTAATTTCTAAATAAAACAATATGAAGTACACATTCTCTTCCTCTCTTTTTTAACTTTTACTAAACAGAATGAGAGTATAAGACATGTTGAAATAGTATGTATCAAAAACAACTTGTTTTCACATAAAAAAAATCTCTTTTATTTAATCAAATAATAATCACTCTCACTTCGATGAAAATACAACATATGTTGAAATGAGACTTACTAATAACTATTTCTAATCAATATTAGGTCGACAGTAGTTAAATTGCGTACATTAAATAATGGGCAAGAGCATTCATAAATTAGTAAGATTCTTAGGGATGTAAAACATCCGATAATATTTACACTTATTTATAACAACTTATAACAACATATTGTGAGTGGCTTACCTTCAAGCTCCAAGTAGTATATATCTTTTTTTTTTGTATCACAATATTTTAGATGATCCTGAGATTAGTCGACATTACCGCCTCCCAGTTCATTAAAACTACCATTCTAGTCTCTTTTCAAAAAAAAGGCGACACAGGCTTAACACTCAATTCCAGTTCCAAGCGTACAAGTGATTAATGATTTCTGTATACATTCTACTGTGTCTCTGGAGTACCCGCAGTTTCACGTCTTCTCGAATTCTGCTAATGCGTGTGCATTATCTCATGTGAAGCGCACGAAGTCCTCTTGGGAAGGCCACTTATTCTCAAACTTCCGCAAACTTCCTTATTCTCAAACTTCCACTATTTCTCAAACTTCCGCATACAGGGGGTCGAAGAAGGGTAAAAATCCCGGGAGAAAAAACTACGTTCTCCTAAAATCATTCGGGGTCTTCGTCGAGAAATGAGGCACAAAAACGCACGAATTCCATGTCAAGTCAACAGGAGCGACATTCCAATGTTTTCTCACATCAAAAGGTGCTCTCTAAATTTCGACTGATTTGCATCAATCAAAAAATGCACAGATTCACTTCAGCTTGACAGACACGAGTTGACAACAATTTCATCGCCAACTATCTCGGTGCCAGAACCTTCTTCTGCAGAACCAAAATGTAGAATGATGAATCTTAAACGAATTCTTCTTACACATCCTCCACGTAAGACTGCTAGCACGGAGCTATATCATCCCTCCACCGAATTGCATACTCTTCTCTAGTTCTGTATTTTTCTGCCGTAAACCTCCCTCACCCCGATTGAAAATTAAAAAATGGGGGAGGGAGTGAAGGACGGGACTACTTCTTTTTACCTCCTCTTCGTAAGACTGCCAGCCGGGAACTATATCATCTCTAAAACCGAATTCCACACTTCTCTAAACAGAAAAGGGGCACCAAAAATACTAGGAAGGCTACTGCCTCCCCCTTTCTCTCTTCGACCAGGGTCTATCTCATTGGCCAAAGCCACAGGCACCCTCTCTCATGACCAAATATGGTCATCGCTAATATCCCTTACTCTCAATCACGTGGTCAGAGTTTGCACCTGCTTGCAGACCAGTGCTCGCCAATAGCCGTGAATAGGCACTCTTATCTTAGCTCAGTCATAAAAAAATTTTAAGGGCCTGGGAAAAAACTACTCCGCCTCAAATGACAGTCAACGTTTGTCATGGGTTATAAAATTTTAGGGTACTATTCATTCACGTATGCAAGCAATAAACTATGCGTGTGGGCCAATTTTTAACAAGGCTGAATATATGCCCTTTTACAAACAAGCTAGAAGCTACTCTTCTTCAAAAAAAATTAACAAAGGACCACTTTAGTCAAATAGTACAATTATTCCAGGGCAGTAAAAGCATTCGTACGAACGGGTGTTATTTACGCTAGATAAGGGGATGGGAAACTTTCACTTTCATTCACAACAATGCCTTTATTCTCGTGAGAACGATCATAAAAATAAATAGAAGAAAAGAAATGTCCAGGGTTTTCGCTACTAAGAAAAAAAAAAGAAGACTAATTTTAAATATGGGATACACAAAGCATTATAAAAAACCGTATTAAAAATATCTTAACAAGAGTACTTTTTAAATTTGGAATATTAAAATAATTTATACAAAAAAAAATATTACTAAAAAAAACATAACATTATTGTACTTGTAGCATTTTAGTATGCATAATAATTACATCATTATGTTCAGTCAGACGTGTTTCACTCATATTTCAAATTTATTGTTTCTACATGGATGTGCAAAAATTAAGGATGAAGCACATTTATTGGCATAAAAGCCGATCAAGGCACAAAACGTATTGATTAAATAGTTTTAGCTGTTTGTCCCATATTTTCGTATGTTTCAAATCTCATGGTGTGACATCGATTGATCTGGAATACATCTCAAAAACGATACATTCGAAAATTCATCTTGTCCATAATTTTTGCACACCAGTGTATAAATTTAAATACTGCTTTAAGTAAATTGTATGCTAACAATTCGCGAACGCAAGTCAAGACAAGACATTCATCAAAATAATTTATCTATATATAAATTACTTATAATTCACATCTTAACACATTAACTTAAGATCATAGACACCGTAATTCGTTTTTAAGTTAATGCAGTTATAAAGACAACACATTTATACAAGTTTCCTTAATAGTATAGATAGAATCATGTTAAAACAGTTTCATGTAGAGTTAAGCATGCGCAATATTATAAGTTATACATTCAAAATACACACTAAAAAACGTTGGTAACAATTTGAAATAATTTGATTGTTCAAACTGTTAGTTTTTCATAGGAGTAAGACGATGAATAATAAATACATCTTTAATATTGTTTACATTTTATTTTTAAGCTCTTATTGCGATTTTCAATTTATTGGCTATAATGATAACGCTTCTGCCTATACTTGTATAGGCTATTTCCATGAGTACTTGTAGTGTAAGTCACAGGCTACGATTTTTGGCTACCAGTATTATAGAACGAAAAAAATGTGATTAATTTTATTGGCACATTCTCATCAATTGAATAAGGCCAAGCAGACTTTTCGAAAATAACGGTGGCTAACAAGCATAGCAATTTATAAGTTATGTGACTTACACTACAGAACCCATGGAATTAGCCTATAAAAAGAATTTTCTATCTGAAAAGATATGTCTAGAAATAATACCACTATTTGTTGGTCATCAAGCCATCAAAAGGTTTTGGAAATAATCTGTTGAGTAACACTAACCTTCACATACATGGGATCTTTTGTCATTTTTCATTTTGAAATCGTAAACCATTTTTTTAAGCAGTCGAAATTCATAAATTTTCTGTTTGTAAATATATTCTTCTTTTTATGAATAGGAATATTTTCGACATAGATTATTTACGGCTGCTTACATATGATTAAAACGAAGACACTTAATTCGCATAAAAAATACTGTTATTGCTCTTTTCATGAATCAGCTTTCTTGGAATAGTCTGAAAAACTATTCTAAAGTTATTGACATTTTTTCTGACAGCCATTAGAAAATTGATTTTAAATTCAGAGAGTTAATTAATTCATCTACCCTCAAGAACCAAAACATTATGCCATGGCTGCCAACTACTACGCCTATTTAAAGACGAATAAATATATCAGAAACAGAAATTTTAGTAGATAATTAACAATATGGATTTTAATACATAACATTGAATATATTTGACATACATTTTACTGAAACTTTTTTCTGGCTCCAATCATGTTTATGCGATTTAAATAGGCGTAGAAGTTGGCAGCTCTGTTATGCCCATCTCCACATTTCGCAATAAACTCATCTGGATCACGTGGAAAGCATTTAATCAGGTGGGAATGATTTTTAACTGGTGCTAAAAAGTCTGGGGAATAACTTTTTCTCCTTACTTCAGCCTGTTATTAAGAATACTGTTTATTTAAATGACTTTGATAGGGGGCAAAATTTGATAGCTTAACGGCTCAGAACAAGTACTTCCTAATCTACACGACTCGTGGGTTGTTCATGGCGTACCTTTGTTAATACTCGTGGAAAATAGATGAATGACAGTGAAACCACCAGTAAACGCCATGGCGTTAGACGTCAACGTATTATCATAGAAAAAAGACTCTGGAGACTTTTCGGATTGACGAAGCAAAATCGGAGTCAATGACTGTCTCAACTGACATCCCAATGCAATATAGGTCCTAGTAGAATTGTTTCGGAGTACACAGTTAAGAGAAGACTATTGAATATGGGACTCTATACAGCAAACGTGGATATACAGCAAAATGGATTATATATGGATGGGTGAATCAATAAACCAAAGCTTTCACTCTGTCAGGGGCAATGAACGTCTATTCGTAAAATGCTGAAATTATTGACTGGAACAAGGTTTTAAAAACAAATTTACTTCTGAAGTAGTAAAAGCTTTTCTTCACATATTTAAATTAATTAATTATTTTTCTTTTAACTTCTGGTGTCACTGTGACATTTCGCAATTAAAATTAGGTGGGATATATTTTATCCCTCCGCCCTTCAAGGGGTTAAAGACGATAAAAGGATGTACGCCATGCTTCAATGCATATATTTATTTGTTATCATTTGTACTTGTGTTTGTGCTTTTGTGAAATATGCCTTGTATGAATTCATTTGCAAAGTTTTAAGATGACAAGGACTTGTTTGGATGTTCTTCCGCATAATTAAACATCAGTTTATTTAGTTTATTATGCATGATATATATTTTAACATTTACATAAAAGAAAATTATTTTCTGTAAAAATGGATCATATGAATAAATATAATAAGTAGTCTGTGACTCTCATTTTAACCGAAATCGACTATTGACTATGAAACATCAATAAACACTGTAGTTATTAGTGCATGCAGTTACGTTTGCATACTTTTTACAATGATCTGAAGCATTTAGATAGATATGTCTAGCAACTGCGTATGGATTGTTATTCACCATTTTAAAAAACTTCACTATATTAATTATTTACACAAAGAAAAATAATTGAAAGTTCGATATTTTTCAAATCTTAAATTAAAATATTAATCGACTACATCCAAAATATTCTTTCTCAATTTCCATTAAAGAATTATTATATAATATAATATATTAGGCTAATCTTGCAGTCTTGTTACAGTCTCAAGTTTATTACAACTTATACAAATTAGTTCTGTATTTCAATTTACCAAATCTCTTTTCATAATAATAAAGCACAGCGCTGCAAAAATTAGTTTATCGTCCGTCAACAAGAAGCTTTTTAGTTTCCCAGATCACATTTTCTTGATCCATGAAATCATGTGTATGTAGAAAATGGCTTTATGTTGATCGTAGCTAATGCCAAGAGATTCGTTGGATATCAAGTATAATAATAAAAGCAAAAATCAATGGTATGTTTTTTATAAATACATATTGCTATAGTAATATGTTCTAGAATATTTTACAGATGTCAGAACCATAATTAAAAGAAACTATTTATTTTACAATATCAGTATTCTCAATCTTTTATAAACATGTCTAACAACTTCTCATATATTGGGTTGGGGAAAAAGTAAATTCGTTTTTTCCCAATAGATAGCTTTAAAGTCGCATATCTCGAGTAATACTTACTCCATTAAGTCATACTATACAGCATTTGAAAGGTAACAGTCTCTAGAAAATTCTAGATATAAAGGTAGCGTCATCTGTTTAACCAGTCAAAAGTTATTGCGTTTTTAAAATAGAGATTTCAGAAGATCATTTTCGTCACATTTTAGTTTTTTACTTCCAAAAAGGGAAAAATTGGCGCAGGCTCATCCAAACTTGTGTGGCATTTATGGTGATCAGTGTTTAAGTAAACGCCAAAGTCAGAATCGGTTTGCTCGTTTTCCTTCCGAAAATTTCGATGTTAAAGATGAACCTTTCCCTGTCCGGCCAATCCTTGAACAGTTCGATGAAATTTTAAAAACAATCCAGGTAGACTGACATATTTCTTCCCACGACATTGCTACGGAACTAAACATCAACCATAAACCCCTTTTGAACCTTTTACATAAAATTGGATACCAAAAGAAATTCGATACTTGGGTTCCCCATAAACTTACAGTGAAAAATTTAATGGAGAGAGTTTTCATTTGTGAATTGGTACTGAAACAGTATGAAATCGAGCCATTTTTTAAACAAATCATTACGGGTGATGAAAAGGGAATCACGTATAACAACAATGTGCTAAAAAGATCGTGATCGAAGCTTCACAAACGGTGGCAATGCCCGGATTGATGCCTACGAAAGTGATTCTGAGTGTTTGATGGGATTGGAAAGGACTTTTCCATCATGAGCTGCTCAAACCTGGCCAAACCATGAATTCAACTATATTCTGTATACAACTAATGCGATTGAAGCAGGCAATTGAAAAACCCGGTCAAAATTGATCGAAAGGAAATTCGTTGTCTATTATCACGACAACGCTAAACCACACGCATCTTTAGTTACTCGGCAAAAACTGAAAGAGCTTTGTTGGGAAGTTTTGATGAACCCACCGTATATCCGGACGTGGATCCGACGGATTACCATTTGTTCCGCCCTATGCGGTACTCTCTTGAATGTGTTAAGCTGACTTCAAAAAAGGCATGTGAAAATCACCTTGTTCAGTTTTTTGCCCAGAACTCTCAGAAATTCTACAGTGACGGAATTATTGTTTTACCAGAAAAATGGCAAAAGGTCATCGAACAAAATAGCACATAAATTTTGATTATTTTTTTTTATTTATATAAATAAATTCACTTTGAAAAACACGAAAAAAAGCGAACTTACTTTTTCCCCAACCCAATATTTTTGTGTGATTTTAAAAATATATTTTCACCATTTTAGAAAGCAGTTTACATCAACCTTGGTCAAAATATCGATTATTATTCTTTATACTACCGTAATTTCCGGTGTATAAGCCGCAGATCAAACAATTATTTTTGGACCCAGAAAATTTATTCAGTAATTGAAGAGAAATATTTACCGAGATCTAAGAAGTTTAATTTTATTTTTAAATTTTTCTGGGTCGAGAAATAATTGTTTGATCCGCGGCTTATACACCGGAAATTACGGTAAATGAAACTGCATTTAATTGTGAATATATATTTCATTTTTATCCATACAGAATTTATACTTCATATTTTCTACACTTTCATGTTTTCAAAATTGTAAGGCATTTTTGTATTTGCGATAGAGATTTAAAATTTTTTATACATGTTCTACATTAAATATGTAATAAATCTGCGTAAAGAATTACTTTTTTTAATAGAAGTATATGCAGATGTGTTAGATTTCATCATTTTACACTTTATGTACAAGTTAAAAATTATATTAAATGCAGGGTTCGCACCAGTAGCGGCTCGTCAGGGAGTGCTGCATCCGATTTTCCGCACCACTAAAATTTAACAGAATCTTTCAAATTATTTATTCGACAAATTTTGTTGATTAAATAAAACTGAAATAACCAAACAATTTTAGTGGTGTGAATAAATTGATGCAGCACCCCCTGACCAGCCTCTACTGGTTCGCACATTTCTACCACTAAATTTTAAGATTATTTTCAAAGTGTTTCACGGCAGCAAAATATCGTAAAATCTGCGAATGAAGGTGGGGATTACGAATGTTATGGTTTAAAAGTTAAATGTAAATTTTCTTATTTTTAATAGTGGTGCCAGAGTCCTTGGAAATTCCAAAGAGTGTGCGAACCTTGTAAATGTAATATTAGACGTATCTAAAAATACACATACAGTCTTGTGTAATATACATTTAAAATTGGGGGTGGAGGGATACTAACATATTATACATTTTTTAACATTGAAATGCAGTGAGTAACCATTTTATTTATATATTTTTTAAATAAACAAAATTATTGGTAAGGTAAATTGTCCCCTTAAATTATTATGCGTACATTAAGAATAATAACGACCATTTGAATTTTTTTCAAATGTAACAGTATACGATTGCGCACTAAATATCATTTTCCATCTATTAAAGAAAATTAGTACTGATATTTTAGTAATACAAGCTATATTGTACTCTTCAGTATAATATAATGGATAAAAGGTAGCAATTATTTCAGTTTACCAAGTCTTCTTTCACAGAAATGGACCGAGAGGAGTCAGCACAGACAATCATCTCAACCAGTTCACGGCTGAAATTCTATAATTAATTCGAACTCGATTCGACTGTTAAATAGCAATAGGTCTGCCAAATCATATCTTGGTCAAAAACACCTGAAAACCCGATTTTAAAGGTTGACTCGTTGGTTTACCATTGTGTTTTCCTGCTTGCAGTGCCCCATGTGTTTATACCTTTAAGTGCAGGAAAACACAATGTTGGAGCTACGAGTCAACCGCAAAAATTGGATTTTCAAATGCTTTTCATTAAGATATGACTTGGCAGACCGATGGCGTTTCATTATGCGAATCGAGGTTTAATTATTTCTGTAATTTCAGCCATAATGTGATGTCTGTGCTGCCGTCTTAAGGTCTATATTAAGATACGATGCTTCGAAAATTGGTAGATCTTTCATCAAGCTAAAGCTCTTTACCTACCCGAATCAAAAATTCCCCCCTTCCCTGAAATCATGTGTAAGTAGAAAACGGTTGTAAGCTAATAGGAACTAATGCTAACAGGGCCCCCAAATGGTCCACGAACTTAACATCAATATTTCTTAACAGAAAATTTCTTGATAGGTTTCTACTGAATTTGCGCTAGAATCAACATCCGAAGGTAGTTTCTCGGCACTTAGCAAGAAAAGTATAAAAAGAAAATTTTTCTAAGAAAATTCTGATGTTCAGTTGACGGACCATTTGGAAGCCCTGTGCTAAGATTTTCGTTTAATGTCAAGAATCTATATTATAAAGGCCAAAAGTATCTGTGTGTAACGCATACGTCATTTTACGAATGGCAACATTTTGAAATTTGAAATAAAATTTCGGTTTTGCAATTTTTACTACTAAACTTCTAAACATCCCACTTCTTCAATTTTTACATCATCGTATAGGTAAAAAATGTGCTTTAAATGCTATTCATTTGAAAACTGTATCTTAATTTGTTTTTGACATATTAATTTTTTGTAGTTTTTAATAACGCTTTTGTATTCGTGGCACCAAAAGCACTTTATTTCTATTAAAAGTAAAAGAAAAAACTGATTACTGCATCTTTTCGTTGCCATTTTCTTATAAAAAGTTAAAATAAAAAAGAAATAAGATGCTTGTTTTGTCAAAAGTATCGTCTGTTATAAATCCCGGTGAATTTTGGTTTTATTTAGATTTTACTTATCAATTAATACTAGAACCGCGGATACGGGTCATTTTGACCCGTATCTCATGGAGAGATGTCGAATCGAGCCAGAAAAATCTTAATAAAATAAGCTAAATATATGCTGAGCAGAAATGTTTTCAATAAATAATTTAAATAGTTTAAAATGAAAATTCCGGTGAGAAATTTTTTTATAAAATTTGAATGAATTTTCCTGCGGTTCTAGTGTTAAATGAATTTTAGCTTATGACAAAGTTATTTTAAATTCGATACAATACTTTCTCTTTACAAAAATGTATTTTATAGAATAGATGTGTGCAAGTTATTTTCTCGACTTGTATTTAATTTGAATCAAATAACGGATAAATGCAAATTTATTAATCCGTGTGTAAAATATTTTTCCGAAATTTCAAGAAATATCACTGAATGATTTTCGATAAAACATGGAGATATTATAAACAAACCAAAGTAGGCATATGACTCGTTAGATAAAACATTTACCTCTTTAATGACGACATTATTCTTTTGCGGGGTTTGTATATTATTCCGCGATAATTACGTCATATGTATACTTTTCTATGGATGTTACATAGCTGCCAACCTTCAACTAACCTGCAACAAAAATGCTTTAGTGGACGCAATTGACGTCATTTTATTTAAAAAAGCGTGGATTTTAATTTTTAAGACTGAAATATGTTTTGTAGGAGCGCATCATTTTGACCTCAGCTGTTTTTCAATATATCATCGAGATTATTGCAATGGTTTATTCTTAGCAGTGTATTTCATTACACCAATTCTTCTTTTATAATAATAAAATACAACACTGACGAAGTTAGTTAATTATTTATCAATGAAAAAACCTTTACTCTCTCGGATCGACATTTCCCACATTCCTGACTCTAAATATATCTAGAAAAATAGATTTTATTTTGAGAACAACTAATTCCAAGATATTTGTTTGATGTGAATAAAATTAATAAAGTCAAAGTCACTGGTATAATTTGTTAAAGATGAAAATATTGCATTTTGCTATGGGGACATGCTGTATGGTATTTTCAGTACATCATAAATCATAATGATGAGAAATAAATTATGCATATACAAGTATAGAATAGATTTTTATGCAATACTTTAAGAAAGTATATATTAAACATTTTCGCTAAATACTGAAAAGAATACAAAATTTTTCAATGTTTTTCTTAAACATGAAATATTAAAACTAAGCACAAAGTGTTATTTCGATTTTTTTTTATTTAACATTCATGTCTGAATAAAACAAACTATGTTATACTCTCTAGCTTATAAGAACGGATAAACTTAGCAGTGTACTTTAATTTGCCAAATCTCCTCTCATAACTATAAAATTCAAAGCTGCAAAAGTTAGTTAATCGTTCATACAAAAATCTCTTTACTTTCCCAGATCGACACTTTCTACATCTCTGAAGTGTAGAAACGGTTTTAACCCCTTGAGCTCTGATGGTAGAAATTTCTACCACAAAATTTTAATTCCGAAATGTCACAATGACACCAGAAAATTCGACCAAATTTATTTGAAAAAGGTTTAATGCATTTCCCCCCCCCCCGTGTTTTTCGTTAACCGTTATTTATTCTTTGCAAAATACTGGTGCCAATGTGACATTTGGAATTTTGAAGAAATTAACACCCCAGAGCTCAATGGGTTAAGTTGATAGAAACTAATGCCAAGCTATTCGTTTGATATCAACATTATTAATAAAAGCCAAAATAAATGCTATGGTATGTTAAATATGAAAAGAATACATTTTGCTCGGCAATGTGGCTCTGGGGTATTTTACGTCTGTCAGAATCTATAATTAAAACCAATTGATTCTATTATTATATAAACATATAATTATCCTAACTAGAAATTAAAATTTAAATACTTTAGTAGGTTATTCGAGTTACTGCATTTTACAGCATGTTCTATTTTATTAGCATTATGTTATGCATTTTTCATTGTAAAACACAGCTGTTAATAAAAATCCTCAAGGGAAGCAAATATTTAGCAGTTAATTTAGTTTTGTATTATTTACATAGTATTAATCTGTAACAAAATAAAATAACCATTAATGTAATTATTAATTACAATATTCAAATACATGTTAAATTTCCATCACAGTATTAAATTTCGATTTTCATTATTTGCTTTATTTCAAGGCCTAAAGGGATATCCAGATTCATCACACAAATATCGTCACAAAAATTGTCAGCCTCGTACGTTCCATAAAATATGCTAACCATTATCCCATTCGTGCCCAGCATCTTTTGCGTAAATTTTATTTGGTTGGCACCACTATTTTTAGAAGATTTAAGTTTAGTTCATTAATCACGAAAATGCATCATTTAAATAAAATAATTATTGCTTTTCTTTTTTACCGGTGTCAAAAACAGTGCTAAATGCTCCTTTTGAAGCGTCCCTAAAAAGGGACCCTAGGCACTAATGGGTTAACACACCGCACACATAGACAGATCGAAATTTTTTTTATTAGTGTGGATTTTATAACAAATGATAAGAATTTAATGTAATTATTGAAAATTTTTATGAATAATGCATATGTGATTTATATTATTTCAGTAAAATAAATTTAATAAAATTTTCTATCTTCGCTTTTCTTTGCCTCACCCCAAACCACACATATGAAGTAAAAAAATAAAAAAAAAACTTCATTTTATTCATTTATGCATTAAAAATAGATAATGAAGCCGCTCGAAAGATACCATTACCATCCAATTAAATTTTACTCTAGATAGAAATGGGTCCAAAATATCAAAATTTAGAAGTGTTGAAATTTCTTCTGAAAATAAAAATAATTTTAAAGCATTTCATATAACAGTTTTTCATCTCTTTAGAATTGTTAAATCAATAATAATCTTCAAATTATTTGTAACTTAAAAAAAGAGATAATCAAATTATAATTAGATTTAAATTCGTATTATGATTTAGAAATATAAAAAAGGAATATTCTCATAATTTAAACGAGAAAAAACAGATAAAAAGGAACGTTAGAATGCTTGGAACCATCAAAATCCCATTAGTACAGCAGAATGAATCAAGTATTTGAAGAAAAAATATAAAGCACGATGAACAATAATCCACATTTTTATTTCTTTTTCGTCTTCTTTTATTATATTATAGAAACACAAGTATTTATCCCTTTTTTTTGTTTTGTAAGCATTATGCACGTGTAATGTGATATGTCTATTTTCTATAAAATCATTAAATACATATAATTTTCTTAAAAATAAAAAGGCAATCGAATCACTCTCTGGAAAAAAATGTTAAGTAGTTTAAGTTGTAAAAAAGTCGCGAAGCATTATGAAAACTAAGACTTTTTAAACCCATAAAAGCAGCATTTTTTATCTGCTCTTATCTTTTCTAATTGAATTTAATATCCTTTTTACTTCATACACCACTCCGTTTCCTATTTAACATGGTTTTCTCTGGTTAGGTAAGTGAAAGCCATTCCTCTTATTGAAAACACTAATTGTTTTTTACCTTTAATATATTTGTTTCGATTTTCGACTAACACACACAAAAAAAATATATATGAAGGCTATGAATGCTATATTCAAATGAAGTTTTCAAAATTAAGTTAAACTGATAGTCTCATATTACCCGGACACGAGGCATTAATGTCCGAAGAAATCACCAAGGATTTTGTTGAAAGGCAGCTTTTTTATATTCTGATGATTCAGTGGCTTAACCTCCTCGGTTCTGATATCGCCTTGAGGGGACACTAAAAAGCACCCTTTAAATTAATTTATGTTTCTGGAATTGTTAAAATTACATCTAAACATTTTTAATAAACCAGGGTGCGTAGTCTGGAAGCACCTTGTAAGGACCTTTTACCAGAATTTTTATAATGTAATATTTGTTTTATTTAACGAAAAATAAATCCTTTTTCTATTTTAACAACCAGTACTTTATAGAAATTCTGATACTAAAAGAATTAAAATCCTCTGAGTTTCTTAACCCTCTGGATCCCAAACCGCCCGAGACCGCCCGATATATTTTAATTCGTATATTTCAGTTCCCACCAGAAAATTAAAACCACAATATTTGCATTAATCAATAGCAGAACATTCCGTATTTAAAGAAAACGAAATTAGCCATTGAATTTTTCTGGTGTGAAATGAACTACATAATTTCTAGAACAGGTTCTAGCATGGGAATTAAAGGGTTAACGACTATGCACCCTGATAAACGTGTGCATATTAGAAGCATCAATATACAGATTAATGCATATTTGGAGATGTTTCATAATAATTTTAATCTGGTTTTGGTAGTGTCACATAAAATTTGTCTCAGAACTGAGAAGGTTAAGTATATAGTTCGGCTACATGTCCATTGGAATTTTGCTTTATTTACATTATTTAATTGTTACCTTTATTTATTGACAAAGTTTTTATTTCACAATGAAAAATTAAATACAAATGCCGAACTGTTTATATTGCTTTAAATGGGTTAAGCTTTCGTACTCGGGCTTCACGCAATTAAGATTGATTTAAAAAGTATAAGGTTCGAAATTTATTTTTCAACTTATAAAAAAAAACAGCAAATTGAGGTATAGTTTTCAAACAAACTGTATTTTAAAGAATTTTTTTCACCCTGTTTAAATTGTGCAATGTTCAGAAATTAAAAATTTTGAAATAAAAACAAAATTTACTAAGCTTTGCCACCGTCAATATAACGGACATATTTTTGCTTTGCATTCTAGATTCAAGCAAAGTGGGATTGAGCTTTAAGTTCTGTCATAGAAGAACTCTGAGGAAAGAGATAAAATAATTGTGTAATGAATAAAACTGAGTACCGTAATTTCGGGTGTATAAGCCGCAGGTCAAACAATTCTTTTTCGACCCAGAATTTTTTAAGAAATAAGTATAACTACTTAAATCGCCGTAAATATTTATCTTCAATCTCCAAATAAGATTTCTGGGTCCAAAAAGAATTGTTTGATCCGCGGCTTATACACCCGAAATTATGGTAACTAAAACTTTGACATTAACATCATATAAGTAAAAATGATAGTGATGACACTATCTTTAGATAAAAACGTTTTTGCAATGTAATTTTTAAAAGGTTTTGGCCATAAATTTTTCTGCCTTTTTTTTTTTTTTTTTTTTTTTTATCATAGCAACCCAATGTGTAGCATTTGCACTGCTTGAAGTCTCGCTGATTTTTCAGAAAAGAAATCTAATTAAATTCTACATTTAAAAAGATATATTTAATATTAATTAAACAAATTCTTATTTTAAGCAAGGAATGATGTTTGCAATCTAAATGAATTTAACATCAGAACAAATATATTTTGCAAATTACGTAATTTTTTGTAATTATCCCTACGATAGGCGCGCGGGTGAGATATGTCATCCATGACATTTCAAAAATTTGAAACTGCATGTTCTTCATTCTCTTTATTATTCCGTTTTTCTTCTTTACAACTATATTGTTATTATAAAAGTTGTAATGTTTAAGAGCCCGCACTACTAACTGAAAAAGACCCGGGTGATTATGTTGTCTATGGGGGCGTTCTTATCAGTGGGTCTTGAATGAATATAAAAATATATTTAAATAAACTTTAAACACTATTTTTGCTCTTAAAAGATTTCTTTTCAAGAGTTCATGACACTCCATATTACAAACACCTAAATATTCTAAATTATGCAATTTATTCTATCACATATGTGACAGGAAACTTGTAGAAATATGTAAAACAGTGGAAATATCAATAGAACATGTCAAAAGCATATTATAGAATTTGAAAACTTAATGGTTACGAGCAAAATGTTTCTTAACTACAATGAAGTTAATTACAATAAAATTCAATTCTTGCAAAAACTGTTTTCGAGACGCAATTGAAGACGCCATATTTAAGCCACTTCTAATGCTTTTTAAGTGTAATCGCCAATATGATAAACCACGCTTTCTTCTAACTATTAAAGAGGACTAACCTTATATGTGGAATTTCAGTACGACTACAAATCTTCTGCAAATTTTACTTCAGATAAATATACGAAGTTAATAAACTTCACATGATACTTACCGTAATTTCGGGTGTATAAGCCGCGGTTCAACCAATTGTTTTCGGACCCAGAAATCTTATTTAGTGATTGAAGACAAATATTTATGGCGATCTAACTAATTATATTTGTTTCTTAAAAAATTCTGGGTCGAAAAAGAATTGTTGATCTGCGGCTTATACACCTGAAATTACGGTAATACCTTTTTAACCCATTAGTTAGTAATTACCATGTCACAACAGATAATTTAAATAGAAATATTAAACTAATTAACTAAACTTTTTTACTTCCGGTAAAATGGAGTTGTAATTTCAAATTGACTTCATGAAGCAGAAAATACATGAGAAACTGAAACTTGATTAATTGAAAGCAAAACCTAAGGCAAACCCAAAAGGAGTTATAAGAGCTCGCTTTTAGAAGTAATGTAATTATGTCCGGGATTAACCATAAAGAATTTCATCATACAGGAGTCTGTTGGACTGCAGATACATAACTTGATTTAAAATTTCCTTAGCTTTTAATCTGAATATGTACTTTTCTTTTCTAAGCTTATTTTTAATTTAGTTATTAACACTTTCGCTGCCGCTCACGCAATAGTGCGTGATACAGCGCCAACGTTAAGGGGCCATTCACGCGCCAACGCGTGATGTGGGGTGATGTCCAATAGCGAATCACTCGCTGGCGCGGGAAAATCTTTCACTGATTCTTTGTTATAAGAGTAAACCGGCTTCTGGGAAAAACCCACTTCTACAGTGCGGCATTAACTATCATCATATCTTCATGTAAGCGTCAGCGAACGTGTTAAACAAGTTCTATTTGGTAATCGCCAAGCTAAATGTTCCAATGGCAAGAAATTCTGTGTTATCAACAAATTAAAAAGATTTGTTAACAAATGTTACAGATTTACCTCACAAAATAGGACTGTATACAAACCTAATTTACGTGAAAAATACGGGCAGTAGTACGACCATTACACTCTTGTTTATCCGACAATTAATTATCTCGTACCCCTAATATTATTGTTTTCCTAAATTTCACTTACTGTTTTTTACCGCGCAGAAAACTTAAGGGGACTTATATAATGGAAGAAAAAAAAGTGGACTTTCATGTTATCTTATAAGAAAAATACTTATTCTTCTTGTTCATTCAAATTTGTAAATTTCAACAATGTTTTTTTTCAGCACGTAGATAAGAAAGTTTTTTATCCCTCTGTAAGCTTAAAATATTTTAAAGATAATTACAAATATTAATATTTGTTCTAAAATTTCAAAAGTAGAAAAGTAGAAAAAGGTATTCTTTACTTATTTGTAACTTAAGACTAGAAAAAGATATAAAAATTTGGAGCTAACAGGGAGATAAAGAACGTTCCTATCTACCTACTGAAAAAATGATTGTTGAAATTTCAAAATTTAAATGAAAAAGTAGGATAAGTAATTTTCCCAGAGGATACCAAGGAATTCATTTTTTTTCCCCTTAAATCTCTGCATTGTCAGAAAAATTCGTTTTTATACAAAAAATTAGTTGTTCTTTTCAAACAAATAATTACCGTATTTCTTGGAAACGTGCTTATTCCTTTAATTCTTCCTGAAAACCTGAAAAGAACGGGGAGAGTCCGTTTATTTTTTGCACGCCAGCATATTGACTGCGTTAATAACAAAATCTAATTTATTTTTTAAATGAAAAACAGGAAATTTAATAAATTAAATTTTCTAATTTATTTAAAAAAAAAATAAAATAAAAACAGCGTGATAAGGAACCAGCGTGATCTGGGACCAGCGTGGCGTGATCAAGATTGCGTGATTTAGTGAGGCTTTTGAGATTTTCTTCTACAAGAACGGTAATTCACCCACCGAACGTCTTGAGCACTTTCCTGCATTTTCATAAAACGTCTTATAAAAAACATATTAATTTAAATTTTCTTTCGCTGTTTCTTTCTAAAATACACTTTATGTCCATATGACATACATTTTAAAAAACAAATGTTTTTAAAATATTTATTTCTACAGCAGACTTAATCTTTTGAAATGGAAAAATACGACAAACAGCTCAGAGGGTTCAAGTCAATTTTCTTTCTAAATACCTCACTGCAGGGTGCGAACTGAACACCAATATTTTTAAACAGAAGATTTCGTGGAAGGTTTTTACAGTTTTTATGGAAATCTTACTTTCGAAGGCGTTTTCTGTGCAATTTGCAAGAAAAATATAAAAGGAAAATATTTCTAAGAAAATATTGACGTTTAGTTGGCGGACCATTTGGGAGCCCTGCACTGAAAAAATACATCGTAAGCAAAATGAAGTGGTGGAAAATTTTTATTGAAGTGACACCCCTAAATTTTAGTAGTATGTTTCGACTTATCTAATAACAGAATTTTTTTAATTTGTGTCGATGGAATTTACCATAAAAAATTAGTGATGTCAATAGACCCCACCGTTGCGCAAATTTTCTGCCACTGAGTATAGCAAAATGTCTTTTTTCATGCCCATTAATGATTTCCAGTTAGCACACTTTGCCAGGTGTGGGATGCCTAATTTTAATGACAAACTTGCCAACGGCACCAGTAATATTTAAATAAAATTTTGCTTTTACAATAAAAACCTTAAATTAAGGAATTTATAATATCTAAAAAATGTGTTTGTGAATTCCAGTGTCAGTCGATAATTTCTCATTTTACGAACAGATTTTATCCGTGCCGGAAAGGGTTAAGGCTCAGACACTTCCATTGCAAAAATGTTGAAATGACTGATTGACACAGGAATTTAAAAACAAATTTATTTGAGAATGAGAAAACGCTATTTATCCCATACATAAAAAGGGAAAATATTTATACCTGAATACTGGTGTAAATGTGGCATTTGGCAATCAAGTTGGGTGTAACATGTAATGGAACACTGAAACCAGGGTTCATACGCCTCCAGTAATTTTCCGAAGAGAAGTTATTTCAGTACCAATATCTTTTTATAGAAAATTTTTCATTAAGTAAGGAGAAATTTCGCACGTTTAACATAGAGTTATTTTCTATGAAAAAATTCTGATATTATTCCCGGAAAATTCCCTTAAGCATACGAATGTGTGAAACACAAAGGGTTATACAAACGCATTCAGCATATTTTAAAAATTAAACAACAATGAGCGTTATTGTCATTTTAAAATTAATTCATGAAAATCAATAAGCATACATTTCCTAACAAAGAAACTTTCATAGAATTATTCAACAACATTAATTAAATAAAACCAATTAAGTAATAATAAAATATAAATTTTCATAAAACAAGTTTGTGGGAAAACATTTATTTTCAACCTTGTTTATAACGAAGTTAATATCGAGGATGTTTCATAATGAAATTTTCATTATCTTCTTTAATAATTTGAATGCAGTTAAGAATTTCTATTTTGTTATTCACATTTCTCTCCCACCGGAATTGAAAATAGATATAATTTATTCTGTTTAAATAACATTGCTTAAGATTTTCAATTGGTTTCTTCCCTAGAGTCCAAATGTAATAAGAAAATTCCTTTTCAAAAGCTGTTAAAATGAAATTTATCTATATATACGAAAACAGTATATTATTGTTTTAAGGCGTTAGTCAACATATACAAATAGTTTAATTCACCACTGCAAAATTTTCACAGTTAAAAAATAGTTACCTTATTTTTTCCCATAAGATAATGCATTTTGATCACTGAGTAAGATTCATAAATTTTACAGATGAATTTATACACTTTGTTTTTATGAAAGCTTAATTTATTTATTGAACACATATATCTGACTAGTGAGCCTGATATCAGGTTCCCGTTTATAATTCATCGTCAATATGCAAAGACGAGATAGCACAAGGAAATTCACAACACCAGAGAACTACAGGAGCCACAAAAAGTGTGCAACGGAGACAGCAGGAATCGAACCCGCAATCTACCCACACCTGTCAAGCGATTAGTGGTGTGGTGTCTTAGCCACTCGGTCACGATGGGACCATGAGAGCGCTTAAAATAGTATTTTTCTTTGTGCCTAGAAATTTTAAAAATCAAAATTACTTATAATGCAAACATGTTAAAATGTCACTTGTTTACGGAGCTTTGAAATACTTAGTTTTGATTTTATAGTGTTTTATATGGTATTATATGTTCATGTTTTAACAATACATTCTTTCAATTAATATTTGCATTTTTTTCTATTATTCAGGTTTATCTGAGGTTTTGTAATTAACACTTTAAGATGAGTATTTTAATAATATGTAAAACACTAAACTTGTTTTAATTTTCACAGCAATATATATATATATATATGCTAAATTTTATTTCAGAAATTTTCTGGGTCAAAAAATACTTGTTTGAACCGCTGATTATACGCCGGAAATTACGGTACGCCCACCAACCCCCGTTCAAAGTTTAAAGACATGGTAATTTGTCTTTTCTTTAAAAAAAAAAAATACGGAAGATTGTTACGAACAATGATAATTTTTGTAATCCGGATGTCTTGTACACTGTCGTGACAGCTGACATTTTCTTTAGAAATTGATAATTAAATGCAGTTATACATTTGAAAATACTCTTAAAAAGAATGGTTGTGTTTAACATTTAACCACTTAATAGTCGTGCCCTGGGCATTCACGGGCTGCAAGCTTCACGGCTTTTATTTAGAGTTATTTGATTCCCACCAGTTTTATAAAATAGTGTAATTGGTTTTATTCTGGTATCATTTTTCTTGTAATTAAATGAAAAGAATATTTTTTTCAAAAAAGTGGTGGCAATAATGAATTTTAATTTTGAAACCGTAATTTAATACGAACATTAAGTGGTTAACCAGGTGCTCAGACAGGTGTCGTCCGAGTCCCCGTGTAAAGGTTAAAATATCACTGCTTTGTCTTTTCATGTCTTTCATGTCTTTTATAACGACACTGTAGACAATATTCTACCATTTGATTCAAGGATTAAAATACTCCATCTGCTTGGGAACAATATTTAAAACCACAAAATGTACCGTGTATTGAAATTTTACGCTTATATGTTATATTTTGATTGACTTTTAGATAGTGTCAGTAACAAGTTTTAATTATTTTGTCTTTATTTTAATTCACTATCATGCATATATTTCTTTTATTTAAAGATAATAATTTGTTCATTTTATTGTTTAATCTATTTAAGATTTTTCTAAGAAGTATCGAATAGTAATTTGTACAGAAAAAAAATCGAAAATATTTGTTGCAGAAAACCTGCATTTATTCTGCCTGCGATGCAGGCCTATATTCATTTATGATGCATATGTGCCTCATTTGATCGACACATATTGAAACAAATTTGTTAGCTGTGCTACTTTTACACCATGTGATTCCCAATGTGACGTCAAATTAATGTTGTCTATAAATAAGTCGTTTTAAATACACAGTTTTAACACTAGAAGCGCCGTTGGGGTCATTTCGTATTTTTTTTTTCAATTTCCAATGCTTTATTTCAACATGGAAGCGAACACCGCAGCTCATATTTTTTTACTTTTTCTAAAATTATATTAAGCGTACTGTGACAATGTTTCATCTTTCTATATTAATTATTAAAAAAAATAATCAAAGAAATACCTAAAACAGCCAACAGGTGTCATTTTGACCCCCATAAGAAAAATGATAAATTTTCAAGACAAAGTCTGTTTTTGAATTCGCCATACCTCGGTTTTGATTACTGTGCATGGGGGAACGCACATTTCTTATCGCGATGACAAAAAAGAGAAAAGTAAACTCCAGTTTTAGTTTGTTTCAATGACGCATAGCGACGCGGAGAGGGGCGGTTGGGGGTAGTCTTCTCTCTATTGTCGAAAATCGTTCCTCTAGAGCTACGGCCGAAAACGAAATTTGAAACCATTTTCCACAGCAGTGTTTTTCTCAAAGATTTCGATTGCGACAAAAGTGTAGTCTTTTTCCTTTATAAAAAAATGCGGAGAGGATTGAGTACACAGGAATGCCTTGCGCTCCTGGAGCAGTTAGATTCAGATATGAGTGGTGATGACAGTAATGATGGAAATTTTCGCATAGATAATGTGAATTTACAGAATGCGTCGTCTTCTCTAAGCAAAGACAGTGATGCTGTAGAATATATTACCAATGTAATTTACCCTGTTTCTCGAGGATCAGGAACCTCACGTGGACGTGGACATGCACAAAAAAGAGGTAATAAGATATCTAATCTTTCTGTTGTCAACAGTAACGAAAAGTACACGTCATCCAGCGGTATTCTTTGGACTCTGATGAACCTTAGCACCCCTACTTCTACTACAGGTCGCACACCAGCTTGAAATATTATAAAAATTGCTAGTGGATCAACACCTTATGCTCGTCGCAACATTGGGGCTAATCCAGCTTCAGCCTGGCGTTTGATGGTGACTGAAACAATGGTGAAACACATTCAAACATGCACAGTTCTGCAGCACGACGTCAGCTAGGAGATGACAGCAACTGGTATGTTAATCTGGTAGAACTGGATGCTTTCCCCCCTCTTATACGCCCGTGGGGCACTAGGTCATTCAAAGCTTTGTGCAGATGACTTATGGAATAAAAGTTGGGGGCCACCTGTGTTCAAAGAGACAATCCACGCAATCGTTTTCGTGAAATCATGCGATATCTCAGATTCGATCTGCGAAGTAGCAAATCGGAACGCTTGGCCACGGACAAATTTGCTCTCGCTTCAGAAACTTGGAAGAAGCTGATTGAAAATTGTTATTTATGTTATAATCCTAGTGAAGAAATAACCATTGATGAACAGTTGTTGCCTTATAAGTCAAGGTGCAGATTCATCCAATACATGGCAAATAAACCGGACAAATTCGGCATCAAGTTCTGGCTAGCAACTGATGTAAATTCGAAATATGTGTTAAATGGCTATCCTTATTTAGGTAAGGATGAAGAGCGGCCAACTGATTTACAACTTGGAGAAAGTGTAGTGCTGAAATTACTACAACCATATCTAAACTCCGGTCTCAATGTCACTACTGACAATTTTTTCAAGTCTGTAAAGCTTGCCGTTGAACTTTCGGCAAAGAAAACCACAATCGTTGGGACGATGCGTCTAAACAAGAAAGAATTACCTCCTATTGCCCGCGACATATCTTCCCCACGATACTCCTTTTCTGCACTAAAAAATGGAAATAAAATACTCACGATATACAAGTGCAAGAACAAAAAGAATGTCGTGATTCTGAACACTATGCACACGAATGTGTTTGCAGAAAGAAGTGCAAAGAAGAAGCCGAACACTATTGTTTACTACAATAAAACTATATGTGGTGTAGATGTAGCAGATGAGATGCTACGAAAATATTCTACAAGATGTGGAACTCGCAGATGGCCTCTTCACGTTTTTTATAACGTCCTTGATAATGCTGCACTAAATACTTGGATAATTTTCAAGGAATGCTCAAAAACCTCAATTTCATGTTAGGAATTTATTCTTGCCCTTGTGGAAGAATTGAGAAGTAGCGCGTTGCGCAACAGATGCCCCTCAATTGATCTACCACAGACCTTGAAGCGAAAGAAATGTGCTTTTCAACATTGCAAGGGTTGAAATAAAACTTCTGCAAGCTGTGAGGGATGCCAGAAACAAATTTGCGGTAAGTGTGTTGATGTTACCATCAAGCACGTATATTATATTACTTGTGCTAATGTCTAAATAACTTTGGAACACATTTATATGCTTATTCAGGAATTATGTTTTATATTTTCTCTCTTTGAAACATGTTGTACGCTAATTTCTATTATTTGTATTTTTATTTTTTGTTTTTTTTCTTATAAATTTTATTGTGCAATATTATATATATATATTATTAAATCTATTGTATTTGTGTACTATTGTGTAGTAAAATATTTTGAATTATACATTGTCATTTATATACTGTCATTTCAGAAGAATGTAAAAATTGGGATAAACGATCTCTAAAATCTAAATAAATAAAAAAGAAAAAGTTATAAAACCTTTAAAAACTTTTATATTTTTCAATTTAAACCTCATGTATCATTTTAAAAATATATTTATTTTAATATGGCTTGAATTTCTCATGGGGGTCAAATTGACACCAAACGGCGGATTTAGGTATGTCCAAAATCCGGCTGTTCTAGTGTTAATGTATGGCTTCATTTTTACCATATATTTGATTTGCATGAAATAGTTTTATTATTTCTTCTTCAAATTTACGCGTAAATATATGATTCAATCATGTTATTGAAATACTAATCTGTTTCAAATTTAATAGCATTGCTGCAAATGCTCAAGAGAAAATAGTAGATGATGTCATTTCTGCATAATTGATTCTTTTTCTTATTAAAATTGAAAAGAAATTTGAGCATTTTTTTTCTTTACAGTCATTTGGGCGATTATTATTTCCTAAATTCATTTTAGATATCAGAACAGTTCCAAAGGAAATTTAATAACTTTTAAAATTTCTAAATGCAAAATATTAAAAAAGTAATATTATTGAAATGTTAATTTGTTTCAAATTAAAGACTTTTTCTTATAGTTCATTTTTTTTTTTTTTTTTTTTTTTTTTTTTTTTTTTTTTTTTTTTTGCTAATATTGTCATCATGTTTCGCATTATTAATGTCATTTTCTCTTGAAAATTGAAAAGAGAACAAAGCAGGAAATTTATCCTCCATACATTCATTTGAGCAATGGATCGTATTCTTCCACTCGGTTCGAGGCTATAAAACATCGCCATTTTTTTTTATTTTGACGCCACACGAATACTGCTTATTGAACTTTCCGCATATAGACGATTAGAGAAAATTTCGTTTGCATTTAAAAGAATATCAGTTGTTTAGCATTTATTTCCAGCTAATAATTCCTGATAAAGAAATGGACCATACTATTCTTTTTGGTTCGAAGCTATAAAAATCGTCATTTTACCAATTGTGACATTTCAGGAATACTATGCATTATTATTTCATGCATTCGTTTCACATTTCCACTTTTATAAAATCGTTTAATCAGAAAAACAGTTTTTGAAAGATCGAAAATGCATAGGGTACGAAAGCGAAATTTCACATGACGTCATAATCCTCCGTAAATTGTTTTCGTATCTTGAGGAAATACGGGTGTAAGTTTTTAAAAAATGACAAAATGATATCTTTATATAATAATCCCTATTTGTTTCCTTTTTTCCATTTTCTTTAGTTTTTACATGAAAGACGTCTTTTCGAAGATGATTCAAAATATATCCGGTATAGGTATTGAAATAAATGCTTAGAAAACTATACATTTTCTCTTTAAACCATTTCGAGTTTATGCACAAATATGAACTGAAAAAAAAAAAATCCCGAAAGAAAACTACGGTGGAATTATTATTTTTATGTATAGAGTAAAAAAAGAAAAGGGATGAAATATGGTGTCTGGGACGACGCCAAAAATATAACCATAAAATCCACTACATTCGACACAAACACAAACACATGCTATCGTAAAAAATAGAAAACTTTTAATAATTTTATTTTTTTCTAATATAATGGAATGCTACTTTAGAATGTTTAAATATAAGCAGATCATTTTCATTTTAAAAAAACCGCGGATGATGTCATAGAATTTGGTCCCTGTTCTGTTTGAACTGATTGAAGGCATTTAAATTTGAGTGATAATGCGCATCATATTTCTAATCATTTTTATGGCATACTGCACCTTTACCTATCTCTTTCCTTCATAACTTTTAAATCAATGGAATTTATTTCAACGATTAAAGTAACAGACGATTTTTGTTGTTGTTTTCTGACGTAAATTGATATCTGGAGATCGAATAAGTAAAAATAAGGTTTTCTTTTGTCAGATACTTTTTAAAAACGTAATTTAGTTATAATTTTGTCTTCACTATTGATTGAAATAAAAGTTTTCAATTTCAATTTGAAAATGAACCTAATAATCCCCATCGTTATCCGTTACCTACGTTTTTTCCACAAATATGGAATAATTTGGTTATCATTATTAGAAAAAATTAATTTAAATTAGAAAAAAATAATGTTTCAAAAACTAATTCAAATTAAAAAAAAATCTTATATTAGTTTTGAGATCTCAGGATCAATACGGATTTTTGGTGTTACTTTTATTGTAAAATATTCAATATTTTGGGAAAAATCAGCGTAAAGAAAAAAAAAAAAGTCGTTTAATCAGGGCTACATAAAATCATTTTATATATTCTTTTAAATATTTTTTACGTATGTAGGGTACATTTATTTGTCAATATGTCGATATGTGATAATTGCAATATGTCACATTAGATCCACGGGATGTCCCAAACGATTTTGACTTCGGGGACTAAAGGAACAAATACAACATTGCTCAAAAGTCGTTATATTTAAAAAAGCAAACAATTCTATCTCTTTTTTCTAACTTTTTACAGCAAAATCTTTCTCTTTTTATACCTAATAAAAAAAATCAGAAACATAATTAAAACTTCCCATTATTGTCCCAAAATTGTCCGATTAACCCCCACTCTCCCCTATCTCATAAATTTTGTATTGAGCTATTTTAGAATTGGTTCAAATTATTGTCAACTGCTGGAGCTTTTTTGACTTAGATTGCGAGAATACTCAAATTAACTTCAAAAATTCAAATTGCAAACTTTCATTTTATCATGCTTATATACCTAAAAGGAATAAAATGTAAACATTTACAGACGTTTTGTGCAATTTTACATTTTATAATTATTCTTCTTACACTTTTGACAGCGCAGTACTCAATTTTCATGAAACTTTAAAATATACTTTGTTAAATACTAAGCAATATTTATGAGCTCTGTGATAAAAATGTTGTTTAATTCGTTTCTGTATTTATTATAATTACTGAAATCGTAAATTTTAAAGTTGAGACGGGGGTTTTGTTATTGTTACTTTTTTTACGATCTGTCCTCCTTGTTTGTCTTCTGTTTTGATAAATAGATCTAAATACCAAATAGAAATTTTAAGTTTAAATTTGTGCATTTTTGCCTAAGATTTGATCTAGAAATTTTATAGATGTGATTCGACTACATTTTGAAAATGCTGGTGCATACGAATATTGATTGCACTTACAAATACTGCAGTCATATACAGAGCATTATGTAAAATTATTGTTCATTTTATAAATGAAAGTATGTAACAACGACAATCGTACTTGTTAATTTTTGCATAAGCGCAAATTTGTAACTGGCTATTTCCATGAGGACTTGTAGTGTAAGTCACAGGCTACGATTTTTGGCTACCAGTATTATAGAACAAAAAAAATGTGATTAATTTTATTGGCACTTTCTCATTAATTGAATAAGGCCAAGCAGACTTTTGAAAAATAACGGTGGCTTACAAGCATAGCAATTAATAAGTTGTGTGACTTACACTACAGAACCCATGGAATTAGCCAACTATATAACTATCAATATTCAGGGCTCCCAAATGGTCCGCGAACTGAACATCAATATTTTTTAACAGAAAATTCCATAAGAGAACATTCCTACTACAGAATTTGCTCTAAAATTAACTTCCAAAGATCGTTTCCTGGCAATTTGCAAGAAAAATCTAAAAGGAAAATTTCTCTAAGAAATTTCTAAAGTTCAGTTGGCGGACTATTTGGGAGCCCTGGATATTATATACATTTTTTGTTATATAATGTAACAACCATAATAGTGAAGATAAATGTGAAGGCGGACATATGTGTTTGTCTGTCCGGGATAATTAGGGAAGTCTATAGAATGCACAGACCTGCAAATTTCGTTCATCATTTAAGATTCAATGCACCTGATATTCAGATATTAGATTTTTTACTAGATTTCATCTTTCGACATTTAGCTCTTTTTTTCATTTGGCCGCGATTTTTATCAAATTCAAAATAAAAATCCTGTTTCAATTATTGTACCCAACATAGCACATTTCATCCTCTTTTCAACAAAATTATTCGGTATTCATGCAGAATTTTTTCATTAAGCATTTTATGTAAGCATGTCTGCCAACTACTACGCCTATTTACAGTCAAATAAACACATTAGAAACAGAAAGTTTAGTAAATAATTAAGAATATGTTCTGTAATACATAACATTGAATATATTTGGTATACATTTTACTAAAATATTTTTGTGGTTCGAAACATGTTTATAAGATTTAAATAGGCGTAGAAGTTAGCAGCTCTGTGCAAGGGAACTAAAATCTGCACTCATATTTTATGTATAAAGGAATTTTGGTATTTCTTTAACTATACAAGTAACGCGGAATAGATTTTTTTGTCCAAATATTTAAAAAAAAATAAAGAAAAAAAAAAGAAAAAAAAAAAGAAAAAATTTTGGTAGGCTGTTCGGAAACAGAATGGTGATCTAAAAGGTGTTTTTTTATTACTTTATTAAATTGGAAACATGCCATTTTGGTTTCTGTAACTATGAAGCTTTGTTAATTGATCTTGACAAATGTACGTTACCGCTATTTTTCTGAATTTGGCTATTGTTGTACAATTCGTTTTTAATTATTAAACCTCAGAGGTAAAGTATTTGAATCCGTAATATGTTGAAAATAATTGCATGACACCAATATTTACAAAAAGACTTATTTGTAAATTTATAAAAGGTATATCATCGCGGTAACATAGAAACTTTCATTCAAAATTCGGGTGGCAATGCGGATGTAAGGTGTTAAAATTAGGTGTTCTCACAACTTTATTATTACTTTCAAGGGATTGATGCAAAGGAGTGTTTTTGTTATTGGCATTTTAAGATCCAAAGTACGATGGCAAAGGAAATAAAATTAAAAAAAGAGTTGGATAACCTTTGACAGTGGCGTAACCAGGATGGGTGCCCTAATGCTCTCAATACCGGTATTTTTTAAGTTATAAGAAGAAGAAAACCTTACAATGTTACTGTTTTTGTGCACCCACACTGGTTAGGCCACTGTTTGAGTCTTTTTTTTTTCTCTCGAAGACATATTTATTATTATAAAGATCTGTTACAAATTTGCACCTTTTAACAGTTTATATTATTTATACCATTCAGCATATTAAGGAAAGCCTATCGTTATATTGTTTAATTTATTGACGATTTAAAGCGCATGCTCAAAAATGTCGGTCTGGATTTTTATTTTATTTTTTGAAGACATTTTAACTGCTTATATTAATGTTATAATTTTGATTTCATTTATAAACGAAATGTTGTCATTACGGTGATTGCCGTATAAATGATCGCTATTTATATGCTAAAGGAAGTAGGTCGCCTACCACGAGTTTTATTTTTTATATTATTTTTATGGTAATTTTAAGCATATAAGATAATTCCGGGCATCGCTGTGCGAGTCTGCTAATATATGAGAAAAATATATAGCCTATGTGTTGAGATAAAGATGACTATTTATTTTTTACATAACAATTGAAACATAAAATATTAACGTTATCTACATTTTAATGGCCATGCAAATAATGTAATTAAACCTCACTTTCATCTCACTCATTTATTTCTTTAAAAACCGTTTCTATTACATTCAGGAGACTCTGGCTCATAAATAATGGATTCCTTTCTATATATTCACAAAAACGTTTATACATTAAAAGCTAAAAAAAATTGTTACGCATAAAAAATTTCTTAAATTGAAAATTTGCATTAATATATTTTTTGAGAGAAGTAAATTCAATAGTTTTCATAGTCCTAAAAAAAGTTGTTAAATTTTCAGACATCTCTAACATAATTATGTCCAAAATGAAAGGTTGACAACGTGCGTTTCTTATGTAAAGGAAACAAATGTCACTCTTTATAAAAATAAGTGGCACATAAAAAGAGGGATTCCATTATTCTAAGAGGGTTTAGGTATCTGGGAAACTATTTTTTAGTGAGTCATTAAATATTCTGTGCGAGATAAATAAAATCAATTAAGCAGCATTTGAAGTCCAATAAATTCCTTTTATTCATGATTTATTTTGATTAAATGTAGTTATCATTTATCATTTATTATTCAATAAATTACCGAGTTTTGGAATAATGAAGTTTCCTCAAGTATACTGCTTTTCAAATTAAACTATTAAAATTATAAAAATCACCATAAAATCAGAACAATACACAATACACATTGTAAACACGTGTCCTTAAGGGGACAAGGTCACAAATGAACAGAAAGGGGAAACATGAGAGCTTATAATGAATGCAACAGGTTCCGCTAACAGACATTAAAACACCAATCACAGAGAAGCAGATGTATAAATAGAAAGTGTTGCCACATTGGCAGAAAAAATTAAAAAATAAAAGATAAAGAAAAATAAATAAATAAACAAAGATAAAATAATGAAGTAAAATTCAAAAATGAATGAATAAATAAATGAATAAATAAATATTAAAATTGATAAAGATAGAGAGGTTGGTTGGTTTTTTAAAGTTTAATGGCGCAAAGTCCGTTTAGGGACATGCTGCACCAAGAGATTGAGAGACAAAAGAAATATGAGGGGTGTTTTTAGCACTTTCCAACAAAGTTGAAAAGTGCTTATGCATTCGGTTTGTCTGGCCGTCTGTCCGTCTGTCCGTCTGGCCGGATGGCCGTCTGTCCGTCTGTCCGTCTGTCCGTCTGTCCGCGCTCTAACTCCCGTAAATATACTCGGATTTCTATGAAATTTTTATACGTTATTGAGGTTTACCCTAGCACGAACCCTATTGAAAATGAAGTATCTACCATGATTAGTTTATCTACAGGGCGAATCAAAAGTTTCCCATTACATTACGTCCTATGGGGAAAAATCGTTAATATACTCAGATTGCCATGAAATTTTAGGAAGCTATTGAGGCTTACCCTAGCACGAACTCTACTGAAAATGAAGTATCTACCATCATTAGTTTATCTACAGGGCGAATCAAAAGTTTCCCATTACATTACGGCCTATGGGGAAAAATCGTTAATATACTCGGATTGCCATGAAATTTTAGGACGTTATTGACGTTTACCCTAGCACGAACCCTATTGAAAATGAAGTTTCTATTATGATTAGTTTATCTACAGGGCGAATCAAAAGTTTTCCATTACATTACGGCCCATGGGGAAAAATCGTTAATATACTCGGATTGCCATGAAATTTTAGGACGTTATTGACGTTTACCCTAGCACAAGTCCTATCGAAAATGAAGTTTCTACCATGATTAGTTTATCTACAGGGCGAATCAAAAGTTTCCTATTACATTACAGCCTATGGGGAAAAATCATTTCAAAGGAATTTTAAAGATGTTATACCCTGCCAAACATATTAAAATATGCATCCTATAAAATATAAGGTGAAAATGTTGCTATTATTCATTTACAGGGTCACACAAAAGAATTCCATTAGATAATGGTAAAAGGGGGAATTATGTGTGACATATTTTAAATATATTAAGCTTTTTCATGTATAATAAAATTGATATATGTCACTGAAGCTTAGTATAAATTATACGCTACTGTCTTTCATAATATGAAGTACATAGCATTTACAGGGCCATACAAAAGATTTCAAATAGTATATTCTTTCCGAAGTACCGTGTATGTCTATGGTATATGTCTACCGTATATGGCTGATGGAGGGATGAAATTCATTTTAATTATGATATTCGCGTTTATATTTCGCTAAATATATGCACATTATATGGTGTGTATAAATGTTATAGTTGATATACAGGGCTACCCAAAAGAGCTCACCTGAATAATTATATGAAATTTTATTCAGGATATGAGCGTAAATTATTTAAACGTGGTTCTTAAATAAGCTATGCATTTTTACGCTGAGCTGCATTCAATTTACTGAGAAATGTTTGCAGAATATAGGTAAAGGGATATACAGGGCCAAGCAAAGAATTCGGTACATGGACGCCTACGAATGATGATTTATGAGAATGTGATTTCAGTTGTTTTAAAAGTGTTTCAGTTTACAATAAATTTTAGCCTAATGCTGACGTGTAATAAAGGCACAATGTAAACTACAGGGCTGAACAAAAGTAGTCAAGTATGTTTCCATCTAATAGTATGAATTGCTGAAAAAGAAATTTCAAGCTACTGGGTATTTTCTTGCTAAGCTAATGTATATACTAACATATGAAATACAGGGCTGTTCTAATGTACTGGAATACATATTTGGGTATATTTGGCTATACACTATTATTTCCTTAAATAACAAAGTTTTGTTAAAGATTTCATTAAGTGTTGGAAAGTGCTTCATAATCTATGCTTAACGCATGATTTTTCTTACTTGTTTGTTATAGAAATCAAAAAGAGTAAAAAAAAGAGAAAAGAATTTAAAAAATGATTTTAACACTTCTACAATCTTGTAAAAATTTTTGATTTCAGTAAGTAATTATGCCCAAAACGAAAGGTTGAGAAAAATCATTTCTAAAATAAAGGAAAAAAATGTCGCTGGATGTAAAATAAGTGGCACATACGACGAAGGATTTCATTAATTTCAGAGTATTTTGATGATATTTTTGAAACTGTTTTTCTCTCTTTCATTACGTATTCTGTACTAGATAAATAAAAATTACGAAGTAGCCGTTGACATCTAAAATAATAGTTTCATGTATGATTTGTTTGGAATTAATTTAGTTCAATGAGTGAAATCACTGTATAATTACCAACGCCTCGATAAAATTTTACACCTTGTTATTAAACTTAAAATATACAAATAAATACTTAAAAGGAGCAAAAATAGATATTATTTATTTATTATTAATATCTTATTATTAATAAATAATCTAATATATGTTATTCAATAATTAACCCTTTGAGCTCTGATGGGTAAATTTCTTCAAAATTCCAAATGTCACAATGGCACCAGTATTTTGCAAAGAAAAAAAATCGGTTAACGATATACACGAAAACATACGTTAAACATTTAAAAAAAAAAATCTGGTCGAATTTTCTGGTGCTGGTGTAACAAATCGGAATTAAAGTTAAGTGGCAGAAATATAAACCATCAGAGCTCAAAGGGTTGTTAACAGTTTCGTTTTTCTTTTAACAATAAACTAAAATTCACGACTAAACATCACATTTTCCGAAGTAAAATATCCTCGTGCTATTCCTATCTATCCGTATCTATCTATCCTGCTATTCCGTATCTATCCTATATCCTTCGTGCAGAAAATTGTCTTTGAAAAATACAAGCAACCAACCGAAGATAAATGTTGCATTGCACAATCGAAAATTATCCCCTAATTGATAAAGTAAAATTTATTTTTAATATTTTGTTGAATCCAAAAGCGTTTATTAACGAAGCAAGCAAATTTCTTGCCCGAGCGGTGTTCGGGTTTTAAGGATTTAAAACGCTGCCAACGAAATACTCAAGGCCAAAATTCACGAATTATGATGTCATCACAAATCGACCGACTTCTCACTAGAGTTAGACTTCACACCGAAAATTTTTGAGTTTGTAATTTTCTTTTATTTCATTTGTAGAACATCTATCATCTTATAAAACAATAATAACTATTTAAACTTTCTTTGGTGAGAATTTGGAATGCCCCAATGAAAAATCAGCCAGATGTGGCAACACTGTAGCATTCCGGATCTCGAAAATTTTTTATTTAGGCATTACGAATTCTCACCAGTAAGTTTAAATAGTTATAATTGTTTTGTATGATGATAGATGTTTCTCAAATAAAATAAAAGAAATTTGCTATTTAAAACTTTCCGGTGTGAATTCCAGCAATAGTGAGACGTCGGTGGATTAGTGATGATGATGTCATTATTCGAGTTTTATACCCTTGAGTATTTTGATGGCAGTGGTTTAGTACGGAATAATGGCACTTATTTTATGTGCATATTTACTGCAATTTCCAGTCTATACCCGTGATGAAAAAAATCTGATTTGGATTAGAAATTCCAATTAAATTTTTTTTTTTACTCATTTTTATGTGGTATTTATTTTGACTTTATTTATTAACCCTTTCCGGTGCGGACAAAAGCTGTTAGTAAATTGAGAAATTATCGACTGACACCGGAATTTACAAACGACTTTTTAAGAAATCAAGAACTCCTAAATTTAAGTTTTTATTGTAAAAGTAAGATTTTATTAAAATATTATTGGTGCCAATTGCAAACTTGGAATTAAAATTAGGTGTGTCCAGACCGGACAAACTGCGCCGGAAAGGGTTAAATAAAATTTCTGGTTTGGAACACACTTATTTTAGCAAACGTTTACACACTGGAAATTACAGCATGGCTATTTCCATGAGTACTTGTAGTGTAAGTCACGGGCTACGATTTTTGGCTACCAGTATTTTAGTACGTAAAAATGTGATTTATGTTATCGGCACATTCTCATTAATTGAATAAGGCCAAGCAGACTTTTCGAAAATAACGGTGGCAAACAAGCATAACAATTTTAAGGCAATGTGACTTACACTACAAAACCCATGGAACTAGCCAGCATACAAAAATAAAATAAGAAGAAATTTTTATTAATTTTCGGAAGCGTAAAAAGGGATTTTTTTTACTTTTATTATAATTGAAACATAACAGAAGTAAATAAAAGTTTTTTTTTTTTTTTTGGAAATTTGAAATTTAGTAGCTTGAAATGTTGCATAGAAACATTTTTTAAGTGTTGTAAAATTTAATTATTTTAATAATTCTAAAAAAGATCTTAAATCTTATGACGGCTGAAAAAAAAAATTGTCAAAATGAAATTCTGACATCTAATTTTCCAGACTAAAGGAAACAATTGCCTGTCTTCATAGCATGAATGGCACCTGAGAAAGAGAGATTTCATTATTTTATTAGTTTTGGTACGTGGAATTATTTATTTGGGTTTTTAAGTTTGCTGTACGAGATATTTTTTTAAATGTATATAACTAGCATTTGATATCTCATAAGTTGGTTTCATACATGATTGGTAAATTGCCATTAATTTAATTTTCTTTCAATATTACTTGCGTGTCGAAATAATAAAATTTTCTCTTCAATTCAATTTTGATTTTTTTCCCCTTTCTTTACAAATAAAATAAAACAATATGATTTTATTCTTTTTTCAGCTTAACAAATAAGAAAGTTTCCTCCATTTCCATTATTGAGACAGACGTTTTTAGTCCGTCAATGGTCTTTACATACAAATTTAACAGATAAAATTTAAACAATTTATTTAAGAAAAAAGGGTAAATTTCGGCGAATATTAACTAAATATTATGTTACAAAACTAAACCTTGAGGGTAAAAGTCTAAAACTTTATTTAGTATCTAGGGGTGTTACTTTAAAGTCTTTGTTTTAAAGGAAGTTTCAGATTGCTAAACAGAATTTAAGGTGATTCTACAACCCGTGTCCTCTAGACTTGAGTAGTTCGATGGCAGCGGTTTGGTGTGCTTCGGAATAATGGCACTTCCAATTATATTTGCACTGTAATTTCTAGCCTATAACCCGCGACTCAAAAATAAATCTGTTTCGAACTACAAATTGAAATTAAATTTTTTTTCACTTATTTCTACGTGGCATTTATTTGACTTTAATTATCAAACAAAATTTCTGTTTTGGAACACACTTATTTTAACACAGATTTAGACGCTGGAAATTACGGTATGCGAAAATAAAATAAGAAGAAATTTATTAATTTTCTGAAGCGTAAGAAGGGGATTTTTTTTTACTTTATTATAATTGAAACATGAGAGACGAAAAAAATTTTTTTCGAAATGAAAATTTAGTAGCTTGAAAAGTTGCATAAAAATATTTTTAAGTGATGTAAAATTTAATTACTTTAATAATTATCAGAAAGATATTAAATCTTAAGACGGCTGAAAAACATATGTACAAAATGAAAGGCTGACATCTATTTTTCTAGAATAAAGGAAACAAATGCCAGTCTTCATAGCATGAATGGCACCTGAGAAACAAAGATTTCATTATTTTAAGAGATTCTTGGTATTTGTAATCTTTCTTTTCTGCGAGTTTCATTAAGCTTTCTATACGAGATTATTTTAAAAATGTAGTATATAAATAGCATTTGACGTCTAATAAGTTAGTTTCATACATGATTAGTAAATTGCCCTTAATTTGATTATCTTTCAACAATTATTGCATGTCGAATTAATAAAATTTTCTCGTGTATACAGTTTTGCATTTTCCCCCCTTTTTACAGACAAATTAAAATAATGTGGTTTTTATTTATTTTCCTTAGCTTAACAAATACGAAAGTTTAATACATTTCCATTACTGAGACAGCAGTTTCTAGTTGATGATTTTTAAATATGGATTTAACAGCTAACATTAAAACAATTTATTTAAACAAAAGAATAATATGCGTAGAATATTAACTAAATAATACGTTACAAAACTAAGCCATGTGGGTAAAAGTCTCAAGTCCTCTTTAGTATCTAGGATATGTCACTTCAAAGTTTTTGTTTTAAAGGAAGTGCCCACTAGCCTCCTGACTGCCCAGCCAAAGGGTAATATTGTAATGTTGTTTTCTCTCTAGTTTATTAAAAATATTTTTTTAAAAAAAGATGTTTTTTCTAACCTGATACAAAATATGTTATTAGTATCGGTGTATAACCTTTGATAGCATCAATCCTAACTTAATTTTTCAGAACTGGGTTTTATTTGTGGAATTACACAAATTTAAATATTGCTTATGTTGCAGTGAACCTTGCAGCTTAGTGTGTGAAAAAAATCAGCCGGCGGCAGTCAGGAGGCTAGAACAGAATTTAAGATGAGTTTTTTTACTAAATATTTCGTTAACTTCGAAACTCCTTGAGTTTCAACAAGCTTAATTTCGGAGGAAGGATCAACTGCCATCGACCGCCAAAAATCAACTCGCCATCTTGTGACAACTTCCTCAGTTACTTAACTCACAAGTGGTTGACAATGTGCTACATGTCTTCCACATTACATTCATAATTCCATCGAATTACCGAATAAATATGTCACTTATTTTATTTTTTATGTTTTTTTATCGTTAATAAAATATTAAATTTTAAATTTAGGAATTCTTTTATATAATAATTTCGTGACGTGTTTTCAATATAATATTTTGGATTTGGCTTTTCTGGCTCTCAATTTTCTTTCCCTTTCTGATGGAATGGAAATAAAACAATTTACGGATTCACGTGCCGGAAATTTCGAATGCATTGTTATTCCTGGAAAGTCATAAATCTCAAAACAAAGCAATCGTATCCTATTTCAAACGCATGATTCAATATTTTATTAACGCTGTAAAATTTTCTTCTAAAAAGGAAATTTATTCCACAACTGTGTAAAAACCATAAAAAAAGGTCTATTGGTTGAATGATTGAATACTATGAATTTACATTTCAATGCAAGATTCAAATATTATCTTACCAGAAAAAAAAATGGAGAACTATAAATATTGTAAAGTTATGCTCATAAATATTTGTATTTTCAGGCAAAATATAATAGTCCCCATGGTAATAGATTTACTAATTTTTTGTTGCTGTTAGTTTATATATATATATATATATATATAGGAACATAAACAAGCGTTGTTTAAACTAATAATTTATAAATTTAAATTTATTTTTCAAAATATAACGATAATTTAATTAATCTCTATATCTTAATTGATACCTTAGTTAAGAAAATATGAAAATGTTGTATATTAATCTGGGTATAAACTTTCTAACCCTCTAAGTGTTTGGAAAGTAATATTCCATTCTCTAAGTTCCATGTGTCTCTGCAATATAAGTAATATTTAAGATAATATAACTCTACAGATTTAATACATTTTCACTTCATTTTAGAATGATTAACACTCTCAAGGCCTACATTCATATTTGTAATAAAGTTTTTTTTTTATACAATGTTGAAAAGGAAAAACAACATTAGAATTTTACCCATTTGAAAATTGCTCAGAGGACTAAACGTTTGAGAGAGTAATAAATTACAAAATTCCATTTTTACTACAATGCACCAATTTAAGATAAATGGAAAAACAATTTTAATACGGAGTTCGCACAGTTCTACCACTAAAATTTAAGAGTATTTTCAACGAATTTCACTGCAGCAAATTATTGTAAAATCTTTGAATAAAGGGGGTGGTTGTGAATTCTAAGTTTTAAAAATTAAATGTAGATTTTCTTATTTTTAATAGTGGTTCCAGCGTCCTTAAAAAATATAAGGAGCGTGCGAGCCGTGTAATAAGTGTAAAGGACATCGTGAAGCATAAACAGGGGTGCAAAAATCTAGGCGCCAGCTAACAGTCTCTCACCACTAAAATTTAAAAGTTGTCTTCGCTTAAAATTTAATAGCAATCTTACAAGAGTTTTATACAAAATATAATACGAAAATTAACGAAATAGTTTTAGTGGTGAGAGTCTGCCTGCTGGCGCCCAGATTTTTGCACCCCTGAGCATAAAGGTAAAAACCTAAACAACATGTAAACAATGGTCAAGTATAAATTTAAACGGTTCATCAGTTCTGTACTATGTTTAATTTGCAAGTTTATTTACCTATTTTTCTTGGACTATAATTTTCTTCGGATTTAAAACTACTCTTCATGAAATTAGTTTTTACTGTCTCAGTACTATATTCCGTGATCAATTTAAATATCAGTAAATAAAATTTGTGTTATTCAATGGTAAATATTCACCGTTTATTAAAAATAAAATTTTAATACAACTGATGCAGATAAACTTACAATCACAGAAGTTCCTTTTTAGTTTCAGATTTTAAATTTCACTAACCCTTACCAGGACAAAAATCTCTGTTCGAAATATGATGAAATGATTGACTTACACTAGAATTTACAAACGAACTTCTTATAATAAACACTTGTTCTTCAAAACTGCTATCGTAAAAGAAAAAACTTTTAAAATATTTGGTACCGTTTGTAAGTTTGGAATTAAATTTAGGTGGTCCAGGTCATTAGATCACTGCGTTTGAAAGGGTTAATATAAATGCATTGGATATAGGTATAAGGCTATGTCTATTAGACTGCTAAGTATAGGATGTAAATTTTATTTATTGTCATTGGAATGTATTTTTGAATGTGATATTTAACACACATATTCTTCAACATTAAAATAATTTTCATTTTATCCAAAAACATTAAATCTACGTTTATACATATTGTGTCTTTGTACTTGCATTTAAAAAACTTAAATTGAAAGCAAATATTAGTTTTGCGGTTATCAAGCCGCGCGTAACAACTCACCGTTACACATACATATATGTGGTGAGTATTTTCATTGTTATAAATAAAGTTTGTATTCATATGTACAGATAAGATAACAATAATTTCTAAAAGAAAGTTTGCAGTTTAATAAATCTGAAGAAAATATTGATCATGAAATAAAACTGAAAATTCTTGTAATCAACCGTTTGAAGGGCGACGGTATATTATATACCCCCTTTAGTTTTAATCACACACACACACACAATGTCGTGTCGCAATGTCGCCAGAATTTTTGAGTAATTTTTGCTTTTTTAATGCATATTGAAAAACACCTTTCATTTATTTTCAAATAAATTCGTTCGTAAATTCTGGTATCATACAATTATTTCAGCACATTAACTATAAAAATAAATTGCCTCTGAAATAGTCAAAGGTATCGGAAAATATGTAGACACTTTTAAAATTACAATTGCAAGTAATTTTATTTAATGACATAAATTTGCGATTTAAAAAGGTAAAAATAATTCTTTTAAAATAAGGTAATCGAAAATACTTTAAAACGCTGAGGAACAACTATTTTTTGTAGAAAAGTCAGCAAAAATCCAAAATATCAACATTAGAATTTTAATTCTTATTCCCATGCAGAAAAAGTATATGGAATATTTATAATATCTCAGACATGATCGTTCCTCCACAAATACACTATTCCTGAAATTATTAAAATTAAAGGAATATGAACGATGCAATACTACAGCCAAAAAAATAGACTTATTTCCAAAACAACGCACTGAGTATAGGCTACATTCCAGTAAAACATGAAGTATTTTCTATTATGAAAATGTATAGGTAATATTAAAATATGAAAAAAATCATCCTATTTCCTGTTCAAAACTTTAAGAAGCATTTTATTCACTGAACATTACATTTAATCAATCGAAGTAAGTGTTATTCTCTTCGACGAAATTTCACTATCTCTTTTCTAACTGCTTTATCACATGTTCCTATTAAATCTGTTGTTTTTAGTTAAAGAACTAATCCTGATGATTTTTCATTTCTTCCATAGAAGTAAAAATTAACCATCTAAGCTGTTTTGAAATGTTCTACATAAATAATATTCGCTGTAAGATCAGAAGATAGAGAAGCATAAACTAGAACATCCAAGCCAAGTTGTAAATATTTGTAATCGGTGGGCAAATACCTGTGTTGTCTAATATTGTCCTGATGCAACACAGCACCCCTTCTGATCGAAAATTGAAGCTTAAGTCATTTCTACTAAAGAAACGAACTTTCGTAAAATTTTGCCATCGCAAGTTCATTTAATTTCACCAAATCATAATAGTGGGATCGGTTTATATCTAGGCTGGCAAAATATTCGAAAAATAACCAATACGTAAATCTAATAATTTTTGTATTTAACGATTGTTTAGATTGTACAAAATCTATGTTTTATTCAGGGATCGAATATCTACATGCCTGACATGCCCAACATGACGGATGAGCTGCATTTTTTCTATTGGATTCGCCCCAATTTTATTAAAGGATAAAATTTCTTTTACTTAATATGCCATTAAATAGGACAAATTTTAGCATTTCAAAAAAGTTGTTTCGATCTGAATTTTAAAACGTAGCCTGTCTGGCAACACTGATGTCGGGCATGTATATTTTTGGAGCTCTGATTTCCTTGTGCAAAAATCAACCATATGTCAAAAAACATGAACTTCATGTAGTTTTTAAGAAAATTAACGTGAGCCATGTGCTTAAAATATTGAAAATCTTTATGCTATTTTTTCTTCTACATGGGCTCTGTTTCTTATCGGTATCCAAATAGTAAAAGAATTATTATAATTCTACAACTTTCACTTTATGTATTTATCTATTTCTAGCTGATTTCTTTTATAAAGAAAAAACACAAAAGAGCAATCATATCAATGAAATATATTCTTCTTCCCCTTTGTGCGTACTTTCCGATATATTTTTATCGCCGAGAGCATTGCATAACGACAGACCATTTGCTATTACATCGTACATAAAACGATAAAAATATTTCCTAACTATACAAAATAATAATTATCATTCGAAATCAATCACAATGAATTTAGCGTTATCCAGGCCAATTTCATTGATAAAAAAATGATTGTAACTAAGACACGACTGTGAATTGTTTCTGGCATAGAGGCCAAAAAAATACGCCGCGATTCTAACACTTTATGATACAGAAATCAATTGACAAAAAAAAGAAAAAAAACTTCTGAAGCATATGTTTAATTTTACTTCTAAAGATGTAGTTGGCCACTAAAATATTTTTTATTAACACACAGGTTTATGTACAGGTCAAATATACAGTGGGTTGCCAAATTATTAGGGACAGTCATGAAGTATTGGAGTCGTTCTGTTTACTAGATCGAATACAACGCGATTGATGTTATATCATTCACAGGTTAGGATAGTTTTGTTAAGTCTCAATTAGCTAAGCATTTTTGACGAAAGAGGTGTCGGCAACCGACTAGTTATTTATTACCACTATCCTCAAATAAAAACTATCTCTATTAAGCTTGCGATAATTACTTGTAAGCAATGGTAAGAAATGGCCCGCTAGTTCTTCCATTAAATAAGTGGGACTTTATTATTCACAAACAGTGTTAACAAGCATCACGTAAAAATTGCAGAAAAATATGCAGGAAAAAAATAGTTTTATAGTCTTAGTATTCATATCTTTCTTAGAGCAACATAAAGTTACATAATTACTGAAACTAGGAATTTTATGCAAAACTTTGATTCCTTACTCCAAAATTTGGTTTTGGGAAAATTTCCACTTTTTTCTGGCAGGCCCATGACACGATTTAGTCCTGCTTAAACGTAACATATAACTTAACTAATACAACAGAGCTAATCAATCAAAAAAAAAGATTAATTCTTAAAATTTGCCAATGAAGAAATGACTCAATTTATTTATTTTTTTTTATAATTACATACAAAATACATAAATAATACAATTAATCTGCCATTGAAAGATTTTATTATATAATACTACAAATTGAAATTTATCCCTCAATTTTTTAAAAAGCATTTTAATTCTTACTTCAAACTGTTTAAAAAATCAGCAAGTCTATTATTTAATTTAAAAAAAACAATTCTCTGAGTATTATTAATTAGACTGAAATATGTAAATTAAATCATTAACGTATTAGAATTAATACCACGCTCTTGTCTAGAGAATTTCTATTCAACATTTTTTTTAAATGCGCGCAAAAAAAACAACAAATATCATCAAACTAAGAGCAATGTTTTAATTAATTAGCATCACTGCCTAATGCTTTAATACCACATATGAGTTTTAAGAAAACAAACAAATTTCACTGTTTTTAAAAAAATCGTCATTTTCTTTTCAATTTATTTACTCTAGTTTCTTTGCACTCAATAAAATATATTGTAAATGTTAAATTGCTTCTCACGTTCTAAATCGAAATCAGTTTTAAGGGGCACGTATGTTTCTACAAATATAAGAAGAACAGAAAAATAAAACTAAACGAACGCTTTTCTCCTTGCAAAGGTTTTTCGAGTTAATTGGGAAAGATTTTTATCGTACTTAACTGATAATCCGGTCTCCTTATTTCAAATGTTTTACCCTAGTCCTAAAAAACGATAAAAAATGTAGTAGACGTTCCTTGGTGTACAAATTTCGATTTCTTTTCCATTAGCTTTGTCTTGTAATTTAGGTAACTAATGTACGAAAATTTAATTTTCAATTCGATGTAAAAATTCAGGCTTTATATAATGCTAATGAAATGCATTAAATATTTTTTTCTGTTTTTATAGGCTTTGTTTCTATTTGTGTTTTAGAATGGATGCGTGTTTATAGAATACTAAACAGAAAAATAATCAGTTGTTTGAAAAAGACATGAAAAATATAAAGATTTGTTATTTTTTTCTTTTCTGTAATTTAATTTTTATTTTTAGTGTTTCGATAATGTATTAAATGTATATATATGTAAAAGCTAATATGAAATTGATATAATTATTTGTTTATTGCTACAATTATCTGGTTATATCTTAGTTGTAAAATTAATAAATGCTGTTATTCTTCTTCGTCGAAATTAGTTCCGTTAAATTGTTAAGAGAGTAATATCTACAATTATACACTTAAAATTGAAAAGTGAGTTGATTACTTTTTTCTTCTTCTGTCTTCATACTTGTAGAATACGTTTAAAATATTTAAACATGTAAACTTCCCAGAGAAAGTGTATCTTTAATAGATAAAACGATAAATCCTTTCTATACAGTAAAACGATTTGAAATTAAAGACTCATCGTTCATCATACAATATTTCAAGATTTTCTACATGCAGTAGTAGTAATTTTTTATAAATCCCTCAAGAAATACTTTATGCATTCGCAAAATACAATTAAACCTACACCGCGATCATTAATGTTGGCTGGTTATATATCGAAAGCAATGCATGGTCTCAAAGACACTTCGGTCCAGTTTTATGCATTAAGGAGGCAATTGAATTTGAAAACAGTAGGAATATGAATTTTGGTTTTTGTGTAAAAACTTAAACACTTTTAATATATTAATACCCACACTTGCTAACTTTCTGATATTTCAAAAAAAAAAAAAAAATTCAACTAAAAAAATTATTTAATTACATTTGTGATACTTCTATGTGTTGAAATTCACTTGATTTTATTCATTAAACAAAATTTCTCCTTGAAACATGTAACTCCTAAAAACATACTTTTTACGTACTATAAGTATCTCTTTTGTATTTTCTTTCCTTCATGGTGTTGTAATATTAATGGCCAACAGTGTAGATAATGCGTTCATTTTATATTGAAACCAATAGCCTAAGTATCTTTCTTAAGTTGATTCTACATTATTATTTAACACTCGATTACTATACAAAAAAAATTACATTACTGGTGTTATTATATTTGTAACATTACATGTCAGTGACGTATTTAGGGGGTGGATGCCCAAAACCAGTAAACTTGTAAGGTTTTCTCTTCCTTGATTCATACGAGAAAATGTTGTGGTTAGACAAGGCAAATAGAACTTAAAAAAATTACCAGTATTTATACCACTTGCGCACCGGCACCCACCCTGGTTATGTTACTGGTTGTCTTCATCATATTTGTATACTTTATACAGCGATATTTATGGTGAGGAGAGTAGTTAATTTGAAACGTACGTTCTTGTGACTTTAACCCATTAATGGTCGCATTAAATTACGGTTTAAAAATTAAAATTCATTATTGCCACCACTTTTTTGAAAAAAAATATTCTTCTTATTGAATGACAAGTAAAATGATACCAGAATAATACCAATTACACAATTTTATAAAACTGGTAGGAATCAAACAATTCTGAAAAAAAAGCCGTGAAGCTATCAGCCCGTAAATGTGTTGGGCACGACGATTAACCCTTTCCGGCGCAGGCAAATTCTGCTCATAAAATAAGAAATTGTTGATTGACATTGGAATTTAAAAACGACTTTTATAGAAATTAAGAATTCCCAAATTCACGCTTTCATTGTAAAAGCGAAATTTCTATAAAATATTCTTGGTGCCCGTTGCAAGTTTGGAATTAAAATTGGGTGTTGCCGGAGTGGTAACACCGCGCCGGAAAGGGTTAAGTGGTTAATCACAAACAAAAAATGTATTTACAAATTTGCGTCTCCAAAGACCTAAAGAAAGTATCTTACAAATAGAGAGATAGTAATCGAGTGTTAAAATACTCTATTGTAAACAAAACTGCTTTGGTAGTTTTTAGCAGCAACATTAATTAAAATCTCGTTCATAAATTTATTCATAAGTTAATCAATGTCTTTTTTTAAATACAAATTTCAGAGCCATTTCTATTTAATTTTTAACTAAATCTATTTAAATGTAATTAATATCAGAATTCTCCTTTGAAGTTATTTTAAATCTGAAAAATGAAGCACGATGGAATTTTTGCAATTTTTGCTTATACATATTTGATATAGAAAAATTTTAAAATATTTTAAATACGCAAAAGAAATATCACTTTGGACTTCGAAAAAAATTAAACATGTAACGAATATTTAAAAAAATGTTTAGGAAAATTAAAGCTCTTCTTTTCTATCATTTTAAATTCGAATCCGAATTTTTTTCTCTTAGGAAAATTTTGCCTATTAAAATAAATTAAAGTTTCATAACGAACACATCATTAAATCTGAAATAATTTAAATGATATAAATCATACATCATTTATTGAAATATTCTTTATTGCTTAAAAGTGAAAATCTTAAATTTTATCGATGTATACCTGATTCTTCTTTGGAAATATATTTTAATAGATATTGTAAACTTTAGAGACATTTTTGCTTAGTTTTTAATGTAAACAATCTTCTATTAAAATATTTTCTATTTTTAAAAAATCTGGATAGCATATTTGAAATTTAGAGTAAAATCTAAAATTCTAAGTTATTACGCATATAACTTTTTTTTTCTAACGCTGAAACAGGAGAGAAATATAATATTTTCTGTCGTATCTTTATTATGCGTTGCAAGTCTATGAAAAATATTATCAAATTTTGCTTTATATCACCAATGTGGTCGCTATATTTGCACAAAACTAGTAGATGTAAATTATTTCAATATGATTTCTTGAGTTTTGATTTCTTCGCATTGTTCGTAGAGTATTATCTATCCAATACAATAAATCCAACTATGGCACCAAACGAAGATTTTAATGCTAAAGCCATGGCTGATTAGAATGTAGCATTGTGTATAAAAATACAATAAATGATTCAAACTTCCTCATACAGAATTGTGATACTTGAAATTTTCTATTTGCAGCGTTAGCATTTTCTTTAGTTGGCTTTCATAACTGAGGGAAAGAATTTTGCAATTTAAACAATTTGGTCAAACATCTTCTATATGTTCTGCAATATATGATACTTTTTTCCGTTTGATGTGCATATAATAATTTTCATTGTGTCATATAAAAGATAAAAATCAAGAGTTTAAAAATAAAAAGGGCTATGTCGAGATACACTCGTTTATTTTAAGTCGCAGAGTGCATTGTGCACTCCTTGGAGTTTACAAGGACTCTGGCACCACTATTAAAAACAAGAAAATTTATATTTAATTTTTAAACCACATTATTCGTAACCCCCACCTTCACTCACAGATTTTAAGATATTTTTCTGCAGTAAAACACTTCGAAAATATTCTTAAAAATTAGTGGTAGAACTGTGCGAACCCTGATTATGGTACCCAAAGTAATTATTTACAACAAAGTTTGAACATTTTACTTTTACACATTAAATGTTTATTGCAACGAATATCGTCACAACATTTCATAAATATTATTATAAGTCATTGACCAAGGTTCGCACACTCCTTGGAATTTCCAAGGACTCTGGCACCACTATTAAAAATAAGAAAATTTACATTTAATTTTTAAACCACAACATTTGCAATCCCCCACCTTCAAGCACCGATTTTACAATATTTTTCTGCAGTGAAACACTTCGAAAATATTCTTAAAATTTAGTGGTAAAACTGTGCGAATCCTGGTCATCTCAAATGTGTTGAGTAATTTGAGCTTAGATATTTAATCAAATGATTGTAATCACTGTATGGATTTTTTGTTGCGTAATTCGAACAGCTACAGTTAAACTAAATTACTGCGTTCTGCTGAGCATAACATGTTGACTTTGAAATTGAATTTATAAAATAATTGGTCTGCATTCTCAGGATTATATTACTTTTTTTAATGAATAAACTCTTCCTGGTAAAATTTAATTCAGACGTATTAATCTTTTTACATTCCATCAACATTCCATCAATTGCTAATTTCCTTCTAACAGAATCATATATAAATGAAATTTTTATATCATAACCATAAACATATATGAAGTAATAAATAATTCTAAATTTGACAGATACAAAATAGAATCGAAGAATGTTGAATTTTAGCTTTTCTCAAAGCATAAAAGTACACAGAGATTGCCTAGATTGTGTCATCCAGTTCAATCTAAAAATATCGTGAAAATAATTTTATTGATAATAATATTTTGATACTTCGATTTCTATTATATTCATCGAGTTTACAAAACTGAAAAAGAAAAATGTTAGTACACACTTTTCAACAAAGTCAGAAATTCCTCTTTTGTAATAGAATCATTGATAAATCTTAATTTATTCTTCAAACAGATATGAACTTCAAAACGTTTTAAAGTGTTATCTGAATAATTAGACAATGCTCTTTCGAAACTTAGAAGCACAGCTAAGCTAAACTAAAAGTTAGAGAAAACTTTGATACCACTCACTCATCCGCATGCAATTACTGAAAACACATTTTTATAAATTGTTACCAGAAAATCATTAAAATACGATACATTGTTAATGCTGTTTCTTAAAAGTTTCTTATAGTTTATGAAACATGTCAGACAAGTCTGGATGAAACTTGAAGATAAGAGTTTGCTTCTGTTGATTGAATAAAAAAAGGTCATCGCTCCTTAACACATAAGGATTTAAAATTCTTCATTTAGAAACCTCGGAAATTTATGAAAAATATCTAATGCTTGTGTGATTAGAGATTCGTGCTTTAACTATTTAATGAGTACATGTAACAAAGGTTACGATAGAAAAGTGAATATTCTGATGCTCATTAGATAGAAGTCAATAATTGATTTTACACCAAACTTTTCGACAAGATTGAAGCTGGTAATAATAATGTTATATTTAAGTTTCGTTATAGAGATTAAGATGAAATTCTAAATCGAATACCATACTACTAGCATGTAAAGGAAACTGGGGCCTTTCTTTTTCGATGCGTTTATATTTTCCTTTTTAGCTCAGAGACTATGAAAAATCTGATAGTTAATGTGCCCTCGGTTTCTATATGAACGTACGTATGTATGTACATGACGCGATATCTCTTGATAAAAATATCCGATTTGCTTAAAATTTTGTTTATAGGTTAATTTTGATAATGTGGTTCACTGATTACTTTTGGGTTTTCATTGGTTAAGTTCAAAAAAAGAGAAAAGGGGACTAATCCTGCCCTTAGATAAATACAGAACTGTCCGATTTGCTTCAGAATTTGTATACCAGTTTATACTGATAAGGCGCTTCCCTGATTAAAGTAAGTATAAAGATTGGTGAAATGGGAAGTTAATTCCCCTTTCGAAGGACATTATTCATTAAAATAAAACGATAATATGCAATTAGTATGAAAAACCTGTAAGCTTAATTCCATTAATTTTACTGAGTATTAATTTTTCTTTTTTGTATATACTTTTCGAAGGGGTTATTTATATTGCAAAATTGAAAACTTACTTGTTATTTTTTATTTTTATAATTTTCTGTTCATTTATTCATTTGTTTCACGTTTTTTTAGATATATTTTTTATGTCGAAAATTTATATTTACAAGTAATCGAAACAGATTACAGAGCTAATTTCAATTAATAAAACTAGTGTTCTTTTTTACAAAAATCAATAAAATAATACTACAATAGCGTCAATTTACAAACCTTTTTTCTATAAAGATTTTTTTTTAGCTGCAGTCCGCTTTATAATGTTTGTAACTGAATTATATTATTTTTTAATTGTTTATAGAGAATTTAACTAATCCTACTTAATGCAATTCGACCGTTATTAAAAAAATGAAGCTTCGAATTTCTTATTTTCTTGATTTGTGCGCATATTTAAATGTTTCTTCTGTTGAAAAATACAAATAATTAAATTAAAAAAACATTATAAATAAACAATGAAAACATATTTATCGACTTTTTTGTGTCTGACGTTTATTATTCTTTTTTTAATTGCATTAAAAATTTTATTTCCAGAGGATTATATTTCGCTTGATACAAAGTTCAATCACAGTACATGCATATAATAGAGCTTTTCATCATGTTAAATAGAAAACAAATTATTCAATTAAAAATATGAGGATGTCTTCTATGATATGGTGTTTCCGTGTGCCTTGTATATTCTAGGCAGTATATGCATCTTGTTCGATATTTTAAGCTTATGCTACTTTCAGAGAATTAATGTTTTTTCACAAAAGCGTATTTAGATAAATATCTTTTATATGTTTTTAAAAAGCATTGCATTTCTTGCTTTAAGAATATGAATGCAAAACGTTTTTTTATATTATTAATACAAAAATCAATATTTTAACTTATACTGCACTCACAAACCTATTTTCTTTGACGACGTTGTATTAACCCTTTGCGGCGCAGTGGTTTCATATTTATATACCACTTAAAATTAAGTGGTTATTATATACCACTTAATTTTAATTCCCAAACGCCACATTGGCACCGGAATTTTGTTTAAAAAAATTACGGTTTATTGAATGCGTCAAATATAGCGTTTTCTTATTTAAAAATAAAGTTGTTTGCAAATTCTGGTGTCAGTCATTAATTTCAACACTTAAGCAATGAATTTATTCTGCGCCGCAAAGGGTTAAGGGAATTAGTTCTGATGGGCATTTTTGAAAAGTGATGTGTGTGTTAGTTTCTGTCTTTAGCACTATGACCGCCAGTAATTTGACCCAAGTGTTCTAAAAATTTAAACACCGGTAATTTTATTTACAGCTCTTTAGTTTACTTATTTAACTTATTTCGATATGGTACATATTGAGCTTATTTTAGAGAGACATTTCTAGTTCATATCGAAATAATATTGTTATTTAGTAGCGGTTAAAATAACCGCTACGGCGGTTCCAGTGTTAAGAACTCGACTGTTATTCAACGTCTAATTACAAGTTTCATATATAAAATTTATACTATACTCAAATAACATATATTCTTCTCGACATGAAATTAAGCTGATTACATTTGACACGTGCTTTTTAAAAAAAAAGAGGATTGAATTTCTGTCATTAAAGATTTCAATATCAAAAATTTTTTAATTGTTTAACATAAAATTCGATATTTTATGTTTACAATCCACCCCAAAATATGAAAGCCACTAGCGTCTGTTGGGTTCAGCACCCATTCACACTATTTTACGCAGATTTTCTTGGGTAAGAAGCTCCTATTTGCTTTTCTCATCAACCAGAATCTTTTGTAATAAGGTATTACAGAAAAGCCTGAAAAATATTAATGCAGAGTTAACAAGCTCTATTTTTCAAACCTCTTTATTTTTATGATCAGTGTTTTAACAACATTAGAGTCAATAGTTGATAAGTTAGAAACAAGATTAGCCAATAAATAAAGTTAAAATAACAAGTAATATTTTACAAATAGTAGGGTACGATAAAACAAAAAATAGTATATTTTTATTTTTAAAAACTCGGGAGTAACAACTCGCTTTTTCAGAGTCCAAGGATAAGAATATATTTTACAGATTTCATAAAACTTGACGGTATTCGTCCATTTTACTTACGATCTCCTTCATCGCCGCCAACGAAGGATACTTTGCACAATATCTCATATACTTCTTTAACATTTTAAAAATTGCGGATGACGGGACTACATCATCCTGTTCAATGCTGCAAAACATTAGAAGTGTGTTTTATTAGTCTACATATCCTGATACCTCAAACATTACACCTAAACGCTTTAAAAGCTTTATTCTAAAGAGCCATATTGAAAATGTTTACATAATTACTGTTAATCGAATGTCTGAAAAAAAAAACTTTATTTAGCTTGCACACATTATAATAAATGCTTTACATTATCTTTGAAAAACTTCTGGCAGAAGTTTTCTCTTATCCCGTAATTTTCACTAAAACAACCTATTAAACTATTGTTTTATGCAGAATGAATAGAAGTTGCTGTCAAAACATTGAAATACTCAGACTATTTTTTTTTAAATATTACAGTTCGTTTCAAATTATAGGACGGTAAAACACTGATGCACTGTTCTACCACTGCGCTGAAAAAAGAAAAAAATACCGACATCACTTGGAATGAATAGGCAGTCATTTTTTCCCTAAGCTATAATTACAGATTTCTGAACTATTACTAACAGGGTAAAGAGCTAAGCCGAATAGACGAAATGATCTAGAATTTCTACGGTCTTGTTTTCTAAGTGATGAAATGACAAGGAATTGTTTAGTTAGCATTGTTTAGTTAGCTTGGTTACTAAAATGGTTTCATAAACTAAAATTATAGTCACTAAAATTAACCTGTTGTGTCCATATCTACTTGAAGAGATTTTTTAATAAGTTTAATCACAAGAACATGGAAAATCTGTCTAGAACTCTCTAGCAAAAGGAACTAGAATTTACAGGGATGGCACGGAACTATTTTTCTCGGGCCACAATTTAGATTCTTGATGCCACAACCCTATTTTTTCTCATGTAGTGCCATTACTTTATTTCTACATCCCATCGTTGTATTCATATTTTTATCTAAAATACGCTTTTTAAGACACAACTGAATGGTAATTACTTAACATAAAAATAGCATGAGGAAAACAATGACCCTACTGAATTTGCTTACCCATTTTTTTTCAACTGCTGTTAAAAAGGATTTATTCGGGTTTAAATTCTCAACGTTTATCCCATGTTTAATAAGGAATTTATCATTTTAAGTTTGTTCTGCGCTTAAAGAATACTTCTCCTTAACAACATTTTATTAGGGAGATTATCTTTGATATATTCTCTTAAAGCGCACAACAAACTGTCAGACATTTCGGAAAAGAAAGCAAGAAAATGCCACCCATTTCTTTATTTTTCTCTTCTAACAGGAAGATTTATCGTTTCAAGAACTGGAAGTTTGTTAAGAAAACTTTTGAAATGCGATTTTATAGACACAAAAGCATTTATCTTCCAGAGTATTTTCGTATCAAAAACTGATCTTGAAAAAGAATCACGATTAACTTAATACGTTTATCAGGATTACCCTAGTTACGGTTGATTACAATCCAGTACATTGAAAATGAGCAGGTGTTTACAGAAGATTTAGATTTTCATTGTAATAGAAAATTTGCTGTAAATAAATTACACAATAATATTTTTCAATAAAGGCGTTTCAACATGTTAGCATTGTTTGGTGAAAGTGGGAGTAAAATTTCAAAAAATATTTTTTTCATAATACCTAAGACTGGGATCGTCTAGACATTTTTCAAGTTTGAAGTAAGTATTGATTGATCTCAATAATATGGTGAGATTTAATGATTAAAGGATATTACAACAATGATTTTAACAAGAAATTTATTTCATGCATATTTGTATTAGATATTCTTAGAGAAAAGTGTTCTATATCAAATAAATAATGTAAGTTTTAAAAGCCGTACAAGGGTGTTATCGTACCCTACTCGTCAAAACTGTTGCGAGACTTAAATTATGTGTAATCACTTGTGCCTGCTTTTCAATACCTGGAGAAGTTACCGTAATGCTTCAATGAGCTTCTTAAATAGTTTTTGTAGTTCAATTAAATAACAAAAATGATGTCCATTTGTTTATAGAGAAATATTTTATGCAATATACACTTGTATTATTTTCATTCATACGAATATATACAAAAGCATTAAGTGTTTAAAAAAACTCTCCAACTATAATTGATCTTTATAAATAAAAAATCTAAAGTCTAAACTTTGAAACATTGCTTTCGAAATCTGTAATTAATTTTCACGTGTTGACAAGTCCTGAGCGTGAATTTTTCCGGTGTGTAAAAAATTCCATCGTTCCATTTTAAATTAAGCATAAAAAATACTTTTCCGTTACTCATTATTTTACAAATTTGCATCATTGGTACAATGCGTCTATTTAAGGAATTATTTTATTCAGAAATTCAAAATTCATCCCAGAAATTCTGCACAAATCTTTTTCATTTCATGTCATCTTGAAAAATGTACTGTTAAATAAAGCGAAAACCACTATTCAAAATTTCTGGAATGGATTCGAAATTTTTAAATTTAAATATATGCATATTTTTAATTCACGAGTTAAGATACACTGGTTTTCAAATATTAAGGAAAAATGACAAAAAATGAACCCATCCGTATGAAATTTTCTGATGTTGTTGACCCGTTAACCTCCAAAACTATAAGTTTGAAATTTTAGATTTTTTAACTGAACTTCGTTTGCCCCCGTAAACCGTTAAAGGTACTTATCGTTTCAAGTGTTTTTAAATTTCATGCTTTTAAGTAAAGCTATTTTTTTTATTAAAAAATAGTGGTGTGTATGTAAATAAGGGAAATCTGCTGATTTAATTTGACCGTTAACCCTTTGCGGCGCAGGGCAAATTCATTGCTTAAGTGTTGAAATTAATGACTGACACCGGAATTTGAAAACAACTTTATTTATAAATAAGAAAACGCTATATCTCACGCATTCAGTAAACAGTAATTTTTTTAAACAAAATTCCGTTGCCCAATGTGGCGTTTAGGAATTAAAATTAAGTGGCATATCTATGAAATCACCCCGCCGCAAAGGGTTAACACCAGCGGCTAATGGGTTAATTAAAAGCAAGTTTCGCACACTCCTTGGAATTTGCAAGGATTCTGGCACCACTATTAAAGATAAGAAAATTTACATTTAATTTTTAAACCACAACATTCGCAACCCCCACCATCATTCACAGATTTTACTATATTCTTCTGCAGTGAAACACTTTGAAAATATTCTTAAAATTTAGTGATAGAACTCTGATTAAAAGATGCTGAATAAAATTACAAACCACAAATTAGTGGCGTTGCGGTCGGATTTCGTCATCTGTGAGGATCTTTAAAACGCAAGTTAGAGAGTACGGTTGTCGGTGTCACTGTGATTATGATATATGAAAACTGAGAAATCCAATTTATTAGTATAACCTCGAGATATCATTTTCCCATAAACATACGATACAGCGTTATTGGGAAGACTTGAGGCAGGTCAAAGTTAGACAGATGGCTAAATCTCAGTCTTTCTGTTGTTCACAGCAGTAGCGGCTGGTCAGGGGGTGCTGCATCAATTTATTCACACCACTAAAATTGTATTGTTATTTCTGTTTTATTTCATCAACAAAATTTGCCGAATAAATATTATGAAAGATTCCGTTAAATTTTAGTGGTGTGAAAAATCAGATGCAGCACTCCCTGACGAGCCGCTACTGGTTCACAGGCTTTGGAAACAATTTCAAACGATTGGTTTGACCTCCAGAACGTTCACCCAAGGATGGACAAGAGCAGGGCTCCCAAATGGTCCGCCAACTGAACATCAGATATTTCTTAGAGAATGTTTCTTTTTAGATTTTTTCTGCAAACTATCACGTAACCACTTTTGGAAGTTGATTCTATCGCAAACGTATCATGAAATTTTCTGTTAAAAAATATTGATGTTCAGTTCGCGGACCATTTGGAAGCCTTGCAAGAGCTATGACAAACACTGGTGACCGATATTTGCGGTTATGTGTACGAAGGAATAGATACGGCAACCTGCTCTCATCTTTCAGCTTCCCTAGCTACAGCCTCTGGCAGGTTGGTATCAGCGTCTATTGTACGAGAAAACTTCATCAGAAGGGTCTTTACTCGATGCGATCAGACATTTTTGTGAGGCTCACCTGACGTCACCGGAGATTACGTTGAAGGGGAGAATGTCAATATGTCCACTGGACGGCTGTTCGATGGAGGCGCGTTCTCTTCACGGATGAGTTGTGGTTTAGTCTCCAAAGCAATAGTAGCCGTTGTTTGAAGGTAACATTCTTGAAACAGATTCGTATGGAGGAGGCAGTGTTGTATTTGCGATAGTATCTTTTTGGGTGGACGTACAGGTCTCCATGTCTTTGCACGTAGAATTAATTATGAATGCTCACATTTATAGAAATGACTTTCTTGATGCTTATGTGCACCCTTATTTTGGCTCAATAGCTAATCATTTCCTGTTACAAGACGATAACGCTAGATTACACAGGGCTATCATGTAGGAAATTGTTTCCAGCACTAAAAAAATTCAGTGCATAGAATGGCCAGCCTGATCACCGAACTTGAATCAAATCCAGTATGTATATTTGCTTTAGGAGGACGTGCTGCCGCTCTCGAGGCCCCTCCCCAGACTCTTGCCATGCTTACAAATGCTTTACAAGTGCAATGGCTTGCCCTTCCAAGCGAACTTATCGATTGCACAATTGACAGTATCACACATCGCTGTAAATGCTTTATTGTTTCTAGGGGAAATTATACTCCATATTAAAGGTACTTTTCCTATAAAAAACTGACACATTTATTTTGCAATTGTGTTAACTTCCAAAACACTGCAACTGTCTGATAATTTATTTTAATTTCATTTTAATCATTTTTAAGTGTTGTATATTATGACTCAGTTTTATGACAATATTCTAACATTTTGAGTAACCACTCTTTTGTTCTTTTTCCTTATTTTTTAGAAATCAGAGTACATTTTCTATTTATATATGCAATAATTGTACTAAAAATTATCGATTTTTTTAATTTTCTACAATGTGTTTTAAAAATTCAAACACAAAAAATCAATTTAAAGGTCACAATGCTAATTTGTGATTTAAAAATATCTAAATTTTAAAATTATGTGAGACATTTTATCAATTATACAGGGATCGTACGCTTCAAGGGATTTTTTAGGACAAATATCAGCACACACACATATATATATATATATATATATATATATATATATATATATATATATATATGTTAAAAGAAAAATAAATCTAGATTAAATGCACGAAATTTCTCTATATGTAGGACGAAATTTTTATCCCCGTTTTTTTTAAACTGGCTTTTTAGTTGTTTTAACCAGCTTTTTTTAAAAGCAGGTACCGAAAAATTTCTTGGTCTTTGATACCTTGAGAGGTGGTAAAATGTATTATATCCCGCTTAATTAAACAAAATTCACACCACAAATTTTTAACAAAAATTTATACTTTTGACTCAGGACGAAAACGTTGAAAAATTGCCTTTCCTTATTTTAAAATGCCCCACCAGTGACCGAGAGGTTCGGACCTCTCAACTGGTAGACGGCAGGTGCTGGGTTCGAACCCAATCGCGGCTGTCGGCCTAACCGTTCGGAGTTTTCCGTGGTTTTCTTCGAACCTTGCGTAAATACGGGTTAGGTTCCCTTAGAAAGACCCCCACGGAGGGCACTCCCCCTGGTCCTATATCCCATTAGCGTAGATAATCGGACGACAAAAATCAACCAACCTTATTTTAAAATACCTTTTTTCGGTTATTCCATTGATAATGCAATATTACAGAGGCATTTTTTGCTTGCCCCTAAAAGAGTTAAATTTCATGCCACATACGACCCCTGCCTATAACTGATAAAGAAATATTCTATTGCAAGTTCAAACCATTGACTAATTTAGACGTTTCTTTCATAAAAGAATTGCTTAGGAACTGTTTAATTGTAAAATAATATATATTTTTTCAATTTGAAAATAAAATCTCACCCCAATAATGCGATTTATTGAAAATAAATTAAAAACTTTTAAAACTCTATTTAAAAACGGCTGAAAATTTTCTAATATTTTAAATTTTAGTACGGCAAATCCATTAGTATTAACACATTGACGGACAATAAGAACAAGTTCCCAAAGTTTAATTCCCAAAGAGCACAGTGGCACCAGAATGTTTGTAAAAAAAACTTCTATTTATTAAATTCGTAAAATTTAGCTTTTTTCTTATTTATAAATACAATTATTTTCAAATCCCGGTGTCAATCATTAATTTCAACACTTAAAATTTTCGCTTTGACGGCTATAGACGCAAGTGTCCGTCAACGTGTTAAACATAAAATATTAATGTTGAAAATAGTTTTTAGACTGAATTCCCAAAAGTGCTTCATAATTACATTTTGCAAAACTTATCCATTTAAACAATAAAAAGATTATTACATACCCTTAAAAATGAATTCAAATAACATTACTTTTAAGGCAATAAAGTTTATAAAACTAATTAATGGATTTTCAAATAATATATTTAAATAAAGAAAATAACTACTTCAAAAAGAGTTTCTTTTATGTAGCTTGAAGTATGTTTAAAAATTATAGCTTATATAAATAAATAGATAAGTTAATATCAGAACAAATTTTTATAGCTGAAAATTTTGATGCATTAAAAAAGATTGTGCATGAGACAAGTTTTTGTTAATTTATTCAAACTTTTCAAATCTGTATAACGTTCTAGAGCAAAAATAATAATTCTAACATTAGAAAGACTACTGAAATATTCAAGTTCATAAAAGAAACTCGCCAGTCACCAACATTATTATTATTATTACAAGTAAAATTATTGGTCAATGATCGATGTTGTTTTCCATTAAAATTCTATCAAAACTGTTCAATTTCTCTCTGATCTGCTTGGTGCCAAGAATTTTTTTTTTACATTAACATAGCTGTCACCTCTTCTGACTTTTTAGCCCGGAAAAATTTAATGGAATTTTTTGATTTATTTAATCAGCTGATTATGGCGATTTGAAACGGTAAAATTTTCTGTAAAATTTTTCCGGGCCAAAAAAGCGGAAGATGTTTGCAGCTATGCATTAATATAGAAATAGATATTTTACTTTTTAAAAGGTAAAAAACAGGCGGTTTTAACTACCAGAGCAATCTCCGTAAGAAAAGTGGTACAAATATCAAATATCCATTTTGCAGTTTATTCCAGTAATAGGTCATTCTAGCTAAAGAAAAGCTTGATAATTGTAGTTATTCGGAAAATTACTTTATGACGCTATATTTTCATTTTTAATCACAGAAGGGAGCAAATTATTTTTGGAGATAAAATTTTTCAACCTCCAAACCTCATTTACGTCTTCATCGTTAAGAGTTTCATGCTCTTATGCACGTTTTTATTGTCGATACAATAAAAACGTAGAGAAATTTCGGACAATTTTCATCAAGCAATTTGGGGGGGGGGGGGGGTCCACTTATACACGAGTCAATAAAAAAAGTTACGAATGCTGCCAAATTCGTGTCTTTTTATGTGTATATATAATAAAATAATATATGTATACAAATAGTAATAATTTATCATTAAAATTTTTTTCAATGATTTATTTTTCTGTACTTACTGCTTTTTTGCATTGGCAAGTGACATCTTAATTTTGATTTTGTGCAAAATTAGAGTAAATATAAAGAGGTTCGACTTATACACGATTTTTGATTTTTTGCAGAATTTACATTCGAAAGACAAGAGGTCGACTTATACAAGAGTAAATACGGTAATTAAAAGAAATTTCATATTTTTTGCCAATTTAAGTGTTTATATTACATTTGTTATTACTTAAATGAGTTACTAGTACAATAAATTGGTTTTGCTTTGTTTTTAATTTTTTTTCGCTTTATACTTATTTTATAGTATGTTTCTCCAATAACTCTACTAATTGAAAAGGAAATTTAAAATAGTTTTAATTATTAACAAAAAGAATTGTTTAAAATGTGAATTTAAAGTATATTTAGGTATTATTTCAAAAAAAAAATTTTTGACATTTTTTGGCGTTGTCGTCTATTGGAAAAACATGTAATACACACGTTACATGTAAAGAGGTGTTTTTTAAAATAAATACAAGTATAAATGTACTCTCATTTATGTAAAATCTTAATAATCATAAATTATGAATTTTAAATTGTTAATTTAATGAGACATATCAAACGAAACTCTCAGTGCGGTCTACGATCGCACTTAACAGGGATCACAACTGAACACCAATATTTTTTAACAGAAAATTCCATAGTAGGTTTCTACAGCATTTGTGCTAAAACTAACCTCCGAAGGCAATTTCTGCGCAATTTTAAAGAAAAATATAAAACGAAAATCTCTCTAAGAAAATATTGATATTCAGTTGGCGGACCATTTGGGAGCCCTGCACTTAACCACTTGTTTATTCATTGTTCATAACAAAATGCTCCTCTAAAGTATTTTCTTTAAAAGAAAGAAGACAAGTTGGAACACTGACTTCACTCAGAGAAAAGCAATTTCTCGACATTTCCATTCTGGATGTCTGCTGGGAAAGACCTATTCCTTCATTCGTCATATTGATACTCATTATTGTTTACTTTATCTTTTAACGATTTAATACTTAAACTATTACAAAACATAATACTTACAGTGTCTCACATAAGTGATAGGACACTTGTGCTTTACAAAAGGAAACTAATCAAATAAATTAAAAAAAACATGTACACATTTTTTTGTGGGTGTGTTTCATACTTAAATTTAGTAAAGATTATTATACAACATACATTTTGTCAAAATATTAAAATATTAATTTAATAAAAATACAAATGTTTAGAACGGAGCAAAAAATAGCTCACATAAGTGATGGGACACCATTATATATGCAACAAAAATCGTCTGAAATAAGCAATAAAAATATTTTTGGGGGTTTTATTTTTACTTAAAAGCAATTGGAAATAATTTATAAAATCGTCTGCAGTATTTCTCTCCAGTTTGTTTTGGAATTTTTGTGTTTTTTAGCTCTGTGTAGCCATGAATGCTAAACGAAAAGAAACTTCGCATGAAATTCGAAAATTAGTTATTAATTTGCATATTGAACGTGGAAAATCTATTAGAAAAACTGCTGAAACAGTTAACTTGAGACGTCCAACAGTTTTCAATATCATTAAATGATATAAAAAGAATCATATGATTCAGGATAAAAGAAGACCTGGCCGACCATCAAAGCTATCCAATGGAATAAAGCGAATTATCGTTCGAAATATTAAAAAAAATCCAAGAAATAGTGCTTCAAAAGTTGCTGCTGATTTACAAGCATTATATGGAATAATTGTTAATCCTGAGACTATTAGAAGGGTAATTCGATCTGCTGGATATCACGGTAGAGTAGCCAGGAAAAAATTCTTCGTAAGTGAAAAGAATAGAAAACTCAGACTAGCTTTCGCAAAATCCAACATAAATAAAAATTCTGATTACTGGAATAAAGTTATATTTGCTGATGAGAGTAAATTTAATATATTTGGTTCTGACGGTAGAATCTTGGCGTGGAGAAAACCCAGGGAAGAATTTCGCAAACAGAACTTGGTACCAACAGTAAAACATGGTGGAGGAGGAGTTATGGTATGGGGGTGTATGTCGCCCGCTGGAGTTGGTAATCTTGTTTTTATTGACAGTATAATGGATCAGTGCAAGTATATTGATATTTTAAAGCAAAATTTGAAATCTTCAGCACGAAAATTGAACCTTCATAACGATTTTAAATTCTACCAGGACAATGACCCCAAGCACACTGCTCTGAACATTAGACTCTGGCTGCTATATAACTGTCCTGAAATAATAAAAACACCACCACAATCTCCAGACTTAAATCCAATAGAGAATATTTGGCAAGAATTGGAATCAAGAATTTGCAAACACATCATTTCTTCAAAACAACAACTAAAATCGGTGCTTCAAGAAGAATGGGGTAAAATCACTCTAGAAATCACAAAAAAATTAGTCGAATCCATCCCAAAAAGATTAAATCATGTTTTAAAAGTAAAAGGAAATCCAACAAAATATTAAAACCTTTTAAAAAGTAAAATTTTGGATAAATATTTGATGGAAAGGTAAGTGTCCCATCACTTATGTGAGCCATTTTTTGCTCCGTTCTCAACAATTGTATTTTTACTAAATTAATATTTTAATATTTTGACAAAATGTATGCACGGCTGCCAACTTCTACGCCTATTTAAGGTCAAATAAACACATTAGAATCAGAAATTTTCTTAAATAGCTGACAATATATAGGATAATACACCACGCTGAATAGATTTGGCATACATTTTACTAAAACATTTTTCTGGTTCTAATCATGTTTAGATGATTTAAAAAGGCGTAGAAGTTTGCAGCTCTGTGTATGTTATGCATAGCTGCCAACTCTTCTGATTTTTCGGCCCGTAAAAATTTAACAGAGATTTTTTCCTTATTTAATTGGTAAATTCCGGCGATTCGAGATGGTAAAATTTACTATAAAATTTTTCCGGGCCGAAAAAGCGGAAGATGTTGGCAGCTATGATGTTATGTAATAATTGTTGCTAACTTTAAATATGAAACACACACAAAAAATTTTTGCACATGTTTCTTTATTTATTTTATTGCAGTTTCTTTTTATAAAGCACAAGTGTCCCATCACTTTTGTGAGACACTGTATTTCTAATGTGTGATAACATTATTTTCTTCTGATTCAGTATACATCCTGAATCAATGGGATTTCATCGTTTACTTATGCTGATCTCTTTGCCCACCAAAGTAACCATTTCATAATTTTTCTTAATTAATCTGTAAATTTAAAGTAATTTTTTAAAAAGTAAAATAATAATTGAAACTACAGTTAATAAAGTTACTATTGCTATTAGAAATTGTTAAAAAGAGTTTTTCACACATTTCTTTTTTTATTTAACATGGCAAACAATGTAAAAGACTTTTATACATGTTGTATATTCACGTAAAATAATATCTCTGCAAGAATTAAAGATATATCCCTGTCTCTCTTCTTAAAAAATAAACTTTTGTCATTATGCGTCATTGTCATTACTACATTGTCATTATGTGTCATCATTATTATACAAGGCTTGTATAATAAAGACGATGGCTTTCAACGGGTCCATCTTATAGAATTGGTATATAAGAACCTAGAGAAAAGGACTGAGTTTCACATTTTCATGCTCCGTGTACTTTCGTGCACACCATGCTGCTGCAAAGTATGCAGTAAGCCATTTCACGACGCGCGCATGTCTGCCTAGATATGCGCGGTGAATATTTTGAATTATTTTCATACCATGGTTCGTAAGCTTCAAGGATTTTCAATTACCTTTTATAAGAATTTTCGTTTATTTAATGAAAAACTAATGTATCTTCAAATACAGCGACATGTACTTTACGAAATTCCAGGAACTGAAACTCCTAAAATTTCTTGAATCCCTTACGAGCCCTGCATGCGTAAACATATGTATTTATCGATGTTCATGTTAATTTTTTTTTCTTCCATCACATATGACGTCAATTTTTTCGTAGTTTTCTATGAGTCGTAGATGTATAACTCTTTGGGCATTTTTTATGTACTCCAAACGAGGAATCTGACTATACAGAATTTGGCGGTCTTGATAAGAAAAATTGTATACTTATTGATTTAATTTAAATGAGCTACTGTCATATTATTTTATTGTTAGCGCAAGATCGGAGCACAAATAAGATACTGTGCTCGCGTTTTGTTTTCATCGTAGTTTCATCGCAATTACACCTATGTTTATCACCGATATTCTTTAAAGAAACTTTTTACAAAACTTTCATCCAAAAGAATCTTGAAATTTTCGTGCAATGAAATCTCGGATAGGGGAAGATGGGGATACTTGAGCCATTTTTTAAATTTTAATTTTTTAAATTTTTTTAGAATTTCTTAGAACAAAATAAAATATTGGAAATGAAAATTTGATATTTTTTCTTCATTTGAAAACCACTTTCAATTAATTTTGAACTATTTTTCTATGTCTAATAAATTTTTACTTTTTCTTTTACATTGTGGCTCAAGTATCCCCATGGAGGGGATACTTGAGCCAGATGTCACATTCGCACCAGTATTTTGCAAAGAAAAAAACCGATTTACAATATACGCGAAAAAATGCATTAAACCTTTTTCAAATAAATTTGGTCGAATTTTCTGGTGTCGTTGTGACATTTCAGAATTAAAATTTTGTGGTAGAAAATTCTACCAGCAGAGCTCAAAGGGTTAATCACCATACTTTAAAAATGGTACCAAGGTATATGATTTCTTTTTTACATGTTCAGAACTATAAATATGTTACCATGTTGCCAGTTTTAGAAAGAAAAATTGAACAACTGTAGAGATAAAGGGGGTGGCTCAAGTATCCCCTATGCTCAAGTATCCCCACTCTCCCCTAATATTCTCAATCGTTTTTATAGATTCGAATATCGATTCAAATATTGGGTTGTTCGGAGAGTCCTTTCCGTTTGGGAAATTCAATTCGCACCGGAAAATTCTGTTATTTAATTATTAGATATTGTTTCCGATATCTAATACATAGATATTAATGAACAAAATTTTCCGGTGCGAATTCATTTTCCCAAACGGAAAGGACTTTCCGAACGACCCAATGGATTCGAATTTATTTTATACCATATTCGCATCATTGTTAGAAAAGAAAAGATTTTTGCTCATGAGCAAATGGAGGTAAACTATGAATGGTATAGAAATTTCATTTAATATTTGCTTCTGTGATAATGATTGTAACATATCATCAGATATCATTATTAATACCCCATTTTAAAATTAAATTTCACCTTTCAAAGTTTTTAATTTAATCAAGCCTTCTTTTTCTTTTCTAATTGTATATATACAGGGTGTTCCGTTAAAGGGGTCCAATATTAATAGGGGTAATAGAGGAGATCACATGGAGCATAAATCAGTATATAAAGCCTGGTCGGATCTCAATAGTTTTCAAGTTACAGCAAATAGAATGAAAATTCGGAAAATTGTAAAAGAACCCTCATTGCTAAACTATCGATAATGCTACATAAAAACGAAGCACATATTTAGAAAGAGCAGAAAAAAACCTACAAAATGACATCAAATGTATTAAAATAGTAATATTTATTGACGAGTTACAAGCCCTGAAACAGTGAAAAAAGTACGAAATCCAATATACATCAAAATAGTTAATCGTTAATTCCAAAAAGACAACTCTAGCTACAACAAGGAAAATGTAGTAAAATTTGGTCCATTCCGAAAGCTTTCGAAAAAGCTTACAATGAACCATATCGGTTTAATTGTGTGAGAGAAATTAATCAGTTTCTTAGTTACAACTCCGCTTTTTTTGACACTAGCAAAGGTTAAACTCCGCCCATCACGATTGGAAACACCGCCTTTTTAATTACTCTCAACTATACATTTTCGATCATGCTTCTTCTGAGATGCAACATTTTTAATTATTCAAGAGTTGAATGAACCAGAATAACATTACAATAATAGTCTACATTTTAAAGTGGTCTTTTATTGATATAAAGCTTAAGTTAAATTCTTTAAAATTAAACTGGTGGTGAAAATTCGGAAATAATTAACAATATTGCGATTTGTAACTATGCAAGAAGATTCGGTACATGGTTTACATGGACAATTATTGTATGTATATGTGCATCATAATTTATGATAGGAAATAATAATAACAAATAGCATAATAATTTTATTAATTATAAATTTAAAAAAGACACTAAATTTTAAATTAATTCATACAAACTTTGTAATTTACAATTTGAGTACACCACAGTCTGTGACTTACAAAATACTGTGCCAAAAAGTGTTGAAAATAAAAGAAAAATGACAAATAAAGAAGTACATTCCGTACTTTATGACATATGTGAAGCATAGTCTTCTGGCCTGTGCTGCACAGTTCAATGTCGGAAGGCAGACGAACGGACTTATTATAATAGGTGTTCAAAGTTGCGCCCATTAACAGAATAGCACAGCCGACAGCGACGTCGTAAAGATTGGCGAACACGCCGAAAAACTCCGACGGAGTTGGGAATGTCTCCTGCAGCGACAACGATTCGCGCTAGTGAATCCTCCGGTGTATCCACAGGCGTTTCATACAACAGCGATTTAAGGTGTCCCCAAACAAAAAAGTCTAACGGATTGAGGTCTGGAGAGCGTGCAGGCCAAGCAACAGGTCCACTGCGTCCAATCCATTTCCCAGGATATGTTGAATTGAGGTGATTGCGAAAACACCCATGAAAAAATGTGCCGGTGCGCCATCGTGCATAAACCACATATTGTGGCGCAATGTTGCTGGCACATTTTGCAGTAACTGCGGTAAGATATCCCATAGGAAAACCCAGTACGTACTGCCATTGAGTACATCTGGGAGTAAATATGGTCCTATGAGATAATCGCCGAGGACACCTGCCCATATGTTCACACTGAACTTTTGTTGTGCGTTCGACGGGAAAACAGTGTGCGGATTTGTATATGACCATGTGTGCATATTGTGCGTGTTTACCACGCCCTCTCTCGTAAATGTTGCTTCATCAGTAAATAAAATATTTTCCAGAAATTGTGGATTATTTTCTGTTACATTAAGCAACCAGCGTACGAAATCTGTCCGCTGAGCACAATCTGTTACTGATAACAGTTGTACCCGCTGCACATGAAAGGGGTGCATGTTTTCTGCACGCAGAACACGCCACACACTTTGGTGAGAAACACCGACTTCAGACGCAGCAGCTCGTGTACTCGTGGAGGGGTTATCTTTAAAAATATTCAGTACATCTTCTTCCATTGCAGGTGTTCGTACATGTCGAGGTTTCCCTGCATCAATGCTTGCTGTATTAAACGATCCAGTCTCCCGTAATCGTCTATCGATTTTTATGAAGAGTTTCGAACTTGGGCAACGTCTCCTTGGAAACTGCTCACGGTACATGCGCTGTGCTAGACATGCATTTCCATGAGCTTGTGCGTACATCAGATGCATGTCCGCATAATCTTCGTTAGAGTATTCCGGCATAATTATTATACATCAACTTACTACAATCCCACTTGCAACAGCCTCCCTTTAACATAACGCCCACTGATGACTGCTGTTTTATTACACTTTTCTTCCTATACACATGGAAAATTTGCATAAAAAGTACTTCTTCTTCATCATCCTGAAAGTTCATGGAGGAAACGCAGCAGTCACGGAGTTTGCTTTAAGACAAGGCGAGAGCTGCACAATATGTCATTCACTTGACCAGACTGAATAATGAAAGGGTATTGATAGAGGTTGATCAGAAATGTATAATTGAAAGATATTAAAACGGGGTGTTTACAATCGTCATGGGCGGAGTTTCGCCCTTTCCGAGCGTGCAACAGTACAGAGTTGTAACTAGGGAACTGCTTGATTTCTCCCATACAATTAAACTGATATGGTTTATTGTAAGCTTCTTCGAAAGCTTTCGGAATGGACCAAATTTTATAACATTTTCCTTGATGTAGGTAGAGTTGCATTTTTGGAATTAACGATTAACTATTTTGCTAAATATTTGATTTTGTATTTTTTCACTGTTTCAGAGCTTGTAACTCGCCATTAATTCTCAATATTCTAAAACAACTTATGTCATTTCGTAGGATTTTTTCTGCTCTTTCTAAATATGTGCTTCGTTTTTATGTAGCTTTATCGATAGTTTAGCAATGAGGGTTTTTTTTACAAATTTCCGATTTTTCATTCTATTTGCTGTAACTTGAAAATTATTGAGATCCGGCCAGGCATTATATACTGATTTATGCTCCGTGTGATCTCCTCTATTACCCCTATTAATATTGGACCCCTTTAACGGAACACCCTGTATATTTCATTATCTTTTTATCCTAATAATTTACATTCTTTTTATGTTCCCACTCTCACTCCATCTGTTAATACAATTATTAAAAAAACAAAGCTGCACTCTACACCAAACATCATTACTGTGCAATGCATACTTTCTTTTCTGTTAACGAATATATGAAAAAGGACATTCTTTGACCTTGTTTTCCTTTGCAGCCGTAACTTTAACACTTGTTCTTAATTTTTAGTTTGATAATCATAACAAATGCTTTTTCTGTATTACATACCTACCTATCCTGTTTATACTACACTAAACATGAGGCACTGGTTGTTGTCTACGTCGCTTCTTCTAAATATAAGTTTTCCATTGCTCAGCTTCGGAATTTGATATTATTTGTTAAAATTCACGTATCCATTTAAAAAATAACAATTCATATACATTGGTGTGCAAAAATTAAGGACGATATGTTTTTTCGAATGCAACATCGTCGTACAGAAGTTTTCCATATCGACCGAAATCATACCATATGATTTCCACGATATGAAAAAATGAGACAAATGATCAAAGCCATCTAAACAATCCGTTCTGTTGTTTTTTCGACTTTTGTGATAATTTATCTGCTTCATGCTTAATTCTTTCACAGAAGTATACTTTCATTATCGTTACTTTTAAAACCGTTGTTACAAGTACGAATTTCCTTTCTACAAGATGACGCAAAGAAGAAACGAGCGCGCCTTACTCACTCGACGGGGCAAGGTATCTCTATTCCTAAAATGCAGAAATGAATGGACAACACCAGATTTTAAAAACAGGTTTATTTCTAAATAAGCAAATGCTTCTTTACGCGTACTTAATAAGGGGAAAATTTACATTCCAATATTCTGGTGCCAATGAGGCATTTAGGAATAAAAATTAGGTGATCAATAATGAACCACCGCCCTTAAAGGAGTTAAAAAGGATTGAGGACAAAATTTTAAATAGAGTTTATATAATAGTCATTTGTTGTAATTATAACCATACTAAGTTATTTCAGGATTCAAAGCATACTTGTGACATAAAAGCCTAAATTTAAAAATAAAGAAATAAATAAAATATTGTTGAAGATATTGACATCGCTAATGACAATGCAAAAGCTTAAACCAGTTTTGAAAAATACAATAAAAGATATTTAGCATACATTGTTATTAAATACTAAACATAAAGATTTGTCTTAGCAAATCCTCAAACTTCAGTACTTTCCATTTCAAAAATGTTATTATCATAAGTACTTTTCGTCTGAATTAAAAAAAATCGAAATATGTGCGCATTTATAAATAACTAAAATGCATCTATTTGAATATTTTTCAATATTCTTTCCCTTGCTTGTTATTTCCAAATAATCCCCAAATACTTCTGAATAGAATTTTCTAAACTCTTATAACCATGAGTGTTACAACACATTTTCTCTGTAATTGAGATTTGCATAAACAAATTAAGTTTTCTAAAACTGAAAATTCTAAATTTTGAATTTTTATTTATTTGAATAATCACAATCATAAAGTCTGCGGTGAATATTTATGTAAAGTACTTTTTTTAAGTTTTTGGAAATGTGCGATATAACTCGATAAAACATATTTTAAAACATAAAAATCTCATAAAATAAAATTGAATTTATTTTCAAACTTTATTCCTTCCAATTTTGCATGTAACATTGCTAAAACTGTATTTTGTCATCGTTTTTATTTCTGCTTTTAAAAATATATGCAAACTAAGAAATGTCAAATAGAGGCATTACGATTTTCAAGATTTACTTAAAATTTTCTGAGAAAATATGCTAACCTAAAAAAATATTCAAAGAAGGTCTTTATTTATAATTCATTTTTATTTAATATTTTTTTCCTGCATAAAGTGTTTATTTTTCAGAATAAATAAAAGTTGAGGAAACATTTAAAATATTAAAAAAAGACAAGCAGATATATGAATAAAGAAAAAACATAAAAATTAAATAATCATAAATGAGAGTATATTTTCGTTTGAATAACATTTTTTGCTAGCATTTTTGTTCTTAATTTTCCTCTTAAAGTTTAAACCTGCATCTAAAAATAATAGATATTGGTAAAAAATGGAAGCTTAACCCCTTGAGGATGAGCGACACGTATACGTGCCACAAAAAGGCTTAAGTATCCTTGTTTATTCCCACCAGTAAAATTATACTGGAAATTTGCTTTATTCAATCGGAGCATTTTCTCGATTTAAGAAGGAACAAATTTTTGTTTATTAAAACCGGTGACAAAACATTAAAATTTCGTAAAAGGCTCCCGTCTCGAAGGGGTTAAAGTGCGAAGCCCTCCGTTGTCCACTAGTATATACATTTTACATCCAATGACAACTTTCCTTTTTCTATGAAAATACAACACGCACAACGATGAATGAGATATCATATGGCAAGTTTTCCAAAAAAAAAAAAAAAAAAAAACAATTATGTACACTATGAAAAAGGCTGTAATATTTACAGAAGAGGATTGTAATTTTCATTAAAAAAATCTGTTTCAAAGAAAAATCAGTTTTTCTGTTAAAAACTGTATTGAAAAAAACAGTTTTTGTGTTAAAAAAACTAGATTTTGTCATTTTTGCAAAAAAACTAGCCCGATGTGGCGATCCCGAAACATTCTTCTATCTCATACACATTAAAACTTCCATAAAAATAAAACACAGCAGTTTCACCGGTCGGTTGATTTACACCAAAATCTAATCTGCATTTTTTATATACCTTTCAACAGAACGACTATTTCAAGAGTCCGAAAAATTACTTCCGAATAATTGAGATTACTGATATTCAATAGGCTTTTTCATATTGTTACATAAGTACATACCAGATTTCAAGTCTCTATCTCAATTAGTTCGGGAGACAGGGCATTTACAGTAGGACAGACAGAAGGAAGGATTTTTTTTTTTTTTTAGTATATGTTTTTTGGAATTTCCAGTGCAAACGCGTAAATGAACCATGTAAATCAATTTTTCGATTTTCAAAACTATTGCAAGATTTACCTTGTACTACGACTGAAGGTTAAGTAATAATGAAAAGTAGCAAGCAGAAATTCCGCTTTTTCAGAATTTAATGTCGCTCAGGATGAGAAATAAATAAATAATATATTGTTATTATTACAAAGTAGAACGCGTCGAATTACAATGAAAAAGAAAGTTTAAGATGAAATGCTTTCATTAATTTATAATAAACCTACAAAATTAGTTACAATAAACAGGGTTCGCACAATTTTACCACTAAATTTTAAGAATATTTTTGAAGTGTTTTACTGCGGAAAAACATCATAAAATCTGTGAATGAAGGTGGGGGTTACGAATGATGTGGTTTAAAAATTAAATGTAAATTCCCTTTGTTTTAATAGTGGTGCCAGAGTCCTTGGAAATTCCAAGGAGTGTGCGAACCTTGAATAAAAAATACACCTTATATTGATTAGTCTAACTCACAATCAAATATTGTTTTAAACTATGGGTCGCTGCTCTTCTAAATTATCTTTTATTTATTTATTTATTTTTTTTTACATTGCTTTGTAAAATTTTGCGTTTTATCAATGTGAGACTTATATTACTTTTTTCTTCATTCAAAAGTGCAGCATCCCCACTTGCGAAGAATTTCAAAGTCGCTGGAGTGAAAATGATGTTTTTCTACAAAACATATTTTACATTTAAGGCTTAAAATATACATTTATTTTTTATATAAAATGACGTAATTTGTATCAAATATCAAGAATTTAATTTTTACGTCCTTGACAATTTACAGTGATATATACAGTCTTGAACAAAACCTACAGAAAAGAATGCATGTGACATCACTATGTGGAATTATAGGCAAACCCAGCAAAAAATGCGTATATATATTACAAATCTGACTATTCTTTTATTTCTGCCGTAGTCAATTAAATAAAAATAATAATAATAATAATGATAATAACAATAGGTGGTAAGAAGTTTTATTTTATTGAATTTTATTATTTACATTATTAGTTTTGTCACCATGCATTCTAAAACCCACATCAATAACATTAGAATGAAAACCAGTGGCGGTATTGTTGCGATGAAAGTAAAATAGAGGGACCACCCGCTGGGAAAAATGGTTTCACAAACACTTTTCATCTATAACCGAAATTGTTTCAAATTCAACTTTTTCAAATAAATTTGATCGAACATTCCGGTGCAATTGTGGCATTTTGGAATTAAAATCAAGTGGTAGAAAATTCTCCCATCAGAGCTCAAAGAGTTAAACGGATGTGGTTTATAATACAACTAATATACATCAATGCATATAAACAATCTAAAAATAATACACTTCTTTTAGCCCTACTATAGCCAAGCAAAAACTAAATAATCATAGATGATAAGAATTTCCAATTTTTTAGAATGTTCATATTAAAGTTATCATTCTTGTTCACAGACATTCTGTAACCAGCAACAATATCAAAATTTATAAAGCCGCTGTTGGTTTTTTGAAAGAGAAATAGATCGCCCGTTGGGAAAAACGCTGTCACAAAAACTTTTCATCTATCACGGAAATTGTCACTTTAGATGAAAATCTTTTCCAAAAATTCCGATAAAATACGTATAATTTCCTTCAGAAATATTTGAAGATTTATAATGTTTTATAGCTAGGCATGATTATCCGATCATGAACTAGCGTTTGAAAAGAAAGTGAAGCCAAAAAAATTGTCAGTGAATGAAAAATTTTTGATATAGAATCAATTTTTTAAATTAACACACCTTATTCACTGCTAACTAGAGATTAATTGGGTCCTATTTTTGGGTGCGGCACCCAAAAATCTTCAATTTTTCTATAAAAAAAATGTATTGCATTATTTTTTTTTCTTAAAATTACGTTTACATCATATGTCTATCCTAATTGGAACAGGAAATATAAATTTTTCGTTTTGATTAGTTTTAAAAATTTAGCTTTTTAGCAATGGTTGTCATGAAAATGACGTCATGTGAAAATGCGTTTTTCTTCATGATTGGTTTTTTCACTATGTCTCCTGTTCAAAGTGTTATAAGTCAACAACGATTAGAGATAAATCTTTTAAACTTTGAACATGTCTTTTTCAATAGTTTTTCTTTAATTTTGATTCAGCAAGTTTGAAAAAAAAGTATTTACTTTTGAAAATATGATTTTTTTAAGCTGCATCATTTATTTTAAAATTCTTATTATAAATATTTTTGATTTTTTTTTTAAATTAATATTTTTAAGCTTACATATTTTTGTACACTTAAGATTTATGGTTATATATTTTTATTTATTTAAATGAAAAGAAATTGAAATTCTACAAATATCATTTCAATGCAATAGAGATTATATTTTTTAAACTGTGCATAGATACATGTGCTTCGTTTTACAGCTGGCTTATTTTTAAACATCTTTATTCGTTACTGGCGACACTTTAATTGTTAACCGAAAATAATAGCATGTCGGGGTTAATAAATAGTATAAATTGATATCATTAATAGAAAGTATTAACAAACTCAAAAATAAATGGACCACTTCATTTCCCAAATCAAAGTTTATATATACTGTGTGTTCAGTTAATGTAGCGACAAATTCAGAAGTGTGATACACATGCCAAGACTAACAAACTTTGCAACGAAATAGCAAGTCGCAATCCATTTATTCAATCAAAAATACAAGATATTTCAATTTAGCCTAACGTAGTTTTCCTCTAATGACTTTTAAAGTGAGATATTATAATGAAAACTTGAAAAGACCTAGTTTGTAATGTTCGAAATGTGATAACATGGATTAACCAGCTGGGGATTAGAGTTCAAGTACCGTAATTTCGGGTGTATAAGCCGCGGATCAAACAATTCTTTTTGGACCCAGAAATCTTATTTAGTGATTGAAGACAAATATTTACGGCGATCTAGCTAGTTATATTTGTTTCTTAAAAATTTCTGGGTCGAAAAAGAATTGTTTGATCTGCGGCTTATACACCCGAAATTGCGGTAATTTAAATCAATACATCGAGACATTCTAATAATATTGCTTTTAGCACTGCCCTAGTGAGGGAGCGATAAATAATCATTGATAAGAAGAAAAACCAGTTTTTAATGATGTTTGTGGGGGGGGGGGGCAATGTCGGTCCACTTAAAAAAAATAACACAAATACCGATTTTCTTTATTTTGTTTACAATGTATCTAGATATCCCTCGTATATTCTGTCAAAATTACGTAAATGTCCCATGATCATATGGATGCGAAAAATGGCTTTATGAGGTTTATGCTGCACCTATTTAATTTTAGATGATTCAGGGTTGCAATCATTAAATTTAGTTATTTGAGTATGTCCTTTTTCATTATATCAGTATGATACAAATGCTAAAACATCAATATATCTTTTTCAATTGACAGGGGTTTTTTCCGACAATTTTTAGGATCATTTCGTAAAATTAGAGGTCGATTTTAAGTGACGTATGTCAAAACATTTTACTTATTTTTTAAATACTTAATTCTTTGGAGATTTGATCTTAACCGGAAAAGAAGAATTCAAAAAGTACAAAATTGTAGAGTAAAAAGTCGTTTTAAATTTAAAAAAAAATGCAAACCAATTTAACGAAAAGAATTGCGTTTTCTTGCATAAGTATATTTTATGTTGAATTCCACTGCATCATAAAACCCATTAAACTTGTGTCTGAAAGGTATAAAATAATCAATCGTAAAAAAAAAAAAAATCAAAGTTTATTAATTTCCCTCAATTTCCCCCTCTTCTCCAGTCTTTCAATCCTTTTTTCTTCCCCCTCGTGTTGAGAATTCCGAAACGAAGAACAACAACATATCAAAATGATGAAAATCAAATACCGAAATAATCATATGAGAAAAATAGTGTGGGTGGAGCAAACTTTTGGGGTAACTGATGTCATATTAAAAACTTTATGTTCACGGGAAATTTCATATTAAATGAAATCTTTTTCAAAAAAATTATTTTCGAATATATCCAACAATGCTGCATTTGTCAGTATTGGCAAAACATTTCTGGCTATAAAATACAAGATATATGCAGCAATGTATTTTTATATATTACAAATACGACTATTTCTTTATTTCTGCCATAGTCAGTTTAAAATAATAATAAGAATAACATTAGTAGGTTGTAGGAAGTTTCAATTTGTTTGCATTTAACTACACTGCTCAAAATATTTAAAGGATATTTGAAGTTTTATATAAAATAAAGATATAAACGAAATTTTTTTGCCGAAAATAGAAGAAGAGAATCACAAATGCAAATTTTTCTGGTTTTCAAACTGTGGAGTATGCAAATTTTGAGTTCGACGTCAAAAACGTCGCTTCAGCGGCATCGAATGAAATTTGACTTTCAACTGGATAAAACAGAATGAAGACAAGGATGATCGGCATTCAGTGATTGCTTTGTTTCGATGAGTACGATGTCTCAGCGAAGTCATTTGACAGATTCAGAAGCTTGGTGAATTGTTGGAAGGTTAGAAGGGGGCCAAACTCAAGCCGAAGTAGCGCAAGCAATTGGAGTGTCACAAAGTGTCATTTCCAGGATCTGGAACCGTTTTTTGGAGAGTGGATGTGCAGGCCGAAAACCAGGGCAAGGTCGTAGACGGGCAACAACGCCCAATGAAGATCGGTATTTAGCGTTAACAGCTCGGAGACACCGAAACATGAACGCTACTCTTCTCCAACAACACCTTCACTCGGCTACAGTCACCACGATTTCAACTCAGACTGTCCGAAACCGGCTCCATGCTGTAGGTCTGTATGCTCGCCGACCGATGGTATGCGTTAGATTAACATCAAGGCATCGTCGCGACCGCAGAGAGTGGGCAACCGAGCATGTCAACTGGAGGAGAAATTAATGGAGCAATATTCTGTTTTCTGACGAGTCCCGTTTTTCTGCGCATCCGGATAATAGGCGTATTTTCATCTGGAGGGACCGTGGCAGTAGGAATAATCCTGCGTTCGTGCACGAAAGTATCAGATTTGGCGTTGGAGGAGTGTTGGTGTATGGTGGCATCTCCATTGACGGGCGCACTGACCTCTACATCATTCGAGATGGAGCTCTGACTGGTCTCCGATATAGGGATGAGATCCTCAAACCTATTGTAGTCCCTTACGCTGCAGCAATCGGAGATAACTTCATTTTAATGGACGATAACTGCAGGCCACATCGTGCAAACCTGGCGGAGGATTTCCTTTTCGAGGAAGGAATCGTTCGAATGGAATGGCCAGCGTGTTCTCCAGACATGAATCCAATCGAGCACGTTTGGGACGCACTAGGAAGACGAGTTTCTGGCCGCCAACAACCCCCACAAACTCTACAAGAACTGGAAAGAGCTCTTCTGGAAGAGTGGGGCAGAATACCCCAACTCGTCATTAATAGCCTCATTGAGTCCATGCCTCAAAGGTGTTCAACGTTGCTGGCCGCCCGTGGAAACCATACCCCCTACTGAAAATGATTTTCTTTGAAGAAAACACCTTTTCTTATTCTTTTTTTCTCATATGCACAAATTGTGTTTTTTTTTTCCTTTTGTACACAAATGCGCAATAAAATGCATTTTTTTCTGCCAAACATGTGTAATTTATTCTCATATAACGTACTATGTCTGTCGACCATGTATCAATCAGCTAAAAATTTTCCCAGATACAAAATCCACCTAAAACTGCAATATCCTTTAATTGTTTTGAGCAGTGTATTTAAGTTATTATTTTGTCGCTCGGCTTTCTGAAACACTCAAAAATAAAGTAATAATGAAAGCCAATGTCGGAATTTTTGTGATAAACGTAATATAAATGGACCACCCGCTAGGAAAAATAGCGTCACAAACACTTTTCATCACCGAAAATGTCATTTTAAAATTTTTATGCATCATTTCCAAACATTTAAATAAAACAAATTATTTACCAGTTTATTTCAGTTCTCTAGGCTATTCTATATCCATATGAATGAATATTATGAATTTGCAATCCCGTGTTTCCTCAGAAGTTTCTGCAAAAGTCTAAAATATGCATAATTAAAGAGTATGTGTCCAGCAGATTTTGAAATGCTTTATTCCGTGCAAAATTTATTTAATCCTATTGCATTTAAAGTTATTTAAACAGGTGTGGTTTATAATACAACTAATATACATCAATGCATATAAACACTCTAAAAATATTACACCTCTTTTACCACTGCTGTAGTGAAACAAGCAATAAATAGTCATAGATGATAAAAAGCTCCAATATTTTAGAATGTTCATGTTAAAATTATCATTCTTGTTTACAAACATTCTAAAACCAACAACAATATCAAAACTTGAAGTCCTTTTTTTTTCAATAGAAATAGATCGCCCGCTGGGAAAAACGATGTCACAAAAGCGTTTCATTTATCACAGAAATTTTCATTTCAGATGAAAATCTTTTCTGTAAATTTCGATCAAACGCAAATAATTTCCTTCAGAAGTATTTCAAGATTTCGAATGTTTTTTTCAGCTAGACTTCATTGTATTTTTATTAATTTGTGTTTAAAAAAACGAAAAAATGGTTAATGAATGCAAACTTCTAAATACGGACAGATATCAGTTTTGAAATTAACAAATTTATTAAAATTAACAAACAATTAAATTAACAAATAACTATGATAGATTCAAGTTTACAATGCAAATTTTCAAAACACTAAACAAACATACTTTTGAACACTTTTTGTCACCAAATTTACAACAATGGAGTTGGATAAATGAAGAAAAGGAGACATATAGTGTATTGTCATGCAGTGCGAGCGTAGAAACTGAGGAGGATGCACAAGATAACAGCTGGGTTTTTTTATCCTTTGAGGGGCAAAGAACATCTATTTTTAAAATTCTGAATAGATTGGATGACACCAGAATTTAAAAACAAATTTATTTGAAAACAAATAAAAGCTTTTCTCCATGTTGGTAATACAATGAAAATTTACTTTTTAAAATTCTCGTGTCAATGTGACATTTCGCAATTAAAATTAAGTGGGGTGTATTTTATCCCACCGCCCTTCAAGGGGTCAACTGTTTACACGCCGAATTAATATCGCAATTTTGTTTTTCCTTTATTACAGCTTCAAATGTTTTAATTTACGCATACAAATATAGAAAATAACAAAAAAAAAAAAGTCTTCAGTTTTTTTTTTTTTTTTGGCTGTTTTTATTTTAGTGTTCGCATTTTTGGAACATCGTTATTGACCGACAACATATGAAAATATAACAAATTATTTTCCGCTATATGCTATTGTATATTGTTCTCGAGTATTTTCTCGATTTCCAAAAACATTTAGATTCCTATATTTAAAATGTAAGTGATATAGAGAAAACGATAAAAGCAAAAAAAATATTTTTTATGCAAATTAATGAATTTACATTTTTCATATGCCTGTCCCATTTGGGTACATTGGCGTTTAAACAGTTTTAATCAAATCCACAGTTTCTAAATTTTACTGGTGAAAACTTCCATTAGATAACTTCTATAAAAAAAAGCTCGTCTTCTTTAAAGGCGTTAATGACGGCAAATTTCAATCGCAAATGTGTTTAAAAAATTATTTATTTTTACCGGTGTCAGTTCTGTTATATCTTTTCACAGACACTGACGGTTGTCTTGGTTTTCACAATTTGGCGGAACTACTACCGCCAAAATGAACTTCAACCAGTAAAAATATATAGCAGTTTTTAGCTTTATTTTTATTGGTAATTTCTATTAACGAGACGTTTAAATAAGTAGAAATCTTTTATATGAATTTATTGGTGGAAGTTTAAGATGGCGGTTACGACTGCCATACGAAAGTGGTTAAGGTGGTGGTTATGAACGACAGGCCGAAGCGGTTTCAGTTAAAACTTCACTATTTTAAGGATATGTCAGTTCCTCTTTTTTAATAGTTCCATGTTTAGAACGCATTAATCTGTTCTGAAATAGAAAACTTCATACACAAAACATTTTTGTGGTATGATTGTGTTCTAAATATGTTGCAAAAATGTTGCTACGTAGAAATGTGTTGTTAATATGTTGCAAAACTGTTGCTATCTAGAAATGTGTTGTTAATGTGTTGCAAAAGGATCGTTATATAAAAATGAGTTTTTAATATGTTGCAAAAGTGTTCCTATCTATAAATGTGTTGTTAATATGTTGCAAAAGTACTTCTACCTAAGTACTTTCATCATGAACTCTATGTCAGAATTTAGCGACTCGTCCCACAGCCGAAAAAAGAATTATAAAATCGATGATTAAAGAAAAGTTTTTGTTGGTGTTTGTGTATTTTTTTCTGTTTGTTATTGCCGAGGGCTGTTTCGTCTTTTCTTTATGTCATTGTGCTGTGTTGTCTTGCGGTATTCATTTTTAGCTTTGCATAGATAGGTTTTCGCATCGTGAAATTTTAGGGAAATTTCACAGAAACGCCCTTGGCTGAATTGTCCTCTTTTCTCATTGCCTGTCATCTTAGTTCTCCAATAAACTTTTCTGACCAATGATTGACTTCCTGTGATTCCTGGCAAGGTCGTTTATGTTTAGACAGAACTGATCGTCCGGGTAGTGGTCTTGTCATTGCGGTTAATTCGGCCTGGTCCTCTAGGGTGTTGATTTTGAGAACTCTGCTTGGGTTAATGAAATGATGGGTATCAATATCTCCTTTAGACTCAGTGAATTTAAATGTTATTAACATCTGTTCTTGGTCGGGCTGTGTGGTTGCAGCTCTTGCCAAAATCTGTCACAGTTTAACCGGAAGATCTTTTATTCTGGAGGCTTTACTTTACACCATCCTTGAATTTAACAATCCAGGTTTTTACGTTGCTTGATGGAGTGGCTTTTGGAAACATACTGAATATCTCAAGAAGACTTCTAGACTCAACATTTTAAAATCTTTAGCTCAAAAGAAGTATAGAGATTGGTTGTACCATCTTCTTATCCTCGCTTTTTCGATTCGTAGTGTTATGGAGAACGGAGCCGCAAACTCGGCCTGTTCTTCATTGTTCCATAAGCTGGAGGTGTTACAGATGATCGATTTATGAGTGGCTATAGGCTTGACGAAGTGGACTGCTAACATAGTGTTACGGAAACAAGCCGACATTATTCCTTTTGCAGATAGAATTAGTCATTTGGCTTTTGGCTTCTGGATAAAAAAATCTATATCTCGGTAGTTGGTCTCTCCTTCTGGATGCACGGGAGGCGAATCTGGCCTCGGCTATTTTCAAAGTTCCTTATGTTTCTAGTCCGGATCACCTTCTTTGCTTCCAAATTCCTTTGCTTACTATGACAGATTCTATACAGATTTTCACCTCTGACTTCCCCTTTCAAAATACGGCTTTGGCTGATCGCATGATAAGCGCATTGTTTGCGGAACTTATACATAACTTTCCTGGTTCTTGGGATATCATTGCTACAGATGCCTCCAAATCGACTTGCGGGATGTTCTGTGATTGTTCACTTTGGATATAGGGTTCCACAGGTAAACTCGATCTTCACTGTGGAGGCCCTTGTTTTTGATGAGTTAATCTCTCTCTTCTTGTTTTGATTCTTTCAGATAGCTTGTCAGTCCTGTCTGCTCGCCATGCCATCTCTTTTAGGTCTCCAAAAGTCATTATTTGGTTACATAACAAGATCTTTTGGATTGCGGGTCCTTCTTCTAAAATTCATTTGTACTGGGTTCCGGGACACCGGGGATCCCTTTAAATGAAAAGGCTGATGATCTTGCTAAGAGTGTTATGGACTCTGGTGCTCCGAATGATTAGACCACTCTGAAGATATCATCCGTGCCTACAAGCAGAAGATCAAGTTGAGTGTAGGTCAGCTTTACAATTCCTTTAAATATGTGGCTTCTCATGGGGACATCCCTAGATCTGAGACAACTTATCATTGGGCCAACAATAGAGGTGACGATGTTGTGATTTCTTGGCTTCTCTATAAAACGATGGTAACCCATGCAATTTTAGCTCGTTTTAAGTTGATTAATGACGATAGTTGCCGTACATGTGGTGTGTCTGACTCCTTGGAGTATATTTTGGTTTATTGTTCTAAATACGGAACTCAGCATATGCAATGTTGGGATAATGTTACTTTGAATAATGTGTGCTTCCTTTCCCTTATTCATTTTAATAGCAAGTTCTGTTCATCTCATGTGTTTCGTATATCTACTCTTCGCTTCCTTCAGAGTATTGATGGGATATAGTTGGATGTGATTTCTAGTGTTTGGAATGCATCTTGTGGATAAATTGGTACTACCAGGGCCTGATTACTAACGGGGCACTCTCCCACCAGGAAAAAGAAAAAAAGAATTTTTCCTTATTCATGACAGTAATCTTGTATGAAAAGGGCGTTTAAAGAAGACGAAATTTTCTATAAATTTTTTCTGGTGAGAGAGTGCCCCGTTAGTAATCAGGCTCTGGGTACTACAGCCTTCTTGTTAGAATTCTCAAACGTCCCCTCCCCTCAAACGTCAAACCTGCTTCAGAAAATCCGATGTAGGGGAAGAAGGGGATACTTGAGCCATTTTTTAAATTTTAATTTTTTAAAATTTTTTAGAATTTCTTAGAACAAAATAAAATATTGAAAATGAAAATTTGATATTTTTTCTTCATTTGAAAACCACTTTCAATTAATTTTGAACTATTTTTCTATGTCTAATAAATTTTTACTTTTTCTTTTACATTGTGGCTCAAGTATCCCCATGGAGGGGATACTTGAGCCAGATGTCACATTCGCACCAGTATTTTGCAAAGAAAAAAACCGATTTACAATATACGCGAAAAAATGCATTAAACCTTTTTCAAATAAATTTGGTCGAATTTTCTGGTGTCGTTGTGACATTTCAGAATTAAGCATTGCTCAAGTATCCCCACTCTCCCCTAAACATAAAAAAATTTTCATTTTCAAAATTTAAAATATTTAAAATTGTTTGTAACTTGATTATTCAATCTTTAATTTACATTTCCTTGTTTTAAAGAAAATTCCTAATGACTGTAACATTTTAAATGCTTGCAGATAACATTTTTTTAAAATTAATATTTTGTATTTGAAGCTAGGGAAATAAAAGGAGATTGGGGTTAGGCAGACTTGTAGAAAAAAACAAATGTCACATCTTACGAACTATGCTTAACTTCTGGACACCAGTGTATATATATATATGCATATATTGTTTTCATTTTTCATTTTTTAACACTTTCCAACAAAGTTGAAAAGTGTTTATGCATTCGGTTTGTCTATCCATCTGTCCACGTTCTAAATACGCTAAATATACTCGGATGCTCATGAAATTGATAAAGGTTATTTAGAGTCACCAAAGCATGTTTGATATTGTATATGAAGTATGTAGGATTATTAGTTCATTTACATTGGCGCTCAAAAGAATTACATTATGATATATGGAGTAAAATCAAATGCAGAGTATTTTAATATGTATTGAAACTTATATAAATCCTTAATTTCACTGCAATTACGTTAGAACATGGCATTCACAGCAATTTTTTTACTTCAGTTACAGGGACACTCAAAAGAAATTGGTTACAGTACTGTCTCGGAGTAACAGTAATTGCTGGAGCGTGCGTTTTAAAATTCGGTATATGATTTTAAATTTAACTTTTTTTATGATGTTACTCATTATACATAAATTCTATACCGCATATACAGGACTGGACAAAAATATTCCCGTACCATTCTCCTCATTAGAGAAAAATGTTGAAAGGGAATTTTCAACTGGGTTATATGAATTGCATAAGCAAATTAAACTTTCTAATGCATGTATTTAATAAATGCAAATCTCTATATCATATACAGTAGGGTGGGCCGAAAAAAACTTTTTTTCGATTTTCGATTATGGCGGGTGCGGAAAAGTGGCCACTAGTGGCACTCAGTTCATACAAAAAATTTCAGATTTTTTGGACATTTCCTTACCCTGCCGCAAACGGCTTGAAGTTTTGCAAAAATGTTCATTTTTGAACTTTTTTCAAAAAAAATTAAAAAATGTTAAATTAAATTTAATTTGGTTGTATTTACTTGAAAAGGCATATTTAATGTACCAAATGTTTAAATAAGATCTGATCATGCATTATTTAATATCTATGTGTATTATAACGTAGGCTATTTTTATAGCTTTTTCGCGTATAATAGGCAAAAGTTGTATTTGTTTGAATCGATCGTTAGTTTCTCTATTCTTTATGTCCCTTGGTCTTCTTTATATATTTCCTATGTGTCAAACGTCATATATTTGGGGAAAAGACAGCAGTATACTTCAAAAACAAATCTGGAAGGTGAGAAAGTGGTGAAGCAGGACTCTAAGCGCGCGCAATGATTCGTCGTGATACTCAGGGAGTGAAGGACGAAATAGTTGAGAGCCAAAATTCGATAATGGATTCTTATTATTTATCCTTGCTCAGTTAGCTGCGACATTTGTTCAGTATTAACGTGAAACCCTTTTGTATTGATATGCAGTGCTTTTTGGGTCGTTTAATGTGCCATTATAGTGTTTTGTGCGTTTTATTACAACGAGCATAGAAATGGCTAGTATAAAAGGCCATGACAATGCAAAGACACGCGATAGCGTGAAAAGTAACTCTTTAGGGGCATCATGCATATTGAAAGGATTGCAATTGCCAACCTATGCTGATAATCATGCGCCACTACTACTGGTAGCTTCACCATGTAGAAGCTGTGACAGCAGAGTATACGAATCTCGTCATCGATAAAAACAAAGTCAGAAGAGAGAAATAGAAAATTGGAAAGAAGATGCAGGAAGAAGAAGTTATTGAAAGAAGGAAAATTAAAAGCATATTTTTTGATGGTAGAAAGGATAAAAGTATATTCAGAGGAAGAAAAATAACAAGCAGCACCGTCGAGAGAAAGGCGTGGAACACATCACCGTATTGTTTGGTCCTGGTTAGGAATACTTGTGTCACTTGATACCTCGTTCCGTAACCTTAATACCTCGTCAGTTCAGAAAAGTCTAACTTGTGGTGACTTGGAAGATTGTATAATGATTTTGCTATTTCTTTTCCGTGACCGGAACAAGGTATCAGGTGACCCGAGTATTCCTAACAAGGTTCAAACAACACGGTGATGTATTCCTCGCCTTTCCTTCGACAGTGCCGCTTGTTCTTTTTTTCCTCTGAATATACTTTCATTCTTTCTACCATCAAAAAATATGCTTTTAATTTTCCTTCTTTCAATAACTTCTTCTGCCTGTATCTTCTTTCCAAGTTTCTATTTCTCGCTTCTGACTTTGTTTCTATCAATGACCAGATTCGTATTATCTTCTGTCACAACTTCTACTTGGTGAACCAATCAGTATTAGTGGCGCATGATTATCAGCATAAGTTGGCAATTGCAATTCTTTCAATATGCATGATGATCCCAAAGAGTTACTTTTCACGCTATCGCGTGTCTTTGCATTGTCATGGCCCTTTATACTAGCTATTTCTAACCCCGTTGTAATAAAACGCACAAAACACTATAATGGCATATTAAACGACCCAAAAAGCACTTTATATCACCACAAAAGGGTTTCACGTAAACACTGAACAAATGTCGCACGTAATTTAGCAAGGATAAATAATAAGAATCCTTTATCGCATTTTGGCTCTCAACTATTTTGTCCTTCACACCCTGAGTATTACGACGAATCATTGCGCGCGCTTAGAGTCCTGCTACACCACTTTCTCACCTTTCAGATTTGTTTTTGAAGTATACTGCTGTCTTTTCCTCAAATATATGACGTTTGACACATAGAAAATATATAAAGAAGACTAAGGAACATAAATAATACAGAAACTAACGATCGATTCAAACTAATACAACTTTTGCCTATTATACGCGAAAAAGCTATAAAAATAGCCTAAGTTATAATACACATAGATATTTAATAATGCATGATCAGATCTTATTTAAACATTTGGTACATTAAATATGCCTTTTCAAGTAAATACAACCAAAATAAATTTAATTTAACATTTTTTAATTTTTTTCGAAAACGTTCAAAAATGAACATTTTTGCAAAACTTCAAGCCGTTTGCGGCAGGGTAAGGAAATGTCCAAAAAATCTCAAATTTTTTGTATAAACTGAGTGCCACCAGTGGCCACTTTTCCGCACCCGCCATAATCGAAAATCGAAAAAAAGTTTTTTTCGGCCCACCCTAATATACAGTGCTGTTAAAAAAATTCATCCAATTTTCTGATGGAACAGCTGAAATTGGGTTTTCAAATGTGTTATGCGTTTCCATATTGTTGAATTAGACATAACGTTTTAACATTATTCTGAATGTGTTGAAAAGTGTTTTATAATCTATATTTGACTCATCATATTTTTCTTTCCTGTTTAAAACTAGAACTGCAGTGAGCCGTCTTTTCGATAGCTACCGTATAAATATGTTTTGGTTTAAACCAGAAATTTGATTATTAAATAAGGTTAAAAGATAGAAAAAACGTTACGTAGTAAAGCTAAACTGTTTTAAATCAAAATTCTGGTGTGAAATAATTTTATAAAACTTGAGTCAATTTTCCGGTAGATCTAGTGTTTAATATCTTTTAGCTAGATTATGCGATTATCAATTTACATTTTACAAAAAAGGCCTAGTGAATAATTTTTTTAATGAAATCAGTTTTGTTAAATAACAAATTACATTAAATATAGAAAAAAATAAATCAATGTACTTGTTTGACTGTTGGAAATTATTAGAATCAATATCTAAAACGATAATAACTTCAGCTTCCTTCTGGTCCCTGCTGTGTCTGAAACGGCACTCGTTTCTAATTTTATTCGTAGCATATTTGGATTTTTGCCAATTTGAAATTAATCTTATTTTTCCATCTCATTTAATTAAAAGAGAATCGCAAGAGTGTTATTATTTCTGTCACATGTACAAGTTCAAGAAACTACATTTTAAAAATGAGTTTTATGAATTAGTTTTAATAATGCGTAAATTCAATCAACATTTAATTTTAGGAATCAATTAAATTTCGAAAATAGTAGTTGTAAAATAATTAAATTCAAATTAGAATAGCATTTTAATGAAAATGAAATCGGCTTAATGTAAAAAAAAGGTTTAAAGCAGGGGTGCAAAAATCTAGGCGCCAGCAGGCAGTCTCTCACCACTAAATTTATTTCGTTATTTTTCGCATAATGTTTCGTGTAAAATTCTTGTAAGAATGCTATTACATTTGAATCAAAGAAAACTTTTAAATTTTATTGGTGAGAGACTGCTCGCTGGCGCCTAGATTTTTGCACCCTTGGTTTAAAGCTTCATAAAAATTATTTTTGAAAATCTGAAACAGTCTGTATAAATGTATGCTGTATTTATTAATCTATATTCCTGTAAAAGCAAAGAAACTTCGTTATAATTCCATAATATTAACACGTTGACGGACACTTGCGTCTATAGCCGTCAAAGCGAAAATTTTAAGTGTTGAAATTAATGATTGACACCGGGATTTGAAAATAATTGTATTTATAAATAAGAAAAAAGCTAAATTTTACGAATTTAATAAATAGAAGTTTTTTTTACAAACATTCTGGTGCCACTGTGCTCTTTGGGAATTAAACTTTGGGAACTTGTTCTTATTGTCCGTCAATGTGTTAAGAAATGCACTAGTGCTTTCGAAAGAACTTTGTTTTGCTTCTTCAGGTGCGAAAAACTTTGAAAGCAGTCACAAACTGGAAGAAAATGGAAATTTTCCTTCTAACCGTTATGGTTTATTTTATAGAAGTCAAAGAAATCTGCCTGAAAGAATTATACCGTTATAAATCTAATCAAGAAATTTCTAAATATTTTATTGCTAAGCATTTTTTGGCTTTCAATTATAGTTTTAATTTTCAAAATTCTAAAATTGCCTCCAATTCCAATACTACGGCTAGGTGATATCTGAAATTTAATATCACAATCATACTTATCAACTTCAAATATAATTTCGGTAAAATGTGAGTTAATTTAAATCAGATTAAACATATTTCCAGTCAAAATTATTTAAAAAAATAATTTCAAACAAGTTCTACATGGAAACTGGAAAATGATGCATCTAAAATATTTTCTGATTAGAAACCTATTTAAACTGTTTTAAGTTAACCCACATTTTATGGAAGTTATGTCCGAAGATGGCAAGTATGATCACAATATATTAAAAAGTTAACTCTTTGTGTTCGTGTGTTTACTATCAGCTAGCAATGATTTTTTACTGGACAGACAGGCTATTTTTACAGTACCGTCCGAAATGTGCTCAGAAAAATAATACACTATTTCCAGTATAAGATCCACTGTGTCCAAGAGTTGTTGGATAGGGACAAGCCAAGCGTTTCTCAGTTTTCTCAACAGAATGACTATTCATCTGTCATGGCCTTGGAATATTCTGTGGAGCGACGAAACTCATTCCTACGTTACAGAGACAGTCAACATACACAACTGCCCCATTTGGGCTCAGGAAAATCCAAGAATGCACACTGAAAATCTCCTACATTCTCTAAAGGATGTTGTCTCGTGTGGATTCACGGCGACATTCACCCTTGGGCCAATCTTCTTTGAAGAAATAACTGCACATGGTCCTGTCACATGTTCTGTTACGTCTGTACCATGATATGCTGCTGGCGCTTCTTGTGCTGTAACTACAGCAAAGGCGGGTCCTTACATCAACCATTTTCATGCACGATGGTGCACTACCACATATCCATGAGTTCGTGAAGGCGCTATTGCTCCAACACGTTACAGACGAACTTGTTATTAATCACTTGTTTCGTAATCCATGGCCACTACGTTCACCGGATCAAAATCCGTGCGATTTCTCATTATGATTCTGGTTATGGTTAAAAATTCTTATATATTGTGGACGTGTTGCAATGTTGAATGACTTAGAGAACTCCATAATACTTCATGTGCGAAGCATAACAACTGATCAGTTACGATCTGATGTTGAACATGTTTCTATCGACTTGACATTTTGCAGGTGAATGAGGGTGTTACATGCAGCACCTTCCCATACATCGTCCTGCATACGATTAACAACTGCATCTCTTGTGCCATTTCATCCTAATCTGTTCCTGTTTTCGCAAATTGAACTTTTCCTTTTCTCAATCAGCGTGCTGTTATTTTTTCCATATCTTTACTTAATGTAGTTCGATGACAAAGTGATCAGAAAATACTCAATAAATGTTATAATTGTTTCTGGATTCTATTTTAGCCGTTTATTGTGTTAAACTTAATGTTTTTCCGGAAAAAGCACCCTCTGGTGGACATTTTGGAACTTTTTTTTAATTCTGTGAGCGCATATCGTGTGTAGTCTACATACGAAATTCCATTGCATTCCGTTCACCGCTTTGTCCTGTGTAGGATGCTGATTATAGCGGTAGTTTAATTATTACGACCCTCTATATGATATTCATTATCACCTTATAAATGTTTTTAAAAAAAATTTCAGTGTGTTGAAACAAAATATACAGTCAAAATTAATATAAAACTGGAAATATCTTTCTGGATATTGAACTTAAAGCTAATATTAATTATACACTATGTACAGTCACAGCAAAAAAAATCTTGACATTTGCGATTTCAGACGTTTTGTTAAATATCTAGAAATATACATAAGGAATGACTCTGAAACTCCAGATGCATAAACAAAATAGTACAGGTCATATATTTTCGAAACTATTTTTTCCAAAATCCAATAGGGAAACGTAAAAAAAATGAAAAATAACGAATAGCTTTTGAATAACCCTGTCAAAATTAATGTAACATGATAATAAATTGTGTTAATTTTTATGCGGATAGCATGTATACCCGTAGAGAAATTGAGGTTTTTATAAAAACGGTCCCAAATTTTGCCATGTTTTTTGCTTATAATTTGCAGAGTTCTTAATAGAAAACAATGTTCTTTTCATAAAATATGGGAAACAACATTGTACATAATACCCTGCAATAAAAATTAAAAAATATTAATAATAGTATGAAAATGAGCAGATTTACTAAATAAATTTTCACTGCGCATGCGTCAACTCTATAAAACATTCATTTGCATTTTGTGTTAGCTAAATGTATAGAGCAACTTTTGTTAAAGTTTCAAAATCAAAGCTGGAAAATTCTGAAAATTATCGTCGAAAGAATAAGATCAAAATCCGATATTCCCAAAATGATACAAAAAAAATGAGGGGCTGTGTCCATATTCCATTGATTGGTGTCTACACAATACTGCATGTACTACTATATTTGGATACAGCTCCTCATCTTTTTGCTTTATTTTGGGAATAACGGATTTTGATCTTATTCTATCGACGATAATTTTCAGAATTTTCAAGGTATGATTTTGAAACTTTAACAAACGTGTTGCTCTATACATTTAGCTAACACAATATGCAAATGAAAATTTTATAGAGTGGACGCATGCGCAGTGAAAATTTATTGAGTAAACCTGCTCATTTTCCATACAATTATTAATATTTTTAATTTTGATTACAGAGTATTATGTACAATGTCGTTTCTCATATTTTCCGAAAATAACATTGTTTTTTATTAAGAATTGTGCAAATTATAAACAAAAAAACTTGGAAAAATTTGGGACTGTTTTTATAAAAACCTTAATTTTTCTAAGAGTATACATGCTATCCGAATAAAAATGAACAGAGTTTTTTACCATAAACCACTTAATCATAATCTGCAGTTTGAACGCTTTTTCTACATTAGTTTTGAGAGGGTTATTCAAAAGATATTTGTTCTTTTTCAATTTGTTGACGGTCCTCAATTAGATTTTGAAAAAAAATCTTCTCGAAAATATATGACTTGTACTATTTTGTTTATACATCTAGAGAGTCATAGTCATTCCTCATGTATATTTCTTGATATTTTTCAAAATGTCTGAAATCGCAAATGTCTAGATTTTTTTTTTGTGTGACTGTACAATTGTGGGAAAAAAAGTAAACTCCTACTAACTCCTAAACAAATTATCGTAGATAACAGTTACTGATATTGAACGATTTGAAATAAAGTCTACTTTTTACTGATGTATATAAAATTTCTTCAAGGTCCTTCTACACATTAAAACGGAACCAAACTTCCTTTTTTGCAATGGCAGTACCCAATTTTAACACGATATTTCAAATCGCGGTGTCAAACTATACCTAGACACGAAATTTCAAGTCAATTGAATGATAACTTTTTGAGTTATAAACTTTGAAAACTTTGTGCTTCTAATGTTAAATTATATTTCCATATTTTTATTAATATATCCTGAAATTATACCCCTAATGAATATTTTTTATGCAGCAATAATACTAAAATACCCCAACATAAATGCGATGAATTTGTATTTTTTATAATTTTATTATAAAATTACAATTTTATAAATTTTTACAAACTCACTTTTTTTGATCGAATTTGATTTATTAAATTTTGCTTTATGGAAATGCAAAATTTCAAAATTTTCTTCCAAGAAGTTTGCAAATTATGCTTTAAAAATGGCATAATGATAGTTTAAGTTGCCACTTATGATAAAAGTGACTATTTTTTTTTACTTATCCTATGCTATCCTATAATGTAGCAGTCTTAAATGACTGCTTCTATAGCTCCTGTTTGCCTTGGTCACGAAGAAGGCTCTCTCGGTCAAAAATCGAGTACTAAACTTCAATTTGTATACAGCCCCTAAAATATGCTCGTTTAAAAATATTTAGTTTCTCGGAAACTTATGAATTACATGAAAATTTGTTTTTACGCTAATTAAGGGGTGCAAAGTTCATTTATGCTGTCATGGGTCCTGCTGCTGAAAAAAACAATGTTAAAGTTCGTTTTAATATGTAGATGATCCTATAAGTAAATTTTACATGTTCATTTAAAAGTAGGCTTTATTTCCAATCGTTTGCTACCAGTAGCTTTCTTCTACGATAGTATTCTGTAGAGTCAGTAAAAGGTGTTTTCTTTTTTTCCCCCGAGAAATTCATCGAAAGTTATAAAATCACAATGACGAAAAAAATTACAAGTTGTTTCCTAAATGAAAAAGAATCTTAAAATTTAAAGTTTAATCCCAAATTTAGTGATAATTTTCATTACAAGACCTTCTCATTTTAAATTTACAGGCCATTTGCATCATTATCCTGCATTTTGGAATTTCTTGTTTACTCAAAATTTCTGAATCCATACTGAAAATTCCAAAAGAAGAATTTTACTTTATCTATCCACTAAACACCATTAAATAAAGTAAATATTACTATTCATAATTTCTATCTTGAAATCGGAATTTCTGAATAATAAATGAATTCCTGAATATACTCATATACGCACTAACGTTGGATGTATGCGTCGTACACTAGAAACGCGGCGACGGGTCGTTTTGACCCGTATCATATGCAGAGATGTTGGTTCGAATCACAAAACTCTTTATAAAATTAGCTAAATATAAGCTGGGCAAAAATAATTTCAATATATAAAGTAAACTTTTTTAAATAAAAATTCCGATGAGAAATATTAAGAATTTTCCATCGGTTCTAGTGTTAATGACTGCAAATGGGTTAATCGGCAACAGAAATAAGCTAAGTACAATTTAAAAAAAAACAAAGCAGTACTGACACAACACAAAATTCACAAGAGAATAGGTTATAAAATTTAACATCGTTCGGGAATGTCTTCGTCTTAGCTAAATAGCGCCATCTCGTAGCCATTCTAGGAAAATCAAAATCAGTTATTGATTTTTAATATAATCCTGTAATTGAAGAGCAGAGAATGTTCTTCAAAAGTTAATAAAAAGTGTTAGAAACGAAATATCATTTTATGAGATAAGAATGTAAATATGCTCTAGTTTGAAATCATACTCATCTAAAAACAGATGATTGTAGAATTATTTTAGAGAGCGGGACGTCAAATAGTCGTTGCACGTACCGACATAAACTGCTGTTGAACTTGATAAATAGCTAGAGCTTTCAGTTCCATTAAATAAAGTACATTAAATGGTATTAAAAGGGAATATTAGTAACTTTTTTTTAAATTATTGATCGCGCGGTGACTTGAATGCTAATATACATTAAACGTGTCAGGGGATAAAATATTGACAAAAGCAGTATTTGAAAGCTTTTTCAATTTTGTCTAGGGTTTTCTTTTATCAGTCTTTATTTAAATTTGGATATTTTATGAGCAGTGCAGATAAAAGAATTTGTTAAAAAAGATTTATGTTTTATTAATAGATAAATATTTTTATTTTTGAATTTTTAATATCATAAATATCATCTTTTACATTATTTTTTAGAATATTTTTATCATATATGCAGGGGTCGGAGCATGTAATAGAAATTTTATTGTTCTTACTAATATCTTTTATTAATAATCTTCAAGGTACATTTTTATAAGATGTGCGGTACGAATATACAGGGTATTTTTGTTTCTTTCGTAAACTGACACTATTTAGAGCTCTCTATAGCTAATTTAAATAACCGGAACTGCTCTAAAATTTATGAGGGGATTAATGAAACCAAGGGGGGAAAAGGTTCAATCACCAGTGGGGGCTATTCCATGTAACACGAGATGCTCGGCCGTCGAAAATGTTGTGCAAAAATGCAAGGTGTGGTGCAAGAGAACGGGGGTCACACTGAATGTGGTCGAATTTCTCGTCGGGATAGTGAGTATGACGAAGAAAACATGGCATTTCATCCGAATTATCAATTTTGTCCGTATCTGACGTTTTCTTTTCATATACAACGCCAAATTTCCCACTATCAGTGGTGTCTGGAACTATTTTTTACTTATTTTTATTCATTTTTATTTATTTATTTATTATTTATTTAAATCCTTTTCCCATGGTTTTATTAGTCCATTTATAGAAATTTGCGACATTCCAGTAATTAGAATGAGCTACCGGCGGCTCTGAATAGCGCAGTTTTTAAAAAAGCATCCTAATTAATAAAACATTAACCATTATTAATAAAACATACTAATAAGAACAATAAAATTTGTCCTATATGCTTTGATCCTTGTATATGTTTAATGTAAAGTTTTGGATTCATTTATTTTATTGGCTAATTCCATGGGTTCTGTAGTGTAAGTCACATAACTTATTAATTGCTATGCTTGTTAGCCACCGTTATTTTCGAAAAGTCTGCTTGGCCTTATTCAATTAATGAGAATGTGCCAATAAAATTAATCACTTTTTTTTGTGCTATAATACTGGTAGCCAAAAATCGTAGCCTGTGACTTACACTACAAGTACTCATGGAAATAGCCTATTGTAATCTTTAATGGCTATATCGATTACGCATCAAAAATAAATAATTCCAAATTTTGGGGTAAAATATATGAGGACCCCAGAAGCCAAGGGGTATAAGTGACGAAATTGAAAAAATTGAGTTAATTGCACAGGGTATCTGAAAATATGACTTTTTCATTTCAGGTAAAGAAACATAGGTCATTTTCTGATTATTTGGGGAGTTATAGAGATAAACCACTTTTTTTCGAAAAACAAACAATATTGATCAATTATACATTTAAAGAAAATTGTACTCTATTTTTTTAACAGTTATTGAAATGAGAGTTCAAAGATTAGAATGCAACAAGCAGATGTTTCCTATTTCAATTTAGTCAATTGTTATTGATTATCCAATTTAACATCAATTATCTTTAAACTCAATTTATTCCAAATCGACATTTTGTCACTTGTACCCCTTGGCTTCTGGGCTCCTCATATATAATAGATTCAAGATATTGTGTGTTTTTCTTTTGTTTATTTTTATTTTTATTTATTTATTTTTCATTTGAAAGTTACTTTAATACTTTCGTAATGACAGTAATATTTTTTCAAACAGGTTCATAAGCTTACAGTTTCGTACTTTCAGGCACCTCTCACCAGAATTTTTTAACCTCTTTTGTTCCTGGTTCCCCATTTGGGAATCTCTGTTTTATTACTTCTAGAAGCTAAAATGTCTGATTATTATTATTTTTTTTTACATTTTTACATCTTTTCTTTTTTTTCTTTTGGCGTTAAAAGCAAATAAATAAATTATTGCATCTAAACCAGGGTTCGCACAGTTCTACCACTAATTTTTAAGAATATTTTCGAAGTGTTTTACTGCAGAAAAATATCTTAATATCTGTGAATGAAGGTGGTGGTTACGAATGCTGTGGTTTAAAAAATAAATATAATTTTTCTTATTTTTAATAGTGGTGCCAGAGTCCTTGGAAATTCCAAGGAGTGTGCTAAACTTGATCAAAGCTAAATCCGTCTTAAAATGAATTTTGTTTCCATCTGATTTTGCAAAATGCTAAAAATGTCCAAAAGATAGTGCGACCAAGAAAGTGATAAATTTTCATAAGTATTCAACTTAAATATTTTTCAATAATTTTTTTAAGGATTTGTAGATTATTTACTTGTTTAAAGCTGTTAAATTTGTGATTACGTTAAATTATGTAAATGGTTATTAAATTTATAATTTTCTTTGTAGATTTAGATCCATATTTTTGAACTCAAATTACTAAGCTCCCAGATCAATTTCAGAAAAGATATTTTTCCTGTCATTTACAGTGCTATTTCGTTTCGAAAAATAAAACAATGAATAAGTATTTGTATCATTATATTTGCTTCGGAACTGAAAAAGCTAAAGCAATATCTTCCTAATTTAATGAAAATATATTCTATTTTCCGATATAGCCATCAGTACTTTACGAAATTTCGGTGCTCAAAGACCTAAAATCCCCTGTAAATCTTGATGCATACAATCCTGTTCTAATTCCTTGTATACATGATTCTACAAACAAAATTTTTTAATCTATCCATCTACAATTTATCTGTTGAGAAAAGCTATAGGGGATACTGGAGCGCATGTGAATATGTGGCAGAAGAGAAAGTCGCTATTTTTCACTAGTTATTACGTGTTGATTTGAAAAAAAATTACCAATGGTGACAGAACCTGTAGACATATGGTAGAATTTTTTAAGCTCTTTGACATTTTATTTGTCTCAGTAGCCAAAACACAGTTTATAGATCTCAAAAATAAAATCTTATTTTCAATCTTTTAAGCAAATAACTTTATTTATTTATTCATTTATTTTTATTTTAATGTTTTAACATATATTGTGAATACTAATACATATTTTTGATATTTTTTTCTAAAATTGAAAAAGGTTAATGTTTTGCAAATTTAACTCTAATAGACATTTGTGAACAGACAAGTTGAGGCAAATATAACCAGTTCATATGTCCAATAATCATTATGCGATTCTGTTCCTTTCAGTTAACTTCATGAGAAATAATATCAGCGCCGACATCTATAATTTTTCTGGAATAGAAAACTTTTCGTCTTACAACATTTGATTTTATATTTAAACTTCCACAAAAAATCTGTCAAAAAGTACATAAAGAACAAGGAGCTCGTTTACGTTCAATTAATTGTAATATAAATAAATTTAATGTTTTCTAAAATGCAATATTATTATGCAATGCTTTACTAATTGGTTTAAAACATTTTATGCATTGTTAATACAAAAAGGATTATTTTAAGCAACTTTGCAGCTTTTTGCATTTCCTTTCATTCAAACTTTCAATTAAGATTTGCTTACATATCTAAAATAGCTATGTCTATGATGTTTTGAATTAGGATAGATATCAGTAATATTTTAGGAAAATAAAACAGATTTCCGATAAATATTATCTAAATGCCACCTCCCTAAAATATTCCCGAAACAAAAATCATTAAGAAAAATTTTAAAGATTTACATATTTTTGAATGTATTTATTTCTTTATTTTTTTATTGCAACAATATAATTAATCATCTATTCCTCCCTCACCTCCAATGCACGTATTTTCTATTTATAAACTTGTGGTTAAAAATATCACTTAGAAACTAGAATAATTTCAGTGGCGTAACAAGAATGATTGAATAAACCCAGTAATATTTTAACATTTCTACCCTGAATGGGTCGAATAGCCCCTTGAGCTCTGATGGTAGAATTTGCTACCACATAATTTTAATTTCGAAATGTCACAATGACACCAGAAAATTCGACCAGATTTATTTGAAAAAGGTTTAATGCATTTTTTCGTGTTTGTCGTTCACCGGATCTTTTCTTTGCAAAATAATGGTGCCAATGTGACATTTGGAATTTTGAAGAAATTGACACCCCCAGAGCTCAAAGGGATAGACCGTTTCTATCATATATTTTATTCGATTTGAACCAGAAATTTCTTTATACGCTAAGTTAAATAAAAGATTCAGAGATTTAAGTTAAATAAATAGGTAAAATAGCTTGAAATAAAAATTCTGGTGTCAAATGTTTTTAATCAAGTTTAAGTAAATTTCAACATAGTAGGAAGTTTAATATTTTCTTCTCCTTGATTCATAGCAGAAAAATTTATGGTTAGATAATTCATTTTAAGAACTGTGAACGTGACTTAAAATACATACCATATGTAAAAAATAATTCTATTCAGTACTATATTCAGTAGTTTTTGTTTTTAGAAATTAATCCAGTTATGAGAAAAAAAAACTATATTTATGTAAAGTGCTCGCATGTGCCCTAGTCTGCCCTTTATATATATATAGCATTAAATTCGTTAAGGGCTATTTCCATGAGTACTTGTAGTGTAAGTCACAGGCTACGATTTTTGGCTACCAGTATTATAGCACAAAAAAAGTGATTAATTTTATTGGCACATTCTCATTAATTGAATAAGGCCAAGCAGACTTTTCGGAAATAACGGTGGCTAACAAGCATAGCAATTAATAAGTTATGTGACTTACACTACAGAGCCCATGGAATTAGCCTAAGAAGTATTGATTTAAATTTTAATTGATTGAATACATTACCATAAATATTTATATGAAGCATTCAATCATTTTAAATATTTGAATTATTGTGATATATTTTTACTAAATGTAACAATTCAAATTGCGAAAATAATTCACTCTGAATCTTTTTACCTCTCCTCATTGTTTAGCTCAAAACTTTTTATCCTGTTGTAATATTTATAAATAAATTAGATTTTTTTGTTTATGCTTAGAAATAATTTTAATACTTTCCCGAAAGTGTCTACAGTGTAGCTTTTCTGACAGCATTTTCTCTTTCTTTGTTCATCGGGAAATTTCAGAATAAATTTATAAAACAAGGAATTTTAAAATTTGATAGAAAATGAAAAATATTTTGACGTTAATGAAAAATTTGAAAATTAAATTTGTTGAATATTTTTATATATTGTAAAATAAATGTATACTAATCTTTAAACTATAAAGTCAAATTCTGTCCTATAGTCTGTCATTCTACGGTGAAAAATATTTCATTTTCTCTCCTGAAATCATTTTTAGCACTGTAAATTATGGAATGAAAAATTAGTGCAGTTATTTTACAAATTACATCTCTGTTCTTCTTTACTGCAGCCCAATAAGCAATACAAAAAGCTTTTATCCGGAAATCCGGCAGAAATTAACACAGATGACGATAATCGACATAGAAGGCTTTTGCTTTCCGGCTTCCTTTTATCAGTTTACAGGATTTTAAAAGCCAAACGTTTATCATTAGATTATTCATTGCTAGGCAGGAAAAGCTACTCAAAACAAACGATGTTTTAATGACAAAGAGATAATATCTATAATCATTTATAATTTTTAGAAGCGCATTTTAATATCTTATCTACGATGTAGAAAGAATTGTAGTTATTCGTAAAAGAGCTAAACTCTTGGGATAATGGAACATTATTCAGTACCTGAACTGTAATTTTTTTCATAAAAAAGCAAAAGATAATTATCGTTATCTCCTAGTACTATTCATATATAGAAAGATCTCGGTGAAGTATTAAATAAACAATTATATATTATTACTTGATTTATCTTTGATGGTATGAGTTTCATAAATTTCCAAAACTTAAATACGAAAAAAAGATACCAATATAATAACGAATTTATTTACCCCAAAGTAAATTTTTTTTATTTATTTATTTCTTAATATTGTAAGTAATTAATGAATATGAATATTTTATTATTATTTTGCAGCATTGCTTTGGAAAAAAATATTACGCAGTGAGACAAAATTTCGTAAAATATGATTTAAGATGTAGATATAACCGACTACAGATATTTGAATTATTGCATGTTTAAATGGGAACTTCCCAACTAAATTACAACTGAATTCGGATGAATTAGTCCTCCAGTATTCGTCCAGGATGGCTCAGTTGCAAGAGCATTGTCGACTTCAGCTAATACATCCTTGGTTGAAATCCTGACTCAGCCTTTTTTCTCTCTCTTAGAAAATTTCCACCAATTATAATTCATTTACCGATTGAAAAATTGTGACCAGACCAGACCGTGCATCAGACCAGATTAAGTGATCGTTAATTCAAATTGGGTGAATTAGTCTTCCAGTATTCGCCCGGGATGGCTCAGTTGGAAAAGCATTGGCCGCCTTCATCCAATACATCCCTGGTTCGAATCCTGGCTTGGACGTTTTTCACCCATTTAGAAAATTTACACCTGTTATAATTGATTTACCGATTAAAAAATCGTGTTATATATTAATCTAATGTATTTTCGTATGCAGCGTTTTCTGCAGTTCCATCTATTGACCTTCGATTTATTCTGTTGAGCAAATGCAAAGTATCAGACTAGATTAAGTGTTCGTTAAGGTCAATTGGGTGAATTAGTCCTCCAGTATTCTTCCGGGATTGCTCAGTTTGAAGAGCACTGGCGGCTTCATCCAATACGTCCCTTGTTCGAATCCTGGTCCGGACTTTTTTCACCCATTTAGAAAATTTACACCTGTTATAATTGATTTACCGACTGAAAAATCGTGTTATATATTAATCTAATGTATTTTCGTATGCAGCGTTTTCTGCAGTTCCATCTATTGACCTTCGATTTATTCTGTTGAGAAAATCCAAAGTATCAGACTAGATTACCGTAATTTCGGGTGTATAAGCCGCAGATCAAACAATTCTTTTTGGACCCAGAAATCTTATTTAGTGATTGAAATCAAATATTTTCGTCGATCTACGTAGTTACGCTTATTTCTTAAAAAAATCTGTGTCGAAAAAGAATTGTTTGACCCGCGGCTTATACACCCGAAATTACGGTAAGTGTTCGTTAAGGTCAATTGGGTGAATTAGTCCTCCAGTATTCTTCCGGGATTGCTCAGTTTGACGAGCACTGGCGGCTTCATCCAATACGTCCCTTGTTCGAATCCTGAGCCGGACTTTTTTCATCCACTTGGGAAATTTACACCTGTTATAATTCATTTGCCGATTGAGAAAATGTGTTATAAATTAATCTAATGTATCTTCGCAAGCAGCATTTTCTTCAGGTCCATCTATTGACCTTCGATTTATTCAATTGAGCTGAACCAAAATATCAGACTAGATTAAGTGATCGTTAAGGTCTGTTGGGTGAATTAGTCTTCAAGTAATCGTCCGGGATGGTTCAGATGGAAGAGCATTGGCGGCTTCAGGCAATACATCCCTGATTCGAATCCTGGCCCGGACTTTTTTTCACCCACTTGAAAAATTTACACCTGTTGTAATTGATTTACCGATTGCAAAATCGTGTTATAAATTAATCTAATAAATACTTTTAATAAGATAGACATAATATTTTTTCTAAACTTCTGTTTTTAACATAATTTTTTATGTTCAGGGTCTAATGCTGTATGGAGAAAAAATCTAGGCATTTTTTTCTTTCTTTTTTTTTCGAGCAAATCACATTTTTGTTTTCTCAAATTACTTAAAATGAAAGTAAATAGCAGTAAAGTTACAAAAATTTTATATATTACTAAATAGTGAAAAGTTTAACGCGAAAGCAAAAGAGAAGCAAAAAAATAAAACTTAAGACCATAGCTTGCCAACTTTCAACTAATCTACCGTAATACCTGGATTAGTTTGATCCAGGTTAACGTCATTTCAAACCAGAAAATATATTTCACGAATCTTTATTTATTTAATTTTAGGATTGTTACTGGAACATACTTAATTTCATTTCTTTGAAAAAATTTTGGTTCGAAACTCATTAAACCACGGTAAAATTAACGCATGTATTACGGATAATCGATGTCAGGTTGGCACCTATGCTTAAGACAAAAAATTAAAATGAAAAGAAAAGAAAAACATTTGGATTTACATGAATGGCCAGCATAATTACTAGAAACAATAGACAGCATATTTACTAAAAAATATAAATCGCTTGTTTGCATCCAGGCGAACATCGCAATTTGCTTTTAAGTATTAGTTCTATTCTATTTAGGCAATATGTCTCATATTGTCTTTTAACACTAGAACCGCGGCGATGGGTCATTTTGACCCGTATCATATGGAGATATGAGGATTCGAACCAGAAAATTCTTAATGAAATAAGCTAAAAATATGCTAAGAAAAAATATTTTCAATAGATAATTTAAACAGTTCTAAATGAAAATTCCGGTGAGAAATAATTTTATGAAACTTGAATGTATTTTCCCGCGGTTCTAGTGTTATTTTTTTTTACCTTTCTTTTGATTCTTTGATTTTGTATTACCATTTGTCCATAAACACAATGGAGTTATGAATAAAAAGGAGGAGACATATAGTCTATTGTCTATCAGTGGCGAGTGAAGTAACTGAGTTGGTTGTCACAATATGACAGCTGTTTCATTTAATCAGATTTACAGTTTCTCATTACCGTCTGTGAAATTTCCCACCAGTAAACTTAACTAGAAAATTTCGCCTTCTTTTAGAGCCTTATTGACTAAAAAATTCTCTGCGAATTCTGCTAAAAAAATTCCATTTCTTTTAACTGGTGTCAGTTTGGCGAAGTGTTGTAATCTTTTTACTGACATAGTTTTGGTTGTCACAATATGGCGGATCTATTACCACAGAAGTAAACTCCTACCAGTAAAAGTGAATATTAGTTTTTGTCATTCTTTTTAATTGAAAATTTCTCTTATTGAGCCGTTTAAATAAAGAGAAGTTTTCTGCATAATTTTATTGGTTACAATTCGACGCGGTAGTAATGAATCCCTGCGAAAGCGGTTACAGTTGAAGCTTCACTATTTTAAGGCTATGTCAGTTCCTCTTCCTTAATAGTTCCATGATAAACACATCACACTTGCCGTTTCAAGAGTAAAGTGAGCATGTTTTTATGCAGCCATGCATATGATGCACTGAATCCAGTCCGCTTCAGTCTTTTTTCTTGATAAGATTCCAGACACTCAGCACATTCGGAGTTATGAAATTCCAATCCAATACTACAATCAGATAATAAAGTAGGAACAGTTTCATCACTTCCGAAGATGACTCACAAATCAGTTTCTTTCTTAAGTGAGGTGTTTTTGATCTTCTCCTTTCTTTCTCTATACGATTTTACTTCTGCTAAGCTGTTATTTTTGGACGCTTTCTAGTTTTTATTGATTTTTATTTTTTTTTCTACTTTTTTTCTCTTTTGTAAGCAATTTGCAGCCTTTTGCTTTTTCCAATTTGGATGCATAGGTATTTTGACCATTGGAATACGATATAATTTGCTTAGGTGTTGACTATTGTAAATGGCCCATGACTTATTCACACGTGGTGAACCAACATTGTTTCTCAGAACATTTTAATAAGTAGCAAAATGCGCTAAATATTCGTTCCTTTATATATAAGTTCTACTGAAATTGTAGAGATGAATTTACTGACCCGAAAAACAAAAATATATTTAGCGGCATCTGTCCTATAATCAGGGTCAGAAGCTGCACCACTATTTTGAATCATGTGAACGACGCGGAACAAATCCAAGCACATGTTTGCATTTTACGAGGATCTATATTCTAGAGTTGCAAACGGCTTTGGGAGGTACTCTCCCCTTATTTTGCTTAAAATGTGTAATAAATCTTTGTTAGAATATTAGAATATTTTTAGTGAATTACCATGCAGATTTGAAGCATAAAAACAGGCATAAATATATAAATACTGATAAATAAACGGTGGAAACTCATACAACACAGCACATGGCACAGAAGCCGACAATGAACTTCTTAAATTTGTTCAATGGAGCACAAATGTCGCCCACACAATCTCTACGGCATTGGTTCCATTGCGGCGTCTTTCCCCTTTTACCCTACAGTTTAGAATTATCAGACTTCTTTCTCTTAAATTTTTATTATATGATAATCAAAGCAAGAAGAAAACGATTTTATTCGATAGTGTTCGAATGCTTCGATAGTATTATGTTTGGTCAAATTATGATTTGTTTTAAAAGTTTTCAACATTTTATTTTATTTTTCTACTACCTAAGATTTTGTTAATTCTCGATTTATTACTTTTTAAGCCTTTAACTCCTCCATTCTTCCCTTGCATGAGCAAACACTTTGATTAAATTCTATTGTACCTGTTTGCCTTCCGGGAGGAAATTTACTGGGCTTTCATTATTTTGCTGCAAAAGAAAAGAATTTCCAGAAGATAGTCACTATTCTATCAAGTAAAAAAAGAGAACGCGAAAAAAAAACTTAATAGATGATCTTGAAAAAAATCTTTCCAAAAAACAAGTGACTGTTAAAGAGCCATTAAAACATGTGTTTTTCATTTAGTGTTCTTTAGTAAAACTACAGTTTGGTCAAACATTTAGTCATCGTATAGTTCAAGAAATTAAGAACAAAAGAAAAAATATCTGTGTCAGTACCTTTTATAAAAAAGATAAAGAAAACTTTTTGATTAAATAATATTTTGCATGAAAACACAAAAATATTAATACATAAAGTTATAAATATACTGTTAAAGTTGCGTAATTAAAAATAATTCTGATACATTATTTTTATGAAAGCAAATTAAATGGTGTCTTAATAAAATAGCATGATTATATTTGTCAATTAAAAATGAAATCCATTGATAAATTCTCTTTTTTATCATAGGTTCTATAAATTCAATTTAATCGTCTAATATCTAAACTGGACTTATTTTTACAAACAAATATGCTTTCTTTTTATATGTCATATATGCCTTCATTATTCTATTTTGTCTTAACGTAATTTTATAAAATGTATGTTATTATTTATAAGTTACAGATTATAACGCCTGTATTGACTACAAAATCTTCAGAATCAAGCGAAATATTTTCCAGTAAAATAAAAGACTGTGTAACATAAAAACTTTCTTGCAACTAGCAATTATATTTATGAACTTAGCTTTACGAAATACTATTAAATATGTATTTTTGAGACTGAAAATAAACAAAATGTATATTCTGCAGTAAAAATTATTTTTTTTCTCTTTTTTTAATGTACTTTTCAATGTGCGAAATTAAAAAAATATATATATCCTGTAAGATTCTACACAGTAATAATTTCTCTTTCCTTGATTTTCAAAGTACTTGCAACAACTTAATGACTTCAAATTCTGCTTTTTTTCGTTAGTTTCTTTGTTTGAGGGTTCTTTTTACTCCCAGCTTAACATCAATAATCACTAAGGTTTCTCCGATTTGAAAAAAAGTAAATATTGAGTACACATTATACCAATTAGTTTTATTTTAACAAATATAAAGAACTTATTAAAAGGTGGGAAAATATCTTTGTAATTGGGAGACTAAATTCCAATTTTTCACATAAATTCTAATTAGCAAATCTTCATTATGGTTGGATTTTTTGGCGTAGGTTGCTTCTTGAAAGATCAGAAAGACATGCAAAGAAATGTTTCATTAGCAAGTTACGTAATCAACCAATAACTCAGCATGTACAAATTTAGTTCATAACTCAAACTAATATAATACAATTCACTAATGCATATAATGTATTTCTCTTGGGTTCTAAGCCCAAATAAATATAATGCTGCTTTTAAAATTATAATATTTAACTTAATTGAGAACACTGATATTTATAAATTACAAAAAGGCAAAATAACATACTCAGAAGAAATATTTTGTTGACATCACCATAAAAATTAATAGAATAAACACAATAATGCCGTTACGGATAAGTTAAAAATGAATCGTAAAATATTAATCATGAAATTAATATTCAAAAAAAATTATGCATTGCAACCTACAATTTTTGTTGGATTTAGATTCATAAAGCTCTGATTTATGGAAATCCAAAATTTCAAATTTGTATTCCAAGTAGTTTTCACACTATGCTTAAAATACAGTGCTTAATATAATGGTTTAATAATAATTGATGGCCGTCTATTATAGAAATGACTAGACATTTTGAAACTCCGTATGCTATTTCTGTAACCTAACAGTTGTCACCCTGAGTGGCGCCTAAGATGCCTTGATAAAGAAGGGGGCTCTCCATGTCAACTATTGAATACCGAACTTCAATTTAAATACAAGCCCTAAAATATGCTCGTTTTAAAGTAACATAGGGTTATATACTTTCGCATAAATGTGTATTTTTTCAAAGATTCTAGTGCACGGAGTACGGGAAAATTGTTGTAAAAAATCTATCACGTCTAGTTTTAAAAATAGTTATTAAATACTTAAAATAATAATAACATGAGATATAAAAATAAAAATAATAAAAGTGATTGGTTTTATTCTTCTTTTTATAATTTCCTTGAACTGCTTCTCTTAAAATAGATCAGCAGTAGTTCCCTAACATGCTTTTGTGCCTAAAACCTTTGCGTCTGTCTTCGAAAAGTTTAAGGCCTTGGTAAAAATGCTGGCCCTGTTCGTCACCCAAGTTTTCAGGAAAAAATCCAGGTGTAAATGGAGAAGATGTATTTCCAGAGATATGTCCACACCCATTACATGAAAGTCTTTTAAGGAAGACCCGTAAGAAAAAACCCAAAATTTTTATTATTGATTTTAAAGTAATGAATTTTGGTGTACTATTTAAGAATTTTTTTGTAAGGAATAATTACCAAAAGAATTCACTTTTTATTAAAAAGTATATTTTTTATGGGGATTTTTATGATTTTTTTTTTTTTTTTTTGTCGAAAAATACACTTTTTAAAATTACTACTCCTCATTCAATTTTCAATATTTTGGTATTACTAAAATTTCTTAAATAGTGTTATAGTATATGGAAAAGACCTAGGAGAGATATTTTTTATTTTCTATTTTAATCAGTCAAAAAAAAAAAAAGAAATAAATTACGCATGGCAAATTTCCTTAAATTCGTTATAATTTTCATGTTTACCAATATGAAGAGAGACCTTCCCTCTTAAAATGTTATTAACTGTACCTAACTTCGTTTAATAGTGTAATGGCTATTTCCATGAGTACTTGTAGTGTAAGTCACAGGCTACGATTTTTGGCTACCAGTATTATAGAACGAAAAAAATGTGATTAATTTTATTGGCACATTCTCATTAATTGAATAAGGCCAAGCAGACTTTTCTAAAATAACGGTGGCTAACAAGTATAGCAATTAATAAGTTATGTGACTTACACTACAGAACCCATGGAATTAGCCTAATATAAAAGTAAACAAAGATGTGTGCTTTTTAAATGGCCGCTAGTCCTTTAAACTCTAGTGAATACAATTAAAAAAGAAGCTCATTTGATACCTGTTCCAAGTGTCCCCGAAATTTTGCATGGATATTTGCAAATATGTATATTATCGTTTTCTGGGATATTTTTTTTTTTTTTTTTTGAACTTTTGATGATTTTTGGCCGAAAATGGGGTTTGGGTCTCCCTTAACAAAACAACAAAACTTTTATCATAGTTTTCCTCTTTATAATTTCCTGAGAATCCATGAACGTTTTTCTCACATGGATATTGTAAGACAAAGGCTTTGACCCAATCTTCTCCATGTTCCATTGGGCCCCCTTCTCCTGTAGCAAATTTTCGCTGTTTATTATAGTAAGTTTTAAAATTTAAAAACTTTAAAATTTACAATTTTCAAAATATCTTTACGTGTTGGTGAAAAATGAAAATCGATTTCGGAGTGAATGGCCCCTAATTTGCAGTAAAAAATATGTTCCAACTTTAAACAGCTGTTATTCGGCCAATTTTAATCGTAGAATAATGGGACTTTCTTTGTCTCACTATTCAGTGCAACAGGAAAATATTATTAAATAAAACTTATAAGACCGAAGACCACGGAAAAATTTAAATTTCTTAATTTTTAAATAAATGATATTATTGACCCAAATCACTTGAAAATGTTTCTTTACCTCTTTCCTATTTTTGTAATCGGAACTGCACCATATGCCCAAAGCTGACCGGCCACTTGCGATTTTAGACGTTTTCTTAAATATCTAGAAAAATTCCTGAGGAATTATCCTCAAATCTCATTATGTAAATATAATAGTACAGGTCACACATTTCCGTGAAGATTTTATTTCGAAACACCATAGGGGACCGTCAACAAATTGAAAAAAAATTAATATATTTTGGATAACTCTGGCAAAACTAATGTAGCAAATGACTCAAACTGTAGAATTTGATTAACCCATTCGTGGCCACGACCTTTTGCGCAAATTTTATTCGGTTGGCACCACTATTTTTAAAAGAATTAAGTTTAGTTCATTAATTACGAAAATGTTTCAATTAAATAAAATAAAGATTGCTGTTCTTTTTTACAGGTGTCAAAAACAGTGCTACATGCAACTTTTGAAGCGTCCCTAAAAAGGGACGCTAGGCACTAATGGGTTACTTTCTACAATGAATGGGTCTAATCGACCCATAACTATAATTTGCTTTATACGATTCGAACCAGAACTTTTTTCATAAATAAAATTAAATAAGAGATCCAGAGAAATAAGTCAATTAAGTATATTAAAATAGTTTAAATAACAATTCTGGTGTGAAATGTTTTTATCAAGATTGAGTAAAATTTGAACAAGGTAGGAAGGTTAAGTGGCTTATTGTAAAAAACTGTGCTCATTTTATGTCGATAGCATGTATACTCGTAGAGAATTTAAGGTTTTTATAAAAATAGTTTTTTGCTTATAATTTGCAGAGTTCTTACTATAAAGTGGTATTCTTTTCTGAAAATATGACAAACATTGCACATAAAAGCCTGCATTCAGAATTAAAAAATAATAAAAATTGTATGAAAAATGAGAAAGTTTACTAAATAATATTTCACTGCGGATGCGTCAATGATATCAAAATTTCGTTTGCATATTATATTAGCTAAATGTATAGAGCAACTTTTGCAAAAATCTCAAAATCAAAGCTTGAAAATTCTGAAAGTGATCATCTATAGAATAAGCTAAAAATCCGTTATCCCCGAAATGAAGCAAAAAAAACGAGGGGTTTTATCCAAACGTAGTAGTACGTCCCATATTGTGTATTCTATATTGACACTAATGAATGGATATATGGATGCAACCACTCATCTTTTTGCTTATTTTGGTAATAACGGATTTTCAAATTATTCTATTGACATAGGTGCCAACCTGACATCAATCATTCGTAATACATGCGTTAATTTGACCCTGGTTTAATGAGTTTCGAAAGAGAATTTTTTCAAAGAAATGAAATTAAGTACGTTCCAGTAACAATCCTAAAATTAAATAAAGATTCGTGAAATATATTTTCTGGTTTGAAATGACGTTAACCTGGATCAAACTAATCCAGGTATTACGGAAGATTAGTTTAAAGTTGGCAGCTATGTATTGACGATTATTTTCAGAATTTTGAAGCTATGATTTTGAGACTTTCACAAAGGTTGCTCTATACATTTAGCTAACATAATATGCAAATAAAATTTTGATACCGTTGACTCGTGCGCAGTGACAAATTATTTAGTAAACCTACTCATTTTTCATACAATTTTTATTATTTTTTAATTCAGATCACAGGGTATTGTGTGCAATGTTTTTTTCTCATATTTTCAGAAAAGTATATTATTTTATATTAAGAACTCTGCAAATTATAAGCACTAAAACTTGGCAAAGATTGGGACTGTTTTTATAAAAACCATAAGTTCTACATGAGTATACATGCTATCGACATAAAAATGAACACAGTTTATTACAGTATGCCACTTAATTATAATCTACAGTTTGAGCGCTTTTACTACTTTAGGTTTGAGAGGGTTATGCAACAGATATTCAATCTTTTTTAATTTGTTGTTGGTTCCCTAATAAAATTTCGGAAAAAATTCTTCAGGAAAATGTATGATTTGTACTATTATATTTACACACTTAACCCTTCACTGCATGGTGTGCCATATATGGAACATACCGATAAAACCCTTCTATTTTCTTAATGATCTTAAATTTAGGTTATCTGAGCTTTGTAGCATATGTAAAACATTCAAACAAAGAGTTTTGTACCACTTTTACGCATTTGATGGCTGTACCTAATTTGTTAATAAGTTTTTATTAAAAAAAAAAAAAATTCCAGTCTGCATCGTACTCAACCGCAAAATTTGCTTCAACTTTTCCACCCAAAAATATTGAAAGTATCCGCAAGATAAAATTTTAGCCATTATAGTATATCATATATTTGTAATTAAAGCTGCTTAAAACTAAAATTTTTCAGTACATCAGCTTGAAATCTTGTTTTTGTGTTTGTGCCAGATATGGAACATAGAGCTAAAGCTCATAAAACATTCTAATGAAAAATGGCGTGCAAATGGCTAACAAAAGGTTAAAGCAATGCAATATTATTTGCATCTGATAATGATGATCAGTCTTTTGGAATTTCTGATGATAGTTGGGATGATTCAACGCACATTCCAGCTTTAAAAATAACTGAAAATGCTATTTCTTCATATGAATCAGACGTTGACTGCAACAAATGTGATCCAAGAAATTGATTCATCTGCCACAGGAGATAAATTTTCGTAATCAATATTAAAGACGTTTTTAATTTCATTAAAAGTACTGTATACAAGTTAAAATCAACAAGTGAAATTCAACAATATTGAAGTCAGATTTTTTCCGCTGGCGAGACATTGTTATGTGTCAGGAGTATATGTGAGGGCATCAGCATGTGGGGGAGGATTGAATTTCTAAACTAAGAAAATTTTCAAATTATCAGTGTAGTTACATGTAAATGTTCTCGACGAATGCTTCCCTCTCCCTGACACTCTGAATACAACACTGAATATATATATAATGAGAAGTATCAATTTAGAGAAAAATTGTTTATTCTTTCAGATGCTGCAGATATCCCTGCTGGACCCAGTGTTGTTGAAAAAAACTCACAAGGGAAAGACAAATACCTAAAGCTCAAATAAAATATAGAGGAAGCAATTCCTTAAGTGCAGAAATTATAGCTCTGGAGACTCCCTATCAGTTTTTGGCTTTTTTAAAAGTCCTGAACTTTTGAATCTTATTTCAGAAAAAGAGACTTAGGTACAGTATAGGGAAGGATTCTTCTCAAACTTTAAAAGTTTCCATTACGGATATTGCTGGAATAATGTTTTAGGTAATAAAATAATTAAAGAGACAATGTCTGTCAATGAATTCGAAAAAAAATCTGACAATTTTCACATTTTAATGACAATACTAAAGAAATTCCTAAAGGCATGAAGGGCCATGATAGACTTATTGAATTAAGGTCTCTAATAGAGTGTATCAGGGCAGTTGTATATGTTATATACAGTGATGCCAGATGGGCTACTTTTTTTAAATTCAGATTCTTGATTGGCACCACTTTTTACAAATGATAAAATGTGCTTTATTCAATGACATAACAATCAAGGCAAAAATAAAAGGTAGTTTACCGTTTCAAAAAAGTGGTGCCAATCAACAAATCTGAATTTTAAAAAAGTAGCCCACTGGCAACACTGGTTATATACCACTTGATTTGGATCAAGATTCGCAGCAGAAGCTTTTAATTAAATTTTATGTTTCTAACTTTGGAAAAAAAAGTTTCAAAATTGATTTCTTCATTTAACTTTTTTTTAGGATATTTCGGTGTGAATTTAACATTATAGAAAAACAATTGCTCACCCCTCAAAGGGTTAAATACCTGCTATAAAATTTTAATACATATACTATTTTTGTATATATGATACACCTGTATTGTTAGCTTCATGACACATTTGGTACAAAAATGAAAATATCTCATTGTGTGTTTTGGTACACATAAGGCACATACCACAAAAACCCATATTAAATATATATATATGAAGTCAGAATTTTTTTTCCTACATTTGTGACTACCTAAAGTAATCAAAATATTTTTTTAGTACAGAAAAGAAAAATCGTGCAGTGGAGGGTTAAAGTTTCAGGATAATTCCTCATGTATTTTTCTAGATATTTAACAAAATGTCTAAAATCGCAAGTGGACGGTCATCTTTGACCATACAATATATATGTCTATGATTAACGTCTTAGGAATTAACCATTGGACACCGTTGAGAGTGTACATACTGTATAGAAGAAAATAAAAAATCTGACGTAATAGATTATTTTCAAATACCTTCTTTCATTAGAAAGCGGTAGTATAATAAGAAAATGGGGGTTTGATTAAAAGTATATGAAAAAAGCTTAAATTTGTAAACCAGTGTAATTAATGTCTAGAAAACTTATCGTACGAATTGCAGAAAAATTTGTTTTAGGCTAATTGAAGGGTGTAGAATTCATTTAAGCTGTCTGAATTGGGTAATGCTATTGAAAAAAAAATTATGGTTCGTTTTAATATGTAGATGGCGCCTAAGTAAATTTGATATACGTCATTTAAAGGTAGACTTTATTTTCTTCATTTTGTACCAGTAACTTTCTTCTACGATAAATTTTGCAGAGTTAATAAGGAGTGTTTACTTTCTTTTTCCACGACTGTACAGTAAAAAATACATGCATTTCCAGGAAGTTAACAAATGTTTTTTAATACTTTGTATTGCATAACAATCAACACTGAATCATTGCTGCTAGATATCTCAAAAATTTGAAAGCTTATTTAAGTTTGTACTGCTGGAGATTTTTTGGCAATATAAATTAGAAAGGTGTTAAGATTAAGATTATGTTGATTAAATAGTCCTGACATTAATTTTCAATATGCTATACTTTTAAAATTTTTATATCGCATTTGGGTCCTATAATTTTCATTCAGAAACGAAATTCCTTCATTTCACAGGTGAAATAGAACAAATTCCATTCATCTACGATCAAAACTCACTAAGCTATTGAGCTTTACGAAATTTTGGAGTTATCTGGAACTAAAAACAGAAAAACACATTTTTAGTTCAAGAAACCTTCGAAATTTCATATAATTAAAAGTACTATAACCCGGTGAACTTGTATGTAAAAAAAAAATTGAATCCTTGCGGATGTACTTGTCAGATCATAAGCAGGGATGAGATTTCCGCTTTTTTGGACACCAGTAAAATCTTGGAGAAAATGTTGTTCTCTTAAATCACAAAAATGTTCCGATTAAATAATATAGCATTTTCTCTAAGATTTTACTGGTGTGCAAAAAAGCGGAAATCTCATCCTTGATCATAAGTAACTTTTTTCTATGCATAACTCTCAGGAAACAGAGACCGTACAAAAATTTAAATAGTGTAAGTTTTTGAAAATTAATTTCAGGACTCAACAGAAGTTAACCCATTCGTGCCCAGCATCTTTTGCATAAATTTTATTTGGTTGGCACCACTATTTTTAGAAGATTTAAGTTTAGTTCGTTAATCACGAAAATGCATCATTTAAATAAAATAATTATTGCTTTTCTTTTTTACTGGTGTCAAAAACAGTGCTGAATGCACCTTTTGAAACGTCCCTAAAAAGGGACACTAGGCACTAATGGGTTAAGGTAATCCTAATATATACCTTATTATGATTTTATTGTAATTTACATTGCCCACCTATGTCCAACAGATAAAAATTTAAATCGAGTTTCAAACTTTTTGCGATATATTTTATATTAACATTCCACACTGAAAATGGATTTCCCGATTCATTAATGCATTTTAGATATGGCAGCAGAAGCGCACCTTTTTTGTTCTTTAAAATGAATCGATTTTCGGATTTGTATTTAGTTTAACATTCAACAGTTTTCAAAAGCTGAAAACTCTGCTGATTCATTCTATAAACTGTATGCATGAGACTGAAACATTATACATTTGAAACTAAGTAATGAATAGATTTAAAGTCATGAAAGCGTAATATTATTTTTCATGCACAGTGTTACCTGTGCCAAAATCATTCATTTTTAGTCAGTTTTAATTAAATTAAATCAAACCAAATAATTAAAATATTCGTCAAAAGGTTATTTATTGAAATATTTTTAATAAGTTTATGTATACATGCATATGATGATGTGATTGACAAATCACTATATCTCATTATTTATCTTCTCTTTTTTAAATTAAAATTCCCCTTTCAAAGTTAGATTCAAGAGGCTACTTCATTCAAATGAAAAGAGCCGTTCACTAATACTAATCCTATGGAAGAAATTAATAAAGATATTTCGGTTGAATTTCAATATATTTTAATGATTTTTATTACATTGGATAGTTTAGATCGATTAGTATGCAGGCCGTTTTTTAATTTATTGATTTTGTTTACAGATATTTTTTATGGGGACACTTTCATTTTCGGAACCGGTTTGGAAAGCGAAACATCGTCATAAAAAATATCTGCAGCCAAAATCGAAAATTAAAAAAACGGTCTGCATTCAAATCAATCTCAGCTATCCAATGAAAAAGAATCATTTAAAAACATTGAAATGCAACCGAGATATCTTTATAAATTTCTTCCATAGGATTAGCATTAGCGAGCAGGTCTTTTCATTTGACTGAAGTAGCCCCTTAATCTAAACTTCCTTTCTATTTAAAATATATCCATTTCATCTACTCCTTTGCTTCGTTTTTGCTCTTCTTCTAAATATATAACATTCACTTTAACTTTCCAAAGTTTGCACAAAGAAATAAAAAGAATATATATATATTTTTTTCTCATACTAAAATCTTTGAACAAAGCTCTTCATCCGTTAACGAATAAATAAAATAAGATATTCTTTCACCATATACTCTTTTTCGACAGTAATTTAAACATTTCTTATTAATACTAAGATTGATAGTCAATACAAAAGATTATTTCGGTCTCAAAGATCTACACAGTTAAAAAAATCTGTAAAGTTTCCCAGGAAAGTGGGATTCCTAGAGCTTTTTATGTAACGGCAACAACGAAAATTCATGTAACAGACACAAGTTTGCACTGAAAAAAAATCTATAGGATTACTAAGAGTTTTTTTGAAAACTGGGATTCTTAGAATTTTTATGTAACTGGTACCCGAGTTACTGATAAAGTTTTAGTAAGATTATTACAATTTTAGTAGATTCTTTTGTAAATCTACAGATTACTGTGGCTTTTCAAAAATTAGTTTCATAAATTTACGTTTTCTTTTCTTCCTTCATCTTTATTTTATTTTATTTTATTTTATTTTATTTTATTTATTTTTTTGTACAGTGTACAAATAAAATTCTAGTAAGCATACAGATTTATGTAACTTTGCATCTGTAGAATTACAGATATATATGTATATATCTGTAATACATTAGGGATGAGATTTCCGCTTTTTTTGACACCAGTAAAATCTTAGAGAAAATGTTGATATTTTAAGTCACAAAAATGTTCCGATTTAATAATATAGTATTTTCTCTAAGATTTTACTGGTGTGCAAAAAAGCGGAAATCTCATCCCTGATACATACATACCCTAATTTCCTGCGTATAATCCGCGGATCAAACAATCATTTTTCGACCCAGAAATTTTATTAAATAAAATATAACTTTTCAGATCGCCGTAAATATTTGCCTTCATTTACGAAATAAAATTTCTGGGTCGAAAAAGAATTGTTTGATCCGCGGATTATAGGCAGGAAATTAGGGTATATATATATTACAGTGTACTATATTTGTATTAGAAAACGCATAACTAATGCATTTGTTTCTAAATATAAATTTCCTATTGCTCAGCTTTGGAATCGTATAAGTAGTACAGAGAAATTTTGATACGCCGATTACTGGTTGCCTGACTATATTATAGCATGAAATTCCGATTAAATAATGTATTCTTTGAGGTTATAATAATCCATGTTTGAACATTTTGGCTGGATTCACTGGCAATAATATCTGACAACTATTCATTTACTTTCTTACCGTCGGGCTCGTAACGTTCCCATTCAGATCGGGTTCCTATATAACACTGCATTTATCTGTCTATTTTTATGATAAATAAAGGTAAAATGAAACATTCAAAGAGACTGTCTTTTTATATTTATCAAATAATCAAAAACCTTAAAGCCTCGATTTTCATAAAATTTTATCTACAACGCTAAATTTCGACCGAACCATCACTTAGTACCGCAAGAATTTATAATTACGAGAGATCTTCATTATAATATGTCTGAAAATAAAAGTATATAATATCTAAGTTAAAATAAAGCGGTAGAAGTGTTTTTGATCATTTAAATTACGTTTTAAATAAAGTTCACTTACATGACTTTTTAAAGATATACGTTTAATATTTTGCTAAAGATATATGTATGCATAAATATATAGCATTTCTGATGTCGAAGATTCAACGTGCACAGTGACTGATAAGATATCGTTTCAAAGGATTTTTAACAATCTTCTAATATAGTATACTCACATTTCGTAGGAATGTATTGATGTAAAATCTGTCGTTTACGTATGTCGTTATGAGTCGTTAACGTTCGTCGTAACATCTCCTTGTTTCGTTAAATTATTTCGCTGTTTGATAAAAAAATTTCAGTTAATTAAAAATTATTAAAAAAAAGTATCAACATATAATTTCAATGATTGCAGTTTAAAATCCATGCACGGATCCACTATTGTTCGATTATTTTTTATTAAATGACTATTGGTATTCTATCAAAAATTGCAAAAGAATCTTGCTAGCAAAACTAATCTTTTTAATCTGCGCAATTACTAAATCATATGAGGAAATGCAATAGTGTCTGTCATTTTATCTTCTATGTATTATACTGAAAGAAGGATAAATCAGTGAAACCAGAGCATAAATGAAGGGTTTGGTGCAAACAGCAGGTAGCTCTATTTTCACACTTTTGTTAAGGTTAAAAAAATTTTAAAGTTTTGCCAAAAGTATTTTTTCTACTCTGCATTACTCCATACATTTATAAACGTTTGCCACCAATACTATCCAAAAATACCTGTTCTGAATGTTTTTTTTTTTTTTTAACAAAGAAGTCGGCATCTAAAAAATGTCAAAATGGAGCTACCTCTTTTTTTCAGCAAACCCTTCAACTGATAATTTCATATTTTTGATTTGTGAAAAGTAAACTCTAATGTACATGCGTTTATAAATTGTAATGCATAATTTGGATTTCCCAAGTCAATTTTTAGCGTCGAAATGCATCAGGGTGTGATTTTGTGTTTATCTATTTTTTAACACTAAAACAGCCGGGTATTTTAATAAAGTTTTATAAAATGTGTTTCGCACCAGAATTTTAATTTTACACTATTTAACTTATTTAATTAGTCTATTTTTGTACTGCATATATTTAATATATCTTATGAAGTAAATTCTGGTTAGAATCGGCTATTATCATTCTGGCAGGGGTCATTTTGACCCCTAATGGCGGTTCTAGTGTTAAACGAAGGTGGGTGGTTGGGGTAGGGGAGTGCTAGTCTGATTCTAGTGACAATGCCTCTGTTTTTAAACTTATTATTTTTAAATAACTCAACGTTTTTTATGTCACATAGGTAGTATATATGTTTTTAAATGTACAGTGTGTCCCACCGAAATAAAGCCACCATGGTTTTGTACCGTAAGTCGAAAGGAAACAAACCAACGGGAATAAAAGAAACATGAGAAACTTTACATACAAATGCATATTTACAAGGAATAACTCACTCTCTGCCCCAACTAGGTACGAAAAAAATGAATGTATAAAAAAAGGGGGATGGAAAGTGTCCCGCCGAAATAAAGCCACTACTGTTAATAACCAATATATTCACCATGTTTATATATGACATTGAATGTACGATTTGATATATCATTTAGCGATCTCTGGAATACAGTAGCATCAGTATTATCACAGGCTTCAATGATGGCGGCCTTCAGTTCCTCCATAAACTTAAACTGTCAGCCATTGGCCTACTCAGGTGTACTGCGGATACCGACGCATTTTCTTGAGGGTTGAGATGCGAGTACTGGTCTGGCCATTCCATGAGATGCAACCAATTATCCAAACACCATTCCTAAAAGGATTTTACAAAGGTCATGGTAGCACTGTTATGCTGAAAAATCGAATTTAGGTTGCATATTCTCTCAGCAAATAGCAATAAATAGATTTCTAGCATTTCTTGGTAATCAGTAGCTGACATGGATTCTAAGTGAAAAGCTAGGTTAAGTTTATCACCATAATCGAAGTCTAAAAACACCATTAATAAGTATCCACATATCAGCCCATGTTGAACGCTATCCAAAAGCAAAGCAGAGTTGATGGGACTAAATATCATAAAACTTGGATGGACCAGTGGTGTTTTGTTTTATTTTCAGATAATAAAGAAATTAGTTTGGATGACTCAGGCAGTCTTGCTTTCTATTGGCAGGACATGAAGAAAGGAGAGAAAACTTTCTCCAAAAGAAAGCAAGATGGAGGCTTATTAATAGTGTTGGAAGGCTTTGGCTAAGGTAATAAACTTAACCTGGCTTTTCTCTCAGACCACATGTAGGCTTCTATTTACCACAATTTGCTAGAAACTCATTTATTATCAATTAGTGGTCTAAGTTTGATTTTCTAGCAAGATAACGCCTCCATAACCTTTGCAAAATCCTGCTAGGAATGTTTTTTGAACAATTGGGAGCATGTCATGGAATGACCTGCTTTGTACTTTCATGTCAATCTCCAAGAAAACATGTGGATTATTGCACAATATGTGTAGTGTAGAGCTTTAAATGCCAATTGCAGACAGTTCAAGATAGTGGCAGAACTCAGCGCCACCACCATTAAGGTCTGGGATAATATTAATGTTACGGTCTTTCTGATATTAGTAAATGGAATGTCTGCAAAAATGATGTATATTCGATCGTATATTCGAAGTCAAATTTAACCCTTTGAGCTCTGGTGGGTAAATTTCTACAAAATAACAAATGTCACATTGGCACCAGTATCTTTCAAACAAAATTTTCTATTTACGATATATATGAAAAAGAGCACTAAACGTTTTTTAAATAAATTTGGTCGAATATTCCGGTGCGAATGTGCATTTTGGAATTAAAATTAAGTGGTAGAAAATTCAACCATCGAAGCTCAAAGGGTTAAGCATGGCGAATATATTTGCCATTAACCTCTTGATTACGGTGCTGGGACATAAGTCGTCCCAGAGACTATTATTTTAATCGATTCTCACCACATTTTGAAAACTATTCACTATCATAGATTTAAATCAGAATAATTTTATAAGTAATATAATATATAGGAATTATTTTTTAAATTACGGTGCGAGCAAATACAATAATAGTCGCCAGACATAGCCCGTTATCAAAAGGTTAATAGTAGTGGCCTTATTTCAGTAAGACTCAATTCCACCTTCCTCTTTTTTTACACATTTATTTTTATCTCCCCAAGTGAGCAAGGTGTGAATTACTCCTTGTAAATGTGCATTTCTACATAGACTTTCTTAAAGTATTTATTTCCTTTTCATGGGTTTGCTTTTTGTATAATTACGGTACAAAATCACGGTGGATTTATTTCGGTGGAACACAATGTATTTATGTAATACATATACATTTTGGAAGTTTTTCGAGCAAATAAAATTAATTTTACATATCCGTGAATTTTCTCGCAAATTGTGGAAGGCTTCGGTCATGTTGTTTTCCTCACAGAATTACCCTATTTCTTTTCAATAATCTAAGAGTTAAATATAAGAAGAATTTTAATGATTATCCAGCTATATTAGTACTGGGTATTTCTCTTTAGTACTTATTATTTTTTATGAAAATTAAGCATTAAGAGCCTTTAATTATCCATTTATTTATGTATAATAGTTCCGTAATAGCTACGTAACAATTCTGAATAAAAATATTTTTAGGAAACATAAAAGAATACAAACATTAGTCGAATAAAATTTCCCATACGTCGATGCTAAAAAAAACTTCTTTCTTTCCTTTTCTAATTAGATCATTTCTTCAATATATTTTAGCATATTTTTTACATGGGAGTCGATGAGAACGGCTTGGAGCAATTGAAATCCATCATTCATAAACGAGTTTTCTATTTTAAAAAATTTAACATTAAATGTGCTCGGCCTTACATAAGTTTTATTTATTTATTGCTGAAAATATTCCTTGTAAATTCAGTCATTTATTGCATTCGGTGTAATTTTTTAGGTTTTTTAACCGATACAATAAAAATATATATTAATATTTAGATAGAGTTTTTAAAATTTAGGTTCCATTTCCCCCTCAGAAATTATTTATTATTAAATTATATTCTTCAACAGAAAATATAAATAAAGAAAATAACACTTGAATTTATAAAATTTTATTAAACATTAAATTTATATTTCATGAAAGAGGATAAAATTTCAGTAAAACTTTCGACAAATGGCATTTTTCCCACGACTGCTTTCATATAGAATTTTTCTTTTGCATTATCCTTGAATTTGAGTGATGGTGGCTAAAAAGTTATGAATAATTCAGATTTATTTCTTTTTGAATATATAAAAATATATACAAGGATTTGAATTATGCGTTACCTACCAAATTCTGTAAAAGATCCTCTGTCTGTTGTGTAATCACTCTTATCTTTGATTTCTTTCTGCCAGATATGCCAATAATGTAATTAAATTCAACTAGAATGAAGAATTTCGAAAATGTGCATGAAATCTAAATTTCATTTTTGAGATAGCTGACAAGGTATTGTGACACATTGCATTTTTATGGGAAAATAACATGTGTACAGAGTATTTCTAAATAAATAAATAAATGCTAATCTATCAATTTAATTATAAGATGTAAAGTAACTTATTTATATCATATTAAAGAGACAATTTACCTCAAAATCAATCAAAAAATCGATTTTGTTTTGAGTTTTGAGTTTGAGTGAACAGTGTTTTGAGGTCTATAGCTACAATGGCTGTCACCTCGAATGATCCATAATGCACAGAAACAAATACAGAACACTTTATTATAACAGTAAATACAGTACATACATTTTAATACACATCACAGGGACAACACAGACACCCATGCCGCTAGCTGGACTCGAACCAGGGTCCAGCGGTGTGGGAGGAGCTGACGCTACCAACCACCCCACTGGGTCGGCCTTTTTGTTTTTAAATATTAAATAAAATCCTGTTTAATTGTAAATATTTTGACACCACTTCCTCATTTTTACCCAGTTGACAATTATATCGCGAGATATTCCAAATTTTGTTTATACACCCAGCGCAACTATCGAAATTAAATCTTTGAATGCCTTTTTTCTCCATTTTCATATTTTCTTCACTTTGATGTTTAAAAATGCAAAGAAGTTTTTGTATTTGAGATAGAGATTTTAATTTTTTGTACATGTTTTTTAATATATGTGATACATCTGCGCATGGAATTAGCCTTCAGGTTTTCTGCTATTTTAAAAAATAAAAATAGATAAAGATATCCTAAATTTCATTGTTTCACAATATATATATATACAGGGTGTCCGAAGAGTCTGGAAACGGTCGAATAACTCGAGAAATACATATGAGATTGAAAATCGTAAATATACGTGCTAAATATTTTTAAATAAGCTACTCAGTGATACCAAATTTGACCTTCGTAACCGACCCCCTGGGGGTCAGAGGGGGTTCAACTTTAAAATCTTAAATTATAACCCCCATTTTTTATTGCAGATTCGGATTCTACGGACAAAAATACGTAACTTTTGTATTTCATGTTTATTTCGAATCCTCGTTTATCACGGTGTAATAGAGCATATTAAATCGGTACATATTTCGGCTTTTCCAACGGGATTTTCCCTAATCGAAACTAATTGGGGAGAATTTATGACATCAAATTCTTCGTCTTTTGCCAGAATAGCGTTTCCTGAAAATCACCCTTGCCGATTATTTCGATAGTGCTACACACTTAAAAATTTGACCCATTTGCTGCAGCGTCACTCCACCGCTTTTATAGAAAACGATTACTTTACTCTGTTATGAAGCATTCTCATTGGTCACAAAAGAGATATTCTATAATAGCTGTGGAGTGACGCTGCAGAAAATGGGAAAAATTTTTAACAGTGTAGCACTACCGAAATAATCGCCACGGGTGATTTTCAGGAAACGCTATTCCAGCAAAAGACGAGGAATTTGACGTCAAAAATTCTGCCCAATCAGTTTCGATTAGGGAAAATCCCGTCGGAAAAGCCGAAATATGTATCGATTTAATATGCTCGATTACACCGTGATAAACGGGGATTCGAAATAAACATCAAATACAAAAGTTACTTATTTTTGTCCGTAGAATCCGAATCTGCAATAAAAAATGGGGGTTATAATTTAAGATTTCAAAGTTGGACCCCCTTACCACCAGGGGGTCGGTTGCGAAGGTCAAATTTGGTATCACTGAGTAGCTTATTTAAAAATATTTAACACGTATATTTACGTTTTTCAATCTCATATGTATTTCTCGAGTTATTCGGCCGTTTCCAGACTTTTCGGACACCCTGTATATATATATATCAGTTAAAATATTTATACTAAATATAATACTTGATGTATCTAATAATTCATTCGCAGTCTTGTCTTATACATTTGAAAATCTTTAAAGGAATGAAGCAAAAATATCAATGTTTAAAAAATCAGTAAAGATTTTTAAATTTTCAAATTTTTGTTAATTTTTGTTAAATTTTAATTAAATGTGCAGCTAAATATTATTTTTTCAAAATTTACTTTTACTTGAATATTGAAATTCAGTCCTTTCACCATTTGAACCCTATATTTTAAAATAAACAAAAATGTTAAGAAGGTAAACTGCTCTCTTAAATTGTATATTTTCATTAAAAAGATTCAATAACGAATTACATTATTGTTTTAACAAACAGGCATCCAAACAATCATACTTTCTTTTCCTCTATCAAAAATTTATTAAATTACATTCATCAACAACAAATATGCACAGAGGTCCGCGAACTGAACATCAGTATTTTTTTAACAGAAAATTTCATGATACGTTTCTACAGAATTCAACTTCCAAAGGTGGTTTCTTGGCAATTTGCAAGAGAAATCTATAAGGAAAATTTCTCTAAGAAAATTGTGATGATCAGTTGGCGGACCATTTGGGAACCCTGCACAGAGAAGGGCAAATTTGAAACAATCAAATTTTATTAACACTAGAACCGCCGAACTCAATTTTTATAAAAAGCGTTTCTCACTAGAATTTTAATTTTAAACTATTTAACTTATTTAATTAGTCTATTTTTCTGCTGCTTATATTTAACATATCTTATGAAGAAAATTCTGGTTCGAATCGCCTATTATCAATCTGGTAGGGGTCATTTTGACCCCTAATGGCGGTTCTAGTGTTAAAAATAAATTATTATATTTATTTTAAATTTTATGAAAGAAATTACATTTGTTTTATGTTTATAGCTGATATGCTTTCAACGGCAACATTCAATTTTGTCATTATAAATAAATTCTATTCCTCCGAATTCGTCAAAATACAAATATCAATGAAAATCATGCGATTAGATTCAGATGAATGATTATTTTAAAATGAGCATAGTTAAGGGCATGTATCCAAATTCAAGTTTGTCCGCGATTACCAGAATTCTATAGAATAAATAGGTCACTTCTACTAATGTATTTTTTGCCAATATGACAATTTTACTTACTTAATATTTTCAGCTATCATTATATATGGTCAAATCTTCTTCAATATTCATTTTAAAATATTTACAAGAGTGGAATTATCAGATTTTAAAATGTATATGTATCTGTAATTATAACAATATTGGAATATAAGAATATGATTGGAATTTCATAGGTGTTTTTATAAAGCTGTTTCTCAAGTTTTTATTTCATTTAACTCGCTCTTTTCTAAATTTATTGGAAGAATATAAGCGAACACAAAATTTAAGTATCTAAAGATCATTATTATTGGATTAAAAGCATCTACTACTTATTTTTAAATACAATTTCTAATTCATATACAATAGTTATTAAAAGATTAAATTAGCATTTTAATGTAACAATAAAATGCTTTCTTATCAATATTTCAGTGTAATATTGTAAACAATTCAACAATATTTTGTAAATTCAATTAATAAATATAATAATTATCTCAGAGTACTACATTCTGAATATATGATATTAATGTAAAATCTTTTTTACCAAACATTTGTACATATAAAATGTAAGAATTCCATTAATTGTTTGAGGTAAATTCATCATCTGCAGTCAAAAATAAGAATTTTAATTAAAAAGGAAAAACAATCATGTATCTTTCTATTTTATCGATTATGTTAAATGAATAATTTCATGATTATAAAACCAAGTTAAGTGGTGTAAGCTTTGCTCTCTGAATCATATTAATCTGATCTTCACAATCTCTTTCATTAAAATTAAACTTCAATCAAATGTTAACATGCTATACAAGGACAAACTGGTCAATATAATAAAGATAAAAACAACTAGTGGCAGCCATTTGGTACCGAATTTTGAAAATACAAAATTTATCTAAATAAATATATTATTATGCTGAATAATAACAACTATCTGGGGGTATTACAACATGGAATGGAAATTTAAAAAAGAAGTAGCAGAAAATTATGTGCAGATTAGTTGACAAATAACATTTTCAAAGTGGTCAGTTAAACCGATGGCATTGAGCTCATAAGCTATTCGTAGTAATTGCATATTATACTGATATTTTAAAAAATAATGCTCTTCGAAAAAATTAAAAAATCGATAAAAAAATATATTTAGCTAAATTAACCCTTTGAGTTCAGTTTTCTACCACTTAATTTTAATTATGAAATGTCACAATGCATCGGAATATGCGACCAGATTTATTTGCAAAAGCTTTAATACATTTTTTTTCCTTGCGGATATCCTAAACCGAATTTTTTCTTTGGACAATACTGGTGCCAATGTGACATATGGAAGTTTGAAGAAATTCGCCCACCAGACCTTAAAGGGTTAAGAAGATTAGCTTCCCTCTTTGTGCTTAACCAATGATCATTTAAATCAAGTCAGGGAAGCTCCTTGTCAGAATAAACCGGTATACCGAAAATGAAGTAAATCGGATAATTCTGCATGAAAAACCATTTACCTAAGTTAAGGAGGAATTAGCCTTCTTTCATCCTCTTTATACTAAATCAATGAAGTTTCAAATCTAATCAGGGAAGCGTATTATCAGTATAAAACGGTATGCCAAAATTGAAACAAATCTTATAATTCTGCAAGAAAAAATCCCTTTATCTATTTAGAGGAGAATAGCTCCCCGTTATCCCCTTTATGCTTAACCAATGAACATCAAAAATGCATTCATGCATAATAATGAACATCAAAAATGCATGGGCACTTTCTGTGCCATGTTGTAATTAACCTATGTACCAAATTGAAGCAAATCGAATGTTTCTATCAAGAATAATCGCGTTACGTACATTGTATACATACATACGTATATACAGATCTTTTGGGCACATTAGTTCTCAAGCTTTGATAGGCTGTGAGCTAAAAATAAGACGGCAAAACATATCCCCAGAGTTACTAATAATTCACATCTTGAGCTTAAAATTTAAAACAGGTACCTGTTAATATGACGTATAGCAAGAATTTTTATGTAAAGCGTATCTAATTTCCATGACATTGATTCAATGTAGATTTTAATTTTTTGAGCTCTGGCGGGTAAATTTCTTCTAAATCACAAATGTCACATTGACACCAGTATGTTGCAAACGGAAAATTTGGTTTACGATATTCACACTAAAATGTATTAAACCTCTTTCAAATAAATTTGGTCGAATATTCCGGTGCCATTGTGACATTTCGCAATTAAAGTTAAGCGGTAGAAAATTCAACCATCAGAACTCAAAAGGTTAACAAAATTAGGATCGCTTAGAATAATTTACTAAGCATAAGAAAAAAAAACAGGTAGGAGTAAGATCGCGAAGCACTGAAATACAGTTTATGCTTTGTTTACATCGCATAACATACTTACTATCTAAGTTGATCTTAAATGAGTCATCGTTATCCAAGTGAATTGTTTCAATAAAATGAATAATTATATATTTTTTTTATTGTGATTTTCTGAACATCATATGTGGCGCCTTAAACCAGAATATTGACGTTTTTAAACCATACTTTTAAAAACTACTTGGAAGTACATTTTTTAAATTTACATGCACATAGCCAATTAGCGATTATCTTGTTAATATGCTAAGTACAAAAATCTCTCTCTCAGAAGAAAAATATTGCACGTATATTTTGGCCAAATATCATATACATGCCAAACATTGTAACCTTTGGCGATATCTGACAACTGATGTTATCTTGGTTCTGACTAAAAGAACGGCCACTTTCACTTTTTCTCTTGCCCCGGCTCTGCTGTAACCACCAGTAATTTACGCTGAGCGTCCTACTTTCTCGAAAGGGTGAAAATAAAACTTTACTTTAAAGAACCTGGCTGCATACTTCTCTTTTTATCGATCTACTTTTCACGGCATTGATGATAACTTGTAATAGTCAAATATTAAATCTGCAAGATACCGTAATTACCCAAGATTTCCATTACAAACTTTGGTGCTATAAGACCGTACTTAGCCCGACTAGAGGAGTATGGACGCTCATAGAATCCGGAGAAATCGCTGCTGTCTATAGCGGTTTCGCATCTTCTCTGCATGGCATGCGGTGTTTTCGAACAACTCAAGATTTATTGCTCCGTCGGTGCATCACAGGATTCGAGACTTATTCCTTCTTCTGTGGGTCGCATGGTGTTGGATGCGGCAAAAGAGGCTCGTCCCTCCCAGTATGACAGTTACTCAAGCCTTAGCCAGCTGGAAAAGTGATGTCAAATCAAAAGTTTTTTTTTTTTTCTTCGACCCTGATTGATCGACCTGCGTGGCTCCGTCCGCTGTCAACATTCATCATCGCGTTCGTATCTCGACGTGCTGCGGTCAACTCAGTGTCTTCGGCAGTTTTTTTTCTTTTCAATTTCGGCTGCAGTGCTCGTCATAATTGTTTGTGAATTCATCATGTGTGATATATGCTCCGGTCATCTCCGTGCTTTCAGTGGCGTCTATCAGCTGCAATGCGTGTCATAAGTGTGTGTGAAGAAAGATATCCAAAAAAATGTGATATCAACGAAAGTTTTGTTTTCTTTTCTCATCAGAATTTTCAACATACACAAAAAAAATAATAAATCCAAAAAAATTAGTAGCGATTAATGTGGCAATTAGTCGAGCACAAAAAAAAGAATTAGTGAAATATATGCAATGAGGTGTTTGTGATAAATAAGTCATCAATCTCACATGCAGAATTTTTCATTGAGAAATACGCAAAAATATTAAAAAAAGTGTGTGCCAATTATCTTTATTCCTTGAGTGCTTTCCGAAATGATTATCAATGGTACACACATAAGTTTTGAATGTGAAATATGCTTGTGATCCCTGTTGACAGGGATGCTAAAACAATATACACACAAAAAAAAAAAAAATTTTTTTGAATTTGTGCTCAAGCGAAATTTTATTACATCAATAATGCCACAACACTTAGATTTATGTTTTGCTATTATTATTGTTATTGTTTTATTTGGATACATGATTATTTAAATAACATTTTTTTTGTTCAGAGCATTCAAAAAAAATAGTAATAATGCTTTTTAATACTTATTTGATTAAACTTTATCTTACGGTATTAAAACATCTCAATTATAATCCTGTATCCAAGCATTAATAAGATACCCTTTATATTTTTATTATGCATACATACATTTTCTTACTCTTTAATCTAAAAAAAAAAGGTGATTTTTTTTCATAAAATTTTTTTTTTTTGATACAAAGTAAGTAATTTTCAATGTGATATTTTGTTCAGAGTCATGAGAGAACAAATAGATGTTTTCAGTAATAGATAAAAAAAATATAAGAGTAAGACATTTCTAATACTATCTCATTTACGAGCTAGATATTTTTAACTAAGTGCTTTAACAATTTTTATTATGGTATCTATTTTTATTATTTAAGTGATATTTTGTGTTTTTATTATTATTTTATTTGACTTTAAATGATTGTGAGTACCTTTGAAATCTTTAGAATTTAGTCAAAGGAATACGGGTGCAATTAAATAGTAGCCCTACACCTACCAATTAACATTTACAAATAGTTTTAAACCTTTTTTTTTAGTATTTGTTGCATTAGATCAGCTACATATTTAACTGATATGGCTAATTCTAAGATTACTTTCAAAACCATCACTTTTGATGGCGATGCTAATTTGGTTGACTTTTTCTTCAACCAAATCAAAACATTAGCCAAAGCACACGGATGGAAGGATCAGGACACCATCCAGTTTCTAGGTAGTAAGTTATCCGGACCTGCGCTTACTTTCTTTACTCAGAACCCATCTATTTATAAAGCTGACAAATTAAAATTTGTAGAAAAAGAATTCAAAAAATTCTTTGCCCCCCCTAGTAAAACAACAGCGCTCGTGGAATTTAACAATTTAATAATGCTGCCTCAAGAAACGATTAGAAACCTTGCACACAGAATAAATATTCTAACTACTCGAGTACATGATAACATAAAAGATAAAGAAGCCTTAGACAATATTAAATACACAAAACTAATCTCGTGCATTCCACCCCCACTGAGAATTAAATTGCAAGAGGAAAACATTCTCGATTATGACACTGCTGTTGACAGGGCACAAATGTTGCAGGATATAATGCAAAATGAGAATGTGCTACAAACATGTAACACAACAAATCCTGTAGCAGACTCTATTGCTAATCAGTTAAAAATTTTAACTGAAAGAGTCAATGCATTAACATTAACAAGCATTCCAAATGAACAAAACATAGACGCAATTCACAGTATAACCCCACAAAATTCAAAACAGCGTGAACAGTATGCGAACAAGGACTTTAAAAGGAAGCATACGGTTTCACCTAAACATAACACACGTAAAAATAAATCTACATCACCACCCGCTTGCCAGCTATGTGCGAAGCGTGGCCACACAGCAAAACATTGTTTTAAATGGCGTAGAGCAAATTCAAATAGAAATAAACATAGTTATAAATACGACAATAACTATAGAAGAAATGATAACAGAAATGGTAATTTAAACTACTAATGAGATGTACTTCAGCTGATGGCTTTACATCTCAAAAGAAGTCTAACACATCAGCAACTTCAGACGAATTTCCATGGACTCATGACCCAACACTGCCTACACTCTGTCCAGACAGAAGGGTTAAATCCGTTGCTTCGCAAACAAAATGTGAAGTTAAATGGTCCAAAAATTCTGCATCACAAACAGTCGAAAACAATAATGAAGTAGCTTCACAAACTGTTAACATATGTGATGACAAAGTTGCAGTTATTTGCAATGTAAATAATTCATCCCCAACACTCCCCCTCATAAAGGCCTCCATTGCAAGACATAAAACTAACTTTTTGCTCGATACTGGTTCATCCATTTCAATTATATCACAAGATTTGTTTGAAAAAATTAAAGACAAACTAAAATATAAAAGATTAGGAACAGGCGTCACTATTAAAACAGTTAATTCAGATGTTCAGTTCACTGCATGCATTAAAACTTCTATTCGCATACACCAAAAGTCATTCTCGCATAATTTCTACATTGTTGACATATCGAATTCCGCTAACTTCCAGGGAATTTTAGGCTTTGATTTTATTCACAAAAATAGAATTGTGATAGATATTCATAAGAATAAAATGTCAACAAATGAATTTAGCATACCACTACTTGATTCTGCCTTATGTGAGAATGAAACACATCATCTTGAAACACATGAAATACATCAATCGGAAAAATTCCCAAAAGAAATTCGATTGGAGAATAAACTTAAACTAGAACCACAGGAAAAGAGGTGGATCTCCATAAAAACTGATTCAATTGACCCAAGAAAACATTACTATTTTCAATGTGAAACAAAAAAGAATATAATTTCTTACGATAGTATTGTAGGTGGTCAAAGTTATGAATCAGACATGGAAGGAACTCAAAACACAACTAGATCCCCACAAAAATTCCAGTTTTATGTTTTTATACAAAATTCATCTACTAAACCTGTACACATAAACAAAAATGCACGAATAGGAACTTTATTTGAAACAATGGACATTATGGACCCGTCACAAAACACAAATTTTCATCAAATTATGAATTCATGTGAAAATGTTTCGAATTTTAATCTTAAATCTCAGGATAACTTAAAGGATTACATTTGTAATTATATTCAGGCATCAAATGAAACATTAAATCAACGTAAAGAAGAACTAAAAATTAGTGACTTTAATTTAAATCATTTACAGGAAGAGAATGCAAAAAGGTTAGGAAAATTATTGCTTGATAATTATGCATCATTTTCCAAATCCATAAAAACACTAGGCCACACAGACAAGGTAGTCCCAAATTTAAAGTTTATAAATGACTATCCCATAAAAACATTACCATTTCCCCTCCCACAATCATTACATAACGAAATGAAAGAGCAAATTCATCAACTTCTTGAAGCAGATATTATAGAACGAAATTGTTCTGAGTGGGCATGTCCCATTTTGCTTGTAAAAAAGAAGACTGATCAGTCTGGAAAACAGAAATACAGACTCGCTCTAGACTTACGTATGTTAAATTCCGTGTTACAAGGCTCATCATACCCCCTACCAAAAATACAAACCATAATTTCAAATTTATCCGCATACAAATTTTTCACTTCACTAGACTTCAAAATGGCGTATCATCAAATAGACCTTCCGGAACAATTTCAAGACCCACTAACCTTTACATGTATCTATGGGACTTTTAAATATAAACGCCTAGTATTTGGTCTAAAGTCATCAAGTGGATTCTTCCAACATTTAATGGATTCTTTAATTGATGAATTGCAAATTGATGGAGTATATTCATATCAAGATGATCTAATATTTGGGTCAAACTCATTTGAGGAAACTTGTTCAAAGTTAGATAAAATACTTAAAATCTTAACTAAGTATAATTTAACATTGACTCCAAACAAATGTACATTTCATACATCAGCAGTTGACTACTTAGGGTTCCATATTGAAAACCACTCTATTGCACCGATTCAGGCAAACATTGTTAAAATTAACTCGTTTCCCACACCAAAAACTAAGAGACAATTAAAAAAATTTATTGGTTTAGTAACATTTTATAAATCATTGGTGCCATCATTTTCGGAAATTATTCAACCTCTCATTGATTTGACTACTCCTAAAGCTACATTTAAATGGACACAAAAACACCAAGAATTATTCAAAAAAATGCAACAAGTGTTCTTTAGTTCACCTATGGTTCGCTTACCAGATTGGTCAAAAACCTTTTACGTTAACACTGACGCATCTAAGGTAGCGATAGCTGGTGCATTATTACAGGAACATGAAGGACAATTACTTCCTATTGCATATTTTTCTAAATCTCTTAAACATGCAGAAAAACGTTACCCAGCTTTAAAACTTGAATTAATGGCCATTTATAAATCAGTAATCGCATTTAAGTACTATTTATACAACAGGAAATTTGTAATTTTGTCAGATAGTGCTCCCTTAAAAAAATACAAGAATACATGTAACCCTGCGGATTTAACTACACGTTGGTTAACTGAACTTTCTGAATACACCTTTTCCTTCGAACATGTACCGGGATCATCCAATGTACTTGCTGATTATCTATCAAGGTGTACATTTGAAAACAATACCCAAGATCTTAAATCAAATCCTGAACTCCTTAATGACCCTCATGCTTTACCAATTGTATATAATGATATTTCGGACAATATCGAAGAATCCAATAAAAACAAACCCAACTCAGTAAATTATTTAATTTCAGGCAGAGATGCAAACAAGGATCCATTACTTGAAATATCAAACGACACATTTGTCAGTGAGCAAAGAAAGGACCCAAATTTGGCCGAAGTTTACAATGAGATTTTAAGAAATGGATCATCAAAAAAATTTCCGATGTACTTCATACATCCTGACAGTAAGGTTCTCATGACAAAAAAAGAAAACGTATATAATAACACATTTTCGTACCATATTATTGTACCAGACTCACTTAAGGCTAAAGTTTTAACAATTTGTCATCTGTCACACTTTGGGTTAACTAAAACATATGCATTTGTAATAGCTAGATATTTTTGGAAAGGAATGTATACCGACACGTTAAATTTTGTAGCATCTTGTACTAAGTGTATTCAAACAAAACATCACATAACACCACCTGCTCCACTTCAGCCCACTTACACACCAACCCACCCAGGACATACCATTGGGATTGACTTACTAGGACCATTTAAAAACGGACAATCAGTTTTAACGGTAACAGATCATTTTTCACGGCACCTCGAACTATTTGCTTTGCATACAACAACAACTGACAAAATTGCTAAATGTTTATTTGATTACATAACTACCTTTGGCAGACCTGCCACTATTCTCAGCGATTTAGGTAAGCAACTGACTTCTGACATGTACAACAGATTCAACGATACATTGGGCATAAAAATACTCCATTCCTCAGTAGGTCACCCCCAAAGTAATGCAATTTCAGAGAGAGTAAATAAATCAATAAAATATTCAATTACCACTTTACTTGAAGAAGGCCATTCTTTTGAAAATGCACTACGTATACATAAATCACTATACAATGGTTCCACACATTCTTCCACTAAATATTCCCCCAACTTATTACACTTTGGAAGAGAACTATCTTTATTATTTGATACTTTTGATCAAACTATTAATCAGCCAATCCTTGATAAGGGGATAGAAACTTACCAGTTGCTAAATGATTTGAATTCAATTTACAAAAAAGCATACACTAACATCAAAAATTCACAAGAAAAGAGAAATCAACACTTCCAGAAACGAGCGAAACTAAGAGTAATCTTAGAAAAGGATATAGTGTACCTCAAATCCGTTGATAAGTTTAAACCAAAATACACCGGACCTTTTATTGTGGTACATAAATATTCGCCAGTTTCTGTTTCCATTAAGCGTTTACACTCACCCGGTGAATCGGCATTCAGAGTACACATTGACAGGCTAATTATAGCTCCCCCTAGAAATGATCATTTATTTGTGCGTCATGAGGAAAATATAAGTCACCCAGGAAACAGCTCCATAAAATACAACCTAAGATCTCGTTTTTAACACAGCCCATCACAATACTAGGTTAACATAGATTTACAGTAAATGCAGTACATCACAATGATACGCATGTTGTGTTCGAGTTTCCTTTGAGGGAGTTCATGGCTGGTCCAGGTTCTCCATCACAGGGGGCTTCCACATAACAGATATGTCTCTTAATTGCTGGGTTGTCGCCAATATTTTTACTTTTCCCTTTCAGTAGTTTTATTGTTCATACGTAATAATAATAATAATAATAATAGTAATAATAAAAATAACATATCACATTGCACATACATTAAATTTTAGTCATATCAAACATAATCATGATGCACAATAAATCTCTAACCGATTATGACAAAGCTGTTTCTCACTACTCTAGGATTGACATTCCCTTTCAGATATATATAAATACCATATGTATCAGAATTTTTTTTATTTTTAATTATGCCCCTTCGAAGTGAAGGCCCGTTCAAAAGTCGCCCAAAGTACCTGTAACTTCATTGTGGTGAGAAACAAAATTTCGGATTGGTGCAGTTCACACCAATTTTACCTAAACTCCCTGTTTTTCTAATAGAGTTATGAATAAAAAAGAGGAGACATATAGTCTATTGTCTATCAGTTGCGAGTGAAGTAACTGAGTTGGTTGTCACAAGATGGCAGCTGTTTCATTTTAATCGAAATAACAATTTCTGATTATGGCCTGCGAAATCTTCTACCAGTAAACTTAACAAGAAACTTTCCTCGTATCTTGTTGATTGGAAATTTCTTTAAAAAATGTGATAAAAAATTCTATTTATTTTACTGGTGTCAGTTTGACGAGAAGGTAAAATCTTTTTGCTGACAATAACATTGGGTTGACTTGGTTGTCACAATGTGGCGGAACTAATACTGCAGAAATAAACTCTTACCAGTAAAAGCGGATATCAATTCCTGCCATCATTTTTTATTTAAGATTATGATTAATGAGTCATTTAAATTAAGAGAATTTTTCCGCATAATTTAATCGGTGGAAATTCGCCTCATTAGTAATGAATCCTTGTAAAAGCGGTTACAGTTGAAGCTTCACTATTTTCAGGATATGTCAGTTCCTCTTTCTTAATAGTTCCATGGTTTTTCTATGTAATGCGACGTGCGCTCCTCTGAGAAAGCAAAAGATTTCGGGAGGAGCAGAGGGTCCATGTAATGTGGGCTCTCGCCAATATTCCCACTTCCCATAGGGCTAGGCCATAAGCCGATGCCATCACCTTGTTATTTGACAAGATTTAGGGCAGCACCTCTTTTATGGATCGCGTGTCGCTTTCCTTTTTTTTTTTTGCTTGTCCTGTGTGGATACACGAATTTTTGTTTTTTTTTCTTATTTTTTTAAACATACTCATTTGTCACAAAATACACTTCATCCATAACATTTCATTATTTTTCATATTATGATACACTTACATGGTTGCAACCTCCATTTCATATTTTTAACCTACATTTCATATTTTTACTATCTATTTCGTATTCTTTTAGTATAGATTTTCATATTTGTACCACATAATTCATACTTTTATTATATACTTCATATTCTTCATATTTTATTCAAGATTTCATTTTATCCATAACCTATGTTTTTATATTATTCGTGACCTATAGCTAACATTCTTCATAAACATATATATTATAAACAATTGATGGTACGAACTTCATGACTATTTTACATATTAAACATCTTCCTTGCATTTGGCGCCTTATCTTTGATTAAAAAAAAAGATAACCTGTATAAAGGAACAATATATGGTATACCTAGAAAAAAAAAACAGGAAGAATGTCTTGTTGTGTGCAAAGTGCTAGAAATAAGCACAAATAGGCCTGAACTCTAAGCAATAAAAGGCCAATGTGTTCCGGAACAACAACAACATCAAAATAAATGAACATTTAAAAAAAAAAAGAAAGAGAGACTCTGAAGATATATAAGCATATGTCGACATAATGTATAACTGCATAAATTCAAATATATGTAATCAATTCATTATATTTAACCAGCATAATTCTACACTTTTGTATGTAATTCTGAGAGAGACATTTTCGTACCGGGTCCAAAATTTTTTCAAACCCAAACCAGCGGGGGAGATATATGATATCAATATATCATATATCATTGAATATGACGATGTTAGGTAACAAATTGATAAACTTATCTTTTCCTCTATTAAAAAAAAAAAAAAAAAAAAAAAAAAAAAAAAAAGAAAAGAAAAGAAAAAAAAATCCTTTCTTTTAAAGTAACTAAAAAAATCATGATCACAACAGGATCTACATTACAGTTGAAGTTATAAATATATCGCCCCTTTTCTCATTTTAGTAATACTTAAACCAATCCCTTAATGTAACGGTCACCGAAATCCCAGCACATGTATTTCACTTTGTCCATACCTTATATGGTCATAGAAAACCGAATGTGGTTTTCTTATACCAGCTGCTCTACAATAAAAATGCTGCATAAGATGTTTTGCGCGTCGTACATATATTTCCTTCTCATGCTACCGTTCCTTATTTGGTATACATTCGCAAATGTTAGACCGCTTCATGAGCCCCAAAGCCTATCCCACAAAATTCCTTTGCTTTTTCAAATTCCAATATCAAGGTTTAAACTCTTTTTTCGCCAATTAGCGATTATCTTGTTAATATGCTAAGTACAAAAATCTCTCTCTCAGAAGAAAAATATTGCACGTATATTTTGGCCAAATATCATATACATGCCAAACATTGTAACCTTTGGCGATATCTGACAACTGATGTTATCTTGGTTCTGACTAAAAGAACGGCCACTTTCACTTTTTCTCTTGCCCCGGCTCTGCTGTAACCACCAGTAATTTACGCTGAGCGTCCTACTTTCTCGAAAGGGTGAAAATAAAACTTTACTTTAAAGAACCTGGCTGCATACTTCTCTTTTTATCGATCTACTTTTCACGGCATTGATGATAACTTGTAATAGTCAAATATTAAATCTGCAAGATACCGTAATTACCCAAGATTTCCATTACAAACTTGACATAACAGTAATTCCATTAAAAAAACTGTAAGTTTCAATTTATAATTTTAACGAATTTAAATTTCATAACTAAAATTATAAGATTATATAAAAGTTGCAAATTTAGTGTATTTCGGCTTTTTTAGTATGATAACTATACAAAAAATTATTTACATTAGGATTGAATTTCAGGAGATAGTAAGAACAAAATGAAAAGGTAATTTAATATTAGAAGCTCTAACTTTCAAAAGTATATACTTTAAAAATTAATCATCCAGATGACTTGGAATTTTGTATCTAGGAATTGCTTGAACCGAAGATTTAAAATACTATGTCAAAATTGTGCGTTGCTATTGAAAAAGAAAAAATTTTCGATGTCCCCAAAAGAAAATTTTATATAAATCGTTTAAAACTAGACAAGTAGATTTTATCGTTTAGTCCCAGTAACTTTCTTCTAGGATAATTTGTTGCAGAGTTAGTATAGGGTGTTTACTTTTATTTCACGACTATTCAACTAAGTTCCTGAATTTTAATTATGCGCTTGAAATCTAAATTTCATCATTCAGTGGCGTCACCAGGGTAGGTTCTCAAAACCAATAACATTGTAAGGTTTACTTTTTCTTGATTCATAGAAGAAAATTTTCTGGTTAGATAAGGCGAAAAGAACTTAAAAAAATTACCGATATACAGAGTGCTTAGGCACCCATTCTACTTACGCCACTGTTATTTATATCAATGACAGAAACACGAAGATACGGGCATACGTTTATACATATTTATGTATAACAGAATAACATGAATAGAGAATTTTTCACATTATCTAAATTTTTATCTAACTATTTACTCTTAATATGTAAACATCTATTTTTATCCTTTAATTCCCCATGTTTATAATGTAACTGGATAAGAAAATTACATTTAGTATTCAAATGAGAATATAAAAAGTCACTTTTTCTATCCCCTTTGCAAGCATATATTAAGTTACAGCCCTTAACAAGAAGATTTTTTAAGAGAAGCAAGATTAATACTATCAATTTTTGCTAAAACAAGGGGTAAGTTTTCATAAATTATGAAAGAAGACAGAAATTCAGTAACATTTTCAACAAATGCCATCTTTCTCATGACTGCTTTCATGTGTTCTTTTTTCTTTTGCATTATTCTAGAATTTGAGTGATGGTGATTGAAATGTTATGAATAATTTATATTTATTTCTTTTTGAATCTATAAAATAGGTACAGGAATTTCAAGTATGCGTTACCTGCAAAATCCAGGAAAAGATCTCCAGTTTCTCCTATAATCACTCATAACTTTATTATATTTCCGTAAGATATAAAAAAGGTATAATATTACATTCATCTAGATACCTGAATTTGAATAAGTGCATGAAATCGTTCTTAACATAAATGTCATACTGTGTTACACGTGTAATACTTCTGTGAGAAAATAATATGAATACAGAAAATTTCACAATAAATTACCGTAATTTCGGGTGTATAAGCCGCGGATCAAACAATTCTTTTTCGACCCAGAAATTTAAAAAAAATGAATGTTACTACTTAGATCGCCGTAAATATATGTGTTCAATCACTAAATAAGTTTTCTGGGTCCAAAAAGAATTGTTTGATCCGCGGCTTATACACCCGAAATTACGGTAATAAATTATGTTCAAATACCGTAATTTCGGGTGTATAAGCCGCAGATCAAACAATTCTTTTTCGACCCAGAATTTTTTAAGAAACAAATATAACTAGTTAGATCGCCGTAAATATTTGTCTTCAATCACTAAATAAGATTTCTGGGTTCAAAAAGAATTGTTTGATCCGCGGCTTATACAGCCGAAATTACGGTAATTAAATTGTAATTTTTACTCTTTCCGGCACAGACAAATCCTTTACGTAAAATGAGAAATTATTGAATGACACCGGAATTTGCAAACGACTTTTTCACAAATTAAGAACTCCTTAATTAACCCATTCGCGCCCAGCATCTTTTGCGTAAATTTTATTTGGTTGGCACCACTCTTTTTAGAAGATTTAAGTTTAGTTCATTAATCACGAAAATGCATCATTTAAAAAAAAAAATAATTATTGCTTTTCTTTTTTACCGGTGTCAAAAACAGTGCTGAATGCACCTTTTGAAACGACCCTAAAAAGGGACGCTAGGCACTAATGGGTTAAAGCTTTAACACATTCGCTGCCGATCACGCGCCAACGCGTGATACGGGGTGACGTCTCATTACCAGTCATGCGCTGGCGCGGGAAAATCTTCCACTGATTCTTTGTTATAAAAAGTAAATCGGCTTCTGGGAAAAACCCACTTCTACAGTGCGGCATTAAATATCATCACATCTTCACGTAAGCGGGAGCAAACGTGTTAATTGTAATAGTATTTTTTTTTAAATATTCTTGGTGCCTTTTGCAAGATTGGAATTAAAATTAGGTGTGCCCGGGAAAGTGGGACCAGAGTGCCGGAAAGGGTTTTAAAGGATTTACTTCCTTATAAAAATATTTCTTAAGTGTCGCCCAAAAAGATTTTTTTCAACTTATTAAACATTTAGGCTGATAGTCAGGTTTATGCTAGTATTCTCAACATACAAAGCCTCAGTTACATTCTTAAGCATTTAAAATGAGAAATCAATAATTTATTTTATGTTTAACGTATTTCCTATATTCCCTTTGAGTTTCCGTGCTTATTTTCTTTGAAACATAATCGGTCATATATTTATGAAATTTTTAATGTCATATTTTCTTTAAAGCTTTATGAGATATTGAATTGGCTCTAAAAACATAATTTACGAATTTCAATAGCATTTGTTTAATCTGTAATATTTTATACAAACGCTGTCAGTTATAATGTTTAAAAGTGGAAAATTCTTTCTTCTAATTGATAGATTTTCTTCTTAAAATTACATAAAATATAAAACAGGATTTTAATCTTATTGTTTAGTATAACCATTAAACACGCAATTACCCATTAATTTGAAACGCAGCTTAAGAATTTAACCAATGGCTGATCCTTAAACTTTCCAGTATGGCAATGCATTTTGGGGTTTGACCTCAGGTAACGCATTTAACCTGGGGTACAGGTAATAATTAAACTATTACAGTCATCCAATCACAGGCTTTATTTAATTAAAATTCCTTCAAGAAAATGTGGCGCGAAATCTGTTTTTATACATCTTGTATTTTGGAACAAGTAAAATGCAATATCATCTGAAATATAGTTTTTATTAATTAAATTATGTTAAAAAATAAGAGAAATTTGTATCTTTTCTTCGATAATTAATAGTTTTTTCATCAGTTTATATCGGCATGTTTAAACGGTACTACGTATGTTTCACATGATGTATATGATCTTTACTTTTCTGTATAAATACTGCAATATTATATTTTCCTTATTTTATTGCAGAAAATTATTCCAAATTTGTAATTAAGAAAGACGAAAATTAGTATTTCGAAAATGTGTAATTGCAAAATAAGAACTATAGGATTCCTTTTTTTATATACAGGGTGATTCCGAATTTTTTTTACAATAAAGGAGGGGTGATAGTACACATCAAGACAAACAATATTAAATAGGAGACCAGGGGTTCCAAACGTTTTCCAAAGGAAATAGCCGCCATTAAAGCTTAGGGACCAAAATTTCAAATAAATATAAAAAACGGAAAAATCGGTCGATTGATTTGCGATTTTCACTAAAATTGTTCTTTATGTCGGCATTTTCTTCAAATTAAGTTATGAAGATAAATTTCAAAAAATACCGATAGAGGGCGCTTTAGACTTTGGAGTAACGAACAACTATTTTTTGCCGGTGTTTTTTGCATCTCATTAAATGTTTTCGTAAGCTTAGACTCAAACTTAAATTTTGGGCTCAAAATCTGTAGTTGGGAGTAGTTAAATAACACAAACTGAGCTGTGTTCAGAGGATTCAAATTTCAAATGATTATAAAAAACGGAAAAATTGGTCGATTGATTTGCGGTTTTCACTAAAACTATTCTTTAATTAGGTATTTTCGTGAAAATAAATTATAAAGATAAATTTCAAAAAATGACGATAGAGGGCGCTTTAGACTTTGGAGTAACGAAACACTCTTTTTTGGCGTTATTTTTTGTATCTTATTAAATGCTTTCGTAAGCTTGGAATCGATGTTATTAATTTTGAGTTCTAATAATGTGAATTATTTGTCTCAGAATCTTCTAATCATCGAGACTTATTATTTAGAAAGGGAAAATTTTTAGAAACACAAAAACTGTCGTCATATTACAACTCTTAAAATATGATGTTACGGGATTGTTTTCCGTGACTTTGTGAAGTTAGCTTTATAGAAAATAATCCAGCTTACAGGAATGTAAAATGTCAATTCATGTTAAGCAGCTTCAGCGTATTATATTTATACACTGATATTTTTGTATTATTACACTTAATAAATTTTCGTTATTTATAGAAGATTCTCTTATTGCTAAAGCGAATGCATCATAATTAACTTATTTGAAATTATTAATATTTTAAGTTTCACAATCAAAATTATTTCATAAACATTGAGTTCAATTTTTTATCAACCTTTTTAGACACCATACTGTCGTAAGAATTTTGTGAAAAGAAGAAAACTGTTGTTTATAATTTGAATAGTATTTATAAACATTTTTTCCTATGACAACATCATGATAAATACCATACTCAATTTATGTCAAAATCATTCACTTGTATCAAAACTATATTTTTCTGCTGCATTTATTAACACATTCCAACAAAGTTAAAAAGTGTTTATGCATTTGGTTTGTCTGTCGTCTGTGCACGCTCTAACTCACGTAAATATACTCGGATTTTCTGTCATTTGTAAACCTTATTAAGGGTCTCCAAGGCACGTTTGGTATTGCATATGAAGCATGTGGGATTAATAGTTCATTTACAAAGGCACCAAACACTGTAAAACATTTGTGTAACGTTACTCCCTAAAATTGGTGGCAGCCTTGCTGCCTCCAATTTTGTGGCGTACTTTAACCGATATAACTGGTGTAACATTGGAAAGTTACACCAGTAATATATGTTTAAATTACACCATTATATATGTGAAAAATTACTGTGTAAAGTGGAAGTCGTAGCTGCCACCCATTTAATGGAGTAATGTTACACAAATGTTTTACAGTGAAGGAATTCCATTACATTATGATCTATGGGGAAAAATCGTTTTATAATGACATTACGCTGCTTTAAATATGTTGAAACTGATATAACACTGAATTTCACTACGATTACGCTAGAATAGGACATTCATAGCATTTGTAATCCATTTACAGGGAAACGCAGAAGAAATCGGTTACAATACTGTCTTTGAGTAATAACTGCTGGAAATGCGTTTTCAATTTCGGCATGCACTTTGCAACTTAACTGCTTTTTAGGTGTATCTGTAATTATATCAATAAGTTGCGTCTATATTAGTTGCCTGATTCGTCCGTCTGTCTCTCGGTCAACATATAACAGCACAAAAACCACGCAATCGAATCATTTGAAAATTTAAAAAAATATTTTTTGTAGAATTTTGTTATTTCAAATTTCTGTAAAATCGGATATATAGTTCAAACACAGAGATAGTCAAAATTATTCCTTTACATTAAGACCAATGGCATAAAATAGTTTGAAGCGCTTTTTAATGATGTTACACATGTAAAAATATAATAAAATTGATATGCATTTATGAAGCGCACAAAAAATATATATTTTGTAGAGTATGCCGCACAAAGAATATTCATTTTTGATTCACAGGGCAGCACAGAAGAATTACACAATGGTATAGAGAGGAGGAATATTATTTACGGCATTTTTTAACTATGTTAAACTATTTCACAAAAATAAAATTGATATACTATGCATTGGCTTACTACCAGTTACTTCCTATGTAATAGAAAATTCCTTTTCCATATTGTTAATTTTGATATAGTATTTTAACTTATTAAACGGTACAATTTTGTTATAGTATTATGAATGTGTTGGTAAGTGTTTTATAATCGATGCTTAAGGCATGATTTTTTTTCTTTCTTGTTTTAATCTTAAATAATATTATAATATTTTGACACTTTGCGAACAGGACTCTTTACAAGGCCAAATGATATTTCACTGCTCATAACCTCCTCAATCCTGAAGTTGCCTGTAGGAGACACTAAAGAACACCTTTTAAATTAATTTAAATGCTTCTAAAATTGTTACAATTGTTTTTTAAGCTTTTTAATAAATGCATGCATATCATGGGCATCAATATATTGACTCGGTGGACATCGGTGGACATGTTTTAGAGTAATTTTAAACTCATTTTTGTGCTCCCTCGTAGTACTTGACTCACGATTGAGGAGGTTATGTGTCACTTTTCAAAACTGATTTTTGTATAGATATTAATACTCTGTATTATAAAGAGAGGCGGCTGCACAGGCAATCACGTCATCCAGTCAAGGCTGAAATTTTAGGACTAGTTAATGCTCGATTAGCACGTTAAAATGCAATTGGTCTGCCAAGTCATATCTGATAGAAAACACCTGAAAATTCGATTTTAATGACTGATTCTTTGGTTTAACATTGTCTTTTCCTGAATTCAAAGGTCTGAAAAGATGGACGACTTGAGAGCAGTAAAATATATTGGCAAAATTACGAGCCAGCCGTTGAAATCTAACTTTCAGCTGTTTTCCACCAACATATGACTTGGCAGACCATATGCGCTTTAATATGTGAATAGAGTTTTAACTAATTCTCAAAATTTCAGCCGTGAATTCAATGAGGTGATTGTATGTGTGCTGTCACCTCCCGGACTATATATATCTTTGAAAAGAACGTATGCAAAAATAACAGTGACCACGGATCACAGCGTCCTATATTTTTTTACGTATTTCTCATCATTATTTTTAAAGTATAAGCTTCGTGTTAGTTTTACATGAAAATATGAAAATGAAGTCTATTTCGATAATTAAAATTTAGAAATTAGGTTAGTATATATTTAAAACTATACAGGGTGTCCACTCTCAACGGTGGCCAATGGCTAATTTCCAAACCGTTAGTCATAGACATATAGTTCCAATTGCAAAAATGCTTTAAAAAAGGTAAAGAATTGTTTTTCAATAGATTTAGGTCAAAAAAAAACTTTTTATTAAAAAATTACGAAAATTAAATTTTTATACGGTCCCCCGGTCCTATAGGTGATATTTAGTAAATTTTTACCACTACTCTAACAAGTTAGACAAAAAAGTCCCATTCCTCTGCGATTAAAACAAACCGAGTAATAGCTGTTTAAAGTTGAAGCATATTTTTGCTGCAAATTAGGGGTCAGTCACAAATTTACTGGAAATAAAAAGGAACGCAAGATATAAAATTCAACATTAAATATTGAGAGTAAAATATTTTTTAGAATATTATTTTAACATTCATGTTGATGATTACATAGTAAAGCATAATTTGTATTAAAAAAATAAATAAAAAATAACAAAAAGTTTGTTAATTTAATTTATGAAAAGCAGCAGTTACAATTGTTACAAAATGACATATATTTAAAGTTCTATTACATTACTTAACCTAACAGAATTCAGCATAGTTCTATAAAATGAATAAATGGTACGCACCTAAAATTGTATTAATATTATAATGTCATTGGATATAAATAAGTGTGCAAATTGAACTTCGATCGGATATTTGGAAGTGAGTTAAAATTTGAATAGAAATTTTGAACTAGGGAAACTTACATACGAACGTTTTAAGCAAAAAATAAGCTTATCAAAATAACAACCCTTTTTAAAATAAAATCGCAATTTCCCAAAATTTTATTTTCTTGATAAAGAGACTTTTGAAACTCACGTCTTCAACTATTTTAATCAATATAGAAGTTACCGTAATTTAGGGTGTATAAGCCGCGGATCAAACAATTCTTTTTGGACCTAGAAATTTTATTTAGTGATTGAAGACAAATATTTAGGGCGATCTAAATAGTTATATTTGTCTCTTAAAAAATTCTGGGTCGAAAAAGAATTGTTTGATCTGCGGCTTATACACCCGAAATTACTGTAATTAATAAAAATTAACACTACCGTAAAACTTATACCGTGGTAGCACCTTCAGTTAAATTGCTTTAAAAATAATTCTTTATCTTGTTTAAAACATTTTTGTAATTGGACCTAAACGTTTGTGACAAATGGTTTAGGAATTAGCTATTGGACAGCGTTGGAAATGGATACCCTTCATAATAATTTAAGCACTTAGTGTACGTTCCCTGAAAAGTAAGTCTAACTCGTTCGTTTTCAGCTACAGAAAAGTCTCTTAAGTCATGAAATTTAAAGTTTCATAACTCGGTCAATTTTAATGTTAGGTGAATGGGAACTTTTTTGTATTGCTTGACAGGGTGATGGAAATTTTTTACTAAATATCACTAATAGGACCGGGGGACCGTATAAAAAGTTAATTTTCATAATTTTTCAATTAATTTTTTTTAACCTCAATTGCTTGAAAAACAATTCTTTACCTTTTTAAAAGCATTTTTGCAATTGGAACTATATGTCTATGACTAACGGTTTAGAAATTAGCCATTGGCCACCATTAAGAGTGGACACCCTGTATAAGAAGCTGCGACCCCTACGTCAACGGTTTTATTGGATCATTGATATTCGTAGGCATTTACTAAACAAATACAAAAAATGGTTATTAAATAGTATACCATATAATTTTGAAAGGGTAACCAGTGTTTGTACGGTTCTTGAATTTCTGTACAATTATTTTTAATATAATCTTCGTCTTATTTAATAACACAATTTCTAATATTTTTTAAGACAAAGAAAGACAATTAATTAATTTTGGTTTAACTAATTTTGTTTAATTAATTAATTTTGGTTTCTAAAGTATATTTCAAAATGAAAACTTGTGAATGCTGTAAACGATGTATATACATTTTGGCCATATAGAAATTTATTTTAGCATTAAAATTTTTTTCTGTCGTACTATAAACTTTAATGTTCTTGCGATTCTACAATAACCTTCAACGAAAGTGCAGCAATTTTTCCTCGCAACAGAAATTATTAAACAAAGATTCTTATAATAGCATACTTATACGTTTATAACTTATTCAATAATTGGATTTTTTGGTTTATTAATTTGTTTGAATTTAATTAATTAATTTTAGTTTCAACATAATCTTAAAAAGAGAAAACATGGTAATTCTGCAAACAATATATATATTTTTTTTCCATTACGCACTAAATAAAAAAATTTTTAAAGCAATACTATTTAAAGATTTTAAGAAAATACTATACCAATAATCAATACCGTTATGAAGCTTCAAACTCAAAATTTATTGAAGTTAATCAATAAATTTAGAGAACAGGTCACTAATGATGAAAGCATTTATGAATTATTTATTCAATACTATTTTTGAACAACTGTTATTTAAATGACTTCCGATGTGGCGATCAAGTCTTCAACCCACAGGAAAAGTTTGTTTCTCAGAAACTTCATTATAGGCTGTACTCCAAATGATAATCGATTTGCAAGCAACACCTTAACTCATGAGATATTTTCTCAACTTTTCTCATTTCCAGACTAAAATATTTTCTGAATATGCATTATGCATTTATTTTGGTTCTAAATATATACTGTTATTATTTATTTAGGTTTTAAATAATTCCATATCTGCTCAATTTAAAACACGTTATATCATAAAAATGTAAGCAAATTTTAGCAATAAATAAATAAATAAAAATAAAATAAACGATTTCAAAAGATTATTTCATTCTTTTGTGGCAACACATTTATATTATCAATTAGAATCCACATTATGTGCACATGAGAGTCCTACATATGTAGGTTGTAATTTGTTCCGAATTCAAAGATTTTATTTAAAGTCAATAGAAAAGCTGACGCATTTCCATAGAAAAATAAAAAAATTTCATATTTAAAACAGCATGAAAAAATAATTTAAGATTTTCGAAATATTTGCCATTTATGAATGATTTATTCGATACTATTTTCGAACAAATGAACAAATGTTTTTTAAAATGTCATCCGATGTTGGTGCAGAAGCCTTCAATCCACAGGAAAAAGTTTGTTTCTCAGAAACTTCATTAAAACCTGTACTTCGAATGATAATCGTTTTGCAAGCAACATCTTAACTCATAAGATATTTTCTCAACTTTTCTCATTCCCAACCCAAAATATTTTCTGAAAATGCATTATGCAATTATTTCTGTTCTAAATATCTGCTGCTATGCATTTATTTAGGTTCTAAATAATTTCATATCTGCTCAATTTAAAACACGTTATATCAGAAAAATGTAAGCAATTTTTAGCAAAATAAAAAAAACGATTTCAAAGGATTATTTTATTTTTTTATGTTTTGTGGAAACATATTTATGTTATCAATTAGAGTGCACGGTACGTACACATTATGTGCACATGGGAGTCCTGCATATGTCGGTTGTAACTTGTTTCGAACCGAAGGAGTTTATTTGAAGTCAATTAAAAAGCCGAAGTATTTCAATCGTAAAACCAAAAATGAAAAAAAAAAACATATTTTAAGCAGTGTGAAAAATATTCTTTAATAACCAGTGTATCTTTTATGTAGAAAAGTAAACCTATATGAATATAACTATTCTAAACCACTACAAATTATTATAGCAAATGTATATATAACAGTTGTAAATTTCTATGTGGATGAAAACAGGTACGGACCACCATTTGAACCAGGGATTCATTGGCTGAAGCCCTGAATGCTTTCAAACCAAGCCATCACGGACAAATACTGGAGGAATAATTCACACAATCATTTTTAATGACCACAAAATCTTGCCTGATATCCGAATCAGTTCAACAGTTTAATTCAAAATTATATTTCCGAACTGCAGTAAATTACATTAGAATTTGAGGCTAACGATAAAAACAGGCTACCGCGATGCATTCCACTTATCTTTTTTACAGACCGCTGGAGGCACGTGATGTTCGAATCCACCAGTGGAAATGTACAAAATGAGCATCACGTCACTCTAGCGGTCTGAAAAAAAAAAAAAAAAAAAAAAAAAAAAAAAAAAAGACATTTGGGATGCACCGCGGTAGCCTGGCGTTTTCGTTAGCCTCGATTAGAATAATTTTTTAACACAAATATTCTGTTAATTTAAAAAACATGACAGTTTCAAATATATAAGTGAAAGAAAAAATCCAAGCCAGAATTCGAAACAGGGATGTATTGGCTTTTACAATTGTTAAAATTGTTTTTCGATCTTTTTAATAAATGCATACATATCATGAGCATCAATATATTGACTGATATACCGGTGGAGATGTTTTAGAGTAAATTTAAACTGATGTTTGTGGTCCCTCATTGTACTTGACTCCCGATTAAGGAGGTTATGTGTCACTTTTCGAAATTGAATTTTGTATATATATACTCTGTATTATAAAGAGAGGCGGCTGCACAGGCAATCACGTCATCCAGTCAAGGCTGAAATTTTAGGCCTAGTTAAAACTCGATTAGCACATTAAAATGCACTTGGTCTGCCAAGTGACACCTTGATAGAAAACACCTGAAAACTCAATTTTTGTGGCTGACTCTTTGGTATAACATTGTCTTTTCCTAGATTTAAAGATTTGAAAATATGGACGACTGAGAGCAGAAAAACAAATTGGCAAAAATACGAGTCAACCGTTAAAATCGAGTTTTCAGCTGTTTTCCACCAAGATAAGACTTGGCAGACCAAATGCGTTTTAATACGTGAATTGAGTTTTAAGTAATTCTAAAATTTTAGCCTTGAATTCAATGAGGTGATTGTATATGCTTCCACCTTCTGGTCTATATCTAACTTTGAAAAGAACGTATGCATAAATAACAGTGACCACGGATCACAGCGTCCTATATTTTTTTTTTTTTTTTTTTTTTACTTATTTGTCACAACTATTTTTTAACTATAAGCTTTGTGTTAGTTTTCCATTAAAATATGAAAATGAGGTATATTTCGATAATTAAAATTTATAAATAAAGTTAGTATCTATTTAAAAATAAATAAGAAGCTGCGATCCCTACGTCAACGGTTTTATTGGATCATTGATATTCGTAGGCAATTACTAAATAAATACAAAAAATGGTTATTAAATAGTAAACCATATACTTTGAAAGGTAACCAGTGTTTTGTGTACAATTATTTTTATGTGTATAATTTATTGTGTACAATTTGTGTACAATTATTTATAATAGAATCTGCGTCGTATTTAATAACACATTTTCTAATATTTTTAAGACAAAAAAAGACAATTAATTAGTTTTGGTTTAATTAATTTGGTTTAATTAATTAATTTGGTTTCAAAAGTATGCCTAAAAATGAAAACTCTTGAATGCTGTAAACGATGTACATACATTTTAGCCATACAGAAATTTATTTTAGCATTATATTTTTTTTATAATAAACTTTAATGTTCTTGCGATTCGACAATAACCTTAAACGAAAGTCAAGCAATATTTCTTCACAACATAAATTATTAAACAAAGATTCGTATAATAGCATACTTACATAATTGTAACTCTTGCAATAATTGTTTTTTGTTTGTTTGTTTTTATCAATTTGTTTGAATTTAATTAATTAATTTTCGTTTCAAAATTTTGTTTAAAAATGGAAACGTGATAATTCTGCAAACAATATGTGTGTATAAATACAGGGTGTTTCCAAATTTTTTTTACAATAAAAGAGGGGTGATAGTACACATCAAGACAAACAATATTAAATGGGAGACCAAGGGTCCCAAACGTTTTCCAAAGATGATAGCGGCCATTAAAGTTTGGGGACCAAAATTTCAAATAAACATAAAAAACGGAAAATTCGGTCGATTGGTTTGCGGTTTTCACTAAAATTATTCTTTATGTCGGCATTTTCTTGAAATTAAATTATAAAGATAAATTTCAAAAAATGAAAATAGAGGGCGCTTTAGACTTTGGAGTAACGAACAACTATTTTTTGCCGGTATTTTTTGCATGTCATTAAATGTTTTCGTAAGCATAGACTCAAATTTTGAGCTCAAAATCTGAAAGTGGGAGTGGTTAACTAGCACAAACTGAACTGTGTTCAGAGGGTGCAAATTTCAAATGATTATAAAAAACGGAAAAATTGGTTCATTGATTTGCGGTTTTCACTAAAACTATTCCTTATGTCGATATTTTCTTAAAAATAAATTATAAAGATAAATATTTAAAAATGACGATAGAAGGCGCTTTGGACTTTGGAGTAACGAACAACTATTTTTTGATCGTTATTTTTTGCATCTCATTAAATGTTTTCGGAAGCTTAGACTTAAACTTAAGTTTTTAGCTCAAAATGTGAATAGTAGGGAGTTGTTAAGTAGCACAAGCTGAACTGTGTTTAAGGGGGGGGGGGTTGTTCAAATTTAAAATAATTATAGAGAATGGAAAAATTTGTCGATTCGTTTGCGGTTTAAAATAGAACTATTCTTTAAGTCAGTATCTTCTTGAAAATAAATTTTAAAGATAAATTTAAAAAAATTCCATTAGAAGGCGCCTTAAACTTCAGAGTAACTAACAATTAATTTTAACCATTATTTTTCTGTTCTAATTAAATGCTTTCAAAAACTTATTAAATGTTTTCGGAAGTTTAGATTTAAACTTAAATTTAAAGCTAAAAATCTGAATAATTAGGAGCAGTTAAGCAGCGCAAATTGAATTGTCTTCAGGAGTTGAAATTTAACACTCCCCCCTTCTCGAACACAATTCAATTTTTCGCTGCTTAAATACTCCCAACGATTCAGAATTTGAGCCTAACATTTAAGTTTATGCATTTGAAAGCATTTAATGAGATTAAAAAAAATAACTGTTAGAAATAGTTGTACGCTACTCCTAAGTCTAAGGCGCCCTCTATCGGCATTTTGTGAAATTTATCTTTAAAATTTTTTTTTCAAGAAAATGCTCATTTAAAAATTAGTTTTAGAAAAAACCACAAACGAATCGACCAATTTTTCCATTTTTTATAATCATTTGAAATTTGAACCCTCTGAACACAGTTCAGTTTGTCTACTTTACTACTTCCAACTATTCAGATTTTGAGCTCATAATTTAAGTTTAAGTCTATGCTTCCGAAAACATTTAATGAGATGCATAACGGCAAAAAAATAGTTGTTCGTTACTCCAAAGTCTAAAGCGCCCACTATCGGCATTTTTTGAAAATTATCTTTATAACTTATTTTTAAGAAAATGCCGACGTAAAGAATAGTTTTAGTGAAATTCGCAAATCAATGAACCAATTTTTCCGTTTTTTATTATCATTTGAAATTTGAACCCTCCGAACACAGTTCAGTTTGTGCTAGTTAACCACTCCCACTTTCAGATTTTGAGCTCAAAATTTGAGTCTAAGCTTACGAAAACATTTAATGAGATGCAAAAAGTACCGGAAAAAATAGTTGTTCGTTACTCCAAAGTCTAAAGCGCCCTCTATCGGCATTTTTTGAAATTTATCTTTATAATTTAATTTCAAGAAAATGCCGGCATAAAGAATAATTTTAGTGAAAACCGCAAATCAATCGACCGAATTTTCCGTTTTTTATGTTTATTTGAAATTTTGGTCCCTAAACTTCAATGGCGGCTATCTCCTTTGGAAAACGTTTGGAACCCTTGGTCTCCTATTTAATATTGTTTTTCTTGATGTGTACTATCACCCCTCTTTTATTCTAAAAAAATTTTGGAAACACCCTGTATACATATACATATATATATAAATATATATATATATATAAATATATATATATATATAGTTACCATTACGCACTAAGTAATAAAATTTTTAAAGCAATACTATATTAGATTTTAAGAAAATACTATGCCAATAATCATTACCTATATAAAGCTTCAAACTCAAAATTTATTGAAGTTAATCAATAGAAAATAGAATTTTTTTTATAATTTAGAGAAAAGGTCACTAATGATGAAAACATTTGTGAATTATTTATTCAATACCATTTTCGAACAACTGTTATTTAAATGTATTCCGATGTTGGCGAACAAGCCTTCAAGCTACAGGAAAAAGTCTGTTTCTCAGAAACTTCATTAAAACCTGTACTTCAAATGATAATAGATTTGCAAGCAACATCTTAGCTCATGAGATATTTTCTAAATTATTTTCATTCTCAATCCAAAATATTTTCTGAAAGTGCATTATGTATTTATTTACGTTCTAAATAATTTCATATCTGCTCAATTTAAAACAATTTATATCAGAAAAATATAATTAATTTTTAGAAAAAAGAAAAAGAAAAGATTGCAAAGAATTATTTCATTTTTTGTGTTTTGTGGCAATACATTTATGCTATAAATTATTCTGCACATTACGACTTAGCATGAGACACTAAGTAATGGAATTTTTAATGTAATACTATTTAAAGATTTTAAGAAAATAGTACATCAATAATCTATACCGTTATGAAGCTTCAAATTCAAAATTTATTAAAGTTAATCAATAGAAAATAAAATTCCTTTTACAATTTAGAGAACATGTCACTAATGATGAAAGCATTTATGAATTATTTATTTGATACTATTTTGAACAACTGTTATTTAAATGACTTCCGATGTGAAGATCAAGCCTTCAAACCACAGGAAAAAGTTTGTTCCTCAGAAACTTCATTAAAATCTGTACTTCGAATGATAATCGATTTGCAAGCAACATCTCTCAACTTTTCTCATTCCCAAGCCAAAATATTTTCTGAAAATGCATCATGCATTTATTTCGGTTCTAATATATATCTGCTGTTATGCATTTATTTAGGTTCTAAATAATTTCATATCTGCTCTATTTAAAACACGTTATATGAGAAAAATGTAAGCAATTTTTAGCAAAAAAAAAAAACCCAAAGGATTATTATTTTTTGTGTGTGTGTGTTTTGTGGCAACTCTTCCCCTTTTTTTGGACCAAAAAAATTTAATAGAATTTTTTGGCTTATTTAATTGGCGGATAAGGCTGATTTAAGAAGGTAAAAGTTTCAAAAAGATTTTTCTAAAAGAAAAAAAGCGTAAGATGTTATCAGCTATGGTTAATGAGATATTTAAAAAATGAAAAGCCAATAGTAATACGAAAAAAATAATTAAAAAAGACATCCAAAATGAAAAATTACCAAAATATATCATAATACACGTTTATTCATAATCACATGCACTTATGCAGGATAATAATTATGTGCTCAATTATATCCCTGTATATGTAAAACACATTGTTCTGACTGACTCATAATCAACACACAGAACAAACTACTGAATCAAGCATGAAAATTTAGGGGAAAATTGATTATATAGCTAAAGATTGCCGATCAGATGCGATTTTATATGTTTTATTAAATGTCTAGAAAAGTAGGATAGGCATTATCCTGAAACTCCAGGTGTGTATTACAAAATAAAACAGGTCATATATTCCTGCAAAGATTTTTTACATAAACCACATAGGCGACCGTCAACAAACTGAAAAAGAACGACTGTCTTTTGAATAATCCTGTCAAAACTAATGTAGCAAAAGCGTTCAAACTGTAGATTATGAATTCATTTTTACGTTCATTTTTATGAGGAAAGTATGTATACTCGAAGAAAAATTAAGGTTCTCATAAAAACGGTCCCACATTTTGCCAGTTTTTTTCTTATAATTTGCAGAGTTCTTAATATGAAAAAAAAGTTCTTTTCAAAAAATGTGACAAAAATATTGAATATAGTAATCTGCAATCAGAATTGAAAAAAAAATAAAATTGTATGCAAAAGCAGCAAATTTACTAAATAATGTTTCATTGCGCATGTGCGAATACAACTAAAATACAGGGTGTCCCTAAACTCATGGTACATATGCTAGGGGGTGATAGAGCACATCAAGACGAGTAATAGTAAACAGGATACCAAGGGTCCCAAACGTATTCCAAAGGATACAGGCGCCATCAAAGTTTAGGGTCCCTTATTGCAAATGATGATAAAAAAGGAAAAAATGCGTCGACTTAATTGCGGTTTTCGCTAAGATCATTCTTTAAATTAGTATTTTCTTTTTAAAGAAAAGTTTTAAAGAGAAAGTTATAAAAATGCCGGTAGAGGGCGCTCTGGACTTTGGAGTACCAAATAACTATTTTTTTCCGATTTTCTTTTTAACACTGTTAAATGTTTTCCAAAGCTTAGACCTTAACATGAATTTTGTGTGTGTTTTTGCTTTTTCATTTAAAAAATAAATTTAAATTTATTATTAATAGACGCAATACGCATGCGTGCTAGGAATGAACGGAATCTCTTCCTCTTTTTCAACGTTCGGGATAAATTCACGGTTCAAACTTGTCTTCTAGGTGTATGGAAATTATTTGTTAATAAATAAGGATAATTTAGTGTATATTGACGAATTGTGTGGAACACTGACAATTTAGTAAACATTTAGTGTATATTGACGAACATTGTGTGGCAGATTTCCTTGACCATCTCATACAGACAGATACATATAGACAATTATCTTTCCATTATACAGGGTTCGTGCGTGTCTCGGGCAATTTTCGAAAAGAGTTACAGGTGTTTTTTTCCTTAGTAGAAAAAGTAATTTAATTTAAACCGGTAAAATTTCACTTTGTTTTAAGTGAAGATTTTCTATGAAAAAACATTGGTGCCGCAGAAGTTTCTGGTTTGCAAAATTTCAGGAGGCATACGAATGATGTTTAGCCTAGTGGACTCCTGTACGAATAGAAATAGTGGTTGTTAGATGCTTAAAATAAATTTTATTCCGATACTGCAACATTCGGGACACCATAGTGTTTGAGTCAGATGTATTTTACAAAGCAACCATTAAAGAAAAAACTGTTTTAAACCAGAAAAAAATGTTTAATTAACTATGTTTTGTTCTGTATGATATGTATTTCATTTTATTGCGTAAAATATGTCGTTGAAAGTATGTTGCAGGATTTTGTGTTTCTTTTTTACGTAGAAAGGACAAAAAAATTGCCATAAATGATTTTATTACTTATTAAATGTTCACAGAAAACGTTCAAAATAAAGTGTTGGTACATTCTTTAAAATATATTCTTTAAAACTATTTTGTGGCCTCAAGCATTTTCAGCCTAAATATATAAGGTATAAATATGCAACGCTCCCATAAGTCTGCTGATATTTGAAAAACTTGTATAAAATTTAGAACAATTTACACGATAAGTCTTGTCAAAAAGTTGCTTTTTTTTGTTTTGACAATAAAGAAAAAGAATAGTTTAATGAGAATCAAAAATATTTTTATAATTACATATATATATATATATATTTAAAATAAACTGTCATATCAGATTATACCGTGATACTCGTGAAAAAATTGCTTCTATTTCCTTGAAACTGAGAAAAAAATAATCCAAAGATATTAAAAAAATAATCTGATTTTAAAAATAATCATTAAAATTTAGCAAATTATCTAAGCGGTTTACAAAATAAGACTGATCAAAAATACAGTTTTTCAATAAAAAAAATAGTACATCAGGGCTTTAAATCCGCTCACATTTCGAAAAGTTATAAAAGTTTAACAATCTGTCGTATCGGAATGCGGTTTTTCCTATAAATGTTTGTACCAAAAAGTAGATTAATTTCGAACTACTTTTTTCTTTATATTTTTTAGCAGAACCTCAATAATTTGGAAAGTCTTGTGGTACAAACTGCACTGCAATGCAACAATTTATTATTTTTTTTATTTTTAAAAATTTTAACTGACTTGCCGGATTATTTGATATATGAAAGAGAAATTTTTCTACAGGAATTTCTGAAATTGCTGAGCTTAGATTTAACGTCCTGCAAAATTTTTAAAATATACGCGTTGATGTTTCATTTAAAAACATGTCATGTAAGACATCTCATTTCTTCCTATGCTACAGAACTGGATATTGCATATCGACATTTTGCTGCATAGCTCTGAAAACTGAGTATAAATTTATGTTTTAGAAATATTTTTTTAAGTATGTACTTTTCAAATAATTCACGCGTCCAATTGTTTATTATATTATATTTTTAAATAAGTGGATTTCAGAACAGCTCGGTAAATTCATATACCGTAATTTCGGGTGTATAAGCCGCAGATCAAACAATTCTTTTTGGACCCAGAAATCTTATTTAGTGATTGAAGACAAATATTTACGGCAATCTGACTAGTTATATTTCTTTTTTTAAAAATTCTGGGTCGAAAAAGAATTGTTTGAGCTGCGGCTTATAACCCGAAATTACGGTAAATCAATTTTTACATCAATAAAAATTTCATACTTGAATATACTGATATTTTATATATAAATAAATAGTTTATTATGGATATTAAAATGAAGTCGCTCATAAAAATGTGTATTTTGATAACTGACGGAAGAGTTTTGTCTTTTGTTCTGTTTTATCATAGGTTTTTTTTATATTACTGCCACACATGTCAAATTCACAGTTAAAATTATTTTAATTGAAATTTAGTTCACAATTTATTAACAAGGTCCAGTTACCACTTGATCTTTATTGGGCACTGCAGTAAACAGGATATTTTAGAAAGCTCAGTCGTCAAAAGGAGAAACTGATAAGATTTAATGCCGTAATCAAATAATTTTATCCTAAAAGATTTTACAAATTTCATGTCAATTTTTAAAAAATACGCCACGACGCGTACAAAATCACGTACGCGTCGTGGTACAAATTACGAACTTTTCATCTTAAATAAGGTAGTATATCAACCCTGTTATAAAGAGAAGATTTGTGTTATTTTTTATACATTACTTAGCTTATAAGAATGAATTAATTGAATTCTTATAGAAATCATTACAAAATCTAAGATCAATTGACAAACATTGTTTTGGAACGGATTAAGTTCCTTAACGATTACTCATTGCAGTCTCCAAACAATAAATTGCATCAGGTTACGATAATTTTTCAATAGTATTCATTGCCTTATTACTATTAGAATTACTATTTAGTAGAAATGATACTCAAAAATAAGTATCACTGCAATTTCTGAAATTCAGAAAGGATATTAAAATTATTTGCTGAATCAGACCGTATTTGGATATGAATCCACATTCGTTTTTATTCACATTTTACATTTCAGTCAGCTTTTCTTTGTTAAGATATTCTCAATTTTCCTCCTCAAGCATTTAAAATGTTCTGACATTATCACGAATATTTTTTGCACAAGAAAATACTACATGAAAAATACAAATGATGAAAATAAAAAATACATGAATTTTTTTATATTATTTTTTAAGTACATGAAAATTGAAAAATAGTTTTAATTTTCCTAAAAAAAACTGTAATATATCAGGAATTGATATCTATTACGATATTTTCGAAGCTTTTGCCTTTCGAAATTTGATTTAGAGCACCGACTATCACATCATTGTCTGAAGATCCTCCAACTTGATAAAAAATAATGCAAAAAGAAACGGTGTTGAAAGGTTCAAGGAAGATGAAAATTATCAGAAAATGGACTTTACTCGATATTTGAGGATTTAAGCAGAGTTTTATCATCGACGAAGCAGTGTTTTTTTTTTCTTTTTTTCAGAATCCAGAAACTAAAAACGTTCTCGTCTTAACCCTTTCCGGCACACTGTGTCCGGTCTGGGATACCTAATTTTAATTCCAAACTGGCAAACGGCACCAGTAATATATTAGCAAAATTTTGCTTTTACTATGAAAGCTTAAATTAAGGAATTCAAAATATTTAAAATATTCGTTTGAGAATTCCGGTGTCAGTCGATAATTTCTCGTTTTAGTACAGATTTTGCCCGTGCCGGAAAGGGTTAAAAGGTGACAAAACCCTTTATTTAACCCTTTGAGCTCTGGGGTGTAAATTTCTTAAAAATTCGAAATGTCACATTGACACCAGTATTTTGCAAAGAAAAAAAACGGTTAACAATAAACACGGAAAAATGCATTAAAACTTTTTCAAATAAATTTGGTCGAATTTTCTGGTGCCATTGTGACATTTCGGAATTAAAATTATGTGGTAGAAAATTCTACAATCAGAGCTCAAGGGATTAAGTTTACTATTACAGAAAAGTAATCATCGTCTTACTTAATCCTAGAATAAAATAAATGTTACTAAGGATACAAACATAACTAATTACTTTGGCTACTATCACCAAAATTTCGGAAATAATGCCATCCAAATTCAATGACCGTTCGAAAGCTACTTACGAAACCCGCGATTTTTCTGATTACAGCACCTTCTTTTTTAATTTGGCATGTTATAATGTTTAAATTGTTAAACTCTTTAGAAATTCTTTTTTTTTCAGCTTTTCATAAACTCCTATTATTTTTTCACGGTACTAACTCAATAAATTAACAAAAAAATGTGTTTCGTTAATAAAATATATATTCCTAGCCATTTTATACTTTATTCGATGTTTTGTGCAAGAATTCTAATTTATCCATTACTAGAAGAGAAAGATGCTCACTATTGGATTTTTTGTGTTCATTACTTGTACATTTTAAGATCCCCGAAAAAAACTAATCATGTGATGTAAAATGTATAACCCTTAAATGCATAGGATAGGACGCGTTCCAAAAAATGCGCAATTGAAAGAATCAGAATTCATACCAGAAAAATCTAAATAGTAATTTTTTCTTTATTTAATTACGAATGGTCTGTCATTAAGTAAAGTGAAAATTGCTCTTTTAAATTTCTGGTGAGAATACGGAATATGTGAATAAAACCCCCAATAAATCGGGAACACGTATGGTATCGAAAATGATACAATATGCATTTAAGGGTTAAAACTGCAACTTTCGGAGTACAGTCGTTTCCACAAAAAACTGAGAACGGAAGCTATGCATCCACTAAAACTATACTGTAAAAAAACAGATGTTTCTTAAATTTACTATAATCACAAACGAAAATATTCAAAAACGTCTTCAGTGGCATCCAATATTGTGAAAGTTTTTGAAAGTTAAAGAATAATTTATAAAAATAAATTATCGTTAGATGCCCGTAATTTTTGAAATGTTTTCGAGTATCTTTTACAATGCATTAATCAGTTTCACGACTCTAAATATCTGGTTTTCGGATGCTATCAGACGTCGACTAAACATTTTCAGCTGGATAAAGGTCATTCCAAGGTAACTTACGTTACATTTAGAACAATTTACTACTAAACAAATTTTAGTAATGTAACACTAAAAAATATTAAAGTGTAAAAGTAACATGATTTGACACGGAAACCTATCTAAAGATCAATTTGGATGAAAATTGCTCAAAAAAAGGATTATGAAAGCTACACTTTATGTGATAACTTACATTCCTTTTTCTGTAATGGCAGTTAACATAGTAAATATAACTACCAAAATTAAAGTAGTAACATTAAAATTAGGTAATTTTCATCTAAATTTGGCTTTGAATAAATTTAATTAGCGCACCATGTCAAATTTACGTTTTGAATATTTTTTTGTGTGTGTTATACTACTAAAATTACTGAAAATAGTTCCATAAGTTACCATGGAATGACCCATAACAGAAATTGAGCATGTAATTGTAACTGAAAAAAAATGTTAATTTTATTTTAATGTTACACTGTTAATTCCATATGTTTTTCAGTTAAACACGTTTTTCCAACAACCACCTATTTGAGGCCTTAAAATATCTGAAAAACCGGTATTATGGATAGAGAAAACTGACCAGCGCTCTGTAAAAGCTACTCAGAAAGGTTTTCAAAAATTACGGGCAGCTAATAAAAATTTCATTTTTATAAATTCTTCTTCAAATTTTAAAGATCGATTCTTTTGCGTGGTTTCTAAAGATAAAGGAAGGCTTTTCGGATTTTGGGTGACTCAGAAGGGGATATTATATATTTTTGCTCGTGATTATAAAACATTTTTGTAAATTAAGAAACATAAATCCGTTTTTTGCAGTGTAGAGAGACACATTAAAAACGGACAAAAATATTTCTGAAATTGTCCACTGCTGTTAAAGTTACCTTAACCCTTTCAGTTCTGATTTGTTTTTCTATTTTTGAAAGAAAATAATATTACTTTAATAACATTAACACTAGCTATCCAAATAGACTAATTAGTAATTAACGAATATTTCACTGTCTGAAACAGAACGAATATTGCTGTTTTGCGTACCATTCAATTCATATGTATATGACAGTTGGCCAAGGAAGAGTTTTTGAAGATGTTTAGAAAATATTATATTACAACTTTCTAATAATTTTTGCGCTTTATTACGTATGATTCTTTCAGAAAATCAACCTTTATTTTAAATTTAAAGGATGAAATACATGTTTAAAATAAAAGAATCGTAAATGGTTCAAACACAACAGAACAAACATATATTAGTATTACTACCCGTAAAGCATGGTGACGTCACTGTAACGTCGTTGTGAAGTCACATTGTGACTCTGTGACCATCGATTGTCGATGTGACGTCACGTGACGCCAATGTGAAGTCACAGTGACTAAAATGTGAAGTCGTTATGGCCGCTTTAGAGCTCTTTTGTTACGTTTCACAAAGTGGCCACAATGTGACATATTTGTGAAAAATGTGTCATTTGTGACTAATTTGACATTAACATTGTGACAAAACTGTGACAAAAGCGACGATATTTAAATTGCCAGAAACACGTTTTTTTAAGTAAATAACATGTTTTGAAGGATATTTATAAATATCTAAAGATTTTTAAGAAAGTCACATCTTAGTCCCAATGTGACGTCACTGAGTGGTGGCATTTTGGTCACAAATGTGATGTGACCAAAGTGACTCACAGTGACGTCACTGTGACCATGCATGCTATTAGGGTAAATGCCTAAACGTTAATGAAGTCATATAGTAAATGCATAGACACATACTAACATTACTGCAAGTAAACAGTAACGGAAGTATTTGTTAAAAAAATCTCAATTAAAAGATAAGTACAATTAATAGTACACCAGACCCGAAGGAGTAAATAAAATATTCAAATACAACTCAAAAGCAAAAGCCTTTTTTTGTATCAACCCCTTAGTTTTACAAATAACTTTATAGTAAATTTAATAAAGTCGGTTTCTTCCAATCACACCTCACGGCAATAAATTAATTTAAACTAAGCTATACAACTATATATACAGTGATAAATTCTCTTAAAAGAGAAAGTAAGCAAAAAATACGTAGTGAAAAATTATATAGCGCATCACTTGTGTTGCAAGAAAAGTGTCACTTTTCAAAAGCATCATGCTTGAAAGTAGAAAGAAAAAATTGCAATTTTCGCTGATGTAATATAGCTTCTGTCACGCTTTAAAAAATCTTCTATGAATTTCATAAAGCCATCTTAATATATAATTTGGCAGTTTTCTGGGGAAATTCTACATATCTGCTTTTTCCACATTTTGCTTTGATAAAAAAAAAGATGCCTTGGAGTTGTAATTTTTTCTGCTGAAATATTTTAGTAAGGTCAGTGTCACATTTCAAAAACTTTTCCTTGCTGCTTTTGTCTTTTTTCACCTTTTTTTTTTTTTTTTTTTTTTTTGTTATTAATCATTCAGGTAAAATTCTAAACTCCTTTTATTTAAATCGTAAAATAAAATAATGGCATTCAAAGTTACTCTAACCAAGTAATATCTTTATGTAAGTATATAAAATCATCATTCCTGATTTGATAATTTTCAACAAGGCTTTGAATTACTGTAACTAAATGAACTAATTAAGCATTAAATTTAATAAAACTGAAATTAGAGTTCTCAAATATAATTTGAAAACTGGTAAGTGTAAAATTAATGTCAAATGAATATGCATTAATTCAAATGATTGAACACAGTTTGTAAAAGTGATTTGAATAATTATATATTTAACATAGAGTGATTTTGTCAAGCATTTAAATAGTGCATTACAAAAATGTCCCCGAAGTTAACACACACACACATGCTTTGCATGCAAACATTTACATATATGCTATTGCAGGGCCTGATTATTGCGCAGGCAAACTGGGCAATGGTCTTGGCCTACTGTTGAAGAGGGCCAAAATTTAATAAAATGATTTATAAAAAATTTCTTAATATTGCATTTCCTGCAATTATTTTCTCAAAAAACAAAAAGTGAAGGTTGTAGGCCCCTTAAACTTTAATAGGGCTCTGTGCAAGTGTGCGTGTATGTCGCATGATTATAAATTTGAAAACCCATATGCGTTGCTGATAATGGTACATTTTATATAAATTGGAAGTCTAGATATAGAAAAACGTACTTACCAGACACGAAATTTCTTACGAATTTTTTTTTTTTTTTTTTTTTTTTTTTTGACTAACCTTTCTCAGCGGTCTGAATACCAGACCATGGTTCGTACGGGTACCGTTATTTCCCAGGTGAAATACCAACATTTCTTTAAAGAAAAATAAATGTAGTTGAAAAGCGCTTAATTTCATCTTATTTAATCAGAGATTTAATCAGACACATCCTATAAGAAAATTCTGATTTGGAAGAATTTCCCGGTCATGGAATTCTAATAGCCGTACGAACCTTGGGGACTACTTGACAACTTGTTGGGTTGACACAAAAATGATGGCTGTTATAGGTGAATTTTTTTCAATGCTTATACGGTCCCGAAAATTAAATGTATTTAATTTCTTAAACTATTTTTTTGGTTTCATTTTTCTGCGATTAATCAAGTCAAAGAATACATTTAGAAAATAGTGGTATTAAAATTCAAGGAACGATATAATTGCTGCAAATAAATTTCTTCGATAGCCACGATTCTAGTGTTTCGAGGTGTTTGTAGGCCGAGTGTATAGATGTCTGTAGAACCTAAACACGTTTATTTTTATTAAATGGATGAAAACAAACATAATAAAAAAAATTTTAATGACACAAAATCTTTTAACATCATATTACACGCAGATGGAAGTGATGGAAGTATGATATGGAAGAATTACTTTTAACACTTTTAATTTTAATTTCTCTTTGTGAATGACCTGACGCGCACCGAGGGGTATTTGCGTGACTAAGGTAATCATCCAAGCAAAGATTGGCAGAAAATTCGGTTTCGTTTTTGTTTTCGGTCGAAATCTGAGTTTTGCCGAAATTTCATTTTCGGCAAAAATAATAACAAAAATTTCGCCGGAGCGAAATTATTTAAATTCCAAAAATCTCATTTCTTTTTTGGAATTTTTCAACATTACTCATTTATTTGAGCCGTACTATCTCAGATGAGACACTTTTTATTTATGCTGTTTTTAATTATCAGTCATGACTCACTCAAGCCGTGAATACAAATTACAAAGAAACTTTGAAGACACTTTTCACGTTCTCATTAAAAGCTGCAGACTTGACATTAATAAAAAAGATCAGTTTGAAATCGCAGATGTGTTTCGAATACTTTTTCGGAAAATTCTGGTATAACAGATGATCATTCACAAATATCATTATAGAAGATAAATCGAGGTATGTAAAGCAAAATAATAATAATAATGATGATGATGATCATTAGATGCAATTCGTATAATTATAAATTCATTTTGCTTCATTAATGAACTAATTACATTTTATTTTATATTATATGAAAATAAAACGTTTTGGTCACAGGCATAGAAAATCAATATGTACTACACCTATAATTAAATAATAATTCTGGATGTTTATGTATGGATCAATTACGTAAAATTTTTGGCCATTTTCGTTTTCGTTTTCTGAGGATAATGCGAAAATTTACCGAAATTCATTTTTGAACTTTAAAACTTGTTTTGGTCGATTCTTACTTCAAAGCATACAAAAGTGAAAGAATACTATTTAAATATATTTTTTAATATCAATTCTATTTAAAATGGTCTCTGTGCAACGGTAAATTCTGACTTACATTTCAGCCCAAATTTCCTTCATCTCTAGTGCTGTAAAATGCTTAAATTTTTAAATATATTTGAGAAAAAGTTACATGCAAGTATAACGCACTATAAAATAGTTAATGCAATTAATGTAATTATACCTTTCGTTTAAGAGTCTACACTAGTCACAGGAAGAAATGAAAACGTTAATACTATTGGAGCAATTACATAGCAATGCATGATCGGAAATGTTTTCCTGGCGCGGTAGTGTAGACGCAAAACAGAAGAAAGACAAGACACGAACAGGGTGAAAAAACATGTTTATTATTCATAGTACAGCAAAAAATAGAACAAAAAGACAGACAACGACTGTCATCAAAGATGGTGTTCGAAATTATGACCCAAGGCCGTGATGCATGGAGGCACACTTGGAAGACACGTGGAAGATCTAATGTTATCGAAAATACCAAGCGTGTCTCGGATGTCTCTAGCGGCTGCCACTATGCATGCAACAAGTTGTTCGGAACTTTCCAGCATTGTCCCCGCATTTTTTTCAATACTAAGAATAATAAATATGTTTCCTCACAATGTTCCTGTACTTCCTTCCTTGTGTTTTGTGTCGTCACTACCGCGCCAGGAAAGCATTTCCGACAATGTATTTCCGTGTCATTTTCCATCGTCTAGGTGTACTCTGTTTGCTCCAAAAGTTTGTAACCGCTGTACTTACACAGCCTGTGAAAATACTTATTCATTACAAAGCATAATCATGTCTACTCAACAATATTCAAATATTTTATTATCAATATTTCCCGATAGTCACAAAATGAAAGAAAAAACAAATTTTCATATTAAGATTTATGTTTATATTTTACATCTCAGTTAAAAGTCAGACCAAACAGAATACTTGCAGAAATCCTTTCCAATAATCTCGCTGAAAATTAATGATAAATTCAGGTTTGAAAGCACGCTGCAACGTACAAATTTTAGGTGCATGGAAGAAAATCTTTCTTATGGTTCTGAGACAGTATGTACCATATCGTTTTTTTTTTGGATTATTTTATGATCTACTTGTATAATTGACGCCTTTTGTCTAACTATTAACTCTAGAAAGGCCGTGAGAGGTTACTTTGACCCTAAAAATAGAATATATTTCAATTTTACCCTTTCCGGCGCAGTGTGCCAACTCCCCGGGCACACCTAATTTTAATTCCAAACTTGCAAACGGAACCAAGAGTATTTTAAAGAAATTTTGCGTTTATAGTGAAAGCGTAAATTTAGGAATTCTTAATTTCTATAAAAGTTGTTTTTAAATTCCGGTGTCAATCAATAATTTTTTATTTTATGAGTAGGATTTGCCTGCGGCGGAAAGGGTTAAAAAATTCTTTATAAAATAAGTTTAAAATGTACAAAGAAAAAGATTGAACTAATAAGTTAAATATTTTTAAATAAAAGTTTTTTGAAATTTCCAATTGACATCGGAAATTTCGAAAAAGGAATTTTCAGTTTATGTGATCGCTAATTGTCTTTAATTAAATAAAGCTCAAAATATTATTTTTTTTTATTTCTCGTGTGAGCTCAAAATTTTTGTAAAAAATGGAGGCTAAACTGAAACTCTGAGATAAACACAAAATTAAAAATCTTGGTCAGGTGATACTAGTGTTTATTTAGTCCTTTGTTCACCGTATGTTACTCTTTATGAGCTGCCAAAACCGGAAGATAAAACCATGAATTTATTTACATTATTTCAGAACTTGATGTTCATTGAAGATCCTGAGTATATCAATATACTCATAAACATCAATTTCGTCTGTATTTATCTGTATTTAGTAGTAATGCATTTGTTGATGTAAGTCTCCAAAATCAATTTTTCTATAAAAAGGGATCAAGCTCTAAATTTACTTAACATAACAATTACATTTTTGTGGGTCTATTTTGTCTATTTTCTAGCTTTATTTGCAGTTTGCTAAGCTATTTTTTATAGTTTAGAAAAACCTATGTTTATCGCATGGAACAATTAAGAAATAAGAACTGACATCGCCTTAAAAGAGTGAAATTTCAAATGTAACCGCTTTCGAACTTCAGACAACTTACACAAGTAAATTAAAGTAGAAAGTTTCTCTTTATTTAAACTCTTCATTAACGGAAAATTTCAATTAAAAATAACACTCGAAACTTATATTTATTTTTATTGGTGGAAGTTTCCTTCGATGCTAGTAATTCCACCACACTGTAACAATCAAGACAGTTTCCTATCAGCGTCAATGAAAAGAGTGTAATGCAAGACAAACCGACACCAGTAAAAATAAAGCAGTAATATTTTACCAAATCTGTGAGAGAATTTTTCCATCAATAAGGCGCTGAAATAAACCGAGATTTTCTATTCAATTTATTGGTGAAAGTTTTCACAGGAGGTAATCAGAAACTGTTTATCCGAATAAAAGAAAAAACTGTCATATTGTGACAAACTCTTCAGTTGATTCACTCGCAACTGATGCACAACACACTATATGTCTCCACATCTTTATTCATAATTCTATTGCCTATATATACCTAAGAGATATTTTCCTGTTATTTATTTTTTTAAACATTATCATTGAATTTTGTAAAATCCTACTGGTAATAAGAAGTTATGATAAGAAAAGTTTGCATTCTATTTAGATATCAAAAACTTCTTTTCAATAAACTATATTCATTCCTTATTTATAAGACTTACTACATATATTCGTGAATTCAAATAAAGAAACTTTGTAAGTCAAGTAATTTATATTGTACGAATCATTTTTACTGCGCAACGAGATACGACATTTTTATTGATCGAAGTCTAAAGTATTATTCACTATGACAAAGAATCAATTTGTATATGAAACCTTCTTTCTTTGAATACTTTTCTTATGCATATTCTATAAATAGACCAGTAAAATGTCTTTCAATTTTTGAGGTAATCCAAAAGTCGACGTGTTCTTATTAGTTTCTTTTCCAGTAAATAAATGAAACTTTCAGATAACTAAAAAGTTGTGACTTACATCTTGTTACATGGACTAAATTCTCGGATACAATCTTTTATATACAGGGAGTTCTAGAATGAATTGAACTTTCTTGCTGTTTAATAGATTCGCGACGGTGGCCCTTTACGGAATTTTTAATGTTTTGCCACTGGTTTTCAAAAACAGAAATTTGTGCCTTATTAAATTAAGAAAATGCTCTGATTAAATAAGGCAAATTTTTCAGTAAAATTTTATTAGTGGGGGTAAGCCTTTTGCGGGCAGTGTTGCCAGATGGGCTACTTATTTTAAATTCAGATTCTTGGCTGGCACCACTTTTTTGAAATAGTGAAATGCCCCTTATCCAATGACAATATTAATAAAGGCGAAAGCAAACGGAATTTTGGCGTTTCAAAAAAGTGGTGCGAATCAAGAAATCTGAATTTAAAAAAAGTAGCCCACTGGCAACACTGTTTGCGGGCCATCGGTGGTACGTGCCCGCGTGAACGTGTTAATAAAAAGTAAACACTGATAGCTAAGTTATTCTTGTATGATATTAATGTGCTGCCCAGAATTTCTCTATTACGCTTCATTGCTTTATTTCGGAATGTCTCTATTATATGGTACTCAAACTGTTACAATGTTCAAATTAAACCCTTGAGAGGCGGTGGTATGTTTATAAAACCATTTAATTTTAATTCTTAATGGCTACATTGGCACCAGAATTTTGGCAAAAAAACTTTCCTTTATTAAATGCGTGAAATATAGCCCCCTTTTTCGTATTTATAAATAAAATTGATTTTAAGTTCCGGTATCAATCAGTAATTTTAACACTTAAGTAAATGACAGTGCTCTGCGCCGCAAACGGTTAAATCATAAAAATTAATCAAGTTCAATCAGTTTTTAACTTTCATTCTCGTTAGCTGTTAAATTGCCAAAATTAGATTCCGTTTTAAAAATTACAAAATTATTAACAGGAGTATTATAGTTTAAGAGAATATAGGGCCATATATCGGTGAAATTTGGAACTAAAATAACGAAATGTTGTAAATAATCGCCTGGCTTTATATATTACACACTTGCTTCTAAGACTGGTTTTAAAAGCTTGTAATATTTAGTTGTTATTGAATTATTAAAACATACAGTCCATTTTAAGAACCCGGTGTACTCTGGAACAAAACAAAATCTTCATTTAGAAATGGATAGTTTTTAGAGAATTTTATCATTTTTAGGATGTAAGATTATTTTACTCTACACAAAGAATTTTTGTGTAGGAATCCATGGTCAAAATCCAGATAGAAATATAATCTGTATCACTCCGGTACGAGCTCACATTTTTATTCAAAACTTTAATAATAATGAAAAAAATTGTTTTAAAAAATAACTTATTATGTTTTGTAGGATATACGATAACTGCATGAAAACTTCTAAAAGTGCACTGAAATTTACTATGGGAAACTCTATTTAATTTTATTCTTTTTGTTGTAGAATTTAATAGTTTGAATTCTGGCATACAGGGTAAAATAAAATAAAAAAATAGTAAAATAAAATTTAAAAAAATTGTAAATCCTCAAAAAAGTACTTTTTCAGCCCCCATGTATCATCAAATTTTATGTACAAGACATACATTTTACTTATTTTCGCTGCTCAATTTTTCTTAGTTGTCAGTTTTTTAATATATCCATAACTGAAATTTTTAAAAAAGAACATAAATAAATCTTCTGTGGTCTGAAGAGGTAATTTACAAGAATGAAAAAGCTCAAAATTTAGTTATCTACAATACAGCTATTTTAATTTTTTGTCATAGATTGTATATAACTAATGTGGCAGTTTTAGTACTTTGAATACTTGAATTCAGATTGTCTACACAAACAATTTTTGTGTAGGACACCAGTGTCACAATCCAGATACAAATATAAGGTGTAACATAACTATATGGATACATTTTCATTCAAAACTTTAACAATAGTAAAAAAATTCAAATTTTCAAAAAACTTTTGTTTTGCGGATATACGATGACCTAATGAAAAGTTCTAGTATGAGCTTCCAAGTCTCCTATATTTCGGATACCAGTATTTTAATAAAGAAGAAGTTATTTTATTTTATTGGAACATTTAGGCGATTTAAAATAATAAAATTTCCTCTAAGATATATTGGTGTGTAAAAAGCCATAGACTTGGCAACTCTGAAAAGTGCCCTGAAATTTGCTACGGGAAACTCTATAAATCGTCTGTATTACAAATTACAACGCTGTCCGGTGCGAAATGCTTGAAAAATTGTTTTACAGATGAGGTTAGGTAGGGACAATGCATTTATGATTAAAGCACAGGAGACATATAGTGTATTGCCTAGCAGTTGCGAATGATGTAATTAAGAAGTTTGACACAAGATGGCTGCTACTTTTTTTATTTTATCGGATCGACAGTTTCTTTCACCAGAAAACTTGAATAGAAAATTTCGTCTTATTTAAGCACTTTATTTATGCGAAGTTTCTCTGAAAAATATGGTAAAAATTTCAATTTCTTTTACTGGTGTCAGTTTGTCCAGGTATTATAATTTTCCCTGAAACCCCAACAGTAGGTTGTCTTGTTTGTAGCAACATGGCGGAACTACTACGCTGAAGTAAACTTCCACCAGTAAAAATGAATATCAATATTTTCCTTTATTTTTGACTGAAATTATCAAGTACTACGGCATCTAAATAAGGAAGAACATTCTAATTAAATTCCGTTGGCAGTAATGAACATGCGAAAGCGGTTACAGTTGAGGCTTTACTAACTTAAGGCTATGTCAGTTCCTCTTCCTTAATAGTTCCATAGTATAAGAGAGAAATCGTTCATGCACAGGTGATCACCATAGAAGGCACTTTTTGGAGCAGGTGGATTTATTAGTGAGCGAAGACTTAAAGTGTTGCCTGAACAAAAATGTTACGGCTACTATGACTAGGTTAAAATCATCACAGTTTGGACTGTCCATTTGAAGACTAGCGTCTCATTCCTAGATAATTCCCTATGGAGGAACGAAAAGCGGTAAATTCCACTTTTTAATTGTTGGTGATGTACAGAAACAGAGTCTTGTGTTCACATAATTGAGACTTGTTTGTCTTTTAGACCATTTACTCTGTTTTGTGTCCTTTGTCTCCATTCTGATAGATCATAAGTTCGAATACGTAGGGTAAGAGATTTCCAGAGTTAAAAAAATTGGACATTTTATTATCTTTTTCTTTTCGACTTCAATTTAAATTTTAAAAAAAGTATTAATGAAAAAAATAAAAAGTTTCTATTTTTAAAATTTTAATTAAATTATAAAATTATTTTAATTTTTAAAAAATCTTAAATAATTGGTTATTTATTATAATTAATCATTTATTTTATGTGGAAAAAAATAGTGTGTATAAAAAAATGCAAAGTTTCTACTTTTAAAAATTCAATTAATTTAAAAAATAATTTATTTTTTTTATTTTTTTAAATACATATTTTTTAAATCATTGAGCACTGAAATATTGTGCAGCATCTAGCGAAGTTATCCAAAGATTTGAAAAAAGAGCGCACCTCTCTTTTGCCAGAAATAAGAAGCAAACTGTTTTTGCTTCAACATTCATTACTTATCATCAATTCATTTTATAAAATGAAATTATTTAATGCATATTTTCTGTATTTAAAATTTTGTTTACATTGAAAAAAATATATATCTGTTGTAATGCTTACATAAGAACCAAAATGCTGTTATTTAAAAATTAAATTAATAGTAAAAAAATATTTAATAATAATAATAATTCAGTCATAAAAATTAATAGCAAAATATTATGCGGTGATTTAAAACATAAAAAGTAAAAGTACAAAATTATTTTTTTTAAATAGATATTTTTTATTTTAATATAGCTTTAAAAATGGGATTTAGTTAAATATTTTAATAAGTTCTTATATAATATTTTTTTATTTTATTATTGAGAATTGCTGATTTTATTTTATCATTTTTTTAATGTAATTATGCAAATAACATATAATCAATTCTTTTAACAGATTTGGCTTAACTTCTGTATCACCCCAAGTAAAAAGTAGACTATACCAATTTTCGCTCTTCCATAAGGAACCTTTCAGAAATGAGACGCTAATCATTTGAAGAAGCTCCTCATACGGCATCCAATTCAGGGTTCGCACAGTTCTACCGCTAAATTTTAAGAATATTTTTAAAGTGTTTCACTGTAGAAAAATGTTATAAAATCCGTGAATGAAGGCGTGGGGTCATGAATTATGTGTTTTGAAAATTAAATGTGAATTTACTTATTATATATATAAAACTCCTCCGTGTACGACGATTCCGGGGTCAACCCATCCACGAGAAAAAGAAACTTATTGCAATTGCGTCCACGTTAGGCTTAACTATTCCGAGCCGTTCACAAATATTCTAATTGTTCAACCTATGAAAATATACATGCAAAAGATTTATTCATTACGCATTTTCTTTAAAACCTACAAAAACTATTTAATTATAATGTTTAAGTTCTAAATAAAACAACCAGCAATTACGAAAAAGAACAAACAATGTAAACAAGTTAATACTGTTGCCATTTAAGAATGACAAATTCCGTGAATGAATCTTTAGAATGACTCCATTGTAACATCACGGCTCAGGAATGATTGGGTGCGTTCGGGAGCTATGCGCGCTGAGCGCGCGTGTTCAGGAGACAGTTACATGGAGTGAATATTACAGCGGATTTAGTACTCGGAAGCAAAAATCCCTGAGCTCGCGCGCGCAGCACGTGTGTCTCACGAACACGCGCTGTTTACTCTTTGTTGTTTTCATTTGTTTCCGATCTTATAGAGTGTTTTTGTTAAGTATTAGCTAAAAAGTAGTCCAAAATAGGAAATTTTTTTATACATTTTAGCTATTTTTATTATTTTCTCTCAGTATTCTATACTAATAAAATAACAAATCGCTCTGTCTGCGTGTGTGTGTGTGTGTGTGTGTGTGTGTGTGTGTGTGTCTGCGATGGCTAGCAAAATCTATGGGACGTACGAAGCTCAAAATTTTTATGAGAGTAGCCCAATATCTCTCCTGATGCACCTGAGCTTCAGAATTTCGAAATTCTATTTATTAACTGAGTAATTAATTAAATTCCAAAGATCACTCTCATAAAAAATCGCCTTTTTTCTTCTTTTTTTCCCTTCATTTAGTTATGGTTGGTTGGTTGCATAAAATTTTGGCATAAATAATTAAAAAAGCTGGAACCGACCTTTAAAATTTATAGACTGGCAAGCTGTCAGTTTAAAAGATGATTTTTTATCACAGCGGTTGTAAACCATGGAGGAAAAAGATAGGTGGTGGTGAAGTAAACCGAAAAAAGGGTTGCAATATTAAACCATTTATCGCTCAAATTTTAATGTCCCAAACAAAAGCATGTAGAAGAGATTTTGTATTAATAAGACGAATTGAAAGAAATGAATTACAGCTGAAGCATATTTTGCGAAGAAATAGTAATTTTTTAAAATGGTCTTTTTTCCATTATATTATTTATTTTTAAAAAAATGTTTGCTTTTAAAATAATTGGAATTGATAAATTCGAAATAATTAAATATCAAAATAAAATAAAAAAGAATATTGAAAACATTTGATTTGAACTAAAAATTGTATTACTAAAAGTTTTCTTTTTTTTTCAGAACTTTTTAATACTTTATAACGTAGATGAAAAAATGTTTTTAATTTAACAACATATTAATAACTCTATGTCAATATATAAAATATATTTATGAAAACAATCTTTTAAAATCATGCGCGAAAACTTAAATAACAAATATTAATCTAAAATCTAGATTTCAGAGTGCAGACGATTTTAAGACATTAACGAAAGAATGTTAAATTTTCAAGCAAAATCTTAAATGATGCTTCTATATTGGTATTTCAAAGTGACGGCTAGGTTACATTTATGTTATATTTAAGTTACGGTAGGGTAATGTTAAGTCGCAGTTAGGTTACAGACAGATTATGGTTATGGTACAAAAGTTTACGGTTAGGAATTTGTCCACAGTGTATACATTACGCATGCTTTGATTAAAAATATACACTTTTGTTAAATGGTTCTGAAATTATAATACTATATACCAATCTTTTATCATCGCGTATCGATTTCATTCACGGTATAGACGGAATTAAGAGTGATATAATTAGTTTGAAATTCAAAATATTTCACTTGGGATTTCTATGCGAAAAAAATAATTAGTTACGTGATTTAACAGTGATTTTTACGGGTAAATATCAACACTTTAACACGAAACTAACGCAATCGTTGGATACATGTTCCCTCCCGTGTTTCTCATTGCTCATTTTAAGTATTTTTAGAGCTCAATATTAGTTGTTCTTTTTAAAACCGATTTTTCACAAAGTCAGCTGCGACGTATTTCAGACAATGTATTTCTGCATGCTTCCAGTTAATGATAAAATCATACAAATTTCAAGTTCGTTTAATATTGTTAATACGGACCCGGGCAACGCCGGGCGGGTCAGCTAGTTTTATATATTTTTTGGCTGTAGTTTCACAATATAATCTTTTATAATTGATTTTTTGCGTTACTTTATTCTTTTAAAATTTATGTATTTACGATTTGTTCATTACAACCCCCCCCCCTCCACCAGACAGTTTTGTTATAGTTTTAAATGCAAATTTCTGTTAAAATTTCCTTTTTTTATAAAGATTTTTTTCCGCGTGTTTAATCGCTGTATTTTTTAAAAATTGTTTAAGCCTACAGTGGCTGATTGACCACAGTTGTAATTTTTTTATCATCCTTTTAAAAATGCAAACACGTCATTTTGACGGGCTGTCTTCTAGTTTTTAATAGTAGTGGTAGAGTCCTTAAATATATAAGGACTGTGCGAACCTTGCAATATCATCCCAAGATGCTTTTGTCCCATCAACCAATTGCACACCATGAAAATTCAAGAGATGTAATATTTAAACTACATAGATTTTATACTTTCTCCCCCCACTAAAAAAAATCTGTAGAAAATCTATAGCTTTTTGGCCCAAAATCTGTGGGAAATCCGAAGGTATTTGGCCCATTATGCAGATATTTTTAAGAATATCTTAAAAAATTCTACAGATATTTTAAAGATAAAGATAAGTCTGCAAATTTTCGTCAAATTTCTGTAGCATTTCTGTAGAAAGTGGCAATTTCTTCAGATATTCTTAAGATTATTTTTAGTGGGGGCCTCTACCACAGAAACTGCTCTTTTTTTAAGTTTCTAAACCAAGGATGGACAACCTGCAGCAATCGTGCCACAGACATGCTAGTATTTATCTACAGAAAAAACTACCTTATTTAATCGCACGAGTTCTTCATTTTTGAAAGGATTATATTATAACTCTTAAGAAACGGTGGCAATTGATTTTTAGGCAAAAAGGTTGGCATTCTCTGCCCCCTAGTGGGCTAGCAACTCTCTAGGATCAGTAGGATATGATTTATCTCGCTCATACCTTGCACCGTCTATAGGATTGACAATCTGAACTATTTTTGTTTATTCTGAAATTCGTGATTCGTACCAGAAATTCAGAATAAACAAATTTCACATTATGTAATGATGAATGACTCTTATTAAACAAAGTAGAAGTTCTGTTCTCAATTTCTGAATGAAAAAGAAGGCGGAACTTACAATCATGACCAATTGTAAAGACTAATTTCAAGAATTAGCAACAGGGCTTTTCTGATATCATCAAACAATTTCGCACAAAATATAGCCGCCAGAATATGACAGCGTCAACTTTCAAGTAAAAAAATTGCTTTTGAAATTGTCGTTGAATTAACTTCATTATTGTAAAATTATGAACGATAATCCTATGCCGAGAGTGTGAGGTTTTTTTAATAAGTTGGATGTAGGTGGAAGAAGGAGGCATGATTCTCAATTTTTTTTTTATTATTGCTTTGACGTGCTTTATTATCTCTCTAACTTTGTTGGTAGAGTGCGAGGAAGTATTTCCAGGTCCAGTGTCAGAAATTGGGAGAAAAAGACAAAAAAAAAAAAAAAAAAAAAGCGGGACAAAGCAGTGGAGTAACCAGGATTTGCGTCCAAAATCTCCTAATACCTGTAATTTTTTATAGTTCTGTTCGCTTTATATAACCAAAAAAATTTTCTGCCATGAATCAAGAAGAATAAAATCTTACAATATTACTGGTTTGAGACACCTACCCTGGTTACGCCACTGCAAAGTCTTCTAAATCAGGACATTAAGTTACATTAAATCCTACGAAAACGAAACCTGTCGATAATGAAGATCTGTTTTAAATGTGTCGAATTCATGGTCCGTACGGAAGAAAACCATGTAATTATACTTTCGATAACATTTACCTGTCTTAATTACGGAGTTATTGTCCAGCCATTTCAAATTTCCATTTTTTTTATTTTAATATGCTGAATAAGAATAACAATTAAACTTATACAAAGAAAATTTTGAAAGCAGAATTGATAAGAACCTAAATATATTCCATTTTGGAGACGCTATGTTTGTACAGTTATGGTTGTGAGGTATTGCTTCCATATTGAATCTGATTTTTTCCGCTTAAAGCAGGATTCCGTTTCAAACAATTTCCGTTTTCACATGTTTTAATAAACAAGCTACAATAATAACCGTTAAAACAGAATTCATAGAGATATCCTGTCTGAAACAGTTTTTTGTCATAGCAGGGAGATTTATAAGACATTTTTTCTGCAAAATCATAAGAAATATCCGTTAAATATAGGTTGTGTTTTCATAGCCTTTAATGTATTAAGTTGTATTCGATGTAACTTAATGATGTAGCTAGAATACGAAAATGAATTTAAGAGAATTTACGCATACTTAAAAATCGGGACTTTTGGCGTCCCACACAGTAGTTACGTGGGACGGGTCTTGAAATTCTTAAATATCAAGACTTCCCTAATAAGTCACAATACTTTGCAACACTGGTTCAAGGACAGTTTGTCGTTTTGACATGTTTTTACACTTTTTTACAATTAAACACTATTTACAAGTTGATATTTTTATAATTATAAATAGACTTTTTTTTTTCCTTTCAGTTACATGTATATCCCAGTCCCTTAGCTTTGCAGTTTCAAGTTCTGCATTGAAAGAAATATCTTGGTTATTAATGATTGAATTTATTCATGTTAAAAGATTTATGTTCTAAACATAATAACAATCTCAATGTTTTAATAAGATTATCAGCCGAAAAGTTAAAACAAGGAAATTTTCGACATTTTTCAAAATACCTAATTAATTTTAAATGTTTAAGCTACGTTAGCATCTTTAAATCCATCATGAATCTCTTTATTAGTGTTAGCATCATCTACATATTCGAGCTAAGAATTTGGGATTTCATCCATTGGATATTTGCCAATGTAACTTCTGGAGCTAAGATATTAATTTAACTTTTGTCCTGTGAAACATTAGTCTAATTTGCATTTTCGTTTCTGAATATATTAAATTAATATATTAAGGGAAGCATCCTTACAGAATAATAAGACTTAAGGCTTGTAAAAGTTTTAGTCAATTACTTTAGGAAACTTAGATATAAATATTATCGAAAGTCATTTATTTTATAGAGTATTATGCAGTTAAAACGACTTTATCATTTATTATATTTCACAGATAATAATACTTTATTTGACAATTGTTAAGTTAGAGAATAATTTTTTGTCATAAATAAGGATGAATCTAGTTTGATTTTCCGAAGTTTCATCTATATTTATCAGGATATTTTTGTTACATTTGATAGATGAATTGTTACGTTTTTTATTTTGAAGTAATTTACACGATTACAAAGTACATTCCAGACTGTATTTTTTATAGATATATGCTACGTAAAATTTATTATTTTTAAAAATGTAGAGGAAAATTAGTTAGAATTTTATTAGATAAATCTTAAATATACTATAGAATATTTAAATGTTTAATAATTTAAATGTCTAATATTTAATAGTTGAGATTCCAGAAATGACAAAAATTCAATAAACAGAAATTCAAAAAAAAGTCTTCTGAATACATTTCATATGCAAGATGTTCAGTTGGGAGAATCACAAATTCGGAAAACTAGAAAAATTTAAACCTATTATATCAAAAATTTATTTATTTTGTGATTAGATCAATATACCTCCTCTTCAGCGTTTCTTTGAAAAATTCAGAATCAGGTTTTCATGTTATTGGTGGGAAAAACGGATGATGACAGGTAACTATTATAAAAAGTTTTAAAAATGACAATTTAAGACTTGACTTTATTAGTGTCTCTTTTACAATATTGCATCTCTGTGATAAATATATTTCTTCATTTATCTCTTCAAAAAGAATACATGTACCGTAATTGCGCGCATCCGCGGCGCCTCTAATAAGTTGATTTCCTCCCAGAATTTTTTTAAAATAAAATGTGATTTTCTTTTGCTTAGTATTTAATGGACTTCTTTTATACAATAAAATTTCCGGTCTAAAAAAGACTTAACTGAACCATAGCGTATACGCGGAAAATTACAGTAGATAATAAGGGTAATAGTCCTTGTCGAACTATTGACATTTATAGACTTTTAATATTTAATCATAAGTATACTTCTGACACTATTATATAAGAAAATAACTTCGAAAAATGATGGATTTGATCACACTGGATACAAAACAACTACAAACATTTAACATATTAACGCCTGAATTAGTTTCTTCATTAAAACTTAAATTTTGAATTTTTCATCACTTTTAAAAGAAGAGAAAATTTTATCTCATTTCATCAAGGAATTTTTCCAGTGAAAGAAAGTATATACAGAGTGTATCTACACTCTTGGGCAAAACTATAAGTGGTGATAGTGCACATCAAGACCAACAACATTAAATAGGAAACTAAGGGTCCCAAACGTCTTCTGAAGGAGATATGCGCCATTAAAGTTTAGTGTCTAAAATTTCAAATTAACATAAAAAACGGAAAAATTGGTCGATTAATTTGCGGTTTTCACTAAAACTATTCTTTATGTCAGTATTTTCATGAAAATAAATTATAAAGGTAAATTAAAAAAAATGTCGATAGAGGGCGCTTTAGACTTTGAAGTAACGAAAAACTATTTTTTGCCGTTGTGAACTCATTAAATGTTTTCGGAAGCTTAGACATAAACTTAAATTATGAGCTCAAAATCTGAATGGTTGGGCGTGGTTAAATAGCGCAAATTGAGCTGTGTTCAGAAGATCAAATTTCAAATGATTATAAAAAACGAAAAAGTTGGTCGATTCGTTTGTGGTTTTCGCTAAAATTACTCTTTAAATCAGTATTTTCTTAAAAATAAATTTTAAAGATAAATTTCAGAAAATGCCGATAGAGGGCGCTTTAGACTTTGGAGTGACGAACAACTATTTTTTGCATCTCATTAATTTTTTTAGAAGCTTAGCCATAAACTTAAATTTTGAGCTCAAAATCTGAATTGTTGGGAATGGTTAAGTAGCACAAACTCAACTGTGTTCAAGGGGGAGGGGGAGGTCAAATTTCAAATGATTATAAAAAACGGAAAAATTCGTCGAATCATTTGCAGTTTTAGCTAAAACTTTTCTTAAAATCAATTTTTTCTTGAAAATAAATTTTAAAGATAATTTTCAAAAAATGCCGATAGAGGGCGCCTTAGACTTTGGAGTAACGTACAACTATTTTAACCACTATTTTTTTAACCTTATTAAATGCTTGCAAAAGCTTATACTTAACTTTTGAGCTCAAATTCTGAATCGTTGGGAGGGATTAAGACGCACAAATTGAACTGTGTTCAGGCGTTGAAATTTAACCCTCCCTCCCCCTCGTCGAACACAGTTTGATCTTGCGCTACTTAATTACTCCCAATGATTCAGATTTTAAGCTTAAAATTTATGTCTAAGCTTTTGCAAGCATTTAATGCTATTAAAAAAATAATGGTTAAAAATAGTTGTACGTTACTCCAAGGTCTAAGGCGCCCTTTATCGGCATTTTTTAAATTTATCTTTAAAATTTATTTTCAAGAAAATACTGATTTAAAGAATAGTTTTTGTGAAAACCGCAAATGAATCGACCAATTTTTCTGTTTTTTATACTCATTTGAAATTTGAACCTTCGAACATAGTTCAATTTGCGCTACTTCACCACTCCCAACTATTCAGAATTTGAACTCAAAATTTAAGTTTAAGTCTAAGCTTCCGAAAACTTTTAATGAGAGGCAAAAAATAACGGCAAAAAATAGTTGTTCTTTACTCCAAAGTCTAAAGCGCCCTCTATCGGCATTTTTTGAAATTTATCTTTATAATTTATTTTCAAGAAAATGCTGACATAAAGAAGAGTTTTAGTGAAAACTGCAAATCAATCGACCAATTTTTCCGTTTTTTATGTTTATTTGAAATTTTGGACCCTAAACTTTAACCCTTTCCGGCGCAGACAAGTTATGTTCGTAAAATGAGAAATTGTCGACTCACACCGGAATTTACAAAAGAATTTTTTAGAAATTAAGAACTCCCTGATTTAAGCAGTCATCGTAAAAGTAAAATTTTACTAAAATGTTATTGGTGTGTTTGTATGTTTGGAACTAAAATTAGGTGTTGCCGGAGAGGTAATACTGCGCCGGAAAGGGCTAATCCTTCGGAAAACGTTTGTGATTCTTAATTTGCTATTTAATATTGTTTGTCTTGATGTGTACTATCGCCCCTTAAAGTATTACCCAAGAATTTAGATACACCCTGTATTTATCTGTATGTATACGTTGCTATAGCAACCGGTCTGATTTTACAGAGGTAGGGTCGGAGATAAAAGACTGAAAACTATTAGGCAACAAGTAGCTGAAATTTCGATTGCTGCAGCAGACTTTAATATTTATCAGACTTTTTAAAAGTTTTATTGCATATTTGTTAATTTTTTATTTTAATAAAGAATCTTAATTTTTATATGGCATATTAGCCGGAAGTCCTGGTTTACCAAGAAATGTTGTAAATAGCCAATACTAACCGAACTTTAATCACCTAAATATTTCTATGCTGTCAATTATTATTATAATTTTTAAGGAAAACACAGTTTTTAGACATCGTACTAGGACGGGCATTTACACTGGTAAATAATAAAAACATACGTATTCGTAATCCATCAACAATAAGTTAAAATGGAATACAAATATATCTTTTAGTAAATTAAATAGAGAACTGCCAAAGATGAAAGATAAAAAAAATTTAAAGCTAATGGTAACTTAAGAATCATAATTAGGCAGAAGTTGTCAACAATTATGATGGTATTACCAAGGGCAGCCATGCTGAAAAGAATGTTGATTTTACGTTTAATAGTGGTAACTGGGGCGCCAGTTTCTAACCTAAAATTTAATAATTATAAATCGTAAAATGAACAATTTATATTCTGTTAAACAGTAATATACGATTTAACGAGTTGATTCGACTCCAAACATATAATTAAATTTCATTTCGAGCCAGAAATTTTTGCTTGAAATAAGTTAAATTTCAAACACGCAGATTTACGTTAAATAAATCAATTAAATAATTGCGGAAAAAAAATCTGGTGTGAAATATTATTATGAAACTTAAGTAAAATTTCCGGGCGTTCTAGTGTTAATTAATTTTTAAGACGATATATTACTATTGTATTTTACTGCTATGTTCTGGTACCCCAGCAGCCAAAATTATACCATTAAAATCTTTTTTTTCTCTTTTTGTACCGTGAAAAAAACCTAAAGAAGTTTACCTTTAGGAAAAACTTGGTGTACGGGAGTTTAACTGGGCAATATTCTTTTTTTTTATCTGATGCTGCAATATATTTTATTTTTTTATGTATTATTATCTGTTTTTTTTAATAATGTAATCGTAAATAAAAAGAAAAAAATTATAAAAGTGCTTTATATATGTTTGTCCCTTTCAATCCTTCAAAGTATCCCTTTCATCCTTTACAATGGGGTTAAAAGGACATATCTCCCAATTTTTATAATTTTAAATTACTGTACCTGAGGATAAGAAGTTTTACTAGTATCGAAACAACGGTTTTAGACGAGCATTAGGCTCAAACATGAGAACGATATATTTTAATGTCATTATTTTATAAACTTATAAAGACAAAAAGTCCCATTTATAATCCCCACTCTCCCCTATTGAAGAAAATGATAAAATATTTTCTTTATTTATCTCTTCAATATCATTTATAACGAGTATATTATAAATATTATAATTCAAACAATATTATTTTTATAGTTATAATATGCCAAACTTTTCAGTAAAGTCTGCTGAGTTATTTTATTCTTTTTAAATATTATACTGCCAAACAAGGATACTTTCGAATGAAGTGTTTAAATAAAGAATTCATTTAAAAATTTAAAAGCAAATATTTAGTTTAGAGAAAACTTTAACAGTGTAGGTAGTTTAATTTTCTTTCTCTTAAGTGCATTAAAATATTTTATTTTCATTTAATCTTTACTACAAATTCATATACAATCTCATATCTTACGATATAAAACTGAAGAAGTTTAAAAAATGTAATTTTCAAAAAATCATGTAGTTAAAATCTTATATAATTTTATGCTGGTATCAAGGATTTGTACGGCCCTGTCTTCAGCAGCACTGTTTTTAGATAGTTATTTTCAGTAATTTTTTGTAATATCTTTTTCGGTTAAATAAAGTTAAAATTATTAATCGGAAATACTGGAAATGGAAATATAACAGTGTACATACCCTGTAATACAGTAAAGCATCGTTTATACGACGATCGCTTATATGACATTTACATTTATACGACGTTTTAGTGTGGTCCCAATTCAATCCTATTCAATTTAATGTAAAAATATATCTTTTATACGACGCACAAGATCGGTTATACGTCGATTTTTCGATTTTGTATACTTTTATTTTTGTTTATTTTTCTTGTGTATTTAAAGAACTTGCTGAAGTTAGCAGCTATGAATGATACCATCAAACGTATTTAAATGTATCCCACATGATAACAATGTGGGCTGGTGTTCGATTAGTCTTAAAAATCAGCTTACGCGTAAAGCTGCTATCAGATTCACAAACTTTTCGAGCAACACACTATTCAGCCAATTTTCGGCCCAACTTTTTCCCGTTCAAAGGGAGATAAAGGTTGCAATTGTCGTGGTTAAAGTTGGAGAAAAAAGAGAAAAACCAGTACTACTACGAGCGTTGCAAAGGTTTGAAAAAAGCCGGTTTAAACCCGGGAATAAACCGGGTTTTTAGGGATAAACCTGGAAAAAACCCGAGATTTTTTGGAATAATTCGGGTTTTTGGGAATAAACCTGGGAATAAACCTGGTCTATTGGAAATAAACCCGGGAATAAACCGACTCTTTGCAACTCTAACTACTACTACAGCCGTTACTATTTATCACCTAATCGTATCAATCGCTTATCTCTGATTGGTTTAAATGCTGAAAATTGAAGAAAGAAAGTCGCGGCTAGCGGGGACTTTTTTAGAACTGCAGAAAACATTTGAGACGATGTTGTTTGCTATTACATTGGGTGTTGAGATGATATTTCTCGAAAAGTTGGAGGAAATCAAGTGTTGGCTCAAAAATTACTCAAAATATTGGTGAATCTGATAGCAGCTTAATGGATTACATTGGAGGGCCATTCTTTTTGGGGGATGGTCAATTTTCCCGACCTGTTTTAAGTTGCAAATAGACCATCCTTCTAACTATTATCAGTATTGGCGATATATAGTGGGCCACGCAGTGTTTTTGATCATTGACTTTAAAAAGAAAGGAACCCTTTAGTCAAGTAGAGTTGAATTTCTTATTTCCTGGCCCATTGTTGATTTTCCTCATTCTTTTGGAAATAAATGGCAGAATAATCCAGAACAAAAGATTTCCTGAAAAACTGTAGAAGGATGGCAAAACAAATGTTTATACAATTGTTGCCTTATTATTACAAGCATATTCTTTGCTTATCAGTGTACCAACAATACAGATCGTTTTCTTTTTCATTCTTCACTTTTCGTACTCTTTCGATCACGGCTCCTTTCAGACATGTCTTGAAAACACAATTCCATCTCGGTAAAAGAAAAAATTGAAATTTTGAAAGAATTCGATATTGAAAGATTACCGGGAGGGTCAAAATTGACTTGACTAAAATTATAGGTATTCCAGTTTCTACATTAAAGACCATTAATCATGATCGCCAAAAAATTGTAGAAAAGGCGGAATTCAGTGAATCTTCGGCATAAAACAATGCGAGTTCATGAAGGTAAATTTCCTAAAATGTAAAAAGTTTTGCTCCAGTTTTTAGATCAGTGTTATACGTCGAACAATCCAGTAAGTGGTCCAACGTTGATGGAAAAATCGAAAGAAGTCGCAATGAAATTGAATTTGGCAGACTGTGGCTACAGCAGGGTAGTTGCAGAAATTTAAAGAGTGCCATGGGATCACCTGTCAGGTTGTAATGGTGAATCGAGAGATGTTCCAGTTGATTCTGTCGCAGAATGGCTCAAAATTCTGCCAGGCATAATAAGTGAATATCAATCTAAAGACATTTTTAATGCCGACGAGACGGATCTTTTTTTATCGTCTAATCACGAATCACACATTAGCTTACAAAAGCGAAAAATATAAAGAAGGGTAAAAAATAAAGATCGCCTTATTGTGCTCCTTTGTGCAAACTATGATGGAAGTGAAAAGATCACTTCTTTGGTTTTAGGAAAATCAAAAAGACTTAGATGTCTAAAGAACATCAAAATGCTATCGCTGGATTATGATGCCAATAACAATGCGTGGGTGATGACCGAAATTTGTACTGAAGACAGGAAAAACTTATCAATGTTATTAAGAGGCAAAAATGAAAAAAAGTGCTATTCATCGACCGATGTCCGTCGCGCCAACTGGATACATATTTTTTGGAAAATATAAAAGTTCAATTCTTTACTGCAAATTGCACAAGTCACCTTCAGCCATGTGGTTTGAGCCTGATTAGAAATCTAAAAATGCATTATAAAAAGCAGTTAGTGAAACTCGCTATTCGAATGAGTGAAGAGCCTGATCTAAAAAAATTAAGTGTTCTTGATGCAATGAATTTATATTCATTGCATCGTTTTGTTCATCGCCATTTCGTTGGCTTGGTCTCAGGTAATAAAGGCAACAATAAAAAACTGGTTTATAAAAACAAGATTTACACATCAAAATTCTGATGATAATGAGAATAATGACGTAAGCGACGATGATTATACAATAACCAATGAAGATGATCGGAATCCGCACTGAGCTAAGACAATTATTGATGAATACACGGATTGTGATGAGGTTGTAAGAACGATAGAGATTTGCAGTGTTGATGAGATTATTCAGAATTTCAAATCTCAATAGCATACTGACAGCCGAACTAAAGAAGAATGCCAGCGAGTTGTGTCTCCATCATTTCAAGATTCCTTGAATTGTATTGAAACATTACCAGCGAAAAAAAATTCAGTTCCTTGACTCACTGCACAATTCGTAAATTACAACCCCACTTCAGTGATCATGTCAAACAATCATAGACAATTTTTCGTAATACTACGTAAAATGATTAAAAATAAAAAATAAATAAAGGTACGCATATTTAAATTGCTTACTAATTTTTCCTCCTTTTAGTTATTTATTTTACTTTATTTTATTTTTTTCTTATTTGTTTGTTTTGATTTGCTTAATTTACAAATTTATGTAAATCAACACATTAAATATTAAAATTAAGTGAAAACAAAATTAATTCTAGTTTTAGAAGTGAATATCGATTATACAACGTTGTCGTTTATACGACGTTTTTCGGTAGTCCCATCGCGTCGTATAAATGATGCTCCACTGTAATTTGTAAAATTTAACCTTTATAAGTTAAATTTTTATTATTAAACTTTACAAACTAATGTCAATAAATGAGAACATAGATATAAAAAAATCATTTAATTTTCATTCATACAGCATAAAAATAGGCATTTTAATGGATACATAAAAATAGTAATAAATGAAACAGTGGTATTCTTGAACTCAGTGTTCTCTGCTCTGTGATCGAAATTATCTATAAAGAGAGAAAAAAAACATTTCATAGAAGATACAGGGTATCGCATCAAAAAATCAATAGAGAAATTTCGAAAAAATCGAAGGCGTATTTATTTCTTTCAAACTAAAATATATCTCTCACACGCTAAAGAAATGGCTCATATAAACAAAGAAAAATTTCTCAAGAGAGGCGAAAGAAAGTTTTCATGATTTTACTTTAGCATGAAATTATAACACTTAGCTCTGTATGAAGGAATAAAAATATGCACAAAAACAAAAATCTATTAAGAATTAACGCGTAGGAGGTTTTGAGGACTGTGTAATTTTACCTCCACAGGCAATCCATCCCTCTTCTGTGGTCAGAAATGGATATATAGTACAATAAAGTGATTTTCTGTATAACTACACTTATGAAACTTTATGTATACAGTAAAACCTCCATAACGGACACTCCCGAATAGCGGACACCTCTATTTAACGGACAGTTTTCCAATCCCCACTCCCAAAACTTAAATTTTTGTATGTTTAACCACTGAATAACGGACATTCCGAATAGTGGACACTTTACGCGGCGATTAAGGATGAAAAAAATGAAAAGAGTAAGAAAAAAAAAATGTCTCTGAATTTATCAGGATAACGTGTCATAAATTTTGGATCACAGTTAGATGTAGATAAAGAGCTGGGGGAAATTCCTCTCCCCCCCCCCCAAACATTCAGTGCTAAATTCAGGGAGCTGCCCGGGATAAATAATCCCGCAGACCATTAAAAATGTCATCCAAGAACATTTTGAGATTTTATGCTTTTAAAGGACAAAAAGTGCAACCCCTCCCTCCTCGTCCGGAACTTTACAATGTCCAATAACATCACACAGAAAAACAAATTACATGTAATCGCAAGCGAAACTAAACTTTAGTAACAATTTTTTTCACTATAATATAATAAACAGTGGATATAAATGTAAACAATTTTGTTTCAATTTTATTCTTTAAAAAATAATTTTTATTTCTGATTATTTATATAATAGAGGTGTTAGGACATATAAAAGTAAATTAATGAAACATTAAGCATTTCTTAGCGGTTTTGAAATCTCTGGGGGTTTTCCCAATAGCGGACACCTCCAAATAGCGGACAATTTCTGCATTCCCGAGGTGTCCGTTATTTAGAGGTTTTACTGTAGTAAGACGCACCTATCAGGTCTTCTCGTGGAATAAAACACAAACTGAATTTTTGCGAGATCTGTCACTTTTTCTTGCGGGTGTACGATATATTCATATCGCTCTCCTCCCACTTCTTAGAACTAAAAATAGTAAACAGTAGTTAAAAATTAGATAAAAAATAAAATTTCATGAAAAAAAATCATAAATGTGATTTTATATTTTTAGGAAAACATAAAAAAAATCAACAAGAGCAATTCATTACTACGTATAAATGTTGCAATGTGTCAAAAGGAAAAAAATAATTTTTAGATGGATTGTTTCAAGGTAGCAGGTAAGGCTGGCCCAACAGCCACCTTACGAGCACTCTTTCTAGACGTTATGGCATTTGTGTTGGAAAGAGTAAATTAACAGGTATTTGAAACATATTATGAACTTTGACACCCCCTCCTCCAATTTCTCCAAATCTAAAGCCCATTTGAAGAAAGTTTTCACGACCAGATTTAGGGATAGAAACGTGGTAGCAAACTTTAAAATCCTTTAAATTTATGAGCACCATGTTCGGTGGTCCCCTTGTCAGTCACAAGCCTGATAACAGAAACTGGTATTGCATTTAAAAAATGGGTTTTCAAAATTGAGTGAAAAGTACTCAATTGTAATAGTGTCACATACTCAAAATAGCTTTGATCCAAATGCACTCAAAACTGAAAAACTTGTGTATTCATTTTTGATTCCATGGTCGTGTTCAAATATGAATTGTTGTGTACTGGCTCCCTGGCCATAAAAATTGAAATAAAAATGCACTGATGTTTATTTCCACCTCAAGATTATTAGCAAAAAACGTTTAACTGATTATTTATTAAGAAAAATAGCAAAGTTATTAATAAAATACTTAAATTGAATATCTTTTATGACAAGAGCATTATTTATAAGCAGTTTTCATATTTACATTATTATGTGCTTGTAAATCTTTACATAATTTATATTTACATTAATAAACATGTTTTATGCCCTCATGGTTAAAATAAATCATTACAGATTACAGAAATATCGTTTTATTAGTGTTTCATAACATATGATTTTCAAAATTGAGAAAGCATATATTTTTCTACATAAATTCAATTTTTTGATTATTGTAATACAAAAAAATAGACGCACACTTTAATCAAAATGTAATAATCAAAATAATGTTTAAAGTGCAAAGAAAATGATTTTCATATTTTTCGTACTCTTCGAGGAGATTTTTTTTTTTCGTTAAATTTGAGCTAAACAGCAAGAACTATTCTAAAAATATTAAATATTCTTTGTATTCAAAACCCCTGCACCAAATCGAAAAAATTGTATTCCATAACAATAAAAATCCAAACTTAAAGATTTTTTTTTTGGAAGGTTGAAATTATTCGAAAGTATTTTCATCTTCAAATAAAAACTAAAAAAACCGAAAAATCATACGTACTCATGGCTGCCAACTACTACGCCTATTTAAATCAAAAAAACATATTAGAAACAGAAATTTTAGTAAATTATTAAGAATATGCATCGTAATGCATAACATTGAATACATTTGGTATACATTTTTCTAAATCATTTTTGTGGTTCCAAACATGTTTATAAGATTTAAATAGGCGTAGAAGTTGGCAGCTCTGCGTACTCCATAGATCAAGAAATAATTTCCAACACATTCAGAATACCATAGCTGCCAACTTTCAACTAATCTTCCGTAATACCTGAATTAGTTTGATCACGGTCAACGTCATTTCAAACCAGAAAATATATTTCATAAATCTTTCTTTATTTAATTTCAGGATTGTTAGTGGAACATCCTTAATTTCATTTCTTTGAAAAAATTCTGGTTCGAAACTCATTAAACCAGGGTCAAATTAATGCATGTATTACGGATAATCGATGTTAGGTTGGCACCTATGGAATACTAACAAAACTTCACAGTTCATTAAAATGAAAGATGATGTATATTTGAACAATGTGCAAAATGCATAATGTATTTGAAAACCCAATTTCTGTTATTACAATAAATACTCGAGAAAATATTCGATTTTTTGTGGAGTCCTGTATATGAATTATTGATATCAAGATATACTACACAGATGTTACAAATTAGTTCAGCTAAACATATACCGTAATTTCGGGTGTATAAGCCGCAGGTCAAACAATTCTTTATCGACCCAGAATTTTTTAAGAAATAAGTGTAACTATCTAGATCGCCGTAAATATTTGTGTTCAATCACTAAATAAGATTTCTGGGTCCAAAAAGAATTGTTTGATCCGCGGCTTATACACCCGAAATTACGGTAGTTAAACTTAACAGTTGGAAATTTCTACTCAGCAATTTCCGTGAATGAATGGATGTTGATGAAAAGTTTTTTGCATGCCCGTATATGATCTACCGAATTTATATTCACCAATTACTATTTAAAATATAAATTTAAAAAAGCAAACCACAGCTTAAAACATACGTCCTTCAATTATTGTTCCTAGTCTTTAATAAGTTTAATTGGTGTTCATTTTCTACTATAATCAAATTATTTTGCGTATTTCTGTAAATGAACGATAAGTTTTATACACACGGTATTCCTTAGTATTAACCTTGCAAAACACTTCAGTGGGTTATATCAATAGGTTTAAAAAACTGTAATATCATTAAAATACGCGCAAAGCGATTTTTCCCTATAGGTCGTAATGTAATGGAATTCTTTTGATTGTCCCTGTAAATGAACTGAAACTGCTACACGCTTAATTTTCAATACTGCATATCTCAATAGCGTATATTCTTTTCATGGCAATCGCACTTTATTTACGTGCGTTAGAACACACACAGAATGACGGACAGACAAACGGAATCCATAGACACTTTTCAACCATGTTAGAAAGCTTTATAAGGTCTTTTAATCTCAAAATTTAAACCACTTATTTGGTATTTGAATAGTTAAACTTAATAAAATATAAAAACTGAGTGACTTTTAATCCAATTTTATAGATTAGTTTCGCATTTTAACAGTTTCAAACACCGCAGCGCCATATATTTGTGATGCTTGAAACTACTAAAACAACGAATCATATCAAAAAAGTTCAAAAATCAATCAAACAAATTTTTCTTTTTTTGCCATCCGTAAAAATTTTTTATACATTTACATAGCTGCCAACTTTCAACTAATCTTCCGTAATACCTAGATTAGTTTGATCCAGGTTAACGTCATTTCAAACCAGAAAATATATTTCATGAATGTTTATTTATTTAATTATAAGATTGTTAGTGGAACATACTTAATTTTATTTCTTTGAAAAATTTCTGGTTCGAAACTCATTAAACCAGGGTCAAATTAACGCACGTATTATGGATAATCTATGTCAGGTTGGCACCTATGCATTTATTTAATTTTTGTTACGCCAAATTTCACAATAATATGGACGAAAATTATTCTAAAAATATGGCTTTTTAATTCAAAACTATTTCCCTGAATACAAGAAATTCCTTTACTAAACAGCAAAAAGAAAACTTAATGAATTTTTTTGTGAAGATTGAATTCATGGAGAAATATTTCAAAATCTTTTCCTCTTTGTGTAGAAATAAAATAAAGTGCATATTCAGATTTTGTAATCCATGAATCACATCTAATATGGCTCAAATATATTCCAAAGCAAGAGTGGTTTCCATTCATATGACGTTTAGAGATGACTGTTCATGACCAATTCTTGTCAGAATTAATGATTCCTGATAATTGAGGCAATTCAATTATCATAAAATTCAATTATCATACAAATCAATTCAGAAAGCTCGTTTATCTTGATAACAGATTCACCTCGAGATAACGGTGGTCATTACAATTCAAACATGAACTTAACAACACCGTAATAATTACTTCATAAATGATATTGCATAATTTGTTTTTACATCCGAAACATACTAAAACATAAAAATATTTTGAAAAAAATGTATATTAATAGTTTTTAAAAATGTAGCCTGTTAATTACTTTTAATTTCTTCTTCTTGAAGAGGAAAATATACTAATTGAAATTTTTTCAACTTCCGGTTTTAGACGGAGTTACATGTTTCATGGATCAGAGATCTCAAAAAATAGCCAAATTGTCTGTTTGTTCGTCCATGTGTCCGTGTTTCTCTCTGCATATAATGTAAAAATGTATAAAATTATGCTTACAATTGAACCGAATTTTATGTATGTTTCTGGCTCACGGATCCAACGTGAATTTCGAAACATTTCGTTGGAAGAGGGCGTTGTTGTATTACAGCCATTTTCAACCTTCCTACCCTGAATGGGTCTAATCGACCCAGTCCTATAATGCTTGTCATTTGATTCAAACCAGAAAATTTTTGATAAAGTAAATTAAATAAATAACACAAAGATTTAAGTTAAATAAGTATGTTAAATGGATTTAAATAAAAATTCTGGTATAAAATAATTTAATCAAGTTTGAGTAAAATTTCAACAGGGTAGGAAGGTTAATATCGTATAATCGAAAATTGAACAAAGTTATGCATGGAATGAAAAGAAATTTTATGTATATGTTTTTGACTAAAAACGTTTGGTTCCAGTTTAAAATGTGGATTTTCCTTCGGAAAGGGGGATTCAGATAGCGTTTTTTGTTTTAGATTTTTCCGGTTCTGTTGTGCATCAGCTGTTCATGCATGGTCGGGCAATTCACAACTTCCAAAGCCGGTGATTCTCAAGCGGCAGGTATAGGCAACAAAAGGTATAGAATAACGAAAAATATTGATTTTATTAAATATTATGATTGAGGTAAAACATGCTTTTACGACGATTGCTGAAATGAAGCAGGAATTTAAGATGAAAAACAAAGATTTTATACTACTGAAGTATTAACATTAAATTATTCGCAATATTAACATGTATGACAAAGAAGAAAGTTTTGAGATTGGCATATGCCACTAGTTTATACTAATACGATACTGCGTCCATTATATTGGACATTTAAATTTTTTTATATTCAAATTTCAGTTCAAACTTTAAAATACTTACTGTCTATTATATTAGATAGATTAGTACTACTGTCTGTATGCAGGGCTCCCAAATGGTTCGCGAACTGAACATCAATATTTTTTAACAGAAAATTTCATGATAGGTTTCTGCAGAATTTTCGGTAGAATTTATTTCCACGGCTGGTTTCTCTGCAATTTTCTAGAAAAATCTAAAATGAAAATTTCTCTAAGAAAATTCTGATGTTCATTTGGCGGACCATTTGGGAGCCCTGCTGTATGCCGAAATAATAAAAAAATTGCTGCTTAATGTTTCATTTAATTATTTGAAAGAGACAGTGAATGAGAGAAAGGCTATTGAAAGTAAGAAGACATTTTTAATGCTAATTATATATACGAGGGCAATTTTGAAAGTAACCTCCGTTTATGAATTTAAAAAAAAAACTAATGAAAAGAAACACGTTTTATTACTTACGTATGAAAGACACGTTCTTCAGCCACTTCTCAACATAATTGCCGAATTAATTAAAAGAAATATCATAACGGTAAATCAGCTTTGAAATTCCATCGTCACAGACTTCTGCCGCCGGCCACTTCAACTGCGATTATTTTCAAATTCAACTCGCACCATTTTTTCAATCCAAAGAATTTTAACATATTTTTCTATACAATTTGCTGATAAATGTACTACCAAAAATGTTTTAAAAAATAGAGTGTCAAGTAAAATATTACGAGAACTATTCGGAATTTGTCAATATGAATAAAAGAATATGTTAACATTCTTTGGATTGAAAGAGTGGTGCGAGTTGAATTTAAAAATAATCGCAATTGAATAGCCCGGTGGCAGAAGTCTATGACGATGGAATTTCAAAGCTGATTTATCGTTATGATAATTGTTTTAATTAATACGGCAATTATGTTGAGATGTAGCTGAAGAACGTGTCTTTCATACGTAAGTAATAAAATATGTTTCCTTTCATTATTATTTTTTTTAATTCATAAACGGAGGTTACTTTCCGAATTGTCCTCGTATATATGTATATATATATATATAAGTATTTTGATATTATGCTGCATACATCTAATTTAATATGTTGTACTAATAAAATGATCTCGCAATTTAAGTAGCTTATTGCATATGTCTGTTGGAATATTATTCCATCTGAAGGCATATGAGGTAATACTATCTCCATATGAGATTAGAGAGAGTTCCAAACTATTAGCCAAATAAACAGACTCACCTCAAATCAATAACGAAAGTCAAAATTTTGTTTTTATATCCATTTTGCTAATATTTCATAACAAAACTTGAAGAATTTGATTAGTTCATTAATTCACGATAGTTTTGATAATCTGATTTTTATTTTAACTAGTTGTACCAGTAGGGAAACTGTTTAGTCTTTTAAACTGTTGACTAGATCTGTCTTGAGAAAATTTTGGATTTCTTTTGTTGGTATTATTACCCTATAACAGTGATGCACAACCTTTTTGCCAGAAAAGTGTTTCCCACCAGAATATTTGAAAAGAGTCGTTTGTTTTATTTAATAGCAAAGATTTCGTTATAACTATAAGGAAAAATATTCTGCATAAAAATAGTGGTATCTTTGTGGCCCGCGGGCCAAAGGTTGTGCACCGCTGCCCTATAAGTAAAACCAATCTACAGGATTGTGACTATTCTTTTCGCAACGAGAATAAAATTTTTATTTACTCAAATGCTTTTGTTTATCCCTATTACCTTTCGAAGAAATAGATACAAATTTTGTTGAAATTTGTTTAGTTTCAACTCTTCTAAGATACACATCAATTAATTTGTTTCTAACATATTTCAACAATAAATCTGCTCCATGTTTACTTTCTGTAAAATTTATAAAGATACTATAAGAATTTGTAAACAACAGAGTGATTTTCCTATTAAATTACCATCTTGTATTACTTCCCAGATAAAATTTCTGACAATTTTAAGACAGAATTTGTGTGTTCTTGTATTTTTAAACTTTCATTATATTTAATGTAATACAGTTTCCTAAGAAGATAAAGCTTATTTCTTAAATTTACCCTTTCATGGGTTGATTTCAATTGATCATATGAATCTTTAGCAGTTTTAGGATGCCTGACACGAACAATTTGTGAATCTGAGATATTTAAACAAATTAATGCCCTAGTATTTCTATTATTTTTTCCCAATTGTCATCATTTCCCATGTAATCACTTCAAATATAACATCATACAAACCTTCTTTGATTAACAATGTTTCGATTTTGAACTTCCATACTGCATAATTATTATCAGTTTACTTATCAACACAATCACAGTCTTTAAGACTAGAAATTGTGACATAATGATATGTGTTTATTTCACAGATTATAAAATTTTTTTATTAATTATTTTATTAACCCTTTGCGGGGCAAGGCAAATTCATTGCTTAAGTATTCAAATAAATGACTGACACCGGCATTTGAAAACAACTTTATATGTAAATAAGAAAGCACTATGTTTCACGCATTCAAGAAAACCGTAATTTTCTTTAACAAAGCTCCGGTGCCAATGTGGCGTTTCGGAATTAAAATTAAATGGTATATCTATGAAACCAGCGCCCCGCAAAGGGTTAATATACCAGAACAACAATTATAAACTCAAATATAATGCTAGGGATGAAAAAGATCAAAATAAAATTCTTGATAACAACTTTTGAAGTTACTTTTGATTTCAGAAAAATGGTTCTTAAATATTCAGATTCTTTATTTAAAACATAAATTTTTATTTTCAACTTGCATAATAAGATTTCAATAAGAAACTGACAAAATAAAATTCAAAATAATTTATTTTTATATAAATACGCAATACATTTGATTTTAAAATATCAGCAATTCTTTGAATTTTCTTTTATATTGTTCACTTGTAAAAAATTCAACATCCAGAATACAATTATTTCATAGAATTTATAATGCTATATATTTTCTTTTATAATATTATTACATTTGAAATTGAGACAGTCTCAATCTCATAATAAAAAAATGCCGCAATGTTATTCCATACAAAGGCATAAATAATAAGTTCCTCAATTGTAAATAATAAAAAAATTTATAGTTTTACCTTTGTGTTTTGATGTATTATTCAGATGATATATATTCGTCTTAGTAAGAACAAAAAAAACATTTATTACAAGCAAATACAATAGAATAATATGCTACAATACTTATAACATTCACAATATGAAAAAGAATATTATTTTTGAGAAATATTTACAAATAAAAATATGAAAAAAGTTGAATTACATATTAAATATTAATTTTTTTGCAGTTTTTATCAGCATTTTGCTTTTTACTGCTTATGGAGTCATCTAGCAATATACTAAAATTCTGAGTCTATGTGTCAGTAAATCAACAAAGAGAATTGTGTATTGTTGCCATCTTATGGAAAGTTTTTCAAACAAAAGAGCAATTCTCCAACATCTCTCCCGTTTTGTATTAGAATCTGACACCAGGTGGATAATGTTTCTGCACAGTTCAAATTCGACCTTTGGTAGCGGTTTCGTAATGTCTGCAATCATTTTTTTTTTTTTTTTTTTGTTAATAGATATTTGACACATGTAATATTTTTCATTTTCAAATCTCTTATGTAATGATACTTTATATCAATGTGTTTAGTTCGTGATTTAACTTTTTTACTTTCAACCAGTAGCGGCTCGTCAGGGAGTGCTGCATCGAAATTTTCACACCACTAAAATTTAAAAGAATCTTTCATGTTATTTATTCGACAAATTTTGTTGATTAATTAAAACTGAAATAACCATACAATTTTAATGGTGTGAATAAATTGATGCAGCACCCCCTGACCAGCCGCTACTGCTTTCAACCAACTTAATTTTGGATTGATTGTCCTGAAAATCTTAATTGGAAAGTTATGTTGTAAGTTGAGATCATTATATAACTTTAAGATTCCATAACACCGCTTGAAATCTTTGTGACAGTGCCGCATATTCAGCCACCGCCCCCTGAATAGAAGGCCTAAGCGCTGAGAATGGCGACTGCCGAAGACGGAATTTCTTAGCATTTATATGATACCTTGAATTTTGGTACCAATAGTTTTTTTAAGTTTTTTAAGCTTTATTTTCCTGAGATTAAACAATTCAAAGAAATATTTTATAAAATAAAGGTGCCCAAATTTAAGGGACCGTACAGGCGTTTAAAAATCCGCCAACAATAGTCGCCATTATTGTGTCAGCATTCAAACCTAATATTCAATTGCCGGGGATTCAGCTTCTGCTGACGATAACATCACGCATGTTTGCGTTCTCGATAACCAAGAAATGCAGATATTGCCCAAGAATATTACATTTCCTGAAATGGATTTTTTATCTGTAGCATCTTGACCCCAGTCTGCATCCAATTATGGAACTACAGTCGAGTCTCTCTATAACGAAATCCACCGTTCCAGTAAAAAATTCGTTATATAGAGAAATTCGATGTATAGAGAATGATGTTAATAATGTGTGAAATTTGAACAAATATTATTTTTGATCTTTTGAATTAAGAATTTGAAATGTTTAAAAATAAATATTAACCTAACATTTTATTTCTTAATTATTTAAGCTGTTTCGTAAAAGAGAACAGACATTTATTTGAAAGCTTAATGAAAATCAAATAAGGAAGACTTGCATTAATTTCAGACGAAGAAATCTATGATTTTTTGTTGTTTTGATTTTAAAATTGTTACGCTCTAAAAGAAAATGCTCAAATTTTAGCAAGGAATGAAAAATTGTAATTAACATTTTCCTCCATTTGAAAGCCTCTCTTATGTGCCTCTCATTGATTCCTGTCTTACATGTGTATCAATCCAATTGACTCTGTTTTGAGAAGGATGTGGAAAAGTGTGTGGGAGGTGGGATGAATTCGTTGGATTTAAAGAACAAAGAGAGAAGTAACATTAAAAAAAACTCAGCACTGAGGATAAATCAAAAATAAGTGATGGAAAATTGATTCCATATGATTTCGAAGCCTTTTAGAACTGAGTAAATTAAGACCAATTTCTGAAAAAATTCGTTATATAGAGATCGATATTTCGCTATATAAAGACTCTTTTTAATGTAATCATGCGAAAAGGGAACCGTTCCTACTAAAAATTCGTTATATAGAGAAATTCGATGTATGGAATTTCGTTATAGAGAGACTCGACTGTATATTACGATACTCTTTTAAAGAAAAGTGGATATCAAGATCTTTCGTGGTTTTTAAATACTTTATTACCCTCTTAACTGCATTCCAGTCTAATTGTTTTGGATTATTGTACCTTCGAGCTAGAATGTGTGTATTAGCAGTAATGTCAGGTCTTGTGTATGAGTAAATAAGGTACCCTAGGGTAATAGCGCCAGACGGGGTAATAACGCCAAATGCTAATATTTTGCATAATTATGAAATAATCTGGTAAATGATACCCATGTGCTCTGCGCAGAAGGGTTTTGAGTCATATAAATCGTAAAAAACAGCTTCAAGTTAATTTGTTTCATTTTTTAAGTTTTATTGTTTTTACAAGCAACTAAAAATAACGCTTGATCTAAAATTTGCGAGATATGTTTTGTGATGTGAAGACTATTTTTTTTTATCCGGAAATACTTTGTTAATTACATAAATTTGTAGTACATTTTATGGACTTTCAAAATGTTGTTGAAGATTTTGGATATCTTCTCGAGATAATTTGTAATTTAAAATGTACAGCGCAATAACTATAACGGGGTAATAACGCCAATCCTTGCAATTTTTATCTCAGTTGATTCCCTACAGTGGCCGAGCTACATCCTAAATACTGATTCAAATAAACACAGTTAAAACTGTGCAATATTTCTAATAATTCTATTTAAGCGGCCCTTTTTAAGCAAAAAGAAGCTCACGGTCTGATATTCTTTTGCCTCATCCTCCCCCCCCCCCCACACACACCACACGTTTATTTTTCTTACACTTTCGCAAAAAATTGAACATTTTTAATAGCTTAGGATGCAATTTGTCAATTTCTAGAGCTGAGAGTTTGTATTTTTAGAATTGGGCAATCTACATGCAATTATTCCAACTTATTTCATAGTTTTGTTTGCATGGCGTTATTACCCATATAGGTGGGTAATAACGCCAAATAGCATTGGTCAAGAAATCACGCCATTACATTTTATGTATTCATATCTGTTAAATTATTTTTTTTTTATATAGATAGTCAATGAGTTGCTGTATCAAATCATATATTTGTTTGAAAATTACAAACTAAAACTGAGCCGTGAAAATTAGTAGAACCTTAACGTGGCGTTATTACCCCAGGGTACCTTATATAAAAGATTTTCGATGGCTTGCCTATAATTATCATTTGATGACAAAAGATATTTTTCGTATATGAGTATTGAGACAAGCTCAGACTTTTTATTTATAAATTTGCTAAACAGTGTACAGTGTTGACTTCGTCAGTTCAAATCTTTATTTTCCCTTGAAAAAGGTCAAGTAGTTCGGTTGAAACCTTAACCATTGTACACTGTTTAGCAAATTTATAAATAAAAATTCTGAGCTTGGCTCAATACTCATATAGTAAACCACAGTGTAAAGTTCACTCTTAACTATTGATATTTTTCTTTATCTAGACTATAATCGCTAGTTTTCAGTGGAGTATAAGTTGGTTTCACTTCTTCAAACTGCAAATCTTTAACGCCTTGGGGACGAGCGACCGGTATACGTGCTACCTAAGGTGCTCAGAATTCTTGATTATTTTCACCAGTAAATCGTTATTGTGAATTTTGTCTTATTTAATCAGAGAATTTTCCCAATTGAATTAGTCAAAAATTTCTGTTTTGAAGAACCGATGAGTAAAGATTAAAAATTCTGTAAAAGACGCTCTCCCAAAGAGATTAACTAATTGATTTATTTTATATTTTGGGAAAGTAAGCAACTTCCATCTTCTTTTCTATAAATTTCTATACCTAAGAAGTATTCCTATTCTCTTAGTAATGTTATGAGGCATTTAAACAAATAATAATTTATTACTTCATTATATTCATTTCCATCTTCTGAGTTGATCAGCATATCATCTACATATAGTATGAGATGAATTGTCTTCTTTGAGTTTGAGTTTCTGTGCCAAAATAACAATGAGAGTAGTCTGCTGTCATCTGTGGAAAATTCTTGAAACAAAAGAGCATTTCTGTGACAGTTTTCTGGGAATAAAAATTTTTTAATGTGCATTCTATTGAAAATTAAGTCTTCATTGGTAATTTTTATTCATATTAGACTCTTGGTGTATACTGAAGAGAGAAAAATTAATTTTTATTTAAAAATCTATGTAGTACTGAAAAAAATAATAGATACAGAAAAAGATAATATATTTTTCTAAATAAATAAAAAAATACCTTAATATTAACCCCTTCCGGCGCAGTGTTACAACTCCGGCAACACCTAATTTTAATTCCAAACATACAATCGGCACCAATAATATTTTAGTAAAATTTTACGTTTACAATGACAGCTTAAATCAGGGCGCTCTTAATTTCTAAAAAAGTCTTTTGTAAATTCCGGTGTCAGTCAACAATTTCTCATTTTACGAACAGAACTTGTCTGCGCCGGAAAGGGTTAATCTAAAAATGTATAATTTTGCTGTAAAAATATGTAGCATTGTTAATTTTTTTTCGGCATTTGGTCTATATAGATATTTATAATCAAGCTTATTATGTTTTATTTTTCATATTCATTGTAGCTATTTTTGGTATTATTTTTCTGTTAATATGCTACTTATAAATGAATTTAAAATTTTAATCATATTTAATTAGCCACAAAATTTTAGAGGAAGTATAAAGGTAACAGTATAAGATTTTAAATAACATCTATATAAATCAATATAAATAAAACTCATTTTGATTTCTTTTAAATTTCTTCTTGGCATTTACTTACCAATTTTGGTAGCTGTGCCACTAATTTTTATCATGATTCTAACAAACAAATGACTGATGTTGAAAAGAATTGAAAATAAAGCAAAATGTTATCAATCTTTTATTTATTTATTTAATTTTAATTATTTATTTACTTTGAAAATTACTAAATTAATCAGCAGGTTTCTTATTTAATGAATAATTTTTCTATTTGATGATGCAAAAATTAAACTCATGCGACATTTGAAAGTGACATATAAATGACAAATTTACACTTCTGATGACAGCAATTTTTTGCTCAAAGACATAGGAATTTGACATTAAGAATCAGCTTTTTGTAGCCTATGTAGCAATTTTTATCTTACTAGATAAGTGTAAAAGAAAATCTAGTACAGTTGTATGCAAGAGATACTACGAATACAACTTGTATTCGTTTGACTTAAAATATAATTATTGGTAGAAACACATTGTAAAAATCCAATGTTTTTAAAATAAATGTTAAGATCTGAAAAACAGAAGACCTTTTTGATAGAAGCTATTAAAATAACATATTTTGAAAATTATTATTTTCTAATATTTTACATTTTATTTTGTATGATTATTTTTTCATTTTTATTCTTATTTGTCCTCTACTAGAAAGATTGATTCTTAAAAATTCACCCATGGCTGCCAACTTCTACGCCTATTTGAGGTCAAATAAACATATTAAATCAGAAATCATATTTAGTAATTAACAATATATATTGTAATACATGCCATTAAACACATTTCAGATATATTTTACTTTAAAAACAATGTAGTTCCAAACATGTTTATATGATTTAAAAAGGCGTAGAAGTTGGCAGCTCTGTTCACCTGTTTTTAAACAGCACCAAATAATAGATCTGACTGTCAAATACAAGGTTACCACTTGCGACTATTTTTTAATTTTATTTCGAACCACTTTTTCAAAACAAGAAAAACTATAAGCCATTTTCAGGGTGTTTTGCTGCGTCTGGGAAATATGGGGCAGCATTTTAAGGAATGATGCGTGTTTCAGTAGGAAATTTTGTTTAAGAAAACGTTTAAAATGCAGAAGAATGTTACGTGTTTGTTTCCTTAAGATCGAATTCCGTCATTATGTAGCATTCATTTACGATTTTTGCGTTAATATTTAAGACAATTATTGCTTTTAGGGCTCATCACATTAAGGTACAAAGACATTACAATTTGTTACTTATGCAATAAATTAAATAGATACTGATCCGTATTCAAATACGTATTTATTTTCTTTTGAAGCATACCTCTGTTCTGCTCAAGTTTTTTTGTCAAAATATCAACAACTCAGGTGCTTGCCCACTAAGTGTGCAAACTGTGCACCGCACACAGGTGCCAGAATAATAAAGGCGCCAAATATTTTAGGCGAAGCTGAAATCTGTATCAAAATTTTTTATCCAATTTAAATTTATTAAATTCGAAAGTGGTTTATTTATGACACATTTATGAGTTCACAGGATCGTTATATGAATAAGACAATTGTGTCTTCAACTATGTTTTATCAAATCTGAGTGAAGTTACATTTATATTTATAGAACTATGTCTCTTGGTTATTTGGAGAAGTCACAGAGTTTAAAAGAATGTGAATTGGTAACCTGATATTAGAAACAGCATTGTATTATTTTCTGTTTTCCTCAAGAAATTGATGTTTCATTTGAGGACATCTTCTATCATTAATCTTTTATCATTACATCTTCTATAATCAATCAAATAAAATGTGTTTGAGACATATTATAGATTGTCAGAGCAGAATAATATTTGAAAAAGACGTGACCTGTTTATTCTTCATTTTTTTTAGCGTTGCTTTATAGGAGAAAATCCCCTTAAGATTATTTCTCTGGGTGTGTTTAAGCCTTTTGAATGGTATATATTGAACATAAGTTACACCTAGCAGTAATATTTCTACTTTCTTCTATCTTTACAAGAAGAAAGTATTGGATTTGTGAAAATTTTTGAATTCGAGTTTTTGATGGATTTACACATTTTACAGTTTAGCGATTAAGAACATGTTTTTACAAATTGTCTGTCTGTAAATATGCGTGTGACTGTGTGCGTCTGTATGTGACACAAGTTTTGTGTGGAACTCTATGTCAATAACTAATGCACGGAATTTAATAAAAACTTATATTTAGTTAGTTTTTAACCTTCCTACCCTGAATGGGTCTAATCGACCCATGGCTATAATTTGTTCTATACGTTTCGAACCAGAACTTTTTTCATAAAGAAAGTTAAATAATAGATTCAGAGAAATAAGTCAATTAAATATATCAAAATGTTTTAAATAACAATTCTGGTGTGAAATGTTTTTATCACGATTGAGCGAAATTTGAACAGGGTAGGAAGGTTAATAAAAGTTGGTGCTGATTTGTTTTATGTGCAAATTTTTCAACAGGTGGAACTACTATGCAGCATTTTTTACGATATCCGCAATCGCTCACTATTCAGAATTAATGCACAAATTTTAATTAACTTTTCTTCGCTGAAAATTTAATGGAATTTTAGCACGAAGTTTACACGAAATATTAGACAAAAAAAAAAACGAAATAAATTTAGTAGTGACAGACTGCCTGCTGGCTCCTAGATTTTTGAACCCCTGGGTAGTCCTTGAGGTGACTTGACTTTTTTTTAAATATTTGTGTAAATTGCTGAACAGGTGGGGCTGATATTCTGCATTTTGAGATTTCCGCAATAGCTCTATTTCCAGAATTAATGCACGGAATTTCATCAAACTTCAGATTCAATCAGGCCTTGACATGAATTGACGTTTTTTACGTTTTGAGGTAAATCGCTCGATGGGTGGCGCCAATCTGTTTTATTTATGTTTTGGTGTCAATCGAACAACAGGTAACGCAGCTATGCCGAATTTTGTAGGATTTACATTTTTTTAGATACCTCAAGACCTAATTCATGAAATATCATATTTTTAGAATCATGTCATATTTAGCATATATTTCCATTTAATTTTGTCACTGTGATAGCGGATTACGAAGTTTTAACATTTCTGAAGTAAAAAAAAGTTTGATTGCTACATCCGACTAGTTCATTTATGTAGGGGAAGATGGGGATACTTGAGCCATTTTTTAAATTTTAATTTTTTTAAATTTTTTAGAATTTCTTAGAACAAAATAAAATATTGAAAATGAAAATTTGATATTTTTTCTTCATTTGAAAACCACTTTCAATTAATTTTGAACTATTTTTCTATGTCTAATAAATTTTTACTTTTTCTTTTACATTGTGGCTCAAGTATCCCCATGGAGGGGATACTTGAGCCAGATGTCACATTCGCACCAGTATTTTGCAAAGAAAAAAACCGATTTACAATATACGCGAAAAAATGCATTAAACCTTTTTCAAATAAATTTGGTCGAATTTTCTGGTGTCGTTGTGACATTTCAGAATTAAAATTTTGTGGTAGAAAATTCTACCAGCAGAGCTCAAAGGGTTAATCACCATACTTTAAAAATGGTACCAAGGTATATGATTTCTTTTTTACATGTTCAGAACTATAAATATGTTACCATGTTGCCAGTTTTAGAAAGAAAAATTGAACAACTGTAGAGATAAAGGGGGTGGCTCAAGTATCCCCTATGCTCAAGTATCCCCACTCTCCCCTAAATAATAAGCTATAAAATAAATCACAGGGTTGTTCAAAATCATTGCTGTCGTTGCAAATGACAATAGCGTCATTGTAAACTACCGTAATTTCGGGTGTATAAGCCGCGGATCAAACAATTCTTTTTGGACCCAGAAATCTTATTTAGTGATTGAAGACAAATATTTACGGCGATCTAACTAGTTACATTTGTCTCTTATAAAATTCTGGGTCGAAAAAGAATTGTTTGATCTGCGGCTTATACACCCGAAATTACGGTACTTGAGAGAAACTAATACAATAGAGATGAGATCCGATAGAGAGAGAAGAGATGAATTAAAAAGTAATATAAATTATGCCTTTTCTTTGTTTGCCTTGATCAAAGTAACTGAAATATGGTGTCAATAGTAGGTGTTACTATTTAAAAACACGAACTTTTTTCAATTTTTAAAAAGTAGACGACTGCTCGCTGCTTCAAAAATTATATTTGTATTTTTAGGAGAAGACCATATTGGAAGCCTAATGACTTATTCAGTGTGATTTCATTGTAAACAGTATATGAGTAAAATCAGTTGTAACTTTTTATAGATTCCACACTTAAACACGGAATCATTATAAGATCACTTGCTTATCATTTTGTCCATCTGTCACAAGCCTTTTTCTCGGAAACAATTTAACTTAAAAAAATCAGACTTGCCAAAGTTATAAATTCTATTCACCCGCATATTTGTAAGTTATTGGCTATTCACAAATACTTTTTGGAAAAATCTAGGAGTGCTCATTTAATTACTTTAAAAAACATCCTTTTGTATATCGTATAGGATATCGTTTGAAAGATCTTGTAATTTACAAAAACATATTTGTTTTAATTTCAGGTATTATACTTTCAGAGATATCATCGAAAACGCATTGCTGCCAACATTTACGCATTTTTTCTACCACAAAAATTGTATTGTAAATATTGTCTTACTTAATCGTCAAAATCTTATGATTAAACAAATAGAAAATTTCTATACAATTTTAGTGGTAGCAAAAATGCGTAAATGTTGGCAGCGATGAAAACATGTTTCAAAAATATGTCATCCCCATCCCCTATTTTCGTATTTACAGGGCTCCCAAATGGTCTGCCAACTGAACATCAATATTTTCTTAGAAAGATTTTCCTTTTATATTTTTCTTTCAAATTGAGCAAAAAACGCCTTCGGAGGTTAGTTTTAGCACAAATACTGTAGAAGCCTACTATGAAATTTTATTTTAAATAATATTGGAGTTCATTTCGCGGACCATTTGGGAGCCCTGTATCTACTGAAACTAAAATTATGAAAAATTGGGGTAGTAGGAATTTATATAAACCTTGCAGAAAAATTATATAGATTGTCAGATATTTTTGAGAAAAGCACATTTTTCCGTTTTACAAAACTTTACATTGTGGGAACTGAGCGGGAAAGTTGGGCGGCGCTCGATGTAAGCATTGACGCGGAATAATGCAAACAATATCGGTACTTATTTTTAAAAAAATCATAGGTAGTTAGCCGAGATTATATTTATAAACTTTTGAAGAAAAAAAAAGCTGTGCGGATCAAGGCGGCATTGCAGATTTGTGACCTCCTTTCGAAACGAGCATTACACAATGAAAAATTAAAGTTTTGTACAAGATTTTTGTTGTACGTTACCCTTCATACGCGAGTAATACTTGCCTTGATTGATTATTTCTACGTTTGCATAATTTCGATAAACCCATATTCTTTATTTATTTATATCTTCGCTTCAAGAGTAACTACATTATTGTGCAAATGTACTTAGTGCTTTACAAACTGTTTCGAACCATTTTATGAATAAAACGCTCTGATATCGTAACTAAGAGCATGGTTGTGTAATTGGACAGTTTAAAAAATGGATTCGAAATGATAACGGTACCTAAATTTTATAATTGTTTCCTAAAAAGAACCGAAAGAAAGTGAATTTTTACACATGCATTTTGGACATAAACTAATACACTTATATAAATCAGACGTAAATTACAAAATTTCCAATTTTCATTTAATTTGTCGCATAATGTAAAATATTAAGTCTCAAAACCGGCTCATAACAATCAACCGTGAATTACTACTTCTAAGAAATGCATGCATTCTGAAATACCCCTTAAATATAACACCTTCTCTAGACATATCCTTTTCTTCCATCTGGCAACGAAAAAATGATTTATAACGTCATAAAAATTCTACGCAAGATTAAATTTTTTACATTAATCTTTTCATACTATATTATTCTGCATTTCGTCCAACAACGTTCTTACTTAAGCTTGAAAAATATCTTTATATTGTTGACATATATTAATTTATGTAAGAGTTTTTAGACTGTCACTGCAAAGATTTTTAAAAACCAGAAAGAAAAAAAATAAACGGTTGTTTTAATGAAAACTATTAATTTTCGATGCAAAAAAAATGTAAAACATAGCTAGATAAATATGATTACCATATTAATTGCATATATTTTACCTTTTAATATATCTTACTTAAGTGTAATGAGATGGCAATACACATACCTTTAACAAGAAAAAAATTAATTCCTGCGAAAGAAAATTTTAGCAAAATAAAGAATCTTAGTTTCATAAACGCTTTAGTTTCATAAAGTTTTGTGAAAGTATTTTTTTTTTATCTTGGTTTGCATCAAGATTTTTTCAAATAAAGAAGAGAATCATTTTTTGTCTTCAGTTTATTCTTTAATTTTATCCCATTAATTATATATTTTTAAAACTTAAAATTTTGTTTTATAAACGGTTATAAAGAATATTTAATTACACCATGAGTATGGGAGCTTATTTTTAAACCAGAAATTTTGAAAAGTACTTTTTGCTTCATTTAATTGAAGATTTTGAGATTATAAACAGCGAGATTTTCTTTATATAGAAATACTGATATTCAACAAAAATAAAGTAAGTGAAAATGAAATCACTTATTTGACAACTAAATTGCAGGCAATTACAGTTCAGTTTCATAATTTTTAGATAGTTACTTTTTGAGAAAGTGTGTTGGTGATTTTGGTTATTTACAGATCCATTTTATCTAACAAGGAGAGGGCCAACTCTGATAATCAGATATTTTGATTATTTTTGCATATGTTGTAGTATAGAGGCCCCTTAGTCTCAGGTTCATCGGATTTTATACAACGCTCCTTAGATCTCGCGAAGCAGAGGGGTCTAATATTATAATACAACTTACCGTAATTTCGGGTGTATAAGCCGCGGCCCAAACAATTCTTTTTCGACCCAGAATTTTTTAAGAAACAAATGTAACTACTTAGATCGACGTAAGTATTTGTCTTCAATCACTAAATGAGATTTCTGGGTCCAAAAAGAATTGTTTGATCCGCGGCTTATACACCCGAAATTACGGTAAGTACTTACTTTGTAACACGATTTTTACTTTGGGGTAGCGCAGTAGCGGCTGGTCAGGGGGTACTGCACCAATTTATTCACACCACTAAAATTACATGGTTATTTCAGTTTTATTTAATCAACAAAATTTGCCGAATAAATAATATGAAAGATGCTTTTAAATTTTAGTGGTGTGAAAATTTAGATGCAGCACTCCCTGACGAGCCGCTACTGGGGTAGCGCATTCGGTAAAGTGTTAGCTCATTGATCCGCAGGACTCCGGTTCAACGCACTACGGTTTATATATATATATATATATAATTTTAATTATAATTAAAGAAACTCATTGTTAATAAAAAATTGTGTATCAATTATAATTTTCATGTATTTAATTTTAATTGCAACTAAATCGTTGCATAAAGCATCATATTTTTTTAATAGAGTTTTAAACTATATTTCATATAATCTTTAAACTGTTAATTGTTTTAAAAATTACTTGTAAAATGTATTTCGCATATTCTTTGTCGATGTAATGATATCTAACAATTATTTAAATTCGTAAGTATAAAGAAACACCATTTATATACAGTTTCAACAAAACAAAAATCTTGACACTTGCAATGTTAGAGGTTTTGTTAAATATCTAGAAACATACATAAGGAATTATCCTGAAACTCCAGGTGTGTAAGCAAAATAGTACACGTTATATATTTTCGGAAAGAGTTTTCTCCGAAATCCAAACAGGGGACCTTCAACAAATTCAAAAAGAACGAAGACCTTTTAGATAACCCTGTCAAAATTATTTAAGCAAATGAGTTCAAACTGCAGATTATGATTAAGTTGCTTATTGTAATTAACTGTGTTCATTTTTATGAATATAGCATGTAAACTCGTACAGAAATTAAGGTTTTTATAAAAAGGGTGACAATTTTTTCCAAGTTTTTTGCTTATAATTTGCAGAGTTCTTCATAAAACACAATGTTCTTGTTAGAAAATATGACAATCAACATTGTACATAACACCTTGTAATCAGAATTAAAAAATAATAAAAATTGTATGACAAATGAGCAGGTTTACTAAATAATTTTTTACTGCGCATGCGTTAACGCTATTGAAATTTTATTTGCATATTATATTAGTTAGATATATAGAGCAACTTTTGTGAAAGTCTTAAAAACATAGCATGAAAAGTCTGTATGTCATCGTCGATGGAATAATATATTATTCCGTTAGTCCCAAAATAATGCAAAAAGATAAGGAACTGTATCCAAATATAGTAGTACGTGCAATATTGTGCAGGCACTAATCAATGGAATATGGATGTTTTTAATTATTCAATTTTTTACATTATTTGATACTGTATATAAATGGAAGTTAGCTATGTACTCGCCCACTTACTTGATGTCATTTCTTGTGTTAGTTTGCATCTAAACTTTCCTTTGAAAGCCAGTTCTGATTTTAAATTAACTTTAAACAGTATAATTTTAAAACAGGTGATATGCATCACCAATCACTTAAAATAAATTACATATCTGCTAAACTTTCAGAGTTTCTTAAATAACAAAAATGCACTAAACCAAAGATGATTTTAAATATAAAAAAAATTGAATTAAAATTTAAAAATTGAATTAAATATGTAGTACATAAAAACAAGACAAATTATTATTAGATTTTGTTAACACTAGAACCACGGGAAAATGTTCTCGAGTTTTATCAAAATGTTTCGCATCAGAATTTTTATAAAATGCTACTTATCTTATTTATTTAAATTATTTTCGCGTTTCTTATATTTATCTTATTTTATGAGGCATTTTCTGGTTCGAATCGTCATATTTTCATGTGATACGGGTCAAAATGATCCACCACCGCGGTTCTAGTGTTAAATAATGTTACTGAGCCCACATATGTTTTTTGACTTGGATAAAAATTGGAATGTTTGCAACTATGATATTATTTATAGCTATATCAAATAATATAAGAATTCATAATCTTAAAATACCGCATTAATGCGCTATTTTTTCTGATCATTGGTTTAAATAAAAGCATGTGCATGATTTCATTTTGAATGATTCGCTAAAACTATGTCACTATACACCAGAAAATATATTAACACTAGAAGTATCGTAAGCCGTAATTTTAACGGCTACCATATGAATATGTTTCGGTTCAAACCAGAAATTTGATTATAAAATAAGTTTAAAAGGGATACAAAGAAGGGAAAAAAACGTTAAATAATAAAGTTAAACTGTTTTAGATCAAAATTATGGTTTGAAGTTTTTTGTAGAACTTCAAATTTCAGGTAGTTCTAGAATTAAACGCATGATTTTTTATTTCGTTTCGAAAAAAAAGACATATGATTCTCAGAAAAGTTTATTACACAGAAAAAATAATGGAAATATCAGTGATATATTTTTTGTATAATACTTCAACATTTCCTTGTGTTGCACATCTACAATTCTCATAAAAACTACTCACGTAACTAAATTATTATAAATTAGTAAATAATTTTAATAAGTGTAAAACTAAATACCTTATGCTACATAAATTTTTATTTTCTAAAACGTAAGCCTTATTCTCTTATCTATTGCATTTTTTTTTTATCATTTTCAATTAATAAAATGAAAATTAAAGGCTTTACATAAAAAAAATTCTTTAACATTAGAAATTTAATTCGTTAGAGATAATTAATTAAAGTGGTATTTTAACCACTTAAGTAATTAATTTTTAATTTACAATAAATTGAAAATATGAGATTGACACCACTTTTTTCTGCCAAAATGCTTAGTTTTAACATTTCTGCTATTAAATCGTATAAAATTGTACTTAAAAAAATTAGTGGTGCCGAAAAGCTTTGAGCGACGGATAAAGCAAACAGTTAGATGGTTAAAGTAACTTCAGTACACTATGCCTAAAATATTCTCGTAATAGAAAACCAACATGATAATTCAAATAAAGTTTAAACTCTTAAAAATGCAAAATAACAAGAGAACACTCGCAAGTTAACCATAAAAATTATTAAATTGATATAGTTTTATTTAACACATGAAAAATGAGTAAAATTTCAAATTTGAAAATTAAAAAATGTTGAGTATTAAAATTAAATCAAATTAATTAAATTTTGGTTTAAACTTTTAAAAAAATTTAATTTATTTTAAAAAATTAATAGACTTTCTTTTAGATTTTGTTTTTGTAAGCAGTCCTTTAATTATGCTATGCTTATACGAGGTATATCCACAAAGTAAGTTCATTTTCGTCATATAAAAAAGTGTACAGATACAAAAGAAAATATATATACAGTCGAACCTCTATATAACGAAACTCCATACATCGAATTTCTCCATATAACGAATTTTTAGTAAGAACGGTCCCGTTTTCGCATGATTACATTAAAAACAGACTCTATATAGCGAAATATCTATCTCCATGTAACGAATTTTTTCATAAATTGATCTTAATTTATTCAGTTTTAAAAAAGCTTCGAAATCATATGGAATCAATTTTCCATCACTTATTTTTGATTTATCGTTCAGTGGAGAGGTTTTTTTTTATAAATATTACTTCTCTCCTTATTCTTTAAATCTAACAAGTTCATCCCACCTCTCACACACCTTTCAACATACTTCTCAAAACACAGTCAATTGAATTGTTACACATATAAGAGAGGAATCTATGAGAGCACATAAGAGAGACCTTCAAATGGAGGAAAATATCAACTACAATTTTTCATTCCTTGCTAAAATGTGAGAATTTTTTTTGAGAGCGTAACAATTGTAATTTTAAAATCAAAACAAAAAAAATTACAGATTTCTTCCTCTGAAATTTATGTAAGTCTTCCTTATTTGATTTTCATTAAGCTTTTAAATAAATGTCTTTTCTCTTTTTTGAAACTGCTTAAATAAGTAAGAAATAAAATGTTAGGTTAATATATACTTTTAAACATTTCAAATTCTTAATTAAAAAGATTAAAAATAATATTTGTTCAAAATTTACACATTAAATACTATTTTTAACATCATACTCTATACATCGAATTTCTCTATATAACGAATTTTTTACTGGAACGATGGATTTCGTTATATAGAGGCTCGACTGTATTACAAAAATCTACGACTGTGAAACTACTTTTCTACATAGCTGAAATTTTGTAGGTACTTGTCGTAGCGTGCCACAAGGTTTTGTATGCTTTCTTCATAGAAGGTTGCCGCCTGTGTTTTCAACCATATGTTCAGTTTTTCAGTAACAATTTCATGAATTAGTGATCGTGAGATTTGCGGAAATTCCATAGCAAGAGCACAAATTGTAAACTTACGGTTTTGCTTAATCTTCTCTTCAATTGCGTGAACCAGTTCATCAGTAACCAAAGACTGGTATCCACTTCGTTCTTCATCGTCACGTCCTTTATCAAACTGTCAGACACATCTTCTAACCATTGAATCACTCATAGCATTTTGTCCGTAAACCTTGCAGATTTGCCGATAAATTTCACTTGCTTTAACTTTCTTTGCATTGAGAAAACGTATCACAGATCTGATTTCACAAGCGGCAGCATTTTCAATTAAGGCTGACATTTTAAAGAAGCACTACAAAAAAAAAAAAAAAAAAAAAAAAAAAAAAACGACGGCAGCAGCGATCTGAAAAGGGCGTGCATTTCTTCTCCTTCAGTCACAGTAACTTCCGTACATGCTCGGAACTGCGATCGCAGCGCTGCTGCGGATAGAAATAGAAACGGAACTTACTTTGTGGATATACCTCGTATTTGAGAGAAATGTTCTCTTGCATCTCCACATATGTAATGTATGAATTTAGATATGGCTATTTCCATGAGTACTTGTAGTGTAAGTCACAGGCTACGATTTTTGGCTACCAGTATTTTAGTATGAAAAAATGTGATTTATTTTATCTTCTCATTCTCATTAATTGAATAAGGCCAAGCAGAATTTTCGAAAATAACGGTGGCAAACAAGCATAGAAATTATAAGGTAATGTGACTTACACTACAAAACCCATGGAACTAGCCATATGTAATTTCTGGAATAGTAAAAAATAGCCGCTGATGCTACTTTCTCGACTTTCTATAAAAACTAGTCGTTGGGGGGGGGGGGGGTGTCGTCAACGGAATACTTATCCATCATGGATATGCAATATATACTATAAAATATAAAAATAAGATATGTGTAAGATATTTATAAAATGCATTGCAATTCCAAAATAAAATTTAAACGTACATTTAAATATTTTTAATACATAGTAATGCCCTATTATGGAATTGCGGGTACTGTTTGATCATTCCATCGACCCATTTCGACAAAATGGTATCACCAATTAATCGTCAAACTATTCGTAAATTATACAAATTTGCATAATTTTCATTTTAAATAACGAAAGAACAAATAGATTAGAAAAATGTTAACAAAAATGCAAATAAAACGTCAAGTTAAAAATCCGTTCTGATATACAAACACATGTAACATATTTAATGTCAAGTGTATATGACAAATACGATAAGTCATTTTTGGCGTCTAATATTATTGTTTGGAGATAGTTTTCTGGTCGACGTAATAATAAAATAGTAAAAGAAATGTCCTTATAGCTCCAAAAAGGATGAACCTATTAACTAACAGTTTACTGACTCGAATGAAGTGTCTCATTTTCAATTAAAATATATATTTGAACTGAAATTTGATTGAAATACAGGGTCATGAAATTTCCTGTTAAGAAATATTGGTGTTCACTTAGCGGAGCATTTAGGAACTCTGAATGATGAGACCTTTTGAGACCTTTTAAGGACCTTCCGGTATAGATAAATTATATCCGTAAAATGAGAAACGATTCACTATCACATGAATTTACACAAGAATTTCTTAATTTTTAAAAACGTACTAAAAATGTATGTTCCATCATAAAAGCAAAATTTCATTAAATATACTCGGTGCAACCTGTAAGTTCGGAATTAAAATTAGTTGGTCCTGCCATAGGATTAGTGTACTGGAAATGGTTAATCATCTGTGAGATTTTTTTCAAACCCTTTCCGGCCCAGAAAACTTCTATCCATAAAATGATAAAATGATTGACAGACACAAGAATTTTCAAAAGGACTTTTTTAGAAATTGAAATCTCGTTACTTTAAACTTTTACTGTTAAAGAAAATTATTAATAAAATATTATTGATGCCGTTTGCAAGTTTAGAATTAAAATTAAGTGGTCCCGACGTGGGACCATTATGCCGGAAGGGGTTAAGAACTTAGTCTAAACATTTCTGAAATTAAATAGTATGAAATCGTACTTAAAAAAATTAGTGGTTTCAAAAATGATGAATTAATGATGAATAAATGATGATTAAATGATGAATTAAGCAAATTCGTCTTGCTCGAACGGCGTACGGGCAAATTAGTTAAGTAGTTAACAACTTGAAGGACGTTAGGATGAAATATATCCACTTAATTTTTATTGCGAAGTGCCAGACTGACACCAGAATTTTGAAATGAAAATTAAAAGTTTATGAAGTAAGCGAGGAAAACCTTTTATCTATTTTTAAATAAATTTATTTTTAAATTCTCGGATCGTTCAATCATTTCAGCATTTAAAGAATAGAAGTGTTTTGCCATTTAAAAGGGTTAAACAACTACCGTAATTTCGGGTGTATAAGCCGCGGATCAAACAATTCTTTTCGGACCCAGAAATCTTATTTAGTGATTGAAGACAAATATTTACGGCGATCTAACTAGTTATATTTGTTTCTTAAAAAATTCTGGGTCGAAAAAGAATTGTTTGATCTGCGGCTTATACACCCGAAATTACGGTATGTGTAATTAGTATTTGCTTCGCACTTCCTATTATGACAATAAAGAATGTAGCTGAAAATCTTCCTGTTTTTACAGGCCAAATAAACTAATTTGTAGGGATTATATGATTTCACTTATTAAGGAACATTTTTGGTTAAACTTATGTTTATTACATTTGAAATTAATGTTATATAAAAAATAATACTTTTAAATTTCTAAATTTTTCTTAAAATATGCTTATTATCGATATAAGAAACATATTTTTTTAGAGTTAGAAAGTAATATTGAGTTTATATTAAATTTTTATTTACATATATTTAAAATTTTTATTTTCTTTTTTTAAAGCTATACTTAGAGGGATTTTTGTTTATAAAGTAGAATAGTATTATTTTGAAATATCTATAACAAAGATATTAAGAAAAGACTATTTTATTTCGAAAATTTACAATAATATTTTCGAAATCTCGCATTTCTAATACTCTGATTTCCTCATATACATATTATTAATCTATTTTGTAGCACTTTCCTAACTATTTCAATATTTTATATATATATATATTTTAATGTGCTTTACTTTCTCACTCTTATCTAAGTATTTTTTTTTTTTTTTTACCAACTATTTTTTTTTCAAATCCTTTTTATTCCTCATCGTAGTCTGAAGCAAATTTATTTTACGCAAAAATAAATAATTCTGAAGATCTGAAAACTTTGCATCATAGTTATACTTTACTGTGATTTTTCAGCCTTAACTTGAGTAACTTTTCTGCATATTAAAAACCATGTTGGAAAATGTATCTGAATTCCAAACACAATTCTGAATGTGAAAGCTTTCTCTGAAACATATATTTCTCAAAGATATAAATCTCCAGAGACATAAATCCTCAAAGATATAAAGCTCTAAGGATTTATGTCTCTGTTCATTAAGCAATAGTTCCCAACTCGTTCCCAATTGCGTAAATGCAACCGCAATCAACAATGGATCTCCTCTAATTTAACACTAGATACAGAAACTCTAAGTGGAATATTATCAAGAACAGTAAAAGCTATTCTACTCTGAAATATAAAGTTTATATTTTTAAAGTTCCAAAGAAATATGGATTCAATAGCAAAGCACGTATATCACACATTTATAATGAAGTTATGACTATAGAGAAGGCTAATACGCCTTGCCTTTTTTTATTTAATTAAAAAAGTAATTAGCATACGGCACTGTGAATTTGGCTAAAATATAGCTCATGATAAAAAAAATTTTATAAATAAAATTTTAATTTAAATGTTATTGAAAACTGCCGCTGTGCTTCCAAATCAGCGAAAAGGTATAAAAATCTCAAAGGAGACCATTTATTTTCTTTATTATTTAAATATTTGCCATCATTATAACTCGGATAAGTTATTAGTAGATTTGCACGATCTAGTATTAATTAACGGCAGTTAATTTCATTTCGAGCGTTGAAATTTGTCGAGGTTTTTGTAGTGTAAATCACATAGCTCATAACTGTTATGATTGTTCGTGACCGATATTTTCAAAAATTTTGCTTCATCTGTTAAATTAATGAGATATTTAAGGTAAAATAAATCACATTTTTCCGCTCTAAAATATTGGTATCCAAAAAATCGCAGCTTGTAACTTACATTACATGTACTCATGGAACAAGTCTAGAACATTACTGAAAATGCTTTAGTTTTCTATAAATTTTTTGAAGCTATGAATGTGTAGCGCCATCTATGAAAAATTTTTAAACTGATATTTGCTAATTCGATTAGAAGAAACATTTCTGTTAATACTTACTTAATTTTCATTAAATTTAAAAATGTATCAAGGATTTTTGGCCGATTATGAATTTTGGTTTTTCTTTTAAATTAAATAAATTTAATTCATTCTTCTAAATTAAATTAGATACCTTGTAAATTTAAATAAAGTTTCAGTTGAGTATTTAAGATAAGACATACTATAACATAATAAGTTTGATCAAAATAATTATAAGACAACTAACTCTTTAAATTCCATTAGTTTAATAAAATACACTATAAAATCATATTAATCCCATGGAACTATTAAAGAAAAAAGACATATCCTTGAAATAGTGATGTTTCAACTGTAACTGCTTCCGCATGGAGGTCATAACACCACCTTAAACTTCCACCAATAAATTAATGTAGAACATTTCTACTTATTTAGAAATCCCCTTTGAAATACCAATATAAAATAATGGCAAAAACTGCTATTAATTTTTACTGGTTGAAGTTCCGCCACATTGTGAAAATCAAGTCAAGTTGTGCTGTTAGTGTCTTTGAAAAGATTATAATACCGTAATTTCCGGTGTATAAGCCGCAGATCAAACAATTATTTTTGGACCCAGAAAATTTATTCAGTAATTGAAGAGAAATATTTACCGAGATCTAAGAAGTTTAATTTTATTTTTAAATTTTTCTGGGTCGAGAAATAATTGTTTGATCCGCGGCTTATACACCGGAAATTACGGTAACTAGCCAAACTGACGCCAGTAAAAAGAAATGAAAAATTTTAACAATATTTGTGATTGAAATTTCTCATTAATAATGCGTTTAAAAAAACCCTGTCGGCTTCGCCTATAGGCGGAGGTAGATTTCGAAGAGTGCTCATTTTAACAACAAAAAATAAATTTGATTACAGATAAACCCAGTTTAACAACTTTATTTGTCCTCTTTTGAAAAATTTTTAATTTCATTTTTCTGTAAGAACTCGTTTTGTCAGAATCATTTTAAGCTAAATTCGGATCAAATACCCATTTTGACAACATATTTTGAAATAATTCTGACTTTATTAAAAAAATCGAATAATACAGTACATTATATAGTTCCTAAATAACAAAAGACTGTCAATTGAATGCGTTTCAGAGCAAAATGGAATTTAAAAATGAGTTATAAAGTAACCAATTTTGAATACAACCTCAATTCCTAATCATGATAGCTTCGGGAAATTTTGCGCGAAGTGCTCACTTTGACAGCATTTTTAAAAATATATTCAAACTTTATCAAACAACTGACCAATACGGGACATTATACAGCTCCTATATAAGAGAACCTGTCAATTGGATGCGTTTGAGAGCAAAACTAAATTTAAAAATGAGTCAGAAAAAACGCAATTTGTTATTTTAATGCTTCCTCAAAATTTCAATCACGATAACTTCTCGAAATTCTGTTCAAAATACCCTATTTGGCAGCCTTTTTGGAAATATATTCTGTCTTTATCAAAAAATTGACCAATGCGTTACATTATACAGTTCCTAAATAAGATGACTTGTAAATTGGATGCGTTTGAGAGTAAAAATGGATTTAAAAATGAGTCAGAAAAAACGCAATTTGTTATTTGAATACTTACTCAAATTCCCTACCACGGTCACTTTGGGAAATTCTGTTCAAAATACCCTTTTTGGCAGCCTTTTTTGAAATATATTCTGTCATTATCAAAGAACTGGCCAATGTTTCACATTAAATAGTTCCTAAATAAGAGGATCTGCCATTCGGATGCGTTTAAAATAAAAAATGAATTTAAAAAACGATCCAGAAAGTAAGCAGTTTGGATTAGAGGTTTTTTCTCCAACTCCAATTTTTGTTTAATTTATTTTTGCTATACGAACTGGTCCTATGAAAAACTTGTCAATATAAAAGTTGTAGGTATTATTGAGAAGATGTAAAATAAATTTAATTGGATTTGATAGTTTAAGAATTGACAAAGTTATGGATTTTTTTCTTTTTTCCAAACCGCTTTTTATTTTCGTTTTTAATTTTTTTTTTACTGGTAAGAGTTAGTCCTATCAAAAACTTGCAAATACAAAAGTTTTCGATAATTTTGAGAATATTTATAAAAAATTTAGATGGATTTCTATATCTGGAAAATTGACAAAGTTATGATTTTTTTTCTCCCAAAAACCCTATTTTTTTCGCCCGTTGAGCCCATTTTTAACTTTATCAAAAATCTGTCATGCATAAACTTTTGGTCCATTATTTAGAAGTAATATAAAATTTAAACTGATTCGATATCTATTTTTATTAAGAAGTTATAGGGTTTTTTCTGTTTTCACAAAAACGCTCCCTATTTCGACCCCCTTGGTCCGATTTTGTCCATTAACGAACTTAGCCGAGATTTTATCCCCTTTGATTTTATGTACCAGTTTAGTGGAGATTGGTGAAGAATTACAGAAGTTATCGTGTCCATAAAAAAGTGAGATATATATACATAGATAGATAGATAGGTATAAACTGGTGCGATTGCAATAGGTAGTATTTCATACGAAATCTACCTAAAAGACGGCATTTTCTACTGAAGTTATTTGGTGGAAGTTTTTGTCAGCGGTAATCTGAAATTATTTATCCGATTAAAAAAAACAGCCGTCATGTTGTGACAACCGCCTCATTTACGTCACTGGCAACTGCTAGACAATACACTATATGTCTCCTACTCTTTATTCATAACTCCATTATTAATCCTTTAGTGTGCGGTTTCCACAAAAATAGATTCCTATTTTTAAGAGCATTGGCACCCAAAATACCGTATTTACTCGTGTATAAGGCGCACTTTTTTCCCAAAAAATTAGGGCAAAACCTCTAGGTGCGCCTTATACACGGAATAATTTTTTACTGTCGGATGCAGTCGAGCGATGTACATATGAAACAAGAAATTATTCAAAGAAGATATTAAAACTCGGAAAATGTTACTTAATTGAAGTATTACTGTATATTTATTTCACTCCTTGCAGTTTTTTATACAACAGAGCTAAAGACATTATCTAAACGCTAATTAGCAATTCTCTATACCGTCACTCATTCCTATTTCCCGTCATTCTCTTACAACCCGAAGTCTAAAAATGCATTTTCTTCTTGTTTTCTGGTCTGGTGTAATGTTTGTTTCGACTTTTTTTTATTGAAATTCATTTAGTCATTCTTCATTAGCGTATCAAATTTATGGTGCGCCTTATATACGAGATTTTAAGAAATCGGCATTTTTACTTGTAAAGTAGGGGTTCGCCTTATACACGCGTGCGCCCGATACACGAGTAAATAAGGTATTTACCGTAATTTCGATTGTATAAGCCGCGGATCAAACAATTCTTTTTCGACCCAGAATTTTTTAAGAAACAAATGTTACTACTTAGATCGACGTAAATATTTGTCTTCAATCACTAAATAAGATTTCTGGGTCCAAAAAGAATTGTTTGATCCGCGGCTTATACACCCGAAATTACGGTAATTATTTTTTTCTTTTATGAATTAGACAAAAATAAGCAAGTTCTTATTTACTAATAAATTCGTTTTTAAATTCCGAAACCAATTCATCATTTCCTTGTTTTACAGACAGTTTTATTCCTCGACGCAAAGGATTAAAGACGTTAACGAGTATGTAAACATTTTGGGCAAATATTACTCCCTCATCAGTATAGTAAGAAAAGTTTATGTCATGAAAGATGAAATTTTAGTAGATTACTTCGCTATAATTATAGCATATATATATATATTACATCGTAAACTTTAAAAGAAGGTCAAACAAAATGGATTTAGATTTCCTTCTTAATTTATCATTTGAATGTTTTCCATAAACATCAAATCCTAATCAAAATAAAGAAAGCAACAACGAAATTACATATCAGATATTGTAAAATATGATACGATAGCTAAGTCTACGACAGAATGATTGATAGTTGTTATTAAGAATATGGAGGAAAAACTTAATCCAACATTTTTTTTCAATAGTTAATAATACATGAAATATATTCGAATATATTTTTTTCTGCATTTGTATATTTGGAACGATTTATATTGCATAGTTAATTCATTCTTGTTTGTTTCTATCTCAGATTTTATAACATTCACAAAATAATGTCTGTATGGTAATCAATATGTAAGGAAATAATAAGATTTACTAAAAGAGTTAAGGAACATGCATCATAAGGGACAATTTTTATCTTTAAAATTCAATAATCATTTAACTGTAAAATAAAACTCTGAATTTTCAAATAAATTTTTGATTTTTAATTATATGTGAAGAAAAAAATTCATATTTTCATATCAGTTTTTTTATTAAATTCTGTTGACATACAATCATTTGAACATTTTAGCAACTGAATAACTTTGCCCTGAATTTGTTAATTCGAGCATTTTTACAACTTCACGCAGTGAAGCGTCATCTATTGACAAAATCTTAAACAATCTTTTTTAATTATGTACAAAATTTATGTGCTACCTGAGAAACATGGCACTCATTTCATATTTACATGTAAAAATATGTTCCTACCCCCCTATTTCCGGAACTACAGAAACAAAAATTATGAAAAAATTAGGTGAAGTAGAAATCAATTTCAACAGTTCAGGAAAACTATAGCGATTACCCTAGGTCTTATGTTCTTGAAAAATATCTCATTTTACTGTTACACACAAATTTCGAGTTCCTGTCAATCAACTAGTGTTGTGAGTGTTGAGTACCTATCATTGTAGTAGTATAAAAGGATTATTGACAATGGTTTTCAAACAATATTGTCAGTAATTAGCCGATATATTAACCTTTAAAGACAAGAAAGCTTTGGACATACATATAAATACGGGCGGCGTACTTTATGTACCATCGGCTATTATAGCCTAGATAACAACTTTTAGAGATGCATTTTCGGGATACTATGCCCAGTTACTTATTCATATAGATATATAGAGAGAGAGAGATAGATAGAAAGATAGATATATTACATGCAACCTTCTATATGCTGTGTGTCTGTCATGAGACTATTAAGAAAAAGGAACTACCGTAATTTCGGGTGTATAAGCCGCGGATCAAACAATTCTTTTTGGACCCAGAAATCTTATTTAGTAAATGAGGATAAATATTTACGGCGATCTAACTAGTTACATTTGTCTCTTAAAAAATTCTAGGTCGAAAAAGAATTGTTTGATCTGCGGCTTATACACCCGAAATTACGGTAACTTATCATTAAAATAACTTCAACTCTGACGTCTTTCGTAGGGATTCATTACCACCACGACAAACTTCCACCAGTAAATTTCTGCATAAAATTTCTGGATATTTAAACGCCTCAGGGCATTTCCATGAGCATTTGTCGTGTAAGTCACATTATTAGTAACTTATAAATTGTTGGCCACCGTTATTTTGCATGGCCTTATTCAATTAATGAAATAATTCTGGTAAATTAACATTAGAACCTATTTTATAAAAGTTTTATAAAAAGTGTTTGACATCAACATTTTTATTTAAAGCTATTTAACTTATTTAATTAGTCCATTTTTGTGCTGCACATAATTAACAAATCTTATAAAAAATTTCTGGTTCAAATCGGCCATTTTGAATTTGGCAGGGGTCAAAATGACCCCTAATGACGGTTCTAGTGTTAAATCTCATTTTTTCGTTCTAAAATACTGGTTTCCAAAATCATAGTATGTGACTTACACGACATGTGCTCATGGAAATACCCCTCATTAATGGAAAATTTCAATTAAAATTAATGATATAATTTATATTATTTTTTGCTGATGAGTGTTTACTTCGGTGGTTATAGTTCTACCACATTGTGACAACAAAGATAACATCCTGTCAGTGTCAGTGAAAACATTATAATAACTGGGCAAACTGACAATAATAAAAAGAAATATATTCCCATATTTGTGACAGAAATTTCCCATTAAAATGCCGCTAAAATAAGACGAAATTATCTTTTCAAGTTTACTGATGGAAGTTTTCACCAGGGTAAACAGAAACTAATGATCCAACTAAAAGAAACATCATTCATCTGGCGACAAGCTTTTCAGTTACTTTATTAGCAATTGATATACAGTACACTATATACTCCTCCTTTTTATTCATAACTCCATTGCATCTATTTTAATATAGAACAGATATAATTAACTGTATTGATCAGTAATTTCACTGTGAAAAATGTCAAATAAGCAGCCCTCATGTAGAAGTATTATTCATGCAAATTCAATGTAATCTGATCATTACCTACGTTTTCGTAGACCTGGCCGTTATTTTATTAAACCATTTGGAGAAAGAGCAATAACAAAACCACTAAATTCAGAAAACAATAGGTGAGTGATTTATAAAGAAGCGTTTTAAAAATATAAATGTAGGATACAGAAGGATGCACTGGACATTATTAAAATAATAATATTATACTTTAGGTCATTTTTTAATAAAATATTTACATTTATAGAAAACACATCTTGGCGTTCACAAGATTTAAATATGCACAAGCCATAGAGTAAGCAGAAAGAATAGAAAGGAAGTATTGTCCCTGGGGATAATGCCAGAAAAGTAACCCTATAATCCGCTACATTAGGACTAAACACAATCACGTTCTTTTGCAACAAAGAAGAAAACTTTTAGTAATACATTTTTTAATTCATAATACAGTGGAAAGCTACTTTAGAATGCTTAAATATAAACAGAAAATTTACATTTAGAGAAAAAATGTGCGTCTTGCGTTAAAGAATCCACGTGATTGTTTAGTTTGGGGCGAATAAGAACATTTAAATTTGAGCGATAACGCGCATCATATTACAAACCGATAGGATTTAATGGCAAACTGCACCTCCATCCATCTTTTTCCTTCATGCGCGCAAACTCTAACGTTAATTAATTAAAAAAATTAAAACGATTGAATAAATAAAAAGGTTATTCCTCGTTTTCCTAGATAAAGATCTTGATTCTGTCAAGGTATTTTTTTTTTTTTTGAAATTATATTGCTTTTTGAAATGCTCATTCGTTGTCTACTTAAAGCTTTTTGAAGAGAAAGGTTTCTAAAATTGTGCGTAATCATGAAATTTCTCTGAATTTTCAAAGATTTATATATTTGTTATGTTAGGAAAATTTAGTCATTTTTATAGTGTTTAAAACAAGAATGATAACTTTCTTGAAAGAACTGAATTCGAAAAATATTTTCTCCATTGAAAATATTCAGATTTCAATGTCTTGTTTACTTGTTTATTTAGTTAAATTTATAATTAGAACAATTTCGAAGCAATTAAAGATAATTTGTATGTTCTATAATGAAACACCTGTTAAAAGATTCTTGTTTAAATAGATAAAAATTTAAAGTATATTTATGAAGCAATGAAATAACATACATACTAAATGCAGATAAGAGGACAAGCAATTAAAGAATTCAAATACGTGAAACAAATATTTTGTTAAATAACGTAATGTTACTTCAAAAAGATAATTAAGCTTTTGAGAATAAAGATTATTTTATGATTACATTTCCTCTGAGATTATGCATATGTTTTTCAGATAATAAAAAAATGTTGCTGCATGCAGTAACCGTATCTTTTTGCTCAAGAAAAAAAATAAATATGCAAGTTTCTAATTTTATACATATCATTTTTTAAATCACTCATTTCAAAAGTTGAAAGAAATAAGGAACATTTATTTTCATATAAATATTTCTTTCAATTTTAATCAAGAGTTACTTACCTTCGTTGAGTATGCAAAAAAAGGCAATGTGCATTATCTTAAAATAAAAATTCAAATGTGTTTCAAGAGAAAAAGTAACTTTATATGACTACGATAAAAATGCATTTAAAATTTTATTTTTATTGCGTTATTTTTCGAATAAAAAGAAGTAGCATTTCCAAGTAATTAATTTTTCATATCCGAAACTCCACTCCGATGAAAGAAAAGAAGCTGACAAAATGTAAATATTTCTTAAATATATGTCTTATTTTTTTTTTCATTTTCTTTAAAATATAGAAAAAGAAACTTTCACATTCATTACTTTATAATCGTGTGCTAAATCCGGCTAAATCATATAAATTACACCGAATTTACAGAGTTTATGAGAATATTATTTTTAATATTTTTCTTGCCATGGAAAAAATATTCCTATGTAATATCATAGTATACTAAAATTATATCATTCTTATGAATGAATATGAGTAAGAAAATAAATATTAAACTTCACCATTACTTAACCCTTTCCGAAGCGGATAAATTTTGTTAGTAAAATGAGAAATTATCGACTGACACCAGAATTCACAAACGATTTTTTAATATACCAAGAATTCCTTAATTTAATCTTTTATTGTAAAAGCAAGATTTTATTAAAATATTATTGGTGCCAATTGCAAGTTTGGAATTAAAATTAGGTGTATCCAGACAGGACACACTGCGCCGGAAAGGGTTAAACTTGATTTTTTACACTGCAGTAATAAAATTTCACAGGTTAAATTTCCGGTTCAGTGTGAATGCTCGCGGTATTTCGAAATCCATAAAATAGAATAGATTCTCATTTTTTTTAACTTTTTGCATGATCAGTTTGTAGTATTCCTAAGTACAGGGTGGTCATAAAAAAACTTCCCCAATATATGAACTTCTAGTGGCCTAACCGCTCAACCAATTGAAAATAAATTTTAGATATACCTATATGAAGGTACGCGCTCGAGATCGTGACGATTTAAAACAGTAGAGCTCACGGTTACGGTCACAATGAAAAAATTTCGGAATTTTTCAATAGCAACACCCATTTTTTCATGCGCAAATTATTTAGCTCATTGAAAAACCATAAATGGCATTGGAATGATACACGTACGATGAAAAGTGCCGTCCTAAAACACAGGAAAAAAAGACCATTTGAAAAGACCAATGACATTGTTTTTCAGTAGCCGATTATTTTTCACTTGTGAACTGAGTAATGTTATAAGATTTGTTTTAAAATGTGCTGCTGATTTGTGCTTGTGTACACATAGTGAAAATAAAAATATAATCATTTGTTTTAGAGTACTGAATATTGCATTACATAAGAGCTGATTAGGATTGAGTACCACGATGTTACACGGACAGCTTTAGTCATATGGGTATCGTTTCAACGCCATTTATGGTTTTTCAATGTGCTGATGAATTTGCAGAGTTAAAAAAAGGGTGTTGCTGTTCGAAAATTTCGATTTTTCTTCACTGTAACTGTAACCGTGATACCTATATTGTTTTAAATCATCACGATCTTGAACGCATATCTTCTTATAATTAAATCTGAAATTTCTTTTTGATTGGTTGAGCTTTTAAGTCACTAGGGGTACATATATCGGGAATTTTTTTATGGCCACCCTGTATATTCTTTCTTATACATGGTTCGTACGGGTACCGTTATTTTTCAGGTGCAATACCAACATTTCTTTGGAGAAAAATAAATATACCGTAATTTCGGGTGTATAAGCCGCAGATCAAACAATTCTTTTTCGACCCAGAATTTTTTAAGAAACAAATGTAACTAGTCAGATAGCCGTAAATATTTGTCTTCAATCACTAAATAAGATTTCTGGGTTCAAAAAGAATTGTTTGATCCGCGGCTTATACACCTGAAATTACGGTAGTTCAAAAGCGCGAAAATTTATCTTGTTTAATTAAGGATTTTTTATAAGAAAATTCTGGTACGGAAGAATTTCCTAGTCATGAAATTCCAGGACACGTAGAAACTTCGTTATATTATTAATTTATCTCTTTGAATATAAAAAGAGATAATGTGTCACGAAAAAAATGTGTTTTTAAGCTTGTTGTAGGCAGCAAGTAACAATTATTACTGAGTTAGTTCTTGCAGTATAACATATTATTTCCTACATATAATTTTATGATACATTATGATTGCATGCAAATTACAAGCATTTAAAAATAATTTAACACTAAAACTGCTGTGACGGGTCATTTTGACCCATATCGTATGCAGTTATGTTGATTCGCACGGAAAACTCTTTATAAAATAAGCTAAATATAAGCTGAGCAAAAATAATTTTGTATAAATAACTTAAACAGTTTTAAATGAAAATTCCGGTGGTAAATATTTGTATAAAACTTGAATGAATTTTCCCGCGGTTCTAGTGTTAAAGCAATTTAATTCAAACTATTGTTTACTGTACATTGAGTTTTCATGCAACAAGCCAGTTTGTTTACAAATATGCACATTACATATTGCATTCTTATGACTAATATCAGTAAGAAAATAAACAGTAAACTTTAATTTCACTTACAGTTACATGCTGAAAAGCATACCTACCATTACCTACCACTCTATCTGGTGGATAGGGGGGGAGACTACACTATGAAAAATTGCTTCAATAAAATTACTGCAGCAGAGATTTCAGGCAAAGTCCTATAGAATACGGTCTTTTCCTGTAGATAAAAGTTATTTGATTTATAAAAGAATTGGCTTCGCACTTAAAAGCATGAAATTTAACTGCATTGGCCATTGATCTTGGAAAGTGATTCATACCATAAAACTGATGTAACATTTTACAGTAAAATAACTGCGAATTATTATTATTATATGTTTTATTTCATTTTATTTATTTATTTTTGTTGTATGCTGCTAAAACTTTGTGTTAAAGTGGCCAAATAATGGTTACTTGACCATATTATGAACGTATTGAGACCATATTATTGACTATATTATGGTTACAATCGATTGAAATTTCGGTTAAGAAACCATTATCTATGCAAAAAGGTCAATGATTGGATAATTTTCAGCAAAATTATAACATAAAGTAAAATTTTACAGATTCAAATTTCATTTGCAATCCGGGTTGGATTGGCATTCAAAAATCTATTAAATAGAGAAGATTCTCATATGTTTATCTTTTGTATGATGGAGAAAAAAAAAGTAGTTAACCCTTACAGGGGTGTCATTTGCAGTCTGCAAATGGTTAATTTTAATGCCCAAACTGCCAAATGGCCCCAATGGTTGTTTGTTACTACAACTTGAAAATCATAATTTACGCGAAAAAGGGCTTTTGATTATTTTCAAATATATCTGTTTATAAATTTCGGTGTCAGCTAATTATTTGAACATTTTTGTAGCTAAAATGCCTTGTCCCTGCATAAAAAATTAAAGCATAGCCGTATTTTTACGCTTTTTTCCTGCCAGAAATTCCGAGAAATTCATCGTATTTAATCACAGAAAACACAAGTTTAACTAAAGGAATTTTTTTTTTTTTTTTTTTGATTAAGCGTTGGAAAAAACGTAAAGATTGACAGCTTTGCGTGAAAGTAATTTAATCACTTATTTAAAATATAGCTACGGGTAAACTGTACTTGTAACCAATTTATTTTAAATTGCTATATAGCTATGAATAAAAACGTCTTTGGAATATTCTCCAAAGTAATTTTCAATCTTTTTTACACTTTAGATTCGTTTTTTTTTTTTTTTTTTTTTTTTTTTTAATCTAGAAAGAATTCCTTCTTTATTGTTTTCCTTACCCTTCTATGTTATTTTCAACTTAATCTTAGCTATTGCAAAATTTACGAAAAATTCTATATTTCTTAAAATAAGGTTTAACGTATGAAGTCGAAATTATAAGTTTTACTGCTGTTATGAACAACTGTTTTTCTAACTTGTCCCTTATTACTATTATGCAATGTAAAAAAAGACAAATATGTCTTAACCCTTAAAGGTGTAGTGCACTTCCATTGCGAAAGTGATGAAATGACTAAATGACACCGGAATTTACTTCCAGATTAATTGGAAAATAAATAAAAAAATATTTTTCTCATACATACAAAACGGAAAATATTTATATCAGAATTCTGGTGCCACTATAGCATTTCGGAAATAAGTTAGGCGTACCATGCAATGAAATAGAAAGCGTTAACCTAACAAAATATAGTAAAGACTCGGACGGGAAAATACACAATAAGCCTCTTCAGATTTATTTTACTGGCCATTCTTCCGGGTAGTTCTTAAAGCACATTATTCAGTTTTCTCTAACTTAACACTTTGCTCTCAAGAGGTGACTCTCACTCATCACTGGTGTTGTCAGGTGTTCCTCGTAAATTGGGACGTCAAAAGCTTTGGAAACCACTAATATCTTACAGTTTATTTCGCCATCTTTTATCACAGATTGTTTGGTCATTAGATATGACAAAAAAAATTAGTTTAAAATGCAAGTGAACACAGCATTTAACCACTTAATCGTCGCGCCTGAAACATTCACGGGCTACAAGCTTCACGGCTTTTATTCAGAATTGTTTGATTCCCAGCAGTTTTATAAAATAGTGTAATTGGTTTTATTCTGGTATCATTTTACTTGTTATTAAATAAGATGAATATTAGCCTCCGATGCTATTTCTTTCAGACAAGCTAAAAATGTCGTGTCATCAGTCCTGAATTTTCTACTCAACCGATTTTGATAATTATTTTTTTAAATGAAAGCTATTTATTTGTAGTTGTGCCCATTTTAGTTATTTTTTAATTTATTTCCATTTTTATATTTTATTTTTAATTTTAAAAGCTTTTTCGTGACATTTCTTCAAAATGGTGGCAACACAGTTTATCTTTTCTCTCGATAATAAAAATTTATTTTCCAAAATGATTGCGTATAATTATGCACTAATTGAGATAAATATATATATATATATATTTATTTATTTACTGAGAAATAATATTAATAATGTAAATATAATAACAGAAAATAATTTATGATAAAAATTAATGTCTAAATCAAAATAAGAGAAATTTCAAATGAGGAAAATGATGTCATTCAGCAATTAGATAAATGGGAATTACAATATTATTGCGGATGCCTTTTTCATATTACTAATAACAGCAACTTTTAAACCCTTGAGGGGCGGCGGTATATATTATATACCACCTACGCTTGATGAAGATTCACACCAGAAAAATTTATTAAATTTCACTTTTCTAACTTTGGTGGAAAACAGTCGTGAAATTGCTTTTCCTCTTTTTGATATAACTTTATTACAAATTTCCGGTGGGAGTTCAGAATTACTCGAACGCAATTGCTTGCCCCTCTAAGGGTTAAAAAACATTTGAAGAGAAAATGACGTCACTATTTAAAACATCGCATTTTTACTCATAACGATATTAAGCACTACTTTGTTATCCCGTCGACCAATTTTGCCAAATTATACAAATCGCCAAACTAATAGCCAAATTATACATATTGACATAATTTTTATTTTAAATAACGAAAAACATCTAATTAGTAGAATATTAATAAAAAGTCGAAATAAAAATCCTTTAATGATATTTTGAACACATGAATCGTATTGAATGTCATTGAATGTGACATTCACGATCATCCATTATTGGCATTTAATCTTATAGTTTGGCGATAATTTTTTGGTCGACGAGATAACCTAGTAGTACCCGATATTACATTTCAATATTTCTTTTCATTATGGACACTGAGATTGAGATTTTACTTTCAGATGACTTCAGATAGTGAAAATAATGTCACAGTAAAAATATTTTTTTTTTTTAATTATTTTTCTGTGAGTGCATATAAAATAAAATTTCTGGATTTCGCCGTCACTCAGATTACAATTTTAACGATGTGCGAATATTTGCACGCAAAATTCTAAGTGGCACACTTGACATTTACTTTGTAAATATATTTATTATATATTGATTCAATAATGTAATTAATTTTGCTTTTTTTAACCAAATCGATCAGGTCTTTTAAACATTTCATTTGTCGAATTCGACGGGATTCCACTCGTTTTATTGTTAAATTGCATTTCCTTTTACTCAGAGTCTATAAAAAAGCTTTTAAACTAAAGAAAGAATCCGTTTTTGATGAATCTAGTCAATGAAGAAGTAGCATGTCAGATTGTATCGCTTTATTATTCCGCAATTCCTATGTCTCAGAGAGAAATTGCAATTCAATTGGGTATTTCACGCCGTTCTGTTTGCTATTATATTGATAAACACAAGAAAAATGAAGTTAGTTTATTGCAATCTAAACGGGGTCGCCCTTCTAAAAAACCTCTATCGATTTTTTTTTTTTCTAATCGGAGGCGCAACTGAATTCTGCAATGGCAGAATTTACATTCAACTTGTAAATAGTAATTTATTCAGGTAAAACTGCATAATAGAGTGCACTTTGGCGTATTGAGCCTGCATGTTTTGCTGAAAAAATGTGTTCAAATTTCTAAATCTTTTGTGATGATACTTTGACAGCTCAAAGATTATGCAGACGAGATATTCAAATCTCATGTCGTATCTTATACTACAAATATTGCCAATTTCTTTTATTTAACGCATGCTAAAGCGAAATATTGCTCAACTCCTTGAGAATGGGTTTGAAAAGAGAACAAAACAGCGTAGGTAGTGATCAGCATGCATTACCTATTTAAATCCAATTGATCATATCTGGAACACACTCAAACGACGCATCGCATTCCTTTGTTGGCGTTTTCAAGATTTTTATGTACCATTTTTAAAGAGAGCCGAAATTCTTATCGAGAACTTCATCGCAACAATAAAAATCAGATGTAGATATTATACTGATATATATATTAACTACCGTAATTTCGGGTGTATAAGCCGCGGATCAAACAATTCTTCTTGGACCCAGAAATCTTATTTAGTGATTGAAGACAAATATTTACGGCGATCTGACTAGTTACATTTGTTTCTTAAAAAATTCTGGGTCGAAAAAGAATTGTTTGATCTGCGGCTTATACACCCGAAATTACGGTATTCTGTATTAACTATTTAAGGGGTTCACACACCATATAAAAAAATTTCTCTTTCTTTTCAACCATCATGATTTGTGACATTTTTACGTACTAAAATTGGTGCGGAGTGTCTGTTTATCTTCTTGGCATAATTTCAGAGAGTTCAAATTCCAATACAAGATATTTTAGTGTTTTATTGTGTGCATTAATTTTAATATATTGCTTACGTTCACTTTTATAATTACGCATGGCTGTTTTGCATAGTTTGCTTCCCTCTTTTTTAACCGTGTATACGAATTTATATAGAATATTTTGTAATTGTATAGTTCAATTTGGTCATTTTCGTCATTTGAACTTGTGGCAGTATATGGTCAATTAAAGGTAGCATCGTATTTTTTTTTCTTTTACTTTTTGCAAGTTATCATTAAATCTATGTTTTCAGCAATATCGTTCAGACTAATCCCTCTGAGGGAAGTCCTAGTTTTTTTTTCAAAAAAGTGGTGGCATAAATGAATTTGACTTTTTAAACCGTAATTTAATGCGACCATTAAGGAGTTAAAGCACCTATTTACACTGGACACTAGTGATCAGTGAGAATCACCTCTTGAGTGAAAAGGGTTAAAGATAGGTTTTTAGGTGCTATTTATTCTTAATTAAACATTTTTAGCTGCGTAAGGGATTTATACACGCAGGAGTAGCAAAATAATTTTAATTTTAGTTTTGATGTTAATTTACTAATTGATCATGTTTGATGAACACGAATTTGCTTACTTGAGAATTGATAGTATTGAAAAAACCTATATTTCTTGTTAATAAAAATGAGAAGTATACCTTAAAAATTACACATACCGTAATTTCGGGTGTATAAGCCGCGGATCAAACAATTATTTTTGGACCCAGAAATCTTATTTAGTGATTGAACAGAAATATTTACGGCGATCTAACTAGTAACATTCATTATTTAAAATTTTCTGGGTCGAAAAAGAATTGTTTGATCCGCGGCTTATACACCCGAAATTACGGTAAATCCTTCCAAAATTCATTGGCAACAAGAGAAACCATGTTTTTATAAATCCTGCTTTGAATCTCGAAAATATATTTCTACTAGACTTTCGAAAAGAAAGGGCTTTTCTGAATCGTTTGCAGTTGAGGGTGAGATTATTTTATATTTGTATTTGTGGTTACGTTATATTTTCCAAGATTGAAAAACATCTTTTTACTATGTACTTTGCAGAAAAACACAGCTTACTTTTTTTTTTTTTTTTTTTTTTTTTTTTTTTTTTTTTTTTTTATATTTGAGCAGGTGGAAAATAAATTAGTTAGAAATAATTAATTTTATATGATTAATATGTTATTGGCATATATGTTAAAAATGTTTGGTATAAACTAGCTTCATTCACTAAAAATAAATACTTATGATCTATATAGTGTTAGATATGTCAGTTTACTTAGTTTCATCTACTAAATTTATCTTTAAATGTTATTCCATTTTTATACTAAGAATCAGATGGTAAAACTGAAGCTTTAAAATTATAGCTCATTTTCAGTTAAATATTATTTTCATGTTTCATTAACAAAACTACTAACAAAATATTAGCAAAGCTTTTTTCAATGTAGAAATATATTCCTCTTCAACGCGTGGTTGTATGCTTAAAAATTTGTTCACAGCCCTACGCAGAATGTATACAGGCTGCCACAACAAGACCGCTAAAACGCCGCGCAGTCAGATTTCTTGCTTGGATTACATAAAAAATGCCCAAAGAACTATATCTCTACGATATCTTTTCGTTCTTTTCGAGTTAAATGCGAAAGAGAAGTATGACGTCATGTCCAGTACAAGGAAGAAGACTTCGTTGGAAACATAAACATCAGTTTTGAAAGTTGGTTTGGTAAGCCAATTAATAAGCAAATAAATGCACTATATAGCAATTTTGGTACATTTTAGTCAATTAATATACTAAATATAGCTCTGATGCAGACTTCGAGTAATCGTAATCGTGTAATCATAATCGATTATAATCGACTACAAAAACTGCGTAATCGCATTGTAATCGTAATTGTAAATTTTAATTTTGAAATAATCACGATATAATCATAATCAAAAGATTTCACTTTGATTACAATCATAATCTAATCGTAATCGCAATGCAGATAATTGCAATGTAATCTGTATCAAAAAGCTATATAATCGTAATCGAGCACAAAAATGCGATTACGTTCTTCGATTACACCTTTTTTCCCCCGTTCATTTCGCCATATCCAGAAAATATTTGGTCGGTGAGTTAAACATTGCACCTAGGAAAGAGTAGATGTTTGGAGCTCGTTAAATCGCCCCTAAAGTTAAAAGTGAGAAGAGGTCATAGGTCAGGCAGCAGTTCGGGGTGAAACAGAATACATAGTACTTTACACTGTATGTAGTCAACGCTATAGAGGGCTGCCCCTGGTATATAGTATAAAAACATAGAAATAGTCTGACTTCGTTAAAAGATACAGGTATTGGGGGGGGGGGGTCTTGTTTCGCGGGTTATTGAGTGAAAGTGATAAAGGATAGAAAAGAAAAAAGAAAGAAACATATTTTATTTATGGTTTTATTATGGGCACTTAGCAATTGGACAGACATCACCCTCTTTGAAATGTGGGAATGGGAAAATAAAGAAAATGGGGAAAAAAAGAAAAAAAAGATGCTTACCGTAATTTCGGGTGTATAAGCCGCAGGTCAAACAATTCTTTTTCGACCCAGAATTTTTTAAGAAACAAATATGACTAGTTAGATCGCCGTAAATATTTGTCTTCAATCACTAAATAAAATTTCTATGTCCAAAAAGAATTGTTTGATCCGCGGCTTATACACCCGAAATTACGGTAAATTACATGTGACAATACATCGAACAGCTCATTCGCATTTTGGATTTCTTAGTGGTTGGTTATATCTAAGTAGTTGTTTACAAGGTTCTAGGGAAAGAGATGGCTAAAAGAAATAATAAAAAAACTGAAGATTATTTCACGGAATCTGTATCAGAATTTAATGAAAAAGGCGTGAAATTTTTAAAATATAAATGTAAATTGTGCTCGTCAGATGTCAGGGTCTCCATAAAAACCAAGTCCAATTTGAACACTCACATGCAGGTATTTTTTTACTAGATATGTACATATTGTATGGATTTATTTTAGAAGTATTGCATAGTGATAGCTTATCTTTTTCTTTAAAATTGTAGTGAAAGGAATTTTTTATATTAAATTAACTATATAGTGTTTTTAATCATAAGTATAAAGTCTGTTTATTCAAAATTTGTATTTTAATATATCTGGATAAGTTAAACATATAGATCAGTTTTCTTACAAAAGCTCTAATAATAAAAGATTGTTTTTATTTTTTTTTATTTATTATTATTTTTTTAATACTTTTTTTTAATGAGAATCCCCTCCAAAAAAAACGGAAAGTAAGACTGGTTTGTCAATAAATATACGGGTGTAAGTAAGATTTCTTTGAGGGTGAAAGACAATTTTAATGATACCTAGTTGTTAGTAAATTTCTTTAGCTTATACGCCGACAAATTCAATGACGAACCCCGGAATTTTGAAATGTAGCCACCAAATTTTTTTTAATCTCTGATTATTTTAAAAAGGAAAAAAAAACTACCAAAAAAAATCTCTCTAAATGAGTTATAAATAAATAAATAATGGGGAAAAAAAGGTAGTTAATTTTTTTCCCAGAAAGGTTTGTTTCCCCCTCTCCCCTCCCCCAATATACTCCTACCAAAATACAGTATTTTATATTATTATTATTATTATTATTTGTTTGTTAAGGTTTATGTGTCTCAATTTTGTTTTAAATATGTGGTTCAATTGGACAGAGGTATGCAAATGAAAGAAAAAAGAATGAATTGCTTTAATTCTTCCATTTCGAAAATTTTCGTAGAAGCTTATTTTATTTAATTTTTCTTCATTTTTTAAATTTTGTTTTGCTTATTTGCCTAAATGTCTTGCAACGAATGTTCTGAGGAAAATAACCTTATTTAAACTCACTTCATGTTTAAATTTTACGTTAAAAAAATTGTGAAACACATGTTCCCCCCCCCCCAAATTTTAGTGTATGTGTAAGGGGAGGGGGGGGGTCATTCTACGTACACCGGTATTCGTGAATTTCAAATCAGAATTTCGCATGTTACATATACCTATTCTATTAATCAAACATCCTTAGAAATGCTCTTAATTTCAAAATAAATTTATAATAATGAAATCACTTCTAAAATATTCAAAAAGTAAAACATATATTATTTATATAGAAAAGAATAGCTCATTTAATATTAATGATATATTTTTCCTTTAAAAATAAATGAATTAAAGGAAACGCATATTTTGTAAATTTGTAACTCTAGTTTGTAACATGTAGACTACGGAATTACTGTAATCGAACTGTAATCGTAATCGATTAGTTCGGTAATCGTAATTCAACAAAAAAATATTAATCGTAATCCAAACGTAATCGTAATCTCGAAATAAAAAAATGGATAATCGATTATGTAATCGTAATCAGGCTTGCATAAATAGAGACATAATCGTAATCTATTTCTGGAAATTGGAAATAATCGTAATCTTAATCGATTACAGTCCTCTGTAATCGACTCGAAGTCTGCTCTGATGTCTCTGGGATTAACCACTTAATGGTCGCATTAAATTACGGCTTAAAAATTCAAATTCATTATTGCCACCACTTTTTTAAAAAATATATTCATCTTTTTTAATGACAAGTAAAATGATGCCAGAATAAAATCGATTACACTATTTTATAAAACTGGTGGGAATTAAACAATTCTGAATAAAAGCCGTGAAACTTGCAGCCCGTGAATGTCTCGGGCACGACGATTAACCCATTAACGCCCAGCGTCCTCGTTTGAGGACGGTTACAAAAACAGCAAGAAAGCGGTTTTCCCACCAGTAAAGAGGAAGATAAATATATACCTTATTTCATGAAACAGAATCATCGATAAATTTATATAAAAGTTAATTTGCTTTTAAAAGTGGTGGGAAATACAAAATTTAAACTTTAGCGAAGAAAATAATTTGGGCGTTAATGGGTTAAGTGGTTAAATATTATAGTCACTTTACGTTTTCAGGGGCAAGAAATTGTGTTTCTGTAATGTTGAATTTACACAGGAGTTTTTTTAATATCACATTGCAAAATAAAGAAAACAATTTTACAACTCTATTTTTTGTACCAAATCTTAAAAAGTAAAATTTAATTAAAAATTTCGAGTGAGAATCGTGATTAATATTAGGTGAGATATCATGTATCCCATGGCACCTCAAGGAGTTAATAAACCTACTCCGGTTGTCTCAGGGACTCACTGTTATATACATCTAACTGTACAAAACCTGGTATGTATGTATATTTTATTATATGTTTATTAATTGGTTTACAAATTTCCGATACCAATGTTCATGTTTCAACAAGTTTTTTTTCCATGCGCCGGATATGACGTCATATGTTTCTTTTGTATTTTTCTCAAAAATTATAAGTTGTAAATGTATAGTTCTTTGGGCATTTTTATGTGCCCCAAGCGTAGAATTGTCTATGCTTCTTTGTGTTTCCCCCAGGAGAAGGGCGCACAGGCCTTCGGGGAAACGTCCACCGGTAAATGTTAGCAGAAGGTTTTTTCTTATTTAAATTCTTAAAGATACAGAATTAATGCCAAAAATAAGGGGAACATTTCTTTTCAAAAATTTACTGGTGGAAGATCAAAAATTTACTGGTCGAAGGCCTGTGCGCCCTTGTCCTGGGGGAAACACTGCTTCTACCACGTACGCATTGTACAGATAGGTTATGAAGAATGTGACTGATGTAGATGCATCTTAAAGGGTCACAAGACTCATAAAATCAGGAAGATAGAAAAAACACCATTTCAAACATACCAACCACCGGCTGTTTTTCAAATCAAAAAGTTATACTTTCAACCAGAAATTTATTTATTGAATTACTAGCAGGCTATGCCCGCTGCGCTGGTCAATATTTCAAAATCAACCGTGGATGAAACGAACTGGTGAATTTAAATTTGTATTTTAAATAATTTGGACCTCCAGCAGTACCTTGCTCATTGCTGAAAACGATTTAGACACCATTATGATATTAAATTATCTTAAACGTTGCGCAAAAACCAGCTATGTAGAAGTAACTATTTTAGTTTATTACTAACCGTGCATTTTCCCTTATCTGAAGAAATATTATTTATTACAGTCGTTTCCATGGTACAACTTCTGAAAAATTTCTTCACAACTTTTCATTATGTGAAGCCAGGAACCCAAAGCTACTCCCCCCTAAAAAGTTTATACATATATTAAATTTTGTCCGCGCGATAAAAGGCACAATTATGCAAGAATCATCTTCAAACTCGTCAAGTACATTGAGATGGTTAATATCTCAGTGGGAATTGCAAATGAGCAAAATCGGGCCAAGGGGGTGGTAATTGGGAAGGGTTCAAAAATTTGAATACCATCTTAACATGGCTTTCACAAAACCAGCTCTTACAAAACAATAGCAGGAAAAAAAATAAACATTTTTTTTCGTTACAGCAAGTTGCCAACGATAAAAAAAAACACACATTAAAATTATCACTACAACAATTACTTTATTATTGCAAAATTTCCTACTGAAAAATTAAAACAAAATTATTTGCTCTTTCGTATTTAAGCATTTTCTCTTTAGTTATTTAAGATAAAATTAAGTAAATTTGTATAATTTGGCGAACGATTTGGCGAAATTGGTTGACGTGATAATCAAGTAGTAGCCAATTTACATTTTTCATATTTCACAAAAGATTCCTACACAGACATCATATACGCAATAGGTTTAGCACGATTATCTTGCAACTACAATGTGGCAAAATCCTCGTTTTAGAATACCAAAGAAATTTATGTATATTTTATTATTTTCTATCATTTTAAACAGCAATTAACAATAAATAAAAAGTAACTGTAGAACAAAACAACAAATATCATTTCAAAAAAGAAAAAAAAAATGAAAGTAAATAAACAACTTATTATGAAATAAACAACTATAGCTGGGTTACCATATGAGGCAAATAATGCCATCTTGGCGCCAGTGAGATACCTCGATGAGTATATGACCAAATCCGTGACAAAATTTCCATTTGGAAAAACTTTAATCGGTATTTATACTGCAGTTTCCCTACTTATGTATAAGAAAAAACTTTGACACAGATGTCATGTATGCACCACATTGGCGCAATTTTTTTCTGGCGCCAATTTGAAGAACTTGGTTTTTAATTACCAATTTCATAAAATTTCTTAATTATTTTGTATTATTTGAAAAAAAAATAATAAATAAAAAAGTTTAATTAATAGCTATAAAACAAAATGATTTATATTATTTTAAAAAACAAAATGAAAGTTAATCAATAGTTTATTAATAAATAAATAACCATAGTCGGTTTACCATGTGTGGCATAAAATCTCCATTTTGTTGCAATCTTGCGAATGTGGTGCGCATATGACATCTGCGCCAAAACATTAAAAAGTTGCAATTAAATTATTTTACAGTTTGGATGAGGAAGACATTTATACTAAAATTTCAACATTATACGCTTTTTTTTTTTTTGCTATAACTTCTATTTATATATTTACAATTAAACATAAAAAAAATGTCTTAAAAATGCTCTCACACATTTAAAAGAGAGTGAGAGAATTTAGTAATTGTGAACATCGCTTCGGCTTATGCTTTCTTGGTATAAAATCGCATTGTTTGATGGCAAAAGTAAATTCAAACACCCAAATAAACAAATAACACACAATTAATAGATAAAACCATTTTTAAAAGTAATTCTGCTATTTTGTCCTGTAAGACACATAATGGTAGAATTAGATTTTTAAAATAATTTTTAAAAAATAGAAAAATGTTATTTACTTTTTATCTAATAAAATATTTAAAATGCATTTTTGTTAGCCTTCGCGAAAGAGAATAGCGAAAGTTTGATTAAAGAAATATTGAAGAGGAAATGGTCAATTAAAAAAGACTTGTAAATTTAATTCAGCGGGAATTTTTCATTTCAAAATTTTGAATTTATCTATAGTAATTACGCATAATTGCATGAATTTACTTTGAATTGCAAAATTTTTCCTTCAGTACTACTTGGTTATACCGTCGACCAATTTCGCCAAATTATACAAATCGCCAAACTATTAGCCAGATTATATAGATTAGCATAAATTTTCATTTAAATAACGAAAAACAAATTAGCAGAATATATATAAAAGTAGAAATAAAATGTCGTATTAAAAATCACTTGATGACATAATTAGTATTTATATTATGCTTAATGTCAAGTGAATGTGACATTTACGATCATCCATTATTAAAATTTAATCTTGGAATTTGGGGGTAGATTTTTAATCGATGGTGTAATCTTTCCTTCTTCAGTTTTTAAATTTTAAAACTAAAATTTTTCCTGTAAGTGAAATTGACGAAATGGCGCAAGAAAAATTAAATTAACAATGAAAACATTTGCAAAAAGAAATAAAAGAGTTATACTGATATCTATATAATTCACGATTGAATATTAAAATATACTCTAAAAATTATCTTCACTTGAAAAAAAAAAAAAAAACATTATTGCGACCATTAAGAACCTAAATCAGGCATTAAGTCAGTAGTGCATTTTCGGCTTAAAAACACATTCTTTGGCGACAAAAGCAAGTTGAAAATGGTATAACAATCAGATCTGCTTTTTTCTGCTGTAAGTTATAATATACGGAAATTCGATAAAACAGAGAAAGAAAATAATAAAAAGGGAAATAATTATCATTCAAAATTCATTTAATCAATTTCTGAAATTCATGTTTTTATTCTAAAACCAGTCATAAGTCGCCAAAAGTTGAACCAATTGTTATAATTCGCGTTAATTTATTTTTTAAGAATTACAAATATTTTTTCCATTTTCAAGATAAATATATTTTTATAATATTACGCCTCATTTCAGCGGTCTTTTTTTATTATTATTAATATTGTCAGTAGTTATTTTCTGCTATTATTTGCAAGATATTTGTTATATTTCTAATAGATATAGCCATTTTAATTCTTTTAGCAATTATAATTTTCGCCAAAAACAGCTACTGGCAACCCTTTTGTCAAAAATAACCGAAAAATACGAAATTTACTACGAAAAATCAGAGTTATCCCTGTAAATTTGAATCATAAACCTTCGGAAAAATATTTCCTATCGAATGGTACAATCGGCAAAAAAATCCATCGGGTAGTTTTTGAAAACACTCGTTTGGAAGTTTCAGAACTTCTGCTTTATAATATATATGATATTTATTTTTCAGATGCCTACCATGTTTCATGCAAAACTACCGTAATTTCAGGTGTATAAGCCGCAGCTCAAACAATTTTTTTTCGACCCAGAATTTTTTTAAAAACAAATATAACTAGTCAGATCGCCGTAAATATTTGTCTTCAATCACTAAATAAAATTTCTGGGTCCAAAAAGAATTGTTTGATCTGCGGCTTATACACCCGAAATTACAGTAAATTAACCCGGGAGGACGCGCGCAGGGCCTAAAAGACCCGGAGTGCGTATTGTTTTTACAATTGCAACCACTAATTTTTTTAAAGTAATCTTCAACTTATTTTATCGCAAAATTTTTAAGAATTTTCTCCGTCTAAATAAAGCGACTGTTTTAATTTGATTTTATTGGTGACAAAGTTAAAACCATTCATTCCCTGGGAAAGCGCGCGTTCTCCCGGGTTAAACAGATTTTTTTTGTTCGAAGTTTTTTTTTTTCGTTTAAAAAACGGAGAATGGCATAATGCTGAAAATGACAAGTATGCCATTTTCAGCATTTAATATCTTAAAATGTATATGATTTTTAAATAAATTTTTTATTGTGAGAAAAGATATAAGTATGTTCTTTCATTTGTACCGTCTGGTTCTAAAACCGGCCAACTCCTGAAAATTGAAAAATGTGTTTTTTTCTGTTTTTTAAGTTCTATGCAAACGTTTTCTATCATCTGGAAACAATAAACAGTGCCAAAGCATATGAAATCCGAGTGTTATATGCATTTGAATATCTTGGTATGCTGCAAAACCGGCCAAAAACTTCAGTCAGTGAGTTTCAAATGGCAGCTAGATAAAGCAATCACAGACGAGAGGTGAGAGGTTATTGTGAGGAGGATCAGAAGCGCTGTCTCCTTGCTCTCCCTTGGTGCATACAAAGTTTCTAATAATTTAGTTTCGTATTTCCCCCCTGTTACGGAAAACTTTGTGGAATAAGTGTCTCTTACCAATGAAGAAATAGATAAAGTGACCCTACCATGTAAAAAAGGAAGCAAGCGAAAGTTCCAAGTTATATTACACCTTGTGATAATCAGTGGCGAATTAATATTTTACGACGCACTAGGCCAAAATAATTTTCTGTGCCCTCCTCCACCCCCCCCCCATCTTCTTAAAACTATAAGTATTTTTTTCTGATAAATTTAGGAATGTTTTAATATATTTAGTTAATTAATAAAATTTTCTTCCTTTTAATTTTTTATATAAATTTTAGTATTTTAAGAATTGTACATGGGGAATGAACGGCCTTTTTTTACACTTGAAACAGGGAAGAATTTTGTATTAGTCTATTGAAAATATAGATGTGCTTTAAATGTAATTGTTATAAATTCATTTCTTATTTGAGACTTTTCATTAAAATTTTAAATTGTTCTTTATTGTTTAAATTTAAATGAATTAAAGTTCTTAATTTTGCTCCCCTACACAACGTACGCCCCTAGGCCATAGCCTAGGTTGGCCTTATGAGTAATCTATCCCTGATGATAACATGATACATAAGTGATTGTTAACATATTAGCATCATTGTTAGCATATTTTGATTTATTAAACATCATGACGTACATCATAATATGGTATTAATATAACATGCCAATGATGATACAGCACGTGACAGCGACATATTTAAGTAAGCTTGATTACAACTCCAGTGTTTTCTCAGTATTTTAAGCTCGTTTACATGAGTTTAGGATCATCCGTGATACATTTTCATAACATCTGGCACTATATTTAGGTTCTGCCCTATTGGTAATCAAACAAATCCAAGCTGTGGGAACTCTTCAAAAGCTTACCAATGCTCTTTTCTTCTCAATATTCCTTTTTCTGAAATAAAATTTAGTTGAACCAAAGATTTTTGTGCATTTTTTGCCCCTAAAAACCCAATGTCACAATAAATTTAGCGAAAATTAATTTGTGGTTTGTTGCAAAATCGGCCAACTCCAAACTAAGTTGCAAAGGTGGCCAAATCCAAACTGAAAAATTAATTAACACTCTCCCTTAATGTATCCCTGCCACCTAATTTCGTGTTTTCAAATAGACTCTCCTAATGACTAAAAAACTAAAGAGTTTTAGTTCCCACCATATTTTTGGCTAGGTGTAGTAAAAAATGAGTTTTTCTCCGAAATTTTCTTTTTTGCAGATGATTGTTTTTTTCAAATAGACAACACAGCTCATGTATTTAACAAATGAAAAAATGCAGAATTAACAGTTATAGGTGCTTCAAATTGTCAGAAATTTGTCTGGCAGAAAGTTGAAAAAACAGCTTACACGCAGAATTACAAAATACATTTCGCAAATTGGATGAAAATATTTCTGTGTAATTATTGTAATAATTAATCTAAACCTAAATAAATTTGTATTTATCTAACACAAAAATTTTAAAACTTCAACAGTACAGGGTGTTTTTTTATTATTTTAAGTCGTGAAAGGAAAACCCTATAACAAAAGAATCACTGATCCAAATGACCTGAAATGTCACAAAAATGATGCCAAAGAAGTGGGAATTTTTTAGACGTGTTTACAAAAAAAACTTAAAATCCAACCAACAGATGGCGCTGTATATGAAATGAAATCAGGAGATGAGCTTGCGCATAACACATGAGCATTGTCGATAAAAATGTAAAGCAAGTATACCTCGTGTTCATCATTCAACTGATAGTCTCGGAATGATTTTGCCATTGAAGCTGAAAACTATAAACAGCACATTGAAAATATCTTGCGTTAGTTGCGCAGTTCCGAAAGAATGCTTCATTCCATAGTTTTATTTCGTTATGTTTCTGCGAAGATGTTTGTAGTTCCTTTAACTAATTACTGCATTCTGTATGTTTTGATATGCGTAACGTTTAAACGCATATAAAAAATGCGTAAGTTTTCTTTTTCTTAAAGTTCCGTCCATTGTTTTACAGAATGTAGTAACTGGAAAAAGGAACTGCAAGCATCTTCGCATTCGAACGGAAGTGCGCAATTAGCGCAAGAGATTTTCAATGTGCTGTCCATCGCTTTCAGTATCAATGGCACAGCCATTGCGAGGATTTCTGCAGTATAATGAACAGTAAATATACATACTTCATATTTTTATCGCCAAAGCGCGTGTGTTGTGTGCAAGCTCATCTCTTGGCATTACTGCATACACAGCACTATCTGTCGGTTTGATTTTAAGGTTTTCTGTTTGTTTTTGTTTGTTTTTAACGAGGCCTAGAAAATTACCATTGCTTTGGTGGCATATTTGTGAAATTTCAGGTCCTTTGGAACTGTAGTGTTTTTCTTCCACGAATTTAAAAAAAACAGCTTGTATAATCACTCTCAAAAATATTTTTTAACAATAAAACAATTATTTAACAATATTATTTAACAATAACAAAATTTATTTAACAATAAAGTTTTAGGTGTAGTTTATACAGGCTAATATGAAACATACGTTTTGAAAATTTCATGAAAAATTTTTGTGATATCCTTTGCATTATGTCTAAAAACGTAATTTGAAGAAAAATGACTTCAAAGTTTCGGAAACGCCGCTTCAGCTGTTGAGATGGTAGAATTCTAAAAGCCATAACTTTTGTCCTTATGGGAATTTGATAGAAACAGCTAGATTAAAATGTTCAGAAATAATATCAGTTTAAAATCTAAAAGTGTTTTAATTTCGAAAATTTTAAAGCATTAAGAATTCTGAGACTCTCTTAGACCTTTTCCATGTACTATTTATAAGAAGGCGTAAATCCCGTATTCTTTTTTATTTCCCGTTGTACCAGATACATATTTAATAGCGTAAGTATTGTGCGAAAAAATACGACACGATCCTTGTGTACAAAATTGGAGCATGCCAGCTCAAATGTTAAAAATTACTTTTTCAGTATCTCGATTTTAAAAGAATCACCTTCATTAAGATAACAGGTCCTTTTCATATATTTTCTGAAAGTTTAATACCGTATCTCACTTTTCATCACAAGCTCTTATGCCTTACAATAATCTTCTGAACAACAACTGATTTCAGTATTAGCAAAATCGAATACATTTCCACAAACAGTCTACTTGAAATAAAAAGTGCACTATAACAAGAAATATAAAAAAGAAGATGTTCGTATCAATCATAATGAAACGCTAAGAATTTTCTCCGTTGTTTCTTCTGGTTTCTAAATTCTTGAACTTGACATCTTAAATAATGACTTGATCGATGAGCTGAAAGCTTCACTTTTTTTATCCTGGAATGTAATCCTGGGACGAAACGCCTATCAAAGAAGTTTTACGTGCATTTTTATGAAAAAAATTTCTTAGTTTTCATGTAACAATAAAAGTTAAGTGTATTATATGGTATTCTATACAATGTTTCAGTATTATACTATGAAAGACAGCTTGTAGAACGTGATATATTTGTAATACGTCTGAAATAAGAAAAGTACTCATAATTTTAATATGTTTGAAATATTTATTTGACGTCCAAAATAAGAAGAAAATTTTAAAAAAGGGAAATGAACACGCGATAATATAGCGAAACTCTAAGCTAATTTTATTCAAGGACATAAAGCGGAGAGTGTATGCGAGCAAGAGTATCGGTGTAAAACAACAACAAAACAATGAGCGTAAAATAAAGTCTAATTTAAACAACATGCATTTTATTTATTCATTTCTAATGCTTTACATATCAATTTTCAAAATTATGCTTTAAAAAAATCTGTTATTTTACTTTGCAGCTTGATCTTAGCAGCTGCATCAGAAATAGCATTCCCAACATATATCAGTGTTTTTTTAAGCTTTTGTCTTGGTCTCCTCTATTTGAATGGACTGCATTCTGTTTTTAAAGATCGAATAGCGTCTCTTGCAAAATTAATACCATATTTCTCATCATTTTCTTCATCTTTATCCGAGCTATGCAATTCTGTTTCTATTAAACCATTTAGATTCAAAATGTCTGATGTTTTGATTTAATGTTACTACGATTCAACTGCAAACTAGATAATTCTTCTAATCTATATCTCAATAAGAAAAAAACTCACCCATTTCATATTAACTTTATTTTCTCCCTTGTACCAAATTCAACACCTTTATTCTCCGAAAAATCACCTTTTGCAAAAGAACTGAAGATCACATTTTCTCCCAATTCTCTCCAAAGCTGAAGAAATCATATGAAAAGCTCCTAAAAGCTTTACGATTTTTCGTGCCTCCAGGTTCTATACCTGGGTTGCCCGTTTTGCCTCTATTTTCAATTTAAAAACGTCGAATTCACACCAAGAATTTTAAAATAAGATATTTATTTTAGATAATCACGAAACGACTGCCGTTAAATAAAAAAAACTACACAATACAGAATTTCTCGTTGGAATGTAAAATTTAAGAATTAAAAAATGTGCAAATCTAGCAACCCGGTTCATAACAAAAAGAGATTTTTTTTTCAATCGTTGGTTTCTATAGTTTACTTTTAAGGGTCATATGATCCCCATATTACAAGATTGAACATTACTTGTACAATTGGCAGAAGAAATATCCATTAGCACAGGTTGTAACTTTAAATGTACAACATATGCTGTAAATTGCTCGGCAAAGAAAAAATATTAAGTTTTTGTAAATGCATTTGTCTGTCTAATTTGAAAAGAAATATTTCGAAAATTGTGCTTGTCACTCAATTTTTTTATTTAATTCATATTCAGTAAGAAAACTCTTCTTTTCATTACTGTCTGAATTTCTGCGTAGCGAAACAGTCAGTCTCTGTTTGGAGTCTCTATTTGGGCATGGAAATTGGCAGTTTTAATCTTTCACAAATGAGAGTTTTCATTTTTTTACTGCAAAAGTCTTATCGGGAATATTGTAAAACAATCGTTCATGATCATCATTGAAAATGTCTTTACTAGAATATTCTTATATCAACATCCAGAATTAAAAAAAAAGAAAAATTTGTGTTTTATTAAGTACATAAAAACGAAAAAAAAAGTTTTTCTTTATTTTGGATTAAGTTTGTTTGTTAATTCTGGTGTCAGTCACTCATTTAAGAATTTCATGAATAGAAGTGCTTTGACTCTGAAAGGGTTAAACGACTTCAGCTAATTAACCTTTAACTCCTCTTAAAAATGTCATTGGGGTCAATTAATTTTGGGACATTACTTTTATTTCTATTACCTTTATTCTTTCTCAATTGTGCTTTTCTTCGTCCCATAAACTACATGATAAAACTGATTAAATCGCTTTTAAGGAACATCTTATGTCATGCAAACTTTTAAATGTGTTAGAAAATGTGACTAAAATTAATGATCCTATTAAGTTTATTTTTCTCAGAAGAGATCACACATTAGCAATACTAAGGTTATCCTTAGATGAACGTGATAAAGTTTATCACGAAAACTGATGAGCATGCTTTGGAACAACTTTGTAATTTACAGCCTCGTGATTAGATTTAATTTGAGCTCACTACTATATGTCAAATAGTTTTATTAAAAGGTTAAATTTTAAGTATGAAATAATGTAAAATATATTTTTAGAATTGTTTTTACACCCTTTTACATAGAATAAATGTTTATCAATAAATACGCCTTTATTTTTTACATTTTACCCATTTTATTAGCATTTTAATAAAATGGTATAATATTAATAAAAGCAAAATTTAGAGCCTCGTGATTAGGTTTAATTTGAGTTCACTACTTCATTTTACACACAGTTATTAAAATGTTAAATTTTAAATATGAAATAACGTAAAAGATAATGTTAGAATAGTTTTCAACCCTTTGCACTCGAGAAGTGATTCTCACTGACCATTAATGTCCCGTGAAATAAGCCCACCAAATGTTCTGTACACAAGTACTTCAGACTAATTTTCTTTGCATTATCCGATTACCGAATAATCTGCGATAAACATGGCGAAATAAACTGTAAAATATTAGTGGTGTTCAAAGTATATAGGGGGGGGGGGTCCCGATTTACGAGGAACACCTGACATTACTAGTGGTGAGTGAGAATCACCTCTCAAGTGCAAAAGGTTAAATGCTTTTGCATAGAAATAAAACCTTATCGATAAATATTCTTATAATTTTTGTATTTTACTTCTTTTACTAGCATTTTAGTAAAAGAGTAATAAAATTAATAAAAACAACAAAAGATTTGACTATCAAGATGTTTCTTTCCCGCTTACATTAATAAACATTTTAATCATTTGTGTTTTAGTAGAGTTCGTGCGGATACTGTAATTTTCCAGATTAAATACCAGTATTTTTAATTGAAAAATAAATCTAGTTTAACACGCGAAATTTCGCGTAATCTAAGGAAAGATTTTTTTAAAGAAAATACTTGTACCGAAAAATATTCCCGGACCCGCACGAACTCCGTTTATTGCTCCATGAGCGGAGTAATGAACAAAGAGGAGGAGACGTAACTGAGGAAATTGTCACAAGATGATGGCTGTTTTTATTCAGATCAACGTTTTCCGATTGCCCCCGGTAAAAACTTCTACCAAATAACATCAATAGAAAATCTCGTCTTTCTCAACCTGTTAGTGCCTAGCGTCCCATTTTTGGGACAGTTTTAAAAAATTCAAGAAAGCGCACTTCACACCAGTAAAAAAGAGTATAACTAAATACTTTCTTTCTCGAAACAAAGACCACGATAAATTAAGATAAAAGTTATTCTTGCTTTAAAAGTGGTGGTAAAATGCAAAATTTGAATTTTAACGAAGAAAATAATTCAGGCACTAATGAGTTAAACGCATTATTGAGGGGAAATTTCAATCACAAATATGGTTAAAATTTTCTGTTTCATTTTATTGCTGTCAGCTTGGCTAGGCATTATAATCTTTTAACAGACACTGACTGGAATTGTCTGTGAAAAAATTGGTCTTGGTTGTCACAAAGTGGCGTAACTACTACCGCCAAAATGAACTTCGACCAGTACAAATAAATAGCAGTTTTTTGAGCTTTTTTATATTAGTATTTTCTATTAATGCAGCGTTTAAATAAGTAGAAATGTTCTACATAAATGTATTGGTAAAGGTTTTAGTTTATGGTTATAACTGCCCTGCGGAAGTGGTTACAGTTGAAGCTTCATTATTTTAAAGGTATGTCAGTTCCTCTTTCTTAATAATTCTATGATTCATTGAAACAGCCAACTTTAGAATAGTCCCTTAACATTCGGGAGGATTAGGTTCTGCGAATATCAAAACCGCGATCGCAAAACTGCTATTTTTTATTTTGTTCGCACCAATATTAAAAGAAAATGCATCCTATATTATACTTTTCTTGCAAATGTTGTCAATGTGTATCTAAAATATTTTTCTTTTTAAAAAGTGGTGCGAATGTTGAAATGTTTTGCATTTTCTATTTCACGAATGTTAAAGGATTACTGCATCACAATGACAACAGCATTCTGGTGTAAATATTTTCCTTTTATTATGTATGAAAATAGTTTTTCTTATTTTCAAGTAAATTTTTATATAGGGGAAGATGGGGATACTTGAACCATTTTTTAAATTTTAATTTTTTTAAATTTTTTATAATTTCTTAGAACAAAATAAAATATTGAAAATGAAAATTTGATATTTTTTCTTCAATTGAAAACCGCTTTCAATTCATTTTGAACTATTTTTCTATGTCTAAAAAATGTTTACTTTTTCTTTTACATCGTGGCTCAAGTATCCCCATGGAGGGGATACTTGAGCCAGATGTCATATTCGCACCAGTATTTTGCAAAGAAAAAACCGATTAACAATATACGCGAAAAAATGCATTAAACCTTTTTCAAATAAATTTGGTCGAATTTTCTGGTGTCGTTGTGACATTTCAGAATTAAAATTATGTGGTAGAAAATTCTACCAGCAGAGCTCAAAGGGTTAATCACCATACTTTCAAAATGGTACCAAGGTATGTGATTTCTTTTTTTACATGTTCAGAACTATAAATATGTTACCATGTTGCCAGTTTTAGAAAGAAAAATTGACCAACTGTAAAGATAATAGGGGTGGCTCAAGTATCCCCTATGCTCAAGTATCCCCACTCTCCCCTAAATTGCAGTGTCATTCAGTCATTTCAACATTTTCGCACTGGAAGTGTTCAGCGCCTTAAAGAATTAAAGCTCAAAATGTATTTTAAAACTCTTATAATTTATTTGTTTTAGTTCTGATGTCATGAAAAAAATAACAATTGATTTCCACCATAGCAAACATTCGCAAAAAAAAGTTATTTTCTTTTCCAAATGCTCTTCCATTTTCTGAAGCATATGTTCAAACAATACATCCAATTTTTCAAAATCATTTACTACAGAAACATAAAGTCATAATGAATGCGCACATGTTTTTTAACTATATAAAGTAAATGTGAAAAAATAAATTCATAATAAAATATAATCATGATTTACCCTCACTTTATTGATTCCATCTTTCGATTACGTAAATATTTTGTATAGAAAATTTTACTTTTATTGTTCATCTCTTTATTATTCGAAGAAAACATCAGATGCACCTTTCAAAAATAGCAACAAATAGAATCTCATATCTTTAAGGGGAAAACAAGATGTTGCTGATGGAAAACGAAAAAATAAAAAAACAAGGAAAACGTGCGAAAAGAAATTTATATCAGTGAATATTTTAAAACAAATTCACTTTGAAAAGAAACGAAAACAAAGAAAAACAAATTCCCTTAAAGAAACTACAAAATGGCTCTTTCTGGAAGTGCAATTTTCAACATTGTATTGGAAGTATTTGCATCAAAATGTTATGTGTGTGCATCGTTGGTATACTTTATTCTTTCTTTTAGAACTTTAATCTTATGAAATGAGGAAACAGAACATATTTATTCGAAATGGGAGTAGTTGAAATGTTTCGAACTTCCTGCGCTTTCAAATTTCAATGGGCCGAATTTTATCGCTTTAATTTTAACTTAAGGATGAATAATGAAAGTTTGCTTCACTGCAGAATTATTCGTTTATTACATTCATATGGTGCCGTAAAAGTTAAATGCAGACTCTTAATGATAAAGCACTGGGTATTTTGAAGTCACAAAACTATTCTCATAATAACGTCTTAAATCAAAGAACAAATCAACCTGTAACTTTTGTACGCCTTGATTTTGATATTAAGTTTAAATGAAATTTTTGTTCATCTTAACAAAAAGTCAGCAGGGCATCATCCTTGATAAAAATTGAAAATGAAGATTGTATAACTGTATTTTGAATTGATCGTAACTTGTGTTCTGTTTTGCAAATTTTGCCCACTTGACAACTAAACATTATGCTTTAATTAAATCATGTTTTTACATGAATAAAGCTGATATCGGATCCCCTGATGTCAAATAAAAAAATTTATGAAGTGCATAGCTGTATATTTTTAAAGCATTTATCATTAAATCACATTTTTTACTTAATGAAATAATGATTAATGGTAAAGTTGTAATTAGCAAAGGAATGTTTTTAAGAGAAAGAAATTATTCTTCTAATAGATAAGTTTCGTACACTTTGAGTGATAAAGGTTACGTTTAACGGTGGAAGATGGAAAGAGACATACAAAAAAGTCCCAGTGGATTTTGAAATTATTTACATTTGAAAAAAAAAGAATATGACACATTTTTAATAGAGAAAATTACTGGAATTCAAGAACAGATTGTACTATTGTATATATGTGCTTCAGAAATAATCCTGCTACCAACACTGAGAGGTGAGTATACAGACTACCCATAAAAGGCATTATTCTGTTGTTTCATTCTGGGGTAATTCTTAGACAATCCTTGGATGAATGCTTAGATACCTACCGTATTCTTTAGACAAAGAAAAATTGATTTTAAATAATATTTTGTGTGTTCTAGAACAATTTAAGTTTAATACAACCTAATAAAAAGCGATTTAAGATTGATTATTCATTCACTGACTATACTAGGCGCAATTTGTTCAAAAATGATTATCTTAATGCTTTAATTTATTAAATTTTAATTAATAATATTATAGTCCTAAGACGTATTGTACAAGGGAAAAAAAGGAAAATATATATTAATGCAGCTGTTGTAGTATCTGATTACTTTAACAAATCTGACGCCTGAAACAAATAAGAAAGAAGGAAGAAATGTCAACAAAATGAAAGAGAAGAAAACTTCAAAGTAACGTTTCATAAGACGATGAAAGTTTAAACTGCGATATTTTCATTGACATCAGTTTATCAGGCATCATTAGTTCTTTAAGTGGTATTGAAATACCTAGACTTTTAAGAAGTATGTGTCAATTGAAGCTTCACTTAAAAAAATATAATAAAAAATGTATTGTAACAAATGTTTTTTTCTGCCAATTATGAATCTTCATACTAATTGGCAAAGTGTTGAAGGTCTGTAAAAAAATAAAAGAACTGCGCATCTAGAAATGCAATTATGGAAACGATATGCAGCCAACAAATTTTGATGTCCTGAAGTACCAGAAACAGAGAAAGTTCCTGCTTCATTAGTATTTTATTGTCTAGTTCAGACTGATTCTGTGGATCCCTTTAATATTTCACCGAAAGATGAGATTGCTGAATTATATACATTGTGTCGAATCTTTAAGAAATCCATTAGGATGTTATGTAAATAAATGAATTCATAAAAGTTGAAGTAGCTTGCTTTACTATTTTAGATGGATAATAATTTACTTTATAGTAATACTGTTAAAAACTTATGTTAAAACTTCTCTGACGAGCCCTTTTGACCCATATCAAATGAATAGATGTCCATTAAATTAGATTTATTTTCATATAATTACTTAACTGTAAACTACACTAAAATAATTCAAACAAAAGCGTTAAATAGTTATCAATAAAAATTCTTGCAGCAAATATATTTTTTAAAAGCCTGAGTAAAATTTCCCGTGGTTCTAGTGTTAATCTAGTATTTATGTTTGTTTCTTTAATTCATTTATTTTAACTCGGAAGAACGCACGCTTACCCTTGGTATAAATGGTTTTTATTTTGTGACCAATAAATGCAAATAATAATCGTCACCTTCTTTAATCGGAGGCAATTGTTACAAATTCGGTGATAAAATAAGTTGACTTTAAAAAGAATAGTGGTGACAACTGTTAAAAAAAACATACGCACTCTGGATCTAACAGGCCCGGCGCGCGTTTTCTCGGATTAATTTCTTGTGCTTTATCATGAGAACTATACTATTGCATCCATAATTAGATTATGTTCTAATAACCTTATTTTTCCACTTTTATTGAAATCTCCATTATTTGCTCTTTTTGAAGTGCACAATGCAATCAGATACATATTGACAAGTACCCTTTATAAGAATTTTATGTAGCATTCATATATAAATCCGGTGTCTAATAATTATTCCATGCATTTCTAAAAATTGCCTCATTTTTCAGGGTGCTTTTTAGATACATTTATTTTTCTAATTTTCATGTATTTAATAAACATTTAATGAATAAGTCGAAAAGACAAACAGATAAAAAACTTTTTCAGAAAGAAAGTTTCCTTTTTGTCTAAAAACTACACCGGTATCCATAAATCTTTTAAACAACTTCTCTTTATGATTAAATAATTATAGTTAGTTCTTATTGTTTGATAAAGCAATCAATACTCGCTCATTAATGTTAAATGCATGTATAGTTTTTTATGAAAAACATGTATTTCAACAGTATTACTAAAGGAGAATGAAAGAACAATTCTTGCATGCTCAAATGTCAAGTTAAAAATTAAATAATCTTTTTTTGTCATACTGAATTTCATTTCAATCTCATGACAAGTTATTACTACTCATTTTACAAGGAAAACAAAGACACAAACTTTGGATAAAAACAATAAAATACATTTTACTCAATAAAATTATATCACATGTACAAGCATATAAAACAGTATAAAAACCGACAATAAAATTGATAAGAGCACGAATTGATAATGGTTCCAGAAAATAGAGAATACAATATGCAGTCACTTTGAGTTTCTCTTCTTCAATTTCTCTATTTTATGATAAGTCTACTGTCTCTCCCTCGGATGTATGTAAACCAAAATATGCAGTTAAATATCACAAATGCAATTGGAAATAGAACACGGCACAGGAAGTCGATTTTCTTTGATAAGGGAATATGGTTATTTGAACATTTCTCCAGAATATTTTTCATTTTGGATATCTTCTGAAAGCAAAAGAAAAATAAATAAATAAAACAGTTTTACAAAAATTTCGACTTCGACTGATAAGATATTTTTTCCGAAATGTAACTCGCAGTTGATAATTTAACGTCTTTGTTTTTCTTTATAAACTTTAACTGCTATGATATTTGCAATTTATTTTAAAGAAAAATACATTAATATGTAATGTTTTTGAATAAATATGAAAAAAAAAGATATTTTTAAAAATTTCCATGACACGATTGAAACGTTATCATTCTAGCGATTTCATTCTGACTATTTAACCCTTACCGGCACAGAGTTCCCACTCTGAGCACACCTAATTTTAATTTCAAACTTGCAGACGGCACCAAGATAATTTTACTAAATTTTTTTTTTACAATGAAAGCTTAAATTAAGGAGTTCTTTTTTTCTAAAAAAAGTCGATTGTAAATTCCGATGCCAATCAATAATTTTTCATTTTACGAACAGAATTTGTCTCTGCCGGAAAGGGTTAAAATCATGAATGTAATTATCAACTGATAAAAATATAAAGCATAAAAAATATTCCCCCTATAGACTGAAAGCTTTTAAAATCCAATAACAAATAAAAATGAAAAGCTATTAAATTTATTGTTTCAGTGTAATAGTGTATGAAATCAATAGTTTCTTTAATATGATGTCTTGTTATACTTACAAACATTACCGAAAAATGAGTTGAACTGTAATACATCTTAAAAGAGCCTTCCTATTTCAAAACGCGAGGGAAAAACAGGATAAAGTTATATTTTTTTGTAACTGATTGGAAGGTGTTGCGATCAAGTCTTAATTCACCAACGTTATAAAGAATAAGCTATCACGGACAAAATCGATGGACGTAATTCACTCATATAAACTTCCAGCGAAAGTTGCTGAGGTGTTTTCTTTGCCAAAAGGTTGTCCAAGAATTTTTGTTTACTAGATTTGTCCAGCATAGTTTAATTTCTAAAGCGTTGGCAGCTTAATTCAAGGTCCTGAGTTTAAATATTAGGCTGAGCACTTTTTCACTCAGTTGAAAAAAATCTCGACCAATCACTATGATAGTTTTAAAATATTAAGATGGAACTGAATGAGGTTTAAAAACCGAGTAAATTTTGACCTATTTTTATACAACATTTTGAGCCCTCTCACAGTTTAATAAAGAGCAGTGAGGTTGAAAATTCAGTCTTCACATTTTAATCACATTTATCAATTTCTATAGCTGCAACCATGTACTTGTTTATGAATTTTAAATATTTTCAGTCCATTTTAAGACACATTGTATCTTTCAAAAGTTAGCTATTGTTTAAAATATTAGTTTTATTTTTAAGTAAAATAAATAAAAACAGAAAGATTCGGAAACATGCATAATGAGCATTTTTCACATGTTTTAACTGTATCACTCCAATATTTTAAAGAATTTAAGCATTTAAGTATCTTCAAAAAATATGCATTATTTTTTATCATGAATTATTTATCATTGTAATTTCATTTTACTTAGGTTAAACACAAATAAAGCTGAACTTCAATTGTTTTTAAACATTAAGAAATTTCTAAAACAAAATTTCAGATTACTTTATTTTCCTTTTTAAATTATGCAAATGTATTTTGTTTACATTTTTTACACCTTTTCACTTGGAATAAACTGAGACTGTACTCTGCACATCATTAAAACAATATTAAATAGTCATTACCATTCATAATTAGGCAGTAGAACAAAGGAGTAAATGAATTTCAAGCAAAAATATTCATTATTTTATACAAAAGCATTTCTAAAATTACGTGTTATATGCGCACACCCATAATATGATTAAATATATCATTAGCAGGCGTTAACAAATTTTACTTCTTTTTCATTAATTCACAAGAAAAAAATATCGTCTGGGTGCCGTTCATAATTTAAATATAAATGTTAAAAATAGTATAAGGTTATCATAGTAAAAATTTTAATTTATATTGCCCAAAAAATTGAATACTGTAGACCAGGGTTGTCCAACCTGGCGCCCGCGATACATCAGAAAAATTTTACAGGATTTTTTATCTTATTAAATCTATGAATATATCCGATTCAATAAGGTCTTGATTTCTATAAGAATTTTTTAGTATTCCACGGACACCAGGTTGGACAGCTTTGCTGTAGACAAAATATCATCAAACTTCAAAGGAGTTTAAACATGGCTCGTATGGGTATCTTTATTTTCCAGATGAAATACCAGTATTTTTTATTTTTAAAAAATGTAGTTCAAACGCGTGAAAGTTCGCTTTACTTAACGATAGATTTTCTGTAAGAAGCCGAAAAATTTACTAGTCCGGAAATTCCAGGAGTCGTGCGAACTCTGTCAACACTAGAACCGCCGCACTGTCTGCGATTTTGCAAATATAGAGGAGAAAAGGTCTAAAAATCGACTTGCAGTAATTTAACTTTTAAACATTTCTAATAACAGTTAACACATTGGTGAAAAAAGGGTAAAATGGATAGCAGCCTAACTGTACAATAGGGTGGATCGAAAAATCGAAATTTGAATAATCGAATCGCGAGGGGTGCAAAAGTTGCCTTTTATGCATACTAGTTCACATATTTTTGTTAATTGAAATCCAATAGTATCTTCCGGTGCCCCAAGCGTCTCAAAAATAGTTAAAAATCGAAATTTTTATAATTTTTTATAATTTTTTTTCTTGTTTTTTATTTTTTAAATTATTTTTGGCATGGGTTGCGAAAGTTGCCTTATATATTTTAGTCACACATTTTTTTTATTTAAATCCATTCATATCTTCCGGTGCCCCAAGCGCCTCCAAATAGTAAAAATATTGAAATTTTTATAAAAAATTTATAATTTTTGTTTTTTTATCTCTTTTAAATTAGTTTATCAGCGGGATACAAAATATGTATTTTTAGTACACATGCATGCATCCAAATAGTTTTCGACTTTGATAAATTTCTTCCAGTGCCCTAAAACTCTTAAGCATTTGCCGAAAATCGATTTTCATCCAAATTTTGAGCTAAAAAATACAAGTAAAATTAACAGTGAAAGATTTACCTAACGTAAAACTTAGATCAAGAGGATGAGAAATCGTTTATCGTATGTTAGTAAATGTATAAAATTAACTTTTTGTACTTTATTATTTGGTATATTACCCTGAAAATTTGCTGTTGTCAATGCTCACAGATAACAGAGAGAGTATATCAGTTCTTTAGCAGTAAGAAAGCTAATTAGTGCTAAAAATAAGAAAATCACCAGAAGTGAGAATTTTTCAAGTACCCCAAATAAATTTCAAAGCGAAGGATTATTTTGAACTTATTGACTGGCAACGAGTTGGACGTTTTGAACCACTCTTTTGGTGAATATGGCCTGCGAAGACGTTGAGGATATGATAAAAGTAGTAAAAACGAATGAATGGTCAAAATATCCATGCCATACCCAAGTGGTTGAAAGATGCGTTCGACTAGAGTCTGAGGCATCAGAAACTGTATCTGGTCGAGAAAAGCGACAAGGTTTTATATTGAATAGAATAAAATCAAGAAGCCATATAAAACATTTTGATACCAAAAAAGATTACAAACTTTAAAAATATGTAAATCTCCTTGATGAAGGATGTAAAACTTTTCTCTACGTAAGTTCAATTTCTATAATTTTTTATGATATAATGAGTGATTGATATATGATATAAAGATTGATTTTTAAATTTATATGTAACTTATTATTGTAAAATTAATGTTATTTATAACTTTATACTTCATTAATTATACTGTTTTCCAAAATTTGTAAATATTTTTCGTAAATTATAATTCTTAATACATTTTAGTAAAAATTTCAGTTTTTAATTATATTTGGTGCATTAAAGATGTGAATGGATTTTTATTAAAAAAAAATATATGGGAACTGCAGAGTTATGTAGTATACTAATAACAAACCGGTGCCAAATGAATTTCAAAAAGTATAGTAAAATAAAAATAAAAATAAATAAAATAAAACAAAAGATATTTTTTATTCAAGAAAATTTCAATTTTAAACTATTTTGGAGTGCTTGGGGCACCGGAAGATATGGATGAATTTTATTTTTTAAAAATATGTAAGCTAAGAAAGATAAAAGACAGCTTTTGCACCCCGTGCGAAAAAAATTTAGAAAAATAAATTAGCAAAAAAATTTTAAAAATCATAAAAAAATTCAATTTTTACTTATTTTGGGGTGCTTGGGGCACCGGAAGATATGAATGGATTTTAATTTTAAAAAAACCTGTAAACTAGTATGCATAAAAGGCAACTTTCCCACGCCGTTCCGATAGTGATTTCAAAAAAAAAATATTTTTCCATTACTTATTTTCAAAAAAAAAATATTTTTCCTATACAAATTTTCTTTTAGCGTTTTCAGAATGGCGATCAATGTGATTGTAATTGCCATCGATATTTTTGCCTGAAAACAAGCTTATTTTGTTAATACTTTTTATGATAGCATGGGATCTTTACAACAATGTACCGTAATTTCGGGTGTATAAGCCGCGGATGAAACAATTCTTTTTGGACCCAGAAATCTTATTTAGTGAATGAACAGAAATATTTACTGCGATCTAACTAGTAACATTCATTTTTTAAAAATGTCTGGGTCGAAAAAGAATTGTTTGATCTGCGGCTTATACACCCGAAATTACGATAGATACTTTGCCTTTTATAGTTACAATAGTTATTTAATAATTCTTAAGTCAATGTAAAAATTATTAGAAAATTTAATAGCATTTGATAAATTTTAAAAAGCTACCAAAAATTTTGTGCATGCCGGTGCATTGTAATATAATTTTTTTGTATGCATATAGATATAAAAAAATAAATTTCAACTGCAACAATTTAAAACTCTTGAAATTAAGTAATTTTTTTTCAGGTATGGATTTTACATAATTTTGCATTACATGTGGCTATAAAATAAATATATCTGCTTTTAAGCATTATAAATCATGACATTAAAATCTGGATAAAACTATAGAGTGGCTAAAATTCACCCTGGAATTTTAAAATTCAATTTTCTTACAAATAATAAAAGAACAGCAAACGGCAATAATTGACACTGATTCACTTTATGATAGCATTGTTTTCTATAGCAGTATGTAATTAATTAATTATATTTTTTTAATAAAAGAAAACTCTTATTGTTGAAAATAAATATATACTATATTTTTTAAAATATGCACTGAATAAAATAACACTACGCAAATATCAGTGTATAAAAATGAGAAAACATCTTTGTATTATGATTATGATGATGGAAGGACAATGACATAAATTGTACAATAAAATATTTTAAGATATTTTTTCATAATACATAATTATTTTATCTCTGGTAAGATCAACTTTATAACTTTCATAATGGTAATTTTCATAAATTGAATTTTGACCCGCTAGATTAGCAAAATCTTACACTGTGCGCCGTAGCGGTCATTATGACCTCTACCAAATAAAAATTTTTCGATTCGAACCAGTAATGGCTTCCTAAAATAAGTTCAATGTGTGTCACATCGAAAGAAGTTAAATAAATCAGATAAAAAGCTGTAAATAAAAATTCTGGTATGTAACATTTTCAAAACACTTGGATAAAATTTCCGACGATTCTAGTGTTAACCTCTTGAAGGACAACGCAATTCTTAAAATGCTGAAATAATTGAACACCAGAATTTTAAAACATTTTTTTTTTCAAAGTAGATAAAACCTTTTCTTTGCGTTTAAGGTTTGTATGTATTTATATGTACATATATTTATATCTATATCTATATATATATATTATATAATTATTTATTATAAGACAGTCACTGATGTCGGGATAATTTCAGCGTTCAATTTTTGGAACTACCTCAGATTTCATTGAAATATGGAAATATCTCATTTTACAGCATTTTCAACACCAGTGAATGATAATTGCAATATAGAATTATTGACCACGATCACTTCAAATACAGCATATTGATATAAAACACTGCATATTAATGGTTATTATAGATTGCGTAATAATTTCATTTGATTCAAATCACATTAGAGTTTGAATTAAGAGCATTCACTGTAATGATTTGAGTTCAAACAATTATTAACGGTTAAATCGATTAAAGTGAATACCTACTCATTGTCATTAAAAGTACATCATGCGAATAAAACCACGTAATTAATTTCGATACGAGAAATCCGCTCCTAATTAATCATTTGGTTTTTTAGTCACTTTTTTGGATACAGTAAAGGTCCTTTTTTACTTTTTATTGGTATTTTACTAGGATTGTGCTTATTTAACAAAGCACCATAAGTAATTTAAAAAGGATTTTTCGGTGTAGGGTGAAGAAATTTTTTTTTTTAATCTTAAAACAATTTGTCGCTTAAATTTGTTCATTTATTGGTATATTTTTTTCATAAATGACGCATAAAAATCCTAATTATGTGTTATTAAGGCAAAGTATTTTTTAAAGAAAAAAGTATTTTTTTATGAATACCTATGAGCCTGAAAGTATTTTAGGAAGTTTGGAAACTGTATCCATTTTATATTGATACGTAGAGATCGGTCTAAAATTCGGTTTCGTTTCCGTTTTTGGCCCAAAATCAGAGTTTCACCGAAAATTCGTTTTCGGCAAAAATGCTGTCATTAATTCAGCCGGACCAGAACTCAACCGAAACTATTTGTATTCTAAAAATCGTGTTCCCTCTTTCGAAAATGTTCAACATGAGACATTGAGTTGAGCTGTATTGGATTAAATTAGACATTCGTTGTTTATTGCTATGAAGTTCGGTGTTTATAATTATCATTCAATACTTACTCAAGACGTGGGTGCAAATTATAAAGCAAGTAATGCTTAAATGACTAAATTTTGAAAACTTTTTTGCGAGATAAGCTAGAGACACAACAGTAATAGAAAATATTTGGTATGAAGCAGCAGAAATATTTCGAATACTTTTTCAGAAAGAACAGGTATAATAGATGTTTACTTACAAAAATCATTGTAAAAGAAAAATCGAGGGTTTGTACGCAAAACATTTTTAACCTTCCTACCCGGCTCAAATTTTACTCAATCTCGAATAAAAACATTTCACACCAGAATTGTCATTTAAAACATTTTAATATACTTAATTGGCTTATTTCTCTGAATCTATTATTCAACTTTCTTTATGAAAAAAGTCCTGTGCGAATCGTATAAAACAAATTATAGATATGGGTCGATTAGACCCATTCAGGATAGGAAGGTTAACCCCTTGAGCTCTGCTGGTAGAATTTTCTACCACATAATTTTAATTCCAAAATGTCACAATGGCACCAGAAAATTTGACCAAATTTATTTCAAAAAGGTTTAATTCATTTTTTCTTGTTTATCGTTAACCGGTTTTTCTCTTTGCAAAATACTGGTGCCAATGTGACATTTGGAATTTTGAAGAAATTTACACCCCAGAGCTCAAACGGTTAAATGAAATGAAATTCTTATACTTAGAAAACATGTTGACACATATTTCACATTTTGATGTAAGGCTGACCAAAGCTCGATTTTACAAAATATTTGTGAAGTTCTTTATGAAAAAATTTTGCTGGTTGTACTAGAAAATTTTAATATAAATTTATAAGGATTACATTGAAATACTCTTATGAACTTCGCTAAATAATTTTACTTTAGTCCATTTTTATATGATAATATTTCGCATTAGAACTTTTATTCAAAATTATTTAATTGATTTATTTAACGTAAAACTGCGTGGTTTAAATTTAACTTGTTTCTAGACTTTTTTTTTTTGTCTGGAATTGAAATTTAATCATATTGCTGGAGTCGATTCGACTCCATCTGGACGGTCGAGTGTTAAAAATAGTTTCTTATCAGTACCGTATATACTCACGTGTAAGTCGACTCCTATATTTAAAAAAAATACGTTAACCCTTTGAGGGGCAAAGCACTTTTATTTTTAAAATTTTGAAATGATTCATCGATACCAGACTTTAAAAAATAATTTATTTCAAAATCGACAAAAGATTTTTTTCCACTTACTTGATAAAATTGAAATTTTCATTTCAAAATTCTGGTGTCGATTTGGCATTCCACAATTAAAATTAGGTGGGATATATTTTATCCCATTGTCTTTCAATGGGTTAAACAACAGTATTTACGACTATTTATACAGTGCTGCCAGTGGGATACTTTTTTTAAATTCAGATTTCTTGATTCGAACCACTATTTTGAAACCGACAAAATTTCGTTTGTTTTCGCCTTTATTAACATGTCATTACATAAGGCTCATTTTACTATTTCAAAAAAGTGGTGCCAGTCAAGAATCAGAATTTAAAATAAGTAGCCCATCTGGCAACACTGTATTAATATTCGCCTTCTTTAACCTTAGAAAACTATCGCGAATTCTGGAGTTTGATAAGACAAAGATGACTTTTTAAAATACTGGTACACCGTTTATTGATCCTTTTTTATTTGGGATCGACTTATATGCCAGTATATACGGTAATTGAAATTTAAAAATTCCCATTTACAACAAAATGCAATTTAAATGGGGGTTATCGAACTTAAGTGATGTAATGGCCCAAGATTAAATTTTCGTAAGTGAGTCTGTTATCACTTAAATCAATAAAAATTAACAATTGATATTTTTCTCTCCATAGTTATGGAAGTAGATATTTCGAACTTTGAAGAGGGATTTCTCTGAGACTTATAGCGACGGGCTGCTGCCTCAAATGATTCAAAAAATCAGGCTCAAACAATAGTATAGTAAACGAAGAAATTAGAAATGAAAGTTGATATTATTTTAATTACAAATATATCTATAAATATTTTTCATATGCAAACATTCGCGAGATACGATGTAACATTTAATGTAATGATTCTTCAGAAAGCAATCACATTATTTCTAAGCATTCCCTGCTGTCTTAGCTTTTCAAATATGCAGGATGTTGCCTAATTTTGACCGATAAGTACAGAAGGATGATAGTGGGTATCAAGAAGATGAAAAATTACCATAGAACATGAGATCACAAATAAATTATTTAATCACAAATACAGGATTTTTCACCGTAACTCACGGTTCGCATAGATACCGTTATTCTCCAGGTGTTGTGCCAGTATTTTTATTATAAAAAAATTAATATATTTCAAACGCGCGAAATTTTTCCCTATTTAATGAGCGATTTTCTTCAAGAAAATATTGGCTACGAAGAATTTCCTGATCTTAAAATTCCAGGACTTGTACGAATCATGTAACTGAACTCGGGTTGACAGTAATAATTTTATAAAAAAAATTAAAATACTGCAACGTGACGGTATGTCGTTCCTCGTTCGGTATGAAATATGATGACATCACAAAAATTGAAAAACCAGGAGTCTCATACAATCCATGATACCGTGTGAACTGGTAATTACAGTTCAATATATGAAACGTCAAGTGCATATTGCTGACGCGTATAGGGGAACTTCTACCCCTTTTTTATATTATCACATTTACAGTAAAGGTGAGCATGTCTATTGAGAGTTTCATTACAATATACTCCAGTTTTATGGAAGTTGTTACTAGCAACCCAAGTTCAATTAGGATAGAACAACAATGGCATAACTAGGGTGGGGGCCCAAAACAAGCAACCTTGTAAGGTTTTCTTCTCCTTGATACATAGCAGAAAATTTTCTGGTTAGAAAAAGCGAAGAAAACTTTCAAAAATTAACAGTATCCAGAGAACTGGGGCACCCACACTCATTACACCACTGAACATCATGTACTTTTAATCAGATAAGTGATTGACGACAGCATGCTCCATTTCAAATTTTGTTACTCTTCATGACTCTACTGAATTTGACGATAAAATTCGGCAACACCCTATATTTACAAATAAATATAGAACAACGCCTAATGTAAGACTTAGAGAAGCAGTAGTGGATTGTCAGTGAGTTAATAATAATTTTTGTATACAAGTAATTTCGTAGACTAAATGGTTTAGCCGGGTTTCTTAGTAAAATATGCCCTTGATTCAAACACATCGAGTCCTACATGGATTGATAGCTCATAAAAAAAATCATTTCTCCCTAGTTTTAAGTTTGTATCTTAAGACCATGGGGGGTAATAGCCCTAAATGCCTGTTTTGGAAAAGAACGCATTGTGATGAAACTACTAAGCAGATTTCAACGAAAAAAATAAGGGATGTAAAAAACTACCATACGAATGTTTGACAATTTTTTCAGATTTTTTAAAAAAAAGAACAGGTTTTCTAACATTTTTCCTGTTTTTAAATGTTTATTTTAATTAAAAATAAACTGAAATTTCTGAGTGACCTTCATTTTTTTGCATGAAATACTATGAGACATGATGCATATTCACTATCAATTTCAACTTTCTACGTATGGCGCATCATATTAAAAAAGGGCAAAATCATATTCCGGCGGTAATGTGGGGCGTGTCTCGGACAAATTTCACGCCTTTTTTTCAAATCTCACATATTAATTCACACGGTATTTTTAAAAGAAGGCGTAAAATTTGTCCGAGACACGCTCCACATTTCCGCCGGAATATGATTTTGCCTTTTTTTAACCTCCTGACTGCCGCAGGCTGATTTTTTCACACACTAAGCTGCAGGTTTCACTGCAACATAAGCAATATTTAAATTAGTATAATTCGACAAATAAAACCCAGTTCTGAAAAATTAAGTTAGGATTGATGCTATCAAAGATTATACACCGATACTAATAACGTATCTTGCATCAGGTTGGAAAAAACATCTTTTTTTTATATTTTTAATAAATTACAGAGAAAACAACATTACAATATTACCCTTTGGCTGGGCACAAGGTTTTCAAGGGGTTAATATGATGCACCATACGTAGAAAGTTGATAGTCAATATGCATCATGTCTCATAGTATTTCATGCAAAAAAATTAAGGTGGTCACTCAGAAATTTCAGTTTATTTTTAATTAAAATGTTCATTTAAAAACAGGAAAAACGTTAGAAAACTTGTTCTTTTGTTAAAAAAAATTCTGAATTTTTTTTCCAAAAATCGTGTGGTGGTTTTTTACATTCCTTATTTTTTCCGTTGAAATTTGCTAAGTAGTTTCATCACAATGCGCACTTTTCTAAAACAGAAATTTAGGGTCATTACCCCCCATAGTCTTGAGATACAAACACAAAACTGGGGAGAAATGAATTTCTTTTTATGGGCTATCGATCCATGTAGGACTCGATGTGGTTGACTCAAGGGCATATTTTACTATGAAACCCGGCTATATCCTTTCTCTTTACTTATTCATGGAACATCCTGCGGTTAAATAAAGTCAAATTTTGTACATTAAAATTCTGGTAATGAAGTTATTATAAGCTTCTTAATGAGCCGCTATTGCTAAAAGAAATGGTAGTACTGGAGAAAAATTAATCTATCTAAAAAGTTGTTTCTTATAACATTTCATTTGCTTCTAAATATTATTTCACAAATTTCTTCATAGATGAGCGAAACATTAAAAAATTAGTATCAAACATAATGGTTTTTACATTTCTCGAATCATCGGATCCTTAGTTATGTTACAACCGTTCTGCACTAGCATTAAACAAATCACATATCAAACTCTATCATCGCAATTAATGAGATATATTCATTCTAGAGTGTTAAAAATCTTAATTGCTACTAAAAATTGGCCGCGATAACTCAAAGGGGAGACTATAGTTTACAATAGAAATCCTCCAAACAATGTGCAATGCAAAAAGCATTTTCCCAATTTGACTCAACTTGATTAAAATAGAAATAAATCATTCGTTTGGTCAAAGAATCAGCGCTAAATGCTGTGACTGAATCACACATTTTTATGCCTGTAAACTGACTTTTTTACCGCATTTTGTTTTGTTCTTCACCAGAACAACCGAAGCGTTATCAATATACTTTTAAAACTCTTTTATTGATAACTGATCTATAATTTGATTGTTCGGCAAAACATTTTTTAAACAAGTTGGAAATTGCACGTGAAGCGTAGCAAATTAGGTGCGTTCGTACGATAGCGAAGTTTTAAAAATATTACTTTCATATATCAATCTCATAAAATTGTAAATAGTGAATTACAATTAAAACGCTCATCAAACAATGTTCTCCCTATACCATTATGTAAGGGAATACTTTTGTGTGGCCTTGTAAATCAATAACAAATGTTCTTTGCACCACAAATTATGTATGATGTATATTATAATATGTACTTTATAATTGCATATAAATTTTATTAAGTCCGCATGAGTGTAACACGATTAAAATGTATTTGAAACATTTTTTCCCATTGACCGTAATGTAACGGAATACTTTTGATTGTCCCTGTAATTGATCCATGCATCCGATTTTCATAAAATTTGAAATAACTCGACAAAATTATGTAATAATTATGTATTTTAAATTTCAAACGTATAGAATTTATTTGAAACTTTTTCCCCATTGACCATAATGTAATTGAATACTTTTGATTGCCCCTGTAATTGATCTATGCACACGATTATCAAAATATTTGAAATGACTCGACAGAATTATGTAATAATTGCGTATTTTAAATTTCAAACGATTAAAATGCATTTGAAACTTTTTTCCCCATTGACCGTAATGTAACGGAATACTTTTGATTGTCCCTGTAATTGATCTATGCATCCGAGTTTCATAAAATTTGAAATAACTCGACAAAATTATGTAATAATTATGTATTTTAAATTTCAAACATATAGAATATATTTGAAACTTTTTCCTAATTGACCATAATGTAATTGAATACTTTTGATTGCCCCTGTAATTGATCTATGCACACGATTATCAAAATATTTGAAATAACTCGACAGAATTATGTAATAATTGCGTATTTTAAATTTCAAACGATTAAAATGCATTTGAAACTTTTTTCCCCATTGACCGTAATGTAACGGAATACTTTTGATTGTCCCTGTAATTGATCTATGCATCCGAGTTTCATAAAATTTGAAATAACTCGACAAAATTATGTAATAATTATGTATTTTAAATTTCAAACATATAGAATATATTTGAAACTTTTTCCTAATTGACCATAATGTAATTGAATACTTTTGATTGCCCCTGTAATTGATCTATGCACACGATTATCAAAATATTTGAAATAACTCGACAGAATTATGTAATAATTGCGTATTTTAAATTTCGAACGATTAAAATGCATTTGAAACTTTTTTCCCCATTGACCGTAATGTAACGGAATATTTTTGATTGTCCCTGTAATTGATCTATGCATCCGAGTTTCATAAAATTTGAAATAACTCGACAAAATTATGTAATAATTATGTATTTTAAATTTCAAACATATAGAATATATTCGAAACTTTTTCCTAATTGACCATAATGTAATTGAATAATTTTGGTTGCCCCTGTAATTGATCTATACACACGATTATCAAAATATTTGAAATAACTCGACAGAATTATGTAATAATTGCGTATTTTAAATTTCAAACGATTAAAATGCATTTGAAACTTTTTTCCCCATTGACCGTAATGTAATGGAATACTTTTGATTGCCCCTGTAAATGATCTATGCATCCGAGTTTCATAAAATTTGAAATGACTCGACAAAATTATGTAATAATTATGTATTTTAAATTTCAAACGATTCGGTTGGGTAGTTTTTGCGTTGTTATATGCGGACGGACAGACGGACGGACTGAACGACCACTATAGGTGCTACGTATTATATAATTACGAACGCACCTAAAAATGCAAGAGTTACGCAACTTCGCTAAAGGAAACAACTAGTTTTTATTATTATTATAATTAACGTTACTAATCAGCAACAGATTTCCAAAAAAAGAGAACAATCCTATATGGAAAATTACTACGGAAAAATCTTTAAAAGAAATTATTGACATGTATTCAGCGGTTGCAACAAAGTGAACATGAAAACTGATTATTTTGTAATAATTTCGAAACACTAATTCTTCCTTTAAAGCAAAAATTTACATATTTACGTGAAAAGAATCCACATATTTTACAAGACGGACCACAAAACTACCAGTTGTCTTATAATCTTTTTCAAAATGCCAAACATTCTTCTTCAAAAATAAACTTTTAAACATTTATCCGTATTATAACACAAATATACTCACTTTTATGTCTCCTGTATTGCATCCTCCATTTTTAGAAGAATGCTCTGTAATTCTAACTCTTCTTTCCCTTCTAGCCAATTGATTGACCAAAATGAACTGAAGCAAGCATGCAAACACCAAGGAAAGACAGACCGCTATCCAAATATCAATAGCTTTTGTATATGATGCAGGTGGTAATAGAGGTTGTACACTTATAGCTAAAAACATCATCATGCACAAAAGGATGACGATAAGTGAGAGGCGTAAGGTAACTGCTCGAGCATCTAGCCACAAAGAAAGCCAAGAAACTGCAACCAAAATGAGAAATGGTATGAAGATCTGAGTCAAGAAAAATCCATATTGCCGCTTAAGTTGAAGTTTTACTGACAAGCAACCATTTCCATCTAGAAGAGAAATTTATATTTAAAAAAATAATAATGGACATATATTATGCAATCTTATTATTTTGCTGTTTAAAATGCCGACTGTAACAATATAAGTATTTATTTTGGATAATAACAAATACATAAGTACACATAATGATATCAATTTTAGCATCCAAGACAGTTTCTTTTTCTTGGCTTCTTATAAAATAGTATAAAACATTTTTTCATCAAATTTTAATTAACTGCAATTTTTAATTAAACAGTCCGTTTTAACAAAATGTGAATATATTATCTCAAAACCCGTTTCAAACGCTCCCTTTGCAAACGGCACCTTTGAAAGTGTTAAAACATAGGTAACAAAGTATGAAAAATTTTAAAAACGTTGCAGACTTTTCCTTCCCTAATCCTGATTTGATTCTAAAAAGAATACTCAAGAAAAGAACAATGTTATAACAAAATAAGTTTTTAAGGTTACATGCAAATCAATCAGACATTAAAGTGGTTGAAATTAAGTAATAGTAGAAATATTTCAACACTCCAAATGTTCTTCAATTACTTTTAGTTTAAGTGCATGTCAAGTATTAAGAAGTCATTTTTATTAATTACAAGAGTCGTTCAATAGAGCTATTGAAACATAATTACTTTTGTAAAATTCTTTTTAAATACTTCTAAAAGTTATTTAGTTTAGTTTCTAATTTTTTATAACTTCTAGTGTTTTCTTTTTTTATCTTAACTAACGACTTCATATAAAATAAATTTCAGCAAATATTTTCACATTATTAAAACAAACAAAAATAGTGTTTTTATGCTTACGTGCGAACTATTCTGCTACAATAATTGTTATTTTTGGTATATTCTATATCCTCTTAAATTTTCAACTATAAATTTGTTATATATCTATACACCTTGTATAAATGTAAGTTCAAAATAATTTTAGATCTTGTTACACTAAAAATTTCTTTTCAAGTGAAAAATTTTCAAAAGTTCCTGGATATGAAAACAAATAAAATGTGATTCAAAATGACGGACTAATTTTTATACGGTTATAATTTCTTAACTATATTGTATATAAATTGTTTGCTGGTTGTCGGCCCAGATAGCTTAAACAGTAAAACACTGGCCCTGTAAGCCAACGATCTACGTTCGATTACCAGCCTGGGTATTTTTTCGTTCAGTTGGAAATATTAAAATCGTACCGGGCGTCCCAAAAATGACTGATGGATTTTAAAATTCAAAAATTGCAAACGGTGACAGCTACTTAAAAATTTCTTTCAGGAGGGTTATGTAAAATGTCAGGAGTTTTTTTACCGTAATTTTCTATTTTAGTTCGAATTTAAAACAATAGATGGCGCTGACGGCAATTGAAGCCCAGGTCGACGCCGAAACTGATGTCACTCAGCCATGATCACCTGGCCATAAATTGCCGTCAGCGCCATCTATTGTCTGAAATTCGAACTAAAATAAAAAAATACGGTAAAAAAAACTCCTCACATTATACATAACCCTCCTGCAAAAAAAGTTTAAATATCTGTCACCGTTTGCAAGTTATTGAATTTTAAAATCCATCAGTCATTTTCGGGACACCCGGTATATAGTGTATGTGAATGGTGCAATTACATTGGATTACACTCTCATGAAAGTTTATGGACGTTATATATTCCCTCTCCAACAGCACGGGAAACATCTATATTATATTTGAATTAATTCCGCAGAAGATGAAAAATAAGAACATTTCTAGGATCATTAGCAAAATTGTCTTCATTAAATTAAATTACGAACAAATTTATTTGTAAATGATAAAAAGCGATATGTCTCATACATATTAAATGGAAGAATTTGAAATTACAATTCTAGTGCTACTGTTGCATTTCGTAATTACCGTAATTTCGGGTGTACAAGCCGCGGCTTAAACAATTCTTTTTCGACCAGAATTTTTTTTAAAATAAAAGTTACTACTTAGATCGCCGTAAATATTTGTGTTTAATCATTAAATAAGATTTCTGGGTCCAAAAAGAATTGTTTGAGCCGCGGCTTATACACCCGAAAATAAGGTAAAACTTTGTGGTTTTCTAGACTAAAGGGAAGAAACTACATGTGTCCATGAAGAAACTACGTAAATTAAATTGCATTTATAAAGTGGAATTATATTTTCTGTATTCTATTTCATACGTCTAAAGTGATGGTATGACGGCATGATTTAAACCAGCATGAACTTATAAGCAACTTAAAAGCTTATAAGCAACTCCTCGCTTATAAGCTTTATGGTCTATTAGTAAAACCTATAGCTAAAATACTTTGACGATCTCGAGGATTTAATTTAAATTTCTTCAGATGAGTAAACCATTGTCAAAAAATCACTTTGGTTTCCTTGTGCCTCAAAAAAAGTTTCACTGACCAAATGGGAAAAGGCTCTTGAGAACGTTTGCGAAACAAAAATATTGCGAACTAAGTCAAATTAAAAATTAAATAAATTGTAAAGCTTACCGTAGTAGACAATAACATATCATATGCAATTTTGTTGTGTGGTCCTTATTTAAAATTTAAACACAATAATTTTATTCTTATAAACATCTAAATATCTCAGAATTAGCTTAATTATAAGGAAAACTAATGCGTTGAAATTCCCCAGTTGAAGTCATGAATTGAACACAACAGAAAATGTTTTGGGTATTTTTATTTGTCTGATATGTCCAAACAACAAACTGTTTTCTACTGCGAATACACAGATTTTGCTTTTTTAGTACGCTGCCCAAACAATTAAAGGATATTGCAGTTTTAGGTGGATTTTGTATCTGGGAAACTTTTTAGCTGATTGATACATGGTCGACAGACATAGTAGGTTATATGAGAATAAATGACACATGTTTGGCAGAAAAAAATGCATTTTATTGCGCATTTGTGTACAAAAGGAAAAAAACACAATTTATGCATATGAGAAAAAAAGAATAAGAAAAGGTGTTTTCTTCAAAGAAAATCATTTTCAGTAGGGGGTATGTTTTCCACGGGCGGCCAGCAACGTTGAACACCTTTGAGGCATGGACTCAATGAGGCTATTAATAACGAGTTGGGGTATCCTGCTCCACTCTCCCAGAAGAGCGCTTTCCAGTTCTTGGAGAGTTTGTGGGGGTTATTGGCGGCCAGAAACTCGTCTTCCTAGAGCGTCCCTAACGTGCTCGATTGGATTCATGTCTGGAGAACACGCTGGCAATTCCATTCCAACGATTCCTTCCTCGAAAAGGAAATCCTCCACCAGGTTTGCACGATGTGGCCTGCAGTTATCGACCATTAAAATGAAGTTATCTCCGATTGCTGCAGCGTAAGGGACTACAATAGGTCTGAGGATCTCATCCCTATATCGGCGACCAGTCAGAGCTCCATCTCGAATGATGTAGAGCTCAGTGCGCCCGTCAATGGAGATGCCACGATACACCAACACTCCTCCACCGCCAAATCTGACACTTTCGTGCACGAACGCAGGATTATTCCTACTGCAACGGTCCCTCCAGATGAAAATACGCCTATTATCCGGATGCACAGAAAAACGGGACTCGTCAGAAAACAGAATATTGCTCCATTCATTTCTCCTCCAGTTGACATGCTCGGTTGCCCACTCCCTGCGGTCGCGACGATGCCTTGATGTTAATCTAACACATACCATCGGTCGGCGAGCATACAGACCTACAGCATGGAGCCGGTTTCGGACAGTCTGAGTTGAAATCGTGGTGCCTGTAGCCGAGCGAAGGTGTTGTTAGAGAAGAGTAGCTTTCATGTTTCGGTGTCTCCGAGCTGTTAACGCTAAATACCGATCTTTATTGGGCGTTGTTACCCGTCTACGACTTTGCCCTGGTCTTCGGCCTGCACATCCACTCTCCAAAATACGGTTCCAGATCCTGGAAATGACACTTTGTGACACTCCAATGGCTTGCGCTACTTCGGCTTGAGTTTGGCCCCCCTTCTAACCTACCAACAATTCTCCAAGCTTCTGAATCTGTCAAATGACTTCGCTGAGACATCGTACTCATCGAAACAAAGCAATCACTGAATGCCGATCATCCTTGTCTTCATTCTCTTTTATCCAGTTGAAAGTCAAATTTCATTCGCTGCCGCTGAAGCGACGATTTTGACGTCGAACTCAAAATTTGCATGCTCCACAGTTTGAAAACCAAAAAAATTTGCCTTTGTAATTCTCTTCTTCTATTTTCGGCAAAAAAAATCTCGTTTCTATCTTTATTTTATATAAAACTTCAAATATCCTTTAATTGTTTTGAGCAGTGTATTATTACATTGTATTCCGATGTTCTCGTATATACGTTATATTCAGACTTATTAGAAAAATGGTACATTTATTTTATATTACTTTATGTAAAAAAGTTATTAGCAGACAAGTAGTCTTTTAATTTATTGATAGCATTTTTTTTTTCATAGCTTTCTAATTACTTTAATTCTATTTTTTAGTTACATTGTCTAAATATAATTTTTAATTTTTAATTTGATGTTATATAGTACATTATAAATACTATAATTAAGCTACATTGTACTGTTTAGCTTAGTATTTATTAAATTAATGTGAACTTACACACTGTATGACTATATAAAAATTCCACTAGTTTTTTTCCTATAATTTAAGGTTTTTACATTGCTAAATTCGATTATGGCAAATAACAATAATAGATTTGTACAAAATATGCGACGCATTATATTAAAGCAAGTGATAATGTACATTTATATGGTACAATTTTATAATTCGCCTATTCTAACTTCTTAGTCATGAATATAATAGCCTCATTCAAAGGTAGTTGATATGGAAACTAAGCGTACACACTACAAAATCTTAATAAAGATTGAGGAAATATTGAAGAAGAGCTAGACTTCGACAGATGAATCTTCTCACCAACATATTCTCTAAAGCAGGCAATTAAGTATCTATCTTTGAAATCGTTATACAAAGTTAAGTTCCTAACATTTATTAAAGTAAGTATCATTTACTGGATAAGAACTAGATAAGTTCGAAATTTCCTGCTTTTATGTGCAATATTATTCACGAAGACGCACATAATTATGCTAATAGTGAACATAAAACTATTCGTTACATGCGTGGATTCATTAAATAATTTATCTAATAAATGTTTATAACTTGTAGGGATATTGATACCTACCACAGTCTTTTTCACGGATGTAAGTTATAAAATAATTCAATATACAGTGTGTTTGAAAAAATATGGGTAAAACTTTCAGAGGTAATAGGAGACATCCAATCAAACAACTTTCATCAGAGATTCTATGGTTGGAATTAAAACGCGAATGATCTAGAAAACGCCAAAGGCGGTGGTGTTATACGATGAGAAAACGTGCAAAGAACGGCTAAATGAGAAAAGCAAGGTGGGAAACCGCTCTCCGTACAAACGTTGAATTTCTGAGCCATTTGTATTTTCTGTTCCGTAAATAAAATGCATACCAGCATTTTTAGGTGCATTCGTAATTATGTAAATACGTAGCACCTATTGTTGTCGCTCAGTCCGTCCGTCTGTCTGTCTGTCCGCATATAACAACGCAAAAACTACCCAACCGAATCATTTGAAATTTAAAATACATAATTATTACATAATTTTGTCGAGTCATTTCAAATTTTATGAAAATCGGATGCATAGATCAATTACAGGGGCAATCAAAAGTATTCCGTTACATTACGGTTAATGGGGAAAAAAGTTTCAAATGCATTTTAATCGTTTGAAATTTAAAATACATAGTTATTAGATAATTTTGTCGAGTTATTTCAAATTTTTTGATAATCGGGTGCATAGATCAATTACAGGGGCAATCAAAAGTATTCAATTACATTACGGTCAATGGGGAAGAAAGTTTCAAATGTATTTTATACGTTTGAAATTTAAAATACATAGTTATTACATAATTTTGTCGAGTTATTTCAAATTTTATGAAAATCGGATGCATAGATCAATTACAGGGACAATCAAAAGTATTCCGTTACATTACGGTCAATGGGGAAGAAAGTTTCAAATGCATTTTAATCGTTTGAAATTTAAAATACATAGTTATTACATAATTTTGTCGAGTTATTTCAAATTTTTTGATAATCGGGTGCATAGATCTATTACAGGGGCAATCAAAAGTATTCAATTACATCATAGTCAATGGGGAAAAAGTTTCACATGTATTTTATACGTTTGAAATTTAAAATACATAGTTATTACATAATTTTGTCGAGTTATTTCAAATTTTATGAAAATCGGATGCATGGATCAATTACAAGGACAATCAAAAGTATTCCGTTACATTATGGTCAATGGGGGAAAATGTGTCAAATGCATTTTAATGGTGTTGCACTCATTCGAACTTAATAAAATTTATATGCAACTATAAAGTACATATTATAATATACATTTTACATAATTTGTGATACAAAGAACATTTGTTATTGACTTACAAGGCCGCAGAAAAGTATTCCTTTACATAATGGTATAGGGAGAACATTGCTTGATGAGCGTTTTAATTGTAATTCACTATTTACAAGTTTATGAGATTGAGATATAAGAGTAATATTTTTAAAACTTCGTTATCGTACGAACGCACCTCGTTTGCCACGCTTCACGTGCAATTTCCAACTTGTTCCTATTGGTGAAGGGCAACATCTTAACACTAGAGCCGCCATTATAGGTCATTATGACCCCCTGCCAAATTGAAAACGACTGATTCCAACCAGAAATTTCTTCATGAGATTTGTTAAATATGTGAAACACAAAACTAAACTAATTAAATAGGTGAAATAATTTTCAATAAAAATTCTGGTGTCAAACACTTTTTATAATTTTTTTATAAAATAGCCGGCGGTTCTAGTGTTAAGATACGTTCTTACCGCGATTTAAAGTTGCACACTCGGATCAGTGGATTTTACGAGGTGACATTTTGAATAATTATTTTTCTTCCTCTTTTCTTTACTTTAATACTTTTTCGTCTTCCTCCCCATATCACAGTTTCACGCTATTTGTGTCATTATTCTTCTGATAACTTGCAACAGGAATAGAGTTGTGAGGTTTGCATGGACCAAGTTTTCAAATGCACCAATACTTTTGCGTTTTATTTCCAACAACGCATTATTTGATGAAAATCTTTTGATTGGAAATGTGCTACTACCTCTTAAAATTTTGCCCATCTTTTATGAAACATCCTATATAATTATTTTTAATTGATTATAATATCCATTGAAGAAGTCAACTCAATTAAATCACATTTTCATGCCTAGAGAGGTGACTGAAAAATCAGATTTAACTCACATTAGTAGTCACAAAGAGTTTAAAGAACGACGCACCAGTTTTAAACTTCAATAATTCATCAACTCCATTAAATATACGGTTGAAATAATTGGCATGTTCTTGAAGTAGTTTATAAGTATTTTACACAGTAATTTAAGAAATTGTTCAAGCGCTCTCAATAAAAGGCGCTGCATTCTTTCACAGTTTAAGAATGCTCAAATTAACGAATACAACTACAGGAAACGAATCTCATTGTTTACTTTGTATTCTATTTAACTATTGAAACGTCAAAATTTTTGTATTTTAAGATTTCCAATTAAATAAATAAAGCATTTCTACAGCTTGGAACAGTGCAGCTATATCTACAGGCAAAATTTAAAAATATTTTATGTTACTCTTTCTAAAAATTATGAACCATCTCATAAGCATATCACTTCGTTCATAATAAGTTTAATATATAGGTGACAGTGGCAAGTTAGTATTCTTTTTGTCTTTTCAAATTTTTATATTTTTAACTACTCTGTACTTAATATTTAATACTTTCATTTTTATTTAATGCTTTCAGCAAAGAAAACCAATTCTGCTGACAATGGAAGTCTATTGAATTTTCTATATTTATCACTACTACTTTCACAAAGGATAACATGGCAAATCATAGCCGTAGAAAGTGTATTTTACTGCAAAACGGAAAATATGATTCTATGTGACCTAATAATTTTAAGTACAGAAGGATCATTATAATAGATAGATAAAAATTTCCCCTGTCTTCATAAAAATACAGAAGTAAACCACGAAGATGGTAATTTTAAAATTCCATTTTCACAAAGAAAGTAGAGCAATAATCAAATTTAATTACTGTCTATAATTTACACAAATTTTTGTCATTTTTATACCAGTTTAAAACTATTTTGTCTGGCAATCTCCAAAATTTGTGTTTTATTACCATTGTGACTACACAGAATTCTTCGCCATTGATGCCATTTATGTTTCTGAACAAGAGATTTCAACACAATAACGTTATATATGTGATATTCATTGAAATAATTCTCCTTATTCAACTTCTTATTATTGTCATCTGTAAGTTGTGGATATCTTGCTGATCTATAAAGCTGGTTCTCCCTTCATTCCATCTGTAGAGAAGCCTAAGAAATCCTATTGACATTACAGCTGATTGCATCGCATGTAATATCTTCATATGTCGCGCTTTTAACATCCTTTTTCTTTGAATGTTTATTCTTCTTATTCTTATCAGTTGCATCTGTATGGCAATATACCCATCAACTTAACCCTTTGAGCTCTGGTGAGTAAATTTCTTCAAAAATCCGAATGTCACATTGACACCATTATTTTGCAAAGAAAAAAATTCGGTTTACGATATACACGAGAAAATGCATTAAACGTTTTACAAATAAATTTGGTCAAATATTCCGGTGCCATTGGGAAATTTTGAAAATTAAAATTAAGTCGTAGAAAATTCAACCATCAGAGCTCAAAGGGTTAATGCAGACTTAGCCCACTAGCCTGATGAGACATGATAGCCCACCCTTCCGCACACGTTTTCCAAACAATTCTAGTACAGTCAATCAGGGTAACTTTGTTCCACCTTTATGAAACTTTGATCCATTCTACCATGGTGGAATCTTGACGTGCTTCAATGAGCTGCGAAACCCACACCAGTATTTTATCTATATTTTGAGACCAAAATTTTGCCGTTAATTCAAGTGATGAAGCAGATTTAATCTTTTTACTCTCTTGGCCCAAAGTTACCTTAATAGGTTAACCCTTTCCGGCACGGGCAAAATCTGTTGTAAAATAAGAAATTATCGACTGACACTGGAATTTATAAGCGAATTTTTTAGATATTTTGAATTCCTTAATTTAAGCTTTTATTGTAAAAGCAAAATATTACTAAAATATTATTGGTGGCATTTCCAAGTTTGGAATTAAAATTAGGTATCCTAGACCGGGCAGAGTGTGCCGGAAAGGGTTAAAGTAACCCTGATTGACTGAACGTGAATACAGTTGTTATTTAACACTCGTATAGAACTTAACCTTTAAAAATGTTTCATCATAATTTAGAACTTCATAAAACAACAAAAATTTCAGTAAAAAAATACATAGCAAACAGACATCCTAAAACTACAGAAGATTATAAACATACAGCATGAGGTTACAGGATAGGGACAGCAGCACGCTAATTTCACTGTGTTAGAAAATAGTTTACGAAAGTTTCAAACTGCATTATATTACATTAGAAAAAAGGATGAAACGTAAATATAACTTCAAAGACTTTTTCAGTTCATTCTAATTTCATTTCGTTTTTGTTTTAATGCACATTTAGAGAGAAAATTTATACTTACAGATAGTCTGTTTGTCACAATATGCTCCATCAAATGCTTCTAAAATGAAGTTTGATATGTGAAGTTTCGAGTTCACTTGAATAGGACTACCATCTACCCATCTCAAAGTAATATCCTTTGTTTCATATCCATCTAAAAAACACAAGATTAGATAAGTTCTAATATATATAATAAAATCAAATTAGATAATTAAGTCTATTATATAATAAATTTACAATAAAAAATTTAAATATTGATTTTACTTTCAATTTTTTATTACTTATCTAATGAAAAATTACTCTGATTTTACCTATATTTTTTTCTATTTGAAAGGTACATTTACTTTGAACTACTTAGAATAATTAAAGACTATCCACAGTAAAGTATTATAGTGTAAAGTGGGTTAAAAATAAGGTATAAATGATATGTCAGTTTTTAACTAATGAAATATTAAATCATGTCTATATCGTAAATTATTAATTTCTTATTAGCTACATATTTTCAACAATGTCTCTTATTATATCTTATTTTCTTTAACAATACTTTTTGAAAATAGAAATCTTTGTTTAATTTAATGGAATAATTTCTGGGATTAATAAAGACAAAAATTAGAATAACAAAAAAACTGCTAAAATTTTTTTGAAGGATCGTTTGCACGCTATATATCCCATGCACGTAACGTCTGCCATGAAAAGTTTAAAATGACATTCTTTTTAGTATTAACCTTCTGATTCCCCATGGTCCTCTAGAAATCCCGCAGTTAAGAAAAGCTGAATTTACACCAAAAAACGTCAATAATAAAATTAGCTTTATTGAAATACAGAATGTCTTTTATTAAATAAAGAAAATGTTACTAATTGAAATTTCTGGTATAAATTAGGAATATTCGAGTAAAAAAATCCACAAAATTCGAAACAATTTTAACCCTTTGCGGCGCAGTGGTTTCATAGATATACCACTTAATTTAAATTCCCAAACGCCACATTGGCACCGGAATTTTGTTTTAGAAAATTACGGTTTATTGAATGCGTCAAATATGGCGTTTTCTTATTTAAAAATAAAGTTGTTTGCAAATTCCGGTGTCAGTCATTAATTTCAACACTTAAGCAATGAATTTGTTCTGTGCCGCAAGGGGTTAATAGCATGAATGCTACCATAAGGATTAGGGGGTTAATATGTATTTCTGAACAAACAAGTGTGTTTAATTGCTATTTATAACATTTTCTTCATTAAAAAGCTTATGGTCCACATTCATCTCGTTATTAAAATATTTTATTTTATGTTTTCAATTTTCTGTAAATTTCTAACAAAATGAATTAAAAATATTAATTTGAGTGAGATTAACCTTCCTACCCTGAATGGGTCTAATCGACCCATAACTATAATTAGTTTTATACGATTCGAACTAGAACTTTTTTCATAATGAAAGTTAAATAACAGATTCAGAGAAATAAGTCATTTAAATAGATTAAAATGTTTTAAATAACAATTCTGGTGTGAAATCGTTTTATCAAGATTGAGTAAAATTTTAACAGGGTAGGAAGGTTAAATAAATAACTTTTCTGTGGTATCAAGTACACTTTTTCGATTTTTTTTAATCTATTATTGTTTAAATATCCCATTTAACAAAACAATATTTTTGAAGTTTAATTATTTAGCCAACTAATGAAATTGCCAAATAGCGAAATGTTTATTATCTTTTAATGGATACCCTAAAGTGTTTTGTATATATAGCACATTATAGGTAACAATCGAGTAGTGTTCTGTCACGTAAGAATTTGGATACAGGTTTAATTTTCCTGACTTGATTTTGTAATGCCTATTGTTTTTAAGCTATTGCATAGCTTTTATCGCGGGCTTTGAGCGCCGTGACCGAATCTAGAAATTCCGTAACGAGAAAAACCTAACACTCCGGCTAACGTCGTTTGCTTATAACTCGCGATCTAATTTTCGTAGCGCGGTCAAATTTTGTTTGGTAATTTATTACGAGTCAATGTTAATTTTTGGTGACAGGAGACCCCCTAGGGTGAGGGTCGAAAAATTAAAAATGCTTTTAACTCGCAATCTAATTTTCGTAACGCGGCCAAATTATGTTTGGTAATTTATTATGAGACAGCGTTAATTTTTGGTGACAGGAGACCCCCCACGGTGAGGGTCGAAAAATTTTAAATGCTTCTAACTCGCGATCTAATTTTCGTAGCGCTCCCAAAATTTGTTTGGTAATTTATTAAGCTATTGCATAGCTTTTATCGCGGGCTTCGAGCGCGGCGACAGAATCTAAAAATTCCGTATCTAGAAAAAAACCTAACACTCCGGCTAACGTTGTTTCAGTTCGGCAGACTTGGGCACGGTATCCTTCGGTATACTTCGGCAGACATTGACGTAGTATTTTTCAGATATTTAGAGGATATGAAGTCTGAAACTTATGTTTCTTATTTCGGTTACCATAAACCTATTGTTTGAATGATAAAAAATCCGGATTAACCTACATGTATTGTACGATAATAAAAATATTTTAAACGATATTAACTTCTCATTTATTCAATAAAAGAAAAAAAAGTTGTTTTCTTATCGGTCATCACGCTCAAAAAGTGTAACTTGAATTAATATCACAGAAAAAGAAAAAAGTTGAATTAATATCAAACACCAAAAAAAACTGCATAAATAAAAAATATATAAGGCTATTTCCATGAGTACTTGTAGTGTAAGTCACAGGCTACGATTTTTGGCTACCAGTATTATAGAACGAAAAAAATGTGATTAATTTTATTGGCACATTCTCATTAATTGAATAAGGCCAAGCAGACTTTTCGAAAATAACGGTGGCTAACAAGCATAGCAATTTATAAGTTATGTGACTTACACTACAGAACCCATGGAATTAGCCATAAATAATTATAATTGCATAAGTTGATAAAAAATGCTATGCAATAGCTTTACCGCGGCAATCCCCGAGTGCCACACGTATTTTTTATTTATATGTTATTAATAATTAAGATTGAAAATTCCTATTGTAAAAAATGAAAAGAGTTGTATGTGTAATACGTAAGACATAAAAATAAATTATAATATTCCCACCCCTAGCTCTAATCATTAATCAATGACATGTAATAATATAAAGGAATCGTATTCTGTCACGTAAGAATTTGTACATATATTTAATTTCTCTAGCTTACTTTTATAATGTATCATGATTATCGATTTATAAAATATAAATAATAATTACTGATTAAGATGGAAAAGCTATTTGTAAAAATGAGAAAAACTGTAGGTGTAATACGTAAGACATGAAAATGAATTAATTTTCAAGCCCTTAACTTTGATCAATGACATGCGAAAGAGACTGAAGTGGTATAAAATCCTAAAGTAAATGAATGTTGTTCTACCACGTAAGAATTTGGATGCTGGTTTTATTTTTATGACTTTATTTTGCAATGCCTTTTGCTTATTGATTTATAAATCATTACTATTAATCACAAACATAGTATGACGAAATTATTGAATTGAAACTGTTTGGTTTATCACAAAAATAACCAGTAATGCATTTAGAATAAAATGTAAGATTTGATCAGCATTTCATGTTCCAGTGCCCAGTGAACAATATTGAATACGGCATATAGCAAGAAGCGTAAAAAAGTTAACCCGGGAGGACGCGCGCAGGGCCTAAAAGACCCGGAGTGCGTTTGGTTTTTACAATTGCAACCACTAATTTTTTTAAAATAATCTTCTACTTATTTTACTGCAAAATTTGTAAGAATTGTCTCCGTCTAAATAAAGCGACTGTTATAATTTGATTTTATTGGTGACAAAGTTAAACCATTCATACCTTAGGAAAGCGCGCGTTCTCCCGGGTTAATAGCAGGCAAATCGCCTAGATTTTTCTAGCATTATTCTACTGAGGAGAAATTCAGACACTATACGGGGTGTTTCACTACCAGACCGACAAACTTGCAGAAGGTGTAGGCAGTGCCTGATTACTAAAGGCGCACTCTCTCACCAGTAAAATGTTATAGAAATTTTCGCAAAGGCCATCTTAATATAATCAGAATATGTTTACATAGTCACACATTATTGGACAAAATCGTTGATGACTCATTCATATTGTTTATGTTTTAACTGTTAGATTTTACTTATGTTTTTCTTTGAGAAATTTTATAAAAATATAAAAATACAGCTGTATTTTTTTCGTAATCTATTTTAAATTCGTAGAAAGAAAATTCGTGGAAATAAGTTTTAGTTTTATTTCATTCTTATCACAATAATAGTCTTCCATTACGAAGCGGCACATCATAAAATTTAATCTTTCAGACATAAAGACTTATATAGTCTGGCATTAAAAGATTAATGGCAATTTAATTTTTTCTCCTCTGAGACTTTAAAAACTGATAAAAGATTCTTGCAATAAAAATGAGATCGATTAATATTTAATTCCTGTCTTTTCTCTCGCTGAAACTAAAGCTATAAAGAACAAAAAAGTACAATATTTACTTGCAAAAATATCTCCCAGATGTTAGCTGTATTGTTAGAATTCGCTAAACTTTCAATAAAATAGATTAATAAAATTTTCATAGATGTTCTTTAGAAAATTGCATTAAATATGTATTTTTAACTACTGAAGTTATCTGATATTTTTAACCCTTAACTGGTACTGTGCTGCGATGCTATTTACTCCTTGTATTATTGCTATTTCTTCACTCCTTTAAATTCGTTATCAGTAAATAAAAATAAGGTAATATAACGTAAAAATAAAGTGTGTAAATCATATACTTACACATTTATTCAACTGAGAAATATAGTCATGTAAAAACATCATCGTTTTATTAACACAAGAACTACCGAAAATTTGAGTTTTATAAAAATATTTCACGTCAGAATTTTGATTTAAAACAGTTTAACTTTATTGTTTAACGTTTTTCCTTTTTTTGTATCATTTAAATTTATTTCATAATCAAATTTCTGATTGCAACTGAAACATATTCATATTTTAGCGGTCAAAATGACGGCTCACGATAGTTCTAGGGTTAAATCTGATTTTACCTGTTTTTTATACATTATAAAATATATGGTTTATACACTTCAAGAACTTTCAAGTATCTTTCAAAAGAATTTTTATAAAGTAACATCTGCCTTATTTAATGAAAATAAATTCTATCTTCAGATATAGCGATAAGTACTTCACAAAATTTCTGGTACTGAAACACTTAAAATCCCCGAATTCCCCGATGCGCGTGAACCCTGTGATACTAGCTGAGACAGTCGCTCCATTGTGAAATTTCAACAACTCACTCAAAGGTTAAAGAAACCAATACGGAATATAAATATTCAATTTCCATATAATGTAATAATAGTTAGCCATAAAGTTATTTTTATGTTCAGATGTGTGTGTTTTATCCGAATATAATCGTCATTCGACACTTCAGAATATATAATATTGCACCGGACTTTAATTATGTATATAATGCTAAGTACAAAGCTATTTCACTTGTAGTAATTACATTACTTTGCACTGTAAGAAAATAAATTATTAACAGGAAATCTTCGAATTATGGATTTTTAATTAAAATAATCAGTTAATGAATGTCAAATTAACAGTTAGAATAAAAAATTGTAATATTTTTTATATGCCCGATCTTAGGGTTGGAAATTTTCATACATGCAATTCAAACATCACTGTTATTTTCGAAATATAATCTTCAATTATTTAGGAAAGAAATGCTGGCATTAAATAAGGCGAAGGTTACTATTATTTAATAGTGGTGTCAGTTGGCCTACAAATACGCTACCCCCGATTCTATCTTATTTTTACCATAAACTAAAATCTCAAATAAGCAAAAAATTCCATAATTGGTTTTTATTAATCTTCTCAAAATCATGGACAATAATTATGTTTCTAATATGCTTATGTAATTGAATGATGAACAAATGGATTTGGAAATAAATGAATGGCGTTTTTTACACGAGCTTATTGAAAAAAAATATTCAATAATTCTAGTGCAAATGTGACAGCTGGTGATTAACCTCCCTACCATGAATGGGTCTAATCGACCCAATCCTATAATTCGTTTCAGTCGATTCAAACCAGAAAAAATTTCATAAAGTAAATTAAACAAATAACACAAATATTTAAGTTAAATAAGTATGTTAAATGGATTTAAATAAAAATTCTGGTGTGAAATATTTTAATCAAGGTTGAGTAAAATTTCAACAGGGCAGGAAGGTTAAAATTAATTGGTATAAATAATGTGCCACGGTCCTTCTAAAGGTACACGTCTAAAGCAGTGGCACTCACATTGTTATTTGCGTAAAGTTTTGTCCTTATTTACTAATAAAATGCTGCTGTATTACTTATGGTGAAGACAACTGTAAAAAATTGGTAACTATGTAGATTGCGAAACGTATAGTGAGTAATTAACTCAAAATGTATAAAGTAATTAGAATTTTCTAATAATCGGTCACTAGAATTTCAGTTATGATAATTTCTATTTAATATTTCAATCAGAGAATGTGCAACTAGCACGTTTTATTGTGGATTTCTATACTTTTTTTCGATAAATTAAGGGTACAAATCCTATTGCAAAATTAGGGTAGGAATATACGAACCCTGGTATTACCGCTCTAAAGCATTAATTAAAAATATGTTCAAATATTTTTACATTGCATTCAAAAGGTTTAGTTTTGTATGAAAATGCCTAAATTATCTTCTTTTTACTTTAAATTACATAAAATTAATATTGAAAGCCTTTGGGGCTTGTCTTAGCATTTTTGATATTACTAACACCTTTTCTAATTTAGGATTTCTACTCTATCTCCGAAACCATTCTGCTGCATCTCATCTGGGAAATAAGAAAGCTATTAGGTTGGGTTATTCAATTTTCTTTTTTTTATATATCTAGATTGCTTTTAAAAGATATTACGAGATGGGAAAAAAGGAGAAAAGTACAAGAAATAGAAGTCAAGTGAAAACTAAACGAAGTTAGAAGCCCGACAGATAGAAATTTTGTGGTCATACTAAGGTTAGACAGTTGAAGGCCTCAGATGATAGAAGTGGTAAGTGACACAATCATCATTTTGAGAAAGTGAGTTGTAAATTACTAAGTTTTTATTCGCGTTTACTGTCAAATGTCTCCTATATCAATTAAAATCTTTGTAAATATTCGGTTTTTTTTAATAGTAATTTAACAGGTGGTAGAGAGCCATTTATTTTCTTCACTCATATGATTAACTTTCTTTTTATAAATTTGTGACATACCACTTTTAACATCTGAAAATTTCATATATAAGCCCGTGAATACACGAATACGGTATTGCGCACATGAGGTGCATCTAATTGTTACATTTCTCACCGATATTTTTGAAAAAGTAACATTAAAATATTTCATCACAGAATTTCTAACAAATGTCTACTATTGAATATAGTAATCATTTTTATTCGAATTTATTGGTTACAAAGTATAATCAGTTTATACCCTACTAACACGAGCAGAGTTGTCAGTTTGGTCTCCATTTTTATTCCGAAATATTGACTTCAAGCCGGAAATTTTTGAAGTAGAATTTTTATTTTATCTAATCAAGAAAAATAGGCCATTAAATAAATCTAAAAGTATTTCTTTGCATTTTCCGGTGTAAATCTGAATTTTATTAAATAAAAGTGATGCCAAACTTGCAGCCCTGTTCCCAGGCTAGTATTAAGTAAGAAAAGTTTTATCCTATTATGTCTTAACCCTTTGAGCTCTGGGGTGTAAATTTCTTCAAAATCCCAAATGTAGCATTGGCACCAGTATTTTGCAAGGAAAAGAAACGGTTAACGATAAACGCGAAAAAATGCTTTAAACGTTTTTGAAGTAACTTTAGTCAAATTTTCTGGTGTCATTGTGACATTTTGGAATTAAAATTATGTGGTAGAAAATTCTACCAGCAGAGCTCAAGGGGTTAAGAGTCTACACTGGTCACGCGAAAACACTCGCAAGCTAATGTTAAACCTGTGAGCACTTTTTTTTATTTCTTGTTTGCATTTCAATATTTTTAAATATTTTTTTAGTATGAAATCCTTGTAACCTTGTATTTTCCTATACCTAGTCAATTTATATTGTATTTTTTTAGAAACTTTCAATTTCGGAAACAATTCCGATATTGAAAGTGCCCTCAGAAGAGAAAATTACAACCAAAATCGGAAAATTACGAATATACCAAGTTAGACATCAGTCTCATATATCCCATGCAAAAACGAAAACAAAAATTTTGAAATACGAACATTGATTTCGAATAGAACAATGTCATTGGTTTAACATCAGCTTAAGATAATCTTCGCGTTATGAGTTTTGGGTCTTAGGCGGCCTTAAACAATGAAGGCCTTAAACGGGAACTCTCATGATTTTTTGAAAAAAAATAAAGGTAATCGTATTCATATTAAGATATCAAGTGTTAAAAAAATCAGCTGCAAAGATCAACACAGTGTAACTTCAAAAATCTGGAATCAAAACCATGTTTTCTGCTTTTTTTAAGTGAATTTCAAGTTACGAACGAAGAAAAATAGCAAGTCTTTATAAATTAAAAAGTTCAATATCAAAAGTAAAAAAAAAGACCCTTTTTTTGTCATGTGCGGTTATTTTGTGAACATTTTTTTCTGGAAGCTGATACATTGCTTAAGAACAGGACAAATTCAGGACAACTTTGGAGAATGCATGGCTAAATATATGTCCGGAATGAATTTTCGACAATGGCATTCCCATTTTCCATGAAAAAGCTGCAATTTATGAGCTGATTGACCACACAAAAACTGAAAAACCATTAGGTGTCGAAAAAAGGGATGTAGGTGATTCGCTAAGTATCGACGTAAATCCATCAAAAATAAATAATTAAATGGACAACAAGATCGTAGACGCTGTGCTAAACAGAACCGCTGATAATGCTAGTAGTAGCAGAGAAAACGAAACGAAAATGAACAACCGCAGAAGAATAGGTATCACTAAAAAAATGCATAAATTTGAGTAGAGAATTAATATATCTTTTAGAGAAACAAAACTGTATTTTCGAAACAGGCATTCTTAATTTTTATTGCGAAAAAAACTTGTTAAAAAATGGCCAAAAAAATTCAGACAAATGAGGTTGGCATCGATGTTTCCGAAATTGCAAGAGAAGAAATAATTTCACTCTTTATTAGAAATTTTTTTCTTATTATAAAACATCATTACAAACAATATTTTCTTTTGTAATAATTCCTATTGATTCTCAGATGATTAATTCGCAGTAATTCTTCAAAAGACATATAATTTTTGCATCTTCCAAATTAACTTGTATATTTTCTTCTGGTTCAGTCTTGACAGGGTTGTTGGGGGTCGGTTGTATTTCACATCTCCCATATGCTCTTTAATACGATCTTTAAGTTTACAAGAGGTCATTCCTATGTATTCTAGATAGATATTCTCTGTTTTTAGTGGTATTACATATACTCCAGAAATTTATTTTTCGAGATCGGGTCTATTTTGTCACTTTTTTAAATATTTTTTTTACATCTTTTTAAGTAATTTAGATATAGTGTAATTTTTAAGTTTACCATTTTAAAAGATGGATCTAGCATTCTATTTATTTAAAACCAAATAGAATTTTCGTCACCAATGTAACCTTATTCGGGGGGGAAAAGAAGTTTGCCACCAACACTGCTAAACATGATTTCGATAATAATTCAAAAGACATAAAGCATTAACAGTCATTTCAGCAGATGTATTATCGGTTTATAAGAATTACTGAGCTAATTTAACTATTGATTTATTTGTTTTAAAAATAGATAGTTTGTACAGGTTACGGTCAATTTAATTTGGGTTCAATAAGAAATCAACCACATTTACGCTTTCAGTTTACTCACTCTTTAAAAGTCAACAATTAGTTGCGAGTTATAGGATTTAAACGAGTATTGTTTCAGTAATTCCTTGTGTTTCACATCTCAAAGTGCTTAAATTTGAGTTTCTGAGAAGTTTTCTTTATAAAGTTAAAATGTCAAGTGTAAATTCATTCTGCGTAGTTTGGATGATTTGTCAAGATTTATCTTTATGTTGGTAAAAGTGTACAAAGTCACAGAAGCGGAAAAGCGTTAAAATGTATGAAACATTTAACACATTGTCAAAAGTATTAAATAAAGAATCTATCTATATTAATAAAAGAAATTTTCACTTTGTATATTCATAAAAGAAAGTTTCGCTCTGTCTGTCTGCGATGGCTAGCGAAATCTACGCTTCAGTGGCTAGAGTACGTGCAAATTGAAACTATCTATGAGGATAGTCCAAGGCAGATCCTCATTCATTAGATTAATTTTAAACACGATTATGCAATCGGTAAATTATTTATAACGGATGTAAATTTTCCATTTTTTCATTTTTGGGTGAAAAAAGTCCGGGCCAGGATTCTAACCAGGGATGTATTGGCTGAAGCCGCCAATGCTCTTCCAACTGAGGAATTGCTCTTCCAACTCAGTTGGAAGAGCACTGGCGGCTTCAGATCCTCATTCACCTAAGGTTCAGGTAAGTTTTAAATATTTAACGATAAATTAATTAAATCTCATCAAACGGCCCATTTTTTTTAAGCATTTTTCCTCAAAACGGTGAACTGAATAGATTTGTACCCTTCGAGCGTGTCTATCTTTCGAGGTCTTGAAACGAGACTAGTTTTGAAAAATGACAACAAAAATAATGAGAATTTTCACTAATTGGATAACATTTCAAAGCAAAGGTATAGTAATTTCCGGCGTATAATCCGCGGATCAAACAATCATTTTTAGACCCAGAAACTTCTTAAAACGAAATGTAACTTATTTTATCGCCGTAAATATTTGTCTTAAATCACTAAATAAGATTTCTGGGTCCAAATAGAATTGTTTGATCTGCGGATTATACATCGGAAATTATGGTAGAATTTTTTTAGATACAAATATCCATTTTTTTTTTTTTATTGGTCGGTAATTTTTCTTCATTTTTGCAAATAGTACGAGAAGCATAGGCGACACCACGGAATTTTGAAGAAAGAACCAGATAATGACAAGCATTCATTAAAAATTTAACTATATAGAGATCCATTTTAGCAGATAAGCCGGCCCCCTATGTAATTTACGATGTGGAAAAAATCTTTTTAAATTTTGCCAAATGCTAAAACAATAATTTAAAAATATTTAATCAATTTTAACAAAGATTATTAGTGTATTCTGCGGCAAGAGTACCTTGGTATGAGTTATAGTAATTTCTGTTTTATTTGATGACAAGCATTCCATAATTAAATAAAGCAAAAAATTCTCAAACAGCAATACTTTTTATTATAAAAAAGGAGCGAAATAACAATATAGTAATCCCCTAACATTCGCGAGTTTTGATCATTCGGGCAAAATAGAAAATGTAGAACCTTTCAGCATTCGCGAATACTTTGCACCACATTTTAAAAAGAAAAATCTTTTACATCTGCCATGACAACATTTACAAGAAAAGCATAATAAAAATTATATTTCTTTAAAATATTGGTGCGAACAGAATAGAAAAACAGTCGCCTATGGCAGCTTTGAGGACGCAATTTTGACATTCGCGGAGATATCCGGAAAACTAACCCTCGCGAATTAAAATTTCTATTGATTTTTGGATCCCATAATTTATACGTAGTAAAACTTTCTGCACCCGCTAACAAGTTACCGTAATTTCGGGTGTATAAGCCGCAGCTCAAACAATTCTTTTTCGACCCAGAATTTTTTTAAAAACAAATATAACTAGTCAGATCGCCGTAAATATTTGTCTTCAATCACTAAATAAGATTTCTGGGTCCAAAAAGAATTGTTTGATCTGCGGCTTATACACCCGAAATTACGGTAAACGATTAAAATCTCATTTTCGTACAAACGAAATGTAAATTGTTACGATACTGAATAGCATGGGACATCAAAATAGTATTAGTAATAAATACTATTTATGTTATATTAATTATAAATAACTTTCTGTATATTTTTTATGCATTTGTATGTGTTTTCTTAGTATTTAGTTTATTAACTATTATATGAATGGTATTTATTTTAGAAAATATAACAGAAAACAGCTAGGTACATTGTTTGGACTGTTTTAATTTCATTCTATCTCTAGTTAATATTTACTAAAATTCAAATACCGTAATTTCCTGCGTATAATCCGCGGATCAAACAATTCATTTTGGACCCAGAAATTTTATTTTGCGATTGAAGACAAACATTTACAGTGATCTACGAAGTTACATTCTTTTTTACACAAATTCTGGGTCGAAAAAGAATTGTTTGATCCGCGGATTATACGCAGACAATTACGGTACACTTGTAGATATCAAATTTATATTTGGAATTTTTACGTTAATTCGACATCTTTTAATTCCCTAAATTAGATTTTTGAATTTTTTGATAAAAATGTTCGTCATTTATTGGCGAAAATTTGCGGGATCAGGGTTCATATGGTTCCCATAACTTTCTATTTAAGATATTGATATCTTTTTACAGAAAAATAAATCTGGTTTAAACGCGCGAAATTGCGCCTTATTTAAAAATATATTTTCTTTTAGTAAAAGACTGGTCCAAAGAATTTCAGGTTCTGGAAATTCCAAGACCCGTATGAACCCTGGGGAGGGGGGAGGTCAGGTGCTTTCAATGGGTATTTTGCCGTATTGAATTTATGATAAGAATTGGATATTAATGGCTTTTTAAGGTTGTGTCACTTAATCAGGCATAACGATTTGTAAATGCATATATTCAGCTACAGACAATAAATCTTTAAGAGGACACTCGAGTCACTCATAAAGACCCGAAAGGTAATGTTAAGTCTATGGGGACGATATTTTTAAATATTCCGCTCAAATTTCAATATTTTTACATGATTTTTTTTTTTGCATAAGATATCTGAGGACAATCTACAGCTGGGCTAGTTTTTTCTTTTTCGATTTTGGTTACATTATTTATATTATGATAATTTCAATTTCGGAATCGATTCCAATCGGTTCCGAAAGTTAAAGATTATTTTTAATCTGGAACCAAAATTGAAAATGTAAAACGTAGCCCAGTTGTAGATCGTCTTCAGCTATCCTATTAAAAAAAATAATGTAAAAAAGTTGAAATTTGTGCGAGATATTTGAAAATAACACCCCCATAGACTTAATATTATCTTCCGGGTCTTTTTGCGTGACTAATGTATGCTCTTAAGCGAATTATTTCAGGCGAAATAACAGATGAAAGACATATTAATATAAATATTTTACAATAAAGCTTTATATTATTTGTTTCAGCACTTCTTGCAACATGATGAATTACGAAACAATGCAACAATTATTCGGCATCCTAACATCATACTTTCAAATGTTTGACAAGAAGCTTACACAATGCTCGAACAAATGATTTAAAGCAGAACTTGATGTTGATTTTGTATTTATTTGACATATGTTTCATTTAACTTTAGACAGATTTCTTAGAACTAATTACTTAAATGTGAAATACTTTTATATGTAATCATTGAGGCAAAAGGAATATGAAGCATTTTCGTACTTACAACTTTCCAGCTCGAAGGAACAAATTTGTCGATCGAAAGGAAAATACTTAAAATTCATAGGACAGTGCATTTTCATAGTTAATCTGAAACAATGCATTTTATTAGAAATCGTAAATATGAAATATGCTAATTATTTAATGCAGCTTAAAACTAATCATGCATAAACTCTTTTCAGTCTTTGCATAGGTTAAAAGTAGTATAACAATTAAAGCACGTAAAGAGGTAAAGTTTCAAAGAATTTCATAAATAACAATTAGGAATCACATCATAATTATAAAGTAGAAAAGTATTTCATGCAAAACAAAAATTTTCTATACGATACATTTTCTTCTTCTTCTTAAAATCATTGATGAGAATAACTTCACTTTTAAACTTTCAAAAAGTAATATATCATTAAACATCTGAATAGTGGTTAATGATGTATTACTTTTGGTGATTAATGATATATTACCTGGTATTGAATGAAACTTTTCCGTTGGCAAATATCCTCGCAAATCGATTGGATCGTTGAATATTATGGAATTTTCCATCTCTTTCGTTAAAAAATAAGTCGGGAGTCCAAATCCTTTGAGAAATACTGACAGGTATGCTCTGTAAAATACCTTCGGGATCAGGAAAACGAAGTCGGGGATCCAACCATATCTCTCGGAGATACATTTGGATGACATATTCCTAAAAACAAAATTAATAATTTATAAAAATTTTCAAATGCACACAAGTTAACCCTTTGTGTTTCAATGTTATGGAACAAACAACATGATTCCGGAATGCCACAATTTACCAGAAGTTTGGCATAAAAATTTTCTGTTTATTACATATGTGTCACCAGTGTCATTCAGTCATTTCAGCATTTTCGTAATGGAAGTGCCCTGCGCTGGAAACGGTTAACACAGCATTTATTTACGACTTTTCTCAGTTTAAACAGAGTTGCCAAGTTTCCTGATTTTTGCAAACCACTATTATCTTAGAGAAAATGAGGTTCTTTTCAATCGCCTAAATGTTCTAATTGAATAAAATAACATTTTCTGTATTAAAATAATGTTATCCAAAAAGCCGAAAACTTAGCAGCTCTGGTTTAATCTATATGAGCCTGCACTAGCCACTCAGAGAAACTCGAGCACTAATGTTAAACCTATGGGAGAAATCTTTATAAGTTTCTCAACTGCATTTCAGTATTTTTAACACTAGAACCACCATTAGGGGTCATTTTGACCCCTGCCAAATTCATAATAGTCGATTCGACCCAGAATCTTTTTCATAAGATTTGTTAAGTATATGCAAAGCACAAATATGCTAATTTAAAAAGTTAAATAATTATAAATAAAAATTCTGGTGTGAAACACTTTTTATAAAACTTGAGTAAAAAAGGCCGGCTGTTCTAGTGTTAACACTTTCAGAGGCACAACATTTATATTTCTAAAATGTTAAAATGATTGATTTACACCGGTATTACTGAACAATTTTATACGAAACTAGGTAAAAGCGCTTCTTTGCGTATATTATATGAAACAAGTTTTAATTCCTAAATTCTGGTAAGAATGGGGCGTTCCATTTGAATAAAATAACTTTTTCCGTATTAAAATAATGTTTTTCGAAAATCCGGAAACTTAGCAGCTCTGGTTTAATCCATAAAAGTCCGCACTAGCCACGACAGAAACTCGAGCGATAATGCTAAAGCTGTAGGAGAAATCTTTAAAAAGTTCTCGATTGCATTGCAATATTTTTAACCCTTTCAGGGTTAAAGCATTTCTGTTCCTAAATTTTAACATGATTGATTGACATCGGTATTCATGAAAACTTTGTATCAAACAAAGCAAAAGCTCTTCTTCGCGTGTATTATATGAGACAGAATTTAAATTCTAAATTCTGGTGTGAACATGACATTTTGGAATTAACATTAAGTGCTATGTAACATATACCGGTGCCCTTCAATGGTTTAAATGATTTTTTCAATAAGGTACCTGAGGTCGGTATATAATGTTGTGCGTTTGTACTGTTTCGATTTTCATTACAGCTTTTTAATATGAGGATAGTTTCACTATCAGAAACGGTTCTGACTCGTTACAAAAGTGAAAGTATTCACAATTTTAAAAAATGTAACTAAAAGTCTAAACGCACAACATTGGATACGAACGATAGGTATTTAAAGTAAATACATTTTTAATTTAAATTATATATCTACAAAGAGTGTATGCATTAAGGCATTATCCAATGAACATGCAATTCATTTAGTAAATAAATAAATAAATAAAAATATAATTCATTTCATATATTGCATTTTGTTCAATGACATTTATTTTACGAATTTTTTCAAATGATAGCAGCACCACAGTATATTATTGGACAATATGGTAGTTTGGCTGTACTATAGAGGGCGATGATCCCATATATTGAAGTTTATATCTTAAATATAACGCTATGTTAATTGGTCCAATTTTTTAAATATCCATTTTTTATAACAGTTGCATGTAATCACGCAGTCTATTTTTATGCATCTTTTGAAGGGGAACTTTAGTGTTTGGTATCATTTTCCTTTTCTATTCAACTTAATCTTGTTATTAAATTTTAATCTAAATGTTTTTTTCCACTTTTTTCTGAGTTTATGTGTGTTCGTAGCCCCAAGTTCGTATTATTTTGCTTTATCGTGGCTGATACGAAGATGAAACCACACACTATGAGCAGGTCCAAAATATTTGTCGGCTAGGTGAATCTACTTTGCTTCTACAAATTTCAATTATATTCCTTTTAATTTATTTTATCTATGTTTTAACCCCTTTACGACGGAAGCATTTTGCTTAATTTTTAATCTTTTGTCACTGTTTTTGAAAGCAGAAATCTTTCTGTAGTTGAATAGCAAAAATACTCTGGTTAAATAAGGTAAATTTTGCAATAAAAAATAACTGATGAGAATAGTGAAGGATTCTGAGCCCTTTAAAATGCACGCATACCAGTTGCTCGTCCCCAAGGGTCTACTGATATACATATATAGATTGAAAATATTATAAAACGAGCTAGAAATCTGTAAAGAACTGTCCTATTGAATTAACATTAGCTTTAATGCTTCTTTCCATGACTCTTAACTACTTTGAGAAAAAAATCGCAAATACTGAACCAAAAAATTAATAAAAGGCTGAATAAACTTTAAGATGATGTTTCTGTACTAAATTTTATGTACAGAACTATAATAATTAGAACTCGCCTATTCAGAATTTACAGGCGGTATCTGATACAGTAACGACAGGAGAAAAACAAAATAAAAACGAAACCAACGATTTCAAAGAAAACAAAATTTCAGTTCAATTCATAATTTTTTAAATAGTTAAACTGTAGGTAAGACGTTACACAATTAAAATTGAGAAAAGCAGCAGTGTGAGAAACGCTAGCAGCATCTCAACGTTAAAAAACAAGTGAATAATATTTTTGATATTTTGTATGCATTTTTTATAAAGAAAAGTTATCAATTTCACGACAGTGAAATTTAACATAATTTATCGATCTTTACATGCGTTAAGATATTAATCAGATTTATTTGATACCAGATTTATTATAACCAATACTTGAAAATTTATCCTATATGGTATGGTTAGTACATTTCTTTACAGACTTTAATGCTAATGGATAAGAATTTTATTAAAATACTTAAATTATTAGACCATGTATTCAAAGAATAAACTTTACTACAACTGTTACACATAGTTTTACACACATAAAAACTAATATTTAGTTTCCTTTTTACATGCGTTCATAATTATGTAAATACGTATCACCTATGGTCGTTATTCATTCCGTCCGTCTGTCCGCATATAACGCAGCAAAAACTACCCAACCGAATCATCTAAAATTTAAATTATATAATTTTTGCATATTTTTGTCGAGTCAGTTTAAATTTTATGAAAATCGAAAGCATAGTTTAATTACAGGGACAATCAAAATATTCCGTTAAATTACAGCCAATGGAAAAAATAGTTTCAAGTGCATTTTTATGGTGTTACACTCTTTCGAACAAAATAAAATTGATAGGCATCTATGAAGTATATACTAAAATATACATTCTTTACAATCTGTGGTGCAAAGAATATTTTTTTATTAATTTACAGGACTAGACTAAAGTATCCCATTACATAATGGTAAACGGGGAAACAATGTTTGGGGCGCGTTTTAATAACATTAAACTATCTCGCATTTTATGAAATTGATATATGTTGCTGAGGTTTAGTACAAGTTACCTCCTGTATAATAGAAAGCAGATAATGTTTACAAGGATACACAAAAGATTTTCGGATACACTTCTGTATCTGAAATACTGTATATTATTACACCAAGATCTGAATACTTTTAAAACTTACTTATAGTACGAACTCACCTCATTTACTATGCTTCACGTTCCAACTTGTTTGACTTTAAATAAGTAAATACACATTAACTATAAACTGACACCTAATTTTATTAGCTATGAAAATATTTCAGTGCCCGAAGTTTATATTTGTAAATTATATTAAATATTACATGGAAAAATGCATTTTAAACACAACTAAAATTTGCATTATTTAATTTTGAAAAAAAATAGCAGGTAGAAATGGCAAGCATAATTATTTTATATGTACCTGGGCAAAATAAAAGACCTGTCCGCAAATAATTGTTTTATCGTTCGTGGAAATAACAAAAACAGAATTTCAAAAACAACGACTGTAAATTGAAAATCAATTAATGTCGGTTTTGAAGAGCGCATATTCAATTTAAAATTGACGGAAGTTCTAATTTAAATAATTTCATTCTGTTTTTTTTTTATATTCAAAATTGTATGATTAAAAAAAATGAAGAACAAAAAATCAATTTTCTGAATGCTTAAAACTAGTCACTCTCCTTAATCGTAAATAGATGCAAATGAATTTTTACCCCGGTGTAATTTTTTTTCATATTTTACAATAGAATTTAACAATTCCATATTATATACCGTAATTTCGGGTGTATAAGCCGCAGATCAAACAATTCTTTTTCGACCCAGAATTTTTTAAGAAACAAATATAACTAGTTAGATCGCCGTAAATATTTGTCTTCAATCACTAAATAAGATTTCTGTGTCCAAAAAGAATTGTTTGATCCGCGGCTTATACACCCGAAATTACGGTATATATTAATTCTTTAAATACAATTGCCCCTAAAATTAACTATTTACTTCTCACTACCTTCTTTAAAGGCCTAAAAACTTTTTATTAAAATATTACCGTAATTTCGGGTGTATAAGCCGCAGGTCAAACAATTCTTTTTCGACCCAGAATTTTTTAAGAAACAAATATGACTAGTTAGATCGCCGTAAATACTTGTCTTCAATCACTAAATAAAATTTCTGGGTCCGAAAAGAATTGTTTGATCCGCGGCTTATACACCCGAAATTACGGTATGTCTTCTTTATATTTACAGTATCGATGATATCCATATAAAGAAATATATTAAACCTTTCGTGGGAGGTGACATATATATGGGCGTGAAATAGGTATGTCCCACGTAATTTAAATTCCCAAATGCAATAATGTATATGGACTGGAAATAATATTGGGATGATTTAAGAAAAGAAAAAGGGATTTCATTAAGGCATCAGTTAGGTGGCGGATTTGTTGAACAAGGAGCTGCTTTTCATTCAACGGCGTGTTGTCACTTGTATATCTTGCAGAAAAATCTGATTCAAAGACACAAACACAAACTCTTTCTGGCTATCTTTCATTTGTTGCAACATTTCTGGCAAGAAAAAAAACTGATATAACAGCGAGCTAATACGCCTATCCACACAAGTTGTGAGAAAAAATTTAGTTCTATAAGAAAAATATTGAAGCTTTGCAATGATTGCTCATAAATCCTGATTTAAATCCTATCGATAACTTATGGGAATATCTAGTAAGGTGATTTTATAAAAATGGAAGGCATTTTGCTTCAGAATCGGAACTCAGATCTACAAATGAAGATAAATAGTATAAAAACAATCCCGAACTGCGTCAAAATTAATGATGTCGAGGAATGATGGAATGTTTGAAATCATTAATAGGTGAGTGCCTAATGCATTAAATATGTATTTCTTTGGTTACTATATTAAATTTACTTTAGTGTCCTTAAAGTTTTTAAACAGGCAAAAATAGTGTTCTTTTTGTACAATACTTTATCTTCATAGTAAAATATTCACAGTTGAATTTTATTGTCTTTTTTATTAGCTTTTCAGGTTGATGATACATAGTATAAGAAAAAAAGATTCATTTGTTTGGAAATTTAGGAAAATAATTTAAATTTTTTGCTGTCCTTACAGCCTTTACGCGCGGTGTATGTGACTTTAATTCTCTTTAAAAAATTTCTGGTTAGAAACGTATTTAACCTAAATCAAAATAACTGACATTTTACGGAAGTTGAGTTGAAGGTATGCAATGGCTGTTCGGAACAAACCACTCATCAAAAGAGTGTTTTCTGAAAAAGGTTTAAAGTTACGTTTCTACCAAATCATTATCATCACTTCTGAAACGTAAATATTTTTTTAATGAATAATGTTTGATTTTGATTGTTTAAGAACATTGATAATTTATTTTTTAACAATTTTTTTCTTCCGATTTCCTTTAGATATTTTTTTTCTACTAGCTACACGACCATTGTAATCTATTTTTCTGTGAATCCTTTATGCATAAGTACTTCTTCTTCTTCTAGGAAATTTTATGTAACAATTTTTGCAGCAATCATTTTGATATATTTTTTGTTATTTCTCAAATGACTTTTCTCTTGAGTCTGGAATTGAGAAATCTTTTTCTTCCTTTTCCCATTTTATTTGCATTTCTCCAATCTTTTAATTCTTTTGGATATTTTTTGAATGTACCTATTACTGGATTGAATTTTCTTTGCAAATACTTCAAAATTTAAAGAAAATTTTACCTTTTTTTAAATTTACAAATTTCAGAATTTTCAAAAAAGTTTCAATTCTGAAGCTCATTTTGATAATAAGTTTGTTTATCTTTAGTTTCAAATGAAGTTTCTTAAGGTAACAAAACTTTTGTATTGATTCATTTAAAAGAAAAAAAAAGTTGTTTAAAAAAAAAAAAAAAAAAAAAAAAAAAAAAAAAAAAAAAAGATACTGATTTCATAAAATCACAATTTTATGAGATCTATGCACAATTTTGTGACACTGAAATTTATAACTTCTACATAACAGTTATGCTAGTTAAAATATTACTGTCTCGTAGCTTTTATTTTTTGCGTAGTATGTCTCTTAACATGTACGAGTACTTAATCGTTCTTGAAACAAAAACATGCTTGAAGGAGAATTTAATATTTTTATTTTGGTTTTACTGTAAATGATCTGTGAATGAAGGCTGGTGAATTGTTTCTTTTTATTTTGTGAGCATAACTATCACCAAACTAGTTGAAACTTATTCGTCAAACGTAGCAGTTGTGGTGCGTGTCAACTAAAACTAGTTTTATGAATATTCATATCTTGGTGCAATAGGTATTGAAACTTATTCGCCAAACGTAGCAGTTGTGGTGCGTGTCAACTAAAACTAGTTTTACGAATATTCATATCTTGGTGCAATAGGTGTTGCACTCTTATGCAAAAATGCATGAATACAAAATTCATTACGATTATATATATTAAATTCAATAATATGGGAACAATATGACTCCATCTTCAATATCACGTAATCACCATGCCAATCTAGAATTATTACTTACCATGGGATATCATCGAATTAGTTACACAATATTGGATTTTAAAAGAATAATCACCAAGGTATTCTAGAATCATTGTCTATCATGTGATATCAATGGATTTATTGCATATGATTGGATTTAACAGAATGCAAAAACTGTTATTAATATCTTTTAAGTTTTAATTCGATTTCTATAAAATTTGAAATGACTCGACAAAACTCTGCAACTAGTGTATATATTTAATTTCACACCATTCTGTTGGATAGCTTTTACACTGTTATATGCCGCCAGACGGACGGGTGGACCAGACGATTATTATAGCTACTACATATTTACCTAACTGCGAATGTACTTAAAAAGAGAGAAAATAATAATCAAATTATATATATATATATATATATATATATACAGTGGCGTAGCTACGTTTTTTGGCGCCCGGGGCAGGAAGCAATTTTGCGCCCCCCCTCCCCTCTGTAAAAAAACTGCACATTATTTTTCTTCAAAACGAAAAAGTGCCTTTTTGGCTTATACCGGAAGGAAAAGGCAATTTCACTCTTCCTTCGTTTTAAGGATTCATCTAATTTTACTCAAAACACGAAACTAAAATGTGTGGAACCGAATTAAACAAAAGATTTCTATTTTAAAAAAAAATAAAAAAATAGAAGTCTTACAAGAAAGGTCTCCATACGGGAATACTCAGAAAAATCTGAAAAAATTACAGAATGTTCTTCTCATATAGTTATATATGTTTATAAAAAAAATTTCGGCGGAACTTCCTTATAACGTTTGTAAAAAAATAATAAAAATTTCGTTTATTTGGCGATTTATCTCCGGTTGGCGAAAAAACGAAATTTTGAAAAATACGTTTTTACGCTTCGAATACTTTTTAAAGAAAAAACTTTCTATGTTCAATTTATTTAAATAAGTTTAGTTTTGCATTTTTACTTTACTTTAAGTGTAATTTTGTCATATACGTTTATATGTACTTATAACAAAATGAAATTAATATATTTTATCATTTAAAACACAATTTAAATTGATTAAAATTGTTCCAAATTGAAAAATACACTGTTAAAAATCTGCTGCATTTTGTTGCAACGCAGTCCCTTGCTTGTATAGAAAACTGTTACTTGGCCGTGAAATGGAGCTTTCTCATTGGTTGGAATAGAGATATTATATACAAGCGGTGGAGTGCGTTGCAGCAAAATGCAGCGGATTTTTAACAGTGTTGCACAAGCTACAACACCGCTAAAAATCTGTACCATTTTCTGCAGCGTCACTCCACCGCTTTTATAGAAAACGATCAATTCACCGTGCTATGGAGCATTCTCATTGGTCAGAAGAGAGATATTCTCTAAAAGTAGTGGAGTGACGTTGCAGTAAATGCTGCAGATTTTTAAAAGTGAAGTCAATTAAAATCAATTTTCAGATTCGTTAAAATCGTCTGCTTTGGCGAGGAAATGCACTGCTCGCCAAATCCCGCGTCGCTTTCAGCTTTTCACGCCAATTATTCCAAACTATTTTATTTTTTTACATATCTAATAATGTAATTCCGCCGCTAATTTTCACTGAATTTGAATGAGAATTTAAAATATTTAGCAAAATGTTCATGTTTATGATTGTTATTTTAAGTCTATGAGAGTGGATAAATCCTTATGAGCAACATTGAAAATAAATTTCAATAAATAAATAAATAAAATAAAAAATACATTTGCTGAAATTCCTAAAGAAAAAAAAAAAAAAAAAAAAAAAAAATCAACAGCTTTAAAACGGCAGCTACAATAGGTTTTCAAATTATTATACTCATTGCTATACTTATCCATTTTTAGCTCTCAGGCTATCAAAGCTTGAGAGCTTATGTGCCCGCCCGTTTTGTATGTATGTACGTACGTACGTACCTATGTAACGCGATAAAACTCATGATTAAAATATTTAATTTGCTTCAAATTTTGGATATCTGCTTATTGTGATAAGACGCTTCCCTGATTAGTTTTGGGAGTCCTTTGGGTAAGAATAAGGGAGTAACGGGGGCTAATATCCCCTGTTAATTTAGATAAATGGGTTTTTCTTGCTGAATTATAAGATTTCATTCAAATTTTGGATATAGAACCATTCTGATTAGGCGCCTCAATGATTGGCTTTTGGTTTTCATTGATTAAGTATAAAGGGGGGGGGAGTATTGGGGGTAACCACCTTATAAATTTAAGTAAATGGGTTTTTTAAGCATAATTTATCGATCAGCTTCAAATTTAAGATATAGGATCATTCTGTTGAGGTGCCTCTTTGATTAATTTTGGGAGTTCTTTGGGTAAGTGTAAGGGGGGACCGGGGGCTAATCCTCTCTGTTAATTTATACAAATGGATTTTTCATGCTAAATTATCAGATTTCATTCAAATTTTAGATATAGGATCATTATGATGAGACAACTCTATGATTAGTTCTGGGTGTTCATGGGTTAAGTATAAAGGAAAGAGGGATATAGGGAATAACCTCTTCCTTAATTTAGGTAAATGGGTTTTTTACATAGAATTTACCGATAAGCTTGAACTTTTGGATATAAGCTCATTCTGATAAGGCGCTTCCCTGATTTGCTTTGGGGATTCATTGATTAAGTATAAAGGGGAAATCTGGGGGCTACCCCTCTTAATTTAGGTAAATGGCTTTTAATGCAGAATTTATCGATTTGCTTCAATTATTGGATATAAGTTCATACTGATAAGACGCTTCTCTGATTAGTTTGGGATTCTTTTGAAATGTATAAAGAGACAAACGGGCGATTACCCCACCCCATAAATTAGATAAATGCGTTTTTATCCAAAATTATCAGAATCATCCGATATTAAATTTTGATGTAGGTTCTTTTTGATAAGGTGGATCCCTGAATAGTTCGAGGGTGTAATAGTGCAGTATAAAGGGAAGAACGGGGGATAAACGCTCTTAAATTAAATAAATGGGAATTTACGCAGAATTATCCGATTTGCTTCGAAATTTCGTTATAGGTTCATTATGATAAGACGTATCCATGATTAGTTTTGGGGGTTCAATCATTAAGTACAATGCATGGAAATGGTGGAGCTAATCTTCCTCTTAATTTTTTTTCGAGGGGCATTATTCCTTAAAAAAATACGACTGTAATATATAATTAGTGTGAATAGCGTGGGAGCTCGATGCCATCAGTTTAACTGGGCGATATTCTTTTTATTTTACTTTCTTCTATCTTTACAAGAAGAAAATATTCGATTCGTGAAAATTTTCGAATTCCTGTTTTTGATGGATTTACACGATTTAGGGGTCAAAGATTCCAAAAAACTTGTTTTTGGAAATGTCTGTCTCTGAATCTGTCTGTCTATATGTGATGCAAATTTTGTGGGCGCTATATCGCAAAGACTAATGCACAGAATTGAATAAAAATTATTCAGGTAAGTCCCTGATATAATTTAATGCTGATTAGTTTTTGGTGTAAATCGCTCAACAGGTGGCGCTACTATGCTGGATTTTTTAACGATATACGGAACAGCCATATAATTTAAATAACTAATGCACATATTTCCATCAAACTTCAGATTCAGTTAATCTATGATATGAATTGATGCGGTTTATTTCTGGACCATTTGCAAATCTGAAAAATTGTGTCAAGGTAGTCCAGAGCAAATCCTGATGCACATAATGCTCATATTTCTAATTTTTAAAATAATTTTCTGAGAACATTAATTAAAAACATGATTTTTTTAATCCTACGCACATCTGAACCTGATTCCACAATCAAAGTGAAAGAAATTAACAATTTTCACTAATCAGAATAAATTATGAAAACTAATTAAGATATTGATCTAAAAATTTCAGAGCCCATGTAGAAAATCATTTTGCACCTGTGTATGAATTTTTGGAAACTCCGACGGTAATTTTTCTTAATTCCTTTTAAAAAAAACTGACAGCGACAGTTAAAAAGTTCGGAGAAGAAAACCATATTTATTAAAAACGAATATTCATTAAAAACCGAACTAAAAAGAGATATTTTTCCAGCCAACTTCCTCCGCATTTAGTATCCAAAAATTGATGGATCGGCGATTATATGACATGTATACGATCAACTTAATTATTAAACGTTTCCAAATGCTAAAAACATGATTTAAAAGTATTTTATCAATTTATTCGAAGTTTATAATTATGTTCTGTAGCAAGCGTCTCGTGCCATGTGTTACGGTTTATCCCCTTCATTTACATTTCAGAGAATGTTTTCCCAATTATAGGCTAATTTTACAATCATTATCGAGCATTAAAGGCGCATTCTTTTCTCAGGCCACATTTCTAAAAGAATTGCTTCATACAACTTAACTTGCGATTTTTTTGCAGTCTTTAGTTTCTTCTTCCAGAGTGCAGGGGGGCGCATATTCACGCTCTTAAAACGAAAGAGTGGATTTGGCTTCTCAGGAAAGAGCTGTAATTTATTGGATCGTAAATCAGTTGTTTTTTAAATGCTTTACTCATCTTGATTCAGATTGTTTAAAAACAACTCACTCATTTGAGTTGTTTCAACTCTTTATGAGAAGCTGCCTTTCAAAACGTGAGATGAACGAATTTTGGCGCAACTTGAGTTATTTTTTGGTTGACATTTTAAGAGAGCAGTCTGGTTTTCGACCCTCTTACAGTTTTTAATTCTACCATCGACCGCCAGGGGACATTTTTATTTGAGGTTTTATGGACCCGATATCTGCAGATTTTTTTTTCTTTAAACTCATTTCACGATTCGCTTTGGTTTTTCCGACGCGTGCGCAGTGCACCTACTATACGGGGACGTAGGCAGTGGAGACCAAAATCAGTCATTCGTAATGAGCCAATTGTCAGATATAGGCATGTTCCAGAGATTAATTTTGATGATCAAAATTTGATAGCAGGTTTTTAACGGTTAGAGATGAGTGCATAGCGCGTCCGATATACGCTGCCAAAGACAGTAGAAAGCTGTCCCAGTGATTCATTTTGAGAGATTCGTTTTTTGTCAATTGTTATTTTAATATGAGTAAACCATTTTTGCAGTTCGTTCGAAAAAATCGACGATTGGCTCTGCTAGTATACAAATGAAAAATGATTTTTGGCTTACAGAAATGCGACCTCAAGTCCCAACAGGTCTTTTGATTTATTACCTGAAGGCTAGACAGTTAGAAACCTCCATAAGGGACTGACAAATACAGATCATTTCATAACATCCTCCTCTCCCGCTCCTCCTCACAAACACTCCTTCACCGAAGTTCTTCAAAGTATTCACATACACACAAAAGAAAATATCAACAATTCATATTTATTTTCAAAGTATGTTTCTGTTCAAAGCTTCTCTCAATTTCGCGCCCCCTTTCTAATCATTTTGCGCCTTAATCCAGGTACACAATTATCTTATGTACCAAGTGGCTTGAACCATCACTAAAAACATTTACAGAAGCTTTTTTCATTATTTGGGTATTACTAAAGAAAACATCCGCACACAAATTAAATCAACAATTTTTATTTTAAAATTATGTGAGATAATTTAGTTTAACCTCCCTCAATTTGGCGCCCTTTAGCCTCGGCGCCCGGGGCGGCCGCCCCCCTTGCCCCCCCTTAGCTACGCAACTGTGTATATATATATATATATATATATATTACTCATTAAATTTATCAATATGCAAAAAATCAGAAGAAAAAAATAAAACACAATCCTGTAAAAAGGGATTTTAAGCTCATTCGAAGTTCTTGTATAAAAATTAAGGTGCAGGGTTCGTACGGGTCCTGGAATTACTTTGGTACTTCAACAGGTTTCCACAACCAGGAATTTCTTTGGTACCAATATTTTGTTGTAGAAGCTCTTTCATTAAATAAGGCAAAATTTTGCGCGTTTGAAATATATTTATTTTTCTATTAAAAAATACCGTGATTTCGGGTGTATAAGCCGCGGATCAGACAATTCTTTTTCGACCCAGAATTTTTTAAGAAAGAAATGTTACTACTTAGATCGACGTAAATATTTGTCTTCAATCACTAAATAAGATTTCTGGGTCCAAAAAGAATTGTTTGATCCGTGGCTTATACGCCCGAAATTACGGTACGAACACCTGAAAAATAACGGTATCCTTGCGAACCAAGTTGTATGAAGAATTGTTAATATTTTCGCTTTTGCATACCCATTGAAAATCAATTCTCTTCTCCACTGCTTAGGCCTAATTGTAATCTTATATTTTGTCCTTATAAAACAATTAAACATCATTTCTTCGAACAAAATAGTCGAAGAAATTCATGGACAAATGTGTATAAATAGATCACTCTAGCCAGAAACACACCCCGGATCTTTCTGTATGGCATGCTAGAAATTTAACAGAGACGTAGTGTTGCTTGATTTATTTTCTCTCTGGTAGGCAAACAACACTTCGTTCTTCGTTAGAGTGGTCCATCATTGCTTGAAGCAGATTTTCGATTAGCAAAGAATTCAAAACGCTTGCTTAGAAAATTTGTGGGAAAGCATTTTTGTTGAAACGGTACATTTGCAGCTCATTTTTCAGACATGTTGTCGAGACTGACATTTAAAGAATCCTGCATTTTTAAATAGGAGATTTAAACATTATAAAACATTTAAAAAACATAAACGTTTTTTTTAAATATTTGTTAATTTTAACTTATTGAAAAAACAGAAATTACTTCTAGTAAAACTTGTGAAATTACCTGAGTAAATAGACGTATTACTTATCAAAATCGTTTTAAAATTTCTGTTTTATTTTACATTAAACAATTTTCATTTTGAAAAGTGAAAAAGTTTTGTAACCAAATAAATTGATGATCTTTTGAAATTCACCTTTTTAAATTAATATTGATCAATTAACTTGGAGTAAATTGTAGGTGTTAATGATTTTAAATTTGTATGTAAAAGTGCTTTTAATACAATAAATATAAGGCTAAATAAATGTGTAATTTAACAAATTTTAATCTCTCTGTCGAGTTACAAAATTTAACTTTTCATGAAAATTTCATCATATCTCTTTAAAATTTACATGTGTTTTTAACATTCTTCATTTGTTTGTTTAGCCAAAACAGCAATGGCATATATAGAAATAAAATGTGCTTCTATAAGCAAAGCAATTTTTAGATGTAATGATATTAAATCACACCATAGCATAGCTGCCAACGTGTACGGATTTATCCTACCACTAAAATTAAATATAAATTTCTATCTTGCTTCATAGTTGGAAATCGCTAGATATTAGGTGATTAGGTGAAATTTTCTGTTAAATTTTAGTGGTAGGAAAAATCCGTACAATTTGGAAGCTATGCCTTAGAGATTGTTGCCTTAATAATTAAAAAAGCACAAATAAATAAAACTTTTAACAATTAAAAAAAATTTAGTTCTTCATAAGTACAGCAATTTTCGATTTTACTTTCTAATAAAATGTGCTATTTAGAAATAAAAGAAAACTGTTATGAATTATCTTGTAAAGTTTCAAACTTTCCCGTTTGAAATTAAATAGGTAATCATTTTCCTTTAAATATTTCGCATAAATAGCTACAATTAATTAATTTTAAAAACATAACTGTAAAAACATTAACTAGAAAGACGCTAAAAATATGCTAAAAATTACACAAAAAATGTTTGAATCATCACTGAATTTTTAAGTAATGGGCAATGGATCTAATTTGTCAAAAGCAATATAAGTTTCATCTAGTTTAAAAACAGTCCAAATTTTAAACTTTAATAATTCGCTAAATAACGTATTCTTTATTTGATACTAAATAGAAGCACAGTCTAATCTATCTTGGAATATTTTAATCAGGAGTTCTGATGTAACTTAGTTTAAACATATCATTCTAAAATTATGTCAATAATTTTTTTTTCATATCGTCTAATGTTAACACTATAAACTCCATTGTCGCCGCTGAAGCGATATCATCTTTCCGAGCAAAATTTGCTTTTGGCACCAGTAATAAAGGAGAATAAAATTTGCCTTTTTTTTAATCAGATCATTTTTGGAATTGCATACTTTGAAAGAAACTTCTTTTTAAAAAGTAATGCCGACAAAATAAAATTTGTGTGATAGACGCCGGAGTCCACAGGGTTAAATATCATAAGAAGAAAAATTGGTTTCCTTTGTTCATAGCAATTTTTATGTGATATACATTTCCGTGAATGAACGTTAAGTGGAAATATAGAACAAATAACCATCTGAAAACACGTAATGTCATAACGAGCTGTACGCTGCCATTCGGGCGTTCCATTTGTGATTTATAACGTAATCAGTAATTTCAAATATACAGAGTGTCCCAAAATACTTCGTGTACAAACTTTGAGGAATGGTAGATAACATCATTTAGAACCACAATTACATAGAAATGCATGGGCGGAAACGTCATCCTCACTTGTTAACCCTTTCACAGACAATGGTATATCTACGAAACTACAAATTTTTTAATACAAAATGAACATTGACACCAGAATTTTAATAAGATTTTTTTCCAATTACAAAGTATATGAAATGTATTTTTTTCTGCTTTAAAAAGCGCATTTTCAGCGATTTCTGATGTCAATCATATTTTTCCACATTTTGGCAATTTCTAATAGCTACTGAGATACTTGATTTTAAGGAAGCATAATTTTAAATTTAATACTAAATGAACATTGACACCAGAATTTTAATAAGATTTCTTCCAATTACAAAGTATATGAAATGTATTTTATTTTCTGCTTTAAAAAGCGCATTTTTCAGCGTTTCAGCGATTTCTGATGTCAATCATATTTTTCCACATTTTGGCAATTTCTAATAGCTACTGAGATACTTGATTTTAAAGAAACATAATTTTAAATTTAATACAAAATGAACATTGACACCAGAATTTTAATAAGTTTTTTCCAATTGCAAAGTACATGAAATGTATTTTTTTCTGCTTTAAAAAGCGCATTTTTCAGCGATTTCTGATGTCAATCATATTTTTCCACATTTTGGCAATGTTTAATAGCTACTGAGATACTTGATTTTAAAGAAACATAATTTTAAATTTAATTTAATATTAAATCATTTCTTGTAATTTTTTCTGTGTAGCAAAGCATTCTACACTGCTTTCTGCATTGTGTCATAACTGTGTCTTTGTGTTTCTTTGAGCTTTTCACGGACAAATCACTTCCATTGCTAAAATGTAGAAAAAATATGATTGACATCAGAAATTGCAGAAAAATGTATTTGCAAAGAAGAAAAGCCAGACATTTCACATACATAATAAATGGAAAAATTATATTAAAATTCTGGTGTCAATTTTCATTTTGTATTAAAAAATTGTAGTTTCATATACAAACCACTGTCTGCGAAAGGGTTAACAAGACGTTTCCGCCCATGCTTTCCTATGTAATTGTGGTTCCAAACGATGTTCTCTATCACCCCTCAGTTTATACATGAAGTTCTGGGACACCCTGCATATTTTACGAGCTTACAGTCGAAAATATATTGTAAATTCTATGTGTTGTAAAAATATAATAAGTAGAATATGTTGCAACTTTAAAGGAACAAACCATAAAGAAATGTTGATAAACATTAAACAACTTCATGAAATTTCACTGTTCTATTGAACTTTACGTACGGAGTGACTTGAGACTTAAATTAACAAGGTTCAAACCAGATATGCTGTTTCTGAGCAAAACAATGTTATAAATTGTATTGTCTTTTAAACTGATTTTGTTGAACAAAGAAATTATTAGTAAACGCATTTATCTGTCCTTAATGTGAAGTTTTTTGTAATTATACTATATGATTACTTATTATTTGCAAGTATTCACATTAGGAAAACCAATTACTAATTTCGTATGTTTTGTACAAAGTTCATTCCTTTTTCCTTCTGATAGATTATACAAAACGAGTTTGGTTGCCGCTGAGGTAAACAAATGGCATATTGCAATTTGTTTCTGTCTAAATAGGTTTGTTTACTCTTCAAATGTGAAAATACAAAAAAGTTGTTGTCTTGAGAAATCTTTTTTAGCACTTTCCAACAAAGTTGAAAAGTGCTTATGCATTCGGTTTGTCTGGCCGTCTGTCCGTCTGTCCGTCTGTCCGCGCTCTAACTCCCGTAAATATACTCGGATTGCTATGAAATTTTTATACATTATTGAGGTTTACCCTAGCACGAACCCTATTGAAAATGAATTATGTACCATGATTAGTTTATCTACAGAGAGAATCAAAAGTTTCCCTTTACATTACGGCCTATGGGGAAAAATCGTTAATATACTCGGATTGCCATGAAATTTTAGGACGTTATTGACGTTTACCCTAGAACGAACCCTATTGAAAATGAAGTTTCTACCATGATTAGTTTATCTACAGGGCGAATCAAAAGTTTCCCATTACATTACGGCCTATGGGGAAAAATCGTTAACATACTCGGATTGCCATGAAATTTTAGGACGTTATTGACGTTTACCCTAGCACGAACCCTACTGAAAATGAAGTATCTACCATGATTAATTTATCTACAGAGAGAATCAAAAGTTTCCCATTACATTACGGCCTATGGGGAAAAATCGTTAATATACTCGGATTGCCATGAAATTTTAGGACGTTATTGACGTTTACCCTAGCACAAGTGCTATCGAAAATGAAGTTTCTACCATGATTAGTTTATCTACAGGGTGAATCAAAAGTTTCCTATTACATTACGGCCTATGGGGAAAAATCGTTTCAAAGGAATTTTAAAGATGTTATACCCTGTCAAACATATTAAAATATGCATTCTATAAAATATAAGGTGAAAATGTAGCTATTATTCATTTACAGGGCCACACAAAATAATTCCATTAGATAATGGTAAAAGGGGGAATTGTGTGTGACATATTTTAAATATATTAAGCTTTTTCATGTATAATAAAATTGATATATGTCACTGAAGCTTAATATAAATTATACGCTACTGTCTTGCATAATATGAAGTACATAGCATTTACAGGGCCACACAAAAGATTCCAAATAGTTTTTTCTTTCCGAAGTACCGTATACGTGTCCGATGATGGCTGATGGAGGGATGAAATGCATTTTAATTATGATATTCGCGTTTATATTTCGCTAAATATATGCACGTTATATGGTGTGTATAAATGTTATAGTTGATATACAGGGCTACCCAAAAGAGCTCACCAACGTTACTGAATATGAGCGTAAATTATTTAAACGTGGTTCTTAAATAAGCTATGCATTTTTACGCTGAGCTGCATTCAATTTACTAAGAAATGTTTGCAGAATATAGATAAAGGGATTATACAGGGCCACGCAAAGAATTCGGTACATGTACGCCTATGAATGATGATTTATGAGAATGTGATTTCAGTTGTTTTAAAATGTTTTAGTTTACAATAAATTTTAGCCTAATGCTGAGGTGTAATAAAGGTACAATGTAAACTACAGGGCTGAACAAAAGTATTCAAGTATGTTTCCATCTAATAGTATGAATTGCTGAAAAAGAAATTTCAAGCTACTGGGTATTTTTTTGCTAAGCTAAATTTTCCCATTATATGAACTGTCATATGAAATACAGGGCTGTTCTAATGTACTGGAATACACATTTGGGTATATTTGGCTATACACTGATATTTCCCTAAATAACAAAGTTTTGTTAAAGATTTCATTAAGTGTTGGAAAGTGCTTCATAATCTATGCTTAACGCATGATTTTTCTTACTTTTTTAATTATCATTTGGGTGATATTCAAAGTACAGGAAAAATATTTGCCAGATATTTTGAGGTCTATTATCATCCGTAATCATTTATCATGGCTATATACGGTGAATGACATCAAAAGGATTCATACAAATCTAAAAATATTTTATTCGTTCCATTTATTACAAGTGTGTCGACAGCATATTATGAGGACATATTCAGGATGCCTATTAAAGTGCTGTCCATATCTAGCGCCAAACTGTGGAGTTAGTGTTTGATTTAGTATGAAGCAATGTCTTACATGCAAAAATAACTTTATTAAATTCTTTGAAATTTAATTTTTTATATCCATATACCAGTATAAATATGCCACTAATTGCATGCAAAAGTTGCAGAAATGTCGCATCACAAGACAGGTATACATTTGCAAATAAAGCAACCACATGTATGCGAGGTGCAGTTTATTTTAATTAACACATTCGCTGCGGATAACTCCGCCCTCTGTGTTAAATGAATGGGAATTTCACGCACTAGCACGTGAGCGGCAGCGAATGTGTTAAAAAAACAAAAACAAGTTAAATATGCACCATATGTTAGCTTTATACTTGGTTTCTTTTAACTTAAAATTCTGTTTGTTTGTTTGTGCATGGCAGTCAAACCTTGTTACTCATTTTTCACCGAATTCCTCTTGACATAGAGCTCTGAAGTTTAGAATATAAGCGTAACCTTGAGAGCAGTACATGTATTGGGCACTGATTCTGTATAATCCGATCTCTAAGGGGGTGAGCAATGAGATAGATGTCATATTGAAAATTATAAAAAAAATCACCATACCTAATAATCCAATTAAAATGAAATCTTGAAACTTGACATGACTATAATATAATTAAAATTAGTAAAAACGTGTTTTGAAGTTTTTTATTTTTTTATTTTTACGACTAATAAGGCAAAGGGAGTCCTCTGCGCTCTCCGCTTTTGAAAGATATCGCAAAAACACCACTTAAGGTTAAATTAAGACTGTTAAAGTTAACACTACTTAAACTTAATGGTCACTCAATTATAGTTTGAAATTCTATGGAGAAATCGGTATCACCTTCAACAATGAGTGTTTGTCGAGAAGTACTAATGGCAGAGTTACCACAATAATGCCAAATTTTAACCAACTTTGCGAAATATCGCCGAAATTTTCAGTGCATTCAATATATATGCGTGTATATATTCTACAATTTAGGTAATTTTAATTGAAGCGTGTTTTTTAAAACTACATATTTATTTTTATTTTATTGTTTTACTCCAAATACTCTTTATTTCATTTTAATCATACAGTTACCGGCAGTAAAAAAAATAAGAAAAGAATTTTACTTATAATACTGGTGTATTTTTATTATTTCATGTCCTTATTTATGAATCTCAAATTCTAGAAAAGTTTATTAAAAGTGAATCTGCATTTAATTTTCTAAACAATCATGGTGAAATGCAGCTTTCGAAGTTATTTAAATAAATAAAAATTATCATTACCCGAAAAAAGATTACCATTATCAAAATTATCCTTCAACACAGTCTGGAATAAGTATTCCTCCCCCATATATAGGTACATGATTGTTAATCACATTGTGATTTTGTTTGTATTAGATGAGAAATTTAATTAATGCTGAATTAAACATATAATTTCTCTTTATATTCAAAATGAAACGAAAACAATGTTGAAAATTAAAATTAACCCTCATAAACTATAGTTCCTTTCTTGTTTGATAATGACGGCAATTAAGATCTTGGATTACACAAGCAGCTACAATAACCCAGTTCCACGTTACCAATCAAGTCTTAAGAGAATGCTACAGTGTATTGATTTTCTTGGGAAGAACAATCATTTTTAAAGGGAGTTCTTTATGTCAGTTACTGTTACTTCAGAAATAAACATTAAGCTTTATTAAACATTACGGCTACGCAACGTACTTAAAAAGAGGTCATTCAGATCTTTGTGAAAATTAGGTAGTTATAATTTTAATAATCCTTGGCCAACATGTGTTTGCAAATGATACAGATTAAATTTTATTTCGCCGTTATCGATCTGCATAACATCTACATAAGAAATTTGTATTCTGAAATTAGTTTATTTTTATCAAGAATAGTTACATATAAGGAAGAATAAAATATTAATGCATTCGAAAAAGTCCATGTATTTATATTCTTATCCATTATACATTTTAAAATTTTTATTTACACAAAAAGAGCCATTGTCTCATCCACGAGATTTTACAATAGTGGACTAAATATTAAAGAAAAAATTCAATTCTCTGTATAATAATGGACATTTGATACATAATCCTTGGCCAATGTTTTTTTTTAATTTACGCAGATTAAGATTTATTTCACTGTTATCTATCTCACAACATCTACATAAGAAATTTGTATCCTGAAATGAATTTAATATTACCAAGAATAATTTCATACGAGTAAGAATAAAATGTTAATACATTCTGCACTAGTACACATATTCATCTTTTTATGCACTACATTTTTTTTCTTTTTATTTATACAAGAAAAACAATTGTCTCGTCTTTCATATTTTAAAATGTTCCATTAAATAAAATATGTACTGAGATTAATATGGACATTTGATGCATAAATCTTGGCCAACATGTGTTTTCAAACGATGCAGGTTAAGTTTTATTTCATCGTTATCGACCTGCATAACTTCTAGATAAGTGTATATTGAAATGAATGAATTTTACCAAACATAATTACGTAAGAGAAAGAATTAAATATTAGTACATTCTCGGTTAGTCCATGTATTTAACTTCTTCTCCATTGCTTTCTTCTTTTTATTTATACAAAAAAAAAATCCTTGTCTCATCTTCAAGATTTTAGAACATTCCACTAAATGTTAAAGAACAAAATCAGTATGGAGGATAATAATGGAAATTTGATGTATTTTTAATTTACAGCTCAATTATGAGCAAGTTTTTAATATAACATTGACATTTTTAACGTATTTTTATTTTTTATTTAGATAGTACATAACGCCCAAGGTAAAAACTGTGTCAAATGCAGGCTAGATTACAGCTATGCTACATAAACTATTCTTAATTATTTATGTGGATTATCAGTAATTAAGCACTAGGTGAACCACAAAAATTACTTTTCATTAATTTATGTTGTTCCAACAAGAAATTGACGAAAAAAGTGTTCCAGGCCATAAATTCTATAATGGTTTGCAAAAATTAAAAATAATGTACTGAAAATTAAAAAATTCTTAAAGATATTTGTTTATTCAAAATTTTTCATGCGTTCATATTTTTTAACTATTTTACTCTGTTTTTTATTATTCATTAATTAACCCTGGAGAAGATGCGCCTACCCAGGGTAGAAATGGTTTTAATTTTGTCACCAATAAAATCAAATTATAACCGTAATTTTATTTAGGCGGAGACAATACTTAAAAATTTTGCGATAAAATAAGTTGAAGATTACTTTTAAAAGATAATTGATTGCAATTGCAAAAATCATGCGCACTCCGGGTCAAAAAGACCCGGCGCGTGTACTCCCGGGTTAAATGAACATTTTAAATAGTTATAAAATCCTTGTTTTCTTATAAATTAAAAAACTTTGTATTTTACTGAAGCGACTGGATTTTTAAGCTGTGTTTTACAACTATTTCGACATTCTCTTACAATGGCAAAACCCAGTTCATTCGCAGAAAAACTATTTATCGTTAGAATAAACTCCGCGATTAAAAATAGGCCAAAGATTTTTAAAAAGATTCAACTCTGGATTTCGACTGGCAATTACAAATAAACAAGATTTATTTTTTTAAACCATCTTTTCGTGAATTTAGAGGCATAGCAGAAATCAATATCCCGACGGAATTTCCCCTTATCGCCACCTAATAAAAGTCCAAACGGTGTGAGATGATCGTGTAGCATAGCAGGATACTATTTTTCGAAGTTCATCATATATTCTACCTAAATAACATAATCCATCATGACAAGATCCTCCCCAAATCAGTATAGAACCTCTGCTGATTTGTCGACTGAAGCATTCTTTTGGTTCTACCCTCAAGTGATGATAACAATATTTGAAGCCATCTGGGCAGTAAAGATTTTTCTTTTTTCCATCATAAAATATAACTTGTTTCTTTTACTAATCATTCCATGACATGTTATTTTTAGCCTATTCCAATATTTCTTCTCGATGGTGACTCAATAAATTTATGTATAAATTTATGTATAAATTTATGTAAAAATAATGAATAAAAAATTGACCATGATCATGGTCTATTTTAATTTATTATTTTTACAATAGAGCGCGTGGTTTTTAATTTACATTTCATTGTCGCGTGCGGTTTGTATTGACCGTGAAACGATTTGTATTTTTATTTTTTATTTTATTATGGTTCTTATTAGATTGGAATCGAAACATGTCAATAATATTTTTTTTTTTTATTTTTCGTCACACCTCTCTCAAGTAAAATAAAATTGTTTATTCAAATGTTTATATGACACAGTGAATGGCAGTAGTTTTGAACGGTTCATAATGTTGCCACTTTTCCTCACCATTTATCAACATTCTTATAAAATAAAATCTTTTTTACTCATGCCCAAGTAACTCTTTTCACCTCGGAAACATCAAATAAATAGCGTCATCAGATAACAGGCATCTTATAATATATTCCAATCAAAAAAATCAAGTTTTACGTCTCTGTTAATGACTTTACAAAACACTAACACGTGCTCTTATGCTGATTCCGAACTGAAATGTGATATGCAAAAATGTAATAGCATAACTGATAACGCGTAAATGAGAGGCTACTACTTATTAAAATACAGGGTGCCCGAAAATTCCTGTACGCATTTTAAATTTCAGTATAAAATCCAGTAATTGTCGTACGGAAGTACGATTTAGACTATGCTTTATAGAATGAAAGGGATTCTTCAAGTGAAGGAATATAATTATTTCCCAATTTCGATCATGGATAGCGCCACTTGTTCGAATATTTGCTTTCTTATCTGAGTTTTGCATGATTTTCAGAAAAACTTTGATGCTATGACACGCAAATGACTGAACCCAGCGCTAATAGTCGTCATTTCTATGCTACATCCTCAAAATTAATTTGAAAATTAGAAGAAAACGCATGTTTGATAGCAAACATACGGACAAGTGGCGTCATCTATGATCGAAATTTGGAATTAATTATTTTGATTTGATTAAAGAACATTTTTCTTACTGAGAGGCATTTCAGAACAAACCGCACTACTTTACAACAATTACTTCATTTTATATTGAATTTTAAAATGTGTCCTTGTATTTTCGAACACCTGTATAAAGCCCTCCCAATAAAAAAATTTAGTAAACTCTGAATCTGTAGAAACCGTAGATGCTAAATCTTTTCGTTTTTTGAGTGATACTATTTCCGAATAGAAACAATTGCTTTATTTATTGAAAAATTTTGCGATATAGTTTAACGCACTGATACCTTTGTTTCTGCATGCCTGTTTGTTTTTGTTTTTTGAGGGATACCAGTCAACTTCAAAGCTTCAGTAATTTCAATAAAAATATAAAGCTAAGGTGTCCAATCCGCGGACCATTTGTTACCACAATTTCGAATAATAATTTTCACTTTATTATTCTGCAATTCAATAAATCGAATATTACTATTTTAAAATATCGGTAATAAGATTCCGAAACCAGTTTCGAAAATGGATTTGTTCCAAGAAAAAAATTGCAACAGTACAGAAAAAAACAAATGTACTCAAATAGATTACGACCTCAGATATTCCATTAAAAATGTGAATTGAAAATATTAAATAAAAAAAAATTTAAAGGGCACTGCTATTGGTTTAATTTACCCTAATTTCCTGCGTATAATCCGCGGATCAAACAATCCTTTTTCGACCCAGAAATTTTATTAAATAAAATATAACTTTTCAGATCGCCGTAAATATTTGCCTTCATTTACGAAATAAAATTTCTGGGTCGAAAAAGAATTGTTTGATCCGCGGATTATAGGCAGGAAATTAGGGTAGTTCGTGAGTGTATTCACGTTACATGAGCAGCCTCTTAACACCTTCACGATAATTTCACGTTTACGTGACTCAAAAAGTTCTCAGAATCTTTCATTATTCCAACAAGTTTTAATTGAAAATTTTGCGTTCTTTAATCAAAGCATTCCGGCCATTAATTTTAATCATAGGGATGAGATTTCCGCTTTTTTGGACACCAGTAAAATCTTAGAGAAAATGTTGTTATTTTAAATCACAAAAATGTTCCGATTTAAAATATATAGCATTTTCTCTAAGATTTTACTGGTGTGCAAAAAAGCGGAAATCTCATCCCTGATTAATCAAAATTTTCTGTTTTGAAAAAGCAGTGATAAAAAATTAAAAATTATATAAAGGATGCTCTTCATGAAATCCCCAAATCAATATTATTCGAAAGATTTCATGCGAATTACGCCATCTAGGGGACAGAAGATGAGCTTAAATATGCTTCCAAAATGCTTAATGCAGTTTAGATAAAAGAGAACAAACGCAAAAAACTAAATTCAATGAACACAATTAATTGCTTTCGATATTTAATTAATTTTTTAAATGCAATTGAATTTTTTTTCAATAGTGTTTTTTAATTTAATTAACAAAATATCACATTTAAGCTGAAACAAGTACGTATATCCCTACAGTTATTAAGTTCCAGTAAAACAGGATTCATAAACATCAGGATATTTTAGATCTTTTAGTATCAGAAATTTAGTAAAGTTCTGGTTGTCACATCCGAGGGTAAAACTTTTTTCATTAAATAAAGCAAATGTAACTTTACAAAATTTCTGGTGAACGGCGCTTGAAAGTTCTTGAAGCTTACGGACGGTAAAACATTAACTTTTTCTTTCATACGAATGTGAGGACAGATATAACGTACGTATAAGCACGCATGAGGACAGATAACAATTGCTTTATAAAGGAAAATAAATTTCAGCATTCATTTATGGAGATCTGTTTTTTACAGATTTGGACAGATAATAACAAGAATGCAGCACAATAATAAAATTATTTTATAATGGTTTCTTATTTCTCAGAAAAAAAAAGATAATAATGATTAATAATGATTAATAATGGAAAATAATTTATGCATGAAAGGACTAAATTTAAAATAAAGAATTTTATGAAATATGATTTTGTCACATTTACTAGCTACAAACTGAAACTCGACCCATAAAACAGTTCTATAAAATTAAAACGATAAAATAGGAATTTCATTGCATTTTGCACAGTTTAAAAAGTTTTGTGAAAGAGTTTAACACCAGACTTCTTATTCCATTGCGTAAAATCTACTATATTGACATTATATTCAAATTCTTTCTTATTTCCAGCAAAAAAGAGAAACTGGTAGAGTGTTGAAATCTTATCACGAAAGAGTTTTAAACGCATTTCTTAGTGCTGAAACAATATCTCTAGGGACAGATAATTCTCTTTTCGAAAGTAATCATCTTTAAAGAACCACTAAAGGTTTCAAAAGAAAGAGAAAAACTCTATTCATTTTTCTAGTCAGCAAAAAATTGAATTTTATTACGAAATTTCTCACAGTATGAAAGAAATAATCCTTTGCTCTCTCTCTGAAGAATTTTTATGTTAAAGATAAAAATAAAATGCTAGTCATAAAAAGGTTATCTGAAGTATTCAGTGTAACGCATACATTATAAAAAAGACAAATGATTCTTAATGTAAGGAAATATAATATAACCAGGGCTCGATTAACTTACGAAGAGGTGGGAAGCATAGTACCGTAATTTGGGTGTATAAGCCGCGGATCAAACAATTCTTTTTGGACCCAGAAATCTTATTTTGTGATTGAAGACAAATATTTACGGCGATCTCAGAAATTATATTTGTTTCTTAAATATTTCTGGGTCGAAAAAGAATTGTTTGATCTGCGGCTTATACACCCGAAATTACGGTATATCAATTCGACCCCCCCCACACACACACACACATACACACACACTTTCTATCACTGGACATTTTTGTTTTCTAAATTCTGCATTCATGGAGACTCACCAGTGCAACAAAAAATATATTCAGGTATTTCTCGGCCGAACTTGGTTATATTTCATTATACAGATTTTTCAATGTTTGCTGTATACAGGGTGATTCTAAATTCATGGTACAAAGTTTAAAGGTTGATGTAGGACACCTTAACAATCATTTATTGTATAGGAATGTATGGGCGCAAGTGGCGCGTTGAGGTACAACCAGGAGGCAAATTTGGTCCTTTTTCTTTTCCAAAATTTCTCCCACTGGAAAATTTACTTACTATTTTATTCTTTATTGCAGACAGGCGTATCATGATATACAAAGAAAAAATTCTTTTTTAAAAATTTCCGGTGTGAAATCGAAATATTTTAATTTAAAAAACACAAAAAACTGGCAAATCTGTCAAACACAGGATACACACGAAAAGAAATAGAAAAGATTTTTTTTTAATTCAAAAAATTCGATTTCACACCTGAAATTTTCAAAGAGGAATTTTTTGTTTGTCTAATTTATGAAACGTCTGCCTATAATAAAGATAATAATTGTATAATAATTTTCTGGGGTGAATGAGATATATTGAATTTTTTTTAAAAAAAAAGGGCCATGTTGTCCTCCTGGTTTTACTTCAACGAACCACTTGGACCATTATATTCCTATACAATAAAGGATTGTTACAGTGTCCTGCACCAAAAATTAAAGTTTACACCATGAATTTAGAATCACCCTGTATAACACAAATTGAAAATACTTGTAGCATTATAGTTCTTGAGTGTTCGTTACCCGGGTGGTTTCATATATAGTACATCAGTCAGAACTATAGTTAAATGATTGGTAAATGCAGCCTTTTGTTCATATTCAAATATATTTCTTAGACAAGTTTCGCGAAATAGTGTGGATGTTCTCCTGCATTAAATAAACTTTCCAACACATTAAAAATGTCAAATGAATTAGAGGCCCCATTTCGAAGTCATTTGAGACCCAATTAAATTTTAGATGGAATGCTCAATCTTCATGTGCTTATAAGATAATCAGATCCTGAATATAACCAAGGGAAAAAAAGTATACGATAGCTTCTTCCCAGAATTTTAAAAGGCGTTTTTTTTTTTTTTTTCATTTGACATCCTCGAAAACCAATATATTTTCGAAATTAAAAAAATAATTTATAAAAACTAAATTTCTTTTGTTGTTACTCACTTTTGGAAGCGTATCCAATTAATTTTTATAGTGTATCAGTCCTTTTTTCTAAAACCGGAATGTCTGTTTTTAAGGGGGTAATAATTCTCAAATAAACATTTTCAGCTGCGTAATTCAGTTTATTCATGCAAGAGTAACAAAAAAATATATATTTTAATGTTACCACTAGAACTACGAAAATTTTACTCAAATTTTATAATAAACAGAATTTAGAATCAGAATTTTAAACTTGTTTATTTTTGTGCGATACATATTTAACTCATTTCACGAAGCAATTTCTGGTTCTAATCTATATTTTTTTACTTTGATCAGAATGATTTACTCATTGCAGTTCCCGTGTTAGTACAATGACGATTGCATTCTTTGGTGATATCTAGATTTTAACCCTTACCGATATAGAGAAATTCTATTGTAAAAGGATGAAATAATTGACTAACACCGGAATTTACACATGATTTTTTTATAAATTAAAAACTGGATATTTAAAATTTTTATTGTAAAATCAAAAAATTCTTAAAATGTTGTTGGTGCTCTTTGGAATTAAAAATAGGTGGTCCCGACATGGGGTCACTGCGTCGAAAAGTGTTAAAACAGTGATTTTTTCTCCCTCTTCTGAAAGTCTTGGGTAAACTGTTTTCCTAGTTAGCTTTCTTGTATTTATGATCAGTTGATATCGTTCAATATACGGACTTCATATAAAATGTCTTACAATCTAAAAAATATACGGACAACATGATATAACGGTGTTCTTACACTTTCAGTTGAAATACTAGTATTTTTATGCAGAAAAATCTGTCTTATCGTGCGATTGCAAAAGGCGAGTTTTCTCTAAAAAAATACTGGTGTTTATCTGACCCAAAGTCAGAAAAATTCTTTGATTTGTACGAACCCTGTATAAATTCATTTTTTGCAAGGTAGAAACCAAGCCTGTAGCCAGTGATACTTTTTGAATAAAAACGAAAATTAATATCTTAAAAGTCTTTGTTGAACGTGAATATGTGTACTTGAGAAATTATGGCATCCGTAAACCTATGTTCTGGACAAAGAAAACTGATTAGTAAACGATAAAACTATTCGCAAACGTTTCTGAAAATCATTGGCAGCAAAAGAAGCTTATATAAATGCTTCTTTAAATCTCACAAAATGTTTTGGTGTCTGAGGTCGTTAAAAATAAAGAACGCTTTTCAGAAACGCTAGTAACAAGGATTAGTTTATTGTATATTTTCGTTCGTGGTTATATTATATTTTCCTAAAATAAGAAGCCCGACCAGTGTCCGAAAGTTTTGCTCTCAAAACTAGTAGACGAAAGGTGCTGGGTTCAAGCCCAATCACGACCGTCGGGCTAATCGTTCGTAGTTTTCCTTGGTTTTCTTCGAACCTTATAATTCCTTGCGTAAATACGGGGTAAGTTTCCCTTAGAAAGTCACTAACTCTCTTAGGGTCTATCTCCCTCATATTGATTATTGGCCCTTTTAAACAACATCAATATCTAAATTAAGAAATATATATATATATATTTTACAGTTGTCCATTCTACGAAAAACGGACAAAATGTCCTATTCATGACGCTTACGTAAATACTTATATCTATTAACATACAAGTTAAAATATAAACTGTACATTAAAAATTAAAAAGAAACCTACATTTTCTTATAAGGCTAGATATTTTAATTTGACTATATAATAGTAATTGTCAAACAGAAGTAATACTTGTAGATAGAAAAACAGTCCCACAAGTGATATGGAATGGCCTTTAAAAAGGTTTTAAAATCTCCACATTTTTACTCGAGAATTAGGTAATCTGACCGTTTGTTTGCCTAAAATAGACTGCTCAGTCAAGGAAAGGGGGGAAGGGAAATTTGAACCGTAGCTCTAAGCTGTAAGCCTGATGGAGTGTTTTCCTACGCACTGCCGAAACCCATTGGATGACAAGACTGTAGAGCATAATGTCCCACCCAGTGGCCTTTATCTTGTCTCAAGAAAAAAAAAACAGAATTCAGCCATAGCTTAAGCCGCTAGAATCGCGACAATGGGCGGTATATAAATATATAATCCCGCATGAGGGCCACACGTGCCAGGTGCAAAAGAACCTGACACGATAGAGTGCAGATAAGATAATATAGAAGGATAAAATAACCAAATAAGATTAATTCCGCCAGGGAACAGGTCCCCTCGAGACAAGGGGCGGATGAAAGTGCGACAGAGCTTTCTCGCGAAAAGAGGCAGCTGAAACTGTTGAGTGCTCAGGATCACAGTCTGAATTAAAATTTGAAAAAGGTGTTTATGGATGTATTTTAGTTTGTTTAGTAGAAGGGGCGTGTAAGTTTATTGCAGAGCTAGCATTCTGGTGGAGATGCCGGACGTTTTGAGTGCCAGCGTCGCGTGAATTCACAGTGGAAGTAGACGTGGTCTGTCGTGCCCACTGCATTGCACTGACACAGGTTGGAAGAGGTATACGCAAAATTGTCTACCATAATTTCGTGTAGATAAGCCGCAGCTCAAACAATTCTGTTTCGACCCAGAAATTTTCAAAAATAAAATGTCACATTTTGTATCGCGGTATATATTTATCTTAAATTATTGAATAAATTTTCTGGGTCGAAAATGAATTGTTTGATATGCGGCTTATCTACGCGAAATTACGGTAGGTCATAAAGAGGCCATGTACCGTCAGAAATCTGGCCGTGTTTGTAGTAGGTTTAAAATACAAACTTTCAGATTTTAAACCTTAGACTTAAGAGCCCACAATAGTCACAGAAAAATTACTCAAAAAGACCCGGATGACCATGTAAAGTCTATGGGAGCGTTCTTTTCTAATATCTCGCTCAAATTTTAATAATTTTGCATGATTTTTTTGCACAAGATAGCTGAGGGCAATCCACAACCGGGCTAGTTTTTACTTTTTCAATTTTTGTTTCAGATTTTCTTTAAAAAATTACTTTAACTTTCGAAACCGGTTTAAACCGGTTCTGAAACAGAAACTATCGTAATATAAAAAATATATAATCAAAATCGAAAAAGTAAAAACTAGCCCGGTTGTGGATTGCCCTCAGCTATCTTGTGCAAAAAAATCATGCAAAAATATTAAAATTTGAGTGAGATATTAGAAAAGAACGCTCCCATAGACTTTACATGGTCATCCGGGTCTTTTTGAGTAATTTTTCTGTGACTATTGTGCGCTCTTAAGTACCCGTAAGACATGGTGTCGTCACTGTAACGTCGTTGTGAAGTCACATTGTGACTTTGTGACCATCGATTGTCGATGTGAAGTCACAGTGACTAAAATGTGAAGTCGTTATGGCCGTTTTAGAGCTTTTTTGTGACGTCACGTTGTGACCACTTTGTGACGTCACAATGTGACTAATTTGTGAAAAGTGTGTCATTTGTGACTACTTTGACATTAACATTGTGACGAAACTGTGACAAAAGCGACGATATTTAAATTGCCAAAAACACGTTTTTTAAAGCAAATAAGATGTTTTGAAGAATATTTGTAATTTTCTAAAAAATTTTAAGAAAGTCACATCTCAGTCACAATGTGACGTCATTGAGTGGTGGCATTTTCGTCACAGATGTGATGTGACCAAAGTAACTCACAGTGACGTCATTGTGACGTCACTGTGACCATGCATGCTGTGAGGGTAATCTCACCGCCCATAAAGCATGGTGACGTCACTGCAACGTCGTTGTGAAGTCACATTGTGACTTTGTGACCATCGATTGTCGATGTGACGTCACGTGACGTCGATGTGAAGTCACAGTGACTAAAATTTGAAGTCGTTATGAGCCCTTTTGTGACGTTTCACAAAGTGGTCACAATGTGACAAATTTGTGAAAAATGTGTCATTTGTGACTAATTTGACATTAACATTGTGACAAAAACGACGATATTTAAATTGCCAGAAACATGTTTTTTAAAGTAAATAACATGTTTTGAAGTATATTTATAGATTTCTAAAGAATTTTAAGAAAGTCCCATCTCAGTCACAATGTGACGTCACTGAGAGGTGCATTTTGGTCACAGATGTGATGTGACCAAGGTGACTCACAGTGACGTCACTGTGACCATGCATGCTATTAGGGCGTTTTCAGGGTGATTCCGTGAAAAACGGAAAACATGTCCTGCGCGTGACGCTTTCATAAATACCTATATTTAATAGCGTGTAGTTGTTAAAATGTACGTCTAAAATAACAAAAAAAAAGCTAGATTTTCATATGTTTTTTTTTATTTGAAAATATATTTAAAATTTTTTAAAAAGTAGTAATAAGTAGCTATAAAAAGTAATAGAAAGAACTAATAAAAGCTGTCCCAGACTAATAGCCCCAGTACAGGTCAAAAATATATATCAAAATTTAAAATATTCTTTTGAAATTTAAGTAAACTTAGAAATGCTAAATTAGCATTTCAATCCCGAAACATTGTAATATGATGCTAGATGTAACGTTTGAATTATTTCGCTTCATGAAATATAAGCTCTTTTAATTATGTTTATACATCAGACTTAAACATAATTAAATGCTTAATCAACATGACACAACTTCTTCAAATCTCAATGTTTAATTATGTAGCGTTGTTATTTGATTTAATATTACATTTCTTCGATGTTTGTCATAAAAATGAGTTGTGAACATTTTTTGGGGAAAAACGAATAGTTGAGATATTTCGTCAGAAGCTAATTTGATATAATTAGTTTTCAAGAAAATAAAATTAGATGCCATATTAGTGTTTTATTCCTTTAAGTGAAACGACGATGGAGAGTTCTAACATTAAGGTTCGCACGATTCAGGGCATTTTCCAGGATAAATATCTGTATTTCTTTTATAGAAAAATAAATCCATGTTAAACGCGCGAAATTTCACCTTATTTAATCAGGAATTTTCTGTAAAAAAAAATAATGGTACAAAAGACTTCTCTGTTCTAAATATTCCAGGTAGGCGTACGAACCCTGTTAACCCCTTGAAAAGCGGTGGGATAAAATATATCCCATTTAATTTTAATTCAGAAATGCTGTATTGACACCAAAATTTTGAAATGGAATTTCAATTTTATCAAATACGCAAAAAAAGAAAAAAAACTTTTATCTATTTTGAAATAAATTTGTTTTAAAATTCTGGTGTCCTTCAATCGTTTCAACATTTTAAGAATAGAAGTGCGTTGCCCCTCAAAGGGTTGAATTAACTCGTTTCGTATACAGGGTACCTAAAGATCCTGGAATTTTCAGATAAGGAAATTCTTCGGTACCAGTATTTTCTTATATGATATCTCTCCTTAAATAAAGCGAAAATTCGCGCGTTGAACTAAATTTATTTTTATATTGAAAAAAATATTCACTATGTTACATGAAAAATAACGGAACAGGTACGAATTCTGTTAAAATAAAAAAAGAGAGAAGTTTCAAGGTTTTTCTGGAAAATTTCGAAAAATAATTAGAATATTTAAAAAATGTCGAAAGGATATTTTAGTTGAAAACTAAACATGTTCCTAAAGCCTTCACAATCATTGAAATTTATCTTTTGATTAGTTAAAATTTTATTAATCCATTATTTGTTGTTGTATGAATAATTATTTGAACATTACAGTGTTATAACGCCAAATTCGTAGTTATCTCATAACATAATTAAAGAACTAAACATTAATAATGGCATTAATCTTCGTAAAGTAATGATGCTAAAGCGCTTTTTTTATTCTTCGTGTCACAGAAGAAGAAACAATCATTTACATTTTTGGCAAGTAACCACGAAAAATACTGATGATTTTCCTTTAACGTTTTCAGTGTGACACGGAAATAATAATTGAAAGATCAATTATGTATTATTAAGCAAAAATACACAAAATAAAAAACACTAATCATGCGTGAGTGAAGAACGTAAAGTATTAAGTAAAACAATGTAACTTGTACAATAATTTGCTAATAATAACGTGTAAAATTAAATTATTAATATAATATTTTACTTTTGGTTACATATGAATTAAAAAAAACAAAGGAATTGAAATGTTACTACGAATGCTATTACAAATTTTTGAATATTTACAATTACTAAAATACAGTGAACGATAACCTGGGTGTGTAGAACTTTTCATATTCGAGTAAACCTTTTCCCAATTTCCGGCATATAATTCGCTGATCAAACAATCATTTTTAGACCCAGAAAATAAAAAAAATGAAATGTCACATTTTAGATCGCGCTAAATATTTGGCTTCAATTACTAAATAACATTTCTGGGTCGAAAAAGAATTGTTATATCCGGGGATTATATGCCGGAAATTACGGTAGTAATCTTCGCCATACTTAATCACAGGCTTACGCAGCTAAATATGGCAAAAATAACTACTAAAAAAGTAGCAAAATAAACACCTTTGCGCATCGTGTTCACAAATCTGAGACTATAGAAAACAGTTCATTTTAAAACAATAAAATAGACCCTTCTTAATACGATGGGAAAAACAATTTTCTTGGAAATTGCTTTCCAACTTTAAAATTTCCTACAAATATTTACTTCTATTTCTAATATATATTGCTAAAAGAACTAGAAGGGACTCAAATAGCTACGGCTACCATAATTATTTTCCTTGCTTTCTAGCATTATATTTAGGTAACAGCGAATTAGTTTGATTTTCTGTGTTAAAAATACATCCTTGAATAACACGTGCATTTTTCTAGTGGAAAATCTGAAGCAGAGATTATTTTTAAAAGTTTCATTTGTTTCTATTTTTGAGTATTTTTTCTAAAATGTTTTATATTTTTGAGTTCAGATGTTTCAACATATGGCAAAATATATTCTGTTTTAAGCAAAATATATTCTGTTTTTTAAAACTATAGCCTTTTCTGGAACAATAAAAATTAACAGGCTATGAGACTTTGTTGAAACGTTTCGATATTAAAATTAAATAGTTTTATTTCATACATTTTAGAGGTTTTAATCGAATGCATAAAAGTATTTACGCAAAATAGAAATCAAAATTAGTTGGAAAAAAATCATCATCACTTTATCTCTTTAAAACTCGAATGCATTAATTATTCATTTAGACTTGTGTTATTTATTATTATATTCAGGATTAAACACTAGAAATTTTAGCATAGATTTTTAACTTTATTTAATAGTATATTTTTGTAGTTTTTACAGGATTATGTAAAATTATGATTATGTAGCTATTTTTATGTAAATATAGTGGTTTATAAGAGCTTAATTTATTTATTAAAAGTTAAATAAAAAGTGATAAAGATTTATCTCATGTGTTTTTATATAAATAATAATCCTCGTTTACGTTCTGTTGGAACTCTTTTTGAGTTAACTCCCTCCATTTGTGACTTTTGAACTACAATTAATATTCTACAAAAAAGAAAATCTCCGCATCCTGACAACGTTTTTGAGGCGAATTGTACTTCTGTATTTGTTCTCTTTTTATGAATTTATAAATTTTATACGGATTTTTTCCCACCTTGTATTAAAAACAAAAGCATAAAAAAGTGCTTTTATTTATTTTCATAATGAAGTGCATTTTTAAACCCAACAAATTAAGTGCAAATTTATTCACGCAAAGAATTTCTATACCTGAAAAGCATTATCAATCATTTTTTAATGGCTGAATCAAGAATGAACAAAATTAAAACTGCGATACAGGCAAAAATGACCTAAGTCCTGGAAAAATATTTAAATAGAATTTATTTTATTCTAACTAAACATATTTCAGTAATAAGGGATTATTATTAAAAACATCCAGTTTCTTTATATTATCAGGAGAAAGAGGCTTTCAGGGAGGATTTTTAAATTATTTCATTTACAATTTGCTACCAATCATAATAGTTCCGAACAATGTTACTTAAATAAACTAAATAAATAATCCCCGGTAAATGTTCTCTGGAAACTCGACTGATATCCCTTTATTTCTCAAAAGAGTTTCCAATCCGGTAATCTAATTCATCTTTTGGGGATTCATTTGCAATTTGTTCGTCTCTCTCTCTCATGTTTCATGAATATGAATTTTAGCAATATTTTCCCATGTGTTTTAATATTAGATTATAAGTATTATTGTAATAGTTTAACAAACTCTGACAATAATTCGAATTTCATCTAATTTTAAGTTCCCAAACAAAATTTAAATAATTTACTGTAACGAAGACTTACATTTTATTATCAATGTTTGGATAAAACTGCATTTGATTATTTACTATAGACTGTTAAACGTTTGACTTCAGACATTTACTTAGCCCAGTGAATAGGGGGCTGGGCACAAATAGTGTTGTCAGATGTCCCGGTTACCACAGGATGTCCAGATTTTCAGGAGTCCTAGACCTGTCCTGTCTAAATACTGCGTTGAACTTAATACTGGAATGCCTCTGAAAACAGGACCTTTCAATAGCAAAAAATGTTTATTGTACTTCAGAAAGAGATACTTGTTTTCACAGATTTTACTGCATTTTGTCCAGCAAATTTTGTCGATATGTAGCTGTTTATAAAATAATTCTGTTTTCAGTGCAAAGTTATCATTTTTGCCTGCATTGTACTGTATAATATTGTTGTGTTTGCTTAATACAGCAAAATCTGCTAAGACAGAATTTCAAGGTACCAAATAAAGATACAATTTTAAATAGGTTTCAGTTTTATCAGCTATAGTTGCATGGTATTATTACCGTAGGAACGAAGAAACTTTTACGTTTAAAATATGATTTCTTTATTGACGGATTTCGATTTAATAGGGTTTACTCTATTTTATATCCAATTTTAGAAAACATGGTTCTCTCTCTCTCTCTCTCTTTTTTTTTTTGTATCACATTTTGTTGCATTGGATCAGGAAACAATAGTGTTAAGGAAAGGACAGTTGATGTCACTAGAATAAAAACAACGGTAAGGTGTTAGTGTTTTTGAGACGACCAATTATTTGTGCGAGGAATACAGGCTAAAATGAAGGGTTGAGCCCTGAAGAGATCTTTTTAGGTGAACTTAATCCATATTTCTATAAACTAAACAAGGTTTGAAGATAACAAAGAAAACCAAGGAGCGATTATGCTGGTGTGTGCGACATGTGTTTGAACTCCCGTCTTACAATTTGAGAACAGAATCTTTCAACAGCAGATGGACAGCAATGTATCTAGAATCAGTATTTATGCCCTCTATCCTATGAAAATATTTAATTTATCTGATTACTGTATTACTAAAGAAGAATTTGTATCATCGGCGCGTTTCCAAAAAATATCAGTGGAAAAAATGAGTAGTTTTATTGACGAGAGTATTTGTTTATAAACATGTCAATTCCTTACATGAACAAATTCTCACGTCTTTGATAAAAAAAGTAGCTGTTTAACTCTTTAATTCCCCCATGGTATCTCCCTACACAATTTTGTTTTTAGTTTTTAGCCTCTGAATAAAATAAAGTTATTTTATTCAGACATTTTTGATTTGTATTTGGTTGCTATAGTTCCACACGCTTATACGTAGAGCATAGAGCACTGGAAAAATGGATTCCATGTCAATTTTGATACAAAAATTCAATTTTTATATGTATTTTTGATACTTATAAAACTATACATTTACATATTTACTGACTTTTATCAGGTATTATTGTACTAAAAGATGGGATATTCATGCCTGTCTCAGGACTCTCAAATGATCCACCAACTGAACATCAATTTTTTCTTAGAAAGTTTTTCGTTTTATATTTTTCCTGCAAATTGCGCAGAAACCGCCTTCGGAGGTTAGTTTTAGCACAAAAGCTGTAGAAATCTACTATGAAATTTTCTATTAAAAAATATTGGTGTTCAGTTCACGGACTATTTGGGAGCCCTGCTGTCTACATTTCTTGATATTTGCTAAACAGCCTAATGATAAACCGTACTGACATTTTACAGGTCATGGTAAACAGTAAGCGTCGTGAGTCAAAAGAGCTGAGACAAATTTAGAACGTTTTCAAAAGCATCTGGGTAAGAATCACGTGTCGATTAGATATCAAAGCCTTTATTAATTGCCGAAGAAGCCAATATAGGAGCTTGAATTGGCATGTGATAATTTTTTTTAAGAATTTCGGAGCCAAAATTAACTGTGGAAGGTGCATATAGTATTAGATGGTTAAGGTTTGCAGTATTTTCATGCAATTTCACGCATCATTTTTTAAAACCTTCTGCCAATCTCTCAAAAGTCCTTCCGGCAATGCCGGGAGGAAGAGGTAGCTTTCATATACTTATATATTTATTTATTTATTTTAAAGTAAGTTACATTGTTCAAAATACTAAGCTCAAATTAGTGGAAATAATCTTATAAAATTACTGATTTTATAAGATTGAATACTACTTTTTGTCAAGACTGAATATTAATAGGAATTTTTAGAAATTAGTCATCTTTTATTCAACCTGGTTTTATTTTAAGCGATTTAGAGAGTCACCAAATTCTACGATATCATAAAGTGTATGCCATTTTAAAGCAACATGATAGATCGTTCAATTCAGAAAAATTTCAAAATGTCAGCCATAAGCAAAATTCAAAATGCTATAACTCAATCATTTTTTAAGATATAGACAAAATAAAAAGTGTTCAGGAATTGTTGTTTTAAGTTTTAACACGTAAAAGAAAGAAAAATTTCAACTTTTAATTTTTTCGCATTTAATTTTAAATTTTTAAATTTTTAAAAAATTTAAAATGGCCACCATTTTGAAACAAAATGGCGGATGATGCTGGCCAACGAACTCGGTCGAGACATTTGTATGTAATATGTACATACCAAGTTTCATTGAAATCGGTTCATAAATACGCGTGTTATCACGTGACAAAAATCAGATCGTTTCAAAATGTCAGCTATAAGAAAAATTCAAAGTGCTATAACTCAATCATTTTGTAAGATATAGACAAAATAAAAAGTGTTCTGGAATCGTTGTTTTAAGTTCTAACACGCAAAAGAAAAATATTTTACAAATTTTGATTTTTTTTGCATTTAATTTTAAATTTTAAATTTTTTAAAAAATTTAAAATGGCCACCATTTTGAAACAAAATGGCGAATGATGCTGGCCAACGAACTCGGTCGAGACATTTGTATGTACTATGTACATACCAAGTTTCATTGAAATCAGTTCATAAATACGCGTATTATCACGTGACAAAAATCAGATCGTTTCAAAATGTCAGCCATAAGAAAAATTCAAAGTGCTATAACGCAATCATTTTTTAAGATATAGACAAAATAAAAAGTGTTCTGGAATCTTTGTTTTAAGTTCTAACACGTAAAAGAAAAATATTTTTCAATTTTTAATTTTTTCGCATTAAATTTTAAATTTTAAATTTTTTAAAAAATTTAAAATGGCCGCCATTTTGAAACAAAATGGCGGATGATGCTGACCAACGAACTCGGTCGAGACATTTGTATGTACTATGTACATACCAAGTTTCATTCAAATCGGTTCATAAATACGTTAGTTATCGCATGACAAAAATCAGATATATATATATATATATATATATATGGTTATATATATATATATATATATATATATATATATGTCAACAATTGAACGGAGGGTGATTTTGGGGTCTGGGGGTCATGATCGGTGAAAATATACCAAAATTTTCCGGAAGTGCTTTCCTCCGGACGGCTGCAATAGGTAGCTTTTTACTTTTTGTAATGAAAGCTACCTAAAAAGGCAAAACTGTAATGTTGTGTTTTAACCCCTTGAAGAGTGGTGAGATAAAATATGCCCCACCTATTTTTAATTGCGAAATGCCACATTGACACCAGAATTTAAGAATGAAAAATGTAATTATTTTAATTGCGTGAAGAAAAGCTTTTACTACCTTTCAAGTAAATTTGCTTTTAAAATCTGGTGCCAGTTAATGATTTTGATATTTTACGAATACAAATTCATTGCCCCTGAAAGGGTTAAAAAGCATCTGGTTATGATATCGCGTGAAGATTATATACAGGGGTCGGAGCATATAGGACAAATTTTATTATTCTTACCAGTATTTTTTATCAACAATCTTTAAGATACATTTTTATAAGGTGCGAAATATGGCAAAGATAATTGTTAAAAGAAACTGGTTAGAATAGTAACATTTGTCCTATATGCTCCGACCCCTGTTATATATCTTGTCCATGAAGCCAATATTGTGGCCTGAATTAGCTGTGGCAATTTTTTCAAAAATTTCGGAGCAAAAATGAGATTGCCCTGTAGAGTGCGCAATGAATGCTAGATAGTTAAGGTTTTCAAAATTTTCATGCAACTTTACACGTCATTCTTTAAAATTCTCTCACAGTTTTGCAAAAGGCCAAAATTGTAATGTTGTTTTCTTTATATTTTATTTTAAATGCTAAAAAGGGTAATTCTTTCAACAGTATATAAAAAAAATTGTATGTACAATACATTAAAAATTTATGAACTCATTTGATTTAAAATACATCAAATATTTTTTATACTACCGTTAAACCTGGACATGACTTAGTGAACGTATTAACACAGGCTTTAGTTTTCCCTGCAAGTGTTTGTCTATTGATAAAGTAAACAAAATTTCAGCATGCAAGTCACTCGAATAGTTAAACTTAAAAACATAACATTTTCGTAAGAAAGGCCACAAATTAAAATTAATCTATTAAACTTACTCTTTCTAAATTGATGCTTTGACCGATTCGTAATCTCAAAGTCAGTTATACATGATTCATAGTATTCAGAAACCTTGTTTATTCCTACCAGTAATTTTTCATCGAGAATTTTATCTTACTTAATCAAAACATTTCTCATATTAAATTAGACAAAATATTGTATGTAGTAAAATAGATAATAAAATTCTATAACGGGTGCACCTTCGAAAGAGATTAAAGAATTAAAGTTTTTAACTTTACATTCAGTTATTTAAAAAATATACAATGTATCTTTTATGTATTAATGTATCAATTTAAAAAATGAATGTATGCAAACTATGCAACTTATCAATTTATCCTGGTATTTCTCTTCGCCATCTAAAATATTAAATGAGGAAAAAAAGGCATAAAAATATATTTAATGGACTCTATAAGTAAATAGGGGTTATATTTATTACGCACACAAGCTATCAATGTTTCATAAGATGCTTTTAAATTTAAATACAGTTTGTCAATTATTTTTGTTGTTTGAAATAATCCCCTCAATAATATTTGCATTTTAAATTTCACCAAAGCTTTCAAAAGTTTACTTACCATTTTTGAATCACTGACATCAAAGATATCAGTGATGAATATATTCACACTAATTTGAGTAGGAGAATCTGAAATAAAATAACAAAACATGATTCAGCAAAAGCACAATCTTAAAACACATCTAAATTATTCTTTTAGTTCAATCTAGTTTTTATCTACATCATTTATAAAAGCTTTTCAAGCATTTTATAACCGCTGTTTTCAACGACATTATCATTTTGAAATTTACAGTTCTAACTTTTCATTAAAATTTGAATAAAAAAGAAATTTTTTTCAAAGAAGATGTTTTTGTGACCTTATGGACAGATTACTTGATGGCGTTGTAATGCTTATGTAAAGCTCTAAAAACATAATGTTGGCGTATTTTCTGAAATATTAAGTTCTTCATGGAAAAAATACAGTAAATAAAGTAAAATTTTGCACTATTATAAAAAAGAAGAGGAATAGGATAAAAGAAGAAGTTTTATATAAATCTTTCTGTTTAAATAATTCTTTTCGTTTTATATATTATTTATCAATTTTTATAACGCTTAAAACATTCTACGTGTGAATATTGGGCATATGGGAACCTTAATTGTAATTTCCTGTATGAAACTGTCATTATCAGTCATTCAACCGTATTTACAGATAACGGTTATTTAAGTAACTTTGAAGCGTTTGCATTAAACAGGATACAGAAAACACACGGTTACTTCCACAATCAGTGTTGCCAGTCGGTTGCTTTTTGAAAATTCAGATTTCTTTATTGGTACCATTCTTTTTAAATGGTAAAATTCACTTCATTTAATGGCAAATTAGACAAAGCGAAAACAAGGGGAATTTTATCATTTCAAAAAAGAGGTGTCAACCAAGAAGTCTGAATTTTAAAAAAATAGCCCACAGGCAACACAGCTCGCAAGTAGCTCTGATTGTTGGCCCGTCGTTGGCAGCTTGTGGAACTCATTGGGAAATGATAGTGCTCATATGCCATAAAAAGCCAAAAAAGTCCATATAATTTGGAGGGTATATGAGTAAGATTCAGTGCAGCTAACGTTCGGACTTCTCGTGTCAAGCACTTGATGGAAAATGGTACGGCAAGGAGGAGACTTGTTACTGTTCAAAAAGTTATGATAGAAATTTGTTCAAACTGGCTAAACCAATTTATGCTGCTTAGAATCCCAAATTCATGTAAAAATATTTAGAGCAATAGCATACATATACAGGGTGTCCGAAAAGTCTGGAAACGATCGAATAACTCGTGAATACATATGAAATTGAAAAACGTAAATATACGTGTTAAATATTTTTAAATAAGCTACTCAGTGATACCAAATTTGATCTTCGCAAACGACCCCCTGGGGGTCAGAGGGGGTCCAACTTTGAAATCTTAGATTATAACCCCCATTTTTTATTGCAGATTCGGATTCTACGGACAAAAATTGGTTGGTTGGTTGGTTGGCAAGTACTGAGACGTATGCTACTACCCGTTAGGGAGGCTTTTGTCTCGAAACTCCAGGGTACGGACAAAAATACATAACTTTTGCATTTGATGTTTATTTCGAATCCTCGTTTATCACGGTGTAATCGAACATATTAAATCGATACATATTTCGTCTTTCACCAACCGGGTTTTGCTCTATGAAAACTGATTGGCCAGAATTTTTGACGTCAAATTCCTCGTCTTTTTCAGAAATAGCGTTTCCTGAAAATCACCCGTGGCGATTATTTCGATAGTGCTACACTTAAAAATTTGACCCATTTGCTGCAGCGTCACTCCACAGCTTTTATAAAATATCTCTTTTATGACCAATGAGAATGCTCCATAACGCAGTAAAGTAACCGTTTTCTATAAAAGCAGTGGAGTGACACTGTAGCAAATGACTCAAATTTTTTACAGTGCATAACGTTTTTTATGTTTTTCTCTAGAAAAATTCATTGAAATATATTAATTTAGTTTTCTATTTTGGATTTTTATTTTATCCAGTAAATGGTTTCTAAAATACGACCTACTTCTTTTGATGTTCTAATGTGTAAATATGAACCTCCCCTCCCGAATAGAAAAAGTATGTCTTCAGTTTTTGGGGGCAGAGTATGTAAGTATTCTGCGTTTCGATGAGGTCTGCTTTTTTTTTAATCATATAATTCAGGGGGGCGGGTGGAAGTTTTTTAAATAATTTCTACAATGTAGAATAGCATGTAATGCAAATTGACATGCGTGTTTCGATCTTTTATCATATAAATATGCACCTCCCCTAAGAAATAGAAAAAAAATAATTTTCATTATTTGAGGGTGGGATGTGTGTATATTATGATTTTCCATAGATTCTGTTGTTTTTAAAAAATCATCTAATACAGCTGATGTGGGTGTATGTTTTTTTTTTATTATTATTACTACAGAAAAAATATAGGACAAAATATTAAGAAATAAAATTATAAATTATTTTTTGTGCTGGCTGTACAATGGAAGAAGAAGTATCGGTCATTGTACTTACGGAACCCGTTATTTTCCAAGTGAAATATCAGTATTTTTTTTTTAAATAAATATACTACTATAAACACTCGTAATTTTGCCTTCTTAAACAAGTGATTTTCAATAAGAAAATATTCGTAGTTAGCATTTCTTATTGAAATGAAACTGAAATGCAATCTTATTGAAAATATTTCCTATTCTAGAAATTCCAGGATCCTTAGGAACCCTGAAATTTTAGTTTGGCAGAGGAATTATACGTTTTCATAATTGATTAATTACTGCAACAACAAAATAATAGGGCAGGGAACTTTTCGCCAACTTTTGATGATATATCATGATTTTTGTAAATTAATATGTATTTCATTCAATTTAAAATTGTTTTTCATAAAGTTAACCGTTTAACGGATCAATATTTCCGGTAAAAAATTTCAAATAATGTCTAATTTAGCATATCTTTTACAGAATTTTTAATCTTTTATCACCGATTATTTCAAAGAAAAATTTTGTCTAACTGAATCAGAAAAATACTCGGATTAAATAATGCAATATTTAAAATTAAATTTTACTGGCGAGACAAATAAATTATGATTGAAGCATGGATGCCCGGCAAATCATGATAGGAAAAATTACGATTAACATGCCAAATTTCATTTTTCTAGGTCTTTCAGAATCACAAAAATTGCATTTTTAGAAAGTTTTTTTCCTGCGCTCCCCTTGAGTTCGTGGTATGGACATAAGAGATAGTCTATATTTGATTCGGGGGGAACACCATCATTTTAGAATCATTGCTTTTGAAATCGGTTCGGTAGTTCCGCAGATTTTCCTCTACAAATAAAGTAATTTTAATTCTTTATAATATAGGTATATTTATAGATTACTAACGGATTACATTCATTAAAATTATTTATAATTGGTTAATATTTATAATTGATTGATTGGATAAAATAAAAGCAGAAATGGAAAAATAATTTAATATATTTCTATTAATTTCTATGGCAGAAGCATATAAAACACTTCTGTTATCGCAACAACCGTTAATGATTATTTTCAATAAACATGTGTCCGCTAATGCAACTACTTTGGTGAAGAAAGCTCTGGCCTATCAAATTTTATATTGGTAAAATCTGTTTGAGAAAATAAAATATACATCTGATGTATTTTGTTCGATTACAATCACGATCTTCGAGAATCCGAAAAAAATGCTTAAAAAACAATCATAATTTATTTATTGAAATGTTTGCATTATTTAATCCGAGCATTTTTCTGATTCAGTTAGGTAAAAATCTCTCTTTAAAATAACCAGTGATAAAAGATTAAAAATTCTGTAAAAGATATGCTAAATTAGACATTATTTGAAAATTTTTACCAGAAATATTGATCCGTTAAGCGGTTAAATTCATGAAAAAACAATTTTAAATTGAACAAAATACATATTAATTTACAAAAAAAACATGATATATCAACAAAAATAGTCGAAAAATTCGCTGTTCTATTTTTATGTTGTTGCAGTAATTAATCAATTATGAAAATATATAATCCTCCCCAAAACTAAAATTTCAGATTTCCTAAAGATCCTGGAATTTCTAGAATAGGAAATAATTTCAGTAAGATTGCATTTCAATTTCATTTCAATAAGAAATACTAAGTACAAATATTTTCTTATTGAAAATCACTTGTTACAGAAGGCAAAATAACGCGTGTTTATAGTAGCTTTATTTATTTTATAAAAAAAATACTGATATTTCACTTGAAAAATAACGGGTTCTTTAAGTACCATGAATTTACGATACTTCTTCATCCGTTGCACAGTCAGCACAAAAAATGTTTTATAACTTTATTTTTTAATATTTTGTCTTATATCTTTTCTGTAGTTATAATTAAAAAAACATACACCCACATCAGCGTATTAGATGATTTTTTAAAAAACAACAAAATCCATGGAACGCACAATATACACACATCCCGCCGTCAAATAATGAAAAGTATCCTTTTTCTATTTCTTAGGGGAGGTGCATATTTATATGATAAAAGATCGAAACACGCAGGTCAATTTGCCTTACATGTTATTCTACATTGTAGAAATTATTTAAAAAAACTCCCATCCGCCCCCCTGAATTAGATGATTTAAAAAAAAGCAGAACTCATCGAAACGCAGAATATTTACATATTCCGCCTCAAAAACTTGAAGACATACTTTTTCTATTCGGGAGGAGAGGTTCATATTTACACATCAAAACATCGTCGTACAAAACATCAAAACATCGTCGTAAAGTAGGTCGTATTTTAGAAACTATTTACTGGATAAAATAAAAATTCAAATAGAAAACTAAATTAATATATTTCAATTAATTTTTCTAGAGAAAAACATAAAAAATCCTATACACTGTAAAAAATTTGACTCATTTGCTACAGCGTCACTCCACCGCTTTTATAGAAAACGGTTACTTTATTGTGTTATAGAGCATTCTCATTGGTCATAAAAGAGATATTCTATAAGAGCTGTGGAGTGAAGCTGCAGCAAATGGATCAAATTTTTAACAGTGTAGCACTATCAAAATAGTCGCCACGGGTGATTTTCAGAAAACGCTATTCCTGCAAAAGACGAGGAATTTGACGTCAAAAATTCTGGCCAATCAGTTTCGATAAGGCAAGACCCAGTTGGGAAAGCCGAAATATGTATCGATTTAATATGCTCGATTACACCGTGATAAACAAAGATTCGAAATAAACATCACATGCACTAGTTACGTATTTTTTTCCGTAGAATCCTAATCTGCTAGCAAAAATAGGGGTTATAATTTAAGATTTCCAAGTTGGACCCCCTCTGACCCCCAGAGGGTTGGTTACGAATGTCAAATTTAGTATCACTGAGTAGCTTATTTAAAAATATTTAACACGTATATTTACGTTTTTCAATCTCATATGTATTTCTTGAGTTATTCGATCGTTTCCAGACTTTGTGGACACCCTGTATATATATATGTGTGTACATATATAAAACCAGTCGAACAAGATCTTTATAAATAGCTTTTATTTTTATCATTCATCTAAAACACAGATAGCATTCATAAACATTACAGCGGAGCTACCATTAATTTACAAACTTTATTTCAGCAGTAATTAAAAAAAATCTGTCATCATTTTTTAAATATTGTAATTTAATCTTTATGGAAATCAATCAGAACACTTCATAACATCGATAAGTAACCTTTATGAAAAATTCTATTGTTAGAAGCATAAATTACAGTTTTTTGGTGACATTGTTCCTTTAAGATCCAGTACAAGAAATGCAATGACATTCCCAAGCTAATGTTGAATCAATGAGTTTTCTTTAAAAATTTCTCGTTTGCATTTCGAAATCTTTTAGCTATTTTGCCATAAATTGATTTATGTTGTTGGGGTTCATCGTGAAATGTTCGGTATTGAAAATGAAGTATGTAGCGTTTGCGTTCGTTTACAGAGACATACATTTCCATTACATTACTGTTTATGCTAGAAAAATTGTTTGAGGTGTATTTTAATAATATTACAAAACTGCCAACTACTATGTCTATTTAAATCATATAAACAAGTTTGAAGCCACAATTTTTTAAAAGGAAAATGTATATCAAATGTATTGTATGTTATGTAATACATTACATATTGTAAATTATTTACTAAATTTCTGTTTCTTATGTGTTTGTTTGATTTTAAATAAGCGTAGAAGTTGGCAGCCATGTTATTACACTATTTTAAACATATTGAAATTTATATATCCTTTTCAATCCCTGAATCCACATATGTGGACTTCCACTTTTTCCCTTTGTACTAATGATACTCAAACATAATTGTAATTTCAATTTCAGAATGATCTGTTTCGATATCCAAAATTCGAATTAATCGAAATACATTAAAACTCCTGCTCTGAAATAAAATTGGAGAAGAAATAATTCGGTAATAATCAATTATATTGCATTAATATTCAGTAGCGAAGAAATTAAATTACTGAGTTGTATTACAAGGCACTGCAGAATATGGCGTGCATAGAATTTATCGTAGGGACACACATAAGAATTTCCCTACAGTAATGCCTATTAACATTGAACAATAATCGCTAGAAGTGCTTTATCCGTTGTAGTATACGCTTTCAAATTTAACATTTTTAAAAATTATTTTATTTATTTATTTATTTATTTTATTTTATTTTTTATTTATTATTATTTATTATTTTTTTATTTATTTTATTTATTTATTTATTTATTTATTTTGAAATGGCGTGCATAAATTATTATAGATTCTATAGATCAATATGTATATTATAGTAGTCATCAATCATTTAGATCAATTAGTATAGATTCTATAGATCATATACAGTGCTGCAGAAAATTTCTCAAGAGTATTTCTATTTATTTATGGAAATCGCTGCTTAATGGGTATATTCAACTGTGCTATGCGTTTAACCTATTAACGCCCGAATTATTGTCTTCGCTAAAATTCAAATTTTGTATTTCCCGCCACTTTTAAAAGCAAATTAACTTTTATCTAAATTTATCAAGGATTCTGTCTCGTGAAATAAGGTATAAATTTTTTATCCCTCTTTACTGGTGGGAAAATCGCTTTCTTGCTGTTTTTGTAACCGTCCTCAAACGAGGACGATGGGCGTTAATGAATTAATCCTTTGAGTTCTTGTGAGTGAATTTCTTCAAAATCTCCTAATGTCACATTGGCCCTTATATTTCAAAAACAAGAAATTCGGTTTGCAACGAAAAAAAGCTTTAATTTATTTTCAATCAAATTTGATCGAATTTCCGGTGTCATCGGTATATTTAGCAATTAAAATTAAGTGGGAAGAAATTCGCCCACAAGAGCTCAAAGGGTTAACTGAACTAAATCTTTGTAAGTGTATGTAGTATAAATAGGAACTTATAGATCACAATTTGAGCTGTATAAAAAAAACCCGGACATTTTCCCGACTATTGATGGTAATTTCATAAATTGGATTTTCATATACGTTATGTTTCCCAAATTATTTATTTAGACATAATTATTTACCTAGGGATGAGATTTTTCCGCGTTTTTACATACCAGTATAATATTAGAGAAAATATTGTTCTGTTAAATCGCAGCATTTTTCAATTGAGTAAAATAACATTTTCTGTAAGATTACACTAATGGAAAAAAACGCGGGAAATTATCATCCCTATTTGCCTTAATAAACTGTGATTTTTTTACAGTATTCTGAATATACTAAAAAGTGTTTGAAAATCTAATTTGTATCTGGGTTTGTACGAATACCGTTATTTTCTAAGTGAAATAACAGCATACTTATCTGAGTTAATTTAAATCAGGTTAAAGAAGTTTCGCACAAGATTTTTTCAATAAATGATATCAAAACAGTTCCACATAGAAAGAGGTAATGAAATGGTTAAGATACATCTAAGAAATTTCCCAGTTAGAAACCTGTTTAACCTGGTTTAAATTAACTCACATTTTACGGAAGTTATGTCAGAAGTTGACAAGTATCAATAACAGTATTTTTTTATTTAAAAAAAATAAAACTAATTCAAACTCGCTAAATTTCCCATTATTTAATCAGAGATTTTTATAAGAAAATACTGGTACCGAATAATTATTCCCTGATCATGATATTCCAGGAGCGTGCGAATCATGCTGTATGTATGATTTTCGTTTTTATTTGTTTCGTTTTGCTTAGGATATCCAGGATCGATATCAAAAGTGATATCATTGCGCTTTTCCGATTTTTGTTAAATGTTATCTTCCCAGACATTTGAAATTTCATACAAATATTGGTTGGCTGGTTCCGAAATTGGAAGTGTTCTCAAAATTAAATAGCATTATAAATTAAAAAATGACAAATGTATCACGTTAGACATCGAAACTCAAATTCCATATGCAAAAATTAATTAGATAAAATTATTGCACGTGTAAACGAATAATTTGTAAAGAACGCTTCCATCGGTTTAACATTAGGCAACAAATATCGCGAATAATTAAATAAAGTGATATCTTTATTTTAGAGCGGGGAAGGCATTATAGGACATCGGTTACTTTTGCCTATATTGAGGAGCACCTTGAGAAAGTTGTTGTAGGATTTTCAAAAAAAAAATGGCAATAATGAAGCAAACTAATGTTATGTAGCATTTATAAAAGCAAATAACTTTTAAGTTGTATTTTGATCATATTTTGTTACGACCTGTTTGTTAATAGTAAGTTTGTAATAGTTTTAGTAAGACAGATTTAAGCCAATAATTTCTTGAAACTATTTCTACTTCTATCTTTAGTTATATTTCCCGCTAACTTCGATGTTTTCACATCTCCAAAGAACAAAATAGCTAAAATTTGGGTTGGTTTTCCTGTTACCATTTAAAAAAAAAAATTGTGTTATTTAGTCACAGTCTGATTGAAAAGGGTATAGCCGGGTTTCATAGTAAAATATGCCCTTGAGTCAACCACATCAAGTCCTACATGGATCGATAGTATATAAAAAGAAATGCATTTCTCCCCAGTTTAAAGTTTCTATCTCAAGACTATGGGGAGGGGTTAACGACCCTAAATGCCTGTTTTGGAAAAGTGCGCATTATGGCGCAACTACTAAGCATATTTCAACGAAAAAAATAAGGGATGCGAAAAACCACCATACGAATGTTTGACATTTTTTCAGATTTTTTTAAACAAAAGAACAAGTTTTTTAACATTTTTCCCGTTTTTAAATGAATATTTTAATTAAAAATACACTGAAATTTCTGAGTGACCACCTTAATTTTTTTGCATGAAATACTATGAGACATGATGCATATTCACTATCAATTTCAACTTTCTACGTATGGTGCATCGTATTAAAAAAAAACAAAATCATATTCCGGCGGTAATGTGGGGCGTGTCTTGGACAAATTTCACGCCTTCCTTTAAAAATTCCGTGTGGATTACCGTAATTTCGATTCTATAAGCCACAGATGAAGCAATTCCTTTTCGACCCAGAATTTTTTAAGAAACAAATATAACTACTTAGATCGCCGTAAATATTTGTCTCCAATCACCAAATAAGATTTCTGGGTACAAAAAGAATTCTTTGATCCGCGACTTATACACCCGAAATTACGGTAATATGTGAGATTTGAAAAGAAGGCGTGAAATTTGTCCGAGACACGCCCCACATTCCGCCGGAATATGATTTTGCCCTTTTTTTAATATGATGCACCATACGTAGAAAGTTGAAATTGATAGTCAATATGCATCATGTCTCATAGTATTTCATGCAAAAAAATTAAGGTGGTCACTCAGAAATTTCAGTTTATTTTTAATTAAAATGTACATTTAAAAACAGGAAAAATGTTAGAAAACTTGTTCGTTTGTTTAAAAAAAATCTGAAAAAATTGCCAAACATTCGTATGGTGGTCTTTTACATCCCTTATTTTTTCGCTGAAATCTGCTTAGTAGTTTCGTCACAATGCGCTCTTTTCCAAAACAGGCACTGAGGGCCATTACCCCCCAAGGTCTTGAGATACAAACTTAAAACTGGGGAGAAATGAATTTCTTTTTATGGGCTATAGATCCATGTAGGACTCGATGTGTTTGACTCAAGTGCAGATTTTACTAAGAAACTCGGCTATACCCTTTTCCATTTAATATTTAAATCTGAGAATATGTAAAATTTTTCTGCGATTTAAATAAAATGATACATTTTGTTTAAAACTTGTGGTAAAACTGTAAGCATCTTGATGTTAGAGCAAAACCCTACACTTTTAAAAATATAGAGCAAAATTTCCTCTTTTTCTAAAGACTATCCCTTTTTTTTACCTATGATAATGTCCCACGGGAGTTTATCACCGTTCTCATTGGTCAGTAAATAGATAATCTTTAAAAATAGAAACAATTTTTCAGGATATTTTTAACAGTACTGTTATTAATATCTAACTTGAAATCGGTATTTCAGCCAAAATCTAATTCAAATAAGCATTTTTTTTTTTTTTTTTTTTTTTTGTAAAATTTTGCAGTGTAATGTCATCTAGTGGTAACATATTTGTTTTAACTGTTATATATTATATGTCAGTTACGGTTTATCAAGATGGAGTATCTGTATCATAATAACCGTTATACTTCAAGAAACCGTTATCATAAAAACGGTTGAATGACTATGGCCGTTCGCTGCAGTTATTTAACCGTGCAGTAAAAAGTACTTCTAAACAGCAAATTTTCTATTAATATTTATTCTTTTCTACATTCAATTGCATTTGTGCCGGAAATGTTATTCCATAAGAAGAAGTATTAAATTTTAAACATGGCTAAAATTTAAAATTACAAAATGATTATTTTATATTTAAATTTTTCTTTTAGATTTAGTATATGGAAACGAACATATATAAATACTCGTTTCAAAAAGGAAATTAGTAGAAGCATTTTGTAATTTGTGTATGATCTTAAGACTCCACACTAGTCACGCGGAGAACCTCGACCACTAAGCTAAGTCCAAACTAAGTTTTATTTTGCATAGGATACCTGAGGTCGATACCCATTGTTGTTCGTTTCTATATTTTAGATTTTGGTTGCAGTTTTTTTATATGAAGAAAATTTCATTTTCGGAAACCATTTAAAAAAATTTTAAAATATTTAAATGCGAACGAGAAATTCGTAAATATTTCTCCCACAGGCTTAGCATTAGCGTTCGAATTTCTTCGCAGTACTGGTGTAGCCAGTTTACCTTTTCAACAATTTTGTTTATTTTTAAAAATATGGTTCAAAGTGTGAACTCACTATATTTCAATGTTCCACTAAAAATACGTTTTGGGAAAAAAAAATTAACTGCTTATTTAATTAAAATTTTTAAAACGTTTATAAAAATCTGAATTTTTTAAAATTGCTACTACTTTTTTAAAGATTTATATTTTTATCTCAGATTTTTTTCTTTTCGGATTTTCAAACATGTATTACATACGATGGATTTTTAGATATATCTAATATTACATTTAATATATCTTTTACGAATATATATAGTGTAAAACGATGAAATCCAACACATCTTCATATACTTTTTTTATAACAAAAAATCTGAAATCTAATTCCATGCCCATATTTATCACATATGTAATAAAGAAAATGTACAAAAAAATTAAATCTCTACCTCAAATACAAAAAACGCCTCATCATTTTTAAAATATGAAACTGATGAAAGTATGAACATGCAGAAACAGTCATTTAAAGTTGTGATTTGTGTGGGTAATTGCGCTGGGTGCATTAATGAAATTTAGAATATATTGCGATATAATTATTGTATATCTAAAAATGAGGTGTCAAAATATTCACAATTAAATATGCTTCATTTAGTATTAAGAAAGAAAAATCGATTTTTTGAACAATTTTAAAGTAAACTTGCGCCTTAAGGCCTTAAATTTCTTCGCCATTGAAGTTGCTTCATCTTGACTATTTTTCATATAACTTTATAAGCTAACTTTGATGCAGTAAGTAAAAATATAATGTTTTTCTTCAACTGTATAAGCATAAAGGAAAGAAATGACTTAATAAGTAATTTAGTTATTATGTTATATCAAAATAATCATTATTTTGCACCATTGATCCTAAATAGTTATATTGTTCACTCATATAGGTCAAGTTTAAGAAATCAAGTTTCAAAATTAAAAGCAGTAACGATATTTTTTAAAATTATTATACAGTTTATTGCATACAAAAATATGTTACTGATCTAAACATAGCTTTAAAAAAGTGAACTTGTGGGTTATTTTTACATCACATAATTTATTGAGATTAAAAATTGTGAAATTAACAATTACCTGCACTTCCAATTATGTGAGGGCGTACATTTGGGTCATAATTTCTTAGCATTTTGTCCAGTGTGTGCTTTCTCAGTTGAACCATATTTCCTAAGGCGCTGAAAGACATGAAAATAATATTTAATACAATATTTTGGAAACGATAAACAACATATTTATAAATAATACAGTAATCCCTTAACTTTCGTGAGTTTTGATTATTCGCGAAATAGAATTTCAACATTCGCACCACTTTTTAACAGAAAAATATTTTTCATACGCTTTGACAACATTAGCAAAGGCAAGTATGATACGAAACGTTTTTTTTTTTTTGGGGGGGGGGGGAGGGTGCGAACAGAGCATAAAAATAGCAGTTTTGCGATCGCGGTTTTTTACATTCGCGAAACCTAACACTCATGAATGTTAAGGAATAACTGTATTAAGTTTCATTCATTCATAAACGCATTGCATTTTAACCCTTTCCGGCGCGGACAAATTCTGTTCGTAAAATGAGTAATTGATGACTGACACCGGAATTTACAAAAGACTTTTTTAGAAATTAAGAACTCACTGATTTAAGCTGTCATTGTAAAGGTAAAATTTTACTATAATATTACTGGTGCCGTTTGTAAGTTTGGAATTAAAAATAGGTGTTGCCGGAGTGGTAACACTACGCCGGAAAGGGTTAAATCAAGGATTACCAACCAGCGGCCCCTAAGTGCCAAAGCGCCGTTTTCAGTACAAAAAAAATCTGCCTCCTTTGGCGACTCAAAGGGGGTAGCGGGTTAAGGGGGGTCTGGCGGCCCCCACCGAATCTGGTAAAATCGTTCCAAAAATCTTGAAGAGGGTCGAAAAACAAGCAGTGTAAGCTTTTTACCGACATTACAACCCCAAACAAAAACACAGTAATGGCGAAAAATATGATTTTTTGTGATTTTTATTTTTTCAACCAGTTTTATTTATTTTTAAATGGTTTAAACGCAATTAAAAATTTGTTTTGGATGTGTGGAAGTCTCCTGAATATTTTCAGATTTTTTGGTCAAGTAAAAACATGTGAATTTTAGGTTTAAATGCGAAAAAATCGTGAAAAACGCGTCATTTTCAAGATTCAACCCTATAATTGTTAGGGTTGTTTTCATTTTCCCGAGGGGTGCTGTATAGTATAGATAGCGGCAACCGTCCTCTTTCGAATGCAGGCAACTGGACTCAATTTGGTCAATTTTGATGAGCGGGGCGATTTTTTGAATAAAACTCAAATTTTCAACTTTCGATAAATTACGGCGCGTACTTGGTATAATGCGTCTTTGCTATAAAAAATACATCTCTATAGGGGTTTTTGAGGTCGCTGATCACGAATTTGATGTCAAAAAAAATTTTTGACAACAAATTCACCCATAAGTATTTATTAACACAGGTTTGATAATGTAAAAAATATCATTGAATCACAGCATTTAAACAATTTTGATATCGTGTTCAACTAATATAATCAATGAAACTAAATTTTCTGGTATAAATCATATTTTATTCAAGCTTACGTAATATTAACACAGTAATATAAAATAGCATAACACTTTTTTACAGAGCTAAGTCAACAATTTTACAGTTTTAATCCTCGTCACTATCTTCTTCAATGACAGGTTCAACGCTTTGAACAGAGAAAAGATTTGTGAGAATCTGTGCTAGACGAATAATTCGCGACAGATATCTCGCATGCCCTAAGAAGTAAATGATAGTGGCCACATGTGCACAACAACCGACAGTTCTGAGGCCATTCGCACAATTGCATACGTATTCTTATATACCACTTCTTCCAATAGCGTTAGGAACGTATTTTACTTAACACATGTACTTTTTCCGACTTATGTGCCTCGATTGAACTTCGCATTTCAAAATTGATTTATCTTCCAACAAGTAATGCATATTAAGAACTCCATCTTCAGTACATAATTCTGCTAAATAAGAAACGGTCTGTGATAACTGGTAAGACCCTGTAAAAAGTATCTTCAGATCTCTTTCTGTCAACTCCGGAAAGTCTACAACATCATTTGACGTCAGAGGTCTGAAGATCCTTTTTTTTTCTGTTCCAGTTTTTCTCTTCTACCACTTTCGCTAAATCACTATTAACGTTTTTTCTGAGCAACATTTCGTTAGTGATCTCTCTTTTCTCTGTTCAAAGCGTTGAACCAGTTATTGAAGAAGATAGTGACGAGGATTAAAACTGTAAAATTGTTAACTTAGCTCTGTAAAAAAGTATTATGCTATTTTATATTACTGTGTGACTATTACGTAAGCTTGAATAAAATATGATTTATACCAGAAAATTTAGTTTCATTGATTATATTAGTTGAAAACGATATTAAAATTGTTTAAATGCTGTGATTCAATGATATTTTTTACATTATCAAACCTGTGTTAATAAATACTTATGGGTGAATTTGTTGTCAAAAAAATTTTTTGACATCAAATTCGTGATCAGCGACCTCAAAAACCCCTATAGAGATGTATTTTTTATAGCAAAGACGCATTATACCAAGTATGCGCCGTAATTTATCGAAAGTTGAAAATTTGAGTTTTTTTTCAGAAAATCGCCCCGCTCACCAAAATTGACCAAATTGAGTCCAGTTGCCTGCATTCGAAAGAGAACGATTGCCGCTATCTATACTATACAGCACCCCTCAGGAAAATGAAAACAACCCTAAAAATTAGAGGGTTGAATCTTGAAAATGACGCGTTTTTCACGATTTTTTCGCATTTAAACCTAAAATTCACATGTTTTTACTTGACCAAAAAATCTGAAAAAATTCAGGGGACTTCCACACATCCAAAACAAATTTTTAATTGCGTTTAAACCATTTAAAAATAAATTAAACTGCTTGAAAAAAATAAAAATCGCAAAAATCATATTTTTTGCCATTACTGTGTTTTCGTTTGGGGTTGTAATGTCGGTAAAAAGCTTATACTGCTTGTTTTTCGACCCTCTTCAAGATATTTAGAACGATTTTACCAGATTCGGTGGGGGCCGCCAGACCCCCCTTAACCCGCTACCCCCTTTTGTAATTTAAAAAGGAGAAGATTTCAATTCCGAACTAGCGGTGGTAAGCACTTTTCAGGCAAACAGGTTGGAGATTCCTGATTTATATACTTGAAAGACAACTAATACTTACATGGGAAAAATTATGCAGACTGCTAAAAGTTGGAGAAACTCCATAATAAATTAATGAACAAATGGTCTATGAAATGAAGAACCCCTGAAAAGAAAAGAAAATTAAATTAACGAATTTAACATATTTATAAGTATAAAAGTATTATTGTTTTTATGCAAAATTATATAGAAAATTTCGTAACTAAACAATTTGAGAAAAATTAACTATACGGTTCTAGTTCAAGGACAGATTCCATTGTATCCCAAGTTTGCGCATACAATTTTTAAATCGGTGTTGAAATCCCAGTTTGGGTTATGTGAACTTGTCTACAAATATACGCCAAGCATAGGGACTGACTTCACAAGGGCGAAAAAAGCAATTAAGCGCACTTCTACCACTTTTTTAAAGTCTTTTGTGTCATTTAATTCTTTCATGTGAGTCATCAATTAGCGACATTTTTAATACCACTAATTCTATATAGTACTTTTAGGTTTATTTTATTTGTTAGCATGCTTGAATACTTTTGTACAGCTTTGTATTTTATCTTCTTTTTTTATGTACATGCCACAATTTATTAACACAGATTAAAACAAGTTAAATCATACTTCCGGAGATTATTTTCCATAGACGGTCATGTATCTAATTATTTGCGTGGCTTGTATTTTTCTATTTTATATTCTATAAGCATGTCTTAATGTACTAAATGTAGACAAGCATAAAAAAACATAACTCGTTTAAATACCATCTTTAAGCCATTTTCGTTAAGAATTCTTTTGTGTTTCCTAGTATATAATCTACACATAAACACACAACATAATATGCAAAAATTTAGACTTAAAAACTCATATCACAACTAAATATGCACTTCCAGCAATCATCTTTAATATACAGTATTTCTGGTATTGTATGGCATACGAAATCTTCTGTATCCATGTAAATATTATGCACTTTCTATTAAATAGGAAGTAACTTAAAGCAAACCTCAACATATATCAATTTCATTTATAAGTCAAATAGTTGGATATAATTAAAATAAGTCGCAAACAGTGTTTCTCCCTATAATATTATCTAACGGAATTCTTTTGTGTGGCCCTGTAAATGACTAATAAATATTCTTTGCACCACATATTCTACAAAGTGTATATTTTAGTACACATCATAAATGCATACCAATTTCCTTTTCTTCGAAAGTGTCTACCATCATTAAAATGCATTTGAAACAATTTTTCCCTATCGGCCTGTATTGTAACAGAAAACTTTTGACTTGGACAGTCAAAAGTTTTCTGTTACAATACAGCAATTGGACTATGCATCCAATTTTATAAAATTTAAAATGACTCGACAAAATTCTGCAACTTTTATATACTTATAATTTCAAACCATTTTGTTGGGCAATTTTCGCTCTGTTATTTGCGGATGTACACATGGACGGACAGACGGACGGGCTAGACAACTACTACGATATAATTATGAACACACGTAAAAAAGAACTGCACACAGTTGCGTTTCTTTAGGCTACAAATGACGTAATGGCCATCGACAAATAAATTCTCGTGTTGGCTAATAGATAGCAGTAGATACATGTAACAAGGAGCAGTGTTGCCAGACGGGCTACTTACTTTAAATTCAGATTCTTGACTGGCACCACTTTTTTGAAATAGTACAATGCGCCTTATTTAATGACATATTAATAAAGGAGAAAATCAACGGAATTTTGTCGTTTCAAAAAAGTGGTGCCAATCAAGAAAATTTTAAAAAAGTAGCGCACTGGCAACACTGACAAGGAGGAATCTGCACTTCCTGGTTTTATCCGCTTATCCGGTTTTGTACAACTCTGTATGTAATTTTCTCTTAAACGGTGGGCGGGGGGATATGCCTTATAACAGGTATACCCAAATGTGGCACGCGGCTACCGCAAATTTAAAAAAAATAACTCGACTTATCGAATCACTGAGATTCGGTGACTAGCCAAAATTTTAGTTTTACCGGAGTACCACAGTTGGACACCCCTACTTTAGAAGGACGCAAATATGGTGTTTTGTAGATTTTTTTAAGAATATGTTTAAGGATTTTATATCCGGGTATTTTGCACGTTATTTATCACAATTTGAAGAACATCCTAAAAAAATTTTAATAAAAAATTGATGATATGGCTCGAGTGGCGTGGGTGGACGTCCCAGCGTGCACGCCGTGCACTTCCAATCAATTGCGATCTGATACATCAACAGAGCCGTCAGCAATCAATTTTCATTAAAGATTATGAAATTAGATTATATGAGGGTGAATCAAATATGAACCGGAGTTTCAGCTGGGAGGCCAAAAGTTTAGCGCGAGGGCACTCAAAATTATACGCATGCAGGTAGGGATGTCACATAACTATCTATGCGTTAATATGTGCTATTCGCTCCGTTCCTCAGTCAGCATCACGATGAGTGAGCGAGAGGTTCACCTCAATCCTATGAAACATATTATCGTTAAACTTCTGACAAACGAAGGCATAAGACCAGTTGAAATATGACGAAGACTTCAAGTACAGTTTGAGGAGACAGGCCTGGAGAAAACCCAAGTGTATGACCGGCACAAAAAGTTTTTGTGGAAGGACGAGCAGAACTTGAAAACGCATCCAACGACCGCTGCCCTCGAATAAGTTTGACTGAGGGAAACTTTCAGGGAAACTAAGATAAACTTTTCGTCCCGTCTGGGAACATTTTAGAGAATGCTGCTTACTAGTGTCAGCAGTTGGACGAAATGAAACGTGCATATCGTTGGAAAAGAGGTGAATTTCCGATCAGAGAAGTGATTTTGCTTCATGACAATTTCCGTCCCCATACAGCCAACTCGACTCACGAAAAGTTGGAGGAAATGTATTGGACAACACTCGATAGCCCTTCCTATAGTCTTGACTTATCCCTCATGATTATCACACGTTTAGGTTCTTGATACGAGCATTAGGGGGTAAAAGATTCGGCAATGACATTGATTTTGTAGACTCCGTGCGCAATTGGCTAGTTACACGCTAGTCTTCTTTCTATGTTATTGGTATCAAAAAACTTCCCATCCGTTGGGGAAATCAGGAGATTATATAGAAAATATTATGTAACTTTCTGTTTTGTATCTTGCACCAATAAACTTAAAAAACAAACATACCGGTTTATATTTGATTTACCCTCGTATTGCCTGGAACTGCAATTACTTTAATGTAAAAAATTTGAAGTTCAACAGAGTGAAGCTAATATGAAGGTACTAAACATGCTTTTTGATATCATCGGTGAGTAACCTAAGAAGATATATTAAATGTAAAAATTCTATTAACCTTTTCAATTAAAAATGTTTTTTTCCTACTTTCGGTGCACGGTATCATATATTAACCCTTTCCGGCACGGGCAAAATCTGCTAGTAAAATGAGAAATTATCGACTGACACCGGAATTCACAAACGATTTTTTCAGATATTTTGAATTCCTTAATTTAAGATTTTATTGTAAAAGTAAAATTTTACTAAAATATTACTGGTGCCATTTGCAAGTTTAGAGTTAAAATTAGGTATCCCAGACCGGGCACAGTGTGCCGGAAAGGGTTAAGCACCTTTAAACCGGGTAGCCTTGGTTAGACAGCCTTGTTTATATAAATGCTTTGCTTATAAAAATCACAAAATATATTCATGTTTTTTTACGAAAATGGTCCTAAAATAAAGCTAGGATTCACACTAAAAGGGGCAGAAAAATCGGAAAAATTATAAGTAAAAGAAGATAAATGTGCAATCATAACTGTGCTAAAAGCTGCGTGCTAATAATTTTAAAAGATTGCAGCAAATCACTTGTAAAATAGCCATCACAGTGTAGCATCATACACATACCGTAATTTCCGGCGTATAATCCGCGGATCAAACAATTATTTTTTGACTCAGAAAATTTTTTAAATAAAATGTAACATTTTAGATCGCGGTAAATATTTGGCTTCAATTACTAAATAAAATTTCTGGGTCGAAAAAGAATTGTTTGATCCGCGGATTATACGCCGGAAATTACGGTACTTCTTAACCTCCCGCTTATTTTAAATCAACAAAATATTATTGAAACCAGAAATTGTATTTAATTAATAAAATAATGTAAGTTTGAATTAACAACCATGTAGGAACAAGAAACATTTAATTGTATAGATTTTCCGGTTGAAAGTATGTTTTTTTTTTTTTTTTTTTTTTTTTTTTTTTGCTTAAAAAACGGGAGGATGGGAACTATGGATGCATCTTTTTCTCGGTAACTATTGAAGAAATTTCGGTATCTTTTTTAATAGTTTTGGTAGCACATATACATATATAAATTGATCACTCTGCAAGAATGAAAATAAAAATTACCGTAGTAATGCGATTTCGCAAATATAATGATCCCTTCTGAAACACCTGACATAGATGTACCTTTTTTCAAAACTACTAGAGTGATTTCAATACTTTTTATGTGGTTTTCACAATAGCAAAACTATAAAATGATCATTTGGCAAGAAATAAAAAGAAAATATATAAGAATTGTGCAATTATGCCAGCAACAGAACGCTAGCGATTTTATTTTCCAAAATCCATTTTTTTGTTGTTGTTGTTATTGAAAGATCAAATTCTAAATTAGCAAAAACCACCGAAGAAAATATTGAAACCACTTCAATAGTTTTCGAAAAAATGTTACATCAAAATATCGGCTGTTTTGCATGCATTCTTTTTTTGTTGTTGTTGCCTTCTAAATCGCGTAACTATTGTATTTTTTATTTCATGCCCGACAATTAATTTGTACTTCACCAAAACTAAAAAATAAAGTACTGAAATCGCTTCAGTAGTTATCTAGCAAAAAATACATTAATTTCGGCTGTTTCACAACCGTCATAACTGTTGTCACCTTAAAATTTTCATGTGGGTTCAATCTAAAAACATATCGAAAGCACAAATAAACGTTTTAACTTTTTTTTATACTGAAAGAAAATCTTCAATAACATTTAAAGAAATATTAGTCTAGATATATAAAATTTCAAAATTTTTGACAGTTTTCATATGAATAAATGATGGGAATTTGAGTATCTCTGAAAAGGATTATTTGAACCATCCAAGAATTCAGATTTGTATGAAAAACCAGGTATCATCCTGAAAAATATAAAAATAAAGTCCTGTATAATATATAATTCTATCTCAATCCGGCGATAGATGTATTAATTTCTCCTTTAATTTTGTCATTTAAATTTATTTAAATAATATTAATATATTTTATTAAAATAATATTTTATGCGATCTGCAGTGACTATTTTTATTATTACTAAGAATGCACAAAATTTAAAATATGTAGCAGCAAAAAACAGTAACAGATAAATTTTTTCAGATAAATTATAGAAAATCAAGTCAATAAAATGTATCATTTTAATTTTTTTTAAATACGTAGTACATAATTTTATATTAATAAAATTAAGGATATAATCATAGGTAAGGCCTGATTACTGAACAAACTAACTAGAAAAAGGCTTTCAGGGCCGAGTGGATGGAGACGCCAAAATAAATAAAAGAATTTCGAAAAAAACCTAATAAATTCTCTTTTCTGAAAGTATTTGCCCATTAAAAAAGATTAGTGTTACCTGGTAACCTAGTCCAAGGGAGATTTACCAAAAAAAGGGGTTACCTTACAAAAGGTCGTGTAGAAGATTTTTTTCTGGTTTATTTATAATGATGCCAACATGGAAAAACTTAAGGCTACAATTACAAATATAATTTCTTAAGGCAAAAATTTCTCTGGCAAAACAGCAACAAAATTTTGGGACTATTTGTTATTTTTGTTAAATATATCAACACTCGTTGTCGTAGAGTATCACTTATCTGTTACAAAATTAAGGAAGAAAAATTTCTCTACAACTTTCATGCTTATAACTTTTTTATACACTCAATAGCAAGCGCGGTACACTATTTCAAAAATAGGAATTATTTTTAATTTGCTTAAAAGCCGTGACAAACGTAGTTCTACCATGTGGGCCAGCCAATGGTCTTTTAATGACTGAAAATAGTAGAGTGCAAAATTTTGTCAAAATCGTTAGAGCTGCTTTTGAGATAATATTTACATACACAGTCAGACACACACACAACATTTGTTCATATTACAGTATAAGATATTTCGACTCCGATTACATCCTCCTAAAATACAAGAAAATATTCACGATAGTATACAATCACTTTCTTCTTTCTACTAAATATTCTTGAGGTGGAAATTCAGAACCCATTCCGTGGTAAGGCAAGTGTTGTCCTTTGAAAACAGCTTAAATTATGCATGTTATAACTTTTTCCTTTGGAATTATTACTTTAGAAATATTTATAATGAAGATGTATTTATGTTATTATAGAGCATCTAATGGCAAAACTTTTAATTAACTTGAGTTTGATGAGAATTTTTATAAAATGCAGGAAGACCTCGAAATGCTAAAGAAAAAACTTTCTAGCTAGTATTTGTATTTGAGAGAGGTCCTGAGATATGCTAATCCTTGTTCCTCTGAGAGTATTAATCAAGCTCTGATTCTAGGCCGAGCCTCATGTTAACGTTTATAGTCTAATTGGAAAGAATAAAATTGATGTCGTTTAATCCCTTGAGCTCTGCTGGTAGAATTTTCTACCACATAACTTTAATTCCGAAATGTCACAATGGCACCAGAAAATTCGACCAAATTTATTTGAAAAAGGTTTAATGCATTTTTTCGTGTTTATCATTTACTGGTTTTTTCCTTTTCAAAATACTGGTGCCAATGTGACATTTGAAATTTTGAAGAAATTTATACCCCAGAGCTCAAAGGGTTAATTGGCAAAAAGTAAAAATATATTGATAAATATAATAATTTCACACATATATGTATATATAACAATGACCTGTCTATAAACTGTTTTTTTTCTGTTTTATCTTTACATTGCGCAATATAAGTAAAAACACAGTTTAGAGACAAATATATGCAAAGTTAAAATCAGAGACAAAGTCAAAATACGATATCAATTTCAATTTGGCACGGTTCTAAAGTGAATATCCTTAAGCGGTTAAAAGATATGAAAAACTAAGAATAGATTTTTTTAAAGGCTTAAAATTGCTAATAACCCTTAACATAATGTCGATTGTTATTATTTTTTATTTACTTGCTTACTTTGCTTAGGTAATAAAAAAAACTTTATACTAAAAAGGGCTTTATGTAAGATAAATCCATAATAAATAAAAATCTTCGCATTAAACTATCCATTTTCCGGGCAATCAATAGAATTTCGCTGAAGATCAACTTAACGATTTCGAAACAGTTTAGTTTAGTCATTTCCAATGACCCTAAAGAATCTCCCTCAATTTTTGTTTTTGTTGAAGAATAATAGAAATTCTTTCTGTAGTACAACATCTTAATTGGTTCAGAAAAGAATTAGAAAAGTTACATTAAAGCAGTAAACAGTTAGAAGGCTATGTAAAGAAACATCAATCGTTAAAATATATAGGAAGAAATAAGAAGTCATAAAAGTTTCTGAGACAACAAATATTGTTAATGTTACAACTGAAGTACAACAAATATTTATAGTTTGCTAAAACTTGTGTTAACGGTATCTGATAACTCAATATTTCTATTGACTTCATTCAATAGTTTTATTTGATGAAAAAAAATTCAAAAGCATCATAAATTTATAATGTTGCTAAAACCTCTTAAATCACCAGGTATTTTCAGAACTTAAAAATTAAATTTCATGCATCGGTAACTTTAATTTGGCTGTCAAGTGACATTATATTTAAAAAAAATAAGAAAAGATTTTTTTTAATGTATCCTTATATAATGGTTAAATTTCTTATAAGATGTAAAAAGTTCCTTGATTTCGGTTCCGTGATGTATATTATTGCGAACTGACATGAGTTTTTGAGAAGCCATTGACAGCAGAATTTATGTTGCAATTAAAATTCTTTAAAGAAAAACAATTTACCGTAATCAGGGTTCGCACAACTGTACCACTAAATTTTTACAGTTTTTTCAATGTATTTCACTGCAGTAAAATATTGCGAAAATTGCGAATCGAGGAGGTGTTTGCGAATTCTGTTTCTTAAAAATTAAGCATAAATTTTCTTATTATTAATAGTGGTACCAGAATCCTTACAAAATATAAGGAGTGTGCGAACCCTGGTAATTTCGGGTGTATAGCCGCGGATCAAACAATTATTTTTGGACCCAGAAATCTTATTTAGTGATTGAAGACAAATATTTACGGCGATCTAACTAGTTACATTTGTTTCTTAAAAAATTCTGGGTCGAAAAAGAATTGTTTGGTCTGCGGCTTATACACCCGAAATTACGGTATAATTCATATATTTTTCTTTTTTTATAGGCATGAGAATTTTCCGCGTTTTTTCCCACCAGTATAATCTTAGAGAAAATGTTTACTCAATTGAAAAATGCTGCGATTTAACAGAACAATATTTTCTCTAATATTATACTGGTATGAAAAAACGCGGGACACTCTCATCCCTATTTTTTAACATCAAAATTTAAGAAAGTAGAACCAAAGAAAAATTTTTTAGAATGAAAAGTAAATAAATAATATAGGCATAGAAATCAGGATCTGCGGTATTGAACACTCAAACAATTATTTTTCAAACGTGTCCCTCCGGTTTTGGAAATAAGGAAATAACTTGTTAATTGTTACGCTTTTTCGAGGACATTTAATGACATTTCAGTAGGATTTAAGCGAACGATTTCCGAAATGGTTCCGATGACATTCTATTGCATTATGGTCCAGAGATCGAACTGTTCATTTCATTCATTCTAAACCTTGATTCTCAAGATATCGCTTATCAATCGTAGCTCGGTGTCGTTAGACAGTAGCATTCATTACAATGTTTCACCAATAGCAACAGCATAAGGTGTAACAAATGAAATGAGCACCTCATTCCAATGTTTTACTCCGGCCAGATTTCCTTCAAGGCACACATGCAGGTCTCTGTGACTACCCAGAGAGATTTTAGGCGAAAAATATGATTATACCTCTTCTATATATATGTGTCCTTCAACAATTTTACATTGGTGGTATCTGATGCGAAACTGGCAAAAAATGCAGGCTGTCGCACTACATTTCACCTTAGACCGCGAAAGTCAAGTGTGCTTTTTCGTGTACCATTAGTCGTACATTCTAGCAACACGTGAGTTAAGCGTTTTCGAAAACGAAACACGTGTAACGTTCCGAGACAGCCTGTTTTTTCGTTAGCTTTGTACCTAATGCCTTGTTCTCTCCAAATTAGCACATGACCTGTAACACTTTCCACAGCAAACAGTGACTCGTCTGCGAAGAGTACAAAAGTAGGTGGAAACATTGTGCCCCCTTGTCAATAACGGCTCGTCATGCGAGTGCTGAATCAGATTTTTTCACCACTGAAGTGTGACAGAACCTTTTATATTTTGTCATATATAAACAGACACTTCTGTGTCGTCGATCAAGACAGACACACACAATGGGTCGTCTTCCATCAAGTTCTTCGAAGAAGTCTGAACTATTAAGAAAGAGGAACTGATATATCCCCAAAATAGTGAAGCTTCAACTGTGACCGCTTTCGCAGGGTTTCATCAATGCCGAAACAAAGTTTCACCAGTAAACTTACGTAGAAATTTTATCATTATTCAAGAAATTTATTAACAGGAAATTTTAGTAAAAATAATGACAAAAACTGAAATTCATTTTTACTGGTGGCAGCTTACTTTGGCGGTGTTAATTCCGCCATATTATGACAACCAAGACAGCCTTTTGTCAGCGTCAGTGAAAAAAAATACAGTATTTGGGCATTATGACACCAGTAAAAAGAAATAGAACATGCTGAGCATATTTGTGAGCGAAATTTCAAACGAAGAAAGTGCTTACATAAAATTACATTTTCTATTTAGGTTCACTGGGGGATGTTTTCATCAGCGGTAATCAGAAATTGTGAATAAGATTAAAAAAACTAGCAGCCATCTTGCGACAATCTCGCAAGTTTACTTTTTAATACTTTTTAATGGAAGAAATATTTTGACTAAATGTTAAGAATATTTTCACTTAAAAAAAGTGGTGTTTATTCTATACTTTCAATTTTTTCGTAAAAAAAAAGTGGTTAAATTGTGATCTTTAAAAAGGGTTTGTTTGTACCTTAAATTTTGTATGCCAATGTAGTATAATACGTTTCCGCATAGAAAAAGAAACTTGGAAGTAATTTTATAAATTTACTTTACTTTTTGGTAAGTGTGATCATACCTTTAGATTTTTTTTTGAGGGGGGGGGGGGTCACATAGTTATGAAGGTGAAAAAAATCAAACGTTTTATGCTAACATTTTTCTTTACTTTTAAATATACTATTAAAACTTTACCGCCATGATAAAACTCAGATAATGACCTGAATTCCAAATCACGCAACATCTTTTCTGACCTAAATCACTTTTATCAATAAACACAAAGGTCACATGCAATTAATGATTCTTCATAAAAAAAAGCGCTAAATAAACTTCTTAGTACAACTATTTCTTTTGCGTAGGAGGGGATGGAGAACATTCTCTATCAAGACGGGATACAGAAAACAAAGACTCCTTACACTAGATGTCTTCATTTTATTTTCTTTAATCGGAAATACTTCAGATAAAGGAAATAATTCTCTTATAAATGACAGACAAAATGCAATAAATATGTTTAAAGTGTTTCCCTAACTGATACTGAAAATGCTATATACTTTAACCCGTTCGCCTGGAAGTTGTTTTATATTCGCTAATAGATTATGTTGGATAACATCACACTCTATTGAAGTACTGTTGTTTATTTGTCTCATGTACGATATATTTTGGTATGAGACATGCGAACATAAATTCTTTCGTAATTTTGATTCGCATTTAAAATTTTAATTTTCACGAATTTTCATTGGTTTAGAGACTACGATTGCATATTCACTTTGTGCCAACAGCATTCCACTTTAATAATCATATTATATCAATCGATTTTCCGTAAAATAATTTCAAAAGAAATGTATAAACATCTGAATGTATAACATATACTTAAATCTTTTACAGAACATAAGGGAGATAATTCAGATTTTTACATATTTTTTTAATCATCTAGAGTAAAAATATTAAAAGGGGGCGTCATAAATGGTTTAAAAGCCAATTTATACACAAAACGCGAACATATATTTATATACAGGTTAGAATAGATTTGATAACAAGATGATAAAATATGAAGCCATGTAAAAAATATTTAAAATTAGATAAATACTTTAACAAATTGGCTAAGTCATTTTACATTCACTCTTTTCTCAAATCAAGCTTGCAAGCATAATCCATTACATTTTTTACTGGTGCCAAAATGACAACGGACAATTTTTGAACAACTTATTTATGCAGTTTAAGGTATGTGCCTACCTACTGGGAACTTTTCTTGAAAAATATGAAAATTTTATTAAACACGTGCGCTTTCAGTTAAAACAAGGAATAAAACTATGAATTCAAATAAAGTTTTAATGGAGAATTTTAATTAACTTTTCAAACTTCGGCATTTAGTCAAATTTTAGCAAAAAATTGCGTTTATGCAAAACATTCTATAACGAAATTTAGTCAATACATTTCACATGTATTTTTCAACAATATACTAACAAAACACTTATTTGTGTTATCCCTTAACGCCCGCGGAGTAGATCTCTTTGAAAAAATTAACTTCCATCAGAATTTATAAAAGACTTTATTATATAATAAGAACTTGCTTATTTTCATGTAAGTTATAAAAGAATAATTTTAATTAAATATTATTGATGTCGGTAAAATTAAAATTAGTTGTCCTTTTTTAGGAACACTGCTCCGGAAAGGATTAAGAATCAAAATATGTGCCCCCAATACCTTATAAATTTGCTAACATATACCAAATTTTGCACACATAACAGGATTTTTTTTATTAAAAACTGTGTATTTTCAATAAAAAAACTTATATTAATATATTCATACTTAAAAGCTGTATTTTGTTTCATAACATACCAATAGAGCAGAATCTGTGACCAAATTTTATTTCAATATCTTAAAAATGTTATAAGAAATGAGGTTTCTATTAAATGTACACAATGAAAAATCCAGTTCCCAAAAAACGTAAATTAAGATTTTAATATAACACAAAAAATTATGTATAAAGTTTACAACTTTAAAACCCACCATATTTTTAGATATTATATACTTATAAATATATATATTTGCGTAAAAAGGTTTATATTTGGGGCTATAATTTTGCTTCTAATTATCGCTAAACCAAAAGTAAGACATTTCTGGAATCCTAAAAGTTTGAACTTTTATTTAAAATAATAAAAAATAAAAGCGAATTTTTTTAGTTAAAACAGCGATTTGAGGATAGTCACATACATTAATAACTTTCGTGAGATTTTTTATTGTGATCGTTTAGCTATTTTTTAATAATTTCTTTATTACTGTGTATACTATGATCTACATTATTTTATGAATATCAGATACCATTTATTCAAAGATCTGCTTGCTTTAAAAGAGAAACATAATGAAAAGAACAGATATGAAAATTTTACACTTGATTTCTTTACTGTTGCTTTAATAATTATTTTTGTTATTGTTGCCCGGACATAACACAAACATATTTTGTCCATATGTAGAACAAGAGTAATTTGTATGGGCTTCTCGTGAGAAATTAGACAGTTGGTGGGGGGTAAAAGAAAAATCATTACATATCCCACTTAATAAGAAATTTTAATGTAAAAATGGATACATTACCAGGGTTTGTAAGGGTGCCGTTATTTTCCAGGTGAAAGTTTAATGGTTTTTTATAAAATTAAATCTAGAATAAACACGCGAAATTTCGCCTTACTTAAGGGGATATTTCTATAAGAAAATAGTGGTGCCGAAGAATTTCCTAGTCGGAAAATTCCAGGATCCGTACGAACCCTGATTACGTGAATATTAAAGCAATACAAAGCGAGGTTGATCAAAATTTTCCAGCAGCTTTTAAGTGTCTTAATAATTTGACACAAAATGTGTCTTAATTCTGCCAAAAAAGTTTTTTTCACACTAACAGTGCATTTGGTAGTTTTCTGAATCACACCGCCCACATAATAAAAGTAAGACAGGAATTAGGGGAGGAAATATTGAGAACAGCACATTTCCTTCAAACCACCATATTGTGTTGTACCCATATTGTCGTTTACAATGTTCTCGTGATTACATTTTGTATCGTTTCTGTGGTATTTAAAGAGCACTAAGTAGCGCTTTTAATTTCAGAATTGGGTTACCGGCCATCGCCTGCTGAATACCAAACTTGTGAACGGAAAGAAGACTGGCGGCTAACTTATTTACTAATGGCGCCTGCATTAACATTACGTTGACTGGTGACGAATGTACTCATCATTAATTTACCATGTTTGTTTATTCTAAACATATACGGATTTTTTGTATAATAATCTTTGCTTGGACTAAATAAAGTATATCTGTTTTTAAATAAAATTTAACCATTCGGACTCCAGTGCCTCTTACACATATTTTATTTGATTAGCACCACTTTTTAAAAGAACTTTCCTTGAAGTAGACAATTTCAAAAAAAAAAAAAATTCTCATTAAATAAGGAAAATGTTATTTTCCTTTATTACTGGTGTCAAAAACAAATTTTGGAAGGGAAAGATGATGTCTCCGCGGCGGAGACAACAGAGTGACAAGAGTTAAATTGCATTGACAAATTCTGGTAGATATTCTGAATGAAAAAACGCACTAATTTGGTAACATGGAAGCCCAACAATGTTTTAACCATTGGACTTCGGCATCTCTTGCACAAATTTTATTCGGTCGACATCGCTTTTTTAAAGGAAATTTCCTTCAAATGCTTTACAATTTCAAAAAATGTTCTGATTAAATAAGGCAAATTTTATTTTCCTTTAATATTGGGGCCAAAAATAAATTTTGCAAAGAAGGATGGTGTTGCCTCAGCGGCGACAATGGAGTGCAAAGAAAACTTTCCTATTGTATTCGCTTAAATTTCAGACATACTCGACGTGTATTCCATGTACCATTCTGACCTTCAAGATAATGGAATTTTTAAATAGATCTTCTGAACAACTATACTTTTTGTTTTTGTTAACTTACCGGAAGGAATAATGATGGTATTTTTGCCCCTTCAGTGGCCAAGAGGTTCTGTTCTCGAAGGCGGCGGGAGGTGCTGGATTCAAAACCAATCGCGACCATCATCCTAATCGTTCGCAGTTTTTCGTGTTTTTCTTCGAACCTTGGATTTACTTGCGTAAATACGGGTTAGGTTCCCTTAGAAAGACCCTAACGGAGGGCACTCCCCGCCTTAAGGCCTATATCCCTCGTGTTGATAACTGACCGTCATAAATACAACCAACCAACCAATTTGTTTTTTAGTCTTTATTTTTTTTTATCGCTTTCAGTCTGAATCTCTGTTATTAGCCGAGTACATTTGAATACATTAGCGCTCCAGATGGTTAAATATATTCTCAAATGGTCCAGTAATAAAGTTGTTTCAATGCGAAACATCGCGACAAACAGTTAACCGTTTATTACAACACTGAATAAATTCAGATTCCTTAAACCTATTTCTCAGTCATCCTATTAATATTTCATTCAATACTCTAGGGCATTTTCTGGCATTTATCCTCCAACTGTCATGTAAATATAAAATAAATTTCGGGAATAACTGCAGATAATATTATCATAGCAGCAAGTTTTAAAGATATTTATAATCTAGTTAGACATTTTTGAACTCTTAATATGATATATGGTTCATTGCATTAAAAATATCTAATATCACAACTAATAATAAAACAGAAACTTATGAATATTAATATGTAATATTTCCTACCATTCATTATGAAACCATCAAATATTAACACTTTGACCGCCTAGATTGAAATTGGTTGCTTTTTCCAAACCAGCCAATGCATTTGATTTTCCATAATCAACAACTTTTTTCTACGAGTTGTACACGAGATTGGTAATCTTGTATTATAATATTCTTTCATAAGACAGTATGGCTTGATGGTGGAATCAAAATCACGCATGAGACCATATGAAATCATGAGGTTGTCAGTCTGTTAAACTTTGTATAGCTGTCAATGTCTTACGCTTATTTTGTACCACAAAAATTTTATAATAAAGTTTACCTTCTTAAATCATCGTAATATTTCGATTAAATAATACAAAAAATTCTATTAAATTTTTGTGGTACAAAAAAGCGGAAGAGCTGGCAGCTATGACGTCATCAACACCGTGCAAATCTCAAGTTTCACTACGATGCTATTGTTAACCCATTTACGGCCTGGGGACATATGTGCACCTTCAAAACAGCATACAGATCTTGTTTATTGCACTAGTAAAAAATAAATAATTGCTTTCATTAATTAGAACATTTTCATGATTATTTAGGTATATCATTTTGCTTTTCTCCAAGTAGGTTTTTTAAATTTTCTTATAAAATTGTCGCCAACCAAATAAAATTTGTGTAAAAGGCGCTGGTCCCGAAGAAGTTAACCGTTTGAGTCCATGAGGGTTTTCTAAAAACACTGTTGAAAAATCCCAAGCAGCGTGATTGCGCTTCTTTTATTTTATGCCGAAATGACAGAAGCAACGCAATAGCTTTATTTCATTTTATGTCTATAAATCTCAGGCGGCACGATTAACGTTTTTTTCTATTTTATGTCGATAAGTCCCAATGGGCACACCATCAGTGGTCCATATGCTCGAAATGTGCTGGTTTTTCTCGACATAAAAACTGAACAACGCTACATGGGACTCAGACGGTTAAATAATATCTCGCTTTAGATCACCCAATCGTTATTTCCTGCGCGTAAGCAACTCTGCTTATTAGAATAAAAATTATATAAAATAAAACCTGTAAACAAGAAGCCTAAAATGGTGTAGTAGTCATAGTTTATAGAATCAGAAACTAAAGTAACGACATATTCCATAACTTTTATTTAACATCTTGGAATTTCATTCCAGTTGGGCAAGTTTTTAATATCATTCAGATTACTTAAATACTATCACTTTTTTTCAATGTGATTTTTTTCAGCAGGTCTTTTTTAATGACATGAGATGACTATCTCTATCACAAAAAAGTGCTAGTAGTCAAGTAATCTCGTTTATTCTTATCCGCTTATGTGGCAATATTGTTTTGTCCGGTTTTTGTTCTTAAAAGTCAGATTTCCAACGAAGCCCTTAATTATTCCAGTTTTCACAAATTAGTCATTGGGGGCCACTGTAATACTTACCCATCATGGTTATGCATAATATAAAATATGAAAATAAAATATGTATAAACTATTTATAAAATTCCAAAATAAAATTTCAATGTACATTTTAATACATAGTAATACTTTATTAATGAATTACTGATAAATCAAATTCTACAAATTATATAAAACGCCAAACTAATCAAGCAGTACCAATCTGCGTAAAAGAAATATCCTTATAACTCCAAAAATAATAATCATCTAACAGTTTACTGCGTCAGATTAAGCGTCTCATATCCAATTAAAATATATATTTGAACTGAAATTTAAATGAAATACAGGATCATAAAAAATCGAAGAATGGGGAAAATATGACTACAAATATCTCGTAAACTAATTATTTGATCGACTTCATTCTTTATGCAAAATTTGAGTAATTTTATTGTCTTTTACGTCCTTAAAATAAAAATATTTGACAGTTTTTATATGCTTTTCAACCGAACGAATACTTCGAGAGTCCGAAAAAAATAGCTTCAGATAATCGAGGTTACTGATATTAAATAGGCTTCTTTCCATTATTACATACCAAGTACATACCAAATTTCAAGTCTCTATATCAATTTGCCCGAAGGATAGAGCGTTTACGGACACACAGACAGACGGACGGCAATTTTTTTTTCTAAAAATATGTTTTTTTGTAATATCCAGTGTCTGAAACGTGTAAATACGTCAAAAATTTTTTTTTGATTTTCAAATCTATTGTAAGACTTACCCTATACTACGAATGATGGGTAAGTAACGTTGAACACGATTTGACTCCGTGGAAGGAATCGTAGGGAGAAAACAAATTTTATAGACCAATTTTAAAAACTCTACTTTCAGTATAAAAAATATATTCTATATAAAAAAATATTTTTATATGAAAAATATATTTAAAAAAAATAAACAAAAGTGCATAATTTAAACAAAATCTTTGCGTTTGATTGTCCTTAACTTAGGAAGAAATATACAGTAAATACAGTAAATACAGAGAAAGAAGTTTTGGAAATTGTTAAAGTAGATTCAAATTGTTTCAGCTTTCGAAAACTATCAAAAGAAAAACAATTTTATGTGAGGGGAGGGGACATTTTTTCTGTTTGAGGCCAGTTAAATTCCACTATGCATCTTGGTTTCTGTCTCATTATAGTTTTTCACCTAACACAGGGTGGGGCATAAAGATCTTTCCTTTAATAGATCAATAAAAATATATCGCACATTGAAAACAAATATTGTATGTGTACATTCGGAAAGAATAATGTTTGCCATTTATTAATTTTTACAATCAATTTCAATTTTTGCTAATTTCGATGTTTTGTTGCACGAAATATGATATCGTCACATGCAGCAGCATGTAACTTCTTCCTGTGGGGTTACCTGAAGGATAAAGTTTACACACATAAACCTAAGTCCTAAGACACTCGACAAACTGGAGGATGCTATTCGATTTGAAACTGCAGCAATTCTTCCAGCAATGATGGAAAACATTATACTGAATTTCAGTGATAGAATTCATAAGTGTATAGAGATCGAAGGAAAACATTTAAAGATTATCATTCTTCGTACAATGAAACCTCGAAATTAATAGCAAAAATTGTTACAGATTGTAAAAATTAATAAATGGCAAACATTATTCTTTCCGAATGTAAACATAAAATAATTGTTTTCAATGTCCTATATATTTTTATTGGCCTCTTAACATGGGAAGATCTCTATACCCTACCCTGTATTTCACAACAAACCCAGTAATAAAGATATATTGTCGGTACCATGTCAAAATATCCAGTATGAAAACAGTGTTGTCAGTGGGTTGATTGCCACCACTTTTCTGAAGTAGTAAAACTCCCTTTATTTTCGCCATAATTAGTATGCCATTAAATAAGGTTAAATAAATCGAATTTTATCATTTCGAAAAAGTGATGCCAAGTAAGAAATCTGAATTTAATAAAAGTAGCCCACTGGCAATACTCTTTTCGTATTCGATAGTTGGACATGGTAGCGACAATATGTGGGCGTTACAATCAGAGTTGTCCGTTTAGCTCTTTTTTTTATTCAGTAATTCAGAACTCATACCGTAAATTCCGAAGAAAATTTTTTTCTGTGTAGTTACGGATCATATGACATTAAATAAAGCAAAAATAATTATAGAATTTCCGGTATGAATTCGGAAATTTTTAATGGAAAAGGCCTCCAAACTGGCAATCCTGGTTAAAATATCAAACCGGAAGTTAAAGACATATTTTATAATTTAAAACTAGAACGGCCATGAGCAGTCATTTTGACCGCTACCGTATGAATATATTTTTCGGTTCAAACCAAAAATTTAATTTTAGAATAGGTTTAAAGGATATACATATGTATATATATATATATATTAAAAAACCCTTTAACTCTGTTAAGCTATTGTAAATCAAAATTCTGATCTGAGATATTTTTCATAAAACTTGTCTAAAATTTCCGACCTTTTTAGTGTTAGCTTGTTTTGTCTAACTTTAAAACTGCTGTCTGCTCGGAGAAATTGTGTTTTAAATATACAAAAGCGGAATATTTCAAAAAATTAAATTTCTTTTTCATATATATTACAATTTTCCATGGAAATTTGAGAAATAAACATGAGTTGGATATTTAAAATGTCTCGAAAATGTTCATCTGATAAGAAAAAGGTGAGAATTTGTTCTTTAGGGACGCAACAACTTACAGATAAGGCATTCCGATGTCTGCATCAACACTTCGTTCTTCGCATCAACACCTCTTCAACTGATAACTTTCCCTCAAAACATGTTCTCACTTACTACTGAAGATGCGCATGGTCTTTTCAACGTATAAGGTTATTACGTGACCTATCAATCGTAACTGCGCCTTCATATCTCGTAGGGCGTTGTCAAAAAAAAGGAAAAAAGATTTTCGACTTATTTTTAGAGGCGATAGCGTTTCAAAGGATAGTTTACATTATGAAGTATATGCTGAATATTTTTCAACGCTTCATGCTTTATAAAAAAAGGTTCAACGTAAAATATTTTACTAGCATAAATTCTTTTAGATAAAATTAATCTAAGGTTGGTCTTAAATCCATCTGGCTATTTTCTGATGCATTTTTTTCTATTCATTTTTAATCTCGAGTGAATGTACTTGACAAGTACCGTAATTTCCTGCGTATATTCCGCGGATTAAACAATCATTTTTCAACCCAGAATTTTTTTTAAATAAAATGTAACTGTTCAGATCGCTATAAAATATTAGCTTCAACTGCTAAGTAAAATTTCTGGGTCCAAACAGAATTGTTTGATCCGCGGAGTTGACACCGAAAATTACGTTGGTGGGTTGGTTCTGTTTATGACGGCTTATTATTAGCTCGAGAGATATAGGTCCTAAGGGGGAAGTGCCTGTTGTGGAGTCTTTCTAATGGAACCTTATCGGTATTTAATCATGGAAATCCAAAGTTCAAAGAACTTGGGAAACTCCGAACGATTAGTTCGACAGGCGCGATTGGCTTTGAACTCAGCACCTCCGTCTACCAGTTTCGAGGGCAGAGCCTCTCGGCCTCTGGTGGGACTCCGTAAATTACGGTACTATATTGAGGAACTGTGTAATCGAACAGTTTTTCCGTATTTCAGTAAAAGTAGTATATCTTTAAGTAAATACTATTAATGTTGGTGTTTCGAACAAGAAAAATTAATGTGCTTTAATAAAATAACAATCTTTTATAACTCAAGATGTAAATCATTTATCGAAAAATGAAAAATTGTTCGATTACAAATCACTTCAATAATTATGACAGCAAGTCTCAATCCTTTACATTTAGATATGAATCAGAAAATGTGTTAGCGAGTTTTGCATTATTGAGCAGGAAATAATATTTTGTCTGAGAACTGCCTGAATATATGATAGTATAAGGATGTTTAACTCTTCTTGCTCCACAGGCTACTTTTTACATGAAAATTTTGAACGTGCCACTTCCTTTTTTTTCCCAAAACTTGAATTACTGCATATCTATACTAATAAAAGAAAAAAGTATGTCTGTATAGTTGTGTACGTTTGTGTGTCTATGTGCGATATCTAGGAAAGTCTGCTGCTCGAAGAGGTCTAATAAATTCGATGAAGATAGAGCACGAGTCTATCTTTAAAGTTCCTTATTTCTTAAAAACTCGTTTTTTAATTCCGTTGGCAGTCGATAATTTCTCATTTAACTAACAGAATTTGTCAGCGCTGGAAAGGATTAAAACAACGCAATCCGTTTTAAAAAACGCGTTATTGTTAAGCCCTCAAAAAAATGTTTCCGAAAGGCTTTCGAGATTTTTGCATTTTTCATCGAAGTTTAAAATTCGGTATCGGTATTTCTATACGGCAAAATAATAATAAACAAAAATTTAAACATGATTCATGTACATTTAGCTTGAAAAAGGTTTCTTTTATTTCTAAAAGTATTAATATTAATTCGTTCATAAAAAATAGTATTCAAAACTTAATCTGGGAAATTTCGTCTTTTTCCGCAATCTTTAACATTCTGAGTCTGCCATTTCTAATCGAAATACTCAAAAGAAAAATTATCCGCTTAGCAAGCATTCATTTAGCTTTAAAACTACGTATTCGGCTTTTAAAAAATAACAGTAATAACACTTTCAAATTAATTCTTGACTGGAAGTTTCTTTATGTCTTCTCCGAACATTATTTTTCCAAGAAGATAAGAAACTAAACATCAGTATTTTAACATTTTGTACGAAATCTTCGTATCCATAATGTGCATCACACATAAAAATTTTAATGCATTTCAGTAATTCAAAATACTTAAAATCCGCTCAAACTTTAAGTTTGCGCGATTTCCCTTTCCCTTCCTTAAACACACACTTTTTTATTTGAAAAGCAATACTTTTACAATTTAGTTGCAATGTTTTGGTACGAAAATTATACACAAGGCAACAAGAAAAATGTATTTATGACTGATAAAAAATTTTAAGAATTTTGACAAAAAAATATTTTTTTTTTAAATGTTAAATATTTCATATATTTCGCACTCGGAGGGTACGCTGTGATGTCAGTGGGGCCACAACATCAAGTTGGAAAAGTTTTATTTAAGTATATAAATTCATTGAAAATTTATTCTAAATATACTTAAGGTTACTATCACGGGCCCGGGCTATATGGTTTTTCATTAAAAAATATAAAATCTAAACAGATCGGATCAGCTGGTGTACGCTGCCGACGGCAGTAGGATCCCCAACCTTAGATTATCTTGGAAAGACTCTCATTTAAATATATTATATCATTCGACACTGATTTTAAATAAAGTTATTATCCCGTGGCCGGGCAACACCGGGCAGGTCTGCTAGTTTATCATAAAATATCATGAATGATATTTTAAACCTTTAAAAGCTGAATAAATATTTTTTAACAGAGTGCTAATGAGCAATTTAAAAAATAAACATGAAATAAGCAGCAGGAATTTTCTTTTAGCATTTTACGTAAAATAATTAACTGTAGTTTTCGAGCAATTTCAACACTTAAATTTAATTGAAAAATAAATTATTTTTAATGAAAGTTATGCAGTTTAACAGAGTTAAAAAGAATTTCAAATTACTAAATGGTAATCTTTGTAGAAATAGAACAAGAGAACAAACATAAAAATGCTAAATAAACAAAAACTGTCTAAATCTCACTTAATGAGACTCCATAGTTTTATACCTTGTTCATTTTTTTAATAAGAATAAATTATACAAAGAGCAAATACAAAGCACAAAAAGATTTTGCAGTTGTTAATCATTAAGAAATTGGTAATGCTTATTAATTATTTATTTAAATTTTTTCCACAAAGCAGCTCATAATGGAAGATCATTTTTTATACATATTTTAACTTTATAAATGTTTCTTTTGGTATGGAAAACAGGTAAGAAAGACTATCTTTTCAAGTGTGGGAAATTCCCCCCCCCCCCCTTATTGGATTTCTTTGCAATTCCTTCAATTTGAAACAATTCCCTGTGTTAGCTCTGTCTCCAATAATTCTATTTTAAAAGCTTCTCTGGTTTGCCCGTACCTTGTACGGGCAACACGTTTTTAACAATGATGATTTGCCCGTACCACATACGGGCATACATATTCCAATCATGATTTATTATTCTCACCAGTAAATTTTTATTGTAAATTTTACATTATATAATCCACCCTTTTTTTTTTTTTTTTTTTTTTTTTTTTTTTTTGCTTTAGTTAGGCAAAAATTTCTCTTTTTAAAAACTGGTGATAAAAGATTAAAAATTCTGTAAAAGACATAAAAAACAGGCATTATTTGAAAGGTTTTTTTCAAAAATATTGATCAGCTCAGTGGTTAAGATAACATTATTCAAGATATCTTTCAGAAATAAAGAGTTTATAAAAAGAATAATACAGGGTGCCCATAACAGAATGTTACCGATATAAATTTTAATAGTTCAACTGTATGCGTTGTAGAGTTTTAGCTCAAGGTCACAAATAAAAAGACCTCAAACAATTTTAGGTAAACGCATGGGTAATTGCAGCTTTGTTTTTTACTCGCTTGATTACCACAAACGCGAAATTCCGACTGCTGAACAGTGTTGCCAGATGGGCTACTTTTTTAAAATTTATATTCTTGATTGGTACCAATTTTTTTAAACGGTAAAATGCGCCTTTTTTAATTACATATTAATTACGATGAAAAGAAAGGGAAATTTATCCTTTGAAAAAAGTGGCGCCAATCAAGAAATCAGAATTTTTAAAAAAGTAGCCCACTGGCTACACTGCTGCTGAACGTAAAGCTTTCTTGCTGGGCTGGCTGGAGATTTAAAACCGGTTAAATCAAATCGATTTTTTCCTTTGGAGCTTTAATAAAGATCTTCTCTACGTTCCGCCGCTATCTAATAATTTGCCAGAGTTCAGAAACAGGATTGAAGAGGCTATTTTTCCATTACTCTAAATTTGTTAACGGAAGTGTTTGAAGAATTTAACTTCAGGTTTTATGCTTGCCTTTTAAGTAAATGTGCACATATTGAACATTTGTACGAAAAGCTAGGTCATTTTACCTTCAATTTGGTATATGATTTTTTTTAATTAGTCTACATTAATCTGCTTTTAATAAACTATTGTAAACTATGACATTCTTTTACAAGCACCCAGTATTAAACTTCGCGTTCTTAATATCAGAAGACCTACGATAAATGATTATTTTAGTTCCTAACAATGAATTTAGATTTTTATAGAAGTATTGTTGTTCATCAGATTTTATTTCGTATTATTCCTTCCCATGAAAAAAAGAATGCATTCATAAAGGCATGTCTCATAAAAAGTAATTAATAAATAAATAATTCATATATATATATATATATATATATATATATATATACCGGGTGTCCCAAAAATGACTGATGGATTTTAAACTTCAATAACTTTCAAACGGTGACAGCTATTTAAAAAAATTTTGCAGCAGGGTTATGTACAATGTCAGGCGTTTTTTAACCGTAATTTGTTATTTTAGTTCGCTTATCAAACAATAGGTGGCACTGACGGCGATTGAAGGCCAGGTCGACGCTTCACTTAGCACTGATCACTTGGCCTTCAATCGCCGTCAGCGCCACCTATTGTTTGATATGCGAACTAAAATAAAAAATTACGGTAAAAAAAAACTTCTGACATTGTATATAACCCTGCCGCAAAAATTTTTTAAATAGTTGTCACCGTTTGCAAGTTATTGAATTTTAAAATCCATCAGTCATTTTTGGGACACCCGGTATATACCCTAATTTCCTGCCTATAATCCGCGGATCAAACAATTCTTTTTCGACCCAGAAATTTTATTTCGTAAATGAAGGCAAATATTTACGACGATCTGAAAAGTTATATTTTATTTAATAAAATTTCTGGGTAGAAAAATGTTTCTTTGATCCGCGGATTATACGCAGGAAATTAGGGTATATATATATATATATACATATTTACCTTGAGTTAAAATGGGTAAATAATTTTCGAATTTCTAATATCTGTCGCACTTCATAACTTGTGCTAATTACTCTTTCTTCTTATTTAAAATTCTTGAACATATTGAATATTATGAATTTATGGTGTGTTACATCTACTCTAGATCAATTTTATTCTGAATCGCAACAAAAATGAGGACGCAGACGTTGAAAAATTATCTGCCTTTCTATTCGGAGGTAAACTTTGATATAGCGCTATCATTTTCACATACCACATAATTATTACATAAATAACTAAGATAACTAAGCACTTTCATAGCTAAAATTAGATGATCTCTCCTATTCATTGCCCTCTCTTTCTTAATGTTTCTCGCTTTATTTTGAACAAAATATCTGCTGTTTGAAGGTATTAGATACGATTAAATGAAAGAAAATGTCAGCAACGACAGATAACATCTGTATTAAACCGAAGCATGAATTTATTCAATAAATTTGTAAAAACTAAAATTGGTGTGCACTTGCTTGAAACACCTTCCTGTGCCACATGTTGATCAGAAATGTGCTACAATAATGCTTGTTGTATAGTATTTGGAAATAGAATATTTTGATTTTATGTAATCAAAATATAGATCATATTCAATAACATTGGATTGGTGAATAACATCAAACAAACGCAATAGTTATACAAAAATCATACAGATAAAATTATTTATTACACAATTGAATCTTTGTTTCATTGTTTTTATTGTAACTTAATTGTTTTTATTTATTTATTGACTGTGTTTTTGTTAAATATACTGTTTTCCGTACTCAATAATTTGAGAAACAATGTAAACAAACTTTTCAAATTATATTGAAAATGCATTATCGTTGTAAAAATAACAATTTTGGTTTCTGTAATTTTTAAATAACAACTGTTTTTTCTTTTCATTTTCTAGGAAAAATTAAAAAAAAAACCCTGAATTTATCGCATTTTACACTTGTAAAAAAATTACAAAACTAAGCTTAATTATTTCAATTAGCATTGTAAAATATGATTTTAAAATGTTGATATATAATATGAAAAATATGGATATTCCGCATGTCTGTTTGTGTATTCTGCTGTCTATAGATAGTAAGAGAATAAGCTCGAGACAATTTCTCTTTTAATCGGTGAAAACTCGGGTATGCTCAATTCCCAATCGCGAAGAAATGAAAAAAACAAAATGCTGTTTTTTTTTGGGGGGGGGGGGGGCATTTTTTTTCAACGCACTACCATCTGGGATACGGAGAAAATAAAGAATTAGTTTTTAATTTCGTACTTTTACATCTTAAACTCCGAAATCAGTTCGAAAAAATGTTTTTGTTAACTCTTCGGGAAAAAATTCAAACAGGGTCGTTTTCGCGCTTAGCTTTCTCTCCCCTTCGGCAACGTTCCTCCAAGACTCAATTTCGCACTTACCAACAGGGGTACAAGAATCTAGGCGCCAGCAAACAGTCTCTTACCACTAAATTTATTTAATTTTTGTGTTGTTGTCCTTTAATATTGCGTTTAAAAGCCGTGCTAGAATACTGTTAAATTTTCAAAGAAGACTTTTAAATTATAGTGCTGATTAATACTCGCTGGCGCCTAGATTTTTACACTCTTGGGTACTAATTAACCCGGGAGGACACGCGCCGGGCCTAATAGATCCACAGTGAGTATGGTTTTTTTCATTTCTAACCACTTATTATTTTTAAGTAATCATCAACTTATTTTAACGCTGAATTTGTAAGAATTGTCTCCGTCTAAATAAAGTGACGATTACTATTTGCTTTTTTTGGGATCAAACTTAAAACCATTCATACCCTGGGTAAACGCGCGTTTTCCCGGGTAAACAAAAATTTGGCATTTAACACTAGAACTACCGTAAATTTGAGTCAAGTTTTATAAAAAATATTTCACACCAGAATTTTGATTTAGAACAGTTTAACTTTATTATTTAACTTTTTTTTTTTCTTCGTCTTTGTTATCTTTTTAACTTATTTCATAATCAAATTTCCGGTTTGAACCGAAACATATTCATATGGTAGCCGTCAAAATGACGGTTCACGGTAGTTCTAGTGCTAAAACTGGCACCTTTTTTCGATGCGACGGTGTAATCTGTTTTCAAAAATGCTTAACAGTAAAACGCCCGGAAGGAGTCGATTCGACTCAGACCATGTGATTAAATTTCAATTCGAGCCAGAAATTTTTATTGAAATAAGTTAAATTTGGATCACGCATATTTACGTTAAAAAAATCAATTACATTATTCTGAATAAAAATTCTGGTGTTCAATATTATTATCAAACTCAAGTAAAATTTCCCAGCGTTCTAGTGTTAATTTACTCTTTCCAAGGAAACCGCGACAGTAAGTCAGTTCACGATTCCTGTAGACTATCTTTTTTCTACCCTAAAAGAAACTAAACGGCTACATTTCAATAGAATATTTTTAGAGCATCTCAAAAGATTGGATTTACAACACCTAAAAAAATTTTGAAATGCGCGGATGACTAAAAGTATTTTAAAAAATTAAACCTGCGAAATTTTTGGTGAAAAAGCTACAAAGCCGGATGTTTCGGCGTGGCTTCGCTTGGCTTCAGCTTATGTTTTCGCAACCAAATTTGCATATCTTTTCACGAAAATTTAACGAAGGTTTGTATAAACTTATATTTATAAGAGATTAAAATTTAAGAGAATTTCAATAATAAAAACTATTTTGTTGTTGTTGCTGTTGTTGCTTTTGTCATTTTTATGTTAAAAGACTCAACGCGAAAACACAAAAAAGCGAAAGAGAAGATATTTCTTTTACAATTAGATATATTTTCATAACATTTTTCTATGGGCAGCAAAACTGCAATGTTACTGATAGAAATTTCAAAGAGTTCAAACAAAAAAGTATAATACATAGCTGCCAACTTTTACGCATTTTTGCTACCACTAAAATTGTACAGAGATTTTCCATTTGTTTAATCATAAGATTTCGATCATTAAATAAGACAATATTTACTATGAAATTTTTGTGGTAGGAAAAATGAGTATAAGTTGGCAGCTATGATAATACTAACAACCCTGCGTGGAAAAAAAAACAAGAAAACGTCTTCTTAAGAGCAGTTTTATCACTTAAATATGAATATTTTTGTCACTTCAAATATAAATTCATAACAAATTGGGTTAAAAATATAAAATCATAGAAATTTGAGAATTATTTAAGGTCATTATCGCCAGTCCAACCACCGCCGGGCAGGTCAGATAGTTGTATGTAAGAAATGTAAATAGTTAAAATGTAATTTTATTGTAATACTAGGGCAGATTTATTAAGTATTTAATATGTGTTAGATGTATTTGTATTAGGCTTTTCGGGTCTGGATTTTTTTCCATTTTGAGAACAAAAGTAAATTTATTTTAATAACGTTATTCGTAGCTTCCAAACAGACTTAATAAAGTTTTAAAGTTTATCCCATTGTCTAAAATCTAAAGAATGTGCTTATTTTGTGTACTATTCAATTTATATCTATATGATAATAGGCTAAGGAAGAGTTTTTGAAAAAGTTTGGAAAGTGAGGTATTACAAAAGGATTTGAGAAGATATTACAACTTTTTTACCTTTTATCACACATGATTGGCTTAGAATAGTACCTTACATTTCAACTTTAAAGAGTAAAATGCATATATAAAATAAATGAATCGCCAACGGTGCAAAGAGAATTAAGTAATCGTTTATTATTATAAATATTAATATCATTATTAAATATCAAAACATAATCGAAGTCATAGTAAGAAGGCATAGCCATATATTATGATTTCTATATGTCCAAAGTAACTAAGTAAGGGTTGAGACAAAATAATACGCTATGAAAAGACATGTACCAGGCCAGAAAGGGTTAAAAATTATTAAACAACATATAATACATGTCGGCAAGTGTTATCCTCAACTCTAATAACTCTACAGTGAATTTCTCATTTTTCTACATTTTTCATGTTTATGAAGGAAATTTAGTTACGTTTACTCAATCTAAAATGAAAAGACATGTCTACATCTACTCCAGTTATCGAATTTCTGGGTCATATTCTCTTAAGGGATGTGAATTTTAAAACGTAGACATGCTATGATTATCGGTGCAAGCTTCGGACAATCCTCCTAGTCATCATTTTTTTTATTTATTTATTTATTTATTTTAGCGTGCCGCATGTTTATATTTGGACTCTATGGACAAAGTCTGAGTGTTTTCCGTTCAACATTACTTATTTCACAGAGTTTTTCTTTAAACACATTTTCTCATTAGCGCATGCATGCATCAATTCCGGAATACCTTTTTTATCCAGAAATTCTGGATAGTAATTTTTGTTTTATTTAATTACAGACGTTTCGTGATTACAAAAAGAAACATTCTTTTTTCGGAATTTCCTCAATAAAACATAAATTCCTGAAATGAACACTAATGATGCAAATGCGTTAGTAGTAGGAAAACAACAGTTTAAGCTCAAGCGCAGGCGGGACTGCGGGACCGTCCCGCCTGCTCCTCCGGCTGCCCGCTGCCCCGCCTGCTCCTCCGGCTGCCCGCTGCCCCGCCTGCGGTCCCTCCTGCTCCCACCATCTCACCGCCGCCCTCCTGCGCCCCCTAGTGGAAAAAAGGAATATTCTATTATAACAGGATAGGTGAACAACCTTCCCTAATTAAAAATATTATCAGTCACATCTCAACTCGGAATCATACTATATGATGAAGATTAAATTTATATTTGAATTTTGAACAACCATAATTTTAATGAGTATTATTAATTAAGCGAAACACCGGAAAAATATCAGTTTTTAACCATTTTATTTAGATTTCTTCAACTACAAGATGAGATTATCAATTTAACTCAAGAAAGTTAAACATATATTTGAATTTTGCTTCATAGACATCTTAATGAGTAGTATTAATTAAGTAAAAACAATAGAAAATATCCAGTTTTATAGAAAAAGACTGATTTCTTACGATTTTTATCAACTATATGATCAATGTAACGACTTAAAAGTTGAAAGTTAAACATGTATCCTAGTTTTTCAACAGCTATAGCCTTAATGAGTATCGTTAATTAAGTAAAAAAACAATGGAAAATATCAAGTTTTATGGAAAAAGACTGCTCTCTTACGATTTTTATCAACTTAAGAGAGAAAACTTAAACATACATTTCAGTTTTTCAACAGCTATAACCTTAATGAGCATTCATAATTAAGTAAAAAACAATGGAAAATATCGATTTTTATAGAAAAAGGCTGATTTCTTACGATTTTTATCAACTGCAACATCAGTGTATCGACTTACAAGTTGAAAGTTAAACATGCATTCTAGTTTTTCAACAGCTATAATCTTAATGAGTATCGTTAATTAAGTAAAAAACAATGGAAAATATCAAGTTTTATAGAAAAAGACTGATTTCTTACGATTTTTTCAACTCAAACTTCAGACTATCAATTTGGTAGAAAGAAATTTAAGCATGCATTCGAGTTTTGGACAACCATTTCCTTCATGAACATTATTAATTAAGCAAAACAACAGAAAATATTAAATTTTTAACTGATTTCTTCATATTTATTTTTTTTTTATATATATATATAAAATCAGAATACACAACTTAAAATAGAAATTTAAACATATTTTTTAATTTTTGAACAGTCGTTACCTCAAAGAATTTCAATAATTAAACAATTAACAAAGGAAACTAATGATTTTTTAACGAAAAAAGACGAATTAAACGAATTTGGTTAACTTTTACTCTAAATGGAAATTTCATCATACTTTTATATACTAACTAAGTAGAATTTTAATGCATAAACGAACACATTTCAGTAAATATTCAACGCACACGCAAATATGAAAACAACACCTGCTTCTTGTGACGTCATATTGAAACCAAAAGTTATTCCTCCGAAGTCCCTCACCATACCTTTTCACCCCCATCTCCCCCAATTTTTTACCTTAGGTAGGGAAATGGACAATGCAATGACCTCTCATTCTTGTATATTTAGAAGTCTGGGAGAAAAAAAGAGAAATTTTATACACTCCAATTTCATAACAGTTACCGCAATATCCCAAAATTTGAATTTTGGAAGACATAATCAGTATAATTAATTAAACAAAATAATAAAAATATTATTTTTTAAGATGAAAAGGTGAATTTAAGCGAATTTGATTAGTTTTACAATAGTCTTTTGAACAACAACTTGGAAATATAGATTTCTAACAGAAGAATTAAACGTATATTTTAATTTTAACAACAAAAACTTAACAAGTATCATTAATTCAACAAAAATAAATATCAATTTTAAAGAAAAGACGAATTTGAATAATTTTACACTAGTATTTTCAAAAGCAACATAGAAATATCAATACTTATTCACATATTTCACTTATTCACTGTATTCAGTACTATATTTAATAAATTTGGATACAATTTAAGAATTTTCTAATCTATAATTAAATATTAGCTGTATATTTAATGTTACCCATGTTTTCAACATTAGTTCATAATCGTGAATTTTGTATTTTAAATACCATGTATTCAGGTTCAGATTATTTTCACTTGAAATCATACAGAATTTTTTAACAGAGTTTGTTTTTGAAATCATTGAAGCAACTGTATTTAATATTTTTAACACCAATTTTCTAAGATTTTCTAGCATTTTCCGATTATACATTCTTCAGAAGTACATTTCTAAATGTTACAATCACTTTACATATCGAAAAGATATCATTGAAGCAACTGTATTTAATATTTTTAATACCAATTTTCTAAGATTTTTTAACATTTTTCGGTTATACATTCCTCAAAAGTTATTATTACGTATTCTAAACAATAGAAAATATTAATTTTAAGAATAAAAAGACGAATTTAAACAAATTTTATTAGTTTTACACTATTTTTTCTCACCTCCAACACGGATATATCAATTTTAACAGAAGAATTAAACGTATATTTTAGTTTTTAACAACAAAAATGTAATAAGTATCATTAATTAAACAAAAATAAATATCAATTTTCAAGAAAAGACAATTTTTTACACAAAATTTCAACTTTGAAATACATTTGTTACATATATTGTTACAGTATATTACTAAACTTAAACTTTTTAAAAAGTTTGAATGTCTTTACAAAGGGTTCATACTTATATTTTTCACGTCTTGACTGCATTCGAAATCTTACAACAAAAGTATACTTTTATTATTATTATTATTATTATTCTAGAAAACCTAAACAATCGTTTCTTGCTGCTTTAGACACTTGACATATTAAAACTACTCTACCCATATAATTAATCAAATTAGGACATGATTCATCTTACACTTCAAAATTTCTGAATTTTTACAATACTTATTTTCATCAAACTTTATTCTTGATCCTATATATTTTAATAGCACAGAATTTTAACATCTGTTTTTATCTACTTATCAAAAAATTATTAAAACACCCAACAACATTTTCCAAATATGAATATTATCTTTACAATTTAATAATGCAAAACATACACGAATACAAAGTTTAATTTTTACAAACATTTCATATTTCAAATCAAACTATTCGAAATTTTCACAACATAAGAGCAAACATTAGACGAACTTTTTAACATTAATATTGCTTACATCTTTTCATCGTAACTTTTAACTATGATAATTATCCATTTTTAGGTTGATTGTCGAAAAACTAACTGAAATTACATAAACTTAATGTAAAAAACCATGTTCTCACACAATTTCTTGAAATTCAACAAAGAATTGACTATTACTCCAATACTTATCTACTTCAATCTCGACTCTTGATAGTATATAGATATTGCATCATTACATACTTACAACTCTTTTCAAACGTTTATCAGAAAATCAAGTCAATCAAAGTCTAGTAGTTATCACACCTGTTCCTCAGAAATATTACTATCATATGAAACAGTAAAGAAAATTAATAGATATTTAATATTTAATAACTTCATACGTGAAATTACTGCCGAATAAGAATACTAATAATCAATAAAATCAACTGTTGGACAAAAAAATAGTACAGATTACCGAAAATTCAAATCATTTTTTCTACAAAAATTACAAAAATTAACAAATGAATGACAAGTTAGAGAAATAACTAAAAAAAATAATGAACATATTTACAAATTTATTAAAATCACACCTTTTTCTGGATTACAAACCACAATTTCTTGAAAAATTTAACACCTAATTTGTAAGATTTTAATCCTAGTATTACATACACTCAATAAATATTCACAATTAACAAAAAATAATTTTTTAGTCTCATCAATAAGCAGAAATTCTATATTAAAAGAATATTTTCATAGTAGTACTTATAAAAATGAGAGTTTACGAATTGATTTTCATAATTTTATCACATTTAAACTTAATATTTTACATAAAACATTATTTAATCAAATTTTATGCTTTCTAATTCAGTAAAATTCAATACCTTTTTAGTTTTTAAACCAATACCACAATATTTATTTACATCAAACTTGATTCTTCACCTTTTATATTTCCACATTACACACGTGAGATAAATACTAACTTGGATCAGGAGTTGAAGTCAATTGATTCCATTCGATTTTCATCATGTACGCATTGCTCCTACACGAAATTTCTTACTGCTATAATCATCTAATGTATTAAAACTAATCTACTCATATTTTTAATCAATTCATCAGATGTTTCATCTCGCACTTCTGAATTATCGTGCATCAAGTTGCTTAAAATATAAATACTATCTTTATAGTTTTAATGATATATAGTATACATGGTTTATCTTGAGTTAGCACTTCCATAGTATTAATCAAATTATATGTTTCATCATGCACTTGATCTTAATGTTTTCATCTTGCATCTAAATTATCGTCCATCGAGTTTTTTAAATAATAATATATTTATAGTTTTTGATTATACATAGCATGTACAAATACAATCTTTAATTTTAACATTTCATATTTCAAATAACCTATTTCCGAAACCAAGCTATGTGAATTTTACCACAATGCTTATTATCATAGAATAATTTGTGTTTCACACTTTTCTAAAAATTATCAGATATGTACCCCTCAGAGAAATTACTATCATATGAATAAATGAAGAAAATTTAATTTATATTAAATGTACACGAAATTGATTGTAATGTACATTTATTTAATAAAAATAAATAAATAAGCGATTATTTATACATTAAACCTTTACTAAATATATACTTCTTTCATTATACAGATGTTTCAACAAGATGAACCAAAACAGCAGCAAACTTCAGAAATTAATGATCCGAATGATTCATCTCTAGCACATGTAGCGTTAACGAATAACACATATGTGAGTACTTATATGAGAAATACTAGAATTCGTATATGAAACGTAATTAGAGTAAATACAAAATGATTTGTCTTACTACCTACACTTTAACAAGTGCTTTTTACCTATATTATTGAAGAGAATCCTAACTGTGTCCATTTATTTCTACTACAGATGTGCTCTATTTGCTACAAACACTTCTTAAGTAAATGGAATTTAACAGAACATACAAAAATCTATACAGGTGAAAAACCTTACACTTGGAAAGATTACCATAAATGCTGTTTTCAAGGAGACGTGAATCAAAAATGCACACATCATCATATAAAGCATCATCAGATATATGTAAACTTAGCGAAGATATTCAAAAATTAGTCAGACTTTTGTAGAATTTAGAAATAAAGGAAGATATTTAGGCAATTTATCCATCATATTTTCACAACATTTACCACAATATCTCAAACTTAAAATTTGGAAGACATACACACTGCTGAAAAGTAATTTTGTGATTCTTCTAACCAGTATGAATGTATAGATGTTATTTTACAGTGTATTCTTTAAATGCTCACATTAAATATTCTTTTATATGCATATATCGTTGTGTTTATTTTTCTAATACCTATTACATTAATGAAATACATAACATTTTAAGTGAAATAACACTCTCACAACTTAAAAAATGCATAAGAACATACAAAAATAAACAGATGTATAAAAAAATATGCAAGTTTACAAAATATTTTCATTGTTTTCTATAAATATTAACAAAAAATATTTACAATATGAAAAAATTGTAAAAGTGAAAAGAAAAAACATAAATGTAAAAACAAAAACCACAAAGTGAAAAACTCATAACAAAGTTTTTGAAAAAAATATTTACAACAAAATTTTTTTTTACAAAAACCAAAACTTCCAAAAATATTTTTTTCAAAAAATTTTTTTTTTCAAAAACATTTTTTACAAAAAAAATTTTTTCAAAATAAGTTTTTACAAAAGTAAAAAAAAGAAAATCACAACGTTAAAAAAATGAAAAATTTTTGTTAAAAAAAGTGTAAAAAAATTGCAAAAAAATGTTGTAAAAATTTCAAAAAAAGTTATGAAAAAAGCTTCAAAAATTTCGTTGGTTTTAATGCAGTATGCAATGGCGAAACCATTGCATTTGCTATTAAAAAAATTTTGAAAAAATTTTTTTTGTAAAAAATGTTTTTGAAAAAAAAAATTTTTTGAAAAAAATATTTTTGGAAGTTTTGGTTTTTGTAAAAAAAAATTTTGTTGTAAATATTTTTTTCAAAAACTTTGTTATGAGTTTTTCACTTTGTGGTTTTTGTTTTTACATTTATGTTTTTTCTTTTCACTTTTACAATTTTTTCATATTGTAAATATTTTTTGTTAATATTTATAGAAAACAATGAAAATATTTTGTAAACTTGCATATTTTTTTATACATCTGTTTATTTTTGTATGTTCTTATGCATTTTTTAAGTTGTGAGAGTGTTATTTCACTTAAAATGTTATGTATTTCATTAATGTAATAGGTATTAGAAAAATAAACACAACGATATATGCATATAAAAGAATATTTAATGTGAGCATTTAAAGAATACACTGTAAAATAACATCTATACATTCATACTGGTTAGAAGAATCACAAAATTACTTTTCAGCAGTGTGTATGTCTTCCAAATTTTAAGTTTGAGATATTGTGGTAAATGTTGTGAAAATATGATGGATAAATAGCCTAAATATCTTCCTTTATTTCTAAATTCTACAAAAGTCTGACTAATTTTTGAATATCTTCGCTAAGTTTACATATATCTGATGATGCTTTATATGATGATGTGTGCATTTTTGATTCACGTCTCCTTGAAAACAGCATTTATGGTAATCTTTCCAAGTGTAAGGTTTTTCACCTGTATAGATTTTTGTATGTTCTGTTAAATTCCATTTACTTAAGAAGTGTTTGTAGCAAATAGAGCACATCTGTAGTAGAAATAAATGGACACAGTTAGGATTCTCTTCAATAATATAGGTAAAAAGCACTTTGTAATACTCCTTGGGTGTGGGTGTTTCTTTGTGGGCCAATGATTTCTCGGAACAGTTCTATTCTACGAATATATTTTATTTGCAGGACGTCACTTGAACAACACAATAACACACGAAGAAGGACACAAAATCAATAACATTCAAATAATATTTTCGTTCTTGTTACACATTAAATCCACTTACGGTCAGGGTAACCGGACCGCCCTTTTATCACACCTTCTCAGGTGGTGACCATTTCTCGTTCTCCCGGTTTTCTCTCAGCTCCCAAGAGAGGGCGCTTCAAGACAAGAGGGGGGGGGGCGCTTGAGAACAGAGGTATGCGCGGGCATCACACCTCCCCCTTTCGAAGTTTTGATTTAGTCCTTATGACTAATCAAAATCTGGTGCATCTATATACATATTCAGTAATACACATCATTAGTAAAAATCCAAAATTATATACTTACTTAATACAAAGATAATAAAAAAAAAATATCTAATATACTGTGCAATATGACAACACTAATAATATGAAAACTTTAAAGTTCTAGAATGTTCAAAAGTTTGTTTCAAAGTTCAAAAGAAAAATAAATAAAAGAGTTCAAGAAATAACAAGTAAAAGTTTAGTAGGTGTCACAGGATCAGCATGAGAACTAATTCAGCGTCCTGGTGTATCTCACATGCAAAGTTTCTTTGTCTAAGTCCAGTGTGACGCATAAAGTCTACTCAGGGAATCGGCGTTACCATGGAGGTTTCCACGTCGGTAGGAGATTTGGGCTTGAAATCTCTGCAGTGCAAGAGCCCATCTTTGAAGACGCGCACTTTGAGAAGCACAATCAGACAAGAACTTCAAGGGATTGTGATCGCTCACGACAGTCACTTGTGATCCGTAAATGTAATGTTCAAACTTTTTCAAGGCGAAAATCACTGCATATGCTTCTTTCTCGATGGTGGCATATCTTTCTTGGCACTTCGACAATTTTTTGCTTAAGAAAGCTATGGGATGCTCTCTTCCATTTTCATCTTTTTGGGATAGGCAAGCACCTATCGCATATGAAGATGCATCTGCGTGAATAATAAAAGGTTTCTCAAAGTTTGGAGAATAACATACTGGCGTTTCGCTAATGGCCTGCTTCAGATCTTTGAAGGCTTTTTCACATGACTCGGTCCATATAATTTCATTAGGTGCACGTTTTTTGGTTAGTTCAATCAAAGGACGAGCTATTTCGGAAAATGTAGGTACATAGGATCTGTAATAAGATAGAAGACCTAAAAGGCTTCTGACATCTTTCTTCGATTTCGGGATTTCTAAGTTCTGGATCGCTGCTACTTTTTCTGGATCAGGAGCATGTATGCCAGATCCTACTACATGTCCTAGAAATTTGACTTGTGGTTTAGCAAACTCACATTTTTTAAAGTTTACTGTAAATTTTGCTTCTTCGAGTGTGGTCAGTACAGCATCTAAGTGTCTAAGATGATCAGTCCAATTATCCGAAAAAATAATTACATCGTCTATATATGTTTCGGCATAGTCTTTATGTTGGACAAGGGTACGGTTCATTGATCTTTGAAAGGTCGCGCTAGCATTCCGAAGCCCAAAAGGCATAACGAGGAAGGAATACTGCCCTCGGTGTGTGACAAATGATGTCAAATGTTTGCAATCTTCACTTAACCGTATTTGCCAATAACCTTTTAGTAAGTCTAACAGACTAATAAATTTCGCGGACGCTACTTTGAATATCAGATCAGTTGCATTAGGCATAGGAAATGAATCAATTTCGGTTTGGGAATTCAAATATCGATAATCGACGCATAGTCTGATTGAGGAATCCTTTTTAGCTACGCAAACGATCGGGTGAGCATATTCGCTTTCTGAATGCTCGATAAGTCCTAAACTCAATAATTCCTCAATTTGCCTATCTACTTCACTTTTAAGTGCTTCTGGAATTCGGTACGGTTTTTGACGTTTAGCTTGGCTATCTGGTTTCAATTTAATCCGATGTTCGCCTACATTTGCAATTTTTGGGATACCCGATTGGAGGTTCGAATGTTTGTGCAAAACATCAATAAGTTGTTTCCTTTCTTTAGGTGTTAAATGATCAAGGTGTAATTCTTTATCAAATTTATTCGGATCATGTTTAGTAATTTTCGGAACATTTTCAATTTCACCAAAATCAATATCGTCATCATATATAACTCCTATATGTGTCGTTTGAGCCTTTAATTCTCGGATTTTATTAGCGTGTAAGTGCCTTATACTATTGTCTGGTAATTGTACTAAATAACTATAGGGGGATTTCTTTTCGAGTATTGTAGCTGGTGCTGTCCATCTAGCATAAATTTTATGGTTACTGTCTGGAATTAATACAATAACTTGATCATTAGGTTTAAATTCTTTATGTCTAGTTGTCCTGTTATGATAAAAAGCATAAGCTCGCTGCTTATCCGTACAAGAAATTCCGGCATGTTCGGCGGCCTTTTCTAATTTCATTTTCAAATCGTTTAAATAATTGGTAACTGAGCCTAACTGACCAATTGGTAACGGTGTTTCATTAGTCCATGATGACTTTAATATGGAAAGAGGACCAGTTGGATGTCTACCGTATAACATCTGGAATGGACTAACACCTGTCGTAGCATTTGGTACCTCTCGGTAAGCCCATAAAAGGAAGGGTATATGTTTATGCCAACTTCCGGCGTTTTCTCTTATAACATGGTGTATCATTCCTTTAAGGACACCATTCCATCTCTCAACTAAGCCATTGGATTGTGCATAACCCGGGACGGAAAAACGCGGGGAGGTCCCTAAACGTTTCATAAATTCCTTCGTGAGAGCCGAAGTAAAATTTCTACCCTGATCGCTAGCTATTAATTTGGGAATTCCAGTTCGTGAAAATATCTGTAAAAGGGCATCGCATGTAGTCTTAGCAAAAATGTTTCGTAAACAAACAGCATCCGGCCACCTCGTACACTGATCTATCGCGGTCAGTACATATTTATATCCTCCACTGGCGGGTTCAATTGGACCAATTATGTCAATGTTCATAATTTGCATAGCTTCATCAGGACGAGTAACTGGGGTTATAGGTACATTATCGAACCTATTTGTTTTTGCTCGAAGCTGACAGGATGAACATCTTTCGCAAAAATCGGTCACATCTTTCTTCATACTAGGCCAAAAAAAGGAATATTTTAACCTTTGCGTAGTTTTCTTTACCCTTAAATGACCACCCCAAGGACTTGAATGTGCTAACTCTAACAATTGCTTTCTACGTGTTTCGGGTACCAGTAATTGATGCACTGTTTCTCCCATTATTTTATCTCGGTGATACAAAAGATTATCATGAACAAAATAATTATTGCGATTATTATTAGCATCATTCCAACACTGCTTAAGTGATGCGTCGTTTCTCTGCTCACTTTTAAATTTTTCCGAATCATTCAAAAAATTATCAGCATTTTTACTACGATCAGGATCAATGTTCTCGTTTGCATTTCCTATTTCAGTCGGAACTAATTCTGTGGCAGCGCCGAATACGTCTGCCGCTCTAATTTCTTTCGTACAGGGCAAATTTACATTATTACAATCATTTATTACACTGTCAGCTTCGATACATTCACTTATATTATTCAATTCATTATATGCATTTAAAGACAATAATAAATCATTTATTAAATTATCAACCATCGCACATGTTATTACCATTTTTGGAAACACCTTACAACGTAAATTATCAGCCGCTAAATTTAGGGGAACATTTATTAATGGTGCTTTCAACTCATGCCCGAAAGCAGATTTAAGTATTATTGACCCGCAAGGATTTTTAAAATATTCTGGTACGCACTCTGTCTTTATAATCGAAATTTGAGTTCCGCTATCAATCACCCCTTGTAGTATTTTATTTTCTATTTCGACTTCTACCGTTTGAAGTGATTCAATTAATTTTCCTTTTTGCCGTGGCTGTTTTAAACCAAATAACACCTTCGAATTTACTCTCGCGATGAATGCGTCATTCGTATCACTTTTTTCTTTTTTCTGTTTATCCTTTCCAAGTAAATAATTACAAATTGCGGTATTATGCGATTTGAAACAAAGCCTACATTTAGTTTTCACGGGACAATTTTTAATTAAATGGCGGGCCCTTAAGCAGGCGTAGCATCTGCCTTCACTTTTTAATTTATTTTTTCTTTCCTCAACTGAATATTTATCGCAATTCTCTGACAAATGACTAAGCGAATTACAAAAAACACAAGTATTTTCATCAACTTTGACATGAGTTAGATTGGCCTTGAATTTATTGCTTTTTTGTTTCATTTCAGGTAACAAATCTGGTGGATATTCTTTAGTTCTCGAATCGAAAGCATTAATTAGATGATTCTGTTTCTCGCGTGCTTCCAATTCTGTTCGGATAAAAGATAATAATTTATCAATACTATACTGCGACCGTTCAGGACTTTTAATACATTCTTTTTCAAAGCTAAGGGATAAGCTGTAGGGTAAACTTTTTAAAATTATTGGTGTTAAAACAGAGTCAAAGCTATTTGATTCAATCTCTAAAGATTTTAAGCTGCGTATTTGCGTTTGAATCGTGTCATATAGTTTTCTTAAACCGATTATATCATTTTGCTTTGTAACAGGTCGTAAAGTTAAAAGAGTGTTAATGTGACTGGATACGATTAAATCTGTTCTCCCAAATTGACTTTTTAAAACATCAATTGCTTCCAAATAATTTTTATCAGATAAAGCGAAACCAGAAACCGCGTTATATGCATTCCCGCCTAAATAGCTTAACAGATAATTCATTTTTTCGACGTTCGAGAGTTGTTCGTTATCGTGTACCGCTATTTTAAAAGAATTCCAGAAATTTTGAAAAAGAGTTACGTCTCCATAATATTTTTCAATTTTAAGCGTTGGAAGCTTAATTGTAATCGCATCTACGGGTTTGTTCTCGTTGTTTATAATGGGGGATTCTTTTTTATTGTTTTGTTTTTCTTTCAGTTTTTTGTTGATTCTGAACCTCCATAAATTAATTTTATCGTGGTATTCTGCCGACGCTTTCACATCTTTCTCTATTTCGTTTAAATCGTCTAACAAATTAAAAATTTCCTTATCATCCGCTTTTAAATCGCACCCCTTTTGTTCTAATTGGGCGAGATTCTCTTCTAATTCATCTAAATCGGGTGGGTCTGCTATAAATAGTTCTTCGATTTTCTTAATTATAGAAGTAATCGCGGATTTAGTGACCCCACGAGTTTTTTTAATTTTAGCAATTTTATCGGCCATATTCAGAATAATAATTAAAATGCCTTACCTGAACTATAAAATCGAAACTCCGAATTATTCCAAGTTCACGAGGGTAGTTATAGTATGATGCTGTAGATACACACTCGAGGAAGTTAGGCCCACATATCCCACTTCTGACACCAGTGTAATACTCCTTGGGTGTGGGTGTTTCTTTGTGGGCCAATGATTTCTCGGAACAGTTCTATTCTACGAATATATTTTATTTGCAGGACGTCACTTGAACAACACAATAACACACGAAGAAGGACACAAAATCAATAACATTCAAATAATATTTTCGTTCTTGTTACACATTAAATCCACTTACGGTCAGGGTAACCGGACCGCCCTTTTATCACACCTTCTCAGGTGGTGACCATTTCTCGTTCTCCCGGTTTTCTCTCAGCTCCCAAGAGAGGGCGCTTCAAGACAAGAGGGGGGGGGGGCGCTTGAGAACAGAGGTATGCGCGGGCATCACACACTTGTTAAAGTGTAGGTAGTAAGACAAATCATTTTGTATTTACTCTAATTACGTTTCATATACGAATTCTAGTATTTCTCATATAAGTACTCACATATGTGTTATTCGTTAACGCTACATGTGCTAGAGATGAATCATTCGGATCATTAATTTCTGAAGTTTGCTGCTGTTTTGGTTCATCTTGTTGAAACATCTGTATAATGAAAGAAGTATATATTTAGTAAAGGTTTAATGTATAAATAATCGCTTATTTATTTATTTTTATTAAATAAATGTACATTACAATCAATTTCGTGTACATTTAATATAAATTAAATTTTCTTCATTTATTCATATGATAGTAATTTCTCTGAGGGGTACATATCTGATAATTTTTAGAAAAGTGTGAAACACAAATTATTCTATGATAATAAGCATTGTGGTAAAATTCACATAGCTTGGTTTCGGAAATAGGTTATTTGAAATATGAAATGTTAAAATTAAAGATTGTATTTGTACATGCTATGTATAATCAAAAACTATAAATATATTATTATTTAAAAAACTCGATGGACGATAATTTAGATGCAAGATGAAAACATTAAGATCAAGTGCATGATGAAACATATAATTTTATTAATACTATGGAAGTGCTAACTCAAGATAAACCATGTATACTATATATCATTAAAACTATAAAGATAGTATTTATATTTTAAGCAACTTGATGCACGATAATTCAGAAGTGCGAGATGAAACATCTGATGAATTGATTAAAAATATGAGTAGATTAGTTTTAATACATTAGATGATTATAGCAGTAAGAAATTTCGTGTAGGAGCAATGCGTACATGATGAAAATCGAATGGAATCAATTGACTTCAACTCCTGATCCAAGTTAGTATTTATCTCACGTGTGTAATGTGGAAATATAAAAGGTGAAGAATCAAGTTTGATGTAAATAAATATTGTGGTATTGGTTTAAAAACTAAAAAGGTATTGAATTTTACTGAATTAGAAAGCATAAAATTTGATTAAATAATGTTTTATGTAAAATATTAAGTTTAAATGTGATAAAATTATGAAAATCAATTCGTAAACTCTCATTTTTATAAGTACTACTATGAAAATATTCTTTTAATATAGAATTTCTGCTTATTGATGAGACTAAAAAATTATTTTTTGTTAATTGTGAATATTTATTGAGTGTATGTAATACTAGGATTAAAATCTTACAAATTAGGTGTTAAATTTTTCAAGAAATTGTGGTTTGTAATCCAGAAAAAGGTGTGATTTTAATAAATTTGTAAATATGTTCATTATTTTTTTTAGTTATTTCTCTAACTTGTCATTCATTTGTTAATTTTTGTAATTTTTGTAGAAAAAATGATTTGAATTTTCGGTAATCTGTACTATTTTTTTGTCCAACAGTTGATTTTATTGATTATTAGTATTCTTATTCGGCAGTAATTTCACGTATGAAGTTATTAAATATTAAATATCTATTAATTTTCTTTACTGTTTCATATGATAGTAATATTTCTGAGGAACAGGTGTGATAACTACTAGACTTTGATTGACTTGATTTTCTGATAAACGTTTGAAAAGAGTTGTAAGTATGTAATGATGCAATATCTATATACTATCAAGAGTCGAGATTGAAGTAGATAAGTATTGGAGTAATAGTCAATTCTTTGTTGAATTTCAAGAAATTGTGTGAGAACATGGTTTTTTACATTAAGTTTATGTAATTTCAGTTAGTTTTTCGACAATCAACCTAAAAATGGATAATTATCATAGTTAAAAGTTACGATGAAAAGATGTAAGCAATATTAATGTTAAAAAGTTCGTCTAATGTTTGCTCTTATGTTGTGAAAATTTCGAATAGTTTGATTTGAAATATGAAATGTTTGTAAAAATTAAACTTTGTATTCGTGTATGTTTTGCATTATTAAATTGTAAAGATAATATTCATATTTGGAAAATGTTGTTGGGTGTTTTAATAATTTTTTGATAAGTAGATAAAAACAGATGTTAAAATTCTGTGCTATTAAAATATATAGGATCAAGAATAAAGTTTGATGAAAATAAGTATTGTAAAAATTCAGAAATTTTGAAGTGTAAGATGAATCATGTCCTAATTTGATTAATTATATGGGTAGAGTAGTTTTAATATGTCAAGTGTCTAAAGCAGCAAGAAACGATTGTTTAGGTTTTCTAGAATAATAATAATAATAATAATAAAAGTATACTTTTGTTGTAAGATTTCGAATGCAGTCAAGACGTGAAAAATATAAGTATGAACCCTTTGTAAAGACATTCAAACTTTTTAAAAAGTTTAAGTTTAGTAATATACTGTAACAATATATGTAACAAATGTATTTCAAAGTTGAAATTTTGTGTAAAAAATTGTCTTTTCTTGAAAATTGATATTTATTTTTGTTTAATTAATGATACTTATTACATTTTTGTTGTTAAAAACTAAAATATACGTTTAATTCTTCTGTTAAAATTGATATATCCGTGTTGGAGGTGAGAAAAAATAGTGTAAAACTAATAAAATTTGTTTAAATTCGTCTTTTTATTCTTAAAATTAATATTTTCTATTGTTTAGAATACGTAATAATAACTTTTGAGGAATGTATAACCGAAAAATGTTAAAAAATCTTAGAAAATTGGTATTAAAAATATTAAATACAGTTGCTTCAATGATATCTTTTCGATATGTAAAGTGATTGTAACATTTAGAAATGTACTTCTGAAGAATGTATAATCGGAAAATGCTAGAAAATCTTAGAAAATTGGTGTTAAAAATATTAAATACAGTTGCTTCAATGATTTCAAAAACAAACTCTGTTAAAAAATTCTGTATGATTTCAAGTGAAAATAATCTGAACCTGAATACATGGTATTTAAAATACAAAATTCACGATTATGAACTAATGTTGAAAACATGGGTAACATTAAATATACAGCTAATATTTAATTATAGATTAGAAAATTCTTAAATTGTATCCAAATTTATTAAATATAGTACTGAATACAGTGAATAAGTGAAATATGTGAATAAGTATTGATATTTCTATGTTGCTTTTGAAAATACTAGTGTAAAATTATTCAAATTCGTCTTTTCTTTAAAATTGATATTTATTTTTGTTGAATTAATGATACTTGTTAAGTTTTTGTTGTTAAAATTAAAATATACGTTTAATTCTTCTGTTAGAAATCTATATTTCCAAGTTGTTGTTCAAAAGACTATTGTAAAACTAATCAAATTCGCTTAAATTCACCTTTTCATCTTAAAAAATAATATTTTTATTATTTTGTTTAATTAATTATACTGATTATGTCTTCCAAAATTCAAATTTTGGGATATTGCGGTAACTGTTATGAAATTGGAGTGTATAAAATTTCTCTTTTTTTCTCCCAGACTTCTAAATATACAAGAATGAGAGGTCATTGCATTGTCCATTTCCCTACCTAAGGTAAAAAATTGGGGGAGATGGGGGTGAAAAGGTATGGTGAGGGACTTCGGAGGAATAACTTTTGGTTTCAATATGACGTCACAAGAAGCAGGTGTTGTTTTCATATTTGCGTGTGCGTTGAATATTTACTGAAATGTGTTCGTTTATGCATTAAAATTCTACTTAGTTAGTATATAAAAGTATGATGAAATTTCCATTTAGAGTAAAAGTTAACCAAATTCGTTTAATTCGTCTTTTTTCGTTAAAAAATCATTAGTTTCCTTTGTTAATTGTTTAATTATTGAAATTCTTTGAGGTAACGACTGTTCAAAAATTAAAAAATATGTTTAAATTTCTATTTTAAGTTGTGTATTCTGATTTTATATATATATATAAAAAAAAAAATAAATATGAAGAAATCAGTTAAAAATTTAATATTTTCTGTTGTTTTGCTTAATTAATAATGTTCATGAAGGAAATGGTTGTCCAAAACTCGAATGCATGCTTAAATTTCTTTCTACCAAATTGATAGTCTGAAGTTTGAGCTGAAAAAATCGTAAGAAATCAGTCTTTTTCTATAAAACTTGATATTTTCCATTGTTTTTTACTTAATTAACGATACTCATTAAGATTATAGCTGTTGAAAAACTAGAATGCATGTTTAACTTTCAACTTGTAAGTCGATACACTGATGTTGCAGTTGATAAAAATCGTAAGAAATCAGCCTTTTTCTATAAAAATCGATATTTTCCATTGTTTTTTACTTAATTATGAATGCTCATTAAGGTTATAGCTGTTGAAAAACTGAAATGTATGTTTATGTTTTCTCTCTTAAGTTGATAAAAATCGTAAGAGAGCAGTCTTTTTCCATAAAACTTGATATTTTCCATTGTTTTTTTACTTAATTAACGATACTCATTAAGGCTATAGCTGTTGAAAAACTAGGATACATGTTTAACTTTCAACTTTTAAGTCGTTACATTGATCATATAGTTGATAAAAATCGTAAGAAATCAGTCTTTTTCTATAAAACTGGATATTTTCTATTGTTTTTACTTAATTAATACTACTCATTAAGATGTCTATGAAGCAAAATTCAAATATATGTTTAACTTTCTTGAGTTAAATTGATAATCTCATCTTGTAGTTGAAGAAATCTAAATAAAATGGTTAAAAACTGATATTTTTCCGGTGTTTCGCTTAATTAATAATACTCATTAAAATTATGGTTGTTCAAAATTCAAATATAAATTTAATCTTCATCATATAGTATGATTCCGAGTTGAGATGTGACTGATAATATTTTTAATTAGGGAAGGTTGTTCACCTATCCTGTTATAATAGAATATTCCTTTTTTCCACTAGGGGGCGCAGGAGGGCGGCGGTGAGATGGTGGGAGCAGGAGGGACCGCAGGCGGGGCAGCGGGCAGCCGGAGGAGCAGGCGGGGCAGCGGGCAGCCGGAGGAGCAGGCGGGACGGTCCCGCAGTCCCGCCTGCGCTTGAGCTTAAACTGTTGTTTTCCTACTACTTGCGTTAATTATGTCACCACTGGATTACTTTATCTGATACCCTTTTTTAACTACTTTCTTTTTTTTTTGTTTGTTTGCTTGTTTGTTTTCTATTTTGTTGAATTAATTTGCGCTGAAAATCCGTTTTACCCATATTGAGGATTTTTTAAGATCTCAAAGACTGTCGCAATTCAGAATCGGCACTTCAATCACTAATAATAATTCGGAAAATTTCTAATCGCGTTTCACGCGATGAATCCTCCCTCATTATTTATGTTGTTATTGGAATCAACGATATTCCCGAGAATAAATCGGTACTTTATGACGTTTCCCATTTAGAATAGTTTAAAAACAAAATAAAAATCAGCGAATGAATTCACGAGGATACCAGTTACATTTACACCTAACCCGAAACATAGTTGAACTCAATCCCTCCTCCCAAAACTGCTATGCCTCCTAATGGCAAAAATTTCGATATATTTTATTGCTTTTCATACGAAACTATTGGCTACATGTAAAATCTTTTTCCTACCAAAGACAGAGCAATTAATAATTTTTGTATTAATAATCGCGCTAAGATCCAAGAGATCTATCTCTTCCAGCTTTCTTTTACATCAAAAGTGTCAAATTTTCCAACTTACTCTAAAATCAACGGTACATAATATTGCTGCTACAAATGCTTATAAAAAGTTTAACATAAATTTCATATTAAAAACGCCCACAAACTCGTTGAATCTCTACCCTTAACCACTAAATTTTTAATATTTTCTGATTCTCTAAATTGTATTTTGAAATCAATAAGTCCTTTTCCGCAAAAACTTATAATAATAATATAATAATTTTTTATCTACTTTTTGCGTAGTAAAATGTTCGTATCTACAATCCAACATTTTTTGACTCAGAACTTGATAAATGTTCCAACTACCGATGATCTAGAGTGTGTGGTCAAATTGGTAGTTACATGCCTAAAACTTTACATTACTAAGAAAATGAAGCTTTGTTTTGTTTACTGGTAGATTATTAAACTATTTTCCGTACACGTGGATTGAATATTTATGAATTTATAAATAAAAACAAACTTTCGCCTATAATGTTTAGATTTATAGTGAAAGATTCAATACAAGTGTTCCAAGGCAAATTCCTGAATATTTCGTCAAACCTTCCTTTACGGATTATACTTCTCTTGACCTGCTATGTATACATTTTTCTACGCTATCTTTTTATTAGCTCAACGTATTTCAATTTTATTTAACAATTTTGCAAATCTTCTGACATACTTTCAAAATGTCAAGAAAAAGGCTTTGAATTGTAAAATTTTCATTAATGCATATTTAGAGGCATAAAAAATAAAGCTATTTTTTAAGTAAAAAAAAAATTCATGACAAGAAGGCTTCTAAATTAAAAAATGGAATTAAAACTGGAATTTAATAAATGAAAATTAAACTAAAACGTATTAAAAAGTACACAGGCAGAAAAAAATAAAGGAATACTCAAACCCCATATAAATTCTGATTTAGTTTATTAATTTTAATAGATGAAATCCCACTGAATATTATTTGATGACTACAAAGATCTGCTAAAATATTTTCGGAACGTCAGGAAAAAGTCTTTGAAAGATGCAATTTTCGTTAATTCATACTTTGAGACATAAAAGAGAAAACGTTTTTCAGCAACGAATGTGGTATGAATAGAATCTACTGAATTTTAAAAATAATATTTAATAAGTAAACATTAACCTAAAAAATGTTGAATAGTACATTAGCTGGAAAAAGTAAAGGAACAACTGCATAAAGTTGGTTTTAAGATTACCGGGGGGGGGGGGTCGAGGGATCATAACGTATGATATCGAAAGGGAGGGAGGGGTTCAAAATTTCCAAGAAGTTGATAATGTTATATTTGCACAGCCCCTGATAGGGAATATTATTAATTTTTTGACATATTTTGCAGAGAATAGAATTCCTCATAAACAATTGAAAACATTTAAGTTACCAAGTGTTCCCATAACATCCCTAACGGACTTATGCACTAAGAGTCCTTTACCGGTTGACGACACCTGTTAAATGTCACCTGTCAGTGTTGTCAGCAAAAAACATTAAACCAAGTTGACAATAAGAAACATTGTATTAGGGTTGCCAGGTTGGTCTCCATTTTTATTTCAAAATTTTACATTCATACCGGAAATTTTAAAAGAATAATCTGTACTTTATGCAATCGCAAAATTTCTGTCATTCAATAAATCCAAAAATACTATCTTTAATTTCTGGCACTAGTGCGGATTTTATGAATAAAAACTGAGGCCAAACTAACAACCCTGCATTGTACTGTAAGCAATAACTTCGCCGTCCACTGTACATTTACCTTTATTTCTGAAGTTCTTAGTACAACTTGTCCTATAACCACCTCCAAAAGCGATAAAATTTTCATTCCGAGGTATTTACCGATTTAAATTTTCTACATAGATGTAAATACAGAAGTTTTCCACTGTAGATCTGTCAACTTTTCTTCTTATTATTTTTCCCTGTGGAAAGTAATACCCATTTCTGTATTTCTACAGATAGTGCTTTATCCGACTTGTTATCGCTTGCAGATGATAATAATACTGTTGACAAATTTCTTGCAAGTGCTTGCAAAATTTCTATTATGAGTGATAAATTGATAAATCATCATAAACATAAGCATGTTATCAAAAATAATTCACAATCCCCGAAATTAGAATATGATTGAGATGCTTTTCGTATTTTTTTTTCGTACTTCTTTCGTACGTCGTTTCGGACTTAATCTGTCTGATAATTTCACTGCGTACATTTAGTAAAACGTTGTGAAACCGACGACTTTGAAACTACAGCACATACACTTGTCGCGATTTTTTACCGTTTCAAAATGATTTTCTATTCGACCGTACAGCTAATATTTTATTACTTGTCATTTGCATCTCCCAAACTTGCTACTAAGGAAAATAGGAGCATAAAAAGGAAGGAAAAAAGAATTTTATGATGAAAAAATATTCATTAGGGCTTCAGTAAATTATTAATGCCGACAATGTGCTATTATGACTATATCATTATTGTTTTCTATTATACTTTTCAATATTCAAGAAGAAAACCATTTTCAGTATTATCGTGTTGTCAAGAATTTTCTGTTAATTAAAAACAATAATGGACATTTCCAGTTTTTTTTCCTTCTTTTTTTCCTAATATTCGACATTGTATCACTGTATTAACTTTATTCTGTTCCCCTTTTTTTGAATTTTTATTACGGTGAAACAAACATTAATGGTTATTATAATTTTAAGGATGAATTTCATGCAATACGAAACCATCTGAAGACGCTCGTTATAGGTGGCTATTTTTTTTAATGTACAACAGTGCTTTGTTTTTAAGATGACAGCACAACGAAGATGACATATCAACCGGCATCGACGACGATATTTTTTTCTCTGTATGTACTTCTACAAAAGTTTTCAGTAGTTTTTATTTTTGTTAGTTGTATTTCGATACTTGTCTTGCTGTATACACTGTTAAAAATTTGCATCTATAGCTGCATAGTCACTCCCCCGCCTTTATGAAATATTTCTATTTTGACCAATGAAAATACTCCGTGATACAGTAAAGTAACTGTTTTATATAAAAGTCGTGGAGTGACGATGCAGCTACAACTACAGAGTTTTAGCAGCGTGTGTTTTTCTTTTCATTTTCTTTTATGTTCAAGTTTCATTCACACGAGGACGTTCTGTATCCATGATGTATCCACCTGTGTGTATTAGAGATACCTGCTTTTAATGTTGTCTCTGCCTACTAACAAGTTGACCTTAATACTTTGCCTCAGTAAAAGATGATGTAAATATTTCTGACAATTTGAATCGGCATAATTAAAAATTGAAATAAGAATACAACAGTATAAAAAAGAAAATAAGAATACAACAGTCTTTAGTCAGAGCAAGTGACGTCTTCATCAGAGCAAACGGCTTCTGACGATTTTTTGTGGTCAAAAAGTTTGTTTAAAAAGTCAATACTATTATATTTTTATTTATTGTATTTTCAAAGCAGCAATTTTTGTCAAACTGAAAAGGGAAAATGATATTATTACATAGGCCAAATTTATAATAAAAAATAATGGTGGGAATAATCAAGGATTCTGAGCACCTTATGTGTTACATATACGTGACGCTCGTCCGGAAGGGTTTCATTGCTTCTTTTTTTATTATAATATTATTCGAGATTTTTAAATATATATAAAGTATAATAGGACTATTACTCATCTGTAAACTATTTAATTCCTCTAAATTGATTCTTTGACCTCTTAAAAGCAATAGTTAAATGTGGGAATATAAACAATTTCATTAACAAACACTTAAGACTGTTTTAAAAATTTGTACCCGTATGACAGTGATTTCGTACAAAGTAGAAAACTCTGTTTAATTTTTGTGCTGTTAGGACGAAATTCAAGCTTACTACAAAAATATTTTTCCTGTGTAACTGAAAAATGTATTCTGCTAAAGACATTCAGTTGAAGAATGTCAAGTAAACACATTTTTAAAGGACCAAATCAATGGTTTTCCTGTGAGTTAAAAATGTACAAGTATTTCTCCGCTTTTTTAAAAGTTAAGCGAAGAGTATTAAGAATTTTGAAGGATTTCCACTGCAGTTCAATAACGGTTTAGAAGTTAAAATTTTTCTCTTTTCCATTGGAATCAAATACATCTATATTTGGTTTTAATGAATGTTTCTAAATAAATTTCCGCTAATTTTCAAGTTAAAGAAACTGTTCATTAAATGAATGATTTATTTAAATATTTTCTTTCCAATAAAATGTTTTAACATAAATTCTAATCGCATAGTTTTTCATTTAAACCATTAACAGAAAGCTATTTTTAAAATTTGACGGACATTTTATCAATAATGTTTTTTTAAATGAAAATATTAATATTTTCACTTAAATTCAATAAAATGAAAAGCACAATTTTACAAGTGAATTTATAAGCAAAAAAATTTAAAAACAAAACACATTTAACATGAATTTTATGATTTTGGAACAGAAAAATACCGTATGCAAGTGGTAATTTGAAGTAACAAGCGAGTAACGCAATCGAGTTCTGTTACAAAAAACTATATGCGTTCCGTAACATCAAACAAATTTTCAGTACTGAAAATTCATTACAATTAAATTGCATTACAGTAACTTGGATATTAGAATAAATCATTAGTATTAATCAAATCATCAAACAACTGCTCGCTGCGAAATATTATTACATGGTTATACCGGGTGTTCCAAAAATAACCGGTAGATTTTAAAATTCAATAACATAAAAACGGTGACAGCTATTAAAAAAATTTTTGCAGGAGGGTTATGTATAATGCCATAAGTTTTATCTCCGTGATTTTTGATTTTAGTTCGGAAACCAAACAATAGATGGCGCTGACGGCGATTGGCGCTCAGTCGAAGCCGAAACTGAGCTCACTCAGCATTGATACAAAGGAAGGAGACTAAGGATATGGAGTGCGTCTCATTCGATTTGATTTCAATGAAATGCATTTTTGCCATGGATGTAACAGATTCTTCGATAGTGGAATGCAGCGTTCAGAAATAGGTATAAATTTCGCAAACAGTATTTGAGTTTGCAGGATATTTTACATTTATAAAGTTTTATTTGCTCGGATAAAATTACTTTCTTATGGCATGATTTAAAGAATATTTTATGCATCGTATTTTAAAACTACACTGTTAAAAATTTTAAACCTTTGCTGCATCATCACACCTCCGCTTTTATAGAAAATGATTACTTCACTGTATTATGGAGCATTCTCATCGGTCAAAACAGAGATATTCTATAATAACATCGAGTGACGATGCAGCAAAAGTTTCAAATTTTAACAGTGTTGGTGACGATGCAGAGAGTCACAAAAATGACCGGTATATTTGAAAAATCAATAAAATTTAAATGGGCAGCGTTAGAAATATACCGTTTGTTGCAATATGATTGGGACAATAGTAAATTTTCAGGTATGCAACTTACGGAATCACTTAAAATTTTCAACAACAGATGGCACTGCAGGCAATTTGAAAGCTATAATAGAAAACGCAATCTGTGAATTTGCCATTCTGTAAACCCTCTGTCCCTGCCCTTGAAGAAACTCGCAAGCTAAAGCTATTCACTGTAAAAAAATTTGACCCATTTGCTGCAGCCTCATTCACTCCGCCGCTTTTATAGAAAATGGCTACTTTATTGCGTTATGGAGCATTATCATTGGTCATAAAAGACATATTCTATAAAAGCTGTGGAGTGACGCTGCACCAAATGAGTCAATTTTTTATAGTGTTCTTTTGGAGAGGCATTTTTGTAATAACTCTGTCGCATTTTGACATTTTATTTATTTTTTTTTTTTTTTTGCACTGCATAAGTAAGGTCCCTCTCAAGATCACTCCTTGATTACATTTTCGATTTTGGTTGCAGATTTTTTTTATAAAGTTAGTTTCAATTAAAAATCGGTTTTGGAAGAAAAAGTAACTTTATTCCGGCTGTTTCAAAAATGACGGTATATTTGAAAAATCAATAATACACCGTTTGTTGTAATGTGCTTGGGACAATAGTAAATTTTTAGACAGACAAACTTACGAAATTACTTACAATTTTCAACATCAGATGGCGCTGCAGTCTGAAAAATCTAAAGAACGATATTTTCCACATATCCACCATGCGCAGCAATAATATGGCGTAGTCTCTGAACGAAATTACCAGTAACGTTTATAAACGTTTCAGGAGGGATGGCTTCACATACAGAAGAGATGTACTGCTTCAGTTGTTCGACTGTTCCTGGATTGTGGCGGTACACCTGGTCTTTCACGTGTCCCCACAGGGGTTCATGTCTGGCGATAAGGGAGGCCAATCCACGCCGCTCCCTGTATGTGTGGGATAGCCCAAAGCAATCACACGATCATCGAAATGTTCATTCAGGAAATTAAAGACCTCGGCTGTGCGATGTGGCCGGGCACCATCTTGCATAAACCACGAGGGCTTCGCAGTGTCGTCTAAGGCATTTTGTACCGCCACAAATTCTCGAAGAATGTCCAGATAGCGTGGTGCAGTAATCGTTTTGGATCTGAAAAATGGACCAATGAGCCCCTTGGAAGAAATGGCGGCCCAAACCAACACATTTGGAGGATGTAGGGATGATGGGACTGAAACATGGGGGTTTTCAGTTCCCCATATGCGCCAGTTCTGTTTATTTACGACACCGTCCAGGTAAAAATAAGCTTCGTCACTAAACCAAACGCTGTCCACTTGGATATCGCCGACATCAATCCTTTGCACCATATCATTAGCAAATGTTACTCGTGCATCAATAGAAGAAGCGCTGAGGGGTTTCCGAGTTTGAATTTTGTATGGATAGAGGTGTAAACTCTGGCGCATCAGACGGTACGTGGACGTTGGCTTTATTTGGACCGCAGCTGCAACACGACGAATGGAAACCTGAGGCCGCTGTTCGATCACCTTCTGCACAAGCTGAGCATTACTCTCTGTTGTTGTCGTACGCGGTCGCCCTGCATTTCCAGCACGTTCATCCTTCACGTCTCCAGTCCGTTGAAATTTTTCAAACAAATTTTTTATTGTATCGCTTTTCGGTCCTTTGGTTACATTAAACTTCCGTTGAAAACTTCGTCTTGTAGCAGCAACATTGTGTTCTAGGCGGTGGAATTCCAACACCAAAAAAATCCTCTGTTCTAAAGAATAAACCATTTTTACCTGCAAACTTGCAGTCTGTGAACAGCATACGCTTGCAGCAGAAAGACAACTTACTGAATAGCGAACTCAGAGACTGAGTTTTCTTCAATAGCTTTCATCACACCTGCAGCGTCATCTGTTGTTGAAAATTGCCAAAATAATAGAAAATAATCAAGAAATATAATAAAGGAGAGATCTTGAGAGGGACCTCAGCTATGCAATGCAAAATAAAAATTATTAAAAAATGTCAAAATGCGATAGAGTTATTACAAAAATGCCTCCCCATACACTGTCAAAAATCTGCCGCATTTTGTTACAACGCACTCCTCTGCTTGTATAGAAAACAAACGGTTACTTACCGTGAAATTGAGCTTTCTTATTGGTTGGAATAGAGATATTATATACAAGCGGTGGAGTGCGTTGCAACAAAATGCAGCAGATTTTGACCAGTGTAGAAACACTGCAAAAACGTTGACCCATTTGCTAGAATGTCACTCCACAGCTTTTATAGAATATGTCTTTTATGACCAATGATAATGTTCCATAATACAATATTGTAACCGTTTTCTATAAAGGTGGTGGAGTGACGCTGCAGCAAATAGGTCAATTTTTTACGGTGTAAGAGCAAGATTGTAGCAAAATATCTTCACCAACATTGTTAAAATTTGAAACATTTGCTGCATCGTCACTGCATTGATATTATAGAATATCTCAATTTTGACCAATGAGGATGCTTCATAATACAGTGAAGTAATCTTTTTCTATAAAAGCGGAGGTGTGATGATGCAGCAAAAGTTTCAAATTTTTAACAGTGTAGTTTTAAAATACGATGCATAAAATATTCTTTAAATCATGCCATAAGAAAGTAATTTTATCCGAGCAAATAAAACTTTATAAATGTAAAATATCCTGCAAACTCAAATACTGTTTGCAAAATTTATACCCATTTCTGAACGCTGCATTCCACTATCGAAGAATCTGTTACATCCATGGCAAAAATGCATTTCATTGAAATCAAATCGAATGAGACGCACTCCATATCCTTAATCTCCTTCCTTTGTATCAATGCTGAGTGAGCTCAGTTTCGGCTTCGGCTGAGCGCCAATCGCCGTCAGCGCCATCTATTGTTTGGTTTCCGAACTAAAATCAAAAATCACGGAGATAAAACTTATGGCATTATACATAACCCTCCTGCAAAAATTTTTTTAATAGCTGTCACCGTTTTTATGTTATTGAATTTTAAAATCTACCGGTTATTTTTGGAACACCCGGTATCAACGAAATTGGCAGCAATCAGAATGGATATAGGTAATACCACTAATCCAAAGAATATAATGTTACTAATTATAAAGTTAGTATTCTTTCATAATTTGAAATTATCGATTACACCATCATGCGTATTACATCTTTACAAGGATGAGATTTCCGCTTTTTTGCACACCAGTAAAATCTTAGAAAAAATGCTATATTATTTAATCGGAACATTTTTGTGATTTAAGAGAACAACATTTTCTCTAAGATTTTACCGGTGTCCAAAAAAGCGGAAATCTCATCCCTGATCTTTATTTATTCAAGAGAAGATTATGTTTTTTTTTTTATTATTATTTAAATAATATTAACACTTCTGTATATTTTTGTAAAATGTTATGTTACAGAGCCGGGAGATAATAATAAATGTAAAAATTATGCTACATAAAAAACAACGGCACTTAAATATTTGAATTCGCTTTACTAATAAATGCAGGGTATAAAAATGGTCTGCTTTTGAATATTGCTTTAACCACTTAACTGATCAATATTTTTGAAAAAAAACTTTCAATTAATGCCTATTTTTTGCATCTTTTACAAAATGTTGAATCTTTTATCACCGGTTTTTCAAAACAGAAGTTTTCCATAATGGAATCAGAAAAATGCTTGGATTAAATAATGCAAAATTTGCAATAAAAATTTACTAGTGAGAATAATAAATCACTATTGGAATATGGATCCCCGTATGTGGTACGGGCAAATCATGATTGTAAAAAACACGTTGCCCGCAGGACGTACGGGCAAATCAGGGAAGCGGTTAACCCTTTCAGGGGCAAAGCACTTCCATTGCTAACACGTTGATGATTGACATCGGAATTTACGGAAAACTTTTGTTGGAAATAAGAAAAATCTAAATTTCACATACATACTAAATGGAAACTTTTTGTATAAAATTCTGGTGCCACTGAAGCATTTGGCTATTAACCCATATTTGCCTAGCGTTGTGTCAGAGCAAAAGCAAATCTGACATAATATTTCACGTTTGCACATCAATAACTGTCAAGAGAAATATTTGCTTCCACTGATGGCAGAAACTCTGAAATAAAATAAGACAAAAGATTCTATTCTGAAAAAGTGGTGTGTAAGGAAATTTCAGAAAAATGATCCGGGTTAATGTGCGTTAAAATAAAGTGGTTTCATAAACATACCAAAGCTTTGAAACGGTTAAAAAATCATCTTTTTTAGACTTTAAAACCTAACAATGAAATTTGTTTCGATTGCAAATGTTTCAGAATCTATCACGAAACTTTTTTTTTTGGGGGGGGGGAGGGGGGGTTGATAATTGACAAAAAATGAACCACTTGAAACCTCTATAAATGTGATGTAGTAAATCCAAAAGAAGCAAAAAAAGAGTAACATATTAAGCTTTTTTTATTTCTTGAGGTGTATAAAATATTTTCATATTGCAATAAAGTTTCAAAATTCCACTTCAAGCTGTATACACTATATTGCCATTGATTATGGGACACTTGCGATTTTAGACATTTTACTAAATATCTAGAAAAATACATGAGGAATCATCACGAAACTCTTAGTGTATAAATATAAAAGTATACGTCATACATCTCCGTGAAGATTTTTTACCGAAACGCTATAGGGGACCGTCAACAAATTAAAAAAGAATGAATATCTTTTGAATAACCCTGTCAAAACTAATGTAGCAAAAGCGCTCAAACTCTAGATTATGATTGAATGCCTTATTGTAATACACTGTGTTCATTTTTATGCAAATAGCATGCACACTCGCAGAGTAATTAAGGTTTTTATAAAAATGGTCCCAAATTTTTCCAAGTTTTTCCGTTATAATTTTCAGAGTTCTTAATATAAAATAATATTTTTTTCAGAAAATATGACAAACAACATTGCACACAGTACCCTGTAATCAGAATTAAAAAATAATAAAAATTGTATGAAAAATGAGTAGGTTTACTATATAATTTTTTACTGCGCATGCGTCAAAGATATCAAAATTTCATTTGCATATTATGTTAGCTAAATGTATAGAGCAACTTTTGTAAAAGTCTCAAAATCATAGCTTGAAAATTCTGAAAGTAATCGTCTATAGAAAAAGGACAAAATCCGTTGTTTCCAAAATGAAGCAAAAAAATGAGGGATTTTATCCAAATGCAGTAGTACATCCCATATTGTCATATTGACACTAATCAATGAATATATGGATACAACCCCTCTTGTTTTTGCTTCATTTTGAGAATAACGGATTTTCGACTTATTCAATTGACGATTATTGTCAGAATTTTCAAGTTATGATTTTGTGACTTTCACAAAAGTTGCTCTATACATTTAGCTAACATAATATGCAAATGAAATTTTGATATCGTTGACGCATGCGCAGTAAAAAATTATTTAGTAAACCAACTCATTTTTTATACAATTTTCATTATTTTTTAATTCTGATTGCAGGGTACTGTGTGCAATGTTGTTTGTCATATTTTCTGAAAAAAATAATATTCTATATTAAGAACTCTGAAAATTAAAAGGAAAAACCTTGGAAAAATTTGGGATCATTTTTATAAAAACCTTAATTACTCTGCGAGTATGCATGCTATTTGCATAAAAATAAACAAGGCTTATTACAATAAGGCATTCAATTACAATCTAGAGTTTGAGCTCTTTTGCTACATTAGTTTTGACAGGGTTATTCAAAAGATATTCATTCTTTTTTAATTTGTTGACGGCCCCCTTTGGAGTTTCGGGAAAAAATCTTCACGGAGATGTATGACTTATACTATTATATTTATACACTAAGAGTTTCGAGATGATTCCTCATGTATTTTTCTAGATATTTAGTAAAATGTCTAAAATCGCAAGTGTCCCATAATCAATGGCAATATAGTGTATAATTACCATGCGGTAATGTTATGATATTATTTTTCAAGACACACTCAGTTCCCATTTGAGTTTCCAAAAGCATTAAATAAAATATAAAAGCAAGTTACTTAAATATAAGCTTCACATAAATATAGAAAATAGTCTCCAGAATTGTTTCGTATATAAACTAAAAATGTTTTGGAAACAGTTCAAAAATGTATTTTTCACTTTAGATTAAGTAGCAGTTTTTTGTGAAGACATGAAATATATAAACAGATATAAAGTATCAATTCTTGAGGCAAAATTTAAAAGTAGCTACTAGAATGTCTTTCTGAAAGAATGCATATTTATCAGTTTTTCTTCAGAACATATATATTTACACTGAAAAATTGTTTTGGATATTCTTATAGTTGTAAACTATTCAATTCGTAAATTTAATATTATGATAACCATGGTAAGTAGTAAATAATAATAGACAGAAATAATGGGATACTTTTAAAAGAATATTAATGGCAGTTATCCAGCAATTATAATAATCTCTTAAGAGATCACTTGAGTCACTCAAAAAAACTCGCATGATAATGTTAAGTCTATGAAGGTGTTATTTTCAAATATCGCTCTCAAATTTTAATATTTTTACATGGTTATTTTGCATAGGATAGCTAAGGACGATCCACAACCGGACAAGTTTTTACTTTTTCGATTTTGGTTATATTTTTTTACATTATGGTAATTTCAATTTCAGAACCGGTTCCAACCGTTACAGAAAGTTTGAGTATTTTTTTTTTATTTGGAACCAAAATCGGAAAAGTAAAAACTAGTCCGGTTTTAGATCATCCTCAGCTATCCTAAACAAAAAATCACGTAAAAAATATTAAAATTTGACCGAGATACTTGAAAATAACGCCCCCATAGTCTTAACATTATCATCCGGGTCTTTTTGAGTTACTAGTGTAAGCTCTTAAGCACCATACCCTACCTCAGTACATCATGAACTTTTCTATTTAACCCATTAATGCCCAAATTATTTTCTTCATGTAAAATGAAATTTTAGGTTTTCCACCACTTTTAAAAGACGAATAACTTTTATCATAATTTATTGAAGAATTTGTCTCGTGAAAAATAGCACTTATTTATCTTTCTATTTACTGGTGTGAAAAGTGCTTTATTGTCTTTTTTATAATCGTCCCTAAAGAGGGACGCTAGGCACTAATGGGCCTTTATGCACAGGTGGTACTTTTAAATACCATTGAAGAAAATTTAATATAAAATGTATTTACTCTGTCTATTAATAAAAGTTTATTTTTCTTTTCACACAAAATACTTTGCTCTATCAAATTTAGAAAGTGTAGAGAAACAATCGAAGCTAAATGTTTAAAAAAGAGTAATTTTCTTAACCATTCACATAGCTGCAGCTTTTCTTTCATAAAAAATGTTACATGAAAAATTTTCATCACTAAAAGTTTTTCCATTTGCAGAGAGAATCATAATAGATTTAAATTCACTGCTTTTATAAGAATTGCGATATGTTCATAAGAACAATTTTTATTAATTAATCAGATTATTTTTTCAAATATTTATCAAAAATATATAAACACCGATTTATTTTATTAGTTTTAACCCATTAAGGACAAGCATCTTTTACAGTTTTTCAACATTGTAATTTTGAATTACTTAATCGCTCAAAATTTGAAATTAGATAATGTGAAAATTTCCAAACTAAAATACCGGTAATGAAATTTAAAAGTTTTGTTCGCTCTACATGGCAAGATTTCTTGCCAAACAGGTTTAACCCTTTGAGGGGTAAAGCACTACTATTCTTAAAATACTGAAATCACTAGACGTCACCAGAAATTAAAAACAAATTTATTTCCAAATAGATAAAAGCTTTTCTTCGCGTACTTTATAAAAGTAAAATTTCCATTTCAAAATACTGATGTCAATGTAGTATCTTGCAATTAAAATTAAGTAGGATATACAGGGTGATTATAATTAAAGTCCGAGTTTCAAAACGCTCTAAAAAGCGAACCACTCGTTAGAATGGCGTCAAAATTTAACAGCGTATTATTGAAGAAGGATGAAAGAACATGAACCAAAAAAAAGTTCCAGATTTTAGCTACAGATGGCGCTGTAAGCGTCAGAATTTCGACTACAAAGGACAAATCGTAAAACAACTGCTAAGGCGTAAGTTACACGATATAAACCAACTGTATCGTTCAGTGTGCATGACTGTACGTGTGTGATACTGTTAGTTACGTAAGCCCGTCCACCACGGCAAGGTCGTACCACATCGGATGGGAAAAATCGGTTTTTAATTGTCCTGAGGCCAAAAACCGCATAAAAAGCATCTCTCCAATCGGTTATTAATTGTCCTGAGGCCGAAAACCGCATAAAAAGCATTTATCTAACCGGTTTTTAATTGTCCTGAGGCCATATACTGACGCTTACAGCGCCATCTGTCACTCAAATTTGGAACTTTTTTTTGGTTCATGTTCTTTCCCCCTTCTTCAATAATACGCTGTTAAATTTTGACGCCATTCTGACGAGTGGTTCGCTTTTTAGAGCGTTTTGAAACTCGGACTTTAATTATAATCACCCTGTATTTTATCCCACCACTCTTCAAGGGGTTAGTGAGTTAATGAAAAACATATCGAAATTTCACATTATTATTGTTTTAAAATTTCAGTTTATTTTTATATATTAACCCTTTCAGGGGTACGGCACTTCTATTCGCAAAATGCTGAAATAAATGAATCATACCAGAATTTTCATCCAAATTCTTTCATAAGAAGCAAAAATTTTGTTCACGTACTTTGTTAAAAAAAAATCTTTCATTCCAATATTTTGGTGCCAATGTGGCATTTAGGAATTAAGTGGTTCAAAAATGAATCACCGCTCTTGAAAGAGTTAAAAAAGAAAATTATACTGATGCGAAGCAATTTTTTTATAATTCTGTAGATAAAGGTTAAAATACCAGGACGTATGTGCATACATCCTCTTTTTTAATTCCAGGCTGGATCGTTCTAAGCATTTTTTTTTTCATTTGAGTCCTAATTGCTATTGTCATCCTGGAAGTTATTTACTTAGAACTTTATTTCTGTTTCTATAATATAAGTAAATCGTTTTTTCATCTCCTTACATTATGGCTAATTAAATAATTCACTTGTAATTAAAAATTATGACAAACCACTTATTGACGAAACTTCATATACCTGGTATTCAGCATACTATCACAATTGAATATGTTGTAAAAACGTAATCTTAACAAATAAAATTCTTGCGTAAGCACCGAGTCGACGATTCAACATCTAACAATTTATTCTACATTTTCCATTTACAATTTAAAAACACTACACACCAGGGCTCGAAAAATCTACATGCCCGACATCAGTGTTGTTAGACGGCGACTTTTTAAAAATTCAGATTGGCACCACTTCTTTGGATTGGTAAAATTACGTTTCGTTTAATGACATATTAATCAAGAGGAATTTTATCCTTTAATAAAAGTGGTGCCAATCAAATTTTTAAAAAGTCGCCGTCTAACAACACTGATGTCGGGCATGTAGATTTTTCGAGCCCTGCTACACACATTTAAAAATACTCTAATTCTCTCGGCGGCATACATTTCACCACCTCCAACATGTATATTACTTTATTGAAAAACATTTCACAGATCATAAAAAATTCGTTATTTTAAAACACCTTCTTATTGACAGTCCACCGAAGTAGAGATTACTTTAAGGCCTAATAGCTACAATGGCTTTCGCTTCGAATGATCCTTCATTTCTATACAAACATAATTACACAACCCATATTATTTAAAAATTCGTCAACATAAAGGAAGGCGATAACACAAGGAAATTTGACAACACGAGAGAAGTACAACATGGCGCTCCCCAAAAGGAGTGCGTGCAATGGAGTCAGTGGGAATCGAAACCTAACACCCTTCTACGATCGCAAGCGATTAGCGACGTGGTACCTTAACCACTCGGGCACGGAGGCCACTTTCTTATTTATTGAACATATACATCTGGCTTGTACGCTTTACATGAAGCCCGCTTCTAAGTCATCGTCAATATACACTTTAAAAAATATGACTATTTTGCTGCATCGTCACTCCCCAGCTTTTATAGAATGTCACTCTTTTGGCCAATGAGAATGCTCGATGATAGCCTGAAGTAGTCGTTTTCTATAAAAGCGGTGGAGTGACGATGCAGCAAAATAGTCATATTTTTTACAGTGAATGATGAGATGTCACAGGGAAATTTACAACACTGGAGAATTACAACAGGGAGCTCCACAAAGAGAGTACAACGGAGCCAGTACGAGTCGAACCCACAGACCTCGTTTTTTTCTAATAATAATCCTCTCGTTCTCTCCAAGACATAACATATATCCCATGTATTTTTTTTTTTTTTTTTTTGTATATCAAAAACTTTCTCCACTGTTAAAAAGTCTATAACATTTGCTGCAGCGTCAGTTTACCGCTTTTATAGAAAACGCTGATAGAATTTTATAGAATTACTTCACTGTGTTATGGAGCATTTTCATTGGTCAGAATAGAGATATTCTATAAAAGCATTGGAGTGATGCTGCAGCAAATGGTGCAGATTTTGAACAATGTCCGACACAATTTCGAGGCTGTAGCTAGGTGCAGAGGTCTCTGACACAAAGGCCGTGTTCAAAATACGCTTTTTTTTGTGCGCGCGCGCTCAGAAGATTCTGCTTGGAGTAGGTGCTATCGAAGAAGAGAATTTTAAAGTTATTCCATTATTGTATTATTTTTATGGTTCAGAATTGGTAAATACAAATACCATATCTCTTTATCCTTTCAAAACATGATTTTCGTAACAGAAATACATACCTGTGACCACTCAAATAAAATTAAAAGTATTCCGGAAAAGTATCACGTGACCTATTTCATGTAATTAAGACCGATCAGCATTTAAAATAAGACATCCAACCCTGCTAAAAGCTGACGCGCGTTACGCGCGTAAAACTGCTGGGCGATTTGATCACGTGATTGTACATTTTGTGCTTATCTGTTATTGGTTGCACTTTGTTTGCAAACAAAGTTGGAAGGTTGACTGATACAATTTAATTTTTTTAATAATTTTCAAATTTTTTTAAAATAATTTTTTTAAATCATTTATCAGTTGCTTTATACTTTTCGTATTAAATAATAGAATACTGTTGATTCTATTGTTGTAATTAATAGAATGCTGCTGATAAACCAAGGTTGAGATATCCATACGGGGGACTAGCTAAGGGGGGGGGGGACAGGGGGGAGCTTACCCTCCCAAAACATTCACAAATGTTGTTACACTTTTCAAATTTAAAACTTTTATGTCAAATTTAATTAAAATTTTAATAAAAACTGCAATACACTTTCTATTTTTGATAGAATTTGCAAAAGTTACAACTCTAATTGGGAATATTATTAATTTTTTTACAAATAAGAACTGTATTACATTTTCAAAGTGCGTTAACTTGGCAAAATTATAAAACGAGTTGGCGAATATAAAAATTTGACTTGACAATATTAAGGTTTTCTCCCCCACCAATAAAAAGTCTTAGCGATGGCCCTGTATCCACATATTACAAGATTGATTTGTAATCTACAATACTGGATTGATTTCAATGGAATTTGCATTGTTAGTTAGATAATTTTTCAGAAGAAGTTTTAGTATGTATATATTTCTTATTTAATGATTGTATATTTTAATACCGTGTGGAAAACAGGCCAAAATATGTCATAAAATATGAGAAACAAACGACATCCGAAATTATGTTAGTATAAGCAAAACACTTATTTATACTTTCAATAGAAAAATTATAAACATTCTAATCATACTTTATTCATTACAAAACTAGAAGGCAAACTCCAAATATTTCACCTCTTTAAAATATATGTATGCAGATATTCTTAATTTAAAAAAATGTATATCTTTTACATTTTGCTTTTATAATATTTTCCATTTTGACTTTAACACCGTAAAATATCCACGCATGCATTATATTTGCATCCTAATCTCAATAAAAACTTACTTCTAAAATTTTCAAAAAAAGAAGAAGAAGAAGAACATTAATAATTATTTTATGCGTATACGGATATTTTCGCAGAAAACTTTTTTTTCATTTGCTTAACACATATATATAAATCACTTTGGAACGATATTAATATCGTTCTAATTATCCTTTTAATATTCTAAATTTAGAATATTAAAAGGATAATTAGAATATTAAAACTTTCTCCGCAAAAATCTCATTTTCTCGTATTTAAATAAGTATTTTATTATTATAATAGAAATACATGTGCTTCTGTATTATTAATATAAAATTTACCTTTAATAAAAATGTCTTATTTATTAATAAAAAGCAACCAAAAAAAATCAACTTATGGCCCACGCAGGTTTCGAGTCCGTATCGTCTGGGTACAAGCTCAGCACTCTGACCATTCAACCAGCGAGCTCACATTCATTTGTAACAGATTATCTTTGTAATTGGCACCACAAGTAATTACATCCGTGATCTGTTCTCTATCTGTTATTGAGCGCACAGTTATAGTAGCGAGTGGCACAGTAGCGAGTACTGAACGCACATCCCGTCCACTATAGGTACCCACTCCATGTCCGTGGCTCCTGAGCGCGCGCGTCCAGCGCGCGTAACAGCTGAACACGGCCAAAGTGTCGTTTTTGCAACTTACGCGGCGGGATAGAATTCACAGTTCTTTTGGTCGTTACAATGATGCTTAACAGTTAATATTACTTAACCCATTAGAGCATGAATTATTTTCTTCGTTAAAATTCAAATTTTACATTTTCCCACCACTTTTAAAGCAAGAATAACTTTTATCTTAATTTATCGAGGACTTTGTCTTGAAAAAGAAAGTATTTATTTATCCTTCTATTTTACTGGTGTGAAATGCGCTTACTTGAATATTTTAAAACTGTCCCAAAAATGGGACGCTAAGCACTAATGGGTTAACGAACCAATTATTCAAAAATATTACATACAGTAATATAAAAACTATAATTAAATTTTTATTACTTTAACTTTACTATTACTTTACTATTTCTATTACTTTATGAACAAATTATCAAAAATATTAAGATTTCTTTTTTCTGCATTGTTAATGTGACTCAAAGAAATATTTCAAGATGTGGCATATTGATGTTCAGACATAAATTATTATATTGATATTTAGATTGTGAAATTCATTCACAATCTAAATATCAGTAGACGAGTGAAATAAGGAATATGCAGAGAACGGTCATCAACCTTTTTGCTATAATGGGCTTGTTTGAATTATTTAATCATCACGTAAATTTAATACAAATTAAAACGATACATTTTGTTTAATTTTGCATTAATTAGAACTGGAGCCATCCATTTTTAAGTGGGTACTGAACCTGCAAATGTATAACGACGAAAAAGTCATCCGAGAGTTACATTACAACTATCATGAATATTAACACTGAAAAATGTAGTGTATTTTTTAGAATGGGTGACTTCTAGAATAATTTGACATATCGTATTATAAATTAAAGAAAATATATTTTTCATACAAAACATTTTTCTTTGGTAGCGAAAGAAAAGGGATCAAAGGACATAAGTATTTCCAAGTATGCTCAAGACCGCATGTTTGATAACATGGGATATACAGGATGTTTGTAAAAAGATTGACAGGACAGGGTTTCTGCATTTCAGAAATTTCCCTGAATAAACACCAGTAATTTTTAGAGAAAAATATGGCTTTTAAAACGCGATTATATCTGACTGATATGAATCCAGTGTTTCTGCGTAAAAGTTACAGTATTTCAGCTGAAATTGTAGGAACCCTGCATAAGATTTATTTTTTTTTTCTTCAAATACATAAGCATTGCATTGCAAATGCGTTTAAAATAAGGTAATACTTAAAATTAAGTAGCTATTATTAAAGAAATATATGTCTTTTAAATTTGTATACTATCCTTCTTTTCTGTGAATTATATTTCGAAAAACAATTTCATGCTTTGACAAGAAAACAGTAAAGTTACTCTTTTACGATCAGAACTCACCGAGTTCTGCAGTGCTCGCACAGTTCTACAACTAAATTTTACGAACATTGTCAAAGTATTTCACAGCAAAAAAATAGTGTACACTGTAAAAAATATGACTATTTTGCTGCATCGTCACTCCCCGCTTTTGTAGAATATCACTCTTTTGGCCAATGAGAATACTCCATGATAGCCTGAAGTAGTCGTTTTCTATAAAAGCGGTGGAGTGACGATGCAGCAAAATAGTCATAATTTTGCAGTGTAAAATATCTGAATGAAGGTGGTGATTATGAATTCTGCGTTTTTAAAATTAAATGTTGATTGTCTCATTTCTAATAATGGGGCTAGAGTCCTTAAAAAATATAAGAACTGTGCGAACCTTGGTTATGATAATGGAGTTATAAATATAAAAGAGGAGACATGTGGTGTATTGTCTATCAGTTGCGAGTGAAGTAAGGTGGTTTTAAGGCATTTTTTTTCTTTTTTAACCCCTTGAGCACTGCTGGTAGAATTTTTTACCACATAATTTTAATTCCGAAATGTCACAGTGGCACCAGAAAATGCGACCAAATTTATTTCAAAAAGGTTTCATGCATTTTTTCGCGTTTATGGTTAACCAATTTTTCTCTTTGCAAAATACTGGTGCTAATGTGACATTTGGAATTTTGAAGAAATTTACACCTCAGAGATCAAAGGGTTAAGTGAAGCACAATAAATTAGTAGGTTGATAAATAAAGATCAGTGTTATCACATAGTCCAATGGTATTCACCTTCGCTATACACTGAAATATGCAAATTCGCTAAAATTTTTACGTATGAAAGGTAGAACGTATCGTTGATTTCGCATTTCACGGGTGAAAACGGCTTTTAATTTAGGGAATGAGAAGAGGATAATGAACTTATAAAACTGTCATTATGTGCAAATATTTTATAATTTTTTTCAAAAAAAATAACATATAAAATTTTCCATACTCAGCTTTGTATCATATTTCCTATATTCTTATTTAAATTTATTTTTTGCAGAAATAGCATATTCTTCACTCCTAAGATATGCCAGGCATGATAAAATAAAAATCTTGAACAAGATACTTGTTTATTGGTGCGAAATTATTCATGAGATTTTATACCGGTTCCTGAATTTTTTCCACAAGTGTTATACTTGTCTTGTCCCTTTCACGTCATCTTTAGCGAAAGTTATTTTATATGAAATATTGTTTTATATTTGATATTCTACGTAAAAACAAAGTGACTTTTTACATCGTTGTCGAAAAAAAATAAAAACATTCTCATTTTATCTGAATTCGTGTTACATTTAGTTTACAAAAACTCAGAATATATTCACTCTACGATTTAAGCATATTTTTCTTTGTAAATTGTGGCGATACAAAACTCATATTAAATTCCCCTAAAAAGTAAAAGCAATGATCGTTTCAGTTGAAAAATCGCCTTTGATAGTTTTTCTTCTAAAATAATGGTAGAGATTACAAGAATAATCTCCAGCGATTATTTTTGTTATCTCCATCATTATTTCAGATAGGAAAAAAATACGAGTGATTGCTTTTTTTTTTTTTTTTTTTTTTTTTTGCTTGAAATAACGATAAAAAATTGTTTTTCTTTTCTTATAAAGAATTCGAACAATGTCATAGAAAATATGATAAAAAATCACCCAAATTACATTTCTAATTTGGAATAGCGAAAAAAAAACATTCGTAATCTTGATTTAAGATTTTAAAAGTATTCAGTTTTACATTTATATTAATTATAGGTACATTCCTTTTTTTTCCGTCAATTTTTCAAAAGAGTTCCCCGTGCCAAATAATTAAATTAAAACATGTTAAAAAATACACCAGCCGGAAAAATAAAAGGATATATAAAGGTACTTTCAAGGTAATTTTAGTAAGTCTAAATTCGATACCTAAGGAAAAAAGAACGAAAGGAGATGCATCAGGCAAAGAGTGTGGAACGGCTTCAACATTATTATGACATTGTAAAAAATTTTCATTTTTCCATACTGAAAAAAATCTGTAATTCTACAAATGTTAAGTTATAAAAATTGGTATGCTTACTAACATTTATCTGTACACTAAAAATAAGGTATAAATCTACAAAACTAGTTTTTGTAAAGCTGCAGAAATCTGTTGCTTTCAGGGTTCATACGGTCCTGGAATTTCATGACCAGGAAATTCGTCGGTACCAGTATTTTCTTATAGAAAATCTCTGATTAAATAAGATGAAATTTCCAGCTTTTGAGTTATATTTGTTTTTCTACATAGAAATTCTGATATTCCACCTTAAAAATAACGGTACCCGTACAAATCATTGCTTTGCAAAAAAAAAAAAAAAAAAAAATCTACTAAAATTAGAGCAGTGATGCACAACCTTTTTGCCAGAAAATTGTTTACCACCAGAATATTTGAAAATAGTCGTTTGTTTTATTTAATAGTAAAGATTTCGTCATAACTATAAGGAAAAATACTCTGCATAAAAATAGTGGTATCTTTGTGGCCCGCGGGCCTAAGGTTGTGCACCGCTGAATTAGAGTAATCTTACTAAAACTTTATCTGTAGCCCGGGCTGCAGTTACATAAAAAGTTCTATGCATCCCAGTTCCCTGAAATATTCTTAGTAACCTTACACATTCTTTTGATTTACAATGCAAACGTGTATCAATTACATGAATTTTTGTTGTTGCCGGTACATAAAAAGTTCTAGGAATACCAGTTTCATAGAAAAATTTTGTATCTTTACAGATTTTGATTATTTTTTATTTTATTTATTTATTTTATAATTTATAGATTTTACAGATTTTACAGATTTTTTTACAGTACAATGGAATGGTGCACCTAAATAAACGATTTAAAAACACATAAGTCTGTTAACATCTATTTTTGCATCTGCTGTCAATATCCAATCATGCGTTCGAATTTTTACATGCAGTCCTGTATATGATCTAATGAATTTAAAAACACCCCGATATACACTAAAAATTATTTAAGTTTAAAATGCATTCCATAAGTGGAAACCCACTTCTAGTAATTATCAATCATAATTATAACATTATTAAAATATACTGCAAAAGTGTAGCCCTGTAAAGAACTATAAATACTATACATTTCTTTTTTCAATAAAAAACATTTTATAGTAAACCTGAAAAATATATAAAAATTGCATGACAATCCGAATGTATTTACAAGAGTTAGAGCACATATAGAGAGACATAGCGAAGTCATAAAGCACTTTTCAACACTTTCCAATATATGTAAGAATTTGTTATAGATGTACACTACATGCGTTTGATAATTCTGCCAGTTGTCAAAATAAATAGCTTCTAAATCTCTTGTGTCTGAATTATTTTTAAATGGTTAAAAAATTTATTTTACACTTAAAATTAATTTTAAATTAATTACTTAAGACGAATAATATAGAATTTTTTAAAATGTCTGATATATACTGCAAATTTATAAACCAAACATCACATGAAATTTACAAGCCAAAAAAATATTATTAATGTTTATTAAATGTTTTAGTTTTTCTTACAATAATTTAACATTTATATATATTAACACAAGTACAATGCAAAAAAAATGCTCTCCAATTAATCCTATGGAAACTACATAGAAATACTGTAGTTGTTTTCTTCCTGCCTAAATATTTATTCAGTTATTAATTCTTGAAATTCCCACAAAATTCAGTAGCAAATATTCAACTACACTATCAAAAGAGCATATCTCAAAACGGTCTCTTCTGATTTAATTATTCATCAGTATAATGTTTAAAAGAACACACCTTAATTGAAAACTATTTTGTCTTAGACCTAAATTACTTTTAAGGGATTCAAAAAACTTATTTTATGCTTAAAATAAATTTTGAACCAATTATTTAGGAGGAATAATATAGATTTATTTTTTAAAATACCGTATGTGTATTGCAAAATTATAAACCAACTTCCTATGAAATTTGCATGCAAAAAATATATTATTAATTTTTATTAAATATTTCAATTTTTCTTACGACAATTTAAAATTTTTATCTATACACAAGTGAAAAGTAAAAAAACAATACTCTCAAATTAATTGCCTATGGAAATGCCATAGAAATACTGGAGTCGTTTTCATCCCAACTAAATATTTATTAATATATTATTCTTTGAAATTCCCTCAAAGTTTAGTTTCAAAAATTCAACCACACTTTCAAAAGATCTATCTCAAAATGGTCACTTCTGATTTAATTACTCGTTAGTATCATTAAAAAGAACGCGCCTACTGAAAAGAAAACTATTCTGCCAGTTTTCAAAATATATGGCTTCTGAACCTCTTGTGTCTGAACTATTTAGAAATGGTTAAAAAACTTAGTTTACACTTAAAATAAATTTTAAATTAATTATTTAGGAAGAATAATAAGCATTTTTTTAAATATCTAGTATTTACTGCAAATTTATAAACTAAACATCATATGAAATTTACAAGCGAAAAAAATATTATTAAGATTTATTAAATATTTTAGTTTTTCTTACGATAATTTAACATTTATATATATTAATACATGTGTAAAGTAAAAAAATACTCTCCAATTAATTGCCTATACAAATGAAATAAAAAATACTGGAGTCGTTTTCTTTCTACTTAACTCTTTGAAGACCGGTGGGATAAATTATCTCCCACTTAAATTTTATTGCTAAATTTTATATTAACACCAGAATTTTTAAATAAAAAATGTTAAATTTATCAAGTACGTGAAGAAAAAAAAAACCTTCATCTATTATCAAATAAATTTCTTTTTAAGTTCTGGTGTCATTGAATCATTTCAGTATTTTAAGATTTGAACTACTTTGCCCCTCAAAGGGTTAAGTATTTATTAATTTATGAATCTTTGAAATACCCTCAAAGTTCAGTTTCAAAAAATTTAACCACGCTTTAAAAATTTCATATCTGAAAACAGTCACTTCTGATTAAATTAGTCGTTAGTATCATTAAAAAGGACGCATCCTAATTGAAAAGAAAATTATTGTTTCGTTTCGGGTATCTTCTGTATAGTTAAAATAACAAAAAGGAGAGTTCAAAACACCTATTTAGTATAAAATTCTTTACTATATACCGATACAAACTAATATTTGGGTACATTTAAATTTCTCTTTAATTGATAAAGCTAAAATTGTGAAAGAAAAGTCTACTTACCGTAATTTCGGGTGTATAAGCCGCGGATCAAACAATTCTTTTTCGACCCAGAATTTTTTAAGAAACAAATGTTACTACTTAGATCGACGTAAATATTTGTCTTCAATCACTAAATAAGATTTCTGGGTCCAAAAAGAATTGTTTGATCCGCGGCTTATACACCCGAAATTACGGTATATCTAGCTCAAATATGCCTAAAATATACACACCGGTTCTGAAACATTTAATAAGTATACAGAGATACATGCTTAAAAAATCTATTAAATATTTTAATCATTCCACAATTAGAGTGAAATGATTTCAACAATTGCAGAATGATGATCGGTATCAAATATACTTTTGAATAAATATCCACTTAGAGTTTCGTAAGTTTTAAAGAATCTCCTATAAATGTATAAAACTTTCTGTTCTTTATAAATATGTAAATATTTAGTGAAAATATATGTAGTTTAAAGCTTAGGAAATTATAAAATAAAAAATTTTAATTCATTACAACGCAAAATATATCACAGAATATTCAATAGAATTTTTCGGATATTTTATAACATATATGAAATAATATAATTCAGAACAATAATATAAACCTATAATCTGCTCCAAGACTACGTTCAGATTCTTCTGAATGAAAAAATATTGTATGATTTTTTTAAAGAAAAATAATTATATTCAAAAATTGTTATATTCGAAAATTAAATATTGAAATTCAAATAACTATGTATTAAAATCATTCCAAATTTCAATATAATTTTTAAATATTAACTCATTATATAGACTATATTTTTGAGAAAGTTCTTAGTGAAAATTAAAGATCCTTGTAAAAGAACGCTTTATAATATATTTTTTAAATTGTTTCGTTTAATGGCTGAAAGCGTTATGAGGCATTATATCATACGGTAAAAATAAAATACTAAAATTCTACATATTATTTAAGATATGAAACAGAATCTTTTAATATTTCATCAATGACTTATATTTAAAAATTTAAATAGTAAAAATAATTTCTGAAGCTTAATATTTAAACGTTAATATTCTTTTTTTAAATGAGTTCAGTATCACCAATTAATATTTAACCATATGCTACTATGAAGTAACGAAATAACTAAATTACAACAAAATCTTTCTCTTCAACCTTGCTGGAATTCTAATTTTTTCTGAACATCTTCTTCTTCCACTCACGTCTTCAATTATAGGCTAATAAATTTCCGGTAAAAATATTTAAATACCTCAAGGAATTGCAGATTGGCTCGTCTATTAATTGGAGATGGAGATTTCAATCCGAACACAACCAGTCTTTTTGAAAATCGATTTTTATATTTCGACACTTTCTAAAAAACTTTCTAAGAAACACTAACTAAAAGTTTCAAAGGCACCATCAATAGATATTTTTAATGTACTCTGCAGCCAGTATCACCTCTGCTGAGATTTTGAAGATTGAATTAGACTTGACAGCGATTCTATCTCAGCCAGGGGTTGCAGCTTCCTGGATTTGAAAGATTTACGAGAAGACTTTTTCGGCTAGCGGAAATTGCTCCTGGATTTTCGCCTAAATATAATCGAGAGTTACCGTCATGTACGTCATTCATTCTGATTCGCCATTTGATCCGAAAATGTTCGATAATTCTTCGATCGACAAAAAGGATTTTAAACCCCTTAAAAGTTTCTTTTTTTTTCAGACAATAAACAAAAAATATGAGCGAAACGATTTTTTCCGAATTAAAATATTCGCCATTTTTAATAGAAAAAAAATTGTCATTAAATAAAATGAAGATTACAGTTACATATTAGTGGTATCCAAAAATTTTATTTAACCAAGCGAGTAAACTTTTCTTGCACGTAATATCTACGGGCAAAATTGTTAAAAGGCTAAAGATAAAATTTTCTATAATTTAGTTTTAACTGTTAAAATTTTCATTAGAAGGAAAAATAATAATTTTTTGATCATCACTATAGGACCGAAATTATGTGGATAATTTTTAATCACCATCAATCTTATGGTAAAATATACTAATAAAAATACTAATAAAAATACCCAGATTTCAATGAAAATCGTTTCTTCGGGAAAACCCTTTGCCGCAAAATTTATAAAAACTATTAATAGCGATCTATATTGTCTACATTGTGTCCAATGTATAAAAAAGAATTAAATTATGTTAACTAAGTGGATGCAATGACTATTATTAATAAAAATAATATTTTCACAATAGAGTTTTTAACTTTAGAAAATTTCATTATGATTAAACTTTCACTATATTACATCAAAATAAAAATAGACATATTTAAGTTCTGTGTAACTAAATATTGCAGTTAAAATATATAATGATAGATATGTATAAAATTATGAAATATTGTTTATCTATAAAATTATATCACATACAAAAACACATATAAGGAGTACTTTTTTTGGGGGGGAGGGGGGAGGATTGGGAACAACTACATCATGGGAACACACAGTTTCGAAGATGAATATCAATAAAATATATAAAACTTCTGTTTGACTAAATACAGTTTTCGGAGCATTTTCGGAACTGAAAGTTTAAGTAAGGATTAAAAATATGACTTTTATTGCAATTTGCATCAATAAAAACTAAGAAATTTTGTACTGTAATAAAGACATTTTGGAAGCAGTAAATTTAAACATGGATCCAAATGCGACATTTCATTACGAAAACTTAATTCAGAAGGTCTATATTTATAATAAAATATTTTTAAAGAAAAATATGAATTTTTTTAATCTTTTTTTTTTTTATTTTATTCGAAAAAATACTTTTCTATGAAATTCAAAATAACTCCAATGAATCTGTATAAAGAATAAACCATATGGTTATGACAAATCGATATTTTAACCCTTTCCGGCACGGGCAAAATCTGTTAGTAAAATGAGAAATTGTTGACTGACACCGGAATTCACAAACGAATATTTTAGATATTTTGAAATCCTTAATGTAGGCTTTTATTGTAAAAGAAAAATTTCATTAAAATATTATTGGTGCCGTTTGTAAGTTTGGAATTAAAATTAGGTACCCCAGACCGGGCACAGTGTGCCGGAAAGGGTTAAAGAAATAAACAGGGTTCTTTTCCCCGATAAATATACATCTTTATTATAGCTACTACCTTTCTACCATATTTTCTCAAATTTAATGCCTCGGAAGTTTGTGAAACACATATTTTTTTCTTTTTAATTACATTGTTTTTATACATAATTTAAAAAATGCTTAGTTAGTGAAGGGTTCCCATAATTTTTCCATTAAATTTCAACAGCATTTTCAAAGTATTTCCACTGCAGATTTATATTTCAAAATTTGAGAATAAAGGTAAGGTTGGAATTTTTGTTTCTTAAAGAAATTAAATGTAAATTTTCTTATCATAAGTAGTGGAGCCAGAGTCCTTGAAAAACATAAGGAGTTTGCGAACCATGTTAGTACAAGGTTCGCACACTCTTTATATTTTTTAAGGACTCTGGCACCACATTTAATAATAAGAAAATTTATTTTTAATTTTTAAGAAACAGAATTTTTAACCACCACCTTTATTCTCAAACAGGTATAGGCTCAAAATGGTAGCTGAATTTTTGTTCCCTTTTTTTAAAAAGCTTAAAAGTTAACTTTATCAAGGAATGTTTCAAAATTGAAAGTTCCTAAATTGAGAAATCCTAAACCGAAGACTGAGTAATTCGACTCTTAAATCTTAAATTAAAGGCATTTTTTAAGTGAGAGATAACCCATATAGGAAGAATTTCAACGGGTGCTTGATCATCTACCTAATTCTATATTCAGCACCTGATTGTGTAACACAACACTGAAAATGTCACATTTATTGTTCGACAGGTATGGTCTTTGAAACTAATGTTTTATAAAATACTGTTATTGTCAAAGAAGCACCATTTAATTACTGTTTATATACTTGAGTATAAGCCGACCCTTAAATTCAAGAAAAAATTAATGTTGCATGCCAGAGTTTTCCGTAGCTATGTTCGCCTTGTATAATATTAGCAAATTCAACATTTAGACAAGATTAGCATAATTTCAACTAGTACGGGTATTCAGGTTGTTATTCCTCTCGAATTCGGAGTTGGCTTATACGCAAGTATATACGGTAAGCAATAATTTTCTCCAAACAGATAGTTAAAAATTATCCAATTTATAGAAAATATATATAAAAGTGATGAAATACAGTGTTGGTACCAGGGTTGTAGAGTCGGTAATAAAAACGGCCGATTCCGACTCCGGAAATTTTAATGATTTCGACTCCGGCCTGGCTACTGTTGCTGTTGGTTAAAATAGTGAGAGAACGCAAGAAATATAAGGCGAAAATTTCACTATTTTGTATTTATAAAATTCTTTGAATTTTGAAAGAAAAAAAGAAAGAAAAATATTTTCCGTTTTACTAATTTTGCATTTTCACGTCCCACAAATCCGAAAAATCCAACTATCGAAATCAAAAAAGAAAACATAAAAGAAATCTTACTATTTCGAATACCTGACTGGAAAAGATAGAAATCTTTACAATTTTGATATTAATCCGTGACCTCTAGAGCAGAAGAATTTCGATGGGAAAGTAAAAAAAAAAAGAACGAAAAAAGAAATATGAAAATTTTATCAGTTCGGAAATATTTCGGGATCTACTAAAGTTTTTAATTAAAAACGTTTTTCATCTACTGTGTACACCGGGCAGTATATTGGGAATCTCACTTGAGTAGCCCGATATAAAAGAAAAATAACAATAATAAATTCTTTTATTGATTTAAAATTACATGTAATTGATTTAATTTCACTTCGAAGTCGGCTTGTTTTTTATCGACTCCAATTCCGACTCTTTTGCTTAAAAGTAGGCCCGATTTTGACTAAACCCTCCAAATACGACTGCGCAAAAATAAAGGTTTCAGGGGGTTTTCATGATTATATTAAATATCGTGAAGTTCTTGGTCTCTACATAAGAACATAGAAGTATTTTTCATTAAATAAGGCAAACATCACTTTATAGAAAAAGTTCTTAAAGCGTACGAATCCTGCAATAAACTTAAAAAAAATGAATAAATATTAATTACTTACCACCGTTAATTTCCTCAGACTACATATTTCTATATATTGCACATATGATGTACACGTATACTATTACCAATATTTTTCAAAAAAATAAGCATACTGACATATCAATTTTATGTTAATAGAGCGTGTATTCCAAGATGTTGCTTAAGCAACTCATAATAAAAAACCGTTCTTTATGTTCATCCAGTACATGTAAAAGAGGTTTCTTTCAGTGTTGGTATGCAAAGTGTGTAAAATGATGTTAAATATGATAGGCGTGACTTATTTAAAAACAACAGCAACGATACTCAGATTTCAAAAGCTGACGTATGCAGGGTGAATGGCAGTTCAGGGCCTGACGTAATCAGTCTAAATACATCTCTATCTGAAATCTATGTTCTTGACAGATTCATATAAATGTATGTTTTCTTATTTAGTTATTTCACTAAGAAGTAAATTTAATTGGATGCCTCGGGAATGCAATTAGAATCAAACTTTTACAATCGATCTCTTGTTTCAAAGTTTCCATTATTTCAAAGAACTAAAATATTACTTTAGAAATAGTTTTTATCATCTTGATCAGTATATCTTTCTTGTAATGCATATGCAGGTATAAATTTGGTAACTGAACATCGCTTTATAAGGTATGCATAAGCTACAAATTTACAACGCTGAAACGCACAAATGGGTGGGCTTTATATACTCTTGTTTCAGAGTATTTTTTAAAGGTAGTCGCAAGTAAATTTTATTTGGATTTATCAGATTGCAAATAAAATTGAACCATTTAAATGCTCTATATTAAAACACTATACTTACAAAAACATGGATAAAGTACTTTTTTAGGAAAGGTAGTATTCGTCTTTTTGAATTGATGAATTTTTGTCAGTATACAAAGCGAAAGTAATTATCATATTAAAAAAATAATGGTATTAAAAATCTTTGAATAGCTGATAAAACTGCTCATCTACAATATGCGGCATACGGGTATGACATTTAAAGAGTTTTAGTGTTTATAGCATTCATCTAAAAAGTGTGTATATGAATAAATAAACATATTTTCATGACATAAATGTAAAATGTTTTTATAATAAATTTAAAACAAATCTAGTTCGTTTAGGCCTAATCAAATTAACATTTTTTTATGAATTATTTAAATGTTTTTAAGATACAGACATAAAACATTTTTTAACCTATTTGCCCACCTAATAGTTATAACCTGTTTTTATTCAATTTCCCGCACAAAATTTGCTACATAATACAAGAATTTTTTATATCGGTTTAATATGATATTCACTTTTTAAATTATTATAAAAACTGCATATTTTTCAAACGATCGCATAAATTATTCCAATAACTCTTAAAGTACTTGAAATAATTAAACTTTATATGAGGACCTCAGAAGCCAAAGGGTAAAGGTGACAGAAATTTTATTTGGAGTAAATTGAAGTCAAAATTAATTGGCGTTAAATTTGAACATCAATAAAAATTGGCTGAATTGAAACAGAAAACTGCCGTTTCTTTCATTGTGTTCGTTGAACTCTTTTTCAATAAATCGGAAAAAAGTAGAATAAAATTTTCTTTAGGTTTATAACTTATCAATTTTAATTATGATTCGGCAAAATTGGTTGATCTCTCTAGAACGTAGCACATAATTAGAAAATCATTTATATTGCATTAACTGAAAAGAAAGCATATTTCCAGGTCGTCTGGGCACTTAATTAATTTTTTTTTTCAATTTTGTCACTTATACCGCTTGGCTTCTGGGGTCCTTATATATTTTTTTCAAATATATTTACATTATGTACTAAAATACCCAATAAACTTGCGTTTTGAATTATGGAAATAAGCAATTTTCATGATTTCTTTTTAAAAGTCGGGGAAAAGATACCAAAGAAGTTTATTCAACTGTCAAAGTTTATTCAACTTCCCCATGATACGATAATTATTTTTGGTTAAAGTGAAACAGGAATCTCTAAAGAAACAAAGCATCGAGAAAAGCTTGAATTTTCATTTTATGTATTGCTGAAAGGAAATACCGTTAAAGAGGGTGCGGCAAAAACTCTGCATTGTATTTAAAATAGTGAAAGAAAATATCACCATAATACCTGAAAGCCTCAATTTCTCATCGTAATCCAGAGCCTCAAATGATATTTTAAAATCAGAAATTATACCAATTAATTTTGGATAAACAGTTTAATGTGAATAAAATTAATATAGGGCATACTGATTTCTGAAGTGGCATAGCTCCAAGAATGGAAATTATTTTTCATTTAACCACTTAATTGGTCAATAATTTTGAAAGAAAAAACTTTCAAATAATGCCTTTTTTTTTCATGTTTTTACAGAAATTTTAATATTTTATCACTAGTTTTTCAAAATATAATTTTTTTCCTATTTGAATCAGAAAAATGCTTGGATTAAATAATGCGAATTTTACAATAAAAATTTACTGGTGAGAATAATAAATCATGATTGGAAAAAAAAAAAACACGTTGCCCGTATGACGTACGGGAAAATCAGGGAAGCGGTTACGAAAAGGCGGAAAACATCTTCTGTTTAAAATGAGTCGAATATTGTACATTTTAATTCTTTAATTTATACCTGAGGTTAAAAGTACTTTATTAATTTTATATGATACAAATTAAAATTGATCATCTAAAGCAGCGGTGCACAACCTTTGGCCCGCGGGCCACAAAGATACCACTATTTTTATGCAGAATATTTTTCCTTATAGTTATGACGAAATCTTTGCTATTAAATAAAACAAACGACTATTTTCAAATATTCTGGTGGGAAACGATTTTCTGGCAAAAAGGTTGTGCATCACTGATCTAAAGAACTACATAGGCAGTAGAAATTCAAACAACAGTGGTGTATCAGGGTTCGTACCCTTCAAGGCTATTTTACCAGAATGTTTGTAAAGTAATGTTTGCCTTATTTAATGGGAAAAATCCAATTTTTAGATATAGCAATCAGCACTTTACTAATTTTTTGATGCAAAACCACCTAAAATCCCAGGTTTCCCCTGATGCGTACGAACCCTGTGTATCGTCAGGGATGCTACCGGGTGTCCCAAAAATGACTGATGGATTTTAAAATTCAATAACTTGCAAACGGTGACAGCAATTTTAAAAAAATTTGCAGGAGGGTTATGTATAATGTCAGGAGTATTTTTACCGTAATTTTTTATTTTAGTTCGCATCTCAAACAACAGGTGGCGCTGACAGCGATTGAAGGCCAGGTCGACGCTTCACTCAGCACTGATCACCTGGCCTTCAATCGCCGTCAGCGCCACCTATTGTTTGAGATGCGAACTAAAATAAAAAATTACGGTTAAAAAAACTCCTGACATTATACATAACCCTCCTGCAAAAAATTTTTAAATAGCTGTCACCGTTTGCAAGTTATTGAATTTTAAAATCCATCAGTCATTTTTGGGTCACCCGATACATTTCATTACAACCAGTATTATTATGCACTAAATTTGACTTTATTTAATCTTTGAACACTATGTGATTAAACAAGACTAAAATTTAGTACATAATAATGCTTGTAATAAAATGTAATAGCATAGCGCTACGCTGCTGATAAACACTATACGAGATGAAACCATTCAAATTTAATCAAAATAAAAGATAATTTACCTTACTTTCATACGTGTAAACCGCGGATCAAGCAATCGTGTTTACATCCTAAAATTTTATTTAATAACATGCAACTTAACAAAGCGTGATAAATGATTGATTTTAATTATTATATAAAATTTCTGGGTCCAAACATAATTGTTTGACCCGCGTATTATTCGATAGAAATTACGGTAATTGTACTTTTAGAGAAAACATTTAACCACTTAACTGATTTGTCCTACGTCGTACGGGCAAGAAGAGTTTGCTTTCTTTCTTTCTAACCGATGAACAGGCCCCTACCTGCCGAGTTATCTCAGCTTAACGGGTTAGATACCTGGTATCGGGGCAGACGACAGCCTAATTGCCGCGAAGCGGCAATAAATGTTTGAACTGCAAATGGCTTCGCAAGATGATCTCGTAATTTAGAGACTTGATCAAATGACGAGACCTTCACCTGGCAAGGCACCTCCAGAGGTATAATTCACAGGTAACTTGGAGGACTTTGCACCCACGACGGATTTTACATGGACCAGGCGCCAATAGCGTACATGATGGAATTTTAGCCGGCAGAGTGGAGGCGAACTACGTAGACAAGTGCAGAGGTCGGCTGATTGTGGCTAATGGTTGCTGGACTTCGTAGTTTATTGCCTTTGTGAAAAAAACTGAGTTTGGCGCCGCACATCACTCCCATCTGCCGATTCACTGCCCACCTGCCATCACTCCCACCTGATTTTATTTAAAAAATTTAGTGGTGTCAAAAAGTTATGAGTGATGGTTTAAGAAGAGTTTGCTTAAACCATCACTTAGAACTTTTTGACACCACTAAATTTTTTAAATAAAATTTCATACTATTTAATGGCGGAAATGTTTAGACTAAATATTATGCATATTTTAGTTTAAAAAAGTGGTGTTTGTCCCATATTTTCAATTTATAGTACGTAAAAAAGGAATCTTTCCGGCACGGGAAAAATCTGTTAGTCAAATGAGAAATTACCGACTGACACAGAAATTTAGAAACGACTTAAGAAATTAAGAATTGTTTAATTTAAGCTTTCATTGTAAAAGCAAAATTTTATTAAAATATTACTGTTGCCAATTTCAAGTTTCGAATTAAAATTTGGCGTGCCCGGAGTGGGCACAGTGTGCCGGGAAGGGTTAAGTGGTTAAAGTATATTTAGTATGCATTCGGAATAACACTTCAAAAATCTTGTTTTTTACTTATGTAAAAATATAAAAGTGTCTGATATGTATGGTAAACGAATATCATGTAGAATTCCCGGTAAATTTAAACACTTTTAACTGTCAGTAATCAACATAAGAAGCAGGCATTTGTCTTTTTTTACACATATTTATTTAACACATATTTCATAACATAAAAAAACGTTTTCATACACTTTTTATTAGATTAATTCTCATTAGTCTGCAAATATTAATATTAAACTAAAATATTACCAAAATTTTATTAGTTATCTTTTTTACAAATCTCCCTATACGTAGGACGATAGTATACAGGGCTCGCACTGATCCACCACTAAATTTTAAGAATATTTTCAAAGTATTTCGCAGCAGAAAAAAATTCTAAAATTTGTGAAAGAAGGTGGTGATTATGAATTCTGTGTTTAAAAAACTAAATGTAAAATTTATTTTTTAATAGTGGTGCCAGAGTCCTTAAAAAATATAAGAAGTGTGCGAACCTACTAGGTCAGTGATGCACAACCTTTTTGCCAGAAAATCGTTTCCCACCAGATTATTTGAAAATAGTCGTTTGTTTTATTTAATAGCAAAGATTTCGTCATAAATATAAGGAAAAATATTCTGCATAAAAATAGTGGTATCTTTGTGGCCCGCGGGCCATAGGTTGTGCATCGCTGCTTTATATTATTCATATATTTGCATTCCTTATATCCATCATTCATTGCAGATCTCCTGCTGCGTTTTCAGTGATTTAGCACACGAAATTGTGTTTGAAACACAAAATGTTAGGAAAATTTTTGCTCAACTAATTTTCAATTTTCTCAGAGCATTCTAAAGTATGCCTGACAAAAACAGCTGCACTATGTCATAGATGACTTTCAAACTATGCGTCGTAACTCAGTACGATATGCTCTCAAATTACAGAAAAAATATCGTGATATCCTTTATGCATGCCTTTTAAAAATTAAATCCCGGATATTTTTTACACAGAATATGTATTTAAACACCGGAGAGGGGGGGGGGAGATAGGATAGTACTTGTAAAAATTTGAAAAATGTGAGCTGTTTTATACATAGGGCGACGGAAAAAATACGCTTTATCTAATACCAACTAACTCTCAATGTGATTTTCTTTAACACTAGAACCGCGGGAAAATTCTTTCAAGTTTTATAAAAATATTTATCACCGGAATTTCCATTTAAAATTGTTTAAATAAATTATTGAAATTATTTTTGCTCATCTTATATTTAGCTTATTTTATGAAATGTTTTCTGATTTGAAAGGACATCTCTACGCATGATACAGGTCAAAATGACCCGTCGCCGCGGTTCTAGTGTTAAAAATATCCGGAGGAAATATCTCTTTAATTAGAGATAGACTTGTATTTTTACCTGTAAGAGTTTAAATTTACGTTTATAAAATGCTTTGTTCGTCATACTTTTTACTTCTGTAATTCAAAAAACCGAAATGTATTGTCATTGTTAGTCATACTATGTTACTATTTAATTCTTAATTTCAAATTAAATCAAGAAACAGTCACGAAAGTTTCGTCTGTAAAAAAAGGAAGCCCTAAATCAACTAAAATTTTCTAACATTCGAACAATAATTAAAAAAAACAATGAAAATAAGAACTTGTCCTAAAATGTCGATTAATTTTCATGCATAATCTATTTTTGTTTTCATTTTTCACGATTTTCTAAAGTAATTTCCGTTTAAAATAAACAATTATAACTAAAAAATTCTAGATGAAAGCTAATAAAAGAGAACATGATGCTTACATTGCCTTGTCCCCAAAACTAAATTTCAAAAGATTAATTAAAGGCAAAGACCGATGAAATTACGATCTCTTAAAAAATCAATGTTCATTTTTCGACTTAAAAAAAAGAGTGCTAAACGAATGTTGGAAGACTTCGGGAAAATTTTCTGTTTTTCTAATTATCTCATCAAATTTTTCTAAAGAAAAAAATCTGAATAAATTTCGGAAAAGTTTTAAGACATTAAATAAAAGATGAAATAAGAATTAAAAGTTAATGAGTTCTAAAGATTCAATACCTTTTCTTTTTCATTCATTCAGACATGAAAATAAATACAAGCTCTTTTAATTATGCGAGAATTTTTAATTAGATCCATTTGTTTGCGTTAACTAATTAAGAATTTTTTTCTCTACTATTAAAAATTAATATATAAATAAGCTTGAATATATGTCTAACGTTCCGAAAGAGAACATAAAAGAAAAATGTTAGCAAATCAATTTTTTTTTCATCATGAGCCAGTTGATAAAATTTTATTTAAATATTCTACACGTTCTAAGACATTTGAAAAAAAAAGGTATTTGTTAATTCAGCAAGTATATATTTTGAGTGATGTTTATTCAAAATTTTATTTGCGTGTGAAATTCTTCAAATGTTTTAAACAAATATAATGTTGGATGGCTCCCACAAGCTTATAATATGGGTCTACTGTCAATGTTTTTCGTCATTTCGCATTGTTTTCGTTGGGTTTTTTTTTCTGTAAAAAAACTAAAACATTAACGAAATTGAAATTTTCTTTTTAGTAGATTATAAAACCCTTTCTGCATATCTGCATATAGAGACATGCTGCAGACATAAGGGCGTGAATTTCAAAATTCGCCTTAACCAGAAAATCAAAATTTCGGAAATCGCAAAAAACCTCTAACTGCGTCCATTGGTTTTCATCGCAAACCAAGATCTTACAATGCCAAAAATTCACGATAAAACTTGTTTTTATGCAGATTGTAGTATTTTTTCGATGTACACCTATAGAATAGAAAAACAGATAAAGCTCTTTTTTTTTATTTGGGATAACGCAAATTTTGAAACTCTTCTCCTCGTATGTGTGTATATATATATATATATATATATATATATACAGGGTGGCCCAGAAGTAATGGGACAAACTTAAAGGGGAGGTAGGGGATATCACAAGGATTCAGAATTGCATAGCAACCCATGGTCGGAAACGTCTTCGTTGTTCGTCGGTAGGTTGTGTTGTTCACAAGAGCATTGGTGTATTTGAGCGAGTCCGCCAATCCATAGTTCGACGGTGTAATCGCTAGCCATGGTGGAAACTTTGAACATCTTTTGTAACATTTTCACATATAATCTACCACCAGTGTTGCCAGTGGGCTACTTTTTTAAAATTCAGATTTCTCGATTGGCACCACTTTTTTGAAACATTAAGTTACCTTTTGTTTTTGCCTTAATTATCATGACATTGAATAAGGCATATTTTATCATTTGTAAAAAGTGGTGCCAATCAAGAATCTGAATTTTAAAAAAGTAGCCCATCTGGTAACACTGTCTACCACAGTAAATGTAATATCGTTGACCAATAAATTATTTCAGATGATCTCAGTCTTGTGTCTCTTCGTCCCTTGTACCTGTCATACTACCTTCCCATGACGTTTCCGACCATGGGTTGCTATGCAATTCTGAATCCTTGTGATGTCCCCTACCTCCCCTTAAAGTTTGTCCCATTACATCTGGGACACCCTGTATGTATATATATACAGGGTGATTCCAAATTTTTTTTACAATAAAAGAGGGGTGATAGTACACATCAAGACAAACAATATTAAATAGGAGACCAAGGGTCCAGAGCGTTTTCCTAAGGGGATAGTTTAGGGACCAAAATTTCAAATAAACGTAAAAAACGGAAAAATCGGTCGATTGATTTGCGGTTTTCACTAAAATTATTCTTTATGTCGGCATTTTCTTGATATTAAATTATAAAGATAAATTTCAAAAAATGCCGATAGAGGGCGCTTTAGACTTTGGAGTAACGAACAACTATTTTTTGCCGGTATGTTTTGCATCTCATTAAATGTTTTCGTAAGTTTACACTCAAACTAAAATTTTGAGCTCAAAATCTGTAGTTGGGAGTGGTTAAGTAACACAAACTGAGCTGTGTTCAGAGGGTTAAAATTTCAAATGATTAAAAAAAACGGAAAAATTGGTCGATTGATTTGCGGTTTTCACTAAAACTATTCTTTATTTAGGTATTTTCATGAAAATAAATTATAAAGATAAATTTCAAAAAATGCCGATAGAGGGCGCTTTAGACTTTGGAGTAACGAACAACTATTTTTTGCCGTTATTGTTTGCCTCTCTTTAAATGATTTCGGAAGCTCAGACTTAAACTTAAATTTTGAGCTCAAAATCTGAATAGTAGGGAGTGGTTAAGTAGCACAAACTGAACTGTGTTCAAGGGGGAGGGGGAGGTTCAAATTTAAAGTAATTATAGAAAATGGAAAAATTGGTCGATTCGTTTGCGGTTTAAAATAAAACTATTCTTTAAGTCAGTATCTTCTTGAAAATAATTTTTAAAGATAAATCTCAAAAAATTCCGTCAGAGGGCGCCTTAAACTTCAGAGTAACCAACAATTCATTTTAACCATTATTTTTTGGTTCTAATTAAATGCTTGCAAAAGCATTTTAAATGTTCTCGGAAGCTTAAATTTAAACTTAAATTTTGAGCTCAAATCCAGAATCGTTGTGAGGAGTTAAGAAGCGCAAACTGAAGTGTGTTCAGGAGTTGAAATTTAACCCTCTTTCCTCCTTGAACACAATTCAATTTTTCGCTACTTAAACACTCCCAACGATTCAGAATTTCAGCCCAAAATTTAAGTCTATGCATTTGAAAGCATTTAATGAGATTAAAAAAATAACAGTTAAAAATAGTTGTACGCTACTCCAAAGTCTAAGGCGCCCTCTATCGACATTTTGTGAAATTTATCTTTAAAAATTATTTTCAAGAAAACTCTGATTGATCAAGAAAACTGCTGATTTAAAAATTAATTTTAGCAAAAACCGCAAACGAATCGACCAATTTTTTCCGTTTTTTTACAATTATTTGAAATTTGAACCCTCTGAACACAGGTAAGTTTGTCTACTTAACCACTCCCAGCTATTCAGATTTTCAGCTCAAAATTTAAGTTCAAGTCTAAGCTTACGAAAGCATTTAATAAGATGCAAAAAATAACGCCAAAAAAGAGTGTTTCGTTACTCCAAAGTCTAAAGCGCCCTCTATCGGCATTTTTTGAAATTTATCTTTATAATTTATTTTCACGAAAATACCCAAATAAAGAATAGTTTTAGTGAAAACCGCAAATCAATCGACCAATTTTTCCGTTTTTTATAATCACTTGAAATTCGAACCCTCTGAACACAGCTCAGTTTGTGTTACTTAACCACTCCCAACTACAGATTTTGAGCTCAAAATTTAAGTTTGAGTCTAAGCTTACGAAAACATTTAATGAGATGCAAAAAATACCGGCAAAAAATAGTTGTTCGTTACTCCAAAGTCTAAAGCGCCCTCTATCGGCATTTTTTGAAATTTATCTTTATAATTTAATTTCAAGAAAATGCCGACATAAAGAATAATTTTAGTGAAAACCGCAAATCAATCGACCTATTTTTCCGTTTTTTATGTTTATTTGAAATTTTGGTCCCTAAACTTTAATGGCGGCTATTTCCTTAGGAAAACGTTTTGGACCCTTGGTCTCCTATTTAATATTGTTTGTCTTGATGTGTACTATCACCCTTCTTTTTTTGTAAAAAAAATTTGGAATCACCCTGTATATATATATATATATATATATATATATATATATATATGTGTATATATAATATCAAAACTCGACTTGTACACTACCTACCATGGATTTTAAATACTGGATTCTATTTGAACGGCATTTTATCGCTACTTATTCATATATCCATTGTATACTGTGTGGCCAAAGATTTTCTAATCAAAAGTCTCCAAAAATTTTTGAATTTAGAGATTTTTATAATATTTGGAGAAATACCAAACGATTTATTCAGTGCAACTTCTGCTGTGTATAGCACATTACGTCATACTTTTCAGCGAAAATTTTATCACAAAGGCAAATAGGGGACCAAAAACAAACTGAAGAAAATAATATTTGCAATCACTTTTTAAAAAAAAGTTGCTCTAAATGCTCTTTAGATATTGATGTTGCTGATGATGGGTTTTGAACAACATCTGTGTTCATTTGTGTAAAAATAGCACATATATTTATAGATATATAAATATTTTTAATTATTATTTAATTAAAAACATTTTCGTATATTTTTTACTTCTAACATGTAAGTTTTTCAACCATATTTCACGGCGGTTTAAGAAACCTTTGACAAAATGCAGTAAAAGCAATATACGTAATTAGAGGATGGGAAGATTAATTATTTGATGAAAAATGAGCATTCGTATAAAATATTTTTTAACTGCGCATATGCTAACAATAATCTTTTTTCATATTGTAAACTAAATAGACTAAACTAGAGTAAACTAAATGGATCAACTCGTATAAAAAGGCCAGTCAAATATCATGAAAGTGCAGAAAGATATTGACGATATAATGAGCAGAATTTTAGTTGGCGTCTAAAAATAGCTAAAAGATTTTTCACGAACTGTCATTTTTCATTTTCATACTTTCATTCTCCTTGGAAGAAACATAAAAACGTGCCCTTCCATTAAAAAATAAAAATCGTCAAAATTTGGAATACCTGCTCAAAATCTTCATGGAATATATATTCTTTTGTTGAAAGTCAATTAGTAAAAAATAACAGTTTGGGAGAAATCTCTTATCACTCAGTTACTTTTAGAAAGCAACTGAAATTGAGCTAATTATATCGCCGATATCTGAATACCACTATTTTAAAGTAATATTCTTCGTTTTAACTAATTTCATATTTTTCTGAAATAAAAAAAGGCAACGAAAAAATTTTTAAAAAAATTTGGAATCCAGAACATCTGGACACCCAGCCTGTTTATGCCTCTGTTTATATAACTGGCTACAAAACAATGATAAAAAATTTTAATATAAATATAAAAACAGGACAAATATTTTTATAGATATATATATATAAGTTTAAAATGAGTTATATAATATATAACTCTTTTGAATCTTTTCTCTTAAAAATTTCGTTGACTGAACATTTAGGGAAAGCCTCAACAATTAGGTAAATGCGCGCAATGAAGTTGAATTTATCGTTATTTTAACTACATAACGTGTTTTTTCGTATCAATTGTAGATCTGCAGTAAATCATTGGTTAACTACATAAAATAACCCCAAAAAATTTTTTATTGTATATTTCTTATTGCTTCACAGAGCTAATTATTGCGATTTAAAATTATCCATAGTAAACACAATAAAAATATAACTTAAAAAGTCGCGATAAAAAGTAATTTATATCGAATTAATTATGACGTAAAAGAGCTACTGATATAAATAAATACTATATCACTGATTTTTATCATACCCTTACTAACATTATATATTATTCAATGTTCTTTATTTATTTATTAACACTAGAACCGCGGCGACGGGTCATTTTGACCCGTATCATATGGAGAGATGTCGATTCGAACCAGAAAACTCTTAATAAAATAATCTAAATATATGCTGAGCAAAAAATATTTTCAATAAATAAATTAAACAGTTTTAAATGAAAATTCCGGGGAGAAATATTTTCATAAAAATTGAATAAATTTTCCCGCGGTTCTAGTGTTAAAATCGTGGAACTTTCAAGATTCAAAGGCATGATTAACAGTTTTAAACATACTTCAATTACTTTTTTTCAATTGGTAGTTACTTTTTAATAAATCACGAAAGAAAGAAAGAAATTCAATAACTATTTAAAAGCAATATATTATAAATTTAATCATTGTTTGAATCCCAATAACTGAGAGGAAATTAAACTTGTACAATTTTCTTAATTAAATATCATCCGTAACATGCTGCAATTAAATTCCTGTAAATGTTAATTCCATTTTAATAAATCTAAAAAGAAACATAAAAATTCGATAACTAACCACTCCAATTACAAGCACTTGTTTCATCGCACAAGCGAAATGAAAATTGTAGTATTTTTCTTGTTAAATGTCATTATGCAAAATTTAAGTGCAGTTAAATTTCTTTCATTAATAAGTCTGGTTTAGTAAAATTTAGAAAGAAATTACAATAATCAGTTATTGTGGACTTCAATTACAAGTGGTTGTTTTATTGAATGTTGAGTCTTAATAAATTAAACGGGAATAAGAACTTATTCAGACTAACATTTGAAAGATTATTTTTCCTCATATCCCATCTTTGTTAAAAATCACAGAAATCAATAACCTAAACAGTATTAGGTCGTGTAAAAAAGAACCTAGTGACAACATAATGCATATGTATGTGAAAGAGAAAAAAAACTAGATGCTGTAATAAATGATTACTTTTCGACAACCTGAACGAGAAAAATAAGACAGCATGAAACTTAAATGAGGCAAATACTGCTTCACAGCGATAAGAGCTTCATAAAGTTAATAACGTGAGATTTAAAAAATGCTTCCGAAATTTGAGATGGAAGTTAAAAACTATGTCTCAGTTTTTGAAGTTGAATAAATTATCTAAGCTTTACGCGGACTTAGTTTAAAAAATAAATTAAATTTTTATGAATAATATATGTAGGGAAAAAAACATTATAAAAATTCGAGTGATTAAACAATGTTAGGACAAGCGCAACAAAATTAACTACGTTCCTGAAGCGTTAAGAATCTCATCCATTTTATCTGTAATGAATGAAGTTCAATCTATATCATGGTTTTTTTTTTTTTACAACCTTATAACAGATAAGTTTTAAGATCCTTTTTTCTTTTTTTTTCTTTTTATTGGGGGGGGGGGGTGAACATATAGAAATTTAAATAAATGTCTTTGATAATGTTTTTAAAGTAATTCTATATTTAAAATAAAATTTAAATACCTTAATCATTTTTCGTTGAACTTATTTTCTTCATTTTTCTCTCTTCATATAAAATGAGTTACAAAAATGGCATTAATTTTTGTGTTTTCAGTATCAGTATATAATTTACCTTCATTTTTTGTCCCTTTGCTTTGCGAAATAATCACTGAAAAGATACCTCAGAAAACATTAATTTTTAATCAATACTTCCATTTATACAACTTGATGAAGAAAAGTAAACGTTATTGCTAATGGTGTTAAAGTAATTCCTAAATATAATTTAAATTCGTTAATCTCTTTTCGTATTGCCATTTGTATCATTTAACTTATTTTCTTCACTTTTTTCTGTCATATAAATTGGTTTACAAATCTAATTAAATGATATTCACTTTTGAGTTTTCAGTATCAGTGTAGAATTTACCTTCCTTTTTTGTCCCTTTTTATTTTCGAAAACAATCATTCGAAAAAAATTATCTTAGAAAACATTATTTTTTTAATAAATACTTCTATTTAAACGACGGGTGGGGGTGGGGGGTAAATGTTATTATAATGTTGTTAAAGTAATTCTTAATTTAAAATATAATTTAAATAGGTTAATCTCTTTTCGTATTGCCATTTGTATCATTTAACTTATTTTCTTCACCTTTTTTTTCTCTTCATGTAAAATGGGTTTCAAATTCAATAAAATGGTATGCCTTTTTATGTTTTTAGTGTCATTGTAGAATTTAACTTTATTTTTTCCCTTTTTTGCGAAAATAATCAATAAAAAGCTATCTCAGAAAACATTACTTTTAACAAACACTTCTATTTATACGACAGGATGGAAAAAACGTAAACGTTATTGATGTGACAAGTCTTAAGCCTTTTATACTTTCTCTAATGCTGGTATCAAAATTGAGAATCAAACATGTATAGAAAAAATCAATTATTTGAACACTATAACTTCATTAAAATGTATTACTGTATTAATATAGAACTTTTTTACTTTGTTAGATCTAACCACTTTGAAAATAGCCTTAAATTTTTTTTCATTAGATCAAATACATAAATAAGAGAGACATTTTAATGGAAATAAATCTTTTTATAGACAAGCATTAGCTCGAAATTATTAATCACTACGTTTTTGCAATTTGTATTTCAATAAATTTTCGTCTTTCTAGATATAGTTAGATTTGTGCAATTTACATTTCAATCATGCGCGTAACCAGGGGAAGGGGGTTGCCCTGAGCGAACGTACACCGCACTATTCATGTAAACACGTGAAAGTTACAAGAAACGGGAATTGCACGCAAAAATAATATACTGAATGCAGTAAAGTAAAAGATTAAATAAATGATAATCAATCCATCAAAAGTAATAATTAATCGATTTATGTCACATGACATGAAATTTTCATTTATTTTATTTTTGAAATGCGTATTTTAACCACTTAATTCATCAATATATTTTTAAAAAAACTATCAATATTGCCTGTTTTTTCATGTCTTTTACAGACTTTTTAACCTTTTATCATCAGTTTTTCAAAACAGAACTTTTTTACCTAATTGAATCAGAAAAATGCTGGGATTAGATAATGCAAAATTTGCAATAACAATTTATTGCAGGGAATAATAAATCATGATTTGACTATGGATGCCCGTACGTGGTACGGGCACATCGTGATTGGCAAAAACACATTGCCCGTATGACGTACGGGCAAATCAGCGAAGCGGTTAAATCAGAAATAAGAAAAGGGCAGATTTTCGTATCGATAGAAATTTTCACCATAACGAATAACCTCAATTAGACAATGAAAGTCTGAAAATATATTAAAAAATGGTAAAAGAAATCGCCGTTGAAGAATCAAGTCAACGCGGAGCTGAAGGAGTACCAACAAAGACCACGTAGCTACCACGCAAAACCTCCAACAAAATTGAAATAAGACGTGATTTCAAAACTTAGAAACGACAAAGAAAGATTAGAAACAACTAAGAAACTTTTCCTATTTGATAGGCAGTATAATAATCATATTACACTTTTCAATTAGAAGGTTATTTTTAATTATAAGTATACAATTTTGCATAAGACATAATTCTAAATTTTCTTTTAGAATGAATAATACTAACTTAATCAGAATAATAATCACAAATTTGTTTTCATATTTATATATCTCTGTTTTAGCCCTATAAATAATAGTATATGATTATGAAAAGAAACAGTGTGCACAAAGATATGAACTTTATCAACTGATAGTTATTTTTGCATGCCGCTGTCACTGTTTACATTCAATTACTTACGGTCCAAGCAGAATAAAGTTTGATAATGGCAATTAAGTAGCTTGTTCTAGAGAAAAAATAACTGTGGCAAATCAATTGTGCTTTGAATAACCATATCCGCAGGGTGATCAAAAAAAAGGCACTTTTAATTCCTAAGCGATGATGTCAAGAGATTTTTGCTCTTGGAAAATTTAGTTAAACAAAAAGATACTGAAAATTTGTTTGTTTACGAATGGAATCAGAAATAGAAATAAACGGGATGGTCTATGGATCTCTTGGTGTATTTTTAAAGAAAAATCGTGGCTGACCCTGGTCATTTTAACCCTTTCCGATGCAGTGGTCTCACGTCCGGAATCACCTAATTTTAATTCCAAACTTACAAAAGGCACCAAAAATGTTTTAAAAAAATTATGCTTTTATAATGAAAGTGCAAAGATAACAGTTTTTCATTTGCAAAGAAATCATTTGTAAATTCCTGTGGCAGTCAATCATGTCATTATTTTGCATACATTTATCACTTTAAAAATGAAATACTGCCTACCTTATATTCAAAATTCGCAACGATTGGGTGATTTTTACGGAATTTCGAACCTTCTAAAGCAATTCCGCTAAAATATGCGAATTAGATGTGGTCACCCATTACAGAACGTCCCTTTTATTTATGCCTGATAGAAAGCACGTTACCAGTGAATTTATTAAACAAATTTTTGTTTGTTCAGTTTGTTTTTAAAGTATGATAAAATAAAAGAAAGTAAAAACATTATTTAAACTGCTAATTCGAGATTTTTAAAATTGTTTTTTGAGCGTATAGTCATAATTTAATTAATATTAATATATTATTTGATAATTAGGAACTGAAAATATGAAAATGTTGTTTTTTCATGTTTTTGTTGAAATTCCAGGAGCCTTACTCTTGCACATCAGGAAGTAGATTGAAAAAAATTAGAAAAAATTCCATATATACTTAAAGGTTAAAATAAAAACATTTAATAATAAAAAAAGATGTAAATTTATTGTTATTTAAATAATGCTACAATATTAAAAATGAAAATTTTCTGCATTAAGCCCGATACTAAAAGATGATATTCGACAACACATAATAACGAACAGAATTTGGCTCTGCCGGAAAAGATTAATTCTTTGCACTAGAGTGGTGACTCTCACTCACCACTAGTGTTGTCAGGTGTCCCTCGTAAATCTGGACGCAAAATGCTTTGGACACCACTACCCTAGTAGCAAACCAATATTGGTCCAACGTTGCGCCAATATTTCATTAGTTGGAAATATTGCCAATAAAACGTCAATATTGCTCCAATATTGGGATGTTTACATTTTGCTCTTATTTAGCCAATATTTGCAGCCAATATTATGCCAATATTGGAGTTTTATTGGAAATACTGCCAATAAAATTCCAATATTATACAAATGTTGGCGTTAAATTGGAAATATTTCCAATGAAATCTCAATATTTAACCAATATTAGCGTTTTATTGGCAATATTTCCAATGAAACCCCTATATAGGCATAATATTGGCTGCAATTATTGGCTAAATAAGGACAAAATGTAAACACCCGAATATTGGAGAAATATTTTATGCCAATATTGCGTCAATGTGCCAATATTCCTCCAAGATCCAGCCAATATTGGTCCAACATTGCTTGGCTACTGGGGTAATATCTTATAGTTTATTTCGATATCTTTTATCACACAATAGTCGGCCATTAGATAAGGTTAAGAAAATTAGTTTAAAATATTGGTGTCAAGAGCATTTGGACACTTATTTATGTGGGACATTAGTGGTCAGTGAGAATCACCGCTCAAGTGCAAATGGTTAGCTAACCGTCAAGGTTCCCACACTCCTTGGAATTTCCAAGGACTCTGGTACTACTATAAAAAATAAGAAAATTTACATTTAATTTTTTAGCAACAACATTCGTAATCCCCACCTTCATTCACAGATTTTACGATATTTTTCTGCAGTGAAACACTTTGAAAATATTCTTAAAATTTAGTGGTACAACTGTGCGAACCCTGGCTAACCGTATAAGTACTTTTCTGAATAGAAAGAACTGTCTCTCTACCAAAAGCTGTCGGAAAGACTATAAAAAGGAATGAAATGAAAAAAAGATGAGAAAAAAAAAAGACAAATAAAAAGAATTTAAAAAAAAACCTTTTTTTCTAAAAGAAGAGAGAAAAAACCTTTTCAGCATCAATGGTTAATAAGAAAAGGTAAGATATGCTGTTTTTAAAATTAATAAAATATTGATTTTTTTACTATCGTTAATAATTGCTAGTTTAATAGCAATATTTTAAAACAAAGTCCAATTATTTGTTTTATCATCAGCCGTGCACACAGAATTCTTTTCAGTATTAAAATTTTTCTTTGAAATAAAAAGAAATATTTCCAAATGAAACATGAATATTGTTAAGAAATGCTTTATATAAATTCAATGAAACATAATTCGCTTCTGTGAGAAAACATACTACATATACAAAAATGTTTAATAAATAAATATTAAGACTTTTCTATAAACATTGAAAATTTAAAATATAATAAATTTAAAAAAATCACAGATTGTTATTAAAATATTTTAAAACCTCTGTGTTATTTTTATTCCTGGAATATTCTTATCTCATTTATATTTTACAATTGGGCCTTTTTATAAAGTTTTCGAACGCAATGTATATTTCAATCCATTCTGTATTTGAATAGCGCTAAAAAATATTACAGTAATTTTATTAAAACGAAGCTTGTTTATAACTGAATACTTACTTAAGAGAAAAGATTTCATGGTCCTAGAGCGTCAAAAGAATTAACCCATTCGTGCCCAGCATCTTTTGCGTAAATTTTATTTGGTTGGCACCACTATTTTTAGAAGATTTAAGTTCAGTTCGTTAATCACGAAAATGCATTATTTAAATAAAATAATTATTGCTTTTCTTTTTTACCGGTGTCAAAAACAGTGTTGAATGCACCTTTTGAAGCGTCCCTAAAAAGGGACGCTAGGAAATAATGGGTTAAAATGTACTAATTTACAACAGACGGGAAATATGTTTACATAGCTGCCAACCTGACATCGATTATCCGTAATACGTGTGTTAATTTAACCCTGGTTTAATGAGTTTCGAACCAGAATTTTTTCAAATAAATGAATTAAAGTATGTTCCACTAACAGTCCTGAAATTAAATAAATAAAAATTCATGAAATATATTTTCTGGTTTGAAATGACGTTAACCTGGATCAAACTAATCGAGGCATTGCGGAAGATTAGTTGAAAGTTGGCAGCTATGTGTTTAGATGCATCTAAAGCGGAATTTCTGTTGTTCCATTTAAGCAGGTTTTACTGCATTAATATTTATGTATTTAGACTAAATGTTCCACTATTTACGCCTTTAATTTGGCATTTAAAAAATGATTTTATATATAACTGCTGCATCAAAGTTTAAAAATATTTTTATTCATTAAATTTCCAGGTAGACGCAAATGAAATTAAAATATGTGCTATTTAAATTTATATTTAAATTCTCAATTTATATACTAGCATATGACATTGTATTTACTAACATCCATATTTTATTGTACAAAACTGCTTATATATTGATTCTATATTTTTCAAGTATTATTATGAATTCATTTTTTTCGGTTGATTTTCCAGGAAAATTTTGACAATATTTTTTAAACTTTTATTTCTACTGCTTTCCATTTCTTGTATTTTTAACTAATAGTTTAAATCATAAAGTTCTATTTAGTTATCAAATATAGTTTTATGTATACTAATTCATTCATGTGTTTTTATATATTTTTAAGCCTTCCTTATTTTAAATCACAAATAGATCTTTTTTTACCTTAATTAACAATGAAGTTTTGGTAAAGTATTCTCAAGTTGTTTGAAAGTGCTTCATAATCTATTCCTGACAAATGATTTTTCTTTTTTGTTAATCTTTAGAATTAATTTTGAATCCTTGAAAATTTTTTTGTGTCCAAGCTCTTTTTAAAAGCGCATTACACATAAAATGGTTCAAATTTTTGAGTTTTCAATTATCGGTCTAAAAAATAGAGCTAAAAGATTATGATGCTAGCTGATTATGGGCCTGAAAGATTATGATGATAGAAGGTTTTAAAATAATATATTTTAGCATTGTCGGTTTATGCATATTTTTGCCGTTTTTTCGAAATATGTTTTTTTGTTCTTTGAAACACTTTTCTAAAATTCTATTTTAGGTAAACAGTTGAAATTTTCCAAAACTGTGTAACTAACTTGTTTCTTTAAAAATATCTAACATTTTAGGTCTGAGTGAAAAATTCTTTAAAATAACGAAAGATATGTTTTAAAATTTATAGGATTTTTTAAAGTTTTTTAGTAAAGTATTTATATCTGTTTATTTTATTTTATTTTATTTTATTTATTTATTTACTTATTTTTTGTCCAAAAGAATTTTTTTTCCTAATTATTCTTAAATAGTATGCTTTCTGATACTAACAAATTTTAAGGGAATATATTAAACAGGTTTTTTAGAAAAATATATCGGACAGAAGATATTGTTTAAAAAATATATAGAAAGTTAATTAGTTCTTGAAAACTAATTTAGTCATGGAATTAATAATTGTGTATATTTACGGTGTATATTTACTCTATTTTTAAGTAAAATTCATGATGTTAAAAATTTTATAAAACCTTCTTCTTTTTCCTTGTCAAGATGCTCCATGTGCCCTTAAGAAAAGAAGAAACTACCATGTAATAAGAACATTCTCTTGATATTCTGTTTTAGCACGTTTTACTATATAACAGGGTTCGTACGGCTCCTGGAATTTTCGAAACAGGAATTCTTCGGTAACATTATTTTTTTACAGAAAATTCCTGATTAAAAGAAATTTCGCGCGTTTAATCTAGATTTATTTTCTATCGAAAAATTCTCTGAAGTGCCCCTGAGATAAGGTATTGTTTGTACCCAACAAGTTCGATGTAATAATCTCGCCTTTGCGGAAGCACAGAATTCTAGCTACATAATCTTATTTCTCAAACAAACTATTAAACTATATTTCCTCGAAATGACTTAAAGCTTTTACGCAATTTCTGGGGAACATCTTGTATTTAATAAATATTATTGGTTGATATTTTTTAAAGAGATTCTTTGACAGTCGTCGTTGCCAAATCTGTTAGCGAAATCATAATGCTTATTTTATATTGTCTAATACCAATTTTTAGCATCGGGCTTAACACTTTGAGCTCTGATGGTTGAATTTTCTACGACTTAATTTTAATTCCGAAAAGTCACAAAGACACCAGAAAATTTGACCAGATTTATTTGAAAAAGGTTTAACGCATTTTTTTTTTTTTTTCGTGTAAATTTTTTAACAGTTTTTTTTTTTTTTTTTTTTTTTTTTTTAAGCTATTGCATAGCTTTTATCGCGGGCTTTGAGCGCGGTGACCGAATCCAAAACGCGAAAAATCCTAACACATCCGTAACGAAAAAACCTAACACTCGGCTAACGTCGTTTCCGTTCGGAAAACTTCGGGATGGTATCCTTCGGTAGACTTCGGCAGACATTGACGTGGTATTTTTCAGATATAAGGATATCAATTCTCAAACTTATGTTTCTTATGATCTAATTTTCATAGCGCGGCCAAATTTTGTTTGGTAATTTATTATGAGACAGTGTTTATTTTGGTGACAGGAGACCCCCCACCGTGAGGGTCTAAAAATTTAAAATGCTCATAACTCGCGATCTAACTTTCGTAGCGCGGCCAAACATTGTTTGGTAATTTATTATGAGACATTGTTAATTTCTGGTGACAAGAGACACCCCACGGTGAGGGTCGAAAAATTTAAAATGCTTATAACTCGCGATCTAATTTTCGTAGCGCGGCCAAATTTTGTTTAGTAATTTATTATGAGGCAGTGTTAATTTTTGGGGACATAAGAACCCCCACGGTGAGGGTCGAAAATTTTAAAATGCTTATAACTCACGATCTAATTTTCGTAGCGCGGCCAAATTTTGTTTGGTAATTTAATATGAGACTGTTAATTTTTGGTGACAGGAGACCCCCCACGGAGAGGGTCGAAAAATTTAAAATGCTTATAACTCGCGATCTAATTTTTTTAGCGCAGCCAAATTTTCTTTGGTAATTTATTATGAGGCAGTGTTAATTTTTGGGGACATTAGAACCCCCACGGTGAGGGTCGAAAAATTTAAAATGCTTATAACTCACGATCTAATTTTCGTAGCGCGGCCAAATTTTGTTTGGTAATTTAATATGAGACTGTTAATTTTTGGTGACAGGAGACTCCCCCACGGTGAGGGTCAAAAAATTTAAAATGCTTATAACTCGCTATCTAATTTTCGTAGCGCGGCCAAATTTTGTTTGGTAATTTAATATGAGACTGTTAATTTTTGGTGACAGGAGACCCCCCACGGTGAGGGTCAAAAAATTTAAAATGCTTATAACTCGCGATCTAATTTTTTTAGCGCGGCCAAATTTTGTTTGGTAATTTATTATAAGGCAGTGTTAATTTTTGGGGACATTAGAACCCCCACGGTGAGGGTCGAAAAATTTAAAATGCTTATAACTCGCGATCTAATTTTCGTAGCGCGGCCAAATTTTGTTTGGTAATTTATTATGAGGCAGTGTTAATTTTTGGGGACATTAGACCCCCCCCCCACGGTGAGGGTCGAAAAATTTAAAATGCTTATAACTCGCTATCTAATTTTCGTAGCGCGGCCAAATTTTGTTTGGTAATTTATTATGAGACAGTGTTAATTGTTGGTGACAGAGGACACCCCACGGTGAGGGTCGAAAAATTTAAAATGCTTATAACTCACGATCTAATTTTCGTAGCGCGGCCAAATTTTGTTTGGTAATTTAATATGAGACTGTTAATTTTTGGTGACAGGAGACCCCCCACGGTGAGGGTCGAAAAATTTAAAAGGCTTATAACTCACGATATAATTTTCGTAGCGCGGGCAAATTTTGTTTGGTAATTTATTATGAGACAGTGTTAATTTTTGGTGACAGGAGACCCCCACGGTGAAGGTAGAAAAACTTAAAATGCTTATAACTCGCGATCTAATTTTCGTAGCGCGGCCAAATTTTGTTTGGTAATTTATTATGAGTCAGTGTTAATTTTTGGTGACAGGAGACCCCCCACGGTGAGGGTCAAAAAATTTAAAATGCTTATAACTCGCGATCTAATTTTCGTAGCGCGGCCAAATTTTGTTCGGTATTTTTTTATGAGACAGTGTTAATTTTTGGTGACAGGAGACCCCCCACCGTGAGGGTCAGAAAATTTAAAATGCTTATAACTCGCAATCTAATTTTCGTAGCGCGACCAAATTTTGTTTGGTAATTTATTAAGCTATTGCATAGCTATTATCGCGGGCTTTGAGCGCGGCGACCGAATCTAGGAATTCCGTAACGAGAAAAAATCCTAACACTCCGGCTAACGACGTTTGAGTTTGTAGACTTCGGCGCGGTATTCTTCGATAGACTTCAGCAGACATTGACGCGGTATTTTTGCATAAGTTGATAAAAAATGCTATGCAATACCTTTACCGCGGCAGTCCCCGAGTGCCACACATATATTTTTTTTTTTTTTTCGCAAAATACTGGGGCCGATGTGACATTTGGAATTTTGAAGAAATTTACCCACCAGAGCTCAAAGGGTTAATGCAGAAAACTTTCTTGTTTAACCTATTCGTGCCCAGCATCTTTTGCGTAAATTTTATTTGGTTGGCACCACTATTTTTAGATGATTTAAGTTTAGTTCATTAAACACGAAAATGCATCACTTAAATAAAATAATTATTGCTTTTCTTTTTTACCGGTGTCAAAAACAGTGCTGAATGCACCTTTTGAAGCGTCCCTAAAAAGGGACGCTAGGCACTAATGGGTTAATTGTAGTATTATTTGATTGACGATAAATCTACATCGTTCTAGTATTAAATGTTTTATTTTAACCTTTACGTAAATATATAATTGTTTGTAATTGTTTTCAATCTACTTCCTGATATGCAAGAGTACGGGTCCTGGACAAGGAAAGACCAGGAAATTGAAATTTCGCGCGTTTGAACTAGATTTAATTTTTTATTAAAAAATGCTGTTATTTTACCTGAAAAATTAACGGTACTCGTACGAACCCTGTTATAAAAAAATTTTGTGTATACAATTGTATGTTCGTCATTAAAAAACAATATTTTCGTAACTTAATCATCAAATAATATATTAATATTAATAAATTTTGATTATACGCTCAAAAATTAATTTAAAAATCTCGAATTGGTAGTTTCAATAATACTTTCATTTTCTTTTATTTTGCGATGTTTTAATAACAAACTAAACAAACAGAAATATGTTTAATAATTTCAGAAGTACGCGCTTTCTATCAGGTATATTTAAAATGGACGTTCCAAAATCGGTGACCCCATCTGATTCACATATTTTAACGGAACAATTTAAGAAGGCTCAAAATTCCGTAAAAATCAGCCAATAGTTGCGAATTTTGAATACGCGGTACTTTGTTTTTAAAATGATAAATGCATATATATTTTACAAAGACATTTCCAAAAGTATATTATCGTCTACACTGCGTCCTGTTGAGCTATATTCTTCACAATAGGATTTTTTACAAATGTAGATTACAGTAAAGGATTACCACAAATTCTTTCTAACTAAAATACAACAACTACCTTGCAATAAATAAATACGCTTGAAATACCGTAATAAAAAATCACTTGATGTTCGTTTTATTTTTTCCTTAAAAATTATCTCTTTGAAAAAATTATATAAAGTTTAAAAAATAATTTTATAAAATGAGAAAAATAGGCAGCAGTATCAACACTACCATTTTCAGAATCTAATGAAATTGAAAAGCGACTATCACCAGATTTTTTTCTCTCTAAGATTTTGTTCTAGTGGTGATCACATTTCAATTTCATTCTTTTCTAAAAATGGTATGTTGCTTTTGTTCTCTTTTCCCTTATAAAGTTTTGCACACTCCTTGGAATTTCCAAGGACTCTGGTACCACTATTAAAAATAAGAAAATTTACATTTAATTTTTTAACAACAACATTCGCAATCCCCACCGTCATTCACAGGCTTTACGATATTTTTCTGCAGTGAAACACTTTGAAAATATTCTTAAAATTTAGTGGTACAACTGTGCGAACCCTGCTTATCTTCTGTTTATTTATTTTAACTTTATAGGCTATATTTTCTATGCAAACTGGCCAAGCGTCATAAATTTTGAATGAGATATTAAAGTACTCAGTACTATTTTTTCTCTTTTAAAATAATTAATACTTCGTATATGGATTTGTTAGAAGTACACTTCAAAAAGTTTGCCACCACCAGTTTATCATATTTTATAATGTCACAGTTTTTATAATAGTCATGTATAGATCTTTTACAGGGGCTGGGCATGAAAATGAGTCCTATTTCCAACAATAGGATTTAAAATGAATGTGGATAATAATAAAGGATTATCACAAAGCCACTTTCACTAAGATACAACAGACGAGCAATAAATAAATATGAGTGAATCACTTGACGAAAGTTTTAATTTTTTCTTAAAAATTACATGTATTCTGATAAACTTTTCTTAGAAATTCTTTATCTTGGTCATGTATTAGTTAGATGAGGATTATTCGTGAAAATATTTAAATATCATTGCAGAACAGCTTAATATGTATAAGAAGGATTATTTATAAAAATATATCCTAGAGTGCTATCGCTCTTCTTACTCATAATTTATTCTTGATAAAACGTGAAAAGAAATACTTTCTTTGAAAAAAATCCCTATGGATAAATAATTATTTTTATGATTCTTCCGCCGAAAAGTCTTCCATATAACAAAAGAAAAAATTTAAAAATATATTTGAAGCAAAAGCCATTTCTTCGTAGAATGTTGTTTTTACAAAATAAAAAATATCTTTGGATATTTTTTAGCTTTTCAACTTAATGTTTTCTTTTTATTATTGAATTATTTTTGTCGTCTCAAAGAAAAAAAACAAAAACACGTACTTAATTTTTTATGAAAGCTTGACACACTTTAATAAATTATTCTACCTTCGCTTATAAATTATCTAATGAAATATAAGCGTATCGACTAAATCCTTAAAGGCTTTAAAAGTATTTTAATGTCAGTTGGGACATAAAAACTTACCATTAAAGCATAATAAAAATCACCTTAGGTTTTTTAATGTTTTACAGTTGATAGAAGTTAATTTTCTAAAAATAATTCAAGCATTAAACGGAAAAATCAATAAGTTTCTTAAAATAAAAAAGGCAAGTTTTGATATTTATGAACGCGGTAATTCTTTTGAGTTTAAATAAAAGTAAATATGCGATCATAAAATAAATTTACAATCACAACATGTCCTGTGTTCATTTTTAAGTTTAAATAAAAGACTTCTGGGAGATTGTAAGTTACTGATATTTGATAATCTTCAGACACAGTTATAGACACTGAAATTAAATTATTCATGTATTAGAATTGTAAGTTACAGATACTTGATATTCTTTAGACTGAGTTGTAGACACTGAGATTAAATTATTCATGTTTATGGAAAAAAGCAATAATAAAAAAATCTCCTCTCTGCGCGATTTGCATTCATTTGGGAATATTTTTTCTGAGCATTTTCTGTATATATGCAGTGTACCTAAATAAAACCCGAGAAATCCGTTATAAAGCATTTCAAAAACACACAAGAAAATTATATATTGTATTGTACATAGTACGTCAGTTAATAATTTTTTTTAAATATGTTAAGTATATGTTAAGTATTTTTTTTGTTGTTGCTTTTAAACATGTTACATACATATAATTTCGACATTGTTTTCATTGATGTTGGATAATGTTTCATATTTATAACATGATTTCTCATATGCTCTGGCTTCAATGCTCTAATGCTAATTGAATGGTGTACCGTTCATTTATGCTGTCAAAGTTGGATATAGCTATAGAAAAAATAGAGTTTGTGTTCATTTTAATATGTATATGGCCCCCTAAGCCAATTTTATGTACATAATTTAAAAGTAGATTTTTTTTCCAATCGTTTGGTACTAATAACTTTATTCTACGATTTTTTTTCAGATTTATTGGAGGTATTTACTTTTTAACACGACTCTACACTGAATTAGTTCTTACTAGTACCACTCTAATACAGCTTCACATTTCAACTACTATACGGCGCAAATTAACGCAAGTGTGTCGTATAAACAAACGAATTTTATTTTACAACGTATATTATTTGTTATGACTGTCTATACGTTTTTGTGACTAATTCAGTTTGCGTTTAACCGAAACTTTGATATATTTTACATCAGTTTCATCTTTTAGAAGATATTTCTGAACATATTTTTTCTATGACTGTGATTAAACCAAGCATTTCATTCGGGATATTTTAAACATTAGAATTGCCAGGATTGAATAGTTGAAGAAAGAGATTTGAGCTCTTTCACCAGTCTTCGCCAAGTTCTTTACTCAGTTGAGCTGAACAGAAATGGCTTGCTAAGTGGAAATTTCCATCGATGGCAAAATACTACATAGCAATACATATTTACAGTACATTATTACGTAACGGATATGCAATGTTTGTACAACCTATTAAGAAAATTGAATAATAAATTTTTGTTGCCTATCCGGATTAATAATAACTTATTAGTCGCAAATAAGAACAGGACATGATACCATATACCAATTTCGTGGCTACTTATGTGGTATCTTCAAGCATTCAAAGAAAAAATAAAATGATATGAAACATGCAAAAGTTCGAAATTATAAACAATAAAATATAATCGAAGCATTCATAAATTGATAAATCCACATGATAACAGTCATTTTAACATCAGTCTTTCAGTAAAGAAAGATTGGAGAATCCATGTAAAATATTATATATCAGAAGTTTCGAAAGATAAAAATTGAATAAGAAAGATAAATGCTGAGATTTCCATATCCAAGTAGAATTTACTAACTAAATCATTAACTGAAAAGTAAATAACTTTTCAAATGTCAAAAGTATCCCGAAAATCAATATTAACTATTTAAGTACACTTCTTAGCTTCGGGTATTACTGTTAAAAGGAAATAATTATTGTTAGATCAGTGTTTCTACGCAAGAATAAAGACACTTTCTGATATAAGTTTCGTGTTCTCCTATGAGATGTGCAGAAGAATATTTAGTGTAACTGATATACAACTTTTCGCGATGTTCAAATATTTGATAAATGTTTTAATTATAGAATTTATGAATAGAGTAGTTGATATTAATAAGGTCATCAGAATAAATTAGATCATTTTAACAACAAATGCTGAATTTTCTATGTTAAATAGAAGTTTTTTGGAAAAACAATAGCATAATGAATGTATTGTTTCCATGATTGGTTATGGAAACAATACATTCCATATACACTCCATACTTTCCATAGCTGTGTGTGTTATGGAAACCACACACACACGGTTCATACACTGCATTTTATCAACATGTGTGATTTGCATTATTAAATGCTGTTAGCCTCATAACTTTAATAAAACACGTCAGCTTTTTGTCGTTTTCATATAGCCCAAAAGCCATGTACCAAGATTAAACATTATTTTTTTAAAATATATACGACATATTCATGCATGTCAAGACATATTGCAATAATTATCCTATTAAACGAATTCAGGATGAAATGCTCCATTTCGGGTTATCACCACAATGAAAAAATGTCGTCCACATCAGGTGCTATGGGACAAAGGTTATAGTGAGTGGCGCAAACAGGGTGGATGCTCAAGTTCTCTGAATACCGGTAATTTTTTGAAGTTCTATTCGCCTTTTCTAAGCAGAAAATGTTTTGCTATGAAACAAGAAGAAGAAAAATCTTACAATATTACTGGTATTGGGCACTCACCCTGGTTACGCCACTGGATAAAAATCTTTGTAAATTCATTGCTTATTCTACGTTGGGATCGAAATTAACACCTAACTTCACTTAGAATGCCCCTCTTACTCATTTCAAACTTTAAGCAGCGCAAATTTACATTTAAATATACGATAAATATTATCTGCTAAGATACATCAAAGTTCAATTTTATTTAATTCTGATAAGTGATATAAAAATACCTTAAACAAAATAACTTTATGTCACGAACATATCACAAAAATTTCACAGAATTAAACTCAGAAATAGACCTGAAATTTACAATTAATCTTTATAATTATGTTTTGGATCTCATTACATTTCCACTTCTTGTTATCCTAATAAATGAATTGTTTTTATTGTTTTAATTAGTATTAACCTATTAACTGTAGTATGTGCAGTGTATTATTTTTTCTTTTTATTTATTTCTACAATGAAGCTTCGTATTGTGGTTTTATTTTTTACACTTACTCATATTTAAAATCATATTGTTACATCGTATCGTCTTTTTTAGTTTTGCTCATTTTAAAAATGTTTTTATTCTTCTATTAAGTTATAGAGTTTAAAACTTGTCGAAGCAATGAATTTCAGTTTTCTTTCAAAATACGAAAATGTTATCTTTTTAATGTAATCAAAGAGGACGAAAACAAGATTTTTCAAAACTCCAAATCTGAAAAATATCAATATTGTTTTATCAGAAAATATTACTATTTTTCCAAAACTAAATATCAAACTTACGTCTATAAACTAATAAGAATAAATTTGCATTAAGTGCTTCTGATTTTTCTAAAAATTTTGAAAATTTTTTAAATGCAATTTTACTTTTAATTCAAATTTAAAATCATAAATATTTATATAAGTTTAATAGTCTCGCGAAAAATTACATTTTATTTCTGACCATGAAAAAGGGACATAAAAATTGCTTTAGTTAACTGCATCGCACGCATTACCAATTTGTTAAAGCTATAGTTGTATATACGTCGAATGTTTGAAAAAGAAAAAATGAAATGTGCATAGCAGCATAGTAACCCCTAAATATAAAAAAAATCTAAATAAATGTATGTATGGAATCTGAAAAAAAAATCTGTGCAGTTTTACTGATTCTAAATTATAAATCAAACCTTTTCAGCAATACTTCACAATTTATTCATTGCTGGGTTACAAACCTAAAATATTTACCGCTTCTGAAGTTGGTTTTTCCGATGTCTTAGTTTTCTATGTATTCTTTTCGGCTTTTACGTGAATGAATAACTTTCAAAAAAGCATGTGACTACCACATAAATGTTTTATAAGCAAAGAATATTTTCCTTTACGTTCTTACCTAGAGCTTTTTTTCAATGGTTGCAAAACACTTGTTTATAGAAAGATAGCGGGCAATTTTATTATTAGAAATGGCAGAGGAAATCACAAACAAGTTTTGTTGGACATACTTCTTTATTCAAGTGTAGTACCGCATTCATTTTGCTTCGCAAATGTTTTATTTGAAAAATCTCTTTTATTCATGCATTTGATGCTTGGGTTTTTTTAAGTTTATGTGACTTCTAAAACAGTTGTAAATAAAAAGAAGAATAGGCAACTAACTTCATGCACGATATCACTTAGAGATATAGTTTTAAACCGCACTTAATGTTTTGGGTTTTCAAATATATTAAAAGAACTTTTACCAGATTCATAAGAACGCCAAAAAAAAAAAAAAAAAAAAAAAAATTAAAGATAATTTCATGCAGAGAATTTTAATGCACTGTATACGTACTATGCATTATTTAAAGATTCAAAATAATGATTAAAAAAAAGGTAAAACTGCTCTAAATAAAGTTTCGTTTATACTACGCATAGACAAATTCTTAATCAGTATTTAATATTGGATTTTATGTTATCCTATCCTTCTGACATAATACCAGAGATAGCCTTCAACATTAACCCCTCCCTGGGGAGTGTCTTTTACAGAATTTTTATTATTTTATCACGGCTTTTCAAAACAGAACATTTTGCCTTTGTCTTGTTTGTTCGCTTAAGAGGGACCACTGAGACAAGGAAACCAAGTCTGTAGAACATAATGTCTCTCCCGGTCGCTTTTATTAAGGTCTTAAAAAACAGGATTCAGCCAGAGCTAAAGCTGCCAGAATTACAATAGTGGGCGGTATAAATATAAAAACCCATAACAAGGCCGCACCTGCCAGGTGCAAAAGAACCTAACGTGACAGAAGGCAGGTAAGACGATATAGTAGGGAAAATAACAAAATATGAATCATTTCGCCGGGGAACAGATCCCCTATGCGACAATGGGCGGATGAATGTCCGACAAAAGTACCACTGACTAGAAACAGCAGAAACTGTCACAAGCCCACGCTACGTATTTAGAATTGAAATTTGAAATATGTGTTTATGGATGTGTTTTAGTTTGTTTAGAAGAAGGTTGTGTGTTATTATATTATGGACTCAGCCTTCTGGGGAAGAGCCGGGCGTTTAAAGTACCAGCGTCGCGTGAGATCAGAGTATTTAATCGGAGAAATGTCCTGATCAAATGAACCGTATTATTATTCCTTTCGGTTTGAGGCTATAAAAACTGTCATTTTACCACCGCCCTCTGAATACTAGGCCTGAGCGCTGGGACAAAAATGGTGGCTGCCGAAGGCGGGATTTTTTCAGCGTATGTGTGGTCCCTTATATATTTGTACCAATAATAGTTTAACGTGTCTTCGCTTTATTTTTCTGGGATTTAACAAGTCGAAGAAATATTTTCAAAAGTACTCATATCTAAGCTTTGGGGACCGTACATACGTTAAAATAAGCCCTCATTTTCAACCACCGCCATTTATGTGTTAGCGCGCAAACCTAATATTCAGGGGACACTGTGATTTTACAAATTATGACATCACATGAATATTGTTCATTGTTCATGTAGACGATTGCAGAAAATTTTTCTTACGGTTAAAAGAATATAAATAGTTTAGCATTTATTTCCTGCTAATGATCCATAAAGGAATGAATGATTTTTTTTTCAGCAATTTTAATGTAAACTTTAGATTAGAAAAATCTCCACGACATCATGAATTTATTTTCTTTTTTTAATATTAGACGAACGTCTGTTTAATTGCGAATATTTTGACATATCATTTTTACAAATACTGCAATTATATCGCGAGACATTGTAAATGTTATTAATATACCCTCACTGTTAAAAATTTTAAACTTTTGCTGCATTGTCACGCCACCGTTTTTACAGAAAGAGATTGCTTCACTACATTATGGAGCATTCTCATTGATCAAAAAGGAGATATTCTATGAGAGTGGTGGAGTGACGATACAGTAAAAGTTTCAGATTTTTATCAGTGCAGTGCAATTTCCCACATAAATTTAAATGGCTTTTATTCCATGTTCACATTTTATTCACTTTCATGTTTTAAAAATGCTAAGGCGCTTTTTTTTTTTTTTTTTTGTATATAAGGTAGATTTAAATTTTTTTGTACATTTTCTTTATTATATATGTGATAAATGTGCGCATAAAATTAATATTCGGATTTTTTTTTACTAGAATATATGAAGAGGTGTTAGATTTTCCCGTTTTATACTATATACATCAGTAAAAAATTGCATTAAATGTAATATTAGATTTATCTAATACTATATGCGTCGTCCTGTTTAATACACATTTGAAGATCGTTACATAAAATCAGGCAAAAATATCAAGAATTTAAAATGCAGCAAAGATCTTTAAAAATTCCAAGTTTTTAAAGTTTTTTTAATTTCAATAAATTATGCAATTAATTTTTTTAAATGTACTTATAGTTGAACATTTATGTGCAGTGAGTTCTGCATATGAACCATATTTTTTAAAATAAACTAAAATGTTGAAAGGATAAACTTAATGTAAATATAAGTACTATTACAAAGAAAAAAATCTTTAGGTACTATGTTAAATTACAAAATGACATAATGAACTTGCACTTTATGCTGTTATAAAATTTATACTTTATTGTAATATTATTATATATATATAAGCGTATCTTTCGTACCTTTTCAAACCATTCATGACTTGCATACTTGCCATATTTTAATTATGTGTGGAAAAACTACGCAAAAATTTATATATTTTTTCTTAATGAAGCAGTTAATTAATTTTACGGCAGGATGTAATTCCACGTAAGAGGAATCTGATTTTGTCTTCTCCACGAAACAATTTACAAAAGAAAAAAACTTTTCCATAAAAGTGATTTCTTGAAATAGTTAATTTCTTCGAAAAATTATTTTCTTGACCAAATATTATACTAAACCTGTGTAGAGAGAATTCAGATATAAATCATAAGGTACCCTGGGGTAATAACGCCACGTTAAAGTTCTACCAATTTTCACGGCTCAGTTTTAGTTTGTATTTTTGAAATAAATATATGATTTGATACTGCAACTCATTGACTATCTATATAAAAAAAATAATTTAACAGATATGTATTCATAAAATGTAATGGCGTGATTTCTTGACCCATGCTATTTGGCGTTATTACCCACCTATGTGGGTAATAACGCCATGCAAACAAAACTATGAAATAAGATGGAATAATTGCATTTAGATTGCCCAATTCTAAAAATACAAACTCTACAAACTTAGAAATTGACAAATTGCATTCTAAGCTATTGAAAATGTTCAATTTTTTGTGAAAGTGTAAGAAAAATAAAGGTGTGGTGTGGAGAGGGGGAGGATGAGGCAAAAGAATATCAGACCGTGAGCTTCTTTTTGCTTAAAAAGGACCTCTTAAATAGAATTATTAGAAACACTGAACAGTTTTAACTGTGTTTATTTGAATCAGTATTTAGGATGTAGCTCGGGCACTATAGGGAATCAACCGGGGTATTAATGTCAAGGATTGACGTTATTACCCCGTTATAGTTATTGCGTTGTACATTTTAAATTACAAATTATCTCGAGAAGATATCCAAAGTCTTCAACAATATTTTGAAAGTCCATGAAATGTACTACAAATTTATGTAATTAACAAAGTATTTCCGGATCACAAAACGTATCTCGCAAATTTTAGATCAAGCGTTAATTTTAGTTGCTTGTAAGAACAATAAGACCTAAAAATGAAACAAATTAACTTGAAGCTGTTTTTTGCGATTTATATGGCTCACAACCCTTCTGCGCAGAGCACATGGGTGTCATTTACCAGATTATTTCATAATTATGCAAAATATTAGCACTTGGCGTTATTACCGTAATTTCGGGTAGATAAGCCGCAACTCAAATAATTCTATTTGGACTCAGAAATCTTCAAAAATAAAAAGTAACATTTTATATCGCGGTATATATTTATCTTTAATTACTGAGTGTTTCTTCTGGGTTAAAACTGAATTGTTTGAGCTGCGGCTTATCTACCCGAAATTACGGTACCCCGCCTGGCGTTATTACAAAAGACCACCTTATATTCTTGTTTAATCTGAGAACGATTCTTTGAAATTACTAAACTTTATTCTAAAAATCTGATTACTTCATGCCTGAGTAAAGTATCTAATTATGTCAAAAAGTAGATGGCATGCAAATTAATGGATGTTTTTTCACATGATATCGTATTTAATTAATTATTTAGCAGGATTAAAGTTCAAATTGCAGATAGTTGCACATTTCACTCACTGGAAAAAAAATATATGGATTAAATTTAAATTAGAAAAATTTTCTCCGCATAAAATTGAATACTTAAATAACTTTCTTTCAACTTAAATTCTTAACCAAATATGTTAAAATAACACAAGGAAATTTTAGATTTAAAGCATGCATCACTGTTTGATTTCAGAAACAGTCCTTTGGCGTTCCTTCGCTACTTCTAAAATAATCCTTTATAAACAAGGAAAGCATAATTAAAAAAAATTACTTGCTGTGTTTAATCAAATGTATGTATATACATGTTTACAGAATTTTAAAATACATAAAAAATAACATTTCAGGCGAATAAAATGAGATTTTCTTATTTTTCTGATTGTCATACGATACATATAATTATGATAAAATGCTAAATTCTGTTATATATCTAAAACATATAATAACAATATTCGTCAATCATAATTAATTAAATACAAATCCTTTTAATATAGAAGATAAATAAAAAGCTACATGATTGCTGATTATAGCGAACAATAAAAGCATTATTAAATCGCTTTCCAAAATAAATATTTCTAATGCAACAGAGGTTTTTAATTAATATGAATAATTGAATTATTTGAATTATTTTTCAAATTAATAATTCTAATGAGAAGAGAATATCAATTATTGCCTATAACTGAGTTATTTGAATGAAGCAATTTTGTAAATTAAGGCATTTTCTCGAAAGAAGCTCTCCTCGGAGGACGAATACATGAATTTTTATTAGGTACTAAATAAATTAAAATCGTAACTCGTAACTTTCAATTAAGCTAACAGTTTTAACACCAAAATGTTTTTTTTTTCTGCAGCTTGATTCTAATCGAAAACTAGTTAGATGTGGCAGTCCTAAAACTTTCTTCTATCTTATGCGTGTTAATACTTCCTGAAAAATGCAGCGTAGCAGCACCGCCGGTTAGGAGGTTTTAATCAAAATCTAGTCAGCAACAACTTATGTCAACTTATAACTGAATCTAAAGTTTGATGAAAATCCATGCATTAGTTTCTGCGATAGAGCTATTGAAAAAAAATTTTTTTAACTGCATAAAAGGGCCACATGTTGAGTGATGTACACCGAAAACTAATCAGTATCATTTTTTTATCATGTACTAACTTAATCTGAAGTCTGATGAAAATCCATGCATTAGCTCTTAGATACATTTATTCCAAAATCGTGAAAAAGGGGGTTTTACCACGAAACTATACAACACCAATCTACATCAGGGACTAAATGAATCTGAAGTTTTAGAAAATTTCGCACAGTAGTTCTTGAAGTAGAGCTATTGCGATAATCGCGAATAATGCATCATGACAGCGCTACCTGTTGAACAATTTCCGCCAAAACGTAATGAGCACCATGCTATATCAAGTAAATATAAATGTAAAGTTTTATGAAAATCCAAGCACTAGTTCATAAGATATGGCCATTGTGGAAATTGTAGTAATATAATCTTTTTACTGACACTTACAGAAGATTGTCTTTGATATGGCGAAACTACTACCGCCAAAATAAACATCCACCAGTAAAAATGAATATAAGTTATTCGATCACAATTTTGATTCCCATCAATGCGGCAAAATAACAGATCCATTTTCTGATTAAATTTACTGGGGTAAGTTTTCCGCGGCGGTAATGACCCCTCGAAAGCGGTTACGGTTGAAGCTTCAATAATTTAAGGTTATGCAAGTTACTCATTTTTAACCCTTAGGGGACGAGCGACACGTATACGTGCCGCAAATAGGCTTGAGAATCTGTGTTTATCGCCACCAGTAAAATTATACTGTGAAGTTTGCCTTATTTAATCGGAGCATTTTCTCGATTTAATAAGATACAATTTTCTGTTTTTTAAAACCGGTGACAAATCATTAAAAATTTCGTAAAAGTCCCTCGTCCCCAAGGGGTTAAAAGATCTATATTAAAGGTCGTACAAAACCAATCACAATAGCAGCTGACCATGTAGGAAAACATATGCTTAGAACATTGCAAAATGTAAAAATAAAATGTAACATTATTCCACAAAATTGGTAGCAACATAATACCTGCAATTTCCTGGAGTAATTTGACTCATATAATGGTGTAATTTAAACTGATATAACTGGTGTAATATTTCACGTAAGTGTAACGTAACATAAGTTATATCGATTAAAGTACACAATAAAGTGAAGGCAGAAAATCTGCTACCAATTTTATGTGGTAACGTTACATAAATTCTTTACGTTTCAGACTGGACATAAAATGAGAACTTATACAAGTACGAAGATTAGAATAGAAGACTTTACGACGTACGCATGTATGTCACAGTGTTTAAGGGGTTAAAACAAGCTGTACATTTCTTACGTGTGGTGATTTTATTTGTAAATGTAAGTCTTCATTATAATGCCATATTTCTGTTTGCAATTAGCTGTGTATTTAAGCGTAATGATAGGATGTAAAAAAATTTGAATTCCAATACTTCTAATAGAGTTATTTTTAAAAAGCTGACATTTCATTCTAAATCGAGAGCGCTTTTGCAGTTTAACTTTTTCAAGATAGGAATACAAACATCACAGTTTGACGCTAGGAGCTCTATAAGCGGTCTCATTCGGCTGCATATAACTACATCAATACACCTCGATGCAATATTAATATTTATGGCTACACCTTTAACTATTTTGAAGTTTATGGGGTGGATAGGACTTAAGTGATTACTTTAATGCTCGTGGAAAGTACTTATTCCAACTAAAGTTTTATGTTAAAAAATTATATTAAATCATTAGTATCAGTACATGCCACAGTCTTTTTTATAATATACTTTTTAAAAATTCAACAAAGTAATTTTAAAACATTTATGTTATAAATATATTTAGAATTTCCAAGTTACCGAATTTCAAAATACCAATATTTTTCTGCTGAAAACTTTGCTTTATTTAATCAAATAAGTAAGATATTCATTAAAGCAAAATTTTCTGTATTAAATAACTAATATTCAAACATTCGAAAATTTTTTCAGCATCGTAAATTGAATTAATACAGTGATGTTAAAAGATCATTTTTTCAAAAATATTAAATTTTATACTTTAAAAGTTTATTAACTAAACAATTAATATTTTTTCTAAAAAAATAAAAATAACATTAAAACCATTATTCACGTGAAATCACATATCTTCCTTAAACAAAGATTAATATATCATTAATATTCTTAAACATATCTAACAGGAAACTGTATACAAACTTCAGTACACTTAAATTTATCGGAGCTAGGTTTTCTTCTTTCAAATTCATGCAAAATTTTCATTAATTATTTTACTTTTACTTCTAAGATTAATGTCATCATTTATTTAAACAACCACTCGTCTAACTTCTAGTCATTCTACTCAACTCATTAAATAAATATCAGCCGCTGCGATAAGTGATTTCTCATTTTACACTACAACGATTCCAAAATGAAAGCATTTTCTTAAAATGATGTTTAATTATCATTAAATAAAATAGTTCCGGCTTCAGTAGCCGTCGTTCACATTTTTGAAATCCTGTATTTCCATGACTGTCAGCGTGAACAAAACTTTCCAGAAATTAATTTTGTTGAAATTCGTAAACATGTTGTGTTATATTAGAACTACCGTTAGACTTAGCTTTATGTAACTCTCAAAACACCATTAGCATCTTTATAAATGATTACATTTTAATGCGATCTGCATTAATGAAATACGAAGAAATCATTAATTTAGGGCTGAAAGATCATGCAATGATTTCCTTTCTCAGAAATGTCATTTCCCTTGCCCATATAATTCCTTTTCTTTAAGAATGGCAAACAAGAAAATAAACTCATTAGACACGCGTTGCTCTGATATTGGTAAAGTTTCTAATCAATTTAAGCTTTCAACTGAGCCTTTGGGAAATAAAAGGAAAAGAAAGCACATAATAAGAGGAAATAAAAATAAATGAGTTGCAACAATTTTGGTGATAAATTATTGTACAATAACTTCAGAAATACTATTTATTTTCAAGTTATACAGAAATTAAATTCATAATTTAATGTGTATATTTTCAAATTTTGCTAAAATTTCATTTTTACCTTGATGTGTATTAGGGTGGAGCGAAAAAAATTTTTTTTTGAAAATCAAAAACGGGTAGGTGCCAAAAGTTGCCTTTATACTAGTACATCAACTGTGTGAAATTTTACCGCTGAAAAAAAATGGCTTGAGTCTGCGCTTTTGCTCCAAAAATCGAAATTTTGGGTAAAATTTGTCATTTTTTGACATTTTTTCAAAAAAATGAAAAAATTCCTACAGAGCTGGTTAGTATTTAAAAGTGTTGCTTAGACCTTTATATTTATCTGCTTAACATATTTAAACTATAAAACAATATGTTTATTCCCTATAGCTGGAGCAAAACAGACAACTTTTAGTAAGAAAACAGCAAAATCACTCTATTGGGTCATACAACGAATTGTTTTTAATACAGCTCTTGTTTTCAAAACTACCTTGGACATGCGTCGTGGAGGTGGCTATATTTCCTATACCACCCGGCCCAACTATTCGATCATCTTAGTACAGTGTGTTATTTATACATTGATTTGTGATTTTCTTTATAAAAATTTGGCATGTTTTCGATGCTTCCACCTTGTTTATCTGTTCTTTGCATCCACATGCTACTGTAACTATCTTCATGTATATTTTTACAGTTTATACAAAAAAATGACAAGCAGAGTAATGCACGGGAATATTATTAAAGGGATCTATTCGGCCATCTATTATATTTATCTAACTTACATTCAGTTGATGAATAGTGATTAGAAGTTCTGTTACCACAACATTTTTTCAGTCAATTGTATTTTTTTTACGTAATGATTTGCTTCAAAGATTATTTCAGATATTTCAACTATAAGTATGCCATCATTTATTCTACTTTTGCATTTTTTATATGTTGAGAAGCGAGCTGTTTCATGTGATGGTGATCGTCAGAGAGAATTGCAATGAAAATTTGTTCTCCATGTGTAAAGCAACCGCTGTTGTAAATAACTTTTTCTTTTGCATTAGTTTTATGCCGTTTTCTAAGTGTTTTCGTATCTAGGTAATTTCCTATTAACTTTTAGATCCCCTTTTTCCTCACAACATTTGATGGTGAAATGTCCTGGGCATAAAATTATAATGCATAGTACTTTATGAGGGAATGTACGGATTCTAATCGACTATAAGTGCTCATTTAAAATTAGGAGAATTTTATTTGTCACTGTGAACCATTTTGCATGGGGTAAGCTTAGAATTGTGTATAATATTGAATCATTCGCTACTTCAACTCCAGTGAATTTCCTCTGCGTCAATTATTTGAGAAGTCGATATAAAACGTTCTAAGCTACATGGATTCACCGGATCAATAAGGAAAATCTTTGTCTGCGTACTATTCACTTCCTATTGCAATTTTTTTTTTTTTTTTTTTATAAAATAGAGAATTACTTTGTAAAATTATTTTCTCAAATTGAGAAAAAGATACTCAGAACAGACTAGAAATTTCTGTCGGAGATTTCAAAGCTAATTCGTAAGGAAAGCTATTTCTCAGAAAGAATGGGGAATAAGAATTTAGAAAACATCTCACACAAAAGATAGCTCATAAAGTCCGCTTTATATAAGCACAGATTGTCAATCAGCGTTTATATGTTCACTCACAAAATGTATAATCCAAGTTTATACCGCGAGATGTTTTATACCAAATGTACTACACACCTAAATAATAGATCTAAAATCTTATTAGAAATTACTAGACTACGGAACAACACAGGAAACGACATAAAGCATACTAAAACTTCTTTAGAAATATTGTTGTTTTACAACAAGTAGTTTTTGCAAATTTTGTTTGCAATCCTCTGTGACAATCGTTATAATATTAAACAGCTAGCTTCTCAGCATATATTCAATGTAATAGGTTCAATAAATGATGACATACTAGAAATTAAATTCATACAATCAATTTTTAGGCAAATCATTGCATATAAAATGTAATTGATTGACAGAATGCTGTGATAACAAAGCTTCGAATCATAATGTACTAATTGCATGAAATTTTAATGAAGATAATAGACTGCTGAATAGGTTCAATTAAGAACATACGCAATACATTGCTCAGCTTCTCTTTTGTTATACATGGTATAAAAATATACGTGCAGTAGGTCACACTAGCATGATCCAAATCACCCAAAGTCAGTGAATATAAAGAGATAAATTACTTTGATATATAGAAAACTTATACTCGTCTTCGGGAAAAAAATAACAATTCAATACATAAATAAAACACTGGGCTTAGATGATTGGATGGTTGAGACGGGTGGGATAATGCAACCACCTCTATGAGTTATATACACAGTAGTTTTGAAAGCAACTAGGTAAGAAATGCATTCAAAACAACATTTCGCTGTATGCTCCAAAAGAGAGGTTAACGCTGATTTTTCAAAAAAAGTTGTCAGATTTGCTCCAATTATACAGACTACAAATATTGTTTTATAGTTTAAATATGTTAAGCAGATAAATATAAAGATCTAAGCAACACTTTTAAATACTAACCAACTCTGTAGGAATTTTTTAATTTTTTTGAAAAAATGTCAAAAAATGACAAATTTTACCTAAAATTTCGATTTTTGGAGCAAAAGCGCAGACTCAAGACATTTTTTTTCAGCGGTAAAATTTCACACAGTTGATGTACTAGTATAAAGGCAACTTTTGGCACCTACCCGTTTTTGATTTTCAAAAAAAAAATTTTTTCGCTCCACCCTAATATACACATTAGGGTGGAGCGAAAAAATTTTTTTTTTGAAAATCAAAAACGGGTAGGTGCCAAAAGTTGCCTTTATACTAGTACATCAACTGTGTGAAATTTTACCGCTGAAAAAAAATGTCTTGAGTCTGCGCTTTTGCTCCAAAAATCGAAATTTTAGGTAAAATTTGTCATTTTTTGACATTTTTTCAAAAAAATTAAAAAATTCCTACAGAGTTGGTTAGTATTTAAAAGTGTTGCTTAGATCTTTATATTTATCTGCTTAACATATTTAAACTATAAAACAATATTTGTAGTCTGTATAATTGGAGCAAATCTGACAACTTTTTTTGAAAAATCAGCGTTAACCTCTCTTTTGGAGCATACAGCGAAATGTTGTTTTGAATGCATTTCTTACCTAGTTGCTTTCAAAACTACTGTGTATATAACTCATAGAGGTGGTTGCATTATCCCACCCGTCTCAACCATCCAATCATCTAAGCCCAGTGTTTTATTTATGTATTGAATTGTTATTTTTTTCCCGAAGACGAGTATAAGTTTTCTATATATCAAAGTAATTTATCTCTTTATATTCACTGACTTTGGGTGATTTGGATCATGCTAGTGTGACCTACTGCACGTATATTTTTATACCATGTATAACAAAAGAGAAGCTGAGCAATGTATTGCGTATGTTCTTAATTGAACCTATTCAGCAGTCTATTATCTTCATTAAAATTTCATGCAATTAGTACATTATGATTCGAAGCTTTGTTATCACAGCATTCTGTCAATCAATTACATTTTATATGCAATGATTTGCCTAAAAATTGATTGTATGAATTTAATTTCTAGTATGTCATCATTTATTGAACCTATTACATTGAATATATGCTGAGAAGCTAGCTGTTTAATATTATAACGATTGTCACAGAGGATTGCAAACAAAATTTGCAAAAACTACTTGTTGTAAAACAACAATATTTCTAAAGAAGTTTTAGTATGCTTTATGTCGTTTCCTGTGTTGTTCCGTAGTCTAGTAATTTCTAATAAGATTTTAGATCTATTATTTAGGTGTGTAGTACATTTGGTATAAAACATCTCGCGGTATAAACTTGGATTATACATTTTGTGAGTGAACATATAAACGCTGATTGACAATCTGTGCTTATATAAAGCGGACTTTATGAGCTATCTTTTGTGTGAGATGTTTTCTAAATTCTTATTCCCCATTCTTTCTGAGAAATAGCTTTCCTTACGAATTAGCTTTGAAATCTCCGACAGAAATTTCTAGTCTGTTCTGAGTATCTTTTTCTCAATTTGAGAAAATAATTTTACAAAGTAATTCTCTATTTTATAAAAAAAAAAAAAAAAATTGCAATAGGAAGTGAATAGTACGCAGACAAAGATTTTCCTTATTGATCCGGTGAATCCATGTAGCTTAGAACGTTTTATATCGACTTCTCAAATAATTGACGCAGAGGAAATTCACTGGAGTTGAAGTAGCGAATGATTCAATATTATACACAATTCTAAGCTTACCCCATGCAAAATGGTTCACAGTGACAAATAAAATTCTCCTAATTTTAAATGAGCACTTATAGTCGATTAGAATCCGTACATTCCCTCATAAAGTACTATGCATTATAATTTTATGCCCAGGACATTTCACCATCAAATGTTGTGAGGAAAAAGGGGATCTAAAAGTTAATAGGAAATTACCTAGATACGAAAACACTTAGAAAACGGCATAAAACTAATGCAAAAGAAAAAGTTATTTACAACAGCGGTTGCTTTACACATGGAGAACAAATTTTCATTGCAATTCTCTCTGACGATCACCATCACATGAAACAGCTCGCTTCTCAACATATAAAAAATGCAAAAGTAGAATAAATGATGGCATACTTATAGTTGAAATATCTGAAATAATCTTTGAAGCAAATCATTACGTAAAAAAAATACAATTGACTGAAAAAATGTTGTGGTAACAGAACTTCTAATCACTATTCATCAACTGAATGTAAGTTAGATAAATATAATAGATGGCCGAATAGATCCCTTTAATAATATTCCCGTGCATTACTCTGCTTGTCATTTTTTGTATAAACTGTAAAAATATACATGAAGATAGTTACAGTAGCATGTGGATGCAAAGAACAGATAAACAAGGTGGAAGCATCGAAAACATGCCAAATTTTTATAAAGAAAATCACAAATCAATGTATAAATAACACACTGTACTAAGATGATCGAATAGTTGGGCCGGGTGGTATAGGAAATATAGCCACCTCCACGACGCATGTCCAAGGTAGTTTTGAAAACAAGAGCTGTATTAAAAACAATTCGTTGTATGACCCAATAGAGTGATTTTGCTGTTTTCTTACTAAAAGTTGTCTGTTTTGCTCCAGCTATAGGGAATAAACATATTGTTTTATAGTTTAAATATGTTAAGCAGATAAATATAAAGGTCTAAGCAACACTTTTAAATACTAACCAGCTCTGTAGGAATTTTTTCATTTTTTTGAAAAAATGTCAAAAAATGACAAATTTTACCCAAAATTTCGATTTTTGGAGCAAAAGCGCAGACTCAAGCCATTTTTTTTCAGCGGTAAAATTTCACACAGTTGATGTACTAGTATAAAGGCAACTTTTGGCACCTACCCGTTTTTGATTTTCAAAAAAAAAATTTTTTCGCTCCACCCTAGTGTATATGTATAAAAAAATATTCACTAATAGCCTTGAAGAATTGGAAAATATACTAAAAGAGTTAGCAGAAGCTAGAATTATAAAGTGGTATTTTTTAAAAAACTGGGAAAAACAAAAGTGATGTTCAATTAATTTGCACCAAAAAAGAAAATCGTCTACAACAACATTGAAATTGCGCAGTTGTGTGTACGTTAGCAGGAAATATCATGGAACAACGCACCATGAATGAAACCAATGAAGAATAAGATACGGATGGAGTGCTTTTCAGAAGAACAATGTTATTCTGAAGAATAACATGCTTCTTTGAAAAGAAAGGTGTTAACCCTTTATCTACCGAATTATGAATTCATGGAAATTTTACATTCCAAAGCATTTTACGTAAATTGTTTAAACTAAATTAAAAGATTTACTTAATCATTTAATAGATTTTTGAAGGATTTTAGAAGAATTGAAGAATTTAGGTGGATTAATTAAATTTGAATTTGCAGGAATTTTGTGCAATATTTACAATCCCATTCAAATGTTTTATTTTAAATTGTTTTCTTAGTATTTTGTAGAATTATAAAACGTACAAACATGATGTTCTTACAATATAAATGTAGAAATATTTCTAAATTGAAAAATCCCCATCCTCCTCCTTCAGCACCAAGAAAGCTGAAGAGATACAAAGGCAAAAGAAATCATCCTTTTAAAAATATTTTTGTTTTGTGTAACCAATAATACTTTTGGAACAAAATAAAAAAATGTATTTGTAACTCATTATAAACTAAACAGTATTACAACTAATTGACGTATTAAAAGAATTTTATAAAAGGTACCGTAATTTCGGGTGTATAAGCCGCGGATCAAACAATTCTTTTTGGACCCAGAAATCTTATTTAGTGATTGAAGACAAATATTTACGGCGATCTCAGAAGTTATATTTGTTTTTTAAAAAATTCTGAGTCGAAAAAGAATTGTTTGACCCGCGGCTTATACACCCGAAATTACGGTAATTTTAATTGTACTTATAAGTACCGTCGGTAAATAAAGCGTTCAACCAATGTGCTTTGCCAAAAGCAGTGCTTTGAGGCATAAATACTAACTTATGGGGCGGAAACATAGACGCTAAAAAAACGGATGCTACGAAGATTACAAACAAAACAGCGAAGTGTGAAAATATGTTGTATGCTAGGCATAAATAGAAGAGATATAAAGAGAATAATCTGCATAAGAAATGGACAAAATTGAAAAATGAAAAGTGCTGGGTGCATTTCAAGAAGGTAAGATAATAGATGAAATACAGACACTCTACACTGGTATCCCAGAGATGTGAAATGGCCAACAAGACGACCTCAAGTAAGATGGATGACGAAATATGGCCGATGTTAATTGGATGACTAAACCACTAGACATGGAGGAGTAGAAAAATCTATCGCAGATCTATATCCAGCAGTGGATAAAATCGGTTGAAGATGATGATTATATATAAAATATATATGTAACTGATAGAAAATATGCTATGGTATTTAAAAATTCGAAATGCACATTATTTTTCAATACAAACAATAAAAATTGTAATCGTGTTTCATGAAATATATAATTAAAACATTGAAAGTATATTTTTTAAGCAACGGGTGCACATATGAGTATGCCTTCTTTTAAAAACTATAAATATGCCAGTTTACAAACTTGGGTTATGTTCCTAGCGATAAAAAATATTTATTTGAAATTCTGTTATTACAATAAAAAATTCTGTTGCCAATACTTCTAATTCTAGTCACTGAAAAAAAAATTACACTATTATTTTTAAATATCATATAAAGCCAAGAGCAGTGTGCTTTGAGGCATAAATACTAATGATTCCATGCAATGTTAAGTAATCATGTGACATTTTCACTTGCATTTATTCTTATATCTATAGAAATCCCAATATTAGATAATCTTGATAAGAATGAGATTGGACATTGATAAAATATCCATATTTTTTTTTTTTTTTTTTTTTTTTCAAAACTGATGGATCGCCACAGAACGGAATATGTTCACGTGGTGTTTAACACTTTTATTCGGTTAAAATCTTTAAAAAAAAAACATTTTATATCCCTTCAGAGAGTCATTCAAAACATAAATATAAGTGCATTTTCGCTTTAGTGAAAAATAATTTCAGGGTTCACACGGGTCCTGAAATTTTCAGACCAGGTAAATAAGTATTTTTTTTTTTTTTTTTTTTTTTTGGAAATCTATTTTTAACCCTCTCGGGTCCGGTGTACTATTAATAGTACACGTCTTTTCATCCAGTAATATTTTGTTTTAACAATTATTTTATTACTTTCTATACATAGAAATGATAGTATATGTCTATGCCTTTCTTATTAGGACTTCATTTATACTTTGACATTTAGTAATAATAATAATAATAATAATAATAATAATAATAATAATAATAATAATAATAATAATAATAATAATAATAATAATAATGAAAGTTTGCTTAATTCTCTTTGGACCGTTAACAATTCGTTTATTTTATACATATGTTTCACTTTTTATATTTTAATTATAGGTTACTTTTCTGAACGAGTCATGCATGATAAAACGCTAAAAATATTAGAAAGTTGTAATATAGGTTAAACCTTGTTGTAATACGATATTTTTCCAAATCTCTCAAAAACTCTTCCTTAATCTATTATCATATACATATGAATTGAATAGTACACAAAATAAATACATTCGTCGCATTACAGACAACGAGATAATCTTTAAACATCAGTTAGCCTATTTGAATAGCCTCGCTTAGCATCATTAAAATAAAAATATTTTGGTTCTCAAAATGGAAAAAAAAATCGGACCCGAAAGGGTTAAAACAAGGCGAAATTTAGCACGTTTAATCTAGATTTATTTTTCTATAAAAATAATACTGACATATAACCTGGAAAATAACGTTACCCATACAAACTATGAATTCTCTGATTTTTTTTTTTTTTTTTTTTTTTTTTTTTTTTTTTTAAGATCTTGCATGAATTATATCTTCTTTAATTATCGATATTCTGTACATAAAATTAAATTTCCAAAAAAAAAAAAAAAAAATATATATATATATATATATATATATATTAATATAATAATAGTAGCTCCCAGATTTTGTACTATTACTTTTCAATAGTTGTGGAAACTTAAGAAAAATGCTGTCTAACGTAAAATAAGCTATTTCCATATTCACAAATAAAGGATTAAACGGGTGAAAACTTTAAGCTACTTAGAATTGCAAAGTATTTTCGTAGCATTTTTCTTCTCAGAAACAATTCTTTCATTTCAGTAAATAATAACGAAACTACCTTTGTATTTATTCAGTGTTATCTTCAGTATTACGAGTATTTCAGCTTGTGTGTTAAAGACTTTGTTTTTAATCAGGTATTCGAAAGTTTTTCACTTCGTTTTTCTTGCTACAACAAATAGCAAACTGTTTTCGTTGCTTTGAAATATAAAAATAGATTTATTTGTTTATTACGTGTAAATATTTTATGTTTTGAAAAGTATTTCTTTGTCTTTTATAACCCTGGGAGCATTAATTTTCATCATAAATTTGAGTAAATTGTTTTTATTACACTGAAATTTTTCATACTCCGAAATAGCTTGGTGTTTAGTTTTCTTAAATGTATACATAAATTCTTTCATATATACTATCCAAAATGCACACCTTTGTGCTGATATTTTTTTATAAGATATAAATAATTGAATAAGCTAGAACAATAAGCTCGTGAACATGTTGTGACTTTATAAATATCATAAAACATATTTATTTCTTTACATTTTACAAACGGTTACTTACCAAATCTTAACGACATACACTGTAAAAAAAAAACTGTAAAAGTACTAAACATTTTCTAGGAAACTGGGATTCCAAGAACTATTCATGTAACGATAACAGGAAAAATCCATGAAATCGATTCTAAAACTTGAGTTTTTGTTGTTACCGTTACAGGAAAAGTTCTTGGAATTCCAGTTTCCTAGACAAAGTGCAGTGTCTTTATAGATTTTTTTTACAGTGTACCTTTATGCCATAATATGTATCACTTTTCAATAATGCATCTCTATGAAAATGTATTTTCTTTATTTGTCTCTTTATAAAATATCTCTTATTAAATAAAATTTCTTTTAAGACCAGTAAAATCTCTTTCAACTTATTTATATCAATTGATTCGTATCATAAACAATCTATATTTTTATAATGTACCATATAGAATGGGAAACAATAAATGAATTAGGAAAAACAAATGGTTAACCATGCGTAGTTATGCTTCTAAGCATGAAAATATACATGATTATAGGATACTAAACACACAAAATTTAGCTTCTATGTGAAAGCTTTATGAGGCTAAAATTCATTACTCTACAAATATAAAATAGGCAAATGAGCTCTTGATATCTGTTTGTGAACATGCCTGTGACTATCAAACCGAGTCAGTGTTGCCAGATGGGCTACTTTTTTTTAATTCAGATTCTTGATTGACACCACTTTTTTGAAATGGTAAAACCATTCTTATTTAATGACATATTAAATAAGGCAAAAATAAAGAGAATTTTATTGTTTCAATAAAGTGGTGCCAATCGAGAAATCAGAATTTAAAAAAAAAGTAGCCCACTAGCAACACTGAACCGAGTACAATGTTAATTCATGATTTCAATTCAGAAATGAAATCAAGATTAGACGGATTGTAAATATTTGATCTTTAATAGAAAAATACACTACAGTGCTATAACCAGGATGGATGCTCAGAACCAGTAACAGTGTAAGGTTCTTTTTTGCTCTTTGATTGATAGCAGACAATTGTCTGATAAGATAAGGCGAAAAAACTTTCAAAAATTACCGGTATTCGGAACATTTGGACACCCACCCTGTTTAAGCCACTGCACTAAAACTAAGAGACAAACAAACCGATGTTTCGTGGCACGGGAATCGAGTTTGCCCGTGTTCGTGGTGACCATGGAAGGCACAGCTCCGCGACTAATCCAAAAGGAGACTTCAATACTAAGATCTGAAGTATATCTTCTAGCTTATGATACAGTATTAGTAATCGGCTATTACTCTTACGATTAATTTCGAAATCGTCCACTGTTACTGTTGAGACCATTCGAACAAATTTTTTATGAATATTTCAAAATATTTTTATTAAAAAACCTAATTAAGATAAAAATTGATGTAACCAGTTAAATACCATTGTGGTTCAATCTCATAAAATATATATAATTTGTTGTAAAATGTATTTTGCTTGCCTATGTAATAAATCAAAATTTAGTTACTCTTATGACTAGAGTGTCACAAGAGTAACAAAATTTTGAATTAATATGTAGACAAGTAAAATCATTTTTGTCACAAATTAGATGTATATTATGTGAGTGGAAAACAATGCTATTTAACTTGTTACATCAATTTTTATCTTAATTATATTTTTTAATAAAAGAAATTAGGATTATTTATGAAAATTTGCCTGAATTGTCACAAAATTTCTGAATGGACGTTCCATTTTCCGGAAATTATAATTTGTGAACTATTGATAAATGTGAATCATTATTTAGTTTCGAATTTGACCAGTTAATTTGTGTCCACTCTCTATTTTTAAAATGTATCACCCATTGGAGTATCTGTTGAAAAAAAATGCGAATGCTTCCGATCCTCTCTCAATGTGTTAAAATAATATCACAACTTGCAATATATTTTCCGAAAACTATTATTTTACCCAAATATGTAGATTAAATCTTCCCTGAAAACTCATATATGCTTGTTAGTTAAAATCATAATCATATGTACAATCTGGTTTACTGTATCTAAATCATACTGCATTAACAAGACATATTATAGTGTTACAATTAAACAACTATATGTAACACTAACTGAAAGCGTGCCGTGTTTTTAACTCATTTCTTGATTCCTTTAGGCACTACAACTTTTAAAACGTATCTTAAGAAATCAAGGACTGCAAAATATGAAATCCCCCTATCTACAGTTAAATGTGGAAGCGTTTCTTAACTCATACCTTGTTTTTTTGTAACATTTTGAGAATAAAAATGTCATAATTACTAATATAATGCTAAAAAGAAATATCATAAATCAATCCAATCTTAGGGAACAAAACCGGGAGAGTTTTCTTAGATGATACCGTTATTATCTCAGATATTTCAAGCCTTGCGATTCCAGCCACGAATTATAGAATGCAAAAAACAGAAATGTCATAACCTATGAGAAAAACATTTACTGACACAAACTTTTATTTAAAAAACTGACAATTTACATTCTTAATTTATACACATTTTCAGTGGTAACTTACCATCTATTTATTATGCCTATTTTGTGTGACTTCAAATAATTAACTTTTATATGATTATAAATGATAAATATAAATAAGTAAATAAAATAAATCATCGACATTTTAACTTTGCAAGTATTTTTATCTGCAATCGCAATAAAAACAACCATTCAAAAATTGTATAACAAAGTTTTGCATAGTCTTATATAAATTACAAACTGCACAATTTTCTACAAAAATAGCAAAGCTTAAATCATTTTTTAAAGTGTGCTTTATGTTCTACACAAAGTCTGTTATTACTCTATAATTTGCATATCTGTAACAATTTTATAAAAGAAACCGTATCGAATTAATATGGTTTTCTATGAAAGTTTCTTAATTTTCTAGTTCTCCAATTTATTAGATCCCATGATAACCCTTAGCGGCGCAGTGGTTTCATAGATATACCACTTAATTTTAATTCCCAAACGCCACATTCGCATCGGAATTTTGTTTTAAAAAATTACGGTTTATTGAATGCTTGAAATATAGTGTTTTCTTATTTAAAAATAAAGTTGTTTTCAAATTCCGGTGTCAGTCATTAATTTCAACACTTAAGCAATGAATTTGCCCTGCGCCGCAAAGGGTTAAAAACACTGTAATCGATTTTAAACGAATTCCTTTCAAGATAAAACGTGTTTGCAGAGCATTCTAATTAATTAATAACAACCAAATATGTATTATGTTCTACACAGACTTTGTTTAACAACGGTATAATCTAAATAAAGTTTTAAAATATTTGTATCATGCTTTAACACATAGGTTGTTATTACTTAAGGCCGTTCATAATCGTAACAAATTTATAAAACTAACACTACCAAATAAATAGTATGGTCTCCGATAAAAGTTTCTCGACATTCTGTTTCATTATTATTAATAGGTCAGCTGTTAAAATTGTTGTAATCAATTTTAAACGAACTCATTCTAAGGATAAAATGTTTTCAACGCATCTCATGAAATCTATGATAATCAAATTGGTACATATTCTACGCATACTTTGTTCAACAACGGCATTACTATATCTGTATTATGTTCTCCATACGCAATTTGTTATTACTCGAGGCTATAAGTAACTGTAAAACGTTTATAAAACTAACAGTGTCGAATAAATATTATTTCCAATGAAAGTTTCTCAACTTTCTAGTTCATCGGTGTATTGGGTCAGTTGTTGAAAACATTATAATCAATTTTAAACCAACCCCTTCTAAAGATAAAACGTTAGCGGCACTATTCTCATTAATTCACAGCATACATCTCCTTGAAGATATCGGCATCTCCTTGAGATAAGTTTTTAAGTGGCGGCAAATATTAAACTGAAAGAATATTGTTTCTTTTGAATAGTATGTTGTTCAGATGCGTAATAAACTCTTCATATTTCTACGCTCTTATCGCGCCCCTAGAAAAGCCATTGCACCTTAAAAAACAATGTAAAGACTGTGTGAGTGACTAGAACATGATATAATTATCCACATCTAAGAATAAAATAACCATTTTAGACAGAAATTCGAAAAAAAAGTTAGCTATTTTGAAAACGTTTAGAAATTGTGATTCTAAGTTTTTCATTTACAGTTTCATTGAAGTTTATTTGATTTAACAATAAACATATTTTGTTTCTTTTTTTCTTTATTTTCTAGGAATATATGAACGAAGATTAAATAAACACTCAAAGCGTTATTTGTTTTAAAGTCGTCAAAGAATGGTATTTAAAATGCATAGTTTTGTGGCCTTTTTTTTCTTTGTTTGCTTGTTTTTAGTTTTTCAAACACACAAGCTATTTAAATAAAAGACAGCAGCTTAAAAACAATGTAAAGACTGTGTGATTGTGAATGTGATACTCCTAGAATATGATGTAATTATCCACATCTAAGAATAAAATAACCATTTTTGACAGAAATTCGAAAAAAAATAGCTATTTTGAAAACGTTTAGAAATTGTGCTTCTAAGTTTTTCATTTACAGCTTTATTGAAGTTTATTTGACTTAACAATAAACATATTTTGTTTTATTTTATTTTCTAGAAATACATAAACCAAGATTAAATAAACACTCAAAGCGTTATTTGTTTTAAAGTCGTTAAAGACTGGTATTTAAAATGCATGGTTTTGTGTCCTTTTTTTCTTTATTTGCTTGTTTTTAGTTTTTCAAACACACAACATATTAAAATAAAAAATTACACCTTGAAAACAATGTAAAGACTGTGTGAGTGACTAGAACATGATATAATTATCCACATCTAAGAATAAAATGACCATTTTAGACAGAAATTCGAAACAAAATAGCTATTTAAAAAACGTTTAGAAATTGCGTTTCTAAGTTTTTCATTTACAGTTTCATTAAAGTTTATTTGATTTGACAATAAAAAAAATTTTGTTTCTTTTTTTCTTTATTTTCTATGAACACATAAACAAAGATTAAATACGTACTCAAAGCGTTATTTGTTTTAAAGTCGCTAAAGGCTGGTGTTTAAAATGCATATTTATGTGGCCTTTTTTTCTTTGTTTGCTTGTTTTTAGCTTTGTTTGCTTCAAAATAATGTAACATAATTTTACCTTTTAATAAGTTAAGACACGATATTTGAAAAATCCTCTTTTTTGTAATTACTATCTATAGTCTCAAAAAATATTAAATTTACTTCTGTAACCCTATATAAGCAAATTGCCCTGTATGTTAGAATTGTATATCTACTGCTTAGTAAAACGCATCACACACTTAAAATTTCACTTTTAGCAATTTCCATCAATAATCGAAAATATAGTTGAATTATTTAGTTCAGTTCTGTACTGAATAACAATAGAATTTATATTCATCAGTTAATATAAAAAAAGACCTTAAAAACGCAAATAAAAGTTGAAACCCATTTCCAGCAAATATCGCGCAAAGATAGTACTGTAACCAAAATCTTCTGTGTGTCCCTGTAAATTAACGATAAATGCTATACACGTCATATTCCATAGCAAATATTTTATAGTGAACCTCTGTAATTTACATCGATTTACTAGAGTTAGGCACGGAAAGACAAACCGACCATTCAGATGGCCAGACAAACCAAAATGAAACCAAAATCACGTTTCAATTATGTTGGAAAGCGATAAAAAATCACAAAAGGCATAACAACTATGACGCTGCATGCACATTTGATAATAACAATAATATACAGGAGAGCCCCGCTAATCCGAACTAACTGGGGCCGGTGCCTGTTCGGATTAGAAAAAATTCATATTAAACGAAATTCCAATAGAAATCGAAGAAAAAAATGCGTTCTAAAAAGATTTGAGTTATAAGTACTAAGTAGTACCATAAACATCCTATAATCCAGCATCCTATGTTCCGGTCTTCTGGATAATCCGCCACGACTTTCTGAAAAAATATAGATTTTTTTGTATAATCATACCGTAAAATGGGATGAATAGGAACAGCGGGGTGAAAAGGAACGAAACTTCCCGGTCATACAAATAAATTCATTATAAATATATGTGATGATATTTTTAGTTGCCAATTTTTTTATAAGAAGGTGTCATTAAGATTTGGGAAATTCAGTTTTGACATGTTTGCACAACTACTGGGGTATGTAAAATAACTTCAAGAGGATCCTCAAAAACCTCATTTTTTCGACGTCTTCAAAACTTTGTATGTAACTACGGTATTTTTCATATTCTAAACCTAAGAGAGGGGATTTTTAATTAATGAAAGACCTGTAAACGATATTCTGTATTAAATTCTACTTATTTCTAAACTACATAATGAAAAAATGAAAAATGGCTTGTAACATGAGAGGTTTAAGATTTACGGGGTGAATCGAAACATGTTTTCTCTCATGGTTAATTTTTCTATACAGTAATAGTTTCGTGTAATATTTGAAAACATATGTATGAATATGTATGGTAACAATATTTTGTTTGTTCTAATTAATTGAAGAGTTTAAAGGTGCCAAGAAATTACTTAGTTAAACAAAAAAGTGAACGGCCAATCCAAGAGACATGGAGCACAGAATAAAATAAATTAAAAATAGCAAATTACTAAGAAAAATTGCCCAGAATTATTCTCTGACATCCACAACATTACACAAACATCTCAAAATGGAAAACCAATCAAAAAAGAGAGGGATATAAACAGTACTAAGGGCTGGGGATGACGGCGTATTAGTAGATCGTATTAATACATGCAGCAATTGTGGCTACTCAATAGATTCACTTACCCAATGACTGCTAGTAAAGGATAACACAGAACAGGGCTAAACTTGTATTAAATTCTACTTCTGTAATTCGAATATAATTTCTTAAAATAAATTTTATTTTTTCTTGATTTAAAAGTTGTTTTCTAATTTTTAAAAAGGCCTATCTTTGCTTGTATATAAAAAAAGTCTTGGTTTCACAGTAACTATGTCCTCCTATTCCTCCCGTATCATTATTACCTGCTTTTAATAACCCTATTAAAGTTTGAATCAGAATAAATAAAGATTATAGCATTTGTTCCGATTCACCCCTATCTGCGGGTTGAATCGGAACACCATTAAAAAAATAAATAATATATATATAAACAGTAACAATATTTCGTTTTTGCTTAAAAATTAAAGAACAAAGCAAGACCGAAGTTTCTAGTAGAAAAATTAAAAAATTAAAAAATCAGTTGTTGCTTTTTTAAACGTTAAAGTTGAAAAGTTTTCCGATTCACCCCATTTTACGGTATCTGATGTTTATAACTATTTATTGGACCTTCAGAAAGGGGGTTTAAATAACAATCCTACAAAAGGTTCAAAATCACATATCTATAAACAGCTCAGTCACCACGTCCATGAGAGGAGGGGGGGGGGGGGGGTTATAAGTAATTTGCGAAATCAAACTATCAAAAGGAAAAATAAATCTTTATCATCTGAATTAAGTACTTTTTGCATTTTAGAAAATAATCGTATAATGACTGGCAAACAAACTTATATTCGAGATTTTTTTTAAGATTGCTTCTATGAGTAGGCATACATTGCACGTTTTAATTTTATATTCGTGTACTTATGTTGTACTTTTACATTATTTATTTATTTTATTCCGTTCAAAAGGTTTAAAGAATGATAAACATGCTTCGCTGCCATTTTCGGTTAACTATAAGTTCTACATGTTTTTACCGGCAATCATCGTGTGATCCGGAAAATTTCGAGATGCGGCGTGCTTCAAGTCCAGAACAAAAATCAAGTCGAAATATATCAAGTCGAAAATAAAATCAGTTTGGATTAACCGGAATTTTGGATTAGCGGGATTCTGTTGTATTTCATAATTTCATAAATATCGCTAAAACATGCCCTTAATATAAATAAAAGGTAGTTAAAACGTTCTGATTTACTGTTTCTGTTTCACAATTCAACATGTTGCTAAAATCTAAAACTTGAAGAAATTGTATCCTACACATGGGTATAAATTATATGTAAAAAGTGTCTGAATTACTAAACTTAGCTAGAACAATTTATATAAAAACCTTTGAAATTTTATACAGTGCAAAAGAAAAAACGAGAATTGATACATGAAAAACTTTTAGAACTAAATTCTTTGAAATAAAATTAAATTTAGCACCTTTTAGAGTAAATTTGCAACACTGATTGTAATCCTACCAAAGAAAACGTGATATAAATAATTGTATCCTGAAATTCTAAGATAAAATTTACTAGTCTATAACCTTTATGTACTTAAACACACTAGAACAACAAAACAACCTAAACCCTTTTATGGAAGGCTTCAATCCTCTCTTGTAAGTAATTAGAGGGCAAGAGTTAAAAAAACAAATGGACACTATCATGTCATTCTGAAAGATAAATCTTTTGACACATAACCTCATCCTCAATAAATTACTTCTAGAAATACATCTTATAAGAACGAAGAGGTGTACTTCCTCGAAAGCCAAAGGTTTGGACAAATCCATCTCTGATATGACAGCATCTCAGTTTGCAAAAATCTTTTCCTTTTGCTCATTATTTTTGTTTACATGTTGCAGCTGTGCCTTTCGTATTCTGGTATAAAGCACGTGGCTTTTATTTCATGGAAGTGTCTCCGCTTCTGAGAAAATGACAGCAATCTTATAACGAAGAAGAAGAAATAATCTAAGAGTTTTTTCCCTCTTTGAAGCATTAAAAAAAAGACGTTTTACGCACAACAAGTTATGTATGGAATTCGCATTCATTCATAATAGTTCTTGTTTACATCGCGTCTTTGATTCTTCTAATTATTCGTACGGATATATATCTATGCATAAAAATGGTTTAAAAATACCGTTCCATGAGTAATTAAGTAATAGCTGTAAAAAAAATTTTTTTTTTTTCAAGAGGATATCAGCAATTTTGTACTAACAGTTTGCTAATATGTCTATTTATGTTCGCTTTTTTTTCTCTTTTGAACATAGAACATTTAAATTTTTTCTGTCGCAATTGGAGCAACATTATATCAATGATCAAATGAACATTTCCGTTGAAAGGATTTTCCGAGTTATATTCCCATGTCTTACATTTATATCTTGGAAATATGATACCACTTATTTTCTGGATCAGTGGGAGATTTTAGAAAATAATCAAGATTTATTTGTGCCTAATTTTTAGGGAAATATTAATTTAGCATTGACCAACTGAACGAAAACTTTGCTAAAAGACATTAAAAGAACGTTAAAGGTAAAATTACATTTATTTTAAGCACTGAATGTTTCTTTTTGGTATAAGTCATTAACGCTAATAAAAAATAAGACTGTTAATTAAAACAACCAATACTTAATAGAAAATACTACACAAAATAATTTTTGTTTCCTTCCTCCCTATTTTTATAAGTAAATTTCTTAAGGAGTCAGGTATTTTTGAGAATGTCCAAAAAACAATAATTTATTTAACAGCTTATATTAAAATCAGATTTCCAAGAAACATTTTAAAAGAAACCCCATGCAAAATTCCGCTTTAGATGAGAAGTTATGTCCAAAAGAGGAAAAATTACATTTATTTTAAGCACTAAATGTTTCTTTTCTGTATAAGTTATCATCGCTAGTAGAAAATAAGTCTGTAAATAAAAGCAACCAATATTTAATATAAAATACTACATAAGATAATTTTCGTCCCCCCCTCCCATTAAAGTAAAGTTCTTAAGCAGTCAGGTACTTTTGAGAGTATCCAGAATACAATTTTTTATTTAATAAATTATATTAAAATTTGATTCTGAAGAAACATTTAAAAAAGTTAAAATTAAATAAAGATATTCAAAATGCAAGATTAAAGTCTTCTTTAGACATCACTTTAAAAGAAAGCGTAATTCGGTGATTCTTTATGTTTTACGAATTATTATTTATTTATTTATTTATTTTATTTATTTTTTTATTATTTATTTATTTATTTATTTATTTATTTATTTATTTTTGCTTTATTACATCATTACATTCAATTTTTGTTCCCATTGTTGGTTTGTTTTTTAGCACTTTCCAACAAAGTTGAAAAGTGCTTATGCATTAGGTTTGTCTGGCCGTCTGTCCGTCTGGCCGGATGGCCGTCTGTCCGCGCTCTAACTCCCGTAAATATACTCGGATTGCTATGAAATTTTTATACGTTATTGAGGTTTACCCTAGCACGAACCCTATTGAAAATGAAGTATTTACCATGATTAGTTTATCTACAGAGAGAATCAAAATTTTCCCATTACATTACGGCCTATGGGGAAAAATCGTTAATATACTCGGATTGCCATGAAATTTTAGGACGTTACTAACGTTTACGCTAGCACGAACCCTATTGAAAATGAAGTTTCTATTATGATTAGCTTATCTACAGCGCGAATCAAAAATTTTCCATTACATTACGGCCCATGGGGAAAAATCGTTAATATACTCGGATTGCCATGAAATTTTAGGACGTTATTGACATTTATCCTAGCACAAGTCCTATCAAAAATGAAGTTTCTACCATGATTAGTTTATCTACAGGGCGAATCAAAAGTTTCCTATTACATTACGGCCTATGGGGAAAAATCGTTGCAAAGGAGTTTTAAAGATGTTATACCCTGTCAAACATATTAAAATATGCATTCTATAAAATATAAGGTGAAAATGTAGCTATTATTCATTTACAGGGCCACACAAAAGAATTCCATTAGATAATGGTAAAAGGGGGAATTGTGTGTGACATATTTTAAATATATTAAGCTTTTTCATGTATAATAAAATTGATATATGTCACTGAAGCTTAATATAAATTATACGCTACTGTCTTGCATAATATGAAGTACATAGCATTTACAGGGCCATACAAAAGATTTCAAATAGTATATTCTTTCCGAAGTACCGTATATGTGTCCGATTATGGCTGATGGAGGGATAAAATGCATTTTAATTATGATATTCGCGTTTATATTTCGCTAAATATATGCACATTATATGGTGTGTATAAATGTTATAGTTGATATACAGGGCTACCCAAAAGAGCTCACCAACGTTACTGAATATGAGCGTGAATTATTTAAACGTGATTCTTAAATAAGCTATGCATTTTTACGCTGAGCTGCATTCAATTTACTGAGAAATGTTTGCAGAATATAGATAAAGGGATATACAGGGCCACGCAAAGAATTCGGTACATGGACGTCTATGAATGATGATTTATGAGAATGTGATTTCAGTTGTTTTAAAAGTGTTTTAGTTTACAATAAATTTTAGCCTAATGCTGACGTGTAATAAAGGTACAATGTAAACTACAGGTCTGAACAAAAGTATTCAAGTATGTTCCCATCTAATAGTATGAATTGCTGAAAAAGAAAGTTCAAGCTACTGGGTATTTTCTTGCTAAGCTAAATTTTCTTATTATATGAACTGAAATATGAAGTACAGGGCTGTTCTAATGTACTGGAATACATATTTGGGTATATTTGGCTATACACTATTATTTCCCTAAATAACAAAGTTTTGTTAAAGATTTCATCAAGTGTTGGAAAGTGCTTCATAATCTATGCTTAACGCATGATTTTTCTTACTTGTTCTCTTTTTCGTTAAAAACACAAATAATCCATAATTTTCATGAAAAGAGTAAAATTTCAATACTTTTAAAGCAAAACCTTCTACGTATAATGAAATAAATGCTCGGCTTTCTTAAACTTATGTCAACCGTTCGTCTAGCGATATGTCCAGTTTATGTGCCATACAAAAGAAACTTTAAAAACTCTTGAAAAACCTTCATTCTGTCACGGTCCTCTATAAGGGTTATCTATGTAAAAGACAAACACTGTATGAGTGAGTCACTTGGCAGTTTTTGACACATTTTGCTATGGTTTAAAACGTCACATCAAAAATCCTTTGTCAAAAAACCCAAATGTTGCATTTCAAAAGAAACACTGCTTATAAAGGTAAATATATTTTCAGCACGTGTATTGTGTCTATATGTAATACATACTAAAAGAGATTAAAGAATAACATATTTATCGCTTTTTCATTTTTTTATATTAAAAAAAGATAGAAAAGCAATTTAAATCTCAAAAAAGAGACGTTTAAGTCGCTGTAACTCTTTTGAACAAAAAGGGTTCTACGGCCGACGGCTCTAAGCTGCTTTTTAACCAAATTGTTGAGAAATGAGTGCCTTCAAAAAAGGTCTTTTTCAAAGCCAAATGACCCAAATACTTCTTCCATTTGAGAATAATATGAAAATTTATGTGTCTACTCTATTTAAGAGTGCTACTATCTTGTTAAAATATGTCCAACACTTTTAAAGGTTTTAACGTTGCTCTAAAAAAAAACTATAACAACTAATCCCTCCGGTAAACTTATAACGTTTTAAAATGACTACTACTAGCCAAGTAAAAAGACTGAATTTATTCAGTGGTGCGTTTTGTGCAAATATAGATCAGTTACTTCATGTACATAAGAATTCGAAATTTTTCAAAAGATGAAATCTACCATACTAGACACTGATCGTGTAAGACTTAGTTATCAAGTAATTTGAATTGCAAAGAACATTTTTACAAATGCTTGAAACATTTTTTTTTTTTTTTGTAATATTAGTCTTAGTCCAATGCTACTACCTTCTCAAGCGTAACTGTACCATGTTTATCTATGTCGATGATGCTCACTATGTAGTCCGCGAGTCGCAGAATGCAAAATTACCATTTTTTTCATATAACAGAATTCTTCGCCCTATTTTATACCATAGTGTCTGTCATTAACCACCTAACTGATTTGCCCGTACGTCGTACGGGCAAGAAGAGTTTGCTTGATTCATCACTAAAGCTTTTTGACGCCATTGAAATTTTTAAATAAAATTTCATACAATTTAATGGCTGAAGTGTTTAGACTAAATATTACGAATATTGTAGCTTACAAAAAGTGATGTATATCCCTTATTTCAATTTATTTACGCAAATAAAAGGAATCAGTTCTTTTTTTACTTACAATAAATTGAAAATATGTTGTAACACCATTTTTTTAAGCTAAAATATTCTTAATATTTAGTCTAATCATCTGTGCCATTAAATAGTAAGAATTTGTATTTTAAAAAATTAGTGGTGTCAAAAGTCTTTAATTGATGGATCAAACAAAAACTTCTTGCCCGTACGACGTACGGGCAAATCAGTTAAGTGGTTAAGCGGATAAAAAAGAATATCACCTGATGCAAGTAGCGGTGTGCGAATACTTTTCACAAAAAGTAGTGAGTCACACTGGTCTAACTGATTATTCAAAAATTAATATATTATAAAAGGTCTATGACGTCAAAATTAGGGGGTTTTATTGAACATTTTATAGTTTGTGTCTGTTTCAATAGGGCGATATATAGCTCCTAAGCTTTTTTTAACCTACAAAACCATAAAAGTAGCAATTCGCAATTGAATGGTGCAACTTTGCTACAATTTGATAATAAAATAGATTATTTTTACTGACGGTAAGCCCTTAGCTAATAATAATTATGTTATTATATTGAGTTGTATATATTATTCTCTCAGGGATTATGCTCATAAAGACAAACAGCAAGTCAAACCAACCGAACATACAAACGCTTCTCAACTATGTTAAAAAAACAAGCAAAACAAAATAAAACCTTAACTGAACCTTGAAGTAATTTATGTTCTTTCGGTTGCTTGTGAAAATCTAAAGTGCCTGCTCCTTTCAGCGCTTACATTCAAAGTAAATTATACTTTGAGAAGCAAAAGAAAAAGTATTTATACAGAAAAGACATTTCTAATACTTTTTTTTTTGACTTAGCTTAAAATAATACACAGAATTATGAATAATGGTAAAATGAGGCAAATAAGAAACTTTCTCCATTAAAGCCTCTTCTTCGGGATATAAATCAAGCCTTTTTGGATTTAAGAAAACAGACTGTAAGGAAATATGTCGCAGAAAAGAAACTGTTACGTAAATTACAAAAATACAGTGTTGAAACATAATCTTTCGACTCTGTTCTTCGACGAGAATGTAGACGCTGTATTGTAAGTTAGCAAAGAAACATAAAATCCTTCAAAGGAATTTGGAATTTGTTTTCAAATCATAAATTTATTAACATTGTCACATAACTTATTCCTTTAATTAGATCTCTTTCGATATCCTCTTAAGTAATTGGTCTCTGTAGAATTTACAGAAAGTATAATTAACTAAGGTACGATTGTAAATAAATTGAGAATTTCATATCATTAAAAAAATAGTCTATTGCCTAAATTTTAAAGTAACAAAATCCTGAAGTAACTGCAAAGTAGATAATGAAAATGACATGATGTACAAAATACAATCATAATTATTCCCAGAAATCATGCAGTATATCATACTTGTATAAAATTGGAGTTTTTTAAGTACATTTTAACTGAAGCTAAATAGTTTATTTTTGTAAATTCTGAAAACTAAAGCAATATTTTGTGGATTGCCGTACTTTCTAATTAACACGTAAAATACTGTAAAATAGCACGTGTTTTTAACTTTACATAAAGTAAATTAAGTTATTTGTGAATATTTCGAGTTAATTTTATGATTCGAAATGCTGTTTTATTTTTATAGAGAATTTTTTTTTACTGTATGATAGCATATATTCCGGGATGCGAGTGCTGCGCCATAATTGACAACTGAGTACATTTTAATCACTATAGTTGAATTACATTCTTTGTTTTATTAAATATCTGAAATCGTGTCATTTAATAAGGCGATAAATACTATTAAAATTTAATGGTACCAAAGAGTCATTTGTTGTGAAATGTTTGCATCTCTGAATATAAATCATGTAATCTTGATTTCGACTCTGTTTTGAAGTAAGAATGCAGACTTTGTAAAATAAGTTGGCAAAAAAACATAAAACCCGTCAAAAAAATCGAAATTAGTTTCAAGTCAAAAATTTATTAACCTTTTCACGTAACTTAATACGTTAATTAGATGTCTTTCTATACTTCTTTAAGTAATTGTGCTCTCTGGAGTTTACTGACAGAGTAATTAATCCCTTGAGGGGCAAAGCACTTCTGTTCCTAAAATGTTCAAATTATTAATTGACACCGGGATTCATAAACAAATTTATATGATATCAAGTAAAAGCTGTTTTTCACGTACATTGTAAAAAACAAAATTTAATACTAAAATTCCGGTGCCAATGTGGCTTAAGGGAATTAAAATTAAGTGGTATATATAATATACCGGTGCCCTTCAAGGGGTTAACTAAAATACGACTGTAAATAAATCTAGAATTCCTAATCTTTAAAACATAAGCTTATTACCTAAATTTTAAAGTAATTAAACTCAAAATATAGCTAATAAATGTGTAAGGGTGTCATAAAGTTTCAATTACAGATGATTGTTTTTATGTTCTATTCGCACCACAATTTAAAAAAAACACATTTCGTAATATATTTCGCTTTAAAATTTTCTCAAAATTTATGTAAAAGACTTTTATTTTGAAAAAGTGATCAGGGATAGCATTAAAAAAATATTCGCCTGTAATTGAAACTTTACAATACCCCCACGTATATCATGGTGTACAGATTACAATCACAAATAAAGTCTTAAAACATACAATATGTTACACTAGCGTAAATTTGAAGATTTGTTTTTTCAAAAATGAGTATAAAAATTATTTTAATCCTATGTTAAGAGCACGGGTGACATATGTCACACATGGCATTTCAAAAGTTTGAAAAGTTTCTATTTTTTATTTCCTTTCTCCGATTTTCTTCTTCTCGTTCATATTTGTTTTATTCTTAAACAGTTGTAATTTTTTAATGCAACTTTCGAATATGTGCTGCGTTGTAATAGAATGTTGCTTTATTACTACTTTTTTATAAAGTACAAAACTGACTTATTGAAAATGGATGACATATGTCCCTCACGCTACTAAATGCATAACATTCGTGCGCCTAACGCAGGGTTAATAGATTTTGAAAATTAAGTAAATTTTGATCGATTTATTATCCTTTTATTTTTATGAAAATTAATGGCACCTTCTGATTAATTCGCAAAATGTCATAAAAGAGTGGGGGTTTTTTTCTACTTTAGTAAATAAATGAAATTATGTGTGTATAGATAAAGTTTTGTATAAAAAAGTGCGTAATTAACTACGACTTTAATTAAATTAACGATTTTAATTAAATTATGAGTTTCTATTGAAAAATAAGTTTATTCACTAAATTTAAAATTAATTAAACTCCGCATTAACTGTGAAGTGTAGACACTAAAAAAAGTAATTCGACGCACATGATACTATTATAATTAAACTCGGAAAACTTGCAGCATATCATACTTGCATAAAATTGGAGAATGTTTTATTTTTGCACGACACTCCGAAATAACATAATTTTACCATTCATACAATTAGATATATAAGAAGGAAAATATAAAAAAACACATTATAGAAAAATAGATACAAAGTTTTAAGTATTAGAAAACTGCACATTATATAATATATATGTGGTGGGATACATTATATCCTACTTAATTTTAACTAAGATTCGCGTTAGAAAGTTTTAAAATAAAATTTTCCTCTTATAATTTTGGTGAAACAAATACTGTAATATTGCTTTTTCTCATTATGAAATTATTTTTTTCCAAATTTTCGGTGGGAAATTAACATTACGGAAACATAATTGCTTGCCCTTGAGTTAATGATAAAGAAAGTTTTTCGAAATTATAAGGTAATGCGGATGCCCGTACAATGTACGGGCATCCATACTCCAATCATAATTTATTATTCTCACTAGTAATATTTATTGTAAATTTGCATTATTTAATCCAAGCATTTTTATGATTCAATAAGCAAAAATTTCTGTTTTTAAAAACCAGAGATAAAAGATCAAAAATTCTATAAAAGACATGAAAAAAAATAGACATTATTTGAAAGTTTTTTTTTCAAAGATATTGATCAGTTAAGTCATTATGAAACTTTTGTTTTTTTAACAGTACAATGTCAATATACCTAACGAATTTTTCTAACAGCTATTAATTTCATAGTATTACAGCAAAAATTGAAGTTTTGTTTAATAACAATTTTCCAGCTGTTTTATATTAAACATCTGAACTATTTCCATTTATTGGACTAAGCGTGCTAGTTTTGTGTTTTATTTGATTTATATTATAAACAAATTCATAAGCAAACGAAACTTTTTTCATTTATGTAGTATTTCTTTGTGTTTTCTGTTTAAATAACATCGCCTCTTCACTTTTCCCCATACTTGTGAGAAAATGTAATTAAAAATGTTTATCTTACAAACGTTAATGAAATATTAGCGAAAAAATATTTGTATACATTTCTACATCATAATTAATCTGAGCATTATTTAACCGAAAATAATCATTTCGCCATTTTTCTGGAGTTTTTTTTTTTCTTTTTGTCTTTCAAATATACTATTTTCTTTTTACTAAACTGTGAGCTATTTGTTTTGAACTTTTGCCCAACATTTATTATTTGCAAGTTAAAAAGCAAACAAAAAGTTATTTTAGTGATGTTTCCTTTTTTGATTTAAGAGATATTTCCTTTTAACATTTGCCAAAAAGAACAATGAAAAAGTTTGCTTCGTAGACAATAATTGAATTAATAAAATTATTGATGTAATTAGGCAACATATGTTTAATATCACTTAATGAAAAAAAATATATTATGTTATTTTCCTCACAAATTATCAGCCAAATATTTTTTAGCATCAGTTTTAAATCATGTTTCGTTAAATTAAAGCAAACAAAAGGATATTTATTTTTTGAAAAACTTTTTTTTTATTTTTAAACTTTTCAAAACTTTTTCCATGTTTACTTTTTAACCATAATCCTATATTATTGCATGAAAATTTTAGTGTATCGATTATAAATATCTGAAAATATTTACATAAATCTTAAAACAATGCCGTTCAAAAATATGTCTTATTAAAAAATTTTCAAGTTTTAGAATATATAATAAGCATTTTTAATACAACAAATAACAAATAATAAATTACAATATTTTTAATTGTATTATTTTTTCTTTTTTTTTTTTAGAATTAACATTAATTTGAATTTCACATTTTCTTAATCCAAAAGCAAACTAAAGGTTATTTATTTAAAAAAATTCTTTATACTTTTGAAAAGTTTCTGCATTATTTGTTTACACACTTTTAACGTGTTGACTCAAAATTTCCTTTCTGCACTCTACAGTGGCTCGGAATTCTAGCATCACGCTAGTGCGATTGGGAATTTCATAACTTAACCCATTAACGCCCGAATTATTTTCTTCGTTAAAATTTAAATTTTTGATTTCCCACCACTTTTAAAAGAAGAGTAATTTTTATCTTATTTTATCAAGAAATTTGTCTCGTGAAAGAAAGTATGTATATTTATCTTTGTATTTTCTAGGATGAAAAGCATTTTCTTAGAGTTTAGAGATCTAAAAATATGTCACTGGTCATTAATGGGTCAAAGTGTGGTTCTGATTTATTGAAATATAGTGATAGTGAAATATAACACATGATTTCTATTCCAAGTTTAAACCTTTAATGCCAGTGGAACAATACGTTTTAGAAATTGTATAATTCAGAGAATCAGTACCGCCCCCTGAATACTAGACCTGAGACTGACACAAAGATGGTGGCTACAGAAGGCGGGATTTTTTTCAGCGTTTATACTGTCGTTAATGACTCGTACCAATAACATTTTAAAGTTTCTTCCGATTTATTTTTCTGAAATTTAACAAGCAAAGAAATCTTTTACAAAATACTATTTATCTAAGTCCTAGGGAGCGTACATACGTTAAAATAAAGCCGCCTTCGACAACCGCAATTTTTGTGTAGGCGGTCAGGCCTAGTATTCAGGGTGCGGTGGAATCGGAATGCACACAAAAAATCGAAATAGTACATTTCGGTTTATTTAATAACGAAATGCCTGTTATGAAACGTAGCAAAAATTTCTGCATTAAAATTTTGGTGCGAATACAAAACATGTCAATAAAACTATCCACTAAATCGGATATACTAAAATTATAGTAGTTTCTCTAATGTCCATAGTAGCATTTATGCTACCATGGTCATTAAAAGGTTATAAAAAAGAGGAATATTAGAAGGTGAGGAATCGAACTGTAATATTCATTTTCATAAGAAATATCATTTCGTTAATGAAAAATGTAAATTAATAAAAGCATATTTTTTTTTAAATGCCAAAATTTGAAATTTTGATCGGCGCGAATTCGCAACAATGTGTTGAGCTCACGCATTAAAACTAGACCCAACCTTATTTTTTCACCCTTATCCTGTATTTTGGTTCAAAAACCTTTAGCAATTAACTTAAAATGTCAGAAAATACAGCGTTTTTCAAAAAAAAATGTACGTAATTTATTCGCTAATATCCGGCATGTCATCCGTTAACTAACTTGGAATATTATCAGAAACCAGACTAAGCTTTGAGCAAAGAAAATTTACCCTAAAGTATTACTGCAAGTACGAAAACATAGCTGAAGTGCAAAGAGAGTTTATAAAAACATTTCAAACAGTTTCCTAAGTGCCAAATATAATTGCTAGTATTAGATATTTAATTTGGGGCAGAGGAAACTGTTCGAAAGTTTCGCAAGCTGTGGCATAACCAGGATGGGTATCCAAAACCAGTAATATTGTAAGGTTTTCTCCTTGATTCATAGCAGAAAATTTTCTGGTTAGTTAAGGCGAAGAGAAATTTATTCATATATTATCAGTATTCAGAGCACCTGGGAACCCACCCTGGTTACGCCGCCAGTAACTTTCGGGAAGACCATGGTCATCAACAAACATCACAGAAATGCTATTAGAAATGTATGGCGGATCAAACAAATCTGCACTGTAGAAGCAATTCCGTTCAAATACAATTAATAAATTGTATTAGTTGTTCAAGAAGCGGTCATGCATATATGGGATATTCCAAAATAGTTGTTTTTGAGCTTTGGGTCGTCGTCGAATAACACATCAGAAAGCATTCTGGCAAAATTTTACTGAAATATGTTGAAAATATCGAATTTAAAGATTTTTTTTATATCTTTCCGATACATACAAAATTAACGAAGTATCAATTAAAGTTTATTTGTGCTTTTATATAACAAATATAAATATGATGCATTAAAACATTGTGTGCAATTTCCCTCGTCTTTCTATTTCCAATTCCCGTACTTGACTCATTGCTTCCTGTTTATTAAATTGTCCATAATCCCTCCTCTACTAATCATAGAAATGAAATTAACACTAGAACGGCGATGAGGAGTCATTTTGACTCGTATTAACCCTTTCCGGCACGGGCAAAATCTGTTAGTAAAATGAGAAATTATCAACTGGCACCGGAATTCAAACGATTTTTTTAGATATTTTGAATTCCTTAATTTAAGCTTTTATTGTAAAAGCAAAATTTTACTAAAATATTATTGGTGCCGATTGTGAGTTTGGTATTAAAATTAGGTATCCCAGACCGGGCACAGTGTGCCGGAAAGGGTTAAACGTTTACATATCGGTTCGAACCAAAAATTTTCTCAGAAAATAACAGAAATACATATTGCGCAAAAATAAGTTAAATAAGTTATGTAGTTTTAAATGAAAATTCCGGTGTAAAATATTTTTAATAAACTTGAGTAAAATCTCTCGCCGTTCTAATTATAAAACAAATTTACAATTGTATAAGATTGCTTTTTCAAAATAAAATAAAACGGATTTCAAAAATTTTCGCAAAAACGGCTATTTTTATGTAGACAGATACCTTAAAGTTCAACAGTTTTAACGTGCACATATATTTTTCACACACAAGTATACAATTTTCAATAGTACTTGAACTTACGTATTTCATGTCATATTAGTGATAGAGTTAATTATTCAACCGCAGCGGTAATGTAATCATTTTTTTTAATTGAAAGACATATGAGGACCCCAGAAACCAAGGGATATAAGTGACAAAATTGAAAAAAATAAACTAAGTACACAGATGACCTAAAAATGTGCTTTTTTCATTTCAGGTAAAGAAGTATAAGTGATTTTCTTATTATTTGCTGAGTTATAAAGGCAAACCACTTTTTTCGAAAAACAAAAAATATTGATTAATTATACATTTAAAGAAAATTATACTTTATTTTTTAACAGTTATTGAAATAAGAGTTCAAAGACCAGAATGCAACAAGCAGAAATTTTCTGTTTCAATTCACTCAATTGTTATTTATGCTCCAATTTAACATCACTTATCTTTAAACTCAATTTACTCCAAATCGAAATTTTGTCACTTGTACCCCTTGGCTTCTGGGGTCCTCATATAACATATATAAGTAGCCTCTTCAGTGGAGTAACCAGGGTGGGTTCACAAGTGCTCATAATACCGGTAATTTTTGAAAGTTCTGTTCGCCTTAACTAACCATAAAGTTTTCTTTTATATCCTGTTCGCACTGAAAAAGTTAAGTCACTTGAAATTTTTTGAAGCGGTCGTACCCGAAATCAAGATTCTCACTCGAGCAAGTTTCTTAAACTCACGTAAACTTTGATACTCTCTTAACTACGAGTTGAGTGGAAATGTGCCTTCTGAATATTTAATTATTATTTCTGAATTTCAGAATATTTAATTCTGATTATTAAATTACTGGATTTGAGTCCTACAAATAAGTATAAACTATTTCAAGTTGTTATTTGTATACCTCAGTTGCTTAACACGTATGTTTGTGGGGGGTTTTTTGCAACCAAATGCCGAAAATGGAAATGTTCAACCTGTTATTTCCTCCCGCAAAAGAAATTGAGAGCATCACGAAATTAATTTTTCAATTGAAATATGGCACATAATTGCTGTGTAAACAAAAATGAAGTTAGAAGTTGCAATTACAAATTTTAGAACTCATGCGCATGTCCAGGTGTAACTTTGGTCAAGGTAAGTCATTTACAATGTTTAATTTAATGCGAACAAGTGAAGCCTAATTCCGGGGATCCCGCTTCAAAAAATTTAAGTGATTTGAAGTTAAGTGACTCAACTATCTTAGTGCGAAAAGGCATTATGAATAAATTAAAAGAAAGCCTTACAATATTACTGGTTTCGGTATCCACCCTGGTTACACCACTGCTCTTTTTATCTGGTATCAATTATTTTTCTTTAGCTTGATTAAAATTCTGCGCCATTCTAATGTTTAAAAAATTTATAATCGTATAAGTTTGCTTTTTCAAGTAAAAAAAAAAAAAAAAAAAAAAAAAAGACTTTTGAAAATTTCCACAAACATTTTAATGTAGGCAAATACTTTAAAGTTCTACAGTTTTAACATTCACATATATTTTCCGCACACAAATGTACGATTTTCAATGATACTTGAACTTGCGAATTTTATATCATTAGTGCTAGACGCTAATCGTTCAACCGCAGTGGTAAAATTTTTGTTAAAAGACAATTACAATTTTGAAAATAACAATTTTGAGAATTAGCTTCTTTTTATATAATTCCAAAATTTATAATTAAATACGATTTTCAGCAATATTCGTTAAATTACGGATGTAAAACTTATTTTTCCTAAAACAATAAAACCGAAGCTAAAGTGATGAATCAAATATCTTAATTACAATTAGATTAAGACGAGTATTTAATTACGTGATATCATCAGCGATTTCTGGTAACTAAGCAACGCTAGAGATAAACCTGTTTTATAAAGAAAATATGTTGAAATCTGCTGTAATAGATATTTTCGATTTAAATTATTCTGGAATAAGATTTGAAGATTGTTTCAGGTATCAAATTACACATTCGAATATGATGTGTGGCGTCTTTTCTGATGACATTATTCCTAGAATCGTAGATTTACCATTATTTATTCCCTTTTGTGGCAGAAATTAGAAGACTGAAATACTCTACGGATATAGAATGCACTGCACACCCATCAAAGTGAATTTGTCTTGCACTGCCAAACTTTGTAAACTAATAATTCAATAAATACCTTTCAAACTTTAAATAAAAATGGAATTGAAATTACAATAAAAGAATCAATGTATTTCTGTTATACAAAGTGTTCTTTATTATCGATTCCAATAGGTTATTCATAAACCGTTAGATTTAGAGTGTACTAAAAAAAAGATTAGGGGAAGACACGACTGAGACGCTACTTTCACTCACAATAATTTTACTCGAACAGTTTATACTTATTTTTAATATGTAACTAAATTTTATCCAAGTGTTTAAATATACTTTAATTTATGTATTTGATAAAACTGTGTAAGAACTTCACACAAATTAGAAGTGTTTGAGTTTTTTATAGAACTATAAGGAAAAAGAACTGACTTATTCTTAAAATACTGAAGTTCCAACTGTAATTGTTTTCGTAGGGGTTCATTACCACGTTGAAAGCTTCCATTAGTTAATTTAAGTGGAAAGTTTCTCTTTCTCAAACAGCCTCATTAATGAAAAATTTCAATCAGAAATAATGGCAAAAACTGATATTCATCTTTACTGGTTTGTTTGTTTGTTTGTATGTCGGCCAATTATCTTCGCTATGGGATATAGGCCCTATGGGGTGGGATGTCCTCCGTGGGGGGGGGTCTTTCTAAGGGAACCTAACAAGTATTTACGCAAGGTTTGAAGAAAACCAGGGAAAACTCCAAACGGTTAGGCCGACGATCGCAATTGGGTTCGAACCCAGCACCTACCGTCTACCAGTTTGGAGGTCAGAACCTCGCGGCCACTGGTGGGGCCATCTTTACTGGTATAAGTTTACTTCGGTGATAGCAGTTCCGACACATTGTGACAACTAAGACAACCTATTGTCTGTATCAATGAAAAGATTATAGTGCTTGTGAAAATCGACACCAGTAAAAAGAAATGGAATTTTTTTACCATATTTGTGAATGAAATTTCTCATCAATAAAGCCGTTTAAATTAGAAAAACATTTCTATTTAAATTTATTGGAATATTTTCAATAGCAGTAATTGCTAATACGGCTAAAAGAGATGGCTGTCATCTTGCGAAAACCTCCTTGGATTTTTCACTCGCAACTGCTAGATAATACACTTAGTACAAGAGCCGACAGCACGAAAACCTATGCTATCGAGCACAAAAAAGCCTTTATTTTATGGAAGAGTAGTAATAGGGGAATCTAATGATCTATGTCTGCCGGAAGTGAAGTGGTGCATAAGCCATAACTTAACACCACTAGTGGCTCACTCGTAGGCTTATCATTGTGTTTTTCTGCTACCAATTTTCCATGTTTTCATACCTTTGATTGTACGACAAACACAATGTTAAATCTACGAATAAACCACTAGCGGTATTAATTTTTGGCTTATGCACCACTATCGCAAACATGGATCATTAGATTCCCCTATTACCGTAATTTCGGGTGTATAAGCCGCAGCTCAAACAATTCTTTTACGACCCAGAATTTTTTAAGAAACAAATGTAACTAGTTAGATCGCCGTAAATATTTATCTTCAATCACTAAATAAAATTTCTGGGTCCAAAAAGAATTGTTTTATCCGCGGCTTATACACCCGAAATTACGGTACTAATCTTCCATAAAATAAAGTGTTTTTTTTTTCTTCTGCTCGATAAAATTGATTTTTGTGCTGTCGGCTGTTGTACTAACTATATATCTCCACCTCTTTATTCATAACTCCATTAACCCCTTAACTGCCCTGGACGATATATAAGTCTCGCTCAAATAAATGCAAATTTCTGAAATTAACTATCGAACAACCACTTTTTTGAGTTAAAAATTTTGCTTTATTAACAAAAAGAAACTTTTACGATTAAATAAAGGAAAGATTATTTCCCGAAATTTGTGGTGGCAAATTTTTTTAGCAAAAAAGGTTGAGGATTCTTTTCTTAAAGCTTCGGCAGTTAAGGGATTAAGTTTTTTTTAGCTCACCGAAAGCTTGCACTTTTCAGTAAACAAGGACATTAACTTCTAAAGTTCTCGAAAATTTTCGATAAAAATTTTTTTGATGGTAGAATATAAATATAAGGTCATATGAGGCAGACAGTTTTAAAAAATTTTAGTTTCAGAAATTCTCTCTCTGGAAAATTGTCATTTCTCTGAAATAAAATGTCTTAGTCGCAGAATAAAACTGTCTTCCATAAGTCTTGAGCGCAATCCAGTGAATATTGATCAAAAATTTCATCAAAATCGGTCCGGTAGTTTCCGAGAAAACGCATCTTAAATCTCAAATATTTCACATAGGATTGCACCCGACTACAAATACTCATGGCCTTTAATATAGCTTTTTTTCACTCATATAGCTTTTTAAAATATACTAAATTAAAATTTTTATACGACCCCTGGGTCCTATAAGTTATTTTAATAAATACTTTCGCTTACGTCTAGCAAATAAAAGAATTTCTTTTCTAAATGGCCAAAACTGATGGCGTTGTGACACTTTCAATTTTATTAACACTTCGGACTCCGGTGCCTCGTACACAAATTTTATTCGATTAGCACCATTTTTTTTAAAGAACTTTCCTTGAAGTAGACAATTTCAAAAATTCTCTGATTAAATAAGGAAAATTTTATTTTCCTTTATTACTGGTGCCAAAAACAAATTTTGGAAGGAAAGATCATGTCTCCGCATCGGAGACAACGAAGTGCCAATGGTTAATATCCAACAATTTCTCGCGTTAAAAAACGAAAAAAAGACGAATTTTTAATAACGGAAAATGCTAAAAATTTATTCGAACTTTTTTAAACTCTACCTCTAAAACTGAAGGTTTGGGGATTAACTATTACACAATCATAAGAGGAGACACCTTGCTATAACAACTATCCATTACAATGATCATTTGACTATAACGACCATCATTCATAAAATCCCAATATCCATATATGTTTTACATCAAATTCAACAACCGATTTGACCAAACATTTTTCTATAACGGCCTCTTTCAACTTCTGCCAGTAATTGCTTGAACTCGCTTAGGTTAACAAAAACAAAATTTCCTTTCTTTCTTAAAATAAATTTATTAAATCACAAGTAGCATTCTTTCTTGATTCATCACTGAAAACTATTCCAAAATCTTATTAATACCGTCCATACTTGTTTAAAATACGTTATATTTGATAACGAATTAATTTATATGAGGATTGAGGACATGAGTTTCATCCAGAAAATTAAATTTTGGGAAATCCCGAAAAACCCTTGACTGCGTCTATTGGTTCTCATTCTAAAGCAACATCTTACAATGCCAGAAATACACGATAAAACTATTTTTTTTTCATATTGTAAAATTTTTCCGATGTAGATTCACCAATAGGATGTATTGATAGAAAAAACGCGATTTTTTTTATTTTTGGATAAAGCGAGATTTGAAACTCACGTCCTCAAATGTATCCATTATTCTGAGAAAAACATCTTAGCTAAACTAGTAATAATCAATAAAGTCATAAAAATTTCTGAGCTATATTCTGATTGACTAAGATTTGTAAGATTCAAACCCATGTTTATCTGCTTATGGCACCTTTCTTTATACACTAGAAAATTATTTTTTTAGTGATCTCAATATTTCTACATAAAAAGGCAATCAATGATTTTTACGGGGGGGGGAGGGGCGGGGGGGGTTCGTAATAAATAATTGTTATCCATTTATACAATTCTTTCCTGATATTTCTAAATTTGGTTACTTCAAATGATATCATAAATATAAGATTTTTAGAGATTTAAAATTTAACGCAGTTTTTTTTTTTTTTTTTTTTTTAGAAAGCTTTTTTATAAAAATTATTTTAATTACAACTAAACTAATAATATTTTGACATTAAGGTCTACGTGTAATTATTTTGTTCATTTTTAATTTTAATTTTAATTTTTTTCATAATTGACATAATGTATAAAAATAAAGATGCGTACTTTTCTTTCTTGGAAGTTCTAAGCAGTCTATCACTACAATTAACGAAAAGAAAATTTCTGTTTAATGGGGTCCGGGGCACATTTTAAAATCATTTTTATATATTGAGTTAAAATTTTGATTGGTTTTTTTTTTTTTTTTTTTTTTTTTTTTTTTTTTTTGTGGTAGTTAACCATATTATTTGTAAACGAAATCACATGATAAAATTTCTCATATTTGTTTAAAAATTTATTAAAAAGGTGAGGTAATAAAAATCGTTATAACTCAAAATATTCTTTGTAGATTTTTTTTTACTTTTAAATAAATAGGAATATCTAAATTTTAAGTTTGATTCAACATTTTTAAAAATATTTTTTTTTAATTAAAAATATTTAAAATTAAAATTTCAAAAAGAATTATGTAACTTTTATTTAAAAAATCATATTTTAAAAAATAAATATCTTTTCTTCAAATTTTCTGAATCAAAATTAAAGTAAAATAATCAAAAAAGACATATTACAAGTTTTTTTCTTGAGTTATAGTAATTTAAATCCGAGAAATTGTGAAAAACCTCATCAGGGAAAAAAAAAAAACGCATTTTCAGAAGAAGTCATTTACACAGCAATCATTGCTTGAAAGTTTGATTTTGAAAACAAACCAAAACAAAAAATAATAATGTTCCCTCTTCTAATTAAAGTAGAAACATGATTTAAATGTCATTTTAAGCATTGAAAAAAACAGAGAAATGGGATAATTTCTCTTTAATGCGATTTTTTTTAAAGAAAATTTGAAGATATTTGTGTTCCGGATTCCCTTAATATTTAAATTGCAGACTTCGTAGTCACCTCGTTTAATCTCAAACCTTGCAATATTTTTCTGGAAATTAACAAACCAAGAAATTCTATAAAAAATTGGGGTAAAATGAAACGCAGTTTGAAAAGAACAATCATTTTCCAAACTCCCATTATAATGTCCCATTATAATACCTTTCATTATAATGGCAATTTCTGTAATAATTAGGGGGCCATCATAATGAGCGTCTTCTGTTAATATTCTTAACTGATTATATTAAAAATAATTTTAAAAAGAAAGAAGCTTAAAACAAGAAAGACATGCAAACAATTTTTAATGTAATTTATACGAGAGTTGATAATTTTAAAATCAGTACCTTTCTGCAGCTGCACCTTTCACGTTGATAGACACAACAAAGAATCTGCTTTGAATGCGTTCGATATAGATGACTAGAGTTGCAGGAAGCTTTCGTCGAACGTAACACAAATATAAACAAGGTATATCTTTAGTCAAAGCATTTTCCTTTTAGGCAAATCTCCTACATTTAAAAGAAAATTATGCTATTCAGTTTAAAGAGAAACTGTAACAAGAAATTTCACAGAAACGCAGATAATTTAATAATTTGAGGTAAAAATCGGAAAAAAAGTCGAAAATTTTCTGATGGATTTTAGCAACATGTCAGCGCACTAAATATTTTGGAAATTGTGCAAGTCCGAAAATTTGAAGCATGCAAAAATGTAATTTAAAATTTATTATCTAAGTACACGAGAATAGAATATGCACAGATTTCTGGAGCTCATTGTTTATATTTTCCTCTGACAACAATTGTCGAGGAAAACATTTTAAAGGAATTTTATTTTTAGAAACAAAATTTAAGCCAAAAAAAAAGAAATAAACAAACAAAAGAAAAAAGAAATTAGGATTAAATAATAATTTATATTCCCATTAATAGTTTTTCATACTTCGACTAATAAGTTCATTTTACCGTAGTTATTCACTATTTAAAACTGTTTCGGAATCTTGTCAACAATGCAAAATACAATATTTAGATAATTAAACACGTGTTTTACATAAACACGTTTGTTTGTATACAAAAGCGATGGTTTACTAAAAAAAAAAAAAAAAAAAAAAAAAAAAACTTTACAGGTCAGTTGGGATATTTAAGATGTTAATGGAGAATGGGCTTTATGGGAGAATAAAAGGTCTTTTGACGATAAGAAGTGAAGATATTTAACTAAGTGAAGCCACCAGTTGTCTGAAGTATGCTCTTGAAGTACTCGAAACATTTTCTCTGAATCCTGTCCGTTATTCTTTTGATTAGCTCTTGATTTTAAGATTTTAAGAAGTTGCTGTATTATTTTCAAAGAAAAGTTGTTCTAATAATGGCTTCTTAAATTTTAAATACGTACTGATTTCTTTAGCTTTACCTTGAATTTTCATTGTTACTAAAAAACAAATATAAAGAAAAGCGAATACAATAGAGCAATGCAGCAGCTTTGTCAACATTTTTAGCCTACGTTAGTCGTGCGAAGAAACTTGAACACTAATGTTAAATCTATAAGAGAAATCGTTACAGATTTCTGGCTTACATATTAACATTTTCAAATTATTTTTTTCTGTCTCTGATACCTGAAATTGATGTCTAACATTAGATTTTTATTGTTGTTGTTGTTGTTGTTGTTTTCGGTGGGGAGCTACAACTCTGATATATATATATACTGTAGCGCCAAATTTTGAAAAATGTTGGGTGTGCACAAAATATTTTGAATAAATAACATATTTTTTCCCTTGAAAAGAAAGACGGAGAAGGAGTGAGCAACTAAAAATGATAATTTGAAGTTAAATTGTGTTTTTTCTAATGAAACTACAAATTATAATTTTATTAAATTATATTCAAATAAGTTCTTCCTTATAAATACATTAATATTTGTTATAAATATCATTGAAATTGCTAATTATTGAAAGTTGTTGAAAATTAAAAACTAAATGTCAAGAAAAACGCCTACATTTTAGTCAGCTAAGCGCTTTATCAATTCAAGACATTAAATAAGTGATCAAGAGATTCGTTTTTGAGAGAAAGCTAAATATACATAGCTGAAGGGACTTTCAGTGCTTCTGTAAGTTTAATGGATGTCCTTACTATTTTTCAAACAGAATTATTTTGAGAACGTCATCAAAACCAAATTCCATTTCAGCATTAAAATAAATAATGAAATAATGAAATAAATCAATTGAAACTGGGTGGAGGGAAAAGATCAATTATTGGGTGGGCTATTATAAGTTGGTGCCACTATATATATATCTCTATGTATATATATATCCAGATACTTTCGCTCTTAGAACCAGTTAGAATTGGTTCTAAAAGCATAATTGTCCTCGTACAAAACTATCTGAAACCAAAATCGAAAAAGTAGGGTAACATCCCCAGTAATTGGCACATTAAGGATTTGTCTTTAAACTTACTTCTATTTTCATTACCAAGAAATAAAATATTTACTTTCAAATATTTTTAAATCAAAGAGTGCATATCTGTGCATCTATTTTGCCCACTAAAAGCAAAAAATATTTTAAAAGGTATTTAAAATTATATATATACATATATAAAGTTGCTGTAATCACCAGTAATTGGCACTTAGACTTTTACACAATTAAAGTAACCCTTTTCAACTAAACAAAACTGTTGTCGATTAAAATTTAAAATATACAATAAATCAGATAATAATAAATTGAAATTCATGCCTTTCTTAAGCGAGAAAAGAAGCATTTGCAAGAAAAAAGGCTAATTTGATACAAGCCATACTTGTTTCTCTTTCCTATGCACTATTGTCATCTAGCAGCATAAATCAAAGTTATAATCTGTAAAGTAAATGAGCATATAACTGGTATATGGTCTTGCATTTTTAAAAAACTGGATATAAATCTTATTTTAGGACACTTTTGTAGGATGTGCCAATCACTGGTGCCTTCCAATTACTGGGGATGTTACCCTACTAATGCGCAACGATGAATGTCTTTACGACAAGATAGGGAGACTTTACGAGCAGTTTCAACCCAAAAGAAGACTATTCGTGAAATTGCAAGAACTTTATCAGTTCTTGTTACGAGATCTACTGTTACTATTCACATACAGGCAAGCAAAATTCACAAATATCTTTAAAAGTGCCGGACTCCTATGCCGAAGGTGCATCATGGAAAGGCTTGCTTTCTTTGACGTAAAAAACACGTCTTGGACAAATGAATTGTTAAGTGTTTCTTCAGTGAAGAAAATAAATTCAATATGAACAGCCCTCATGGCTCGAATACTATTGGCATAATCTCCGACGAGAATCTCGCGAGCTGATTAGTCTAAAACAAGAAGAGGGTTCTCTCATGGTGTGGGGCGGGTTTTGTTTTAACCTTCCTACCCTGTTCAAATTTTACTCAATCTTGGTAAAAACATTTCACACCAGAATTGTTATTTAAAACATTTTAATGTATTTAATTGACTTATTTCTCTGAATCTGTTATTTAACTTTCTTTATAAAAAAAAGTTCTGGTTCGAATCGTATAAAACAAATTATAGATATGGGTCGATTAGAACCATTCAGGGTAGGAAGGTTAATAAAACAACGGATATTGTTATTTTTTATGGTCGACAATGCTCTGGGGATTATCAAAACGTCCTCTTAAAATCAATTTATTTTCATTTGGATACATCTTGGGTAATAAAACTGTAAATTTTACAGGACAATGCGTCGATTTACATTTGCCACTTAACAATAGCTTAGTTTAAGCATAATCTAATTGCTGTTATAGACTGAACAGCAATCAGCCCAGACATAAATCAAATTAAAAACATTTGGGGAATACTTGCACATGATGTGTGTGCTCTTAGTCGTCAATTTTCTATAATTCAGCAATTAAATTAACATGTAGAGTAGAGTAGGTTCTCTTTACAGTCACACATCCTCGCAACACTGGTTCTAAGTATAGTTGATAGTGTTTTCACGATATTCAAAGGAACAGATATAAAGTTTGAATTTAAACTCAAAATACTCGAAAAGTCCATATATTTTCAGGACAAACTACTTTTATTTTTATTTTTTTTTACTGAAATTCTATAAAACTGATACTGTATTTCTTTTAAAGATAGAAAACCAACGGTTATAAATGCACAAATAAAGTATGAGAAGGTAGCAAACAGCTGTTTCGAATCTACTATCGAGATTCTTCATCAGTGCAAAACTCAGCGAGCTAGAAAAAGCAAAACTGAGCAAAGAGACAGAAAGACACAGGCTTATATACCCGCTACGGGAACGATCCCGCCTAAAGAAAAGCAACCAATGAGAAGAAAGCAGCCTGAACAACTAGGTGAACAAGTAGCGACATCTACCGGAGAACAAACAAAACTAAAACTAAAAAGCGAGGGACGGGCTTTCCTAAAAGGGAAGGATTCTATCTCTTTGCTGAGTTTTGCACTGATGAAGAATCTCGATAGTAGATTCGAAACAGCTGTTTGCTACCTTCTCATACTTTATTTGTGCATTTATAATCGTTGGTTTTCTATCTTTAAACATTTTTGCACAAAGGCTGTATTTGCTATTTTACTGTATTTCTTTGTTGTAATAAACTTTTATTATGATTCCATATGCTTTTTTTTTCGGGATTATTACTTGACTTTTGAGCTATTATTGCAAAAAATCGATTGAGATTTTTTTTTTGGGGGGGGGGGGGGGGTCAACTGCAGCCATCTCACATTTTTTGACTGTTCTTGATCAGTTACAGCTCTCTTATTCGCCAAATTCATGGCACATAATGAAAATTATAGTGTTTTTAGGTATGTGCAAGATGTGACACACGGTACAGTGAAGGGTTAAGCCTTTGCGTTTCAGAGTTCCATTACGTGGAACACCCAATTTGATTCCAAATGCCACAATGACACCAGAATTCTGGTATAGATATTTTCCGTTTATAATGTATCGGAAAAATAGATTTTTCGTATTTTCAAATACATTTGTACATAAATTCCGTTTTCAATCAGTCATTTCAACATTTTCGCAATGAAAAAGGCCTGCAGCGGAAAAAATTAAGCTGGTGCTATTATGAACTCAATGAAATAAAAATAAAAATGTAAACAAAATACTTTCACTTAAATTTTCTCGAATTTTAATTTTTGTTTCGTAACATCTTTATTCTCTCGTGTCTTCAAATGTTTTTATAATGTTCGTGCGGTTCCTGAAATTTCCAGACCAGAAAATTCTCCTGCATCATTATTTTCCTATAGAGAATTTCTCCTTCACCCCTTAGGGACGAGCGACACATATGCGTGCCGCAAAAAGGCTTAATGATCCTTGTTTATCCCCACCAGTAAAATTTTACTGTAAAATTTGCCTTATTTAATCGGAGCATTTTCTAGCTATAATATTTCATAAATTTCTGTTTTTAAAAACTGTTTCCAAAAACATTTAACATTTCACAAAAAGCTCCCGTTGCGAAGGGGTTAAATAAGGCGAAATTATGCGCGCTTGAAATAGATTTATTTTCTTTATAAAAAAAAACTGATAATTTACCTGGAAAATAACGGTACCCATACAAACCATGTTCTAAATATGAATCAACAAAGTACATGTAGTGTTACTTTAGTAGCAGGCTACAATATCTCCACCAGAGAAAATGAAAACAGAGTATCAACCATAGAGTATCATACATCATCATGCTTTGATTTAGATATTAATCGAAAACATTTTCTATTTGGATTACTGACCTGAATTGGAATTTTTTTAGAAAATCAATCTGCATTAAACCAGGCAAACACGAATCGGAAGTTCTTTGAAAGCCGTAATGCCAAATAGAATTACAAAAATATCGTAACATAAATTTAAAATCGCATTTTATATGTACCATATTTTCAAACGCATAAAGTGTATTTCGTAAAATACTCTTGCCTCAATGTTATAAATGTCTGCTATTATCTGCGGCTCTGTGCTGTAGTGCAACCTCAGTACTATAAATGTCGGCTATTACCTGTGGCTCAGTGCTAGCCTCAGTGCTATAAATGTCTGCTATTACCTGCAGCTAATTGATGGCTTTTGTTTAGTCTGATAATTTATATGTTTACAGTTAACTCCTTCAACGAAAGCTGAATATACCGGGATCTCTAGCTGAAAATCTATTCCTAATTACCATAAACATGCAATTTCCAACAAAGCTACTAATCCAACATCATTCGACTAGTATACAACATTACGTAAAATAGTATTAATAGCTTGTTTATTTCTATTGCAATTTGAAACTAGATAATTAAATAAAAATGCATCATTTAATGTCTGTGTCTACTGTGAAAAAAAAAATACCACATTCATCTAGAATGTATTAGTAGTCATTTTCTAAGTCTCTTATCTAGAAATATAGATTTCCGAGTTTTGCGAATAGGGTAAACAACTAAGCTAAATAAACTAAATGATCTAAAATTTCTAATCTCTTGTTTTCTAGGTGACGAAACCATAGTGAGTCGTTTCAGTTGCGAGTAATTATCGCTTAATTTCTGGAATGGTTCCATAAGCTAGAATTATAGTTATTAAAAGTAACATATTGTATTCGCATCGATTTGCAGAGATTTTTGAATAAATTTGACAACGAGAACGTAGATAAACGCTCTTGAATTCTAGTAGGAAACTCTAGAATTCTCTATCAAACAGAACTAGAAATTATAGAAATGACATGGAGCTATTTTTTTTTCTAGACCCACAATTTAGATTATAGATGCCAGAACCATATTTTTTCTCAGTGTTATCATTCGCTTTATTGAGGGCTATTTCCATGAGTACTTGTAGTGTAAGTCACAGGCTACGATTTTTGGCTACCAGTATTATAGAACGAAAAAAATGTGATTAATTTTATTGGCACATTCTCATTAATTGAAAAAGGCCAAGCAGACTTTTCGAAAATAACGGTGGCTAACAAGCATAGCAATTTATAAGTTATGTGACTTACACTACAGAACCCATGGAATTAGCCTGAGAAGAGAAAGGGTTAAATGATTTATGAAATGAAATACAAATGAAATCATACATTGAATTTCTATAGTAAAAGCCTGGGTTCTTTTTAGACACAAAATAGTACAGAAAATGGATTATTTTCTCAATCAGATTGCTAAATTATACAGAAAAGTGCGGAAAAGTACAATCTATTATTTCTTCACAACTTCAAATTTTCTTCACAGAAACCAATTTGGTCCGATTGTTAGGTAAAACAATACAGTAATTAATGTTTAAATACTTCCGGGTTTTTTTTTTTTTTAAAGATACTCTCCTTAAAAGAAAATAAAATCCTTAGTGTTTTATTTTCTCTTTTAGTGAATCTGAAGAAAATTTCATCTGGCTAACAAAGGAACATTTGCTGTTTTATTTTGCTTTATTCTTATCCTTTCATCAATTGGCTAGAAAGATAAAAAATTGTCGTTCATAAAAAAAAAATCAAGAAATTCAATCGCCCTCCCAAATAACTGAAGTTCATTCATGCTTACACTGTAAAAAGATAGATATTTCTTAATTACGTAATATGTACTATATTCACGAACGAAGATATACAGGATAGTTCAAATTAAAGTATCCCTGTTTGGGACACCCTAGCGAGTGAAGCAATGGATGTAACGTCTTTAAATTTGCAAGATATACATATCAGAGCATGGGAAACTGATTGGTGCAATAAAATTTTTAGTTCAAACAAGGGGATAATAAGGCGCTGCCATTGGTTTAAGATAAGAAAAATATAACATGACCAAGGGTGTAAACATTTTGGTGCCAATGGGCTGATTCCCATCAATAATTTTTTAAGTAATATTCGTTTAATTTTATTAGTAACACTCCGATTAATTTTATTAGCATTCTTATTAAGCGAAGAATGCTAAAAATTTAACGGTAGGAATTGGACCATTTTTGCCTAAATTTTAACACTTTTGAATATGACGCAACCAATAAAAAACAACATACGTGGTGTCAGTAATTAACTTTATCATTGCATTTTCTACACACAAACTGGCGATCCTAAAATACTGTTAGCGACAGCGCAAACAAAAGGCACGTGAATGGTAACACAAAGCACACAAAATTTTCACAGGTCAGATTCAATATGTCCACTTTGCTTCAACGCCAAAACGTGAAACCGTGTCACCGCATGATCCACAGTGGCGTATAACCTATCGCGGCCGATGCTGCGCACTTGCAAAAGGATCTGGTTCTTCAAATCCTCCAGATTTCCTATGTTTCCTCTGTAATCTTTATCTTTGAGGTATTCCCAAAGCCAAAAATCATAGGGGGTCAAGTCAGGTGAACGTGGAGGTCATCTTGTAGGAAATGCACGGCTGATGATGCGATCCTCCCTAAATCCCATCTCAGCAATTTTTATACGTCACGTCCAATTTGAGGAGACGCGCCATCTTGTTGGAATATTGTTGTAACGAGGCACCCACGCCGCTGGAGTTCTGGGATCATCACACTTTGCAAGATGTCCCGATTATGTGCTGCAGTTACGGAACAGGCTTTTGGTCCCTGAAGAGTGATTTAGGGAAGAGTGAAACTTAACAATTTGGATTAATTAATTACCGTAATTTCGGGTGTATAAGCCGCGGCTCAAACAATTCTTTTTGGACCCAGAAATCTTATTTAGTGATTGGACACAAATATTTACGGCGATCTAAGTAGTAACATTCATTTTTAAAAAAATTCTGGGTCGAAAAAGAATTGTTTGATCCGCGGCTTATACACCCGAAATTACGGTAATTAAAAGATAAAGTGCTTTGAAAGGAATATTAAACGAAACCTTCTGTGCGATCTTTGATCACACTTATCCAAATGTTCTAAAACTGCCAAAATATTGCTTTGTTCGAAATATTTCTAGATATACACATCCTGATACTGATTTAGTCAACGTTCACCCAATATTACATCAAGATTTAGAAACTATTACGTCATTATTAGTCTTCTAACACCAAAAAGGTTTATGCGGAGAACTTTTTTCACACTTTTTTTTAAAGAGATTTCTGTTTGTCTCTAAAAAGGTAAAAGAAAGTTCTCCTTTCCAATAGGAATTTACAAATTTACAAATTCTGTACTTATAATATAATTTTTAGATAATTGTACAAAATTACAGACAAGCGTGGCAAACTAACTGAAGTAAACAATAAAACAATACTTGGTGCGCTTTATACAAGTAATTCCTTTAAATATTTTATCACCAGATAATCACGTGTAAAATTTTCTAGTCTGTTTGTTTACAACTCTCATTGACTAGATAAGTCTCAAAAATTGTAAAAGATAAATTTTTTGAGCGCATTTTAGAGAACGAAAGCAGATAGCGTGTGAAACTAAATGGAAAGAAGTATTTTTCATTTAAGTAAAGCAAACTTATTTTTTAAGTATATAATTTCTCGGAAAGTCATAGGTGAGAAAATCTAGTAACTCAAGGAACATTTCAAAATAACATTTTTTGTGATTTAAGAACGAAATCGCACAAAATTATTTTTTAATATTAAACAGTGGTGAAATGTAAAAATAAAACATAAAAAAGGTCGAAATTGGAATTGTGTTTCACAATTAACTAAAAATATAAAAAGTCGAAATTGGAATTGTGTTTCATAATTAACTAAAAATTCTTTTTATTTGTTTTTTCACTTTTATTAACTGACATCTTTCCGTATTTTTTTTGTATTAAAATTTCATAGCTGATTATTTCTTTTAACCCTTTATATCCTAACGATACTTTTAACCTTCGTATAAAGGTGTTCATTTCGAATGTACATCATTTCAAATACGCAGTACTTCCAAGTTCCTACCAATTTTTTAATTCAGAAAATATTCTTTTATTTAATTGGAACATTTGAGCAATTTAACAGAACAACAATTGTAACAACAATAGTGGTGTGCAAAACATTGCAGACTCATGCTTTGCACTGAATATGGATTTTGGGTCTAAAAAGACTCGAACACCTTAGCAGGGTTAAGTACCATTAACAAGATTCTCACTTGGTCTTTTTTTAATGCCACATTTACAGGGATGCAAAAATCTAGGCACCAGCTAGCAGTCTCTCACCACTAAAATTTAAAAGTTTTCTTCGCTTAAAATTTACCGTAATTTCGGGTGCATAAGCCGCGGGTCAAACAATTCTTTTTCGACCCAGAATTTTTTAAGAGATAAAAATAACTACTTAGATCGCCGTAAATATTTGTCTTCAATCACTAAATAAGATTTCTAGGTCCAAAAAGAATTGTTTGATCCGCGGCTTATACACCCGAAATTACGGTAATAGCATTCTTACAAGAGTTTTATACGAAATATAATACGAAAATTAACGCAAGTTTTAGTGGTGAGAGTCTGCCTGCTGGCGCCTAGATTTTTGCACCCCTGCACATTTATTTAAAGAAAGATCTTTATAAATTTCAAAAGAGCATACCACGAACAGCGTCTGTCTTGCGACTGTTACAGAAACTTACCAAGATTTTTTTTATTTTTTAATTACTGGTTTTCAAAAAAACGGACCAACTAGTGAGAGCCTTACATTAAAAAAAACTCAATGTAAAATTGACTTAACCCTTTCAAGGGCGGAGGTTCACTTTGGACCACTTAATTTTAATTCCTAAATACCACATTGATACCAGACTATTGGAATGAAAAATTTCCTTTTGTTAAGAAAGTGAATAAAAGCATTTTCTTATTTTGAAATAATTTTTTGTTGCTGTTGTTGTTAAATTTGATATCATTCGCTCATTTCAGCATTTTACGAATAGAAGTTCATCTCGCCCCTGACAGAGTTATTTCTTCAACTAATAAAAGTAGATTAACTTTTCATGCAAAACAATTTGTTTATTCATATTTAGAAAGAGTAGTAAAACAGTCAAAGCTAAATATTTTTTAACCCTTTGTGGCGCGGAGCAAATTCCATTGATAAAAGTTTTGAAATTAATGAATGACACCAAAACTTGAAAACTAATTTATTTGTTAAAAAATTAATAAAAATAAAAATTAAAAATAAAGCTATATTTAACCCCTTGTGGCGCGGTGGTTTCATAGATATACCACTTAATTTTAATTCCCAAAAGCCACATTGGCACGGGAATTTTGTTTAAAGAAATTAATGGTTTATTGAATTCGTGAAATATAGCTTTTTCTTATTTACAAATAAAGATGTTTTCAAATTCCGGTGTCAGTCATTAATTTCAACACTTAAGCCATGAATTTGTCCTGAGCCGCAAAGGGTTAACACGCATTTTTAAGACCATTTGTATGAGGATAAGTTTTAAACATTTATGATTTCATCTGTAACATAATTTTAACGTTGTCCATTAAGTTTCTAATAATTTTACCATTACAAAAATAATTATACTATTTCAGTTGTTTTGCATCTCTTCCAAGATTTTGTAAATTATCTTAAAATTTATAATTTAAAAAACTTAACACGTTCGCTGCCGCTTACGTGAAAATGTGATGATAGTTAATGCCGCACTGTAGAAGTTGATTTTTCCCAGAAGCCGATTTACTTTTTATAACAAAGAATCAGTAAAGGATTTTCCCGCGCCAGCGAGCGACTGGCTATTGGACATCACCCCATATCACGTGCTGTCGCGTGAGTGGTCCCTTAACGTTAGCGCCTTATCACGCGCTGGCGCATCTGCGGCAGCGAACGTGTTAAAACTCAAAAATACTTAAAATTTAAGCAACTTAATAAACTTTAAGCAACATTTATATTTTAAATAACTTAAAACATACTTTATAGTTAAAATTTAGAAACACTTAAAAAAGTTTAAATTCGCATATACTTCAAATTTAAATAACTTAGATGTAATTATATTCAAAATTTACAAATATATATATATATATATCCTTTTTTTTTAAGTAATTTCAAGAACATTTATTCTTCAAAATCAAAAATACTAAAACAACTTTTTCGTTTATTATTATTATTATATTTGTCATCAGTTTCAATTTTCAACTGTTGAATCAAATGTTTTTAATGCTTGTTTGTTTCTTTTCATGCTAATGTACTTTCAAAATTTAGGTTTTATATTGCTTAAAAAAATCTTCGGACACTAAAAAAATGTAATAATGGTTTTCGCATTTGCTAATTACTTCGCGTTACGTCAATCTACCTTTCTGAACGAATCGCGTGTTTATTCTTGACAAATATAGTTTAGTGCATACTTGACGTAATGATTGAGATACGACAACCCCGAAGCCCTTAATGCATTTAGTTAAGAAGCGACTAAAATGGTTATCTAATCTCCGGAGGTAAATCCAGTTCAGTGCAGGGCTCATTATACTCCGTCATATATACTCTGCCCTTTAGCAACTTGCTCAATCTACCAGCAAATGTGCTGGGTAGCTTTGACAAATTCGCGGACGACTGTAATTTATATAAACAACATTCGGAGGATGTTGCTTTGAGAATCGCAAGAATTTCCAAAAGTTGTACAAAATTGTATCCCGAACTAAAACGCTGCAATGTATTTTAACTTCATGGGATGTACTTTGAATTTCTTGTAATCTATAATTTAAATAACATTAACTTAAATCTCAAAAATACTTAAAATTTAAACAATTTAATTAATTTTAAGTAATTTTTATATTTTAAATAACTTAAAACATATTTGGTGTTAAAATTTACAAATACGTAAATAAGTTTAAATTCACATATACTTCAAATTTAAATAATTCAAATGTAATCATATTCAAATTTTACAAATAATTTCTTTTTTTTCAATAGCTTCAAGAATATTTATTCTTTAAAATAAAAAAAAATTAAAACAACTTTTCGTCACGCGGATGAATCTCTTGTGTTATTATTATTACATTCGTCATCTATTTCAATTGGAAACTGTTCTATCGAATGCTTTTATTTATTTATTTATTTATTTATTTATTTATTTTCATAATAATATACTTTCAATATTTTAGGTTATTTTCATTTACTTTGCTTGAAACAATCTTCGGATACTAAATAAATATAACAATAGTTTCTCATTTGCTAATTACTTCGCGTAACGTCAATCTACATTTCTGAACGAATTGCGTGATTATTCTTGACAAATAAATTTAGTGCATACTTGACGTAATGATTGAGATACGACAACCCCGAAGCCCTTAATACATGTAGTTAAGAAGCGACTAAAATGGTTATCAAATCTCTGGAGGTATATCCTGTTCAGTGCAGGGCTCATTATACTGCGTCATATATAATCTGCCCTTTAGCAACTTGCTCAATCTACCAGCAAATGTGCTGGGTAGCTTTGACAAATTCGCGGACGACTGTAATTTATATAAATAACATTCGGAGAATGTTGCTCTGAGAATCGCAAGAATTTCCAAAAGTTGCACAAAATTGCATCCCGAACTAAAATATTACGATGTATTTTAACTTCATAGGATGTACTTTGAATTTCTTGTAATGTATAATTTAAGTAATTTAAAGCTCAAAAATACATAAAATTTAAACAATTTAATTAACTTAAAACTCAAAAATACTTAAAAATCAACCAACTTAATTAATTTTAAGGAATTTTTGTATTTTAAATAACTTAAAACATTTTATATTAAAATTTGCAAACACGTAAATAAGTTTATATTCACATATACTTCAAATTTAAATAATTCAAATTTAATTATATTCAAAATTTACAAATATACCTTTTTTTCAGTAACTTCAAAAATATTTATTCTTTAAAATCAAAAATACTAAAACAACTTTTTCGTCAAGTGGATAAATCTTTTGTGTTATTATTATTACATTCGTCATCTATTTCAATTGGCAACTGTTCTATCGAATACTTTTTTTTATTTTTCATAATAATATACTTTCGATAATTTAGGTTAAATTCATTTTATTTGCTTTAAAAAATCTTCGGACACTAAATAAATATAATAATAGTTTTCTCATTTATTAATTACTTCGCGTTACGTCAATCTACATTTCTGAACGAATTACGTGTTTATTCTTGACAAATATTGTTTAGTGCATACTTGACGCAATGACTGAGATACGACAACCCCGAAGCCCTTAATGCATGAAGTTAAGAAGCGGCTAAAATGGTTATCTAATCCCCGGAGGTATATCCGGTTCAGTGCAGGGCTCATTATACTCTGTCATATATAGTCTGCCCTTTAGCAACTTGCTCAATCTACCAGCAAATGTGCTGGGTAGCTTTGACAAATTCGCGGATGACTGTAATTTATATAAATAACACTCGGAGGATATTGGCTTGAGAATCGCAAGAATTTCCAAAAGTTGTACAAAATTGCATCCCGAATTAAAACATTGCGATGTATTTTAACTTCATAGGATGTACTTTGACTTTCTTATAACATTTTTCAACAAAGTATCTATTTATCATTAAGGGGACACAATACCTTTGAAACCATCACTTCAGTTTTGAATAATACTGTCACTGCACAGTACTTAACGCTAAAAAATAAGTAACATTTTTAAAAAAAAATACTTGTAGACCAGCCTGTTTTACTGAAAATTAAATTTTTTTTATTTATTTATTTTTATTTAATTTTTTTAAATCCATACTACTTTTATAAATATGAATATTTTTGTTTCGATTTTTTTTCACATTCATTATACAATATCCTGCATAAAATTGTGCATGTATTTTTAGATGTATGGAATTTTACATATAATATGATTTTTTTTTCGTGTATACTAAAAAATGAAGGAAATTCAAAAAACTCTCAATTTATTTTTTTTAATAATTATAAACTTAAATGTTAAATCCATGTGCAAAAATATTAAATACACCTTGGAAAACAAGTAAAATTTAAACCTCTATCTTAACTAGAAAAAAAAACTTTAGTACTTATCGATCAAGCAAATTATAAAAATATGAACAAGGAGAAAATCAGTTTAAAGTTTTCACTTTTATAGGTAATTACGTAGGATTTATTAACAAAATTTACAGTAGCTTGCGATATAAATGTCATATAGGCATATAGGTCACATGTGAATGTCGAAATATTTACAATTAAAGAAGTTTTCAGTTAATATTTTTTTTTTAAATGATATTTTGACCAATTTCAAGGTATTGTGTCACCTTAAGGAGATGAATTTTTTTTTTGTTTTAAGGGATTTTAGAAAAGAATGCGGCATTCAAAAATTTCAATCTTCGAACATAAATTTAAAAATGGTAATTTTAATACATTTTTGCATTGGTCGATGTAACCAGTGTATATTTTCTTTTCAATTCAGAAATAAAATAAATAAATAATCATTTATGGGGCAAGTGTTTGTGTTTATATATATTGAATTCACACCAGAATTTTCGAAATATATTATTTTAGAAAATAAGAAAATATAATTTTACCGCTTCCCTTGCACCAAAGAATTAACCCTCTCATTCATACGGGCCTCATATGAGGTCAGATAAAAAATTGCCTTATAAACCTCCCCCCCCCCAAAAAAAAAAAAAAATAATAATAATAATAATAATAATAATAATAATTCAGCATCTTTTATGGAGATATGATTTGTGGACAGATAATAGGAAGAATTCAGCACAACAAAATATTTTATAATGGGTTCTCATTTATCACAAAAAAGAAAATAGTGAAAAATAATGAATAATTTATGCATGAGAGGATTAAAGGTAAAACTTTATTAAATTACTGTAGTACTAATATTGATTAAAAATTAAGTGAAATAAAATAAATCCCTCCGCCCTTCAAGGGATTAATTCCCAGGTTTGCCTGCACAATATACGAGGAAAAAGAGTTTGCTTGTTTCGATTCTGAAAGCTTTTCTACACCATTAATTTTAAACTGCAATATTCACTTTATTTAAGGGAAGTCATAAACTTATAATATAAGGCAAATGTTTCAGTACGATAAAAGTTGTATACGGTCCCTATTTTTTATTTATTGTGTCCAAAAAATTAACTTCTTAAGGGGTTAAAGGAAATCTTAATAGACTGAAATGTAAGATTATAATACATAAAAGTTAGAATTTTTTTTGTTTGTTTGTTTAAGAAAAAGTAAAGAAAATTTATTTTAAATATTCATAAAGGTTTTATAAAGAAAACTTCAAACGTAAAATTTGCTTCTACTCTCTTATTACACATTCTCTTGAACTAACAAATCAAAATATGTTTTTGTAGATTAAATGCAAATAAAATGATGATATAATGTTATCATAATAACATTATATCATCACGTGCTTTATAAATGCGCACATAGTACAAAAATTGTAAGTAAAATTTCTTAAATTTCAGGCGTGGTCGAAAAATTTTAAAAACATTTCCTTTTTTAGTACCCCCAAATCCATCGGAAGTATTCAATGTATACTGAAAAAGGTAACATTTGTTGAACAGTGTGCTTAACAGGCTACTTTAGTCAAATGAAAAGAACCGTACTGCAATGCTAATCCTATGAAAGAAATTTATAAAGATATCTCGGTCGCATTTGAATATTTTTAAATGTTTTTTTTTCCTTGCATCGATATTTTTAATTTTTTTTTTTCAATAGTTTTAAATGATTTTTTTTTCATTGGATAGCTGAGATCAATCTGCACAAAGGCCGTTTTTTTACTTTTCCGATTTTGTTTACAGATATTTTTAATGAGATCGCTTTCATTTTCGGAACCAGTTTCGAAAGTGAAAGCATTATCACAAAAAACCTGCAATCAAAATCGAAAAAGTAAAAAAGAAATCATTTAAAAATATTGAAATGCGACTCTGATATCTTTATAAATTTCTTCCATAGGATTAGCATTAGCGAGCGAATAGGTCTTTTCGCTTGACTCAAGTAGTTTCTTAAGGAGGGGGGGGGGGAGAGAGAGAGAGACAATGGACTTTCAAAATCACGAAACTTGACTATAAACTTTTTTTTATGTGGAGATTTATGAAAATAGATGCTTAAATTTAATCAGATGCAAAAAAATATTCTATTATGACGCTTCTTCGTAGCGATGTCTTTTATGTTTGTAAAAATTGCATATATTTATGAAGATTTTTAATTTAAAATGTTGTTCTCTCAAAGTTGAAAAGTTCGTACACTTCTGACTATTGAAATGTTCCATGCGCATTCCTAATTAACATGCTATTTTGAAATTTACAATCCTTTATATACTAATAAATAAATGTTAGCATAAAATATTACATTTCAGGATCATTTTAGCGATGACATTTAGGTGCGTATGAAAATATACATCTGGTTTTTTTTTAGAAAATCAAAGCATAGTTACTAGATTGAGTAAAAAGTTCTGGGAAATATGTGAAAGTTGGGTTGTTATGCGCAAATTAACAACAAAAGCAACAAGGACTTTTCTTCAAAATAGAGACCATCATAGTCCTCGACTTTCTGTTAGATTCCGGATTTGTTGAAAGTACCATGGCGGCTACTTGGAATCGACAAACTCTAGACATGCTTCTTTCAGTTCATTAACCCCTTGAAGGGCACCGGTATATTATATATACCACTTAATTTTAATTCCCTGTGCTACATTGGCACCGGAATTTTAGTATTAAGATTTTCTTTTCACTATGTACGCGAAAAACAGCTTTTACTTTCTATTATATAAATTTGTTTGTGAATCCCGGTGTCAATCAATCATTTGAACATTTTAGGAACAGAAGTGCTGTGCCCCTCAAGGGGTTAACCCTTTCCGGCATACTGTGCCCGGTCTGGGATACCTAATTTTAATTCCAAACTTGCAAACGGCACCAATAATATTTTAGTAAAATTTGGCTTTTATAATAAAAGCTAAAATTAAGAAATTCAATGTATCGGAAAAATTCGTTTGTGAATTCCGGTGTCAGTCGATAATTTCTCACTTTATTAACAGATTTTGCCCGTGCTGGAAAGGGTTAAAGGATTCAAATCGACAACCCCCGAAAAAGCTTTGTATTGATCGAAATAATCCACAACCGGAAGAAACCATGTCTGGACCGAAATTCCTGGCCTTTTCTAGATATACCACAAATACTCCTATATACCATACAAATTCTGGTAACTATTACATTAAAAATTTCTCAGAATTTTCTGCTCAATCTAATATTAAAATAGTTTTTTTGTTTATACTTTCAGCGAACTTTATAGTTCATAACTTCCATTTAAATACATAAAAAATATTTCATAAATAAATATTGCCATAGCTTATGAAAATGAAATGAACACGAGACATTTTAAAATAAAACAATTATTCGTCACTTTAAAATTTTAAGAACAGAACAATTCAAAAACTTTTTATTATTTAAACACCAAATTTTGACTATAATGATTTTAACTTGCCATTAATACGTCTGGCAATTTTCAATTGACTCAATTAAAAATTTAAGATTTGACTTTTAATGTTCGCTGTCTTTAGTGTTGTTAAAAAGCTGTTTTTTTTATTCAGATTTTCTGATTGAAATCATTGCTTTCAAGTAGTGAAATTCGCCTTATTTCATGGCATATTACTTAACGTGAAAACAAGAGGAATTTTACCATTTCAAAAAAGTGGGACCAATCAAGAAATATAAATTTTTAAAAAGTAGCCTAATGCAGGATGCAAGCACTTGCCCAGAAATGACCGATTGGTACCGCTAAATTTTATAACAGAGTTGCCAAGTCTCCGGCTTTTTGAACACCGATATTATTTTACAGAAAATGTATTTATTGTAAATCACCGAAATGTTCCAATTAAATAAAACAACATTTTCTGTGTAAAGATTCTGGTATCCAAAAAGCCGGAGACTTGGCAGCTCCGTTATAAGGATTTCTCGCCTTATTTACTTACAAAGTTTATAAGATTTAATAAAGCAAAGAATATTATTAAATTTTTAGTGGTTAAAATCAGCCATTTTTGGTGCAGCGCTTGCATTTCTGCTACTGGCAACACTGGTATTCCTAATGAAATGAAACAAAAATTGCGAAAAAAATCAACTTTTATCAACTTTTTACAAAAACAAAATAAAAGGCATGAAAAAAATATCCGTAACAAAATTCAGGTAATTGGAAGTACTCGTGAAGATTATGCATATTTATTTCGTCGACCAACTCAGTTCGGTACAAAAATTTGATATATGACCAAACAAATATTGCCCTCAGAGAAGTTATGATTAAGAAATCGATTGTATCCCAATATACATTGATTAGTGTCAATATAGCATACACAATATTGCACATACTACTATATTTGGATACAGTCCCTCACCTTTTTGCTTCATTTTGGAAATAACGGATTTTGAGCTTATTCTATCGACAATAATTTTCAGAATTTTCAAACTGTTTCTGTGACTTTCATAAAAATTACTCTATACATTTAGCTAACATATAATGCAAATTATATTTTTATTGCGTCCACGCATGCACAGTGAAACATTATTTAGTATATCTGTTAATTTTTCATACAATCTTTATTATTTTTTTATTTTGATTACAGGGTATTATGTACAATGTTGTTTGTCATATTTTCTAAAAAGAATATTTTTTTTATTAGGAACTCTGAAAATTATTAGCAAAAAAAATTGGCAAAATTTGGTACTGTTTTATAAAAGCCTTAATTTCTCTACTAGTATACATGCTATCCTCATAAAAATAAACATAGTTTATAGCAATAATCCACTTAATGAAAATCTGCAGTTTGAATGTTTTTGCTACATTAGTTTTGACAAGGTTATCCAAAAGATCTTTCTTTTTAAATTTGTTGACAGTCTCCTATAGAGCTTCGGGAAAAAATCTTCGCAAAAATGTATGGCTTGTACTATTTAGTTTACATACCTGGAGTTTCAGAATATTTCCTCATGTATTTTTCTAGCTATTTAACAAAACGTCTAAAATCGCAAGTGTTCGGTCATTAATGGTCATATAGTTGTATAAAGTTATTTAACATTTGAAATTGTTATTAGAATAAAGACAAATTATAAATCTATACAGAGAAACATGTTGTATGTTATATTGAAAAGAAAATAGAAGTTCATATGCTCATTAAATACATAATTTTAATATCTATCTTTACGATAAATAAATAAAGGTCTACACTATGAATTTTACTAAATAAAATAAAAGCATAGACAATATAAAAATTAGTGCTAGATATTAGATATTATAAAAATTAGTGCTGAATGTGAGAAGATGCCTGCTATCTAGTACATCAGAGGAACACATCCTATAAACATGAGTTGAACAAGGTTGATTCGTTGAAGGTTGAAGGCAAATTCGGGTAAACTATTAACTAGAAGCTGTGTCTCCAGTTAGCCCATACTTTTTTTATTCAAATTGCTTTATTGGTATCACTTTTCTTAAATAAAACTATTCGTCTTATTTAATGACAGATTAAACAATTTGAAAATTACAATTTCGTAAATGTCATAGAAATCAAACAAACTATATTTTACTTTAATGTAGCCTAATGTGCAAAACCTACCCGAAGAAGAATTTTGAAACTGAAAACTGTCAGCAAAAACACCGATATTAGTGTGGTCCATTCAAAAAAAGTTTATATAACTAATAAAAAACGTATAAAATATTAGATTAAAGGAAGTTATTAAAACTACCATTCTAAATTATTGGGTTATTCGGAAAGTCGTCTCCGTTTGGGAAAATCAATTCATACCGAAAAGTTCCGCCCATTAATTAATAACATTGCATATCGGAAACACTATCTAATAATTAAATGATAGAAATTTTCGGTACGAATTAGTTTTTTCAAACGGACATGAATTTCGGAGCGACCCAATAATTTCCAATAAGATTTTAACACAAACAACAGAATTCTGGCTAACATTTTACCTATTTTCTGTGCTATGACCAGAATTTTTTAGATAAATACTTTTGTTCACAGAAAAGAAACTGGAAGAAGAAAGGGGGATTTTATATCTTCGGTGTAAGCAATAGGTCTGCAGATATTCAATTTTCATTTTTATTGTAATTATGCATATATATATATTCTTTGCCTGATGAAAACAGCTATAAAATAACTAACCTCGAATTTAGTCGTTTCAGCGTACTGAGAAATTACTCTTTCAATTTTTGTCTTCTAGTCACTTTAGAGCCGTTCTGACTTACATTTGATTCAAAACTAAATGTGCACGAATTAATTTAAAATATCGCTTAACCCTTTCCGGCACACTGTGCCCGGTCTGGGATACCTAATTTTAATTCCAAACTTGCAAACGACACCAATAATATTTTAGTAAAATTTTGCTTTTACAATAAAGGCTTAAATTAAGGAATTCAAAATATTTAAAAATTCGTTTGTGAATTCCGGTGTTAGTCGATAATTTCTTGATTTACTACAGATTTTGCCCGTGCCGCAAAGGGTTAATATATGCATGAATGTATCGCTTATTTATTTACTTATAGCGCACATACATAAAATATGCAGTAAGCATACTTATTATACACGCACATAAAAACGAAAATAAATATCGTAAACAAACATTGTATAAAATTATAAAAAGGTATAACAGCAATATCGTCAAAATGTATGTTTTTTTTTTTTTTTTTTTTTTGGCATTTAAATATTTTATAAATGATACTGATATATTTTTATTTGGAAAAATTATAAATTTCTATTTTCATACTTTTCAATATTTATTTATTTTTGAAATAACTAAGAAAAATAGTTTGGATAAGTGTCATTTGTACAATGAGAAAATTCATTAGCATGGTGTCTGCAAATAAAAAATGTAATCTTAATCAAATCTAGGATTTTTATTATTATTGTTGTCATTCGTAAATTTGTATAATTTTTTATTAGACTTATTTTATTTATTATATTATTTATTAAAGCTCTTGGTAAACAAAACCTTTACTAATACACCAGCAGCATAAAAATTAATATTTAAGAGGAGGGTTTTTATGAAAAATTTCATCTCTTACCTTATTGAAAGATCAATTCAGCATCGCAATCGTAATAATCACTTTCACATTTTGTTTTAAAATCCTGCAGCTCTTTTTTAGAGTATGCACATAACACGATTTCTTTCTTAACTGACTCTCTTTGATCGTATCAACACATCTCATAGTTGGTCAGTCACTAGTGACGTAACACGATAAGAAGTTATGTTTGATGTAGAGTGAGGACTCTTAGGGAACTAAATAAAGAAAGTATACAGCCATCTCAGGTTTCAAAGAGGCGAAAGAAAAAAAAATTCCCCATCTGTGCATAGATCATGCCGTAGATGCAATGAATATTGATGACAAACGCAGCGCGCTTTTTCGTTGTTGTTGTTTTCATTTTTTTTTTTATAAGAGCAATTAAAAAAATGTTAGATGAGATAGAAGGATTTTTATAAACAAATTTCCAAGAAACGAAGAAAATATATGCAGTTATATTTCTACTTTTGAAATCTATGTCGATTTGCAGATATGGGAATGGCAATCTCAAGAGATTGATAATTTTCAAAATTTGCTCGCAGATCGTTATCATACATGCGACGAATATTGGTGACAATTACTGCACAATTTTTTTTTTTTTGTACATTGTTACAGCAATTAAGAAATTTGCGTCAAGTAAAAAAATATATAAACTAACTTCCTAGAAACAAAGAAAACATCTGCAAGTAATTTTAATTTCAAAATCTTTGTTAACTTTGCGTAGACATACAAATAGCAATTTTAACCCCTTGAGGGGCAAAGCACTTACGTTCCTAAAATGTTCAAATGATTGATTGACACCGGGATTCACAGACAAATTTATATGATAGAAAGTAAAAGCTGTTTTTCGCGTACATTGTAAAAAGCAAATCTTAATACTGAAATTCCGGTGCCAATGTGGCATGAGGGAATTAAAATTAAGTGGTATATATAATATACCGGTGCCCTTCAAGGGGTTAAGACCTTTTGAAGATAATTTTCAGAATTTGTGCACAAGTCATACAGTAGGTGTAATGAATAGTGATGGCAAAAACTATGCGCTTTTTTTTAATTGTTTATTGCGTTTGTTTGTTTTTAGGGTTTCCTCCATTTGGCGAAACTTTATTAGTCTATGTCCTCTGTCTAACCGCCTGTCACAGAGTCCATACAAAAAACTGTAAATCAGAAACTTCAAATTTTGCATACTTACAACTGAATATCTCGCGTCACACGACAAATCATAAAATTTTGAAAAAAACATTTAATCTTATCAATGTTATCCACTCATTTACGCGATTTACATTTTAAAAGATAACCTTAATTTGAACATTTTGCGCGTAGACATCATAACTTGGAGGTAAAGAATCTCGCTAGTAAACAATAGATTGTTAGTTCGATCCCCGATGCTGCGAATTGAAATTTTTATATTAAGATGGATTTAATTTAAAAGAAATTTTGTATTTTTTGCCAATCTAAGGGTTTATATTATTAGGTTTCGTTCATCTGACATTCATAATATTTTTTTGGAATTCAATTTTCTTTCTATTTTAAAAATTACTGTGATTTATTAATGATTCAGCATTTTAAATTTCGTTTAAACATTTTTTTCGTTTTTATAAATTTAAAATTTTATTTATAGGGTAACACCCCCAGTAATTGGCATGCACCAGTGATTGGCACATTTTACAAACATGTCCTAAAAAAAGATTTATATCTAGTCTTTTAAAAATTCAAGACCATATATCAGTTATATGCTCATTTACGTTAAGGATTATAACTTTGATTTATTTTACAAGATGGCAATAGAGCTTAGGAAAGAGAAACAGATCTGGCTTGTATCAAATTAGCCATTTTATTGCAAATTCTTGTTCTTTGGCTTAAGGAAGGCATGCTTTTCAATTCATTATTATATGATTTATAATATATTTTAAATTTTAATTGACAACAGTTTTGTTTAGTTAAAAAAGGTTACTTTAATTGTGTAAAAGTATTTTCCACACAAATATTTGGATTTCTGAATTAATGGTAGTTGCCAATTAATGGTGCTTCAATTTTGCTAGTTCCCAGTAATTGGCACCTATTCCAATTACGAGGAATTCGCAAGGAATTTGAGATTATACCATTTATTTTGGAAGTACTTTTAAATTTATAGACTAATCTTATTTATCATTTGTTTTTATTTGAAAATATAAATTTTATCAGTAATTGGAATCCATTAAAACTTCATATGACAATTACTGGGGACAGCATGACAATTACTGGGTATTAATGTAAGTATATTGTATTGTTTTAAAGTGTTCACATTTCAAATTAATATGCTGATTTCTTACTCTCAAAAACCTGAAATATGGCATCTTCATCTACAGTAAATTAATTTAAAGCGATTAAACCCAATGCAAAATGTAAAGTTTTTTTTAAAATATAAACATATGCCAATTACTGGATCACAAGGTGCCATACATTGGTGCTCTAGGTGCCAATTACTGGTGATTTCAGCAACTTTTTATAAATATATTTTTATAAAAATACTGTTTCAATTTTTTTTTTTTTTTTTTTTTTTTTTTTTTTTTTTTTTTTTTTTGCTTTTAGTGGGCAAAATAGATGCACAGATATGCATTCTTTGATTTAAAAATATTTCCAAGTAAATAGCTTATTTCTTTGTAATGAAAATTTAAGTTTAACAACAAATTCTTAATGTGCCAATTACTGGGGATGTTACCCTATTTCTGTATTTTTTTTTTTCATTTTGGGTTTTCGAAAAATTTGGAATTTTGGATTTTATTTAAATAATTTGATTTGAACATTTTTAATTTGATTAAAATAAATAACTTCCTTTTATATTTATTTTAATATTAAATTTGTTGTTGCTGTCATCTATGTAAGAATTTATTAATTATAAATTAACAAGTTGGATTTATTAATTAAAATATGAGTTGTTTTGAAAGAAAATTTGGACGAAACCCTCCATGTGATCCGTGATCACACTTACTTGTTTTGTTTTTTATATAACAGCAATTAAGAATTTTTAGATGCGATAAAAGCTATTTTATAAACAATTTTCCAAGAAATGAAGAAAAGATCTGCAAGTATTTTTTGTTTTCAAAATGTACGTTAACTTCGCAGACATGGAATTGGCAATTTCGAAAAAATGATTATTTTAAATTTTGGGGCCTTAATTATAGATTATACCCAAGATGCAATGAGTATTGATGTCAAAAGCAACGCGTTTTTCTTATGTAATAACAGTTAATAAATAATGGATATGGTAAACATTTTTATAAACATTTTTAAAGAAAACATCTACAAGTATTTATTAGCGTTATTTATTAGTAATATTAAAAATCTATATTGATTTTTCATACAGAAGGATAGCAGTTTCAAAATATTGGTAACTTGCAAAATTTGCTAATAGTTTATATCAGCGGTTCCCAATCTATGGGTCGCGACCCACTAGTAGGCCGCGGCAGTTGTTTTGGTGGGTCGCGGAACAATCGAGGTATGTCATCAAAATGTATCTTTTATTTCATTTTTGAAAAAAATATGACAATTCCAATAGGAAATAATATTTAAAAGGAAATTTTTCAATTTCCTTCTAGATTAATATACGAACAGAATATCCAGAAATATTTAAATTAGCTTTAAGGTCCTTTATGAAATTCAACACTTCATTGCTTCATGCGTATGAGAACATGCTTTTCTACTTTACTGTTTTTGAAAGACAAGTACTGAGGCAAACTGCGTGTTAATATATGTTCCTACATTGTTAACACTAGTACCAGAAATCTCATTGATAACAAAGTTGTGTTTTCACAATAATTAAACTTATTTTTAATTACTTTGTAGTTTGTGCATTGTTTTAATTACTACTCACTTATACACATTGAGATAAATGATTTTTGTTTTTGTTGATAATGTATCTTCCGTACAAAAATTAGCATTTTTCGTTGGATAGGATCGGCCGAGCGTATAGAGATCGTACAAAAATTACTATACTGATATAAAAATTTATTTTGGGTGGGTTGCGAATTTTTTTTTTTTTTTTTTTTTTTTTTTTTTACTGACAGTGGGTCGCGAAAATTTTTTTCGCTGAAAGGTGGGTCGCGTACCAAGAAAGTTTGGGAACCGCTGGTTTATATCATACGGGCAAAGAATATCGGTGACAAACTTTTTTCTTTTTAATTATTAGAAAAATTAAAAAATTCCAATGCGATAAAAAAATACTAGATAAAAACATTTCATAGCAATTAAAAAAAAACATCTCACTAGTAGTTTTACTTTCGAAATTTTTTTTGATTTTGTAGACACAGAAATTGCAATTTCAAAAAACTAACGTACAACCTTTAACCTCAAAACTTACAATCTTCACGCATGAATCATGTTAGGTTGTTTGGAATAGAATGGTAATCTTAGAAGGGGAAGCGGGAGGAAAGGAAATCCGAACCGTAGCTCCAACCCAGCCTGATGGAGAAAAGAAATTCAAATAAAACATTTTTTAAATCAAATACCTTTTTTCTTATTTAAAATAGACCCCCACTGGCATTTAATATTTATGCCAACGAGTTATAAGTGCTTAAAAAGAAGAAGAAAAATTGCGTTTTTAGATGCGATGAAATTTAAAAGATATTTTCAGCCTCTTCTCAAATTCTGACTTTGTTTTTCCAGATGGAGAGATCAAGTTCATAAATATATAGAAATCGGAAGGTGGTAAATTAGACTAGCTGAAAAAAATCCCTGTCGGCTGGCCCTATTGGCGGAGGTAGATTTCGTTGAGTGCTTATTTCAACAACAAATAAGCAAAATTCGGTCAAAATGCCCACTTTGACAGCATTTTTTGAAATGTATTCTGATTTTAAGAAAACGTCGATCAATATGGCACATTATATAGTTCCTAAATAAGAGAAACTCTGAATTGAATGCGCATTGAATAAGAGTGAAAAATTGATTTTAAAAATGAGTCAAAAAATAAGCAATTTGCTATTTGAATAAATCCTCAATTCTTCAATCACGTTCGCTTCGGTAAATTCTGTTCAAAATACCTAATTTTCATAGCATCTTTTAAAAAATATTCTGCATTTATCAAAAAACTGGTTAATATGTCACATTATACAGTTCGCAAATAAGAGAACCTGTGATTTAGATGCGTTTAAAATCAAAAATGAATTTAAAAATGAGTCAGAAAATAAGCAATCTGTTATTTGAATAAATCTTGAATTTTTCCATCACAATCGCTTCGGAAAATTCTGTTTAAAATGCCCATTTTTAAAGCATTTTTTGAACTATATTCTGCTTTTATCAAAAACCCGACCAATACGTCACATTATACAATTCCCAAATAAGAGAATCTGTCATTTGGATGCGTTTAAAATAAAAAATGAATTTAGAAATGAATCAGAAAATAAGGAATTTGTTATTTGAATACCTCCTCAATTTTTCATTACAATCACTTCGGAAAATTCTGTTCCTAATGCCCATTTTGAAAGCATTTTTGAAATATATTCTGCTTTTATCAAAAACTCGCCAATACGTCATATTATATAGTTTCCAAACAAGAGAACCTGTCATTTGGATGCGTTTAATATCAATAATGAATTTTAAAATGAGTCAGTGTATAAGCAGTTTGGATTTGAGATTTTTTCTTCAACTTCTATTTTTGTTTAATTTATTTTTGCTATAAGGATTGGTCCTATAAAAAATTTGTCAGTGTAAAAGTTGTAGATATTATTAAGAATATGCAAAATTAAGTTAATCGGATTTGACATGTTAAAAATTGACGAAGTTAGATTTTTTTTCTTTTTCCACTCCTTTTTTTCTATAAGAGTTGTTTTTATAAAAAACTTATAAATACAAAAGTTTTAGATAATATTAAGAGTATGTATAAAAAATTTAATTGGATTTTATATCTTGAGAACTGACGAAGTTATAAATTTTTTTCTTCCAAAAACCCTATTTTTTGCGCCGCTTGAGCCTATTTTTAATTTTATCAAACATCTGTCATGCATAAACTTTTGGCCCATTTTTTTAGAAGTAATATAAACTTTAAACTGATTCGATATCTATTTACATAAAGAAATTATGGGGTTTTTTCTGTTTTTACAAAAACCCTCCTTATTTCGACCACCTTGGTCCGATTTTGCCCATTAACGAACTTGACTGAGTTTTTATGCCCCTTGATTTTATGTATCAGTTTGGAGAAGATTTGAGCATATATTTGAGCATGATTATAGAAGTTATCATGTATATAAAAAGTGATATAGATAGATAGATATAAACTTTTTTACTGGTGGTAGTTTTAGGGTCTAGAGGTCATGATCGGTGTAGATTTGCAAAAATTTTCAGAAATTCCAACATAAGAGTGACAGCAATAGGTAGAAATTCATACGAAATCTATATTAAAAAAAAGATTAATGCAGAATCAGTAGTTTGCTACAAATTTTAAATTTGATACTCATTTAATTCATTTAGTACTCATATGTCGAGCTCAGCTTTTTCTACAGCAAAATGTGCTCGGAAAGGAAGGTTGTTGATACACGCAACTGTGCGAAGAATTCTATGTAAAAAGAGAATTTGTAACCAAAATTCCTTTGAGCACGCCTTTATCAAGTGTAAAACGTCTCCTTCGGCTTTTCTCATCTTGAAGAATTGACTAGCCTGTACAAAGTTTTGCAAACCATCGATTGTACAGTCGTGGGGATAAAAGGTAAACACCCCCTCCCTAATAGATAACTCTGCATCAAATAATCTTAGAAAAACGTTACTGGTACCAACGATTGGAAACTAAGCTTACGTAAAATGATGTATGTAAAATTAGCTTAGGAGCCATCTAAAAATCAAAAACCAGCCCAATCTTTGTTCTTTTTTTCAATATAAACACCTAAGTTTCACAAAATATTTTAAATTTTTCTTTCAAACTATGCCTACAAATGAAATTTGGAAAATTAATTGGATAATAAGCTTTTAAATTATAAAGGTTTCAAAGCTTCGAACTTTTAATGTTAATTTACATTTTCATGTACACTTCTCAAAACAATTAAAGGATATTTGAAATTTTATATAAAATAAAGATATAAACGAAATATTTTTTGCCGAAAATAGAAGAAGAGAATCACAAATGCAAATTTTTCTGGTTTTCAAACTGTGGAGTATGCAAATTTTGAGTTCGACGTCAAAAACGTCGCTTCAGCGGCAGCGAATGAAATTTGACTTTCAACTGGATAAAAGAGAATGAAAACAAGGATGATCGGCATTCAGTGATTGCTTTGTTTCGATGAGTACGATGTCTCAGCAAAGTCATTTGACAGATTCAGAAGCTTGGAGAATTGTTGGTAGGTTAGAAGGGGACCAAACTCAAGCCGAAGTAGCGCAAGCCATTGGAGTGTCACAAAAAGTCATTTCCAGGATCTGGGACCGCTTTTTGGAGAGTGGATGTGCAGGCCGAAGACCAGGGCAAGGTTGTAGGCGGGCAACAACGCCCAATGAAGATCGGTATTTAGCGTTAACAGCTCGGAAACACCGAAACATGAACGCTACTCTTCTCCAACAACACCTTCGCTCGGCTACAGGCACCACGATTTCAACTCAGACTGTCCGAAACCGGCTCCATGCTGTAGGTCTGTATGCTCGCCGACCGATGGTATGTGTTAGATTAACATCAAGGCATCGTCGCGACCGCAAGGAGTGGGCAACCGAGCATGTCAACTGGAGAAAAAACGAATGGAGCAATATTCTGTTTTCTGACGAGTCCCGTTTTTCTGTGCATCCGTATAATAGGCGTATTTCCATCTGGAGGGACCGTGGCAGTAGGAATAATTCTGCGTTCGTGCACGAAAGTGTCAGATTTGGCGGTGGAGGAGTGTTGTGTATGGTGGCATCTCCATTGACGGGCGCACTGACCTCTACATCATTCGAGATGGAGCTCTGACTGGTCGCCGATATAGGGATGAGATCCTCACACCTATTGTAGTCCACTTATTTTTTATAATACTAAATATATAATACTACCCTAATTTCCTGCCTATAATCCGCGGATCAAACAATTCTTTTTCGACCCAGAAATTTTATTTTGTAAATGAAGGCAAATATTTACGGCGATCTGAAAAGTTATATTTTATTTAATAAAATTTCTGGGTCGAAAAATGATTGTTTGATCCGCGGATTATACGCAGAAAATTAGGGTACTTATAATACTAGTATAATTACTTAATAATACTAAATATAATATTATTGACTATATTTAATAATCTGATGTTCTTTGTTTCCTTCATAACTAAAAAATAATTAACGAGAAAGAAAAATTATGCGTTAAGCATAGATTATGAAGCACTTTCTAACACTTCATGAAATCTTTAACAAAACTTCGTTAATTAAGGAAATAAGGATACTGTATATAGCCAAATGTATACAGGGTGTCCCAAAAGGTCATGTCCAAACGGCACACATGGTTGTGTCAGGTCATTAGGAAACAGAATTACATAGGAAAGGGGGGTCGGAAACGCGATTGTAATCCGCTAGAGGGCGATAAGCGATGTCAGACGAAAGCGCGGGCAGTCGCGGACATCGGCGCCTGCGGCGCCGATGTGAAGCATGCATCGCAGCTAATGGGGCCAATTTTGAGCACTTACTATGAGTTGTAGCATTTTTCTTTTTTATTTGGTACTGTTTTGTTGTAAAATAAAGATATTTTACACCGTTTGTTATCTTTTCTTTGCGTGACGGTTACGATGCAATTTCACTGTTTAGATCGCGTTTCCGACCCCCCTTTCCTATGTAATTCTGTTTCCTCATGACCTGACACAACCATGTGTTCCGTTTGGACATGACCTTTTGGGACACCCTGTATTCCAATACTGTTGAACCGCCCTGTATTTGATCTTTCGGTTGATATATAATATACTATATAATGGAAAAATTTAGTTTCGCAAAAAAATGCCTAGCAGGTTGACATTTCTCTTTCAGCAATTTATACTAATAGCTGGAAACATAATTGAATATTTTTATCCAGCCCTGTAGTTTACCTTGTACCTTTATATTCTAGTTTCCTTCATAACTTAAAAATAAATAAAAATGAGCATATCTGTTATTAAAATGTGCATTTGCTATTATAAAATACCCAATGAACAAGTGGATCCAATGGAAGGGGAAATAGTCATGCTGCAAGATATCAAATATATTTACTATTAAAAAAACTTTTATTTTATAATATTAGTAGTAATACAAACACCCACTAATCCCATACGTCTATTTTCTGCTTTGTAGATGTAGGTAAAAAGTACGGAACCTCAAGTAAAAGAAAGCGAAAATAGTATTTTTTTTTCTTTTTTAACCCATTCGTGCCCAGCATCTTTTGCGTAAATTTTATTTGGTTGGCACCACTATTTTTAGAAGATTTAAGTTTAGTTCATTAATCACGAAAATGCATCATTTAAATAAAATAATTATTGCTTTTCTTTTTTACCGGTGTCGAAAACAGTGCTGAATGCACCTTTTGAAGCGTCCCTAAAAAGGGACGCTAGGCACTAATGGGTTAAATTCTAAGAATGCACTGCACTCTGGGATGCAAGCGCTGCACCACAAATCGGTAATTGCTACCAATAAATTTTAATAGTATTCCCCATCTTATTTAATGACAGAATTTCTAAAGTTTAATAAAGCAAAGAATACTATTGAAATTTATTGATAAAAATCCCTATTTGAGGCGCAGTGCTTGCATCCCTGACTGCACTTCATAATTACACAAGCGTGCATTGGTTGTTTTTTTTTTAAGTTATGAGAATTCATTTTTATGTATTTTTTAGCGCTGAGTCTGAAAAAGAATTCATTTTTAACCATCACTTCACTTTTTTTTTTTTTTTTTTTTTTTTTTTTGTTGTTGCAAATCGTAAATTTCAAAGTTAAAAAGTCGAAAAATAGCGAAAATTTGATACTGTGAAATCGATGTGATGGTCGTATTTTTTTAATTTTTATAATGGGTTTGGATTTTACGTATTTTTAGCACTGAATCCGAAAATGACATTCATTTTTAACCATCATGTATGGATTTTGCGAAAATCACAACTTTTTAATTTAAGTAAATAAAATTAAGTAAAAATAAGTAAATAAATGAAATAAAAAAATAGCGAAAAATCAAATGCTATAAAATAGATTTAAAAAATTTTTCATAATCTATTGAAATTTTTGGCTTATAAATAGCTATTTTGGGATTCTTACAGATAAAAAGTTTAATGGTCTGATGAGGGGTTTATTGAACTTGTGGAGATATGTAGTATTCAACTTTTGTGATAATTGGTGAATCCTATGAAATGTAATTGGCCTTTACGAGATTGTAGAGATGACTTTACTAACCCTTTGAGTTCTAATGGTTGAATTTTATACCACTTAATTTTAATTCCGAAATTGTCGCAATGGCACCGGAATATTTGACCAAATTTATTTGAAAGATGTTTAATACCTTTTTTCGTGTGTTTCGTAAACCGAATTTTTTCATTGCAAAATACTAGTACCACTGTTACATTCGGTATTTAGAAGAAATTTTCCCATCAGAGCTCAAAGGGTTAAATGATTGACCATAGTTGCGGACTACTGCTGGATGTTATACCGGGATGAACTCCATAGAGAACATAAAAAGAAAAGCGCGAGCAGAGCATGAGAGATCCAAAGAAATTTCACACATGGAATAAAATTAAAAATTTTTAAATGCATAATATTCTACATGTTTAGCTGCAAAAATGCATAGTATAAGCAGGGCTGCCACGGGCGTCTATTTTTTAATTGTAACTGGCACCACTTTCTTCAAACACAAATCCTTAACACTAGAACTATCGGAAATTTCAGTCAAGTTTTATAAAAATATTTCACACCAGAGAATTTTGATTTAAAACAATTTAACTTTCTTGTGTAACGTTTTTCTTCTTTGTTTCTTTTAAACTTATTTCATAATGAAATTTCTGGTTTGAACCGAAACATATTTCTTGGGTAGCCGTCAAAATGATGGCTCACGATAGTGTTTTAGTGTTAGCACACGCTTTGACAACATTTACAAGAGAAATATACTTCAAAATTTATGTTAGAAAAATACTGGTGCGCAAACTGGTTATAAAAATAGTCGCATGTGGAAACCCTGTATGAGTCAAACAATAAATAAATTATTATTAAAAAACAGCTTTATGTCTATTTTATAGAATCAGATTATACAATTTTTTAAAGTTTAACTTTTAAAATTATCCATACGTTGAAATTAACATTTCTGAATTTGCAAAGCAGGGTTTTTAAACCGTATTATTTTTTTCTCGGGTTATCTTTCCCGTTCAGTTAGATTTTTATATTGTATAATTGAAAGTAACTTTTTTGAAAAAGTGGTGCCGACCGAATAAAATTTGTGTAAGAAACGCCGGACGTGAAAGGATTAATAAATACATTGCTCAAAACAATTAAAGGATATTGCAGTTTTAGGTGGATTTTGTATCTGGGAAACTTTTTTGCTGATTGATACATGATCGACAGACATAGTAGGTTATATGAGAATAAATTACACATGTTTGGCAGAAAAAAATGCATTTTATTGCGCATTTGTGTACAACAGGAAAAAAACACAATTTGTGCATATGAGAAAAAAAGAATAAGAAAAGGTGTTTTCTTCAAAGAAAATCATTTTCAGTAGGGGGTATGGCTTCCACGGGCGGCCAGCAAAGTTGAACATCTTTGAGGCATGGACTCAATGAGGCTATTAATGACGAGTTGGGGTATTCTGCCCCACTCTTCCAGAAGAGCTCTTTCCAGTTCTTGGAGAGTTTGTGGGGGTTGTTGGCGGCCAGAAACTCGTCTTCATAGAGCGTCCCAAACGTGCAAGATTGGATTCATGTCTGGAGAACACGCTGGCCATTCCATTCGAACGATTCCTTCCTCGAAAAGGAAACCCTCCACCAGGTTTGCACGACGGTTTTGTTTGAAAATTTAAAATTGTGACTATTGGACCAACAATGGTTAGCGATACCGGATCGTTTTATTTCACAATTTTTAACGTAAGCACTGTGTGCACACAAAATGCAATTCTCAAATCTCAAAGATCCAATAGATGATTTATCACATTGGGGTATTTATAAGATTTATTGCGAATGCGATAGAATGTACATCGGTCAAACGAAGCGAGCTTTGAAAAAACGTTTGGGAGAACACGGTGCTTACGTTAAAAATTGTGAAATAAAACGATCCGCTATCGCTAACCATTGTTGGTCCAATAGTCACAATTTTAAATTTTTCGAAGCCTCATTAATACAATATTGTTCATCAATTTATGATTTAGACTTTTGAGAAGCTTTTCATAGTTGGAAAAACTCTAATAATTTAGTTAATGACATGTCAGTACCCCCAGATTTTCAGAAGTTTGGTTTCCTTTCCTGTAATTTTACTCCCCCTCCCTCTCCTTTTCTCCTTTGTTTGGATTCTTCCAGTGGGAGTAGAGACATCTGATTGGTCTCCTTTGGAATGCGCGTGTCAGTTTGCTTTTGCTATTGCTTTGCGACGCTTCACGGCTAGTTCGCCTTTGGCGGCGAGCTGTGATGCACGTTTTTCATTTAATGATGTGACTTATCTTTTGCATTTTACACTCATTTTTTAGCACTGATAATGGGACTTCAGAAGTCCCGAAACGGCTGTATTCTTTTTAAACATCTATTATTTTATATAATTTGTGCCCCTTAACGTTGTATCATTATTTATTCATATATTAGCAGAAAGAACAAAGTACAATCCTCCCCCCTTTCTTTAAACATACATTCTCGAAGCAGCATATTGATTCTTCTTGGAATCCAAAAGGGGTTATAATGTACTATTAGATACATTTTTTCCACATGTTTTTTCCAGATCCAATTTGCCAAAATGTAAGTGCAATGTTCTTTTATGTTATTTAGTTATTAAAATTAAACCTTTTAAAATTCCAAAATAAATGCCAGACATGTATTCAATAGGAATTATTTGTGTTTTACACTTTTCAATTTTACGCATCTGTCACAAAGAGAACTGGTGGAGGGAGAAGGGCACCAAAATAAAACTTCGCCTTGGGCGCAATTTTCTCTTCGCACAGCGCTGCATGCTACACTTTATTCATTAACATAAAAAAATCATGAAGTTTCTTTTATGAATTTCTTTCAAAGCTAAGTTTAAGAAATAAATCGGTGAAAGTCATATGTATATATACAAGATTAATGTCTGGATTTTGTTAACCCAAACCACAATTTGTCAATCTGATTTGCAAAATTTAAAACTTTATGGAGCAGATTGTACCAATCCTAAATTCAAACGGGATACCTAAAACTATTTATCAATTGATGTATCCAAAAATAATAAAAAGCACTTTATGGAAATGTGGCATAAACGAGCAAAAAATAAATATGTAACTCATTAATACACTCATGTTCAAAATTGAGAGAATTTGCAGATTTTGTTTAATTTCGTGAAAAGTACTGAACGAAAGGTAAACTAATACTTCGAAATAAAGACGCAATCCTTTAGTGTCGGTACACGTGTTTATGGCCGGACTGGGTAGAGAAAAATTCCTTATAAGCGAGCGTGACAATTTTATCGTTTTGTTCGCTTGCACATTTAGCTGAATATCTTGGTATTTTTTGCAACACTCGATGATATTCAAAAGAAAACAGTAACTAATCGGATGTGGCTATCCCAAAACTTACTTCTACCTCACACATGTTAATAATTCCAGAAAAATTAAGCGTCGCAGCGTTACCGATTAAGTGATTTACACCGAAATCCAATCAGCAATAATTTGTGTCAAGTTCTGACTGAATCTGAAGTTTGGTGAAAATCTGTTCTTTAGTTTTTGAGATAGAATAGTTTCAGAAATCGTAGTAGTAGCGCGCCACCTGTACTCATTTTTCGATGTTTTCCTATTTTTGATTGTACGGCAAACACAATGCTAAATCTACGAGTCAACCACTAGTGGTATCAATTTTTGGCTTATGCACCACTTCGCTTCCAGCAGACATGGATCATTAGATTCCTCTATTACTACTCTTCCATAAAATAAGGGTTTTTTCTTAGGGTTTTGTGCGATCGGCTCTACTATTTTGACGTACTTTCATCTGAAGAAAACCGTGTATCTGCTACCTGCTCTTCCAACTTCAGAGTATAAGACCACTAATGGAGGAGGCTTTTGATGGTGTGGGCAGGCATCATGTTGGATGGACGCACACCTTTCCCCGTGTTTGGCAAAGGCTCTATGACTAGTGCGACGGATGATTACTTTATACTCTAGGTTCGCCTTTTCAGAAATGCAGTTGGCCCAGATTTTATTTTAATGGACTACAATACGCTCCCAAGCAGAGCTCTTGTGGTCGACGAATTTCTGGAAAGGGAGGATATTCGCTTGATATATTGTCCAGACCTAAACCGTATAGAGCATGTCTGGGACGGTCTGGGGAGGAAAATTGGAACTCGCTTTCCACCTCTCAGGACCATCCAGGGCCTGCAAAGAGCGTTATCAGAGGAGTGAGACTAACTGCCACAGTTAGTGTACACAGAAACCCATAGACTTCCTGATTTCCTTTATGACTTCATGTTGTGAGAGCTGTTATAAATATAAGAGGGGACCATACTCCCTATTTACCCATCGTTTGATTCAATATTGTAAGTTCTGTTTTATACAATCCGACACTGATTATTCTTACGCAATATCATGAGTCGGCATAATTGCTGAATGTTTATTATATCAATAAATGTACAGTGCTAATTTCATTAAAATGTGTCTAGTAATTCTGGAGATAATCGACCAAATCTGGAAATTATCTTAATTTTGAACATGAATGTCGGACGTTCCTCTCAGTCCGCAGAACTTTGAAGAAAGTCCGTGGTAATTATAGCTGCCACCACCGATATTACTAGGTGATATCGGTCACCCACTGTGAGGATTGTGTAAATGAACACTGACGCTGTCAATTAACTGAATTATCAGTTTATTTAGAACATATGTACACACTAAATACGCTATTTACAATTATATACAATTACAACTCGGATATAGGTGATCCGGTTCAACATTAAATTATATACAGTAAAGGTTGGCTGTGTACTATTCCAATTACACTTTCCACCTCACACTCAATGCAGGTTAGATTCACTTTATCGAAAATCAATCTCGAATCTCCCAACACAAGGATACTCGGCCTGCACTTCTCGGCCCAGAGCACTAACACCAGGACGTCTGTGTCCCTTGCTCTCCAGAAACGCACTGCTTACGCTCTACCACACAGAGCACCCTCTAGGTACGAAACCCAGGTACGGACTGAACTAATCTGAGACAAGCCTTGCTCTTCTCAAATCACTGCTTTCCCCAACATAAACCCCCTTTTGGAGCTCCCTCATTGGGCACATTCCACATTCCTTTCTTGATTAGTGACATGTTCCTTGACTTCCGATCATCCGCATACCTCACTGACGGATGGGCATGCCTCTCAGCAATCTTCTCTTTCTCTTATTCACCACCTGCATAGGATTATCTGTCAATTCCCCTTTTCACAAAGAAGGAATGTCACCTTGGAAATTCTGGTACACATCCATACAATACAAAATATTAAAAATAGAGAAATAGTAGAAATTCCATTCTTTAGCAGAGGTGGTATCAGAACCTGACACCCCCCACCTTAGCGGAAAATATGCCTTTTAGGGGCTAATTTTCCCCAAACATATAGTAATATCGCAGAAGAGTTCAATAGTCTCTTTACAGATTTCTTCATTATGCTTATTACATAAGTGTTTCCAGGTGTCTGAACACTATCTACTGACATCTCTACTGAACCTTGTACTAATATTATTATTACATAAACAATACACATGTTAATACAATATTATAAACATAAAATTCAAAAATATTTATACATACACAGAAAAAAAATTAAATGTGTGATGACATCCCTTTAAGGTTGTCCACTACTGGGTCGTTGATGTTGATGGGCTAATAACTGGTTGTTCTTCCCAGCTCTTTCTATGTAGCCTAGAAATTGCGTCAGCATTCAAATGTTGAGATCCTGGACGATGAGAAATGCTCAGGTTCCAGCGTTGCAAGGCAAGAGCCCATCTAGTGAGTTTGGGGGACCTTGGGGTTGTTTCAGTGAGAAATTTTAATGGATTATGATCCGTAATGATCTCAATTTGAGATCCATAGGTCCACTTTTCAAACTTTCGCAACTCAAAGAGAACACTCCAAGCATCTTTCTCTATACTCGGCCAAGCACGCTGAGCCCCCGGCAATTTCTGACTGGCAAAAGCTATCGGTTTAAACTGACCCTTTTCATCTTTTTGAGTAAGACGACATCCTACTGCCAGGTCGGAAGCATCTGCGTGGAGCTGATATTCCCGGCCTACGATAGGTGTAGCCAAACTCGTCACTTTACATAACTCATCTTTAAGAGTATTAAATGTTTTTTCTGCCCTTTCATCCCACGGTACAGTATTTTTAACCTTCCGTTTGGTTAATTCGGTTAAAGGTATAGCAATTTTGGCATAATTTGGAATATAAGATCGGTAAAATCCCATTAATCCCAAAACAGATCTAACTTCTTTTTTACTTTTTGGTCTCTTTAGATCCCTTATTGCTCCTATTTTTTCCTCATTAGGTGCATGCGTTTCACCTCCAATTACATGACCTAAAAACTTAGTCAATTTCTCTCCAAATTTACATTTATCCAGCCTAATCTTAAAATTTCTATTTTTAAGTTCTTCAATGACGGCCCTAACATGCTCACAATGCTCTTCCCAGGTGTCGGAGAAAATGATGACATCATCAATATATGCTTCTGCATACCTCCGATGACCTTGAAGAACCTCATTCATATCTTTCTGAAACGTGGCAGCCGCCCCTGATAATCCAAAAGGCATAGTACGCTACTGATATGTTCCGTTATGCGTTGTAAAAGCTGTCAAATGTTTACACTCCTCAGCCATCTTAATCTGCCAATAACCTCTCAATAAATCAATCGATGATAAATACTTAGCCGCCCCTGCGGTATACATGATTTCTTGAGAATCTTTCATCGGAAAGGTTGGAACCTAAGTTACCGAATTTAAAGCTCTATAATCTATACAGAGTCGAACGGTTGCGTCTTTTTTCGCCACACAAACAATTGGATGACTAATTTCCGCATTTGACACCTCGATTAGACTTAATTCCAATAACTCCTGAATCTGCCTATCTACTTCCTCTTTATAAGCTACCGGCACCCTATATAACTTTGGCTTTTTCCTTTCCACCCCCGGTTTAAGATCAATACGATGTTCCCCTACTTCAGCTGGTCGTACAGGACCCATAAACACCTCTTTATTATCCCTCAAAATAGACTTTATATCTTTAACTTGATTGTTAGATAACCCTTTTATTTCGAACATCTCTATATCTCGTTCTACTTCCTGATCCCGGTTCAAAATAGGAATTTCCCCAGCTTCTCCAAATTCCTCATCTCCTTCGAAAACAATATTAAATATATTACATTTAGCAATAAATTCTCTTATTTTATTTTGGTGCACATGCTTCCTACTCCCGTCGGCTAACTCAAATATAAACGAATGCTGGTTTCGTTTTTCAAAGATAGTTGCCGGCCCTTGCCACCTAGAATATAACTTATTAGTCGAATCAGGGATTAACAGCATTACTTTATCGCCTACTTCAAACGTTTTTCCTTTTGACCTTAAATTATAATGATACGCCATTCTATTTTGTCGCACCTCGGACGATAATTTTGTCTCATTTGCGGCTCTTTCTAAACGTTCCCTAAGTTTATTCAAATACTCATGAATCGGCGTAGTATCTAACTGCGCCCCCTTATTTTCTCCTGCCCAGGATGACTTGAGAATCGACAAAGGACCCTCCGGCGCTCTACCATATAATAACTGGAAAGGTGCGATTCCCGTCGTAGAATTTGGGACTTCCCTATACGCCCATAATACAAATGGTATTTGTTCATGCCACTTTTTCCTTCTTCTCTAATAGTATGATGTAACATACGTTTAAGAGTCTGATTAAATCGTTCCACAAGCCCGTTAGACTGTGGATACTGTGGGGTCGAAAATCTTGGACTAGCGCCTAACCTTTTAGGTAGCTTTCATTACAAAAAGTAAAAAGCTACCTATTGCAGCCGTCCGGAGGAAAGCGCTCCCGGTAAAATTTTGGTATATTTTCACCGATCATGACCCCCAGACCCCAAAACCACTCTCCGTTCAAATGTTGACATATATATATATATATATATATATATATCTGATTTTTGTCATGCGATAACTAACGTATTTATGAACCGATTTGAATGAAACTTGGTATGTACATAGTACATACAAATGTCTCGACCGAGTTCGTTGGCCAGCATCATCCGCCGTTTTGTTTCAAAATGGCGGCCATTTTAAATTTTTAAAAAAAATTTTAATTTAAAATTAAATGCGAAAAAAATTAAAAGTTGAAAAATATTTTACTTTTACGTGTTAGAACTTAAAACAAAGATTCCAGAACACTTTTTATTTTGTCTATATCTCAAAAAATGATTGAGTTATAGCACTTTGAATTTTTCTTATGGCTGACATTTTGAAACGATCTGATTTTTGTCACGTAATAACACGCGCATTTATGTACCGATTTCAATGAAACTTGGTATGTACATAGTACATACAAATGTCTCGACCGAGTTCGTTGGCCAGCATCATCCGTCATTTTGTTTCAAAATGGTGGCCATTTTAAATTTTCTTAAAAATTTAAAATTTAAAATTAAATGCGAAAAAATCAAAATTTGAAAAATATTTTTCTTTTACGTGTTAGAACTTAAAACAACGATTCCAGAACACTTTTTATTTTGTCAATATCTTACAAAATGATTGAGGTATAGCACTTCGAATTTTTCTTACGGCTGACATTTTGAAACGATCTGATTTTGTCACGTGATAACACGCGTATTTATGAACCGATTTCAATGGAACTTGGTATGTACATAGTACATACAAATGTCTCGACCGAGTTCGTTGGCCAACATCATCCACCATTTTGTTCCAAATTGGTGGCCATTTTAAATTTAAAAAAAAATTTAAATTTAAAATTAAATGCGAAAAAATTAAAAGTTGAAAAATATTTTTCTTTTACGTATTAAAACTTAAAACAATGATTCCAGAACACTTTTTGTTTTCTCTATATCCTAAAAAAATGATTGAGTTATAGCACTTTGAATTTTGCTTATGGCTGACATTTTGAAACGGTCGGATCTGAACGATCCATCATGTTGCTTTAAAATGGCATACACTTTATGATATCGTGGAATTTGGTGACTCTCTAAATCGCTTAAAATAAAACCAGGTTGAATAAAAGATGACTAATTTCTAAAAATTCCTATTAATAATCAGTCTTGACAAAAACTAGTATTCAATCTTATAAAATCACTAATTTTATAAGATTTTTTCCACTAATTTGAGCTTAGATTTTTGAACAATGTAACTTACTTTAAAATAAATAAATAAATGTATAAGTATATGAAAGCTACCTCTTCCTCCCGGCATTGCCGGAAGGACTTTTCTCAAATTCTTTCGTTAAGTCGGCAGTGAAATTGGTTCCATTATCACAGGCAATTATATTCGGAATACCGGTCCTCATAAATATTTGCAGCAACGCATCACACGCGGTTTTAGCAGTTAAACTTTTTAGAGGGATCGCATCCGCCCACCTGGTATGTTGATCAATTAAGGTTAGTATATACTGATGCCCTTGGGAACTTTTAGGATCAATAGGCCCAATTAAATCAACATTAACCACCTGAAATGGAAGTTCCGGCCGCGATACTGGGGAAATAGGAGCTCTATCATTTACTTTAACCCCTCTAGTCAATTGGCACTCTAAACATGACTCACAAAATTGTTTAGCTTCTTTCGCCATCCCCTCCCAATAAAATGAATAACTGATTCTCTGTAAAGTTTTCTTGGCTGCATGATGCCCTCCAAATACCGAACTATGCGCTAATTTTAAGATTTCTTCCCTTCTTACTTTGAGTACTACTAATTGCGCTATAGTTTCGCCTAACAATTTCTCTTTGTGATATAATAAGCCATTTACAATATAATAATCCCCTTATCCATTTTAGCTAATTCCCAAGCTTTCTCTAACTCTTTACATTCTAATTGGGATTCCTTAAACATATCTGAATTGCTAACAATAGCTTTATTACCTTTCTCCATTTCCGTTTTTTCCGTATTCTGAGTTTGTACATTTTCCGACCGCGCTTCTATTGCGTAAACATTACAACTATCGCTACTCATATCTTCCTTTTCACTCGAATTATCAATAATAATTTCTGAACTTTCTAATTTTTGGGCCTCTAGCTATGGCTCCTCGCGGTTGACACCTGACAACTCATTAATCACTTCGGGATGTAAAATTACTTGCTCATTAATATTATCAGTCACTGCGCAAAGTACTTCCTGATGGATTATATTAGTTTGTCCGAATTGCGGAATAGCTAACGGTAGTTTAACCAACGGCGATTTAACTGCTTCACCGAATAACCCTTGTAAATAAATACTACCCGCTCCTTTTAATTTCTCCTCCGGTACCAAATCTTTATGAACAACTCTAATTTCACATCCAGAATCAACCAATCCCTTTGCTTTTTGCCCATTTACACTAACTTCTATTTTCTCAAGTTTATTTAATTTCTCGCCAATAACATTAGTTCTCTGTTCGACCTTTGCCGATATTCTCGCCACAATAGCTCCATTAGGTAACTCTTTGTTTTCTTTTACCACAATCTTATGCGCACCCGCTTTCGGATCTCGCCCTTTATTACCATTATTTCCCTCATTACCAACGTTATTACAAAAACGTTGGTAATGACCTCTCAAACCACATTTAAAGCATTTAGGCGCTGAAGCATCACTAGGTTTCTTAAAATCTATTTTCCTATCCGAAAAAGAAATAGTCTCATTACTCCCGTTTTGCCTCCAATTATTACTAACTTTGTTTCCTCCCTCGGTCTCATTTTTTCATTGTTTACGTGCCTATCTTTACCTTTAAAACTTTTATACCTCACTGCATAAGACTTATTTTTATGGTCAAAATAATTGTCACATTCTTTAGCAATTTTAGAAGTTTCTAACCATTTACCTTGATGAGTTAACCCAATATACGATGCAGTATCCTCATCTAACGTGCTTACTAACTTATCAGTAACTATTAACTGGTTGACCTTTTCATAAGAGTCAGCACCTCAAATCTTACAATAATTTTCCCACGTCGCTATTAAACGCGATACAAATAATACATGAGTTTCATTCTGGTTTCTCTTAGCCTTCTTAAAATTTTCCAAACATGCTTTCGGTGTCGGCTCATGTTCCCTTAGGACTAACTCCTTTAACTCCTCATAATTCTCCATTTGTTCCGTAGTGGTATAAATTAACAAATTATCCGCCTTATCTCCTAACATATTTAGTAGAATTTCGGCCTGCTGGTTTTCCGGTACATTTTTAGTTTTGAATGCCCTTTCTAAGCTGTTAAAAAAATAAATTCCATCCCTCAGTCCCTTCTGGTGCTTTGATAGATAGAGTTTTAACACTTTTGATCAATTTTTCTATATTACTTTCATTATTAGATTCCCTAGACCCATTGAAATTATTTGCCGATCCTGGCACCCTTAGTCTCTCCATTTCTAATTCATGTTCCATTCTTAATTTTTCCATTTCTAACTTTTCCTGTTTTTCTTCGCGCTCTAATTTTTCCTGTTTTTCTAACCTTTCGCGCTCTAATTTTTCCTGTTTTTCTTCACGCTCTAATTTTTCCTGTTTTTCTAACCTTTCGCGCTCTAAATTTTCCTGTTTTTCTTCACGCTCTAACCTTTCCTGTTTTTCTAACTTTTCGCGTTCTAATTTTTCCTGTTTTTCTAACCTTTCGCGCTCTAATTTTTCCTGTTCTAATCGTTCTGCAACAATAGCGTCAGATAATTCCTTAATAACCCCCTCGTCATACTCATCACTGTCCATTATCTTTTTCTTAAGCTGAATTCTGGTATCATCTTCCGCGAATTCAAAACCCAATTCTTCGGCTATCTCCTGAAGATCCACCTTTTTTAGTTTTAATAAGAAAGCCATACCTTCTCCGATTGTCATTACCACCCTACAATAATATTTATACCTACCAAATTAATATTTCCTTAACTCCTAACTTATTACAGTTATTTCTCCACTTATTATACTAATTAATACCCTTCAGATAATCAATGCATTTCATTTCTAATTAACCTACTGAATACTCTAATTTTCCTCAACCATTGATATCACACAATTTACTTCCAATAAAACAAAAGGTAAAACAACAATTCGATTTGATTACTATGCAATACAGATTTCAATTTATACACTTAGATAACAACATACAATTTACATAATAATACTGATACGTTGAAATTGAATAGAAGTATTGATGTCAATCAAAAAATCCACCTAAAGAAAAATTGTATAACATGTATATATAAATTTCTACAATTATCCTCACTAAAATATTTCCAAACTCAATACTAGTTCTCACACTTAAAACAAATATAATATTTTGATCACAAGGTCTTTACTTTTATTTTTCCTCACTATGGCTCTCTTTTGAGCCTTTTTTTCTTTTCACTATGGCCCTCTTTTGAGCCTTTTTTTTTCACTATGGCTCTCTTTTGAGCCTTTTTTTTTCACTACTATTGGCCAATTAAAACTCTAAGCAAACGTTGTTATCCTTCAGACTTAAAAAGTATTGCTTCATTTAAATATTACTTTAACAATAATTTAAATTTAAGTAAATTTAATTATTCCTTCCAACTACTATTAACACAATTAGTAAAAAAAAATTATAGACTGTCAATTCTAGCTCAAGTTATTATGACCTTTCCTTAAAACAATAGCCAATATGGTTATTAACATTTTATAGGTAGGAAGTATTGATAAAACACATAAATAATATAGACAATTTACTTAAATTACTATTATTTATACAACAACAAATTTTGGTTCGAGATGTCAGCAGAAGGATATGATCAAAACACCTTACCTTATACTTTATTTGCTGGGGTACTTTTTTAATCACAGGTAGTTCCACGAGGTAGCGGTAATATGGCACAACAGTTCAATTTTTTCTAATACTGATACGGCACAGGCACAACACTTTAGCACACACTCGACGATACGGCACGACACTTTAGCACACACTCGACGATCCGGCACGATACTTTAGCACACACTCGACGATACGGCACAACACTTTAGCACACATTCGACGATACGGCACGACACTTTAGCACACATTCGACGATCCGGCATTATCACGCAAGAATTCCACTGGATACTCCGGCACTAACACACTGCAACACGGCTCGCTGGTCACTGGTTTCAGGCGATTCTATCCCGACGCTGCCAACAATTTGTCGGACGTTCCTCTCAGTCCGCACAACTTTGAAGAAAGTCCGTGGTAGTTATAGCTGCCACCACTGATATTACTAGGTGATATCGGTCACCCACTGTGAGGATTGTGTAAATGAACACTGACGCTGTCAATTAACTGAATTATCAGTTTATTTAGAACATATGTACACACTAAATACGCTATTTACAATTATATACAATTACAACTCGGATATAGGTGATCCGGTTCAACATTAAATTATATACAGTAAAGGTTGGCTGTGTAATATTCCAATTACACTTTCCATCTCACACTCAATGCACGTTAGATTCACTTTATCGGAGATCAATCTCGAATCTCCCAACACAAGGATACTCGGCCTGCACTTCTCGGCCCAGAGCACTAACACCAGGACGTCTGTGTCCTTTGCTCTCCAGAAACGCACTGCTTACGCTCTACCACACAGAGCACCCTCTAGGTACGAAACCCAGATACGGACTGAACTAATCTGAGACAAGCCTTGCTCTTCTCAAATCACTGCTTTCCCCAACATAAACCCCCTTTTGGAGCTCCCTCATTGGGCACATTCCACATTCCTTTCTTGATTAGTGACATGTTCCTTGACTGCCGATCATCCGCATACCTCACTGACGGATGGACATGCCTCTCAGAAATCTTCTCTTTCTCTTATTCACCACCTGCATAGGATTATCTGTCAATTCCCCTTTTCACAAAGAAGGAATGTCACCTTAGAAATTCTGGTACACAGCCATACAATACAAAATATTAAAAATAGAGAAATAGTGGAAATTCCATTCTTTAGCAGAGGTGGTATCAGAACCTGACAATGAATGTTCGTACAAATTTCCTACCCATAATTTAAAAAAATATAGCGAAAGTTGTTGACTATGTACACAATGTACGACTAGTCATATTATCTAAATAATTAAACATCATGTAAAAATAATCCATTTCTGGAAATATAATTTCGATAGCATTGATTACAGGGTATTGGCGAAAAGGCCTGTTATTTTCTTCTATCTTTACAAAAAGAAAATATTGGATTCGTGCAAATTTTTGAATTCTGGTTTTCGACGAATTTACACATTTTAGGGGTCAGAGAACCCCAAAAACATGTTTTTACAAAATGTCTGTCTGTAAGTCCATATATGTCAAACATATTTTGGGCGCTCTATCTCAAGAACGAATGCCTAGAATTTCACAAAACTTTAGACTCAGTTAGACCTTCATATAAACTGCAGCTGATTAGTTTTTGGTATATATCGTCCAGTAGGTGGTGCTGCTATATGCTGCCTTTTTCCCGATTTCCGCGATAGTTATATGTGAAGAACTAATGAACGGATTTTCATAAAACTTCAGATTCAGTAAGATCTTGATATAATATGGTGCTGATTACGTTTTAGTGTAAATCGCCTAAAAGATGACGCTATTATACGGCATTATCCATGATTATCGCAATAACTCTATCTCATTAACTAATGCGCTAATTATCATGAAACTTCAGATTCAGTTAGTCTCTGATATAAATTAGAATTCATTATTTTTTTGGAATAAATCGCTCAACAAATGACTCTTCTCTCCAGATTTTTTTTTACGATTTCTGCAATGATTTTATCTCAAAAACTATCGCACGGATTTTCCTCAAACTTCACATTCAATTAGAATTTGATATAAGTCATTGCTGATTAGATTTTGGTGCAAATCACTTAACCAGTAACGTTGCTTTGCTTCATTTTTCTGGAAGTATTAACATATATAAGATAGAAGAAAGTTTTGGAATTGCCACAAGCAACTAGTTTATTAAGTTAATATTAAGAGATATGCAAATATCTTTTTCATTTTTATTATCTATTTTACCATGACTTTTCAGAATTCGAACACTTTATAATTTGCCTTATTTTTTACATTTTAAACCCAATGAAACCTGCAATGTTGTTATTTTTCAATTTCATTGTATATTTTATGCTACAACCTACAATGATTAAACTAATTGAAAAATGTTTGCTACATACATATAATTATTGTCTAAAATATTAAGAATTTTGAAAAAATTATCAGCGTTTTAAGACAATTATTTCCATATTAGTTGATTTCCGAATATTTGAGAAAATGCTTGTTACGTCACATAGTACTGTGAAGCAAGTAAATATTTTTAATATATATGAAAGCAACACTTTAAAATCACACATTTTAATAAAATACACAATAAAATCGCAATAAAAAATCTATGAACATTTCGGACAGGCTATTTTTAAACGTAATTTTATCGAATTGTCTGATCTTAAAGCGTTAGTTTTCATATAACTAATTTGATCAAAAGGAGTATGGTCGCTTAACTTAAATCTTTTTATTTTTATTCTATATTTTTATACTATAATCTTTTAAAAAATTCAAATATGTGATTTTATAATTTCTCGTGTTTTATATTCATTGTATATATATATATATATATATACAGTGGCGGTCAAAAGTTTCCGGCCACCAAAAATTTTTCAGTTAATTTGTAACTATACCCATACAGGAATCTCAAAATGATACTTATACATTTTATTGACATAATAGTTAGGAAATTACTTGTGGAATAACATATAAATATCAATAAATTTAATTGACAAAATTAAGTACAAAGGAAAACGCATGTTCTCAAAAGTTTCCGGACACCTTCGCAAGTTTTTAAAAATATATATTGTAATACAAAACTACAGCAATCAACAACATTTATATTTAGTATTTTATAGTATTAGTATTTTTTTTACCTTTAGAAATAAGTTCTGCGACGCAGTAACGTGGCATTAATACAATCAACGGTTAAAGATCATCTATGGTACGTTTTTTCCACATTTCTTGCATTTTTTTGGAATTTTCTGCTGAGTTGGAATATTTATAGTTTGGCAAACGTTTGCCAACTTCTTTCCAAAGATTTTCTATTGGATTCATGTTGGGCGTTTGGGATGGCCTTTTCAAAAACGAAAATTTTGTGCGAAAACCATTGCTTGCATATATTTATTATGTCGTTATCATAGTTGCGACCAAAATTTTCCTCTAATAAGGCAGAAAATAATCTTGCAAGATATTTTTATAGATTGCATCATTCATCTTGCCGTTGATTTTAAATTACGGACCGACAGTTTTTTAAGAAAATACTGCCCACATTATAAAGTGTCCTCCGCCCTGCTTCATTGTAGGAATAACATATGTTGAATCACATTTTTTGTTGTTAGGTCATCGGACGTAGTGTCTACCATCACTCCCAAAAAAGTTTCAAATTCTATTGATGGAAAAATAGTACTTTTGTCCAGTTTTCACTATACCGAACTTTGTGTTTTTTGGAAAACGCCGGTCGGTACGTTTATATTTTTTTACCTACTAAATATTTTTTAACACCGGCACATCCATAAAGTTCTGTATTACATCAGCATCTTGACACGTAGACCGGCTTATTTCAACAATATTTTCATTTTGCAAATAGCCGTATATTGCAACGGAATTTTTATGCGGGTCATAATTGTTGTTTTCCTGATAATTCTGTCAACGAGAATAGTAATTTTTTGAAGTCTCCCGGACCTCAAAAAGTCCTGAAGGTCACGGACATCTTTATATATTTTTTAAATATCGTTTACAGTCGATTTAACAGATCGATATCTTTACCGCAATACCTCGAGAAGATTAGCCCTTTAGTGACAAATTAATCAGTAATTTATAGACAATATTTGTTGAGATTGTCAATTTTGAATTTAAACTATGCTATTCACGTTGATTCATTCACAAATACGACCAAAAAACACTTTACCGATAGAAAAAAAAAATAAGAATGAGTGGCCGGAAACTTTTGCACACGTAAACTTCGAATTCTACCCCTTTGCATGAAGCGTCCACAGTATCCAATCAAAATGATCACGTGATCAGAGGTCATTCACATATTCCTAACTTTTGAATCAATTGTGCTTCTTCTTTGCTGAAACCTTCTGGTAAATAAATCAAAGAAACTAACTGACCGGAAACTTTTGACCGCCACTGTATTTCTAAACAAAATAAAAATTGTAATTGTTGTTGCTTTTCTATTTCCCTGTATATTTTATCGTCAGTGTCTCTAACAATTAAAATTATTGAAAGTTCTCAGCAATACTTAGATTTTCTATCATAAGGCTCATAAACAATGTTATGATATTCTTGAAAAGTTTTGCATGTCCTTTTTTTAGGGTGTGTCTGTCAGTCACAGTTATTTTACTCGTAAACTATGGAATGTGGAAACTTCCAATTGGGGAGAGTAATAAAGACTATTAGCCCACATAATTATAGATTATTTAGCATTCACAAATATATTTAGAGAAAATGTAGAGGGACTAATAAAGCTACATTTAAAAAAAAATAATCTTCTATTTGTACATCGTGTGAAAGCTCTCGTGACGCTAAAATCAAAAATATATATATTTTTTTAATTTTAGGTAATATATTTTCAGAGATATCGTCGAAAATGTAGCGCAAAAATGTGTTCCCCATCCTCTCCATCTATTTCCGAATCTACTGAAACTAAAGTTATAAAAAAATTAGAGATTTTAGACATTAGTTTAAACGTTGCAGTTAAAGTATAGGGATTACCCTAGGTCATTACCCTAGGGTATAGGGATTACCCTAGATCAAATAAAAACATTGCTGATAATGATTTTCAAAAAATATCGTCGGTAATTAGCCGAGGTATTAATCCTTAAAATTACGGACTGTTTTGACATACACATAGACAGGGGCGGTGTACTCTGTGTACCATCGACTTTTAAAGCCTAGATAACAACTTTTAATGACATATTTTAATAATGCAATGCTCAGTAGCAGTATAAAAACAATAAATGACAAATTGTTAAAAACAGATTAAATTAATTGGAATTAATCACATAAGGGGCCGTCTATAAATGATGTCACACTTTTTTCAATATTTTTAACCCGCCTCCCCCCTTTGTCACAAAGTATCACACTTCACCATATCCCCTCCCTCCCCTTTGTCACATGTCACGCAATATTACATGTGCATATACTTGTAATTGAGAAACAAAACATGTTATAGATCATATTTTAAATTTTATTTTAAAACTTAAATTGTGTTTTAATAATATTTGTGCCTATAACAATAAAAATGATTCGTGTACTTATTTTGTGTGAAATAAAATTAATAGACAATAGTAATAGAATATTAATATAAAAAAACAATTAAAAACAGTAGTATTTCAGAATATGAAATGGAATTTTAATTAGTATTTAACTTAAAATTTTATCTTTACTTTATAAACACGAAATACTTTACTTTCAAAATAACTTCAAAATTTAATTTGCTGTTTTTTAATGCTTTTACTTTAACTAAAATGAGCTATGTCACATTTCTTCTTACCCCCTCCCACCTCCTTGTCACAAACTGTCACAATTTCACAAACCCCCCTCCCCTCTCCAAGCGTGACATCATTTATAGATGGCCCCTAAATAATATGGAAATCGCGACTACTTTCCATTGTGCGGATCTCTCAATATGCTGCCTGTCTCATTAAAAGTTCATTAAAAACCTATTTGAAAAACGCGACTCTGACCAAGGCGGCTTTGAAACTTGGCGACCTTTTTTCAAAGCGCTCTGAGCATAATGCCAAGTTTAAACTTTGAACAAGGAATTTTTTTAGCTGCACTGTAAAAAGAAATGATTATTAAGACGCTAAATTTTGTTTTATGAAATGCCAAATGAAGTTTAAATAAGCTCTACTTTTATTGGCAGTATCAAATTAAGCTCATCAAAAAGAAAATAAATAACTAAATAAAAATAACAAATTAGGATAAGATTGAAAATAAGAGTTATACAGAATAGTAATATTTGATAATATTTAGGCTTCTTATATATCTTTGAACCAGTAGCGTAGCTATGTTTTTTGGCGCCCGGGGCCAGCAAGAAATTTTGCGCCCCCACCCCAATATAGATATATAACAATTTCTCTCAATTTGGCGCCCCTAGGCCTCGGCGCCCGGGGCGGACGCCCCCCCCCCCCCTTAGCTACGCCACTGCTTTGAACTTTTATAGTATACTCATTCACACTTTTCTAGTACCGTAATTTCGGGTGTATAAGCCGCGGCTCAAACAATTCTTTTTGGACCCAGAAATCTTATTTAATGATTAAACACAAATATTTACGGCGATCTAAGTAGTAACATTCATTTTTAAAAAAATTCTGGGTCGAAAAAGAATTGTTTGAGCCGCGGCTTATACACCCGAAATTACGGTATATACAGCTATATCCCATCCTATATAATACTTCTTTTTCAAAATCTTATTGTTCTTTTAACAACGAATTTTTTTTAATAATACAGTTAATAATTCGTATTTATTGTACAGAATCTCTGAGCACGAGTAATAATTGCACTTGACCGTTTATTTTAATATTAGATATTAGTTTTTACATGTTTTGCTATGTATTTTACGGTCAGAATTCTCAACATTTTAAATAATCAATTAAAAAAGATAGAGATATAAATCTACGCATAGTTTTTGTTTTGCATGTTATGCAACGTGTTAATTAAAATATTTTTAATTGCGTAAAACGATGTGATTATTTATTTTATCTCTAAATCTTCCCATTTTTCCTTTCATATTATAAAAAGTACCTTAGCAAAATATATAATGATACATATTTTTTATAACGCTTACAGTGCGAAGTTTTCCATTTTCATTTATAAAAGCTGCATTTACTGAGCATTATTTACAGTGAGTGTCAGCGCCATCTACCGACAAAAGAAGCCGTTTAACGATTCCCAAACAAAGGGACGATTGTGGAGGTCGTTTTAGGGCCTACTTCAGTCAAGGGAAAAGATCCGTTCGCTAATGCTAATCCTATGGAAAAAATTCATAAAGATATCTCGGTTGACTTTCAATATTTTTAAATGATTTTTTTTTTCTTTTTGCATTGGATACTTGATATTGATCTGAATGTAGGTCATTTTATACTTTTTCGATTTTGCTTGCAGATATTTTTATGAGGGTGCTTTCGCTTTCCAAACCGGTTCCGAAAATGAAAGCGTCCTCGTAAAAAATACCTGTAAACAAAATCAAAAATATAAAAAACGGCCTGCATACAGATCGATCTTGCATACTATCCAATGAATCATTTGAATGCAAAAAATAATTTAAAAATATTAAAATTCAACCGAAATATCTTCATAAATTTCTTCCATAGGTTTAGTATAAACGAACGGGTCTTTTAATTTGAATGAAGTAGGGTCTTAAGGGAAATCAAGTTTGGCCGTGGTAACACAGTGATCAGTGAAAAAAACAAACGTTCAAATGTAACTGTTACTCGCGTTTAGAGAGTTCCGTACAATAAACATTGTACGGTATTGTTGAAAAAAAACATTGCTAAAAGAACAATAAGACTTAGTATAAAACTATAGTGCGTAGGGTTGGGTATAGCTGTATATATTAGAAAAGCATGAATGGGTATGTGTCATTTTATACAAAACGAGCAAAAATTTAAAAAGAAAAAGTCGTGGGCTCATGATAACCGATTATGGTAAAATTTGATACACAGATTCAGTTTATATTTAAATAGAGCTATGCAAAATGCATTAAAATAAAATAAAAATATTTTAATCTAAGCTAATAATTAGTAATATTTAACACTAGAACCGCGGGAAAAAATCTACACATAGTTTTTGTTTTGCATGTTATGCAACGTGTTACTTAAAATATTTTTAATTGCGTAAAACGATGTGATTATTTATTTTATCTCTAAATCTTCCCATTTTTCCTTTCATATTATAAAAAGTACCTTAGCAAAATATATAATGATACATATTTTTTATAACGCTTACAGTGCGAAGTTTTCCATTTTCATTTATAAAAGCTGCATTTACTGAGCATTATTTACAGTGAGTGTCAGCGCCATCAAATTTTAGAGCATCAGCGAATTCAAATTTTAGAAAAATATTTCTCACCGGAATTTTTATTAAAAACTTTTTAAGTTATTTATTGAAAATATTCTTTGCTCAGCATATATCTGACTTTATTATAAAGGATTTTCTGGTTGGAATCGACCTCTCTCCTTACGATACGGGTCAAAATGACCCGTCACCGCGGTTCTAGGGTTAAGCTAACAATCAAAATTAAAATACTAAGAATGTAGACAAAACCTCGATTTTATGTCAACTTTTAATGTAAGTTTTGATAATTAAACAAACAATCCTGAAATCTATTATTTTGCATTTACTCATAAACAAATGTGATCTCTACTTCTGTGCTGAATTCCATTAAAATCCGTGACTCGTCAGCCACAGCTGATTTGCTCATTTTGTATGGAATCACGCGTATACCATAAAAGTTCAGGGAGATGTGATAATATCAAATCTAAATTTAAATATTATCAAATATGTATATTCTGTATAACTCTCTTTTATATTTTTATTTTAAAATGTTTATGATTAACTTAACACTAGAACGGCCGAGGGCGGTCATTTTGACCGCTGCTATATATATATATTTCGATATAAAGTAAGTTTAAAATTAACAAAAGAGAAAAATGTTAAATAAAACATTTAAAAAATCAAAATTCTGGTCCGAATTATTTTTATAAAACTTGATTAAAATTTACAACCTTCCTAGTGTTAATTCAGTTCCAACAATTAAAGTAGTGCATAATAAAACTTCATTTGGTATTTTATAAAACTGAAGTAAATGTAGTAATAATCTTTTCTTTTTACAGGGTAGCTAAAATAAAACCATTGTTCAAAGTTTTAAGTTATCAATGTGTCAAGCGCGCTTCGAAAGGAGGTCACAAAGTTGCAACGCCGCCTTGATCAGTGTCGCGTTTTTCCAATAAGTTTTTATGAACTTTTAAAGACACAGAATTCGTATTTGGAGATGAACTCAATTTAAACTAGTCGCGAATCCCAAAGTATTCATATGATTATTTCCAATTAAATTAGTCTGCTTTTAATAATTTGACGATTATTGCTTTTGTTCTGCTACTGGGCACTGCATTACACAAATATATTATTAAATTTGCTATTTAGGGTTTAAAAGCCGATGGTACATAGAATATGACATCCTTGTCATTATGTATGTCCAAATCAACCGTGTCTTTAAGGCAGTGGTTCCCAATCTTTTATTGACCATGCACCAGCAAAACATCTGTAAAATCACTATGCCCTCTCACCCCCATTCACACACTGTAAATTATATCTCTTATAATTATATCTTTTAAAGAGCTTTGTCGTTGTTTTCCACCTAATCTCATAGTTAAAGTGTTATACAATCTGCATTTTTATCTTCACAAAATCTCGTGAAGAATGACCTACATTTAGCATTTTACAAATAGCAATTCGTCTTTGTAAGTTTTTAAATGTTTGTGGAAAAACTTTGAACTCTTAATTTCCTTTTTATGTTTAACACCAGAAGCATTTCAAAATTCTCATTCTTTATCAATTTAACACTAGAACGACCGGAAGGAGTCGATTCGACTCAAATTATGTGATTAAATTTCAATTCGAGCCAGAAACATTTTCTTGAAATAATTTAAATTTTATTTAAACCACGTAAATTTACGTTAAATAAAATCAATTAAATAATTTTGAATAAACATTCTGGTGTGAAATATTATTATCAAACTTGAGTATAATTTCCAGGCATTCTAGTGTTAAAGTAGCCATCATTCCCATTACAGCACAATTTCTCTGTTTTCCCCATTCCTAATATCAGTAGCAGGAAAAAAAGAGTTCAAACTCAGCCTCAGGCGGTCCCCTCTACGTCCAATGCCCCCTTCCACCAGCACAGCATCGCCCCCTAGCGGAAAAAAATAGCTTTCTACTATAACATGTGGTGAACGACCAGCTATTCAAATATTATCAATCACCCCTGAACACGGTCAATACCTCTCTTTAACAGACATTTCCTCCTCGAAACGACCATTTCCTCCCTGAAACGGTCATTACTCCTGTAAATGACCATTTATAAAACTATATAAATCTATGTTTTTCGAAGTTATTTTTAAAAGGATGTTAAAAATCGAAGTGATTAGTGCTTGATGTGTTTACATATTGATGTGTGTTGTTTTTTCACTTGTTTATATTTTTACTAAAGTTGATAGACTAGCAGTAGATTTTATTTCAAATTTTAACGATACAGAGAATTTTCCCCCATTAATATATTATGAAGAAAAGTTATCAGGACCCAAGTCAAATTGCTAGTTTTGGAAGAATGGGCGCTCTTCAAAGAGCAGCTCACGGCAAGGTGTCTAAGAAAAAAATTAAAACTTGGTTAGAAGGGGATGATGCTTACACTCTTCATTAGCCAGTACGTAAAAAATTTCAAACAAATCGAGTGATTGTGTATTTTATAGATCAGCAGTTGCAAGCGGATTTAGTAGATTTAACTTCTTTACAGAAATTTAATGATGAGTTTCGATACATGAACTATTTTCCAGAAAACAAAATTTCACATTATTTTACTAGATTACTTATGCTTTTAGATTAAAAAGGTGAATGGGAGGTCAGTTTAACTGAGTTGATTTACCCTCATATATGGCGTAGTATTACAGAATATGGTAATGAGTATGAATATGGGTTAGGTAACAGTTTAGAATTACCAGATGGAAGACCTAGAAACGGTAATGAATATGAACAGGATGATAGTGACACGAAAAAAATTCGAATTCCACCAGGATATTATGAACTCTAAATTATCAAAAATTTGGGGATAGAATTTGAGTTAGCTACAACAAACACACTAACAAAGTGAAAATTTCTTTGAAGAAATATGCTTAATTGAAATTTTTATCTGGTTTAGCTGAATGTTTAGGATTCTTATCAGGTGAAGTAATCTCAAATGGTTTGATTCCCTCATTATCTTTTGAAAGTCCCTTTATAGCTGAACCATACGCTGTTTTTAAATTGCTCTACCTGTATAGTGATATTGTAGAACTTCAGATTGCTGGAGATACAGTTGTGCCCTTATTGCGAGTGATTCCTGTTAAAGGGGAAGACGGAGATATGATTCATGAAGTGTTTGACCGACCTTATTAACCAGTGACTCGGAAAATTTTTCAAATGATTAAAACTATTATAAGAATGCACACAGGACGTTTAGTGTCATTTGATCGTGGGAAGTTGATTGTGAAACTACATTTTTGTCAAAAATATCTTTCATAATGCTTGTTCCTTACCAGTGCTGTAACCAATCTTTTGAAGATTATTATACACATCAAACAGGTAATGGATTGAACTATTATCAAGGAAATACTTTTCAGAAAGGCTATGGTTTCAGAAGACTTTTTCATTCACTTTTCCTTGTGGCTGTACCTTTATTTAAATCAGGTGCTAAAGCAGTCAGAAAGCAGTTATTTCATACCGGTGTAGATGTGTTAAATGATATTTTACAAGGTGATAATACACTGGTGGAAATTGATTTATGAAAACACGGTTTTCTGGCAAAAACTTCCATAATATTCATTAAAAATGAATGAAATTTCATGGTATATACACAGTATGTGTGATAAATCTGTTACAAAAATTAATTTTCACACATAATATTAAACATAAACAAAAAGTCAAAAATTTAATTTTCGTAATATGCGAACATGGAAATTGATTTATGAAATATCACATTTCGTTGGTTATTCCGAAGCAATGTGACAAAAATTTGCATAAAACAAAGTAATGTGACCTGCAAAGGAGAAATAAAAAGCGTTGTACAGTGAAAGCAATATATTTCATTTACAAATTTTGCGATGGGTAAACGAAAGATTTTGTCTGAAAAAGAAGGAGGTAAAATCGATGCAAATTTAGAATGTGGAAAGTCTGTGCCAGAAATTAGTAAATAAATTAAAAGATCTGTTAGTGTGATATATAACTATAGATAAGGTACAGAAAATTATGGTAAAAATTTTAACAAAAAAGGTAATCCACGTTAAGCAACATGAACATTAGGTTCATGTTAAGCAAGTTAAACACGTTTACCACAGAAAAGGGGGATTCTTCAACTTGCATCGAAAGCTGTTCACAGTTCGAAGCAGATTTGTGCAAACCTATCCCTGTCTGTTACTTCCAGAAGAGTTACTTCCTTGAGATGGTCGAAAATAAAGCCGTGTCCAAAGCTACTTCTGCGTCACAAGCAGATCCGCTTGCAGAATTGCGAGTACATGGAAATGGATGAAAATTGGAAGAAACTCATTTTCTCTGATGAAAAAATATTTAATTTGATGGCTCAGATGGTCTGAGGTATTATTGGAGAGATCTCCGAAATTTACATTCAGCAGAAATTTTGGTGACAGAAGTTTGATGATTTGGGCAGCGATTGCTTTTGTTGGCAAAAGTGAAATTGTATTTTTAAACGGTTACCAGAACTCTTTTTATTATAATTTAGTTTCAGAAAACTCACTTATTCCATTTGAATGGCAATATTAGGGTTTAAATTATATCTTCATGCAAGATAATTCAAGTATTCACATTTCAAATACGATGAAAGATTTGTTTGACGAACAGAATTTTGTTCTTTTAGATCATCCACCTATTAGTCCTGACCTGAACCCCATCGAAAACGTTTGGAGACAGCTTATGTTCGAATGGCTTTTACAAATGAGATGCAGTACACATCACTTGTAGATTTGAAAGTTTCAGTCTGTCAAAACTGGAAATTAATTGATCATAAATACATCCAAAATCTTGTTTTATCAATGCCATCTAGAATAAAAGAAAGTCTAATGAAAAAAGGCGGTTTTACTAATTATTAATTTCAATTAAATATGACATTTCATAAATCAATTTCCATGTTTATATGCTACTAAAATCTAATTCTTGATGTTATGTTTTAATTTATTAATTTGTATGAAATTTTATTTTTCTAAATTATTTGTTGTACATAGCATGTATAATGTATGAAATTTCATTCATTTTTAGTTAATAGTATAAATATTCTGATTAAAAAAACCATGTTTTCATAATTCAATTTCCACCAGTGTATTAAAACAGCAGCTAAACGACGATTTAAGAAAGCTGGGAAAAATCTGACAGACAAAGCAGCAGTTAAAGTGAAATCGATGATTGGGTCAGGTCAAAGGAATAAAAAATGAAAGAGACCTCAAAGTTCTCTCAGTTGTCCTAAAGCCAAGAAAGTGAAAGCACGTGATATTTTTGCTTAAAGATGTCTGGACTTATTCATAAAGATTCTTCAGTTTGTGTCAAACCTGAATTAGACTTGTTTATGATTCCACCTACGCAAACAGCTGTAGAAAAAGGTCACTTTGTAGAATATAATCCACTGGCTACCATATCTGAGAGTGGACCAGTCGAGGTTAACATTACAGGTAATAGCGAAGATTATATTGATTTATCGGCATCTTTATGTGAAAGTAAAACTAACTAACGCTAATGGAACTTCCTTACCTGGCAACACACCTGTGGCACCTATTAATTTATTTTTACAAGCATTGTTTTCTCAAGTAGATATGAGTTTGAATGAAAGAGTGATTTCCTCTTCTAGTAATACTTATTCGTATCGTGCTTACATTGAAACTTTACTAAATTATGGAGAAGATGCTAAGAAACGTTTACTTTCTTGTGAATGTTTTTTCAAAGATGAATGTTTGGATACAATCAATCCTACGCTTACCATAAACCCAGGACTTCGTAAAAGATATGAATTAACTTCAAAAAGTAAAGTGTTGGATATGATAGGCCCACTACATTGTGATATTTATCAAGAAAATCGGCTTTTACTGATTATGGTAAATTTGAAAATTAAAATGATACGTAGCAAACCCAATTTTTGTTTGATGGCTGATAAAGTCAAGGATAAAACACTTGATTATAAAGTGGTGTTACAACATGCCTCTTTCTTTATTCGAAAGGTGAAAGTCAGTCCAGGTGTTTATATCGGACATGCTAAGGTGTTAGAGAAAAGTAATGCTAAATATCCTATTGATCGAGTTTTATGTAAAACATACTCAATATCGAGTGGAAGCTGGTTTTTTATGGAAGATAACGTATTCTTAGGATCTATGCCTAAGCGTGTAATTATAGGATTATTAGAAAATTCAGCTATTAATGGGCAGTATGATCTTAATCTCTTTTTATCTTTAACCCATTAGTGCCTAGTGTCCCTTTTTAGGGACGCTTCAAAAGGTGCATTCAGCACTGTTTTTGACACCAGTAAAAAAGAGAAGCAATAATTATTTTATTTAAATGATGCATTTTCGTGATTAATGAACTAAACTTAAATCTTCTAAAAATAGTGGTGCCAACCAAATAAAATTTACGCAAAAGATGCTGGGCACGAATGGGTTAACCACCACAACGTCAATTTTTTAAGTATTTACATTGACAGGCAACCAATATCATCTAAGCCATTAGAATTGAATTTTAATGAAGGAAATTACATTGAATCTACCATCTCAAAATACGTGTTAATAAGAAAGTCCTTAAGAGACACAAATTTGAAAAAAAAAGGAATGAAAAAAATCACTTTAACAATGAATTATCAATTTGGAAGTTATGCCCTCAAAGAACTTGACAAATGATTATAAAGAAGAAACAATGTCATAAAATAACTAATAAATTCTTGAACCTTTTGTCTCAGTATCAACAGAGGATGTGACAATGATGTAAAATATTTCAGCCCAAGTATTTCAGAATCCAACTCTCAAAAAGGAAATGCATCAAGTCTAAAAAAACAAAAGAAAATACTCAAGATTACAGGATATCATTCTGCAGATTAAATATAAAAAAGTAGATTAAAAATTTTAAAAAAAGTCAAATTTTGTCCTTACATCTGAACTGAATGTTTCATTGTTTATATCTGTAAATTATGAGTATATTTTAGAGAATTGTGGATTTTAGGGTTGCAGATATGAGAAAGTCTACTGTACATATTTTTCTGACGTGATAATAAATAATTTATCATCTGCAGAATGGTGGGAAATAATTAAAAGATACAATGATTTATAAGATATTTCAAATTTTGCATGTCACTTTTTTTATTGTTATCAGCAAGCATTAAATATATTTTTCATATTTCATCATGATTCAAAACAAACTTAGAAATTGGTTTGGATTATAAACTGCTACAAAATTGGTAATGGCTACAGACAAATAATTTGGTCCTGATCCTGAAACATTTGACAAATAAATATTTTATAAACTTTATGTATCTTGAATAACAAAATTTTGTTGTATGCATTTTATGCAATTATATAAATTTCTTTATTATTTCCTGGTTATTTTACATCTAATATTTTAATTAAAAGAAAATATTTATCATTATGCCTTTAGCTACTTTTTATTGATGTCTCCCTCCATAGAAAAATGTGCATATACTGAATGATTTTATGCATATATTAAATTCTTAATAAATTTTAATTAATTTCATTTCAATGCAACCTTTTCTTAACATCAACCTATTTCATTATATGACCCTTTTTTATATAAGATTTGAGGCTGTGAAACATTTCAAAAATTTTTATTTCTATTTTTAATTTTGTAAATTAATTATTAACTGCAATGGAACTGTCGTATGAATGACAGATAAACAAGTTAAAATTTAAGGCAGATGTATATATGCTTTTTTTTCTTTTGAATACATCATAACTTATTATGATGATATACATGTTATTTATTAACATGGTTGAACAAAAAATCTTCTAGATGAACTGAGTTTATTTTATTATTTTTTTTTTTTTAGACATGAAATATTTTGTGTACTGCCAAGTAATGTATGTATATGTGATATTCTGATATAAAAATTGTTTAATCAATAAGAAGAATCAGTATATTTATTTATTTATTAAAGTTAAATTCTGTATTTTTAATCTAGAATTTTAAATTTATTAAAAGTGGACAAAATGATACTTTGTTCGGGATGGTTTTTTCTGACTTTTTTTTTTTTTTTTTTTTTTTTTTTCCAGAGTGAAAAAATTCAGACAATCTTATTTGGAATAGACTGCCATATATCTAAATCAGGTAACACATCTATAAATAAAATGTTTAATTATCTTCTTGGAACATGGTATCGAATAACTTTGTCTAATGATACTAAATAAATTTAAACCAGCATGAAAGTGCATAACATGAAAATATTTAACAATTAACATAATTTATGTTAAGTTGGCAAAATGACAGGATATTTTGTATTGTACTAGGGGGTGAAATCCTCAGTTTATCTCTCAATCTAAGCAAAACTTGCTATAAAAAAGTACAAAATGAGAAAAGATAACTTTTTTTTTTTTTTTAGAAATGAATCTAACTTAACACAACTAATCTCATCTGGGAAATAAAGCTGTTGAATATGAGAAATAATCAAATTAGCTGAAAGTTTTTTTTCATTTATTGATAAAGAATGAAACTTACTTTTACCGAAAGGGCTGGCGTTCACTTTGCCAACTTGTCGTTTATATTTTTTCACAATCCTAATACAAAAAGCTAAAACATAACATTAGTATAAGCATATTTTTCAAGAAGTAAATCAATTAAAAAATTATTTTAGTTACTGGAAAATAAAATTTAGAGCTTATTTTCTGTTTATTAATTGTCTAAATTAGTATTAATTTGAGGATGCTTTGGCCAATGTTCTTGACTTAAAACCATTTTTGGCCTTCCTACCAAATGGAACAATTGAGAAAACCCTACTGAGATAACACTCTAAAAGCAATATTAAATTATCCTTGCTGAGATATACTTCTAACAGTCAGATGGAACAGTCTAGAATTTCAGATGTTCTTGGCCATATAAGATTTCGAACAGCTAGGATAAGATGAAAGCCATGATAAAACTACTTGTGACCATACATAAAACTTAACTTAGAATAGAATCCAAAAATAATAGAGCACCACTGAGTTCATGTCCTGGAATGGGAAAGTAGCAGTGTTACTTTCCTTTTAGCAACTAAATTGGTCATTTTTGGCTTCATTTAATCACTTTGAAACAAATACATGATTGTGGCATATGCTTATTCTGAAGAATCATTAAATTCGTATGAATATGATCTCATTATTGGAAACATTGATCAATCGAGGAATTCAAATTGAGCAAACTTATTCAAATTCCTTTTGGATCTTTTTCAATTTACTTGGAAATTTTTAGGAAGAGCAGTATCCCAGTCTAATTTTGTCAGTGACAATTGCTAGTAAAACATCTTCATAAAGACAGTATATGGAACCAAAAATCCAAACAGATCAAATAATTTGACAAACTGTGAAAAACATTTCCATTTAGTTATTTCATCATCAAATGGACTTAAAGATATGTTTTAAGAATACCAGGAAATCCCTAAGTTTTTGAAATAATCATCAGTATGAATTTCTAAGTTTGATGACTCAAGAGAATTTTAAGATAAATGAGTCAATACATCAAAAAAGATCTAAATTTCCTTAAATAAAAGTCCGTTTTCTGTTACGGAAAGTTTTTCAATCATTCTAATGTGCTGCTTCGCTTGTGATTGAACCTGGCATACAATCAACACAGAAACTCTAATTATTGAAGCTATTGCAGGATCATCCTTCTCTATGTAGGGTAACATTCCCAGTAATTGGCATGCACCAATGATTGGCACATCCTAAAAACATGTCCTAAAATAAGATTTATATCCAGTCTTTTAAAAATGTAAGACCATATACCAGTTATATACTCATTTACTTTAAAGTTTATAACTTTGATTTATGCTACTAGATGACAATAATGCCTAGGAAAGAGAAACAATTATGGTTTGCTCAAATTAGCCATTTTTGTTGCAAATGCTTCTTTTCTGGCTTAAGAAAGGCATGCTTTTCAATTCATTATTATCTGATTTATAATGTATTTTAAATTTTAATCAATAACAGTTTTGTTTAGATGAAAAGGGTTACTTTAATTGTATAAAAGTATTTTTGACACAAATATTTGGATTTCTGAATTAATGGTAGATGCCAATTAATGGTGCTTCAATTTTGCTAGTTCCAAGTAATTGACACCTGTTCCAATTACAAGGAAATAGCAAGATTTGAGATTAAACCACTTATTTTGGCAGTACTTTTAATGTTTTAGACTAAATTTATTTATCAGTTGTTTTTATTTGAAAAATTGAAATATTATCAGTAATTGGAATCCATTAAATCTTTGTATGTCAATCACTGGGGACAGCATGACAATTACTGGGTATTAATATAAATATACAGGATGAGTCATAAATATCGAAACAATAAGCTATCTCCTTAAATATTGCCCTCAGACCCATACTTCCAATTGCAAAAATTCATAAAAAAGGGTGAAATTTTTGATAAGATAAATTGCGACTTCATGAGGAGTCTAGTTGAAAAAATACGAAAATTAAATTTTTATACAGTTCCTGTAGGATAAAAATTCCAATTAGAAAAATTTTCCTTATTCAGTCCTGAATAAGACACAAAAAGTTGCATCTTCATATCTTTAAAACTCGCTAAGTTATAGCCGTTTAAAAAATTCATTAGGTTTTAAGGGATTAGACACAAATTGAAATGTGCGCAATTCAAAAAACAATGTTACTTTAACAGTTCTAGGAAACGCGCAAAAATCTATTTTTTGAGTTTGGATTTTGATTTTTTTTTCTTTTTTTGTGATGGTTAGCCTTATAGTTTGCTAAGAAAATCACATTCTAAAATTTCTCATACAATTTATAAAAATTTCATGTGGTTAGTACTTGTTTAATTAAAAATGGGATAATTAAAAATCGTAATAACTCGTAACATTATTTATCGGATTTCAGTTACTTTCCATTTAATCAAAGATGAAAATCTGATTTTAGTTTTGTTCCAGGGATTTTGTTTTTAATCAGGGATGCCACTCAGAAAATAGCAAAAAAGAGGAAATTATGCGTAAAGTAAAATTTATGACATTTTTCACAACTTTGTGTGTGAATTTTGAAAATTATATTGTTTATAATAAATGATTTTTCTTTAGTTCACAGTATTTTACATCAATTAAGGTAACCCAGCAGCAGGTTCAGTGAAGAATTTTATGTATCGCATCAGTTTAAAACAATTCAAGTAACCCAGCAATAGATTCAATGATTATTCCACGAGTGAATAGCAAAATTTTGCAGGTTGTTTTTTTTTATTTGACGAAAATAACTGTTTTATTTCATGATCGTTTGGCGAAAATCGCCTTTTTATTTAGCGATCGTTTTACGAAAATCGCCGTTTCACATTATGATCGTTTCATAAAAATCATCGTTCCACATCGTGATCTTTTGACAAAAATCGTCGTTTCACATTGCGATCGTTTCAGAAAAATCACCGCTTCGTTTCGCGATCGTTTGACGAAAATCGCCGTTTCATATCGCGATCGTTTGACGAAAATCGTCGTTTTACATTGCGATTGTTTGACGAAAATCGCCGTTTTATTTAGCGATCGTTTGACGAAAATAGCCGTTTCACATCATGATCGTTTGACAAAAATCATTGTTTCACATCGCGATCATTTGACAAAAATCGCCGTTTCACAAAAATCCCCGTTTCGTTTCGCGATCGTTTGATAAAAATCGCCGTTTTATATCACGATCGTTTGACGAAAATCGCCGTTTTATTTAGCGATCGTTTGACAAAAATCGCCGTTTCACATTGCGATCGTTTCAAGAAAATCACCGTTTTGTTTCGCAACCGTTTGATGAAAATTGCTGCTTTATAACGCGACCGTTTGATGAAAATTGCTGCTTTATATCGCGACCGTTTGATGAAAATTGCTGCTTTATATCGCGACTGTTTGATGAAAATACCCGCTTTTTTCGATCTTTTAACGAAAATCGATGTTATATTTCGCGATCGCTTGACGAAAATGGCTGTTGTATTTCGCGATCGTTTGATGGAAAAGGCTGTTTTATTTCGCGATCGTTCGACAAAAATCGCAATTTTATCTCGTGATCGCTTAACGAAAATCGCGAATTCTTAAAAAATAAAAAAAGCGGAAATCCGCCAAAAGGCGGAAAAGTGGCATTCCTGTTTAATATTAATTTTAAAAATATTTATTGAAAAAGTAATGTAACTTTTAAAAAAGTCATATTTTCAAAAGTAAATATTTTTTCAAATTTGCCGAAGTAAAACTAATATAAAAATAAAATAAAAAATGACGTGTTTTAAGTTCTTTTTTCTTTAAAAATTCTCACCATTTAATAATTTAAGGACAAGAAATAATGGGGGAAAAAATTCATTATGCAGAAAAACGAAGCGTACTGTTTAAATGTCTGTCATTTATTTAAAAGAATGCTTTTTCTAAGATTCAGATTAAGCCTTTTTTATAAATTTAGCTCTAACAACTTCAGGCTTTTTATCGTCCTGGAGAGGCTGTTAAAAAATCTTTATTTTGGGCCCAGGACCGAGAGGTTCCTTTTTTCTGAAGACATGCCAGGCTGGACCTAACGTACTTTTCAAAAAGGAGGGGACTGCTATCTTCTTCCTGGGTGCGTAATTTTTTTTTCCAATCACCTTCGTCGTTCCAAGGCCAAGCTCGCACTCTGATTGGTGGTTGCTCTCGGCACTGTTTTCACGTAACTTGGCGATAATCATACTTGGCGTAGCGATAGACGCTTCCGTCGAGTTTGATTTCCTTTCGAACCGAGTACGAAGTAAACCGAGTACAAAGTTGTGTGTAAAAACTTTTAAAGAGTACAGCTTTCAGTAAGACACGTTCCATCCAATCCAATGCTGCAAGAGAAAAGTTAATTTGTACTCGGTTCGGAAGGAAATTGAACTCCTCGATGGAAGCGTCTATCGCTACGCCAAGCATGATTATCGCCAAGTTACATGAAAACAGTGTCGAGAGCAACAACCAGTCAGAGTGCGAGCTTGGGCTTGGAACGACAAAGATGGTTGGAAAAAAAATTATGCTTCTTGGGTGTACATTGGACGAAATTTTCAATCCCGGTCTCGACAAAATCCGTATTAAAATCACTGTCTCTGACTGGCTTAATAATTTCCTAATTGGGAATTTTGCCCTATGGGGGCCGTATAAAAATTTAATTTTCGTATTTTTTCAAATAGATCCCCCCATGGAGTTGCAACTTACCTTATCTGAAACTTTATCTTTTTTTATAAATTTTTGCAATTGGAAGTATGGGTCTAGGAGCAATATTTAAGGAGATAGCCTATTGTTTCGATATTTATGACTCACCCTGTATTGTATTGCTTTAAAATGTTCACATTTCAGACTAATATGCTGATTTCTTTCTCTCAAAAACCTGAAATATATCATCTTCATCTACAGTAAATTCATTTAAAGCGGGTTAACCCAATGCAAAATATACAGTTTTTTATATAAACATGTGCCAATTACTGGATTACAAGGTGTCAATTACTGTTGATTACAGCCACTTTTTTATAAATGTATTATTAAAAAAATACTTTTTCGAAAATTTTTGCTTTTAGTGGGCAAAATAGATGCACAGATATGCATTCTTTGATTTAAAAATATTTGCAAGTAAATATTTTATTTCTTGGTGATGAAGTTGAGTGGTGAGTAAGTTTAAAGAAAAATTCTTAATGTGCCAATTACTGGGGATGTCACCCTACTTTCAAATTTGAAATAAGCAATATGTAACCAAGAATGTAGCTGATGATGTATCATATGTTACAGCCAGTATTTCTTTATAACTCAGTATGCTGGCTCTTGAAAAACAATACAGTGTAAATCTTGATCTCTTGAGACAATTAAAATTTGTCTATACAGCTGCTAAATATCAGCAGTAAAAGCAATAGAATTTGTTTTAAATTTTATTAGAGTTGTACCGAGTACTCGGTAAATACCCAGTACTCGGCATACTCGGCCAATTTGCCGAGTAGTTGTAAGAATTTCATTTTTTAAGCACATGAATTTATAACTGATCTGTAAAAAGTTATTCAAATATAAATGTATAATATATGCAGTAATTCATAAAACTATTTACTCACTATTTAACAGTATGTCTGCAAAATATAGTAAAAGTTAAGAAAAAAAATCCTCATAAAATTTCACATTTATACAAATAAAAATAAATATTTTTTTAATTTATAGGAAAACAGAAAAGACTATTATTTTGGAAAAAGAAACTGAAAATGCAATAAAAAATTAATAATTAAATTTATTATATTTCAAATTATGGTGCAAAAACACCAAATGTTCTATCTTATCAGTAGACAGGGCATTTCTTTTATTACTATAAATTTGGCCTGCGTCTGAAAATATACGTTCAGTCTAAACAATTGTTGAAGGTGCCTATAAGAATTTTCTGCAAAGTTGTGCATAATCAGAAAAGTTTTTTATCCATTATGCAAATGGAGTGTCAGTTTACATAAGTCTTCGGTTAAAAAAGCCTGTATCTCTTTTTGTACCAATTCTTCATGCAGAGATTTTAAACTTGTACTAGTGCCACAGTCTTTTTGCTCATTCGCAATTTCCTCAAAATATTGCCAGAAAATAGATGTACTTTTTGCTGGCATTTTCTCTTTTGGTTCGTCTACATTAGTATTTTCATGAGTTATTTTTTGTTTCTTTGGTGGATTTTCAAGTTCTAGATCATCTACACTCATCAATTCTTGAGCTTGCTTTTTAAAGCATTCTTAATTCATACATTTATAATTTTCATTGAAAAAGGTTTTTTTTTTTTTTTTTTTTTTTTTTTTACTGATCTATTTAAAAAAAAAAAATTATAAATTTAAAATAACAGTTTAATCTGTACACATGAAAAATGAAAAGAAACTGCAAAGCCAATACATTTTTTTTAATCAAAAGAAAATAAGGTATAGGCAGTTACAAAAGAAATGTGAAATGTTTTGCATTATTCAGTGAATTGTTGCAGTAACCAATAAACGTTTTTATTTTTATGATAAAACGTTAATTAAATCCAATTGATTTTTTAAATCATCAGATTTTAAAGCCTTCACCTTTTATATAAACATTTTAATAACAATTTTAATTTTTCTTAAGAAAGGTGTTATAGTAAAAATAAAATACATTGACATGTTTCAGAACCATCAAATAAGTTCCATAATCATAATATAAATAAAACAAAATTTCAAAAAATTACTTGGTCAATACAAATGACACGCGACAATGAGATATAAATTACAAAAAACATGCGCTCTATTGCAAAAAATTAAATTAAAATTAAATAGACCATGATCTAAAACATAACTAAAAATAAAAATTTCAAACTATTTCACGGTCATTTCACAGTTACATTTTTATTTTTAGTTATGTTTTAGATCATGGTCTACTTTTTAATTTTAATTTAATTTTTTGCAATAGAGCGCATGTTTTTTGTTATTTATATCTCATTGTCGCGTGTCATTTGTATTGACTGAGTAATTTTTTGAAATTTTGTTTTATTTATATTATGACTATGGAACTTATTTGATGGTTCCGAAACATGTCAATGTATTTTATTTTTACTATAACACATTTCTTAAGAAAAATTAAAATTGTTATTAAAATGTTTTTATTTTTGATAAACGACAGATGGTCAGAATAAATCGGAGGGTTAAAGAATGTTTTAATTTTATGTTGGTTAATAATTGTACTTGTTATGTACCAAATCTCCTTTTTTATTAGTTTTGAACTGCCAAAAATTGTCTTTAAAAGGTGCCCAAATAAATTTCAAATTTAATTAGTTAATTTATTTATACTATATGTATGTTATATTTATATGTACACACAGGTATAGATATAAAGTACACAGGTATATTTATATATGTATACACCTAAGCTCAAATTATGCACACATCAGTGTTTTATTTTCTTATTACACAACTACTCGGTACTCGGCATTTGGTACACAGCCGTGTACTCGGTACTCAGCCAAAGTACTACTCGGTACACCACTAAATTTTATGATAATGTGAAAAGATTTGGTTGTAGAATTCATCTAACTGGTAAAACAAAATTTAAAGGAGTTTTGCATAAACCATCAAAACCACATGTATTTGTTTAGAAATAGAATAACTTTTTATAGCAAAATAATATGGAAGATAATGTGTTGCTGCTTGTACAGTTTGAATTTTTGTCAACAGATGTCATATGACCAAAATCTTCATGTTACTTAATGAAATTTCTATACTTGTTTTAAAAGTTTTTGTCAAACGGAAATTTTCTTTCCATAGCAAACACACGATACTCCCATGGATTTAGAATCTGCCAATGACATCACATCTTTATAAACTGGCAAGTTGACTTCAAATCTACCTTCTGGAGTAATCTTGTAAGTTGAATAAAATTTATGATCTATTCAAAAATACTTCTAGTACAAAATTCTTCTTCCTCAGACAAATGCAGTTTTTTAATATTTATTTCTTCAGCTTGCCAAACTTTTTGCAATGACATATCAACATTTGTTTAATTTTCATGGTAGAATCCCTTAAATCCGCATGCTTGGGACCAGAGGTTGTGCAGATTTTAGAATTTTGCTGATTTCTGGTCATTATTTTCTTTACATTTTTTCAACAGTAATTGGAATGTAATTAACAATACAATCAAAACTATAATGAATACTTACAATATTATAAAATATTAAAATAAATAATAAACTAAAATAACAAGAATTTGAGTAATTTTTAAAATGGTTAAAATATTAAAAGCAAAGATCAGGTTTAATGTATGATTCATTATAAAGATGAAATGTATTTTTCTTAAATTATTTAATAAAATCTGCTATAAAAGTACATTACTAATTCACATCAAAATCATAAAATAAGGAAATTTTATTTCAAGTTTAGACAGACTTAACCAAAAAAACATTTATTTAATACACAAATATATTTGGTTAGAAGACTGATTACCAATGATATCAGCAATATCTTGAATTTTTTAAGAAATAAATTTATTCTTCCTTCATGAAAAAACATGAATTCAGTAATATTAACAAAAATTACAAATTAAAAAATATATAGAATTGATATAAAAGTGAAAAAGTCAAATTTTGTCCCTATATTTGAACTGAATATTTCACTGTTTACATCCATAAATTGTGTGCAGATTTTAAAGAGTCGCGGATTTTAGGGTTGCAGATTTAAGGAAGTCTACTGTATTAAGAAAATGACATTTAATACTTAGAAGAATATTTACATTTAGGTTTTAATTTTCCTGCTACCATCCAACTAAACATAGTTTTTGGGGCAATTGGCTAATTCTCAGTACAGTAGACTCCCTCAAATCTGCACAGCTTGGGACCAGAGGTTTTAAGCATTTTAGAATTTTGCAGATTTCTGGTCATTATTTTTTTTACATGTTTTAAACAGTAATTTGAATGTAATTAACAATGAAATTGAAACTATAATAAAGGCTTACAATATAATAAAATATTAAAATAAGTAATAAACTAAAATAATAAAAATTTAGACAGTTTTTAACATGATTAAAATATTAAAAACAAAGGTCAAGTTAATAAATAATGTATGATTAAATATTTATTATAATGATAAGATGCATTTTTCATGTGAAATTTGCTTTATAAAGATACATTATTAATTCACATCAAAGTCATAAAATAAGGAAGTTTTATTCAAGTTTAGCCAGACTTAATAACCAAAAAAGTTTAGTTAATACATAAATATATTTGATAAGCAAGATAGTGATTACCAGTGATAACAGCATTATCTTGAATTTTTTCAGAAATAAATTTATTTCTCCTTTATGAAAATACATAAATTCAGTAATATTAATGAAAATTACAAATTAAAATACATATAGAATTGATATAAAATTAAAAAAGTAAAATTTTGTCCCTATATCTGAACTGGATGGTTCATTGTTTGCATCCGTAAATTATGGGCGGATTTTAGAGAGTTGCAGATTTTAGGAGTGTGGATTTAAGGTAGTCTACTGTACTAACAATTCTACAATATCTTAATCTTGAAGAAACAGTCAGTTCCTAAAATAATATCACATTCTTGCAAGTTTCATGAAATCTTCATCCACAAACATAATATTTTTAAGATACTCTATATATTTTTTTAAATCAAGTAATTCTGCTGGCAACTGAGATGTGACTTAAGACAGGATGTATGCTTGAACTTTTAAGGGCTCATTAAAAAGCTTTGAATCTATTGTAAGTGTTATTGAATCATAAGTTTGTCCAGGTGATAGTCCAGCAATTCTATTTAAAAGAATTCTGTCATATTTTCTTTTAAACCCTAAAGATCATATGACATTTTTAATGACAAAAACCTATTCCAAACCAGAATCAAGTAAGCTTTTGAAAGAATAGCATACCCGCCAACCTAGAAAAATTTCAATGTATAAAACAGGCGCGAACAATAGTTTGTAAGGTTTAAAACCCCTTTTTATCTTTTTTAATGTGCAAACAAAATTAAAAACAGGTTAAATATGATATGCTAATTAATTCATAGTTAATTTTTAAGAAATAGCAATACAATGTAAATATAATAGCAAACAAAGCTAAAACCAATGTTAGTGAAAGTTCAATGAAAAAAATACACAATAAAGAACTTACCTTTCAAACATTCAATTGAGCTTAGTTAAATTATGTTCAATATATTGCTGCTATTTTAATTTCATATTTTTTATATGACACTCAATTTTAGATTGTAATAATTTAATAACATTATTCATATAATAAATTGACAGCTACTTTCAGATTAATTATTTAATACCTCTCCTTGTATAAATAATTATACATTACAAACTTCCAATTTTATTTATTTAAAAAAAAGGGATAAATTTATAAGTTGAACTGAATTCTAATAATTATTTTTCATATGGTAAATAGATAGTAACTTCAGATAATTATTTAAAACTAAATTTTTATTAATTGCTATACTGCACATTTTATTTTTTCAAATTTTATTTACAAAAACACATGATAAGGAACAATTTAAAACATTATAAATTTTAATTAGCAAGAAGAGCTTTGCGCTTCACATTTTAAAGATGCAGCAGTGGCTTTTTTTGCATTATTTAGCTCACTGCTGCTGAAAGTATATTTGTGGCATGGTAACCTATTATGAGTTTTCAAAATTATTAGACTTTCTAAAGTTTGATTTGATAGTCCATTTCTGAATTCATTTCTGTTTTTTTTTTTTTAATGATGCTGAATGTTCTCTCACATTCTGCATTATTATGAGGAATAAGCAAGATGGCTACCATTACTTCAGAAAGTTCTTTATATTTTTGATGACCAGTGGCATCTTTGATTTTTCCAATCTCAACCCATTGAGTATACATGCATTGAGAATGGTCTAAATTCGATACAAGTGGATCAACTTGCAGGCTGCAAAACTGGCTTCAATTGCATCCACTGCATCATTTTTAGACTGGTCAGATTCAGCATTAAGTATGCATGGAAATAGGTCTGGAAAATATTTAATAGAACAGAATGTAGAATCACCTAATCTGCTTAAATCAGCCACTGCAGCATGTTTTAAAACATTTTCTATAGGAGATTTATTCACAATATAATTGCATGCCACAATATGATAATTCAAAATGTTATTCAAAAAGACATTTCTTTTTTTAGCACTTAACTTTTCAATTTCTTCTTTAGTTGAACTTCCTATTGTGATTTTATTCAGTTCTTTCTTGTTTTCCTTAGAACGGAAATTTATTGCAGAGATCTGAATTTTCCATTATGACAGATGGCTTTATAAACCTACACAAAAGTTCTTTTAATAACTCCAAATACATCTGCCACAGTTTATGTATTAGTGGAGATGAAGACTGCAATGTCACCTTAACTTTGTCAAATGTTGGAATAATATTCTGTAAAAAAAAAGAGCATATCCTTTCATTTCTGCAAAAGATAGAAACATGAATTTTTTTTCTTCTTTAGACAAAGTTTTTGCTTTGGATTTATTAATTTTCGGCTCATTTTGGAATTTTTTCTCTGTTTTAATTTTTTTAGATGATGTAGCATCTGTATCAACAGTGCTACTAATTTTCCGTTTGGTTGAACTACCCTGACTAGAATCATTCTTTTGCATTATTTGATCAGATTTGGTATCAAGAATCCTATTGGACATGCTGCTGACATTTTCTGAAACTGCAACACTAGGCATTTTTTCGGTATTATGTAAGTTGAGAGATTAGAAGGCATTTTATTATGTTGAGATTTTGCCATATTTGTGAAAAAACTCAAGTGGATCCCACTGTTCAATAAGACGAGCAATGCATCTACCTAGAGAGAGCCAGCGAGTACATACATGTTTGAGGATTTTTTTGGTTTCTTTATCATGTAATAATTGAAATTGCTTCAATGATTCTTTATGTTTTGCACTCTTGTTTAGATAATAGTAAATGTCCACAAGAATTTCATCCATATGTACAGGCAAAGCTGATGTACCCTTTTCAGCTGCAAGATTAACTAAATGGCATGCACAGCCTAACGATATTAAATTTTAATTTATTTCTTTTGCTTTAAAAAAGCAATAAAATGAAAAGCAATAGAATGAAAAAGTTGTGCCAATTTTTTTTCCCATCATAACATATGCATTATCTGCATAAAAGACAGACAATTTGCAAAAGGTATGTTCATGTTTTCAAATTCTTTTAATATCAATTTGCTGATACTTTCCCCAGTTCCACTGTGAATTAAATTTGGAATCTATAGTAAACTATTTTCTATTAAATTTTCCACAGGATTAAAGAAAGTTATTACGACCGGATATAATTTGTGGTCAGAGTCGTTACTTCTATCACAGGCTGCAGAAAATGGTCTGTTCCACAGCAGCTTTTTCAGATCCTCAATTGCGCTTGATGCCATTTCCTTAACTAGAGCAGTAGTTTTTGTGCGAGCACATCCATATTGTTTTGCTATGTCACATTTTGGAAACATTTTTCAAAATAATGACCTGGCATGGTCAGCTGCAGCAATAGGAACATTGTGTTCCACTAAAAATCTTGTGAAAAACAATTCTGCTCTAATAACAGCCAATTGGTTGTCATGTTTGAAGAAATTCTGTAGTGTTTTCTTAGCACCAGCATTGGCTAACTCCACATTTTCCAAATGTTTTTCACTTCCCACATGTCGGGAAATGTCAAATTTGCCTCCATGCAAAATTGTAAAATCACTTTAGCAAAAGTCACAACAAACAAATTTTGGGCCTTTCTCCGATGGCTTTATACAGGGAATCTCCTTAGTATAGCTGTCTTTATAGGACTGGTGATATTTTTTTTACGTACGTTAGACTTAGCCATAATCGTAAAATAATTAAACAAATTCAAGTAGGAATGCAAGCTAGATGAATGAAACACAACTGTGTCGCGTTTGCATGCTTTTCCGATCAGGAAAGGAAGAGTTTAGTTGAATTGAGCATGTTGGATAACTTTTGTATTCAATCTTAAGGAATTCATACCCACTCAATTTTTAAGATCATCATTTAAAGCTGCCTTATTTTTGCATTTATTGTACAATATAACTCCACAGATGTCCTATAAGGTCCAAATCCATATTTTGGCTTGACTATTCCAGAACCTTGATTTTTCTGCATTTTATGTAATCATTTATGTACTTAGATTTGTGTTTTAGGTCATTATCTTTCTAAAAATACTACTGAGTAGGAATGCTTTGTTTAGCATATGAATCTTTCATACATAGCACATTCAGAAAGTAAGTTCCATTTCATGCTAGCATTGCCGCAGTACTATAGTGGGCATTCTTCAAATGTCTGCTAGTCTTCCTTGTTCACTGCCTCTCAACTGATGCCATTTTTTCTGCTTTACATTGTGTTTTCAGTTTGCTGTGCACATTTAAATTGTTTAAGACAATTACTCATCCCATCGACTGAGATATCCATGCTGTTATTGGATTTTTGGATGCAAGGAATCTGAAACTGACCAAAATTTACTGTCAAGTTAAAGATGTTTATAGTGAAAACATGATGAATGATGGAATGGTGAGAAAGTAGATTAGAAAGTTCAATGAAGGTCAAACAAATGTCCACGATGAAGCTTGGAGTGGTCGGCCTTCTGTTGTGAATGATGATCTCATAAGGAAAGTTGGTGAAAAAAATTCATGAGTTTCCACTTGTTCATGCACATGAAGGGCAAATTAGCCGACATTAGGTTTGGATCTGATGATGAGGTAAAAAATGGTGTGAAGTGTTGTCTGCCGTCAATGGTGGGAAGTTTCTATGAAGATAAACTGATCACCTACTATGACAAGTGCTTGAAAATTGGTGGAAACTATGTAGAAAAATAGTTTAAGGTATTCTTTTTCATATAAAAATAAAATTGGCTTGAAAAAAAATGTTTTACTAGTTCTTTTTTTAAAATGGTATTTACTTTCCAAATACAACACACATGCTAACATACGTGAACCAATTCATATTACTACTTTGAGCTAACAGTCCAACTCTTCTGTGTCAGAAACAACCCCAAATCATCACAATACTGTCTCCATGTTTGATGGTGAGTATTTGAAATCAAAATCATATTTTTTTCATTTTTAGGATGTCGGCTGTACTTTATTCCATCAGATGATAGAAAAATAAATTTGCTTTCATCTCTCCACAAAACAGTAGACCACCTTACTCCATGAATTATGTTATTTTACAAATGCAAGTCTAGCCTTCTTATTCTTAGAAAGTAACAAACACATTTTTTGCTGGTCTTCAGCCATGTAAACTATAGAGGTTTTGATGATGTTTAGCAGTTGAAACATGTATGTCTATGCCATAATTTTCTTTAAATTCATTTTTTATTACTACAACTGACTTACAACAATCACTCGTAAATAGATTTTTTTTATAATATGGTCAACTATTGCAAGTTCTTTTTTTTTTTTTTGATGGCCAGTTCAAAGATTATTTTTGATATATTCCTGTTTATTAAACTCTTCATTCTATGTACTAACATGCTGTCAAGACACATATAAATAATGAGCAACTTCTACTAGTAAAATTCTTTTTTGAATTGCATTTATAATGGCTTTTCTAAAATCACTAGAACTTTGCCTTTTTGGCATTTAAAAATAATCAAAATAAGTCAATATAAACACTAATCAAAATTATAGAGCAACTGATGCCTTCAACAATTAAGTGCAAATTAATTATCACAATACTCTTTTGAGCTAAGGTATCATATTTCTTTGGTGGCTCCAAATATAAAATAACAGGTTGAAACTATGAATAACTACAGTCATATTGTTCTAAATGATAGGGAATATATTTTCTTGTATATTTTTATATTTAAAAAAAATGTGCATATAATGTTGTCAAAAAACTTTTGAGAGCCACTGTATAATGTCTGGGATTGCAATATCAAAGTTACTGGTAGCAAGTATAGTAACATCAGTTTTCAGGGGCATGACTTCTAGGTTGAGAAATGTCATTATTCTTAATCATATTAATGATTGTAGAAGACTTTTAATTATCAAATGGAAGAGACTTGTGGGCACTTATGAATGCATATAGTGATTTGTGAGGAGTGCTGGACATTTTCTCTGGATGTCATCTGAAAAAAAATATTAATAATTAAAATTAGAAGAAATTAAAGTAATAAATGCAAAAGAAATTTAAACTGTAATAAGTTGAAGATATTATAAGACAGAAACAACAGCATAATTTTTCAACTTATTTTATTAGAATAGTTAGAGGGGAAAAAATCACAACTTATCTAATTATACTTTCAATTTATAAGTAAAGCAGAGTTGCCAAATCTCCAGCATTTTGAATAACGGCATTTTATTAAGAAAATGTTGATGTTTTAAATCACAAAATACTTTGATTAAATAAAATAGCATTTTCTGTATTAAAATACTGGTATCTAAAAAACTGGAGGCTTGGCAGCACTTTTAAAGCAACACAGATACATATGGATGAAATACAGTAGATCTTTTTATCAGAAATCTAAAAATGCAAGGTTGTACATTATACAAAATTTCACATTACTTAGATCTCATTTTTCACATCATTAAATCTACCTTGTAAATGTGGACCATTATACTTAACACTTATCAAAAATATGGTAAAGGATTTTTATCAGGATCTCTATAGAAAATCATATTTAAAGAAAAACTTGTACAAATGATAAATTTTGTTTCAAATCAGTTTAATCCTCCCATGATCGACTCTGAATTCAACACTGTTCCCATCATTGTGGTAATTCATCATTATTGGTTGCTTTTCTCTGCTTTAAATCATACTCATTTGATAAGTTTTGACTTTATCAACTGTTTGATGTATATTGGTATTCGTCATGAATAATATGGAAATTCTCGCAGAAATTATAGAATCTCCTCAAATAGATGTAGCTATCAGTAAAATTATAACTAAAAGTGGAAATGGTACTCTTTTAAATATATATGAATAATTTACATTAGGCAATGCAAATGTATGCAAATTTGTTTTGAAAGGGTAACAAAATTAATCAGATAATGATGATTGCATACAGTGGCGCAGCCAGAGGGGGGGTTTTGGGGTTAAAACCCCTCCCCAGAGGTAAGAAAGATCATTATAATTGCCGCTTATATGAATCAAAGCTAAACTCAATATTTAAACCTTTTTACGTATTTCAGAATCCACCGCTTTGTTGAATCAGATTCCATTCAACAAAGTGATTCAATTGAATGGCGAAAATTCTACTTAAAACTGTAAAAGGGCATATTATATGCATTAGTTAAGTGAAAATTGGTTATTTGAACTAAGTCAGTTTTCTGAGACATCTTATGCTAAAAGAATGGTGATATCCAACCACACAGATGCTTTTTAACTTTAAGTATTATAAAATGAACCGTTTCTTAACTGCCCTTCCGTCTTTATTCCATGTTTGAAACAATAATACACTATCAAATTATGCAGAAAAACATACTTTTTGTCGATCTCAGTCAATTTGAAATGCCTTGTTTTTATGTTTTCTCTCAAACATATCAAGCTTTTTGCTTATTCAGGTAAAAATATTTGTAAAAATTAAAATTAAAAAATAATACAATAATGATATTAAAAGCGGTTTCTGATTGCAAGTGAACAAATTATCGCAGTCAGTGTTTCTTTCGATATATTTGCTCTGTAGGGGGGAGGGGGATTAGTACACAAATTTAAAAAAACATAATATTCCATTATGTGGTAAATGTAGAATTGAGTAATGGTGCTTGTGCTCTCGGGGATGCTTTCATAGCCGTCCCTCGTAGGAAAGAAGTATTGATTGTATTTTAATTTCATTGAGTTATACAGGGTGCTTCGGGTATTTGAGAACAAATCAGCATTTGCTTTTAAACAGAAACATACACTAAAGGTAGAGCATTTCTTTAATGAACTGTACAAATGACCACATGCACACTGGATGACATCATTCGTTAAAACTGCTTCCAACCTTAATAACCGAATCTGCAGGCTGTGAAAACTGACCACTTTTGTGTTTTCTAACTCTATTGTAAACTATATTGTAAACTCTGTTTAAATGAAACATGACCACTGTGGAAAAAAAATGCATTATAATTGGATTTATTAAAAATACTGATTTTATTAACCGGTGATTCAAATAACCGGCAAGCACCTTTATCAGAAACTCAAAACCCCCCCTAGAACCGAATTCTGGCTGCGCCATTGATTGCATAAAACATCCCAGAATACAAATTATACACAAAAGACATGATGATAGAATGGATAGTGACAACTTGGTGGGAGGAGGACAAAAATTAAAAATTATAAAAAGGGGCCAATGTCAGGTCCTCCCCCCACCCAGATAAAATATTCAAATGAATTATCAATGCTGCAGATATTAGCATCCCCAAAACATTTTCTACACCAAGACACAAGAAACTCTTGGTGGAATGATGACTGCCAAGAACCAAAAAAAAAAAAAAAAAGTGCTTGGGGCATCTTTCAGAGGTATCCCAATAATACTAATTATCTTGCACACAAAAAAGCACAGGCTGATGCAAGAACAGTGCGACTTAAAAGCCAACGTTAATCTTGGATGCAATACATCACTATCATTGACTTTAATACTTCAAGTAAAACTCTTTGGGAAAAAAGCAACTCTTACCCAGAACCATTTCCATCATACAAAAGACAAATGGAAACTATCTGCATCAGTTTTAATATTTGATGCTCTTATGATTATAATCTCCCTTTTACTACTTCAGAACTCTTAAAATGTTTACAAAAAAGTTGCCTCTCTGCTCCAGGTCATGATAGCATCATATATACCCTGATAAAAGATCTCTGCACCACTTTTCTTAATAACCATCTTGCATATTATAATAGGACATGGGGGGAACAAACTTTTCCTAAAGCCTTGTAAAAAGCCATTGTTATTCCTTTTCCTAAACCTGGAAAAAGTTCCAGCTATCCAAATAATTACAGGCCAATCACACTCTAGTAGTCTCTGCAGCTTTTTAGAAAAAATTATTAACTGCTACCTGGAACATGTTCTAGACGAAAATAATTGTCTTGCTGCCTTCCAAAGAGAATTTGGATGTGGTAGCTCTATTACTGATAACTTCATTCTTTTAGAAACACATATAAGGACTGCTTTTCTCAAAACAAAACCATCTGATCACAGTTTTTTTTTTTTTTTCCCCCTACATGATGAAAGTGTATTACAAGACTTGGAATCTGGCATCCTTCACGATCTTTTAAATTTGAACTTTCGTAGAAACCTCCTGATTTTTATTAAGAACTTCCTTGCCATCCACCTCTTTTAAATGTGTATTGGTAGAATTGTGTCTAACTTTTGTAGTCAAGAAGAAATACTTCAGGGCATTGTCCTGTGTATGACTTTTTTTGCTATCAAAATTAATGATATACTTAACTAATGGCATCAATGTATGCATGGTACTTTATATGTATATGACTTCAAAATTTTATGTAAAGGACAGGATATGCATTTTATTGAGAAACAAATACTAACTGCAATCAATCATATTATTCAATGGACAAATAAAAGTAGTTTTATTATTTCTCAAGACAAAACTTTTTGAGTGCATTTCTGTATATGTAGGGATCTGCATCCAGACCCTGTAATTTTCATCGAAGCTTCTCAAATTTCTTTAGCTGACTCTGCTTGCTTTTTAGGCTTGACAAAAATTTCTTGCCACATATTTTACAATTGTGTAAAAAGTATCAGCAGTCACTTAACTTAGTTAAGGTGCTTTCAAATAATTCTTGGGGAGCGGATCTCTCTTTAAAATGTATATATAATTCCTCAATTAATTTATAATTCTCTCTATAATTTGTCCCAAAACTGACTAATCCTGCCAGGTCTACGGTTTTTCACGTAACTCAAAAAAGTTGGACACTGTGCACTTTAGTGCACATTTGTGTCTACTCTGATGCATTTTGTACATCTCCAGTGCTTCACCTTTATGTGGATTGTAATGAGCCTGCACTGCAATACATCTGAGAAGGGCTTTCCCTGGATTTATACTATTGAATCCTATCACATTATAGCCATCCTCTACATTTCCATTTATTAGATACTGAAAAGAATCTTCTTTATAAGTACCCTCATTATGCTCTTCACCTTTTGAAACTAAAATCAGACTGTATTATTGAGAATAGCTCTTTTAACAACACTGAAGTATGCCCATGTTTTAAGTATTTATATCCCCCTTGGGAATCTCATAAGATAATCTTTCTTCATCCTTTTAATATTTTTCACAGAAATAAATAGCTTGGCTCCTGTTGTATTTCAACTTTTTGAGGTACACCATAATAACTATAAAACACCATAAAACTATAAAGAAATACATACATATGGATCAAAATTTGGAGATAATGTTGGTTGTGGAATAATTTATGAAGATAATGTTTTTAGCTATCGCCATTGCCCACACTCATCTATCTTGGTGTTTACCTCAAAATTAATTGCAATAGAAAAAGCTATGTCATTTATATTGCATCATCATCTCTGTGCATATTTTATCATTTATACAGAGTCTAAATGTTCTACAGATGCTATTAAATCCACTATGCACCATCCCATAATTTTATCAATTTTTAAACACCTTACAAGACTTGAATTTAATATGCTCTTCTGTTGGATGCCTGGGCACATGATGAAGCAGACAAAGCAGCTTGAGAGAGCATAATGAGAAAGCAGACAAAGCAGCAAAACATGCTCACTTTATTTTATAACATCAGATTCCTTTTACATATATTAAACATATCAAAGTTTAATAGATGATATTAAACATATCATCAAAAATTACATTTACAATAAATGGCAAGAAAGTTGGGATATAAAAGAAATTGGGATGCTGAAATAAATAATAAATTACATCATATTAAACTCACAATAACTATTTGGCTAACATATTATCCAAGGATAGCTGGTGTTCTGTTAGCTTGTTTAAGAATCAGACACTCTAGAATAACTCACAAACATCTCTTACTTCAGAAGGATGCATCCATGTGTCCACATAATCATTTTGATTTCCTAAGCATCCATGACATTTTAACTGAATGTCTAAGTCTCTAGAATTTGTATAGAATTTATTTTAATTCATCCTTGCCTGCCTCAACAAATCTCATTGGAGAAACACCTTACGGGACACTCTTTACTTTTTAAAAATACACAGGAATTTATTTTGAAATTTATTTTATTTCTTTCATTGGTTTAAGGAGTCAGATTCTACTTAGGCATTTTTATGACTGCACTTTTTATTGAACTACTTTATACTGTTTTAGGATTTTACATTTTTCTTTTTCGACAATACCTGACTACATCTGGATGGAGTATCCCATCCAGATTGCTTTTCTATTTCCATTTTAATGCACTCAATTATTTTAATTTCAGCATAACCATTTCTGTGTTTTAATATTCTTTTTTGGTGCAGCATACCCCTTAAAGAATTTCATACCATAAAATCCTGTACAACCAACCAACCAGAATTGTGCAGGAGATACAAAAAGGCAATCATGCATCATACTCTCATCAATAGAGGACAAATACAGTTGGCAAAAAAAGTATTTGTACACTTCATTTTTTTAAATTATAATGAAATTAAACAAAAGATTTAAGCAAAAAATACTGTAATACATTAATTTAATGCATTATAATATTATAGAAGCAGAAACAAAATTAAACGAATCGATTTTTTACATTATAATAAACAAATATACAAAATTATAATGCAAAAAAAGTATTTGTACACTATCTTAATGTAATATAATTAAGGAAAATTTAGTAAAATGATACAAATTAATATTTTGTGCGAATTCATTTAGCGTTTATGACTACTTCTAGATCGTATGACATAGATTCCACCAACTTTTTTGTAGTGGTCTGGTTAATGTTATTCCATGACACAATAAGAGCTTCTTTAAAACTGTTTTTTACTAATACATATTTTTTTTTTCGGATTTTTGCATCCAATAGCATCTGCAAATTTTCTACTGGATTCAAGTCTAGAGATTTTAGAGGAATTACCAGTCGTCTTCGAGTATTGTCGTAAGCATGTGCTGGTGATCACAGCAGTATGCTTTGGTCATTATCCTGCAGAAAGTGAAAAGCTTCCTCTATGCATAATTTCTTGGCACAGTTTAATAAATTATGGCGCGACACATCACTGTATGTTAAACCTGTCCTTCCATTGTCAAAAAATTTTAAATGTCCTGCTCCATTAGAAGCTATACACCCCAAAAGTATAATATTCCCCCCAACATGCTTGATAGTTTGAGGTATACGTTTTGGATCTAGAACAGTTTTATTTTTACGCCAATTTTTTCGAATGCTTGATGGTAAGAAAATTCCGAATTTTTCCTCATCAGAAAAAATTACTGTTTTCCAAAAATCCAATGATTTACTTCTGTATGCGAAAGCGAATACTATGCGTTTTCGCCTATTTGTTTCGTTGATGAATGGATTTTTCCCTTGAGGTTTTTCCTTTTAAATCTGCATTGAGAAGAATATTTTTTATTGTTTGAGGTATTACTCTGATGCGAGAAGATGTCGCAAGGTCTCCAGCAAATTTTTGAACCGAACGCACAGGAATTTTTAAAGCTTTTTTAACAACACTCACTTTTTCCCTCATTGTTAGTTTGCTAAGAAGTCCTGGTTTTCATTGAATTTCGATTCTTTTAATTTATTCATAGTTTCTCACTATACATCCAATAGTTGTAAATGGTAATTTAATAGCTTTTACAAATTCTTGTTGCGTATTTAAATTTTTATTATGCTCAATCATAGGATTTCATATATCTAGAGGTGCCTCTCTAGTATTAGGTTCTATATTCAATTACTTCAAGAGCAAATTAAATTAAATGTCAGACAAATATAATATGAACTTAAAAATTATTAACAGCTTCTGTAAAAGTAGTCCTTTGAACCATAAACACTATAAAACACAGTACATATCAGGATGGAGAAATGTACAAATACTTTTTTTGCAAGAAATTTTTTAACTTTTCCCATTAGAAAATTATTTTACATCTTTATCGAAATTTTCTGTTGTGTAATTTAAAACGCACGGTAAACAGACTGTATTAAAACTATTTTTGACAAAATATCTGTTTTTATTTAGTAAAAAATTAAAAATTTTAGAGTGTACAAATACTTTTTTTGCCAACTGTATGTCTCGGCTACCAGGACAGCACAAGAATTTATGTAGTTAACAAAACTATTAGAAGATTTCAACTTGCCACAGAAGAAACCTGTCACCTTATTTGAAGATAACCAAACTTGATAGAAAAACATTCCCGCAAGACAAAACACACAGACATTGAGTTCCATGTAATAAAATAACTAAGAGAAAAAAAAATCATCAACTTGGAAATACTTTATTTCTTTCATTGGTTTAATGACTCAGATTCTACTTAGACATTTATGACTGGACTTTTTATTGTATTACACTACTTACTGTTTTAGAATTTTACATTTTTCTTTTTCTACACAACCTGACTAAGCACTAAACAAGAACTAAAAACAACAAGCAGAAATTTATTCTTATTGTGAAGAAGTCTAAGATAGTGTACAATTAAAAGGCAATCATGCATTGCACTCTCATCAATCCAAGCCAAATTTGTCACAGCTACCAACACAGCACAGGAAGTTATGTAGTTAACAAATCTATCAGAAGATCTCAATTTGCCACAGGAGAAACCTGTCACCTTATATGAAGATAACCAATCTTATATCAAAATGGTAGAAATGGAAAAACATTCCTGGAGGACGAAATACACAGACATTGAGTTCTATGCAATCAAATAACTAACAGAAAAGGGAATCATCAACTTGGAAGTACTGCCCACCAAAAATGATGAAAGCCAATATTCTCACAAAATTTATTCTAAAATCTGAATTTGAAAACACAGAGCTAGTATAAATTTACTAGCTAATTCTTTCTAAAGGGATTAAAGAGAAATGTTAGAAAAAAAGTAATCTCTTTCATTGGTTAGAAATTAATGAACAGTGAATAATAAACAAACTTTAATAAACATCCTAACAAAATATATTTAAGTAAATGAAAATTGATAATAGAAATGCAACTCCTTCGGTCATCACAGATGAAATAAATCAAGTAATAACTACTAATGTCAGTACATCTCAGAAAAACCAAAGATTTCATTTATTGATGGAATACCTAATTATAGAGTGCTCATAAATAAACTATATTAGAACTCTATAAACTTAGTGACATTTACACATATATTACATCAATAATGTATTTTCTATTCACTTTTAATATGTAATACATACAGAATGGAGCTTAATGTTCCGTTTTGATTGTATATATACAATTTTTTTATAACCCAGATTAAATTTATTTCTATTCTATATATGCAGCGTGTATGAAATCAATGTGGAATAATATGTTATTTATTGATGAATTCACTGGCTAAGATTCTCCAATGATTTACTTTAAAATACCAGCAGACAACTACCAGACAATGAGGATTGAAATAAGGTAAGCCATTGGCATATCTACTTTTTCAATAAATCAAATAAGAGAAGCAGAGAACTAACGCAGATTTGATAGAAATAGATGCCACTTCTTGTCACTGTCTGGCTATTTCCTATTTCTTAATAATTTACTCCATCTGTACTGAATTGTAAATAAGTTCACTTAAATCTCTTAAATACTTCTATGTTTATTTCCTTATGCCTTTTTAAATGTATCTCTTTTGGTTACCTTATCGCATGTATTTCAATTTATCGCCGTTTGTAACTTGTTTATATCAATGTTTCTCTTTGATCTTTGACCCAGTTCTCCCGACTGTCATTTGATGAGGTTGTCGAACAGAGTCATCATGTTCTGCCGATGCGTTATGTCACGGCTCTCAATCTTTCTGTGAAGCAATGTCTACTCGATGAATTGCATAATGAGGGTCTTTTGAACATCTGGATAGCATATACAGGCACTCCAACTGACAATTATGTTAACATTATTGAGTTTGTTGTTAAATTTTCTTGTACTAATTTATATTACCATATATTGTGTTATTTTTTTAGCATTTCTTTCAGCTTTATTTATTGATTGTATTGAATTGAATTTTAACAAGATATATATTTTTATTTTACTTTTAAATAAATTAGGATTACTTGTATATAAAACATAATTGTTTATGACAGTCACTTGACTTTCACTATTATAATAAAGATGAAATGATGGCGATGGAACAGTATTTGGCGATTTATCACCTGTACCAAGTACTAAAATAGCTACCTGGCATACAAAAAATGCAGCAGTCAACCCAGAAATGTTGACATAAATTAGACTATTATAACAGAGATTTATTTAACAGTTCCTTATTATCGACAAAGCCTTATTCCTTTCATTGTAGAATTCTCTGTTGCCATAAAAATACAGTAATCTACTTTTGAATAGTAATGAAAAGCCAATTACAATTTTTAGAAATATATAACGATGATGACAATGAACAGCATCATCGCTTTCCCTTTTATCATACTTATATTACTTCTAAATCTAAATACAATACAATTTCAATTGTTACATGATAAAACTGGAATAAAATTAACTTTCGAATGCAATTTATTTGAAAAATGCCTCTTAATTTAGCAGCATTTTAAATTATTTTCAAGCATAAAGTAGAGGGCAAAAAAAATAAATTATAAGATTAGACTATCCATAGAATGCAACATTTTGTCACTAAATTGAAATCTGCAAGTCAAAAAGACAGATATTCAGTTTATGAAGAACATAAAATTAATATCATGTCAAATTGCTTGAAATATGTTTTGAAATAGATTATGATAAGAATTAGATATATATATATATATATACACCCTATCCCAAAAGTTTAGACAATCAATAAAATTTGCATTAACATATAAAGTAAATGGCACAATTAAATTCATGCAATAGGTAATAAATAATAGTAGTTTTGCTGATATACACATATAAATTATGATCAAAGGTTTGAAATTATAAAATATGCATCAAATTATACAACAATATACTGTCCCAAAAGTATAGACACGATACAGCATTACATGTTTTCTTTACATTTTTGTTCAAAAATTATAATAAAATATTTTTCTTTTTGTCTGCTTCTGTAAATGCAGAATAATTTTTACCTTGAAATATTTTCTGTTGTATTTTTAGCATAAAAATTTATTGAAATTTTGTGGAATCAAATGAATTTAATGTATTGATTTGTTTGTGATTCGGCAAAGACATTTCCTGCGTATTCTGATAATAATGCCCATTCTAAAGAAATTTCTAAAGATGAAATTATTAAGATTTTATATTTGAAAGCAGAAGGACAAAATCCTGTACAATTACTGAGAAGAATAAAGCTATCCTTGAGTAGTATATATAGAGTTTTGAGATCAGGTGGAACACGGAATACTAAAAAGCGAGTCGAAAAACCTAAAAAACAATCTTACATGATGATAGAATGTTATTAAAAATCACTTCAGTTGATAATTTATCTGTGCATGAAATTGCATCAATTTCCAGAATTTCAAAAATGTGCTGTACATAAAATAATTAAAATTTCAACAAATATTTTTTACAGGAGAATGAAAGCAGAATGTTGGTTAAAGCAGAGACATAAAGATGCACATCTAAAGTGGGCTAGAAAGCATATATCATACAGTGAAAAATGGATTTCTGTCATCTTCATTGATGAATAGAAATGGAATTTAGATGGTTTTGATTATTATAAATTTTACTGCTGTGATCTAAGAAAAGAACCCAAGAACTGTTTCAGCAGGTAACAAGGCAGAGGATTTGTAATGACCTGGATAGGATTTTCTTTCAACGACCAAATGTTTCTAGAATTTATGGGCAGAAAAATAAAATCAGAGGATTATCAGGATAAGTTATATACCAATTTACTGCCAATTATAGATTTGCTAACAGGACCAGACTGTGTTTTCCAACATGATGGGGATTTCATCCATACCTCCACATCAATGACAACATGGTTTAGCCAAAACAATAGCACATTATTATACTGGCCGGCACATAGTTCAGGTTTGAATCTTATGGGGATTTTATATCGTAAAATATATGAAAATGGAAAGCAATATACATGTGTAAATGACTAGAAAACTGCAATTGACAAAACGTGGTATGAAATATCTCTTTCTGTAATGCAATCCTTTGTCAACTCAATAGGACAAGGTGAATTTAATGTTTTAAAGTACCTTGGCAATACAATTTAATATTAAAAGTTTTTGTTACTGTTATAAATGTAAAACCAAAGCAAAATTACAATTGTCTATACTTTTGGGACAACACATTATTACTTAATTTAATGCATATTTTATAATTTCAAATCTTTGATCATCATTTATATGTGCATATCAGAAAAATAGCTATTATTATTACCTATCTCATGAATTTCAACTGTACCTTATTACTTTTTATGTTAATGTAAATTTTATTGATTGTCTAAACTTTTGGAACAGGGTGTATACACATATATATATTAAGGATCCATTGGCTATGTTATTTTATAACAAGGAAAGTATACTCATTTGTGGTAATGGGGCAGCCATCCCAATTATGGAAAGGGAATGAGGAAACCATGAAATGAAATTATCAGTCAAAAGCATTAAAATTCTGTTTTATCTGCAAACTGTCCTAATATCATTGGAAAATATTTTTACCATTTTTACATAAAAATTAATTTAAAACAATGGATGCGTTTCAGAAGAAATAAAACTGAAACAAAAAATGATTCATGGGAGCAGTTTAAAACTTCCTTTTTAACATCGAATTTCGATGGGTTCCATCTTGTAAAAAATTATCTATGCGATTGAGTTTAAAGTATAAAAAAATCAAAAATTTATAAAGCAAGATTTTAAATACAAAATAATTTTCTTCAATTAAAATTTTTTAACGTAAAAGAAATTTTTTCTATTTTGTACAATTTAAATTTAATTGAACTTAAACCAGAAAAGATTCTTTTCTAATAAATTGTTTATAACTGCATGTTTAAATTGGACAGTTTATATTTCAATGGCTGTTCTGAATTAATTATGCCCCACAAATTAGTTCTACATTTTATAATAAAATCTTTAAATTTAAAACTTGTAAAATGTATTTGTTTTCTTCTTTGGCTAAAAAAGTTACTACCAGAGACAAAAGTTCTGTATCTACATTATGAAACAGTCAATAACCTTTTAAAAATTTTATTTGCATTTGTTTAGAATGAAAATATCAAATATCTTGCACAGTGATATTTGAAAATAAATATTAGAAGTGAGAAAATATCAAACAACTTGATATTTTTAAAATAAATTGAAAATATGAAAAATCTTGATATTTTGAAAATAAATATATGATATATATCACAATGTATATCATGATATATATCAACGAACCTTGATGAGAACATAGGAAATTTTAATTAAAATCAGACATACCATCCAGATTAGTCAAACAACTCATTCTCTCCATCTGCATAGGATTTCATATAATTCACGAACATAGAGAAGAATCAAGATAATCTGCATAATATAAAAATTCATATTAATAACCTATTCAGGAAATTATTACATAGATTAGAACAGATTTAAAGATTGCTGTAGTTAAAAAAGGCATTTAAACTCAAGCATGTAGGATAAAAAATATTTAGAACTCTCCTAATAATTTAATTTCCTTTTAATGAACTTTAAATTTAACACTATACTTAAAATTTCACAGTTATTTATAATTTCATTTCTCAATACTTTGGACTTTTCAAAAAGTTAAAAAATCTTTTCTAATACAAAAACATCCTGGTTGCTTTGATCTATTATGTTTGAATGCAGCAGAAAAAGAAAAAAAAATCAAAGTTAAGATATCTATCATATTTATATTGTGTGAATTTCAGGTATTGTTGCAGGTGTTTCATGTAAAGTGGGGGTTCAAATGTTCTGGATACCAGTATTTTAAAGTAAATTTCTTTGCCCATTTAACTAATGATGAAAAGAAGAAAGTTCACTCAGTAACCACTAGCCAGTAGGTTGACTTCTTTTAGCAGCCAGTTAGTGGCTAGTGAAAATTTCTTTAAAAGCCAGTAAGTACGAGACCAATTCGGAAAGAAACCTCTGTTTATGAATTTAAAAAAAAAAACTAATGAAAGGATACGCTTTTTATTACTCATGTTTAAAAGGCTAATTCTTCAGCTACTTCTCTGCAAAATCTAAGTATTATTTAAAACAATTATAGCTGTAAATTAGCTTTGAAATTCCTTCATCACAGACTTCTGCCGCCGGCCTATTCAACAGGGTTGTTCATTCTATTCTATCCACACCACTATTTTTTATTATTATTATTTGTAATAAAAAGACATTTCAAAAATTAACTTACGTCGAGGCGTGGCACTATTAGTAGTGGGCAGAGCGCAACCATTGCTGAATCAAGCAATCTGTAATATCATAAAATTTCAACAATCTTAGGGAGAGTGTCGAATTACCGTGCGTTTCCTCGTTATAACATCACAAAATTTGTTCTGCTATTGAAAATCCTGCCAAATGTGAGGTATGAGGAGTAATAAGATTTTTTTGGGCAAAAAAACTGTCAGCAGTGGACATTCATCGTAAACTGTGTGCCATATATGGCCCAAACATTATGAGTGTAGGTGTAGTGCATCAATGGGTCAGGTTTTTCAAAGGAGGAAGAACAAGCATCCATGATGAATCATGGGAGGCCGTTTGTAGTTAGTGATAATCTCGTCAAACAAATTGAAGACAAAATTCATCAGATCCGTTGATTCACAATCTCAGAACTTTCCCAAGAATTTCCAAACATTTCTCGCACTGTTTTGTATGAAATTGTCACCAAAAAATTAGGCTATCGGAAGTTCTGTGCTTGATGGGTACCAAAGATTTTCCAGGAGACCCACAAAATTATTCGAATAGGTGCTGCCTTAGACTTTCTTTCCCGGTACAACAAGGAAGGGGAGAAGTCTTTGAATAGAATAGTGATTGGAGATGAGACTTGGATTGCATATGTAAATGCTGAAACAAAGCAACAGTCAATGGCATGGCACTACTGGTTCTCCAAACCGGCTGAGGAAAGCCCATCAAACTTTGACATTGAGGAAGATTATGTTAACCATGTTTTGGGATGCTCATGGTATCTTGCTGGTCGAATTTATGAAACGTGGTAAGACAATAAATTCTGAAGTTTACTGTAACACTTTGAAAAAACTGAAAAGAACCATCCAGAACAAATGTTGCGGCCTGCTGACATCTGGAATTGTGTTCTTGCATGATAATGCTCACCCTCACAGTGCTCAGAGAACACAAAATCTTTTCTGCCAATTCGAATGGGACGCGTTTAATCATCCCCCCTACAGCCATGAATTGGCTCCTTCTGATTTTCATCTGTTCAAGGAAATGAAGAAGTGACTTGGAGCACAGCATTTCGCTGACGATGTGGATCTTCAAACCGCTGTGACAAGTTGGCTGAATTTGCAGACAGCTGACTTTTATTCAGAAGGGATTGGAAAGTTGGTAAAATGGTAATGACAAGTTCTTGAATGTACATGGTGACTATGTTGAAAAATAGAAGACAGCTGTACCTTTCAGATGTAAATACAAAAAATTGTTGAAAGTAGACGTGTTTTTCATTTATACAACAAAACGAAAATTAGTTTCCAAATTGCTCTCATAATATTTTACTTGACCCACTATTTTTTAAAACATTTTTGGTAGTACATTTATCAGCAAATTATATAGAAAAATATGTTAAAATTCTTTGGATTGAAAGAGTGGTGCAAGTTGAATTTAAAAATAATCACAGCTGAATAGGCTGGTGGCAGAAGTCTGTGACGATGGAATTTCAAAGCTGATTTACCGTTATGACAATTGTTTTAATTAATATGGCAATTATGTTGAGAAGTAGCTGAAGAATGTGTCTTTCAAACGTAAGTAATAAAACATGTTTTTTTCATTAGTTTTTTATTAATTCATAAACGTAAGTTACTTTCCAAATTGCCCTCGTATGTTTATGTCACTGAATATTTAATTACAAAAAATATGAGTTTAGAGCTACAAGAATGGAGAAATACATAATTTCACTCAACTGGCGAGTGATTTATTTATCAGGGCAAGTTAATTTTTAAGATGCATTTCAAAGCTGCAAACTATTGAGATATGCCAAAAACATTTTATAAATGTTTTTATTATATTTACTATACATTTTATAAATAACTATAGTTTTCAACCTTTCAAATAACTGTAATGTAAACATGGTTTTCAGTTCTATAATTACTAAAATGTATATATTTATTAATTTTTTAGAAAAAATATGAAAATGCAGTGTAGTAATAGTAATAAATTATTTTTGCAGTCGTGTAGATTTTGCCACATTAATTTTCACTTTTGTTTTATGTAATGAGTTTTTAAAATGTTAATATTTAAGTATTTGGTACTAATTTATAATTATTTATCTGATGAAACTAGTCTGTTACAGATTTTAAAAAATAATTAACTTAAATGGAAAATTCTGTATTGAAAATATTCTATATGTCTTGTTCAGAAATTAATTTTTTTTTTCCCTCCTCCCTCTAACACACCAAGAAACATAAAAAGTTACATTCATTATGTTTTATAAAATGCATGATTATACTTATTTTACTAAAGAGTTCAAAAATGAATTTAGAATATTTATTTTTTAAACTAAATATTAAGTTTCTCTTTTCTTTCATGAATTTTTTTTTCTTTTTTTGGGAAAAAATTTAAATGGACAGACAATTTTTGCCATCTTTTTGTCAAAAGCCTGTTTTTGCCAAGACAGATTTAACCAGGTTTTTCCCATCTATGGGAAAAACTTCCCCACCCTGACTTTTTTTTAGTGACAAATTAAATAACTGTAGCAACAAGCAAAATATATTTTTAATACAATATATGCATTGAAATCTCTCATTGTTTAAGTTTAAATTCATTAAATACCATTTGCACACATTATAAAAATTCATTAACAAACAATTTTCAGTTACATTAAAAATCATTTGTTTTGGTGAAGAAAAGAACTGCTCGCCAAATCCCTTGATGCTTTCATTTTTCCATGCCAAATAATCAAAAATATTTTTTTACAGACTTTCTACTGTAACTCTGCCGCTAACTTTGACTGATTCTTTATTACGTATATGAGTAGTTTAATTAGTATTTTTTTTTTCAAAATATTCTAAGTATGCCCAGTATGGAGAACTTCGTTGTAAGTATGTGGAGCATGGTGATCACAAAAGTAATTTTGCATTTCAGTGACGTGTTTTATAATTGTTTATGGAGTTATATCTTCATCTAGACCAGCGGTTCCCAAACTTTTGGGATTGCGGAGCCCTTTTTCAGAAGAATTTTTAATGCGGAGCCCCTGAACCCAATGATACTCTATGGTTTACAAACTAATGTTTTTTACATGTCTATGGAGCAGAAAAAAATCTGCTGGATAAAATCTGAGCCAGTAATTTCCAACATTCGACCAAGGATCCCAACTTGGCACTTTCCAGCAACTGAAATTCTAAATTCATTCTAGAAATTTTAAAAATCAAATTTTCTATTATATAACCACTTAAGCGTTTTATTTAATATTATTATTATAGACACAATATAATAAAAATAAGGATTAAAAACCTTTTTTTTTTGTATTATCAGCTACTTCCTTCAATTACAGCAAAAGTTAAAAATTTATGATTTCTGAAATCTTTTAGTAACAAGGAGCTCTTTTTTACCCAAGCGATTTCAAGCGATATTGTTAAGGGGTTAATGACATCCATTTTTAAAATAAAAAATATTCTTTTGGGATTTTCAGTATGACCGCAGAATTAAAGATCAAAAGGGTAGATATGTTTGGATTATGCCTTGTATTGGGGCTTATATAAAGCTATTTTTATTTATGGCGAAAACCACACACACACAGAAAAAAAGTAAATTGCACCGTTTTCGCTTGCAGAGGAATATTTCTGTATAATTACAATAAGCTACTCACAAAAAAAAGAAAATGCGTATTTTCAGTCACCCATGAGTAATTATGTAACATGTTTTCGCTAGTCTCATCTACCCGTCATCATGTGATTGTGGAATATTTTTTCGCTGCTCATCTTTAAGTTTCTGGTACTTCTAAACATGGAGCGAAAATAAATTGCCTCTCAGCTTCTTTTTTTTCTTTTGAACCATTGGAAGAAAAATTCATTTAGAAGCAGGTCATCGTTTTAGTGTTCAAGTGGGCAGGGCAAAATCTGCAAGCTGTATTGTTAGGTGCAACATTGTTCACTTTTTTGGATATTTTATTTAAAGTACTTGACTATTAATTATAGTATTAAAAGGAACTTTCTTTCGTCATTGTATTTGTTTCAAAACAAATATGCAGTTAAAAATACACATGTTAAACAAACTGCAACTAGTAAAAAAACTTTACTAACAAAATGGGATATATGGGTGGGATTAAATTTATTTCAGGGCGGGTGTTCATTAACAAAAAGGTCTAAGCATGGGCTAGAGCTGAGCAAAATTTTAAATTCTTAGTGTGATGACAAATGTAAAGAGCCAATATATATTTTTTAAACTTTTACAGACTTATTTCTGATTAAAAAGTGAGGCAGAGACCAATTAAAAAAATTTAAAGATGGGCTGTAAAGTGATACAAGATGTTAAAAAAATGTGTTTTCAGCAATATACATTGCTTATGAAATTAGGTACAATTATGTCAAGCAGCATGGAGAATTTAAATAACTAATTAATTATAAAAATAAAATAAACAGATTAAAGCAATTAGAGTTACGAAAAGAAAAACAAAGCTATATATACAACATATATAAATATTAAATGAATCTAATAAAAGGTTTATTAAATTATACAAGATATTACAAAAAAGGGAGTTTTAATTGACAAACATTGTGAAAAACAGTATATAAAATTTAAATATACAAATAACATAGACAGATTATAGAAATAAAATTTATATATAAAAAAGGAAAATAACAATAAATAAATATAACACTGAAATAAAAAATATAATGCAAGCAATTATGAAAATTAAAATAAATATTTATTTCTTAATTGCAGCGTTAAAATTTAAAACAATTTTAAATGTTTAAACTGAAATAGTACATGGAGTTTTAGATTAAATCACTTAAAATATTAACGAAAAGGAAAACCAATTATAAGTCTACCATTGAAACAATCAAATCTTAATTAACACATTTCTCAGTAAATATAGCAAGTATAAAAAATACCTCATTTGAAAGAGTGAAGTGATAGAGTATAAACAATGTGAGACACGTGTACCTCATTAGGACATTAGAACTTTGTTATTAAGCAAAAAAGAGATAAGTGTAAGCATATGAATAGGCGGAACTCCAAAAAACAAACTTTTCTTCCTTTCTGTTTTGATTTTACGTTGTACATTCGATTTAGAATACTACTTCTTGTAGCTTATTTTAAATTGAATTTTTAAAACGCATTAAATACAGAAACATAAAATACAGTCATTCAAACCAAAAATATTATACAGAAAACAGGTACATGTTTAATGCAAATAAATAAATGGCTTTGAAGTGAATTAATGTATTTTTCAACTCAGCTATAGATATCTATTTTTGACACACACACGCACACAAAAATTCCTAAATACTTTTGAAACTATCTCATTTGCAATACGCTTATTTCTTTAATGTTTTGTTTATTTTCCTGTAATGCCGCGGAGCCCCTGTAAAGTTCAGGCAGAGCCCCAAGGGCTCCGAGGAGCACACTTTGGGAACCTCTGATCTGGACCAATGACCAGAGCATCCAAATGTTAAGTTTATCAATATCTCTTAGTTCTTGCCTCATGTAATTAAAAAAAAATCCTTAAAAGCCTGTTTTAAAATACTAAGTTTTGCCAGTGGCAAAAATTGTGACAAAAAGTATTTTTGCTGGGGTGGTTATTTCCACTTCGGCAAAAATTTGCCAACCCTGAAGACAATGGAAAATAAGATGATTTTTCTGATTTTAAATTTAGAAGTTTAATTTCAATTTTGAATTTTAAAAAGAGTTTATTTTCAAAAAAGGATTTTTTATTATTATTTTTTCATATACATATGTCAGTGAAAATTGTAACACCTTTGTCATATTAAAAAAGAAAAAAAAAAAATCTTATTTGAAAACATTGATATTAATCTATGAGAGATAATTGATGTTTTGCCAAAAATTTTGCATTTTATTCATGGGTGTACTGCTGGATTCAATGCATCAGAATAGCTAGTTAGCCTTCCATACTATTGTGGATCTCAGTGGAATAAACATCATACACAGATTTCATGGTAAAATGTGCAATGAATTTCAGTTCTGAAGTCTTTTTCATGTCAAGTTTCCTTTCAAATATCCTTTGTCACTTGGTAAAAATTAAACAGAGCATAAAATTTACAAAACACATTAAACAAAATTTTTTTGAAGGTTTCTCAACTCTCTCCATAATCTCAAAAACTTAATATGTATACATCATTCTGTTACTGAGTTGCAATTTATAAAATGACAATATAGTTAAATACTAATGGATTGACAAACTGTAAATGAACTAGACTGGACTATATATCTGGGTTTCATTTTGACTGAGGTGTATTTCTTTTTAAGAGTTTAATTCTAGGACATAACTTGTTTGTATAATGATCAAAATAAATGAAAAGGGAAGAATTCACTAAATAATTCATATTTCAGGATTCTTGATGCTTACCAAATTTCTTCAGAAGGAATCTTCAAAATATTCCAAATTTTCATCATGAAAAAACACTATAATCTTGAAAAGATGAAACAGCTAAAATGGGGAAATTTAAAAAAAAAAAAAAATTATTATTTAGTATGAAGAACATTTATGCATAAAATAGAGCACAGTTTATATTTTGGAATTTGTTCAATTTATAGGTAAGAGTGAATTTATTTTTTTACAGGAAATCATAAAAATTCTCCAGTAAAAATAATTTCAGATTTCAATTAACACCTTTAGATTTTTAGTAAATATATCATAAAAATATTGGCTTTGTTCACGGTACATTTTACATGTAACCGATAATCAAAAAATGATGATGTTAGATTTTGGCTTTTAAAAAATTTTCTTGAGATTCATATTTTAGTTTTTCTGGTTGAGAAATTAAAATAATATATAAGTTAAATGTATTATTAATAAAATTTCATTTAAAAAATAAAGTAATGGAAATCTGAAACCTTTATAGAGGATAGCTTGTTTCTAGAGAATCCATGAGTATGAAATAACTTTTGGTGTAGCTGTTCAATGACAAAAATATATGGAGGAGAAATTGAAAGGCCATGTAAAATAAAAGGTAGAGATGGAAAATTAACTTGGTTTCATTAAAAAATATTTAGTCAGTAGCAGATAAGTCACAACAGGTATAGAGAATTGTTGGTTTTGCTCTTGTCCTTTTTAAAACTAATTAATTTGTCAAAGACAAGTTTACAAGTTTTTTTTTTTTTTTTTTTTTTTTTTTTTTTTTTTTTTTTTTTAATCTTTGTATTTTATAGAGCAGACTATTAAAAATTTCCAGGATTCCATACTTTTCATGGGGTAAGTAAACTTCATACAAGAGTAAAAAAAATTCTCTATATTGCCAATATTGATGGTATTTTTTGCCTAAGTTCATGATGGTAATCTCCCAATGTAAAGGATTGAGAATGGCATTATAATTTCGCTTTTTTTCATCACCATTACTGCAGTCTGAATCAGGGGATCTCCAGAGTTCAATTAATAGTTTATGTTGAATTAAGGGATGGAAGCCTGTCAGGCCAGCTTTAGTATTAACCCTAGTGGAGGAACAGTATTGAATAACATATAAAATTAAGAAAAGAGAAGGAAACTCAAATGACTGTTGAAGAATGTCAATCACAATGTTTCAGTAAATAAATAAGTACTAATAGAAAGTCCAAGCACAACACAAAATTTCAGAGTGAATAATCTGTAAAATATCCCTGGTTGAAAGTTGAAATGTGATGTAACTGAAAGCAAAGAATTTCTGTTCTATCTTATGTGCTCAAAACCTCTTTCAAGCATGCCACTATATACAAATTCACCATGGATATATAATGGGTTTGCCAGAGTAAGACTAGAAAAAGTTAAATACATAAAAAAAGCAGGACAAACTGAAACTACAGAGATAAATATGAGAAATAAGGCTGAAGAAACTATGAAAAAGATTCTGAAACTTTCCAAGATGTAGAAACAGCAATGAAATGTTTACACTATTTAATCCAGCATGATGTACCACATACAACAGTATCCAAGCCATTTATAGATTTTTGCATTAATGAGTTACAATCACCAGTGTTAAACCATCTGAAGAAAGCCAAAAATACTTTATATACCAGCCATAGAGTACAATCTGAATTTATTGAAGCTATGGCAAAATGCAAAATAATGCCATATTATTTGATATTAATAGAAGTCCTAACTACACTCTGTTAATTGATGAAACAAGTAACATTAATGACAGAAAACATTTAGCAATGGTAGCTAGATATGTTAAAGATGATGAAATCAAGACATCATATGTTACAGATACTGAAATTTTAGATGGCAAAGCAGACATAATGTTTCCTGCTTTAGAAACAGAAATTTCAAAGAGTGATGGCTTGGAAAAAATAAATAGCTTTGGCAGTGATGGCGCGTCATAGAAGTTAAAACTGGGTTGTTGCTAAAGAGAAGAGAAAAAAAAGGAAAAATTATTTTGATACACTCAGTGGTATATCTCTGAGATATAGTAAAAGTTTCTAAAAGAGAATCAGAAGAAGTATTAACTTTTCCACTTTAAGCAGGTTTTCATCATAGCAGGTAATGCATATATTACACAACTGAACCTGTTAAAATGGAACTGCACAGAACTGTCAAATTTTTGTTTATGGCATGTTTTCGTCTTAATTAGTATAACTTTTATGCTGTGTAAAGAGAGCCTGTATAATAGAAACTTGGCTGAAATGATTATTTTGTAGTCCCTGCAACACTTTTTTTAATAAAAAACCTGACCAAAATGAATAATTTTTTGGTCTCTTTTAAATTCTATCTTAGCAGATTTCATTACAACTTGAAAAACTTTTACAATTAAATTTTGTGTTTTCTACAAATTTTGGAGGGAGCTGTAGCCCCAATCAGAACACCCCCTGAATAAGCCACTAGATATACTGCCACAACCACAGATTAGCTCTAGCAACGAAGAATACTTTTGAATCCATTCAGTGTTTTTTCAAAATGGATGGAATCCTAACAGGCTTATACAAACACAGTCAACTTTGAAATCTACCGATGCATAATCCACACTAAATGTTAGAATGTAAACAATGAAAATTGTCATTAACAGTTAAACCTCTTTTTTTTAGCTATCAATTTTTCAATTAATAAATATTTAAGTATAAATATTTAAGTATAAATATTTAAATTTCCTTCAGTAATAAAAATTTATCTGCAAGGAGTAATGAGAATTCATAGACTACAGAAAAAAAAAATGTATATCTATATGTAATTTTATATGAAAATATGACAGTGATGAAAAAGATGAAAAATAGGGTGCAATAACAATTTGAACAATGAATTAAAACAAGGACATCATCAACAAACAGCTAGAACAATCTCCCTGCTCCTCAGAAGGTGGGGGGAGCAACAGGTATCGAAAAACTTTGTAAATGTAACCTCACAGGTTTCGCAAGGCATGACAGACCTGCATACTCCATTAATGTAAAAATGTATAAGTAAAATAACTTTAAACAATAAAACCAAATAATGACTAACAACAAAACCATAAACCAAATTAACTCTTAATGAAAAAATATTTTTAAATCTTAATAAAATAAAAACTTATAACTGTAATAAAATGACTTAAATAACTTAGCAATAAAAAAAGAAAAAAAAGAAAAGAAAAAAAGAAGAGATGCAGGAAAGCCATGCCCCCACCTTGACCTATGAGGAAAAAAAATAAACCTGTTAAAAAATTCCACACTTCCATACTTATATGAGCAAGAACAAAATAGGCCTAGGATAGTAAACTGGCCAGCCTCAAAAACCTTATTTGTCGTTCCGATATTCTGTTTGTTCAAAAATGAGTTCCAGATCTGTTTAATCCAAAAGTTGAATCACATCACCCTGCTGACTTTCCATACGGACTTTCATCCAGGCCCATAACCAGACGGGGGGGGAGGGGGGGGGCAGAGGGGCTGAGCCCCCTCTAATGATTTTCTTACTTTCTATTTTTTTTTTTTTTTTTTAACAAAATGCATATTTTAACTTTCCTCAAAAAAAATAAAAAATTAAAAAAATACAGCAAGAATTTTTTTTTTTTAGATTTTTTAATTGCCTTGAATAAATTGGAATGCGCCAAAAATTTTGTATTCGAAATCCTATTGGATTAGTTCTTTTCTGTTAACTTGCTAGCGGTATAATACAACTCTCGGAACGCATTTTAAAGGAACATTTCTTTGCCCTGAAAAAAATTAAGTCCAGATGTACTAAGTGGCCACCGCATGTATTTGTACATCGTTATATGTTTAAAGCAACTATCTTACACAGGATGAATGGAAATGGACTCATGTTGCTCAAGTTCACCGACAATTAGTCAAGCAATGGTCAAAGTCTCGACTAAAACATACTCATTAAAAACCTATATTTCTAAATTTTAATGGTTTGCCTGTTGACAATACGTACTTGTCAGTGGATTTAGTTAATGGTGAAGTATCAAATGGAAACTAGAATGTTTGAAAATAAGAAAGATAAAAAATGTCAATTTATACATGTGGAATAAAAAAAAAATAATTTTTTGAAAGCCAGTAATTGTTTTGTGTTATAGGGCTTGGCAGTAATATATTAGGAAAGTAGGAGAAGGGTATTTTTTTTTGTTTGGTTTTTGAATTTTTGTCTACTTTTTTTCTTGTGTTCAATGAAAACATTTTTTTTTTTTTCGATTTGTCATATAACTTTAAAAATATTATGTAATAAAACATGATTAAGGTTAAGTTCATTTATAAGATTACAACAAAAATATCTTTGGTTATTTGGTGTATAGTGCATTAAATTTATTTTCAAGTGTAAATCTGTTACATTTTACCACATTTGCAGAAAAATTTTTATTGATAAAGGCATAAAATTAGCAGATATGGTTATTCCATCTTAAAGAATAAAACTGTAATTGTGTTTTATAAGCTTGTTTTTCAATCTAAAAAAGCTATTTTTTGACATATTTGTGAAGTAATTTTATTTATAAAGATATTTGAAAGTATTTAGACTGTAAGAAATCAAACAGCATTTTACGTTTTTCTGTAACAGAAAAATAATTTGTCAAAATATGATGGCAGATTTGACGTTGGTTGATTTTCATGGCATTTAATGACGAAATACTAGTCATCGAGTAGTAAATGACTATAACTCATGATATATATCATTTATAAGAAAACAGAAAACAATATTCAATTCTTAGGCATCTGAATGTGAGAAAATAAAATTTTTAAACAAATGGTAAGAAAATCATTTCTTGAATGCATCATGAATATTCTCGTTATTGAGTGAAAGAAAAATATTTTTTAAGATCAATTGAAACTGGAAAACACTTAATAATAAACAGTCACCTTACATTTAATGAAAGTTGTTCACATGTTTCAAAAATAAATGTTTATGTCCGTGTTTTTTTGTTTTTTTTTTCCCAAATGACATTGGACTAGTTTTTGGACACTAGACACTAAAAAGTCAAATTAAAGTACATAAAAATATATACAGTAGACTCCCTCAAATCCACACTCCTAAAATCCGCAACTCTCTAAAATCCGCACATATTTTACAGATGTAAACAATGAAACATTCAGTTGAGATGTAAGTACAAAAATTGATTTTTTTAGTTTTATATCATTTTCATACATTTTTTAATTTATAATTTTTGTTAAGGTTATTGAATTCATGTTTTTTTCATCAAGAAAGAATAATTCATTTCTGAAAAAATAAAGATATTGCTGATATCATTGGTAATCACAATCTTACCAAATATATTTATGTATTAATCAAGCTTTTTTAGTTATTAGGTCTGGCTAAACCGGAAATAAAGCTTCATTATTTTATGATCTTGATGTGATTTAGTAATGTACCTTTATGAGGCAAGTTTCATTGAATAATTTAGGAAAAACAATTTCATCTCTATAATGAATAATTGTACATTTTTGATTATTAACTTGACCTTTGCTTTTAGTATTTTTATCATTTTAAAAAGTATCTAATTTTTTATTATTTTAGTTTATTACTTATTTTAATATTTTAGCATATTGGAAGCATTCATTAGACTTTTGATTTCATTGTTAATTACATTCAAATTACTGTTTAAAAAATGTAAACAAAGCAATGACCAGAAATCCGCAAAATTCTAAAATCCGCAAAACCTCTGGTCCCAAGCTGTGCGGATTTGAGGGAGTCTACTGTATAATAATATGCATGCTCTTAATTTAATTACTTATTAATTATTATGTAAAAATAACATTTTTTACTTTGCAATAGTTTTGGAGAAAGATTTTATTTTGGATAAAAAAGAAATATATATATTTATTTTCTGATTATCATGAAGTATTTTGCATTTAATAATTTCCTTATAAAAAAGTTCCATTATAGAGAGATTTCACTTTAGACGGGTTCCTCAATAGGCACGTCCATTTTATCAGTTTTTGCTATATTTAGTTTGCTCAATATATAGATTGTTAAAAGATATTAGCCCCCCAGAAAAATTTCGGAGGCTCCCCCTTGCATGACTCGCTGGTTACGGCCCTGCTTTCATCAACAAGTCTTCATATATTCAACCTTCACGAAAAAAACTTCCATCATGGTGTTTGGCCCTAAAGCTGTTGCTACTTCAAAAAACTTTCTTGAGATCATTCACATAATGAAAAATAAATTGATATGGATAAAAATTATTATAGAGATTTGCAGTAAATTTAAAAATCTGTGAATTTAAAATTTCTTTTGTTCCACAAATTTTATAAAATCTGATTACTTGCCCCAAAATAATATTTATGAACACCCTTTTGCTCAAATTTGAATACCAGTGAGGCATAAAATGGGTTTTAAATTTTAAAAAATTCCTTTTATCAAAAGAGCTTAATCTGTAAATTACCATTATTAATATTTAAATCAAGATAAAAAAAAAAAACTTATCATCGAAGATGATTACATCATCGATATATCTTAAAACTCTGAAAGACTTGTTTGAATTTAAAATAAATTTAAATTCATAGAAGAAAAAGATTAGCGTCAGAACTTGAAAAATTAGTACCCATTCCAATACCACATGTTTGATAAAAAATAGAACCATTAAATGTAATACAATTATTATAAAAACAAAAATTACACAAACTAAGGAAAAAAATCTCTCTTAATACCCAATTCTTCTTCTATATGGAAAGTATCAAATAAATCTTTTAAAGTTTTGCACAGCAAATCTATCCGAATATTAGAAAAAAATTTCAAAATCAAAAGTATGCAAACCGGTGGGCGTAATGGTGTTTCCAATTTTTTAAAAACTTCAATGCTATTGTCGATACACCAAAAATAACTAGTGTTTTTAAATTTAAATTTCAAGAAACCATAAATTTGCTTTAAAAAATCTTGTAACTTAACATTGAAACCTTTACCGATTCCCCTTGAATTACAGCATATGAATCTAAATTTTATAGGTGCTTTATGAAACTTCGGTGTTAAAAATAAAAATGGAAAACTATGAAAATTATTAATAGGAAAATTATGTGCATACAGATTTTTAGCTTTTTTAGAATAAGCACTGAATTTTTAAATAATAGCATTATGATTCAGATTATATTTTTTGTAATATTTGGTATCATTTAATTCATTTTTAACTTTTTCAATATAAAATAATTTTCATATAATTGCATAGTTAGATGAAGCTTTATCTACAGGAACAATAACAAAACTTTCTTGTAAAAATGAATATAATTGCAATCTTCCTTACTGAGACTACTAGAGTACAAACCACTAGAATATGCTTTTTTTCATTTTTATACAGTGTTTTCAATTCCTTACCAGTATTTAGCACCGTGCAAAAAAAAAAGGGGGGGCGGTCGGCCTGGGTGCGGAAATTTAGTGGGCACCAAATTTATACTACCAACATCATTTTTGCCTGTCACAAGAAAAAGTTTGGAGAAGGATGCCAAATTCTAACTTTGCCCTGGGCGCAACTTTTTTTTTGCACGCTCTTGCCAGTATTAGCAAAATTTTTGAATAGAAATACTAAAAAATAAGCACTTCTATATAAGTGCATCTTGTATATAAACCGGTGCATGTTTTCTCTAAGACGCTGAATACAGCATGTGGATCGAATATTATGATAAATCTTTATGAATATACAAGTAATAAGTAAAATAAATGAAATAATTGCATGCCGCTGCTTTATGGTTTGTGTTAGGATTAGGACTCATGAGAAAACATGATATTGCTATTTGATATCAATAAATATTTTTAAAAAGTTTCCAATGAGAGAAAAGTACATATTATAAAAAACTTCATTTTCTTGGTATTTTAATGAAGGTGCAAAAAATACCTGAGTAAAACTAAAGTATATGGTAATTTAGATTTGAAGAAAAAAATGAGTTTTTTTTTTTTTAATAAAAGTTTAATTTTAAATTTCTAACTTTTAAATGGTATGGCACATATATATATATTATTTCTCCATTGTGAAAATAAGGTTTTAATTGCATTAACAAGCATAAATGTAATACATATTCTTGATCATAGTCTGTTGAATCAAAGATGACACTGTTATTTCTGTAAAGCAATTAACATGATCAGTTTGTATAATTTATAAATTTTTAAGATTTTATTTTTTGAATTTTATATCATGGTATAATTTTCATTAACATATATTTCAATTGTCGACCTGAGGGAACAGCTGCAACATAAAATTGGCTGTTTATAGTAAAAGAGGAATAAGAATACTTTCCACCCTCATAAAAAAAACTAACTCTAATAATATTCATTAAAAAAATCTGCATATTTCCTTAGTTAAAACAACATACAAAACTTTACATGTTTTAACCACATAATTGCCTGAAAATAAAATTAAAGCTCCTGTGTTTCTTCACTGAGTCTTGTATTACCACATCATAACAACACAAGGGACAAAATGAACTAAAATATAAATATTATCTATGTATTTATTTTTTTTATAGAAACAATATTCCCCCCTCCCCCCATTAATGATTTGTTATCAAAGTGTAAAAATTTTTTGATTTCTCCTGTTTATTTGTTTTGTTCGAAAAGACATACAAAACTAGTTACATTTATTTTTCGCATTCTTTTATGATTCAAATGAAGAGAAGTAAATAAAATAACACTTTGCATGTGAAAAAAAACTTTATATCAAATAACAATTAAAAGAAATGATTACTATTTAAAAGAATTTTATAATAGCTTTTTGTTACATAATGCATTCAACAGTAATAAAGAACTGTTGTACTTGCACTGAACGAAGGAGGGGTGGGGGACAGATAGAAATTATTATCAACAAAACAAAAGACCAGCATTCTTTCTCTTTATTTATTAGAAAACACAAGCTTCATTTTAAGTATACTTAACATGTGATTTTTCGAACCATGATTAGTATATGTGCATACACATTTGAAGAAAAATAGGAATGTTAAACGTTGGGACTTGATGTAAATTAGATTATATTTTAGACTTAAATAATTTTATAATAATTTTGTGATTTAATAATTTGTATTTTTATAAAAATAGATAACAGGCTAAAAAAAAAAGATGTACCAAAGACCATGTTATAAATGAAACAGAAAAATTTGATGATCAGAGATGACATTGATATCAAAAGATAACCCCTCCACCCCCTAAAGATATTTTACAATATCATATCCTGGACCCCCTTACCCCCCCTAAAATGATAATGTTATATATGCACAGCCCCTTACTTGCAATGTCAGTAGTATTCCTTTTTGAAATTCGTCTCTCTTCTGTGATCATTTGATTGTGATGTCTTCACTATCTTTTGAAGAAATTCACAATATTTTCAATGAAATTTTGGCAACTTTTAAATATGATTTATGAAAACATGCTAATGTATATTTTTAAGAACAAAAAGAAAATTTTGGGGGGGACTTAAGGAAAAAAAATAGTTAGGAAATTCAGGGGGAATGCTAGCCCTGACAGTACCGAAAGGTACAGATAGAGGATATTTAAGTAGACATGGAGTTGTGGTTGAGATTTTTGGCATTCAGTGCATGTATGATTGCTTTTAATCCCTTAGAGACGAGCAACAAACACATGTGCTACATAAGGTGATCAGTTGCACTGGGCCGATGTAGGAATTTCTTAAATCGATTTATCACCCATCCTACATCGCGATTTAGCGGTTTTACCTTTAGACTAAGAAAACCCGTTTTTTTTTACAGTTATTAGAGACAAAATACAGTATTTATTAACCCCCCCCCCTTTATCCTTTCTTGTGCTATACAGTATACAGTTATTTTTCTAAATTTTTTTAAAACAGTTATTTACATAATAAACATAAAAGAACTGAATCCCATCCTATTATAGACATAAGACTCAAATAGATACATTGATAAACATCTTTTATAATAATTTCAACAAATCGATTTTTTTAATAGGAGGAGTATGTAATTTAATTTGAAGTGAAAACATTAACACTGGGCGATGTAGAGATTTCTTAAATCGATTTATCATCCATCTAACATTGCGATTTAGCACTAATTTTACCCTCTATAATATGAAACCTATCATTTAATTTTTAGTAACAAAATACAGGCTTTATGCCCCCTCCCCCCACTTGTATTAATTTAGAATTTAATTGTTCAAATAACTAAAAAATATATATTTTACACACACATACACAAAAAAAAAAACTGAATGCCTTTTTTTTTTTTAATTAGTGATCTATTTTAATATTTTTTATAAACTCATCCTTAAAGAAATAAAATAAAAAAGATTTTTTTCATTGTGTCTGACTTGTTTTGAATGCTACAATCTAAATTACTTGAGTAGGGAAGCCTGGGGGCAACTTACCATAACACGCTCAAATAGCACTTCATTGCTAATAACATGCATGCACTTGTGTTTTAGAGACACTGAGTTAAAAACTTATTGAAGTAAGACAGAAGCAGATTCACTGATAAATTTAGCTGTTCATTTACCATCAGAAGAATACCGTATTTTCGGGCGTAAGCGCCGCGGCGCATACGAGTTTAAAAGTTAAAATTATGCTTACTGCGGCGCTTCTACCGGGGCGGCGGATACGATGTATTTTTTTTTCCTTGCAGCGATATTCATTACAGAGGTGATTTTTCTCCCGATGCTTTGATAAAATTCTTGCTTTTTCTGCGAATGATTGACAGAAATTAGGCTATCATTTTTCGAAATTCGCGATATTTTTTATGCTTATCATTTTCTTCCTGATGATTAACTTTTCACAATTTATAGAAAAATTCCGATCAGAATCGCCTCTGTAATGAATATCGCTGCAAGGGAAAAAATATATCGTATCCGCCGCCCCGGGATTTTTAGCGATACTTCGGCGAAATTCATGTGCACATTTCGACGAAAGATTGCAGCAAAAACGCGAAATCTGTCAAAAAATCTCTAAAAAACACAAATTATGTCAGAAGATGGCGGAAAAATCGTAAATTTCTCAAAGGATTGCCAAAAAGAATTGTCGAAAAAATTGTTAGAAAAAGCGCAAATATGTCGGATCTATAAATAAACAGTAAAAAAACGAGAAAAGACGAAAATTCAGGCGAAAAAAACGCAAAAAAAGGAGAAATTTGAAAAAAAGCATGAAATCTATTAAAAAATCTCGAAAAAAATTAACATTTCATCAACGATTCATGATTTATTCATTTCATCATGATTCATACCGTTCTCAAAGACGAATGAGAACGGGGTGTATCATGATGAAATGAATGGATCACGAATCTTTGATGAAATGTGTGTTTTTTCGAGATTTTTGTAATAGATTTCATTCTTTTTTATGCTTTTTTTTTTTTTTACAAATTTCTCCTTTTTTCTGCGCTTTTTCGACAGAATTTATGGGTTTTTTTTAAACGCAAATTTTTTCAAGTATTGCTTCAAGTACCAAAATTCATGATTCATTGAAATATTCATGATTATTTCAATTCATCATGATTCATTCTTTGCTTATCCCCATAAAAAACGCAAATTTTTTCAAGTATCGCGAAAAAACTGTAAATTCATCAAATATTGCGATAAAACCCTGCAAATTTCGACTAATATCGCGATAAAACCCTCCAAACCTCGTTACAAACTATAAAAAAGTATTAAAAAATCGCGAAAAAAGGCTGCACGAATTTAAATTTTATTTTATCGTAAAAAATATACATAATATACTAAATTTAAAATTGGATTAAAATTACAAATGTTAAAAAAACGCGAAAAAACACTGAATATAACGCAATTTTTAACATTTTGATGTATTTTCGTAAGTGCGGCGCATACGGCGGTGCGGCGCTTCTGATGAATATTTGCTTTACTTTAATGCATTTCCAGAGGTGCGGCGCTTACGGTGGGTGCGGCGCATACGCCCGAAAATACGGTAGTAGTATAAAAAAAGAGGGGGGGGGAGATTTGAGAAAAAGGGTGCATTTTTTTTTTTAACTTTTAGATTAAAAAAAAATGTGTGTTAATATAAATGTTGACATTCATATAGTGAATGGAGAAAGATTGAAAAGCCACATTACCAAAGTTGCTGATTTTTTTTAAATCGTTGGCCCCTGTAAGATTAGTAATAAAACAATCTTAAATATATATATATATCTTTATAATAACAAAAAAAGTAGAAAACTGCAAATCTACAGAAAAATTCATTGAATGCTTCCTCATTCTGCTGTAAAAAACAAATTACCTAAAACATTACAGAACCCTCTTAAAATATTTTTAATTAATTAAATAGTTAACTAAAACTAAAGTATTCTAATGCTACACAAACATATGAAAAATAATTTTTCATCAAAATAATGCATAAAAATATAAACTAAGAATGGGTTAATTTAGATTTTAACCATAAGACTTTTTTTTATTTTTCTCAGACATAAATAGTGAATCATTTAGAAATAAAACACAATAAAATGTTATTTAGATTTTAATTAATAAATAAATGTGTTTTTAATGCACTACACACATCACATACAGTTGGCATCTATACTGGTGAGTGTATTTCGCATCATTAAATAGTATATCTTGGGGGGGGAAATAATCCAAGAGCTGAGCATGCAACAGAAATTGAATATTGAAGATACTGAAATGTCCTTGAAATCCATTTGCATCCAGTGTGAAATAAGAAATAAATTATTTGAAATGCATGTGGGATCAAAGCTGATGAATATATTTTCCAGAATAAAGCTATATTTCTTGAAAAAAAAAAAAATCAAACTGAATATACTAAAAGCACATGGCAAAAAAAAACCCCTGCAATATTGAAAATACAAAAATGTCATCGAAATCTGCTTGCATCCAATAGAAAAAAGAATTAACCAGTTCTCTAATTAGATGTAATCAATGTAGATATGCATATTTTGATGAAAAAAACTGTATTTCACTTGGCGATCAATAATTATTATTTTAAGTCGTCACTTGGCGAGTGATGACTAGAGTGGCGATCGATGACCAATAAATTAATTGAAATGCATGTGGAATCAAAGCTGATAAATATATTTTGCCAAAATAAAACTGTATTTCTTAAAAAATAATAATCCAACTGAACACGATAAAAGAACTCGGCAAAAAACCAAAATATTGAAAACACAGCTATGTCATTGAAATCTGTTTGCATCTAGTAGGAAAAAGAAATAACCACTTTTTTAATTAGATGTAATCAATGTAAAGATGCATGTTTCCATGAAAAAACTGCATTTCACTTGGCGATTGAAAATAGATTTTTTAATCGCTACTTGGTGAGTGACGACTAAGGTGGCGATCGATGTCCAATAAATTTACTTGAAATGCATGTGAAATTAAACCTGATGAATTAATATATTTTCCAAAATAAAACTTTTATTTCTTGGAAAAATAATTCCAACTGACCACACTAAAAGAACATGACAAAAAACCAAAATATTGAAAACCCAGCTGCAGAAATTTTTTCTGCAGTCTGCAACACAAATAAAAACTTAAAAAATAGTCTGCAGACCAATCCCTTGCATTACATTATATGCACTCAAACCTCCTAAGTATTTGTGATAGACAAAAGAAAAGTATATTTTTAAAAAGAAGTTGTCTTTGTTCTCAGAATTTTTAACACCTCATACATTGTCCAAAAGAGGGTGGGGGTCCCCTTTGACGAAACCTGCTGTTTTTTTCGCGATCTCTTGAAGAAATTTGCCGTTTTTTCGCGATCTGCTGAAGAAATTTGCCGTTTTTTCGTGATTTTTTTTACGAAATCTGCAGTTTTTTGGATTTTTTAACGAAAACTGCCGTTTTTTCGCGATCTTTTGAAGAAATTTGACTTTTTTCGTGTTATTATGAAGAAAATTTCCGTTTTCTCGTATTTTTTTGAAGAAATTTGCCGGTTTTCGCGATTTTTTGAAGAAATTCGCCGTTATTCCGTGATCTTTTACGAAAAATACCGTTTTTACGCGATCTTTTGAAGAAATTGGCCGTTTTTTTCGTGATTTTTTAAAGAAATTTGCCGTTTTTCGTGATTTTTTGTCGAAATTAGCCGTTTTTTTTAATTTATTCATAAAATTTGTCGTTTTTTTCTTGATTTTTTGACAAAAACTGCCGTTTTTTCGTGATCTCTTGAAGAAGTTTGCCTTTTTTGAGATGTTTTGAAGAAACTTGCCGCTTTTTTCGTGATCTTTTGAAGAAATTTGCCTTTTTTCGTGATTTTTTGACGAAATTTACCGTTTTTTCGCGATCTTGGAACGAAATTCGCGTGTTTTTCGCGATCTATGACGAAATTGATTTTTTCTTGAAGACTATGGAAATTCGGGATGCATTTTATGTCCGAAATTTTGGACTTAGGACAGAATTTTTTTAATTTTTGCTAAATTTTTAAAAGTTAAAAAATAGTTTGTCGCAGCGTTGCGCTGATTCTGCTCCCAGGATTGAAAATACAGCTAAATCATTGAAATCTGTTTGCATCCAGTAGGGAAAAGAAATAACCACTTTTCTAATCAAATGTAATCAATGTAGAGATGCGTATTTCCATGAAAAAATCTGCATTTCACTTGGCGATCGAAAAAAAAAAAATTATTGCCAGTTTTATATCTTTAATTACCGCATGGCAAGCATCGGCCGCTAATTTTTATCTGTATTAAATCAAATCCTGCTACATCGATTTAACACATAGGGGGCGCTATGGGCGGCTCAGCCCCCCTAAAATATTTTGACCCCCCCCCTGAAAAAGATTCCAAGGTCACTCAATGAATTTCTGTTCCGAAAATCCAAATGAAATTCTGTTCAAAAATCTAATTTAGTTTTGAGACCCTTTCACAGTTTTGCAGAATTACTAAATTGTATCTAAAATAAGCACTCCCTCATCCTATTTGTACATATGAAGCTAACATGATGTTTAATTTTTCACCAGTTATAGACTCAAAATTTTCATCATCATGTACTTTTTTAGCATAAAATGAAGTTATTACAACAGTTTAATGAGAAACATAGTATCTACAATGTGAATATGCACTAATTTTTCTTTCTGTGTCAGAGAAAGATAAAAAACAAATAAGCACCCCCTACATTTTCTTGAGCCCCCCCCCCAACCTATTATTCACTTCTAGCTACGGTCCTGTCCTGACCCTGCTAAATCGATTTAACACAAACTTGCTCTGTTTTCCCATAAAACGTATTTTTCTTACATCGCCTTTTTCCTAAATCGGAAAGCATTGAGGCAAGGCTACATCGTTTCGCTACATCGCAATTTAAGAACTGGCTAAATCGCAACGTCCGATGTATCTATTGAAAGCCAATAGTTAAATCGGATTTCCGATGTAAGCGTTAAATCAAGGCTACATCATTTCGCTACATCGCGACGTTTGATGTATCTATTCAAGACCAATAGTTAAATCGGATTTCCGATGTAAGCGTTAAAACGATTTAAGGCTCAGACCTGCAAATTTGAATTTTAACTTTAAAATTGTTTCCCCCCCCCCGCCCCCCAGGCATATTGAAAATACAGCCATGTCATTGAAATCTGTTTGCATCCAGTAGGAAAAAGAAATAACCACTTTTCTAATTAGATGTAATTAATGTAGAGATGCATATTTCCATGAAAAAAATTGCATTTCACTTAGCGATTAAAAATAGATCTATTAAATCCCCACTTGGCAAGTGATGACTAGGATGGCGATCGATAGCCAACAAATTACTTGAAATGTGTGTGGAATCAATGCTGATGAATACATTTTTGCAAAATGAAACTGCATTTCTCGAAAAAATACCGAACTGAACACAGTAAAAGAACTCTGCAAAAAACCAAAATATTGAAAATACAGCTGTCATTGAAATCTGTTTGCATCCAGTATGAAAAAGAAGAAAACACTTTTCTAATTAGATGTGATCAATGTAGAGATGCATACTTCTATGAAAAAAACTGCATTTCACTGGGCGACCGAAAATAGATTTTTTTAACCGCCACTTGGCGAATGGCGACAAGGGTAGCAAACGAAATTTTTTAATTGCCACTTTTACATTTTTAATAACCACATGGCAAGTGACTGCTTCTAATTTTAAATCAAATCCTACTAAGTCAATTTAAGACCAGCTTGCAATGTTTTTCTTAATAGTCTTTTTCTTAAATCAAAAACACTGGGGTTTGTGATGTGTGTTTAAATCGGATCCTCTAAATCGATTTAACACCAACTTGCTCTGTTTTCTCTAAATCATCTTTTTCTTACATCACCTTTTTCCTAAACTGGAAAGCATTGAGGTTTGCAAAGTTTGCTTAAATTGCTAAATCAATTTAACTTAGTTTGACATGCAAGCAGTATACAGGGTGATTCAGCTCGTCGGTGACAAACTTTAAGGATCGATAGAGCACACCTAGACGAACATTTTTGAATAGGGAATGTAGGGTCCCTGACGCGATGGTAAGGCGCTAGGCGCTTTCGAAAATTTGGGTGCCGAAATTCGAAACGTCATAAAAACTAGGAAAATGGTTAGATTTTCTTGCTTGTTGCGTCGAAATGATTCTGTTTGTTTAGACTTTCTTCAGTACCAATTTGATAAGCGTATCTCTTAAAACATGGATAGGGGGCGCTGCAGACTTTGGAGAGCTAGACAACAACTTTAAGCCCGTTATTTTGATAATTTAACACATGCTCGCCAAAGTTTATACTCTAACTTAAAGTTTGAACCCAAAAGTAGAGCCCTGCAAAAAGCGTAAGAGCCGGAATAAAATGTCAAAGTACAGGGTGGTCAAAACTCGAAGGCTCCTAAGAGATAAACAAACAGATTTCTTGACTTATGGCATGCATTTTCATGATTCTGTTTGCTGGGGCTCTCTGAAACTCAGTTGAACGGTACAAAAAGAAACATCGATAGGGGGCGCTTTGGGCAAAAAACATAATTCGTTGACATTTCGGACGCTAACTGGAAATGGGGTGCTACGATCAGTTAGTAATAATGAAAACACATTTTCTACCTCTGCTCAACACTTCTGAATAAATTTAGACCAAAAACATCAATGATACTGTAAATTTATTTACAAAAAATAACACTACAGAAGATGCTCGAAATTTCGACCTTGGGCCATGATGCAGGCTTCGCACCTCCGTTGCATTGAGGAGTGTGTGTTTCCAACAATGCCAGGAGTATCTCTGATCTGCCCTGCAGCTGCCACAATGCGCGCCACAAGTTCTTCAGCACTGCTGACAGGTGTATGGTATACCTCGGCCTTCAGGTAACCCCAAAGGAAGAAATCCAAGCAGGTGAGGTCTGGTGATCGGGCAGGCCAGTGAACTGGACCCCCACGCCCGATCCACCGCTGGCCATACCTTGCGTTTAGATGGAGACGCACGTCGTTCGTGTAATGGGCCGGAGCTCCATCGTGCTGGAACCACATCTGGCGACGCGAACCTTCGGGTACGTGCACCTCCTCCAGAAGCTGCAGCAGCACTTGATCCAGGAAAATCAGGTAATTTCCACCTGTCAGCCGTTCAGGTAACAAATAAGGGCCAATGAGGCAATCCCCCAGAATGCCGGCCCACACATTTACTGAGAAACGCTCCTGGGCTGCTCGGCTTCTGGTTTCATGTGGATTTTCATCACACCACACATGACTGTTGTGGGCGTTCCACATTCCCTCCCGGCTGAAGGTGGACTCGTCCGTAAACAAAATGCTGTTTACAAAACGGGGATCCCTGGATCTCATCGCCAAGTACCATCTTGAGAATTCCACTCGAGGGCCAAAATCCTGCTCTCTGAGCAACTGCACCCGCTGGATGTGGTAGGGGTGCAGATTCCGGGAACGTAAGATGTGCCACGCAGTTGCTTGCGAAATGCCAACATGTCTGGCGATATCTCTCGTGCTAAGACCTGGGTTGTCCTCAACCAGGTTAAGCACAGCCTCTTCGTTGTCGGGGGTGCTCACTGATCGCTCCCGTTCAGGCCTGCCTCCGTCGAAAGATCCCGTTGTGGACAACCTCTGGTGTACTCGAGCGAAGAAGGCATGGCAGGGGATTTGCCTGTTGGGGTAACGCTCGGCGTACAACCGCTGAGCGGCTCGTCCATTACAACCAGCAGCGCCATACGCCAAATGCATGTCAGCCAATTCAGAGTTTGTGTACCGTTCCATCCTACTACCGATCTGCAGACAAGTAACCCGAAGCTTAAGTAGGTACCGCACGTTCAAAAGACGTGTCTGCGCACACAACTACGTCATCTCGCGTTGTCGTCTACGCATTACGTATCTTTTGCATATCGATATGGTACGATATCTTTTGCATAAATCAGCAAAAAGCACCTTATGTAAATTTTATTGCGCGCATTGTGCATGATTGAAACCAGCTATGTTTGTTAAAAAAAACAAACAAACTGCAGTTTTAATAGCTTCTTATGATAAGTAAATTACTCTCTTGTTTTGTTTCTAACTGATCGTAGCGCCCCGTTTCCAGTTAGCGTCCGAAATGTCAACGAATTATGTTTTTTGCCCAAAGCGCCCCCTATCGATGTTTCTTTTTGTACCGTTCAACTGAGTTTCAGAGAGCCCCAGCAAACAGAATCATGAAAATGCATGCCATAAGTCAAGAAATCTGTTTGTTTATCTCTTAGGAGCCTTCGAGTTTCGACCACCCTGTACTTTGACATTTTATTCCGGCTCTTACGCTTTTTGCAGGGCTCTACTTTTGGGTTCAAACTTTAAGTTAGAGTATAAACTTTGGCGAGCATGTGTTAAATTATCAAAATAACGGGCTTAAAGTTGTTGTCTAGCTCTCCAAAGTCTGCAGCGCCCCCTATCCATGTTTTAAGAGATACGCTTATCAAATTGGTACTGAAGAAAGTCTAAACAAACAGAATCATTTCGACGCAACAAGCAAGAAAATCTAACCATTTCCCTAGTTTTTATGACGTTTCGAATTTCGGCACCCAAATTTTCGAAAGCGCCTAGCGCCTTACCATCGCGTCAGGGACCCTACATTCCCTATTCAAAAATGTTCGTCTAGGTGTGCTCTATCGATCCTTAAAGTTTGTCACCGACGAGCTGAATCACCCTGTATACACCAAAGTAGATAACTCAATTTTCTGATGTTAGCTCTGAATCATTATTTGAAAACTATATCAAACCAATGGCTAAATCATGATTTAAGATTGACTAAATTGCGATGTAAGGCAATGGCTAAATCACGATGTAAGGCAATGACTAAATCGCGATGTATGGCAATGACTAAATCGCGATTTCCGATGTAGTGATTTAAGAAACTGACTAAATCGTTTTTTCCGATGTAAGCTTTAAATCGATTTATCTCTTAAATCGATTTAAGGCCCAGGCCTAGTGATCAGAATTCTTAATTATTTTCACCAGTACATTTTTATTGTAAATTTTGTTTTATTTAACCTGAGCATTTTTCCGATTCAATTAGACACAAATTTTTATTTAAAAAAGCCAGTGTTAAAAGATTAAAAATTTTGTAAAAGCTGCTTGTTCTGAAGGAGTTAAACTATCAATTATTAATGTAATATTTTGTGTAATTTTTCCTCTCTTAATTATGTAATTTTCCCTCCCTGGACAGATATTATAAGAATTGATAAATGACACCTTTAATGGCTACTAGGGATATATTTTTTATAATGGCTTAAGGAAGTAAAATTAATTAATCACAAATAACATGAAATTTGAAATACCATACCTGATACAATAGAATAAGTAATTTGAGCATTTTTCCCTTTATCTCTGTCAACAGCTATAACTTGCAAAACTGATGTACCAACTGCAGAAGTTTCAAAAACTTGACCTTCAAACATGCTCGTTAAAAATTGTGGAGCATGGTCATTATGATCATAAACAACTACAGTACAGAACCATTTATCCAGAGTGGTTGGGGTCAGATGTATTCTGGATAACTGGTTTTTCCGGTTAACTGGTTGGGCATTAAAGCAGCATCCATTTGATAAGTTTTGTAAAACATATGTAGTTATGGTATTACTTCTAATTTTAAATTGATTATTAGATTACTTGAACCAAGAATCTGATGCAAATAACATCAATTGTTAGAGTTTGAAAGAAGATAATTTATGGGAACTCCTTGAACAAAAATTCTTCTGTTTTCTCGGCTAAAAGTGAAAACATCTATATTATTTATTAATCTATAATATGATTAAATGCTTCTATTTCAAATACTAGATGCTGTTATCAAACTATACAATTGTTTCAAGCAATGTATATGTCAAACTGATTGTGTATGACACTTTTTTCTAAAAAGATTCTAACATAAGTCTATTAGAAATATTTTTCCGGTTAACTGGTTTCTGGATAAATGGTTCCATACTGTACTTCTAATCTAGTGAAACAACGTTTAGATGGAGTCCCATTGTCCATAATAGCAACAGTGAGAATGTGGTGTTGAGCAGTTTCATGATCCAGAAGTTGAGCTACAGACAATATTCCAGTTCTTGAATCCAAACAAAATTTTGAAATGCTATAAGGACTGGCACTATAACAGTAGTTAAAAGAATAATGTTAGAAAAAAAAATTAAATGATTCAAAATAAAAACTATAGAAACTGATATTAAAATCATATTTTTTTAACAACTTCTATTATAAGTGTTCCTTTATATACTGTCCATCATTGCTAGTTAGTGCTAAAAATAAAAACTATCATACTTATTGTAGCAAATTAATAATACCAGTGGATCCATGCTAGGTTCTCACACTGCAATTGTGAAATTATTTGCTGATCCTTTTTCCATTAACGGCAAATTTTAATCAAATGTGTTTTAAAATTTTATGTATGGAGTATGGTCACCCAGGATATTTCCTGATCAAAAATTATTAACATGCAATTATTATAAAAACTATTAAAGTTATTGTTTCCATTTTTTTTTTTTTTTTTTTTTTTTTTTTTGGAATAGGCCCCTCTGATGGCTATATAATAAAATGTTTATTTAAATGTATGTACACTTATAATTGAAATAATTATAATTTTTAATTGACCAAGAATTATCCTATAAGTATGATAATTGATGATCACTTCTGGGGTAATTATCTATCAGCATACTTTTTTGATAAAAGCAAGTTGCAAAGTTCATTTTTTCAGGACTTAGTATTTAAATAAGTAGAATCAATCTTCTAAAAAAATTTATTCATCTCATAATTGTGGAAAAATGACACTATGAATTTGTTTTGGGTATAAATATAAATTTATTTGATATGTAAAAGACTTGTATATTCTATGGTCGAGCGGTTAAGGCACCACGCCACTAATTGCTTGTGAGTGTAGAAGGCTTGTTGAATTTGACTCTTCTAGCTCCATTGCATAATCTTTGTGTGGAGCTACTGGCTGTTATTTTTCTCATGTCGTAAAATTTCCTTGTGCTATCTTGTCCTTGTATGTTGATGAATTTGTAAAAAAATATGGATTGTGTAATTATGTCTGTGTAGAAATAAAGGATTATTTGAGGCGAAAGCCATTGAAGCTATAGGCCTAAAAGCAATCTCTACTTTGATGTACTGTCTCTCCACTCTTGCACATTTTACAAAACATTAATTTACCAAAGAATTCTTTTAACATTTATAAGCAGTATTTATGATCTTTTCAATCTACTATCACTGTGAATGGGTTAATTAATACCTTGCAAATTTATTGGTTTATAAAATATATAACTAAATTTTTATGCTTTTGATTTTATCTCGCTTACACCAACCGAAATTTCTGGCTCCCTTTTCAAGAAATTTTCCAAAAACTTCAATACGGATCTTTATTCTAATATACTGCATAATAATTAGGTTCCTCTATTGCATTATGTATATTTTTATGCACCATTCTGTAATGAGAAAGTATTTATACTTAATTGTTTAATCATAGAGTGTGTCTTATACTCTAACTACTAACAATTTTCGTTTTTTATAATTACAATTAAGGATGCTACTTTCCACTTAAAGTTAAAAATAGTTGTAAGGTAATAGCTTTTAAAACGCACCAAGATAATATAAACTACCAAGTATAAATATTGTAAAGTTTATTAACATTTCAAAGCAAAGGGATTAATGTATCTTTCAGATTTTTTACAGTTTGATAAATTGTTAATTTGATAAGGAAAGTGAAAACTGACCAAAAACTACCTCAAAATATGGGCTTAGTTTGACTACTCAAATAAAAGGGCTTAATAAAAGTAGCGAGAAAAATTTTATAATCTTAATTAGACTTTCATAATTGAAATAAAATAAAATAATTAAAACTTTAAGAGTTACAGAAATCTTTGTAAAACAAAGGTTAATGTTGTTTTGCAGAAATATGAGACATTTTGGATTTGTTTTATTAATATTAAATTTGAACCAAATGAATAATTAAGGCATACATTTCAAAGCAAAGGGATTAATGTATCTTTCAGATTTTTTACAGTTTGATAAATTGTTAATTTGATAAGGAAAGTGAAAATGACCAGGAAGTGCATCAGAAACTTAGTGACCAGGAATTACCACATGTGACTATTTTATTAAGAACTAGAATTAACTAAAATGTGGTGAACAATGTGGTTACAGCTAACTTTGCAGTTGATGTTCTAAGGATTTGCCAACAATTAAAATCACAAAATATGACAACAAAAAAGGATTAAATGATGAGAAAACCATTGGCCAGGAATTACCCCCAGATACGTGGGGCAGATTTGATCAACTTCTTTAAATTATTTAAAACAGTATAAGAAATTTGAAAACTATTTTTTAATAGCTAAAGTAGTTGATAATTGAACTTTTTTCCCAAATTAAATGAGTAATAATTATACATTTAAATGATAAATACAAAATAAAATAGTTTTGAGTTTATCAGTGATTTTTTTTTTCACTCTAGTAAAGACATTTTTAACCACTTAAAAGTACTGTGACCAAAAAGTATCCCAGAAAGTTGTTAACTAAGAATTACCCCACGTAATCCTATTATATCAAAAGCTTGTTAAAAACCTTTCATAAGATACCTCTTTGATCATCTGTGCATTTTAAACATGCAAAGAAAAAAGAACATTGACGTAAAAAATAACATACTATGTATGATTATAAATGCAATTCTTATACCCACAAAACATTTTATATTTGTTTGAAACACAGTCAGGATCAGGTACCCTAGGAAATACACCAAGATACAATCCAAGGGTATACTTATATGCAGTTCTTATAAAAGTATTCATTCTTTTAAATTTCTTTAATGGATAAAGGTGCCAAGAAACTGCAAAAAAAGAAAGTGCCCAGGAACATTATTTACCCCCAAATAAGTCATCATTCAATACAAAGTGAAATTTTATATTTGCAGTTACTGAAAAATTTTATGTGAATAATGGCATTAAAACATTCTGCAAAAATATCCTCAATAGTTCAATAAACCATCAAACAATATGAAATTCTATTATAGTTGTAAGGTGTTATACCTGTTATGTATTATTATGAAGCAGCCGTTTATCTTGATCTCTGTCAAATGCTTCTAATTTCAAAATTTCTGAATCCACAGGGCTATTCTCTGAAATTTCAACCTTGTATGTATGTTCCAAAAATTCTGGCATGTAATTGTTGATGCTCATCACTTTTATAGTCAACTGTAATTGAAAATCAGATATTCAATGACGGTCAAATTTCAGAACTTCGTTTCATTAGTCAGATAACAATTACAGAATTTTTTTTATCTCATTACGCTTGAGACATCATATCACATTTGAATAAACAATTTTTGTCAAATATTGCTGAATGCATTTATTTTATTTAACAAACTTAGTACAATTACCTATCCAAAATTATTACTGTTTTCATTGCACAATTATTGGAAGTAGAATATTCTGCTTTCTGTTTCTGAACCAAAAGAATACATTTAAATAACCAGAAATGTTATCTAAGTAATCTAAATTAAAAATAATATACATACATATAATATTCCAATATATTGAGATTACAGTGGGAAATATGTTATTGTATCTTTTATAATAAATCAAATTTTAAAAAAATCTTTCTTTTTTTTACTATATTTAACTATACCATGGTATGGTATAGTTCATTATTACTATTATTATGGTAACTATAAGTTATCAGAAAACAGCTGGAAAACCCTTTGATTTTTTTTAAAGTTTCAAGCTAATTTTACCCTCCCCTTAAATATTCAGGAGAAAAATACAGCTATAAGATCAGAAGAAGTTCTTGACTACATAGCTGCCATTCTAAAAATTATTCGAAATAGTTGTTTTAATAGCCTTCAAAGTTAAAAATAGTTGCATACTTTCCAGACAAAATATGTATAAACTATATTGTGATCATTGTTGGAAAGATTTAAAATTAGCTTTTGTTTTTTTAATATACAGTAGATACACTAAAATTTGCAACCCTAAAATCCGCAACTCTCTAAAATCTGCACATAATATATGGATGTAAACAATGAAAAATTCAACTCAGATATAGAGACAAAATTTGACTTTTTTAGTTCTATATCAATTCCATATATATTTTAATTAGTAACTTTTGTTAATATTATTAAATTTGTGTTTTTTTTATGAAAGAAGAATAAATTTATTTCTCAAAAAATCTAAGGTATTGCTGATATCATTGGTAATCACAATCTTCTTACCAAATATATTTATGTATTAATCAAGCTTCTTTGGTTATTAAGTCTGACTAAACCTGAAATAAAACTTCCTTATGATTTTGATGTGAATTAGTAACGTACCTTTATGAGAAGAGTTTCAGTGAACAATTTAGGAAAAATACATTTCATCTTTATAATGAATATTTAATCATACATTATTTATTATTAAATTAACCTTTGCTTATAATATTTTAATCATTTTAAAAATTATCTAAATTTTTATTATTTTATTTTATTACTTATTTTAATATTTTATTATATTGTAAGCATTCACTAATCACTATAGTTTTGATTGAATTATTAATTGCACTGAACTTGAATGGAGTGAACTCTGAGACCTGTAGTGGCAAGGCTGCTATTTCAAAATTAATTACATTCAAATTACTGTTTAAAAAATGCAAACAAAGCAATGACCAGAAATCCACAAAATTCTAAAATCCACATAATCTCTGGTCTCAAGCTGTGCAGATTTGAGGGAGTCTACTGTATTTTCAAATGTAAAGCTTATCTAATTCTTTCAACGTCTGGTTCTCAGAGTTAAATAAACGAACAGAGGTTGTAGTCAACATTTTCCACAGAGCTCTAATAATAAGCTTTTTTTTTATGGGGCTATAATTTTCTTATAACTTATCACATTTTAATGAAAATCTGGTACACAGTGTATTTTTAGCCTCCGAGGCTATTTCTTTCAGACAAGCTAAAAATGTCGTGTCATCAGCCCTGAATTTTCTAGTCAACCGATTTTGATAATTATTTTTTTAAATGAAAGCTATTTATTTGTAGTTGTGCCCATTTTAATTATTTTTTAATTTATTTCCATTTTTATATTTTATTTTTAATTTTAAAAGCTTTTTCATGACATTTCTTCAAAATGGTGGCAACACAGTTTAGCTTTTCTCTCGATAATAAAAATTTATTTTCTAAAATGATTGCGTATAATTATGCACTAATTGAGTTAAAAAAATATATTTACTGAGAAATAATATTAATAATGTAAATAAAATGACAGAAAATAATATATGATAAAAATTAATGTCTAAATCAAAATAAGAGAAATTTCAAATGAGGAAAATTATGTCATTCAGCAACCAGATAAATGGGAATTACAATATTATTATGGATGCCTTTTTCATAAACAGTAACTTTTAAAGAACATTTGAAGAGAAAATGACGTCACTATTTAAAACATCGTATTTTTACTCATAACGATATTAGGTACTACTCTGTTATCCCGTCGACCAATTTCACCAAATTAATAGCCAAATTATACATATTGACATAATTTTTATTTTAAATAACGAAAAAATAAATAATCAGTAGAATATTAATAAAAATATTAATAAAAAGTCAAAATAAAAATCACTTAATGGCATTTTAAACACATGAATTGTATTTAATGTCATTGAATGTGACATTCACGATCATCCATTATTGGCATTTAATCTTATAGTTTGGCGATAATTTTTTGGTCGATGGGATAACCTAGTAGTACCCGATATTATTATTTTTTTTTAATAAAGCTATTTTTCTGTGAGTGCATATAAAATAAATTTTCTGGATTTCGCCGGCACTCATATTACAATTTTAACTGTACTTGTGCGAATATTTGCATGCAAAATTGTAACTGGCAAATTTGACATTTACTTTGTAAATATATTTATTATATATTGATTCAATAATGTAATTACTTTTGCTTTTTTTTAAAACCAAATCGATCGGGTCTTTTAAACATTTCATTCGTCGAATTCGATGGGATTCCATTCGTTTTATTGTTAAATTGCATTTCCTTTTACTCAGAGTCTATAAAAAAAGCGTTTAAACTAAAGAAAAAATCCGTTTTTGATGAATCTATTCAATGAAGAAGTAGCACGTCAAATTGTATCTCTTTATTATTCCGCAATTCCAATGTCTCAGAGAGAAATTGCTATTCAATTGGGTATTTCACGCCGTTCTGTTTGCTATTATATTGATAAACACAAGAAAAATGAAGTTAGTTCATTGCAATCTGAACGGGGTCGCCCTTCTAAAAAACTTCTATCGATTTTTTTTTTCTAATCGGAGGCGAAACTGAATTCTGCAATGGTAGAATCTACATTCATCTTGTCAATAATACTTTCTTGTATTATTACTTTAGATGCCCGAAAATTTTAACAAAACTGGCCAATTAACATCGAAGATACCAATTATTTTTTTAATAGAAGGGAAAGGAAGGGTTTTATCTTCTGTTTCTTTTCTTTAAATCATCATAATAATAGTTGCTCAACAATTTATTTTTTCAAACTATATTTGAAACTTTTTGGCACATTCAAGAAATTTTTATTTTTAAAGGAATGCAATTTGTAGGAATGTTTAGGAATTGAAAAGGGTGTTCCTTTCTTTGTTAAAAATTTTACACCTTTATTTTAGAATCTCTCCGCAGAAAAAGCTAAATTCAGCATTCAACATGAGAAAAAATAGCAAATTCTTCAACCAGTTGATAAAAAAAAGGAAAAATGAAAAACATCAATAAGTGGCCAAAAAAAAAAAAAAAAAAAAAAAACCTCCCTTGAAATTTGTCAGTTGATAAAGAGGTAAAAAGAATCCCAAAATTCAATTGATCGTGGTAAAATATTGCAATTTCTATTGGGGGAAGCTAAACAAACCAGTTTAAAATATTTTTTGTGAACAAGGTACAAGTAAGCCTTTTTTTTTAGAATAGTGTGCTCTTTTTGAAAAATTCTTGCCCAGCTAGTACTTTTTTCTTAAAGTCAGCAATAAATTGGTAAATAAATCAGAATTTTAATTTTCCAACTGGGTGAAAAGTCATGATTTATTTACTAATTACATATCAGCATTTACTAGAAGCTCCACTGTCTGCGATTTACTATGTTGAGCTAAGTCATATATCAGCAGAGATATGTTTAAGAAAATTTTAGATCCTTCAAAGGACCCTTCACAAAATTCTTTATCTCTAAACAGGACCCTTCACAAAATTCTTTATCCCAAAACAGGACCTTTCACAAAACTATTTGTCTCCTAAATAGACTTTTCACAGAATTTTTTCACTTTCAAATTGAACTTTTCACAAATTTAATCATTTAAAAATAAAATCTGTTCTGTAAATAAACAGTTAAACTCATCAAATTACATATTACTTAACTTTTTTATGTATGAAAGGATAGAACATGAATACATTGATAATTTAAAATTCACAAAATTATGACAAGAATTTTCACAAATATAAGAAAAACTTCACAATTTCGCAAAAACAAGACCTTGTGAGAAAAGATTGGACAGACCTCTGATCAGACCAGATGATTGCCAAATATTCTTTCTTCTGGCATCATTCACATTACAGTAATTTCACTTAAGCACAAACTTTCACTCATTTTCTTTCAAGTATATAGAATGTTGCTGAATTCAACAGACAAATTCAGAGTGGTGTGGTTAGTCTTTGAAAATATCATTTTCCAATAGTCATTGTAATTTGTTAAATTACATTTTTTTTTTTCTTCGTTTTGGCTTGTTTTGAAAATTTAGCTTTCAAGCAATGGTTGCCTTGAAATGACTTCTTGAGGAAATGCATTTTTATTTAAAATTTTTTCTTTCTATCAAGCTAATATTTTATGCGAGAGAAATAATGTGTAATATTTTTTGTCTGTATGTTATTAACATAGAGATGGTAACATAGAAATGCAATTCCCCTTTAAATTTTTTTTTCTATAATTATAAGAAAATAATGGATTCTTGCTAACTTAAGTACCAAAAAAAGGTTGAATATATTACTAATTTGGTAATTTTAAAATATACAGAAAAAAACTTTCTCATATGAAATTCATAACAAAGTTTAAGACTTATAAAATTTTAATAGTTCAAAGGAACAAACAGATACTTACATGTGAATAAATAATTTAAAAAAACCTTTTACACTTTATGAAATAACTTCAGTTTGGCAAATATGAATGCCTATATGTAGTACTCACTTATAAAATGTATATTTTTAAATAATAATAAAAAAAATATATCATCAACTCCCAGGCAAATCAAATCCTCCCCACTGAATAAACTATTGAAGGGCCTTTTTACTAATTATTATTATTAATACTAATATGTTACAAAATCATTTTATCATCATTAATCATTAAAGTATATAAGTAAGTATAAATGATACGTTTAAAGTAAAAACTGACAAGAGGGATATGCATAGGCTTTTCCTTTTTATGTTAAATTCATCTTAAAAAGTTTCAGAAAATATTAGGAATAAAATTAATAATAATGATCTATAATAATAAATCTAATAATATTAGATTTATAAAAGATAAAATCTAAAAATAATAATGATAATAATAATAATAATTAATAATAATATCAATAATAATGATCAACTTACATAATTTTCAATACTATAAAGTGTTGAACAAGCTGGAGAAGCATTTTCCCCAGACGTTTTTACGAAATTCTTCGGAAAAGACTATTTAATTTTAGGCAAAATGGAGTACAATATTTATTAAACAATGTTATTTCCATGAACGTAGCCTTATTATTACTCTTCTACGTTCATGTTTATTTCCAAAGAAGTTCTACATCTTCGCTACATGATGTACTGGGCAAGTAATTAAAACTACCTCTTTGTGGCATGGTAAAGGCTACGAAGCCTAAGATAGCTGGTTCAACGCCCTGCGGCGGTTATGAAGCTCCTGTAAATCACCCGCTTCATAACGGCCCTCAGGTACCATGCCACAGCAGGCCGTGGATTATTACTTCTTTTGTACCGTGAGTTATTAAAAATACTTTTAATATCTGTTATTAATGTAAGGTATAAACTAACAAATTAATCATTTTGAAATTTGTGTCATTGTACCTTGTTACTCGTGTTTAGTAAGTTCTCTGACGACAGTTTCAACTTAAATAAATAAAACAAAAATCAAGTAATGGTAATTACAATCCAGGAGATTTTGACGATCTTTTCCAAAATTTTGAAATCCTTGACACAAGGGCGGGTCCAGCCTTTCATTTAGAAAGGAAGTGGGGGGGAAGAGGGGGGTTATGGCTCCTTTTTTTTTTTTTTTTTTTTTTTTTTTTTTGTCGAGGGGAAAGGAGGATTACATAACTTCCATATTTAAAATGGTTACTTTTTTGATATTTTTGGAAAATGGTTGTTTGCATTAAAAATGCACAAAAAGCATTCGTAAAACTATATAATTTACATATTTAATTAGATACTATGAGAGAGCAACATCCTATTGCGACCTGAAATTCTGTTTTAGTTTTATGACTGTAGAACTCTGTTATAAGATGTATGTGTCAAGATGGGTGAGCATTTAGCAAGCATAAATATTGAGAATTATAGCTTTAAAAACCATAATAGCGATTTGCCTTCTATATCTCAAACGAGATTTAATCCACTGGTGCTGCCATCTCCTGACATTATAATAAACTAAACACATTGAAGTGAACATGCAATATAAATTACGATAAATGGGAAAGAAAGTTAACAGACTGATTTTTTAGAATTGGTTGGAGTATAAAATGAATTTTAATTCGAATTCAAAGAAAAAAATGTTCTAATAGTCAAAACAAATGAAGGTTAAAGCAAATGCAAATACTTATTTTTCTCTTTCATTTATCTGTCGTGTGATCGAAATTAATTTTTATGTAACTGAGATTAATTTATACATAAGAAACGTCAGGTATTTAGAAATAAACATCAGAATAATTTATGTACTTCAGTACTTTTTGTTTGATATATTTTGTGTTAGTTCAAAATTAATTTTTGTTCATATGTTATGTTACACTATAATAATGGATTAAATAAATCATGGGGTCCATGGTATCTACACTACTCCCATAATTTGCATAACAGCTTGACCGCTTAGCTTAAACTGTATGCAAAAATACCTGATCGCGAAATCCTATGATAATGTGATAAAATGAAAAATCGTAATTATTCCTTATCTAATATAAATATTTAAATATGATTTCCACCACCAACGTCAAATTCCGACTGTGGATTGTTTTAAAAAAATTGACTCCTTATGTTATAAGTATTTAAAAGATCCCTACATACTTTGAAATTTATACTTGATTAAATTTATCAGCTTTTTAAAGATATTAGTGAAGAGCGATAACGAGAAGTTTTTATCGATTGTATGAACATCTCGATAAATTTCGATTGCGTAAAATTTTTCTCGATGACTCCAGTTTGCAAATGCTTTTATACCATACAGTGGCGCAGCCAGAATTCAGTTCTAGAGGGGGGGGGGTGAGTTTCTGATAAAGGTATTTGCCGGTTATTTGAATCACCGGTTAATAGAATCAGTACTAATTAGAATATTCAATGTATAATACTTAAACTCAAAGAGAATCTGTATGGCAGGAAATCATCATTCTTTTAGCATAATATGTCTCAGAAAAGTGATTTAGTTCAAATAATCAATTTTTACCTAGCTAATCCTAAAAAAAAAAAAAATATTACAATATGCACTTTCACAATTTTAAGTAGAATTTTTGCTGTTTAAAGGAATCAGTTTATAAATGAAATTTGATTTAAAAAAACGGCAGATTCCGAAGTACACTAAAGCGTTTAAAGATTAAGTTTGGTTTTGATTCATATAAGCGGCAATTATAGCGATCTTTATTAGCTCTGGGAGGAGTTTTAACCCCAAAACAACCCCTTTGGCTGCGCCACTGATACCATACAGGATTCGATTTTAAGTCGTCTGCAGATGAATCAGTCTGTGTTAATAAAGACACGACAGATTCACTTGCTAGTGAGCCCCTCCTTTCATTAGTGTCTCTAATTTATACGCAATCTTGTAATATGAAATCTCGACCTCTGGGTCCTCGTTGTATACGGCATCATATACCAAATGCGGTGTGCACGCACAGCAAAATCTTGTAAACTAAAAAAAAGAAAATAAATCTCAAACCGAATGAACCTCTGACCGGATCCTAGGGGGTGTGTAAAGTGGGGAAAGGGGCATAGGAGCTGCATAATATGAATAAGTGGGCATACTACTACCGAACTGTACATCACATGAGGAGTATTGGCAAAATTTAAAGAAGTGCCCCTGAAAGGGCAAAGTGGAGTAAGGTCGCTGAAGGTGTATAACATCAATAAGTGGTCACAAGCTTTTCCAACCATATGCCACCTGAGAGGTATCGATCTTAATTTACACAAATGTCCTCCCTTAGAGCGCAAATGGAGGGAGGGGCAAGGGAGGTGCATAACTTGAAAAGTGCTCACAGACCTTTCCGACAACATGTCACATGACGGTCTTGAGTAAATTTATAAAAATGCTCCCCGGGAGGGGCAAAGTGAGGGGAAGACCGCGGGAGGTGCATAACATGAAAAAGTGCTAACAGGCTTTTCCAATGATATGGCATATGAGGAGTCTCGGCTAAATTTATAAAAATGTCCCTCGTGGTGGTCAAAGTGCATTGAAGGGCTGCGGAAAGTGCATAACATGAGTAATGGTCACAGCCCTTTCCAACAATGTATCACATGAGGGGTCTCGGCTAAATTAAAAAAATCCCCCTCTTCTAAGGTAGCGAAAAGGGGCAAATACACAAGATCGAGGCACATAAGAACAATAAGTGATCACAGGCCATACTACAACTTCCTGCTATTCTAAATTCCATATATTATAAATATTATTTGCTAGAGGCTCCGTAAAAAAAAAAAAAGTGGCACTTTAGGAGTGCCGATAGAAGTGAAAACTTGAACAATTACGTGTGTATTTTTTTAATCGTCAAGAAATATTTTATTGTGCAGGAAATACAAGGACTAAGTAAATACTCGCGGTAAATTAACGCCAACACTCGAGAACAGGCCAGAGTCCCAGCAGTGGTGAACAACATTCATATGGCACAAATATCATACACACATCACATTTGCACGATTTTTTCAGATGCCAATTTGGACAAAACCTCGAAGAAATTTAAGAAATTTCAAATTTTAAACCATTATGAGTACGTAACGTGATACAGAATGACGTGAGAAAATTTTTTATGCTAGATTTGTAATGTATGAAGCATAAGCTTTCAATAGACATATTTCTTCAAAAATTAAAAAAACGCCCCCCCCCTCCCCCCGCAAAAAAACCCGGTGCTAAGGGGGGAAAACCAGAAAACTGAAAAAGTAGCTGAGAAGAAAAAATAGGTATGCTATAATTTTTCTCCCCGTTGTAGCTCACATAGAAGCAAAGTTATAGCCTTTTAAAAATTGGAATGAAGTAAAGAATAGAGCAAAATTAGGTGAATAACCGAAAAGGGGTGGGGTCCACAGCCACGGGGGTGCCATGTAGCTTAAACTTTTACGTTAAAATTGGTAGATGATTAAATGAGCAATATACTAATATTTTAAGGTGGATGTTGGGGGGGTCAAGCTCCTCCCCCCCTGTAAAAGGCCCTCAAAGAGAGAACTTTAAAACAATGTGCCTAGGTTACGGTAACAATGTGATTAGTTTAATGTTTTTTTTCCCACCTCAAAAAAATGCCCAATGCGCCCAAAGACGTTTTCAATTTAAAAAATTCGATCTAAAATGATAAAAACATAAAAAGTTTCGAAAAATGCCTCCCCCCCTCCCCGCCATGGGAACCAAATTCGGAAGGGGGGGGGAGAAAGTTTCATAATATGAAAGAGTAATCCGAGATCTTAAAGATGATATACCACATGATGGGTTTAAAAAAGTGAAGATATTCCCCCTCCCCCCGCCCCCGAGGGTCCACCCTTTCGCCCCCAAATTCCTGCAGTCCGCACTTCAATTTTTTATATTTGATAAATAATATATACCAAATGGTTCGATCAAAAAACCACACTTAAAATGATAGGTATTGTAGAATTTGCTACGGTTTTAAACATACGTACGTCCCCTCTCCAGCCCCCTTTTTGAGTTTTTTTTAAATAAATAATATTTCTTGGAGGGTTCCTGGTACGTAACAGCTTGGTAAGGCTAGAATACGAGAAACTTTGAAAATTATGTCTTAATTTCACAAGTTATTGTCTTATTCTCATGCTTCTTTCTGTACCTCGTTTCTCGATAAACCTTTCATTTCACAAAGCTTCATCGTAAAACTCTTCTCGATAAACACTGTCATCTCTGTTCTGAGCGAGAACGAAATTCATCGTTATCGAAAAAGGTTTTCATCAGGAAACCACAAGAGATTCCGCCTTTATCGAGGTAGAAATTCATTGCAAGTTACAAGTCCCTCGATAAACCTCAGATCTCATCGAGGTTGATTTTTATCGCTAAGCAACGAGTTTCTCGAAATGTCTTAGTTTATCGAGATGAGATTTGCTGAAATGAGAGGCATTAACGAAAGCTATTTTAACCATTCTTTAATATTATGAAACTTACTCCTTTTGGAATTGAATTTTAAAGGGGGTGAGGGGGAACGATGAGGGGGTGAATTTTTTAAATCGTAGCTATTTCGGCAATAAATGTTATTTTTTATGTGGATTTTTTTTTATGGAACTCTCCGGTAAATATTATTTATTAAATATTAAGATATTAAGATGGGGGCTGCGTCATTTTTAGGTATATTTTATGAAAAATGTGTGAATCCTTGGGTGACATGAATTTCAATATTATTTTTTTTTATCCGTCATGTTATATATATATATATATATATATATATATCATCGGAAAGTTTTCGCACTTATCTTTCATTTTACGAATCTTTCTCCTCCCGGAGTTGAATTTCAGGAGGGGGGGGAGATATCTTAAGATCGCCGTGTTTGAAGTGGGTCCTACCGGAAGTCCTTTTCGTAATGTGAACTTTCCGTTATGTGAACAAGGTATCAGACCCTCTTCACACTACGGATACTTAAGATATCTCAGGCCTGGAACTCTCTCAGAGAGTTCCACAAACTCTTTCAGGGAGTTTCAACTTGCCCGGGCTAGATACAGGAACAACCACTCACTCTCATTGGCTAGACAGCTCCGCTTTTACTGATTGGCTGTTGCGGCCATTTTTACTTCAAGCGCATGCGCATATATTACATTTGTTCAGTTCAGAGATACAGTGACATTCGCTGAGATATCTTATACCCTGTTCACACCACAAACATAAGATATCTTAAGATCGCCGTGTTTGAAGTGCACCCTCCCGGAATTGGATACCTGTTCATATTGAAAAACTCATCTAACAAGGAAGGTCTTCATACGGGCATACTCAGAAAAATCTGAAAAAAATTACAGAATGTTCTTCTCATATAGTTATATATGTTTATAAAAAAAATTTCGGCGGAACCTCCTTATAACGTCCGTAAAAAATAATAAACATTTCGTTTATTTGGCGATTTATCTCCGGTTGGCGAAAAAACGAAATTTTGAAAAGTACGCTTTTACACTTCGAATACTTTTTAAAGAAAAAACTTTCTATGTTCAATTTATTTAAATAAGTTTAGTTTAAGTAATTTTAGTTTCGCATTTTTACTTTACTTTAAGTGTAATTTTGTCATGTACTTATAACAAAATGAAATTAATATATTTTATCATTTAAATTGATTAAAATTGTTCTAAATTGAAAAATACACTGTTAAAAATCTGCTGCAACGCACTCTCTTGCTTGTATAGAAAACGGTTACTTGGTCGAAAAATGGAGCTTTCTCATTGGTTGGAATAGAGATATTATATACAAGCGGTGGAGTGCGTTGCAACAAAATGCAACAGATTTTTAACAGTGTATGACACGGTCAATTCACTCTGCTATGGAGCATTCTTATTGGTTAGAAGAGATATATTCTATAAAAGTAGTGGAGTGACGTTGCAGTAAATGCTGCAGATTTTTAACAGTGAAGTCAATTAAAATCAATTTTCAGATTTGTTAAAATCGTCTGCTTTTGGCGAGGAAATGCACTGCTCGCCAAATCCCGCGTCGCTTTCAGCTTTTCACGCCAATTATTCCAAACTATTTTATTTTTTTTACATATCTAATAATGTAATTCCGCCGCTAATTTTTACTGATCCTTTATTACCTACATGAGTAGTTTAATTCGTATTTTTTTCAAAAGATTCTGAGTATGCCCCCAATGGAGACCTTCCTTGTAAGATATCTCATTAACGTCTAATAACTGGACTAAGAAATGGCAACCTTTTTTTAATCCAACATTACCTCCCCACCAGCACGTGATGGTGGGCGCGAATGCATGCCAAACCGGTTTCTCCCGCCGATCCCATCAGCCACCAAGACCTATTTCGTCTGCGTTGCGTTCTTTTATTATTAGAATGAAGGCAGAAAATTGCCAAGAAGGGATAATCGCCAAAAAAGACACCCTTTTGGTAAGGAAAACTCTCGCCAAATCTGGGTCAGTAGTAGGAAAAGGAGAGTTTAAGCTCAGCCGGCGGTGGTACTGTGGCACCGTGCCACCGCCGGTGCCACCGCCACCACCGTCCCTCCGCATCCCTCCGCGTCCCGCCACCATCCCTCCTGGTCCCTCCTGCGCCCACCGCCACCCTCCTGCCCCCCCCCACCATGCATCCCCCTCCTCGAACGTCCCCTAGTGGAAAAAAGGAACATTCTATTATAATATGAGAGGTGATCAACCCCATCTCCACTGAATAAGAACAATACAGTCAATATAATTTTTAAAATTATATACTCAAATGATTATTTCAATAATTATATTTAAATACTTTTTATCATAATTTCTATGTATACATTTTTATTTCAATTAAATTTAAATACTTTTTATTATAATTTCTAAGTTACATTCCAATTCCATATCATATAAATGAAAATATTTATTCAAACACAATTCCTCTATTCTTTCATTAAAAAGTATATTAAATTTTTTAATATTATTTAATTTTGTTTTAAAACTCTTATAGTAGAAAATTAAATATTTTTGTAAATATGAAAGCTCTGAATTATGCTAACGAAATAAGTAATATATTTTCGCAATTAAATTCAAAGTTTCATAAATGCAATACCTATTTCAATATTCTCTTCCCTCTCATTAAAATATTTTTTTCTTTCATTAAAATTATTATTAAATAGCTAATATCATTTCTAAAATTGATTTTAGAAATTAAAAATAGAATTGTTTAAATTTTACATATGAAAAGTAAATATTTTTTCTTTCTTTCATTAAAAATATTATTAATTAGCTAACATCATTTCTAAAACTGATTTTAGATATTAAAAATAGAATTGTTTAAATTTTACACATGAAAAATAAATATTTTTTTCTTTCATTAAAAATATTATTAATTAGCTAACATCATTTCTAAAGTTGATTTTAGAAATAAAAAAATAGAATTGTTTTAATTTTACACATGAAAAGTTCACCTCATAAATAAAAATATTATATATTTAATCTGTGTATTTTTTTCCAAAACGAATGTTGGCTCTCTCACATCTTCACAAAAAGAAAATAAAATCTCCCCCACTGGCTTAAAAAGAAGTCATGGATGCTCTTTTCCCCCTGCAAACATCTGCCTCAAAATCAGCTGTTCTCCGTGAGGGGGGGGTGAAAAGGAGGTCATTCAACTTGGTTAGGGAAAGTTCGGTTTTGGTTCATATTTCAGTTCTGCTCAGCTCAGCTTAGAAGAGGGATCACTTATTCTTACTGAAAACGCTTACTGTAAACACTTCTTTTAACCATTTTTTTATCGTTTTATTGTGCTAAGAAGCTGGCAAGTTAATTACTCTCTCAAAACAATGTAAGTATATATTTTTTCTGTGTTTTTAAAAAGCTGTGTAACATGATTTTAAAATGAAATTGGAAATAATTAGATATCTTAATTTATTTTTATTTATTTTTTAGGACGGTATTTTCCTTGATTTTGGCATTTCTTCTGAGGAATTAAAAGAAATTTGCAATAAAATTGAACAAGAGGTTTGCTCAAAATCTACCCCATCTAAAAGAGTGAATGTTGGAGAGTCTTTGGTACGAATTTTTTCTTTAATATCTATATAGAAAACTAATTTGAAATTTTCTTTTAGTTACAATTTGTTGTAATAATGTTTTTTTGTTCTTTTTTATCTCTTTTCAGGATTCTGCTGCCCCACTTTCTAAGAAGAGGAAATTAGGAGATTCGGAAGGTGTTGCAGGACCCAGTGGATTAAATCTCATCAAAAATGACAATAAACAATTAGTAAGTTTTTTTAAATAGAAAAAGTAGTTTGAAAAAAATTCTTTTTAATTTGTGAAAATAGTGTTTTTTATGTGTTTTTTTTCTTTTAGCCATTTTTAGAGCTGCCCACTCTTGGAGTGCCGATTCACACACAAACGCCATTTCTTAAGACACATGAGGTGGCATGACAACGAGGCATCTGATGAGGATATGCCTCAACACCCTGAAGTTAGTAAAGAAGATGGAACCATCCAGAGTCGTAGTGAGGTGGTGCAAGCTTCATCTCATGTAAGTATTTTTTTCAAAACCTATCTCTCTTTGGTGAGATTAGCTGGGGATAGTATTAGGAGAAGTTTATTCTGCTAGTACTGTTTTCTATTTCGAAGTTTACATCGGGGTATGACTAACCCAACAGTACTCCCGAGACACTTCAGTGCGTTAAGCCTAACTCACCTGAATTTCTCTCTGTTAAGTAGGAAATTTTTAGGGACTCAAATTAGATTTTAAGTATTAGGAACAAGTACAAAAATTCTAAATTGTTAGTTAAAAAAAATCTAAAAAAAATCAATTTAAAAATATATTATCTATTTAAATATTCAAAAACACTTTTATTTCTTGCAGAAATGCTCCATATGCAATCAATGTAAAAAGTAATCATGTTAAAAATACTCAATACTCAAAAACACTTTTATTCCTTCCAGGAATGTTCCATTTGCAACAAAACCTTTAACCACCAAGGTGTTTTAAATCGCCACATGAAGACCCACAAGAATGAAAATTTGTTTCACTGTGAACAATGTGCAAAATCATTTAACCGAAAAGATGCTTTAAATAGACACATGAAGAAGCATAATAATACGAATTTTCAATGTCAAGAATGTCAAGTCTTATTTACTAGAAAAGATAGTTTAAACCGTCACATGAAGATTCATAGAAATGAAAAATCTTTTTCTTGCGAAGACTGTCAAATTTCTTTTACACGTAAATCTGATCTTAGAACAACACACAAGAACAACATCAAGAACAACACACCAATTCATCTGCTTCTCATCAATGCGAAGTTTGTTCAAAATCTTTTCGGAAGAAAAGTAACCTCCTTCATCATCAACGTACACACCACGCAACGAAAAAAACAGTCCCCACACAGAAAGCAAAACCTGTTAAAACAAAAAAAAGATTCACTGAAAAAGCGTTAAACACATTTGAGAGAATTACGATTCCGGCTATAGAAGAAAACGCTTATGACATTGACATTTTTAATAGTCAAATTATAGATGAAATTCAAAATCACATATTGAATTCTCTCATTACATTGAAATCTCTTAAATGGCATCTTATTCACACAATCAAGTTTACTCGATTTAATGAAGAAGATGAAGTTGAATCAATGTTAGGTTATTTCAGGTCTGATCCCTGTCCTGAACATAATGAAGAAACAGTCAGAAACCACATCATCGAAAATTTACAAAAAATTAAGACTCATTTTGAAGAATTTGTTCAACTCGGGTCGGGCTGGGTGCTAGAAAAAATATTACACACAGACCTATACATAGCTCATTACAATCCACTAACTGGAAGCAGTTATATTGAAACTCCTAAAAAACTTGTTCCAAAACACGCTCTTATTAATATTCAAAATTTTAGTGATAATAAATGTCTTATTTGGTGCCTACTAGCTCATAAAAAGAAAATTGAAAAAAATGCAGAACGTGTTTCCAACTACAAACCTTTCGAACATGAAATAATAATTGACGATATTCCTTGTCCTGTCCCTTACCATAAAATTAAAGATATTGAAGAAAAAAACAATTTAAGAATTAATGTATATTCATATGATGAGGAAGAAGATGAATTCGGAATGCTTCACATCTCAAATCGAACCCATCAAGAAGCAATTAATTTATTATTAATTGGGGATGAAGATAAGAACACCCACTACATATACATAAAAAATATGTCAAGACTCTTTTCCCATCTCACATATCATAACGGAGAAGTCTATTTTTGTTATCAATGTCTTCATCGCTTTAAGACCCAGACACTTCTAGACAATCACCTTCCATATTGCTCAGAACACGCCCCTCAACACATCAAGATGCCTGATCCAGAGAAAAATATCTTAAAATTTAACGGATATCATTTCCAACACTTAACACCTTACATCATCATAGCCGATTTTGAAAGTCTTGTCGTCCCAATTCACACTACAGAACCTAATCCTAGCACTTCTTACACTATCCCCACACAAAAACATATTCCTTGCGGCTATACCTACATAATAATTGATCAAGATGGGAAAACACATAAGAAGATGAAAACGTATCGAGGAAAAGATACCGTATCAGATTTTTTGAAGAATATTTTTCAAGAAAGAGATGAATTAGCTGAAACATTAATCACCATCAAACCTCTGAAACCATCCAAAGAACAAGAAAAAGCCTTTCGAGAAGCGACTGTGTGCTGCATCTGCGATCAACCCTTAGGCAACAAGCGATGCCGAGAACATGATCATATAACAGGTGCATACCGTGGTGCTGCTCATATGAACTGTAATCTACAATATAAACAACCTAAAGTCATCCCAGTTATTTTTCACAACCTAAAACATTACGACGGTCACCATCTGATGACGGAATTAGGAAAATTTAAATCTTACAATATAGATGTCATCGCAAATACAATGGAAAAATACATATCATTTACTATCAAAAAACAAGACTGTCCCATAAAACTTAGATTTCTCGACTCATTCCAGTTTTTACCTACATCTCTTGAAAAATTAACAGCTAATCTGCAACCAACAGACTTTCACCTCCTTAAAGCTAATTTCCCTAAAGATACAGACCTCTCACTCCTCACTCGAAAAGGGATATATCCATACACCTATTTTACAGACTTCCAAAAATTTGATGAAACACAACTCCCTCCCTCTTCATCATTCCATAACGATTTAACAGATGAACCCATTTCCACAGAAGATTATGAACATGCTCAAAATGTTTGGGAAACTTTTAACGTTCAAAATCTCGGTGAATATCACGATTTATATGTTAAATGCGACGTCCTTCTTCTAGCCGACATCTTCCAAAACTTCAGAAAACTTTGTCTATAATATTATAAAATTGATCCTACACACATGTTCACATCTCCAGGACTCGCATGGCAAGCTTGTCTTAGAATGATACAATTGGAACTTCTCACAGACATTGACATGCTCTTGTTTTTTGAGAAGGGTGTAAGAGGTGGTGTGAGTGCTATCACCAAACGATATGCAAAAGCGAACAATCCCAATGTCCCTAATTACAACAAAAATAATAAAACAAGCCATATCATGTATTGGGACGCTAACAACTTATATGGCTGGGCTATGTCCGAATACTTACCTGTTGGGGAGTTTCAATGGATTCAACCATCTGAAACAGATATAAACAGCATCCTTTCCCATCCAGATAATGCAGATTACGGCTATGTCCTGGAGGTGGACTTGCGTTATCCTCCCGAACTTCATCTACTCCACAACGAATACCCACTTGCTCCAGAAAACATTCACATCACTGAAGACATGTTATCTCCTTACACAAAATCTTTATTAAACAACAAACCCTACAAAGGAAGTTCGAAGTTCTCACCGAATTTAAAAGACAAAGAACACTACATCGTCCACTACAGAAACTTGAAACTCTATCTCCAACTTGGTCTCGAACTCATTAACATTCATAGAATAATTAAATTCAGGCAAGCACCTTGGCTAAAGCCCTACATAGAATTCAACACCGATAAGAGGAAACAAGCTACCAGTTCTTTCGAGAAAGACTTCTTCAAATTGTTGAACAATTCAGTTTTCGGTAAAACAATGGAGAATCTCCGCTTGAGACGGAATATTGAGTTGTGTAACAACGAGAAGAGGTCAAAAAAACTTGTCGCATCTCCAGCATTTAACAACTTCAAGATTTTCAATGAGGGACTGGTAGCCGTGGAACGAGTCAAAACCACTCTGACTATGAATCGTCCAATCTATGTAGGGTTCGCTATTCTAGATCTCGCAAAATTACATATGTACAAATTCCATTACAACATAATTAGAAACACTATCAAGATCGTGCTCAACTGCTTTTCACCGACACCGACTCACTCACCTACCACATCCAAACAGATAATATGCTACAAGATATGCAAGAACATCAAGACGAATTCGACTTCTCCGATTATCTTAAGAACCACCCCCTCTACTCTGAAAAAAATAAGAAAACAATAGGTAAATTTAAGGATGAGATGAATGGAAAAACTATTTTTGAATTTGTCGGTCTTAAAGCGAAAATGTACAGCATCCTATCAGAAGATGGAGAGAAAAAAAGAGCGAAAGGAGTTCCTACATCTATCGTTCGGAAGAAAATAAAACACTCGCAATATTCCGAATGCATACATATCTGAAAACACTCTGTACAATAAACAAAAGAATCCAGCAAGATCACCATCAATTATACACTATACAACAACAGAAGCTAGCACTCAGCCCGTTTGACGACAAACGATTTATTCTAGATGATGGTATAACAAGTCTTGCTTATGGTCATCATCAAATTTAAAACAGGAGAATTAAATTAAAAAAACAGAAAAAGAAAAAAAAGAAAATGAAGATCTGGATAAAAAAAAGTGGGGCGCCACATAAGGAGATGTGGCGGGAGGCGGAGGGACCCCATAATATATATATATATATATATATGTATATATATATATTCTTTTTAAACATACATTTCATTTTTAAATTCAGAGTTGAAAAGAAGAAGACCATTTCAAGATAAAAGTCTAGTTTTATTAATTTAACCCATTAACGCCCGAATTATTTTCTTCGCTAAAATTTAAATTTTGTATTTCCCACCACTTTTAAAATCAAATTAACTTTTATCTAAATTTATCGAGGATTCTGTCTCGTGAAAGAAGGTATATATTAATCTTCCTCTTTACTGGTGGGAAAACCGCTTTCTTGCTGTTTTTGTAACCGTCCTCAAAAGAGGACGCTGGGCGTTGATGGGTTAATTAAGAGCTTTTGTATTTACATTCAGAAAATTAATTTTCTGCCATGAAATTTTCTAGTTTGTTTACAATTTTAAAGGTTAAAATTTCGGTTACAGAACATGTTTCAGATCATAAAACTGGAAGAAGCAGATGTTGGTTTTAAATAGAGTCGATTCATGTCAACACCAGGTGCAGAAAACTTAAAGTAAAAAAATTAGTTCGAATATGACGTCACGAGAAGCAGGTGTTGTTTTAAAAAACCGTGAGAAAGAATTTTTCGGTTTGTGTCAACACCAGGTGTAAAAAATGTGAACTAAAATATTGATTTGAATATGACGTCATAGAAGTTACGCGTGAGTTCGAATTTGTGCGTGGCAACATAACTCTGGTTTATTTTGTTGTGTAAAGTCGCACCAATTTTTCTCTCGGAAAAAATGAAACGATCTAATAATTCCTCTCAGAATGGTTGCGAGAAAAAATCGAAAAATGAATGTGATTTAGAAGATGTTTTTGATAATTTGGATGATGTGTTTCAAAGCATCGATTTTAATAAACTAATTATGGATTTCTCTGATGAACCCCCCTCTTCGGTTGTAGCTGAGTCTTCATCTGATAAACCCACTTCTTCAAATGCATTCCAGACTTCATCTGTACTAATCGCTGATGCTAATCCTGCATTATCTAGTGGAAATGAGAAAAGGTCTAAATCTATGGATATGAACGATGGTTATTCAAATCAACGAATCTGTTTAAAAGAACTTGGAAATAGTATCTATTTAACCTGTGAACTGTTCAAAGGCTCTGTCATTATCCACATTCGAAAATTTCTTCGATCTTCTGAAACTCAACCACTAACTCCTACAAAAAATGGTGTTTCCATGAATTTAAAATCATGGTATCGTTTCGTTCAGAAAATATTTGACTTTAATTTAATTTATACAACATCATCTTTCATTGCAAACAACTCCATCCTCATATTATCTAACGATGGTATCGCAGAAATCAGCAACATTCAGAAAGGTTGTTGCATCAGGTTAGATGAATACCAACTTGAGAACTTAAAACATCATCTAAGTTCCTTCAATGAAACAGTGATCGCATATCTGTATGAAAATTACTTACCAACTCTAATTGCTCATAAACTCTTACCTTCGGAAACATATGATGTGGAATTTACATCTTTAGAATTACGGTTAATAGCAATGATAGAAGTAGAAATGCAAAAAGTTTTTAAAACAGAGTACGAATGTCTTGGATGCGTCTACAATTCATCCGCACAACTTCGCCATGCTTGTATGACTTCCAGTGACTTAGAAAAATTTTCAAGTTTAGGAGAATTATGCCTCTGTACAATCGACTTTAAAGCTTTATCAGAACTTTTTGTCAAGGAAACACGGACTGTTTCACATTATTTCCTTCAAAATGTAAATTACAAAGTGTTAGCTGGTGTTCTGTTTAAAACAGTTGATGATTTGTAAATTTTGGAAAAATAAACTGGTGTGTCTCAAAATGGTGTAATTAATGTGTTAATGTGTTAAAAATAATTTATAATTTTTCTTTCAGAAAAAAAGGAGTTTCTTTTTCAGAAAAATCAACTCTACATTAAAATCTTTGAACAGATTTTGAATAAAAAATTTTTCAAAGATTAACTTTCCCTTTCTGAGGAAAAAATTGTAAAGTGGAAAAAAATTTCAAATGAAAAAAAAAATTTCGAAATGTAAAGAAAAAAAAAAAAAAAAAATTCGAAATGAAAAAATTTTAAAGTGAAAAAAACTTTTCGAAATGAAAAAAAAAAATTCGAAATGAAAAAAACTTTTAGAAATGAAAAAAAAATTCAAAGTGAAAAAAATATTTCAAAATGAAAAAAAAAATTCAAAGTGAAAAAAAAAATTCAAGATGAAAAAAAAATATTTCAAATGAAAAAAAGTTTTGTTTAAAAGTATTAGACGAGGAAAAAATGTTTGTTTACTTATAAGAAAGTAAGTGTTTAAGAGAGAAAGATGACACATGATATAAAATTAATGAAAAAATTTATTTATATAATTTCTGCCAACGTATTACAGGGGACTTAAGAATCTTTTTAGTTTTAACAATCGATTTAACATTTTTTATAGGTGAATACACATTATCATCTATAGTTAAATATTTGTTTTTGAAGAAAAGCTTGGGAGTATTCATAGAACTCAACGCTTTTAAAAATTCTTCTCTCCCAGATAAATGTTTATAAGATTTTCTCTGAGTGAGTATTAAACCAATCAAATCAGTTAGATTAGACTTAGGGATTAATTGGTTTTTATAAATAATCTCTCCTCGATCATTCCAACGTAAAATATTTGGATATGTTTTCAAATATTGCAAGAGTTGTTCACCTTGTTTTTGAACACCTGTTGGAATCATTTTTAAAATGTTGTCTTCGGAATTTGCAGGATTTTGCATAGTTTCATCTTCAGCTGGTTTTGGAGGTTCATCCTTTTCTGTAACATCCATTTTGAATGGTGGGTTAAAATCTTCTAAATTCATTTTTCTTTTTAACAAGTCGTAGTATAATTGCAGTTTTTCAAAATCTTGTAATTTACTATTCAAAATTTTCTGCATTTCTTTATCAAACTCACTTAGTTGCTTTTGAGAAGGTGTATGTTTAGAAAAATCACTCTCAGGGACTAAAACAAACTTTTTGCTAAACTCCATTTATAAGCGCTGACAAAGCTGTAACAGCAGCTGGTATCAAAATATTTAAAAAAACCTCCTTTTTGAATAATTAAACGTTTTTTCTGGTAAAGACTACCTTTTTTAGAGGCTAATTTTCTTAGAAGATATTTGTGTTTTCCAAGCTGCTTTTTCTGATAATGTGAAATTGGTATATTTCTTTTAACACGTTTAAAGAACATTCACAGATGGTTTTAACCACTTTTGAAGGTAGCTTTTTCAGTAACTGTTTGCGCAATGTTTTTGGACATGAGTGAATTAGCTGTAAATCTTTGACCTGTTTACGGGTCGGTGACATTTTATGAAATGATGAGTCTGCCTTTTTCACAATTATTTATATTTCAGAGTGTAATAATACTGATTTTGATTCGGTAAGATTTGTGTTCTTAACCGATGTTCTTCATCTGTTTCATTTTTCAAATCAATTAATAAGTAGGTAAAAGGTTTTCGGGTAGCATCTGCGTAAACTTCTTGGAAAAATTTATGATTTCGTGGGTATAATTGTCTTCCTAAACATGTGATTTGATTTAAATCACGTCTGTTTTTAAATAGGAAAAGATAGTCAGCATTCAATCGAAGATCTTTCGTTCCTTTATGAAAAAAATTTTGTGTGATAAAAAAAATACTTAAATTGTGGTGATGACTCCCCTTGGTAAATAAATTTGTAAGTCGACGATCACCACTAACTTCACACATAAGATCATCTATAATGAACAATGTATTGGTTCCTAAATATTCTTCATAATTAGTTGGGAAACCTTCAATGAATGTAACGTCAGATATTTCATCATATAAATTTTGGTAGATGCCGTAAAACCAAACAGTTTTATCGGGTGTAGGTTTTATCATATATGTTTTAAAGTAGATGAAATCTTTTATAAAAAAAGATTTCCCACTTTTCGAAGGTCCTGCTAAAACAGCTGTGAAGGGGTGTTGAAGGCTTGGGAAATCCATAACAAATAAAAAACAGACACAAAAGATATGGTATTTTATAAGACTTTTTATTGATAAAAATTCCCATACACATGAAATCGTTTGGCAACAAAATTATACACTCTTTGGTCATTACATAAGTTTTCAGATACAAACTGTGACAAAAACTTTTTCAGAGATTCACCTCTACATCTACAGAGGAGGAAAAAAATTGTATATTGACCACAAACAGCTGTAACATTTGTTTGTAATGTTAAAGGGTTAAAAACCACTTGAGAGAATTTTGAAGTAAAGTCTAAAATAGGTCCTTGATAAAAGTCTGGAGTATTTCCATAAGAATAAAAAAATTCTACTCTTCTAGGTGAAGTTATGTAGAAAGCAAGCCAATGGCTACCGGGTTGATCAGAAGAATCGACGTTGCATACGAAACAGCAGGGGTATTGCTTAATTGTGTTAGGGAGCATATCGCTGGGAAACACATCTAAAAAATATTTCTTAGTGTATTTGTTATGGGATAAAATGTCTTTAATCTGTTGAGAGTTCATCTTTGTCTAGTTTGGAAAGTCACACAACACATGTCTTGACTTAGAAATTTCAATAATGTTTTCAAATTCTGCATAGATCAGAACGGAAATAGTTGATGAAAGTGCTGAAGAAAACTTAATTTCAACTCTTAAATTTCCTTGATGTTGTAAATTCAAGTGTGGACCATCACATAAATCCGGACTTAAATCGAATGCATATAGAGTGTGTCCTTTAGCATAATCTTCTCGAGATAGATAATTTCCATTATCTCGGTTAAAACCGGGAAACAATCGATGGTAGGCTGCAATGTAATTTCCTTCGTTAAAATTTAATTCCAATGGTTTAGATGGTATTGGTTGTCCGTCAATGTAAATACTTAAAAAGTTGACGTTGTGGTGGTTAAAGAAAACCGGATTAAGGTCATACTGTCCGTTAATGGCTGAATTTTCTAATAATCCTATAATTACACGTTTAGGCATAGATCCTAAGAATACGTTATCTTGCATAAAAGACCAGCTTCCACTCGATATTGAGTTTGTTTTACACAAAACTCTATCGATAGGATATTTAGCATTACTTTTCTCTAACGCTTTAGCGTGTCCGATAGAAACACCTGGACTAACTTTCACCTTTCGAATAAACAAAGAGGCGTGTTGTAACACCACTTTATAATCAGGTGTTTTATCTCCGACTTTATCAGCCATCACACAAAAATTGGGTTTGCTACGCGTCATTTTAATTTTCAAATCTACCATATTCAATAAAAGTCTATTTTGTTGAAAAATATCGCAATGTAGTGGGCCTATCATATCCAAAACTTTACTTTTTGAAGTTGATCCATATCTTTTTTGAAGTCCTGGGTTATCGGTAAGTGTAGGATTGACTGTATCCAAACATTCATCTTTGAAAAAACATTCGCAAGAAAGTAAACTTTTCTTAGCATCTTCTCCATAATTCAGTAAAGTCTCGATGTAAGCACGATACGGGTAAGTATTACTAGAAGAGGAAATCACTCTTTCGTTCAAACTCACATCTACTTGAGAAAACAATGCTTGTAAAAATAAATTAACAGCTGCCACAGGTGTCTTGTCGGGTAAGGGGGTTCCATCAGCGTTAGTTAGTTTTACTTTCACGTAAAAGTAAGATGCTGATAAATCAATATAATCTTCACTATTGCCTGTAATGTTAAACTCAACTGGCCCACTCTCAGATATGGTAGCCAGTGAATGATATTCTACAAAGTGACATTTTACTATAGCTGTTTGCGTAGGTGGAATCATAAACAAGTCTATTAAAATAGCAAGTAAAGCCTTTGTGCACAAATGTTTAAAGATAGAAAACCAACGAATATAAATGCACAAATAAAGTATGAGAAAGTAGCAAATAGCTATTTCGAATCTACTAACGAGATTCTTCATCAGTGCAAAACTCAGCGAGCTAAAAGTAGCAAAACTGAGCAAAGAGACAGAGAGACGCAGGCTTATATACCCGCTATGGGAACGATCCTGCCTAAAGAAAAGCAACCAAAGAGAAGAAAGCAGCCAAAACCAACTGAGTGGACAAGTAGCGACATCTATCGGAGAACAAGCAAAACAAAAACTAAAAAGCGAGTGAAAAAAAAAGTATTAAATTAAAGATTTCCAAATACTTGGAAAATAAGGAGTACTAGATAAGTCATTGACTAAGGAGTGAGAATTTTTTATGATGTGGTAAGCTTCCCAAAAATCAAGATCAAGAGTAGAAGGACATTTATGGATGATGGTGGCTGAAGAAAAGTTAAACTTATGTTGAGAAGACCAACAATGTTGAGCAATAGAGGAACGTTTAAGCTCCTGATTTTTGACATACCTTTTATGTTCCGTTAAACGAAATCTGAGAGCACGTTTAGTCTGACCAATATAAGAAAGACCACATTGGCAAGAAATTTGGTAAATACCCCAGTTATCTAAGTGATCAATGGGGTTCTTAAGATTTGAAAAAGCAATTTTATTAACAGGAGAAAAAATAACATTGAAATTGAACCTTTTTAAAATTTTAGCAACTTGCTGACTGATTTTGGGGGAAAAAGGCAAAACAACCAAAGCATTGGAGTTAAAGTTCTTACTTTCAGATTGTGTGGATTTTGTCAATTTTCTATGAATAGAATCTATAATATTAGGAGAATAACCACGATCAACAGCAATAGCTTTAAGGTAATTAAGTTCATCACTGAGTAACTGAGGAGTTGAACAAATATTGGAAGCCCGGAAAACAAAAGTTTTAAAAGCCGCAACTTTCTGGTTAGGAGGATGAGAAGAATATCTGTGAGGTGGAAGACTGACCGCAAAAGGTTTGCGAAAGACAGTAGTCTGAAAATTATCTTCATTGCGAATAACAAGAACATCCAGAAAAGGAAGGCAATTGTCCGATTCAGTTTGAAAAGTAAATTGAATGCAAGAATCAATAGAATTCATGACAAAGAGAATATGATTTATATCAGAATTCACTTCAACTAAAGCATAGATATCATCTACATAACGAACATAGAACGGAAATTTTAAGACTTCAAATAATTTTATTTCAATGTAATGCATGTACAAATCGCATAAAGTCGGACTAAGAGGATTACCCATAGCCAAACCGTCAATCATACGAAAGAAATTCCCGTTAAAAACAAAAGTATTTTGAGATAAGCAAGCACGAGTTAGATGAATAAGCTCCTCGATTTCGAAAAAGGAAAAATGAAATTCACAGAGCCTTTTCTTGAGGCAATCTAAAGCACCTTCGACAGGAACATTGGTAAATAATGACTTAACATCAAAAGAAACCATCATGTGGCCTTGTGGCTTATAACTGTGAAGTTTCTTAGTAAATTCAAAAGAATTCTTAACCGTGAAAGAATTACTGCTTGAGAGAGGAGAAAATGTGGAAACAAGATATTTGGCAAGTTTATAAGAAGCCGTACCGATACTGGAAACAATGGCTCTAAAAGGAATGTCAGGTTTATGGACCTTAGGTAAAGCATAAAACCTGGCACAATGAGCAATTGAAGGAATAAGAGACCTCTTTAATTTAGCAGGAATAATGTGTGAAGACTTAATGGCAGATTTGATAGTAGCAATTTCATTAGAAGAAGGGTCTTTGTGGATATCCACATAGGGACCATCATTAATTAATTTATGGGATTTTTCTAAATATGAGGACTTGTCAAGAACGACAATCTGGCCACCTTTGTCAGCCTTAGTTATGATCAAATTCGGATCAGAAGACAAACTTTTTAGACAATGTTTAACTGAACTATTAAGATTTGGCTTATAAACATTCGAATTGAAATCAACAGTATTGGCAATGAGATGCCTAATAGACTCTTTTTGAGAAGGAGAAATAGAGCTATGCTTAAAGGCTCTTTCAATAGGAGCAATTAGACGGGGTAACGAAGGAGGGGCAGAAACAGAGAAATTGTTGTTTAATTTTAGAGCATTTAGCTGATTATTACTTAAAGCGACACTAGAAAGATTAAGAACAGCATTTTTGTTAACAGTTGGTAAATTTATAGAGTTGTTGGCGAAAGAATTATTACAAAGCGTATTAAATTTCCTTTTTAAAACTGCGCAATGAATCGAAGAAGCTTTGAGGACTCTATTCCATGAGGACTCTATTTCATTCTATGCATTACTTTGAAATAAAATTATTTGAAGTCTTAAAATTTCCGTTCTATGTTCGTTATGTAGATGATATCTATGCTTTAGTTGAAGTGAATTCTGATATAAATCATATTCTCTCTGTCATGAATTCTATTGATTCTTGCATTCAATTTACTTTTGAAACTGAATCGGACAATTGCCTCCCTTTTCTGGATGTTCTTGTTATTCGCAATGAAGATAATTTTCAGACTACTGTCTTTCGCAAACCTTTTGCGGTCAGTCTTCCACCTCACAGATATTCTTCTCATCCTCCTAACCAGAAAGTTGCGGCTTTTAAAACTTTTGTTTTCCGGGCTTCCAATATTTGTTCAACTCCTCAGTTACTCAGTGATGAACTTAATTACCTTAAAGCTATTGCTGTTGATCGTGGTTATTCTCCTAATATTATAGATTCTATTCATAGAAAATTGACAAAATCCACACAATCTGAAAGTAAGAACTTTAACTCCAATGCTTTGGTTGTTTTGCCTTTTTTCTCCAAAATCAGTCAGCAAGTTGCTAAAATTTTAAAAAGGTTCAATTTCAATGTTATTTTTTCTCCTGTTAATAAAATTGCTTTTTCAAATCTTAAGAACCCCATTGATCACTTAGATAACTGGGGGTATTTACCAAATTTCTTGCCAATGTGGTCTTTCTTATATTGGTCAGACTAAACGTGCTCTCAGATTTCGTTTAACGGAACATAAAAGGTATGTCAAAAATCAGGAGCTTAAACGTTCCTCTATTGCTCAACATTGTTGGTTTTCTCAACATAAGTTTAACTTTTCTTCAGCCACCATCATCCATAAATGTCCTTCTATTCTTGATCTTGATTTTTGGGAAGCTTACCACATCATAAAAAATTCTCACTCCTTAGTCAATGACTTATCTAGTACTCCTTATTTTCTAAGTATTTGGAAATCTTTAATTTAATACTTTTTTTTTCACTCGCTTTTTAGTTTTTGTTTTGCTTGTTCTCCGATAGATGTCGCTACTTGTCCACTCAGTTGGTTTTGGCTGCTTTCTTCTCTTTGGTTGCTTTTCTTTAGGCGGGATTGTTCTCATAGCGGGTATACAAGCCTGCGTCTCTCTGTCTCTTTGCTCAGTTTTGCTACTTTTAGCTCGCTGAGTTTTGCACTGATGAAGAATCTCGTTAGTAGATTCGAAATAGCTATTTGCTACCTTCTCATACTTTATTTGTGCATTTATATTCGTTGGTTTTCTATCTATAAACAAGTCTAGTTCAGATTTGACGCAAACGGGAGAATCTTTATGAATAAGACCAGACATCTTTAAGCAAAAATATCGCGTGCTTTCACTTTCTTCGTTTTAGGGCGACTGAGAGAACTTTGAGGTCTCTTTCGTTTTTTATTCCTTTGACCTGATCCAATCATAGATTTCACTTTAACTGCTGCTTTGTCTGTCAGATTTTTCCCGGCTTCCTTAAATCGTCGTTTAGCCGCTGTTTTAATATTATCACCTTGAGAAATATCATTTAGCACATCTACACCGGTATGAAATAACTGCTTTCCAACTGCTTTAGCACCCGATTTAAATAAAGGTACAGCTGCACAGAAAAGTGAACGAAAAAGTCCTCCGAAACCATAACCTTTTTGAAAAGTATTTCCTTGATAATAGTTCAATCCGCTACCTGTTTGATGTGTATAATAATCTTCAAAAGATTGATTACAGCATTGGTAAGGAACAAGCATTATGAAAGATATTTCTGACGGAAATGTAGTTTTACAATCAACTTCCCGCGATCAAATGACACTAAACGTCCTGTGTGTGTTCTTATAACAGTTTCAATCGTTTGAAAATTTTTTCGAGTCACTGGTATGTAATGAGGTCTGTCAAACACTTCATGAATCATATCTCCGTCTTCCCCTTTAACAGGAATCACTCGCAATAAGGGTGCAACTGTATCTCCAACAATCTGAGGTTCTACAATATCACTATACAAGTAGAGCAATTTAAAATCTGCGTGTGGGTCAGCTATAAAGGGACTTTCAAAAGATAATGAGGGAGTCGAAACATTTGAGATTACTTCACCTGGTAAGAATCCTAAACATTCGGCTAAACCGGATAAAAATTTCAATTGTGCATATTTCTTCAAAGAAACTTTCACTTTTTTAGTGTGTTTGTTGTAGCTAACCGAAATTCTATCACCAAAATTTTGATAATTTATCACTTTAATGATGTCGTTAGGAGATTCATAATATTCTGATGGGATTCGAATTTTTTTCGTGTCACTATCATCCTGTTCATATTCATTACCGTTTCTAGGTCTTCCATCTGGTAATTCTAAACTGTTACCTAACACATATTCATACTCGTTACCATATTCTGTAATATTACGCCATGTATGAGGATAAATCAATTCAGTTAAACCGACCTCCCATTTACCTTTTAAATCTAAAGGCATAGGTAATCTTGTAAAATAATGTGAAATTTTGTTTTCTGGAAAATAGTTCATTGAACTGTCAGAAGGTAGCGGGTAAAAATGGGTATTTTATAGAGAAAATAAATCTGAAGAAGGTATCCACTGATTAAATTTAGAAGGATAACCTTTAAACTTAACTTGATATTCAAGTTGCCCTTTTCTTTTACGTTTTTTCAGAATCTTTTCAACGTCAAAGTGGTTTTTTGGTTGTACTTTTTGTAATTCTTCTGCATAAAAAGTTCCTTCAATAGGTTCGTCTAATAAATCTTTTATTTTGTAAACTGGAGGAATTCTTGTGACACATTCTGTTACTAAAAATAGTTCTTCCGTCCAATTTGTTTCATATCCTCTTTTCGAAAATCATTTTATGTTTAGAAACACGTACTAAGTCTCCTGAATTAAAAACACAAGGTTTCCTTTTCAGTTTTGACATATTATTGTAAATAGAAAACCACACTTCACTTTCATTATCCTTATTCACTTCACTTGGGGCGCTCTTAATAGTGGTATGTAGTGATGGGCGATTTCGATTTTTTAAATCGATTTAATCGATACTACGGCCAACTCGATTTAATCGATACTTTAAAAATTTTAATCGATTTCTCTGAAGGTAACAATTTTCATTTTCTTTCAAAAGTCGAAGATAAAATAGACGGATGTGCCTATTCCAAAATTTCAGTGTATTAGTTTCTAAGACAGAAGAATTAAAGAAACCTCAGAACCCCCCCCCCCTCCCCTGCAAAATAGCGTTTTTTGTTGAGTGATGTACACCAAAAATTGATCAGGATCAATTTTTATTAAGTACCAGCTGAATCTGAATTTTGATGAAAATCCATGAAAGCGCGAGACACAGCTATTGCGAAATCATAAAAAATGCAGCATATCAGCGCCACCTGTAGAGCAATTTACACCAAGAACTAAATAACACTAATCTATGTCAGAGATTTACTGAATCTGAATTTTGATGAAAATTCGTTCTTGAGATAGCGCTATTGCGTTAATCATGATTAATGCAGTATAGCAGCACCATCTCTTAAGCGATTTCCACCAAAATGTAATTAGCATTAAATAATATCAAGGACTAATTGAATCTAAATTTTTATGAAAGTCCGTGCATTAGTTCTTGAGATAAAGCTAAAATGGAAACAGGTGCGTGCGAAAAGAGAACTGCGCCCGGTTCAAAGTTCCAATTTAGCCCCCCCCCCCCCTATTAACTTTTTTTGTGATAGGCTAGAAGTAATGTTAGTAGTAAAAATTTGGCGCCCCCTAAATTTCCGTGCTCGAAACGACCGCTTCCTTCCCCCCCCCCCCTTTTCACATGGCGCTGAGTGGAAATTGTGAAAAATTCAGTATAGCAGCGCCATCTGAGAAGCTATATACATCAAAATGCAAAAAACATCAATTCTTGTCAAGGACTAACTGGATCTAAAATGTGATGAAAATCCGTTCTTTCGTTATTCAGATATAGCTGTTGCTCAGATCACAAAAAATGCAGCATAGCAGCGCCACCTGTTAGGCTATATGCACCAAAAATTAATTAGATTCAGTTTATATGAAGGTCAAACTAAATCTAAAGTTTTGTGGAATTCCGTGCATTTGTTCTTGAGATAGAACGGTCAGAAATTTTTGTCGTATACAGACTCACAGAGTGACAGACACACACACAGACAGATATTTCTTAAAAACCATGAAATCCTGTTAAAGACCTTCTAAAATATATAAATCCATCAAAAACGGGAAGTCAAAATTTTTCACGAATCTAACTCTCTTCTTGTAAAGTTACAAAAGGAAGTAAAAATGCAAAATCGATTCTGCCCGTAACATCGGTCTTTAGATTCGATGTCGATCTTTAGATTCGATTTCGATCTTTAGATTCGATGTCGATCTTTAGATTCGATGTCGATCTTTAGATTCGATTTCGATCTTTAGATTCGATGTCGATCTTTAGATTCGATTTCGATTTTTTTTTTTTTTTTTTTTTTTTTTTTTCCGTTGGCTAAATGAGTGTTGAATGCAGGTATTTTTCTGCGAGGAAGGCATCATGTTTTACAGCTCTGTAAGAGAGGGGGAATCGCAATTTGTGCATTAAAAAGAATAAAATCTCATAACTTCTGGGGGGGGGGGGGGAGTAATCCTCTGCGGGCTACCCCATTAATTCGACACTAGGTTAAATCGTTATATTTTTGTTTAGAAGTCCAGTTATTTGAAGTATTAGTTTATTATGTTTTACTTTTCACGCTCGTCTCTTCTAATCCCCCCCCCTTACGCGTCAGTTTTAACCATGGAGCTAAGAAGGTATATGGAGGAGATATATGTGACGTCACTTGAAGTTTTTCCTACCCCCCCCCCGCCCGTTACAACGCCGCGGCCGCCATATTTGACCTGGGTAAGCTGCTTTTTTCCGTCTGCTACCGATCGTCGTCGTATTGAGGAAGCTCCTCGCGGTGCAAGTCAACTACGGTTAAAGTCAAACATGGCGGATATGAAAGAGGGGGACAGAACTGGTTTTTCGGCGTCAGGGCTCACCACGATGCTAGATTGATATGTCTCCTCCATATACCTTCTTAGCTCCATGGTTTTAACTTACAGGGCCGTTCAAAATATGCATACAGTTTTAAAAATGTCCAATTCTCGGTCTATTTTATTTTAGTTCCACATTTTTCCTTGACGAAAGATAAATAAAGGGTCGCCCTTCCGCCCGTTTGGAGTTTATCTGCGCCCTGCCGGGGGGCATATTTTTTTTGTTTCTTCAAAAGAAACAAAAAAAAGTGAGGGGGGGGGCTTGCACCCTCCCCCAATATACACCTTAAAATTTCGCTCATTTAATTTTCTACCATTTTTAACTTAAAAGTTTAAGCTACATGGCACCCCCAGAGCTGTGGACCCCCCCCCCCTGTCGATTACTCACCTAATTTTGCTTATTTCTTCACTTCATTTCAATCTTTAAAAGGTTATAACTTTCTTCTATAGGAGTTACAGTGATGTGAAAAATTCTAGTATAGCTAACCATTTCTTGCCGTTCTTTTTGCTATTCCAGTTTCCCGGTTTTTCCTATAGGACTTTTTTTTTGGGGGGGGGGGGCAGAGGGTTTTTTTTTCTCATTTCTTGATACAATATGTCTATTGAAAGCTTATGCTTCATACATTACAAATCTAGCATAAGAAATTTTCTCCCATCATTTCAGGTCACGTTACAAACCCATAATGTGTTAAAATTTTAATTTTTCAAACTTCAAAAAAAAAAAAAAAACATTGATACATATTAGCGAAATTGGGGTTCGAACCCGCAATCGTTTGATTGCAGACGCAATTTTTAAGCTTATTGGCCACCGAGTACTCAGCAGCGCTATTATTTCTTTAGATTGTCGTCTTTAAATTCGTAATATCTTTTGAATGGAATGTCCGATTTGAATAATTCAAAAAAGTAATCTACAGATATTGTAACAGGCATTAATACGAAATGATTTATTTGGATAAGGATTAAGGTATCGATAGTATGGTCTAATTTTGGTTGGTGTATTTATCGCGTTTTAAAATGTAAGAAAGTAGGTATAGTGAGTTAACTACAATAGCTGGATATATGGTATCGCGCGGTTTCTTTTTTATAGATATTAATACATTCTTTAATATTATAGAACCCTTTTTTATTCATTTAAAAGTATTTCCAGGCGATTCAAAATTATATATCCTAACGATTCAAAAAATACACACGTAATTGTTCAAGGTTTCACTTCTATCGGCACTCTCAGAGTGCCACTATTTTTTTTTTTTTTCATGTTCGCCCATCCTACCCCCCCCCCCCTTCCTCACCAATCTTAACTTACAGGTTCGTTCAAATTATGACTTCGATTTCAAAAAAGTCTAATCCTCGTTCTATTTTGTTATAAATCCATATTTTGAAACCTCAACAAAAGATACATTTGGGCCGGGGTCGCCCTTCTGTCCGTTTGGGATTTACCTTCCCCCCCCCGGGTGGGGGGCATATTTTTTGTTTCTTTCACACCCTCTCATGTAAGATATCGTTATAGAGCTTTTATCTCCTCTTTTTTCTGTTACTACCCCTCTCTCCACCTAGTTACATGCTCTTGGCACTTTTTATAGTTTCAAAGAGTGCATGTTCCCCGCGGGCCACCCCATGAATTCAACACTAAGTTAAACACTATATTTTTGTTTAGAAGCTCAGTTATTTGGGTTATTAGTTAATTATGTTTTTTTTTTTTTCAAGTTCATCCGTTCTAATTCCTCGCCCCCCCTCCCCTTCCTCGCCAATCTTTACTAAATGGGCCTTTCAAAGTATGCATGCAATTTTTAAAATGTCCAATTCTCGTTCTATTTTATTGTAAATCCTCATTTTGAAACTTCGACAAAAGATACATTTGGGCTATGGTCGCCTTTCCGTCAAGAGTGAGGTTTACCTGCCCCCTTGGGAATGGGGCATATTTTTTGTTCTTTCAAACTATCTCGTGTAACATTTGGTTGGCATTAGAAAAAAAAAAAAATTGTTTATACTCCTTGTTCCCCATCCTAGTTACACGTTCTTGGCACTCTTTATACTCGGTTTAATGCCAAGTTACTCAGAGTTGTTATTAGTTGAGTTATGTCTCTCAAATTTGTCAAAGTTTTTGTGTAAGTGACAACCATAAGTGACAATCATTTTAAAATTTAAAATTCTTATTATCCGACTCTAAAATCTGCAATAGCTTAATTCTATGCCTCCCTAAATGGGGATTGGGGGGGGGGAGACGGTAATTACGGTCCTGCTGATTGTCTAAGTTTGGGAATTAGTAATTTGGATCTTCTCTGTATAAACCTGAATATCGAAATATCGATTCTAGTATCGATTCTAGAACTGAGAAATCGATTCTTATTATGATCGATGTTGTTTTATACGATATCGATTTTAATCGATTCTCAAAATTTCCAGAATCGCCCATCACTAGTGGTATGGTAGGTGTGATTATAACTATCTAAAAATTGATCCAATACATCAATATATCGATAAGTGTGTCGCATTGTAAAATATTTCCACATTTTAGTTTTCAGAGTGCGGTTAAATCTTTCCACTACACAAGCTTTCGTATTGTTAAAAGTCCTAAAAAATCGAACACCTTGTTGCTTCAGAAACTTCTGTAAACGAGAATTTAAAAATTCTTTACCTGCGTCAGTATTCAAGTACTTTGGTTTCCTTGTTCGAAAAATGGATTCAAACACTGCTACTATATCTTCAGCACATTTCGATTTCAAAGGGTAAGCCCATGCATACTTAGATAAAATATCAATACATGTTAAAATGTAACGAAACCCGTCATTAAATTTCTGTAAAGAAGTTAAATCTACCAAATCCGCTTGCCACTGCTGATCTATAGAATACAGAATCTCTCGATTTGTTTGAAATTTTCTGCGTACAGGTTTATGAAGAGTGTAAGCATCAACTCCTTCTAACCAAGATTTAATTTTTTTCTTAGATACCTTACCGTGAACTGCTCGATGAAGAGCGTCCACTCCTCCAAAACTAGCAATTTGACTTGGATCCTGATAACTTTTCTCCATAATATGATATTAATGAGGGAAATTCTCTGTATCGTTAAAATTTAATATAAAATCTACTGCTAGTCTATCAACTTTAGTAAAAATATAAACAAGTGAAAAAACAGTGCACATCAATATGTAAACACATAAAGCACTAATCACTTCGATGTTTAACATCCTTTTAAAAATAACATCGAAAAACATAGATTTATATAGTTTTAGAAATGATTGTTTACAGGGGTAATGGCCGTTTCAGGGAGAGAATGGTCGTTTAGGAGAGGAAATGTCAGTTAAAGAGAGGTACTACCCGAGTTGAGATGTGATTGATAATATTTTTGAATAGGGAAGGTCGTTCACCTCTCTGTTACAATACAATGTTCCTTTTTTCCGCTAGGGAGCATTCGTGTAGGGGTATGCGCAGGGGGCACCGCAGGAGGGACCAGGAGGGATGGTGGCGGGACGGTGGTGGCGGTGGGACAGCTGCAGGGACGGTGGTGGCGGTGGCACGGTGCCACAGTACCACCGCCGGCTGAGCTTAAACCCTCCTTTTCCTACTACTTGGGTCATTCCAGCTTCAAGTATTTCCGAAGAGAACAAAGGGATCCGTTATCTAGTAAAGGGGACCGTTGTCTAGTTGTTATTTCTGATCTATGAGATACCTCAATGAATGTCACTGTATCTCTGAACTGAACAAATGTAACGTATGCGCATGCGCTTGAAATGAAGATGGCCACAAGAGCCAATCAGTAAAAGCAAAGCTTTACAGCCAATGAGAGTAAGTGGTTGTTCCTGTATCTAACCCGATCAAGTTGAAAACTCTCCTGAGATATCTTAGCTATCCATAGTGTGAACAGGGTATTAGGTAAGTTTTTCAATGTGAACAGGCATCCAATTCCGGGAAGGTCCACTTCAAACACGGCGATCTTAAGATATCTTATGTTTGTAATGTGAATAGGTAATCCAGGCATTTTGTAAAAAATAAATGCAAGTTTTGGTGTAGTTTTGATTTTTGGTTCCTTTTATGTTTTTTGGTCGCTGAACACGAATCTGGCATTATCCAACAAGATTTCTCGCCGGAAACACTTTTTTTGGCAAAAAACGTGGCTTTTTTTCGTTTTTTCTAAGTAACTTCAAAATTATGCATTTTACATAAAAGTCATCCATACATAAATTAAAGAGCACAAAATTTCCTACATTTTATGTATTATTTTTTTTTCTCTGATCAATGGTTTAGCTGTGAGAGAGCCTCAAAAATGGGTGTGAAAATCAAAAAATTCTGAAAAACGTGAATTACAGCACCGTACGTCGATGAAGCATGAAAAACAACCATTTTACGCAAATTTTCCCCACTTAATAATACTAAATATATTATTATTGACTATATTTTATTAATATGATGTTCATTGTTTTTTTTTCATAACTAAAAAATAAATAAAGATGAGTATATCTGCGATCAAAATCTTCATTTGCTATTACAAAATAATAATAGTAGGGTAACACCCCCAGTAATTGGCATGCACCAGTGATTGGCACATTTTACAAACATGTCCTAAAATAAGATTTATATCCAGTCTTTTAAAAATTCAAGACCATATATCAGTTATATGCTCATTTACGTTAAAGATTATAACTTTGATTTATTTTACAAGATGACAATAGAGCCTAGGAAAGAGAAACAATTATGGCATGTATCAAATTAGCCATTTTTGTTGCAAATTCTTCTTCTTTCGCTTAAGGAAGGCATGCTTTTCAATTCATTATTATCCGATTTATAATATATTTTAAATTTTAATTGACAACAGTTTTGTTTAGTTAAAAAGGGTTACTTTAATTGTGTAAAAGTATTTTCGACACAAATATTTGGATTTCTGAATTAATGGTAGATGCCAATTAATGGTGCTTCAATTTTGCTAGTTCCAAGTAATTGGCACTTATTCCAATTACAAGGAATTCGCAAGGAATTTGAGATTAAACCATTTATTTTGGAAGTACTTTTAAAATTATAGACTAATTTTGTTTATCCTTTGTTTTTATTCGAAAATATAAATTTTATCAGTAATTAGAATCCATTAAAGCTTCATATGACAATTACTGGGGACAGCATGACAATTACTGGGTATTAACGTAAGTATATTGTATTGTTTTAAAGTGTTCACATTTCAGACTAATATGCTGATTTCTTACTCTCAAAAACCTGAAAATATGGCACTTTCATCTACAATAAATTCATTTAAAGCGATAAAAACCCAATGCAAAATGTAAAGTTTTTTTTTAATATAAACATATGCCAATTACTGGATCACAAGGTGTCATACATTGGTGCTCTAGGTGCCAATTACTGGTGATTTCAGCAACTTTTTATAAATATATTTTTTATAAAAATACTTTTTCAATTTTTTTTGCTTTTAGTGGGCAAAATAGATGCACAGATATGCATTCTTTGATTTAAAAATATTTCCAAGTAAATAGCTTATTTCTTTGTAATAAAAATTTAAGTAAGTTTAACGACAAATTCTTAATGTGCCAATTACTGGGGGTGTTACCCTAATAATTTCTTAATTTGACTTTTAAATAATGTAAAAACAACTAAAGCAGGCTTTAACTGATCCCATCTGCACTTTCCCCCTTGATTGAAGGGGTGCAATTGTGAAATAACGTTGGTCAAGCGTCCACCCCCGCATCCCATATCCACGTTCAGTAGAATACTACCCCCCCCCCCCCTTCCTCACCAGTCTCGCCTCTGTTAGAAATATGCATCGCACAGATCACTAGCTTATCAGGAGGACACAGTTTTCATATGCAACTGCATACTTATAATTTAATAATTCGCTGTTTTTGTCTCCGTGAGTAAAGTGAACATCTAAAGTGATGTTGCGCGATGTCGCTGTGTTTTATTTGTGACTCTCCTTTAGAAGAAAGTGAAAGCTAGTCGAGGTTTTGCAGCGTTAATCAAGGCAAGTACAGAAAGAAAGGATGGAAAGGCAGTTTTCTTAAAGAGGAAAACCTCAGTAGATGTGCATTTTAAGTGTAGAAAAGCATGCGTAAATGAACGGACGATTACTGCTTATGTGAAGAAGGTTGAGGAACAAAGTCCTAGCACTTCTCAAATTTTAAGATCATCAACTCCTCAGTTTAATTTTCGAACTAATTGTTTTACATTTGGACTATGCATTTCGGAAGAGTTCATTGCAACACAAGCAAAAAATCCACCAAGCGAACGAAATACTGTGCGACATATGGGATTCAAAGGTACAATTCTGAAAAAGCAGCAAGAGCTCGCAATGATGATTATGGGCAGGCTACAATTCAGCGCATCGAACCAGTGAATGATTTGATCGCAGCAGATGCTCAATACCACATCAAATGTTTTAAATATATTTATGGGGGGCCGAAGGTCCAAGAACAGAAGAAACATTGTCCATTTGCCGAGGCAATCGACAGAGCAATGCAAAGTATACACGATTACCTTGAAAATCAAGATGGCGAGTGTCAATTCTCCATGGAAGAGCTAATGAAACAGGTTACAGGGAATTATCAACCTGATACGAGAACTGTAAAGTTTAACCTCATTGAGAGATATGGAGACGACATACTGATCACAAAGAATCAGAAAAAAAGTCCATTGTGTGTTTCAAGAATATAGAAGGGAAGATATTGACTAATGCATGGTATCAGCAAATATGTAAATCTGATCGAGATGAGAGGCTGCGAGTGGTTGAAGCTTGAAGCAGCAGCATAAATTATTTACGAAGATATCAGATAGAATATTTGCTTCGGGAAACTGCAAGAACATCGCAGTTGTGTGTCAAGACGAAGAGAATGAGCTAGCCTTTGAAGTCGATCTAGAAATGGACTGCCCACACAATGAATTAGAGGACACAATGGAAGAGGAAATAGTCATGCGCAAGGTATCAAATATTTACTATTAAAAAATCTTTTTTTTATAATATTCATAGTTATAAAAACACCCACTAATTCCATTCGTCTATTTTCTATTTTGTAAACCTCGGTGAAAAGCAGGGACCCTCAAATAAAAGAAAGCGGAAATAGTACTTTGTTTTTTAAGTAAATGTACTTACTAATGTACATAATTATTTATAATTAAATAATAATTCATAATGAGTCGTCGTTTTTATTGTTAGCAACTTCATTGTAAAATATAGTCGATTATAATATCTTCTATATCATTAATCTCTGCGAAAAATGGTCATTTTTCATGTTAAATCTATGTACAGTGCCATAATTCCTATTTTCCGGGTGTTTTTAATTTTCACACCCACATTTTGAGCTTCTAGAACTTTAAGAACTGGAATTCGTGTCAGCTTTTATATGTTAAGGCCTGTTTTAGTTATTTTATTTACATTGTTTAAAAGTCAAATTAAGGAATTATTACTATTATTATTTTGTAATAGCAAATGAAGATTTTGATCACAAATATGCTCATTTTTATTTATTTTTTAGTTATGAAAGAAACAATGAACATCAGATTAATAAAATATCGTCAATAATAATATATTTAGTATTATTAAGTGGGGAAAATTTGCGTAAAATGGTTGTTTTTCATGTTTCATCGACGTACGGTGCTGTAATTCACGTTTTTCAGAATTTTTTGATTTTCACACCCATTTTTGCGGCTCTCTCACGGCTAAACCATTGATCAGAGAAAAAAAAAATTAATGCATAAAATGTAGGAAATTTTGTGCTCTTTAATTTATGTATTGATGATTTTTATGTAAAATGCATAATGGACTCTATTCTGGTGACGTCAATATCACGTGCTTTGGGGAAATATTCCCCACATAATAGCCATTAATTATACAACTACTCGTTTCCCAAGTCGTGGTTGTATGCCGTAGAATAGTAACGGAATTTATTTTTATGATGTGAGGTCACGTGTTTTGGGGAAAGATTGCCGAAATCACAGCCTCGAACCCAAACGGAGAATAGGGTCCATTTTGAAGTTATTTAGAAAAAACGAAAAAAGGCCACGTTTTTTGCCAAAAAAACGCGTTTCCGGGGAGCAATTTTGTTGGATAATGCCAGATTCGTGTTCGGCGACCCAAAAAACATAAAGGGTACCAAAAATCAAAACTACACCAAAACTTGCATTTATTTGTCCTTTTTGAGCACTTAATGCCTGGACTAATACCCTGTTCACACTACGGATATTTAAGATATCTCAGGCCTGGAACTCTCTCAGAGAGTTCTACAAACTCTCTCAGAGAGTTTCAACTCTCTCGAGCTAGATACAGGAATAACCACCTACTCTCATTGGCTACAAAGCTTTGCTTTTACTGATTGGCTGTTGTGGCCGTCTTTATTTCAAGCGCATGCGCATACGCTACATTTGTTCAGTTCAGAGATACAGCGACATTCGCTGAGATATCTTAGGTAAATTTTTCAATGTGAACAGGCAGGGCCCGATTATGATTAATTGGGGCCCTGGGCAAAGATAAATTAGGGGGCCCCTTTCTAATCATTCCAACGTTATTCAAATAGAAATGATGGTCACTGATATTTGTATATGTAAAGCATAAACATATTTTAGCACCTTGGATATAAATAGAAAAAAATTCTTAGCTCCGTCAAATCTAAATTAAATATCTAAATAAATAGAAGTACATTTTTTCCCCTTTGTACAGAATAAAACTCTTTTTTTAACTTTAGCAATTTGTTGTATTTACTTTAAGATGAATTTAATAACTTCAGATTATGGAAGAATTGAAATTTGAAAAAGAAAGTAAATGTTTTACAATTTAATGTATAGATTTGGGGGCCCCTTAAGGCCTGGGGCCCATGGGCAAAGTCCCGATTTGCCCATGCGGTAATAAGGGCATGTGAACAGGCATCCAATTCCGGGAGGGTCCACTTCAAACACGGCGATCTTAAGATAGCTTAAGTTTGTGGTGTGAACAGGGTATAAGGGTATAACGAAATAGAGCACGGGCACGGTTGCAAGTAAACTGTCATTTTCGCTGTTTGGGTGGCAGAAACTTCGCCGTTCCTTGTTTGTCGTCGTTTAAATCCATAGCAATCTTCCCGATATCATGACTTTTTCGTCCAATCATGATTATTTTTTGGAAAAATATAGTCCTGTCTGGCTAGGCTTAACCTTTTTCTAATGTTTCATTCACCCTCTGCCCCCCCCCCCCCCCCGATATATAAAAAAAATAAACATTTATTGTTGATCTATACAGTTTAAAAATTCTGTTCCGTTTACGGCTTTCTACTGATAATAAATCAATAATGAATAAAGCAAATTAGGTTTCTTCCGTCAAAAATTACACTTTCCGCCCTTTGCTCCCCCCCTCCTCTGATCATATACAGTTTCATATTTTTAAAACTCTTTATTTTTTTTTAAATAAAATTTGTCGCATTTATTTCTGACTTATCACAATAAATAAATAATAATTTAGATTATCTCCAGCTTATCCGAAATATGTATGCTTCCATTCTTAGCCCCCCCCCCCCCATTCCCATCATGCAAATAAGTTTTTTTTTAATTTCTATAAAAAAAAAATTCTACTATTTTTTTCTCTTTCCAGAGACAAAAAATAATCAAATATATCAATACAAATATATCGATTTTTTATCATCTCTTTTATTCCGAAAAAAATTCTTCCCTCTGCCCCCCCCCCTCCAGCAGAATGAATTTTAAAACTTTGAAATTCTTCATTTGAAAAGAAAACTGGTATATTTGTTGCTCACTAATAAGAATAAATAAATAATGATTAAATCACTTCCTAACATTCCGAACTTACGCTTCACCATGTAGCCCCCCCCCCCTTCCGGAATACAAAGGAGTTTTTTTTATCTTTATTTTACATAAAAAATCTTTTCAATTTATTGTTCCGTAGTCACAAAAATAATTAATCATATAACTTATACTCTGTTTCTAAAATTCTCATCCAGTCTTCTCTTTGCCCTCCCCCTCCCTCCCAGTTTGCTGATTGTCAAATATTTAAAAATAGTTATTTAAAAATATTGATTTAAAAAATATTTATTTTTAAAAATATTTATTTAAAAAAATGCCAGACCTGTGTGCCATTAATACATGAAAAATAATCTTAATTATCGTTAACCTACAATCATTTACGCTCCCCCCCCCTTTTGATACAAATATATTTGTATGCTAGTAGGAAAGATTGAGAAGCATAAATTGTGATTTCTTAGGTTTTAAAGTTAAAATCTTTAAGTTATTTTTATTTCTATGTAAAAAAAAAACTACTACTAATAATAATAATATTTTTTTGTTTGTTGTTCTATAACGACAATAGAGAAATAATTAGTAATATAAATAATCCCCATTACTGAAATTTCCGTTTCCCTTTCTTCTCATATCCTCCATATAATATTCAAAATTTCAATGAAAAGCGTATTCGTTGATATCTAATAACTATAAATATCTCCTTTCTCCTCGCCCCACCCAAAAAATAATAATTCTGCCCCCTCGTGTGTTTTGCTACAGCACACTACAAAAAAAGTGCATTAATAACTCTAAAATAAAGTTTGTTAATATCTCAAAGTAATGATATTTGTACGAGAAGTCTGTGGTAATTGCAGTGGAAAAGGAATCGTTTTTGCCACCCAAACAAGCGAGCAGCTGAAGCGTGACGTCACATGCGCGTGCTCTATTCTATGGTAGGGCTCCTATAGGGAAAGGGCAGCTGACGTCACTGTGGACGAATTACTGTGGATAAGGGAGAAAAACCAGTCCGTTCTTTAACGACTGACACTGCACGGATGAACTCCGGGAATTTGATTGGTCTAAGTTTGCCATTGCATAAGTAAGTATGATATGATTGGGCTACGTTGTCAAGATGATTCCTACAATGATCGCTATGACAAAAAATGTAGCGGTAGATTGGTTGACAGAAGTGTTTGTTTGTAAACATGCCCTTTCCTTATAACACAGGCTGAATCGTCAAGCATCTTGTTTCCCAGTTACCGTTTGTTTCCCATTGATTCCTATGGGGCGAGAAACGTTTGAATGACTTTATAGCTACAAAATCGTTAAAAATGGACGGTTGTTTAGCAGAAAATTATTCCGACCTGTTCAGGAATGGATTTAGAGTATTTAAATTCCATATAAATGAAATTAAGGGGAATAATTTGTGTATAAATACTTAAAAGAATAGATCTGGATTGGAAAACTTCGCCAAATATCGCGCCAACCTAATCACTTGTATACAACAAACCGGTTCTTCGAAGCCGGCAAGTGAGAAAAGAAAAGACAAGAATTTCCTCGTTCCGTCATTTATGGAATTTTCGCCTCACCATCTGCGCGATAAGGCGCCAAATCAGGCAACCGTTTTGAAAACTTAATGGAGGTGTGATTCAGCCCGATATATAGGAGCCTTATTCTATGGACGCTATTCTGGTGACGTCAAAGTCACGTGCTTTGGGGAAACATTCCCCCACATCATAGCCATTAATTATGCAACGACTCGTTTCCCAACTCGTGGTTGTATGCCGTAGGATAGTAACGGAACATATTTTTTCGAAGTTCGAAGAAATTTTTTGAAGTCACGTGTTTTGGGGAAACATTGCCGAAATCACAGCCTCGAACTCAAACGGGTCCATTGCGCTCCAAACCGATATCGCATAAACAGCAAACTGCACATGCGTGTGGACTGGAATGAAATTCTTTCTCTTACCGAGGTTGCTATATGTCGTCAAACTGAATTGGCGATTACTATTTGGGGTTCGAAAATATAATACAGATAATCTAAATTGCTAATTAACAACATCAATAACAAAATTATTAGTAGATTTACAGAATCGTTTTAAGAAATGAGATTTTCTTTTGATATTTCATTTCTTTGTTAATCTTGCAACTTAAATCTCCGATATTAATTTATAATATATTTTAAATCTATTTCCGGTTTAATCATATTAATATATTTAAATAGTTTATTGAAGTATGTTATACTTTATAATATTTATTTTTTTATCATTATTAACTTATTGGAATTAAATAGCATCAAATGATAATATTGTTGTAGCATCAATGCAAATAAAAAAAGAGATAATATTTATAGCAAATATTAATCTATTGGGTTGTTCGGAAAGTCCTTTCCGTTTGGGAAAATCAATTTGTACCGGAAAATTCTGTTATTTAATTATTAGATATTGTTTTCGATGTCTAATATTTAGATATTAATGGACAAAATTTTCCGGTACGAATTGATTTTCCCAAACGGAAATGACTTCCCGAACGACCCAATATATTAGATAAATAAATTTATAATATCTTATTTATAACATTAAAATATATGTTAGTGATATATTTTATAATAAATACTATAAAATATAAAAATAATAATAATTTACGAATTATTATACAATGATTATTTTTTTTATTAACTGTTCGATAAATTTTAAAGCATTTTGTAAAAAAAATAGAAGCTGATTTGCAATATTTAAATAAATAAATAAATATTATCATTAAATGATTACTTGAGTGTTTATTTTTATAATATTTTAGTATTTATTTATTATCAATTTTAAATATTATATATTTTTTCATTATAAATAAAATAGATGTAATTGATAATAAATATTATTTTCTTTATTATCTGAAGAGGATAATATTTTATAAATAAATATCATAAATTATCATTAATTTTAAATGAAATATTGATATGTAAAACTTCATTTATTGAAACATATGGATATTATTGCATTGCTGATATAACCATAATTTGATAATGATCTAAGTTATTATTGTATTATTATTTTTATCAATAATAAATTAACAAATACGATAATTATATATTTATATTATATATATATATATATATATATATATATATATATATATATATATATATATATATATATATATATATATATATATATATATATATATATATACATTATCTATAAATTACTGACACATTTAATTTTATAATATGACAACAACAATTATTTGATAATTATTTATTACAAAATATAATAATTTATCTTTATCAAATATTCTATTATTTTATATTTAAATATGCTATAATAATTATTTAAAAATTGTATGAAAATTATGAAATATTTTACTATTACTAAATTATTTGATAATAAAATATTAAATCTAATTAGCTAGCTGGAATACCTAGACACTGCTTATTTATTAATTATAAATATTTAATTATCTAACTTAAATTGATAATGGTACAACTAAAAAACTATTTTAAATTTAAAAAAATGTTCTTAATAATAATCTATATTTGCAAAGTCATTTTTATTTTTGATAGATGCAATAAAGGCAAAGACAGAAAGTTGAATTAAAATCAAAACATCAGAAAAGTTTTTAGAAAATCAAAATAAATATATTTTATGATTTTGAAAAAGCAAATAAAATCAAAACTGAAATATTTACATACATAAAAAGTGAAAAATAAAGAAAGTAAATTTTACAGTGCTGCCATCTATGTGCAATTAATTTAAACGAATTTATTAAAATAATTTTAATTATCTGAATAGATATTATAACTAAATTTTAAAAAAAAACATTTTCAAGAAGTTGTATTTAAAAAGGAAGACCATAGTAATAATAATCAAGAAAAAATGTATTTGATATTTAATAAAATATTAAACAAGCTCGAAAATAATAATGCATTATTAAATTTGTAAAAATCATACATTATTACTATGACGAATATTTTCGTTCATATTTTAAAGATTGGAAGTTAAAGTTTATTAACTGCTTAAGACATATGAAGATCAGCCGTGACAATTAAAATTACATTGCGTAAAATAGCAATAACTCAAGTAGGAGAGACTCAAGACCAAGATCTGACTATGTATGTGGCATTTATTGATGAAAATTAAAAGAGTATTACACTCTTACGGGGTGACCCCCGGTAAACAGACAAATACTGGGATACTACATCTTAACAGCAGGACGGTCAGAGATTGAATGATTCGTGACATCTAATAAGGTAGCCAAAATGCGCCGAGCAAAAATGTGGTTGCCCTTAGATCATAATAACCCTATACGTATAGTTCATATAAGGAAAGTTTAAATTAAAAACGTGCCAACCGGACCGTTAATTTGGCGATTAATATATCAGCGTACAAATATGCATGCCAATACTGATTGCTGGGAAAAATATCTCTATATGCATAACACAGATGTCAGACGCCGATTTAATATAAACAGAGCGTTAGATTTTAAGCTGAAAAAGGAGTTGTAATGTCTATTAATTTTGAAAAGGAATTAAGTAAGTGACTGAGTAACTGCAAAAGAGCATATGCTTTTTAAAATATCTTTCAATGTACTCTTTGAACAAACGAAAGTATGCAGGCTCAGATAATGATTTTAGGATGAGAAAAGATTTGTTTTTGATTTATTTTATTAACGGCCTCGGATAAGCATGAAAACCTACGTAACTGCAATTTAAAGGAAAGAGAAAAGAGATAGATATATTCTTTTTTAGAAAGTAAAAAGGGAAGTTTTATTAATTTGAAATTGTGAAAGATAATTTAAATTTTAAACTTGAGAATTTAAATTTAAAAAGGGAGCTAATAATAATATGTGATGTCATATTGCTTTCGACATCACAATTACATTTTAATATATATATATATTATTTAAAATAAATTAAAGTTTCCTTAAAGATATATTATTTTGGCAACAGAATATACAAGATTTAAAATAAAATAATCATTCTTATTATTACCATAATGGAATAATATATATTTGCATTATAAAAGGAAGAATTTTTAAAAAAAATTTTAAATAAACATTTTTTATAATACATTTAAATTACTCATTGATATGCTTAATTGCAAAATTTAAATTTTTATCTGTTGAGTAATAAATAATTTCCTAACTGTGTTACTAATAAATATTAGAAAAGCACATGAAGCTATTTATGAAGCAGTGTTGTTTGTCAATAAAAATGAAATAATAATAACATAATATGGTATGAAAATGTCACACTTGATAAGATAAAAGCTCCAATATGATAACCCTGTACGTAAAATATTTCTAGCAGAGAGAATTTCAATCTAAGTCTACACGCATGCGCAGTTTGCTATTTATGCAATAGGAATTCGTTTAGGAACGGCGAAAATGCGCGCCAAACCTGTTTCTCCCGCCGATCCCACCAGCAATCAAGACCTTTTTCCCATGGAAGAAGGAATATAAACAGGAAGGAAAACGAAGCCTCTTTCCCATTAGGAGCAGGGTGATCGTCGATGCCACCGGATTTCTGTGAGGTTCACCTATATCCCAGCAGGGCCTGATTACTAACGGGGCACTCTCCCACCAGGAAAAAGAAATAAAGAATTTTTCCTTATTCATGACAGTGATCGTGCATGAAAAGGGCGTTTAAAGAAGACGAAAATTTCTATAAATTTTTTCTGGTGAGAGAGTGCCCCGTTAGTAATCAGGCTCTGTATCCCAGCATTCCCTGAGTAATTTGCAACTGTTTGGCGCATTTATCGCTTATTTGGCCTTTCTTACACTCGACGTCTTATGTGCTGATTTCTACGGCGAGAGGTAAAACACATGCCAAGTTATCGCCAGTCGAAAAAAATCGCCAAGGTTGCCGGCAGTTCAGGGTCACACTTGTCCCAGAATTCTCGGCTTGCCTCCGCTCGCCTCCGTTGACCGGTTTTCCTTCCCGTTTATATTCTTTGTTCCATGCTTTTTCCTCGCCTTTTTCGACTGCGTTACGTTCTTTTATTATGAGAATGAAAGCAGAAAATTGCCAAGAAGGGATCATCGCCAAAAAAGACACCCTTTTGGTTAGGAAAACTCTCGCCAAATCTCGGACATTCCGGTTTCAAGCATTCCCGAAGAGAACAAAGGGATCCGTTATCTAGTCATTCTTAATCTAAGGGGTGAACATTGTAAAATATTTGACCCTTTTGTTGCAGCGTCACTCCACCGCTTTTATAGAAAACGATAATTTCAGCGTATGATGAAGCATTCTGCTGGGTCAAAAATGAGATATTCTATAAAAGCGGGATAATGAGATATTCTATAAAGCATCGAAATTAACTCAATTAGGATGTTTTGATGATATTTTATAAAATGAGAGTGAAAATTTTAGATTATAAGCTGTAACAATTTTTAAATGATATGAAATGACAAATATTCTATGATAAAAATTTAGTTTTCATCAAAAAATGCTTGCAATATCATTTAAAAATAACACAGGTCTGCAATGGTTTTCCTCTTTGAAATCTGAGTAACGTTTTCTATAGTTTCTGATGTGCTGATTACGAGAAAAATAATAAAAAAAATCCATCACGTCAGGATTTTTTGATATTGAATATTTAAGATTTTGCTGAAAAATGTCTGAGCGTCTACATTTTAAAATTTATAAAACGTCATTAAGTTACTTCAGCTTAATTTTTATTGCATTTAATTAGTGTAAGGTGACATAGGTTTGGTTTATTTTTGTCGTCCGATTATCTACACTAATGGGATATAGGACCAGGGGGGAGTGCCCTTCGTGGGGGTCTTTCTAAGGGAACCTAACCCGTATTTACGCAAGGTTCGAAGAAAACCACGAAAGCTCCGAACGGTTAGGCCGACAGCCGCGATTGGGTTCGAACCCAGCACCTGCCGTCTACCAGTTGAGAGGTCTGAACCTCTCGGCCACTGGTGGGGCAGGTGACATAGAAATTACTTCAAAATAGTAATTTGTTAATTACTACATAATAAGTATAAGTAATTCACATTAACCATGTTGAAAACGGGTCATTTTGGCTTAATTTAGTAATGAGCTCATTAATACATAATGATTAGGTAATATAACCTAATTGCTGTAAATATTAGTTGAAAAAGGTGTAATAAAAATAAACCAAAGGGTTTTTGTATAAGTACTCGCACTGATTTAGAAAATTAACAGTTGAAGTGCGTATCTTGCAACATAACCTTTAAAATGTCATCGCGAAGCTGTTTATGGTGAAAAAACAACGAAACAGCATTACAGACTTTGTAAAAAATTTATTTTGGATACGTTTTAAGCCTGATTTAAAAAAATTAATGTCGGACGAAAAGTTTGATGAAAAACTTAATGATATCGAGTTGCAAGCATGGCAGTCATTTAAGGAAGTGGTGAAAAACTTTTTGGGGAACAATATAAGCTCCAACTATAAACAAATAGTGGCCAAAATGGTTACAAATTTTGGTGTAATGGGTTGTAATATGAGCATTAAACTTGATTTCTTAAATTCGCACATAGATTACTTCCCAGAAAATCTGGGAGCCGCTAGCGAAGAACAAGGCGAAAGATTTCACCAAGATTTGAAAGAGCTGGAAGTCCGGTATCAAGGAAGATAGAATACTAGCATGATGGCGGACTACAGCTGGTTGTTGAAGCGCGACGATCCAAACCAGAAATTTAAGCGAAAATCGTACAATCGAAGCTTCCAGGAAAAAAGGATCGGGTTCCACAAATAAAATTTACATGTAATTTAGATTAGTAATAAGTTATTATTATATTTTAGTTGTTTTTTATGTTAAAAGTAATGTAATTTTTTAAATATATATTTTTATGTGAAAACTTGTGTGTTTTTTTCTATCTTCTATCTGTATCTTTTTTGAAAAATCTGAAGTTGATGGAAAAAAACTAAGTACATATTCGTTATCAACGCACCAAAATACCCTAGAATCAGCTCTCAAATTCTAGAGAGGAAGTTATGACTTTCAATTTGCAGGCCTGTGTAATTTATAAAGTCCGTCTACACTGTAAAAAATTTGACTCTTTTGCTGCATCATCACTCCCTCGCTTTTATAGAATATCTCTCTTTTGACCTATGTGAATGCTCCATCTCCATAGGAAAGGGCATGTTTACAAACAAACACTTCTGTCAACCAATCTACCGCTACATTTTTTGCCATAGCGGTCATTGTAGAAATCATCTTGACGACGTAGCCCAATCATATCATACTTACTTTTACATTGGCAAACTTAGACCAATCAAATTCCAGGAGCTCATCCGTGCAGTGTCAGTCGTTAAAGAACGGACATGTTTTTCTCGGGAAGCGAAATATCTCACCACTCTGTACGATGTGGCGAGAAAATGCTTGGCGGGACTTCACGATTAGCGCCAATCAACTCCGCGCAACTTCTCGTGCGTAGGTCTGCTTGGAGTATTCCGAGTATTCGATGAGATTTGTTTTCTTCGTAAGAAAGTAGTTTCATTTTCATTATGACCAATGCATGCTTTGCTGAAGTTACGCAGTGAATTGTTCCAAATTTTCACTTGTAAAAGAGATTTCGATATAATAAGTACTAATTATGAGAAATAATTTTTTTTTTCTTTTTAAAGTTTGCAATAGTTAATTACTGTGTTAGTTTTCATAATAATGAATTCCAGTCTTATTTTTGCGTTAGTAGTTTAGTTTTGAATGTCGTTTTTTTCCCTCCTAATTTAAATAAAATTTGTATTTTTCTAAAAACCTTGCTTATTTTTTTTTCTTTTTAAAGTTGTTCTTTATTTGCAATAGTTAATTACTGTGTTAGTTTTCATAATAATGAATCCCAGTCTTATTTTTGCGTTAGTAGTTTAGTTTTGAAGGTCGTTTTTTTTCCCTCCTAATTTAAATAAAATTTGTATTTTTCTAAAAACCTTGCTTATTGACCAGACCAAATAATCATCCTATTTAAACAAAAGCGATAATTTATTTTATATTAAACGATATTTATTTGATTTCAGCGATATACCCTGCTCCTAATATAACTTTCTTGAAACAATCATTAAAATATCTATTTCTGTTTGACCTCACAAAAATTTTCGCCTCTGTCCCCTCCCCCCCCCTTATGCACACACAACCTTTGAAATTTTGAAAGTTAAGTTACAGTTAGTCATACATAAGTTTCATGCCATACTGAATTTTGAAAATAATTTTATACTATTATTATAGATATAAAGCATTGAAAATGAATAAATATGTGTCACACACGTTACAAAAATAGAATTATGGTGATTTAGTGACTTATAATAAAAACAGCCAATGTATATTTTGAAATTGGTTGTGCCATAATAAAAAAAAAAAAAAAAAAAAAAAAAAAAAAAAAAAAAAAAAAAAAAAAACCCTCTTAATAGCAAAATGAAAAATGAGTTTGTTACTACTGTTTATCATTATCTTATTTACAGTTATGAGTATTAACTTTTTCAGGCTGAATTTACATTTTTTATATGCTTTTTTGCATTGTTTTGTATATCGTTATAGTCAAGGGTTTAGTTGTAAAAATAACAGAAGATGTGTGCTGTAAGTAGAGGGTATGCGCTCAAGGCAGAGAGTATACCCTAGAGCAGAGATGGCGAACCTATTGCACGCGTGCCCCTTTTGGCATACGAAAAAATTTTGGCACGGCATTGCTTGTGGCTTTAAATCATAATAAAGTCAGATTACACAAAATCGCGACTGATCTTTATTAAATTCGATTAAACGAAAATTGAATAATTAATTTTATTCCAATCTTTTTTCCAATTCTGTTTTTTTTTTTTTTTTTTTTTTTTTTTTTTCCAAATAAAACAATATTTGAATACTATCGTCAAGAATTGCCCAATAAACATTATTAAGTTCCGATGTTAAAATTACGGCAATTTTGAATTTATTAAAAAAAAAAAAAAAATACGTTGACTGCGTTTGTCATTTTAGCAGTTGTTCTGATTATCTATGCTTTCGAGTCACTTTTTTCTCGAATGAACGATACCAAAACTCAAATTGTAAACACTTATCAGATCCGGTACAGTTTGCTTTTAAATTAACCTGATATTAAGTGACAACAATAGAAATTAAATTGCATTTAACATTTTTTATTATTGTCTAAAATATATTTATTTGCATAATTATTATAGTTTAATATGCACATGTAAATTCCGCATATTTTTTAGTACTTAATAGAAAAATTTATAAGTAATTTTAATTCATTATTTTTCCACCTACTAAATTTGTTTTTTAATTGGCACGTCATGGTTCATGTAAAATAATTTTTTGATAATATTTGGCATGCTGCAACAAAAAGGTTCGCCAACCCTGCCCTAGAGTATGCATATTATATATTTCTGAAGAAACAGGGGGTATAGACGTGTTTCTTTAAAAAATCCAGAAGGTATACGGCGTATACCCCCATATACTCTCCACTACATCCTTTAGAGTTGAATTCAGGGGGTGGCCTGGGGGGAATATTCCCCCCCCCCCCTCAGAGCAATAAAATGTCCTCCCCCCGAAAAATTTGAAATTTTGTGTTTCTCATAATCCTCATGAACATATCTGCCACATGTGATGCATGGCTGCATGTTTGAAAAAGCATCAATACTACAAAAACAGCAGTACCAGCTCTCCTTTGTTGAGGAAGTCATACCATTGGTACCTACGATTTCGCCGACAGATATCCTACTGGGGGGGGGGGGGGCTTCTTTTTATTTTTCTGCAAGGGTTTTTTGGAGGAAGGTTTTTGGGAGATTGTTCAAATGGCAACTTGTTGAACAAAGATTTTACCACTTGATGCCTTTTCAATTTATTGCTTGGCAACATTGAATTTTCTTCTTTCTTACAGTTGTAGTCGATGGGGTCATAAGCTGTCCATATTGGGAACCGGGCGTAGTTTTACTAAATCTTTTAACAAATGAAAAAGGAAAATATTTTTAAGTAAAATATGCACTAGCAATCGAAAATGTGTTTTATTAGCTTTCTAAAATACTCCACTTTTCAACATGTAATGTAATTTTATCATATCTAATAAGAGTTTAAGATTACAAGTAATTAAGATCAGCACATCTCGAAACAACAAGTTTCCTCCTAAATGGCGAACAACGCGTTTTTTTACACTTTCAAGTCTTAATTATCTTTTCAACTGCTTTTCTTCGCGAAAATGTTGAGCCATCTCTCGATCAAAATTATTACCTTTAAAAATATTAGGGGTGTACATATAGGGTACAAATACCTTATAAATAAAGAGTCGAATTAAAAATCACGTCATTATTTGAAACGTTTACTGTGTTTAATATCAAGCGAATGTGGCATTTACGATCACCCATTATTGGCATTTAATCATATAATTTGATGATAGTTCTTTGGTTGACGGAATAATCAAGTAGTATCGCTTGCATGTATCACTTATCAGAACTGTAACAAAAATTATTCACTAAAAATTAATTAGAAGTATGCACTATTCTATTCATAGAAATGAATAGAATAGTGTACTTTCTATGTACTGTTTTATGTACTTTTTGTGAAAGTTGCTGCTCAGATTCTGAAATATTTTTATTTGAAATAAAGTCCCCAGTTATTCGTAGTAAGAAAAATATCAAGATAACTGTTAGAAATATTACAACTGATTTTTTTCAAAAAATATCAATATTTTAATAGCATTAAAGCTATTTCATAAGCAAAAGCCCAATATAATATATTTAATTATAATTAGAAGAAAATAAAGGGGTAGGGATGGGGATATACTAACCCCTACTGTGACATCCATCAAAACAACAATCTAATATAATTATTCATGTCTTAATTATTGCATATTAAATATTATAAGGATAAGATGGGGGCAAACATGATTAAATTATTTTAAAAAGGTAAGAACACTTAAAGTGACATTTAATAATCCAAAACAAAATAATATGAATATCTATATTTTAATTATTAAACATTAAAATCTCACAAGATTTTAACAGAAAAAATATTGCTCAAAAATACATTTTTGAGCGATGGGAAAATGACAATCTTTATAACTATTCTCTAATAATATACTGTTACTTTTATTTACTGTATACCAATAATACATTCATATTTTAATTATAATACCTTTATATTACAGTTAGTCCTTGAACCAAATAATTGATTTAATGCTTGTTAATTATAAGCGTGATTTTAATCTTTTTAACCCCTCCCCCGTCTTAACCAAAAAAAAAAAAAAAAATGAGACAATGAAATCAGTAAAATCTTCGACTTTTTAATCTTATTCAAAAATGCCTTTTAATAATTAAGATAATAAAAGTTCATAATGAATTGGAGAGTCTAAAAATTAAAGTAATCTCTAAATTTAATAAAAAAATCAATGTGATTTTTTTTATTGATCGACACATATAAATATTGAGTTATATATAGTATATAAAATCCATAGCTCGTTAAATAATGAATTTCAAAAAAACAATGTAACTTAATATTTTTAAACTTCATTACTTTTCAATAAAATAAATCCATTTACATAGAATTGGAGTTGGTTTTCACTTTTATTATTTAAATTTGTTGTTATTTTACATTTCCGATGCAAAATTTGTAATCAGCTTTGTGAAATCTTTCTGTGTACGTATTTTTTATCAACAATTATTCAAAGTTTTGTGAACTGTAAAATATATTCATAGCATTAATTGCGGTGTAAATATGCAGAAAAAATCTTTCCTATTTGCTGTTCATTCTTCGCGCGATCAAATTAAACAGGACTGCTACACACTTCCTAAGCGAGGAAACCCTCTTAAAGTATTCATATCACAAATCCAGAAGTACCGCCAAGCATTTTCTCGCCACATCGTACAGAGTGGTGAGGTTTTTCGCTTCCCGTTTTTCTCGCTTATCCACAGTAATCCATCCACAGTGACGTCAGCTGCCCTTTCCTTATAAGGTGAAGTAATCGTTTTCTATGAAAGCGGGGGAGTGACAAAGCAGCAAAAGGGTCAAATTTTTTACTGTGTAGAGAAAATCTCAATAAATTAAATCCCCCCCCCCTCCGAGCACACACAGACCATCATTTAAATTCATAAAATTACGAAAAATTAATATTATTCCAGAAAAAGTCTAAAACTATAAAAAGAAAAAACTTTTTCTAAAAAAAATTTCAGTATAAATACAAGAAAATTAAATGTTTATAAGTTGAATGTAAAAAGAATTTAATGTTTTAGCATTAAAAAAAGAAAGAAAAAGAAATCCACAAACATTTTTTAAGTCGCTTTAGGTCCTATGCCCATAAATAAATATAAAATTGAAATATTTATCTATTAATAATAAATTAATCTGTTTATAACCCGTTATGTCCCGTAGGTACATTAAAGCATCATTAAAATAACTTGTTATAAAACTCATTTAATACATCGATTAGTAGTTATACCGTTTAAAATGAGTTATAGATAATTTACATTATCTTGTTCCAAAAACACTATTGGTTGCACATAACAAAAATATTTTTAAAGCGATAATTAATTTTACTTTGCATCTATACAACTTTGAAATATTGGGAGGGTGGGGGGACAAAAGTTTCAGTTCGGAAATATTTCTATAGTTCTAGAATAACAAATTATAGTAATACATGTTCGAATTCTACAAAATACTAAAAAAATAATATTAAATAAATTAATGAAAGATTTTAATAAAGTTATAAATATTGCACAAAATCGCTATAAATTCAAATTTAATTAATTAGTTTAGACAAAAATTTTCTAAAATTTATTAAATGATTGTGCAAATTTGAAAATCAGGAAAATGCTTTAGAATATGAAATTTTAATAAATTCATAAAAAACATAAAGGGTTAACATTCTTTTATAGACATTCAATGTTTATCTTAAAAATCATGCCTAGCTTCATGGCTGAAATTAAAGTCCATTACAATGACATAATTTGGCGTGAACTCCAATTATGAAAATTTTCTTAGTTTGATTTACGATCAGAAAAACATGAATTAGTGCATTTATTTTAAAAATCACAATTTTATCTCTGTTTCTTTTTAAACATATGTAACATGAAAAAAAAGAATAATTTAAACTGTCTATCCAAGAAGTCTAAATTGTATTTTGAAACATATATTCATAAATCAATTAATTATTTCAATAATTATTGATAAAAGTAGATTTAAAAAAAATGTATATTACATTCTTTATTTTCTTTTTTGCATTTTAATACCGTAATTTATGGAATAAACGCCGCGGCGTTTACGAGTTTAAAAGTTGAAATTTTCATACATGCGGCGTTTACACCAGGGCGGCGTTTACGAAAATTTTGAGCAAATTATTCAGTGTTTCAAAAGAAAAAAAATCACTTTTTTTTCCTTCCTTTTTTTTCCGTGATCGCGATGTTACCGATCGTAAATCAACAAATGCAATGCATCATGAGTCACCCTTTTCCAAGAAATACGGTGACAGGAGTAAGCAGGAAGGGACAATAGATGCTTGCTTTTATTGCACTTCATTGTAGAAACTAAGTATTGGAAAGCCAGTTTTTCTGAATTTCAATATTTAAATGTCTCTTTTGTTGATATATTTTAGTTCAGTCACGAAAACTACAGTATTTTCCATCCGATATTTTCGTTCCCCTGTTAATGCAAGATTTTCCAGTTCTCATTCTTATGATGACTTGCATATTTTTAAAATTTTTTTTATTATTTATCCAGGGGCGTGCGAAGAAAAAATTGTGCCCAGGGCAAAGTTAGAACTTGGCGCCCCCTTCTCCCAATTTTTTCTTGCAATAGGCAAAAAAAGACGTTGGTGGTATAAATTTAGCGCCCCTTAAATTTCCGCGCCCGGGACGCCCCCCCCCCTTCGCCGGGGGCGTACGAAGAAAAAACTGCTCCCAGGGCAAAATTTCAATTTGACGCCCCCTTTCCTCCCAACTTGATGCTAAACCCTCGAAAATGACGTTGTTGGTGTAAATTTGGCGCCCCTTTAATTTTTGCGTCCGGGGGGATCGCCCACTTGCCTCCCCCCCTTTCGCACGGCTCTGTATTATCCAACCATAAGTGCGAGATTTTGTAATTTCCGTTCTTATGACAACCGATAACCCATATTTATTGGTACACTTTAAGACATATTTCATAAACGTTTGGAGAAAAAATGTTCCAAAAAGTTAAAAAAAAATTCCAATAAAGGAAAAAATGAGAAATTATTTGAATTCTATTCTTTTTATATTTAAAAGGACCCCGTGAATGTGTCATCAAAACCGCGATGTTTTAGTGTGGAAAAAGAAATTAATGATCTGCAAACAAACGAAAAAGAAAACAAAGAAACGATAAGCAACACGTGTTTTCTTTCTTATTAAAAAGAAATCGATATCTTCTCTGATAATTTACCGATTTCGTTCAAATTTTCAGCACGTTGCAATAATAGTAAATTAGGCTGTGTAATAAATTTTTATTAAAATATAATAAGTTATTCAAAAGTTACAGCACCCTGCAAAAAGGTCCAGTACAAAATAACTCTAAAGAAAAACAAGTGGTCTGAGGTTTCTCGAAAGTCAACATTATCGGAATAAAGATGAGTTCAGATTGCAATACTCTTTCCTTCAACTGAATTCCTGGAAAAAATTGGTGAAGTCTTGTATAGGATCAATTTGCGGTTCCTTCATAATAAAACGGAAAGGAGCGAACAAAAGAATCAAGAGATAAACAATCCACTCGACGGAAAAATTTTACTTTTGCCGGACAACTATTCCTTTCCTGCAAAATTCATTAAGATAAAAAACACCGTATCACCACAACAAACGAACCGACACCGAACTCCAAGAAGTGGTCAAATGTGTTTGGGCCTTACGATCATCTGCTCTCCATAGATACGTTTAGTTACGCAGAAAGGAATTGTGCTTGGATTTTTTTTTCTTTTTTATTATTGTTAAAAGAGAAAATATTTTTGGTGGCGGGCTTACAAACTGATATACATTTCGAAAAATGAAAATTTATCAAAATGGGAGCAGTGTTTTCAAGATTTTACAGTATGTATTTAAAGTGAAAAAAAATCCACATATCAAAAAAATTTCAGGAAAAAATTCCGGATCCGAAAGTTCCGGAAAATTGGTTCTGTAATATAAATATTTTATTCCTACATATTTTTTTTGACAATTAGTTATTTTAATAATTTAATTAGTCTAATAATTCAGTTTTTTGCCGTATTTATGCGATATTTTAGGTATGTTATCGCCTCCTTAATAAGGCAAAATAATTCCTTTTGACTGCGGCGTTTACGACGGGTGCGGCGATTATGCCGATTTTTTTCAAAATGATGTCAATATTTGAGGGTGCGGCGATTACACCGGGTGCGGCGTTTCTTCCATAAATTACGGTATTTAAAGTGTTTCATTGTTGCAGTTTCACACCTAATTGGCTTATTTAGTGTGCATGATTTGGCTTATAATTAATTTATTCATTTTATAACTCTTATACAATTATAACCATAAATAATATTTAGCAATTTATCACCTGGATGCACTTTAGGGAAAGAAATTATTAATTTACAAATTTAGATAATTTTCTAGCCAGCAAAACAACAATTTTTATTTTATATTACAATATATCAAGTATATGCTGCTACAACAAAGAATTCTTTTCCGATATTTTTAGCAAACAAGCATTAATAGCTGACATTCCATAGACTGCTATGCTAAACACCGCGAGTAAATACCGCCAGCAGCCGAATTTTAGCCTCGACCTCAGGTTGCGCGCATAAGGTCCATTAAAAAATGATAAGAAGAACAAAATCAACGAAAAGCGCTTTTTTAATTGGCTGAGCTTAGGTAATTTGCGCTTAGGTTTAAACTCGAATCAAACCTAAAAAATCGCGTTCTAATGACTTGAAATTTTGTGCTTCAAGAGTTGTAAACAGTTGGGAAAGTTAGACCTTGGGTAGACTTGTGAAAACGCACTTTAAGGTATCGAGCACAAGAAAATAACCTTTATTTTATGGAAGAGTAGTAATAGGGAAATCTAATCATCCATGTCTGCCGGAAATAAAGTCATACATAAACCAAAAATTGATACCAATAGTGAATTTCTCGTAGTTTTATCATTGTGCTTGCCGAACAATCATTTCCTACCTTTGACTGTACGGCAAGCACAATGATAAACCTACGAACAAACCAGTAGTAGTATTAATTTTTGGATTATGTACCATTTCACTTGACTCTTCTATAAAATAAAGGTTTTTTTTCCACAGACTTCTCATAAGTAGACTCCATATTGGTAACCTTTTCTTGACGCTGAGATGTTTGCTTTCCATCACGTGACGGAGGGCAGATTTAGCGCGCCAAACCGGTTTTTCTCCCGCCAAAATCTCCTCGGAATCTTTCCAGACGCTTTCAGTGTGACGTCAGTCAAGACATTTTCCTTGGATATTGACTCCAAACAAACGGTTGCTATGCTTCGTATCTCATTAAATATAAATCGTAGAAAATGGTATCATTGTATATGAAGCATTGAACATGTGTCAATTATATATCGCTGAAAAATGTTGCTGTAATATGCAAATAAAATAGAAAATACAGTGTAGCAACCGTTTGTTTAGAGTCAGTATCCAAGCAAAACGTCATAACTGACGTCATGACTGAAAGCGTCTAGAGAAAATGAAATCTGTATGTTGGCAATAAAGGGATCATAGCCAAACAACGGGAACCTTTTGGCGATGAAAGCGAAAGATGTTGGATTCAAAATCTGGCCGAAAAACAATGGAATGTGGCGTCTACTTATATGAGAAATCTGTCTTTTTTTCTTGTGCTCGATACCTTAGGCTTTTGTGCTGTTGCCTCTTGGACTATTAACTAAATTAGCTTATAATAGATCAAAATATGTTATTTTTATAGTATCAGAAATTACAATTATATAAGCTTTAGAAAATAAAGTGTTTACATTGAAAAGTGCTACTAGATGCGCTCGTGTAAGCATACTTACTTATGCAATGGCAAACAATCAAAATCAATCAAATTTCCGGAGTTTATCCGTACAGTGTCAGTCGTTAAAGAACGGACTGGTTTTTCTCCCTTATCCACAGTAATTCGTCCACAGTGACGTCAGCTGCCCTTTCCTTATAGCTGTTTTCTGCACAGTACCTTCCCACAGTACTCCTTCATATTATGTAGCATTCTCATGGGTCAAAAGAGAGATATTCTATAAAAGCGGGGGAGTAACGATGCAGCAAAAGGGTAAAAGTTTTTACAGTGTGTAACATAGTGTCAAAATGTATTTCACACTTAGTGGTGTTTTTTTCAGTATACCCGCAGCTGATGTCACATGGATAAGCTCTACACTGTTAAAAATCTGCTGCATTTTGCTGCAACGCACTCCCCTGCTTGTATAGAAAACGGTTACTTGGCCGTGAAATGGAGCTTTCTCATTGGTTGGAATAGAGATATTATATAAAAGTGGTGGAGTGCGTTGCAGCAAAATGCCGCAGATTTTTAACAGTGTACACTGTAAAAAAATTTACCCTTTTGCTGCATCGTTACTCCCCCGCTTTTATAGAATATCTCTCTTTTGACCCATGAGAATGCTCCATAATAGGGTGAAGTAATCGTTTTCGATAAAAGCGGTGGAGTGACGATGCAGCTAAAGGGTCAAATTTTTTACCGTGTACATTGTAAAAAAATTGACCCTTTTGCTGCATCATCACTCCTCTGCTTTTACAGAATATCTCTATTTTGACCAATGAGAATGCTCCATAACAAGGTAAAGTACACTGTTAAAAATTTACCTTTTTGCTGCATCGTCACTCCACCACTTTTATAGAAAATGATTACTTCAGCCTTTTGATTACTCTGTTTTATCAAAGTACTCTATTTCAAATATTATATTTTACTATATTTTCTTTATGTGTTTTCTCCATGGTGCCTGAAATCGAAACATGTATCGAGATCGGCAGCTGTTGATTTTACAGAGCTCATCCCCTTCGGAACATTTATTTATATCATCGGTGAATTGTAGTGTTTACCAATGGAGATGCTATTTTGTAGCTATGTTGATATAAATGATTAGCCATGATTATAAGTTTAGCAAGTATAAAAAATATATAGCACCATTTGTCACATATTCTTCCATTGCGAGCATTTTTTTTGCAATCGTATCAGTATTTTTAATGCTATAACGAGATACCCTCATGTTTCGATTTATTTTCTTTAAATTATAATAAATGGCGTTATTATGTTTTTATTCCAAGACTTTTTCTGCTTTCTGGACACTGAGTTAACGTCTTCAATGTTTAGAACGTTAATAAATTCACCGAATTATTAAAAACCGGTAAGGATGTACAAATGTTATAGTACTTCTTCTATTTGGACAGCATTACCTTGCACTACTTTCTTTTATTAACATTTTCTGTCAACTCCTCTTGTATTGATAAGGGTTATAAAGCTAATTCAATTCAATTCTCAATTTACTTCCAATTACATGTTAAATGTTTCTATTACTTGGGTATTAATTTTGATAGATTTGTTATTGCTTTATGCGACCAAGTATTTCTTTTTTTCAAACTTCAGGTTGAAACTGTATAAAAGATAACGAAAAAAGGCGCATGTCTGTATGAAAAGATTCTTTCATCTAATGTAGAATACAAAAATACTGTTTTTGCATTTTGCTATGGCAGTGTAATTTTAAAACTTTTGTAAAAGGATTATTACATATTTGAAATACTAAGAGATTATTGAAACAATTCATTTCTTAAGTTTTTAGCTATGAATGTAATATAAGAATAGTTAGTATATTGGTATATACTAGTGCTACACAACCTTTTTTCTCAGAAAATTCTTTGCCACCACAATATTCGAAAAGTAGTATTTGACACATTTAATAGCAAAATTTCTGTTTATTTAATAAGGAGAAATTATTCTGTATAAAAATAGTCTTATCTTGGTGCACTTTTAGTATCTAGGATCTATGTATCAGGGATTTTGAATAAGAGAGCGTGTAACGGCAGTAGGAGTAATTACTTTTAATTTTTCACATATATAGGTACAGTAAAGCAGACTCAATGTTTAGGAAGGTATTTTTACCTCTAATTCTCCTTCTATCTATGAAATATGTACATAGAGTAGATGTGCCAGTACTGGACACCTTTTTGGTTTATAAAAAAAATAACCAATAAAAATTAAGCTTTTATTATTATTTTTTCATAACTCCCCCTTGCATATTTTGTAATCTTTCATTATTGTTGACGCTCTAAACCAATCTAATCACAAAACAGAAAATAATGTTTCGAAGTTCCACTCTTTTTTTCAGTGAAAGTCTTAAGAGCTGGCTTCATTTAAAAGCCTTACCGGCATATCTGTTAGATTTATTAGCTTATTTACAGATGCTTATGCTCTTTTACTATCGCCAATTCAAACAAATTATATGCAAGAGGCTATATTTTACTTGTAGGTCCATGTTTTTGTGAAATTGTGATGGGATGTCTAGTTATCTCACCTGAAAAAGTCAGGAAAATTTGAAAACTGTTAGAAAGATTTATAAATATTTAAAATCTCCAAGGGAAAAAAAATTTATAAAACTAAGGATTTGAAATTGCCATGTCAGGAAAATCGAACTTTGATCTTAATAGAAGCTGTAAAGAGTTTCAACTTGTTGTGCAAATAGTTTTGTCTACCCTTTTTCAAACATTTCTTGTAACACAAGATTTTTAACTGCAGCGTCACTGAAACTTTTTACATTGAATGTTGTCAAGATTGATTAGATATTTGACTGTTTACGTAATGGTTTTTTTTTTTTTTTTTTCGGAACTGAACATTTGTTAGTTTAATTGGTACTTACGTATTAACGCCACCACAGCAGAAATTGCATTACTCCGCCATTATAAAGCAATCTTGTTTGCAAATGCATAAAAAAATGAACAAAAAGAAAAGCACTAAAAAATAGTGTCAAAAATCAGCAAAAAACAAGACAATAAGGAATCCAAAAGATAACTGCATGCGCTTGCAAACAACAAGATTGATCTTTATTGGCACATTAGCGCAACTTCTGCTGTGGTGGCATTAATATGTAAGTACCGTTTAATTTATTAAATATTATTTGTATTAAAAATATGTCAAATCAGTGTTTAACTGATTTCATAAAGAATGTTGAATCTACAGCTAAAAGTACATATCTTCAAAATGTTAAGCAAGTAAAATGTTCAACTAGCTGTAAATTTTCCAAGAATTTAACAATTCAGTAGTTGTTACTTTAGAATCAGTTGTGAAAGTCACTTTCAAGATCATCACTACTGACGATTCAAGTGCTCGAATACGCCATCTGGTGGAAAAAAGATGTAACTTCTCGCTTCATGATAGTGCCATGCTAGCACATTGCATGACATGTATTTTAAATTTGTTCATAATATTTTTTTGCGCAATTTCAGATTTTATGCGATATTTGTTTTCTATGTTATATGACAAAGTAAAAATTTTCTGTATTTGAATATCTAAAACTTTCAAATGCATTTACAATAAAGAATTATTTGAAGGGCACTATAGCAATAGTTAAAGGGACAATTATCCTGTACGAAAGGCTTTGAGCAGCACCTCTATAGACTGTTTTAATTCCCAATTAAGAGTTTTTATGCATAACGTCACAAAATCTTGATATCTAGAAATTTTTATCTAGAACATTTTTAAAAGTCAGGAAAATTTGTTGCTAATCTAGAATGTACACTGTTGTGAATGTAAAAAGTCTAAATGTAGTTTTTAGCTCACAGGCTATCATAGCCTGAGAGCTTATGTACCCGTCCGTTCTGTATGTATGTGCGTTCGTGCATAACGCAATAACTCGTGATAAAAATATCCGATCCACTTGAAATTTTGTATGTAGGTATATCCTGACAAGGCGATTCCCTGATTAGTTTTTGGAGTTAATTCGATATGTATAAGAGGGGGAACGGGGGCTCATGCCCCTCCTCTTAATAGAAATAAGTGGGTTTTTCATGCAGAATAAAGTTTTCGTTCAAAATTTAGATTAGGATCATTCTGATGAGGCGATTCCGTGACTGTTATTAGGTGTTCATTGAATAAGTATAAATAGAGGGAACAGGGGTTCTAATGCCCCCCGCTTAATTTATATAAATGGGTTTTTCACGCAGAATTTTCAGATTTCGTTCAAATCTGAATAGTTTTGGAAGTTTAATGGTTAAGTATAAAATAGGGGATAACTCCTTTTAAATTATATAAATGCTAAATGGGTTTTTATTAAGAATTATCTCATTTGCTGTGAATTTTGGATATAGATTTTTTATATGAAAGCATGTCTTTGATAGTATAGGAGGTTCAATGATTAAGTATAAAAAAAGAGGAAAGGGGAGAGCTGTTTCCCCTTCTTATTTTTTTTTCGAACGGAATTAACCCTTGAAAATATAAGGCTTTAATGTACAATTAGTATTTGTAGCCTATGAGCTCAATGCCATCAGTTTAACTGGGCAATATTCTTTATTTGAATTTGAAATTAGCACTTCATTCAGATTCTTGATTAGACATTTTAAACAAGATCTTGTTTTGATGAACAATTATATATATTAATGCTTTAAATTTAAGTACATAAATTTACAGATTAGTAGATTATTTACAGATAGTTCTGTGATGATTTCACTAATTCAGATTTTATTTTAAGCTGATAAAATTTCTGAAAGTTCATTTAGGTGATTAAAGAAAAAAAAAAAGTGAAAAGGTTATTCTATAGCAGGTCAATGAATGAAATAATATTTTTTGTAACTTGACATTTCATATTTAAATAATTTTGAGCATGTAGTCATGGAGTATTAGAAAAATCCAGTCTTTTAATTTTTTTGGCTTAGCGACATTTTTATTGCAAAACTTTAAGAGTGGCATAAATTGTCAAATTTAACATATTTCAGTGCACAAATTTGAAGTTATACTACTGCAGGTGATTGTGCCTAGACAGGGATCGAACTGGAGAACCCACAGTCAGAAAGCGAGCGTCTTATCCACTGAGCAAAAGGCTAGCTCAATCGCTTCTTGCGAGAAACTCGTTTTATTGACCGTGCACGATGGCCGCCACAGTACTCCGCCCCCAGTGAGAAGAATGTCGCGTTGACGTTGGACGAGCGATATGCACTCATGTTGCGCTGGCGCGTGCCAGAGTGATGGGTTGTCGTTGTCGTGCTGCCGCCGATTGCACGTGTGACCCCTCAATGATGCGCGGCGTGGCAGACTTTGCTTGCTGTGAGCGTTACACAGGCTTTGGTCGTGTGCTCTGAGCATTACAGAGGCTTTCGTGCTGCGAACGTTTCGCAGGCTTTGGATGCTGGGGGTGTTTTCAGTGCTGCCATCTGTTGGACTAAAGCGAAGGTGGTGAAGTGTGTTCGTTTGTCCGAGGTCACCAATGCAGGTGATGGTGCCCAGGCAGGGATCGAACTGGAGAACCCACGGTCAGAAAACGAGCGTCTTATCAGCTGAGCAAAAGGCTAGCTCAATCGCTTCCTGCGAGAAACTTGTTTTATTGACTGTGCACGATTGCCGCCACACTACTAATTATTACATGCATATATGCAAAGTTCATAAATGATAGAGTTATTAGAAATCTTTTAGTATAAATGCTATGCATATGAGGAAGTAAGAATACAAAGTATCTACTTTTTTTTTTTGTCTGTTTTCTTAGAATAATTCTTCTTTTCTTTAAAGAATTTGAAGACATTTTAATTTCTCAGATACCCTTCATTTCTCCATCCTGAAACTTTATGGGTGGAGATGGGTATTCTGAAACTTTATGGGTGGAGATGGGTATCCTGAAACTTTATGGCTTATATTACTGTAGATAGTAAGAATAAGTAAAAGATTGATATTTGTTTAAAAAAAAAGAGAGGATGTTTTTGAAAAATTGAAATTTAAACATTTAAAAAAAAATGTATAACCCAAAATACTTTTTGTTGCATATCTAATAACACTAGTAGTTAAAAAAAAAAAAAAAAGCTTTAAAATGAGGCATAAAAACATTTCTAGTAAAGGACAAACTGGGAGATTTTATTACTGGCCAGTGGCCAATAGCACCAGTTTCATAAGTGGTCACTTTTATTAAACAAGTGCCCATTTTTTCTATTTAAAAATACTAAACAGTAAATTTTTATTAAAATGTCTAATACTATTAATCTAAAATTGAATAGCACAAATAAATGTTAAAATAAACATATAGCAACCGATAAAACAGAATGACATGATGGAATGGCTAAAAATTTTACTCTTGTAACAAATTCGTCATAAGGTTGTTGCTGACTGCTGTTTTTTTAGCAGCCATTTTTTTTTTTTTTTTTTTTTTTTTTTTTTTCATTCACTGGCCTTGTAGCTAATGCTAATTTTGCCCTATACTTTCTAGCATTATTGGTTATAGAAGTATTAACAAATATGTGCATAGCAATACTGGGAAATTTGACAATATTTGTTAATATAAACATATAGCAACCAGAAAAAAACACAATAACATGATTGAATGCAAGAAAATTTTACTCTTTCCTTGTAGCAAAGTGGTCATAAGGTTGTTGCTGACTGCTAGTTTTTTAGTAGCCACTTTTTCTCATTTACTGGCCTTGTAGTTAGTGCTAATTTTTCCCTCTATTTTCTATCATTATTGGTTATAGAGATATTAAAAAATACGTGCATGGCAATACTGGGAAATTTGACAGTATTTGATTCTTTTAAAATTCTGTTAAAAAAGAAAAAAAATAGTTTTATCACATATTCTATCAGTATACAAACTATAAACTAAAAAATATAAAGTATGAGGTATGAAGGTCCAAATCCCTCATTGATTTTACTTAAAGTAGCACAAAAGGTTTTTTAAAGCAAAGACTTTTATGAAGAGTCCTTTGAAAGGACTTGAATTCTTTCTGAACCGATCACTTACCGTAATTTCGGGTGTATAAGCCGCGGATCAAACAATTCTTTTTGGACCCAGAAATCTTATTTAGTGATTGAAGAAAAATATTTACGGCGATCTAACTAGTTACATTTGTTTCTTAAAATATTCTGGGTCGAAAAAGAATTGTTTGATCTGTGGCTTATATACCCGAAATTATGGTATATGAAAAGTTCATATTACACAACATCAAAATATTATTTGAAGCTACAAAAATTATTGCAACACAACATTAAAGGTTCTTCCCTCATCAGTTTTATCAGTTAATTCCCACCTTTGATTGATTGGCTGTTCCAAGTAACATTGGTCCTTTATTTAAAGTAAGGAAAACTATAGCTGAGAAAATTGTTTCAACAATAACAATTTATCTCCACCAAAACCATAGATTAACATTGTGTTGTTCAAAAGTTGCAGTATCTTTGATGCCTCATTTTATATGGTCATTAAAATGCTGAAAAAAAAAAATCATTTTGTCTTATCTAAAAATTTTATAATTGTGTTTGTTTTTATGTTCACAGTATTTATATTTACAGTATAATTCATTTTACATAAACTTTTTTAATCTTTAATTTCTGTTAATTTTTTGTCTAGGTGTTCACGTAAAGTGCTGAAAATTTCGAAAGAAAAATGTCAAATACAGGTATTTTATAAAAGGTGAAGAATATTGCATTAATGCCTTTATATTTTGAATGAGTTTATCTTTTGTGTTTATATTTCATTGATAAATAGTATGAATGATAAAATAAAATGATCTAAAAAAAAATTCCTTTTTAATTCATTAAAAATTTGTTGTATTTGCTTGTTCATGTTATCTTTCTTTCATTTTGATAAAAATGCAGACATTTGCATATGTGAACTTTTCATTTTTTTTAAATTATGTTTTAGATACTTTAAAGTTATAAAATGATATCTTTCTGCATGGCTTTTTGTTAAAAGGTCATACTACAAGGAAGTTGTATATCATAGCCCTCTAAATAATAAGCATTCACCATTTCACATAATACAATTAAATTTAAAAAGTGGTGGCAAGCCCTTACCAGATGGGAGCAAGATGAGCTGAGGCTCCTTCCCTAGCTTCTTCTTCAAACTCAATCGTGAACATTGGCCTAATCATTCAGAGTTCTCCGTTGTTTTCTTTGAACTTTGCATTTCCTGGCATAAATGTAGGTTAGGTTCTCTTAGAAAGACCCCCTCACCCCCCACGGAGGGCACTCCCTTTCCTTTGGGCTTATATCCCTGGAGTTGATAATTGGCCATCATAAACTCAACCAACCAACTTTCCCTAGCTTTCTCTAGAGCCCCCTCTAACAGTTTCCTTAATTTTAATTTTTTTCAACAAATTGTATATTTTAATTTTCTTCAAGAAAAAGAAAAGAAAGAAAAAAAAACTTTACTCTTACATCTTTTAATTGCTTAGAATGCAATTGAATTTACCAAACATTTTGTATTCAGAATCCTGTTAGCTGTTTTGTATTGTCTTACTTGTGGTACAATTCTCAAACTGCATTCTAAATAGCAACATTTCATTCCCCTGAAAAAATTAAGCCCAGATGACTAACTAGCTACCACATGTTTTGGTACATCGTGACATTTTAAAAACACTCGTGATATGTATTTGACAGTAGATTTCGTTAATGAAGAAATATCAGTTGAAAACTAAAATGTTTGTTGAAAAGAATTAGAAAGATGAAAAAAAAAATTTTTTTTGCCAATTTATATAAACGGAATAAAGAAAATAATTGCTTTAAATCTAATAATTGTTTCATACTATGGGTTTAGGCAAGGATTATATTAGAAAAGTAAGGGAAGGGCTTTTTTGTATGTCTTTTGAACTCTCATACATATTTTTTTTCTTGTGTTCCATGAATTGGCAAAACATTTTTCTTTCAATTTGTCATATAGTAATAAAAAACATTAAGCAAAAAAAGCATGATTAAGGTTAAGTTTATTATAAGGCTATGACAAAAATAACTTCAATTATTTGGTGTACGTTGCATTTAAATGTACTTTGAAACTTAAATCTGTTACTTTCTGACACATTTGTGAAATAATATTTATTGATAAAGGCATAAAATTTGAAGATATGCTTATTCAGGCTCAAAGAATTAAACAGCATAACTGAGTTTTATAAGGCTATTTTTCCACTTAAATCTTCTACTTTCTGATGTACTCGCATTTTTTTTATTTATAAAGACATTTGCAGGTATTCAGAATATGTGATATCGAACAGCGTTTCACATTTTTCTATTACAGAAAAAAAAATCTTGTTAAAAATGACAACAAATTTAATGCTGTACACTGATTTTCATGACATTTAACAATGAAATGCTGCATATCGAGTAGTAGATGATTATAACTCATAGTATATAACATTTATAAGAAAATGATAAATGGTATATTTTGTTTTGTTTGAATATTTTTGTTGCCACAATTACAAAAACGATATTAAAAAATACAAAGAAATTAATGTTTCAAAAATAAATCATGATACAGTTAAAAAAAATTTGCTTTTAAAAATGCATTTTTTTCCCTATATGATGGTGTAAATATTTAAAATGTGCGATGTTTAGAAGTTTTAAAAAATTGCGTTTGTAAAAATTACAAAATCGAAATTTTATTTCAAATTTCAGTGTTACCATTCGCAAAATGACGTATGCGTTATGCACAGATATGTTTGGCCTTTATATTATAGATAGTGGCATTGATTAAGTAAGTCTACAAAAAGTTTTGTTTCCATATTTCAATTAAAGTTATCTTTTTTTTTATAAGTTGAGCTTAAGTTGGTAGATTGTGAACAAAACACATGGAGCAAATATGAACATTTCACAAGTGTATTTTTTGTCTTTTGCCTTTCTTTTTTTTTTACTTTAAAATTTAATTACTCTTTTCAAACATTGAGCTACAAGTTCAGTGTTTTTAACATTTCTTCACAGTTTCAATTTACTGAAAGTTAGATAATTAAAAGTGATGACTTTTTGTAAAACCAGTATGTTTATTTGTTATTCTCTAACCCTTTAATTCCCATGAAGAACATGATTTAAAAATTATGTAGTTCAGAAAATCTGATTTTACATCAGAAAAATTCAATAGCTAATTTTGTTTTATTTAAGTACAGAATATTCTGTTATTAATTAAAACAAGTATTGCTGTTTTAATTTTCTGGTGGGAATTAAGATATAAGAATTAAAATATCTCAAAATATTTTGGGTGGTTTGGGATCCAGAGGGTTAATGATTTCCAGTTTTAAATTGGAGTTTTAAGTTTCTTCCCATATTAAATAACCCCATCAGATGTAGAATTGAACATTAAAAAAAAAAAAAAAATAAGGAAATTTTCTGGTTTCTATTTATCCATTAGGTGCTGTATGAAGTTTTTGGACTAAATTTTAATTTAGATTTATAAAACTGTCAACCAATACTTTATGAATGTTAGACAATTTTTACATTTTTCTCTTGTTCTTCTCCCTCTAATGAAATATTAGCAAGCTGGGACTATGTGTGCTATATGAAAAAGCAGTATACATAAAACAATGTTATATGTTGTGCATTGCAAATAATGGAAATCAGGCATGTCTTATAGTCAGGGAAAAAAACAGGGAACTTTGATAAAGATAGTAAAGGAATTTTTTTTTTTTTTTTTTTTGCAATTTCTGTAATCTCCCATTTTAAGAATTACAGGGTGGTCATAAAAAAAACTTTGCCGATATACGGAGCTCTAGCGGCCAGTCTGCTCAACTGATCGAAATGAAATTTCAGATATAGCTATTCAGAGGTATGAGCTCAAGATTCTGTGAATGACAACAAAATGGCGCTCACGGTTATGGTTATAGTTACAGAAACTCAAAAATTTTCAATGGCAACACCCTTTTTTTTCATTACAAAATGCTCAGCGCATGCGAAAACCCTAAAGAGCATTGGAACTGTACGTGTATCGCAAGAAACGGACATGTATGCACGCACAAAAAACCGTTCTGGGAATCCTACTCCCATAGAAAAAACTCAATTGGGGCACAAGGAGGAAATTTGCATATGACACAGAGTTAGTACACTAATCTCTGATTACAATACAGATCGGAGAAACTAAAACTTTTATTTTGATTACACATTTTCCACATGGGTGCCATCACAGGCAATTTCACATTGCATGGTGATGGCACCCATGTGAAAAATGTGTAATCAAAATAAACGTTTTATTTTATCAGATCTGTATTGTAATCAAAGATTAGTGTATTGACTCTGTGTCATATGCAAATTTCCTCCTTGCGCCCCAATCGAGTTTTTTCTATGGGGGGGGGGGGAGGATTCGCAGAACAGTTTTTTGTGCGTGCATAACATGTCCGTTTCTTGCAATACATGTGCTGTTCCAATGCTCTTTAGGGTTTTCACATGTGCTGAGCATTTTGCGATGAAAAAAAAATGGGTGTTGCCATTGGAAATTTTCCAGTTTCTGTAACTATAACCGTAACTGTAAGCACCATTTTGTTGCCGTTCACAGAATCTCGAGCTCATACATCTGAATAGCTATATCTGAAATTTCACTTCGATCGGTTGAGCAGACTGGTTGCTAGAGCTCCATATATCGGCAAAGTTTTTTTATGATCACCCTGTATATTATACTCAATTTATATCCAAATTAAAAAAATTGTATGATTAAAATAAAATTTTGATCATGCAATTCTGTATCATAGTTATATTCTACATTATAATAAAAGTCTGTGTTTTATTGTGTATATGAGGATGTGAATTTCAAAACTCGCTTTATCCAAAATTTGAAAAATTGAGTTTTTTTTTTTTTCTATTAGTGAACTTGCATCAAAAAACACTACTATAAATCTGAAAAAATATATCTATAGTTTTATTGTGTATTTCTAGCTTTGTAAAATCTTGGTTTACAATAAAAAACAATGGATGCTGTCAGGTTTTTTGCAATTTCTCAACACTTGATCTTCTGGGTAAGGCAAGTTTTGAAACTCATGTTCATATATATTAAATATACATTATTTTTCACTTTGAAGTTTGAATTCCTGAGTTTTTTTTGTTTAATTTTTTTCTCTGTTGAATTCTGTTTATATGTGTTTGTTTCACAATGTAGGCACTTGATATTTTTTTTTTTTTTAGTTATGGAGTCACTGGCTCCTTTCACATTTTGGGAATCTGAACCTTAATATGCATCATAAATCATTAATTTTAAGTAAAAAGTGGCCACTAGTTTAAAGAAAATGGCCACTTCTAAAACTAGTTTTATTGGCCACTGTCCATTAATGAAATTTCTCAGTGTTGACTTTTAGATGATTACTATGAAGTATGGTAATTTCTATAGATTTTCTGATTATTTTGTATTTCTAAAAAAAGTTTCAATAAATGTATTTTGTACAAAAAGAATTTTTAACACAAATCTAGGCATTAGTTTAACTCTTTACGTTATTGTTATGAACACCATTTGCATTTTAATCAACAAATTCTGTCCCCTCCACCCTCCTTAAAAAAAAAAACTGGAATAGCCATTTACCTGGAAATTGTCTTCTTTTAATTTATGTTTAGAGAACAAATATATATATATATATAGAGAGAGAGAGAGAGAGAGAGAGAGAGAGAGAGGCTTATGACATTGTCTCCATACTGAAGTTGTATCAAATTCTGAAGTTTTCAATTTGAACTCCCAATTTTGACAGCATATTTGTTTGTTTTTTCAATAAATTTTACCTAAGGATACCAAACAGGAATTCATTCAGTCATATAGTTTAGGAATTATGAAGATTTAAAATGTGGAACTCCGAATGTTAGAATCCTTTAAAATCATCGTAAAATGGATTGTAATGTGGGTAGTTTTAAATGCATAACTCAAAATTTACTTAGCCGAACATTAATTTTCAAAGTAAATATGAATTGTATAACTTTTGAAACTTTTAATAGAAGTCAATTTCCTGAAGCTTAAATATGCTACTCTGAAATTACGGCTCATTTTGCCAAGTAGTTTTCGAATTATCTTCTAAAAGATACCTACATTGCAATTTATTTTGTAGTGATTAAAAAGCAATTTAATATTAGGAATTCCAAATTTTAAACCTACATAATTCCTATATTATTTGACTATATGATTTTCTTTTTTGTATCTGAAGATAAAATTTATTGAAAGAAGACAAACAAACATGCTGTCACAATTAGGTATTCATATTGAAAAGTTCAGAATTAGGTACAATTTCAGTATAAAGATTACCCCCCCCCCTCTTTTTTTTTACCATAAATTTAAAGAAATTTCAGTCAAATGCTTGTTTCCATTTATTTTGTTTTATTTTATTCTTTGATATTGTGATAAACATGTTTTGGGTGTTCTCTCTTTTTCTTTAATTTTCTTTATTTTTTTGTTGACTATACATTGTTTTGATGCTTTATAATGATATAATTAAACTGGTATTAATGATATAATTAAACTGAATTTTACAGTTCAGAACAAAGATATATATAATGGCCTTTTGAACTAATCTTGAGATGTCCTCACATGGTGGAGGTGGGGCTTCCCTCCCCCACTCTCACAGCAGTCCTAGTGGTATGTATCCTACTCCATCATCTCCAGAATGCAGAAGTTTAGGAAAAAGACTCCCTGTACAAGTTCATTTTCTTGATGATTCTGTTGCTTCTTTTAATATTCAAGTAAGTGTAACCTGTTTTTAGAATTTTTCTCTCATCTTCTGAGATCTTCATTTATGTTGTCAGCAATGATGTGGGAAGGGTAAATAGACAGTGGGTAGGTGTATTTATATTTTGGATATATAGCCAAGAGTGGGGTAAATACCACAAAATAATTTAAATCAACAACTCAAGTTAATTATCCAAAATGTTTATTTTAAATTTAAAAACAGGAACAGAATCGAGCCTTATAGACTATACGGCCATTAATGACTGGACACTTTAAATTTAGACATTTTGCTGAATATTTAAAAAAAATTTTGTCTGATTTTTCTGGAACTTCAGGATTAGAAAGAATTGTTTGGCTTCATATTTATTAACCTTGATTTGATGCAAAAGACAATTAGGAGGAAAAAAAAGAAAAGTAATTATATTTAGAATTATCCTGTTAATTAAAATGCACGAAATGATCTATTACTGCAGAATATAAATTTGTGGATACTGTACAATATGTTTGGTTAATTGTGTAAGAATAGCATGTATATTCATGGAGATATAGCTATTTTTAGAAAAAAGTTCAAAAGTTCTTGCATGTTTTTAGATTATATCTTGCAGTGTTTTGAACCAAATTTAATGTCTATTAAAGAAAAGTGTAGTAGAAATAATATAGAGCAATTAGGATATAAATATATTAAATATTTTATGAATGATTAGCAGTTCTACAAAACAATTTTTATCTGTGCAGGTATGAAAATAACAAAGATTATTTTACATAATTTAATTGTCAACTTTAAAGCAACTCCTAATTACAAAAAATCAATTTTCGTAAAAATTCAGAAAGATATCGGTGATAGGAGTGAGCTGATTTTAACTTGCACTCTAAAAGCAGATAAATAAGAAAATTTCCACATATTGTCAATTTTTTTATTGATGCTTTAGTTCTTGGATAATTACCAGAACAAACTTATTCCATGATAAAATTAAGTATCCAAATCAAAGCATTTGTTCCAAATCTACCCATTGATATTCATTAAATACCCAACTTTCCGTAAAAGCCAATTAATTAAAAATGCAAATTTTGGAAAATCAGATATCATTCAAATGCTTCTAGAAAGCAACTAAAAATCAGCTCACTCCTATTGTCGATATCATTCTGAAATTTCACAATATTTTACTGGAATTTTTTTTTTTTTCAAGTGTTTCTCCGTAGAGTTGCCTATTAAATTACAAAAAGATCATAAAATATTCAATAAGGTAAAAAGATCATAAATATTTAATATATTTGTATTTTAATTGCAGTATATTGTTTTAACTATATTTTGCCAGTTTTTCTAAAGCTGACATTAAATTTAGTTGAAAACCTTGCATGATATAAGCTAAAAATAAAATATGCAAGAATTTTTAACTTAAAAAAAAATCCATATATCTCCATGGAATCCTATCTCAGATGGGAGAATTTCAGTATTCTGATGAAATGAGCAATAGATCTTATTGAGGTAGTGCATCTGAGAAGTATAATTAATTATACTTCTTGAAATGGAATCCTGTCTAAAATGAAAATTTTTACCGTTCCTTTGCAATCACATCTTGTCTGGATTGACTGTGTATGTATAATAGAAATATTTCGAGTAACTTTAAGAAGTTGGGTATATTTTTATTTAATTTCTTAATAATAAAAAAGCATGGATGAAAAAAAAATAAGATTAATCTATAAGTGTAGCTAATAATATATCAAAGTTACATTAATATTTACCAGTGAAAAAATTTTACAAACAGTATGATGTAAAAAATTGAATACATACTATACTGAAGAGTTAAATTTATTTAAATCATGTTTCATATTACATAACATTTGCCTACAATAGAGTAAGGATCAAACGATTAATTTTAAAACAGCAATTTTCATGCTTAATTTCTTGCCATTGACTTGTACTGTAATAGATGTTGGATAATGATAACATTCACATAAATCCCAATTGCATGAGTCGTTAATTCACCATAGGAATTTTCGAAATAAGGTTTCAATCTTTAAGAAACAGACCTTGCAATTTTAGTTAAAGAAACTAGTAATGTGCATCAATTAGTGCTGTGTTCATGCTGAAAAAAATAGTTTTGTTACAATTGTCTAAAACAGCTATAATTCTTTTGTGTTTCTATGTTTCATGTCTTGCTATTTTTCATACTATGTTTGATCTAATAGTTGCTTTTGATTTTTAATCATCTTTAAAGAAGTTAAATTTTTGTAACAAATTTATTTGTAATAGATTAGCATTTTTTTGGGAGTATTAGAATGTGTAAAAAATAATGGTCGTTGCTGCTTTTATACTTCACAACAAATTTACTTTAGATGGTTCGTTATAGTTTTAAAGTATTTTCCAAGTTCAGTTGTAAGCTTTGGACTTTGGTATGTAGATTAGCTTCTGTTTATGCTTTCAATTTTTCAATGTTGAAAGCAAAATGTCACCCAAGACCTTCTCCATGCACAAAACTTTTATTGCCAACTTGAAATTTCTTGAAGCAATATGAAACAACAAAGGTAATGTTGAATTCAGATACTTCTATACCTTTAATAAGCATTAAATCCCAAATCTTCTAACTTCACCCTTAAACAACTCAACAGGAGGATCAAGAACCTCATATCTATATATTTCAGCATTCAAAGTTGCACTGATAAAAATGTGTAGGTGCAGCCACTCAAAATGATGCCCATCCGTACCATGTTTCCATGACCTTTTTTATCAATGCCTTTCATGGGTGTTTTTAGCCTTCTTGCATTTGTTTTTTTCCCTCCATATAATAACATGTCTGTAATAATTCTCTGAACAAGGATTCATTGGTAAAGAGCTCCAGTTCATGGTACTCCAATGACTATGATCTCTGCATCACTTTAACTGCAGCAGTTTGCTGCCGTGGAAATCATGGATTTCCTTGCATGTAAGTTCTTTTTTATGCAGCCTGTCACTCACAATAAATCTCGATAGTCAAGTTACTGTTGTTGCAGTGAACTCGTTTGTAAATTGAACTCGCATCAGTTGCCTGTTTCTTTTAGTTTTTATCTTGACCTAGTTGTCTGTGCCATTACAGATATCTTTGAACTATTTCCAGATTCTTGACATGATGCTTTTCGCTATTTTTAAGACTTTACAGACCCCTGAGAGGATCCGTCCTGCATCCATTCTCCCTATTGCATGCCATTTCTACAATTAGTCAGATGTGTTCTGGACAACATATTCCACCTACTACAAGCAAAAAGTTTATTCAACTACACATACAATCCTTGAAATTAGACTTCAAATCATCCACATACACTCCTTTTCATACATGAACAGGAAGAACGGGCTGAAAAATTTGTACATTTTTCTGCAGCTAAGGTTAATCCCATTAAATTACATGATAACATTGACATTGAGTTACCAATCAATGACTTTTCATTGAAATTCCCTTTATAGAATTAACTTTTTATGGTTGTTCCTTTAATTTTTCTCCCCAGTGTATTTTGAAAGTGATGACAAATAACCAGTCCAAAAAAAGGGTCTTTACTTAATTGCAGACAGCAGATTTAAAGTAATTGATAATATTGTTCATTATAAAATGAACAAAAATAAGGTCATGAAACTCAATCAATATGCCATTATTGCATTCATGTAAACTTGTCTTTTTCCCCATAAGTGTTGGCAACAGTTGGTCCCATCAAAGTGTAATCTAAAGAAATTTTATGTTTAATCTGGTTACAGTAAATTCTTGTAAATGGAATAGCAGGTATAATTGCATTGTTATCTTTCTATCTCGGGACATTAAAATGTTTTTGTTTACTAGAGGAATCTGTGTTTACAGAAAACTGCCAAGGAGGAATCGCAATTGGAACAGGTTCCATTTCAAATAGGTTTAAAACATTAGCAAACATAAATGTATAGTGTTGTTGTTTTTATTGAATTTTAAATTGTTTTCCATTGAGATAGGAGATCACCTTCACAGATTTTACTGTAATGCATTTATACTCTTCAGAGGTATTACTATAGATATAGAGTAAGTACGTTTTAGCAGTTTCATTAAATACTGTGAATAGGGGAACTGTTTTTAATGGAAACCTGTCTAAAACAGAAAAGTTCATAGTCCCAATGAAAGACATACCTTTTAATTATACCTTCTAAGATGAACACCTGCCTAAAGTAGGATTTTTGTAAATTCTTTGTGATTCTGTCTTAGCCATTTTAACTGCTGTATCCATTATTCAGTTGTTCTTTGTTTGAGAGAAGGGGGAATCCAGGTCCCTCTCCCCCCTTGACCCTCAACCCCTTGGCTATGCCACTGACTAAGGCAAATTTTGAGTTGATTAATTTTAAAGGACATGTAATTGGAGGGCAGTGGCATTGTTAATAAATGTGATATTGAAAAATTTGCTAACAATCTAAAATATACTGAAAACTAGAATATTGGTGAGCTTCAAATTTGTTAAATAATGTGTTCCATGTTATAGACTATACAGTTATTATTAGATTATAGTTGACAATTTTGATAATTTTTAAACATTAGTACAATTGGTGAAAAAAAAAACCACCTTTTATATTTTAATATTATTATAACTATACATATGCTAGTATATTTAAAGCTATACATATTAAAGTGTTTTTATGCTGTTTTTTAAATGTATAACATGTTTTTCAGTTTAAAGCCCTGGGAAAAGTTCTGTTTGATCAAGTTTGTAAACTGTTAAACCTTCTAGAAACAGATTATTTTGGTTTAGAATATATTGATTGCTCTGGAACAAAAGTAAGTTTTAATGTTTTATAAATGTGCAGTTTTTTATGTGTTATAATCAAATGATTAATTTTAATTAAACATTAAGAATTTAATAGGCTAGAAATGGCTATTTTAAGGTCAGTTGGAAGTAAAATACGTGACCAAGTGATTTAATTTTTTTTTTTTGAAATCCTTTATTTTATCCCTTTCCGATTGCCATATTAATTTTTTTCTACATCAATAAAAGGTTTAAAAAATTTAAGTAATTCAGTTTGTTTGCATCATACATAAACATTACATATCGCTCATCCACAAGAAAAGTGACACATCTCAACAAAAATAAATTTCACAGGAACGGCAAAGGAAAATTTGCATGATTTTACTGTAACATTAAAAATTGTAGCACTTAGCTCTGCATTCAGGAATGAAAACACACATAGAAACATAAAACTCCTTAAAATGAAGACTTGAGGGTCATTCCATGTCAATTCAACCAATTTTTCCCCCATTTGTAACCCGACCCCCAGGGATTTGGATGAAACTTTGTGTGCACACTAATTCTATCATGAAATGATTCCATCAGAAATTTTTCCTTCCCAGACCTCATAGTTTGTGAGATATGGGGGGTCCAATTTTTGGGTTTTTCTCAAATCGCACATTTCTGAGTCTGTATTTTGAGATAGCAGTTCCATCTTCAAAAAATTGTTTCTCTGGATCTAAATCATGAATCATCCTAAAAATATCACTGTAAGAATATAAAAAGATGCAAATTTTAATAAAAAATATTTTAAAAATTTACAAGTAATATTTAGGATAAAAAAAGTCAGCCAAAGTTGAGAGTTATGGTTATTTTTCCAAATTTTTGTGACTTCACGAAAAAGGCTGTACACAAAAAGGCAAATTAAATTTCCAATTTCTTTTTGTTTTAAATAAAAGTTTACACTTTGGGCTTTCTATCTATGAAATAAAAATGATGTGTTTCGCATGGCTTATGCAAAAATTTTGGGTACTTTCCAATTAGCCGGATGCATGTTTTATTTTTACATATTACAAATGCACACAAAAAGGCAAATGAAATTTCCAATTTCTTTTTCTTTTAAATAAAAGTTTACACTTTGGGCTTTCTATCTATGAAATAAAAATGATGTGTTTCGCATGGCTTATGCAAAAATTTTGGGTACTTTCCAAATAGCCGGATGCATGTTTTATTTTTACATATTACATATGCACACAAAAAGGCAAATGAAATTTCCAATTTCATTTTGTTTTAAATAAAAATTTACACTTTGGGCTTTCTATCTGCAAAATAAAAATGATGTCTTTCGCATGGCTTATGCAAAAATTTTGGGTACTTTCCAATTAGTAAGATAAGTGTTTTATTTTTACATATTACATATATACACAAACAGGCAAATGAAATTTTCAATTTATTTTTGTTTTAAATAAAATTTTATGCTTTGTGCTTTCTATCTATGAAATAAAAATGATGTCTTTCGTATGGCTTATGCAAAAATTTTGGGTACTTTCCAATTAGCCAGATGCGTGTTTAATTTTTACATATGTACATATGTATAGATCTATATAAATACAGATGTATTATACATGTACATATGTATGTATATATACAGTATATTGATATATATATATATGAATAACACCGGTGCCCATCTAACCGAGAAAGTACCAAATTTTGCCTTGTTTTGAAAATCTGCACCTTTTAAAGAGAAAAAAATCTGGCTAAGTTTAGCTGTGGTACTTAAATAATTACTGGAGTTGGATGAGTTATTGAATTTAATGTTATTTGATACAAAAACAAATTGGAAATTTCATTTGCCTTTTTGTGTAGAGACTTTTTCATAAAGTCACAGAATTTCGGAAAAACAACCATAACTTTCAACTTTGGTTTACTTTTTCGGCCGTATATAAATCTCTTAACTGCCCTAATTGCTTTTCTCACTTGCTTTTTATGCCGCTTAAATGGATCTCTAAATTTATATTGATAAAATTCATATTTCATTAAGAGCCAAATTCTGTGATGCTCACATATATTAATCAAACGGTTTTCACTTAATTTTTGTTTTATAAATGCAATAGTCCTAAGTAATAAAAGTTATTTTTCTGAATCACAGAGATTATCAATGTAGTCTGTTTCTCTGTTATTTGTATAGCTAGTTTTGTGACATTCTAAACCAGTTAATATTAACAATACTTCTAGCCTGAAGACTAGTAGAAGGTTTAATATCTGGCTCCATATTAAAACAATAAAGCAAAAAAAAAAAAAAAAATATATATATATATACATAAAACAAACTATTAAATATGTAAAAATCAGAATATATTTTTAGTAGCACAGTAAAAGTTAGATCATTCTTCTATAATAAGAACAACAGAATGACAATAATTTGATTAAATTGATTTCAAAACATCTGTTTTCGCAAACAAACATTACCCTGCCTTTATCAGATGGTGTTTATACAAGGCAGGTGCAATTAAATCTTTCAGACTATAGTAACAAATTTAAGTTCTGTTAAACATTTGTGTATTTAAACTTGCCAATATAAATATTTAAACTAATTAAAATTACCCAAGGAAAGGAAATACAAGGTTTTGAACATTTTTTAAACACAAATAATATATAAGCATTCAATAGAAAGACTGGAAATGTGGGGAGAAAAAATTATTTATTTTATACTGTACAAAAAAATCTCTTTGAGTTTAATTATTGAAAATAAAAAGTAAGAGATTCTTTAAATTAGCAAAAAATGCCCATTATTAAATAACGAAATGAAATATATGGACCATTCCGTAAATTTAATAGGGAAACATATTACAGTCAGATTTTTTTAATCAGTAAAAACAAAGTCTAAAATTTACTTTGCAAATAAAAAAAACGTGTATCAAATAACATTAAATTCAATAACTCATAGAAATTCCAATAATTATTTAAGTACCACAGCTAAACTTAGTTCCTCTTAATTGGTGCAGATTCTCAAAACAAGGCAAAATTTGGTACTTTTCGGTTAGACGGGCACCAGTGTTATACATATATATATCAATATACTGTATATATACATACATATGTACATGTATAATACATCTGTATTTATATAGATCTATACATATGTACATATGTAAAAATAAAACACGCATCCGGCTAATTGGAAAGTACCCAAAATTTTTGCATAAGCCATGCAAAAGACATCATTTTTATTTCATAGATAGAAAGCCCGAAGTGTAAACTTTTATTTAAAACAAAAAGAAATTGGAAATTTCATTTGCCTTTTTGTGTGCATATGTAATATGTAAAAATAAAACATGCATCCGGCTAATTGGGAAGTACCCAAAATTTTTGCATAAGCCATGCGAAACACATCATTTTTATTTCATAGATAGAAAGCCCAAAGTGTAAACTTTTATTTAAAACAAAAAGAAATTGAAAATTTAATTTGCCTTTTTGTGTACAGCCTTTTTTGGTGAAGTCACAAAAATTTGGAAAAATAACCATAACTCTCAACTTTGGCTAATTTTTTTATCCTAAATATTACATGCAAATTTTTAAAATATTTTTTTATTAAAATCTGCATCTTTTTATATTCTTACAGTGATATTTTTAAGATGATTCATGTTTTAGATCCAGAGAAACAATTTTTGGAAGATGGAACTGCAATCTCAAAATACAGACTCAGAAATAAGCGATTTGAGAAAACTCCAAGAATTGGACCCCCCATATCTCACAAACTATGAGGTTTAGGAAGGAAAAATTTCTGATGGAATCATTTCATGATAGAATTAGTGTGCACACAAAGTTTCATCAAAATCCCTGTGGGTCGGGTTACAAGGTCTGGTTGAATTGACATGGAATGACCCTTGAATAAGATTTAGGGGATTGGGTAATTTTACCTCCCCACATAATCCACTCTTCTTCTGTGGTCACATGGATATATAATTTTCTGCATAGCTACACATGTGAAACTGCTTATGTAGCAAGATTCACCTATGACACCTACTATTGGAATAAAACGCAAAATGAATATTTGCGAGGTGTGTCACTTATCGTGCAGTTGAGCAATATGTAAACTTTAAACTTAACTTTCCCAAAATATTGATTTTTGAATTTTGATGTATTTTTTATCAAAAACATTAGATATTGTTTGTGATCTTGCCAAATTATTTCACACATATCCATAACAATCAGAAGTGAGCTTTTGTTACTACCATTTGTATATTAAAAAAAAAAAAAAAAAAAAAAAAAAAAAAAATTGAAAAAATGCAAGTTTTTTGGTATTTAAGACTGGTTTTTATTCCAGATTTTTCAAAAAAAGTAACGAAAGAATGTCTGTTAACTAAACTTTAACTGTCTAATAAACTTCAATTCATTTAAAAATTATTCATATTATGCATATAAAAAATTTCAAGTGAATGTTTTTGGCAGTTTCTGAAAAAAGGTACATTAATTTAACATGGTGGGTATAGGGACATCCAACTACCCTTAATGCATACATTGTTTTGTTTCTATAAGTTATGAAGCAGAATATATATTCTATAAATATTTGATTAAAGGGAAATTAAACTTTTAAAATGATGAAATTGGCTTAAGTTTGATCATAAACTAAAAAGCTTATTTTTCATTCAGATTGTTATTATTATTATTTTTTTATTTTTTATGAGAAATAAAAATATTTCTTTAAATTGTAAAAATCAATAACAAAAGTTTTCACATTTCACAACAATGGGGTATTCTTGTAAAACTAGTTTTGCCATCATTTTGAAGATTTTTATTTATGATTCTATATTTATGAGTGTTTTTTTTCTTATACATTGTTTATTAGGTTGTCTCTTAATTATACATAAAGCAACAACAACCTCAAATATTATAACAAATTTTAAAAATTTAAATTAGTTCTAATTTGAAAAAAAAAAAAATCTTTGTTGTTTTTTAGTTTGTCATGAATTTAATTTCCTTTATTCAGAAAAAGAAAGGATAACATGTAAATATGAAAATAATCTTGACCATTCATTAACCTTTTACAAGAGTTATCATAGTTAAACTTATGAAAAAAGGTGTTTTGAGATAGAGTTTAATTTTTTGCTTTTCCAAGCATCGCCAGAGTGCACAGCTCAGTATTTGCAGCTTGTATGACTTTAATATTAAGAAATTTCTTATTGATTATCCAGTGCAGCATTGTTAAAATTTCAAACATTATAAGAAATAAGTTATAAAATTAATTTATGAAAAAATAATTTGACTTTCTAGTCACTTTAAATGCAAATTATAGAACATATGGAATTTTGCTTATCTTCATTTATTATTATTTTTGCTAATAAACAAATATTTATCAATTTAAAAATGCTTGTTGCATATATTTTGTATATAAATTTCCTTCCAAATTTTACCCATGCTTTGTTCTAGTTCTAGAAACTTGCACCTTTGAGAGTTACTGCAAAATGTATCTATGCTTACTGCATTGTAACTTAGTTTTCTAAATACCATTTATAAAATTATCTGCCGTAGACATTGTGTATCCATATATGTGCCAAAAGTAACACCCTATCTCCCTTACAAGTTCATTTCTGTGCTATCACAGAAAAACATTGTGATTTTGTAAATAATGTAACACATATTCAATCAGTTCAAGGAGGAACCTTCTCTTGTTAAAAATATTTGCGACTGGGGGCACTGGGAGAGGGAGTGTTGAACTTTGAAATTTCAACTGCGTTAGAAGGTTCTTGTGTCATATCTCTGGAAAGGTCTCTTCAAGTCAAACAATTAAAATTGCCCAATGATTTTCTTATATGGAAGTTGTGAATAATTAAATTTTAACTTTTCATGTTTTAAAAATGTAAAAAAAGAAAAAAGTTCAATCAAACTTAAAACTTTTCAGATTGATTTCTTGGCATTTATTGGTTAGTAATAAAATGACTAGAGAGGTGCATTCCAGACTTTTACATGTAACTGGAGTTATGTTATTACACACTTCCATAATTCACTGCTTCGGTGAAATTGGATAGAATCTTGTAAACTATGCCATTCAAATCCCATCCCATGCAAGTCCCATCAGAAGAAAGAGTCATTCTAGCTGAACAAGAAATCCTTTGAAAAATGATAAATACAAGATAATGACAAGATAGTCTTTGATGTATATATTTTAAATGAACAGGGCAATTGTACTATTGAAAGACAATATTTGTAAAAATAATCTGTTCTTCAAAAAAATTGGCATTTTCAATAACTCATGATGTGATTATTGGTTGATTGTGTCCTGTAGGATTGTAAAATAAACATTATTTGTTAAATTTTTGGTCAGGGGGAAAAAAAAGCTGTTGATTTAGTTGCCTGTAATTCCTGTTCAGGCATTATTCTTTTTGGAGTTGTTATGGTTTTTGGTATCTCATAGATACTTATGCATTAGATTTGCACCAGAATTGAATGTTCAGCAACTTTCCCACTCTCCAAACCTGATGAATGATTTTTTGTCTGTTAAATACTTAAATGTGATAGTTTACAAAATACTAATTCCATTGAAGAGTTGGAACAGCGAATAATCAGTCTGTATATAACTTATGAATTTCTGAAGTGGCCCATTTTTTACTTTTTTTATGAAATTAAAAGTATAATTAGATTTCTGTTTTGAAATACTGGTGCTAAAAGATTAAAAATTCTGTTATGAATGCCTGTCGCAAAAAAGTTAAATATTTAATTTTAAGTAACACATTATAGACTCACTATTCATTTGTGACCCAAACTTTTAGAACCCTTATGCTGCTGTACTTTTGCTCACTTCCCATTTTCACTTTCTGTTTATAGTGATAATTCAGAAAGATAAATAAATAAAAGTAATATTAAACTTTCATAGCATATTTTGTTTATATTTAAGTGTATTTATTTATAGAAATACATTTTTTGTACTAAAATTTTGTGAAAATTTATTTATATTAAACACTAAATTTGTATTTATACTATAAATTTCAGTTTTGGCTGGATTATGAAAAGCCAATGTGTCGTCAAATGGGATTGTCTATGATTAATCCAGTAATGAGCTTTTGTGTTAAATTTTATACTCCTGACCCTGCCCAATTAGAAGAAGAATATACTAGGTATGTCTTTTTTTGACTTGCAATTTCTTAAAACTCTTATGATTATTATATTTTTGATCTATCGTTACTTATAATTTAATAATTGGTTATGATTTTTTTCAAAAATAAAAATTATTTTTAAATCATGATGTATGAAAGACATCTTGTTATACAGAACAGATTTCTTGATGTTTTGAATATCAATATCAAAACAACACTGCTGAAAATTTTGATGCAGTAAAAGAAAGAAAGAAAAATCATGTGTCGCATAAGACACACATTCCAGCTTTATAAAATATTGCTTTTAAATTTCATCTTAAGGAAAAAAAATCTACATTTGAATGAACGTTTTAAAAAACTCAACACAGTTAAAAATGCACTTTCAGGATTTACTGATGTATTCAAATTCTCTTTTGTACTGTATATTTGATCTATAGGTTTTTATACTTACTACAAAGTATAAAAATTTTTGTTCAGCTGTAAAACACATAACTGAAAATGTTGCTCATAGACAATAATGTACAGTCATAGGAAAAAAAAAAAAAAAAAACAAATAACTTTGCAACTATAGGCAAAGTTCTTTAATCCACACAAGTTGGGGCCAAAGGTTGTGCATATTATAGAACATTGTGGATTATAGGGTATTGTATGGATTCTGGTTCATTTCGTTTTCTACGGAGAACATTTTAATACCATGTTCAACAGAGTGGAGTGATTTTTTTTTTTTAAATCAAAAACAGCTAAGTGCCAAAAGTTGCCTTTATACTAGTACATCAACTGCATGAAATTTTACTGCTGAAAAAAAAAATGGCTCGAGTCTGTGCTTTTGGTCCAGATCTTAAAATTTTGAAATAATTTTGAAATTTTTTCAAAAAATTAAAAAATTTGTATAAAGCTGGGTATTATTTAAAAGTGTTATTTAAATCTTTATTATTAAGTAAACATATTTAAACAATAAAATAATATCTTTAGTCTGTATAATTCAAGAAAAACTGGCAACTTTTGGTAAAAAAAAAGTGCTATGTCTCTATTGGAGCATACAACAAATTGTTGTTTTGAATACAGCTCTTACTTAGTTACTTCAAAACTAGCCTGAACATATCTCTTGGATGTGGCTGCATTTCATATCCCACCTGTCCGAACCACCGATCATCAAGGCACAGTAGTTTATTTATACATAGAATTGTCATTTTTTATCGAAGACTGGCATAAGTTTTCTATGTATCAACATAGTTTACCCCTCCTTTGTATCCGTAAACTTTGGATATACTGCTGTGACCTCCTTCACATACATTTGTATACCTTGTGTAAGAGAAGACAAGCAGAGTACTGTAATGGTTATTTTGTTAAACCTTTCCGGCACACTGTGCCCAGTCCGGGATACTTAATTTTAATTCCAAACGACACCAATAATATTTTAATAAAATTTTACTTTTATAGTGAAAGTTTAAATTAGGGGACTCTTAATTTCTAAAAAAGTAGTTTGTAAATTCCAGTGACAGCCGATAATTTCTCATTTTAATAACAGAATTTACTTGTGCCGAAAAGGGTTAATGGAAACTTTACAACCATAAATCTTTAGTAATCTATCTTTAGTAAATTTTCATGCAATTAATGCATTATGATTGGAAGTTCTGTTACTACAGCATTTTTCAATCAGTTACATTTTATACATAATGATCTGCTTTGAAAAAAAAAGACCTTAATAATAAAAAAATATACCCTCCCCCCCCACATTCAAACAAAATATTTAGCATCTGAAAACTCCTCCCTCCAATTTAAATTCAAAGAAACCACTATTTGCCAAACTAACACGGTTAAAGAATTGAAATTAAAACATCTTTATATCCCTGCTCATATTCATTACTAAGAAGAAGAAAATAAAAACATTCCTCTTCCCCACCTGAACAAAAAAAAAATCTAGCATCTGAAGCTTCTTCCCTCCAGTTAAAATATTAATTGGTAAATGATGAATTCCAAGAAACCATCATTTGCCAAACCAATGCAGCCCAAAGAATTGGAATTTAAAAAGCACCTTTACATTTCATAACCATCTTCTGTTCATATCCAGTACTCAATCAAGAACTTTTTTGTTTCCATTCTAACATACTCTATCGACTTAAGTCATTCTACACTACCATATTTATCTGTACAACAAATGACAATTATTTTAAGTTTTATCCATGGTCCATGATTTTATCACTTTGAAGAGTTAAAATGATCTCTGCTTTGTACCAATTACTTGCAATAAAATAACTGTCAAATTAAAAACAATTGACAGAAACTTTAACAGACAATGAAAGATGAATAATCAAATGTGTTATTTTCCAGCCAATGAATGGCCAGATTTAATTATGGGAGTGCGATTGGTTTATTGTGATAAATCATGATTTATGTATTGATGATTTGTGTATTGTGATGAATTATATGAATCACTTCCCAGTTATTAAACTTTATTTTTCTTCTATTGCTTGTTTAGCTGCTGAAGTCTTGCAAACACCTGAAAAGCTTGACTTTTGACTTTTTTCTCTCTGACTTCGGTGCAGTGTAACACAAGTTCATAATTGTTTAAAATATGACTTTTTTTGAAGCTCTTTTTTTATTAATGTCGAAAACGAATTTCAGAAATTTTATTTTTATTATAATTTTAATGTGTACTTCTAAAAGACAGCTGTTTCACCTCTTTTTTGCTGTTATGCATTCTAAATTTAAGGACTTTTTTGTTAATCTGTTACTAAATTATGAAATATACAGCAATGACATTGTTATATATCCTAATACATTAAATAATGTCCATCTATAATGCATACTATTTTCTTTTGCAAACATACAGTATATCCATAATGCATACTTATGTCATAATGTTTGTAGTAGTGCAACATCATTTAAATGCATCGCATTGATTGAAGTTACCGAGATATATTTGATAGAATAAAAAACAATCAAGGTATTTAAAAAGTCAAGAGAATCAATTAAAAAATCTTGGCATCACCCAACACTAATTTTCATTGTTTAGCTATTAAGATTGGCATAGCATGAAATTTTATAGCAGTTTTATTCATTTAGTTACTAATCATTATACAAACTTATTACATCATACAAACTTTGTCACTCATAAAATTCATATTACACTATAGGATCCGTTATCCAGAATGCTTCGGACCCAAGGCATTCTGGATAAGGGGGTTTTCCGTAATTCGGAACACTTTACTGTAAGTATAAGAAATGCATGAAATAATTTCATAAATAGTGAAATAAATAGGTAAATATGAATACTAATGCATATAAATACCTTAATTTATTTATTAATTTACACAAAATAAAAGAATAACTATATAAATGAACAAATAAATACATAAATATGAAATTTAATTTTTCGATTTTGAAACAGAATCCTTTGATAGGTATTTAGCAAACATTTCTGTGATAGTCTTTTGCTTATAGCGTGTCTCTTGCACTAATTGTTCTTGTACTTCATACAGAGACATGATCTGCTGCTTGTGAAAATAGCTCCTCTGTTGCATGCCTGAAATTAATTGTTCAGTATAAAATATTAATTTTTCATTCGATATCTTTTCAACTGCTTCATTCTGCAGGTTGTCCTCATCATCATCACTTTCATCAGATATATTGTTTGTAATCATTTCACAAATCTCACTGTCAGTCATGTGATTAGTGACAGGAATGTTTTCATCAGCTTCTAAACAATCTTCCACTGTTTCTTGATTAAGCAATTTAGCTTCTGGACAATTAAATCCTTTGGCATATGCCAACAGATCAGCAATAATTTGCTTCTCTTTTGACATCTTAAAGCCTTCAAACTCAGGCTCATTTTCGTCATCAAAAAATAACACAGATGGCCATAAATTGTACCAACCATGGATAAGTGTATCCTTATCCGCAGCCTGCCATGCTTTAGCAGCACTCCATAAAGCATCTTTGATTGTGAAGCTTTTATGGAAATTTTTTATTCCGACTCCTTTGTTGCACTCTGTGAGCATTTTTTTTTAAGAAGTCATTTTTGTAGTGTGTTTTAAAAGATTTCAGAATCCCTTGATCCAGTGGTTAAATAAGTGATGTACAATTTGGAGGCAAAAACACTGCAAACACATTATCCATTTCTAAAAGCTCTGCTTCAGGATGGGCCGAGCAATTGTCAATAACTAGCAAAATTTTAGCTTCTTTAGCAAGGCCAACTGATGTGCAGTGAGCCCTTGCTTCAGGAATAAAATGATTCCTGAACCAGTCCATAAAAAGGTTTTTTGTAATCCAAGCATTTTTGTTTGATTTATAAATGACTGGATAAACTTTTACATGTTTTAGTGCTCGAGGATTTCGGCTTTTTCTAATCACCAGTAATTTTGTTTTGTGGTTTCCAGAAGCATTGGAGCAAGCAAGGACAGTTAAACATTCTTTGGAGTCCTTAAATCCAGTAGGTGCAGATTCATCTGCAGTAACAACAGTCTACCTAGGGAGATATCTCCAGTACAGAGCTGTTTCATCTGCATTATAAATTTGCTCTGCAGGTAAAAGCTCTCTCTTAACAAGATTGCTGAAAGTTTCCACAAATTCTTCAGTGGCATCATAATCAACAGAAGCTTTTTCTCCACACACTGAAAGGATTCTTAAGCCATTTCTTTTTTAAAATTTTCCATACCATCCAGAAGAGTATTCACAGTTTGTCTGAATTTGCAAAGTTTCATGAAAAATTTTTGCCTGCGCCATTATTAAGGAATGCGTCAAAGGAAACTTCTCACTTCTTCGTTGTCTGATCTACTCCATCAGCACTTTGTCAACAGTGACATTTTGTGACTGATGCAATGTTTTCTGTGACGCCAATAATTTGGGCGAATCACTATCTCCATAAAATTGCAGAAGCTTATCTTTTTGGTTTTTAATGTCATAGATGTTTGACAAACCAATACCATACTCATTACCAAGTAACTTTGCTGATGTACCTTGGTCTAATTTTTTTAGCAATGTCACTTTATTTGTTATACTGAGGGCAACCCTCTTCCTCCTCGGCGTCATACCATCAGATGGTCGTTTAGACATAATTTAATTAAATATAAAATGTTTAACAGTAATAATATAAAATGCTTAACAGTAATTATATAAAATTAAAAATGTAACAAATAAAAATATAAGAAATAACTAAATTTTAAATCAGATAGCAATGGAAAACACGATAAGGTAAGCACGTTGAAATTCTCTAGCAGTAAAATCTAAATGACAAATGCACAATGTTGCCAAATCTTTAAAAAAAAAAAATGTCGTATTAAAATAGTTTTGTAAAAATTTCAAATATTTTTAGCATATTGTTGCAAAATATTTCACCAAATGAGTTATAAAAATAATGGAAATTAAAATTATTAAAATTTTATAACATTCTCTTAATGCACGAAACCTGAGTTCAAGAATAAAATTCGTCTGCTAATGCGCACTCTATAGAATTTTGTTTATGTGTTAAAAAATACCAAACATATTAATTGTTCCTTCACTAGATATTAATTACGTTCTAATATAAATCCAAACTGTTGTTCTATGTCTGAGATAATACCTTATATTATAAAAAGTTCATTTTAAAATCAAAACAATATGAAAATATATTGAAAATCTGATGCAGACATCAAGTGGAAGTAATCTGGGTTGAGGCTAATGACACCGGCTGTTCCGCGATTCGACTGAAGAGCAACTGTTGGGGTGGTTAGAATAACGAATCGCAACACAGGGTGTGACGTCATGTACATGAAATCCTCTGGAAGTATATTTTTTGAAATAGAATTTTAGTCTTTTTTTTTTATTCTGAGAAAATTTCTCTAAATATGAAAAAAATTTTGTATCCAAATTTAGATATAATTTATTATATTATTTTATAAAGGAAATAAAACCAATGCGTAATCTGGCAACATTCCGTAATTATTGTTGTGCTTGTTGATGCATGCCGGTGCCGATTGCAATGGCGGATTTGCTCGCTGATTTCTAGCGTTGAAAAGGAAAAAAAAATCTAGACTCAATTTTGCTAAACAAAGCAAAATATCAAAAAAAAAAAAAAAAAAAAAAAGAATTGTGTCAGTTTTCTGCTTACTGCATTTTCCGGAATAACACTGTTTCATTTAGCAACACTTACATTTTTTAAAGCAAAAATAAAGCTTTTAACAGAATAAGTACAGACACTGATTTTATACAAAAGTAGGTTACAAAAATATAATTCTTTCCCCTTCTACCATATTTCTTTTCACTCAGTCATCCATAGCAACTATCTTTAACTTTGAATCAGTCACTGGAATTGATAATGTTTTTATTTTATTTCTAAAGTAATAGTTATCAATGCTTTTTATCTTAAATTCTTTATACTGAATTTGTAAATTAATGAAAGCAATATTATTCATTATATATTTTTCTTTTATTAACATTGAATAGATTTTTAATTTTTACTAAAAAAAAAAAAAAAAAGTTACCGATTTGCATTCCGGTTTTCGGAGCGTTCCGGATACTGGGACGCCGGATAACGGAACCTATACTGTAATATATACTTTTTAAAGTTTCTTATGGAAAATGAAAATGCATGCACTTTTAAATTATACATTTATATTAAAGCATTTCAAAGGGAAAAATCTATTTATTATTAAAACAAAATAAGTAACCTACGTACTTATTTATATGTATTTTTTTCAGATACTTGTTTAGTTTGCAAATAAAAAGAGATCTTGCACAAGGAGTTTTGATTTGCAATGACAATACAGCTGCATTAATGGCATCTTACATTGTACAAGGTAGGTTTCTTTATCTTCTTCCTAAAAATAGGAAGATTCTAAAAGCTGTTGCTTGGTAGATTTGTGTATTCAAGTTTGTGTAGAATGCATTGTTAGATAATATAAATTATATTAATAAATTTATCTTTAGTTATATGTTATTAAAATTTAATGAGGCAGAATCACAATACTTAGCCATCTGAATTAATGACAATATTTATTGATAAAATTGAAAAGTTTTAAAATTCAAAACATAGAAAGACATAAAAAAAAAACTTGTTACAATTAACAGGGGGTTATTATGTTTGGAATGTGCACTGGATTTCCAGTTTTTTATCAGCCCTTCCTGATTTATTAGATTATATTTAGTAGAGGAAGTAAGTTGGAAACTCAAAAATTGAAGCTGAAAACAATCTTCAAAAAGGATAACAATTTCACCAAATATTATTAATAAGCCTTTTGCTTATAGCAGTTTTTACATAGAGTCTGAACAGACTGGCCATCTTTATGTTTTCTATTCACCGGAGAGAAACTTTTCTTCTGAAAATACTTTAAAATGAATTTTTCATTACCCACCCCCCTTCCTTTGTGCCCATCTCACATTGTGACACTTTCTCCCAAATGCAGCATAGAAATGAGGAAAATTTTTCATACAATTTCAGCATTGAATCAAGTTGTACAGTCTTGTAAAATGTGTGTGTGTGGGGGGGGGGGGGGGGACACTAGAAATTTCCCAAACATTTAATAGTTTCCGTGTTGTTTTAAATTTTACAAACTCAAAAAATTTCTTTTATAGTTTCCTCTTTATTTTCAGGTTTTGAGTACTCAGTGAAAAAATGCACAATTTTAGGAATACTTTGCATCTGGCAAACCTGAAAAATCAAACGTAAAGAGAAAGGAAAGAAACTAAAATTTACAATTTTTGCATTACTTTGGATGTTGCAAGCCAAAAAAAATTGAGGGGGAAAAGATGCAAATTTATAAGGAAAGAAGCAAATTTACAACTTCTTTTATATTTCAGGTCAATAAGACCTGAATGATACTAGTGCATGTGTTGCCCAGATTAGATTATTATTATTTATTTGCTTTGCAATGGAAGGGGATCTGAGCACATAAACCATGTCATGTGTAACATTTCAGTTTGAGCCCAATCATGTAATGTGGGCTCTATAAGAGGTTGATGTGATAGTGAAATGCCATTATCATAAATTCATGATATATCATGTGAAAGGCAAAATTTACTTACAAGAGTTTTGCTTTGATGTCTAGAGATTAAAAAATTTGGCAGGGAGCATTGAAGACAAAAAGTTTGCACAATATTACAGTTTATTTAACATGAAAACACAAAAAATAAATATGCAGCAGATGAAGATGAAAATAAGCAAACTCTTTAAATGCATTGGGATGACCATATAATCTTTAAATATTTTAGCAGAAGCTTGTTTTCAAATTAGCCATCAAAACAATTTGCCAAACTTTACAATATTTTGCTGTGACAGACTGACAAAATTAGCAATATTTTGCTAAGCAACACGTAATATAAAAATTTGCGAATAATGGGTATACAGATTATCAATCCTTGACTGTATTCGTATTTTTAATTAACTATCCTAAACATTGTAAAATATTATAAAAAAATTAAAGTTAAAAAAATTACTTTAACATAGTAATTATTATACGACTACTTGTTATAAAAAGTCATGACTCCAAACTACTTTTCGAATGTAGTCCATACTTCACTACTTTCAGATTTTGTCAAAGGATTCAGTTTCATTTCAAACTAAAGATACAAATTAAGTACCACAGCTACTCCTCTGCTAGGTATTGCTTTTGTATTTAGTCTTTATATCACATCTTCCAAGATACAATTAAATGAGTGCCCTACAACAAAAACAGTTAAAAAGATTATGTACAAGAAAATGTTTTGCTTTTGGCCCTAAATTGTTTATTTATACTCCCATTACAAACTTCTTAGCGAAAATTTGAAAGATACATATCAAACAATTAATATTTAAATAAAATTTACTTTAAAAAAATCTTGAGTGACTTCACTTGACTTTCCAAAACGTTACAAAATACTGTAGATTCAACTTTATAGTAATTTAATACAAAGTATTAAATTTACATTTTAATTTTACAAACATGAACTGTAGTAACTCGAAAACCTGAGGACATTTTAATATAGATGCACGCAATCCGCACATATACATGGAATCTGTGTAAAAATAGGTAAAAGGTTTTTAAGACTCCTGAAAGTGTAAAAAATATACCAATATTTACCTAAAAGGCTTTTTATCATTATTACCGTATTTTCAGGTGTATAGTCTGCGGCTTATACAAGACAAAAACCTTCCAAAAAGCCGCTGCGGGTTATACAAAGATTTTTTTTTTTAAATTGGAAATCGGGATATTTTTTCTACAACTTTTAAATCTCAAAACATTTGAAAAAAACATCAAAATTTGTAAATTTTTTTTGCTATGCCACGAAATTTAGAGAGTTCTCCCATGTTTGTAAAGGCTTTTTTTTACTGCTTAAATACAGTTATTTCTGGGTTTGAGAAGAACTGTCGCAACTATCGCCAAGTATTGCACTGATAGATCTATAATAGCTACCGTATATTCTCGCATATAAGTCGTGAAATTTTAAACAGAAAAAAGAACTTCAAAGTGGGGAGTCGACTTGTACGCGAGACCTAAAAAAAAAATGTGTGGCACTCGGGGACTGCTGCGGTAAAGCTATTGCATAGCATTTTTTATCAATTTATGCAATTAAAATTATTTATATTTTTTATTTATGCAGTTTTTTTTGTCTTTGATATTAATTTAAGTTACACTTTTTGAGCATGATGACCGATAAGAAAACAATTTTTTTTTATTTTATTGAATAAATGAGAAGTTAATATTGTTTAAAATATTTTTATTATCTTACAATAAATGTAGGTTAATCAGGAATTTTTATCATTGAAACTATAGGTTTATGGTAACTGAAATAAGAAACAAAAGTTTAAGATTTGATATTCTCTGAATATCTAAAAAATACCACGTCAATGTCTGCCGAAGCCTACCGAAAGATACCATGCCCAAGTCTCCTGTCACCAAAAATTAACACTGTCTCTTAATAAATTACCAAACAAAATTTGGCCGCACTACAAAAATTAGATCGTGAGTTATAAGCATTTTAATTTTTTCGATCTTCACCATGGGGGGGGGGGGGTCTCCTGTCACCAAAAGTAACACTGTCTCATAATAAATTACCAAACAAAATTTGGCCGCGCTACGAAAATTATATCGCATTATATGCACGAATTATATGCAAACGACTTTAGCCGGTGTGTCAGGTTTTCTCTCGTTACGGAAGGTTTTTTCTCGTTATGGAATTTCCATATTTGGTCACCACGCTCAAAGTCCGCGATAAGAGCTATGCAATAGCTTAAAAAAAATCTATAAATAAAATATCAGCAAATAATTTGCTAGCGAATCAGTGCTGCAGCACCCCATTGTGTTTGTAGAGCACACAATCCTAAATCCGGAACCCTTCCAACCTCGACGATTCTGAATTTAACATCATTTAAGATTTAGTTTATTTTTCAAAAAAGTAATCTACCCTACCTTGTTGCAAAGAACAAAAAAAAAGTGCGTGATTTATGTCATTTCGGAACAATTCAGAGCAGTCGGTCTTTTCTGAAACGAATCCAAGGAATCGTTCCTTTACAAAGTTGTTTCATTTCAGACAAGCTCAAGGAATCGAACTTATCCAGAGTTGTTCCATTTCAGATAGAATCTGAGGTATCGTTTCTTTCCGGAGTTGGTACCCTACCTTGTTGCAAAGGGAAGAAAAAGTGCGTGATTTATGTCATTTCAGAACGATTCAGAGCAGTCTGTCTTTTTCGAAACGATTCTGAGGAATCGTTCCTTTACAGAGTCGTTTCATTATGGAACGAATTCAAGGAATCATACTTTTCCGGAGTTGTTTCATTTCAGATAGAGTCCGAGGAATTGTTCCTTTTCGGAGTTGGTGCATTTCGGACTGATTCCGAGGATTCGATCCTTTTGGGAACCAATGACCTAAGATACGTATACATTTTATGTCCAAAATTTTAAATATCACCGATTTTTTTTTTTTATTTAAATATTTGGAAAAATTCAGAAAATATATCACGCTTGTTTGAAAAAAAAATGCGCATAAAAGCCTCATTGCTTGAAATTTTATCTTAAAACACGTAAACGCCTCGATGTTTCTTCCGAAAATTACGGTACTGATAATCTTAATTTTTTAGCCAAATTACTGTAGGTATAATGCATCACAAAAAAAATTTGGTAAATTTGTGTTAAAAATGATGACTAATGGCTTCTAATTCCGAACCCTGATCGAAATATATGTTCGTAAATGATGTATAGCCTGCGGACTATACACCGATGCATCTCTGCAGGTTATATACAAACTTTTTTTACTGCACTGCTCAATTTAGGGTTGCGGGCTATACACCTGAAAATACGGTATGTTATTTTCCTTACACTGTGTGTGTAGTAAACGTAAATATGCTATTAAACATAAAAGTAAATATGCCTTTTTTTTTATATTGCGAAATTAGAGTTATACCTACAAACAAGTAAAAATAACAAGAGGCTACTCTTATATATATTAAAAACAGCACAAACATAGGCCTTCCAACTAAAATAAGTATAAATGTAATATTAAAACAAAGGATGATCACATATTCATACAAAATTTGCGACTAAATAATTAGACAACCAGAAAACAAAATCATGTTAATTCAATGAAATTATAGTAAAAATCCTTAGCTTTGTAAATCAGAATGTATGTTTCAGGTGACATAAATAGCAGAAAAACATACAATTTCCTTGACAATAAGAAAAAAAGTTTCAACTAAGTAGCAGAGCATTTACAATGAAACAGGGGTCGGAGTTGTCCTATATTTCCTATATTTGTAAAAAAACCTTTAAAAATGTCCTATATTGTCCTATATTTCTCAAACTGTCCTATATTTCCTATATTTTTCATATATTTGGCATAATATTGCCACTTTGTATCATTTATTATTGCTTTTACTGTTTTGTTTTCATTTTATTTCGATATACGGAGCAGTAGCTTAATCCTGCACACGATCCTCATGCTTTCAGCCAATCACAAACGAGATGAGGGTGTGGCGTAAGATCGCTGAATTTTTAAACACGCCTTCGGATCGGGAGGCGAAACGTGATGTCTGTGGAGACTGCATTATCTCCTTGTCTCCATTATTTTATTTCTCTTCTGGATTTGGCATCAGTAGTGAATGGCTTGATGTTTTTCATATCATATCAGGTGCGTCGCTTTTGCTCGCTGATACTTAGATCTGACGTTCAACGTGGTTCTGCTGTTCATAGAAATTATTTTAATTTCACGTATCCAGTATCGATTCATCTTTCTGCGATACATAGTTTTTATTTATTTTAAATTAGTTTTTATTTATTTTAAATTTTATTTTAGTTTAATGTAGCAAAGATATATATATTTCACTGCAAAATCACGATGGGTGAACGTGAGCATAGACTGACAAAGTACCGTGATGCGTGGACAGATCGGATTGATATTCACGGTGTAAAAGTCGGCGAATGGTGTGTAAAAGGTAAAGATGACTACCATGCTTTTTGCCTTTTTTGTGATTGTCTGGTTCCCATCAGTAACAGTGGTTATTCGCAAATATCGCAGCATGCCAAAACCACAAAGCATAGAGAAAACTCTGGAAAAAAAAAGTGACAAGTCGCAATCTCGCTTTGTTGGTTCTACTGGCGGAAAAAATTTGGCTTTAAACATCAAATCAAAGAAAAGTGGATTGAGTTCTTGGACTCTTAATGAAGAAGAAAAAATACACCGATCTGAGATCCTGTGGATAATCCACATTGCCCTAAATAATTATTCATTTTCATCGTCAGATGGCATGCAAAAGTTATTTTGTGAAATGTTTCCGGATTCATCTTTGCCACAAGGCATGCAATTAAGTTCAAAAAAAATTTCATACTCCATATCTCATGGTCTTGGGCCATATTTTCTTAAAGAAATTAGTGAAGATTTCAAACAAGAATCGCCTTTTTTCACGCTCATGTACGATGAAACTCTAAATGAAAAAAGCTTAAAACAACTAGATATCTTTGTAAGGTATTGGAGCAAAAAAAATGGCTGTATCTCAGAAAGATATATTTCGAGTGTCCTTTTAGGTCATGCATATGCTACAGATATAGCAAGTAGCATAACCAGTGTTTTAAAAGACACTGAAATCCAGCTCAAATATTTGCTTATGCTAGGTTCAGATGGCCCTAATGTTAACAAATCTGCCTTTAAAATTTTGGATAAAGAGGTGCAGTCTATTAGAAAACAGGGATTAATTAGCATTGGAACCTGCAATTTACACGTCATCCACAATGCTTTTGGCAAAGGTATCACGTGTGAACCTTTCACAAATATTACAGATTTTCTGGAGAACATCCATTCTTGGTTTGCGAAATTTCCATCTCGCCAAGAAGATCTGCGAGCAACAATGGAAAAATTTGATTCAGATTTCGTCAAAATTTTGCGATATGTTAGCAACCGATGGCTAACTATTGTACAAGTTTCACAAAGGGCACTTGAATTGCTACCAATCCTAAAGGTACATTTTCTTGAAGAATTGCCCAAAGAGAATCCCAGACTGGTTAAAAATGATAGATATGGCTGCATCAAAAAAGTGTTGGAATCATCCTTAACTCCAGTATATTTATCCTTTTTGATTAGTGTGGGAGGTGTTTTTGAGGAAGTTCTAACATTACTTCAAGAAAAAACTACGCTCATCCAAATTTTATATGATGAATTGTCGAAATTGTTACTGAAAATTATGCGACGTTTTGTCAATAATTCAGCATTGGACAGTAAATATGGTGAGGATTTGATAAGTATTGACGTTCGCAAGGAAGCGGTTCCTTTAAAACTGTTAAATGTTGGAAGCAACACAAAGAAACTTCTGCAAAACCTGCCTACAGATTTGAAATCGGAATTTTTAGCAGATGCTAAAACTTTTTATATAAATGTCACTAGATATTTGCAAGAAAAATTACCACTGAAAAATAAACTTTTAAAAAATCTGCAAGTTTTGCACCCATTGGTTAAAAAAGAACCAGCCACATCAACATTGCCAGCTATAAGATGCCTCGCAAATATATTGCCTCAGGTAATATCACCAAGTGATATTGATAAACTTACTGATGAGTGGTCTTTGTATGTTAATGATGATGATATTTCTGAAGAATGGTATTTGAATGGATCACAGCAACCAATAGACCACTATTGGAAAAATGTCTTTTCAATGACAGATGGCATACAACGCCCTAAATATAAGTACTTGGCAGTATTAGTGAAAGCAGTGTTAACATTTTCTCATGGGCAGGCTTCTGTTGAAAGAGGATTTTCCCTAAATAAAAGAATGCTAACTACTGAAAGATCCTCTTTAAGCTTGGAGACTATAAGAGGTTTAAGACTGATTAAAGATGCTGTTGGTGGAAAAGCAGTAGAAACAATCATAACAAAAGAAATGCTGCAATTCTATAAAAATGCTTATTGCAATTATCAAAATCAAAAAGAATTGGAAAAATCAGTCTCTGAGAGCAAAGAATCTGAAAAGAAAGATAAAAATCTTACAACTTCGAAAAAAGACAAAATGTTAGATGTTAAAATGAATTTTGATTCCGCCCAATCCATGATCGATGAAGGTAACACGAGACTAAAAAATGGATTAAAAAGAAAGTGCATGCAGGAAATAGAGGCAGCTCAAGCCCTAATAGATGCAGGGAATAAAAAACTTAAATCTGCTAAAGAGAATATTGCTAATAAAGATTAAGAATTTCATTGTAATTATTCATACTAATCATTTGTAAATATCCATAGTTATCATCTTAATCATACTAATCATTTGTAAATATTCATAGTTATCATCTTAATCATGTGTAAATATTTATTTATCAAAGTTTAAATAGAAAAAAAAAAACCATCAATGTGTTCCTATTATTTATAAACTAAACAAGATCTTTTGGGGGGGGAAAGTCATTGGTATGGTTGTTCATCAGTTGAAGACTTGCTATTGTTAAGGTAAGTTTACTTTTAGATTTGTTTTTTATAATTGTATCATGATTAAATAACATTAATTAATGAAAATTTATAAATTAACATCAGATTATGTTTTAAAAATGTATTTTATAGCAATATATATATAATAACGTTATTTTCTAAATGTCCTATATTTGTCCTATATTTTTCACAAAAAATGTCCTATATTTTATGAATTGGTCACTCCTACCCCTGATGAAATTCTATTTTATATGGCATTATTTTAAAATGGAAATAGTATTATTTTCTAGACTTTCAGTCATGAAGTATTATTTGAAAAGAGTAACAAAAAATATTCTAAAAAGATTTTTATGGTGTTTCATTTCTTGTTACAAATTGTAGAAAACATGTAAAGTATTAATCACTTCAACCTTTGGCCCTGAGATAAGTTGAAATTAAAGCACTGTTTTCTTACACCAGCTGCTAGTGAAATTGTTAAAACACTTAGCTGATTATACGACGTAAAAAATTATACTACGAAAAAATTATACGACGTAAATTAGTATACAAATAAAATAGGAAATAAAACATAGCAGCTGTTTATTTAGAGTAAGTTTGTGTCATAGTAAATGATGTTACATTTAGTCACACTTAGTGTTTTTAATTATTTCTTCCCTCATTTTTTTAAATTAACTTAAATAACTGTATTGTAGTAGATGTTTTAACTCAAAATACATTTAAATGTAGATACAGTACCGGACCTCAAATCCGGAATCCCGAAATCCGGACGACCCAAAATCCGGAACGAATAACGAAATCTGAAATTCCGCGACGATCTCTGATTAAAAAATTCTAAAAACTGTCCATAGATGGCGCAACGTGCGTGCATAATACAGTTCCAAGTCATTCTAAACTAAGCAATTGGACTCAATTCATTAATTTTATTGCAATGTTTTTTGTTTTTACATTACTTTTAATCCAAATTTACTAATTACTCTTCATTAAAACAGAAATTGCACCCCCTTCCACCCCCCAAAAATAAATAACCACAAGGGAGAATTATTTTTAAAAGGGGATTACAATACACTTATAATATTTATATGTAAACATATTTTACTACACCTTCTCCTCCACTTTAAATTTTTTTAAAATTTTTTCTCTTTCGGAAAAATTTTGTATGTAAATACCGTACCAAAAATATTTGTTCCTTATTTCAAAAGGGGGGGGGGAAATCTATACAAGGTTTATTTCTGCATAACAAAACAAACTAATCCATTGAAAGTTAATGATCTCATTCTGATAACATTGATTTTCTACTTCGTACAGTTAAATAAACAAGTGAATAAGCAAAACATATGGCAGATGGATATCTTGTTTTTCTTCGCTTCCTTTTTTTCTCTATAGTGGCCGTTTTTAAGGGGTATCCTAATTTTCGAATAACTAATTATATTTTAATAAAAATTTGTACCATGTTCTAATTTGCTATTATTGTAACATGCTGAAAATTTGAAAGAAATTCAGCAATTAGCAACGGAGATAAGTATTTTTTTTTTTTTAATAAAGGAAAGAACGTGGGAAAGAAACCCTATCACTGGAAACTCATTGCTACAGTTTCAGAACAAACTTGGGGGCAAATGGTAGTTAAAAATGGCAGTTTTATATCTGGCAACACTACAGAGTTCATATAATACTGTACTGTGCATATTCTCAATTCTAGCGATACGCACGTGCTATTCTTTTCTAAAAGTTGTCAGCAAATATTTATTTTTAGAAGCGATTTTGATATTTTAATATTATTTTTTATTTGTTTGTGTGGTGAATTATGTCATCAAAAAGAAAACATTGTTCACTTACTATAAGTGACAAAGTTAAAGTTCTAAAAAAACTGGACCAAGGAACCCCCGTAAAAAATGTATGCGATGAGTACGGGATAGGAAAATCTACTATATACGATTTAAAAAATTTAAGATTAAGATTTTCTCTGTTTACTTATACCTAACACGGCGATTCGAGATATTGATTCCTAGGCCTAACTCGGCTCTCGCGAGCAATAACGCATTTTCGTTTTCCAAAAGATGTTTTAATATTTTTAAGAATATGTGGCAGTAGTATTTAAAAATATTTCTTATCCTTATTTTTATTTATTATTCTTATTTTGTAATTCGTCTATTTGGCTTTATTTACGCTAAGCCTAACTAGGCGATACGCGAAATAGTTTGCTTAACGGCATGCAAAATTTTGTCAGGGGCATGTACCATATCTGTTTAACTATTGTTTTGGTTGAGGACCTAAAATCCGGAAAATTCCGAAATCCGGAACGATTGCTGTCCCGACCAGTCCGGATTTGAGGTCCGGTACTGTACCTGTATTATAGTAGATGCTTTAACTCCAAGTTTGTTTAAATGTAGCTACTGTCATTTTATCATACTTATAATAAAACTTTTAAATTTTATATTTGAAAAATTCACATTAACTGCCAAGAGTGGTGACAGTTTTGAATGCAGAAATATGATTTTTTATTGTCCTCTAAAAACAGTATGCACATGTTTATTTTTGGGCATATGAGCTGCGATGAGCATGAGGTAAAAAAATTGAAAATATGCTTAGTATGGTGCTTCTGTCAAGGTGGCGGATATATTTTTTATTTCTCCTTGCAGCGATATGTATTATAGAGGTGATTCTGCTCCAAATTTTTTCGAAAATTGTGACAAGTCAGTCTTCAGTACAGAAATTTGAAATGTAAAAAGAAAAAAAAAATTGCAAATTTCGACAAATTTACACACATAGAAAAAAAATCATCAATCATTTACATAAAAAATAGGCAGCTTCATTAAAGATCACAGAAAAAGCAAGAATTTTATCAAGGGATCTGAAGGGGGGGGGGGGAATGCAAATTTTATAAAAGGGTCGTGGAAAAAACACGAGTTTCATAAATAGATTTTAAAAAAATGCAAATTTCGCCAAAGGACTGTTGAAAAAATGTATATTTCATCAAAGTATCACTGAAAAAACATGAAACTTGTCAAAGGATCGTATGAAAAAAGAAGGTATCTCCTCTATAGATGGAGAAAGAAACGGAGTATTTTGTCAAAGGACTGTTGAAAAAAAATGTATATTTCATCAAAGTATCGCTGAAAAAAACATGAAACTTGTTAAAGGATCGTATGAAAAGAAAATTTCTCATCTGAAGATCGAGGAAAAAATGAAGTATTTCATCAAAGGATCATGGCCAAAAACCCCACAAATGTCACCAAAGGACTGCAGAAAAAAACAAGAATTTTCCCTAAGGACTATGGTAAAGCGCGTATTTTGTCAAAAGATCAAGGGGGAAAAAATGGGAATTTCTACATAAATTTTTTTAACAGGGTTTTTTATTTATCGACAGTAAAAGTATCCCTGTAAAAAAAAAAAAAAAAAAAAAAAAACTGTCAAATCAAAAAAGTAAAAAGCAGCCTTTGTAAAGATCAATCTCCGCTAGCTAATGATAAAATAAATGAAAGTATTGAAGTGTCAGTTAGCTACTTTTTAAAATGTCTTCCATTATATTAACATTAGCATGCGGATGTTCTCATATGAATAGCTGATATTGATTGTATTTTCAATTAGATAAATGCCCAAGAATGACACATGTTTATCTAAATTCCTCAGGATTTCACTCTTTAACCTCTTCAAACCCGAGGTGCACATTTGTGTGCCTCTGATTTCAACTGCATATCTCACTTAATATTTGAAAATTTTTTATTGAGACGAGAGGATGTTATTTGTGTACGTTAACCTTTTCTAGTTTCAGCAAGAAATGGCGCTAGCAGTCTTAATTCATGTGATTTTGGAGAAAATAAACGATCAATGGCAAAAATGTAAAACTTCGAAAAAATAAATACATTTTTATAATTAGAAAATTAATATTTATTCATAATATTTTTTAAAAATGCTTATTAACTTTTTAGTATTGCATAAATCATTTAAATTTTTTAGCTAGATCATAATATCTATTTAAATTAGATGGAATTTGTAAGGTACACGTATGTGCACCTCCAGTTTCAATTCTGTGTTTTTGGAAAGAAGTTATATCCTACAAAATATTTTTACTGAATGGTATCTAATTGGTGCAGTGCTAAAGTTGTTGAATTATTAAAAAAATATACTTAATTATAAATCAGAATTCATTTTGTTGATGTTTAAAAAAATTAAAAATTAAAAATTAATTTTTAAAAATCATAATTATTATATCTTTGTAAGAGTAAATAAACTGATGAGGACAATGGAGATGGCAAATCTTCTGGCAATGAAAATTTAGATGACACAGATATAACTATTGAGATATTGCTCCAGTACCTATCTCGAATCCATGTAACAATAAAGTTTAACCTTAAAGGCCTTTATTATGGAAAGCTGAAAATAAGTAAATTTTTAAAACTTGGGTTTCAGCACACTTGAATAATAAAATCTTATCTTTTCACAAATATTTATTTAATCTTTTTTTCTTCTAATAGTATTTCGAGGATTTAATAGTATTTTCGAGTGATTGATGAGGATTATCTAAAACCAGATTTTACAGCATCATAAATCCTTTTGAATCATTTAGAGATTAGTTAAGTGAAGATTTTTGGAAAAAGTTTCATATGAAACCAATTCCGTTCAAACAATTCCAATTCCATTATATTCTGTTCAAACACGAAACCGTCACTCAATAAATGCATCTAAATATGAAATTATAAAAGTTGCAGGCATACACATACTTGTGTGAACTTTAAAATATCTCCAAGCAAGGTTCTACTGGCAAAAAGACTTGTCAGTACTTAGAATTGCAGCTACTAAGTCACGTGATCGATTTTTTGTGATTAGAAAATTTCTTCATTTTGCAGATAAATCAAATGATCTTTAAGCAGATGACAAATTATGGAAAGTAAATGTTATCTTTAATGCAGTAAGAATAAAATGTTTGTTACTGTCCCTGCCAAAACCTTTATCACTAGATGAACAGAGATCATTAGATCCCATTTGCTGGATGTTGTGAATCTAGCCAGTTTGTGCCGTTAAAGCCAAATCCATTGGGATTAAAAAACTTTATTTTATCCATCAGGGATGGCCATAGCCTTGACTGCCAAATATATCATGTAAAAGGAATTGTACCAGCTGATGATTCAAAATAATTATGATTAGGTCTAGGTAGAGGCATTGTCAAATTGTTTATTAAATCTATACCAAAAGACAACACACGGGTGATTTAGTAGGACAGTTTTTTTACTAGTGTAAAATGTGTCGATTTTTTATTGAGGAACAATATCTACCAAACTGGAATGATTATGAACAAAAAACTAGAAGCAAATAAAAAAAAATCAAGAATGATCAAGATTTGTAACACGGAGAGTGGGATGAATGACTAAGGGAAGGATATGTGTATACTAAACTGGAAAGATAACAAATGTGTAACTTTGCTTTCGATTTGCATCGATAGCGATCCCAAGAGCAGTTGTGTTAGGTGATCTAAAGATCAAAACTGTAAAATTAATGTAACACAACCTACAAATGTGAATACAAAACGTATATGGGTGGTACAAATTTAAATGATAGATGTTTAGCTTACTACTGTTATTCTATTCACAGAAAAAAGTAGTCAACAAGAGTTTCATATACATTTTATAGATTTGGTAATTTCCATTTGTTGGATAATGTATATCAGAAATTGCAAAACAGGCGAAGTTCCTCGAAAAGACAGATTTTCTCTCTTGCGGTACTTTTAGAGATTGCATAAGTACTGATGAAATATAACAGCAAAGTAAGTGAAGAACGACGACCATGGAGACCATGCAAAATTTATTCATCTGAAAATGATACTGAAGACGATTCCGCAAATAAACCACAGCGAAAACAACGTAAGGGTATTTAGAAGATAATTTACTATATTAGATACGACAAACTTGGACAGTTTCCTCGTTCAACAAATGATAACTTTGCTTCGAAATGTAAGTATGAATGGCTACAAATCAAGAACAAGAGTTATTTGTGCAAAATGCAATATATATCTCTATATATTAAAAAAAATATTTTTTTCGAAAATAGCAGGTAAAATAAGCTTGTATGTATCAATTGTCCACCAAATTCCTCGTTTAAATAATTTTTTGAAAAATGAAGATTTTTTTGCAGTATGAACCCGAGCTGCATGTATGTGTACCTGTTAGTAAATATAAACTAATAATAATTATTTTACTTTTTATTACAAAATTATGTTTCTATACATATAAACAGATGGAATAAACTGTGAAATAATTTTTACGATGGCTTAAAATGTGTCAGGTCTGAAGAGGTTAAAGTTATTTTTTCACTACAACACAAACAGACATTAAAGGAAAATGTCAATGAAAAATGAAGCATTATTGTGTAAAAAAATAATTGTTTATTTTAAATAAATACACTTTTCTTTCCCTTTTGTTTTGTGAAATATTTTTGGTTTAAACTATTTCTCTTTTGCATAGCACAATATTTATCAATGGAACACTTATCTAATTTTTCCGATGTCCAAGCTGTCAGAGCTAAATAAACAAACATGTCATGATAATGGGGCATTTTTATCCAGTGAACTTTTTTATGGGTATCTATAACTTTCTTAAAACTTAATATATTCTAATAAAAATTTGGTATTCAGCCTATTTTATTATTTTTGCTAGTTGCTGAAAATTTGAACAAAATTGGTAGATTAATAACAAAAATAGCATTTTTTTATAGTATGGAAAAGAAGAGCTTTAGTAGCTATAGTATGGAAATGAAGCTTTAGATTCATTTTCAGTTCATTATTTCTGTTTGCCGTTCGAACATTTTTTTTTTTTTTCCAACAATGCAAAACTTTCTGACTTATTGGGATCTTTTTTATTTTTAAAGGAACAAGGTAGAACCCGTCAAATTTTGACGAAAGAAAATGTTTAAGAAGGAACTGTTTCATTAACTTATAATAAATCTAAAAAATTAGTTATAGTAAAAAATGCATTTTATATTGGTGCATCTAACTCTTAAACAAACGATATTTATCGTCAAATTAACAAAATACTATTTCTATAAAACACAGTTGTAGAAATTGTTAAAATTAAACTTTAATCGTATATGTAAGCAGTAAAAAATAATAAAGATATGTTGTTATGATAAAGTTATCAATTAAGGTTCTTATGTTAGTATTCCAAAATGATAAAAAGCAAAATTTATTCAACTTTGACTCAATCATAGAATTTTTTTCCCATGAAATCTAAACCCGGCATCATTTTCACTATATCAAAATTTACAAACGTACATTTCACATCTGTATTCCCGTTTTAAAAAAATTGGCATTTTAATTTGATAATTTTGATTTAAAACTTGAAGTCTGAATGCTATTAGCTGAAATAGATATTAAACTGTTGATATTCTTTTACGTGTAAATCAAATTTTGTCAATGAAATCAAAATTCACCGGGTTTTATAACAGAAAATATTAAAACTTTTATTTTTTCCCTTTTGATGAGAAAATGGCAACATAAAGCACTCAATTTTTTCCTTTGCTTTAAAAATAGAAATGGAGTACTCCTGTTGCCACGATTAGAAAAGAGGTATTAAAAGCTACAAAAAAATTAATATTTCAAAAACAAATTAAGATACAGCTTTCAAACAAATTTCATTTAAAAGTACATGTTTTTCCCTACACGATGGTGTAAAAATTGAAAATGTGCGACATTAAGAAATTTAAGGACTTTTTAGTAGCAAAAATTGCAATACCGAAATTCATTTAAAATTTGAAAGTGTTGCCATGCACAAAATGACATATGTGTTATGCACAGATACATTTGGCCTTTATAGTAGAGATACAATTTGTACGAGTACTCAAATGATTTAAAATTAAAAAGCATGTTCCTTTTCTCAATAAATATAATCTTGAATTTAAATATTTGTGAATTGCAACAAATATTTTTAAAAAAAATGCTTACAAATTTACAAAACATTAATAAAAAGAAGTATAAAAATTAAAAAATCGCAGAACAACAAAATGTTAAGTTAAAAAAATTAAATTGGATTCCTTTTACAAATGTCAAAAATTGCCACGAAACACTTTTTAAATCACACTGAAAATTGATGATAAATGTGATTAAACTTTGTTGAAAAGAGGACAAAATTTACTGTATTGGGATAAGATATTAATGAGACTATAGTAATAATAATTTTTATTATTAATATTATTGCACTTTATAAATAAATTTAAAAAAAAATCACTGCAAATTGTAAAATAAAATTTATTAAACAAAAGATTTTTTGGGGGGGGGGGAGGGAGGATTAAAATGTGATAAATAAAGTTAAAATTTACAAAACAAAGTAGAAAATTGCAGAAAACATAATTACTGCTCTAGACTAATACTTTAAGCAGGTTTTCTGTTTATTTTGAAAAATCTCAGTACAACATGAAAAACTATAAAAATCATGTAAAAAATTCGTGAATAAATGGCTGCACGAATTCAAATAAAATTTTGTCTTGAAAAATATACAAAATGTACTATATAGTGCTAATAGTTTCAAATTGGATTCATTTTACAAATGTAAAAAAAAAAAAAAAAAAAAAAAAAAAAGGAATTAGCTTGTCAGTTTTTAAGTTTGATGTATTTTCTTAAGTGCAGCGCTTCTGACGAATATTTGTTTTATTTTACTGTATTTTTGTATATTCCCCAAAATAAGATATATATATATATTATAGATAGATAGCTATTTGCTTACACCATTTTTTGAATCGAACAAAAGGAAAGAAAAGAACGTTTAAAAAAAAAATAAAAATTTATAAACTATGGCAAGTAGCTGAAGAAAAGGGTAAAAAGTATTCTGAATATATATATATATATTTATTCTGTATTTTTCTATTCTAAAATGTGTGTGTATATCAAGTTTTGTGCAAATCTATCAATTTTGATTTATGTATAGAATCCATATAATCCTTACATTGATTTTTCTGCATGATAGATTATTTAATGTGAAAAAATATAGTGTTTATAACATTCAGTCTATGGAACTATGTTTTCTTCCTCGCAGTATGTTTTTTCTCAGAACAAAACAAATTTGAATTTTAGAAGCAAAAAAAAAAAAAAAAAAAAAAAAAAAATTATGCATAAAAATGGCAACAAGGTATAAAATCAGTCATCAAATTGAAATTTATAGGTATAAAATGCAACTATCAACTTGTAATTTCAAACTCTACTTAACCACAACTACATAAACTTGACATAAACTAGTTTTCCTAGAAAAATACATTACTAACTGGAAATGTTAATATTTCCACTGTACTCTTTTAGATAATCTTTTCAAGTAAGATATTTTTGTTGTTAATGTGAAAGCTTATATAATTGTTGTGGATATGTATTTAATTAATTGAGAAATTGTAAATATGGAGTTATTTGTGAAAATTTTAAGATTTTAAAACTTCGTTGCATCTAATAATTAATATAAGTATAAAAAATATTTTCAGTTAAATAATGTCTAATCTTTTCTATTTGTTTTCTTGTGCTATTTTTAAATTTTATGTTCAATAAAGTGACATTGTATGTCAGGCAATGTCAATATCATGTAAAAGTTTACATCTGTGGTGCATAATTGTGTATGGTAAAATGTTAGTTTATTATCTGATTGTGTCACTTTTCACTATACTCCTAAATTCCTTTTATTTATTTTTTTCTTTATAAGTGTTTGCATAATAATGAAAAAAAAAAAAGATTGCAAATATACAAAGTGGCTATATTAAACTGACAGCACTCAAAGTGTTCTGTAGCACGATCTAATTGCGAGAATGGTGCCAAATTTTGTAGGAAGATTAAACAAGACGGGGGACGAAGGATTCTGTGAAAAAACAATTTTAGTTCCAAAAGTCACTGCCAGTGGAATAAAAAAGTTTGTGGCCACCATTTTTGGGGACCACATGTTGCATTCTGTTCACAGCATTTACAACAGCAGAGAATAACATGTCTGCAGGAATCTCTTATACAGTTTGCGATATGCTATCCTTCAACATAGCCAGGTTCTCAACACCTCCGTGATAGACCTTGGACTTTAGGTAACCCCATAGCCAAAAGTCGCAGGATGTAAGATCAGTGGACTGAGGTGGCCATGCAGTAGAAAAACAGCAGCTAGTGACTCTTTCTGTTGTGAATTTCTGTCGTAGCAGCTGCTGTATCTGCAAAGCAATTTGTGAAGGGACTCCATCTTGCATGGAAATGATTTTCTCCAGGCACTGTATTTGCTGAAGTGCCATAATAACAAAAATGTTTAGCACTTGGCGATATTTGTCTCCGGCCTGCCGGAGTAATGTTTTCATAGAAGAATGGACCTATGGTCATATCTGCTGTGAAACCACATCAAACATTTATCTTTGGTGAATGCAAAGGGATTTCCCTTAATGCTCGTGGTGACTTGTTATCCCCAGTTCAGCTGTTCAGGGTATTTACAGTTTAATTCAGGTAAAAGTGGCCTCGTCTCCCCATAAGGTTTTCCATGGCCAAGCATCATCCAACTACAATCTGGCAAGAAAAAAGATAGCAAAAGTCATTTGCTTATCATGGTCGGTGTGATGTAACTCTTGTACACAGCTGATCTTATACGGATAGAAGAGGATAGAACTTCGTGGGATTTTCCATACCATGCAATAAGGCATATCCAGATTCTGAGCTATCCCAGGAGTGCTGGAAGTGGTAGCAATATTGTCTGGTGCTCTATCGATAATTGCCGTTGCCACTTCTTTGATTATATCCTTTGATTTTTGTCTTCTGCCTGACTGAACATTTAGAGAACCTGTTTACTCAAACTTCTCAAGCCATTGCTTTTAAACTGTTAACTGGCAAAGGACCATTACCTTTACACACTTTTTTATGGTTTCTAAAAGCACGAAGAGTGGCTGGTGTATTGCACTGGTTGAGATAAAAAAATTTGACTAGTAGAGTTTGCTTTACTAAAGAAGGAGACATTATGAAAGGTAACTTTCAGTGAAATTGCTTCTAACAGTAGCACATTACCTTTTAAAGACGAACAAGCTGGCACTGGGCCAAAAGGTGTAACATGAAATTTGAATAAAGAACTTCTACTGTTGCTTTCTTAGGGGCTCTGTAATTGAAATTGCAGATAAAGAAACTTTAGCAATGTTTATATAAATTTTTAGCTTTTTTTAAACTTTTACCAGTTTGAGCTTGGATTAATTTGCTAAATTCATTAAATAAATGGTAATTTTATTTCAGTATTGATTCTTCATTTTTTGAAACTCCCTTTTTCGAATACACAGCACCACATATTCCGCTGGCGGTGACTTTTAGATCTCAATTGTTTTTTGCGGAATCCTTCATCCCTGTCTTGTTTAATCTTCCTACAAAATATGGTGCCATTCTCATAATTAGATTGCACTACAGAACAGTCTGAGTACCGTCAGTTTATTTATGACCTCCTTATATATATTCATAAGGAAACAAATTACATTTAGTAAACCTAAAGTTCAAATTTTGTTTTAGATTTCAATTAAATTTTTTTCATACACATTTCATATATTAAAATTTATTTCAGCGGAATGTGGTGATTTTGTATCTGAAGACTATCCTGATCATACTTATGTGTCATCTTTTAAGTTTGTTCCACACCAAGATGCAGAATTTCAGCATAAAATAATGGAGAATCATAAAAAGCATACGTAAGTGTATTTTTATTATGTTTTACAACTTTTAAAGATTTTACAACAAGAGATTAGAAATAATTTCCTAAAAAACAATGTTGGTATACATCTAATTTTGCTATGTTAAGTATTTCAGTATTACATTTCTTTTTAAAGCCAAATAAACAATATAAAACACATTTTTTTAAAAATTTATCAATTTCAAGATTTTTATCTTACAAGGGGACCACCAAACATGGTGCACACAGATTTTGATGATTTCCAAGTATGCTGTAAGGGTCATACCACTAATTATTCTGGTGAAAAGGTTTCTTCAATTGGCCTTGGTTTTTGAGAAATTAGGGGGGGGGGGTCAAAGTTCAATGTATATTTCAAATACTTATAAGTACAAGCAGCGCATGTGAATCCGTGGTAGCATGCGAACTTGCGAGTCAAAATGTTGCAAGTTCAAATTTATCCTTGGCCTTTGTTTTTTTTATTTATTTTTGTATTTTTACACTTTACAAATTTTAAGTATTTTTACTACAAAATTGCTACAGATTTTGATATCTTCTTAATAAATTACATTTACGTTTTTAAATTTTTTCATGAAAATTTATTTTTTTCTGCAATTTTTAAACTAATATTTCTATTGACAAAACTGCAAAACTAATTTACGCCTAGAACTTTTTTTATATTAATTATTATTTGCAATTTTTATTTTAAGCACAATCCTGAAATAATGATTTTACTTTTTCCTATCGCTTTTTTATTTTATAGCATTTTAAATGAAAACTTGTCCTTTTTTGTAGTCCTCGAATCAGTCCTCAGCTTTTTACTTATTTTTATATTTTTTACCCTTCGCAAATTATAAGCAGAATTGAAAATTCTACAGCTTTGAACCTTTTAATATTTTCTGAAGAGGACAGTTTACTTTGTCAACATTTTATTATTATTATTTTTTAAAAATATGGTGAACTGACTGCACTTCAGGGTTCAACTAAAAGTACATTTTGCAACAAATAAATGAATAAAAATTCATATTTAATTAAAATTTTGAAAAAGTATAAGAAAATTTCAATATTGTAAAATCCCTACTACTTTAAATATTAATATTTTTAGATTAATCAGTCACTTTGTATTATTTATACAAAAAAGGGCAAGGTTTCATTTAAAATGTTATAAAATAAAAAAGTAATAGGAAAAAAAATCATTATTTCAGGATTGTGCTTAAAATAAGAAACACAAATAATAATTGATATAAAAAAGTTCTAGGCATAAATTAGTTTTGCAGGTTTGTCAATAGAAATATTAGTTTAAAAATTGCAGAAAAAAATAAATTTTCATGAAAAAATTAAAAAATGTAAATGTAATTTATTAAGAAGATATCAAAAGCTGTAGCAATTTTGTAGTAAAAATACTTAAAATTTGTAACGTGTAAAAATACAAAAATAAATAAAAAAAACAAAGGCCAAGGACGGATTTGAACTAGCAACCTTTCGACTCGCAATCACGCGCACTACCACGGCACCACAGATTCACACTCGCTGCTTGTACTAATAAGTATTTGAAATATATGCTGAACTTTGACCCCCAATTTCTCAAAAGTCAAGGCCCATTTGAAGAAACCTTTTCACCAGAATAATTAGTGGTATGACCCCTACAACATACTTGGAAATCATCAAAATCTGTGCGGACCATGTTTGGTGGCTCCCTTGTTTGTATTTTACTTCAAGTGTATAAAAATGAAATTTAATCATGTAAACTATTTATAGGAGTAATTTAGAATTTGGTTCCTTCTTTGAAAATACAACTAAGCTTACAAAATATCAGAATTTGCATTCTTGTGTGGTTATTATTGTTATAGTTTTCTTAAAAGTATAATTTAACAGACATAAAAATATTATTATAAAACCGTTCTCAAATCTAAATTAATTTGTTTCTTCATAAAATTATTTTTACCTGCATATATAAAATATTGTATAGATATATTATTTCAGATTCTGAGCAAAACTGAGCATTTAATTTGAAAAAAGTTATATGAATATCATTTTATACAGAATTCAAGATTTTTTACAATATTAAAAAAAAGTGGTTTTAAAAGAATTACTGTACCTCACATACAAAAGTCTCTAATGTCCGTGTAAAAAATGCTGCTATAAAATAATTATCAAATCAAACTGAAATATTGTCCACTTATGTGCACATAATTTTTTTTTAATGTTGCAGAATTTTATAAAATAGTAACTGAAATGAACAGTTTTTGTGTTGTTATGGTAAGTTTATAACTTAGCCAGTGCTATTTATGTCACTCTGTAACATTCCTATCTCTTCCTTATATTCTTTCATAATGTTCCTTCTGATTCCCCTTCCTAATGTTTCTTCCATTGAACGCAATCCCAGAAAGGGTTATAGTCTTCCAAAAAAAATTGGTTTTTTTTTGTTCATTTATGGGCACAATTTAGACCATTGTCATAAACTAAACCTGTGACTATACGATCTATGAAGGATCAAGATCTACAGTGTCAATCCCTGTTTTCTTGATACTGAATCTAGAGGTGCTATACAACATATATCCCAGTCAGTTAGTCAGCTGAATGCCGGAACTTCAGTGTTTAGTTTCCAAGCTAGCTTGCTACTTGTTTTATTGACCTCAAAGGGATGAAAATTTGAGAAAATCTTGCCCAGTCAGGAGTCAAACTCTTGACCCACAATGTGTCAGTTAGACCTGCTGACCACTATGCTACTGGATGTTTGCCATTTTCATAACCTCATGTAAATTAATACATAAAATATTGGAAACTTTGTAAGTGACATTTCTTTTTTGCTTTTTTATGTTATGCATCTTTAAATTAATATTATTCATTTCAAGCTGTAAGTATGTGTAGCAGTGCATATTCTGAATTCTGATTTAAAACTAAAAAATAATATCACTGACTTACCAAAATAGTGTTATTTACTACACAAGGATTTTGTGTTATATTTTTTGACAATTTGCTAAATACCTGCAGCATTGCCTGTCACTGAAAATCAAACTTAGGAATAATGACTTATACACAAAAATGGAGTTATAATTTGTGACCTTGTACTTAACACACATTCCATACAAAATATTTCCTTTGATCTCTCTGTTATACCTCTTAAGATTTGGCTACATACTTAAAAATACATATGACTTCCTGTTTATATATTTTCATATAAACACTTTAATGAATATTAGAAAAACTAGTCAAGTGTGTCAATTCCAAAACTTTCTTTTATCTCATATATGTGAATACTTCCTAAAAAAAATGCGGGATATCAACATCACTAGTTAGGTGATTTACACCAAAATCTAATATCAGTAACTTAAATTAACTTTAAAACTGAATCTGATGTTTAATGAAAATCTGTGCATTAGTTTTTGAGATAGAGCTATTGTGGAAATCATAAAAATTCTACATAGCAGTGCCACTTGTTGTGCTATTTATGCCAAAATCTAAGTAGGACCAATTTATACCAGGGGCTAACTGAATCTGAAGCTTGAAGAATATTCATGTATTAAATCTTAAGATACAGCTATTGTGGAAATTGGGAAAAATGCAGCATAGCAACCTTACCTTTTAAGTGATTTACTCCAAAATCGAAATAGCAAAAAATCATTTTAGACACTAACTGAATCTGAAGTTTTATAGAAATCTATGCATTAATGCCTGAGATAGAGGTATGACAAAAGTTGTGAAAAATGCAGCACAGCAATGCCACCTGTTGGAAGATTTACACCAAAAAAATATCTGCAGCAATTCATATAAATTCTAACTCAATCTAAAATTTTGTAAAATTATGTTCTTTTTTTTGTCACATACAGATTCACAGAATGACAGACAGACATTTTCTAAAAACCATCAAATCATGTTCAGGACCTTCTAAAACATATAAATCCATCAAAAACCAGAAGTCAAAATATCTCACGAATCTGGTACTTTTTTCTTGTAAAGATAGAAGAAAGTAAAAAAGCACATTAATCAGACTTCTTTCAATATGTTTATGGTGGATAATTGCAAAAAATGGTTGCTTAACTATGTAAGTCTCTGTAGTACCTATTTAAAAGCCAATATAAAATTAGTTTTTTTTTCCCACTTGAAAATTTCATTTATTTTGCATTTTTACATTTTTGATAATGTTGTTAAAAATAACAAAATAGTTTAAAAATCTTGTAAAAAAAATAAAGAATAATCTTTGAATGACTTTCTGTTTAATGTTTTCACATTGCTTTTATGAAACCGATTCTTTCATTTGCTTATACACAATTTTAATTATAGAGGGCAATCACCAGCTGAGGCTGACCTTAATCTTCTTGAAACTGCTAGACGGTGTGAGCTTTATGGAATTAAAATGACACCTGCTAAAGTATGTATCTTTGTTGCTAACAACATTGCTAAATATTTGATTGGCCAGTAATATAATAATAAAATGTCGATTCGTTAGCATTGTTTAATATTAATAATAATTTTTGTTGTGAAATGTTAGTATTGGTATTTTGCATTGATGAACTGATATAATTTATTCCTTTAATTTTGAGGTTGTGTTTACAGTAAAATCCCAACTTATGAACTCCTCTAAAAAGTACCCCCCCCCCCAAACAATTTTAAATAATTTTCATTTTCTTTTCCATTCTCAAATATGACCCCCCCCCTCCCATTTTTTTAAAACAAAAGACTGATTTAAAAAATCCTTAAGAAGAAAATCTTCCTCATTTTGGTGGATTTTCACATTTTTAAATATTTTCAACAAAAGACAGGTTATAGATAATAGATATAATTTTTTACATAAAATTAGCTCAATTAATAGCTATAAAAAATGTGACTCCTCAAAAAGAGAGAGAATGTTATTTTGACTGTGACAACCTATAATATAAAGAAGAGGAAGAAGTAAAAATCCCATAAAATTTCCATGACATAACTAATAGACAACCCACTTATAAACAGGTTTCATCATAAGACATTTAACTAACTTCATTGCACAAAAATACTAAGACCTGTTCTATGCTGTCCAAAATAGAATTATTCTTTTTATGCTGATTTTCATTGTTGACAGATTCCATCTTAAGAATATTTTACCTTAATTTATTAGTCTGCTTTACATATGGGCAAAGAACAGTTCTATACAGCCTAACAAAAATATATTTTTTTTATATATATTTTGTCAGGTTTCTATAATAGACAAATTCTGTCCTTACAGTTTTAACCTTATTTCATTACACTGTTAGATGGCAAAGCCCATGTCTATATTGCCAAAAGAGGAATAATATTTTGTTTATGCAGGTGTTTTTTGTCAAGTTTTATTTTAAAAAGCTTTACTAACTTCATTAGACTGTAGGCAGACAGACAAAGCCTGGTTTAATGCTCCTTAAAACATATTTTTTTATTTTATGTAGGTTTCTATTTTAACAGGTTTAAACTTACTTCATTAAACTTTTGAATAGACAAGCAAAGAAACATGAATTTTATCAAAGGCTCACTGAAAAAACATGAATTTTGTGAAAAGATCACAAGAAAATGCAAATTTCGCCGAAGAACTGTTGAAAAAAACATATTTCATATATGCATTGCTAAAAAAAGAAAAAAAACATGAAAATTTTCAAAGCATCCTATGAAAAGAAAATATCTCGTCTTAAAATTCAGGGAAAAACGAAGTATTTCATCTAAGGATCAGGAGGAGGGGAGGGTTGCAAATTTTGTCAAAGGACCACAGAAAAAATGAGAATTTCCTCAAAGGACTGTGCAAAAATGCATATTTCGTCAAAAGATCAAGGGGAAAAAAAATGTGAATTTTACATAGAATTTTTTGATTTTGGTTACAGGATTTTTTTTTTTATTTATTTGGATACTTTAAGTTTTGGAACCAGTTTAGAAAATGAAAGTATGCCTGTCAAAAAGAACCTGCCAAGTAAATCAGAAAAGTAAAAAGTGGCCTTTGTAAAGATTGATCTCCACTAGCTAATGCAAAAATAAATAAAACAAAATTGAAGTGTTGTATTGGTATTGAAGTGCTAGCTAGATATTTTTTTAAATGTCTTCCATTATATTAACATTAGCATGTGGATGTTCTCATATAAATAACTGAAACTGATTGCATTTTCAATTGGAAAATCCTAATTCAGCTTATATTAATTCAGCTTATAAGCGTAACGACACATCGTAATTAATTCATAAACAACCATGTCATGATAATGATACTTTTTTATCTGGTGAATGTAAGAGTGGACTTTTTTTATGGATATCTATAATTTTCTTAAAATTTATTGTATTTTAATAAAAATTTGGTATACAGCTTGTTATTATTGCGAGCTGCTGAAAATTTGAACAAAATCAGTCAATTAATAACAAAAATAATTTTTCTTTCGTTTTTTAAAGTAAGGAGCAGAAGAGCTTAGTCTTTAGATTCATTTTCAGTTCATTATTTTTGTTTGCTGCCCGAACATTTTTTTTTTTTTTTCAACAACACAAAACTTTCAAATTTATTAAGATCTCCTTTTACTTTTAAAAGAATACAATTTGCACGAGTGTTCAAATGGTCATAATGGTCTTTGACTTGTTTTTTGTAGTGCAATTGAACTCTGAACTCATGTACATAATACTGAAACTCATTTCTCAGCTTTCTCTACTTCCAAGTAAAAGGTGAATTCTTCAACTTTTAAGAAAATGCTCATCTGCACCTGCCAGCAGTTTTTACTGTGAACATTTATTTTCTGAAGCTGGAAGATTTATGAACTGAAAAGAAACAGATTATAACCAGATAATGCCTAAAAACTTATTTTTGCAGTATAATTTGCACATGCTAAAACTTAATTACAAATAGTAACATATCAGCTCTAATAAATGTTCACTTATCACTGAAGCATGTTAAAATAGCATTCATGAGCTTTGGTCATGTATATTTTAAACCAGTAATAGTTTATCTTTTTCATAAATTAATTAGTTGTAAAATTTGGCTAAATACCTTTTAAGTATTTGGCTAAAACTAAATACCTGATTTGCATGCCAAATCACCAAATACTGAATCAACTATTCAGTCAATCTCTAACCATAATATATTGGAATTCTTTAGAGTTTCTGTGTACACATACTATAAATGTTAAACATAGTACATTCAGTAGTAACCATCTTCTAGTGCACCTCAATATTGTCTATAAATTTCATTATGTTTAAAATTGTGTTGAAAATATTTCTCAATAATTGATAATGTAATGGAAAAAGTTTGTGTGCTTCTGTAAACAAAACATGAATGCTACTCTCTTCATTTTCAATACCAAAGATGCCAGGGCCAAACCTTAATAACATACATCAACTATGTGTTAATATGAGAATATTTATTAGAGTTAGAGGTGGGCAGACTGATAGACAAACCTAAGTTATAAACACTTTTCAAGTATGTTGGAAAGTGTTAAAAAAGAGCTTACAATAGGAATTATGTGGCAGTATTTTTTTGTGGATTGTTAATTACATTTACATATTTTCTGTATTTTTGATGCTATTTATTTATTTTATATTTTTTATGCAGGATAGTGAAGGCGTTCCTTTAAATCTAGCAGTTGCTCATATGGGTGTCTTGGTCTTCCAAAATTATACTAAAATAAATACTTTCTCTTGGGCCAAAATTAGAAAAATAAGCTTCAAAAGAAGAAAATTTCTTATAAAACTTCATCCTGAAGGATATGTAAGTATTTTTAAAATTTGTTTGATTTTTGTAATATCTTTGGTATATATGATGTTTAGCAGACACATTTTCTAAGAAAACATAATTTTTTTTTGTTATCAGATATTTAGACCCATTTTTTCATAAGATAAATGTTTCAAATTTTGCACTGAATATTATTGCATCAGTGAATGGTTTGAACTTTTTTTAAGGAAAATATTACTTAAAAAATATATATGTATATTTGACAATATGGTAAAGAGATTTTGCTCTAAGCAAAAATCACACTTGAATAAAAAGAAGTAAAGAAAAGAGGATTAACATTTAAAATTATTTAAAACTGTACAATTTCCTTGCATGTTCTAAAATAGGTAGGGTACTTTATAGATTCATACAACATGCCTGCTTGTGTTCTGGGAATTTTACAAAAAGTGCTCCGGAAATTCCAGAATTAATTACAACAAATCGACATTTTTTTTTTTTTTTTTTACTTTTTTATGAAGCTTTCATTTCATCTGGACATTAGTAGCTAGGAAGCTTGATTCAAAAGCAACAAATCACCCTTTAGTTTAAAAAAATAGTGCCTGTCTTGTCGCTCATTCAAAAAAATAGCACCCTTCTTTCCTCTCATTTGAAAAAATGCCCTTATGGTTGTTGCGTCCAAATTGAATGTGTGCCTGCTAGTTGTCTTCTCATTCATACAACACTTAAGACTGCACGTTCTCAAAGCGTGCATTGCGGTATACAAGTATTTGATAGGTCAAGGTTGCAATAGACAAATTCCTAGTCAATGACCTGCAGCCAGAAATAATGGCACTGCAACGTAGTTTGCTGTTGATTTGGAGAGGGCAAAAGCAACAGTATGCCATGTTACCTATTTTAAACTTACTTTAATGTTAACATTAATCAGTATTTTAAGTCAACAAGACAACGATTTTTTTGTTAATTTGAATTAATCTTTTTAATGTAATTATTGAATTTGATTATATGCTCTGTCAATATGAGGAAAACTGATTAAAATTTATAGTCTAAATATAATTATTTAATTTGATTTTATGATTTAAATCTAATAACTGTCATATTACTGAAAGTGGATAGAATTTGACTTATGAAACAAGCTTAATAATTGTCATATTGGAAAAATTGGCTTTGCATAACCATTTAATGTAAACATGTCAATCAATTTCTATATTATTAAATTGATTTCATCAGCATAATAATGATACAAAAAGATAATACAAAAAATAAAAACAATAAATGCTTATATGAGAAACTGAAAATCTTATGGATTTGTCAGAGAAGCTTTAAGAATATTTCACCGTAAAGATGTATTATTTTGTCGAATATTCTCAGCATTAAGCTTAAAAATAATAATATTAAGCTCCTAATAATAATATATACATAAAAAAAGAGTTATAGAAAGGAATTACAATTACTAAAAAATAAATGAATATTCAAAATAAAGAGTTAATAAATTTAAAGATATAAAAAGCAACTTATCAAGTAAATAAAGGGCAAACAGAAAATCAGAATCTGATAAAATACATATGGCCTTGGACAAGCAGTGTAGCATGTAAGATGTTAGAAAAATAGTAGAATATGATATTGATAACAGAACATGTGCTGCCATCTAGAAGTGGTATGAAAGCAACTTTGTCTAAATATTGACTATAAAGACAGTCACTTGGTTAAAAATTGATGAATGAAATTACATTATTAAAAATCTATGTAGGAGTAAAAAGTGAATAAAATCAGCAATAAGGTAATAACAATATTTATTGAAAAACTAATAATTATTAAACTACATGTATTAAAAGTCATACAAGTATAGTCAAAAATGAAGTGCCATATGTAAATGATATATGATGATTAAAAGTATAGATGATGAGTACCATTATTTTTAACATTTCTGACCTCAAAACATCTTAGTATTTCAATTTTGTAAATTTTTGGGCATATTTGTATTTAGATATTTTTTGTCATTTTTGGCATGTTTGTGTATTTTTTTCAGCAGTTCATGCCTGCCTACTTTAAGATTTTTTTCTGATTTTATAATTTTTATCAATATAGTAAATAATGTCCAAACTGGTAACATAAAATTTTATCTTTAATTTTTATCCGTGATAAAATGAAACAAAGGAGATAATTATGTAACAGACGTGTCTGTTTTAGATTAATTAAATTAGGCTTGGTATATTATTAAGAATATAATTTTTTTATAGGATTAAAGTGTTTTATGAGAATATTTTGGAGAAGAGAAATATGAAGACAAAAATTAAAGTTAGTAAAATTAAGTTGAATGAAAATCCTTTCTTCATCTTTTATCATAAATATTAAAAGTTAAACTTTTATTAGGAAGAATAGTAATATTAACATCCATAAAATTAATAGATGTAATCTTTTAATTGATTTTATAGCATAAAAAGTACTAAGATTGCATTTTTTTGGCTGAGGAGTAAAAAGCTGCTTTATTAACAAAACAGTGAGTAGGGCACAGTGCCTTCTGAAACTGTACGAGAAGAAGCTCTGAATATTTTCATTAAAATTGAAAATAAATAGGAAAGCTTTTGCTTAAATAGGAAATTTCATGCTTAAAGCGAAAAAAACTATTAAGCACTTAGTTCAACAATTATATCAAAATTAAAATTTTCCTAAAATTAAAATTCATTTATATTGAATAAAGTTTTAAACACTTCAAAAATTGCCTGTGTGTGAAGCGCTCTTAAAATGAAGAGCCACAAAAGAAAAGACTACTAAAAGACAATAAGAAAGATATATAGAATTATTATTTTTTTAATGCAAAATAAGCTCCAGATCTACTTAATTCTCCTCCTCAAAGCATTATACTACTATGAGAGCAGAAGCAAGAAAAAAGGAATGTGAAATATATTCATTAAAGTCAGATATCTGGTGTGTGGCAGCAACTGTCAAACAATTCCTAAGAAACAATTGCCATATCCAAATTAATTTGCACACTGTAGTACCTACAGTCAAACCTGTCTATCTCAAAACCTGCCAATCTCAAAAACCTGCCTATGTCAAAATTTTCAAATTTCCCTGCGTTTTCATTCAAGATTCAATGTATTTTCCAAACTTATCACAAATTATTTTTTCTTCAAATGTCTCTATCTCGAATTTCCACACAAAACGCTACTTTTCAGTTTAAGATTTGTATCATTTTTATCTGTAACAAACAATCCCACTGTTACAACAATAAATGTTAGTAACTCGCCAGTGCTCATTTTATTGAAATTCCTAGAGGAAGTATGCCCCTATCTGCTCTGCAGGGTTTGGTCAAGTAATGCATATGAATACAATTCTTTTGCAAACATACATTTTTTTTTTGTCATTTTCTGGTTTTCTAATTTTTATATCTTCAAAGGATCAAAGAAAAAACACAAATTTCATCAAAGGACCACAGAAATAATGTGAATTATGTCAAACAATTGCTAAAAAGAAAAAAAATCCAAATTTTGTGCAAAGACTATGAAAAAAACATGATTTTCATCGAAATATTACAAAAGAAATGCTATTTTCAGCAAAAGATAGTAAAATAAATGCTGTTTTGTCTTGTGAAAAGCATGATTTTTGTGGAAAGATTGCATAAAAAATATGATTTTCATCAAAAGATGGCATTAAAAAATATACTTTTTGTCAAAAGATTGATTAAAAAAAAAAGATTTTCGTCAAAAGAATGTAAAAAAGCACGATTTTTGCCTAAAGAACACGAAATAAAATGTGATTTTCATCAAAAGAATGTGAGAAAAGTGTGTATTTCATAAACAGATTGCTAGAAAAGCAGGTACTTCATCAAAAGATCACTTGAAAAATGAGATTTTCATCAAAAGATCGCTTGAAAAGTAAAATTTTTGTCAAAAGATTGCTAGAAAAGTGCACTTTTCATCAAAAGATCATGAAAAGAGGTGATTTTCATCATAGGATTGTGGAAAAAAGACTTTAATTCTATCAAAGGATTGCCGAAAAAACATTAATTCTATCAAAGGATCGCAGAAAAAAATTTGAATTTCATCAAAGAATCATGGAAAACTTGCTGCAAATTATTTTCAATATTTTGCAGCCTAGTGGCAAACTAAACATTAGCTTGTCATGATTGTTAACTGATGTTTTAAGTGAAAGCACATTAAGATTTGAATTGGACAACTAGCTAAGATTGCTGTGTAAAACATTGCATCAACAGTATGAACTTAAAATAGAAACTCTTATTTTAGAATCACTTTCAGTATTTCCATAAATTAATTTACCCTGCTCCTACCCAAATAAAACAGGATTTAAACAAAAATATTAACAGTTTTACTGCAAATAAAACAACCTTCCTGATTGTCTTATATCTGCGTTATTTTTAATTTCTCATTTTCCGGTTCACATGCTTTTTCTTTTTTTTTAATCTTTTTGCAATCTCATGCCTGGAATTAAGATGGATTTTGGAAGGAAGGAGATATAGACAGCCTATTCTAATTTACCCGTTGAAAGAGAACTAGTTCTTAAAGTGTAAATAGATGCATCATTCTTCTTTTGTCAGTATCCCCGTTGTTTATTGTGGCCACTCGGTGTTTTTAATTTTTTATGGCTTTAAAAGGAAATTGTCTGATGTCCTGAACCTTTTTGTAAGCTTGAGCTAAATTCCTTGTCTTCTTACCCACTGTGGATTCCCTGTATCCTTTTGTGAATAAACCATGGAAGGGTCCAGAAGATAATATTCTCTGGAAAACTGTAGTACGCTGGCAAATTTCCTGCCTAAACAGACTCTGTCATTTAGCCAAATGAGTAATGTGTTAAGAAATGTTTTAAACCATTTCACTGCCAAATTTAGAGCTAAAAATATGAGGTGTAAAAAAAAGTTAAGTGTTTTATCGATCAAAAAAAGATAGAGAATTGTACTTTTTTGTAGGAAAATCCTTGTGATGAAAAGTGTGGTCACTGTTACATTGGAAATTCCACCCAGTCCTTTTTACACCATCACAAACAATTAAAATTTCATTGAAAAGAACTTTTAAAACAACAATAAAACAATAAAAAAACAGTGCACATACTTTTCTCAAAGTGGACAAATGTGTTTAAAAAAAAAAAAATGATTTAAGCAATATTGTAAAGAAGGAGTTTCTATCAGTGGGCCAATACTTAAAAAAAAAAGGGTGAAGACTTTGCAAAAAAAATTGGAACTTAGTTATTTCAAAGCTAGAAATGGCAGGCTTTGAAAGCTTCAAAATGAGGCATGGCATTGTCTTCCAAACCTTTGTGGCAAAAGCACATCTGCCAATAAATGTTATCAAAGATTAACTTAAAACACTTCCATCTTTGTTGTATGCATATGATCAAGTTTATATTTTTAATGCTGATGAAACCGGCCATTTTGTCCAATATTTGTCTAACAAAATAACAATTTTTAAATGAGATGAGTACAAAGAAGGAAATCAGAGTAAAGAAACAATAATTAATCTTCTTGCTGCTAATCAAAATGGTAATGAAAAACTTCTGCCAGTAGTGTTTCGCTATTCAGTAAAACCAAGATGTTTTGAAAAAGTAAAATTATTTCCAATTCTATATAGATCAAACAGAAAATCTTGGATGACCAATGATTTTTTGGCGAGTTGTTAAAGAAACAAATCAATGGGCTTGAAAAATAGAAAAATTCTTCTCTTCAGCAATAATGGTAGCTCTCATAAGAATCTTCCTTCAACAAAGAAAGTTTCAATAAAATTTCTACCCCCGAACATAATTTCCTTTCTATCAAAGGAGTATTCGCAGCTTTAAAGTTGAATTTAGGAAAGACTTCATTCAAAAACTCATTAATGCGATGGAAGATGGTGAAAAATTTTGAATCATAACTATTTTGGATGCTATGAAAATGATAGACTATGTTTGGAGATGTGTCATGGAAAAACTATAGAGAATTGTTTTTAAAAGGCTGGATTTGAGCAATCGTGAAATGTCGGAGAACATCTAAAAGAAATTGAGAAGCAATTGTTCGAGGAAAATGACCAAAACTCGAAGGAATAGATGATTATCAGTCATGAACAAAATATTGATAGTTCAATTAAAGATTTTGTAAATGTAGATCAATCACTGGTAACGAGCAGAACATGTTTTTATTAACCAACTTGGAAAATTTAGAAAATATTTGAGGGATTTCTGATAATGAAGAGGTAGATGATAATGTGGATAACATTGATATAAAAAGAGTTGTTACACCAAAAGAAGCTGAAAAAGCTGTTACACATTGTGATTCCAAGGACAATATTGATCAGAATGGTTTTCTGCTGTTTCATAACTGCGAAAAATCATCCAATCTAAAAAAGCTTTGTATCAAAATCTACTTATGGACTACTTTCCACAAGGAATGTAATTAAAATTTACTATTTTAAGTATTCAGCCTTTTGTGTTTAGTGTAAAGAAATTTTTTTTTGTCTGAGTAAACCTGTATAACCTGAGAAAACCTGTATATCTTGAATTTTTTTTTTCGGCTCCCATGAGATTCGAGATAGACAGGTTTGACTGTATTCAATAAATAATTTCTTTCATCATATAGCATATTTGAGTGTATACATAACAATCTAACTTAATATGAGGTTGAATCAAATATGAACCTGCTGGGAGGCAGAAGGTAATGACGAGAGCATTCAAACCTCTGTGCATGGCAGGTGGGGATATTACATGACTATCTGTGTGACAGTATATGTTACTCTCTCCATTTCTTCATTTGGCATTATGATGTGTGAGCGAAAGGTTACTTTCAATGTTGTGCAACATATTATCATTAAATTTCTCACAAATGAAGGCATAAGACTGGCCAAATTCTTATAAAGACTTCAAGCACAGTTTGGGATGACTTGCTTGAAGAAAACCCAAGTGTATGACTGGCACAGTAAGCATGAGCAGAAGTTAAGAATGCACCCAACGTCTTCTGCCCTCAAACAGGTTTGACTGAGAAAAACATTAGTACGGTTTGGGACATTGTCCAGGGTGCTTCTTACTGCTGCCAGCTGTTATACAAAACAGAACATGCATATCGGTAAAAAAGATATGAATTTCTGATCAGAGAAGTGATTTTCCTTCATGACAATGCTTGTCCTTCTACAGCCAACGAGACTCGTGAAATGTTGAAAGAAATGCATTGGACAACATTGGATCGCCTCCCTATAGTCCTGCATTATTCTCTGTGATTTATTACATGTTTGGGCCTTTAAAAGAAGTATTAGGATGTGAAGGAATCTGCAATGACGCTGCTATTGAAGCCTTTGTGTGCAATTGGCTTCAGACTCGCATTTCTTCTTTCTATGATGATAGCATTAAAAAACTTCCAATCCATTGAGAAAAATCTGTTTTGTATCTTGTACCAATAAAAATAAATAAATAAATAAATAAATAAATACAAAAAAAAAATCTGGTTTATATTAGATTTACCCTCATATCCTTTGTATATTATATATTTGTTTAGAAATTAAACAATTTCTTCACAAAAAAAGTATGTTTTTCATGTAGGTAAATACTTGAAATTATATCAAACTCTTTTAACAGACTGGTAACACAGTTATTTCATATTTGAAAAAATAATAATGTTTATGATCTATAAGTTATAACCTGTGTTATTATTAATGAAAGGTTGATCTATATTTGGTGATAGCTTATATATTTTTACTAGTATAGATATTTATATTACAGGGTTCATACTCATCAGGGGATTATGGGATTCCTGGGAAAATCAGAGGGTAGATTTCTGGTTCTAAAAATCAGAAAATAAAACAAAAAAATTCCCAAACCTGGGAAAACTTGCCTAAAAGACTGCCTACTCAAGGGAATTGACGGCAATTGCTTCTGTCTGCATGCTTTATAATATGAAATCTGTCGGCATCCATTCAGTCACTAGACAAACCTTCGAATATTGTGAGGTTTGACAATAATTCAAGAGGAGCTTAAGAAAAATGAAGCACATTTTAAAATTGATATTGGCACTTGTAGTCTTCATATTGTTATCATAAAGAGAAATCAAATTCTTGCAGCAAGCTACAAAGTTTTTAAGGAAGCCCAATAAGGCACACAGACTTCATCTCTCTTTTACACATATTAATGTTTTTTAAATTTTGTTTGTATTTTTTGTACAGGAGATGTATAAACTTTATTTTTGGGATTACCTTGCTTTTATTCTATTTTGAGAAGGTGGGAATGTCATGATACTGGTTTTAAACATACCATTAATTGTTGACATGGAAAAATTGTATATCCCAGAAAATACATCAGGGGATTCTCAGGAGATTTTTTCTTTTAAAATGAGTATGAATCCTGTGTTATAAAAAATATAGTTATACAGGTGTCCCCAAAAAAATTGAAGCATACTTTATTTTTTTTACCGGTTGGAAATACATAGGCAATGGAAATTACAAAAATGTTCAAAGCAAGGTAGGATGTATGATTATGTTAATGAAATGGTAAAATGATCGCACCATTAATTTTCCCTAATTACACTTCCTAAATTTTTATGTGGTTCCATTCTTGTAAGTTACATGTAGAAACTTTTTTCCCTGCTCTAGCAAAATACTAAAAGTTGCTTTTTTTTTAAACACGCAAAACAGAGTTATGATTCTTTGAATTGTATTACATTTCTGAACTTTTAGGCATTAAATACAGGAAAATGCATTGTTAGTGTTAAAAAGCTCTGAATTTTCATGAAATTCAAAGTATGATAACATAGTAATTTTTAGTTAAAAAAAAGGGGGGGGGTGAATATACTGTTTTACTTCACACACACACACAGAGAATTTTTTTTCTAAATGTAACTTATTATAAGACCCAGGAAGTGTATAAAGAATTAAGAGTAACTTTTCAAAATTAATGGTTGGATTATTTTATCAACATAATCTTATATCTAAGGATCAACCGAAACAGGTTTTTAACACAGGAATCAAATTTTGATGATCTTCCAGCCAAAAAGTATAAAACATAAAGTAATTAAATTGCATGTATTAAAGTATTTAATTCATACATAAATATATTATCATTTAATTATTCATATTCATTAAATATAAGTAATTATTAATAAAATGTGTGGCCCAAGTTGTCTCTCTGTGCCTTAGCCCAAAATGTTTCATATAATATAAAATGTAATTAATTCATCAATGACACAAAAAGATTTTCTAACTATACAAATTTCATTTAATTAAAAAATATTTTAGTTTTATGTTACACACCTCAATTAATCTTTTATAAGGATTTTTGTTAATGATCATCTATTATGCTAGAACTTTCTCAAAGAACATTTTAAATACTTTTGCAGTTTCAAACTGAGAATTTTCTATTACTATTATATCTGCAGTTTTTAAGGTTGTTCTTAAATCAAAAAGGACCACTTTGTGACACATGCATTAATTTATTTTTGTTCGGAAATGCATGAAAATAGCAGGTGTTGTTATTCAGAAACTGTCTATTTGCAATCAATTTTCTGTTTTTTAAAAAACACTATAGATTTTTCATAACAAGCCTTCAAAGTTGACGCTTTTGAGTACATTTTCCGACAAAAGCAGAAAAACTGGTCGAAAAGCAGGGGAAAAACGGGTAATCATGTGATCGAAATAGCTTAGAATTGGATAAGTAATTTAATTATCATAAAATTGAAAATTAAGTTCGATTCTAAATCGCTACCATAGTAAAGTATTCCAATTTTATATCTTTCCATTAAAAAATGAATTTGTAAATATGTCATCGTTTTGCGTGTGTTGAGCAGAGCAGTTGAGAACAACACCCTTAATGAGCACATAAAAAAAGTTTACTTCTATATGCATTGTTTACTTTGTAGTTTGCATTCATATCTTGTCATTCATGACTGATAATTATATACAATGAAGTTTGTAGCAATAAATAGTCTTATTCATTCATTTGAGCTGATGCAGCTCAAATCAATGAATAATGTTAAAAATTTTAAAGGAAGAAATGAGATTTTTGGAATCCTGGCAGTTTCAGTCAAATTTCAGTCTGGGCATATTTTCCACAGCATTTTCGCTGAAAACATGTTTTCAGTGAAACTCAGATTTTGGATGAAAAATTAAACCAAATTTTCTGTTGATCTCTACTTATATTTTATCATATGTTGAACTTTTTTGCAGTTTATATTGCCTATGTACTCCAATAACTAAAAAATTAAAGCTTTTTTCAATCTTTTTGGAAAAACACTTTATATATCATTGTGACTAAATGTATATTTTATATTTTAATGACTGATTTTTATTACTAGGGGTATTATAAAGATACTGTAGAATTTGTATTTGAAAGTCGGAATGAATGTAAAAATTTCTGGAAAAAATGCATCGAAAACCATGCCTTTTTCCGATGTTCAGAAGTTAAAAGGCTTCCTCGCCAAAAAACTCGAATATTTAGTCGAGGTTCTTCATTTAGGTAAATACATTTCATTATTGTTATTAATTTGAAACTTTTTAACATTTCTTGTAATAAGTATATGATTTTTTATTTTTCTGTTTGTGTATTGAATGTGCAACTTTCATTTCAAAATCCTTTCAAAATAAATTGTTTATTACACTAGCCTCCAAAAGTTAAGGTACAGCCAGTTTTTTGCTTGTTTTGCAAATTTATGAATGAATATAGAAACAACAAAGTTGGGGGAAATGTGTGCTGTTATTTATCTGTTAATCTGTTATAGAAATTTACTTAAGTTAAATGTATAAAAAAAAAACAAAAAAAAAAAACACTCATAGTGAAAAATTTCATTCTTGAAAAAAATCACTGCATCAGTTTTATGCAGTAAAATGTGACAGAAACATTAAAAAACTGGTTCTAATACTGTTATATGTATCCACCCCAGACTTGAATGCATTGGGAGTATCGACTTTCCATGCTCTCAATTAAATTGTCAAACGCTGAAATAGGTAGCACTGACCAGACATGGAGTAAGCCTTGTTCTAGCTCATTTATTGACCTTGAAGGAGGACTTAAAGCCACAACCTATCTTCCAAAATAGTCCCAGAAATGTTCTATTAAATTCAAGTCTGGAAAGTGAGCTGGCCATTTTCTTTGCATATGCAAATTTTGCATATTTTTTGGCTTATTATTATGTCTTCAGGTAATAAACATTGTTGGATCACAGATAAGTTTTAGTTTGCTGCCGATTGATGCAGAAAAATCTACTGGTTTTGATGTAAACAAGAGTTTCTCTATAAGGATATATATATTTTTTAATTTAATGTTTATTGTTAAATCAGTCGAGCATCCAGGATTTTATTCTGGAGAAGTAGGGGAGGTTGAGCAAGGTTCACTTTATGTAATGAAAAATGGCAAAATTTTGTCCACAATTCAATAAATAATAAAAAAAATTTGCTGATTTTAGAGTTTATCTGTAGTTTCCTTCTGAATATGTTCCTGTCTGAAGCTATTCATTATACTGCTGTCTCTTTTTTGAATTATTTAGTTTCTATTGTGAGAACAGAAATGTCATTGGCATGAAATTTAGAAGTATTTAAAAGTCATTGCAATTAAAGCTGATTTTAAAACTTTGAAATTTTAGTTGCTATTTATCATGGCTTATTATCAATCAGTATTATCCTTTTCAGAAGATGTCTTTCTTTTTTTTCTTTTTTTTTTTTTTTTTTTTTTCCTTTCTGGTACATTTATACTTTCCATAAAAAGAAAGAAATTTGGCATCACAAATTCAGCAAATTTTTATTTAAATAAGAATGTATTAATAAAAACACATTGCTAAATTTTTGCATAAAACAACCTTTATATTAATTTGTATAAATAAATATGATGATAAAAATACAATATCTACAGCTTCTTCAGTGGTCTTCAGGATAAAGTATTATGATGTAATTTAAAAGTCTAGAAATGAAAGAATCTAGTATGTCTAATATGAGAGACAATTTGTTGAGTTTTGACCAATTACTGAATTTTCGGGAATGTGCGCCGCACATTACACTGCATGTACATCACAAGTACATCAAAATGTTAAAAATTGCATTATATTCAATGTTTTTTTTTGTGTTTTGTGGCAATTTTTTTTTTTTTTTTTTTTTTTTTTTTTTTTTTTTTTTTTACATTTGTAAGATGAATCCAATTTCAAACTGTTAGTACAGTATAGTACATTTTGTATACATTTTACAATAAAATTTTATTTGAATTCATGCAGCCTTTTTTTTTTCTTTTTTTGCAAATTTTTTTGAATATTTTTAGTTATTTTTCCTAATTCATGTAGAATTTTCGAAATTCAAAACAAAAATCCTGTGTAAGGTATTAGTCTAGTACAGTAATTATGTCTCTGCAATATTCGATATCTTTGTGTGGGAATTTTAGCTTCTTTTTATCACATTTTAATCTCTCTCCCCCCTACAATTTTTTTTTTTAATTTAATAAATTTTATTTCACAATTTACAGTGATTTTTTTTATGTTCATAAAATGCATTATCATTGATAATAATTATTCTTTCTATAACAAGTATTAATATCTTATCCCAATATAGCAAATTTTGTCCTCTTTTCAATAAAGGTTAATCCCATTCATCAGCGATTTTCAGTGCAATTTTGTACGCGTTTTGTGGTAATTTTTTATATTTGTAAAAAGAATCAGATTAAAAATTTTTAATCTAACATTTTGTTTTTCTGCAATTTTTGAATTTTTACATTTGTGTTTTAATATTTCATGAACATTTTTGCAATTTTTAAAATTTTCTTTTGCATTTCACAAATATTTAAATTCAGGATGGTATTTATTGAATAAAGGAACAATTTTTAATTCTTCTTTTAATTCCAAATCATTTGAGTACTCTTGCAAATTGTATTCCTTTAAAAGTAAAAAAAATCCCATGAATAAGTCAGAAAGTTTTGCGTTGTTGAAAAGAAAAAAAATGTTCGAGCAGCAAACAGAAATGATGAAAAGTAAAAATATTCTTTTCCTTACTATAAAAAAAAGAAAAAAAAAATGTTATTTTTGTTATTAATTAACAAATTTTGTTCAAATTTTAAGCAACTGGCAATAATAATAAATTAGGCTGAATACCAAGTTTTTATTAAAATATAATAAGTTTAAAGAAAGTTATAGATACCCATAAAAAAGTCCACTGTTTGATTCACTGGATAAAAAAGCCCCATTATCATGACATGTTTGTTTATTTAGCTCCAACAACTTGGGAGAATCAGATAAGCATTCCTTTGATAAATGTTTTGCTATGCAAAAGAGAAACAGTTTAAATCAAAAATATTTCATCAAGCAAAATAGAAGGAAAAAAGTATTTAAAACAAACAATTGTTATTTTTTTTACAATAATACTTTATTTTACAATAACGTCTTCCTTTAATAAAAGCACAACTTTGAAAGAGTAAAAGTCTGGGAAATTTAGATAAATGCATGTCGTTCTTGGCCTATATTCAAATGAAAAATGCAATCTGTATCAGTTTTTTTATGTGGGAACATCCACTTGCTAATATCAATATAATGGATGACATTTAAAAAAATATCTTGCTTGCATTTTAATATTTTTATTTTGTTTTATTTATTTTTGCATTAGCTATTGAAGATCGATCTTTACAATAATCATTTTTCTATTTTTCAATTTCCTTTGCAAGTTTTTTTTAATCAGGGATACTTTCACTTTCAAAAGAGATTCCAAAAGTAAAATATCCAAATAATAAAAAGAACTTGTAAACAAAATAAAAAAGTTCTATGTAGAAATTCCTGTTTTTTCCATGATCCTTTGACAAAATGCGCATTTTTTCATGGTCTTTTGACAAAATTTGAGATTTTTTTTCACGGTCCTTTGATGAAATTTGAGTTTTTTCTTCAATCTTCAGATGAGATACTTCATTTTCATGTGCAGGGCTCCTAAATGGTCCCTTCCCCCCCCCCCAAAAAAAAGTTCCCTTTTTAGAAAAGGGACTCCTTTAGTCCCCTTTTTTGTATTTTGTATTTTATATTTTCGTTCCATTACAGAGATATCTTTATGAAACCTTTCTCTGTACTTATTGCTTACAGCTCCACAGTTTTTAGGGAAAAAATGAAGATGGGAGTGGAGTAAATGAAGTTTCAGACACATGTCGCATCCATAGTTATGGTACTTTTGTAGGAGTTCCTTCACCAATTGTTGGTAGTTCTCGGCTTTTCTGTTGCCTAGAAATCCTTGTAACACACTAAACTTCAAGGCTTCCCTGGTGCTTTCTCTTTAGCATCCAAAACTTTATCAAAAGCAGAATCCTCCATTATTGTGCGTATTTGAGGGCACACAAAGATTCCCTCTTTAATCTTTGATTTACTCAGTCTTGGAAAATTCGCTCTAATGTAATGGAAAGTCTCTCCATCCTTGTTCATGGCTTTCACGAAGTTCTTCATTAATCCCAGCTTAATGTGCACGGGTGGAAGCATAATGTTTTTGGATCAACCAGCGGCTCTTTTTAGACATTTCTCTTCCCGGGTCTTAGATTTCTGGAAGGCCACATGTCTTTTATGTAGTGAGAGTTTCTATCTTGATTGTCCCACAAACACAGAAAAAAGCAGGACTTGTATAGCCTAATTAGAGTAAATCAATTACTTTCAAGTTAGCCACAAATCTGCCATTATGATCCTAGTATTTGATTGACTCGAGAAGTAATTTCACATTTCCGTGAATTTCCTGCATGTGAACGGAATGTTATATGATAATGGGAGGATATGTTGCCGTTGTGTAGTAAATCTGCATTCAAACTAAGTTTGGAAGAGTCTATAAATAACCCCCACTTTTGTGGATCATGAGTTATGTTCATGGAACTCATCAAACCATTAACATCAGTACAAGCAGCAACTTGATCTTTCTTCTCAAAGAAATGAAGAAGATTCTTGTGACGAGTCCTGTATTATGTAATCTTGACTTCTGCTTGGAATAGATGCCATTGCTTTTGTCTTGATGACAGAAGCTCTGCTTTCTCCTTTAGCAAGTCAAGATCTCTCACGAGATCATTCAATTCTGTCTGATTTAGTCTGTGACACTCGTTCAAATCTTCTGTCTCGAAATCTGGGCTATGGGAAATCCCAGGTCATAAACCCATAAGACTCCTCTTCAATCTCATAATTTTGAGATGGTTCAAAAATTGGCAGATTAGCCAAGTAAGGAACGGGCCAAATGGCTGATGGGGAAAAAGAATGTGAAAAAGATTCTACACTGAGAATGCAGTAGAGCGAAATTACTATTAGGAGTACCAACATCCGAACATTCGATTTTCTATATAACAGCCATAATGGGATTTCTCAAGTTGGCTCCTATCTTAAAAACAAGAGCTAATCTCAACTTTTTATGTTGCTTTTCATATTTAGCGAGACAAAGCACTTCGGAAACAACTATTTTTGAGCCTGAAACATTTTTGATGTTGGGTAGTGTTATCCTTTGATGTAAATTGCTTAACATGAGGGATTGCCATGCTGCATTATTCATGAGTATTGCAATAGGTTTATCTCAAAAACTGATACATGAAATCTCATCAAACTTCTGATTTCATTACTTCCTGATATAGCTGCTTAGTTGCTAATGTTGCTTAGTTTTTCATGTAAATCACCCAACAGGTAGCACTGCTATGCAACACTTTTCACGATATCGTAATAGCTGTACCCCCAGAAAAAATGTATGGATTTTTATCAAACTTCAGATTGTTATTACCTGATTAAAATTGGTCCCGATTAATTTTTGGTATACAAGGTGACGCTTTTATGCAGAATTTTTTTAATAATTTGCAATAGCTGTACCTCATAAACTAATGGGCAAATTCTCATCAAATTTCAGATTCGCTTAGAAGTTGACATAAATTGTTGCTGACTAGATTTTGATGTAAACCATCTAATCAGTAGTAAGCCTCATTTTTCAGGAATTACTAAAATTTATGAGATAGGTAAAAGCTTTGGGATTGCCATATCTGACTAGTTAATTATTGGAATGCAATTTCTTTCAAATGAGAAGGTATATTTTACCAAAAACTTTCTGTTGTATCAAGAATTAGAAATATATTTTCCATTCTCATTATTTATTTTTCATACCCTTTTAAAATTGTTTAATGATGCCAATTTATAAATAAAAATAATACTGCATTACCATGCGCGTAGCCAGGGGGGTGCCCTGGGTGCCCGGGCACCCCCCCTTCCCCTGCTCGCGCAGACCCAAGCTTGATTATTTTAAAAATCGAAATTTATAAAAGAAAAAAGAAGGAAATTGAAAGCCAAGTTAGTTTAATTAGTTACTCAAAACTAGCAGTCTATGTTTTGAAATGTAATAAAAGAAAAGACCCATATTCTTTTTTTTTTAAATATTCTGTTTATTTTTTTAAAAATTAAAACATTTACTAGAATCTGTATTAGTCACAGTAAGTCAAAAAATTGTTTTTTTAAATTCCAATTTAATGTCTTGTTTATGGAAATTTTTTTAACGCCGTTCTTTCTCATGCATGTTTTTGCAATTCTTTGAGAAATTAGCGCAAATTCTCGACAAGGATAGAAACTATTTATATCTTTGCTTTTGTAACCTAAAATCTAGATAGGAACAAAAAGAAAAAAGAAAAAAAAAGGAAAAAAAAAAAAGGAAATACGGATGTGAAATGATAATTCCACTGTGTGAATAGCCTGGAGAACGGAGGGGTCTCACAAATCTGCTTCCTTTGAAAATCAGAAATAATGATATGCAAAATTCAAATTAATATGGGGAACACAGATAAGATGGACTCAGCCCGGGCCTGATACGGTCTCGGGCTCAATTTTTACTCTAATCTTTGGGCTCGGGCTCATTTTTTCTGAAACCGAAAAATTATATTTATTCATGCGTTAAAAGGATTGAAAAAGATTTTTTCCATTTAAAATTGCGTACTTATTCCTTTTCAAATAAGTCATTTAGATCAAAATAACGGGGAACTGAAGTAGTGTTTATTTTAGCATTTCCTTGCTATTTCAAATGAAAATTTGTGATAATTACAGATTTATGTCTACATAATTTCCGACGACGACCTACTGAATGGCGCCAATCGAAATAAACACAGATATGAATTTGTTTTTTGTTGGCTTTTCGTTAGCATATATTTTTTTAAAAGGATCGTTTATTTATTTATTTATTATTTAGTTACATAAAGTGAAGATAGTACTTTCTTCTGTTATTAATAGACGAAAATTAGCTGGAGGTTTGCAAATTGTTTAATCTTCTATTGTGCACGAGTCATAGTCGTTTTTCATATGAAAATTAGTAGTTGTTCTATCTATTTGTCAACATGAAGTCTGTTCATGCTGAGGACGATATACATTTTCGAAGTCAACTTTCCTGCGTAAGTAAAAATAATTATTATGTTATTCTGATATAAAGCAGTTGTTCAGTGTTTCCTCTTTTCCTATAAAAGCATCGGACCTTTAAGATAATAAAGTCATTTTTTAAATTTTACGTTGATTTTCAGGCACCTATCAATCACGGAAGATTGTTATGAGAAAGAAATAGGTTACAATTAAAGATGTACATTTTTTGCAGAAAGTTGAAAAACGTTGTTCGATTCGCCAGATTACAAATAGTGATTTCTGCAAATTTCATGCTTTACTCATTAAGTCACAAACATGTACATGAAATTTACTTTTTAAATTAGGGAAAAATTTGAAATTAATTTTAAGAGTCAACTGTATTTTTATTTGATACGGATTTTGATAAGATTGTATTTAAATTTTCATTTAACAATTTTATCTGTGTAAGAAATTTTTAATACTATAAAAATAAATTTATAATACAATAATAATAAACAAAAATAAATAATTAACATAATAATAAAATTTGAATACCATAAATACCATACAATTTTGTTTTGTATATTTTTGGTATCGGGCTCGAGGTCTGGTAGCAAAAAATCTTTCGGGCTCGGATTTAAAACTGTCGATCTTGGGCGGACCCGAGCCCGAACTTATCTCTACTGGGGAATGGTCTGTTGGTTGGTTAAATTTCATTTTTTGCGGCCATATTTTGACATTTTTAAAAAGAAAATGTTTTTTTTTATTGGAAAAATTTGTTTATTCATGTGTAGAAAGATTGAAAGAACTCTTTTCCACTTTAAATTGTGTACTTATTCCCTTTACAAGTTACTCTATTGCTACTTTGATCAAAATGACGGGAGAAATAAAGCTGTTTTTATTTATTTTAGTATTTCATTGGTGTTTGAAATGAAAATTTGTGATACTTACAGATTTATGTTTACGAATATCTTTGTTTTATATCTACCATGTTTTATCTGTGTTTATATATCTTTTTCTTATCCATTAGATTTATTTTTGAGCAACTTCTCATCCTTCTTCGCGCAATGAAAAATTGCGTTTGGGTCCGTTTTAAAAAAAGTACCATACAATTATACCTTCAGCGAATAAAAACCTGTCTAAAACGGAAACTTGATAGCTTTTGAGGGGTTCCGTTTTATTAGGTTTTATTACATAAGATATTATTTGTACCCAACATGTTCAGGTTAGTAAATTTGGGCACCCCCCCCCCCGTTCAAAAGGCTGGCTACGCCTATGATTACATACTTAAGCATCCAAATTATCATAACGTGTTTCTTTAGCTTAAATGAATTCTTTTCTTTGAAGGAAAAGCTAAAATTTTTATTTACTGTTACGCAGGGCTAGTGCATTATTCAGGCTGAAAAAAAGGTGTCCAATTTCATTTCCTGTCTGCAAAATCGTTAAAAGCGAGACATCTTTCCTTCTATCTTTACGAGAAAAAAATATTAGATTCATGAAATTTTTTAATTCAGGTTTTCAATAGACTTGCCTGTTTTAGGAATTGGAGATCATGAAAAATGTGTTTTTACAAAATGTCTGTATGTGACACAAATTTTTTGGGCACTTTATCTCAATAGCCAATGCATGGAGTTTAATAAAAATTTATATTAATTCAATCTTTTATATACAATGGCACTGAAAGTTTCCAGCTAGTTAGTTTTTATAATTGTTTTCCAGTACATTTCAACGAAGAAGCATAATTACTCCAAAAGTTAGGAATATACAAAGAACCTCTAACCACGTGATCATTTTGATTCAGCATTGAAGACATTTTGTGCAAAGGGGGGGAGGCATACAAAATTTTCTGTGTGCAAAAGTTTTCGGCCATTCGTCATTTTTTTTATTTTTGCTGTTGGAAAAATGTTTTTTTGGCTATGTGTGTTAATTAATCAACAAGAATAGCACAGTCTAAAATCAAAAATTAAAGTTCAACAATTATTGTTTGTTAAAGGGCAAAATTAGCACTAGCTACCAGCCACAGGGCCTGTATACGAGAAAAAGTGGCCAGTGAAAAATTATCTATCAACGGCCATGTTCTGGCCACTTTTTTTTAAAAGGAGAGAATACAATTTACTTATATTTCATTAAAGATTTTACTTTTTTAGGTTCCAATACATTTTTTAAACAAATTTATTTGGCCTATTCTGTTTTAGATTAATATTTATAGAAATTTGACTGTTAAGTATTTTTAAATAAAAAAAGTGGTCACTAGTTTAAACAAAGTGGCCACTTGAAAAACTAGTCTTACTGGCTAGTGGCCACTAATGAATTTTCCCAATTTTGCCCTATATTGTTTGTAAAGAGCAAGTTGTTTGTCGCAAATTGATGAATTCTCTCAAGAGATTGCGGCAAAGTTATCAGTCGGTAAACCTACTGTGACCGATATGTATTTTTAAAGATACAGAAAGGCCATGGCCTTTTGAGACTTGCCATGGTGTGGGAGATATGGAAAATAGACTATTCATGAGCATGGAATCGTCACGAGAAAAGCAGTTGATGACTCACATAAAAATGCTGCTGCAATCATCCACAATAGACAGAGTGAAAATATACCTGAAATATTTCGGTCTACCATGCCAAAACACATATGTGTTGAAGGACTTTGTGGAAGAATCTGTTAAAAAAAACTTTCATAAGTAAAAACAAAAAAACAAAAAAAAAATCAGAGTCCGATGAGCATTTGTCAAAAAACACATATAGTAGTCTTGTAAAACTGGAATAAAGTAGAATTTTCCAATGAATCGAAGTTCAATCTTTTTAAGAGTGATGGCAGGCAGTATGCCCGATGACTTAACAACAAAAGACATGATTCCAGATGTGTTATTCTTACAACCAAGCATGGTGGAAGATACTTTACATTATGGGGATCATTTTATGAAAAATATACCAGTCCGTCTGTTAAAATCCGTGGCAAGATGAATGATGCAATGTATAAGGTTATTTTGCAAGATAATTTGCTGCCTTATTGGAAACAAAATTTTGGTCACAACTATTAGTTTTAGTATGATAAGAAACCAGTGCATACATGAAAGCTTGTCAAGAAGTGGTTTTCACACAAAAATATTTCGCTTTTGAAATGGCCAGCCCAAGCACCCAATCTAAATACTATAGAAAATCTTTCGAATGAACTTTAGAAACATGTTTGAAATTATTAAAACTCCATGTGTGTGGGGGGTGGGAATCAGAAAATTGATTTTTTTCACGCATCCTTTTAAAACTCTTGACCTAAGCACCCATTTCCCACCATCTTAAATCATTTTTTCACCACTAGCAGATGTTTTAATGTTTAATTGTGTTTATTACTACTCTATAAGTTTTCTAAAACATTAAGAAAAAAAATCTGCTCAACATGTCTCAAATTAGCATTTTTTCATCACTTTCTGTCGCCAGGGGACACTATTGAAAAAATTCTCAAAAAATTTAATCTACAATATGTCATGTAATATCTTGAATGAATGAAAGGCCATGTTATGAATATTATTCTTCACTCTCTTTCTACCTCCATTCTCACTGTCTTATATCATCCCCATCTATATAAGGATTTAATCATTATAAACAGTTATTAATTTTTAACAAATTTAATTAACAATTTTGGTTTATTAATTAAAGGTTAGAATGTTTTGAAAGGAATATTAAAATCCTCTGAGTGATTTGTGATCATATTTACCCACTTGTTTTTATTAACTGATCAATATTATTTTTTACCTGTAACGAGAATTATCAAGGTAAATGCCGAAATATTGAATGCTTTATATGCTTTTTCAGTAGGATATTTAAATGTGCTTAACTAAAATTGTATACATTGTTTAATGAAATCTTATAAAGATAACCTTCTAACATATTTTCTGGGGTAATTTAAAAAATGTACTTTCTTATTTATAAAAAATTGTGCCACATTTTTACACACATATGATCCTTTTTTTTTTGTTTCCGTTTTTAATAAAATTAGTCCCTCGAAGTCCCCTTTTTTAAGAAAAAATGATTCCCCAAAGTCCCCTTTTTAACTAAAAATGGTTCCCCAAAGTCCCCTTTTTAACTAAAAATGGTTCCCCAAAGTCCCCTTTTTTAAGTAAAAATGGTCCCCCAAGTCCCCTTTTTTAAGTAAAAATGGTCCCCCAAGTCCCCCTTTTTAAGTAAAAATGGTCCCCCAAGTCCCCTTTTTAAGTATAAATGGTCCCCCAAAGTCCCCTTTTTAAATAAAAATGGTCCCCTTTCCCACTTTTTGAGGACTAAAATGTGTTGGGTGTCCTGAATGTGATCCTTTGATGAATTTCATGTTTTTTCCACTATTCATTCATGTTGTTTTTTCAGTGATCTTTTGATGAATTACCCATTTTTTTTCAACAGTTTTTTGACGAAGTTTGCATTTCCCCCACAGTCTTTCAGAAAACTGAATTTTTCCTGTTACCCTTTGTTAATATTTGTGGTTCTCTCCCTCCCCCCCCTTCCCGATCCTTTCATAAAATTCTTGCATTTTTCTGCAATCTTTGATGAAGCTAGCTATTTTTTCTGCGATCCTTTGATAAAATTCGCTTTTTTTCTCACTATTCTTTGATAAAATTCTTGCTTTTTCTCCTATCTTTGATGGAGCTAGCGATTTTTTCTGCAAATGAGCGACAATGTTTTGACCATTTTGTTTTGACCCTGATGATTGCCTCTTCACAATTTTCAAAAAATTTCTGAATATAATTACTTTTGTAATACATATCGCTCCAAGGGAAAAAAAAATCACCGCATCTGCTGCCATGGCAAAAGCACTGCAGTAAGCATATTTTTAACTTTTAAACTCATATGTGCCGTGGTGCTTATTCCCGAAAATATTGTAAATTCATGATTACAAAAGCTGCATTGGTGCCATACACTGAGTTAACCAGAAAAATGAAAACAAAAGTTGGGGGTGAATCAATAATTCGAATGAAGATTATTAAGTGTCACCGTCTGTAAAAGGGGAAATGTTGACAATATTTTGTTTCATTCAAGATGCTTTTGTTTTTAGACTTCTAAATCACTTCAACATCATATTGTACCTTGAAGGCAACTGCAGAAACAGTTCAAAAAATAGGTGCGGGGAAACTTGTATAATTCAAAATTCTGGATAATTCAACATTTTTTGTTCAGTTCCTACAATTCTGTATTAAAATAATATAAAAAATTATGTTTAAAATTTTATTCTGAATAATTTGTATTTTTCCTGCAATTGTCTTTAAAATTTTGTTATAAAAAAAATTTACGACTTTTTTTCAGCTAAGATGCAAAATATCTTAACTGTTCATTTTAGCGGTCTTCCTAAGGAAAAGTAAGAATTATGAAATACTTTCATAAAGCATATTATAAAGTATTAATTGGATGGAGTAAATATAGTAGAAAACTTGGATGAAATTGACCCTGAGCTGGTTGCCAATAATTGGGAAGTTGTAAACTTTGATTCAGCAATTTTGTGTGAGGACTATTCCAACATGGACCAAAATTTGTCAAAGTAATTGATGCAGACATTATTGCTCAACTGGCGGAGAATAACCAAGCCGAGAATGAGCTATCGAGGGATAAAGAGAACAAGGAAATATGACAGAAGTCCCTACCTAGTTCTCAGAAGAAATCACACTTTTTAAAGGCCAGTCTAATATAAAAGATTCTTTTTTTATCAATTGATAATTGGAATCATATGCTATGACTCAAAGATTGCATGCAAAGAAACAATAAAAAATATCTGACTTTTATCTTAAAACTGAGGAATAATTAAAAATCTTTGATTTAATGAAAAAAAAAATATCAGTATTCTTAGATAAAGTTTGTGATGAATTTTTATCAGGCAATTATTTTTTTTTTTTTTTTACTTACCTCTTCTTTTTAAGAGAATATATGTAATTCAAATTTTTGGGTATTTTGAACCTTTCTCTGATTTCTTCAACTTCAAATTATCCAAGTTTAACTGGATTATGTTTTTACCATCATATTTATCTATACAAGTTAATATAAAGGTTTTTGTTTTGTGTACCATGCAATCATTTTACATGTTTTTATGAATATATACTTATTTATAATATTCCATGGTGTAATTCACCAACATGCTAATTGTTTACTTAAGATTGAAATGTATATTTCATTCAGATCCTGTATCAATCAGTCATCTTTTAAATGCTCTCTCATTATTGCTATTGTGTTGCTAAGATTCTGATAATAGCTTAGTTCAGATTTGATTGGACCTCACTCAGTCAAAGTGAGTTGAATATGTAAGATTTGAAACAATTTTTTGTATAGAAGAGAGAATTCAGATCAATAACAATCCTAGTGAGAATTCAGATCAATTTTACTTTCTTATAGATTTTTAAAAAGCATCTTGCATAAAATAGTATGACCAAAACTGCCTAAAATCTATCCAATATCATTTCCAATCCCAATATCATTTTTTTCTCTTTGTATTATTATTCAGTAGCATTTACCATACCTATTATTCTTTTAATGACCTTCTTGTGTGATTTTTTTTAAATTAAAGTATCTTACTATTATTTCGATGCAAATTAGTCGTCCTTTTACTAAAAAAAATTATCCAGACATTGTTTCTCCTGTTTTTCAGTGATAAGATAAAAGTATTAATAGTGGGCCACTTATGGGCATTTATTTAATTATCATTAATCTGTTCACTACCAAGGACGCATACATGGTATTACTTGACCACTCATTTGATATTCCACTGCCATACTATGTGTCCTCTGAGGACACATAGCATTGAAATCTGATAGATTGTATTTTAAGTGTCTTAATTTTAACCTGGTAGTGAACATCTAAAAATATTAGTGAATGCTAAGCAAAGGTATGTATTGTTTTAGACTAATTCTAATTTTCATCTCTCTAAATAATCATTAAAAATTTCAAAATGTATTCTTTGAAAAAATGAAATATATTACCTTCTTTTATACTCCAGTAATGAACAAAATAAATTTTTGATGAATTTTTAGTTAGCCTCCAGGAGTAACTCAATTTTGAGTTTAGTATGTACCAAATGGAAATTTTAATTTGCTATAAAACTTAAGTTCTAAAACTAAATACACACAATAATTAAAATTCATTTAGAAGTTTAGATGTTTTTGTTAAATAATTTCCCTAGTAAGCCTGTAGATCAGGAGCTTTAATTTCAGCTGTGCCAAATGTATTTATTTTGATCTGACTTTGCATAGTATCTGATGCCTTAAAATGTGGAATTTTTAGATCTGGATTTAAAATCTGGAAAAATTTTAGAGTTATTTACAGGGTGTCTCTTATTATTTTTGATCAATAGCTAATTTCTCAGTTGCTGGTCTTAAGGATATAGCTCCAGTTGCAGCCATATTTCAAAGGTTATTCTTTATCATATAAAAATTCATTTACATAAAAAAGGTTACATTTTTTAAAAGTTCCAAAATTCATATTTTTATATGGTTCCTGGGTCTGGCCTGTTACATTTAAAAAAAAAAAATCTTTCTGAGTGTTTTAAAAAGTTAAACATTAAAAATTATCATCTTCTATAATCAAAACTATCTGAAATAAGATGCATTGACTTTTATGAAATTTCAAAGTTTTCGCACTATAAATATGTTTTCCCATTTTTTAATAGCAGAATGATGTAAATGATAGGGCAAAAATCCATGAAATTTACCAGTTTCTGTCAGTGTTAATAGTTGGCATTAAAACATTTTTTTAAGTCATATTTTTTTCTCTTTCCTTGTCCATTCATAATTTTTTACTTTCAAAGTGATAGACTTTTGTGTTTTGGCAGATTTCTGTTTAAGGCAGTTCTCAAAGAATATATTTTTCTCTGCTAGACATTGTCACACTTTCTGACTCATTTTTAAATATGTAAGTGTGACACTTGTGGGCATGATTCTTCAAGTAATTTGTATTTGAACAGTTTTATATATATAATGCTTTAATTAAGGTGTATAAAGAAAACAAACTCACTGCATTAGGTGCAAAACAGAAAAAACAATGAACTTATTAAGCAGTTAAACAAGAACAGTAACAACTTAACTAACAATTTTTTGCTCTATGGAAGGCAGTAGGACACAGACATCCAAAAATTAAAAAATATATATCCTCACTGGTTTTGCAAGGCATGGCCAGCCGACATACTCCATTAGTGTAAAAAGAAACTCAAAATTAATATTTTAAATTATGCAACATAAAACAAAAGTACAACTAAACTGTCTTTCAAATAAATAAATAAAATAAATTTAAACTCAAATAACACAATATTATGCAAAAATGAACATGCAAGGAGGCCATGTCCCCACCTTGACCTGTGAAGAAATAAGGTACCTGTTAAAAATCCACTCATCACTGCTCTCATTAATAGCAGAAGCAGAGAGGTCTCAGTATGGCCAGCATCTAGAAAAAGATTTGTCTGTATCAATCCAGTATCAAAAGCACATATCCGTTCTGCTTCAGCTACATCTTGAAAAAACATCACTCTGCCAACTTTCTGTTAAGACTTTCATTTGCAAACTTCATACATTCAAAATGTTTCTTCGGTTTCCATTACGGTGTTTGGCATTTTAGCTGTTGCCATTTTAGAAAAAAATATTATTTACATTATTTTATGAAATGTATTTACATTATTTTATGAAAATTTCTCTTTTTTTTTTTTCTTTAAATGTTGTAATTAACACCCTTAGGTATAGTGGTCGAACACAGAAGCAGATGGTAGAATATGTCAGGGAAAATTATGTTAAACGTCAACCATTTCAAAGGTAATTAATCTTTTGATTTATATCATTAATATGAATCAAATTGGTTATTTCTATTAACATGAGCTTTAAAAGTGTTTTATTAAGACATTCTTAATACAAAACTAAGGATTTAGCTTTTATTTATATTTCCTTATTATTTATAAGATGGTAAAAATATTATTTCATATTTGTATTCTGTGCTTTGCATATAAAATATATCAATTATTTTTGTGCTTTAATGAATTAATTATTAATATTATATGTGTATGTAATATCTTTTTCTTTAGAAGTCAATTAAAAAATCAATAGACATTCAAATTGCAACTTAAAAAATGACCAATCATTGTTTTCCAATATGTTACTTTTAATAACTGTTCTGTCACTATTATGGATATCATAAAACTTAGTTTTTAAATGTGTGATATTAGTGTTGTATTCTATGAGTAAATAGAAAAGGAAATATGATATGTTCAAATGTTATTTTTGATTATTATTCTATTATTTTAAAATCAATGTTTGTGAAGGTATTATTTTTGAAACGGTCTTTTTTATTCCCATTTGCTTTTAATAGATCCACCAGTTTACGTGTCTCGAGCACAACTCGTAGAGGTTTAGGAATGGTTGGCACATCTTTGTCAGCTCAACCCTTGCTGCCTGTGAGCAGTAGCCAATCATGTGGTTCAGTCATCTTATCACATGATGTAGAACCACCTTCTGCCTTGGTGACAAGACCAACTTCAGCTTCTCAACCATCTTCTCCAAGGGTAAACCAAGAATCTTCGAGAATGATAGCCAATGGAAGTATATGCATTGACTCAAGAGGTTCCTATTTGGAAAGAAGAGATCTTCCTCCAGGTTTGCAATCCTCCAAATTAAATAAGGATATAATAGGAGGTCACCGCCATAGTCCTGATTTAATTAGTAATTACAGTGAGGAGAATTACAGTGATAATTTTAGTGACCATTATTTATCTGATAACACATCTCATAATTCCTATTCTTTAGATCATAAGCATTCCCTTTCAGATAGTGTTGTTTATCAAAATTGTCGGGATACTTTAACACTTTCAGATAACAAATCAGATCGTGTTTGTAATTTATCATCTGATTCAAAAGCACCATTTGATACTAAACAAAATTCATTAGGTAGTGAGGGAGAAGTAGCAAAGGGAGAATTACTGAGTAATTTGGTGAAAGATTTATCTGAAATATGTAATCAAAGTAGCATTGAAGGTGAGGGGGGTGATGAAGAAATTGTTTCTGCCAATGGTGAAATTACATATGTCTTGCACAAATTAGACAAATCCCCCAAGTCCCTTCCATCCCTTTTGAAACCTCAAAAACCCAAATCCCCAAAACCTATTCTAAGGGTTGAAGTTGAACATGCTTTGAAAACACATGGCAGTCCAACTTTATTTGCTAGGGCAGGTTGTTTCTCCACATCAAAAAAGAATAAATATAATTACAATGTAAGGAATTTGATGCGTAGTAAGACTGTTGATTTTGTTTCAGTTAGTCAGTTGCCTGCAACAGACAGTTTTTCCTCACAAGATGATTCATTAGAAGACTCTGTGGGAAAAGTTCTCAAAGAGTGCCAAAGAAAATGCCATTCAGAACCTATTAAGGGCAAAGAACTTCTTAAGAATTTATCTAGTAAGCAAAGTTCAACTGATTCTCAAGACATTGATTATGTTGTTAATAAAGATGGTAGTTATTATCGTTTTGCTACAGATGATTTAACTGATAGCATTGAGATGATTATATCAAAAAAGCAAGGTAAAGGTAAGTTAGCTAAATTCAAACAGAGTTCAAGTAATGTTTCATTTGAAGCTCCTATTCTTTTAGGCAAGAAAGATTCTTTTGAATACCCTGCTGATTCAGATTTTGTTTCCGATGCTTGTTTTAATGGAATAAGTGATACTGAAGATATTACTGCCATTAAAAATAGTCCTGAAAATCTTCAGCATTATTCTAAAGATATTTGGGTGAATCAAAATACAGAAGAATATTTTTCAGATTCTTCGTCAGGAAGTGGCATTCTGTGCTCTGGAAGTAGTTCAAGTAGTTTAGATGAAATGCTACAATTGAGTGATCTTAGACTTTATGATACTCACCTGTCATCTTCAGAAGAAGATCCAACTGTTGCTGATGATGATGAATTTGATCAGAGCCACATAGCTGATTATAATGATGAAAATTTATGTAAACCAATGCAGTCATCGCCTGACAAGATTACTAATGTTTCTGATGAGGAAAATGATGAAAATAGTTTAAATGAAGCTGTTGATGTGCTTGAGGATATTACTGAACATACTGAAACATTTTCAGAAGGAGAAACAGCTCAAATTATTGATGACAATTTATCATGTGGTAGTACTCGCTCAATTGAATCTATTCCTAGTACTCCGAGCAAGATGAGTTCATGCATCAGAGATGAACATATTCCTTTGAATTCATCTCAGACATCTTTAAGTAGAACAGCTCCAAGTTTTAAAAATTTGACTGACTGCTAAAAACAAATGTTTTTCAAAGTCCTACAGATATCATGTGCTATTTATTTTTATAATGTGTAAAAAGAGCACAAGCTCAATTTTATTTGTTTTTATTGCTATTCTGATTTATTATGTAGAGCACAAAGGTTTTATATTTGATCCAAATTATTTATTTGAAATTTAAAATTCTACAAAAGTCTGTGATGTTATTCTAGTCATGTGTTCCTGTTATTTATCATTAATTTTAATATTTTGTGAAGAGTTACACACTCTTATCTATGTTGTTTTATGTTTGTTAAGTTTATAAAACTTCTTTTATCTTTTGATTGTTATTTTCATGAATGCCTCATTCAAATGCTCAAAGTTTTTACTTTCATTTATCCCCTCACTATCTAAATAACATGGCCACATTTATACACATAATCTCTGCAAGTGTATGCATACACAGTATGAATCAAATATTTGTATTCTTAATATATGAATGTTATTTAAGAAAGAATATTTTATCTGATGTGTGTGATTTCTAGAAATTTTTAAGTCAATAGGATTGTTAACTTATACATGTACATTTTTTAAACGAATGTGCTTTATTTACAAAAAGAAAAATATACATAATAAAAGGGTTTCAGAATCATCAATCTAATTTTTTTTTTTTTCCTATTAAATAATGAACATTATGTATTTCTGAAATTTCTTCAAAATTATCCTATCCCAATGAATAAATTATACATGTATAATTGAATGTATGTATGTGTCACATGTACATAGATATGAGTGTATGCAAGTTGTATTATTCACATATTTGTATACAAAGAGATACATATGCATTTATCATTCAACCTGATTTTTTTTTCAAACTGTATCTTTATTTAAAAATAAGTCTTTTTTTTAAATTTGGAATAAAGTTAAAATTGAAATATATATATATGTATGTGCGTGCATGTGTGTATGTGTATGTGTAAATTGTTTGTTAAAAAGATTTATTTAAGTAATTATAATTTTAAAAAGTTTTTTCCCCTTATAATTTATTCCCTGGTATTATTTTATGAGGAAAATGATCACTGGTTATGAAGTTTTAAACAAAGTTAATGATATTTGTTTGTTACCCAAGTTATTTTACTGTTTTATTTATTTATTTCACTTTACTCAAATTTAATATTACTTATCTACTAACAAATAAAGTTAGCCCCCTTTTTAACAAAGTTAAAAATATATGTATATTTGTATTATAGAATATATTTTCATTATTATTATTTTTTTTTAATTGCAGCTTCAACTTTAGAAATTTCTATATTTGCTATGTTCAATTTTATAAAAGTTTACTATATCCATCGTATAGTCTTTAAAAACTGTGAGATATAATATAAAACCAAGATTTAGTTTTGTTATTGAATATTTACATGAGTATTTAGTTTTTTGTTGTTACATTAATGAAAACGATCCTATTTCACATGGTTTCATTTTTCTCTTACTTCAGTTCAATTGATTTGCAATTGTATTTTCCTTATTAATTTTTTCTGATTTTAAGAGCAAAAAAAAAAAAAAAAAAAAAAAAAAAAAAGGCTTTAATTTCCATTCTCCAGTTGGTTTTAAAAAATATTTTCTTATTTTTCTTATTATTTCTTATTCTTATTTAAAAAGTTTGAAGTTGAAAATCTGCTTAGAAAAACTGATTGAAATGTTGAATATGCAATTGTACACTTTAATGTTATAATGTTTAATATTAGCCACCTAGTATTACCCAAGGAGAAAAAAAAACTATCTCTGAAACTACCTCTCCTACCCTTCATTCCCCCCCCCCCCCCTAATAAAGGAACAAAGAAAATCTTCACCAATTTCAACTTATAAGATCATAAGCTTTAAGAAAGTGTTAAACCAAAAATTATAGATTCTCTTCTATTTTTTTAAATTGAAATCATTATAAAAATTATGCAGTTAAAAAATTCATATTGCTTATTATTCCTTTTTTCATTGAAAAAAATTCCAAGATTGTATATTTCTAAGTATTATTATTTTTTGTATAACATTTGTATTGTACATTACCATTATCATAAATAATGCCCATTGCTAAGGATTGAATCTGTATCTACTGAATAAAGACTCAATGCTCTGCCAACTAAATTATGGAGACCAGGTTGGTTGGTGCTCATAACAAAGTGCTAGATAGTACCTATCAAAATTTTATATTAAACAACTTGAATGTATCATTAGAAAAATACTTGAATTTTTAATTAGTTGCTTTTAACTAATTAAGTATTGAAATTTTAATGAATTGACTTATTGTATAAGCGATTTCTATATATTTAAAGTGATAGTTGGTGCTTCTGTCTGACCTACTTCAGTCTTGACGTGCTTAAAGAACCTACAACTTACTAAGTTCTCTAAACCTACTCAATAAATTGAAAAAAAATGCTTTGAGTTTGCAATTTATAATCAAATATACTTGCTTTTTATCATAATTAAAAATGTTGGATAGAGCAACTATTTTTAACTTCTACAGTTTCACTTTTTAAATAAAAAAAGTAATATTTAGTATTTTCTGCTTCTTTTTTTAATTACACAGCCATTAAGAGTTTTCATTAACTTTATTTTTATCCGTCTCATTCTAAAACCTTAAACTTAAAACTTGATGCTACACTCTAAAAATTTATAATATATATATTTAAATTACTTGAACTTTATTTTGCATTTTCATACATCATTTCATTACCAAACCATGGGTCAAGGTATTTCTTTTATAGTTCTTATACATATATTTTTCTTTTGGTTTTCTTTTACTTTTTTATACAAAAAAGAATGACAAACTTTTTGTACACAGATATATTTTTTTTCATGATAATGGTTAGGAAATATAGCAAATATTGTAGATCACTTCAATTTATTTCATTGATAACTGCATGCAAAATATTTTAACTTAAATATTTTTAATATAAAATTAATATTTAAAAAAATATTATTGAATGTTAAATTTTATTTACTTATAAAAACTATTTGAATAGTAATATAAGGTTCATACTCATCAGGGGAATATGGGATTCCTGGGAAAAACAGGGGATGAATTTTAGGTTGTAAAAATCAGGGGATAATACAAAAAATGTCCCAAACCTGGGAAAATCTGCCAAAATAACAGTCTACTCTGGGAAATTAAAGGCAATTGTTGCTGTTCACGTGCTTTATTATCATATGTAATATCAAAATGTCGTTAATTGTTGATATGGAAAAATTGTACATCCCAGAAAATACATCAGGGTATTCTCTGGAGGTTTTTTCTTGTAAAATTAGTATGAACCCTGTAATTAGAAGAAGAAATACAAATCATATAACTTCTCCTCCCGAAATAAAATATGACATTTTGAAAATTAATAATTGCCAAAAAAATTACAAAAATCATTCTGCTGGGCGTTGGGGTTTTCTTTACAAAAATTCACTGCTTTAAACTGATGTCTTAAACCACTGGGCTCATTGGACCTTGTCTTCTCTCTACAATTGAATAAGTTCTAGATGTAATTTTAAGCATGTACAAATGTGTCAATTTTGCTCTGAACTAATTTTTTTCTTTAACCTTTTAATATATATATATATATATATATATATATATATATATATATATATAATATATATTACTGTGAAAGACCAAAATTAGAGAATGTAGACTTTCACCAGTGTATGTCAAGAAACACCTAATATGTCAGTGAAAGATCAAATATTTCATTACATTCTTGTACATTTGGACCCTCACCGGTGTATGTCGACAATCGCAGATATGTTCTGGTGGAGGTCGAAAAGAGAGAAGCTATTATGAGTTTTTTCTCTCATTTAGAACATACTGTATAATTTAGTAAGTTTTTAACTTCTATTATTTTCCTTTCTGATTTTGAATGCACTGTGTGTTTTAAGTTCTTAGTAATTCCTCTCAGAAAGAGAGGCGAAAAATTTATTGCAACTGAATTATGGAGAAAAAAAATATAAATCTCGGACATGTTCAACATTCACCATTAGTGCATGGTGAATGTTGACATTTACTGGTGTAAGTCAGAAATAAGGGTATTTAGCAAATATTTCGGACGTACACCAAGCGACTGTGTGTTTCTTGACATTCACCAGTGAAAATCGACATTCTCCAGATTTCGGTGTTTCACCATAACACACACACACACATATATATAAATATATGTTTGTTTTAAATTAAGGTTATTCTATATTCATTGTAGATCTTGAATAGTAGTATTGTATAATGGTTATATATATATATCAGTTGAAAAAGATACTATCTAGTATCAGGTTTTGTTCATGATTTTACTACTTTTTACATATATTATATATATATATATAATATTCACAAAATAAAATATCTCATTTGACATGTCTTCTCGTTTACATTGTCCAAGTGTCTGTGTGCATATTAATCTAATCATAATTGCTGCTTATTACCTTAAATGGAGAAAAATCTTAATGCAAAATAATTATGAGCTATTCAAACATGTCTCCTTGTAACAATCTCTATTAATGGAAGATTTTTAATGTAACGCTTTATTGGGCCTTAAAATTTTATCTGATAGTGATGTTTATATTATTTCTTAACAAAACAATAATGACATAAAAAAAAGGTTGAAGGCATTTTAGAATGCTTCTTTGAATTTGTATGATTGTGCCATCTATCAGAATAAATTGAAAATGCAAATAAATTATCAAAATAGCAAGTTTTAGCTATTTAACAAATAAATGAAAATCTAACTATTCTTGAGAAAATATTTTAATCTTCAGGAATCTCTTCAAAAAACTGCACATAAACACAAAAACACCACCTTATTATTTTAGGTTTGTTTTAGTAAAATTTATGTTTCTTATTAGAAGCAATAATATATATATATATATATATATATATATATATATATATATATATATATATATATATATATACACATAAATATTTACAACAGTCATTTTTATTCTGTTATGTTGAATAATAATAAAAATTCATTAATTTTAAAATTATAATATCACAATTATTGGTATAATGCTATTCAACTCTATACCTAATTTGTTTACCTCTCATGTTTTATACTCATAATTTGTTTTAAAAATATTTGATTTATTAAAGAATTATTATTATTATTATTATTTTGTGATAAAATATATATCATAAATGCATTTGAACTTTTACATGTGAATCTGACTAAGTCTCTTTTTAAAAGTATTTAATTGTTTATTTCTATTTTTTACTTAATTATTTAGTTTTTTTACAATGTTTCTTTATTGAACTAAAATCATGTTAAGTTCTTTACACACCAGACAAATTAATCACTCTTGGTATCGGAGTTTTCTCTGAAATCCAGAATCATTTCAAACTCGATAATTCTGGATTTTAGAAATTTGCATATTCTAGAGGTTATGGAGTACAGTAGACTCCCTCAAATCTGTACATCTTGGAACCAGAGGCTGTGTTGATTTTAGAATTATGCAGATTTCTTATCATTGCTTTGTTTATACAGGGTGTTTTGCTACCAGACCGACAAACTTTGAGGGATGATAGTACACATGAAGACAAACATTATTAAATAGGAAACCATGGGGTGCAAACGTCTTCTGTAGAAGCTATGGGCCATTAAAGTTTATTGTCCAAAACTTCAAACGATGATAGAAAATGGAAAAAAGGGTCGATTCGTTTGCGGTTTTCACTAAAATCATTCATTATACACAGTCCAGTCACATTAATGTGACCACCACGTACTTTCTACGTCGACGTTAAATAACCAATCACAAGAGGCAGGTGGCAGCACAGTGCAGTTGCGGGTATATATAGGGTGTGTGAGGGCTTCGGAAAACATTTCAATCGTTCGCGTAATGAAGAAACGAAGCGATTTATCCGACTTCCAAAAGGGCATGATCATTGGCTTTCGGGTCAAGGGTGGAAGCATTTCTGAAACGGCTGAGTTTGTGAACTGTTCGCGTGCCGCCGTGGTAAAAGTGTACCGTTCATGGCAAAATGGGACTGTCCAAAATCAGCGACGTGGCAAATGTGGTGCACCACGGGCCACAGATGACAGAGGTGAATGACGGTTGCGGAAATGCATTCGGGCAGATAGACGGGCTACCGTTGAGCAACTGACCACCCAAATGAACCAAGGGGCTACCAAAATTGTCTCCCAAACAAATATTCAGCGAACATTGCTGCATCTGGGCCTCCGAAGCAGACGTCTGGTTTGTGCACCTATGCTGACTGCTGTTCACCGACGACGAAGGCTGGAATTTGCATGCCAGTACCACAGCTGGACATCCACTGAGTGGCGACAGGTAGCATTTTCCGATGAATCGCGCTTTATGCTCCATCGGACAGATGGACGTTGGCGTATAAGGCATGAAACCTCTGAAAGCAAACATCCTGCAACTATTGCCGGAACGGTCCAAGCTGGAGGCGGGAGCATTATGGTCTGGGGAATGTTTTCCTGGCATTCTCTGGGTTCACTCATCATTGTGGAAGGCACGATGGATCAATACAAGTACGCATCTGTCCTTGCGGACCATGTTCACCCCTACATGCGCATTGTTTTTCCTCAGGATGATGGCATCTACCAGCAGGACAATGCGAAGTGCCATACAGCTGCCAGTGTATGTGCGTGGTTCGAAGAGCACCAGGATGAGTTTACCGTCCTCCCCTGGCCAGCAAACTCACCTGACTTAATACCAATCGAGAATCTGTGGGACCATCTCGATCGGGTTGTTCGCGCCATGGATCCTCATCCCCGTAATCTAGCGCAGCTGGCCACGGCATTAGAGTCGGCATGGCTCAATATCCCAGTGAACACCTTTAGGAACCTTATTGACTCTCTTCCTACACGTCTCGCAGCAGTCCGCTCTGCGAAAGGTGGATATTCTGGCTTTTGACAGGTGGTCACATTAATGTGACTGGACTGTGTATTAAGATTTCTTTAGAAAAAAATTTTAAAGCTTACTTTCAAAAATTATTGATAGAGGGCGCTTTAGACTTTAGAGTAATGAACAACTACTTTTTACCATTATTTTCTGCATGGGGTTGAAATTATTCCAAAGTTTAGATTTTAACTTAAATTTTAAGCCCAAAATCGAAAACATCGGGGTGGGTAACTTAGCGAAAATTGAACTGTGAACAGAGAGGGAGATTTTAAGCGCTCATAAACATTAGACAAACGAATTGATTTTGTTGTGGTTTGCATGAAAATCATTTCCTTGGTAATTATTTTATTCAAAATGCCGTACAGCTTTGGTGTCCTCATTTCTTGATAGAGGGCGCTTCCAACACATATCCGACATTTCAATGGCATTACTCCTGGGTGTTTTACTACCAGACCAACTTACTTCCAGGAAGTGTTAGGGACACAAAGATGACTCGGAATCACATAGGAATGTAACGTTGGAAATGCCTTTTTTGCGAGTTTAAGGTTAAAGGAAGCAGAGAAGATAGCAAAAGAAACAGCTTAGAAAGAGCAACATGTTAATGTGACAAAAAACAGTTTATTTAAAGGTTTTACCACAAAAGGAAATTACGACCAGAAGTAGTCCGGCAAGTTTAACAGCGACGGTAGATGGCTCTAAACGGCAATGCATGTTAATAGCGATCACTTTGAAGTGATCATTCGCGAACCAACTCCAAAGGTAGCAGAATGAAGTATTTTAAAGATGAACAGCCCGATGGGGAACCTCCACATTTTACCAATGACATTTGCCGACACTTCAAAGTAACATCTGGACAACGGTGGATAGGTCGTGGTGGCCTGCCGGATTGCCGGACCTAACATGTATCGATTTCTTCTGCTGGGGTCAAATGAAAAGTTGGGTGTATGAGACTCCTGTAACATGAATTAAAGACCTCGCATCTGGCATTTCTGTCGCTTGTCAGAAAGCTATCAGAGATGCCAGGAATTTTTCAAAGAGTGAGGAACTCCATGCGACGCCGCTGTCAAGCATGCCAAACTACTTCTGGTCGTAATTTCGAACACCTAATGTTGTAAAACATTTAAATAAACTGATTTCTGTTACATTAACGTGTTGCTTTTTCTCTGCTGTTTCTGTTGCCTTTTTTTCTCTGCTTCCTTTAACCGTAACTCGCAAAAGAGACATTTTCAATGTTATATTTCTATGTAATTCCGAATCGTCTTTGCACCCCTAACACTTCCTGGAAATATGTTGGTCTGGTAGTAAAACACTCAGGTGTAATGCCATTGAAATTTCGGAGATGTGTCGGAAGTGCCCTCTATCAAAAAATGAGGACACCAAAGCTGTACATCGTTTTGAATAAAATAATTATCAAGGGAATGATCTACACGCAAACTGCAATAAAATCGATTTGTTTGTCCAATGTTTATGAGCGTTTAAAATATGCCCCTTTGTTCACAGTTAAATTTTCGCTAGTTACCCGATCCGAATGTTTCCGATTTTGAATTTAAAATTTAAGTTAAATTATAAACTATAGAATAATTTCAATCCCATGCAGAAAATAACGGTAAAAAGTAGTTGTTCGTTACTCTAAAGTCTAAAGCGCCCTCTATCGATAATTTTTGAAAGTAACCTTTAAAAAAATTTTCTACCGAAATCGTAATATAAAGAGTGATTTTAGTGAAAACCGCAAACGAATCGACCCTTTTTTCCGTTTTCTATCATCCTTTAAAGTTTTTGATCCTAAACTTTAATGGCCCCTAGCTCCTGCAGAAGACGTTTGCGCCCCATGGTTTCCTATTTAATAATGTTTGTCTTCATGTGTACTATCATCCCTTAAAGTTTGTCGGTCTGGTAGCGAAACACCCTGTATACTTTAGATAGTAATTTGAGTTATATGCAATTGAAATTACAATGGATGCTTACAAAATAGTAAAATAAAATAATAGTAATAATAAAAATAAATAAAACAATTTTAAAAAGATTAAATTATTAAAAGTAAAAGTCAAATACATAGTTAAATATACATAATAAAGATGGCAATTTTTTTTTTTTAATTTTGCAATGAAATTTGCCATATAAAGGTGTGTTACTTATTCACATCAAAATCATAAAATATGGAAGTTTTTTCTCAGGTTTAGCCAGAATTAATAACCATAAAAGCTAAATTAATAAATATAGTGGGAAAAAGATTGTGATCACCAGTGATATCAGCAGTATACTGAATTTTTTCAGCAATAAGTTAAAACTTCATTCATGAGAAAGCAGGGGTTCAGCCATATGAACCAGAATTACATATTGAAATACATTGAGGATGCTATAACAATAAAAAAAAATCTATTGTCTCCCCCTACGTCTAAACTGAAAGTTTCATTGTTTATATCTGACATGATGCATGGATTTTAGATATTTGCAGATTTGAGTGGATTTATTTTAATGAGTTAAATTTGGAAGAATAAGCACCCTATTGAATTTAAAAGCATAAATTATGACTAAAAATATGCAAATTGCAAATTAAATTCTAAATCTGTTTACTAAAAGCATTTAATTTTTTTTAATTTTTTTTTTTTTTTTTATTTTTTTTTTGCGAGGATTACACTTATTGCTTATACAACATTTTTATGTAATTCTGAATACAAATATTAATTCATATTCAGAGAAATTTTCTCTGTTTCTAGCATTTTATCACCTAATTTAATATATTGCTAGTAACAGATAATGCTAGGTAAATATAGGCTAATATTTTTAGACCTTTTGAATTAATTGTATTTTAGCTATCTAGATTGCATCCTTCATAATTAAAGGCAAAATCTAATTATGATACAACAAATTCATTGTTAGGATGAAACTGTTATAGGTTAAAAGTAAGAGAATTTCTCATGCATTATGTCTTAAAACTTAAATGAAAAAGATTCAAAAGGTATCTGAAATGAGTCTTAAAAAATAGCTGTATGATGAGCATTAAGTCTGAAGCAGCTGCTGCTGTTGTGAAATACCTTCAGGACCCCTAGCCCAACTCTTCTCACATTACAATGTCTTTCAATTGCTGATTTCTTCTTTTAAATTTGTCCTATTTCAACTTTTCTTTTTTTTTTCCTATTCTTCTTTGCTTTCTCTAGTGTCTCAGCATAAGGGACATAGGAAAGAAATGCTGAAATGCCACTCCGTAAATTCTGAGGCAGTCAATTTTCATTGTGTTACTGTTTGGTCAATTCTCAAAATAATATTTTCCCCAGCTCATCAACATAAAACTTTGACACATTCATGACCACATTTTTCAATGTAAAAGCATTATATTTGCAGTCATGACTATGTAAGTGATTTGTAATCAAACAGGTTTTCATTTTTGTAGTAAAAGAATTGCATCTTAATTGATTATCTCATGAAGTCACTTTTTTTTCTTTTCCCTCAGTGGTGCAGCATGTTCCTATAGGGATTTTGCACCATTAAACCCTATATAACCAACCAACCAACCAATCTTTTCCCTCAGTGCTGTGTTGGAAATTCAGTTTAAATCAATCATTTTTACAGCATTTTCTGAAAGATCTTATGTCTTTACCAAAAACCAGAAAAAATATTTGATTGGATACTTTCTGACGGGGACACAGCAACACTTTTTTAGTACCTAGTGCCTGCACACACACACACATATATATATACACACATATACATACATATAAAGATGGAAAAATAATTTAACATTTGTCATCTTTTTTATGATTAAGTTGTACTAAAATGTGTACAAGAACCGTTCACACATTTCCCATTCCTGATCACTAAAATAAAAAAGAAAAGTGTTAAGTGACTTTGAATTAAAACTGTTTTTTTTTAATAATATTTTCACCATATTTTAAATGTGTTTCTATGTGTCAAAATTTTCAATATACTTTTTCCTATAAATATAATGGATAAGAAGTTATAACTGATTTTTAAATTCTGTTTTTTACTTGTGACTATCATTATGGGCTTTTAATTATTTCTTTTACTTTCTTGTATTGAAAATAGTATCTAAAATGATCTTAAAAATTTTAAACTTTTCTTCTGAATCTCGATAAGTTTCATATTCATGTAAAATATTTACTATTTTGTAATAAAAGCAGCATTTAAAAAAAAACTAAAGTTCTGAGTTAGCATCTCTTTTGCATTATGATAATTTAATTCACTTACACACTCAAGACAGTAACTATATTTTGTCGATAAACATTTCTGATTTCTGCTGCTACTCTGTTAATTATATATATATATGTGTGTGTGCAGTCTAAATTATTTTTTAAAAAGTAACATTTTTGTAGCATTTTAATTTTTTCTCAATGGCAATACAATTTGACACGAAGGACTTTATTCATACTCAATTAAACCAAAAACTATTGTGGTCACTGTAATCATTCAAAATAAAAAAATGAAAAAATTAGAAACTTTTTATGAATGAACAAATTAAGGTTGGAAAAATCTTAACCCCCTGACTGCTGAACAAAAGGGCAAAATTGTAATTTTTTTTTCTCTGCAATTTTTTCAAAATTTTAATAAAATAGGGATTTTCTATCATGGTTTAAAATTTTTGTTACATATATACTTATAAGCCTTGAAAATATCAATCATAACTTAATTTCTTAAAACTGGATTATATTTGTAGAATTATATTAATTTAAATAAAGTTTCAACTGCAATGAAATAAGCAGCCTAGTGAACGGATATATCTGGTTGCGGCAGTGGGAAGGTTAAAGAATACCAAAAAATTACAACAAAATTAAAAAATTGGCAGATCTACATGTATTAATTCATTTTAAATTGCATTTTTAATTGTATTCAGTATGATTTCATTATATATTACCTTTTTATATAAATGATGGATTAAAAAATGTTGGTAGGATGGGGACACTTTTAAATGAATTGAAGAAATGTGGCACATATGTGAATTTTAAGAATGGCTTGGTACAATAGTATTTTTATGTACTAGGTATTCTACAATCACATCTTATATTATTAAAATCAAGTTTTTATTTAAAAAAATTATAGCTTTTGAAAAAAAAATTGCATGTAAGTTATACATATTTATCTGATCAAACTCATAAAGCATTATTACCAAATTTAATAATAATAATATGTATCACCAATAAGGAAAGAAAATACATAAAAGTGTCATTAAACTGAGTCATAGAGTATGTGTAAAAAATATAAGTTGCAAAATTTGAATTATTATTATTTTAAAATAAAAGTTGACAATATAAACACTTTTTTCAGTTTAATCCTTCCCTCCCCCCTCTCTCTCTTTATATATATATCTCTCTCTTTTAAATTTGAGAAAAGTTCAAAATTAAACTGATTTTAATTTAAAATTTAAATAAACAATATTAAAGGGATAAATTTAAATGTGGTATCAAGTTTTTTATTTTTTTACTTTATGCCTCTATAGATTACACTGAAATAAAGTAAGAGTATGTTGATCAAACTGTATAAAACTAATTGAAAGGAACTTGTGCTGAAAATATATTTTGGACAATAGCCTCTAATCAGCTATTCTTTCTATGACGCTAGTGTGTGTAGACTTTATAAAAAATAATAATAATAAATAAATAACTAAATAAATAAAATAGATTTCCCTCTAAATTAGCAACTTATGCAGGTGAATAAATTTTTCAACTAATGTTTTTAATGTGAAGAAATTTTGAGTTCATTTAACATCCTGTGTACAAGATTTAATGTCTTTAAACAATTAAATTTTATTCTTAACTTTATTGCCTTTTCTGTAGGCTAATTTAATATTATCTTTAAAAATTATTAAATCCATTTTTAAAAAATATAAGACGAATTTTTATTGATAAGATTTTGAAATATAAAATTTTAGAATAAGTAAAAATAAGAAGTCTGCTTTACTGTTCACCAGATATTTAAAGCCTCTTCAATATTAAATTATTGAATGAAAATACTTCTATATTTGAAAATGTGAGTTTCAAAAATCACATTATTCAAAATTAAAAGAATTGTATTCTCTTTATCAATCTATTGTCTTATTAATTCTGCACAAAATAAATAAATAAATAAATAATGTAATAATCTGCAGAAAAACTAGTTTTATCTTGTATTTTGGCCATTGTAAAATCTTGAATTACAATAAAATCCAATGGACACAGCTTCAGGTTTTTTGAGATTTCCAAAACTTTGATTTTCTAGATAAGGCAGATTTTGAAACTTGCATCTTCATTTATAGTCTGTAAGTTTATATTTTCCTTCGTTAAACAAACTTTTACATTTGTTTTCAAATTCATTTGGGAGGAAGATCTTTCTTTAGCCTACAGCATGCACAGGTATACTTGCAGCATAATAGAGGAAAACATCTTATACTTCATTGTCATTTAAAAATTGCATTAACTGCATGAATGTGCAGTCTTTACACCTTCAACTTATTGTTTTTAATATCCCATTTGGACAATATCTCATTTTCAATAAATTTATTTCTATGTACAGGATTGCTATGGTAAGTTTTGCATTAAATGTGTTTAGTCTGCAAATATTAACATTTTTATAAATATTTTGGCAGTAGCACATTAAATGGAATAGTTAGTACCAACTGATAGGGCAAAGAAATAAACTCTCAAAACTAGATGTAAAAATGCAGCTTAGAATGTGATGCAAAATTGAATCATAGACAGTATATGCTTAAGTCTGGGCCTTAAAGAAAGAGAATATGTTGAAGAAGCAAGCATATGTTTGAATTTAGAATAAATGGTGGTCAAATAGCTGTTTAAAACAAGAAAGAAAATGAAAAAAAGCTCTTCAGCTGTATGTAGAAAAAAAAATGTGTAGTAGGACTGCAGAAAAATGCTCGCTTCATCTCTGTTGATAGGAAATTAAATTTATTTGAAAACTTGATTTCAAACTATTTTCTTTTTTTCTGCTGGATTATCATCATAACTTAAAAAAACTGCAGAATAATTACCCATTTTTTTTTTTTTTTTTTTAATTGAAACATGTGGAATGATGAAAATCTGTTTCAATAATTCTGTTGTAATTTAAGAAATACAACAGTACAGAAATTCTTTGATGTTTCAATATATGTGTCTCATGGGCTAGAAATAAGGGGTAGAGGAATATTGCCTAAATCCTTTCAAGGGGCAAATAATTGTGTTTCTGTAATGTTGAAAACTCGCCAGAATTTAATTTTTACTTTCAAAATACATAAATGCAATTATTTTTCATTTGAGTTATGAAAACAAAATTTTATTAAATTCTGGTACAAATTTTTTATTAAAATTAAGCAATATAAGTAATATCATTGGCTTTTCAAGATATTAAGAGTGTGATATTTGTAATGTTCATTCCCCAGAATTCTTTTCCCAGTGGGGCAGATAATTTAATCTGATGTATTACATTTAAATGTTATGTAAAGTTGTTATGTTTAACTTTTAAATATTTTCACATTTAAATTTACCTAATAAGGAAGAACAAATAATTGCAGATATGCTTATAAATAGTAGTTTTACAGATGTTTCACAAACATTTGCATGCAAATTAAAAAATTTAAGTATTTTTTCTTTCTTTTCCTTTTTAGTGAAAATCTCACTGACATTTTTTCAAAATGTGAAATCCTTTTACAAAATTGAAAAAAAAAAAGTTTAAACTTTAAATATTAAATTTTCTTTTAGGCTGTTAAACTGTTCCTGATATCACTCTCTCTCTCTCTATTATATATAATATATATGAATTGAATGCAATTATAAAGTATTTTAGGTGATTTGGTGCTATTTTGACTGATTTTTTGTTACAAATCACAGTTTGTTTTTACAAATAATTTCTCATAATATAATATTTGGTTTATAAATCTTTACTGTATATTTGCTAAATAATGAAAAGTATATGATACAGTCTAGTGGAACTCTAACAAAAGCTTTTAGTGTCAACCTCTATATTAGATTTTTTGATAACTGACTTTTATTATCCATAAGTGCCATATAATAGTAAAATTGTTTCCCTTGTACTGATATATTATCTAGCATAATGACCATTCCCTATTAAAAATGGCTCTATGGCTTGAATGCTGGATTAGACAATGAATAATTAAAATAGGTGCTTTCTTGATAAATATTAGTAAATGATAATGCGATTGTTTTAATAGTGTGGCATGCTGTCTGATTAGATATCTTATTAAATCAATATTGAAAATAATTACCATCAGAGGAACACCACTTTTCTGTTACTTTTATAGTATTTCTCTGTGTATAGTAATTCCATTCTACTCAGTGGATTTTTTATTTTATTTATTTGAAATGTTGAGTTCTATTCCTAAATAAAAGAAATCTGTAGTATGAATATTTGAATGCCACTGATTTGTTGATATTTCTATTATGTGCCAAAACTAGCTGTTTAACAAGTTATATACATTTTTTTTTTGTATTTATCCCACATAGAAAAAAAAAGGATCTCATACCATGTTATTTAAGATAGTTTGAGAGATGTGTTCAATTACTATAATGATTTTTGTTAAAAATTGCATATTTTAATCTAATGAATAAAAAAAGGAATAAAATCAAAGAATTCCTTTTACATATCGAAATTATTAATAATTATTTCTTTTATTAAAAAAAGTACATAAGTTACAACTTTTTTAATTTTGAAAAATAATAAAATTCAGTTTCTGATATTTCCCTAACTTTATTTATAGTTCTAGTTTTTCATTTTTTTTTCATTTTAAGTAAACAAATATTTATAAAACATGTTATGAAATAAGAATTTTAATATGTAATGATAAAAGAAGTCTTGTGTTATTTGTAATGTATCAATCCTTAGCTAAATTGACACAAATGATTTGGATGTTATGTTTTATAAAATTGACTAATCTAAATATTTTGAAATGTTTGTGTTCCTAATAGAAATTTTCTTAAGAAGTTAAGATATATATGAATTTGTTCTTTAGTTAAAAAAAAAAAAAAAGAAAAAACCTCGTTTTCATTATTTTATTTTTGTGTATGAACATAAATTATACTTAAAGTAGATAAGAGCTATGTAATCCTTCAATTGCAAAGATTTGGCTTTGATTGGAGAAATAGGGATGAAAATGTTTTAAATCAATATTTAAAATTTTTATAGGTACACAGTTTAAAAGAAATATTAAAAAGCTATATATAAATATATATACATTTACACGTGCACATATTTTCTACATATTTAACCCAAGAACAAATGAGAGCATGTGAATTTTTATAGATAAATATTAAGTTGTAAAAAATATATATATATCAGTATTTTTTACTCTATTGTAAAACTTACTAGAATTGCATTTAGAGCTTAAAATTTTTAAATGATTAGCAGTGTGAATGTGGCAGGGTAGTTTTCATTGCTGCTTTGTTATTTATTGGGTTAAAATTTGGTTAATTTTTTTTTTAGATGTACATCAGAACTACATCACACATTTATTTCTGTCTATATGATTTACTTTCTTTTCCAGCTGACAAAAAATAATTAATTATAGCTTTAAGTAATGGAATGTTTTAAAATAGTATCTATGAATATATATATGAAAACATGTATAATATTAAAGCATATAAAGTCTAACATTTCAGTATTAAACTCAGGGTACTAAACTTTTTCTTATAGATATTAACATTTTTTTTTTCTTATTAGAAAATTCCATTTGCTACTTAAATGCTCTCACTACCTCTTTTCACTGGCAAAGCTTGCATTAATTATACAAACACCAAATGGTGCTTTTCATTTTTAATTTATCCACACATTTGTATATATTTTTTGTGTATATTAAGGATTTTTGAAATCAATTTTTCTTTCATAACTTTTTTTTTGGTGGTATTATTTGAAATAGTTTATCTATACATAAAATGTTTTCGTGATATAACTTTTAATTAATTATTGTCCTTTGATTTTGAAATGAAAAGACCACTGTGATGAATTTTTTTCACTTTTTGGTATTTTTGTGTGAAAAACAACCTTTTTAATGTTTTTTTTTTATTTGAGCAGTTTTTTTTTCAATCTGACTTATTTGGCTTTTGATTTTCAATCTTTCTCAAAAGATGTATCGTAGTCTTTATTAAAATAAAAATCAATTAAACATTTTAAATCATTTATAAAAAAAAGTATATATCTAGTTTTTTTTATAATTTTCCCTTAATTATGAAAATTTTTATTTCCTTAAATTATGAAACACTTGTCTATTTTTGTTCCTTTAATCTGTTCTTATATCATGTACTTTCTCTGAATTATGTTTAAAGTATGTATACATAATTAAATTTGGTATATAAATATTGAGGTCACACTAAGATAACTAATATTCTGCTGGTCTTTTGATACATATATTTTTAAGAATAAAATAAGTTTCAGTGCATAAACATTATGTAATATTTGCTCATATATAATAAGAAAATACATATATGTAGAAGAGTATCTATTTATACATAAAATAATAATTTAAAAAAATGTAGGATTTTGCAAAATAAAAATAAATAAATAAAATAAATAAATAAATAAAATTTTTTATTATTTATTTAACAATAATTTTTGTTATGATTTATTTAATTAAAATATTTATATCTGCAACATGCTGTACCATATGAGGGGAATAAGATTGGAGATTAAATTTTTATCAGATATTTCTTATGAAACCTTGAATTTTGAAATAGAATATTTCATCTGTTCACATGTTTATCCATATTATTTTTTTATGTGAACTTTAAATTTAATTGGTTGTAATTTGTTTTAGTTTAAATTAGTTTATTTACTTTTCAAACAGCAATTTTTTTTAAAGTTTTTTCTTCAAAACATTAATTAAAAGTATAGTTTTAAAGAAATTATTTTAGCATTGTTCAATTCCTTTTTTTCTTTGCTTACTTGAATTTCATTTTCTTATGACATTTTCAAAATTAGGAGAGGAAATTCAAATATTATCTTGAGTTGTTTTACACATGATGTCCAAAAACGACTTTTAGAAATGTTTCAGACACTGGCAGCATGTTTTGGATTATACTTAAGCTTAGGTAGAAAGATTAATTTGAAAGTTCTATCTCTGGTGTAAACTTTTTAGTATATTTTAATCTCAAGGTACTCTCATTCTTAATGTAACTTCTTGTAATCTTATGCTAATGATTATATAAGAATGCTGTTAAGCAAAATCTAGAATGTTTAGACTAAGAGAAGTAAAATGAATGCCAAACATTGTTACTTTAAAAACAGTTAATATTTTATTTTCTGAATTGTAACTTTATCTTTCCAAAGTTTGGATACTTTGTTAATTTAGCTGTATAGCTCTTACTATTATTACTGATATTGGCTCCAATTGATGCTTAATGCTCCTTAAAAACATCTATGATGGAATTGCTTCAAGATATTTCTCTAAAAAATAGAAACTCATTAAGGAAAGAGAGTTGACTTAGTTAAAATATTAATTAAATTAGTTTAATTTCCGAGACACCATTCCTCTCTAAGGGCTTTTATTGAAAGGAAAAAGATTCATAATAATGTAAAGGTATTATGCAGATGTCCTAATGTGTTTCTATGATAATAAGATTAGTTTTATACAAATACTTTTTACATAAAATATTATACAGGGTAATTCATAGTCAAGAAGTTTTCATGGATTTTTTTTTATAAAGACTATAAAGTAAAAGTTGATTTTTTTTGAAGGTGATACAATAACAAATCATTTTAGATGTATAAAATGAAATCTTTTTAATCATTATAAAATTGCTTACAATAAAATGTGGATTAGTGTCTAGAAAATGCATGAGTAGAATTTAGAAATTATTATTTTTGTAATATCTTTTATTTTGTGGTATAAAACAGAAAACTTCTTTGTTTTAAAAAAAAAAAAAAATAAATAAATTAAATGCTGTTTTTTACTAATAAAAGAAAAAAAAATGCAGAAGTTTTTACTGATATAGTTGTCTAAAAATAATAGAAAAATCAACTGTAAAAATAGATTAATCATGATTAAAAATAAATTTTAGCCAATTTAAATTTGATTAGCCCCTTAGTTATCACAGTTTAATTTCATGTGCAATTTGCACGTGAATGTATGAGGCACAACAAAATTAAAAAATAAGTTCATTTAAAATTAGACTAGATTTCACCTTTGAAAAAGTATTTCAACTGTTGGTATTACATAATCAATTGTAGCATCTATTGAATGTAAAAAAAATATAAATATATATATATATATAATCTCCTGCCACTTCCTAGAGTAGTTTGACTAATTTTACTTACATAATGTATTTATTAATGTAAGTAGGTAGTTTTACATTTTATTAACATATATATGTTTTCTGTTTATTATCATTTTGAATCTATAGATATTTTAAATATCATAAAACTGCAGAATTCAAAATACTTTTATAGTAAAATATATTTAAAACTTTATCTGAGACCACCATATTTGTAATTTTGTTTAAATTATTTTTCCAGATACTTTTACAGAATATAGCTTTAAAACTGAGTTATAAATAAAAGATTAAATTTGATTTTTTTTTCCCCCTAGAAAAAAGGATTTGCGTAAAAACTTTTTCTTAAATATTAGTTTGAATTGGGAAAAAGTAACAATTTTTAAATAAAATGATTCTGATATCTTCAGATTATTATGAATGTGTAGTAATGCCCAAAAGAGTTCCTACTTTTTAATTCTTTCTTATCTCTTTGATTAAAATGTATAACAGTTATATATTCAATAATGCTACTAGATTTTTCTTATCAGGAATCTTTAGGATCCTAAAATTTCTAAAACCCAGATCCTTTTTATAAAATTAAGTGCTCTTTTCTAGTAATTTAAAAAAAAATCTCATGTAGAATGTTTGTGGCATCATTGACATTAAAGTGCTTATGTAATAATATGTTTATATTTTAAAACATTTTATAAAAACTTCTTTTTGAATAGATTAAAATATTTTTATTTTTATTTTTGGTACTTTATATTTAAGATTAAATATTAAACTTGCAAACTTAAGGATGTATTCGAAAAAATATTTTTCCATCCTCAACAGCTCGAAATTTTCTGATACTTTTTTAGAATCATTTTTAAAAGTAGAAACATGAAACTTGCTGTGGTTTTTGAAGAAATGTGCAAGATGCCATGTGATTTTATATTTAACTCAATTCATTAGAATTTTATTTATAAACAATTACTGTCTCAGTATGACCTTTTTTTTCGTTTCCAGATATCCTACCTCAGAAAATTCGGTTCAAAATACCAGCTTTAACAGCATTTTTGTGCAATATTTTTTGCATTTATAAAAAAATTGGCAAGCACAGCATGTTGTGTTGTTTCTAAATAAGAGAATTTGTCAGTTTGATGCATTTGAGAGCAAAAATGAATTTAAAAATAAATCAGAAAATACGCAATTTGGATTGGAATACACCCTTAAGGCCAATGAATAGCCATAATATTCAGCATTCAGCCTTGCACTTATATTACACCACTTAACTGTGATTGATTTAAAGAGTTCCATAAAGAAATGCTGCATAAATTTCCATTAAAATTGTACAGTTTATTCGAATTATTAGAAAACATAAAAATATCTGAATATAAGAAAATGATGTTTTGTGGTATGGTGGGATCCAACATCTCTTTTAATAATAAGGGTATGATTTACTATCTAAAACACCTCTTTGATATCTTTTCATATTATTTTTTCTTATGTTGTTTAATCTTATTTAAAACTGTTGAACTTTTCTTATCCAAACCTTCCTATTAATTTGATCTTATTTAACCCTAATTCCTAAACTTTAAACTTGTTTATAATAAAAGGTGTTATTGAAACTACTCTTACATGGAAAATGTGACATATGATTTAATTATTGGTATTTCAATTTAGGCATTGAACTGTAGTTTAAATGTTTATCATGCAGACATACACACACAAAAGGAAAACTTTACTTTCTTTTTTCCAAGTTTTAAAGCATCTAACATAATATCCCATTTTAAGAGACTAAAAGCTAACATTTATTTTGATAAAACCATAATGCTTGTTTGATGCATTGATACAGTAGATTCTTTGACTTTAAACTAAACTATGTGCTTTGTACTTAGTTGCAGTTGTAATAAAAAATTCACTTATTTCAAGTCAGATGGGCAAAATAGTATACAATAAAAAATAGGTTTTTTTTCATATCGGTCTAGAAATGGCATAGTTTCCCACTTAAATAATAGATCCCAATTTCCATGTATTTAATATTCTTGCACTCATTTCTTCTTTGAAAATGTTGTGAAATTCTAAAATTATTAGGATGTAGAAGGAAGAAAAATATTTAAATAGTGCATATAAATTCATTTATAAAACTTTTAAAAATGAATTATAATATTATAGATAATTTTTAAGGCTTGAAATGTCTTGCTACATATTGTTAAGTACAACTTAGTTTTTATCAAAAGTGTAAAAAATGTTATATTTTCGTGAGTAAATAGGATTTCCAACATACAAGGGAGTCTGCTTGCACCTATCAGTAATACTTGATGCATTTTAAAGCCCTATGTTAGGAAATTTGAGAATTAGTAAAATTTTTTAGTTAAAATCATATTTTTCTATCTTAATGTAATTTTTGAAACTTCTTATCAGACTATATTCACTTTTTTTTTTAAGAAACGCATTTAAAAATACAAATTGGTTAGTAATAGGTATGGAATATTGAAAAAAGCTAAAAAATTCCTTCAAAAACCTAAGAAATTGATTTTGAAATACAGTAGACTCCCTCAAATCTGCACAGCTTGGGACCAGAGATTGTGCAGATTTTGGAATTTTGCAGATTTCTGGTCATTGCTTTGTCTATATTTTTTAAAAAGTAATTTGAATGTAATTAATAATGAAATCAAAAGTATAATGAATGTTTACAATATACTAAAATATTAAAATAAGTAATAAACTAAAATAATAAAAATTTAGATAATTTTTAAAATGATTAAAATACCAAAAGCAAAGGTCAAGTTAATAATCAATATTGTACAATTAAATATTCATTATAAAGATTAAATGTGTTTTTCCTAAATTATTCAATGAAACTTGCCTCATAAAGGTACATTACTAATTCACATCAGGATCATAAAATAACAAAGCTTTATTTCAGGTTTAGCCAATCTGAATAACTAAAAAAGCTGGATTAATACATAAATATATTTGGTAAGATTGTGATTACCAATGATATGAGCAATATCTTGATTTTTTCAGAAATAAATTATTCTTTCTTCATGAAAAAACATATATTCAAAAACATTAACAAAAATTACAAATTAGAAAATGTATGGAATTGATATAAAACTAAAAAAGTCAAACTTTACACCTACATCTAAACTGAATGTTTCATTGTTTACATCTGTAAATTATGTGTGGATTTTAGGAGTGCGGATTTGAGAGAGTCTACTGTATTACAATATTATACTCATATTTTTGGCACTAATATGGTTTTTTTTTTAAAGTAAGGCCTTCCAGCAACACTATCCAAATGTCATAGCTGCTTATGTGTGAGTGAGCAGTGGTTTGGACTTTGCTAGAAATTGTAATTTCCAACCTAACTAAGCACAGTAAATTTTCTAAATTGTATGAAAATATTAATTTACTTTATGGTTAGTTTTTCCAAAAGACAACATTTAATACAATGTTTCATTTTAAGCATTCAAAACTTTATTAGTCTATACCGTGTTGCCAGTGCGCTACTTTTTTAAAATTCGGATTTCTTGATTGGCATCACTTTTTTGAAACGGCAAAATTCCGTTGATTTTTTCCTTTATTAATATGTCACTAAATAAGGTGCATTGTACTATTTCAAAAAAGTGGTGCCAGTCAAGAATATGAATTTAAAATAAGTAGCCCGCCTGGCAACACTGATTCTATATGAATTTAAAAAAATAGTTTGCTTATTTAATATTCTAATTTTATTTAAAAAAGTGATTTTGCAAGCTTTTGGCATATACAGTCAGACCTCAATATCTCCAACCTACTTATCTCTAAACCTTTGTCTCAAAAAATGAAATTTCCCTTACATTTCTATCAAAACTCTAATGTATTTTCCATAGTTATCTTGAAACATATTTTTCAAAACCCTTATATGTCGAAATTTGTTCCTCAGAAATTAGTGTGCCTTTTTACTTTTGGCTATTCTCAGCTGCAGAGTCTGTTTGATCTGTATGTTTGTTTCCCATTCAATGAGATTTCATTCAAAGAATTATTGAATGTAGGCAATGAGCTTGAATATGTGGCACTATAACAGATGAAGGAATTGTATTGAGAAATAACTCAGAAATTTCTGATGAAGAAATGTAAAGACCTATGAGATCAACAAGAGCAAGAAAAAATAACAGTGATAGAAGCCAAAAGGGCAGTTGACCTGCTGTGGAGATTTATTGAATCAAGCAAAAATATTAGAACCAAATCATTTGGTACCATTACCATGTAAGCGAAACTTGCAAAAAAAATTCTGAAAGACAACAGATTATAATTAAGGACTTCTGAAAAAACTGAATGTCAAAATGGCATTATGACAAATTGGACAAATGACAAACTTAATGGCAAATTGGATATTATTTAATCAAAACAAGCACGTGTGCAAAACAATTTTGAAATTATTCAAACTCTGATAAGTGTAATTTATTAATTATTACTAGATTATGTGTAGTTTTTGATTAATCGTATTTTTTTACACCAAAAAGCAGTTTGTGAGATTAGATATTTTCAATTTTGTCAAAACCTTTGTATCTCAATTTTTTTTTTTTCATTTCCATAAATTTTAGATATTGAGATAGTACTGTATATATTTAGTACTTATACATTTATCATCTGCATGTTAAAAAAAAAATGAAAAAAAACTAATTTGTTTCTTATGCTATTATCAAACAATACAAACAAGTGCCATATTTGGTGACTTAGCTCCATTTTGGCGTGAAATAAACAAATGAAAATGCAATAATAAAAATGTAAAATGATTTTAACAGAAATTTTATTGATTCTTTAACTTTTATGTATAGGGCTACAAAATGCATCAGGTTTACATTTATGTAATATATTATTGCTTGTATAACGTTTTGTGTGAAAATTCTCTGTTGCTGCTAATAAGTATCTCATAGTACTGTAATAAGCTCTTATTTGATTAATGATCTAAATTATATATTTTACTATTATTCTCATACCTTAATTTCTGTTACAGTATTGTTCTTTTTATATGTGGCATACCTATACAAAACTATTCATTTGCAACATCGTCATTAACTCTGTTGATTTTATTTCTACATTTAATTGTATATTATAAATAGTACACTTCATATAGTATGGAATAATTTGTTATGGAAGCTACTTTATCCTCAGTAACAATGATTTCTACCACAAATGTATTTTTCCTTTTCCCATCTTATAGCATCATTATTTCAACAATGTTATGAGATTACATTTCTTTGCTGTACTGGCGAATAGTATGATATTTCTATTTGGCATATTTTTCTTAAAAATAAGAATAATGATAATAAAAAATAAGCACGAAAAATACTGCTGTCAAATTATAAGTTAGAAAAGATTTTGAAATTATACTATCAATTTTCAAATATATTGCAATGCATTATCTGCAAATAATATCTATATCCTGTCTATGTGCTTTTTCTGAAAAAAAAAAGGACAGCAGAAATATGTCTATAATGACTAATGTGATTTACTTTTGTTTTGGTGGTAGATTTTCAAAGTTTTTTTTTCTTATTTTATGTGAGTAATTTGTGGATTTTTTTTCTGAAAAAAAAAGGAATTTATCAGAAATATTTCTTTGCTTTCCTCCTCGCCTTCCCATTTTTACAATAAGTGGTAGTTGTATTACAGGTTCCTTACCCCTGTTTTGAAATGTATTAACAGCTTAATGCTAAAAATCAGATTAACTTGCTTATGACTTTGACCTCTGAGCATTTGAGAAAAAAAATGAGGCATTCTTTTTTCTTTACAGGTTTTGGTCATCTCTTCGCTGTCTCTTCTCCTAATCTCTTCTGAATTAAAAAATTGAATATTCTTTACCTTAGTGTGACCTATTTTAAGTATGATGAATTTGTAATATCTACAGCCTACTGTCTATTACCTTCTGTTTCTGAATGTACTACTTTGTTATAATTATGCAATTATTTGAAATTTTTCTAGCCAGTCACAAAAATATTTTTCCTATATAAAAATTTTGTAATGCAAACATTCAACTATGAGTTGTTTTTACTTTCATTAATGGTATTTATGAGGCTTTGTTGATATTGAGCAGTTATTAAATAAAAATGTTACTGATAACATATCATCAAGGCCCCAATATTCTTTTGACTGAAATCAATCACAGTTAAAAGAAATCTTTTATTTTTAGTCTGTCATATTTTAATGCTATCATTTATTTACATACATGACATTATTCAGAGTTCTGCATATTAGCATAAACAATTAGAGTATAGAAATATAGTTAGGTAGTTTTTTCCAATTTAAATTCTTTGCTTATAGCATAGAAGTTTTGCAAGCTTTAAGTTCTGAATTAATGCTAAAGCTTTCCAACTTTTTTTGTTGAATTGCTTTGTACCCTGACTTAAATAATATTAGTAGTGCATCCTTTATGACATTTGTTAAATGATTATTTTGTTTAAAATATGCGTTATAGTATTAAGCACTTAATATATATTTGTGAAAGATGCACTTGTTTTCTGTAATATAATCTTACAAGAAAAGATTTTTGACAAGACTAAGTTCAAAACTAAGACACGAATAAAGTCAGAAGTATCAAGATATGAGAAGTCTTATAAATTCAAAGTGTTTGCTACCCTCAAGTGCATTCTTTAATATAAATAACTCTAGCAAAATTATTTAGTGTAGCTATGTATCTGGGTATTTGCCCTAAGCTTCTTTTTTTGGCTTTGATTGAAAGTAGTATTTATAAAGAACCTGGATATTAACAGATACAACGTGTTATATATATATATACACATATATAAAATATGCATTACATGGAAGTATAGGTGCTTATACATTTTTATGTAGAATGAAATTTTTCTAACAAATGCATATTATCAGCGAGTGTCATTTGTCAGCATTTAAATATTGTTTGCAGGTATGCAAACTTAAAATGCACATAGATTGTATTGCTACTGTATAAGAAAAATCTTTTGCTCAAACATTTTTATCTTATCAGTCAGCATAACATGGTTCAAAGTTGCTGCCAAGTTTTTGGACAGTAAATATTTTAATTTATTTCTAATTACTGTTCGTAATGTTTACTTTTTAAAAGAACTTTTTGATGTTTTATGTATACTCTTAAAAATACTTTTTAACAATACATATTTGCACTTCATTTTTAAAACATGTGTTCAGTGTGGATAATTTTTATGTGAATAAAGCTGTTTTCATTGTGAAAAAATACTCTGTCATTAAACTACTACATTTTTATCTTAACTTAAAGTATATCTTCAGTGTATACTGATTGCAGCTATTTCCAAATATTTCTAATTAACTTTTTTTATATCATTTAAAAAAATTGAGAATAAATTGTTGATAACTCAGCATTAACTTCTGTTTGATAATTTAATAGACAATTGGAGGTATCTATAATCACATGTTAGCATTCTTTTTTTAGCTCCTGATTACCTAGATAAAGTTTTATACCTATAATAATAGACACTTTTTAAGTTACTTATTTAACTTATTTTAACTAAACATTTCATCAAATTTTAAGTTCATAGTTTCTTGAAAACTCAGTTCCATTATTTTAACTAAGCATTTGCTTGTTTTCTTTTTCTTCTCTTATTTTATTTGCAAAATTCATGTTTTTGAAATGATAATGTAAAATATTAGTTTTAACATATTTTATTTATTTATTTTCTTCTCTTTTAAAATATTTTTACTTTTGAGTAATTTCAATGGCATAATTTTTAAAACCTGAGTATTTTATTTCTAGTTTTAAATGTATTATTTTTTGCAGTGATTCATATTCATTTTCCAAATTGTAGTGGCTTAAATAGAAATGGCTAATAATTGAAAGAAAAATGGTATAACCTTAGTTTCTGTTGAAAATATTTTTGTATTCAATTACATTCCTCTAATGGGGTTTTGTCAGTTTGGTAATTTAGATAAGTAAACATTCCGTTTTTACTAGAAAATGTTTTAAAAATGCATAGAAGTTTCCTTTTCAAGATTTACATTTATTTGACCTCTTAAATAGATTTTTAAGCATTTTAATATATATATATATATATTAAAATGCTTATATATAAAATGTGTGTATATATATATATATATATATATATATATATATATATACACACAAATTTAAAAATATAAGTTATTTATTATATATGCATTCTTTATATTTTAATTGAACTAGAGTAGTCTTGAATAATAATTACCCTTAAAAATATTATACATGGATAATTATGTTTTAAAAAGCTTCACAATTTTAAGTTTAGGATATTAATTATCTTTTCCATTAAAAAAAATTCTTTTTAAGGTATGCAAATTTTTAAGAGATTTATTAGGATTTATTAATTATTTAAGGCTTGAATTGCTACTTTTAATCGAGAGTATATTTTGATGAATAAGACAAAGTATAAATTTCTGTAAGTTTTATAGTTGGTCCTTTTTTTATTCTATAAAATGACCTCCAAATTATGAACTATCTATGGATAAGCTAGGATCAGTGACTGCTATCTTGAAAATAAAAATATGTGTATGATAAGAAAGATTATACAGTGTCTCAAAAAGATTGAAATACACTTTTATTTTTTAATATCTTTAAAATACATTGTCTATGTAAAGAAACAGTACTCAATGTAAGGTGAGATTTAAGTTTATGTTAATGAAATAGTCCTACCATTATTTTAGAAAATGTAATGTTTTAAAAATTTTTATGCAATCCATGTAAGTTATATTTGGAAAAACCTTAACAATGATCGAAGTAAAAGTATGAAAATCTCATTCATCTATGGATAAAAATCACCAAGATAGGATGCTTTGAATTTTGTGAAATGTCAGCGTTTTCTAGAACTGAAAATGAATAAGCAGTTTTTTAGTGCTGGAAAACACTGATTTCACAAAATTGAAAGTCATATCCCAGTGAGTTTTAATCATGGAAGAATGATATTATCATATTTACATTTGGATCATTGTTAAGGTTTTTCCAAATATTACCTGTATGATGCAGGGACTGCATAACAATTTTTAAAATGTAACATTTTCTAAAATAGGGGTAAGGCTATTTCATCAACATAACCTTAAATCTCACCTTATGTGGAGCACTGTTTCTTTACATAGCATGGTTATTATTTTTTATTTATTTATTTATCTTTTTTTTATTCTTTATTTATTTATTTATTTATTTATTTATTTTTTTTTTTTTTTTGAGAATATAACTTATAAGAACCAGGGACTGTTTAAAAATTTTAAAAAGTGTAATATTTCAAAATTAATAGCAGAACTATTTCATCAGCATAAGATCTAACTTTATTTTGAAAACTTTTTCAATTTACCTTGTCTATATATCTGAAATGGGTAAAAAAATTAAAGTGTGTTTCAATCATTTTGAGACACACTGTATGAATTTTATTAGCAAAATTGTTTGAAGCTTCCCACTCCCACAAATCCCACTTCAAATTTGGATTTATTTCATTTTTCATCAATATTTCATATTTTGACTTGCGAGAGAATGTTTGACTCTTAACTGTTGAACGACACTCGCATAAAGATGTTATCAACAGTAAAAGTCAGTATGTATGTTTGATCAGTTTTTTCTTTCTATGATGAATTGAAAACCTTTTCAATATTCATTTTTTCATTAATAACAGGATGTCTAATAAGTCCTTTCACATTTCAAAAATTATAGAAAACTAATAACTTGTACAAGTGTGCAGTTTACATCATAAGGCTTGTCAACGAATCTGATTTTGTAGCAGCATAAAACAAAGTTCAAAATGTTACAATAGTTCAAATTAAAAAATATATATCTCATAAAAATTTAACTAATAGTCATATTGAAGTGTGATTTATCCTATGACTTGTCAAAAAGTAAAAATTTTTCTGGCAAATTAAGTAATATATTAAGTAATTATTAATTAAGGCAAATTAAATAATAATTTAACTGATAGTCATATTGAAGTGTGGTTTATCCTATGACTTGTCAAAAAGTAAAAATTTTTCTGGCATTAACCTTTTCAAAAAGTAAAAAGATAGAAGAGTCAAAGTTCAAATAGTCCATTCATATTTCAAAAACTCATAAATGTTTAACAAATTATAGTATTGGAGTTTGGTTTATGCCACAAGACTTACAAATGGTCTGATTTTTTTGTATTAAAAAGAAAAAAAAAATTCAATAAAAATTTGAGCTTTTTTTAAAATCTTAAAAAAATCACTCTTTCAGAAGCCTTATGGCACAAACTGCAATCTGATATGACAATTTATTTTTTTTATGAACTTTTGAAATGTGAACAGATTTATGGGACACTGTGTAATAGTAGTTGATTTATTTTACATCTATTTTGGTTTTAGTATATAACATTAAGCTTTTTTTTTTTTCCTGTAAGGTGACACTTGGTTTGAAGAAGTCTTTTTTTTATGAATTATTAAACTCAAATATTTCATTTAGTCTCCTGAATGAATACTTGCTATAGATATACATCCCTTTTCTCTCTTCAAAAGGTAAAAAAGATTTTTTAAAAAAAAAGAAAAACCTCAGAAAAAAACTTCTTGTTTTGTAAACTTTTAGGATTCGATAAAACTTAATTTATTTTCTTTCTTAATCTTATTTTAGACAATATAAAAATAATAAAATATTAATATGAATGCATTGTGCAAATTTTCTATTATTTAATGCTAAATACATTTGCTCAGCCAGTTACGAAAATATGAATTCAGCAAATCTAGCAGTCCATGTCCATATAATGCATGTTTTTGCATTTATCATAATCTTTTGATTTAATTTGACTGTGATATTCATTATATGATATATGTTAGTGTAATTGTTGTAAATGTTTAAATTTTGACCTTTTGAAATATTTACAATTAGTTGTAAGTATTTTAGAAGCCAAAAAGTTTTAAATTCCATTGTTCGTGTTTTTAAATTTCATTTTTAGTGTTCAAATTTTGACATGTAAGAGAATATTTGAAGTTTTTAAGGTATTTAAAATTATTTTATGTACTGTTATTAAGCTTGATATAATAATTTGTGCTTACAAGGAATTTCTTGCCCCTCTGTTCTAAATATGAAAATAGTTTTTATTTAGAAGATTTTTCTTCAACTGCTAGTTTGCATTATTTGTTATTTCTACATAATTTTTTAAAATACTATTTGATTATGTGCATGATCCCATTTTATTAATATGCTGTAATTTAAATACATACATACATTCATGCATGCATACATATCTCAATATAAAGGGGCAGAAAATCCTAGTTCATTTTTACTATTTAATGATCTGAAGTCAAAGCTCCACTTTGATTATTATGCATTTAAAGCTATTACATTTTTGGGTTGTAAATTGTTCTGTAAAGGCAGCAAGCTTAAATCAAAAGGAAATGTGTATTTCAAAAGAGTGTATGTATTTCTTTTAATGGAGTAAATAATTTGAATAATGTAAAAGTAATATGATGTGTAAGAGATTCTATACTTTCCTTATTTAGTGTACATAGTCAAGAAAATAAATGTTTCTTTTATAGTTTTTCTCTTGTGATTATTTTTTAACTTTAAAATATTTTTTATCAAATTATTTTTTTTTATAATTCTATAGTTTTTTTCTCAACCCAATTTAAAATACAAATCACAGATTCGTGCAGTAAAAATTTTTGTCAACTTCGGCAACTGTTTAATTCCATCTCTCTCTCGCAAAATGTGACTGTAGGTTTATTGACCAACTTTTTTTAAAGAATTAAAAGCCTTTGTCCCACTTTAGAAATCCAATGAAATGATTTTACAACAACATATGCTCACTAAATACCAAATTAAATTCTAAGATAAAATTATTTATGCCACTCCTCCTTTTTTTTTTTTTTTTTTGCAATGCTAATAAATATTCACTGTAAAACTTTTAATATTAGTATATATATTGTTCACAAGAAATTTTCTAATTCAAAAGAATCTTGCCTAATAATTAATAGAATCTGTTTTAAAATAATAAAGGAATTTTTGAAACCTTTTAAAGCAGAAGTTGCCATCTTGGTTGGTGAGGTTTGAGAAGAATTTTACATTTATAGTCATTGTATTATAAAGTAATGTTTGAAATATATAAACATAAAATAAGCATTCTGTGTAAAAGCATAAAAGAAAAAAAATGTTCTGCCAAATGTATTTCATGTTTATAGAAAAGATCTTTCTGTCATTTATTATCTAACCTTAAAATGTGTGTTAAGAAAAATAACTTGTGTTCAAGTTTATTTTTAATTTAACTTGGATTTTACTCCTCCAAGATATTTTTAAATTTACATTATACCTATCCATTTTCAGAAAAACTTAAAAAAATTGTTATTTATTATTGAATTATTAAAACAGGAGACTTAGTACTGGGGATTCTTCTTATGTAATTGATTACTTTCAAAGTTTTTATTCTGTTAACCCTTTAGTAAGCGGTGTCCACAACAAAGGATACCTAATTTTAAGCTTAGTGCCACCAAGAATATTTAATTAAAATTTTATTTTTACAAAGTACTAGAAATTAAGAAGGTTTTTACTTTCTATTTATTTTGTTTTCAATTCTCGTGTCACTTCATCATTTCAACATTTTACAAACAATAATTACTCAGTGCCAGAAAGGTTTAAGAATAATAAAAACACTGTGCTCAGAATTATTTTAAGCTTAAAATTAATGCCATCTTTAGTTATCAGTCCCTGCAATCATGTTTCACATGAATTTCATTAATTTAAGAATTATTAAATGTAACTTATCTTAACAGAAGAGGATATTTTAACAATCCAGTAACTTAACTATTGAACTGCTTTTCATGCTGCAAATTTAACAATACGGTGTTTTGCAAAATAAGCATAACTTTTCTTATGCCCAATAATATGCATTATAAGTTAATGCTTTGAATGTTTATTTTAATGCAGTCACATATCAGTAATTATTCTTAAGTGTTTACACCAGTCATATGAAGAAACGAATGCCAATATTAATCCTATGGGAGAAATTGTTACAGATTTCTGTTTGTATTTTATTTATTTATTTATTTATTTATTTAAGATACCTGAGGTCAATAGCTTGTATTTTATATTTGTACTTTTTCCATTTTGGTTGTAGTTTTTTTTTTCCATGTATATATAAGGATAAAGGTAGTTTCATTTTGAGAACCATTTCCAACTGATTCCAAAAGGGAAAATGTCTACATATTAAAAATCTAATAAAAATGAAAAAAGTATGAATGCACAATGTAAGATATTGATTTCAGGTGCCCTGTACAAAAATTGAAATACAAGCAAGACATTTGTTAAGAATTTCCCCATGAGTTTAATATTCTTGTTTCTTCAAGTGATTAGTGTAGGCTCTTAACAAATATCTTAACCATATTTCATCATACAAAACAAAATCACAGTAGCATATAACTTCAGAGATTTTATATCCATATTCTTAAAAAATAAAAAATGAAATTGTAGTGTGATTGTTTGAGATGTATGAATGTATTCACATATCTATGTAGATTTTAGTCTTAATTCTTGCAATTAAATATATCATTCGATGCAGTAAGGAGAGATTTGATAGCCATTTCCTTTTTTCTGCATGTTTACTTATGTTTCTTTTACTTGTCATTGTGTTGCAAGAGAAATTTTTATGTTTCTAAGTAAATTGTTTGATGAAATAACTGGGGAGGGTATTTATGGCTGTATTTATTTCTGATGAGGCTCATTAAAATGTTAATAAATAAATAAAATAATCATTCGGCAGTTGTAAACATTGAGTAATATTGTGTAATTTTTGTTATCTTTGTAAGGAAGTGGAATTGGATTTAAAAATTGAATTTGTTGTTGTTCACAATAAATTATGAAACCATACTTACACTTAGAGGTCCTTATTATGTAGGAAAATACAGTTTTACAGCTTAAAATATGATACTTTTGCATTTAAAGTAATTAAAATTCTCCATCATAATAGTATCAAATGGTGCTACTTTTCAGAAATATTTTATATTATTCTTTTTGTATAAGAAAGCCTTTTATATAAGATTCTTTAATTGCCTGTAGAAGTTTTATGTACTAAGCATTATATATCTTCCTTTAAATGCAATCTATTTTTAGAATTATTTTTCTTCATTTGAATCTGAGTTTCATGCTTTCAAGTTGTAGTTTAGCTATACTCATCCCCAGATTTTGTTTCACTAATGGAGTCAGATTCTTTTAATATAGCTTAAGCAAGCAAATTATTAAACTTTTCTTTACATTATTTTTAATTTCCAATATTTATATTGCATTAAAGAAATCACTTACTTCTAAATGCTAAAACTATAAATAACTGAAATTATGAAGCTTTTTACAAAATATTTAGTTTTTCTTGTTGAATTAAGAATTTATGCAACTCTTTCAATCTAACAATTTTTTAAAAGAAATATTCCAGTGATATTTAAGGGAACAACAACCATAAAATTAATAAAGATTCGTTGGGATAAGAATAATCTTCTTAAATTCTTCCTTTTTTGATATTTGATATTTTTCCACTAAACATATTATTATTGATACATAGTTATTTTGCCTTTTGTCAAACAAATATTTTGTGTTATATTTATCCTATTTAATGTTTCATGTTAATGAGACGTTCTTTTTAATCTAAGATGATAAATTTATGGTATACATAAATGGGAAGAATTAACATAAAAATTGAATACTTACCACTGATAACCCTGTTGCTGCATAATTAAAAAAAATAATAATAAATAGATTAAAAAATTGATCATTTTTTTAAAATTACATTTTAAATCTACATATATTTTAGAGTAAAATAAGCAAAAAATTTTTGCAAAAGAGTTTCTAATATAGAATTTGATTATAAAAGAAGTTTGTCAGGAAAACTGAATTTGAAAAAATATATATAAAAGCAAAATCCTGAAAATTAATTTTGGTTAAATTATGGTTTATTTTATGAAATACAAAGCTAAAACATATATATTAATAATGAAAATATGCAAAATACAGAAACTGTACAAGAAATAAGATCTAGTATGATGAATTTCTTAACAGGGTTTGAGGCAAAGTTCTATTTTGCAATCTTTGCACCAAATTTGCATTTCTTTGTGATTATTTTCCAGTTGTTTTATCAACAAACAGCATACTATGTATAATTCTCTTCGTTGATAGGATTGGTGTGGGAACATATGTTTAGCAAAATATTGAGTTGTTAGTCTCATGAGGTGGAAATACCTGAGAGCTTTCAAAAGAGCATGCACAATGCTTGCAAAACAAACTTGTTAACTTCACAGGATTAGGGATAACTAATGCCATTTGATAACCCAGATCTGAGTTAACAACTAAACGTCACAAAAAAGTCCAAATGATCCACTGAATAGGAAAAGAGCTGGTGCTTTTAAATAGATGGAAAAAAGTCATCCACATGGAAAATGTAGGTTGTGAAAATTTTGCTACTTTTACATTGTCCATGGAAATCCTTGTATGCACAGCGAGAGGGTTAAGAGTATATCTTTCACATCCTATGAACAAAAAGCAAACGTTAATATAGTATTGATTATCACCGAGAAGCAAAACACCATGGCTGCATTATTGTAAACAGGTTTCTATAAACTGTTATGAGTTGGAGAAATATTATATAAGTTATACAATTATTTATACAACCAGTCTTGCATTATTTGTCTAAACTGCATTTCAGTGCTAAATCAAGATTTTCATTAATCCATATATTAAATTCATATTATTTTGTTTTTCTTAAGTTTTTTATACTAAGTTTTTTTTTTTTTAATTGCTGAAAAGATAATATTTTAACTTATGCAAATTATTAAACATAAAAATATTGTTATCTGAAATCTATTAAATTTTGTTTATAAACAAACTTAGAAAATTTTTAATTTATCATTTTTATGTCTTTCTAATTTTCATACTTTTATCAGAAACCCAATTCTTATTATTTTAATGTAATTTTCTTAAAATTTTCAACATTATTTATATTTGGTGGTGGTCACTCTCTTTTATACTTTAAAATGAATTTGGTTTATAGAAAATGTCAGTTTTAATATCATTATTATTTGTACTATATTCAAGGACATGGCTAGACCAGCATTATATCCATTCACTAAAGCAAGTTTTTTTTCTTTTATTTATTCTTACATTTTATTTTTATTATGCATGTATAGTTATTTTAATTGTTATTTGTAAATTATGCCTGTTTAGATTTTTATAAGCTCTTCTTTTATTTATATCAAAATTTTATTCTGAATTCTATGCAACATTTGACTTTTAAAAGGATCATTACTTTTTTGCTATAAATTTTTTTAGTAATTATATTAGAATTTTGATATATTTTCAAGTAACAGAAATCCATACTGTACCTTATTGCATAAAATTATGAAATAAAGCAATGTATATACTAATATTGTAGTGAATATAGAAAGTTTTATTATTTTTCTTAATCTTGAGATATATCATTTTTTTTAAAAAGGTGTTATTTTCAAAACATTGCTTCACGTGGGTGTATTGTTACAAAATCCTTTTCTAACACTTATGTTTATGGTTTATATATTATAATAACGATTCTTTTAAAATTCATTCTATAGATGAATCTGTTTCAGAGACCACACATTTCTATTTATTGTGATTCATCTGTCAAATTCTAAAAAAAAAAGTTGTTGGATTTATAATTGTGTGTATGTGTTAGGATCAAATGCTGAAATCGAGCAAAGAAAATCTACAACAAATGTATTAGGGATTTTCAGATTAATTTATAATATCTTCATAAGGTAGCACCTGCAAAAATGAATGCACCACATTTGGGACTATCTTTAAAAAAATCACAAGGTGAATTTTCCTATGCTGCTTTTCAGTATTCAACCACAATGTATCGTGGCTATGATGAAATGTCCCTATGCATTCTGGGCCGTAACTGATGAAAGCATGATGTGATTGAAGTGTTGTAACTTCATGTTTGTTTTTGAAAGTTGTAGATAAAAAATTAATTCAATAACTAAACTTGTGAAATACAATAGACTCCCATAAATCTGCTAACGCCTAAAGTCTGCACATCTTTACAAATGTAAACAATGAAATTTTCATTTCAGATGTAGAGACAAAACTACAGAATTTTTTAGTTTTATTTCATCAAATATGTATTTTAATATCTAATTCTTAATAATATTGCTGAATGTATGAATCTCCCTTAAAAGGAATATAAACTTATTTTTTCAAAAAATAATAAAAATATTGTTGATATCACTAGTAATCACAGTATTCTTACCAAATATATTTGTGTATTAATCAAGCTTTTTTCGTTATTACGATTTTTTTTATGTGAATCAATTGAGAGTACTTTTCAAAATGAAAGTTTCATTTAGTAATTCAAATAAAATTTATCTAGTCTTTTTTATGCATATTCAAAACTACATTATTGATTATTTGCTTAACCTATACATTTAATATTTTAATCAGTTTTCAAATTATCTTTCTTTTAATCCTTTTGGTTTATTACTTTACTTAATTTAATATTTTATTATATTACAATTATTCATTATAATTTTGATTGCATTATTGCATTCAAATTACTGTTTAAAAAGTGTAAACAAAGCAATGACCAGAAATCTGCAAAATTCTAAAATCTGCACAACCTCTGGAGTGCCAAGCAGTGTGGATTTGAAGGAGTCTACTGTACTTAATATTTTTGTTGTTGTTGTTTGGAGAGGTATATTCTAATTTCTGAATTCCCCTCACACATCCCTCCTTGCAGGCCATGCCTGCTGTGTTGATCTTTTTTTTTTTTTTTTAAATGAACCCTAAATCACACAAAATAGTGAATTTGACCTTGTTTTTTAAAGCAGCATGGATCTTTGCCTGTAATGTCATTCCGCATTAAAGCAAACAATGATAGCACCATTGCGCTGTTATATTATCTTATGCATTGGGCAGAATTAGGGCTATTCAGAAGAAACTCTTTTGATTATCTATATTTGAGTTTGCTACTGAAATGAGGCAGTTACAACAACAGGAATTAAAATATTCTTTAAGCAGGAATTAATTGTTCATGCTTGAACATTACAATAATTGCAGCGATTGACTATTAAATTGAAACAGTTTTCGAGTTATTTATATTCATTTGTTTTTGGACTCCTGACTTCTGAATCTGATGATATGTGTTGTTCTAACAGTTTGAATACAACTTCACTCTACATTATGTTATATTTCACAATAAACGTTTTCTCCTGGCACGTCTGTTGCAGATTTCCATTTTTGGATTCCAGAAGAGAAAGTACAGCTAAAAGTATTTTTACAGAAAGTTAGTTACAAAACAAAGTTAATTACACACCAAACGACTTTGTATTACATTATATAAAATTACATTTGACACAATTTTAGATCTGTTACCAACAAAAATCCATATCTTAAATAGAACTGACAATGATAAATAGCATTAATTATGAGGTTTTTTAGTAAAAATCTTTTTGGTGAATACTTGAACCAGAGATTTTTTTTGTATTTTTCTAAAGAGTATAAAAACAGACATTAATAGGTTTACTATTTCCTTTATAATTAAGATTAACTTATTCTTCAATATGTTGCATAAATAATCACAATATTGAAAATAATCATTAATTTGTCTTTAAGATTAGTTGAAAAAACTGTCACAGACAAAATTGCTTTATAATGATCTAAAATTTATCTAATCAGAATTATATTTTTTCCTTGTTTAGGCTAACTGATAAATTGACAAATATTTTTCAGTGCACTGACAATACAAAGTTTTTCTGTACATTGCTTTTAATATTTTTTTACTTTTAATTATTGCTTTTTTTCATCATTGTACAATACAGACGATGAAAAAATATATATAATACTGAATTTTGCTCATGTGCTTCTTAATAAAAAACATAATAACAATTAAGTAAAACTCCATCTAATCTTCTATATTCATGTTCACCATCCACAGTCTTAAAATATGAAGAAATCTACCAATAATACTGAAAAATACTCCAATTGGTGTGTGACCCGAATACGGAAAATTAGTCCAATATCTTTTCAACACATTCCTAAAAAAATTTAAAATATTCAGAAAAAAAATTAAAAAGAAATGATTAAAAAGATTATCAAAAATTTATTTCAGCATGCTTTTTTTTTTTTCTTCTAAATGTTGAGTTTATTTTATAATAACTTAAATTGCAAAAATGTCCTTAAGAACAAACTTTAGTTCCTAAACTTTTAAAGCCTTGAATATCTCTGTAAATGAAATTGGAAATATTTTTGAAAGTAAAGAAAATGGGCCAATATTCAGTAATCCCAATTCTAGTCTATACTAGTTACATGTTTGGAAGAAAACAAATCGCCATTTTTCTGTGGAAAAGTTTGTTTCTTGTTTATATTTTGGGCTATATCTTTGCTTCTAATTATTGCTGAACCAAAAGTAAGGCATTTTTGGAATTCTAAGTGATTGAATTTTAATTTAAATACAGTAGACCCCCTTAAATCCGCACAGCTTGGGACCAGAGGGTTTACGGATTTTAGAATTTTGCAGATTTCTGGTCATTGCTGTGTTTACATTTTTTTAAACAGTAATTTGAATGTAATTAATAATGCAATCGAAACTGTAATGAATACTTACAATAAATAAAATATTATAATAAGTAATAAACTAAAATATTAAAAATTTAGATAATTTTTAAAATTAAAATATTAAAAGCAAAGGTCAAGTTAATAATGTGTGATTACATATTCATTATAAAAATGAAATGTATTTTCCTAAATTATTCAGTGAAACTTGCTTCATAAAAATACATTACTAATTCACAAAATCACCAAAATTCTAAAATAAGGAAGTTTTATTTCAAGTTTAGCCAGTCTTAATAACCAAAAAAGTTTGATTAATACATAAATATGTTCGGTTACAAGATTGTGATTATTAGTGATAGCAATATATTGATTTTTTTTTAGAAATAAATTTATTCTTCCTTCATAAAAAAACATGTATTCAGTAATATTTTAAAAAAAAGTTAAATTAAAAAATATATGGAATTCATATAAAGCTAAAAAAAAAAGGTCAAATATTGTCGGCTATATCTAAATTGAATGTTTCATTGTTTACATCTGCAAATTATGTGTGGATTTTAGAGAATTGCAGATTTTAGGATTATAGATTTGAGGGAGTCTAATGTAATAATAAAAAAAAATTGAATTTTTTTTACAAAAACAGCAATTTGAGGGTAAGCACATACCTTAATAATTTTAAATGTTGTATTTTTTATTTATTTTTACAATTATACACTGCCATTATTTCTTGGTCACTTTGCTGCTTCAAAAATTTTAGATATTTTTCTTATCGAGCCAAAACATCATAAAAATACTAGTCACTATTCTGTGCATCATCAAAACTATCATCATCAGAATCTACTTCTTATGACTGTAAAACAGTGTCAATAATTTCAATATTGATTTCAATTGATATCATCTGAATTTATATGATCCAAAATATCATATTCTTCAAATAACTGTCCATTACCAATTATTTGCTTAGCAATAAAGTACCAACTCTTTAGCTTTATCCTAAATTGAATTTCCTCTAATACCCGAAAATTCATTGTGATCATCATCATCTCTTTAAATAGAAAGAGACAATTGCCATAAGTTAAGTGACCAGTTGACTAGTGTCAATTTAGAAATGGAATTCAAGTATTTTTCTAGTAAATAAATGCAATCCTTGATAGTAAATGTTTTTTCATTATAATGCCTCAAGTTTAAAAAGTGGCCCAGAATTGAGAATCATTAAAAAAATTTTTGTTTTGTAGTGGCATTTAAGGCTTTCAATGATACCTTTATCCTTGGTTGAATTAAGGAAGCTGTATTAGGTAAAAGAAATGTGCAACAAGATTGTGGGAGGGTGAAGCCAATGAATCCAGGATGAGCAGTTTAGATATTGAGAAGCAGTAAAATTATTTCATGGTAATTTGGAGATTAAATGATAGATTTTGCAAGTCAAACTAAACAGCTACACGTTAAATTATTCTTTGGTGCACATGGTGTCTTAACCAATTTCAGGTAAACAGTTATTTTTATACTGCTATTTTGCAGAATCATGGATGGTGATTTTCACTGATTACTCTTGAGAGACTAGTAAGTGGATTTTAGAGCCTTGCAAATTTTGTTTCTTATTTAATTTATTGCTTAATTACACATTCTATATTGTTTAGTATAAATATTGTCAAAACAAATAGATTTTTATAAACATGAATAATTTTTAATGATTCATTCTTTACATAAATTCATTCTTTACATAGATTCATTCTTTAAACAAATTTCTTTATTCAAACTTTCTATCATGTTTCAAAACAAAAATTTAAAATTTTGAAATATTTCATTTTAGTAGTCATTTAATATTTTACAAATGGTCATTGTTATAGTAAAATAAAATATGAATAGGGGTGAAAACTAATACCAATTTTGAGTTCTACTACTTTTTAATAGTATGCTTAGCCTTATTTAATTGCAGGATTTTGAGATAAACAAGAGTAAGATTACTATTAAAAAATAGTAAAGCTCAAATTCATCTGAGTTTGTATCTCTGCATGAAACACACACACAGCAGCGCCGAAACTTGCCTTTTTTGTGCCCGGGGCAAACATGGATTTTGGCGCCCTCCCCCCCCCCCCCACATATATGCATTCTTTATAAAGAAACACACCAAAGAAAATCTTAATTTTGCGTCCCCTTCACCTTCTATTCTGTTGGCGCCCGGAGCACGTGCCCCCTCTTCCCCCCCTCTAGTTTCGGCCCTGATACAGATACAACAAAAACAAGTAGGTAAGTATGTTCGCACATTGCACAGAGGGTTGTGTTTAATATTTCTTTCAAAACAACTTACCCTTTAATTAATAAATCCAAATTGTTAATTTATAATTATTAAATTTTTATATAGATGGTAGCACTAACAAATTTAATTTTGAAATAATTATAAAAGGAAGTTATTTTATCTAAATTAAAAATGTTCAAATCAAATTATTAAAATAATATCCAAAATTCCAAATTTTTTGAAAAACTGAAATTAGAAAAAAATTAGCAGAAATATAAATAAAATTTTAAATTTCTGAAAATGAAAAAAATGGTTTAAATAAAACTTAAAATCATTAAAACACTGTAATAATTTTTGAAATAGACAGAAATTTGAATTCCAAAGAATATTATGAATAATAGTGATAATATATACAGTAGACTCCCTCATATCTGCACTCCTAAAATCCGTAACTCTCTAAAATCCGCACATATTTTATGGATGTAAACAATGAAACATTCAATTCAGATGTAGGTGCAAAAATTTATTTTTTCAGCTTTATATCAATTCCATACATTTTTCTAATTTATAATTTTTGTTAAGGTTATTGAATTCATGTTTTTTCATGAAGAAAGAATAATTTATTTCTGAAAAAATAAAGATATTGGTAATCACAATCTTACCAAATATATTTATGTATTAATCAAGCTTTTTTAGTTATTCAGTCTGGCTAAACCTGAAATAAAGTTTCATTACTTTATGATCCTGATGTGAATTAGTAATGTACCTTTATGAGGCAAGTTTCATTAAATAATTTAGGAAAAACACATTTCCTCTTTTATAATGAATATTTAATTGTACATTATTGATTATTAACTTTACCTTTTCTTTTAGCATTTTAATCATTTAAAAAAATATCTAAATTTTTATTATTTTAGTTTATTACTTTTTTTAATATTTTAGTACATTGTATGCATTCATTATACTTTTGATTTCATTATTAATTACATTCAGATTATTTTTTTAAAAATGTAAACAAAGCAATGACCAGAAATCCACAAAATTCTAAAATCTGCAAAACCTCTGGTCCCAAGCTGTGCGGATTTGAGGGAGTCTACTGTATATATATATATATAAACCCTTAAACTGGCAAAATATATGAAATTTATTTTAATTAAATCCATCTTAGTATGAAATTTTCAAGTTCCAGCACATGGTTCCAGCACACACTAAGAATCATCTGTCTACTAGTCTGCTTACACAACTAGATTGTTCTATCCAATGCTTTTTTGTTGTTGTTGTTGTTTTGTTTTAATTACAGAAGTGTTCATACCTTTATTTATTGGCTGCCGCTTTAATGAATGGGTGTCTGGGATTCGCTAGGATTTTGCCCTATATATTATATGTGAAGTTTAATCCATGACAATAGTTTTTTAAAAAACAATTTTTGACATCTGTCACCCAAATTATATGAAAAAATTTTTTGAATGTTTTTATGTGAAATTTAATGTGGGAAAAGTAATTAAGCTTGAAATACTTTTTTATTAGTCCATTTATGAGGTGTAACATTGATTATAAATTAATATTAGGTAAGTATATACACTGGTGTGCAAAATTTAAGGACCAGTCCCAAAATGCCAATTTTCAAGGGATTTTCAAGTGATAATTTTCACATGAATATCCAAAAGAAAGTAATATAACTCGAATAATTACTATCCCTGCATAACAGCTAGTCCATATAACATCTCATTCAGGTCACACATGGTCACAAGAGTCAGTCACTACGGTGAAACAAAAAAATAGGAAATTTCATACGTCTCTTTTATGAGTCTCAAATGACTACTACACTATATTGCCATTGATTATGGGACACATGCGATTTTAGACATTTTACTAAATATCTAGAAAAATACATGAGGAATCATCTCGAAACTCTTAGTGTATAAATATAATAGTATAAGTCATACATCTCCGTGAAGATTTTTTCCCGAAACTCCAAAGGGGACCGTCAACAAATTAAAAAAGAATGAATATCTTTTGAATAACCCTGTCAAAACTAATGTAGCAAAAGCGCTCAAACTCTAGATTGTGATTGAATGCCTTATTGTAACAAGCCTTGTTCATTTTTATGCAAATAGCATGCATATTCGAAGAGTAATTAAGGTTTTTATAAAAATGATCCCAAATTTTTCCAAGTTTTTTCCTTATAATTTTCAGAGTTCTTAATATAAAATATTATTTTTTTCAGAAAATATGACAAACAACATTGCACTCAGTACCCTGTAATCAGAATTAAAATATAATGAAAATTGTATAAAAAATGAGTTGGTTCACTAAATAATTTTTTACTGCGCATGCGTCAACAATATCAAAATTTCATTTGCATATTATGTTAGATAAATGAATAGAGCAACTTTTGTGAAAGTCACAAAATCATAACTTGAAAATTCTGACAATAATCGTCAATTGAATAAGTCGAAAATCCGTTATTCTCAAAATGAAGCAAAAACAAGAGGGGTTGTATCCATATATTCATTGATTAGTGTCAATATAGAATACACAATATGGGATGTACTACTGCATTTGGATAAAATCCCTCATTTTTTTGCTTCATTTTGGAAACAACTGATTTTGTCCTTTTTCTATTGACGATTACTTTCAGAATTTTCAAGCTATGATTTTGAGACTTTTACAAAAGTTGCTCTATACATTTAGCTAACATAATATGCAAATGAAATTTTGATATCTTTGACGCATGCACAGTAAAAAATTATATAGTAAACCTACTCATTTTTCATACAATTTTTATTATTTTTTAATTCTGATTACAGGGTACTGTGTGCAATGTTGTTTGTCATATTTTCTGAAAAAAATATTATTTTATATTAAGAACTCTGAAAATTATAATGGAAAAACTTGGAAAAATTTGGGACCATTTTTATAAAAACCTTAATTACTCTACGAGTGTGCATGCTATTTGCATAAAAATGAACACAGTGTATTACAATAAGGCATTCAATCATAATCTAGAGTTTGAGCGCTTTTGCTACATTAGTTTTGACAGGGTTATTCAAAAGATATTCATTCTTTTTTAATTTGTTGACGGTCCCCTATGGCGTTTCGGTAAAAAATCTTTACGGAGATGTATGACATATACTATTATATTTATACACTAAGAGTTTCGAGATGATTCCTCATGTATTTTTCTAGATATTTAGTAAAATGTCTAAAATCGCAAGTGTCCCATAATCAATGGCAATATAGTGTATATGTGACTCCACTGTCAGGGAACTGCGACTGCTGCTTTGTGATGAGTCACCATGTGACTTTAAAGTGTCATTTTATTGAGACTCGTGTGACTGTCATTTGGAGGCTCAATTTCAAAGTCATTGTGAATGTTGCATTATGATAAATCCCCAAACAATGTCCCATTAAAGTCACATGGTGCGTTTTCACCACTTTTCACAGTGGTTACTTCACAGTAGAGTCTCTGTTACCATTTGACAAACTCCTGTGACAGAAAGTCACCATGTGACTTTAATGTGTCATTATTTGGTTATTTCTAATAATATAACATTTACTTTGACTTTGAAATTGAGCCTCCAAATGACAGTCACATGAGTCTCAAAATAACACTATAAAGACAGCTGGTGACTTGTCACAAGACAGCAGTTGCAGTGACCTGACAGTGGAGTCACATATAGCAGTCATTTGAGACTCATAAAAGAGACACATGGAATTTCCTATTTTTTGTTTCGCCGTAGTGACTGTGACTCTTGTGACCTGAATGAGATGTTATATGGGCTAGCTGTTATGCAGGGATAGTAATTATTCAAATTACCATATTTTCGGGTGTATAGCCCGCACCCCTAAATCGAGCAGTGCAGTAAAAAAAGTTCGTGTATAACCTGCGGAGATACACCATTTACGAACATATATTTCGATCAGGGTTCGAAGTTAGAAGCCATTGGTCATATTTTTTAACACAAATTTACAAAAAATTTTCTTGATGCATAATACCTACAGTAATTCGGCTAAAAAATTAAGATTATCAGTACCGTAATTTTCGGAAGAAACGTTTATGTGCTTTAAGGTAAAATTTTAAGCAATGCGGCGTTTACGCACATTTTTTTTTTTTTCTTCAAACAAGCGTGATATTTTTTCTACATTTTTTCGAAAAAAAAAATCAGTGATAAACTCAAAATTTCGGACATAAAATGTATACGTATCTTAGGTCATTGGTTCCCAAAAAGATCGAATCCTCGGAATCGGTCCGAAATGCACCAACTCCAAAAAGGAACGATTCCTCGTACTCTATCTGAAATGAAACGAATCCGGAAAAGTTTGATTCCTTGAACTTGTTTCAAAATGAAACAACTCTGTAAAGGAATGATTCCTTGGAATCGTTTCGAAAAAGACCGACTGCTCTGAATCGTTCCGAAATGACATAAATCATGCACTTTTTTTGTTCTTTGCAACAGGGTAGGGTACCAACTCTGAAAAGATAAGATTCCAACAGACTCTGTCTGAAATAAAACGACTTCGGAAAAGTTCGATTCCTTGAACTCGTTCAAAAAGGAAAATACTCTGTAAAGGAACGGTTCCTCGGAATCGTTTCGAAAATGACCGACTGCTCTGAATCGTTCCGAAATGACATAAATCATGCACTTTTATTTTTGTTCTTTGAAACAGGGTAGGGTACCAACTCCGAAAAGAAACGATTCCTCGGATTCTATCTGAAATGAAATGACTCCGGAAAAGTTCGATTTCTTGAACTCGTTCTGAAATGAAACAACTCTGTAAAGGAACGATTCCTTGGAATCGTTTCGGAAAGAACGACTGTTCTGAATCGTTTAGAAATGACATAAATCACGCACTATTCTTTTGTTCTTTGCAACTGGGTAGGGTAGATTAATTTTTTAGAAAAATAAACTAAATCTTAAATGATTTTAAATTCAGAATCGTCGAGGTTGAAAGGGTTCCGGATTTTGGATTTTGTACTCTACAAACACAATGGGGTGTGTAGCACCGATTCACTAGCAAATTATTTTCTGATATTTGATTTATAGATTTTGTTTTAGGTCTCGCAAATAAGTCGACCCTCCACTTTGAAGTTCTTTTTTTTTGTCTAAAATTTCATGATTTATAGGAGAGTATATACGGTAGCTATTATAGATCTATCGGTGCAATACTTGGCGATAGTTGCGGCAGTTCTTCCAAACTCAGAAATAACTGTATTTAAGCAGTAAAAAAAAGCCTTTACAAACATGGGAGAACTCTCTAAATTTCGCGGCATAGAGAAAAAAATTTACAAATTTTGATGTTTTTTTTTCAAATTTTTTGAGGTTTAAAAGTTGTAGAAAATATATCACGATTTCCAATTAAAAAAAAAAAATCTTTGTATAACCTGCTCTGTGTATAAGCCGCAGCGGCTTTTTGGAAGGTTTTTTTCTTGTATAAGCCGCGGACTATACACCCAAAAATATGGTATATTACTTCCTGTTGAATATTCGCCTGAAAATTTTTGCTTGAAAATCCTTTCATCCTTAAATTTTGCACACCAATGTATGTACATGACATGAGCATGGCTACAATGTACACGAACATAGAAAAATGTTATCCATTATCCAGTCGTCTGTGAGGTATAGCACAATTTGGTGAAAACATGTTGGAAATTTAAATTATAGCAAAATGCCACAAAGATGCACATTAATTGGCCATAAAGAATGCAAACTTTACCTTTCTTCAATGAATGACATAGGATTTTTTTATAATAAATTATTGCTAGATAAAAGGATCTCGTGAGTCCTTACAAAGCTGCACTTTTTGCTAGTTTAGAATAATTCTTACTATTTTAAAGGGAACACATGTAAATGCATTTATAAATGTTTATTATTATGAATATACACATGTAATAAATCTTTCACATTTCTATAGCTTGCAATATACAGATTTTTTATGGAATGCCGTGTTAATTTGTCCCAAGTCAAATAAACATATTATGAACTGGAAATTCCACTTAATAAGCAAAATTAAATAAGTACTATACGAGCACAAAACACAATTAATTGAATATTTTTCTGAATAAATACATGTTTATTTGACTTGAATCAATCTGGTACAGCATTCTGAAAATATTTATGTTGGCAGCTATATTTTATATCATATAAATCAATACCAAAATTAAGCTAAGTGAAATCTTCACATAACAATTTAAATCCTTTATCTAAAAGGGGGGAGATATTAAATAATCCACATTAGCACTCAGATTATGTGTTATGCAAATCTTATGCTCATCTTATAATCAAAATTGCAATATGTGTTTTTCAGTGCACAATCACAAGATTTCATACACAAGGTTATTATACAAATTAAAAGCATTGTAGAAAAATATATATTAAGTCAGAAGGGCAAAAATCTAAATATGTTGAAATTTTATATTAAAAAAGAAAATAAAAATTTCAACTTTTATGATATTTCATCAAGGGGATAATCATACAATATAAGAAAAGAAAGATTAAAATTTCCTCTATGAAATAATCTGTTGAAGTATCATTGTTATAGTCACTGCTAACATTTAAACAATTAAGAAAAATTACATTTATTTTTGTATTTGATATAATAACTTTAAATAAAATGAAAAAAGTCTTCAGATTTACAGTTTTTAATTTTGTAAAAGTTTTTACACACTTGAGAAAAAGCTAGCAGCTCTTCACATGTGTATTTTAATGACAAAAGTTAGACTGGATTCATCTTTAAGAAACAAACCATAAATTATTGTTTTCAAAAGTGCATTATTTATAGGCACTTATAATATTAATTATGAAGAAAACCTAGATTTTTCTTAAAAACTTGTAAATGAAATTATTTGTTGAATATTTAAAACGGGAAAAAAAAAATAAAATACAAATTCATAGAAACAATTTTTGTTTGACCCATTTATGCCTAGTGTCCTAAAATTCTTTACAAGATGATTATGAAACAAATTATTTTTAAGTTTCAAGTAAGATTATTCTTAGTTTATTATTACTAATACCTTTAATGTTACTAGTCTCTGTAAAGAAATAAATATATATGTTTTTAGTAGTTCATAATTATTGTATATAATCTACAATTTAAAAGTTTATTTTATATAAATTGGATCAAAACCTATAATTATGCATATTCCCATATTTACTATGTTTGCATTTTATCAAATAAATACAAAAAAGTTTTAGCATAATTTTTTTTGCATTTTCTAATTTATTTTGCAACTTTTAAAAGTGATTTTACCAACAAATTTAACATGAATTCAGGCACAAATCTGTTAAATATTTCAAAGAATTTGGAATTGTTTATTAAAAGAACATTGGGAAAATTTCAGTGTATTTATTATATAGTTTCATTTATGAAAAATTTCTCTTTCCATTGCAATTTATTGTTGTTGCAAAGGAAAAAAAATTATTACCGTTATCACTTTTATTGATATCATATTAATTACTACTTTAAAAATAATAGACCAATTATGATCCAAATTAGCTAAATTATTACTATAGAAATAATTCAGGTCCAAAGTTGATCACTGAACCTTAAACTAAAATTCACCTTTTTAATATTGAATTATAAGTAAAAGAAAATTCAGAAAGCTGTATTATAAGTTACAGGAAATGTTTTTTTAAGCAGAAAACACATGCACAAAAAAAAATGCATAGTGTTTTACTGACACCTGTCAAATACTTTAATATATGATTGTCTACTACTGTGTTTTAAGTCTGATAGCTTATTTTTATTAATGAGAGTTAGATGGCAAATGGACATAAAATGTATATTGCCAAAAGGATTTTGTAAAAAAAATATCTTGAGTGATGAGCAGCTAGAGTGCTTTTATAAATAAGAAAGTGGCAACATACGAGTAGTAAAATTTGATTGGTTGAATGGATTTTGTAAAAAATATTAAATAATGAGCAACTAGAGTACCTTTATAAATAAAAATGTGGTGACATACAAGAAATAAAATTTGATTGACTGAGAGAAATTTAGGCAAAAACTTAGCAGGCCTGTCATAATTGAAGAGCTATTTTTTATTGAATTATCACATTTGTTTCACAGAAATTATACAAGTGAGGGCTGTCAATTTCTAGAATGCAAATTGCAACATTTAAGACAAAAGCTTACAAGCTGTTCATGTCTCATGTCCATATACTACCACTCTTTTATTTATATAGACATATGAATAACAATGTAGAATGCTGTTTTCACATTAAATACATTCTTTTGCCAAATTACTTTCCCTAAAATTCACCAACTACACCTAGTGCTCAGTAAGTAAAGAAAATTAGACAGTGTTAAAATGTGCATTTTTATTTATTTATTTATTTTTTTAAATTGCAACTAAGTTGTAATTAAGAAACAGTCATTTGAAGTTCCATTTTTTTTCTCTAAATTATTAATTTATTTTAATTAATTAATATATTCTAAATTGTCCATTTCATTTTTAAATTTATATAACACGAGTGTAATCAATTAATTTTAAACAAATCTTATTTAAAAAATCAGTAGTACTATTATGTAAAGTTCAAAAGTCTGCAACTGCATTGAAATTATTTATGTATTGGATTTCATTTTCTATGATGTTTATCTATAAATATCGATTTGAATGTCGCTTTATTTATGACTAAGAATAAAGTAAAATTGTATAAAATAATTATACATACTTTCATTACATGCTGTTGTTCTTACAAAAAAAGCTAATTGTTTGTACAAAAAAAAAAAAAAAAAAAAAATCTTTTAAAAGAAAAAATTCACCAGATTGAACTTTATTTTGTAAAGAAAGCTACCATTCAAGGAAGCGTAATTATTGTGCATGCGGGAATGAAATGCTGATTTATTAAAACCAGTTGTCTTATTCAGATATTTTATCTTCATTTATTTGATTGCATCTCCAGACATAAGCATTAATAATATACAGTTTAATTATGTGGAACTTGATACAACTATGACTTTTGGTAGAATGCTACATTCCTTGAAATAATGAGTGGTTTCTGTTTTAGTTCATAGCAAATCTTTCAAACACATGAATGAAAATGTAGAATATAAAATAATAGTAATGTAGTAAGAAAATAAGTAAAAACTCATCAAAAGTTAATTATGAAAGTATACTATATAAAAAAAAAAAGAACATTTTCATTCATCAGCAAATAATTAGTAATGACTAAGCAGCTGCTGCTAAAAATTACTGTAATTAATATTATTGGAGGAAATTTTAGCATTATATCTTCTTGACCCAAATAATATGTAAATACCTTTATCTTTAAATGAAAAGGAGTCATATCCATGAAAAATAGAGCAGAATGCATATGAGTTGAAGTATGCTTTGTTAAAAATATGAGTTTCAAGAAAAGTTGAAATCCTTATCCACAATGAGAGACAATATTGTTCATTGTGTGAATAATCATTTAAAATCCAGTGAAGTACTAACACCAGTGTGTACTGGTGTCTACATACATATAGAGTCTCAGAAATCTGCACAGCTTAGGACCAGAAGCTGTGCAGATTTTAGAGTTTTGCAGATTGTGAATTAGATGTTTTTTTTTTTTTTTTTTCACTTACTTGTATCCATTTACAAGAAGAGCTTGTATTAATTCAGTTTAAGAAAAGTAAAATTTTAATCTCCTTTATTTACTTGTACATTATCATTTTTTAATACCCCAAAATACTTTTTATTACAAATTTTAAACATTTCTTGTTTAGTCCTTTGCTTGAGAACTTTAATGTTCTCTTTATGAAGTGTCTTGTAAATTTTGTAAACAGTCACTATTACTTATTGGTCTACACAATTCTGCTGCTTCAAAAACTTTAAAAAATCCAACTAAAATTAAATATTTTTCAAACTTTATTTTTTTTCTCAAATTCATTGCTAGAGTCAGTTTCATTGTCTTTGAATGTGTTCATTATTGAAAAAACAATTTCTTTATCTGTAACATGAATTACAAAGACTTCTTTATTATTCATCCATTCAGCTAATTCTTTTTCTTTAAAGTTCTTATGAACTCGGATTACAATTTGTTGCATAATGCATCATTTCAGATGTTTTAACTTATGGTAAGGTTAATTGAAAACCTGCAAAATCAGTATCTTCATCCTTATTTTTGATAAATAATGAGCCAAGCCACATTTTATGCCATGCATTAATTAAAAACCTTGCATGAAATATAAAATAAATGGATTTGCTACTTATTACAGAGCCAATATATGATGCCACTTCTAAACTTTTCTGGGCTTGCTTACACTCCTCCTTGATTTCTATAATTTTATCTTTTGTTATATATAGGTTTCTGTGAAATAAAAGCACTTTATTTGAATGATACACTATATCATTACTATTTTCCCATAAAGTTACCTTAAAAATAAATTTTATTTTCATTCATTGATATCTGGAATAAAGATTATAAAGAATACTTCTTAACTGCAAATCTCACTGTTTTTAATATAATGCAGATTTCAGAGGATTACAGATTTTAGAAATAAATTTTTGAGACTCAACATAATTACACATATAGTATGTCATTTGAGAAAATATCATCAGTATGAAGAAAGGAGAAATATATATATTTTTTAAAGTATATATCAATTACAAAAATTTTACTTTTATGAAGATTCAGAAATTTTTTTGAAAATAATTTTATTAAATATTGTAAGTATATGAGTATTCATATGCATGCTAGCTATTATATAGTCAGCTGAAGTTAAAAGTTTGTTAGCTAGTTGAGTCTTATTGGAAGAATGTTTAAAATTCTTTGTTAATTTTGGTGTTTAGATTTCCTTTTTCATGGATTTTAATAATTAACTATCTTATGAATGTGCTTTCACAGACATTTGAATGATGAATAATTTTATGTTATATGGACTTAGAATTTCAAATAACTTTAAATTATATATATTTCAAAGTTGTAATGTTTCAATGACAGTATTTGTGTGTGTAGGAAGTTTTAAATTGTAGAATATTTGCAATCTAAAATTGCATTACATTTTTCTTATTTTGTAATCTTGAATGATATTAATTTTGATTCATTCATTCTTTATACTGTTTTCCTAACTATTTATTTGTGAAAGTATTTTTTTTCTTTTTGAAAGACAGTTTTTTTTTAAGACGGAAGTATTGGAATTTTCTAATATATATATTTTTTTCATTAAAGCAAGGTATTGAATTAGTAAATGCATGCTCACTAACTTTCTGTAATTATTCAGTTTGTTAGTGTCACACATTCACTGTTAACAGATTGAGATTAGAGGAGCACATTTTAATCTTATAAATTTCAGATTCTATGTACATATATGGGAATGAGGGCAATTTAAAGAACACTTTTTTAGGGCATACATATAAAATGAATCACATAGAGATATCCTATTTGAGAATCTGGTCTGTTATTCTATGTTATTTGTATAAAAAATGACCAATTGGAAAAATATTTTATCTACATTACATGAAACATACTTTCATTTTAATATTTTTATCATTATTGTAAGCATTTTGAATTTTCTTTTATTAATTTTACCTTTATTTTCATTGTTGTAAAAAACATTCTATCTCACTGAAATGTTTTTTACTTCATAATAAATAGATGTAAAAAAAAAAAAAAATCTATCTATGTATAGTTCTCACAGTTTACATTGAGCATTAAATTTATCTTCTGTGTGTTTTTTAAAAGATCAAAGATTATTTTAGTGTTTTGAATGATTTATAATTTACATTTTATTCAATTTAAAGACAGGTTATCCCAAAAGACTTTTTAAAAAAAATTCCTTTATTGAACTTTTAATATGACTTCAAAACACTTTTTTTCCCCCGCCCAATATTTATTTGTAAGAACCAGTTGAACAGACTGGCAATACATTATGCAAAAGGGTTTATCAAAACTTTAACCATGTTTTTCTTGAAACAAGTCTTTTTGAATTGGCTTATAGTCTCATGTTTAGACCATTCAAGTTATCAGCAATTTTTTTTTTTTTTTTCGTAAATTAAGCAAAACTTTTTTAAATTGAAGAAAAAAACCTTCAAACATTTAATTTTTTTAATAATTTCGATTTTGTAAACAGTTTCAAAACTGAAAAGTGATTGCTAGAAATTGATTTCAAACTTCAAACAGGTGCCATTTTGTGAATTTTTATTTATTTTATAAATTTGTAGTTTGGCATCTGAATAATTTAATATAATTTCAGAATTCATGTGAATTTTTCATTTCAGATATTTATTAGGAGTGCAGTCATTTACATCAATAATTACTGTGCATGCCATGCGTAAAACACTTTTGGAGAATTTAGATCGATTAAGAGATATTATAATACTTAAATAACAATGTTGACATATTTAGATGAAAGTACAATAAATTGAATACCAAAAACAGTTTCTCTTCTTCTCTGTAAGCAAAAAAAATTTCTTAATATGTCTATAAAATTAAGCTGTATCAGAAGAACTTTCCTTTAAATATATATATTATGTTCCTTGTGGGATTTTTGACCACTTAAGAGATCTGGATATTCTAAGGTATAAATTTTCTAAAGGTGTCTCAGTCGATGTTTCAAAATTATGATTGCTTTCATTTGTAATTATTTAAAACTCTTGCATGTTTTGAAAATAATACTTACCTCCCTCCTCCTCCCAGAACACTTTTCTGTAAATATATATAGAAGCCCTATCTATATATAACAAAGTCAAGAAAATAACTTAAATTTTTAGTTCTGGTTCTTATTTATTTTGCATATTTCTTTAAGGGAAAATAAGTGAAAATGAAGCCATCTTGAGAAATGAAATTATAAAAGTTTGATATCACAAGACAGTAATATAAAATTTCTTGAATTTCAAATATTTATACATTTTATAGTTACTAATCTTGGTTGTAATGTTCCTAAAATTTTTATTTGGCCTTTTAAATATTCATATTTTTTTCTTTTGAAATATTTTTATATTTATTATTTTTGTCAAGATTTTTGTCTTGGTTTTAATATTAAATTTGCATGCTAAGTAGTTGTTGTAGTTGTAGATAGTTAGTAGTTAGAATTCCCCTTGGCTGTCTTCCACAGCTTTTGAATCACCACCCCCCTACCAATCTCCAGCTAAAGACCTATCCAGTCCTGTGAGCCAGCCAAGAAGTAGCAGCAATGTTCATAGTGAGACAACTTCCATATCTACTAGGTGCATTTCCAGTGATGAAGAAATGAGTCGGTCTCCAACTTCTCCACTCCGTAGCCTCAGAGAACAGTGTAGTACTGCTCATTCACCCAGATCAGAAACGGACACAGAAATGCAAAGAAAGGTAAGTAATTAATATTATTACATTAATTGTATTTGTTAGGATAATGTATCATGAAGATAATTTTGATACTTAACTATTTAACTGCCAAAACTGCCCTTTAACCAAATCTGATGTAATTGCCTCCCTAATGCCACAGATTTTTGCACAAGTACATTTGGCAAAAAGCAGTCTAACAAGTTAAAAATATTTATTTTTACAAAGGAAAAAAAATAAACGTCTTGCATATATATTTTTATTATGGGTATACGCAGGTGTATGCTGTATACCTTCTGGATTTTTCTAAGGAGCACCATATCAGGGGTGCAGAAAATATTTCTACTTCCAACATTTCCCCCAATCCATGTGGAAATTTCCCTAAAGTTTTACGGCATGATTAAGTAAATGCTGTATTATTGTAGGTAAAGAAAATTTATTTTTCAACTTATAAATGAGTATGTATGACATAAAAGATTCTGTGTAGAAAAAGAAAAAAAAAAAAAAACTAGCAATTTACCTGAATGATTACAGGGAAAGGAGGGGAGGATTTATTCCCATTATCATGCTTTTTTTCGCTGCCCTTTGACAAAATTTGCAGTTTTCGAGATCTTTTAACAATAGTTGCGTATTTTTTAAATTATCTTTTCACGAAATTTGCTTTTTTTAGTTATATTTTGACGAAATTAGCTTTTTTAAAAATCATTTGATGAATTTGCTTTTTTTAATGATTTTTTGATGAAATTTGAGATTATTTCGTAATCTTTTGACGAGTTTTGTAGTTATTTAGCCTTTCTTTTGACAAAATTTAGTTATTTTGCCCTCTTTTGACTAATTCGGGGTTACTTAGTCTTTTTCACAAAATCTGCTGTTCTTTTGTCCTCTTTTGATTAATTTTGGAGTTGTTTTGCGGTTATTTGACGAAATTTGTGGTTGTTTTGTGATCTTTTGATGAAATTAGTGGGATTTTTTTGGGGGAAATTTGCGATTTTTTGATGAAATTTGTACAGTTTTTATCGCGTTTCTTTGATGTAATTAGCTGTTATTTTGCTCTCTTTTGATGAAATTTGCAGCTGTTTCGTGATTTTCGAAAAAGTTTGCAGCTACTCTGCAATCTTTTGACAAATTTGCATTTTTGTGATTTTTTTTTAACGAAAAGATTGTTCATTTCATGATATGTAGACAAAATTTCTTTTCATTTTGCGATCTTTTGACGGAACTTTCGACTATTTTGTGATCTCTTGACAAAATTTGCGGGGTTTTTTTTTTCGTGTTTCTCTGATGAAATTTGAGGCTGTTTTTCGATAATTGTGATGAAAATCACATTTTTTACATAATTTTTCAACAAAATTTGAGGTTAGAATTTTCACATTGATGAGTTTTTCAAAACCTAAATGTCTTAAATTTTCAGAAAATTCGGAACAAAATTATTCACTTCTGATATATATGTTACAAATTATTCTGAGATCAAATTTGTGAAAGTTGTCATATGGATATATTTATTTCTTGTGAAACATTTATGTCTCAGAGAATTACTGGATTAGTTGTTAAAATTGAAATCAAGTGTAATGTTTCTGCAAAATTCCCCCCATCCTAGATTGCCGGATCGGACATATTCTGCACCCCTGCACCATATAACCTCTGTTTCTCAAGTAAAGCTGTAATATGTACACTCTAGGATATACATTCTGCCTTGAGCCTATACCCTCTCCTTAGAGCGTATATCATCTGATTTTTTTACGACTACATCACTGGTTAAAACATGAAATTTCAAATTAAATAAAAAATATGTGCCAATCTGCTAGATTGTAAATTGACAAATATTAAGAAACAATGGGATAGAAATAGGTATTTAATAATCAATATTTAAAAACGGAGCACATTACCTGCTACATAAAGTTAACTGAAATTATGTTCTGTGTATACTTCATGTAAAAAAAGAAAAAAAAATGTTTAGTAACTGCTGTGTAATGTAGTCCTATGGCTCATTTCAGTAATTAACAATTACAGAAAAAAAAACCCATTTGTTACTCAAAGGAGCTACCAATTTCACATCTTTAGTTGAGATTTGAGTATTTTCATCATACTAAGTATGTAGTAATATCTATCTATATTATAACGATGGTTTGTCACTCAATGCAACTTATTACAGGAATGGCGTGCTGATACTGTGTAGCTATCTCTGAGAACAGCACTTTTTGCATTGCTCCTTTATGAAAAATCATGAAAAAAAAAAATTTCTTTTGTTGATTAAGGTCTTTATTTGTGAAACTTTAATGAATAATAATATATTCATAATACGAAATATCAAAATATTCTGAAAATATTTTTGTCAAAATCTATATGCAAAAATAAAATATTTGACTTACCTTAATTAAATATTATACATAATATTTATATACATAAAATCAAAACTTTATATAAATCTACAATTAAAGAAATTCAAAAAAAGGATAAAATATATTTTGTAAATATTATATAAATAATTCAGAAAGGAATCAATGTGTGATAGTCTTTAAAGAAATGGCAAACACAAAGTCCCATGTTGCATTTGTCAAAAGAGTAAAAGGTTTGTCTTTTTTTTCCATTGAATTCTTACAATCTGTTAGCAAACTACACATCTTCTTCCACTTTTTTGCTTCACTTTTATTGACATTTAATGAAGAAAATGCATATCAGAAAGCTTTAAAAGTGTGGATATTAATTTAGCTGTGAACTGCTTTTTCTACCTTGAAACTTCATAATTTTAAAATGCTTGTTCTACAACTTTTGTTACAAATTAATGAAATGGCATTTTAGTCCCATATTTTTTTATAACTGAGAACATTAGCATTTATCAAAGTGATATCCATAAAAGAAAGAATAATTTCTTAATCATACTTTTAATATATTATTCACCATTTGCTATTCTCAGTTAAATCTAGAGTGTTTTTGCTATCAGAATAATAACTCATGTGCTTATTTATGATCTGAGTGTACCCTTTTTTCCATTGAAAATTTCTTTCCCTTAAACATTGCAATCTTGACTAAAAAAAATCATGCAAGAAAATTATGTCAAATTTGCAATCTTGCAAAATTGACTCAGAGAAAGAAATTTTCTTAATCAGCTCAAAAAAATTTCATTTTATTTTTGCAAAATTAATAAAAACTGCAATTTCTAAAGCAATTGCAGCAACCTTTATTGCCCCTCTTCCCCCCTCCAAAAACAAAAGAATATTTTGAAGCATTTGAAATCTTTATGTTTACATTACATGGGGGCACAGCTGGCTGTCAGTTGAGTTTTATTTACATTATGTCTCCTGTTCTTACATTAGAACAAACTACAAGAATCGGAAAGCTGCAGTCACAAGGTCAACAACCGGAAGATTTGATTAAATTAACTATAGTAGACATGAAGCTTTTGCAACTTTTTTTAATGCTTTATTTTTTAAAATCTTTTGATTTAAAAAAATACTAATTTAACATATACAGCGTGTCCATTCTCAACGGTGGCCAATGGCTAATTTCTAAACCGTTAGTCTTAGACATATAGTTCCAATTGCAAAAATGCTTTAAAAAAGGTAAAGAATTGTTTTTTAAGTGATTTAGGTCAAAAACAATTTTTATCAAAAAGTTACGAAAATTAAATTTTTATACGGTCCCCCGGTCCTATAAGTGATATTTAGTAAATTTTTCCCAACACTCTAGCAAGCTATACAGAAAAGGCCCCATTCATCTAACATTAAAATTGACCGAGTTATGAAACTTTAAATTTCATGACTTAAACCACTTTTCTATAGCTGAAAATGGATGAGTTCGACTAAGCTTTAAGGGAACGTACACTAAGTGCTTATAGCATTATAAAGGGCGTCCATTTCAATGCTGTCCAAAGGCTAAATCCTAAACCATTTGTCAGAGACATATGTTCCAATTACAAAAATGTTTTAAATGAGATAAATAAATGTTTTTAAAGCGATTTAACTGAAGGTGCTGTCACCGTATAAGTTTTACAGTAGTGTTAATTTTAATTAATTAATTTCTAGATTGGTTATTAAGTAATTGAAGACATGAATTTCAAAGAACACTTTATCGAGAAAATCAAATTTGGGGAAATCGCTAAAAACGTTGAAATGCGTCCATTGGTTTTCATTATAAATTTGGAGATTGCAGTGTTACAGTAGTGCAGAATTGTATAGACTGATAGAGTAAGCAAAGGCGATAAAGGCGAGTTTTGAAATTCACATTCTCAATTTTATTTTTACATACGTTTTATTTTGTAAGCAAATGAAGCTGTTTCTTTTCATGATTTTATTTTAAAAAGGTATGTTATTTTAATAAGCTTTTATTTTACTCGTAACTTTAGTATGTAAGTTTTCCTAGTTCAAAACTTTTATTCAAATTTTAACTCACTTCCAAATATCCGATCGAGGTTCAATTCACATACTTATTTATATCCAATGACAATGCAATATTAATACGATTTTAGGTGGGTGCCATTTATTTATTTTACATACAGGACTACAAAAATTCTACTAAGTTAAGTAATTTAATAAAATTTTAAATATGTATCATTTTGTAACGATTTGTGACTGTTACTTTTCATAATTTAACAAAATTTCTGTTATTTTTTTACTTATATTTTTAGCACAAATTGTATATTTTGCTTTACTATGTAAACGTCAATATAAATTCGAAAACAATATTCCAAAAATTATTTTACTCTTAATTTTTAAATTTTCTATCTGAGGTTATTTTTATTTCCAGTAAATTTGTGACTGACCCCTATTTTGCAGCAAAAAAGATGCTTCAACTTTAAACAGCTATTACTCTGACAGTTTTAATCGCAGAGGAATGGGACTTTTTTTGTCCTTCTTGTTAGACTAGTGGTAAAAATTTACTAAATATCATTTAAAGGACCAGAAGACCGTATAAAAATGTAGTTTTTGTAATTTTTTAGTAAAATTTTTTTTTGACCTAAATCACTTAAAAAATACTTCTTTACCTTATTTAAAGCATTTTTATAACTGGAACTATATGTCTATGACTAACGGTTTAGAAATTAGCCATTGGCCACCGTTAAGAGGTGACACCCTGTATAATTGAAAATGAAAATATAGTACACCTGTCTAATAGATCAATATAAATAGCGATTCAGTTGTGCGCCATCCAGTGATTAGTGACATTTAGAACTGATGCATATAAAATATACCCTCCATGTAAAGACATTCTATTAAGCAGCATTCCATCATGAGAAAGTTAATGAAAATAGATTTATAATAGCGCCAAACAGTTGAAATGCAAAATTATAACTTATTCTACAAAGTAATTCTAGAATTGTTATTTAAAACATATCCACATTTCAATCAGTTTTGCAACAATTAAGAATAAATTTAGCATTAGGAGTTCCGAGTTTTAAATCTTTAATATTCCTAAATTGTTAGACTGGATGACTTCCTGTTCGGTATCTTAAAGTAAAATTTATCAATAAAACCAAAAATGATGCCAAAATTAGGTGTTTGTATTCAAAATTGTAAAGTTAGGTACTGCAATTTCAGTATGAAGAAGTCTTAAGCTTTTTAAATTTATTTAAAAATATAAAATGAAAGAATGTATAATTTGCAGTCTAATAGCTATTTAAGCTGTTTCCCCTTGCCCTTTTTTTTGGAAAGTTTGGTAATTAAAATGCATGATGTAATTAAAATGCATTTTTCTTTTATCAGGTTGCACCTTAAAACTGCCAGATATATTTGATAGTTTAACCTTTATTTATGAATTTTTCTATCCTATAAAAACACTCAACTTAAGAATGTAGTTATTTACAGAATGTATCCAAGAAAGAAAAATCTTGAGAAGGATTAGAGAATGATACTTTATTGGAATAACCTGTGTAGTATTAATGCATCAGCTGAAGTGGTATTGCTCATATTAAGTGTGCCTATTAAGTTCTTCTGAATAAATTCTTTATTATAATATAAAAAATATATTTAAGTATAAAATGTTGAGTTTCTTTAAAATTCAAAGTTATTTTTTTTCAGTTAGCTGTTTTAGACAAATTAGGTGGGACCACAAACACTTGCTCTATTTATTTAACCAAATTGCTCAAATATTTTTGGATGTTTGGCTCATACTGTTGAAGAGTGTTTGACAGTTCTTCGATTGTGTGACATGGATCTACTGTCACTTCTACCCTTAAAACATCATTGTCTAAAGTTGTTCGTCTTTCTGATTGATACGAGTTAAAAAGATAAAAATTACCAGATCTGAACTTAGAAAACCATCTTTATGAACATCCTTTATAGATGACGATTTAGAGTTAGTTATTAAAAAGAGTTCATTATTAAAAAATAAACAAGTTATTTTAACCTTAAGATATTCTTTGGCACAAATTTAAAGTATACAATAAGCTAAAAAATGGTAAACAAATATTGACATGAGAAAAACATTACTTTTCAGTCTCACTAATAATATAGTGTAAGGGTTCCATTTTTGGCTTGATATATCCCACTGTTCAATACTTTTGAGATAGTTGTCAGGGAATTTGCTCTCTGACTATGGTCTAAGTAACCCCTGGTGCTGTTGGATTTTTCTCTGGTCTATCTTTTTGTAATATCACACTGTACATTTTTCTGGTGTTATAATGTATATATATGTTCATGTGGTCTAACCACATGATGTCTATCTCTGGAAATAAAATTAATTTGATGTTGGCTCTCTGCAATTTGTTTATTTCTTCAAAATCTCATAAAATGCATCTCAGAATTTGTTTTGTTATAGAACCTGGATCTTCTCCAAAATACAACCATACAGTTACTGTATTACACTTATCAGTTTCTTTTACCAAGTCTTCACACCATGACAGAAAGAATGATTTTTTTAGGAAAGTGAAATTTTCTTATTCGAAAAGGTTTTTAAAATTAAAACTTCTTTTAGGGTATATTTTACCATTAAAAAATACAAATCCAATATGAACCATAAATATAAAATTTCTTCAAGGAAAACTTTTTAAATGGGTTCCACTGCATACATTTTTTCAATTAGGAAAATCAATTGTTGCACCAACAATACTACGATTCCTGTAAAAGCCAGTTTTAAGATTATGTTGCTTGGGCAAAATGTTATCTTTGCAATCATATTATGAAAACTTAAAATAATGCTATAATAAAACTGCAGTATAAGATCATAGTGATATAGAGCCATCCTGTTTACAGTATCATGTTCCCAGCAGACTATTAAACATTCAATTTTACCCCATCTCCTGCAAAATAAGATCACTTTTGCATTATTTAATAGGAAGATGCTTTACCAAAGTTTGACTGTAAAATACAGTGGTATCATTTCTTTTACCTCTATCTATTTTAAGTATTCTTCATTCAGATTTGGGGACTAATTATATATTAAATAAATATATTTGTTTATTTTACAGCGTATTCCTGCTGATAAATCATATTTTATTGCAAAAGAACTGCTTATGACTGAAAGAACATACAAAAAAGATTTGGAGCTTTTAAATGTGGTATGCTTATTTTAAAATTTCTTAAAGCTTTCTGATTTATTAACTGTAAAGAATCAAAAGTTTTCTCAAATTTCTGAATTTTATGTTGATAACTCATCCTCATCTTAAACTTATTATTAATAAAACATTTTGTGTTCACCTGTAAACTACTTAGCCACAATGAAATTTTTGTTTGTATCTGTAACATTCTTAGATGAAATAATATAGATATTTAACCCGGGAGGACGTGTGCAGGGCCTAAAAGACCCGGAGTGCGTATTGTTTTTACAATTGTAACCACTAATTTTTTTAAAGTAATCATCAACTTATTTTATCACAAAATTTATAGGAATTGTCTCCGTCTTAATAAAGTGACTGTTATAATTTGATTTTATTGATGGCAAAGTTAAAATCATTCATACCTTGGATAAGCTCGCGTTCTCCCAGGTTAAATAATTTTAAGTAGAAACCTGCCAATTACTCCAGAAAAGTGCATTAGTCTAAATTAATAAGAAATATACACAATACAAGCAAAAATTTGCATGTAAATTTTATCTTAAAAACGGCTCTAATAATTTTGGCAAAATTTTGTATTTTACCATTTTTAGGTACAGGAAGACCATTGGGCTAGATCACATGTTCGAGAAAATTCGATAACTGGTTCATAATAGGTCAGGGTCAGGCTAATTATATCTAAATAACGGCTCAATTGATTTTAACAAAATTTTGTATTCTACCACTTTTTGACATGAAAAATCATTAGGCTAGGTCACATGATTAATTTCTATTAGTGGTTTATTTTTGACTCATCGTGGGTCAAACCAATTTTATCTAAAAAATGGGTCTAATGATTTTGACTAAATTTTTTATTCTACCATTTTGGATTACACGAAGACCATTGGGATAAGTCACATGTTAGGGAAAAGTTGATTAGTGGATCATTTTGGGTTACTGTGGGTCACGCTAATTTTATCTAGAAAATGGCTCTAACGATTTTGACTAAATTTTGTATTCCATCATTTTTGGCACAAGAATATTATTGGGCTTGGTCACATGTTGAAAAACATTCAATTAATGGGTCGTTTTGTGTTACAATGGGTCAGGGTCAAGCTAATTCTATCTTAAAACATGGCTCAAACGGTTTTGACAAAATTTCATATTATATCATTTCCAAACACCATAAGATCATTTTGCTAGGTCACATGTTTCAGAAATTTTAATTAGTGGGTCATTTTTGGGTCACTGTGGTTCAAGCTGATTTTCTAAAAAAAGGACTCATGATTTTGATTAAATTTTGTATTCTATTGTTTTCAGGATCAAGAAGATCATTGGGCTGTGTCGCATGTTCAACAAAAGTTAATTAGTAGGTCATTATGGGTCCAAGTCAAGCTAATGTTATAAAAAAAATGACTCGAACGGTTTTGACAAGAATTTATAATCTATTGCTTTCGTGCACAAGAAGATCATTCTGCTTGATCATATTGTTCAATCTATTTTGATTATTGGATAATTTTGGAGTCACTTTGGGTCAAGCTAATTTTATTTAACCACTTAACCGGTGACGGGTATGGGGAAAACAGTGTTTTAACCCCCGACTTATCTCGGGGCAGCCGTTGAAGTGGTTAAAAAAAACAGCTTTGATTGAATTTTGTATTCTACCATTTTGGGTCATGGGAAAATCATATCATCATTGGGGGTTGTATCCAAATATAGTAGTATGTGCCATATTGGCTTCTATATTCACACTAATGAATGGATAAATGGATACAGCCCCTCATCTTTTTGATTCATTTCCTGAATAATGGGTTTTGAACTTATTCTATAGACAGTCACTTTCAAAATTTTCCAGTCATGATTTTGAGACTTTCACAAAAGTTGCTCTATGCATTTAGCTAACACAATATGCAAATGAAATTTTGATAGCCTTCCAGCATGCACAATGAAAAATCATTTAGTAAACCTGCTCATTTTTCATACAATTTTGATTATTTTTTAATTCTGATTACAGTATATTATGTGCAAAGTTTTTTGTCATATATTTGAAAAAGAATTTTATTTTATATTAAGAACTCTGCAAATTATAAGCAAAAAACTTGGAAAGATTTGGGACTGTTTTTATAAAAACCTTAATTTCTCTATGAATATATATGTTATCTTCATAAAGATGAACACAGTTTATTACAATAAACCACTTAATCATAATCTACAGTTTGAATGCTTTTGCTATATTAGTTTTGACAGGGTTATCCGAAACATATTCATTCTTTTTCAATTTGTTGAGGGTTCCCTACAGAGTTTCAGGAAAAAATCTTCACGGAAATGTATGACCTGTACTTTTATGTTTACACACTTAGATTTTCAGGATAATTCCTCATGTATTTTTCTAGACATTTAACAAAATGTCTAAATTCACATGTGGTCGGTCACCTTTGGCAATATTTTGTATGTTTATAATTACCAGTTGTAACTAACTCAAGACATGAATGCAAAGTATAAAGCAGGCAATGCATAAACTTATATAACATAAACTTTTTCACATGCTCAATAAAAGCTGCAGACATAACAGTAACAGAAAATTTTCTGTTTGAAACAACTGAAGTATTTTGAATATTCTTTTTGAAATTTTTAGTAGAACATACAAATGATCATTTACAAAATTCATTATAAAAGATAAATCAAGATGTATATACAGTAGACTCCCTCAAATCCGCACTTCTAAAATCCACAACTCTCTAAAATCAGCACATAATTTATGGATGTAAACAATGAAACATTCAGTTCAGATGTAGGTGCAAAATTTGTCTTTTTTAGTTTTATATCAATTCCATATATTTTTTAATTTGTAATTTTTGTTAAGGTTATTGAATTCATGTTTTCACATGAAGAAAGTATAATTTACTTCTTAAAAAATCAAGATATTGCTGATATCATTGGTAATCACAATCTTAGCAAATATATTTATATATTAATCAAGCTTTTTTAGCTATTAAGTCTGACTAAACTTGAAATAAAGGTTCGTTTTTTTTTTATGATCCTGATGTGAATTAATAACATACCTTTATGAGGCAAGTTTTATTGAATAATTTAGGAAAAACACAATCTTTATAATGAACATTTAATCATACATTATTGATTATTATCTTGAGCTTTGCCTTTTAGTATTTTAATCATTTTAAAAATTATCTAAATTTTGGATATTTTAGTTTATTATTTATTTTAATATTTTAGTATATTGTAAGCATTCATTATACTTTTGATTTCATTATTAATTACATTAAATTAGTTTTAAAAAAAATGTAAAGATAGCAATGACCAGAAATCCACAAAATTCTAAAATCCGCACAACCTCTGGTCCCAAGCTTTGCGGATTTGGGGGAGTTTACTGTACATAAAACTAAAATACTTTTTAATTTAACTCGTTATAATTAAAAAATCTTTCTGTATCGTTGATCAATTAATTACGTTTTATTTAATATGAAAGTAAGAAATTTTGTATCTGAAGCACAGGGAGCCAACTTGGGCCACATGTATAATTAATTAATAATTAAGTATATTTAATAAATATGCATAATTAATTAAAATTATGCATATTTAATAAATACTTTTAATTAATTAATAACTTTGTATATTTATGTATGTATTAATTTCTTTAATACATGCAATTAAATTATATTAACCTCTTGGGGACGAACAACACAAATACATGCCGCAAAAAGGCTTAAGAATGCTTGTTTATCCCCACCGCTAAAATTTTGCTGTAAAATTTGCCTTATTTAACACTAGAACGACCAAGACCGTCATTTTGACGGTTTTCAAATTTCATGCTTAAAAATTTGATATAATTTATGCCGAGTTTCAAAACTTTGTGATACGACTTTTAATGAAACATAAGAATATTTAAATATTCCTATTCAATTTCCTCTCACCCATTTTAATTTCCGTAATCAGTATGACCTATACCTATTTATACCAAAATCTGTCAAATTGACGGCTTTGGCAATTAACAAACTCATTCCGAAGTGGTGGGGACTCCCCATTTTCCATATTGACTAGCCCTTTTCGCCCATGCGCAGTCCGCTCCAGGCTTCATATCAAATGTATCAGTAACTGGTAAATGTAATTAGGACGCGATCATTATCAATTGCACTTCTAATGTGATAACGTTCTTAGTGAAAAGTGCAGTCTGTGAATAGTGTAATCTGTGTAAAGTACAACCACAGAAAAAAGTATGAATATATTTTTATGAAAAAAATAACATTTATTTTTTGTAAATTCTAGTCAAAAATGAAACTATTTCGAGGAAGAGAAAATTATTCGGAGAATAATCACTAGCATAAAGAACTCACTAGTATAAATGAAGACTGTTCGGACACTAATTCAAGTAAAAATAATGACTCGGGAAATTCTGGAGATGAAATTGAAGTACGAGATATTGAAGAAAGTGAAGAAGAAGAATATGTAAGTAAAGATTCAGGGAGTGAAGATGAAATTCCCCAAAAGGGCCACAAATGCAGAAAGCAATTGCGAATAAGTTCAGGTACTGAATCGGACAGCCAAACAGAAACTGAAAAAAAGACAGGAAAAAGAAATTGCTCGCGACTGTACTGAATGGGAAGAAATAGGGAATGGTTGTGTTGATAGACTTCCATCACACACTATATTAGGATACTTCAGTCCCAACTGGTTATGCAAAATGAAACATTATGCTTGATAATGTTAGAAGTGCATTTAGGCTTATAACTGATAATCGAATGATGAAGCACATAAAAACTTGCACTGAGCTTGAGGCCAGAAATATTTTACAGAAGGACGGTTGGAAAATTACTATTGAAGAAATGTATGCGTTTGTAGCTATTTTGTATGCTCGAGGAGCCTATGAAGCGAGAAATTATCCTATTTGTGGTCAGAAAAATGGGGACCTTCTTTCTTTCGCGAAACTATGAGTAGAAATAGATTTTTAGAAATTATGAGATTCATTCGTTTTGACAAAAAAAGTGAGAGGAGTGTTCGCTTACGAACTGACAAATTCAAATTAGCTTCCGAAATTTGGAAGTCTTTTATTGATAACAGCCAAGCTTGTTACAAACCAGATCAGAATATAAGCGTAGATGAACATTTGTTTCCCACAAAGGCCAAGATGCAGATTTCTGCAATATATGCCCAAAAAAACCAGACAAATTCGGAATTAAATTTTGATTAACTGTAAATGTGCGAAGTAAATATCTTATAAATGGCTTCCCTATTTAGGCAAAGACGAACTTAGACCATCAGGAGTACCTTTGAATGAATTTGTAGTTTTGAATCTTATAAAAAAAACTACGTAAATTGTGGGAGGAATATAACAACGGATAATTTTTTTACAAGTATGCAGCTCGCAAAGAAGCTACTGGCCAAAAAAACAGGAACTCTATGAGCAAATAAAACAGAATTGCTGAAAATAGCTAAAGTTAGAAAAAATAACATGGCTGTTTTCTCCACAAAACTCTACAAATCAAATTATATTGTTTTAACAGTTTACAAAAGTAAGCCTCGTAAAAAATTACTACTTCTTAGCTCTAAACCTCTGTAAAAATTGCTTCTAATCGAAAACAAATTCCTGCAACTGTTTCATTTTACAATGAGACTAAGTTTGGAGTAGACTTAATTGACCAAATGGCCTGCAAATATAGCGTAAAAGTAGAGTCACGTAGATGGCCCTTGCAGGTATTTTATAATATTTTGGACTTGGCAGCAATCAATGCGTGGATTTTATAGAAAGAGACTTGTGATAAAAATATAACTAGAAAACAATTTTTATTTAGATTATCCGAAGAACTCTCCAGTGAATATAGGTGCTGCAGAAAAGAAGCCTCCTCCCTAAAACGATCCGAAATCAATGGATTGTGCTCTAGAAAATTCACAAAATATTCCTTATGATCGCAAATCTTGCCAAATTCGATTATGCAACAAAAACAAAGCGATTTATACGTGCAATATATGCAACAAATATGTTTGTGGTAAGTGTTCATTTAAGATAACATGTTCTTTTAAAATATGTGCCTCATAATTATTTCATTCATATCAAATGTGCTATACTATAAATGCAAATAGAAACTGGTTGTTTTTCATTAATAATTAATAAATTAATACATTAAATGTTATTTTTGTTAAATTATATATATTTTTTATATACATTAACTGAGTCAAATATCTTTGTGGAAAGTGTTCATGTAAGATAAGAGACACTTGTAAAATATCTGCCTTATAAATATTTCGTGCATATCAAATGTGCTATACTGTAAATACAAATAGAAACTGTTTTTGTTTAGTTTCTTTATATTTATCATTAATGAATTATTATATTCAATATTGTTTTTGTTAAATTATATTCTTTTATTTACATTAAGTTTAATATGTTTGTTGTAAGTGTTAATCTAAGATAACATGTAAAATATGTGCCTCATAGTTATTTCATGCATAGCAAATGTACTATAAATGCAGATAGAAAATGTTTTTCTTATTGAATTTTTATTAATAATTAATGAATTATCATATTAAATGATGTTTTTGTTAAATTATGTATTTTTATTTACATTAACTAAGTCAAAAGTTACAATGAAAGCCATGATCAAATATACGTCAATTTGATGTGGTAAAACTAGGTAGATATGAAACACCGGTAGTTCTAGTGTTAATCGGAGCATTTTCTCGATTTAATAAGGTGCAAATTTCTGTTTTTAAAAACCAGTGATAAAACGTTAAAAATTTTGTTAAAGGGGATAAACACTTTTTTTTTAACATTTTCATTTTGAGTTGAAAATAGGTAGATCATCAAAATTCGGTTTAGTTTTTACTTTATCCTATCTTTACGAGAAGAAAGTATTGGATTTGTGAAAATTTTTTAATTCCGATTTTCGATGGTTTTACACATTTTAGGGGTCAGATGTTTCAAAAAACATTTTTTTACAAAATTTATGTATGTGACATAAATTTTGTGGGTGCTCTATCTCAAGAACTAATGCATGGAATTTCACAACACTTTAGGTTCAGTTAGACCTTGATATAAATTGGATCTGATTGTTTTTTGGTGTACAGGGTTGTTATAATTAAAGTTTGCCTATTCAGAAGCTCTAGAGCAGATTCTATGGCTCCAAATGAAGCAAATTTTCACTAGTGCATAGTTCAAGTGATGCGCTCTGCGAAAAGAAAAATAGTTTACATTTTTTTCAATAGGTGGCATTGCGTCAATATTTAAGCCAATATTTGCAGATTCTTTTATTTTGTAAGAAACAAAATACAGGAAATTTTATTTCACAGTTGGTAAAAGTAAACTTTTTCAGATTCGTCATATCAATTTCAGTCAATCCAGACGAAACACAAAAAATTACAAAATTTCACCCAACACTTGAAAAAAATCCCATTTTATTCAAATTTTTGACAAACAACGTGAAAATGACGTTGCAACTTCGAAAACGTGAAATAACTTTCTAACAAACTGACAATTTAAAACTTGCTGTTAAAGTGTGCCTGTGATTTCTTTGACACTGGAACAGTTGATTGTTTCTGAAAAGCATTTGAATATAGCTTTGTAGAGAATGGTAACTTTGAAAGAAAAGGCACTTCTTGTAAAATTATTTTATCAAAATAACGGCAACGCAGCTGCAGCTCATCGAGAATTCCGGAAACTAAAAGATATTATTCGTGGACCAATGTCGGATCGTGGAGTTCACAAAGTGATTAAAAGGTACTACGGACTTATTTAACAAGCCATTTTACAGAAGACTGCATCATAAGTCGTTATTTTCAAACAGCCTGACCACCATAATCGCCTGATCTAACACCATGCTATTTTTGATTGTGGGGATTTTTGAAAGATTCTGTCAGACAATCACTGATCTGAAAAACAGTATTAGACTTCACATTCGTCTCAATCTCACAGGACAGTTTACGCAATGCTGTAGAAAGCACAATTCTGAGAATGGAATGCGTTATTGAAAATAATGGAAGATTCATTGAGCATGCATAATGTTATTCTTCATTATTTCCTCGCTGCCGAGCGACATGTTTAATTTTTGTTGATGCAGATTACATCACATGAAATGATATTCATTTTTCTGTATTGTTTGAAGTCATAGGTCAGGCTCTAGAGCTGCCTGATTTGGTGAACTTTAATTATAACAATTCGCGGTTCGTCGAAGTTTGTTGAAACTTTTAAATTTGTGCGCTTCATCTGGATTGATAGAAATTGATATAATGAATCTGCAAACATCTCCTTAAATATTGGCACAGAGCCACCTATTGACAAAAAATTGACTAATTTTTTTTTCCGATTTTCGCAGAGCGCATCTCTTCAACTATGTACTCATGAAATTTTGTTTCATTTGGAGCCATAGAACCAACTCTAGAGCCTTCTGAATAGGCGAACTTTAATTATAACAACCCTGTATATCACTCAACGAGTGGCACTGCTATGCTGCCTTTTTCACATTTTCCACCATAGCTATATCTGAAAAACTAATGGATGGATTTTTATAAAGCATCAGATTCTCTGTTATCCTTGATATAATATAGTTCTGATTATGTTTTGGTTTAAATTGCACAACAGGTGGTGCTGCTATGCTGTATTATTCATGATTATCACAATAGCTCTGTTTCAGCATCTAATGCTCAAATTTTCATAAAACAGTTAGTCACTGATACAATTTAGTATTCTTTAGTTTTTAGAGTAAATCACTCATTATGTGCGCTTTTATACATTCTTTTTACAATTTCAGTGATAATTTTATCTTAAATACTAATACATAGATTTTCATCAAATTTCAGTTTCAGTTAGAAATTGAAATAAGTTGTTACTATTTAGATTTTGGTGTAAATTTCCTTACCAGTGACGCTACTGTGTTTAATTTTTCTGGAAGTATTCATGTGCATGAGAAAGAACAAAGTTTTGGGATTGCCACACTGACTAGTTTTCTTTTGCAATTAGAAATCTGTTGTGAATGAAAATATTTGGGGAAAAAAAGCAGAATTTTTGGGGATTGGTTTCATTCTTTGTCAAGAAATTTTCCATAAATTTGTATATATCCACCCAATATTTATATATGTTAGATTATCTATGTGTAAGATGTGGCAAATGCAAGTGAATTAGTTCAAATGGACTATTCTACAAAAAGAGATTGTTAGAACTGTATGTGTTTAAACTGAATGGTATGCACATGCCTCTTTTCCTCTCATTTAGAGATAGATTTGTGTGATCAAACTGGTTTGAATGGCTTGATTTTACAAAATATATATGGTTTTGTTAGGATGATGTAAAATTAATCAATGGGTTCTTTTAGATGATGAAAGATTGATCAGTCCTTTCTTATAATTCTATTACCTTCTAATATTACAAAGTATAACAAAATGCTTAAATTAGTAAAGTGTGATGATGAGAGAGTCTTAAAATGTAGGCTAAAAAATGACAAAGTTATAGACAAATTAATTTATTTTAAAAAATGGTACAGCTTTAAAAATATCTTCAGAATAGAAAAACAATCTACAGCCATCTTTACTGCACATCACCAATACACTGGGCATATAACTTCAAAATACTGTTTAAAATAATAACCAGAGTAAATTTGCTCAAGTTATTTAATTACTAAAAGTTTTTGGAAAGATTTCCTTAATTCATTTCTAGATGTTAATGGGTGACAAAGAAAGTCAAGAAAAAAAATAGAGTTCACATTATTTATCTATTACATAAGCAAAACTGCATCAATTTACATTAAAACAATTATACTTGAGTTTTGAAGAAATGTTCTACTTCCTTGAAATAATGCTTAAAACTAATTAAATTAAAACATTCTGAAAACCTATGGGATAAAACTAAACTGTACTTTGACAGAATGACAGGGTTGGCATCATTTAAATCAACAGATTTAAATCTAGATTTAAATCAACTGATTCAAAAAAATCATTTAATTTAAATCATTTTTTTTAATGTTGGAAATTAGTCAGCAGAGAAATAAGAAGTGGGTGTAAATAAGTAGCAGGTGTTTTTCTGGTATTTCCAGGATTGCTATCAGAAAGAATGTGGAAGGTGCAGATGTCCCCCTTGTAATCCTTTAATTCTTTGTTCTTTTTTTATAAACTTTAGTCGATGAGGCAAAACACAGAAACACTTTATAAATCATATTACGTTTGCCAATCTTGGAAACTAAATGATTTGAATCTTTTTTGTTTCACAAGTACTCATCTCCCTAAAACTTATAACAATATTGAAGGCGGCACTGCATTACTTATTCCAGTAGATGTAAGATGGAATTCATTCTTATGTTGACTGCTTTCAATCATACATAAAAAAAATTGGTCAAAATTAGTAAAAGTTTGTGAAGAGCACTGAGAAAATATAAGTTCTGATATCAAGAAAACAATAATGGACTTAAATATTAAAACAAATGCAGAACATATGATTGAAGTTTTGAAACCCATTGCTTGAGCCTTAGATACAATCTAAAAAGAGGTTTGTTTCCTTGCCGAATGCACATATCAATGGAAAATTTTGGGTAAAAAGTTAGAAAATGTATTAGATAAAGATAGAATTACGAAATTTAAAGCAAGATATAAATAAGCTATTAATGGTTGTCACTTTGCTGGAGTTTTACTAAGTCCCTCTCTTTTAAATCAAAATGAAATTTCACTTAGTGTAGAAAAAAATAATGAAGGTTTGGCATTCATTAAAGAAAATTGTCCAAATCTTCTCACCACTGTAGCACATTTTCAAGCAAAAAATGGGCCATTCGAAAAATTACCATTGCTTGGGAAAAAAGTTTCAGATATTATGACAGATTATGATTGGTGGAAGTCTTTTTATGCAATGGGAGGCAAAGAAAGAATCAGCAAAATTGAAATTGAATTTATTTACTGAATAACAACAGCCGTGGCTTCATCTGCTGGAGTAGAAAGACAATTTTCTTCTTTTAGACTAGTTCATTCAAGCCTTCATAATAAATTAGGAGTGGACAAAGCTTTTAAATTAGTGTTTTTGTTCAAACAATTAAATCCCTGATTTATTTTTATTTGCTTGAAAAATATTGAATTAATTGTGATTTTTTTTTTTTTTTTATCCCTTAGTAAAAAGCTTGCATTAAATGAATATTTGTTTTTTAAATTTTACCATTCTCTATTCATTTACAACATATTTAAGTTTATATCTTATTTAGTATGCACAATTCAATTACAAATTAACAGAATAGCTTTAGATTAAAGCCTAGATGTTTCATTTTTAGTGCCAATCGCAATCAGCAACTAGAATATAGTATTTTCTAACCTATATAATTATTTCTTATATTATTTATATAAATAATAAATATTATTTATTCTTTTTTAGTTATTTATTATAAAAAACTGCTCCATGTATTGTAAAAACATAAAAGCACAATAATTAAATTCCAAAAAAAAAAAAAAAAAAAAAAAAATTCTAAAAAAATAAAAAAAATCTGATTTAAATAAAAAAAATCTGATTTAAATAAAAAAAAATCTGATTTTTTTTTTTTTTTTTTTTTTTTAAATCATGATTTTTTTTTCAACCCTGCAGAGTGATAAACAGAAACCATTATTCATAGTGAAGACACAGATAACTTAAGATTAACAAACTTTTCATACCAGTAAAGATGACACTGAGAAAAAAAAATGGAAAAGAGACTGCTTTATAATTCTTCTATCGATACTTATATATATGTGTGTGTGTGTGTGTGTCTATGTTAATTCAGTGCATCGTGCTTTTGAAGATGGTTAAAAAATTCAACTGTGCCAATGATAGTGGAAATGTTCATGAACTTCTATTCTAAGTTCCGAGTGAAATTTATATTTACAAAGTACTTTTCATTATAAATGTGTTTTTGTAGTTTCTGTACTAGTGATTATAATTTAATTTAGTTATAATTATATATAATTATAATTTAATTTAGTTATAATTATATATAATTATAATTTAATTTAGTAATTTGAAGATATTTTTAATAGTATTATTAATTATGTTCTAGTGGTTCCGTGATGAAGTAAGCAAAGAAGAAAATATGCCAACTGATGCTTTAGCAGTGTTATTTACAGTTGTGGATCCATTATATGAGTTTCATTGCTCTTTCCTGCGAGAGCTAGAACACAGAATTGCTACATGGTATGTGTCCAAAATTTTGACAAACTCTAATTTTATAATACTCTGATAATGTATTATTTGATAATTAATTACTTATGATAACTTTACATGATAAACATTTCTTATTAATCGATGTGTTGTAAGCTATTTTCATGTTTTGTTTTTCTTAAAAATCAAAATTTTACAAAAAAAAAAAAAAAAAAAAAAAAAAAAAAAAAGAAAGAAAGAAAGAAAGAAAGAAAAAAATGAAATATAATTTTTTAGTATGGGAAAATTGAAAATTACTTAAGCATATTTGAAAATATTTATTTTTTAGTAGTTTTACTTTATGGTCTATATTATTTTTACATATTTTATTTTATAATAGTTTTTTCTAAGGTTTATTCTCTTAATTAAAATATTTTAAATTCTCTTAGTTTAATTCTTTATAAAAAGTTATTTATAAATATTCTCATTAAACTATAAAGCCTTCAAATTTTTCAGTTATTTTTATAAATGAATAAATGTTTCAGGGAAGGTAAAACTGGAATGCCATTGCAAAGTCATATACAAGGCATTGGAGATATTTTACTGCAGAAAGTCCAAATGACTGAGGTAAATATGAAAATTATAGAAGAAAATTTTTATTTTTTTTTTATAAAATAAAGTAATAATGAACTAATACCATTGTAAATGTTTTATTTGCTGTTTTAATATTTCAAATACTGTGATTTGTTAAAAAATATATATATAGTAATAATTTTGTTAGCACATATGATCTTGTATCTGGTGTTAAAAAAAATAGTACAGCATTATACAGGTGTGGTGAATAAAATTCCTCAAAAACAAAGATCAATAGGATTATGGGCTAAATGGTTTGTTTATTAGGTAAGCTGTAAAATGTTATGCAGAAGTTTTGTATGGTGAATATTTTGAAAGATTGCGTTCTGATTGCATAAAATGTTTGATTTGACATTTTTCTTGTTTTAGATTTGTTGCAGAGAATGAATTTTTTGTTGTGCAATGCCATATTTTAATGATTTTTAGAACTAATTTTTTGGAATTTCTGTATAACTTTTTTACAGCTTAGCTAATAAACTGCTTACCGCATAATTCTATTGATCTTTGTTTTTGAGATATTTAATTTTGGAATCAGGGTCTTATTCAACTGGACATCCTGTATAATGTTTACTAAAGAAGTATTTGTTACAGTAGAGTTTATCTGTAATGAAAAGACACTAGAACTTCTGTAATCCCTAGAATTTTTAAATGTGTGTGTCTAATGTGTACAGTCTAATATACTTCCTTTTTTCAGTTTTACACAGGATATGTTGATAAACTGCCATTCATACTTGAGCGATTAAATGCTGCTTACTGTTCTAATTCTCATTTTGAGCGAATGTATTGTGATTTTGAAATGCAAAGGGTTTGTTATCTTCCACTGACATCTTTTTTACTTCGTCCAGCTCATCGTCTTATGCATTATACTAGTCTACTAGAAAGTAAGTCTAAGTTTGACTGCTAATTTTTAGTATGGAATATTTTCTATTTGCAAACATATTACATTCTAATAAGTATATATAAATTCCTTTTTTATTAATTAAACTAAATTCTGGTGGGAAGAACAAATGTATTTATGTTCTGTTATTCTAAATTTTTCTTAAAATATTTAAATTTTATGGTTCATTAGATCTAGAAAATTATGTTAAAAGGTAGTTGCTTATATTTAAAAGGAGGGTGGTGGATTACTGACATACCTACAGAGGAAGGGGATTTAAGAGCAAGAGAAGTTTTTAAACTTCGCATAAAGTATGTTTTTAAATTTTTCAGGGGTTTTTTGTATTAATAGTTGGTTATAATTGTTAAGAGTATTTTTTTGTGTATGGGCACAGACAAATAAAAGTAAGGTATAATATTAAGTGTTGAATTTAGGGAGTGGCCCAAAGGAGGCATTGTCCCTAGAGCAATGACATGCCCTCCCTCTCCTGCCTCATAAGATTTGAGATTGTGTGTTTACAAAAGTCAAAAAGTGCAGTTTCTCTCCAGAATGCTATAATGTCCCCTCCCTCTTCTAGAGCCACAGGAATCCCTCCCATAAAAAGGTGTTGAATTCAATTGTAATAATATTTGAGTGATGTATTTTATGCTATTACTTTTCTGTCTTTCTAAAATATAAATTCGAAATATATTCAATATTTCATCTTAATTTAAATTAAATAATTTTAGGATTAATCAAGCACAATGGAGATGGTCATCCAGACACAAAAAACTGCAAAAGTAAGCATATTTTAACTACTTTATTAAACTTTATTTGTAAAATACAATGAGCTTTTTGTAGTTATTTCTAGTATTTCAACCTTATTTCATCTCTAATCAATTAGATAATTCTTTGCATATAATTATGTGCATATGGTTTCATTAATTATTTGTCTGAATGCTCTTATTCTACATGCATGTCATTCTTTTATTTAATCTTAGTTGTTTAGGGCAGGCACTTTAACCCAGCAAGATGGGTGTGAGGTGTTTTGACACCCCATCCCTGAAAATATTCATTAGCTGTTTCTTCTTATAAACCAAAGTGGTCAGGTCTATCAGTATCTGCATCCAAGGTTACCCATGTCTTTCTTTTATTTAGTCCTAATATTTTAGAGCAAGCACTTTAACCCAGCAAGATGATCGTGGGGTGTTTTGACACCCCATCCCTGAAAATATTCATTAGCTGGCTTTCCTTTTAAATCAAAGTAGTCAGGTCCATCAGTACCTGCATCCAAGTGCTTAGAGTATGAAAACAGCAAATTTAGACTCTTTCATAGTCTCATAGGTGCCAACCTGACATAGATTATCCGTAATAAATGTGTTAATTTGATCCTGGTTTAATGAGTTTCGAACCAGAAATTTTTTCAAAGAAATGAAATTAAGTATGTTCCACTGGCAATCTTAAAATTAAATAAAGATTCATGAAACATATTTTCTGGTTTGAAATGACGTTAACCTGGATCAAACTAATCCAGGTATTATGGAAGGTTAGTTGAAAGTTTGCAGCTATGTAGTCTAAATGCAGGCACTAAAAAAATCTTGTTTCTGATCCATGTACACCCTAATTTTTATGAAAATTTATTAATCTCAGTATTCTTATCCACAATAATGCAAAATTTTACTTAAAAAAAAATTGTAAATAAAATTGTGCTACATGAGAAAAATTAAGATTTTTAAATAAGGAAAATAAAGGTGTGAAAATTTATTTTTTATTAATTTTTTTAAGTTATTAAAAATTTGACATTAATTTACTATTTTTTTATGATAAAGAGTAGTTACCATGAATTTCTTTTAACAGATCGAATTCTAAATATTTTTTTCTTATTTATACCATTTAATATGTTTGGGGTGTGCAGACATCCCATGGCCGTCCTGGTGTTACATTTTATGGCACACATCCTGCCATGTTAATTTTAAAATGGTATTGTAAACTGATAATTCTAAGGATTATTGAAAAATATTAATGACTGAGCTGAAAGTAAATATAATGAAAAATATGATTGAAATAGCTTCAGCAATATCAACTGTTTTAGATTAATTCTTATAGTTCTAGTGGTGTAGTAATTGTCCTATACCATGTTCATTTAATTTAGTTATTAAAACTTATTCTATTATACAAATCTTTAGAAATTTCATAGCTATTTTTTGAAATTTCACTGATAAGCAAATAGTTGGTTCTGTTTGGTATTAAATTTCTGTATTTCTTAATGTTGTATCTCCTGTGATGATCTTAAGTTCAATGATTCCATAGTTATCATTTCTAAGATACTTTTATAATGCTACAATTAAAAGTTTTTTTTTATGGTTGAATAAATTATTTTGTAAATCCACACTCTTAAATTTTTAATATTGAAAATCAAAATAAATTCATTTTTGATAGGATTAAAAAGATTCTTTAAACCAGTAATATGCAATTTTTCTGTTTACTACCAACTACCATATATTATTTTATATTTTAAAAAACAATTTCACTATCTGTAATATAAAAAATTCTATTTTTATAAAAATATATTCTAGTTTGTTATATATAAAACTTTATAGACATGACATTTAAAATAGTATAGTCATAAATTTGCATATACAAACTCAAAAGGGGATTTATACTCTTCAATTGGGTTATTTAATAGAGTATGTTTTCAGATCTGAATTATACTTTCCAGGTTTGTTTTGATTCTCGGCATCATCCACTTATATGACAAAATGTGCAGCCATGTTGTAGGATAAAATGCTCCAATATATGGGTCATTTTACTGGCATTTCATTAGTTGAAGAAAATCTGGTACTGGGTCCTAACCATCATAGGGGCCAAATGTGTGACTCCTCCAAATCTTTCAAGTCCACGTGTTATCCTACCGTCCTTAAAGAAAAGGGAATCAAGCACTTTGAAAAAAAAAAAGAAAATCCATGGGAAGTGCTGTTTTAATGAGTAGTCCTTATAAAATCAACTGAACTTGGAAATGAAAAATAGAGAACAGAAAGAGAAGATAAAACAAGCTTCAGCTAAGAAAATCCAATTAAAAAATGCTAAATATAAAAATGAAATAGCTTGAACAAGCAAAGGCAAGAGCATGGAGTCAAAGCAAAGACAAATTCCTATACAGAAGAAAAGAGTACCTAAATACCAATATTTGATATAGTGAAACAGATTCAGAAGATGAATAGGACAATGAGAATGAGAATGATTTGTATCTTTGAGATATGTACTCAGATATTCAGAGTTTTCAGATGGCACGGGAATAAGCATTATTTAACATATTTCTATGTCTATTAAGGGCTATTATTTTTGGATCATAATTTTCAAATATTCTATTTTATTGCTTTTACAAAATTATTTGAGATACTTTTTTAGTTTAAAATTAACATAAAATAAATTATGTATGTTATTTGATTGTAAAACTTATTTTATTTCATTATGAATTGTCATAATTACTTTTACATCCTTTATTTTGCTGAAAAAAAGCAATGTACAATTATTTTTAAATGAAGGACCATTTTACCCTTTGGTAGAGTAAAATGATTCTTTAGACACTTTTTCAAGAATCTATTTTTTTTTCATTATTTAATTTGGGTTTTATATATTATTAAAATATATTTATAATGCAAAATATGGTGCATATAAGACAAAAGTTTTATTTAAACAATTATTTTATTTCACACAAGTTTTCACCTTAAAGGGATCATTTTAGATCACATTCTCCTAAAAATTTTCTCTGTCACCCATTTCCAAAAGTATAGATTTTAAAATGATTCATTTAGTTCTATGATATTCTACTATTCAAGAAATAAATCAGAGCATTTACTCTTTATAAATCTATTATTATTTCACCAGTATTTGTGTTAATAATTATAACATCAGGGAATTTTGAAACATACTAAAAAATATACATCTGATGAAAATTAGATTCCAATTTCACTTTTTAGCTTTTGATGTAATTACTTAGATAAATGATTTTCAATATGTACCAAAATGTTTTTAAAGTTATTAATTAAATTCTTACTTTTTCATTATTTTTTAAAAATAGCTTCTGAATATTGAATAATAATAAAAAAAAAATCCTTGTATTCTCAAAGCTTATATTTCTGTTAAACTAATTTTCTTTTCTAGAGGAAGATTTTGCTTGTTTAATATTTAAGGTGCTATTATTTAAAAAGTGCAAGCTAGGAATTCTGGTTCAGGCTTAGACATTCATAGTAGGCCTGATTCAACTTTAAGTGGAAGTCTTTGTCTACTTACGTTATTTTTGCCTCATGTCTAAGAAGTGGCTGTAGTTTTCCAAAATAAACCATTAGTGAAAGCTATAAAAAAAAATAGAATCAAATGGCTAGAACTCTTGTAAAAAATTTAAGAATTTATCTGCTTCCAAATTTAATGTAACACAGAAGGGATTTTCTAAAAAAGTATTTAGCTGAGCCTCAATTTTCAATTTTACTTAACAGAAAAATGAATAAATAAGGTTATTTTTTATATAAAAATTTCAACAAAATGTTTTGTTTTAATATTTTGACATGATGGCTAATTTCATTTGTGCATTACAATAAATAAAAAAGTGGTTTTTTTTTTCTTTTTACTCTTTTATCAACATAATTCAAGAGGACTGCAAAAGTCTCAAAAGTGCTATCAAAAAAAAAAAAAAAAAAAAAAAAGAGGGATAAATGCTGTCTTAAGTAATGATTTGCATTTTATTTATAATGTATGTGTATTTTTATACACCTACTAACTGTTACCCACAACATTGTTGATGCATTATTAAAAGAAAGATATTTGCATAAAACAAATCATTTCATGCCTGATAATTAACTATATATATCATTAATTAAATCTTTATTACATTTTATAGGAAACAATACAGTATTTCTTATGTATAGGAGAATTGACATAATTCAGTTATAAAAAGTGAAATTTTATGCCAAATAATATAAACAATTCTGAAAATGAAACTGCAGTCAATGAAAAATATTAAGGCCAAGTGAATATTAACAATTCTATTTTCATAATATAGTAAACAACACTGGAAGTAGTGTTAAGAAATTAACAGTATTAGTAGTCAAATGCAACTGAATTTTTGTATTTGATGACTAAAAAATTATTCTTGGTCTTCAAAGTTGATGACTAGCTTAAAAAAAAATATTTATTGATTATTATTTTAATGGCTAACACACACAAAAAAGAATATTTCATGTAACAAGATTCACATGTAAATGCAATATACAGTACATTCTGTCTAATCTGCACAGGTTGGTACTGAAGGATTTCGGATTATAGGTCATTTCTTTGTTTACTTTCTGGTATTTGGAATTTATCACCAAATATAGTAATCACATTGTAAATAAATGACACATAAATAAAAAGTGCTTTTTTAAAATGAAAAAAACTATATTGAATATTAGAAATACATTTAAATGATATAATACAAAATTAATAGAAAACATTTCTATTTATTTTAAAATCTATCAAACAATGCAATGATATTAGTTTGCTTTACAGTTTTTACGTTTTGTTCTGTAGTTTAATCTTGAAGCTTTTTAAGAGTCAGGATTTCATGATCAATAGCAAAAGATTATTTTTCTAAAAAACTAAGATATTTATTTTCCAGAGCTAATGCTTCGTCAAAAGCAATTTTATCTTTTATATAGCCAACAAATGCATTCAGAATATAACAGTCTAATAGTTATTTACAAGGTGCTAAAAACATTTCCTTAAATTGAATGCAGAATTCATTAAAAATTTTTTAATAAATTCATCAGATTAGCCATATTTTTGTTGTTAAAGTGCTCAATATCTTGGTTACATCTGAAATATAGTGCAGATTGTAAGCATTTGCATATTAGAGTTGTGGATTAGAGGGAATTGGCTATATATATATATTTTTTTTTAATAAATTCATTTGTAATTATCAATAGTAGATAACATTTCATTTTTGTTAAGAAGTTAAGTTTTAATTTTGTTCTACATCATTAAATGCATTTTTCTATTAATTTCTAAATACAGCAATAATTTAAAATATTTTAAATCAATTTTGCAGCTTTTTCGATTTAATATATTCTTGGAGGTTAAGAACTTCAATAATTTTAAATAAAACAAGTATTTGTACTTTTCGAAAAAGTAGTGTACAATATTACATCCATATGAAAATAAATTTTAGAAATTTGCAACTAAAAATTTCAATTTGAGGCTTAAGATTTTTATAGTAGACATCATTTGATGCCTACCTTGTATTTTCCATCACTGACCTGGTAGAATTCAACTACAATAATGTATTTTGTGTGGTATTAGATGTTAAATATGCATGTAATTCCATATCAACCTATAAGTCTTTATAAAAATTTATTGTACAAAAAAAAAAAAAAAAAAAAATTAAAAAGCTATTTTTTTAAAATGGCGACTCTTTTAAAGCTAAAAGAAATTTGGAATTAAAATCCCATTGTCAACCATGATTTGCAAATGTATCTCCAATGCATTTAAAGCTCCTGGGCTATAATTTCAATATTGGCTGAGAAAAACGATGTTACTTTGCACAATCATAGTAAAACTAAAACATTGTTTTATGAACAAAAATGCAACTTTCTTTTAAATAGTAAACTAAGTTATATTCATATTTTCTGGAATGAAGGGCTTTAAGTAATAACTCATCAAAAATTATCTTCTTTTAGGCAACCAAGTTCATTTTTAGTTTTTAACGATAGTTAAATAATTATTTTCTGCGAATCATAATGTAATTTTTTACATGCATAATTTTTTGGTGCATATTTTGACATTTACTATCTATTTACTTTTCAAACTTCTTTTTATATAATTTTTTTCCATTTTAACTTAATAATTAAATCTTTGTTTGCCATACATACACAATAAGCTGCTAAGTATTGATAGTAATTTTCATTAAATAATAAGAATTTATACCATAACCCAAGACCATGAATTCAACATCAAATTATATTTGTTTTATTTTCCACATATAATGTCATATTTGCTTGCTTTCCATACTTACATGCACCTTGTATTATTATGATATACTTGAAATTTTATCAATATGAAGTCATATTGACCTTTTTTTAAAAAAAATTCTTAATATTTTATTATTCTTTATCGCCTGAAAATCTTTTAATGGAAAAATTAATTGGTATGGAGGAATTTTTATTCTGTGTCTCAATTTTTTAGCAATGATAAAGAAAGATAATTAAATTTTATAGGAAATGTGTCAATTAATTTTGTAAGAAAATAAAAAAATTTTGAATTTTTAAGAAAATTATTTGAACAAAATAAATAAAACAGTGTATCTTCATTTCTGGGTTATTATAATCCTTCTGTATGCAAAGATACAGAAACATTAATTCATCCATTTTGTCATTGATTTGATTTAGACATTCACTTGCACTTTCATATTTATAATATTATAAGGATTAAAGTTTGTCTTGTTTTAATGGAAAATGTCCTTATTTTGTATCATTATTATACAATCATTAAAATTGGACTAACATTACCTTTTTTTTTTTTTACAGCTGTTTTATACAAATTCAAACAAGTTACCAGTATGCTTATCAAAAACATAAACTATGCAGTAAGTATTTTTTTTCATAGTTGGTGTTTTTATTAATATTATCTGCAGATTTTAAAATGTATGGATTAAATTGTTCTAGCATACACAAACATACTACCTCTGACAATAAAGTTCGGTGAATGAATTCTGAACGACCGATCTGGCAACACTGGGGAAACAAAATGCTGTACCTGCATAGAGGCAAGTGTTGACCATTTTCTCCCACCATTGTTCAGTTGAGTGTTGTTTATGTTCTGTGTAAGATGTGCTTTACTAAGTGCTTGTTAATTGTGTTGGTTCTTAATGGAGAACAGGTAAATGAACGAATAAAAGATCAATTTAAAGTTTAGTTTTAAGCTTTGCAAGACACCAAAAGAAATTCATGAGGGGTGGTGCAAATTGAACATTCACCATACTCGCCAGATCTCAATCCTCCAGACTTCTTCCTATTTTCATGACTCAAACTCTCTTTGAAAGAGATTAGACCCCATTGCTGCACATCCAACAAAATGTGATGAAGCTTTTGAACCCCATCCCAAAAGAAGACTTTTTGCGAATTACCCAGGCCATGTATAGCAGATCTCAGCAGTGCATAGTTATGGGAGATGACTATTTCAAAGGATGGTATGGTAACTTTCATTAACATTTCATCTACATTAATGTTACAGGACTATTCACCGAACTTTATTGTCAGAGGTAGTATATATATTTATATGCATGTGTATATGTGTGTAATATATTGAGTACATTCACATTTTTCTCATTGTATTGAAAGTGTAGTCATGTTGCACAATAATTCTGAAGCATGCTCTTTTTGCATCTGATTTATTATTGTTATTACTTGATTTCTTTTGATAAATCAGCTTTGGTTGTGATGAGGACCCCATAATGTTCAAATGCATTGAAGATTTGAGACCAATTATATTTTATTTCAAAAGAAGTTAATACATTTAGAGTTACATTTTTTATTACTTTTATTCAATACAGTCGTATAATTCATTGCAATCAAGTATTGTTTAACATTTCTAATTGTACACATATTCTATTGTTTATATGCAATATTTAAAAAATATATAATAAAAAAATCCTATACTATCTAAAACTAATTTTCTTTTAAAGGAAAATTATCGTTAATTTTCTTCCTTGCTAAAAATTATGAAGTCTGAATTTTTCTTGATTTTAAACCCCCTTGATGCTAGATACAGTCTGTCACAAAAGTTTTCTATGCACACTAAAGTAAGGTGATAAAACTGGTAGGAGAGATTTATTGAATAATTGTGCAACAAATATTCCAAATTTAAATAAAATGCATTAGAAATATTATGATAGTTATATCACCATTGTTTATTTTAAAAAAAGGCTTTTTTAAAATTTTTGTTTCAAAACTACTGTCTCAAAAGTTTAGGCCCACATTATGCAAATGTTATTATTTATTAACCTAAATGTTATGCATTTTGGTTTCTTCCAATAAATCAACCATTTCTCCTGAATGGCATAACAGCAAATATTCAGTTGCCATAGGTTATATGTTATGACAAAGGCTATAGATCTATAAAAGATTATAAGAGATTTGGTATGATAATAGAAAATTTAAAGATTTTTAAGATCTATATTTATATTAAAAATTCTATCACCCTTTATTGAAAATTCTACAATTTTAAAGTGTTCAAAATGGCGGATATACCAATTATATGCTAGAAATAACAATTTTAATGAAAAACCAAGATGTGAGCAGTGATATGCAACAAGTATTCAAATTGACCAAAAAATAAGAAAATTGATGTTAAAATATATCTATAAGACAAAAGTTATCTTTGGGGTATATCTTAAAGGACATATATATAGATGCATAAGAGGAAACAAGAAAAATGTCTTGCAAACTGTGTATAAAATCACACTGAAACTGATCAAAATGGGTTAGGTTGTAGGAGGACATACAGCTCACTGTATAATTCAACAATAAAAATAAATGGAATTTCGATAGCTCTAATGGTTTAAATTGCTATTTTCATAACCTTAGATAACAGATACACACTTTCTTCAGTAGGTGACTAGACATTAATGTCCTTGTTGGTTTTGAGAGTGTTTGAGTTTTTTGCCATATCTTCCCTTTCTCCATGGGAAACAAAATTCAACAAAGTATCATGAAGCAGTAGAGTAGCATCTACTTCAATTCCTGGGCATCTTAAGGATCTTGAGAGGAGATTTCAGCACAACAATATTTTAGTTCTCAGCACACATGATACAAAACTGTGACTTTCCATCAAAATGCTAACATTTTAGTTTGTTCAGGTTTAGGCCCAGACAGAAACTCAGTTAAGAATCACAGCTGGGCATCTTAACCCATCAAGTATACTAGAGTAGAAGGGAAATATAACCCTGTAAAAAAACTGAAAGTTGCTATTAAAAAAGCATGGTATTCCCTGTCACCAATAATATTTCAAAAACTAATTGATTCCACAAAAGCCTAATTATTTAATTTATTTGAACTTATCCCAAACTAAAATATTTTTATTAATAAATAGCACCCTGTAAAAGTATTAGATGTTGTTTCTAAATTTTTGAGGTACTGTATAGTTATAGATTTTTGTGATTTTTCATAAAAGGTATGGTGATGTACCCATTTATTCATTTTTTAATGATTTATTTGATTAATTTTATGTCAGCTAATAACTAATAAGCAATGTTTTTTTTAAAGTATTATATTGTTATTTAATAGTAATTTTCTGGTTGTGCCTAAACTTTTGGACTGTAAAATACATGAAACTATGGATGCAAAGTAAACCTTTTTATTCTTCATATGCATTGTGTTGCTCTGTGATAGTTTACATCATAACTCCCTGAACTGTATTTTAAAACTTCTCATGATGATCAAAAATTAGATTGAATAAGAGACTATTTCATGGACGCAAATATAATGCTTCTCAAAGTTTTAGAAACATTTGTGTAATTCATCTTATAGCTGAACCCACAGTTTATTGGATCTTTGCCAGGCTTAAAATAAGAAATTTCTATACACAAATTAGGGCTAGTATAGATGACATATTGCAGCAGATAAGAAAGTAATTGAAAAAGAAAATCTCTTAAAATTTAGCTAAATTTATATAAGTAAGTTTGGATTATAAAAATTTTGTACAACTTGACTCTCCCCCCCCCCCCTCTAAGATAAATGTTTGGGCACCGTACTATCTGTCCATTAAAAACTAGATATGCCAATATTCAGTCTAAAATGTATCTAAAATAGCAAGAAATGGATGCGTCTTTAAAAAATATTGTCCGTATATATAAAAAATATCCCTATATTTTAAAAAAAAATAAATAAATAAATAAAGTATGTTGCACAGAGAATGGAAAAACGACCTTAAGAGTCACTTGAATAAGAAGCAAAGTTTAATGTAAGTGCACAAAAAATTATGCTTTGTGCATGTTGGAATTATAAAGTTATTATTTACTGTGGACATTTTATATTATATTAGAAGACATACTCTGATAATTATGCAATTTATAAGTCCTAAAAAACTGAAATAGAACTGCTGCTGGCCCATTAAAAATATATAAACATCAGAGAATAGTGTTTTACTGTGAAACTTCATGTGCTTTTAACCCCTGCTATCCCCCAAAATAAAAATATACATAAAGTAAGTTGAGATGTTTTAAAATATCCAACATGCTTACCAGACATTGCTCTATTCATCTTATATTTATTTTGCTCACTTTTAAATTCTTTATGTGGAAACCAGTTTCTGATGAAGCTACTCTTAAAAATCATTTTGGTAACTTCTTGCATCCTGACTAGCTTAATTCTACATTAGCGGAATTTTAAAAGACCCTGGAATGTGGCTTAAAGCTGTGAGAAAAGACATGCCATATTTTGAAGCATAAAAATAAAGATTTTTTATTTTTTGTTCAGAATTTCATGAAAAAATGTACAGAACTTTTTGGACAACAAAATACTTCATATATAGTATGTGACTGTAATAACAAAAATTCAGTGCTTTTAGTGCTGCCTTAGCACATATTTGGGGAATTTTGTATTTTTTTTTATGCCACTTAAGAACCTCACATCCAAAAATGCATCTTGGAGAAAATAAGACCACTATATATTCTGTAATTTTGATAAAATATGTAAATGTATAAATATTATTTACTCATAAATGTTGATACAGTAGACTCCCCCAAGTCCGCACAGCTTGGGACCAGAGATTGTGTGGATTTTAGAATTTTGCAGATTTCTGGTCATTGCTTTCTTTACATTTTTTAAACAGTAATTTGAGTGCAATTAATCATGCATTCGGGGCTATAATGAATACTTACAATATAATAAAATATTAAAATAAGTAATAAAGTAAAATAATAAAAATTTAGATAATTTTTAAAATGATTAAAGTACTAATAGCAAAGGTCAAGTTAATAATCAATAGTGTATGATTAAATATTCATTATAAAGATTAAATGTATTTTTCCAAAATTATTCAACAAAACTTGCTTCATAAAAGGACGTTACTAATTCACATCAAAGTCATAAAATTTTTTTTATAAGTTTAGCCAGGCTTAATAACCAAAAAATCTTGATTAATGCATAAATGTATTTGGTAAGAAGATTGTAATCACCAGTAATATCAGTAATATTTTGAATATTTTCAAAAAAAAAAAATCCTTTATGAAAAAGACATGAATAGAATATTATTGAGAAAATTACAAATTAAAAAATGTATGAAATTGATTCTAAACTAAAAAAATCAAATTTTGTCCCAATATCTGATCTAAAAGTTTCATTGTTTACATCCATAAAATATGTGCGGATTTTAGAGAGTTGCAGATTTCTGGTTTGCAGATTTGAGGGAGTCTACTGTATATTTTAGCATTTTTAGTTTAAACATAAAAAGTTTCATTGTATAATTTTTATTCTCTACTGTTTGATTTTTCTCTATATTTGATGTTTTTGTTTTAGGCTAATTATGTAAAACTAATGGAATTGCAGAGAGATTTATATGGGATTGATAATCTTACAAGTTGTAGAAGGGTATGTGATTTTAGATTTAAAATACTAAGTTACTTTATATCATTTTAAAAATATGTTCAAACATGAGTGCCATAATATAAGTAGTCACTTGTTATCTTGGTGATCGTAATCTGTAAAAATCATAGCATTATTGTTCCATTAGTCACATGGAGGATAATTTGTCCTAAAAGCATATGTACTTGCCATGTGATACTGCAAAATTGAAGAGAAATCTCATTATTATATTTAAGTAACTAATGAAAATATTACAGATGCTTATATTTAAAAGGTAAAAACTTAACAGTATTTGAGGGAGTCCGATAATCATATCGCTGTTGGGAAAAATACTGGTGGAAATGAAGAGATATTTTATGTCAAAAATAAGGACATTAGGATTATGGTAGCAAACACTTTTTTTATTTTATATAAAAGGAAATTATTGGGATGGTCTGGAGATAGAAATGCATGAATAATTTAGGCACAGGCTGTAAGGAAATCTTGAAAGTCAGCTAATCTCTCCAACCTCTTAACCTAGCTGCATCTCTGGAGCTAAGCCCAAACTACTCTATTAATGTGTTTGATGCAATTAACTCATTCTGTTCCGGAATTTCACACTATTGAAGAAGAGGCTGCTTGACGAATCAAACCAGCAACTGGACTGATCAACATGGGAAACCTGAAGTATATCTGAATCTTTTTATTGGTTGAATTCCGCAACTTATTTTATTTGTTTTCTGATTGGTCCATGTTTAATGTCTAAAAATGGAATGCTTCTGTTGCTACAATGAAAAAAATGTAATAAAAATAATAATAATGATTTGAAAACAAATTGTGATAAAAATTTCAAACAAGGATTAAAGATTTTCAGGTACCAAAACAAAAGTTGAAGTCAGCCGACAGAACTTAATTGATGAAAAAACTGTTGACTTGAGATTCGTTCTTTTTTTAATATATATGTGCCCGCCTGTTCTGTATGTATGTACGTTCGTGTGTAACGCAATAACTCATGATAAAAATATCCGATCCACTTCAATTTTGTATATAAGTATGTTCTGATAAGGCGCTTCCTTGATTAGTTTTTGGAGTTCATTTGATATGTATAAGAGGGGGAGCAGGGGGCTCATGCCCCTCCCCTTAATTGATATAAATGGGTTTTTCGTGCAGAATTATCAGTTTTCATTCAAAATTTAGATATAGGATCATTCTGATGAGGCGCCTCCATGATTGGTATTAGATGTTCATTGGATAAGTATAAACAGGGAATGGGGGTTCTAATGCCCCTCCCCTTAATTTATATAAATGGGTTTTCCATGCAGAATTATCAGATTTTGTTCAAATCTCTGAATAGTTTTGGAAGTTTAATGGTTAAGTATAAAAGAGGGGGATAACTCTTCTTAAATTATATAAATGGGTTTTTATTAAGAATTTTCTGATTTGCTTTGAATTTTGGATTCAGATTTTTTATATGATAAAGCATGTCCCTGTTTAGTTTAGGGGATTCAATGATTAAGTATAAAAAGAGGAAATGGGGAAAGCTTTTTCCCCTGCTTAATTTGTTTTTCGAACGGAATTAACCCTTAAAAATATAAGGTTGTAATGTACAATTAGTATGCATAGCCTGTGAGCTCAATGCCATCGGTTTAACTGGGCAATATTCTTTTTTTTTTTTTATGTAAACTTACTGCTTTTAAATGTAAATGAAAGTTAAAAATGTGTTTCAAATATTTTTTAATACACTTTTACAAATATTTTTAAAGCAAAATCGGATATTAGCCTTTTTTTTTTTTTTTTCAATGAATCACTCAGAGTCATTCATTTGTTTCTAGAATTTGAATTTCTTTTAAATGGCAATGATGACATGTTCATTCATGTTCATTTGTTTATATTGTTTATGATAGCTTATTTTTTAATTTGGAACTTAATATATTATAATTGGATACATGTTTTTAGGAAAATATGCCGAACAAACATTATTTCAAGTAGAAGAAATTATCATTGAGCTGTGATATGTTAGCATATGTTTTCCATTAAGCCTAACATGGCATTTAACTATGGTCGATTCACGCATCAGAAATGATTCATACTGGACTGGTTACTTACACATTTCTCCTTTCAGATTTTATTATAAGTAGATTTCATATTTTTTAAAGATTTGTTTTTAAAGTAAAGATAGCTTTCGTGTGATATCATTACTAATTAAAACTCTTTTTGCTAGTAATTTAAAATTTTGGTTAATAATTGGCATTATGTTAGGAGAAAAATACAATATATAGTATTGTATTGATGTATATATAGTATATACATCAATATACTATACTATTTAATAAGAAGCGTTATCAAATTCACATCTGAATGTTTTTTAGAAGAAATATTTATCTCTAAATTACTTACTTTTCATTTTATCTCTGCTGAATTCACCATACAATAAAAAGTTAAAAAATTTTGCAAACACAAAATGTTATTTGAGTTACTTATAAGGATACATTATTGTACATAATTTCAAAAAATTGGTATAGTATATTGAGAATAACCTGAACTCTTCTACTTCGGTTGAACTTTTGGAACAGTCTTACAGCATAGCCTCCTTCCACATTTTTAAGTATAATTTGTATCAGCCCATCTGGTATATATGACTCAGATTCTGATTTTTATCATTTTAACCTTGATTATGAGCATGAATATGCTTCAAAGTACTTGGTTTTAAATGTTCTTTTGTTATGAATCAAAAATATCTTTAAGTAATTTAAGCAGTATTTTATGTTTACAAAATTTTTAAACTTGAAAAATTATATGAAAATTTATTTTAAATTGGCGTTTGGAGTAATGAAATTGATAATGTATACTTTTTACTAGTGAAGTATTCTATTTGTGTCATTGCTTCTTAAATTTTGCTTGTTTTAAAGGAATTCTTAAGAGAAGGCTGTTTGCAGAAGCTATCAAGAAAGGGCTATCAAAACAGGATGTTTTTTCTGGTAATGATTAAATTATGTATGATAATTTTTGTATGTAATTTTTTATAGTAAAGAACATTATAGCTATTAAAGCTCCTACATTTAAAAATTTGCTCATCTTGGTTTTTTTTCCCATAATTTAGATGGATTTGATTTCAATCATAGAATGAAGTCTGCTTTATCTTCTTCTGAACCATTGTTTCATAGGTTTCATCAATAATTTCAATTTAAAAAAACACATTTTTTATGTTTTTAAAATAGAATATAATTTTTTTATGTGATGTAAAAGTTAATATTATTTCAGTGTATTAGCAAAAAAAAATAATAATAATAATAATTTTTATAAATTTGTTCATAAATATGTCTATAATGTCTGTTATGTGTTAAAAAAAAGGTTTTGAGGCTCTTTTGAACCTACAAGCTCATAAACATCTGCAGTTAATTTGTAGTCAGAAAGGCCTGATTAATATATAGTATATGGTCAAAAATCACTGGACACTTTTAGTTTTTTTCACTTTGTCGATTAGCTAAAGATATGCTTGTTAGATTCTGGAACTTCAGGAATGTAAAGAACATGTTTGATTTCATATTTCTCAATTAAGATTTGATCACAAGGACATTTAAAGAATCAACAAAAAATTAAAGAAAAAAAACATTTTGGATCATTCTATAAAATAAAATGTATGAAATAATTTGTTGATTTAGCACATGATTATGTGTTTATTGTACAATTTTAGTGTCCATTTATGTAAAATACCATGTATACCCACAAAAACCTAAATATCTTTTAAAAAATTGAAAAAAAATTAGTTTGTTTTTTGTTTATAGCATGTGTGGTTTTCAACCATATTTAAAACTAGCTTAAGAAAATTTGGCAAAATATAATACAAACAACATAGTATTAGAGATAAACACAAAATATTTACTAAAGAAAACATTGGCCAGCTTAATGCTTTAAGTTTTTATATTACAGGATGTACATGTACTAAATTATTTTATAAATAATTAATGTCTTCTTCAGTTATAAGCTAAAATATTCATCTAAAGCCTCACATGCAGCTTTCTCCCTTTCATTTCATCATTACTGAATCTTTTCCTAACATTAAAATCAACATGCTGACTCTAACATCTGTATCACATGACTGGACTTATGCACCTGTTCTGATACTGATATCTACTGATAATTAAAGCAGTCAGAATTTGATTAAGGATGTAATGGTGAGATATACAGGTATATATTCCATATACCTTCTGGGTTTCTTTCATCATATACCATCTGTTTCTCAAGAAAGCTAGAGTATATACATTCTTGGCTATATCCTCTGCTGAGAGAATGTACCCTCTGTTTTTCTTACCATTACACCATTGAATTTGAGATATAATGAATGGATTAAATGACCTCTACAGCTTGGCCATTCTGATAGCACACTTCTCTTAGTGACTGCTGGAGGGAGCAATAGGACTTCAGTAACTCAGAAAAAAAAAAAAAAAACAAGAACAACTCTTTGCTTAAACAATATAACTAAAGCAAAGCTCACAGAACTATGATTTCTTCATAAGGGGTATTGGTATATTAATCTTCAAAAGGTCCTATTTTAAAATTTGCCTTGAATAGTCAAGTGTTCAATTTTAAAAAAAAAGTTCATCAAAGCGTCACAATTAATCTTCTTTTTTAATAAAAGAGCACTGAATTTGTTGAAAAGTTAGAATTAATCTTAAATGAAGTATGTTAGACAGTCAAGGTTGAAGAATTAACAGTTTATCATTTAAAAAGCACATTCATTGTAACGGTTCTACTGTCATTAAATATTCTTACAAGATGTTTCTATTTAATCTTTTTTTCTCGTTCCTTTCTTTTTTTCTTCTTTGACATTTTCTTACCATCTTTGCCTCATTTTCTTCACTTTCATTACATTTCATAATCATAAGTGGATAAAGTCTCTTCATTTCTTTGGAATATAACTTCATCTTCAAAATCATGAGATTTGTCAGAATCAAGATCATACTTTACTTCAAAATCAGTAAAATTCTTCTCTTAGGATTTCATTAAATTTGACTTGAATTTTTCTTTTTCTTCTAGAGATTCTTCTCCATCATGTTTCATTTTTTTTCTTAACTTTGCGATTTCCATAATAATTTATTTCAGATTCATCTAGTGGCTTATAGTGATCTTTAAATTTCTTTAGTGATAGATTGGTTAATGATTTATCTAGCATGCCATACATCTCAACTTTCTGGGTAGATTTGTTATGTCATGATACTTCATTTCCAATTTGATTCTATTGATTGTTGGAACTTGGTGGTCTTTTTGGTGCTGTGTTTACTATCATTTGGTTTTTTGCCTTGCTTGCAGTTAGGTGGGGGGGGGGGTGATTTTATACATTTTACATTTTTTCCATTTTAACACTGAGGATGTGAATCCTTGAACTTGCGAAACGTATATGTATGTTTAGAAATTTTAATGATTGTGTGTTTTAAATGTTGTATTTTATTGATTTAGTTTCCCACATGAGATTTTTTATTAATTACATCTTCAAAGACGAGTCATTTTTTAACATTTTGACCTTCAAATGGAGCAATCATGTTCTGTATGTTAGGGAAATTAATTGAAGGTTTTACAAAATTATGTATGAGATGTTGCATAATTTCATATTTTATGCTACCAGAATCATTTCTTGCATTTTTTTTAGAAATAATTTGAGCATCATTAATTTTACTACTAAAATTGTTCTCAGTACTTTCATTTAACAACTCTGTTTCATTATCACTTTCTGCATGCAGTATATTTGATTTCAAAATATTTATATGAGAAAACCAAGCTGGAGAATTCAACACTGTTCTAGTGTTTTTCAAGAACTAAAGTATCAATGAAAAAGGAAAATTAAAAGAATCAAAAATGGCAATTTATAGAAATTTCCTTATCTAGCTGTTTTTATCAAGCAACTGAAATTCAGCTCTGAATATTCCTGGTTTCTGAATTTTCTCTATATTAGACTGTTTTTTATTATAATTTGTTGACGCAGTTTATTCAGTGTACAGTTGACTACCAATTCCTGAAATAAATAAAATTGGTATGCTTCATGCACACAGTGTTAAAAATTATTTTACAGAAATGTTCATATTTCATTGAATATGTTATAAATTTTTATTCAAATTGCATTATGTTTTTCTTATTTTAATTTGTAAAATTTTATGAATGAACATTAAATTTGGTTGAAAACCCTGCATGCTAATATATATATGTAACGACTTCGGGTGTTGTAGTCGTGGCATAATATTCCCTTAATTAGATTATAACGACTTCTTGGGTGTCATAAATCGTGGCATAAGAACTTGACTCGGGAGCTTCTTGTTGGTTCGAACTCTTTTTATTTGGTCGCACATCTTACAGATGGAACCGCGAGTCCGGTCGGAGATTGCCCGAGCCGTTTATGTGTATTATGGAGATTTACATTGCCGTAGGTTCTGCAGGCATCCTCAAATCTGCAAAATCTCTCGTTTTTCGCGCGTGTTCTTGCTAATATGTTAGGAATTGTCATATTTTCCAGCAGAGGGCAGAATTGTGAATTTGGGAGGAACATTTAATTTAATTTGTTCTTTAGCTTTTGATGGATATGTGGTCAGAGCCCGCACAATTCCCGGGTCGATGACGTATGAAGCCCTAACCACAAATGGATGCAAAAAGCGCTTAAATCATCAATTTTAATCTTAAGGAACGTTCAAAATTGATCTCTGAAAGTAATAAATGTTAGGCTGGGAAAGAAAGTTACCAGGGGCAAAATAGCTTTAAGCTTAAGAATTAAAGTTTAAAATATTAATTGGGAACTTTAAACTTTTGAATTTTAATTTTAAATTAAAGTTTTAGAAAGGGGTTAGTTTTTATCCTTTCATATATATATATATATATATATATATACTTTTATAAATACATCCAAAGTTATTCAGACAATACCATTAAATAAACCAATGAAACCAGTATTTTTACAATCATATTATTAAAAACAGTTGAAGTTTGAAGAGAAATAGAAGGCAGATTACCAAATTACTAAGAAATATATGGATAAATGGACATTATATAACCAGAGTAATTCATATATTACCATACAATAAAGCAATGAAACCAGTAATTTTAGAATCATCTTATTGAAAACAGTTGAAGTTTGAAGTGAAATAGAAGGCAGATTACCAAAATAATGAAAGATAAATGGATAAAAAGACAATAGAAGGCTTTTCTATTAAACTACTTCTTCAGGGGTGTATAGTTTAACAAAAAAGCAAAAACATCCAACCAGTTTCTGTTATGAGTCATGCTGAAAGCTAAGAATTCGACTCACAATACACCCGACTGGCTGGAAGCTATTCACATAACAAATTAGTAGAAAGATACTCATTGAAGAAAATAAAATCAATATGACAAAATAACAATAATATAATATTCCTTAAAAAAAGGGGGGGGGGGTACATATAATATAATATTTACCATAACCCAAATCCTAACAAGATTTGTAGTGCAAACAGATACAAACTACATGTGACTTACTAACAGTCAATGTTATGGTCATAGTATAAATCACATAGATAATAAAATAAAGTTGTAACAATAATTATAAAAATTAGTAGAACATATATTATACTATACAATTCATAATATATTTAGAAAAAAAATAAATGCTACTGTTAGAAGTATTATATTTTTATTTTTAATCAATTATTAATATTACTATATTAATTATTTAACTAGAATATATTACTACAACTTCTAGCAGAAAATTATTTTAGTGCTGCCATCTATAGGATTAATATATTAATTAAATTATATGCTTATGGTGCTGCCCTCTATTACAGGAAAAAAAATAAATTATTTAATAGCTAAGAATTTCCAAGAATAATTTCTATTCTAATATTTTACAAATAATTTCTTTAAGACAAATACAATAGACAACCATATCTTATCTCAATAACTTGATCATTTTTAAGTTATGCATATTAGTTTTTAGGTAAACATAAACTTTAATACTATGTGTAAAGTTAATTTTTTTGTTTAAATGTATAATAATTAACCATTGTGTATTATCCTGACAACACCGCCCTCCTCTGTAATCTAACATCTAACCCACCCAACCATCCTATTATTCATATTTTTTAATTTTCTGTATTTTTAATTTTTTTTTTGTATTATTTTTATTTTTTATAATTTTTTAAACATTTTTTACTATATATATATATATTTATATACTAGCAGGAGTGACCAAACTAAGCTCGGTCAAAATTAACTTTGTGTTCAGCTCAATATAGTATTTTTACTGTATCAGTCTCTGTATTATTGTTATAAAACATGTTAGTTATAATAATATTATTTACAAAAAAACAATCAATAAGAAAACTATGTATGTATGCACATGTTCATAAATTTTACATTATTTTTAAATTTACAACGAAAGGACATAAATTCAAATCAGTTTTTTAGCTAGACTCGTATTACCCAAAATGATCCACTAATCAAATTTCATCAAACATGTGACTTAGCTCAATAGTTTTTAGGTGATCAAAAACAGTAGAATATAAAATAGAATCAAAATCGTTTAAGCCATTTCTTATGTAAAATTAGCTTAACCTGCAATGAAGCCCGAAATCACCCACTAACTTAATTTTTTCTAACATGCGACTCAGCTCAATAGTCTTCTTGTGACAAAAAAAGTTTTGTTACAAATTTAGGTAAAATTGATTGAGTTGTTGTTATATATAATTAGAATGACCCTGACCCATTATGACCCAAAATGGCCCACTAATCGAATTTTCACGAGCATGTGTCCTAGCCCAATGGTTTCCTCTTTCCTGAAAATGATATAATACAAAGTATAGTTGAAATGGTGAAAGCCATTTTCTAGATAAAATTAGTATGACCCACAAATGACCCTTATAATTAAAATCTCTCGAACATGTGACCTAGCCCATTAATTTTTGGCATGCTGAATAATGTTTAGATACAAAATTTAGGTGTCACAAATGACATGCGTCGGTAAGTCGTAGTTTAATTTTTATTTATTCTTCTAGCTAAAATTTTAGGATTTTGTCAACGCGATTGTTAGTTTCAATTTATTATCTTTAATTTGATATATTTCCCAGTAATTTTCATTAATTCGTTCAATTTTTGTACTCCCGTGCCAACGATCGTAATTCTAGCTATTTTAAATTATCACACACTAAATTGTTCTCAATTGCGACATCGCCATGTTGGAGGAGGTCTTCCTCATGCTTTTCCCGTGCTTTCGTCTGTAGGCGTGCCGTACTGATGTCTTACTTGGCGGTCATTTATGCCGCTCTCATTCTCGGGTGTGTTTTTTTTCGTCCGTTGGTGCTGTCTCTCTCGCCAATTTTTTTCCGCTGCGTGTTCTCCGATCTGGAGCTCAGTAGTAGCGTTCTGGATTCTTAGGTGTTGGTGTGAGGCGCACCTGCCTCTATTTTGATTTTTTTTTATCTTAGATTATTTTAGTTTGTTTTTCTTTCAAGAGAAATGTTCCAATTTTTGTTATACTATTGAACAGCCATCGCCAATTAACTTTCCCCCCGTATTATCAATAAAAATCTTGCTTTTTTCTGGAGCTAAGTTGAGTATTATGTGTTCATCTACATTATGTAGTTTTTTGCGGATTCCTTTTTGTGTTCTCGTCCAAGAAAATTTCGAAGTAAGACTATTTTTTTCAATTATTTATTACTTATGAGGAACAATATATATAACCATATCGTCAACAGCAAATTTTTTTTGTGTGTGTGGATCTGGGACTTACATTAACGGTAACGGAATTGTTCTTTTTTTTATGAAGTCACAAAGATTCTCTTTCTTTGTCATACTACGAAGTTTTTTAGTTTTAGAACGATGTCCCACTTTGACAGATGATGCCTTGACCACTTCGCATGCTGGTACACATTATATTTTTTGGGTGATATTAAAAGTGTTAACTCTTTCTTGTTCTGTTTAAATAATAAGATAAAATGTGTGATACATCGTTATGGTATGATGTATTTGAAATAATTGAATAAGTAACGTGAATGATAAATAAAATCAGATAAAATTTAGAACAACTAGTGAATAGTAGTAGAAAATATATATATTATAATTAATATATATCATTTTTTTTATCTGTTAATTTGTGAACGGTTTAGAAAATTCTATGAAAATAAGTTGTATGAATAATTGTTACTGAAATAATTGATTGTGTTTAAAACATGTGTGCATAGTAGTATTTAATAAGATAAACAAAAAAAAAAAATTTTGAAATTTTTTGTGGAAGTTGACTTTATTTATATATATATGTGTTCTTTTGTTAGTCTATCATAAAAAAGTAATTCACCAATTATGCCTCCAAGAAGACCTAAAACTAGAGCTAGGGCTGATGCCCAGAGTGATGTTGGCAGTAGTGTAACATCAAATTCAACCATGCCGACTCTAACACCCCACATTCCCCCCACTCAGTCACCGGCTGTTAATAAAAAATCTAATCTGCCTAACTTTAAAATTCAACTGTTTGATGGCAGCCCTGATGAACTTAACTTTTTTATTAACCAAATCAAAGATTTTGCACGCATTCAAAATTGGTCGGATGATGTCATTTTAGCATACACCACATCTCATTTAGGAGGAAAGGCTCGACAATTAATAGCACAAAAACTTGAGTTTAGCCCATTTGAATCTTCACATCACCTTTTTGAGGAACTAAAATCACATTTTACGCAAACTTCAGTGGCATCACACATCATGCAATATGAAAATTTACAAATGCTACCAGATGAATCAATAAGTAATCTTAGTCACAGACCAGAATTCTTAACCCACAAAATTTACAACAATCTAACTGATTCTCAAGCACTTGATCAAATCCTATTTGTAAAGTTTTTACAAATTATTCCCCCGAATTATCGGTTGCTCATTCTTAAAAATAACATCACAAATTATAAACTGGCTCTAGAAAAAGCAAGGTTAGCACAGGACTGTGAGATACAGAATTCAGTATTATCAAATACTCCTGCAATCGAGGAAAAAGATAGTGTTTTGGCTTTAACGGAACAAGTGAACAGTTTACAAACAACAATCAATAAATTTTGTGAGAAAACCAAAGTCGATGAGCCCCAAAATGAACATACAAAGGATAAGTCTACAAACAATTCTCAACCTACTTTCAATTTTCGGAATAAACGAACACATAACAACTTTCATGGCAGAAGAGGTAACTTTCGAAGAGATAACTTTAAACACAGTCGTGGAAATCGGCACAACTTTCGCCATCCATACCGAAATCACAACTTCTGTAACATGCAGGCAACACAGTTAGAAAATGTTATGTGCCAATTATGCTTATGTGTCAGGCACTCTGCCTGTGAATGCAGAACTCCATCCATAAATTCTCAGTCTTCTAACTACAATGCAACTCCAGCAATAACTCACCCAAACTACTAATCAAGTCTTTGGATACTGGAGAGCAAAGTACTCGTACCACACACTCTCCAGAAAATCAGTTTCATAACATTCCAAATTCTAAAATTAAGGAAGAAATAATAGCCAATGTAAACATTACGGCACCTTCTATTCTTGTTATCCAAGTTCAACTTGCCAATGAAACAGCTCCTTTCCTAATTGATACCGGAAGTTCCATTTCTCTTTTATGCAAAAGTTTTTTTGATGCAAACAAACACAAGTTTAAATATCGAATACTATCCAGAAATATAAAAATATCCACTATCAATTCAGAGACTGAATTTAAAGGATGTGTAGAACTATCTTTCAAGATTGGTACTATGCATTTTAGACATCCACTTTATCTTTTTACCTTAAGACCATCATCAAAGTTCACTGGCCTTTTAGGATTTGATTTTGTAAGAAAATTTAACGTAATAATCTTTCCCGAAATGGAAGTCTTCAAAATTAAGGATAATTTTATATATTTTTCAAATAAGTCAGCAAGTCAAAATTTCACTATGTCGAACCATCTTGAAAACAAAATAAAAAGTAAAATAAAATCTCAAAAGAAACCCTCAGACGTTGATTTTAATAAGTTGCTTAATGTACCACCATTTGTCCCAAAATAAAAGGTCCCTATCATCATAACTCAAAATTTACCAGTGACACTTGTACAGAAAGTAACCATTCAGCCATCAGAAGCTGCTTACATCAGGGTACGGACTTTCCTAGACAATTCCTTCGTGAACAAAGATTTAATTTTGACTCCTGTAGACAAATACAAAGTAAATGTCCACGATTCCATCCATTCATTTAAAACTCCAGCACGGGACTCTGGGGCGCTACTCCCTGAAAATGACACTAACAATTGTGACACTAATGAACAACAATTTTATATTTTTTTAGACAACCAGTCTGAACATATTTTGCATATCAACAAAAACACAATGATCGGCCAAATCAACCTAAATGAAGTATTTAAGCCCGCCTTCAAAGAAAAGTTGGAAATACCCGTTGATATGCCACCTCCTACATCAGAAGAATATATAAATTTAATCCAAAATCTGCCTTATTTATTTCTTACTAATCTTAATAAAAAATTAATACTGTAGCTTATCTCTTCCCCCAACTTCCTAAATATTCATTTCATCCTTAGCTCTGTCCATCTCCCCACCCTACCTCCAGCTTACATATATGTTTAAAATATTTTAAAATATTTTTTTAGTATCAAAAAGTGATCTGTTCTAATTGTTTTTGTTCAGTAGCAAAAAATTATCAATCATATAAATTATCTCTTTTACCTCCCAAATTTTTCTTCTCCCTTTGCCTCCAGCAGGCAGAATTTTAAATCTTAAAAGTCCTTTATTTACAAAAAATATTCTGCAATATTCTTTGTTCATTAATAAACTTAAAGTAATCTAAATTACCATCTAACATACCATAATTCACTTTTCCTACTAAGATATAAAGTAGTTTAATTTTTTTAAGTTTATTTTTTACACTAAAAAATCTTTTCTATTTATTGTTCTTTAATTGCAATAAATCATCAATCATGTAACTTATCCCTTTTTCCTGCTCAAGCATACAGATTGTCAAAGATTTAAAAATCTTATTAAAGAAAATTGCTTCATTCATTGTTTACTAATTAAAATAAATATAAAACCATATAAATTACCCCCTAACATACTATAGTTTACACATCCCCCTTTTGCAACTTTCCACATGCAAGATATTTGTATGCAAGGAAGAAAGAGAAAGAAACATAAAATGTAGTTTGTTAGATTTTAAACTTATATAAATCTAAAATCTGTAAACTATTTTTCTTTAACATAAAAAAAAAATTCTTCAGCTTTACTTGTTGCTCTGTTGTGACAATAAATAAATAATCAATGATAAGAATTATCTCCCATATCCTGAAATTTCTATATCTCTGCCTTTCTTTTTTCCTGCATGCAAAATTTGAAATCTCAAATTTCTCTATTTAAAAAGGAAAAGTACCATATTTATTGATGTCTATGATGACACCCAAATTTTCTGTTGTAGAACATTGTTTAAAATCTTTAAAACTTTATTTAGAAAAGATATTTGAAAAAGTGCCAAGAAAAAAAGTGCACTAAATTCTAATGCACTTTGTGAGTACACCAGAATAGGGATGGTTTCTGCCACCCAAACAACCAAGCAGTTGAAACTTGTCATATGCTCATATTCTATAATGTATTTGTACTTTCTTATTACTATTTTTAACTATTTTGCAATCTAAGTTTTCAGTTATTCTGTTAAAGGTAGCTAACATGCTCATGTTTTATTAAAAGTGGAAAGTATAGAATAATAATAGAGTTGTAGAGATTTTTAAAATGAATTAATAGAGATTTTATTAATTATAATCAGAAGAGATGTATTACCTGTAGAACATTCTTTGTTGACGGTGTCTTGCATACTTATGTTGTACCTTTTCTGGTATCAGAATATTGATTTTGGAATCATTGATTTCTTGAAAACTATTTAAGACTTGTTTGACGATTATATAGCTTTTAATGAAGATATATTTATGCAAATAAAGAGGATTAGCTGGGGTTTGAGAGAGATTTAATAGCATAACAATAGAATTGAGATTTTTTTAACATCCTTTAGAATCAAAACATTTTGTTCTAACAAGTCTGCAGTCAACAATCTGGAGTATAAGAATACAATCTAAAAAGATGAATTACAGATGATTTAAATGCAAAATATATATATGAAAAAACATATTAGGAATTTTAAATTACAAATTAGTTAGAAATAGTAAGATATAATAATTAATTAAAGTCAATAATAGTCTCGTTTTGTCAGGATCAAATGTTTGGTGCTGCCATCTCGTATCTTTTTTTCTGTACTAATAACTAGTGTCATTTTTCAAGACTTATCAAGAGTCTATTTATAAAAAATGAAATCTGCAAAACTTAACCTCCTTAATCTGAGACACATATCACATGGAACTGCAAAAATTAGCTTAAAATTACTATAAAACATCTCTAAACTTGTATCAGTCTCTAAATGAATGCTTATGATATGCAAACATTCATTTTAAAAGCCTGGAAGTAGTTTTAATAATTCTAGAACCATTTAGATTAATTTAAAAGTAGTTCTTCGGTGTCTCCTCCGAGTGACATTAAGACTGAGGAGAATAATGATTCACATCTAAGTTTTGGACCTTGAAAAAGATCAAAATGTATCCAGTTAAACTGAGTAGATTTATGGGTAATTAACTCAGTATTTAATTGTTGAAAAGAATTTACATTAACCTATAAACAGTGATTTTTTTTTTTTAGGTAGTAATTAACTGCTAGTAATAACACACATTAATAACGAACATTGAAAAATTAAAAACATCACCTAGTTTACTGAATTATTGAAGCGTGTGCTTTTAATTTTAATCTGGAAGAGTTATTAAGTCATGAATAACACATGAGTTATTTTTATTATAACATTTTTTTTAAATATTGCAATCATAATTTAAATACTGCAATGATCATGATTTTTGCTTATTATCTCTTTGAGAGTTGTTTTGACTTTCACTATTGATTGGAAATTCTTCAAGTATAAGATGAATTGCAGATGTGGCTAAAAAGGATGAAAATGTTTATCTGTGTATGAATAAAAGAGAACAGTGGTAAAAATACTGCAAAATACTAGCTAAAATGTATGGTAACATCATGGTAAAAATTGCTACTGGAATCCAGTGTCTTCTATTTTCTGTATTTATTTAATATTGAAACGATGTGTGGTTTTGTCATCTGTAAATATAGATGTCATCAATGTTCTATTAAAATTATTTTGATAGATTTCTGTTTTTTCAACTAATCAGCACAATATACACTGTTGTAAGTACTCTATTTATTTTAACTACTTAAAAGATATTTATGAAATGATATATAGATGTTTAATTTATACACTTAGCTATTTAAAGCAATATCAACCTAAGTTAATTTGACTCTGTTGCAAATCAAAGGAAAGGGATTTGGTTTTTATTGTTAAATGTATGTGAATGTAAATTTCATCCCTACTAAAAATTGAAATACTCACAAATTAACAATAGTATATATTTTTAGATGCAAATTACAAGCTAAATATTTCACAAGAAAAGTAATTATTTAAATTTTTTATCTGCAAGATTTATGGTCCTGTAAACATTTCAGACAGCTTTGTATGATATTTGCTTAAAATTGTTGTTAATGTTAAACATACAAGAGATTATTGAAAATAAAGCAGAATAATATAAAAATCAGTAGTTCATACCTTAATATTTATCCAGCAACATCTAATTGAAAAAGTGTACTTTATAGTGAAGACTTACAAATCTATAAATCTTCAAAAAAAAAAAAAAATATCCTAATGGCTACTTTTTTATGTATAAGGTAATTCTAAATAACTGTTTGATAATATTCATAAATATCATGAAAACAAAACTCATCAATAATACCATAGGAATATGCTATCACAAGTCACTTATTCAGCCAAAAATACAGGTTATTCAATCGTAACTGAAGTCAAGTGTCTTTTAAATATCCTTGAATAAGTCAAGGTATTGTAAATCAAATTTGAAAGAAGACTTTTTTTGTTCTATTTTAAAGGTTTGTGAAAAAGGCTTGAAAAGCACAGTAACTCGAACATTCATACTGTATGCACTGGCAATCACATTCAAAATCTGGTTCATAGGTTTTGTGCTGTTTAGGCATAGATAATGGGCCTTTTTGCACTTGTGTATTATCATATTTCACACAAAGTAAGGTAATCTGAAATATCCCTGTATTTGCTACTGAATAAATGGATTACAACTCTTTGTTCTTACATGTATCTTTTAAGACAGCTTCCACTGCTTTTTTCTTTCTTAAAACATTGAATTGTTTTGAAAGAATATAATTTAATTCTAAATCATTAGTCACTTAAATGTAATATAAAGCAAATTAAAGAATTATGTCATCTTAATTTCAAGCTTTATCTGAAATAATTTTCAATTTATAAGGAAAACAGGACATTTAACTTTTTGAAATGAGATTTTAAGTGCAGGGATATGTTTAGGAAATAATTGGATCACTTAAAGGATCCTTCACAAAAATTTCATTTCAAAACAGTATCCTTCACAAAATTTTTCATGTCAAAACAGTATCCTTCACAAAATTTTTCATGTTAAAACAGGATCCTTCATAAATTTTTTCATTTCAGGACAAGATCCTTTACAAAATTTTTTGTTTTAAAAATAAGCCTTTGGTAAAAACATTTTCAGTTCTAAACTAAACTTTTCACAAATTTAATCATTAAAAAGTAAAATCTGACCCGTCATTTTTATATATGTAAAGAAAATACATATTTTACTTACTTCTTTAAAATATATATAAAAAAGAAAATAAATGTAACAAGCATTTCAAATTCAGGAAATTAGGACTCAATTTTTCACAAATGTATAAAAGCTGTTCACAATTTCATTTAAACAGGACCCTGGGAGAAAAGTCTGGACAGACCCCTGAAGTGTATATATGTTTTTATCTATCTATCTATCTATCTATTTATCTAATTGAATTTTTCTTTTTAAGTTTTCAGATGTCCTTCTTTATACAAGCAGAGCACCAACAGCTCAGTTGCAGTTTAAAGTTCATGGTCAATTGCCTTTGCAAGGAGTAATGACAGAGGAAACAGAACCAAAAATGGGTGTTACCAATTGCTTTACAATTTATGGTGGAAACAGAGCTTTGATGGTTGCTGCTAGGTACTCAAAAAGTATTTATATATTGATTTTACATGGTGATTGGGTTATCATCCAAATTATTTTAACTCTTTATTACCATGGATTTTTTTTCTTAAATATTTTGTAACAGATACAAACTTTAGTGAAGTCAGAATTATGTAATAAATTCTGACTATATTATTTACTTAATTTTCTAGTCCCAGATTTTTGGTGCAGCATGTCCTGGAGGGATCTTGTGCCATAAAAATTTATACAACCAACCAACCAACTAGCCTCAGATTTTATCAGGCATGAAAGAGTTCTTCCTAAAGGAGGAATTCCACCTTTTTAAAAGCAAATTTGGACATTCTCTGGATTGATGCAAAAATGGAAAGAAAATTTTAGAAGGATAATGGAGGGGGGGGGGGGGTGCCTGAAAAAATTAGTAATCTGATATTTTGTCAATTCAAATCCTTAGTTTATTCTTGAATTGTTGTGCAAAAGAGACATAAAATGAAGGGCGAGCTTATATCATATAAGCATCTGAAATCATGTCAAATGAAGATGTTCAAAATGTCTTTCAAGAATGATTTTTTTCTTCTTCCAAAGTGAAAGGAAGTTTCTTTTTGGAATAGAATTTTTTGTACTATTTATACAATACTTTAGAGTATTTTCTGTGATATCTTTTTCGAGATGACTTTGTGAAGCCCAAATCAATATATGTAGCAAGGAGATTGATACTTGAAAACAAAAATGGGGGGTAGATTGAATAGCTAAACCATTCAGAATAACATTTGTTTTGGAAGATTGACTATAATTCACACAAGTTGATCAGATATATTTGGATTTACACCTTTAGCATTGTTAATACTTTTCAAGTTATTGGAAAAAACATTGCAGTCATATGTTCAGTTACATTTAATTTGATTATATAATATATGTAGCTCTTAAAGTTAAAATGACACTTAAATTATGAGTTCAGCGCCACTGTATAGATGAAGAAATTTTTCCACCTTTTTTCTTCATTTTCCACTTTCATACCTGTTTTATATGACCATGCCAATATCTTTCAACCAATGATACCAATACTTCAAGCACCTACCCTCTCAGACGTCTGCAACCAAAATTTCTAACCAAAAGACCTGTTCTACAGCATCTACTCAAGCCTAATTAGGATATATTTATCTGAAAATGTAACAAAATAGAAGTTTGATCAAATTCCATGCACTATCTTTTATCTCAAATCTTGTTTTTGAGATATACCTATCGTGAAAATAATAAAAAATACAGGATAGCAGCACCACCTGTTACAAAACATATTACAAATAATTTTTGCAAAACATCATTTATACAAAAACCTAATCAGCTGCATCTTAAGTCAAGGTCAAGCAGAATACGAAGTTTGATGAAATTTTTGCTACTTGCTTATCATGGTGTATAGAAGTGATTGTAGAAAATATCTAACAAAAGAAGATGGATTGAAAGTTTTTGAAATAAAGTTTTTATTACCATACTAGGATTTGGAACATTTTTCTTTCTTTTCTTTTTTTTTTCTGATGATAATTCTAGTTCAGATACTGACCTAATGAAGAATTTCATATCAAAACTATATCCAGTTTATCAAACAAAGACTGGATGGTTCCTGAAGGAACAAGTGATTTTCATTCATCTGATAGTGTATTCACAAAACACCAAATGAAAATAATAATTTAGATCAAGAAATTTATTCATTGTCTGTTTTTAGTAGTTTCTAGAAATGAAATCAGTGGCAGAAGTCAAGCTCAAGAAAGTAATCAAGGTCTACCAACCAGAATTAGAGAATGTGGAAGATGTACCCAATGTGAGAAAAATCGGAAAGATAAAGAAACATCAAACAATGTTTAAATTTGAAAAATAGGAAATATTTTGGCAAATTTAGTAGGGAGACTATCTTACAAGAAGTAACTGGAACCAACTTTGCATGCAGAAAGAAAAACAGTTGATAGTAGTGCATGGAGAATATTTATCAATGAAAAAAAAGTCACATTCAACAGTTCGCTGAAGAAGAGGTACATAAAAAATCCCAAAATCCAAATAAATCTTTGTCACTCTATGAGTTAGATGTTTTCATATCACTGCTGTATACTCATGGTTCTTTGGCTGCAAAAAATCTTTTAGTTTTGAGTTTATGGTCAAAACCTTGGGGTTCAACGTTCTTCATTGAGACAATAGCCAGGGATAAGTTCTTGGAAATTATGAAGTAAAAGATTAGGCAGGCCCGTACTAGAATAATACAAAAATAATTTAGGAGAGAGAATACGTGATTTTTGAGGGTGAATGCTTTATTATTTTGTAGTCATCAAATTAATATATTTCTTATTGTATTTACTTGACTCAACAAAGAAGATTTTTTAATATTTATGTTTTATGTATGTATAATCTGTATTTTGTGTATGAAAGCAGATTTATTTAACTGTTTATTTATTTTGGATTGTATTAAATTTATAAAACTAAAATTTCTTTAGTTGCTTTCTGATTTTTTTGTTTCCTTTGCTTAAATAGAAAAAAAAAATATTTTTTAAAATATAAATTAATGTTTATTTAATATATATCTGTAAATTTGTGCTACATATATTTATTTATATATTTATATTATCCTTTTTGGTTTTATTATAAATAGCTCTGCAGAAGAGAGGGAAAAGTGGCTGAAAGATTTAAATGAAACAATATTAAATGCAAAGGAACCAAAAGATGAAACTATATTTTATTCTAGTCTTCGTTCTTGTAGTAAGTATTTGTTGTTTATTACCATACTATTTAGAGAGGATTTGGAACATTTTTCTTTCTTTTCTTTTCCTTTTTTTTTTTTTTTTTTTTTTGTTCATTTTTTTGCTACAAAATTATAAACTGTTCTATTTTCCGACAATTTTCATCAGTGTAAAGGGATGACAAGAATAGATGCCAATATTGACTGATTTTGATAAGAGACATCCAATTTTTGTCCTCTTTACTCTGTATAATACAGATTTCCTAAATTTTTGATGTTTTTTAGAAAATAAATAAATAAACTTTATGTGTGATCTATCAATGAAAGCCATGTCATGAGTTGCTATGTTCAATCCTTTTCTATTTACTTAGCATTCATGTCATACTTATTCCAGTATAATCTTATTAACAAAAAAATAATTAAGCAGTACAGTATTTTAGGTATATAAATTTTATTTTATTGTTATAATATGTATCTTTTTATTACTACAATATGAATTGGTTGGTAAAGTTCATTAACAAATCCTTCACTTTGCTGTATTTTGATCAAATTAGGTCAGACACTGAGACTGGAGAACAGATTTGCTCTGTTAGTGTTTATTCTTTTGTCTTAGCAATATATTAACAAATATATAACTGCATTTTCCTCTTTTTTCCTATCTCTTTAAATCTTCACACATTTTTCACTTTTTTTTAAATGCTTACTGTTTTCATCACTGGAAAAAACCAAAATGTTTGTGATTTGTAATATTTGTCCCTCTAGCTTAGCTAAGAGTTTCAATATAATAAACATAAAATTTAAATAAACTATAAACTTAAATTAAAAGAAAAATTTATTATAACTATACTAAAATCAGTGTAATATCACCTCTTGTGATAATAATAAAATTTAAGTAATAAAAATAGTTACTGTAGTTTATGCTGAAATAAAGCTTAGTAATAAAAATAGATGAAAAATATAATTTGCAAAATTTAAGACTAGTTATAATTAGGCTAAGAATAAGTATGCTTTATCTTTCTTCTGTTAGAAACAAGTTCAGACTGATATTTCCCAACACTATAATGCTGAATAAGAGAAAGGTTTGCATAAAAGCAAGAATTTAGTCAAAAGATCATGAAAAAGTGCAAATTTTGTCAAAATATTGCAAAAAACATGCAAATTTTCTCACAAGGTCATGAAAAATGTGCAAATTTCATCAAGAGATTGAGAAAAAACGTGCAAATTTCATCAAGAGATTGAGAAAAAACGTGCAAATTTCATCAAGAGATCACAAAAGATTTGCAAATTTCTTTGAGATCACAAAAATTGAAAGTTTCGTCAAGAGATCGCTAAAAACATGCGAATTTCATCAATAGGTTGAAAAAAGAACGCAAATTTCATCAAGAGATCACAAAAAACACACAAATTTTCTCAGAAAATGTGCAAATTTCATCACACAATGGCAGAAAACATGCTAATTTTGTCAAAAGATCTTTAAAAAGTGTGAATTTTGTCAAAAGGTTGTGAAAAAAAGTGAATGAACTAACTTTTGAAAATTCAGGTTTACCCAACCCCCCCCCCCCCCCTCTTGAACTCTGGTTACTGGTAACTTTTATTTAAACATGGCAGTTCTGTGTAGGAAGCAAATTTATGTTAATGAAATAACATTTTTTTTTAAGTTACAATATTTAAAGTTTTATACAACTCTTCATTGCATTTCTAGACATAGAATTGGTCAGCTAGAAAATTGTTGAAGTTTCTTTTATTTCACCAAGATCATTATAGAAAACTGTTCTGTTGTATCTTTAAAATTAACCAAATTATGGCAATTGAAAAAAGCTGACTAGCACTACTTCTTTACAACATTTAAAATGTTATTTCATCAATAAAAATTGCTATCATTCACAAAGGGATGATAGCATTTTTTTTGAGTAAAAATATTTTAACTAGTGTAAAATAATTGTATTCAACCCAATAATTGGTACATCTAAATAAAGCATTATGCAGGCAGAGATAATGTAAAAAAATTAGTTTTAAATCCCCCAAAACATAATGTCAAAAACACAATTCACGAAACATACTTGAACTGCTTTCTGTAATATGTAAGTGATCATTTAGCTTATAGTGCTTCTGTAGATATTCTGGAGTTCTTCACCACATACATTATTACAAGCATCAATTATCTTTTGTTTAAGATAATTAGCATATGTTTTATTATCTGTGTTTTATTTTACTAGTATCTCAGATTTGAATTTGATATATTGTTCCTATTTGCAGTGATAAATTTTTAATCTTTCACTATTCAATATTAATCATATCGTCATGCATTTTTGGGGGTCATGGTCTTGTTTCAGCAAACAAACAAACAAACAAAAAAAAAGATACTTAATTTACCAATTTTATCCAGGATAATCATACAAAAATTTTTAAAAAGTCTAACAGTTTGAAAATTAATAGCTGGATTATTTAAGTAATTTAAACCTATTTTCTACCCTTTTTTTTAATTTCATTGATAATGTTTTATTGATGCAGTTTACATTGTTTACTTCTCTCCAACTGGTAAATGTTCAATCATTTTTCTACTTTTATAAGACATCTTGTTTTAAACTTTAAATGAAGTAAAAAAGAATGGATATAACAGAAACGGTATTTTTTATGGCTGTGTTGAACAAAATAAAAAATGAAAGTTTACTCATCTCATTTGTGAACTTGTCTCAAATTATGTTACATATTTAGAGTGTTCAACAAAATAATCTCTCCTTCTATTTATAAGCTAAAATTCCCCCATGAGATGTTTTCTTTCAGCTAATGACCTTTTTTGTCAACCCATTTTTGTTGGAATGAATAACCACTTTCCAACAAAGTTGAAAAGTGCTTATGCATTCAGTTTGTCTGTCCATCTGTCTGTAATCTAACTCCTGTAATTATACTCGGATTGCCCTGAAATTTTTTGACGCTATTGATGCTTACGCTAGCACGAACCCTATTTCAAATGAAGTTTCTAGTATGATTAGTTTATTTACAGGGATAGTCAAAAGTTTACCATTATATTATGGCCTATCGTAAAAAATAGTTTCAAATGTATTTTAAAGATATTACACCCTGTCAGACATATTCAAATTTATATGCATTTACAAAGTACATTCAAATATGCATTCTGTAAAATATGCAATGAAAAAAATAGCTGTTATTTTCTTACAGGGCCACACCAAAGAATTCTATTACATAATGGTAAAGGGGGAAATTATATGTGACATATTTTATTTATATTAAACTATTTTATAAAAAAATAAAATTGATAAATGTCGCTGAGACTTAATCGAAATTGTACGATATAGTCATGCATAATACGAAGTGCATACAAGGACACATAAAATATTTCAAATAGTACATTCTTTCTAAAATAATATATATGTATCGGATGACGACTGATGGATGGATGGATGAATTTCATTTTAATTATGATATGCGCTTTAAAGTGTCACTAAATTTATGCATATTATATGGTGTATTTAAATGCTATAGTTGATATACAGGGCTACGCAAAAGAGCTTGAAAACGTTACTGAATATGAGCGTAAACTACTTAAAGGAAGTTTTTAAATAACTTATGTATTTTTATGCTAAACTACATTCAATTTACTAAGAATGTTTTGTAGAATATAGATAAAAGGATATGAAGGACTGCGCAAAGTATTGGATACATGGACGCCTGTGAATGATAATTTATGAGAATATGATTTTAGTAGTTTTAACACTTTACCGACCGGCCGTCGATTAATCGACGTTTGCTCCCCAGCGCTTACCGATTGGCCGTTGATTATTCAACGTTTGCTCCCCAGCGCTTACCGACCGGTCGTCGATTAATCGACTTTTGATCTTTCTGTTAGATTTGGTTAGGTTAGATTGAGAAGTAGCAAGCAGCAAGCATTTTGCATTCTTTATTCAGATAATAGGTGTTTTTTATAAGCTTTAGCCCTTAGAAGTGAATGGAAAGGATAGTCTCGGAGAGTTTTTATCTTGATGACCTGTCAGATTGTCTTGACTGCCGTTCTGCAAGTAGTACTGATGACGAAAGTGATAGCAGTAGCACTGATGACGAAAGCGATAGCAGTAGTACTGCAACGTCCTGTTACACAAAAATGACTGTTTCGAGCGCTATCATAGTTTTAAAAAAATTAAACAACTTCTTTTTTCGACAAATATTGTTATATGGATTATGGTATATTTTATGTAAATAATAAACTGAAAACGATTGTAATAGATAAAATAAATATTGTTTAGCGCTAATATGATTAAAGTAAAAGATTTTATTAAATTTCGTTACCCTAGAATAACACGAAGCGTACAATTTTACCAGAGTTTAAGAAAAGCCGTGCATCAGTCTAGGCGGAAACTAAGCCGGTGTCTCAGATGAACTGCGGCTGACCGGGTAGTGAAAGGGCATAATATGTTCGAACTGCTGCCGGTCGGTAAAGTGTTAAGAGAGTTTTAGTTTAAAATAAATTTTGCTAAATACCAGCATGTAATAAGGTACTGTGAAACAACAGGACTGAACAAAAGTATTCAAGTATGTTTCCATCTATTAGTGTAAATTTTTGAAAGATAAATTCAAATCTGCTTGGCATTTTCTTGCTATACTAAATTTCTCCATTACATAGTACATCAACCGACAGATCAAATACTGGGTTGTTCAGAAGTTATTGGAATGCATGTTTAGCTATAGAAAATAACCTTATTTTCCTAAATAATGAAGTTTTGTTAAATTTTTTGGAAGTGTTGAAAAGTGCTTTATAATCTATGCTTAACGCATGATCTTTCTTACTTGTTTGTTATTTACCTGCTTTTCTTACATTTGAAGCTTATTTGAAGTGGTTAAAAATTTTTGCCACAGTGAGTGTTGCTTGCCCGATAAGCCACATTTTGTGATAACATTGAAATTATAATAATTTATTTTATACTTTTATGTTTTTCCTTGTAGAAAATATCTATTGCAAATAATATATATTATTGTTTATTTTAATTTTTATATATTTTTAAAAAATAAAAATTTTGCCTGAATACTGAGTATCTTATGCAAAAAATATAAGTAGCTTAAATGCTGGAAACTTGTGTGTCAAGTAATCTCAAATATCATAAATAACATTAATGATTTAGTGTATAATGACATATTAAGCTGCTTCTGTTTTGTTTTCTTATGCCTAGTTAGACTTTGTATCTTTAAAATAGATCTATTGTTTTTGTACATGAACTTTCTTTGCAATTAGGCTCATCAGATGAATTACTTGAACAAGGAGATGGATTTCGTAGCTCTGAAATTATGACTGCCAGCAGCGGATCAACAAAGCCTTACCAACATCGTTCTAATACAACCGTTCATGTTTGTTGGCATCGTAATACTAGTGTTGGTAGAGAAGATTATAAAAAAGCTTTGCTGGTACTTATATACTGTATTAATTATGTTATATTTTTATTGAAAGCTTACAATTAACGTATTTTTATTATTAAAACTGAAAAATTGAAAACTTCTGGCATACTAAAGTGTTTCTGAATGATTTTTTAAAAAAGTATTATTATTATTTTTTTATTTAATCAAACATTTTGCTATTCCTTCATAAACAGACTGAATACTTCAAAAGTAAATTATTTACTTAAAAAATAATAGTTTAAGATTACTTTTTTTAATGAATCTTAAATATTTAATGTAAATAAAAAATAATTTTTTTTTCAGTAAGTGCTACTCTACTTATTATATAGGGAAATATGTACTTTAATACTTATACTTTAATATAGGAAAAAATTTTGCTTCATTTTAAAAATCTCGTTACTAATAACATAGTAAAACTATTGTTAATAGTGCATTACTTAGCAAATCTAAAGATATAACATTTGAATTTTTAGTTGTTATACCTGCTGTTTGTCACTTGTTAGGGAATGTAATACATGTCACTGCATGTCTCTTGTGACTTTTGTTTGAAATATCATGGGAATTGTATTTCTCATGAAATTAAATAAGTTGTAAAGGTTTCAAAGTAAAATTCTAAGTCAAGATTTTACACATTCTATTGAATTTTTTTCAAAATTAATCTTATTTGATTATAAGAGATATTGTTTGTTGATTGGATTGTACATTTTAAATCAGTATGGCTAATGATGTACTTTGTTATTATTATTGTTATTTGATTTTAAGATTATGGTAAATAAAGCCCAGTTTAATCCCTTTATCCTTCATCAATTATTCATAATTTATCTAGATTATATATAACCCTGTAAATTAAGCTGAAGTCCAATTTACAGAAAAATAAAAATTAAAAGCATTAATAAGAAATAGAATTTAGGATATTTTTCATACATCAATATATTTTCAGTTCATCACACATAAAATATATCAGATGATTCAATTTAAGGAATGAACTGAAATATGTCAATGTATATGACTTGAAACTTTCAGAATACTAAGCTTTAAAAAAGACAGACTATTTCTATTTTATTCTAGTACATTTTAATCTAATACGATAAAACTGATTTCTAATGACAAGAACTGCTTAACTTTCTAAGGGTCTTCATAAATTAAAATAACAATACTTAAACTGGTGCTATTTTAAATTAGTAAGGATTTTAAATCATGGAAGTGTGAAATTTATCACATTTAATATAAACACATATTTGAAATTTAACACATGCTTAATATACAAAATACATAATATTACAGATAAAAAATCTATTAAATCTATCAAAATTAGATATTTCACTTTTGGAATTAAATAGTTTTAAAATTTTATCTTCTATAAAATACACTGACGGAAAAAAAAATCCCAACACCAAGAAAAACTTATTGTAGAGTAATGAAATTTGGACAGTGCATTTGTCCAGTTAACATGTTTAATTGATTAGATTTTCGAGATCATAGGTTAATTTAAGATCAATAAAATGCATCTCAAAGGTGAAATGCCATTACATTAATAGTCACTATAACCTCCAGAATTTCGAATGCAAGCCTGCACATGTGTATGCATGGTGTCATACAGGTGCTGAATGTCACTTTGTGGTATGGAGTTTCATGCTTGTTGTATAAGCTGTCTCAATACATGATGTTCTATGCTGGCTGGGGATAACACGAGTTCTCATCCAATGATATCCCATACGCGCTCAATGGGAGACAGATCTGGTGATCTCGCTGGCCAAGGTAACATGTCGGCACTCTATAGTGCGTGTTGTGTTACAACAGCGGCATGAGGGCAAGCATTATCCTGCTGGAAATCTCCCCTTGAATGCTTTTCTTGAATGGCAGCACTACAGGCTGAATTACCACACTGACGTACACATTTGCACTCAGTGTGCTTAGGAGAACCACGAGAGTGCTTCTGCTGTCATAGGAAATTGCTCCCTAGAGCAAGACCCCAGATTGTAGGTCCAGTGTGTTTAGGCCGCAGACAGTTTGGTTGCAGATGTTCCCCTGGCCTCCTTCTGACCAGCACATGGCCATCATTGGCACCAAGGCAGAACCTGCTTTCATCAGAAAACACAACAAATCTCCACTCCATCCTCCATTGAGCTCTAGCTTGACACCATTGAGGTCGCAAATGGCAATGACTTAGAGTCAGTGGAATGCATGCCTTGCATCGAGCTGTCCTTGAAGTAACCGATTTCTAACAGTTCATTGTGTCACTGTGGTACCAACTGCAGCTCGAATTTCTGTCGCAGACGCAGTACGGTGCACCACAGCCATATGCCGAATACGACAGTTTTCCCTCTCAGTAGTGCAATGTGTTCACCCGGAACCTAATCTTCTTGTGGCAGTACCATCCCTTGACCACTACTCCCAACAATCATGCACAGTGGATACATTCCGTCCAAGTCTTTCGGCAAAATCGCGGAAAGAAAATCCACTTTCTCGTAGCCCTACTTTATGAGCTCTTTCCAATTCAGGAGCTGATGATAATAGCTTCTTCATCTTCTTAAAGGCATTCATGATCAACCTCAACTCAATTTGTCAAATTTTGAAGATAAATAATACTCACGAACTTTACAGCACGCATTTAAAGCAAACCTGATTTTAAAGTTGTGAGTGGCGCTACTAGCGTCACACTTATGTGCGAAGCATGAAATTTAAATCAATGTCATCTTTCAGATGTATAAACACGCCTATAAAATTTCGTTTAGCTAACACAAGTCTTTCTTGGTGTTGGGATTTTTTTTCCGTCAGTGTATTATAAGGATTGGCAATATCATTACGTTCATTGTCATCACTTTGTTCGCCATAACTCTCTTCAAGCTTCAATTCTAGAAACAATTCATTAGTGCTGATGTCTCTGAATCATGATATGATAATTTAGTTTTCACTTTTTCCAGGAATCAGAAACCCATTCTGCTACTACCTCGTATATAGCTTTCCTGATATCGTGAAATGTAAATATATAGTTTTTAGTGATAGAATGTGTTCCATTGCATATCCATTCTTCCCAATGTTTACACATTTTGCATTTAAAAGCACAATTTTATTGTGATATCTAGAAGCTATAATATTTTTCTAAGGCCTCCTGGGGTGACGACAATAGTTGAGAGGCACATTTTATTTTCTTCTATACTTCATTCTGCTAGTCAAAACTTCATCCAGTCGTCCATCATTTTTCATTCACCTGAATTAATACATCAAATGGGAAATTTCCTTTTGGCAAAGTTTTCTTTTTGAAAAATTAATAAAACTTGATATTATCTCTGTTTGCTGTACATGCTAGTACACATATGAATAAAGCTTTCCCATTTCTAGTTGTGATAAGAGAGATTATCTTTTCTTCTTTCACAGACATAGCTCTATTTACGGGGTAATCAAACATATGAGGGATCTCATCCATGTTAATAACAGATTCTCAAGTAAATTTTTCTTCGATAATTATCTTATGAACATTTCTAAAATAGAATGCCTCTTTTCCTGCCAGTCTACTTCCAAACTTGTCCAATAGTAGTTTTGACTCTTACAGATAATTTTGTGTCTCATAAAAATTTAGCACCAATGAAGTTCACCTTTAAAATTTGTCACTCCCCTTTGTCGTGCAATTAGCTTATCTTTCATCCGAGTTTGTATGTTTGAAACTGACAAGTAGTTTTCTTTTTCCTCTCTTGTCCACTTTTCTAAGTTAATTTCTAAAGCAAGCCACAGTACTTTTCCACCTCGACAAGTTCTTTTTTTTTACCGTGGCATCTTTTTAAGACATCTTTTCTTTTTCCCATCCCATCTAATATATGAGCACAGTGTTCATATATATATATATATATATATATATATATATAATTTTCATGAGCAGCTCTTCTGTTACTGATAACTTCTGCTCTTTTGCATACCATTAATTTAAAATTTGAAACGTAACTTTCATCCTTTGCAGACGTTCTTCTTTTTCATATTTTGATCTGGATAAAAGAAAAAATAAATAAAATTTTGTAGTTATAGTAAAATAAAGAAAATTGAAAAATTATAAACTAAGCAGATATGGTTCCAGCATGCAAGGGGAAAATAACAAATGCTAACTTTTTCTCAAGTTAATAACCAATCAAAGCATTGGAAATAAATTGAATTTTCTATTTTATTGTTTGGGGAGGGAATTGAAGCATATTAATCATGTTAGAGCAGTGAGTGAGTTCTTCTCTTCTAGTGACGAGAATATTCTCACTTCATAGACATTAGTTACTGGAAAGCTCTGCTGAAAAGAAACAATCACATTGAATGAATGGAGAAGCTACCCTATGCAAAAGTGATGAAGTGCGAAACTTTACCATAAGTGGACTCTGAAAAATGGCTCACAAATTGAACTTCCAAGCTACTAAGCTCCAACTCTCACTGCTCTGATGTATGGTAAAGGTGCCCTGTGAACTTATGCATACATTGTATGTAGGATCAGCACAGGTTACTACAGATGTTTAAAATTAAATAATAAATTTGCAGTTATGCTTTTAACAACTTTTTATCCAAATGAAATGCATATAAAATTTTAATTTATGATTTCGTGAATTATAAGTTCAAATTGCTGTAGGTAATTATTTATAAGAGACTAGAATTACACTGGAATTTTTTTTAAATATATAATTGTGTATATGCCACTTTTTCATACAAGCCACAAGTAGTAAAATTTTATTTTGAAAAATGTATATGCCATAGCTTATCTACCAGAGATTATGGTAAGTAGAATTCTAGTCTATACGTATTAAATTTCTCAGAATATCTAATTAGTTATAACCATCTACTTCTGCATTATGGAAACTGGTTGAACAAAAAATTGAATAGTAGTTGACTCAACGGCCTGGCACCCATTGTTTTGCAATAATACAGATAGTTCTTTGATTTCCATCACACCAGCATTTACAAGCAACTGTCCTGATACAAAACTTCTCAAGACATTAAATCACTAAGCAGGAAAATATCTAGTTGTGTAACAACAAACCAAGTCCCTATCATTATGAAAAGATTCATATTTGTTTTCACAAACATATGTACCATACTTATACCACTTCATTGTCTTTAATTCTAAAATATGTAGCACCACCAAAAATTTCTCATGTACTAGCTTAAAGTCACATGTTAGGTGTTTAAAAACTTTTTTTGTGAAGGGAACATGTTAATTCCCAAGCAACATAATTTAAGAGTCAATTACAGGATTAGAGGACAACTACATAATTCTATTGCAGTTATACATAGGTCTGTATCTTTTATGCTAACTTTGAATTTTAAAAAAGATTTTTTTTTTTTTTTTTTTTTAAATGGGTGAGTGTGAGTTTCTGAGGATTCATGAAAATGAGGTGCAGCTGCATTTCTAAAAGTCAAGAATCAAGCATTGTATAACATAAAGTTTAGAATGTATATAAATTTCTACTTCATTTTTTTAAAGAAATAAATAATTTGACAAATTTGAGTTAATTTTAATAGTTACCTACAATAATTCACTGTTACAAAAATTTTAGAATTATTCTAGTCTTATTTTAAATAATACTAAAGCAACTCACTTCAACAACAGGGCTAATGTTTTTTCAATGGCTGTGTAATATGTATTATTCATACTTAATAATGTGCAGTGTTCCATACTCCTTGTATAAGTGTAATACCCAAGTAAGGTAACTACAGCATGATTCTGGCATAATCTCTCTCAGATCAGTAAGACATTTTGACAGATCTTTATGTAGGTCACTTGTCAAAACATGCTGCTTTAGGTCTGCATGGTTTTTTTAGTTTTAAAATCTGTTACAATATTTTATAGAAATTTTGAAGAGCCGAATGTTTAAATGCACTTATTTTTTTCTTTTAAAAATGTTAGGTTGATGTAAAGTTATAACACATGTATTTCAAAATGTATTTTGAAATGTACAAATTCAAATTGATAATTGAACTGCAGATACATTTGAATATTTTCAAATGTATCTGTAAGACATATTTTAAAATGTACTTATTTTTTCCTCTTAAAAATATTAGGTTTATCTAAAGTTAAACATCTGTATTGTATATAACTTTATTTTAAATTATTGTTATTATTATAGATCAGCATTTTACTTTCTTTTTTAATAGAATTATTTGAGTGGATATCTCCTGCGTAAATTCAAAAATAGTAGTGGCTGGCAAAAGCTATGGGTAGTCTTCACAAATTTCTGCCTTTTTTTCTATAAATCTTATCAAGTAAGTAATGTATGAATTACTAATCTTAAACTTATTCACTTGTTGCTATAGTGATTTCAAGTAAATCACTAAATTTGTGGTGTTTAAGTGTTATTGTGTTCTAAAACAAGGGTTTCTAAACATTTAGATTCACATACCACTAAATTTAAATTAATATGTTTTGCTGTATCTTTGTTATACAAGGTAATTTTAAAATATAAAATTCCATGATTCTATGTCTGTTCATACTTAAATTATATTTTTTTATTGATATCTTAGTAAGAGTAACATTATGATTTTAATTTAATATAAAATCCATTCATCATAACATCAGAAAAATTCTATAAAAAATATTTTAAGGTACAATTATAACTTTAAAAGTTGCACATAAAAATGTATTATTTATAAGTTTTGAATGATTTTCAATTGTTTAGGGCGTTCTAAAATTTGACTAGCAAATTAAGTGGAGTGACAGAAGGCATCAAGATTATGAAAGCTTACTATAGAACATGAGGTTCCAAGCTACTTATTCAGTCACAAATAGCGGATGTTTCATCCTAACTGAATTTGGATTGATAATAATAATAATTTTGAAAAAAATAAAGACATTATAATAAAAATGCAATGATGTATATTTTATTTTGCATGAAATGTTACAACATCACAAAAAGTTTTGGGAAAACAGGGTGTTCAAGCAGTTGATGATACAATATGAGCTGGTCATCATAGTCGAAAGTGAGAAGCATATGCTAATGCATATAATCTGAACTTCTGGCATATTTTAAAATACTATCACATTCAGAACAAAAGTGAATAAGTCCATTAAAAGTTCTATTATAATATGCTTCAATTTTCTAATCATCAACCTAAATTGAGTTAGGGTAGAAGTCTTGTATTTTTGATTAAATACATGTTTGCAATCCAATGTTTTGCAGTAAATTTTCATCCTCTTGATGCATTCTATCACTCTTCTTAATTTGTTGGTCAAATTTACAAACACCCTGCATATCTCTCTATGTGTCTAACAAATAATGCCTGTCAGCAAAATAAAAGACATCGAGTATGAGATAGTTTAATAGAACAAATTTGAAAACAATGATTTCAGTAGCGATTGACACAAAAATCGGGTTTACTTTTCTTTTGACCAAAAATTTGAATTTGTCAAAAATGCTGACATACTAACTATCTGTATTCTTAACAATGCTGCCGAAAAGTGAGCCAGACCAAAACTATCAGTATTACAAAAATCTTTTCTTTCATCAAAAGTTTTCAACATTACTTATTGATTTGAGCAAAATCAGCTCAAATAAGACTTTATTTATTACTATGAACTTTACTGTTTATAATTATTTATCATTACTGACTCAAGATGAGAGTGCAACTTATAAAGCAAGCAATGCATATATGATTAAATTTTTTAGACACTTTTGAAATGTTCAGTAAAGGCTGCAGACTTAACAGTAATAAAAAATTTTAAGTTAAAAAAAAAAAAAAAAAACAGAAGTGTTTTGAATGCTCATTATGAGCGTTCTTGTATGATGATCATTTACAAAAATTATTATAAAGGATTAATCAACGAATGTATGAGTTACATAAATAATGTGATACTGTGTGTATGTGTGAATAGTTTAAATAAGTGATGTGATAAAATTAAAACATTTTATTTCATGCGAATAGGATATACAATTTTTATTAATTATGAAAATGTTACTTTAACATATAAAAATATTAAATGGGTTACATAAATACTGTCATAAAACTAAAAATTTTACCATATTTTTGTGCATATAATTCACAGATTACACATTAAGAAAAGTTGCAAATTTCACTATGCAGATTATATGAAGATTTTTTTTTCAATTATAATGTTTGAAAAAACAGGCAATTTTTTAAAAAAAGATGTTGAATAATAAATGGCACTAATAACTTTAGCAACCAAAACTTGGACTTCTGATGTCCACATGCAATAATTTATTCTAGAGCTTTTTTTTTGCTATTTTATTTAATGATCATTTCATGAAATTTATGATTAATTTTTGCAATTTTTTGGCAAAATTTGGGAAGTTTTTGCAACCAAATGACAAAATTTACAATTTTTCCCATGAATGATTAACAAAATTCCTGATATTATTCTGCAATTCTTTGTTGAAAATCACAATATTAATCTGTAAAATTTTGATAAATTTTGCAGTTTTATTCTACGATTGTACAACAAAATTTGAGATTAATTTCTGAAATTGATAAAATTTGAGATTAGGAAATTTTTGATTGCATTCTGCAATTGTTTGATAAAATTCATGTTTGCATTCTTAATTGTTTAATGAAATTTGCAATTGCAATTCACAGGTGTTTGACGAAATTTGTAACTCATTTTTGCAGTTGTTTGGATACGAATAATTTCTGGAATTGATTGATGAAATTCCCAGGGTCTTTTTGAAATTAATTGACAAAATGTATGATTTTCTCCATGAGGGATTGATGAAATTTGTGATTCTTTACCACGATTATTCAAGAAAATTTGTGATTGATTTTATCTTTGGATCATTTAAAAAATTCATGATTTTTTGTCATTCAATTAACAAAAGTATTAGGATTTTTAGCATGTCCAATTGACATAATTTGAGATTTAATTCCATGATCGATTGAGAAAACTAAATTTTTTGCTGTGATTGTTTCATGAAATTCTTTGATTTTTTTCTTATGATTTATTAATGAGGTTTAAGTTTCTTTTACTTGATCTCTTGATGACATTCATGAGTTTTTTGCTGTATAATAGGTGAATTATACAAAGTCCCCCCCCCCCCCCTGTGACTTGAAATAAAGTCTTTGCAGATTATTATACCACTGTAGGTTGTATGCGGGAAAATACAGTATATTCCATCTGAATGATTGTATTATAATTAAAATGTTAGTATTATAAACATTTTACATGAATGTATGAAATTATTAAATATGTAAATAGTGTGATCTAATTAGTGTTATATTTCATGTGAGTAATTTATTATAATTGAAATTTTATAAAATTGTATATAATATAATATAAATAAAAAGTAATCTGATGAAATTAAAGTGTCAAGTAAACTTGTTATTTAAAATTATGTAACATAAAAATGTTTGTGCAAAATTTCAAACAACTAATAATTCAGCCATATTTAAGTGTATATCTTATCTATATTTAAATTTCTTGTAATCTAATAATTATAAATTATAAAATAGTTATTTTTTAATTAAAACAATTTTATTATTGAATTTCCTCTCCATTATTTAACTACATTTTGAATTAATTATTAATAAATGCCTATGATTATTGGTTGTCATAAAGTAATAATGCATAAAAGTTGTATTATTATTTATGTTTTGTGTTTGTCAGAAATATGTTTCTATAAATGTTTATTTAATTAATAACTATGTATATTTATATTTGTGTTATTTACTTAAAATTTTCTTTGGCCATTTTCTTTCTTGATTGGAAATAAAAAGATTACTGAAATTTGATTTTGGTCTTTTCAGTCAATTCTTGACTATCAGTTTTACAGTAATTATATCAATTCTTGATTATCAGTTTTACAGTAATTATATGTGTAGCTTTAGCACATGAATAACTGAAGTTTGGTGTGCCATAGTTTGATAAACATGGTTCTACTTAAAAAATGAACAATTTATCCATTGTTATGTATATGTGCATGAAATATTAAGCCAAACTGATATATCACTTATTGCTCTCTGTTATACATAGTTTTTTGTAAATGATTCTTTACAAATACATAAGTCAGAAAAATCTACATTTAAGAGCTTGTGGGTTTGCTATGCTTGTTTCTAAAATAATACTTGTTTTGCATATTATAAAGGTTGTATTTACATATAAAGAAATCTAAACACTTATTCTTTCATACTGGTGTATGTTAACTAAAATGACAATTTAACAAACATACATTAGAACTTTGGTTTTTGAAATCATAAATTAATCTGAGACGAGGAATCAGCACACTTAAAAATAAATTGCATATATTAGGATTACAATACAGAATATATAATTCAGTCCAGTTATTATATATTCCAATATTATATTTGTAGCTGGTAGATAAGTGAAAAAACTAGTTGTCTAAAACTATTTTAGTTGTACTCTGGTAAAACTTAAGTATAAATAAAATTCAACTGAATTTACTTTAGGTGTAATAGATCACAGTATAAATGCAACAGTGATCATCATTAGTGAGAGGGTCACAGTTATGTTTTGAATTGAAATCAGAAAGAATTAATGATTTAGCCAAAATATCTAACCTGAAAAAATTGAATAAAAACCATACTTAAATTATTATTTTTAGTTTTCCACTTGAAGAATAACTCACCAAATAAATAAATATATTGTATTTTTAGTGTTTTAGGAATTCAAAGAATGAATCTGTATATAAAGGGATGGATTCAGCAAATGAAATTATGAGCATATTTATAAATAAAATATCTGAAGCATATTGAAAAAATATTATTATAATTTCTTTAGATAATTTAAATTGGCTCATACTAATTAAACTCAAATATGTGATAATGGTACATAAAAGCTACATGAAAATCATTCTTATTGTTACATATTAACATCCAATCACACCTTTAGATGTAACTGTAACTTGTAAAAATGTTTCTTTACATATTAGGTAGATATTGTGACAAAAAAACAAAACAATATGCATTTATGATAATTCTTGTTTTCTGCAATTTTGTGTTTCGCTTGTCATACTGGTGCATCATACTTTTGAAAAAATTTAAATACTTTTTTAGAGCTGTAGATTCATCTATAGATTAGTGACAAACATGAAAAAAATAAAGAGATTTCTATTTTGAAAAACCTTTAAAAAAGGAAAAAAATTGTGTTGCTAGATTCAATTATATTGCGAAGCATTAATAACTTTTTATGCAAATAAAATAATCATAACTTATGAAAAATTAATCTTATCTTATGTAATCCCATGTATTAACCACTTCACCTGCTACATATATGAGGAACTTGTGCTTTTACTCCCAACTTATCATGGGGCAAACAGTGAAATGGTTAAGCTTTATTAGTGATTCTAATTTAACAAAACTGAAAAATTTATTTTATTGCGCTATTAACATTTGACTTGACACTGTGAAACTTTATTAACTTGTTGGTTGAAATTTTTATTTTGTATTTTAGGATGACTGTCCATTAGCCAGTTTACCCTTACTTGGCTATGCAGTTACTTTGCCAAATCCCCATGATAACATTAACAAAGATTTTGTTTTCAAGTTGCAGTTCAAGAATCACATATACTTCTTTAGAGCTGAAAGTGAATATACCTTTGAAAGGTCTGTTGTTGTTCTTTTTTTTTTCAAATTTGTGCAAAAGGGATATGCATGCTGTGATATACGTACATGTACATAATGTTTAAAATGATCTTTTTATTAAAATAAAAAAACATTAATAATAATTTAATTTTGTTAAAAACTGCTTGAATATTTTTATAGAATATACTTCTATGGCCGCCAACTGCTACGCCTATTTAAAGTCAAACACATACATTCAAACCAGAAATTTTATGTACCAATTGACAACATGTTGTCTAATATATAACATTAATTAAATTTGCCAGACATTTTACTAAAAAAATTTGTGGTTCATAACATATATATATGATTTAAAAAGGCATAGAAGTTGGTAACACTGTATTTCTTAAATCTATATACTAGACCTTTCATCATGAAAAATTAATTTTAAAGCATTTTTCTCTTTGATTTATTCTAATTATCATTTTATTATGTGAAAAATTAAAATTATTTTTAAGTTATTTTTTGTTATAAAAAAAGTTTAGAATTTGTCTTCATTGAAAACTTTTACCAAACACAGAATTCAATAATAACACCTGATTAAAACATCATATTTTGCTTTTTCAATCAATTTTATCTTAGGATATGAAACAGAAAGTTATTTGGCCAAGTATTTTCTGAATTATAAAGGTTAAAAGTTTGGAACTCTTAATGTAATGTTAAATTAATTTATAATCACTGCAAAACAGGTTGCAATGCAGTTTTTTTTCTTTTAAAGTTTAACTCAAGAATTGTTTAGCAGAACTAGCAGTAAGTTTAGATTCACATATTTGAAGTTTCAAGAAATGGATTTCTGTTAAAAAAATTAATAGGTTACAATTTATAGGTTGTAATGAAAGTTTCCTGCCATAGCTAATATTGTCTGGACAAACAGTTCATGTTGGGGTGTTTCCTCATATTTTTGCATTTGAAAGAAAGAAACTTGTTTTATAACACTGTCTTGTGAAATTTTGGGAAAAATATTGTTATCATTGAATAAAATGTGTCTGAAATGGAACTATCATGTTACCCGATTAGAACCATCATTTACTTCCAGTTCTGTTGCAAAAAGTCAGCTACATATTGTGTTCAAATCATGTGTACAGCTTTAGCTACTAGTGTTGTATTATAAGACACCATAAAGATTTGGTATCGAAAGTTCAAAAACAAGGATTATGACATTCAAGAAGCAGAGCTCTTGGCCAGCCTATTGATTTTGATGAGGCCCATTTGTGAGAACTTGTATAAGAAGATCAGTATTCAATCATTCGAGAGCTAGTTAAGGAGGTAAACATTAGTGCCATGTCCATTAGTTGCACTATACATTGCATAAACTTGAAAAGTTCAATTGCTGGGTGCTGCATGAGCTGATTCAAGCTGATAAAGTCAGACATTTTCAGGCCTGCATAAAAACTGCTTCAATATCAACATGAAGACAAAACTCTGGACCAGATTGTCATTTATGACAAAAAGTGAATTTACTTAAACAACACAAGCCAAAAATGCAATTGATCTATACCTGTTGAGCTTTCAGCAACATCGCAAAATACAGTTTGAGAAAAAAAAAAAAAATTAATAATAATAATAATAATGTTTTTATCTAGTGGGATTGCTGTGCCTGTTATTCACAAAAAGTATCTGAAATCATGGACAGTAAGGTGTACAGCAAGATGTTAGTCCATGTTGATGCTGTTATCAAGCCAAAATGGGTTCTGGCACAAGAAGGTAATGTTTTATCAAGATAATGCTAGATAACATATGTCTGCATTCATCTGCTGGATTCTTTATGGACTCGAATGGGATCTTTTGTCACACCCATCATATAGCCTTGACATTGTTCCTTTGGACCTACCTTGGATCTACATTTTTTTACACATGTAACTGCATCTTGCTGGTGCTATCTTTAACTCTGCACAAGACACCCTAAATCAGGTTAATCTGTTTTTGGACTTGCAGCATCCAAGTTTCTGGGCTGAAGGTTTTGAAAAATTATCAAAATGTTGGTACGAAAGCATAGATTAGGGTGATGATTACTACCCGCTCTAAAGCTACTGCTTTCCTGAGTTTTTTTTTTTTTTTAACTTCATTAAGAACTTTTTTGGTGGAAAACTTTCACTACAACCTGATATTTATTTTGAAAATTTATTTCTAAAGTATATATGTTTTTAAAGTTAATACAAAAAAAATTACTGATAAGCTATGAATTATTTAACAGAAATTGATTTTTAGATGCTTCAAATATACAAATCCAAAATTATATCTCATTCTGTCAAATAATTATTGAACTATGTTTAAAAGCCAACCAGCATTGCAATCCCTTTTGCATTGAGTACACACGAATTTAACATTAAGCGTTCCAAACATTAAGCCTCATTTTTCTTTAACTACTTGTCTGAATGACTTCCTGTTTAATTTCCTAAAGGGAAATTAATAAAAAAAGCATTATAATTCAAAAATTAAGTGAGTGTATTGAAAATATTAAGAGTTTGGTACAATTGATGCATTATAAAGATGACCCCTAAGTATTTTTTCATAATGTAAATTGAAAGAAGACATACACTCTAGTTGGAATGTTATTTCTGTTTTTTAATCTTAATTTGGAAATTAAGATATATAGGGGTGATTTTACTTGAAGTTCAGCTTAAGCCACAAGAAAACTAAGGGATCATTCTCATGAAATGTATATTTTCAGTCCTGAGTTGATAAGTATTATTAAATTTTGCATATTTTCTAATATTTTCATTTATGTATATATATATATATATCAGAGTTCATTCTAGGATCAAGGGCAGGCAGGGCGCACTTTGCCATAAAAGGGCACATTGAAAAAAAAAGGGGCACATTAATGTAATTATAAATAATCAACTAATCGAACTTCCCCCATTCCTAAAAAAGCATTTTCATCTCCCCCTTTACCCCCAGGGATGATTCAGGGTGAAACAAATTTTCGGAAATTCACATCGCATTTTCGGAAATCGGGGGAGGGGGGAATTCCGCGAGTTACCCAACTAACAGCGATCTTCGAAATCACCGTTTCCCGCAATCTTCAGACGAAATCAGCGATTTACCTGCGATATTTTAACAAAATTGGCGATTTATTGCGATCATTTGTCGGAATCGGCAATTTTCCCGCGATCGTTTGGCAAAATCGGCGTTTTCTCGTGAGTTTTTTTTTTTTTTTTTTTTTTATGAAATCGCCGTTTTCTTACAATTTTTAGACAAAATTTGCATTTTTACCCGATCTTTTCTGGAAAACGGCGTTTTATCCCCACGATCTTTTGACGAAATCGGCGTTTTTCCCGTCATCTTTTGATGAAATCGGCTTTTTTTTTCAATGATCTTTTGATAAAATATTTTTATGCGATCTTTTATCGAAAACGACGTTTTTTTCCTCGATCTTTTAACGAAATTGTCCATAAGTCCACAACCTTTAGACGAAATCGACGTTTTTTTGCGGTCTTCAGACGAAATTAGCGTTTTATCTGCGATATTTGGTGAAATTGCCGTTTTTTTTTTTTTTTTTCGCCATCCGCACAGGAAATTCGCGTTTTTGAGCAATCTTTTGATAAAGTTCGTTGACAAAAACATGGACGAAATCGTCGTTTTGCCATGAAATATTGACGAAATGTGTGCTTTTTCGGTGATCCTTTCACGAAATTTGCATTTCTCCGCGATTGTTTTTTCCGCGCGCAAAACCGTACCAGTTGGCAACTATGCGGAACTGATAATCCAATTTCAAACTTTCGGAAGAGAATGCCTTAAATTTTCGGAATTTTCGAACGAGAATCACCCCTGCCCCCCCCCCCCTCTCACACTTTGCAGTGACAATATAAAATAATCGTATATTTTCCTTTCTAGAATTTTATATTTCCCCCAGTCCCACCTTCCTTTCCCTTTCCTTCTACAAGCCAAGCTTACATTTTTTTCTACTGTATTGTTATTTATTTATTGAAAAAAAAAAAAAAAAAAAAAAAAAAAACTAATAGTTGTTTACTTTGTAAAATAACATGATTTTTTACACATTAGTAGAAACTGAGAGGGAAAATAGCATATTTTCTTGAGAAGGGTTGGGGGGGGGGGTTATTAGATGACTGATAAATTACTATACTAAAGATTTACAAATAAGACAATAATAATAATAAGAATTTTAAAATTTTGTATGTTAGGTAGAGGAGGAGAGGAATATTCAATCTTGGATGGGGGGGGGGGGGAATTACATGATCGATTTTGTTATAGCAAAATGAAGCAACAGTTAAAGAAGAAGAAAAAAGACTGAAAGATTTTTGATTTAATGAGGTAGGAATTAAAAGAAACAGTTACGAGGGTAATTTGATAAGTCCGTGACTTTAAAAAAGGTGGCAGTCTGATCGCATAATTATTATTATGTTATCAATTTTTCATTACCTGTGGCAACACTCGTGAAAGTTGCAGACGATATTTTAAATACATTGTGTTCTATTGCATTCGAAAGCAAACGATTGTCGAATTAGCTCTGATTATGGAGAAAAAGGAATTTCGTGTGTTGATAAAACATTACTTTTTGCGCGGTAAATCATTAACCGAAACTGAAGAAAAGTTGAGAAAATATTATGGAGACTCCGCTCCCTCACATAGTATGGTTCATAAGTGGTTTACAGAATTTCGCTGTGGCCGTACGAACACAACAGATGCAGAGTGTTCTGGCCGTCCAGTTGAGATCAGGACCGAAGAAATGATCAATAAAATCCATGATATCGTCTTAGAAGATCGCCGCGTGAAAATTAGTGAGATAGCTAAGAAGGTAAACATTTCAAATGAACGTGTATTCAATATTTTGCATGAACATTTGGGCATGAAAAAGTTATCAGCTAGATGGGTGCCGCGATTACTGACAGTGGATCAAAAGCGGACTCGTGTAACCATTTCAAAACTGTGTTTAGACAAGTTCAAGTGCAATTCAAGCGAATTTTTGCGGCGTTATGTTACAGTTGATGAAACATGGATACATTACTACACACCAGAAACAAAAGAACAGTCTAAACAGTGGACTTCTCCAAATGAACGTGCTCCGAAAAAGGCAAAAACCGTTCGATCGGCCGGAAAGATTATGGCAACAGTTTTCTGGGACTCAAAGGGCATAATCCTTATTGACTATTTGGAAAAAGGAAAAACGATCACAGGACAGTACTATGCTGATTTATTAGACCGGTTTAATGCAAAACTAAAAGAAAAGCGGCCCCACTTGTCCAAGAAAAAAGTGCTTTTTCATCACGACAATGCTCCAGCACATTCGTCTGCAATCTCAACGGCTAAACTGGTTGAATTACGATACGAATTGCTCCCCCATCCACCCTACGCACCTGACTTGGCCTCCAGTGATTTTTTCCTTTTCCCAAATTTAAAAAAGTGGCTTGGAGGAAAAAAATTTTCTTCAAATTGTGAGATCATTGCTGCCACAAATGCTTATTTTGAGGAGTTTGAGAAATCTTATTTTTTGGAAGGATTAAAAAAGTTAGAACATCGTTAGAAAAAGTGTATCATTATGAAAGGAGATTATGTCGAAAAATAAAATGCACTTTGGTATGTATATTGGTTTTTTCATTTCAAAGTCACGGACTTATCAAACTACCCTCGTATTTTCCCTTTTAAGGAACTATTGAATAACTTGTTATTTATTTATCTTATTAAAGATTTTAAATAAAAGAAAATAAGGAGTTTTAAATGGTTTATATTTTGTGTGCTTAATAAGGAGGTAGGAAAGGGAAAACGTTAATTTCGGGTTAGTGTGGCAGAAAATTTTTTATGATTTTTTATTGATATAGTAGAGTAACAAATTAGATACAACAGAATATAAAAAAAAAATTACTTTTAAAAGTTTTAAACTTTATGAGCTGGCAAACGGAAAGCAGATGATTTTTCCTTCTTTTTCTATGAGGGGGGAGGGGATGTGATTTTTAGAATTTTGCGTCATTTTTTTAATGCGAAATTTAACGTTTTTATTATGTTTTGCGGCGATTTTTTAGCGTTAAGTAACAACAGAAGGCCATTTCAGTGTTCTAGCCTAGCCCAGTATAATTTTTCTCCTTTATACAATATATAAAAAATTTTATGAAACTTTTGACGATTTTTTTAGATTTAAAATGGGTACATATGTAATATTATTACACTGATTTCGATAATGCTGCAAATTAAAAAAATAAATAAATATTTACCTATATTTTCCTGGGCGATGGGAATACATTAGAACTATGACTTTATTTTTTTCTTTCCAAACTATATAATATTAATGTCCACCATTTTTCTCTGAAGACATTAACGCTGAATAAGAACTTAAAAATCTTATACAATTTAACACACTCAACTAACTTGGCACGAACTGTACGATTCTGATACTGGAATTGTGGTCTTTACTGAAACTGGTGGAAATTTTCACCAATCGCCTTTGCTCCAATGAAAAGTGAACGTTTCCTCCCCTAAAAACAAGGGGAAGCAATTCCTTCACCCTTTAAATATTCCAAAAAAGACCGAAAACAAGCACATTTCCACCTTTTCTTTTCCCTCAAATTGGTCGTAAATCTCGCAGATAAACGGACGATAATGCGTCATTGCAGAAAGTTTTTAACATCTTTCTCTCTTCTTTTTCTTCAATTTAGTAGTCTTCTTTGTTATTCAGAAAAACCCTCGCAGTGAGGAAGAACAAGGGAGTGTCCTGCTATTTTGCAGTACCTTTCCTATGATTTCTCTTCGAATAGCAATAAAATCAGGACAGCGTAGTTTACACTTATTTTGCTTACTTTGCATCCGTAAAATCTTTCAGACACTTAATTTTGGTCCTTGTTTTCAAAAAATTACATAAAAACAGCTGATACACAGAAAAATCTCAATTTTATTATTTTCAAACGAAGTTATTAAATAAAATTACTAATGTGGATATTTTTTTTCTTTACCATCTGGCCCCAGATCCTTTATTTTTTTTTAACGGTTCCGTTTGATAATCTGTTTTCACTTTGCCGTACTGGCATTTTTCTTAAAACTGTTCTCAAATTCAAACTAACTACTTTCAAATAATTTTTTTAATTGTTTTTTACGTTTTTTAATTGTTTTTTAGTGTTTTTTTTTTAATTGTTTTGTTAAGTGCAGTGATGCTGTAACTATAAAACTGTAAAATCAAATAATGTTTTCCATTTTTCGATAAAGACCATAAAAAAAAGTTTAAGTAGAATTTTAGGTTTTAACAGAACTCGATTGACTTGCTAATAAGTACAAAGTCCAAAATCTGGAACCCTCCGGACCTCGGCGATTCCGAATTTCAGATCCTTTTCTGTTTATTAAAAAAAAAAAAAAAAAAAAAATCTGCCCCCTTTTTGCAAGGAGAAAAAAAAAGGGGGGGGGAGGGCATGATTTATGTCAAGAATGCATTTTAAATACAAAAAAAAAAAAAAACGCTAATATTAAAACAGATATTTTAATCAAAAATAAAAAAAAAAAAGTAAAAAAGGAAGCTATTTGAAGTAAAAGGAAGTAAATTTGAGATGATTTTTTCTATAAAAGCTAAATATAAGTTTTTATCAAAGTATCTTTGGTTAAGGAGTGATTCTGTTCCAATTTTTTGAAAAAATAAGGCGATAATTATCCGAAAATTAGAAAAAAAATTGGTTTTAATTCTGAAAATTTGAATATAAAATCCATCGCGATATTTGATAAATAGTCAATCGTTCAAAAGAAAAAAAAATGCTAATATCGTCAAAGAATCGCGGAAAAAATGGGACCAAACTATCGTGAAAAATCGCAAATTTCATCCATAGTTCACGAAACAAATACTAATTTCTTCAGATTACGTCGAAAAAACGGCAAATTTTATCAAAAATCGCTTTAAAAACTCTAAATTTTTTCAAAGGATCGCAAGAAAAAAAAAAAAAAAAAACAAGAAAATAACCATTGTGCCGAGAGTGGATGTCCCCCACCCCCAGACTCTCTTGCAACCTTTCAGAAAAATTGATTTAAATTTCAGAAAATATTTTTTTTTTTACTCAAAATTGTCCCTTAAAATCACCTCTTAATGAAAAAGAGAAAAAATAAATAAATAATCTAGTCATGGTTCTTTTCTGCACAGTAAAACATTATCCATCCAAAGTTTTGATGATCTGATTGAGTAAACAACAGTAGATTTCCGATTTCATTTAGCGAGGTTAATAAACAACTCTTTCTTCACAGTTTCTGTATAGTGGAAATTTTTGGCAGGCATTGTAATTTTCTAAAAACTGGTTATATTTTAACAAACATTTAATTACACTGATTAACTTACTATCATTTCAACTTGCTGAAAATTTGAAAGAAATTGGTCAACTTACGTAGGAGATATGGATTTTTTTTTCTTTCTAACAATGATAGAAAAAAAAAATTGGTTTTTCTTTTTTTTTTTTTTTTTTTTTTCTTTTTTGACAACTCAGTAGTTTTTTTCTGCACTTAGCAACGCAAATTGGTTGATACATTCGTAGGATCATTTTTATATTTAAAAGAAGAGACTTCCAATAACAAAATTGCTCTTGCAAAAAAAAAAAAAAAAAAAAAAAGAGGAAAAAAATTAATAATATAGTATAGAATCATTACGGCAAGCCGCAAGAGCAGATCGTACGATCATTTTGCTGCTTGACTTATGAAATAAAAAGAATATGAATTTTAAATTGAAACAAAATTAATAAGCTGAAAACGAAACTTATTTCGAATAAAATATTTAGTCCAGCTAAATTGATTCGGGACACAGACTTTTACTAAGCAAGAAGATAAAGGATGAAAATAGAAAACATTTATCTTTCAATGTACTTGATATTTTGAGTTTCTTTCGCGATGTGTTTACATTATATAACCATCAACTAAGACTCAAAGGATATCCGGTATTGTGAGTCATTATCTGAAATGAAATGAGGGGCAATTATTTCTTATAGTAAAAATAAACCTTCTATAGTGAAGCAAGAAAAAATGAATGAATTTTCGATGAATTAAAGTTGGAAATGTAAGAAAATAGAGTAGATTCATAAAGTTAGTGTAGCATACGATCGGTAGGGGCAATAAAGTGGAAGTGTGACGCGGCAAATACAATGCTAAAACCTGTGGCGTAGCTAAGGGGGGGGGGGGGGGGGCAAGGGGGGCGTCCGCCCCGGGCGCCGAGGCCTAGGGACGCCAAATTGAGAGATTGTTATATATCTATTGGGGTGGGGGCGCAAAATTTCTTGCTGGCCCCGGGCGCCAAAAAACATAGCTATGCTACTGGCTAAAACCAAATTGATTAAAGAATATCTTAAAACGAAACTAAAAGCTTTTTCCCAATAAAGGAAAGAAAAAAATATTAGTATGAAGAGAAAGGTTAGCACCTAGTTTTCGCAGTATAGAAAGACTCCAATGTAGCAGAATAAATTATTTTTATTTAACCCCTCCGCCCCCCCCCACCTCAAAAAAAAAAAAAGTGAGATACTAAATTATTTCTTTCATTCAGATCAATTCAAGAAGGCCGGGTTTGCGTACTGCCCTTGTTTATTCATAATGCATGGTTGACTGTTTGAGGCATCAGAGATTGAGAAATAACTTTTAAAATTAATAGAAAATCATTTACGTTTATGACAAAACGGCCAGTTTTTACTTCTTTCATTGATATGACAGATATTATTTTAATATTTCTCTTTGCCTTTTTCTTTTGCTTCAGTGCGAAAAAATATATAGATGACTAATCTTTTGGGAGTTTTGGGCTTTGATTCTAACAGTCGATACCAGGCTGTAATATTAAAAACTGAAGAAAGAAATTATTCATTCCTGTGAATTTCTCACGGTATACTGTGTGTGCATCTCTTTCACTCTATAAATCAAAGTGCATGTGTTTACGGTCATTTTCTCCTTGACCCCCGGTTCATCCACTTCTGGGGATCCTCCAGGAGATGCTAGGGATCTTTCCTTTTTCTTTTTTTCTTATTTCGGCGAATTTTCACGGTAGTCGAGACACTGTGCAGGACAGACAAAGGAAAATTTATGACAGTATGGGTGCTAAAGTTTTTGGTTAGTGGGGGAGGGGGCAGGTGCGAAAAGGGACAGATTAGAAATGGAGCTATCCGGTTATATAATGTTTACAAATAGTTTAGAGTTGATTTGAAATAAGCAATGAAATTAACTTAAAAGGGCGCTTTTTTTTTTCTCTTGGTCGATTTTCCGAGTGAAAGGGCTGACGGGGCGGGGTTTTCGGACGATGGGGCCACCAGGGCGGTAAATTTTATAGAGAAGGGCGGGCGGGGCGGCGCGCCCTGTGAAAAATGCCTAGAATGAACTCTGTATATATATATATATATATATATATAAGCTTAAGAAAGCTATTCAATAAATTCATGATTATTTAGTTCTAATATTTAACTATAATCTATTAGAATTATTATTTAATTTTAATCTTTTACTGAATATTTGTCAAAAGTCTCCTTTGTGGACATCCCTACATCTAAAACACAATGTTCATTTCATTGATGTTTAAACAATTTTTTCTGCAGTTTTTAGCTCACAGGCTAACATAGCCTGAGAGCTTATGTGCCCGTCCGTTCTGTATGTACGTTCATACGTTCGTGTGTAACGCGATAACTCAAGATAAAAATATCTGATCCACTTGAAATTTTGTATGCAGGTATATCCTGACAAGGCGCTTCCCTGATTAGTTTTTGGAGTTCATTCGATATGCATAAGAGGGGGAACGGGGGGCTCATGCTCCTCCCCTTAGTTGATATAAATGGGATTTTCATGGAGAATTAAGTTTTCGTTCAAAATTTAGATTAGGGTCATTCTGATGAGGCGATTCCATGACTGTTATTAGGTGTTCATTGAATAAGTATAAATAGGGGGAACAGGGGTTCTAATCCCCACCCCCTTAATATATATAAATGGGTTTTTCAAGCAGAATATTCAGATTCCGTTCAAATCTCTGAATAGATTTGGAAGTTTAATGGTTAAGTATAAAAGAAAGGGATAACTCCTTTTAAATTATATAAATGCTAAATGGGTTTTTATTAAGAATTATCTCATTTGCTTGAACTTTGGATATAGATTTTTTATATGATAAAGCTTGTCTTTGATAGTATAGGAGGTTCAATGATTAAGTATAACAAAAGAGGAAAGGGGAGAGCTGTTTCCCCTTCTTAATTTTTTTTCGAACGGAATTAACCCTTGAAAATATAAGGCTTTAATGTACAATTAGTATTTGTAGCTGTGAGCTCAATGCCATCAGTTTAACTGGGCAGTATTCTTTATTCTTTTTATGAATAAAAAATTAAATGTATTTAGTTGAGTTCTAACTTAATATGTGTAAAAATAATGGTTTTATTTTTATTAAAGAATCAATAACTTTGTCTCTAGCCAAAGGTGAGAGAACCTAATTTGTAATTATAATACAAGCTTTAGACAGCTTTAAACTTGCATTTAATTTTTTAAAGAATGCACCATTTAGCAAACTGAATATCAAAGTAGTTCAAAAAACTTTTGTCTCCTCGATAGACTTTGGACAATATTTTTACTGATATCGTCTAGTTTATCACTCATTTATAAAACATTGTGTGCAGTATAAGGTGACCTCAAATAAAAAGGGGTGTTTGAATGGTAATGAAATGATGCATATTTTTTTTTCTCCAGAAAATTACATTCTCTAAATTCAAATGTTTAAAATGATTTTTTTTCTTTGTGAGAATAATTTTTAATAGTTAAATTATAAAAAAATTAATGTGTACCAACTAAGCCCAATAATTACTTAATTATGTTTTCATTTAAACTTTTAAAATTTATATGTCCCTTTTCATGTCCTCTGTAGCCATGCCAGAATGCTTAAAAAACAAAACAAAAACTTGTTAAGATAAAATAGAAAACTCGACTAATAAATAAGGTTATTTATTAAGCATAAATGACAACAGCCATGCAGTTTTTAAAATTTTTATATTCTTGTAGACCATATATATATATAACTTGTTAGATAAATTTATACAACACAGTGCTTTCACTTATTTGAGATGCCATTTAATTAGGGCAAAATGACAAGAAAAATATGGAAAATTATTAATTTTACTTCTGATTAATGGAACTACTTTGTTGGGAACAAACAGTACTTGAATTGATGCACATCAGTTAACTAGTTTATTGTATTGTGTCCTAGGCAGATAAGCTAATTAGTATATCTAATTTGAAAATTTCTTTTTTATTTGACGTAGTTCAATTCAGTTAAGTATTCATAGTGTAAATTTTAATTCAAATATGATGACGATATTGCATGAAAAATCTTTTATAAGAAAATCATTTGTTTTTTTAATCTTTTTTTAGGTGGGTTGATGTTATTAAATGTGCAACTCTCCGGAGTTAAAAATACCAGAAATGATCAAAATAATTCCATCATATGAATGCAGTTCATAAGAATCTCATGCCCATATTTTGTTACAACACAAATTCATTTTTATACTCATCTTATATTTTCCTTTAACTGTTTATATTTATATATTTTTTTTATTCTTTCCTTTATGTGTACTTTGAAAATATAAGTTGTTTTTCATTTTAATGTAATCAAAGTAACTTTTGACCATTTAAAAGGTTACTGAGTAGTTAGAAAATATCTTGGGCTTCATTCAAAATTAAATGCAAAAATTTCTTTTAAAAATATATATTGGCAAAAATATAAATATTGTTTATATATATACATTATGTTATTCCGAAAGATAAAGTTTTAATGTATATGGATGATATATTTATAACGTTAAAAGTTGAGCTTTTATCTACTTTATATAATATTTTTGTTTATGTTAGGAAAAATATTAAAAGAAAATTATGTTGATGTGTTTTTCCCAATCATACCATAGTTCTAAAAGAACTTGCTTTGCTCTTAATATAAATTATAAAAAAAATTATATTTTATCATTTTACTCTCTGAGAAAGCTTTAGCGTAATTGTTGCAGAATATTATTTTAAAATTTAAACTTCAAAGATTATATTGTAATTTTAATGAAAATTGGGTAGAGTTGATCAGAGAATGATTGTTATATCAGTTGTATATCTGTTTTTTAGTTTAAGAGAATTTTATAAGTTGCATTGAAATATCTTATAATGGAAAATTGCAAGTTTAAAGCAAGAATGCATATTGCTAAAACTGCAAATGATATTGTTCCAGCACTTAGCAAAGTCTATAGAAAACATCTTATCTGCATGCTTGTATGTGTGTCAAGATTTCTTGAGTAAATCATGAAAGTCGTCCAGAGATTTAGTGTGGAACTGGTATTTTTAAACTCTTTGTTTCCAAAGTTAGTATGTAATAATTGAATATGATAGAAGTATTGGCTGATTAAGATTTTAAGGACTTGTCTGAGATTTAAAAAAAAAGAAAGTCTTAGACTATTTCTATTATTTGTATCACATACCTTCTGGAAACAGACAGCTGCTCTGAGCATTAATCATTATTTTAATCTCACTTTTACACATTGCTAGACAAGATAAGATTCTATTTTATTTTCTTCTAAACATTAATAAAATAAGAATGTACTTGTATTATTTTATTTATGGAAAAATTAAAATGTAAATGGTTACATCATGCATGATAACATTTCAATTGAAATTAATTATAAATTTTTATAAAATGCAATTATAAATGAATTTTTAAGGGTTTTTTCTTTTTTTTCTCACTATTAGGTTCTTGTTTTTATGAACCAAATCAAAAATTTTGATAGTAAAATCTATTCAAAAGCTTTTTTGAGTGGACATCATTAATGTCTGTACTGTGATGTAGATTTTAGCAGATCTTCTAGATCTTGTTTTTCTTATTTTATTTTCTACATTATTGTCTGGTTCTGTAATTCTAAACACCTTTTTGAACACAAATATTTCTTTATTAATATGTATGATTTTATTACTTAAATATACACATATTTATGCATTTAATTATGCTTATATTTTTATTACATCTTTAATTGGTTATAGATATGTATGTTTTTAAAATATTTTCTATGCATCTATGACTTTTAAATCACCAGCAAATAAGTCCTTGTCCTGTGATAATAGTTAAGGTGCAAATTTCTTCCATTTATTTCTGACTATTATAACTTAAAAAAAAAAAAAATATTTTGGCTTCTGATATTTCTGTGAACCCGACCTTAAAAAAATATCTTCAATAATGGACTATGGTCCTATATAATGGTAGTATTATTTTTCAATTTTGTTAAATAATGTCTATATCCATATACATATAGCAGTGGAATTTTATTAGTAGTTGCAGCAGCAGTAGTAGTAGTTGTAGTAATAATCTTTTTTACATAGCATGAAGTTTTTTATTAAATATCATTGCAAAACATTCTCAACACCATAAAAAAAATAATAGGCATATACTTTTCCATAAATTATATCTGTGTTAATTATTGAAAAGTTTGCATTTTGATTTGTCTATTTTTTCTCAAACCATAAAACTGTCACAAATTTAAGATAAAAATTACTGTAAATCCTCCAATCTACATTTCTATTAAATCAAAGACGTGTTCCAGTAAATGTGCTGTTGTCCAGCAATGATCTTTTTCTGTAACAGAATTTTTGTATGTGTTTTCCTATGAAAGTATGAAAACTTCATCTTAGAGGTGATTCTGGTCTGAAAATTTAAGACATTCAGTTGCAAAAATTATAAAAGGCCAGCTATCACTTAAAAAAATATAAGTATTAAAAAAGACATGCACAAACAAAGAAAATTTGGGATGGGAAATAGACTTCTTAAAACTAAATCCTCTTAATGGATAATAACCATTGTTGAGTCAAATTTCTGTTAATATTTATATAGTAGATTCCCTCAAATCAGCACAGCTTGGGATCAGAAGTTGTGCAGATTCTGGAATTTTGCAGATTTCTGCCCATTGCTTTGTTTAAATTTTTAAGCAATAACTTAAATGCAATAATGCAATTAAAATTATATTGAATGACTGTAATATAGTAAAATATTAAAAAATTAAATAAAGTAATAAACTAAAAGGATAAACTTAAAATAATTTAAAATATTTAAAGTAATGGTTATGTAAATAATTAATAATTTGTATTTGAATGTGCGTTAAAAAGATGGGATGCATATTCCTTGAATTATTCCATGAAACTTTCCTTATAAAAAGTATTCTCTATTAGTTCATGCAAAATCCTTGTAATAATAACCAAAAACACTCGATTAATACATAAATATATTTGATAAAAAGATTGTGATTACCAGTGATATCAACAATATCTATATTTTTTTATATAAATTATTTATACTCCTTTCATAGAAAGCCACAAGTTCAGTAATATTATAAGGAATTATACATTAAAATAAAATTGAGATGAAATAAAACTAAAAAATTCTATATTTTCCCCCCTACATCATAAATGAAAGTTTCATTGTTTACTCTGTAAAGATGTGCAGAATTTAGGCATTTGTGGATTTTAGAGTTGTGGATTTGAGGGAGTCTACTCCTCAAATTTCTTTTCTCTAAAGCTTACAGAAAGCTAAAACAGCAGAGCAAAGTCATTTATGCCATTTGATGTTTACTTCTGCAAACCTCACCTGCAATGACATCACATAAATAGCTTCAAGGGAGGGTGACAGCATAGATGCAAGCAGGGACAGTCTGAAACCATTTAATAGATAGAGAATGTGATTTTATTGTTATCCCCCCCCCCTAAAAAATAATTAAAGTAGCATGTATTGGTGATTGAAATCTGGCAAGGTGCTCTTTCCCTTGGTAGCATAGGCCTCTAAACAGGCTGGGCTACTTAAAAGAAAAAATAATGAAATAGAAGGGATTCTAATTACAAACAATAGATTAAATGAAATTCTTAAAAAAAAAAAAATCTGTTATTTTAGAGAAGCCATTTTTTTTTTGTTTTGGCTTTATTTAGGGGTTTTTCTAGCTAGGATTCTGCATTGAGGAAGAAATCCAACTTTCACTACAGTTTGGTCAGATACAATCTTATTTGTTTTAGGTTTGAGTTAATTTTTTAGGATCAGGTTAGGGTTGAGTTTTAATTCTTGCAGGTCATGTTTGGGTTAACCTAATTTTTCAAAAGGAAGTGCAAAATACTGTTTCAGTAGAAAAACTAGATATTTCAATATGAATAAGTCATGTTTTGAACATGTTCATTTTTATATATAAAAAATAAAATTTATATTAAATATATGATTCTGTACTACTTTTCCATAATTACATTAAATTTTGGATAAATTTTACTTCACTTTGTGCCAGTTTGCATGTTGATTTTATACAGAATTTGCTAGTTCAGGTCATTTGGGTCAGGCTTGAATGTGTTAGGTTGTAACATGCAGATAACTCTATTCCAATTCAAAATGAATACATTCTGGTATGTTAAAGTCTTTTTTATTCTTAGACACATGAAACTGACATTCAGTTTTTCAGATAAATGAAAATGAATTGAATTTTCTACTTTTTGATAAAGGAAATGGATATTCCCAAAAATGTTGTCAAAGTTAGCACTTTAAACAGGATGATGAGCACTACTTGTACTAAAAGAGCTTACCTTGTTCTTAAAAAAATTTGAACACCACTAATTAAAACTATAACTTTTACATTATTAGTTGGCAGATACTTTTGATTATACAAGCAGATATTTAAATATGAAAGAAGTGATATTTTTTCCTTATTTTTAGTTTATTTTGTCAATAAAATGAAACTTTTAAAGGGTTAAAGGAGATTGATACACAATTTAATAATGCAATTCTGAAAATGTAGTCTACAATCATGTCTCTATCTTATGTGAAAACATGAACCTGTAAAGAGTTCTTATTCGTATTCTTAACACATAGCTTTTCATATAAAATACTGAAATTTATTTTGAAAAATAGGGTTAATCTGCTATTGATCTGCAAGAATCAGATATCAGTTCAAAACAGTCAGTCAACCCAAACCTGGCCCATAACAATGACATCAAAAAATTATTGGCAGTCTATGTGGTAGGTTTGAGTACAGTTTATTGGGGTCAATTGATCCAATGCTTTACTTTAATTCTGACATTTTTCTTTGGGAGAAATTTCTGTTGCTCATTCTTTCACAACATTTCTGCTTTTAATCTTAAAAGGTTATTTGGTGTCCTGAAGCGTAAATATCTATAATAGAGATTAAAGATTGATTTTATGATTAAAAATAAAGACAGTATAAATTTTTTGTAAGTTTTTTATGATAGAATAATGGATAATATAATGTAGATTTTATTAATCTTTTATTTGAAATTCAATGAATTTTTTAAACTTTTGTCATTATTTATTTGAGGGGGAAAAAGTCATCTGAAAGAGATGTTTATAAATTATAGCTTGTAATGTAATTCAAGACAGTAAGAGTTGCTGACATTTAGATGTTTTAAAATAGTAAGCATATAAATGAATCTACAAACTAATCAGCAGTTACAGTTAAGCTGTCTGTTTCCTCTGTTTCATTATTTTTTTTACAATTTGCCCCCAGGAAAAGAGTAAATATTTAATCAGATTTTAAACTATAGTTATGTTCATCCACTTAACTAGAAATAGTATTTTGAGTTCTTAAGATTAGTTTCTTACTCATGGACCTTTAATTGCTTATAAAATTGAAAGGTTGTTTTTAATTTATAACAAAATAATTTCAGCGTATTCTCTGCTCTCAATCCTGTATTATCTGAGCATCACAGAAAATCAATTATAAAATTTTTTGGCATTTGCCTGAAGAATGAAAATGTTCAATTTTTCAAATATAGAAGTTCTCATAATATGAATGCTTTTAACAAAGTTCATATTAGGAGAACTGTTTAGTGACATGATTGTTGTAGCAAGCAAATGCATATCATGTATTTCATACTATTGTGGTCCCTGTACAGAGCACTGTTGCCCTCAACTAGTGAAAATATATGGTTGTTGGTAATTGAAATTAAGAAAAGTAACTTCCTTCAAAAGATTCTTATGTTTCATGTGCTTCAGCTTTCTAGTTTGTTAAAATAAAGTAGATTAATTATTTAATAACACCTGCTGGTAGATGAAGAATTTATTTTACAGCTCTGAGATTTTTTTTTTTTTTTTGCTTCAAATGTCAGTTAAAGGCTAGATTAACATTTTTCAAACATGCATATCTTATTTATATAACCGTATTAAATATAGTCTCAAAATCTAAATATACATGTTTAGAATTATTTGAAGTTGTTAAAATATATATGAATCATTTAAAACCATTTCTAGTATTAATGAATTTAAATGATTTATTTTATAATTCTATTTATTGAAAAGTGCAATTTTATATATAAATGTGTGCAAATTTCTAAGATTAATTTTTCATCATCTGAGTACTAAAATTGAAACTTCTGTTTAGTACCAATGTAAAATGACCAAATCATCATATTTTTTTAAAATCATCTATTTATGTAGCTTTGTTACCTACAGATGTGAATCAAGGTGTAATTGGACATAAAATAAAATGCTTTTGAGATAGTTATTGTAATAAATTTTAATATATTATTAATGTCAACTCATATTACCATGTTCATGATTTAAGTATTGCTGTTTTTATGCTATTGTTATTTTTAATGATCTAATAAATTATTTGCAACAAATTATTTCATATAATATCAGAAAACATCATTATATAATTACAGAAGACAAAAATGTGACTTTTTATAAGTGATGTACAAATTGTATGAAAGTTCCTAATCATCTATAACACATTAGATGTTCTTTGATAAAATATCTTAACTGCCAATTTAATTAGATTTGTAACTTCCGTTGCATATTTATGCTATGTTTCATTTTAAATAGTAAATTTTTGCCTATAGATGGTTTTGAATGCTAACTACTCAGTACCTTAATACCTGCATGATCTTAAGCTCATATCCTGTTTTTATTTTCTGGTTCAGCTGTAAAAAGAATTGATCTACAAAAACTGCTGTATGCTAATATACTATGCACATACTATGCATATGCCTCATACTTCAATTTAATGTTTGTTAAGTCCTCTGTATCATATCCATATAGCTAACAAAAGTTGAACAATTGTTTTAATTTTTTGCATGAAAATTACAGCTTGCGTACTCTGGAATTCTTTGTTCAAATAAAATCTAAAAATGAATTTATGCTTTTAGTGAAGAGTTTTTTTCTTTTTACTGCCAGTGTATTATTGCTGTTGCCTTAATGTTCTGCTGTTTATATTATATGATTAATGCTTTTGAATGAGTGTGCTATGAATATAATTTCTCTTTTCTTATGCAGCTATTTTGAAGGTGATAAAATACCCTATTTTGTCAACTGCATTTTTATATTTTGTGACTATTTGAAATTTTCAGTTAATTCTGCAGAATTACTTTTATGATAACATAAATTTTAAAACTGTTATTGTAATATATTCATTAATATCCATTTAAATGCATGATAACTAAGTCTTCATTTTAGCAGAGTTACCTAAATGTAGTTTTAGCCATGTTGTAAATTAAAGTATATTCATCATTTAAATTTACTCAAAAATATTTATAAGTTTAAATTTATTTATATAGTTTCATCAAAATTTTCAACTGAAATTTTTTTATATCCAGTTTATTTTCATTTAAATGAAATCATAAGTAACTTTGATTTTAATCAGAATCTTTCATACAAAATTTTAATCTATTATGTTTAAAAATTGTACAGTATATTATAAAATAAATATGTTCTATCATTTTGTCTTTAGTTTAATAAATGCCATTCATTATTGATTTTGTATAAGCTGTTAAAAGAAACTTAAATGTTTGAATCAATGCATTTGATATTTTGTACGTTGACTTTCATTTAAAATATCACTTATATATATATATTATAAATTGCTCAGTTCTCAAGTATTTTTTCTAACAACATATCAAGTTATTGACTCTGTAAGAGTTTCATCATGTTTCACATATTTTATAATGACATTTGGTTTTTAAGTTCTCCCTTCTTACCTAATGTACAAAGGACAAAACAAGGCACCACAAGTTTTCTGTCCTTATTTTGTGATTAGACTTGGTGTGATCAAATATTTCTTGTGGTATGTTAATTATTTAGATGCCTATTTTAAATTTTATTTTTTAACATTTGACTGTGAACATGTTTTCTGTGTTCATTACTTGTTTTTCATAATCATTATGCTCCAAAATAATTTGTTCTTTTTTGTACTGATTGATTGCATTAATATTGATTGATTTCATACAATTTATTTGTGTATTGGTCTCCTTTTTGTATTATATATTTTCCATGATCAGGTGTAATATACAATACCTAGTCATGTCATTTATTAAAGAAGTTTGTATTTCTGTAAAATTTTATGTTATATAGAATCTTCCAAAGCATCCATGCTATTTTGTCTTTATTTAAAGTTTTAGAATCTATAGATTAAAAGATAAGGGGGGGGGGAATATTTTTCAATGCATTTCCATTTCCTAGTAAGATAATTATTTCAGTTTCACAAATCATTTAACATTATTATTATTGTTATCTTAACTTTAGATGAAAACAGTTTCTTTCAATAAATAAAAATCAGAAAAAAAAGTTAATAGACATAAATTTTTAGAAATTGTTGATTTAGTTTAATTTCTACACTATCAGTCTTTCAAAAATTAGATAAACTTTTTATACTTTTTGACTGCAAAAATATGATCGATTTAGCAAAACTTCTTTATACCAATCTAAAGTCTTTTTTTATCATGAAATATAGGAGGTAGTAATTTTTCTTGTAGTGCTTTTTTAAGTAAATGAGATGTGTATAAAAAATATGTGATTTTTTTTTTCAAAATTTTTTATGCAAATGTGCAATATCTCTTGTCATTTAATAGACGTACATAAAAACATATGTATTAGCAGAATAAAAAATGCAAATTATTGGTGTTATTAAGGAAGTATTGGAAACTTAGTTTAACATACAAGTTTAATTCATTCATCAAAATAATGTTTTGTTTTGTATCTTTTAAAGCATAATGCACTTCTAGATTTTTCAGGTCACAAAGTTTTTTAGAAGGATATAAATTTTCATTGATTTTTTAACTTTCTTACATCAATTTACTCAAAATGTTGGTCACAAAATGAAAATTTTATTTATTTTAAGATGGGAGTGTTTGTTGCTATGCAAAATCCATAAATATTTTACCACAAATCAATTTTATTATGAATTATTTTATAATAATTCTTATGTTACATATTATTTGTAAATGATGCAAACCTATGAAATGATTTAAAATTAAAGTTAAAAGTATTTAATCATAAAAAAGAGCATTTATTGCAAACAAAAATGGACAAAAACACATAAATTGCTAGATCAGAATGAAAGTCTTATCAACATTAAGAGTAAAATATACATCAATGTCATCGAATAAGAATTTTAGATAAATATAACAAATTCCTATTACTTCTAGATAATTTTTTTTGCATTGTGGCAAAGATATTTGGTATAAGAATTTTCAAAACCTATCATAAAAAATGAATGAATAGTTCATGACAAGTGTGAAGTCATTAAAAGAGGTATTCTGCTTGTTATGGGTTCTTTAGAAATTTTCAAGACATGAGGATTTTACAATCTATGTAAAAATAACTGACATATAGAAAGTTTGGGGTATGAGCAAATGATGATTATTGATCACAGTGTAGTTAAAAAGTGATATTAAGAGTACTTTTTTAAAACCTAGAAATTTTATTAATTAAATCTATAAAGTTCTAAATAGTTCTCTAAAGTTCTAAATAGTTCTATAAAGTTATTAAATCTAGAAAGTTATGTTGATGTGAGCTATAACTGCTGTTCTAACTCAAAGCTATAGAGAAACACCATGTGCCACAGACATAGAATTTTATAGGCTTCTGTTAATTCTAGTACAACAACAAAGATGTTTTCTTTCTCTTTTTTTTTTCTCCAGTTCTGGACCTATTTTTGAAATTTGGGATCTAGACTTTTGCCTTAACTCCTCTGCCTTGATGTTAGGACTGTTGTAATTTTGTTTAGAAATTTCTTCTATGAATTAGTTATCAAGATGTTTAAAATTTGAAAACGTCAGCAGTTTTTTCAAACTGCATATCCACACTGCTGCATAAAGCTTCACTTAAAAAAAATCTAATACAATGCACTGTGTTCTATGAATAAATGGATTTTTGCTCTGGAACCTGCAAAAACATGACATGATGTTAACAGTATAATGGTCCAGAGTGCAGGGCTTCCATAATTGTTTGAAGTTTTTATGTATTTATTTCCTATTTACAAATATAAATACTACTGGCTGGGTTTCAAATTGCTGTTAATGTTCTTTCTGTACTTTTGCATTCTTATGTTGATATTCATTTTATTATTAACAGCTAGTAAACACATGAAAATTATTTATTGAATTCTATCCAATCAATTTCATTGACAGAATTTTAGTATTTTTTAAAAATTGCTATTTATATGTATACATAATGAATAAAATCAAATACACATTTCTTTCTTTAAAATATACATAAAAATAGTGTAATATGCTATAGTACATATTTATTATGTAAATCTAAAAAAGGAAACAATCTTAGTTTTTGGTACTGAACATGTCTGTAAAGCAAAGCATAAAAAATGAATTATTTAAACTGATTACTTGACATGTCCTTTTTTGGCATTTTTTAAATACTCAAAAGAATGCTTGTGTGCTTTTATCTGAATACATATATTTTTAAAAATTCAAAGTGCTATGCATTTCTTGAATTTTTTGGATCATTGGCGTGTTGTATATTACACATGATCATTTTTAAATGTTGTTTTAATAGTTTTTATTTATTTATTTATACTTTTCTTTTCTATTATTTGTACTGCCTTTAACATCTATTAAAGCTAATGTTTACCATGAGAGAGAGAGAGTATATTATAACCATATTTAATTATGGTATGCTGTTCCAGTGATTTGTAATATAATATCTAGCATTCTTGTTTGTTCCATACAGTTGTTTGCATTTATACAAAGATAAATGGTGCTTATACATAAATTGTTGAAAATTGGAAATGAATCTGTATTTTCATTACTATGCTGCTTTCTTTATATGCCTTCAACTTTTTTGAATAAAGCAGCTATTGTTGATTAGATTTTATGTGTAATAAATTATACCATGCTAATTGTATTTTACTTTTTAATATTGTACATGACATTTTTTAAAGAAGGATACTCATTTCAGAATATATTACTCAATGTTCAGAATGAAATTTTAAAAATGTTGCTACTATTAAATATTTATTAAAAAAAGGGCTTTTTTGGTTTTGTTCATTCAAAAGAATTCACACATTTTTCATTTATAGGAAACACTTATAAACAGTGATCTATCTATTTAATTATCTGGTTTAATTTTTTTACTAAACACAATACAGTAAAACCTCCGAAGAGCAGCCAGTGATGGGACTATGTAAAATTGGCTGCTTCTTAGAGGTGACTGGTATATGGAGGTTTTGGTTCAACTTATCAGAAAAAACAAACAAAACTTTTTAATTCAATAAAATACTTCAAAAAATGTATATTTTTAAAGTTATTTTTCACATAAAAAAAATCTGTTAGTCTTATTTATTTTGGGCCCCACCAGTGGCCGAGAGGTTCTGACCTCAAACTGGTAGACAGTAGGTGCTGGGTTCGAACCCAATCGCGACCGTCGGCCTAACCGTTCGGAGTTTTCCGTGGTTTTCTTCAAACCTTGCGTAAATACGGGTTAGGTTCCCTTAGAAAGACCCCCACGGACGGCATCCCACCCCTTAGGGCCTATATCCCATAGCGTAGATAATTGGCCGACATACATACAACAATACTTATTTGTTTTGTACAAGAATTTTTTTTCAATCGATACAATACTATCTGTGGTTTTATGGTACAAATCTTCGTTGTATTTAGAGCAAAAAATTGAATATCTTGAACATTTGCGAGGACTTCTTCTTAAGACTTTAGTTTGGTCTCTCTTTCTTTTTCAATTTCCGCTTCGTCCTCGCTTAAAGTTTCAATGCCCTCTTCTTTCATCAAATCCTGAACCATTTCCGATATGCTTTCATAAGTGGCTAATACAGACCAATGATTATCAATAGAAATAAATTCATCCAGTGTTATGTCAGTAATTTTTGCTGCTTTAAATAATGTGTCTAATTCACTATTTCTAAGATCATTACTTGATTGTTTTTCAGAGATGTTATCGACATTTGGAAGTTTCTGAAAGGCAAATTGAACCTCATAAATTTTGAAAATATAAACTTTTATATATTTTTTATTAAAGATAAAAATTCAAAGAAATAAAATGAATGAAAAGCAGAGACTTACATGGAATCCAGCTTGTACTGTATCCCTGTTCAATTCCTTTACTGGTCTTGATATCCAATTATCAGCATGTTGAACATTTAATGATTTGGAGAGAGCAGTCAGTGGCGGAGTTTCTGTCATTTCTAAGATGAGTTTCCTCATCAACATTTTCCTGTATTCTACTTTAACCCTTTTCAGCACAGTGTTGCCGGGTCGGCAATACCTAAAGTTCCCCCTGTTTAGAGACACAAAAACTCTGTGAATATTTCAAAAACTACTCTAGTAGCTACTTTAAATCTTTCTTATGAGTTCTAGATGGCAGCACCACAAAGATCAAATTCTACTGTTTTTAAAAAATAGGTAAAATATTTTACTCTAATATGCGTTTCACAGCAATGCTCTTCTCACTGCGATTATCAACGCTATACTTGCATGGTGTTACCACTTCGGCAACAGCTCTATAATTAAAATGGTTTGTGCAATCTTTAGAAAATTATACCTGTGTACTCCTCTAGGTTTAAATAGATTGCCTAATTTTTTTTCTTTAAATTCCAACTTTAAAGAGTAGTGCACCGGACAGGGTTAAACACTTGTATGATTCCCAGATCTAGTGGCTGACTTATCGAAGTTGTTTTAGGAGGGAAAAAAATATTGTTATAATACTCAACTTTTTGTCGCTTGGGTAGCAAGCAGTGTTGTCCATAAACAGCAGAATTTTTCGTTTCTGTCTCTTCATCTTTTTGTTGAACATTGTCAACCAACTTAGCATAATTTCTTGGGTCATCCAAGACTTGCTGTTTTTTTGCCAAGCTACAGGAAGTTTCTTCATGTCAAAATTTTTGAAACAACGTGGCTTAGCTGACTTTTCAATAACAACTGTTTTTTTGAAATTGCCTTCCATATTGCAGCGTAATAATACTGTTAATCTTTTTTTAGAATGTTTACTGCCTTTAAACGAATCATTTTTGAAACACAGAGTTTTAAGTGGAACAGCCCAGAAAAAAAGACCTGTTTCATTGCAGTTAAACACGTATTTTGCTTCATACTCGCTCAGAAGATTGTCTAAAGATTTTATCCAGAATTTAGCTATATCTGTTGGATAATCAGCAGTTTCACCACAAATAGTCCTAAAAAAGAAATTTCTCAAGCAAAATTTTTCTAACCAGCCATTAGAAGCTTTGAAATCATTAATACCAAGTTCTTTGGCAATTTTCAATGTGTTTTCTTGCAAAATGGGCCCTGAAATCAGTAAGTTTTTAGATCTGTAATTTCTAAACCATTCTAATAGCATTTCATTAATTACTTCATTCCCAGTTTTGTGATACTTGACCTTATTTTCTAGGTTTTTGCCTCTAAGATGTTTCTCAAGATGCACTTCTTTATTCTTTAAAATTTCATTTATTTGCGTTCTTCCACATCCATATTTTTCTGCTAATTTCCATGCACTAATGCCCTTCTTACTATCATCAATAACCTTCAATTTTTCACAGAGTGGTAAAAATTTCTTTTTTAAAATTTTACTCATGTTCGATTTTGAAAACTAGAGACAAACGGCTGGCGATGGGAGAAATAGATACCGCTTTTTTTCTCTGTGTAGACAGGGAGGAACCATAGAGAGAAGATAGGGGTAAAGGCATCAATATGACTGTATTAAATAAAGGTTTTCAAATTTGATGCGTTTTCACTGCCAATTTCAAAATTGCCAGTTGTGGAAAAAAAAGTAAAAAAATATTTAATATTCACATTGTGCATGTGAACTAATGCAAAAATATAAACGAAGAAATAAAGTAACTCAAACCATATTTTAAATTAGTAAAAGAAATTTTTGTCTTCAATTTAACATACTTTAATTTGTTACTTTCACTATTGGCTTGCGTCACTGGGAGAATAAATACACATGTACACCGAGTTTTTCTGATATGATTCCACAGAAGTGTATGGAGGGGGGAGAGGGGAGCAAAAAGGCGGGCTCACTATTGGATGAAATAAAAAATGCTCCTCTCTAGCAGCAGCCAAAAGAGGGGGGGGGGACAAAACAGGTGTCTAAAACAAAGGATTTTTTTTAAAGTCTCAATTTATAATGCTCTTGGCTTCTTTTGGTGGCCGTGTTGGAGTGAATTTCCCAATCCGTGGCCGGTATTCGGAGGTTCGATCTAATATTTCAATATGACTCATTTCGTTCTATGAAAAAATGGCCGGTTGTTAGAGGTGACCGTTAATGGAGGTTTTACTGTATTTAAATTTCAAATTTATAAAAACTTTACTTTTGTTATTTCAATATTTCTTAGTTACTAATCAGTCTGATATCAGTTCATTTGAATAAATCAATATGCAAATCAAAAACTAAGTGTTTGATTTTAACTCTTAGGAAAATTAGTAAACAGAAGCTATATTTAGTTGTTCAAATATTAGTATGCAAAATTGCTTATATATATTTTGGTACAGAACTTATCAATCCTTCCTTAGTTCCAGTAAGAAAAATACCTGACCATATTTATAAACTAAATCATGAAATTTCTGTTTACAAAGCTGTCATTTGCGACTAAAAGTGACCCTTTTCAGAAAAAAAAGGAGACATCTTTTTTAGGGTTCCAAACTTATCGCTCCTGTGTCTGTCTGTCACAGCCATTTTACTCATAAACTATGGAATGTGGGTAGTGATAAAGACTATTGACTGACATATTTATAGATTATTAAACAATCATACAGGCATGAAAGAGTTCCTCCTAAAGGAGGAATTCTACCTTTTTTAAAAGCAATTTTGATTGATGCAAAAATGCAAAGAAAATTTTGGAAATATTATTGGGCTGGGGGGTCCTGAAAAATTTAGTAATCTGACATTTTGTCTCTTCAACCCTTGGAGTTTCTTCTTGAATTATTCTGCAAAAGAGAGATAAAACGAAGGATGAGCTTATATCATATAAGCATGTAAAAGTAATGTAAATGAAGTTATTCAAAGTGTCTTTCAAGAATGAAATATTTCTTTAGACTTAAAAAATTCAAAGTGAAAATTTCTATTTGGAATAGAATGTTTCATACTATTTATACAACACTCTTGGATAATTTCTATGATACCTTTTTCAAGATTTATTTCTGACAGTTAAACCATTCAGGGTAATACTTGCTTTGGAAAATCAGTGCATGTACTTCACATAAGATGATCAGATATATTTGGATTTACACCTTTAACATTGTTAATGCTTTCAAGTAAAAAAAAAAAAAAAATAAATAAAATAATAATAATAATAATAAAAGTAATCATACATGCAGATTTCAGATTAAATTTTACTGTATAGGTGTCTGTTAAAATGACACTTAAATTACTAGAGTTTGGTGCCACTGTATACATGGAAAGGATTTTCTTCCTTTTTTCTCATTTCCCACTTTCATGCCTGAAATATATGTATGACTTAGAGGTTGAAGGGCTAATTATAGTCTAGTCAAAATAGATGAAAAAGAAAAAAAAAATGGATCTGGGTTTTACTGATTTCGTCAAATTTTTCTCACTTTTTATTTTGTAAAAAATATTTCTACTCGTCCGTATGTTTTAAATTTTTTAAAAGGGTGTAAATTTGGTCTATTGAGATGCTTTTAAAAGATTGTGCTGAAATATGTACACTTAGATACTTTTAGCATAGAAAAAATATTCTATCCGTGAGTTGCAAAGTGACCTCCATTTGCCGGTGTATTTGAAAGGGTTAAATCTTTTATTTTAAAAACCGATTGCATCATAGATTATGAGAATGTTTTTAAGCTTTAAGAATATGTTTTTTGTTTGCCGGTACCTATAGGATTGCGCTTTGCTAAGGCAAAACCACAATGAAAACTATCTGTTTTTATTGATTTCATTAAATTTTTCGCACATTTTATTTTGTAAAAAATATTTCTATCGGTCCGAACGTTTCGCATTTTCTGTAGGAAGTATAAATTTGTTCTAGTGCAAAGATTTCAAAAGATTGAGTTGAAATATGTATGTTAAGATAATTTTAGCATAGAAAAAATACCCTCTTTGCAAGTCGCAAAATGACCTTCTTTTGCCAGTGTATTTGAAAGGGTTAAAATCCAAATATTTTAAAACCAATTATACCATCGGTTAGAAGAAAGTTTCAACTTTAATATCTTCTTTTTGGTTTGTTTATATCTTAAAAATTACGCCCTGGAGGGGCATTGACAAAAGGGAGAAAAATAGTTTTGGAAAAAATGACCATTTTTTAATATTTGTTTTCAAAGGGTTAACTGCAACATTTTTTCGAATTGATTATTGCTTTTGAGACCTAAAAATATGATCTTTCGAAATATGTCTCTTAAGTTTAACTGCGTCGGGCAGTTTGGTTGATTTGGATTTAAACAAAATGATCCAAAATAAGAAATAAACACCTATAAATGATTCTTCTTCCGTTTAGGTGCGTAAAAAATTTGTGCGCATGTGCAAACGATTTCTTTCCTCGAACATTAAAAAAGTGACTTTTTGAAGAGAGTGAGTTCCGCTTCATAATTAATATCTATGAAACTAATCAAAAAATTAAAATTCTGAGCCTCAGGTCCATCAGGAGAGGTATTGGGCTACTCTCATAAAAATTTTGAACCTCGTACGTCCCATAGATTTCCCTAGCCATCGCAGACACACAGACAGACAGATAGCGTTTTGTTCTGTTATTAGTATAGATATCTTTTGTTTTTAACTTTATCCTACTCTGAGCTTGAAATATTAATTGCTAGCTGGCCTGCACGGGGTTGCCCAGGCCCGTGATTTGATTCAGTTTTCAAATGTGTTATTTGTTTTTTAAATGATCTTTAAATGAAACTAAAATTTATATGATTTTATATCTTTGAGTCTATTTTGACAGAATTTATATTTTGAATGGAAAAATCTCGAAAAGATATTGAATTGAAAACATATGCTGTTTGGTATTTTATTTTCAACATTACTTGATTTTTCTATGTATACTGAAAGCGAACGATACCGCGATGGGACACTCAGGTTTTTGACTGATTTCGTAAAAAATTTCACTCATTTTATTCTGTAAAAGAGAATTCTGTCCATCCAAAAGTTTCAATATTTTTGTAAGTGGTGTATATCTGGTTTATTTAAATGCTTTTAAAAGATTGTGTTAAAATACAAACATTTAGTTACTTTTAGCGTAGAAAAAATATACTCTCCATAAGCCACGATATGATTTGTGTGTGCTGGTGTATTTGAAAGGATTAAATCTCATATTTTTTTTAACCGATTGCACCATAGATTATAATTGTTTAAGCTTTAAGGATATATTTTTGATTTGTCGGTATCTATAGAATTGCATCCTGTAGAGGCAAAAACACAATGAAATGATCTGGTTTTTATTGACTTCTTCAATTTTTTCGCACATTTTATTTTGTAAAAAATATTTCTACGTGATCGAATGTTTCGAAATTTTTGTAGGAGATATGAATTTGGTCTATTGAGATGCTTTTAAAAGATTGTGCTGAAATATGCACGTTTAAATATTTTTAGCATTGAAAAAATATTCTATCCGTGAGTCTTAAAGTGACCTTTTCTTGCCGCTGTATTTGAAAGGTTTAAATTTCACATTTTTAAAAACCAATTGCACCATAGATTATAAGAGTATTTTAACTTTAAGAATATATTTTTGGTTTGTGGGTACCTATAGGATTGCGCCCTGCAGAGACAAAATCGCTGTGAAACAATCTGATTTTTATTGATTTCATCAAATTTTTCGCACATTTTATTTTGTAAAAAATATTTCTACCACTCCGGACGTTTTGAAATTTTTGTAGGGGGTGTAAATCTAGTCTATTGAGATGCTTTTTAAAGATTGTGTTGAAATATTTTCGTTTCGATAATTTTAGCTTAGAAAAAATATCCCCATGTGTCACAAAGTCAACTCCATTTGCCAATGTATTTGAAAGGGTTAAAATCCATATTTTTTGAAATTGTTTACATTATCGATTAAAAGAAAGTTTCAACCTTGAGATCATGCTTTTGTTTTTTTATGTCTCAAAAATTGCTTCTCGAAGAAGTATTGACAAAAGGACGAAAAAAGGTTTTGGAAAAACGGTAAGTTCAGAATTTTTTTTTCAAAGGTTTAACTGAAACATTTTTTCGAATTGGTTATAGCATTTCAGGTCTAAGAGTACGATCTTTCGAAATATGTCTTTCACGTTTATCTGCGCCTAGCAGTTTGGTTGATTTGCATTTACGCAAAATTACTCAGAAGCAGAAATAAACTAGGAAAAATACTTTTTATCTCGTTTCAGTGCTTAAATGTGTTTGTGTGCAGGTGCAAGTGTTTTCGTTCCCTCGAGAATTAAAAAAAATAAGCCTTTTTGATGAGAGTGAGTTGTGCTTTGTAATTAATATCTCGAAAACTAATAAAAAAAAATTAACATCTGAGCTTCATATACATCAGTGACCTTGAGCTAACTTCACAAAAAATGAGCCTCGTACATGCTGCAATTTTCGCTAGCCATCGCAGACACACACACGCACACACATACAGACACAGAGAGACAGAGCGATTTGTTCTTTTATTAGTATAGAAATTACTGTGAATATTTTAAATAAATCCTTCATTGCTGATTCATTAATTTCATGTTTTTTCGCCTTTTTTACACGCAATTAAAAATAGATAAGACCATGATGCATTAAAAAAACCCTATAATATTGACTAAAACGAAGAGAAAAATCGATGCTAAATGCACAAAAACTCGAAAAATGACTAAAAATCACATCGAAAATCGCACTGAAAATCGCATTGAAAATCGCTGAAATTAAAAAATCACATCAGACAAAATTTAGTAAATTAGGGTAAAAGTTTAAAACATTTTTCTTTTTATCAACATCAAAAAATAGCCACAAAAGGCGAAAAAATACTAAAAATTGCATTAAAAAATTAATTAAAGATTCAAAAATAGTTGTACTAATTCCGAATAAACGTTATTTAAATGGAACTATATTGGGTTAAAAGAATGAAACCGCATTTCTTTCACTAAAGTGGAAAAATTGTCTCTAAACATAAAAAGAACACTAAAAATCGCCTAAAAAATCTAATAAAAAACCCAAAATCGGGTTCGCGGTGCAAAACTTAATACATAGAGGTGCTTCCCCCCCTTCCCCAAACAAATTTTGTTACTCTATGTGCAACGGTCTCTTCAGAACAGCACGGACACACTCGCAAACTTTTATCTTTATTACTATAGATAATCAATACAAGATAAAAAATAAAATTAATTATATAAATTATTCAACTTTAGAAAATGTACACGAAATTTGGGGTTCCCAAAACTCTGCGTGTATTCCTGTTATAGCCAAAATACATTAATGCGTTCGCTGCCGCTTACATGAAGATGGGATGATAGTGAATGCCGCACTGTAGAAGTGGGTTTTTTCCAAAAGCCGATTTACTTTTTATAACAAAGAATCAGTGAAAGATTTTGCCGCGCTAGCGCGTGACTGGCTATTGGACATCACCCCACATCACGCGCTGGCGCGTGAGTGGACCCTTAACGTTGGTGCCATATCACGCGCTATCGCGTGAGCGGCAGCAAACGTGTTAATAATAATTTGACATAATAACATCTTTGGCAGGTTAACAAATTAGAGGGAACGCCCGTTCTTGGGTTTTTGATAAAAGTAAAATTAACGCTAATTTGTTGCGTTCCTTTTCCCCCTTCTATCAGCAGGAATGATTTGTTTCCGGTTGATTGATTGCTTCTTCGAAAGCTATGCATTTCTCCTTGATCTTTACTTTATTTATTAAATGGTCAGTCCCTTAACCCTTTCTTGCGCAGTGTTGCCGGGCCGACAACACCTAATTTTAATTCCAAATTTGCAAACGGCACCAGTAATATTTTAATATAATTTTGCTTTTACAACGAAAGCTTAAATTAAGGAATTCGTAATATCTAGTCAAGTCCTTTATAAATTCCGGTGTCAATCGACAATTTCTCATTTTACTAATAGAGTTTGCTTGCGCCGGAAAGGGTTAAGAAAGATGATCTTGTGAACATCTGGAAACCAGAAACCCAGATGTGTAATCGCTTCTTTATTTTTGAAGGCCCTTCTTAAACAGATATTTTTACCCACTCAATAACACAAAAATTCTGTTTTTTAAGTTTGTGTGTAGAAATTTCGCTTCTCACAGTTTAAAACATGAAATGCAGTATATCTATTGTGCATTTTATCAATTAACGTTTCAATGTTTCTTTAAACATGCCATGCAACAATGCAAAAAAAATAAAAATAAAAATAAAACTTAATGGGAATTAAAGAAAATAAATTATACAGCCTCATTATTTGAAGTTATTCAAACTTAAACTAAAAAGGAATTTTGCATAGAATTTAAAAATAAAACAGTGTTGGAAAAATATTTCATATACTGAATTATTATTCTGCAATATTTTGATTCAAATTTATTTATTCAAATTTTTTTGAAAAAAAAAATAAACAATAACATTGCTGAATGGTATGAAACTTCTTCCCATGTTAACATAGTCATTTTTATATATGCGTAAAATTTGTAAATATATTCGCAATAGTGTTTGAGTTCTTTAATATTGATGTAAGGAACTACTAGTTTTTCTCAAGGATATGGACAAAATCCCATCGCTCTGCTTTAGAATCGTTTTATTTTAACCAAATTTCTTTTAGAGAAAGGGAGTTCAAACATAAAAAAAGAAAAGAAAAAAGAATAAGTTTTTGCTAGCATGATTTTCAAGGAGGTGAGGAATTAAAGGAATTCTTTAATTCCTCCCCTCCCCCATTTGAAAATCAGAAATTATGAGGTCTAATAAGTATTTTTTATTTCCAAAGTCGATCGCAGCACATGCATCTGTGAATGGGTCCATCAGACCTTGAATCAAAAAAGTTTTTTCCAGTTTTTCCCAAGCCGATTGCTTTTTAGTTTTCTTTCTAGGCGGTGGAAAATCAAGAGTAATAGCTATAACATTTTCCGGCTTGTTAGAATCACTATTGGCACTCAAATTTTTCTGGTTACAACCGACCGATTGTAAAACGCCATGGCTAGTGGATTGGTCGCCCTCGAGACATGATGTTTTACAATTAATCGGTTCGATTAATTGTTACAATTAAAAGGTTACTTACCTGTTTAAACCTGGCAACCCCTGGTCGGTACCATTGGAGAGCAGGCAACCTGTATGCTTTCAATTCCTTGGGGTATATTCTCTTAGCTGTTGCTCGACTTTCACAAATAACAAATGGGGGAAGTTTATCAATAAAGTTTAATTAAACATTTTATTTAACATTATCGGCACGTGATTTAGCTAGGCAACCTATGTGCGACGTATCAATTGTATCATTATCTAGCATATATTTTTATTATTATTAAATAACAAATGATGGTATACAGGGTGTCCCCTCTCAACGGTGGCCAATGGCTAATTTCTAAACCGTTGGTCATAGACATATAGTTCCAATTGCAAAAATGCTTTAAAAAAGGTAAAGAATTATTTTTAAAGCGATTTAGGTCAAAAAAATGTTTTACTAAAAAATTACGGAAATTAAATTTTTATACGGTCCCCCGGTCCTATAAGTGATATTTAGAAAATTTTTACCACTACTTTAACAAGTAAGACACAAAAAGTCCCATTCCTCTGCGATCAAAATTGACCGAGTTATGGCTGTTCAAAGTTGAAGCATATTTTTTGCTGCAAAATAGGGGTCAGTCACAAATTTACTGGAAATAAAAATAAACATCAGATAGAAAATTTAACTTTAAACATTGAGAGCAAAAAAAAAAAAAAAAAAAATTACACTGTTATTTCTGAATTTATGTTGACATTTACATGTTAAAGTAAAATATGCAATTTGTGCTAAAAATATAAGTAAAAAAATAACAGAAATTTTTTTAAATTAAACTATGAAAAGCAACAGTCACAAATCGTTACAAAGCGATACATATTTAAAGCGCTATTAGATCACTCAATCTAATAGAATTTGATGTAGTCCTATAAAATAAATAAATGGAACACACCTAAAATCGTATTAATATTACATTGTCATCGGGTTTAAATAAGTATGGGAATTGAACCTCAATCAGATATTTGGAAGTGAGTTAAATTTTGAATATAAGTTTTGAACTAGGAAAATTTACATACGAAAACTAAGAATAAAATAAAAGCTTATCAAAATAACATACCTTTTTAAAATAAAATCACGAAAAGAATCAGCTTCATTTGCTTATAAAATAAAACATACGTAAAAATACAATTGAGGATATGAATTTCAAAACTCGACTTATCGCTTTTTGATTTCTCTATCAGTCTATACAAACCTCCACTATTGTAACAATGCAATCTCAAAATTTATAATGAAAACCAATAGATGCATTTAAAGTTTTTTCGCTATTTCCCAAATTTTGATTTTTTCGATAAAGAGAATTTTGAAATTCATGTCTTCAGTTATTTTAATAACCAATCTAGAAGTTAATTAATTATAATTAACACTACCATAAAACTTATACGGTGACAGCGTCTTCAGTTAAATCGCTCATTTAAAACATTTTGTAATTGGAACTATATGTCTGTGACAAATAGTATAGGAAGTAGCCTTTGAACAGCGTTGGAAATCGACTCCCTTTATAATACTTTAAGCACTTAGTGTACGTTCCCTTAAAGCTCCGTCGAACTCATCCGTTTTCAGCTATAGAAAAGTGGTTTAAGTCATGAAATTTAAAGTTTCATAACTCGGTCAATTTTAATGTTACATGAATGGGACCTTTTCTGTATTACTTGCTAGAGTGTTGAAAAATTTTTACTAAATATCACTTATAGGACCGGGGGACCGTATAAAAATTTAATTTTCGTAATTTTTTAGTAAAACATTTTTTTGACCAAAATCGCTTAAAAAACAATTCTTTGCCTTTTTTAAAGCATTTTTGCAATTGGAACTATATGTCTATGACCAACGGTTTAGAAATTAGCCATTGGCCACCGTTGAGAGGGGACACCCTGTATATTTCTATTACCGGATCTTAGACTATAAGAACTATGAAATAATAATAAAAAAAATTTAATATCATCTGTCCCATTCATACAGACATAATCTAATTTTACTTAAAAATATTATTAGTAAATTATTTTTATCAGCAGATGATTATTTGTTCGCATTTCTTGAATGTATGTATCGTCTGCTGATCTAATTTTTATTGGTTTGGAATAACTTTTTAGTTTGTTTTCTAGTAACTAATCAATCTTTTTATAAATTTGACAAAATGCCTAGATGTAAAGAGATTTTGAAAGAGGAGATTATCAAAGTTTTGGTTTCAGAAAGAGATATCCACAATTTTAAAAAGATCTTTAAAAAGTGTTTACAGAATTTCGCATAATGGTGATTAATGATAAGTGGTGTAGTAAGAAAAGACCTGGTTAACAAATAGTTACACCCATGCACGATGACAGAATCATTCTAAGCATGACATCTAGAAAAATTATTTCATTGAGAAAAATTGCTTCCAAATTGGGAATGTCAAAGAGTACCAATTGCAGAAGAATATTGGAATCTAAATGAATAACTCTCCGGAAAATGTTGAAGAAATCATGCTTAAGAAGCACTACAAAACTGTATATTTAAACTGAGCTAAAAAAATGATGTCTAATGGTAAAAAATGGCTGTCAACCATATTTAGTGAAGAGGAAGAGTAGAATTTGGATGAATCAGACGTATATAAATTTTACTGGTATAATTTAAGAAGCGAACCAAAAAGTATCTTCAGTAGACAACAAGGTGGTGGATCAATAAGGATTCGGGCTGATTTTGGATTTAATGGACAAACATTTATGGCATTTTGTAGCAAGAAACAGAATTTCTAGGACTATCATCAAATCTTAAAGGATTATTTTATTCCATTGCAGGATTTGCTGGTGAAGACCAAGCAGTGTATTTCAACAAGACAGGGCACCTATTCATGTGTCTAACTCGACAAAGATTTGGTTTAACATGAATAATATCAATGTCATGGACTGGCCTCTGCTCAGTATGGACATAAACCCCATGGGGAATGTATGGGGATATCTAGCATAGAAAGTATATGAAAATGTTCACCAATATTTTTCAACCAAGGATCTTACAACAGCAATAGAGTAAGCATGGCATGAATTGTCCCCAGAGATATTTCAAAACTTAGTGCTTTTGAGGGAAAACCCTACTTTTGAGTTGAATAAAGGTAATGAAAACACAATTAAATACATACTAACATTTATAACTGTATTCCTCAACCTTAAATAATCCATAAACCAAATATTATCTATAATTATAGAACACTGTATTTTCTGTTTTTCTAAATAAATTCAGAATTTGTTGTGTTTTTTAATGCAAATTAATCCTAACTTGTGCTTCATGTAGTGTTTGTAATTAGACACATATATATATATTTTAATCCCATTCTTATTTTTACTGTGAATTGCATTTTATTCTTTTGTCTATATTTTTGGGACATACTGCAGGATGCATTGTAAAACTTCCTTGCTAAATCAAAAGGAGTAGAAAAGTTACTCTTGCTGAGCTGCCATTATCTGGGTAGATTGTATTACTTATTTATTTTTACTTTAGTTACTTCCTGACAAATAAAAAGTATATGATCGTGTAATGTTTTGCTTCCAACTTTTTCACTATTCCTCTTTGAGTTAGATGGTTGAGTTATATTTGTTTTAATTCGTAGAAGAAACTATGAAATTTAAAATTTTATCAATTAAAAAAAATCTTACAATTCTTCTTCTTAAATAATGCAAAGCAGATTTTTTCAATATAAAGTTTACTTTTTAAAAGTTTTTGTTTATCAAAATGTAATTTATTTTATTAAATGTTATGTAAAATTGTTTTAAAAGGTAATATTTTAATACCTTTAAACTTTGAAATATAAAAAGTATTCGGTCAGCCAAATAATTACTTATTCAACTGGCCATATATTCTGCATTTGGCCTAAAAGTCACTTTTCCACTAGCCGAATATTTGGTATTTTGCCAGAACCACTATTTGATGCATCCATAATTAATATGTAATTTTACAATAAAATTAGAAGTAATGACAAATGTAGATAGATGGTAACATAAACTAAAGTAAGACATGGATTTTTATTAAAATGTTTTGGTTATTTTTATGGCAAAGCAATAACATATTTTCTCTTTTTTAAAGTTTCCATACAATTATTTTGGCTACCCACACCTTTAAAAATCTGTAGTCCACTAAAACAACTGTTTTCAACGTCATTAGGCTGAGGCAATCCTGTGCTAAATTCAGAAAAGATGATTGAAATATCATATCCAAAACGTGTCAATTAATTATTTTTGAAAAGTAAGTTAAATAGTCAAAACTTAATCTGAAATTCCTCAGTGTGTTTTTAAAACTATTTTTCCGGAAGCGTCAGCATGGGGAGGGAGAAAAATCTGCAATCATTTGACAAGAATCTCTTATATCTCAACAACGGTATACAACTATCTTATTTTCAAAAAAAAGGAAAACGCTATTCGATTCCAAATCTCTTCAATAGTCAGACTTGTCAATTTTCTGTTTTTACAGTTAAAAATTAGTCAGAAAATGAGCCAAACTTTCGCGTTGTTGAGAAGTGAATTTAAGAACCACTGCTAAAAAATATTAAGCCCGGGTTAGAAATAATGTAACTGTCCGATGCCGATCTCTACACTGTACAAGTTACATTTTTGTATTGATGTTGTTAAACTATTATCGGCTCGTGACGCACATTTATACTTATTCTCGTTAAAGCCATATTAATTGAAAATAGCTTATATTTCATCGTTTCAGCCGAAACCGCTATAACGGGCCCGTAGACTCGCTAAATTTTTTTATCCGCCTGGCCCGGCATGTATGGCCCATTAAATTCTTTTGCCGGCCAGGCTGTTTAAAAAAAATATTCTAATTCTGCCGGCTCGGCCCGCGCCATTGCAGACCTCTATCGCCTACTACCGCCAAAGTAATGCTTACCAGTAAAAATGAATGTCATTTTTTCCCATTATTTTTGAATGAAAATTTCCACCAATGAGGCGTTTAAATAAAGAGAAATTGTCTGCAGAAATTTACTGGTGGAAGTTTGCCGCGGTGCTAATGAATCACTGTGAAAGCGGTTACAGTTGAAGCTTCACTATTTCAAGGATATGTCAGTTCTCTTTTCTTAATAGTTCCATTGGATTAGGTTCCCTCAGAAAGACCCCTATGGAGGGCACAATCTCCAACCGCCTTAGGGCCCATATCTCACGTGTTGATAATTGGCCGTCATAAACACAACCAATAACAGTTTCATGATTAATTCATTCACTAATAAGTTTATACAATCTGGAAAACATTTAATCAAATGAATGTTTTTATTTTCTATTTTTTTATTTATATTTTTATTATTATTTTTTTATTACTATTTTTTTATGAACTTTTGCGCTATTTTACAACGAAGGTATATTTCCAAACGTAAAAATTGGCCTGAAAATGTCTTATTTTGATGGTGGTTAACTGCAGTTGGTAGAGATAATTTTCAAAAAGAAGATTTCTTTAAAAATACGCTAAGAGCTACAATAATGCAAAACTGCCTACCGTACGTATCACTGCTTAGTAAAGAGAGTAATTCACTCTAAAAACCGGATTTCACTATAATTATTGATTTTACAGTGAAAAAAATAACTTTATTTTAATGCAATTTTTTTTTAGAGGGGGAGAAAAGGGCCTGTTTTAGAACGCATCCGCATATGGAAATAAGTAATGAGGAACATGTACAAAAACCATGATTATGAAAACAGTGGGAAGAAAAAAGCGTAGTGCTGCCATCTGTTGAGTGGAACTGAATAAGAAAGCATGTTAATTTATATGAGTTTCTTAGTTAATAAGCTGAATTAAGCTGAATTTCATGAACTGAAAATAGATAAATTATTATAACAAAATGATATGTTAAAATACGGGCTATCATATAGTATTCGCCCGGAGATAGCGGTCTTTTTTTGTTAATTTTAAATTTCTATATTTGGATTTATTCATTTATTTTTGCTGTTGGTTATTTAAATGTATGATCTCTGGGGGGGGGGGGGGGCATTTTTGACTGTAATTTCGGAATATATATTTTTTAAATGAATATTTGCTTTATTTAACTGTTTTAAGATGTACGTATTTACTGTTTGTTAATTATGAATTATTTCTCTCCCATCTCTCTCTCTCTTTTTTCTTTAAAAACAATGTTAATACGTTTGTTGGGAATCAATCTAGTAAAAATTCGTAAATATAGAAAAGTAACTTCTTCCAGGATAATTTTCAATTTTATGACGTTTCAAAGTAACGGAAGCCATTCTTATGAATGCTCCACTTTTATAATTGTTTGGGAGCGATGACTTTTAAAATGTTATGTGCCTCAGTGTTGAATTCAGACAATTTTCTCTGGGAGGGACTAGGCGGCTCCGGGGTTGGGGGGGGGGGGGAGGGGAGGGAGGGAGAATGTTAGACTTTTTGACCACTGAAAGCACAAAATCGCAAATCTTCCGGGAGGGACATCCCCCAAGCCAGCCCATGATAATCCTTGTGTGAGTTCATAGATTTATATCGAGCTAATTAACACTATAATTAGCAAAATATTCTTGATTATGCATACCGAAGGATTTATAATTAATTTGAGACCCATTTTTAGGGTGCCGTACTTAAATAGTCAAAATGGAACTATTATAAGATTACTCATCTGTCTGTCTGTATGTCTGTCACAGCCCACTTTACTTCTAAACTATGGAACGTGGAAAGTTCGAATTGGAGGAAGTAATAAAAACTATTGACCCGTATATTTATAGATTATTAAACATTCACAAATATATTTATAAAAAATGTGGAGGGTTTAATTAACTTATAAAAAATAAATAAATAAATAAATAAAAAATAAAAAAATAAAAATAAAAAAATAAAAAAATCCTTTATTTGTATATCGTATTACGTGAAAGCTTTCTTCACGCTGCGCTCAAAAATACATTTCTTTTAATTTTAGGTATTATATTTACAGAGATACCGTCGAATATGTAATGCAAAAATATGTCCCCCCCCCCCCCATCTATTTCCGAAACTATTGAAACTAAAATTTAAAAAAAAAAAAATAGAGGTAGTAGATGATAATTTAAACCTTGCAAGAAACCTTTAGCGATTACCCTAGATTACACAGCTTTTGAGTAAAGCATATTTTTCTGTTACACAGAAATTTTGATTAGAGAGCATTTAGGAAAAGTGTTGAGAAGCCCGGAAGTACCTTTCGTAGAAGAATTATAAAAGCATTGTTGATAATGATTTTCGAATAAAATTGTCGATAATTAGCCGAGAAATTAACCCTTAACCCTTTCCGGCACGGGCAAAATCTGTACTAAAATGAGAAATTATCGACTGACACCGGAGTTCACAAACGAATTTTTTAAATATTTTGAATTCCTTAATTTAAGCTTTTATTGTAAAAGCAAAATTTTACTAAAATATTACTGGTGCCGTTTGCAAGTTTGGAATTAAAATTAGGTATCCTAGACCGGGCACAGTGTGCCGGAAAGGGTTAAAACACTGACGGTTCGGACATACATAATGACAGGGGCGACATACTGTATGTACCATCGAAAAAAAAAGAAACAGCTTTCATGGAGTTTTTTTTATCTAATAGAAATGTCAGACTGAGGGATCACTTAGCGCTTGATAATTATCCGCACTCGACACTGTCCAACAATAGACTGGACTTGAAATGAAACACAGTGGTGTTTTACAGGAATAGAGACATACTATACAGGAATAGAGACATGATAGAAGGCTTTGACATGATACATCTGGAATAGGAGAAGAAAATTGCCCAAAAGAACAGTTTTGTTTTGTAGATGATTTTTGTTTTTGAATTCTCTTTTATCTATTTGCAAATTTTAATGCATTTGGTCCAGGTTCCCTTTTAAAAATTTCGACTGCAAAACATAAAAAAAAGTCCGTACATACATGCATTTTTTATATCAAACACACCAAGCAAAATCTTTATTTGGCGCCCGGGGCACGTGCCCCCTCTGCATCCTCCTTAGTTTCGGCCCTGGATTACTACAAATAAAATACAATCATAAAATAAAACCCAGACAGTTATATTAGATCGCGATTTAAGTCACAAGACTTAGCAAATGTAATAAAAAGTAATAAAAGTAATAAAAGTAATAAAAACAAAGAAACAACAACAAAAAAATGGATTTTTGAAATATGAACGTATTGAGAAGATTCTTAAAAAAATATACTTTCTTTTTTCTTTTACCTCGAAAAATTGTTCTTTTTGACACATTTTATGGTGTAAGCTGCACTTCGATACAGTTAGTTAAATGTGAGAGATTTTTTGAAAACTGATGTTGGAAATATAATGTATTCTATAGCCATAAAAAATCCGACTTTTTGACTAGTCTTAAAAGCAAACCGTACTACCTGTATAGGACAATTTTTTACTTTTTAAAAATTATTTTTTAAAGTTGTCTCGAACATTTGATGGATCTTTTTGACTAACATCTAAATGATCTGTAAATATATAAAACCTAAATTTAATATTTACAAATAAAATGTGACATCAGTTTAAATATAGAAATGTTTAATTAAAAAAAAATAATTATATGAATAATGCGAATGATCGGTTAGAGAGGGTTAGAAGTATAAATAGCATGAACAGTTTAAAATTTTATCTGTATTTAAAATTTAATAATTTTCCGTTACCATTGAAGAATAAACAGAAATAATTGATCAATTACTGTTTTAACGTTTCTGCAGAATGGATTTCATGGCATTTTGAGAATAATATTTTACTTTTGTTACGTGAAAAATAACCGAATATTGAGTGCAACAAAAAAAAAAAAAAAAAAAAAAAAAAAAAATAGAGAGAAATGGGTTTCAAAGATATTATTCATTCAACAACGTAAAACTTTCTAAAACAACTTCGGAGTCTTTTAAGTAAAATCATAGAATAATAAAGTCGGAAAAAGTAAAATCATAGAATTTCAAGTAATTCGGAATCATAAGCGTGTAATATTTCTCAGTAAATGTATTATTACATTTTAAATTATAATCAATAATTTTCTCGTGAATAACTTTCGCGGGCGACAACGTTCCGGAAATCGTCTTAAAACACCATTATTGTCCGTATTTTTTATAAATATGTTTTATGAGTAAGTTATATAAGTAAATTTGCCGCGGTGGTAATAAACCCCTTGCGAAAGCGGCTACAGTTGAAGCTTCATTATTTTAAGGCTATGTCAGTTTCTCTTTCTTAATAGTTTCATGGTTTGGCATTGTGTTTTCCCGCTCTTAATCCACCATATTTTCATGCTTTTGTGTACAGAAAAGCAATGGTAAACCTACCAGTCAACCTCACTGACAAGGAAGGTCTCCATTCGGGGCATACTCAGAATTTTTTGAAAAAAATACTAATTAAACTACTCATGTAGGTAATAAAGAATCAGTGAAAATTAGCAGCGGAATTACATTATTAGATATGTAAAAAAAATAAAATACTTTGGAATAATTGGCGTGAAAAGCTGAAAGCGACGCGGGATTTGGCGAGCAGTGCATTTCCTCGCCAAAAGCAGACTATTTTAACGAATCTGAAAATTGATTTTAATTGACTTTACTGTTAAAAATCGGCAGCATTTACTGCCACGTCACTCCACTACTTTTATAGAATATCTCTCTTCTGACCAATAAGAATGCTCCATAGCATGGTGAATTGACCGTGTCATACACTGTTAAAAATCTGCTGCATTTTGTTGCAACGCACTCCACCGCTTGTATATAATATCTCTATTCCAACCAATGAGAAAGCTCCATTTCACGGCCAAGTAACCGTTTTCTATACAAGCAAGGGAGTGCGTTGCAACAAAATGCAGCAGATTTTTAACAGTGTATTTTTCATTTTGAAACAATTTTAATCAATTTAAATTGTGTTTTAAATGATAAAATATATTAATTTCATTTTGTTATAAGTATATATAAACGTATATGACAAAATTACACTTAAAGTAAAGTGAAAATGCAAAACTAAAATTACTTAAACTAAACTTATTTAAATAAATTGAACATAGAAAGTTTTTTCTTTAAAAAGTATTCGAAGCGTAAAAGAGTATTTTTCAAAATTTCGTTTTTTCGCCAACCGGAGATAAATAGCCAAGTAAACGAAATTTTTATTATTTTTTTACGGACGTTATACGAGGTTCCGCGGAATTTTTTTTAATAAACATATATAACTATATGAGAAGAACATTCTGTAATTTTTTCAGATTTTTCTGAATATGCCCGTATGGAGACCTTCCCAGTGGCGTAGGAACTTTGAAAAAGTAGGGGGAGCCGGAGCATCAGCGCTGCGCGAAAAGGGGCGGAGCTAAGAGGGCGGTCTCCCCGGGCATGTAATTTTATGGGGCGCCAAATTTATACTACCAACGCCAGTTTTTGGCTTGTCAGAAGAAAAAGTTGGGGGAAGGGGCCGTCAAATTGAAACTTTGCCATGAGCGCAGTTTTCTCTTCGCACGCCCCTGCGGAGAATATTGTCAAAAGCTAATGTCGAGGATAATTTCATTCAATTCATTTCGGAGGATTTCTTTTGTTGCACTTTTCACAAATAAGAGTATAAAATAGAAGCATATCAAAAGATCGCTGACTTTTTAATCCAATTTAAATAATTTTTATTTGATATACTTGATGACACTTAATTTATGGACGATCCCATATACAGTGGCGGTCAAAAGTTTCCGGCCAGTTAGTTTCTTCGATTTATTTACCAAAAGGTTTCAGCAAAGAAGAAGCACAATTGTTTCAAAAGTTAGGAATATGTGAATGACCTCTGACCACGTGATGATTTTGATTGAATACTGCAGATGCTTCATGCAAAGGGATAAAATTAGAAGTTCGCGTGTGCAAAAGTTTCCGGCCACTTATCATTCTTTAGTTTTTTTCTATCGGTAAACTGTTTTTTGGTTGTGTTTATGAATGAATCAACGTGTATAGCATAGTGTGAATTCAAAATTGTAAAGTTCAACAATTATTGTTCATAAATGAGTGATTAGTTTGTCGCTAAAAGTCCAATCTTCTCGAGACATTGCGGCAAAGTTATCGAACGGTAAATTCGACCGTAAACGATATTTAAAAATTATATAAAGATGGCCGTGGCCTTCAGGACTTTTAGAGGTCCGGGACATCCCGGAAAACTACTATTCCTGTGGACAGAATTATCAGGAGAAAAACAGTTGTTAATCCGCATAAAAATTCCGCTGCAATATACTGCGATTTACGGAATGAAAATATTGCTGAAATAAGTCCGTATACTGTATCAACATGCTGACGTGATGCATAACTTTATGGAAGAGTCGGTGTTAAAAAAATTTCAGAGTTAAAAAAAATACAAACGTACCCGACTGCCGTTTCCCAAAAACCATAAAGTCTGGTCAAGTGAGAACTGGAAAAAAGTTCTATTTTTACATCAATCAAATTCAAAACAGTTTTGGAAGCGATGGCAGACACAACGTCCGATGACCTAACAACAAAAGACATGATTCGACCTATGTTATTCCTACAATGAAGCATGGCAGAGGACACGTTATGCCGTGGGGAGTATTTTGTTCAAAAAGTGTCGGTCCGTTTTTTGAAATCCACAGCCAGGTAAATGATACAGTGTATAAGGATATATTTCAAGACTATTTTCTGCCTTATTAGAGAAAAAAATTTGGTCGCAACTATTTTTCTTAACATGATAATGACATAAATAATGTATGCAAATCTCGATAGGCAATGGTTTTCGCACAAAAAATTTCGTTTTTGAAATGATCAGCCCAAGCGCCCAACATGAATCCAATAGAAAATCTTTGAAAAGAAGTTGACAAAAGTCTGCGGAACTATAAATATTCCAACTCAGCCGAAATTTCGCCAAAATTGAAAGAAATGTGGAAAAAAGTACCGTAGACGTTCTTTAACCGTTGATTTTATGAATGTGACTTTGCTGCGCCACAGTACTTATTACTAAAGCTAATAAAATAGTAATACGATAAAATACTAATTGTAAATGTTGTTGATCATAATAATTTTCTATTACAATACCACATTTTTTACAAACTTCTGAAGGTGGCCAGAAACTTTTGAGAACATGCGTTTTCCTTTATACTTAATTTTGTCAGTTAAATTTATTGATATTTACATGTTCTTCTATAAGAAAGTTCCTAACTATTATGTCAATAAAATGTATAAATATCACTTTGAGATTCCTCTTCATATGGATATATTTACAAATTAACTGAAAATTTTTTGCTGGCCGGAAACTTTTGACCGCCACTGTACAATATTCAAATTTCAGGCTTCTCCCACTCTCATTTACCAAAAATTAAAGTTTTTTTTTTTCTGTTGTTTTGTTTACAAATTCTTTACAAATCTCTTCCAAATCAGTTTTAAAGGCTTCCTCTTTATAAATATGCAATAGCATCAAGTGATTGAGTCTAAGTTGACCCATTGTTTGATGGCGGTATGTCTGTTTGAAGAAGAGCATTGAAAGATCTCTGAGCTGTCACTAATGATACCGGAATAGCCAATATAAATTCTGCCAAAAGGGAAACTTCAGATTTTTTTTTTTTTTTTTTTTTTTTACTAATTCCTGCAATGACATCTTTTTAATTATGATCGACAACGCATATCTGTCAATTCCATTCGGGACTAGTGTTGGTAGAAATGTCAACTTTGAAGAAAGGTTTGTCAAATCAAAGTCATCAGCATGTATTCTAAACTTTTTTTCATATCTTCTGACGTGATTGAAGCTGTATCCGTGAATATGGTTTCGATCTTTATGAGAGAGTCAAAAGTTTTTTTTATTAAATCGCTTTATTAATTCATTGGTAGTAAACTTCAGTGCTTCGCTGGAAATTCTGAATTTTTCTTATTGTTCGAATTGTGTTGGAGCGGAAGGATGGCTTGTCTGCTCATATCTTATTAAAACTATCTTTTGTTTCGAGATTTTTAATCTTTAGTTTTTATTTTTAATTTCTTTTGGGGGAGCTGAGCCTGTCTGAAATATCCCAGGGGGAGCTACAGCTCACCCAGCTCCCCCGGTTCCTACGCCTATGGACCTTCCTTGTGAGCTCAACAATAATACGGAGAGCTAACTCCCTATTCTGATACATTGAATCCAGCGGTCCACCCATGAATACCATGCCAAAGATTTCCCGACGAAAATCTTTGGCAAAACACAGATTTCCTCCCATAGGATAGTATGGGGTAGATATTTTCAAATTGATTTTTCTTTTAAAATTAAGACGAAATTCCTACGATTTTCACTGATAAATATTCTTTTATTAAAAAATTATTGATTTTACTTAAATTCATAGCGAATTTTCAATTTGATATTAGTTAAAAAGGAAATTTTAGTTTAACTCAACAAAAAATAAAGAAACATTTGTTAAATATTGCTCACAAAAATATCAAAAACATAGAAATAAACAAAAATAATAAAAAAGTTTGCAAAAAAGCTTTAAAAAAATGCTTGTAATATTAAGAAAAATGGAGGACTCATTACTTGCGCGCATTGAAAAGTGTGATGCGGTCCCGGCAGAAAGCGGTTTGGCCTGCTCGGCGAGTAGGCCCTCCGTATTATATATAGAGCTCAGTGGTCAACCTCTATAATCGGGTCTCCAAGTAGTTGCCACAAATTTGGCATATTATTTGCATTTAAATAAGCTAATCGAGTTTTCTTTAATGCTGAAATGTCACTCGATGAACTGATGTTCTGTGCAGTCGCCTCCCGGTGTAAAGGTTTGTTTTGGCTTTGTTTATGACGGCCAATTATCAGCACGAGGGATATAGGCCCTAAGGGTGGAGGAGTGCCATCCGTGGGGGGGTCTTTCTAAGGGAACCTAACCCGTTATTACGCTAGGAAATCGAAAGTCCAAGAAAAACCACGGAAAACTTTGAACGGTTAGACCGACGGGTACGACTAAGTGCGATCACAGCACCTCTCGTCTACCAGCTACGAGAGTAGAACCTCTCAGCCACTCGTGGGGCTCTTAGTCTAAAGGGTTTCTAAAAATACAATTTCGGGTGGCACAACTACCAGTAAATTTGAAGAGTAACATTCTTCTTATTTTATCTCAGAAAGTTAATTCAAATTCAAGAACTGCAAAAAGAGATTAGATTACTCAAAAGAAATCCTTGCCCCTTACGCTTACAAAGTATTAAAATTTTTAATATTAGTAGTTATTATGTCTAATAATGTTTAATTCAAAACTTCGTTCTGAAACTACTTAACCCGTTATGCTCCAACCGCACTTTTAAGGCCCATTAACATTAATGCAATATAAAATTTATTCATAAATACTTTGATGTATCGCATTCAGTAAGCATAGCAAAATTGTCGAAGCTAAATATTTTTTGATGTGGTTATCTTCACAATTAATTACATGGATTTGACTTTTCTCCTATTAAAAAATGTTTTACGAAAAATTTGAAACTACAAAACCCTTCTCAGTTACATATGGGATCACAAGTACATTTATTTACATTGTTATGGTAAGAATTGTGAGGTTTACATAACAGTAATTTTTGTTAATTAATCTAGTTATATTTGTAAATATTTTATAAAATAAAAAACTCTCGATGACAATCATTAAGAAATCAGTTTTATTTAAAAATCAATCTAAAAATCAAATTGCTATTATATAAATTATTTTGGATATCTTCAGACATTATTGAAAATGAACAAATTTCTGATTTATAATTCGGGTCATAAAGGGTTAAACTAAATCCCGACAATTTAACTAGATCATTTTTTTTACTCTAAGATATTATGCTATATTTTTTATCCCAAAAATACTTATACATGTAAAATTCACGATGAAAAAAAAAACACGTTTAATATTATTAATTAATCTAATTTTTTTTACTTTTTCAGAATTAATTGAGGTATAGATCAAATTAGATAAGGAAGAGGTTTAAAGGTTTAGACTGTTCCAAACTGTTCAAAGAAATTTCTAATAAGTATCAATTTCTAAATTCAAATTTTCGAGGTAAATTTTTGTTATGAAGCTTCTAATTTGAAAATATAACTAAAAATCAATTACATTTTTAAAATCATTATACCATTCTACGCCAAATTTGTTATTTAAATTTAATATGATATGGCATCAATAGATGGCACCAGCAGCGCTCTTTGTCTGCTTCATGGTGCCGTTAACTTTGTTTTATTCAGGAAACAGTCTCAAAACTGTAGCAAGCAGAAATAACATTTCTCATGCTTTTAACCCTCTCCAGCACGGGAAAATGTAGTAGTAAAATGAGTAATTATCGACTGCCACTGGAATTTGCAAACGGTTTTTTTTAGATATTGTGAACTCCTTAATTTAATCTTTCGTTGTAAAAGCAAAATTTTACTAAAATATTATTGGTCCGTTTGCAAGTTTGGAATTAAAATTAGGTATCCCGCACTGATAGGCCAGTCAAATTGTCATAAATAGATGCAAAAATTCTGCTAGAAGATTTTATGTTTTTAAACTGTTTATGGGAATGCTAGTAACAAGAATTAATGGTTTTCCAACAAAATATCTCGAGGCTAAATTTTGTGGAGCCAAAAAACCGCAAAATTTTCGGACTTTTTTCAGTTTTCTGCCTATAACTCAAAAATTATAAATTTTTTGCGTACCATACTCAATTACAAAAAGAAAGAATATTAAATTCTCTACAAATTTCATATAAAAACTGCTTTTCTAAAGCCAATATTAAGCGCGCTAAAGCTTTCTGAAAGTGACTCTTTTTTTCTAACTTTGTGAAAAAATTGCAAAAACGAAAATTTGACGCAATTTTTCAGTATTTTATCCTCTTTAATGTAACTTATTTAAATTACAGGTATTTGCATGATAACAATCATGATGAATTGTAACGGTAACATTGTAAAAAAAATTAAGGACTTTATAACTTTTTTGCATTTAAAACTTTAGTGGAGAACATTAACTCTTTACATCCCTCCTTCTTGATGAATAATGTCGTCGACATTTTCGTAGTTGACCCCATTACATTTTTTCTTTTTACAAATTGCCGATCATTTGAGTTTTAATTCAGGGTGGCGAGTGATAAAAATGTAATAATGTAAACAAAAACACAATCAATATACATGATAAATACCAGTATTTTGTTAAAGATAAATTCAGTTTATATAATCTCTTTATATTATTTGAAGTGTTTTCTGTAAGAAAATACTGGTAGTTCTCTCTTTTCTTGACCGTGTTTTTCCTGACCACTCGCCACCCTGTAATTTATGAAAAGAACATGCTTTGCTGCACCCTTTTCTACAGCTACATGACACAACATGCAGCAAGGATTCAAGTGCCGGGTCGTGGAATATTTGAACTGGCTGCGAGAGAACCTGTGAGCCCACCCACATCCTTCAGGAGGGATGTTGTTTCCTAGCCTAGCTTGTACCTTATGATAACATCGGAGAAAATGATGCTGCGCAGCCTCTTGTGTTGATGGTAGTCTTGCAAAATGAACTTTGCTGTTTTGTGGCAGATTTAGCAAATAACTGGAACCTTAAGGTGTTCAAATTCTGAGTGGTAGCTATGCATCCACTGTATCGTGCAATATGGAATTTTTTTCAAACCTTGATGATTTCTTGACGGGTAGAACCTATTTTATTGAATATGCAGGCTATTTCTCGAAGCCGATTATGTTTTTTGCAATGTGTTACAAAACTTTGACTTTCTTTGCCTAAAAAGAGCAAATGTTGTATCGCATCCGCAGATTGCGCGAGTGAAAAGAAAATTGTTGTGACTGCATTTGAACGACATGGTTGAAAACCACTTGGTTTTGATGTTACTTCTTCCAGGTTTTTAGAAAAACAGATTTTTGTGCTGATAGCCTAAGCTCGTCATTATCACGAGAAGGTCAATGTTTTCTCCGACAATTAAACACTTTCAAAAGATTCAGCTCTTGAAATGGCTGAGGTAACTATCATGAAATCAGCTTCTTCCTTTGCCTGCTCAGCTTGAATTCTGTTATTTTTAAATTCTTGTTTTTAAATTTTTTATTTGTTTTAAGCAATGAAATAAAGCGGCTCTTGTTTCTGTCATTGGCTTCGTCAACAGATGAGGCGGGTCAACGCCCTCTTTTCTCTCCACTTGTTACAGATTGATCTAGTTTTACGCGACGAAAACTATAATACCATGAAACTGAAAGTCAGGTTCACAACTGCAAGTCAGGTTCGAGCTGAATACGCTCAATTACTTTTTGGGACCCTACATCCCCCGTTTTTCAGCAGCTTTCAAAAATATAATTTTCACTTCTAAATTCATTACTTTGTGAATCAAATTTTTCTTTACGAAGAACTTTTTCTATTGTTTTTCGCTGAAGTCACCGGGATTACCTTCGTCACATAAGAAGCATTTATCTTGAAGCTTGAAAGAAGTGCTTGATCTGAGGGAGAAACTATAGTCTGTGTAGAATCTTCATCCCGACGAAAGTTTGCTGCTATCATTGTCTCATTCGCATATATTTTTCGGCAATCATCCTGTATTCTACCTTCCTTGCTGCTTTTCAAAAAACTGATGAATATTACTTTGACGTTAAACGCTATGTTCAAAGAGCTTGGCAAGTGCTCTCTGGCTCACAACGCGAATATCACTATTTAAAGCCGTTTAGCAAATGAAACACAATTTTGGGTACAGCTCACTCATTTTTCAATACTGCACGAGAAGATATGCAATAAACTTTATAGCAGCATATTAGGAGAGTATGTATTTAAAAAAGAACACTTGCATCTGAACGAAAGAGGCTCGGGAACGTCATTGACCACAATCTTCCATCTGCATTCTCTTTTTTATTCCCGACCCTCCCTTTGTAATTGTTTTCTTATAGGATTTCTAGATTTTGTGCATCTTCTACCTACCTTTCTTAAAACTTTCATTTTTCATCAATCAATATATCTATTTAATTTCCATTGTTAGTGATGAAAAGTTTTTTTGGGATGGGAGGCGAAAAATAGGTCACTTTCTATAAAGTTAAAAAAAGTGACATTTTCAAAAAATCATAGCGCATTTAGTAACGAGTTTAGAAAAACGTTTTTATAACAAAATTATAGAAAATTTAACGTTCTTTCTTTTTGTAATTAAGTATGTTACGTAAAAAGTTTATAATTTTCGAGTTAAAGGCAAAATACCGAAAACATTTTTTACTTACATTCCGTTAAATAGCTAATATTAATGTTCTTTACCAAAGCTCTAAATACAAAAAAGTTATAATGTTCTTAATTTTTTTACAATGTTACCGTTGTAATTCATCATGATTGTTATCATTCAAATAACTGTAATTTAAATAAGCTACATTAAAGAGTGTAAAATGATGAAAAATTGTGTCAAATTTTCGTTTTTGAAAATTTTCCACAAAGTTAGAAAAAAAGAGTCGCATTCAGAAAGCTGTAGCGCGCTTAATATTGGCTTTAGACAAACAGTTTTAATATGAAATTTGTAGAGAATTTAATGTTCTTTCTTTTTGTGATTGAGTATGTACGCAAAAAATTTATAATTTTTTAGTTATAAGCAAAAAACTGAAAAAAGTCCGAAAATTTTGTGGTTTTTTGGCTCCACAAAGTTTAGCCTCGAGATATTTTGTTGGAAAACCATTAATTCTTGTTACGGGGATCCCCATAAACATTTTAAAAACATAAAATCTTCTAGCAGAATTTTTGCATCTATTGGCCCTTTTTTCTGACAATTTGACTGGCCTATGAACACAGTGTGCCGGAAAGGATTAAAGAACTTGGAAGGGAAAAAGTAATAATATAAAGGCTGGAAAATATGTCGAAATTATAGATGATTTTGATTAAAAATATCGATGCGTCAAGGCTGTATTACAAGCATAGGCGTAACTTGGGCTCTAAGACTGAGGGGGCAAAAGTCTCGAAGTATTTTTCTAGAAAATTATACCCCCCCCCCCCCCCCAACTTTCCAGTCATGGCGCGCACACACATACACTTAAATGCTTAAAAATCTTAATATTAAAAAAAAAAAAAAGAAACTAAATGTTCATCCATATACGAAAAAAATAAGGAAAAATCCGAAATTACTCATTTCACGCCTTTAAAATATTGAATGTACAACCATTATATCGCTTATGTTTGACTCACTGTTTAATCGGGAAAAAAGTTCAAACAAACTTAGTAAAAATTTGTCAAAGCCTTGTAGAGATTTGCATGCACAATAAATTCTGGGTTCGGGCTTTCCTGAACGAAAATTATTTTGGCTCGGCCCGGCCTGGCCGTACTCACAATTAAGATTATTTTAAAGAGTACAGTGTAAATATTTATGGGATAATTTGACAGTATATTTTAAAATTACTATGTGTAAGACAAACAATTCACAATAGCAACAATAACGATTATTTAAATTCTTAAACGTTTCAGCATTTAACACTAAAACAGCCGGGTATTTTACTAAAGTTTTAGAAAAAGTCTTTCGCACCAGAATTTTAATTTTACACTATTTAACTTACTTAATTAGTCTGTTTTTGTGCTGGATATATTTAACAAATCTTATGAAAAAAATTCTGGTTTGAATCGACTGTTATCATTCTGGCAGGGGTCATTTTGACACCTAATGGCGGTTCTAGTGTTAAATAAGGTTTCATTAAAAAAATAATTTAATTTAGAATAAAATAACGAAAGGAAAGTTAAAACATCATAATTTTTGAAACTATATAACAAAAAATTGATTTGTGAAAATATTTCTCTGTGAAAATATTACATTTATTAAGGCTATTCTCAAATCCAAAAGAGTTACTTTCTGACATATTTCTGAATTCATTTCTTTTCGGAAATGCATAAAATTGGCAAGTGTTCTTATTCAGGAACTATGTAATCGAATGGCGTTATCCATTTTTCGATACAGACAGCGTATCTTTGAGATAATATTGTTAAAAACAGCGTTTTGAATAGAATTTTCAGAAACGACATCACTGGAAAGGATAAAAATTTGAAACCGTTGTGTCGACAAGTAATTTACTTATCAAAAATGGAAAACGCTAATTGATTCCAAATCCCTTCAATAGTCAAGCTTCTCAATTTTAAATTTTGCAGTTAGAAATTAGTCAGAAAATGAGGCAAAGCTTCGCAATATGGAAAAGTGAATTTGAGAACCACCTTAAGGTATATTTCCAAAGATTACGTTAACAGAAACTCATTATCGCTATTAAAATTTTTACAAAATATGTTGCTTGCTCTATACTTCTGGCTTGGCTCGACTGTGTAGGGAAAACGAGCAAGCCTGATGTCAGCACGACACGAGTCTGCTGAAAATAAATAAATAAAAATAAAATAAAATAAAATAAACTGTTTCAGACATCATGTCTGTGCCGGTTTCTAACAGTGGACAAGTTACATTTCTGTATTGATGTTGTCAAATTACCATCGACTCGTGACGCACATTTATGCTTATTCTCCCAAAAGTCATATTCATTGAAAGTAGCTAATATTTCATCGGTTTTGCGTAAAATTTTACATCGGGTAGGTCAACCGGAAATTTTTTTTCTCTGACCAGCCCGGTCCGGTTGGCCCGTCCGATTTTTTTTTGCCAGCCAAGCCCATTGAAAAATTTGCTCTCCTTCCACCGGCCCGGCCCTTTGCCTTCGGGTTTCGAAGATTTTATTTAATGGTGGTAAGTAGAGAGGAAGAAGTTTGAGATAAATATATTAAAACCCTTCATTCCAGACCGGCAAGAAATGACAAAATTTTATTTAAAAAAAGATCTTTAGCTAGCGTTCAGATTTGGAATGATTCAGAAATTTTGTTGTTATCCCTAATAGGATAGACGAAATAATTTTAAATTAAGAATTTAAAAATTAATAATATCTTGAAATTAAAAAAAAATTAAGTGCAGCACTTCACATTGTTTTAAATAAAGAACAACAAGAACGAAAACTAGAGCATCGGTTACATCAATTAATTATGAAATATTTTCCCTCACTTTTAGAATACTATTAATAAAATTCATTCTTTCATACAATGAAGTCATTATAAATAAACAATTTAGAAACCATGTATTTAATAATATATACAAGGTGTTCTATCCTAACTCAGCCTGGGTTGACGGTGGCAACTTTCAGAAAATTGAAATATATTGTAATAAAACTTTTAAGAGACATTCTCATCTTTATTGTAAAGGTGATAGTATAAAAAAGTGGTAGATTTTCCATTATGCGTGCCAGCAGTATGCACTTGATGCTCTACATTTTGATAGCTTCACATTTTGCTGCGACTAGCAATTCATATGCTATAATCGATTGTTTGACCACCCTGTTTTTCCAGAACTTTTCGCGGTGGTATAACATTTCATACAAAACAAATTACATATCGTTGCATTTTCATTGCTATGTTTCTATTTTTCTCAAAATTATTACCGTCAAACCAAATTCAGTTAGAAGAAACATTGAGAAATTGTATTTGCGACTAAATAAGTGGTTTGCGACCGATGTTCTTCACTCTAAAGTTAAGAGGAATGAAAAGTTCACACTTTGAAAGAGTGACATACATTTTTACCTTTTTTGGAGTGAATTTTATTAAAATAGACTTTTGAAAGAGTGGAATTTTCCACTCCATTGAAAGAAGTGAAATATTTTACTTCATTGTCGAGAGTGAAATATGCCACTCCTTTGTCGGGAGTAGAATATGCCACTCCTTTGTCAAGAATGAATGGCATTATACACTTTAAAAAAATTCCGTTCAACTTTGAACCAATATATGGAGTAAAATAATGAAAAGCACCAGAATATGTCACTTCTTAATTTTCAAAAAATTCATTTCATAATGTAGCCTTGGAAATTACGTTGGTTTGGTACTAAAACGCACTTCTTTTCAAAAGCGAATCGTCACTCCTCTGAAAGAATGACTGTTCACTCCTGCTTAGAGTGAGTAATGTATGAATTGGTATGCATTGCTCTTCATCTAATCAGAACAATCTTGTCTACGACACTTTTTTTTAAGGAAAGAGATAGACGTACACCATTTTAGGATTAAAATATACGGGATAAAATAGGATAGGATAAAATTCAATTGACTCATATTGGGGTCAATGGAAAAATTTTGTTTGTATTAAAAAAAAAAAAAAAAAAAAAGAGTCGATTTTTTTTTTTTTTTTTTTTTTTTTTTTTTGCAATTTTCCGCCCACAATTTTCATCCGAAACGTATAATAACGTAATAATAACGTCATTAATCCATCTCACTTTGAAAAGTTTTTATTATCCAAAAATTATGTTAATCTTTTATAGCTATATAAGTCAATTAAACAAAATTACGTGAGAGAGAGTTATGGCTACTGCACACCAATTTAAATTTTGCAAAAACAACAAAATTTTGTTGGAATTACAAATTGAAAACACAAGACTTTAGTAATACTCAAATAAAATTGATGAAATTTTGTTAAAATTTTATAACAGTTTTAACAATATATATATTTTTTTGTCTGAGAAACGAAACGATTTTTACTTTAACTAAAAAATTTCCTTAACACAACCAAAATGTACTAAACAAAACCTGTTTTTTAGTTTTAATCAATATCTTTTTCTGAGTGTGTGACGGAATTTTTTTAGTCTCTGCAAATGCGTAATGTTACACATTTCTTTTTCGATACCGAACGTGCCATAGTGTTAACCAATAACATATATCCACTTCATGACAATCTGACTATATTTACTTGAGTTAGAGCACGGACAGACGAACAGACAAACCGAATTCATGAATGCATTTCAATTATGTTGGAAAACATTAAAAATACCTTCTTCAAATAAATCAGGATTCATATCGTCAAAATAAAATACAGAAAAAACTAATAGAAAAACAAGTTGGAAATTGCACATCAAGCTTAGCAAATGATGTGCGTTCGTGCTATAAGGAAGTTTTAAAAATATTCAGATCTTCGTGTAATGGTATACAGTACTTCGGATACTGTAGAGTATCTTTTGTGTGTCCCTGTAAATACTATCTGCTTTCAATTATACAGGAAGTAACTTGTAGTAAACCTCAGCAACGTATAACAATTTCATAAAATGAGAAATAGTTTAATATTATTAAAACGCACCTTGAGCAGTGTTTCCTCCTATACTATTATGCAATGGAATACTTTTGTGTAGCCCTGTAAATTAATAACAAATATTTTTTGCACCACAGATTGTACAAAATGTCTTTTTTTAGTATATACTTTATAGAAACATATCAATCATATTATGTTCGAAAGAGTGTTACACCCTTAAAATGCAGTCTGAATTATTTTTCTCATTGGCCGTAATGTAACGGAATACTTTTGCTTCTCTCTGTGTAATTAAACTATGCATCCGATTTTCATAAAATTTGAAATGACTCAACAAAATTATGCAACAATTATGTATTTTTAATTTCAAATGATTCGGTTGGGTAGTTTTTGCTTTGTTATATGCGGACATACGGAAGGAACGGAGACTATAAGTGCTACGTATTTACATAATTAGGAACACACCTAAACGAAAAGAAAATGGTAGTATTGGTTATGAATGAGCCTTATTAAATGCCAATTAAAATGCATATTCATTAAACAAAATTTACATGGGAAAATTAAAATTTTACTTTTATGGTGAAAGTGTAAATAAACAAATAAACTGCATGCTTTTAAACATGTCTGCTTTTTTTTTTTTTTTTTTAATTGTGGGAAAGCCGCGTACAGAAAGGTAAAAAAATATTCTTAAAATTAGATAAAGAAGAAAAAAAGTTGACTTTTAAACTATTGTTGAAGAATTGTAAAGATATGTTGAAGTAGATAATATAATGATTTTATCTATTGAAAACTTTTAGAAACATTTTATAATTCAGGATGTAAAGTTACACATAAAAAAAATAATAAAGATATAAAGAGTTTAATTTAAAAAGAAAACTTGAAATTAAACATTGTTGAGAAATTAATAAAATAAACATTAATTAAAAGAGGTGTGAAAGTTGGAAACAATGGAAGAGATTTTTATATAATTAGAAAGAAAATTTAAAAGGAACAAAAATTTTAAATGCATAAAGAAAAATTTTAAGTAACAGTTAATTTAATACAATAGTAAAATTTAGTAATTATAGGTTATTAACTGAATGGAATTTTATTTTTGATGTAAAATTCTAAATATACCACCCTCCCCCCCACACAAGCACATACACAAGCTATTCTGTAGTTGCAAAAATAATTTTAAAGGCATTTGTGAAAAATGTATACAATGTAATGATCTTCCCAAAAATACAGCACACAACAAACAAAATTGTAGTAGGTGATAAGTTTGTAGATTTTCCCCGTAACTTGTTTTCAAACATATATCACGACAAAATTTGTACCTAAGTGTTTATTTGGAAAAGCTCAGCTATGCAATGAAAAAAATCATTTAAAAATATGGAAATGCAAACGAGATATCTTAAAGATATTTCTCCATGTAAGGAGTATGTATCTCAGTTATAGTTTCGAGAGAAATTAATTTTCTGCTGTCTTCGTTAGGTGATTGGTAGCAGAGAGTAGTTTCTTTATGTGATATACAGGGTGATTCCAAATTTTTTTTACAATAAAAGAGGGGTGATAGTACACATCAAGACAAACAATATTAAATAGGAAACCAAGGGTCCAAAACGTTTTCCTAATGAAATAGCCGCCGTTAAAGTTTACGGACCAAAATTTCAAATAAACATAAAAAACGGAAAAATCGGTCGATTGTTCTGCGGTTTTCACTAAAATTATTCTTTATGTCGGCATTTTCTTGAAATTAAATTATAAAGATAAATTTCAAAAAATGCCGATAGAGGGCGCTTTAGACTTTGGAGTAACGAACAACTATTTTTTGCCGGTATTTTTTGCATCTCATTAAATGTTTTCGTAAGCTTAGACTCAAACTTAAATTTTGAGCTCAAAATCTGTAGTTGGGAGTGGTTAAGTAACACAAACTGAGCTGTGTTCAGAGGGTTCAAATTTCAATTGATTATAAAAAACGGAAAAATTGGTCGATTGATTTGCGGTTTTCACTAAAACTATTCTTTATTTAAGTATTTCCGTGAAAATAAATTACAAAGATAAATTTCAAAAAATGCCGATAGAGGGCGCTTTAGACTTTGGAGTAACGAAACACTCTTTTTTGGCGTTATTTTTTGCATCTTATTAAATGCTTTCGTAAGTTTAGACTTGAACTTAAATTTTGAGCTCAAAATCTGAATAGCTGGGAGTCGTTAAGTAGACAAACTTAGCTGTGTTCAGAGGGTTAAAATTTCAAATAATTGTAAAAACGGAAAAAAATTGGTCGATTCGTTTGCGGTTTTTGTTAAAACTAATTTTTAAATCAGCAGTTTTCTTGATCAATCAGTGTTTTCTTGAAAATAATTTTTAAAGATAAATTTAAAAAAATGCCGATAGAGGGCGCCTTAGACTTTGGAGTAGCGTACAACTATTTTTAACTGTTATTTTTTTAATCTCATTAAATGCTTTCAAATGCATAGACTTAAATTTCGGGCTGAAATTCTGAATCGTTGGGAGTATTTAAGTAGCGAAAAAATGAATTGTGTTCGAGGAGGAAAGAGGGTTAAATTTCAACTCCTGAACACACTTCAGTTTGCGCTTCTTAACTCCTCATAACGATTCAGGATTTGAGCTCAAAATTTAAGTTTAAATCTAAGCTTCCGAGAACATTTAAAATGCTTTTGCAAGCATTTAATTAAAACCAAAAAATAATGGTTAAAATGAATTGTTGGTTAGTCTGAAGTTTAAGGCGCCCTCTGACGGAATTTTTTGAGATTTATCTTTAAAAATTATTTTCAAGAAGATACTGACTTAAAGAATAGTTTTATTTTAAACCGCAAACGAATCGACCAATTTTTCCATTTTCTATAATTACTTTAAATTTGAACCTCCCCCTCCCCCTCCCCCTTGAACACAGTTCAGTTTGTGCTACTTAACCACTCCCTACTATTCAGATCTTGAGCTCAAAATTTAAGTTTAAGTCTAAGCTTCCGAAAACATTTAAAGAGATGCAAACAATTCCGCAAAAAATAGTTGTTCGTTACTCCAAAGTCTAAAGCGCCCTCTATCGGCATTTTTTGAAATTTATCTTTATAATTTATTTTCACGAAAATACCTAAATAAAGAATAGTTTTAGTGAAAATCGCAAATCAATCGACCAATTTTTCCGTTTTTTTTAATCATTTGAAATTTGAACCCTCTGAACACAGCTCAGTTTGTGTTACTTAACCACTCCCAACTACAGATTTTGAGCTCAAAATTTAAGTTTGAGTGTAAACTTACGAAAACATTTAATGAGATGCAAAACATACCGGCAAAAAATAGTTGTTCGTTACTCCAAAGTCTAAAGCGCCCTCTATCGGCATTTTTTGAAATTTATCTTTATAATTTAATTTCAAGAAAATGCCGACATAAAGAATAATTTTAGTGAAAACCGCAAATCAATCGACCGATTTTTCCGTTTTTTATGTTTATTTGAAATTTTGGTCCCTAAACTTTAATGGAGGCTATCTCCTTAAGAAAACGTTTTGGACCCTTGGTCTCCTATTTAATATTATTTGTCTTGATGTGTACTATCAACCCTCTTTTATTGTAAAAAAAATTTGGAATCACCCTGTATGTTCATAATATGGATAAAAAAGAAGATCTAGGTGTATGTATTTATATATATACTTTTCATCTAGAGTTAATAATGCAACTTTATTTTAGGTTTTACCTTGTTGATCTTGAACATTTAGAAAATTATTTTTTATTACAATTTTTAAATTATATGCTAAAATTTTACATTTTCAGAATTCTTTTGTTAACATGGACTGCGTTTTAGCGAAGCTGTGTCAGTAATGTATGTAAAAATTTAAACGAAATCCGTCAAAGATTGAGCAAGTTTAGATTTTAACACTAGAACCGCCATTAGGTGTCAAAATGACCCCTGCCAGAATGATAACAGTCGATTCAAACCAGAATTTTTTTCATAAGATTTGTTAAATATATCCAGCACAAAAACAGACTAATTAAGTAAGTTAAATAGTGTAAAATTAAAATTCTGGTGCGAAAGACTTTTTCTAAAACTTTAGTAAAATACACGGCTGTTTTAGTGTTAATACACACTTCTTTCAATAAAGTTCGAGATTCTACTGTATTCTGACAGGTATGGGATTTCCGCGTTTTTTGCAGACCAGTATTTTTTTAGAGACAATATCATTTCATTCAATCTCAACATTTTCGCGATTTAAGAGAACAGCATTTTCTCTAATAAAGTATTGGTGTAAAAAACGCAGAAATCTCGTTCTTATACTGTGTAAAAAAAATGAATGAGTGAAAATTTTTTTCGAACTTTTATTTGTGCAACTAGTACTGATAACTGCTTTTAAGTGCATTTATTACAGATAATGCAGTTTTATTATTTATCTCATTTAATAAATGCACGAAACTATTTGAATTGTTTACTAAGGTTCATAATAGGTGATCCGCTTACACTTCATGTGTTTACAAAATATTGTTCAGAACAATTTAATACAATGGTTCTCCATTCTGATTACTTGGGAATGTACATATGTAGCATTATCACTTTAGGGGGAAGGGGTGTCTGTTTCTTGATATCGTAAGATATGTCTTGGGAGAAAGGTGATTTATCTTTTGATATCGTTATAATTTTTTATGTTACTAAAATATTTTTGCTAATTTTTTTACATCAATATAGTATGTTTCTTTTTATTCTGTTATCTATTTTTGTGAATAATACAAAGTTATTAAAACCATTAAATGATTATAAAATTCATTTCATTCTAAAATATGGAACAACCCAACGTTCGCTACTCCTATTCTTATGCCACATATATAATTCGTTGTTAGAAAAGCTAAGTTCGAAATTATACTTGTTATTTTTACTAGTAAAAGATGATGAAGAATATTATCCACCAGTTTTGGTTTCATTTAAATTCATCTAATTTGAATATAATGCTGGAAACCGCGCTATAATGTATGCCAGCACATGATTTCTTTTCCTTTCTTAGAGCGAGGGAGAAAGCCATTTTTAAACCAATACATCAGTTTTAACAGTCCATGACAAACGTTACCTTTATTTTTAACTATGTAGCAAAATAATCTATTTGCATCCCTTTAGATGTTCTTTTTGTAGGTGTTATTTTGGAACATAAAGTATTACAGTGAGAGAAAATGTTATTTTAAATTCGAGGTTACGCTTTATTAATATGTACTTTTTCCTATTTTAAAGTGTTAAGTAACTGGATTGGAACGAAGCTGATTAACCTTTTGATTACGGAACAGAAATGGCGAATTTTTTATATTCATTCATACCACAATTTACAAAGAAAAATTGTTTGTCATAGATTTGTATTGAAATTTTTCTGGTGCAAGTATATGAAACTGATTAGTTTTTAAAAAGTGCTGCGAATATAATAAACAGATCGTCTCTGGGACGACATGTATCCCAATCCCGTAATCAAAGGGTTAAGAAATAGATAAATAACTCGTCTCCATGCTAAAAGTGAGAAACAATTCTCTATTTGTGATTACTTTGACATTAACATTGTGACGAAACTGTGACAAAAGTGACGGAATTTAAATTGCCAGAAACATGTTTTTTAAAGTAAATAACATGTTTTGAAGAATATTTGTAATTTTCTAAAGATTTTTAAGAAAATCACATCTTAGTCACAATGTGACGTCACTGAGTGGTGGCATTCTGGTCACATATGTGATCTGACCACAGTGACTCATAGTGACGTCATTGTGACGTCAGTGTGACCATGCATGCTATGAGGGATATAAATCGAATTAGATATGAGTATTTTTCATGTCTGTTTGATAATCTTTTGTACACCTGTTTAGTAGGGAGGCATTTTAACTTTTTTGTGCATTTACAAAATTTTACGTAAAAGCTTATGTGTTGAGATAAAAAGTAATTTTATATTTCATATTAAAAAACGAAACATAAAACTAGCGCTTTATTATTAAAGTTTGTAGATATCAACTTGCAAAAATAAAATACAGCCAGAATCAATCGGAAGAAAGAGACTGATATAATATCAATTTGTGTACGTACTTGTTCCAACACCTATGCTGGCTTGATTACGCACTGTTAGGGCATATTCACAATTACCTCCTTAGGGGTGTTTCTTATTATTCAAATAGTAACTTTTCATAAAGATTTTCTGGTTTAAAAATGGACGTCGTTCAGTTCAACGAAATATTTTTTTTTTATAAAACAAACGAACAAGTAAACTGTACAGCACACGTAAACTACAACCAAAATTTTGAAATTTATAAATTTATTTTTGGTCTAAACTATGGAGTAGTCAGGTTAAAAACACTTTTACATCCCATTAAAAATATACAAAGGTTTAATCTTTATGGACTTCTGAATAGGTTTAGGAAAAGTAACGCTAATTTGGATTTTCAATACTGAAAACCTACTGTCAACCGTAACAAATTTTGATTTAGCCGACAATCTTGAACCGAACGACTTTTAAATCTTTTCTGAAAATTTAGCTGTTCTCGTAAACGTTAGCATCATGCATTTTCAATCATATAATTCCATTATAATTCCAACCTTAACCTTTGAACAATATCAACTAGAACAAATGTGTTAGCTGTCATATAGAAATTCGTGTTCTAGATAGCTGATTCTTTATCGTGAGCCGCAAAAATTTCCATGATAACTTCAAAATACACATCATAAAAGTCGTCCCTTCAGCCCCATTTCGTGTATTTGCAAAATGTCTTCATCTTTTTTCTTATCGGCATATTGATTATCCAAACATTTTTTGACAGGTATTCCTCACTTCTTGCTGTTGACTGCCGTCCCACCTTTTTTCTTATAACTATCCATATGTTTACCATAGGTTCTTCGAACTTCTACAATGAGGAACTTTTTTTGTTATCCTTGGACTTTTTCTACAATACATGTTCACTTTTATGTTTCTTTTCCATATTTTGTGTTTCTTTCCATTGATGCAACATAAACATGGCGCCCAGATCTATTTTATACTTATAATTATCAATCTTAATTTTTTACAAAAAATGTAGAAACTTTCATTGAAAAAATAGAGCAATGAATTAGTTTTATTTTTATATAAATTTTGTTGTAACAGTTTAACCCTTTGCAGTCTTTTGTTGCTGATGCGGCGACATCATCCTTCCATGCAAAATTTGTTTTTAGACTCAGTAATAAAGGAAAATGTAATTTTTCCTATTTAATCGAAGTATTTTTGAAACTGTATACATGAAGGAAACTTCTTTTAAAAAAGTGGTGCCGGAGTACAAAGCGTTAATGTATGCTACATCTTGCTGGCTGGCAGAAAGAAAGAACTGCTGGTAAGGTTTCTTAAGTTTTTCCCATCCTTGGACCAGCTGTTTGAGTAGTAATATCGATAATCATATAGGTTTAAATAATATAAATAACAGAAAATAATTCATTTTCTAAAGAAATATTTCCAAAGTATACAAATAAATATATAAGAATAAAAGAAAGTTTCGCTCTGTGTATCTGTTTGTTTGTGAGTGTATCTGTGATGGCTAGTGAAATCTAAAGCAAGGAGGAAATCTAATACAAGGCTGAAAATTTTTGTGAAGACAGCCCAAGCGTAAATATGATCGTAAGCGGCAGACAGTTTCAAAAAATCTTAATTAGTTTCATTAAATTTTCTGAAAATAGAAAATTTCTGAAAAATCTCCAAAGTTCTGAAATAAAAAAGTTTTAGTCGCAAAAAAATACCGAAATTCAGAATTTTAAATGTAAGGTACCCTGGGGTAATAACGCCAAGTGCTTATATTTTGCATAATTATGAAATAATCAGGTAAATGACACCCATGTGCTCTGCGCAGAAGGGTTTTGAGTCATATAAATCGCAAAAAACAGCTTCAAATTAATTTGTTTCATTTTTAGGTCTTATTGTTTTTACAAACAACTAAAATTAACGCTTGATCTAACATTTGCGAGATACGTTTTGTATATGTGAAGACTATCTTTTTATCCGGAAATACTTTGTTAATTACATAAATTTGTAGTGCATATCATGCACTTTTAAAATGTTGTTGAAGATTTTGGATATCTTCTCGAGATAATTTGTAATTTAAAATGTACTGCGCAATAACTATACCGGGGTAATAACGCCAATCCTTGACATTAATACCCCGGTTGATTGCCTACAGTGGCCGAGCTACATCCTAAATACTGATTCAAATAAACACAGTTAAAACTGTGCAATGTTTCTCATATTTCTATTTAAACGGTTCTTTTTAAGCAAAAAGAAACTCACTGTCTGATATTCATTTGCCTCATCCCCCCCTCCCACACCACATATTTCTTACACTTTCACAAAAATTGAACAGTTTCAATATCTTAGAATGCAATTTGTCAATTTCTAAGTTTGTAGAGTTTGTATTTTTAGAATTGGGCTATCTACATGCAATTATTCCATCTTATTTCATAGTTTTGTTTGCATGGCGTTATTACCCATATAGGTGGGTAATAACGCCAAATAGCATGGGTCAAGAAAAAAACGCCATTACATTTTATGAATACATATCTGTTAAATTATTTTATTTTATATAGATAGTCAATGAGTTGCTGTATCAGATCCTATATTTGTTTGAAAAATACAATCTAAAACTAAGCCGTAAAAATTGGTAGAACCTTAACGTGGCGTTATTACCCCAGGGTACCTTATAATAATTAGTTGGGATATCAAATAAAAACACATCAAGTGGTCCTATTAAAAAATATTTCTTTCTTCGAAATCACAAGCTAACTAGAATTATACCCTGATGCGAGACTAGTTGTTTTAAGAAGGAAAAAGCATACATTTTAATCAGGCCGCAAAAGAAATTCTTTTTAATTTTTTTAAGAAGGGGGGGGGGGGTGTTTACCAGAATTTCTAGTTGCGCCAGGTTGTTCCATTTCAAAGTACACTAGAAATTATAAGGGACATTATATAGTTTTTTATATTACTTTTATCGATTTGAAATTAACACACCTGTGCGCAATTTTTAACGACAAATTCAAGTATCTAATTTTCTTTGAAATCCGACAGCAATTAACAAGTACGAATCAATAACAAATAACGAAAATAAATTCATTAACAATTTTAATTTTTCGAGCATTGTTGTTGACAATTGTTGGAGGTAACCTAACAGTAATTTGAGCAGCGAGTGCGCTGCAGATAAAAAGTCAGAAAATTTTAAAGTTTATTTAAGCGTATTATCATGGGGCCGGGCAATGCCGGCGGGTCATCTAGTAAATAAATAAAACGAAACAAAATAATTTCATAACATCCAAAACAAAAGGAAAAAAGTTTTTTCGTTTCTGATCTTTTAAATTAAAAAATCATAATAGCCTTTTACAAAAGAGATTCCGAATATTTCCAGGCGTAGCTAGATAAATCTTTATCTTATTTATTGTCAAATCAAAGTTTAGTAGGGGGTTCAAGACCCTTCAACATTAATAAACAATACGCCTGGCACTATGCCTAAGAAAGAAACCGAAAGCCAAAATGATCCTAGAACTTATCTTAGTATAAAATGGAAACCTTGAGCTCTAACGTACGCAAGTTGCTACTTATTAAATTTCCTGTAGCGCGAAATTAAATTCTTGGACAATTTTCAGAAAGGCTGTCAACCCTCCCCTTTCTGTTTGGGTGCTGACTATTTTCGTGCTCGTCCTCCTCCAGATCTTAATATAGAAGATACATAGAAGAGGCAACCTGCCAAGATAGTTCGGGGGAATATTTAAAGTAGGAGAACATGCTCATTTTGTTCGGCTAGGCAAATATTTTACGGGTTACAAAATGCCTTTCATTTCTTAATAACTATCTAAAATGAATTTTTACAGTATCTAAGTAATATGTCAAAGGAATTCAAAATTTCAATTCACATTACTTTTATTACTAAAAATTTCTCGAAAATTTTTTTTCGTTATTTTTAATGAATGATACATAATTGTGTTAAACTTTGAAAAAAAAAAAAAAAAGAAAAATCATGAATAATAATTTATTTAATTTTAACGAGTTTTCAAGATATTTGAAATTAGATATTTAAATGTCTTAATAATAAAAGAAATAATAAACAATAAATAATTAAGTAAAAATAAATAAATAAAACCTTTGATCTGCATCAATTCAAAAATTCTAATTTTTGTTTCAAATTTTAATACACCTAGATTGTTTTTAAAGCTTTTCGCTTTAGTTTTTTATGTATTTTCCGATAGTAATTTAGACTCACAAGGAGAGGGCCATCTTTGATAATCACAGATTTTGATTATTTTAATATATATTGTAGGGCAGAAACCCCTTAGCCTCAGGTTGAATGGATTTTATACAACGCTCCTTAGTTCTTAACCCGGGCGAACGCGCTCTTACCCAGGGTATGAATGGTTTTAACTTTGTCACCAATAAAATCAAGTCAAAACAGTCGCTTTATTTAGACGGAGGCAATTCTTACAAATTTTGCTATAAAATATGTTGAAGATTACTTTAAAAAAATTAGTGGTTACAACAGTAAAAAAAACCATACGCACTCTGGGTCTTTTAGGACCTGCGCGCGTACTCCCGGGTTAAGAAACAGGAGGGGGGGGGTCTAATATTATGACACGACCTAAATACCTTACTTTGAAAAGAAAGTGTGTACGTGGTTGTAGCTTTGTAAGATAAGCAGTAAGCAATCATACAGTGGATCCGAGTTCGAAGCCGGGACAAGCTCCTTACCTTATTGTTTATTTTATAAATATACTTGTAATTATAACTTAATAATCTCATTTTCAATTAAAAATTATAATGTATAGCAATTTTAATTTTAACCTATTTACTTTTTTATGTAACTAAATAGTTGTATGAAACATTATAAATAAATGCAAACAGTTATTATTATTTTTTTAAAATCATTTTTAAAATGTACTTCATAGTTCTTTATCAATGCAATGATATTGAACAACTGTGTCAATTCGTGGTTTTAAAGAAAAATTCAGTTATTAATTCAACAAGGGAAGTCAATACGATGATAAAACTACTCTGTTTTTAAATTAATAAACACAATTATACTAAAAATAAGCGTAAGAATTAAATTACAACTTACATATTAAAGCTTTTTAAATATTGCAAAACAAATGATTGTTCTTTGAATAATTTTGCTTATTATTTTCCTGTTTTTTTATGCTGCTTCTTATTTATTTTTTTCCCGCTTTTATTTTTACTTGAATATGTTTTATTTTATTATAAATAGATGGCACCACAACAAATTTTGGAATTTCTGTTATTCAATAACAGATTTTTTTTTAAATTCCTTCAATGATGAGAAATAATGGTTTAAAATCCAAAATGCTAAATTAATGTTTAAATATGCTAACATTGTAGTTAAGGTACGATATTAAGATTTTTAATAAAGATGATTCCGAGCATCAAGTGCATCATGATCTGCCTTAAACTATTCTCACTGAAAATTTTAGACTTTAAGGTACTCTAGATTTTCTTAATTCTCGTCTTCACACACACACAAATGCATACGAAATTGTCTTTTATAACACAAGTGTAATCACTTCTCTGGTTACAAAATGTAGGTGAAATCCATCATATATATTATTTCTGAAGTTAAAATTTTTTTTTTCACATACTAAAGGCACAGGGTTGAATGAGGTATTTCGTTGAAAGGTTCTGCCAGCGGCTTTTAACAAAGTATATATTCTTAACCCATTAGTGCCTAGCGTCCCTTTTTAGGGACGCTTCAAAAGGTACATTCAGCGCTGTTTTTGACACCGGTAAAAAAGAAAAGCAATAATTATTTTATTTAAATGATGCATTTCCGTGATTAATGAACTAAACTTAAATCTTCTAAAAATAGTGGTGCCAACCAAATAAAATTTACGCAAAAGATGCTGGGCACGAATGGGTTAAAATACATTATTTGATAAAAAGAATTGCAGTTAATCAAAAATTAATAAACATGCGTATCAGAAAATAATCTCAACGATTGCGTGGAGAAAGCCTTGCATGGGTATACGGATTATTTTCTTAATTAATAACTTTAAGAAATTTTTTTAAATTTAATACATTTTTTAGCATATGTACTAGCAGTACTAAAAATCATATTTCTATGACAAATAGCAATAATGTGTTCAAATAAAGTTTTGAAACGTATTAAAAGTGATATTTTCATACTGATCTGACGTCGGGAGTCAGTTGAAGAAATCTCCAAAAATCGCTATTTACAATCAGCATTTTTGATAATGTTTGTTTCAGTTGATTAAGCACGCAGTCCTATTACGGGTCTTAAGTTTGTGTTTTATTTCTTGTTTGATCAATGTTATCATTTCATTACATAATATTAGCTGAAATCAAATTATGAGCTATTTAAATTAATTTTAATGCACATGGATTCATATTTTGTAATTGTATGTACGTGATAGAGATAGATTTGAAAAGAATTCATGAAAATTAATTTAAAAGCAATAAAATTTGAATAAATTGCTATACAGTTTTCAAAAAAATTGCGATATAGTTTTAGACAAATTGCATTTGGCTAATTCCATGAGCACATGTCGTGTAAGTCACATGCTACGATTTTGGATACCAGTATTTTAGAATGGAAAAATGTGACTTATTTTATCAGAGATGTTTCATTAATGTATAAGGCCATACAAACCTTTCGAAAATAACGATGGCCAACAATTTAGCAGTTACTAGAAATGTGATACACGACAAATGCTCATGGAAATACCCATTTGAAAATACATATGTTCCCTATTCGAAGGTGTAAAAATTAAAAGCGTGGTAATTAGAAGTTTAAAAACACTGCAATAAAATTTAATAAAAGTTTAATTTAATTGTCTGTTTTTGAAACTGTCAAAATGAAGTCAGCATTACGTGCGCACAGGTTTGTCATTTATAATATATGAAGATAAACGCTATCTATCTCCAAGATTACGAGATATATGTACGTTTAATTTTTCTTAATTAAAACTTTTTACCATGAGTGGCATTTAATATCAAACTGTCTCGTATGTGAATTGTTTGATTTAGTCTTGAAATTTAAAATTTCTAGAAATTTTTATATTAGTATGTTGAAAATTGGGTGTGGCATTAGGCACAGTCGTCCTGAATAATGAATGGCTTACAATGACTGTAATGCAAAAATATATATATATATATATATATATATATGCATTTTACACAATCCTAAATGACTCTGGTGTGATAAATTTTGTTGTAGTAATTCTAGATGCATATGCATAATTAAAAACATAAATAAAACAACGCATTTTTTTTCTGTTACTTTAATAATGGGCGGGACGTGAATAAGCTGACAAAAAGCTACTAACTTAAATAATTAAAGTTTCGTTCATTTCACGAGTTTTATTCTAGTTATTTCCTTGTTTACAAAAAAAAAAAAAAAAAAAAAAAAAAAAAAGAGCGATAATGGCTCCGATAACGGTAATGTAGTATATTTTTAATGCATCATTAAAAAAAACAGATTAACGGAGCTAAATGAATACTAATTGAAAACTAATCATTGATATTTTAAAACCAATTTCGAATGAAGGCAGTTACTCTATCATGTTATGCAGGATATTCTTTTAAATCGTTGACCAATAACCAATTCCTAAATAATTGGTTTTAAAAATATAGTTCCCGCTGAAAAAATGTTTAAAATCTTGTTCTTCATCATATAAAGCTATTTGAACCAAAATAGTTGTTTTTTTTTAAAGTTAAAAAATTGAAAATTTTATACGGTTCCTTGATTATATAAGCTCTATTTAGAAAAACGTTCTCCCATGAGCTCTAAGAATAAAACTATAAAAAATCCATTCTTCAATGACCAAAATTTACCGAGTTATGCTTGTGACCGTATATGAAGATGTGTGTCCAACAAATCGATGAGAAATGGAGTGCCCGTTTTTGCTCAGGCCATGAGAGTTTGGTTGATTATCCGAAACCAGGCAAGGCAAACACACATAACCCGCCCGATCTCATCGACAAAGTGGGCGACCTACTGAGGAGTGATCGGAGTGTCACATTTCGAAAGAAGGTGAATGTCAGCCTTAAAATAGTGTGGACACTTGTTCACGACAGGTTGAGTTATCAGAAGGTGTGCACGCTGTGGGTTCCGAAGCAGCTCACCGACCAGCAAAAGGAACTGAGTATCGGGCTAGCACTACAACACGCCGCATGCTCCGATCGACACCGGAGACTCCAATCGTATCCCTGGATGTCTCCTTACGTTCTTCCATATCAGCATAGCAAATTTGTTAAAGGTTATATTGTTACGTCATACCTTTTCATTCGAACACTCCTTGTATATACAAGGGTGTTCAATTCAATCAAGTGTTTTGGAATTATTGTTAAATTCCAAAAACAGTTGTAGTGTTTCAAAAATGCAGGTATTCAACTTATGTTACTAAACAAAATATGTAAAACATACAACAATAAGCATTGTTTGAGTAAAATTACTCTTGTATTATTCATTCATTGGTCGCTTCTCTGGTATAAATGTGAAGTGACTCATTGTTTAATTATAATACAATATTAATTATTTCTAATACTTATATTAAATAAATTAATAAAATTAAGAAGAATTGATATATATAAAATGCTTTCTCACATTTATGTAATTTCGGGACCTTTTTATTGGTTTTAACTACTGTAAATATGGCAAAAATGGTCTAATTGTCACAATGCTATCTTTGGTTTAGATTACAGATATAGACTCAACTTCTTCATAAAAAAAATAGTTTAGAATTAAAACAATAATACTCGAAATATTTCAACTAATGTTTGACATTTTAAATAAAATCCTGAATGAGTCCTAAATATGATAAACTAATCAGAAATTGCATCTAATTCAGGAAAAATTACCTTACCTCTAAATCTAACAGTTTAGGAATCAGTTATTGATCAAAGATAAGAAGGGGCACCCACTTTATATACACTGGTCATCAAAACAATATTAATAGAAATAAAAAGCAAAATAATTTTTATTAACTGAATTATTAATAGAAATTTATACAGAAGCATTAGTTAATATAAATTACGATGCTGGCATTTGATTAATCCCAAGATATTAAAATTAAAACCAAATTTATTGAAATTGGAAAATAATTAAAACATTAAGTCACCTCTTTTGGATTTTTTTTCTGTTATATGGTTATGGTTATCTCGGAGAGATATGCATACGTCACATCTTGATTTTATAGATTTTACCAAAATTTTAATCAAGATTTCTGGAATTGCATGCCACTCCTCTAATAGTGCATTTTTTTGCTGCTAGACGGTCCGGGGGAAAAATTTGGCGTGCTGATAGTGGACGCCATAATGCATTCCATACGTGCTCAATCAGGCTCAAATCGGCTGAGTAAGGTGTTTAATCTATTCGACTGATACCTTCTGTTTGTAAGTATTCTAACACCACGTATGATCGATATGGCCGAGCATTGTCATTCATTGGCAAAGCCTCTGAGTCAACAGCATCCATAAACAGTCTAACTTGGGGCTCCATTTCCTCAACATATCTCCAAGCAGTCACAGAACCTACTTGTTCAGATTATATCTAGACTCGTCGGTAAACAATACTCGGGCCCAATCTTATTGGCTCCATTGAATATGGCGACGGCAGCAAATTAAACGGGCTCCTGTGGATGTTGGAGTGAGTGGGGCACAAACTATTGGTTTTCTCGCACACAGTCCACGTGTTCTTCGTGTAGCTGCAAAATGGCTTACAGAAAAAGACCTTTTTATGCAGTTGTTGTTCCTTGGTTGTCCTTGACCAGGGTGTCTATCAACGGATCTAATGCTTAAAAAGTGACTCCAAGCATTTGATAGGACACTTGGAGAAATATACAAATCTTGGAGAACTCCATGTGTATTTGACCTCCCTTGAATTTGCCAGATGTTCGTCACTTTTGATCTTCACTTAAATGATGCTTTTGAGGTATAACTAATGAATACTGATCACTATCAGAAGCCATATTCACTTTTAACATCACCTCAGATCAGAATTCCAACATGTGTCTATTGAGCACCACATTTGTCAATCAACAAATTTATTCCGGCGCTAATGTATGCGCGGAAGTGCTATTTTGTTTTCAGTACGCTGCAAAAAATGTATGTAACGTTACTCCATAAAACTGGTGTCAGATGCTTACAAATTTATGGATTGATTTTTTTCACTGTATAATGGTGTATCTTAAACATATATTACTAGTGTAATATTACAATGTTACACCGGTTATATCAGTTAAAGTACTCCATAAAATTTGAGGCATCAAGGCAGCCACTAATTTTATGAAGTAACGTTACACAAATGTTTTACAGTGTAGTATTTAATTAACATAAATAATTTCAGCATTAGACACAGGTTACAACAGTAACTTAGTGAGCATATTTTTTTCTTAGTATGCTTTAATTTTGATGAGCAGCGTATAAGAAAGTATAAGCAATAAAGCCGTTTTAAAATTAAAAATTCAAGTTAACTTTCAGAATTTAAATTAAAATCACAAATTTCTTTTTCCTTATCTTATCTTCTATTGCGATTTCTGCATTTCTTTTTTACAATTTATATCACAGAATTGAAAAAAAGAATAGTGCCCAGTTAAACTGATGGCATTGAGCTCACAGGCTATTGACACTAATTGTATATCACAGCTTTATTTTTTCAGGGAATAATGCCCCTCGAAAAACAAATTAAGGGAGGGATTAGCTCTCCCCATTTCCATCCTTTATACATAATTATTGACCTCCTCGAACTAGTCAGGGATACAACTTATCATAATGAACCTATATCTAAAATTGAAGGAAATCGGATATTTCTGCATAAACCCCCATTTATTTAATTTAAGAGGTGCTATCCTCTGTTCTCCCCTTTATACTTAATCGTTACACTCCCAAAACTATTCTGGAGTTGGCCTTATCAGAAAGGATCCATATCCAAAATTTAAAACAAATCGGATAATTCTGCATAAAAACCCATTTATCTAATTTAAGGGGGGATGATCGCCCGTTCTCCCCTTTATACACAACAAAAGAACCCCAAAACTAATCAGAGAAGCTTTTCATCAATATGAGCTTATATCCAGAAATTGAAGCAAATCAGTTAATTAGAAGGTTAGCTTTAGATCTCCCCTTTATACTTAACCAATGAATACCCCTATTCCCCTCACCCTCTTATATAAACCAATGAACATCCAAAACTAATCATGGAGGCACCTCATCAGAATGATCATATACCTAAAATCTGTATGAAATCTGATATTTCAGCATGAAAAACACATTTATTTGAATTAAGAGGGGCGGATTCGTTCTCCCTTATATTTACCCAATGAGCTCCCAAAACTAATCGCAGAAGCGCCTTATCACAATATATCGAAATCCAAAATTGCACCAAATCGGATATTTTTATTATAAGGTATCGCGTTACATACATATATACGTACGTACATACATACATACATACGTACGTACATACATACAGAATGGGCGGGTAGATAAGCTCTCAGGCTTATATAGCCTGTGAGATAAAAATGTTTTCAGAACCAGTTTGATCCTTGCTGTTGTAACTTCCTGTTATATACACCTGCAGAAGCGAATAGCTAATAATTTCTTCCGAGACTTGATTTAATTAAATTATGCGGGAAGGACGAACATTTTATAATGTATTTCATATATAGAACTTTCACTAAATCTAAATGATACATAAATTAAGAAATTCTGCATAAAGCAAATAAATTTCCGCTTGAGACTTTATTCAAATAAAACATTATTTAGAAAAGCAGTCTTGTTGAGATCATTCAAAGCAAAATTTTTAACATGACATTTTTAAAATATTGTATACATTTTGAGGGTTTTTTTTTATATATGTTCATGTATTAGAAACTGAATGAGGCAAATGTACGTATAAACATATGGTAAGAAGAAATATTGTGTATGATTAATTTTTATAGATTTATACTGGATACATATCGTGAAGCAGATTTCGTTTCGTTCTTTTCATTACAGAAAGAAATTCAAAGCATTTTCCCTTTTCGAATTCCTGGGAGGAAACGAACCCCTGACACCTGTGTCACAGTCTGGACTGTAGATTTCAGTGGATGATATTCGATGGGTCTTGAGTAAATACTGCCTTCTGTTTTGTTTCATTTATCTTATTGTTCAGCTGTCTGCCTCTAGAAAAACAAAGAATCGAATGAATAGTTTTATGATAAATATCATTTCCCTTCTTACCTATTGTAATTTATTTGCTGCATAGTTCAATGCTTATTTATGTATTAAGATTGCATGAAGCGGAATTAGCTAAACAAAATATGAAAACGCTTTTAAGGTGCGTGAGTAATTATGAAAATACGAAGCACCTATAGTCATCATTCAATCCGTCCGTCCATCCGTCCTCATATAACAACGCAAAAATTACCCAACCGAATGCTTTGAAATTTTAAATGTATAATTAATGCCAAATTTTGTCGTGTCGTTTCAAATTTTAAAAAAATTGGATGTACAATTTAAATACAGGGACAGTCAAAAGTTTTCCGTTACATTAAAGCCAACGGGAAAAAAAATGTTTGAAGTGAATGTTAAAGGTGTTACAGACTTTCAAACAGAATGAAAATCATATGCATTTACTGAACTATTCCAAAATATACCCACTGCTACAATATTCGGCGCAGAGAATGTTTATTATTCATTTACAGGGCCACACAAAAGAATTCCGTTACATAATGGTATAGGGTGAAACTTTGTTTTCGGCGTATTTTAATCATGTTAAATTATTTCACATGTAAGAAAATTGATATACGTATCTCAGGTTTACTATGAGTTACATCCTGTATCATAGAAAGTGCATAGCATTAATATAAATTGCCGCTTGAGACTTTATTCAAATAAAACAATATTTAGAAAAGCAGTCTTGTTGAGATCATTCAAAGCAATTTTTTTAATATGACATTTTTAAAACATTGCATAAATTTTGAAGTATTTTTTTATATGTTCATGTATTAAAAACTAAATGAGGAAAATATATGTATAAATATATGGAAAGAAGTAACATTGTATATGATTAATTTTTATAGATTTGTATTGGATAGATGTGAAGCAGATTTTGTTTTGTTTTTTTCATTACAGAAAGAAATTCAGCGTATTTTCCCTTTTCGAATTCCTGGGAGGAATTGAACCCCTTACACCTGTGTCACAGTCTGGACTGGAGATTTCAGTGGATGATATTCGATGGGTCTTGAGTAAATACTGCCTTCTGTTTTGTTTCATTTATCTTACTATTCAGCTGTCTGCCACTAGAAAAACAAAGAAACGAATGAACAGTCTTTATGATAAATATCATTTCCCTTCTTATCTATTGTATTTTATTTGCTGCATAGTTCAATGCTTATTTATGTATTAAGATTGCATGAAGCGGAATTAGCTAAACAAAATATAAAAAAAACTTTTTAGGTGCGTTAGTAATTATGTAAATACGAGGCAACTATAGTCATCATTCAATCCGTCCGTCTGTCCGTCCGTCCGTCCGTCCATCCGTCCGCATATAACAACGCGAAAACTACCTAACCGAATGCTTTGAAATTTTAAATGTATAATTATAGCCAAATTTTGTCAAGTCATTTCAAATTTTAGGAAAATCGGATGTATAGTTTAATTACAAAGACGGTCAAAAGTTTTCAGTTACATTACAGCCAATGGGGAAAAATGTTTCAGGAGCATTTTAATGGTGTTAAAGCCTTTCAAATAGAATGAAATTCATGTGCATTTACTGAAGTATTCCAAAATATACACACTGTTACAATATTCGGTGCAAAGAATGTTTATTATTCAGTGTTTCCCCCAGGACAAGGGCGCACAGGCCTTCGACCAGTAAATTTTTGATCTTCCACCAGAAATTTTTGAAAAGAAATGTTCCCCTTATTTTTGGCATTAATTCTGTATCTTTAAGAATTTAAATAAGAAAAAACCTTCTGCTAACATTTACCGGTGGACGTTTCCCCGAAGGCCTGTGCGCCCTTCTCCTGGGGGAAACACAAAAGAATTCCGTTACATAATGGTATAGGGTGAAACTTTGTTTTCTGCGTATTTTAATCATGTTAAATTATTTCACATGCAATAAAATTGGTATACGTAACTCAGGTATACTATGAGTTACATCTCGTGTAATAGAAAGTGCATAGCATTTACAGGGACATACAGAAAATTTCGGATACTATACTTCAACCGAAATACTATATATTAGAAATGATTGCTAGAAATTCATTTTTAGTTATGAATTGTGATATTTGTTTTTAACTTAGTTTTTCCATATTGCGTTGTGTGCATAAATGCTGTAGCCCATATACAGGGTAACACAACAGAAACTGCACAGGAATATGAACGAAAGTAGCTTAAAGGTATTTTTTAAATAAGTTATGTATTTTTACGCTGAGCTGAATTTAGTAAACCAAGATATGTTTGTAAAATGTAGAAAAATGATATACAGCCATGCAAAGTATTAGATACATGGCTGTCTATGGAAGATAATCTCTGGAAGTGTGATTTCACTATATTTAAGCATATTTGGCTTAATTAAATTTTAGCTAAATAGCGGCATATATGTATGTAAAGATAATAGGCAAAATTTACAGGGCCACACAAAAGAATTCTATTACATAATGGGAAAGGCGGGGATATTTGCGACATATTTTAATTATATTAAGCTATTTCAGGTATGATAAAATTGATATTTGTCGTTGAAGCTTAATATAAGTTATTTCACGCATAATATGAAATGCATAGTATTTACTGGTATACATAAGATTTCAAATAGTATGTTCTATCCGAAGTACTGTATATTACAGATGATGGCTGATGGATGGATGAAATGAATTTTCAATTATAATATGCGCTTTTAAGTTTCACTAATGTGTGCATATTATATGGTGTGTATAAATGCTACAGTTGATATACAGGGTTACACAAAAGAGCTCTTAAAGGTTTCTGAATATGAGCGTAATTTACTTAAACGTGGTTTTTTAAATAAGTTATGCATTTTTACGTTGAACTGCTTTCAGTTTACTAAGAAACGTTTTGTAGTATATAGATAAAATGATATACAAGGTAACGCAAAGAATTGGCTACATGGTCACCTATGGATGATAATTTCTGAAAATGTGGTTTAAGTAGTTTCAAGAGCGTTTTTGTTTGAACTAAATTTTAGCAAAATACTGGCGTGTAATTAAGATACTAGGTAAACTACAGTGCTGAACAAGGGTATTCAAGTATGTTTCCATCTATTAGTATAAATTGCTGTAAGATAAATTTCAACCAGTTAGGCATTTTCTTGCTCAACTAAATTTTCCCATTATATAGTATATATATCATCCGACAGATAAAATACAGGGATGTTCAAAAGTATTGAAATACATATTTGGTTATGGACAGAAACACCTTATTTCCCTAAATAACGTAGTTTTGTTAAAGATTTCAGAAAGTGTTGGAAAGTGTTTCATAATCTATGCTTAACGCATGATTCAGTGATGATTCAGTGATGATTGATGAGTGTGATGATGATTGTGACACAGAAATGATTCAGTGTTCAGATTGCCAAATATGGTTTCGGTTGTGTGCGCGGGAATAAAAAATGAACAAAAAAATCTTGCAGAAGCCTTGCATTAGTTCTTACATGACATTCAAGTAACTGGTAATTATTTCCTTAATTTCTATTCTTAATTAATTCCTTAATTTCTACTCTTCAATTAATTATAACTTTAAGTTATATTTAAAAAAATGTTTAAAATATTTATTATTACTTTCAGACACTTGTCATTATACTTTTCATTGATGTTGTTTTGTTTGATTGTTTCATAAATCGTAAACTTTGCTTTTAATGAAATTAGTTACATTCTCTACTAGTTAATACTGTCAGATATTGTCCGGTCCAATTTAGAAGATTCGGGGTCAAACTTCAGTGACCAGTCGTTGAATATGGATTAATTTTCAAAAATTTTTCATATTAAAATAAAATTTAAGATTTTCAAAAAGAAATTGTTCCAAAGATTTATTTAGTTAATAGATGAATACATTGACCACGACTAGTAGATATTCCAAAAATGAAGCGAGTAACATCGGAAAATAAGAGAAGTGGTCGAAATTCGGCCACTCTCTCCTAATTTGTAACTGCTAATTTATACGATATTTGTCGCCAGTATTTTTCAAAAAGCCATAAGGCTTTACAATACTGGCCTTGTTAAGGGGACACACTGCCTTGAAATTGGTCAAAACAACGATTTTCTTTTTTTAATATTAACTGAAAACTTTTTTAATACTTGAACACCCGGAAGAAGTCGATTTGATTCCGGCTATATGATTAAATGCCAATTGGACCCAGAAATATTTTCACAAAATAAGTTAAGTCTATAACACGCAGACTTACGTCAAATAAATCAGTTAAATAACTTTAAATAATAATTCTGGCGTGAAATATTACTATGCAAATTGATTAAAATATACGGGCGTTCTAGGGCGTGTTACATGTTAATATTTTGACAACTCATTTTTCTCTACACTACAAGATATTGTACATTTTGTTAATACACAATATGGCCAAAGATGACCGGCCAATTGCGATTTTAGACATTTCGTCAAATATCTAGAAAAGTACATGATGAATTATCCTAAAACTCTAAGTGTGTAAACATATTATTACAGGTCATACATTTCCGTGAAGATTTTTTCCCCCGAAACTCCATAGGGGACCGTGAAAAAATTGAAAAATAAAAAACGAATATGTTTAAAGTAATCCTCTAAAGAACTTGTAATCCTCTAAAAATCAATAGTTTTAATCTAAAGAGAAGAATGGGAAATTTCTGTTACAGAACATTCTTACATGCATCAGCCGAAATAAATTTTCATGGCTATTTTGTTGCGATGTTAAAATCTCCAGTATCCCTTAAATTATCCTAGAGATTTAGAAATTTATTTTTATCTACATGCACTTAGCACCGGAAAATCTCTTTCATTCAAGAAATATCAAGATCTTCAGCAATATCATAAGCATTTATCGATTCAGCTGATAACGAAAGGGAAATTTGTTCAGTCATATCGTTAAATTGAAAATAGAATAAAAATCTGTAATTTTTCAGAATACTTCAAGTGACTTAGCTATTATTTGGCCATTTCGGATTCAAATTAACTTTGGAATAAGAAGCACTTAATGAGATTTTACTACGATTAATTGCAATAAATTCTGATAAACGAAACAGGAATTATTGTAATACTAATGCCTTGTAAAACAAAAATAATTTATGGATTAGTCTAGAAATTTAATCTAGCATTATGCATTTCAAATTCAGATGTATTCCTTTTGTATTTTTTTCTATACCCAAAGCTGATTTGTTGCTAACAGAGAATATGATTTCTATGGTATCAAGATTAATAACTTATTTAGTGAAAATGAGTTTTATTTTCATTCTTAAGTGGTTTTAACATAATTTGAACTCCAGTTACCGAATATCTTCTTTCTCATAGCTCATACGTTTTGTTACTTTCTAGAGCTTATAAGAAGATATATCAGTAAAGACAAAGTGAGATACTTTATGATTAAAAGCTTTCAGATAAATACTAAATGAAAAAAAAAACAAAAAAAAAAAAAACAAAAAAAAAAAAAAAACAACCAGACGTTTTTATTTATCGAGGTTTCTTGTAGCAAAATTTTTTCCCCGATGTTTTGAAGTAAAGTCCACCAGGAAGCAAATACACCGCTTCTTTTTTCTGCTTTTTATTCTTCATTTTTAAGTCAATAACTTAACGCCAATCTCACGCTAACGCCATCTAACGCCACAGTCGTGGAGGGGGGGAGTAAATACCCCTATTAACTCTGCAACAAATTATTGTAGAAGAAAGTCACTGATACCAAACAATTGGATATAAAGTCTGCTTTTAAATGATGTAATTAAAATTTACTTTGGGGGCCATCTACATATCAAAACGAATCCAAACTTTTTTTTTTTTTTTTTTGATAGCATAAGTAAATTCTACAGCCTTCAATTCGCCTAAATCGAAAATTTCCTTAAAAGTGTGCGATTTACTCCAGAGGAAATAATTATTTTAAAATGAGTATATTTTAAGAACTGTATCCAAATTGAAGTTCGGTACTCGATTGTTGAAATGAAACAGAATAACTATGAATGTATTATTTCTTGCCAATATAAACAATTTCATTTGCTTGATGAGTTTCGACTATTGCAAGACGAAATGTTTCAATATAATGAATAAAATATTTTTTTTTTCCAAATTATGCTTTTCTGCATATCATAAACGGCTCTTAAACTATCATTTTGACGTTTTTTAATCATAAATCGAAAACTATTTTGGAGAAAATTTTGAAATTGAGAACTTGCGTAATGCAGGACATAATAAATGAAAACTTATCAAAATGATTGCGGATTGCAGTTTATGTTTTTTCAATTACTATTAATTTCTTAATTCATATTATAATTTTTTTCTAATTACAAGTTTAATATATTTAACTTTGGTATTTTTAGTATTATAATCATACAAAAAATATATTAGGATTATAATTTCAGAGGATATTAATAAAAACAAGAAAATGTAATTTAACATTAGAAGCTCTAAATTTTGAATACTTATAATTCAAAAGATTTGAAATTTCTTTTCTATGAATAACTTGAACTGAATATTAAGAATATATGGTAAAAATTGAGAATTGCTACTGAAAAAAAAAGTTTGGTCTGGTTTTAATTGTAGATGACTCCCCCTCCCCCCCCCTCCCCTATCAAATTTTATATGCGGCTAAATATCATATAAACGTGCATTTTGGATTTTTTTTCTTTTTTTTAAAAACTCTATATATGAGTTTCAATTTTTTAAAATAAGTCCGAATAAGTCTATCTTAGACATTCTGAGTTTGGCAGAGATCAATCATAAATTAAAAAAATTTTATTAAAAATTTTCAATAAAAGGTCATAATTTTATTTACCTTGTAAAATCAAAATTATCATAGAAAAACAATTGTTTGGTTCCGATTCATTAAAAAAACATGACCTGAAGCTTTTCTAAAAAGTACTTCTCAATTAAAAAATAAATAAATATAAAAAGCAAAAAGTTTTAAATTAAAAAAATATATATAGTTTATTTTTTTTATAAATATGAATTATATTAATGGTAAATATCATTGACTGCATACCTCTTAATTGTACATTGAAAACAGTTAGTTTATTTATATTCAATTTTTAATTATAGTATTTAAAAGATATTAAAAATGTTGTCACTGAAATGACAGTTTGTCACTGAAATTACTATTTAACATTGAAATGACTCTTTATCACAAAAATGACATTGTTTAATGATGAAATAGGATTATATACATTAAAAATTAAACATATTAAAAAATAGATAAAATATTGTGAAGAGAATAAATAGAACAATGAAAAGAATATGAAGTAATATAAATGATAAATTCGATTTATATTTCTGATTTCTCATATTAGCTTTTTGCCGGTGCAACTTATATTGTTGTGAAGTTTTCTTCATTGATCTTTCTAGTTTGTTTTTCCCATCCTAAAAATTAAAAAAAAAAATTAAGCAGCAGTCCAATCAACACTCTTAAAATACCCTTAATATCTCTGGAAAAATGGGGGGGGGGGATAATCAGTCCCCTCTCAGAGATATCAACCTTGGCCAAATTGCTTCAGAAATGATCAGTTAATTTTTCCTAATACATTTTTTAAGTTAAAAAATATACATTAATACAACCATAAACTCTGTTTACACACGTGTGTACTAAAATCTATAAAATTTAACTGAAATTAAACTCTGAGCAAGATTGAACAAAATACAGTTATGCTTCAAATGAAAAATTCAAGGTGCAGAGAAATGAAAAATAACAGAAAAAGCCTCTTATTTTGAGAATTATTAAAAGAAATATTTTAAAAATGAAATCAAATTATTTTGAGATAATGTTCTCTTAAATAGATGAATAATATTTTGAGAAAGATTTGTAATCATATTGAAATATTCTCAAACTATTTTTATATCCTTTATGTAAAATCAGATTCAAATTCATGCTATGTAATCTTTTTCAATCTGCCTCAATTTTTAATGTTAAACAAAAATATCTTTAATTCCTCTCTTGATCCACCCAAATGAATAATTTAGTATAATTAGCGCATGTGTTTTAATTTAATTTGCGACCGAATTAATTTAATTTACGGTCGAAAATACTGTACTATGATTTTCCGTAAAAAATATAATTATTTCCAGAAAAAATTATTTTTTACAAGTGGTTATCATCTTCTCCTTTAAATAATTAAAAATAACAGAAATATTTAAATAAATAACGGAACTAAGCTTAAAAAAAATGTGTAGAAAACTTATATAAAGCTTATCCTACCCCAACAAATCTTTTAATTCTAAAAAAAAAAGTAAAACTCCATTAAGAGCCCAGAATAGTCACAGAAAAAGTACGCAAAAAGACCCGGATGATTATGTAAAGTCTATGGGAGCGTTCTTTTCTAATATCTCGCTCAAATTTTAATATTTTTACATGATTTTTTTTGCATAGGCTAGCTTAGGACGATCTACAACCGGGCTAGTTTTAACTTTTTCGATTTTGCTCATATATTTTTTATATTATGATAGTTTCAATTTCAGAACCGGTTTAAACCAGTTTTGAAAGTTAAAATATTTTTTTTTTTTTAAATCTGAAACCAAAACTGAAAAAGTAAAAACTAGCCCGGTTGTAGATCGTCCTAAGCTAGCCAATGCAAAAAAATCATGTAACAATATTAAAATTTGAGCGAGATATTAGAAAAGAACGCTCCCATAGACTTTACATAATCATCCGGGTCTTTTTGCGTACTTTTTCTGTGACTATTGTGGGCTCTTAACCCCAGGCCTCATAATAGTAAACTGGGAGAAATGTCATTTTCGCGATAATGTTGTCATTCCAGGCGACGTATGTCATTGCCGCGACGTCACGAAAATGACCGTCGCGAAAATGACGGATCGCCAACAATTCGTTCTATTATTAAAATCATGCTTTCGTTAAGCCTACATTGGCACGTTTCCTTCTTCTGGTTCACATTATATATTAAAATAAAACTTTATTTTAAAATTTAAAAACAATATTTTTTTATTTTTTAACCCGGGAGTACGCGCCCTTACCAAGGGTATGAATGGTTTTAACTTTGTCATCAATAAAATCAAATTAACCCTTTCCGGCGCAAACAAGTTCTGTTCGTAAAATGAGAAATTGTTGACTGACACCGGAATTTACAGAAGACTTTTTAAAAAATTAAGAACTCCTTGATTTAAGCTGTCATTGTAAAAGTAAAATTTTGCTAAAATATTATTGGTGCCGATTGTATGTTTGGAATTAAAATTAGGTGTTGTCGGAGGGGTAACATTGCGCCGGAAAGGGTTAAAACAGTCGCTTTATTTAGATGGAGACAATTCTTACAAATTTTGCGATAAAATAAGTTGAAGATTATTTTAAAAAATTAGTGGTTGCAATTGTAAAAAACCATACGCACTCAGGGTTTTTTAGACCCTACGCGCGTCCTTCCGGGTTAAGCATCTCGAAAATGACAAGCAATAAACATACGCATAGCATATAAACAATAAAAATAATGTTACCACTTACCAATTTTTCATTTTCTTTAAACTTTTTCTGCCACAAGTGCTTAATGTAGGTTTCCAATCACCAAAATACTGTTACAATGAATAGTATCGCCATCCTTTGACCGTTTATCAGGGTTCGCACACTCCTTATATTTTTTAAGGACTCTGGAACCACTATTATTGACAAGAAAATTTATATTAAATTTTTAAGAAACAGAATTTCCAGCCACCACCTTTATTTTCAAATTTCGCAATATTTTTCTGCAGTGAAATACTTTGAAAATACTGTAAAAATTTAGTGGTAAAATTGTGCGAACCCTGTTTATGAAGTTATTTTCACGTGTCACGAAAATGATGCATTGGCTTGCGTACATACAGATGGGGGACAAAATAATACGAACACCTGTGAAATAGTGGAAAATCTTTATTTATAGGGGGTTAGACCACCCATTGACTGAAGTACAGATTTAATGCGACGTGGGATATATGCATAAAGGTCATGGACAATATTTAATGGTATATTAAGCCATTCCTCCTGCAAAACGGCCTCTAATTCCTAAAGGCTGGATGGAGGAGGAAATCGAGAACGAAGTTTGGACCCCATTTTTTCCCCTAAATGTTCAATAATATTCAAATCTGAAGACTGAGGGGACCAGGAAAGATGTTCAACTTCATCGTCATGCTCTTCAAACCAAGCTTAAACACACCTAGCAGTGCGTATTGGGGCGTTGTCGCCTTGAAAAAGCGGTCGGTCTCCAGGGAATACAGTCTGGACAAAAGGGTGAACATGATCTTTTAGAATGCTTAAATACTGATTAGATTTTATTCTCCCATGCAGAATAACAAGTGGCCCAAGAACGCGCCAAGATATTGAGCCACCCATATGCTTCAAAGTCGGCATGAGGCATTCAGGATTAAACGCTTCTTTGGGCGTTCTCCAGTCGTAAACGCGTTCGGTCGTCTGAAATAGGGTAATTGACGATTCATCTGACCATATTACATGTTGTCATTGCTCTGGGGACCACCTTTTATGATCTCTGCACCACTGGCGTCGCTTGAAAGCATTAGTTGCTGTCACCAAGGGTTTTCGAATTACCACTCTGCCATAAATGCTCGCAGCATGAAGTTCCTTTTTGACAGTTTTTGTTGAAACGGGGTCCTGGAGATGACTGTTCATTTCGGATGTTATCGAAATGATGTTCGGATTACCAGTAATCTAGATCTAGATAATATACAGGATGCTCCAAAATTTGACTTTCAAATTTAGAGGGGTGATAGAAGGCATCTAGAGGATTAAAACTTAACATCGAATATGGGGTCGCAAACGACTTATTCAGTCACAAATACAGGATTTTTCATCCAAACTGAATTTGGGTTGACGACAATAATTTTCAGGTAGCGGAAGTTCATTATAATAAAAGTTTTATTAGACATTCTCACCTTTGTTATAAATGTGATACCGTAATTTCGGGTGTATAAGCCGCGGATCAAACAATTCTTTTTCGACCCAGAATTTTTTTAAAAATGAATGTTACTACTTAGATCGCCGTAAATATTTGTGTTCAATCACTAAATAAGATTTCTGGGTCCAAAAAGAATTGTTTGATCCGCGGCTTATACACCCGAAATTACGGTAATAAAAAAAAAGTGGCAGAGGTTTTCATTATATGCGTCAAAAGTATGCGCTGAACGCTCCACATTTTGGACTGCTATTACCAGTTTATACGGTATCGTCGATTGCTTTAGCACACTGATTTCTAGAGCGTTTCGTGATGTTATAAGATTCCACACAAAACAAAGTACCGTAATTTCGGGTGTATAAGCCGCGGATCAAACAATTCTTTTTGGACCCAGAAATCTTAATTAATGATTGAAGACAAATATTTATGGCGATTTAATTAGTTACTCTTATTTCTTAAAAAATTCTGGGTCGAAAAAGAATTGTTTGACCCGCGGCTTATACACCCGAAATTACGGTACATATCGCTACTTTTTCATTGCAATATTTATATATATTTTTTAAATTATTACTGTCAACCTGAGATTAGTTAGGATGAAACACACTATATTTGTGACTAAATAAATGGTTTGCTACCCCATGTTCTATTGGTAATTTTCCATGCTATTAAAGACTTTTATCACTCCTCTTAATCCCACCAGGACGGGAGCCTTTTACGAAATTTTTAATGTTTTGTCACCGGTTTTAAAAAAAAGATATTTGTGTTCTCTTAAATCGAAAAAATGCTCCTATTAAATATGGCAAATTTTACTGGTGGGAGTAAACATGGATTCTTAAGCCTTTTTGCGGCACGTATACGTGTCGCTCATCCCCAAGGGGTTAATTTGCGGTCAAAAACTTGGCACACATTGTATACGTGCTTTGATGTGTTTATCTAGTGGATATTTTATTATCGAATTCTAAATACTTCTGCTTTAAGTATATTAACATTTGTCCAAGCCTGGAAAAAAGGAGAAAAATACCTCACTACCCCATACTATTTCATCTATAAAATATCACAGAGAGATGCGAAATTTTCTGAGTGGTACAAATTATATCAGCTTTCCAAATATAAATGCAATTTTAAAAATAGGGGTCGGCTACTTATTAAAAATTGTATACATTTTAAGTCTTCAAAAGGTAACGCTTTTGGGCAATTTGTATGAGTTCATTGGAACACAGTGGCTTCGGAAAATGTGTAATAGTTTATGTATTTTTTCATAAATACTAACAGAGTTACATAAGAACGTGTGTTAGGATTTATCCTTAAACGCAAAAATTAGGCATCATGTATCAACTTTCTGAATTAAAAACTGAATTTTGAAAAAACAAACAAACAAACAAACAAAAAAACAAACAAACAAACAAACAAAAAAAAAACAGTATTTAAACATTATGGATTGATCAAAACATGAACTGAAATAAAACGTGTCTTTTCAAGATATCGTTTTATTCAAGGTCGTCGAATTTTTTTAAGCCCGAAAATGGTTTGCCAGTACTATTTCTAAATGAATTTTTCTGTCTTTTTGTCTTATTAAGGAGACACGATGCCTTTGAAACATTTTTTTCAGTTGTGCATAATACTGTAATATATGTGATGGCATAATATTTAATCCTAAAAATTAAATTAAAAAATATCTTATAGAATAGCCTGTTTTACTAAATTTAAAATTTAATTTTTTTAAAGTTTTTTAAAAATCCCTACTATTTTTATAAATATGAATATTTTTGCTTCGATTTTTCCCCCATTCATTAGAATATACTACATAAAATTGTGCATGGATTTTTAGATGTATGGGATTTTAAATTTAATATGATTTTTCCTTCACTCGTGCATATTGAAAAATTAAGGAAATTCAACAAACTCTCAATTTAAATATTTTTGAAAAACAACTATAAACATGAATGTTAAATCCATGCACAAAAATATTAAATACACCATGGAGAATAAGTAGAAAAAATTTCAAAACTCTATGTAAATTAGCGAAAGAGCCTTACTATTTTCCAAACAAGCAAGTTATAAAAATATGAACAGGGAGAAATATCAGTTTAAAGTTTTATTTGTATGGATACGGTGGATCTGTAAACAAAATTTACAATATCTTGCAATATAATTGCCGTGTAAGCGAAAATTTGATGTCAAAATATTCACAATTAAAGAAACTTTCAGTTAATTTAAAAAAAAAAAAAATTAAATCGATATTTTGACCAATTTCAAGTTAATGTATCCCCTTAACCCATTAGTGCCTGAATTATTTTCTTCGTTAAAATTCAAATTTTGCATTTTCTCACCACTTTTAAAGCAAGAATAACTTTTATCTTAATTTATCGAGGACTTCGTCTCGTGAAAGAAAGTATTTATTTATACTCCTTTTTACTGGTGTGAAAGGCGCTCACTTGAATTTTTTGAAACTGTCCCAAAAATGGGACGCTAGGCACTAATGGGTTAAATTGAGAATTTTCTGCCCTTAAATAAGGCGGAATATTCAGTATGAAAATAGTGGTAAAATGCTGCCCGGAAATCGCAGGTTGAACGCTCCTAATTAGAGATTGACCTAAAATTAGGTTTCGTTTTCTTTTTTGGTCCACAATTTTGAATTTTGTTGGAAAATTCGCTTTCGCTGAAAATGTTCTTAAAAACTTGTCAGGACCGAAACTATTTGCATTTCAAAAAGCCTTTGTTTTTTTCTTTTGAAATTTTGAACATTATTTTTTGATTTGAGCTGTATCGGCTGAAATGAGACACTCTTTATTTATTTCTATGAACTTCCCTGTTTACAATTATCAATCATCACTGACACAAAATGTGAGTGGAAATTATAAAGAAAACTATGCACATGTGATTAAACGTTAAAGACGCTTTTCATGTGCTCATTAAAAGCTGCAGACTTAATAAGAATAGAAAATTTTAAGTTTAAAATTGCAAAAGTGCTACTAGTGCTCTTTGCGAAAGTTTTAGTGTAACAGATTATCATTTACAGGAACCATCATAAAAGATAAATCGTGGTATGTATATCTAAAATAATTTTTAATTAAATGAAATTGGTACAATTGGAAAATTCTTCTGCATTGTTAATGAATTACATCTTATTTTACATGAAAATAAAAGTTTGGGTCAGAGGCACATAGAGTCAACTTGGGCCACACGTAATATTAATTAATTCGTTTTCAGCAGAAAATAGGAAGATTACTGAAGTTCGGTTTCGGTGTGCATCTTAAAAACTTTTTCGGTTGATCCTTACTCCTAACTTTAGTACATCCAAATCCAAATTTTCATAATAGAAGCATGTTGAGTAAATTTTATGTGTTACAAACAAATAAGCAGACACATTATTACAATTGTTGATTACCGAAAAAACATCAAGTAAGATATATAGAAAAGAAAAAATTACATAATTGAAATCCCCAGAAGCCAAGGGGTATAAGTGACAAAAGCGTGAAAAAAAAAAAAAAAATCCTGAGCTAAGTGCAATATGTTATCTGGAAATAGGGTTATTTGTTTGGAGGTAAAAACATTTTCTAATTATGTACTTCTTGCCTCAACTAATTAATCTCTTTAAACTACTTAACTCTTAACCTCTCTGTCTCTATTTAAATTAAAGAAAATATTGTAGTCCACTTTTCTTTCGGAATTTCCGAAATAAGAGTTCAAAGACCGCTATGAAATAAAAAAACAGTTTTATATTTTAAACCAGTCAATTTCTATTAATGTTTCAACTCAATTCACTCAAAATCAAAATTTTGTCACTTGTATCTTTTGGCGTCTTCAATTATTTTTATAATGCATTTTAGTCTTTTTTTTTTAAATTTTTAAGGAATATTTCAAATTTATAAGTATGGTGTCTTTTCTACTCTGGATATATTTTCAAAATAATTATGAATCTAAGGTGATGTAACGATTTCACGTATTTATGCACATTATTTTAGGAGTATCTATCAACTTTTAAAAACTGATTTCTGTTTTCCTCCCTTTTGTTTTATAATTTTAAAAAATGGTTTTTAAAGATATTTCTAATAGATGGCGCCAGCACACCCAGAGTTCAAGTCATTCAAACAATCGGTTGTATTTTCTTCCTTTTTTCCTAGCTCTCTGATATCCCCCCCCCCCCCACACACACACACGCGCTTCATTTCCTTCTTTCCTTATTACTTGGAAACTGGGTAAAGTAAATGTTTAATAAGACCGGTAGAAATGCGTCATTTAAAATTGAATGTAAGATGTATTCTTCTAGTTTTTTGAAAAGAAAATTGTGGAAAACTCATGAAAAGAAACTTGTGCTAGATAAGTGTTATATGAAAAGAAAACTTATTAGAACAGTTTTAATTTTACTTTTTGATTTAATATCTTAAGAGGCTACTTCACTATTTAAAAATACCCATTCGCTAATGTTAATCCTATGGGAGAAATTTTTTTAAATATCTTGTTTGTACTTAAGTATCTTTAATTTTTTTCTTTAATTTGCATTGGATAATTATCGACCTCTACTCTACAAAGGCCGCTTTTTACTTTTTCGAATTTGTATACAGATTTTTTTAGCTCACAGGCTATATCAAAGCCTGGGAGCTTCTGTGCCCGTCCGTTCTGTATGTATGTATTTGCGTGCGCGCGTAACGAGATAACTCATGATAAAAATATCGGATTCATTTGAAATTTTGGATATATGTATATTCTGATAAGGCACTTCCATGAGAAGTTTTTGGAGTTCGTTCGATACGTATAAGAGGGGGAATGGGGCTAATGCTCCTCCCCTTACTTTGTATAAATGGTTTTTCATGCAGAATTATCAGTTTTCGTTCAAAATTTAGATATAGGATCATTCTGATAAGGCGCTTCCGTGATTAGTATTAGGTGTTCATTAGATAAGTCTAAGGAGGGAGAACGGGGGGCTCATGCCCCTCTCCTTAATTGGCATAAATGGGTTTTTCATGCAGAATTATCAGTTTTTGTTCAAAATTTAGATATAGGATCATTTTAATGAGGCGCCTCCTTGATTAATAAATTCAAAGAATCAAATAACGTAGCTGTTTTAGAAATGGAAATAAACTAATGCTGCAAGTTTGGAACAAATGGAATAGAAAAATTTGCAAAGTTGCTTAACATAATACATTTTGTATTAACGATGCATAAAAAATAGTACTGAAAACCGTTAAATAAAATAATACATGACCTTTTAGAAAACATTAAATTTATTTAAGTTACCATTGAACGTGAACAAGCTTGTTGCTTTTTGTGTATTTGTTGACAGATGTGCTTGTAGAAATTTCAATACAAAATCAACTTTATTTGACGGAAATGTCTTCTATGTATAGAAAATTACAGATATTGGAGCTGACATTATAGTGACATAAAGTTAACTGAAAAGAACAGAATCACAGAATGATTATTGACTTCATGATTGAACTTATGAGCTGTTCATATCTGTCCAACTAGACTGTTCACAGCACGAAATGGAAAAATTCACGAACCGGAACGCTACTTCAAAATTCATATTGATTAAAAAATATTTTTGAAAGTATAGACAAATTTATATATAACCATACAAAACAATGTAAAAAAAGGATTCAAGATTCTAAATAATAAAAAAAAAGTTACTAAGCGTACAATAAGCTATAAAGTTGTAATAATATGTTCGAATCGATACGATATTTACCACAATTTCACTAACCGGAACATCATTCAGGTTTGCTTCGGTACATTTTGAGCCCCGGTTCACAAGTACCCGATATTCCCACTAGAGACAAAATGATAAATCATCAACGTTTCTCAATTTTTGAAGATTTTTTTTTAAATCAAAAATATTTAGTATTAATATCCATAGCATATGTTAAAATATAAAATAAAGAATAAATAAATAATGTTATTCTCTTAGCAAATTGGAACTGAGATTTTACTTTTGAGATTAATAAACAGTGTTTTGATCTCAACAGTGTTTTGAGAGTGAAACCCATCAATTGGGATCGGTTGGGACCAGCTTTTTTGGCGTTTTAAAAGAATCATTTATTAATAAAAATATGATGAATTAATCATACAGTTAAAATGATATTCTGGTATAATAATTAGTGCAATGTAAAGTCTCATTATATTACGTTGAAATTTTAGTTTTAAGTAGAAATACATAATAAGGTATGGGGTTTTACACTACAGTCCCTTGCCACTTTTGAATTACCTGTAAAATTGTCGGGGATGTCATGTTTTAAAATTTTGTCCAGTGGAAGAAAAATGTTTAAAATTTAAATATATTTTAAAATGTTACTATAACTAATCTTTATAACATAGAAACAATAGTTCATTTTCTTTGTCTAGAAAAAGATAAACTTCTGATTTCGCCTAAGATTAAAGATACTAAGTTTTTGAAAATGCTTATCTAAGAACAGATCATCTAGATAAAATTTTTCAAAGAATAAAGCGTCTCAGAATCTTTTTTCGGACTTGGAGAATAGTCGTATCTGAACGATTTACTTAGCCTAGTACTTTCTAAGCTTTAGATAGTATGAGGAAAAATTTCTTCTTCATCAACTTTAGAAATAGGTTATTTTCTTTGGCTATTTTTTTTTTTTAATTTGGGTAATTTTATACATTTTTTTATAAATCTTTAGGCGTAATTATCCGTTCAATTAGCTTGTGAAAAACTTGTTTTTTGCTGAAATTTAAAGTATAGGCTGGTATTTTTCTCAAAAGATCACAGGGATATCTTAAAGTTTGAATGAGAAACGCAATCAATATTTATTGATGTAGAAAATCTAATATATTTAATATGCTATTTTTTTTTTTTTTTTTTTTTTTTTTTTTACAAAAGTTCAGTTTTAGGCTTTAGTCATTGTTTTGAGTTAATAATTCAATAAGCATTTCCACTTGCAAACATTGCATTCTATTTCAGGGCCGTCCACCCTGGTGCTGAGGGAATACGAATAATTTTTCACAATAATCTTCTCTAATTTCAAAAACTTGGAGATTAAATAAGTCCAAAATTACTGTACGAAATAATGGTATCCTACAGATGACATCTTGGCTAGCTCTTCATAAAATAAAAATATGCAATTTTTGCTTTTTATTGTGTAGAACATTTTAATTCATAAAAATATTACATAATCACTGAAAGCATGGTTCAATAGCAAAAACTTTTAATGTTTTTTATGAAAATATTGAAATATTCTTTCTTGGAACTTAAAAAATTTATAAATCGCCTTGCGTCCTTTGATCAATAGCTGCTGGAGGGATGATTTAATAAAGAATCTGTCATATATTTTGTCCCTTTTATTGTTTTTGTATTCGATATTAAAAAAAAGATAGTAGAAGGAAAATATGTTTATTTAATTCATTCTATCCAATACACAAAAAGAATTTCAAAAACTTTTTTTAAAGAAATATTCCTGGGTGTAATGTTGCATAACTCATTTCAAAAAGTTAGTCATTAGCAAATTGGATATTGTGTTCTGAAATAATCTGAACATTTTAAAGATTTAATTTTCAAGTAAATGGCAACAGCTATAGAATTTTTTTCTCACAGGGGATCAATAATTGAAGTCAGAATGTCATTAATACGTATTTTTAGATTAATACTAGAATCACCGTGGCGGTCTTTTTGACCGCTACCAAATAAGAATATTTGGATTCGAACCAGCAATGTCTTTCGAAAATAAGTTCAATAAATAAGCTCAGAAGTTGTAAAAAAAAATTCTAATGTGTAATATTTTTAGAACACTTGGGTGAAATTTCCGGCAGTTCTAGCGTTAAATAGTAACACAATTATACAATTGATAAATCAGGGTAGAGAGAGGTCAGAGAAAAACACAGTCCAAAAAAGTTGTTAGAAACCAGTGTTTTGTGAAAGAGAAATTCCCAATTTTTAATGCTTATATATTACTGGAAGTATTTTGTATAAGAAATTACTGGTAGTTACCTCTTTGTGTTTTTCATTGAAAATTCGTCATCCTGTAAATAAATCATAACAACTGTAAATTTCCAAGTGAATGAAAAAGTGTTTGGGCCAGGATTTGAACCAGAGATGTATTAGCGGAAAATGCTAATGTTATATCAACTGAGCTATTCCGAACGAATCTGGGGCAGTAATTCATCCAACTAACCTTTAACGGTCACAGAATCTGATCTGATATCTAAATCAGCTCAACAGAATAAATCAAAGGTATTTTTGGAATTTCAGTAAACGCTGTATGTATAAATATGTTAAATTAATTTTTAGTACAATTATTCAACTAAGATGTCCCTGGTTCAAATCCTGAACCGGACATTTTTAACGCACTCGAAAACTTACAACTTTTATGATTTATCTACCATTTGAATAATTGCGTTAAAAAATAATCTAATAACAAATTTTAAACGTAGGCAACGTTTATTACCGTTCCAAAAACAACCTTCGATTTATTCTGTTGAGGTAACTCAGGAATAAGACCAGATGCTGTGATTATTAAAGGTTAGTTGGGTGAATTAGTCTTCCCTAATCGTCCGGGATGGTCCAGTTGTTAGAGCATGGGCGGCTCCAGCCAAGACATCCCTGTTCCTGGTTCGAATCCTGGCCAGGGCATTTTTTCACCCACTTGTAAATATACAACTGTTATGCTTTCTTGTTTTGGCTACAAATATTACTCATAGATGGCATTGCGGTGTTTCGAACAATTAGAGCACTCAAAATAACGAATTAAATTGGATCAAAGTTGAGTGAGATTTAAATCTCTATTATGTTTAGCCGTCAAAACACACGTACAGGAAAATCGATTTGCGTTTTAAAATTGCATCATTGTTTTGAGTATTACAATATACAATATACAATATATGAATAATACAGTTCATAGTATTGAATTTCTACCTATCGATGGTATTTGGATCTCAAATAAAGAAATTCTTCATAATTATCTTGCAAGAATAACTTTTATATCTGTTACGATTTACTTGCTATTGGATTTTAAAAGGGTTTATTTCTTTTAGGGATCCTTATATGTCTTCTTGAAACTATTTTGATAAAATTCATCTTAATGAATAAAACAGCAAATTTTGGGATTCATCAGCAAAATGTTTCTACTGTTTTACACCCATTGTCTTAAAAATTATGGACTGAAACTCTGTATGATTCTATTGTGACTTCTTTTTAAAGCACAAAAAGAGTGGTTTTCGATTGTTCATGCTGAATGTTTGCGAATTAAAAACAATTTTAACCACTTAATCGTCGCGCCCGAGACATTCACGGGCTGCAAGTTTCACGGCTTTTATTCAGAATTGTAACCACCAGTTTTATAAAATAGTGTAATTGGTTTTATTCTGGTATCATTTTACTTGTCATTAAATAAGATGAATATTTTTTTTTTCAAAAAAAGTGGTGGGAATAAGGAATTTGAATTTTTAAACCGCAATATAACTTTTTGCGGCGCAGGGCAAATCCATTTCTTAAGTGTTGAAATTAATGACTGACACCGGAATTTAAAACCAATTTTATTTTTAAGTAAGAAAACGCTATATTTCACGCCTTCAATAAACCGTAATTTTCTTCTTAAAATTCCGCTGCCAATGTGGCGTTTAGGAATTAAAATTAAGTGGTATATCTATGAAACCACCGCTCCGCAAGGGGTTAATGCGACCATTATGTGGTTAAAATGAAAATAATTAGGGTATTTAGAAACATAATTCATTCTGATACCACCAAGTTTAGAAAAACTAAATACCGTAATTTCGGGTGTATAAGCCGCGGATCAAACAATTCTTTTTGGACCCAGAAATCTTATTTAGTGATTGAAGACAAATATTTACGCCGATCTAAGTAGTAACATTTGTTTCTTAAAAAATTCTGGGTCGAAAAAGAATTGTTTGATCCGCGGCTTATACACCCGAAATTACGGTAATACAGTTTTGTAAGAGAAACTTATGCAATAGAAGTAAAAGTGGCTAAAATTTTATTTAAATATTTTTAGTTGACCACAACATTTATATTAACTGATCGTTGGGGGCCACCATAATACTTACCCATCATGGATATACATAATATAATATATGAAAATAAAACATGTCTAAACTGTTTATAAAATGCATTGCAATTCCAAAACAAAATTTAAACGTATTTTTAAATATTTTTAATATACGTAGTAATGTTCTATTAATGAATTGCTGATGAACCAATTTAGACAAATTATATAAAACGCCAAATTACTCAAGTAGTACTGAATTGCGTAAAAGAAACATCCTTATAACTACAAAAATAATAATCATATCAACTAACAATTTACTATGTCGGATTAATCGTCTCATTTCCAATTAAAATATATCTTTGATTTGAAATTTGAATGAAATGCAGGGTCATGAAAAACCGAAGAATGTGGAAAACAGGAATACAAATATCTCGGCAACTAATATACCGATCAACTTCGTTCTTTATGCAAAATTTGTGTTATTTTATTGTCTTTTACATTCACTCCTTAAAAAAAAAAAATCGACAATTTTTATAATACCTTTCACCAGAACGAATATTTCGAGAGTCCTAAAAAATAGTTCCGGATGATCGAGGTTACTGACATTAAATAGGGTTCGTCCCATTCTTACATACTAAATACATACAAAATTTCAAATCTCTATCTCAATTTTTTCGGGTGATAGGCACCCAGGTAAAAAAATCAGAAAAAAACCTTTAGAAAAAAGTAAGATTTTACAGGGATTTTGAAGGTTTCTACAGGGATTTTGAAGGCAAATTACAAGCGCAGGTTTATTTGAGGGAATTTACTGTTTATCAAAAGATTTTATGCAGGCATTTATCTGACCTCCAAATTAATAATCTTGTATTTTGAAGGTCACTTCAGGTATTTTGAAGGAAATTGAAAACTGAAACAAAATGCACAGATTTTTAAAGGTTGTATAGAGGCTTTTATCAGCAAGTTAATGGCTTTCCATTTACCTTTAGTGACTTAGCTAATTTTTGATAAGTATACTTCAGGTATTTTGAAGGAAAATATTGCCTTCAATTTACCTTCAGTGACTTAGCTAATTTTTGATAAGTGTACTTCAGGTACTTTGAAGAAAAGTATAGCCTTCAATTTACCTTTAGTGACTTAATGACTTAGTGAATATTTACAATTTCTTAGTTCAAGCCTTCGTTTTGTTACGTGAGGACGTGTCCCAGAAATGCTCTTCAAAATTCAAGAATAGGCGCGACCCACGGGCCGTGGGACCGTTACTTTCTATTGATTTAGTTGCGAAAATATCTGAGCTACATTTTGTGGTAAGTTGCATGTTTTTAGGACAATTATTAATTAAATTATAAGTAATTAATTGTCACATCCCTTTGCCAGTTAATTCTATCGGCACTTACAAATATAAGTTCCACAATTCTAAGCATTTAATTGTTTAAACTCTTAATTAAAAATTCTCAAATCATGTAAAAATCATCTCCATAGTCTAATTTTCAATCAAGATTAGTTTATAAAAATTTTCTCATAAAAATTCTCTCATTAATTAAAGTTTTATTATTATTTCTTCCAAATTAAACTAGAACCACGCGTTCGAATTCGAGCTAAATAACGTTAAGTTCAGCTAATGTGGATAAGTATTAAGATATATATCCACAAGATAGCGTCCCGTTCACCCCTGCCGGCAGCAATTCAGACCCCGTAGCGACCACGTGGAATTTCTGAACTTTGAAAAAAATCTCAAGATTAAAAAACTTCAAGAAAATACACTGGCCTCAAATGTACCCAGTAATTATATATTGTAATTATATTTATGTATTGTAATTATTTGCATTTATATAAAAAACTTTATTTATACTATTATACTATTATACTGTTTTCTCCATTTTTATAGTTTTAATTTCTAAACTTAGAATATTTTTTTACTTTTTTTTCATTTTTTCGCAAAAATATTTTTTTGGAATTTTTAGATAAAAACTGGGAAATTGACTAATTATTACATAAAATTAACGATTTTAATTAATTTTCTTTAAAATTAAATTTTTTTTAGAACGGCATTTTTGTTTTTACCGGTGGTCGGCTTGATTACACCGCACCCACCGCACTATCCATCCAGCCGTAAAACACTAATTTCTAATTATCTCATTAATTAATTTATATTTATTCTTTTTCGATGGGTTCCTATACCTACTACTTCTAAATTGGGGGGAAGAGGGCCTATTGTTTATTTTGAGTACAAATGAGAAATGTGCAGTTTAAATCTTTGTTTTCACACATATGCAGGGATATTGCAGGTTTTTTTTACCTTCAAGAAACCTTAGTTCCAAATACCTGTAAAATACCTGAATATTGTTTTTTCAGGGAAAATGTGGGTTTTTTACCTTCAAGAAACCTTAGTTCCAAATACCTGTAAAATACCTGAATATTGGTTTTTCAGGGAAAATGCGGGTTTTTTACCTTAAAAAAACCTTAGTCCCAAATACCGGTATTTTACCTGAACTTTTTTTAAAGATTTTTTGCTGATTTTTTTACCTGGGCAGACACACAGACGGACGGACGTCAATTTTTTTTTTCTAAAACTATGTTTTTCGGAATCTCTAGTGTCTGAAATATGTAAATCTGTCAATTTTTTTTTCGATTTTCAAAACGATTGCAAGACTTACCCTATACTACGTATGATGGGTAAATAAAAATAGTTATTTTTCAAAGTACTTCCAAAGAACATTTATGAAAAGTGTCAGTTATTTACAAACTTCCAACAAGCAGGGGTCGGAGCATACGGGACAAATTTTATTATTCTTACCAGTATCTTTTATCATTAATCTTTAAGAGGCATTTTTATAAGGCTTGCAATACGAATATGGCATGACGATTATTGATAAAATAAACTCATAGGAAAAATAACATTTGTCCTATAGGCTCAGACCTCAGCAAAAAAGGAGGTTATGCACTTCATTTGTATATATTTTATATACGAGGATTGTTCAGTAGATAAGGATAATAATTGTTTTTTTATTAACATACTTTATGGCACACAAATTTACACTTATGTTCCATTGTTAGCTTAATGTGTAATGAATATGTAGAAATTATTTGGTTCATTTATTTCAAGAAGTACGTTAGTGACAGCAATGAAAGTTCAGGTACTTTCAGTATTGTGTACGGGAACGATAGGGGCAATACGCAGTGAGCAAATATGTTCTTGCCTGATGGAAAATTTGCTTTCGCTTCAAGATATTGTCAGTCGAATTGTATTAATGCAAACATATTGAATTAGAAGATTCGTCTCATGTTTATGCTTTTCGACTGACGATTTCTTCAGGTGAAAGCAAAATTTCAGCAACAGCATACTTTCTCATTGCGTGTTACCTCCATCGTTTCCATACGCGATATTGCAAGTATCTGAACTATCATGGATGTCACAGACGTACTACTGGATATAAATGAACTAAAAATTTACCCCGTATTCATTACACATTAAGCTAACAATGGAACATAAAAGTAAATTTGCGTGAAATAAAGTATATCAATGAAAATGTGATCATTCTTTATCGAACAATCTTTGTACGTACAAGCATAACTTTTAAATGGATTGATTTCGGTACATTTTTGTATAAATTTCTCGGCCTGCAGATGGTCTCTTAGTAATCTCATTAGAATATAAAAATGATATGTTTTGTCTGTCTTTCTGTATGTTTCTTTTCGTGTATTTTTCTGACAGTATATATTTTAACTTTCGTAAAACATGACCAAATGTTACGAATTCTTAGTGGCTAATTCCATGGGTTCTGTAGTGTAAGTCACATAACTTATTAATTGATTTGCTTGTTAGCCACCGTTATTTTCGAAAAGTCTGCTTGGTCTTATTCAATTAATGAGAATGTGCCAATAAAATTAATCACATTTTTTTGTTCTATAATACTGGTAGCCAAATATCGTAGCATGTGACTTACACTACACGTACTCATGGAAATAGCCTAGTATAATAATAAAATACACAGTACTACATTTTTGAATTACTCGTCATATCAGGTAGAGCTCTTTATGGGAACACCTAAAAACTTTCATATATCATGATCCACTATGCATCAAAATAAGCAATATTGGGAACAATGAGTTTTAAAATGAATATGGTTTGCAAATTCTATCGGTTAATCCGATTTCTCCCGAATCTGACCCGAGCCATGTTATATCGGATGGGAATGTTTTTTCTTGTTGCGGATCTATGTGGAGTAGAATTGACTCTGTTTTGGTTTTGACTCCATCTAAAGAAGGAAATCCAGTTCTTCTAAAGAAATCTTACCATTTTGTTTAAGATGAAAAAAAAAAAAATACTACAATATATTTAAATGTAAATGAGTATATGTATGTTCATTCTTCTGCATAAAAAATAAAATTGATACTGGAAATATCTTTTTTCGTAATTGCATTAAAATATGGATTGATTTTCTTCCATTTTGAGTTTTGGATTTGGGATTTTTGGAAAGAATTCAAATAGAACTTTTGCGTATAGGAATCTAAAGTAAATAAAGCGTTGCCATTAAAGCATGAAGATAAGAAACATTTTATTAAAGTTAATTTTATTTTTGCTAAAAAATATATCTTTTTAATTTCTGTTACATTTAATTTTTTTTGTTTATGAAAATGGCAATGAAAGGTGGTACGTAATAAACAATAGCAAAAAGTTATGCATGAGGCGTAGTTATGAAACAATTTCGAACTCTAATGGAATGTAATATTAATTTTAATACAATAAAAAAAAGATATCTAAATAAAAACGATGAAAAAATTGCACCGCAAATGATTTACCCTTCCCCCCTTCCAGTAACCATAATGTAATAGAATTTTTTGTGTGCATTTATAAACGAACTATACTACAAACTTCAATTGGGAATATTATATAGTGAACCATATTAACATATGTAAATTACATGTCAATCTGAGTATATTTAGGCAAATTAAAACACAGTCAAGCAGCTAGAGAGCCAGATGGATTGATAGCGAGGCAAATAGGCAAACCTATTTCATAAACACGCGTTTCAACGATGTTGAATAGTAATACAATAGTTCATAATTTGTTAAAATAAAACACTATAAAATGTGACTTTTTTCAGATTCCGTGGTATAAATATAATTGCAAAAATAAGTAATTCAGATATTAAAAAAAATTATTTTGGGAAAGAATATATTTTAAAAGCTTGTATAAAAATCTGTGACTGGCTCATACAGATAATAAGGGCTGCTCTGTACTTTTACGTTAATCATTGCGTTACTTATCATTTTCCACTTCCGAAAACAATTCAAAATCCATTTTCACTTTATCCATTAGTATTTAAAAAAAAGAACATGTCAGTGACTTAGATATTTCAAAGATTCTTTCTTTCAGTTGTAACATTTCTATTTCACGCATCATTTCCACTTCATCACAATCTTTCATTTTTCACTTAGTCATTGTCATCTATCAAGATTCATCTTCCGACTATGTTACCGAATAGAATGACGCAATCTGATGAAATACACATATCGATAGGTCTTTTTTTTATTATTAAAGTCTAGGGTATAATAATGTTTCCTAGAATTTTTCACACAGCTAGAGTTATTTGACAGAAATTTCTTTTATTTTCTTTTTTTTAAATTTCTGTTGCATTTAATGTTTTTTTTTGTTTATGAAAGTGGCAATGCAGCGTGGTGCGTGATAAACAAGAGTGAAAAACATGCGTGACGCATACATTATGAAACAATTTCGAACACTGGCAGTATCATTTCATTTGTTTATACAATGAAATAAGATATCTAAAAAAAGGTGAAAAATGCACCGCAAATGATTTTCTCCTAGTTATCATAATGTAACAGAATTTTTTGTGTGCCGTAAACAAATTATAAATGATACATTCTTCAATAGCGAATATTGTAAGTGAACCACACTAACATACACAAATTACATCTCTGTATGAGTATATTTAGGTGAATTAGAACACAGTCAAACAGCTAGAGAGCCAGAGGGATTGATAGCGAGGCATGTAGGTAAACCTAATTCATAAACACGCGTTTCAACGATTTTGGAAAGCATTAAAAAATAGTTCATAATTTGTTAAAATAAAGCACTGTAAAAGTGGCAAAGAAACTACAACTTTTTAAAAATTCTGTGGTATAAATATTATCGCAAATATATAATTAAGATATAAATAAAAAATATTTTTGTGAAAGAATATATTTTGAAAGCTTGTATAAAAATCTGTGACTGGCTCATACAGATAATAAAGGCTGCTATATACTGTTACGTTAATCATTGCGTTACTTATCATTTTCCACTTCCGAAAACAATTCAAAATCCATTTTCACTTTATCCATTAGTATTTTTTAAAAAGAACATTTTAGTGACTTGGATATTTCAAAGGTTCTTTCTTTCAGTTGTAACATTTCTATTTCACGCATCATTTCCACTTCATCACAATCTTTCATTTTTCACTTAGTCATTGTCATCTATCAAGATTCATCTTCCGACTATGTTACCGAATTGAATGACGCAATCTGATGTAAATACACATATTGATAGGATTTTTTATAATGTTAAAGTCTAGGATATAATAATGTTTCTTAGAATTTTTCACACAGCTAGAGTTATTTGACAGAATTTTATTTTCTTTGTGCAATTCACATTTGACAGCTTTTTGAGTACTTTTGTTGGAACGTTTATGATATATTGAAATCTAACTGCCGGTTTGTATTTCTGAAGTAATCCTCCAAAAATATGGAAAGTAGTGCGATGAAATTAATGTCAATCATAATTTTAAATAATTGTACGAAATATTGAATTTTTGTATTTTATCATGAAATTTCTATTATGGTAGCAAGTGAAGGATTTATTAGGATGAACATGGTAATGTGGCACACATTCGGAACGTAAGATAAAACTTTTTGTAAATTATTACCTCCAAATAAGAATATATTTTATAAATGTTTTGATTCAATATTAACCCTTTGAAGGGCGGTGTTGGCACAATGACAACACCTAATCTTAATTCCAAATTGCCACACTGGCACCAGAAATTTTCTAGGAAAATTTCCCTTTTATTAAATACGCAAAAATACACTTTTATTAGTTTACATATAAAATTCCGTGTAAATACTGGTGTCAATCAATTATTTCAACATTTTACCAATACAAGTATCTTGCCCCGGAAAGGGTTAACACGTAATTTTCGGATTTACAGAAAAATGTCTCATATGGGATTATTGTTTCATTTCGGATATCATATTAAATAACCATGATAAAGAAATAAAACAAACGGATTCTTTTTGCTAAGATTTTGTTGTATATAAAATAAAATTTTTAGTGATTTTTAAACGATGTCTTACGTCCGAGAAATCTAAATTTAATTAACTGAATTTTTTATTCAAAATGCTAACAAGGCGTAAAGCCATCAGAGTGAAAAAGTGTTCATACCAGGGTTCGAATCTGGGCGCACCAACACTATCCCATGTGAACCACCTTGAACGACACATCTATACTCCGCAGCCTTACCAACATTTAAGAGTGAAGTATGTAATTTAAACACTTTTAATGATAATCATTGCATAACAGATCCAACAGCAGCTTATAAGATAAGCGATAAAAGTATACTTCATCAAATTGTGAAATTTATAACTCGTTAAAGATTTCAAAAGAAGGTGCCTGTAAATAAAATTTCATGACAAAGAGAAATAGACTATCTTATAGGCTGTGTAGTATTAACATTTTAATGTTTTAATCGGTTATAGTTAATTTCTATGGAATTTTTTTATAAACACTTTTTTTTGATATGTTTAATGAGTTATAAATTTTATATTTTGATGAAGTGTATACTATATATATATATATATATATATATATATATTCGAATCTATATATTCAATCGAATATATATATATATATATATATATATATATATATATATGTATATATATCGAATATATATATATATATATTCGATCGAATATATGTATTCGATCAATCGAATCGTTTGTCAAAAAATTATTTAATTTTGTTATCGTTTTAAGTGAGATACAGTCACTAAATTAATATAGGTTATAGTAATCTTTGAATACATTACAATGCAATATAAACTTCATTGAAAAAAATTGGTGCACCATTTAAAGAAAACTAAGTTTATGTATGCATTTTCATCTTGGTACAGAGCAAATTTCGCACAAAAGATAAAATATTATTGTTACTTTCCGATTTCTTTAAATTTATAACATATCACAATAATTCTCATATGTATTATAATGTACATCAAATAAACATTAGTTTTTAAAAATTATCAAATGATTACATAGTATGAAAAATTACAAAAACATTTTATGAATTGGGTATATATCATGTTTTTGCTGATTATTGGTTTGACGGAAGATAAATGAGTAAGATGTGGCATGTACGTACATTTCTACAGACTTGATTATAGAAACATCTTTCCATATTTTTTAAACTTTCGTAATTTATTATATACAAAAATAAATTTCACTTTGATGAAACTTTGCGAAAAAACAAACATGAAGCATTTTTCAGAAAAATACAATTCAAATTATCCGGAGGCGGAAAGTGTTAAGCAAGGTTCAGAATAAAGCTATATGAAATAACGTATTCAGAATTATTGTCTGCAACATGTTATTGAAATAAATGTTTATATTTAACCTTTAGAAATACATTTTCTGAGATACAGATATACATATTTTGCAGAAAGGTATAGAAGACAAGGATTTTCGTCGAATTAAACTTGATTGTTAAAACTAATGTCTGATATATTTCTCGCTAATATAATTGACGTTGACGGAGTGAAACTAATATTTGACATTTTCTTTATTTTTTTTCGGGAATTAAAGTAATCTTATTAAGTTTGCGTTGTTGAAAATCACACATTATCTTGAGTTCAGAGTATTTAATTGAAAACGAATCTATGATTTTGCAAAAACAAAAATCTGAATTAAAATCCTGCTTTTATGAAATCATTATGTATTTTAAATGGTGAATTGAAAAAAAAACTGAAAATTTTTACTTGAGTATAAAATTAAAAATATTTATAACACTAAAATGTTTTGTAGTGACCAATTATGTTCCGTATTTTCTGTAAATAAATGAAGACAATGTTTTATCGCCCATATTTTTTGCTACTCTTTTGTTAAAGTTCTATCATATGAAATATTTTTCATTATATCGCATAATCATATTTTTTAATTAGATAAATTTCAGTCTTTTAGAATTTTGGTAGCAAGTTGTTGCTACTGGTGATTTTTAAGTTTCGTTATGTGGACCAGTTTGCCCTTGTATACCATGTTTGCGTTTGATTGATGTTTAATTTTGATGAAAGAATGTGTGAAGATCAAATTAACATAAAATTTCAGAGAGTAAAGCTAATTTGGGGTATAAAGAAGAAGTTATTCGTTGCAATGTATTCTACAAAATGGAATGACTTGTGATTTTTTGTTTTAAATAGATGCAGATGTTATATTTATGGCAAATGATTACTATAATTCTTATATTTTATATCCACAAAACATTGATTTGAAACATTTTACATCATTTAAACTATTTTTTATCCACAATCTAGTCACTGAGATAATTATACATCAACAATCGAGCACTGAACTTCGATTTGGATACAGCTCCTAAAATATGCTCATTTTAAAATAAGTGATTTCTCGGAAACTAATTGCGCAAATATCATAAAAATTTGGATTTAGGCTAATTAAAGAATGTATTTATCGGATGAAAACTAGGTGTTGCCATTGAAAAAAAGATTGTATTTGTTCGATATATTGATGACCTTCTAAACCAGATTTATATGCATCACTTAAAAGTAAACTTTATTTTCAATCCTTTGGAAGGTTCGCACACTCCTTGGAATTTCCAAGGACTCTGAATTAAAACCACTATTAAAAATAAGAAAATTTACATTTAATTTTTAACAGCAACATTCGCAATCCCCACCTTCATTCACAGATTTTACGATATATTTCTGCAGTGAAACACTTTGAAAATATTCTTAAAATTTAGTGGTACAACTGTGCGAACCCTGCTTTGGTACCAGTAACTTTATTTTACAATGTTTTGTTGCAGTAAGGAATGTTTATTTTTTTCTCACGAGTGTTCTTCTCAAGTAGTTCTGAAAAAGGTAATTTTTTAAATGTTTGCTTAACAGTCATTCTCTTTGTTAAACGTCACTTTGAATTATTGACACTTTTAAACTATTATTTCTTTTTATTACATTGGCGCTTAAAATTAATGTCACAAACACAAACTTGTTATAACTTGAGAAATATAATTGGTTTATTTAACGAAAAGATGGTTCAGAGAGGTATTACTAAGCATACTGCAATATGGGAAAATGATGAATTATTAGTTAAGATACATGTTACACCAAAACACGTCACATCATGATACATTATATCTCTTTATTGATCCGTCTAATATGCAGAATGTTCACCATGCATTGCCATACTACAAATCTTTTTCTTCCGAAATTCTTCTTCTTATTCTTCTTCCGAAAATCCCAAATAATGTGAGCTGTGTGTGGTCTCACACTATTGTCCATAAAAAGAAGTTCAGATCTGCAGCACTCCGGAAAATCCTCCCATGGGCTTCAACGACTACATCCTTATAACGTTGTGTAGTGACATTACCCACGTCAAAGGTGCATAACGGTTCATGACTACTGAAAATGATGCTGCACTAGTCAATGAAACTTCTGCTTCAAAGTGATCGATTTCTCTTGCGTAGGAGGTAAGATAACGATCTCCAAATTCTCTTCAGATAAAGATTCTCCAAAAATAACTTTGTGTGCTGAATCTCTACTGATATGTCTAAAAGCATGATGTGTTTGGTTCCTCGACAAACGAATTCCTCGACAAACGGATTCCTCGACAAACGGATTCCTCGACAAACGGATTCCTCGGCAAACGGATGCTCAGAGAGATACATATCACCGGACGCCAGACGTAAAAGTCTCTCCCTGCTAGGCGGCTGGCTGGATACAGTTTACCAGGAAGTCAATGTTTCAGACGCAGCTGTATTGGTCATTAGAAAGATTTGTAGCCGCCACCATGCAGTTAATGTCAAGTAAAAATCCTGTGTGAGTCGTTGTTCTTGGTTGGTAGTATATGATAGTATCACTTGTTTGGAATTGATTCTTTTACTTGTATATCACTTTTGGTGCCGTTTGCAATCATTGAACCACATCCTCTGGAGACAGCACAGCTTCAAGCCTACAAATAACTCTTCACCAGTGAATCATCTAAACGATTATGAGAACTCATAAGCACTGAAATCAGTCAATCTTGGGGAGTTTAATGCAACAATTATAACGCTGAAGCCAAAAATCACAGATTTTTAAAAGATCAAATTTTACGTTATTAGAAAACTTGGGCTAAACATCATTTATTTAAAACTCGATGTTGACATTATTCCCAAAATTTATAAGAAACAATACACTTTATCATATTTACTGATAGCTATTCTGAATTATTGTCAAAAACGTGTTTGTGACCTTAATTTTGGACAGCACTGTGAATAAAATAGTGTTATGACAGACATATTTGTCAGATTTTATTTGTTACATACGGCAGAGGTGGTAAAGGGGTAGAATACTATTAAAAAGATCAATTGCCAAATGAATTAGTCAGATATTATGAAAGTATATAATTTCTATAGTATTTATATAAATTTTATAAGTTATTTCTTAAAGAAAATCTGTTCTATGAGTCAAATAAAACATTAATTTTAAACCATTTATTATCATGATTAAATATATTTTTGACTAAAATAGTTTAGTGATATCAACAATTAAATATAACTTTTATAATTCAGTATAATATATTACTTCCTTACTGAAATATTTCTTATTACTCCTTATTGAAATACTTTATCCTTATTAAGATTCTTTTCGGCTAAAGTTGCTTAGTGTGATTAACAGATTGATATTACTTTTATAATTCAGTATAACATACACTTCCTTATTGAAATACTTTATGGCTCTTGAAAATTCTTCACATTATATGTATTATGCAACCGTAATAGTTTATATTTGAAATTCCTATAACTAAGTAAAATATTGCTTACCGATGGATTTTATTTGAAATTCTAATCTATTATTATTTTACCTTTCATGACCTTGTGAAGTTTTACGATGGCACAGTCAAGGTGATTTTATAAATATTTCGAAACATGATGCAAGTTCTGATATGCATAATATCTCTTCGTCATGACTAAACATTTGAAATGCATTTTCAACTTAGAACCAAGGCCTGATTACTAACGGGGTATTCTCTCACCATGTTATGTATAAAATGTTACAGAAATTTTCGCCTTGTTTAAACGCATTTTTCATTCAAAATTGCTGACGTTCGAAATAAGGATTTTTTTAAATTTATTTTTTCTGGTGGGAGTGTGCCCCGTTGATAATCAGACACTGCTTGGAACAACTACAATTTTCAAACCGTTCGGTGGCTTCATATTCTTGTACATTACCATCCACCCTCTTAATCCGGGAGGACGCGCGCCGGGCCTGATAGACTCAGAGTGCGAATGGTTTTTACAGTTGTTACCACTATTTTTTTAAAGTAATCTTCAACTTATTTTATTGTAAAATTTGTAACAATTGTCTCCGATTAAATAGTGACGATTATTACTTGCATTTATTTGTAACGAAGTAAAAACTATTCACACCCTGAGTATGCACGTGTTCTCCCGGGTTAATGTACGTTTTAAATTGATTGTTAGAATGAATAAAATTTGTGATATTTAACCGCTTCCCTGTTCAACGTGTTTCTACCAATCAGTATTTACTCGTATCACGTATGGGCATCCATATTCTAATCGTGTTTTATTATTCTCACCACTAAATTTTTACTGTAAATTTTGCATCATTTAATCGGAGCATTTTTCCGATTAAATTCGGCAAAAATTTCTGTTTTAAAAAACCAGAGCAAAAAAAATAAAATAAAATAAAATAAAATAAAATATTAAATAAAAATAAATAAATAGAAAAAAAAATAAAAATTCTGTAAAAGACGGGGAAAAATGGGCATTGTTTGAATTTTTTTTTCAAAAACGTTACTGAGTTAATTGGATAAACTAATGCAAATTACTCGCAATATTCAAATGTGTATTACACAATATGTCTTTTTCGATTTCAGTATTTTTTTGGTGTTTTTGGTGACCTATTATAGTTTTCTTTAAATAATACAATCATTTAAAATCATGGACATCTTCTACTTAAAATACTTAAATGATAATCAATATAATTTTGAATTTTCAGCCCATCAATATAATTATCATTGCACTCGAAAGAAAAAGCAATGACGTATAATTTCTCCAGTAATACTATCCATCAACCTAAGAATTTATTTTAGAAATCCAAAAGTGAATTATTACTACCGTAAATAAGGCGCTGTGAAACGAGAACTTTTATTCCGCAGGAAATATTATCGATCTCAGGTTACATAAGAATTATTTGAAAGGCACCTATAGGAATATAAAATCGGGAAAATATTCAGTAAAAAATAGTTTAGAAAACATTATTTATTTCTAAACTATATTATACTTTTAACTGTATTGGTTTTGAAAAGTTTGCTTACTATTAAAAAGTAATCAAATGACAATGTTTAATCTAGTAGTCGGAGTAACGTTTTGGAATCTGTTCAAAATTTTAAAAGACAATGTTTCATGCATGCAAAAGTAGCTTAAAGTTTTTCATTCTTTTTGTAGTTATATCTTGAAAAGAAAAAAAAAACAAAGAAAAGAAAAGATATAATCGTATAGTTGCTTCATTTAGCGCTTCATAAATTTGAGAAGATTATACGTTAATTTACTTGTTCTCAAATAGATGTTTAATCAAACAAAACTAGAGTGTTAAATGATTTTATAAAAAATCTTCCCACCAAATATTCACGATTATCGTTTGAAAAGTTTGTAATTTATCATAATTTTTAGAAAAATTCCATAAAAATTACTTATAAAAACTTTAGCACCAGAAGCCTTTTGTTAAAAATGAAAAGTTTCGGTGGTTTCCCATAATTAATCGGGTTATATTCGATTGAAAAAATATTTAAAATAAACTGTCAAGTGCGAGTATTATTCGCTCTCAGAGGGCTCCTTACAATAAAGATATGAATTAGCAATTGTATTATTAAAAAAAATCACTGCTGAAAGAATAATAAGACTTTGTAAAAAACTATACAGTGTAGGGTTGGATGTAGCTGTATATACTATAAAAGTATGAATGGGTACACTATAAAAGTTCAAAGAGATATCAAGCCTAAATAATAACAAATATTGCTATTTTGCATAACACTTTTTTTTTAAAATCTTATCCTTTTTTTTTTTTTTTTTTTTTTTTTTTTTTTTGATGAACTTAATTTGGTGCTTGCAATAAAAGTAGTGCAAATTTAAACTTCATTTCGCATTTCATAAAACTGAAGTCTGTGAAGTAATTTTTTTTTTTTTTTTTTTTTTTTTTTTTTTTTTTTTTTTACAGTTTTGATAAAATAAAATCCTTCTTCAAAGTTTAAACTTGGCATTGTGGAAAGCGCGTTAAGAAAGTTGCAACGCCGCATTTTTTCCAAATAGATTTTTCATTCCCATTCGTGCCCAGCATCTTTTGCGTAAATTTTATTTGATTGGCACCACTATTTTTAGAAGATTTAAGTTTAGTTCATTAATCCCGAAAATGCATCATTTAAATAAAATAATTATTGCTTTTCTTTTTTACCGGTGCCAAAAACAGTGCTGAATGCACCTTTTGAAGCGTCCCTAAAAAGGGCTAATGGGTTAAAAACCCGTGAGGCATACTGAGAGATCCAGACAATGCAAACTAGTCCTGAATCCTCTAGTATTTAATTCTGTGGCAAGGTATTAAAATGTTAAAACAATCGAATGACACCAATAATTAAACGAATATTTATTTTAAAAAAAAGTATAGCTTTGTGCATTGAATAAAAGTGAAATTTTTATTGGAAAATTCTGGTGAAAATGTGGCAATTTGGGATTAAGATTAGGTGATTCCATAACGACATCACTACCCTTCAGGGGGTTAAAGGATTAATTCAAATGAGTCTTTTTTAACAATCTGACTTTTGTTGCTTTTATATAACTACAAAGCACTGCATCACACAAATATATCATTAAAAGTTATCTAGGCATTAAAAGCCGATGGTACACAGAGTACGCCGCCCTCTCATTATATATGTCCAAACCGTCCATGTCTTTAAGGGTTAATATCTGGTTTAATTATCGACAGTTTTTTTAAATCATTATCAACAATGCTTTTATACTTCTGCTACGATAGGTACCTCCAGCGCTCTTCAGCACCTTTGCTGAATGTCCGAAAATCGAAATTTGTGTGTAATGGAGAAATGCACTTTTCTCAATATACCAAAAAAAATATTTTTTTTTTTTCAAGAAAATTAATTAACTCCTCTATATTATTTCTAAACATATTTGTGACTATTTAAAAATCTGTAAATATGTGGGTCAATAGTCTTAATTATTTCCTCCAATTTGAACAGACACAGGCGGGATCTTATAATGGTTCCTTTTTTACTTTTTAAGTGCGCAACTCTAAAAAACATCAAATTTCAGGTAATCTGAGGGAGGATCTATGCAATTTTGTGGGTGAAAGCTCAACTTCAAATCGAACAAAAAGAAAATGTATTTACTTTTTTTTTAACCTTCCTACCCTGAATGGGTCTAATCGACCCATAGCTACAATTTGTTTTGTACGATTCGAACCAGAATTTTTTTCATAAAGAAAGTTAAATAACAGATTCAGGAAAATAAGTCAATTAAATATGTTGAAATATTTTAAATAACAATTCTGGCGTCAAATGTTTTTATCAAGATTGAGTGAAATTTGAACAGGGTAGGAAGGTTAACACCACCTACACAATTGTGTAGGTCAGGTTTTAAGGAGTTAGGGATCAGAAATCCCCAAAATCCATTTATGCTGAAGCTGTAATAAACATTTTTGTGTCATTTCCATTATTGTACCACCGAAAATGTACGAAATTATGCATGGAACTGAACTAAATTTTATTTATATTTTTTAGATTATAGGCGCCAGATCCGAATTGTAATTGGGAATGTTCCTTGGGAAAAGGGCGCTGTGATAGCGATTTTTGTCCGATATTCAGAATGAGCAAGGGATAAACCTCGTTCTTGTTCTTGTTGTGAATAGAACCTGTTGTGCCTCGTTGTTGTATTCAAAGTTGCTTATGATTCGATGTCTTCGCTTGAGCAGGGTACCAGGAAGTCATCATTGCGTAAGGAGATGATGTAAGATTGGACTAACTAGAAAAGATGTGAGAAATTATACCGCATCGTTTAAGTATCCGATATAAGATTGATATTCGACTTCGGCTAAATTTTATTTCGAGTATTAACATTTATGAGATGAAGAAAGTTTTGAGATTGGAATATCCGACTAGTCGTGGCATGATTAACCTTCCTACCTTGTTCAAATTTTACTCAATCTTGATAAAAACATTTCACACCAGAATTGTTATTTAGAACATTTTAATATATTTAATTGACTTATTTCTCTTATTCTATTATTTAACTTTCTTTATGAAAAAAGTTCTGGTTCGAATCGTATAAAACAAATAATAGTTATGGGTCGATTAGACCCATTCAGGGTAGGAAAGTTAAATAATAAGAAACTTTGTATAAATTACTATATAAATATACAAACACACAGGACGCGTTTCGAGTTAAAAATCTTAAAAGCCGAATTAAACACGTGTTCGTAAAGGGATAAGGTCACAAATGAAGTAAGGTCACAATGGTAGTTGAACCGAAAGTAGAGTTTACAAAAAAATGCGAAAGGTGGCGTTAGCTAAAAGATAAACTAAACCCCACTCACAGAGAAGCACATGTAAAAGAAGAAAGTGTTCTAAAATGATAGAAAAAAATTAAATAAAATAAATAAACAATTAAAAATATAAAAAGTAAATTAAAAAAATAAAGTAGAAAAGCAAAAGAAAGAAAATATTGTTTTTAATATAATAAATTGCAAAGAGACAAAAAAAGAGGGAAAATAATTAAAAATGTAATTTCCAAGCTGAAGACAGAGAAGTAGATAATAAAGATCATTGACAAGTTTAATAGAATTTTTAAAAATAAAATATGTTCCATAGAAATCTGAGTGGGACAGCCCGGAAAAGAAAGACATCTGGTCTTAGAGAAACTGAAACCGTGACTGAAAGTCCAACAATAAGAGGTAATAAAAAACTTAAAGATTTCTTGATTTGAGATATACTTTTGATGTTCACCTAATCGGATTTTTAAAGCTCTCACTGATCAATAATAAGATTTTAAAATTTCCAACTCGAAACACGGCCTGTGTATTTTTATATTTATATGGTGATTTATACAAAGTATTTTAATTATTTAATTGCGTTTTTTTGCCAATTTTTCTGTGCTGTTTCATCTAGTTGTATTGAAAAAAAATAGCTGTATTGAATAAAAAATAAACCTTTTGCAAAAGTTCTCCGGATGCAGTTAAACGATTACACATGGAAATTAGAAGAAAAAATCAATTACAATGTTTTACCATCGAGCCCTTCATTTGCATGTAATAAACGTGTATTTAAAAGTATGGTGTTTATATTTAATCTTACATTACGGAAATATAAATTTGCTTGAAATTAAACCCCTTTAAGTTTTTAAAGAATACTATTTTTGGAAAAGAAATTGCCTATTGTTTCAACTGTACCTACTATTTATTTTATGATAAGCAAGGACAGAAAAAATAACCAGGCAATTTTTATTGAAGAAGATCCATAAAAATTTACGTATCTACGAAAATTTGGCAGCAAATAATTCATGAAATGGTATGCTGAGCGTAAATGCTGTTGTCAGTGAAGTAATATAATTCACATCAATCATGAAATTTGATCTTTTGCCAAATAAAATAGAAAAATGATCCAACGTCTTAAAAAAAGTTACATTTGTTATGTATAGAAGCAAGATAGAAAAGCGGATTTATCTTTCAAAACGTGTAGGATTTTAAATTTAAATGAAAGTCGGTGTTTTCCAGATAACTAATTTTGTTGCACAAGTAAAATTTTTCTTTCATTTTTTTATATTTTTCTTGGTATGATGAAAATAACATTTCTTCAATTACGTCCTTTAAGAAAAACTTAAGGCAACGGATTTGCTTTCGGAGCACTAAGTACGATTTTCTGTCAAAATCCGTTTATTTGAAGCAAAGAATTTTAAATTAAACTTTAATTTATGTAATCTTTTCCTTTTAAATTTTCGAATTTTTCATTAAACTCAAAAAACTAATAATATACAGGGTGTCCCATAAGTAATGGGACAAACTTTAAGGGGAGGTAGGGCACATCATAACGATTCAGAATTACATAGGAACCCATGTTCCCAAACGTCATTTTAACCCTTTAAGAGTCAGTTTTATTTGTCGATTTTTCCACATATGTGGGCGTGGCTTTTGAATGTCGAATTTTCAACAAGTGTATTTTATATGCTAATAGTTAAACAAAAAGAATATAAAAAATGAAAATGCTGCTTCTACTCGACGTATTTAACACACCGATTGTATTAATATACAATTAAGTATAGAATTTTAAAATGTCGGAACATAGAAGATTTTAAAAATGTACAGTAGGCGGAGTTATCATAGGAAGGCGAGAATAAATACTTTAAGAAATAAGTATCCACACCGGAAATTGTATTCCAGAATTTGTAGGACAGGAAATTTATAATGCGTTTAATCTTTAGACTTTGCTTTTCTTTCCACAGTAGCCTTGCAGAAATTACGCTGATTGGAATTGTCACCACCCGCTGAAGAGTATGCAACGTTTCACCAATAATGAACTGGCGGATATGCACTTCATATATGGCTTGGCCGAGGGAAATGCAAGGGCTGCACAAAGATTATATTGCGAAAGGTTTCCACAGAGAGTTGCACCGGACCGCCGAATATTTGCTTATTTACATTACAATTTAAGTAATTATGGTTCACTTCGAGGTGATAGGAGTAATGTGGGACGGCCACGACTGTCTCGAACTCCAAGTATGGAACAAAATGTGTTGGATATCGTTGGTAGCAATCCAAGTACCAGCGTACGAAACATCGCTGCTGCCATACGAGGATCTCGAAGTACAGTTCATCGTGTTTTGCGACTTGAAGGATTACACCCGTACCATCTGCAAAGAGTACCATCATTGCTTCCTACAGATTATCCTGCACGTAAAAGTTTTGCAAGTTGGTATCTCGACCAATGTCGTCTAGATCCTCATTTCCCATCCAAAGTTTTATTTACGGATGAGGCATATTTCACTCGAGATGGTGTATTCAACCATCACAATACGCATTTATGGTCTGATGAGAATCCCCAAGGAATGAGACCACATGCTGCCCAACATCGTTTTTCAGTGAATGTTTGGGCTGGTATTGTTGGCGACTTCTTAGTTGGGCCTTATTTGTTGCCAGCGCCTCTGACATCTAGAGATTACCTTATTTTTTTGCAAGAGATGCTACCAAGGTTACTTGACCCAGTACCACGTGATATGTGGTTTCAACATGATGGGGCACCTCCGCATTATGGAAGATGTGTTCGTCAGCATTTGAATCAGGCGTTTGGTCATCGATGGATTGGGCGTGGTGGACCGGTTATCTGGCCACCACGCTCTCCTGATTTAAGCAGCATCGATTTCTTTCTGTGGGGTGCATTGAAAGGTGCTGTTTACGCAACACCGATTGATACAGACATGGATCTGGTTGCGAGAATCGCCTGCGCTGCTGCAGATATTAAAGAAAATCCAGGTGTGTTTGAGCGAGTCCGCCAGTCCATGGTCCGACGTTGTAACGCTTGCATCACTAGTAATGGTGGAAACTTTGAACACCTTTTATGACATTCTTACATGTCACTTACCAAAGTACGTATAATATTTATGACCAATAAATATTTGAGATGATCTCAGTCTTGTGTCTCTTTCTTTAAGTATTTTTGATTTATTTAAAACTCCGCCTATTATAAGTTGTTTCTACATTCTAATATTTTACATTTTCATGGTTATTATTCTTACTAATACAATCAGCGCTCTAAATATTCGAATAGATGCAGCGATATTATACTTCACAATTTTTTCGTCAAACTATTATCATAGAATATCTTTTTTAAATTTAACATACATAAACCACGCCCACATGTGTCAAAAAATAGCCAAACACAGTTAAATTTTACATGGTTAAAATGACGTTTGGGGACATAGGTTCCTATGTAATTCTGAATCGTTATGATGTGCCCTACCTCCCCTTAAAGTTTGTCCCATTACTTATGGGACACCCTGTATATTTTAAATATGACGGTCTTACGAGGAATCTTATGTAATTAGTTAACCATGTTTCTTACGGGTACCGTTATTTTCCAGCGGAAACACAAAAGTATCATTTTGAGGGATCTATCTTATTTCTAAAATTAAGTTGGAGCTTTTTAAATTTATTTGTAATGAAACCATCCAAAACTTTTACTTAAAGTTATGCTTGTAGAAATTCATTAAAAGATGCTTATCATATACTAAGACTATGATTTCTAGCTTCTAGTTATTTAATTTAGCTTAATTTGGGAGTGTTATTCATTGATTCAAGTAATTTAATTTTACAATACTCCAACAGGAGTGTTAATTATTGGTAATATATAAAAAAGTTCTAATGTATTATTTGTATTTAAAACAACTTCATCAACAACAAAAAAATATAGTAGTAACGCAAATTTATTTTGTAGTCAACATATGCATCTGTAGCATATCATATATACATAAGGTATAATATTCTATTTTTATAACAAAGATTTAAGTATTTTTAAATCGTAAATTCCCTGTAATATAAAATAACTTATACATTTGCTATAGTAAAGTGTAAGATTGGTTTGCTTTCTGTCAGCTATTGGTTTTTTGAAATAGGATTGGTGTATGATACTGAAGTTGATAATATTAATGAAAAAGTTAATTTTTAATAATACAATGTTTTTGAGAATTTTCTCAGCAGTAATTTTTAGATGTACCTCTACTATACTTAAAAAATAGAAAATAAGTGCAAAATTGATTTAAAATTTTGTAATAGTGATTTGCACAAGAAAGTATCCTTAAAGTTCCAATTACTGGGGTGTTTCATTCTATATATACCGGGTGTTCTAAAAATGGCGGATCTATTTGGAAAATGGCAAGCGATAAAACACAAAGTTTGAATTTCTACTTACGGCACTTAAAGTATTCCGGAAAACAGCAAATTTTGAAAAAGAGAATTATATTTAAGAAATTTGAATTTAATATAAAAATAGTTGAAATAAAACAATAGTAAATTTTCAAATAGATCGTCCATGGTCATCACACATGGTACAAGGTGGCCATAATTAAATTTCCAATACTCAGTGTCCTACAGCGCGATGTAATTTTGAAAATGACGCCAAATTTTGTAAAAAGATTAAACAAGAGAAGGACGAAGGACTTCGCAAAAAAACACCTAAAAGTCACGTTAGGGGAATATGTGACGCTGTGTAACAGTAAAGAGATTTAAAAAATGCAGAATCAATACTAAAATCGTTAAATGTTCTAAATAAAAGGCCATTTTATTTCAGTATTGCTTCTGCATTTTAAAAAATTCTCTTTTTTGTTACACAGCGGCACATATTTCTCTATCGGTGACTTTTGGAACTATTTTTTCACAGATTCCTTCGTGTGCCGTCTTGTTTAATATTCTTACAAAATTTTGCGTCATTTATTAAACTATGTAGAGCTACGGAACACTTTGGGTATTGTTAGTTTAATTATGCTCACTTTGTATTTTATTTTTGAGTGAAGCATGTATTTAGTTTTAATAAGCTAAACTAATCAAATTCATCAAATAATTTTTCGTTATTTAATTTTTGAAATCGAACTCATCTTTTATATACATCCAGTCATATCCTATAAGAGTTTTCAGAACCAATATTTTAATAGTGCAAGAGAGCCATTCCAATAATGTTTTTTTTCATCATGTTTTAAGTGAAAAATATTTCGCAGAGAGATTTATTTACTTTTATTATTTTTTTTATAGAGAAGAGCAGAATACTTTCTTTTGTGTAATCCCAAGCAGGTCTCTACTATTATTTACAAAATTCAATAAAAATGGGTAACAAGAAAGAGTTACTTAGAAATGCCATTTAACATGAACGAAAACCTCACCATAAATAACGCTGCTTCCTCCAAATGTAAATAAAATACCATATAAGAGAGAAAATCCCGGTTAAGCCAATCTCTTTATTTTTAACGAATTCCAAGAGTCAATGTTTATATTCCTTCAAAATTTAAAACTGTTTTCTGCAGAAATAAATCTTTTTAAAAGCTACTACACATACAAGCACTTCTCTAGGGAACGTAAAGCCCGCAGCAATATAATAAACTTGTTATAGGAGAAGTTTATATCATCGTTGAGTATTTTAGGCTCTCATTTTTTATAGTATGTATATCAGAACGTTGCATTACAGAAGAAAGCATACAGAGGGGAAGAATAGTCAAGGTAAGTTAAACTTTTAGAGATATGCAGACAATATTAATATCGATTAAACAGTGTTATCTACTCGTATAATTTACTATAAAAATGTTTATATAACCTCCCAAAAAACTATGATTATTTTTTTTTGATTTATCTGAAAACTGAGAGTAATTATAGTTTAAAATTTTCCATTTTTTAAGTAAAGCCTGAAGCAATATAATAAACGTGTTATAAGGGAAATTTATTTTATTGTTGAGTATTTTAGTCTTTTATATTTTATAGTATGTACATAAGAATGTTGCATTTCATAAGAAATCATACAGAGTGGAAGAATAGTCAAAATAAGTTAAAGTGTTACAGATATGTAGACAATGTTGATATTGATTTAACAATTGATTAATCAATTGTTAGTCAATGAAGTTCTTCAAAATATCCTCAGATACGTTTTAATAATAATTATTATTAGAAAATTTAAAGTAAAAATATTGATTAAAGATAATTGTGAAATTGACAATAGATAAGAAAGAGGCCTTCTTTTATATAATAAAAGGATTCCGCAAAGATTATGAAACATATTTTTTAACATTACTGAATTAACTTAAGTTTACCATCTTTCTTCTGTCATTGTTGACAGACGAAAAATACAAAATTCTACATGAATGAGTTACATTCGAAAATTCTGAAGTAAATTCGAAAGTCAGATATCTTTGTTGTCGAAAACTTTTGAAAGATGCGAGCTGACGGAAAAAGTTTTTATGACTGAAGTTATTTCACTGAAATTACGAAAACTTTAAGACAGTTTATCAGAATAAGAAATACACATAATAATACTAGATTAATTTTAATTCAATTACTTAATTGATAAATAAATCATATGAGATGTAAATTTCCAGACTGTTTGCAAAATGCCTAAATCAAGATTTGAACCACAGGCTGAAGACGCCAATGGTCTGTCATCTGAGCTATTCCGGAAGAATCTGGTGGATCGAATTCACCCAGTGACCTTATTGATTATAGCATCTGGCTTAATATCTCAATCAACTTAATAGAATAAATCTCAGGTAATTAAACACCAGAAAACGCTGTATACGTAATGTTAATTTTAACACAATTATTCTAATCGGTAACACATATGATTTATTTTCCAATTGAAATCATTGTGTTAAAATTGATAATCGTTATCTGTGATTTATTCTATTGAGCTGATTCAGATATCAGACCAGATTAAATAATTAATAAGGTTGGTTAGCCTGGTGAATTAGATCCATCAGATTCATCCTGGATAGCTCAGATGGTAGAGCATACGCAGCTTAAGCCACAGGATCCTTGATTCGAATGATAATTCGAGCATTTTTTGCCAAGTTTGGAAATTTACATCTTATACATATAGGAATATATTGGAGAGTTAAACATGATGACTTAACCTGAGTGAAGCTAAGGTAAGAGAAAAACTTTTATTAATGTCAGAGTTGCTATCGCTGTTGCAGTTGGACTGTTAAGAAATTTCTTGATTAACTAATGCTGAGTTAATCAAGCATTAATTATTAAACATTAATACAAAATTAACACAAGAACCATAGCTGCCAACATCTTCCGCTTTTTCGGCCCGGAAAATTTTTACAGTAAATTTTACCTTTGCAAATCGCCGTAATCAGCCGATTAAAAAAGAAAAAAATTTCTATTAAAATTTTCCGGGCCAAAAAATCAGAAGAGTTGGCAGGTATGATGTAGTGTTAAATTCATAACCCAGTATTAAATTCTGAATAATGCAAAAATAACCTAAGTAGGAGTAAACCAAAAGAATATTAAGAATAAATAAGATTTTTATTTGTATATATTTCATACTATGTTTGAGTTATAAAAATTTATAATCTGTAACAATTTATTTATTCACCTTTCATATGAAGAGCATGAAGACCTTTTATTTTCATCTTATGTTTCTTATGAAATAAAGAATTGATTTATAGTATCTTTCAGTAATGAAAGGATCAACTTCATAGACTAGTATGCTTGAAAATCCGAAAATGCACTCTAAAGTCTTTATGTTTACTATCTCGCATTTAACATCTTTAAAAGTCAAAAACGACAAAAGATAAATTTTTATAAAAGGTGATTTTTTTTTCCTCTCCACTTTTTATTTTACTTTTCAATTTACGAGAGTCTTGATATGTATGTTTTGCATTTCAATTTTATTCACGACTTGAGCCATTAGATATCAGTTTATTGTTGATTCCTTCTCCTATTATGTTTTTAATTTTTAAGGAAAAATACGATTTTTCTTTGATCATTGATTGTTAAAAGTAGTGTAAAATTGGTTCAATAAAAAAATGTATTGTTATGATAACAACAAAAATTAAAAACAGAGTAAAAATAATTGTTAGCTTTTTACTACACTTTATTAAGTATTGGAGGTATTGATTTTTTTAAAAAATATGTATTATGAATTGTTAAGAGGACATTTTTTGTATTAGTGTTATTTTCCAAAGTGCTTGAAATTTTCCAGCATTTTGGCACCAATATTTCAAACGAAAATTTTTCTATTTAATTTTTAAATCGCAGGGTTTGTAATGATGACGTTTAACTACAGAATTTAATTTTTTTAAATTAAATAAGGCGAATAATGCTATTAAAAAACGTGGTACAAATGTACGCACTGAATTTTGTATCATTCGATTTTGGTTCGATTTGGTTATCATTCGATTTTGGTCGATTCGGTTTTGATATATATATATATATATATATATATATATATATTTTATCGTTAAAGCGTATAATCTGTTATTTCATAAAATACCTAGTTATTTCATGAAATAACTAACCGCATCCGTTAAAGTGTGTAGAATAATTAAATTTAACGATTTAACTAGTTATTTTATAGAGTAACGATTATCTAACCGTTAAAGTATTAAAAACGGTAGACGAACCGATTATAACTGGTTTTTGTCAGTTTTAAATCGTTTATGACTGGTTTCTACGTTATTAATTATCAATACGAGTGCATGTTTTGTCGATATGTTATTGAACTTGCATAAATTTGTAAGCGGTATGTTTACGGTAGCATTTTTCATTTGGGATTATTCACGAATATTTTTGCAGTTAAAAATAAAAAGCAATGATTTCTATATGAATGAGATATCAATCGGTAAATAAGAAATATTTTAATGGAATTACGGTTGGAATCCTTGTTAAATAAGCATGAAACTAAGTAAAATATTTATACTTAGAAGTAAAAAAATTACTAAATTCGTTAGAAGAAGTAAATTATACCAAAGCATCTCAGAAAAAATTCCATTTGACTATTGGTTAATCCAGAATTATCATATTATAGAAGTTCAGGAAGTAGAAAAAATTATTTGTGCCATTAACAGGTGCAAAAACCTGGTGTCACATTTTATTTATCAAGAGATTTCTGTTCGACATTTTTTATATCACCTGAATATAGTTACAGAAATAATACGAATTCATATTATGACAATCCTTGTTCTTATAAATAATGGAAATAAAATAAAGGTATTTCATAAACTTTAAATTAATGTGCTGTTGCATTATTAATTTGAAAAATGTTTTTAAAATGTTGTTATTAAATAAAATAATTATTCCTGTCAGCATGCGATTTTTAAATAATATTAAGAATTATTATTATTTCTTTTGTAAGCAGTATTTGTATTTTGTGTTTGGGATATAATTTTTGTAATATTTTAATCATCTTAAAATTTTTTGCCAATAGGACAAAGTAATCTAAAAAATACCGTAATTTCCTGCGTATAATCCGCGGATCAAACAATTATTTTTCAACCCAGAAATTTTTTAAAAAGTAATGTAACTTATTAGATCACCGTAAATATTTATCTTCAATCACTAAATAAGTTTTCTGGGTCCAAAAAGAATTGTTTGATCCACGGATTATACGCCAGAAATTGCGGTATGTAAAAATGAGTTATAAAAATTTAAATATAACTATTCCTGTACTACATTCTGTTATTTTGTATTACTTTCAACTAATATAAAAATAATATTATATTATTCATTCAAATTTTATATATTATTTACAAAATAATCTACTAATAATTTAAAATGTATTTTTTGGATGTCTTTAACTATTTATCACCAGTTAATTTATGAAACAACTGATTTTTTTAAATGTTAAATTGTTTATTTTAAACTTTAACGGTTAGGTAATCGTTATTTTATAAAATAACTAGTTGAATCATAGTATACAATAATTTTACACACTTTAACGGACTTGGCTAGTTATTTATGAAATATCTAGGAATTTTATGAAATAACTGAATTATATGCTTTAACTGTATCATATATATCTGTACTTTGGAACAAAAAGTGCCAATGCCCAAAATTGAGAAATCGGAGTTAAATGCACGAATGAATTCAGGATGTGATATAAAGTAATTGTTAAGAGGGCCAAAGTTCCTCCAAACATTAGATCATTGAAAAAAATGTTTTGTTCAGGCCTATGTTACTTACTGTTAATATAAAAATGGCCAATATCACTGTAAAAATAACTAAATCAACGTAACATTAGATTGTAGTGAAAAAAAAACAAAACATTTTTGAATTGAAAGGTACAACTTTGAAAAATTACGGTGCAGAAATCGTAGCAAGATTCTTAAAATCCCTAAAACTTAATATGCGTTTTTTGCCATTTGATAAAAATGGACACTGACCCTTTTTGTTTCAAGGTACAGGTATATACTATTAAAAATAATATCGTAAAACCAAAGGTAAACACCCAAAGCATCGAAGTGATTACTAGCAGCTTAGGACATCAGAGTAGAATTGAAACGATGGTGCCCGTCACTTGCGATTTTAGATGTTTTGTTAAATGTCTAGAAAAATACATGAGGAAATATCCTATAACTTCAGGTGTGTAAACGAAATTGTATCCATCATAAATTTCAGTGAAAACTTTTTTCCATAAGCCCATAGGGGACCATCAACAAATTGAAAAAGAGCGGTATGAATAGCATCATGTGAAGCAAAATTATGAGGGGCTGTATCCATATATCCATTTATTAGTGTCAATATAGCATACACAATATTGCACGTACTACTATATTTGGATACAGCCCCTCATATTTTTGCTTCCTGTGGGAACAATGGATTTTGAACTTTTTCTATCAACGGTAATTTTTAGAATTTTCAAGCTATGTTTTTGAGACTTTCACAAAAGTTGCTCTATACATTTAGCTAACAAATTATGCAAATTATATATTAATGGATTTAACATTAGTATCCTAAATTTCGACACTTTCTAACTCTGTGAAGATAGAAGGAAGTATGCATAAACTATATGTTTCTGGCTTTTTTATCCCATTTAATGGCAGTGGAGAATTTTAGGAATAAAAAAGTACCTTGCCCCTGAAAGGTTTAATCCAAGGGACTCAAATAATGCATAGAAAGTTGGTGTTACAGTCCTAAAATGTAAGATTGATCTATTTTTAAGATATAGGCAATCTTAATGACACAATAAATCAAGTACATTAATAAATTTGTTTATATAAATTAAAACAGTACTTATATGTCTTTCATTAAATATAACTGCAATCACAGGCATTGCTAGGATTTTTTGAAGAGCTGTTGAACATTGTCATTTAATTTAAAGAATGTGGCAGTGATTTGGAATTTTAATATTCAAATGAACATCACCTGCTCCATATACGGTAATGGTCCCTGGTGCATGTAACATCCTTTGTGGGTGCGAAGTCCTTCAAGTTACCTATGAATTATACCTCTGGAAGGTCATACAGACCCATGTGAAGGTCTAATTATTTGATCAAGGTTCTAAATTAAGAAATCTACTTGAGTAGTCATGTGCAGGTGTCAAAACAAGAAGATAAAAATGTTAAGTAACATAGTTCAACACTAAGCAGTAGAAACTGCCGATAAGATGACAATATCTAGGTGTTCGTCAGGTTTATCGCTGCTATGCAGCTATCAAGCGGTCACCCGCTCCGATACCAGGTACCAAACCAGTTCAGTTGGGGCAACCCAGCAGGTAGGGGACTGGTCATCGATTCGAAAGAAAGAACATCACCTGCTAGATATAATTATTCTTCTAAGTGCTTGAAAGGGCTTCTGTAAACATCTAGATGCCTTTATTCTGATTTCCTCAGATGTTATTGACAACGTATGAAGAGGTTTCAAGAATTAAAATTATGCACTCAAAAAAAAAAAAAATTATATTTTTTGCATGCAGTTACACTTCACAAATATTTCATTCACTGCCAGTTTAAGATATTTTTTCCGAAATAATATACTGAAACCAGATGTCATTACGTTTTATAGAAACCGCTTTTCGTAAAGTAAAACAAAACATTTTTTCCGCTGTTGAAAATTTCACTTAATTTGAACAACAAGCTCCGTAACAACCGCAAAAACTTTATACTTCCCTTTTCAAGGAATTCGAGACTTTTATATAATTTTCTCTAGTTTTTTTTATTTATTTAATACGACGTAAAAGTTCACATTTTTTCCGTTTTCTTTAAAACAATTTTGCTCTAAGATTTTCTAAGTCTCTCTTTAAGGTTTTGAATTTTTAATATAGCAAGCCACCTGATTCGAAAGAGAATCTGAAGTGCTGCATTGTAACAAACGAAGTTTTTGCATCTTGTATTTATTTCGTGAATTTTTATCCGAAATTTTCTTTTCTGTGAAATAAAAGGATGATTCTAAGAATGTAAATAGAAAAAAAAGGATTTCTTTTCTTAAAGAAAATATTGAATAAAAACCACTTTTAGAATTTTATTTAAATTATCAATTTACAATACTTTTTTCCAAATAAAACTACGCAACAAAATCGCATATTAACCCTTGAAGACGCAGAATGCTTCCATTTCTAAAATGTTAAAAAGACTCCATGACGTCGGAATTTAAGTAATAATTTTATTTGAAAATAAGATAAAGCTATTTTTCTCATATATATTAAAAGGAAAATGTTTATCCCTGAATTCTTATGTCATTGTGGCGTTTCGGCATCAAGTTGGGTGTTTCATGCAATGGAACACTGAGTCACGAAGGGTTATATTAGGTTGTGAATTATATTACATTAATTGTTTCAATTCTATACAGTTTTGTTCTTTAGCATACATGTAGAATATTTTCCCTATACAGGCTCTACCAAACATTCAACCCTTTTTTCTCTGCCTTAGGAAGGCTTCAAAATTTCGGAAAACTGTAAAATATGTGTCCAATTAATTTGAGTGGGACCTCATTCGATTAAAAGAAAAGGGACATGGGAGCATAGGGTGCCCAACTTTAAAAATTTCAACAGCACTGCCTAATCTTGAGATAATATTTGGATTCTTCAGCAAATTTTACTTTAAAATATCAAGCGAGAATCCATTTTGTCGTTTAAAAGCTATGCAGGTTTAAAACTTTGAAATCTTAATGTGAAATTCTTTTTTTTAAACTGTTGCAAAACAGGTTGCAATATGGTTAGCTTTTTAAATATAACTGAAAAATCACTAATATAATAAATCACTAATAATAAAAAAGGTCATAGGTTACATATAATATTTTTTTTCCAAAATCTATTTCGAATCTGCATATATTTTGATATAAATTCTGAATATATATATATATATATATATATATATATATTACAAAATACTGATCCTTAAATGCTTTAATTATAAGAATTCAATAGTATAGTTCTTTCAACAAGTAGCTTTTGATTTACATATTAATGACTCACCTCCATTACAATCTGTTATGAAACGGTTAAGAATGAGTTTATCATCAACAGTTCCAAACTTTAATCCTGCACAACCCCGAAACTACTTCACAGAAAAACTTTTAGTTTAGTGTTTTTATGTAGAATCTATCGAAGAATGCCAGAATGATGCCAGAAATAGGTATTAGCAGTGAACATTTATAATTACACCCCCCCCCTCCATGCGGAACCTGAATAACAAAATTTTTGATTAAAATTATATAAATAATTTTAATCAAATAAGGTCCCTCTTAAATATATAGAACACGTGCTTTAGTTTTGTGAAATTCTAAAACGTGTTATCGAGGTAGAGAGGGGTAGGTGAAACCTATGGTGACTTCGAAAACCGAATTGAAACATGTAACTCTTTTTCGTTCAACAGAATTTGATATGAATTCTCGCTCTATAGAAAATAATTTATTCAGTAACGGAACAAACCATGTTCTAGGTCAAAAACGTGAGCAATATATGGCCTAATGTTCGTATTCCCATGTACCGCAACCGGAAAAACATCGGACGAACGCTCAAATGCAATACACGATTGATCTGATTGGGCTGATCATGTCTGAAGTTCAATCAGATTAATGTTAAATACCATTTGAGCGTTCTACCGAGATTTTCTAAATCGAGGTAAACGTTGAATAAGAGCATTAGTCTTCTATGAGTTCCTATGAGAGTACATGAACTTTATTCCCAATTCCTCGATAATTTTTTACGAATTTGATCTTTTATTTTATTTTAGACGAATAATATCTTGTCGTAGTTATTACATGTTAATGAAAATCAGTAAGTTTTCAATTTTATATTTCACATAATGTTATACTTTTTACAATTTTAATGACTATCAATGAATGGGATTAAAAGTTTAACAAATTGTATATAAATTATATTTATTAAAAATAATAGAGGATAAAGACAACATATTGAAAAAATAGTAAGGTATTTTACAATCATACGGTATCATTCCTATAAAAACTGCTCTTTTGTAAAAAAAAAATTACCACTTTTGAATTTTTTGTTTAACCTTTAAAAAAGCGAAGGATTTATAGCATCATGTAAATACGGAAGGCATAATGCATGTTGCACGACATTTTTAACTGTAAAAAATAACTTTTAATGACATCCTAAAATAATGTAATGTCCAGGAGTAATATAAGATTAATAACACCAAATTTATAGTAAAAGACTAATTTAATTAGAAACAATATTACACAGATAGTTTTTATTGAATTGGAATAAATAACACAAATGCAAGGGCTGTGTATCCAATATGCTAGTTGTTGTCTGTTTTAAATAAATATAATAAAAGGAAGGAAGAAATAATAACATAAAAAAAGCAAACATTAAACATTTGTTGAAAACTGAAAAGTTTTGCGAACAGGGTAAATGATGCATTATTAGATACATTTTTTGAATATCGCAGCTGTTATTTCACATAGTGGTGCATACAATAAAGGCCGTATACCTGTTTTTTAACCACTTAATTGATCAAATTTTTTTGGGGAAAAACTTTCAAATAATGCCAGTAGCGGCTCGTCAGGGAATGCTGCAACCAATTATTCACACCACTAAAATTTAACAGAATCTTTTATATTATTTATTTGACAAACTTTGTTGATTAAATAAAATTGAAATAACCATATAATTTTAGTGGTGTGAATAAATTGATGCAGCATCCCCTGACCAGCCGCTACTGAATAATGCCTATTTTTTCATGTATTTTACAAAATCTTTTATCACCGATTTTTCGAAACCGAAATCTTTCCCTAATTCAATTTTTAAAAAAAATGCTCGAATTAAGCAATGTGATATTTAAAATGAAAATTTGCAGGTGAAAATAATAAATCATAAAAGAAATATGGATGCTCGTACGTGCTACGACAAATCATGGCTGGCAAAAACACGTTTCACCGTACGGGAAATCAAAGAAGCTGTTAAATTTTTATTCTAACAACAAGTTCCAAAACACCCTCAAAAACTTTATATTTCTCTTTTCAAGAAATTCTAGACCTTTATGTAATTTTCATTAGATTTTTATTTATTTAATAAGACTAAAAGGTCTTGTTAATTTTTTTTGTATTTTAATTAAAACATTTTGCTTTATTTATTATTAAACATTTTTCTGAACTTCTCTTTAAAGTTTTGCATTTTTAATATAGCAAGCCATCTGATTCGAAACAGAATCTGAAGTGCCGCAGTGTAACAAACGAAGCTTTTGTATCTTGTTCTATTTATTTCATGAATTTTATCCAAATAAATATTTTTTTGCTGTGAAATAAAAATATGATTTTAAGAGCGTAAGTATAAAAGGGATTTCTTTTCTCATAGAAAATTGTAAGAAAATATTTTTAAAATTTTATTTATATAATGTACATGGATTTACATTAAAAATTTTATTTTACATCAGAGTATAAACGGACATCTGATGTACTATTAATAGTACATGCCTTTTAATTGAGTATTATTTTGTTTTAACAAATACTTTTGTTACTGTTTACATGAAGTAATGTTAGTATGTGGCTATGCATTTACTATATGACTTCATTAACATTTTAGCATTCAGTAATATTAGCATTTTATTAATAATAATTAAATGCTTGTTAATAATTAGTTAATAAGTATTATTTAATAAGCATTTAGCATAATAATAGTAAAAATAATAAATATTTACTTAATTTTCTTTACACCGCACAGTGGGGCGTTTTGATAAACTAGGTGGGCAAAATCCAAATTTCTGATTGTCTCGGAATTTAACGAATCTGCTTAACCCATTAACGCCCAGCGTCCTCTTTTGAGGACGTTTACAAAAACAGCAAGAAAGCGGTTTTCCCACCAGTAAAGAGAAAGATAAATATATACCTTCTTTCACGAGACAGAATCCTCGATAAATTTTGATAAAAGTTAATTTGATTTTAAAAGTGGTGGGAAATATAAAATTTAAATTTTAGCGAAGAAAACAACTCGTGAGTTAATGGGTTAAATTAATAACTGAATTTCTAATTTATTGAGGTCCGAAGGAATTTTGTCGAAAAAATTCGTGATTAATTGCGACCGTAAAGTTAGCTTTTCCCTAGTTGGTTTGAAGAGATTTCTGTGGGTGTTCTAGTCTGCCATAAGTTCAAAACCACGGTGTTGATATCCTGTTTAACCCGTGAGGACGCGCGCAGGGCCTAAAAGACCCGGAGTCCGTATGATTTTTACAATTGCAACCACTAACTTTTTAAAGTAATCTTCAACTTATTTTATCGCAAAATTTGTAAGAATTTTCTCCGTCTAAATAAAGCGGCTGTTTTAATTTGATTTTATTGGTGACAAAGTTAAACCATTCATACCCTGGGTAAGCGCGCGCTCTCCCGGGTTAATTTTAAACAACGAGTTTACTGGACGTATGACACATGTTTGTCAAGGTAAGTTTTAAACTATTTTTGGTTTAAAATAAGCGCTGTTAAACCTGTTAATTGGTTTTTTTTAGAGGTTGTGATTTTGCATGAATCATTTTGTTTTTTGCAATCTTTCTCTTTACTTTTAACAAAATGCACCAATAAGCATTTTTTTAAAATGAAAATGCAATTCCTATAATATTGGAAACTAAAAATATCTGCTGCAGATGGCTGCAGATAAATAAGTTATTATTAATAAACAAGCTTAATATGTACTTGCAGTTTAAGTATGCATGTTTAGTTCAAAACTTGCAGGTCAATATTAAACCACTTTTAATCATCGGAATGATCTGAATCTTTAAATATATGTGTAGTTTTAAAGACTATTAAATATTGTTATAATTTGAGGAGCGTAGAAGTTACGCTTTTTGTACAGGGCTACACAAAAGTTTAGTTTAAATTTTGCAAGTTAATTTTAAACACCTTCCAGTTATTTGATAGAGTTGGAACTTTATTTGTATATGTAGCTATGTTGCCAATGGAATATTATTATAGTTTATCGAATGTAGCAGTTATGATTTTTTTTACAGGGCCACACAAAAAATGAGTTCAAAACTTTCAAAACAGTTTTAAACCATTTTCAATTATCTGATTGGTCTGAAACTTTGCTAACATGTATTTTTCTGACGACAATTCGATTAAACTATTTGACAAACGTAGAAATTACGACTTCTTTACAGGGCCACACAAAAGATCGCGGAAAGATTGTTGCTAGTAAGCAGAAATTTTAATGAAATATCCAGAAAATTACAATAAGTTAGTGATGTACATAATATTATTTTTAAATTGAAAATAAAACACGTAGCAGTTATATTTCTTTTGCAGGGCAACATAAAAAAATTCGGAGACATTACCGTCTGAAAGCAGAAAAATTATTTCAAATTGAATAAAATTTATATAGGCTACTTATTCACACAGTATTTTTTCAACTGAAAATAATTTGGGTGGCATTTATATTTTTTACAAAATCACACAAAACAAGGTTTTTTTTTTGGAATTTTATTTTAAAATTATTATTTTTCAGGATGAGTACACAAATTTCTAGAGCAATTCTGATTAGACAAAAATAAATAAGAAACGAATGTTAACTTATATGTGTGCATTAAATTGTTTTTTATCTAATTGTAAAACTAGTCGTTGGAGGCCACTGTAATACTTACCTATCATGGATATGAATATAATATAAGAAAACCAAACTTTTGTAAACTATTTATAAAATGCATCGCAATTCCAAAACAAAATCTAAACATTTTCAATATATATAGTAATGCTCTATTAATGATTTGTTTATGAACCAATTTCGACAAATTATATAAAAACGCCAAACTACTCAAGTAGTACCACATTGCTTAAAAAAAACATCCCTATAACTCCAAAAATAATAATTACATTAATTAATAGTTTATTGCATCGGATTAAGCGTCTCATTTCCAATTAAAATATATCTTTGAATTGAAATTTGAATGAAATACAGAAACGATTTTGCATGAAAAATCGAAGAATGTGGAAAACAGGTTTACAAATATATCGTCAACTAATAATCAAATTGACTTCGTTCTTTATGCACATTTTTTTTGCCTTTTACGCCTATTCCTTAAAAAAAAAAAAAAAAAAAAAAAAAAAAAAAAAAAAAAAAAAAAAAAAAACATTTTTATATACTTTTTACCAGAACAAATTTTTCGAGAGTTCGAAAAAAATGGTTCCGGATAATCGAGTTTAGTGATATTAAATAGACTTCGTTCCATTCTTACATACTAATTACATAAAAAATTTCAAATCTCTATCTCAGTTTCTTCGGGAAATAGAGCGTTTACAGATACACAGACAGACACATAGACGGACGGACAGCAATTTTTTTAAAAATAAAAATATGTTTTTCGAAATCACCCTTGTCTGAAACATGTAAATCCCTCAATTTTTTTTTTCGTTTTAAAAAATGATTGCAAGACTTACCCTATACTACGTATGATTATGTAAAACATAAGTATGTTTAACGCATTTTTTATAATTCATTATTTATTTATTTTAAGAGATTGTTAAATAAACCAAACATTTATCACTATCTAATTAGAGATACATTCGAAAAATCAGCAAAAACTAAGTAAACTACAACGAAATAATTTTGTCCACCTAGATCGTCAAAACGCCCCACTGTGCACCATTTAGGATTCTTTTATTTTAAATTCTTTCAATTTTACTCTTTAATTTTAAAATAAAGGTTACTTTCTTGAAAAAATCATATGTAAAACAGAACAAAAAGTATTAGAAAGTTAATCTTGTTGTAGTATAATATTTTCTAAGCATTTCCAAAAACTCTTAATTAGCCTATTGTCATATGAATACGAATTGAATAGTACGCAAAACGACATTTGTTATGTTTCAGACAATGAAATATTCATTAAACTCTAATTAATCTATTTGGAATCTAATGTTAATGTTATTGGCGTAAAAAAAACTTTTTCTAAAAATTAAAGGTTACGGACCAGAAAGGGTTAAATTAAATCGGTATTTTATGACAATTTAAGTTATCAGTAGTTTTGTTCTGTAGAATACATTTTAAATCTAAAATATATCGTATATTCATAAGGGAAGAGGATCTAGTCCATTTTTCATTTCAACAGCACTAGAGATGAATTCTTGCTCTATAGTCAATAATTTATTTCGTTCCGTAACGAACCAAGTTCTAGGTTAAAAATGTGGGCAATAAACAACGCTTGTCTGTAAATATTTCTTACGATTTCTTATGACAACCCATTCACTTTAACTCCAAATATTTTTGAATAATGCTTTATAAACTTGATCATGGATGCGTTATACAGGCTCCCAAATGGTCCGCCAACTGAACATCAATATTTTCTTAGAGAGATTTTCATTTTATATTTTTCTAGCAAATTGCGCAGAAACCGCGTTCGGAGTTTAGTTTTAGCGCATATGCTGTAGAAACCTACTATATAATTTTCCGCTGAAAAATATTGGTGTTCAGTTCGCGCACCATTTGGGAGCCCTGGTTATATCTGTCACTAGCAATTGCTTGTTTATGCAAACCAATAGCTATATTTTTCTTAGTACTTAATGTACCGTAATTTCGGGTGTATAAGCCGCGGATCAAACAATTCTTTTTGGACCCAGAAATCTTATTTAGTGATAGACGACAAATATTTGTGGCGATCTATCTAGTTATATTTGTTTCTTAAAAAATTCTGGGTCGAAAAAGAATTGTTTGATCTGCGGCTTATACACCCGAAATTACGGTAACACAAATTTTCTCGATAGTAATAATTATCACTAGTGTAATAATATCAGAGTGATAGTTTTTATATTATTTACAGGGGATGGAGTACAAATTCTCAAAAGTTAATTACGGACAAAAATAGTAAAGGATTCTGGAATAATGTAGTTGAATCAGAAAGCATTAAGTTACACACACACACACATATATATATATATATACTTATATATATATATATATATATATATATATATATATATATATATATATATATATATATATATATATATATATATATATATATATATATATATACAAAACAAATATTTAATTGCTTCTGAATTTTTTATTGAATTCGAAGAAAAAGCTTCGTTACAAAGCTGAAATTCATTTTAAAAGAAGTTCGAGGCCTGTATATAATTTGTGCTAGCTTTTTATTTTTTTAATATGACGTAAAATTTTGCATTTTCTTTCGTTTTATTTAAAAGAATTTTGCTTCAAGCATTTTGTAAGCCTCTCTTTAGGGTTTTGAATTTTTAATATAGCAAACAGAATCTGAAGTGCCGCATTCTAACAAACGAAGCTTTTATGTCTTGTTTTTATTTCGGGATTTTTATCTAAATGATTTTTTTCTGTAAAATAAAAGGACGATAAATAACAACGTAAATAACATATACTTCATTTTACGATAAAGTTTTAAATGAATTAATGAAACCTAAATATGTATATAAGGATGATTCTAAATTCAAAGTTCAAACTTTAAGGACTAGAGCAGGGCATTGGTACAGGACACTGTAAATTACTTCTTTGAAAATTTCCGGTATAAAAACGGCAATTTTTTAAGTAAAAAAAAGCAAATTCTTGTATATTTCAGGGCTCGAAAAATCTACATGCCCGACATCATTGTTGTTAGACGGCGACTTTTTAAAAATTTGATTGGCACCACTTTTATTAAAGGATAAAATTCCTCTTGATTAATATGTCATTAAACGAAACGTAATTTTACCAATCCAAAGAAGTGGTGCCAATCTGAATTTTAAAAAAGTCGCCGTCTAACAACACTGATGTCGGGCATGTAGATTTTTCGAGCCCTGGTATATTTGCCATTTTTATGTTTATTTTTTATTCAAAAATTTCGATTTCACACCGGAAATGTTCAAAGAAGAATTGTTTTTTTATATCATCATCATCATCAAATGTCTGGCTTAAATAAAGAACAGAAAGGCATAGGAATTTTGTGTTATAAATAAGAAATTTTCAAATAAAAAAAGACTAAATTGGCCCCCTGATGTTTGCACCTTAACGCATTACTTCTGTCCCATACTTTTCTATACAGTAAATGATTATTTTAATGTCCTGTACCAACCCTTAAATTTCGTACCATAAACTTAGAACCACCCTGTATAAATTTAACATTTCATTTAAATTATTAATACCCAGTCCTCTGTTTTTCACATAAATGTATGAAAAAAATCTTACATGAAAAAAAGGTAAAGTTTATTATGATGATTATTTAACTTCCATGTAGTTTTGTTCTGTAGAATGTATTTGAAATCTAGAAATAATTTACCCTGTATGAGGCTTTCAGAATCAAAGTGAATCAAGTCAATTTTTTCATTGAACCAAATGTGAGATGAATAATTATAAATAATTTTGTATTTGGCGCGATAGCAAACCAAACACGTTGAAAACGTGAAACGAGAAAGAAAGAGCACCAGCACCTTAATGATTCTTATGAGCTCCTATTAGAGCATATTAATTTTATCTTCAAATATTTCCGAATAAGTTTTTTCTTCTGGATCCATTCTGTTGCTGAAAGTTTCATATCCAGGTTGCGTTCAGTTCTACCCAATTTTTTTTAATATAATTATTTGACTTATTTAATTGCAGAAAATCGTTACTAATTTTTCTGTAAAATATTAGAACATTTATATAATACTTTGAAAAACAAAATATTGTTAATCTGAAAAAAAAAAATGGCGCCACATTTCTTGAAAATTCCACAAAGCGTATAGATAATTTGACATCATATTTTACCGTAGTCGTTTGGTGTTTATGAAAAAAAGTAAGCATTAATTTTTTCACATATTGTTATTTTTTGCAATTGTAATAATGGTCAATGTTGTTAGTATCTTAACAACATGTTAAGTGGCTTATAACATTCCATTTATTAAATAAAACATAATATAAACTCAGATTGCTGAAAATATAGTAAAAAAAAAAATAAATAAATAAAATGTTAGCTAAAATTTGATATTTTATGATGTGTGTCATATGTGCACAATTGGTGTTTTAAAATATTTTATTGGTGTATTTTGCAACTAAATGAGCTTAACCCGGGCTTGATAGACCCAGAGTGTGTACGGTTTTTACAATTGTCACCACTATTTTTCTAAAGTAGTCTTCAACTTATTTTATCGCAGAACTTGTGACAATTGATTCCGACTAAAAGTGACAATTAATATTTGTATTGATTGGTGACAAAATAAAAACATTCATGCCCAAGGTGTGCGCGTGTTCTCTCGAGTTAAATTAATTAATTTTATCTGTTCTCTCTTTTATATTAATATTTTTAAGTGTTTAGTAAAAATCATGAAAATAAATCTTACCGTAATAACTTGATCGAAACTTCTTTTGTTTCCGAAGAACAAAATTCTAATTTGTCCAGTGCATCCATCTGACATGGAAAAAATAAGTGCTATTCCCTTCTTTGAATGGTTCCTGATCAGAGACAGAGATTATACTTGCCATATTCATGATTTTTATAATGCTTTTACGTATGTACCAGATATGGCACGTAACGTATGTAGTAAAGGGTTAAATTAGGCAGCCTTATACTTTATAAAAACAATTTTACTGCTCTTGAATTTTTCACTTAATTTGAACAACAATCTTCGTAACAGCCACAAAACTTTATTCTCCCCTTTCCTTTGTTCAACACCTTTATATAATTTTGCTTGGTTTTAGTTTATTTAATACCGCGTAAAAGTTCGCATTTTCTTCTTTTCCCTTTAAAACAATTTTGCTTCAAGCATTTTCTAAGCCACTCTTTAAGGTTTTGAATTTTTAATATAGTAAGCCACCTGATTCGAAACAGAATCTCAAGTGCCGTATTTTAACAAACGAAGCTTTTGTGTCTTGTATTTATTTCGAGAATTTTAACAAAATAATTTTTTTTTCCTGTAAAATAAAAAGGCGATTTTAAGAGCGTAAATAAAAAAGGGTTTTCTTTTCTTAAAGAAAACTACGAGAAAATAATTTTACCAATTAAATTAAAGCATCAATACGTAATAAATAATAAAAAAAAATTTACATAAAAATATGAAAAATATATTATATCAATTGGTGCATTTTATTACTATTAATTTTTAAATTTATCATTGTTTTATTCTATAGCGAATACATGAAATTAAGAATATATTTACTATAATTGTGTAAAAGTATGGTGCGTTTATTAAAATCTTTTAGCATTAATTTTTATATTTCGCTTAATATTTTTTAAACGTTACAATTACAATGAATGTTGTAATCTTTTTAAAGATACCTATATCTATTATATCAGGGTTCGCACAGCTCTACCACTAAATTTTTACAGTATTTTTAATGTATTTCACTGACGAAAAATGTTGCGAAAATTGCGAATCGAGGGGGTTGTTGCTAAGTCTGTATCTTAAAAACTAAATATAAATTTTCTTATCATTAATACTGGTGCCAGAGTCCTTACAAAATATAAGGAGTGTGCGAACCCTGTATATTCATAAATTTAAAACTTGTAATAAGCTACGAATTCGGAATCGTAGACTAGATGTTGGGTATGGACTAGGGATGAGATTTTCGCGTTTCTGGATACCAGCATTTTTTTTTACAGAATACTATATATAGTGAAATACTACCGTAATTTCGGGTGTATAAGCCGCGGATCAAACAATTCTTTTTGGACCCAGAAATCTTATTTAGTAATTGAAGACAAATATTTACGTCGATCTAAGAAGTTACATTTGTTTCTTAAAAAATTCTGGGTCGAAAAAGAATTGTTTGATCCGCGGCTTATACACCCGAAATTACGGTATTTTCTAAAACAAAATACTGGTGTGCAAAAACGCGGAAATCTCATCTCTAGTCTGGACACTATCTTTCTGCAATCACCTCCATGTTTCTTGACTACGAGTCTACATTTATAAGTCTAAGTGCTGTGCAGTCTCTCAGGTTATGTTTATCGCCACAGTTCGCACAGGTTTCTTGGTTAGGAAAATTTATAACTGTGGGTCCGAGTAGTTGACATTTGTAGCACCCTGGATTAAAACGTAGCGTTTTACCCTAGATCAATTGGAGCCGATATAAATATTCTGGGACAAATATATTATGGCATCTCTTACTACAAGTTGTTGCGCTAAATGGCAGGCTGCTCAACTCGACGTCCTTTCAGAATTTTTATTATTTTGTTATTTACTGATTCTCGTTGTAAGCTATGTTGTAATGTTCGATCAATTATTTTTTTAGTATAACTCGAATTGCTTGAGATTTGTTTCTTTTTTTTATTTCTACCAGCTTCATCGTGTGGTTTTTATACTGAGGAAGGGTTATGGTGCACCAAAGGTTATCCTTGCAATTTTAGTTTTTAGTTCATTAGTTACATTCATTTAGTTACATTCAAAAGTTGAAAGTAACTTTGGATATTCCAGTTTGATAGCTTCTTAACAGGAGTTATTTACATATAAAAATAAAATAAATAAATAACGTAGCCACATTATTAATTCATTAATAGTACATTTTACGCTTGGCAAAAGTGTGCGTATCTGATTTTTTCTTAGATAATCCTTGCAGCACTTAGGGGTGTTCTCAACTATTCCGCTCAACAAGCGCGAAAAGTTTTCTCACATTTACAAATTTATTTTTTAGAAAAAATATATAAAATTGGAATGCCTGACTATGGAAGCGAGTTCGAATCGTACTTAATTTTCCATTTTATGATAATTAAATTACTTATCCAGTTCTAAGCTATTTCGATCACGTGATCACTTATTTTTCTACTACTTTTCGATCGATTTTTCTGCTTTCGTCGGGAAATGTGCTCAAAAATGTCAACTTTGAAGGCTTTTTATGAAAGATTTATTATGTTTGTAAAAAAGCAAAAAATTGAGTGCAATTAGACAGCTTCTGAATAACAACACCTGTTATTTTCATGCATTTCTGAACAAAAATAAATTAACGCATATGTCACAAAGTTACCCTTTTTGATTTAAGAACACCCTTAAGAACTGGAAAATAAGCCGCTAGGTAGTGGGGAGGGGAGAGAAGGGGAAGGAGAAAGAAAAATGGGGCAAAGTGGAAAATTGCTAATATTGTATTAGGCTGCGAGCGAACAGCACTAGTTTTTATTACACTAAAAGAGCAATAAATCTATCTTTGTTTCCGTACGGAACAAAGGTGAAACCTCTTTAAATGAATTTTGAGGGACTGACCCTACCGAATTGACAAAAGAAAGGAAAGTTTATCTCCCCCCATCTTCAGTCGTAAAGCTGTCAACTGATTTCGAGTTCGATTTCTCTCTTGAAGTTCAAAAAAGTTCACTGAAAAAGCAATTTATACATCAAATCACCGACACGAAAGATCAAAAATAGCGACGCCTGACCGCAAGAAGTTAGTGCTATGTGTTTGGTCCTTTATACGGGAGTGGTAACCATAGATAAAGAGGTCTGTTACGAAGGCAAGGGGGGAGGGGACTAGAGAGATAACGGACAGAAAATGTCTTGTCGGATAAGATGAAGTGGAATACTCAAGATTGTTTGAGTGAAATGCGGCAGATGGCGCACTAACAAATAGCCGAAATACCGCATCAAGTGTCCATCTAACGGAAAAGTATCTGAAAGAAAGTCATATAGAAATAATTACATAAAGAAACCAGGACATAAACGCATTAACTAACGCATCTTTCCTTCTTTTCAGTGCAGTAACTTAGGATGACATTTAAAGAGTCGATTAACATTAGAAAAACCAGCAAGAGTCTATTTTACTCCGACAAAATGATTAATATCGATTTTAACCATAATTTTTTCTTGTAAAATAAATTAAGTGTAAATAAAGCAGAAATAAATTAAATAATTAAGTTCAAAAATTTTAAATAAAAGTCCTGGTGTAAACTATAATTATAAAGATTAAGTAACATTTCCTGGCATTCTAGTGCTAAATGACATATTGATTTTCGGTATTAGCTGATCAGATACAGTTATTGCTATCATATATGGTGTAGCTGTCAGGATAACACTTGGTCCTCTCAGTCCATTGGATATAAGAGAACTAGTGCTGTAATGATCACCTTTCGAAATACTTTTTAAAATGAAAAATTCAAAAATCACTACACTTACATATTTCTTAACTGCAATAAATATGACATATCACGGCAAAATTAATTTCAGTGGAGAGGTAAAAAAAATTGCATGATTTTACTGCGACATAAAATTATAGCACTTAGCTCTGCATGCAGCAGTAAAAACATACTCAAAAGCGTAAAAAGCTTATGAATGAAGACATTAATGAAGTTTAGGAGGTTGAATAATTTTACTTCTTCACACAATCCACCACTTTTTTGGCAACAAAAGGACATATAGCGTAATAAAGCGGTTTTCCGGATAACTACTCAACAGAACTTTTTCTGCAAATGAATTTTTGTGAGATGTGTCACCTTTCTTGCGGTATAGACGATATATTCTCTTTTCGAGCAATCCAGCCATAATAATATGAGCTTTATCATAATCAGGCATAAGCAATATACACTATAATAGGTTGTTGCCTGGTGTAATATGGTAAAGTTAAAATTATTTACAACGTTAGAAAACCAGAATATTCGAATTCCAAGCATACCGGTTTCGGTAGCATATAGCATACCTTCCTCAGTGCTAAAGATACTTGGACTTGGACGAGATAATTGTCAGAGTGCCTGGAGAGATCAACTCCTTACCTCTAGTAGAGAAATGATGCATGGAACAATTCAAGTCATAGCCAAAGTCTGACAAACATAACGTCAGAAACAAGGGGGGGGGAGAAGCCGGGTCCCAAAAAACAAAGTGCTAAAGATAGTGGAGATTTGCTCATATATATATAGGGAGGATGGGGATTCAAGTGATAAGTTTCTTGACCAATAGGAAAACAGAGGATCCTAGGCAACAGCCAATAGGAAAACAGAGGATCCTAGGCGACAGCCAATAGGAAAACAGGGAACAGTTAATAGGAAAATTGGGTGGAAAATGGAAAAGATATTGCGAGAATTGCATTAAAAGATTAAGAAAAATTAGTTTTAATGTAATATTTCCAACAGTCTGATAATGGTGGAATAGCAAAATCACAATTAACAAGATTAGGAAGATTTTTATGGATATGGAAAGCTTCAAGGAAGTTGAGTTCTTGTATAGAAGTAGGTTTAGTTAGTATCTTAACCGAATTGAAGTCAAAAGCATGACTCGTCTCCCAGCAATGTTTTGCGATTGAGGATTTCTTGATTTCTTGTTTTTCAATATATTGCTTATGTTCTTTAATACGAAATTTTAGACTGCGTTTGGTTTGACCAATGTAAGAAAGACCACACTGACAATTGATATTGTAAATGCCCCATGAATTTGATAAATCAACAGGATCTTTAAGGTTGGAAAGGTTGAGTTTATTAGTAGGAGTAAAAATTATTTTGAAATCGAACCGACTAAGAATTTTAGCAATGAAAAAACTTGATTTTGGAAAGAAAGGTAAGACAATGCTAATATTGGAACGAGTAGAAGACTGAGATGAGTTTGAGGAGTGAGAGTTTTGCAATTTAGAAAGGGCAGTATCAATAATAGAAGGGTTGTAACCTCTATCAAATGCAATTGCTTTAATGTATTGAATTTCATTATTGAGAGACTGAGAATCAGAGCAAACATGAAGAGCACGATTTATGAATGTGTAAAAGGCAGCCATTTTTTGACTTGGAGGATGACATGAACGAGCGTGGGGGGGGGTAGAGAAACAGCGAAGCTTTTTCGATAGACAGATGTAGAGAAGCCAGTTTCACTGCGAGTGACAAGGGTGTCCAGGAAAGGGAGTGTACCATTATTTTCTGTTTCATACGTGAATTGGATATTGTTATCAATAGAGTTCATGATGTTAAGAATGTCCACAATATTGTGAAGAGAAGTGTCAAGTAAGGTGAATGTGTCATCAACGTACCGAATCCAGAAAGGGAAAGAGAATTTATCAAAAAGAGAGCATTCAAAATAGTGCATGTAGAAATCTGCAAGGATGGGAGACAGGGGCGAGCCCATAGCTAAACCATCAGTTTGTCTGTAAAAATTGCCTTGGAATGAAAAGGTGGTTTGAGAAAGACAAGTACGTGTAAGGGAAATAAGTTCTTGAATTTCGAAGCTTGAAAAATGAAATTCACGGAGTCTTTGTTCAAGACAAGAGAGGGCGCCATTTATCGGGACATTTGTGAAAAGGGATTTAACGTCAAATGAAACCATAGTGAAATTAGTCGGAGACAAATTTTGTATCATTTTGGCAAAGGTGATGGAATTCTTCACAGTGTATAAATTTGCTGATAGAAGGGGAGAAAATATCGTTGTTAAATATTTTGCTAAATTGTAAGAGGCTGTGCCAATATTTGAAACAATCGGACGAAAAGGGATATTGGGTTTGTGGACTTTAGGAAGAGCATAAAATCTTGCACAGTGTGCAGCAGAGGGAGAAATGTAGGGATGAGAAGACTTAGGCAAGAGAGGACAGGATTTAACTATGGACTTAATTACTGATAATTCATGATCAGAAGGGTCCCGAGATAAAAGTTTATATGGGCCATCTTTAATAAGGTTAGTTACTCCATCGATATAATGCTTTTTATCTAGAACGACAATCTGGCCCCCCTTATCAGCTTTCGTAATTACGCAGTCTAAAATTTCGTATTAAAGAACATAAGCAATATATTGAAAAACAAGAAATCAAGAAATCCTCAATCGCAAAACATTGCTGGGAGACGAGTCATGCTTTTGACTTCAATTCGGTTAAGATACTAACTAAACCTACTTCTATACAAGAACTCAACTTCCTTGAAGCTTTCCATATCCATAAAAATCTTCCTAATCTTGTTAATTGTGATTTTGCTATTCCACCATTATCAGACTGTTGGAAATATTACATTAAAACTAATTTTTCTTAATCTTTTAATGCAATTCTCGCAATATCTTTTCCATTTTCCACCCAATTTTCCTATTAACTGTTCCCTGTTTTCCTATTGGCTGTCGCCTAGGATCCTCTGTTTTCCTATTGGCTGTTGCCTAGGATCCTCTGTTTTCCTATTGGTCAAGAAACTTATCACTTGAATCCCCATCCTCCCTATATATATATGAGCAAATCTCCACTATCTTTAGCACTGAGGAAGGTATGCTATATGCTACCGAAACCGGTATGCTTGGAATTCGAATATTCTGGTTTTCTAACGTTGTAAATAATTTTAACTTTACCATATTACACCAGGCAACAACCTATTATTGTTCTAGCTTTAACGGGCATTGTTTCTATAGGATTTGCTCATTTAATTGCTGAGCAACCCAATCTGAGAAGCCTCATCAGAGGGGGAGATTGGGTCAGCAACTTCATTCCTCATATGGACAGAAAGCTTATTAATCTTTTCTTCCGCCTGCGGGCAAAAAAGTTCAAATCACTCAATAAACTGAGTTTCCTTCTCCGTTGCAAACGCCAACGCATCATCCCAAAATTCATTACTTTAAAATGCAGTGTTTCTAGTTCACACTTTGTCAAAAAGGCTGTCTTTAGATTTCACTTTGCTATTCTCCGGGCCGTCATTAAAGATACTCGTCTCTCCCTTTCCAAAATTGAAAAGGAATTACTTGATTTACACTTAAATTTGGCAGCTAATCTTTCTGATTTTAAGTCCATAGATATTAATTCCTGGCACCATGCTGAAACTATTTCCAGAAAACACGCCCAGAAACTCAATTCCAAATTTACCCGTCTGCTTGAGTTGTCCGTTCCCTTGGTACCTACTGATCTCCCCAGTGTCAATCAGAATGCTGTAATCAACCTTTCTGGCTCTGATATTTCCGAAACGCAATATTCAGTTCTCAAACTTAATTCCAATTTTGCAATATCTAAAAAAGCTTCTTTCCCCCAATTAATTGCTCCTATTGAAAAAGCATTCAAAAACAGTCGTCTTACTGAAGTTCAGAAAGATAGTTTACGTCATCTCATTATGGCTAATGTTGATTTCAATTCCAGTATAAAATCTAATCTCACTCCTGTTGAAAAAACTGCTTTGAAAGACCTTAAATCAAATAACAATATTGTAATTACGAAAGCTGATAAGGGGGGCCAGATTGTCGTTCTAGATAAAAAGCATTATATTGATGGAGTAACTAACCTTATTAAAGATGGCCCATATAAACTTCTATCTCGGGACCCTTCTGATCATGAATTATCAGTAATTAAGTCCATAGTTAAATCCTGTCCTCTCTTGCCTAAGTCTTCTCATCCCTATATTTCTCCCTCTGCTGCACACTGTGCAAGATTTTATGCTCTTCCTAAAGTCCACAAACCCAATATCCCTTTTCGTCCGATTGATTCAAATATTGGCACAGCCTCTTACAATTTAGCAAAATATTTAACAACAATATTTTCTCCCCTTCTATCAGCAAATTTATACACTGTGAAGAATTCCATCACCTTTGCCAAAATGATACAAAATTTGTCTCCGACTAATTTCACTATGGTTTCATTTGACGTTAAATACCTTTTCACAAATGTCCCGATAAATGGCGCCCTCTCTTGTCTTGAACAAAGACTCCGTGAATTTCATTTTTCAAGCTTCGAAATTCAAGAACTTATTTCCCTTACACGTACTTGTCTTTCTCAAACCACCTTTTCATTCCAAGGCAATTTTTACAGACAAACTGATGGTTTAGCTATGGGCTCGCCCCTGTCTCCCATCCTTGCAGATTTCTACATGCACTATTTTGAATGCTTTCTTTTTGATAAATTCTCTTTCCCTTTCTGGATTCGGTACGTTGATGACACATTCACCTTACTTGACACTTCTCTTCACAATATTGTGGACATTCTTAACATCATGAACTCTATTGATAACAATATCCAATTTACGTATGAAACAGAAAATAATGGTACACTCCCTTTCCTGGACACCCTTGTCACTCGCAGTGAAACTAGCTTCTCTACATCTGTCTATCGAAAAAGCTTCGCTGTTTCTCTATCCCCCCACGCTCGTTCATGTCATCCTCCAAGTCAAAAAATGGCTGCCTTTTACACATTCATAAATCGTGCTCTTCATGTTTGCTCTGATTCTCAGTCTCTCAATAATGAAATTCAATACATTAAAGCAATTGCATTTGATAGAGGTTACAACCCTTCTATTATTGATACTGCCCTTTCTAAATTGCAAAACTCTCACTCCTCAAACTCATCTCAGTCTTCTACTCGTTCCAATATTAGCATTGTCTTACCTTTCTTTCCAAAATCAAGTTTTTTCATTGCTAAAATTCTTAGTCGGTTCGATTTCAAAATAATTTTTACTCCTACTAATAAACTCAACCTTTCCAACCTTAAAGATCCTGTTGATTTATCAAATTCATGGGGCATTTACAATATCAATTGTCAGTGTGGTCTTTCTTACATTGGTCAAACCAAACGCAGTCTAAAATTTCGTATTAAAGAACATAAGCAATATATTGAAAAACAAGAAATCAAGAAATCCTCAATCGCAAAACATTGCTGGGAGACGAGTCATGCTTTTGACTTCAATTCGGTTAAGATACTAACTAAACCTACTTCTATACAAGAACTCAACTTTCTTGAAGCTTTCCATATCCATAAAAATCTTCCTAATCTTGTTAATTGTGATTTTGCTATTCCACCATTATCAGACTGTTGGAAATATTACATTAAAACTAATTTTTCTTAATCTTTTAATGGAATTCTCGCAATATCTTTTCCATTTTCCACCCAATTTTCCTATTAACTGTTCCCTGTTTTCCTATTGGCTGTCGCCTAGGATCCTCTGTTTTCCTATTGGCTGTTGCCTAGGATCCTCTGTTTTCCTATTGGTCAAGAAACTTATCACTTGAATCCCCATCCTCCCTATATATATATGAGCAAATCTCCACTATCTTTAGCACTGAGGAAGGTATGCTATATGCTACCGAAACCGGTATGCTTGGAATTCGAATATTCTGGTTTTCTAACGTTGTAAATAATTTTAACTTTACAATATACACTAGATTGCCATTGATTATGGGACACTTGCGATTTTAGACATTTTACTAAATATCTAGAAAAATACATGAGGAACCATCTCGAAACTCTTAGTGTATAAATATAATAGTATAAGTCATACATCTCCGCGAAGATTTTTTACCGAAACTCCAAAGGGGACCGTCAGCAAATTAAAAAAGAATGAATATCTTTTGAATAACCCTGTCAAAACTAATGTAACAAAAGCGCTCAAACTCTAGATTGTGATTGAATGCCTTATTGTAATAAGCCTTGTTCATTTTTATGCAAATAGCATGCATACTCGCAGAGTAATTAAGGTTTTTATGAAAATGATGCCAAATTTTTCCAAGTTTTTTCCTTATAATTTTCAGATTTCTTAATATAAAATATTATTTTTTTCAGAAAATATGAAAAACAAAATTGCACACAGTATCCTCTAATCAGAATTAAAAAATAATGAAAATTGTATACAAAATGAGTTGGTTTACTAAATAATTTTTTACTGCGCATGCGTCAACGATATCAAAATTTCATTTGCATATTATGTTAGCTAAATGTATAGAGCAACTTTTGTGAAAGTCACAAAATCATAACTTGAAAATTCTGACAATAATCGTCAATTGAACAAGTCGAAAATCCGTTATTCTCAAAATGAAGCAAAAAGAAGAGGGGTTGTATCCATATATTCATTGATTAGTTTCAATATAGAATACACAATATGGGATGTACTACTGCATTTGGATAAAATCCCTCATTTTTTTGCTTCATTTTGGAAACAACGGATTTTGTCCCTTTTCTATAGACGATTACTTTCAGAATTTTCAAACTATGATTTTGAGACTTTTACAAAAGTTGCTCTATACATTTAGCTAACATAATATGCAAATGAAATTTTGATATCTTTGACGCATGCGCAGTAAAAAATTATATAGTAAACCTACTCATTTTTCATAAAATTTTTATTATTTTTTAATTCTGATTACAGGGTACTGTGTGCAATGCTGTTTGTAATATTTTCTGAAAAAAATATTATTTTATATTAAGAACTCTGAAAATTATAATGAAAAAACTTGGAAAAATTTGGGACCATTTTATTAAAAACCTTAATTACTCTGCGAGTGTGCATGCTATTTGCATAAAAATGAACACAGTGTATTACAATAAGGCATTCAATCATAATCTAGAGTTTGAGCGCTTTTGCTACATTAGTTTTGACAGGGTTATTCAAAAGATATTCATTCTTTTTTAATTTTTTGACGGTCCCCTATGGCGTTTCGGTAAAACATCTTCACGGAGATGTATGACGTATACTATAATATTTATACACTAAGAGTTTCGAGGTGATTCCTCATGTATTTTTCTAGATATTTAGTAAAATGTCTAAAATCGCAAGTGTCCCATAATCAATGGCAATATAGTGTATTTCACTATAATGTGCATGCAGTGTCGACACGATGACAGCATTTCTAGCATCTCTTATGCAATTTTTTTTTATTTGCTGCATGACACGTTCTTTGGAAAAGTACGTTTATCTGGAAATTATGGAAAGTATTTGAATAAACGTATATCTATAATGTTCATTTCTTCAAAGAAAAATAAATTAAAATAAAAAACTTTGCACTAATATATATATATATATATATACATCAACGAAAGTTACAAAATATATTTTTTAAATATATACAGGGTTCATATGATCCAATACTTTTTTATAGAAAAATAAATGTAGGTCAAACATTCGAAATGTCACCTTATTTAAGGAGAGATTTTCTATACTGCTGCCAAAGGATTCCTTTGTCTGGAAATCAGTGTTGCCAGACGGCTACTTTTTTTTTATTCGAATTTTTGTATTCGGACAGCTTTTTTGAAATGGTAAAACACTGTTTGTGTTCCTCTGAATTAATATGTTGTTAAATAGGATGACTTTCACACTTTCAAAAACGTGGTGCCAATCAAGAAATCTGAATTTTTCAAAAGTAGCCCACTGGCAACACAGCTGGAAATTCCTGACCCGTACGAATCCTGTATTTAACACATGTTTGTATTCTGTAAAAATCATTATGTCTTCTGTTTGTCTCCCAGTCTATCCATTCGGCCACGATAGGATTAAAAAAAAGAATATATCCTTACCATGAAACTATTAAGAAAGGGGAATAGAAATATGCTAAAAATGGTGAAGCTTAAACGGTATCCATTTTTTCAGTGGTTCCTTATCGCCACTTAAAAATTCCAGCAATGCATTTATACAGAAAATGTTTCCCTATTTAAAAACCCCGTTAATGGAAATTTACAATAAAAAGTAATAGCAAAAACTTATATTTAGTTTGTTGGTGGAAGTTAGCTATTGCTATAGTAGTTCCACACAGTGTTGCCAGGCGGCTAATTTTTTTTAAATTCGAATTTTTGTATTCGGACCGCTTTTTTGAAATGGTAAAACACTGTTTGTGTTCGTCTAAATTAATATGTTGTTAACTAGGATGAATTTCACACTTTCAAAAACGTGGTGCCAATCAAGAAATCTGAATTTTTCAAAAGTAGCCCACTGGCAACACAGGTTCCACAAATTGTGACAACCAAAAATACAAATTCTATTACATTTAGATGGATTTTTACTTCAAGAAATCCTTAGTGTAATTGTAATTTCTTCTTAGATGAATTAACTTTTTAAACTCTTTTAATCTAAACCTGATTTTTGCTTAAAACAGCATTTATATGAGATCTTGTATGGGTATTTCCATGAGCAATTGTCGTCTAAGTCACATTTTTAGTAAATGATAAATTGTTGGCCACCGTTATTTTCGAAAGGTTTGCATGGCCTTATTCAATTAATGAAATATCTCTGATAAAATAAATCACATTTTCCCGTTCTAAGATACTGGTATTCAAAATCTTAGTATGTGACTTACACGACACGTACTCATGGAATTGCCCGTATATTAATGCTCAAATAAATCTTTCCTGTAATGTATTAAAGCATTTTAACAATTTAAACAATGAAAATGAACACTGTGGATCTTTAGCACTTAAATTTTGCTACACTGTTGGCATTATAATTGCATCTCCAGGAAGGAATGATCTGACGAACGTAAAAATCACATGAAAGAAAAAATGGTTGTAAATGTTATGGTTGTAAATTGTAAATGGTTGTAATGTGTAAATGGTTAGTATTTAATCGCATTTAGGCGACGCAGGTGAGAGAAATGCCATCTGAAGCACTGCGCAAAACGAAAGTTGAGTAATGGATTTCTCATTCGGAAAGCGTTTTGTAAGGTCGGCGTTTGCTCAGAATATCACGTTATGCCTCGAATAATAATAAGAAATGCTCACCAGTAAATGTCGAAATTCGATAGAGGCAGAATCGTTGCCTATCGAGAGTGTGGATTATCGTTCCCTGATATCGCCCGCCGCATTGGCCTAAATCCAATCACTGTCATGCGATTATGGAATCAATGGGATGTTGAGGGTCATACTATATCACATACAGGATCTCAATGCCATCCCATGGCTAACGCCCGAGAAGGCAGACCTGCAAAACAGCACGGCTTCCCTTGATAATGCAGCATAGGGAGAGACGGCGACTCTGGTGCGTTGAACGACAAAGCCGGATATAGGAGTGGCACAATGTCGTCTTTTCAGACGAGTCCCGGCACTATGTGCAGTATTCTAATGGCGATATACCTGTCTGGAGGTTCCGAGGAGAACTCTCATCACCTGCTTGCATTCGATATCAGCATAGGGGCCCTTCCCTTTGGGACTTTTAAAAAGATACAGATGAAAACAATGATGTTGTATGCATTTAAAGATAGGCATTGATTATTCACATTACATTTGTATTCTTTCTTCTAACTACAGAGCGTCCATTATAAAACGATCCTATTTATAAACTGTCTACAGACGAAAATAAGGGGGAAATCAAAACGTTTCCGAAATTTTATTGTAACTCTTTATTACCACAGAATATGTACACATCTACTTAATCCTTCAAAGTAGGCTCCTTAAGAACACACACAATTGCTCCATCGCTTCTGCCCTTATTGCAAATAATGATCAAAGTCCTGTTTTGAAGTTTAGCGACCGCGTTGGTTTTGATGTTTTATGTGGTGTCAAAACGCTTACCTTTGAGGCCACATTTGATATCGGGGAAGAGACAACACAATATGCTTAATGCATTCCCTTTTCTTCCGTTTGTAGGGCTAAAAATGCTACTAAAGAAAATGTAGGAATGTAGGACAGCGTATGAACAGTTTCTCAGCAAATCCACGAACATTATTCATTGTGAAATATGCTTATGTGAAATATGCTTTCTTATTTGTGAATATCATTAACTTCATAATTGTTTCGCTAATCACTGCCAGTGTAAAAGAACATTTAAACAAGAGACTATCCTTTTGAACTCTAACGCCAGATGGCAGCATTGAACAATATGACATTAAAACCTCTGTAAAGAAAAATTAAAATGCATACACTGCATTTATTGCTTTGTCTTCGAAATCAAGAACTTTTCGGACACTTTTATCTACCCCTTAGATTGCTGCAGATCCTCATATGGGAAAGTCATGTCGCTTCCCACTCTTTAATTCTTTGTTTGAAAAGAAAGCTTCTTATAGCTTCTATACAATTGTTTTCTGTGGAGGATCTACCTTAATATCAAACTAAACTGATTTATACTTATTCACTAATGTTTATTTTTGTTTTTTCCAGTTATTATACTAATCAAGATTTACAGAATAAAGTGTGTTTTACGATTAAAGTGATTCGCTAAGGGATATTCCCTGTACCTCTTTTCAACACCCAATAATCGCTGTTGCTTCATTCTATTTTCTGTGCTGAAATTAAGGTGGGACCTTTCTTTATTACATTTCATTATAAGATGATAAACTGGGCAATCTTCCTATTTAATCCATCACTGTTCCCACATTTAATAGATTATGAGACCGAACGAATGGAACGTGATGGATTTTTACTTTTAATAAATAAAAATAAACACAGTAATAACTAATTGACATTTTTGTTTCTTCTATAATATATTATATATATAAATGACATATCTATAAATAATACTGAAAATATAGAAGTGATATTATATAAAATAAGGAAAGTCACTGAACTTCCTACTCTGAACAACTGATTTATATTATATATTGAGGTGTATAAATTATTGAATTATTGAATTATTGATTTATTAAGTTAACACAATGGCCATGAGTAGGGATCTCACTTCTATTGAGAGGTTGAATAACTCAAATTACTCAAATTGGTCGTTTAAAATTCAGAATTTGCTCGTCAAAGACGATTTATTTAAATATGTCCTTGAAAATCCACCCGAAACGCCCGATGAAGCCTATATACGATACAGCGCGAAGGCAAAAGCAATAATCAATTTAAGTATTGAAGACAGCCAAATTATAAATGTAAAGCATCTTGATACTCCCAAACAAATTTGGGAGAAATTGAAAGCAATTCATTTGCGCGCTAATTTGAGCTCCAAGCTCTTTCTACTCAGAAAGTTTTATTCTCAAAAAATATCAGAGAGTGGAAATATGATCGATCACATTAATGAAATACTTACTATAAAAGATCGTCTCTCCGCGATAGGAGAGGATATAAAGGAATCTCACGTTGTTGCAATACTACTGTGTTCTCTCCCACAGTCTTATGCGCCATTGGTAACTGCGCTTGAAAGTAGAGATCAAGAGGACCTGAAAATTGACCTAGTTAAAAATAAATTAATTGGGGAATTTACGCATCGCGTTGAAGCTAAAAATGCAAACTCGCACCCTAGAGACACGGCGTATAACGGTGAAACCAGATATATGGGTTCACGTCCCAAAGGGACTGCATACAAGAACAATAATACGAATAGATCCAAAAGGTATTGTAACTATTGCTCCGTAATGGTCACGTGAGAAGCGAATGCTTCCAGTTGAAAAATAAAGAAAAACATACTTCACAGAAAAATATTTACAAAAATGAATTCAATAAAAATAAAACTTATAATAATAATAATAAAAGCCAAGAAAACAATAAAGATCACTCTTCAAACTACTGTTTAACAGTAAGATAGAAATCACGGATGAGAAAAACAAATCGGATCTTCCTCCTTCCATAGAACACACACTTAAAAATGAACCAGTACTGGTAAACAAAACACATGAAACTAACCCTCATTCGTACATAATAGATTCAGGTTGTACTAGACATGTTGCGTCCACAAAAGAGCACTTCACAACATTCAAATTTTGGAATATTACCATCGGGAATTTTGGTAATATTACCATCGCTAATGGGAAAAGATTAAACTCTCAAGGTCTGAGTGACGTAACACTTAACTGAGGTCTGAAAAATAGTATATCTCTCAAGGATGTTCTTTACTGTCCGGAGTTAAAGGGTAATCTTCTGTCAGTTAAAAAGGCAACCGATAATAATATAAAAGTAATTTTTGAAGGAGAAACGTGTTTATTCGTCAAAGATAACAACACCATCTTGACCTCTAAATTTAATAATAATCTTTGTGAGATAAACCCAACGGACGAATATGGTTACACTTTAAATACGCAAACCTTATGTGATAATGAAAATTGCATTTACATTTGGCATCGCAGATTAGGTCATAAAAATTTTGAAGCAATTAGATATTTAGCTAACCATAAGCTGGCCGAAGGGATAACTATAAACAATTGCAAACACAAGACATACTGCACTAAGTGTATTGAAGGTAAACTATCAGTTTTACCTTACCCTAAATCAGCTAAAAACAGAAGCGTAGAAATCTGTTCCCGAACACATTCGGATATTTGTGGGCCCATGGAGATACAAACCCCAGGGGGGAAGCGCTATTTCATAACGTTCACAGACGATTACAGTAGATTTACTATAACGTATTTATTAGCACATAAGTCTGAAGCGGTAGAGAAGTTAAAACAATATGTAGCCCTAACGAAGAATAAATTCGAAAAAACAATTAAATCTATTAGATCGGATAACGCCAAAGAATATCTTGGTGAAAATTTCGAGAAATACTTAGCTGAAAACGGCATCGAACGGGAATTAAGTGTACCTTATTCAAGCCCTCAGAATGGCGCCTCAGAGAGAAAAAATAGGAGAATCGTGGAAATTTCACGTACTGTGCTTTCTGACGCGAAATTACCTAGGCAATTCTGGGGCAAAGCGGTAATGAAGGCCACATACCTAATTAACCGATTACCTACTAATGCAAACGAGAATCGCGCAACACCGTACGAGTTATGGAATAACAGAAAGCCCGACCTATCTAATATCAAAACATTTGGATGTAAGGCATTTGCCTACATAGATAAATCTAAAAGAACCAAATTTGACGAGAAGGCTATCGAAGAAGTATTTATGGGTTATGATTTTCGTAGTAAAGGGTGTAGAATTCATACCGGAAATAACAACATAATGATTTCAAGAACCGTTAAATTCCTTGAAGAGGGGATTAAATGCGAAGAAATTAATGGCACGACAGAAAACAAAAACAACGCGCGATTACCTACCGAGAATATCGAATTCGATTTAACAAATGAGGACGAAGAGGAAACTGTAAATCCAACGCAAAATGATCCTGAAACCTAGAAGGTCGCTAAGAGAAAATAAAGGTGTACCACCGAACCGTTTTGGAATAACAGCTAACCTATGCAAAATTGAAGAACCCAGGTCGTGGGCTGAATTGCAAAATATAGAGGACGCTGAAATTAAAAATAAATGGTTGGAGACAACAGATGAAGAAATAAAATCACTGCATAGAAATAAAACTTGGAAATTAATTAAAGCCGTACCCGGTAAACGCATCATAGGTTCGAGGTGGACCTTTAAAGCAAAAAGAGGGGCAGACGGAACCATAGAGAGATATAAAGCGAGATTGGTTGCGAAGGGATACTCTCAAAAATACGGATGCGATTACGATGAAACTTACGCTCCCGTCGTGACGCATACCACACTCAGGGCGTTTTTAAATGCAGCCGTTTACAAGAATCTAGAAGTGACACATTTAGACGTTAAAACCGCATTTCTACACGGCGATCTTGAGGAGGAAGTATTTATGCATCAACCGGAGGGATATATACAAGTTGGGGAGGAAGAGAAAATATGTAAGCCAAATAAAGCAATTTACGGCCTTAAACAAGCAGCTAGGACATGGAATTTAAAAATTAGTCAATCGTTAAGAAATTTAAAATTTACAGAATGTGAATCAGACCAATGCCTGTTTAAGAGAACTAAAAACGGAAAAATCGCTTACGTAATTGTGTACGTGGACGACATACTTGTAGCGGGAAATAAAGATGATACGAACAAGATTTACACCCAATTATCCAAGGAATATGAGATTAAAAACTTAGGACCGGTTAATCAATACTCGGGTATAAAAAGAACAGAAAACGGGAATTTTGAACTTGATCAGGAACATAAGATAATTAAAATCGGAGACAAATTCAATTTAACCCTTAGTAAACCCACTTACACACCGATGTGCACAAATTATTTTAGCTTGGATCCCGATGGAACACTATTAGATGATAATAAAAAATATAGACAGGCAATTGGGGGGGGGGTTATTATACATCGCAACACTGACTAGGCCCGACATATCGGCAACAGTAAACATATTGGGGAGGGGGAATGAATCCCCAAGGCAAACTGACTGGGAAGCCGTTGAAAAAGTTATTAGGTATTTATTGACTAACAGACGAATAAAATTCATTATTGATAAGTCGAAACCGCTAGTGTTGACAGTCTATAGCGACTCTGATTGGGCCAACGACCGGGACGACAGGAAGTCCACGACGGGGAACCTATTCAAGTTGGGCAACAACGTATTGGCCTGGGCTTCTAAGAAGCAATCTAGTGTCGCATTGTCATCGACTGAAAGCGAATATGTGGCACTTTCCACTGCAACACAAGAAATAAAATGGCTACTCACAATACTCAATGACTTGGAACTTAACCATGGATTACCCATAACCGTCTACGAGGATAATCTGCCTGCTATTAAGTTGACTAAAATTGAAAAGACACATACCAAGTCAAAGCATATTGATGTGAAATTTCATCACATCAAACACCAACATGAATGTGGCATAATTAATATTATTTATCGTCCTACGCAAAATATGCTAGCTGATATGCTCACCAAGCCCGTTTCTAAAATTAAACTAGAGAAGCTGAGGTTTCAGCTCCAAATAAAGATGTTGTAGATTTGCCTCAAAAAGGTGGAATGTAGACGGCGTATGAACACCAACAGTTTCTCAGCAAATCCACGAACATTATTCATTGTGAAATATGCTTATGTGAAATATGCTTATGTGAAATACGCTTTCTTATTTGTGAATATCATTAACTTCATAATTGTTTCGCTAGATGGCAACACCACAGCTAATCACTGCTAGTGTAAAAGAACATTTAAACAAGAGACTATCCTTTTGAACTCTAACGCCAGATGGCAGCAATGAACAATATGACATTAAAACCTCTGTAAAGAAAAATTAAAATGCATACACTGCATTTATTGCTTTGCCTTCGAAATCAAGCACTTTTCGGACACTTTTATCTACCCCTTAGATTGCTGCAGATCCTCATATGGGAAAGTCATGTCCCTTCCCACTCCTTAATTCTTTATTTGAAAAGAAAGCTTCTTATAGCTTCTATACAATTATTTTCTGTGGAGGATCTGCCTTAATATCAAACTAAACTGATTTATACTTATACACTAATATTTATTTTTGTTTTTTCCAGTTATTATAGTAATCAAGACTTATAGAATAAAGTGTGTTTTACGATTAAAGTGATTCTCTAATGGATATTCCCTACACCTGTTTTCAACACCCAATAATCGATGTTGCTTCATTCTATTTTCTGTGCTGAAATTAAGGTAGGACCTTTCTTTATTACATTTCATTATATGATGATAAACTGGGCAATCTTCCTATTTAATCCATCACTGTTCCCACATTTAATAGAAAATGTCCCCAACCTGCATATAAACTTGATTGCTTTTTGATCAAACTTCGACATTGCTCCAGCTAATCATTCACGCACACCTATCTTCACCTACACTGCGGCCACACTGCTTATCAAGTAAAAAATATAATGATAGTAAACAAATAAATTCATTACATTGCGGTATTAAAGAGTTGAAGGGAAATTCAGTGAACTTTTTGACATTATTTTGTTCAAAAATTGTGAAAATTTGAAGGACTTAAGAAAGGTATACGAATTTGTTTGAGCAAAAAAATATTTGATTAAAATTTTGCCGCTAGAGAGAATTTATTGACGAATTACACTTTTACGACAGTTTACGAATTTTACTGCAAACAAACACGTTCCACATGATGTTCACATCTTTTATATATTATATGGAATCGTAAGATAGCATGTTAAAGCTGTGTTTAAGATTAGAAAAAGTAATAAATAATATTTATAAACTAACATAAATGTAAACTATTATTTTAACACTATCAATCTGATTTGTAAAGTTATCATACGAATTGAATATTTTCCAACTGAGCGTAAAAATGCCCAGCCCGGGTATCTAATTCAGATCCTGGGCTTACGGGGGTAATGCTCTTTTAAGTTCATGGAGGAAAAAGATAGATGGAGGAACAGTATGCCGTAAAATCGGCTTGTAATATGACGTGCGATATCGCTCAAATTTAAATGCCTTCATTCGGCCCCAACCACGGCCAAACTCCATGAGCGCTTCCGTTCCTTATACGGCCTTGACAATCACCCCTTAGTTTCGGAATCATCATTCACCGCTAGGTGGCTTGATACTGACTGTAAATAATGCTTACTGAACGTTACTTTTACACATACAAATACGAAAAACCTCGCTGTATATGGGTTATAAAATATATATATTATATGTATATTTTGTATGGCCGTTCTTTTTCTATAGACAGAAAAAACTGAAAGATTTAGAGATAAATAAATACTATGCTTTATGCAATTAAAATATTTTTAATAACACTCTACCATAACATCGAAAACAAAAATTATAATTAAGTTTTTACTTTTATTTACATTTAAATTCTTGATTACTTGAAACATTGAGAATTCTGACCGTAAAATAAACAATAAAACATTTTTTTATATCAAGAAAATTAACCAAAACTTTATCAAAAGAAAAAAAAAACTCTTTGAAATAAGGATACCTTTTTAGAACATTTAATGCCGTACTTCGGATGAAAAATATCGATATATAAAGTTGATTGCAGATAATTCACACTATAATTTTAAATATAGGAAGTACAGAAGATGAAGTGCACTGGGAAATATTAATATATATGTATATTTATATATAATTATAGATTTATATTATGTTTTTAAAAAAATATTTTATTTTAAGGGAAATTATAAAATCAAATATTTGAATTCTGGATAGTCATATTATAAAAAATATAACACATTTAAGAAAAAAAATCTATGTGTTGAACTGAAATATACAAGCATATAGAAAAATTCACAAACTTGCATATAAAATTAAATATTTTAACTTTGTACAGTCATGGGATTAAAGTATATGATAAAAATAAAAATGTAACCACATGGTTTCATAATATAAGCAAATCTTTTTGCCACTATCCGGCAAGAAAAAAATAACGATTTTTTTCAATACATGGAAATTTACACTATTCTTAATTATTTTTTAAAATATGGATATATACATACATATATATATATATATATATATATATATATTGCAAACAATTTTCGATAAATTTGAGCCATTATATGTGCTGTTCTGAAGTTACAACCGTATAGAAAAACAACACACTTACATATTAAATGAAATATTTTAACTCCGGACAGACATGGCAATAAAGTATACGATGAAAATAAAAATATATTTACATGTTTCAAAACATAAACAAATGAAGCAAACTTTTCCGACAATATTGGGCAATGGCATCAAATCGATTTTTTTTCTAAAACATGGGTATTTATGTGTATCTTAATTATTTAGAAAATATCAATTATCTGTACATTGCAAACAATTTTTCAAATAATTTAACCATTATAAGTGCTGATCTTAAAAAAAAAAAAAATGTAAAATTAACTATTTTAATTCTGGAAAGTCGTCGTATAAAAATGTATGATGGAAATAAAAGTGTATTTTATAATCATTATATAAAATATAAGTTTTTTCGCTCCTTGTCCGCCAATCAAAATCATATATATATATATATATTTTTTTTTAAACTTGGATATTTACACGATTTTTAATTATTTGAAATATATATATTTACATTGCGAATGATTTTCAGATTTTTTAATGGTACTTTAAACACTGAGAGAATTTTTACAATAAAATATACAATAAGAATTATAAAATTAAATTTAAGTAAACTTTAAAAATTTTCTTGATAAAGAATTTTTATACGATGAGTTGACCTCATTTGTGAAGCTCTTTGCCATATTTTTTAAAACAATAGGCAAAAACTTTGCACATATTAAAAAACATATGTTTTTTTTTTTTTTTTTTTTTTTTTTGTGGTTATTTAAATCGCATGCCCACAAAGGGCTTTTTATTAGTCTTGGAAAAATTAAATCATGACTTGTTTTAACAAGTCCGTTTCCGTTTAAAATCGGTATAATCTGTTCCATAAAATCCATTATTATGGAAATCAAATTGACAAACTGTGGTTTTGGGTAACAAAGTCCACCTCTATCCTGATTGGTATTTTTTTTTATTTTATTTATTTATTTATTTATTTATTTATTTGCTTTATCGGAAGTGCAGTATGGAACACAGCAATGAACCATTTTGTATTAAAAAAGAAATCCGAAATCGCACATTCATTCAAGTTTTGCCTAACGAAATACTATAGTCCAGCCCAAGGCGATAAGGAAATTCCCCCTTTTGACTCAGTCGTTAAAAAGCGCCCTCTACGATTCTCCGGGGTGAAGAAGGATTCCGCGAAAACAAAGGCTTTTCGAATGTTTGTTACGGCCGTATAAGGAGAGGGAGCGGAGGACATTGAGTTCGGCCGTGCCCCAACAAAATAATCACTGGGAACAGAGGCCGAATTCTTTGACATCAGCCGTGCATATTTCCTATAAATGAAAATTGTCTGCTTATATTTAAGCATTATAAAGTAACATTTCATTATATTAAGAATTAAAAACTGTATTATTAAAAGTTTTCTTCGTTTCTGCGAAAGCACGTGGTTGTGTTTGGGCTTGATGTAGCGGATTTTAGGGTTATATTTTTGGCATCACCTCCAGTCATTATTCTTCATCTCTGTTTCTTTTTACTCTATGGTTTAACCTAACTGGGCCGACTACCGGTGAGCATATTTTGCTCAGAAAACTTTATTGGTAATAACATATAATCTAAGAGAACCTTCCTTTTTACCTCTACAGAATAAACCACAGATAAAGGAACTCCATACAAACGATGGATATGTAGGTAAACTAATATTTTAGAACAATCAAACTGATTGGTAAGGTTATCATACGAATTGAATATTTTCCAACTGAGAGAAAAAATGCCCAGTCCGGGAATTGAACTCAGACTCTTGGCTTACGGGGCCCATCCTCTACCGTTTAAGCTAACTGGACCGACAACCGACGAGTATATTTCGCCCATATAACCTGGCAAAAATATCTGGTCTGCCATTGAGACAGCTCAACAAATAAACCCCAGGTAAACGAACTCCATATAAACGACAGATATGTAGATAAACTATTATTTTAACATAATCAAACTGATTGGTAAAGTTATAATACAAATCCAGCGTTCGTCAACATCTTTGCTGAATGCTGGAAAATCCAAATTTGTGTGTAACGGAAAAATGCGCTTTTCTCCAAAACTATGTGACATAGGTTAATCGTTATAGTTTTCTGGCAAGGTTTAAATTAACGTCTACCATCTCTAATTTTTTCATAATTTTAATTTCATTAGATTCGGAAATGGATTGGGGGGGGGAGGAATATTTTTGCACTACATTTTCGACGATATCTCCAAAAATATACTACCTAAATTTAAAAAAAATGCATTTTTGAATTAATTTTTACCCGATATAAAAAGGAAAGATTTTTTTCTAATTAATTTAATTAGCTCCTCTATCCCTAAGTCCTAAATATATTTGTAAATGTTTAATAATCTGCAAATATGTGAGTCAATAGTCTTCATTATATCCCTCAATTCGATCTTTCTACGTTTCATAGTTTACGAGTAAAATCCCTGTGACAGACAGACAGGTGGATATACATGGGGATGACAAGGATGACCGCCCCGGGAATCCAGTTTTTGCCTTACAAGGGGATCACCAAACATGGTGAGCACAGATTTTGATGATTTCGAAGTATGTTGTAGAGGTCATACCACTAATTATTGTGGTAAAACGGTTTCTTCAAATGGGTAATAATTTTTAAGAAATTGGGGGCTAAAGTTAAGCGTATATTTTAAATACCCATTAGTATCGTTTCTCCGTGTAGATCTATGGCGCTGTGGCAGCGTGTGAGTCTGCGGATATGGAGGTTGTGAGATCGAGTCCGTCTTGAGCTTTATTTATTTTTTTTAAATAGTTTTTATATGTTACAAATTTTAAGCAGAATCGGGAATTCTACAGATTTGAACCTTTTGATATTTTCTTAAGGGAACAGTTTACATTTACAAAACTTTTTATTTTTTTAAAAAAAAATTGGTTTAAATGGTGAACTGATTGCATTCAGTAAGCAAATTTTTTAATAAATAAATAAATAAAACTGCATACTTAATTAAAGTTTTTAAAAAGTATAATTAAGTATTTTTAAATCTATACTACGTTAAATATTAATATTTTTAGATTACTCAATGCCTTTTCTTAGATTGTCAAATGTGTTTTTATATAAGATGGGCATGGGTTTTTAGATAATCTAATATTACATTTAATATAAATTTTTTACTGATATATGTAGTGTAAAGTGATGAAATCTAACATATCTTCATATGTACGGTTATTTAAAATAATAATAATAATAACCTTAAAGCTAATTCCATGCAAATATGTCATAAAGAATATGTACAAAAAATTTTAAATCTCTATATTAAATTAAAAATGAGCCTTAGCATTTTTAAAACGTGTAAGCGAAGAAAATATGAACATAAAGAGAGAAAAAAAGGAAAAAATAACGTTTAAGGTTATCAATTGTGTGGTAATTGCGCTGGGTGTATAGACAATACTTCAAATATTCATAATAGTAAAAATGAGTTTCTACAATATTCGCAATTAAACAGGCTTTCATTTAGTGTTTAAAAACAAATATAGTTTTTTTTTTTTTTATCAGTTTTGATGTAAACGGTCCCCTTAAAAACTTTACGTTTTTGGATTTTTCGAAAAAATTAATATTTTTTTCAGAAATTTTTAATATAAACGCAAGTCGGATTTAATTTATGTCTGAAGTTTAATTTTTTAAAAACTTGTATAAATTTACATAATTTATGTTCCTTAAATATTTCATTCGTGACAAATATATTTAAAAATAAATTAAAAGATTAAAAAGAAAAAGTTTAATCATCATTTGTATAAGAGTAAAAAAGGTCAACAAAAAGAAATTTTCTTTTATTCTGATATAACCGATGAAAGGAAAGCAGACGATTAAAAATAAAAAATAAAATAAAAAGAGAAAACATATATATATCTATGTATCACAAAGTTTAACTCAATTACAGACGATTAGTCCAATCCCGTTGAATTTTTATGATCACTTAATGTTTTGATTTGTTACAAAATAAATAAATAAATGTAATCTGCCATTTCTTTTTTTGTGCAAACGATAAATGTTGTTAAGGTTGAACTTTGGAGATAAATGTATTTTCAGATTATCGAAAATTTGGATAACTGGTAAAAACTTACATTTTAACATTACTGCATTAATATTTTATTACTCTTTCGAAGATATGCATTATTTAAATTATCTAATCCAAAATACGTTTGAGAAATTGCTCCCAAAATTATTTTGTATTTTTTATAAAAAAGGGTTAAAATTTTTGTTTCGAATTCTATAAAATAAAAAAAAAGCGATAGAAAAAAAATATTATTTCAGAACTGTGCTTAAAATAAAAAATGTAAATAATAATTATCAAAAAAAGAAAGTTCTAGGCATAAATTAGTTAGTTCTGTAGTTTTGTCAATAACAAAAAATAAAGTTTCATGAAAAAAAAATCGAAAATGTAAATGTAATTTACAAAAAAAAAAAAAAAAAAAAAAAAAAAAAAATCAAAAGCTGTAGAATTTCCGATTCTGCTTAAAATTTGTAACATTTAAAAACTATTTTTTAAAAAAAGGTAAAAAAAGCTCAAGACGGACTCGATCTCACAACTTTCGGGTCCCCAGACTCACACACTGCCATAGCGCCACGGATCTACACGGAGAAGCGATACTAATGGATATTTAAAATATACGCTGAACTTTAACCCCCAATTTCTCAAAAACTAAGGCCCATTTGAAGAAACCCTTTTACCAGAATAATTAGTGGTATGACCCCTACAACATACTTCGAAATCATCAAAATCTGTGAGCACCATGTTTGGTGGTCCCCTTGTTAGACTATAAGTGTGATCCCAGGGAGAAGAAAACAGACGGACGACAGACACAGGGGCAAATCTATAATGGTTCCATTTTCATTTTTTTAAAGTACGAAACCCTAAAAATGATCAAACATGAGAGTGGCTGTTTTACCCGTCTTTCCCCCATCTCTGCTCACCTTGTAAATTTCAGCGCAAAGACAGATAAATGCGTCACATTGGTCATTAGATTTTCATGCGCGCTCATTAAATTTCCAGTAAGAACTTCAATTGGTTGTTGCTAGAAGTATTATAATTTGAGAAACTATGCAACCTGAGGTACGAATACAAAGTATAAACTGAATAGTTATAACTTCCATAACTATTTTGCAGAGAATTAAACCTACAACATTCGCCTACATTGAAGCCTATTCAATGAACATTTGTATGATTTTTACTTTTTTTTGGTTAATAAAAATAGAAGAAGCATGATCAGAAATTTGTATAAATTTCGCAATTTGCAATTTTGAACTTTGCATCTGCGGTAAGCACACCATTACCTGCCATTATAAATCTGCAGGCATAGATCCTGAGTAATTGTTACAGTTTTTAATCAGTGATGCTAACCTCTGGAATATTTTTGAGTAAGAAAGCTTATAATTTTCAGTAACTGGCAATAATCACTCAATGTAAATCTGTAGTTAATTTGTAAAAATTTCAGAGCTTACACATAATCTTTTAACACTATTTTCGATTATGTTAATTGGATACAAAACTTTGATTCAAGTTGTATTTTATCATAAGTTCTCTTGGAATTTTTATTTTTCAAAGAAAAATAATAATCATGCGTAGTCCAGTTTTGTTTATAAAAAGTGTATTTTATTTCATAATCTGGAAGGTAAATGGAAGTAATAAAGTTATTAAAAATTAAAGGTTACGGATTATGAGCTATTACTATTTTTTACTCATTAAGTTATTTTTATATTGTATACATGTAGTATATAGGATGATTTAAAAAATGTTTTCATGCAGTTTTTATTAATATAGAAATAACGAATTAAAAAATATGCATCCGTTGAAATTTTGACAAATAAACCACTTTTACTTCCTTCTACATTCATAAAAATGTCTTGGATTCGTAAAAGTTTCTGACTTGCATTTTTTACAAACTTTAAAGTTTTAGAGTGTTTTGAATGCGATTTGGTGATTTTTGCAGCAATGCACACAGCCGTATTTGAGAATTATTTGCAGTCATAATTAATTTTCGTTTTATTCAATTATAAAAGCATATTTAGGTTAATCCATTAAAAGAGATAAAAAATCTGACTTACAAGTGAAAAATTCTTTGATATAGTATGTCTCAAAAGTTTAAGCACAAGAATAAGATATCGATTTTTAATGAATTATAAAAAATTAGAATCAATAACATTTTTTTATTTACATATTTCGCAATATTATTTAAATAAACGATATCAAAAATAGAAAAAAATAAATTACATAATTTTAAAAAATACAATTAAAAAAAGTTATAAAAAAACTGTCTCAAAAGTTTATGCACATTGTCAAAAACAACCATATTTATGATTTTTACAGAACTTTTAGTAACAAATTATTTTTCCATGTTTTCGTATTAGTTCAAATAAACGTGCTTTCGTCGAAATTATTAGTTTTTGTGAGGTTTCTGGTGGCAAAGAATACCATGCTTTCTCAATAGCCTCTTGGAGTTCTTCAATAGAGTCATACTGCTTTCCATTGCCTAAACTTGGCGGGTTAAAGTATCCCAGACATTCTCAATCGGGTTTAAGTCTGGACTTAAAGCTGGCTAGTCAAGTACTTTATAATTTTTCTGAAAAATCCAAAGTTTTGTAGAATGGGATACGTGGATTGAGGCATTGTCTTGCAGAAAAGTTCATTCAGAACCCCCCAAAATGTCACCGAATGGAAGCAAATAGTAGTTTAGGGTCTCCTGAAACTTTTTTCATTTTTTTCTTTCTTTTAGAAAAGCTAGAGAGGGCTGGCAAATGTCCCAAATGCCTCCTAAACCATAACGGATTTACCGCCTTGCTGCCTGCTGAAAAATGTCCTTCGGTTCTTGCTTAACTCATACCAATGCGTCTTCTAACCATCAGGGCCTTCTAAGTTTCACTTTTTCTCATCGCTGAATAAAACAGTAAGCTATTTGTCCCCATAGGTCATGTGTTTTTTAGCCCAGTTCATTCTTACCTGTTTGTGATGTAATTTAAGAGACGGTTTGCGAGCCAATTTCTTTTATAAGATGTAATCACACGCTTTAATACGTCTATTTACAGTGTGTTTGGACATCTGTACTCTGAAATTATTTTTAATTTGCTGTATTGGGACATATTTTGTCTAAATACCAATCTCCGTATTTTCCGATCAATCTGAACAGTCGTCATACGTGGTCGTCTGCATCTTGGTTTCCGCTTAAAATTATCATTTCTAGAAAGTACTTGATATATACATAGCTTTGATCAATTTAAAGCTTTTGCCATTTCAGAAACAGTTTTATTTTGAGATTTCAATTTAAAATCTTACAAAATCTCACATTTTGTGAATTCTTTACCCTTTGTCATGTTTAAAACATTAGGAAATAATTTCTCCACCTTTTATACTTGTATAAAAGTGCTATATGATGTCATACAACGTCATTACACAATACTAAACCTGTGTTTCTAAAAAAATTTGCATAAAGTGCTTAAACTTTTGAGACAGCGTTTCTTCAAGAAAAAAAGAAAAAATAAATAAAAATAAATATATTTTTTATTTTAACTACCCAAAATGGCTTATTTTATTTTATTTTGATTAAATGTTGAGTATTTATTGTAAATTAGCATAAAATATTTTGTTCTTCAATTATTTTAAACGAGATTTGCAGAGTGCTTAAACTTTTGAGACAGACTATATATATATATATATATATATATAGAGCCTAAAATTTTAATTAATAATACAGTAACCGTCGTTTAATAAAATCATATTTGTTCTGAGCCAAATTGATTTTAATACGCGGCTGATTTTTATATCCGGCAAACATTTCCAAACCCATGGGTAATGGTGGTACCCCGCAAATTCGAAAAGAAATGGCAAAATGTGACATCTAGTGACATTAACAAGCAGAAATAATTATGTTTTGTCAAAAATTACTTAATCATTCATATAAAATTAATAACTTACCAAACAAATAAAATTAATAAATATTTACTAAATATAGAATTAAGTTAATTATGCACTATTACGTACATTATTGGACTCTGTGAAAAATTGAACATTGGTGTTTTGTTTGGTCGGAACAATCAAACATTCAACGTTTTTAACCCATTAATGCCCAAATTATTTTCTTTATTAAAAATGAAATTTCTGGTTTCCCACCAATTTTAAAAGAAGATTAACTTTTACCTTAATTTATTGAGGAATTTGCCTCGTGAAAAATATTGTTTATTTATATTTTTATTTACTGGTGTGAAAAGTGCTTTCTTGCCTTTTTTTATAATCGTTCCTAAAAAGGGACGCTAGGCACTAATGAGTTCACAAGAGAATAATATTGATTGTAGAATTCTTGTTCTGCACCCCTATTCTTTAGTATCTTTCTGAATGTGTAAAGAGTTTTGTGCGCATCAGTAGCAGTTGGTGGAGAATCTAGCTGTTTGTCTACACTAGGTAATCTGCTTGGAACTTGAAAAAACAAGACCGCTGCAATATTTCTGTGTCTGATATTTCGCTGGAGGTTGGGAGATTTTCGCTAATTTCAACTTATTGAAGGAAATCCTCTCCAAATTCTTCCTCGCCTTCCTCGCCTTTAGCGGCAATGTCTTGTAACTCTTCTGATTTAAATACGCAAGCCAAGAAGCAATTTTTTATCGTATATTTTGTCGCACATTTCCAAGACATTTTAATGTAATGCATTGCATTAAAAAAAACTGATAAATTTTACTACGGAGCTTACAGAAGAAGACGCAGATGAATCCCATTTTTCGATATCAGTTACTGCATTTTTGGCTAATTTCTTCCATAATGACATTTAAAAGTTTTGGTAATTCCCTGATCAAGTGGCTATATAACAATGAGGGTGTTAGGGGGAAGAAACACTTTTTTTATGTGCTTCAATATTAAATCTGGAGATATGTGCATCGCAATTGTCTATAACCAAAGTCAATTGTTTTGTCCCAAGAAAATCTGTGTAAATTGAAGATGTCTTCCACGATTTTTTATTGTTGTGGTAGTCAACAGGAAGACTCTTCACTCCCTGAAAACAGCGTGGTTTCTCTCTTCTTTCAATCATTAACACTAGAACGCCCGGGTGAAGTCGATTCGACTCCAATCGTGTAACTAAATTTCATTTCGAACCAGGAAAATTTTCTTGAAATAATTTAAATTTAATTCACGCTAAATAAATGAATTAAATGATTTTGAATAAAAATTCTGGTGAGAAATATTATTTTCAAACTTGAGTAGAATTCCCGGGCGTACTAGTGTTAAAGGTGTTTTCTGTTCAATCATTAAAGGTGTTCAGTGGTTTTCGTCATGTTGCACGTCAAAAGAACAGTTTCAAAATGTTTAATTTTCTTGCATCCTTCACTAAATTCTGTTTCAAACATATGAGTATACTCTGGTAAATAATCGATAAAAGAGCCCTGTTTTATCAGTGATAAAGATTTGAAAAAGATCAGTATCTTTCAACAAATCCTTCAAAATATTTGCTTTCCAAAAATTTGCAGCGTCCAAATCTACGTCCTGCTTTTCGCCGTACAGTTTGCAATAAACGATATTATTTCGTTTTTTCCATCGTGACAACATGCCAGCAAAGGGTCTGAAGTTTTCAACACTCATCATTTGCGCGAACTATTCGGCTTTCTCACACAAAGTTCCGCCAGAAATTGGAAGTGTTTTCAAATTGGCATTTTAAAACCATTCTAATAGTGCTGTCACGATCGCTTCTGCTTTCTCTTCACGCTTTTGTTTGCGGCTCAAATTAGCAACAAGTTGAGGCTTAATATTATCTTTTTTCTTAAACAAATTGCATAAAGCAGATTGGGAAATCCCAAACTTTGACGCGACTTCTCTTTGGCTGCATTTTAATAAATTATCATAATTCTCTAAAATGTCAATCTTTTCTTTCAAGATTAAATACTTTCGCTTAGATATCTTACTCATTAACAAAAGTCTTTAAAGGGTTTCAACAGAAACATAAACTGGATCATGCTGAACAAAATTCGCTTTAAAAAAATTACAGAAAAAAAGCATGCGATCACTGTAACAATAATTTTTGAAACTTACCACTGCATTAATAATTTTGAAACATAGCATTCGTTTATCCTCTACCACATACATGATAATTATACCTTACCCCCATGTCTATTTAATACCTCTTTCCTTCCTATACTAATCTAGTAGGAAATCCAAGGGGGCAGGGTATTGGTTGTTATGACACGTGATTGGCGTGTTTATGGCTAAGCAGGTGAGACTTTGTGGAATATCAAAGTATTTTTTTTTTTGTTTTGTTTTGTTTAATCTGAAAAAGAAAGCAAATTAATTTTTTCACTAAAGATTAAACTGATTTTTTTGCAGCTGAAGAAACTTTTTGAGTTTATTAACCGGCGATGCTATATTTATTAAGTGGCAGTTTTTACAATAGTTTGTATTGATTTGATTCCGGTCCTTAAAATTTAATCAGATTAAGCCGCTGATTTTGTTAACCAGTGATTTATTAAGCGGCGGGTACTGTATAACAAATCAAGTATTTATACTTAAAACATCAGCTTGAGAAAAGATAAACTCGAAGTTCTTATATAAATAACAAAGATTCTTCATATGAAGACTTACATTTCAGTTGTTCTGGCCACATCGTGTTCAGCTAAAACAACAAGGTAAACGCCTCTCATAAAAATCGTTTGATTTTTTATTAAGAAGTTAGTCTCATTCCTGTACAAGGCCGTGCTTAAGGGGGGGCGAGCCGGACATTTGCCCAGGGCCGCCAAAATTTGGGGCCGCAAAAATGTTGGTATTGGTTTTACATTTCACCAGTTTTTATGAAGAATCTAGTTGGCTTGTTAAGCGCAACCCGAGCCCGTGATGAATGACCTTTAAATTGACCTCAAATTTGTAGGATTTTATGTCTTAAGACTCTATTCTATCTAAATATATATTTTTAAGTGAAATAAAATATTGAATTGAAAGTGCCTCCTATTTTGTATTTTATTTTCGGCTTAATTTGATAGTTAGAGTCCTTGCATATAGAAAGTGAGTGAAACCGCGACAAAACACTTAGATTTTTATCGATTTTGTCAAAGTATCCCATATTTCATTTTGTAAAAAATACAAATCTAACGTTTTATTTTGTTAAATTGCGGTCTTTAGTTACTTTTAACTCAGGAAATATCTTTTCCATTAGGCGCGAAGTGACTTGCGTTCACCAGTGTATTTAAAATATATATATATATATATCGTAAAATTAATACACTTTACAACTAGTTGCACTATAGATTAGAAGATTTCATCTGTAAGAGTATACTTTTGGTTTTTAGGTAGATTTCGTATGAAATACTACCTATTGCAATCGCACCAGTTTATCTATCTATCTATCTATCTATCTATCTATATATCTCACTTTTTTATGGACACGATAACTTCTATAATTCTTCACCAATCTCCACCAAACTGGTACATAAAATCAAAGGGGATAAAATCTCGGCTAAGTGCGTTAATGAGCAAAATCGGACCAAGGGGGTCGGAATAGGGGCCGTTTTTGTGAAAACCGAAAAAACGCCATAACTTCTTAATTAAAGTAGATATCGAATCGGTTTAAAGTTTATATTGCTTCTTAAAAATGGGCTAAAAGTTTATGCATGACAGATTTTTGATAAATTTAGAAGTGGGCTCAAGGGGCGAAAAAAACAGGGGTTTTGAGAGAAAAAAATTCATAACTTCGCCAATTTTCAAGATATCAAGTCTAACTAAATTTTTTGTAAATGTTCTTAAAATTATCTAAAACTTTTGTATTTACAAGTTTTTGATAGGACCAACTTTTACCGATGAAAAAAAATTAAAAACGAAAAGAAAAAGAGCGGTGAAAAAAGAAAAAAATCCATAACTCCGTCAATTTTTAAACTATCAAATCTGATTAAATTTATTTTACATCTTCTCAAAAATATATACAACTTTTATATTGACAAGTTTTTCATGGGACCAATTCGTACAGCAAAAAAAAGTGAAACAAAAATAGGAGTTGGAGAAAAAACCTCAAATGAGCATTTTTCGAAATCTACCACCGCCTATAGGCCCAGCTGACAGGGATTTTTTTTTTTTTTGGAAACTAAAACTGCGCTATGGAAGGGCGAAACCGCGACGAAACATTCAATTTTTTACAGATTTCGTCGAAATTTTTACTAATTTAATTTTGTAAAAAATATTTCTACTGTCAGAAATTTTCAAAATTTTTGTAGGTGATTAAATCTAGTCTATTAGGATGATCTAAAAAGGTTGTATTAAAACATGGACGCTTAGTTTTTTTCAGTGGAAAAAAAAAAAAAAAAAAAAAAAAAAAAAAGGTATCGTCTTTGTGATAACTGGTACATTAGAAGAAGGCTTCAGCTTTTAAACACATATTTTTGTTTGTCGATACCTCTAAAACGGCATCCTGGTGAGGATTTTGCAATAAGAGTGAAAAACTTTTTGCACTAAAACAACCTTTTTTAGATATTTTTTTTTCAAGAGTGTTATAAATTTTCAAGACTGTTGTAGATATTTTTTAAATTGACTGCAGCATGTGAGACTAAGAGTGCAATCTTTCAGAATGTGTCTTACATTTTAAAATAAACTAAACGGTTTGGACGATGTAAGTTAATACATACTTAGAAAATTGCTCGGAAATTCTCTTTTTCTATTCTTTATTTTCAACCAACGCATAAATGTATTTTTAGACTATGCGCCGCAACTTTTCATTTCTCGCAAGGACTGAGATAAGTTTTGAGTGAAAGTGAGTTTGGTTTTTAATTAACGAATCTAAAAATTTTAAGAGTTTTTAAATTCCGAGTTCGAAATCTTCAGATGTGTCATGAGACTTTTGGGTTATCCTTACCAAATATTTCATCCTCGTACATGCCTATTTCTGCTAGCCATCGCACACAGACTGACATACACATACGTAGATAGAGCTAAACTTTCTTTTATTAATATAGACCTATACATAAGGAATAGAGAGAACTACTTTCTAATCTAAAGAACTCTGAATTTTGTACTGAATAGAAACCTTATTACCTTCACTTGATAAAGAATAGGCCGAAAGCATCGTTTTTCCAAATTTAAGTTTTTTCGACTAGATAACTGTAAATTTTTTACCAACATATTTCAAGGTTTTCCCAGTTTAATTGCCAATTTATCTGCGCTAAATAACACTGAAGCTTGAATGTGGAGTGTAGGGGATTCACACCTCTTAGGATTATTGAGAAAAAATAAGATGGAGGCAATGATAACCATTTCTGAAGCAAAGGTAATTACGTGACATATAGGATTCTTTCTCCAGTCAATGTTCTTCTGCATTTTGGATTAATATGGGGGAAATTAACTGAACAATTATGTCTTCTATCAGGTTATGCTCGCAACTACCGTCCTGGTATTTTAGGCTCTAAAAACACGCTAATTTATATTGTTTTAAAACAAAGGGCCTGATTATCAAAGATTGAATTACGTATATCATCGCGAGCAGTAGCGATTTTCTCTAATCAGATTTCCATTCATTCCCTGTTGACTATTTACTGGGCGATTTTTTAGTTCGAGGAGGATTTTTCTGACGAAGTCAATGATGTCGCGATACCTGGCGGCAGTTTTTATGATTGTTTATGTAAGATCTATCATTCATTTGAAAATTAGCTTGTTCAAAATAGCTAAGTGAAAATTATTGTTGTTTATTGAGCTTTTATAATAACTTATAGAAGAAAAGTTTTCCTTTAGACGCTATAAGAAATCATTTTAAACGCAACGTTTTAAACATATTGTTTTAAATATGTCTTAATGGTCGCCATTAAATGCGTTTTACACGTAATAATAGATTTGTTTCAACGTTTTCTTCAAATTTTAAAGTCAACTTCTAGATATATTTTTAATTAAAAAAAGGTGGAAAATATTATTTTCTCTCTTTTTAAACCGGGAACAGTAAATAACAAGTAAGAAAAAATCATGTGTTAAGCATAGATTATAAAACACTTTCAAGCAGTTCCTGAAATTTTTATCAAAACTTCCTTATTTTAAGAAATAATGTTACTGCCCATAGCCAAATATGTATTCCAATACTTTTGAACAACCCCGTATTTGATCTATCGGCAATATATTTATTATATAATGGGAAAATTTAATTTAGCAAGAAAATGCCTAGCAGGTTGAAATTTCTCTTTCAGCAATTTATACTAATAGGCGGTAACAAACTTGAATACTTTTGTGCAGCCCTATAGTTTAACAAGTACCTTTATTACATGCCAATATTTAGCTAAAATTTATTTCAAGCAAAACTTTCGTAAAACTACTGAAATTACATTCTCAGAAATTATCATTCATAGGCGTCCATGTATTCAATTCTTTGCGTGGCCCTGTATAACATTTTATCCATATTCTACAACTATTTTTTCGTAAACTTAATGCAGTTTAGCTTACAAATGCATAACTTATTTAAAAACCACCTTTAAGATTTTTAAACTCATATTCAGTAACGTTTGCGATCTCTTTAGTATAGCCCCGTATATCAACTATAGTATTAATACACTCCATATAATACCATCGATTTAGAGAAACTTAAAAGCACATATCATAATTAAAATGCATTTTATCCATCCATCAGCCATCATGGAATACATATACAGTACGTCGGAAAGAATACACTATTCGAAATCTTTAGTGTGTCCCTGCAAATGTTGTGCACTACATATTATACATGATTATATCGTATAACTTATGTTAAGTCTCAGCGACATATATGAACTTTATTATGTATGAAATAGTTTAAAATAATTAAAATATGTCGCACACAATTCCCCTGTTTACCACTATGTAATGGAATTCTTTTGCATGGCTTTGTAAAGGAATACCAGCTATTTTTTTCACCGCATATTTTAGTGCACGTCGTAAATACATATAATTTGTAATATATTTGACAGGGTGTAACATCTTTAAAATTAATTTTAAACTATTTTCCCCCATAGGCCGTAACGTAACAGTATGCTTTTGACTGTCCCTGTAAATAAACTAATCATGCGAGAGCCTTCATTTGAAATGAAATTCGTGCTAGGGTAAACGTCAATAACGTCCAAAAAATCTTTATTCAAAAAAATTAATTAATTATAATAAAAAATTATCCAAAAAATATTTATGGAAGTTAGCGCGCGGACAGATGAACAGGCAAATCGAAATCATAAACATTTTTGAACTTTGTTGGGAAGTATTAAAAAAGAGACTATATCGAAATAATTTTAATTATATTGTTTTTTAATATCCCGTAATGTTCGTTTTTAAATGTGTTTCTCACGCATTATTTGGTTTAATGTTTTCTTTCTATTTTAATGTTAACTTGTAAATACATTTTTAACTAACAAGGAAGGTCTCCATACGGGCATACTCAGAAAAATCTGAAAAAATTACAGAATGTTCTTCTCATGTAGTTATATATGTTTATAAAAAATATTTCGGCGGAACCTCCTTATAACGTCCGTAAAAAAATAATAAAAATTTCGTTTATTTGGCGATTTATCTCCGGTTGGCGAAAAAACGAAATTTTGAAAAATACGCTTTTACGCTTCGAATACTTTTTAAAGAAAAAACTTTCTATGTTCAATTTATTTAAATAAGTTTAGTTTAAGTAATTTTAGTTTTGCATTTTTACTTTACTTTAAGTGTAATTTTGTCATATACGTTTTTATGTACAACAAAATGAAATTAATATATTTTATCATTTAAAACACAATTTAAATTGATTAAAATTGTTCCTAATTGAAAAATAAACTGTTAAAAATCTGCTGCATTTTGTTGCAACGCACTCCCTTGCTTGTATAGAAAACGGTTACTTGACCGTGAAATGGAGCTTTCTCATTGGTTGGAATAGAGATATTATATACAAGCGGTGGAGTGCGTTGCAACAAAATGCAGCAGAATTTTAACAGTGTATGACACGGTCAATTCACCGTGCTATGGAGCATTGTCATTGGTCAAATGAGAGATATTCTATAAAAGTAGTGGAGTGACGTTGCAGTAAATGCTGCAGATTTTTAACAGTGAAGTCAATTAAAATCAATTTTCAGATTCGTTAAAATCGTCTGCTTTTGGCGAGGAAATGCACTGCTCGCCAAATCCCGCGTCGCTTTCAGCTTTTCACGCCAATTATTCCAAACTATTTTATTTTTTTACATATTTAATAATGTAATTCCGCCGCTAATTTTCACTGATCCTTTATTACCTACACGAGTAGTTTAATTCGTATTTTTTTCAACAAATTCTGAGTATGCCCCCAATGGAGACCTTCCTTGTAAGACTTCCCTCAACAGGATTGTGTGAGCGATTTTGTTGAGAACACCGATTTAATTTGTGATAAGTGACGACACAATTTTTTGACATAACTTCTTACAGGTGCAGAAAATTATCTATTTTTTAATTCATAAAATTAGTATACAAATTCAAAAGATGAAAATGAGCAAAATAAAAATGATAGAATTCAAAGTAGTATATATCAATTCATATATTTTTAGCTATTATGACAATTCTTTCAATAATCCTTGTTCAATGTTAATGTATGTGAAACATATCTAGGCGCTGTTGATCGTTATTATAAGAAATTTCCTGAGATTTTCTCTGTATAAAACATTTTTTATATTCCTTTAGAAAATGGTAAAATTAGCACAAGATTCAAGCATGAAGTCTTTAATCTTTTTCACTCTACTGAGCCCGACATAAAACAAACCTAATATAACCTCTGTTTTATAGTTTTTGAATTAATTTATTGCATTTTATTTATTTGACCTTTTTACAATTTAGAAAAATAGACATTTCGAATATTTTTCGCTACTGAAACCCTCTGCTGATAGGATCCCCAAACATAAAATATAGCTTATGTTTGTTACGTTTTAACAAGCTCTATCGCCCACCAATATACTTTTGGAATCGATTTGATATTTGAGATTGTTTACAAATCGCCATTTAGAACGTTTTTAGGACGCTTTTCGCACATTTTCACCTCTTTTAAATTTCGAATTTTTTAGGAAATGTTTTTAGAGACCATTTATACCTTATAAGTAATTACCATGCTAAATTTCATGTTTCTAGACCCTTCAGTAACACACAAATCGCATTTTTAGATTGTTTTTTTGCTCCTGCACCCCTTTTGGAGTAGCGACATCGACATAAGATATTGCCTTTGTTAAAGCAAGTCACCATCATTTTGACATCTTTTTTTTTCTTTTAAATTGGTTCGTTGTTTCCCGAGATTATTTAAAAAACTCAATTTTGAAAGTTTTTATATCGCACCTCATCGCATTTTTATCTTTAAATTTCATATTTTTTAGAAACTGTTCTTGGAAATCATTTATATTTTATAAGTAAGGTACCCTGGGGTAATAACGCCAAGTGCTTATATTTTGCATAATTGTGAAATAATCAGGTAAATGACACCCATGTGCTCTGCGCAGAAGGGTTTTGAGCCATATATATCGCAAAAAACGGCTTCAAGTTAATTTGTTTCATTTTTAGGTCTTATTGTTTTTACAAACAACTAAAATTAACGCTTGATCTAAAATTTGCGAGATACGTTTTGTGATGTGAAGACTATCTTTTTATCCGGAAATACTTTGTTAATTACATAAATTTGTAGTGCATTTCATGTACTTTTAAAATGTTGTTGAAGATTTTGGATATCTTCTCGAGATAATTTGTAATTTAAAATGTACTGCGCAATAACTATACCGGGGTAATAACGCCAATCCTTGACATTAATACCCCGGTTGATTCCCTACAGTGGCCGAGCTACATCCTAAATACTGATTGAAATAAACACAGTTAAAACTGTGCAATGTTTCTCATATTTCTATTTAAGCGGTCCTTTTTAAGCAAAAAGAAGCTCACGGTCTGATATTCTTTTGCCTCATCCCCCTCCCACACCACACCTTTATTTTTCTTACACTTTCACAAAAAATTGAACATTTTCAATAGCTTAGAATGCAATTTGTCAATTTTTAAGTTTGTAGAGTTTGTATTTTTAGAATTGGGCTATCTACATGCAATTATTCCATCTTATTTCATAGTTTTCTTTGCATGGCGTTATTACCCATATAGGTGGGTAATAACGCCAAATAGCATTGGTCAAGAAAAAACGCCATTACATTTTATGAATACATATCTGTTAAATTATTTTATTTTATATAGATAGTCAATGAGTTGCTGTATCAGATCCTATATTTGTTTGAAAAATACAACTTAAAACTAAGCCGTGAAAATTGGTAGAACCTTAACGTGGCGTTATTACCCCAGGGTACCTTAATTAACATTCCAAAATTTATGTTTCTAGGTCCGTACGCAAAAGTTACATTTTTTAGAACCTTTTTGCTCCTGCATCCATTTTGGGGTAGTGACACCTACATAAGATATAGCCTATGCTGGAGCAAGGACTATCACTGACGTCATTATTTTTTTCATTGGTCCGTACTTCCGAGATGGATTAAAAATTAGAATTTAGAACACTTTTCGCGCATTTTCACCGCTTTTAAATTTCGTATTTTTGGAAAACGCTCTTTGAGATCATTTATATCTTATAAATAATTTACAAGCCAAACTTTGTGTTTCTAAATCCTTCAGTAATACAAAAATTGCATCTTTCGAAAGTTTTTTTTGCGTCCTATGGGGTAATGACGCCAACATAAAATGTTTGAACCAAGAACTGTCATCATCATTTTGACATCATAATTTTTTTAACCGGTTTGCTATTTCTCAAGTTTGTTTCGCTATTTTGAACATTTTTAGAATGCTTTTCAGTACATTTTTAGAAAGTTTTTTGCGCCTGTACTCCCTGGATTTGTGGCATGAACATAAGATAGAGTCTATGTTTGAACAGAGAATAATACCACCATTTTGGTACCATTACTTTTGAAATCGGTTCGGTAGTCCCAGAGATTAGTCCCTATAAACAAAGTTTACTTCTCTATAATATAGATACAGATTACGTGCAATTTATGATGCTAAAACCTATAAATTAAAATGAACTGTAATTTATCATGAAATGCCAAAAAATGGTAAACTAAAAGGATTATTATAAATACTGATATGCAAAGGAAATTTGATTCTTTTGGTAATAATTTTATGAACTTTTTTTTTATTTAAGTGTTAAAAAGGTCATACTAATTTCACTCTTGTGATACATTAGTTTATAACATTTTATATCCGTTTAAAAAATTTCGGAAAAAAGGGTCGCCAAAATATATTTCGCCCAGGGCCGCCAAAGTCCTAAGCACGGCCCTGTTCCTGTAAAAGCAACAACAACAACAACAGCAAAAAAGATCTGCGCTTAACCCTTTGAGGGGCAAAGCACTTGTATTCTTAAAATGTTGAAATGATTGAATGACACCAGAATTTAAAAACAAATTTATTTCAAAAGAGATAAAAGCTTTTCTTCACATACTTGTTGTGACTAAAATTTTCATTTCAAAATTCTGGTGTCAATGTGGCATTTTGCAATTAAAATTAAGTGGGACATATTTTATTCCATCGCCCTTCAAGGGGTTAACAGTATCTCTATTGGGCACTGAAATACTGCAGGACATTTTTAATAAATTTCGTTCAAAATTTTTTTGATATAGTTGAAAAAACTTATCATCTGTCTCAGCAACCTCTTCTGGCTTATTGGCAGAAACGCTTAACCCATTCGTGCCCAGCATCTTTTGCGTAAATTTTATTTGGTTGGCACCACTATTTTTAGAAGATTTAAGTTTAGTTGATTAATCACGAAAATGCATCATTTAAATAAAATAATTATTGCTTTTCTTTTTTACCGGTGTCAAAAACAGTGCTGAATGCACCTGTTGAAGCGTCCCTAAAAAGGGACGCTAGGCACTAATGGGTTAAGCACAGACCCTTCTACTAATAGTTTCTGCATCATAAAAGTTAGAAGATGCAACTTATCGAGCATATATCCACAGTTTTCTCTGCAGAGAACAGTTTTATGTTGATTTCATGTCTTCTTTATATTCGAATCTAGTGTCTATTTCAGGTTATATATTAAATTGACATCAACACTGACAATTCCTGCAGCTTCCAGAACCACTTCTTTCGTAACCTCGAGAAAACTACTTGTATTGCTATTGTCAGTTTTACCCAAACTTTGCTTTGATTATATCCATGCGTAAGCCCATCTTTTTTCGAAATCTATTTCAGTTTTAAAATTGTTCTAATTTACGGCAGATTTGTAAATTTTTATAAAATGAAATGTACGACTATTTTGGTGCATTGAGTCCTTGCAACTTAAATATGTAATAAAAAAATAAAAAATGAGGAATATCTAAAAAAGAGACAAACACGTTCACTTTATAAAATCTATTTTTATAACTTTTTCCCCCTAAACTTAAAACTATATAAAACTTCAAGATTATCTGCTCAACTATAAAGAAAATAGCATTCATTGATTTTAAAAGGAACATTATTTTTTTATGAAATCATCGGGCGAAAATATACGGCTTATCTACTTTTTTCTCTTTCTTTGTTTGAAACTCACTAATCGTAAATAATCTTTCAGATTACTTTAATATTTTAAGTAACTGCAGGTATTGTTAGCGTATGTCGTAATATTTTTACGAAGTTTATACATTAAAAAAAATCATCTTTAGAAAACTGATTACAACTACCATATTTTCACTAAAGGAACATCTTGTAAAGAAGTCCATAGATCCCCCTCCCCCCCAAAAAGAAAGAAAAAAAATATATATGAAGCAATCGGAAGGTGATAATGTTCTTCACAGAGATAGGGGAAAATGAAATTTCTTTTCCTTTTCTCTTGAATAAGAATTTTAAAATAGTTCTTAAAGTACAGTAATACACACAATTTCTTTGTAGAAGTATAAGGGGGTTTTGAATGAATACGAAGCACTGTGCCTCTCTTTGGTTTTATCAGGCTCTTCTAATGAAGTGAACATATGGTACATTTAGCGTAGTAATACACCACCTTACATCACTTGTATTTATCAATAATTGAAAGAAAAATATGAGTATTACTTTGCCTTCATATCTATAAGCCTCAAGCCTACTCGAATGATAAAATAAAAACAAAGAGTTTTATATATGTGTACTTGAAAATTGTTATTTTAAATAACTCTCAGTTTCTGTGCATACAGCTTTGAAATTTGGACTACATATAAGGACATGAGTTAAAAAAACTCTTCTTATCCAAACTTTGAAAATCGTGTTTCGTCTATCAAACTATTCTGTTGGTAAACCTGTAACTGAAAAACACTACAACACGAAAAAAAAAATAACTACTTTTATTCTGTAATTCTGGGGTTGTAAAATTTTTGTTTATAATGAAAACCGATGGACCAGTTAGAGGTTTTTTGCGACTTTCTAAAATTTGACTTTCTAGATAAGGCGAGTTTTGAAACTCACGTCCTGAAATCACGTCCTTTATATGTACATATAAAGGATCTTGCCATATCTTATTATGCTATTGAAGACAACAATTTAAAAATTCTTTTTTTCTCATATTTCAGCGAAAACTACATGCATATATCATTTAAAGTGATTGTAATTCATTGAAATATTTTCTCTATACTTCCTAACTTATTACTTTTTACAAATACACAAAGCGAAACGAAACTTTAAATATAGTTAAAGCATCAAATTATAATTTATCATCGAAAACCCATGCTTTCTTCCCTTCAATATATGGCTATTAGATATAATTCCATGCCCAAATCTTCATCAATCTCGAATCAAGAAAATATAAATTCATCATTTCCGCTTACTGCGCCATCAATCATCTTTATTGATTTTTTTTTCAGCCTAAACGAAAATAATTAAAATTTTAGCAGTTTTAATTAATTTTTTGCATTATCAGGCATTTTTTAAGTAGGAGAATATAATTGTGAACTGGATTTTGTATGCAGAAAATTCATAATTCAACTTAAGAGTGGCAGAATGTATATTATGTCACCTTTATTAATCAAAAACGTGTTTAATTTTTGAGATGAAGGTGTTATGAGGGCCTAAATCTAAGGTTCTAACATGTGCTAAATCTAAAGTTCCAAGATTTTAATTATTCTTACAGATGTGAGACATTATTTTCTATATTCAATGTTTTTATATTTAATAAATTAAATAGTATAAATAATTTTTAATGTATTACAAATAATTGTTACCATAATTTCCGATGTACAGGGTGGTTATAAAATAAGTATCCCTATTTGGAGCTGTCTGTAGCTTGAAGGGATAACCCGAATGAAACCAAAATCGGTTGGACAATAAAAAAGATAGTTACAATAATCGGCAACAGATGGCGCTACAGGCCCTGTCGGTGTAAACGCCGTTGTAATCATTAGTAAAATCAAAACGTGGTCATTTCTGACATTAATATAGTACGACATGGCTCTGATATCGCGCTTTGATTTTAAAACTATTCTACGTTAACAGTTCAAACAGTGCAGCTGCTTTACATAAATTTAGGCGTGTGAAAGGAATGCGTAAAGGAAAAGCTCCTTTGACACCGTGTGCAGTGAGAAGAAAGGTAAAAAAATTCGAGAAGACTGGATCGTTTACTGTAAAATGTGGAAGAGGGAAGAAATCATTACCTCTCCGTACTTAAGAAGAAATTGCTAATGCAATTGTGGAGCCATCAGGGACTCCGAAAGCCGGTCCTAGTGTACGTAGAGTTGCCCGAAATTTGGATATTCCATATGCTACTGTTCGGAAAGTCTTACGAAAGGTAATCATATTTTATCCGTATAAAATTAGTTGTCATCAACAATTGTTACCAGGTGACGCGCAGAAGAGACTGGATTCTGGATTGTGTCTTGCAGCACAATGGTCATGTGGAACCTGAACTTGATCGGCACGTCCATGCGAAATCTTAACCCCATTCACTGTGAAAATTTCTAATAAATTAGGTATGCCATCCGGTTTTGTGCCTTAATTCTTTGTTCTTGTATTGCACATTACATTTTAAACACAAAAGCGCCATCTGTCGGCAGTTATTAATTATTTTTTTATTGTTCCAGTCTTCTTCCCCCTTCTCAAATAGTATGTGTACAAATTTTGGCTTCATTCGGGTTATTTTTTCAAGTTACAGACAGCGCAAAATAGGGATACTTATTTTATAACAACCCGGTATAATCCGCAGATCGAACAATCAATCAACAACCCAGAAATTTTTTTTTAAAGAAATGTAATTTATTAAATTGCCGTAAATATTTGTCTTCAATCACTAAATAAGATGTCTGGGTCCGGAAAAAAAAATGTTTGATCCGCGGATTATACGTCGAAGATTACGATAATATGTTTTTCTAAGATAGTATATAATGCCAGTTTTTGACATTTGAAACATATTCTACCTAGAAGAAAATAAATCGAAACAAATTTCAACAAATAACTTTCATTTCCATTTTCCTGAAAGGTTTTTTGTAAGTTTTTTTTATATGTGGATTGCAAATTTTCATTTTATTTCAATGACTTCTGCAGAGATTGGTAGTAATCTTTCGATGATGGTTTGGTAGCTTTTTATATTCATTTCGATTAGTTTTTATTTATCTAAAAGTAAGTTTCATAGTTTTGCAAAGTTAAACTAAGACAATTACGAATAATGAGCTTCCAAACACCTGATCTTTAAATAAGGCACGACACAGTGATTTCTTAAATCTGCTACGCCTCCTATAACTGGCGAAACGTTTTAGATACAGATTTGAATTTAGTTCCTAGATGTAGTAAAACGGATATGTCCTACCAGATGGACTATTTGGAAACAACTCTTAATGGTAAATTTTTGAATTAAAGACCATTTCGCGAAAAATGAAATCAAAATATCTCGAATGGCTTGAGATACTTTTGTTCATACCAGCTATTGTTTATCGCATCCGCGTATTAACCAACTTAACTGATTTGCCCGTACGGTCGTACGGGCAAGAAGAGTTTGCTTGATCTATGACTTAAAGCTTTTTAACATCACTAAATTTTTTAAATACAATTTCATGCTATTTAATGGCAGAAATATTTAGGCTAAATATTATGAATATTTTAGCTTAAAAAATGTGGTGTTTATCCCATATTTTCAATTCATTGTGCATAAAAAAAGAATCAGTTATATGGTTAAATATATGTGCTTTTTTTTGGTGTGTGTGTGTGTGTGTGGGGGGGGGGGTAAATCGATGATCTTGTTTTTGAATGGACTTTTGGTCGTACCTCCCAGGACTTCTGAGATATAATATTTAATTCCTGAAATCACCACTAGGGCTCTACCAGGTACATTTGTGCAAAACAAAGCAAACACCCCCGACTAACTTTGCCACTAATTATGATAGAAGCAAAGATTATATATCCAAATTATTGGAAATAAAGTCTAATTTTAATTTATGTAATAACATTTTGTTAGGGGGTCATCTATATAGAAAAATGAGCACATAAATTGTTTTTCCAATGACAACTCTCAATTTTGACAATATATTTTAAATCTTTGGTTCAAACTATGCCTAGAAAAGAAATTTGAAACAATTTGGATCATAAGTTTTTGAATTATAAACATTCAAATTACATTTTCAAATTTTTATTGATAGCGACTGAAATTATAATCCTTTTGTGACAATTCTTTGTGTGGTTATAATGCTGAGAAACTCAATCATAAATCATTTAATTTGTAATTAAAAAAATTATAATATGAATTATAGATTATGAAATTAATATTAAAAAAAATGTATGCATAAATTGCAAACTAGATGGTTATGAAATTAAGAAAAAACTAATTCCTTATTAAAAATTATAATTATTAGATTCCATTTTTTAAATATTATATGAATCTGTCAGTAATATTTAAGTATTCTCATAGTCTCTCTTCCCAATATTAAATAAAATATTCTTGTATATAAAAGAAATATATCAAAACACCCAAAATAACAGTATTGAACACACCATAAAAAGTAGTACATATAATTGATTTTATGATTATTTAAAACCAGAATTTAATGAACACATACTAAATAAACAAACTAATTGTTTTCAAAACAATTTAACAGTTAGGATATTAAAAATACATAAAATATTTGAGAGCATTGCTATTTTTTAAAAATCAATTATTGTAATTCTCACAAGATCAATATTTCGATTATTTTAGATACATGGTTTTTAATAATAAATGTCAGGGAATTACAGTTATCATATTACTGAGACTGCGAGGGATTTAGAAAAGTAATAAAAAAAATCTAAAAAAAAAAAAATTATATATTTTGTAACATTAGTGCATAAATTAATATATTCTCCATCGTTTACAACAGTTTAATACCCGAAACTACTTGATATATTACTAATAATGATACCTGTTGATTATATATATATATATATATATATATATATATATATATATATATATATATATATATAGGGTTGTTATAATTAAAGTTCGCCTATTCAGAAGGCTCTAGAGTCGTTTCTATGGCTCTAAACGAATCAGAATTTCCCTAGTACGTAGTTGAAGAGATGCGCTCTGCGAAAATCGAAAAAAAAATTAGTTAAAAATTTTGTCAGTAGGTGGCGCTGGGCCAATATTTAAGCCGACATTTGCAGATTCCTTTATTTTCTGGGGATTTTTGAAAGATTCTGTATCTAAAGACAGATGTCAGACAATTTCTGATCTGAAAGACTGTATTAGACTTCACATTCGATCAATCTAACAGGACAATTTACGCAATGTTGTAGAAAGCACAATTCTTAGAATGGAATGCATTATTAAAAATGGCTGAGGATTCATTGAGCATGCGTAATGTTATTCTTCGTTATTTCCTCATTGCCGAGCGACATGTTTTATTTTTGTTGATGCAGATTACATCACATGAAATGATATTCATTTTTCTGCACTGTTTGGAGTCATAGGTCAGGCTCTAGATCTGTCTTATTAGGTGAACCTAATTAAAACAATTCGCAGTTCGTCGAAGCTTGTTGAAACTTTTAAATTTCTGTGTTTCGTCTGGATTGACTGATATTGATATAATGAATCTGCACACATCACCTTAAATATTGGCGCAGCGCCACCTAGTGACAAAAATTTTGACTAATTTTTTTTTCGATTTTCGCAGAGCGCATCTCTTCAACTACGTACTAGTGAAATTTCGTTTCGTTTGGAGCCATAGAACCGGCTCTAGAGCCTTCTGAATAGGCGAACTTTAATTTTAACAACCCTGTATATATATATATTAATTTATGAAAATAGGATTTTAACCATGTAGTTTTAAAAAGGAAAACAAATGTGATTAAAATGCAATTAAAATGAATGATATTAACTATCTAATTAAAATAACTGACATACTGTTTTTTATTTCAACAAAATAAACGTGACATTTTTTGAATTTATGAGTTTATTGAATTCTTAAAAGTAAATTAAAGATATTTATTACTTTTATAACATATTTTTTTTACGAAATCAATAGAAATCGTTATTAAAAAAAAGCACAAAAATTAATAATTTCTTACCTATTTTTATTGACATTATCGTCGGTAATTCCATTGTACTAATCCAAATAAGTAAGAAGATTTCGAAGTTCGAATATCCGAATCCAGTACAATGACATTGACGAGCTCATAATAACTACGCCACTGCCATTGTATATTTTAGGACCAATATTTCATGTAAAATGTCTCCTGATCGAATTCCTGTATAGTTTTTGTAAATTATCTAATTCCATAAAACACCGGAACCATGCACCTTCATAACAACAAACACAGCTACAATTTATTCTAGAGCAGTCCCCAATATTTGAAAGAATATACGCACTAATCCTATTCTGATAGAAGCAGACGATTTTTTCAATTCAAGAGAAGGTAAAATTTTATTTCGTTTATTTGGTCTCGTTCCTGAAGTTAATGCTTATTATTTTTAATGGAATATCAATAACTAAAATTTTCAGTTCGAATATTTTTTCATGCATTTCATTTTTGCTTTCAGTTAGTTTCAAAATACAGTGAAACTTCATTTTACAGAAGTCCCTGTTTCACAAAGTTTTTTATTTAACACTAGAACCGCGGGAAAATTCATTCAAATTTTATAAAAAAATTTCTCACCGGAATTTTCATTTTAAACTGTTTAAATTATTTATTGAAAACATTTCTGCTCAGCATATATTTAGCTTATTTTATTAAGATTTTTCTGGCTCGATTCGACATCTCTCCATGAGATACGGGTCAAAATGACCCGTATCCGCGGTTCTAGTGTTAACAAAGTTTCCTATTGAACATTGACTTACAACGCTATTAACATAGAAATTAATATCCGTATTACCAGAAATATATTCTATTTGACACAGTTTATTGCACTTCCGTGCGTATATAATATTCAAAAAGAGAGGTTGTTATTCAGATGGATGGATGAATTTATTTCAGGAGATGTGGACTCTATTTCAGCTGAAAATAAATTATTTATTTTATTAATCTTTTGGAATCAAACGAAGAATTGCGAAAAATTTTCGATGCGCTAAGGGGATCCCAGCAGTGTTGAATTCAGACACTTTTCTCCGGGAGGGACTTTCGTGGCTCCGTGGGGGATACAATAGAGTTCCGGGGAGGGGGAATTACACTTTTTTCCATTGAAAACACAAAATCTCAAAGTTTCCGGTGGGGACATTTGATAGTTCAGAGGGGGGATGCCCCCCCAGGCCACCCCCTGAATTTAACACTGGATCCCAGTTTCACGAAAATGTTATACGTGCATTGTTTGGATACTTAAAAAAGTGCGAAAGATTTTATGAACAGTGTATTTTTAAAAGAGATCCGCACAAACTAATTTTATTTATATAATATATGTGTTTTGCAAATACAGTCGGCTCTCGTTAATTCTAAAACTGATAAATCGAATTTTCGCTTAATTCGAACTAAACATGTTGTCTCGAAATTTTCAATAGCAAATTAACGTTAAAAGTTTTCATTTATTCAAACTCATTTTTTCTCGATTTCGTTTAATTCGAATTAACGATAATTTCGATTTTTCATTTTTCCTTACTTTCTCACGTATTTCAGATCCTTGAAATAACTTTCTTTCTTTTATTTTTCTCAGAATAGTTCTGAACTAGCATATATATAATCCCATGCATCTTAGTGCCCCGTCTGTCCACCAATGAAACTTCCAACTCTTCTTCTATTTTCCTCGTTCCCATTCCCTTAATTCGTTTATGTATTTCTATCTTTTAATTTAATATTAAATCATATTCTGATGATATAACCGAAATAACTTTATAAAATTCTATAACATTAATTCTTTTGTAATAGTACCCCTTTAAATATGTTTTCCAATCATACTTTCTATAATTAGAACTCTGGATAATTCGAACATTTCTTGTGGTCCCCACGAATTCGAATTAACGAGAGCCGACTGTATTTTGCATATTTTGTTTTATATTCAGGAAATATTAAATTAATTCAAAAAATCAGAAATGCATAGCAACATTTATTTTTAAAGATTCACTTAAATTAGTTTTAAACATTAACAGAAAAGGAAAATGTCATTGAAAGTATAAAAAGATTTTATTTATTATAATAAAATATAATATAAAATCAATAAGAACCAAACTCCCAAATACAATAAGACATCCTGTCAAAAATATTTTTCTTCATTTTTAAAGATTTTTGAAATTTACACCGTGATTTTACAATATGATGGAGTTTTTTTTCCCACATATGTTACGTGACGTACGTTACATGTAGTGAAATAACAGTGACGTTACAATTTCATTTAAATTGCCAGAAACATGTTTTTGAAGTAAATAACATGTTTTGAAGAATTTTTGTAATCTTTTAGTTTTCTAAGGAAGTCACATCTCAGTCACAATGTGACGTCACTCAGTGGTGGTTTATTGATCACAGATGTAATGTGACCACAGTGACTCACAGTGACGTCACAATGGCGTCGCTGTGACCATGCATGCTATGAGGGTTGGGTCCCACATAGCATGGATGGTCACATCACATCTGTGACCAAAATGCCACCACTCTGTGACGTCGCATTGTGACTTAGATGTGAACATCTTAGAAAACTTAAAATAATTTCAAAAAGTCTCTAAAACATGACATTTAATGTAAAATTGGGTTTTTGTTTTGGTAATATAAAAAAATACGTCACTGTGATCCGTCGTCACAAATATGTGACATATCACCACCACATTTTAAAATCGCAATGTGACAAAACATGAACTTAAAAAACTTTTGAATCAATTCTTGAAGCAATTTTTAGCTGATATATCAAATAAAAATTGAGTTCAAAAGAATTATTGTGGCGCTGACTTGGTGAAAATGATTCCAGTCTGTATCACAATAATTAATATTGAACTTAACTTGTACGGCAAAAATCTTCTTGCAATTTTTGTTTTAGTATGTTGTTAAGTATGATTTTAAAAAGTTATTTTACAAGATTTTTTTTCCTACAGAAAATTAATATGAAAAAAATTACAGATTGACAAAGAAAAACTTTTCATTCTCTATAACACTTTTTTTTTATTTTTTAAAGAAGATATGTATTTACTACGTTTGATAACTTTACTTAAAAAATATAATATCACCATTAAATCTACCTTTATACATTTAAAAAATTTAAACTATGTTTTATCTAATAAACTCTAATTGTTAATATTATTTACAAGAAAAAAAAAAGGTTTATGAATAATTTTTTACTTTGTTTTGAAACTAACAAAAGTAAAAGATAAATTACCAAATTCATTAATTAAATAATAAATAAAAAAGTTTAGCTAGAGACACTCTTATTAAATTATTGTGTATTTAACTTCCAAATCTGTTGTTTAAGAAATGAAATAAACGGTCATGCGCATTAAAAAATTCATCATCGTCTGCAGACGACTTTTTACCGGAGAATAAAATAAAGTTCTAAGGTGCCAAAAATAAGTTTGCTGGAGAGCATATGGCAGTTATGTGCGCGTATTAAAACGGATTCAAAAATTTAAACAAGAAAATCCTCAAGAGCAATTTTTAGCTGATATATCAAGCAAAAAATGAGTTCAAGAGAATTATTGTGGCGCTGGCTTGGTGAAAATGATTCCAGTCTGTGTCACAATAATTAATATTGAACTTAACAAGATCGGCAAAAAGCAATTTGGATAGAAAAACGTCAAAAAAACATAGGTATGATTTTTTTTTCTTTTTGCTGTCTGCTTTATCATTATTGTTATTAATAGAAAGATTTTAGTTAGCTTTTCAAAAACATTATTTATTTTGTTTATATAGAAAACTTCACCATCAATAATTTGGATCAGGTTATTAAAATTAGTGATTTTAATTGCATTTTAATCTAATTTGTTTCTTTATTTAGACTATCTGGTTAAAACAAAATGTTTCCATAAATATAGCAGCATATGGAAGAGTATTATAATCAATCGTTTATACAATTACTAAACATTTTATGCTAATTAAAATATTTAATATAGAATTCCATTTTTTAAATAAAATTATTTGTAAACATACTTTTAAAATTTTTGCATCAAGGAATGTTATGAAACATAGCATAGTTTTATTTTTTTTAAATTGCATCTGCTCTGAAGAGAAATTTTTTAAGAAATAGGGTAACAAAAAGAACTATTGAAAGAGATCGTGAATATGCTATAATAATAATAATAATTGTTTAATGTATTTTTCAACCTAACAAATATTATAAAATTTATAAAAGAAGTAATAATAGTGCGTGAAAACGTCTCAGTTGATAAACATTCTTCTTGGAATATTTTCAAAGTATAACAACTATAAATCTGAATGAAAATTTAGAAGTTAATCAATCAATAAGAGTTAAAATATGACTGTGCTTTAGAAATAGCACTAAATTTTAAAATATGTATTATATGCACTATTAATATACATCATGATTAAAATGGCTTTCTTATTTATAATTACCGTCTAATCTTATAATAAAATATTAATAATTTTATTTAACGTGTATATGGTTTTATTTTAAATTTATGGTCGGAAGTTTCATAGGGTAGGTATGCTAGCAATAGACAACCTTCCAGAAATGGACCCTCTTTCATGTTTTTTGGTTCATAAAACAATAACTAATAAATATTTTGCTTTAATTATTTTTTCATTATTTCCATTAGCATGTATTACAGTCCGGGCTATTTTTGACAACTTTTAATTAAACCAATCAGGAAGCAGAAAATAATGTTTCAAAGTTCCACTGTTTTTCAGTGAAAATCTTAATGAATATGCTAGGAGCTGCCTTTATTTAATAAATTTTGGTATTCTATATTTTCTTACAAAATTTGAATGTTTTCGTTTGAATAGTAATAGCAAATTTTGAATTTTATATCCTAATGACCATTTAAAAATGTCCTTTATTTTTAAGGTTTTAAGAGAGGTGTTCATTATTGGGATAGTTAATTAGTCATTTTCCAATAATGAACACCCAATGTAGACAGTTTCAGTAATGTTTATAGTGCATGAAATATTTTTACATAACTTAAAACCTAAATAATCAAATTTTGTATTTAAATTTTACATGCCAAAATGGACACAAAAACAAAATTATTATTTAATGTATATATTTTCATAAATAAAGATGTAATTTTGGCAATCAATTATTAAAGTTATTTAATCAATAAGCTTTTTTAAATATGTTTTTTACTGCAGGTGAACTTTGATGTAAAATTACCCCTTCTAAATACCTGCAACATGCCCAAAAGTCACTTACTTTTACAGTGAGCTGAAAAATAAGATTATATTTATTGTTACTATCTTACAAAATAGCAATTGTTTCCAAAATATAATTTTTAGAATTCTCAACATACTTGTATTATTGGTATGAGTTATATTTGTTTTCATACCAAAGTTACGTTTATCAATGGACTAGTTTCAGATCTTTGTTAGTAAAATGTAAATTTAAGCTTTGTAAATTTTGTAAAATTAAAAAGCTAGAGATAGCTAGGAATAGATAGTTGCAAAAGTAAGGTTGTATATTTTATAATTTTTTTATTTGTATACTGACAATATTGATGAGAAGTGTGTCATTTTCTGCTTATCAAAAGTATAACAAATATCCATAATTTATTATTTTTATGTTTGAATTAATTTTTTTACGTGTCTAAAACAACATTCGAGCATTTCCAGTTTCAAAATTAAATTGCCTTTAAAATAGTTGTTTGATTTAAAAACTGTGTCAACACATTTATCATATATGTTTCTACACCCTTTAAGTGCCCTGACCGTGTTTTTCAGTCACATAATTATAGAATTTAAGGCGGAACACTAGCCACAGAAAAAGACCCGGATGATAATGTAAAGTCTATGGGAGCGCTCTTTTCAAATATGTCGCTCAAATTTTAATACTTTTACATGAATTTTTTTTATAGGATAGCTGAGGACGATCCACAACCAGTCTAGCTTTTACTTTTTCAATTTTGGTTTCGGATTAAAAAAAACTTTTAATTTGAAAACCGGTTTAAACCGGTTCTGAAATTGAAACCATCATAATATAAAAAATATATAAGCAAAATCCAAAAAGTAAAAACTAGGCCGGTTGTAGATCGTCCTCAGCTATCCTATGAAGAAAAAAACATACAAAAATATTAAAATTTGAGCGAGATATTTAAAAAGAACATACCCATAGACTTAACATTATCATCCGGGTCTTTTTAGTGACTATTGTGGAGCCTTACGGGCTGATTTAATACAAAATTTATATCAATGTCTTTTTTTTGCCGTGAATAAAAAATCACATTTGCAGTGAATAAAATAATCAGTGACGATAGTGACAAGATTGTGAAGACACTTTGTGACGTTTTTGTGAATATTTTGTAATCTGTGACGATTTTGCTACTAATTTTGTGATGGTGGCTACATTGCCAGTGTTGTAATGTTACACTGAGACACAATTATACAGTTATGAACATTGATATATAGTGTAAAATCATTTACATCTTTTACAAAACTTTACTATATTTTAACGATATATCTCAATTAAAACTTGAGAGCTGCTATAAAAAGAAAGTTTCTGCATCAAACTGCAATGCTATACAGACTTTATCAAAACAAAATATGTTTTGATTGCTTATATTTAATGAATTATTAAATATTCACGAAAAAATCTGAAGGCCGCTTAAAAGGTTAAACAGAAATGTTTCTTTCATAATTTTAATGCTTTTTAAAAAACAAATAGCTAAATTTCAAATAATTGTGATATATCGAATATTCAATTGTCTTAAATATTTCCATTTATTGCAACAGAGAAAAAATATGTAACAAAGATTAAAATCTGTATGGCATTGCAGTTTGATTCAGTAACTTTCTTTCGGTGCTTTCTTTTCATAGCAGCTTTCAAGCTTGAATTGAGATATATTGCCAAATTATAATAAAGTTTTGTAAAAAGATGTAAATGATTTTACACTATATATCAATGTTCATAACTGTATAATTGTGTCCCAGTGTAACATTACAGCACTGGCAATGTAGCCACCGTCACAAAATTAGTAACAAAATCGTCCAGGTCACAAAATATTCACAAAAATGTCACAAAGTGTCTTCACAATCTTGTCACTATCGTTACAGAATAGTCACAGTTTCAAAGACAATTTTGTCACAAATGACACATTTTTCACATTTTGGTCACACCGTGACTTCACAAAGTGGTCACAATGTGACGTCACAAACGAGCTCTAAAACGGCCATAACGACTTCACATTTTAGTCACTGTGACTTCACATCGACGTCACGCGACATCACATCGACGGTCACAAAGTCACAATGTGACTTCACAACGACGTCACTGTGACGTCACCATGTCTTGCGGGGTACTTCCCGTAAGGTATGGTGACGTCACTGCGACGTCGTTATGAAGTCACACTGTGACTTTGTGACCATCGATTGTCGATGTGATGTCACGTGACGTTGATGTGAAGTCACAGTGACTAAAATGTGAAGTCGTTATGGCCGCTTTAGAGCTCGTTTGTGACGTCACATTGTGAAGTCATGGTATGACAAATTTGTGAAAAATGTGTCATCTGTCACTACTTTGACATTAACATCGTGACGAAACTGTGACAAAAGCGACGTTGTGACAAAAGTGTTTTTTAAAGTAAATAACATGTTTTGAAGAATTTTTGTAATTTTCTAAAGATTTTTAAGAAAGTCACATCTCAGTCACAATGTGACGTCACTGAGTGGTGGCATTTTGGTCACAGACCTGATGTGATCACCGTGACTCACAGTGTCGTCATTGTGACGTCACTGTGACCATGCATACTATGAGGGTTCTATTTAAGAAAACAGAGTTTGGGTTTGTTTTGATATGTAGATGTTAATATAGAGGAGACCGGGGTTAGTTGTGCCAGGGGCAAGTTGTGCCATGGAGCTTCCTGACTCAGCTAATAGTTTATAGCGCCTGTCGCGTCATGTGCGTGAAGAAGTTGATTGTCTTAATGTGCTGTGCATTTTTTTAAGAATAGCGTCGCGTTGTTTTCGAGACAAAAATATTTATCTTGTTTTCTATCTTAAAAGTAAATTTTGCGACCTACATTTAAATCGTCATTGCCACTAGCGACACTGAGGTATATAAACTTCCCTAACATTATTTAAATGCTTATATTTTGTGCTCTTATTCTATGCATTTCATTTGTTAATCATTCCAATATATCAAAAACTAATGGATAAAGTTCAAAATGGCGTAACACGGGGCTAGTTGTGACGAAGTCTAAGTGGCACGTTGTGACAGTGTCACTGCTTACCCCAGCATAATTTTTAATGAAAATTTTTAAATTTCATGAAAAATTTTAAATTTTCATTTCATTTGAAATTACAAGAGGCGTACTGAAAGAGCTATCTATCGGAGATGAGAGCGTTAAAGACCAGAATGACAATGATACAAAACTTAGTAAATATGTAACTGTTAATAAACCAAGCACTTCAGCAATATCTTTAATCAACGATGGTAAGATTGCAGAACCGTCTTCAGAAGTAAGAAATATCACTGAATGAGATAATTCTATGACAACTGATAATAGAAATGTGTCAGTGGTAAGTTTTAGAGAAATAAGACAAATTCCTAAAGCAGCACCTCAAAAAGACAAGCAATCTATTCGTAAATGTTTGAAATCTGCCATTGTAACACGCACACCTGTAAAAGAGAAAATTCGAGCAGTACAAAAAGCAAAAGAAGGCAGAAAACTAATTGAAGAAGAAAAAGCAAAAATGAAACTGTATGGAAACGTCAAGCAGTGCATAAAAAATTGCACCGAGGTAATTAAATAAAAGAGGGAAGCAAGTATTGGATAGCTCTGAAGATGACGAAAATTGCTTATGTCTATTTTGTTTGGAGCAATACAAACTTTCTAGACCCGGAGAAGACTGGATGCAATGCATAACATGAAAAAAATGGGTGCATGTCAAATGTACCAAAAATGAACCTTATTATATTTGTATTAACTGCAAATCAGACGCTGAAACAAGCGATGAAAATTAATGATTAAAAATATAAAATATAGGCCTACAGGTTGTAGTAGACACTTCAAGTCAAAGATCAATATGTCCAAAGATTAGTGTTAGCTTACTTTTTATTTCTTTCCTGATTAAGGCAAGATTTTTTTTTTATTGTTAAGTGTCTCTAAAAGTATCTTTTATAAAGGATTAAGAGTTTACAAGTGTTAACAATTTAACTATTTTATTTTCATCTGATTTATAATATTATTCAAACATGAAACTGTTTTATTGTGTTAAGAACGTTATAAATGAATAAGTTTTTCAGTCTTGATTTAACATATCCCATTTATTCGCCTTTCTTACATAATTTGTATATGTTACAATGTACTTGTATGTGTCATTTATGTGTCACAATGTGCCCCAAGCACGTCACAACTAGCCCCGCACCGGGGGTTAGTAATGACAAATTTCGAGGTTACGCAGAATTCATTTTGTGTTATGAAAAACGTTAATAATGTTAATAGTAGTTTTATAAATATGTTACGCAAGACTTACTATAATGTTATGATACACTAAAAGTTTCGCTTCAGTTCAAATCTTACGACTAATATACAAAATGTTGAAAATGTCACTACTAGCCCCGGTCTCCCCTACAGTTTTCTAATGAAATTTTATATACATCATTTAACCCCTTGAAGGGCACCGGTATAGTATATATACCAGTTAATTTTAATTCCCATATGCCCCATTGGCACCGGAATTTTAGTATTAAGATTTGCTTTTTACAATGTACGCGAAAACCAGCGTTTACTTTCTATCATATAAATTTGTTTGTGAATCCCGGTGTCAATTAATCATTTGAACATTTTAGGAACAGAAGTGCTTTGCCCCTCAAGGGGTTAAAAGTAGACGTTATTTCCAATCGTTTGGCACCAGTTACTTTTTTCTACAATAACTTTAGAGTTAGTAAGGGGGTGTTTACTTTTTTACATCGACTGTACCTCATCGTGCAGTCATACCCATTTAACTATATCTTGATACTTTTTTCATACTCTATAGCTAACTGTGTAAGCAAACTATTTGAGATGAAACAGATGGTAGGATTTGCCTTGTACATCCTTAACTTTGAAATATATCACAAATGTTAAATTTTTTGAGGGACTACAGTCTTTTAATGGTATTTTGTTATACTACAATGCATAATAGATAAAATTGCTAGAAAGTAACAATTATCTTTAAATTAATGGATACTTTTCTAACAAACCAGAAACATTTTACAGACGATTAGAAGAAAATAATGAGCAAGGAGTTTATTGGTTACAAAGAAGATTTAAAACGACGGAAAACTATCTTAATGTTATAACAAGTTTCAGTTGAATTTCGACAAAATGGATTGGATTGATTCAAGAAGAAAATGTTAAAGCTAAATTCTGATTTTAACCCATTAATGCCCAAATTATTTTCTTTATTAAAAATGAAATTTCTGGTTTCCTACCACTTTTAAAAGAAGAATAACTTTTATCTTAATTTATTGAGGAATTTGCCTCGTGAAAAATATTGTTTATTTATCTTTTTATTTACTGGTGTGAAAAGTGCTTTCTTGCCTTTTTTATAATCGTCCCTAAAAAGGGACGCTAGGCACTAATGGGTTAAAGGTTTCTCTTTCCAAAAATTCAACAGTAATTTCTTTTTTAGTCTTTTATGTCTCACATTATAAATCAGAAATTTGCATTATCTTCGTTAATGCCTGAAAATATCTTAACCCTTTAATTCCCATGCTAGAACACGTTCTAGAAATTATGTAGTTCATTTCACACCAGAAAAATTCAATGGCTAATTTCGTTTTCTTTAAATACGGAATGTTCTGTTATTGATTAAAGCAAATATTGTTGTTTTATTTTTCTGGTGGGAACTGAAATATACGAATTAAAATATCTCGGGCGGTCTCCGGCGGTTTGGGATCCAGAGGGTTAAACAACTTTGTATATTATAACAATTTGATTTTCAGACAGATTTTTAAAATAAAACTGTTTTAATAAATTTGTAGTTAGAGTATTTGATATATATTTACATGTCTAAGTAGATTAATTATTAGAAAATACTGTAATGGAAACCTCACAATTCTTAGAAGAAAAATGTAAATAAATGTATTGTGATTCTTTTTGTCACTGAGAAGAGTTTTCGAATTGCAAATTTTTCGTAAAATATTTTTTAATAAGAGAAAAGCTAAATGCATGTAAATAATCGAAAAATAACCGCAAAAAGTATTTATCTTCGACTGTTTCTTCGTGCTTACTGAATGTAATCCAACAAAGTAATTTGCATGAAAAGTCCCATGTAGTTTAATTAGTAGGCAAATAATAATAATAAAAATGTATTGTATTTCCAGGGTACGTACGAATACCGTTATTCCGAAGTTATACCGTTGTACCGTTATTGCGAAGTACCAGTATTTTTTTTTATTAAAAAATAAATCTACTTCAAACGCGTGAAATTTCGCCTTACTTAACACTAGAACCGCGGATACGGGTCATTTTGACCCGTATCTCATGGAGAGATGTCGAATCGAGCCAGAAAAATCTTAATAAAATAAGCTAAATATATGCTGAGCAGAAATGTTTTCAATAAATAATTTAAACAGTTTAAAATGAAAATTCCGGTGAGAAATTTTTTTATAAAATTTGAATGAATTTTCCCGCGGTTCTAGTGTTAATAAGAAATTTTCCATAAGAAAATGCTGGTACCGAAGAATTTTCCGGTCTGAAAATTCTAGGACCCCGTATGAAATCTGTTTTTCTTTAACCCTTTATCTACCTCATTATGAATTCATGAAAATTTTACATTCTAAAAAATTTTACGCAGATTGTTTGAATTAAATTAAAAGATTTTCATAATTATTTAATAAATTTTTGAAGAATTTTAGAAGGATTGAAGGATTTAGAAGGATTAATTAATTTTGAATTTACAGGATTTTTGTGCGATATTTATAACCCCACTCAAATCTTTTATTTTAAATTGTTTTTTTAGTATTTTGTAGAATTATAAAATGCACAAATCTGATGTTTTTACGATATAAAAATAGAAATATTTCCGAATTGAAAAATCCCCCCCCCCTCCCTCAGCACCAAGAAAGCTGAAAAGATAAAAAGCAAAAGAAATCACCCTTTAAAAAATATTTTTGTTTTGTGTAACCAATAATGCTTTTGGAACAAAATAAAGTAATGTATCTGTTATTCATTCTAAACTGCATTACAACTAATTGACGTATAAAAAGAATTTTATAATAAGAATTTTTATGGTACTTATAAGTACCGTCTGTAGATAAAGGGTTAACGAGACTTAAAGCTCCCGTTGAGTCATAATGGGTTAAAATATCGAGGACATCCTTTAAGACCGTTAACTTTATAAAAGTCCTAAAAAATAATAAATTCTCGTATCGGAGTTCGGTTTTCACCATATGACTTATCTCAAAGTCAGTTTTCTTTTAGCATTAGATAAAGTAGTTAAAAATGTAAAGAGGTACAAAAGTAAGCTCAAATAAATAAATAAATAAATAAATATAGACTTTCTGAATAATTAAAACCATTGAAACATATGATATTGAACATAAACATTGAAATAAATATAAATTTTTGAATGAATTTCCGATATAGCGGAAAAATCAATTACAAAAACAAGAATATAAATACGTATTAAGGCTTTTATAATAGAATGATTTCATCAGGAACAACATTCTCATATAAAAGAAAAAATAATCGATTTCTATTGAAAATTCATAGCGTAAAGCTAAAAAAAATTATTTCATCTGCCCTATCGACTATGTATGTCAGAAAACCCCAAGAACATCTTTGAAAAGTCACTCAAAGATAATCAATCAATCAACACAATTCATGAAATTTAATTAATAACAGCTTACTCTGTAACATTAAATTGCAAAATTACTTAGCAATAGCACGTATTTAAATTATTTAATTTACACCAACGGTTAAAGTTAATTTAACAGTTAAGATATATGTCTACGGTCACAGTTAACGAAATATAATCAATTGATTGTTGCATTAATTCATAGCTGCCAACTTTTACGCATTTTTCTTACCACAAAAATTTTATAGTAAATATTATCTTATTTAATCGTCGAAATCTTAAGATTAAAAAAATGGAAAATCTCTGTACAATTTTAGTGGTAGCAAAAATGCGTAAAAGTTGGCAGCTATGATTAATTCATGCGAAAGTAAAATTATTTTTTCCAATAATAAAATTACATAAAATACTAATAATACTCCAAATAAATTTTAATATTTATTATGCATATTATTTAAACCACTTTTTAAATCTGAATAATATGTGTAAAATTTTTAAGTTTACATAACCTTACAAATTTACATAGATAAAAATAAAACTCTTGTATTTCCATCTATTGTAATAATATCTCTTCCTAGTTCATAGAACAAACTGATAAATTATTTTGAACTGACATCAATTATGCATGTGTAACATTGCAATATCTAAGGATTTAAATTATTACATTAGTAGCTTGCTGATATATTCGAATTTATATGTATATTAATTAAATTTAAAATGTAAAATTTTATTTTACGTAACAAACTATTTTAGATGAACGTTTGTAAAAATGAACAGTTTTTCAGTGTAGCAACGCACACAGTATTACTGATATTTTTACCCCTCTCTCTTCCAAAAGAAAAAAAATAATAAAAAAAATTATAAACATTCAGAACTTATTACTAGAAATAGAAAATATCTAAAACGACAATATTATTATACATAAAAATCTATTGTCCTAAAACCGAAATAACAAAATGACCATACAAAAAGTAATTTTATAAGTGTAAAATTGATTTAACCAAAAAAGATTGATAACCATATTTTATTGCAAGATCCTGAACAAGTTTTAAATTTTACAATTTAAAATAATTTCAACATTATTATTAATTCTGTGTGGGAAGTTAAGTAAAATATTGACATATTCAGATTTATGTAGACATGAATTGTAATGAGTAAATAAAATTATTTTGAATGCAAAATCGTCACTTATCATAAACATCGAATCATAAAGTATTGCATTAACATCGAGAAAAATGGCTTAATTATTTATCGCATCATTATAACTATACTTTACATTTTTATTGTATTTTATTGGTAATAAATAATTTGATTTACTTTTAAAGTAGAAGGCAATAATATCATCAATATATCTATACATTTTACAATCAACAATAAAAGTTTTACGTTCATAATGATATAAGAACAAGTCGGAGCAAATACATGATACGATTTTACCTTGTGGCAAATCAGCTATTTGTTGATATGCAATATCATTAAATAATATACAATTATGATAAAGAATAAATTTAGTTAAAGTTTTAAAATAAGGTAAAGAAATATTATTTATTAAATTAAGATAGTCCTTATATTCTTTGAATAATAAATTAATAGTTCTGTTCTATCAATTTGTACTGCAATATCAATTTTATTCAATAAATCATGAAAGTCAAGTGTTTTGATGTATTTTACGTTCTTTAATTTATTTTATATTATATTCAAATTGAAAACTATTTTTCATGCTCTTTAATGTATCATTATGTTTTATACGATCAAGCATTTTGATTAGAACTGTTAATAGAATTTTACTAGCATTAGAGTAAGGTTATGTCTTAAGCATTATTCTTAATATTACTAGCATTACATCCAATTGTAACTGTACGAAATTAAAAAAAAGTTTTATGGAATTTAGGAATAACTACAATATATGAATAGTTAAAGTTGTAATGTTTAATTTACATTAATTTATAATATTGAGCTATATGTCAATTTTTAACACTAGAACCGCCATTTGGGGACAAAATGACCTCTACCAGATTGATAATACTCGATTCGAACTAGAATTTTCTTCATAAAATATGTTAAATCTAGGCAGCAGAAAAATAGACTAATTAAATATGTTAAATAGTTTAAAATTTAAATTCTGGTGAAAAACACCTTTTATAAAAATTGTATGAAATATCCGGCGGTTCTAGTGTTAATGATAGTATCAAGATTTGTTTTATTAAAATTTGAACTAGTATTTACAGCATTAGATAACAACTGTGAATAATAATATATTTACATTTAATTGCATAGTTGTTTGGGAATTATATATATATATATATATATATATATATATATATATATATATATATATATGTATTTCATGAATTTTTGAAATGTGAATGAACTCATAGTATACCACCCACTTAATAAAGCATTTGTTGAAATCACTGTGGCGATTAAAACTTTTACATCCAAAACTTGGTATTTTCAAATAATATGTACTTTAGACATGTATAACCTACTTAATTCTTAAGGGAAAAAATTACATTTTGCAAATACTTTTTTCACAAATTTTAAAGTTTAGATCTTTATTTTTAAACTATTTTAAAGCTTTTGTTATTCATTTTGAATGAACATTTTCTATTCGTGAATTTTTAATCCACTTAGTGCAGAAGTGTAAGATGTTGGAAAACGGTATTCCAGTTTTAGATACTCTTTTCAGAAAAAAAATAGCCTAAGTTTGTGAAGTTTCAGAGAATTTCCTAAAACACTTCCCAATCTACAACATTTTTAAACAAATGACTCAAAGAGAAGATTTAATGCAATTAACTCATTGTTGTACTTGATAAGTTTGGAACAATATTAAGAAATTTCTATTTGTTGCAAAATGTATCTAACAATATTAATAATATTAATGCAAACAAAATAATTTTATTTTTATGTTTTAATTAATCAGAAGAATAGTATTGCATATTTAATCAATTTTTATATTTTATTCAAGGCTTATTGCTATTTAAATTTTAATGCAAATTATTGAGTTAATGAATGAAGTTTTTTACATCCACTCCAATGATAATTTTATGACGCTACTCCACCTAAACTTCTTGACCGATGACCAGATATTTCAATAAAATGATAGTTGCTAAATCCGGAAGAGTTCGCTCAAAGTGAAACTGACACCCATCGTGTCCTTGAATGATAATTACAGACCATTAGTGATTTAGACGAAGCGTTAAAATGCGAGCGGGACTTAACTTTAACTTCTTTTTATTGCTTATTGATCATTAGTACCATGTATTACTTAACCTTAAACACATGCAGGCTTCAATTACAGATTTGTTTACGCTTTGAACACTAAAAGTGCCATATAATTAGAGTAAAAATGTGTGCGGTTTTCAACTTAACCTTTTATCACAGTTGCTAATTTAAGCTTTTATCACACTTGCTAATTTCGACTTGACTATCATGAATGACTATCATGCCAGATTTTTTGTTTTATTTCATGACAGATATTTTGCGATTAAATAGAATCAAAATTACTATACAAATATATGATAAGATAGTAGCAGGGCTGCCACAGGCGACTATTTTTATAATCCTTTCGCACCAGTATTTTTCTAAAATAAATTTTGAAATATATTTTTTTTTGCAAATGTCAAAGAATCTGTTAAGGATTTCTGTTTAAAGAAAGTGGCGCCTGTTAGAATTAAAAAATAGTCGCCAGTGGCAGCCCTGTAGTAGTTTTTTTTTATTGAAAAAAAATTCAGTTGAAAACATTGCGCAAACCTAGTACTCCCAGTAACTAAATAGCATGTACGGAAAAACCTAAGGGAATTTTGATCCTTTTTAACTTAGTTTGAGCATTCTTACAGCTTAGGATAAAATACTGTCACCTACCGGTGACATTTGGTACTAATAAAAAGGAAGAATGGCAAAAATAATTTAATAACTGACACTGTTTGCTAGTATAGGAATTTAAAAAAAAGAAAAAAAAATAGCAGCCCATTTTACGAATCTCTGTTTTGATACATTAATATTTAACATCTCTAGACCTATATTTGTAACAATATTATTTCAGTTGTAACACTAGAGAATTTTTAAAAGAACGAATGGGATGATGTTTTCTGAATGAAATGCTTATGACAGGTGAAGCTGTTAAGATTTCGCTTCTTGAGTTAAGAAAAAAAAACATTTGAATGACATTCCGAAGAGTTTATGTTTTTATTCATTCATTCACTTACCTCAGTTGTTTATGACTGCATTCATTTCTTTGGTTGGATTAAAAGAAACGAAGCAAAAAACAATTAAGTAAAAATAAAATTTTTAACACGTGTGACGCTAAACTGAGATGAACAGAAGTATCAATTGTGAGATTTTACTGAATGTTTGGGCGTCTAGCCAGAAAGAAATCTCAGTTTTGACAGCCAGGCTTCTAGTAATTTACAGAGATCGCTCACCGTCTTTTAAAATTAAGCAACATGCGACTGTCAAAGAAAAATATGTGCCTAAATGTATAGCCCTTTTTTGTAGCTCTAAAGAAAATGTTTTTGTAAAAATGCAATGTATACCGTTTTTGAATTTAAAGTATTTTTAGATTAGAAAGAAAGGATGATTTTTTTTAAAATATCCATAGTTTTTAAGGTTAAATGTATACAGGTAAGAAGCAAAGAGGAACAAGCTTTAAATTTTTGACGCAATTTTTAAGCTAGAAATATTTGTATAATCCACGAATAATTTGAATATTTTTTTGTATCTTGTTTCCGCCTGTTTAACAAATTACTTAAAAGAAAATCACGTATCCAACGTGACGTATACGCAGCACGTTCCATAGATTTTTTTCATGATCAGTTACCTTCTCGTAAGATTACCTTCTTGTAAGGCATTAAACACTATTCTTCCACACATTTTATATATAATGCAAATTCATTGATGTCTTATTAATGACGCTGCATGATTTTCAGAGTTATGATGTATAGATATGACCGGAAAATGTGGATTTAATGAATTTATAATTTTAAATTGCACCAACACAATCTTTTTGGTATGACACGCATGTCAAGTATCATGGGAAACATTTCATTTTATTTTATCGATGTCACGCCAGAGTACTTGTTGCTCATACAGGGCTTGTGTGCATCAAGGGATTCAGGGAATTTTAGGTGTTTTAGCACCAGAAATTTACTAAAAGACTGGTGGCTAGATCTGTAGAATTAATATTTTCCACTAATTAAGGCAAATATAGCTTTACAAAAATTCTGGTAAAATGTGCTTGAAAGTCCTTGGAGTGTACAAACCCTGTCATATCATAATTATTTTATGCCTGATCCTTATTTTTCTTAATTAATACATGGATTGACCTGAGAAATTAGTACTAAAAAATTGCGCTTTGTAATGTAGTTAATATTAGCGTTATTTACACTGAAAAAAACGGCCTATTTTACTGAGATTGTACTGATAATTGGGACGTCAGCACATTTCACTCTTTTTTAACGGAAAAATTCCCGTAAATTCTAGAAAATTTTTTGTTATTATTCCTGGAATTTACGGGAATTTTTCTGTTAAAAAACAGTAAATTATGCTGGCGTTCCGATTATCAGTACAATCTCCGTAAAATCGTCCATTTTTTCGTCCCACAGTCACCTCTTGAGTGTAAAGGGTTCCTTATTATGAGATTCATTTTAATCAGTGATGCCAGCGCTGGCCAGAAATGGCCGATTTCTACTACTAAATTTTAAAAGTATTTCGGCACTTATTTAATGGCAAAGTTTCTGAGGTTTAATATGTCAAAGAAATCTATTAAAATTTAGTGGTGAAAATCAGTCGTTTGTGAGCCATTTATCAGACAAAACGCAGTTGAGTTCTAAATCTTACTACTAAAAATCGAGTTTTAACGGGAGATCAAAATGAGTTATGTGTTAAATTTGGTTTTAACCCATTCGTGCCCAGCATCTTTTGCGTAAATTTTATTTGGTTGGCACCACTATTTTTAGAAGATTTAAGTTTACTTCATTAATCACGAAAATGCATCATTTAAACAAAATAATTATTGCTTTTCTTTTTTACCGGTGACAAAAACAGTGCTGAATGCACCTTTTGAAGCGTCCCTAAAAAGGGACGCTAGGCACTAATGGGTTAAAAAAAAAAAAAAGAATAAAAACGAGAATTTGAAGCTCTAATGAGATTTTTTTCTTTTGGTATACATAATTATTGTTATATTAAATATTGTTTCTGGTATACAGAAGATTTCCATTAGAACTTTGAAAAAATCAGAGATTTTTCAAATGTTTCCTATAACATCCTTTTATGCGACACAAAGACTTTTAACTTTCTTTTTCTAAATATCTGTATTCCTAAAGCTCTTGTACTCTTTCTGTTAAAAAGACAAGATGTACTTTTTTTTGATTGATTGATTCGTTATTCTTATCGTTTCCTTTTTTATTTCCTTAAACGCGTCACTGTTTTTTCAGCTACTTGATTAAGAAATTCTGAAAATCAATAGTCTTTTTTCTTTTAATATGAAAGAAGGAGTGAAGAATTGTTCGTAATAAAATTGCGTTCTGACATTCAAAGTAGTGACAAGATTTTTTAAAAATATTTCAAATGTCGTTGGCAAAATAATTTCAAATTTTTTGAGCTAGTTTTATTACGCGTTTGTGCAAGTATAAATTTCCCTACCCAATTTGATTTAACTGTTCATCAATACTTACGAATGATTTATGCATTAATTGAGCTAATTAAACATCTTGGCCTTGGACACACAAATCCATTTTTTAAAATTTATAAGTATATTTTGCTCATTAGCCGCACCCCCTTAAAATTTATATTTGTTTATATGAGGAAGTGAGTTTCAAAATTCGCCGTATTAAAAATTTAAAAAATCGTGTTTTCTCTATATACACTATATGGCCAAAGGTGACCGGCCACTTGCGATTTTAGATGTTTTGTTAAATATCTAGAAAGATATATGAGGAATTATACTGAAAATCCAGGAGTACAAACAGAATAGTACATGTCATATATTTCCATGAAATTTTTTTGTCGAAATTCCATAGAGAACAGTCACCGAATTGAAAAAAAAAAAAAAAAGAAGATCTTTTGGGTAACTCTGTCAAAACTAATGTAGCAAAGCGTTCAAATGGCAGATTACGATTACGTAACTTATTGTAATACAATGTATTTATTTTTATGAGATTTCACTTATACTTGTAGAGAAATTAAGGTTTTTATGAAAACTGTCTCAATTTTTTTCAAGTTTTTTGTTTATAATTTGCAGAGTTCTTAATATAAAAAATATTCTTTTCAGAAAATATGACAAATAATAATATTGTACATAATACCCTGTAATCAGCATTAAAAAATGAAAATTGTAACTAAAAGAAGCATATTTACGAAATAATTTTTCACTGCGCATGCATTACAGCAATAAAAATCTAATTTGCATAACGTGTTAGCAAAATTTATAGAGCAACTCTTGTAAAAGTGTCAAAAACATAGCTTGAAAATTCTGACAAAAATTGACTATAGAATAAAAACAAAATCCGTTATTCGCAAAATGAAGGAAATGGGGTTGTATCCACATGTCCATTGTTTAGTGTCAATATAAAATATACACCAGGGATGTAGTGGAGGGTATACGAGGGTATACGTTGTATACATTCTGCATTTTTTTTATAGGAACACCGCAAACCCTCTGTTTATCAAGAAAGTTATAGTATACACACTCTATAATATACCCTCTGCTTAGAGCGTATATCCTCTGTTATTTTTACAACTACACCCCTGAAACACACTTTTGCAAGTACTACTACATTTGGGTACAACCCATCATCTTTTTCTTTATTTTGGGAATTACGGATTTTGAGTTTATTCTATCGACGATTATTTTCAGAATTTTCAAACTATGTTTTTGAGACTTTTACAAGAGTTGTTCCATACATTTAGCTAACACATTATGTAAATTACATTTTGATCGCGGTGACGTCTGCGCAGTGAAACATTATTTAGAAAACCTGCTCATTATTCCTACAATATTTATTATTTTTTTAAATTCCTACCCTGAATGGGTCTAATCGACCCATAATTATAATTTGTTTTATGTGATTCGAACCAGAACGTTTTTCATAAAGAAACTTAAATTATAGCTTCAGAGAAATAAGTCAATTAAATATATTAAAATATTTTAAATAACAATTCGGGTGTGAAATTTTTTTTATCAGGGTAGGAAGGTTAATTCTGATTACACAGGGCTCCCAAATGGTCCACGAACTGAACATCAGTATTTTTTAACAGAAAATTTCATGATAGGTTATACTGAATATGCGCTAGAATTGACTTACAAAGGTGGTTTCTTGGCAAGAAAAATATAAAAGGAAATTTCTCTATGAAAATTCTGATGTTCAGTTGGCGGACTATTTGGGAGCCCTGGATTACAGCGTGCTATGTATAATATTATATGTCAAATTTTCTGAAAAGAAATTTTTTTTTTATAATAAGAACTCTGCAAATTATAAGCAAAAAACTTGGAAAGAATTGGGGCTGTTTTTATAAAAATCTTAATTTCTGTACGAGTATTTATGCTAGCCTCTTAAAAATGAATACAATGTATGACAATAAGCCACTTAATCATAATCTACAGTTTGGCGCTTTTGCTACTTTAGTTTTGACATGGTTATCCAAAAGATATTTGTTCTTTTCAATTTGTTAACGGTCCCCTATGGAATTTCGGGAAAGTATCTTCATGGAAATATATGAAATATACTATTCTGTTTACACACCTGGATTTTCGAAATAATTCCTTGTGTATTTTTCTAGATATTTAACAAAAAGGCTAAAATCGCAAGTGGATGGTCACTTTTGGTCTTATAGTGTATCTATGGGTAAACCTGTATCGAAAAAATACAATGACATGAAAAATAAAAAAATAGTTTACCCTATATTTTTGCCATTGTAAAATCTTGGTTTACACTGAAAACCCCTGGACGCAACTAGAGGCTTTTGAAAATTCCAAATTTCCAAAAAAAATAAGACGAGTTTTGACCTACTTTCCATTGTAAATTCGCTTAAAAATTTTAATTTAATTTTAAAATTAAAGATTTCAAATTTCAGCCCTAATTAAATTTTGATATATTTTCTGAAAGAAGATATAGCATAATATTTTCTTTCCTATCTTTTATCATACTTTCATCCTTTTTTTTCATTTTTAAGGTGTCCTGGGGTAATAACGCCATATTATTACGCGTATTTATGCAGAAATCTGGGAATTGGTAACTACGAGTTCTGAACAGAAGGGCTCTGAGCCATCTGAACCACAAACAACTGCTAAAGGTTAATTTCTTTTATTTGTAGCCCTTATCACTGGAAGAAGTACGTAAGAGTCAACGTTCGATCTAAAACTTGAGTGGTAAGTTCTGTGATATGAAGACTATATATTTATTAGGAAATATTTTGTATATTACATAAATTTATAGTTCATTTCATGCATTTTCAAAATGTTGTGGAAGATTTTGAATGTGTTCGTGAGATAGTTTGTTGTTTAAAATATACTGCGCAACAAATATACTTTGCAATAATGCCATCCACTGGCGTTATTACTCCGACTGATTCTTTTCAGTGCTGGAAATACATTAGAAGAGGATTTATTTTTTATTTTATGCTTGAGAGAACACTATTATCTTTGTTGAAAATCTAAAAGGATACAGAGAAATTTTTTATACCTTAAGTGCTGTTATTTTTTTCATGTCAGACGAATAAAATATCATTATTACTGCATCCTGATATTGCAATTAATGATAAGTAAGATATATTTCACAATTTCTAGTACTGTAGAATTTGTGTCTTTAGAATTGGACAATTAACATGCTATTATTCAATCTTTTTTTATAGTTTTGTTTGAATGGCGTTATTATACACACAGGTGAGTAATAATGCCAAATAGCATTGTACTAGATTACTTTATGACACGATTTTTCAATCGGTAAATTAACTATAAGTGAAGTAAATTATCCATGTGGGTGAAAAATGTCCGGGCCAAGATTCGAACCAGGGATGTATTGGCTGAAGCCGCCAACTCTCTTCCAACTGAGCCATCCCGGACACGAACACTGGAGGACTATTTCACCCAAATAACCTCAACGATCAAATAATCTGGTCTGATACTATGGATTACCTCAACAGAATAAATCGTAGGTCAATGTATGGAAACTGCAGAAAACGCTGCATACGAAATTATACTAGATTAATTTATGACACGATTTTTCAATCGGTAAATTAACTATAAGTGAAGTAAATTTCACCCACATGGAAAATTTACTTTAATTTAATGGTTAATTAAATTAAATTAAATTTAATGGTTTAATTAAATTTAATGGTTATTCTCAGTTTTAGAATTTTACAGTCCAATGCAGAAATACAACGATTCCCTAGGATGATTCCAGGTACAGACCACTAAAATTTCTTCATCAGGTTATTCAAAGTTACTGTCGTGAAAACGTTTGTTCTCATTTTCATAAAGTACATTTTTATTTCGATCTTTATGAAGCGTTGTATCACAAACGACAGGCTTCAAAATTTCTTCAGTTCTGTCTTCTGTCTAACACCAACTACTGTAAAAGAAAAGAATGAATATGTTAACATTTTAACGAGTTATATTTTCCCTTTTTCACTTAGGCCAAACAAGTTAATAGAAATTCTATATCGGGAAATGTAGCAATTAAATAATATATATAATAATATGTACCTACTCGCCTTGAAATTCCCAGTGAGTATATCATCATCATTAAAGATGAGAAAATTTCTCTTTAATATTTAAATCGCAGGCTTGGTGGTCGTCTCGTTTAATCCCAAACTTTGCAATTTAATAAGACGGGAGAATCTTAAAAAATTCAGGTATCACTCTACGCACCCTGTAATATATCTACATTTTAGATTATCATGCTAATAGAGAATGGAAAAAAAATTAGGTCTATGGAGTTTTTAGGATTGTAGTTAGTGACTTATTAGTCTTTCAGACTATTTAGCTGTTAATCAGGTATTTGGTCTTTTCCAAAAGGTACTTTGTGAATAATAACTAAAGATTCCAGAGGTTTTACCTAGCTATAAGAAAACATATCCCAATATTAAAAAGGATTTTTAAATACATTCGGGTTCTTAAAATTTATTAAAAATTTTGATTTTTATGACAACTGTGCTACATTAGAAAAAAATGTGAATTAGCATAATAAATATCTATAAGTAATCGATTAGCACCGTCCACAGTTTTAAAACTTTCAGCAATGACAAAGCGCATTGATTATATTTCTGTCAGATTCATGTGTCAATAAAACAGTTTTAATCTAAATTATATGTAATTGCTTTCTAAATAACTGAAAATAATGAAATAAATGTTGCAGTTAATGTATACTTATTCCTATCTTTGCCTTTCAGCTTCTTATCTTTCTAAAAAAAAAAATGAAAAACCATCGCACACAAAATATTTCTTTTGTTCGAGTAATAAGCAAGAACCGAGATATTTTTCTGTATAATGTAACCGTAACTTTTCTACAGCTGATAAAAATACCGGATGCCGAACTAAGAATATACTCCTCTCCTGGCTTGTTATTTTAGATAGCATCGCCGTCTTGAGCATTCCCTAAAACCTGTTTGAATTTTTCAGGTTTTGGAAAAAATCTTCATAAGAACATATTTTCAAGTTATTTTCTCATTTTTCTTTGAGGAATTTTTTTTTCCTTTAAGAAAGGCAATGAAGTTTAGGATATTTAGAATTGAAACTTAAAATACATTTTCTTTTCTGGAGAGAAGGATTTTATCATTTGCCTTTTGTGATCATACAGCGCCAAGTGGTTTAGGTTCTTTCATTTTATATAAAATTTATATTTTCCTCATATTTCGCAATGAAAAAAATTAGAATAATATTATAATATACGAAATAATATCATTAAAGATGGATAATATTTTAAATAATTTTAAATCACTTGTAATGCACGATGAAAATAAAACAGCTTTTTAGCTTAAGAATGACTTTGAATTTTGGCTAATATTTTGATGTAAATTTATAAGTGACACTGAGTTAAATGTGGCTAGTTATGCAGTTATTCATTGCATGCATAAAATTGCTTAGTACGTTCATAATTATTTTAATCATATTAATTATTCTTATCTTACATTTATTATCTTAACTAGCGGGGAAGACCAAGCTATGCTCTGTAAAAAATAGCTGGATATAAAAAAAAAATTCTCTCTCTGTATAACTGCTATGAAATACTTTATTTTATAACAGTATTATTTACAGAAACTATCAATATTAAAGCTAGCATGAAACGCTGCCAAATATCGCCAATATTTGCGATAGTCTTCCATTAGGCACTAAGCATGTGTTTGGGCATTGGTAATTTTGAAAGCAGCAAATTTTCCCGCAAAATCTCGTCAATGTCGCCCACATTTCTCCTAATATCGTCAAGTTTGGTGCAATGCTGCTAACTTTGCGACTTGGTTTACTGACAACTGTTCAACACCTTAATTGTTTCTGTCTTCATTCCCAAGGAAATGCATTGATCCATAGTGACCCCAAAATGGCCCACTAATCAAATTTTCTCGAACACGTGACCTAATCAAATGGTCTTCTCGTACCACAAAATGGTAGGATACAAAATTTAGTCAAAATCGTTAGAGCTAATTCTTAGATGAAATTTGCATATAGACACAAGATTTGTTCGTAATATAATATGTGATAAATATAAGTTAAGTTAGTAAATCTACTAATAATAAAAAAATAATAATAAAAGTAAAGTTATTTAAAATATTTGCTTTGCTTAACATATGAAAACAACATTATATTAAATTCAGAAAATATTTCTCAGTTATCACTTTGGAATAACTTTACGACGTATCTCCGCACATAAATGTTAATCTTGCTTATTTTATTTTTCCAGAAAATATATTTGATTCATTTGTATTTATACACAGGTGCAGATAATATAATGTTTCTAATCGAATCGTTTGTTTGCGCAAATCATGAAAATACAGATATGATTACTGTATACCTATTTTGTTAGTCTAACATATATTATTAATAGTATGGAACACTGGCGGAAAAATGGACATGCTTCAATTCCTCGATAATTATTGATATCAGTCTCTAAGTCTAAGGTAAAAAAAGTATTAAGCTGAAATATATTTAATATATAAATATATCTAAGATATATTCGACTTATTGAACTTTTAAAAAATTGCGAGTATTTTTGAATGAATGAGAAAAGTAATTGTTATTCATTTTTAAATTTGAAATTTTTTTCTGTTTTAATTAAATTAGAATTCTTAATGTAGAGAATTTATTGTTTTTCAGTTTTAAATAAATTCGGACTTTTGTATCATAGTACCCATTCGTGCTAAGAATGAACGGAATTTCCTCTTTTTCATAGTTTTTGCAAGACTTTATGAATAAAATATATTTTCCAGGAGTACGAAATTATTTTTTTAAAAATGAGGAATAAATTAGTGTAAATTTATGAGTTTTTCTGACAATGTGTAGATAGCAAATCCACTGTTCCATTTGTACTAAAATCATTCTTAATACGATGGGCTATAATACATTTACCGAGTGGGAGCTCAGTCGAAAGCACAGTTGAACGCTATCATGTTAAATCCCACACATGCATACAGACATATATATGCATTCAATAACGTCAAAATATAAAAAAAACATAATATCTATCTATCTATCTATCTATCTATCTACTTATCTATGTATCTCTCTCTCTCTATATATATTATCATTATTGCAATTTTTTTCTTACAACTAGTGTGTCCGTGAAGTAAAAAAAGAAAAAAGTATGAAATTCAGACCAACCGTTCAAGAGTTATGTATGAACATACATAGAAAAATTTAACATATATAAAATTATATAACCTTTGTTTAAAAATGAAAGAATGAACGGACAGTGTTGTTACATAAACCTGACTGGTATCAATGTAATTTCTTTAATGAACGATATTTATTACTTTTTATTATGAAATATAAATATAAATGAAAGTTACCAACACTTATTTAACTATATGTAACATTTTTAATTCAAAAGTATTGCGCAAAAACTCTTATTCAATGATCAAGTTAATTTGCGTCATAAAATCAGAAGAAGACGACAAAAAGACGACGGCAGTGAGAGAGGGAGAGAGACTGTATGAACATTTAATGGTTTTATGAAGATCACTCAGGATTTACGACACCCTTGACAAGATTTACAACTCTTTTTGCCAAATTTGATGATCTTTCTTAGGCATATTATCGTATCATTTTATGGAAAGATTAACAGAGAAAACTTCAGAAATAATCAAGTCTCAAGGACAGATCTGTATAGGCTGAATTTCAAAGTGATCATTTGATAGAGTATGCAATAAAATTAAGTGTTTGATTTAATAAATACATGAAAAGCTTTTGCATGAAATCAAACACTATTCGAAACATTCTTAAGTGATTTTATATGAATCTGTGGATTTTGTCGAAATTACAAAAGATATTTTTAAGTTATAATTGTACTTTCCATTATTACAGTAGGAAAGCAATATACGATATACTGGTTATATTGGTGTACAATATTGGATTTATTGGATATACGCTGAATGAGGTGAATACTATATTGGTTAAATATTGAATCTACATTGGAAATATTCGTTATGCATTGGCGCTATTCCAGGGGTATTTGCTGTACATATATGAGATTTCGCAAATGGCGAAATATTTAAGACATATTAGTGAAATATATGCAAAATGCAAGCACACCATCTTTTTGGCAATATTTCATGACAATATTGCAAATATTGTCCACGATATAGTCAAAACAAACAATATTGTCCGGATATTGTTTTGCTAACAGAGTGCTGTTAATAATTTTCCAATTAAAGGAAAATTAATTTTTTCTTTCATTATGGTTATAGTTAATTGAGTTTTTAATAAAAGACATTTAATACAAATAATAAAAAAGATTTATTCATTGGTCTTGAAATTTTCCTTATAAGTGTTAATCACGAAATTTCCTTTTTTATTCCCAGTGATTGTCTTTAAAGTATAATTTTTAATAGATGAATTATAAAAGGTTTAAATTTTCATTTCTTATATCGATTTTAAAAAACCAAATTTTTGCAAATTTGTTTTTTTTTTTGCAATTTTTTTTATTTAATTTGTATATTGTTAATAAAAGCAAATTTTATTTTAATGTCAAATATTTTCTTAAGGTTATTTTTATTGACTACTCTTAACATAATTATGCATTAGTTTGTAGATCATTACACAAGATCTACAATAGAAAATCTGGTTCTTAAAAGCAATTAGTAATAATCTATACGCTGATTAAACTGAATAATATTATTTTCAGAATGCATGGGTAAGAGCGGAATTCTACATTGGTTATATAGCAGAATTTGAAGAAAACACTTAATACAGTAAAAAATCTACTACTTTAAAAAAAAATAAATCAGTTACTTCAGCACACTAAAATGATGGTATCTCACATTTTTCTTATAATTAAATATTCTATTAAATTAAATGGTTTGTTACGCAATCAAAATTTGATAGACACATAATGACTATACATTTTTTGAAATTCTTTAATTATTAGAAAAATTGCAGAGTAAAGGAAAATTCATTGTATAATTCCAGAAGAAACTTTAAACAAGCAAAGAAAAGAGTGATTTTTTTCAGCACTTGTCAATCAGTAAAATGGATGGCATCTCACATTTGTCTTATTATTAATTTTTCTATAAAATGAAATGGCTTGTTTTGCAATCAAAGTTAGACTGACACATAAAAATACACATTTTTAAAATGCCTTAACTATTAGAAAAATGACAGAGTAAAAGAAAAGTCATTTTCTAATTCTAGAAGAAAACTTTAAAGATGAAAAAAAAGTTTGATTATTTCAGCACTTGCCAATCAGTGAAATGGATGGTATCTCATATTTTTCTTCTTATTAAACATTCTATTAAAATAAATGCCTTGTTATGTAACCAAAATTAGACAGACACGTAAAGAATATATATTTTAAAAATTCTTTAACTATGGCAAAGTAAAGGAAAATTCCTTTTCTGATTCAAGAGGAAAACTTGAAAAATAAAATAAATAAATAAATAAACCTTCAGTCACGCAATCAAAATTAGGCAAACATATAAAGAATATAGATTTAAAAAATTCTTTAACTATGGCAAAATAAAGGAAAGTTCATTTCTAATTCCAGAAGAAAACTTTAAAAAAGAAAAAAGAAAAGAATGATAATTTCAGCACTTGTCAATCAGTAAAATGGATGGTATCTCACATTTTTCTTCTTATTAAACATCGTATTAAAATAAGTGGCTTGTTATGTAATCAAAATTAGGCAGACATATAAAGAATATATATTTAAAAAAATTCTTTAGCAATGGCAAAATAAAGGAAAATTCATTTCTAATTACAGAAGAAAACTTTAAAGAAGAAAAAAAAGAGTTTGATTATTTCAGCACTTGTCAATCAGTAAAATGGATGGTATCTCACATTTTTCTTCTTATTAAACATTCTATTAAAATAAGTGGCTTGTTATGCAATAAAAATTAGACAGACAAATAAAGAATATATATTTTTAAAAGTCTTTAACTATTAGAAAAAGGGCAGAGTAAAGAAAAATTCATTTTCTTATTCCAGAAGTAAACTTGGAAAAAGGGAAAAAAAAATAAACTTGCTTTGAACGTTCCTCTTCTGATAAAGTTGCACCTGTGTTCAGAAGTTAGAAGGTGAAACCAAGTTAAGAGCCTGTGACAGCTGCTTGTTTTCTAGATTTTTTTCCAGGTAAATATTGGTAGACTGAGATAGAAAATATACAGCTGAAAAGGAAAGACCTCCTCACATTTTTTCTTCGCTGTCTTTGAATCTTCGTCGGATTTTTTAGTTTCCCAAGCTCATTATCTTGGTTTGCTTAGGGATAAAGAAAATCGAAAAATACTTAATAGCATCATTTTGAGTGGAGTTTCTTTACAAAGTCACTTTAGTATCGGAATGGAATGAATGGGTATATTTAATTTAATTTTTTTTTTTTTTATTATCATGGATTCTTGGCAGATGCGTTTTTTTATACGATGGTTTGTGCTAGATTAAGATCTCACGGATATATTCTTGCATTTTTAACGATGTTGCGGAAATCTCTTACGTAATAATGGATAGGCTGTCAACAGATTTCTGTTATCAAGGAAACAACCTTCATTTTCTATGTTGGATTTTTCGACATTTTTCTAATTCTTACATCTAAACGAATTTTGAAATTTCAGCAGAAATTGAAAATCTAAGTAAAAGAAAATTTTATGTCTCACTTTTCGCAAAAATTGTTTTATTTTATGTATGAAGGATGTATAAAGTAGTATACATATATGGTAAAGATAAAATAGTAAGATTCTAATTAGGAATTGTACTAAATAATAATTTAAATAAAATTAATAAATTGTAGTAATTAAAAATTAAATGTGAATAAGTTTTTTGAATGAGTTTAGTACCGCATGTTAACATCAGAATTCCATTTAGAAATTTATGACATTTTTCTAATTCTCACAACTAAACAAGTTTTGAAACTTTATTAGAATTAAAAATCTGAGTAAAAGAAAATTTTATCGCACGCACTTTTCACAAAAATTGTTTTATTTTATGTATTAATGGAGTTATAAAGTAGTATAACATATGGTAAAGATAAAATAGTAAGATTCTAATTAGGTATTGTACTAAATAATAACTTAACCTCGCTGTATTTAATTTCCAATGTGCTAATTATTAGCATATATTGAATGTATTTAAAAGAAATCAAATAATAAGTAAATATAGTGAAATCTAGGAAGATTTATCTTTTAAAAGCATTATGCTACTTCAATAAAAAATTAAAAAAAAATGTTACTACATTTTTTTGAATATGATTGACAAGAAATATTTGTTGCGTATGAAAACTTAACTGATATTTTCTATTAAAATATTGTAAGATGCGTTGAAGCTCAATGTAAGACTTGTACAGATTATTAGCTAGAAATAGCATCCTAGAGCCTAAGTAATTTTGGCTGAATTCGCAAGGGATCGATAGACATTAGATGACTACGTTGTTAATGACCTCTTTGAAATACAGAAAGTACGCCATTACAGGCATTAGTCGGGAGCCTTTAACTTAACAGGGTAAATATGACTTTTAAATACATATGATCTTTCTAAGAAATGATTTACGCAATAAATTCAAAGAGTAACATTTCCTTACAATTATAATTAATAAAACGTAAAAATAATCAAATGTACTTTCCTACAAACAATAGAATGTCAGATTACATTAAACTTTAGATTACTACGTTCTTCGTTGTGACTAATCTTCGAATTGTACTTTCATTAATTATTAGTACTTAGCTGGAAAATAAGCGAGCTATTAGTTCGTTAATTATTCATCATTTGAAAGTTAACCATTTTCTCTTCATTTGTATCTGTCTTTTGGGACGCATAGCACACTATATTATTATGCATTTTCATTTATAACTTTCAACTTTCTGTACACTGTAAAAAGAATTGTGTAAAGTTACTAAACTTTTATTAGGAAAATGGGATTCCTAGACTTTTCATGTAACGTTAACAGCAAAAACACATGTAACCGATTTAGTTACATGAATTTTTGCTGTTATCATTACATGAAAAGTTGTTGGAATCCCAGTTTCCAAGAAAAAGTTTAGTAACTTTACAGAATATTTTTTACAGTGTATATTACAGCTACATAATAAAAAACTGGGCATCCGGAGAATGCTAAATAATACTGAGTACTAAGAAGTACAGTCAAGTTCCAAGGTTTGGAATAACTTATTTTACTTTAAATCTAAAGAAACATATTTAAAAGCACCTCTAGGACTATAGCAGCAGTCGCCATATTTTTGTACACTGTAAAAAGAAATATGTAATTATACAGATGTAAAGTTACGAAAATCTGCATGCTTGCTGAAATTTTATCTTTTTATTGTACAGAAAAAAATGCAAATTTATAAAACTAGTTTTTGTTAAGTTACAGAAATCAGTAGCTTTACAATAGAATCTACTAAAATTGCAGTAACCTGACTAAAATTTTATCTGTAACCTGGTTGGAGTTGCATAAAATGTTCTGCGCATTCATGTTTTATACAAAATTTTCTGTAACCTTACACGCTGAAAAAAAATGGAAAATTTCAATTTGTTTTAGTAGAATTATATTCCAAGAACTTTTTACGCAATGACAACAATGAAAATTCATGTAACAGATGCATATTTACACTTTGAATAAAAAAATTTTAACCCATTAATGCCCAAATAATTTTCTTCAATTAAAATGAAATTTTGGGTTTCCCACCACTTTTAAAAGACGAATAACTTTTATTTTAATTTATTGAGGAATTTGTCTCGTGAAAAATACTGTTTATTTATCTTTCTATTTACTGATGTGAAAAGTTCTTTATTGTATTTTTCGTAAGCGTCCCTACAAAGGGACGCTAGGCACTAATGGGTTAAGGTTACTACGAATTTTTTTGGAAAATCGTATTCCCAGAACTTTTTAAGTAACGGTAAAGAGGATTGCAGATAAAATTTTAGCAAATTCTTTTTTAAAGTTACAGATGTCTCTAGTTTTGCTTAAAAGTTTTGTAGATTGACATCATTTTCTTGTACAGTGTACATATAAAATTTTAGTAAGCATAATAGGTTTCGGTAAATTTAGATTACTAAGGTTACAGTTTTTTTTACAGTACAGACTTTTTGATTAACAGTGCAAAGGTGTATATGTTATATGGATTTTTGTTGTTGCCGTTACATAAAATGTTCTCAGGAATACTAGATTCACAGAAAAATTTTAGTAACTAAACAGATTTTCTTTTACAGTGTTGGACTTTAAAACTTCACCAGTTTTTAATCTTATTTTTTGAAGTAACACTATACTTTCCTTCCTTTGTAAGAAACGTGTTGTTCTAAGTAGGGAAATCGACCTCCTAACTTGGGACATTATTTTACTGTCCACTGTGTTCTATGTTAGGAAGCTTCCACATAATGGTTCTACGAGTAAGTTCTACGTATAAAATTTGCCTATAAATGTCACACGGAGATATTTAACTCCATAAAGAATCATTATAGCGCGCTTAGTAAATTCATGTTTATAAGCACTGAAAAATTTACTTATAAGCACTCTTTTTCATACTATAATTTTTACCACCTAACCCTTTGACGCGGGGAGTATTTCTCTTTGCAAAAAAAGGTGAAATGATAGGCCGACACAAGAACTTACTAACGAGTATATTATGAAATAAGTAATTGCTCTTCCTCACGTTGATTATGAATCCAAAATTTTATTAAAATATTCTGGGTGTCGGTGTGCATTTTGGGATTTACCCCTTGGGGATGAGCGCCTCGTACACATGCCACATAAGGGGCTCTGAATCCTTGATTATTCCTACCAGTTATTTTTTATTGAAAATTTTGATTTATTTAAGCAGGCAGAGCTGCCAAATCTCCGGCTTTTTGAATACTAGTGTTTTAATACAGAAAATGTTGTTTTATATCATTGGAACAAAAGAACTGGGGCTTCAAAAGAATAACATTTTCTCAAAACATTATAGTAGGCGTGCAAAAAGTCGGAGAACTGGCAACCCTGAATCAGGGCATTTTCCCGATTAAATTAGTCAAAAAAATTCTATTTTGAGAAACGATTGATAAAAGATTAAAAATTCTGTAAAAGACGTTCCTCTGTCATTAAGTGTTAACATTTCTTACTACCCACCTTCCCTTGAAAATGTTAGCAGCTTACCTAGGGCATTTTTTGATATTATAGTAAATCCATTTGACCATAAAAATTCTGCTTTCTTTATTTCTTTTTTCCCTTTTTTATGTCAATGAAAATAATCATACGATTGTAAATGCAATACTTTGCAGAATGCAGCAGAAACTATTAAGTATTTAAATGGCTCAATTATCTTTTTTCTTTATATGATTTACGATTGTTCGGTGGTGAGATATTTAATGATTTTATCTGATCAAAATTATTTTTCAATTCGTATCTTTTAAAACTAATGTTTCATTAAAAAGAAATACATACATACAGGGTGCCCCAAAAATGGCACCCATATTCAGCACAGTCAGATTCCTTGTTGGGAGTGCATAAACATTGCCCAAAGAACTGTAATTTACGAGAACTGCAGTTTACGATCCCTAGTTTACGAGAAAAAAAGTATGATGTCACAGCCGGTGCGAGGAAAAATACTTCATCCGATACATCAACATCAGTATTTGAAAAATAATAAAGGGAGTGTAAGGCCAGTGCGTAATACATTTCAATTACACTGGCAGTACATGAAATACATGTCGCAATATTTATGAACGGAAAGCATGATAACCATGGGAACAATACCCGTGTCTGTAAAATACAGTAATAACGAGTTCAACGGTGGCGGCTTAACGAAATTTTATGGCGCGCGCATGCACGACACGATATGCTCAGCGAACGCTATAACGTTATCGGCTGAAAAGATATGCAAATATTGCTGTTGATGCGCCCAATACGGCGTTTTCCCCTTGCATCGGCTATGACGTCATACTTTGTTTTTTGCATTTTACGTAAACTATGGATCGTACAGGTCGAGTTCTTCGGGAATTTTTTATGTGCTTCCAACGAGGAATCTGGCTGTGCAGAATTTGGGGTGCCAATTTTGGGACAGCCCGTATATATATATAGATAACACATATTTCACAAAATATAGGAAATTTTAAATGGAATTTTTTTCGAGAAATCATTAAATTGATTAAATAAAATCTGGGCTTTGTCCTTATCATGCATATTTCAATTAGTTAGAACATTATTTAAAACTTTTAGTGAACTGAAGTGAAAAAATTCCCTTAAAACACCATAAAATTTTATGGTGTTATTATAAGTTTTTTCACTTCAGTTATGTAACACCAGCTTCAACTTTTTTTATTCATTTAAAACTTTTAGACCGTTAAAAATGAGCCAATTTAATTACTTAATTAATATTTATAGAAATTTTTTATGAAACTTTGTAAATATTATTGAAATGAAAGTGATATAATCATTTTTTGTTTTTATAAGATTATGGAACATATAACAATATGTTAGTAATTCAGATACAAAATAAATATTACACAGTTTTTATTGAAAACTCATATAACTGAAACCAGCCAATTCCTCTCTGAATGTTCTTCATCCCCCCCCCCCTCCCTGCGCTTTTTTAAGAGTTCTTTTTTTTTGAGAAAAAAGTAGATTTAATTTAAACTTTTGTCTTGATACTGGATAAGAAAGCGTCTGAAATCAAGGATAGACGTTTGAGAATGTCTTGGTTATATGACTTTATGATTATGTACAACAGTAAATTTTTTTATGACAATTGCCACAGAAATGTTTCTTTGTTGCCCCCGAAAAATTCTGATAATTGTTCAAGATAGAAGTTGTCCAATATGTACGTGCATTTTCTATAATAGTAGAACCTGATGTAGAGTGGGAGTCTAAAAGAGAGAAGGGAGAATAGGAAGAGAGGGGAGAATAAAATTTAATAAAAATTTCAATATTCAAATTTAATATGAATAGTTTTTTATATTGATTTCATTACGACTGGAAAATTTAAGTTATGTTTCATACATTTTCACGTTTCATTATACCTACATGTCTCATGAGATATGCACAAAGATGTCAACTTCTGTTTAAAGTCTAAGCTGAAACTTAAATTTAACGATAACGAGCTAAAAAACGTTCATCTGTCTTTTTTGTTGTAGTATTTTTAGTTCTACAAAACATGTTTTATTCGTGACAAATCCCTATTTCAGTAATGTTGGAAGCTTGTTGCTGTTATTTAATTGAAGGTCATTGGTGCGACTGGCTTAAATGGTGATTATCTTAATAAAGAGGAAATGCATGAATCATTTTGCCCAATTTTTTTTGGCGCTGCATGTCCCTAATGGGATTTCATGCCATTAAACCCCATACAACCAGCCAAACATTTTGCACAAATATTGAATTTACATTGAAAATATTGCACCAATTTTAGTTAAATTCGCTTAATATTTCTTGCCAATATTGAAAAATTATCAGCATTCACAGCTGCATCGTCACAATTTACTAATGAGGGCATGATTCTATGCTAACTATCGCCATTCATTTTAAATTGTCTTCCTGCAACATTCAGCAACAGCGGCACCTCAAAAATCCGAAACTAAATGAGATCGTAAAGAAGCAAAAGCTTTAGTAGTCGAAGAGGGGAAAGAGGAGGGCCAATTTAACGGTCGAAAGGATTAAATCATCATCCCCGAGGGACGCTACGCACTGGATAAGGAAAGAGGGAAGGGGGCCGTTAAAGCAGAAATAATGGGGAAAAAAAATCCCATTGCGTTATATAAATTGATTAATGATGCAATATTTTTCGCTGACCCTCGGGTCATGGAGTAAATAACCATTCGAGCTGGAATGAGCTGGTAATTTCGTCAACCGAGTAATATTTCTCTGGAATTGTAATTTATTGTGGAATATCTCCTTCGTGGTCAGATTTCAAATAGAATTCGAAAAGCGATTATTCTTTTAAAAATGTCATTAAATTTCATATTTTCTCTTTAAAGTATTTTAAAGCTCATATATATATATATTTTCTTACTGGATTTATGGCATCCTTTGTACTAATTTAAAATAGGAAATGGACGGATGAAACATGAAAATAAAGGAACCATCGTAAAAAAAGTTTAATTGACTTGGCGGAATAACAATGATATTCGCTTTTTTTCGGCAAGATTAAATGTTTTTAAGAATGTTTCCGCCAATGTCTTAACCCTTTCGACTGCAGCGATCACACGGCATGACCACCTAATTTTAATTCTAAAATTGACAAGTGGCCCCAAGAATATTTTAGCAAAAATTTACTTTTATAAATAAAATACAACAGAGGATGATTTTATTTTCTAAGAAATTTCGTTTGAAAATTCTGGTGTCAGTCAATTATTTCATCATTTAAAAACAGAATTTGCAGTCCCTGAAAGGGTTAAAGTGAGATTTATTTGATTCTTAAAATTTTTAAAAATCTTTATATATGTATAATTTGAGTTCCAAGTAAGTGTTTGACTTGTCGACGGATCACAAGCATTGCTGCACGCCGATTGTTCAAAATTAAAAACTGCTACTTCTACGTATATTTTAGATCTTCTGAGTTTTAAGTATTTATTCGGAATTGAACCATTTCCGAAAAATTCCAACGTGGTTTAGAAAACCTATTTGAACATTTACTTGATATTATTATTGCATAGCTGTCAACTTGGATTTTTTTATTACCAATTAAAATTTAATAGAAAATTTTGTTTAATCGTTAAAAACTGTCAGATTTCACCAATTGTTTTAAGAAAAATTTACTGTAAAATCTTAGTGGTGAGAGAAATCCGTACAAGATGGCAGCTATGTTACTAAAAAAGCGAATGTAAATTCTGAATAAATTTCTTACAATAGACAATGAGCATCGTTTCCACTATCGCTTGCGCATTTTAAATCCAAAATTTTTATTTGAATTTTTTTTTAACTGTCCAATTCTATAGTTTGTATGTCACAATAAGCTAGAATTATAATAATATTTCGAAAAATACATTAAAACGTAATTGCATGCTTTCGAAAAAATAATTTTCAATAACACAGCACAACAAATAAAATTTTCTGTTGTTTAACCGCTTCCTTGTTTTGTCCATACGTCATACTTACAACATGTTTTTGCCAATCATAATTTACCCGTACCACGTACGGACATCAACATTCTAATAGTAACCCATTATTATCACCAGTAAAATTTATTATAAATTTTGCTTTATATAATTCGAGCATTTTTGTGATTCAATTAGGCAAAATTTTCTGCTTTGAAAAGCCAGTGATAAAAGATAAAAAATTTTGTAAAAGACATGAAAAATAGACATTTTTTGAAAGTTTTTTTTCCAAATATATTGATCAGTTAAACAGTTAAATGATAAGCGGTTCTATATGATTTTAACCCTTTCCGGCGCAAGCGAATTCTATTATTAAAATGAAAAATTGTCGATTGACACCGGAATTTATAAAGGACTTGTCTAGATATTAAGAATTCCTTAATTTAAGCTTTAATTGTAAAAGCAAAATTATATTAAAGTATTACTGGTGCCATTTGCAAGTTTGGAATTAAAATTAGGTGTTGCCGGCCCGGCAACACTGCGCAAGAAAGTGGATATGATATGCTGAACTCAAATAGTTTATACAATTTCTTTTATAATGATTTTAGGTAATGAGATACAAAAATCCAAACAATATTGCATTTTTTAGAATCAAAAATATCATTTTTAGAAATTAGAAAATTAAACAAAAGAATTAATTAAACAAAAAAAGATTATAGTGCTGTTTTGCAATTAATTTTTTCACACTCCTTTACCAAATCTCTGACAATTATTTTCTATTTTACAGCCTTTATATCATAAGAAAGATATTCTTAGACAAGTTAAAATGCATGTTATGCTTTTCTATTTGTTCCATAAAGTTAATAATCACAAGTTTGTGTCTTTTGTCATATCATGTAGACAAGATATCTTATTCATAACGAAAGGGAGAGTTTAACCCTTTAATGGACAAAGCATTTTCATTGCTAAGATGTTGAAATGACTGACGCCGGTAATTGTGAACAAATATATTTGTAAATAACAAAACGTAATTTTTCACATACATAATAAAATGGGTTTTTTAATCGTACAATGTGCTAACCTTTGATGCCTGAAACAAACAAGCGACTGCCTTTTCAAACCTGTTCCCACCCTTCCAAACTAAATATCTCGTGACATGATTACAACAGTTAGGAAGGCTCTTATAATCGATCTTTTAAAGATATATTTCTAATCCACTCTGAAAAAGGCTGTTTTTGAATGCCGCTCCGAAAAGGGTAATTTGGCAAACATTTTGTGCAATATGTCCCTTTTTAATAAAACCAATACTCAGAAAAAAAGAATACATGCGTACAAAAAACGCGTCTTTTTATGAGTTAATAATTCGTTTTTTCGAATTAAGATTGTAGTTTCCTAAAAAGTTCTTAATAATCTTACACATTTTTTTTTACAGTGTAAATATAAATCTTACATGCATTTTTTTTGTTACAGTTACATAACACGCTCTAGGCATCCCAGTTTCCAAGAAAATCCAGAGCATCCTTATAGATTTTTTTTGTCAGAGTACAGACTTGACAAAATTTAATCGCCCACTCATATTTATTAAAAATATCTTGATATGTTTAGATATAAAAGTCAAATAAAAATGTTTATCTGCCTAATATTATTATTAATTTTTTATTATAAATTTTTACATAGGTTTAAAATACTCTTCCTTTAAAAATTAGTGGATCTCAAAGAAAATCTAATTATTGCTTAGAGCAATATTACTGACTAAGAACTTAAAATTATCTACTGAAGCATTATTAGAAGAGCTCAGTTATGTAATGGGGTTTAAGTAACATATTTCGAAAATGCTTCGTAAGTTCTTTGAACCGTGTTTCCCGGATTTTAAGCTATATTTGCCTTATGTAATCTGTATCTGTGTAATGTTTTACTTATAGATATTTATGATACAGTGCTCGATGTTGTACGACAGAAGATTAAAGTAGTGACAGCATTTGATGAAAATATTAAAAAGAATGAAAATATAATGATTTTACAATACATAATTTTTAACAGATGTCATTTCTTTGTAAGCAAATATCCTATTCATTATACCTTTTGCCCGTCAAATTCATAACGGCTGTTAATTAAAATGGTTCAGTTATAGAGGGTGTTTCCAATTTTTTTTTTACAATAAAAGAGGGGTGATACGAGGAGTTAGTACACATCAAGACAAACAATATTAAATGGGAGACCAAGGGTCCCAAACGTTTTCGAAAGGAGATAGCCGCCATTGAAGTTTAGGAAGCAAAATTTCAAATAAACATAAAAAACGGAAAAATCGGTCGATTGATTTGCGGTTTTCACTAAAATTATTTTTTATGTCAGCATTTTTCAAAAAAGCCGATAGAGGGCGCTTTAGACTTTGGAGTAACGAAAAACTATTTTTTGCCGGTATTTTTTGCATCTCATTAAATGTTTTCGTAAGCTTAGACTCAAACTTAAATTTTGAGATCAAAATCTGAAAGTGGGAGTGGTTAAGTTGCACAAACTGAACTGTGTTCAGAGGGTTCAAATTTCAAATGATTATAAAAAACGGAATAATTGGTTCATTGATTTGCGGTTTTCCCTAAAACTATTCTTTATGTCGGTATTTTCTTAAAAATAAATCATAAAGATAAATTTCAAAAAATGTCGATAGAGGGCACTTTAGACTTTGGAGTAACGAACAACTATTTTTTGCCGTTATTTTTTGCATCTCATTAAATGTTTTCAGAAGCTTAGACTTAAACTTAAGTTTTGAGCTCAAAATCTGAATAGTAGGGAGTTGGTAAGTAGCACAAACTGAACTGTGTTTAAGGGGGGGGGGTGTTTAAATTCCAAATAACTATAGGAAATGGAAAAATTTGCCGATTCGTTTGCGGTTTAAAATAAAACTATTCTTTAATTCAGTATCTTCTTGAAAACAAATTTTAAAAATAAATAAAAAATTTCCATTAGAGGGCGCCTTAAACCTCAGAGTAACCAACAATTAATTTTAACCATTATTTTTTCGTTCTAATTAAATTCTTGCAAAAACTTATTAAATGTTTTCGGAAGCTTAAATTTAAACTTAAATTTTGAGCTCAAAATCTGAATAATTAGGAGTAGTTAAGTAGCGCAAATTGAAGTGTCTTCAGGAGTTGAAATTTAACACTCCCCCCTCCTCGAACACAATTCAGTTTTTCGCTACTTAAACACTCCCAACGATTCAGAATTTGAGCCTAAAATTTAAGTTTATGCATTTGAAAGCATTTAATGAGATTAAAAAAATAGCAGTTAAAAATAGTTGTACGCTACTCCAAAGTCTAAGGCGCCCTCTATCGGCATTTTGTGAAATTTATCTTTAAAATTTATTTTCAAGAAAATGCTCATTTAAAAATTAGTTTTAGCAAAAACCGCAAACGAATCGACCAATTTTTCCGTTTTTTATAATCATTTAAAATTTGAACACTCTGAACGCAGTTCAGTTTGTCTATTTAACTACTCTCAACTATTCAGATTTTGAGTTCAAAATTTAAGTTTAAGTCTAAGCTTACGAAAGCATTTAATAAGATGCAAAAAATAACGCAAAAAAAGAGTTGTTCGTTACTCCAAACTCTAAACTCCCTCTATCGGCATTTTTTGAAAATTATCTTTATAATTTATTTTTAAGAAAATACCGACATAAAGAATAGTTTTAGTGAAAACCGCAAATCTATGAACCAATTTTTCTGTTTTTTATAATCATTTGAAATTTGAACCCTCTGAACACAGTTCAGTTTGTGCTACTTAACAACTCCCACTTTCAGATTTTGAGCTCAAAATTTAAGTTTGAGTCTAAGCTTACGAAAACGTTTAATGAGATGCAAAAAATACCGGCAAAAAATAGTTGTTCGTTACTCCAAAGTCTAAAGCGTCCTGTATCGGTATTTTTTGAAATTTATCTTTATAATTTAATTTCAAGAAAATGCCGACATAAAGAATAATTTTAGTGAAAACCACAAATCAATCGACCGATTTTTCCGTTTTTTATGTTTATTTGAAATTTTGGTCCCTATACTTTAATGGCGGCTATCTCCTTTGGAAAACGTTTGGGACCCTTGGTCTCCTATTTAATATTGTTTGTCCTGATGTGTACTATCACCACTCTTTCATTGTAAAAAAAAAATTTGGAAACGCCCTGTATATAACAATGCATATATATATAATTTTCAAATTCAAAATATATTATTTACTAATAAAAATTATCCCTAACTGAAAGAAGCAATTAAACGGAATTTCTTTGAGCAGGATTATGATAAGAGAAATAACATTAAAATCAATATAAATGAATAGAAGCAATTCCAGTTTTTATTAATTGATTTCCTTTTTGCATTATTTTAAGTGTATCAATAAATATTATTTGCTTCTGCAGTTTTGTTATAGATTTAAACTATTTCATACATTTTCACAGATAATCAATAAAATTTAAAGTGATACCATTGAAATTAGTATTTATTATTGCATTGAATGTTTTATATATGTCATAACTGCAATTATATATGACAACTGAAATAAGAGCTTATTTTTACAATCAGCTCAATTATGTAATGGAATTATGTAATATCTTTCGAGAAGGATTTGTAAGATCTTAAAACCGCGTTTCTTGGATTTAAAACTATATTTGTCTTCTTACGTAACCTTTATCTGTGTAATGCTTTACTTAGAGGTATTTGTGACACAATCTTTGATGCAGTACGACAGAAGGTTAAAATAATAATTGCATTTGGAAAAAACTATTAAAAATAATCAAAATATAATGATTTTACAAAAGTTTATTTGTAACAAATGCCATTTCCTTTTAAGGAAACACCCTATGTATTTTTTCTTTTTTCCCTTTAAATCCACAACGGCTGTTAATTAAAGAGATGCAATTATATATAATTTCTAAATTCAAAATATATTATCTATCAAAAGAAATGGTCAATAAATGAAATAAGTCATTAAAAAAATTTCTTTGAGCAGGGTTATGATATGAAAAATAGCATTAAAATCAGCATAAATGAATGGAAGTAATTCCAGTTTTTTAATATGCCTTTTCTCCTTTCACATCGAAACAAATAAGAATTAAATCTTTGTTGAATTCTTTTTCTAAAATGATTTTAAAAATTTAACGTTAATTTTAAGTAATTATTGCGAGCTTAAATGGCTTCTGAGAATAATTGTTTTTAACGAGCATAACACATGGCTATCAAAAAGATGTTTAATAGCACATAAGTACTAATTATATTGATAATATGGTTACAGAAAAGTGCTAATTACAATGGTATCTCTTTAAATTTTATTGATTATGTTTGGAATAGTTATATAAATCAAAAACAAAGTTTAAGAAGGATATAATATTCATTGTATTCCCTTAAAATAAAGAAAAAAAGGAAATCGATTATTGCTAATAAAGGTTCGGCTTTTCGGTTAAGACTAATTAGACTAATATAACTAATTTCTTTTCTTAAATGATTTTGTAATTTTAAATCTTAAATTCGATAACAAATGATGATAACCCCGACGAATAATAATTATTTTGATAATAAATAAATAAAATAAAGAACGATACCAAAGTGTTTGGTAAAAAAGTCACTAAAGAGGGACTAAACTAAAATAAGTGTTAAAATTTTACTCCCAGTTCGTCCGCTTTTAACATATAAAATATTAACTTAAATATTGAATTAAGAATAGATTTTATAAATATTTTAACAGCTAAGTAAAAAAATAGATATCCTTTAAGAAGAGCACCCGGAAAACAGAAATAAAAAATATAATATCCTGAAATGATATTTTAATAGAGGAATCCATCAAACCTTAACCCATCAGTGCCTAGCGTCCCTTTTTAGGGACGATTATAAGAAAGGCAATAAAGCACTTTTCACACCAGTAAATAGAAAGATAAATGAGCACTATTTTTCACGAGACAAATTTCTCAATAAATTAAGATAAAAGTCTTTTGTTCTTATTTTTTATAGTGTTTTGATCTTTTGTGATTCGTCTTTTAAAAGTGGTGGGAAACCTCAAATTTCATTTTTAATGAAGAAAATAATTTGGGCATTAATGGGTTAACGCAGGGGTGCACAACCTTTGGCCCGCGGGCCACAATTATACCACTATTTTTATGCAGAGTAATTTTCTTTATAGTAATGACAGAAACTTTGCTATTAGAGAAAAGAAACTACACTTTTCAAATTTTCTGGTGGCAAACGATTTTCTGGTGAAAAGGTTGTGCATCCCTGGGTTAACGCATTAAACGCAAGCATAAACGTCCTTAACATTACCGAGGAGAATTCAAGAATTAACTGACGAGAAGCCTTAACTCCATTTTGTCTGAATTTATATTTTTGGATGATGAAGAAAAAAAAACCGCGAGAAAATATTGAATTGAAAGCATATGTTATTTGGTATTTTACATTCTGCGAAATTTTAATTGGGAAGTCTATTCATACTGTACTGTTCTTTTTTTCGGAAAAAATAACCTTTTTGAAATTTTGACAAAGTGTTAACACCGTTTTTAACCCTTTGCGGGGTAGGGTAATTTCATTGCTCAAGTATTGAAATTAATGACTGACACAGGAATTTGAAAACAACTTTATTTGTAAATAAGAAAACGCTATACTTCACGCATTGAATAAACCGTAATTTTCTTTAACAGAATTCCGGTGCGAATGTGGCGTTTGGGAATTAAAATTAAGTGGTATATCTATGAAACTACCGCCCCGCAAGGGGTTAAAAAATTGGTTATGATATTAAACATGGTTCGTACGGGTACCGTTATTGTCCGGGTGAAATATCAACATTTCTTTATATAAAATAAATATAATTCAAAAGCACGCAATTTTTCATCTTATTCAATCGGAAATTTTTTATAAAAATTATTGGTACCGAAGAATTTCCTGCTAATAAAATTCCAGGAACCGCACGAACTCTGTTAAAGATGTAAGTATTTTGATTTGTCCAGAAAGTCATGTCCATTTGGGAAAATTAAATCGTACCAAAAAATTTTATCATTTAATTTTTAGATATTGTTTCCGATATCTAATGTTTAGTCAATAATGGGCAGAATTTTCCTGTGCGAACTGATTTTATCAAACCGACGCGACTTTCCGAAAGACCCAATATAAGATTTTCAGAATACCAATTCCGCTTTTTACTGTATTTGCTGTATGTATGTTTGACTGTATGTACTGTATTACTGTATGTACTGTGTGTATGTTATGTATGTATGTATGCTACTGTATTTACTGTATGTATGTTTTTTACTCTCATTCCATATACGAATCACCCAGGCTGTGATTAAATCGTAAACAGATTCATGTGATTTTTATTTTCTCAGTGAGATGACCATTAGAAAGAAAGAAATCCCAAATATTAATGCTGTGGGACCTTTGGTTTTAATTTGGTGGTGGTGTTGTGGGGGGGGGGAGGGGGGTCAAAGGTCAGTGCCTTGCTTCAAAAATAGAAATTTTATACTTTGCATAGTATTTCTCATAGTTTGCATTGAACTTATCGCACAAAACAAATTACATCGTTGTTAATAAGGCTGGCTCTTTGCTTTTCAAGAAATAAAAAATATAGGATATGCATAATGCAGCGAGTTAAGTGGTTCCAAAAGTTGAATTTTTTTTCAAAATTTCATTAAAGTTTTGACACATGTAACTCTTTGCATCAAAACCATCCCATCATTTTTAACTGCTGTATGGTTCCCTATGGTAAAATGAGACGCAGAAAAGTAGACCCTTCTATGGGAATACTTTAATGCATGCCAAATTAAAAAAAAAAAAGAAAAAAAAAGTTTTTATGCCTATTTTAAGTGAGGTATACCAGACATGCATTAAAGTCAGAAGCTTGTAAAATAAAAATAGAAATGTAAAATAACTATTCACCTTTCAAGATCACCAAACATAATCATGGGCATTAAAGCAGTTTTGATAGGTTAACAGAAATCGCATTTAGGAATTACGTTCCACAGCCATAGCATTCATTCACTGCCAAGTATAAAAACACTTCACAATTATTTTTGAAATGCATGTATTTTATTATTCTAACATCAATTGTGTTATTTATTGTATTATAATAAATATTTTTAAAATATTCTTGCTATAGGGAATGAAGTGAAGAGAAGATAAAAGTGAATTGATCTTTAATGAAGTGAAAAGAAGTGCATATATTTTTTTAGTCTAACATCAATTACATTATTTATCTGTAACAATAAATAATTTTAATATGTTTTTGTTAGAGGTAGTGAAGTGAACAGAAAAGTGAATTGATGTTTAATAAAGTGAAAAGAAGAACGTAAACAAGATAATCATAAGCTACTTCAGTTTTGTTATATACTGTCTGTTTTAAAGTAAAATTGTCTATAAAAGTAATTTTAAACATGGATAAATATTCCTCATGCAAGTTATCAAATAACTGTGCTTGTGTGTTATATGCTACTACAAGATCAAGTGGATTATTTCCAGTTTCTGGACAGATTAGACCCAACGACTTGAAAAAAAAATTAAAAATATATTCTTCGAGAAAATATTTCTAAAAAGATCTCATAGAAAATCGAAGTGGAACTGCCCTAAGAGCTTCGGAATATGATTTCAGTACATTCCGTTAGGCCATTACATAGTCTGTTTCAGTACATTTCGTTCTGTGAATCCTGCATAATACTTCTCCAATAATAAACGAACCAAATTCTGTGCACAGTGCTCTGTATTTCAGAAAGGTACAGGGTCTCAAATCCTCATGTCTTTCCTTACTCTTGATTTTATAATTAGGATACTGGCAATAGCCGAAGTGGTGTACAAAATTTCCCAAATTCGCTTCTGCGCTTTGCTCAAATCATATCCCAAAGGTCTAGGATAGTTTCATCTAGCTTTTCTAAGAAATCTTTTTCAGAAATATTTTATGGAAGTGTGTAAGATTTTATTTATTCCCAGTACCATTCCAAATCGTTCGGCATAATCAGCTCAAAAACTGGAAATAATCCACTTGATCTTGTAGCAGCATATGGTCCTCAAGCAAAATTATTTGATAACTTACATAGAAATGTTCATCCATATTTAAAATAAATTTTATAGACAAGGTTACTTTCAAACAGACAGTATACAGCAAAACTGAAGTAGCTTATGATTATCTGGTTTAGGTACTTCTTTTCTCTTTATTAAACATCAATTCACTTTTCTCTTCTCTTCACTTCACTGCCTCTAACAAAAACATATTGAAAATATTTATTGTTATTGATAAATAATACAATTGATGTTACAATAAAAAATATATGCACTTTTTTTCACTTCATTAAAGATCAATTCGCTTTACAATTCTCTTTACTTCACTGCACATAGAAAAAACATTTTAAAAATATTTATCATTATACAATAAATAACACATTTGATATTAGAATAATAAAATACATGCATTTCAAAAATAATTGTGAAGTATTGTTATTCTTGGCAGTGAATGAATGCTATGGCCGTGGGGAGCATATTTCTTGAATGCGATTTCCATTACACTATGAAAACTGCTTTAGTGCCCATGATTATGTTTGGTGATTTTGAAAGGTGAATAGTTATTTTATATTTTTATTATTATTTTACAGGCTTCTGACTTTAATGCATGTCTGGTATATCTCACTTAAAATAGGCAAAAATGCGTTTTTAATAAAAAGTTTGGCATAAAATTCTGGAATGCATTAAAGTTTGCCCATTGAAGGGCCAACTTTTCTGTGTTTCATTTCACCATAGGGAAGCATACAGCAGTTAAAAATGATGGGAGGATTTTAATGCAAAGAGCTACATGTTTCAAAACTTAAAAAAAAAAAAAATCAACTTTCGGAATCACTTAGCTCACTGCATTACACATATCTCATAGTTTTTATTCTTGAATAGCAAATGGCCAACCTTATATACAGAGCCTGATTACTAACGGGGCACTCTCCTACCAGTAAAATTTTATGGAAAGTTTCAACTTGTTTAAACGCCTTTTTCATTCGAAATTACTGTCATAAATAAGGGAAAAAATTATATTTCTTTTTACTGGTAGGATAGTGCCCCGTTGATAATCAGGCCCTGCTTATATAATACAACCATGTAATTGGTTTTTTGGATTAACTTCCATGCAGACTATTAGAAATACTATCCAAAACATGAAATTTCAAATTTGCAAGCGGTTTACTAATCTTTGACCCTCCCCAAATTAAAACTAGTGGTCCCACAGCATTAATAAGGTACCCTGGGGTAATAACGCGTTAAGGTTCTACCAATTTTCACGGCTCAGTTTTAGTTTGTATTTTTCAAACAAATATATGATTTGATACAGAAACTCATTGACTATCTATAACTATAACTTTAACAGATATGCATTCATAAAATGTAATGGCGTGATTTCTTGACCAATGCTATTTGGCGTTATTACCCACCTATATGGGTAATAACGCCATGCAAACAAAACTATGAAATAAGATGGAATAATTGCATGTAGATTTCCCAATTCTAAAAATACAAACTCTACAAACTCAGAAATTGACAAATTGCATTCTAAGCTATTGAAAATGTTAAATTTTTTGTGAAAGTGTAAGAAAAATAAAGGTGTGGTGTGTGTGTGTGGGGGAGGATGAGGCAAAAGAATATCAGACCGTGAGCTTCTTTTTGCTTAAAAATGACCGCTTAAATATAATTATTAGAAACATTGCACAGTTTTAACTGTGTTTATTTGAATCAGTATTTAGGATGTAGCTCGGCCACTGTAGGGAATCAACCGGGGTATTAATGCCAAGGATTGGCGTTATTACCCCGTTATAGTTATTGCGCTGTACATTTTAAATTACAAATTATCTCGAGAAGATATCCAAAATCTTCAACAAGATTTTGAAAGTCCATGAAATGTGCTACAAATTTATGTAATTAACAAAGTATTTCCGGATAAAAAAAATAGTCTTCACATAACACAACTTATCTCGCAAATTTTTAGATCAAGCGTTAATTTTAGTTGCTTGTAAAAACTATAAGACCTAAAAATGAAACAAATTAACTTGAAGTTGTTTTTTGCGATTTATATAATTCAAAAGCCTTCTGCGCAGAACACATGGGTGTCATTTACCAGATTATTTCATAATTATGCATAATATTAGCACTTGGCGTTATTACCCCGCCTAACGTTATTACACCAGACCACCTTATTTTGGATTTCTTTCTTTCTAATGGTCATCTCACTGAGAAAAAAAAATCACATGAATCGGTAAACCATTTAATAACATGTCCTTTGATTCTGGGTAGTTCTTATATGAATGACTCAGCTGTTTGGACGATGGAAGTAAATAAATAACAGCAAAATACCTCGAAAATGCTTCTTTTGGATCTTCATTTTTTCACGATGTGTAAAAAAGGCTTCTACACATGCACCAGTGCCTTTTCCTTCACGAAGAGTAGAGATGTTTCTAATGAGAGTTCTTTGTTATTTTTAATTTATAACTCAGTTATTTATAAGAAATTTTAAATCCTGAGTATGTCGCGCACCAAGAGAGTCCTTGGACTAACTTCTCAGAAATTTTCCTCTTCGTACGTGCCGTAGATTTTCTAGTCAGATAGGATCCTAAACACACAGAGCGGAGCTTTCTTTCAATATTATAGATTTTAATTAGTATATTTTAGTTACGTTTTTTCTAGAACATCATTCATTTCTTCTTGTTATAAGGATTAGGTGGGATGTGGGGGAAAGTCAGGTAAGTAAACTTCAGATATGTTTTTGAGCAATACTCACACCACACATCTATTTTAAAATATAACTTTTGATCGGAATGTATGGCTTCTGTGACATTAAGGCATTGCCGAAGAGGACACAGTCTCTTTGATTGCTTCTGTATCTTTTTTTTTAATTTAACATTTAACTGTTCATGTTTTGTAAAATAGTGTTAGTATAAGTCAAGTGTATTTTTACTATGTTATATATCAGGGATGCACAACCTTTTCACCAGAAAATCGTTTGCCACCAGAAAATTTGAAAAGTGTAGTTTCTTTTCTCTAATAGCAAAGTTTCTGTCATTACTATAAAGAAAATTACTCTGCATAAAAATAGTGGTATAAATGTGTCCCTCGGGCCAAAGGTTGTGCACCCCTGTTATATACAGGGTGTTTCGCTACCAGACCGACAAACTTTGAGGGGTGATAGTAGACATAAAGACAAACATTATTAAATAGGAAACCATGGGGCGCAAACGTCTTCTGTAGGAGCTAGGGGCCATTAAAGTTTAGGGTCCAAAAATTCGAACGCTCATAAAAATTAGAAAAAAGGGTCAATTTGTTTCCGGTTTTCTCTAAAATCATTCTTTATATCACGATTTTTAATTTTTTAATTTTAAAGATTAAGTTCAAAAATTGTCGATACAGGGCGCTTTAAACTTTAGAGTAACGAACAAATACTTTTTGCCGTTCTTTTGTGCATAGGGTTGAAATTATTCTAAAGTTTAGATTTTAACTTAAATTTTAAGCCCAAAATCGGAAACATGGGTATCGGTTAACTAGCGAAAATTTAACTGTGAACCAAAGGGGAGATTTTAAACGCTCATAAACATTGGACAAACTAATCGATTTTGTTGCGGTTTGCGTTTAGGTCATTCCCTTGGTAATTATTTTATTCAAAATGACGTACAGCTTTCATGTCCTCATTTTTTGATAGAGGGCGCTTCCGAGCCATGTCCGACATTTCAATGGTATTACTCCTGGGTGTTTCACTACCAGACCACCATACTTCCAGGAAGTGTAAGGGATGCAAAGATGACCGGAATCACACAGGAATGTAATGTTGAAAATTGCTTTTTTGCATATTACGTTTAAAAAACAGCAGAGAAAAAAAACAACAGAAACAAATAGAGAAACAGCAACATGTTAAAGTGACAGAACAAAGTTTATTTAAAGGTTTTACTGCAAAAAGTGTTCGAAATTACGACCAGGAAAAGTTCGGCAAGCTTGACAGTGACAGTAGCTGGCGCTGCGATTTTCTTGCGGTAGATGGAGCTGAACGGTAATGCTCGTGAAAGTTTTTCTCTCGTTGCGAAGCTCTATGTGGTTCCAGCATGATCGGGCTCTTCCACATTTTACCAATGATGTTCACCGATACCTCAACGTAACATATGGACAGCGGTGGATAGGTCGTGGTGGCCCGGTTTATTGGCCTACCAGATCACCGGACCTATCAAGTATGAGCTTCTTCTGCTGGGGTCACATGAAAAGTTGGATGTATGAGAATCCCGTACCATCAATTAAAGACTTAACAGCTCGTATTTCTGTAGCTTCCGGAAATCTATCAAAGATTCCAGGAATCTTTCAAAGCGTGAGGAGTTACATGCGATGCCGCTGTCAAGCATGTCGAATTACTTCTGGTCGTAATTTCGAACACCTTTTCTAGTAAAACCTTTAAACAAACTGTTTTATGTCATATTAACGTGTTTCTGTTTCTCTGCTTGTTTCTGTTGTTTTTTTCTCTGCTTCCTTTAACCATAACTCGCAAAAAAGACATTTTCAACGTTACATTCCTATGTGATTCCGAGTCGCTTTTCCATCCCTAACACTTCCTGGAAGTATGATAGTCTGGTAGTAAAACACCCAGGAGTAATGCCATTGAAATATCGGAGATATGTCGGAAGCGCCCTCTGTGAAAAAATGAGGACACCACAGCTGTGCGTCATTTTGAATAAAATAGCCAAGGGAATGACCTACACGCAAACCGCAACAAAATCGATTAGTTTGTCCAATGTTTATGAGCGTTTAAAATCTCCCCCTCGGTTCACAGTTAAATTTTCGCTAATTAACCGATACCCATGTTTCCGATTTTGGGCTTAAAATTTAAGTTAAAGTCTAAACTTTAGAATAATTTCAACCCCATGCACAAAAGAACGGCAAAAAGTATTTGTTCGTTACTCTAAAGTCTAAAGCGCCCTCTACCGACAATTTTCGAACTTAACCTTTAAAATTAAAAAAAAAAATAAAAAATCGTGATATAAAGAATGATTTTAGAGAAAACCGCAAACAAATCGACCCTTTTTTCTAATTTTTATCAGCGTTTGAATTTTTGGACCTTAAACTTTAATGGTCCCTAGCTCCTACAAAAGACTTTTGCGCCCCATGGTTTCCTATTTAATAATGTTTGTCTTTATGTCTACTATCACCCCTAGAAGTTTGTCGGTCTGGTAGCGAAACGCCCTGTATATATACACACATTTACATCCAACTTTACTCGAATAAAAGAAATCCACGTTTATTTTCAATAAATTGCTACAAGGGCAGGTGTGCAAATGCTCAATTTCTTTCCCTGTGCTTACCTCAGAGGTATTAATTTTTAAAGTTTAATTGTATACTTGCTTATTATTAGATTTAATTTTATTGTAGCTTTTTAAAAATTTTGTTTACAAATTTAGTTTATTCATAAAAAAAATTATTGGCTATCTATGACCAAAAAAAAAAAAAAAAAAAGAGAACTCGTGAATTGCTTTGATTTAGTAAAATAAGAAACAAAAAAACAGCATTACTCTTTTACGTTTAAAAAATCATTAACAGCACAATAAAGATACCAATATCTTCATCACTTTACCTTATACTTCTATTTCTTATTTATTGCGATAAAGGATGATTTCTTTGAAGCAGAAAATAATTCATTGGCGATAAACAAACATTCTTAATTTTGGTTTAACTGTATATCAATAGCACGAAAGAGTAAAACTACATAATTAACTTGCCGATCTCGTATTTTTGTTGTTGATACATCCTTCCGAAATCCATGGCTTTAATTATCATATGGTTCTCTACATTTCAGTTTAGTTACATATTATTTTCTTATTGACTTAATCAAATTCTTTATTTTTTTGTATTTGGGATCAGTTTTGTATGACAATGTATCTACTTTGTTTTGTTTCTTGGTTGATCTTGGGGAGAAAATTATATCCCGTTAATACATACAGTTTAATTAATGAAATTTTGTTTCCGCTTTCTGTGTTCGTATATTAGTGTATTGTCATAATTATTATTCTGATAGTAGTAAAGGTAATAAAAGCAAAATTCTTACATTTTATTCTAACGCATTTTACTTGCTAAATTTGGATAAAATGTTCGCTTTTCAATCGTAGCTAGTTAATAAAAAATGTGCTTTCGCAAATATACTTTCAAAAATATTGAAGACAAATGACATTCAATTATAATGCCACTTATTCATTATTTATGTGAATTTTTTACATAAAAAATAAATACAAAAATACCCTGTCTTCCTAAAAAAATTATTTTATTGGGTGTAATGCTACTTTTTATTGACGTTCCAAGAAACCGTTTGTAAAATGATATTTTTATACTTTAACTTGAGCATACATATATTATGCAAAACATAACCATATAATAAATACTTATTCTAAAATAAATATTCTAGTGGAATAAACAAAATTATAAGAATACTTTTTAGAAAGGCAAAAATAATAGAATGCAGCATTCAATTATTTTTAGCTCAATTATTCTTACTTTTATTTAAAGTAATTTTATTAAAGTATTTTCAAATTTTTAAAAATCTTTTAAATTATCTAATCCCGGAAATATTCTTAAACATGATTTACTCAATTTTTATCCAAATATTGTCGTATATTTCATAAGTAGTGATTTTTTAATCGGCTAATGATGTCAGAAAAGCACTCTGAATTGATTTTTTTTTCATTAGAAAGCTAAAAATATGATTACCATTTTCCGCTATGCATAATACGATTACTAGATTACAGCTTGCGATTTCCTGTATAACTTCCACGGAAAATTTTTTAGCTTCCATTATGCACACCTTTACAATTATCGTAATTTCGGGTGTATAAGCCGCGGATCAAACAATTCTTTTTGGACCCAGAAATCTTATTTAGTGATAGAAGACAAATATTTGCGGCGATCTAAATAGTTATATTTGTTTCTTAAAAAATTCTAGGTCGAAAAAGAATTGTTTGATCTGCGGCTTATACACCCGAAATTACGGTACATCTGTAGCTTAAAATGTAAAGCTGTTTTACTCAGAAAAAAAAGTTTCACGTAGGCAATTTTATTGTTATAGCTCCTCTAATATTTCATTAAAAAGGAAATGTTTAAAGTGCAAGTTGATATCAAAATGTTAGCGAGTTCGTTAACCGCTTCCCTGTTTTGCCCGTCCCTCGTATGGGGAACGTGTTTTCGGCAATCATGATTTGCGCATACTCCAATCATAACTTATTATTCTCACCAGTGAAATTTTATTGTAAATTTTGCATTATCTTATCCGAGCATTTTTGTGATCCAGCTAGGCACAAATTTCTGTTTTGAAAACCGATGATACGAGATTAAAAATTCTATAAAAGACATGAAAAAAATAAACATTATTTGAATTTTCTTTTCAAAAATATTCATCAGTTAAATGGTTAAAATATTTAATAATTACAATAATTGAAAGGATAATACGAAATTTCAGGAAAGTAATTGTGTCCACTTATTGACTAATATCAATTACTATTACTGCTAAAATCCAATCTTTGTTTCTGTATAGCTGGATTAAAAAGTGACTTATATTTCTACGTGCCATAAACTTAAAAATGCATTTTCGTTTTATTTAAACGATTACGTAATGCAATAATTATAAAAATAGGTCACACAAGTCTTGTGTTGCAATGTGCAGCATGATTCTCTATTGTTAAAGGGTGAATATATACAAATGGATATAAAAGGCTTTTTTTGGAGGACATTTTATATACATAGAAGAAAAATGGGTATGTTGCTGAACAGCTGTACCATGCATTTAACAGTTAAAGATATAAAATATTAAAACGGGGTGCTATTTTTCTTGAAAAGAAAAGAAAAAGTATAAATGTCATGGCTTTGTGGCAGCTATGGCAAGTGAAACAGACTAAAATAAATATAACATACGGAACGATTTTTTGACGAAATAAATATTATCTGTCTTTACACTAAGGTAAAAAAATAAACGATAATCTCAACAGAAGAAATATTTATTATTCTGTTATAGCAGTAGACAATACTTACGAAACTTATATTAAAGGTTATGTATAATATATATTTGCATAAAATTAATCATGATCAATGATTAAAGAAATTGCTATAGTTTAAGTGTCGAAAGATGTTTTAGAATTGCAATTTTGAGCACATATATTAAAATTTTGTAACGTGTGGGTACACAAACTGGGTGTCATTTGTACCGGTAGGGTGGTTATGCAGATGAAATGAAGACATAATTCTAGATATAAGTTAAAAAACACAGTTTATTTAAACTGCTAGGACTCAGGGAAAGTGGAGCGTCAGTTCGATAATTTCAACAGCTAGTCACAATACTAAAATATTAAACTCATAACTATACTCAGAGCTCCGGCACTAGACTCAGTCGAGGCACTTCAAACCAACTTCTCGCTCAGACTTCAGCTAGATGCTAGATCAAAACTTTATAAGACAGCCCGTGGCTGTAAACACTCTTTATTATAAAAATACTCAACGTAATTAAACTGTCTCTTGCCACCGGCACTTTTCCTGGATAGCTCCGCTGGTGTTTAACTAAGTCGGCAAACGCTGCTGGCTATCTCACTCTAAAACTCCTAGCTAATTCCCTGGAGGCTAATAATAACTCGCTATAGCGCAATCCAATTCACCTGGCTGGCTTTCGCCGCCTTCTCCTCACACCTTCTCACCACCGCACACTTCTCCTCACTACCACCTCAAAGCTTTTATACGTTGCAAACTGAAGACGACATTACGAATTTGCATATTACTCCTAACCGCGAATTAACTGTAGAACCGAGGCGACACACACGCTCTAGAAAGTTAAAGTAAAATAAAGGATAGAGGTCGCTTTCATACTACACATGTTAAAACATTGACGTCACGATCTCACTAAAATGCTAGAGTGCCTTTATCACAAAGGACACTCACTCCCTCACAATTTTTCTACGACAGTAGCAGGAGACTGTTTTTGTAAAGTATTTACATAATATAAACATTACATACATAAATACATTATTCACAAAAGGCTTTTTTTAATTGGAAAAATTCCATTAATTCTGCATGGAAATACTCATATTTTTAAATTTAATGAAATTACACGTTTAAATAAAAAGAAAAATACGCACTAAATTTTATTCTGATTTTATTCGTTTCAAAGGAATCCACCAACATCATGAGACTGTAAAGCGTTCAAACACAAGCACTTTTAGATTTATGTATATAGATAACTACCTTAAAGTATGACCTCTCGTAATATAAGCTCCCTCCTACACATATTTTGCAAATTTAATAAATCCTGGAAAATTTATAAATTCCAAATATATCCCCCATCCTCCCAATTTTTCTATCTTTTTCACAAAAGTTACGACTAAAACCCTGCCTTAAAAATATGTAGATTTTCCTGTGATCTAAAATGAGGCTTACTTTCGGTATTTTACGGTAATTACGGCTTAAGAGGGTAAGGGCGACTTCGTGTGAAAATGCGTTTTTCTTCATGATGGGTTTTTCACTATTTCTCCTATTTAAATTGTTATAAGTTAAGAAACATTATATATATATATGAAAAATTAGAACATGTCTTTTTCAATTATTTAACTTCAATTTTAATTCAGAAAATTTGAAAAAAAAATTACTTAATTTTAAAAATATGATTTTTTTAAAAGTTACATAACTTTTTTTTCATATTTTTACTTTAAGTATTTTTAATTGTATTTAAGCTAATATTATTAAAGATGCTGAATTAAAATTAAAACTTATGTTTCTTTTTATTTAAAAAAATATCAAAAATTCTACAAAAATATTTCGAGTCATAAGGATTTTAAATTACCCCATTTTAAAAATAAATTCTAAATTTTAAATTAAAAAAGTATAAGAAGTTTTGACATGTGATTTAGTTTAGAAGTAATATGCTTAACCATCACAAAAATTCCCAAAAGTTTAACTTAATGAATAAATTTTTTTTTTTAAATATGGCCCGGACCCTCTTAAATGTTTAAGGTAAAAATGACGTTTTAGGCAAAAAATTACACTGAGGTGACAAAAGTCATGGGATAGAAATATGCAAATATATAGATGGTAGTAGTGTCGCTTACAAATTGTATAAATTCTCAGTGCCTGGGCAGGATTCTTTTTTGTATTCAACTCCATCCTGAGAAAAGTTCGATTATGTGATTATGGCCACACGACGAGAATTAACGGATTTCGAACGCGTATGCTAGTTGGAGCTACACGCAGGGGACACTTTATTTTGGAAATCGTTACGGAATTCAACATTCCGAGATCAACAGTGTCAAGAGTGTGCCGAGAATACCTAAATTCAGGCATAACCTCCCAACATGCACAACGCAGAGATCAACAGAGGGCACGTAATGACCGCGATCAGCGACGTCTGCTTAGACTCGTCAGTGTGAACAGACAAGAAACACTGCAGGAAATAACCGCAGGAGTGAATGTGGGATGTCCGACAGGCGTGTCCGTTAGGGCAGTCTGGCCGAAATTTGGCTTTCATGGGCTACAGCAGCAGAAGGCCGACTCTGGTGCCATTACTAACAGAGCCTGATTACTAACGGGGCACTCTCTCACCAGAAAAAATTTATAGAAATTTTCGTCTTCTTTAAACGCCCTTTTCATACAAGATAACTGTCATGAATAAGGAAAAATTCTTTATTTCTTTTTCCTGGTGGGAGAGTGCCCCGTTAGTAATCAGGCCCTGATTACTAACAGCACAACATCGCCAAAAGCGGTTCTCCTGGTCTCGTGACTATATCAGTTGCACCGTGGACGACTGGAAAAAAGTGGCTTGGTCAGATAAGTCTCGATTTCATTTGGAAAAAGCTGATGGAAGTGTACAAGTGTGGCGCAGACCCCATTAAGCAATGAACCCAAGTTTTCAACATGGCACTGTGCAAGCTGGTGATGCCTCCATAATGATGTGGGTTGTGTTTACATGGAATGGACATTGTCCACTAGTCAAATTGAACCGATCGTTAACTAAAAATGATTCTACTCAGCTACTGGGAAGCCACCTGCAACCATTCATGGACTTCATGCACCAAAAGAACGATGGAATTTGCCAGACTGATAATGCGTCATGTCTTCCGACTATAACTTTTCGCGATTGGTTTGAAGAACATTCTGGGCAATCCCAGCAGATTATTTGGCCACCGTGATCGTCCTAGATGAATCCCATCGTACATTTATGGAGCATAATCGAGATATCAGTTCGCGCACAAAATCCTCCACCGGCAGCACTTTCGTAATTATGCATGCCTGTACAGGCTGCATGGCCCAATATTCTCTAGAGGACTCCCTTTCATTCATGGAGACCATGCCACGTCGTGTTGCTGCACTTCTCCGGGAAAACAGAAGACCGACACGTTTTTAGCAGGGGATCCCATGACTTTTGTCACTTCAGTGTATAATAAGACATTTTTTTGCTACTTTTCACGATACACAATTTAAATATTTATGGCAATTTGAACAACAAAGAAATACGTACGTCAAGCACAATTATGAGGTACTTTCCAGTACATTCAGAATAAAGTAACAAACTTCACTGTTTAATATATGTTTAAAGATTATATCGAAGAAAACAATTTGAAAAACTTATAAGATATATGAAAATCCAATTTATTCTATAACCAACATTATTCAAGTATTTGAATTATTTTGCTAAGCCTTTCATATGATCTACATATCTGAGTATATACGTCATAGTATGTTAAAATTTAGTTCAGTTAGGAAATCATAGCATAAAAAGAAATGAACTCCAATCTATTTGCGAAACTCTGCATATGATCAATCAAATTTATAAGAACCAAGTGATTTGTAAGCAATTAGTTTACTTCACTGAATTAATTAAATTTAAAAACACACGATACAACTCGAAACAAACATCCAAAAGTTATTTCTTATAGGTAATAGTATAATTGAATTTTTTCAAGTGGTTCTGTAAACAAACAATAGATGCTGCAGACAAGATTTTCGATACAGAAATAGTCATATTAAACCTCAATAGCATACATTAATTATATGGGAATCGAAGTTCATTTACGGGAATGAGAGCGCGGACAGATACACGTCAAATGGAGAAACCGAGCTCATAAATACTTTTCAACATAGTTGAAAAGTGTTAAAAATAATCCAGTACTTGTACGATTCGATAGGGTGTTTTTTTAGAGGCATAATAATTTGAAAATAAATAAAACACATGAAAATAATGTTAATGTCCTTGATATTGATTTTTCAAATAAACAATTTTATGCTATTGGTGTTTAAAAATTATTTCAGGCATATGGGCACCGTGGCTGGCTCGAATGTAGTCCAAACTGGAAGTCCAATTTTCGACCACTTTATCAAGTAGCTAAGGTTTTATATCAGTCATAAGCCGGCGAATGTTGAATTCTAAGTGGTCCAACGTCTGCGGTTTATTGGCATAGTTCAGCGACTTCACATATCCCAGCATAAAATAATTTATTGCTGTGAGATGACATGATCGTAGAGGCCAGTTTACAGGTCCATTACGTGCAATTATGCGCTCACCAAATGGCTCCCGTTATAAACAGATATTTTTTAAACAATTTACAAACGTTAGTCTGACGTAACTGCATTCACAGGGAAATAGCAAAACATACTGATCATAAATCATCTGTCATCTGCCAAATTGAACGTGGCTAGAACACTTCTAAAACACTTCTAAAATAAACACACTTTACTAAAAGAAAATTAGAAATGTACAGTCAAAATGTTAATCTCCAAGTGTGAAAAAAAAGATGTTCGAAATGAAACAATGTCTCTTTTTAATACATGAATTAAAAATAAGCTTAGCAAGTTTTCTTCATAGTAAAATTGTACAAAATTATTAAATTTTTAATATTAACACGTAATTTTGTTATCCTATTTAGCTTTTTTGGTTAAATTTTACCGTAAAATATCAAGTGGACTGGAACTCTTTACTGTTAAATTCATTTGTAGTCGTTGAAAAACAGTTTTCAAAGTAAGTAGTTTGTAGTTCTCATAACTCAAAAACTATGTGGTGGAATCAACTGCAATTTTGTATTTGCATAAATAAAAAAAATCATGTATATTTTCAAAAACAAATACGAATAGTAACCTATGAATATTTAAACAGGGAAATCTTTTATTTTGTTTCATAAACCTTTAGTTTGAATCATACATGGTGCTTAAATTTGATTCTTAAATTTAGTGTTGAGAACATAGTTAAAAATGACCAATGTTTAGAATTAAGAATATCGTAATAGTCATACATGGAACTTTTTCTACCCATTTTTATGATTGATATCTTTGAATTAAAACACTCAAAAACCAAATATCTATATGTATATGCATGGATATATATTACGTACGCCATGGATTACACATTAATATTCTCTGAGCAAACATAAAAAATGTAATTTAACAAATTACAACAGCCATTCGGAAAATGATTTTTTTCAAAGATTAAAATTTAAGACTCATAAATAAATCCTATATCTTCGAAAAATGGTCTTTAACAATCAATTGGTTCAACATTAGATTGTTTCTTTTTTCATGATCGTCGTACATCTCATAATCGGTGGCCTCAGTAGTCAGGCCTCGTTTGACGATTTTCATATGACGTCTTTCTTTGGATTCGGTTTTTACCATATCTGATATTTTGCGCCTACCCATTTTGCGTTTTTTAAAAACTTTATTAACAAGAACATTTCGACTTCCTATTCAAATAAAAACAAATCTAAATGTATAGAATTTCGAAATAAAATAAAATAAAATAAAATAAAATGCAGATATCCATTGTCCAAAGCAAAAGGTTTGAATTTTTCCATTGAGTTAATAAAAATCAGTAAAATCATCATTTTTATGATGATCAAAACGTGGCTTACGTAATAACAATGTCTTATTACGTACGTCATGGATAAAACATTAATATTTCTGAACCAATCATAAACAAAATAAAATGCGGAAACCACAAAGTCCATTCTGGACAGAAAACAACAATCATTTAACAAATGGTTCATAAAAATAATAAAACTTAATTCTAATTAGGTTTGACCGCTGCCATAAAAAAACACGGGGCTAGAGGACACGAACTATAACGTCATCACTAATCGGTCGCCTTTTCGCTAGTGTGGAATTTACAGCGGAAAATTTTGAATAGCGTTTTTTCTATACTTGTGGAATGTTTATCATCTTATAAAAAAAATAATAACTATTTAAACTTACTGGTGAAAATTTGAAATCCCCCAATAAAAAACCAGCCAGATGCGGTAACACTGTGGCATTTCACATTTGGCTGAGTTTTTATTTAGGGATTCTGAATTCTCACCAAAATAATTATTACTATTTTATAAGATTATAGATATTCCACAAATAAAATAAAATAAAATTCCTAATAAAAATTTTCCGTTGTGAATGACAACACTAGTGAGAAGTCGATCGATTAGTGATAATGTCATAATTTGTGTCCTCTAGCCTAGGGTATTTCGATTGCAGCGGTCTGACATGTGTATGTGGTTAAATACAAAAATTTAAAAACGTTCGTTGGAATGGATGTACAGGGTGGTTAGTTATTAACGTCAGGTGTTCAAAGCCCTCTAGCGAGAAAAGTTTTGGTCAAAACATAACCAAATTTGATCAGCATACATAGTAGACCATGGAATTTCGAATTCTTAAAAAAATTAAAATAAAAAGTTTAAAAAATCGCCACTAGGGACAATTTTAGCGTTGTTTACCGACTAAAATGCATTAATTTGCATAAAATCAGTTATGTATAGCAATCATGAGTATAAAAGGAAAGGCTGGGAGAGTTCTCATCATTATCAACTCTTACCATACTTTGCTAGTCAAGCTATGTTATCAGCAGAATGAGAATTGCAATGATGCTCGTCCTGAATTTCACCGTTTACAGAATTTGCCAAAAGAACCGATGAACATAACAAATTTACAAAAGATGATTCATCGATTTGAAACTATGCGGCAAAAAGGCCTAAGACGCAAAATGACTAGTCAATAACAAGTTGACGAAGTTGTAACTGCTATTGTCGAACAAGAGATGAAAAATGTGCAGGTACAATCAGCGCTCGGGCAGTATTCCAGCAGTATAAAATTGATCTGTACTGTATTTTTTGCCATTTAATCATTCAACATTTGCACTAATACACTTTTGGTGCGCCAAAATTGCTGATTTTATGCAAATTAAATGCATTTTAGTCGCATTTTAGCTAAAATTGCCCCTAGTGGCGATTAAAAAAAAAAAAAAAATTTTAAGAATTCGAAATCCCATGGTTTACTATGTATGCTGATCAAATTTGGTTATGTTTTGCCCAAAACTTCACTCGCTAGAGGGCTCTGAACACCTGACGTTAATAACTAATCACCCTGTATAATAATACACTATTTTAAAAGATAACGACATTTTTTCACAACCAGAGGTCCCACCCGACGTTTTCACACCGGAATGTATGAGATTATTTACTGAAGAGATTTTTATTTAACCTTTATGTAGAAAAAAATTTCCAATTAAAATTGATAAGCTAAATCTGAATTTATAGAAGTTTTGTGCAATACTTATAATTCCACTCAAATATTTAAATGAAAATATCCTTTTAGTATTTTATAGACTACAAAAATGTACAAAAATATAACTATTTTCTGATAAATAAAATATAGGAATATTTTAGAGCTAAAACTTTTCACTCGCAATTTCCCAACATCAAGAAAGCCCAAAAGATGAAAATGAAAAAGAAATCATCTTTTTAAAAATATTTTTTTTTTTCTAAAATACAGTTTAAAGTTATTGGTTCTAAAATACAGTAATATTGTACGTTATGTTCACCTTGTTTACTAAATAAATTATGAGATATTAAAATTTTGACATTTAATTTACTTAAAAGGTGCTAAAATATACATGTTAAGGTCTGTAAAAAATAAAAGACCATCAAAAGATATTAAAACCTTGAGCGCTTTCAACTACAATCAACGGCCTTTATGAGGAGGAAAAATCAGAATATGTGTCACATAATAAGGATATATATATATATATATATATATATATATATAATATTATATATATATATATATATATATATATATATATATATTATATATATATATATATATATATTATATATATATATATATATATATATATATATATATATATATATATAATATTATATATATATATATATATATATATATATATATATATATATATAATATATATATATATATATATATATATATATATATATATATATATATATATATATATATATATATATATATATATATATATATATATATATATATATATATATATATATATATATTATATATATATATATATATATATATATATATATATATATATATATATATATATATATATATATATATATATTATATATATATATATATATATATATATATATATAATATATATATATATATATATATATATATATATACAGGGTGTATCTAAACTACTGGGCAAAACTTTAAGGGGTGATAGTACAGATCAAGACAAATAATATTAAATGGGAAACTAAGGGTCCCAAACGTCTTCCGAAGGAGATAGGCGCCATCAAAGTTTAGGGTCCAAAATTTGAAATGATTATAAAAAACGGAAAAATCGGTCGATTCGTTTGCGGTTTTCACGAAAAATATTCTTTATGTCAGTATTGTCTTGAAAATAAATTATTAAGTTAAATTTCAAAAAATGCCGATAGAGGGCGCTTTAGACTTTGGAGTAACGAACAACTATTTTTTACCGTTATTTTTTGCATCTCATTAAATTTTTTTAGAAGTTTAGACATAAACTTAAATTTTGAGCTCAAAATCTGTGGTTAAATAGCGCAAACCGAACTGTGTTCAATGGGAGTGGGTAGGTTCAAATTTCAAATGATTATAAAAAACAGAATAATTGCTCAATTGATTCACGGTTTTCACTAAAACTATTCTTTATGTCAGTATTGTCTTGAAAATAAATTATAAATATAAATTTAAAAAAAAGTCGATAAAGGGCGCTTTAAACTTTGGAGCAACGTACAACTATTTTTTTACCGTTATTTTTTACATCTTATTAAACTTTTTTGAAGCTTAGACATAAACTTAAATTTTGTGCTGAAAATCTGAATCGTTGAGAGTGGCTAAATAGCGCTAACTGAACTGTGTTCAATGGGGGTGGGAAGGTTCAAATTTCAAATAATTATACAAAACGGAAAAATTGGTCGATTTGCTTGCGGTTTTCTCTAAAACCATTCTTTATGTCAGAATTTCCTTGAAAATAAATTTTAAAGATAAATTTAAAAAATTCCGTTAGAGGGCGCCTTAAACTTTAGAGTAACCAAAAACAATTTTTAACTGTTATTTTTTGTATCCAATTAAATGCTTGCAAAAGCTTAGACTTAAATTTTGAGCTCAAATTCTGAATCGTTGGGAGGGGTTAAGAAGCGCAAATTGAACTGTGTTCAGTAGTTGAAATGTTACCCTGCCCACTCTATGAGCACAGTTCAATTTTTCGCTACTTAATTACTTACAACGATTCAGATTTTGAGCTCAAAATTTAAGAGTAAGCTTTTAAAACATTTATTTAGATAAAAAAAATAATAACAGTTAAAAATAGTTGTTGATTACTCTAAAGTTTAAGGCGCCCTCTAACGGAATGTTTTGAAATTTATCTTTAAAATTTATTTTCAAGGAAACACTGACATAAAGAATGGGTTTTAGAGGAAATCGCAAAGGAATCGAGCAATTTTCCCGTTTTTTATAATCATTTGAAATTTGAACCTCCTCACCCCCATTGAACACAGTTCAGTTTGCGCTACTTAACCACTCACAACGATTCAGATTTTCAGCTCAAAATTTAAGTTTATGTCTAAGCTTCTAAAAAAATTTAATGAGATGCAAAAAATAACAGTAAAAAATAGTTGTACGTTACTCCAAAGTCTAAAGCGCCCTCTATCGACATTTTTTGAAATTTATATTTATAATTTATTTTCAAGATAATACTGACATAAAGAATAATTTTAGTGAAAACCGCAAATCAATTGACCAATTTTTCTGTTTTTTATAATCATTTGAAATTTGAACCTACCCACTCCCACTGAACACAGTTCAGTTTGCGCTATTTAACCACAGATTTTGAGCTCAAAATTTAAGTTTATATCTAAACTTCTAAAAAAAAATTAATAAGACGCAAAAAATAACAGTAAAAAATAGTTGTTCGTTACTCCAAAGTCTAAAGCGCCCTCTAACGGCATTTTTTGAAAGTTATCTTTATAATTTATTTTCAAGACAATACTGACATAAAGAATATTTTTCGTGAAAATCGCAAGCGAATCGACCCATTTTTCCGTTTTTTATAACCATTTCAAATTTTGGACCCTAAACTTTGATGGCACCTATCTCCTTCGGAAGACGTTTGGGACCCTTAGTTTCCCATTTAATATTATTTGTCTTGATCTGTACTATCACCCCTTAAAGTTTTGCCCAGTAGTTTAGATACACCCTGTATATACACACACCCATTTCGCATTCATTACTTCTAATCAATGTAATAAACAAATTTTATAACACGTTTTTTATTGGTACTTTTAACCCATTAACGCCCAGCGTCCTCTTTTGAGGACGGTTACAAAAACAGCAAAAAAAAAAAAAAAAAAACGGTTTTCCCACCAGTAAAGAGGAAGAAAAATATATACCTCTTTCACGAGACAGAATCCTCGATAAATTTAGATAAAAGTTTATTTGATTTTAAAAGTGATGGGAAATACAAAATTTAAATTTTAGTGAAGAAAATAATTCGGGCGTTAATGGGTTAATGGCATAAAGTATCGTCCGGCATAACGTGTATATTTCAATTATTTTCGATTTTAATTACAGTAAGAGTTCTAATGAAATGTGAGTGTAATATTTGAAAAACCTATTAAAAGACTTTTTGTATGATTCCGCATTTATCTTTGTACGTTTTGCATGTGCTTAAATAGAGAGATATTGCAATCGGAAATGGTATATATAATTTGAAACAATAAAAATATTTGAATGCCCTTAAATTTACAAATCTCACAACTGAATATAAACATAACACTTTTGATTTACTTTAAACATTTCTTTTTTACTTTATCAATATTAGTTTATAATTCTAGAGCTATTATGAATACTTTTGAAGTGTGAGGAATTATTGATTTGAAGTATTAGTGATATATTCTCAAACTTCAGGAAATGTTTACATAGGTTAGCCACGTTACCAAATGTTAAGTATAGAAATCGATGTATTTATCTTAGAGATATTTCAGCGACCAAGTTTAGGGGGATTAAATATGATCACGCTGTATATTTTGTGAATCATATTTGTATTAATATTCTGAGTGTTTGATTTTCGATTCCATTTTCATTCAACTTCGATATTTCTAAAACTTGGGCGGTATTTGTTTATTCAACTCCAAAATGTCGAAGTTTTCTTAAAGTAACTTGATCAATAGCATTTCTTAAATATTGAATAAGGAACAATTCGGAAAGTATAACGTACTATTGGTTTTGAAAGTTGCTGAATGTTACAAATACTAGACTTGTTTTACTGCAGAAAATAAAATTTTTAAATTACCTGATATTACATCAAATATTTCTTTGTTAATATAATTTATTGGAATAATTCTCGATAAGAAACATGTGACACATGCTGTATGGTAAGTGGTTTGTTTTGGATCGTTAGAGAAAGGTTTTCACCTGAACGAATTGTTGTTTATTAGAAAACATTGGCTGAGGGATAACAATCAATTGACATAGCATATATTATAGTTAATTGCTATTCTGGAAAAATGTTAAACCAAAGTTTGAGTAGGATTGGCTTTGAAACATTTGCATGTAATATTCAAAGTAAAAGATAAAAGAATGCGTACCATATACACTCTATGGCCTTTAATCACTGGACATTAGACATTTTCAATTGTAGACATTTTGTTCAATATTTAAAGTAGCTTGACGGATTCTTTTGGAATTTCAGAATTATGAAGAATATGTTTAACATGATATTTACCAACGACGGTTTGCTAAACACATAGGTGCCAACCTAACATTAACCCTTTCCGGCGCAAGCAAATTCTGCTCATAAAATAAGAAATTGTTGATTGACACCGGAATTTAAAAACGACTTTTATAGAAATTAAAAATTCCCAAATTCACGCTTTCGTTGTAAAAGCGAAATTTCTATAAAATATTCTTGGTGCCGTTTGCAAGTTTGGAATTAAAATTAGGTGTTGCCGGAGTGGTAACACTGCGCCGGAAAGGGTTAACCCCTTGAAGGGTGGTGGTAAAAAATATATATCACTTAATTTTAATTGAAAAATGTCACATAATTTACCATTAATTTTAATAAATGCCATTTAATTTTATCAAGTATGCGAAGATAAGCATTTATGTATTTTGAAATAAATTTGTTTTTAAATACTGGTGTCATTCGATCATTTCAGCATTTAATGAATAGAAGTGCTTTGCCCCTCAAAGGGTTAATTTTCCGTAATACGTGCGTTAATTTGACCTTGGTTTAGTGAATTCTAAACCAGAATTTTTTTCATAGAAATGAATTTAACTTCCACTTAGAAACCAGAAATTAAATAGATAAAGATTCATGAAATAAATTTTCTGGTTCGAAATGAGATTAACCAGGATCAAAGTAATCCAGGTATTACGGAAGATTAGTTGAAAGTTGGAAGCTATGTAAATAGAATAGTTAGGGGCAATAAAAATTCAAGGAAAAATAATAATATTTGGAATCACCCTGTAAAACAAAATGCTCGCAGTGATCTATTGCTGCAATATACGCATATGTATGTGGTTACAGAGAAATAAGTGTTTTTTTTTGCTTAAGAATAGCGCTTATATTCATGGAGATAAAGCTATTTTTTTAGTTCAAAAAATTCTTACATATTTTTTGTATGTCACGCAGAATTCTCAACCAATTTTAACCCTTTCCGGTGTAAGGTACTTTTATCCATATAATGTTGGAATAATTGAGTAACACCAGTATTTAAAAGAAAATTTATTTATAAATATGTAAAAGTGCATTTTCGAGTATTTAATAAAGGCGAAATTTTCTTTTAAAAATTCGGGTTCCAATGTGTCAATGAGGGACTAAAATTATGTGATGCTGTGACGGCATCGGCACCCTTCAAGAGGTTAATGCTAATTTCAGAAGAGTTTCAGTAGAAACAATATAATACGATTGAAATATATATATACAGGGTTCGGACACTCCTTATATTTTGTAAGGACTGTGGCACCACTATTAATAATAAGGAAATTTATATTTATATTTAAGAAACAGAATTCACAAACATCTCCTCGATTCGCAGTTTTCGCAATATTTTTCTGCAGTGAAATACATTGAAAATACTGTAAAAATTTAGTGGTAATGTTGTGCGAACCCTGATATGTATTAACATTTGATGACACATAAGGAGTTATATGAAATATTTTTTATCTGCGTTGTATGGTAATCAGTATGGGTCAATGATAATAAACATTTTTTCTCTCAAGATTTAATGGTCAGCCTTGGAGGAACGCATGTAAAAAAGTCAGTCAAATATCGTGAAAATTTCGAAAATATAACCGATAGAGTGAGATGACTTTTACTCACTTTCTAGAAGCAGCTAAACAATAAGAGATTTTCCATAAATTGTCGCCTTTATTTGTTATTTTCCTTTTTTAATAATGTTTTAGTTCTTCTTAAAAAACCAACAGAACCAACCTGATCCAATAAAAAAAGAAGCATAAAAATCGAAGCATTTGTTTCAAATCTACTCTGAAGTTTTGGAGTCATATTGTAAACATTTTAAACGTAAACAAAAAAAAAAGAAATTTTTAGGCTTTATCTCTTAAGAGGTTCATAAACATAAAATAAATACAAATTTCAATATAAGGGTATACATTTTTAATGAGGTTATCTTTATCTCCCTCTTCTTTTTCAAATAATTTTCTCACAATTGTCGCCCAATTTACAAATGATAGACCGATGGCTATCTGAGAATTTAGAAAATATATCTGAAATAAATTTATAGACAGTTCTTATCGCTCTTCAGTTAAAAGCGATTATTTTAGGGAATATGGTGTTCTTTCAACTACTGTACTCATTTCGATGTTTCTCGATATGTTTCATAAATCTTAAGTAGATTGTCTTGGAAAGAGAGTATTATAATAATCATTATTATAACGACTTTCTTAAACACTTATAAAACATTTGCTTTTTCTTAATATGTAGGCTGCAAAAGGAAGAGTTGGGAGATTGCATTTTTTCCCTCTATTGTTCACGGGTTTTCGTGAATTTCTACCTCGTTAAATCTTTTCTTTCCCAGAACTTTAATGATCATGCTATTCTTATTAGACTAGATTTCCTCTTTTCCTGCTGTTACATTGTTCAGGCGATCCATAATATTTTTGCCATAAAAGAGAAAGTACTTTTATTGTGGAACAAAATGATAAGTTCTGTACATTGATTTACTGCATTATTAATTCATTTTAAAGAAAAAGCAATAAAAGATTTTTATTCGCCCCCCATTAAGGTATTTTATAAGAATGTAATTGGACAAGTGGTATTTTTATAAACGTATAAATTAAATAAATAAAATTATTCTTAATATGTTTCCGAAAACATTTTCTCAACTGATCTGATAAATATTTTTTTTAATGCTGTACTCAAATTCCATGTGTCTAATTTCTGACACATTCTTGAAGTCTAGTGACAGACGTATAAAATAAAAATTCAAATTTATTCAGTCACTATTAAATTGCTTTTTCGTTAATCTACCACCAAACTAATTTTTAAAATTTTGGGCAATCGTTTTTCTGAATAGAATTTCTTAATTTATCTAATCACTGAAAACCTGCAATCGAATATGGCAAAAATTTCTCTAAAAAATACTTGTGTTCATATTCAAGGCTTTCGTGCACTGTATATGTGCATTATATCGCACATGCTGTAGTACACTATAGAATGGTTTTGTGTAGGTTTATACACGTCACAAAAAGGTTCAGACAAAGGATCATTCAGAAAATGTCGTTAAAATGAGCATTTTGGACCGAATTTTCTGACGCGATAACCCAAGGAATGTCGTTATGTGCGAGCAATCGGTTATAATTCGAGATGTAATACATTTATTAAAAAATGAAGAACGATATCCAATTTTAAATCACTTCAGTGTTGCGGAAGCACTTGATTAATTGATTGCTTTGCAAAGAGGAGCAATAAGAATAGAAGCACATTTGTCTGCTAAATTTAATTCTAGCTTTTATATTTTTTCAATTTCTAAATTTTGTTCTACTTTTTGTACAGCTTTTGATTTTTATAGATTTCATGTTATCTATGAGAGTTAATAATTGTGAAAGTCAGCATTTCAAGCATGGCCAAGGTATTAAAAGTTTCACAGTAAAGGATACAAATTTTTTTTAAGCTATTGCATAGCTTTTATCGCGGGCTTTGAGCGCAGCGACCGAAGCTAGAAATTCCGTCACGAGAAAACCTAACACTTCGGCTAACGGCGTTTCAGTTCGGCAAACTTCGGCACGGCATCCTTCGGCAGACTTCGGCAGACATTGACGCGGTATTTTTCAGATATTAGGATATCAAGTCTCAAACTTATGTTTCTTATGATCTAATTTTCATAGCGCGGCCAAATTTTGTTTAGTAATTTATTATGAGACAGTGTTAATTTTTGGTGACAGGAGAACCCCCCACTGCTAGGGTCGAAAAATTTAAAATGCTTATAACTCGCGATCTAATTTTCGTAGCGCGGCCAAATTTTGTTTGGTAATTTATTATGAGACAGTGTTAATTTTTGGTGACAGGAGACCCCCCCCCCCACGGTGAGGATCGAAAAATTTTAAATGCTCATAACTCGCGATCTAATTTTCGTAGCACGGCCAACTTTTGTTTGGTAATTTATTATGAGACATTTTTAATTTTTGGTGACAGGAGACACCCCACGGTGAGGGTCGAAAAATTTAAAATGCTTATAACTCGCGATCTAATTTTCGTAGCGCGGCCAAATTTTGTTTGGTAATTTATTATGAGGCAGTGTTAATTTTTGGGGACAGGAGACCCCCCCCCCCCACGGTGAAGGTCGAAAAATCTGAAATGCTTATAACTCGCGATCTTATTTTCGTAGCGCGGCCAAATTTTGTTTGGTAATTTATTATGAGACAGTGTTAATTTTTGGTGACAGGAGACCCCCCCCCCCCACGGTGAGGATCGAAAAATTTTAAATGCTCATAACTCGCGATCTAATTTTCGTAGCACGGCCAACTTTTGTTTGGTAATTTATTATGAGACATTTTTAATTTTTGGTGACAGGAGACCCCCCACGATGAGGGTCGAAAAAATTAAAATGCTTATAACTCGCGATCTAATTTTCGCAGCGTGGCCAAATTTTGTTTGGTAATTTATTATGAGACAGTGTTAATTTTTGGTGACAGGAGACCCCCACGGTGACGGTCGAAAAATTTAAAATGCTTATAACTCGCGATCTAATTTTCGTAGCGCGGCCAAATTTTGTTTGGTAATTTATTATGAGAAAGTGTTAATTTTTGGTGACAAGAGACCCCCCCCCCCCCACGGTGACGGTAAAAAAATTTAAAATGCTTGTAACTCGCTATCTAATTTTTGTAGCGCGGCCAAATATTGTTTGGTAATTTATTATGAGGCAGTGTTAGTTTTTGGGGACAGGAGACCACCCACGGTGAGGGTGGAAAAATTTTAAATGCCTATAACTCGCGATCTAATTTTTGTAGCGCGGCCAAATTTTGTTTGGTAATTTATTATGAGACATTGTTAATTTTTGGTGACAGGAGACCCCCACGGTGAGGGTAAAAAAATTTAAAATGCTTACAGATCGTGATCTAATTTTCGTAGCGCGGCCAAATTTCGTTTGGTAATTTATTATGAGCCAGCGTTAATTTTTGCTGACAGGAGACCCCCACGGTGAGGGTCGAAAAATTAAAAATGCTTATAACTCGCGATCTAATATTCGTAGCGTGGCGAAATTTTGTTTGATAATTTATAATGAGGCAGTGTTACGTTTTGGTGACGGGAGACCCCCCACGGTGAGGGTCGAAAAATTTAAAATGCTTATAACTCGCGATCTAATTTTTGTAGCGCGGCCAAATTTTGTTTGGTAATTTATTATGAGGCAGTGTTAATTTTTGGGGACAGGAGACCCCCCACGGTGAGGGTGGAAAAATTTTAAATGCTTATAACTCGCGATAAATTTTGTAGCGCGGCCAAATTTTGTTTGGTAATTTATTATGAGACTGTTAATTTTTGTTGACAGGAGACCCCCACTGTGAGGGTCGAAAAATTTAAAATGCTTATAACTCGCGATCTACTTATCGTAGCGTGGCCAAATTTTTTGGTAATTTATTATGAGATAGTGTTAATTTTTGGTGACAAGAGACCCCCCACCGTAAGGGTCGAAAAATATAAGATACTTATAACTTGCCATCTAATTTTCGTAGCCCGACCAAATTTTGTTTGGTAATTTATTAAGCTATTGCATAGCTTTTATCGTGGGCTTTGAGCGCGGCGACCGAATCTAGAAATTCCGTAACGAGAAAAAAACCTAACACTCTGGCTAACGACGTTTCAGTTCGGCAGACTTCTTCACGGTATCCTTCGATAGACTTCGACAGACATTGATGCGGTATTTTTGCATAAGTTGATAATAAATGCTATGCAATAGCTTTACCGCGGCAGTCCCGAGTGCCACACACATTTTTTTTTTAATAGGCTGCAGCCTTTGAGTGGAACATAGAAATTAATAATAAATACAAATCTAGCGGTATGACTTATAACGACTTTAACATAAAATTACACTCGGAATTTTGTTTCTTACACTCTAAAAAATAAATGTGTAAATTAGCTAATTTTACCCGAATATATGTGTAAATTTCTAAAATTACACACCTGTCGTAAAATTTACACATTTTTTTCTGAAATTTACCTGTTTATATGTGTATTTAGGATGTGAAAGTAAGTGTGTAATTTTTTATCAGTTGAAAAACTCAAACAAGTGTGTAAATGTCTAGAAATGCTTGGATTTACACTTATTTATGTGTTAGTCTAATTTAAACTTAATTATAAGTACACACATAAGTGAGTAATTTTTTACAAATGCATACTTGTCATAAAATTTACACATTTTGAACAAAAAATTACCTTTTTTTATGTGTACCTAGCATGTGAAATCAAATGTGCAATTTGTTATCGCTTGATTAACTCATACAGATGTGTAAATGTAGAAAAGTACTTGCATTTACACGAATGAAAGTGTTAATCATAATTAAGGATCAACTGAATCAACGATTTTTAAGATCAAAACAGAAACTGAAACCGAATTTTGGTACTCATCCTATTTTCGGCCGAAAACGAAAACGATAAAAAATTTTTTAAGTGATTAATACATACAAAATGATACAAAATTAGGTCCGTTCATAATTATGTATGTATGTAAGACCGATTGTCGTTGTTCAGTCCATTCATTCGTCTGTCTGTCCGTCTGTCCGCATATAATAGAGCAAAAACTATCCAACCGAATCGTTTGAAATTTAAAATATAAAATTGTTCCATAATTTTGTCGAGTTTTTCAAATTTTATGAAAATCGGATGTATAGTTTGATTACAGGGATAATCAAAAGTATTACGTTACATTACCGTCAATGAGAAAAAAATGTTTAAAGTTCATTTTAATGGTGTTACAGCATTCCAAACAGGAAAAAAAAATTATATACATTTACCGAAGCGTATTAAAATATACATTCGGTGCAATATATGGTGAAAAAACGTTTATTATTCATTTACAGAGCTACACAAAAGAATTCCGTCACATAATGATATATGGGAAAACATTGTTTTCTGCGTATTTCAATCATGTTAAATTATTTCGTATATAATTAAGTTGATATACGTTGCTCAGTTTTATTGCAAGTTACTTCTTTAATAATAGAAAGCGCTAACAGTATTTACAGGCACTCACAAAAGATTTCGGATACTATACTGCACCAGAACTACTCTACGTTACAGATTTTTGCTAGAAGTGCACTTTTAGTTGTGATATGAGTTTTTAAGTGTAACCATATTTTTGCATATTACTTTGTGTATATAAATGCTGTAAATCATATACAGGGTAACACAAAAGAATCTGTAAGAGTTACAGAGTAAAAATGAAAATAGCAGTGGTTTTCGAATCAGTTACGCATTTTCACGGTATCCCATGATAAGTAATGATTCTAGGTTTGCGATCTTGATTGCGTCCTATTTAAGAAGAGGTCCTATTATTTTCGTGTTACTGAATTGGAGATATATAATCGTATCAAATTTTATATTCATGCATTTTAGCATAAGAATTTAACAGCTAATGTATTAAGCTCAGAATATTTATAAAATTAATTGTAGTACGAACGCAGCTCATTTGCCACGTTTGACGCGCAATTTCCAATTTGTTAATGATGCTACACGCTTTCGAATATAATACAATCTATATGTATCTAAGAAGTGTATGATAAAATATACATTCTGCACAATCGGTGGTGCAAAGAATATTCATTATTAATTTCCAGGGCCACACACAAGTATTCCATTACATAATATTATAGGGGAGATACCGTTCGGGGCGCGTTATAATACGATTAAACTATTTCACATTTTATGTACGTTGTTGAGGTTTATTATAAGTTACTTCCTGTATAATACAAAGCAGGGATGTAGTGGAGGGTATACGCGGGTACACGCCGTATACCCTTTGGATTTTTTTAAGGAACTCGGTATACCCTCTGTTTCTCAAAAGAGCTACAGTGTATACACTCTAGGGTATACCCTCTGTTTTATGCATATACCCTTTGCTTTTTTTACGACTACACCGCTGACAGAAAGCAGATAGTATTTACAGGGACACACCGAAGATTTCGGCCACTATACTGTATCCGAAATACTGTATCTATTACACCAAAAACTGAATATTTTTAGAACTTTGTCATAGCACGAACGCATCTCATTTGCTACGTTTAAAATGCAATTTCCAGCTTGTTATAAATTAATTATTGACATATAGAATCACATTTCTAACACACAAATATATATATATATATGCATGTGTATGTATAAGGTTCAAATAAAATGAAAACGTATTCCATGTATTAGTTCTTGAGATAGAGTGCCAACAAAATTTATATCACATAGAGACAGACAGAGTCACAGACATACAAACAAACATTTTATAAAAACATTTTTAACCTTATAAAATGTGTAAAATCCATTAAAAACAAGAATTCGAAAATTTTCACGAATCTAGTATTTTTTTCTTTCAAAAATAGAAGAGTGTAAAAATGTTTCAGGTTCAGGTATATATGTCAGTTTATCTTTTACGGTGATTTTTTGTCAATGATCAGCTGTCGTTAACAAAACACACTTCTGCGACACTTATACTTCTGTGGTTTCAAAAAGGAAAAAAAAAATATTAAGCCTGCTGTTTTGAACGAACTTCAAAGTTTAGTAAAGTAAGCATTTTTTGCTTTATAATTTTTGCATGCGCATATGCCATGTGCAATAGGGAAAACTCGCAGACGATTTTTTAATTAAAGACAGTATAGTTTATTTGTTGATCTTTGGAATACACAGAGAACGAGAACATTTTGTTTGTAAAAATAGCCGTTTATGTACGTATAGTCCGTCTAAGTTTAAAAATTTAAGCAAAAAATATTACAAGAGTATCGCAAAATTCTGTGTTTCATACAAAATACGTCCAAGAAAGTTTACAAATGCTGTTGGTATGTGTAAAATAGATTCATGCCACTGCTTTTGTAATTAATATTGGACTATTTGTTTTCTACAAATGATTCTATGGATTACCATCAAAAAATGAAGAAATATGTCGATAGAAAATAGGTATGAAAAATATTTTTTCTGTTTGCTTTTCTTTAAATTACAATGATTTTGTTGAAATAAATAAAAATCTATGAATAATCCATATGTTTGAAGGAATGAGGCTGAAATGTCATAATTATATTGTCTATTTATTTTTTTTTTAAATTCTAGAAGCTTTTATTATTTTATTTTGTGAATGATTTTAATGAAAGGAATTTCAAAATATCTATACGATACACACTATCAGAAAATATATGATTAACCCAAAAAAAAAGAAATAAAAGATAAACAGTGCACAAAAATTACAATAATGCATACAACCACAGTTAAAATTCATTAGCTTTTATTCTATATATTTTTTAAATGTTTCGAGATTTTTACTAATTTAGATCTAATAAAACAAGTTTACAAACCAATTTCTAAATTTTATCGCATTCATTTGGATTTTACTTAGGGTGTTAACTATTTTAAAAAGTGGATTTAAGCTAGCGATTAAATCATTATTTTAATCAACAATTTGAAATAAAAATCAATTATTTAAATCAAAATTGATTTAAATCTAATTGTTCTAAATGACACAAACGTATTAAAATCTAAGATTAATGTAATTTGGAAAGTGTATTAAAATTAATGTAATTTTGAATACTGTATACAGTACACCAAAATCTGATAAAAAAGCTTTAAATAATTGTTTCTAATCTTAATTTCTGAGTCCTGTGAAACATTAAATACAATAACTTTGTTAAGGCATAAAAGATATTTCATTTAAATATTATATTTAAATCTAAATCTAATATAATTTGTGATTTCATAATTTCCTTTAAGTAATTAAATTGTTTATTCTTTTATATGAAATAAGCATTTAAAGTATGCTAAATTTCGACCATATATATATTAGTATGCACATACATTGTGTAAGGTATGATTTATGCTATTAACAGTAATTTTTGTTACTACAAATGCAAAACGAGCTACCAATAATATTTGTTAGTTATGTTGGTTATGCCATATTGAAATTACTTATTTGCTGTTTTTATTAATTCTGTTGATTACTGTTTCATTTTGGCTATTTGTTAAGGCTGCAACACTTTGCCCCTTTTGAAATTAACAAAATGCATCCTACTTTTTAAAAAATAGTGAAATATAGCCAGATTTTTTTTGAAATAAATCCCTCCATACCGCAGTACTTCTAAATATTTGCACCCAAGACTTAACAAAAATGATAGATCTTTATTTCTTGGAAAAAAGCAGGATATGATTAAAACATGTTATTTAATTTTATTTTTCAATTCGTGATTTATAGAAATATTGAAAATTAATGATTTTAATATTTATCATACTAAAAAATTATGTACTTATTTTTATTGCTACTAAGCACATTAGTAATATATTTTCTTATGTAATAGTGCCTTTTTTTTAGAACAAGCATTCTGCCCTTTTTCTTTTTAGAATAAATATTAAATACTGAATTATCGTTTACTAATTTAAGCATTACAATATGCATTATATACCTAATTAAAGATTGTAATCAATTTACAATTAAATGCAGCAACTGATAATTTTAATAAATGTAAAATCATTATTTTTTAATATAGTTTTACATAATTATTGCAAAATATTAAATGTATAGTATTATATTAATTAATGAAATTACTAATTTACAGTTTTTATAATTTTTGTAGTTTTTAAATAATAATTAAATTTTATTGATTAAAGTGCAAAAACATAGATTATGTTAGTAAATAAAGGTCTAATTTTTTAGAAACCTAGAATCTATTAATCTTAGAAACCTAGGCTAAACCTACATCTATTCAATATTTCAATGTTGGAGAAAAAAAAATCCGATTCAAATAAAAAGAAATATGATTTAAATACAAAAATTCGATCTTTATTATTATTGCTTTTTAAATCATGATTTTTTTACACCCTATTTTTACGGAATTTTTAACTAATTTTTGTTGGCCGATCCGACGGGGGAACTGTCTGGTAGGCGGAGTGTTAAAATAAGTTTTGTTATTTATAACTATCCTCCATTCTTGTAAATAAAATATTAATGATAATATACCAAAGTGTGATTTTATTTTATGTATGGTCTGCAATTTTATACTTCATTCACATAAAAAAAAGTTATTAACTGTGTATTCCTACTTTGTTTTTAGCTGTGTCTGGTAAAAATAAGTACGGTTATATGGATTTCTAACGGACAATTATATGGAAAAAATTTATCACATTTCATTTAAAGCCACTATAGTAAATTCTTATAAATCCGCTTGTATTATTTTATGACGATATCAGAGTGATATTGGCCCTGGCAACATAGATTCTTGGAAAATTGTGCAAAAACTTTCATATAAGACCTGAAAAATGAGCTTTGTTTTCAAAAATGATAATCATAGATAGCAAGAGTTATTATTTTTAAATGTACAATTTTATAAATAAAAATGTAATTTTCGCAATGAATGATTAAAATTATTTTTTAATAACTAAATTTTTTAAAGTTTGAATTTTGCTTCAGTCAGATCATAATGTAAAGTGAATTACACCTTTGTATCTCCGTGTTACATAACTGCGATGTACACTAAAGTCAAAATGACCAGCGAGCATTAAGGGTGCATTCGAAAACATTTTTTTCACCTTCAACAGTTCAAAATTTTCTGATACAATTTCAGACTCACTTTTAGAAGTAAAAACACGAAACTTGTTGATGTGACTTTTAAAGAGATCTATAAGATGTCGTGTGATTTTATTTTTTGTTAAATTCATTAGAATTAGATTTATAAACTATTATTTCCCCAGTATGACTCATTTTTCGTTCCCAGATCTCCCGCTTCGAAAAATTCGGTTTAAAACGTTGACTTTAACAGCATTTTTTTTGCAATATTTTCTGCATTTATCAAAAAATTGAAAAGCACGGGACCTAATATACTTTCTAAATAAGAGAATTTGCCAGTTTGATGCGCTTGAGAGAAAAAACGAATTTAAAAATAAATCAGAAAAAAGGCAATTTGTATTGAAATACGCCCTTAATCGGGGGTCTTATTTATTACTGCTATCATCCATCATAGCATTTTTGCCACATATGTTCTTAGAATTCTCAACATACGACGATACTGAGTTTGATCACTTGAGCAGTTTTAGATCATTATTGCTAAAATGAATTTTGATAGCCCAGAACAGATTTTTTTTCAAAGGTAAGTTCATTTATTTTACAATTTAACACTTGAAAATTATAATATGGATGAGAAGTGTGTTATTTTCTGCTTATTACAAATTTGGAAAAAATAATTTATTATTTTTGTGTTTTAAATCATTTCTTCATGTTTAAAATCACATATTGTAACATAAGAGTAAATATTTGCAGTTTTAACATTATATAGCATTTAAAATAATTATTCGGTTTAAATACTATCTATTTCAGCGTGTTTATAATATATTTTGCTATAAAACTTAGAGTTTTCATTATTTTACATGCTATACATTTCTTATTTCATTTTCTACCGATGACAAAAGACAGCGTTTCATAGATTTCAATTCATGGTTTTTCGTTTGTGATTTTTAAATTGAAGACTTTTTATAAGCGTATTGCATTCAAAAACTACAAGAAAAATAAATAAAAACTCTAAAAAAAAAATGTCATTTGATATCAGAAGAAATAGTTTTTTTAACCTAGTCCGAAAAATTCAAATGTTTACACCAAATCCAATTACAGACACAGAAGCAATTATACCTTTTTTTCAGATTGATTTTTAGAAAATTAAAACGCGTCCCAAACAATGTTTCCTTCTTTACCATAATGTAATGTAATATTTTAGTATGGCCCTGTAAATTAATAAAAACTATTCTCTGTACTACAGATTATACAGAATTTATATTGTAGTATATACTTCATAGATGCAAGTCAATTTTATTATGTTCGAAAACGTGTAACATTATTAAAAGGCACTTGAAACTATTTTTATACATGGGCCGTTATGCAAGGGAACGCTTTTGACTGTCTCTATAATTGAATTATGCATCTCATTTTCATAAAAATTGAAATGACTTGATAAAATTATGCAAGAGTTATGTATTTTAAATTTCAAGCAATTCGGATAAGTAGTTTTTGCGTTGTTATATGCGAACGGACAGATAGACAGACGGACGGATTGAATGACAACTATAGTTATTACGTATTTACATAATTACGATCGCGTACTTAAAAACAAGTCAAGCATACGAATTTGTTCTTCATGTAATTTTGTTTTGTTATTTTAAAAACTTTTTCGCAGTTTACACATCAAAGAATAAGGTAAATCTTTGTACACAAAAACCTATGTATTTTAAATATTACACAAAAATGTGTTTTCCATGTTACATAGACATATGTGTAAAAACAGAATATTACACAAAAATCTGTGCATTCTGTACATAACACAAAAACATGTGTATTTTGCATATTACACAACATTGTAGGTATTTTCCTATTGCACAAAAATATATGTAAAAAAAGAGTATTACACATATTTATGTGTAAAAATAGTGCTCAGAAATATGTGTATTTCAGTGCAGTTCACACATTAAAGTGTGTATTTCAAGAGTTATCAGATAACTTTTACACATTTGGACTTATCATCAAATTACACATTAAAATGTGTATTCTGAAATTTACACATTTGGCGCAATTTACACACAAATTTACACACATAGACATGTCGTTTTTGTATCATCGATTTACACATTTTTGTGTGTAAATTTACACATTTTTTTTTAGAGTGTAATATTGTTAAACGGACAATTAAAAAAGCAAATCGACACCTTAAATATTGATTGATATTTATAGAAACCATAAAAAAATGTGTATTTCTTTATTTCATAAATTGAGTAATTATAAGATTTCTAAATGAAATATACAATTAGACAGATGATAAGTATCCAAATATTCTATATGTTTACAATTGTATACGAGTTACAACACCATTTGATTTAATGACGCGCCTGGTTTTGAAACTGCAATAAGGAGATATTTTAAACGCTAAAGAGTAGTAAAGATGGTGTAATTTCCTGCGTATAATCTTAGAACCAACGAATCATATTTAGATTCAGAAATTACATTGAAAGTAATCTAATTTATTAGATCGCGATAAATATTTGACTTCAGTTAGTAATTAAAATTTGTGAATTCAAACACGATTTTTTGATCCGCTGATTATACGCCGGAAAAATTAAAAGTAAATTAAAAGTGTAATGCATATGTTAAAAAATAAGCTTTCATTATTTTAGTTGTTTCATATTAGTCAAATTATGATTATACGTTGCGAAGTTTGAAATTCGATTTTTGGTCGTTACGTATGAAACGCCCGATTCCAGAAAGGTCAGAATAACAACCGGACAAGCTTCCACAAGCAAATATAAATAGAAAATTTCTGTCATGTATAAATGCCGCATTCCTGAAAAATTTGTCAAGAATAATGAAAAATTTTTGTTCTTTTTACTGTTAGACGTAAGGTTTTTTGCAATCGACATCTCATACTTAATGACCTAATGATTTTTCTTTCTGTTGCCAAATCTAAAAGAAAAACAAAGCAAAAATTATAATATTTTAAATAAATATCCTAGCTATCGCTTTTTACCAAGCTTAAAAAAAAGTGAATTTTCCACAATTGAGTTCGGTAGCCACACCAAATTACGCTACTATAAGGGAAATTATTGAGAAAACACATGAATTAGAGTCGTGAAATAAGGTACAATTTCCAAGATAAATATTGAAAGACCACAAAAGAATGTCTTTTAAAAAGTTAGTTTTGCTTTTATATTTTTCTATAATAATAATTTTCCTTTTAATTTATCACAGAATTTTCTGTCAGTAAATAAGGTTAAAATAAGGTGAATAAGGTACTTTGTGGCTTAATTACACTTGTTATAAATAGCTTTCAAAATAGTAGTGAGGACCATCGGTATAAGTCCTAATTAATATATCCTATATAAACTTCTAATAAACTATGCGATGCAGTCTAACAAATAAATAAATAAATGTGATTTTAAAAAAATCAAGGTTAGGGGTTATATAAAGATTTCACTTTATCGGGAGGGGGAGATCTTACACTCCATATCGTAAAATATCTCTAAGGGAGAATTATCTTTAAATATCATTATTATTTTTAATACAACCAATTTTTTTCGGCAACTTTACATCAAATTAGTCTGTTAACTTTGTTATGTATTTTTATGTAAATACAAAGTTATTATTAAAACCATTAAATAATTATAAAATCATTTTATTACGAAATGTGAAATATTCCAATGTTCGAATCCCTTTTTTCCTGCCATATGAGCCTATAATGCGTTGTTAGAACAACCAGGTTCGAAAGGTATTTGTCATTTTTACTAGTGAAACAAGCCGGAAATGATGTGCGATCGAACTATAACGAAGTTTTTAAAATATACAGAACTTCGGATACAATGTAGTATCGGAAATCTTGTGTGTCCCTGTAATTACTAAATGCATTCTACTATACAGGAATTAACTCGTTGTTAACCTCAGCAACGTATATCAATTTCATAAAATGTTAAATAGTTTAATAAAATTAAAACGCACCTAAAATAATGTGTAAATCGATGATACAAAAACGACATGTCTACATGTGTAAATTTGTGTGTAAATTGACAAAATACACGCCTAATGTGTAAATTTGAAAATACACATTTTAATGAGTAATTTGGTGATAAGTCCAAATGTGTAAAAGTTATCTGATAACTCTTGAAATACACACTTTAATGGGTGAATTACACTAAAATACACGTATTTGTGAGTACTATTTTTACACATATATCTGTGTAATATTCTGTTTTTACATATGTTTTTGTGTAATAAGAAAATACACATAATGCTGTGTCATATGCAAATTACACATATGTTTGTGTTATTTACAGAATACACAGATTTATATGTAATATTCTGTTTTTACACATATGTATGCGCAACATGCAAAGCACGTATTTTTGTGTAATATTTAAAATACACAAAGTTTTGTGTACATAGCTTTATATTATGTTATGCTTTGATGTGCGAATTGAAAAAAAAATGCTTTTATGATCGCAAATTACAATTGCATTAAATCCAAACTCATATGCTTGACATGTCTTTTCTTTCTACCAGATTTATAGACTTAAAGCAAGACCGCAAATCATTATACACTTAATTTACAAGAAACAGGGTCGGCTCAAATTATAATCTATTACCTTTATGTTAGAAATGTTTTGTAATCCGAATTTTAATTTAGGAACAGGGATGTATAATTTGAATATAGACAGCGTGGAGACTGTCTTCTAAATTAAGTTAAAAATTCAAATTTCTTCACACAACCTTACAATTGTAACAACTTGTGTTGTGTTTAATAAATTCATAACTTTCTCTTTTAGAAATACATGTACATTTTTTTCTCCATATTCTGAAAATGACATAAATTTAATTGTATTTATAACTAACGAAATACTATTTTTTTCTTTTCACTTGTTGCCATGTAAAATAAAACTACACAATTTATTTCTTTTTTAATAAATTATTACAATTTTTTGTGTGTGTTAAATGTATTTTTGTATTCCCTTTGAAAACTTTTGCTCACTTTAACTTCCAAAGTTATCAGCACACATGTAAACATTGCAGATAGTTACTACTTCTAACCAATAACGTTCAAGAAAAATTTTTCTTTAATGTAACTAGTAGATCGAACCCGGGCTTCCCGGGTTACATAGCAAAGATAAAAAGCATTTTTTTAAATTTAAAACTTTAATGAATTTTCTACATGTAATATGCGTTTTAGATTGCTAACTAACTCCAAAAAAGCATTTTTAAAACTTTAACTCCTTGAAGGAGGAGAGATAAAATATATCCCACTTAATGTTAATTGCAAAACGCCACATTGACGCCAGTAATTTGAAATAGCAATTTTATTTTTGTCAAATACGTAAAGAAACGCTTTTAAATATTTTGAAACATATTTTTTTTTAATTATGGATTTTCAGCATTTTAAGAATTGGCGTGCTTTTTCCTTCAAAGGGTTAAGTATCTTGCAGATTTTTTCATTCATGTTTCATTCATAAATTAATAACTGTGAAAAGTATTGGTATGAAGATTTGTATTTGATAACTTTACATAATTTGGTACTTCTAGGTTATCCCGTCGACCAAAAATTTTTCGCCAGATTATAAGATTAAATGCCAATAATGGATGATTGTGAATGTCACATTCAACACGATACACATGTTTAAAACGCCATCAAGTGGTTTTAAATTAACTTTTTAACTGTAATTTTATTCATGTGTTACTAATTTATCTGTTCTTTCGTTATGTAAAATGAAGATTATGTCAACAAATGTAACTTGGCTATTAGTTTGGCGATTTTTATAATTTGGCGAAAATGGTCGACGGAATAACCTAGTAGTACCCATAATTTTTATCTTATATAATTAAAAAAATTAACATTAATCTCAATATTATATTAAATCAATCTTTGAATTAAAATATTACATATCGGAAAAACATGGTTAGGTTAAAGGGTTAAAAATATTAATTATGGAATCAAATAAAGCAATGAATCTTTTCAAAAGTCACATTTCCGTATTGGACGCATGCCGGAAGTTATTAGCCAAAGATTTCGTTACGGCAGCAATTTTGTTTCTGGTCATTTCAGTGCTCCGAGCACGTAATTCAACCACATGTCTGTTAAATTTGTATTTATTTATTTTATTTTATTTTATTATTTATAAAGGAAATTTTAATTTTGCTATAGTATATTAGCCGGAAACAAATCCCGAACTCTTTATATTTTTCTAAGGACAAATAGATTAATCTATCGTAATCGAGTTTCACTCGGTAGAGATAAATTTAAAAATAACTCGCACCTGTTTTTTTTTTTTTTTTTTTTTTTTTTTTTTTTTTTTTTTTAACCACATTCAATCAGTAAATTGAAATACAATTTTCAAACAAATTCAAAATATTTTCATTTTTTTTTCTTATTTGGCAGTGTAAAATTTTAAGTTGCTTGATTACATGTTGAAGTTGTGATTTTTAATAATTTAATCTGCGTTTTTAACCATTCTTTTATTTTATTACTCAACCAATTTTAATTTTATAATGTAAAATTATCAGGAACAATATTCATAGATTTATGAGTAAATTGTGTACCATTATTTCTTAATGGAGCTTGTGATAGAGATTTTTAAAAAAAATGTTTGAAAAATATAAGCTCGCAATAAATGAGTCAAATGACATACAGTTCTCTATCAAATTGCATTTGAAAGTAGATTTCTTTTCGTATATGATGAAATAAAAATTGAAAATGTGCGATGTTTAGAAGATTAAAAAATTGCAAAAACTCATTTATCCTGAAATGTTGTCATTCGTAAAATAACGGCAGTGCTACACACGGACACATTTGTTGGTTACAATATAGATTTTGCGCATATGAAAAATTGGTACTACTTGATTATCCCATCGACCATTTTCGTCAAATTAAAAAAATCTCCAAATTAATAGCCAAGTTATATATGTTGACATAATTTTTATTTTCAATAAAGAAAAAACAAATAAATTAGTAAAACGAATAAAAATACAAATAAAAAAGCTGTATTAAACACCTCTTGATGACATTTTAAACATGTGTATCGTGTTTAATATCATGGAATATGACATTCACAAATCATCCATTTTTGGCATTTAATCTTATAATTTGGCGATAGTTTTTTGGTCGACGGGATAACCAAGTAGTACCGAAAACTCTTACGCGCACACTAAAATGTTAAAAGTAAAAAAATGATTGCACGTACATTTTTTTTCAAAAAGGTTTGCTTCAAAGTTAACTCTATGACAAATTTAAAATTCGTTTTATAAATTAAAATTCACAACACAAATTAAAAGAATAAACATTGCACTCCGTCACTTCAACGTGCAAAGAAGATGACGTATTTTCCGTGAAATACGCAAACCTTGATTTTTACAAATCATGCCAAACCAAATTTTCAATTACATTTTAAACATTGGATATTGGCGAATTATGAAATCTCATTTCGTCTTTTATACCATTCTTTTTCTATTTCAGATCAATTTTCTATATGAAAATGTATTTTTTTTTCTTTTCTGAAAATACATTTGGAAAATAAAAATGGTTCTAAAAATAAAGTAAAAAATAAATAACATAAAAAATATAATTATTCCAAGAAGAAAGAAAAATTAAATAATTTTGTTTTGCATTTTCCTTCTGGTAAAATTGACAGGTAACAAAAAAAAAAAAAAAAAAAAAAAACTAAAAATGTCGTCTCCTCTTGAAAGTTTAACTGAAATTTATAAAAAAAAATACATTAAGTGAATAATGTTATTTTAATATAATTACAATTGAATGTCTTAAACAATTGGACAAAAATTTGGGGAACTGGACATTACTTTAAACCTGGAATTATTGCCAAGATCGTCTTAGTTTGCTTGCTATCTCGTCGAAAAAAATCTCTATTTCTTCTTTTTATTTATGGCTATTTTTTCTTTACTTTGCACAGAAATCCGTTCTCAAGTTGCCACCTCCAGAAAAATTAAATTAAAAACTACAAAAAAATTAATATCTCAAAAACAAATTAAGATACAGTTTTCAAACAAATTGCATTTAAAAGTACATATTTTTCCTTACACAACGGTGTAAAGATTGAAAATGTGCGATGTCTAGGAGTTAAACAATTTACAGTAATGAAAATTGCAAAAGTTAAATTTCATCAGAAAGTGTTGCCATTCGAAAAATGACGTATGCGTTACGCACAGATACGTTTGGCCTTTATAATATAGATTTTACCAAATGGGTGAAAAAGCGTCCAGGGCAGGATTCGAATCACAGATATTTAATTCAAGTTGTCAGTCTGGTATTAATTAGCTATACTTAGTATGTAACTCTAGTTCTTTGGCTGATTTGTGTCTGCCAGATTTATCCAGGATAGTAGCTCAACTGGTAGAGCATCGGCAACTCTCATAAAAGTCCACCGGTTCGAACCCACACCTATACACTTTTTAATTCTGCTGGAAAAATTCGCAAGGAGTGTGATTTACTTACCAATTATAATAACTGTGTTAAAAGTAATATATATATTACCGTAATTTCGGGTGTATAAGCCGCAGGTCAAACAATTCTTTTTCGACCCAGAATTTTTTAAGAAACAAATATAACTAGTTAGATCGACGTAAATATTTGTCTTTAATCACTAAATAAAATTTCTGGGTCCAAAAAGAATTGTTTGATCCGCGGCTTATACACCCGAAATTACGGTTGGTTGGTTGGTTGATTTTTGTCGTCCGATTATCTACGCTAATGGGATATAGGACCAGGGGGAGTGCCCTCCGTGGGGGTCTTTCTAAGGGAACCTAACCCGTATTTACGCAAGGTTCGAAGAAAACCACGGAAAACTCCGAACGGTTAGGCCGACAGCCGCGATTGGGTTCGAACCCAGCACCTGCCGTCAACCAGTTGAGAGGTCCGAACCTCTCGGCCACTGGTGGGGCCCGAAATTACGGTAAATCAAACTACGTAAATTTTAAGAGCAATATTTGTAACAGTATTTTTTAAGAGTTAAAATTACTAAAGAAATATTTCTGCTTAAATGTGCAAAGTATTATCAAAGTAAAATTTATATAAAAATATAATCTCTTGCATTATGCATAGTACCTTTTGTATTCTTTAAATAATAAAGATTATTAATTGACTGAATTTAAAGATTATTAATTACTATTGCCAAAAATGAAATTAATTTAGTAATTTAATGAGCATTTTGAACCTTAAGTCACTAGTGATCATTTATTATACAACAGCTATAAAAAATAATAAGAGATAAAAAGTAAAACCAATATTAAGTAATTATATTTTATCTACATTAATTGTATGATACTAATTATTATGAATGGCATATACGATTAAAGTGCAATACACCTAAAAAAGTTCAAACTATTTCGATTCTAAAATGTACAATAATTTTTATACTATTAAAACAAAATAAAAAATGAAAACTAACAAATGTTTCTGCTTCTGTAATTTGATATTGTGAAACTTTTGACTTTTTCTGTCTAATCGTGATTTGCGCTATTTCTACGGATATCAAATCACACATTTAATTTTTTTTTTATTTTTGTTGTTTTTGATATCAATAGTTTTTGAATGTAATAAGTTTAAAAAAAGTCTTCAATGTATTGAAAAATAATTTTTAATTATCTTCGAATAAAAATCACAAAAAACATGAATTAAAACTGTTAAAAGGTGTCATTTGGCATCGGTAGAAATAAAGTTAAGAAAAATATGGCGTATGAAAACTGGTAATTTTATATCAATTATTATGGTAAACATGCTGAAACAATTATTTCAAGTGCTTTTTCTATGTTGAAATTTCAAATAATTATTTGGATATTAGAAGGAATCATTTTAAGAATATAAAAAATAATTTAAAATAAATAAATAAATAAATAAAATTACACAGTTCATTTTAGCAATAACGATGAAAAACTACCCAAATGAAAAATAAAACTTTGGTATGAAAACTTAGCTCAGTATCACCATATGTTTAGAATTCTAAGAACAATTTGGCCGACAACTGCCGTGTTGGAAGATAACAATGATGAATATAATCGTCTTTCTGTCTCTTCTACGTATGCCTAGTATACATCTTTCCATACTTATCTGTGTTGTTTGTATCATCCGTTTTGTTAGTGTCCAAGTTTCTGCTCCATAAGTTAGTGCAGGTAAAATACATTGATTAAGTAAAAGTAACATTGCAAAAGTAAAAGCAACATTGTAAAAGTAACATTGTAAAAGTAACATTGAATCTCCCCATATAACTAACTTTGACTTTTGGGTATATTGCAGATATACAACGCGTTGATACAAAGGATTAATTATTTTACGTCAGAGTTTACAAACAATAAAATAATACTTAAAAACATTTTTATTATTATAAAAAGATAATTTAATAATAGGTTGCAAAAATTACATTTTTATTTATGAAATTACACATTAAAAGCAATGAATTTGAACATTATACATTTAAACCAATCATCATCGTCATCATCATCATAATTAACTGTTTTCGATCCACTGCTGGATATAGGTCTCCCCCAGATTTTTCCAATATTTCCTGTCTAGTGCCTTCTTCATCCAATTTACATCAGCCACTTTTCTAATTTCGACACTCCATCTTACCTGTGGTCGTCTTCTTGGTCGTTTTACATCTCTGGGATGCCACTGTAGTATATTTGTGCGTCATCTATTGTCTTGTCTTCTTGCAATGTGCCCAGCCCATTTCCATTTTAGCTGCTTGGTTCTTTCAAGGATGTCGAAAACTTTTGTCGATTTCTTATCCAGGTTATCTTCTTTCTGTCTCTTCTAGTTATGCTTAGCATACATCTTTCCATACTCCTCTGTGTTGTTTGTAGGCTTTGTAGCATCCGTTTTGTTAGTGTCCATGTTTCTGCTCCGTAAGTTAGTGCAGGTAAAAGACATTGATTAAACACTTTTCTTTTCAAACAAATAGGCATATTACTTTTCAGAATAATATTGTTCTTCCCAAAAGCACTCCACCCATTTCTAATTCTTCTATTGATTTCATTCATGATACTATTATCCGATGATAATTGCTGTCCTAGGTATACATAATTTTGCACTTCTTTAATCTTAGTACTTGTAGACAATTTTCTGTTTTATGTAAATGAATTGAACATCACCTTAGTCTTTTCTAAATTTATTTTTAATCCCACATTGATGCTAGCTTCTGCAAGATGTTTTAGCATATTTTCCAATTGTTCAGGGCTGTTACTGAAAATTACAATGTCGTCAGTGAATCGGAGATGACTTCTTAATATATAATTTAAAAGAAAAAAAAAAGATCATTAATTGTATATATTACACAGCACCGCATCTACTCTAGTTTCCTATAATGTGATATTTTTATGTTCATTTTTAGCACTCTCCAACAAAGTTGAAAAGTGATTATGCATTCGGTTTGTCAGTCCGTCTTTCCACACTCTAACTCCTATAAATATGCTCGGATTTTCACGCAATTGATAAAGCTTATTTAAGGTCACTAAAGCATGTTTCGTATTGCATATTAAGTATGTATGATTAATATTTCATTGACAGGGACACTCAAAAGAATTCGATTACATTATGGTATATGTAGAAAATCGTTTCGAAAGTACTGTAATGACATTTTGCTATTTCAAATATATTGAAGCTGATATAACTAAGATCACGTTAAACCAGAGTATTCATAGCATTTTTCATTAATTTACAGGGACAAACAAAAGAAATCGATTACAGTATTATCTTTGCTTAATAAATGCTAGAGAGTACGTTTTAAAATTCAGTATGTGCTTTTAAATTTAATTAATATTTTGCATATTACTCTACATATATATATATTCTATACTTCATAATTAGGGCTGCACAAAAAATATTCGCATACCATTCTCCTTATTATTAAGAAATTGCTGAAGGAGAATTTTCTGAAATATATGTATCTCTTTAATGAACTAAATTTTTAAACGCATGTTGTTAATAGATATATATATTTCTATATCAGTGATTCCCAAACTTCCTTGGTACGCGACCCATATTTAAGCAAAAAAATTTTTCGCGACCCACCTAATATATTATTGTACATCAGTATGGAAATTATTGTATGACCTCTATATAAGCTATTGGTTATCCTATCCTACGAAAAAGACAAATTTTCATACGAAGGATTCACTATCAATAAAAACAACAATTCGTAATTAGAATGAGCGTAAGTGGAATAATAATTAACACTACACACAAACTACACAGATAATTAAAAATACTTAATTCCTTTCAAAACATAACTTTATAATCAGTGCTTTATCTGGCACTGGTTTTTACCGATGAGAGCATCTATATATGAGGGTTAAAACTAGTTGATTTCAACCTTAATTCGCTTTCAACACACAGTTTTTTCTGTACTTGTTTTTCAAAAATAGCCGTACAAAACGCATGTTCACGTGAGTATGTTATGTTGAACTCTATCAAGGAATTCAAAGCTCATTTAAATGTTTCTGGATATTCTGATTGTACATTTCTTCTTATGGAAATTAAGGAATTTCGCTCGAAATATTATTTGCTGTTGAAATTTTTATATATTTAAAACTGATGAAATACAAAATATTTTTTGTCAAACAAAACTCGATTGTTTCTGATACCCACTAAAATAGCCGCCGCGACCCACCAGTGGGTCGCGACCCATAGTTTGGGAATCGTTGCTCTATATCATATAGAGGGCTGCTAAAAAATTCGGATATTTTTTCGATTGTGGATAGGAACAGCTGAAATTCTATTTTGAAATGAGTTATACATTTCCATATGGTGGAACTAGACATAATATTTTATTTATTTTTCTTAGGTGCAGTTTTGTTACATTATTCTGATTGTATTGGAAAGTGCTTTATAATCTATGTTTGACGCATGATTTTTTGCTTTCTTGTATCAAGTATGTATGTGGCTGGCTAGATGTGTATTGCCAGGGCCATTATAACTCTGATAATTCATAAATATTACAAGGGATTCGAATCTACAATGCAGTTTTTAAAATAAAGTTTGGTAGAAAATTTATTTATGTCTGTTAAAAAAGCAAATAATGCATATTTTTAATGACACAATAAAAAGAATAATGAATGCATTATCAAATTATTAAGAACTTTTTAAAGTGAATAAGTGCTTTAAAAATTCATACCATAAATACAGCATATTAGTTTATTATTATTATCATAAACATTTTCTTCATAGAATTAGATGATAATTTTTAAAAAGAAACGAATTTTAAATCATACTGTTTTCTAATACTATACATAGATGTTTTTGAAATTTATCTCTGTAAATTATTCAAGAAATAAAAAAGTGTTTTTTGGTTAGCTGGGCACCAATATTATACATACATATACGGATTTATACGTACATATGTACTTGTATATACGTACACAAACATGCACAAATATACATATAAATATATATGTAATTATATTTGCATATGTACAAATATTATGTATATATAAATATATAATATACGTATATATAACACTGGCGCCCGGATATCGAAAAGTACCTAAAATACATCCAGAATAAAAAATAAATAATGAAATGTATTTAATTCCAGTTTAGCTTCATACCGTTGAAGTATATGCGTTAATTCTTTAGTAATCTAATTTTTTTAGTAAAATCATATTTAAACTGTTATTTATTGCTTAAATTCTATAATTTCATTTGCAAATGTATCCAAACTTCTGATTTGCTTTAAAAGTTTTCAAATTAGAGAATTAACAATTGAAAAGTTCCCCCCCCCCCTATGATTTTTCTTTATAGATTCTATAACATTTCTCGGGTCGAATACTATATTGAATAATCATTGCATTTTTTTCTTTAATATTATATTTCCATAATTTCTTTTAATAGTATTGTGCCTAGTATAATAAAAGTAATAGTATACCTTCTATTGTGCCTTATTTCTAATAATTTCATCTTCTAAGTAGATGCAATTTTTCAAAAATAAAAATTTGTATTAAAAATTGTTTCAAAATATTACTTAATACAAAAATAAAAAATCAAATGGCTTTTTTATTCAGTAATTTAAATATCTTTGAATGTTTACTGATTATATTAACCATTGATTGCAATATTTTTTTATATACTTTTAAAATTAAAGAAAAGTGATCTTAACTACGTTTTTCAAAAAAGGAAATAAATCTGATTAAAATGCTGTTTAAATCACTGTTTCTAATTATCTAGTTAAAATTGTTGATAGGCAATATATGTATTTCAACAAATTTATTAAACTGTACGAAGTTAAGGAAATACTTAGATTTTAAAACATGTTTATAAGAAACTAATTAAAATATTTATAATTTAAAGAAAAACAAACAGGAAAGAATTTTTTTCATACCTTTTCTTTACTGGCACCTTTAGTCTTTTGGAGAGTTAATAAATCCAATAAATAAACACAATAGCAAAGGCTAGAATCTTATTTAACACGCCAAAGCTACAGTATTTATATCAGACATATATATTTTGCTTGCATCTTGAAAACACTGCTGAGAAATCCATTGTTTAAATTAATCCGTATCAATACGCATACGTTACAGTATGTTGTCGAGCGATATTCCCGCGTCCGTTCTAAAGCTTACATTCTGCTTGTTCTGTTTACATTTATTTATTCTACGATTGCTTGCAGACGATTTCCGTTTGCAACATGCAGGTGCGAAATATGTTTTAAAAAACAAAAGAGCGTTATGAGGATAAAACAAGCTTTTTCTGCGTCAATCTGTCATTTTCAGTGTTGAATTCAGACACTTTTCTCCGGGAGAGACTTCTGTGACTCCGGGGGTACATTTCAGAAAGAATTCCCGGGGGGGGGGGGGGAGGGGAGAAATTGCACTTTTCGACCATTGAAAACACAAAATCTCAAATTTTTCGGTGGGGGGGGGGACATTTTATTGGTCTAGGGGGGAATGTCCCCCTGAATTCAATGCTGGCTATTTTTAGGTGCATTCGTTTCGTAATTATATAAATAAGTAGGACTTACAGTCGTGCACTTTTCGACCATTGAAAACACAAAATCTCAAATTTTCCGGGGGGGGCACATTTTATTAGTCTGGGGGGGAATGTCCCCCTGAATTCAATGCTGGCCATTTTTAGGTGCTTTCGTTTCGTAATTATGTAAAGAAGTAGCACTTACAGTCGTTGTTCAGTCTGTCCGTCCGTTTGTTTGTCCGTCTGCATAACAGAGCGAAAACTACCTAACTGAATCGTTTGAAATTTAAAAAAGATAATTTTTGCATAATTTTGTCTCGTCATTTCAAATTCTATGAAAGTCAAATGTATTGTTTAATCACAGGGACAATCAACGAACGAATCACCGAGCAAATTGTTCCGTTACATTACGACTAATGGGAAGTGTAGTTTCAAGTGCATTTTAACGATGTTACGCTCTTTTAAAAATAATACTATTAATATGCATCTATGAAGTATATACTAAAATATATATTCTGTACAATCAGTGGTGCAAAGAGTATTTGTTATTCATTTACAGAGCCACTCAAAAGTATCCTATTACATAGCGATATAAGGGGAAACATTATTTGGGGCGCGTTTTATATCAAACTATTTCTAATTTTATGAAATTGATACGTTGCTGAGGTTTATTATAAATTATATCCTGTATAATAGAAAGCAGATAGTATTTACCGGGACACTCAAAAAAATTTCGACTACTATACTATATACAAAGTATTTTATACTAGTACACTAAGATCGGAATATTTTTAAAATTCATTAAATTTCATAATACGAACGTACTTTATTTGCTACGCTTGACGTGCAATTTCGACTTCTTACTTTCTTCTACCTAGACAAGAAGAAAATATTCGATTCGTGAAAATTTTCGACTTCCGGTTTTCGACGAATTAATACGTTTTAGGGGTCAGAGATACCAAAAAATATGTTTTTACAAAATATCTGTCTGTGACTCTGTCTGTTTGTGACACGAATTTTATGGGCAATCTATCTCAAGAGCTAATGCACTGAAATTAACAAAAATTTATATTGAATTAGTCCCTGATATTAATTGGTGCTAATTCCTTTTTATTTAAACCACTCAGCAGGTGGCGCTGCTATGCAGTACTTTTCACGATTTCCGCAGTAGCTCATCTGTGAAACATAATATAGATTTTCATCAAATTTTAGATTCAATTAATCCTTGACATGAAATAACGTTTTGTACATTTTGGTGTAAATCGCTCAACAAATGGCGCTGCTATGGTGCATTTTTTACGATTTCCACAATAGCTCTTTCTCAAGAACTAATGCATGTATTTTCATCAAATTTTAGATTCAGTTAGATATTGACATAAGTTGTTGCAAATTAGATTTCGGTGTAAATCACCCAACAAGTGGCGCATCTGCGCTGCATTTTACATGATTTAAGTAATTTTTGTGATAATCAAACATCAAGAACTAATTCACGGAACTTCATATCATTAGAATCCCCATGAGGGACATAGATTTCTATTTAATTTGACACTGTGATAGTGAATGTTAAAGTATTAACATGTATGAGATAGAAGAAAGTTTTGGAATTGCCACATCCGCCTAGTTAATGTTAATATTATTTATTTGTTGAACAAACTGCTTGTAATTTAACTGTATCTTAAAGACATCTCTGGAAAACAACAAATTAAAATATGAATAATTAATTATGTCATGGTTGTTGCATAAATTTTGTATATTTATTTTATATTCAGAAAATTTATTTAAAAGGTTTGAAAAAAGTGTCAAACAAATATTTAAAGTGTAACTTAAAATCTTAAAACCCAAACAAAATAAATTACGTATAAACATACGTAAACAACTATAAGACTATTTTTTTTTATTTTTTTTATTTTTTAAATATTAAAACAGTTTTTCATTACGAAACATCCCTCACCCCTCATAGTCATACACAAACAAATTTTTGCTTTTCTCCGTCGAATATTATTTTCTGACGTTCTGGTTTTAATATTAATTTATTAAATCAATGTAAACTTCCTATATTATACAATAAAGGAGATAACATATTCGAAACTAATAGATTTCTTACATTTAAAACGTTTTTAGATTAGTATTTACAACACCAAAAAGCATTTTCATGCGAAAATATAAGTTATACATTCAAAAACAGTTTTAAAACGTAATAGATTTTTTTTTCGTATTAGCTGTACACTGAGAGTTAACAGTAAAAAATTACCAACGAGTAATTTTTTTTAAAATATATAATAGTTTTAATAGCTTTAGCGCTTAGTTCGATTATATGTCTGTTAAATCTACGTTTTATTTGTATACTTTTTTAGACAAATTTATGTCTATGCAAGTTTTTAATTTCGTTGCTGAGCATTAGCTGGAAATAAATGCTGAAACTTTTATTATTTTTTTTTATTATATTTAATGGAAACAAAAGGAAATGGAATCGTGTGTAATTGAACTTCACACAATAGTTTTAAGAAAAGAAAAATGCTTGCAAATTATTTTTGAAACTATAAAAATATATAAACAATAAAGAGAGGTATAATTAAAAAAAATTATATTTGACAATACATTTATTCCCTATTCGGTGGCGTAAAAATTTAAATTGTGAACACATAAGAAATTTTAAAAAATTGCAGTAAAATTGAAATTTATTGATCACATGTTGCCACCGTCAAACAGGTATTTGAGACTAATAGTGAAACCGAAATAAAATTTCGGTAACTTTTCTATTTTCTGCCAAAAACAGAAACGAAAATGTTCATTTTTTAAAGTTATTAATACATACATGAATATACATAATTATTAATTATTTATATGTGTCTAGAGAAATATTTCTCACAAACATGCATAAATATGTATGTGTGTGCATGAGCTTAAAATTAAAAATAAATAAATAAATAATAATGCAATTTTTATATCTTATTATTTTATGACAACTAATATTCTTAATCATTTATCAATAATTAACAATGTAATTAGTAATGGAGAAAAAATTCAATTGTGAATATTTCATTTTTGAATATACCATCTTTTCACTTCTTTAACATTTCTCATTGAAATTAATTCAAATAAAATATTTTTTTCTTATGAAGCGAACATTAAATAAGTTTAATAAAAAAGTAAGCATCTTATAATTTCTAATTATTATTAGTGTAGTAAAAATTTAAATATAAATAAGATGTATACTTAAATAAACATCTGCTACTCCTCCCAAAAGACTTTTACCCTCTACTCGCCTTCCAGCGAATGTTTGAAACAACACCCTTATTTGAAAAATCTACCTTCGGATACATATTGGCTGGACAATCTCTGTACCTCTGACAAAAACGTTTTCTTTTGAAATGAAATAAAATGTAATTAATTCATCAACGACATAAAATGTTAGACCTTTTTGAAAGAGCATTCGAAACACTTTTGCGGTTTCAAAAAAAAAAAAAAAAAAAAAAAAAAAAAAAAAGTTGTATTAGTGTTAATTGTGCAAAGCTTTTAAAGAGCAGGTGAAAAGTGTCATATGTGCGTGAATGTTTGTTTTATAATTTGATTCATATCTTGAGCCATGACCGATAATTACAAACAGTGAAGTTCATAGCAGTAAATAAATAGTGTCTCATTTCAGCGGAAACATGTCAATTCAATAGGTCATATTTAACCCCTTCGAAAAGAGCGACAAGTATACATGACGCGTAAGGTGCTTATAATCCTCGATTATTCTCACCAATACATTTTTATTGTAAATATTGTCTTATTTAATCCGCGCTTATCCCCGATTCAATTAGGCAAACATTTCTGTTTTTAAAAACCGGTTATTAAAGATTAAAAACGCCGTAAAAGACGCCCGTCCCGAAGGGGTTAAAATTTCCAAAGGAAGAAACAAGATTTCTAAAATTCAGATAGTTTCGATCGAGTCTCGGTTCGGCCGAATTTTCAGCAAAATTTCCGCCGAAAACGAATTTTTGGCGAAACTTAGATTTTTTGCCGAAAACGAAACCTAATTTTCGGTCAGTCTTTAGTATTAACAATAAATGTACCTAAGAAAATTTTCATACTTATGTGTAAAATCCAAATGTTTTTATACATTTACACATTTGTCTGTGTTTACCAAGCGATAACAAATTGCATATTTGATTTCATAAGTTAGATACACATAAAAGCAGGTAAATTTTTTCTCAAGGTGTGTAATTTTTATGACAAGTGCATAATTTTAGGAATTTACACACTTGTATGTGTACATTTAATCATGTTTGACTTAGACTAACTCACAAATTCGTGTAAATCCAAACATTTTGCTACATTTACACAGTTGTTTGAGTTTTTTAAGTGATAACAAATTACACACTTATTTTAAATAGCTAAATACACATCAAAACAGGTAAATTTAGGGAAAAAATGTGTAAATTTTACGACATGTGTGTAATTTTATAAATTTACACACATACACAGGTAAAATTAGCTAATTTACACATTTATTTTTTAGAGTGTAAGGTTTTTTGCAATCGACATCTCATACTTAATGACCTAATGATTTTTCTTTCTGTTGCCAAATCTAAAAGAAAAACAAAGCAAAAATTATATTTTAAATAAATATCCTAGCTATCGCTTTTTACCAAGCTTAAAAAAAAGTGAATTTTCCACAATTGAGTTCGGTAGCCACACCAAATTACGCTACTATAAGGGAAATTATTGAGAAAACACATGAATTAGAGTCGTGAAATAAGGTACAATTTCCAAGATAAATATTGAAAGACCACAAAAGAATGTCTTTTAAAAAGTTAGTTTTGCTTTTATATTTTTCTATAATAATAATTTTCCTTTTAATTTATCACAGAATTTTCTGTCAGTAAATAAGGTTAAAATAAGGTGAATAAGGTACTTTGTGGCTTAATTACACTTGTTATAAATAGCTTTCAAAATAGTAGTGAGGACCATCGGTATAAGTCCTAATTAATATATCCTATATAAACTTCTAATAAACTATGCGATGCAGTCTAACAAATAAATAAATAAATGTGATTTAAAAAAAATCAAGGTTAGGGGTTATATAAAGATTTCACTTTATCGGGAGGGGGAGATCTTACACTCCATATCGTAAAATATCTCTAAGGGAGAATTATCTTTAAATATCATTATTATTTTTAATACAACCAATTTTTTTCGGCAACTTTACATCAAATTAGTCTGTTAACTTTGTTATGTATTTTTATGTAAATATAAAGTTATTATTAAAACCATTAAATAATTATAAAATCATTTTATTACGAAATGTGAAATATTCCAATGTTCGAATCCCTTTTTTCCTGCCATATGAGCCTATAATGCGTTGTTAGAACAACCAGGTTCGAAAGGTATTTGTCATTTTTACTAGTGAAACAAGCCGGAAATGATGTGCGATCGAACTATAACGAAGTTTTTAAAATATACAGAACTTCGGATACAATGTAGTATCGGAAATCTTGTGTGTCCCTGTAAATACTAAATGCATCCTACTACACAGGAATTAACTCGTAGGTAACCTCAGCAACGTATATCAATTTCATCAAACGTTAAATAGTTTAATAAAATTAAAACGCACCTAAAATAATGTTTACCCCCATGCCATTGTGTAATAGAATACCTTTGTATAGCTCTGTATATTAATAAAAAATATTCTTTGCGCTAGAGATTGTACAGAATATATATTTTAGAATATATTTCATAAATGCATATGAATTGTATTATGTACGAAAGAGTGTAACATCACTGAAATGCGCTTGAAAATTTTTTTTCCCATTGACCGTAATGTAAAGTAATACTTTTGATTGTCCCTGCAATTGATCTGTGCATCCGATTTTCATAAAAGTTGAAATGACTCGACAAAATTATGTAATAATGATATATTTTAAATTTCAAACGACTCGGTTGGTTAGTTTTTGCTTTGTTATATGTAGACAGACGGACGGATTAAACGACGACTATAGGTACGCAGTGCTGTAGCTGACATTTGACCAACGTTAGTAATTTGGCTAATTAAAAATAAAAAAACACTGGCCAAATAAAAAAGTATTAGCCAAATAGATTCGCTGTGTATTACTAAAAAATTATTTTTAATCCTTTAATGTATCCCATTTGTTCAGTGATTTTTATAACTGCGACAACGATTGTTATAAACCTAAATTCAACTATTAGTTACAAATATATTAAAAATATGTATATTCTAAATATCTTACGTAATCAAGAAAAAAAAAACCTCTAAAATAGATTTAACTCATTAAAATGTTTTGAAATAAAACTTCCTAAGTTAATTGCCGAAATGTCAGTGAAGGCTTACTTTGGAGACACGAAATTTTTTGGTTTCTGTCTGTCTGTCTGTCTGTCAGTCAGTCTGTCAGTCTGTCTGTTCCGCGATAACTAACGCAAAAAACATCCGATTGACTTGAAATTAAGTGGGTATGTTAGTGAGGCACTGGGATTAAGCTGTATAGTTTTTTGTTAGATTTGATTCATTCGTTCGTAAAATATAGAATATTTTATTTTCCGCAATAATGCTTTTCTATGGCAAATCCAATGATTTTCATTTTTTTTCCTTGAGAGAAAATGACACATTTCATGAATGGAATTCGATGATAAATGGGCACTGAAATTTACCAGTTAAATTATTCATATTGTTTTGAAATTTTGTCTATGCATTTGTCAGATTTTCGAATTTATTACTGTAAATTTTGGAGATTTTTTTATAAATGTGTTCCAATAATATAAACTAATTTGTTTTAGAGATTTACTTATTTCAAATGTATTTATTTCATTTTCTTTATTTTCTCTTAATGGTTGCGAAGCAACCATTCATCCTAATCCTTATAATATTTTAATGCTATAAATTTGAGAGCAAATACGAAAATTTAAATGAAGTCAACGTCAAAACTGATGAATTAATGTCTTTGTATCTTTGCGGATAAATATAACATAGCCCAGAAAAGAATATAGGCTATGTTTTATTAATTTTATTCAAATATTTTCCTTAATAATTCAAAATTTCCTTCTTTTTCATACAGAATCAAGTGCGATTTTTTAGATAAAATTTAACCAATTTCCTTTATCGTTGCCAAAAAAAAAAAAAAAATCTGGAATAATTTTTCAACGGCAATAATTTTCAATTGAACAATTTTCATTCGAAAAATTAAACTAAGAAAAAATAAATATGACGTCAGAGTTAAAATAAAAAAAAATAGTACTTTGTTAAATATTAAACACGGAAATTTGTTTCGTTAATAAGAATTTTTCTGACAAAAATGGGGGCATAATTAAAAGTAAAAGAAATAAAAAGTAATTATATTTTTAACAAATATTTCAATTCATAAAATTTGACGTCACAATTGAAATAAAACGGGTATTTTATAGTTGTCGTTAAAAATACAAGAAACATGGACAGCAATAACTCATGAATAATGACGTCATTGCCGAAACTTCGGCGAAGGCTTATTTTGGCGACGCAAAATTTATTGTTTTCCATCTCTTAGTCTGTTCTTCTGTCTATCTGTCAGACCCCGATAACTGGCACAAAATGCAATCAAAACTTCTTTTTTTCGTAAACAAAATTGTAAAACCCTAGATTACTGAGTTTACACTTTCAAAAGTTCCTGATACATCAGATTTAGGTGCTTTTGGTGGGCAGGTATCTAGAAGTATGAGGAGAATGAAAAATGCTTATTAAAACTGTTACTTATCCTTATAAATCAAAATGTAGAAAAAATACAAGATATACGATAACCATTAGCAGATTGATAGAAAGTTAGAAATTTAAATTTAATGAGACTACTGGGGGTTCAGGGGGGCTCCGCCCCCCTGAAGAAATCTACTGTGGTATAATAAAAAAACAAAAATAATAGATCATGAATTTTTCAGAATATCATAACATAACTAAATCTTTAATTTAACGGCTTTTGATGGCTTCAAATTTCTTATTCTTATTTTATTCTTATAAATAATTACGTAATTCGAAAATTTTAAATTACAGTTTCCAGGAAGTTGAATATTACGCTAAGTGTGTTTTAAAAAAAAGAAGTGAAAAGCTGACGTTGAGGCTCTTGATCGGCAGATTTACTAGTTTAGAATTTTATCATATTACACAAAATGAATCTGAAAAAGCAAGTTGTTGCAGATAGTTTTTATAGATGAAGTCGATGGTGTATCTGCTACATTCATTGTTCTGCAACGAGAGTTTAAGAAACTTTTAAATAGTTTCCATTCTGACAGTACGGTGAAACTGAACACACACACACACACACACACAAAAAGCATTTTTTAATTTGGCGAATCTAATCGCTTGTTTACTCGCCAAATGAAGAATTTAGTCGCAATTTGGTGCAATGGCGAGCGACAGTGAGGACACTTTTGCTACGTATTTATATGATTACGAACACACCTAAAAATGGGGAAGAAAGGTGGGCGTCTGTTTGTTGATAAACAGTTTTATTTACACCCTCCCCGTATAGGGACAAATACAAGAAGACAATATTACTGTTGAATGTGTTATGTGATAGCATTTTTTTCGAGTGATATTTGGTGTAGAGTTATTTCATATATAATAATGACAATTTATTGACTTCTCTTTATTTAAATTAGTAAATGATGCGAAAAATAAATGTATATCTTTGCAAACTTATAAAAAGAAAAATATAGAAAAAATATAAAAATAAAAGAAATTTAGACATTGATAGCAAATATTATTAGGGAGGGGAGGGGTAGATGCGAGGAATAACAACGTATGATATCTGAAAGGGGAGAGGTAATTCAAAAGTGACAAAAAATTGATAACGTTACACATCTCTAGCCCTTATTGAAAATAAAATTTACTTTGATAATTTAAAGTTAAGCTCTACTGACAAGGGAGGTCTCCATACGGGCATACTCCGAAAAATCTGAAAATATTACGCAATGTTCTTCTCATGAGGATATATACATTTATAAAAAAAATTTCGGCGGAACCTCCGTTCCCTGTCCGTAAAAAAAATAATGAAAATAATGAAAATTTCGTTATTTGGCGATTTATCATCGGTTGGCGATGAAAAGCAATTTCAAAAAATGCTTTTTTCTTTTTAATGTCAAATGCATTTTAAAGGAAAAAAGTTTCATGTTCAACGTGTTTAAATAAGGTACCCTGGGGTAATAACGCCAGGCGGGGTAATAACGCCAAGTGCTTATATTTTGCATAATTATGAAATAATCAGGTAAATGACACTTATGTGCTCTGCGCAGAAGGGTTTTGAATCATATAAATCGCAAAAAACAGCTTCAAGTTAATTTGTTTCATTTTTAGGTCTTATTGTTTTTACAAACAACTAAAATTAACGCTTGATCTAAAATTTGCGAGATACGTGTTGTGATGTGAAGACTATCTTTTTATCCGGTAATACTTTTTTAATTACATAAATTTGTAGTGCATTTCATGTACTTTTAAAATGTTGTTAAGATTTTGGATATCTTCTCGAGATAATTTGTAATTTAAAATGCACTGCGCAATAACTATACCGGGGTAATAACGCCAATCCTTTACATTAATACCCCGGTTGATTCCCTACAGTGGCCGAGCTACATCCTAAATACTGATTCAAATAAACACAGTTAAAACTGTGCAATGTTTCTCATATTTCTATTTAAGCGGTCCTTTTTAAGCAAAAAGAAGCTCACGGTCTGATATTCTTTTGCCTCATCCCCCCCTCCCAAACCACACCTTTATTTTTCTTACACTTTCACAAAAAATTGAACATTTTCAATAGCTTAGAATGCAATTTGTCAATTTCTAAGTTTGTAGAGTTTGTATTTTTAGAATTGGGCTATCTACATGCCATTATTCCATCTTATTTCATAGTTTTGTTTGCATGGCGTTATTACCCATATAGGTGGGTAATAACGCCAAATAGCATTGGTCAAGAAAAAACGCCATTACATTTTATGAATACATATCTGTAAAATTATTTTATTTTATATAGATAGTCAATGAGTTGCTGTATCAGATCCTATATTTGTTTGAAAAATACAATCTAAAACTAAGCCGTGAAAATTGGTAGAACCTTAACGTGGCGTTATTACCCCAGGGTACCTTACATTAAATATCTTTGTTTTTGTCAGTTTTAGTTTGTTTTAAGTATAATTTCGTTATATTGATATTTATATGTATTTAATTCAAATTTAGCCATCAAAATTTGAGATTTGAAACGAAATTCAAATTTAAATTAAAATTGTTTCAAGTTCAAAATCCAGTTGAGCATTGTCAATTCGATTTTGTTGCTATGGAAACATCTAGATTTTATATTTGAATACGCTTAAATGTATGAAAATAATTTTACTGAATAAGAATTTTTTATATATGAAAATATTTTTCCAGAAGTAAATTAAATAACTACAGCAACAAATAATATATACATATGCAATTTAATATATATATATATATATATATATATATATATAATATATTAAACTCTCTCATTTTTTATGTTTAAATTCATCAAACACTATTTACGCGGATTCTAAAAATCCAAAAGTTTTCAGTTGCATTAAAATCGTTTGCTTTTGGCGGAGAAAAGTGCTGCTCGCCAAATCGTGTGCCACTTTGTCTTTTCACGCCAAATATTCGAAAGTATTTTATTTTTTGACATGTTTCCTTCTGCAATTCCGCCGCTAATTTTCACTGATCCTTTATTACATACATGAGTTGCTTAATTAGTATTTTAAAAAAAAATCTGAGTATGCCCAGTATGGAGACCTTCCTTGTGAGAAATATGCTGATACTATTGCGACAAAATTTTAAAATTGTAAAGCACGATAACATGCAGCTTTTGTGCTTCCAGATTTATTTATTTATTTATTATTTATTTTACCTAGAATTTCTTTCTGCTTTGCAATTTATATTTTACCAAAGTTTGTTCTATGAAATCAAAGATTTTACGAAAATTCTAAGTCAACTTTATGTTTAGGTGAAATATTGCTGATAAATTTTATATATTAGAGACTTACTGTAGTACGGTTTCAATATATGAATGAATTTTTATGAAATAACTTTATTTTTCAGTTTTTTTGTTATGTTTAGAGAAAAAAAGTAAAGAAAGAAATTTTCGTTTTTGTAAAATATACCATTTCATATCCCGACAACGACAACAAAAAAAGTTTTTTTTTATGCAAAGAAATCATTTTCAAATTTTAATTATAATTTAAGATGAGCAAATACAAATATAATCCTAGAATGTATTTCTTGTTGGTCTCGATTACCATAACACAATTAGAAATGTAGCATAACACAATTAGAAATTAGAAATATAATATAATATAATTTTAGTTTTTAGTTTTTTTGTTATGTTTAGAGAAAAAAAGCAAAGAAAGAATTTTACTCTTTTGTAAAATATACCATTTCATATCCCGACAATGACAACAAAAAAATAAGTTTTTTTATTCAAAGAAAACATTTTCAAATTTTAATTAAAATTTAATACTAGAATATATTTCTTGTTGGTCTCGATTATCATAACACAATTAGAAATATTTACATTGCATTTGAAACTTCACACAAAATTCACTAGTTTATTTCTACTGTCGGGGAATTGCCAAATAATATTAGATCTTTTCTTTGAGCATTTGATCTCAAACAGAAAATGTTAGAAGGTAACTTTTTTCCTCCTCTTTTATTGTGAAGGTGTTAGAAGGTTCCCCAGTTTCTACCTCGTTAAATCCTTTCTTTGACGGACTCATTATGATCAACCTATACTTTCCAGGTCGCATTCTTCTTTCTTTACGGAGGAGACTTTTTCAAAGAGTTTTAGCTACTGTGAATTCCAGATTCAGTAACAAATGCTGCATAAAATATTCTTTTTGAGCAGTTGGCATAAAATAAACCTCTAACAAGATTATATATATTTTTTTGGTGAGGTAGGTTTTAAATTTGTCAAGAAAGATACTTTAAGTTTTTATCCTTAATATAAGAAAAAGAAACACCGTACCAAAAAAAGGAAAATTTATTTTATTAGAAGATAAAAGTAATGCATTAAACACTAAAATAATTGTTTAGATGCCGAGTGATGTGTCTTTAGTAGTAATAAAACCCACTAAACTAAACTGCATTAAAATTATATTATAATATTTACACTAATCTTGATTAGCGTGTTAATGCTGTATTTTTATTTTATTAGAAGATAAAAGTAATGTATTAAACTTTAAAATAATTGTTTAGATGTCAAGTAATGTGTCTTTAGTAGTAAAAAAAAATCACTAAAATAACTGCATTAAAATTTTATTATAATATTTACAATAATCTTGATTAGCGTATTAATGCTGTATTAGTTAAACAGGGTTGGAATCGCGTGCTGCGGTAGAGTAAAATAGCCATTGCTGCAAGTGCTGTTGCATACATTCTGTCCAAGTTAAAGCCTGAAGTGCGTCTCATGATCATCTGGTGCAGTTGCATTGAAAGTAAACCCTTTAAGTGTCCCAACCGGGATTTTTCGTCACATAGTTTTTCAATTGAAACGCTAATTTAACACAAAATTATATTAAAGTTAATTTTTCGAAATACATGAGATATATAAATATGTAAGGTTTTCAAATAGGAATACACATACTGATAATTTTCATAGCTATGAATTTTTATGAAACGTTAAACATGCGCAAAACATTCTGCAGGAAGACTAAATGATTAAAGTCTCAAAGGGGAATTATCCTTGGGTTTTTATTGATAAACAAATAAAAGATATTTTTAATAAAAGAGCTATTCCAGTAAACAAATCAGGATTTTCTTAAGAAATGACTTTTGGTATTAAAAAAATTATTTTTTGAGGGATATTTATCTGTGTGCAATAAGAATAATAAATGTAAAGCCATCATAATTGAACTGTACAATAATGTATTGATGCTGAATATGCACTTAGTTTAAAAGGTACTACGTAATACGTATGAATACAGATGTAGAAAATAATATAGACATAGAAATTGATTCAAAAAACATTAGACAAATTTGAAGAAGTGCAATACTTCAAGAAATCAGCAAAAAAATTCATTTATTATGTTAAAAATACAGCGTGTATCAATTAGATTGGGAGGCGGCAGCACAGTCAATCACTTCATCGAGTTCATGGATTAAATTCTAGGATTAATTAAATCTCGATGCATATATTAAAAAGCAATCGGTCTGCCAAGACATATCTTGGTGGAAAATGCAAGAAAATCTGAATTTAGCGGTTGATTCAAATGTTTACCATTGTATTTTCCTGTTCCCAGTCTTTTGTGTTTTCATATCTTTGGGTGCACGAGAACCTAGAGTTTCATCATGAATTTGATGAGGAGATTGACTGTGCTGTCGCAAAACCCCCTATAAATTCTGACCTAATCCGAATTTTTTATCATAAATTTAAACATAATCAAGACATTTTGACAAAAGTGTTATTAGATGTATCTCTCTTGCTTGAAATGTAAAACTGCCACATGATGTAAAACTCTGAAAAAAAAAGACAAATGCTTTTTAACATAGAGAAGTACCCACAAACGAAAGTATATAACAACCTCTTCCGAGTTAATCTCGATTCCCAAAAGCATTGTATCTCTTTAGAAAGCTCAGAATGTAATGTATTGTTGATATTTAGAGAATGATTTATCGAAACAAAATTTCTTTTACTGCCACTCATTTTTGGAAGTGTTTCCGAGTATTTTTTCGAGTGTATTAATTGGTTTTCTGAACCTGAAATATAAGTTTTATGGATGGTATCAATTCTCAAGTCAACATTTTCATGTTCGAATGTAACTCGCATACAAGCATGGTAAATTAATAGCAGTGACATTAATATTAAAATTAGTACTATTTTGATATTCTTGCAACAATATAAAGTAAGTAAGGAAAGAAGAGTGTGAACTGGAAAGTATAGGTTGATCATAACGAATCCGTCATAGAAAGGATTTAACGAGGTAAAGACTGGAAAATTTCTGACCATGCTTTTGTTAACACTAAAACCGCCGGGTATTTTACTCAAGTTTTATAAAAAACGTTTCTCACCAGAATTTTAATTTTTAACTATTTAACTTATTTAATTACTCTATTTTTCTGCTGCATATATTTAACATATCTTATGAAGAAAATTCTGGTTCGAATCGGATATTATTAATCTGGCAAGGGTCATTGTGACCCCTAATGGCGGTTCTAGTGTTAAGCTCTGAGTGAAAATTCAGTTACAAAGTTGAGAAATAATAGCGTACTTAAAACCGATATTCCGGTTTGAAAACGAAATGATTAATACACTATAAAAATAATTTGGAAAAGTTTATGAAAATCAGTGGCAGTAAAATAAAAATCTGTTTTTATAAGTTATTTTTTAAATTTCGAAAATATATGGATGTCTGAGGGTTTCAAACTTGAGAAAAATGCTCTTTGGAATGCTCGTCGATAAATTTATAAGGATTATTGTCTATTTTCATATGTGGTTATATTTTCGTAAATAAAAAACATTTATTTATTTATTTAATTGTTTATTTATTTATTACAGTGTACACTATAAGACCAACTTTTCCTAATCTACGAAAATCCTACTGGGTCAATACATTTCAAGTGGTCCAGCACTGGTTGCTCGACCATTTTTAAAAAATCTGAAATTTTTTGTGCAACAACATGATGGAAGTTCAAAATGACCGATATTTTAATTTTACTATTTTTTGTTTGTGCACGGCGGCCATCTTTGTTTCATCGTGTGCAGCGATTTTTTCAGATACTATTATACACAAAATTGTAAATATCTCGTCTTTTATTTTACCAATTGGAATGGGGTTTGCAGTATTTTGTTCAGAATAATATAGGCTAAATGTATGGTGGTAGAATAATTTTGAAAAATAAATTTTTACAGGTGAAATTTTAGCACAAAATTTAAGATTTTTTCCAAAATCTATCCTTTTGCAAGAGGAAATTTTTCATGCAAGGAAAACTGTCAATCTTATACGATTTTTTCTACAAATAGGTCAAAAATGCCTGTACTCATACACCAAGTCCCAGATCTAGGTGTTGATTTCTCTTTGCGAAAAAAATTCCGAAATTCGTCAAAAATTTCAAAAATCGCACTTTTTAGGCTTTGATATCTCTGATGGGGCACGATATAAAAATCTGAAATTCTGGCCTTTGATAGTATTGTGTAGTAGTGTTATGTACAAAAAATTTCAAGAAGGAGATTTAACTACAAGCTGAGATATGACATGGACAATATGTGAAAACAATACTGCCAAACTATTGTAACCTACTATGTAATTGTTCATACCTCCAAAATTTTAAATTAATAATTTATGGTACGAAGTTAAATGTTAATTACAAATATCTTCTTCAAATGCTTCTGTGTGATTTAAACAATTCAGAATGTATGCTAAGCCAATACACTATTGGTCCAGATGAACAAACCTACTAGAAATGCTATTGCAACAAATTTACTCGGAACACATTTCAGAAAAAGTAAAAGTAAATTACAGACAATGGGCTGCAACTGATCGAGTTGACATGGTTTCAATTATTAAACCTAGAGAATTTCATTCAAGTTAACAAGGGATGACAAGACTTGGGTGACTTCAAATAAAATTTTGAGAAAGAACAGCCTGATGGACTGACAACAGTAACTGGTCAAACTCATAACACCTCTCGTAAATAGTGTTAAGCTCTTTGTTTAGCATATATAGTATCTTTGTAAATTAGACATTTATTATTAAACTGTTTTCAACAAACGATATTTTCTGTGTATACATTGTAATAAAAGAGACTAATCTGATTCCTCCTAATGTACTCGTAATAGCATTTCTTAACATATTTAATCACCGTATCTCAGATTATAGTGAAATCTCCTTCTTGAAATTTTTTGTGCATAACACTATGATAAAATACTATCAAAAGCCAGAATTCCAGATTTTTATCTCGCGCCACACAAGAAATATCAAACTTCAATGTGAGGAAATAGCTGCACAAGATGAAACAAAGATGGCCACCATACTCAAACGAAAAATATTAAAATTAAAATAATAGTCCTTTTGAACTTCCCTCATATTAGGATTGTTGTACAAAAAAATTTCAGATTTTTAAAAAACCGTCAATCAACCAAAATATTTTTGGGGCCATTGAAATGGACGAATAGCATTTCTAGTAGGTTTTATTCATCTGGACAAATAGTGCATTGGCTTAGCATACAATCTGAATTATTTAAATCACGATTTAAACAGAATTTGAAGATGATCTTTGTAACTTTGCATCATCAACCATTAGTTTAACATTTTGTAGGTATGAACAAACACATAGTAGGTTAAAATAGTTTAGAAGTATTGTTTTTACATATTGACCATGCCATATCTCAGCTTGTAGTCAAATCTCCTTTTTGGAATTTTTTGTGCATAACACTACTATAAAATATTATCAAAGGCCAGAATTTCAGATTTTTATCTCGTGCCCCAACACAGATATCAAAGCCTAAAAAGTGCGATTTTTGAAATTTTTGTCGAATTTCGGAATTTTTTTCGCAAAGAGAAATCGATACCCAGATCTGGGACTTGGTGTATGAGTACACGCACTTTTGACCTATTTGTAGAAAAAATGTGTTAGGTTGACAGTTTTCCTTGCATGGAAAATTTCCTCTTGCAAACGGATAGATTTTGGAAAAAATCTTAAATTTTGTGCTAAAATTTCACCTGTAAAAAATTATTTTTCAAAGTTCTTCTACCACCGTACATTTAGCCTGTTTTATTCTGAACAAAATGCTGCAAACCCCATTTCAATTGGGAAAATAAAACACGAGATATTGACAATTTTGTGCATCTTACTATCTGCGAAAATCGCTGAACACGATGAAACAAAGATGGCCGCCATGCACAAAAAAAAAAAAAAAAAAAAAAAAAAAAAAAAAAATAGTAAAATTAAAATAACGGTCATTTTGAACTCCCGTCATGTTAGGGTTGTTGTACAAAAAAATTCAGATTTTTTAAAAATGGTCGAGCGACCAAAAAAATATTTTCTGGACCACTTGAAATGGATTGACCCACTATAATCACGAACGAAAATACACAATTACCTCTTTGGAGTCACTCAAAATTCCGAACAGAGTTTTTTTATCTTAAGAAACGCCAGAAAACAAATTCATTTCGAAATTTAAAGAAGAATTTACAAAGATAAATTTTTATTAGCTGCTCGTCATTTTCGGAAACGTTTCCCATTAGCTTTTACAATGCATTAATCAGTTTTCTGTACCTGAAAAATCAATTTTTGGATTCTATAAATTCTCAAATAGACATTTTTGGCTGCATATCGGCAATATTTCATGTTAATACTGTTAATTTAGCATGTGTTTCTGTTAACCCTTTCCCGCAACGGGCAAAATCTGTAATAAAATGAGAAATTATCGACTGACACCGGAATTCACAAACGAATTTTTTAGATATTTTGAAATCCTTAATTTAAGCTTTTATTGTAAAAGCAAAATTTTAGTAAAATATTACTGGTACCGCTTGCAAGTTTGGGATTGAAATTAGGTATCCCAGACCGGGCACAGTGTGCCGGAAAGGGTAAAACAAGATTGCTGAATATTAGAATTGTGGTGAGATATGCTATATTATGGCAGAATAAATGAATGAATGCCGAGCCTGATTTCTTATCCAAAATTGATGGCTATAGTTTGATCTACAACTTCTTAAAGTTTGTGCAATATTTTTTTAATCATCCTGGAAAAATAGAGAAATGAAAAAGTGAAAGATAAGAAGACACCCTGAGGCTTTCAGTATTCTCAGTTTTCGTCAGCAGCAAGGTAAATTTGAAAAAAAAATCAGTTTTTTTTTTACTGTTAATGAAAAGTCTGAAAAAAAAACTTTTTTACGAAAATATTCGTTTCAGAGTGAAGGTTACTGACTATTTCTTTTTTTGACGATACGCTAACTGAAGATTTTCTTCGGTTTTCTCATAATTTGCAAAACATTCGTTTCAATGACGAAGAAATCCAGATTATTTCTTTTCCCTTACACTTTTCCTTTTTCTCATCTCGAATTAATGAAGTTTTTAAAGAGATATATACTTTTTTTTATCACATTATTGAGCTGTAAACATTTCCATAACATCTAAAAAAGTAAAAAATAATGATATTAAATTTGCGAAATACATTTTTTACAAGCTACTCATTTTTTAGTCTGTATTATTCATTACTAGATACCAGAAAGATAATATATGGCCTTTGTTTTGAGTGCTTCAAGATCTTCATGTCGATTGTTATGATGTAATCACTGAAGCATTTTTAAATTTCAGATTTATTTCTCCCTTTTGATTTACATTACAAAATGGAAACCTTAAAAATATCACGAAGATCTTTATATCGATATTGTACAGTAAATTGGCAAATAACAGCCTCGGCGAGATCCGATTTGTTGCACTGTATCGCACTTTAAATTTTCCCGGTTAAAAAGAAATACCCTATTTTACTTTACATTTAGAAAGTATTAAAAAGATATTTATATATTAATTTTATTAAACTTCGTATATTCTAAGCAATAAACTATATTATTTACAATGTAAATTAACTGAAAAAACATTTTATGAATTTAATCATTATGATGAAATTATGGTAGCATGCCTTTATGAGATAAATGGTGACGTACTAGGAATTTAATTTAATTGAGTTCGTTGGTTTTAGATAAACCTTTGTAGAATTTGCTATTATCGCTGAACTAATGTTTGTTTACTTGTCTAACTTGCTGAAGTTAACTGGTCAAGACGTGTACCGTCAATCTCTGTGGCTTTGGTTATCATAGCTTGGACAAAAATATCTATTCTGAGAATACCCTTGTTCTTATATTTAGCAGAAATTTGAAAAATGTTATATCATGCACTTTAAAAAAACGGGGTAAAATAATGCTGATTTTGCGGTAAATCGTTTCACTAGCATTAAAAAACAGCATTTTTGTAATTTGAGTATCGATGTACAGTAAGTAGAATTAAATACCACCTGTAAATTAAATACCACCTAATTCACCTGAATCACATACTGAATGAGATTTGTACAGTCAGCATAAGGTAGAAGCAGGATATTAGTAGAGTTGCTGTCATACAATTGTTAGTGTCGTTCTGAATATGGGCTTATTACATAGCTGTCAACATTTTACGTTTTTTTGTATAAATTGTTTTACAGTAAATTTTATCTTTTTAAATCACAGTAATATACCAATTAAAAAGGCCATTTTTTATTAATTTTTCTGGTACAAGAAAGCTTTTGTGGTACAAAGAGTTGGCAGCTATGACTTTTTATTGCGATTCACAGTGACACGTTCAGATCGATAAACTAGAAACAGGATATATATTAAAAAATTAAAGGTGAATTTTAATTTCATGTTTATTTGTATCAATTATTTAATAACCATTAAATAGTCAATTTTCTTTTATAATGTCAGATATAAATTTCACTTTTTATCCCTTTCAGGGGCGTATTCCCTTTTATTGTGTTTTTGAATTGTCGAATTCACATCGGAATTTTAGAAAAAATCATTTTAAAATAAGGAATGCCAATTTTCCACTTTTTTCTACAAAGTTATAAGAAGAAAATTTAATTAAAATTTCTGGTGCGAAACTTGATTAGGTGCGACTCCTTAAGGGGTTGTAATGTGCATTTTTTTAGTAAACATTCACAACAGGGTTCGTACGGGTCCTTGAATTTCATGATTAAGAAATTCATTGATACCAATCTTTACTCATAGAAATGCTCGGATTAAATAAGATGAAATTTCACGAATTTGAACTATATGTATTTTCATATAAAGAAATGCTGGTATATCACCTGGAAAATAACGGTACCCGTACGAACCATGTACAAAAATGAAATGAAATAAAAAAAGAATCATTTATATTGTGATGAAATATTTTCTCTTAAGTTATGAGATAATATGATTTTTCCAACCTAGTTAAAGTTTAAGTAATATATATACACTCAAGAGTCCAAACACATTTTGCAATGAAATTGCCTGGATGACGTGGGAGGCACATAATTCAATGGGAATGGTATTTAAATGCTGCTAGGCAGTCTCGGAATATTTTTTGCGCTTACGTCTGCTTGTGAGGGTAAAGGCTCTTCTTTAAGCATGTGTATTTTTTTCTTAGTTTTCAAAATATCTCTGAAAGCTAAGCTTAATTTTATATGAAGTGTTAAAACTTTACTCCCACTTTGTCAGCTTTTAAAACATAAAATATTAAATTAAGCAAATATTTTAGAAATATTTTGAGAACTAAGAAAAAAGGGACATCTTTTAAGAAGAAAACACTGAAAAAAAGTTAAAAATATTAATTTCCTGAGGAGATATTTTGAATATAAAAATGCATCAAATGGCTATTGACTTAATATTATGGACGGGAATTCGGAAAATGAGTGATAAGCAGCCTTATACTACTTTGATAGAGGACAAAATTCAGTCGCCCGACGACTGAGAATGAGTAATTTCGAAACTGCAGGTCTCATGGGTTGTTTGGAACATATTGTTGCTAGTACTTGTATAAAGTGGATGAATGGCGGTGAAACCATCATTTGAAGTCATTCCATTGAACGCCAAAGTGTTATCAAATAAAAAGAACGTCGGAAATTCCTCCCTTAGTAACGCAAAATCGGCACAAGAGACTGGTTCAATATATATCCCCAAAAAAATACAGGTCCAAGTGAAATTCTTTCGGAGCATACAGTTCAGCTAACAGTGTTGAATGTGAGACTAATGGGCTAACGTCCCTCTTTTGTGCCCTTGTTTGCCAAGCATCATCGCCAAATACTCCTACACTAGGACCGAGAACATCATGACTGGACTACTGAATATAGGGAGTTGACTCTTCGGATGAAACACGATTTATCGGACAATACATCGATGGTCGTATTTGGATATGCCATCTGCTGTACGAACTCTTACTCCCCTTATACAACAGGTCATACACAGACCAATTGCGGCGATATTAAGCTTTGGCAAATGTTCTAATGGTCGTCCATGGGATCTGTGGTTGTTGAAGAACAAACAATGAGCGTCACCGAATATTTGAATTTCATTGCGAGTCATTTATGCTCTTGTACATGGTATATGTCTTCCGAAATGGAAATGAGGTCTTCGTGCAAGAAAACGTTCCATGTCACATGATTCGATTTGTGCTCGAATCGTTCCAGGAATATAATAGGCTATTTCCATGAGTACTTGTAGTGTAAGTCACAGGCTACGATTTTTGGCTACCAGTATTATAGAACAAAAAAAAAAAAATGCGATTAATTTTATTGGAAATTTCCCATTAATTGAATAAGACCAAGCAGACTTTTCGAAAATAACGGTGGCTAACAAGCATAGCAATTAATAAGTTATGTGACTTACACTACAGAACCCATGGAATTAGCCAATACTAAATTCCAGTTAATATCCTGGTCAGCTACCTCAACGGATCTCAGTCCGACAGAGCACATTCCGGATGTCATTCAACTAATACCCAGAGTTCAAAATCAACCATTTTGGAATATACCGGATATGTACAACCGCTGCTTGAAAAAATAATGCAGTTTATCGCCGGTCATCTACCAAGAACTTATGGCATCCATCCCAAGGCGATTTGCAGCTGTTTTACGGGTTAAAGTTAGGCCAACAGCTTATTAGGTAGGTGGTCATAATATGTTAGCTCTTGAGTGTATATATATACATATACCCGGTATATATATATATATATATATATATATACATATATACCGGGTGTCCCAAAAATGACTGATGGATTTTAAAATTTAATAACTTGCAAACGGTGACAGCTATTTAAAAAATTTTTGCAGGAGGGTTTTGTATAATGTCAGGAGTTTTTTTTACCGTAATTTTTTATTTTAGTTCAAATTTCAAACAATAGATGGTGCTGACGGTGATAGAAGGCCAGGTGATCAGTGCTGAGTGAGGCGTCGACCTGGGCTTCAATTGCCGTCAGCGCCACCTATTGTTTGAAATTCGAACTAAAATAAAAAATTACGGTAAAAAAACTCCTGACATTATACATATACATAACCCTCCTGCAAAAATTTTTTTAATAGCTGTCACCGTTTGCAAGTTATTAAATTTTAAAATCCATCAGTCATTTTTGGGACACCCGGTATATGCATGGTTGTGTGCGTTTAAACAGCAATATAAGAAAAGGAAGAAAAATTTAACCTTTAAATATACTTTATATCGCTATTATTATATTTTAAATCTCTAGTTGGTATTTGCTAAATATAAATTGTATTCTTTTTTTTTATTCTACAGAAGCTAAGGTGTCTGTGATCAGCTTTTGTTAAAAGGACATTCTCTGTTATTCTGTATGACAACATTCGCCGTAAGGTTTCACAAAGGACCTCGGAAAAATTGAACGAGCCTGGCTATAAGACTTTTCTTCATCCTGCACACTCACCAGATCGCAAACTGACGCAATATTTTTTTTATAAAAATACCGACGATTTATCAGAGAGGCAGATATAAAAGAAGCAAAACACCGTTCAAAATGTATTTAGAAACTTCATCATCTACAGGGTTTCAAATCTTTATCTGACTGGAATAAACAATCTTGGTTCAAGATTACAAATATATGAAGGACTCACAGCCATTGTAGACAAAGCCCATTTCGTAAAAAAAGAAATAGTCCATTTAGAATGTTAAAACAATTTATTTTACCAACTCCAACAGTGAACCAAGTATGTGTTTTACATACTTTATTATACATGTCATCTGATTACAAACATAGTTTATTGCGGCAGTGTATAAAACAGAATTTATGCACCTTCTAAATGGACAATCTCATTTTTTTTCAATATGGACTTGGTGTACGAAAAGCTGTGAGAACCTTATATATAATATCTAATGGTTTTAGTTTTAATCAATAAACTTAAATGTAAAAAAAGATGAAAGCATTTACAAATAATAATTAAAAATCTTTTTTTCTTTTAGACAATCTCATAATTTAACCTTTATTTCTCAAAAAGTATGAGAAAATGCATAAACAAATTTTCAGTTCAAATTGAAAATAAAAATATGTTTACTAAAACAAATATTAATAAAAATCGGAATTAAAATAATCTACATTCTTTTTATATTTAAAACAAAATGATTAATATCTAAACAAAAACTGGAACATCTCTAGCGAAAACAAAATCATTTGAACCATGCTCGGATTAACAGTTACTTCTAAAATAATTGCCGCATTTAACTGTGAGATAAAGAGTTGCAAATATGAAGTTTTTACGTTAGGTTTCTTTTAAAAACTAAAACTTATTTTATCTTTAAAGTTACAAACATTCACATGCTTAAGCAATTTATGTGTTAATTAAACACAAGTAGAAATTTTCGAATTCACAAGAAAAGATATTTCAAGAAAATTAATCTAGTAAAATATATTTCTACTGGGGATTTGTCTGATCATGTATAAATGTGATTTAAATTCTTTCTACTTCTGTTTAGAATAAACATTTTATTTAAGGTCTTGATTAATATCTCTTAACAATTGCAGATATGTTTTCGCATTTCTCTAAAAATATATACAGGGTGCATCATAAATCCTATAAACATAAAAAAAAATCATCATAAAAAAAAGTAATGCTTGAAAAAAAAACTGGTTTGCGCAAATACGATAACAAAGACATTGGATTTTTTTCTATGTATGCAAAAGATTCCAAAAGTAACCAAAAGGGGTCGCTTACACTTCATACTGAGCTATTTTATGCAAATTAGGCTCGCAAAAAACCTAAACAAACAAACAAACAAACAAACTGGAATTGGATTTGTCGTTCGATTTCGGCAGTATGCTATCCTTAACCCTTTGAAGGGCAAAGTACTTCTGTTCCTAAAATGTTCAAATGATTGATTGACACCGGAGTTCACAAACAAATTTATATGAAAGAAAGTAAAAGCTGTTTTTCGCGTACATTGTAAAAATTAAATCATAATACTAAAATTCCGGTGCCAATGTGGCATAAGGGAATTAAAAATAAGTGGTATATATAATATACCGGTGCCCTTCAAGGGGTTAAGAGATCGAGTGTTGTATTTAAACTATTGCACAATAATTGTGAATCCAATATTATTGCACTGCAAAAATTTCGCACGGAGAAGAAGCGAAAAAGCCATATTTAATAGAATGGCATACTGAATTTAGTACGACGTTTTGTGAAAAAGGCATGTTGAATATCTTTTACTTTAAAAACAAATGTGCAGTGTCATCTTTTAGTGTTTTGTTTCATTGTATGTTTATATTTACCCAATTTACTGCATCAATCGAACTAATAGGTACGATGTTAGGAAAATAGAATTTATATGAATGATAGAGGGAATATATGCAAACGAATTAGGTAACCCTTCGAGATTAATTAGTAAGCTGTTTAAAAAACACGCAACAAGATGACGAACAATTTTTATAAAATGTTTCCGGATATGCTTGTTGTTTATATGCCTGCAACCGATGCTGCTGTTAAAGGCAACAACAATGACAATACTGACAATTTAGGGGATGATTGTATTCAAAATTCAGATTTGAAAACTATCAAAAAATGTATTGTGATTTGTTCATCTTCAAATCATCTACCTCTACTCAAAATGACATTGACAATAGTTTTGTTACTTCATCAAAACATGAAGGAAATATTTCTTTTGTGGCCACTCTAGAAGAGAAGCCACGCTCATCCAAAGGCCTTCCATAGAAAAAAAAACTAGGTGAAAAATCTGGAAATTCTCGTATTCTAAATTTTACATAACTAATGTTCATGTACTTAAAATCTTAACGTAAGAATAATATATATGCTGTATAATGAGACATACGACATATCCGCATTTAAAACGTTTTCTTAAAAAAAAATCTCATTACAATATATATCTTTCCTCATCAAAAGCCTCCATATTCTCTAAATGAGACGGAAAATACCGAAAATGGTTCATTATTTTTTGTCTTACTTTTAAGATGACATAAAATTTTGGACGGCAAGGATTACGACTTGTGTTTCATTTACCTGAAATGTAAGCCCGATAAAAGGCGGCAAGTTTTCGAATAAGAATTATAAAATATCCTTTTTATTTAGGTGACTTGTTTTTATCAGGTATCTATTAGAGGCACACTAAATTACCCAAATGTGGAGAGACTTTTAGAAAATTAACTAAGGTAAGATTATATGTGATTTAAAAAATCGGGAAGTTGGCAACTATGCACATCTTCTTTTACACTATACGTTTTTATGGTGCACGCTATATGTTGCTCTATAACTTTTTATGAACGTTATTTTCGAACAAATTGCTGAAACTTCTTAACTTATTACAGATATTTTGCTTAAAAAATGAGCGTACTCTTCCTACTGAGTCTCATGAACATGCATAATGTTAGTTCAGGGTTCTTACTAGTCCTGGAATTTCCAGACAAGGAAATTCTTCAGCACCATTGTTTTCTTAGAGAATATAATAAATATGACGAAATTTAGCGTTCTTTACCAACTTTTATTTAAAAAAATTCTGATATCTCACTTGAACAATAAAGGTACCTATATGGGTGATTCTCAAAATAGGGGAAAATTTATGTCTTTCGGCATACAAAAAAAATTGAGAGGTTTTCTGTCATGTTTTTATATTTAGATATGTTTTTCTTAATATTATTCATTATTTGCACTCAAGAATTACTCACTTTTTAGTTAAAAACACCTTAAAATAACAGAATAAAGATTCAAAATGTCATTAGCATGGATGTCCACAGCAGCTGTGCCTTGTGTATACTAGCATTTTTCAAGAGTTTATATCATGTTTATAAAATAAACAAATGTTATTCTTTCTTTATATTAATCAAGGAGAGGATTTATCCAATAAATTTCTTTTTAAACATAAAATTATAGTACATAAAAAAAGAATTAAAGTTTGTCCTCCATATTCAATTTTCAAAACAAGGTCATACTAAAACAGCTGGTTATTAATCAAAATTTCATTTTCACATATGACAATAGTTTGAAAATATAAAGCTTCTCAATGGCAAGAAGTAGCCATTTTATCCCAGCCAGAAAATAGAAGTATGTATTGTATTTTAAGAATAGAAGTTGAATATTAGAAGCGTACATCAATTGTATGTCATTAGAATGGATAATAATTTTCATGTTTATTTTATAGTTAAAATTTTTATTTTATTTATTTGCATAGAACTTTTGTGTTTTAAAAAAGCCCCAGAAAGGACTATTGCATTGTGATTATATTATGGCTCATAATCTTATTTAAATTAAAATTTGTCATTAGCATGGACGGATATCAGTGTCATTAGCATGGTTTTTCTGTCCATGCTAAAGACCCCTATGTACATAAATGTAACCAGTGCTTATATTGTATCCTTTATAAAGTTTAATTTTACGTATAAATTTAGGTATTACATTTATTATCCCTAAAATATGCATTAAATCTGTAGGAAAATCACTAAGACAGCTTCTTACATTGTTAGTGTCAGAATGTTGCTCATGTAACAAAGTTTGCTCTTTGGTAATGTTTTTATTCTCCTTATATGTATATATGTAAAAATGGAAACCATTTGCTGAAAAGGAAGGCTAATAAATATAGAAAAAATATATTTAAACAGGAAGAAAATAAAAATTTCATAATATATTTATTCCATGCAATTTGTTTTGCCATTAGCATGGCTCAAAAAATACTAATTATTTTTTAAAGTTAATTTTTAAATATTTAGCTCTGCTGACTACATGGAAAGTATACCTAATACTATATTAACAACACCTATTTTTTTCAGAAATTTTGCTAACAGTAAATTTTTTAAGATTTCATTTTTGAAATCGTCCCCTATTTTGAGAATCACCCATATAAACCCTGTGATAGATCATTAAAATACACTGTAAAAGATTTTCCCCTATAGACTGTAATGTAACAAAAATATTTCATGTGTCCCTGTAATCAAACTATAAGAGCAAAAAACTTAATTAACAAGCCTCATATAAGGTATTTTCAAGATAAATACACTATCCCAATTTCATTCAAATTGATTCAGTACTTTGGACATTAATCTGATGCCAAGTTTTGGAATATGTATTGAAAAACTAACTGATTAGGTCTATTTCCAAACAAATCACAATAACAAACCATAAATCAAGGCAAATGATGAAATAAATAAAAATACACAATATATGTTTAGAAAACTTTATTAAAATATATTTTTTATTGGCATTGAACGAGATGGCTCTACCTGCAGGATTAACATGAAAAAATAATAAAAATAAAATGCGCATTAAAACTAGTAATTACATTCTTTCGTTTGATGTATTACAGAAACTGTAAAAGTAGTTTTTTTAGTTTATGAACTCGAAAATACTCATTACCAAATTTCAAAAAGGAAAAGCAATAATTTTGTTTAAGAAGAAATTCCACAAAAAATAAGAGACGGATTGTTTTAAGATCTGTATCGACTTGTTCTTTTTAACCAGTTAAAAATGATTATTTTTTCTATCCGAAGCAATTAACCCTATTTTTTATGTTATTAAAAAAATTTAAAACTTTTAAAATTTATCTCTAAACCCAATGTTGCCAGATGAGCTACTTTTTTTAAATTCAGATTCTTGATTGGCACCAATTTTTACAAATGATAAAATGTGGCTTATTCAATGACATGATAATCAAGACGAAAACAAAAAATAATTTACTGTTTCAAAAAAGTGGTGCCAATCAAAAAATCTGAATTTAAAAAAAGTAGCCCACTGGCAACACTGTCTAAATCTCGCCTAATTCCCAATCTAAAATTTAAATCTTCTGCGTTTAAATTTTTTTTTTCAAAATCGAAACGATAATTCTGAATAGTTTAACACCATATATATTTATACAACCGAATAGTTTAAATGAAAAAAAAATGCATAGCATTTATAATGTAAACGAATAAAAAGAATACTTTCTTTTTCTTTTATCATAAAGGTTTCTAAATAAGTATACAGTATATAAGTAAATAAGTAGTAAATATTTTGCCATCAAATCACACTTTTTAAAAAGAAGATATCATGATACTTCTAAACTGATGGAAGAATTTTGTAGAACAGAATGACACCTATATAATTTAATGAATGTTAAATTTACTATTAAAATAAATTTAAATCTTCTAAAATTAATCTCTAAATCTAGTCTAAATTTAAATTTATAACTTCTCACTTTCCTTCAAAATTAGAACGACTTTTTCTATACAATCGAATAGTTTAGTTGGAAAAAAATGCATAGCATTTATAATATAAACGGATAAAAAGAATAGTTTCTTTTTCTTTTATAATAAAAGTTTCTTAGATCTCGGTGTCTACCGTATGAAATCTTTTCTTACTAAAAATCATAATGATCAGTCTTTTCCGTGGCCAGAAACAGCCCTCCCTTTCCCTTGTACTTGCTTTGTCAGTGGGATTTGTGAGATTGCTGCACTGACAGCCATGAAAGAATCATTTTTGTCGATTCTTTGTCGCTGAGAAAACCACTAACGGTGATGGCCGCCACCTCTTTTCATTTGTTAAGTTCTAGAGCTATTTGAGAGTAATAAGAAAGATATATTCACGGAGCATTAGAGAAAGAGAAAAGGTAAAAAAAGTTACAATGGCTTCAAGTAATTCTTTGGCGAACTATTCTTGGTAGAACTGTTTCACGGGGAAAGCTATTGTGTGGCACAAGGTTTTATCTTTTAGATTAAATTCAGCAATTGTAAAATTTTGCAGTTATGAAAGCGATAAATGAGTGCATTTGGTGAAATATTATTTTAGAAATTTCAGTAAAGGTTTTATGATTCTATACTTTATATATTCATCCCTCAATCTTGTGAATGCTTTTTGAAGAGAAAGCTTTATATCTGACTGTAATGAATGAGAGAAAAAATATAATAAAAAGAAGGACACTTAAATTATTGAAAAGATGAAAAAGGAAACAAAATAAACAAGAAGAAAAAATCATGTGTAAAGCATAGATTATAAAGCACTTTCTAACACATACAGAATAATGTAATAAAACTGTACCGCTTAAAAAATTAAAATATTACGTCTCATTTCACCATATTGAAATGTACAACGCATGCCAAAACCAAATTTCAACTGTTCCCATCTACAATCGGAAAGTTATCTGAATTTTGTAGCAACCCTGTATGTGATAAAAAGATTTATATCTATTAACAACATGCATTCCAAAATTTAGTTCATTTAAGAGATACAAATATTTCAGTTGAAGATTCCCCTTCAGAAATTTCCTCAAATAGGGAGAATGGTATACGAATACTTTTTTGTAGTCCTGTATATGAGGTATAGAATTTATTTATAAAGAGTAATATGCAAAAAACTAATTAAATTTAAAAGTACATACCGAATTTTAAAACATACTCTCCAGCAATTATTACGCAAAACTGATTTATTTTGTGTGTCCCTGTAAATTAATAAAAAAAGTGCTATGAATGCTCTTTTTAACGTTATCGTAGTGAAATTTAGTAGTTTATATCAGTTTCATGCATCTGAAACAACATAATGCCATTAATATACTCTCCAAACGATTTTTCCCATATACCATAATGTAATCGAATTCTTTTGAGTGTCCTAGTAAATGAACCATTAATCGTACACACTTCATATTCAATACCAAACATTCTTTGGTGACCCTAAATAAGCTTTATCAATTGCATGGAAATCCGAGTATATTTACGTGAGTTAGAGCATGGACAGACGTACACACGAATAGATCAGACAATCCAAATGCATAAGCACTTTTCAAATTTGTTGGAAAATTCTAAAAATGAAAAAGAAAGGAAGACCGTTAATGTGTGGAGCAATGGTAAAGCTATAATTTCGATATCCGACAATCCCAGGATTGAATATCGACTATCAGAGATGCATGGAATAAAATTACTTTTATCAAACTATTAACTCATTAACACCCGAATTATTTTCTTCGCTAAAATTAAAATTTAGTATTTCCCACCACTTTTAAAAGCAAATTAACTTCTATCTAAATTTATCGAGGATTCTGTCTCCCGACATAAGATATATGTTTATCTTCCTCTTTACTGGTGGGAAAACCGCTTTCTTGCTGTTTTTGTAACCGTCCTCAAATGAGGACGCTGGGCGTTAATGGGTTAAAGAGAAAAGTTTATATTCGTTAATACTTATAAATGCATGAACATAAATGTGGGACGACCACCTCATATTTTTAAAGCACTGTGTAAAGAATTATTATTAAATAATTATATTTTGTAACGTTCACGAGAAGGTGCATGTTATTATTATAATACCGGAAGCTTGAGACGATGCAACTTCATTTGTAAGCTAAACATAAAGTATTTTGTTTTATTTTTTGGTTATACCTTTTTTGTATTCTACCTACAAATTATATGTCTTTTTACAAGAACAAATTTTGTTAATCAATACTACAGTTAATATTACATAAATACGAATTTATATTTTTGATAAATTTAAGTTTTAAAGACTGCTACTTCTCATCTTGATAGTTGTGTTCGTCTGGAATGCCCTTTATCCCTCAGCGTTAGAAGTAAGGAATAATACATCCAAACCTGTTTTAAATACAGGGCTCCCAAATGGTCCGCGAACTGAACACCAATATTTTTCAGCAGAAAATTATATAGTAGGTTTCTACAGCATATGCGCTAAAACTAATCTCTGAACGCGGTTTCTGCGCAATTTGCTAGAAAAATATAAAACGAAAATCTCTCTAAGAAAATATTGTGGTTCAGTTGGCGGACCATTTGGGAGCCCTGTAAATATCATTAGCTGTTGATATAAATTCAACATTATCCCTTATAAACATCATCCCTTATCGAGGTTTACACCATGGAACTAATTAGAAAGAGGAATTGACTCAAACATAAAATAGTTAAGCTTCAAACTGTAACAGCGTTCACCGGGGGCTCATTACCACCTCGGCAAACTTCCATCAGTAAATTTAAGTAGAAAATCTCTATTTATTTAAACGTAACATTAATGGAAACGTTCAATAAAAGATAATTGCACATACTGATATTTCTTTTAACTGGAAGTAGCCCGCCACATTGCAACAACGAAGACATCCTCCTCTCAGTGTCAGTTAAAAGATTATAATAACTGAGCATACAGACACCTGTAAAAAGTATTTTTTTTTTACCATATTTGTTAGAGAAATTTCCCCTCACTAAAGCGATTAAATTAGAGGAAATTTTCTATTCAAGTTACTGGTGGAAGTTTTCACCGGTGGTAATCAAAAATTGTTGATCCGAATAAAAGAAACAGCCGTCATCTTGTTACAACCACCTTTAGTTACTTTACTCACAGCTGACAGACAATGCCCTTATGTCTCCCCCTCTCTATTAATAACTCCACAGTTTTCACTTCCATGTGTTCACTTGGATGAAATAACCATTTCATGAATGCTGCGCCTGAGTGCTGAAACAAAAAATGGCGCTTGACGAAGGCTGATCTTCCTTAACTCAAGTATGGTCCCTTAAAATTAAATATTAGCATTTTATAAAAGACTTGTTTGATTACTTTAATCACAGAAAAATAGAGCAGAAAAAGCTTTTTAAAATTATTGGTACCAAAATTTAAGGGACCGTACATAAGCTGGAAAAATCTGCTTTCGGCAGCTATCATTTTTATGTCAGCGCTCTAGCCTGTATACAGAGATTGGCGATGAGACATACACTATTTGAAATATAAAAGAGATACGAAGATTTGCTTTTAAAGATTTAATAATATTATAAAATTGTTCCCCCAATTAAAATTTATTATACAATAGCTGATACAAAAGATCATTATCTTCTAATCATTAATAAGAGTCTTACTTCCGTATTCGTATAAAAAATACCAGTCCAGTATATTCATTTGAGTTCTAAATTGGATTGAATAGTTCAACTTTCTGGAATTTCGTTCAATTTTGATTAGAATTTCTATGAATACATGCTTCACTTTTCATCCAATAAGGCGTCTTTCTGAATAGTTGTTGGAATATATAGACCTGATTTAATTAAAATAATACTTTCAGACATATTTAGAGAAATATTAATGGTATTTTCTTATAACAAATTGAAGTCTGAAATATTTTGAACTTTATTCGACGTAGAGGAAAGACACGTGTTGCTTTTTTTCCGAAATCTTTCATTATTTTTCTGAAATACCGACGTTATATTTACTGTAATATTTACTCTAATAATAATTCTCTTAGATAGGTTTACACAGTATCCTGCAATGGTCTGAATATTGTAAAGATTAACCCTTCGCACCAGTAGCGGCTCGTCAGGGAGTGCTGCATCCGATTTTTCACACCACTACAATTTAACAGAATCTTTCATATTATTTATTCGACAAATTTTGTTGATTAAATAAAACTGGAATAGCTATGTAATTTTAGTGGTGTGAATAAATTGATGCAGCACCCCCTGACCAGCCGCTACTGCTTCGCACTCGAAAGGTGATTCTCACTGACTACTAGTGTCCCACGTAAATGGGTGCTCATAATGCTCTAAACATCTGTATTTTAAACTAAAATTTTGAAATAAACTGTAAGATATTAGTGGTGTTCAAAGTATTTGATGTCCCAATTTACGAGGGAACATTAGTATTGAGCGAGAATCATCTCTCGAGTGTAAAGGGTTAAATAACAAGTAAACGATAACTAACCATTTATAAATATTTTTTGATACAAGAAACTAAAAATAAGGAGTTTACACCACTATTATCGAACTAAAATATTTGCTTTATATAACAGAAGTTTGTCTGCCGTTAAAAAATAAATATTGTGGTTTAGAATTAGTGGTGTCGAGAAGCTATTAGTAACGAAAAAAGCAAACTCTTCTTGCACGTTCGGGCAAATTTGTTAAACGACTGGGTCCAAGACTGGGTGCAATTCTATCAGAAATATGCGAGATTTAAGACCCATTTTCTCGGAAACTACCCGTCCGATTTTGATGAAATTTGGAATACATATTCACTTGATTTAGTGATGGGCGATTTCGATTTTTTAAATCGATTTAATCGATATTACGGCCAACTCGATTTAATCAATACTTTAAAAATTTTAATCGATTTTTCTGAAGGTAATATAATTTTTATTTACCTTCAAAAAGTCGAAGATAAAATAGTCGGATGTGCCAATTCCAAAATTTCAGTGTATTAGTTTCTAAGATAGATGAATTAAAGAAACCTCAGCCTCCCTCCCCTCCCCGCAAAATAGCGTTTTTTGTTGAGTGATGTACACCAAAAATTGATCAGGATCAATTTTTATCAGGTACCAGCTGAATCTGAATTTTGATGAAAATCCATGAAAGCGCGAGATACAGCTATTGCGAAATCGTAAAAAATGCAGCATATCAGCGCCACCTGTTGGGCAATTTACACCAAGAACTAAACAACACTAATCTATGTCAGGGATTTACTGAATTTGAATTTTGATGAAAATTCGTTCTTGAGATAGCGCTATTGCGTTAATCATGCATATAGCCTGTCTCAAAAGTTTAAGCACTCTGCAAATCTGCTTTAAAATAATTGAAGAAGATATAATGTTATACTAATTTACTATTAATAATCGACATTTATTCAAAATAAAATAAAATAAACTATTTTGGGTGGATAAAATAAAAATATATATTTATTTTTATGTAATTTTTCTTTTTTCTTGAAGAAACGCTGTCTGAAAAGTTTAAGCACTTTATGGATATTTTTTTAGAAATGCGAGATTGGCCGTGTGTAAAGATGTTGTATAGCAGTATATTGCACTTTTATAGAAGTATAAATGGTAGAAAAATTATTTCCTCTCGTTTTAAAAATTCTGAAGGGTAAAGAATTCATAAAACGTGAGATCTTGAAAGTTTTAAAATTGAAATCTCAAAATAAAACTGTTTCTGAAATTGCAAAAGTTTTAAATCGATCAAAGCGAGGTATATATCAAGTACTTACTAAAAATGGTAATTTTAAGCGGAAATTAAGATGTGGACGACCACGTATGACGACTGTTAAGACTGATAGCATAATACGGAGATTGGTATTTAGACAAAATATGCAAATTTAATATAATTTCAGTATACAGGTGTTCAAAAACATTATACATAGACGTATTAAAGAGTATGAAAAAGGTGTGATTACATCATACTAAAGAAAATAGCTCGCAAATCGTCTCTCAATTACATCAGAAACAGGCAAGAATGAACTGGGCTAAAAACACATGTCCTACGGGGACAAAGGGCTTACTGTTTTATTCAGCGATGAGAAAAAGTGGAACTTATATGGCCCTAATAGTTGGAACGCGTATTGGCATGATTTACAAAAGGAACCAAGGGCATTTTTCAGCAGGCAGTAAAGCGGTAAATCTGTCATGGTTTGGGGGGCATTTGAACTCAGCGGTCAGACCAGTCTGGCTTTTCTAAAAGGAAGATAAAAATCAAAAAAGTATCAAGAGATATTAAACCAACATTTGCTTTCATTTGGTGACATTTTGGGGGTCCTGAATGGACTTTTCAACAAAACAATGCCTCAATCCACGTATCACTTTCTACAAAATTTTGGCTTTCTCAAAAAAATGTTAAAGTTCTTGACTGACCAGTTTTAAGTCCAGACTTAAAACCGATTGAGAATATCTGGGGTATTTTAACCCGCCAAGTTTACGGTAATGGAAAGCAATGTGACTCTATTGAATAATTCCAAGAACCCATTGAGAAAGCTTGATACTTTTTGCCACCAGAAACCCTACAAAAAACTTATAATTTCGATGGATACACGTTTATTTTAACTAATCTGAAATCACGGAAAAATAATTTGTAAGTAAAAGTTTTGTAAAAATTATAAATCTGGTTGTTTATTACATTGTGCATAAACTTTTGAGACAGTTTTTTTAAACATTTTTTAAATTATATTTTTTACAATTATGTATTTTATTTTTTTCTACTTTTGATACTATTTATTTAAATAATGTTGCGAAATCTGCAAATAAAAAAAAACACATTCCTTCTAACTCTTTATCATTCTTTGAAAATCGACATTTTATGGTTGTGCTTAAACTTTTGAGACAGACCTTAATGCAGTATAGCAGCGCCATCTCTTGAGCGATTTCCACCAAAATGTAATTAGCATAAAAATAATATCAAGGATTAATTGAATCTAAATTTTTATGAAAGTCCGTGCATTATTTCTTGAGATAAAGCTAAAATGAAAACAGAGGCGTGCGAAAAGAGAACTGCGCCTGGTTCAAAGTTCCAATTTAACCCCCCCTATTAACTTTTTCTTGTGATAGGCTAGAAGTGATGTCAGTAGTAAAAATTCGGGCCCCCTAAATTTCCGCACTCGGGACGACCGCCTCCTTTCGCCCCCCTCCCTTTCACATGGCGCTGAGTGGAAATTCTGAAAAATTCAGCATAGCAGCGCCTACTGAGAAGCGATATACATCAAAATGTAATAAACATCAATTCATGTTAAGGACTAACTGAATCTGAAATTTGATGAAAATCCGTGCATTCGTTATTCAGATATAGGTGTTGCGCAAATCGCAAAAAATGCAGCATAACAGAGCCACCTGTTAGGCTATATTCACCAAAAATGAATTAGATTCAGTTTATATCAAGGTCAAACTAAATCTAAAGTTTTGTGGAATTCCGTACATTTGTACTTGAGATAGAACGGTCAGAAATTTTCGTCATAAACAGACTCACAGAGTGACAGACACACACACAAACAGATATTTCTTAAAAATCATTAAATCGTGTTAAAGACCTTCTAAAACATATAAATCCATCAAAAACGGGAAGTCGAAATTTTTCACTAATCTAATATTCTCTTTTTGTAAAGTTACAAAAGAAAGTAAAAATGTAAAATCGATTCTGCCCGTAAGATCGGTCTTTAGATTCGATTTCGATCTTTAGATTCGATGTCGATCTTTAGATTTGATTTCGATCTTTAGATTCGATGTCGATCTTTAGATTCGATTTCATTTTGATTTTCTAAACTTGAAAGTGCATTTCGGAAGGTTCTTAGATACTAATAGAATTGTAATTTTTTGATTTACTTTAAATCGATCCACGTTTCAGATCGAATCGATTTTTCCGATTTTCTTGTTTTAATGGTAGTATTGATGTAAAATTACGTATAAAAATGGATTTTTTTTTTTCTAGGCTAAATTAGTGTTGAATGCAGGTATTTTTCTGAGACTCCGGAGGAAAGCATCATTTTTACTGCTCTGTAAGAGAGGGGGAATCACAATTTGTGCATTAAAAAGCATGAAATCTCATAACTTCTGGGGGGGGGTATCCCCTGCGCGGGCCACCCCATTAATTCGATACTAGGTTAAACCGTTATATTTTCGTTTAGAAGTTCAGTTATTTGAAGTATTAGTTTATTACGTTTTATTTTTCTTCTCTCTCGTCTCTTCTAATCCCCCTCCCCCCTTCCGCGTCAATTTAACTTACAGGGCCGTTCGAAATATGCATACAGTTTTAAAAATGTCCAATTCTCGGTCTATTTTATTTTAGATCCACATTTTAAATCCTTGACAAAAGATAAATAAGGGATCGCCCTTCCGCCCGTTTGGAGTTTATCTGCGACCGCCGGGAGCATATTTTTTTGTTTCTTTTGTTTCTTCTTCTTTTTTTTTCTTCAAATAAAAAAAATGTTGAGGGGGGGCTTTCACCCTCCCCCAACACACACCTTAAAATTTCGCTCATTTAATTCTCTACCATTTGTAACTTAAAAGTTTAAGCTACATGGCACCCCCAGAGCTGTGGACCCCCCCTCCACCCCTGTCGATCACTCACCTAATTTTGTTTATTTCTTCACTTCATTTCAATCTTTAAAAGGCTATAACTTTGCTTCTATAGGAGTTACAATGGGGAGAAAAATTCTAGTATAGCTAAACATTTCTAGCCGTTCTTTTTGCTATTCCAGTTTCCTGGTTTTTCCCTATAGGACCCTTTTTGGGGGGGGGCAGAGGGGGGTTTTCTCATTTCTTGATACAATATGTCTATTGAAAGCTTATGCTTCATACATTACAAATCTGGCATAAGAAATTTTCTCCTATCATTTTAGGTCACGTTACGGACCCATAATGGATTAAAATTTTAATTTTTCAAACTTCTTCGAAAAAAAATGATACATGTCAGCGAAACTGGGGTTCAAACACGCAATGTTTTGATTGCACACGTAATCCCTAAGCTTATTGGCCACCGAGTGCTCAGCAGCGCTATTATTTCTTTAGATTGTCATTTTTAAATTCGTTATATCTTTTGAATGAAATGTCCTATTTGAATAATTCAAAAAGTAATCTACAGATATTGTAACAGGCATGAATACAAAATGATTTATTTGGATAAGGATTAAGGTATCGATAGTATGGTCTAATTTTGGTTGGTGTATTTATCGCGTTTTAAAATGTAAGAAAGTAGTTATAGTGAGTTAACTACAATAGCTGGACATATGGTATCGCGCGGTTTTTTATAGATATTGATATGTTCTTTAATATTATAGAACCTTATTTTATCCATTTAAAAGTATTTCCTGACGATTCAAAATTATATATCCTAACGATTCAAAAAATACACACCTAATTGTTTAAGCTTTCACTTCTGGAGTGCCACTATTTTTTTTTCATGTTTGCCTGTCTTACTCTTCCCCCCCTCCTCTTTCCTCACCAATCTTAACTTACAGGATCGTTTAAATTATAATTGCGATTTTAAAAAAGTCTAATCCTCGCTCTATTTTGTTATAAATCCATATTTTGAAACCTCAAAAAAAGATACATTTGGGCCGGGGTCGCCTTTCTGTCCGTTTGGGATTTACCTTGCCCCACCCCCTGGGTGGGGGGCATATTTTTTGTTTCTTCCACACCATCTCATGTAACATATCGTTATAAAGCTTTTATCTGCTCGTTTTTTTCTGTTACAACTCCTCTCTCCACCAAATTACATGCTCTTGGCACTTTTTATAGTTTGAAAGCGTGCATGTTGCCAGCGGGCCACCTCATGAATTCAACACTAAGTTAAACACTATATTTGTGTTTGAAGCTCAGTTATTTGGGTTATTAGTTTATTATGTTTTTTTTTCAAGTTCGTCCGTTCTAATCCTTCCCCTCCCCTTTTTCCTCGTCATTCTTATCTAAATGGGCCGTTCAAAGTATGCATGGAATTTTTAAAATGTCCAATTCTCGTTCTATTTTATTGTCAATCCTCATTTTGAAACTTCGACAAAAGATACATTTGGGCTATGGTCGCCCTTCCGTCAAGAGTGGGGTTTACCTGCCCCCCTGGGTATGGGGCAAATTTTTTGTTCTTCCAAACTATCTCGTGTAACATTTGGTTGGCATTAGGAAAAAAACAGTTTTTTTTGTCTATACTTCTTGTTTCCCATCCTAGTTACACGCTCTTGGCACTCTTTATCCTCAGTTTAATGCTAAGTTACTCAGTGTTGTTATTAGTTGAGTTATGTCTCTCAAATTTGTCAAAGTTTTTGTGTAAGTGACAACCATATATGACAATCATTTTAAAATTTAAAATTCTTATTATCCGATTCTAAAATCTGCAATAGCTTAATTTCTATGCCTCCCTAAATGGGGATGTGGGGTAAGAGGCGGTAATTACGGTCCTGCTGATTGTCTAAGTTTTGAAATTACTAATTTGGGGCTTCTCTGTGTGAATCTGAATATCGAAATATCGATTCTAGTATCGATTTTAGAATGAAAAATCGATTCTTATTATGATCGATGTTGTTTTATACGATGTCGATTTTAATCGATTCTCAAAATTTCCAGAATCGCCCACTTGATTATGCTCAAGTTTTATATCAAACAGTTTTCTTCCTGTGACTAAAACTGTTTATTTTAGACCAATGGCAATTTTTCAAAAAAAAAAATCGTTTTTTTTCCTAGAATCTATTTGAAAAAAAAAATGTCTGCCACATATAAACTTATACACTGTAAAAAAAACGGACGATTTTACAGAAGTATAACTGGTAATCTGGACGCCAGTACAATTTACTGATTTTTAATGGGAAGATTTCTGTAAATTGCGGAAAATATTCCGTTTTTTCAAGTTTTTTCCGGAATTTACGGAAATCTTTTCGTTAAAAAACAGTAAATTGTACTGACATTCAGATTACCAGTAATACTTCCGTAATATCGTCTGTTTTTTTAAGTGTTGTTACATTCTTTTACCAAAAATTGATTTAGCAAATTCGCTGAAGTACTTTAGGATATAAAGGGATTTTTACCTGAAAAGTAGAATTTTTCTGGAGAAAAAAAACTTAGACCCTCTTAACTTGTGTGAAGTTTTTGCAGAATTTTATCAAACAGATGAATTAAAGTGGATAGTAATTGATTTCATGTAATAAATGTGATAATATTTTAACTTTTATCGGTTCTATATCACTTCTCTTGTGACTTACGGACCAACATCTTTTACAAGAATTTTATTCGGTTAGTACAACTTTCTTACTTTTAGGTTTACTTACTGTTACGTTAGGAACGTTTTACTTTTACTTGACAACATGTACGTAGTACAAAATTTGATTAAAAAATATAGTGGTGCAAGTAGAGTATAAAATTAAAATCAAGTACAAAATGTTAGCGAAAAATTAATATGTATGAGTTTGGCGTCCGAGTCGTGTCTTTCCTTTAATTTTTACAATTAGTTTTAACGGTCAGGGAAAAAAATACTGAGCATATAACTGAATTCAGGAAGTTTCATAAAAAATTTCAAGCCAATAGTAAAAAACAAAAAATCTATTTTTTCAAAATATTTCATTTATCCCTCCGCTTATGATTTTAAAGTGTTTTTACTGAAAAGTAATGTGTGAGTCTAATTTCTTTATTACGCTTCCTTCCTTTAATTTAAATTATTACCGATATAGGGCTTCCACTATCTCAAACTGTAATGCTGCTCAAAATAATCTTATATTTTTTGACAATTCAACAGCTAAACAAGAATGAAAATTAAAAGCTGTGTGAACCTTGATTAATTTTTATGCATTTCTTTCAATGTTCTAATACTTTGAGTATTTGCAACGCCATCTCTAGGTGGCATTTGAAATAAAAATAAGAAAGCGTAGAAAATAATTTTCTTACCAAATGCATTCTTCTTCTTAAACAAGGTTGTCACAGGCGATTATTATTAAATTCTATTCACACCGATATTTTCAAAATAGAAATTTTCTAGTATGTTCCTCTTATGCGTGATGGCAAATTGTACCTGAATGATTTTTGTTCTAAAAAAATGGTGCGAGATTTAATTAAAAAATAATTGCCTGTGGCAGCCCTGCTTTACCCTTTCAGGGGCAAAATACATCTTTCACAAAATACTTGAAAGAGTGATCGACACTAGAATTTAAATAGAAATATATTCGAAAGCAAACAAAAGTTTTTTTTTTTTCACGTACTAAATAAAAGGAAAATTTTCATTCCAATATTCCGGTGCCAATGTGGCATTTACGAATTAAAATTGCCAATTTTTAGGTCCAAAAATAAACCTTTGACCTTGAAAAGGTTAAAGGACAACCTAAATAAATGTAACGATTTATTAGTTATTACTTTTTTTAAATATTTCGTCCTTTTTATCTTAATATACGCTGTGCAAATGTATTTACGTTATTTTCTTAATAGAGATTAAAGTTCGGAATATTTTTCAAAATTACTCCACATAAAAAAAAGAAAAGAAAAGTTTTTGTTTGGATTAAATCATTTTCCTTTTCTGAAGCATTTAGCTCTAAATATTATAAAGAGCAGTAAAATCTATTTAAAATAAAATTCGGAAGCTTTAAATAGTTGTATGTTTACTTGAAAAAAAATATTTTAGATATCGCGCAAAAATGATCGAAAACAAAGCATTTTTCTTTTTAGCTGTAAACAAACTCCCTCGGAAGCAAATAACGAAATAATTTCATAATCCATTATATCGGCCATTCAAAAAGAGAACAATATTATTCTAAAAAGAAATACAGACAATTTTAAGAAGGAAAACTAAAAACATATAGCAAAATAAAAGGCCCCATCGAGCGCAAAATATATAATTTAATAGAAAAACAAAATTCATTACCCGGAGGTTAACTCCATTTACGTCATACTTTTTTCCGTAAATGTTGGCTTTGGGAATAAACGATGCATTAAACAAATTGAACATTCGAAACCAGATCCTTTCCTGCTATTTTAATTTAAAAGTTTAATTTTTTTTGCTTGATCTTTATTTGAAATTTCAATATGATTTGAAGCGAGATGATGAAAGTATAATTGAGTTTTGAAATCCTATCAGAAAGTGTCGTTTGAAGCGATGAATTTTTGTAGTTGATGAATTTTCCAGTTACTATTTTTTTTCTTTAAATGTTATGTTTCTCATTTAGTATTAATTCCTATATTTTTCCAGTTACATTCTTCTATTTCAAAAAGTTTCCAGGAGAAAGCAGAAATGTGACTAAAGTATTTAAAAATACATTTTTATTGGGAACTTCGACAAAGTTTTTTTTTGTGAAAATAGTTTTTTTAAATTTACTTTTGAAATATAAAGACTTTTTTGTAAAATACTATGAATATTAATATTTATATCAGCAAATAAATGTCATTGGGACTTATCATTCTTATAGTGGAGAATTAAGGTAATGTTCATTATTTAAACTAGCAAATTAATGTGAAACGTAAATGTGTGGCAAAACAGTTAATAAAAATTGTTACAATCAATTTTATATTAATTTCTATTTATGAATCTACTGAAGATAAAACTGTGAAAAAATTATTGCGCTTATGAAACAACTTGCGCTCTGGCGCTTTAGCGGACGTATACCACTAGCCACTAGTGTTGCCGTATCTGGCAGATTTTTTTCTTTTGAAATTTTGAATTCAAAACATAAAAATTTAATTGGTTAAAAAAATTAGAAAATACGTTATCTTATAAAGCAAAACTAAGAGTTAAAACTTTCTGGTGAGAATTCAGAATGTATAATTATAAAATCAGCTGTGTACTATGACGCACGAAAAAAATCAAACACCTTGACTACGCTTGTACGGCATAGAGCACAACAGTTTAACAGTGAATTAGTGATTACAGTACATAACCTTCACCGAATGACTTAACAGGTTGCATCCGGCGGAAATTTTGAAGAAGTATTAATTCAATGCCATAATTAGATATTAGCAATGAAAATTTTGAAGTATGTCTCTCAATTTTATAAATTTTATTTTTTTATATGAATTTTAGAGTTTCGTTCTTAAAAAGTAAAAACGGAACCGTTATAAGATCACTCCTGTGTCTGTGTACTATAGCCATTTTAATCGTAAACTTTGGAATATGAAAAGTTTAAGTAGGCTGAAGTAATAAAGTTTAATAACTCACATATTTAAAAATTATTAATCAGGCATAAATATATTTAAGCAAAATATAGAGGGCCTAACAATCTTACTTGAAAGAGAAAATCTTTTCATTTGTACATCATATTGGGTATCACGTGGAAGCTTTTGTCACGCCGAACTAAAAAATATACTTTTATTTTAATTTTAGATATTATAATTTCAGAGCTACAATCTAAAATGCAATGCAAAAATATTTCCCTCTCCCTCTCTATTGATAAATCTACTGAAACTAAAATTATGAAAAAATTAAGGATTGGAGAAATTAATTTAAATCTTTTAGTAAAACTAGGCAACATAGTTTTTGAAAAAAAACAAAAAAAAAACACATTTTTCCATTACACCCAGATTTTGATTTGCCAGCGTTTAGTGAAGAATGTTTAGTGAAGAATTTGAGGAGTACTGGAAATACCTATCGTTTCAGAAGTATAAAAAAATTGTTGATAATGATTTTCGCAAAGAAATCTCTGTAATTAGCAAAGATAAAAACTCATAGAGACACAGACGGTTTGCATACATTGAAGACATTAACGGCGTACTCTATACGCTATCGGCTTTTAATGCCTATATAACTTCTTTTAAAGATATATTTGTGTAATGCATTGCGCAGAAGTAGTACAAAAGCAATAAACATGAAACTATTAAAAATAGAATGATCTAATTAGAATTATTACTCAGTAGAATATAATTCGAGACTAGTTTGCATTTAGTGGCTTTCTTAATACGCCACCTGTATATTTAATGGTTGATTTAATACCTATCTGGAAGTACGCGGCAAGGATTATGGCGGCATTGCATCTTTGTAACCTCCTTTTGAAGCGCACTTAGCACAATGCGAAGGTTAAATATTGAACAAGGGCTTTGTTTCAGGTACACTGTTAATAAGAAAAGATTATTAATATTCTGTGTGACATGCCAAATAAAGTTTAAATATTCATTACTTTTATTTTCAGTACGGAATATTGTTCATCATAAACAGATTCGGATAAGATTAAAAAAGTGTTACATAGAATAGCAATATTTGATAATATTTAAACTTCTTATCTCTCTAAATTTTCATGATATATCCATTTATACATTTCTAGTATATGTAGCAGTACGCAGTGATACAAGCGCTACGCCAAAGATGATTCATTGGTACCAATAAATTTTAACAGTATTTCTCGCCTTATTTAATGACAATATTTCTGAGATATATTAATGCAATTAATAATATTAAACTTTAGTGGTAAAAACTGCCATTTTTGGTGCAACGCTTGCATCCTTGGCTGTACTCAACACCACGTTGTAAATATTTTTTTAAAACACCCAACTTTTAGCAACAATTTTTTTTAAAAATAATATAGTTAGTAATTATAATATTTACTGTACGGAAGTCTCTGTACGCGAGTACACTGTAAAAAAAGACAGATTTTTCTTACTTTAGGAAAATGTACTATGAACCAAAGCGGAGCATTGTGATATAGTTTTATTTTAAGTAGAATGTGGACGCAATACATAATCAGCACCAAAATTGTATCGTCAACGTTTCTCTGCAGGCCCCGATCCTTCTCATTAAACCATCCTAAACTGTTTTTGTGAAACGTTTAATGGATACAGGCTGCGTGACAGGTCGATCTCGATGTGGCAGATTAGCTAAGGCAGGACGGCAAGTTAAACCGAATTAGGTGTTAGCATACGCTCTCGCATATCCGGAATGCAGTGCAAGAGAAATCAGTGCACACGCTGGAACAACACATTGTGGCTTCTTATAAAGTCAGATTTAGAAAATCCTAAGCGAATTAGTTGCTCATCCATATCGGCCAACACCTCAACAGGCTTTACTGGACGGGTACACCGAGAGACGCGGCACTATCATGCAACTTCCTCATGAACCAGATACAGTTCTAGCCAACATTCTTTGCAGGTATAGTGTGGACGCATGAGGTAGGCTTTTCACGGAGCGATATGTACAATAGGCAGAGCAATATTACAGGTTATTTGAAAATCCTAGATATTTTACCGGCTTTTGGCATAAAGTGCGGTTTGCTATTAACGTTTGGTAGTTACGGTACATTAACAAGCGGATCGGCTCAGTATTTTAAGAAGATACGTTAAGGGGCGCACAGTATTTACAACTGCTACAGAATGTAATACTCGATTTTATGGCGAACCTGCTGTTGTTTTATCTTCGGAATCTATGGTTTCAATTTGACGGTGCGCCTGCTCACAAGACATTGGCAGTGAAGCAGTACCTCTTTGGATAACAAATAACTGGATAAGATAGTTTCAAGGATTGACCTCCACCTTCGGCTGATTTGTCTCCACTGGATTTTTCCTGCGAGGATATCTGAAACAGCAGGTTATGAGACCCCGTCCGCAAACGTTGCAGAACCTTCAACGATGCAATTCGGACGCTTGTGCTAACGTGTCCACCCTCTATATTCTAGCGTGTGCAACGTGTAATTCAAAGAAGAATCGATATATGCATTGCAGCTGACGGTGAGAAATTTGAACATTTCGAATAAAGGCGTATTGTTATAATTAGTTTCTTTTTCTTTCTAAGATCGTTTTCTCATGTCAAAGTGTAGAAAATAATGAAGAAACAAATGCGCGTTTCAACCGTTATGTTCTTCAGATTAATCTCCGCAACGTGTCATTTCGTACTAAATTGATGATGCTCTACAACTTTGTATATCTCTTTTACCCTTATCTTTTTCCGTTTTCGAGATATGAAGGATAACTTCGCATTTTTGTGCCAGGTGGTGCTGTTTGCGGTTTCATTACGCAGCGCATGGCTACTTTACTATACATATACACCACTCTTAAAATGTAGCAGACGCCGTTCCAAAGTTAAGGGAATGATGGGAAAGTTAATGCTATGCAAGGGACTTTAGTGGGCATACTGTACACACACATATATATATATATAATTAACTTTTATTATATCTGTATTATTTTTATTATTGTATTTCTGTTTGTATTATTGGCACTTTACTTTGTATTAGTTTAATTCCTGATTTCAAACACACGGATTAACAATGAATGTAATACGGCTTTAAAATCTCAAAATTGCAGATTAAAAAAAAAGTTTTTTTTCTAAATTAACTCCAATTTCGATATTCCACACGTCTGTAGGCTTTCAAGAATATTCAATACCAATTTAATTAAAAAATATCTACTTTTATGAAAAGAATAAAATTTTAATGTAAAAAAGCTAAAAAGTTATACACACGGCTCAATTCAAAATAAAAGTGAAAGATCGCATTAAAACTTCAAGATTAAAAGAAAATTTTCCCCAATGAAGCATTGTAGATTTTCAAATATGAACTTTTATACAAAACTCTTCTTTTTCATTTAAACACTGTGTAATACCTGAGAAAAAAAATAATGAGATGATTTTAAAACTAACATAAATATAATTAAACACATAGAAAAAAATGAGTTAATACATAAGGACGTGAGTTTCAAAACGCGCCTTATTCAAAATTTAAAATAATCAAGTTTCTCTATCAATCCATTCTGTTGGTGAACCGGAATAAAGAAAACAGTACGATCTGAAGCATAACTAGTTTTATCGTGTATTTTTGGGACTGTAACACCTTGGTTTACAATGAAAACCAACAAGCGCATTTCGAGGTTTTTCTTGATTTTTCAAAATTTGGTTTTCTGGATAAGATGCATAGTTGTCAACCTCCCGATTTTTTTCATATTTTTATGCAAAAATACTTGCTTTATGCAATCACACAATTTAAGCAATTAAAATAAGCAAATGTGTTTGTAAGATTTTACTGGTATACAGAAAATCCGGAGGTTGGCAAATATGAAGATGTGTTTTGAAACTGACGTTCTCATGTATAGCTTTAGATTTTTAATATAAACTAGCTGACCCGCCCGGCGTTGCCCGGGTCCGTATTAGCAATATTAAACGAACTTGAAATTTGTATGATTTTATCAATAACTGGAAGCATGCAGAAATGCATTGTCTGAAATACGTCATTTTCATCGTTATAAAGTATTAAAAGGTTCTGAAAAAAAAAGAAAACTTTTAGTAATACAATTTTTAGTTTAAATCAAATGTTTTCAATATTTTATTTAATTTTATTCAAAATGAAAAAAGATTTTCTTAGCAGACGATTTTTTGTGATAAATATATTATCTGTTTTATATTTCTTCTGCTTTATTCCTTTTATTTATAGAGTTCAAAATGAAAAAAGATTTTCTTAGCAGACGATTTTCCTGTGCCTCAATTAATTATCCTCGGAATTCCTTTTATTTATAGAGATTAATATCTGTTGTTTATGATGAATTATTATATGCATTTTAAGCGTTTTGCATACGTACTAAACTTAAGGCGCTTCAAAATGCTTGAAGAGAACAACAGACCATTTTTTTCATTTATCAGTTATCAATATGCCAGTTACAGAATTTAGTATTAAAACCCCCGTGTTTGATTAAGCTGTATTAAGATTTGTAAAGGGTTTCTTAGTAAGTTCTCTTAGGGACCCGGGTTTCTTAGTAAAATATGCCCTAGAGTCAACCACATCGAGTCCTACATGGATCGATAGCCCATAAAAAGAAACTCATTTTTCCCCAGTTTTAAGTTAGTATCTCAAGACCATGGAGGATAATGGCCCTAAATGCCTGTTTTGGAAAGAGTGCATTGTGACGAAACTATACTAAGCAGATTTCAACGAAAATATAAAGGGATATAAAAAACCACCATACGAAAGTTTGACAATTTTTTCAGATTTTTTTAAACAAAGGAATAAGTTTTCTAACATTTTTCCGGTTTTTAAATGTACATATTACTTTAAAATAAACTGAAATTTCTGAGTGACCACCTTAATTTTTTTGCATGAAATACTATGAGACATGATGCATACTCACTATAAATTTCAACTTTCTACGTATGGTGCATCATATTAAAAAAAGCGCCACATTTCTGCCGGAATATGATTTTGCCTTTTCTTAACCCTTAAATGCATAGGATAGGACGCGTACCAAAAAATGCGCAATTCAAAGAATCAGAATTCATACCAGAATAATCTAAATACTGCAATTTCGGGTGTATAAGCCGCGGATCAAACAATTCTTTTTGGACCCAGAAATCTTATTTAGTGATTGAAGACAAATATTTACGTCGATCTAAGTAGTAACATTTGTTTCTTAAAAAATTCTGGGTCGAAAAAGAATTGTTTTATCCGCGGCCTATACACCCGAAATAACGGTAGTAAATTTTTCTTTATTTAATTACGAATGGTCTGTTATTAAGTAAAGTGAAAATTGCTCTTTTAAATTTCTGGTGAGAATACGGAATATGTGAATAAAACCTCCAATAAATCGGGAACACTTATGGTATCGAAAATGATACAATATGCATTTAAGGGTTAATATGATGCACCATGCGTAGAAAGTTGAAATTGATAGTGCATATGCATCATGTCTCATAGTATTTCATGCAAAAAAATTAAGGTGGTCACTCAGAAATTTCAGTTTATTTTTTAGAATGCTCATTTAAAAACAGGAAAAACGTTAGAAAACTTGTTCTTTTGTTTAAAAAATTCTGAAAAAATTGTCATACATTCGTATGGTGGTTTTTTACATCAATTATTTTTTTCGTTGAAATTTGCTTAGTAGTTTCGTCACAAAGCGCACTTTTCCAAATCAAGTATTTAGAATCATTACCCCCCATAGTCTTGAGATGCAAACATAAAACTGGGGAGAAGTGAATTTCTTTTTATGGGCTATCGATCCATATAGGACTCGATGTGGTTGACTCAAGGGCATATTTTTCTATGAAAACCGGCTATACCATTTATGTTTAACTGGCGGTTCTTGAAACTAAAATTTGAAAGGGTTGAAACAAAATGTTGAAATACATCGAATAACATTATTATATATACATAAATGTCTAGAAATTTATATACAACATAAAACTAATTAATTTTTCTATTCGAAATATTTTTTCTAGATTAAGAGTTTAATTGGCTCTTTTATACTGCTTATGAATGATAAATAATTCCACATCGCTTTTGAAAACGATATGGACAGATCAACTTGCATCATGGATCGGGTTTATGAGCTCTAAAAGATTTATGCTAGAGTATTACGACATTGGAAGGGGCTATAAAAATATATTTTTCCATCAGAGCGCGGAAAAGTGTCTTTGATAGCCACTCAGTATGCGAAGCAGACAACATTTAAAACGATTTTACCACTAACTATAGTTAATAGCAATGCGTAGTAAAGGAACAGCGTATGATGGAGTAATCGATAAATTTTGGGTTAGTTTTCATCAAATGTGATCAGATTTCTCATTAATTAAAAGAGCTGCTGAATCGCATTAATATCTCGTGTTTTTACTTTTATCATAACAAACGAATTTTTACACAATTTCTTTTTACAGGTTTATTGTTGCAAAGTGATTTTAGTCGAAAAGGTTATATTTATTATTTTGCATGTATATATTTTGAAAAAAAAAAACAATTGTTGACACTGCTGAAATATATATGCATAACTTTTATTTGCGGTTTCTTTTTTATCATTTTAATTTAAAGTTTAAACATTTAGGATTCCAAAAATGCTTTACTTCTGGTTCAGCGATAATAAGAAGCAAAGTTATAGCCCAAAATATAAACCGGAAATGAACATTCTGAAACCGAAAGTAACAGTTTAAACCCTTAACTGCCCCGGGCGTACATATACGTTCCGCTCAAATAAATGCATATTTCTGAAATTAAGTATCGAACAACCACTTTTTTTAGTTAGACATTTTGCTTTATTAACAAAAAGAAACTTTTACCATTAAATAAAGGAAAGATTATTTTCCAAAATTTGCGGTGGCAAATTTCTTTTTAGCAAAAAAGTTGAAGATTCTTTTTTTAAAGCTTCGGCAGTGAAGTGGTTAAAGAGCGACGGAAAAGGTAAAGCATACATTTTAATATACAAATATAGATCATATAACATACACATAAAATATAAAAATGCCTACAAATATGGTAAACTTTGAAATTGTAAACTTTATTTATAATTTTTTGTACTCTATCAAAATCTTAATTTGCGTTTTCTGGAAAACTGTGTTTTTCATGAACGTGTACGGAAAACATCATTTCCTAAAAAGGCTTTAAGACATTGAAATAAAATTTTGTGATAAGGTTCTGCTCGTCAATAGGTATGTTATGCAGGAAAATATAGTTTTTAAGTTTGTGTATATTAATTTAAGAGAAAATTTTATAGAAAAATATGCAGTTTTATAGAAAAAAATCGTGTTTTGCATACAAAGTTTTATATATGTTAGAATATTTACGATTTACCGCGATTATTTACGGTAAATTGAATGGGAACTTTTGGTAGTAGAACATATGTTTGAACCACCATTCGTTCTGAATTTCAAAATATTTCCTTTCTTTTTTATTGTTTTATAATTTTCTTTTTTAGCTCTTAAATATTACTAAATAATATAATCTTACTGCTGTTAAATCTTACTAAATAACCTTATAATTACTAAACTAAACATTTTAATCGCTATTGCTCAAATGACATAAAAAAAGAAATAGAGAAACGGATTTAAAATTATCAAAATGTTTTAATTGTTTTATTAACCATTACATGCAAAAAAGTGTTAACGTTATTAAAAGTCGTAATTATTATAATCTACTCTTTAATAATCGAAAGAAGATTGCAAAACGAAATCCTGTACGTTGTTCCATGTACATTTTTTAAAGATATAATACAAAACCATTAATTGTTTTTCAAACATCCGGAACGCTTGAAAGATATCTAGACTTTAATTAACTTTTTGCTCAACTGAAAGAGTATTTAACTGAAAGACTATTTTAGAAATAGCATTTTTTCATTATCCCATGTGTCCATTAGTAGTGTTTTACTAAGACTTTTCAAAATATCAATTTTTTCCGTCGACTTACAATTGCTGAGGAAAAAAATCGATTATTTTTTTTTCATGCAACCCAGAAAGAAAAAATTAATAACTAATATCCATTCATAGATAAAGTAAATTTTCACTCTGCTGTAAAGCAACTACAAATTGTTGTTTAAATTTTAATGACGTTCAAAAATGAATCTACATTATTGAAAAGCTAGCTCATGCAACAGCGCTTCATCTTCATCGGCAGAAAACTGAGATGAAATCTTTCACAGCTTTTTTTTGTACGTAATTTAGATCGGAGGGGTAAAAGTGATGAAAAAATTCTTAAACAGTTAATGACATTGGTTTTTTTTAAGTCGTACCCAGAAATATATCGTATCATTTCTGTGCAATTAAGAGCGGAAATTTTTATTTAATGTTTTTATTGCCATTCTTACAAATAACGTTTAATGAATCACCAAGAATGGAAAGAATCGTTTTTTACTTATTCGAGTTGAACGGTCGACATATCTGGGATTAAAAAAAAAAAAAAAAAAAAATGTTCTGCTGTACATTTTTCAATTAGCTATTTCATTGCGGTAAAATTCGTGGTGTACGAAATAATTATATACATTTTTGATATTCGTAAAGTATAATTCTATTAATAATATCCTGCATTCAAATAGATCGGTCTATACTTCACCGTTAAAAAATAACAAAGTTTCTTTTTGCATAAGAGAAAATCGCTGTTACAATATATATACGTTGTAAGGAAGGTGTTCAAAAGATAGGAATATAAAAGTACGAATATTACTGTAAAAATACATGAATGACTCGTGGCTATTAAAATTTCCAGTATTTGGTGCGTGTCGGCGAGAATATGTTTTGTATACATTGCTAAATAAAAAGGATTTATAGAAACATTTTATGAACTTTTTTACTTTTATGTACTTTTAATACTTTTAATTTTATGTACTTTTTTACTTTCCAAGGTGTACATAGATAGTTTAGAGTGACTATAGCAAAATCACCATGCAAATTCGTCGGCGACCCCTACCTACGTCCCGAATAATCCGACATTTTTGCGCGAAGACGTTTTTACTTACGACCCGTTTGCCTTAAACTCTAAATAGAAAAGAAAAAAAAAGAGAAAAATTGAAACCGGGCAAATTTAAAAGCGAATGTAGACAAATTAAAGACACTGAAAAGCGGAAACGATGGGCAGATCAATGGAACTAGCCAACGCCCGAACCTACGTCCCAAAAGTACTAGAACCCTTTAGAGCAGGGCTGCAAAGATCAAGGCGCCCAACCTAGAAATTTTTTTATAATAGGGTTCGCACAACATTACCACTAAATTTTTACAGTATTTCAATGTATTTCACTGCAGAAAAAGATTGCGAAAATTGCGAATCGAGGAGGTGTTTGCGAATTTTGTTTCTTAAAAATTAAATATAAATTTCCTTTTTATTAATAGTGGTGCCAGAGTCCTTACAAAATATAAGGAGTGTGCAAACCCTGTATAAGGAATGCAACTTTTTAGATCGCCGAAAATATTTGTCTTCAATCACTATATACGATTTCTGGGTCCAAAAACAATTGTTTGATCCGCGGATTATACGCCGGAAATTACGGTATGTTTGAATGCTTTAGACACTGTCACGATGAAATATTCTTGAGTTTCTTTATATAGTCTAGAATTTATTTTTCTGCTCGGTACACATAAGTACCCATGTCATATTGTGGTTACGTAAATCACAACAAATACATTGAGTGCAAACTTTACAGAATGGTAGATACAGGACAAATAAATTTTTCAAATATTATTTGTCATTTTAATTTATTATACATTTTCATAATTCTTCAATTTTCAAGCTAATTATACATTATGTATTACTATATATATATATATACAAGTATTCTTCAAAATATTTATATTTAAGAAACATCAAGATTTAAATGTATGTTATTATTTTTCTTTTATGAACAATTCAATAAAAATCATTGAATTCAAAGTTGCTTTTTTTACGACAAATCCTTATTTATTTCATTACCGATTTATTTCGTCAAAAATGACTTGATCGCATTTTGGGCAAGAAATTTTAAAAGTTTTTTCAAAGCAGAGTCAAAATTAATGGTTTTTAAGAAATAAAGTAAAAGCCAGCAACAAAAAAAAAAAAGTAAATCTGACTCACACAATTATGAGTAAGCCGACATCAAAGCACGTACATTGGTAATTTATATAGAAATTAGTAATACGTAACTATTTTTTTATTTAATATTGCTAACAGAAGATTAGGGAAACTTTTAAGAGCTATTTGGTACAGAGTAATACAAAAACTATAAAAAATGTAATCGATCTGTATAGCAGATGTTAGTGACAGCTGTAAAATGCATTCTGAATATTGAACGATCGATGATCCATAATAAATCCATACTATAATTATAATAAATATTAATAGATAATGATTCCTTAATATTGAGTTGTTAATTACTAAATGATCAACAAAAATGTTTTAATTTAATAGAATGCAGAATATAAGAGAATGATGTATAGAAAGATAATAGTGAATGAAAATAAGGTGAAAAAGTATGAAAACTTAATTTGACCTCTAAATTTAACTATTCCAAATGAAAAGATTTTTGACATTCTACACTGAAATAAACTTAATACTTTTAAATAGCATAATCCATATGTCAAATACTGAATAAATTCAAATTCTTATTTATGAAATTGGATAAATACCAGTATTTGTAAAGATATTTCTAATGTGAATTTGATTAATTTAGGGCAACTGAAGACTGAACTTTCTTACTTCGTCGATATTTTTCACTAATGAATAACGTCTAGTATTAAATAGAACTTTCTTCAGCTAATAGATGTAGTTTATGGTAGCTGACATTTTACGTTCCACTTCAGTGCTTTTGTGCTATTCACTGTAAAGATAATAAACTGTGACATTATTGAGTAACCCAATACATTTTAGCTTAAATAATCCCGAGAAATGTTCAACAGAAATAAACCAGCGTGAAATTATGTTATAAAATTAAGATGCTTTTATTATGAGCATCATTGTTTTAAAGATAAAAACGAAAACTGTTATTCAAGACTCAAAGTGTCAAATAATAATTATTTTTTTTATAATTGTCTTAAATAAAATAAAAGAATGGAAGTTAATTTTATTTGACATTCAATTTTAAATTATACTTTAAGTATTTATTAACATAAAAATATGTTTTTTATTAATATCTTTTCAGTGAAAGTATACTACTCACATTAACATGTAAAGTACAATTCACATACATGTGCACGCTCATTCGGAATTTTTTCAGTAACTTTTAGAAAGATTGGGAATAAAAACACAGGTAGTAGTAATAACATAAGAGCATAGGATTTCAAATAAAGAAATGAGGGTTTTAAGAGCCCGTAAGACTGGCAAAAGAAATAAGGAAAGGTTGTCAGTTGAAAAGTGTTCTGTAAGGTACACCTACAAATTCCAATACATGGATCTGGTGGCAGGAAAAGCTGCAACAGTAGCTGGAGGTGTAGTAATACACTGACACATAATATCCTATCTTGGGCATGTTTATCCAGAATCGACGGTGGATTTGCAGTAGGATGTGAAGTTTTTGCTACCTCGTACAGTCGCAACTTTGAATATTTACTTTAAATGTCTTGTGAAATGTCATTTCTGAACACAAATATGTTTAACTAATCTCTTAATTTTGTAATAACTTACATGTCTAATAAAAAGTACTAAGTCATTTTGCTCATTTACAGTTGTAATTAATGTCTCTGAAACCGTGCAATATCTTTGTTTTGAATTTGTGAGCCAACGTTTCTCTGTTTTATGTGCTTGGTTTTTTGTTTATTACTTTTCTACGAATAATTGAAGAGTTAATCTGATTTATTCCGCATATATGCAGGCCCCGCTAAAAGTCTTACCCTACTCCACTTTCTACAAAAATACGCTAGAATTTTAGAAAGCCTTGAAATATGTATGTATTTAAGCCAAATGGGATCTCGTCTGGCTAAAATACTTTGGGGCTGCAGGCACGGGTTGATGCTGGGAGTTTTTATTTGAAATTTCAGATTGGAAATGGAGGTTTGATGGTTGGAATTGGAAGAAAAAATAGCCAACGTTGATGCTTAAAGAAGGTACAACTAAAGAAAAAATTCACTCTTAATGCTATAAATCGTTTTAGGAAAATATAGCACAACTTAAAATGGATGCTTGAATTGAATGCCTTCGATGTCTTTTCTGTAATCGAGCAAAAACACTAGTCAACAAAAAATAACTTTTTTTTTATATCGCAGATAATTTTATGTGATTCGTGTTCTGTGTGCGAGAAGTAGTGCAGAAAGTCAAATAAGACATTTCTATCACTTCACAATTTTATGATATATCAATATTTATTTTTTTACGTTTTTTACAAATTTTAATTTTAAACTAATTTATTTCGGTTATAAAAAAAGCTTCCTTTTTCATTTTTTTTTGTTTGTCGATGGTATTTTGCGGTGGAGGTTTCCCTATTTAACAACCAGCAGTAGTCTGTCAACATCGCAGGGTTCCATTTTCCTTGATATCGTTTTTCAAAAACAGCTATATCTGGTGAAATCGCTCTCTATGTTCATCACTCATAGCTCCCATATATTCGAGGAAAAAACCTAAATGAGAATCCAAAAAATGTATTTTCAAAGACATGTTGCAATTCATTTTATGAAAAGCTTGTAACATTTTCTCAACAAGGTTAACATATTGGAGGGATATGATTCCCTAAAAAGTTTTCAGTGACTGCAACGAACGATGTCCAGGCTTCCTTTTCTACATCATTTAAGCATGAAGTGAATGTTATTTAAACAAATACATAAAAAGCAATAAGCTCAATTACGTTCAATTGTAATTTAAATAAATTTAAGGTTTTCTAAAATGCGATAAGTGTGTATTATTTTATTTAACGGTTTTCAGCACTATTTTTATGCATCATTAATACAAAAAAGTATTATGTTAAGCAACTTTGCAAAATTTTCTATTTCATTTGTTTCAAACATGCAGAATTAGTTCACTTCCATTTCTAAAACATCTACGTTGTTTGATGCTTTGAATATAGATGTAATATTTTAAGAAAGTGAAATTTTCAAATCTATAACTACCATAAAATTTCGATTATAAGCTTCCCCCTTTTCTTTCAAAAGCAAAAGAAATTAAATTTGGAGGGTGCTTATAATCGGAAAACACCTTTTTCTTCTTAATTTAGAGATAAATATGGCAAATATAGGGGCGAGAAGCTTTTGCATTTTGACAGATTTCCGATAAAATTCTCTAAATGACCCCTCCCTGAAATCCCCCTCAAACAAAAACCCCTAAGCAAGACTTAAATGCTTTAATTATATTTTCAAGTTTACTTCTTTATTTTTGTGACAATATTTTATCAATCATCTAAGTCGCCCCCCCCCCCCAATCTACTTATTTTCCTTTTATAAACTTTTGCTAAAACATATCCCCCAGAAACTAGAGAAATATACATATACTTTTTCTTTCTGGTGAATTTAATAGATAGTATAACTAATGATTATTGTTACATATGAATAAGATAATAGTCAAAGCATAATTTTCCCTTGTGTTCACATGTGCCTCACGTGTGTTCACAGCTGTCCCACTGTTGGGGCAGATGTGAAAAATTTTTTGAATTTATAAAACTATGAAAAAAGTAAGAAGAACTATAAAGGTAATTAAAAAAAGTTCTGTTTACTATATTGTGAAGTTTTTGCTTATAGAAATTAACCCAGCTATGAGAAAAACCTATGTTTATGTGAACCTTTATGTTTATGTGAACCTATGTTTATGTACATGTGCCCCAGTCTCCTCTAATTCTGTAGATTCCCCGACACTGTTTTTTCCCCTTGGACCTAAATTATTGTATACATTCATGTTAGTAAACTTAATGATCAAAATAGTATAATATTATGGTTTTTGCAATGCAGTCTTATACGATATTGGAAACTCAATTTTTAAAATTTTAATCAATACTGAATATTTTCTCATAAAATTGAAAACGCAGTACAAAAAATTACATTTATTTACCTTATTTTAAACTGCTTCATTATTTTTTATGCGTATATGCGAATCCATTGCACAGAACTATAACATAAAGTATTTATAAAGGAGAAGCATTTGTTCAATCAAACTAATCATGCACACGCAGATTTGTTTTACCTTGTTGAAAGGAATTCTCACTTGTAGAACAAAATGCGCCCGAAAATTTTTTTTAACTACTTCGTTTTGACGCACCACCTATATCGTAGATATTTAAGGTAACATTGTTTAGAAAAACAAAGCTTAAAAGCAGTTTTAATAAAATTGATTATTCTAGATTAAGGAATAAAAAAATAGCAACGGAGTTTTTATCTGTTATTTTTAAACGGTATTCTTCTATGTAAATTATAATATGAAAAACAGGAAGCATATTTTAATATTTTACTTTTTAAAGAAGAACCAGAAAATATATCTACTTATATGTAACTAAATAAAAAAATAGAATTTAATTTTTATTTAGAATCATATTGAATAAATAAGAAAAAATAACAAAATGCATAAAATAAGGAGATTTTTGCCCATTATCCATTTTTGGCTACACATATTGTACAGACTACTGTATACACTGATATACAAAATTATACGTACAAAAAGGACGAAGGGATTTTTAAGTGATAATTTTCACGCGAATATTCAACAGGAAGTAATATAATTCGAATAATTACTATCCCTGCATAACAGCGAGTCCATATAACATCTCATTCAGGTCACACATGGTCACAAGAGTCAGTCACTACGGCGAAACAAAAAATAGGAAATTCCATGCGTCTCTTTTATGAGTCTCAAATGACTACTATATGTAACTCCACTGTCAGGTCACTGCGACTGCTGCTTTGTGACGAGTCACCAGGTGACTTTACAGTGTAGTTTTATTGAGACTCTCATGTGACTGTCATTTGGAGGCTCAATTTCAAAGTCATTGTGAATGTTGCATTATTATAAATAACCAAATAATGACACATTAAAGTCACATGGTGACTTTCTGTCATAAGACTCTGCCATATGGTAACAGAGACCCTACTGTGAAGTAACCACTGTGAAAAACTCATTATGTGAATTTTATGGGACATTGTTTGGTGATTTATTATAATGCAATATTCACAATGACTTTGAAATTGAGCCTCCAAATGACAGTCACACTAGAGTCTCAATAAAACGACACTGTAAAATCACCTGGTGACTCTTCACAAAGCAGCAGTCGCAGTGACCTGACAGTAGAGTCACATATAGTAGTCATTTGAGACTCATAAAAGAGACGTATGAAATTTCCTATTTTTTTGTTTCACCGTAGTGACTGACTCTTGTGACCATGTGTGACCTGAATGAGATGTTATATGGACTAGCTGTTATGCAGGGATAGTAGTTATTTAAATGATATTATTTCCTTTTGAATATTCGTTCGAAAATTATCGCTTGAAAATCCCTTGAAAATTGGCATTTTGCGACTCCGTTCTTAAATTTTGCACACCAGTGTATTTCAATGTTGCAGTAGAATAATATATCTCAAATACAACTATGTATGGGAATATTAATACGGAGTCCTATCACGTGAAATGTGTAGATTCAATTCACTGAAATTGCAATAAATTATAATAAGGCATACTTTGTAAAAAGATTAAAGTAATATCAAATCTAACTGAACCCCCACTTAGACGCACACAAAAATATTAAAAAGAAAAACACAGAAAACAGTGAAATTCAAAAGGCAATAGGAAATGAAAAAGACGAAAATTCTAAAAACAATATCAATAAAGAGGTATTCAGTGGAAATCCATGGGCTTAAAATTACTTTTATTACTATCTATAAACAAACATAGTAGAAATACTTTCATTAAATGAATATAAAATAAAAAATGTAGAGAAGTTCGGCAGAAAAGTGATCTATCTCTCTATAATGTTCTCAATGACAGATGAAAAATAGTTGTTTTAGAGATACCATCTCATTTTGTTGAAATAAATTCTATAGAAGTTTCGTTTTCAATAAGCTTTTACGGTTAGTGAGATATACTGATAAAGTATTGATAAAACAGAAAACTAACATCACCTTTCCTTTATAAGTTGTCATGTCACCAAAATTTTCTTTCAACAAAAGAGATAAAGTGAATTCTGTGTTCTCACTAAATAAGGACAAATAAGAAACAAGTAGCTAAACTGAATTGGTAGAAATTTGAGAACTGAACGAAGAGTAATGTTGTTGCCTCTAAAATTGGCTTTGGCCGTGGCATTTCAAAAGGTTTTTCATTCGAATGAAAAAGGAATACACTACGTATTGTTTTGAGGTATTTTATATCTACTGGGATTTCTAAAAACATACCTTTAGGAAGCATGTTTATTTCGAAAGAAAGGAAGGTAACTAGGAACAAAACTTAAACTTGAAGAAAGGAGAATTTTGATTGATGAAATCAATTTTGTTTGTTCTGAAGATATATTTGATTAAGTGTGTTGTTTAGAACAGAAATCTAAAGAAAGTTTCAAAAGTTTTTATTAGGTTGAATGTAGTTTATACACATGCATAACTCTTTTATTGCTAGAAAATACACTTTTTCAGAGTATACGACTTGTGTTATTTAATATTATTTGAGATACAAATATTTAATTGTTTCTTTTAACATTAAAGGAAGTGTTAAAAGCTTGTGATGCTATTTATACATTTCACTGAGGCATCAAAATTCCTCATTTTATCAGCAAAGCTAATAATATATTTTAAGTGTAAATTTGATGCACGTTTTTTTTAAATATACAAAGTGTCTTTAATTGGATTAACTGTTTCAAAAATAGAATATCAAACAAACAGAGTAAGTTATTAATGTTATTCTTGAAGGAGATTGATGTGGTAAGTCTGCGATTTATTTAGTATTATTCCTTAGTTTAATACTTAATATTACCAATAATTGGCACTGCGATGTCAAAATTGAAAAAATACTGAAAATAAGCTTGCTGTTTTGAAACGAAAATCTTTTTTTCTTTTTTTTATGTTTTAACAGCTAAATAAATTAAAAAAAAGAGCGAACTTTGATCAGATCTTTGTAAATGAGCGTGAGCATTTTTAATGTTTGAGACAGAAAAACATTTTCTTTCTTTGACATACATAATTATCTTTATTTTAAAACACATCCTATACATTATTTTAATTAAAAAAGTACTTTTGATGTAGGATTCCACTAAAAAGACAATAATTCTGTCAAATTTGTTCTTATTTTATTCTGCTATCAATATTTATCGTTCAAAACTTAAACTTCTGTAGATATTGCCTAATGTAATAACTATTGCTATTTTGTGTCTTAAATATATGCATTTTTAATTCAAATGCATGTTAACTAGCAAAAATGTATAACCCGTTTAAGAACCCTGACATAAAACCTAGCATTTTAAAGTTATTGAAGAGGTTTCAAGCTGTGTGTTAGGATAGAAACTATTTTAGGACTATTTTAGGTTTTACGACTTCTTGTCACGGTAGTAAAAGCATATTTTTATACTTTGAAACATTCAAAACTTTTTCTTACGTAGACTTTCATGCGAATAATTCAACTCTTTAAGATCTGACGTTCTGTAATAAAAACATGGTTTCTCATTGAGTATTATTTTGTCTTAGCAATTATTTTTGTTATTATATGCATACAGTAATAATAGTACATGTCTTATTTTGACTTAATTTATATTGCAAAATTTAGCAATACTATTAATAATAACAATAAGTTTGCTTATTCCTCGTTACACCACTAGCGATTTTTAATTTTCAAAAATATGTTTTATTACAGTAAAAGGAGCAAAAATATAGAAAACTGGCGATAGCACACAATTAAAATACTAAAACTTTCTTAAAAATCACCGTAAAATCAAAACAAAAAAAAAAACATCATAAAGCCAAAGGATGCATTTACAGCTTTAAAAATTAACACTCCGTAATGCTAATGTAAACACGTTCGCACTCTTTGTAATCTCTTCCCCTTTCCATTTCTGTTCATTTGTGAGCTTGTCCCCTTACGGCCTGGTGTTTACTGTATCTGATGACGGGCTGTCAAATTTTCAAGCTCGAAACTCGTCCTTTACATTGCTTAGATTTTATGGTGATTTTTACAAAGTTTTATAATTTTAATTATATGTTTCATTATTTAACTTTCGAATAGGAGGTACTTTTCTTGACAAATAATTATTGATTAAACAGAAAAAATGGCAAAAAGTCGTTATGTCTGTTTAATCCTGTTGTAGTACAACATTTTCCAAAGGTCTTCATAAACCTTCCTTGGCTAGTGGTATGAATAGTAATCAAAATAACTAGATTTCGGTAGCATGTAGTATTACCGAATGTTAAATTACTACATGACGTCTACATTAGTACATACCAATATGTTACGGAATCTAATAATGTAGACTTCGGTTAATAAAATAATCATTAAAATTTCAGTAGCTTATATTTTGTCATTTATATAGTTATTTTTAATATTATTAATGAGCAAGTGATGTTTTCCCAGAATTAAAAAATCGTTTTATTCTACTTGCTTTAAACACTATGTAACCATTTTTTTTGTATTTGGCACAGAGATTATTTTGATATTAAGCTTTAAACACCTCTACTTTAATTATGACCATCTTGAATAAATATCTATTAAATAATTTTTTGCAAATCTCTAGCATATTTAATTAAATACCGACTAGCATACAGCTAAATTAGAAAATAAATTTAAATAAAGTTGCAGAATATTTTGATTCCTTTACTACATAATTTCTTTAACCCGAACTGCACTCTTAAAATTTGGTCAAGACGTTGGATCGTTCTGAACAACAGCTAGTTAAAATAAAGTATTACTCTGTGAGACAATTTGAGACATAATCGATTCAATTATGTCTCGCTTCACAAGCGTTTAATTAATCTCAGTAACTACCCATTGCTTCTCTCTCACCTAAGTGAAATATTCAATTTATTTAATAAGGTTGTTTAAAAATTGCTCCAGAATTCGAAGTAGTAGACTTAATTACAAAAATGTCGTTTTTGATTCTGTATTTTGTTTTTCTAGGAGATGTAGCCGTAGAAGTTGTAATCGTAAAAGTTAATATACAATTACAAATAGAAAATTGTAATTATTAAAAGACAAAGCAGGGGTTATTGTTATTAAAACCGCTAGATTATATAATCACAGGTTAGGCTGCTAGAATTTCATCTCTTCTGTTTAATCAATGAATCGAAAGTTTAAAATTTTCACAAGACTTTGGATCTTTTTGAAGAACAACTAGTTAAAATAAAGTATTACTCTGCAAGCCAATCTGAGACAGAATCTATTCAATTATGCCTCGCCTCACAAGTGTTTAATTAAGCTCTGTTACTTCCAATTACTTGCCTTTTACCTAAGTGAAATATTCATTTTTTTCAATAAGGTTGTTTAAAAATTGCTCCAGAATTCAAAGTAGTAGACTTGATTAATTACAAAAATGTCATATCCATTTCTGAGTTTTGTCCTTTTGGGAGATATAGCCATAGAAGTTGTAATCGCAGAAGTTAATAGACAGCTACAAATATAGAATATTGTAATAATTAGAAGACAAGAAGGAGAATTGGTATACAGGGGCGTTCCGACCCAGTGTGCAAAGTGTGCGGCGCACACAGGCGCCGAAGCAGTAAAGGCGCCAAAAGATTTCAGTTGAAAAGAAAATATTAAAAAAAACTTTAATTTATTTATAGTAAAATGTATTATATTTTCTTGGCATCTGAATTATTTTTTGTAGATTTACCTTATAGAAATTATTCATAAATATTAATTTCTTTCTTTAAAATTTTAATTTATTCTACTTATGAGTCCTCTAATAAATCATTTAGACAAGACCTAACCAACCTTTATAAACAGAGGCGCACGTCATATAGTTATAAATAATAGAAGGCGCCACATAGCTGAAAATATGCAACACTATTATCTCACTGCGGTGGAAAAGCATAATATACAGTTTTATTACCGTAGGAGCTAAATTTCACTTGTTTTTTTATTATTATTTATAAGAAAAAATTTTCACTTTACTTCAGAATTTATCATAAACTAGTGGACCCGACAGACGTTGTACTGTCACCGACAGACGTTGTCCTTCTTGGCACCAATTACAGAAAATCAAATAAATGTACGTAAATATGGTAATACGCAGGATAAACACTACGCTCTTAACCCTCTCATGCATACGGGCCTCATATGAGGACAGATAAATATTGCATTATTAACACTAGAACCGCCATTAGGGGTCATTTTGATTACCTGTCAAATTGAAAACGGCCGATTCGAACCAGAATTTTTTTCATGAGATTTGTTAAACATGTGAAATACAAAACTAAGCTAATTAAATAAGTTAGATAGTTTTCAATAAAAATTCTGGTGTCAAACACTTTTTTATAAAATTTTTATAAAATAGCTGGCGGTTCTAGTGTTAAGTAAAAAACTTTCGAGCATTCATTTATAGAGATCCGATTTGTTGATAGGTAATAGCTAGCATATAGTGCAATAATAAAATTATTTTATAATGGGTTTTCATCTATCTCAAAAAATGATTTTTAGTGAATAATGCAAAATAATGAAAAATAATTTATGCATGAGAGGGTTAATTTAATTTCTTATTACAATTATGTAAGGAAATTATTTTTCACTCTTCAGTAATTTTTGAAGTCGGTTCAATTTTTGATAGAAAAGTTTATTTTTCTCTTTTTAGTTAACGACTGTCCGAAGTCAGTAATCAAAATTATAATACAGGAAATATTATTGTAAAGTATACACGTTTGTCAGGAGTGGGATTCGAACACACGATCTCTTTCTTCAAGAAGCTGTGCTTAAATCTGGCATCTCAGACCGCTCGAACATTCCGTCCGCACTCTATTCATCGAGCTTATTCAACACTTTTAATTAGCAAAAAATCACTAACTATTAGTTTTTGCCTAATTACTAAAAAAAGTACTGAATCAATTTCGACGAAATGTTAATCTAAAACATTCTCGAATCCGCTGGAACGCACACACAAAGTTTCATTAAAATCGGTCCAGTCGTTTAGGAGGAGTTCAGTGACATACACACGCACAGAAGATTTTTATATATAAAGATGAGCATTGAAAATTTCAGGTTTTTGCGCCGAAGACATCGCCAAATTAGAAAAATGTGAAATATCTCACGAACTACTGGATTTTAACAAATTTACTTTGTACCATTCGATTCAGAATGAAAAAATACACTAAAATAAGTTATCAGTTGAAAAATATCTACAAAAGCCGATTTTAAAGAAATTTTTTAAACGTTCGTTCTTTTTTTTAACCTCCTTAGGGGGGGGGGGGAATTTTCGAAAATCCCTTCTTAGCGGCACTCGATGTTATAAGAAGTATTTTTACCCGCAATTTTCAAGATTTTTGTTTCGGTAGATTTTTTTCGTGCTGTGATTAATACGAAGTCCAGACTATTTTTATATATATAGATAAGGATTCAAAATTTCAGGTTTTTGCGCCGAAGACATCGCCAAATTAGGAAAATGTGAATTATCTCACGAACTACTGGATTTAAACGAATTTGCTTAGTACCGTTCGATTCAGAATGAAAAAATGCACTAAAAGATGTTATCAGATGAAAAATAAGTTGTTATATATTGTTATAAGTTGAAATATAACTAAAAAAGACGATTTTTAAGGAAAATTTTTAAAAGTTCATTCTTTTTTCTACTCATCTTAGGGGTGGAATTTTCGAAAATCCCTTTTTAGCAGCCCTCGATGTTATAAGAAGTATTTTTACCGAAATTTTCAAGATTTTTGGTTCGGTAGATGTTTTTTTGCTGTGATTAATACGAAATCCTGACTTTCTTTTATATATATAGCACTTTTAATTAGCGAAAAATCACTAACTATTAGTTTTTACCTAATTACTAAAAAAGTACTAAATCAATTTCGATGAAATGTGAATCTAAACCATTCTCAAATCCACTGGAACACATACACAAAATTTCATTAAAATCGGTCCAGTCGTTTAGGAGGAGTTCAGTTACATACACACGCACAGAAGATTTTTATATATAAAGATAAGAAGAAAATTACTATTCGGAAATACTGGTAAAAGTTTCTTCTACAATATCAGTCCATGAATAGAGGTAGACTTGTATGTTAAAAACGTCTTATATGATGCGCGTACATCTCTCGCTGATAGTTATAAGTCCCCTATGATTCAGAAACTATTTTAAAATAATTTGCAACAATAATTTAATTCAGAATAAATTTAAAATTAGATTTTCAGAGGGCAGTCTATCTTCAAAAGTTTTGTAGATGAAGAAGCTATAGAAACCTTAATCACTGAATAACAACTTAATAGCATTAAGTACTTAAAACTTTTTTAAGGTCATCGATAAGTATTACAAGAAAACTATTTAAATATTTTTTACTTTTAAAAATGCATCCCTTAAAATGATTTTTAATCTTAAAAATAGCTAGTATAAGAGGATACATTCGAATGGGTGCCAAGAAAACCTAAGGGCGCAATCGCGGCGTCCGCGTGTCACGCTTTGGAGAACCCTGAATAGAGAAACGATGTAAAACCAGAACTTGGGGGCTATGACACAGGGCCGTAGCTAAGGGGGTGCTATGGGCGGCTCAGCTTCCCCTCAAACATTTTGAGCCTCCCTGGAAAAGATACCAAAGTCACTAAATTGATTTCTATTCCAAAAATTCAAATGAAATTCTGTTTAAAAATCTAATTAAGTTTTGAGGACCTTTCACAGTTTTTGCAAAAATACTAAATTGCAACTAAAATAAGTGTTTCAACACTTGCTCATCTTATTTACACATATGAAGCTAACAAGTAGTTTAAGATTTCACTCGTTTTACACTCGAATTTTTCATCATCCTAATCTTTTGTTAGCGTAAAATGAAACTATTACAACAGTTTAACGAGAAACATAGTAACTACAGAGTGAACATGTACTAATTTATCTTTCTGCGTCACAGGGAGAAAGAGAGAAAATATGACCCCCCCCCCCTTTCCCATTATTCACTTCTATCTACGGCACTGAATATGCATACATAACGTTATTACTTTAGGGGGAAGGGGGGGGGGAATCTAGCATATGATATCGGAAGATATCTCTAGTGAGGGATGGGGTGTCTTGATATATTTATCATTTTTGAATGATCCAACCAAAATTTTCTCTTTCTGTTTCCATTAATATAATTTTTTTTCCTTTTATAACTTGCTCGTTATATCAAAATAGTCTGCAATATATATATATATATATATATGTATATATTAATTTGTTGACTATTTTTATGAAAATTAAAATAATTAAATCACTATAAAATTATTTAATCTGTGTTTAAGAAAACAAGTGTAAAGTATGTTTGAAATAATACTTGTGTTTACCAATAAAGAAAAGAGAATGTTATTGAGGAATGATAACGTGTGATGTCGTAAGGGGTAGCGGAGGTCCAGATATTGCCAAAAAGTTTATAACGTTCATTACATTTGTATAGCCTTTTGTATGTTAGTGTTCTCTGTACAGTTAGTGTCATCTGTTCAGTGTACAGATTTTTGATTGGAGATACTGACGTCAGCTATGTAACAAATTTTAACTGGTAAAAATGGAGCATCAGCCATTTGTGGAGTTGTTGGCATTCCGTGCCGTAGGTTTAACACTAGTTTTCGCACTTAAAGAGTAAAGCTGACTTTAAGCGGCCAAAGCAATAATTTTGTTCAGCACTTCTACTAATGATCATTTGTGGTGGAAACTATTATGTATTGAACAAAAGTGTTTTTTAAGCTATTGCATAGCTTTTATCGCGGGCTTTGAGCGAAGCGACCGAATCTAGAAATTCCGTAACGAGAAAACCTAACACTTCGGTTAACGTCGTTTAAGTTCGGCAAACTTCGGCAGGGTATCCTTTGGTAGACTTCAACAGACATTGACGCGGAATTTTTCAGATATTAGGATATCAAGTCTCAAACTTATGTTTCTTATAATTTAATTTTCATAGCGCGGCCAAATTTTGTTTGGTAATTTATTATGAGACAGTGTTAATTTTTGGTGACAGGAGACCCCCCACCGTGAGGGTCGAAAAATTTAAAATGCTTAACTCGCGATCTAACTTTCGTAGCGCGGCCAAATTTTGTTTGGTAATTTATCATGAGACATTGTTAATTTTTGGTGACAGGAGACCCCAAACGGTGAGGATCGAAAAATTTAAAATGCTTATAACTCGCGATCTAATTTTCGTAGACTGGCAAAATATTGTTTGGTAATTTACTATGAAACAGTGTTAATTTTTGGTGACAGGAGACCCCCCACGGTGAGGGTCGAAAAATTTAAAATGCTTATAACTCGCGATCTAATTTTCGTAGCGCGGCCAAATTTCGTTTGGTGATTTATTATGAGACTTGTTAATTTTTGGTGGCAGGAGACCCCCCACGGTGAGGGTCGAAAAATTTAAAATGCTTATAACTCGTGATCTAATTTTTGTAGCGCGGCCAAATTTTGTTTGGTAATTTATTATGAGACAGTGTTAATTTTTGGTGACAGGAGACCCCCCCACCGTGAGGGTCAGAAAATTTAAAATGCTTATAACTCGGGATCTAATTTTCGTAGCGCAGCCAAATTTTGTTTGGTAATTTATTATGAGACAGTATTAATTTTTGGTGACAGGAGACTTCCCACCGTGAGGGCCGAAAAATTTAAAATGCTTATAACTCGCGATCTAATTTTCGTAGCGCGGCCAAATTTTGTTTGGTAATTTATTATGAGACAGTGTTAATTTTTGGTGACAGGAGACCCCCCCACCGTGAGGGTCAGAAAATTTAAAATGCTTATAACTCGTGATCTAATTTTTGTAGCGCGGCCAAATTTTGTTTGGTAATTCATTATGAGACTTTAATTTTTGGTGACAGGAGACCCCCCACCGTGAGGGTCGAAAAATTTAAAATGCTTATAACTCGCGATCTAATTTTCGTAGCGCGGCCAAATTTTGTTTGGTAATTTATTATGAGACAGTGTTAATTTTTGGTGACAGGAGACCCCCCCCCCCACACACACACCGTAAGGTCGAAAAATTAAAAATGCTTATAACTCGCGATCTAATTTTCGTAGCGCGACCAAATTTTGTTTGGTAATTTATTAAGCTATTGCATAGCTTTTATCGCGGGCTTTGAGCGCGGTGACCGAATCTAGGTATTCCGTAACGAGAAAAAATCCTAACACTCCGGCTAACGACATTTCACTTCGGCAGACTTCGGCACAGTATTCTTCGATAGACTTCGGCAGACATTGACGCGGTATTTTTGCATAAGTTGATAAAAAATGCTGTGCAATAGCTTTACCGCGGCAGTCCCCGAGTGCCACACACATTTTTTTTTTCACACCATAGATTTTTGAGCGAAATAGTAAATACCTTTTATCCATCTTTTACCTATCTAGTACTCTGGAATTATCATGATAGCGAAAAAGGGAGAGAGTTGATGAAGATAGACTAAATTTGGCCATAGATGTCCAAATTTTCTAATTTTTTCGAAGATTGAAGGGAGAGCCTTTCCCTGCCCTCCCTGCGTATACTCATGCCTATTCAAATACTGCATAAATTATTGTAATGATTGTAAGATTTCTACATTTCATTTCCGAACGTAAAATTGAATTTTTGAAATAAGAGCACTTTTGAGCATTACACATAACCGTAGACGTTACAGAGACTAAAATGGCCAAAAAAAAAAAAAAAAAAAAAAAAAATCAATTTAGACATAAATAAATTAGAAACTACAATGATGGCTGTTAATATGAATGGAAAAATATAGATTTATGTAAAAGGTGTTTTAAAATCCCGTGCACTTTATGTCCTACTAACCAACCACTTTGGATCACCTAGGCCAATTATAATAACCTTAAATATTCTAAAGTCAAATATTGAATGTTATTTTTTCCCAAACGAATGTAGAGATGGGGTGTGGGGAGGACAATGCCTTCAGCAGCATGTTGATTTGACTTTATAATTTTGAATAAAAATATTTTTGAACGAACATTATATTGTTAGCAGTGTATAATCTTGAATTTGTATGATTTTTACTTTTTAAATGAAAATCCATCCAATCGAAGTTCGAGTTGATTTCCCACTGCCTTCAGTAGAGTATACCGGCGGTGCTATTCATGTTCCGGTCTGACTTTTCAAGCTAACCGTTAATTTGTATTTATTTTCTGACATTTAGATGTAAAACTTTCAATTTTGACCAAAAAAAAAAAAAAAAAAAAAAATCTTGATAAAATAAATAATGGAAATGTGCACAACCCCTCATACATATTTTTTTTATTTATAAACGCGAAATGATATTCAAATCACTTATTTCTTAATTGGGAAACGATATCTTGAGATAATTTGCACCGAGAGAAAAAATATGTTTGGCGAATCCATGAAATGACTTCAAAAAATTTTTTGAACAGTAAATATTAATATTTTCGCACCGGATATATTATTAGAACCTGAAAAATACCATAAATGTATCAGCAGTTTTCATTGTTGTTGTTTGTTTTTTTACGTTTGAAACTTCAGAGAAATGGAAAACTTGAAAACTGATGCGAATCGCTGCCAAATAAAAAGATTTTTTGAAATAGTAATTAAAAATACTATTTCTTTCTTTTTTATTATTATTTACTAGCAGTAACCCGTGACTTTTTTCACATAACATTTAAAGAAGAAATAATTGATCAATCAAGCAAAAAATTTCGATGATCAAAAGCATGTGTAATTAACTTTTTAGCGCGAATTTATGGTAAAAAATCTTTTGATAATCCCTATTTGCTAATTTGTTTGCTGGTCAAAATTTTCCTTTCAGCGATTAATACTAATAGATAGAAGCATTCTTGAATTCTTTTGTTCAGCCCTGTAGTTTTCGAAGTGCCTTTAATACACGAAAGTATCTTTCTAAAATTTATTTCAAACAAAAATATTTCTTATTATTACCTAAATTACATTTTCAGAAATTATCATCTGAAGACAGCCTTGTATCCAGTTCTTTGCGGGACCCTGTTTATCATTTTATATATATACTACAAACATTTCTTAGTTTACTAAATGCAGTTCAAAATAAAAATGCATATTTTATTTAAAAACCACCTTTAAGTAAATTACGCTCATATTCAGTAACCTTTCCGAGATCTTTTGTGTAACCCTGTATATCTAAATTTAACTATATACTATTACCATTTATACTCTCCATTTAATATGCATACATTTAGCGAAACTTAAAAGCACATATCATAATTCAAAATGCATTTCATCCATGCAACAGTCATCATCCATGATATACAGTACTTCGGATAGAATATATAATATTTGAAATCTTTTGTGTGTCCCTGTAAATGCTATGCACTTCGTATTATGCATGAAATAACTTACATTAAGCCTCAGCAACATATATCAATTTGATTATACATGAAATCGTTTACCATAATTAAAATATGTCGGAAACTGTTCCTCCCTTTATTCCTATGCAATGGAATTCTTCTGTCTGACCCTGTAAATGAATAGTAAGTGCCCTTTTCACTACATACTTTACAAAATGCATATTTTAGTGCACTTTGTAAATGCATATAAATTTGAATATGTTCTACAGGCTGTAACATCGTTAAATTTAATTAAAACGATTTTTCCCCATAATGCCTAATGTAAGGAAATTTTTTGACTATCCCTGTAAATAAACTAATCATGGTAGAAACTTTATTTTCAATAGGTATTCGTGCTAGGTAAACGTTAAGAACGTCCAAAAATTTCATGGAAATCGGAGTATATTTACGAAAGTTAGAAAGCGACCAGACAGACAGACAAACCGAAAGCATAATATCTTTTCAACTTTGTTCGAAAGTGTTAAAAAATCGAGCCAAAAATATATTAATCAGTGATTTTATTTTCCACCTTTTCCCCACAAAAAATTTCTTCCATTGATAATTATGAGTTTTGAATAAAAATATTCATTTGTATGTAACTTATAACTTATTAATTAGTATAAGTAAAAAATATTTCTGATTCATTTTAAATATGACGTCATTATTTAACTCGCTCCATTAGCTACTGATATTCATACCCCTTGTATTTTTAACGGCTGCTATAAAGTACCTGTTTTATTTCAACTATGACGTCACTTTTTCATGAGTGAACCATTTTATTAAAAATATAATTCTTTTTCATTCTTTTTACTTTTAATTTATGTCACCATATTTTACACAAAAATTCCCATTAACTAAACAAATATCCTTGTTAAATGTATTATAAAAAATACACCTTTTATTTTTATTTCAAACATGACGTCATATTTATTTTCTTTTAAATTATTTTTTTATAGTTTTTCGCGTGGAAGTTTTCTATTAAAAATTCATTGCCGCTGAAAAATTATTATTCCAATTTTTTATTTTCTTGGCAACAGGAAAGGAAAATGGTTAAATTTTATCTGAAAAATGCCTATTGATTTTGTATGATAATTAATTAAATTTTGAATTATTAAGGAAAATATTTGAATAAAATAAATAAAAATTACCCTATTATTTAATCCGGACTTCTAACTTTACGTCTGCAAAATTTCAAAGCAATCGGTTCAGTAGTTACGGCGTGAAAGCGAAACAAACAAACAAACAAACAAACTCACTTTCCGATTTATAATATTAGTAAGGATTTTTAATTCTACCGGGAAACCCCAATTTGAAAATGCAAAAGAAATCAAACGTTTACGCTTTTCGTCAGTGGGAAGGACTGCTTGGGGAACCACACAAGCATAATCTCGTTGAGGAATAAAAGTTCGCCATTTTGCGAGTATCATTAAGGGTTTTTAATTAATATTTCGGATAATTAACAAAGAATAAAAAAAATTAGTGTCAGGTGCACGGTGCATCTACCATCATCTATCCTTATCCAAATTTTCAGATCTCTATGTGCAGTAGATTTTCGTAGCCATCGCCCATCGCCAATACTTCTTTCTTTTAGATGCAATCTATTGTTATTGCATTAAATTATTTTCTCCGGGATAATGAAATTTTACTGTAACGCAGGATTCTGATAGAGAGTGCTTTCATTTACATAGTGTGTTACGAATTTTATTTACATAGCTGCCATCCTTCTTTATTTTTCAAGTAATTTAAGCATGTTTGGAAACAGAAATTTATTTATTTAATGAAATAAAGTACGAATTGTAAAGAAACAAGACATATTTTATTAAATAAATTTTCTGGTTCAAAAAACTCCAAAAGAATGGCAACTATACATTTATAAATATTCATAGTTTTTTTTTGGGGGGGGGGTAGGGCGCCAAATGCAGTTCTGCACGCAGGCGCCGAATACTGCTGGCACGCCCCTGTTGGTATAAAAACGCTAGATTATATAATCACAGGTTTGACTGCCGGAATTTCAAAGATTCATGTTTTTAATTTAAACGATAAACAAAAAAATGACATGAATTTTATATTGCATTGTTTTTTTAAGCACTGATTTTTTGATAAGAATTCACCGAATGAACGACTTTTTATCGGAGCCTTCAGATTTTCTGTATATAGAGAAGAGATTTGTCTTTTGTGTCTTAGTATTAAAAAAAAGTACATTGGAGTGTTTACCAGCGTCGTGAAGATTTCATAAATCATTGAATAGCGTGAAAGTATTCACTAATTATAAGTCATACTTATGTTTTTCAAAAAACACTTTTATGAAAAGAGAATGAACTAATCCTTTTAAGGACAAAGCATTTTCAAGTATAAATTGTTGAAATAAATAAGTGGCATCGGAATTTACTAACAAATTTATTTGTAAATAAGAAAAAAAGGCTATATTTTACATACATATACATATTAAATCGAAAATATCTTAAAAAATTCTGATTCAGTTGTGGCGTTTGGTAAGTGGTTTCATAAACAAACGATTGCCCCTGAAAGGATTAACCTTTTCAGTTCTGAAGTCGACTGTAGAAGATACGAAAGAACATCCTTTAACCCTTTGAGTGCTGATGGTTGAATTTTGCACCACTTAATTTTAATTCCGAAATGCCATAATGGCACCGGAATATTTGATCAAATTTATTTGAAGAAAGATTTAATGCATTTTTTTTCTTTCGTGTATATTGTAAACTGAATTTTTTCTTTGCAAAATACTGGTGCCAATGTGGAATTTGGAATTTTGAAAAAAATTACTCACCAAAACTCAGTGTTAAACTAATTTAAATCCTTCTAGGATTGTTAAAATCACTTTTAAACCATATTAATAAATATGCGCATATTATAAGCATCGCTATTGACTGATACATCTTAGGAGATGTTTTATAGTAATTTTAAACTGGTTTTTGTGATCCCTCATAATATTTGTCTTAGGATTGAGGAGGTTAAAGAGGAGAATGAATGAATTATTGAAGACAAAAAGAAAATTAATTTACTAAATTTTATATCTATTACAATATTTTTACATTTTAAAATCCATACACGGAATGCGCTATGAATCTGAAAGATGTATCTAACCAAATCGATTTATTTGTCATAAACACAAATATAGGGGAGAGTGGGGATACTTGAGCATAGGGGATACTTGAGCCACCCCCTTTATCTCTACAGTTGTTCAATTTTTCTTTCTAAAACTGGCAACATGGTAACATATTTATAGTTCTGAACATGTAAAAAAGAAATCATATACCTTGGTACCATTTTTAAAGTATGGTGATTAACCCTTTGAGCTCTGCTGGTAGAATTTTCTACCACAAAATTTTAATTCTGAAATGTCACAACGACACCAGAAAATTCGACCAAATTTATTTGAAAAAGGTTTAATGCATTTTTTCGCGTATATTGTAAATCGGTTTTTTTCTTTGCAAAATACTGGTGCGAATGTGACATCTGGCTCAAGTATCCCCTCCATGGGGATACTTGAGCCACAATGTAAAAGAAAAAGTAAAAATTTATTAGACATAGAAAAATAGTTCAAAATTAATTGAAAGTGGTTTTCAATTGAAGAAAAAATATCAAATTTTCATTTTCAATATTTTATTTTGTTCTAAGAAATTCTAAAAATTTTTAAAAAATTAAAATTTAAAAAATGGCTCAAGTATCCCCATCTTCCCCTATTTTTAATTAAATGATCGGAATAAGTTATCGAAAGAATTTTTAAATATATTTATTTAAGGGAAGCCACGAAATTATCTGAAATTACATTATTACATCCTCATTTCTTTTTCTTTTTTAATTTCAAATCAAAATTATTTCATTTATATTGATGCCAATAGATGGCGCCAGAACAAAAGATGAAGTCCCTGAAATAAAGAGGAATTTTACTGTGCCTAGCGAAGTCTAAGCATGGAACCGTTACAACAAAAAACAATTTTCAGTCTCAGTAATGCAGCCATAATAACGTCGTATATTTTCATTGCATCTTGAAAAATAAACTTGTTTTATTTATAATTTATAACAAAATTGAAAAAAAAAAATAAGCTGATAAATATTAACTTCTTAAATAATTAATAAAACTAAATTTAAAATCTATCAAAAAAATCATAATAAAACTATTTATTTTACTTATACTTATTGAATGATATTTTAAAATTATATAACGGAAATGTTAAAAAAATTATCTGGAATTACATCATTACATCCTGCATTTTTTTCTTTTTTAATTCCAAACCAAAATTCCTTTATTTATATTAATGCCAATAGATAGCGCTAAAACAAAAGTTTAAGTTCTTGAAGAAATTTTACAGTGACAAAGAAAGTCGGTGCGTATTGTAAATTTACTGCTTATAAATGTAAACGAAAGAGAAAAATGTATTAGGAAACATTTAAAAGTTTTTATAAATATTTTAAAAGCAGAATCGGGTGTCTTGTATATGAAGAATCGCGAAGAGTCATTCATTTGTTTCTAAATTTAGAATTTATGTCAGGAATTGTAGATAACTACATTTATAATTATAATGTCTACATTCACAATTTTCTTTATTATAGTACCAATTTTAGGCATTAGTTTTAGAACTTTAAAAAATAAAAAGATAATTTTATTTAACACAAAATATATCGTTATTATCATAATAAAAGATACAGTAATAAAAAAAGTCTATATATTATAAATGACATTTAAAAAATAAATCTAAGAACGTTTTCGTTCATTCTTGAACGTCATCAGTTTGCATTCACAATTGAAAGGCATTCTTTCCCAAGCTTTTATTTCATTTGAAAATCCAACAAATCCCTCACTATTCCCCTCTTTTCTCACATTTTTCCATTCTTTCCTCAAGCATTTTTAACCATCTGGGGTTAGAAAAGCCCGAGAAGAAATGCCTTTCAATTGTGCTAACTGATGATGTTCAAGAATGAATAAAACGTTCTTAGATTTAATTTTTAAATGTTATTTATAGTATATAGACTTTTTTTATTACTGCATCTTTTATTATGATAATGACGATATATTTTGTGATAAATAAAATTATCTTTTTATTTTTTAAAGTTTGGCCTAACGTGGTAACTTTGGTGCGTTTTAAAGTTAAACCTAAAATTGGTATCTTAATAAAGAAAATTTAGAATTTATGTTTTTAAATGGCAACGGTGTTGTGTTTGTTTGTTTATAATAGCTTATTTTTAATTTAGAACTTAATTCAATATAATTAGATATGATATACATATTTCATATGAAAATGTGCTATACAAACATTACTTCAAGTAGAAGAAATTATCTTTTTGCTGTCATATGCCAGCTTTTGTTTTCCATTAAGCCTAACATGGCGTTTAGCTACGGTCGATTCGCAGACCAGAATGGTTTGTACCGAATTTGTTCCCTGCACTTTTCTCCACTTAGATTTTATGTTAAGTAGATTGAAAACTACTGATATTTGAACTGGAAAACAACAGTACCCGTAAGAACTATGATAAAAGATTTAACAAAAAAAAAAAAAAAAAAATAATTAAATTGAAATTATTATTCAGAAATTAGAAGAGTAAAAAAATGAAAGTTTATGCGTAGTAATATAATTTTACATATATGTTTAATAAACTGTGAAAAAAATATTTTTTATAGTTTTCATTATTAAATTATAAATGGTTTGCTATTTTTCTAACCAATAAGAGACATTTTTAAAACGCATTTGTAAAATCCACAATTTTCAATATCAATTTAAAGTATTATTTAAACGTTCATTTAAATAACATAATCAATTCACAAACATCCGCGACTAGAGGAATGTAACTAATAGAAACTTCAAATAACAAAATGAACACATTTCTTAATAATTCTTACTCAGACACATTAATTAATTTCTTAATCTGTGATTTTTGTTTAAAAGAGTTCATTTTTTATGTTTTAGCATTTTGTGCTGTTTGCCTTTTTATTTTTATTATTAACTTTTTATTAACGTTAGAGTATAATAGCTCTTGTTTATAGATTTTTACTCTCTTATACGTTGTAATATATAACTTTTCATACACGTTTAATAAACTGGGAAGAAACACTAACATTTTTTTATAGTTTTCATTATGAAATTAATATTGACTTGCTATTCTTGTGATAATGAATAGAAATCTTCACAACGAATTTTCGAATTACTCATTTTTCAATGTCAGTTTAAAGCGTTATTTAAACGTTCATTTAAATAACATAATCAATTCACCAACATCAACGGCCAGAGAAATATAATTGAAAGAAACTTAAATAAGAAACTGGATATTTTTTTAAATAGTTCCTATTCAGACGCATTAATTATTTTCTTAGTCTGTGATTTTTGTTTAAAAGTGTTTATTTGTTTTATGTTTTAGCATTTGGTGCTGTCTCCCTTTTTATTTTATTGTTATTAATTTTCAAACAACGCTACAGTATAATAGTTCTTATTTATAGGTTTTTCCTTTGCTTTTCATAAAAATGATTATATATTTGGGCTAAACATAATAAATAGTCAAAAATGTTATAAAACAACTAAAAAAAAAAAAAAAAAAAAAAAAAAAAAAAAAAAAAAAAAAAAAAAACAGAAGATTTGATAAAAATTTTAATTAGATTTTCTGATGTTTCTTTTATTTTTTTATTGTCTTAAAAAGTAAGTCAATGTATAATTTAATGAAAATTTTATCTTGTGAGAGATTTAAAAAAGATTTAATAGGTAATTTGTAAGAATCTCTAAATTACAAACATAATTAAAACAGTAATTTTATTTACATTAACCACAAAAACCAAGATTTAAAATTTTATATCTACATCTTAAGAATTAACATTAAATGTATAAAGTGTAATTTAGGGTAATTTAAGGTGAGATGCCGTGTTGTAGAAGGTGCTGTATCACGTTAGTTTTCGTATTAGCAGGCGTTGTTGCAAAATGCCACACATTGTTAGAAAAAGGACTTCCTACTTAACACTTCTGGTAAGTGCACAAAATCTTTTACGTGACTTCTTTATTTGTCTATGTAGGTCTTAGTTTAAACACAAGGAAAATAAATCTGGAAAAATAAAAAGGAAAGGAAAATAAATTTTTAGAGGATAATGCTACCTGGCTTTTCTGCAAAACATAAATGAACTGCCGGTTCCCTCTTCTTCAGGTCAGTGGGGGGAGGGGGGGGGGTAGAACGGCATCTTGTCCAATACTTTGGGGTGAGTTGACAAAAATTGTTGGAAGTAAGATGCCGGTAGTTTTCTCGTGTGGTAAGATGACGCTTATTTTTCGTTGCGGTCAAATGCCTGCTTGTTTGTTCATTGTTTGAAATACTGTTGGCTATTAACTAGCTTTTGATGCTTTCTCTGTACACGGTTTTAATCAGATAATTTAAATGAGTTATTAAATCGCGATTTTAATAAACTGATCAAGACCAACAGCAAAAAGCTCGGCTTTAACAATTTTTATCACTATAGCTTTATTATTTTTAAACTTTTTATAAAATTTTAAAAATAGTCATAGTTAAGAGTCACAACTATTTTGAATTTTAAGTAGAATATAATATCTTTTTTCGAAGAATAATTTTATTCTTTTATTAAATTGCTAACGCTTGTTACATTCATATTTTTGCATTTTTCTAATATTAAACAAGTTAACAACTTTAGTATATCTAAAATATTAAAGTTACTTTTATTAATCCCATTATGTTTAAAATCGCTTCAAAAATTATTGTTTACATTGAAACTCTAGAAAGCATCTTACCCCTTGATAGTTGACTATCTTACCCATGCCTCGGGGTAAGATGCGGAAATGCAAGTGTTAAAAATTTTGATGCTTTCTGCAATATCTGTAAAATGAAATATCTTTTTAAATCATACAGAAGTGTGCAAACTTTAACAAGAAATCTACAAATAACACATAAAAACAAGGCGATTTTTTAAAACAATTAAATAAAAAACTACGGCATCATCACCCAACTCACCCTACGCCAAACATTACGGATTTTGAATACAGCTTTTTCAGAAAAGTAATAGTTGCCTATTCAAATAATAAAATTCAGCGACTAAAAAGGGCGTTTTGGAAGTAATATCATTCAAAATAAGTTTAACTCAACAACTATTCATTAAACATATACTCCTTATGCATCATCCTGTTTAATCCCCTTTTCATTGTATTATGTAGTTTTTCGTTGGAATATGCATTGGTATTGTTATAAACTAATATTGTTTTTGCAATGGGTGGAAATTTTGCTTCGTAATAGATAAATAAACATATGAAATTTTTGTCTGCACATGTGCGCCTACATTCAAGGAAATGATTCTAAGAAAAAGGGCATTACGAAAAAAAATAATCTATATTGCTTTCAAACGCTGATTGAATAAATTTGCAAGGAAAAAAGAATGCTGAACAGTTATTAACTTTTCATTTAAAAAATGTGTATTAAAAAGGTTTAAAAATAGCCCCTCATTTGGTGTTCCTTAAATCGTTCTTTCAGTTTTTTCAGAAATACGTATATTTTTAACATTAGAATGATATAAATAATTAATTTATTTTTGCTTTAATTTGTTATTGACACGACCAAATATTTACTGAATATTCTAGATCATAATCGTTTTCTTAATCGTTGATTAATAAGCTATATTTGATTTTCCACTTCATTATTGTAGATTTCCTTTAATTAAATAAAAAAATGTACGAGTACTTTCGCCTCTTTAATTAACTCATGAAACATTCTGATTCAAACAAGTCGAAAGATACTGTCTTTGACTCTGGTAATTGAAATGAAAGAAAGATTCATTATCATGGATTAAATTAGTTTCCTAGAACCTGGAATACTTAGGTAAAACTAATTAAGTGAATCTTTACAATTTCATACCTTAATATAAAACAAAATCATGCAGTATTAAACTAAGGATCTTCGAAACCGAAGAGTACAGGGCATTTTTTATAGAGGCGGGGACCGCCGACTGAAAATTCAAGTTTACACGAACCTGAAAAAATTTGTTTCATCAGAGTTCGATCTCAAAGGAAAGTGTTAATGTAATTTTTAAATGGATTCGAGCTTAATTTTCCCATTTAAAAATTTTTTAATTCATAGAAATAATTATTAAAACTAAAAGCTCCTGAAATATCAAATAAAAATGATGACAAATTTTCATTATTATCGCGTCCTTGAAAATTTGTTTAAATTACCAAATTTGTTAGGACTCGCTTCCTCAGTGTTAAAATGGAAAAAAAATGTAGTCTGAACTTGCAAAACGTATACTTATGTTTAGAAATTTTAATGATTGTGTGTTTTAAACGTTGAATTTTATTGATAGTCCTTGAACATGCGGAAGGTACACGTATGTTTAGAAATTTTAATGATTGTGTGTTTTAAACGTTGAATTTTATTGATCCCACAAAAGTTTTTTATCGACTATTTAAATATACATTTAAATTTTATTTTGGAATTCAATACACTTTCAAAACAGTTTACGCCTGATTATTTTCATATTTTATATTACGCATATCCATGGTGGGTAAGTATTACGGTGGCTCCGAACCGGCTTAATAATCGGCTTAAATAATCGGTAATATTGAAAAAAAAAAATAACGTGTTTTTTCTTTAAATTCACTTTGAAAATAAATGCATTACCTTTAATTTCAGACGTATTAGTTATTTTATTTTTTATAAGATATTGTTTTTCTTAATGAAAAAAAAAATCCTGTAATTAAAAAGAAATTTGTTTAACGCACTTTTACAGTTTTGTAGATTTCTATTTTTTCTCATTAAAAAAATAATTAATTAAAATTAAATGATCTTGTTATATATTGAATTATTAAAAAATGTAGAACAGAAAGTCTGTTCAGTAAGAATTTATTTGTTTCTATTTCTCTGTGGTATCTCGTAGGATTAATTAATATTAAATAATATTACAATGAATATTAAATAAGGAACTATATACCACAATTCGAAAAAAAGAAAATACTTGCCTAAGAAGGACTCATAAAGTTTAATTCATCTCTCTTTTTACTCTATTATATAAATGAATTAATAAATAAATTAAAATCAAATTATGGTACTGTATATTGCGTTATTAAATAAATGAAGTACATGAAGTCTGTTAAGCAAGAATTTATTTGCTCATATTTCCCATTGGTATTCCTCAGGATACTATTAGTATGAAATAAATAATGTATCATTTGTCGAAATAAAAAAATAGTTAAAATACACTAATAAATCTTAATTCATCTCTTTTTTTACTCCCATTAAATAAATAAATAAATTAATAAAAATTAAATTACCACTATTAAAAAATTTGTACAGAAAGTCTGTTTTGAAAGAATCTACTTGATGCCAATTCTATGTAAAACTCCATAGAATGCCATTAACAGGAAAAAGTGATATTAAATAACTTGTCAAAATAATAATAATAATAATAATAATAATAATAATAATAATAATAATAATAATGTTTAAATGCACTTAAGTGGCTTATTTTCTCTTAAATAAATAAGTTAATTAATTAAAATTAAATTACCTCCATTAAAAATCTGTATATTTGTGAGATACGCAGATTATACGGATGCGGATTCAGATCGCATTTCAAAAGATGCCTTGAATTATAATCAAGAGGAAAAAGAGACAGAGAAAGGCCACGAAAAAATGGATTAAGACCGGAACAGGCTTATAGCATTAACCATGTTTGGGATGATGATGATGATGATGATAAAAAAATGGTACAGAAAGTCTGTTTTGAAAGAACTTACTTTTCCGATTCTCTTTAGAATCTTATAGGATGCTGTTAATATGAAAAAAAATGATATTATATCACTTTTTAAAATCTGTACAGAAATTTTGTTTTGACCGAACTTACTTGTTACCAATTCTCAGTAGAATATCGCAGGAGGTGCTATTTATATAAAATAAATGATATTGTATCACTTGTCGAAAATAATGAATAAAAATACACTTATAAAGCTTAATCCCTCCCCCTTTTATCCCATTAAGTAAATAAATAAAAATTAAATTACCATTAACAAAAAATCTGTACAAAAGGTCTGTTCTGAAAGAATTTACTTGTTTCCAATTCTATGTAGAATCCCATGAGATGCTATTAATATAAAATAAATAATAATGTACCACTTGTCGAAAAAAATCACCCATTTCGTTTCGTCAAAGGAATGAAAAAATAAACTTCCGCCTCGCAAAGCCGACTTTAAATAAACGCAATTTCTGAAGAGAAAAAAAATCAATCTATGGTATTTCTTTTTGCAAAAAAATAAAGAAAATTCTAACCCCATATCTGCAATTTAATACCCATCTAAGAAGAAATATCCTTTGTAATGTAACATTTTGACCGAAAGTGTACTGCAGATATTTTCTTTATCTCCTTTTCAAACGGATCACAGAGATCTTGCAATATTCAGCTTTAGGATATTGAAAGTGGAGAGAATAGATTTCCTTTTCTGCTCAGTGTCTGGAAATAAAATAAAGCACAGGGCATAGACGCGCGTTTTTGTAGAGTTATTGGAAATAGCATGGAAAGCAACTGCAGCAGGCATATGCTAGGCGATAAGTGCGCGTAAATACTTGTGTGAGTTTCTAAAGATGAGAAAATGTAGAATTTGTTTTATGTGCATGTGGTAAACGAAGCCAAAAGTTTTTATTTTGGCATTTTAAAAATGCTGTTTAATTTTTTTTAAATACATGGATGAAAATAATAGTATTACATTATCTATCTATATATTTTTTAAACTATGATTACGTTTTTAATATTGATGATATTTGGAAAATACTTATATATTCAATCCTCCGAGGAAATGTTTAACCCATTAGTGCCTAGCGTCCCTTTTTAGGGACGATTATAAGAAAGGCAATAAAACACTTTTCACACCAGTAAATAGAAAGATAAATGAGCACTATTTTTCACGAGACAAATTTCTCAATAAATTAAAATAAAAGTTATTCGTCTTTTAAAAGTGGTGGGAAACCCCAAATTTTATTTTTAATGAAAAAAACAATTTGGGCATTAATGGGTTAATAAAAGCAATTAGTGAGATTTGCACATGTGTTAACACAAACTCAAATTATTATTTTTTAAATTAAGCGATGATATTTAGAAGCGATTAAGCCTATATTAAATTTTATGCCTTTTAATGCTGTTAAAAATTGTAATCCTAAAAAATTGGTAATGTAAAGATACGGAAATCTGTATGTTTACTAAAATTTTATTTGTACACTGTCTAAAAGAAGTGTAAATGTGAAAAAAAACTGCAGCTTTACTAAAGAATGTACTAAAATTACAGTAATATTACCGAAATTTTATCTGTAACCTGTAATGCAGCTACATAACAAGTTCTAGGCATCTCAGTTTCCTAAAACGATCTTGGTAACACTAGAGATTTTTTGATGCACAGTGCAAATGTGTATCTGTTACTTGAATTTTTGTTGTTACCGTTAGATACAAATATCTAAAAATTACAGTTTTACTGAAAAATTATAGTATTTTTGTAGTTTCTTTATAGTGTTGTGCTATTTATGATTGTAGCTATTTCGGATTGTCAAATCTAAATGAGTAGCAGTGAACCGTAATTACACAGTGGAGTCAAGATGTATCAATCCACACTTAATAATCATACATACACTGTAAAAAATCTGTAATGCTACAGATGTAAAGTTGCCAAAATCTGTATGATTGCTAATAATTTATCTGTACACTGTACAAGGAAAGAAGTAAATCTGCAAAACTATTTTTTGTAAAACTATAGAAAACAGTTACTTTGCAAACGAATCTACTGAAATTATAGGTATGTTATTAAAATTTTATCTGTAGCCTAGATTTGCGTTATATTAAAAATTATAGGAATCCCAGTTTCCTAAAATGGCTTAGTAACCTTACAAATTGTTTGATTTTCAGTGCATATCTGTATCTGTTACATGAATTTTTGCTGTTGCCGTTGCATAAAATGCTTAACGAATCCCATTTTCCTAGAAACCTTTTAGCAACTTTACACACTTTTTTACAGTGTTATATATTTAGTGTAGCGTAGTAATACGTCTTGTCTCGAAAGTTTCAATTTCTTAAACAATTTTGTTCGAACAAGAAATTTGAACAGCATTTGATTTGTTCTAGACCAGAAATTCAGTTCTTGAACAACATTTGGTGTCGTTGCCAAATCGACCGAATGAAAAAACATAGCGAAAGCACGGATTTTCTTTTGACGTAAAGTGCATGTGCAGTCCTAGAAAAAAGTTAAACATTCTGGCTAATTCAATGGAAATAATTATAATGTAAGAAAGTTACTGGTACCAAATGATTGGAAATAAAGTGCATTTTTAAATGATGTACAGAAAATTTACTTAGGAGACCATCTATAAATCAAAAACTCACCAAACTTTGCTTTTCCCAATATTAACACACAATTCTGACAGCATATATATTTAATCTTAGGTTCAAACTATGCCAAGAAATGAAATTTCAAGTTATTCGGAAGATATGCTTTTGAATTATAAACATTCAAAATTTACAGCTTCTAATGTTAAACTGCACTTTCACATGCGTTTTTTTTCAATATCTCCTGATGTGAGAATTTTTGTGTAATTATAATACTAAAAATAAATAAATAAATAAATACATTGAATTTGTAAAAAAAAGATATTAATTATGAATTGCGAAATTGATATTAAAAAAATATGAATTGCAATCTACATTTTTTTGATAGATTTGTATTTATTATGTCATGGTTTATGCGAATTCTCAAATTCAAATTTTTAATCCGTGTAGTATTCGATTTAAACTTAGAAAACGTCAAAATGATGCTGTAAGAGGCCGTCTATGAAGCATAATTTGAAAAAATATATATTTTTTATTATTTTTACTGAAACATTTGGCCTGACAATGGTTGAAACATATTAAGCAGGTGAAATTGTCAATAAAGGACAATATTTTACATATATATGTATATATATAGATATGCATTTGTATTCAAATGCTCACTTCTATTAAAAAACACAACTTCTAAATATTCACACATTAAAATGGGGGTTTTCACAGTGTTAACCATAATATTTCTTTATAAAAGGTATTATAAAATAGCTAAAAAAGCAAATTTATATCCATAGACTTTCTAATTAAGCAGATTATTATTGCTTGACTTGGAAATTTTTTATACATTTAACTTTTTCTTTTAAAATTACCGCCCCCCCCCCCAAAAAAAAGAAATTTCTTCTTATCTTTATCTCATTAAAATGCCATTAATTTTCAGTTTCTGACTTCAATTTAACTAGTTATATAAATAAAAATATAAATGTATTTTTAATTATTATTCTCGTTAAGCAACTTATCGTCTTTGATAACTATGACATTAAATCTTTTCAATGAAAGGTTTGTTCACATCATACAATGATCATGCAAGTATAAAGCAGGATAAAAATTTTAAAAATTATTCGAAATTAAATACTGGCTACATTGAAAGATTAAATTATTTATGATATAATTAATAGTGATATAATAGTCTTCTCAGTTCATTTCTCTGAAACCATTCATCACTGTTCTACTATTACGATTATTAGGAGAGCTTGGAATTTTTAAAATAAATTTAACTTTTTTCATTTAAAAAAATAAAAAAAAATATTTCCTCTTATCTTTATCTCATTAAAATTTCATTAATTTTCAGTTTCTGAAATCGATTTAACTAGTTACACAAATAAAAAATAAATGCATTTTTAATTATTATTCTCTTTAAGTAACATATCGTCTTTGATAACCACGATGTTAATTCTTTTAATTAATAGATTTGTTCAAATTATACAATAATCATGCAAGTATAAAGCAGAATAAAGTTTTAAAAAATCATACGAAATTAAATACTGGCTACATTGAAAGATTAAATTATTTATCATATAATTAATTGTGATATAATAGTCTTCTCAGCTCGTGTTCTCTGAAACCATTCATCACTATTCTATTATTGCGAGAGCTTGGAAATTTTTTATAAATTTAACTTTTTTAAAACTTTAATTTTTGGATCATTTTTAAAATGATCCAAAAAATATTTCCTCTTATCTTTATGTCATTAATTTTCAGTTTCTGATATCGATTTAACTAGTTATATAAATAAAAGAGTAAATGTATTTTTAATTATTATTCTCCTTAATTAACTTATCGTCTTTGATAACTATGATGTTAATTCTTTTAATTAATAGATTTGTTCACATTATACAATAATCGTGCAAATATAAAGCAGAATAAAGTTTTAAAAAATCATACGAAATTAAATACTGGCTACATTGAAAGATTAAATTATTTATCATATAATTAATAGTGATATAATAGTCTTCTCAGCTCGTGTTCTCCAAAACCATTCATCACTTTTCATCATGAAAGTTGCTCGGGATACATTACAGTAATTAAATTCTTCGAGCTTGATTGTCAAATATTATCAGATTGTAATTAAGTTTCCCGTTATCCGCGAGTTACTTCATGAAGAACCCTGGCGTTTATGGAGTGTTGCTATGCTGAAATTGTTATTAAACACTTTCTTGGGAATATCATGATTAAAAATGATATTAAAAGTAGTTGCTTTAAATGAATTTCAAAGCACCCATGTGATAGTTATTTTCAGAAATTTTAAGAAGACATGGGTGTAACGATCTCATCGCTTGAAATTAGCAAAATAATAGGTTTTGTGGGAATTTATTTATTTATATCATTCTAAATATTAGCAGCATAGTCTCGCAATTTTAATTATATAAATTACATCAAGATAAATAATATGCTTACCAAAAAATTAACCTTTGAAGGAATAATCAGTGTTGCCAGATGGGGTACTTTTTTTAAATTCAAATTCTTGATTGGCATCACTTCTTTAAAAAGGTATATATATATATTTAATGGCAATTTTATAAGGCGAAAAGAAAGGGCAGTTTAGCATTTGAAAAAAGTGGTGTCAGTCAAGAAATCTGAACTTTAAAAAAGTAGCCCACTGGCAACACTGGGAATAATAACAAAAAAAAAAAAAAAAAAAAAAAAAAAAAAAACGTATAATGTTTACTAATTTATTCATATTGTAAGTTTAATGAGAAAACATCATTGTTAAATAAAAAAAAATAAATATTTTTTGAATTCATTAATTTGGATGCATTATTAACCTTTACATATCACCATCGAAATTGAGTTTGCATTTATGAGCTTCTCTGAACATGTTACTAGGTTTTTTCTAATATTCTAAATTTATTTTTGTCCCTTAAATGCATGTTTTTTTTTTTTAAACTTATATCTGATTCTTAGAAAGGTTCATTACACAGGGAAAAAGAAGGAAAATCAGAGATAAATTTTTCATATAATACATCAACCTTTTCTTATGTTACACATCTGCAATACAAGTAAAAACTACTGCCACAACTAAAATGTTGCAAGTATTAAATATTTTAAGAAGTATGAATCTAAACAGCTTATTTTATGTATATTTTATTTTGTAAAACTTAACACTTAAATGCATGAAATATTTTTTTGGAATTGTATCTTATTCTTATATTAAAAATTCGACACCAAAAATTTTAAGATAATTTTTAACTTTATTTAGAAGCATTTTTTTGTAACTTTTACAGCTTTTTTTGTTAATTTTAACCATTTAACCGATCAATATTATTGAAAAACGCTTTCAAATAATGCCTATTTTTGCCTTACTTTTACAGAATTTTTAATATTTTATCACCGGTTTTTCAAAACGGAAATTTTTGCCTAATTGAATCGGAAAAATGTTCAGATGAAATGATGCAAAATTTACAATAAAAACTTACTGGTGAGAATAATAAATCATGATTGCAATATGGATGTACGTACGTGTGGTACAGGAAAATCATAATTGGCAAAAACACGTTGCCCATATGACATACGGGTAAATGAGGGAACCGGTATATAATTTTTTTAAATGAGCACTATACAGTATAAATTCTCAAAAATACTTTCTTCAATTTACGGACATTTTTCTGGCAGCAGTGCTATTAGATTTTTCCGTTAATTGACGAATATCCGTTTCTCTTTTTTGTGGCAGGAGGTAACCTATACATTAATCAAAGAAAAAAATTAAAAGTTGCAGACCTTGGAACCGAAACAGCTATCTTAGCGTAACAGACCGTGAACGATAAGCACTGAGCTATATCGGTATAGTAGTGAAACAGTCTGAAGTAAATATGTTTGCTTCAGATGTGTACGGCTTAATTAATTTGTTTGGAAAGCTTTCAGTTCTAAAGTTAATTCCGGGAAGATTTCCTCTTTAATGAGATTTTTGATAGGGTTTTAATACTTTAGTATTAATATATAATAAAAATATAAATTATAAATATTTTTAAATACATTGCTAGGTGTAAAATATGAATATAATATTTTATTCGCTAAGATTTTTTTTCTTTTTGGGTAAAATCGATTTTTTTTTTGTATTTAATATTTAAATAAAAAAAATCTTTTAAATGAGTTCTTTAAAATATATTGTAAGTGCGAATATGTTTTGCAAACAACATTACAAATTCAACTTTATAGAATTTTATTCGACTTATTCAACTTTAAAGAAATAAATTGAGAGTACTTTTGAATAAATGAGAAAAATAATTGTTATTTATTTTTAAATTAAAAAAAAATTTCGTTTTAAATTAAATGATAAATCTTACTTTATAATATTTTCTGTTTTCTATTTCTAAAATAAATTCAGATTTTAGTTTTAAAAAAGCGCATTCCAGCTAAGAATGAAGCGAATTTATCCTGTTTTTGAGAGTTTCCGGAAGAATTCACAGATAAAACATATTTTTAGGAGTACGTTAATTATTTGTTAAAAAATAATGAATAATTTAATGTATATTGAAAAATTTTCCGACAGGGCATGTAATTTTATTTGAACAACTGAAGAGAACCTCTACTATTTAACCACTTAACTGATTTGCCCGTACGCTGTTCGGGCAAGACGAATTTGCTTAACCCATTCGTGCCCAGCATCTTTTGCGTAAATTTATTTGGTTGGCACCACTAGTTTTAGAAGATTTAAGTTTAGTTCATTAATCACGAAAATGCATCATTTAAATAAAATATTAATTGTTTTTCTTTTTTACCGGTGTCAAAAACAGTGTTGAATGCACCTTTTGAAGCGTCCCTAAAAAGGGACTCTAGGCACTAATGGGTTAACCTTCCTACCCTGAATGGGTCTAATCGACCCTGTCCTATAATGCTTTTCATTCGATTCAAACCAGAAAATTTTTGATAAAGTAAATTAAATAAATAACACAAAGATTTAAGTTAAATAAGTATGTTAAATGGATTTAAATAAAAATTCTGGTGTAAAATAATTTAATCAAGTTTGAGTAAAATTTCAACAGGGTAGGAAGGTTAATTCATCATTTAACCCATTAGTGCCTGAATTATTTTCTTCGTTAAAATTCAAATTTTGCATTTTCTCACCACTTTTAAAGCAAGAATAACTTTTATCTTAATTTATCTAGGACTTCGTTTCGTGAAAGAAAGTATTTATTTATACTCCTTTTTACTGGTGTGAAAGGCGCTCTCTTGAATTTTTTGAAACTGTCCCAAAAATGGGACGCTAGGCACTAATGGGTTAAAGCTTTTTGACACCATTAATTTTTTTTAAGTACGATTTCATACTATCTAATTCCAGAAATGTGTAGACAAAATATTACGAATATTTAAGCTTAAAAAACTGGTGTTAACGCACATTTTCAATTTATTGTACGTAAAAAAAGGAATCAGTTAAGGAGTTATTTAAGTGCTTGGTTTTCAGAAACATACAGAATCTCGATCATGATCTGGTGAACATAAAATGCGAGAAACGACAGAAAAGTTATTGGTGAAGATTTATTTTAACCATGATCTCTTGTGTATTTTTTTAATGAAAAGCGTGTCTTTTCTGAAATCTAAAGTAAGATACATATGCGCTATAAACATATAAGAAACTAGTTTACATATTTTAACCCTAAGTATATTGTTCCGTTTTAGATTTTGTTCTTCACCTTGCCGTACCGGTATGATTTCTGAACACAGAGATTATTTAATCAGGCTCATGTAAAAATCATCAAATGGTGATTTTTACACAAGCTTTTGCATTTTAAATACTCTCTACTGTTAATAATGACAACGGTTTCTTTATCTACGAAAATAAAATATAATCATTTATGGAAATATTCAATAGCCTCTTTCGAGTTACCCACGATTCTGAAAAGCATTCTTAATAATTAAAGTGTGAAGGAGTGTGACAGCTTTCTTCTTGTTATATTTCAAAATTGCTTGAAGCGCCATAGCATTTTTCTTGTTTTATGCTAAAAATGCGGACAGGGTGATAGCACTCCTATTTGCTGTCTTAGTTTGGTGTAGATTTAAGTTGGTTGCATTAGCAAAGCTCACGATTTCTGTGTATATCGTCAGCTTATATATAATTTTTTTAAATATACCCAAAATCATTCACATTTTTGGCATATAGCCACAAGATTTCTTGTGTACCCAAACGGTTAATCCGTAAAAATCACAGAAACCAACATAATTTCGAGATTTAAAGAATTATTTGTAATTAATTTAAATGTTTTATCTATATATATTTTCTTGTCCTTTAGTTTAAGTTTATAATATTGTCAGTACATTGTAAAAAAGAAATGTTTCTTAATTAAAAAAAAATTCTTAATTTATGAAAATATACACTCATGTTATAGAATTAAAGATAATTGTCCGGATGCTTTCGATTTTTCACAGTTTGTCGAATACCTTTCTTAAATACGTGAAGAATTGTTCTTGAACTTTCGGGATATAAAGAACATGTTTCTCAGTGAAGATTTTGTCGTGTAGACAATTAGGAGTATAATAATAAATTAAATAATAAAATAACATTTGCTATTAGTTATAAATGCTGAACAAGTATGTCACTATGTTAAATGATTATTTGAGTCCTGTTCAATGTTTCTCCGCATTTATGTAAACAAAGAACTAATATTTGTAAAGATCTAAAATTTTCTGTGAAAAATTCAAACTTTTTTTGGTATATAATATACAGAGTTTTCAACCAAATTTAACACAACTTTCGAAAACCTGACAAAGAACCGCAAAAACAATATATTGCAGTGATGCACAACCTTTTTGCCAGAAAATCGTTTCCCACCAGAATATTTGAAAATAGTCGTTTGTTTTATTTAATAGCAAAGATTTCGTCATAACGATAAGGAAAAATATTCTGCATAAAAGTAGTGGTATCTTTGTGGCCCGCGGGCCAAAGGTTGTGCACCGCTGATATACTGCAATCAAAACATGAATATATTTAATTTTCGATCTGTTATGGGCATTTGTATGAAATATTTTTTAAATGCACATGCGTAGAAGATTCTAAAATTTTTATTTCATTATTTGGTAGTCAGCTACTTAGGGCAACTTCTATAAAATGTATTGTCAAACATTGTAAAAATTCAAAAAGTTACGAGGTTGGTGCGGTTTGGCAACTTCTCCGACATTTACTATAGCGTAGTGGGCGGTGTTTCTATTTAAGTGCGAAGTGTGCACGTTTTTCCATTATCGTTTCCTTCTAAGGTAAGTTCTATCGTTTCATTTCAGGTTGCAAATTATTCTTATTTTCGTTCACTTAAACTGTAAGCTAGTTTTTACGTTGTGTCTTTCTCGTTTTTGTGATGTATTTTTTGTGTGGTTCTAGTTCATGTTGTTCAAGAGTTGAGCTGTTATAATGTCGGGGTCACCCCAATCTCTAGTAGTCAATAATACTACCCCCGCAAGTGAAAATACTCTAGTAAATAATGTTGAAATGAAAAATGCGGAGATATCTGTTGAAAATAGTGTTTTGTATCGGAAAAATAAAACACAAGTTGAAATCTTAAATGAAGCCAATGATGTTGGCATAGCGAGTGTACCGATAATAATCGCTGCTGTCACAGGAACAATTCCGAATTCTCATCCGAAAGCTTTTCGCGATGCCATCCCGACACAAGTTGCCAACCATATGGGAATTGATTCCCTGCGGCTGTCTCGGAAAGGAAAGCTCACGTTGGTTACGCAAAACGCTGTTACGGCTACTCGAGTGTTGAACATCCAAACTCTCCTGGGTATCCCTGTTTCTGCCCAGTTGTTAACGGACAACATCACTACCAGGTATTTGTAGCGTAACATGGACCCCCAAATAAAATGTAAAGACATAGCGGATGGGCTAGAATTTTCTGGCATTCCTGTCCTGGAGGTTCGACGATTTATACGCAAGGACTCTGGCCCCACTTCGACCGTTCTCGTGAGGAAGTTGGGATGTAAGTTGCCTGAGACTGTTAAATTCTGGTACCAGGTTTTCCAAATTTCCCTGTTTATAGACAGGCCTAGACAGTGCTTGAAATGCTGGAAATTCACACATGGCGCCCGTGTATGAAGAAGCGACCCCGTGTGTGCCCAGTGTGCAACTGCTCATACGGGTTCCTGTCGGTTGATCCCCCCGTTTGTGCCAACTGCAAAGGTAGTCATCATGCCACAGACAGGTCTTGCCTTAAATATATACAGCTCATATTCAAAATATTAGAATAATTACCTTTTTTTTTAGAAATTGAAAATATCGTTTGGTAATTTAATGTCTTTTAATGAAAATATGCAAACGATATTTTTATTAAGAACTTATTGTTGATTAAACTTACTTGTTATCTTAAATTTAATACCATTTTTGAAAAGATTAATTGCAAAAAAAATTATTTTGAAAAGTCAAAATATTAGAATATTTATTCAAGTGGTTCAAAATATTAGAATATTTCACATTAATTCTCCTTTAATTATTACCAATTCTTAACTGGTGGCATCATTGATTAAATTCAGACTATTTTATTTAAAATCAGTATTCTTTTTTGCAGTTTGTTTCTTTTTCGTCTTAAAATGGGCCGTGTGAGTGATATTCCTGAATCTACTAAACTTCGTATGGTTGATTTGTATCGGCACGGTAAAAATCAATGTTTTATAGCGAATTATTTACATTGTTCGCAATCGAGCGTTAGTAAAATACTAACACAATATTCAAAAATTGGAAAATTTCAAAATAATCGCCGAAATGGTGGCCGAAAACTAAAAACATCTGCTAGAGATGACAGGAAACTGAAGCGTATAGTTAAGAAAAACCGTTTTAAAAGTGTGCGATTCTTGCACCGAAAATGGAAAGAAGAAGGAGTTGAAGTTTCTACATCGACAACATTAAGACGTCTCCATAAATTTAAATTTGAATCTCGTGTACCGAAAACAAAACCTCTCATGACTGCAAGACAAAAGCGTATAAGATTGAATTGGTGTAAATCAAGACGTTTATGGAGCAATGAAGATTGGAAAAATATATTATTTAGTGATGAAAGTATGTTTTGTGTTTCATATGGTAATCAAGGTATTCGAGTTTGGAGAATGAAGCAAGAGGCATTTCATAAAGAATGCTTTAAACGTTTTGTAAAATTTGCTGCTAGTGTCATGGTTTGGGGTTGTGTGAGTGCAGACGGACCTGGAAAGTTATGCATCGTCTACGAAAAGGTTAACTCTCTGATAGATCAAGAAATTTTAGAATATTACATGATTCCATCATCAGAAGATTTATTTGAAGATGATTTCATCTTTCAACAAGATTTAGCGTCCCCGCATACCTCGGTGTCAACTAAGAATTGGTTCCGCCAACGCAACATTAAGGTACTTCTTTGGCCACCAAATTCACCAGATCTTAATCCCATCGAAAACTTATGGTGTATAATGAAGAAAAAACTTCAAGAAAATCCTCCTTCAAGTAAAACTGAGTTAGTGGCACGTATAAAGTCTATTTGGGCTAATATTGATAGAAATGTTAGTAAACACCTTGTATATAGTATGCAAGATCGATTGTACGCTGTTATGAAAGCTAAAGGGGATGCTACAAAATATTAACTACCATTTACTTCATATTCATAAGGTAATATTGTTGCGTAAAATAAAATATTCTAATATTTTGAACCAATCTAAATTTTATTCTAATATTCTGGTGTGTTTAAGGAAGCTGTATACCTAATTTATTGTGCTGTATTTTATATTTTATAAATGTTAAAATCTTATCTAAACATTCCAGATTTAATTTATAAGAAATTTAATTGCATTTACTTAGTATAAAAAATAAATAAATGACAAATAATTTTTTCTTATTACTTTTTCTCAATTATTCTAATATTTTGAATATGAGCTGTACAGGAAACTCGTTTTTTGAAATTTAAGTGTGAACAACACCTGGGATTTAGTGAAGCACGGAAACAATTTCCGGCCAGTGGCTACACTAAAGTCGAGTCCCAGACCGTCTTTGCTTCTCCCCTCCTCCGGCGGACTATGTCACCAGATCTGACCTTCAGATTATGCTCCAAGGCTTTGCTGAGAATATCGCTGCTATGATGCAGTCTGTCCTGGACGCCCAGGCTTTAAATTATGAACATATGTTGTCTACCGTCACCTCATCCGTGGTTGGGGCCCTGCAGGATGTTCTTGCCCCAGGTCACCCCATTCCTTCACAGAGCGCAACTGATAAGCTGCAAAGGCCGGGTCCTCCTTTGACTCGCCCTCTTTCACGTACTAGCAATGTCAAAAAATTGTGCACCGGCATGTCCAGTCTGAATAATCTCCAAGTACAGAACATGGACTCTTCCTCAGGAGATGTCTGGATTTTAGACGATCCTTCCACTATGAAAAACAAGACCGATCCCAATGCCTCCATCACTTAGGGTGGTTGAGGAAAGCGTCTTCGTTGTTTTTTCCTTTTTCTTACTGTTTTTTGTTGTCATGTTTCTTTGCAGTCTGTTGAGTTATTGTCTTGTCCTGTTTTGTTATTTTCGGGTTTTTGTTTAGCTTATGAGTTTTCTCATTTTCGGTTTACGTGTCTGGGTTCCGTGGTTGGGGTTCACGAACGTTTGGTTGTTGGGATTTCTTTACATAAGCTCCCTCTTTGTGATATTTCTTTATGTTCAGCTTTTTAGTTTATTGGAATTACAGAAGTGTTCGGGCCAATGGTCATTGGCTTCGCTCTCCACCTTCGCCCAGGCTTGTATTATTTGCTTGCAGGAGACTTTTCTCTCGCTGTCGGATGTTTTTACGCTCCCGGGCATGAATGTGTTTCGTAAGGACCGTTTGGATGCTCATGGTTGTGGCCTTGTGACGGCTATTTATACCTCTTTGGCTGCTCTTTTGGTACCTCTGCCTCCTTGTCCGCAGCCAGATTTTGAAGTTTTAGCTGTCAAAGTCTGGTTTAACCGTTCCTGGATTTTGTTTCTAAATGTATACTCCCCCTCGGGTGTTTTCCCGGGTGAGTGGCTCTCTGGGGTCCTTGATTCGTGCAGTTCCACAATCATCCTCTTGCGTGATTTCAACATAAATCTGCTGGGTCATGATCCTCCGTTCCCTCTTAGAGTTCGTCAACTTTTAGATTGGTCTGCCTGTCATGAGATCTTCTTCCTGAATATGGATTCTCCGACACGCTCGGCTCCAAATGGGTCGGTCTGTTTGCTGGACCTTACCTTGTTGTCCCTTTCTCTTCATAGGGACATCCACTTCTACATTCACCCCGATAATTTCGACTCTGACCATCATCTTGTTTGTCTGTTCCATAATAGTATGATCGCCTCGGCTGCGCCTGGATATTGGGACAAGATTTGTCGGGATAGCTGCTCGAGTTGCAGAATCTTCAAGATTCTGAAGCGCCTTGCGAACACGGAGTCTTCTCATGGGGACAATGTATTGTGCAACCTTCATCCAGTTGTTTCTGCTCATCTTCAGGCCGAAGTTTTCTTGCAGCATTTTTAACAATTAGATGCCTTTGATCTCTTGCCTTTTGACCTTAGTGATGTTGACGATTCCTTGGATGCCTACTTTTCTTTGGTGGAGCTTTCAGATGCACTCAAACACACCAGGCCTACGTCCCCTGGCGCTGACGGTATATCCTCCCGCCTTTTGCAACGCCTTCACTCTGACAATCGTCAAAAGCTCCTTTCGATCTACAACGTCTCTTTTGAAAGTTCGTCGCTTCCTGCCTCCTGGAAATTGGTCACTATCATCTCGATTCGTAAGTCGGGCAAACCGACTATGTAGAAAAGTTCTTATAGACCTATAGCCCTGACTTCTGTCTGCGTCAAGTTTATGGAGAGGATGATCCTCCGTCGCCTCCTGATCTGGACGGGTGTACGGAACATTTTCTCTCCCAGCCAATTTGGCTTCCTCCCTTTTAGGGACTGCACTACGACTCTCTGCACTCTTGTTGATCACGTACGTCGTGCGAGGGCGAACCACTACTTCGTGGCTGCCGTGTATCTTGACATCAAGGCAGCCTATGACTCCATTTGGATTGACAATCTTATCTGCAAGTTGGCTTCCCTGGGCATTCGTGGACGTATGGGTCGTTGGACAGCAGAATTTCTCACTGAGCGCAGGATCAAAATCAGGTGGAGGTCGGCTAGTTCTGGGGTGGGCCCCTGTCGTCATGGCATTCCTCAGGGGAGTGTGCTCTCCCCTTTCCTCTTTTTAATCTACTTGGCTGATATCGTGGAGATCTTGGAAGATGGCGTCTACCTCATAGTTTACGCCGATGACATTATTGTATACGTCATTGGCCTTAACGAGTGTCGTGCTCGCGACAAGCTCAACAGTGCTCTGCAGAGGATTTGTACTTGGTGTGCTGCCAACAAGTTAAGGATCTCTCCTGAAAAGTGCTCGGCCATAAATTTCTCTCGCAGCCGTGACCCGGGCAACCCTCCGTTGGTTGCGGGGCAGGAGGTCCCTTGGAGCGCACTGTGAAGGTCTTGGGAATCTGGTTTAGTCACTCCCTTAATTTTCGTTCACATTTTTCGATAATCGGTATCAAAGCTCTTCGACCCCTCAACTACATTAAGGCTGTGGCAAGTCACTCTAGGGGTGTTCCCAGCACGCACTTGCTGCGTATCATCAAGGCTCTGGTTAGAAGTCTTCTCGAATACGGAAGTGTGAGCTTTTTCGACTGTAATAAATCTGCAATCCACACTCTGGAGATAATCTACTATGCTGCTGTTCGTACTGCTACCGGCCTTCCTATGTGCACTCCCATCCCGGTACTTCAACGTGAAGCTGGCGCGACCTCAATCCGCTGCCGGCTTCTATTCCTGGCGAAGGCATTTCTCTTTCGGCAGCTCGCTCTTCCCCCGGGCCTTGCACTCAGTGACTCTCTTAGGTCGACTCAACTTTCCGATAGCTCTGGCTCTAATTGGACTCGCCTCTGTGACTGCTTGTCCGCCTCATATGGCTGCGATCTTTCTAAGATAAATCGGTTCATCTGGCCTCCTCTCCCACAGGATTTGTCTTTTCACATCATTACTGAGGGCCTTCCCTTTCACGCCGTCTCGCTCCCGGACCGTATCCTTGTGAGCGAATGGGCCCGCTGGCTCGAGGCCCACCGCTCCTGTGCTGTCTTTTCCTCTGATGCCTCCAAAGACTCTGCGAAGACATCGGTGGCGGCAATTGATGCCGACTCCGACAGCGCCGTTGCTGCCTTGATCCTTGCCTTGATCCACTGTAATTCCATTTTCACCGCCGAGGCGATCACACTCTGGTTGGCCATCACTCATCTTCCATCTTTTCACAAGACAATTTTTCTGTAAAACGGATAGCTTGTCTGTGTTGCGAACTCTCCAGGCCTATTCACTTTGTTCACCTAAGGTCAATCTCCATCTGATCCATAGCATTTCGGTCATGAGTAATATGGGTTACTCCATCACTTTGATCCGGTGCCCCGCTCATAAGGATATCGTCCCGAATGAGAGGGCTGACTTTCTGGCTAAAAATGGTCCATTTCTCTGCCAGTCTATCCCTTGAATTTCTCCAGAGGACTTACGCTCTCACATCAAGAAGAGCTGGCTCATTGAAAATGACTTTTCATGGCTTAACAGTGACTACGCACTTACTTACCCTCACCCCTGACCGGTCTTTTTCTCTGTGGCCCCTTCTAGGCTAACTGATGTGCTTATTGCCCGATGGACGGCTAAGATGATCCTCACCCAGCAGCGTCTCTTTCGTATGAACCAAGTTTTCTCCCTGCTGTGTAGGAATTGTTTTGAGTTGGATACCCCGGAGCACGTTCTCCTGCACTGCATGATTCTCAACGACCCTCGCCGACAGCTGCTTTTTTCGTTCAAGTTACCTGCCTCCTCGAGTTACAGTGAGATCATGTCTGTAGCTCTCTCATCTCCCCATGGTGTTGCGGCCCTAATCCGATTTTCATGTGTGGCTCTTCCCCATCTTTTTTGACTGCTCTTGTTGACAGCCTGTGTGGCCTGCTGTTATTGATTTTTTCTCTCGTTTGCCTGTGTCGTACATGATTTGACCACGGCTGTTTATCTTTCTTCTTTATCTCTGGAGTTTCGAGACAAAAGCCTCCCTTACGGGTAGTAGCACATGTCTCAGTACTTGCCAACCAATCAAAAAGATACAGTAAGCTGACTTAAAAATCCCTTAACCTTTTGCGGTGCAGAGAACATTCATTGGTTAAGTGTTGTGTTGAAATTAAAAGCTGATACCGGAATTTGAAAACAACTTTATTTGAAAATAAGAAAAAGCTATATATCACGCCTTCAATTAACCGGAATTATTTTTACTAGAATTTCGGTGCCAATCTTTCGTTTGGGGATTAAAATTAAGTGGTTTTATAGGTATACCACCACCCCTCAAGGGGTTAATGAGAAAGCAACATTTAGAAAACAACTCATCACATCAGCTCTATCTTTTTCTATTTTCGAGTGGACATTTTATAGAATTTTACATGAGTTAAGAAATTCAGCCAATAACAACAATCGTTACATGTTTATACATTAAACTAATAAATTCATCTAAAGTGAATTACAGTGTGCTTCTATCATTAATTTTTTAGAAATATTTTTAATGAAGACGAACGTGAATATCAGTTTTATTTCTATGATAGAGTACTAGTTCTAAGAGCGGAGATAAGAATATGAATTTTTTTTTAAAGTAGTCAATACGACCACTTAAAATATAAATACTGCATAAATGACTTTTTTAACAATTACTCAGAATATCGAAGGATCAAACATTGACAATTTTTGTATATTTTAAAATAAAATTCAGCAGAAAAAAATTTCAACTCATCCCAGAAATATTTTTTAAAGAAAACGGTTGGTAATATGGACCACGGTAAGTTTTTTTTTTTAATTGACCCACGTGATATTAATGCCACAATAATTAAAGATCCACATAATATCAATAATTATGACATTTGCTTTGAAAGGACTTTAATTTAGGCAACTAAACTACAAACAATGCTAATAATTTATACTTGACTTAGATGAATTAGGTTACATCGTTACAATAGACTTAAATTACGAGGGTGGTTCAATATTTATTGTTCCTGAAGTATATAAAATATTTGTACTGCAATGGTTAATGTAGAATATTAAATCCTAATGTCTTATCTGCCCATATATTCAATTTCAGAACGTAGATGCTATATTAATATATTTTTAGAAGGACAGGTGAAAGGAGGTAAGAGGCTGGTTCGGAGCATATGGGACTAGATTTGTGACCGTGGATCAGATATGGCTACTGTGGTTTGGACTGGGGATAATAGTAATGTAGCCATGTCTCATCCACTGTCAGAAATCTAAGTCACATAAGCTCCAAACTAGCCTTTTACCCTAAGCCCCCCCCCTCTTTAAAAACCTTTCAAAAATAGGTCTTTAAAGCTTCACCATTCCTTCCAAAAAATATGTTAATATAGCAGCTAAGATATTAAAATTGAACATATAGGTATCTAAGATATTAGGCTTCGATATTCCACATCAAGCACCACAGTACAATTATTTTATATACAGCAGGGACAATAATTATTGAACCACACTCGTAACAAAATTTACTGAAAATGAATCAAAATCAGTGAAATGACTCTCACATTTGAGTACTCTAGTGGGCGTTGAGGAACTCAATACAAACGTTGACCAAATATCCAATCGATCGCAGAATTCTAGCGTTATAAGACATCTGGATTACATTGCGAAGCTAAACCATATTCTCTATTGCTCTACAAGTGAAGTAAACTATAAAAACATAATTTACAATGAAATAAGTTCGAAATGTTTGTGAAGCATGGTTAAAATTGAATTGAAAATAGAATATATACTAATGACAGTCTTCGTTTAAATATTTGATTTGATAGTGCGGAATGAATTTAGATGACAATATTTTCACTCATGTTCTCATTTTCACATCACCCAAAATTATCCAAGTTGCTCATGTGAAATTGTGAATAATAATGAAATTCCATATCTGAGTATAATCAGAGTTCGTACGTTTCAGAGAAATTTTTACGTGGTACATCAGTATTTTTAAAAAATAAATCTAGGTCAAACGCGTGAAATTTTGCCCTCTTTAATCTGGAATTTTCGAGAAGAAAATACTGGTCCGAAGAATTTCCTTGTCTGAAAATTCCAGGCATTATACGAATCCTGTATATTGTTAGTATTATTTTGAATAATCCTGTATTTTATGGTTTTTGTTTGCAATATAATTATGATATTTATTTCCTTTAACAGAATAAATGGAATACTATGCTAAATTTCTCTTTCTCCAAAACGCATTAAAAATACAAATCATGTAGCTGTTTGAACGATAATTTACGAAAACATACGGCATACTTTTTTGTAGATGTAAGTTTTATTCAGTTTCTTGACCAATAATATATTTCAGTTAGGTTCATAAATAAGAATCCTATGTTCAATCGTGTTTGCCATTTCAAAGTATAGTTTAAGTTTATTTCAATTTTCAGATATGGAATGAAGTTTGGTCTTTTAGTTTGAAGGAGCGAAGTTTGCTTTTAAACCTTTACGTGAGGAGATTGACCGAAAGGAGTTGTTTTGGTCTTTGCAACATGTTACTTATAAAAAGAGTGCCTAGCATCGTACGTGCTTATATTTTTCAGTAGAAAACAGCAAATAAAAAGATGTGATTGAAAGTTTATGAAATAAATATAATGTTGTAGTCGACAATATTTTCTCTGTTCAGATAATTCAGTAAAAAAAATTAAAATAAAAGTTCCACAAATTCTAGTTAGAACTTTAGATGATGTAAACAAATATTCCTTAAAAACTTTTACCTATATCTAAGCATCATGTTAAATCGAATGCAACGTTTAATGTTATGTTAAAAGAAAAATAAATATTGTACAAACTTCGACTTAAGATACAAAACTAAATTGAAAAAAACTTGCAAACATTATGCATAGTTGCCAACTTGTGCGGATTTTTCTTACCACTAAAATTTAAAGAAAAATTATGAATTATTTAAACGGTAAAAATGCTTGAATTTCGGTGATTCAATTAGCTATAATCTCCCATAAAATTTTAGTGGTATGAAAACTCCATACAAGTTGGCAGCTATGACTATGGAAACTCTTATGTTTCATAGTAACATATTCCGGATTTTTGAATTTTCAGGAGAAAATTTGCAAATATATCAATAGTAATATGTAAATATGTAAATAGTCCAATATGAAGTAATTGGTTAAAATTTTGTAATCACACAAATTTCAATTGATAAAACGACAACTGCATCAGACGGCTTACATAACACATACAAAAAGATTGTACCGGTAGTCCCAAAAATGACTGATGGATTTTAAAATTCAACAACTTGCAAACGGTGACAGCTATTTAAAAAGTTTTTGCAGGAGGGTTATGTATAATGTCAGGAGTTTTTTTTACCGTATTTTTTTTATTTTAGTTCGAATTTCAAACAATAGGTGACGCTGACGGCGATTGAAGGCCAAGCGATCAGTGCTCAGTGAAGCGTCGACCTGGCCTTCAATCGCCGTCAGAGCCACCTATTGTTTGAAACTCGAACTAAAATGAAAAATTATGGTAAAAAAACTCCTAACATTACACATAACCCTCCTGCAAAAACTTTTTAAATAGCTGTCACCGTTTGCAAGTTATTGAATTTTAAAATCCATCAGTAATTTTTGGGACACCCGGTATATACCTTATAAAAATCTTAAAAGCATACATTAAAAACACAAAAACGGAAAGAAATCGCATAGTAGATATATAACATATAAATAATATACGTATATCACTACTTTTATCCGCCGCAGAAAACAAATCCGACTGAGTCAATCAAGCATGTGCTAATTTTCGATATTGATAGTGTCGCCCGTATAGGTACCATTCTGAACCAAGTGAGGCGATTTCCGCTTTATCATGTGTTCATAAATTTTAAATTATCTTATAGGAGAATCATAAATACACCCCTTGTAGTCATTTTGCGGGCTGTGTTCGTCATGCTATTCTTTGGCATGTAAATCATACGACAATCCCAGCTCTCACTGGTGGATTGATCGGTATGAATGCATGTATTTTGTTTTCTACTTTACAAAGGGTATCTGTGTATTATGTGTCAATTATGTATCTATGTGCGTATCTGTGTATTTTAACCCTTTACGGAGCAGCACAAATTCATTGCTTAAGTGCTAAACAAATTAGTGACTGACACCGGAATTTGAAAACAACTTTATTTGTAAACAAGAAAACGCTATATTTCACGCATTCAATAAACCGTAATTTTTTTAAACAAAATTCCGGTGTCAATGTGGTGTTTAGGAATTAAAATTAAGTGGTATATCTATGAAACCACCGCGCCGCAAAGGTTAAAGTATGTGGAAAAATCACTAAAGTTATGCTTGCATTTCCCCAGTCCTACCTTATGTACTTCATCTAATCAAATAAAAATAATTTCTTTAGGATATACTGCACTTAATAATCATATTAGGACATCCGAAGTGTTAATTTCGGATTTATGAATACAAATATTTATAAAATAAATTCTTCTTAATTAATGTTACACGATTTTCTTGCTACATACGGGATTATTATAATAGGTTTTAAATCTGATTTTTAGACACTTCATAATAATTTAATACGATCCTACTCTATTAGGATCACAAAATATTTACTAGTAAATCAACAAATCAGGAGATTCACTGTCAGTTCAGCAAGTTATTATATTTTAATCTCATTTTACATAATATTCATTATCCTACAAGCTGCATTTTACTTATTTTTTAAATTAAATAAACATTTATAAGTATATAAAATTCGTAGATGGTTTCAATAGAAATAAATAATAGAAGGAAATATTCAAATAGCAATATTTATTTAAACTGAAACCATTATATCTAACTGATATCTAATTTAGAAAACTAGTGTTTTTATAATTTTTTTCCTGAAAAGCAGTTTTAATGGTCACGCAAGTAAATCTCTTATTACATTAAACTAAAATTATAACAAGTTAAAAGTGAAAAAAGTACATTTAACAGCATGTAAATAACATAACTATTTAATCGCCGCACCCATAGGCGACGATTAAGTATTTCATGAACTGATTCACATGTTTTGTATGCATATTCGGCAATTTTATGCAGATCAATATTGATAAAAAGAAATATTTCCGAAAAAAAATGTGTATGGTAAAATAAAAATCATTACATCAAAAGTTTAATAAAAGCAGATGTTCTAATAAAAATGTCATCTGGGAATAAAAATTATTATTTTTTTTTTCGGAAAGCATTGCTTTCCAAATTACCAGATTTGTTTTAGTTTAAGTATTTATATAACTCTAAATGTACTTTTTTACTTAGCAAGGCCCCACCAGTGGCCAAGAGGTTCTGACCTCTCAACTGGTAGACGGCAGGTGCTGGGTTCGAACCCAATCGCGGCTGTCGGCCTAACCGTTTGGAGTTTTCGTGGTTTTCTTCGAACCTTGCGTAAATACGGTTTAGGTTCCCCTTGAAAGACCCCCACGAAGGGCACTCCCCCCCTTTTGGGTCTATATCCCTAGCGTAGATAATCGGCCGACAAAAATAAACCAAACCACTTAGCAAATTAACCCTTTCCGGCGCAGACAAATTCTGTTCGTAAAATGAGAAATTGTTGACTGACACCGGAATTTACAATAGACTTTTTTAGAAATTAGGAATTCCCTGATTTAAGCTGTCATTGTAAAAGTAAAATTTTACTAAAATATTATTGGTGCCGTTTGTAACTTTGGAATTAAAATTAGGTGTTGCCGGAGTGGTAACACTGCGCCGGAAATTGTTAAATTTAAATGCATCCTAATCTACTTCATAGCATTTACATATTAAAATCATCCATAATAGGCATATTTAGAGACTTGAAATCTAATGGATAATAATTCATAGTCGTGTCCTCCTCTAATTGTCTAAATCACATCGATTTAGCACTATAAAATATTTTTTGTGACAGCCGTTTAATGGAATCGACATTTAATTCAGAAATGTAATGTTAATAACTTTGTTTATATTTGATGTAAAGCTATGTTGTAGACCAGATTATTAAAGAATATCTAACTTTTTATTTCCCCAGCCAGAATTTCTGATTATTTTTTCGTAATCAGGACTTTTTAAATTCCATAACTGATGTTTCATAATGAGTTAAACACCACATCATTAAATTAAATGAATAATGTAATATAAAGAAATATCAAATTTAACAGATGCAATGTTAAATTATTTACTTAAACATTAAACAATCAGAATAAAAAAAGCTGTTATTAGTAGCAAAATCTTTGTCAATTTCTTTATTAATCAACCTGTCTAATATGAAAAAATCACTTTTTACAAATTTTAAGATCCAATTTCAATATCAAAATTAATATTTTTCAAATAAAAAATCTTTTTGGAGTTGTTAGTGTGCAATAAATATATGAATGAATTAAATGTAAAAAATAATTAAAATTTTCAATTTAGAATAATCTTTTACACCAAAAAATGAAGCTCAGTGATCCGGGAATCACAGGTTACCGAACATTTTCTGGTTTCAATACATTAAAATTAACTTAATTAAGCTCTATTTCTGATATTAAATAATTCAAGAAATCTAGAAACAAAGATCAATCTGAAGAGCATATATTACAGAATAAAGGATAAAAAAATCTTAATAGCAAAATAAACTTTAAAGAATTAATCTTTCTTCAGATACAAAGAAGAAAGAGAAAATTCTTTGAAAAGGCTTTAGGAATTTATTTTATGGTGGTTTCTTTGCCTTTATTGTATTACACCAGTTTATTCAACATTTTAAGTAATTATAAAACCTAGAGATGTAAAAATAACAACCGTTAAAAACACCAATTATATTAAATTAAAAACAAGCCGATTTCGGTAGCATAAAGTTTACCGTCCTCAGTGCTCAGGATGGCGGAAATTTGCTCATATATATAGGAAAGATTCAAGTTGAATCCCCCATCTCTCCTATATATATATTATAAGCAAATTTCCGCAATTCTTAGCACTGATGACGGTAAGCTATATGCTACCGAAACCGGCATGCTTTTAATTTAATATAATGGGTGCTTTTAACGTTGTTACTTTTACATTTCTATTATATTGCATGAAGCTCCATCTCAATAAGTTATAGAACCTAATTTATATCAAAACAAAGCATCGCAGAAAAAAGACTATCTGGGAGGGGGGGGGGATAACTGCTTGTATACATGCCACCTTTTTTTATTTCTTTTCCTTTTTTTTCTTTTTTTTAATAAAGAAAAAGGATGAAAATCGAGTTAAAAAAGAAACAAACACGAAAATTCTCCAACTACACTAAGTTCAAATAGAGGTGAATTCATATCAAATCCTTAACATGCTGGTATGGATAAAAATTTCTGAGGCATGATATGACGTGATGAGGATTACGAAACCACCATTTCTCATCCATACTTTTCTAAGATAGGAGAACCGAATCACGTCGGTTGTCACCCCCCTTTTCTCTGATCTCATTCCTAAGTTAAATGCATGGGCACAGACATTGAAATTCCGAGGGGGAATCTGCGATCTGTTTTTGCAAGTGTGAGTAAAGGAAAAGCTAGAACTAGATGAATTCGAATTGGACCTCCGCAGCTGTTAGGCTTGGCAGATATCGTACGGGATTTTCCCAGCGGTACATCTATCGTCAACGGAAATGGCTCTGACTCAACCCATAAAATTTCCAGACTTTAAGTAACGTTTTTATAGTTTTTGCTTCAAACTGCACGTGTTGCAAGTTGCGCTGCCAAAACGATGTTTGCACGGGGGAGGACCGTCATGTCAAAAATATAACACGACATTTTCATAAGACAAAACGGAGGGAATGGAAGTCATTACAATAAAAAAATAGTGGCATTTTGGGAGATTGATTAGACGATAAGATTTTTTAAGAAATTTGTCAGTTTTTTTCCTGTGAATATTTCAATATATTAATTTGAATTTTAGAAATTTTTATAGATATCTTTTTAATTTCACTCAGTCGGGAAAGTTAAACGAATATTTTAAGCTGAATAACTTATTTCGTTATTACGAGATAATATGGGTAGATATTGTATGTTAAAAATACTTTTAATTATCGCGAGTTAAATTAAATTATCAGATCATAAATTTTTGTATTTTATTTCAAAATTTTATTTTACTTATTTTTATGTATATTTTTACAATTTAAGTCGGAAAAGTTAAATGAATATTTTAAGGCTGAAGAAATTACTTGGTTATTGCGAGTTAATCCGGGTACATATTAAAAATTATTATCGAGAGTTAAATTGAACTACCAGATCATAAATTTTTGTTTTTTATTCTAAAATTTTATTTTACTTATTTATATATATATATTTTTACAATTTACACACATTTTTTCCCCATAAAAAATGCTGTTTTTTTAATTAATGACATATTTTTTCTTCCATAATAACTGATTATGGTAGTAGCTTGGAAAGCGATAATAATCAAAGTTGCGAAAGATTTTAAATTTTATTATTGATGATTAGAAAGATTTTAGAGAATAGATTTCAAATATCGTTATCTCCGAATAGAAATTTTCGACTTAAACATAGAAATATGCGTTTAAATAAAGCAAAGATTGCTATCAGAAAATAGTGGTATTGAAAATCCGCAATCTTTGGTACATAGAATTACAGTACATAAGTTAAAAAACGTTATACTTTTTTAACGTATGTAATGGAATTCACACAAAGTGTTACAATTTTACTTATAGAATTTCAACATTAGTGAATAGGGTAAATTTGTCATTTGTCATTCCTTTTTGTAAAAAAAAAAAAAAAAAAAAAAAAAAAAAAAAAAAAAAAAATGAAATACGAAAATTTTGAATGAAAAATAATCAGTATGATATTTTATACTTTGTAGTACTTAGTAGATACACTTGGTAAGAAAAGGTACTTTTTCAAAGAAAATTGAAGGAAAATTATTAGTTAACATCTTGAATAGGAATTACGATATGATATAGAGCCAGAGCATTTTAATGTACTTATTAAAATATCAGATGTTTCGAAAAGCTTTTAATTTTTTTACCTAATCAATATTCGCAATAAAATTGGATACAGCTTTTTTTTTAATTCTACTATGACATCTAATATTTTATTAAAATTATACGCTAGAAAATCCCCGTGAGGTTATTAACAATTACCGTTTAATGGATCATTTGATCGCTTTGCAACATGAATATTTAAAAAGATATGAATGCGGTAGAAGATATAAATTTGAAATATGCATGGATGGATAGCAGTTAAAATAATTATAATCCCGCTTTCTCTCAGGACATAAATGAAAATATAAAAAAGTATCTTTGTTCTTCAAGCATACCATATAAATTACAGGCTGAACGTTTAAATCTAGGAAAATAATGCATTTTATTTTCTAAAGCAAAGAGAATAAAATGGTTTTTTCTAATAAGTTAAAATGCTACTTACTAATTTATTTTCTGTAGAAACATGTTTTGAAAATTTACCTATTTTTAGGGTGTCTTGGTTAAAAAGTAAAATCAGTATCGTTATAAGATCACTTTTGTGTCGGTATGTCACAGTCATTTGACACGTAAACGATAGAACGTGGATAGTTCAAATTGGGGGATGTAATGAATACTATTGACCCAAATATTTACATATTATTAAACATGCACAAGTTGTCACCTGAGAATAACAAGGTTCTATGTGTGTTTTTGAAAAAATTGGCTTACCGGTATAGGAAAGTTCTATTTGTATCTATGAAGGCACTTTTGCATCAAAATGATGTTATATATAATTTACATATGGTATAATGATTATGTTATGACATTATTTTAATCCACAAATGCCTTTATAGATACAAATAGAACATTTCTATATCGATAAGTATTTTAAAAAAAATAAAGATAGAATCTTATTATTCTCAGTTGACGAAGTGTATTTAAGAAAAATGTGATCAGATGTATCGAAAAGGTTTTAATTTTTTACCAAATCAATATTCTCAATAAAATTGGTTGTATTTTTTTTAAATCTACCATGACATCTAATATTTTAAAATTATACGCTAGAAAATCTCCGTGAAGTTATTAAAAATTACCGTTTAATGGATCATTTGATCGCTTTGCAACGTGAATATTTAAAAAGATATGAATGCGGTAAAAGATATAAATTTTAAATATGCATGGATGGATATAAATAAAAATAATTACAATCCCACTTTCTCTCAGGACATAAAGGAAAATATATAAAAGTATCTTTATTCTGGAAGTATACCATTTAAATTATACAGGCTAAACGTTTAAAGCTTGGGTAAGGAAAATAATGCATTTTATTTTGTAAAGCAAGGAGGATAAAGTGGCTCTTTCAAGAAATTTAAAATTCTACTAACTAAATCATGTTCTATAGAAACATGGTTTAAAATTGTACCTATTTTTAGGATGCCGCGCTTAAATGTAAAAACGAAACCATTATAAGATAACTCCTGTGTCTGTCTGTCACGGCCATTTTACATCTAAACTTTGGAACTTGGATAGTTCAAATTGGTGGGACTACAAATATTTACAGATTATTAAACATTTAATATATATATATATATAAGAAAAATGTAGAGGGGATAATTAAGTTACTTGGAAAAAAAATATTTCCTTTTTATATCGTGTGAAAGCTTTCGTAACGTTGAACTCAAAAATACACTTCTTTTAATTATTGATACTATATTTTCAGAGATATAATCGAAAATAAAATGGAAAAATATTCCCCCCCATCTATTTCTGAATCTACTGAAGCTAAATTTGTGAAAAAAAAATTGAGATACTATGCGCTAATTTAAAAATTTCTGAAAAACTATAGCGAATACCCTAACTCACATAGCTTTTTAGAAAAGCCCATTTTTCTGTTATTCACAAATTTCGATTCAGCAAAAGTATTAAGGAGCGCTGGGTGTACCTATCGTGACAAAAGTAAAAGAACGTTGTTGGTAATGATTCCCCCCCCCCCCCAAAAAAAATCGTTGCGTAATTAGCCGAGATATTAGCAGTTAAAGACACAGACGGTTTGGACATACATAATGACAGGAGCGGTGTACTCTATGTACCATCGGATTGTAAAGTATAGATAGCAACATTTAATGATATAGTTATGCAATGCAATGCCTAATAGTAGTTTAAAAGTAATAAACATCAAATTTTTAAAAACAGATTAATTCAATTAAAACTAATCCATAAATACTATGGGATTTTCGTCTAGTTGTCATTGAGTGGATCGCTTAATACTGCTCCCGTGGAAATACTGGAAAAATACGGAAAATACTGGAAAAATACGACACTGTCAAAAGAGCGTTGCAAAATTGCGACCTCCTTTCGCAGCACGCTTAACGCAATTCCAAGTTTAAACTTTGGACAAGGGTTTTGTTTTAGCTACACTGTAAAAAGAAAAGAATATTACTACGCTGAATTTATTTTATGAAATGCAAAGTAAAGTTTAATTATGTACTACACTTATTGTCAGTACCGAATAACGTTCATAGAAAACAGATTAGGATTCGATTTAAAAATTGATTATAAAGAATAGCAATATTTGATATTATTTACGCTTCATATCTTTAGACTTTTAGGATATTTGGCCATTCATACTTTTCTAGTATGTATAGCTATACCTTTGCTTACGTTGTATATTTTTGTACAAAGTCTTATTATTCTTTTAGCAACGATTTTTTTAAATAATACATTTAATAATTCATATATTTATTGTACAGAATCCTCTGAGCTCGAGTAAAATTCGCACTTGATTATTTATTTCTAATACTATAAGAAATTTTTGTTATTTTTGTTCTTTAATAATGTACTTTCACAAACATCCCAAAAGTGATAAGAGCAATATTTCTGATTGCATAGTTTTCAATAATTAGGGTTACATATCTATTTGTATATCCCTTTTATACATTTTTTAAAACCCTTTTTAACATTTTATATTCCAAATGACTTATTTCTTAATCTGACTGGCATTCTTTCCTACTTATATTTGTATGCCTGTATACAGGATTTTCTCGAATTCATGGGCTAAAATGTAAGGAGAGGTAAAGGACACAAAGAAAAAAATTTGGTAAGCAATGAAAGGTTGGAAGTGAAAAGTTTTACGAAAATCTAAAAATTCGGAAACGAGCGTTTTATTGCCAAAACAATTACAGTAAGTGCTCAAATGTGCCACAGACAGCGCCTAGAAAGTGACTGGCGTACCTTTTTGCAACTTCAAACAATTTCATGAACACTTCTCTCTTAAAACCTCAGCCAAGAAATAACTCAAGTTGAGCTGAAATTCACTGATATCGCGATTTAAAAGAGTTTCTCATAAAGAGTTGAAACAATTCAAGGGAACGAGCTGTTTTTAAGCAATTTAAATCAAGATAAATAATTTAAATAAGCAATTTAAATCAAAATGTGTGAAACGTTTGAAAAACAATTCATTCACGATCTAATAAATTACAGCTCTTTCCTAAGAAGTCAAATCCACTCTTTTGTTTTAAGTGTGTTGTATTTTCAGTTTCAGGGCAGCTCGGGAGGCCTACAAATATGGATTTAGCTCACGACTGAAAGTCCTTTCATGAGGTCCTCATAAGAGTCAGCTGGTGTCTAGCACATGAGACATCTAGAATCTTCGAAAGGGTACGCCAATCACTTGCTAGATGCTGCTTAGTATGTATCGAGGTTGGTAGTGACACTAATTTGAGCACTTATTGTAACTGTAATTTTAATAAAATACTTGTTTTCATTTTCACAGCGATTTTTATTTTTCACCAAAACTTTTTATTTCCGACTCCACATTTCTATATCAAAATTACTTCTTTATCCGTACTGTATGTATGGTAGCCGGTCACTCCATCTCTTTATTTAATCATTTAAGACACTGCACAAGTAAGCGAATATACACGCAAGCTAATATTAACACTAGAACCGCAGGAAAATTCATTCAAGTTTTATAAAAATATTTTTCACCGGAATTTTCATTAAAAATTCTTTAAGGTATTTAATGAAAATATTTTTGCTCGGCATATTTTTAGTTTATTTTATTAAGAATTTTCTGGTTCGAATCGACATCGCTTCAAATGATGCGGGTCAAAGTGACCCGTCGCCGCGGTTCTAGTGTTAAACCAAAGGCAACGGTCTTATAAATTTTCTCATTTATGTTTTAATATTTAAAAAAAAAAAAATTAGGGTTTATGGGGTCTACCTGCTTTACAATTTTTTGATTTCGCTTGCAGATGTTTACATTTTAAATTTCGGAACCGGTTCTAAAATTTAAATTTTAGATACCCGGTTGGACACTGACTTCAGATATCCTATTAAAAAAAGAAAAATAATAAACATTTAATGATGTTGAAATGCAAACGCGAAATATTAAAGAAAATATACTCCGTGATTGGTGTATTATTAGACTACGCGGGCTTTCGTGTAACTTGCATAGAATCATATTTGCCTTTCTATCTATTAAGTAGATTTCGCGAGCAATAATACCTATATAATTCTCCCCTTTGTTAGAATTTTTGAAAAGAATTTACAGATCTATACCCACCATGACCTCTAGAATTCAAAATCACACACAGCTGAAAACTATCTATCTATATCACTTTTTTATGGACATGATAACTTCTATAATTCTGCTCAAATTTCTTTCAAACTGATGTATAGAATCAAGAGGCAGAAAATCTGAGTTAAGTTCGTTAATGGGCAAAATCGAAGTAAGTGGGTGGAAATAGGAAAATATTTTGTAAAAAAAAAAAAAAAAAAAAAAAAAAAAAAAAAAAAACTCATAGCTTTTTAACTATAATGCATGTATAATCAGTTTAAAGTTATTATTACTTCTAAAGAAAAGTGCCAAAAATTTACGCATAGAAGATCTTTGATAAAATTACAAATGGAATGAAGAGGTAAAAAAACTAGCGTTTTAGGGAGAAAAAATTCATAACTTCCTAAATTCATAAAATAGCAAATCCATATGAATTTATTATAAATCTTCTTAATATCATCTACAACTTTTACATTCACGAGTTTTTGATAGGACCAATTCTTACAGAAAAAACAAATTAAAAATACGTTGTGCTTGAAGGAAAATACATCGTATTTAGGGTGTACTTCAATCCAAACAGCTTATTTTCTGACTCATTTTTAAATTCATTTTTGCTCTCAAACGCATCCAATTGGCAGGTCCTTTTATTCAGAAGCTATATAATGTGCCGATACTGGTAAAATATATTTCAAAAAATGATGCTAAAGTGGACATTTTGAACCGAATATCCCGAAACTATAGAGTGGGAAAAGAAAAATATGGCCGTTCTGAGAAAATAACTGCTTATAAATCAAGTTCTAATTAATTAAACGAAAAATTAAAACAACAGATTGCTTATAAATCTCTTCAAAAATAGCATAAGCAAGTTTCCTTTTTTTTTTCTTTTAAAAATGAATTTGAAAATGCGTCTCAAAAATTCAAATTATTGAGCGTGGAAAAATAATATTTTGAATACCACTTAACAATGATTCGGATGAAATTAGTTCTTATATAAAAAAGAAATTGAAAACCCGTCGAATGTGGCTAGATAAAACTATTAAACGTGGTTTATCTCTAATGGTGATTAACTTTTTTCTCGGGGAAGTTAGTACTTAACTTCGAAGTCTACCTGCGCCAGTAGGCCGAGTCGCAAGGAATTTTTTTCAATTTGAACAGATACATATAACATGGGTCTTATTCCAACCTGCTCGGAATTGATTACCAAGAATAGACGCGAAAAATAAATACATTTTACTTATTTTTAAATCATAAAAAAGAGGAAAATTACTGTGATGATATTGTAATTTTGAATACAGCGATACATTTTTAGAGAATCCGAACCGTGCAAACGTGTTTAAATGTTTCACGCATGTTGAACATTAAGACAGTTTTCAGATTTGGTAAATTATCTCCAACACTACTCGATATATTTTAATGAAATTAGGTATGTATTTAGGTGGATATAACGCAAAAAATAACGACTCAACTATTATAATATACATGCATTATCGTGTGTAAGACACATAAGTGACGAAAGGTATAAAACAGAGCTCACAATATTGAATAAAGAATAGATTAATAGTGGTTATATACCCTCTTATAGCTATACCGCTCTTACAATGGGAGTTCTTGCTGTAAAATGGACAGTTTATGGGTCTCTGTAGCAGTCGATCCTACTCCTCCGACAACGCTGTTTCTAGCCCTGGGCTGTTCTAGGTGTTGAAAAGCGAATTGCAGTTGCCCTTCCCATAGGATCCCAAATATGCTACATAGGGTTTAGGTATAGAGATATGGCTACACAGTCAATCCGGCGAATAACCTCTCTCTTTCCGAAATTCATCGGCCAGATAACCTCTATCTGGGCACCCGTTGTAGTCCATTAAATAAAAAAATAAGGGCCAATCTCACCCACGAAAAAGAAAACACAAGACTCCTAGATTCCATCCCTATAATTCAGACAAGTCACAGAGGCTCTGCTAAACACATGGAGGAGTGAACGCCCATACAGTATGATATCTCTCCGGACAATTAAGCCTCCTCTGCCATAGTGGTCTGTTTCTTGGACGTTGAAGGGCTAGTATTGGGTCCCTTGTTCTTTTCTCATGAAAGTACGTCGATAATCAGTGTTTAGGCTGAACTGATACACATCAGCGAATAGAACGGTCCTCATTCATCCTTGATCCAATGTCAATGATCTCTGCAGCATGTTAAACGGACTTTCCTTTGTAAAGAATTTTTAAATACAGGGTGTCAACTCCGAAAGGTGTTCAATGGCTTTTCCATAAACCATTTGCCACATAGTTTCAATTACAAAAATATTTTAAATGAGGTAAATGTGGTTATTAAAAGCTACTTGGGTTAATAAAACATTTCTTAAAAAGTTACAAAATTAAAAAAAAATTATACGGTCCCCAGTTCTGAAGACGGTAGTCAAAATTGATTCAGCCAAAACATCTCGAGAAATTACAAATGAACGTTAACTATTCCATTATTTTTCGCCGTTTAGAGCATTTTGGTAAGACGAAGAAATTCAATAAGTAGGTGCCGCACGAGTTGAACGATAACTCATGTCGTAAAATCTCTCGTTGACTCTCCAAAATATACACGCGTTGGCTTACGAAACATTAGCTCGCCCATCGTACACACCGGACGTCTCTCCAACCAACTATCACTTCACAAACACCCAAAAAACTTCTTGAAGGAAAAAAATTTCGTCAATCAAGATGATGTCGGACATGCCTTCAGAGAGTTTGTCGAATCAAGTACCGTAATTTCGGGTGTATAAGCCGCAGATCAAACAATTCTTTTTCGACCCAGAATTTTTTAAGAAACAAATATAACTAGTTAGATCGCCGTAAATATTTGTCTTCAATCACTAAATAAGATTTCTGGGTCCAAAAAGAATTGTTTGATCCGCGGCTTATACACCCGAAATTACGGTAGCTAATATTTTATTTCATAGGAATCACTAAACTCTTTTTTTTTCTTTTTAACATTAGAAACGCGGGAAAATTCATTCAAATTTTAGAAAAATATTTCTCACCGGGATTTTTATTTAAACCTTTTAAATTTATTTATTGAAATTATTTTTGCTCAACAAACATTTATCTTATTTCAAAAAGGATTTTCTGGTTCGAATCAACATCTCTCCTTATGATACGGGTCAAAATGACCCGTCACCGCGGTTCTAGTGTTAGGATGCATTGATTGTAATGGCTCTTACTTTGATTTGATATATTTTATTTGAAAAAAGCCACTACGTTTTAAGTTTCATTTAAAAAATCATGTGTTATTTTTGCACGAAACATTTTACACATATAGAGACATTACTTTTGCATCATCGTTATACCTGTTGTAATGTAAAAAATTCCTCATTTATTTTTTTAGAGTTTGAAAGTTTCGTAGATAGGATTTTTCAACTATATGTTTATGCATAAAAAAATGTAGAAAAAAATTATCAGGATAAAATATAAATTAAATCATTATGAGATTCAATTTTCTTTATAGGATACAATTAAATTTTGATTCTTAGAGATATTTGTGTCATAAAAGCCCTTTCTATTGCAGAGAAAAATGAAATAATCGAAGCAAATTTGTTATTTTTCAAAAAAATTAATACTTCTGGATGTCGATAAAGCATAATTATTAAAAATATTATTAGAAATGTTTTTCTCATAAAAAGTAATTACGATAAAATTATGAAGGACTATAATAATTCGATAATGTCTAATAAATAGCTTTATATTCAATAAAAAAGTACTTTCTAAATACATTTATGTTTCTCCGAGAACTTTTTGTTTCAATTAATCATGAAATACAACTATCCAGAGTCAAACTCTTATTTTAATTTATTCGAATTTTCTTGAGAAATGTTTTTTCTAAGTCCTTTAAAATATCATTAACTTTCCTTAAAAAGTGATTTAGGGCAATGTCTACATTTTTACACCATAGAAAAAACCACAGTTCTGTTTGGACATTTTAAACTGACTTGATAAATTTTATGTAAATAATTGTCTTTGGTCTGAAAATAGAGGTTAAAACAGTTTGCGCCAAAATAAATAAATGTTCATTTTAATCATGATAAAACCACCATACTTGTTTGAAGAGCTTAAAAAAACAGAATGATTAGGAAAAAATTCTATGCAAAGTTCTTTTTTTATGAATTTATTCTTGCTTAATTAACTGATGTATACATTAAATTATTTATGCATGAATATTCAGTGTCTACAGAGAATTTTTTTTATGGTTTCATCCGTGTAAACAATAAAATGCTAGAAAAAAACTAGAATAAGCTTTCATAAAAACATTTTATATTTTCATAACTAAACTAAATCTAAATTTTCTTTCAACTTAAAAAAGACGAAGAAAATTTTTCACTTTTTGTATAAAAGTAACTATCCGCATGTGAGTATTTTGCATTTTGATTTCTAAAAAAGTAAATGATATTGTGTTATTAGCAACGTAACAATTAATTTGTAATCATCATTATAAGTAATACAAAATATACAATGAGATAGACCGTAAGCCAGTATTCTGTAAAAGTAACGCAGCCAGAATTTTCAATGGAAGAAGTTAAAAGTTATGTCAAATGGGCAATTTTCTGTTTTGTATGTGTAAGATTTTTAACACGGGAGGCTTAAAAAACCCACGGTGTGTACTGTTTTTACAAATGTCAGCACTATTTTTATAAAAGTAATCTATATAGCAGGAAATTTAAGAATTGTCTTTAACCCTTTAACGTTCATTGGTTTCGCCACGAAACCACAAAATTTTAATTCCGATATGCAACACTGACACCGGTATTTTTACCTAAAAATATCCCTTTTATTATGTATGTGAAAAATAACGTTTTCTTATTTAGAAATATATTTGTTCTTAATTACCGGTGTCAATCATTTATTTCGACATCTTAGCAATGAAAATGCTTTGATCGTTAAAGGGTTAAATGAATAGAAGGACGATTATTATTTCCATTTACTGTTGATCAACTAAAAACCGTTTATATGATAGGTCTGCGATATCTCTCCCGGGTTATTTTCTTTCCGAATTAATTAAATTCTCCCGGGTTAATTATTTTCATTTTTCTTTAAAGGTCGACCTAATGTTTGGTACTATGATGTATTTCCGTGAAAATACAATATTCTGCAATAAATAAATAAATAAAGTAATAAAATTTTCCTCCTTCTTCCCGTCCGAGGACAAAAAAGTTAGTCCATTACAAATACATAAATGTTATCACATATATGAACCATCGTCCTCTGAATACTAAACCTGAGCGCTGACAGAAAATGGATTTTTTCAGAGCTTGTATGATTCCTCGAATTTTGGCAACAAGTTTTAAAAGTCTTTTCCTTTTTATTTTGATATTAAAGAATTCAAAGAAATATTTTTTTTAAATATTGGCGACAAAATTTAGGGCACCGTATATACGTTAAAAAATATACCTTCGGCAGCCGATATTTTTGTGTCAGCGCTCAGGCTTAATATTAACACTAGAACCGCGGGAAATTTTACCCAAGTTTTATAAAAATAATTCACTTCAGAATTTTTATTTAAGTCTATTTAACTTATTTATTTTAAGTAATTTTTCTGCAGCTTATTTGTAAATTATTTTAGGAAGACTTATCTGGTTCGAATCGATATCTTTTCACTGAGTATGGGTCAAAATGGCCCGTTTCCGCGGTTCTAGTGTTAAGTGGATGGTGATTTGAACATGTAAATGTCTTTCATTGCTTCAGAAATACACACTTGCTACAGTTGACTGTTTTTTAATTGTATATCGCACCATTTTTTTAAACAAAATTTTTTTGCATCCATCTACAGGAGAAATAATGCCACAAAAATTATTTTCTTAAAACAATGGTGCAATTAACACTAGAACGCCCGGAAGGAGTTGATTCGACTTCAGCCATATGATTAAATGTCAATTAGAGCCAAAAGTAATTTAACAAAATAAGTAAAATATATATCTTGCTGATTACGTTTAATAAATCAGTTAAATAATTTTAAATACAAATTTTAGTAAGAAATATTATTATGAAACTTGAGTAAAATTTCCGGGCTTTCTAATGTTATGTGTCCTGCACCGTCCAGAAACCATGGAACTATATAGTGAAGTTTCAACTGTAAGTGCTTTCGCAGAAGGTTCATTACAACAGCAGCAAACTGTCACCAGTAAATTTATGCAGAAAATTTCTTTTTATTTAAACGCCTCATTAATGGAAAATTACAATAAAAAATAATGGCAAAAATCAATATCCATTCTTACTAGTAAGAATGATGGCGGCAATAGTTCCGCCACATTATGACAACCAAGACAACTTCGTTTCAATGTCAGTAAAAAGATTATATCTGGGCAAACTGATACAAGTAAAAATATATAGATTTTTTTAATCATATTTGTGAGAGAAATTTTCTATCAATAAGGCTCTAGAATAAGATGAAATGTTTTATTTAAACTTTCTGGTGGGAGTTTTCATATGTGGTAATCATAAACTTTGGATTCGATTTAAAAAAAAAACAGCAGCCATCTTATGACAACCTCCCCAGCTACTTCACTCGCAACTGATAGACAATGCACTATATGTCCCTTCCTTTTTATTTATAACTCCTTTTCAGAAAACGACTTTTTTAGTTAATAGCTTATATCAAAATTTGATTATCAAGAAACTTTTAAAAAGAAGCGCCAATCAAAAATTCCGTTTAGAATGGAAATTATATTTAATACAGTTTCCAATTTCTTCATATTATTAAGGTGTAATTGAACCTTTAAAGCGATTTTTCAAGAAAAAGTGATTTTGGTCATTGCGTGCATGAGTTCTAGGAAATAGTCGGATAGAATTTTATATAATTGTAACTGAAGTTATAAATCTTTTAGTCGCTAAAAAGACTTATTATTATGTCGATTAAGTAAGACATTTAGAAATTATAATATTCTTTACGTAAAACAAAACACTAAATGTTTAAATTTTTTATTAAATTTTTGTTTTCTTAAAAAAAATAATTATTATACCTTTTACCAGTGTAGGCCCTTTTATACATTATATCTGTACACGATAAAAAATTTTAAGCCCACTGGGAAAATTCAGCTATGAGAAATTTTGCGTTCAAGCCATATACGGTAAAGACATTTATTAAAAAACATTAAATTTTACATGAAGTTAAAAAGTGTTATATGCATCTATTAGACCTTTTTTCAGAATATCAATTGTTAATCTATATCTCCTTTAATATGTGTATAAAATTGCATATCTAAAAGCTAATGAAATCTGTATTTATTGCAATTCATATTAGGGTCACATTTTTATGTAAATTGTCAGCTTCAAAGGTATCTGACTCCTTAAGAGCCCACAATAGTCACAGAAAAATTACTCAAAAAGACCCGGATGACCATGTAAAGTCTATGGGAGCGTTCTTTTCTAATATCTCGCTCAAATTTTAATATTTTTGCACAAGATAGCTGAGGGCAATCGACAACCGGGCTCGTTTTTACTTTTTCGATTTTGGTTATATATTTTTTATATTACGATAGTTTCAGTTTCAGAACCGGTTTAAACCGGTTTCGAAAGTTAAAGTAATTTTTTTAAAGAAAATCTGACACAAAAATTGAAAAAGTAAAAACTAGCCCGGTTGTGGATTGACCTCAGCTATCTTGTGCAAAAACATCATGCAAAAATATTAAAATTTGAGCGAGATATTAGAAAAGAACGCTCCCATAGACTTTACATGGTCATCCGGGTCTTTTTGTGTACTTTTTCTGTGACTATTGTGGGCTCTTAAGAGCACACACTAGTCACGCGGTAAATGCCGAACGCTAATGATAAGTCTATGGGCGCAATCTTTTCAAATATCTCGCTGAAATTTTAATATTTTTGCATGATTTTTTTGCACAAGATAGCTGAGGACGATCCACAACCGGCCTAGTTTTTACTTTTTCAGTTTTGGTTTCAGATGTTCTTGGGACAGAGCTATCGTAAAAATCACGAATAATGCACCATAGCAGCGCCACCAATTGAGCGGTTTACACCAAAACAAAATTATCACTATTTTATGTCAAGTACTAACTAAATCTAAAGTTTTATGAAAATCTATGCATTGGTTGTTGAGCTATGGCAATTGTGGAAATTGTAAATAATGCTGCATAGCAGCGCCAGATGTTGAGCGATCTAGTCCCAAAAACTAATCAGTTTTAGTTTATATCAAGATCTAACACAATCTGAAATTTTATGAAATTCTGTGCTTTCTCTATCTATTTTTACTTTCTTCTATCTTTACAGGAAGAAATTATTGGATATGTGCAGAAGTTCGACTTCCGGTTCTCTATGGATTTTTATGTTTTAAAAAGTTCTGAACACGATTTGATAGTTTTTAGAAAATGTCTGTTTGTGAGTCTGTCTGTCACTCTGTCTCTCTGTGTGTGACAAAAATTTTGTGGGAGCTTTATCTCGAGAACTATTACAGGAAATTTGAGAAGACTTTAGATTGAGTTATATCATAATATAAACTGAAGTTGATTACTCTTTTGGTGCATATCGCTCGACAGGTGGTGCTACTATGCTGCATTTCTCACAATATCCACAATACCTCTATCTCAAGAACTAATGAATGGATTCTCACAAAACTTTAGATTCAGTTAGTGATTAATATAGTTTGATGCTGATTATATTTTTGAAATCGACTACTTTTGAAAACTACTTGATGTGACGTTGCTAAGCTGCATTATTAATGCAGCATAGCAATGCAGCATAGCACTATGCTGCATTATTAATGCAATAGCTGTATCTCAGAACTAATACACGAATTTTCATCAAACTTCAGATTCAGCTAGTCCTAGATACGGATTATTGTTGTTTAGTTTTTAATGCAAATCGCCCCTCACGTGACGCTGCTACGCTGTATTTTGCAGGATTTCGTAATAGCTTTATCTCATGAACTAATGCACAGATTTTCACCAAACTTCATATTCAGTTATTACCTGATAAAAATAATCATGATTAGTTGTGTACAACACCAAACAGTGGCTCTGGTATGCAGAATTTTTTTAGATTTCCTCAATCGATCTATCTCAGAAACTAATGCACGGAATTTCATCAAACTTAAAATTCAGTGAGATTTTGACATAAATTGTCGCTGACTAGATTTTGGTGTAAATCACCTAACCAGTGACATTGCTATGCTGCATTTTTCAGCGAGTATTAAAATGTATGAGATAGAAGAAAATTTTGGAATTGCCACAACTGACTTGTTCGTAATTACATCTGAACAGCTACTAAATTGATCTAAATTACTGAGTTACTCTAAAGCATTTTTTTGTTTAAAAAGGTACACATATAATTAATTGTTTGTTTTCAGAAATACGAAAAGAAGTCAGATAATGTTTGTTCTATGAGTGATAAATTTTTAAAGTTTATTTTAATTACAAAATATTATTTCAAACATAAGAAAATTATATTTATTGAAATGCACCACACATTGTTGCAAATTTAAACTGATGGACAGAACATCAGTTTTTTTTGTTTTGAGGTGGAAGCGTTTATACACCCCCTCACACACACAAATCCGATGCATTTCGTTCAATGAAAATGATACTTGGTATCAATATGATGATTAATATTTGATATCGATATTTTATCTCATAAAATATCAATATTTATCAAATGATTATAGGGGAAATATATTTTCAGATAGGTTACTAAATCTGTGGGGGGGGGGGGGAAATCTTATTAAAAGGCCTGTTTCGAATTCTTATCCATATATGCCCTTTATTAACTGCATATACTTTAGTTAACTACATACATTTTCTTACTTTTTTAGTCTGCATACAAATTGTTAGTACATATAATAAGTAAACAATAAACCTATGTCTTATTTTTGGCCGGCTCAAAGTTAAAATGAAATCTGAAAATGGGACAAAAGTGTAGATTCTTCTTATTTTACATTTTATTAAATATTAGTGAATAAATAATCACAAAATATTAACACATTTACAGTATTTAGATAACAATATGTCTGATAAATGAGTACATTGTTACTTACTAAAATTTTTTTATTTGATTACAATAACTTAAAAGCAGCATTCAAAATTAACTTGAAAACAGCAAATCAACATAAAAAGTGGATGATACCATTAAATATGTATAATGTTACTAATTCATTTTTTAAAATAAAGGGTAGAAAATCTAGTTTAGAACCTTGCCAATAGAGTTCAACATTGGAAATTATCCAGTCTTTCCGTGTCCGTTTTTTAATGCCGCTATTTAACCACTGTTAAAAACTATAACAGACACATAAAGCTTAAGAATGTAAATTCATTAATAGTTTCATGCATTAGTTTTTCTTTTTTTTTAAGATTTGTGTTTGATTTTGTAGCATTATGATGAAACAATTCGTATTTAAAAATAGAGCGAGAATGTCAAACTCTATCAATAAATAAAGTTGAAATTTTATCGCATAAAACTACAAATATTTATATCGATGCATATAAAACCGGTGACTATTCTACATATCTTTTGCGATCGGAAATAAATCCCATAAAAGTAGAGAAAACTACAAAGTAGAAACCTGCATTTGACAGCAATGAAACCATTGTTCTCCGTGGTTTGACGATAAAAATCTTTTCAATTCTTTTTATACCAAGAAAGCTATGCATTCCTGAAAATACAATCAATATCAAATTTACTCTAAAAATTAAAGAAATATAAATCTTGAACTATCATAATAAAAATGGAATTTATTCTTCAATTTATGATTATTTAGATCTTAAAAATATCTTTTATTAAAAAAAAAAAAAAAAAAAAAAAAAAAAAACATGGTTATTGTAAATGATTTTAAAAGATGAAAAATGCAAAAATCTTTAAAAAACGAACGATCAAAGTAAGGTTTTTAAGATTTAAAGAAACTAAATAAAGATATACTCTACGTTAGCATGCTTTTCATTAGATTCATTACGATATAAAAGAGCTAGGTTTTTATAAATGCATGGATATTTAAAATTTCTCAAAATAGTATTAGCATAGATTTTTTGAAAGAAAATTATTACAATATGAGAAATAAGGGTAAAATTTTTTGCTTTATTTTATTTCCTTATAACCTTTAACATTGTACTGTCAGAAAAATTCGTTTGTATCCATTAAGTTATTCTTTGTTTTTAACAAATAATTTACGTACTCCCAGAAAAGATGCTTTAACTGTGAATTCTTCCCAAATGTCTGTAAAAGAGAAAGAAATTTCATTTAATTCTAGCATGAATACATAATGGATCTAGTAATAAAAGATAAAGTATATAAATTTTCATAAAAGCCGAATATGGCAACAATCGGATTGTTAGATGGATTTGATCACATGTCCCATGTTTTCACATCTTGAAAATCTTACACAGTAAAAAAAACTGTAAAGTTACTAAACGTTTTTTAGGAAATTGGGATTCCTAGAAATGTTTATGTAACGGTTACAGGAAAAATTCATGTAATCGATTCCGTTAACATGATTTTTTTCTGTACCGTTACATAAAAAGTTCTAGGAATCCTAGTTTCCTAGAAAAGGATTTGGTTACTTTACAATTTTTTTTCTTTTACAGTGTATGGTATGATTTCGATTGATGTGGAAAATCACTTCATAATGTTACATTCGAAAAAAAAAATATCGTACACAATTTTTCACACCAGTGTATTAAAATCCGAATTCATTTTTAGAATAGAGGCCCAAAAAATCCATAAATTAAAATTTCTAATTTATTTAAAAAAATTAAACCAACAATAAAGGAAAGAACTATTTTCGAATTTAAAAATTAAAAATAAGTAATTTTCCTATTCTTTAAAAGTTTTTAACAATTTGTTTTTAAAGTTATAAAAAAATTCCATTGAAATTATGTTTTAAATGAACACATTTAATATAAATATTTCAATAAAAATATTAAATCAGAAAAATAAAATCTGTGTTACTCGAAACTATTTCTCGCAAAAAAATGTACTAAACATATTTTACATACAGTAATTTACATAAAAATATTTATAGTTAATATCTTTATCCTATTTTAATACTCCATCCACAATTTCCTTAAAGGCGAAATTTCCCCGAAACTAATATGAAACTATTAAGAATGAGTAACTGACATATCTCTAAAATAGTGAAGCTTCAATTGTGACATTAAAATTGTGGAAGTTATTACTTGAGGGACAAAGTACCACCAGTAAATTTACGCAGAAATTTTCTGTTTATTCAAACGCTTTATTAATGAGGAAACTCATTCAAAAATAAAGATAAAAACTGATATTTTTTTTTACTGGTAGAAGTTTACTTTAGTGGTAGTAGTTCCGCCATATTGTGACAACCAAGACAACTTCCAGCCAGTGTCAATAAAATAGTTGGTCAAAATCATACCACTGAAAAACAATAGAAAATTTCGACCTCATTTCTAAGAGAAAATTAAAACGATAAGGCGCTTAAATAAAATAAAATTTTCTATTTAAATTTACTGGTGGGAGTTTTCACTGCCGATAATCAGAAATTGTGAATATGATTAAAAAAACTAACAGCCATTTTGTGACAACCTCCTCAATTACTTCACTTGCGAGTACTAGGCAATAGATTATATGTCTCATCCTCTTTCTGCATAACTCCATGGAAATTAACTTCAAAATTCAAAGCTTTTTAAAGAGATTAATCAAGCCGTATCCATTTGAGATTTGTTTATTTGTTTGTTTATTGAACAACATACATCTGATTTGTGTGCTCGACATGAAGCCTGCTTATAAGCCATCGTCAATATACAGGGACGAGATAGCACACAAGGAAATATCACGACACAAGAGAAGTACAACCAGGAGCTCCACACAAAGAGTGTGTGCAATGGAGCCAGTGGGATTCGAACCCACAACCTCACGATCAGCGGCGTGATGTCTTAACCACTCAGCCACGGAGGCCCTCCATTTGAGATAAACATACTTACTTCAAACTGTTTTCCTTCTGTTAAACTGTAGCCGAATGGTTAGAGTACTGTTATTAGAGTAATGTAATTGTGGCTGGTTTGGTCCGAAGGTCAGCAAAATTTACTTTATCCCTATTTTTTTTAGCTGATATATATTTTACCAATTATAACGAAATAAAAAAGAAACGAATATTCATCTATTAATGAAAAAATCCTAGTTGCACTGTTGAAAGGAAAATTTTCGTGAATTTAAGAAAGCATTTCTGAGAATGTGCATAAATTTATTTAAATTTTCAGTGAGTGTTGGTGAGCGAATATTACGACATACATGATATTGTTTTCAAATACCGAAAAAAAAACCTATCTCAAATCATGTATTTCTTTCGGAATAAAACTGTTTTCTCCGATCTTCATTGCAGATTTTTGCATCGCTCAGAAAATTTGAATCGCACATTGCTTTTCCAAGTACATATATTAATTAATTATTTAGCATTTTAATATGTTATTTCTGTAAAAAGCCATTTTTATATCTTACTCTGAATTACACTGGCCTCGAAAAGTTAAAGTACAACCGGTTTTTTGCGTCTAATTTGCAAATGAGTAAATATAGAAACAACAAATTTGGAGGAAATGTGAGCTAAACTGTTATTTATTAAATGCAACATAGAAATTTACTACGTTAAACAAAATACGTTACTATACTAATAGGGAAAGATGGGGATACTTGAGCCATTTTTTAAATTTTAATTTTTTTAAATTTTTTATAATTTCTTAGAACAAAATAAAATATTGAAAATGAAAATTTGATATTTTTTCTTTAATTGAAAACCACTTTCAATTAATTTTGAACTATTTTTCTATGTCTAATAAATTTTTACTTTTTCTTTTACATCGTGGCTCAAGTATCCCCATGGAGGGGATACTTGAGCCAGATATCACATTCGCACCAGTATTTTGCAAAGAAAAAAAACGATTTGCAATATACGCGAAAAAATGCATTAAATCTTTTTCAAATAAATTTGGTCGAATTTTCTGGTGTCGTTGTGACATTTCAGAATTAAAATTATGTGGTAGAAAATTCTACCAGCAGAGCTCAAAGGGTTAATCACCATACTTTCAAAATGATACCAAGGTATGTGATTTCTTTTTTACATGTTCAGAACTATAAATATGTTACCATGTTGCCAGTTTTAGAAAGAAAAATTGAACAACTGTAGAGATAATAGGGGTGGCTCAAGTATCCCCTATGCTCAAGTATCCCCACTCTCCCCTACTAATTACTATGTTAAATCACGTTAAGGGACAAACGACCCTTAAGCTTAAAAAAAAAAAAGATTTTTCACAAAAAAAATAAATCTGAATGTCTGAATATTTCTGCGCATTAAAAAAAAAATCATGAAAATATTCCAATTATTTCCAGAGATATGATACAAAACTATGGTGAATTCTAAGGTGAATTATTTAATAATTTAACTTTAAAGCCATTTATCTCAAAATGTGTTTTTTTCACCTTGCGCGCAGGATATCTCTGAAACTATTTAATATTTTTTTGTGAAATTTTCCCACATTGTGTAACATATTAGATCCTTCAAACTGAACCTAAATTTTTACATCCCCCACCCCCCTGCCCAGTTTTCATGCAGGTCATACTTCAGATTTTATTAAAAAATAATTGTTATTTTAAACTTTTTTTAAAAAAATATTTTTTGAGCTTAAATTTGAACAAATTTAGGTTCAGATTAAAGAAAAAGTATTGTAATATGTTATTACAGTTGATTTTTTGTATTACATTAGATATTTTGTTTGAAATCATGCGCGCAAGTGGTTGTATCAGTTTTTTTTTAAATACTTACTGTTTAAACCTTTACAAAAAATAAACTTTTTTTTCCTTTATAAGAATATAAAAAATATCTTTTAAGTTGTAAAGCTTCAATTTATAGCCATTAAAAAAATTATGGTCATAGAGCAAATACATTCTGAGAAATTAAATGTTAAACATGATGATTTTTCTTGCCTAATTTTCACTTTTAAAGGTCGTATGTCCCCTTAAACTTATAAATGTAATTGCAACAAAAAAGCGCTCACGGTGAAAATTCCATTCTTGGAGAAATCAGTGCATCGCAGTATTATGCAGTAAAATGTGACAGATACATTAAATAAAAAGAATATTGCCCAGTTAAACTGATGGCATTGAGTTCGCTTGCTACGCATACTAATTGTAAATTACAGCCTTATATTTTAAAGGGTTAATTGCGTTCGAAAAACAAACTAAGGGGGGGGGGACAGCTTCCTTCATTTCCCCGTTTTATACTTAATCATTAAACTCGTTAAGCTAATCAGGGATATGTTTCATCATATAAAAAATCTATGTCCAAAATTCAGAGCAAATCGAAAAATTGTTAATAAAAACTCATTTATATAATTTAAGAGGAGTTATCCCCGCTTTTATACTTAACTATTAAAACTCCATGTCTAAAATTTCAATAAAATTTGATAAATCTGCACGAAAAACCTATTTATCGAAAAAAAGAATGGGGAATCAGCCCCCGTCTCCCTCTTTATACTTATACAATGAACTCCTAAAACTAATCATGGCGGTGTCCTCATCAGAATGATCTTATGTATAAAATTTAAATGAAATCTGGTAAATTTTGCATGAAAAACCCATTTATATCAATCAAGGGGAGGGGCATTAGCCTCCCGTTCCTCCTCTTTATACCTATCTAATGAACACCCAATACTAGTGACGGAGGGGTCTCATCAGAATGATCCTATACCTAAATTTTGAACAAAAACTGATAATTCTGCATGAAAAACCCATTAAAATCAATTAAGGGGAGGGACATGAGCCCCCCTCTCCCCTCTTTATACTTAACCAATGAATACTTAATACTAATCATGGAGGCGCCTCATCAGAATGATCCTATATCTAAATTTTAAACGAAAACTGATAACTCTGCATGAAAAACCCATTTATATAAATTAATGGGGGGTGACATTAGCCCCCGTTCCCCCTCTTATACATATCGAATGAACTCCGAAAACTAATCAGTGAAGCGACTTATCAGAATATATATTCATCTAAAATTTCAAGAGAATCGGATATTTTTATCGGGAATTATCGCGTTACGGTTTACGGTTATATCTTGGTTTACAATGAAAACCAATGGAAGAAATTCGACGTTTTTCGTGGTTTCCCAAACTTTTATTTTCTGGAAAAAACAAGTTTTGAAACCCCAGATTCTGAGTTTTCTCAATTGAATCTCACTTAAAAGATTTCAAATGTTGTTTAATACTGGAATTCTGCTTTATCGCTAAAATTAGCTCTTTCAAATCCCGAATTTCTTTAATCCCTTAATTCCCTCTCCTTTCATATTCACGGGCTTCGATCTTCATGGCTTTTATTCAGAATTGTTTGATTCCCACCATTTTTATAAAATCGTGTATTTGTCTTTATTCTGATATCATTTTACTTGTCATTAAATAAGGCGAATATTTCTTTTTCAAGAAAGGGGCGGCACTTGTAAATCTGAATTTCAAAAACGTAATTTAATGCGACCGTTAAGGGGTTAGTGAGAAAAACAATTTCAACTATTTCAATGTAAAAAATAATAATAATAATAATAATAATAAAACAACTCGAATGAGAAACGTCGAAAATTTCGGAAGAAAGAAAACAAGATTTTAGGTTGGTTGTTTGGTTGTGTTTATGACGGCAAATTATCATCATGAGATATATAATTTCTGAGGAGGGAGCGCCCTCCATGGGGGTCCTTCTAAAGGAACCTAATCCATATTTACACATGGAAATCTGAGGTTCGAAGAAAACCACAGGAAATTTAGAACATTTAGGCCGACGGGCGTGATTGTATTCGAATTCAGCACCTCCTGGCTATCAATTTCGAGAGAAGGCAAGATTTTAGGAAGATAAGCTGTTTCAATCTCGGTCCAATATTTAACTTTGTTTTCACCGAAAATGATTTTTTTCAGTTTTGTGCCAAAAACGTCAACTAAACCAAATATCCAGTCTAATTCTACATCTCTAATGTATTTTTTTGATTCAATGGTGACTCCATAAATCAAAAAATGTTTGCGGCAAACTTTGATTCAATACTTTGATCCCGCTATCCCTTTACTTATTTTATTCGAAGATAAAGTTCCTATATTTCCGCAATAAAATCCATACTTTTCTACCACCGGTGGAAAAGCTAGTTTTTTATAAACTGTTTCACAGCTGCAATAAAAGTACGAATCTCAGTACAGTTAAAGTAAAGGTATAAAAATAAATATTAAAATATATTAAATATTTTTAAAAATGCAGCTATCTTTCTATTTGTAATAAAATGGTTTATTTGTAATAAATTAACTCTTTACTTTGTCGTCTTCTAAATTCTCTACGAAATAAATAAAACGCTATAATCTCAAAAATTCAATAAGAAATACAATGAATTTATCTTAGGTTTCCTTTGCAACTAAATGCATATATATATATATATATATATATATATATATATATATATATATATATATATATATATATATATATATATATATATATATATATATATATATATATATATACCGGGTGGTTATAAATTAAGTATCCCTATTTGGAGCTGTCTGTAGATTGAAGGAATAACCCGAATGAAGCCAAAATTTGTACACATACTATTTGAGAAGGGGAAAAAGACTAGAACAAAAAAAAAAAAAAAAAAAAAAAAAAAAAAAAATTGCAAAAATCGCCGAAAGATGGCACTTTTGTGTCACCTGGTAACAATTGTTGATGACAACTAATTTTATACGGATGAAATTGGATTACGTTTCGTAGGACTTTTCGAACAGTAGCATATGGAATATCCAAACTTCGGGCAACTCTACGTGCACTAGGACCGTCTTCCGGAGTCCCTGATGGCTCTACAATCGCAGTAGCAATTTCTGTGGAGAGGTAATGGTTTCCTCCCTCTTCCACATTTTAAAGTAAACGATCCAGTCTCCTCGAATTATTTTACCATGCTTCTCACTGCAAACGATGTCAAAGGACATTTTCCTTAACACATTCCTTTCACACACCTAAATTCACGTAAAGCAGCTGCACTATTTGAACTGTTAACGTAGAATAGTTTTAAAATTAAAGCGCGATCTGGTAAACTGACAACCCTGTCGAGCAACATTAATGGCAGAAATGACCATGTTTTGATTTTACTAATGATTACAACGGCGTTTGCGCCGACTGGACCCGTGGCGCCATCTGTTGCCGATTATTTTAACTATCTTTTTTTATTATTCCATCCTTCTTCTCTCTTCTTGAATAGTATGTGTACCGATTTTCGTTTCATTTGGGCTATTCCTTCAAGCTGCAGACAGCTCCAAATAGGGATACTTATTTTATAATCACCCTGTATATATTAGTATTGCTCTGCTTTGAATTAAAAAAAACGCAAAGAATAAATATTTTAAATATAGACGATATTTTATACAGTTTTCTATCCATAACGTTTTTTGCACCTAATTAAACGTTCATAATGCGTACTAGATATATTTATATTAATTCCCCGCATGAAATACACATGCATTAGTGCCTTAAGGCTAGAGGGTAAATTTTGCATATTGTTTTGTTCTTTATCCGAACCGAAAACTTACGATGGATTTTTTTCTAATATAGAGGAACAAATAATTTTATAATTTTACCTGCATTTCATTTTCCTTTTTAAATTGTAAATTTATTATTACATCATTAAGAAAATCATTGCCCGCGTATATTAATTATCATCGAATTTAAAAATTTTACTTACTTCTTAACATAACTTCTCAGCTAACATTTATTTGAGTAATTGTACTACATATTGCATATCTTTTTCAAATTAGAAATCTATTAACCCGGAAGAACGCGCGCTTGGTCTAAGACAAAGAGTTATGTTTTACAATTGCCACTACTATTTTTTTAAAGTAATCTTCGAATTATTTAATAGCAGGTTTTGCAACAAATTGACTCTGATTAATACGTTGAGTGCCATGTGAATCATCGATGACTGACACTGAATTTTCTGTCTAGGCCGCGTCAGTCATCGGTAGCTGACAATAAAAAATATGACTATAATAATAAAAAATGGCAATTGCATGTATTACTCACGCTAAGATGGTTCCGTATAGTAAACATATGTATTATTAACCCCTTGGGGAGGAGCGGCTGGTATACGTTCCACTTAAAATTCTCAGAATCTTTCATTATTACCACCAGTTATTTTTTTTTGTAAAGTTTACCTCATTTAATTGGAGCATTCTCGTGATTTTAGTACAGAAAATTTTCTGTTTTGAAAAACCAGTAGTTAAAGATTAAAAAGTAAGCAAAGTGTTCTCATCGCAAAGAGTTAACTGTATTATTAAAGAAAATTGTTGATGAAAGAATAATAAAACTTTGTAAAAAACTATAGAAAGTAGGATTGGTTATAGCTGTATATACTGGAAAAATATGAAGGGATATGCCATAAAATTTCAAAGAGATATGAAGCCTAAATAATATCAAACATTGCTATTTTGTATAATTCATTTTTATTTTATCCTTATCCTTATCTATTTCTAAGGAACTTAACTCGGTACTGAGAATAAAATGTAGTATATTTTTGAACTTCATTCGGCATTTCATAAAACTAAATTCAGCATAGTAATAACCTTTTCTTTGATCCCGTGTAGCTAACACAAAATCCTTGTTCAATGTTTAAACTTGGCATTATGCTAAATGAGCTTGTGTAGAAAGGAGTTCGCAATTAATTTTTAAATACACAAGAGTCGTCATTAGAGATTCACTCAATACAAACTAGTCGTGAACACATAGTATTTATAAAGGGTTTGCATGCATAAGGAACTTTTTAAAAATTAGACATTTTAGTACCAAATATTTCGTAACGCAGTGGCCGCTATATCTGAAGTATTAAGGAACGCTCTGCATTATATAAGGCAAATAATACTTAAAAAATCCTAGTACTAAAATAGATAATTTTTTTAAAATTTCTTATGCGTTCAAACCATAATTTATGTGATTAATTCTAATTTAATTAGTATGTTTGCAACAGAATGAAGTTTATTACTTTTATACTGCTTCTAGGTATTGTATTACACAAATATGTAATTAAAAGTTATTATCTAGGCTTTAAAAGCCGATGGTATGCATTGTACGCCGTTCCTGTCATTATTTATGTCCAAACCATTGCTGTCTTTATGGGTTAATATCTCGGCTAATTATCGGCGAATATTTTCGAAAATCTTTATTGACAATGATTTTATACTTATGCTACGATATGTACCTCCAACATTCCTCAACATCTTTGCTCAATGCCCACAAATCGATATTTGTGACATAAAAAGTGCTTTTTTTTCAAAAACAGTGCGACCTAGAGTAATCACTATAGCTTTCCTGCAAGATTTAACGTAACATCATACAACCTCTAATTTTTTTATAGTTTTAGTTTCAGTAGATTCGGAATTAGATGGGGGGGGGGAGCATATTTGTGCACTATATTTTCGATGATATTTCCGAAAATATAATACCTAAATTTAAAAGAAATATATTTTTGAGCTCAGCGTAACGGAAGCTTTCACAAGATATCCCACACGATATACAAATAAAAGATTTTTTTTCTTCAAGTAACTTAATTAGCCTCCCCCCCTCCGAAATATATTTATAAATGTTTAATAATCTGTAAATATGTGGGTCAATAGTCTCTATTATTTCCCCCAATTTGAGCTTTCCACGTTTAATAGTTTTTGAGTAAAATTGCTGTGACAGACGGACAGACAAGACACGGGAGTGATATTATAATGGTACCGTTTTCACTTTATAATTAAGGAACCCTAATATACATTGTTTTAAATAGTTACTGAAAATGTATTTGAAAATATATATATTAGTTTTATATCATATTTTACACTGTTAGTCACAGGTGACTGACATGGTCAAAACGGAAAGTTCAGTGTCAGTCAACGTGGCATTCAACGTCTTAAATAGTGTAACAATTACTGTTTGCATTTTTTGGTGATAAAGTAAAAGCGATCCATACCCTGGGCTACTCGCACGTTCTCCAGGGTTAAATTAACGTACTTGAAAATAAAAAATTAAATAAAATATCTAATATAATTTTATCTTGGAAAATGTACCGTAAAATGGGGTGAATCGGAACACTTTTCAACTTTAACGTTAAAAAAAAAGCAACAACTGATTTTTTATTTCTTTTATTTTTTTACTAGAAACTTCGGTCTTGTTTTGTTCTTTACTTTTTAAGCAAAAACGTAACATTTGTTACTGTTTATATATATATTTTTCAAATTTTTAATGGTGTTCCGATTCACCCTGCAGATAGGGGTGAATCGGAACAAATGTTATAATCTTTATTTATTTTGAACCAAACTTTAATAGGGTTAATAAAAATAGGTAATAATGATAAGGCAGGAATAGGAACATGTAGTTACTATCAAACCAAGCTTTTATTTTATATACAAGTAAAGATATGCCTTTTTAAAAATTAGAAAACAAATTTGAACTAAAAAAGATAAAAATTATTCTAAGAAATTGTATTCGAATGCAGAAGTTGGAATTTAATACAAATTCAGCCCTGTTCTGTGTTATCCTTTACCAGTAGCCATTGGTTAAGTGAATCTATTGAGTAGCTCCAATCTCTGCCTGTATTAATACGATCTACTAGTACGCCCTCATCCCCAGCCCTGAGTAATGTTTGCATCCCTCTCTTTTTTAATTGTTTTTTTCATTTTGAGATGTTCGTGTAATGTTGTGGATGTCAGAAAATAATTCTGTGAAATTTTTTCTTAGTAATTTGCCATTTTAAATTATTTTATTGTGCGTTCCATGTCTGTTGGATCGGGCGCTGATTTTTTTGTTTAACTAAGTAATTTCTTGGCGCCTTTAAACTCTTCAAGTAATTAGAACAAACAAAATATTGTTACAATATACATTCATTCATATGTTTTCGGATATTACATGGAACCATTACTGTATAGAAAAATAAACCATGAGAGAAAATGTGTTCCGATTCATCCCGTAAATCTTGCACCTCTGATGTTACAAGCCATTTTTCACTTTTTCATTATTTAGTTTAGAAATACCGTAATTTCGAGTGTATAAGCCGCAGATCAAACAATTCTTTTTCGACCCAGAATTTTTTAAGAAACAAATATAACTAGTTAGATCGCCGTAAATATTTGTCTTTCATCACTAAATAAGATTTCTGGGTCCAAAAAGAATTGTTTGATACGCGGCTTATACACCCGAAATTACGGTAAGTAAAATTTAATACAGCATATCATTTACTGGTCTATCATTAATTAAAAATCCCTATTCTTAGATTTAGAATGCGAAAAATACTACAGTTACACACAAAGTTTTGAAGACGTTGAAAAAAAATAAGATTTTTGAGTATCCATTAGCAGATTTTTTTATATACACCAGTAGTGGTGCCAACATGACAAAACTGAATTTCCCATTACTTAACCTATTAGTGCCTAGCGTCCTATTTTTGAGACAGTTTTAAAATATTCGAGTAAGCGCATTTCACACCAGTAAAAAAAGAGGATAAATAAATACTTTCTTTCTCGAGACAAAGTCCTCGATAAATTAACGCATTAACGCCCAGCGTTCTCATTTGAGGACGGTTACAAAAACAGCAAGAAAGCGGTTTTCCCACCAGTAAAGAGGAAGAAAAAATATATACCTTCTTTCACGAGACAGAATCCTCGATAAATTTAGATAAAAATTAACTTGTTTTTAAAAGTGGTGGGAAATACAAAATTTAAATTTTAGCGAAGAAAATAATTCGGGTGTTAATGGGTTTAGATAAAAGTTATTCTTGCTTTAAAAGTAGTGGGAAAATGCAAAATTTGAATTTTAACGAAGAAAATAATTCAGGCATTAATGGGTTAATGTTATTACCGTCTTATAAACAAATTGGCAACTAAAAATATCATCATATATATTTATAATGAATTTATTTGTATGACTAGGAAGTTTTGTTCCTATTCACCCCGCTGTTCCTATTCACCCCATTTTACGGTACCTATAGTTAATAGCTTGTTTCATCTGAACTTTTCGTAGGCTTGTAGCACTATCTTACTGATATGGTTACACTTTAATAATTCACTGTTAGAAGAATTCGTCTTTATTCAAGTATGGCGATAGTAGTCTTCGATAGATGCAATCTTCGTGATTGTTAAACAAATAATTTTCGTACTATAACAGATTTTTTTTTAGTTGTCTGAAAAAGTGGGGGGGGGGGAATATTTTTTTCCTGTTACGCATGCGTATTGGCTGTATTAATATTCTGTATTAAGCTGAAATTTATTTTTAAAATGAAATACTAAACATTCAATAAATTAAAATTTCTGTTTTTTAAAAAAGTAAGAAACAAAACTAATACCTTCAGCTTTAATAAAGTAGGAATTTTCTCATTCATTTGAACTTATTCGCAATTTATATTTTAGAGTATTAAAAATTATATTCGCATGTAAAATACATTCTAAACATACACGTTTAATAATCATACAGTAGTTCAATCTTCTTTAATAAGTCTGTTTTATTGTAAAAAGCAAGCATTTCTTCTCGAATTTAATTAAAAAGATACTATTCACATTTTACACTTAACAATCAATTTGTGTCTTATTAACACATTGACGGACAATAAGAACAAGTTCCCAAAGTTTAATTCCCAAAGAGCACAGTGGCACCAGAATGTTTGTAAAAAAAACTTCTATTTATTAAATTCGTAAAATTTAGCTTTTTTCTTATTTATAAATACAATTATTTTCAAATCCCGGTGTCAATCATTAATTTCAACACTTAAAATTTTCGCTTTGACGGCTATAGACGCAAGTGTCCGTCAACGTGTTAAAAACAGGTCTAATATGTAATGATTTTTATTCACTGTTATTCTATAAGAGTTAAAACATCAACCATTATTTCATCAAAACGAAATGTCTTTGCAATACTGTTTACATTTCCAAACTTTTTGAACAAGAAATTTAACAGGTCTTACCTATATCTTATTTGAAGAAAACTTACATCATCTTTTTAAATTCTCTCTCTTCAAAGTACTCGCTGGCCGAGCTGTTAATGTGCTCGATCCAAAATGAGCAATCCCAGGTTCAAAACCAAGTGGATCCCCGATAGAACGAGAGACGAATTTTCAGAAAACTCAATTTTTCAAATTGATAAGATTTTCTGTCTTAGAATGGGAAAAAAGGAATGTGAATTTCTTCAATTCTCGGATATAAACCGCTAGCAGTTCTGCCAGGAATATTTCCGTGGATTAAAGAAAGTACAGTAGAACCCCGATAATCCGGATCGGTTTTTTCATTTTTTTTTCAACTTTGAGAAGCGACTGGCGAAAAAGTTTTTGTTTTATTATTCAGAATACGAAGCTGCAACAAGTTAATGTTAAAGAAATTAGCCAATCGCTTCTCAAACTTGAAAAAAAAGCGAAAAACCCGATCCGGATTATCGGGGTTCTATTGTACTTCTTATAGAGTATTATAGTAGATTACATTAGAGTAGAATTTTACGAGCGGGGATATAGTATAGTATTTAAGGCAAGTCTTAATTTAACGAAATAACAAACTTTTGCAATTTAGGTTTTTATTGTTTAAGTTTAGACTTCAGAAATTTCAATACCTACAACTGATGATATATGGTCAGTAGAAATACAAGAGAAAGTTAGGCATTAAAATGTAAAAAACTAAAATCAATTGACGAGGAAATAGATATCATTTACTAGATAATAAATAAATAGAAATCGACCATATTATTTAATCATTGATGGCAGTTGTATAAAATTCTCAGCATTCAAAATTAAAGGATAATTTTAAATTGCATATAGTATTTTATCTTTGAAAATTCCGACAGAGAGTGCTGTTTAATCCAATCTCCTTGCCGAAGGTAATTTAAACTGTACTTCTTGAAAAAAAATTCTCGCCATAATTATACACGGATTTGTAAAAATCTTAAATTCCAATTAAATTCAACGTATGCGATTCTTGAATAAAACTTCGTTCATTGTTGAGCAACGGACTATGTTACAATATTAGACATTTTTCAGATTTCACAATCATCAAAAGGTGTACCATGAGCTTAAAAAGAACTCTTAATTAACCCGGGAGGACGCGCGCAGGGCGTAAATGACCCGGAGTGCGTATGGTTTTTACAAATGTAACCACTAATTTTTTAAAGTAATCTTCAACTTATTTTATCGCAAATTTCGTGAGAATTGTCTCCGTATAAATAAAGTGAGTGTGATAACTTGATTTTATTGGTGACAAAGTTAAACCATTCATACCATGCGTAAGCGCGTGTTCTCCCGGGTTAAATGATTTTTAGAAGAAAAATATCTAATTTTATTCGAAAGATTCAAATTAAAAATTTAATTAAAAAATTTCTACTTTTCTGTCAATTGTTTTATCATTTGCCCACACAATTGAAAAGGTTTTATGAATCCGTTTTGTCTGTCCATCTGTGTATCTGTTTGCACCCTAACTCACTTACATACCCTTAGGTTGCCACGTAATAGATTTGTTTGATTATGATTTATGAGGGAAAATTCTTCGAAGTGAATTTTAATAATATTAAACTATTTCAAACATATTCAAACATATATACATCACTGATGTGTACTATATGTTGAATACTATAGAATATGGTATGTGTTGCAGTTATAGTTCGTTTTAAGTAGTACTAGAAACAACTCAGTAATATATTTGTATATGGAGAAAAAATGTTTGCGGTGTATTTAGTGATGTTACATTATTACAAACAAAATGAAATTAATATGAATTCCCAGGGTGAACTAAAACATGCTTCCTGTAGAATATGGTGTTAAAAAATATGTAATTCATAAATATAATTGCACGGTTTAAATGCAGTTTTTTTACACCAGTTTATCATTTATTTACAGAGTCACACAAAAGATTTTGGTTACATAATGGTTAAAAAGAACTGTTTGCAGATTATTACTTTAAACATAATGAAACTGGTAAATCTTACTAAGGTTTATTACAAAATACTTGTTGCATAGTAGGATGTGAATAACATATATTTTTCATTAAAATGATCACACAAAATATTTTGGAGACATTATTATAACCGAAGTATCGCACGTTTTCAGCTATGGTATGCGTTTTTAAATGTAACTAAGTTTTTCCCTACTACGTGGTATGCATAAAATTTATAGATCATGTACAATCTACATGAAAGACTACGTAAGCATTATACGCAAGAGATATTCATAGAATATAAATAAAATCATACGCGGGGCTAAGCAAAGGACTGAATACATAACTGCCTATGAATGGTAATTTCTGGAAGTGTAAATTAAACATTTTAAAGCGTTTATTGTTTGCCCAAATTATATTTAGCTTAATCTGTGGCATGTATAAAAATATATATGTAATATACATGGTTATACAAAATAATTTAAGCACATTCCCGTCTATTGGTAGAAATTCCTAAAAGGGAATTTTCAAATGGGTTAAACGTTTTTTCAATAAACTAGATGTTATCATATTTTGTAAAATGCACACAAATCTGTAGGTCAAATACAGGGCTGCACGAAAGATATGTAGTACCTTTCCGGCTATGGATAGTAATTGCTGAAAACATCCAAATGTGTTGTATGTCAAATGTTTTCAAAGGTGCCATTCGTTTTCTGAAATATTTACTTAGATATTTTGTTTTTCTTATTAAACGGTAAAGTTTTGTTTAAGTATTCTGGTAGTGTTGAAATATGTTTGATAATCTATACTTGACGCTTATATATTTTTTAACACTAGAACCGCGGGAAATTTTACCCAAGTTTTATAAAAATAATTCACATCAGAATTTGTATTTAAGTCTATTTAACTTATTTAGTTTAAATAATTTTTGTGCAGCTTGCATGTAAATTATTTTAAGAAGATTTATCTGGTTCAAATCGACATCTTTTCACAGAGTACGGGTCAAAATGACCCGTCTCCGCGGTTCTAGTGTTAATATTATCACTTATGACATAAGTAACAGAAACAATGTGAATTAAAGTCTGCCTATATAAAAAAGGTGACAGATATAAAGCATAATTTTCACAAATTAGTACAGAGAACTGTATAAATGGCTGATTAAAGTTTAATTAATTGAATAACAAATTTTACATAAGGATAACAAGTTAACGTGGAATTAATGCTCGTACATTTAATAAATTACCAGTTCTACTTCACTTAACTCTAAGAGCTGCTCCATACTTTGAATACTTTATGAATGTTCTAAGATTACAGCGGAGTAGTTTGCATCGCTGTTACTTGAAATATGTTCTAGAAATTGCCTTTTCTAGAAAGTATCTTTTATAAAGAGATTCCTAACATTTTGCCTGAAAGCTGTTTTTATTCATGAAATTTATTTGATTACAAGGCGATGAGCAACAGAGTTAAAAAGGGTCCAAAGCCTGGGATCGAACCAGGGTCATTCACTATATGCGTCAATGCTTTGCCACTAAGCTACCTGTAAGATGGATTTATTAACTTTTATCGATGCTAGATTTCAGTTTCGTTTCGTGTTTTCCCCAGAGTTTATTGCTCACGTACATTATTCCACCATGTGTTCAGTGGCGTAACCAGGGTGGGTGCCCCAAACCAGTAATATTGTAAGGTTTTCCTCTCCTTGATTCACAGCAGAAAAAAATTCTGATGAGATAAGGCTAACAGAGCTTTCTTAATTTACCAGTATACAGAACACTTGGGCACCCACGCTGGTTACGCCATTGGTGTGCTGCGGTTGAAACCTTGCTGATAGAAAAAGATTGAGGAGTGCTCGGCATGGCATCGCACATGCAGATTAGTGGAAAAGAATTGACGCATATAGCCAGTGACTCTGGTTTGATTCCAATTTTTGGTCTCCTTTCAATCTTCTGAAAAGATATTATCTTATAGGATATATCTTATAAGATATTAAATTTTCAAAATTACTAAATTACAGGTGTATGAGATTTTATGAAAAAATTCCAAAAATTATTATTTACAGTGAAATCTCTCTGTTCGACCACCTCCCAGAACGACTATTTTTTTCATGGAACGAAATTTAATCCCATCGGTACAATACTAATTTTACCTCCATTCAGAGATCATCCTAGTTGAACTCCCTCCATGAGCGAAGAAGAAAATTAAACAATTTCTTTTTCACGGTCGCTGGATGAAGGATTTTTTAGAAAAATAATTCCTGAGAGTGCATTATTCATCAAACTTCTATTTTAAGTTCAGTTTTTTTTATTCAGGTAACTTTTGAGTGTATTAACCCAATATTTTTAAGGCACTGAATTTAACTCTGATGACGAATTAACAATAACGGTCAATAAACTCCCCTGTCCTATTCTGTCAGGAAACACTAAAAAAATAGATAAAGTACCGTAATTTCCTGCGTATAATCCGCGGATCAAACAATTCTTCTGCGACCCAGAATTTGTGTAAAAAGGAATGTAACATCGTAGATCGCCGTAAATATTTGTCTTCAATCGCAAAATGAAATTTCTGGGTCCAAAATGAATTGTTTGATCCGCGGATTATACGCAAGAAATTACGGTAATGAAATCGTCATTATTTTGTCCCCGTTCAAACAAATTGCATTTATATATTGAACTTCGAATGGACATCAAAATAAAAGTTATAAAAGATAAAATCGTAAAATCAAAGCATACGTCAATGTATACATTTTTTAAACACCGCAGTAATTAACATATGTAGTTAACTTTTGTTTTGATACTTAAATAATTATATATTTCGTAATGTGAAAAATAAATTTTAGTAATATTAATTGTTATCTTTTTTCAACAATTAAAATCTAGATTTAAACATGATCTTCAATAAGAGACCAATTTTTATTTGAACGGAACGTAGTCGCTTTATGCGAGGTTTTACTGCATAGGAATTGAGTACTTCTTGTCAGCTCTATTTATTAATGAAGAATACTCGCCTGAATAAATTGTAAAATCCCTGTGTTTAATTAATTATATGAATTATTACATACGAAACTAGTGATAGCTCTGTGGCCTGAGGGTCGCAGATGTAACACCCTGATTCATATTTAGCTTGGAATTTCCAAAATAACTATATTTATGGTTTGTAAACTGCTTGTTTCAGTTATTTCTAATAAAAACTCTTCCCTAGAGTAAAATCGCTAATTAGATCGCTGTGATCCGACGGCCACAGATGTAACGCATTGATTATTCTAATTCCCTTTACTAGTATTTTTTTCTCGATTGTTTTGCAATACATTTAAGCAGTAAGTTTTATTAGCCTTATTGCCTTTTTGATTCAATTCTTACTTTTACAGATATTATATTTCACTTTTTCTTTTGTTGCAAGGTTCAAAACTTCGTTTTTAAAATAGAATTTGAAGAATGGACATAGATCCAATTATTATTTCTGAACTAAAGGCTGTTTTTCGTAGAAATCTTGCTTGAACTTTCACGAGTTTTGTATTTCTTTTTTGAAGTTACTTTTTCAATTTATTTGCGTGATCACAGACAATTAGGTCTAGAATTACTATTTTAATTAATCATATTCCAACTATCACAGTCTGCTTCATCAATATTTACAAGCCATTTATCTTCACGATTTAATGAAATAAAAGACACTTCTTGACTGTTTAACCTTCCTACCCTGTTGAAATTTTACTGAAACGTGATTAAAATATTTCACACCAGAATTTTTATTTAAATCCATTTAACACACTTATTTAACTTAAATCTTTGTGTTATTTATTTAATTTACTTTATGAAAATTTTTTTGGTTTGAATCGAATGAAACGCATCATAGGACTGGGTCGATTAGACCCATTCAGGGTAGGAAGGTTAAACAACCTTAAAGTTGTGTGTACTCAGATAATATCTGAATGTTGAAAAATATTTCTAAACCACCGACATTGACTAGACAAAAGTAAAAGTAATGTTTCATAAACACTAGAACCGCGGGAAATTTTACTCAAGTTTTATGAAAATATTTCTCATCAGAATTTTTATTTAAAAATATTTAACTTAGCTATTTATGTTATTTTTGTACAGAATATATTTAAAATTTGTTAAATACAATTTTCTGGTTGGAATCAACATCTATTTAATTGGTACGGGTCAAAATGACCCGTCACCGCGGTTCTTGTGTTAAAGTGCTAAGTTATTCACCGTCATCATTTGAACTAAATAGTATATACTAAATAAACACAGCACATACAAAAAATATGATCATTGTTGACTATTTAAGAAGCTCTATGATTAGCCAAGAGTTATAAATGTTCAATTTGTGGGCCAGTTTCCAAAATACCATTTGTAAATAAATACTTATCAATCCACTCCAACAATTACCATCTTCTTATTAACAAACGTCTGAACACACTTGGTTAATACAAAAAACATACCAAATATTCTAAAAATTCAAATATTTAGAGTTGCATAAGACAGAATTTTTATTTCTTTATTCCCTGACGTTATTTTAAAGTACCACAGTTTTCTATCCCAATTGAAACACACTTACTGAATACCATAAGACATACATGCCTTAAGATACATTTAAGAAACAATAGTAAATGCTTACCTTGGTCATTATTAAATAGCAATAGCAGTTGCAGTAAGGTGACAAATGTTTCCTGTATGAAGTTGTTTTGGAGTGTGTGATAGTCAATTTTGTTTCCATCTTCTTGCCTTACATGATATCCCTAAATCTTACTTGGAAATATCTTAATTTTTAAAGGTGAGGATATCATTTTTTTCTTTTTTTTTAAATAGACCACTTGACAATACGTTATGCTAATAAAATAATATTCAGTTTGTTTACTTTCTGAAGCACTATTCAAAGCGGTACTTTTGAGTACCGTCTGGATTACGTTGAATAGGTTTTTTGGTTGGATTTTTATCGTGTGAATACATATGGTGCGTAAAATAATATATATTTACTAAGAATGTGTGGTTGCTTGATAGCTGATGGATTTAGATGAGGGGTGATATTGCATGATTTATGTAGGACAATGATGAATAATAAAATAAAAAAATATTATCGTTAGAAAGAATATTGCATTTTTATGAAACAAAATGGAAAAAAATAACAAAAAAAAAAAAATAAAAAAAATCTAAAAATATCATTTAGCATTTTATAATTCTGTTTCAGTTTTCGTTAACTAAAAGTTTGATATTTTTTTTCAGATATTCTTTTCATCGGATGATAGTGTTACAACTAGAATATTCTTGTGATGGCGAAATGCTCATTGATGATGCAAAGCAACATCTTAATCTAGTCATATTACATCGTATATATATATATATATATATATATATATATATAATAGAAAAAACTAATAGAAAATAGATAATAGGAAAAACTAATAATAATAGAAAAAAATGTATCCAATTTTTTCTTAAGTCTCGATTTTTGTCCATGCGTTAAAGCCTAACGGCACTTTAAAGTATTACCGCATCAGGTAATTAGCCTTAATTAACAGAAAAAAATAAATGTTTTATTTTTACCACACATATCTTATTATGTAGCATAGTAATGCAAGGAAAGAAGTTCCGAGGCGATAGTTTTTTAAACTCATAATTTGTCAATATAAAGGCTTAAATAATTTACTGTAAAGAAATAAATATTGAATATAGCATTTGTTATTAAGTCTTAAAAAATAAATAACAAATTAACATAATTATTTGTGAATTATAATACGATTATTAAGAATAATCAATAAAAAATCACTAGAAGCTAAAATTGCATATCTTCAAAAAATTCCATTTTGTGCATAATCTGATTTTTAACACTGTTCTTAATGCACCAAGAAATTTTCTTATTTTTTCTAAATACTTTCATAATTCTGGCGTTCAAAAAATCACCAAATTATAAAAATATGATAAATTTTGAAAGGGTAACAAATACAAATTAAACAAAAGCCTAGATAAAAAAGCAGTTAGAGTGCTTACTCACATTTTTAATGCAATTACACTTACTTTTTCAAAGCACAAATAAGTCTTGTCTTGCTCGCATTCAAAACACAATTGAAATCCGTAACATGAATTTCAGTAGCAACAATATTTTGTTATGATGAACATGTAGTGATATTGCTTGCGCACACATACACTTCTTTAACCCATTAACGCCTGAATTATTTTCTTCGCTAAAATTTAAATTTTGTATTTCCCACCACTTTTAAAAGCAAATTAACTTTTATCTAAATTTATCGAGGATTCTGTCTCGTGAAATAAGTTATATATTTATCTTCCTCTTTACTGGTGATAAAACCGCTTTCTTGCTGTTTTTGTAGCCGTCCTCAAAAAAGGACGCTGGGCGTTAATGGGTTAAACAACTTCCAAAACAGAAAAATCAACTAAAAATGTATTCCTTATCACATAAATGCTTCAGAGTTTTATCGCACTATCAGTACATTTTTTTTAAAATCTGTTTAAAACATACATAATTATACATAATTTTCTAACTCATCTAAATATATCTAAAATGAAATACATAAGCACACACAGAAGGCTAATTTCTTTAATCATATGATAACAAATGGAATAACCCTGATTTACATTGTGGTAATATGTACATCAAGTATATGTCATGCATATCATGAGCAATTTATATGAAAACTATAATTTTTCAACAATGAAACAGCATTGAGCTGTAAAGTACCTTAAATTAGAGCTCAGTGTGGTCCAACAAATATATTTTGTTCGACCGAACACGCACCATAATTGAAAACATCTATTAGTTCATTGTTGGCATTGTCAACCATTCTATTTTCAAACTTTTTCCACAATTCTCCAACGATGGACGAGCTATCTTTGTTGTTTAGGTCATCAATATCTTTTTTTATTCAACATTTATTTACGTATATTTATATTTCAAAAGATTTAATACTGTTAATTTAACTGTATCTTTCACCAGGTATGGTACAAATAGAAAACTATCATTTTAACTTTTATTATTGTCACAGAAAATATTGCCTAGCCAATATGAGTGGTTTGTGAGAATGCTTGATGAAAATCTTTACATCGAATTCTTTTAACACTAGAACGCCCGAAAGGAGTCGATTCGACTCCAAGCATGTAATTAAATTTCATTTCGAGCCAGAAATTTTTTCTTGAAATAAGTTAACCCTTTGAGGGGCAGGGCAAATTCATTGCTTAAGTATTGAAATTAATGACTGACACCGGAATTTGAAAACAACTTTATTTGTAAATTAGAAAACGCTATACTTCACGCATTCAATAAAAAGTAATTTTCTTTAACAAAAATTCCGGTGCGAATGTGGTGTTTGGGAATTAAAATTAAGTGGTATATCTACGAAAACACCGCCCGTCAAGGGGTTAAATTTTAAACACGCAGATTTACGTTAAATAAATCAATTAAATAATTTCCAATAAAAATTCTGGTGCGAAATATTATTATGAAACTTCAGTAAAATTTTCGGGCGTTCTAGTGTTAACCTGGGAGGACGCGCGCAGGGCCTAAAAGAACCGGAGTGCGTATGGTTTTTACAATTGTAACCACTAAATTTTTTAAAGTAATCTTCAACCTATTTTGTCACAAAATTTATAAGAATTGTCTCCGTTTAAATAAAGTGACTGTTATAATTTGATTTTATTGGTGACAAAGTTAAAACCATTCATACCCTGGTTAAGCGCGCGTTCTCTCGGGTTAATGAAATCTTACCTTTCACAAATCCCTAGTAAAAGTACTCCATATTTTTCAGCTTATCTGTTACAGTATTTATTAATGAAAATACGAATGTAAGGTCAAACATTTAATACCTGAAACTTCTGTTTATGCAAAAAAAAAAAAAAAAAAAAGCAAATAACAAAGCAGCGCCAATTAGCTCGCAAAATTTGCGTCATCGAAAGCATATGAAAAATAAAATAAAATAAAATAAAAGTACTTACATTGTCTTAATCCATGATTCATGGAAAAATTTGTCATGGAAATTTTTCCTCTGTTTATATAGTTTCATGCTTCCTTCTATTGCCTTGCATTCTTTCATGCCTATTTGAAGACTAGGTTCAAATCTTGGCTCAAGCTTTGACGTAGTGTGTCGGGTTCCACATTAAATAAAAGTTACGGCCTGTTTTTCATGCAGTGCAAAAATAACTGTAGCTCACTAAAATATTCAAAGAAAAAGATATGGCACAGACTGCTGTAAAGGGTTAAGCAGTTCAAACGTATGATAGACAAAAAGAAAACGAGTTTAAAAGCTTATACCCTCCCCCCCCCCCCCGAAAAAAACAAAAACATATTTAATCAAAAAAACTTACGTGACATGTAAATCTGTTACTTAACTAGCCACGTGTTTCCTAATATCAGCACAATACTTCAACTGAAGATATACTACTTAATCCCTTGGGGACGAGCGACACGTATACGTGCCGCAAAAAGGCTTAAGAATTTTTAATTATCTCCACCGGTAAAGTTTTACTGTAAAACTCGCCTTATTGAATCTGAGCATTTTCTCGATTTAATAATGCTCAAATTATTGTTTTTAAAAACCAGTGACGAAACATTAAAAATTTCATAAAAGGCACCCATCGCAAAGGGGTTAATCAATCCTTTAATAAATAAAGTTTATTACATTACTTTATTAAACTTTATAAAATTTAGTACATGGATGTTTCTTAACCCCGGAGAACGCGCGCATACCTAGGGTATGAACGGTTTTTTTTGTCACCAATAAATGCAAAAAATTATCGTCATTTATTTAGTCGGAGATGATTGTCAATAATTCTGAGATGAAATAAGCTGAAGATTACTTCTTTAAAAAATATAGTGGTGACAATTGTATAAATCATACGCACTCTGAGTTTCTTAGGCTCGGCGCGCGTCCTCACTAGTTAATGAATGCAGAATTTGATCTTTCAACAAAATTTTATAGTGTTTACCAAAATGTAAAATTATATTAATAAAATGATTTTTTATCTTATTGCAGTACGAATTACTTTTATATGGAATCAATTAAACACTTTATTTCACGCATTTATTAATGTATACATTACTTAAAAAAAATCAGAAAAGTTAAAGTCTGACGTTTTGACTTATTTGTGAAACATTTTATGTCTTGGCAAAGTCAATTTTATCATCGCTGGCACCAGTCTGCTTGAAGATAACTATTTTACGGCACATAAAGTCACACACCCAGCCGAGTTTATTATCAAGAAATCTTTATTTAACATAAAACTTTTGACCCATTCTGAAAACATCCCTGACACAGAAAACGAAGAGTGATGAATCGTGTTGTAGCTTAATAAACTTTTACATCAATAAATCGATAAAGTTTTATTTTTATTTAAATGATTTCTAAAAGAAATTTTAAAATATTAGTTTTATACAATCGAAAAGTCCTTTATAATATGAAACGAGTAAGATAAACATGTATGAGAATTAGTGAGAGTAAAAAACTTCCTAATTAAAAAAGAAAAAAAAGTCAAAAATTTTAAATGTAATAGGCGTTTAAAAACATTACTTAACACTATGTGACAAATTTTCAAAAAAGTTCTGTTTCTAGATTGATAGCATTGGTTCCTGTTGAATTAAGTAGCAAGTATGTCCAAAAAAGAAGTCATACCTCCGAAACTTCGCTTTTGCAGCTGTCACAGGGGTATTTAAATAGCTGCCGACTTTTATATTGTAATTTTTTGGTACCACTTTTTTTAATGAAATTTTTTCGATTATAATGTAATCATAAAAAAGTTTTATTTAAATACTAATTACTGTTTGTCTGATAATTCTGGCACAATTAAAGATTTTCTATCGCCTTTCATAATAGCCAAGGTCAATGAGATTTTTCCCATAACTGTTTCCGCATGTCTCCGATGGTAATGCGCAAATTCCATCTGTACACAAAAGCGAAGTTTTTCATGTTTTTAAGATAGAACCGATTAGAAAATTATAGTCTTTAATGGAAAACAAAAATTGTGTTGCATGGTGTAATCAATGTAAATAATTATTATAAATAAAATGAAATTATTATGAAATTAGTAATACAGAGTGTCCATGGAAAAACACAGTGAAAAAAGGCATTAACCCTTTGAGCTCTGATGGTAGAATTTTCTACCACATAATTTTAATTCCGAAATGTCACAACGGCACCGGAAATTTCGACCAAATTTATTTGAAAAAGGTTTAACGCATTTTTTCGTGTATATAATTAACCGGCTTATTTCTTTGCAAAATACTGGTGCCAATGTGACATTTGGAATTTTGAAGAAATTTACCCACCACAGCTCAAAGGGTTAAATGCTATTATTTTGTTCAAGAGAAATTCGCCTTCTTTAATCTCTTTATATTATTCGAAGTATTTTCTATAAGAGAATACTAGTCATTTTTTTTACTATGTTTTTCCCTGACTACTCGCCAACCTGAATAGTATGAATGATTTATTTCTTATCTTCTTGGAATGAGTTAATTTTTATCCAAACATAAGCTCGTTTATTTAACTCCTAGAGCACGCCTACTTATGATGCAAGTGCGTACATGCTTTCCAGTGTTTGACTGATGAGATTGTTTTGAGACTGTTTGAGATCAGATTGATGATGAGAGTGGTTTTTCATTTAGGCATTCAACTTTCTCATCAGTAATTTTTAATAGTTATTATTTTAGAAGATGAATATAGTAAGAAATATTGCTATTTAAAAACTTCTGGTGTAAATTCAATATTTCCAAATAAAAAATTCACTGAATGCGGCCTTTCGCTGTTTTTGACGTAGTACTCAAGGGGTTAATATAGACACTTTAATTAGCATTTCTTTGGAAGAGATATAATGAGAAATAATTTTGATATTCTATATGAATTATTATTTAGAAAGAATATAATCTACATTGTCCATAATATTCAAAAATTGAGTTTACTTTCTGTTTTGATTGTTAAAACTTTATCACTTTATGATTATTTAAGACAAAATATATAAAACAAATCAGATAAGTTTCTTTACAAGATTTTATTTAATTGCTTGTCTGTCCGTTCTTCTCAAATTTTACAGTTCAATTTAAACATATTACCTAGGCTACAATCTATCTAATTTTCATTAGTGTAATGTAGTTAGTTCACTTACAATAAAATATTTTGTAAAAAAATATTTGAAACTTACTTCATCATTCTTCTGGGGATAAAAATATTGTCCATTAAGGCTACAAAAACTTCATCAAGTAAATGTCATTGATTGTTTCATAAATAATCTGATGCTTTTCAAATGAACCGTTGCAAGGTTGGTTTATGCAGCAGTTCAGTTCCGCGCAGGGGATGAATGGATGTGGATTCAATACTCGGTAGGGGGTTGGGTATTCAATTCATAAATTTAATAAATCATAAATCAGTGTCATAAATTTAAACTTAAAATTACATATCTGCTTTATTAAAAAAATAATAAATAATCCCTCAACATTCAATTTATTTATTTTAAAATGTGCTCTTATTTATGTCATTTGTTCTTCAAGTATTTTCTGTTTTTAGTGTATTAAAATAAAAATTTGTCTTTAACCCCTTGAAGGGCACCGGTATATAATATATACCACTTAATTTTAATTCCCTTATGCCACATTGGCACCGGAATTTTAGTATTAAGATTTGCTTTTTACAATGTACGCGAAAAACAGCTTTTACTTTCTATCATTAAAATTTGTTTGTGAATCCCGGTGTCAATCAATCATTTGAACATTTTAAGAACATAAGTGCTTTGCCCCTCAAGGGGTTAATTATTTCTTTAGTTATATATTCTGAAACAAATGAATGACTATATTGCTCCAGAAGATATTCAAAATTCCTATGAAAAATATTTTGATTGAAATTAGAATTTCTCCCTTTTGCAGTTTCTCTGCTAAATTGGAATTCAATCTGGAATCGACTTATCGAAATAAGATTCTTCGGCATTTAAAATATAGTCACGGAAAATAAAAGCGATCATCCCATGCTAATACAGGCTCAAATCATTATATAGATATGGGATTTGTACATTAATAGAATAGTATACAAGCTAATATTTTACTTATTTTTTGCTTTGGGGATACTTTACATGTATATAAATTGTAATAAACTTGAAAAATTCCACTTGTAATATCTAATTTTCAGATTACATTTTGATTTTTGGATAGGATTTGCCTTCAAATGCAAAATGGCAAGCCATTCGCTCAATAATTGGAAGTTTAATATTTAGAGCATCTAATGTTCATTCTTTTTTTTTTTCATCTTTACAAAACAGACTCAATGCGGGTGCCTTTTTAAGCATCACTCAAAACTGACTTGGAAGAAAGATGTAATTAGGGTTTGAAGCTTCTAGAAATAAATTTTTGATATTTCTTTCTGTGAATGCACTTTCATTGCGGATATATTGAAGTGACACCGGAATTTTCGTACAAATGTATTTAAAAATATGAAAAAAATCTATTTGTCCAATGCATTATAAAATTAAGATATTTATCCCAGAGTTCTGGTGTCATTTTGGCATTTCGGGATCAAGTAGGGTGTTCCATGTAATGGAACAATGAACACAAAGTGTTAAGCAGTTCATTGTTTATATCAATTATAGTTTCTTTCAGAAATTAATTTCTAAAATGCAGGGTGTGCGCAATTAAAGGTCCCTATTTAAAAGTTGTCCACAGACAAAACTATTATTCAGAATGTTGTGAAATTTTGTGGAGTACAGAATAAAAGTATGGGAATTTATTTGAATGAAAGAAATAATTAGAACAAAATTTAACTGCCAGAGATCTTTTTTTTCGAATTACACATCTAGCATACATTTACGATTTTTTACAAATTTTATTTTCTTCTAAGATTACAGATAATAATTGAATATTTTAACAATAGAAAAGCCGGAATTTCTAGTGAAGTTTTATAAAAATATTTCACACAATTTTCACATTTAAAACAGTTTAACATTTTTATTTAGCTCTTAACTTTTTCTGTATCTTTTAAACATATTTTCTATCGAAATTTTTGATTTGAAGCGTAATACATCCATTTGGGAGTGGTCAAAATGACCGGTAAAGGCCGTTCTAGTGTTAAAAGAAATGAGTTTTGAGTTAAATGTAAGGTAATAAATACTTTTCAGATAACATTTATCTTTTTAAATTTCTTAAAATTTGAAATAATAATGCGAAGTATATACATAATAATGTGAATAAATGTGACTAGTATTGCATTTAGGCCTAATGTATCTTATGGAAACTTTGGATATATTTCTACTAATATGTCACTGATCTTACAATTAATAATTCGTAAATTATTCATATAAAAACGCATCCATCTAATTTGTTTGTATGCTGTATAGGCAGAAAACAGTAGATATGGCCTTACTGTGACATCATCATCTTTAAGCATGGTTACGATCACAAGGGTGACTTGAAGATGGTATGCTTATTTTTCACATTATGACAATCTTGTGATTCATTTTGGCGTTTCTCTATGAAGTCGACAAATCTGGAGTAAAGTCAGCATAATTGATTTTTTGTTCATTTGCACCTAGTCACAATGTGTTTCTAATGTCGATGGTAAAAGTTGCATTTAGGTCACGGTGTCATTATGGACTGTGCCACAAATTTATTTTTACAAATATCCTAGATATTGAAGCAACCACTTGCAATGTGAATGGTAATTTCTTTAGATATTTTCTTTTAAGACAAAAAATTGCAACAATTTATTTTTATTTTTATTTTTTTACTAGAAATAAAGTTTTTTTTCTGTTTGTTTAAAATGTAAAAATAGTTGTAGTTTTCTCATGATTTTAAGATTTAATTTAATTCCATCGAAAAATAAATGGATTATTATTTAATTCAAGCCTGCATGCAACTAACTGACATTTATTAAATTTTGTAATTAAATTTTTTCATTAAGGAATTACTTCTTAACATTTTCAATATCTGAAGAAAGAAGTAAAACGAATCATGCGATTCAAGGACTTTCAAGCACCTTTTACCAAGTTTTTTGTAAAGTAATATTTGCCATATTTAGTAAAAATAAATTATATCTTCAGATGTAGCGACGAGTACTTTACAGAATTTCTGGTGCTAAAATGCCTACAATTCCTTGAATCCTTTGATGCATACGAATCCTGAGTAATTCTAAAAAATCCGCATAAAATATGAATATGTTGAACGATTTTGAGGACATCAGTATTTCCAGGGGTCGGAGAATATAGAACAAATTTTATTGTTCATACCAGTATCTTTAATTAATAATCTTCATAATATATTCCTATTACACATCTCATTAAAAATAAAACACCTCTTGAAGATCATTGATAAAAGATATCGGTGAGAACAATAAAATCTGTCCTATAGATAAAAGTTATTGTTAAGAACAATAAAATTTGTCCTACATGCTACGATACCTGGTACTTTCTAAATAACAAATAAAATTTGTGAGTCTACCTTATTGTAGACTTTGGAAAAAAATGGAAAGCAGCAAAATTAATCCTTATCGATTAAATTTGCTGTTTTCCATTTTTTATAATCAAGAAATTTTACATGCAGAGTTTCCGATAAGTTTGTTCACATTTAAAAATCTTTTTCTTATCGGAGTGTTTCAGGTATACACCGTACTTTTTGTTTAGTCAGACATTTTCATAGGAAAAAAAAATCCTTTTGAACATGTTTTAAAGTTTTTTTTTCTACAAAAGTTCCGTTTGTTTTTGAAGTTTTATGGTGTAAATTGCATACCGACAGGACAATTGCTTTAAAAAAAATGAGTTTTTGACATGTAAACGGATCAATGAGACTCTTTGAAAATTTTTTTCTTTTTGATCATAGAAAATTGTTCTTTTAGACAAGTCTAATTCTGAGCTGTTTACATATAGAATTTCCGATAAGTTTTTTCACATTATAAAATACTTAAAAAAATTCTAAATTGTCTTACAGGAAAGTATGTGGTTTGCACCGTATTTCTTGTTTAAGTTTCGGACTTTTTGTAGCAAAAAGAAAAAAATCCTTTTGAACATTTTTTAAACTAATTTGTTAGAAAAGTTCCGATTGTTTATCAAGTCTTATGGTGTAAACCGCATACCGATACGACAGTTTTTTTTTTAAATCTTTTTTATGAATTTTCGACATTTCGACCAATGAGACTCTTTGAACTTTTTTTTTTCCTTTTGGCTACGGGAAGTTCTACTTTTGGACAAGTTTAATTCTGGACTTTTTTCTCAATGGTATCACAGGTGCCCTGACACTTCTTTAACATCATTTTGATCACATATCCTACTTAATTATAATGTTCGAGGCACATCTACGCGACAAAAGGCGGTGCTTTTTTAGTTTTCTCTGATGTGGAAGGAATGATTGTCGCACAAGAAGACGAACGCGAGCTATAATGGAGGAGGTCGTCTGTCATATTTAGCGTCTCTCCAGGGGAGAATTTCTTTTGCTGTTTTTCTGCGTTTTGGCCTCAAACCTTTGAAGAGGAATAAAAAAGATCAGAACTGACCACAAAACCTCTGTGAAAGAAAGTCCGGAGAAGTAACTTTTGACTCTCGTTGCTCGTTGCATGGAGAAATTATCTAATGTTAGTAAACACAGTGTCTCCCCCGATCGTTTCCCTTATCTAGCCCTTTCTATCGTTAATTCTTTCCACACGCCTCCTTGGAATAATGAACGCTTTTCTGGTTTGACATACAAAATACTTTACACACAGCAGGCATGTGTCAGTACTAAAATATTAACTTGTGGTGTACACACTTCCTTACAATTTGTTAATTTTTCTAATGCATTTTTAAAAAAACTGAAATGTCTTATGAAGAAACTTTAGTTATTTGGAAAGTATTTACAACCAAAATCAATAAAGTACTTTTATGAAAAGTACATTCTTTTCTTGTATACTTGGTACCTTTTACTTTGCTGATTTTTTCGTAATTCGAGTAAAGATCGTGAAAGTATGTTTTGTAAAACTCAACAACCTTCTTAATAACGATAAATTATATTTTGATGATGTAGTAAAGTTTTAATGCTGTTAGCGATGAGGACGTTTAAGGTACAACCTAACTGCAAATAGTGGAGTTAATGTTCTTATTTCAAAATCTATACGAGATACGAGAAAAGAGTGAATTGCAACTGTGAGCGTCTAAGATTCTACAGGAAACAAAAGGCCAGATATGGCAAGTGGTGCAGTGAAGGATTAGAAGGAAAATACCAACTTATGTACCTTAACCCATTAACGCCCGAATTATTTTCTTCACTAAAATTTAAATTTTGTATTTCCCACCACTTTTAAAAGCAAATTAACTTTTATCTAAATTTATCAAGGATTCTGTCTCGTGAAATAAGGTATAAATTTTTATCCCTCTTTACTGGGGGGAAAACCGCTTTCTTGCTGTTTTTGTAACCGTCCTCAAACGAGGACGCTGGACGTTAATGGGTTAAATATATGTGAGTATGTGATTGTGTGCGAAGTCAATAGGTGAAAATTAAGTGATATAAACATAACAAGATAATATCATAACAGGCTAATTCCATGGGTTCTGTAGTGTAAGTCACATAACTTATTAATTGATTTGCTTGTTAGCCACCGTTATTTTCGAAAAGTCTGCTTGGCCTTATCCAATTAATGAGAATGTGCCAATAAAATTAATCACATTTTTTTTTGTTCTATAATACTGGTAGCCAAATATCTTAGCATGTGACTTACACTACACGTACTCATGGAAATAGCCAACAGTATTTGCCAAGATTCTGCAGTCATATTAGCTCAGAAAAAAGTTATTGTTTATGTTTTTTCTTTAAATTTTAGAATTGTGAATTTGAGGATGTTAAAGTTAAATATACTTAAAAAAAAACTTAAATTTATATTTTTGCAAAAAATCCTTTGATTGAAATAATTCCTTTATTAGTGAGATACGATTAATAGAATGAAAGACATTCCAAGTATTTTCTCTATTCAAAAACATAATGATAAATTCATATTAAAAGAAATAAATGATGAACTGGATTAATTTTTAAGCAATAAGTGTCTCCAAAATATGTACTTTTAAAATTCATTCCTTTTATTTGAGTTATAGAGAACTTTTACTTTTCCGCAGTCTAAGGGAATCACCTGCTGTTATACCAAAATGTCACCATAAACGTTATTTAACGGAAAAAAATTTGGAATCGTGTTCCATGTAAAATAAGCTCATTTATGCAAAAAATAATTCTACAAAATTTGTTGTTGTTTCGCAGTGCGAAATAATTTAGACTTTCTGTATATTTTTTCTGATAACTAACTATGTGTTTTCGTGTATTTTTCCTTGTAAGATCTTCATTTTATTTTCTGAAATTTATGAATACATAGCTGAAACATTTTCTTTTATAACACTATGAACGTTGAAGAAAAATAGTCTATGTCTTTTTTCGGATTATTTCGATCCGGATGAACTATAATTTTGTGTTAAAAGAGGATATCACCTTTTTAAAAATCAATATTAACGCAATAGTTAATATGTATGGAATTTCTATTTCAAAAACTACTTTCATATGTATGAAAAAGGCTCATCTGATAATGTAATGGTACTTATTGAATCCATGTTACCATAAGAGAAATACCCGTCTTACCTTAAACTTTACTGATAATATTGTGTGGGGGATGGGCCAGTATTTGCAACGCCTGTACATCTAATTTTAGCAAATTTGAAAAAAAGCATTTAAACTACTTCTGAAAAGGACTTTTAAATTAATTTTATGATTTAAATTATTCTTTATGCCTATTTGTGCCAATTAAATAATAGAAAATATTAATTTTATACGAATAATAAAATTGCACCAATAGGAAAGAACATACCTGATAAATAAAATGTTTGTCTTTTTTTAAAGTTTTTTTTTTTCAATTTTTCTAAATTCAAGTTTTAAAAATTATATTTTCTGTTTTTCAAGCCAATATTCTGACCTTTAAATATTCCGAGTTTTACTGTATTCATCGATTTAAAGTAATTTATTATTTTATCTATTGTTATCTATTTAATGTTTTCCAACGTTATTAACAGAAAATAGCTTGTACTGACTACTTGCTATTTTCCTTTACCTCCAGAATAATCATCATAAGTATCAAATAAAGATTCATATTATTGGTACCGTATTTTGACGTATGAGTAACACGAGTCTTCATTATAACATGTTTATTCTCAGTTAAAGTATTAAATTACATCTTACAACAGCCGAAATTATTTTATGCAAATCATTGTCACTCCTTGATATTATTTAATTTGGAGCATCCATAGCTGAAATTATGCATGACTCTTCTCTCCTTTTCAGTTTAAGTTGTTTTCACTTTTAATAAATAAATAAATAAATAAATAAAAATAAAAAATACACAAATAAAAAATAAAAAATAAAATAATAATCTCTTCAGATCTGATGTCGCCTGTAGGAGACACTAAAGAACACCCTTTAAATTAATTCAAATGCTTCTAGAATTGTTAAAATTATTTTTGGATTAATAAATGCGTGTATGTAATAAGCACCGATATATAGACAGATACAACTTTGGAAATGTTTTATGGAAATTAATTTTTTTTTTGTAGTCTCACGTAATATTTGTCTAGGGACTGAGGAGGATAAAAGGAATATTGTAACTCTTAAAGCTCTCAAATTTTGCAGTTCACTTCGATTTAAATAAAATATGTATTTCAGCATTTAATGTTTTCATTTGCTAGCAGCTTAATATTGTTGCTTCAAACGGGTTTTCTGATATATTTTCTTTCCAAAATAAATATTACATTACATGTAACATGTAAAAATACCATAATCCTTATCCTGCAGTATGAGTCACACGAACCTTCATTATAATATGTTTGTTCGCTGTTAAAATATTAAATTGCATCTTACAAACAGCCGAAATTATTTTATGCAAATCATTTTCGCTCCGAGATATTATCTAATTTGACGCATCCATAGATGGAATTATGTATGGTTCCTCTCCCCCCCCCCTTCAGTTGACGTCGTTCTCGAACTTAGGGAGCCCTGGGAAAAATATGGACGTGATTGTACTTATCTGGCACACTCATTTGACGCCTAGTTCGACGTGCCATCTCCCATTTCTTGCAAATAATCTCTGTTCAGGCCCTCTCTTTTTCGCTGACATCACTCGAAGTTTGCGGGAAGACCGGACAGTCATAAATGGCTTTAGCAGAAAGATGATAATGGCACAGATAGAGCTCCCAACTTCACTTTTTATCGTCCTCCTTCCCTCCTCTTCCCGACTCCCCTTTCTCCTTTCCTCTGACAGCCTCCTCCAACCCACGGAATTGCCTCCCACGCACAGGTTGACCTCAACCTTAGGGAGAAAGGGTCGCGTTTGGCGGATTTATCAACAAAGTTGGCGGTCTTGCTTACGATACAAAAAGAGTAGTAAGGTATAAAATATAGCTCATATATGCTAATGTTGCGTTTAAATAAAAATAGTTTGAAAGAATATTTGATTTGTGACATTTTTGTATTTAAATAGAGATAGCGAAGGAAAAAGTAATAAAATATTGTCGAATGATATATTTTCGCCCTCCGAAAGAAAAAAAAAGACGGAGAAGAAGGTGACGGCGGCAAAAACATAAATCATACGTGAACTGAAACAGCTGATTTCTCGAATCAAAAAGCTGGGAACCAAGCGATATGAGACTTTTTCAAATAAATATTTCCACATTTAAATCAAAAACACTGTATTAATATAAAAGAGATGACGTTTTCCCCAATGTAATACATTCTTGCTGTTAAGTCCAGAGAATTAAAAGAATTTTCGTTCACACTGAGTTAAATTATTGTAATTAATGCTGCATGCTTTGTTTTACCCGATGAAGGATGTTGGTGTTGTTTGTGATGGCTAATTATCTACTCGAGGGATATAGGCCCAATGGGGATGGGGTTGTACTCTCCGTGTTGGGTTTTTCTTAGAAAGCCTAACCCGTATCTACGCAGGAAATCCAAGGTTCGAAGAAAACCACGGAAACTCCGAACGAATAGGTCGACGAGCGTGATCAGGTTTGAACCGAGCCTTTCCCGTATACCAGCTTTGACAGTAGAACCTCTCGGCCACTAGTGGAGCGCCGGATGGAAAGTGGTTTCAATTAATTTATGTTAAAACTTCCATAATTGAATTACCATTATTGAATATTGGCACATTTCGGTGGGAACAAAATATTCTTCTGCAGTAGCCAGAATCAATAATTGTGTTTCCTTTGAGCTCCTGCACAATTTCTCGCCGTTACACCACCCGTTGAAGAGTTATACAACTAAAAGTTTCTCTACACCCTGTGAAGCACCCCGTATATACAAAGTGATTCCAAAATTTTTTTTACAATAAAAGAGGGGGGATAGTACACATAAAGACAAACAACATTAAATAGGAGACCAAGGGTCCAAAACGTTTTCTTAAGGAGATAGCCGCCATTAAAGGTAAGGGAACAAAATTTCAAATAAACATAAAAAAACGTAAAAATCGGTCGATTGATTTGCGGTTTTCACTAAAATTATTCTTTATATCGGCATTTTCTTGAAATTAAATTATAAAGATAAATTTCAAAAAATGCCGATAGAGGGCGCTTTAGACTTTGGAGTAACGAACAACTATTTTTTGCCGGTATGTTTTGAATCTCATTAAATATTTTCGTAAGTTTATGCTCAAACTTAATTTTTGAGCTCAAAATCTGTAGTTGGGAGTGGTTAAGAAACACAAACTGAGCTGTGTTCAGAGGGTTCAAATTTCAAATGATTAAAAAAAAAACGAAAAAATTGGTCGATTAATTTGCAGTTTTCACTAAAACTATTCTTTATTTAGGTATTTTCTTGAAAATAAATTATAAAGGTAAATTTCAAAAAATGTCGATAGAGGGCGCTTTAGACTTTGGAGTAACGAACAACTATTTTTTGCCGCTATTGTTTGCATCTCTTTAAATGATTTAGGAAAGTTAGACTTAAACTTGAATTTTGAGCTGAAAATCTGAATAGTAGGGAGTGGTTAAGTAGCACAAACTGAACTGTGTTCAAGAGGGAGGGGGAGGTTCAAATTTAAAGTAATTATAGAAAATGGAAAAATTGATCGATTCGTTTGCGGTTTAAAATGAAACTATTCTTTAAGTCAGTATCTTGTTGAAAATAATTTTTAAAGATAAATCTCAAAAAATTCCGTTAGAGGGAGCCTTAAACTTCAGAGTAACCAGCAATGCATTTTAACCATTATTTTTTGGTTCTAATTAAATGCTTGCAAAAGCATTCTAAATGTTCACGGAAGCTTAGATTTAAACTTAAATTTTGAGCTCAAATCATGAATAGTTATGATGAGTTAAAAAGCGCACACTGAAGTGTGTTCAGGAGTTAAAATTTAACCCTCTTTCCTCCTCGAGCACAATTCAATTTTTCGCTACTTAAACACTCCTAACGATTCAGAATTTCGGCCCAAAATTTAAGTCTATGCATTTGAAAGCATTTAATGAGATTTAAAAAATAACAGTTAAAAATAGTTGTACGCTACTCCAAAGTCAAAGGCGCCCTCTATCGGCATTTTTTGAAATTTATCTTAAAAATTATTTCCAAGAAAACACTGATTGATCAAGAAAACTGTTGATTTAAAAATTAATTTTAGCAAAAACCGCAAACGAATCGACCAATAGTAGTAGGAAAACAAGAGTTTAATCTCAAGCGCAGGCGGGACGGCGGGACCTTCCCGCCTGCGGTGCCTCCTGCGGCTGTCCCGCCTGCGGTCCCACCACCATCCCACCGCCGCCCTCCTGCGCCCACCGTGCATCTCCCTCCACGAACGCCCCCTAGTGGAAAAAAGGAACATTCTATTAAAACAAGAGAGGTGAACAACCTTCCCTAATTAAAAATATTATCAATCACATCTCAACTCGGAATCATACTCTAAGATGAAGATTAAATTTATATTTGAATTTTGAACAAGCGTAATTTTAATGAATATTATTAATTAAGCGAAACAATTAAAATCTCAGTTTTTAACCATTTTATTTAGATTTCTTCAACTACAAGATGAGATTATCAATTTAACACAAGAAAGTTAAACATATATTTGAATTTTGCTTGATAGACATCTTAATGAGTATCGTTAATTAAGTAAAAACAATAGAAAATATCCAGTTTTATAGAAAAATACTGATTTCTTACGATTTTTATCAACTACATGATCAATGTAACGACTTAAAAGTTGAAAGTTAAAGGTACATCCTAGTTTTTCAACTGCTATAACCTTAAAGAGTATCGTTAATTAAGTAAAAACAATTGAAAATATCAAGTTTTATAGAAAAAGGCTGATTTCTTACGATTTTTATCAACTGCAACATCAGTGTATCGACTTACAAGTTGAAAGTTAAACATGCATTCTAGTTTTTCAACAGCTATAATCTTAATGAGTATCGTTAATTAAGTAAAAAACAATGGAAAATATCAAGTTTTATAGAAAAAGACTGATTTCTTACGATTTTTTTCAACTCAAACTTCAGACTATCAATTTGATAGAAAGAAATTTAAGCATGCATTCCAGTTTTGGGCAACCATTTCCTTCATGAACATTATTAATTAAGCAAAACAACAGAAAATATTAAATTTTTAACTGATTTCTTCATATTTTTTTTACTTATTTATTTTTTTAAATATAAAATCAGAATACACAACTTAAAATAGAAATTTAAACATATTTTTTAGTTTTTGAACAGTCGTTACCTCAAAGAATTTCGATAATTGAACAATTAACAAAGGAAACTAATGATTTTTTAACGAAAAAAGACGAATTAAACGAATTTGGTTAACTTTTACTCTAATTGGAAATTTCATCGTACTTTATATATACTAACTGAGTAGAATTTTAATACATGAACGAATAATTTAAAGAAATCCTCAACACACAAATGTGAACCTGCAGAGCATTTCTTATTACGTCATATCTAAACTAAAACTTTTTTCTGCAACCCCTCCATGCATGCATTCCAGGTAGGGGAACATAACAAAGAATTTTGACGTCACAACTTACAATGGTATACAACAAAATGTTTACGTTGAAGAAAAAGTATCACATAGAGAGAAAAAAAGAAGAGATTTAAGCTATTTATCCATTCTAGTTTTATAACAGTTACCACAACATCTCCAAATTAAAATTTGGAAGTCATAATGAGTGTAATTAATTAAGCAAAATAATAGAAATATTAGTTTTTCAGAGGGGAAAAGACGAATTTAAACAAATTTTATTAGTTTTACACTAGTTTAATAATAATTTTAAGAGGAAAAATACGAATTTGAACTTTTTTTTTTTTTTTTTTTTTTTTTTTTTTAGTTTTACACTATTTTTTCTCATCTCCAACACGGCTATATCAATTTTAACAGAAGAATTAAACATATAATTTAGTTTTAACAACAAAATCTTAACAAGTATCATTAATTAAACAAAAATAAATATCAGTTTTAAAGAAAAGACGAATTTGAATAATTTTACACTAGTATTTTCAAAAGCAACATGGAAATATCAATACTTATTCACATATTTCACTTATTCACTGTATTCAATACTATATTTAATAAATTTGGATACACTTTAAGAATTTCCTAATCTATAATTTTATATTAGCTGTATATTTAATGTTACCCATGTTTTCAACATTAGTTCATAATCGTGAATTTTGTATTTTAAATACCATGTATTCAGGTTCAGATTATTTTCACTTGAAATCATACAGAATTTTTTAACAGAGTTTGTTTTTGAAATCATTGAAGCAACTGTATTTAATATTTTTAACACCAATTTTCTAACATTTTCCGATTATAAATTCCTCATAAGTACATTTCTAAATGCTACAATCACTTTACATATCGAAAAGATATCATTGAAGCAACTGTATTTAATATTTTTAACACCAATTTTCTAAGATTTTTTAACATTTTCCGGTTATACATTCCTCAAAAGTATATATTCTAAACAATAGAAAATATTAATTTTAAGAATAAAAAGACGAATTTAAACAAATTTTATTAGTTTTACAATATTTTTTCTCATCTCCAACACGGATATATCAATTTTAACGGAATTAAACGCATATTTTAGTTTTAAGAACAAAAATGTAATAAGTATCATTAATTAAACAAAAAATAAATATCAATTTTCAAAAAAAGACAATTTTTTACACAAATTTTCAACTTTGAAATACATTTGTTTACATATATTGTTACAATGTATTACTAAACTTAAACTTTTTAAAAAGTTTGAATGTCTTTACAAAGGGTTCATATTTATATTTTTCACGTCTTGACTGCATTCGAAATCTTACAACAAAAGTATACTTTTATTATTTTTTTTATTATTATTATTCTAGAAAACCTAAAAAGTCATTTCTTGCTGCTTTAAACACTTGACATATTAAAACTACTCTGAGATATTCTACCCATATAATTAATCAAATTAGGACATGATTCACCTTACACTTCAAAATTTCTGAATTTTTACAATACTTATTTTCATCAAACTTTATTCTTGATCCTATATATTTTAGGAGCACAGAATTTTAACATCTGTTTTTATCTACTTATCAGAAAATTATTAAAACACCCAACACCATTTTCCAAATATGAATATTATCTTTACAGTTTAATAATGCAAAACATATACGAATACAAAGTTAAATTTTTACAAACATTTCAAACCAAACTATTCGAAATTTTCACAACATAAGAGCAAACATTAGACGAACTTTTTAACATTAATATTGCTTAGATCTTTTCATCATAACCTTTAACTATGATAATTATCCATTTTTAGGTTGATTGTCGAAAAACTGTAACTGAAATTACATAAACTTAATGTAAAAAAACATGTTCTCACACAATTTCTTCAAATTCAACAAAGAATGGACTATTACTCTAATACTTATCTACATCAATCTCGACTCTCGATAGTATATAGATATTTCATCATTACATACTTACAACTCTTTTCAAACGTTTATCAGAAAATCAAGTCAATCAAAGTCTAGTAATTATCACACCTGTTCCTCAGAAATATTACTATCATATGAAACAGTAAAGAAAATTAATAAATATTTAATATTTAATAACCTCATACGTAAAATTACTGCCGAATGAGAATACTAATAATCAATAAAATCAACTGTTGGACAAAAAATAGTACAGATTACCGAAAATTCAAATCATTTTTTCTACAAAAATTAACAAATGAATGACAAGTTAGAGAAATAACTAAAAAAATTAATGAACATATTTACAAATTTATTAAAATCACACCTTTTTCTGGATTACAAACCACAATTTCTTGAAAAATTTAACACCGAATTTGTAAGATTTTAATCCTAGTATTACATACACTCAACAAATATTCAAAATTAACAAAAAAATATTTTTTTAGTCTCATCAATAAGCAGAAATTCTATATTAAAAGAATATTTTCATAGTAGTACTTATAAAAATGAGAGTTTACAAACTGATTTTCATAATTTTATCACATTTAAACTTAATTTTTATACATAAAACATTATTTAATCAAATTTTATACGTTCTAATTCAGTAAAATTCAATAATTTTTTAGTTTTTAAACCAATACCACAATATTTATTTACATCAAACTTGATTCTTTACCTTTTATATTTCCACATTACACAAGTGAGATAAATACTAACTTGGAACGAGAGTTGAAGTCAATTGATTCTATTCGATTTTCATCGTATACGCATTGCTACTACACGAAATTTCTTACTTCTATAAGCATCTAATGTATTAAAACTAATCTACTCATATTTTTAATCAATTCATCAGATGTTTCATCTCGCACTTCTGAATTATCATCCATTAAGTTGCTTAAAATATAAAAACTATCTTTATAGTTTTAATGTAGTATACATGACTAATCTTGAGTTAGACCTTCCATAGTATTAATCAAATTATCATATGTTTCATCTTACAGTTAACGATTTCTGAATTATCGTCCATCTAGTTGTTTAAAATATTAATAAAATGTTTATAGTTTTTGATTATACATAGTATGTATGAATACAATCTTTAATTTTTAACAGTTCATATTTCAAATAACCTATTTTCGAAACCAAACTATGTGAATTTTACCACAATGGTTATCATCATACAGAGATTTGTGTTTCATACTTTTTCTAAAAATTATCAGATATGTACTCCTCAGAGGAATTTCTATCATATGAGTAAATAATAAAAAAAAATTACATTAAACGTACAACGAAATTTGATTGCAATATACATGTATTTAATAAAAATAAATAAATAAGCGATTATTTATACATTAAACCTTTACTAAATATATATTTCTTGCGTTATAGAGATGTTTCAACAAGATGGACTAAAACAGCAGCAAACTTCAGAAATTAATGATCTGAATGATTCATCCCTAGCACATGTAGCGTTAATGAATAACACATATGTAAGTACTTATATGAAAAATACTAGAATTCGTATATGTAACGTAATTAGAGTAATATAAAATGATTTGTCTTACTGCCTACACTTTAACAAATACCTTTTTACCTATATTGTTGAAGATAATCCTAATTGTTTGCATTTATTTCTATTACAGATTTGTTCTATTTGCTACAAACACTTCTTAAGTAAATGGAATTTAACAGAACATACAAAAATCCATACAGGTGAAAAACCTTACACTTGGGAAGATTACCAAATGCGGTTTTCAAAAAGACGTGAATGAAAAATGCACACATCATCATATAAAGCGTCGTCATTTATATGCAAACTTAGTGAAGATATTCAAAAATTAGTCAGACGTTTCAAGAATTTAGACATAAAGCAAGATATTTAGACTATATATCCATCATATTTTCATAACACTTACCACAATATCTCAAACTTAAAATTTGGAAGACACACACTGCTGAAAAGTAATTTTGTTACCCGTGATTCTTCTAACCAGCATGAATGTATAGATATTATTTTGCAATGTATTATTTAAATGCTCACAATAAATATTCTTTTATATACATATATCGTTGTGTTTATTTTTTTAAAACCTATTACATTAATAAAATAGGTTACACACACATACATACACATGACATTTTAAGTGAAACAACACTCTCACAACTTAAAAAATGCATAAGAACATACAAAAATAAGCAGATGTATGAAAAAATATGCAAGTTTACAAAATAATTTCACTGTTTTCTAGAAATACCAACAAAAAATATTTACAATATAAAAAAATTACAAAAGTGAAAAGAAAAAACACAAATGTAAAACAAAAAAATCACAAAGTAAAAAACTCACAACAAAGTTTTTGAAAAAAAAAATTTTCAACAAAAATTTTTTTTACAAAAACCAAAACTTCAAAAAATATTTTTACAAAAAAAATTTTTTTTCAAAAACATTTTTCTCAAAAATTTTTTTTTTCCAAAATAAGTTTTTACAAAAGTAAAAAATAAAAAATCACAACGTTAAAAAAATGAAAAATTTTAGTTAAAAAAAGTGTAAAAAAAAAAATTGCAAAAAAAGTTGCAAAAATTTCAAAAAAAGTTATGAAAAAAGTATCAAAAATTTTGTTCTTTTTAATAGCAAATACAATGGTTTCGCCATTGCATACTGTATTAAAAAGAACAAAATTTTTGATATTTTTTCATAACTTTTTTTGAAATTTTTGCAACTTTTTTTGCAATTTTTTTTACACTTTTTTTAACTAAAATTTTTCATTTTTTTTAACGTTATGATTTTTTATTTTTTACTTTTGTAAAAACTTATTTTGGAAAAAAAAAATTTTTGTGAAAAATGTTCTTGAAAAAAATTTTTTTGTAAAAATATTTTTTGAAGTTTTGGTTTTTGTAAAAAAATTTTTGTTGTAAATTTTTTTTTTCAAAAACTTTGTTGTGAGTTTTTCACTTTGTGATTTTTTTGTTTTACATTTGTGTTTTTTCTTTTCACTTTTGTAATTTTTTTATATTGTAAATATTTTTTGTTGGTATTTCTAGAAAACAGTGAAATTATTTTGTAAACTTGCATATTTTTTCATACATCTGCTTATTTTTGTATGTTCTTATGCATTTTTTAAGTTGTGAGAGTGTTGTTTCACTTAAAATGTCATGTGTATGTATGTGTGTGTAACCTATTTTATTAATGTAATAGGTTTTAAAAAAATAAACACAACGATATATGTATATAAAAGAATATTTATTGTGAGCATTTAAATAATACATTGCAAAATAATATCTATACATTCATGCTGGTTAGAAGAATCACGGGTAACAAAATTACTTTTCAGCAGTGTGTGTCTTCCAAATTTTAAGTTTGAGATATTGTGGTAAGTGTTATGAAAATATGATGGATATATAGTCTAAATATCTTCCTTTATGTCTAAATTCTTGAAACGTCTGACTAATTTTTGAATATCTTCACTAAGTTTGCATATAAATGACGACGCTTTATATGATGATGTGTGCATTTTTGATTCACGTCTTCTTGAAAACCGCATTTGGTAATCTTCCCAAGTGTAAGGTTTTTCACCTGTATGGATTTTTGTATGTTCTGTTAAATTCCATTTACTTAAGAAGTGTTTGTAGCAAATAGAACAAATCTGTAATAGAAATAAATGCAAACAATTAGGATTATCTTCAACAATATAGGTAAAAAGGTATTTGTTAAAGTGTAGGCAGTAAGACAAATCATTTTATATTACTCTAATTACGTTACATATACGAATTCTAGTATTTTTCATATAAGTACTTACATTTATCTTCAACAATATGGGTAAAAAGGTATTTGTTAAAGTGTAGGCAGTAAGACAAATCATTTTATATTACTCTAATTAAGTTACATATACGAATTCTAGTATTTTTCATATAAGTACTTACATATGTATTATTCATTAACGCTACATGTGCTAGGGATGAATCATTCAGATCATTAATTTCTGAAGTTTGCTGCTGTTTTAGTTCATCTTGTTGAAACATCTGTATAACGCAAGAAATATATATTTAGTAAAGGTTTAATGTATAAATAATCGCTTATTTATTTATTTTTATTAAATACATGTATATTGCAATCAAATTTCGTTGTACGTTTAATATAATTTTTTTTTATTATTTACTCATATGATAGAAATTCCTCTGAGGAGTACATATCTGATAATTTTTAGAAAAAGTATGAAACACAAATCTCTGTATGATGATAACCATTGGGGTAAAATTCACATAGTTTGGTTTCGAAAATAGGTTATTTGAAATATGAACTGTTAAAAATTAAAGATTGTATTCATACATACTATGTATAATCAAAAACTATAAACATTTTATTAATATTTTAAACAACTAGATGGACGATAATTCAGAAATCGTTAACTGTAAGATGAAACATATGATAATTTGATTAATACTATGGAAGGTCTAACTCAAGATTAGTCATGTATACTACATTAAAACTATAAAGATAGTATTTATATTTTAAGCAACTTAATGGATGATAATTCAGAAGTGCGAGATGAAACATCTGATGAATTGATTAAAAATATGAGTAGATTAGTTTTAATACATTAGATGCTTATAGAAGTAAGAAATTTCGTGTAGTAGCAATGCGTATACGATGAAAATCGAATAGAATCAATTGACTTCAACTCTCGTTCCAAGTTAGTATTTATCTCACTTGTGTAATGTGGAAATATAAAAGGTAAAGAATCAAGTTTGATGTAAATAAATATTGTGGTATTGGTTTAAAAACTAAAAAATTATTGAATTTTACTGAATTAGAACGTATAAAATTTGATTAAATAATGTTTTATGTATAAAAATTAAGTTTAAATGTGATAAAATTATGAAAATCAGTTTGTAAACTCTCATTTTTATAAGTACTACTATGAAAATATTCTTTTAATATAGAATTTCTGCTTATTGATGAGACTAAAAAATATTTTTTTGTTAATTTTGAATATTTGTTGAGTGTATGTAATACTAGGATTAAAATCTTACAAATTCGGTGTTAAATTTTTCAAGAAATTGTGGTTTGTAATCCAGAAAAAGGTGTGATTTTAATAAATTTGTAAATATGTTCATTAATTTTTTTAGTTATTTCTCTAACTTGTCATTCATTTGTTAATTTTTGTAGAAAAAATGATTTGAATTTTCGGTAATCTGTACTATTTTTTGTCCAACAGTTGATTTTATTGATTATTAGTATTCTCATTCGGCAGTAATTTTACGTATGAGGTTATTAAATATTAAATATTTATTTATTTTCTTTACTGTTTCATATGATAGTAATATTTCTGAGGAACAGGTGTGATAATTACTAGACTTTGATTGACTTGATTTTCTGATAAACGTTTGAAAAGAGTTGTAAGTATGTAATGATGAAATATCTATATACTATCGAGAGTCGAGATTGATGTAGATAAGTATTAGAGTAATAGTCCATTCTTTGTTGAATTTGAAGAAATTGTGTGAGAACATGTTTTTTTACATTAAGTTTATGTAATTTCAGTTACAGTTTTTCGACAATCAACCTAAAAATGGATAATTATCATAGTTAAAGGTTATGATGAAAAGATCTAAGCAATATTAATGTTAAAAAGTTCGTCTAATGTTTGCTCTTATGTTGTGAAAATTTCGAATAGTTTGGTTTGAAATATGAAATGTTTGTAAAAATTTAACTTTGTATTCGTATATGTTTTGCATTATTAAACTGTAAAGATAATATTCATATTTGGAAAATGGTGTTGGGTGTTTTAATAATTTTCTGATAAGTAGATAAAAACAGATGTTAAAATTCTGTACTCCTAAAATATATAGGATCAAGAATAAAGTTTGATGAAAATAAGTATTGTAAAAATTCAGAAATTTTGAAGTGTAAGGTGAATCATATCCTAATTTGATTAATTATATGGGTAGAATATCTCAGAGTAGTTTTAATATGTCAAGTGTTTAAAGCAGCAAGAAATGACTTTTTAGGTTTTCTAGAATAATAATAATAATAAAAATAATAAAAGTATACTTTTGTTGTAAGATTTCGAATGCAGTCAAGACGTGAAAAATATAAATATGAACCCTTTGTAAAGACATTCAAACTTTTTAAAAAGTTTAAGTTTAGTAATACATTGTAACAATATATGTAAACAAATGTATTTCAAAGTTGAAAATTTGTGTAAAAAATTGTCTTTTTTTGAAAATTGATATTTATTTTTTGTTTAATTAATGATACTTATTACATTTTTGTTCTTAAAGCTAAAATATGCATTAAATTCTGTTAAAATTGATATATCCGTGTTGGAGATGAGAAAAAATATTGTAAAACTAATAAAATTTGTTTAAATTCGTCTTTTTATTCTTAAAATTAATATTTTCTATTGTTTAGAATATATACTTTTGAGGAATGTATAACCGGAAAATGTTAAAAAATCTTAGAAAATTGGTGTTAAAAATATTAAATACAGTTGCTTCAATGATATCTTTTCGATATGTAAAGTGATTGTAGCATTTAGAAATGTACTTATGAGGAATGTATAATCGGAAAATGTTAGAAAATTGGTGTTAAAAATATTAAATACAGTTGCTTCAATGATTTCAAAAACAAACTCTGTTAAAAAATTCTGTATGATTTCAAGTGAAAATAATCTGAACCTGAATACATGGTATTTAAAATACAAAATTCACGATTATGAACTAATGTTGAAAACATGGGTAACATTAAATATACAGCTAATATATAATTATAGATTAGGAAATTCTTAAAGTGTATCCAAATTTATTAAATATAGTATTGAATACAGTGAATAAGTGAAATATGTGAATAAGTATTGATATTTCCATGTTGCTTTTGAAAATACTAGTGTAAAATTATTCAAATTCGTCTTTTCTTTAAAACTGATATTTATTTTTGTTTAATTAATGATACTTGTTAAGATTTTGTTGTTAAAACTAAATTATATGTTTAATTCTTCTGTTAAAATTGATATAGCCGTGTTGGAGATGAGAAAAAATAGTGTAAAACTAAAAAAAAAAAAAAAATAAAATAAAAAATAAAAAGTTCAAATTCGTATGTTTCCTCTTAAAATTATTATTAAACTAGTGTAAAACTAATAAAATTTGTTTAAATTCGTCTTTTCCCCTCTGAAAAACTAATATTTCTATTATTTTGCTTAATTAATTACACTCATTATGACTTCCAAATTTTAATTTGGAGATGTTGTGGTAACTGTTATAAAACTAGAATGGATAAATAGCTTAAATCTCTTCTTTTTTTCTCTGTATGTGATACTTTTTCTTCAACGTAAACATTTTGTTGTATACCATTGTAAGTTGTGACGTCAAAATTCTTTGTTATGTTCCCCTACCTGGAATGCATGCATGGAGGGGTTGCAGAAAAAAGTTTTAGTTTAGATATGACGTAATAAGAAATGCTCTGCAGGTTCACATTTGTGTGTTGAGGATTTCTTTAAATTATTCGTTTATGTATTAAAATTCTACTCAGTTAGTATATATAAAGTACGATGAAATTTCCAATTAGAGTAAAAGTTAACCAAATTCGTTTAATTCGTCTTTTTTCGTTAAAAAATCATTAGTTTCCTTTGTTAATTGTTCATTTATCGAAATTCTTTGAGGTAACGACTGTTCAAAAACTAAAAAATATGTTTAAATTTCTATTTTAAGTTGTGTATTCTGATTTTATATTTAAAAAAATAAATAAGTAAAAAAAATATGAAGAAATCAGTTAAAAATTTAATATTTTCTGTTGTTTTGCTTAATTAATAATGTTCATGAAGGAAATGGTTGCCCAAAACTGGAATGCATGCTTAAATTTCTTTCTATCAAATTGATAGTCTGAAGTTTGAGTTGAAAAAAATCGTAAGAAATCAGTCTTTTTCTATAAAACTTGATATTTTCCATTGTTTTTTACTTAATTAACGATACTCATTAAGATTATAGCTGTTGAAAAACTAGAATGCATGTTTAACTTTCAACTTGTAAGTCGATACACTGATGTTGCAGTTGATAAAAATCGTAAGAAATCAGTCTTTTTCTATAAAACTTGATATTTTCAATTGTTTTTACTTAATTAACGATACTCTTTAAGATGTCTATCAAGCAAAATTCAAATATATGTTTAACTATCTTGTGTTAAATTGATAATCTCATCTTGTAGTTGAAGAAATCTAAATAAAATGGTTAAAAACTGAGATTTTAATTGTTTCGCTTAATTAATAATACTCATTAAAATTACGCTTGTTCAAAATTCAAATATAAATTTAATCTTCATCTTATAGTATGATTCCGAGTTGAGATGTGATTGATAATATTTTTAATTAGGGAAGGTTGTTCACCACTCCTGTTATAATAGAATGTTCCTTTTTTTCACTAGGGGGCGTTCGTGGAGGGAGATGCACGGTGGGCGCAGGAGGGCGGCGCACAGTGGAGTATTTTTCCATTTTAGCCGGCCAAAAGTCGATTTTTCGAAATGCAACTAAAGAGAAAATAATATAGCTAAGTATGAAGCTACCTAGATGGGGATTCACAGTACAGTTATATTTTTTTCTGTTGGGCCAGCAAATAGGTACCAGGTTACCTCAAACTTCTTACTTGCAGAACGTTAATTATTTGTATTTTAAAGTTCCAGTTGTGCTTGTTTGTTTCACTGTGATTTTTTTTTCTCTAACCTTTTGCTTATACCATATAATTGTGGATTCTCAAAGCCCATATACATACGCTTTCATTTCACATGATTATATTTATATTTGTTAATTTAATAAATGTAATAAACTGACAAAAGATGTGCCGTATAGTTTTGAAAATTTTGTTGTTAATTTCAATATTCATTAAAACATTTGTTATGTATCCCGATGGATCCCGATGGTACTTTTCACTGTAAATCAAAGTTAAAGATGTATAGTTAATAATTTTAAAAAATGTAGCTGCTACAAAGTGCAATTTTAGAAGAATTTATTTCAAACACACAACTGTATATTTCGGTAAATGACAATTTTTGAATTTCCCTTTCGAATTGAAAAGTATTTTACGATAGATAAATTGTCGTCTGCGGATATAAAAAAGTTGCAATTTACGTATCTGACAATTTTTTTTAAAGTATCGTCTGCATCTGTTTCTGAAGTTCTTATGTTATTTTTTAATGTTCTAAACTTAAAAAAGATAAATGTCTTCTTAAGAAATGAAGTGCTGCTTTAGTTTACATTTTATAAATTCTGCTTCTTAAATACATCTACTGTTTAACTATGGATAGTTAATGTCCAGGGAAATATGTTTATATTTCACATGAATATGTTTAATTTATTTATTTATAACATATGATAAAGAGACAAAAATATCTATCGCACATGTTTCATGTTGATGGAAAAGTTTGCAATGCCGCATCTGAAACAACATCAACCATGCGTTGCTTCATCTGTGGAGCTACCTCAAAAGACTTTAACAATTTGGACATGATTAACGAAATTAGAGAGGGATCACTGAAATTTGGACTGTCCATACTTCATGCACGCATCAGAATATTTGAGAGCATTTTGCATTTAGTGTATAAACTGCCCATCAAAAAATGGCGTATTCATTCCAAGGAGGAAAGGGATCTAATGAATGAGACAAAGAGAAAAATTCAGGAGGAATTTAAATAAAAAATGGGATTGATTGTAGACATACCGAAACCAGGATATGGAAACACCAATGATGCTAATACCAGCCGAAAGTTTTTTGCTGATCCTCATCTTGCTGCAGAAATCACGGGGATAAATTTTGATTTAATATTTCGTTTTAAGGCAATCCTAGAAGTTTTGTCAAGTGGACATAAAATTGATACCACAAAATTTTCTGAGTACGCAAAAGACACTTCTAAATTATATGTGAATTTGTATCCCTGGCACCCCATGACACCAACAGTCCACAAAATTCTGAAACATAGTGCAACAGTAATTGAAAATGCACTCCTTCCTATAGGGTAGTTCTCAGAAGAAGCTGGAGAAGCACATAATAAGTATTTTCGGCAATATCGCTCACATTTTGCAAGAGAATTTTTCAGAGAATCGTGCAATATGGACGTTTTAAATCGATTATTACTGATTTCGGATCCCTTATTATCTAGTATGAGAGGTATAAAAAAAAAGAAGTGAACCATTTTTAAAGGAAAGCTTAGCTTTACTTCTTCCAGCAGATAATTTCAACTTAGATACAGTCTATCAGAGTGACCAGGAGCCTGTTACTGACGAAAGTTATACGAAGATGAATTATTTTGATATTTCGCCATCTAATTTGTATTATAGTCATGTGTATATATAGTATTTTGTAAATATATATATATATATATTCGTATATATTGCATTGTATATATAGTCATTTATGTTTTATTTTTGTAATATTTTGCATCCATTAATTAAAATGAATTGTGTGAGTACTAAAAATGTCGGATTTCATTTAATTTCTTTTGATTTACTCTGTAAAATCATTATTTTTTTTCATAGATAAGTAAGGTATAAAAATATTTAAACGGAAAGTTTTGTAAATTTTAAACAGCTTTTTATTGAAATATAGTATAACTTGATACCTATTTAAAACCATCAAAATACTAATGATATGAAAATGATAAAAATACCGTATATATTCGAATTTCTGAAAGAAATTACAATATGATGTTGCAAATTTCAATTTTTAAGTTACTCTATATGAAAAGACATGTTTGTATTGATGGATAGAATGTAACGTACTCACGTACTCACTAAAAATCTGTTGCATCAAAGCCCTTTTTACATATTACTATGTTTTCCATATACCCTGTATCTTATATATATATGTGTGGATTTAAGTATTTTTCAAGGAAAATCTCTAAAATGTTATAATAAGATGATAAACTAATCAATAATTTACTTTACTCGAAACTTTTAATGAGAAATATTTTTGGCCGGCTAAATCCTCCAAATACTCCACTGTGCGGCGGTGGGATGGTGGTGGGACCGCAGGCGGGACAGCCGCAGGAGGCACCGCAGGCGGGACGGTCCCGCCGTCCCGCCTGCGCTTGAGCTTAAACTCTTGTTTTCCTACTACTACCAATTTTTCCGTTTTTTACAATTATTTAAAATTTGAATCCTCTGAACACAGGTAAGTTTGTCTACTTAACCACTCCCAGCTATTCAGATTTTGAGCTCAAAATTTAAGTTCAAGTCTAAGCTTACGAAAGCATTTAATAAGATGCAACAAATAACGCCAATAAAGAGTGTTTCGTTACTCCAAAGTCTAAAGCGCCCTCTATCGGCATTTTTGAAATTTATCTTTATAATTTATTTTCACGAAAATACCTAAGTAAAGAATAGTTTTAGTGAAAAACGCAAATCAATCGACCAATTTTTCCTTTTTTTATAATCATTTGAAATTTGAACCCTCTGAACACAGCTTAGTTTGTGTTACTTAACCACTCCCAACTACAGTTTTTGAGCTCAAAATTCAAGTTTGAGTCTAAGCTTACGAAAACATTTAATGAGATGCAAAAAATACCGGCAAAAAATAGTTGTTCGTTACTCCAAACTCTAAAGCGCCCTCTATCGGCATTTTTTGAAATATATCTTTATAATTTAATTTCAAGAAAATGCTGACATAAAGAATAATTTTAGTGAAAACCGCAAATCAATCGACTGATTTTTCCGTTTTTTATGTTTATTTGAAATTTTGGTCCCTAAACTTTAATGGCGGCTATTTCATTAGGAAAACGTTTTGGACCCTTGGTCTCCTATTTAATATTGTTTGTCTTGATGTGTACTATCACCCCTCTTTTATTGTAAAAAAAATTCGGAATCACCCTGTATATATATATATATATATATATATATATATATATATATATATATATATATATATATATATATAGCTATATTATCCTGGTTTATTGACTTATATATTTTTTGATTTTGATTAATCAGGAAAAGGTAGAAAATTATGCATTACGACATTTTCCTCATTTTTATCTCAGAAATTAATCGTAATATTTGTGACTGCGTGGCATTGTTTTTGAAAACGAGCTACGTACCCGAATCTCCAATTTTATTTGTAATTATTCCAATATTGCTAATTCCTTTTGATTGTCTTGTCGTGTTTAAGTTTGTTATATTGGTTTATTCTATATTCTTTGCAGATGTTAATTTGTAGTATTATATTCTGGTTATACAGGGTGTATCTAAACTCTTGGGCAAAACTTTAAGGGGTGACAGTACACATCAAGACAAACAATATTAAATAGGAAACCGAAGGTCCCAAACGTTTTCCAAAAGAGATAGCCGCCATTAAAGTTTAGAGTCCAAAATTTCAAATAATCATAAAAAATGGAAAAATTGGTCGATTGATTTGCGGTTTTCACTAAAATTATTTTTTATGTCAGTTTTGTCTTGAAAATAAATTATAAAGATAAATTTCAAAAAATGCCGATAGAGTGCGCTTTAGCCGTCGGAGAAACGAACAACTATTTTACTACCGTTATTTTTTGCATCTCATTAATTTTTTTTAGAAACTTAGACATAAGCTTAAATTTTGAGCTAAAAATCTGAATCGTTGGGAGTGGTTAAGTAGCGCAAACTGAATTTTGTTCAAAGGGTCGAAGGGAAGTTCAAATTTCAAATGATTATAAAAAACGGAAGAACTAGTCGATTCGTTTGCGGTTTTCACAAAAACTATTCTTTAAGTATTGTCTTGAAAATAAACTATAAATATAAATCTCAAAAATTGCCGATAGAGGGCGCTTTAGACTTTGGAGTAACGAACAACTATTTTTTACCGTTATTTTTCGCATCTCATTAATTTTTTTTAGAAGCTTAGACATAAACTTAAATTTTGAGCTCAAAATATAAATCGTTGAAAGTGGTTAAGTAGCGCAAACTGACCTGTGTTTAAGGGGAAGAAGGTGGTTCTAATTTAAATGATTTTAAAAAAACGGAAAAATTGGTCGATTCGTTTGTGGTTTTCGTCAAAACTATTCTTTATGTCAGTATTGTCTTGAAAATAAATTATAAAGGTAAAATTCAAAAAATTCAGTTAGAAGGCGCCTTAATATTTAGTGTAACTAACAACTTGTTTTAACCATTATTTTTTTGTACCCAATTAAATGCTTGCAAATGCTTAGACTTCAATTTTGAGCTTAAATTCTCAATCGTTGGGAGTAATTAAGTAGCGCAAAATTGAACTGTGTTCGAGGGGAGGGGAGGTTCAAATTTCAAATGATTATAAAGAACGGAAAAATTGGTCGATACGTTTACGGTTTTCGTTAAAACTATTTTTTATGTCATTATTTCCTTAAAAATAAATTTTAAATATAAATTAAAAAAAATATCCGTTAGAAGGCGCCTTAAACTTAAGTGTAACTTAAAACTATTTTTAACCGTTATTTCTTTGTACCTAATTAAATGCTTGCAAAAGCTTAGACTTAAATTTTTAGCTTAAATTCTCAATCGCTGGGAGTAATTAAGTGGCTCAAAAGTGAACTGTGTTCGATGAGAGGAGGGGGCGGGGGGGGGGTAAATTTCAACTCCTGAACACAGTTCAGTTTGTGCTTCTTAACTCCTCATAGCGATTCAGATTTTGAGCTCAAAATTTAAATTTATGTCTAAGCTTCTAAAAAAATTCAATTAGATGCAAAAAATAACGGTAAAAAATAGTTGTTCGTTAGTCCAAAGTCTAACGCGTCCTCTATTGGCATTTTTAAAAATTTATCTTTATAATTTATTTTCAAGACTACTGACATAAAGGATAGTTTTAGTGAAAACCGCAAACGAATCGACTAATTTTTCTGTTTTTTATAATCATTTGAAAATTGACCCCCCCCCCCCTTGAACATAGCTACTTACCCTTTGCGCTACTTAACCCTTTCTTGCGCAGTGTTGCCGGGCCGGCAACACCTAATTTTAATTCCAAACTTTCAAACGGGCACCGGTAATATTTTAATATAATTTTGCTTTAACAATGAAAGCTTAAATTAAGGAATTTATAATATCTTGACAAGTCCTTTATAAATTCTGGTGTCAATCGACAATTTCTCATTTTACTAATTGAATTTGCTTGCGCCGGAAAGGGTTAACCACTCCCAACGAATCCGATTTTGAGCTAAAAATTTAAGTCTAAGCTTTTGAAAGCATTTAATGAAATACAAAAACAGCGGTGAAAAATAGTTGTCCGTTACTCCAAAGTCTAAAGCGCCCTCTATCAGCATTTTTTGAACTTTATCTTTAAAATTTATTTTCAAGAAAACATTGATATAAAGAATAATTTTAATGAAAACCGCAAACGAATCGACCAATTTTTCCGTTTTTTATAATCAATTGGAATTTTTTACTCTAAACTTTAATGGCGCCTACCTCCTTCGGAAGACGTTTGGGACCCTTAGTTTCCTATTTAATATTGTTTGTCTTAATGTGTGCACTATGATGCGTTTTTCCCAAGAGTTTAGATACACCCTGTATATTAGCATTCAAATTACTATGATGCAAAAGTGCAAGTAATTATGAATGTATGCTTTATTGATTTATTTTTATTTCACTTTGAATTGTAAAATTCATTTTGAAATTTCAATTTTTAAAATGGTTATCTTATATATTATTTAATGTTTAATCGATTAGCTTAATGTTAATGGATTAGCTTAATATTCTACAACATTAGTAAATTTCTTAATTTTTATTCGCTAAGTTTATTGCTACATTGCGCATTTTCATAGTATATTATCTTTAGATTTCTACTTTTGCAGTTATTTGATATCTTTCTTTACGAATTTCCATTTCATAATGCAAGTTTTTCATCTCCTTCTGTTTATTATCATGGTCTATTTTAACTATTTAATTGTAGATGAAATTTTTTTAATTATTGCTATTATGTTTTTGTCATATTTATTTCCATTTAATTTTTAACGTTTTCAATTAACATATTAAGTATTACAAACACATTGGCGACTTAGTAGAATGTAAATTTCTATCATTTCAATTTCTGTTTTCAATGGTCAAAACATTTTGTGTTCATTGATTTCATTACATGATTCAGTTTATATATATGGTTTTACATGTCCTGGTTTATTGACTTACGATTAACCCGGGAGAACTCGCTAGTGAGAATTTCGCTCACGGTGCCCAATTGCTTTTCGTTTACTTTACATTCATTTATCTTTAACTTTTTTGTTTGGCTAAGTACTTTTATTCTCAAAAGAAGTAAAATAATTGAAATCACATTTTGAAATTTTATTAAAATGAATTTTTTCTATCTAACCCATAACTACTGTTAACGGTCTCAGAAACCGCTGAGGTTTTCAAGTTTCACAGTTTAACTCGTAATTTTTAGTTTAATTATAGATACTGGTCGAATTTTGTTTTGTTTGGAGCCTTATTGCTACTTCTAGGGACATTTAAATAGTTGAATTTTATTTTAAATAGTCAGGTATATAAAGTTTAATACTTAAATAGTATTCTGAGAGTTAATGTAACATTTCATTCATCACATAATAAATATCACATAGTTAATGTAACATTTCATTTTTTAATTAAGAGTCTAAAAAAGGTACAATGGAGAAAGAAAATCTCATGCAGCGAATTCTCCCAGGTTAAACGGACAATGGTAGAAAATTATGCATTAGGACATTTTCCTGATTTCTACCTCAGAATTTGATCGTAATTTTTTGTGATTGTGTGACATTGCCCTTGAAAACGGGCCACGTACAACAATCTCCAATTTTATTTGTAATTATATATTTCTAATTCCATTTGATTGTTTAATTTCTTATATGGGGTTGTTATATTTTCGTTGTAGATGTTAATTTGTAGCATTATATAATGGTTATAAATAAATAAATAAATAAATATATATAGTTTGAGAGTCGGATTTTTAAATCATGCATATATGCTGTTTTTAATATGTGTGATCTAAAATATATTATTAGATGGTGTTTTTACTAAAAGATCTTTTACATTGCAAGGTTTTTCATTTATATCACTAATAAATATTTAAAGTGCATCCACACAGATGTAATGAAAATATAACGTATTTTACACCACGAAACAATAACTAATAAATTAAAAAAAATTCATATTAAAAATTATCAAGTTATAAAACAACCCTCCCTTCACAGGCACACACACACACATATCCACATAAAATTTGGGCACGTAAAAATTACGGTTTATATGTGTAGCACATTTGCTACACGCGCATGTTTATAAATAGATGCAAATATTATTCATAAGTAAATTGTGAACATACTTTATAGTTCATTTTTTTCAGTAAAAAAGGGCAGGCGTCATCACTTGCGTTATATAATAATCGCAACATTTGTGTAAGATTAAATATACGTTGGTTAAATATATATCTGTTCTTTCAGAGAAAAACTCATCAAATTTTCTGAAAGTTCCGGTTACTGTCATAAAAGTCAGCAAAAGTTCGATAATTCATACATCTCTAGAGAGATTTTGTCTGAAAGTTAGATTTTATCTCATTCTATAAATATAATAACGATACGTTCTTTAATAAACATGCGAGGACAAAATGCATTCAAAAGGTATATCAATGTAATTATACAACCCATGATTAATTGAACCACGTTTGAATCACTTGAATGTTGTTCATTAGAATGGGTGATCTGCAGTAGAATCAAAGAATAAATAAACTAATTTATATTTGATGGAGAACCGATACCTACAGAAATGAATGCGTCTAAAGAAACATCCACGCGTAAAATTATGTTTGTAAACATGTATATACCGTAATTTCGGGTGTATAAGCCGCAGATCAAACAATTCTTTTTCGACCCAGAATTTTTTAAGAAACAAATATAACTAGTTAGATCGCCGTAAATATTTGTCTTCAATCACTAAATAAAATTTCTGGGTCCAAAAAGAATTGTTTGATCCGCGGCTTATACACCCGAAATTACGGTATACATGTTCTAATTGTTACCTGTGACATCGTTTGCATGAGATTCAAAGAAGAACCAATTAAGCAAAAAATTGAAACTCGAGAAATTAAAAAATATATAATTAACCAGCAATAAGAACTGATAGACTATGTTTTTTTACACTTCCGTTTCCCGTGGCTAAATATTATTCCCATTTTTGAGTAACAGTATTTTTGAATAGAAATATTTTCCACATTAATGACAGAAATTCGTGATTAATCCTTTCTGGCACAGTAGTCGTATTCGGGACCATCTCACTTTAATTCCGAACTTACAATCTGCACCAAGAATATTATAATAAAATTTTGCCTTTATAATGAAAGTGAAAAATAACAAGTTTTTAATTTCTAAAAATGTAGTTTGTAAATTCCGGTGACAATCAACCATTTGATCAATTTAAGATTAGAATGTATCTGTGCCGGAAAGGGTTAAATAAAAAAGAAAACTTTTATTTCAAATGGCAACAGTGACACCTATATTATAAAATAGATTATTCAAAATCTTACGCTGTGATCATTGATTTTAAAGATATATAATGATTTTGTTATAATTATGATAATTATATAATTGTTAAATATTGTTGGTGTTGATTGATTGTTATAATTATATAAATGATTTTGATAGTACATTTCTTAAGTCAAAACTTAATAACATATTTTCTAAGCCAAACTGCGCATACAAATCTTAATAGTTTCATTAAATATTCAGAATAAGCCGAAAAATAGGCAAAAAATATTCTCATAGAAAAATATAAATTCTTAACATCTCTATGAACTATCGATAAAAGATTGAAAGATGATGTATGATGATGTGTCCGTAGAAAATCAAATGCATTTTACACAGTAAATGTTTACAGTATACGGTCCAATCAGTCAACCCTTTTTATAAAAGCCGTTATACAACAGTAATTTAACTATAATCTTACAATACTATTGCCCATATTCTAAGTGCAAATATAGTTAAATTATGGTTATGTAACCATTATCTGCGTAAACGGTCGAGCGTTTACTTCCAATTTCTAACAGCATAAGAAGTAATAAAACACTAACATTTTGTAAAGATAATAAAATTTGATTCCTTTAAATGCTCCCAAACTCTAGACCTTAATAATGAAAATTGATGTAGCGTGATTAAAACAAAACAAGAGCTCTTTGTAAACAGGATCCAATTAGTATTATGAAATGAAAATTCATTGTTCTGGTTTAATGAGACAAAATATTTCAAGTCTTTTATGCTTTTATTTACTGGTATGCCAAGAAAATTAAAGGAATGTATCTTTCGGAAATGACGAAAAGAAATAAAATGTAACTTTATATATTTTTAAAAAATGAGCGTCTTGATCATAATACCGTAAGCATCGTTACAATAAATGTTTTCTTAACCAAATGACGTCAATTTTGTTTAAAAAATTCATTAGTCAGCCTTGGAAAAACCGATAAAAATTGGCAAATTAACATGCAAATGTCAAAGATTATCTGCTGATAGCTAATGACTATGAAAGGTGGTTGCACATTAGAAAATTATAACATTCCATTTTGAAACAAAAATTAACCATTTATTCTCTTCATTCCCGGCGTATCCTATAGGAAACACATTTTTTTTTCATGTATATAAATAATTATAAAAATAAATAAATAGGTATGAATTGAGCCTAACAGATATTATAACTAAACAAAATAGCAATTTGTTTCTTATAGCACTTTTTGAAGAGATATGTGCCATATTAAAACGGGCTGCAGCAAAAATGTACGAAATGTGCAAAAATGAAAAAGTAATTTTTCGTTATGTAAGCTAGCATTTGTAGAGTATATTAGTAATAAAAAGTATTAAATAAATAGTTTTTTCATTTCTTTTTTCAAAGAAAGGAAAAATAGTATACACCGCTCAGCAAAAGTTTAGACAATGATCGATTATGCTTCTATTTTCTGAAGTATGTACCGAATGTTTGTAATTCCTCTGTCAAATATTAGTTGTGACTTATCCTTTATTCACACGCAATAAATTTTGAATTTTACCTTTTACATAAAATATAAGGACAAAAAAATAAAATTAACATTGTGGCAAAAGTATACACAATTTGTGTATTTACAGAAAAAAATAACTACAAATTAAAATCGAGTTGCACCCGCATTGTTTGCAGTTAGTGCAAGAATGTGACTTTTCATCGAAAAAACTAAATGCTGCGTCACTTAGGGGTCTATTTCGCACCAAACACGTTCCACAGCAGCTCGAAACTCGTTAAAAGAAAACTGTAACAAAAATTTGCATAAACATTACGACATATGATGTTACAAAAGTTTTCGATTGGGTCCGGATCAGAACTACACGCCGGCCAGTTGAGATCAATAGTATTTTCAGAGTTAGAGGAAGTTCTTCTTTTGTATGCAACATGAATAGATACTAAAATCCATACTTTAGATCAGCAAAAGTTCCCCAAATGACTAAAAATTAATCTCCAACGTATGAACGTAGTCTTGTTGTTGCTTGGCAACCAATGAATAACTCCACAGATGCACGAGCATTAAAGCAAAGTGAGTACCAAATTATTTAAAATTCACCTTCTTTTTGTTGACTTAATAAAGTCCCAGGATCTTTGCTTAAGTCATTCCAATAGTATGCCCACGTGTTTGGGCCATTCAAATTTCACTTTTTTTTCGTTACTGAATATCATAGCGTACCATTTGGGTCCATATGACGTATGTTTGCAAGTTAATTGAATTCTGGACAATTTACAGCGAGATTTTAAAGCTGATTGTTTTATTATTGTCATGTAAATTGATTTACCTGTTTCTTTAATCATCTACGCATCATGTCTGTCGACACAGAAATTCCTGACTTACTTTTAATGTGATTAACAATCATTATTTGTGTAAATGTCACTTACTGGATCCTTTTGTCATCGCATTTTCTTGTCACACAAGGTCTTTCAGATTATTTTTTTTTTTGGAGGAGTCATCCTTAGACTATACTTTATAGACAAACCACTTTGGACGATTCAGTGCTGCTGAAATTTCTGCAACTGTCTTTCCTTTCCATTTCAGCTTCCCTACTTCAATTACCTCATCTAAATGAATATTTTTAGCTCGCGGCATCTTCACTAACTGATGCTATATCGAGGTATAATTAAATACTTCAGACATGTGACATCATAACTTGGAAATTTGCATTTATCCATGAACAGTTGGCTAAAAATCAAAAAGTGTCTAAACTTTTGCAATATGCAAATTTTACTTTTTTCAGTTAATTTATATGTTATCTTACATTATAACCATTATTTTATTGTACATTGTTTAAAATATATTTGAAAACTAGCTGACCCGCCCGGCGTTGCACGGGTCCGTATTAACAATATTAAACGAACTTGAAATTTGTATGATTTTATCATTAACTCGTTACATGCCGAAATGCATTGTCTGAAATACGTAGCCACTGACTGTGTGAAAAATCGGTTTTAAAAACAACAACTAATAGCTCTAAAATAGCTTTAAGCTCTAAAAATACTCAAAATGAGCAATGAGAAACGTGGGAGGGAATATGTATCCAACGATTACGTGATTTTCGTGTTAAAAAGTTGATATTTACCCGTAAAAATCACTGTTAAGTCACTTAACTAATTATTATTTTCAGATACAAATCCCAAGTGAAATATTTTGAATTTCAAACTAATTATATCACTCTTAAATCCGACTGTACCATGAATGAAATCAGTACTCGATGGTAGCTAAAATATTGGTATATAGTATTATAATTTCAGAGCTATTTAACAAAAGTAAGTGTTATTTTTAATCAAATGTTGCGTAATGTTCAATCTGTGTATAAATTCCTAACCTTAAACTTTTGTACCGTAACCAGAACCTGTCTGTAACCTAACAGCGACTTAACAATACCCTACCGTAAATTAAATATAACATAAATGTAACCTAGCCTTAACTTTATCGTAAAATAGCCTTATTCTAACCATAACATAAATGCAATTTAACTTTAACCTGACTTTAACCTAAATAATATAATAGAAAAAAAACATTTAAAAAATGTACTATTTCTTCGTAAAATATGCTTCAGCTGTAATTCATTTCTTTCAATTCGTTTTATTAATACAAAATTCCTTCCTCGTGCTTTTGTTTGAAACATTAAAATTTCAGCGATAAGTGGTTTAATATTGCAAACCTTTTTTTCGGTTTACTTCGCCTCCACCTATCTTTTTCTCCATGGTGTAAAGCAGCTGTGATAAAAGAAAATCCTCATTTAAGCTGACAGTTTGCCAGTCTATGAATTTTAAAGGTCTGTCTCAGCTTTTTTAATTATTTCTACGAAAAGTTTATGCAACCAATCAACCATAAGAAAATGAAAGGGAAAAAAACGAAAAAAAGGCGACTTTTTATGAGATTGAGCTTTGGAATTTAAGTAATTACTCAGTTAATAAATAGAATTTTGAAATTCTGAGCTTCAGGTGCATCAGGAGAGATATTGGGCTACTCTCATAAAAATTTTGAGCCTCGTACGTCCCATAGATTTTGCTAGCCATCGCAGACACACACACAGACACACACACAGACACACAGACAGAGCGTTTTGTTCTTTTATTAACATAGATAAGTATAGCCATTTCTAAAACTCACGTGTTCGTATTTTTTATTTAAAGGTTAAAAAACACCAGTGTCTAAACTTTTGCTGAGCACTGTAGCTATAGTATTGTTCATAGTTATTTATTACTTATTTATTAGTTCTTTATCAGTTTGTTAATATAAATCCATAACGGAAGTTAAAAAAATATGTGTAAAAAAATCCTACGATCTGAAGAATTGTGTCTCCATGCATTATCAAATTTTATATGCAAAAAATGAATTTTAATTTTTTTCGCTTCTTAATCTTTCATATTTATTAGTTTGTTAATATAAATGCATAACTGAAGTTGAAAAAATATATGTAAATAAACCCTACAATCTGAAGAGGTCAAAAAGAGCTTATTGCTGATGACATCAGAGATGTGGCTGAACATCTATGCACTTACCTTAAGGGGTCAGGTACCCTTTGAACTAAAAAAATACGTGAAAAAATTACCTCTGTAAGAATTGCAGTCACTCTGTATCTAATTGACTTTTAACTGTAAAATTGAAAACACATATTAAGAAGGATTTATTTTATTAGTTAAAGTTGTCAAAAAAAGTATACACATATGTAATGATTTTTAAATAGTTTTTAAAGATAATACAATTTTTACGAAAGAATAATTCTTGCATGCCTTGCGCGCACGATTTTTCAAATTTGAATGGCTAAAACAAACTAAGATTTTTTTCATGAGTAGAGATATAATGTGTTTTCAAAATGACCTACACTGAAAAAAATAAAATTTATAGATCGAGAGAAAAAAATTATTTTTTTTTTCAAAATTGAAATATCGAGATATTTTTTACACAAAAGTAGTCGTGAATTCTAAACTTCTAATTTGAGGAACATAATAATAGGTCATTTTGTGCCTGTATACGTTTAATACATTCAGCGAAAATTTTGTGAAATTCTACGCTGCCGTTTTCCAGAAGTCGTGCGCGCAATAATCAAAATCGCTGTTTTGAGAAAATTCACGTTAAAGTTTAAATCCCCCATTGATCGTATAAGAAAAGCGCAAAGTTTTTTAAACATAACTCTTCTTCTAATGCGAATTTTTGAATGCGGTTTGTTTTCAAATGTTCTCAAAGAGTGATATTTAATTATAACCTATTTTTTAAAAAATCGATTTTTGGATTCTTGAAAGGGTACCTGACCCCTTAATCGTTTAAAATTTTATCCTCCCAATTGTGTAATATTATTTTTTTCCACTAATAACTTTTATAATGTATAAACTTCTACTTTGAACATTATAATTTTGTTTATTCTAACTCTTTATACACAAATACATAGGAGCTTCTTATTCATGTGTTACTATCAATTATGAGAGGTTTTCAATCTGTTCTCTGAAAAGCAGAGATGAGATGCCAATGTGTTTATTTTTGGCATCAGTTTCTTTTTAACACAACACAACATAGTAGAAAAGTGTTTATGAATTTGCTTTGTCTGTCTGTGTGCCTGTGCATGCTTTAACTCGCATAATTATAGTCCGATGCAATCAAATGGATGTAGGTCATTGAGGTTTACTATGACATGTTCGGTATTGAAATGGAAGTGCCTAGCATTTTCGGCTCATTTATAAGGCTACTCAAAAGAATTCTGGTACATTACGGTCTACGAGGGAAAACAGTTTGTCGTGTTTTTAGCACTTTCCAACAAAGTTGAAAAGTGATTATGCATTCGGTTTGTCTGTCCGTCTGGCCGGATGGACGTCTGTCCGCGCGCTAACTCCCGTAAATATACTCGGATTGCTATGAAATTTTTATGCGGTTTTGAGGTTTACCCTAGCACGAACCCTATTGAAAATGAAGTATCTACCATGATTAGTTTATCTACAGAGAGAATCAAAAGTTTCCCATTACATTACGGCTTACGGGAAAAAATCGTTAATATACTCGGATTGCCATGAAACTTTAAGACGTTATTGACGTTTACCCTAGCACAAGTCCTATAGAAAATGAAGTTTCTACCATGATTAGTTTATCTACAGAGCGAATCAAAAGTTTCCCATTACATTACGGCCTATGGGGAAAAACCGTTAATATACTCGGATTGCCATGAAATTTTAGGACGTTATTGAGGTTTACCCTAGCACAAGTCCTATCGAAAATGAAATTTCTACCATGATTAATTTATCTACAAGGCAAATCAAAAGTTTTCCATTACATTACGGCCTATGGGGAAAAATCGTTTCAAAGGAATTTTAAAGATGTTATACCCTGCCAAACATATTAAAATATGCATTCTATAAAATATAAGGTGAAAATGTAGCTATTATTCATTTACAGGGCTGCACAAAAGAATTCCATTAGATAATGGTAAAAGGGGGAATTGTGTGTGACATATTTTAAATATATTAAGCTTTTTCATGTATAATAAAATTTATATATGACACTGAAGCTTAGTATAAATTATACGCTACTGTATTACATAATATGAAGTACACAGCATTTACAGGGTCACACAAAAGATTTCAAATAGTATATTCTTTCCGAAGTACATATACCGTAATTTGGGGTGTATAAGCCGCGGATCAAACAATTCTTTTTCGACCCAGAATATTTAAAAAAATGAATTTTACTACTTAGATCGCCGTAAATATTTGCCTTCAATCACTAAATAAGATTTCTGGGTCCAAAAAGAATTGTTTGAGCCGCGGCTTATACACCCGAAATTACGGTATGTATATGTGTCCGTACATATATGTATATGTGTGTATACCGTATATGTGTCCGATGATGGCTGATGGAGGGATGAAATGCATTTTAATTATGATATTCGCGTTTATATTTCGCTAAATATATGCACATTATATGGTGTGTATAAATGTTATAGTTGATATACAGGGCTACACAAAAGAGCTCACCAACGTTACTGAACATGAGCGTAAATTATTTAAACGTGGTTCTAAAATAAGCTATGTATTTTTACGCTGAGCTGCATTCAATTTACTGAGAAATATTTGCAGAATATAGATAAAGGAATATACAGGGCCACGCAAAGAATTCGGTACATGGACGCCTATGAATGATGATTTATGAGAATGTGATTTCAGTTGTTTTAAAAGTATTTTAGTTTACAATAAATTTTTGCCTAATGCTGACGTATAATAAAGGTACAATGTAAACTACAGGGCTGAACAAAAGTATTCAAGTATGTTTCCATCTAATAGTATGAATTGCTGAAAAAGAAATTTCAAGCTACTGGGTATTTTCTTGCCAAGCTAAATTTTCCCATTATATGAACTGACATATGAAATACAGGGCTGTTCCAATGTACTGGAATACATATTTGGGTATATTTGGCTATACACTACTATTTCCCTAAATAACAAAGTTTTGTTAAAGATTTCATTAAGTGTGGGAAAGTGCTTCATAATCTATGCTTAACGCATTATTTTTCTTACTTGTTTCATGATATTACAGTAATAATTAAACATATTGAAATTAATATGTATCACTGAGGTTTACTCCAAAGTTCTTATTATAGAATATGGTGTGCACAGAAGTTATCATTTTCTTGTCTGTGTAATGTGTATGTAAACCTTATCTTAAAAACGACTCAAGCAATTTATAACAATTTCTATTTTACCACTTTTAGGCATGAGAAAGCCACTGGGGTAGGTCACGTGTTCAAGAAAATTTGATTTGTGTGTCATTTGGGATCATAATTGGTCAAGGTCAAGCTATTTGTATCTAAAAAACGGCTAAATATATTTTAACTGAATTTTGTGCCCAACCGTTTTTTGGTTTGAGCAAACTTTTGACTAGGTCACATTTTAAAGAAATTTCGATTAGTGGGTCATTTTTGGGTTATTATGGGTCAAAACAATTTTATCTAAAAAAGGCTCTAACGATTTTGACTAAGTTTTATATTTTTACCGTTTTGACCATTGGGCTAAATCAAATGTTAGAGAAAATTAGATTAGTGGGTCGTTTTCGTGTCACTGCGCGTCACGCTATTTTTTAATAGAAAAGAACTAACAATTTTGACAAAAATTACTATTTTAAGATTTTCAGCACAAGAAAATCATTGGGTCTGGTCACATGTTCGATTAAATTCGAATAGTGGGCCATTTTAGGTCACAATGGGTCAGGTTCAAGCTAATTATATCTAAAAACAGTTAAATTAGTGGGACACTTTTGCGTCATTATGGGCCAAACAATTTTGTATAAAAAACAGATTTAACGCTTTTAACTACATTTTACATTTTACCGTCTTGGATAATGAGCAAACCACTGGGCTAAGTCATATATTAGAAAATATTCGAATAGTGGATCATTTTTGGGACACTGGGTCACTTTAATTTTATCTGGAAAATAGCTTTAACGATTTTGACTAAATTTTGTACTCTATTGTCTTCTGACACGAGAATACTACTAGACTTGGTCACATGTTGAAGAACATTCTATTAGTGGGTTATTTTGGGTCACAATAGGTCAGGGTCAAACTAATTCTGTATAAAAAACGGCTCTCACGATTTTTACATAAGTTCGTATTGTACAGTTTTCGGGAACGAAAGGATCATTTTGCTGGCCACATGTTTGAGAAATTTGGATTTGTGGGTCCTTTTTGGGTCATTATGGGTCAAGATACTGTTCTAGAAATGACTTAAACGATTTTTATTAAATTATATATTTTATCGTTTTTGGGATCGAGAAAACCATGGAGTTATATAATTTGTTAAAATAATTCGATTAATGGGTCAATTTAGGCCACTACTGGTTCGGGTCAAGTTAATTATATCTAAAAAAAAGCTAAAGCTATTTTGACAAGAATTTGTATCATACCTTTTTCGGGCACGAGAAGATCATTGAGCTAGATCATATGTTCGAGAAATTGCAATTTTTGGTATATTTTTGGGTCATTGTGGGTCAAGATAAATTTTATTTTAAAAAGGCTTTAACGATTTCGAATAAATTTTGGCTTTTCGTTTTCGGGCCCAAGAAGACCATTGAGCTAGGTTGAATATTTAAGAACATTCAGTAGTGGATCATTTTGGATCACTATGACTTCAGGTCAAGACATTTGCATCTAATAAACGATCCAAACAATATTGAGAAAATTTTATATTATACCGAGAAGATCACGAGGCTAGATCTCATGTTTAAAAATGTTCAATTAGTCGGTCAATTTTAGGTCATTACGTATCAAACTTTTTTTTAGAAAACGGTTGTAACGAATTTTATTAAATTTGTTTTCTATTATTTTCGAACTCTAGAAGACCATTAGGTTGGGTCACCGGTTCGAGAAAATTCGATAAGTGGGTCTATTTGGATCTTATTGGGTCCGGGTCAAGCTACTTGTATCTAAAAAAAAACCGCACACGCGAAAATCAATAGGCTAAATTACAAGCTTGAGAAATTTTAATTAGTGGTTCATTTTTGAGTCACTACAAGTCAAGCAAATTTTATCAAAATCACGGCTTTAACGATTTTTAACCGAATTTGGTATTTTACCTTTCCAGCCTGCAGAAGACCACTGGGCTGGATCTCATGTTCGAGGAAATTTTATTAGTGGGTCATTTTGGGGAATCACAACGGGTTATGCTAATTTTATCTAAGAAACGACTTAAACGATTTTAACTAAATTTTGTATCTTATCGTTTTTGATTACCAGATGTCATGTCAAATGTTCGAACAAATTTGATTAATGGGTAATTGTAGATAACTACGTGTCAAGGTCACGAAGCCAAGAAGTTGGCAACAGCGAATAAGAGTGTCATATTTGACAAAATATTGACGATATTTCTCCGAAAAAACGACTTTCAAGATTACGAATACCAAAACATATGTGTGGTGTTAATTGAAAGAATGTATCTAAATTTGATTATATTTGGCAAATAAATTGACGTTCAGAATGTGAGGAAATTTATTAGGCATTCATAATAGATATCGAGGTGCATGATTAAACTAATCAGAGCCTGACTGTGACTTGGACTGATGACGTTTCGTAGCAAATGTCTAAGTATTGTAAAATGTTTTAAATATCATTTGTTTAAGAGTTAGATTTATCAATATACGGTGTATTTTTTATTGTAGCTAATTTTGTAGGTTTATTATAAATCAATGAAACAGTTTCTTCTTAAATACTTTCTTTCGTCAAAATTCGACGTGTTTTACCTTGTTTTATTACAAGCAGTTTTGTGAAGGGGATTACTTCAATAAAAATAGTTTTGTGAAGGGGCCCAATTTATTAAATACTATTTGTGAAAAGGATCTACACAGACTCCATATTTTTTATTTGCCGCTATGTAATTTTAAGCAGATATTCCTATAGATGAAATACAAATCTAAGTTGATAGTAGATTTCATTTAAAATTAGTACATATTTATTAAGTATATTTTCTGAAAAATTCCTAATTTTCTGAAAGGACTTTTGGAATTTTGTCCCTTAATTTATACCTCGCTGTAATTGATATATAAAAAGATGCTTCAAATGGCATAAAACCTATAATGAGTTTATTTATTTGTAATAATAAAAAATTTTTGAAAACTTTCACCTAAACAATATTTTAATATAGGCAGATACCTTAAATTAATTATTTACAATTTAAGAAATGATTTTAGTTCATGTTTGGTGCAATAAATAGTTGATTGATTTGCAAATTTACACTAAATATGTCTGTGAAGCTTTAATGACTCACCCAGAAAGCGGGAAAGGATTCTGACCCGATAATTAATATAGGATTTGATGATTTTTTATATGTAAATGATGGACAAATGTAGGTATATTCAACTATACAAATAACACTTCACAATAAACTACTATTTTCTTTCATTTAGATTTTCACTTGATTATTTTTAAAATCCAGCAATTCTCCTAAAAATAAAAATATGTAAAACTAAACATCACGTTCCATTTGCTTATCAATCATTTTCCATCAATTCTTTCTGAATTGTATTAATTAATAAAAAAAATAAATATCTCGCAAATTATGAAATTAAAAGCCATTTTAAATATTTTTATTAAACCAAAGAAAAATCTCACGTTTTTTTTTTTTTTTTTTTTTTTTTTTTTTTTTTTTCTGAAAAATGCCTTTGAGAATATTCCAAAAATATCTTCCATTCACTTTAATTCGAGAATTTCAGAATCATTTATTGTGTTATTCGAGAGCTCCTTATAAATAAATACAAAAGCGAATAAATAATTTATTAAACATTATCTCGCACTTTTGTACTTCCTTTTACTTCACTTTAATTTGCGAAACAGTTCTAAAAATTCTTTAAATGAAACACATTTGACACTTTACTCTCAAAAATTTGAAATCTAATTGGAAAAACGCTTTGGAGAAAACTTTCACTCATAATATATTTAATATCTAGCGAAGATTGTTTAATATTCCATTTCTATTTTCCATAAACAGTTCCTGTGAAAGTAGAGTGAGATCAAATGGCGTGCGAATATTTAAATTCTTGCTGCAGGGTCAAAGATGGAAATCCCATTAATTTAGCCGCAAGAGCTTATCATACTGTTACTGAAATAGATTCGCAGTTCAAATTACTTTAGGGAGAATAAATAATCGAAGATATTAAATGGCACTTACAAAAAGATGTCATAAACATCATTTATTCTATACTATTTTGAAATTTGCATTCTTATGCCTACGGAATCTGTTGTAGTTTACGTTCTTTAAATATTTATTTTATGTGACATTTATTCTGTTTTCTATGATAAATGAAAGTACGGTAGAATAATTTATAAGCTAGAAGAATGAATACACACTGGATAAGAAAGTGTCTGTTTTCTCTACGCTTTATCTCGTTTTATGAATGCTCAGTTCTCTTCCATATTTAATTAATAAATATTGTCTAAAATATTCCTTCAGATGTTTATTGATGTCTGACTACTTTTAATTTTCGATAAATAAGTTTTCATTCTTGCTTCGGGGTGAAATACAAGTACAATGGCCTCTGGTCGAAAATGATCGTATGAATTATTAATTGATTCAATTAGTCACTGTAATCAACCATACAGAAGAAAAATAACCACATGTATTTGAATCTAATGCTAATTGAGCATTTTCCTGATTGCATTGCGATATTGCAGAATTTCCCTCCAAATTAAAACTTTAATGTTTTTAATTTCAGGTAAGCTACCAGGCTTTCTGAGATTATCCGAAAGAGTTTTTTATTCTTTTGTATCGGTATATGGTGTGTGGACGGGGAAGAAGGTTGTAAAAAGTTCAAATTCTTTCGAATTTCTATTTTAGAACAGTACTTTATCAAAAGATAAGGTAAAATTCTGAATTTAAATATATAACTTTTCTACAATTATGTAATTAAAATTGAAGTTAAAATAGAAAATTATTAAGTGTAGATGCTTATATATTTACGCTCACAATGAAATTTATGTTTACTTTTCTTAAAACATGGATTTTCTGCAGTTTGATGCAGTTTCTACAACGTTATTCTATTTTTAAATATAATATTTCATATGATGCTTTAATCTATAAAATTTTCACATAATTAAACGTTAATTAGTAAACATAAAACTCAGTTTGTTCATTTTTAGATAATTAAAATATTAGCATATCTGTTTAAAAAATTAAATTTATAAAGCTACTTGAAATATGTATATATTTTACTTTTAATTGCATCATTTAACATGAAAATTATATATTCGTTGTAAGCTGTGGTATATTCATATTATGATTTTGTTTTAGATGTGATTATTTGCAAAATTTCTTATAAATTGTATCAAAAGTTGCATTCATTAGAAAGTTTTAATTATTCATATTCGTTTATATATTCATAAATATTTCTTCTTTAACTGTGTATTTACGTGCAGCATAAAGTGTTCTTAGATAATATATATCTATATATATTTTTTGTATAAAACTTATGATCCGCATGAAATTTAAAACAAGTGTGAAATTTCCCATTTTTCCCTTTTCATAGACTTTACCTTATAGGGGAAACCTTTTTTTTACATTATAGGGGATGATGTCGTTTAATTATTTTGAAGTTAACCCCTTGAGGGGCGATATACCACTTAATTCATAGATATACCACTTAATTCATAGATATACCACTTAATTTTAATTCCCAAACGCCAAATTCGCACCGGAATTTTGTTAAAGGAAATTACGGTTTATTGAATGCGTGAAGTATCGCGTTTTCTTATTTACAAATAAAGTTGTTTTCAAATTCCGGTGTCAGTCATTAATTTCAATACTTAAGCAGTGAATTTGCCCTGCCCCGCAAAGGGTTAATGGAATCGTTACCTACTCATAAAATTAATATTTAACCACATAACAGATGAATACTTTTGAAACAAACTGTCGAATAATGCCGATTTTTAATGTCTTTCTACAGAATGTTTAATTTTTTATCACCGGTTTTACAAGACAGAAACTTTTGTCTGATTGAATCAGAGAAATGCTCCGATTAAATAATGTAAAATTTACTGGTGAGAACAATAAGTATTGATTGGAATATGGGATGCCCGTACATGATATGGGCAAATCATCATTGGCAAAAACACGGTGCCCGCATGACGTCAAATGGCAAATCAGGGAAGCGGTTAACCCTTTGCGGCGCAGTGGTTTAGTACATAAACCACTTAATTTTAATTCCCAAACGCCACATTCGCACCGGAATTTTATTTAAAAAAATTACGGTTTATTGAATGCGTGAAATACAGCGTTTTCTTATTTACAAATAAAGTTGTTTTCAAATTCCGGTGTCAGCCATTAATTTCAAAACTTAAGGAATGAATTTGCCCTGCGCCGCAAAGGGTTAAAGGACCAATGTTGCTATATAAGCGGCATTGGTAGAATTAACCAAATTTATTCGCTTTGCATCACTTGTTTTGTAAAAAATATTTGTACTTTGTTAACATGCGCAAGAGAAATTTAGTAAAACTTTTTTCATTTATAATATAGTGGTTGAAATAGGATATAAAAATAGAATCATGTATTTAACATTTTCGCTACATGGGTTCACATACGTGGACCTCTATTTTTTCCGTCATAAACACTAAATTGTTTGATTTTTCTACATTTTGACAACATTTTTGAATAGCGGAATTTTTTTACTTTAAAAACAAACCAATAAATAACAACATCTATGCTGATTTCCTAGTAAAACAGATGCTATTTTCACCTGATTTTACAAAAAGCCTTTAAGATAATGTGGCTAAGAAATTGAAAAATGTTCATGATTATTTGACTTAAATCCTTTATATAAAATGATTTGAGGATTTGTATATAGTTTACAGGGCTCCCAAATGGTCCACGAACTGCACATCAGTATTTTTTAACAGAAAATTTCATGATATGGTCTACTGAATATGCGCTAGAATTGACTTACAAAGGTGGTTTCTTGGCAAGAAAAATATAAAAGGAAAATTTCTCTATAAAAATTCTGATGTTCAGATGGCGAACCATTTGGGAGCCCTGAGTTTACTTGTTTAAAGGCCTTAAATTTATTATTGTGATAACCAACCCTTCACTACAACGTATGCACATCTGGCACATACCTAAATCACTATATTTCCTATATGTGCCACGAACTTGGCAAATATGATTGCTGTAACCGATAAATAACGTCCAAAGAGAAGAATAACTGTTATTTTTTTCATGTCAGATGGCTGCATTTGGCAGAAAATTAGAAATTGTTCTTTGGAAACAAAAAAAATTTCGATCAAGATAATAAGGCAAAGTTTATTTTTATTATTATTACTGAATGTTGAAAAATATTGGCTAATTCCATGAAAACTTGTCATGTCTGTCACATGCGATGATTTTTGGACACCAGTAATTTAGAACGGAAAAATGTGACTTATTTTATTGGAGATATCCCATCAGTTGGATAGGGCGAAGCAAACTTTTCAGAAATAACGGTGCGGCCAACAAGCGTAGCGATTATTAGCTGTGTGACAGATATGACAAGTTTTTATGGAAATGACCTATTAATAAAAATAGAGCTGAAGAATGTTAAGTAGGAAAAATTAATTAATTTAAGCCCATTTAAATGCAAAATATAGCAATACAATATTTAAACACCCATTTTGTGCACACAGGGTTCGCACAACTCTACCACTAAATTTTTACAGTTTTTCAATGTATTTCACTGTAGAAAAATAATGCGAAAATTGTGAATTGAGGAGGTGTTTGCGAATTCTGTTTCTTAAAAATTAAATATAAATTATTTTATCATTAATAGTGGTGCCAGAGTCCTTACAAAATATAAGGAGTGTGCGAACCCTGGTATATACGATACATGCTATAAAATATCAAATTTTAACTGAAAATTTAAATTTTTTTACCCATTACTAGATTGATATATAGATTTAAAATAATATAAAAAAAATTGTGCAGTGAAGGGTTAATTTAATGGGACTTGCAATTTTAGATCTTTATTTGTCAATCTAAATTACTGGTAATCTAAAATATCAGTTTCAGAAAAGTTTTTTTTTTCTGCCATCCATGATGTCACTTTATTTTGTTTATAACCAATGAATAAATATTTGTAGCATTATTTTAGCTTCGGAAACGAAGAAGTTAAATTTAGCGATTAAGTTTTCACATTGCAGACAAAATAAATTGTTAAAAGTTATGAAAGCAGATGTTAATTCTTAATTCTTGCATTATACAGTGCGTAGATATAAAAGGGTAGTTAGGGAGAAGAGACGGATTTATAAGTTGGATGTTCGGTACTTTCGGTGATAGACTCGCTTGCCAGTGGGCAATAATACAATGTATAAAATTCTATCGTAAACTAAAAGAATGTAATTTTAGAATGCATTGCTAACATACAAACGCAGATTCCTGCGATTAATAAAAGTGGAGCTATACCCAATTTAATAAGAATGAACTAATGTGTCAAATATCTGAAGAGAGCAGAAATTGAAGAGAAATGCAAACATTGTTCCTATGGATGATTGTCTTATGTTTCTTGCATAAAATCACTAATAAACCTTAATTGGCTCTTCAATATTAATTTTACAAAAAAAAAAAAAAAAAAAAAAAAAAAAAAAAAAAATGCTGATTTTGGAAAATTATTTCTTTTTTTCATTTTTATGTACGACAAACATCATTACATAAAATGTTTTAAACCTATTTAAGTGTAATTTTGTCGGAATGCATTCCACAATACTAACTATACTCTGAACGAGAATTTAAGATCGGTGTTTACAACAGAACTACCGCAATGCGGCCACCAACGAATATATTCCGGTTCAAACCAGAAATCTGATTATGAAATAATTTTGAAAGACAAAAAGAAAAAAAAAAGAAAAAACGTTAAATTATAAAGTTAAACTGTTTTAAATCAAATTCTGGTATGATGTATTTTTAGAAAACTTGATTCAAAACTCCGGTAGTTCTAGTGTTACTGTAATTATTTTAAAGGTACTCCGGTATAAAATAAATCGTAATTTCAAATAAAATATACATATTTTTGAGACATTTTGAAATAGTTCTGCTAATTTTGAATATATTGTATATTGATCTCGGTCAGTGCACTGGTAATAGTAGTATGTAGTACAAAGAAGATTGAAATATATTCAGATGAATTCAATGTACGATGTAGGGAGTAAGCGTGAATTTTGCTAAATAAATGGAAAAAAATCCCATTTTTAAAAAAAGATAGTAAGATATTTCTAAGATATTTTGTTCTTTCACCATTCTGTATTACAAATGAATTAAAAATATTCGTATTTAATCAATGCTACGCATTCTTTAAAACGATTCTAATGTAGGCAAAAACTTCATTTTGTATATTTATTAGCTTAACCCCTTGAAGGGCATCGGTATATAATATATACCACTTCATTTTAATTCCCTTAAGCCACATTGGCACCGGAATTTTAGTATTAAGTTTTGTTTTTTACAATGTACGTGAAAAACAGCTTTTACTTACTATCATATAAATTTATTTATGAACCCTGGTGTCAATCAATCATTTGAATATTTTAGGAACAGAAGGGCTTTGCCCCTCAAGGGGTTAAATGAAGTTTTAGATAGTTAATAAAATTTTACTTTTTGACACTTTCCAACACAGCTAACACAGTCTGTTCCTCTGACCGTGCTCAAACTTTGCTAAATATTCTCTGATTTCCTGTAATTTTTTGTATTATCTACATTTACTGTAGTTTAATCAGTATTTAAAATGAAGTGTGTAACATTTAGAGTTTGTTTACAGGTATATACCAGATTTCCATTATTTTATTGTTCATGGAGAAAAATCGTTATCGATGCATTTAGTAGTGTTAAAATACACTGGCCTCCTAAAGTTAACCCATTAGTGCCTAGCGTCCCTTTCTAGGGACGATTATAAAAAAGACAAGAAAGCACTTTTCACACCAGTAAATAGAAAGATAATTAAACACTATCTTTCACGAGACAAATTCCTCAATAAATTAAAATAAAAGTTATTCTTCTTTTAAAAGTGGTGGGAAACCCAAAATTTCATTTTTATGAAGAAAACAATTTGGGCATTAACCCTTTCCGGCGCAGACAAATTCTGTTCGTAAAATGAGAAATTGTTGACTGACACCGGAATTTATAAAAGAATTTTTTAGAAATTAAGAATTCCCTGATTTAAGTTGCCATCGTAAAACTAAAATTTTACTAAAATATTATTGGTGCCGTTTGTAAGTTTGGAATTAAAATTAGGTGTTGCCGGAGTGGTAACACTGCGCCGGAAAGGGTTAATGAGTTAAGGTACAATATGTTTTCGAAGCTCACTAGAAAACTTGACAGTCAGATTAAACTTCATAGTTTATGTGAATGACAATTATAAGCTTTAAAAAACTTACGCAAAAATAACAGCTACCACTTTTATTTTATAGAAAAGAATAGGTATTTGTGAATGAGAGTAAAATGTGCGATTACGGACCTTTCGTAATTTCACGTGTAAGTTTTGTTGTATTTGAACTATTGTTGTCAGCTTTGTTTAGAACAATAAGTAGGTCCTAGAAATCTCTATAAGAAGTCGTTTGCCCGATTCATTAAGGTGGTGGGCGGTAGAATGCATGGAAATGGGGTTGTCACAGGCCGATACTGGTAGAAGATCAATAAGTTTAATTAAATTTATTGTTATTAAAATGTACAGTGTTTTACTGTCATCACGGATATTAACCTTTCCCTCTTTTGCTCTTATGTCGTACGGGCAACGTGTTGTTTTCCAACCACGATTTGCCCGTACGACGTACGGGCATCCACACTGCAATCATAATTTATTATTCTCCCCAGTAAAACTTTATATTGTTTAATCCGAGCATTTCCTGATTCATTTACGCAAAAATTTCGGTTTGAAAACCGGTGATAAAAGATTAAAAATTCTCTGAAAAACGTGAAATAATAAGCATTTTGTGAAAGTGTTTTTCAAAAATATTGATCAGTTAAGTGATTAACCATTCTTAATGCATTTTATAGAAAATTATGCACTCTTTGAGTATAAATTGGCATAACAAATTTTATTCGGCCGGAAAACATTGTCATGCTTCTTTAAAACGGCAGATTGTGATAAAATTACACATTTATTTTACTTTGAATTTTTACAGGTGAATACAATATTTCGCTTCTAGACGCCTTCCAAGTGTCGATTTCTGCGACATCGGTAATTCGTTACGGCTTTTTAATAATAATAATTAATGAAATTTATTTTCGGCATGTAAAATATATTCATATAAAGCTTATTGTGTTCCTATGAACTTTTACTGTTGATTTACATTTTTTTTCAATTCCACTACTACTGGACTTATGATGTCACCAGATCTCGGGCTATTACATTATGATCTATGGGGAAAATTGTTAACGAAACAGTTTATTGATAGCATGACACTTTAAACATAATTGAAATTTTAAAAAAACTCTGAGCTGCACTAAAAGATTTTGCTAAAATTGTTTTGTCACCAAAGTGGTGTTTCTTTATGGTGTGGTTTCTTTATGTTGTAGTGAATTGTTGGTGTTTCTTTTAACCTATTTAATGGTAGTGTTTCTTTACACCAGTTTGGGGGTAAATTAACATCTTTTTTTTTTTTTTTTTTTTTTTTTTTTTTTTTTTTCTTTTTTTTACAGCGTATGAAAAAGAGAAACTTCGAAATTTCGTAGTTTTAAGCATATAATAATTCTCGTGGCATTATTTGCATAAATAAAATTAGTACAAATAATCGTATTAAAATGGATACAACATAGACTTACTATATTTTTAGAAGAGAGGCAAGAATAGATGTATCTTCTTTTTCATAATATGTTTATTTTGCGTTCCGTTGCTATATTTTTCTTAGTAACATATTTGTGTATGGGTCAATCAAACATTGTTTTCACCTAAAAATAGCAAATAAAACTTTTGGGCAAAAATATTAAAAGAAAGCAAACCAAAGTAATGTGTTACTAAGTGAAAATATAACAACGGAATACAAAATAATTTAAATTACTAAGAAAAAGAAATTTTATAAGTGTGATTTATCTGTAATTTGTTTATATTATTTGTTTGTATATTATTATAGCTAACTAATTATAACCTTATTTTAAACTAAGTTGCATAATTTTTTAATTTATTATGAAACTTGCATTTTTTAAAAATATCAAAGTTGATAATATTAGAAAAAAAATGAGAATAGGTTATATATTACACAGGGTTCGCACAGCTCTACCACTAAAATTTTACAGTATTTTCAATGCATTTCACTGCAGAAAATTAGTGCGCAAACTGCAAATCTAGGAGGTGGTTGCGAATTCTGTTTCTTAAAAATTAAGTATAAATTTTCTTATCATTAATAGTGGTGTCGAAGTCCTTACAACATATAAGGACTGTGCGAACCCTGTTACAATTTAGAAAATAATAAATTTCATTTTTTCAACTATATTAGCAGTTTAATTGTATGATTAATCAAGTACGAAGTACAACAGTTTAAATAATTACAGACATGAGTATATTTGATGTATTAAGAATACTGTAAAGACAATGGTCCACACAAATAAACCGCATTTAAAATAAATCATTTATGTTTCTATTGCTACTGACTTCTCTGCACAATATAACCATATTTCATCCCTAATTCGTTCTACTGACATACTTGACTTGACATGACCATAGACTGGGTTTTCTAAGCAATTGACAATTATTGCATTCCACTCATTTAACCTCGTATTATTATTATCTAGTTCATCATCCCGTGACTGAGAGGATGATCTTCAATATTAAGCTGATATTGTTCTATCAAAGGGAGTTAGCGTTTTATATTAACTTATCTTTTCTGTCTAGATCGATGGGTCGATGATATCAAAGAGAAATTCATTTCGTAGCTATGGTTTTCGTATTAGTTGAAAATAAATATATTTTTGAGGAAATGGAAAATACATTTTACATTTTAAAGCTCAGATACAAGTAATATTTTAATATAAGTGCCATTTTTTTGAAAAATTATCAGACATGAATATGTCAGTCTTTAGTTTTTGTATGACTACCATAAAAACAGTTAAAATTGTTAAAATATTTTATATTTTTATAAATCGTCAGTTTTGAGAAGATTTTTCTTTTTTTAATTTAATTTAATGTAGACAGTTTACCATATTTTATCTTCTTTCTACATAAAAATGGTATTAACCTTCCTACCCTGAATGGGTCTAATCGACCCAGTCCTATAATGCGTTTCATTCGATTCAAACCAGAAAAGTTTTCATAAAATAAAGTAAATAAATAACACAAAGATTTAAGTTAAATAAGTATGTTAAATGGATTTAAATAAAAATTCTGGTGTGAAATATTTTAATCAAATTTGAGTGAAATTTCAACAGGGTAGGAAGGTTAAATTACAAAATCATATCCAATTATGAATCATGAGTTATTAATAAATAAAGTTTTAAAAAGTGATTTTTAAAAATTTTTACAAATACAGCGATTTTTTGGTGCAATTTTAATACTCTATTGAAATTTAACAATTAAACTCAAAACAGAAACCAAGAACTTTAAAGTATATCAGTGTATGATTCTGAATAAACATATGCATCATATAAGACATCAGAAATGATAAATTAAATGCAACTGATATCGGTACACACCCTTCACAAAAAAAAACCTCTAAATAATTTATATCAATAATTTAGAACTACATGTTGATCTCAATAAAAAAGTTTCCACTTATTTACAAGGATTCTCATAGAAAATTAAAACAAGTTTTGGCGGAACAAGCAAACGACTTTCTCTTTGAAGTTGGTATACTGTTAAAAAATTTCTGACATGTAACACAGAATCTAGAAATAACCATTTATCTAATGGAGTTATGAATAAAGAGGAGGAGACATATAGTGTATTGTCTATCAGTTGCGTTTGAAGTAACTGAGGTGGTTGTCACAAGATGAGAGCTGTTTCTTTTAATCATATCAGCTGTTTCTGATTATCGCCGGTGAAAACTTCCACCCGTAAAATTGAATAAAAAATTTCATCTTATTTTAGAGCCTTGTTGAAAGAAAAGTTCTTTCACAAATGTAGTAAAAATTTCTTATTTCTTTTTACTGGTGTCAGTTTGTTTTGGTATTATTATCGTCTCGCTAACAGCGATAGAAGGTTGTCTTGTTTGTCACAATGTGACGGAATTATAACCACTGAAGTGAACAGTTAAGAGTAAAAATGAATATCAGTTTATGCCATTGTTTTGGATTGAAATTTTCCATTAAGTAGGTAACTAAATAAAGAGAAATCTTCTGCATAAATTTACTAGTGAAAAGCATCGGTAATAAACCCCTGCGAAAACGATTACACTTGAAGTTTTACTATTTTAAGAATATATCAGTTCCTTTTCTTAATAGTTCCATGATTTATCTTCAGCTTTATGTAAATTTATAGGGAGTTAAAAAGCAAACTACTCTGTAAATTTGCTTTTTCCCTAGGATATAGCTTGCTCGCTAAACTTACAACCTCCCCCAGGACATCCCTCCTCGGGCCTATATCTGTAGTGTAGCCTATTGAAACCCCAGTGCAATTAATGGCGTATTTAAGATGGTGATTTGATATTAAAAAAATTTTCTTCTACAGCTTCTATTAAGGCTATTTTTACATGTACGACATCATTTCATACTAAATCAAAGGCAATATACAATTTTGTGTTTGACCTTTCCAACTTATTTTGTACCATTTTCTAGAACTGAATGCTAACTACTTACATAGCTCATCTCATAGCTCATAGCCACTTTTCTATAACTAGACATAATGTTTAAGACGCTAGCTATTTCCGAACTAATGGTAAAGAGGGTGGATATTACTGAAATATACACGCTGTTTATTAATAACTGTGTTTTATATGTTCAAGATCTAATAGATGCATAGATTATTTTAGTTAATTATAATTTTACAATTAACTTTTATATTTGAGGAGTTGGGTGGTAGTAGATTATAAATAGAAAGGAAAAAAATTAATTAAGTTTGGAATACATTCAGCTGCATAAAATTTATATTTCGTAAAGCAACTTGAGTGTTATAGAGATTTGTGATGACGAAATGTACGTAACATCACCGTCACCCGAACACTAGGCATGATTGCTCACATCAAAATGGTGGTTGCAAAAAGCGGATTTATTTTTTCAAGCATGTGTATAGTCTTACGAATTTTGGTGCCAATATATTTTAAAAGTCTTTTCCACTTTATTTTTATGAGATAAAAGAAGTCAACGAAATATTTTATAAAAGAGTTGTGTCAAAGTTTAGGCGAGCGTGCATACGCAGGGCTCCCAAATGGTCCGCGAATTGAACATCAGAACTTTCTTAGAGACATTTTCCTTTTATATTTTTCTTGCAAATTACCAAGAAACCACCTTTGGAAGTCAATTCTAGCGTATAATCCGTAGAATCCTATCATGAAATTTTCTGTTAAATATTTTTGATGTTCAGTTCGCGGACCATTTGGGAGCCCTGCATACGTTATAAAAGTCCGCCTATGATAGTAGCTATTTTTGTGTCAGTATTAAAGCCTAGAATTCGGCGGTGGTGATAAAAACATCAAAAGCTTTCGATCAAATGTATCAAGTGTGAAAAACCTGTTTTGTGCAATAGATATCTTAGCTATTAAACCAGAAAAAACTTCATTTAGGATATAGGGGAGAGTGGGGATACTTGAGCATAGGGGATACTTGAGCCACCCCCTTTATCTCTACAGTTGTTCAATTTTTCTTTCTAAAACTGGCAACATGGTAACATATTTATAGTTCTGAACATGTAAAAAAGAAATCATATACCTTGGTACCATTTTTAAAGTATGGTGATTAACCCTTTGAGCTCTGCTGGTAGAATTTTCTACCACAAAATTTTAATTCTGAAATGTCACAACGACACCAGAAAATTCGACCAAATTTATTTGAAAAAGGTTTAATGCATTTTTTCGCGTATATTGTAAATCGGTTTTTTTCTTTGCAAAATACTGGTGCGAATGTGACATCTGGCTCAAGTATCCCCTCCATGGGGATACTTGAGCCACAATGTAAAAGAAAAAGTAAAAATTTATTAGACATAGAAAAATAGTTCAAAATTAATTGAAAGTGGTTTTCAAATGAAGAAAAAATATCAAATTTTCATTTTCAGTATTTTATTTTGTTCTAAGAAATTCTAAAAAATTTTAAAAAATTAAAATTTAAAAAATGGCTCAAGTATCCCCATCTTCCCCTAATTATTTCTTCACCGATAAAAATACCTTAAAATTATTTTTAAAAATTATAACCTTATAAAGTAGCTGAATTTATTTTTTTTTTTGCAGTCGATAACTATAAACATAACACAAAATGACGAATATTTTCCCTCGCATAGAGTAATTTACTTTATTATCACGAACGGAAGTCTTAAACCTCTTATTCGCTTCGATGCATATTAGTTTTCAACGAACAAATGACCTTATATGTGATCTCATTATTTAACCGCTAATTATTATAAGGCATATTATGAAATATTAAGTTAGAAAATGCAACATTAGCAGTTAAATTTCCTTTTACTTCGATCAATAAAGTTAGACAAAATTTACGCCGACGTATTTGTATAACTTTTTAACGCAGTAGTAGACACAAAGTAATTATTATTCAGCATCATAGACTCAAGAAATGAATAAATTTTACATTAGCATGAAATGGAGGGAATAATATTTTACGCTACTGAATATATTATAGGCTTGAATTTGATTATCTCATTATCTTTTCGGTATTCTCTCAATGATATGTATTGTTTTAAGAATTATTTCAAATTACCGAGCACTTAGTGGTTCTCTGGCTAATTTATATAAAACTTTAGATTGAAATGGAACTATCTGAAATATTATTTTGTGGAATCGTATTACAACAGCAATTTTCGAAGCATTCAGTAAACTTTTATTATTAAATAGTTTTAATTCTATCTTAAATTATCAGAAGCACGATTTCTGATATACGAAACTACAACATATACATTATTTGATAGTAGTATAAAAGACGTCTTTTCAAATAATTTATTTTAGAGTAATTTTATAAGGCTACAGTGGACTCTCAAAACTAATTCTTTTAATTTTCAATGAATTTTTAAAAAAAATTCTGGAAAAAATCATAATTTATATATCTCTTATTTCACATTTTTTTAATAAATATATTATATAGTTTTTGAGATACAGATTTTTCTTTTTTTAAATTAACAAAAAATGGCAAATTCTTTATGCCCGATTTTTCTGATTTTTTGTTTAAAATGCTCTCTATGTATGTGTTAACAAATGTTACTAAGCATTTTTAGCATATTACTTGTAAAACATCTAAAAAAATGATTTTAACTTAATTCTTTTGTATTTTCCGTTATAAAATCATTAAAAATTTCATATAACTGAAATTTTAAAAATTAACATGCGTCTAAAAAAATTTATTTCTAGTAACATTTGTTAACACATACATAAAGAGCATTTTAAACAAAAAATTAGAAAAATTGGGAATTTCGCATGGAACGAAAGGAAGAAGAATTTCGCATGGAACATTTTGAAATCATGAAAACGATGAAAATATTCATTCTGAGAAAAACAGGTTTTAGTAATTACAGTGGTTATAATTGCTTAAGAGCCCACAATAGTCACAGAAAAAGTACACAAAAAGACCCGGATGACCATGTAAAGTCTATGGGAGCGTTCTTTTCTAATATCTCGCTCAAATTTTAATTTTTTTGCATGATTTTTTTGCACAAGATAGCTGAGGGCAATCCACAATCGGGCTAGTTTTTACTTTTTCAATTTTTGTGTCAGATTTTCTTTAAAAAATTACTTTAACTTTCGAAACCGGTTTAAACCGGTTCTGAAACTGAAACTATCGTAATATAAAAAATATATAACCAAAATCGAAAAAGTAAAAACTAGCCCGGTTGTGGATTGCCCTCAGCTATCTTGTGCAAAAAAATCATGCAAAAATATTAAAATTTGAGCGAGATATTAGAAAAGAACGCTCCCATAGACTTTACATGGTCATCCGGGTCTTTTTGAGTAATTTTTCTGTGACTATTGTGGGCTCTTAACCCATTAACGCCCAGCGTCCTCTTTTGAGGACAGTTACAAAAACAGCAAGAAAGCGGTTTTCCCACCAGTAAGAGGAATATAAATATATTTCTTCTTTCACGATACAGAATCCTCGATAAATTTAGGTAAAAGTTAATTTGATTTTAAAAGTGGTGGGAAATACAAAATTTAAATTTTAGCGAAGAAAATTATTCGGGCGTTAATGGGTTAATATTTTCCTACTGGCACAGTTTCAGCTATTACGGGATATAATATGATTTCTAGCTTATATGTAAGTGTTTTATGTTTTTATGGTAAATTTCTATAAAATATGTGGCTTCGACAGTAATTCGTGCAAAGGACGTGAAGTATCTGAATTTTAAAAAATCTTCTCAAAAATAAATTTTTGTATTTTCTAATGATTTTTTTTTAAAAATATTTCTAGAAATATTCATGGTATTGCTAGTATGGTATTGCTAGCATGGTATGACTAGAAATATTCACAGTTTGTTAGGTCCCTTTCTAAGACACTTTTATCGTGGGATTGGGTCGGTGGTGATCGTGTGATCTGAGTCTTGAACTCTGTCTTAAGACATGCCTTAACAAGCAAAAACCTTTGTGGCCTCCTCAACCTTTGAATTTTTTGTTATGATCTAACTAATGTTGTAATCATTATTGCTATTGTATCTAGGAAGGTTTATGTAAGCAGTTTTTATCTATTATGTTAATCTGCAATGTTGGAAAAGATAAAGTAAACATCCCTTACCACAGGGTTTATACGGGTACCGTTACTCTCCAGGTGGATTACCAGTACCTTTATATATATATATATATATATATATATATATATATATATATATATATATATATATATATATATATATATATATATATATAATATAGATCAAACGTTCAAAATTTTGCCTTTTTTAAGGAAAGCTTTTAGGTTAAATAATTTGGTTCCGAAGAATTTCCGTCTTGAAATTCCAGGACCCATATGAACCCAATGCTAACTCTGCAGCAATTTATCATAGAAGAAAGTTACTGGTACTAAAAGATTGGAAATAAAGTCTACTTTTAAATGATGGATCTAAAATTTATTTAGATATCCACTTGCATATCAAAACAAAACCAGACATAGTCTTTAAAATCGAAATTCCCATTTTTGACACCATAAATAAATTATACGCCCTTCAATTAGCACAAATAGAAATATTCTTGAAATTCATGCGATTAGTTTCAGAGAAATTAATTATTTTAAATTCGTATATTTTAGGGGCTGTGTCTAAATTGAAGTTGCGTACTAGATTGTTGAAATGCTACAGAATGACTTAGTCAGTTTTATTAATGTATTATTTCTTGTCAGTATGACCATTTCATTTACTTAATATGTTTCGACTTCTGCCAGCTAATGGTTGAATAAAATCAGTAAAATACTTTTTTTCAAATCCTGCTTTCATACACACAACTTTTATATAAATCATTAGGACAACTGTTGAAATGACTTAGAGTATCTGTAATATTTTTCGTTTATACGAATAAAAATTTGACATTTTTGAAAGTACGTAACTTTCCGTCACGAATTACTCCTGTTTTCTTGTTTCATATTTTATCACGTTGAGAACTTGTTAGGATAAATCTTTTCCGTTTTTTTCTGTCACAGCTGTGGAAATTGCAGGCGGAGTCGACATAAAATCAATAAACTCTCTGATCGACAGAACTACGGAACGCGAACATGTTTTATGATAGAGAGTGAAAAAACTCAAGATCAAATGTTACCTCAAGGCGAAGTGATCTAGATAAGGCGAAACTGCAATGAAGTAACAACGAAGGATTTAGAAATGTTATTTTTATCCAAATTCATGACTAATAGGGCTGATAAAATGTATTTTTTACTGGGATAAAGAATGTGTTTGCATTTTACATTTATAACCATTAAAAAATCATGTTTTGTTGATCGAGGTTTTCTTACCGTTAACTTTGAATTAACTTAAAATTTTTAGTTAATTGTAAGTAACTTCAAATTTGCTTAGTAAAAATGTCGTGAACAAAAAAATAATGTCTTTAATAAACAAGCAATTAACATTTTCGGGTCTGATGTACTATTAATACTACATGTCTTTTCATGGAGTATTAATTTATTCTAATAATTGCTCTTGTTCCCACCTACATATAGTAATGCTAATGTTTGAATATTCCTTTCTTATAACTTCTTTTATGATTTGACATTTAGTAATAACAATAATAATAAAAGTTTTTTAACTGCACCGTTGGCGATTTCTTTATTGTATACATATATTTCACTCTTTAGATTTAAAATATGTTTTTCTCTGAACGAGCCATGTGTGATAGAACGCAAAAAACATTAGAAAATTGTAATATCTGTTAAACTGTGTTGTAATACAATACTTTCCCAACGTCCATAAAACTATTCCTTAGCCTACTATCACATATATATATATATATATGAATTGAAAAAATTAGTACATTCGTTAGAATTCAAGCAATGAGTCAAGCAATCTTTAAACTTCAGTAAATTTATTTGTGTAGTTACGATTAACATCATTGAAGTAGCATAATTTTGTTCTCTAAATTGAAAAAAATCGGACCCGGAAGGGTTAATTTATGACCATTAAATGTGAGTTATTTAAGCAAAAAGATTTTTTTTATGTATAATATATTTTAGATGTGAAAGCATTGGAATAATAGGCAACAATATATCTTCATTTTTAAAAGGTAAAACGTACAGTTGAGATTGCTTTCCATATTTTAATTCATTTTTCAAGAACAGTTTATTTTTTTCTCGCTAAATGCTCTTTGAGAAAAAAATATTTAATTAAAAAAATATTATTAATTAAGGGCATAATGCACAGTTAAGGTGTTTGCGGGCCTAGACAGGGGTTAAAAGTTTATGCTGTGCAGTCAACAATGGTACACGATTATGCATGCCTTTCTGACAGTCCATATAAATGATGTACGTTGAACAATCCGCACTCTGACACTTGTTGATGGGCCAGCACTGAAATACGCAATAGTTTCAAAAAGTTTTACATGTCTTCGCGTTTACGGATTCTCGCCGGACGTCAGAAGTTCCATTCTTTCAAGATCTTTTTACGTCTGCACAGATATTAAAGGTCTGATATTTTACCAGACACATGATATATACGACACAGTCGTGAAATGGTCGCACATGAAAATGCAAATTGCATCGTATCTTCTCAGACGCTATGTGCCATCCCTCGTACGCCGACTGTGACTACACGTTCAAAGTTATATTCAATAATCGTGATAACCTGCAATTATACAACAGGAACCGGATCTAACAGTTTCGACAAATATCGTTTTTCTTATATTGGCTGTGCTGAACGCATCGCTTTACTCTGATTGGTTGAATAACAGAGGATAAGCAATCCTCTGTTTTTTGCATAGGCACGTCTGCACCAATTTTTCTGGATATTCAGTGTATATATAGATAGATATAATGTAAAAAAATAATTTGGTTTACATAAAAGAAAGTCAGAATAAAGAATCCACTATCAAACAAAAATAAATCCTTCTGACATGATAGAGCGACAATTAATTTTAATTAAAAAATACTTATTGAAAAAAGTTACTTATTAAATTTTTATGACATACTGACAAAAAATACGTTTTAAGAAAAACATATATAATCTTGTTGTGCTATTATCGTAATCATTTATGTAACAAAATGAGAGGAATAACATGCTAAGATGAATTGAATCAAGATTGTTTCAAATATTGATCGATTGTTTCGGCCTCAAAACAAAAGACCTTCTACTACACGTTACTCTACAGAGAGGTACAATTAAAAAAATAACTCAATTCGTAAGCGAAAAGAAAATTTTTCGTGAAAAATATTGTCGATACTATTCTTTAGCAAAGGACAAAACATCATTATATCTTAATCAAAATTCCAGCAAAATATTACCTTCGACTTAGTCTCCACAAATTATAAGAAATGTTTCCAAAGCTTCTAATTTGCATTTAATCACGGATGTAGAGAGTAGAGTTCATGTAAGAGTTCTTTGCACGGTTTCAATTCTAAATAAATTAAAAAAAAAAAAAAAATATTACATTGAGTTAAAACATTGAAATCGTATTCCTTTTGCGAATATCAAATTATCGCTACAGTTCGCAAAATAATTCTCCAAAAAATTGCAAATAATGAAAATCCAGTTCCAGTAATAATATATACAGTCGACTCTCGTTAATTCGAAATCGGATAATTCGAATCTTTGCTTAATTCGAACTAAACATGAATTCCCGAAATTTTCAATGGCAGAATAACATAAAAAATTTTCTTAATTCGAACTCATTTTCTCTTGACTTCGTTTAATTCGAACTAACGAGAATTCCGATTTTTCAGTTTTCTTTTGTTTCTCACGGATTTCAGATCTTTCGAATAATTTTCTTTCTTTGATTTTTTGTGAAAATTGTTCCGAACGAGTATACATATAATCCAATGCGTTTGATATCCACTTTCTTATTGCCCCGTCTGTCCATGAGTGACGCTTTAAATTTTTCTTCCGTTGTGATTGTTTCTAATATTTTAATTAGTTTATGTATTTATACATTTGAATTTAATATTAAGTCATATTCTAATGATAACAGACTAAATAAATTTAAAACACACTATAACATTAATTCCTTTGTAATAGTACCATATTAAGCATGGTTTCAATTCATATTTTCCATAATTCGAACTTCGGATAATTCGAACAGTTCTTGTGGTCCCGACGAGTTCGAATTAACGAGAGTCGACTGTATATATAAAAAAAAATGCAAAATCTGAAAAGTATGTATATTGGGACCTTTTTTGTCAACCCGGAAAAGAATTTCAGGCCTTCAGTTTATACCATGGAGGTTCATATTTTAAACCATTTTACCAAAATTAGGTGGAGTTACTGCATGGTTAAAAAGCATGAAAATTAACATCCAAGGTAAAATAACAAATAAACTGCACAATCTGAAAGAGCATAAGTGAAAAATTTAATGATGGCGTTTATAGATCATGCAATTTTAGAATATTTTATTTACATGTTTGTTTTGGCAATGGCTCGCATAGAACTGTAACATATAAAATGCCCAATGCAGTTATTTTTAGTGTTTAAAGTTTCCATTTCATTTTTTAGCAATTAAATGAGGTATATTGTTTACTGTAAATTAATTTGTTTTTCCGTTAAGTTCTCCGTATGATTCAGTTTTACAAAGATTCCATTTTCATGCATTTTTCTGCTAAAGAAACCTTTCCTTTTACATTTATAGAAAATGCAGTGATATTTTGGCTAATAAGGATGTTCGACCATTTTTTATTTGTGTAGTAAACCTTTCCCCCCCCCCCCGAAATCACCGTAATCGAAATAGATTTACTATCCGGTTAAAACACAGCGTGACTGCTTCATCATAGCGACTACATCTAATAAAACATTCGTTGGTCAAATCCATATTCGTTAACCAAATTCAAAATACAAAGAAAAATATCATAGTTTATCAAAGCATTAGTTATCTGAAGTTTCAGTGCACTGATATTGTTATGATACAATTACCTGAATCTCGATAAATTATTTATCTATACGTATTTAAAAGAGTATGTCCTGACTGACTCATAATCAGCGCACAACCTAAGCAACTGAACCTACAAGCATGAAAATGGGTGAAAAAATATTTCTTACGATGCAAGCGCACAATAAGAAAGGTTTTTCTAAAATTCCACTCATAAAAGGGACAAAAAAGAAACAAACAACAAAACATCATTTAAAATCTAAAATTATAATTATTTGTCGAATGATAACATTTAAATGTATTTTTTATACGTTGAATTCAATGGTATTTAATATATTATTGGTATCAAATATATAATAAGTCCAATAGTTCCTGAGATATTTTTAATTTTCCAAATCTACCGATGTCGTTGACAAAAATATAACAATACAAGGAATAATTTACCCATATTCATTGGTAAACTACATTCGTTACTATCTCAGCGGAAGAAATCCAAATGAAATATGTTTGTTAATCAATTCTTTTGATTAAAGCTTTAAAATGTTTATAACAGTTAAAAAAAGCCAGGAAATGCCTCAAAAAATGAAACATAAAATCAGACTATTGCTGGTTTTACTTAAAATGCACAGGAAAACGCATAATGATAAATTAATATATAAAACAAAAATAGTTCACTCTAAATATGAAAGCAATGTTTATACGTGTTAAAGAGTTTCTGTTAGAAGAGATTATAATTAACGCTAGAACCGCCATTAGGGGTCATTATGACCCCTGTCAAATTGAAAATAGCCAATTTGAACCAGAAATTTCTTGATAAGATTTGTTTAATATATACAGCACAAAAATGGGCTAATTAGATAAGTTAAATAGTTTTAAATAAAAATTCTGGTGTCAAACACTTTTTTATAAAACTTGAATAAAATAGCCGGCGGTTCTAGTGTTAAAATACTATTTGACAAATTATAGTTTGCTTCTGGTTAACAAGAAAATTACCTTTGTGTTAGTCGTGCCACTTATTTTGCCAATGGATTTCTTAAAAATCACCGATAACAGTATTTAAAATTTGTGTATGTAAATTAGGAATAACTCTTTTAAGTTGAAATAATATTTTTAATATTAATTTTTATTTTTTACTACCTTAAATGAATTCAGTAAACGATACGTATTTTAAACTAAAAGAGTGAAAGTTTTAGATTTTAAATGAAAATAATGAAATGCTAATATGGAATGGTTTTAGTAAGTAGCATATACCTTAGTTATAGAGTTATTGAGAAAGTTATACAGAAATTTGAATGCAATTATGAAAAATATATTGACTATAACTATATAAAATTAAAATTTGTATTTCATTGCGACCATTTATAATTAGAGTTTTGCTAGACGTATTTTTATGTGACCTATAATGTTACTTAGATTTTTATGTGTGGGTCGCTGGTACTTGTTTAAAATCATTTAAAGCAAATAATTATAAAATTGATATTTTAGTTAATTTTTGCAAAAATGGGTGATGTGGACTCCCCTGAGATCGTGTGATGAAGTCTTTATTTCAGACAGTTTGTGCCATTCTTAGTTTATGATTTTTCAAGCTATAGACAATGGGTTTTAATCCAGAAATTGTTCAAAAGATTGAATAAAAAAACTCCGAGAAAAATTTATTTAAAGCCTACAACTATGACTCATTTAAATGGGAATGGATGTAGTAAAAGTCTTTTTCGATTATCTTTAATTATCGGATCATTACGAAATTCCACAATGTACTACGTATGTCAAAATTTATGCTAAGCAAACAATTAGAATTGATTTTTTCGTTACTTTTTGCAAAATGGATGTTGCCAACTCCCTTTAAAATCGTGTGATAAAAGCTTTATTTTAGACAGTTTAAGCCAATTTTGATTTAAAGCTAAATTTTGATTCGAAATGAACAATTAGTTTAAAACCAGAACTATCTCAAAAGACTGAAATAAATAAATAAAAAAAGTGAGAATCATTAATTTAAAGATTGCAACCTTAAAATATTTAAACGAAAATGGATGTAGAAAAATGTGTTTTCGGCTATTTTTTATAATCTAATCGTTAAGAAACTTCCACAGAATATACTACTTACATCTGAATTCATTTTAAACAAGGATTTGCAAAATTTATACATAGTTTAATTTTTGAAAAATGGAATGTCCCCTTAAATCTTGCAATCATGGCTTTTTTCCCGAACTTTTGTGCCAATCTTGATTTGCAATTTCTGAATTCAATGGACAATGAATTTAAACTCATAACTATCTCAAAAGACTGAATGTGATAGCCAATAACTATCTTCTTTTATTTTAACATGTTAGTATCTTGTTAAACTAAGTCTTTCTTGTTTCTTTTCATGTCACATTTCTAGAACTTGTCATAGAAGTCGACATAAAATCGATAAAGTGTTAGACCGACAGAAATACGAAACGAGAATACATTTGATTCACAGCAAAAACAAAAAGTCATACTATATTTTATGCATGCTGAAACAACCTAGATAAGAAATAAAAGGTGTGGGGGGGGGGGGAACAGAATAAAAGTGAAAAAACTGCGAATAAATTAACTTTGATTAATTTCATTTAGATAGCTTCACTCAAGTTAACTGCAAGTTTGTTTTAAAATGTGTCCACCTCAATAAAATTCCCTATTTAAAAAAAGTTATACTTCTGTATATTATATAGGGTATTTCTCGGATAGCCATAGTTTTGAAAGATTGAAATAAAAAATCTTAGAATGTAAATCAAAACATATTTACACATATTTAAAATTCTTATACATCGTATCATAGGTACTTCACCTCGACTTGAAGGAGCGTTGGCCACCAAATACAAGAAACAAAAAATTAATTTAAAATAGCAAAATATAACACATTTCATATGCAGGGTGGTCATAAAAAAACTTTGACGATATATGGTGCTCTAGCGGCCGTCCGTTCATTCGATCGAGGTAAAATTTCGGATATACACAGAAAAAACTGTTTTGTTAAAACAATAAATATAAAGTTGTACCAACTTAAATTTTTAGTTGATATAGCCCGAACCAAATTTTGGGTTGGTCTGACCAAATCATTTTGTTAGCTTAATAATGTTGTTACAACCAAATAATTTTAGTAATAACAACTAAATTTGTTTGATTGTTATACCAAATAAAAATTGCTTCAATATTGTAACTTATTTTTTTGGTTGTTAGAACAAAGTTTATTTGGTTATTATAACTTAACTAATTTAATGCTTGTAACCAAATTTATTTCGTCTATATAACTCAACTAATTTAGAATTTCTAACCAAATTTATTTAGTTGTTCAAATCAAATGCATTTTGTTTAATTATAACAACAAAATGGATTTGGTTTTTATTACCAAATTTATTTGGTTGGAACAACATTATCAAGCTAACAAAATGATTTGGTAGTCCAAACAAAATTTATTTGGGGCTATATCAACTAAAAAATTAGGTTGGCACAACTTTCAAATACATTTTTATGATTGCTAGTTTTTGTACATCATCAATATTATTAAAAAAAAACAATGCCAGACATTATTTTAAAACAAGCCCTTTCAGGGGCTAGCAATTGTTTTTCTGTAATGCTTAATTAACATAGCAATTTTACAGAAAAAATATAGTATTTGGAATCTAGGAGAAACAATTTGACTTTTTTGTTAGACAATTCCAGTATTATATATTACTTTATATACGAAATTCAATAAAATTCAACCTTCGTTCAATGGGTAAGAGTATTGTAATTCTTAATTTCATTTATTAGTAATAACAGAAAATAGGATAAGAATTTTATTTAAATAAGATTTCTCAAAAAAAAAAAAATGCAGTTTTAATTTAAAATTTTTCGGCAGGCCACAGTTTCTAAATTACTACATAAGAAATCAGATGTCGCTTCTTTTTACTCACATGAAGCTAAAACGCATGAACTTGGTTAACATGTTGACTGTCAAGTGTATTTTTTTCTATTTTTGTTTGGACCACGAAATAAAATTATACACAGTGTCAGTCACTGGTGTCTAAATGGAAAGTTTAAAGTAAATCATCGGTGTCTGACATGGTATTTTACGCGTTAAAGATCCCAAACTTTAATGAATATTGAATTTTAAATCTTTCAGTGGCAAATAATTGTGTTTTTGTAATGCTGAATAACGCCACAGTGTTAGGAAAAAAATAGTTAAAATTTAGGAAGCAATTTTTCAACTTTTTTTTTTACTACCAATTAAAAATGCACAATTTACTTGAAAATTTCTCATACAGATCTTTAATAAAATTATATATCACACTGCCCCTCAAGAGATAAAAGAAAATTACATTTAGGGTAGAAAACTAATTTCTGTACATCTTTTTGTATTTGAAATATTTAATGGCCATCATTTTTAAAAAAGATGGCCAATGAATTCTCTTGAGACCTTGATAAGTCCTGTATATTTATTATATTCAAACCTGTTCATGTATTTGAACAACATTTGAATCAACATTTAAACTGAGGATGGTGTTTAGTGTCAAGGGTCTTGATCATGAAAATATAGCAATTTTTTTCTAGAATTGGTTCCTCTGAAATAGTTGTAACACGTAGATCCCAATTAAAACCAATTAAAAAATTAAAACACATGTTTCAAAATAGTAGTTTGTATGCATTAGTTTTGCACTGTAAGGTTAACCCTTTATCTACCGCATTATGAATTCATGAAAATTATACATTCTAAAGCATTTTATGTAATTTGTTTAAACTAACTTAAAAGATTTACATAATCATTTAATAAATTTCTGACGAATTTAGAAGGATTGATTAAATTTCAATTTATAGGGATTTTGTTCAATATTTATAACCCCACTCCAATCTTTTATTTTAAATTGTTTTCTTAGTATTTTGTAGAATTATAAAATGTACAAATAGGATGTTCTTACAATATAAATCTAGAAATATTTCCGAATTGAAAAATCCCCTTTCCCCTCCCTCAGTGCCAAGACAGCTGAAAAGATACAAAGGCAAAAGAAATCATCCTTTTAAAAATATTTTTGTTTTATGTAACCAATAATGCTTTTGGAACAAAATAAAGTAATGTATCTGTAACTAATTATAAACAGTATTACAACTAAATGACGTATTAAAAGAATTTTATAATAAGTAATTTTTAGGGCAATTATAAATACCGTCGGTATATAAAGGGTTAACATAACCCCATTCTACACGTACCCTCCCCCCCCTTGCAAAAAATATTTACATAAAAAATGACAGGATTAAAAAAAAAATTATTATTTTGCATAAACTAAGCATAACTTTGACATTTCCTTTCATAGATATCAATTTAAATGCATTTATATTTTGCATCACATTTTTGAAAGCCACATAAATAAAAGTTTTGTGTCATAGTACTTATTTCAAAAGATAAATTTAATGATCATATGTTTTTCTTCTTAATTGCGAAAAGTATATATTTTACAATACATTATATATATATGGAACCTTTATACAATACTACAATTTAACATCTATATTAAAAATTAATGTTTTACAACATTTATCATACACAATTGTGGATTGCATTCTCTATGGAAATTGATTTGTATAGGGGAGAGTGGGGATACTTGAGCATAGGGGATACTTGAGCCACCCCTATTATCTCTACACTTGGTCAATTTTTCTTTCTAAAACTGGCAGCATGGTAACATATTTATAGTTCTGAACATGTAAAAAAGAAATCACATACCTTGGTACCATTTTGAAAGTATGGTGATTAACCCTTTGAGCTCTGCTGGTAGAATTTTCTACCACATAATTTTAATTCTGAAATGTCACAACGACACCAGAAAATTCGACCAAATTTATTTGAAAAAGGTTTAATGCATTTTTTCGCGTATATTGTAAATCGGTTTTTTTCTTTGCAAAATACTGGTGCGAATGTGACATCTGGCTCAAGTATCCCCTCCATGGGGATACTTGAGCCACGATGTAAAAGAAAAAGTAAAAATTTATTAGACATAGAAAAATAGTTCAAAATTAATTGAAAGTGGTTTTCAATTGAAGAAAAAATATCAAATTTTCATTTTCAATATTTTATTTTGTTCTAAGAAATTATAAAATTTTTTAAAAAATTAAAATTTAAAAAATGGCTCAAGTATCCCCATCTTCCCCTACATATATATTTGAAGATCCTGAAGGTGTTTGAATATTGATTTTTAATTAATAACTTTTCATAATAACGAATATTTGAACCCCAGGGTTTGAACGTTTATTTATTTAAAGCATTCAATTCATGGAATATCTTGATTAGTATTTTACTTCAAACTATCATTAATGAATTGAATTCATTTTTAGTTCTTTTTTATGGGAAGGGAGGGGAGAATTAATCTAATGCATCCACAATTTTAATTTTAAAAAATGGATAAAAAATGTAAAAAATTTAAAGCTGATAATCATAATTATTATGACATTCTGATTTTGCATTCATCCTCTCCTCTGACTAGTCATTTTTTGAATTTGTCAGTGCTCATATAATGAAAATCTTTAGAAGGGAAAAAACAGGGGAAGGGATAGAAGGAATTCATAATTAGCAAATACATAATTCATAATTAGTAAATACATAAATTTTAAACAGCTAAATAAAGAAAAAATTCATTAAAAAAATATATATTCCGAGATTACAGTAAAAACTGCTTCAGAGATTATACATTTAAAAAACAACAACAAATATGAATAAATCCAAATACAGAAATTTAAAATCTGCAAAAACAAACGACCGCCATCTCCGGGCGAATACTACATGATATTAGATTAATTTATAACACAATTTTTCAATCGGTAAATAAATTATAACTGTTGAAATTTTTCCAAGTGGGTGAAAAATGTCCGGGCCAGTATTCGAACCAGGGATGTATTGGCTGAATCCGCCATTGCTCTTCCTGCTGAGCCGTAAGCGATGTCCGGGCAATACATCCCTGGTTTGAATCTTGGACTGACCTTTTTCATCCATTTGGAAAATTTACTACTACATGATAGCCCTTTTAATGAATTGTTTGAAGACTTGGATTTTAGTTTTATTGAGATTAATGCTGTAATAGAGCCTTATACAGCCTCCAAAATTTTGCTTGGACATCTGATGGAGAGATTTTTACATACCTAAAAATAATTTGTAATAATTATATTAATTCCTTATTACCTTTGATTTTTCTCCGAGATTTCTCTCCCCCAAAATTGTGTGCATCAATTTGATCAACCAATTTTTATTTTTTTTATTTTATAATAATTATAATTAAATCCGTTAGTGATCGTATTATGTTTCTAGGATCTGATCAGGGAAAAGAATATTTTCTGCGTCATAAGGAATAATAATAATAATACTAATAAAAATGATAACATTCCTCACAAAACACTCCCAATTAAAATTTCACACACAAAAAAAAATTCTCATCCAAAAAAATTTAGATTAATTTATGCGTTGTGTTATTTCGATGCTATCAGATCCTTATGAAACGTTGATCAGCATGCACCTATAGTAATTTCGACACATACTCCATAAATCATTACCATGCTTTGTCATTTATAAAACAAAAACATTTTATTGTACAACACAGAACACACATACTACACTAAATATATACATGCACATAAATAAATTACAAAAATACAAAATAATCAAATCAAAATCTATTTTTTTTATAGCTGTTGGCATTGCTGCATAATTACATTTTATGCTTTGTAGCATGATATATTCAACATTGAAATTGATTTCATAAATTCATAAGTAATCATCACCAAAATGAATTAACCTTCGGGATCATTGGCGTGCAAGTGTTTCCCTATTATTTGATTGTTCTATCATACTCTATGTTTGTGGGCAAAATATAAGGGGAAATAAGTCGGTAAATTGCATACCTTTTTTTTTTTTTTTTTTTTTTTTAAGTTGCTGACACCATAGGCAAATGTATATCCGAACCGATGAGTAGAAGTCTGGAACATTTTGGTTCCCCATATTGGCACACCTCACTCGAGCACACTTGGTAGACTGACTGACTGACTGACTATCATTATCTCACCAAAAAACTCAAGAAGCAAAATGTATAATAATAATTCTGTAGTCGAATATCCTTCGACCATTCACAGTTTTCTTTTTAACATATTTTTTTTCCCCTTCCAGTTTCGCGTTATTTCATTTGTGCTTCTTTTAAGGCAGTACACTGTTATTGGCTGTCCTTAAATTGACTATTAAATTGAACACCCCCTTATTTTAATTTTCTAGAAATTAAAAATATCACAAAATTAGACATGCACAAATAATTAAACATGCACAATAGATATTTTAAAATTCAAATAACTTTTTTTTTATTTGAACAAATATTCAAAATTTTGTTTGATATAAGAATGGTGACCAATATAAATTTCCATCACCGCTTTACATTAATTTGGTTTTGAGATATTCAGCGAATCAAGTTTCCGAAAAATTATAATTTTCATTTCACTTACGCGATTCTTAAAAGACATTCAGTAAACAAAAACTGATTAAAATACATTTACAAAAGCGATGTTTGAAATCAAAATCACAACAGCTATGAATTAAAAGCATATCTAACATAGCACAAAAGTTTAGTTAACACGTAGTTTAATATATTTTATACATAGAACTATTTTATACATAGATGATTATTTTATACATAGAGCTTCCACAAAAAAGGGAATTTTTTTTCCATCTGTATCATGTGTCATAAATTCAATCGTTTTAAATATGCACTATAAAAACGAATTATGCATTTAAAAAAAAGAATTTTTTTTTTCAACTTTAGCTTTGTGAAATAGCAGTAATCTAAAACAAAACTGCTACGACATGGAAAGTTCCAAAACGAAAGCAAAATCAAATATTCTAAGACGGAACTTGTATTTTTTTTTATTTTCAGATTATTTCAGTACATAAAATGTGGTTGAAATGTATTTACTTCAGATTATAGATGGTATTAGTACATCAAATCGCAAAACTAAGTTTAGCTTAGGACATATTTTACTCTAAATAAAAAAATTAATAAATAAATAAACAAGCAAAAACATACATAACGTAAATTTGAAACGATTGATTAATTGTTTATATCCCCAATCTTTTAATATATTTTCTGCATATTCATACATTAATTAAAAATAAAATACGAACAATCAAATACGATAGCCGTAAGCGACACAAACACTCGAAGTTGGAAGCAAAGAACGTGGAATTCTATGTTCTTTGGCGCGCCATATGCTTTGATGCGCGCACAGGAAATTATTTGGCGCGTAAAGAATTAGACATCTGAGTTGAGTAAAAGAAATTCTTATGATGAATGTTTCAACCTAAATAAACTAACTAAATTATTTGTATCAATCAAACAAACAGTTGTACTTGACACAAACAAATATTAGTCCAGGCAACTACTGCAATTTACCAAACGATGCAACCAAATAAATTTGGCAATATCAAACAAACAGTTTTTTCCCTGCTGTTATTCAGAGGAATGAGCTCGGGATTCTGTGAATGACAACAAAATGGTGCTCACGGTTACAGTTATAGGTGCGGAAACTCGAAATCTTCCAATGGCAACGCCTATTTTTTTTTTCGTCGCAAATTGCTCAGCGCATGCGAAAACCCTAAAGAGAGTTAGAACCGTACATGTATTGCAAGAAATGGACTCGTTATGCAGGCACAAAAACAGCTCTGCAACTCAGTTATGTAATTAAAAAAAGTATTGCAATTACTATAATTATAAACATAAGGATTATATAATTATTTTAAATATAATTGTATTTAGTTAAAATCCACACTCCGTAGAGTATATACTAAAAGTGGTCTTGTCTTTTCGACTTTATGTTACCATGTATCCTGAAATTGAAAGACAGATTGTTATACAATGTAAAGCATCAAACCCGCCATTGTAGTCTTTGTTTTAGGTTTAGAAAAAAATATTGAAGTATATACGTGCCTTAAAAGTCGTGTAGCTTAAAAAATGTAACGTACGTACTGCAAAAAATTCGGGTGCCTAACTCACCAAAAATATTCAACCACTAGATTAAAAAAAAAAAATTAAAATTTCCCACAGTTTTTATAGTAAAAAAGCACCATTGCATGTGAATGAAATCGTTGAACAATTTCCTATGAACAAAGTTTATGCTGCCATCTACGATCAAGTTTTGTAAATATTTAGACTGGTCCTCTATGGCCATCTATCCTAGAGTTTTCCTATGGAATTTATTTTCTTATCACTGTCCAATATCTATTTACTAAACCATTAGTCAGGGCCTAGTTAACAAGAAAGCAAACTTCAGTGAAAAGGAATAGAAAAAATACCCTTATTGTTGACAGTATTTTTCCATAAATACGGCGTTTAAATAAGACAAAATTATAAAATTTACTGGTGGAAGTTTGCCCCGTTGTTAATCAGGCCTGTCATAGTTTTAGAAATATACTTCTAGTTGCAAAAATTATTGAATGTAGTTCTCCATCATCTTGGAAGTCATTTCAATTAAAATGAATTTGTAAAAGTTGGTAAATTAAAATTTTTATAATGTTCCTGGTTCATATAAGTTACACTTAAAAGTTGTTTCTTTTTTTAGCAAGTAAATTCAAAATTTACTGAATTACGGTACTTTGAATTTTTTTAATTTTCAGCCTTTTTGCACCTTAAACAAAAAACCTCTTTGGATTAAATGTTCGAAAAGGTATTTTCATGAAAATTTGGATTTTGCAATCAATGCTATATTCTTTGGGGATTTTATGATACTACAAATAATCTAAAAACTCAATATAATTTCTTATAATTGCATTAAATGTATATTTATGTCTTACAAATATAGGAAATAAGTAAGAAAAATTTGCAAATTATTCATTGTAAAATCATTAGAGTTAGAAATGATCACGGTTATGTTTAGTATGAGGTAGCGCGTTCTCTGAATAAGCTGCACTTCCTCTTTATATTTTTAGTACAGCCATTTTGATTTTTCTGTGTTTATAATTTAGTTATTAACTCCATTTTCATCTACTTTTACTCTAATATTTGACTCTCAGCACTGAATAAACTTAGTCGGCGACTATTTCAGAGTTGTTAAATTGGTAATATATGGGCCTGATTATTTATGGAAAAACATGCTGCAATTTATGTAAAGTTAGTTCCTTCTACACACTTCATATCCTTGATAAGACAACTAAAACAAACTTTGAACTGAACCTGAAAATTATGAAACAATTTTTTTACTTTCTTTACAAGGAAGTTAAAGTTTGGAGTAAAGAATATTACAGTTCTTTCTAAAATTATATGCTTTATAAATGTATTTAATTCCTCTACAACTCTTTATGAAACCATACACCAAAATTTAAAAGATCGATATAAAGTATATTTCTTCAAAGTTTTGATTTAGATAGCAGATAATACTTTTGTTTAGCTATGAAGCATAAAAAAGGAGAATGTTAGATAACAGATACATGAAATTAACAGTGCATACATTCATAATACTATGGGTTATATTTTTAAACTTAATGCCATACTCAAAAGTGAACTTTATTCAACATTGAAAAACAACTTATCTAAGTTTTATGAAAATTTCAAATAATAGTAGTTTTGTTGACAGTATTACAGGATAATTCTTTTAGAAAATTTCAAACGAAAATTCAAAACAAAATTTCGCTCTTTAAGAAAACTATAAATTTGAAAGTATTTTTATAACTTTCTGCTTAAACTTTCCACGAACTCACATCCATTCATTATATATGTATGCATATTCCAGATTCTTTGAACAGCGAATTTCAGCTCATATGCTATCAAATCCCGATTGCCTTGTACCCGCAGGATCTGTATGTACGTATTGAACGCGATAACTTATGGCACAAATATCCGATTTACTTAAAATTTTGGAATTAAGAGTATTATGATAGGGCACTTCTTTTATTAGTTTTGGGAGTTCATTAGGTAAGTATAAGGGAGGGGAACGGTGTGCTAATCCTGCCCCTTAATTTAGATAAATGGTTTTTCATGCAGAATTATAATTTTCATTCAAATTTTAGATACAGGATCATTCTGATAAAGCGCGTCTATAATTAGTTTTGGATATTCATTAGTTAAGTACAAATGGGGGAACTGGATGGTAACCCCCTTAATTTATGTAAATATATTTTTCACACAGAATTTGCCGAATTGATTCAAATTTTGAATAAAAATACATTCTTATATGACGCTTCCATGAAATTTTTTTTTGATTCATTGGTTACATATAAAGGAAGGAATAGGGGGTACCTCCCTTAATTTAGGTAAATGGATTTTATACACAATTATCCGATTTGCTTCAAATTTTTCATATTGGTTCATTCTGATAAGGCGCTCCTCTGATTATTTTTGGGGCATTAATTTATTAAGTATAAAGAATGTACGGAGGATTACTCTCTTAAATTAGATAAATGTGTTTTTATGCAGAATTATCTGATTTACTTCGAATTTTGTATAAAGACTCCTTTTGATAAGGCTTCTCCCTGATTGGTTGTGTGGCTAAGAGGTTAAGCATAAAGAGGGATTAGGTAAGCTAATCACCCCTTAATTTGTTTTGCGAGGGAAATTACTCTTTGAAAAATAAGGCGATAATATACAATTAATGTGAATAGCCTGTGAACTCAGTGCCATGTGTTTAATTGGGCAATATTATTTTTATTCAAAATAAAATTATTTGCTTGAAATTAATTTAATTTATTTTACCTAATTTATCTGAATGTAGTTATTACAGATTTTTCCAGAACTTCCCGATCTTCAGTACACTCTCAAAAAAACTTCCGTCTTTTCACAGAAAATGCACTGGCAGCACTGCTGCCAGAAATTGTCTGTATATTGACGATTTTCTGTTTATTTTTTTCTCTGTCAAAAGAGGAAAAATATCCGTCACTTGAAAAAAGTTTGGAAAAAATCAATGCGGAAGAGGCGGGGATCGAACCAAGGACCCCAGGATTACCAGACCAACGCTAGTCCACGGCGCTACGGCTGCTCATGATGATTGTGCGTTAAAATAGAACCGTTCATTTCATATGGTGTGGGTTGGTGTATTTCGTTAAAAAGCTTTTAATTATGCAGTTAATCTCGGAAAGATTTCATCTTTAATGAAACTGTGGCTGGGTTTTTTTTACGTTTAGTATTAATATAGTATAAAAATGTGAATTTTAAATATATTACGTAGAATGTTAGAGAAAAAACATGGATGTTCTATTTGTGAGAATTTTTGAACGAATAAAGAAAGTAATTGTTATTTATTTTTAAATTCGAAAACATTTTTGTCTTTTAAAACTAAATTAGACATTTTAATCAATAGAATATTTTTGATTTTCATTTTAAAAATAAATTCGAACTTATTACTAACAGACCCAATGCGCATGCGTGCTGGATATAAACGGAAACTTTTCCTCATTTTTCGACGCTCGGAATGAACTCACAGAACAAATACGTTTTCTGGGAGAACAGAAATTATTTGTGAAAAAATAACGATAACTTAATGTATATTGACGAATTTTTCTGACAGTGTAATTTTTATATTCATCGTTCATTAATTACGACGCATAAAAAGTCACTAATTGTTGATAATTTGTTTTTTGATAAAACTCTTTATCAGATAGAAACTTGATTGAAGGTACTTTTTGTGTTAGGCTTTAACATCATTGATATATTTTTATTATTAAAAAACAAAATGGCGACGTTGGATCTGGGCAACATGATGATATCGGCATGTTTCAAATTTGTTTGAAATCACAGTGTTTTTATCATTTAAAATAAGGTTTTTATGGAACCCCCCTACAAATAATATTTATAATATATGAATATTTTAAAGAGACAGAGGAGGATGTTTTCCTAGGGGCACGATAGTTGGAACCATGGATTGCAGTTTTTCAAATTTTGCCGCACGCCTCATGTGGCATAAAATTAGAAAGCTATGTGACTACTATTTCATGTTATACACCTTGCGACCCCCCTCCCATTTTGCTTTCGCTAGGGGGGCAGTTTTTTAAATTTGGCCGACACTCCTCATGTGATATATCGTTGAAAAGGCATGTGACCATTTATTCATGTTATGTCCTATTGCCTCTCCCCCATTTTGCCGCTTCTAGGAATATGTTTAACGTATGGTCTTCTAATAATGGGAAAATTATGAAACTAATCTTAAATGACGTAGAAAAAAATGAATAAAAAATATTTATCCCATTTACCATCTCTTTACTTGCTGTTCTTGCAACAATGGGAGCTTTTAATTCTTATTTCTTTGGCTTTTTTCTGCTAACTGCAGAAAATTTTCTGATTTCTTTTACTTAAATTCTCTTAATTTTTCTGCACTTACTCGTGTTTTTTTCAATTTTTGCAATCAGGGTACTCCGTCACATGACATTTACACTATTGTGATTCCCTTATAGCCTCCCTTTGGTTTGTTGTTTTTCATTTTTTCTCTTTTTTTTGTTTCCGTGTATTTATTAAAATCGACTTCATAAGCATGTAAAAACAATGATATTTATAAACGATTGTAGAACATCTCGATTGTAGATGATTTTTTTTTCTATTGGTAAATTTTCGGGAATCGTCCATCACTAGCCATATACCAGCAGCATTTTTAAGTAGAAGCGTAAAATTCATGATAAAAAACCATTTGAAAAAATTATTAATAATTTATTTCACAGACTTCAGAAATTCCCCTCTTTCCTCTAAAAGGATTAACGGACATTGATACATTTTATGCATCGAAACTTCAAAGTCAAGCCACCGTATCTCAGAAGCAGTTTTAGGTAGAGGCATGAAATTAGGGGATAATTAATCTGCTAAATAAATCTTAAATATGTATTTAACTACTTCAGAAATACCTACTTAAGAGGGTTTAATGGGTTGGTCGTACTTTGAGAATATTCCGCAATACCTCTGCAGCAGCTTTAGTTAGAAGCGCGAAATTCAAGAGAGCAAATCTACTAAAAATTAGTTAAACATAATGATTTTAGAGATATTTTGTCTATTTATGTCGTCAACATTAATTTTGAATCGGATAGTGTGAGATTATACAAATAAGACAACATTCATGGCTATGTGATTACGTATTTTTTTATTTTTTTAAAAAATATTTATTAGATACATTTCATTTAATTCAAGATTCTTTTAACCCCCTGACTGCCCAGCCAAAGGGTAATATTGTAATGATATTTTCTCTGCAATTCAATAAAAATATTAAAAAAAAAGATGTTTTTTCCAACCTGATACAAAATATGTTATAGTATCGGTGTATAATCTTTGATAAAATCAATCCTAACTTAATTTTTCAGAACTGGGTTTTATTTGTGGAATTATACTAATTTAAATATTGCTTATGTTGCAGTGAAACCTGCAGCTTAGTGTGTGAAAAAATCAGCCGGCGGCAGTCAGGAGGTTAAAGATACCGACCAGAGTAGCGGGCGAAGGCTGCTAGTATTCATATAAAATGTTTTCATATCTTTCAGATCCAAATTTCAAATATTTGCAGATTTCATTGACTTCTGTATTTAAATAACTCATGAAACTTTTGTTTTTCCTCCATTTTCATTCAACGTCTTGAAGGAATAAACGATTCTAAGAATAGATCGAACTGTTGGTTTGTTTTGTGTTGAGATCATCTGCTTAAGTTTAATCTTTCTAACACATATGGCACTGCCTCTAATACCACATCGTTAATATCACTTAAACACTCTTTTTCCAAGATCACTTATGTAACCTTTCGCTATAAGTAAGTACTTTACCACAGCTTAGGTAATGGACTGTCCTTCAGAAAGAAAAACAGTGAGAGAAGATTTGATTCCTCTCTGATAATTTTCGTTTTTTTGTTTGGTGAACCATTATTATTTTTTTTTCTAGATATCATAAAAATACAGAGTGAGCATAAAGCAGGAATGTAAGCGCTACTCCACAAATGGTTGATTTTAACCACTAAAGTTTAAGAGTATTCTTTGTTTTATTTTATGTAAAAAAATAGCATTAAATAAGCCGAGAAATACTATTAAAATTTAATGGTACCAATCGATCGTTTGTGGCACAGCGCTTGCATCCCTGGCATAAAGTCTGCTACTGATCACAAAGCATTATTTCGTGAACAGTGTTGCCAGACGGGCTACTTATTTTAAATTCAGATTCTTGACTGGCACCACTTTTTTGAAATAGTACAATGCGCCTTATTCAATGACATATTAATAAAGGAGAAAATCAACGGAATTTTGCCGTTTCAAAAAAGTGGTGCCAATCAAGAAATCCGAATTTAAAAAAAGTAGCGCACTGGCAACACTGTTCGTGAATAGCAGTTTCGCAGTGTACTTAAAATGGTAAATGTAGCAGTTGAAACATTTATGACCACCAGCTATCTTAGTAAATTTAAAATTTGTGTTCGCTTTGTATCTCGGAAAACATCATTTAAGTTTGTCAGTTCTTGCCATCGGTTTTTGAACAGTTGCTCTGTACTAAGGTTCTTCATGGGCTTTATCAAGTGAAGAATCTTTGTCACACGACATTAAAAGTTTAGTCAAGTTATAAGATAATTTGTTTATTTATGCCCTGCGGTATTTTAGAGTACTACAATTTTCTGTCCAAATAAAACTCATTCTTTGAGTGCATTCGATTTTGTACTTTTAGGGAAAACAGTATAAATACTTTCCTTGACCATCATTAGATAGCAATAGCAATTCCAATAACCTGAAAATAGTTCACAGAGCTATTTTGGTTCGTATGTGTGTATATTTTGCTTCCATTTTATTGTCTGACATGGCATCCCTAGCATTTGCTTGGAAACATCTTAAATTTTACAAGTAAGACTGACATTTTTTTCTTCTATTAAATAGATCACTTGACAATATGTTATGCTAAAAAATATAATTTTCAGTTTGTTTACTTTAGGAAGCACTTTCCAAATCCGTACTTTTGAGTACCATGACATGATATTGCGGTAGGAGTGCCAACGCAACGTGAAACCGCTGCGCGACCTCCATCTAAATTGAGAAGTGAACATAAAAAGTGAATTTTAAAACAATGCACGTCAAAATGGTATAATTTGGAAACTCTGGTGGAAATCCTAAGATCAGTACAGAGCTGGAAGCACGAGGTTAAATATAACCTCCAAAAAAGGGGCGAATAGCGTATCCAAACAAGTTTGGTTGCCCCACACTTCGATGTAATTTCACCAACTGGCTCAGGCAAAAAACGGAGAATGTAAAGGTAGTTACGTACAAACGAGCACAGAAAAGACATAACATAAGGCAACTCTAAAAAAATAAAAAGATGGGGGCCACATAGCTCACTAATTTTGAGTGACAGAGTTTTGCTTCGCTATGAGGCGAAGCTCGTCGTACAAAATCTCTTGCAAAGTAATGTTAAATCTATGCGAAGGGTCTTTTTGAATTTATCGTTTGAATTTTTATATTTTCAGTCGAAACCTGTTCCAATAATGGAAATTTTCTCAGTGAAAAAATTGCAACAAAAATAAAAAATCTATGATACATGTTAAGATGTCGATCTCAGATATCTGATAGAATAAAAGAAATATTTAAAAAATATTTAAATTTAAAAGAGAAAATTTCAAAGAACGCTGTCCATATCCGATTGTGAGTGTCTTGGCGTTATTAGCGTAAGCTCTCAAACATTTAATGTATGTTTTAAAAGGGTAGACCACGTTGAACAGCCAGAAAATAGCCCTATTTAAAACAGAACGAAAAACTTAGTAGTTTTTAAACAATGAATGAAACGCAAAATTTTTTTCTTTATATTCACACATTCTTATGCTCTCATAAAATATTCCAATATACATACATTTAGTAATATTAATTAAGTTAGTCATAACGAAAAAAGTGGCATTTGAAAAATGTAAATATTGAAATATGCATTTTGCGCGCACGATTTTACAAATTCTACAACAGATATTTGTTTAATCTTTCATATTTTGTTGCTTATAATACTATATTTTTCACTAAACTTAAATTTGAAAGTATATTCAAGTTCTTTAGCATCATTAATGGCATTTCTAATAATATTCAGCAAATTTCACCAAAAAATGTACATTTATTTTTTCAATCCACAGTTTTCTGCGTCGAAAATTGGACTATTTTGAACTTCAGCATAAACTAACACACGTAAACTAAGAATATCTATAATTTCAAGGTTCTATGATAGTCAGTTTTTAAATGAGAGAACACGCAATGCCAAAAAGTCAATTTTTAGAAAAAGGGCTTCGAACTTGGCTTATGACGTTACATAAAATGATTTTATACAACATATTTTTAGCCATGACTTTTGTTGTAATTGGTATTTTTGTAATATTCTATTTGAAATGCATTTGTACCTTTTAGAGGTATCCATTTCGATATTAGTGAAAATTTTTTACTTTAACCGTCACGTGATCTTAAAAGTTGGTCGTAAATTAGAGTGGGATAATGTTCATGTTCATATTGTGGTTGGTTGGTTGGTTGTATGGGGTTTACTGGCATAAAATCCCTTGAGGGACATGCTGCGCCAAATCAAAGATTAAAACATACAAAAAATAAGGAAGACATGATATGAAAATCTGGACGGGGCATCCCGTCCAGTTATAGCTAGGCAAATGTATAAAATCTAAAAACCTAAAATTGAAAGTGACTAATATAAAAGTAAAAATTAAAACAGTAAACAATTAAAACTGGTAGAGTTCCTTTTTTAAAGGTGTTAACGTGTCAAAGCAAGTACAAGTTATAAAACAAAAAGAGAAAACATCATATTTCAAAATAAAAACCTGCATGCTTTAAAAAGGTAAAGAGTGCCCCATGAGGAATATCCCCAATGAGGTTTGTCAAGATTGGTGATGATGAATTAAAATACAGTCTGTACAAGTGCCGGAGGCCCGGACAGTCTGTTAAGAGATGATGAATGGTAAGTTGATCAAAATGACAATGTGGACACATGGGTGCATCCTCCCTCAATAAAAGATGTTTATGAGTGATCCTAGAATGCCCAATTCTCAGACGAGTCAGAAGAACATCTGTTCTCCTGGGATACATAGGAGGCCAGGTCATAATCGTTGGTTTGACATGGTGCAGTTTATTATTAATTTCTAAATCCCAGCTTTCTTGCCATTTATTTTGGATGAAATGATTTATAAATAGTTTAGTGTCTGAGAATGGTATTCTATGATGTAGAGGATTAAGAGCCTGTTTTGCCGCCTCGTCTGCTTTCTCATTTCCAGGTATACCCATGTGTCCAGGTACCCAACAAAATAAAATATCATAGCCACGTCTTGTCAATTCATTATAAATGTCTAAGATCGATAAAATATAAGGGTGCTTTTTAAGAGATTTAATTGCGTCAATAGAACTATTTGAATCTGTATAAATGATGAAGGATGTGTTATGATGATGGGATATGTACAACATCGCTCTTTCAATTGCGATCAATTCTGCTGTAAAAACCGAAATAAAAGACTTAAGCCTATAGCTGAAACTAGTATTTTCAATAAAAAACCCACAGCCAACAGTACTGCCGTTCCTTGAACCATCTGTATAAACATCAGTATAATTTTGGTAAATCGCACGATGATCAGCAAATAATTGCTGAAAAACAGATGGAGCAGAGTTATTTCTGTTGTATCCTTTGAAAGGGTGGAGTGCAGTAATGCTAGGAGGGTTCCAAGGAGGGAAAGTATGTGCACGGCAAGAGCTCACCTCCATATTATTCAGAGGGCTATTGTCAATAAGGTTTCTTATTCTAAGACCAAAAGATGGGATGCAGGATGGGCGATGCTGATAAAGCATATCCTTGTCTGTATTTAAGATGTAGTTATGAAGTGGATGACTATGATGTGAAAGGATACGATAATAAAGGTTTAATGAGAATTTATCACGAGTATGGTACAGCGATGGTTCATTACAGTCAACATACAAGCTCAAAACTGGAGAAGTACGAAATGCACCAGAGCAAACACGAAGTGCGCTATGGTGCACTGTGTCAAGTTTCTTGAGAGCTGACTTACTAGCAGAACCATAGACCTGGCAGGCATAGTCAATTTTTGAGCGAATCACAGCACGATAAATCTTGAGAAGTGAGGTGCGGTCAGCTCCCCAAGAGGTAATTGAAAGTACTTTAAGTAAATTAAGCGATTTTTCACATCTTGTCCGTAATTGTAAAATATGTGGTAAAAAGGTTAGTTTTTTGTCAAAAATTAGCCCTAGATATCGAACGTTGTCCACAACAGGAATTTGAGTTAAATTGATGAAAATTTTAGGATCAGGATGCAGATCTCTACGTCTACAGAAATGCACACAATAAGTTTTGTCATGAGATATAAGAAAACCACTTTTATTAGTCCAAGTCAGTATGCGATTGATAGCAATTTGCAATTGTCTTTCAATAAAACGTATATCCTGTCCCATACACATAATACGAAAGTCGTCAACGTATAGGTCACCCTTTACAGACGGTGGTAGTTGGTTCAGAATATTATTTATTTTAATAGCAAAGAGGGTGACACTCAGGACACTACCCTGGGGTACACCCTCTTCTTGTACATAAAAACTAGAAAGAGTTCTCCCAATACGAACTTGGAAAATTCGCATTGCAAGGAAGTTTTTGATAAAAATAGGAAGGTTCCCACGCAAGTTCAAGTTAAAAAGGTCGCGGAGTATTCCATAACGCCAAGTTCTGTCATAGGCTTTCGCCATGTCAAAAAATACTGAGACCAAATGACTGCGTTTAAGAAAAGCTGTTCTAATGTAGTGTTCAAGATGGATTAAATTATCGATAGTAGATCTACCACGTCGGAAACCACTTTGGAAATCGGCAAGGCAGTTGTTTGTTTCTAAAACATGAATGAGGTGGCAATTGACCATCTTTTCGAGAAGTTTGCAAAGGCAGCTAGATAGGGCAATAGGCCTGTAATTATTAGGATCAGTAGCATCTTTTCCTGGTTTAGGAAAAGGAATAACGATGGCTCTGCACCAAGCATTAGGGAAAATGTGTTCTGTCCATATTCTGTTAAAAAAAGAAAGCAGATTATTAAGAGAAAGTGGAGAGAGGTGCTAGAGCATGACGTAAGTGATGCCATCATGTCCAGGAGCAGATAAACGACTGTCATGCAAGCATTTTAAAAGTTCTGATAAAATAAATGGTTTGTTGTATGAAAATGAATTATGACTATTAAAATTAATACTGGTCTTTTCAGTTTGTCTTTTATAAGATAAAAAGGGTTCAGGATATGAATCTGAATTTGAAATAGAAGCTAGGGTATTCCCTATTTTCTCAGCTATGTTTTTGGTAGAATTGATGGTTTGACCGTTCAGTTTTAAAATTGAAATATGGCTTTCAGAATACAGACCCATGCAGTTTTTCACCCTTTTCCAAAGCTCTTTACTGGATGTGTTAGAGTTTATGCTTGAAACATATTTAATCCAGGATTCACGCTGGCTTTTGCGTCTTATTCGTCTAGCCTCTGCCTTTGCTTTTTTAAATGCTATATAATTAGTGTTGTTGGGGTACCTTCGAAATATACCCTAAGCTTTTTGTTGTTTTTTCTTTGCTAATTGGCAATCACTATTCCACCAAGATTTTCTGTTTTTATGAACATATGAAGTTTTAGGGATGCTAGCATCAGCAGCATTGATAATACAATGAGTTATATTATCAAGTGCTTTGTCAATGTCACCCTCTATCACGTTATTTGTGATGTTTGCAAGTGCTGTGAAAGTTGGCCAATTGGCTCTGTCATATACATACCTTTTAGTATAATTATTGGAATCCGCACATGGAGTAGTCAATGAAATAAATGTTGGAAAATGATCACTGCCGTGTAGATCATTTGAGATCCAAAAGTTCCAAAATGGATAGATTGACGGGGAGCATATAGTAAGATCAATTGCATGAAAAGTGCGTGTAGGTTCATGGAAGTAGGTATGATCACCATTATTGAGTAGGCATAAGCCATTGTCAGAAATTAATTTTTCTATTATTTCTCCACGTTGATTGTTATCAGAACTGCCCCAGAGTTGGTTATGAGCATTAAAATCTCCAGTGATGATAAATGGAGTGGGGAGTTGGAGAATGAGATTATCTAGATGTGCTGACTGAATAGACTGGTTTGGTGGTAAGTAAATTGTACATATTGTTATAAGACGGTTTATATGGACACGGACAGCAACAGCTTGTAAATTAGTATTTAATCTGATAAGCGAATGAGGTAACGTGCGAGAAATGAAGAGAGCCACTCCTCCAGTGGCCCTATCATTACCAGTGAAGTCTTTCCTGTAAGTAGCGTAATTGCGCAATTTTGCTTTGTCATTTGGTTTTAGATGGGTTTCCTGTAGAGCCAAGCTGAGGGGTTGATGGTCAGAGAGAATGTCCCGGATTTCGTCATGTTTATTAAGATAACCACGGCAGTTCCATGAGATGATATTATTCATGATTAGGAGAGTTAGGTTTGTGTATTTAAATCAGGCACAAATTCATCAAATACAATATTTTCATCAACATCCGAGTTATTGCTATAGGGCTCGGATTCCATTTCCTCATCCACATAATGCTGTAACTGCTTTGGATCTTTAATATTTTTTATAACAGAGCTGATGCCAGAATTTTTTCTTCCCCCTCCCCACAGTCTTCCATTGTAGAGAGGCTGGAGTTGAGGTTTTTTTAGTTGTTTGTATAGGGGGTTTTTTAGATTCTGTTTTCTGGGGATATCAGGTTTCTGTGCTATTTTCGTATTCGTGGCAGCTTTAGTCTTAGTTTGGGGTTGAGATGACTTATTGGGTAGAGCTGTTAATTTCTGTTGTTTCTTCTCTAAGTCAACTATTTTTACTGGTTCAGAGGATGGGGTGTTTGTCGATTGCGTTACGGTAGATTTACCTTGTGGATATGAGACATCAGTTTGTGTAGACGTGTGTCTTACGGCTGTTGATTGTCTCTTTAGTAAGCTGGAGTAGGTAATTTCGACAGATGGGGTTCTATTTTCAACTAGTTTACGGGCATCAGGATAAGACAAATTCTGAGTAATTTTTATAGTAACTATTTCTTTTTCACGGTTCCAGTTAGGGCACTTGCGGGAATATGCTGTATGATTTACTTTACAGTTAACGCAGCATTCGGATTTTTCACATGAGGTATTGTCGTGGCCGACCTCTGCACAACGTGCACAGGTGAGAGATCCATGACAGTTTGTTTTAGTATGACCGTAACGCTGACATTTAAAACAGCGGGTGGGATTTGGTATATAGGGTCTGACTTTACAGTTTAGATATCCTGCTTTAATTCTAGGTGGTAAAGTAGTGCTATTGAATGTTACAATAATATGTTTAGTGGGAATTATTTGCTCGTTTTTACGGATGGTGATACGGCGTACATCTATGACATTTTGGTCTTTTAAATTTTCTAAAAGTTCATCTTTGGTTGAGTATAAAAGATCAGGTTCTGATATTACTCCGCGGCTTGTATTTAAAGCTCTATGTACTTGTACGGAAACAGAAAAAGTGCCTATTGTAGTGCAATTAGAGAGATATTGTGATTGTTTGGTTGTAGAAACCTCAACCAGCAAATCGCCAGATTGTAATTTTTTGAGAGAATGACCATCTCCCAAGACAGACTGAAAGGTTTTAGAGATAAGAAATGGTGAAGTTTTTTTAAAGGAGCAATCAGAGTGACTATCAGTACGTTTCACAATAAAAAAGCGAGTCAATGAAGAAGACAGTGCAGTTTGTTGCTCTCCACTAGGGAGAGAAGTAGAAGGAAAATAAGTGTTTCCATCCATATTTAAAAAAAATAGAATTCAGACCCCGGCCGCACCACCCTCTCCCGAGCCCTACAAGGGGATGCACATTCGTGCACCAGTGCTAACCAGGGCCCATACGGTCACAAGACAACCCTATGTCAGTCTCCACCCTTAACGAGATGACTAGTAGTTGCTCGATCACTTGATCCCTAAAGCCAGTGACAAAAGTCAGCTGGCCAGCCGATTGATGCATACGGGACCGAATGCACCTCCCGTCTACCTGAAGCAGAGGCCAAAGCAGTGTGTTGGTTTCCCTCAACAGCCAGGATCCCCCTTTCCAGGGACACGGGTCGCCACGCACGGCCAACACGTGGGTGGTTTACAATTCTCCATGAGTCGATATGCAGGATGACATCGGCTCATACAGAATTGCCCTCACCTCCGAAGAGGAAACCACAATGAGAGTGAAACAAAGATGAAAGGAAGATATGAGGATTAAGAGGAAAAGGAAATAAGAAAGATCACTCAGGTGCCCCGGGGTTGTGAAGCCCGTGAATACCTGAAGAAGGTATCCCCCTGGGGGTTGTTCATATTGTGAACCACATGGGGTCAGCGCAAATAATTCTCTTTAGAAGTGCGATTTTACGTCAAAGATATCTAAAAGAAACTTACCGCCCAGATTTTGCTAAAATCTTAAGTCAGATACTTTGTAAAAATTAATGTAAAGTAAAAATTCTTGAAATCTATAAAAATGAAAAGCTAATGGGAGAAAAGTAGTTAAGTATGACTTATGACACAACTCAAATTCTTTAACACAGACTTTTTTAATTTTTACATCTTTAATGCTTCGTTTAAAGGGATGGCTTTAAAAGTTCAAAATTAGCAATTTTTGTATGTACGTGTAATTGATCGTGAGTTTCAAAACTCGCTTTATGCAGAAAATCAAGTTTTCTGAAATCGCGAAAATCCTCGGACTACCTTTTTTGATTTTCTTCACGAAACCGATATTTCCTAATGACAGAAATACACAACAAAACTAGTTTTTTTTCTTTGCTTATTGTAGTTTTTACGATACAAGATCACCAAAAGAATAGATTGATAGAGAAAACTCGTTTATTAAGATTTTGAAAAAGGAGAGTTTTGAAACTCACGTCTTCAATTATAAAGTACATTGAATGAGAATATTACAATAAATTCAATTTTACCCTGTTCAAATAGACAAGTAACATAGGACCTTTTTATTTCTCATTCTGATAATTTTATTTTTCGTAACATCTTTGCAAAAGACCGGTAATTTAATCCTTTTATTCATACGGGATTCATACGAGGAGAGATTTTTAAAAAAATCATCATTTATTTATGGATATCTGATTTAAGCACAGATAATAGCTAGCACGCAGCACAATAATGAAATTATAGTGGGTTCTCATTCATCACCAAAAAAGACAATAATGAAAAAAATGAATAATAAGGGAAAATAAATTAAGAATGTAAGGGTTAAAACATAAAATCTATAAAAAAGCGGCACCTACAGTTAACTGCACAGATAAACATCTATCAACTCACGAGAAAAAAAACTAATAATAAAAGTTCCATTTGCCGAAACTATTCATTAGAAAGGATTTAAAATGGTTTAATAAAACAAATATTAATTTTTAAAAAATTTTTTTTTCGCAGTTCTGGAATAAATTAATAGTTTCATGTCTTATGCTACTTAAATCTCAAAATTCTGGAATACCAATATCACTTTGCCTTTTGAAAAGCAGAGCACTCTAATTTGCCCCAACACTTCGGAGAATTTGAAAGAATTTTCTTAATGACACATAGTGTGTATTTATTTTCGAACAAGATGCAGATGGTTAAAAGATTGAAGATAGGTTTTAGGCATACATGCCAACTTCCGGCTTTTTTTAAATAAAAAAATTGTACTTTGAACCAGAAATTTATTTAATGAATGGAAATATGTAGTTTTCAATTGTCTGCCATATTTATTGCAAGGAACATTTTATTAAACTAATTTTCTGGTTCAATATACATTTTTTTTATTTTTTAAAAAGCCGGAGGTTAGCAGGTATGGTTTTAGGTAAATATTTATAGTCCTAATATATAAGAAAAGTTATTTTATTTTTAACCCGAGCGAACGCGCGCTTATCCAGGGTATAAATGATTTTAACTTTGTCACCAATAAAATCAAATTATAACCGTCATTTTATTTAGACGGAGGCAAGCCTTAAAAATTTTGCGATAAAATAAGTGTACGATTATTTAAAAAAAATAGTGGTTATTACAATTGCAAAAACCTTATGCACTCCGGGTCTAAAAGGCCAGGCGCGCGTCCTCCCGGGTTAACCATTTCAATAGATTAATAAATTTGTCTTATGCTGCTTACATCTATAAAGTTTTAAATATTAAGTGACACGGTACCCTTTGAACATATTTCTTTCAATACGGTCATTCATGGTAACTTTAACAATGGGGTGTAATTTTACATCACGACCTAATTTTTAATATTTTTGACGGCAAAAGGATGGATAAACTTCAGAACCGCGCTCTGTTGCAAGATTCTAAACTGGGACTCTTTATTTTGGAAAATAAGTTTGCAACATTATACACAATTAATTTATCATCCAAATATTTTTGTGAAGTATTGAAACTAATTTTGAATGATGCTTTGAAGTTGTCGTAATCCAATTATATTTTTATACTAAGTAACAATATGCTCATTTATCAGACATATTATTATCTAAATATTGTAAATGTGTTAATATTTTGTGATTATTTTTTTATTAATAGATAATAAAATGTGTAACAAGAAGGCCCTACCTTTTCATTCCATTTTAAGTATACCTTTCCGCAGTTTTATAATTTATTTATTAAAGGTACTGCTGTCAAAATTTTACCATGTTTGCACATATATTTTTTATAAACGCCGAAAGTGTGCATTAGATATACGATGTAAATATTTTTAAAAACTTGAGTAAATAGTAACTCTTAAAATTCGATTAAAGAGTTATTCGAGGCTTAGCTACTTAAATTTGACAGTTCATATGTTCGAAATTTTTTACTCTTGTTTGAATAATACTAGTACTAGTATGTATTACTGTAACTGTGGATATATTATTGAGTTAAAACAATGAAAATTGTTTTTCACTGCATTTTTATTTTTTTACTGTGAACAATAAACAATTCTTTTTTATTTCTAAATATCCATAGTTTCCTTCGTCTACTTTTCTTCTGCTTAATATTTGTTGTAATATCAAAAATTATATAAATCTTATACTGTTGTAAAATATAAATTAGGTGTCTTTACATATATGAAAACATGTTTGGTTTAAATTTGTCATAACTACAATACTTTTTTTATAGTTAATTATTTTAGATGATTTTTATCATATGGTTCAAAGTTACCCTACATGGCTGGGTAACTTTGGACCATTATAAAAATTCATTGTTTACTACTTTTATCATTATTATTCCTTAATTTTTGATTGTAATATAATAATTTAGCACCATTTCTTCTCTTTTATGCCCCTAAATTCAACAATTTTTTTTAAAAAATAAGAGTGTGGCATCTGAAAAAAGAGCAAATGCGGATCAAAGTTACCCTGAAAGACTGTATTTCATGATAGGTAATTGCACTATATGGCCAATGGTGACCGGTCACTTGCGACTTCAGACGCTTTTTTAAATATCTACAAAACTACACGAGGAATTATCCTGAAACTCCATGCCTATAAACAGAATAGTGTGTGTCATAATTTTCAGTGACAATTTATTTTCCCAAAACCCTATAGGAAAACGTCAACTAGTTGAAAACCTTTTGGATATCGTTGTAAGAACTAATGTAGCAAAAGCAATCAAACTGCCGATCATAATTAAAAGGCTTATTGTAGTAAACTGTGTTAATTTTGGATGTTTCGATGGCATGTATACTCATAGAGAAATCAGGGGCGTAACTGAGGTAGGTGCTCAAGTGTCTGAATACCGGTAATATTTGAAAATTCTGTTTGCCTTATCTAACCAAAAAAGTTTTCTGCTTATGAATAGAGGAGAAAAAAAAAAAGTTACAATATTGCTAGTTTTGGGCACCCACACTGGTTACGCCATTGAAAATTAAAGATCTTGTAAAAACAGTCCCAAATTTCACCAAGTTTCCTGCTTATAATTTGCAAAGCTTTGTATACAAAAAATATTCTTTTCAAAAACTATGTCTTACAATAATGTACACAATACCCTTTTAGAGTATTGTAGTTTAGTACCCTTTTAGAGTATTTAGAGTAAGCAGAATTAAATAATATATATATATATTTAAATGAGCAAGTTTACTAAATGAGTTTTACTGTGCATACGCGAATACAATCAAACTATAATATGCGTAATATATTAGCTATATATAGGGAGCACCTTTTGCGAGTCCCGAAAGTCTAGCTTAAAAATTATTGTATTATAGTATAAACTCGAAATCCGTTGTTCCCAGAATCACGCAAAAATATGACGCGTTGTATCCAAATGTAATACGTGCAATATTGTGTACTGGCGACAGTGTTTAACATATAGTACATGGGATACAGGCCCTCATATTTTTTGCCTTCTTTTGGGAACAACGCATTTCAAGCTTATTTATTCTATCGAAGATCATTTTTAGAATTTTAAAAGCGTATTTTGGAGACTTATACAAAAAGTCTCTATACATTTAGCTAAAGCATTATGTATATTATATTTTGTTTGCATTCGCGCATGCGCAGTGAAACATTATTTAATAAAAAAAATTCTAATTCAGTTTTTATTTTCTTTTAATTCTGATTCCGGGGTATTGTGTAAATAATGTATGTTGTAGTTTCTGAAATAAAAAAATTGTATTAAGGCTTCCTCCAGCAAACAAAAGTACAAATTTTTGCCTTATTCACGACAGTGATTTAATAGCATATTTTATTCTCTTTGCTTATTTAAATAAGCTTTTGATTGCAGAAAATGGCTTTCCCATTAATTACGAAATTTCAGAGTGTTAATATATCTATGAGTATACATGCGGTCCACATAAAAATGAAATCAATTAATTGCAAAAACATCTTAATGTTTCACTCTTGAAACGCTTTTGCTTGTTAAATATACAAAAAGCGAATATCTTTTTGATAATTATCAAAAAGGTATTCGTTTTTTTTTTCAATTTGTTGATGGAGCCTTTATTGGGCTTCGGGAAAACCTATCGCCGAAATATATGCTCTATAGTATTCTGTTTACACGCCTGAAGTTTCAGAATAATTTCTTATGTATTTTTAAAAATATTTAACAAAATGAGAGCAAGTGACCAGTCATCATCGGAGATACAGTGTAAAAGGCAGCCAATGGCGGTTATTTTCTAATTCTATTTCGTACAATTTTTTTAAAACAAAATTTTTTCACGTACTCTTTGATAACACCTGCAAGAGAAATATACTATAAAATCTTTTTTCTTAAAATAGTAGTACGATTGGAATATAAAAAATAGTCATGTGTGGCAGCCCTGTAATTAAGTTAAACGTCGGATGATAAAAAAGCCACATTAACACGTTCGCTGCCGCTTACGTAAAGATGTGATGCTAGATAATGCCGCGCTGTAGAAGTGGGTTTTTCCCAGAAGCCGATTTACTTTTTGTAACAAAGAACCAGTGAAATATTTTCCCACGCCAGCGCGTGACTGGCTATTAGACATCACCCCACATATCGCGCTGGCGCGTGAGTGGTTCCTTAACGTTGGCGCCATATCACGCGAAAGCGCATGAGCGGTAGCGAACGTGTTAATAACGAAAAACATCCACCAGCAAACAAAAGTATAAAATTGTGCTTTATTCACGACAGTAATTTATCCCCCCCCCCCATGAATAGGGTGTTTATATAAAGATGAATATTTCTGTTAATATTTACTGGTTGAATTTTTCCCCGTTGTTAATCTAGCCCTTTTGTCATTGGACGTTTCAAAATGAATGACCTAATATCTTCTATCTTTTTCATAGAATAATATATGGTTTCATAAAGGAAAATTATTTAATCACGAAACAAATGAAAAATTTAAAAATGCATTAAAAAATAAAGACAGCACTTTTAACATCTTAAAACTCATTTTTTTAAATTCTGTTCTCACTAATGTGCTTTATAATTGTAAGGATCAGACTGCAAAAGAGTTAATTAGCTTAAAAAAATAAAATTTAATAAACTGTCTTGAGATATTGTAAAAAATAAAGTAAAAACGACTATTTAGTTAATATTGTTATTATTCAAAAGTAAACAATATTTATTATTTAAATAGCATCCTTTCTTCAATTAAATGCATCTTAGGAAGCATCTTAAAAAATAGTGAGAAAAATACCCTTGAAAAATACATGTTCAAGTTAATCATTTAGAACATACTAAGTAAGAAAAAACAGAAACTAAGAAAATTGAATTTAACCTCTTCTCGCTCTTGGCCACATATGTGGACGTTTAGATTAAAAAAAAAAAAAAAATTATAATTTTGTTTATAAAAAACTAACAGCCGAACGTTAAAGTTTTTACTTCTGTTGTTGACGGTTTCTGTAGTTTTTAGTTTATTACTAAATGTTTGTTCTTTTTATTATTTACAGTAATTGTAATTATAAAAAAAACTAAACATATACATATGTGGCCAAGGGCATGAAGAGGTTTATAAAAAACATTTTCGAATGTTTTTAATTATTGGATATTTAAGGCACTTCGTGAGAGAATGTACTACGGATATCTGAATCCATTTTAATCACATTTTCTTCATTTTCTGCAAAATGAAGAATAATGAAATAATATTTCTCATTTTGCAAAAGAGACTATTCAAATTGTACGAATATTTTAGAGAAATCTAAATAAGTTCTTTTATAGCGCATGATTTGTATTTATTTGTGGCTTTGTCGAAACTTGAGATTTAAAAGTTTGAAAATATTTTTTAGGTAAATATTTCATATTCCAGATATATAATAAAAATATATTATTTCACAATAATTCAATAAATTTATAAATCTATGCCTTATCCTACTTGCACCTATAATTTTTTAAATATTAATAATACTTCCTCTTCTGCGAAAGAGAACCTTCAAAACTGTACCAACACTTTAGAGAAATCCAAAATATTTCCTTAATGATGCATGGTTTGTACTTATTTGTCGATTTGGCCGAACTCGGGATTTAGAAGATTGAGAAGAATGAAAAATCTTTGGCAGGCGCACCACGATTTTATTTGATCTCATGTTGGTATTTGCGTCAGACAAGATAAATGACATCTTTTGAGAAATGGTGCCACTCGAAAACGTCTCTTTTTCCTGAATGTTGCCACGAAAGAAACCGTGAGGATTCTCCTGAAAATGCAAGCATTTTTCTGTGATAGAGGGGGTCGAGACCCTAGACATTCATTATTATAGTGGGCATAATAGAAAAAGGACCATTGGACAAAGTGAATGTTGGGGGTGACGGAACATCATCTGTCTCAGAGTCTTTGAAGAAATATACCGATCGATGATCTTCCGGGATTTCGGGTAAATGGGAAATGAGGTACGGAAGTTGCTTTCAAAAATAAAATGAAATAATATATTTTATTCTTTTTGTTTATTGAAATAAAGTTGTGATTGGAGAAGATGGCTTCTCATTTAAATATAAAGAGCGTGACGCAATTGCAAACTTTACAATTTTTTAATTCTTTTAAATTTAAATAAATATATTTTGAGTCAAAAGAAATTATTTAATAAAATTTATCTTGTTTCTATTAGGAGAGTATTTAAAGGCACTCATTAAGTAAAATTTCTTTCTCAAAATATGTTTATTTCGTTTGAAAATATCCGAAAGTTTCGCAGAAAATGACGTACAGTCCTGGAAAATAAAGGTGAGCATCCCCTACTAATTCTGTGGCAATTAATTTTACAAATGTGTAAATAGCAAGTAGATAAAAATAATGTCCACAACATATTGTTAAACATAAATTAATGCTACGGGGATAGTCTACAAATTAAATGTTGAACCAACATTCCGTAGAAATTTAAAATATTTCGTTAATGCTCGGTGATTTATATTTGTTTGTTCTTTGGCTGAACTCGACATTCAGAAGAATGAAAAATTCTTGGCAGTTGCACCACGATGTTATGTCATCTCGTGTTGGCATTTGCATCAGACAAGATAAATGACTTTTAAGAAATGATGCCGTTTGAAAACAAAATGTGTCTTTCTCTGAATGTTGCCTCGAAAGAAACCGTCAGAAATCACCCAAAAATGCAAACATTCTCTTTAGTATAGCGGGGTGGTCGGGATTCTAGACATTCATTTTATTAGTGAACATAATAGCAGAAGAATCACCGAACAAAGTGACTGTTGTTAGTCACTAAAAATCAAGGTCTCAGACTCTTTGAAAAATATCACTATGTTTTCCTGGTGGTATGCTTTTCTATGGTTTTCCTGGAATGGGAAAAAAAATAGGGAAGGTGACATTTGCGTGAATTGTGATGTGAATGTCGTCTAAGTAGCTCAGCAGTTGGAGCATTGTTGCGTAAAGCCAAAGTCCTAGATTCGAATCCTGGAGTAGATACTTTTTACTTAGTTGGGAAAAATGATCAAATTTGACTTGCAATAACAATGAATGAAATAGGGGTGTTTCTTTCATAGTTTTTTCCTCAGTAAAGGAAATAACTAATTTTTCTCTTTGCTCAGTGACATAAAATTCTGATCGAAGAAGATAATTTTCCTCGTTAAATAGCAAGAGCGTAGACACGCAAATAAACATTATAAAGAGCCACAGTAATTTGATAACCTAAAGATATTTTCATGTGATTAATTCATTAGAAGTGAAGATACTTTCTGTTTGTTGTATCATCATAGCACAGTACACAATGTTTCAAGCTAGATGGGTTAAAGAATTTGTAAATTAATTTCTGCTCAATTTCGGGTGTTTTTTTAAAATATAATTTAGTAACTAATGTATATTGTGTAAGATCGTGTTGGTCACTCGTGTATATTGTGCAAGAAAAAATAAACTAAATTATATCGTGTGTATAATATGCGCTTCGTGCAAATTTAATGGTAGAAACTATTTTTGAAAAAAAATAGTTTGTAATCCTGATAATTTTTTTTCTTTTTGGAAACTAAATTATTATATTCAGTGTTATACATTTCGTCCGTTATTAAATAGCATACAATTAACATTTGTGTAATGCGTATTTTTCTTTGATTCAAAAGTTTATTTTAAAATATTTATGAATATTGGGAATCGATACATTAAATTTGGTAGTGAATCAGGAACTACGGCTCGTAAAAGTGCAGTTTTTTCTTTTTTAGTTACTACTACTATATTTGTATAATTTTATCTTATTGTCTAGATGATGTATACTTACTGACTTTATGAGAGAGTGTGATTTCATTAGCTGTTTAAAATCTCACTATACATTTTTGGATTTTTTAAAACAAAATAAAGGTTAAGTGCGAATGTTACTCGTGTACAGAGGATTCTGTCCAATAAATATATTAATTAGTAACAGTATTATTATAAAAATCATTTCTAAAAGGATGATAAGACTGTTTAAAAAACTATGTAACGTAGGATTGGGAGTAGCTGTACATACTAAAAAAGTATATTACTTCAGCCAATTTGAATTTTCCCCTACCATAGTTTACAAGTAAAATGTCTGTGAAAGACAGACAGTAAGTGAGACACAGGAGTTGTCTTATAATGGTTCCATTTTCCCCATTTAAGTACGGAACTCTAAGAATGTGCATATTATACACAAGTAAATAGATACCTCAAACCGGGGTTACTTTGCCATACTTCGGATACATTTTTTGTATGCAGTGTTAAAATTTTTTAACTTTTGCTGCATCGCCATTTCATCACTTTTATAGAAACCGATAACTTCACTTTATTATGGAGCATTCTCACTGGTCAGAATACATACATTCTATAAAAACGGTGAAGTGACAATGCAGCAAATGTTTCAAAATTTTAACAGTTTATAACATTTTTATGTTCTTCGAATTTGGGTCTAAAAAGAATACAGGTGTATAGACCTAATGATTTCCTTCATTATCGAAGCGGAATCGAATTTTTGCGAGAAGTATTGTTAGAGGAAAAATATATCAAATGGGGTTACAAATTTATTCCAAATCTAGGGTAACTCTGTCTTCTAATAATACAAATACTTTAGATGCTCTCAATAGGTGATTTATAATAAACGTATTTCAGATATCGTGTAAAATAAAGTAATTCCTTAGATCACCTAGGGGTGTTGAACTATTCTATTTTACGATTTATTGGGAAAAATATGATTTTCAATTTTTTCGTCTAAACCGATAATCATTAAGACAAAAATAAATAAACGTCTTTTAATTACCTAAAGGAACATTATAAAATAGAAAAGAAAAAAATCGGGAAACTAACACTCACAAGCAATGCATTAACAAATTGTAGGTTGTTTTTATTAACTCATAAAACAGCCACGTCCCAAGGTGTTGGAAATCAGCTGCTCTTCTTCATGAGTAAGGATTTTCGGACGAGCCACAGACTCAGTGTATCTTCTAAAGCACTTATTGAAAAGATATTTGGAATGTTGAGGCAGCTAGATTTTACTCATGTCATTATTGACAGCTGCCACTGCGTTTGCTACATATTCTTCAGTGTAATTACAATAATGCCAGGTGGCACATGGTGCTGTTTCGTAAGTACTAATTTTTCAATTACTGCCTAAGACCTCTAAGAAAAGCGAGAATCTATCACATGAATAAAACACAAGAAAAAATATATATAAAACAAGAATAAATCCATCTACCCATGAGGTGACAAAGTTACCCCGGGATGTCAAAGTACATAATTTTCAGTACATAAAACTACAATACAAATTTTTCTTTTAGATGTGTGTGTGTGACAGAGAGAGAGTTATCTTAAATGTATATGAAATAAGCAACAGTTAAAGACGATATATATACACTACATGGCCATTGATGAGCGCTCACTTGCGATTTTAGACATTTTGTTAAGTATCTAAAAAAATACATGAGGAATTATCCCGAAATTCTTAGTGTGTAAATATAATAGTACAAGTCATACATTTCCTGGAAGAGTTTTTTTCGAAACTCCATAGGGGACTGTCAACAAATTAAAAAATAATGAATATCTTTTGGATAACCCTGTCAAAAATAGTGTATCAAAAGCACTCAATCACTAGATTATAATAAAGTGAGTTATTATAATAAACTGTGTTCATTTTTATGCAAATAACATGTATACTCATAGAGAAATTAAGGTTTTTATAAAAATGGTCCCAAATTTGCCAAGTTTTTTGCTTATAATTTGCACAGTTCTTAATATAAAATAAAAAAAAATTCTGAAAATATTACAAATAATATTGCACACAATACCTTGTAATTAGAATTAAAAAATAATAAAAAATGAATGAAAAATGAGTAGGTTTACTAAATACATTTTCACTGCGCATGCGTCAATGATATCAAAACTTCATTTGCATATTATGTTATATAAATGTATAGAGCAAATTTTGGGAAAGTCGCGAAATCATAGCTAGAAAATTCTAAAGCTAATCGTCAATAGAATTAGTTGAAAATCCGTTATTCCCAAAATGAAGCAAAAACAAGAGGGGTAGTATCCATATATTCATTGATTAGTGCCACTATAGAATACACAATATTGGACGTACTACTACATTTGGATAAAATCCCTCTTGTTTTTGCTTCCTTTTGGGAATAAAGTATTTTCAACTTATTCTGTTGACGATTATTTTCAGAATTTTCCGCGACTTTCACAAAAGTTGCTCCATATATTTAGCTAACATAATATGCAAATGAAATTTTGATATCGTTGTGCAAGCGCAGTGAAAAATTATTTAGTAAACCTATTCATTTTTCATACATTTTTTTTTTATTCTAATTACTGGTTATTTTGCGTAATATTATTTGTCATATTTTCAGAAAAGAATGTTACTTTATATTAAGAACTCTGCAAATTATAAGCAAAAAACTTGGCAAAATTTGGAACCATTTTTATAAAAACCATAATTTCTCTACGAGTACACATGCTATTCGCATAAAAATGAACACAGTTTACTACAATAAGCCACTTAATCATAATCTAGATTTTTAGCACTTTTGCTACATTAGTTTTGACAGGATTATCCCAAAGATATTCATTCTTTTTTAATTTGTCGATGGGCCCCTATGAAGTTTCGGGAAAAAATCTTCACGGAAATGTATGACTTGTACTATTATATTTATACACTAAGAGTTCCGGAATAATTTCTCATGCATTTTTTTCGACATTTAAAAAAAAGCCTAAAATCAAAAGTGGACGCTCATCAATGGCCATGTAGTGTATGAATATATATAATCCAAACACATTGTAGTATTCATGACAAAAAACGAAACATGTCGAGAACCAATAGAACATTAAGATAACAAAAGACATAGACAAAGATAAAAAAAAATGAACGTTGAATACCAAATACAAAATATCTAGGCTTAAATATAATATAAATTTCACTAAATTAGATGGAGAAAATTTTTGTTTTTTTAAGACAGAAAATTTTACTGCTAGTATACACACAGGCACAATGAACATTATATCCAAATAGGCTCAGGAACATGCTATTAAAAATAGTCTAGTTTATCTTCATATTTCCCACAAAATCTTTTATCAAAATATATTTTACAATGTACAGCAAACCCCAACCCAATGAATACTATGTCTCCCTGAAGACTTAACCCTTTGCGGGGCAGGGCAAATTCATTGCTTATGTATTGCAATTAATGGCTGACACCGAAATTTGAAAACAACTTTATTTGTAAATAAGAAAACGCTATACTTAACGCATTCAATAAACCGTAATTTTCTTTAACAAAATTCCGGTGCGAATGTAGCGTTTGGGAATTAAAATTAAGTGGTATATCTATGAAACCACCGCTTCTCAAAGGGTTAAGAATGGCGACGATTGTAAGTGGACTTATTTTTCAGCATTTCGAGAATCCATTGAATTTGAGTACCATTATTTTCGCGAAGTTTTCTTCCTTTTTGTTTAATTTCAGAAAAGATTACTGTTCGAAATAGTGGTATTAAAATACAAACCCATAGGAAAATCATATTAAAACAACCGTCAATTTTGATTCAGTGTGTAGGGTCAGTATTCAGAAGGCTGTGGTTAAATTACAGTCTACACAGTCTGGATCGTAATGATGAGTCACTGTTAGTGTAGAGTTTTGTTTTTAACACTAACGAGTTTTATTTTAGATATTTCGCCTTTCAGTGGCTTCGTGCTCCGTGCTAAAAGTAATAAAGTAGATGAAAGGCTAAAAGTGATACCTAATTTAAGTTGTTTTGGGATCATATAATGTATCATATAATGTGAACGGGAAATGCTTATCTTTCTCAATTCAATGTTAAATTGAGCGATTGATAATTGAAAGAAAAAAGTGTTCGATTTTATATTTTTAAAGCATTTTTAAATATGAAGAATTTTAGATGGATTAATTGTTAAATATTTTATGAACGGTAAAAAAGACAGATGTTTCTTCATTTACGAAAATATAGGGGAGAGTGGGGATACTTGAGCCACCCCTATTATCTCTACAGTTGGTTAATTTTTCTTTCTAAAACTGGCAATATGGTAACATATTTATAGTTCTGAACATGTAAAAAAGAAATCACATACCTTGGTACCATTTTGAAAGTATGGTGAATAATAGTTATTTTTTCCCTATCAGAAGTAAATATTTAGGTGCATATTTGTTTTTTTTTTTTTTTGGAATCGAAGTTTTGTTTAAAGTTGCAACAATATATATAAATTTAATAAGTATAATGTAAATTGTATTTTGAATCTAAAATAGATCAAATAGCTGCATGTTTTACTTAGTAAAACTCTGATAAACAAAAATAGTGGCAATGGGGATACTTGAGCCAGTGAGATTGGGGATACTTGAGCCATGGCTCAACCATCCCCACTAGTAAATTAGACTTGGGTGAAACCAACAAAAAATAAAATTATGTCCTTACATTCACTAATAGCTTTTTTTTACTTTCTAAAAAGGAGCATATTTTTTTTTCTCAAAAAAATAATGACCTAGAAAAAAAATGGTTAAAAATGCATATTTTTAAAATGAGAATAACCATTTTATTTTTCATTTTGGCTAACAAAATGAAAAACAAAGGCCATCTAACAAAGGCCTGTTTAGATAAATGCAAACATAGTTTTCAATTTAACATTTATTATATTAAAATAACTTTTTAAAATTGTTTTACAGGTCATAATCTCTAATACTTTAGTTGAAATTGTTAATATTGGTACTGTACAACTGGTACTGTACAACTGGTACTGTACTATTGGTACTGTACTGTACTCTGCTACTGTAACTTTTTTTTAAATCAAAGAAATGACTTCTATTGTCTCCAATAGAGGGCACTACTGAGTTACCATGTAGGTAAAAGTAAAAAGATGTGTGGCGTTACAACCATTCTGAATTTGTTCTTCAAACATTTTACCAAAGAGTTGAAAATCCGTTTTGAAGGACTTTATGTGTCATAATTTATCATTCTGTAAAATATTTGTGCAAAAATAAAGCGAAAAAAATTACTTTTGTGGGTAGTTTTCCACACTGGCTCAAATATCCCTTCACCATGGCTCATGTATCCCCATGAGGGAGATACTTGAGCCACGATGTAAAAGAAAAAGTAAAAATTTATTAGACATAGAAAAATAGTTTAAAATTAATAGAAGTGATTTTCGACTGAAGAAAAAATATCAAATTTTTATTTCCAATATTTTATTTTGAAGAAATTATAAAAAAATTTAAAAAAAATTAAATTTAAAAAATGGCTCAAGTATCTCCTTATGTTCCCCTACTACAAGCGCGAATGAAAATATACAATAACATTTTCCACGTCAACCAAGATTCCGAAAACTGTTCCTTTACTTTTAAAAATCTCACAAAAGAGTTTACCTTTGAAACTTAAATAAGAATTTATAAAAAGTAAGTTCATATTAGCTGCCCGTAGTTTTCGAAAACGTTTCCGGGTAGCTTTTACAGTGCATTAACCAGTTCTCTCTACACAGAAAACCGATTTTTTCGTCTGATACGGGGTCTTAAGTAAATATTTTCATGTTCAGAAAACATATTTAACTGAAAAAGATCGAATTAAAAACATTAATATTAAAATGAATACCTTTCTGTTACAGTTTATTTTTATAAAATTTTCTTTAAGTATCGAAAATAAACTGTTTTTTAAGGTTTCTGAAGGTATGAGAACGCTTTTCGGAATATTGGGCGACTTGGAAGCGCTTATTTACTATGTCCGTTCGTGATTATAGTAAATTTTTGTAGTTTAAGAAACATCTGTCTTTCTTTTGCAGAATATAATGATGAAATCTGAAGTTTCACTATTAATAAAAATAACTATTTGCTTTTGCGCACATTTTCTAAATATAACTATTAATAGCAAATTACAAACAGATTTCTGGTAATCCGACAATTTGTATATAATTTGCAGGAATAGTATGAAGATGAAAATAAACTATGTTATCATTCTAAACATAAATAATGAATTCACGATCATAGCAAAATATTTTTAAATTCAAAGCATATTCATTGTTTAATTATTTTCTCGTTGTATTTGCTTTAAAAAATCTAAGTACTATAAAAACTGTTGCAGAAATTTACAGATTTATCTCTTAACAATCAAAATTATCAGTATGTTACGAATCACCATAGAAAATTTTCATTTTACTTCAATGAAAGAAACTTGATTGTAAGTCAACAAAATATGCGAACATCTTCTCTTTGAAGTTTTAAATAAATCTAAATTTTTATTTTTCTTGTGATTTCCCTAGTAATTTTGAGAGCGTTTTGGAAGATTTTCTTTTATCCGAATGGTGCTTGAGGTGTTTTCTAATTCTTTGTAGTTTCTTTAGTTACCTATTCTTACATAAGAAGTAGTTCTTATGTAATGTTGTAGCAGAAAGTTTTCTGTTAATGTTGTAACAGTTGTTGTAATGAGAAAATGGATTTGAAAGAAATATTTTGAAAACTTTCACACTCAATATTAGATTCACTTTAGTTGTATAGGAGAGTAGAGAAAGGTTGGGACAATTTTAACAAAAATATTTTTTACAAGTTATGTTTTGCTAGTGAAAAAATGATACTTGCATCTTGAAACTTTTTAACATATTAAAATATATATAAAGTTCATGATAATAAATAAAATTTTAGGCTATTACACCAATAAAATTAACAAGAAAAAATCCCACCTCTCCCTCATGTAAGGGAAGGATGAGAAATGTGTTTAAAATGAAAATTGACACTTAATTTATAAAAAAAAATGCTGTAAAAAAATAACAACTTTAATACTTTTAAAATGCTTTAAATTGCATTTAACATCTTTCTATTTTGTCCTGACGACGTTCACAGAAGCGATATGAAACATTAATAATTTGATAAGACATTGATAAGACAGTGTATTTTAAATATATTATTTTTGAGTGTACCATTTAGCAATCTGTATTTATTTTAATACGTATTTTTAGTATAATTTATGGTGAATTGTCCAGTTCATAAATAAGGACAGTAAGTCTTCTACATTCCTATGATTTATTGTAAATCACAACATTTATTTTGTGTTATATTACACTTTGTAAAATTCAAATCAAATGAAAAATATGCTAGTGTCTTGTTAGCGCCGTCAATTAATTTTGGGGACAATTAATTTGCATTTATGTCTTGTTTAATAATGATGAAATAGCATCATGCAGGAAGATGAAATCTTCTCTTTCATTTTTCCTCATTAACAGTGTATTGCTATGTAAAAATAAAAGTTTGTAGTTTGACTTTAATAACTATTTCAATAGAGTAATATTTTATTTTAAAAAACTGGAAGGAAACAGGTACTTTAGAAATAGTTTTAAATAAGGTACCCTGGGGTAATAACGCCACGTTAAGGTTCTACCAATTTTCACGGCTTAGTTTTAGATTGTATTTTTCAAACAAATATAGGATCTCATACAGCAACTCATTGACTATCTATATAAAGTAAAATAATTTAACAGATATGTATTCATAAAATGTAATGACGTTTTTTCTTGACCAATGCTATTTGGCGTTAATACCCACCTATATGGGTAATAACGCCATGCAAACAAAACTATAAAATAGGATGGAATAATGGCTTGTAGATTGCCCAATTCTAAAAATACAAACTCTACAGCTCTAGAAATTGACATATTGCAATCTAAGCTATTGAAAATGTACAATTTTTTGTGACTCTGAAAGAAAAAGAAAGGTGACGTGGTGGCGGGGGGAGGAGGCAAAAGAATATCAGATTCTAAGCTACGTTTTGCTTAAAAATGACCATTTAAATAGAATTATTAGAAACATTGCACGGATTATTTGAATCAGTATTTATATTCCCATGTATGCATTCTATGCGATAGAAAATATTGATTTTTTTTGTGAAAGTGAAAGAAAAGGGAGTGAGGGGGGTCTTTAACAGAATATAACACCCTGTGTCTCTCTTTGCTTAAAAAGTCCCGCTTAAATATGATTATAAGAAACATTGCATGGTTTTAGCCATTCATAATGTAATATTTTAATCATGTGAAGTTTTATAATAACTAGAGTTATATGTAATAAATATTTTTGTTAAACCTTAACTGCTGTTAGCGTCTCACATACCGCTGAGTTTTTCAAGTTTCAGAGTTTAACTTGCAATTTTTAGTTTAACTATAGATACCGGGAAAATTTTGTTTCATTTGGAGTCCTATTGCTATCTCTAGAGACTTTTGAATAGCTGAATTTTATTTATAATAGTCCTGTATATAAGGTTCAATACAAAAATAATATTCTAAAAGTTAATTTAACATTTTATTCACCGTTAGATTAAGCGGTCTGACAGGCCGCTCACAGTAAGTTATGCGACAATTTTTGTCACAGCAGTTAAGGGTTAATACTATTATAGTAATCTAGTAAATAGTTTTTAACCCATAACTCCACACTAATGCAGATTCTCCAAACCTACAGTTAAATTGTCGACGTTTTAAAGAACATGCTTTAGTAAATTTTTAATAAATTGAATAAAATTTTTTATTAAAAAATATTATCCCAAAGAGATCTCTTATTCAATTTTATACATAATTCATATGGTTATATATTATTATCTCTATATTAGCAACAAAATTAACCTTTAACTGCTATTAGCAATCTGACTGAACACTGTACCCCCTCCCCCCCCCCCAAAATAGCGTTTAACTTGTATTTTCCAGTTTAACTATAGTTACAACTGAAATTCTCTTTCGTTTGGAGTTCTCGTAATAGTGATAGAAATATTTGAATAGATTAAATTTAATTAGGATTAATTCTGTACAAAAAGTTTAGCGCAGGAACAGTATTCTATGATTTTTAATCATGGATCGCCTTTTAACCTTTAACTAATGTTACCGGTCTCGTAGACCACTATTTTTCTTTTAATTTTTTAGTTTAACTTGTAATTTTCAGTTTAACTGCAAACACTACCGAAATTTTGTTTCATTTGGAATTTTAGTACTATCACCAGAGACTAAATAGGTGAATATTAAGTATAATACTCTTGTATAAAAAGTTTAGTACAAAAACACAATCCTATGAGTTATTCCCGCCTTTTATTAATCTTTCAATTTTGCGGTCTCACAAACTGCATCACATTCATACGTTACAATTTCTGTCACATCAGTTAAAGGTTAAATTTATAAAGTTTTGAAAAACCGAACGCTGAGAAAGCGGACAGTTAAAATTTCGACCTCAATTGAACAATCCAGTGGAAATTTAATAGAAACCTGATTTTGAAGATGTTCGAATTTGAATCTCGAAAATATTTTGATAGAGTTTTATTTACAAGAGTTAAAAATTATTTTTTACATTAGTAAAAAAAAAAAATAATAATAAATAAAATAGATTATTTTTAAGTATTGGGCACCCCACCTTAATCTTACCATTTCAACAATGATGATAATGCCCCATATTAATATATAAACACCCTTCGGATATAGTTCGGCCACTGTTGGGAATCAACCGGGGTAATAACGCCAATCCCTGGCGTTATTACCCCGGGATACTTATTGCGCAGTAAATCCTAAACTACAAATTATCTCGAGAAGATATCCAAAATCTTCTACAACATATTGAAAGTCCATGAAATGTACTACAAATTTATGTAATTAACAAAGTGTTTCCGGATAAAAAATAGTCTTTACATCAAAAACCTTATCTCGCAAATTTTAGATCAAGCGTTAATTTTAGTTGCTTGTAAAAGCAATAGGACCTAAAAAGGAAACAAATTAACTTGAAGCTGTTTTTTGCGATTTATAAGACTCAAAACCCTTCTGCACAGAGCACATGGGTGTCATTTACCTAATTATTTCATAATTACGCAAAATATAAGCACTTGGCGTTATTACCCCGCCTGGCGTTATTACCCCAGGGTACCTTATTTTTAACAGTAATAGCTGTAATAGTTGATAAATTATAGATGAGTAAGAAATGCATATTATTAAAAAAAAAACAAAAAAAACATGAATGTAGGAAAAATTTCTTCCAACTTGTAAAATAATAAACTATGTTTTATTTGTTACATCATTCAATTCCAAGGCTAGGTATTTTTATCAATATAAAATACCGAATAATTGTACATAATTAAACACAATTATTTGGATAGAGATATCATTTAGATGGCATAGGATATGTCTTATCTCTCTCTCAGACATAGTGTCCTATCCTTGACTTAGAGCAACATTTTCAAAAAATAGATTTTTACAAAATGTATGTGGGTTTTATGCTTAACCTGCCTGTTCATCTATAAAAGACATAACGTTGAGTTTACAAAATATTAAAAACCTTAGTAACAAAGAATGGGATGAAAAATTACATTAAAAATCTGCGCAGTTACTTAAGGGTGTATTCGAAAAAACGCTTTTCCACCTTCAACAGCTCAAAATTTTCCGATACAATTTCTGTCATATTTTTAAAAGTCCTTCCGGCAATGCCGGGAGGAAGAGGTAGCTTTCATATACTTATAGATTTATTTATTTATTTTAAAGTAAGTTACATTGTTCAAAAATACTAAGCTCAAATTAGTGGAAATAATCTTTTAAAATTAGTGATTTTATAAGTCTTCGTGAATGCTAGTTTTTGTCAAGACTGAATATTAATAGGAATTTTTAGAAATTAGTCATCTTTTATTCAACCTGGTTTTATTTTAAGCGATTTAGAGAGTCACCAAATTCCAAGATATCATAAAGTGTATGCCATTTTAAAGCAACATGATGGATCGTTCAGATCAGACCGTTTCAAAAAGTCAGCCATAAGCAAAATTCAAAGTGCTATAACTCAATCATTTTTTTAAAATATAGACAAAACAAAAAGTGTTCTGGAATCATTGTTTTAAGTTTTAATACGTAAAAGAAAAATATTTTTCAACTTTTAATTTTTTCGCATTTAATTTTAAATTTTAAAATTTTTTAAAAATTTAAAATGGCTACCATTTTGAAACAAAATGGTGGATGTTGTTGGCCAACGAACTCGGTCGAGACATTTGTATGTACTATGTACATACCAAGTTCCATTGAAATCGGTTCATAAGTACGCGTGTTATCACGTGACAAAATCAGATCGTTTCAAAATGTCAGCCATATGAAAAATTCAAAGTGCTATAACTCAGTCATTTTGTAAGATATCGACAAAATAAAAAGTGTTCTGGAATCGTTGTTTTAAGTTCTAACACGTAAAAGAAAAATATTTTTCAAATTTTGATTTTTTCGCATTTAGTTTTAAATTTAAATTTTTTTTTTAAATTTAAAATGGCCACCATTTTGAAACAAAATGGCAGATGTTGCTGGCCAAAGAACTCGGTCGAGACATTTGTATGTACTATGTACATACCAAGTTTCATTGAAATCGGTTCATAAATGTGCGTGTTATTACGTGACAAAAATCAGATCGTTTCAAAATGTCAGCCATAATAAAAATTCAAAGTGCTATAACTCAATCATTTTTTAAGATATAGACAATATAAAAAGTGTTCTGGAATCTTTGTTTTATGTTCTAACACGTAAAAGAAAAATATTTTTCAACTTTTAATTTTTTCGCATTTAATTTTAAATTTTAAATTTTTTTAAAAATTTAAAATGGTCGCCATTTTGAAACAAAATGGCGGATGAAGCTGGCCAACGAACTCGGTCGATACATTTGTATGTACTATGTACATACCAAGTTTCATTCATATCGGTTCATAAATACGTTAGTTATCGCATGACAAATATCAGATATATATATATATATATATATATATATATATATATATGTATGGTTATATATATATATATATATATATATATATATATATATATATATATATATATATGTCAACATTTGAACGGAGGGTGGTTTTGGGGTCTGGGGGTCATGATCGGTGAAAATATACCAAAATTTTCCGGAAGTGCTTTCCTCCGGACGGCTGCAATAGGTAGCTTTTTACTTTTTGTAATGAAGGCTACCTAAAAGTAGAAACATGAAACTTGCTGAGAGGATTTTTGAAGTGACGTATAAGGTGCCGTGTGATGTCTTTTTACGCTCAATTCATTAGAATTTGATTTATAAACAATTATCCTCTCAGTATGACCCTTTTTTTCGTTCCCGCATCTCACGCGTCAGAAAAATCCGTTCAAATTGGCAACTTTGGCAGCCTTTTTTGCAATATTTTCTACATTTATCAAAGAATAGACAATTACGGCACCTTGAGTACTTTCTGAATAATACATTTTGCCAGTTTCATGCATTTGAGGGCAGAAATGAACTTAAAAATAAATCGGAAAATAAGCAGTTTGAATCGAAATACACCCTTAAAAATATTCTAAAATAAACTTCTTAATTTACAAACTCATAGGTACTTGCAACGAAAAAGATTTACAGCAACAAGTATGATGTAATGATTGCTCCATCTGATGGAAAAGTCATAAATTAAAAATAAAGTTTATTTTAAGCATTACTGCAGGTGCCCTATACTTAATCTCTCCTACCCATTCAAGAAAAAACTATCTGTAATTTTTCCTCAAAAAAATGGTTTTTAAAAAAGGTTATAAGATTTAGAAAAGGTTAAAAAAATTTGTTAATTTTACAGAAGAAATCTATATCATTTACAGAAAAAAGTGTTTTTGAAGAAAATTACTGATATTTGCTATAAATAAAACGGTCTAAATTGTCAGTCTTTTTTACAGTGTTATGTGCTATAAGAGAAATATAAAGTTCTCAGAGGAAATAAATATAAACATCAAATAATTTATTCTATTCTCATATAATTATTAAGCTGGACCAAAAGATAAAATAGCTTTTATATTTTAATAATGTGTAAAAGTGTAGTTTATCAACAAACTTCCGTCTTGAATACGATTCAAAGTGAAATATTAAGTTTTAATGATTTTGTATTTAAAAAAAAATGCATAAATTGAGCAAAAATCATTCACGGATTTTATATACACTGTTATAGATGATTTTTGGAACTGGTAAAACAATTAGTGTTTTTTAAAAGAATTTTATGATGAAAAATAATGCAATTAAAAAAATGTTGAATTCCTTTCTGATCATAAAAAAAATTCAAGATCCTTGTAACATGATTTTTGTCGCATATTAATAATAAACTGCTCTCTTAGAAATTAATGAGTCATCCACTCGGCACCAAAAGTCAATATTGCTCTCTATGGAACCTATTTGAAAATCCGCACTTTCTCAGTAAAGCTAAAGCTATTGGTGGATGTGGTGGGTGTTGTAATGTGTTATTAAATTTTGCGAATCCAATTAGGTGTTCTATATGTTCTCTAATTACGCAAGTTTAGTCAGTTTTTTTTTGCATATTTTCATATACTGATAAACTTGGTTAGTTTGTAAATTTCATAATTTCCCAATAAATTTTTAAGATTGCATAACAAAAAATTCCCCAATATGTGAGAGTGATAAACTTACTCCATTTTTAGATGCAAAGTCGACAAATCAAAATATTGAAATATGATGACGTATTTCTGTTAGCAAAATTACTTTTCGATTTGTAGACTTGAGATGTTTAATTCTACAGGGTACATTCTGTTTGATTAGAAAATCATACAGAAAATCGCTGACGTTCAGTCCTGGACCATGTATTATGTAAAGATATCCATGTAGAACTAATGAAGATATTAAAACCCAATCCCCTAAGCCACCTAATGAATCAAATATTGGTATAGGGGAGAGTGGGGATACTTGAGCATAGGGGATACTTGAGCCACCCCCTTTATCTCTACAGTTGTTCAATTTTTCTTTCTAAAACTGGCAACATGGTAACATATTTATAGTTCTGAACATGTAAAAAAGAAATCATATACCTTGGTACCATTTTTAAAGTATGGTGATTAACCCTTTGAGCTCTGCTGGTAGAATTTTCTACCACAAAATTTTAATTCTGAAATGTCACAACGACACCAGAAAATTCGACCAAATTTATTTGAAAAAGGTTTAATGCATTTTTTCGCGTATATTGTAAATCGGTTTTTTTCTTTGCAAAATACTGGTGCGAATGTGACATCTGGCTCAAGTATCCCCTCCATGGGGATACTTGAGCCACAATGTAAAAGAAAAAGTAAAAATTTATTAGACATAGAAAAATAGTTCAAAATTAATTGAAAGTGGTTTTCAATTGAAGAAAAAATATCAGATTTTCATTTTCAATATTTTATTTTGTTCTAAGAAATTCTAAAAAATTTTAAAAAATTAAAATTTAAAAAATGGCTCAAGTATCCCCATCTTCCCCTATATAGTATTTCGTATTTTATAAAATATTTATAGGTATGCGTATTTTTTATTTAGTTTTTATACTGACGTCCAACTTTATATACAAGTTGTTAAAAAAATTTGGGAAAACACTAAAAGACATTGTAGTATTTAAATGCTAAATGTATTAGTAGTAATTTTCATCTCGCATATACCACCTTTTCAAAGGCAAATATTACAATTAATGAGTGCCTTTCAAATTTTAAAATTTATAATGTTGAAAACATTTCAATATTTAAATGTTGAAATTAATTTTAAACATTAACTAATTTTAATAATTTTTATTTTTGAAGTACACGATGCTGTTGAAAATATTCTGGCAATATATCATTCAATTTAAGCCTAGAAATTCATATCTAGCAAGTGATTAATTCATTATATATATATATGAATGTATATTGTCAAAAAGTATATTTTTTTTGTCTGCGTGAATACTTAAGGAATGCATGGCTTAAAAAATAGACTTGTTTTTTAAAGATGTGACTTATTTCAACTTGTGATATTATTAATCGTAAAGAAATTCGGATAAGAGAGGAAGTTTTGCCCATTTCTCTGCCTTAAACGTATTTACTGCCGTAAAATGTATAAATGTCTATTTTGTTAGTTTTCCCATAAAGAAGCAAGGAGATACAACATGGAGGCATAAAAAGTACTCGATATTGTTAAATAAAACACGAAAAATTATACCACTTTCAAAGTAGACTCCAATCGGTTCAATAATCTTGGTATCTAGGACAAATCTTCCATACTTTTTAAGGTAGATAGATTACTCTACGGCCTTTAGCTCTTTTGCCAATTTTCTGTGAACATTTACTTGCGATACATATAATATTTAGCAGAATTTACAATAAAAGAATAATGGGAATATTAATTCTGGACTGATATATTCTTAGCGACAAATGTTATCTTGTCTGAAAAAAACTGGCACATAGTTGTTATCAAAAACGTTAATTAAAAAGTGCAAATGCTTTAATAATCGTTGGAATATGTCATAATATGTAATATATGCACGGATTTTAACGAAATAGGATATTTCTGAAATGTGAGTGGAAATTAAACTCGTGTTTAACCCACAAATGAGCTATTCTAAATGTAATGTACCTTTCAGTGTTGATGACATTTTAGCTAGCTCGCAAATATCGAATGAAATTGATTGGCATGTTAAGTTACTAAAATGTTTACTGCAAGTGCAATTATGCACAACATAAAATACATTAAATATTAAATATTTAAAATGACATCGTAATATGATCATTGATATTCTTATTAATGTTAGCAAAATGTAATTAGCGTGAGAATATCATTTTGTTTCTTGTGTGATTTTCCCGTCTACTATAGAAATTCAATTTTAAAAATCATTGAAATTGCGCTTAATAAACTTTGAAATTTTGCTCATGAATGTTATCATTTCAGTTTAAGAAATTTTATAAGAAGTTTTATATCAAATGCATTTATGCTAATGTATATGAATTTTTAAATTGAAAAGTTTCAGAACACACTTAAATAAGGAATTTTGCTTTAAAAGGAGAAATGTTTCTTTTAAAAGTGCCATTAACACATTTATTCCACTTGGCAGGATTTCTTACAAACATTTATTTCCAGGTTTGTTATGTAACATTTGTCTTCTTTAATGCAGTATCTGATTACTAAAGGGGCTCTTTCTCAAATTTTCGCTTTGTTTAAATGCCCTTTTCATTCAAAATTACTGTCATGAATGAGGAGATTTTTTAAAATTTCTTTTTCCTGATGTGAGTGTGCCCCGTTGATAATCAGGCCCTGATTTAATGACAGGTATGATTAAATAAAGTTAAGATTACTTTTGTAAATAGCGGCTATCAAAAATTAAAACCGTACAAATGCTGGTTTTTGCACCTGTATCCAAAAGTAGAATTTAAAAGCAACAGCAAGCAACAACAGTTCATTTTGTAACTTATATAATACTATTCCCAATAACATTTATTTGTGTTTTATGGTGCAGTCTAACTAATAGATTAGATGTTGCCCCATGAACTTTCGTTTTATTTGACTACACTGTTTCCTACTAACAAGTTTTCCTTCCAGACAAAAATCAAATAATATATCAAAAATAAACGCCAAGCATATTTCATGAAATTTCTAACAGGTTACAAAAAAAAACAGTTGTATATTTAATGTGAAAGAAATCACAACAAATAAATCTTGGAAGAAATGGGTTAATTACAATCGAAGTAAATTAAGATAGACTATGACTGTTCAATAACGAAATGTATAAACTGTGATAACATTAAAAAATAGAAGAGTAAAATTTTTATTTTATTGAAAACAATCTATACTTACTATTTTACCTTTTATTTTTACTAGGGGCTATTTAATATAGCTAATTTTAGTGATATACTTCTCAGTTTAGTTTTATGCATCAAGTTCAAACGTTATCGTTTGACTATGATTCGTTGAACAAAATGTTTGATTGATGACTGTTTTATCTACGTCATATACTTAGAAATTTGAAAGATTAAATACATACATTTTCGCTCAAAGAACATTTATACTGGCATTGATTTAAAATAATCACTATCTGCGTACATTGTAGAAAAACATAGATCTAAATCTACAAATCTAGTTTTTGTAAAAGCTTCAGAAATCTGTATGTTTACAAGAATATTATTCGTAGACTGTGAAGAAAAAGTTGTAAATCTATAAAACTAGGTTTGTAAAGCTACAGAAATCTGTTTTACTAAAATTTTTATCGATAATCAGGGATAATTTCATAATTTTATTTTGTTGTTGCAGTTACATAAAAAGTTCTAGGATGTGTTATTTAAAAATTTGAAAGATTAAAACATGCATTTTCTTTCAAAAGATATTTATACTGGCATTGATTTAAAATAATCACTATCTGCGTACACTGTAGAAAAAAAGGATCGAAATCTACAAAACTAGTTTTTGTAAAAACTTCAGAAATCTGTATATTTACAAGAATATTATTTGTAGACTGTGAAGAAAAAGTTGTAAATCTACAAAACTAGGTTTGTAAAGCTACAGAAATCTGCTTTACTAAAATTTTATCGGTAATCCAGGATGATTACATGATTTTATTTTGTTGTTGCAGTTACATAAAAAGTTATAGGATGTACTATTTAGAAATTTGAAAGATTAAATACATGCATTTTTGATTGAAGGATATTTATACTGGGGTCAATCCATTTCAAGTGGTCCAGAAAATATTTTTTTGGCCGCTCGACCATTTTTAAAAAATCTGAAATTTTTTGTAAAACATCCCTAACATGACGGATGTTCAAAATGGCCGTTATTTTAATTTTACTATTTTTTGTTTGTACATGGCGGCCATCTTTGTTTCATCGTGTTCAGCGATTTTCTCAGATACTACGATACACAAAATTTTAAGAATCTCGTCTTTTATTTTCCCAATTGAAATGGGGTTTGCAGCATTTTTTTAGAATAAAATAGGCTAAATGTACGGTGGTTGAATAATTTTGAAAAAATAATTTTTACAGGTGAAATTTTAGCACAAAATTTAAGATTTTTCCCAAAATCTATCTGTTTGCAAGAGGAATTTTTCATGCAAGGAAAGCCGTCAATCTTACACAATTTTATCTACGAAAAGGCTAAAAGTGCGTGTACTGATACACCAAGTCCCAGATCTGGGAGTGGATTTCTCTTTGCGAAAAAAATTCCGAAATTCGTCAAAAATTTCAAAAATCGCAATTTTTAGGCTTTGATATCTCTAGTGGGGCACGAGATAAAAATCTGAAATTCTGGCCTTTGATAATATTTTATCGTAGTGTTATGCACAAAAAATTTCATAAAGGAGATTTGACTACAAGCTTAGATATGGCATGGTCAATATATAAAAACAATACTTCTAAACTATTGTAACCTACTGTGTGTTTGTTCATACCTACAAAATTTTAAACTAATGGTTGATGATGCAAAGTTACAAAGATCATCTTCAAATTCTGTTTAAATCGTGATTTAAATAATTCAGATTTTATGCTAAGCCAATGCACTATTTGTTCAGATGAACAAAACCAACTAGAAATTCTATCCGTCCATTTCAATGGCCCCAAAAATATTTTTTTGATTGATCGTTTTTAAAAAATCTGATATCTTTTTGTACAAAACTCTAATATCAGGGAAGTTCAAAATGACTGTTATTTTAATTTTAATATTTTTTTGTTTGAGCATGGTGGCCATCTTTGCGTCATCGTGTGGAGCTATTTCCTCCACATGAACACATGTTACATTGAAGTTTGATATCTCTTGTGTGGCGCAAGATAAAAATCTGGAATTCTGGCTTTTGATAGTATTTTATAGTAGTGTTATGCACAAAAATTTGAAGAAGGAGATTTGACTATAAGCTGAGATACGGTGATTAAAAAATGTTAAGAAATGCTATTACGAGTACATTAGGAGAAATGAGATTAGTCTCTTTTATTACAATATTTACACAGAAAATATCGTTTGTTGAAAACAGTTTAGTAATATATGTTTAATTTACAGAGATACTATACATGCTCAACAAAGAGCTTAATACTATTCACGAGAGATGTTATGAGTTCGGCCAGTTACTGTTGTCAGTCCATCAGGCTGTTCTTTCTCAAAATTTTATTTGAAGCCACCCAAGTCTTGACATCCCTTATTAACTTGAATGATTTTCTCTAGGTTTAATAATTGAAACCATGTTAACTCGATCAGTTGCAACCCATTGTCTGTAATTTACTTTTTCTGAAATGTGTTCCGAGTAAAATTGTTGCAATAACATTTCTACACTCTAAAAAATAAAAGTGTAAATTAGACAAATTTACATATATATGTGTGTAAATTCCTAAAATTACACACCTGACATGAAAATTACCCACATTTTGCAAAGTTTTACCTGTTTTTATGTGCATTTTAGCTTAACAAACTAAGCGTGTATTTTGTTATTACTTGAAAAACATAAATAAATGTGTAAATGCTGAAAAATGTCTGAATTTACACAAATTGGTAAGTTATTCTAATTTACACATAATGATATACACATAGGTAAGAGTGTAAATTTCTAATGTCACCCACTTGTCATAAAAAATACCTATTTTAATGTGTGTTTAGTTTATGGAATTAAGTTTGTAAGTTTGTTATCAGTGCATTAACTCATAAAAATGTGTAAATGTAGATTACTACTGAAATTACACTAATTATTGTGTTGAAAAAATTATAAATGCGTGAATTTTAAAGTGGACGTTACGAAAGGGATAGGAGGCTTACATATTATTCAGAGCTACACTTTTTATTTTAGTAAACCCATTCCATAAATAACATGGTGTCATTGCATTGCTGTAACAGTATTTTTAAGTAATAAATTAATATATTTATTTATTTTTATAAGATACTCTGACCACCTCTCTCACTCTCCCCGTTTCAGCAGCAGGTGAACATTTAAAAGAAGTTTAAAAAATTTAATCTCGACACATGTAACAAATGTAACAAATATTTTGTTACATGTAATGTAAAATTTTATTCATTTAATTAGTAAAATTTAATTTCGTTTTCCGAATTCCCTTTTAAAATTTGTACATCAAATATAAGAATGCTTCATTGTATAGTTCTAGGTTTTGATTAAATCGTAATTTCTTTCAGCCATCGCACAGACTGCTTTTTTTCACAATGTTACTTGTAATTTTCAGTAATAGTGCTAGAATTCATTCTTAAAGCGACATTAGGAAGACTTCATAAGGAGGCATTATAATAGAGATATAATCCCACTTTATGCTTATTCATAAAATTAAATTATATTTTTTATACTGTTGGTATTCTTTTTTGCTGCCCCCCCTTAATTAAAAGGATAGTAGTTTAATCTTCACTAAAATCTAAAAACTATTTCGAATTCATTTAATATGTAATATAAAATATAATTCATGTAATTAAGATAATTCTAAATTCGTATCCTGAGTTATTTATACATTTTGCACATCAAATATAAGTGTGCTTGATTTTACCCTGAATTATTTGAGCCGTCTGGTAGCTTGTAAACATTTATCCATTTCAAAGTTTAACTTGTAATTTTAGTTTAACTTCAGTTCGCAGTGCAATTGATGGTTGTATTCAGGAACTACTTCAACCCCGAGTTAGACGCGAATCCAGCATATAAAATTAAAATCGTAATCTTCGTTGACTTGGCGTCATCATGTTTAAGTGTAAAATTAATGGTGGGTCCAGCTGATTGCAAGCGCTCTCGTTCAGAAAAATATAGTATATAATAAGTTATTCTCTTATAAAATATAAGGTATGTAATGGCATACGTCCGTATTACCTCCAATTCTTTTTATTTGATTTGTTTATATTTATGTATAAATGTATATGATACATGTTGGATTGTTTTTTACGTATAAGAATTTTTAACACGTATAATTTACTTGCCTTAAAAAATGTCAACATTACATAACTCCTGATAAATGTCTATTAAAATAACAACTGTTGTATCTAAAGTCATTTATTTCTTGAAAATTTTCATCTTAAAAAGAATTTATGAATGTATGTTAACAGTAGCAAAATCAACATTAACATCCTCTTTTTTTTTGGGGGGGGGGGGGGAGGTGTTAAATTTTGGTTCGGTTGTGTGGAAGATATTATAGTTTATTTATAAACTATTATACAAATGTATACCATATCTATAAATTATATATTCTTATTTATAAGTTAAACAATTCATCTGAGTTTTATTTATTTATTGAATTTTTTTTAAATTATGAAACTTACAATGTTAACTAAGTTTATCATCGATTAAAACTATAGCGTTGCTTTTGAGTTTCCACGTTACATTTCCTAATTTTGAGAAATTAATTTTTTTAATTTTTTTATCTTCATTACATTAAATTTTCAGCTGTGTTTTAATTTGAAAATATTACATCGGAAGAACTATGTTCCACTAAAATAGTCATAGTAAAGAACACATAATTTTTTTTTTGTTAATTATAGATTTAATAAAAATACACAGAAGTAAATTGCAAAAGGGCGCAAATACGTTGATTTAAAATAACTCCAGATCAAAAATTCTGAAGAAAATTTAGGTTAAAGTAATGGCTTTTTCTTCAAATATGCATTTTTCCATTCCAATTTTGCCTATTATTACAGAACCTTTATGACATAAAACATATGATTGTATGTATATAAAAAAATATAACAGTTGTGTCATAATGAATATTCAAAATCGAACTTATCATTCTCTCCCTCCCCCTCTACATAAATATCCCCCGCCGGATGAGTTTTATACACTTAAGACACAAATGTAATTATCAAATAAATTCTACGAACTTTAATTTCGAAAATTTATAAGAGTCAATTGATATTTGGATATAGACATAGTATTTCTCGTTTTATTTTTTACTATAGCTGATAAATAAAAAAAAAAACATTAGTTTGATTTCTAAAATTTTAATTAGAATATCTGAAAATTTCATTTATGAAGATATAATTAATTTCATTAATGTTAAAATATATTTGTATTTTTTTTCTTTTGTTAAGACACAAATTTCTAAATATAAATGTAATGCAAAAGATGTTACTTTAATGATTCAACAGCTTTTTTGATAGTCCTGATAATATTTTATAAGGCAAATTCTTTGTAATGATGAATATTTATGAAAAGAAAACAATTCAACATGTAATATAGGTGATTTATATATATATAAACAAATCAGCTAAAATATTTGCAGGTTATATGTGTGTGTGTATGTGAGATGAAGTTTACATACCTTTTTTCTATTTTTTATAGTATTTTAAATTTTACTTTTATAACTGTATGTAACACAGTATCTTCAATATAATTGACTTTGTATCTTGAGTCTGAAAAATAAAAAATGAAAAATTGAGTCTGAACTCTGAAAATAAAAAGTGTGGAGATTGCAAGTTCACCAACTATGATTATTCCATCTGATTAGTCTAAAATATATCATTAATTAATTATTTATTTTTCTTTATCTTAATTTTTAATTGCATGTTCTGAATAATATATAAATGAGGGGAAAATATAAAATTAAAAAGCAAGGAAGAATATAGAAAATAAAATAGCAATTTTTATGTGTACATTTAGAGGAGAGTGGGGAGGAATGGACACTTTTTACAAAAATAATAAAATCAACTTTACTTGACACAAATACAAAAACTTTGATTTATAGAATACAAAATGAAACACTTTCTAATGTCCTTGAGCAATATAGAAACATAATTTGAAGAATCAATTTTATAATTAAAGAAATTGAAAATGTCACAATGTTTCCCATACTTCCCCACTAACAGAGAAGTAATATTTGTATTATGATGGTTGATGAGAAATATCAAAAACTAATGTCTTAAATGGCTATATGCTGAATTTTAGATCCGTAGCTACTATAGTAGCATAGTTTAAAAGGGAGGGGTAAAGTTCTAAAAACCTATTTATAGGGAGTTTTTAAGAGGAGGGGAGTGAGTGTGATAGGCTGATTTGGAGCTTATGATGCTACACTTGTGATAGTGGATGAGAAGTGTGTACATCACTATGATCCCGAGTCCAAACAACAGTACTTTTATCGAATCCACTGTCACAAATCTAGCCCCATAAACTAAAAATCAAATTTTCAACTACACCTTCCCCCCATTTTACTCCTCCTTACATAGCGGTAAGAATATTGCAGCTACAGTTCTAAAACTAAGCATAAATATATCGATATTCTACATCAACCCATTTCAGTACAGATATTTCATATACACTAGACACAATAGTTATTGAACCTCCATCGAATATGCGTATTTTGCATATTACGCAAAGAACTGTGTAAATTACAATAACACAATAATATGTGTTTTTTGCGCAATACACATTTAACAGTGTAATCACAGAAGATTATACAGATAAATGAGTGAGAATATTACACAGATATATGTGTATTCTTGCGCAATTTACACGTTAATGTGGGTATTTCATGAGTGATTATTATAACTTTTACCCACTTAGTGTTATCATCAAATTACACACTGAAATGTGTATTTTGAAATTTACACATTAGGCGTGTATCTTGGCAATTTACACACAAATTTACACATATAAACAAATCGTTTTTGTATCATCGATTTACACATTTTTGTGTGCAAATTTACACTTTTATTTTTTAGAGTGTAGCAGGTTTGTTCATCTGGACAAATAGTGTATTGGTTTAGCATATATTCTGAATTGTTTAAATCACACAGAAGTGTTTGAAGAAGATATTTGTAATTAACATTTAACTTTGTATTATAAATCATTAATTTAAAATTTTGGAGGTATGAACAAATACATAGTATTTTACAATAGTTAGGCAGTATTGTTTTCACATATTGTCCATGTCATATCTCAGCTTGTAGTCAAATCTCCTTCTTGAAATTTTTTGTACATAACACTACTAAACAATACTATCAAAGGCCAGAATTTCAGATTTTTATCTTGTGCCCCACCAGAGATATCAATACCTAAAAAGTGCGATTTTTGCAATTTTTGACGAATTTCGGAATTTTTTCACAAAGAGAAATCAACTCCCAGATCTGGGACTTGGTGTATCAGTACACCCACTTTTGACCTATTCGTAGAAAAAATTGTGTAAGGTTGACAGTTTTCTTTGCATGAAAAATTTCCTCTTGCAAACGGATAGATTTTGGAAAAAATCTTAAATTTTGTGCTAAAATTTCACCTGTAAAAATTTATTTTTCAAAGTTTTTCTACTACTGTACATTTAGCCTATTTTATTCTGAACAAAATGCTGCAACCCCATTTCAATTGGGAAAATAAAAGACGAGATATTTACAATTTTGTGTATCCTAGTATCTGAGAAAATCGCTGCACAGGATGGAACAAAGATGGCCGCCATGCACAAACAAAAAATAGTAAAATTAAAATAACGGTCATTTTGAACTTCCGTCATGTTAGAGTAGTTGTACAAAAAATTTCAGATTTTTTAAAAATCGTCGAGCGACCAGTGCTGGACCACTTGAAATGGATTGACCCACTGGCATTGATTTAAAATAATCACTATATTCGTACACTGTAGAAAAAAGATCTAAATCTACAAAACTATTTTTTGTAAAAGCTTCAAAAATTTGTATGTTTACAAGAATATTATTTGTAGACTGTAAAGGAAAACTTCTAAATCTATAAAACTAGGTTTGTAAATCGTAATACTACACTCTAAAAAATAAGTGTAAATTTACACACAAAAATGTGTAAATCGATGATACAAAAACGATTTGTTTATATCTGTAAATTTGTGTGTAAGTTGCCAAAATACACTCCTAATGTGTAAATTTCAAAATACGCATTTCAGTGTGTAATTTGATGATAACACTAAGTGTGTAAAAGTTATGATGATCACTCATGAAATACCCACATTAATGTGTAAATTGTGCAAGAATACACATATATCTGTGTTATATTCTTACTCATTGATCTGTGTAATCTTCTGTGATTACACTGATAAATATGTATTACGCAAAAAACACATATTATTGTGTTATTGTAATTTACACAGTTCTTTGCGTAATATGCAAAATACGCATATTCGATGGAGGTTCAATAACTATTGTGTCTAGTGTATATGAAATATCTGTACTGCAACGGGTTGATGAAGAATATCGATATATTTATGCTTAGCTTCAGAACCGTAGCGGCAATATTCATATAGTTCTGTATGGAGGAGTAAAATGTGGGGGGGGGGGTAGTTGAAAGTCTGATTATTAGCTTATGGGGCTAGATTTGTGACAGTGGATGCAATAAAATAGTGTTGTTTGGACTCGGGATCATAGTGATGTACACACTTCTCATCCACTATCACAAGTGTAGCATCATAAGCTCCAAATCAGCCTATTACACTCACTCCCCTCCTCCTAAAAACTCCCTATAAATAGGTTTTTAGAACTTTACCCCTCCCTTTTAAACTATGCTACTATAGTAGCTACGGATCTAAAATTCAGCATATAGCCATTTAAGACATTAGTTTTTGATATTTCTCATCAACCATCATAATACAAATATTACTTCTCTGTTAGTGGGGAAGTATGGGAAACATTGTGACATTTTCAATTTCTTTAATTATAAAATTGATTCTTCAAATTATGTTTCTATATTGCTCAAGGACATTAGAAAGTGTTTCATTTTGTATTCTATAAATCAAAGTTTTTGTATTTGTGTCAAGTAAAGTTGATTTTATTATTTTTGTAAAAAGTGTCCATTCCTCCCCACTCTCCTCTAAATGTACACATAAAAACTGCTATTTTATTTTCTATATTCTTCCTTGCTTTTTAATTTCACATTTTCCCCTCATTTATATATTATTCAGAAAATGCAATTAAAAATTAAGATAAAGAAAAATAAATAATTAATTAATGATAGATTTTAGACTAATCAGATGGAATAATCATAGGTGGTAAACTTGCAATCTCCACACTTTTTATTTTCAGAGTTCAGACTCAATTTATCATTTTTTATTTTTCAGACTCAAGATACAAAGTCAATTATATTGAAGGTACTGTGTTACATACAGTTATAAAAGTAAAATTTAAAATAATACATATATATATATATATATATATAGAAAAAATGTGTGTAAACTTCATCTCTCTCACACACACACACATATTACCTGCAAATATTTTAGCTGATTTGTTTATATATACATAAATCACCTATATTACATGTTGAATTGTTTTCTTTTCATAAATATTCATCATTACAAAGAATTTGCCATATAAGATATTATCAGGACTATCAAAAAAGCTGTTGAATCATTAAAGTAACATCTTTTGCATTAAATTTATATTTAGAAATTTGTGTCTTAAAAAAAGAAAAAAAAATACTAATATATTTTAACATTAATGAAATTAATCCTATCTTCATGAATGAAAATTTCAGATATTCTAATTAAAATTTTAGATATCAAACTAATGTGTATTTTTATTTATCAGCTATAGTAAAAAACAAAACGAGAAATACTGTGTCTATATCCAAATATCAATTGACTCTTATAAGTTTTCGAAATTAATGCTCGTAGAATTTATTTGATAAATACATTGGTGTTTTAATTGTATAAAACTCACCCGGCGGGGGATATTTATGTAGAGGGGGAGGGAGAGAATAATAAGTTCGATTTTGAATATTCATTATGACACAACTGTTATAATTTTTTGTATACATACAATCATATGTTTTACTAGTGAAAAATGCTCCAAAGAGCAGTGCAAAAGCAGAATATGATTTTAATTGAGCATTAAAAAGTAATGGAAAAGTGCTTCTGTTAATTACTGAGCATGAGGAAGGATAAGGGATTCCTTCTTGGCTACAACTCACTTCAATGCCAACTTTGAAAAAATCATATTTGCGCTTTTTCCATATAAAAGAAATTTGCGGTTCTTTAGTAGAATTTTCCACCGTGCTTTAGGAGTTAACCAGGGGTGTAGTCATAAAAATAACATAAGATATATGCTCTAAGCAGAGGGATATTCTAGAATGTGTATACTATAAGCTTTCTTGAAAAACAGAGGGTATATGGTGTTCTATTAAAAAGTCCAGAAGGTGTACGGCGTATAGCCTGTACTACATCTCTGATGTTAACTGCACTGTTCACTCTGCACTATACTACAAATCAATTTTCTGTGCAATTATACACTTAGGGTATGCTTGGTGGCAGTGCATGAATGTGATACCTGCAGGAACTAGGTATCTGGCATTATGTCGCCTTCCTTTACATTTATGTCTAATTAAGCTGCATCTTTACTGGTTACGTCTTTACACTATACATTTTTATAGTAACTGCGACTGATTTGTTTTCACGGAAAAAGCGCAAATATGATTTTTTCAAAGTTGGAATTGAAGTGAGCTGTAGCCAAGAAGGGATCCCTTATCCTTCCTCATGCTCAGTAATTAACAGAAGCACTTGTCCATTACTTTTTAATGCTCAATTAAAATCATATTCTGCTTTTGCACTGCTCCTTGGAGCATTTTTCACTAGTCCTTCTATTTTTCCATATTCCATAGGGATACTGCACAACTTGTTTTGTATTTTATATATAGAAAACAAAATCTTATTTGTATTGAAATTAAAAAATGCTACATACTCTAATACTCTTGTGTTACAAATTAAAAAAAAAAATTAAACAGGTTTTTCTATACCAAAATTCTACGGTGGTTTTCAAAAAAAAAAAAAAAAATCAGTTTTTTACTAAAGTGAATAAAATAATAAATCCTTTCAAAGAATAGATTTTTCATTCAAATATCCATTATTTTTGCCAAAAACAGGAACTTTTTTTATGCAAGAGTAAAGTTTGATACAAAAACCATGCTTCTTTTTTTTCATAATCCGTATTTATTACGGACTAATTAAAAACGTACTCCACCGCTTTTATAGGAAACGATTGCTTTACTGTGTTATGGAACATTCTCATTGGCCATAAAGAGACATTCTATAAAAGCTGTGGAGTGACTCTGCAACAAATGGGTCAAATTTTTAACAGTGCACTGTTAAAAATCTGCTGCATTTTGCTGCAACGCCCTCCACCACTTGTATATAATATCTCTATTCCAACCAATGAGAAAGCGCCATTTCACGGCCAAGTAACCGTTTTCTATACAAGCAGGGGAGTGCGTTGCAGCAAAATGCAACAGATTTTTAACAGTGTGCATATCCTTGGCGCTATAGTTTACAGGAGTGGTACATTGTTCAAAATTTGAAACTTTTGCTGCATCGCCACTCCATCGCTTTGATAGAATATCTCTATTTTGATCGATGAGAATCCTCGATAATGCATTTAAGTAATCGTTTTCTACTTATCTACTATATCGTTTCCGTATATTTATTTTTTCAATCAGCACCAAGGTGCGCACTTTATTAGAAGACGCGCTCTATTAGAGGGCGCATTCTATTAGAATAAATACGGTATATACTTATAATAAATACACTTTGTTAAAGTACAGGGCCCCAATATTTGACAGGAATGCCAGGCATTTTTGCCATTGATGCCATTGTGCTAAAAACAAAATATACATAAATGAAAAAAATGGATAAAATGTAAATTTGGCATGGTGCAAAAAATTGCCTAATTTAAAATTAAAAATCAAATTTGACAGCCACCAGGGCTAGACACCGTGCATAATTATTCAGTAAATGATTCATTAACACTAGAACGCACGCCCGGAAATTCTACTCAAGTTTGAAAATAATATTTCTCACCAGAATTTTTATTCAAAATTATTTAATTGATTTATTTAACGTAAATTTGCGTGGATTAGATTTAAATTATTTCAAGAAAATTTTTCTGGTTCGAATTGAAATTTAGTTACATGATTGGAGTCGAATCGACTCCATCCGGGCGTTCTAGTGTTAAAAAATGACAAAAATCAGCATGTCAAAAATTTCAAAAAAATTCATAATTCGTTAAAAAATTAAGTTAAAAATAAGGGAAAAAAAGCATTCTGTATTTTTTTATGCTTAATCGAATGGTGTAACTGGTTTTTCTCTCCGATGATCACAAGTACCTTAGATTGATGACTGCTATTCTTTTATTTCATCTTGTAAAAAAACTGTTTAACGTAAAACTATGAATTTTTGCAGGATTAATTAGCATCGCAAAATCTTTAAAATAAACTTTACCGCAACATTCTATCTGCAATAGAACGTTAGATATACCCATTTATGACCAAGTTTGGAAAATACGCAATTTCAGAAAAACCGCCCAGCGAAATAACGTTTTCTCGATACTACCTCGGGATAAAAAGTTTGTCTTTTGTTTAAAAAAAAATTAAGTTTTTATCTTTAGTAGTTTTCGAGAAAAGTGCTGTGACACAAAATTTTTGTCCGATTTTCAGAATACTCTACAGTACACCTACAGTATGTCATAAAAAAAAATAATTTTTGGGCTATGTTGTGCTTCTTGTTCAGACGAACATTTAAAAAAAAATCATCAAAATTGGATAAGTATTTAGTTAGTTATTGCAAAAAGAAAAATTGAAAAATCCGTGTGCATTATCGCTCAATCATATTATTGTTGCGCGCTGCCGCGCGCACAATGATGTCATATAAGTTCTGTAATAATATGCAAAATTGGAATGGAAAAATGCATATTTGAAGAAAAAGCCATTACTTTAATATAAATTTTCTTCAGAATTTTTGATCTGGAGTTATTTTAAGTGAACGTATTTGCGCCCTTTTGCAAATTACTTCTGAGTATTTTTATTAATTCTATAATTAACAAGAAAAAATAATGTGTTCTTTACTATGACTATTTTAGCGTAACATGGTTCTTCCGATGTAATATTTTCAAATTAAAACACAGCTGAAAATTTTATGTAATTAAGATAAAAAATTTAAAAATTTAATTTCTTAAATTTAGGAAATGTAACGTAGAAACTCAAAAGCAACGCTATAGTTTTAATCGAAGATAAACTTAGTTAACATTATAAGTTTCATAATAAAAAAAAATCAATAAATAAATAAAACTCAGATAAATTGTTTAACTTATAAATCAGAATATATAATTTATAGATATGGTATACATTTGTATAGTAGTTTATAAATAAACTATAATATCTTTCACACAACCGAACCAAAATTTAACACCTAACCCCCTTTAATTTTGACTTTAGATACAACAGTTGTTATTTTAATAGACATTTATCAGGAGTTATGTAATGTTGACATTTTTTAAGGCAAGTAAATTATACGTGTAAAAAATTCTTATACGTAAAAAAACAATCTAACATGTATCATATACATTTATACATAAATATAAACAAACCAGATAAAAAAAATTGGAGATAATACGGACGTATGCCATTACATACCTTATATTTTATAAGAGAATAACTTATTATATACTATATTTTTCTGAACGAGAGCGCATGCAATCAGCTGGACACACCATTAGTTTTCAACTTGAACATGATGAAGCCAAGTCAACGAAGTTTACGATTTTAATTTTATATGCTGGATTCGCGCCTAACTCAGGGTTGAGGTAGTTCCTGAATACAACCATCCATTGCACTGCGAACTGAAGTTAAACTAAAATTATAAGTTAAACTTTGAAATGGATAAAAGTTTACAAGCTACCAGACGGCTCAAATAATTTAGGGTAAAATCAAGCATACTTATATTTGATGTGCAAAATGTATAAATAACTCAGGATACGAATTTAGAATTATCTTAATTACATGAATTATATTTTATATTACATATTAAATGAATTCGAAATAGTTTTTAGATTTTACTGAAGATTAAACTACTATCATTTTAATTAAGGGGGGGGGGCAGCAAAAAAGAATACCAACAGTACAAAAAATATAATTTAATTTTATGAACAAGCATAAAGTGGGATTATATCTCTATTATAATGCCTCGTTATGAAGTCTTCCTAATGTCGCTTTAAGAATGAAATCAAGCAATATTACTGAAAATTACAAGTAAAATTGTGAAAAAGAGCAGTCTGTGCGATGGCTGAAAGAAATTACGATTTAATCAAAACCGATAATTATACAATCAAGCATTCTTATATTTGATGTACAAATTTTAAAAGGGAATTCGGAAAACGAAATTAAAATTTACTAATTAAATAAATGAAATTTTACGTTACATGTAACAAAATATTTGTTACATTTGTTACATGTGTCGAGATTAAATTTTTTAAACTTCTTTTAAATGTTCACGTGCTGCTGAAACGGGGAGAGTGAAAGAGGTGGTCAGAGTATCTTATAAAAATGTATAAATATATTAATTTGTTACTTAAAAATACTTTTACAGCAAAGCAATGACACCATGTTATTTATGGAATGGGTTTACTAAAATAAAAAGTGTAGCTCTGAATAATATGTAAGCCTCCTATCCCTTTCGTAACGTCTACTTTAAAATTCACGCATTCATAATTTTTTCAACACAATAATTAGTGTAATTTCTGGAGTAATCTACACTTACACATTTTTATGAGTTTATGCACTGATAACAAACTTGCAAACTTAATGCCACAAACTAAACACACATTAAAATAGGTATTTTTTATGACAAGTGGGTGACTTTAGAAATTTACACTCTTACGTATGTATATATCATAATGTGTAAATTACAATAACGTACCAATTTGTTTAAATTCAGACATTTTTCAGCATTTACATACTTATTTATGTTTTTCAAGTGATAACAAAATACACACTTAGTTTGTTAAGCTAAAATGCACCTAAAAACAGGTAAAACTTTGCAAAAAGTGGGTAATTTTCATGTCAGGTGTGTAATTTTAGGATTTTACACACATATATATGTAAGTTTGTCTAATTTACACTTTTATTTTTTAGAGTGTAATAATATATATTCTACATAAAAATATAAGAATTTAGATTATAAAAAACATTTTGCTTCTAAGACGTTGTATAATAACCAAAACATTTAAAATATATTAAAACATTTTTATTTACATGTTTCAACTCAAAAAATAATAGAGTCATCCTCAGAATGTAAATAGAAAAATAAAAATTACAAATACAATGAACTTGAAAATCGGAATAAAGAGTTATTGAAAATAAATAAATTTAATGTATCACGCGCTTTTTAATTTGATATTGTCCTTGGTCTAGTTAAATAATTACCGTGTAAATTGTCTAACCCAGTGATGCACAACCTTTTTACCAGAAAATCGTTTGCCACCGGAATATTTGAAAAGTGTTGTTTCTTTTTTTAATAGAAAGTTTCTGTCATTACTATAAGCAAAATTATTCTGCATAAGAATTGTGGTATTATTGTGGCCCGCAGGCCAAAGGTTTTGCAACCCTGGTCTAACCATTCAATCCATATATTTGGGATGCGAAATGACAGTGTATCGTTACAAATATATGAACTATTTAAATAAATTTCAATTGATTCTCTTATGCATAATTTTAAATAAAAATTAGACCTATATATTAATTTACTCTCATTAAAAAGTATGTTGTTGTTTTCTTTTTGATCATTAAAAAGTATGTTGATATTTTCTTTTTGATCATTAAAAAGTATGTTGATGTTTTCTTTTTTATTGAATATGATATATGGATTGAATGGTTAGACAATTTACACGGTAATTATTTAACTAGACCAACGACAATATCAAATTAAAAAGCGCGTGATGCATTTAATTTATTTATTTTCAATAACTCTTTATTCCGATTTTCACGTTCATTGTATTTGTAATTTTTATTTTTCTATTTACATTCTGAGGATGACTCTATTATTTTTTGAGTTGAAACATGTAAATAAAAATGTTTTAATATATTTTAAATGTTTTTGTTATTATACTACGTCTTAGAAGCAAAATGTTTTTTATAATATAAATTCTTATATTTTTATGTAGAATATATATTATTAGTATTACGATTTAGTTATTAGTGGACGTAATCAAGACTTATTTAGTGTTATTTTTCATATTCATAGGTTTGTAAAGCTACAGAAATCTATTTTACTAAAATTGTATCGGTAACCTGGGATAATTACATGATTTTATTTTGTTTTTGCAGTTACATAAAAAGTTCTAGGCATCCCAGTTTCCTAAAAAAGTCTTAGTAGCCTTACAAGTATTATTTTATAGTTGAAACGTAAATCTGTTGCATGAATATCCTTTGATGTAGTTACATTATAGTTCTAAGCATCCTAGTTTCATTGAAATACTTAGTAACTTTATAGATTTTTTTTTTTTACAGTGTAAGGACATTGTATTTTGTTTCATTGAATAAAATCTTTCGGATTTAGGAAAAAAAAAAAAATCTAATTTTATTTTGCATTTAACAAATACTTATAATGTTACCTTTTTTTAATTAAAAAGTCTTATTTATTTTGTAGTTTAATTAAGATTTACGACAATTACACTTTTGAAATCACGTGAGTTTCGTAAAATTATAGCATATTGTTTTCACTAGAGCACGAATATCTTCAATTAATTGAAAAGAATTATTGCTCATTTTAATTTTAATGAAAAAAGGGATTTAAAATGCGTAATAATCTCAATTTTTACCATTTTTCTTTTTCTTAACCGCTACAATAATGAGGTATTTCAGTTGTCATCATTACAGAAACTCCATTAAAATTAAAAAGAAAAAAAGAAAAGAAAAGAAAAGAAAAATAATAAAAGGAAAAAAATCGGAAATTAAATAAAATTTTGAAATTATTGGAGCTATGTCATGCTCAGAGAATGAACAATAGCCAGTGTTCTTTTCAATTCATAATCCTGATGTCTGATTTGGATATTTTAAGTACAAGGCAGAATTTAATATAAGGAATAATATGAAGGATTTTGGTAGCGTATTTTTACAAAACGTTTTTTTTTTTTTTTTTTTTTTTTTTTGTTATCTATAAGAAATAAGTGTAAGAAAAGTTCATTAAGTGTAAGAAAATTTGGGTAAACATTTCAAAATTTTCAAAAAAAAAAAAAAAAAAAAAAAAAAAAAAAAAAAAAAAAAAAGATTATAGATTTATATAATTTGTTTGAAGTAACAACATTTCAAAATCATAATAAATTTTCAAGTATTACATTCTTCTGCCCGTTTAACATTCGAGTATTATCAAAGTGGAGTTAGCATCTGGAGGAACAGGAGAAAACATGTTTTAGTACTCACCATTTCTCTGTTTAAGGACATTGTTTGACGACTTTGGCATTCAAGTAATTAATGCAGCCAGCTGTGGTACTGAAGAAAATAATTTAATCTGACACTTGTATTATGAATCTTTTTTTTTAAGTTTTCGATTCCTTAAGTCAGTCTTTTTATTTTCTTTATATTTGTCTTTGTTATTATGAAGTTTTTGCTATATTTATGTGTTTTCTTAAATCTTCTTTTATAGACAAAATATGTCAAACACGAATCCAGAATTTATATTTGACGCCTAAACTTTTCGGCTCTGATGCATGTTGTGGTTCATTGGAAGGTATCGCATTAGAATTATTAAAAAAGATTCATAAATTGTATTTGAATTTTTAAACAGAATCATACAAATGTGTAAGATAATTAACAATCTGTAAGATAATGCCAAATTGTTATTTAAAACCCCCTGACTACCCGGCAAAAGGGTAAAATTGTAATGTTGTTTTCTCTGTAATTTATTAAAAATATTAAAAAAAGATTTTTTTACAACCTGATAAAAAATATGTTATTATGTATAGGTGTATAATCTTTGAGAGTATTAATCCTAACTTAATTTTTCAAAACTGGGTTTTATTTGTAGAATTATATTAATTTAAATATTGCTTATGCTGCAGGGAAACCTGCAGGTTAGTGTGCGAAAAAATCAGGCAGCGGCAGTCAGGAGGTTAATTATCTTAAAAATCATACCAGTATTTTTATTCACTATGTTACTATACACTATGAAAAAAATCAGCAAAGTTACTAAAATTCTTCTAAGAAAGTGGAATTTCTAGAATTTTTTATTTAACGGCAACAACAAAAATTCATGTAAAAGATACACGTTTGCTGTATAAATCAAACAATCTGTAAGGTTACTAAGAATTTTTTAGGAAACCAGAAAGCCTAGAATTTTTTACGTAATTGGTTACAAACAAAATTTTATTTAGATTACTGTAATTTTAGAAGATTGTTTCGTAAAGCTGATTTCTGTAGCATTACAAAAACTTGTTCTGTAGACTTACATCTTTTTTGTACTGTGTGCAAATAAAATTTTAGTAAGCATACAGATTTCTGCAACTTTACACCTGTATAATTACAGTTTTTTTACAGTGTAGTTGGTAATATGATTATAAATAAATAAGAGAGAAAACCTACACCGTAAAAAAAATCCGTTATGTTGCCAGCAGTTTTTGCGTAAAAACTGCAGTAAAATTAGATGTAATAAAAAAATTACATCTTATTTTACTGCAGTTTTTACGACAAAAACTGCTGGAGACATTGCTATCTGCAGTTTTGCCATAAGAGTAACGGGTTTTTTTCACAGTGTAGATATAGATGCAATAAATTTTTTTTTTAAATCAAAACGACCAAACGAAGAAAACATGTTTCATGTTACTTAGTATTTTGTTTTATTTCAAAAGTCTATAAGAAAATATTTCTGTTACTACAGTTTATAAAAGTTGCCATTGCTTTACATTAAAAAAAAAGATTTTTAAAAAATTAAAAAGTTTAAAAAAAAATTCTATGAAACTGGGATTCGTAGAAATTTTTATCTAACAGTAACAGCATATATTCATGTAACAGCTTCTGCTACATGAAATTTTGCTGTTACCATTAGATAAAAAGTTCAAAGAATCGCTGTTTCCTAGGAAAATTTTAGTAACTTTACAGTTTTTTTTCTTTTTTTTTTCAGTGCATTCAGTCATGTGAAAAGGCTTTTAATTATACAAACTAAGAAATCAATAATTAAAGTATTTCCATCTACATAAATCTTTTATTCACGTAGTATTCATTATTACCACTTTATTATCATATTAATAAACTATATATTAATTATTGTTTTATAAAATTACTAATGAATTAAAAAAATAATTGAAAACCTCAGCTTGAAGGAACCATTTTAGGAACCATATTAAAATCTTAGATAAATTATCTCTTTTATGTAAATCATATTATTACCTGTAATTTACTATATAATAGGATATTATTAAGATTTTAATCGAATGCAAGGAGGAAAATACCTTCTTTATACGTCTTTAGTTTTCGCTATTCATTAATTGTAAAAAATCAATAATAAGAAGATTTATTATCCATTTTCTCCCAACGCTTATGCCAAACTCTCTTTATGAAAAGCTCCACTATGCCTGTAAAATATGTTTCATGACAATGATAATGTAGTGGCTGGAAAAAATCAGATTCCTACAGGACTTAAACTGACGAAAGTATTCAGCTCTTTTATTTTATAACATTGCATTTCTTTCTTTTTTCAAGATTCAGTAAAATATTTTATCAATATTTTTCTATGAAAGTCGTTGTATAATGAAATTGTATTTCATCCTAAATTTTGTTATATTTCCTACTTTTGTTCAATATGTTATATCGTGCTGTTTTACGAAGAAAATTGTATGGTATCTTAACTTTAAATTTTACAGTGTAATAAAAAATACTTCAGAAATTTCATATATTTTCGCTACAAAAAAAAAAAAAAAAGATGCAAACATAATTTTTAAAACAGTAATTATTGCTCAAAAGTTAGAAGCAGGTTAAATAGTTTTTTTCTGTGACCCTTAAGGCTGCTGGTCAGTCATTTTCAGATTTCCCCTCCGTAATGTTAAGTCTATGGGTGTTTGATGCATTTTTATATTCAAAATATCACCTCGGGAAATTAATATTTTTAACTCCTTTTTTTTCAGTGTTCTTTTCTTACAGGATGTCTTTTTTTTCTTAGCTCTCAAAATATTTCTAAATTCTATGCATAATTCAATATTTTATGCTTTTAAAACTGACGAATTGGGAGTAAAATTTTAAAACTTCATTTAAAATTAAGCGTAGCTTTTAAATATATTTTGACAACTAAGAAAAAATAGACATGCTTAAAGAAGAAAACACTTAAAAAAGAACTTAAAAATATTAATTTTTTGAGAAGTCTTTTTGAATAGAAAACTAGTCGTTGGGAGCCACTGTAATACTTACCCATCATGGATATGCATACTATAAAATGTGAAAATAAAATATGTGTAAACTGTTTATAAAACGCATCGAAATTCCAAAATAAAATTTAAACGTATATTTAAATATTTGTAATGCAAGGTAATACTCTATTAACCCCTTGAAGGGCACTGGTATATTATATGTACCACATCATTTTAATTCCCTTAAGCCACATTGGCACCGGAATTTTAGTATTAAGTTTTGTTTTTACAATGTACGTGAAAAACAGCTTTTACTTACTATCATATAAATTTGTTTATGAATCCTGGTGTCAATCAATCATTTGAACATTTTAGGAACAGAAGTGCTTTGCCCCTCAAGGGGTTAATGAATTACTGATGAACCAATTTCGACAAATTCTATAAAACGCCAAACTACTAAAGTAGTACCCAATTGCGTAAAAAATGTCCTTGTAACTTAAAAAAAATAATAATATGAACTAACAGTATACTGTAGGGTCAATCCATTTCAAGTGGTCCAGAAAATATTTTTTTGGTCGCTCGATCATTTTTAAAAAATCTGAAATTTTTTGTACAACAACCCTAACATGACGGAAGTTCAAAATGACCGTTCTTTTATTTTTACTATTTTTTGTTTGTGCATGGCGGCCATCTTTGTTTCATCGTGTGCAGCGATTTTCTCAAATACTAGGATGCATAAAATTGTAAATATCTCGTCTTCTATTTTCCCAATTTAAGTGGGGTTTGCAGCATTTTGTTCAGAATAAAAAAGGCTAAATATACAATGATAGAAAAATTTTGAAAAATAAATTTTTACAGGTGAAAGTTTAGCACAAAATGTACGATTTTTTCCAAAATCTATCCGTTTGCAAGAGGAAAATTTTCATGCAAGAGCAACTGTCAACCTTACACAATTTTTTCTACAAATAGGTAAAAAGTACGTGTACTCATACGCCAAGTCCCAGATCTGGGAGTTAATTTCTCTTTGCGAAAAAAATTCCGAAATTCGTCAAAAATTTCAAAAATCGCATTTTTTAGGCTTTGATATCTCTGGTGGGGAACGAGATAAAAATCTGAAATTTTGGCCTGTGATAGTATTGTGTAGTAGCGTTATGTACAAAAAAATTCAAGAAGGAGATTTGACTACAAGCTGAGATATGACATGGAAAATATGTGAAAACAATACTGTCAAACTATTGTAAACCTACTATGTAACTGTTCAACAAGACTGTCAACCTTGCACAATTTTTTCTACAAATAGGTCAGAAGTGTGTGTACCCGTACACCAAGTCCCATATCTGGGAAATGATTTCTCTTTCCGAAAAAAATTCCGAAATTCGTCGAAAATTTCAAAAATCGCACTTTTTAGGCTTTGATATCTCTGGCGGAGCACGAGATAAAAATCTGAAATTCTGGCCTTTGATAGTATTATGTAGTAGTGTTATGTACAAAAAATTTCAAGAAGGAGATTTGATTACAAGCTGAGATACGGTGATTAAAGAAATGTTAAGAAATGCTATTACGAGTACATTAGGAGAAATGAGATTAGTCTCTTTTATTACAATATTTACCCAGAAAATATCGTTTGTTGAAAACAGTTAAATAATAAGCATTTAATTTACAAAATACTATATATGCTCAACAAAGAGCTTAACAATATTTACGAGAGATGTTATGAGTTCTACCAGTTACTGTTATCAGTCCATGAGGCTGTTCTTTCTAAAAATTTTATTTGAAGCCCCCAAGTCTTGTCATCCCTTGTTAACTTGAATGAAATTCTCTAGGTTTAATAATTGAAGCCATGTCAACTCGATCAGTTGCAATTCATTGTCTGTAATTTACTTTTCCTGAAATGTGTTCCGAGTAAAATTGTTGCAATATCATTTCTAGTAGATTTGTTCATCTGGACAAATAGTGTATTGGCTTAGCATACATTCTGAATTGTTTTAATCACACAGAAGGATTTGAAAAAGATATTTGTAACTAACATTTAACTTTGTACCATAAATAATTAATTTAAAATTTTGGAGGTATGAACAATTACATAGTATGTTACAATAGTTTGGCAGTATTGTTTTCACATATTGTCCATGTCATACCTCAGCTTGTAGTCAAATCTCCTTTTTGAAATTTTTTGTACATAACACTACTACACAATACTATCAAAGGCCAGAATTTCAGATTTTTATCTCGTGCTCCTCCAGAGATATCAAAGCCTAAAAAGTGCGATTTTTGAAATTTTCGACGAATTTCGGAATTTTTTTCAGAAAGAGAAATCATTTCCCAGATATGGGACTTGGTGTATGGGTACACACACTTTTGACCTAATTGTAGAAAAGATTGTGCAAGGTTGACAGTCTTTTTGAACAATTACATAGTAGGTTTACAATAGTTTAGTAGTATTGTTTTCACATATTTTCCATGTCATATCTCAGCTTGTAGTCAAATCTCTTTCTTAAAACTTTTTGTACATAATGCTACTACAGGATACTATCACAGGCCAAAATTTCAGATTTTTATCTCGTGCCCCACCAGAGATATCAAAGCCTAAAAAGTGCGATTTTTGAAATTTTTGACGAATTTCGGAATTTTTTTCGCAAAAAGAAATTAACTCCCAGATCTGGGGCTTGGTGTATGAGTACACGCACTTTTGACTTATTTGTAGAAAAAATTGTGTAAGGTTGAGAGTTTCCCTTGCATGAAAATTTTCCTCTTGCAAACGGATAGATTTTGGAAAAAATCGTAAATTTTGTGCTAAAATTTCACTTGTAAAAATTTATTTTTCAAATTTTTTCTTAAACTGTACATTTAGCCTATTTTATTCTGAACAAAATGCTGCAAACCCCATTTCAATTGAGAAAATAGAATACGAGATATTTACAATTTTGTGTATGCTAGTATCTGAGAAAATCGTTGCACACGATGAAACAAAGATGGCCGCTATGCACAAACAAAAAATAGTAGAATTAAAATAACGGTCATTTTGAACTTCCATCATGTTAGGGTTGTTGTATAAAAAATTTCAGATTTTTTAAAAATAGTCGAGCGACCAGTGCTGGACCAGTTTAAATGGATTGACCCTGTATTTATTAAGCTCTCATATCCAATTAAAACATATATTTGAATTGAAATTTGAATAAAATACAGGGTGATGAACAATCAAAGAGTGTGGAAAATAGGATTACAAATATTGCGACAATTAATTATTCAATCGACTTCATATTTTTATGTAAAATTTGTGTTATTTTATTGTCTTTTATATCCATTCCTTAAAATAAAAAAAATCAAAATTTTTTATATACCTTTCTTCAGAACGAATATTTCGAGAGTCTGAAAAAAATTATTCCGGATAATCAAGGTTATTAATATTAAATAGGCTTCTTTCCATTATTACATACTAAGTATACATATAATTTCAAGTATATATCTAAATTTCTTCAGGAAGTAGAGCGTTTACTGACAGAAAGACACACAGACGGACAGACAGACACGCAGACGGACAGGCAGACAAACAGACCGACGGACGGCAAATTTTTTCCACTAAAAATGTTTTTTGGAACCTCCAGTTTCGGAAACGTGTAAAAAACATGTAAATCCCTAATTTTTTTCCGATTTTCAAAACGATTGCAAGATTTCCCTATACTACGTATGATATGTAAGTAAAAACATCAAACACCCATAAACTTAACATTACGGAAGGGAATTCGAAAAATGTGTGACCCGCAGCCTTAAAGGAACTTGTTGCCCTTTGAACTCTTTAAATTTAAGCATTTTAAAGTAAATTTTTGGCGTAATAATAAAAGACTCAGTGAAGTACAAAGATACTATCAAGAAATTGCTCAATGCCCCTGGCAAAATTTAAAAATTTAAAATTTTATTGAAAATTTGAAATAAGTTTTAAAATTTATCTTTTCGTAAAATTTTGATCATTTTGAGCTAATTTTTTGTTTAAACTATTCGCAGAAGTGTGCTGTATAATTTTAAGTATTGGATTTATCGTAAGTTAATTAAAATTTTTTTGAAAGTTTAACACTAGAACCGCGGCGACGGGTCATTTTGACCCGTATCATATGGAGAGATGTAGATTCGAACCAGAAATCTCTTTATAAAATAAGTTAAATATATACGGAACAAAAACAATTTCAATGAATAACTTAAATAATTTTAAAAGAAAATTCCGATGAGAAATATTTTTATAAAACTTGAATGAATTTTCCCGCGGTTCTAGTGTTAAATAAATATTCAAAAGTACCTTTTCGAACAATCTTCAAGGTTTGCTCACTCCTTGAAATTTCCAAGGACTATGGCACCACTATTAAAAATAAGAAAATTTTCATTTAATTTTTAAACCACAACATTCGTAATCCTCACCTTTATTCACAGATTTTACGCTATTTTTCTGCAGTGAAACCCTTCGAAAATATTCTTAAAATTTAGTGGTAGAAATGTGCGAACCCTGATCTTAAGCTTTTTTTTTCTTGTTTAAACTATTCCTAGAAGTGTGCCGAATAATTTTAAGTATCGGATTTATCGTAAATTAATTAGTTTGGGTAAAAAAAATGTGCAAATACTTCTAAAGTTACCGTAAAAACAGATTTTTTTTCTTACATTTTTCCTTGTTTAAACTGTAATTTACAATAAAATGTTTTTCTTATTAAAATGCAACAAATGTCGTGTTTTTTCTTCAACTGTTTTGTTTTTTTATTATTATTATCTGTCCAAATGAGCTAGTTATTTTTTCGCTTCCTGCGATTCTCATGTTTTCTCTTTTTAATGCAAGAAAAAGAAAAATATATACGTTTCAAATTTCAAAATATCGTTCGATAATTTTTGATCTTTCAAAAAAGGAATGTTTGATGTTTTTTAGTTTTAACGTGCAAAAAGTTTTTCTCAACAAACTTTGCAGGAACCAAAGATTGCATAAAGTTTTCATTTCATAACTTTTTTAAAAATAACTATTTTGACACATAAGGATTGATTTCCATATGATAAAAGAACTATATGAAACATTTTTGCTCTTGAAAGTATAGATTTAAAACTAATGATTTAAGAATTAGTTTTTGACCAAATGTTAGAAGGGATACCATGTATAAAATGCACTATAAAGAATCACATAAAACACCTAAGCTAAATGAGAAAATACTCATTCAAATTGTAGCATTTTGAGCGAAAGATATAAAAAAATCACAAACTCAGAAACGCTTTAAGTATTTTATTCCCGAGGAATTAACACAATAAAACATCTTTTTCGTGTATTTGAAGTTATAAGATTTTTATTAAACTTCATTAGAAGTTTGTAAAAACAGAATGTGTCAAGACACATTTCAAGCGAAAACTTGGAAAATCCATATTTTCATTATTTATCACCAATGACTGTATCGATTGGAATTGATCACTGTGGATCCTCGATATTGTCTATAATCAATGTATACACGAAATAATTGGATGCTCGTTAACTGGGTTATTCTCTGCAATACTGCAAATTTGACCAAACAGTCTGACTTGAATGTTACATAGGTAAACTTTCATAAAAATTGGATAAATTGCAAGCAATTGGTCAATAGTTGAAGATTTTAATCACAGCAGAAATCGTTATAAAATTTTAAACAAAAGTACTATTTCCCATTCACTTTATCATTACCTCATATCAATAAATGTGAGGGAATGACGAGTGAGGGAATGATGAAATAAGACGTTTTCACTAATTGTCATGAAAAATGCAAAATTATGGAAAAAACCAAATTGATTCCTTGAAGAACACTTAATATATAATATATGATAAAATTAAAAATTTTGAAAATTACCAAAAATTTAGCATTTTGTGTGAGGGAATGACTACTAATAAAAATACTCCCCGATTTTCGGATTGAAAAAAATTTCTAGAAAATTAACAAAAACTTACACCAACAATTTACGTTGCTGGATTGACAAGTTGTCAAATTAGCTTCCTCTCTGTGAAGGATGCTAAGCTGCTGCTCTTCTTTAGTGATAGGATATTTGAGATAATAGCAATGCGTGAGGGAATGATGGTCTAACATGTGGAAGCTACATATAATTGAGTAGACTATCTAATAATAGTAAAAAAAAACATTTATTATTTTTTGTGAAGTACCAAATAGGAACTTTATTTTGCTTAGGGAATTTTTAATTATTTTTATTTCTAGATGGAAAAAATCAGGCATTAAAATATGGTAGTATGGGTTGGGGAAAGGTGAGGGAATGATATTTGCATGATATACCTTATATTTTTAAATATTAAATTTGTTTAATTTTAAATTTTACTTCCTACCCCTAAAAAACAAACTTTAGATCTTCTAATAAAAGTAAAAATAAATAAAAAGAAAAAGAAATTTAGAGCATTTGTATGGCTAGGAAACACTTTTTGCACTATTGCAGAGAATAACCCAACTATAATCAGGATAAATATCATATTTGTGCTTTATATGTAGTTATACTGCGTTATACTGTATATGTACATACAGTCAGTGTTATACAGTATATGTATATACAGTCAAGTTTAAGGTTTTCCACAGAGGTAGATTGGTATCTCTACTCCTCCTTTCATAGCTCTATGGTGGTGTTATAAACTTTCATTGGATAAGAATATTTTGGATGAAATCGAATCCGGAAGACAATGTTTGTTAACTTGTATGATTAGATCAATCAGAATCTTTCCCATTTACTTCTGAAAATTGGTTATCGTAGTTTGGACAAATGTTTCAAAAGAAGCATGCATCCTGTGCATGTGTCACCACTCTCATTTACAAATTTCCTCTGTTATAAGCCCGATTCCAAGTGCAGTTGCTTAAATTTTAATATATATGTTTTAGAAAAAGCATTACTGAAAATAACCATTGCCATGGAAAAAACGAGTTCTTCAGTATCAAAATGTATAACGGGACCGTACAGAATCATTCTCCAAGCCCATGATGCATATTTAAAAAAAAAACTGAATTTTCAGAAACACGTTATGATATATTTAGTAAGAGAAAGAAAGGTTTCGATCAACGCATACGAGTCGACTTGCATTTGCTAAAGGAGGAGGGCTAATAAGAGTCATTTTTCGCCCATCAGCACCTAGACGTGACATACATTTTTTTCATTAGTATACCTCATAACAAGTAAGAAAATAATAATATCTTGGATGAAAGTTTAATAATTGATGGAAAAATAAAATATAGATTTAAGTAAATATTATGTGTATTAATGAGCATAAATACAATTGTCATTAGTTTTAATCCATATAATCAATAGTAAATACAACAATAAGTGTAAAATTAAGATAAATGGATCTTACTAATATTATTATTTCAATACATGAAATATCGGAAATAATAAATAACAAATAATAATAATAATAATAATAATAATAATAATAATAATAATAATAATAATAATAATAATAATAATAATAGTAATAATAATAATAATAATAATAATAATAATAATAATCATGCAGTTTGACTTTTTGGATAATGTGTTTTAGATTATTTTCGTTATCGATTACTTCACGGGAATCACTAATGGACCATCCAGCGGCCGCGTCTTGTACAGTATATGAACATATTCGATATTTGGTTTTTTAATTTTGATATAGCGATTACAGTAGTATTGTAAGCCAGAAATCATAAAATGAAAAAAACATGCACCCACCACTCTACGACACTTTCGCGTACTTTACACTGACAGTACTATTATGTTATAATGTTTCCCTGTGTTTCTATCCAAATATTATAGGTTTAAGAATTGTGCTCTGAAAAATAAAATTTGGGTTATGAGAGGTGTCCCTTAGTATCATCTGTTGAAAACTGTTGCTGCTTACTTAAGAATCTTGGCATTTCATGTTCAATATCAATTTCGTGCAGAAGTTCCATACATTCCCGGTAAAATCTATCAATACTCTCAAAATCATTTGACTTCAGCCACTCTCTGATATTACATGAATATTCTTTTATTTGTTTGTAAGTATGTTAGCGTAATTGTTCTTTGTTTCCGCGAAGTAAGGAACGAAGACATTCAAAATGTAATTTGAAGTAATGACGAATACCATATGCTTCACAAAACGTCTTCCTTTGTATAGCCAGAAGGAATGTCTCTGAAAGGAATAGTTCACACTCTTCTGGATATAAATGTACGTGTTAGCGAAAGCAGTCATCACAGTATCATTGTCGTCATCCGGAATAAACAATCTTCCTGCTGAAGGCCTCGTATATTTTTGAATAATTTGTGTTCTGGTAATGTGTTCCATTCCACGGTGTTTTTGAACAACGTTCTCAATCAAAGCCTGGTTTTCATATTTTACAGAAGATATTATTTTTCTTATATTAATTAACATAGTCAGAACACCATGATAGAGGCCAGTTCTAAGTTTTACAAGTAACAATACAAAGCAAGCACGGGAAGGCCTCTATTTTGAGGAACGTATTTTGGACTTTACGAGTTTAAAGATATCGTTAAAATCAATCATAAGTATACCCATGAGACTATTATAATAAAATTCGGAAAAGTGTCCCGGTGTATCAAAATCAAGACCTTCTTTGCTACATTGCTGATATTGGTTTAAATATTTTCATGCATCGCATTTCATGCATCGATGTATTCTCATTTACAGGACTTAAATCTTGCAGAGTCAATTTACCGATCAAGTAATACGAGTTTTACAGCATCGTTTTCGCGACAAAATATAGATATTAGTTTCTATAAAGGCTTGAGTTTCAATAGCTTTTGCTACAATAAGGAGGCAGTTCTTAACTTTACATATTATACAACAAGTGTTAGAGTTGTGAAAATGAGATATTGATTTAAATGTATATTAGGTTTCTTATTTGTGGTCTCATCGACAGTAATCGTTGACGCATAATCTCTTATTGTTGCATCGAAAGAAGGAATAGAAGTATTTAGAGCATGGAGAGCACGAAATACATATTATTTGCATTTAGAGCACTATTTAGAACCACTCTATAAATCTCAGTTTTTCGAACATCTAAGTATCAATATAACTTTTCTGTTAGAACAGATACGAAAAGTTTTCTGCGAGACTTTACAATAATGACATTGGTATCCAAGCATTATTTATTAATAATTTCTTTAATAAACATTTACGAAAACGATTTTAGAAAACAACATTGACGTCTGAACAACGTTAATACTTTTTAAGAACGGCGAAAGAAGTCTGAACGCGCTCCGATAGTATTGCATTTGATTCTCTCACATGATACATTTTTTTCTTTTACAGGTAGAAGCGCACACGGAACCCAAATAAAATAATGCTCATATAAAAGCTTATAAAGAGTAAAATCAGTGTATGTCAAAATTAATTGTGTTCATCGAGCGCTTCTAAATAAAAAATCAACTCAAAGACACAAAAAACGTCAAAAATGCAGAAAAAAGCCAAAACACTCTACATTTGGGCTATAATTTCCATGACTTACTATTTTATTTATCGCGTAAAATTTATATTAAACAAAAATACATATCTTTAACTATACAAAGCCACAGAACAATCGTCTGAATTTGAAACTTTTTTTCCGGGTATATGATGGGCGAAAAATAGCCCTTATTGACCCACCTCCTTTTTAATGGAAAGTGGTAAATAAGTGCCAGAAAATAAGCTTGGAAATTTGACACCACACGATATTCTACCCACAACTTTCATCTATTTTTTAGCTTGGATTATATTTTTACTTAAAAATTTTTTTAGTGAATGTGAAGTATTGCAATAAATAGGGGAACCATTTTCTTTTCGAATATTCAGAATAAAATTCACCTTTGGAAAATTAGTTTTTGTTTTGAGTGACAGAAACGTTTTTCAAGACAGCTCTGCTCTTGCTAAGCAAGAGTGTAAATAGTTTTACATCTTACTTCTAGCTTTTGTTGTTAAGAAAACTATTTAATGACTATTTACAATCATATTTATTGCTTGTAACCCTCATGTCAATTTTTTTTTGTAATTTTGGATTAAATGTGATTAAATTTTATAAATTCATCATTTTGTTCTTAATTATTCAGTTTAAAATTAAGTTAAGTGAAAAATATATTTTTCATTAAATAAACTATTTACATACGATAGGGTTAACTGAAAATTGAGTTCATTGCTTTAATAAGACATTTCCTAACAGATGACAAATATTTCTTTCACTTTTGCAGACAAGAAAGTAACCTATCATGACCTACTTTTGTTAATGACAGAAATATTTAACTTTCAGAAATACTCAGAAATATTTAAATTTCATTTAACTTTGTGTAATAAATCATTTCAATTTAGGTAGAGCAAGAGTAGCTTGCACGTGCTGAAAGAATCCTGTTCCGAGGAATATAAAAGAATATCCGGTATTACTTGTAAACTTCTGTAACAAATGAGTTTTCCATTCTTCTGATTTTTATGTAACGAAAATTACACAATCCCATAATTTTTCAGAATTCCAAATTCTTTCTTGTGACGAAACGTAATTTGAGTAATAAGTGAATTTTTCTTTAACAAATTTCAAAATAACATTCATGCAAGGCGAAGTCGTATATCTTAAAGATATTTTTTTTCTTCTTCGAGTGATTGGTAATTATGCGTTCATGGAATATTTTAGTAGGAATAGTTATAAAAAAGATGTTGAACTCTGAAACGTTTTTATCTTTAGTATTTTTCCTATTTATTAACCTATATCAGAGTATGGATTTTTGAAACATATATTTATACGTTTGTGTGCACTGCAAAAAATACTGCTTAAAAATGAATAGAATGCAAGATTTCGATGCATTTTATTTCAAATTATTATGAACTAAACGTTTAAAAGGTATTTTTAACACTAGAACAGCCGGGTATTTCGCTCAGTTTTTATAAAATGTGTTTCTCACCAGAATTTTAATTTTAAAGTATTTAACTTGTATGATTAGTCTATTTTTTCTGCTTCATACATTTAGCAAAACTTACGAAGAAAATTCTGGTTCGAATCGGCTATGATCAATCTGGCAGGGGTCATTTTGACCCCTAATGGCGGTTCTAGTGTTAAAGAACTTTTATGCAGGCGAAAAGTAATATGACCAGGGTTGCCAGATGGGCTACTTTTTTAAAATTCAGTTTCTTGATTGGCACCACTTTTTTGTAATGGTAAAATGCGCCTTATTTATTGACTGATTAATAAAAGCGAAAACAAAGGGAATTTTACCGTTTCAAAAAAGTGGTGCCAATCAAGAAATCTTAATTAAAAAAAGTAGCCCACTGGCAACACTGAATATGACTCATATTTACCGATTGATATCAGTGAAAGGATTCTTCGAACAAATGTTTATAAGTTTGTTCTCAAATTTCAAAGAAGTATCGCTTAAAAAATGACCAGGATGTTGGTTTTAGACGAGTTTTGCCGCAAATTCTTATGAAATAAACATTTAAAATGCATCTTTAACGAATGATTTTTCAGAAGCAAAATATTGCCTTTCATATTTATGATCCCATATGAGCGCATTCATTTTTCATAAAAAAAAAAAAAAAAAAAGTTATCTGTTTGTGTACACACTTCAAAAAGATACTGCTTAAAAAATGACTGGAATGCAGGTTTTCAAAAAGTTTTGGCATAAATTTCTATGAATCAAATATTTAAAAGGTAATTTTAAAGAATAGCTATATAAAAGTAAATTATTAAAATTATTTGACTTAAAAACATAAACACTCACTAAAAGCAGAATGAATTGAAATCGAATTCAATAGTTTCGAAGTTTTATGTGTTAATAATGCTTCTTATGCTTCTTTTTATTAGTCTTCACTTAATCAGATAGTATTTTGAGAACTACGAGCCCTTTTAATCACAATATTAACTTTTTCTTCCTACTAATTAACTTTTTTTAGCCTTTATAACTAGCAAAGTGCCAAAAGAAAATAAATAATAGGAAATATGCATAATGTATTAATAAAGTATATTTCTGTGCTTTAGGATTCAGGAATTTGTGCCAACCGTCGATGATAGTACCCTGAATACTAGGCCTGAACGTTGGCACAAAAATGGATTTTGTCAAAGTATGTACGGTCACTTAAATTTTGACACCCGTGTATTATACAAAATTTCTTTGACTTGTGTAAGCTCAGAAAAATAAAGTGAAAAAAACTTTGAAAACTTATTAATGTCATAATTTAAGTAACCGTACACAGGCAGAGAAAAATCGTCTTTGGCAGCCGCCATTTTTTAATCAGTGCTCAGATTTAGTATTCAGGCAGCGGTGCACTGGCAGCGATACTCGTGCATGCCAGTCTGTGTATAAGCATACATAGCTTGCATTTCCTATTAAAATAAATTATATCTTGCTTACATTTTTTTTTTTTTTTAGTAAATTTCCATCAGTCATATAATACCACATTTTTGCATGCGATTCGTAGTGGTTCTATATAGTAAAACTTAGGGAATCTAAGAAAGCTATTTTGAGATGGATAAGATATGGATTTTGATATCATTTCATGCTAAATCTAGGATGCTTTACACGTTTGTAATTAATATCATTTTATAATTTAGGCTGAAACTGAAGATTTTTTGTTATTTTTTCTATTACTATTTAAAAATTATCACTATTGTAGATATGTTACTTCATCGAGGCAGTTTTTTTTTCTATTTATAAATAGTGCTATGAAAATAACAACAACAGCAACATAAAAAATACATGAGAGGTAGCCTTATTACAGTTTTTCGGTAGAGTCTATAACTTTAATTTTTCACTAATAGAGGTGCTTCATTCTTACTTGTGTAATAGCAGATACTCGTATTACTCAGGTAGGAAATTTTACACAACTATATCTCTATTCATTGCAAAATTATGTGATGGCTCCCTGATTTTAGTGTGCACTCTTTATTACGATTTGTACCGTTAAAATATTTTTTTCTTTCAAAACTATTCTTTGGTTTATCTCTGACTGAGTGTATTTTCAATCCTTTCCAGTATTGAAAATGCATTTATCCTATAGAAGTGGATTTCAACCATCTTGCGGAGAGGTATTTTCGTTCATTTTTAATAAGGTATTTTCACTCTTTTTCCGACTAAACCAATAGGCAAAACAAGTGACTGCACCGCGCCTTATTGACAATTTATTTTTATACCCTTTTCTTGTCAAATTTACTAAGTAAAACAAATTATTTCACTCTTATTTTTAGAAATTAATTTTTAATCGTGTTCTTTAATGTATATAAATTTGCAAAATGTATTTTTTAAAACTCCACTTTCTTTTAATTTAATCCAGATGCAGAAGAACAGAAGAAACTTTGTTTTTCATTTCCGAAAAATAAATTAAATAATAAAAATAAATAAAAATAAAATAAAAAATAATAAAAAGCTGGTTAGATCCTTGCCAAGACAAGACCCTCCCCCCTTTTCAGTATTCTGAAGTACGTTGTTTTTATTTTATCTTTCTAAAATGACTTTTTTAAATATTTTCACACTGTATATATAATTCTAATGTTAATAGATTTAATTCGGAAATGTGTATTTCTTTAATTATTTATGATATTATTACATCGTCTATACATCATCTATTTTGCTTGTGACACAGATAAGTAATTACAGAACACAGAATTCATATATTAAATAACCGTACTTTTTTCAGTTAAACTTTTAAATATGAGCAGAAAATTATACACAAAAATAAAAATTCACAAAATCATATATATTTTTAAAAGTGGTCAAATTATATTACAGTTTTTTAAACGATGATTTACGAGACATAATAGAATTGATTAAAATTTAATCCGGAAATTTTAAGTGTCATTTAAATTATTTTAAATTATTTAATTAAGGTAATTTTTGAGGTCAAGCTAGTTGTGTCATAAAATAAAATATTAGCACTTTTAAAAATAACTTTTATAATTCGCACTATTTACATAATACAATGTCAATTAAAAAAATTATAAGTAAAATGTAGTTGTATACAATTATAATGAACACAATTTATTAAATGTACACTAAAACATAGAAAAACAGAACATATATTATAATTTAATAAGAGTTAAGTAATTTTTAATATCATGTGTTGTGTTCCGCAAATAATTCTGAGTATCACGAGCAAAATATATTAATATTCAATAATACAAGAAGAAAATACTATTTGTTTAATAATGTAAAGATTAATTAGATTAATATTTTATAGTGTGAATAAAAAAAGGTTACATGTCCAAGCGCATTTTATTGCTTATAATAATTAAAGAGCAGGTGCGTTTAAAAAACAAGGAAATATGCGTAAAAAAAAAAACAATAAATTCGTGTTTCCAGTTTAAAAATAACACCGTTAACACGTCGACTGCCACCGCAATTTTCAGAAATCGGACCAAAAATGACATTTTTTAAAATCATATTATCTTATTAAAAACTCTAATTCTAGTGCATAGGTATCTTCAAAAATCATAAAAAAAGTTTTTTTCTTTTTTTTATTTTTAAAAAAAGCTTATGAATTATCTCGTAGTTGGTAATTATATTTTTTGATCGTTTTTTAATAAATTTTCTGTTTATGCAATCCAGCATTGATTTTTTGTTATTTTCTCAGAAGCGGTCTATCGATATTAATACTGATATATTGCGAGTTTGATAATAGTTAGACAAAAATGGCAAGTAAACATAGTATGAGATACCTCGTAGTTGGCGTCCTAGAAAAGAACACAATCTACGAGTTATCTCATAGTTGTCAGTCAACATGTTAAATAACGGAAAAATTTATAAGGTACCCTGGGGTAATAACGCCAAGCTGAGGTTCTACCAATTTTCACGGCTCAGTTTTGGATTGTATTTTTCAAACAAATATATGATTTGATACAGCAACGCATTGACTATCTATATAAAAAAAGTATTTAACAGATATGTATTCATAAAATGTAATGGCGTGATTTCTTGACTAATGCTATTTGGCGTTTTTACCCACCTATATGGGTAATAACTCCATACAAACAAAACTATAAAATAAGATGGAATAATTGCATGTAGAGTGCCCAATTCTAAAAATACAAACCCTACAAACTTAGAAATTGACAAATTGCATTCTAAGCTACTGAAAATGTTCAATTTTTTGTGAAAGTGTAAGAAAAATAAAGGTGTGGTGTGGGGAGGAGGATGGGGCAAAAGAATATCAGACCGTGAGCTTCTTTTTGCTTAAAAAGGACCGCTTAAATAGAATTATTAGAAACATCACACAGTTTTAACTGTGATTTTAACTCTGAATCACTATTTAGGATGTAGCTCGGCCACTGTAGGGAATCAACCGGGGTATTAATGCCAAGGATTGCCGTTATTACCCTGTTATAGTTATTGCGCTGTACATTTTAAATTACAAATTATCTCGAGAAGATATTCAAAATCTTCAACAACATTTTGAAAGTATATGAAATGTGCTACAAATTTATGTAATTAACAAAGTATTTCAGGATAAAAAAAATAGTTTTCACATCACAAAATGTATCTCGCAAATTTTAGATCAAGCGTTAATTTTAGTTGCTTGTAAAAACAATAAGAACTGAAAATGAAACAAATTAACTTAAAGCTGTTTTTTGCGATTTATATGACTCAAAACCCTTCCGCGCAGAGCACATGGATGTCATTTATCAGATTATTTCATAATTATGCATAATATAAGCAAACGGCGTTTTTACACCAGACCACCTTATATAATAAAAATACAGCAAGAAATGACGAAGTAATTAGAAGAAAGATGAAGTCAAACAGTGTACTTAATCTTGTCATTTTCAGTAAGAAGAAAAATCTAAGATTCTTCGCCAGCCATCTTAGTTTCAGGTGAGAAAAAACAATTTTTTTTTTCATTTCTTATAACGATTACCTCCCCTCCCCTCCCACCCCTTTTACTGGACGAAATCCATCTACCTCATTCTATTCCCTTTTTAAATGGATAAAATTTAATAGAAATGGTTTAATAGTAATCGTGTAATAAGGTAAGCTTTTACGCCTGAAACAAACAAGCGACTTGCTTTTCAAACGGATACGGGACGGGTTCCAACCCTACAAACTAAGTGTCTCGTGACAGGATTACAACCGATTGGTTGGCTCTTGTTACTCTTTTAAAGATATGTTTCTACTGCGTTCTGAAAAATTATGTTTTTTGATGCTGCTCCGAAAAGGGTAATTTTGCAAATCAGTATTTTGTGCAAACTGCGTCTATTTGATAAAACCAATAGTCATAATGGACGAAAACGTGCATAAATAATTTCATCCCTTTATTGAGTTAATTATTTGTTCTTTTGAATTAATGGTGTTGTTTAGACTTAATGTACTTACATTTATCATTTACAAATTAATTGATGAATAAGAAATAAAAGTTTGATCATAATTGATGCAATACATTTTCAGATTGAATTGAAATTACTGCTCTTTAAAATTTACTTCATCTGAAGAAAAAGTAATCCTGAAATAAAAGTCAATTCCAAAGAAGACTAAAATCTGAAACTAAAAAGCAATTTATTCCGTGGATACTTTTCTAAATTCCAGCTTTTCACCCGCCATCGAACATTTCAAAATAAATATCCAGAACATCTCAATTAAAAGCTTTGGGAATACGAGTTCGATATTACATAGATTTTAAAAATAAACTGAACGGAAGAGTGAACTGAAAACAGCGCATTATTTGTACAGCGTGATCAGACAGATTTCGAAATATTAAAATATTTCATTTAAACCTTTTCCGCACGTGAAGAGGTAAGCAAAAGAAAAAAAAAAAGATTTTGAAAATTTTTATTGCTCTTAATATTTTGTTTGTAAAAATTTTACCTTGAAATATATTGACTGAAATAACTTTTGAAAAATATATTCCTGCCAAAAAGCTTTTAGGGCTTCATTCAAACATAGTGCATAAATTTAAAATATTTTATGCAGTTATCTTAAAAAATTAAAGTATATGTAGTGAAATTGCACTTTAAATATAAGAAACAACGAAATAAGTATTGATTGAGCTGAATGTATAGAGACGTGATTTAAAGGAGTTATTTGACTTTTTAAAGTGCATTAGTTTAAAGACGATATACAATAAATCCCACGTTACGTAAGATATTTTGCTACTGTTGTTTTAAAAAATTGATTTCTTTTTTAATTAGATAGCGTTTCCATCAAAATTTCTGAAACACAATTATGATAATGCTTACTAAATAAATTATACTATTCAGAGAGATTTTGAAATGCGAATATGTATGATTTTTCAAAATTGTAATTCTTTATGCATTTTAGACTATAATTGAAATTTTAATGTGTACTTTATAAAAACTGTTGAATTTACTGTTTTTTTTCACATTAAAGATCCTTAAAAAGAATTCTATATTTGTGATTAAAGGAAACTTGTCCGCATAACATAGAGACGAGAACATTACCAAAATTCTTACTAAATAAATTATATTATTCAATGAGATTTTGAAATACAAATATGTGCGATTTTTCGATATTGTAATTCTTTATGCTTTTTTAATGATAAATTTAATTTTATTGTTAACTTAATAAAAGCTATTGGATGACTCTTTGAAGATATTCAAAAAGAATTCTAGATTTATGATTAAAGGAAAACTTTCCTCATAATTTTGAAACGACAACAGTAGCAAAATGCTTATTAAATAAATTATACTACTGAGAGAAATTTTGAAATACGAATATGTGTGGTTTTTGAAATTGTAATTCTTCATGCTTCTTTAACTATAATTTTAATTTTATTGTATACGTAATAAAAGCTGTTGAATAAAATTATTTTCTTTTTTCTTTTTTTTTCACATTACTCATTGTGATTAAAGGAAAAAAAAAAATCTCATAACTTAGAGACGTGCGTGGCGAAGAAAACAGTAGCAAAATCACGTGTAAAAAAGCTGAAATTGATATATCTATCTCTCAATAGCTACTAAAGCTATTTCAACAGTACATTTAAATAGTTTTGGCAGTAACGAAACTGTAAATCTACTAAACTTACTATAAAAAAATAATAAATGTTCGTGCGGCAATAAAAAATAAATCTTCAAAAAATGAGTCAAATTAAAATAAAAAGAATATTGCCCAGTTAAACTGATGGCATTGAGCTCACAGGCTACGCGTACTAATTGTACATTACAGCCTTGTATTTTCGTTAATTCCGTTCAAAAAAAAATTAAGAAGGGGAAACAGCTCTCCCCTTTCTCCTTTTTTATGCTTAATCATTGAACCTCCTAAACTATCAAGTACATGCTTTATCATATTAAAAAATCTATATCCAAAATTCAGAGCAAATCGGATAATTCTTAATAAAACCCATTTATCATTTATATAATTTAAGAGGAGTTATTCCCCTCTTTTATACTTAACCATTAAACTTCTAAAACTATTCAGAGATTTGAACGAAATCTGACAATTCTGATTGAAAAATTCATTTATACAAGTTAAGGGGAGGGGCATTAGAACCCCTGTTTACCCTGTTTATACTTATTCAATGAACACCTAATAATAGCCACGGACTCGCCTCATCAGAATGATCCTATATCTAAATTTTGAACGAAAACTGTTAATTCTGCATGAAAATCCCGTTTATATCAATTAAGGGGAGGGGCATGAGCACCCCGTTTCCCCTGTTTATACTTATTCAATGAACACCTAATAACAGCCACGGTATCGCCTCATCAGAATGATCCTATATCTAAATTTTGAACGAAAACTGTTAATTTTGCATAAAAATCCCGTTTATATCAATTAAGGGGAGGGGCATGAGCCCCCGTTCCCCCTGTTTGTACTTATTCAATGAACACCTAATAACAGCCACGGTATCGCCTCATCAGAATGATCCTATATCTAAATTTTGAACAAAAACTGTTAATTTTGCATGAAAATCCCGTTTATATCAATTAAAGGGAGGGGCATGAGCCCCCCGTTCCCCTGTTTATACTTATTCAATGAGCACCTAATAACAGTCACGGAATCGCCTCATCAGAATGATCCTATACCTAAATTTTGAACGAAAACTGTTAATTCTGCATGAAAATCTCGTTTATATCAATTAAGGGGAGGGGCATGAGCCCCCCGTTCCCCCTCTTATACATATCGAATAAACTCCAAAAGCTAATCAGGGAAGCGCCTTATCAGGATATACCTATATACAAAATTTCAAGTGGATCCGATATTTTTATCATGAGTTATCGCGTTACGCACGAACGCACGTACGAACATACATACAGAACGGACGGGCACATAAGCTCTCAGGCTATGATAGCCTGTGAGCTAAAAACTAAGAGTATAAGAGTTACATTTATGATATTAATTTTTTAAAACTGAAAACTTTTGTCCCTTTTTCTTGCGAAATTATGTGTTATCGTTGCATTTAATACTTTTTCATGCTGAACGATCATTTATATTTTAGCTACTACCAAAAATATTTTAAAATGTATTGAAATCGCATCCGTAGTTCTCGAATAAATTCTCGTATGAATGTAAGTTTCATTATTATTTGTTTGTGAAATTGTGCAACTCTTTTTTTATTGATTCCAGAAAGATCAATATCTACTGCCAAAACAATTAAAAGTATTGAAATTGCTTCAGTAATTTTCGACAAAAATTTATATTAAGATCAGTAGATTCATGCGATTTAGTTCAGTTATAATCCTTTTAATTAGTTACAAGACTTGAAATATAAGTTCGTTAGTTTTAAATTTTAATGAACCTTTTATAAATTGTTTCAATATAGATAAAACGAAACTATTATAATTATTTAACAATAATTTATTAATAAAATTTTTGCACCCCTGAAAATATTTAAAAATCAAGATGCTTAAAAGCGAGATTCCTTCTTTTAAATGAAATGTTTGAGTTCGCTTTTCAGTTACAGAAGGGTAGTCTTCAAAATCTATGCCTTTTCAGAAGAGAATCTCAATTGCGCTAATCTGACTGCTCAAGACATTTAGCAAATGTCTTGAGCTGCTTATCTTCACAGTTGAATCCTAAAAGCTGTTGACAGATATATAGCACGAAGATACATCTGTATCAGATTTCTGTTAAGAGCTAAGTATTCTTGAGGAAAGATTAGGAAAAAAACACATCAACTCTATTGAAATGCTTGGTTGTAGTATGCAAACCAGATGTTCACGGATATTTCATTTTTTATGTGCTATTTTATTTGCTCAATTTTAATATTTTCGTATAATGCCATGAAACATTAAGTTGACCATGAAATAAAAGTTTATATAGCTCAAATTTAAAAAAAATTATATATATATTTTTTTTAATCCTGATTTTTTACTAGTTGCAAGAGATATTTACAAGAATAATTTTGTTTGACACTTTACTTAAACGTTATGATATGTTGTATTTAAAATTATTTTTTAGTAAGTTCCACTAAAAAGAAAACGAATATACAAATTTTTTTACATGCTACTTTTTTGGTTCAATTTTAATATTTGCGTACAATGTCAAGGAACATAACTTGTTATCAATCAAAGATAATATATATATATATAAAGATATTAATAAGAACAATTTTGCTTGACACTATATGGAATAATTTTAGTGGAATAACCGTGTTATATGTTTCATTTAAATTTCTTTTTTTAGTAACGACCACTACAAAGATAGCGAATAACTACTGGGGTTCTATTTCGGGCGTTCAAAATTTAAAATTTAACTTTAAAACTCATCAGCTAAAGATATACAAGGCGCCATTGTTTCCTTATCGAATAATATTAAGTTTTACACCGGCACGGCAGTCTTAATTCGCAGGCAAAAATATTTTCAATGTAGTTATGATTAGGGTAGGTTTATGTAGGAGTGCGTATTTTACTTTCTTCTATCTTTAGGTGAAAAAAGTATAGGAATTGAAATTATTTTCGTCTTCCAGTTTTTGACGGATTAAAACGTTTGGTTCTATAGATATCAATAAATATGTTTATTCAAAATCTCTGACTGTTTGTATGTCCGTGTGTCGCCATTGCACCAACGTAAAATGTATGAAATTATGCATAGAAAAGATCCAATTTTTCAACACTTTCCGACAAAGTTGAAAGGTGATTCGAAAAGTGATTTGTCATTCAAACATTATTTTTTTACATCAATTACAATGCAGGATATTACGACCTGAAAGCCGATATTTAAATCCAATATCTCGATTTATTTTCAATGCCATTGTCTATGGCACGAAAATCTATATTACCAACATTGTAGCTCAACTAAAAAAAGAAATAAAATTGATTGCACATAGGCACTAGGCGAAAGTTAGAACAAATTGTGTGCTTTGAAACAAGTTGTGCACTTTTACTTATGTTTTTAACAAAATATTTCCTCATTTTAAACATATTTCTTAAATGTATACGAATAAAATTATTTTTTCGGGTGTTTGAATCGAGTGCTCATTTTCTCTTTCACGATTCATTAATTTCTGACTGTTATATTTCTGAAAAATAACTGTCAATATAATTACCATATTTTTATCAAAAATGTTTTCAAACTTAAGCATTTGCAGTTTGTCAATTTTTGTCATACGAAAATTGATTTTTATGTGTTAAAAATGTAGTAATTTAACCCGATATTTTAAAATACCTATAAAATTTTGTGAAAGGAGCTCTTTCTATTTTTTAAGAGAAAGATCCTCATTTTATTGTAAAAAATATTTTTTACAATAAGATGGTAGCGATTTGAGATAAAGTGTTTCTGCTTTATTTGTTTAATGAACTCAAATAACGATAAATAGAAAAAAATAATCGTGTAATATAGGGGAGAGTGGGGATACTTGAGCATAGGGGATACTTGAGCCACCCCTATTATCTCTACAGTTTGTCAATTTTTCTTTCTAAAACTGGCAACATGGTAACATATTTATAGTTCTGAACATGTAAAAAAGAAATCACATACCTTGGTACCATTTTGAAAGTATAGTGATTAACCCTTTGAGCTCTGCTGGTAGAATTTTCTACCACATAATTTTAATTCTGAAATGTCACAACGACACCAGAAAATTCGACCAAATTTATTTGAAAAAAGTTTAATGCATTTTTTCGCGTATATGGTTAATCGGTTTTTTTCTTTGCAAAATACTGGTGCGAATGTGACATCTGGCTCAAGTATCCCCTCCATGGGGATACTTGAGCCACGATGTAAAAGAAAAAGTAAAAATTTATTAGACATAGAAAAATAGTTTAAAATTAATTGAAAGTAGTTTTCAATTGAAGAAAAAATATCAAATTTTCATTTTCAATATTTTATTTTGTTCTAAGAAATTATAAAAAATTTAAAAAAATTTAAATTTAAAAAATGGCTCAAGTATCCCCATCTTCCCCTACATTAAATCGATAAGAAATCACAGTTTACTCTTAATAAAATTTTTGAAGTGTAACATTTGGAAGAGACTTAATGACTGTTGACGGCTAACGACGTTATATATATGTGTCCTTTTTAAAGTATTAAGCACTTCTTGGCTAATCCGAAACAGGGTTAACCCCTTGAAGGGCGCTGTTGGCAATTGACAACACTTAATCTTAATTCCAAAATGCTACACCGGCACCAGAAATTTTATAGGAAAATTTCACTTTTATTAAATACGCAAAATACACTTTTATTAGTTTACAAATAAAATTTCGTGTAAATACTGATATCATTCAATTATTTTAACATTTTACGAATACAAGTACTTGTCGAGAAAAGGGTTAAAGAAGAGAAACATAATAAAAGCTAACTATTCATGTATGTTTTTCCTATTTTTTAAATTATTTTTAAAAGCTTTTCCTAAAAGAAATTGTAGACCAAAAGGACTATTATATTTTAAAATAGCTTATAAAAATAATATATATATAAATCTCATTTTTTGACCATTCACCACGAAATAAATTGAGCCGGAAAGGGGTTGAACAACTCATTTATGCTAATGTGTTAACTTTTTTATATACGTATAAACTTACGTATATTATTATTAGACGTATTTTATTCATATAAACTGACACATGTGTTATTACGTGCTTTAAAATTGTTATCAAATGTAATTGATTTAAACACTGGAAAATATTTTTGTTATTATTTTACATTTAATGCAACATAGAACATTATTAAATTATTTTTGTTACGTATAAATATCACTCACTTTTAACTATCCAGTCATTTACAGCATTTATAAAGACGTTATTTTAATAAAACAAGCGCCAGCTGTAAGAGAAAATACCTTTATTTTAGAGATGTAATCGGTTATCATGTCATACAAGAGGAAAATGAAGCAACATGATAAAATGTGATTATTAACTATCATTTCAGCTTGTCGAATAAGCTATTTAACATATTTAACATTTACAAAATAAATTGTAATAAGAATATATTCCATTTGATATAGCACATTTCTGTGGAATTTAATTAATTTTGAGTTTAGAAGAGACATAGTTCATATTCTTAAAAATAGGTCCGATAAATTGATATTGCAAAGATTAAGCGTGTCTGTAAGTAACAAGGATGTTATATTCACGGTGGAAACACCTGTCGAATAAATGTCACTTTAATTGCAATTTTTTTTCCTTCTAAATATAACAGCATATAAATTTTTATACTATCGAATAGAGAAACAAATATTCTTTCAGAAAGAAATTGTTTGAAAACTGTATTGTTTGTGTTTTTTAAAGTAATTTTGAAAAATAAGGTAAATCGGGGAAAATGCCGCATAATAGGATGTTTTGCTTAGTAGAGCGAAAATTGAAATGATGAGATAAAGAAAAAATAAACCAGCATGCTCTTTAGTATTTAATTGGTTATGTGCATTCCTTTCACAGTGTTCAGATGAATGACTAATTTAATGCTAAATAAATTCGTGTAATTGTGGGCTCTTCCCCTATGTATTGTGTGAAGATGCTACCAGTTATGGAGAAATATGCAACACCATTGTAAATAAGAAAAAATAAGACAAACATTGGAAGTTACTGTGAATTAACAACATCAATGGTCAATAAAACAAGCCTGAAAACTGAAATACTTTTCTCAAATTTACTTATGCTAAACGTAATAATAGTAAAACCAGCACAACACTGTAAATGATCTCATTTGCACATCATTAGAGTCTTCGTGCAATTATTTTTTGCATTTGATTCACTGCATCCAGCCACATTTGAGACCTTATTTTAGCGTAAAAGTATCTTTTACATACAGTCCAAAAATCATCATCATTTTCTTCATTAAAATTATCGCCACTCGAATCCTGAGCTATTTCTTCTCTTGAGAAAGACGAGCTTACAGTCTCTTTTACGTCTGTTTTTTCGAAGGGTTTTTTTTTTTTTTTGTCTTTGGCTATTTCTATCCGAACGTGTCGTGTCTGTCACACAGCAAAAAACCTCTATGCTTGTTGGCCACCGTTATTTTCGAAAAGTTTGCTTCGCCTTACTTAATTGATGAAATATCTATCATAAAATAAGTCACTATTTTCCCTCAAAAATACTCGTTGCTAAAAATCGCAGTATGCGACAGACATGACAAGTTCTCATGGAAATAGCCCTTTCTGATTTTCTCTACCCTTTTCTCGTATGTTTTTCTTCTCTCAGATGAAGTTAAAACCTCTGCTGTTTGTTTCTTACGGTTTCTTAGCTTTTGTGACCCGCGGGATAGGAGAGATTGCTTCTAGATAGAAAATCTCTCTTCTGTGAGGGTGGAGACAGCTGCTGCCACTAAATTTGCTATCGGAAGCAAATGTTGGGGTAGTCCCACAGGATCTGTTGGTGTAGACCTATAGTCATATACCCGTTCGTGTAAGCAACAGCATTAAGTGAACCATCAGAGAGAGCAAACGTATGTTCTGGGATTGCTGGTGGGATATAGGGATAACTCCCAATATCTAAAAACCCGGAAATGCCATTTCCTACTGTGACTCTCTTCCTCCAAGATGTGCGACTGATATGGCTTGCTGTGAACCCAGGCATTCACAACTTGTTGGAAATATTTTTTAATGGTTTGGAAAAGGGTGGTCAATTGGCTGCATGTACTGTGAAATAGGATTTGGAAGACAGAAAATAATTATTCATTTTTGTCTTCATTTTAGTTTAGCTTTTAACCATGTTACATCTTCCCCTAAGCATAGGAAGACGATGCCACACGCACTTATTGCCATATTATTGCAAGATTATGGTCGCTTCTACTTGCCTTGTGTGTGTAACAAAATGCGAAATTCACTTATATTGCTAATATCTCATTTAAAATGAAAAATCCAATTATGACCATTAAATGTGAGCAACGGAATATTATAAGGTCTTTACTCACTAGATTAAACACTCAAGAGATCCGAAAATAATGGAAATTAAATGCGACAATTTAAGTTAAATTCACAAACTACTTGGACACTTGAATAAGGCTTCTCACACAAGCCGGTCAGTATTGGTCAGTAGCCGGTCAACACAAGTCCACCTGTTTACACATTAAAAGACTAGGAACAAACTGGCGTATTCCCCCAACTGATAGCTCACCCCGAATTACCTTATATCCCTATCCCATACAGTCCGATAATGAAATAATTATAAATTTACACGTAATGCAATATAAATAGTGCAGAATTTGTTTCTGTATAATACTCAAAAAGAATATTAACCCTTTTATCCCCATTGTAAAATACGTTATAGAAATTCTGTAGTTCAGAGAATCTGAATTTACAGCAGAAAATTTCAGTTTATTTAAATATGGAATGTCTGTCATTAAAAATTACCAAGTATTTCTATTTAAATTTTCTGGTATGATTTTGGCATGTCCGAATTAAACAAAGTAAAAAAATAAGGAATGTCATGACGCTATTTGGACTCACTGGGAGTGAAAGGGTTAAATCTTCTACAATAAATGAATTATATAACATAAATAAAACACGAATTTCACACCCATGTAGTCGCACTGCATCCTTAATTAACCGCAATCATAAAAATAAAAAAAGGTTTACGTAAGTAGCGCATTATTTGGCGATTTCTTAGTTTATTAAGTCCTCGCATGCGACTAATACAAAATTATCTCTTTCTATACAGTGTCTCACAAAAGTGATGGGACACTTGTGCTTTATAAAAAGAAACTGCAATAAAATAAATAAACAAACATGTGCAAAAATTTTTTGGGTGTGTTTCATATTTAAAGTTAGTAACAATTATTACATAACATACATTTTCTCAAAATATTAAAATATTAATTTAGTAAAAATACAATTGTTCAGAACGGAGCAAAAAATGGCTCACATAAGTGATGGGACACTTACTTTTCCATCAAATATTTATCCAAAAATTTTACTTTTTAAAAGGTTTTAATATTTTGTTGGATTTCTTTTTACTTTTAAAACATGATTTAATCTTTTTGGGATGGATTCGACTAATTTTTTGTGATTTCTGGAGTGATTTTACCCCATTCTTCTTGAAGCACCGATTTTAGTTGTTGTTTTGAAGAAATGGTGTGTTTGCGAATTCTTGATTCCAATTCTTGCCAAATATTCTCTATGGGATTTAAGTTTGGAGATTGTGGTGGTGTTTTTGTTATTTCAGGACAGTTATATAGCAGCCAGAGTCTAACGTTCAGAGCAGTGTGCTTGGGGTCATTGTCCTGGTAGAATTTAAAATCGTTATGAAGGTTCAATTTTCGTGCTGAAGATTTCAAATTTTGCTTTAAAATATCAATATACTTGTACTGATCCATTATACTGTCAATAAAAACAAGATTACCAACTCCAGCGGACGACATACACCCCAATACCATAACTCCTCCTCCACCATGTTTTACTGTTGGTACCAAGTTCTCACACCAAGATTCTACCGTCAGAATCAAATATATTAAATTTACTCTCATCAGCAAATATAACTTTATTCCAGTAATCAGAATTCTTATTTATGTTGGATTTTGCGAAAGCTAGTCTGAGTTTTCTATTCTTTTCACTTACGAAGAATTTTTTCCTGGCTACTCTACCGTGATATCCAGCAGATCGAATTACCCTTCTAATGGTCTCAGGATTAACAATTATTCCATATAATGCTTGTAAATCAGCAGCAACTTTTGAAGCACTATTTCTTGGATTTTTTTTAATATTTCGAACGATAATTCGCTTTATTCCATTGGATAGCTTTGATGGTCGGCCAGGTCTTCTTTTATCCTGAATCATATGATTCTTTTTATATCATTTAATGATATTGAAAACTGTTGAACGACTCAAGTTAACTGTTTCAGCAGTTTTTCTAATAGATTTTCCACGTTCAATATGCAAATTAATAACTAATTTTCGAATTTCAGGCGAAGTTTCTTTTCGTTTAGAATTCATGGCTACACAGAGCTAAAAAACACAAAAATTCCAAAACAAACTGGAGAGAAATACTGCAGACGATTTTATAAATTATTGCCAATTGCTTTTAAGTAAAAATAAAACCCTCAAAAATATTTTTATTGCTTATTGCAGACGATTTTTGTTGCATATATAATGGTGTCCCATCACTTATGTGAGCTATTTTTTGCTCCGTTTTAAACATTTGTATTTTTATTAAATTAATATTTTAATATTTTGACAAAATGTATGTTATGTAATAATCTTTACTAAATTTAAGTATGAAACACACCCACAAAAAATGTGTACATGTTTTTTTAATTTATTTGATTAGTTTCCTTTTGTAAAGCACAAGTGTCCCATCACTTATGTGAGTCACTGTGTATTTCAAAACTTTATATGGCTATATAATTAATATTTCTTTAAAAAATACTTTTTGTTGTTATTACAGGGTGCGTAGTCTGGAAGCACCTTGTAAGGACCTTTTACCAGAATTTTTATAATGTAATATTTGTTTTATTTAACGAAAAAGAAATCCTTTTTTCAGATGTAACAACCAGTACTTTAAAGAATTTCTGATACTAAAAGAATTAAAATCCCCTGAGTTTCTTGATAACTACGCACCCTGTATTAGTGTACAATATTAAAGGATACATACTAAATATTAAAAATCCATTAGAATTTTAAATTTAAAAATAAAGGATGATTTTCAAATATGTTCTGTAACCAGTTAAATCCGGGTTTGTTTTTCTATTTCGTTCTAAACATTAAAAATACTTTTGACTGTTGCCTTCTTAGTAACAATAGCTTTGTTTCTCGAATCAATACACGCCATCTGTAAACAAGTATTATCACATAAGGGTATTTTGCATAAATATATTTCATTTCTCCATCCGTGGGTGGCTTATTAATCAAATAACTAAAGCAACTCTCGCAGTCATTTCACTAAACAGAGATGAAAAAGAACTGAAAGAATGTATGACTAGCCGTCGGACTTTCCTGGCGCCAAGCAGAGAGAGAACCAATTTGCATATTTAATGATTACAGCGTTCAGGTTTCTCCCAATCATTTTTTCTCTTTTTCCATTTTTTAAGGTTTCTTTTTTATTAATTTCATATCACACTGGTAGACTGCCAATTTGGCTGTTTTTCCTTCTCCTTTGGCGTGTTTAAATCGATAATAGACCCTATTTCAATGAGTTATTATTAATGTGAATGTTATGATATTAAACTAAGATTAAGAAAGATAAATTTATTTTTATACAGTCCATTTGCAGAGAATATAGAAAGTATGACATAAATTATTTCTGTATTTATTGATGGATATATACTGAGGGATAATAAAATAAAAATTTATTTTTTTAATATTATAAAACTATTTTATTGACAAATTTTATTTTGATTCACAAATATTATATATTTGTCGAGTATTACAAAATATACTATATTTCATAAATGTAATAAAATCTTTAAATACCTTTAGAAAGAAATGTTTCAATAATTTGTTTCTACAATATATTGTCTTTGAATTTTCGTTAATTTCAATTTTTACTTTCTTTCATATAGAAGAAAGTATTAGATTAGTGGAAAATTAAAAATTCCTATTTTCGATAAATTTATTTTTTTAGAAGGTCCTATATGCAGTTTAATAGATTTTAGAAAATGTCTGTCTGTCCGTATCCGACCCTGTGAGTCTGTTGTGTGCATGTGACAAAAATTTTGCGCGCGCTCTAGTTCAAGAACTAGTGCTCGGAAATTAAAAAAATTTTAGATTCCGTTAGACCTTGCGATAATCTGGCGCTAATTAGTTTTTACTGTATATCACCTAACATACTGCTATGCTGCATTATTCATGATTTCTGCAATAGCTTCACCTCAAGAACTAATTCAGGGTTCGCACAACATTACCACTAAATTTTTACAGTATTTTCAATGTATTTCACTGCAGAAAAATATTGCGAAAATTGCGAATCGAGGAGGTGTTTGCGAATTCTTTTTCTTTAAAATTAAATACAAATTTCCTTATTATTAATAGTGGTGCCAGAGTCCTTACAAAATATAAAGAGTGTGCGAACCCTGTAATTGATGGATTTTCGCAAATCTCCCGATTAAGAATACCTTGATGATCTTATGCTGATTGCATTTTAGAGTATATCGCTCAACAGGTGGCACTGCTATTGTGATTTTTTACGAATTTCTCTGTAACTCTATCTGAAGAACTAAAGCCCCAAATTTTTGTCAAACTTCAGATTCGAATATAACGTGATAAATATTGATGCTGATTATACTTTGGTGTAACTAGCCAAATAGGTGGCACTTTAAGGTGGCACGAAACAAGGGGAATTTTACCATTTCAGAAAAGAGATGTCGATCAAGAAATCCGAATAAAAAAATGTAGCCCACAGTGAACACTGGTATAGATAAAGCATGGCATGGCACTCAAGATATCCATGTTCGATCTCTGGTCTGGACGGTTATCGCTCTTTTGGAATAAACCTCAATCGTGCTAATCCTGTCTTGAATATGATTTATCCAGTTGAAAATGTTTGTTTTTAATTCCATTTCTTCATTGTGATTCAAATTAACATACCAGCAGTGACTTTGGTTTTTTATTACACCCTCTATTGGCTATCTTATTTTTTTTTTATAATAATACGAAAGCACATAAAAACAACATTGAAATACTTTTTAACAACATTAATTTATGACGAAAGCCACCATTTCACTGAGATCCTTCAGCCTTTTTTCAGGAAAAAAAAAATCATATGAAAGTAGATTTAATATTACCCCACTAAAAATTATCTTAAGATTATCTGAAAAAATTGCCACTTTCTTCAGAAATTCTACAGAAATTTGAAAAAGGTTTGCAGATTTAACTTTATCTCAAAAATATCTGCAGAATTTTTAAAGATATTCTTAAAAATATCTGCATAATGGGCCAAATACCGACGGATTTCTCTCAGATTTTTGGGCCAAATAGCTATAGATTTTCTACAGATTTTTTTTTTTTTTTTTTTTTTTTTTTCAGTGGGGTTAACACTATACAAACCGCAATCAGTGTCGCCAAATCTTTGTTTTCATAATGTTCATTACATTCAAAATCAAGATATTATTTTGTACGATGTATATAGTATTCAAAATATTATTATATAATTCAATATATATTACTGTTTTCATTATTATATTGCTTATATTGCTTGATTGAATACTTTATTTATTTAAGGACTATTTATTTATTTTCTGAATAAATTCTAGATTTATAAACGAGCAATTTAAATATGACAAGCTAAGTACGATTGATAACTCCACTAATTACAAAACTTTTCCATATAGTAAAAGATTGATCTAAATGGAAAAAAGGTTCATTGCTTTCTTTCTGTCATATGTTTTAGTTCACGATATTCGCTTATGATGAGGATAATATAGTATATAATAAAAAAGCAATATTAATTCTAGAACAAGTTCTGAATCACATTAGCAAGGGTCGGAGCATATAGGACAAATTTTATTGTTTGTACCAGAATATTTTATCAATAATCGTCAAGAGAAATTTTTGTAAGATATGCAGTAGGACTATTTCATGCAGATTATTGCTAAAAGATACTGGTATGAACAATAAAATTTGTCCTATATGCTCCGACCCCTGCATTAGGGAAAAGCTGACAAAGAAACCGTGTTACAGTTACTATAGCAGGTGACTTAATATAGAATTTATGACGATGATATATTAAACTGCTAATGATCGAAAGAGACTTTTATTTACAAAAAATATGCAAATTAAGTTTAGCTTATAGATATTAGCATTTGCTTTCCACAGGTCTTTATACATATTATAACACGAAATTAATTTTTTGAATGTTCGTTGTGACCTACAACTTATAGTTAGAAATATTTTTAATGCTTTGATAAGTACATCATTCGAAATACCATTATTTTAAGACCAAAATTTTACTTTCAAAGCTTTCTGACCCTAAAAAAGAATTCTGTATGTTTTTAGTACCGGAAGCACTGAATGTTCACAAATTTCAAAGTGACACAAAGCAATAAGCTTTAGTCCAAAAAGAGTGGATTTTTTACTGCTTTACTTACCATAGGATGGATAATGTTTTCGAAGTATTGCTTATTACAAACCTGTTATTATTATTTATATTTAAAATACTAACCCTTTCAAGGGCAATGTGCTTCTATTAATAAAATGCAGAAATGAGTGAAAGACATCAGAATTCAAAAAGAAACCAAGCAAAAGCTTTTGTTCACGTATTTTATAAGGGGAAAAATTTCGTTGCCTAATTTAGAAAAAATTCGCTGAAACATGTTCAGTCAAAAGTTTATGAAAATTTCTTATCATAGAGAAAAAAATTTCGACATTTCACTTGATATATTGTTCGAAAATGTCACAAAAGATTTCTAGGAAATATTCAATAGACAAACAATTGATACAGAAATATTTCTAGTCATTAAGCTTGCTTTTTTGTGGTTGTTTAATGAGTGAAACTACTTCAAAGATAACATAGTTACCGTAATTTCCTACGTATAATCCGCGGATCATTTTTCGACCCAGAAATTTCATTAGATAAAATATAACTTTTTAGATCATAGTAAATATTTGTATTCAATTACAAAATAAAATTTCTGGGCCAAACAAGAATTGTTTGATCCGCGGATTATACGCAGGAAATTACGGTAACCCATTAGTGCCTACCGTCCCTTTTTAGGGACGATTATGTAATAGGCAATAAAGCACTTTTCACACCAGTAAATAGAAAGGTAAATAAGCACTATTTTTAACGAGACAAATTCCTCAATAAATTAAGTTAAAAGTTATTCGTCTTTTAAAACTGGTAGGAAACCCAAAATTTCATTTTTAATGAAGAAAATAATTTGGGCATTAATGGGTTAATTGTTGATTAAATGCTAATTTAATCCTTAAAGGCCTGATTAAAAAAAAACATTTTTAAAATGCTTTGCTTTTTGGCTTTCATTACTGAAATAAATCTTAGCTTTTATTTCTCAATTAAAATAATAACAAAATATGATTTTAAAAAATGTTTTAAAAAATCATATTTTGTTTTAAATAAGATTTACAGATGTAAAAAGTAGCTTGTTTTCAATCGGCAACGCTGGGCTTTATTTGAAAAATCAATTTACTTTGTCTAAACTCTAAAACACACATGAATTTTAAGAACTATGACAAAGAATTAATTTTACTGGCTCACTGTTGAACAAAATAGGGTATTTCGCAAACTTCCAAACAAAACAAAAACAATATTTAGCAACAATTAAAAAAATAAATCTATCTTCATTCTTAAACAGCTCTATTGTTATTGCTGCTATTTACATGTTAAAAATTGATTTAATAATATTTGCACTAGGTGTTTTATTGGCAGCTTTTGGCATTTGAGCTTCAATTTTATTATATGGATATTTTAGTGGAATAAATTGGGTATATTGCCGGAAAGCAACACTTGGAATCCAAGAGTTAAAATATTTTCATAGTGACCAATAAAAATTTAGTGATGAAATAAAAAATATTTTAACAATATTCATAATCATAAATGTATAGATGAACTAATGAAATTCATAATTATAAGAAGTAAAATAAATATATAAGCAATACATAAAATTTATTGTAAAAATTCTACGTATTCCGAAGTATTTCACTGTCACAGTACTTCATATCACTATTTAGAAAAAGTGTTTTGAAACATGCTATAAAGTATAATCATACGTAATATATGTCGATAAAGACCCGTTAAATATTTTGTAAATTGCTACCTTGAATGCCAAGAATAATATAAGCTATATGCAAAATATATTGAAGTGACTCTGGGCATAGAAGTTTGATAAAAATATATGTCAAATAATGTAGAGTAACAGCATGAAATATGTGCCATAAAAGAAATAAATGAACCAGAAACATATAATAAAATGAATGTGCAAGTGCCTCTCCATATCATTCTAGAAAAAGAGTTAAATAGAAAATATGATACACATGAGGAAAAAAAGTAAGATACGTCAGACGAGTGGGAACTTTTTTCTCCTTTTATAAAGTAATATTTTGTTACGTTGTTACAACAGATCACCTTTTCTATTTTTCCGACTTTAATAAAACGTAACTAAAAACTGTAAAAAAGTTAAGTAGAAAAAGCTGCTTAAATTGTCCATTTAAGAAGCATTTCATTTCTAATTTACATGTTTCGTTCCAGTTTTTGTTCTTGTTGTTAAACGTAAATTTATGGATTAATTAAGATTTTCCTTAGAATGCCAAGTATTTAAAAAAATTTAGATCGCTTTGGTACATTTTAAAGAAAAATAAGTAGAAGAACAGAAAACTCGAAAAACTGTTTCATAAATTGTTTTTAAATTAATAATTTTGTAATATACTTTTTCCAAATTTTATTTCCCATTAAAAATATTTTTATCAAATTTTAGCTATGATTTGATGTATGTTTGAAGGTAATTTGAAATCATTATCTATTACCAAATTAAGCTTTTACATTTTAAACACAGATGTCCAGTCTTTTTCACTGTAAACCGTTTGTCACCACTAATCTTAAATTAAAATGTTCTCCTTAGTAAATCGGAAAATAATAAATTTATAGTTTTTCAATTATTCAACTTATAAAATTGTAATAACAAGGAAAGTAATAAGCATAATTAACAATAAAGGTGTTTTGTCTTCTCCTATTATCGGATGGTTGCAAATACACTATATGACCATAGAAGACCAGCCACTTGCGATTTTAGACATTTTGTTAAATATCTAGAAAAATACATGAAGAATTATCCTGAAATTCCAATTGTGTAAACATAGTAGTACAGATAATACATTTACGTGAAGATTTTTTCCCGAAACTCTATAGGGGACCGTCAACAAATTGTAAAAGAACGAATATCTTTTGGATAACCCTGTCAAAACTATGTAGCAAAAGTGGTCAAACTGTAGATTATCATTAAGTGGCATATTGGAATAAACTGTGTTCATTTTTATGCGGATAGCATGTATATTCGTAGAAAAATTAAGGTTTTTATAAAAACAGTCCTAAATATTCCCAAGTTTTTTTACTTATAATTTGCAGAGTTCTTAATATAAAATAATATTATTTTCTAAAAATATGACAAACAACATTGTACATAACACCCCGAAATCAGAATTAGAAAAAAATAAACATTGTATGAAAAATGAGCAGGTTTTTTAAATAATTTTTCATTGCGCATGCGTAACGGCTATCGAAATTTCATTTGCATATTGTGTTAGCTAAACGTATAGAGGAACTTTTGTAAAAGTCTCAAAAATATAGCTTGAAAATTCTAAAAGCGTTCGTCTATAGAATAAGCTCAAAATACGTTATTCCAAAAATAGAGTAAACAGACGAGGGGTTGTAACCATTTATACACTGATTAATGTCAATATAGAATATAAAATATAACACGCGCTACTATATTTGGATACAGCCCCTCATTTCTTTGCTTCATTTTGGAAACAATGTATTTTGAGCTTATTCTATCGACGAACAATTTCAGAATTTTGTAGCTATGTTTTATTTAAATAACACAATATGCAAATGAAATTTCGATGGCCGTTACTCATGCGCAGTAAAAAATTATTTAGTAAACCTGCTCGAGGGTACTATGTACGATGTTGTTTGTCATAGTTTGGGAAATAAAGCACTATTTTATATTAAGAAATCTGCAAATTATAAACAAAAAAACTTGGAAAAATTTGGGGCTGCATTTATAAAAATCTTAATTTCTCTACGAGTATACATGCTATCCGCATAAAAATGAACAGAATTTATTAAAATAAGCTACTTAATCATAATGTAGTTTGAAAGCTTTTGCTGCATTATTTTTGACAGGGTTATCCAAAAGATCTTCATTCTTTTTCAATTTGTTAACTGTCTCCTATGGAGTTTCGGAAAACAGTCTTCACGGAAGTATGACCTGTACTATTATGCTTGCACACCTGGAGTTTCAGCACGATATCTCATGTATTTTTCTACATTAAATTTACATTAGTTCTTGGTTAAATACATTCTATAACTTTCTCGGTCATCATTTTGTAGACATTTCTCTTATCTGTTATAAAATTCACTGTATTGATTTCCATATATTTATTTAAAGATATTTTTATCTTTAGCTGGTTATCCGGCTTATTAGCTGGTTTATCTAAAGCTAGTTTCGGGACCAAGTAAAGAACATTTATTAGATAGGTCTGGAAAAGCTGCAACAACGATGTAATAAAAGCATCAGTCTCATGGGATAATATGCTGAAAAAATAATTTAATTTCTTAACTCTAGATATTTTCTTTCTAGTCAAAGCTAGGAACTTTCTAGCACCGCATCGTATTTTAAAATATCCTCTCTAAAACATTCATTAATAAAATAAAACCACTTCCTTTTCAAGAAGACGATGAATATGCCAAATAAAGTATTGCTCAACTAATGGAACAACGAGAATTTCTTTGCAGTATCAAAAGTAAACGTGTGGAGTGTATTTAGTAACAACCATTGATTTACATAAACTGTTTTATTGCATTAGGAGAGAATTTTAATACAATGCTCTTTTTATTATTATTGTTTTTTGTTACAAAGATGGGAAATTTATACTCGAGACTAAAAATATTTCCGTGTTCGTTTATCATACTAATAAAGTTTAAAAAAATAAATTAAAAATTTGTAATTTAACAAATTATAACAACTGTTTTGAAAATGAAATTCTAATCAGTTTGAAATGTTAGATTCAGATGACAAAAATTTGCCAGATTTAAGTTTGTCGTATTCAAATTCGAGTTTATCCAATGCAAAGTGTCAGCTGATGTTTTAATAATGAACTCGACGCAGCTGCGGTCGCTCGGTAGCTTCAGAACCCCAAGTCAACACTGCCCTTTAATTAGCGCATTAGTTTAAACAATTTTCCTTTTAAATTTGTTCGGTTTCAGTTTTCAATTTTTTTTAGCCTGGCTTCCACTAGAGACTCGGATATTTGGGACGTAGGTCAGAATCTTTGAATTTGGCTTCTGTTAGAGAGTCGCAATACAAGAAGAAAAGTGAAAGGATCACGGATGTTAACAGAAGAAAAGCTAAAGGATCACAGACATTAAAAAATAAAAAAATAAAATGCGGGTACTATAATATCTATTCTCGACCGAAAACAAGAACCATTTTCCAAATGGTTAACCCTTAAAGGGCACCGGTATATTATATATACCACTTAATTTTAATTCCCTTAAGCCACACTGGCACCGGAATTTTAGTATTAAGTTTTGTTTTTTACGATGTACGTGAAAAACCGATTTTACTTACTGTGATATAAATTTGTTTATGAATCCCAATGTCAATCATGTCATCATAATCCAATCCCAATCAATCCCAATGTCATCATAAATGTCAATCAATCATTTGAACATTTTAGGAGCAGAAGTGCTTTGCCCCTCAAGGGGTTAATAAATGAAGAAGGTAATATTTTTTTAGTTATTGTTCCTGTTAAAAAGACGTATTTTATTACATTTATGTATATTTATACTTTGCAGATTGATGAATTAAGATAGAATGCACAATTGAATTAAATAATCTCTAATAAATACACTTCAATATGTCGATAAAAGTATTGCTCAACCTATGTTCATATGTATGTAGTGATAATTTGAAATTACAGTAGTTTTGGTAATTACTTGCATTCAAGTACAAATGTATCAAAGGACACCTTATTGATTGAAATAGGCATACGCAAAATCGTAGTAAAATAGTATTAATGTAACAGAAATGTTTCCATAATCGCGATTAGCTCAGAAGTTATTACATGGAATATCCAAATTATTCCGTAATCTAGTCAAAATATTTCTGTAATTTTTACAGTGAGTCAATAATTTACTTTATGACAATAGGAAATATATTTTTTTTAATTTTTGCTATCCAAAAGCATTTTCAACAAAATACTTTTAAAATGTGTGTGAAAGATATAATAATGCTTGCAGAACAGGAATATGTAGCATAAGATTTTCTATCACTAAGTAATCTATTCAGTTCTTTTATATAATACATCCTGAGCTTTTTATTTATGCATTTTTCTTAAAAAGCTTTTCCAAATAATTAGATATGTGATTGAGACCGATCAGTTACTTAACCACCGAAACCTTTTGCCATTATCTCATTTAATACCTTCCTGGAGGAATTAAGGATAGCATTAAGTGAATACATAGCCGGAAAATAAATCGCATAAGTTGTACATTAGAAGATCTCTAATGGACAGGAAATCCGGGCTTGCAATTCGCTAACTGAAAGCTCATAATACGGAAAGAAATTGATTGCATTCATTAGTTTTTCAACACAAGCTGCTTCATAAATGAATAAGTTTCAAATAATTTAGAAGGAAACGAGAAAATGAAATCTTTTCCCAAAATCTTGAGCTTTCTACCTTGTACCTTTTACCTATTGGCTTGATATTGAATATGCATATTTCCTTTTTTTCGTCCAAGTAAATTTTTTTTGAAAAATGCCAGCATTTTACATATAAAGTACAAATAATGCATGTGATCTGTGTAATATATATATATATATACACTGTAAAAAATATCCGTAAAAATACAGAAAGTTTTCCCTTAAATTTAACGGAATACTTCCGTTTTTATTAAAAAACAGTAAAACTTCCGTTTTCTGGTAACTTTTCCGTTTTCTTTTCAAAATACAGAAGTTTTTCCGTAAATTTTACAAAACAATTTGATCATCCTTTCAGAACAGTATAATTTCCGTTAATTGACGTTCTGGATTGTACACAGAGATGGCGCTGTGTTTGGACAAAATACGGAATAATGAATTGTATTGTGAACATATGTTGACATTTTAAGACTTGGTTTGTTATTGTCATTTCTTTCTCTTACTCTGTCTTTTTTTTAAGTAAATATGAGCCAAAATCTTTTCACAGACCAATTGAAATTCGATCTATGTATACATATTTAATTTTTCGAAGTTAATGCCACATAAAATACCGCATTAATAATGACCATGAATTTAAATTTAAATTTAATTCATTCAGTCTTTTTTAAGAAATTTTTATATTTATCAATTAAAAATTAAACATTATGCAACTTACTAAGCTTTAAAAGTTTGTATTAGATTTTATATTATTTTAATATAATATTATTAAAATGATACGATAAATATTGCTTCTAGTAAGAAAAAAAAAAAAAAAAAGTTTAATTTCTAAGATTTTGGTGGAAATTATATTTTCTAAATGTATACAATTTTGAAAAGAAATCATAATTGTTCCTATTATATTTTGATGTAATTTTTTTGTGGTGTATTATCTGTTATGATGAACTGAACATTATGATAATTCTTTTTTAAATTGTAATATCAATTAAGTCGAAAATAAATTACCAAACTCATTTAATTAGAAATTAATTAACATATATATCTAATGAACGTTCTGTAAAAATGTTAAATATTGCATAACTTAGTTAGAAAATTTATTTTTGTCAAAATTTTGAATCACGCGGATCTTTAAATTTTGTTCAAAGAATTAATTGGGAAAAAACATACTTAATAAATTTTATGATCGGAATAAATGCGTACATCAATATTTAAAGATTTTTTTCTTTTTTAATGATAGTTTGTTTAAAATATGTAGAATCCAGTTAAACTTAATATATTTTAACTTGAGTATAATAAATTACAATCAAGCAAGAAAAAAAAAATCGAATGGTTAATATTCTTTTCACAACTTTTACATTCATTTATTAGAACTTTGCATATTTTTTATTGGATTCTTGAAAACTGCCTTTAAAATTATCTTTCTAAGAGTTAAAGAGTAAAAATGCTTTTTGTATTTTTACATTTTATTTTAAATTTTTTTTAATTTATTTTTTAGAAATTAGGTGTAATATAGATTTTGTTGAAAAAAAATAAAAAATAAAAAAAAAACTATGAGGGGGGGGGGGTAGAGTTCTGCACGGTTCGGAATTTCTGGGCCCAGGCCCAAATCGAATCATTTTCTTAAAGAAATTCAGGATTTTCTTAACATACAATTGAGATTCCTTTAAAGAACACCGCATAGACAATTGTGTGATATATTTATCTATGTTTTAAAATTACAATATGTTCGCAACACAGAGATTACGCAATAGCAACATTAATTATTACTTAGATTCGTAGATGTTTCAACATTCAAATAAAAATTCATTAAAAAAAATTATAATGTAATTTAGAATAAAAGAAAAAAAAGCGAATTACATCATAATTTTTGGAGCTGTATAATAAAAAGTGGATTTGTAAAAATATTTCTCTGCCGCGTATTAAAGTTTTTCTGAAACTCAAAAAATCTACCTTCTGACATATTTCTGGATTCAGATATTTTCAGATTCGCACGTCGAATCGCTTTTTCCATTTTTAATAAAGGCGATATGTCTTTCAGAAAATGCTGTTAAAGATAGTGTTTTGAATCGAATTTACAAAAGCCTTATCACGGGAAAAGAGAAAAAGAATCTGTCGAATGGCTACTCCTTGTCTTGTCGAAAATGGAAAACTTTTTCATTTCCAAATCCCTTCAATAATCAGCTCAGGCTTGTCAATTTTATGCCTTTACAGTTAAAAGTTAGTCAGAAAATGTGTCCAAGTTTCGCATTGATGAGCAGCGAATTTGAAAAATACTTTAAGTTATATTTACTTAGACATATATTTTTCTAATGATAAAAACTATTTTCTTAAATAGGAAAATGCTACACAGATGTGAGCCATCCATTCTTGGAACAAAAATCTATCATTACCGGTCTATAGTACTAGAATTCGGGGAAAGGATTAGTGTCCTTGAAATGACTGACCTCTGCCTGATCTCTGAATATGACCCCCCTTGCCTGCGGCAACATGTGGGTCATCTGAGACATGCATCGCAGAACAAGTTCACAATTTTTAGATAAGAGAATTTTCTCAAAGTCTTAAGTAGATATACTTAAATATACTGTATAGTAATGCATTAAAATGAAATAAGTTTTTTTTTTCTTATTGCACATAATTTCAGAATTTTTTAAAAAGCATTAAATGTTTATACAAGAATTTTAAAGTAAAAGCATTGACATTTTGAGAAAAAAAAAAAAAAAAAAAGACTACCCCCCCCCTCCTTTTTTTTTTTTTTTAATTCTCCATTTTTTTCTCTTTATTTTCAATCTTTTTACTAAGATGAATTTGGAAAAAAAAGGTAGTAATAACTCTTAAACAAGCATTGTTAAAATTATTTTAAATAAATAAATACATTATTTTACTGAAAAATAAATAGTGTGAAAAAAATGGAACTTTTTCGAACTGCAATTTGAGAAATATACCTAAGTATCCCTAATTTTATATTTTGAGAAGAGAATATTTGGCAAATCGTTTAATATTTGATACGACTTATTTTAATTAATAATAATTTATATTTCAAAGCAAAGATCCTTTGCGGTAGAGGAAAAATGGGAATTTAAAATCTAATAATAAAATTTTATTCTGTAAACAAGTTATTTTATAAAATGTAATTGAAAAAAGTCTCAATTCTATTCATGTAGCACAAACAGAAAGTATACGTCAGACGTCACATGTAAAAGAGTAAAGTAACAGAAAAAAAAAAAAAAAAAAAACGAACAGCCAATTTTAATGGTAAACGGTATAATAATTATAATAATTATTTGTTATTATATGCATACATATATTATTCACATAATATATTTATTAGAAACATACTTATATATTTTATGTTGTTTTTTATTAAAAAAAACATATATTATTATTAAATTATATGTTAAATTATGAGATTATTTATTAAATAATGTATTGATATACATATAATTTTATATTATAGTTATGTATTATATGAATTAATTTTTATAAATAATAATATATAATAAACAATAATTTTAATATAATATGTAGATAATATTTTATATAATATATATAATTTAATAATAATAATAATAATATATAATTAAAATTATAAATAATCGATACAAAATACATGTAATAATAAATAAATATAAATAATATAAATGTAATATAATGCATATTATATACATATGCATAATGTATGTTAAATATATATATGTTAATATATTTATATCATTATATTTTTTAATTTATTATTTTAATTATATATAACGTATATATTATCATTATTATTGAATTATATATTAATATTGTGTTATATTCATATATACATAACATATTTATATGTTATAATATATGTTATATAAAAATAATATAATAATAATATATTAAATAATAATAGTCATAATTATATAATATATAATAATAATAATTTTTTTCATTAGTAATTATCTTTATTCAACCAAATAATAAGTCAATAAAAAATTACAGTGTCATTTCTAATATTTTTCTGATTCTACCATTACAGAACATTATTTTCATGTACACACTGCAGAACCGCTACGTATCCCTAAGGCCTACTAGAATGATATAATTCAGACATTTGTTACCACTTTAGTTTTTATCATTTATTTATTTATAAATTCAATATTCATCAATTCCTTGTCACTTTTTTCTGGTCACTTTCTCCCTTGTTACTTTTTTCCGTGTCTCTTTTTTATCCGCTTCTGTCACCTTTTTCCGGTAACTTTTTTTAGAAAAAAAAAAGGCACCAATAAAATAACAAGTAAAAAAGAAAAGAAAAGAAAGAAAAAAAGAAAAGAAAGAAAGAAAAAAAGAAAAGAAAAAAAGAAAAAGAAAAAGAAAGCCATCCAGATAAAATGTATGGGGGAGGGGGAGATTACGGTAAAAATTAAACAGCTGCGAACTGAAACTTGAGTAAAGGTATGTTGAAAAATTCAAGTATTATGTTATTAAAGGAGGCTATGGACATCATTTATTTGACAAAACATGTTCATGTATATTTTCGCCCTAGCGTGTGCTTGTGTGTATGGGGGGGGGGGGTGGATTTACAGGGTGAGATATGAAAATTACGTAATTTTAGAAATAGATTTCTATTAAATAATTTACAGGTTGTTAAACACTAATCAATCCTTTTCATAAAACTCATAATTTTTTTCACTTTTTTTTTTTTTTTTTTTTTTTTTTTTTTTTTTTTTTTTACAAAGATAATTTTGTAAATTTTCACAGAAATGTTTTTACATATGTATCAGAGTTTCCCCCAGAGGGTTTCAGGGAGGCGCTCCGCCCCTCCTGCCCTTTAATTTAAAACTAGCGCCCCTCTTGTCCCTCATCCAAAAACTAGCGCCCCTCTTGTAGCTCATTCAAAAAAATAGCGCCCTTCTTGCCCCACATTTGAAAACAACGCAGCTCTTCAGTGATGATGAGGACGCGCTATAACGCGTAAATTACGTAAAAAATCGGCGACGGAACTCAAAAAATAGCTCTTACGCATCACACAAAACGTGCAATTTCGTCAAAAAATCACGAAAAAAAGTCAAATTTCACTAAAAAAAAAAAATCACAAAAAAATGGCTAATTTCGTACAAAATTCTGTAAAAACGGCAGATTTCCTTAAAAGATCGTAAAAAAAGGATAAAGTTCGTGCAAAAATTGCGATGAAACGGAAAAGTTTGTAAAAAAAATTCACGAAAACGGCAATTTTCGTCAAAAAATCGCGATAAAACGGCAGATTTCGTATAATGATTTGCGGAAAACCGCAAATTTCACCCGAAGATCGTAATAAAACGGAAAATTCTGTCAAAAGATTTAAAAAATTCGCGAAAGAATGCAAAATTTGTCAAAATATCTCGAAAAGACGGCAGATTTTGTCAAAAGATCGCAAAAAATGCAAATTTCGTCAAAAAGACACACACACAAAATAAGTTAATGCCAGAAGTGAATTTTTCTGGTCTAAAAATTAATTTTCCTGCTTCAAAATTGTGTTTTTAATGCTCAAAAAGGGGATTTTCCTGCTTCACAATCAATGCGTGTGAAGAGAAAATCGCACCTGGGGCATAATTAGAATTTGAGGCTTCCCCCCCCCCCACTCCCAACTTTTTCTTGTGAGAGCCCAAAAATGAAGTTTGTTGTATAAATTTGACACCCCCTAAATTTCTGCGCCCGCGGCAACCTCCTCCTCCCCCCCCTATGTTCACAATCCCCTTTTGACTATCCAAAACTTTCTAAATGTGAATCCTGAAAGCACCCGTTTATGAAACAAAAAGAATCTTTTATTCAACAAAAGTATTCTTTAAAAAAAAAAAAAAAAAAAAAAAAAAAAAAAAAAAGTCTTTTTCAATAAATCGGGCTTCTCACTTAACAATTTAACAAAATCGGCCGTTTTTTCTCGATCTTTCATGATATTTGTCGTGTTTTCGAATTTTTTTAACGCAAAATATGCCTTTTTGCGATCTTTTAACAAAATCGACTGTTTTTTCGCAATCTTTTAACAAAATTTATATTTTTTTTTCCTTTTTGTTCAATTTTTTTGGCAAAATTTGTTTTTTCTCGATTTTTTAGCGAAATTTCTGTTTCTTCACGATTTTTTGAACCGCTAGATACTAGATTCAATTCTATAAAAATGCCCTTAAAAATCAAAAAAGGGCCCTTTACAGAACAGTAGCGCCCTGCCCCTTTTTAAACCTGGGGGAAACTCTGTATATATATATATATATATATATATATATATATATATATATATAGTAGGCAAATTCAAAATTACAATCCAGTTTTCTAAGCAGTTTTTAATTATAAACCAAATGCAATTTTTTTTTCTTTTTTTTTTTTTCTTTTTTTTTTTTTTTTTTTGTAATTTTTAAAAAGGAATTTAACATTAAATGATCTAAATTACGAATATTCATAACTTCATCATTTTGAACGATTTGCTGAATAATGAGTGTCTATTTCATACCCTAATATAAAATTACAAAAAAGGTAAAAATTTGATAATATTGCTGAATGTTTCAGCATTTGGTTCTATTTGGGCAGGAAGATGACCCCTAACATATATTTTTACAATTTGAAAAGTACACGATCCCCATATGAATAGCTATTTCTGTTTTCTTCCTTGTGTGTGTGTGATTATCTGAAGATTAAAATGTTTGGGGTTATTCTCACTCACTTAACTTTTATTTATTTATTTATTTTATGGAACAGGATCGGCTTTCCAGAGCATCTCTCCCCCCTCCCACCCATCTTGGAAATTTACGAACAATAGTACAGTTAATAAACTGTGTTAGCCTTTAGATTATTTTACTTTCAATGTGTAATTGTTTAAGGTCAGTTGAAATATTTTTTTAAAATACACTGCAAATCCCCGAAACACATTCTACTCACTATGCAACACATTTCTGAACGCCAGAGGTGTCAAGATGCGTTTCCAATGTGTTTCATCCATTCCCAAGTGTTTCAGATTGTGTAATAAAATGCGTTTGCGCTGTACTTTCCCAAAGCATTAACCGCGAATGCAACACATAACGTATAATAGAACACATGAAAACGCATCGCAGTAAACGACGCGTTTAGAGTTGTATTCAGACATTTCTCCCCGGAAAGGATTTCTAAAGTTCTGTAGAAGGTAGATAAACTTTCAAAAGAAAAAAAAAAGAAAAAAAAATCATTTTTTTTTTTAATTGGGAGGGGGGGGGGATAGACACATTAAGTAACCGGAAGGAAGAAGAATGAGAGAAAGAGGTTTCCAGAGCCACTCCATTAATTTACCGCTGCCCACATGATTATATAGAAAAAATCAGTTATTTACGTGAAAACACATGCAGTTTTGAAACTTTCCAGTTAATAATTCATAAATGATTTTCTTTGTTGTTACAGATAGTGCGGCCGTTATCATTTCAACTGAGGAAACTAATGTTTATTTCAGGGAGTGGGCCAGGGGAGACATTCCCCCCGGAGCAATGAGATATCTCCCCGGAAGATTTGAGATTTTGTTTTCAATGGTGAAAAAGTGCAATTTTCTCCCTTCTCAGAACTCTACAGTGCCCCTCCCCCGGGGCCACAGAAAGCCCTCCCAGAGGTGTCTAAATTCAACACTGGTGGAAACCTTAAAACAATTCATTGGGATTTTGTTAGGGCCCCCAATGCTGTTTATCTAATTCGAAACAACTTCTTCTAGGCAAAGTTGATATAATTGTCGGTGATGTATAAATTTGATGATCCTGAAAGAATCCGTGAACGCAAAAATAAACATTTAAAATATCGTACAAGACAGAAATTTTACGAAATTTAAATAAATGTGTTCATTGAATGTGGAAGAAGTAACATTTTTCATACTTTTTTTTATGATATATACAATTTAAACATAAATTTTATTACTCCAGTATTACAGTATACGAGGGCCACACTAACTGCTAAGAGTCCCACTTGACGCTGCACCAGGGCTATAAGGGAGGGTATACGGGAGTATACTCCGTATACCTTCTGGATTTTTTAAAGGAACACTGTATACCCTCTGTTTTTCAAGTAAGCTATAATGTACATATTCTATGCTATACCCCCTGCCTTGAGCATATACCCTCTGTTTAGAGCGCGTATTCCCTGTTATTTTTAGGACTATACCCCTGCGCTGCACTAATCTTGCTTGTTGGGGGAGAGGAGAGTAGACACGTCACACGTCCGTTCCTATATTGCCCCTTACTATATTTGTTTCTGGGGGCACTATCGGGCGCCTAAATGTTGTTGCATAAAATATATATATATATATACATATATAAGATTCTCCAGTAACACCTCTAATCAAGGAGCAGCCAATATTTGCTGAGGCCGCCAGACGTGGGCTCATTGTTGGATGATAAGTCGGCGGGGGGGGGGGGGGCATTCTGCTTAGAAAGCTTTGATCAGGGCCCGACTTAAACAGTGGGGGGGCCCTGGGGCAAACATTATTAGGGGGAGCCCATTATTAGGGGGTTTATGAATAGTTATGAATTTCAGTTTTAGTCACTTCAGTTTAATTTACGAAAAAATAGAAGCCCCCCCCCCTTCTATTTTTTCGTAAATTAAACTGAAGTGACTAAAACTGAAATTCATAACTATTGTATGTGTACATAAATTTCATACCAAGTACTATTCACATCTATATACGCATAATAGCAGAAGGAAGACAACTTTAAGAAATTATAGAATAGAGGTTTTTTCCGATTACAGGAATAGGAGGATAAATGTGAGGCCTTTAGGAGGCACTGGGTACGGAAACATAGGGGGTAGGGGAAAAGGACCTTTAAAATTAAAAAAAAAAAAAAAAAAAAAAAAAAAAAGAATTTTGGTTATTTTTGACCATTTTTATCATTTGACACTCCTTTAACGAAAAACATATCTGCCCTTGGGGGGGGGGGGGGGCAATTGCCCCGCATGCCCCTGCCTGAGTCAGGCTCTGGCTTTGATAATATATGTTTTTTAAGCGCGCCGGCCGCATAGAATGTCCAGAGACATTTTTGCACCCTTTTACAAACACAAGCCTAAAACCAATCCCCTTCAAACATCCGGAAACTGCGTATTTTTTTCTTCTGAATTTTGATTGGTTGCTGAGCGAGCTGGCGTTACAGCTTCCGGTGTAAACAGAGGCCGTTTCGTTTGTTTTGGCGCGTAAACTTCTTATTGAATTAAAGTGGCAGCCATTGTAGCTTCTAGACCTCAAAACATTGTTCTCTCAAACCCTCAAAACCCCTCAAATTAAAGTGGCTGAATTGATCTACACACTGGTTTGGACAATCTTGTGATGAAATCGTTCAAAGACTGAATATAAAGGAGATTTTTGAGTTTCTAGGTAAGTGAATTTCGTTTTTATAAAAATGAGTGTTTTTTATACTAAAGCTTGTTTTGTTTCTTTCATCTGCTTTTGTTTGTTTCTTTAATACGCCTAACGATAATAAAGTATTTAATATGTAAATTAATTTATTTCCTAAAACTCATTATTTAAAAGTTATACATGTAACCAATTTGATTTATTTTTAAGTTGTAATTGATTGCAATGCTTCCATTTGATTCTCATTATATTAACTGTAATAAATGTATAAATGAATTATTTTACAAATGAGAAAGTGTTGCTAGTTTCCATTTTATAGGGATATCTACATGGAACTTTCTTCATGGCTTTTCAATGGCTTCAACAAGTGTACTTATACTCATGTTAACCGTAAAGGAAAAAAAAAAAAAATACTGATTAATTGTTATGAATATAAATTGTAGTTAATTGATTTCCTGTTTCTCTATATTCTAAATGCTTATAGCATTCAATTTTTTTTAATTAATTCCCTCATGTATTTAAAGTTTACTTCCATTATTTCCATAAAAGCCAATTCCCCGAAATGTTAAACAATATTAATATATATATATTTTATATTGAATATTTATATAGAAGTTAAGGGGCTATGCAAGTATAAGATTATCAGCTTTTTGATAATTTTGGATTCCCCCCCCCCTTTCAATATCATATACGTTATCATATCAATCCCTGAAATCCCCCTCCCCCACCCGGTAATGATATCATTATCAAAGTGTAATTTTTTTATTATACTTTTAGAATTTAGTTCTTTTGTTTGAAGTAATACGCAAAACTGGTTAAGTTTATTTTTCACATTCTTTATGGATTCAAATAAAAAGAAGTTAATAAAATATTGCTTTTTTGAAATAACACTTAAAAGAAATAATTATTTAAAAATACTTATAATAGCTTTTTGTTTCATAATGCATTCTACATTAATGAAGTCTTGTTGCATTTACCCCGAACGAAGGAGGGATGGGGGCAGGTAGAAATTTTTATCAACAAAACAAGTGGACATCATTCTTTTTTTTTTTTTTTAGTAAACACAAGCTTTATTTCAAATATATTTCATATATGGTTTTTCAAATATTCGGATATATTCCATATTTTAGGTGGTAGGTGCTGGTTTTGAACCCAATCTTGATCGTCAGCCTAACCATTCGGAGTTTTGTGTGGTTTTCTTCAAACCTTGGATTTCCTTGCATAAATACAGGTAAGGCTCCCTTAGAAAGACCCTCACAGAGGGCACCCCACCCCCTAGGGCCTATATCCCACAGTGTACATAATTAGCCGACATAAATACAAACAAACAAATCCATATTTTAGAAATGAATAGTTTTATTGTAATTTAATGATTTTAATGAAAACTTAGTATTTTCCTAAATCTAAATAAGACTAAATATCAATAACATAGTAGTTTGAACTAAAAACCACATTACAAATAAAAAAAGAAAAATGTAATTGGATTAAAAATGATATCGATATCAAAAGACAAAATCTCCCTACTTCTAGAAATATCATACGATATAATTCAAAAGACTCTCCCCCCCCCTCTCCCCTAAAATGATAACATTATTGCACAGCCCCTAATACATATTATCTAATCAACAATGCTTTTTTTTTATAAATGTCATTACTACATGGTTGGGGTATAGCACCAATCAACTCGCCATTGGCTAGTAGATTTTCTGACTGGTTAGCAGTTTTTTTTAGAAACTTTCTTTGTCTTTCTTTCTTTCTTTCTTTCTTTTTTTTTTTTTTTTTTTTTATTATGTAGAGAATGTGTGTGTACAGAAAGCTGCAAAGCTTGTATTTTATTATAGAGTGATAAAATGCTCCAGATTGGTAAAATATACTAATATCAATTTGGATGAAAATTACGAAAAAGGTGATAATGAAAACTACATTTTATATGGTAACTTACATTCCTTTTTCAATAATGATAGTTACCATAGTAAATAAAACTATCAAAAAACTAGAAATAACATTAAAATTAGGTAATTTTCGTCTAAATTGAACTTTGAATAAGTTTCATTCGCAAACTATGTCAAATTTACATTTTGAATAATTCTTTTGTATGTATTACATTACTAAATTTGCTGAAAATAGTTCAAAATGTAACGTAAGTTATCACGGAATGACCCTAATTTTGTCTTCATTAAAATAAATATAATAAATATTGCAATGTGCATTCTCATAATAGTTATAATAATGATAAATGTACAATAGCTTTAAAATTTTAAATTCTTGTATGAAAAAAACATGCATGAAAGTTTTTTGGGCTTTTTATATTCATTAAAAAAACACTATTTTTAACACTTTTATTCACTTAAAATATACCATTTCTATTTTTAACTACTTTTACAAACAGTATTTTTTAAATCAGAAACTAAATTAGTGAATACCATTATATGAAATTATAGCATTAAATACCAGGAAATTTTCACCCCTGGAAAAATGTAAGCTTAGATGATAAATTTTCATAAAAGTGAAAAAAAGTCAAACTAATAAGCTTTTTCATAAGTGGTAAAAACCATGTAAGGTAAAAAATATGTTTTTCCAAAGATGGTTAAAACCATGATAAATACTGGTAAAACCAGCCCAACCCTGTATTTAATCTTGTCCCATTTTGTCTCCCTTTATATTTTTTGCTAAATAATCGACTCCTCTATCTTTTGCACAATGCATCAGTTCTCTTTAGGGAAAAAATCATGCTTTTTATATTTATTTGTGATTTTATTTGGTATGATAACACTTGTTATGTAATGTTAAAGCTATGGGTAGTTGTTTTTTAATTTTTCGTTTAAATTTTAACTTAAAAAAAAATATTATAAGATGACTAAGGTTAATCTCTAATATGGCTTCCTTATTTTTTTTTAAATTTCGGTGTCAGATTTTTAAATAAAGGTTCTTTCACATTGAGAACTGATTTCGAAAGTGAAAGTGTACCCTTATTTAAAAAAATCTGCAACTAAAATCAAAAAATATGAAATGGCCATATTATAGATCAACTTCAACTATCCTATGAAAAATATCGCTTAAAAATATTCAATATTAAATAGAAAATTCAAAAACAATCTGCCCATAGGTTTAACCCTTTAACATTACTGAGTGAGTGTTTTAAGTGAGTGTGGCATATCCTTAAGGGCCTTCTTCGCTATTGGAAAAACACCCACCTTCTAATGTTAATATTATTGGAGATTTTATTTAAATATTTTGTTTGAAGTTTCATACATTTAAATGATTTTTTTAAAGTAAAAATGAAAACACACATTCAATAATTGTGAATTCTGTAGGAGATTTTTTTTCCCCTTACAATTAAAATAATTTTGTTTTTTGAATAGGTTTTGAACTAAATTAAGTAACTATTTTTTCTCACTACTGGTATGGTGGGTGAATTATTGATTTATTCTTAATTTCAAGAGATACTCCATAAATAAGGTATTTTCATCCATAAGAAGTGATTATCAGTCACAAAGAAAAAAATTAATTTTAGGGCAAAATGTTTAAATTATCTAGTTTAATCATTTTATTCCTATATTGAATTATTCTGTATTTAATAAAATAAATTCAATTATTCTGTATTTATTAAAATAATTGTAACTTTTTTTTCTGTGTTTATACTAATTGCAAAAATAAATAAAACAATGCTGTAGAGAAAATATGTATTAAAAATTTTAACCGATATTTTTATGAATTTCTAAAAATAAGGAAAAAATGATTACAATTTAATATATGCTGAAAATACATTGCTCTATCATTAAACAAAAGTGATGCTATATTAACAGCAATTTTCCTGTTTGATTCAGAGTTTATATTACATATTTGAGTTTTTGAGGACTAAAATCTAATCTTGTCATAAAGTATAGCCATAGTAATAATTTTGCATTTTAAATTTGAAAAACTTTATTAATATTTAAGGCTATTTTAAACCTTGCTGTTAAAGTTTTATTTTAATCTTGTAGTTGCTGAATTGCACATTTCAAATTATTTCTAAATAAAATCTTTATGAAAGTTTTATTTTTCCAGAATAGAATTTTGAGAAAAGAACCTGTTGCTGAAATGGAATTTTTTGAATAGAGCTCTTGTTGATGAAAGACTGAGATCATGAAAGATAAGTAATTTCTTATAATGCAGTCAGAGGTTGTGCATATTTTATAAATTTCTTGTCATTGAATTTTTACATTTTTATAAATACAAAATTTGGAAGTAACAATGCAATTGACGGTATAATGAATGCTTAATTACAATATAGTAAAATATTAAAATAAGAAAATTAAAAAATGATTAAATAATGATAAATAAATGCCAAGTATATAATTAAAATTAATAATATATTGTTAAATATCCACCATATATCTAAACTGAAAATTTCATTCTTTACATCTGTGATATTAAGATTTTAGGGTTGCAAATTTAATAGTCTACTGCATTAAAACTTACTGCATAAAACTTTTATTATGTTTAATAAAAATAATAATAATAAAAATGTATTACGTTGTAAAAAGTGATTGATGTATAATTATAATTGTAACCTTATAATTGTAATTTTTTTTTCTCCAAAAGTAAAAATATTCTCAATTTTAACCCTCCCCCCACCACCACCACACATATATAAGAAAAAAAATTAATTTCAAGCATAAATTAGTTTTCAAGAACTACTTAACTTTCCACTTATCTCTATGAATTTTTTTTTTTTTTATAATATGTTTATTTGGTGCACTTTCTAAAAAAAATTGTTGAGTATGTCACCTTAAATTTTGTTAAAATCTGGTGTTAAACCAAAAAAACTGGTTTTGAGAAAGGTTTAAAAAAAAGGGGGGGGGGTATCAACTTTGATTCAGAGTTCTGTTTTTGTAAAATTGTTAATTTTTTCTTTTACTTGTGAAAATTCTAGTCATAGTTTTGTGAAATTTTTATCTATATATTCAGATCCAAAAATTGATTCATAATAAAATTCAGTAATATATTCTTTGGCGAGTTTAACTGTTTATTTACAGGCCAGCTTTTATTTTTAAATTATTAAATTTATAAAAAGATCAATATGAAGGTGAAAAAGTTTTGTGAAGGGTCCTTTAAAGGATCTAATACTTTCTTAAACATATTCCTCTGCAGCCTAATTCTCTTATTTTATCCCTATCAAGCTGTCACAATTCTCTGATAAGTATTATTTATTTGAAAAATTTCAAAGAAGGAAGTGGAGAGGGGATTTACATTTTTTTAAAATCGTAGAGATTTCTTACATGTCATTTTAGATGTCGTTTTTCGATTGAGTCTTTTGGTAAATATTAAAAAAACTTGAGAAAACTCATATTTTTAATTTTTTATTCCTACAAAAGAAAAAATACTGTAGTACAGTAGACTCCTTCAAATCCGCACAGCTCGGTACCAGAGGTTGCGCAGATTTTAGAATTTTGCGGATTCCTGGTCATTGCTTTGTTTACATTTTTTAAGGGTGTATTTAGATTCAAACTGCTTGTTTTCCGATTTATTTTTGAATTCACTTTTGCTCTCAAACACATGAAACTCGCAGATTCTCTTATTTAGAAAGTGCACAAGGTGCCGTAAAGGTCAATTCTTTGATAAGTGTACAAAATATCGCAAAAAAAAGCAATCAAAAATGGCAATTTGAACCGATTTTTCCGAAGTGGGAGATAAGGGAATGAAAAAAAGGGTCTTCCAGAGAAGTTAATTGCTTATAAATCAAATTCTAATGAATTGAGCATAAAAAGACTTTACTCGGCACCTCATACGTCCCTTCAAGAATCCCCTCAGCAAGTTTCATGATTCTACTTTTAAAAATGTCTGAAATTGTATCGGAAAATTTCCAGCTGCTGAAGGTGGAAAAGCATTTTTTCGAATACACCTTTAAACCTCAATTTGAACCCAATGACTAATGCAACCAAAACTATAATGAATGCTTATAGTAATTTAATAAAACATTAAAATAAATAATAAACTAAAATAGTAAAAATTTAGATATTTTTTTAATTATTAAATTTAAAAGCAAAGGTAGACTTAAATAATAATGAATAATGTATTATATTCATTATAAAGATGAAATGTATTTTTCCTAAATTATTCAGTGTAATTTACCTCATAAAAGTACATTGCTAATTTACGTGAAAATTATAAAATAAGGAAGTTTTGTTCCAGGTTTAGCCAGACTTAATAACCAAAAAAGCTTGATTAATATTTAAATATATATGGTAAGAAAACTGATTACCAATGATGTCAGCAATATTCTGAATTTTTTCAGAAATAAATTAACTTATTCATGAAAAAACATGAATTCAGTAATGTTAACAAAAATTACAAATTAAAAAATATATGAAATTGATATAAAATTAATAAAGTCAAATTTCCTTCCTGTATCAAAACTGAATGTTTCATTGTTTACATCCATAAATTATGAGCAGATTTTAGGGTTGCATATTTGAGGGAGTCTACTGTATATAGTTGATACTCCATTTTTTTAATAATATATAAAAATGTGTTCATAACATATTATGTATTTTTGCAGTTGAGCTGTATTTAATATTTCAATTTTATTTATATCCAGATTGTCTAAATTAAAGGAAAGAGTTTATTATTCAGACAGGTGCAGATAGGAAATGTCTCCTTTATCAATTTCTGATTTTCATTTCATCTGTTGCTATAAGTTATACCCTCTCAATAATAAAAACGAGAATTTTTGAATGTAAAACGAAAGGATGTATTCTAATCCAAACTGTTTGTTTTCCGATTTATTTTTAAATTCATTTTTGCTCTCAAACTCATCAAACCTGTAAATTATCTTTTTTAAAAACTACGTCAGTTGCCTTGTTTATTGATCTTTTTTATAAGTGCAGAAAATACTATCAAAGTTGGCGTTTTGAATCAGATTTTCCAAAATGGAAGATCTGGGAACAAAAAAAAAAGGGATCATACATAGATAATAATTTTTTTAAATTCAAATTCTAATGAGCTGTGTGAAAAATGAAATCACACTATCTCTTATACATGTATTCAAGAATCATCTCAAGTTCCATGCTGTATGTTTAAAAATGAGTCTAAAAATGTCTCAACATTTTCAAGCTGTTGATGGTGGAAAAATATTTTTTCAAATACACCCTTAATGAACATGTATTGCATCATTTGCACAAAGTTAATAATTCTGGAAGTGTGATTTAATCAGCATATTATAAAACTATATTTAAAATGCTAGCTAAAAGCTTTACTTAGATATTTTAAAAGTACATCTTAATTACATTGCTTCACAGATATATTAAAACACCAGATATATACAAATAAACAGGGATGTAGTGGAGGGTATACTGAAGTATACACCGTGTATCTTCTGGATTTTTAAAGAAAGCTCCGTATACCCTCTTTCTCAATGAAACATTAACATATGTTCTATTTATTAACATTCATAATGATAGCGACCTTCTGCCTTTACCGTATACTCTCTGCTTTTTTTTTACGACTACAACACTGCAAATAAAATGTCTTTTTCTGGAAAAAAAAAAAAAAAATCAAATTTAGAAAAAAATTGCAAGATCAAAGTGGGGAGGGCGGATAAAATTTTGGTACAATTTATAGTTTTGTTTTTTAATTAAAATATTACTTAGAAATGCACATAAATAAATAAAAAAAATTAAGTACCAACTCCTTTCATATTTAATTAAAAATAATAATAAAATAAAAAACCTTAACTGTGTTGTTTTCAAGAACTGATGAACTTTTACTAATTTATTAGCTTTTATAGTTCCTAAGTTATTTTTAAGATGAGAGCATACTAAACCCAGGGGCCTCGCTAAAGGGGGGGGACAGGGGGGAGCCTCCCCCCCAAACATTCGCAAATGTTGTTACACATGGCAAATTTAATCAAAATTTTAATAAAAATTGTAGTACATTTTCTATTTTTGATAGAATTTGCAAAAGTTACAACTCTAATTGGAAATATTATTAAACTTTTTACAAATAAGAACTGTATTACATTTTCTAAGTGTGGTAATTTGGCAAAATTATAAAACGAGTTGGCAAATATGAAAATTTGACTTGGCAATTTAAGGTCTTCTCCCCCACCAATAAAAAGTCTTAGCGATGGCCCTGACTAAACCACACATGAAAAATAAATCTAATAAGCTAAGCCAGCTATTAGCATGCATATTGTACAGTCGTGGAAAATTCCTCCCTCCCCCTCCTTATTAGCTTCTCAACAAATTATTGTAAAAATAAAATAAGGAAAAAAGCTACTGGTACTGAACGAGGCGAAATATAATTTACTTTTAAATGGTGTATATAAATTTTGCTTAGGAAGCCATCTACATATTAAAACAAACTTAAACTATTCTTTTCATTGTCAAGTAATTCATATAAAACTACTAGGAAAATTATAAAAATTAATAATAAAGGTGACATTTTTTTCGTTATTTTTTTTATAAACCAAAAACTTCAAAGGTTGTCTATTACTGGCACATCTACCCTACATAAGTTTATATGTGTGTGCACATAAATTTTATTTGGAGAATATTTTTAGTTGCTGTCTTTCATTCATATACTTATGGACTATACTCTCCTCAAATAATGAATCCTTCCTAATTTTTCTTTCAACATTGTTGATTCTGCGACTTAATCTTTCTGTTCTGACATGTAAGAATGTTTTAATGTGTTACATTTTGTCATTGTTCAATTTAAATATGAATATGATTCTTTAGAATGTGTAGTATATGTAGAGCCTATGTAATATAAAATTTGAAAACACATTTTTGAAGCATAATTTATATATTAAAAATAAATTAATCCAAATTTAATATGAATTAGCTGTAAATTAAAAAAATAACTAAAATAGAAAAATAAAGCTGGCTTTTTTTAAGTGATTAAAACAAACAATCAAAGAAAAACTGCTGATTTCAGAACAAATTTGTTTATTATGGGGACATAAATTCCTCAATAAAATTCACTTGAAGAATGGTTATTTCAGAAAACATCTCCTCACATGAATTTTGAGAGAAAGAGTTTCAAAATGTTGTTGATGTTGAATGTAAGAAAGGGTTAAAGTAAAATAAATTCTTTGTATTTTAACAAAAATAACTTATTCTCTGGGTACTTGATAATCAATGTGTATTTTAGAATAAAGGATAAAATGGAACTTCATAACTTTCTATGCTTAAAAGAAATTTTGCAAATTTACAAAGTACATTTAATGGAACTTGGTACAAATATATTCTAACTATAACTTATGCTGCTTATAAATTCATGTTCGAATAAAGCATAGTCATAATAGATCATAAAAATGCTAAATTTTCAATGTAGCAATAGCTTTTAAAAGTAAATATAATTTTAAAAAAGTTTTTAAAATTTCTTTTTAAATTTTTATATTTGAAAATAATTTTTTATCCTTTATTCAGATTTTTTTCTATAAATCTAAGTATCATATTTTTGACCAGTCCATTAGATCAGCAAGGGTGGGGGGAGAGGGATACAGAATGCACATGTGAGAAAACATGTTTTTAAATTCATATTTTTTTTTCTTTATTTATTTTTAAGTTGCACATATCAAAAATCAGAAATGTGGCTATCACGCACATGATCTAAAAATAGCTTTATATATAATATATATATAAATATCATAGTTTAGACAATTTGATTAGTTATTGTGAAAGCTTTAGCACTTTGATAATTATAAATGAATATATATATATAATATGTATGTAATTAGTTATATATGTAACTATATATATTTACCTATGACTAAAAAAAAAAACAAATTATGAATTGAGAAAAATAAGTTTAGACACTGTATTTACAAGAGCATTGAATGGGAAGGGTTAGGGAAATTAAGTATATATCTATTATTTATCAAATCATTCTGAAATATGGGAAGAAAGTTCTACGAATACTAAAGCACACTAAAAATAAAAAATAAAAACACACACATTTTAAAATTATTATTAAGTTATGCTATTATAATTTAGATGTAGTAAAAGTTGTTTTATTAGAAGTATCCAAGGTGTTTGATTGGCATACTACAAGAGTAAGAGATGTATCAAATTATTAAAGAATCCTTACAAATTAATAATAAACATTAATTTGTTTTTTATAACTTTAAAATTTTATATGTAAATATATATAATAAAAAGATATTTTCTTTATCAGAAAAAAAGGTGTGCATTCAGTCTAAAATTTGGCGAATATTCGGTATTTGGCCGAATCACTATTTGTCCCATTCCTATATTATTTCTAAAATACACTTTTTTTTTCTTGCTCGAAATTTTACCAAAGTTCTTTTATTTAAATCAGCTCATTTTTGATCATGGTTTAAACTAACTATATATGTATATAAAAAAATTTGAATTTAGTTCCTAGATATTTTGTAATAAATATTATGTTATGCCACAAACACATTGTAAATTTAAAAAGTGGGAAAGTCTGAGAGCTCAAAATGCTGCTTTTAATTTTACTTGAAACAAATATATTTAAAAATAATCTCAGCTGAAAAACATTAAATGATTAATTCATATAGTTACCTATTGGAACATATCTAAATCTTATGGTTAAAATTTCCTTACAAAAACATACTTTTTTGAATGCATATGGCAGAATAAATAAATATAGGTCATTCAAACCTATTTTGATTCATATTTCTGTAGAGACATCATTATGTCCTTGTGAACATTGTTTAATTCTCATTTTAGTTTATGAAAAATTTGGAAAATAAAATAAGGAATTATGATTAGAATGTTAAGTATGTTTATATGATTTTAAAATGTTATTTTAATACTTATAAAAGTCAGCCTATTAAAAACAATTTTATAAATGTTTGTAAATACAAATCTGGTGAATATGTGAAATATGTCTGGTAAATTTAATTCAGATTCACTCTAAACTTTGTAATCGTTAGAAACTCAATGCTGCAAAGTTGGTGTTTATTTTTGATTATTTTAATAACAAATATAATTTTTTTTTCACTTCCATTGAAATTTATAATATATAGAACGGCAGCTCACACAGTCATTTATTTGAGTTCATGGTTGAAATTCCAGGATTAGTTAAAATTCGATTTGTATATTAAAATACTGTAGATCTGCCAAATCCTATTTTAGGGGAAAACACCTGAAAACATGATTTTGAGGTTGACTTATAGATTTACCATTGTGTTTTCTTGTTACCAGATTTCCATGTTTTCTACATTTGGATACAAGAAAACATAGTGCTAAACCTATGACTAAATTGCTAAAATTGGATTTCATTGTGTTTCTTCCAACTGAATTTTTCTAAGCTTTATGAATTATTAAATTATTTTATAAACATTGTTTTACTTTAAAATTACATTTAGAATTAAAAAAAAATCATTTTAAATTATATGTATATTTGTGATTTTTTTTTAAAAATAAACTATTTCTATTATACATATTTTTAAAAAATATGTATAATAGAAAGGAAATAAAAATGAATAAAAATAATGAATTTAATGTCTTTTAACTTTACTTGCACATTTGCTTAAGATGCTGTTTACCTAAATTAGTTATTTTTTATAATATTTGTTAATAATATTTATTTATAAATGTTCATGTGCAAGTGTATTATTCCAATAACTGTCACACATAGTTTTTGTTTGTGTCTGTGTGTGTTTGTTGTCTTTTTCACAGATTTCTAAATTTTAAGAACATTTAAAAAAATTCACTAAGGGCATGGAGTATTTGAAATCTTTATTTTCTAATTGTTTTTTTACATAGTTTTTTTTTTATGTAAACAATATCACTTTCTCACTCCTTTTTTTTTTTTAATCATAAGCATTTAAAGAATTGTTTTCATAACTTATAATTATGAAATGTTTTATACATTTTTAAATAATTTAATAAAATATACTTTCAAACATCCTCACAGAAAATTAGAATTTTTACTTTCTGCTTGATTTGTGTGTGTGAATATTGAATTATTATGCGTAGATTTGTAATTTTAGAAACATCAGAACTTCTTTCAAAGTCAAGAATTTTAATCTGTTGATTTAAATCAACGATTAAATCTGCTTAAAAACTTCTTTCAAAATGAATTATGGGTATGGAATGTTTGACTTATTAATTTGGTTGCTTTAGCATACAGTTGAATCTGTCATTTTGAAAAGTGGATCCCTTTTGACTAATTCAATTGATATAAAGTTTTTTGTTTTTATTTGGGAAAAAATGTGTATCTGTGTGTGTGTAGACCATTGTTTTTCTTCACCTTATTTTTTTTTTTATGTTTGTTTTAAAAATGTTTTAAAATGTCTTTAAAACATTTTCTCACCTTACATAAATTTAAAATTTTATTTGTGCTTAAGTTATTTGATAAAATATATTTTCATACATACATGCAAGCATGAATTTGCAATGGAAAGTGACATCTTTAATTTTTGTTATAACTTGATTTTTGTGTAAATTATTATGGGATTTAAGCATAGATTTTTAATTGTAAAAACATTTAAACTTTTTTTGAAAAAAAAAAAAAGTAGTCAAGGGATATCAGTTTATTTTAAGTCAAAATATATATATATTCCTTTTTACAGAGTTTATACCTTGGAAAATATTGATTTTGAAATATTGAAGCTTATTGTTTGCATAATGTGGTGCTTGTGATTTCAATAACATGTATGATTTGGTTATTTTTTATGAAAAAAATTCATTTATTTTGTTTATGGTATTTCTGCATGTTTAATTATAATTTTGTCTTCCAAATAACATTTTTAGATCTTAAAATTGTCTTTTTTCTGTTTTTAAAATAGGTGGAGTAATTAACCAGTTACTTGGAGAGATTCAATTTTACCTGTGTTAAGATTTTTGATTATATCAAGCTTAAACTTTTTACATCAATGATGATGTAAATCATGTGTTATTTTTTAAAAAATCAATATTTTCAAACTTTGTAAAAAAAAAAAAAAAAAAAAAAAAAAAAAAAAAAAAAAAAAAAAAAAAACATCAAGATAACTGAAGAGTGTAAAATACTTTGATGAATCTGATGTTTAATATTTATATGTATCTCTGTACTTTTAAAGCAGAAATTATGTTCAATAAATAGTTTACAGTAATGCAAATAGACCTAATTATTACTTTATTGTGTCTCTGTCCATACCTTATTTTATCTGTAAGCCTAGCAGAATGAGTATTTTAGGATAAGGCGCAAAAGTAGCTACATGCACACAATACTTTTGATTAAGGCTACAGACACACTTGTAGTTTCTTGGTGTATACAAGCAAAAAGTTGAAAACTGGATTCTGTGCAAATAGGAGAAGAACGAGGCTTATTTCAATGTTATAGTACAGATTCTATTACTTTGTCAAGCTTTCATGCCGATTGTGTGGCCACACTTGCTTCAAATAAATTGTTGAAGCTAAATGCTCTTTTTTGTCTACTAAGCTTATTTTTTTATTAATTGGCACAAAAGAAAAACTGTGAAACTTGATATGATTAATTAGTCAAAGTTCTAACTTCAGCAATGAAAATATGCAAATATGGTTATAGTATCTATGCAGATGTAGATCAAAGAGAATATACAACTCAGAAACCACAAGTGTGCCCTTAATTTTAAATACAGTAATAAGGAAAAATCTCGTTATTGAAATTTTATTTTGAATTAATTTATTTAAAATGTGTATTAGCATAACAGCATATTGTTTTAAGAATATTTGATTAGTTCATAACAAAAAGTTAAAATGTAATTAAATAGGGAGATTAATAAATGATTCACAGTTTGTGTGTATGAGTATAAAGTTAATGTTTAATATCACATGTAAATTTCAATATTGTATCAATATCAAAGGTAAGATTGTTCTTAAATCAACAGGGGATGCTTTCTGATACATTTCTGTACTCTTTTCTGTTTTAAATGCATGATTAACTATTATGTTTTATTCAGAAATTGGGTAATTAAATCTTTCCATATTTTGGTAAATGCAGATTTTTCTGAAAATACAGTAGAAGTGGGTATCTTCAAACATTTCTGACATGCCAACGTAAGAAAGGGGTCATTGTATGACTTAATTGTTTATGTTCAATAAGTAATTTATTTTAAAAAATGGAAAATTATTATTCTAAACCATTTCAGTACTCATGTTTACCAATTTTATGCCTATGTGTTTAAATATGTCTATGAAAATTTCGCATCATTTAGCAGGGAATTTGGGGATCAAATTAAAAAGTTTTAAAGTTTGAAATGGATTCTGTTTGATACAAAGTTTTACACTTTAAGTAACCATTATATTAATAAACTTAATGTAAAAGAACATGAATTGTGGATCACTGTATTCATTTGATTTCTATCCCCCCACCATCCCTATAAATTTGCATTATTACAATTTTATTTATATGCTTTCTGCAGATTAAATAATATATGCCTCTCTCAGGAGAAAATGCTTGTATAATTTAACTCTGACTTGATATTGAAGTATAGATAAAAACAAAATTACATGAATAAGTCTTTTTTTTTTTTTTTTTTTTTTTTTTTCTCTTTGAAGCAAAATTTGTGTACGAAGTTGGAAAAAGGTATATGTGGAAAAACAAAATATCAATAGATATAAATAAATAAGTGGTGAGCAGTACATATAATGATCATATCCTTTAAAAAATATTCATTTTAATAAACCTCTTTTTTTTTTTTTTTTTTTTTTTTATGGATTAGAAATGCAAAACTTCCAAAAAAAGGGGGGGGGAAGGAAAGTCACCAGAAAAAGAGAATTTTATCAAAGTTACTACTATTAATGCTTTGCATGGATTCAAGGAACTGGATCAAAAAAAATAAAATAATAATAATAATTTTGAGACAAAAACTGAAATTTTTTAAATACAGAAATGTGTAAAATAAAAATATTTATGCGAAAAAGCAGACCTTTTTAAAATACAGAAGCATGAAAACTGAAGGAAATCTTTATGCGAGAAAACGGAACTTTTTAAATGCAGAAGTATGTAAAAAGAAGGAAAACTGTATGCTGAAAAACGGAACATTTAAATACAGAAATGTGTAAAATGAAGGAGATATTTATGCGAAAAAACGGAGCTTTTAAAATACAGTATTATGTAAAATGAAGGAAAACTTCGTGAAAAAAAACGGAACTTTTAAATATAGAATTACGTAAAATGAAGGAAAATTTTATGCAAAAAAACGGAACTTTTAAATATAGAATTATGTAAAATGAAGGAAAATTTTATGCAAAAAAACGGAACTTTTAAATTTAGAATTATGTAAAATGAAGGAAAACTTTATACAAAAAAACGGAACTTTTTAAATACAGAATTATATAAAATGAAGGAAAACTTTATGCAACAAAACGGAACTTTTTAAATATGGAAGAATGTAAAATGAAGGAAAATTTTTGCGAAAAAACGGAAATTAAAAAACGGAAGTCTTAGAAATCACGGAAGATTTCCTGGAATTTACGGAAAAAAAAATTCCGTTAAATAACGGAAATAGTACTGGCGTCTAGATTACCAGAAGTATTTCCGTTTTTTAACGGGAAAATTTTTTACAGTGTATATATATATATATATATATATATATATATATATATATATATATATATATATATATATATATATATATATATATATATATATATATATATATATATATATATATATTTAAAGTATAGAGCAAACGTCAATTTGGCATTTCTTTCTAAAAAACTATGTATATAACTTCTCAGATTATTTGTCTGTATGTAAATTACCGAAAATTACTAGACCATCGAATACAGATAAATATTTCACTACCTGGCAAAGTTTATTTAAAAATCTTTGCAAGTATATGCCAGCAAAAGGGGTTAGTTTTAGTAACTATAATTCTAGATTATTAAACCATTCCAGAAATCAAAGAGTGATTTGTCACTACTGAAACGATTTATTATCGTTTCGTCACTTAGAAAACAAAAGACAAGATATTTTAGATCATTTCGTCTATTCATCTTAGCTGTTTGTGCTATTCGTATTTGCGAAATCCATAGTTCTAGTTAAGGGATTCACAAAATGGTTAACTATCCATTCTAGATGAAGGCGGTGTTTGTTTTCTCAGTGCAGCAGACGTGTACAATTTGTATTGGTGAGGAGTCATATATTTTTGTGATATGTTTTCATTAGAAAATTAAACTAACAGTACACAAATACTGACTGCTTATTTTTACTACGATTGCAAAAATTTGGTATATTTTCAACACGCCTGTTCCTTATTCTAATCTTGAGATATTCTTAGCAAAATAAAAATAAAAGTAATGATTTTTTTCATTTGTTTATCTCATAATTATTTTCTCTCAATATTTTAATATTCAATTGTTTATATATGCTGATTTTTTTTCTGTTTTAATGGCTCTAGTGTTGCAATTAAAATCTATAACTAGAACTAAAGATACTTTGTAAAGTCCGACTTCAAATATCTTAAACAAAAGAAAAACACATGAAATTGAAACGAGAAATTTTAAATGAAAAAGATATTGTATTAACATATTATTATAAAATTTAAGAGATTTTTGTACAGAGAGTTTTTGATTAGCTCGTGTGGGAAATGGATATAATTTTTTTATTTAAATATTTTATTTTATGGATGCTATTAATACATTGATTACTTATTGCAGTAAAGTTATTCTTACAATAAAATTGCTATAGAATAAAAGCTTTCTGTTTTTTTTTTTTCCAACAGAATGAAGTACAAGACATTATGTAAAACAAAGATTAAATTTAAGATGATGTTATCGCAGACAATGGATCAATATCTCATTCTAAGGCTTTTTTTTTTTTGGAAATTTCTTAAATACCGTAAAATTTGACAAGGGTAAATAAAAACTTGTTCCAAACTATTTAAGTTTCAGGGCATTTCCATGCGAACTTGTTTGTCTGTTACATACTACGAATTTTGGCTACCAGTACTTTAAAGCGAGAAAATGTGACTTAGTTTATCGAAGATATATCATCAATTGAATAAGGCGAAGCAAACTTTCCGAAAATAACGGTGGCCAACAAGCATAGTGATTATTAGTTGCGTAACAGACAAACAAATCCGCATGGAAATGCCCTGATGTTAAAAATATTCTAATTTACGTAGAATTTACACGAATTACAATTGACCGCTGTCGGATAATAATAAATGGAATCAAATCAATTTTAAAACCTCAGCCACAAAATAACTCAAGTTTAGCCGAAATCCACTCATCTAACGATTTGAAAGTCTTCTCGTGTGGAGTAGAACCAATTCGAGTGAACGAGTTGTTTTTAGGCAATTTAAATCAAGGTGAGTAATTGAAATATGCAATTTAAATGAAGATGAGTAAAATGTTTAAAAACTATTCATTTACGATCCAATAAATTACTGCTCTTTCCTGAGAAGCCAAATCCGCTCTTTCAATTTAAGAGTAAGATTACTAACCTGAAAATATTCATAAAATTAAAGGAATCGTAATAAAATAATATAATTACAAGGTTCGCACACTCCTTATATTTTTTAAGGACTCTGGTACCACTATTAATGATAAGAATAGTAATACTTAATTTTTAAGAACCAGGATTTACAACCACCACTTTTATTCTCAAATTTCGCAATATTTTGCTGCAGTGAAATACATTTAAAATATTATTAAAATTTAGTGGTATAATTGTGTGAACCTTGTAATTACTTTTCAAGTTCCTGAGTATTTTTTCATTCGAGGTAATGCTATCGCATGTCAAGTTTTTTTGTTCCTGAAAACGAGCAAAAACTTTATTGCTTTTCATTTTTATATCCCATCTTAAATAAAAAATTTAGGCATGATAATTTTCTGCGTTTTTCCGCGTTTCTTCCCACCAGTATAATCTTAGAGAAAATGTTATTTTACTCAATAGAAAAATGCTGCGATTTAACAGAACACTATTTTTTCTAATATTATACTGGCATGAAAAAACGCGGAACATTCTCATCCCTAAAAGTTGCGAACTTTAACCCTTTCCGGTATAGTTAATACTACAGAAATTTTCTTCAGTTGAGAATACTTTTTAAAATAAAATGAACTCCAATTACGCTAATACGAAAATACTCTAATTAAATAAGGTAAATTTTATTAACTTTTATTATTGGTCCTGAAAGCAAATTTTGCAACGAAAAATGATGCAGCGTCAGACTCGGCCTTGAACCGCAAACTGTTATAGGATTCTCAAAACTCAATTGTTTTGTAAGTTTATGGTGGCTTTAAAGATAACAATTGCACTGGTAACATTATTTACAAATAAAAAAATGGTACCTTAAACAATTTCCTAAATCAACTATTTTTTTTTTTTTTTTTTTTTTTTTTTTTTTTTAAATACATAAAATTTTCTGGCAGTATTCTTTCAAGCATTTATGTATACATATACATATATTAAGGTTATCATTTTTATTTTATTAAGAATAATAAATGAATAATAACTAGTTAATAGTTAGAATAGTTGCATCAAATATATAAAGAGCTCATACTCCTAAAAATATTACTAAAGTAATAAAACTACATATCATTGTTTGCAATAAAATATTAAAAGCTTTTCCGTAATGAAAATAAATCGTGTCTACATTTCATCTTGATTGGACCACACCCAACACATTTTTATTTATTACTTTTTATTACCATTTTATGGTTTGAGGCGAAGGTTTATTTGTATACTCATGTATATTATGAAATGTACCATTTTTGGAGGTCACCTCATAATATTGAATTGCTTTTAGTTAGAATAAATATTTTACGTAAGATTAAAATAATCTGCATAAAAAATTGTAGTAACATACATAATTACTATCGTATAATTATATTCTCTTTCGCGATATTCAAGCATTTTTGTCTCATAATGCATAAAAACATACAATTATTTGCTTTTGTAAATAAATATAAAGATATACTTCATTGCGACATAAATGTGCTAATTCCGATTTTTTTAATATATTACTATTAGTAGAGTTTAACCCTTAAGCATAGTTCCTATCACTATGACAGAGGAGCTATCGTTCTGTAATTCTCGTGCATGTGACATCGTTACGCTAAAGATTTACAAGTGTTACATTACCGAAAAAAACTTATGAAACTTGAAAACTTTAACTGGCATTTCAGGGTTCCTAAATGGTCCGCGAACTGCACATCAATATTTTTTAACAGAAAATTTCATGAAGGTTTCTACAGAATTTGTACTAGAATTAGCTTCCAAGGCTAGTTTCTCGGCAATTTGCAAGAAAAATCTAAAAAGAAAATTTCTCTAAGAAAATTCTGATGTTCAGTTGGCGGACCATTTGGGAGCCCTGGCATTTAGGGGAGAGTGGGGATACTTGAGCCACCCCTATTATCACTACAGTTGATTAATTTTTCTTTCTAAAACTGCCAATATGATAACATACCGGGTGATCCAGAAGTTTCGGGAGTTTTGAAAAGTTAATAATTAGGAAACTATGTACAATACAAAGCTCCGGTTTTCAGATATATGCTCAGAAACATGTGGGATTTTTGTTTAGAATGAATTTTTTTAAATATATATAGTTACCATTTTTAGCAACAGGTGGCGCTGTTGTATAAGACTGAATGTACCTACACCATGCGTTATATAGACACATGAGTTCATTGCGAAACTTCTTTTCTATGCTATTGATGAGATCTCGTTTTAAGAGTGGTTTATGTTCAAACATTTTTTGTAAGGTAAATGAAATTGCATTGTAAGGGAAATTTGATACAAAATTTCATGAGCAACTGCAATGTTTGGACATTCTCTAGACTATGTTTAGACACATCTTTGCATGTCGCGTTGTTTTCATATCGTACAATACGTCAAGTTAAAACTGCAAAAGAATCGATGGCCATTGCAAATGTGAAATGCTGTGGTAAGCAAGGTTTGAGAAAAAGGCTCATTGGAGGATCGTAATGGAAACAAGAGATCCCAAATGTCTGTTACAATCGTAAATTAGGTAAGATTCTATGCCAATACTCTGTAGAAATCACCAGTTCATGGTGAGTGCAGTAAACTTGTGATATCACGATAAACTGAAATCTCTTCTGGAATTTCTTTCTGCTCTGAGGATACTGTGCACGCTGTTTTGCATCGGCTCACGGCGGTACTTATAAGCCATGAACGCCATGATTAAACTTTGTAACCCTTGGACACTAATTCGTTCTTTTAAATGAGCTGTATCATACTATAAAAACAATACTATCAATTTTAGCGCCACCTGCTGTCAAAAAGTGCAACTAACATAATATGTTTTTTTCATCGAAAAAACAAATCCCACAATTTTCTCAGCATTTCTGTGAAAACCGCATACTTCTATTGTTTATGGTTTTCTAATTATTAGCATTTCAAAAGTCCCGGGACTTCTGGATCACCCGGTATTTATAGTTCTGAACATGTAAAAAAGAAATCACACATCTTGGTACCATTTTGAAAGTATAGTGATTAATAGTTGTCTTTTCCCTATCTGAAAAAAATATTTGGGTGCATGGTTTTTTTGTTTTTTTGTAATCAAAGTTTTGTTTAAAGTTTCAACTATATACATACATTCAATAAGCATAATTTCAATTGTATTTTGAGTCTAAAATAGTTCTAATTGCTGCATGCTTTATTTAGTAAAACTCTGGGAAACAAAAATAGTGATAGTGGGGATACTTGAGCCAATGAGAGTGGGGATACTTGAGCCAATGAGAGTGGGGATACTTGAGCCATGTCTTAACCATCCTCACTAGAAATTAAACATGGGTGAAACAAACAAAAAATAAAATTCCATCCTTATATTCACTAATAGATATTTTTCTGGAGAAAAGGGAGAATAATTTTTCATTTTATTTTTTTTTCTTAAAAAAATAAAGACCTAAAAATGTTTAAAAATGCATATTTTTTAAATGAAAATGTCTATTTTATTTTTCGATTTGTTCGATTTGACAAACGACCAAAATTCGAACAAAATAGTCTGTCTAGATAAATGTAAACATAGTTTTCAATTTAATTTTCATTAAATGAAAATAACTTTTTAAAACGGTTTTACAGGCTATAATCTCTAATACTTTAATTAGTTAGGTCCAACATAATAAAATATTTATTTTTTAATATAACATATTAAGATTAGTATTTTATATTGAAATCGTAACCTCTGTTGCTGTAACTTTTTTTTTTAACTAAGAAAATTGAAGAAAAATTGGTAAAAAGAGCGCACAAAAACAAGAAAAGCAACAAAAATCCCAGTTCAAACTTACCTACATGGAGCCAAAGAGGAAGACAAAATCTTTTCCTGTGAAATCAAAAAAGTGTTTGAAATAGTAGAATGATACATCTGGCTTAAATTCCGACAGCTACTAAACTAAAAGCATGAGTTCGACAATATCATTAGAGGAAAATTCTGTCAATGATGGTGATGATGTGAAAGAAAACCTTCTATTGATGGTTGGTTACTAATAAAATATGCCAGAAAGAAAACTGTAAAAATATTTGTTGGATAAGTGCTTAATATTTTGAAAATGAAATTTGCAAGAAGAATTGCAGATTCCAAATTTAAATGGCTCTGAACTGAGGATGTTTCTACCGTCGTTATAACTGAGGTTCAAATTATCCTTCGACAACCAGTTTTAACGACAAAAAATGATCGTATTACTAGCTTTGTTTTCTTAATTGGTTTTGAAACACTTTACGTTTCATAATTTATCATTCTGTAAAATATTTGTGCAAAAATAAAGCGAAAAAAAAATACTTTTGTAGGTATTTTTCCGTAGTGGCTCAAGTATCCCTTCACTATGGCTCAAGTATCCCCGCCATGGGGATACTTGAGCCATGATGTAAAACAAAAAATAAACATTTATTATGCATAGAAAAATAGTTCAAAATTTATTGAAAGTGGTTTTTAGTTGAAGGAAAAATATCAAATTTTCATTTTCAATATTTTATTTTATTCTAAAAAAATATAAAAAATTAAAAAAAAATAAAATTCAAAAAATGGCTCAAGTATCCCCATCTTCCCCTATATATAATATCTTTAACACTAGAACCGCCGGCTATTTTATAAAAGTTTTATAAAAAGTGTTTGACACCAGAATTTGTATTTAATACTATTAAACATATATAATTAGCTTATTTTTTTTTTTGTACTGCACATACTTAACAAATTTCATGGAAAAATTTCTGGTTCGAATCGGCCGTTTTTAAATTTGGCAGGGGTCATAATGACCCCTAATGGCGGTTCTAGTGTTGGCTTATACCATCTAGATTTGCTGATGAACAAGTATTTTAGATGATATTGGAAGACTGTGATTTTTAAGTAAAGTTTATGAAGATTCAGATAATGATTTGAAACACCAGTGATAGAGCAGTACTGCTACTTGGGCATGTATGACACTTATTTGTAGGCTGTAAGACAAACATTAAGGTGCGAAATTTCCGCATGATTGTTTTTCTCCAAATGTGAATGTAATCTTTATAAACTTCTTATTTCGTTTCAGACAATCAACTTATTTTATATTTTGTGCAAAACCCTTATAATTATTCATCTTCTGCTATAAAAAGGCCTTTTTTTAATGTTTTCATTAATAAAAAATTCACAAAATGAAGATATTGTTAAATATATCAAAATTTTCTTATCGGCTATTTCTCAACTGATAGATTCTATCACTAAATTTTTTGCATGCAATAGTGTGGGATGTAAGCTAATATATAACTTCTTAATTTATATTTTATGCAAATTCTCCTTTTAGATTGTAATATATTACAATCTTTATACAAATCACATTAATCATGTTTTTCATCCCACTTAAGAATTTTTCGAACTCGTGGAAAAACGTATAATTGCACCCTTTCAAAAAAATTGAAATATTTTAAATTAAAGTATGTGATGAAAATTTTTACAGAAATTTTAATTTAAGGAATTAAATACAACATTGTGATTATATATGCGTTAATAGTAATGGGAAGTAGGATTTTACAAAACTTCATCACACACATTAAAATAACATCCATGATGCAGTGTTTTTATGCATACGTATATGTCAGTTTTTTTGGCAACGTCCACTATAATTTTTTGTAGACTGTTTGTTCTTTAGGGAAGTCATAAAATGGGATAATTACGTCTCAAAAATTTTCAAATAGAGTTACAGCAGAGAAATCGTAATTGGATACATTGCAAAGATTTCGCACAAAAACTCGTTGAGCACGACTGATTGCTTGTTTAACGTCTTACAAATTTTACAATTATAGTTTTGTTAATGGTATTCCTACTATGAAGCCCAACTGAAGGGAAGTAGGGATATTGCAACAAGAGATATCAATCATAGCAGGTTTTGTATTTCTGCATCTATTCATATATTTATCTACTGATTATAATTATTAAACTATAGATAGATCCCTAATTAAATATTTGTGCATGATATTGATTAAAGGAGTGTGTGATATTGATTAAGAGGCTCATCTGTGACAGCACCTCAATCTTTCAAGTTCAAAGATTAGTTGGAAAATCAGTATTTGTAATAAGTTGTTTGACTATAACCCTCTTGTACGCATGTTTTATGGACTGTTCGCTTTGACACTAGAGAATCAAAAGCTTTGAGCACAAGTCTTAGAATGTCTATAAAAATGGATCATTGGGCGTTATATGTATCTATTTGAATGCAACTAGCGAAACATATGTGGATATGGATTCATCTGTATTCCCCTGTATCTGTATGACGATTCACATCCATTTCACAAATACGTCATCTCCAAATTCTATGAAAAACAGACGAAATGAGGTTTTTTCTTTATTATGAGGATAAGGCAATGTAGAATTAATAAGACCCAAACGAAAATGCTTTTAAAATTTCGTATTTGATGAATATTTATTTGGTACTACAATCCAAGTTTCTTTTAAAATTACATTTGTATTCTAAATATGGAAAAGCTGCTTCGAATCAATTTCCGTGGATAGACAATAATGACTAACGGGTACAAACAGGGTTCCTTTATTGTTTTATCTTGACAATTAACCCCTTCGAGACGATTTTCTTTTTCAAATTTTTTCATCCTTTATCACCGGTATTTTAAGCAGAAATTTGTTCCTAATTAAATCGTGAAAAGGCTCTAATTACCCAAGACACATTTTACGATAAAAATTTACAGGTGAGAATAATCAAGGAAATTTAGCACTTTATACGGCACGTATACCGGTTGCTCTTCCTCCAAGGGATTTATCATAGTACCATCTTAAATTAAGATATTTCAAACGGATCTTAAAGCTATGCATTACATGATTTTTTGCAAGTAATACAAAACACTGAACACGTGAAATGCTCACAGCGTTCAGTTTTCTTGGTAAGATGAATCTGTTATTGACATTTATGTTCATATCATTATACCACCATAATCTTTTGAGAATCTGGTTTATAATAGATAAATTTTCATCATAGGATTTAATGTATATTATCTCTGAGAACTAGAAAAGTATTTATTGCTATCAACCGATTTAGAGTCACAGGTATCTGGCCTTGCAACTTTTCTTCAGTACTCGGATTTCATAGATGTAGAATTTATTCAAACGCTAAATCGAAAAGTGCATTTATCGAGATGAGGTTATTTCAACTTTGTTCTCGCTACCGGACTTGTTAACCACAATGCCATGTTAAGTAATACATAAAGACATTTTGCAATTTCCTCAATCCAAAATAACTCTACCCCAATAAAGAAAAAATACCTTCACCAGAAATCCACATAACTAATATACTAATATTCCACACGTAACTTCACTCCAACAAATCAGTTGAAAAGTTTTAACATACTCATGGAGAAGTGTTTTTCTAAAAGGACGAGGGAAATACGGCTCTAATTCTTAAACAGTTCAACAGAACATCGTGGCTTCTATCTGTCAACAGCAGTCAAAACGCGGTATTAACCCTCTGGCCGCCGAGCAAGAGAGCAAAATTGTAATGTTGTTTTCTCAGTATTTTCTTTTTTAACTGTTAAAATAAAAGTTTATTTTAACATGATATAATTTTTTTAATTACATATAGGTATAGAAGCCTCAGGAGTACCCTCATAGCATGCATGGTCACAGTGACGTCACTGTGAGTCACGTTGGTCACATCACATCTGTGACCAAAATGCCACCACTCAGTGACGTCACATTGTAACTGAAATGTGATTTTCTTAAAAAATTTTAAAAAATTACATACATTCTTTAAAACATGTTATTTACTTTGAAAAACATTTTTCTGACAGTTTAAATATCGTTGCTTTTGTCACAGTTTCGTCACAATGTTAATGTCAAAGTAGTCAGAACCCGTAAGACATGGTGACGTCACGGTGACGTCGTTGTGAAGTCACATTGTGACTTTGTGACCGTCGATGTGACGTCACGTGACGTCGATGTGAAGTCACTGTGACTAAAATGTGAAGTCGTTATGGCCGTTTTAGAGCTTGTTTGTGACGTCACATTGTGACCACATTGTGACGTCGCAATGTGACCAATTTGTGAAAAGTGTGTCATTTGTGACGATTTTGTCATTAACATTGTGACGTAATTGTGACGAAAGTGACAATGCTTTCAAGTCACATTGTGACCAAATTGTGAAATACAGGGTGAGTCCAAAATCATGGAACAAACTTTGAGGGGGCGGTAGGACTCACTATAGCAAATAATGATGGCACAGAAATATATGACCGGAAGTGACCCGTCAAGACGCTACACTAGTCACCAAAAAAGACCCGGATGGTAATGTTATGTCTATGGGGGGGGGGTGTTGTTTTCAAATATCTTGCTCAAATTTCAATATTTTACATGATATTTTTTCCATAGGATAGCTGAGGACGATCCACAACTAGGCTAATTTTTACTTTTTCGATTTTGGTTATATTTTTTTTATATTACAATAGTTTCAGTTTTAGAACCGGATTAAACTGGTTCTGAATTATTGTGGGCTCTTAATCTGTAACCAAAATCAAAAAAGTAAAAACCAGCCCAGTTGCAGGTTGTCCTCAGCTATCCTATGGAAAAAAAATATGCGAAAATATTAAAATTTTAGCGAGATATTTGAAAATAGCGCTCCCATACACTTAACATTATAATCCGTGTCTTTTACAGTGACTAGTGTGGCGTTTTAACGCGTCACTTCCAGTCATACATTTCTATGCCATAATTATTTATTATAGTGAGCTCTACCACCTCCCTTAAAGTTTGTCCCATTATTTTAGACTCACGATGCAGATCGTTTGTGACAAAACTTTCGTTAACACTGTGATGATTCTGTGACGATTTAACTTTTCTTAACGATTCTCTAACAATTTAAAAGAAACAGGATCTGCTGAAGCTATAACTCCACGCCATGTTCTGTTAAAATAGGGTTTGAGTCCTAAAATCATATATTGACAATTTATGAACAAATACTGTATAATATATAAAATAGTTACCTGCAGTAAGGAGACTTTCTTCTAAATTAAAGTTAAAAATTCGATTTACCTCACATGCCTTACAACTCTGGTGTTGTTTTTAAAATTTGAAAAATATTGCCTTTCAAAAATATTTATATATTTTCCCCACATGCTGAAAATTGCATAGCTTCAATTTTATTTATAACTGACACACATTTTGTAATATGCTGTTCAAACTGTTTAATCTTTTTGAACTTTTTTAAAAAAAAATTTTATTCGCTTTAATATCCACAAATTTCAGCACATATCTAAAACTGTACAGCTTGCCAATATTTCTGACCAATAATCCTGATGTCTATAAATATATAGGGTGGATGCTCCAGTGTTGGCCACATTAAGAGAAAAGTTGAAATGGAAATTTTATAGTTTTAGACTGAATAAAGCATATTAAATCGCAATAACAGTATTCTTTAGTAAATTTAGTTGTCTTTCTGTTAATTATAATAACTTTCTATCAAATATTTTAGATTGTGAGTAATAACTCGTTAAGTAATTTCTTTCAATTTGCACCAGTTTTGGCCACCCCTGCACCAGTTTTGGCCGCCCTAATATCTTGTAATTTTGCAAACATTTTAACTGATAATAAGTAAAAATAAAGCATTTTTGTGCAAAATCTGTTTTACCACACAGATATTTGTTTGCTGTATAAAAAAGATTTGCATTTTTTTAAATGAAATCATAAAAACATCGAATAAAATATACTTAAGCTGATTTTAACTGAACATTTAAATTTAAAAACAAAAAATATATTTAATTCATAAAAAAGACTTATAGGACATAAAAAGCTTATTTTAACATTTTGCATATTTTCATTTATATATATCATATGTTATACTATACCAATATTTACAGTTATATGACTAGAATCTTGAAATTATTCCATTTTTACATGAAATAGTATTTTGACAATCTCTAAAATCCATTTTTTTCAACTGATTTTAAACTTTAATTCCTCGTACTTAGCTGCCTGTCATCCTAATCATTTGGAGTTAGTTTTCTTCAAACCTTAGATTTCCTTGTGTAAATATTGGCTAGGATCTTAGAAAGACCTTCACAGAGGGCATCGCCCTTCTTTTTTGGCCCATATCTCTCATATAGATAATTGGCCATCATAAATAGCACAACCCTATTACTTGAGATTCAAAAATAGTAAAAACTGGTCTCCATTCTGTAAACTTGTGTTGCAAGGTAGAACGAGATACTACAAAACTTAACCATCTTGAAAAGCTGACAATGAATTTTGAAAAGCCATAATTTTACTTCCTATCTTATAACAGTGTTTAATCTAGACCATTTTTAAGAGTACGGAATTGTCTTTTTTAAACTTGTTAAAATGAATCCTATTTATAGTATAAAGATTTTCACATCATTTGTTATTTCTAAATTCATGTGCTTGAAATTTTGCAAAAGTTATGCAACTTCCTCATTTTGTTTTGAAAAAATACAAGAAACCACTAAATCATGCTGTAATTTTATTGAACTTTTAAATTTATAAGTCATAAAACATTTCTAAATATATTGCTGAAATTTTCACTATAATTAGTCTTGTGGCCAAAAGTGGAGCATATTGTTGTGCCATTTTTGGCCACACAATGGCCATAACTGGTACACATAGCAAATTTAAAGCACGTACTAGCACGTAAAGCAAGTAGTTTTGGCCACCCCTACTTTAAGCTGTAAAAATAATTTAAATATGAAATTGCAACAGAGAGAAAGCCTACTTCATACAGCTTCATAGCAATCTGTTTCAGAACAAATAAAGTTCGATAAATCCCTAATATTGAAAGATTGTGAAAACTTGTTACCTAAGCAAAAACCTTAATATATGTGAGTGCACACTATAGTTTTACACTTTTTTTTTTTTTTTTTTTTTTTGCAAGTCATTTTTTATCAAAAAATAAACAAATGGGATTGAAAATAATAAAAGAGTGTTAGATTAAGGAGTAAGAATGCATATAATTTGTTAAAATCAATTTACAGCCTAAATAGAGGGTAAATCATTCCAATGTGGCCAAAACTTGTGCAGTTGCCAAAACTGGAGCATCTACCCTATATCTTTTAATTATCTTTTGTTGTAATTTTCCAACTGATTGAAAAAGTGTCCAGGTCAGGATTCGAACTAAGCAGTCTTTCGCGCAGATTGTCAATACTTTGTCGACTGAACTATCCTGGAAGAATCTGACGCACACAATTCACACAGTGAATACGAACGCATACTTATCATTATTATATATAACCCTATGTAATAATACTTTAATTTTTTCAAACTACTCGTATGATAAATGCATACTATTCGTATGAGTATATAATGATATTTCTCCGGGTGAATTGTGCGTGCTCAGTTGCTCTGTTGGAAGAGCATTGGCAGCATACATCGAGGGTCTCTAGTTCGAATCCTAATCTAAACATTTTTTTACTCATTTTGGAAAATTAATATTCGTTTGATTAATTTACCAATTAAAAACATTCTGTTAAATATAATATAGAAATATCTTTTGATAAAACTACGTGAAGTTTATGCGCAATATTTGTAATATACAGATTTTATTTAAAAATCGAGTACTAATGAAAATGAGGCAATTAGTTGTAGTATTACGCTTAGTTATTTCCTTACTATAGTGGCCTGTGCGCATGTATAATTACACCAAGGTTTAAATTCGTAGTTAAACTCATATATATATATTGTATATGTCATATAGTGTAGATGTGCCGGTAAAGGTCATCCTTATGGAATTTATTTTTAAAAAGTTTCCTTATTAATAGTTATAATTATTAGATTTCATTTTTTTTTCGTATTAGATGAATTTATTAATAGTATTTAAGTATTCTCAGTCTCACTTCCCAATATTAGACAAAATTTTATTGAAAATAATAGAAATACATCAAACATTAAAAATTTCAGTAATGTACATCTCACAAAAAAGTACATGTAATTGTTTTTATGACTATTTAGAACCAGGATTTAATGAACACATACTAATGGAACAAAATTGTTATTTTCAGCACCATTTAACAATTAAGATATCAAAAATTAATAAAATAATGCGATAATTACTCATTTTTTAAAATCAATAATTGTTATTATCACAAAATCAATATCTTAATTATTTTAGATACATGGTTTAAAATAATAAATGTCATGGAATTACAGTTATCAAATTTTTGGGATTATGAGAAATTCAGAAAGGTAATAAAAAAGTTTTAAAAAATTTGTTTTTGCAATATTAGTGCATAAATTAATATATTTATCACTATTTTCAACAGTTAAACAACCCCAAACTCCTTTATATATTAATTATAACGTTAACTTTTGATTATGCATACATTTTTAAATTTATTAATATTTGATTTTAACCATGTAATTAAAAAAATGTGATTAAAGTGCATTTTAAAAATAATGTTATTAACTATTTTCAAATCGTTGACATGCTGTTCCGTATTTCAACAAAATAAATGTTAAATTTATTGAATTTACTAAGGTAAGTGGATTCAAAAAAGTTAAATTAATATGATACTTATTTATGATACTTATTCCTTTTATAACATGTTTTTTACGAAATTCACAGAAATCATTATAAAAAAAGCAGGAAAAATAACATTTTCTAACCTCTTTCTTAACGGCATTATCCTCTAATTCAAGTTTCATAATCCAAATAGCGAAGATAATTTCGAAGTCGGAATGTCCGAATGAAGTACATTGACATTGGCGCGCTCATATTAACGAAACGCCACTGACAATGTATTTTTTCGGACCGGCATTTTATATAAAATGTCAACTGATCGCATTTCTGCATAACTTTTTAAAAATTTTCAACTTACGTACTAAATATACACGCATAACATCATAACAAAGTTACTAGAGCAGCTGGCCTAATATTCTAAAGAATAAATACACTAGTGTCAACTATTCTGGTTGTTGCCAAACGATATTTTTTAAGCAGGTGATTTTTTGTTATTATTGGTTGTTTGAGCTTCGAAGATTTATAAGTTGAATGCGCATGCGCATTAGTTTTATGAGGGTATCCCTTATTAAAATTTTGAGTTAAATTTTTTTTTTCACGCATTTCTATTTTACTTTCAATTAGTTTCAAAATACAGTGGAACTTTCATTTAACGAAGCGCATATTTAATGAAATTATCTACTTTTTTAATTTTCTGTTGAACCTTCTTTTAGAACGCAATTAACATTTAAATTAATATTCATATTAAAAAAAAATTCTTCTTAGCAAAATTTGTTGCACTTCCGTGCATGCACAATATTCAAAAGGATAGATTGCTGTTAAGATTGATTGGTGAATATATTTCAGCGGATTGTACGAATTGAAATTATGTATTTATTTTATCTTTTAAATAAAAAGGAAAAAATGCGAAAATTTTTCGATATGCTAAGAAAGGGATTCTAGTTCCGCGAAAATATTATAGGTCCATTCTCTGAATACTTAAAAAAGATGCGAAAGTTTTTATGAGTGTATCTTTCAAAAGAGATCGCACACAAAGTAATATTCGAATTTTTTTTTTAATTTTTCGATTTGAAATAAAAGAGAAAACGAGAATTAGAACGCTGCGATTCAGTTTTTGTTTCCCTTCCTTTATTACGCGGTTTTTTAGATATTATACTAATGATTTTTTTTATGTGGCTATATTGCATAACAAAAAGTACTATCCAAATTAAAACACAGTTTTATAATATTTCCATTTTTATTTGTAGTTTACTATACAAATTTCATGAATTTTCGTGGATTTCTATTCAACGATATTTTTTTCATAACGAAGCATTTAAGTGTAACGAGAAATTTCCTTAAATGGAAGTTTCACTGATAGGTTCATTGCTGGGTGCTTAGTTTCATATGATGGGAGGTTTATCTCATATATGTGATATGACGTACATGTTACATGCAGTGCATGTAATGTGTGACATAAGAGCGATTGCACAATATTCTTCTGCAATGCCAGAAAACACGTTTTTTTACCAGTAAATAACATGGTTTGGAGAATTTTTGTAATTTTCTAAAGTTTTCTAAGAAAGTCACATCTGAGTCACAATGTGACGTCACTGAGAGGTGGCATTTTGGTCACAGATGTGACGTCACATTTCAGTCACAATGTGACGTCACTGAGGGGTGGCATTTTGGTCACAGATGTGACGTCACATTTCAGTCACAATGTGACGTCACTGAGGAGTGGCATTTTGGTCACAGATGTGACGTGACCACAGTGACTCACAGTGACGTCACTGTGACGTCACTGTGAACATGCATGCTATGTGGGAAATGACACATTTTTCACAAATTTGTCACAAAGTGGTCACAATGTGACGTCACAAACGAGCTCTAAAACGGCCATAACGACTTCACATTTTAGTCACTAACTTCACAACGACGTCGCAGTTACGTCACCATGCCTTACGGGTATTAATCATGACTTAATTTCTTAAAACTAAATTATGTCTGTAGAATTATATAAATTTTAATATGGCTACTATTGTAATGAAACCTGCAGTGTAGTGAACGACACAAACTCCTTGACAAGGAAACAGACGTGGTAGCTTCAAGCAGGCTAGCTCACAGTTCACCATTTTGATTTATATTTGAAATGGAACAGCCGAATGAAATAGACGTTATCTATATATTCTGTGAAGTGGCATTCAGACAGTGTTGCCAGTGAGCTACTTTTTTAAAATCAGATTTCTTGATTGGCACCACTTTCTTGAAACGATAAATTACCTTTTGTTTTCGGCTTAATTAATATGTCACTGAATAAAGCACATTTTTTCATTTGTAAAAAGTGGTGCGAATCAAGAATCTTAATTTTAAAAAAGTAGCCCATCTGGCAACACTGCATTCAGATATGAATACCAAGGGGGGGGGTAGCAGATAATGCACATAATGTGTGAAATGTGGGTAATACTGAGTATCTGAAGCAGAGATGGTTTTATATCTGAGATTTCTGACACTAAAGGACTATACATATTTTGTTTTTATAAAAAAATTAATTTATTAATTCGTAATGTTAATATGACAGTAAACATTTCACTTTTCACAGACTACATTTTCTTTTGACTGGAATCAATGAACAGGTTGATATAACCCGCAAAAGGAATTTAACGGGCGCTTTTCATGTAAAACTCCTTCTTGTGCATCAAAGTGTCACTTATGAGACCTTCAGGGACCTGCTGAATACGTCTATACTCAGAAAGTATAACAAAATTGCAATTTTAGATGTTGCATAGTTGGAACGGAAAAGATTTCACATACTAACAGTTTTTTCTCTGTACTTTTCCAAATGACAGAACACGCTTCTGAATATTAAAAACAAAATATCTTGCTTTTTCTCAAGGATGATTATTTGAAAAGAACCGATTACATAAAATCGATCACTAAAACTATAAAAAGACATCTGTATAAAAGCTGATAATTTATTTTAAACGACAAAATATCTCCTATGTACATATTTTAATATCTTATAACGTGTTTAACAGTCAGAAGAAATAATTTCTTAAATAATGTTTCTAATCTGGACAAGAGCATTTGAATAATATGAAGAATAAGAATATAAGGAAAGAAAATAGCTACAGATATTATCCCTAATATTTTCCCTGTTTAAATTTAAAATGAACATGAAAGGCAAGCAACTACATTAAATATTGCCAGTCTATCTACGTACTTAACTGGTTCAGCTATCGATTCTTTAAAAGCTGGCTATCGCAAGTGTAATGGAAAGAAGAAACATTTAGTAACGAAGAAAGAAAGGTTAGTAATTAGCAGAATGAAGTTTTCCAAAATGGAATTTATAATTCCTTGCTACGGATTTAATTTTAACATGCTTCTAGTAAATTTATTTTGAAGCAGATAATTTTATTCATCGCAGAGCAGATAAAAGATTTTTTTGCTATTTTTTGTTACACGTTTCCTTCAAGTATATTTCATATCCACTTTTAAAAAAAAGTTTAAAAAGGAGTGAAATAGTAATTTAAATAAGTTATTAAAAAATAAAAATATAAAACACCATTTAATTTTAATTTATTTTTTTCAGTCTTGACGACAAAAATAAATGTACTTTTCTAATTCAATAGGTGTAAAATTTGAATTTATGTACTGAACTAAAATCTAAGCAATACATTAATTTCCGTCGATTTCAAATTATATTTATTCAAACAGTCGTATTTTCTGTATGTTATTTTATAAGCACAGTTGTAAAATTTCGGAAACTATTATTAAGCAACTAGTTTTTTTCATTCAAAACATCACCTGAATTTTTAGATAATCATATTTATATTAATGTAACCAAACTTTTTGATGATAAACGAAAAAAGCGGGGAAAATATAAGTTGTTGACATGGAATCAAACCCCCTACTTTTGTGTTACGAGACAAGTACGCTAATCATTTCTAAAAGTCTAGTGCAATTATTCCACGTTCTTAAAATTCACCAGATTTATATTGGTCACTAATCTGCACAGTCTTTAAAATAAAATTATAAAAGTATTTATGATATTCGCTCAAAATTGTGCATTGAAACGCAGTGGCCTTAACTTATTGGATAAATAGATTTTAAGATATATATACATATCAAAGTAATCATTTTCTAAATATATAATCTACAGAGTGAGCATTATTTTTTCTTTGATTAGAAAAATTTATTGTATTTATGCGCACGTTTATTTTTTATAATTATAAATACGGTAGTTGACTTTCAAATACGACCGATTTACCTTAGTAAATTTTAAAGTGTATCTCCATTATACACCAGGGAATATGTATGTGATATTTCCCTTTTAGCCACTGGTTTTTCAACATTTGTTCTGTAACGCTGCGCATAGTATCTGTTATCTTACTCTTCAATGGTTGAATGTCAGGAACTGGCGCGGCAGAGACACTATACTTGATCCCCAAAGCATAAATCAAGCAAAAGAGAATATATATATATGTATATAGTATCAATACACCAAGAAAAAATTGCAGCACCATTGGCGCTTTAAGCAGCTCATATATAATGCTACAAGTTATAATTCACTTTATGCAATGAAAGTTCAAAATTTTCAAGGAAAGAGTGTATGTCAAAAAGGTAAACAATTAACTATGAAAAATTAAAAAAACAATAAACAAAATACAGGCAAGAAAAAAACAGTCTGTTCTTCTTCAGAGGGAGGACAGACGAAACCTAGCCCCACCCCCCCACTATAAAAAATGAAATGTTTCAGGTTTCTGAACGCCCACCAAACCTGCATTCAAAAATAACAACAGAAAAATATATACCAAATTTTTTAAACAATGCCCATGATATAAAATATATGAAAAAACCTTTACTATGTAAAAAATCTGTGCAGTAGCTTATAAACTATTTCAGAATGAATGCAGAGTTTGGCAAGCCTCCTCCCTTACCTAAAACAAAACATTAAAATTGTGAACAATCATACCTGCTTCAAACTCTTGCCTGTAAAAACAACAAAATAACTATAATGCTCTCTCCAAGTCCAAATTGTATAAAACTTCAAAAGCCAGGTCTGCATAACATCCCTAAAACTCGAACCATCCAGTTTAATTCGTTCTAAAAATATGGACTTTAGAATAAAACTTTCATAAAGAATGTCAGGGAAGCAGTTGCTACTGTTAAAGATATTATATATTTGAACAATTATTAATATTACTGTATTAATTATTTAACTAAAAAATGCTACTACTACTTCAAGTACACACACAAAAAAATATGTTTTAGTTCTGCCATCTATTATTGATCTGAGAAATATTATTGGAATAAAATAAATTTTTTAAAAGCTAAGAGATTTCCAAGAAAATTTTCTAATATATAAATATATATATATATATGTATACGAATATATATTTTTTCTATGGTTTTATAAAAAAAAAAAAAAAAAAAAAAAAAAAAAAAACCACTGTATAGCAATTTTTAAGAAGTACATTTTTTCCAGTCACTATGCAGAGTCTATATATTGTGATGCAAGCAATCAATTACTTTAAAATTAAATTTAAAGGACATAAGCATTTGAATTAGCTAAGAAACTGTTCTTTTTTATATAATGAGTTCAACTCAAATGGATATAAAGAATAATTATACTTTAATATTTTGTATATCATTTCCGAATGTTTGTATCTCATTTAGTCGATAGCTTTCACATAGCATTTAATAAATATTATTTCAAAATATGCTGACATGGAAACATATATTATTGAATTTCATAAAAGCGATAGTTATTAAAGTTATAAATGTATAAAGTTATCACAAACATTATACTTACAAACATAAAAAAAAATTAAATTGTGTCAATAATTTATCCACGTATAAAACTTGCACAATTTTCAACAGCAGAAAAATGATTTTTAGAAAATAGAAGATAAAATGTGATCTCAATAGAATTATTATTTATCGCAAGGAGAAATAAATCAATATCAAATAAATTTTCTCTTTCCGTCTCTATCTTCTTACAACAAAATAAAAATAATTTTTTTACGAGAAAATAGCTTAGAAGGAGGTTTTATAATAATAAAGTTTGATATAAAGCATAATAACTATTTTAGTTTTGATCATTTTCTTCAAAGAAGCATTCTTAAAATCTCATTTAATATTTTAAAACAACGGTATTTGCGTTTCTAGATTTTGGGTTCACACGTGTAAAAGATGAAATTAACTTTTTTGTAGTTAAAGAAATTCAAATCGAATTCTATGATGGCAAATAAAAGTAAAAGCATTTTGTTTCATTCATGCCATAACGATAATAATTCTGTATATATGGGTTCAAACAAGGCACACATTAGTCAAAATTTAGACTTTAAGGTGTCAACCTACATTAAAAAGACCATTTTGTTGAAATTTTCTGTTTTTTTATTATATTTTTATATGAATAAGTAATGTTTTAAAATTCCAAATCTTTTTTAATTTAATTTCTACGATTACTAGAAGAGGAGTTACAACCAATTTAATAGTCGGGAAGTAATGAATCAAATACTGGAAAGGTGGAGGAAGGCAAGGAGAAATGCAAGCAATGTTTTTATGCGTTTCTTACTTTTTTACAAAATAACACTAATAAACCTTAATTCACACTTAGCGATTAATTATATAGATAAGAAATAACACACACAAAAAAAATCTTTAAATACGATTTCTGAGAAGTTCGTTTTTCACGATAAAATTAATGACATTAAATTTTTTTAAACATATTTCAGTGAAAATTTGCCTGAATTCTTTCTATATTACTCATTATGTTCTGAAAGAGAATATAAGCTCTATGTGGTAATGCAATTATTTTATGGATACTCGAATATAAAAAGTTCTATCTTTTATTAAAAAATATAAATTGACATAGTTTGAAATACTTCAGTTAATTTTGAAGATATTGTAAAACTCCTCATTCTTAGTGCACAGGTAAATATAGTAGCAATATACACTCAAGAGCCAAAACATTATAACCACCGTTCATTTTGCAATGAACTCGCCTGGCTGACGTGGAAGGCACGTGATCGGAAGTGGTATTTAACTGCTGCTGGAGAGTCTGAAGAATCATTCTTTCACTTACTTCAATGTGTGATGGGAAAGGCTGCGGATCTAAGCGACTTTGATAGAGGGCAGATTGTAATGGTTCGAAGGCTCAAAACAAGTATTTCCAAAACTGCACGATTCGTAGGTTGTTCGAGATCTACAGTTGTTAGTACGAATGCAAAGTGGATGAAGGGCGGTAAAACCAGCAGTAGACGACATGATGTTGGACGTCCACACGCTATCAAAGAAAAAGGTCGTCAGAGACTGTCTCGCATGGTGAAGCAAAACCGGAGCAAGACAGTGGCTCAGTTGACAGTCCAATACAATGCAGGGTCAAGCAGAATAGTATCGGAGCACACTGTTCAGCGGACACTGTTGGATTATGGGGCTACGCAGCAAACGTCCCATTCGTGTGCCTTTGCTGACCCAAGCGTCATCGCCAACTGAGCCTGCTCTGGGCCCGGGAACATCGCGACTGGTCCATGGATCAGTGGGAGAGAATTGCCTGGTCAGACGAATCGCGGTTTGTGATAGATCACGCCGATGGCCGTGTCAGGATACGCCGTCTTCCAGACGAACTGTTGCTCTCTCAATGTACTGTAGGTCATACACAGGCTGGTGGTGGCGGTATTATGCTTCGGCGGACGTTCTCTTGGGCGTCTCTGGGACTCGTGGTTGTGGTAGAGCAGACCATGAATGCTACAGGGTATCTGAATATCATTGCGGACCATTACATGGCCTCTGTTTTTCCAGCCGGAATTGGAATGTTCCAACAGGACAAAGCCCCGTGTCACACGGCTAAAATTGTGTTGGAGTGGTTCCAGGAATATGATGCTGAATTCCAGTTAATGTCCTCACCGGATCTCAATCCTATAGAACACATTTGGGATTTCATGGGACGTCAGCTCAGAGTTCATAGACCACCAATTCGGAATATCTCCGATTTATATGACCGTTGCTTAAACATCTGGTACAATATGTCTCCGGCCATCTACCAAGGACTTGTGGCATCCATGCCAAGGCGCTCGAAGCTATGTTGCGCGCTAAAGGTGGGACAACTTGTTATTGACAGGTGGTCATAATATTTTGGCTCTTGAGTGTATAGTACAAAGGAAATTGAAATATATTCAGTTGAAGTGAGGCTACACTCTCTGGCGAAGCATGAAATTTTCCCAATAAAATGGCAAACCGCCGTCAATTTTTAAAATTTTTATGAAAATTTTGCAAAGATTTTATACAATTTTATCATTCGGTATTGCATTGAACTAAAAATACGTGTATTTCTCCAATATTATACATTTTATTAAAACGCACCAAACATAGGCAGCTTTAACTAGATAAAACCTGAAAATTTTAAACACAAAAACTTTTCACAAGAATAAAGCCATTGCTTGAAAAGAAATTTTAAAGCTTAGTTTGAAATATTGACGTATATATTCGTCTTTATTGCTTTAAATGCGTTTATAAAATGCCATATTCTCCATCAGACACTGATATTGCCTATTAATATTTTAACTATTAATATATTTCTGAGGTTTTTGTTGTGAAATGTGAGCAATATTTTTTTCTAAAACGTTTGTCCAATGACTTTATGAAAGTAATGTTTTGTAAATAAATATTTTTTTCCAAGCTTCAAATTTTATGGGGTTTTTTAAGCACGTCTGGAATGAATATGTTTCTCAAAAAATATTGAAACCATTACCGATATCTCAAACACTCGCGTAAAAAAAAAAGTAAAACACTCGCGTCATCAAACGTTTATAAAACGCTCAGACGGGTGGTTTATGATAAAAAAGGTCATGATCTGAAATTGTTAAGTCTAATTAACATTTATTGCTTTTATATATTGTCATCAACAAAGGAAATACAATTGCAGAAATAACTAAAAAATAGAAAGGAATGGTCAGAGACACTGTATTTCATTTAGGATAACATTAAATCTACAAAATTATCGATAATCCTTTCCGGCACGGGTAAAATCTGTTAATAAAATGAGAAATTGTCGACTGACACCGGAATCCACAAACGAATTTTTTATATATTTTGAAACCCTTAATTTACACTTCTATTGTAAAAACAAAACTTTGCTAAAATATTATTGGTGCCGTTTGCAAGTTTGGAATTAAAATTAGGTATCCCAGACCGGGCACAGTGTGCCGGAAAGGGTTAACCGTTTGCACCTGCTGTATACATTATTTGAAAATCTCAAAAGTGATCACTTTTTTAGCTACCAGTATTTCTAACTAAAAATATTTGGCCGTTTTCAAATTTCGCTTACATATGCTGTCTCAAAGTAAAAAGAAAAAAATTGAAAGATAAATTAATATTTAAAGTTTGGTTTGAGCTATGCATTAGCTAAAGAAGATTATATTGAACATTTCTAACATGAAAAATTAAAAAAAATCAATAATAGTTTTTGAGATATAAATCTTTAAAATTTTGATTCTAAGTAAAAGTGCCTGTCCTATTCCGAATTTTATGTTTTTAACTGTGTGTTTTTATTTTGAGCTAAATTTTTTTAAATAAAAAGGTTTAATTTTTTAAAATATGAACTGTTAGTGTTCTATATTAATGAAAAAAATATAACAAAAACATTTTCTTTAAGAAATTACCAGAAATTTTTTGTCCCTCTTTTTTTGTCAAGTCCGTTACCTTGTGATTATTTTAATCAAAATAGGTTTCGAATGCTGCCTAAAATTAGCAGTAAATATTCGGCGATATAGTTATTCACGCAATTACTATTTGCCATTTTTTACTCTTCAATTGTGAAGCAAAGTAATAGTGACATCAATTCCTTGACAACCTTGATGAGCTTTTATCAAGGTTTGTATTTTTCTTCACTGTCAAGTCTGTTACCATAAATATTAATATTAAAATAATGATTTTTGCACTTTTGTAATTAAATATTGTTTATTAAATAGTTTCAGAAGGTATGTGTATTATTATCTACGTTAGAATTTATACAAGCTAGTTCACTTCTAATAGTTTTATTTGAAATGTCAAGTTCGTTACTTGTCAAGCCCGTTACCATGAAATGCAAGCGATGAAATATAAGCTGCTAAGTAAGTTTACTAAATAGTTTTAAAAGGTATGTAAATTATTATTTAAGTTAGAAAATATACAAGCTAGTTCACTTTAATAGCTTTTTTAGTTTTATTTGAAATGTCAAATCCGTTACTTGTCAAGTCCGTTACCATGAAATGTAAGCGAATGGTGAAAATGGCCCATACATTTCTATTGCACATGTTCTAGAAATATACTGTAACGCTTTCGTTTGGAAATAGTGGGAGTCGAAGTTTCTACTGAGTTCCACTTGACAAACAAGGCGTACACATCCGAAAACTGGTGGAATGCATCCTATTAGACAAATTTCACACTGGAATAATTCAGGTATAGTGTTACTTTTTTTGCAATATATATATATATATATATATATATGTATGTGTGTGTGCATGATTATAGTCCAAGAGCCCACCGCGCAAAACCCTAAGTCATCGAGCACAAGAACAAATTCTTTATTTTATGAAAGAGTAGTAATAGAGGAATCTAGTGATCCATGTCTGCCGGAAAAGAAGAAGCCAAAAATTAATACCACAAGTGGTTGACTCGTAAGTTTAACATTGTGTTTTCCGTACATCAAAAGTATGAATACACGTACAACTGGGTGCATCAAAACACAATGCTAATCCTACGAGTCAACTACTAGTGGTATTCATTTTTGGCTTATGCACCACTTCACTTCCGGCAGACATGGAGAATTACATTCCCCTATTACTACTCTTCCATAAAAAGAAAAGATTTTTTCTTCTGCTCGATGACTTACGGTTTTGTGCGGTTGGCTCTTGGACTATTATTAAAATGTGTGAATGAATTTTTTTTTAAAAGTTTTTTGTACTAAAAATGTTATTAAATCAGACATACAATATTTTAATATTAATCACTTAAAAAAAAAAAAACACCACCAACAAAAAACCACTTGTTTAGAAATATGCAAAACTAAGCGACAAATCTCAATATCCTACAGCACTTTCAGAAAGAAAGGAATTGATAAAAAATGTTAATTTTTAATGATGTGTAAAAACTGAATTTAATGAAACTCAGAAAAAAAGAACACTTATTAGCATATCCCTGTGAAACATTTCGATGAAAAAAGTATTATTTCAAGTTAAGTTATTTTAGATTAAAATAAGTGGAATATTAATTCAAAATGTATGTAAAGAAAAAAAACTGTTCTCTGGAGTATGGAGTTTAATTTGTAAATACTCTTCATAAATCACTGAGGGAAAAAACTTCATTTTCCATGATATTATAATGTAGGAAAAGTATTATTTTAATGAATAACTTAATTTCATTGAGTGTTATGCAGAAAAAAATTCCTAATACATACAAATTCCGAATTTCAAATTTTACATTGTCAAAACATGTTAAGTGTAGATGTTGTTGTATCGTAAAATTCGTTTTCAAAACTCGTGCATCTTTCCTTTGACAGTCACTGGGCATACAGTCTGAGCCTAATTAATTCCATATTGGGTTTGGGGTACACAAGGGGTCGCTCCTTCTACAATAGAAACCTCGTTTTACAAAATTAACAGAATACAAATGTATAACATACAAGCTTAAGATGTAAAACTTTTACTCCATTGCTTTTTTTGTAAAAGTCTCACTCTGTTATTGTGATGCTGAATTAAAAATCTAATGACTTAATTTATTCGCACAAGTAAATATAACGTATTACACAATTTTCAGAACTTTTGTAGTTATTTTTCAAATTATTTAAAAACATAGATGTAGTTCAGGTATAGCAAATCGATAACATATTTTAATGCCAATTAACCCGAAATTTTTTAATATGTATCTTTCAGATTCTACATCTATTCCGTTTTGAATCTTCCTCTTGCTGGATAACCTGGCACGTGCCGCGTAAGCAACTGTGTGTTTCCGCCGTGCATTCGTTTGTAAATATCTGAATTTTCATATTATAAAAGATTATAAATGTTTATACTTTGTTAAACCACATCTTTTAGTATAAATTTGTATAACATTTTATAACAAAAATTCTACCTCACACTTAAAGTGATTTTCCGTTGACTTTCACGTTCGAATAAAAAGTGCAAATTACTTTTCCCTTTTAATTTAGTTTGAATTCATTTAGACGGCAATGATTGCTCGAGTATTTATTTCTATGAAGTAAAACAGAGAAACGTTTGTTCCAATTGTGTCTGTTCTAAGAAAACCGCAGACGAATGCTATAATGCTATATATATATATTTACTTTACCTGACTTCTGTAAATATTTTTGTGTAGAAGTCTTTTATAAAGTTCCCAGAAAAGAAGAAAAAACTGGAAATGCGTCACATCTGAAATTAGGTAACATGTAATAGTTCAACTTTGAATATTTATAAGGTTTCCTGTAATAATGACCCCATGTTAAGGTTCTACCAATTTTTTTTTGTTTCAGATATTTTTTCAAACAAATATATGGTTTGATTTTGCAACTTATTGGCTTTGTATACAAATAAGTATATTTTAGTAGATATGTATACATAAAAAGCTGTGGAATGATTTATTGACTAATGCTTTTTGGCATTATTACCCATCTATGTGGGTAATAACGCTATGCAAACAAAATTATAAAATAAGATGGAATAAGAGAATAGAAATTGTCCGTTTATAAAGATACAAACTCAACAACCCTAGAAGTTGCTCTTACTTACCGTTAATTGTGATTTCAAGATGCAGTAATATTCATTTGATATTTTATTCTTCTGTTAAAAAGAAATAAATAGCAGAATTTAAGACGTAGAAATATCAGTTTATCCATTTTCGTTTTCAACAATGACAATAATGCTCTTTCGTGCATAATAAAATAAATAAAATGTAAAACCCTTTCGGATGTAGTTCCACCAGTCAAAAGAATGAATCGGGTAATAATTCAAGTTGATGGCACTATTACCTCAGTATTCTTATTGCACAGTATATTTTTAATTACAAGCTACCTCGCAAACACCTCCAAAATATCGCACAACATTTTGAAAGTTCATGAAATATACTACAAATTTATGTAGTAAACTAAGTGTTTCCATATATATATATTGTTTTCACATCACAGAAGTTACCTCGCAAACTTTAGATCGGTAGTAGACTCTTACATGCTTTTTCTATCAATAAGGTCAACAAATAAAACAAATTAACTGTTAGAGGCTTTTGTGATTCGGATGATTCAGAGCCTCTCTGCGCACAAACCGCAGTGCCATCTCCCGGATGTCATCTTAAGTAATCGTAATAATAGAACTTGGCGTTATTACCCCAGGATCCTTTTAGTTTTCTACAGTATTCCAGGAATATCATTGGTGAAGTTATACAAATACTTCAAATCTATCAAAAACATAACATAGGCGAAAGTAATGTAAAACCATATACCTTATTATTATTTCTTCATGGAGTCATAAATCCGCATAGTGAAAAGGAATACCATCTTCAAAAGCCCCATTTTGAGAGGCCTACTTAGCGTCCAAAACTGCATTGAAAGATAGGTTGGTTCCAGTATTACCACTTTTACTTTCACCTTGATTTTCTTTATAGTTAGGTTATTCAAAATTTTACTGACATGGATTTCTTAATCCGGACGAACGCGCGCTTACCCAGGGTATGAGTGTTTTTAACTTTGCCACCAATAAAATCAAATTATAACAATTACTTTATTAAGACAGAGACAATTCTTACAATTTTTGCAATAAAATAAGTTGAAAATTACTTTTAAAAAATTAGCGGTTGCAATTGTAAAAACCATACACAATCCGGGTCTTTTAGGGCCTGCGCGCGTCCTCCCGGGTTAATTATGTATAAAACATATTTATGTACGTGGAAATTTTGTAAAGTTTCAATTACAGGCGAATATTTTTTATAATGATACCTCGGACCACTTTTTCAAAACAAAAATGTTTTACATACGTTTTGAGAACATTTGCATGAGAAATATACTACAAAATGTATTTTTTAAAAATAGTGGTGCGAATAGAATATAAAAATAGTCGCCTGTAATTAAAACTTTACAACATCTCCGCTATTTTTAAAGAGAATTTATGAATTCTAAAATGAGGAATTAAATTATATAAAAATACAAAAGATAAACTAAAATAAAGTTTTTAGTAAAACTAAACGTTACACAATATATATTCACAAACATTATTTTTTTTTTAAAAATACGTTACTATTTTTTTATATTAGAAAATATAATTTTGGAACACACAGTAATAATTTTAAAAAGAGTTACATCACGATACTTATGTAATATTGTCCAGCCGCCATACAGTCTAAGTACAGATCAAAACTTTATTTTTGGACCTCTCGTGCATTAAATAAAATCAAGTGTATACACAAACGATTGTGAACTGATCTCTAAATAAAAAATTTGGTGGGATAAATGCCGAGACCACGCTTCTGACCTCAATCCCTTCAACAAGATTAAGGAGTATGTGCTGACAGGCTTCCTTAATCCCATGGTAGACGTGGCTATAGAGAATCATGGTAAAAAATACTTTACAGCGAAATTTAGAAAGTATAAGTCTATCAGGATTATATTTGTTGCAACTTTACGATCTAACAGTTTCGGAACAAGAAAATAAGATTATCATTTCAGAGCTTTAAATATTTACTTTAGTTTAATGAAACTTTTCATTCCGTCATAGTTTATTCCGGGAAAATATTGTAAGCTTAATGGAAGAATTTATTATATTTAAACAGTTTCTTCAAATATTTATAATATAGATTGGTAAAATCTGTAAATTGATAAAGTGCTGTATTTACAAATTATAATAAAAGAAAGTATTTTTAGAGTATTAATTTTTTTTCTTTTTTGCTGGTTGTATATTTGTTTTTTACAACTTTAAATATAATAGTTATAATAATTATAATTTAAACATTATTATAAAAACTGTGTGCTCATTTATATTTTGTTAAGAGATAATTTTAACACATGCTAAAAATGATCAAAATACCTACTATTTTTTAATTTTACTCCGTGCTCCACAATACCCTTTGATTGCAGAAAACCGTGACACGCTTTTTGTGACGTCAAAACAAAGAATAAATAAATGGGAAGCAACTTGCATGTTAAGATTTCGTTAGCTTGTAGAATTATTTATTACTAGTTACTAATAATAATTAATAATTCCATGAGCTCGCGTAATCCAAACATGCCAATTGTTAGAATTTCATATATTTGTTTCTCTGCTTCGTATGATGTTCCGTGACGCCACAATAGAGCATTTCAAGACTTTCTCCCTTATCTATTTATACATACCAAATCTTATTCTTGGCTACCCTTTGATATTCGCCCCGATCGTCCGCCATGCTCTTTAGTGCTTTTATTTGGCGATTATCGTTGGCGACGTTTGGCGCTAATGCAACCCCGCCGAATTTAGTATTCTGGCTACCCAATAGGTTTATTGTAGGAAAGATGGCTGCCCGACTCGGCATTTTTGTATGGAGATGTTTAGAGATCGAAAGATATTTTTTGAGTTTTTGAGGGAGATCGGTTTAATTAAACCAAGCATTGTTTGTCCAAATTTGAAGGAAATATGAGTATTCGACAGAAGAATGTGCCTAACGGTTATTCTTAGGCTTGTCGGAATCATATGGTTAATGAAAATGGAAAGAGGAAAAGGTGTAGTAAGGAAGTGACTTTTAGATTTGGCTCATGGTTCAGTAATAGCAATATGACCTTTTTTACCGTTTGTACATTACGACTCCCCCCTCCCGAGAATATAGCATTTAAAAATGCTTTATTGTGATTTTTATTGTCAGTTATTTATATATTTAAAAACGAGTTTTTGCCTTACTTTATTGTTTAAAATTTTTTTACCGTTTGCTCATTACGACTCCCCCTTCCCCTCAGTCTTTCAGGCCTAAAGTGCCTATAGATGACCACTTAGCAACAATTGCCCCTTGGCGAAAACAGGTTTTTCATGCCAAGAAAAAAAACAAGATTGGCGGACTGGACGCAAATACCAAAGCTGTTCTCTTATTCTTTTTATTGTTTCACAAACTCCAACGTTTAAAAGGGTCTTGATGATTTAACTTAAAAATTTTACCAAAAAGTCTATTTTTTATCCAAAAAGTATCTTTTTTACGAATAAGGCTGTATTTTCTGTATAATGAATTTTGTAGTGATTAGAAAGTATAACAACATATTTATTTGTAAAAGATAACATTTATTGTTAGGGTTCCGTACAGAATAAGTGAAAACGAAATCATGATAAGATCACCCTTGTGTTTGTCTGTTAGTCAGTCATAGCCATTTATTTTACTCGTAAACTATAGAACTTAGAAAGTTCAAAATGGGGGGAAGTAATAAAGACTATTGACCCGCCTATTTACAGATTATTAAACATTCACAAATATATTTAGAAATTAGGAGTAAGAGGGGCTAATTAAGTTATTAGAAAAAAAAAACTTTTCTTTACATATTATGTATGGTATCGTGGGAAAGTTTTCGTAAAGCTGAGTTCAAATATGAATTTCTTTAAATGAATTTCTTTTAATTTTAAGTAAGGTATTTGTACCCTATATGGACAGGGCTCTCAATATGGACACCCCTAATATTTTTAAAGGTAATAATTTTGATCGAGAGATGACTAAACATTTTCGTGAAGAAAAGCAGTTGAAAAGGTAATTAAGTCTGGAAAGTGTAAAAAAAGTGCGCTGTTCGCCATTTAAGAGGAAACTTGTTATTTCGAGACGTGCTGATCTTATTTACTTGTAAGCTTAAATTCTTATTAGATATGGTAAAATTACATTAAAAGTTGAAAAGTGGAGTTTTTTAGAAAGCTAATAAAACATATTTTCGATTGCTATTGCATATTTTGCTTAAAATAATTTTCCTTATTCATTTAGTAAAACTACGCCCGGTTCCCAATATGGACAGCTTTTATCCCCATCGACTACAACTGTAAGAAAGAAGAAAATTCAACGTTGCCAAGCAATAACTTGAAAAGTCATCAAAAAGGTAAAATCTTTGTTCAAGAAGATGCTATTTGAACAATCCCCCAAAAACCTTCCTCCAAAAAACCCTTGCAGAAAAATAAAAAGAAGCCCCCCCCTCATTAGGATACCTGTTGGCGAAATCGCATGTACCAATCGTATGACTTCCTCAACAAAGAAGAGCTCGTACTGCTTCTTTTGCAGCATTGATGCTTTTTCAAACATGCGGCCATGTATCACATGTGGCAGATATGTTCATGAGGATTATGTGGGACTTACTGCCCATGGTGAAAAAGTTTCTATTTGTCCATGCTGTGAGGACTGATTAATAACAGATGTAAATTCGCAGACAGATGCAATAAAGCTAAGCAAAACCAACAATATTACTTCATAATATTTACTAGTAACTTAGGGGCTTTGCATGGGTCCTCCAAGGGTGAAAACCGAGAATGCCCCTCTTTCTAAAACGCATGTTCTGAAAACATTTACTGTCCCCCCTCCTCCTCGGAATACTTTAAGATACATTTTTTTTATTCCCTCTCCTCTAAAATCCCTTGAAAAAGTGGCTCTTCCATACTCACTGTGTAGAAAGTCACTAAGGAAACACCTGTCCATAATAGGGACTAGTGGTTCCTTATATGGACATTTGTAAAAAAATTTTGTTTTATCATTTAAATAAAAACCATAATAGTTATAAGGTCGCTAATTTTAATAATGATAGTCAACAGTCCAGGGATCATGGTCATATATTTTTGGAGTTCTATCACGTGTACATGGGGATGAAAAATACATTTTCCTTAGGGTGTCCATATTAGGCACAGGTACTATAGTATATTTTCACAAAAATATAGTTCAAAAATATGTTCCCCCAAATGATTATGAATTTACTAAAATTAAAATTATGAAAAAATTCGAGATAGTAGTTTTTACGTAAACCTTGCAGGAAAACTATGACGATTAATCTAGACCGCATAGTTTTTGAGAAAAGCTCATTTGTCTGACAAACTACATACAAATTTCAATTTGCAGTACATTCCGCAAAGGTGCTGAGGAGCGCTGAAGGTACCTATCGTAGAAGTATAAAGGCATTGTTGTTAGTGATTTTCGCAAAAAATCGTTTGTAATTATCCGAGATATTAACCATTAACACTTTCCGGCAGGTGCAAATTCCGTTCGTAAAATGAGAAATTTTTGACCGACATCGAAATTTAACAACGACATTTTTGGAAATTTAAATCTCCTTAATTCAAGGTTTAATTGTCAAAGCAAAATTTTAGTAAAATATTCTTGGTGCTTTTACAAGTTTGTAATTAAGATTAGGTGTGCCTGGAGTGGGACCCTGTGCCGGAAAGGGTAAAAAACACGGCCGGTTTGGACATAAATGACAAGGGCGGCGTACTCTATATACCATCAGCTTTTGAAGCTTAAATAGCAACTTATATATATATATATATATATATATATATATCATATATATATAAGATATCTTTGTCTAATACGATACCCAGTAGTAGTGTAAATGCAATAAATCACAAATTATTGAGAACAGACTAATTTAATAAAAATTAATCGCATAAATATAATGGGATTACCGACTAGTTTGCCTCCCGTATCTTTAAAAGTTAATTAAAAATCTATCTGGAGAAACGTGGCACTTACCAAGGTGGCGTTGCAACTTTGCAACATTCTTCCGAAACGCGCTTTGCACAATGCCAAATTAAAAATTTGAACTGTGGTTTTGTATTAGCTACACAGTCAAAAGAGAAGATTATTACGACACTGAATTTAGTTTTATGAAATGCCAAATGGCGCCTAAATATGCACTACTTTTATTCTCAGTATACTGTATTAAGTTCATTATAAATAAATAAGGATATAAAGAAAGAGAGAAAAAAGAATTAGCAATAGCAATAGCAACAAGAATATATATTTGATATTATTTAAGCTTCATACCTCTTAGAACTTTTATGATAAATCCATTCGTAATTTTTTAGTACATATAGCTATACCCAACCCAACATTGTGTGTAGTTTTTCACAAAGTCTTATTATTCTTTTAGAAATGTTTTTTTTATATTAACGATAACCCCTTTCCGGATAGAAACCGGATCCTATCCTTATAGCATTTTTTAATTGGAAAAATCTGGGTTCATACGCTTCAAGAATTTTCAAGAACCAGTTACCAGAATTTTTGAAAAGTAATATTTGCCTTATTTAATGATAAGAGATTTTAGCTTCAGATATCGCAATAAGCACTTCACGGAATTTCTGCACTGAAACACCAAAAATCCCCTGAATCCGTCGATGCGTGCAACCCTGAAAATTTGAAACATTGATTAAATATCTACTTTAACCACTTAATCGTCCGCCCGAGACATTCACGAGCTGCAAGCTTCTCGGTTTTTATTCAGAATTGTTTGATTCCCACCAGTTTTATAAAACAGTGTGATTGATTTTATTCTGGTATCATTTTACTTGCCCATTAAATAAGACGATTTTTTTAAAAGTGGTAGCGATGATGAATTTCAATTTTTAAACGGTAATTTAATGAGACCACTAAAGGTTTAAAAACTATTCAATTGCTAAATACAGTTATGCAAAGCACTTTTTATGAAAAGAAAAATATACTTTTATTAATAGAGGTATTACAAACACTATTTTTTAAAACGTACTTAAAATGTATATCGATTGTTAAAGTACCTTGGTGCATATTTGTTTTTTAAATAAATATTTAAACGATAAATTTCGGCCAATTTTACAATTTAGACATATTTTTTTAATAAGTGGACGTATTTAACTCGTTATCTACCGAAGATACTTATAAGTACCATAAAATTTACTTATTATAAAATTCTTTTAATGCGTCAATTAGTTGTAATACTGTTTAGATTGAGTTACAGATACATTACTTAATTTTGTTCCAAAAGTATTATTGGCTACACAAAACAAAAATATTTTTAAAAGGATGATTCCTATTGTCTTTGTATCTTTTCATCTTTGGCCCTGAGGTAGGGTAATGAGGATTTTTCAATTAGGAAATATTTCTGTATTTATATTGTAAGAACATCATATTTGTACATTTTATAATTCTACAAAATACTGAGAAAACAATTTAAAATAAAAGATTTGAATGAGGTTATAAATATCGCACAAAATTCCTGTAAATTCAAATTTAATTAATCCTTCTAAATCCTTCAATCCTTCTAAAATCTTTCAAAAATGTATTAAATGATTATGTAATTTTTTAATTTAGTTTAAAAAATTTACGTAAAATGCTTTAGAATGTAAATTATCATGAATTCATAATGCGGTAGATAAAGAGTTAAACAGAAAAAATAATCTATGTGCATCATGCGATTCGATTCAAACATAAATTTTCGCACTAGTAATAAAAAAAATAGAATACATTAATAAGAAATTATATGGAAATCGTAAATCATGATTTTCCTCTAAATGCATTCTTCCCAAACTAGGTACAGAAACATTTCAAACTGATTATTGAAATTCTGCATTGAAAACATTAATAATTGAATACCAAGCCGATATTGAAATATCGCAGTTGAAAGGAAATCAATTTAAATGTATGCAAATTCTACGTATTTCTCGTTTTACTTCACATTTCATCTAAATAGTTTTATCAGTCCTGTTCTAGTGAAATCAACTCATTAAATTTGGAGAAGTGTAATTTAATGAAACCATTCATACAGCTTGATTAATAAAATTGTGGCTGGGAAAATCACAGTAATGTAGCTTCCAAATTTAAGTATTAACTGTGTGGTTCGGTATTACCCAAATTAATGCCTTTAACGTAAGCACGAGACGATGAAAGCACATTCGAAAGATACAGTTAGGAAGTTTTGTAAATTACATTCCTAAAAGTTTGTGTAATGTTTAGGTAAAGATTAATTCTCTTTTTCTACTTGAAGACAAAGTGATGCTCTAAATTTATTTAGAGTGGACATTATTAAAATTAAGACATGTTTATGTATATGTATTATTATGTATATGTATGTTTGTGTATTATGCAAAATTTTTTAGCTTAATTAAACATTGCAGTTGAGCATTATTTTCTTGAGTTAAAGCACGGACGGACAGCCAAACAGAATTCAAAAACACTTATTAACAAAGTTGAAATTTTTAAAAAGGAACAAATCTTATATTTTTTCGTATTTTCGATAAAACTTTTGGAAAAGTATAAATAATCGAAGGAGTAGTGATATTTTTTCGTTTTCAAACCTTACCAGTTATTCACTGGAAACAGAACTCACAACTAGCCATAAGTAACAATTAAAATATTAAAACTTACTAAAAAATCACCATTAGAATCAAAAGAATACATAGGACGTAGATAAAAAAAATTCTAATGAACTTGTCAATGATTTCTCAGTGATCCTTTTCTTCCTCCAGCTTGGAAATTTCTTTTGTATTTCTTTTCCTTGTTCTCTTGTCTCTTTTCAGTTATATATATATATACAGGGTGATTCTAAATTTTTTTTAACAATAAAAGAGGGGTGATAGGACACATCAAGACAAACAATATTAAATAAGAGACCAAGGGTCCCAAACGTTTTCCAAAGGAGATAGACGCCATTAAAGTTTAGGGACCAAAATTTCAAATAAACATAAAAAACGGAAAAATCGGTCGATTGATTTGCGGTTTTCACTAAAATTAATCTTTATTTCGGCATTTTCTTGAAATTAAACAATAAAGATAAATTTAAAAAAATGCCGATAGAGGGCGCTTTAGACTTTGGAGTAACGAACAACTATTTTTTTGCCGGTATTTTTTGCATTTCATTAAATGTTTTCGTAAGCTTATACTCAAACTTAAATTTTGAGCTCAAAATCTGAAAGTGGGAGTGGTTAAGTAGCACAAACTGAACTGTGTTCAGTGGGTTCAAATTTCAAATGATTATAAAAAACGGAAAAATTGGTCGATTCGTTTGCGGTTTTCACTAAAAACTATTCTTTATGTCGGTATTTTCTTAAAAATAAATTATAATGATAATTTTCAAAAAATGCCGATAGAAGGCGCTTTAGACTTTGGAGTAACGAACAACTCTTTTTTGGCGCCACAATTTTACCACATTTTTTGCATCTTATTAAATGCTTTCGTAAGCTTAGATTTAAACCTAAGTTTTAGCTCAAAATCTGAATAGTTGGGAGTGATTTAAGTAGACAAACTGAGCTGTGTTCAGAGGGTTCAAATTTCAAATGATTATAAAAAACGGAAAAATTGGTCGATTCGTTTGAGGGTTTTGCTAAAACTAGTTTTTAAATGAGCATTTTCTTGAAAATAAATTTTAAAGATAAATTTCAAAATATGTCGATAGTGGGCGCCTTAGACTTTGGAGTAGCATACAACTATTTTTAACTGTTATTTTTTTAATCTCATTAAATGCTTTCAAATGCATAAACTTAAAGTTTAGGCTCAAATTCTGAATCGTTGGGAGTGTTTAATTAGCGAAAAATTGAATTGTGTTCGAGGATGGGGGAGAGTAAAATTTCAACTCCTGAAGACACTTCAATTTGTGCTACTTAACTACTCATAATTATTCAGATTTTGAGCTCAAAATTTAAGTTTAAATCTAAGCTTCCGAAAAAATTTAATTTGCATAGTTTTTGCAAGCATTTAATTAGAACAAAAAAATAATGGCTAAAATTAATTGTTAGTTACTCTGAAGTTTAAGGCGCCCTCTAGTGGAACTTTTTGAAATTTATCTTTGAAATTTCTTTTCAAGAAGATACTGACTTAAAGATTAGTTTTATTTTAAACCGCAAACGAATCGACAAATTTTTCCATTTTCTATAGTTACTTGAAATTTGAACACCCCCCCCCCCCCTAAACACAGTTCAGTTTGTGCTACTTAACTACTCCCTACTGTTCAGATTTTGAGCTCAAAATTTAAGTCTAAGCTTCCGAAAACATTTAATGAGATGCAAAAAATAACGGCAAAAAATAGTTGTTCGTTATTCCAAAGTCTAAAGCGCCCTCTATCGGCATTTTTTGAAATTTATCTTTATAATTTAATTTGAAGAAAATGCCGACATAAAGAATAATTTTAGTGAAAACCGCAAATCAATCGACCGATTTTTCCGTTTTTTATGTTTATTTAAAATTTTTGTCCCTAAACTTTAATGGCGGCTATCTCCTTTGGAAAACGTTTAGGACTCTTGGTCTCCTATTTAATATTGTTTGTCTTGATGTGTACTATCACCCTTCTTTTATTGTAAAAAAAAAATTGAATCACCCTGTATATATATATATATATACGGAATCCCCTATCTTCAGTTATATATATATGTATATATATATACTATATTATTATATTTATATTAAAAGAGAGTTTTTTTCTTTTGTTATTTTGTTGTTTTATTTTATTTTTATATGTATTTAAATATACATATTATTTATTTATTTTATTTTATTTAAATCTTATTTACTTCTTTTATTGTAATTTTTTTCTCCTATCAATTACTTTCCTATCATTTTGGCAAGAGGTTAGTCAAAATTTTGACACTGCACCTGTTTCTTTCCAGTGGCCGCATCTGCCATATACTTTGCAAGATCTACTCTGTAACTTTTAATTCCTTTGTGACCTTTGTTCTCTTACGGACACGTGTTATCTTCATCTGAAAACGAGCTGTTAAAATCTCGAGCTCGAAATACGTCCTATGTATTGTTTTGATTGTATAGGGATTTTTTTTTCAAAGTTTTATTATTTGAATCACGAGATACTGAAATAAAAAGCACTAAATAACTTGGGTAGTATTTTGTCTGCTTTTTTACAATGCATTTTCTCAAAGGCAATCTAATAAGCAGCTACTCTATTTGCTGATGACGAAGAATCTCAAAAAATCATTTAAATATAGCAGTTCTAAAGCGCACTGGATCGACGCATCCGCCGACAAGCTGTGGCGGACCTGTAAGTCACTTGTACCTCGATTCGGCAACATGTACAAGATACCCTGTACGTGTACAAGATACGTGTTGACCAGATCCATTTCACATCGATTGGTTGAACATGGCCTGCACTCACGGCGTCCGTTAAGAAGACTGCCATTGATTGGACAGCATAGACGCTGTCGACTATTGGCATTATTCCGCCAACGTTTGGAATAATGACGGACTACAACGACATGGGTGTCAGAATGGCGAAACGTTGTGTTCTCAGATGAGTCACGCTTTTGTTTATCCAGTGACAGTCGCCGCATACGTGTGTGGGGTCTACGTGGAGACAGATCGAATCCGGTAGTAACTGTGGAACGTCCCACCGCGCGACAACGTGGCATAATGTTTTGGGGCGCTATTGCATATAATTCCATGACGCCTCTAGTTCATATTCAGGGCACTATGACGGCCCAACGATACTTGGATAATGTACTGCGGCCAGTGACAATCCCCTATCTTCAGGGGCTGCCTAGTGCAATTTCTCAGCAAGATAACGCTCGACCGCAGAGTGCTCGCATGTGCCAACATGCTTTGCAAGGTATACAGATGCTTTCCTGGCCACCGTACTCTCCTGACATGTCACCAATCGAACATGTGTGGGATGTGATTGGACGCCGTTTGCTGACTCTGCCCCTGCCTCGTTCAGAAGACGAACTGTGGCAAATGATTGAAAGGGAATGGAGAGCCATCTATCAGGACACCATCCGTACTCTTATTGACTCTATGCCCAGACGTGTTTCTTCGTGCATCGCTGTCCGCGGTGGTCCTACATCCTACTGAGCCGACGTCGTTCTCGTTCTGTATTCCGACTATCATTTTGAAATAAAGATCACTTAATGCTCCCTGCTGTCTCTGTCTTTTCCCAAATTTCATCACTTTCTGACCACTCCTTCTTGATGTTCATTTTCAATGTCGAGCAGTGTATAACATGAAAACTAGAGCTTTAGCTAGGTTGTATAATTTTACAGAATAATTTTAAAAATAGTAGAATAATTTATATATCAAGATTCAACTTGCTATTCATTATACGAGAATCAATAAATATCTCCTTATGTAGTGAGAATATATGCAATGATTCAAGATTCATGAAGCTTCCTAAAATATGGAACGAGAGGCTCTACAGAAAAAGAAAACTGTAGCATTAAATAATTCAAGTTTACAAATATCAATTTTTAATATTGCAGCTAACTTCATTATACTTAAGTTCTTGTGATTTTGTTTACGAGTTTTTAATTAAAAATTTTTGAGCGAAAATAATGCATCCTATTATTTTTTGAGAATTTTGCTGTCAGAGCAATGAAACACGTCGAATATGAATAAGTAAGGGTATTTTTTTGGCCTTTTAAAAAGTATTTTATCACTTTAAGTAAATACTATAATTAGTTTTATGCATTCAAGGGATTTTTATACATAGTTTTATAGAAAAAATTATTTTCATTTATAACACTTTCCTTCATTGTTGAAAAGTACTTATGAATTCGGATGCTTTGTCTCTCTGTCTATCCGCCCCCTAACTCGTGTAAATATACTCGGATTTTCGTGCAATTGACGTATGTTAATGACATTTACCATGGCAAGTTAGGTATTTAATATGAAGTGGGCAGCATTTAAAGTTCATTTACAAGTACCCTCAAAAGAATTTCGTTACATTATGGTCAATTTGAAAAAAAAACATCTAGAATATCGTTTAGAATGTTGTTTAGAAAATGCATGATTTTTTTTACCAAGTAATTTTCCAGGGTTCATACGTTTCAAGGGCTTTCAACCACCTTTTACCACAATTTTCGCAAAATAATACTTCTCTTATTGACAAAAAATTTATCTTTAGAAATAGAATGAATTAGCTTATTTTTGCCGTATTTTATTTTGTAATACAAGAAATCTTAATTTAATTATAATTATGATTTTATTTAATTATTATTATCAGGCCACATTTATTTTAAGTACAAATTTGCATTGCTCTATCTTGAAAACACGCGAAATATAAGTTAAAATATATTCGTCGGATAAATGAATATAGGGAACAAAACATAAGATGATAAAGCAAAGCTCTGAAGAACAGAGCCACCTTTATTTTTTTCATTATAATTTTCAATGTGGATATGGATCATATTCATGTTATCTACCAACCTTAAACCGGATTTGATACAAGAGCTGGATTTTCGTATCTCCTTCAAGGATGACTGTGCATCACATCTCTACTGTGCATGATTTTCAGGAATTTTCTTGTACAAGAGCAATAATTTTGCTCACTTTCCCCACAAACGTTCACTTTAAAAGCATCCTTCTACAGTAATACGGTCATAACTCAACTATGCTTAACAATAAGTCCTAATCACATCCGTTCAATTGTTGCATTTTTGAACTTCTTCTACCTAACAATCACTCTCAAAACGGGTATATGAACGGCAGATGATACAAACATATTTTAAATCCGAAATTTTACTTAATAAATTAGGTGAAATTGGTACAAGACAAGAATAAATTGTATTTTGTTAAATCAAAATTCTGTTTCTTAACCTTTTTTTTAAATTTTCTATTCATACATCGGTTTTATGGTACTTTCTACGGCTCATTCTCTTGAAATTCCGTAGATCATAACTGAGTAGTACTCAGAGTAGTTCTTTTGTTTTCTATCAATATATCTTTGCAAATAGTTTCTTATGTAACTTACTTGACTGTACATACTTTCTATTGTTTATAGTCATCTGCAGCAATATATTAATTAATTTTTATCTAGGCAAAATGTCGAAAAAAATAGTATTTAAATTAATTTATGTCCATTTGTCTAGTGTTGTCTTCGATGTATACATGGTTCTACTTAGACTCATTGATAGCATGCTGGTCATAAGATCGCCATAGAACGGTCTGAAGATAGAGGCTTCAAAAACAGCTACGCCCCGGTGAGATAACATCAAAAGTATTTTGTCTTTCTTTTTTTTGCACGAGAAGGAAATATCTGGTCTCTTTACCCCACTAAAGGTTTTATTCCATTTGAAATATGGCAAAAATTACCATTGCTTAAACCTTAACTGCTGTTAGCAGTTTCACAGACTGCTTCTCCCCCCCCCCCCCCACATTTTCCCCAGTTTAACTTGCAATTTTCACTTTGACTCTAGATATTAATTTTTTAAAAATGGAACCCTATTATAATATCTACAGCCTTCTAAATAGTTTAAATTTCAATTATAATAATCCTGTAGATAAAGTTTACTATCTAAATAGTGTTACAGTAGCGTAACCAGGATGGGTGCCCAAGTGCTCTGAATACTGGTAATTTTTGAAAATTCTGTTCGTCTAATCTGACAAAAATAAATTTCTACTAAGAAGAAAACTTTAGAAGAAGAAGAAAACCTTACAGTATAACTTGTTTTCGCACCCACCCTGGTTACACCACTGTATACTATGAGTTAATAGAGCCTTTTCTTCCTATTTTGATCAAGCTATCAGAGACCGCTTCACAGTCTATGCGACATTTTCTCTCACAACAGTTAAGGGTTAACATACATAGTCTCGTCGATGTGTACGTATCTTTCAGAACAAATTCAATTATCAAAAGCACTAACAACATTCTAAATAGAGAAACAAATATTGCTTTATTACTGTAATTTTTAACCCATTCAGAATGTCCTTTGTTAAGTTAAAATATATAGTATTTCTCCGATTCTATGATAAATTGAGAAAATAAGAGTATAATAAAAAAATTTCCGTCAAACGAAAAGCGAAGAATTATGAATTTAAGCTTATTTCCAGTTTATGCTATTACGGTAATAAGAATCTATTTTACACATAGAAAAGGACACTAAAATATTCCATTAAGCACAGTTTTACGGAAAAGCTCAAGTTTATCCCTAGTCTGAATCTTCCGTTTAAAACAACCGTAATTTCATTCATATTGTTTTATCCTTCCTTGACTTTTCTTAAGCCCCGTTAATTGATGAACCCATAAAAGTTTTACTGGAAATGGTATTTCACCAGCATTATAGCGAGAGTTATTTGGACTCCTTTTATAATGCAAGCGCAGAAATATATATCATCGTTTTCATGGTGAATACTTTTATTTGTGTGATGTAAGATATCGCTCTTAAATGAGAATTTCGCTTTTGGAAGCTTGGCTGGGAAATAATAGAAAAACCTGGCATGATATTAATATAGTTAATGAAATTTTTCATCTAATTAGTGAGGAACTACTTCTTCGAATTAAGATTCTCATAATGGTGCCTTTCATAAGCATTTTAGAAATAATTAATTACTGATTTTTGTAGACTTACTCTAAATTCGTTTATATATTTTTAATGAATTCAGTGTTTTGGCATATTAAAGAGAATCGTGAGCTAAAAATTTTTTAGAAGAATAAAAATACTAGCTATATATAAAATAAAATCCATGCGATTCTTAATAATATGTAAGTGTTTTTTGAAGGCATTTATTTATTTATTTATTTAATTTTTTAAATCTTATCGTTTGCAGTGTTCAAATTTGGCATTATCACTATAGTTAGTGATATGGGAATTCTACTCATTATTTTTTAAGTATTATTTATTTATTTATTTATTTATTTTTAATTTTTAATTAATTGATTTATTTATTTTGCTTTTGAGTCTGAGCATTTTCGGTATTAAATTTAACTTTATTATTATTATTGGTCATATATTGTTGCTATTGGCTATTTTTTAAAACGTTCGTCGTTTTTTATTTTAAGAAGATATTTGATGATATGAAGTTTTTTATTTTAAGATCACTTTTATTTGTAATCATTTTAAAAATTGAAAAAAAAAAGAATTGACGGACTTATACGTTTTAGACACTAGAGATTCAAAAAACAAATTTTTAGAAGAAAAAAAAATTCCATCCGTCTCTCTGTGTGTCTGTAAACGCTCTATCAAAATGAGATAGAAACTTGAAATTTGGTGTGTAATTAGTATGTAACAATAGAAAGAAGCCTATTGAATAAAAGTAACGTCGATTATCCGGAATATTTTTTTCGGACTCTCGAAATATTTTGTCTAATGAAAGGTATATCATTTTTTTCAAATTGTTTAAAGTTTGAATGTAAACGACAGTTAAAAAAAAAAACATAAATTTTACATAAAGAATAAAGTCAATTGGATAATTGGTTGCAAAGATATTTGCACGAATATTTTCCACACTCTACGATTTTTTCATGACCCTGTATTTCACTCAAATTTCAATTCAAAGATATATTTTAATTGGATATAAGATGCTTAATACGACTCAGCAAACTGTTAGTTCATGTAATTGTCATTTTTGGGGCTATAAAGATGTTTCTTTTACGCAATTCCGTACTGCTTGATTATCCTCTAGACCAAAAACTATCGCCAAACTGTAACATTATATGTCAATAATGACTTATCGTAAATGTCTTATTCACTCGACATTTAACACGTTACACGTGTTTGTTATGTCATCAAGTGATTTTTACTTCCTTATTTTATTTGTATTTTTATTAATATTTTAATTATTTATTTATTTTTTCGTTATTTAAAATGAAAATTATACCAGTTCGTATGATTTACGATTAGTTTGGAGATTTATATAATTTGTCGACGGGATAATCAAGTAGTAATAGCAATTCAGTAAAAGAGCGTTACTATATATTAAAAAATACTTAAATGTACGTTCAAATTTTGTTTTGGAATTGCAATGCATTTTATAAATAGTTTACATGTGTTTTATTTTTATATTTCGTATTATGAATATCCATGATGGGTAAGTATTAGGGTGACCCCCAACGACTAATTTATATTTTAATTTGACAAAATCATTGTAGATAAAGATGATTATTACATTCTTCTGACTATTATTAATTATTTTGTTTTATCTACAGGGTGGTCATAAAAAAACTGTGCCAATATATGGAGCTCTAACGGCCAGTCCGCTCAACCGATCGAGGTGAAATTTCAGATATAGCTATTCAGAGGTATGAGCTCGAGATTCTGTGAACGGCAACAAAATAGCGCTCACGGTTACGGTTATAGTTACAGAAACTCGAAAATTTTCAGTGGCATCACCCATTTTTTTTCACCGCAAAATGCTCAGCGCATGCGAAAACCCTAAAGAGCGTTGGAACCGTACGTGTATCGCAAGAAACGGACATGTTATGCACGCACAAAAACTGTTCTGCGAATCCTCCCCCCCATAGAAAAAACTCGAATGGGGGGGGGGGGAAGGAGGAAATTTGCATATGACACAGAGTCAGTACACTTATCTCTGATTACAATACAGATCGGAGAAATTAAAACTTTTACTTTGATTACACATTTTCCACATGGGTGCCATCATCATGCAATGCCTGCGATGACACCCTTGTGGAAAATGTGTAATCAAAATAAAAGTTTTTGTTTCTCCTATCTGTATTGTAATCAGAGATTAGTGTACTGACTCTGTGTCATATGCAAATTTCCTCTTTGCGCCCCAATCGAGTTTTTTTTATGGGGGGGGGGGGGGGAGGATTCCCAGAACGGTTTTTTGTGCATGCATAACATGTCCGTTTCTTGCGATACAAGTACGATTCAAACGCTCTTGGGGGTTTTCGCATGCGCTGAGCATTTTGCGTAGAAAAAAAATGGGTGTTGCCATTGGAAATTTTCAAGTTTCGGTAACTATAACCGTAACTGTGAGCGCCATTTTGTTGTCGTTCACAGAATCTTGAGCTCATACCTCTGAATAGCTATATCTGAAATTTCATTTCGGTTGGTTGAGCGGACTGGCCGCTAGAGCTCCGTATATCGGCAAAGTTTTTTATGATCACCCTGTATTTCTACAGTTGAAGCGGTTGCGTTACTTCAGTTTGGAAAAAAAAAGTAAGTATTCAATTGGTAGAAACCTCTATTTTTCAGAGTTTTATTAATAGCAAGCTTTATTCAAGAAAATATGAACATGGCAATAAAATGTTTAAATTTTGTTATTTAAATAATCAAAATCAAAATGCATAATAGGATGTGCTTTTTTAAGCAAAAAAAATTGTATATATGATTTATTTCAACAATAATTTTGAAGTTTCTGATCATCCGGATATTTTTGTATGTGTTTGTATGTATAGGGTATCAGACTATAGGATTATTGGGTTGTCATTGGATTTTAAAAGAAAAATACGAAATCATATAGAAAACATAATCTTTCAAATAAGAAATAAACATGGAAAGCGAAATGAAATAGATTGATAGGGAAATAAATCGCCAAATTTTTGCGATATATGTGAATAACATATAAAGCAAATGTATAAGTTCAAATTATTTAGCATGAAATATATTCCAATATTGTAGCATCTGAGTCTTTTTGAAAATTAATTTAGTTTCAGATAATAAAAATATCAAAGATAGTGTTTCAATTAAAAAAAAAAGATGTCATTATTAATATCATTCTTGGCTCAACAGTCATTAAAAGAGTGCTTTTAAAGAAGATTTTTTACTGGAAGTGATCTAACTTTCGTTATAAGAGAGAGAATCTATGCAAATCTATACAATTTATGTATTCGTTTCAAATCAAAAATTTGTTTACCCCTTTTCGGCGCAGGACACTTTCTTTGCAAAAGTGCTGAAATGACTGAATGACACCGGAATTTACGTACAAGTTTGTTTGAAAATAATAAAAATCTATTTTTCCCATACATTATAAACGGAAAATATTTATACCAGAAATATGGTGTCATTGTGGTACTTTGGAATCAAGTTGGGTGTTTCATTTAATGCAACCCTGAAACACTGAGGGTTAAAAGAAGACAGAACTGGGACACCAACTCCACTCACATTGTTTTTACTGTAACATTTTATATTTGTTTATTATATGTAACTAAATTTTATCCTAATTTTTATATGCACTCCAATTTATGTGTTTGGTAAAGTATGAAACTGATAATTAAAAGATGCTGACACATCCTTAAAATACTGAAGCTTCAACTATAACCACTTTTGCAGGGGTTAATTACAACTGGGGAGGGGGGATTTTATCAGTAAATTTAAATAGATATTTTCTCTTTATTTAAATGCCTTATTAATGCAAAATTTCAGTCATAAATAATGGTAAAAACATATATCCATTTTTACTGATTGAAGTTTTTTGGTGGTAAATAAGTCCTACATTTCCGCCACATTGCGACAACTGAGGCAACCACCTATCAGTATGAGTGAAAAATATTATAGCACGAAAAAATGACACCGCTAAATAGAAAGATAATTTTTAACATAGTTTTAAGCATGTATTTGAACGAATAAGATATTTAAATAAGACAAAATATTCTATCCAAATTAACTGGTGGAACGTTTGTGCTTACTGTAATAAGAAACTGTTGATACGATTTTAAAAAAAGCAGCCGCTCTCTTATGACAACCTCCTCAGTTATTTCACTCGCAACTGGCAGACAGTACACTATATGTATTCGCCTTTTTATTCATAACTCCATTTGGTAAAAATACACAAGAACGTCACACAAATTAGGCGTGCCTAATTTTTGTAGCTCTCCGAAAAATTGTACTGTTTAGCTGAAGACCCCTTTAATGCCTAAATTACTGGAGGCGATTTTAATAAAAGAATTTTTTGTGATAGAGTATAAGTTTACATGTGGCAAATATCTTTAAAAAGATAAAAATTAGTTTTAGAAAACAAAATTCTGAAAAGTTGACATTCTTCCAAAATTAAAAAAAATAGTCGTTGACAAAATCTGTCTGCCATAAGTTTTGAGCATAACCCAGTAAATATGAATTCAAAATTTCATCGAAATCCGTCGGGTAGTTTTCGGGGAACCGGGTTATAAATCTTACATATTGCCCATAATCTTGTTTTCTTTTAATAATAATAAGGAATTTTAATGGAACAATTATGCAAAAAAGTTCTAAACTTCTTAGTTTAAAAAGAAAGCATAAAATTATCAAGAAAAAAGAATATATTTTTATCATTTCATTATAACTATATCCCGGTACATATTATATCCTTCTATAGTAAAAAAAAAAAAAAAAAAAAAAAAAAAACTAGCCTTAAACAAATCTCCAGGAATGACTCCTGGACTGATGCTGATGTGTAAGGTTTCCGGAAATAACACGTCCGGGTGGACCACACTTTCCATGAGCCGAATAGACCAATCAGGAAAGGGCTCCGTCTAAGCTTCGACCAATAAGGAGAGGGATGAATTCCAAAATTGAGTGTACACTGTTAAAAATCTGCTGCATTTTGTTGCAACGCACTCCACGGCTTGTATATAACATCTGTATTCCAACCAATGAGAAAGCTCCATTTCACGGCCAAGTAACCGTTTTCTATACAAGCAGGGGAGTGCGTTGCAACAAAATGCAGCAGATTTTTAACAGTGTATGGAAAATAAGGTATCGCGAAGCGATTCCATGCAGTATTGGCGACCGCAGCAAGCAGGGGTAGCCTACACTTGGAATCGCGAAGCGATTAGGCGGGGGGTTGGCGAGCGTAGCGAGCAGGGGGGCGGAGCCCCCCCCCCTAGGTCACAGTAAAAAATACTTATTGTGTTTTATTGAGTAGCTATTGTTAATGCATTTCTAATCTATATAGGTTAATTCCATGAAAATTTGTCTTGTCTGTCACATACAACGATTTTTGGCTACCAGTAATTTAGAACGAAAAAAATGTGACTTATTTTATCGGAGATATCTCATCAGTTGAATAAGGCGAGGGAAACTTTCTGAAAATAACGGTGGCCAACAAGATAGCGATTTTTAGTGTGTGATAGACATGACAAGTTTTCATGGAATTAACCTATATGTAAATAAGAGGAAAGATGCTTCAAAATTAAATTTTTTCACCAGTAAAATGGTCTGCGTATATAAACTTATGTAAAGCTCATCTGAATGATACAGAATTTAAAATACATAATAAATATTAAAATAAATATATATATGTAAATATTTATTTATTTTACATATATGATCGGATTATAGTTTCTTTTACTTTAAAATTCTATGAAAATTATAATATTTTATTTAAAATTTCCAGCAATAATTGGATTAACCTATTTATTTAGCATTAACTTTAGATTTTCTTCTTTTCGTAGTAACCATTTTATTGAAAAAATGACGCAGATTAAATTAGAGATTTTCTCCATCTAATGTCTGTCTGCATTTCTGTCATTCCAGTAAATTCCATCTTTGGTCAAAAAACCCTCCTTGGGATCATTTACGTAAAATCGATGGTAGGACTAGTCACACTCCAGCTATGATGAAAAACATATGACTTGAAGATTTCTTTATGGTACAGGAAATGAAAGCGGTTAGTATGAAAGTTATAAAACATACAGTGCTTGAATTAACGAAAAATCAGTTTGACTTTTTTTCTGTTCTTGTTGACGCAACGGTCAACAAATAAATTTTTCTTGAGATTTGTAATTCACACATTACGTTCGAATTACCGTAATTTCGGGTGTATAAGCCGCAGATCAAACAATTCTTTTTCGACCCAGAATTTTTTAAGAAACAAATATAACTAGTTAGATCGCCGTAAATATTTGTCTTCAATCACTAAATAAGATTTCTGGGTCCAAAAAGAATTGTTTGATCCGCGGCTTATACACCCGAAATTACGGTATATTTCACCATTGGTTGTAAATTTTTTCCACCGCATCCCCCCCCCCCACCTTGAGCTACCATCAGAGCTCAAGGGGTTGAACTTCTTTCTGTTTCCATTTTTTAATGTATTTTTAAATATATTTAGCACGAATCATGTATTTAAAGAACATAAATTACGTAAATTTATACAAGTTTAAAAAAATAAAATTTCATGCATAAATTAAATCCGAATTGCGTTAATATTAAAAATTTCTGAAAAAATGTCAATTTTCTCGAAAAATTCATAAACGTAAAGCTTTTTAAGGGAGCAGTTTACCTCAAAACTGATTAAAAAATATCGATATTTGTTTTTAAACATTTTAAACATTAAATGAAAGCCTGTTTAATTGTGAATATTGTAAAACCCCATTTTTACCCGTACGACAATTTGTGAATTTTGTTTATACACCCAGCGCAATTACCCCTCATTTGATAACTATAAACTTTATTTTCTTTGGTTCATTTTTCTTCACATTCATGTTTTAAAAATGCTAAGATTTTTCTTCTTAATATACAGATTTAAAATTTTTTGTACGTGTTCTTTATTACATATGGGTTAAATATGTGCATGGAATTAGCTTTAAGTTTACTATTATTATTATTTTAAATAAAAGTATATATGAAGATATGTTAGATTTTATCACTCTACACTACATATATCAGTAAAAAGTATTTATATTAAATGTAATATTAGATTATCTAAAAGTCCATGCACATCTTATGTAATACACATTTGACAATCTAAAAAAGTGATTAAATAATCTAAAAATATTAATATTTAAAATAGTATGGATTTTAAAATATTTAAATTTTCTTATACTTTTCAAAATTTTTATTGAATATATAGTTTTATTTATTTATTTATTACAAAATGTACTATTATTTGATCACTGAAACGCATTCAGTTCGCCATTTGAATCAATTTTTTTATAATAAAAAAATGTTGTAAATGTAAACTATTACCTTGAGAAAATATTAAAAGATTCAAAGCTGTGGGATTCCCGATTCTGCTTAAAATTTGTAACATTTAAAAACTATAAAAATAAGTGAAACAAAAAGCTCAAGACGAATTCAATCTCACAACCTTCGGGTCCGCAGACTCGCACGCTGCCGCAGCGCCACGCATTCACGCGGAGAAGTCATACTAATGGGTATTTAAAATATACTCTGAACTTTGACCCCCAATTTCTCAAAAACTAAGGCCCATTTGAAGAAACCCTTTTACCAGAATTATTTGTGGTATATCCCCTACAACATACTTTGAAATCATCAAAATCTGTGCTCACCATGTTTAGTGGTCCCCTTGTTAGAGTTAACTATCAGATTTAACTCTTACAAGGTAGAAACATGATCTTGTGGAAGTTAATGGTCTTATGGTTGATATTTACATAGTTGCCAACATCCCGATTTTTTTATTATCGGCAAATTATTACAAAAATGTTCGCTTCATCTAATTACTGAAATTGTGTGAATATTTCTGAATAAAAATATTGGCAATAAAATATTTGGAGGTTATTTACTTTGTTTTTATTAAGAATGGAAATAATTCCAAGATTTCGAACGATTCCTACAGTGTTTGAATGCAGTAACATTCGATTTGTATTGTTGCATAGATTCTTCGATTAAATAAGGCGAAGATTACATGTTAAAATTCTTGTGTTAAAATGTAGGAAGGTTGCTAGCTATGCGCATACTTCCCACTGCTGTATTTATGCATGAATGCATAGAGTTAAATTTATCATTATGCATAGAGTTAAGTTTATCATTTTACTAAATTATAGGGGTGGGGGTGATCATACATTTTCAAACTAAGTATGTAACTTTCTAACAAACTATGTAATTGTTTTTATTTTTCTACAGAACCTTAAATAAAAATATTTAAAGATTTTTTTCAACAGATATAGTTAAGAAGTAATAGCAAAGATAATCAAATACATTCAAAATTTGTAAACTTCTTTTTTAAACATGTAAATTAAAAAATATTCTTCGCAATGAAAAAAAAACTGTGCATAAAGTTGTATTTAAGGTACTAATTATTTGCATTTTTGTAATGTGAACCGTCTCGCATTTGTTTTCAGAATAACGTTTCAAAACACTTTTAATATCGCTAAAAAAAGTATTGAAATAGATATACAATCGACTACTTCATATAATATGCTTAACATAGAAAGAAAAGGTACAATAAATACTTTGAAATAAGATCAAAACAGATAACAAAAAGTTAAGCTCAAAAACTTTTTACTTTTAAATGACTTTAAATATTAATTATTTTTAATTGTACTTACTGCTTTTATACTTTTTATGTACAATGCTTGAAGCTAAAAATGCTATTTAATTACAGTTTTCTCATTCAATTTGAAAGAATTTTACTTTATCGACATTTCATTTTATTGTCCATACATTGGACACAGAATAAAAATTTAAATCGAAAACAAAAGCGCATGAATGAACATCATAAAAAAGTAATTGAATAGGAAGGATTACCTGAAATGGGTTTTTAATTGTTTCTACTCAATGAAAAAAAAAGCTAATAGAGTTATAAAGTTTGTTGTTATAACTTAGTTACAATTACAGTATCCTTTAAATTGCTTATTGCCAAAAAAAAAAGTAAAATCTAATATTGCACTAAATCTTATGAAATAATTAAATGAATGTTGAAAATTATTTAAAACTAAAATCGAAATGTATTAAAAATGTATTTAGAATATGTTTGTGTTTGTGTTTTATTCATTGAACATTTCATAGCTGCATTATCCTAGAAGGAATCTGAAAAAGAAAGAGGCACACATTTTTGCTAAAACTGGATAATAAATGTTCAGTCACTAATTTGTACAGGGTATTCACACTCATCTGTATCCAATGACTAGTTTTTAATCCGTTAGCCATAGAGATATAGTTCCGATTACAAAAATATTTTAAACGAAGTAAAAAAAAAAAAAAAAAAAAAAAAAAAAAAAAAAAAAAATTAAAAATCAGTTTGGGTCAATAAAAACATTTCTTAAAAAACAAAATATGTATAAATTAAACTTACATAACTGGTACTGAATAAATTTCAAAAGTCGAGCACGAAATTTTATACTCGCTAAAAACTATTTATCATCCGATGGTGTGAAAGAACTGTATAAAATTTTCTTATAAAACTGTAAAAAGTTTTGCAGTTCAGTCATTTAGCGATTTTTACCTATAGCGTATATTTGACCATATTAACGCTAAAACACCCAGCAGGAAATAGACTAAATGATTAAATGTGGATTCGAACAAAAAATCTCTTCATAAGATAAATTAAATGCAAACCACCGCGTTAATTAATATCATAAAACAAATAAATTCAATAACTTGAAATAAAAATATCGGCTCTAAATGTATTCATAAACACTGAAACACATTTATTGGTGTTGTAGTTTTAAGAAGTGTTCTCATTATACAAATTGAATACTTCCAACTGAGCAAAAAATTGCCCAGGTCGGGAATCGAACCCAGATACTTGGCTTATAAAGCCAATGCTTTACCTGGTAATCTAATTGGGCGACATCCGGCTGGGATTTTTCGCTCAGATAACCTTATTGATCATAACATCTGGTCTGTCATTTAGACAGCTCGGTAGAATAAACCGCAGGTAATGGAACTCCATATAACGATGGATACGTAGATATACTATTATTTTAACACAATCAAATTGACTAGTAAATTTATCATGCGAATTGAATATTTCCAACTGAGCGAAAATTTTAATTCGTATGATAAATTTACCAGTCAATTTGATTGTGTTAAAATAATAGTGTTCTCATTGGTTCGAACTGAGAAGTAACTATATGTTATAAAAGGGTTAAATTACTGGACAATTTGTAGCAAATATTTTAGAATGTATTTTAATTAAATGATAAATACTGTTTGTGTATAGTAAGCAAAATCTTACGGGCGTTTGCGTATGCGTCAGGTCTGCTTTGATTTTATAAAAATAAGGATGAGTGGAGTTTGTTTAGCTGTGTTTTTTAGAAAAACCCTTTGGGGGGGGGGGATATTGACTGATGTGAAAAATTTTTTGTAGCTCATATTTATAAAAAACGAAAACTTTTAATGTTTTTTTTAAGTTATACAACATTTTTGCTTTATGCAAAACAAAACTAACTTTGGATAGTAGAATCGTCCTTAGGATGTTAGGCATGGATTTCGAAAACGAACTGTTACGGTGTATTGTACGGTTCAGAACAGTGGGTCTGCAGTATTAGTGACTTTAACACCGTATACCAAGTGCAACTACTCTGTAGGAATTAGAGTAGATATCTGGGCAACCCTATCTCTTTACCAGGGTTTATAGTGATAGCTTGTCCAGTTTACAAGCCATTTTTCCCCATCGTACTAAATACCCCATAATCCTAAAAAAAAAAAAAAAATGAAACAGCAATTAATGACCTTAGTTTATAAAACCTCAATTGATCCCGTCTCAGGCCACATTTTCATTAAGGACAATGAACTGCCCGATACTCTGGCCAAGACAGGCTCCTCTTATGTACTGGCTACAAGGGATACTATATCATCCAGCGTTGCTGGCCAAACTAAGGATAATCTATAACTACCTGCTGGATGTTTCTATCCTAACCTCTTACCAGTCTGTCTCTCTGTCATGTAGCAGGAGGTAGGGAATGTTCTGCATAATTCTACGCATTCCATCCCACCTGCTGCCTGTTTCGAAGGGGCAAGCGCCACAGCGAGCATCCAACAAACATCTTGAACATGTCATCTTTCTCTTCTGTTTTTTGTCGCGAGGGGGAGATCTGTGCCCAGCAGCCTGAGATTATTCTGTTAATATTTTTTTTTCATGCTGAAAAATGTAATTTTTAAAGATACTAATAAAAACGACTGGAAGGGACACTATGCTCTATATTCTATGCTTTCTTGTCTGAGTAGTCCCTCTCAGCATTCGAACTACGTAGCCATAAATCACCGGACATTTTCAATTTTAGACATTTTGCCGAAGATTTAAAATATATTTGTCGGATTCCTCTAAAATTCAGAATTGTAAACAATATGTTTAATCTCATATTTATCATTATCGATTTGATCAAGAAGACAATAAAGAAGTCAACAAGAAATCAAAGAATAAAATAAAATAAGAATAAAATCTTGGACTTTATCTGTCCCCTTTATGAAATCGACGTTTATGAATACGAGGCTAAAAATATTCTTTATAATCCGGAAGTTCCAGAAGAATCCGATAGGTGTATGTTTAAATATTCGATCACATGTCTAACATACGTGTCACCTTAGTGCGTACATATATATCTGATATACGTACTATATTTACATAAATGGGAAAAAGCAATACGTAAAATTAACGATAAAATTATGTGCTAAAACTACAGTACATTTCAAGCTTTTTACTTTATTACCTGATCACAAACATTAATACTTTTACAATTATTTGTTTGCACATTAATTGACCTGCTGACGTGAGTATCGCTTAAACCTATGACTTTTCATAGGTTTAAGCGATACTCACGTCAGCAGGTCAATTAATGTGCAAACAAATAATTGAGTAAAAGTATTAATGTCTGTGATCAGGTAATAAAATAAAAAGTTTGAAATGTACTGTAGTTGTAGCACATAATTTTATCGGTCTTACGTATGGTTTTTTCCCATTTGTGTAAATATTATATTTCCGGAGCTCCAGAAGATTTTGTATTTCTGTAGACATTCAACAAAACGTCTAAAATCGAATGTATCGAGAGACTTCTGGCCTTGTTGTGTGTGGTGTAGGAATACATTTACAGAGCTGCCAACTTCTACGCCTATTTAAATCATATAAACATGTTTGGAACCACAAAAATGTTTAAGTAAAATGTATACCAAACATAGTCAATGTTATCAATTACAGCAAATATTGTTAATCATTTACTAAAATTTCTGTTTCTAACATATTTATTTGACTTTAAATAGGCGTAGTAGTTGGCAGCCATGCATTTATATGTTAATCTGAGATTTATTAAATTATGATTCATTGATTTTTTAAATGGTTAAAATTTTAATTCTTTTACCATTGGAATAGTTCCAGTAATATAAGTTGTAGTGTTACATAGATAATAAACAAATATATTCAAGTTATCATTTTTCAATTAAAAATCATATGAAACTACTTGAAAATAGATTATAAATTTGTAGTCAACTTATACATTGTTGGAAGAACTTTAATGTAAATATTGAAATTTAAGATTACTGCGTCAAAATTCTTTTCTTTTTTCACATAAAATGTTATTTTAAGAGTTTCGCTTTCGATCGATTTTTCATTTAGATTCTCCTGAACTATATGAACTTATAGTATGGAATGATTCTCAAAGCTTTTGTTACCAGTTTCATACCCGAATATGTACTAAACCATAATAAGTAATGGCCTTCCTCTGTTGCTTTTCTGCGGTATGCTCTGCTAGAAAGGGAAGTAATGATGAGGCAGTTGAATGGATTTTTATGATATATCCCCAGTCGTTGGATCGCATTGCAGGGAACATAAAATGTCAGAACTCCCTGCACGTAATTGCGCCCAAGATTGGTTTTTATTGACATCAGACTTATTATTCACTTACCTCTAATTGATATCTGCGATCTAAAGTGTATTCTATAATAATAAAGACATATTTTTGAGTCGATGGAAAATATATTGCTAGATAATAATTTACTTTAAGAAAGTTTATGACTTTAAAGTAAATAAAATGTTTTATATCGTATAAATCATTTTGACTCTACTATAGCTTTTTACTTTTTTCATTTTATCTAAAGCTTGTGGTAAATGTCGAAAGATTTTATATAGAGACATTCAATTCCTGTTCCATATATTTTAATAAAATACGATAGAAATGTTGCTTTTGAAATTATATGAAACTGCATGAAAAATACTATATGATATTTAACTATAGTTTAACCTATCTTAGGCATTAGCGTGCAAAGAGGATTAAATAATTAAGAATAAACATGCCTGTTATAGATTGTTCGTAAAATATCATATTATAAAAATAGTTACAGAGGCATAATAAGAAAGTTCTTTTTAATTTTAAATAATGAGCTGTTCTTGAGAAGAATTCATTTTAATCTTATGAATAGAAATATAGGCTGCCTAATTATTACTAAGTGAATTTTAGAAGTTAACTTTTATCTTTAATCTTTTTTAACATAGTTGAAAAGTGTTATGAATTTGTTTGTCTGTCCGTCTGCTTGTGTTCTAACTTCCTTAAATATAGTCCTACTGACATGAAATGAATATATGTTATCTGGATTTACAATTCAAATTTCGGTATTTAAAATGAAATGTGTATCATTTTTGTTTCATTTAAATAAACTCTCAAAAGGATTCCGTTACATTACGTTATATGGGGAAGAATTGTTAGCCGTGCATTTTAATGACAGTACAGTATTTAAAACAAATTGAAATCGACATACATCACTGAGGGGTTCTACAAAGCTCTTATTATAGAATATGGTGTGCATAGAATTTATCGACCATTTACAAGGACACACAAAACAATTTGGCTATTGAAGAAAATGCGCAATAATTGTACTATTTAAGCCTACAAACAAGAATTGCTGAAAGTGCGTCTCAGTTATGCCGTTTTTAAAATTTAACTTTTTTTGGAAACATTTCTTAGTGTGTATAAATTCTACAGATCATGTTGTGTGACACAAAAGTTCTCAATAAAATCCGTTTTTTGGCCGAAATTTCTGAGTGGAAATTGTAAATTGTGCTCTGCGATAAACGGAACAAAAATTTCAATATAGTATACATACTTATCTGTAAATCATATGCAGTCTACTCCCTCCCTCCCAAAAAACCGAAAACAACAACATATATTTCAACTAGTATCCGTGACAATTGCAGAACACTAGTAGTCAAACCTCCTTCTTGAAATGTTTTTTGTACATAACATTACCATAAAATACTATCAAAGGCCAAAATTTCAGATTATTATCTCGTGCCCCACCAGAGATATCAAAGCCTAAAAAGTGCGATTTTTGAAATATCTGACAAATTTTGGAATTTTTATCGCAAGCAGAAATTAATTCTAAGAGCTGAGACTTGGTGTGTGAGTACAAGTACTTTCGACCTATTTGTAAAAAAAATTGTCTTGCTGACAGTTTTCCTTGCATAAAATATTTCGTCTTGTAAACGGACAGATTTTGGAAAAGAAAATTTTTTTGCTAGAATTTCACCAGTTAAAATTTATTTTTAAAATCTATTCTACCACCGTATCGTTAGCCCATTTTATTCTGAAAAAAATGCTGCAAACCCCATTTCAATTGTAAAAATAAAAGACGAGATATTTACAATTTTGCATATCCTACACTCTAAAAAAAGTGAAAATTTACACACAAAAATGTGTAAATCAATGATACAAAAACGATTTGTTTATCTGTGTAAATCGCCAAAATACACACCTAATGTGTAAATTTCAAAATACACATTTCAGTGTGTAATTTGATGATAACACTAAGTGGGTAAAAGTTATAATGATCACTCATGAAATACCCACATTAATGTGTAAATTGCGCAAGAATACACATATATCTGTGTAATATTCTTACTCATTTATCTGTGTAACCTCCTGTGATTACACGGATAAATGTGTATTATGCAAAAAACACACATTATTGTGTTATTGTAATTTACACAGTCCTTATCTTAATATGTAAAATACGCATATTCGATGGAGGTTCAATAATTATTGTGTCTAGTGTATATAAAATATCTGCACTGCAATCGGTCGATGTAAAATGTCGAAGTCTAATGTCTTACTTGATTTTATTCTTAATTTCAGAAGCGTAGCTGCAATATTCATATAGTTTTGGATGAAGGAGTGAAATGGGGAGGGTGTAGTTGAAAGCCTGATTTTTAGCTTGGGGCTAGATTTTGCGACAGTGGATGAGATAAAAGTACTGTTGTTTGGACTCTGGATCATAGTGATGTACCCACTTCTCATCCACTGTTACAAGTGTAGCCTTATAAGCTCCAAATCAGCTTATCACACTCACACCCCCTCCCCCTCTTAAAAATTCCCTATAAATAGGTTTTTAGAACTTCACCCCTCCCTCTAAAACTATGTTACTATAGCAGCTACGGCTCTAAAATTCAGCATATAGCCATTTAAGACATCAGTTTTTGATATTCCTCATCAACCATCGCAGTACAAATATTACTTCTCTGTTGATGGGGAAGTATGGGACACATTTTGAAATTCACAATTTCTTTAATTTTAAAATTGATTCTTCAAATTATGTTTCTATATTGTTCAAGGACTTTAGAAAGTGTCTCATTTTGTATTCTATAAATCAAATTTTTTGTATTTGTATCAAATAAAGTTGATTTTATTATTTTTGTAAAAAGTGTCCCATTCCCTCCCCCCCTTCTCCCCTCTAAAAAAATCATAAAAACTGCTGTTTTATTTTCTATATTCTTCCTTTAATTTTGTATTTTCCCCTTATTTCGATATTATTCAGTACATGCAATTAAAAATTAAGAAAAAGAAAAAGAAATAAATAATTAATGATAGATTTTAGGCTAATCAGATGAAATAATGATAGTTGGTAAACTTGCAATCTCCACATTTTTATTTCCAGAGTTCAGACTCAATTTTTCATTTTTTATTTTTCAGATTGAAAATACAAAGTCAATTATACTCAAGGTACTGTGTTGCATACAGTTATAAAAGTAAAATTAAAAATACTATAAAAAATAGAAAAAGTGTGTAATCTTCATCTCTATTTCACACACACACATATTACCTGCAAAGATGTTAACTGATTTGTTTATATATATATAAATCACCTATATTATATGTTGAAGTGTTTTCTTTTTATAAATATTCATCATTTTACAAAGAATTTACCTCAAAAAATTATCAAGACTATCAAGAAGGCTGTTGAACCATTAAAATAATATCTTTTGCATTTAAGATTATATTTAAAAATATGCGTCTTATAATATATATATATATATATATGTATGTATATTAACATTAATGAAATGACTCATATTTTCATAAATGAAAATTTCAGATATTCTAATTAAAATTTTAGATATCAAACTAATTAGTATTTTTATTTATCAGCTATAGTAAAAAATAAAATAAGAAATACTGTGATTATAATCCAAAAAATTATCCAAATATCAATTGACTCTTATAAATTTTCGAAATTAATGCTCGTAGAATTTATTTGACAATTACATTTGTTTCTTAAGTGTATAAAACTCACCCGGCGGAGGATATTTATGTAGCGGGGGGGGGGGGGCTGATAAGCTCGATTTTGAATATTCTTTGTGACACAACTGTTATAATTTTTTATATACATATACATACAATCATATGTTTTATGTCATATAAATTCTGTAATAATAGGCAAAATTGGAGTGGAAAAATGCATATTTGAAGAAAAAGCCACTACTTTAATATAAATTTTCTTCAGAATTTTTGGTCTGGAGTTATTTTAAATCAACGTATTTGCGCTCTTTTGCAATTTACTTCTGTGTATTTTTATTAAATCTATAATTAACAATCAAAAATTATGTGTTCTTTACTATGATTGTTTTAGTGGAACATAGTTCTTCTGATGTAATATTTTCAAATTAAAATACAGCCGAAAATTAAGTGTAATTAAGATAAATAAATATTTCAAATTTCTCAAAACTGGAAAATGTAGCATAGAAACTCAAAAGCAATGCTATAGATCGATGATAAACTTAGTTAACTTTATAAGTTTCATAATTTAAAAATAAAACTTACAAAAAAATTTCAATAAATAAATAAAACTCAGATGAACTGTTTAACTTATAAATCAGAATATACAATTTATAGATAAGATATACATTTTAAAAATAATTTATAAATAAATAATAATGTCTTTCACACAACCGACGCAAAATTTAACACCGCACCCCCTCCTCCCCCCAAAAAATGATGTTCACGTTTATTTAGCTACTGTTAAAATACATTCATAAATTCTTTTTAAGACGAAAAGTTTTCAAGAAATAAATAATCTTAGATGCAACAGTTGTTATTTTAATAGACATTTATCAGGATCATTTATCAGGTAATATTGACTTTTTTTAAGGCAAATTAATTATTCGTGTAAAAAATTCTTATATGTAAAAAAAATCCAACATATAGCATGTACATTTATACATAAATATAAACAAATCAGACAAAAAGAATTGGAGGTAATACGAACGTATGAGATTACATATCTTCTATTTTATAGGAGAATAACTTCTATAGTTTTCTCAATGCGAGCGCTTGCTCGCGATTGCTTGCTCGATTCAGCTTGCCTCTTTGGCCACCACATTGTGAAGTTTCAATTTCGATCCCGGCGTGATTATGGTCAAGTTACTTGACTCACCATTAGTTTTCAACTTAAACCTGATGAAGCCAAGTCGACATGATTACGATTTTAGTTTTCGACGCCTCTAATTCGGGATCGAAGTAGTTCGTGAATAGGACCATCAATTGTACTGCGAACTTAAGTTAAACTAAAAATACAAGTTACTTTGAAATGGGTAAAAGGTTACAAGCTACGAGACGGCTAAAATAATTTAGGGTAAAATCAAGCACACTTATATTCGATGTGCAAAATGTAAAAATAACTCAGGATACCAATTTAGTATTATCTTAATTACATGAATTATACAGGGTGGTCATAAAAAAACTTATAATAATACCGATTAAATACCGATATACTGACCTCTAGTGGCCAGTCCGCTCAACCGATCGAAATGAAATTTTAGATATAGCTATTCAGAGGTATGAGCTCGAGATTCTGTAAATGACAACAAAATGACGCTCACGGTTACGGTTATAGTTACAGAAACTCGAAAATTTCCAATAGCAACACCTTTTTTTTTTCATCGCAAATTGCTCAGCGCATGCGAAAACACTAAAGAGCGTTGGAACCGTACGTGTATCGCAAGAAACGGACATGTTATGCACGCACAAAAAACCGTTCTGGGTTTCCTCTTCTCATAGAAAAAACTCGATTGGGGCGCAAGGAGGAAATTTGCATATGACACAGAGTCAGTACACTAATCTCTCATTACAATACAGATAGGAGAAACTAAAACTTTTATTTTGATTACACATTTTCCACATGGATGCCATCACAGGCAATTAATGGTAGCTCTGAATAATATGTAAGCCTCTCATCCCTTCGTAATGTCTACTTTAAAATTCACACATTTATACTTTTTGTAACACACTAATTAGTGTAATTTCAAGTGTTATCTACATTTACACATTTTTCTGAGTTTATGAACTGATAACAACTTACAAACTTAATGCCATAAACAAAACACTCATTAGAGTGGGTATATTTTCTAGGAAAAGTGTATTTTTGTGACAAATGGGTGATTTTAGAAACTTACACACTTACCTATGTACATATCATTATGTATAAATTACAACAACATACCATATTTGCAGCAATTTACTTGTGTTTTTCAAATGATAACAAAATACATACTTAGTTTTATAAGCTAAAATACGCATAACAACAGGTAAAACTTTGCAAAAAGTGGGTAATTTTCATGTCAGGTGTGTAATTTTAGGAATTTACACACGTATATATGTAAATTTGTCTAATTTACACATTTATTTTTTAGAGTGTAGTGTGTGAGAAAACCGCTGCACACGATGAAACAAAGGTACCTGCCATGCATAATAAAACTAAAATAATAGTCATTTTGAACTTTCATCATGTTATGGTTGTTGTATAAAAAATTCAGATTTTTTAAAAATGTTCGAGCGACCAGTGCTGGACCACTTGAAATCGATTGACCCGAAGATAGCGTTGCAAAGGTTAGAAAAAACCCGGTTTAAACCCGGGAATAAACCGGGTTTTTAGGAATAAACCTGGAAAAAACCCGGGATTTTTTGGAATAATTCGGTTTTTTGGGAATAAACCCGGGAATAAACCTGGTCTATTGGAAATAAACCCGGGAATAAACCGACTTTTTGCAACTCTACCCGAAGATAAAGGAATGCTTTTTCGGAATCGTGGATTACGCGGAATATGTTACAATGCAGTATAGGTGCATAGCTATACTCATAATGATTTAACCAAGGTTCAAATGAATTTTGAAAGTTCTTGTTGGTGTGTATGTGTGTGAACGATTCACCTATGTTGTCGTTAATTTAAAATTGCAAAGTGTATTTCCGGGAATCTGGTTTATGAGGTAACTTGAATAAATGATATGTTAATTAGTTATCTACGGTATACATATGGAGTTAAAAACTAGATCCAGTGAATTTTGACGGATCTCGCCCATTGTGTAAATGGAGACTAGATTTAAACATCTTTGAGGGAAGCAGGACGTTTCGGTCCTGCCATTTTGGTCCCGAGACATTTCGGTCCCTAGCCATTTTTTCACGAGATATTTCGGTCCCTAGTCATTTCGGTTACTTGCCATTTCGGTCCCTTCTCGAGCAAGCTGTAATTTTGTGTACGTTAAATCTGTGACATAATTTTATAGGTAACATTATAGAGCTTTTTAATCTGAAGACCATAAAATTTTAGTATAATGCGGTCATAAGTGCCCTAAAACCACATACACGTATAACTCGAATCCAAACTATTACAACCACAGAAATTTCATATCATAACATCACACAAATTTCATATCATCGTTGACTTTTTTGTTTAACTAAGTAATTTCTTGTCACCTTTAAACTCATCAAGTAATGAGAACAAACAAAATATTGTTACAATACATAATCATGCATATGTTTTCAGATATTACATGAAACTATTATTGTATAGAAAAATAAACCATGAGATAAAATGTTTTCCGAGTCACCCCGTAAATCTTAAACTTCTGATGTTACAAACCATATTTCGCTTTTTCATAATGTAGTTTAGAAATAAGTAGAATTTAATACAGCATACCGTTTACAGGTCTACCATTAATTAAAAATCCCTATTCTTTGGTTTAGAATACGAAAAATCCTGCAGTTACACACAAAGTTTTGAAGACGTTGAAAAAATAAGGTTTTTGAGGATCCACTTGTAGTTTTTTTATATACACCATTAGGTATGCCCACATGGCAAAATTGAATTTACCAATTCCTAATGTTATCATTGATCAGCATTTGTGTATTATTGAGGCTTCGGAAAATGTAAAATAGTGATCTTTAGACCAGCAGTGGTTAGCATCAGCAGGGCGTTTAATGTTGCAATTTTTACCCTAGCTTAATGGTCCCCCAAAACTACCTTAACCTTTTCAGTCGCTGGGTCCGCAATGGGAGTCCTCTGTTCATTTACTTATAAAAACTAAATGTCTGATTATTTTTCAAACATCATTTCTAAATAGCTGAGTGTCTTTTGAATTGAAAGCAAATGAATAGGGGAGAGTGGGGATACTTGAGCATAGGGGATACTTGAGCCACCCCTATTATCTCTACAGTTGGTCAATTTTTCTTTCTAAAATTGGCAACATGGTAACATATTTATAGTTCTGAACATGTAAAAAAGAAATCACATACCTTGGTACCATTTTGAAAGTATGGTGATTAACCCTTTGAGCTCTGCTGGTAAAATTTTCTACCACATAATTTTAATTCTGAAATGTCACAACGACACCAGAAAATTCGACCAAATTTATTTGAAAAAGGTTTAATGCATTTTTCCGCGTATATTGTAAATCGGTTTTTTTTCTTTGCAAAATACTGGTGCGAATATGACATCTGGCTCAAGTATCCCCTCCATGGGGATACTTGAGCCACGATGTAAAAGAAAAAGTAAACATTTATTAGACATAGAAAAATAGCTCAAAATTAATTGAAAGTGGTTTTCAATTGAAGAAAAAATATCAAATTTTCATTTTCAATATTTTATTTTGTTCTAAGAAATTATAAAAAATTAAAAAAAATTAAAATTTTAAAAATGGCTCAAGTATCCCCATCTTCCCCTAAATGTCTGCATCTAAGCTGAATCCCTCAAAAAATAAATGTTATTTTCATCTGAGTTACAAAATGCCTAAAAATGCACAAAAGACAGTGTGATCAAGAAAGTGATAAATTTTCATAAGTATTTAACTTAAATATTTTTCAATATTTTTCAATATTTTTTTGAGGATTTCTAGAATATTCACTTATTTTAAGCTGTTTTTGATTGCGTTAATTTACATTAATGGTTATTAAATTTGATGTTTTAAGGAAGTTTTTAGTTTTTTATTCATATTTTTGAACATAAATTACTAAGCGTTGAAAGGATCAATTTCAGAAAAGAGATTTTCTCTGTCATTTATAATGACATTTTGTTTAGGTAAAACCGATTGATAAGTATCTGTATTATTATTTTACTTCGGAACTGAAGAGGTTAAAGGGTCGTTTTGTTTGTCCAATGCACATCTTATTATATTCTTAGATATCTTGTAAAGAACTCACTGTGGAAAACTGTCATTTGCCTGTTAAATATTTGTGAATTAGATTTTGTTAAAAGGAGTAAAAACTGCCATAAAGTCAAATTTTGACAGGTTGATTTTATGGCTTATTTTTGAAAAGATGGAAATATAATTAGATTTTCATTGCGGACAGTTTTAACTTTGGAGTGGGTGTGTTTACTTAGTTTATCATGAATGGAATCGACGATTTCATCTGTAAAACCTCAATTAATGGCAATGGAATTAATGTAATTTGTTCAGCTATTAGTAAACTGTTGAAAGAACAAATATTTAAGGCCCGACGAAAATAAGTGTTGGAGGCAGTCAACTTCTGATTAGATGAATGTGATGAAAGATGACGTGGGGGGGGGGGGTAAAGCTACTTCGAATGGTTTACGGTAAACAGTAGCGTGAAAAAGATGTTTTCGGGGCAACCCATGACATCAAGAAAAGACAAACGATTGTTATTTTCGAGTTCGAAGTGAACTTAAACCCGTCACTTCCGAACTCGAAAATAACAATCGTTTGAATTTGAGCCCAGTTACATTTGTCCAAATAAAATTACTTATTTTGTAATTTCTTGATTACGTCTTCTAATTTTAATACACATTAGCGTTCTGGGTAATAACAATAGTCATATAAAAAAAAAATAATTATTTACTAGATATTGGGTAGTAACAGGGTTTTCTACTCAATGAGAAAACGCCATGTAGCGTTTCACTGTTACAATTATTCATTGTATTTCATATTGCCTAGATGTATTTTCTCTCTTGAAAAATATTCTTATGATTCAGTAGTTCTGATTCAGTTTGTGTATGTGTACATGATGTTCAAATCTTGTTTACTAATTATTTATATGGTTGTTGCTGCTATTACAATAAAATGCACCATTAAAAAGCAGTCTATGTTTTTTTTTAATTTTGAGAAAATCTTCATTTTATAATATGGTATTTTCACGGCAATCTACGCATGGTACTTTTTATTGCTACAAAGTACAAAGATTTTTCAGAATATTCCTCACCTCTTTGTTTATAAATGTCAAGAGATGTCATTACATTCCCAAAAAGTCCATTTTGTTAATTATGTAACATTGAAAAAATTTGATTCTATATTTCTGAAATTAAAATTGATACAACGCCCCAAAAATTATAAAGTTACATACGACAAAAGAAAATGGTTTTTCGTGAAGCTATCCAGGAAAAGTTACTTCATTTTTGTAAAACAGGTAGTCTTCCTTATTATAAAAATGCCTCCGAAAGTTTGATGCATTTTTACAATATTCCGTATAATATGTGCATATACTGCTTACATAAACTTAAACCATCCCTTACTGTTTCCTGAATTTTTTTATTAGTCTTATTTTGTGTCGAATATTTTCTTTTATTTGTTCATATAAGCAACAATTTTACTTTACAAATGTTCTCTTAACGCTTGAAAAAAAATGAAAGTCTTCGTTTTCCATCAATTACTAGCGCAATAAAAAGAGAAAATGTTTGTCATTTTTCATGGCAAGAAAATAATTGTAACACGAATATTTCAAGTTCCAAAACATACAATTAATAAGCTCTGCATATTTCTTAATATGGCCCGTCTTGTATATTGACTTGCTGTTCTTTATTGGATGGCGCATAAAGTCACAGGAAAAGTGAAAAATGTGCCCTCCCATATCCCTGTAAAAATACACCACTTTTGTCTTCAAGTGTATCTGGTTTTTATTCCCTCTTACACGACACCATTATTCTTTCTTTTGCAAGGGATGCTTTCTCATTGGGGAGCGATTATCTCGCGACAAGTTATTTGTCTCCCACCAACGACCTATTGAAAAACTTTTGTGAATCACAACTGCTCTGTGATCTTCTTCCTAGTTTCACTTTTTTCTTTTCTTTTTAAAGCTAGAAACATTTTTATTGCTTTTTGGAATCTCGGGTCGTCAACCAGTTTTCTTAAGTTAAAGGTTTCTTTTAATGTAATTGCTAAATGTAAAAGTTAATTTTTTTGTTCTAGTTAGGATGTATTTTTAAGAGAAAAAGGAATATAAAAGCATAAATGGGTGCAAGAAGTTCTATATTTGTTTTAGAAGTCTGTGTCGGGTTGTTGGAGGAAAGGTTTTTGAAATATTTGTTTTCTTAATGCATTTTATTTTTTCATTGTTTATTTAGGAAAGAATTATATAAATATATAAAATTCAAGTAAAAATATTTATGTACACGTATAAGCAAATTAATGTAAGAAAAAAGATCTTCCCTATGTAAAAATTATTGTTCTTATATTGTGCGTTCAAAAAAATCCTTTGTTGGAATTTGTTATCTGCACAACAACAAATAGATCTGGAATTGGAATAAAGGTAGGAGAAATGTATTTAAAATGGAATTTAGGGTGGAGTTCCAGTTTTACTTCAAAAATATAACTATTACTGCCGAACAACGAATACAACGCTATACAACGAATAGACTCAAATTCGAATAAAAAGTCCAGAAAGAAATAATATACAGGAATAAATATTTAATAATTGAATAGGTTCTTCAGATTTGATATTAATTTTTAAAAATGTATAATTATATTAATACAAAACAGATATAATAAATATATCTAAATAGATATTTAGAAAAAATAAAATATAAACATTTAGTGTTAAAATAATATATGTATTTATAATTTAGATGCAGGATCTGTTTAAAAAAATCTATCTGTTTGCGTTATATTGTTATTACTGAATGACTTTTAATAAGACAATCGTAAAAATGGAGTTATGAATAAAGAGGCGGAAACATATTGCGTATTGTTTAACAGTTTAGAGCGACATAACTGAGGAAATTGTTACAAGATGACGGCAGTGTTTTTTTTAAACAGATCTACAGTTCCTGATTACCGCCGATGAAAACTTTCACCATTACACTTGAATAGAACATTTTGTTTTATTTAAGCCCTCGTTTACGGGAAATTTCTCTCACAAATACGGTAAAAAATTTCGCTTTCTTTTAACTGCTGCAGATTGCCCAAGTATTATAACTTTTTACAGGACGCAAATAGGAGGTTGTCTTTGTTGTCACAATATGGTAGAACTACTTGTAAGAATTAAACTTCCACTAGTAAAAAAATAATAAGAGTTTTTACCATTATGTTTGACTAAAATTTTGCATTAATAAGGCGTTTTGAGTAAAGAAAAAAAAACTACTTAAATTTACTGGTGGATGTTTACCCTGGTGGCAATTAACCCTGAGCTAAACCGGTTACAGTTGAAGCTTCACTAGGACATGTCAGTTCCTGTTTCTTAACCCTCTCATGCATAAACTATTTTTCATTATTCACAAAAAATCTTTTGAGATACCATTGAGATCCCATTATAAAATAATTTTATTATTGTGCTACATGCTAGCTATTATATGTCTACAATTGAGATATCCATAAACGAATTCTAAAAATTTTTCTTTTACTTTATAGGGCAATACTTATCTGTCGTCATATGAGACCTGTATGCAAGAGGAGGTTAATAATTTCATGATCGTAACACTTTGACTTTCGTGGTTCGCATTTGCTGTCATTTATAGTAGATTTATTAAGGAGACTGTGGACTTTTAAAAGAATAAATTTTGAAAGTTTTGTTTTTTGTTAAAACTTAAGTTTATGCTCCGAAGGTACTTTAACCCTTTCCGGCGCACTATGCCCACTCCGGGATGCCTAATTTTAATTCCAAACTTGCAAACGGCACCAATAATATTTTAATAAAATTTTGCTTTTAGAATAAAAGCTTATTAAGGTATTCTCAATTTTTATAAAAGCCGTTTCTGGATTCCGGTGGCAGTCTATATTTTCTCATTTTACTACAGAATTTGCCCGTGCCGAAAAGAGCTAAACCACTACTAAAATTACTTGCTCTAAAATTCCTTTAATGCGTTTATTAGCAGTAATATAATATAGAATGAAATATAGATACTTCACTTTATCCTATTCCAAAATCATTATTGGTTAAATAAAACAAAAATCTTTTTAAAAGGATGATTTCTTTTTCATTTGTAACTCTTCACCTTTCTTGACGTTGAAAGATAGTGGGTGTAAATTTTCATGAACGTCACGCCACATGAACCACACCACATGAACGTCACGCCTGTTTCATTTATCTTAGGTATAAGCTTAAGAATAGGCAACCAATTTTTAACATGTTCGCTGCCTCTCACGCGATAGCGCGTGATACACTGTAAAAAAAGGGTCGATCTACTAAAAAAATTTTAGTAATCCTTGTAATTACTAAGAAATTTTTAGTGATCTTACTCGGTTACAAGGAATCTGTAAGAATTACTAGAAAAAAGCTAGCAATGAATAGAGTTAATAGTTTTACATTTTTAATAGCTATTATTAAAGCTCACTTGCTGTGGCCGTGATAGCTTAGTGGTCATAACACCGAACTCCAGGCTGAAAGTACCTGGGTTCGATGCTGGCCACCGCCAAATATGCCCCGAATATATATAAAGGGATTATGAAAGTCCTGTCGTAGTAGTTACCATGGGTAATGATCTCTGAACTTTCCCGCCCCTTTAGAAATATGTAAAAATAGAATAGGTAGCAATGTTTGATGCTGCCATCTATTGCGGCTTTACCGAAAATCTTCCGTTTCAGAAGTCTGTCTTTTTACCCACTGAATGCAGCTCGAAGGAAGCTCCTGACCTTCGGGCTCACGTAATGGTTACTAAAAATAATTTTGGAGCTATTATTAAAATTTGCTTGGTGGCTCATACTAAAAAGTTTTAAGTTAGTTATACAAAAAATTCTTTTGTTCAGTTTACAAAAGAAATGCTTGTTTCACTTGCAAAAAAAAAGTTTGTAATGGTTACTAAAAAATTCTGTGGAATACAAATTTACTAAGAAATTTTTAGTAACCTCTTGATTTTTTTTTTTTTAAAGTGTAGGGCGCCAACGTTAAGGGGCCACTCACGAACCAGCGAGTGATGTGGGGTGATGTCCAATAGCCAGTCATGAGCTGGCGCGGGAAAATCTTTCACTGATTCTTTGTTATAAAAAGCAAATCGGCTTCTGGGAAAAACCCACTTCTACAGTGCGGCATTAACTATCATCACATCTTCATGTAAGTGGCAGCGAACGTGTTAAATTAGAGGCATAAAATAAACTACTAAGTTTGACAGCTTGGGTACTTCTGATTGTTTTTTGCAATGAAGCAACTGCTGCAAATGCAGAAGGCATTATTACGAAATAAAGTTATATAGTGTTTTTCATATTTTGGATTAAAATTATGTTTAATGTAGATAACAAGTTTAATTTAACTGTGTTGAATTTAAAAAATATGAATTTCGCTATAATACAGTCACGGGAAAAAAAAATCTTGATATTTGCGATTTCAGATGTTTCGTTAAATATCTAGAAATATACATGAGGAATGACTCTGAAACTCCAGATGTATAAATAAAATAGTACAGGTCATATATCTTAGAGAAGAGTTTTTCCCGAAACCTTATAGGGGACCGTCAACGAACTAAAAAAGAATGAATATCTTTTAGATAACCCTGTCAAAACTAATGTAGCAAAAGCACTCAAACTATAGATTATGATGTGGCTTATTCTAATAAACTGTGTTCATTTTTTATGTCGATAGCACGTATATTCGTAGAAAAACTAAGGTTTTTATAAAAACAGTCCCAAATTTTTCCAAGATTTTTGCTTATAATTTTTTGAGTTTTTAACTTAAAATAACATTCTTTTCTGAAAATATGACATACAAAATTGCACGTAGTACTCTGCAATCAGAATTAAAAAATAATAAAAATTGTGTGAAAAATGAGTAGGTTTACTAAATAATTTTTCGCTGCGCATGCGTCAAAGATATCAAAATTTAATCTGCATATTATTTTAGCTAAGTGTATAGAGCAACTTTTGTGAAAGTCGCAAACTCATAGCTTGAAAATTCTGAAAATAATCGAATGAAAACTTTGAAAATCCGTTATTGCCAAAATGAAGCAAAAACAAGAGGGGGTTGTATCCGTATATTCATTGATTAGTGTCAATAAAGAATACACCATATCGGATGTACTACTACATTTTGATAAAATCCCTCATTTTTTTTGCTTCATTTTGGGAACAACGGATATTGTACTTATTCTATAGACGATTACTTTCAGAATTTTCAAAATATGATTTTGAGACTTTCACAAAAAATGCTAATTCGCTAACACAATATGCAAAAAAAAAAAAAAAAAAAAAAAAAAAAAAAAAAGGATAACGTTGACGCATGCGCAGTGAAAAATTATTTAGTAAACCTACTCATTTATCATATAATTTTTATTATTTTTAAACTTTGATTAAACGGTATTGTGTGCAATATTATTTGTCATATTTTCAGAAAAGAATGTTACTTTATATTAAGAACTCTGCAAATAATAAGCAAAAAAATTAGCAAAATTTGTAACCATTTTTAAAAAAAACCTTAATTTTTCTACGAGTATACGTGCTATCCGCATAAAAAAAGATTTATTAAATTTATTAAAATAAGCTACTTAATCATAATCTATAATTTGAAAGCTTTTGCTGCATTAGTTTTGATAGGGTTAATTCAAAAGGTCTTAGTTCTTTTTCAATTTGCTCATTTTGTTTCTTTTCCCTATGGACTTTCGGGAAACAACCTTCACGGTATCGTACGACCTGTACTATTATGTTTGAACACCTGGAGTTTCAGGACGATACCTCATATATTTTTTTCTAGATATTTAACAAAACGTCTAAAACTGCAAGTGGCTGGTCACCTTTGGTCATATAGTGTATGCATTTATGTGATAAATGGGAAAAAATTTTTTGAATATAAAACTATCCTATTAATACAGGTAATTCTAAAATGTTAATAAAGGAATGTGATTTTTTTTCTATTCATGCGTATTATTATAGTTACTTACAGTTATTCAAAATTAGTTTTATTATTTAGTTTAATTAACAGTACCAGTGATAGTGGAAATTCACGAAGGCTATTCGCATAAAAATTAACACAGTTTATTATAATAAGCCACTTAATCATAATCTACAGTTTGAGCGCTGTTGCTACATTAGTTTTGACAAGGTTAACCAAAAATTATTCATTCTTTTTTAATTTATTGACGGTCCTCTATGGAGTTTCGGGAAAATGTCTTCACGGAAATGTATGACTTGTAGTATGATATTTATGCACTAAAAGTTTCGGGATAATTCCTCATGTATTTTTCTAGATATTTAACAAAATGTCTAAAATCGCAAGTGGACGGTCATCAATGGCCGTGTAGTGTATATAAAGTTGTTTATAAAAAATGTTCGCATTTAAAATACATTTAAAATATTAAATGGAAAAAAATCGATGTCATTCAAAAAAGAAAAAATTCTTATCGAATAAAAAATATAGTTTTCATATACTACATCTAGTAAATTACTTAAAAATATTTTTACTTCATATTTTTATCGCATACCAATATTAAAGTAATAAAACCCCAGCCACAATCTTATTAAACATGAAATATTCTTGAAATTAACTTCAAAATTAAAAACTTTTAAAGATATTAATCAAGACAGACCCATTTAAAGCAAACATATTTACTTCACCGTTTTTCATTACTATAATTATAACCCAATGGTTAGTGTACATGTCGCACAACTTTAAGATAGCTGGTTCTAATCCAAGACCAACAACTTTCATTTTCCCCCATTTTCTACAATTGATGTATATTTTACCTTCTGTAACGAAGAAAAATTCGTCAATTAACCGAAAAATCCTGGTAGCACTGCTGACAGGAAAATTTCCTTGAATTGTACGACATATTTCTGAGGTTGTGTATTATTATAGATTTTACTGATAAATAATATTTAAAAATGAGAGTTTAAAATAAATAGAAATTAATATGCAATTGTAAAAATTCAATACAATGTGCCCCATCGTATCAGTAAAAGTGTAATCCGAGAAAATAAAGCTAATGAAAGGATCTTTTGTCTCGCATCCGTTAATTGAAATAATTTCTTCTCGTTACCTAGACGATAGAAATGCGGCATTTTAAGAATCGACTTAATGTTCCTGTGCTACCAGGCATTTAATGTACCTATTTCCGAAAAGTTCCAAACTGATAGACCACTTATTTGTTCTTAAGAAAAGGAATTCTATTCTTATTTATTTATTTTATTTTGTTTTTGTTTTTGAAACTAATTATAGACACTCATAGAAAAACGCGAATGCACTGAAATATGTAATTAAGACATTGTGAATCCTCATTTGTATTAGAAAATTTTTAAGTAAAAATGATTTTGCACAATTTTAACCGTTATGTTTGAAAGTGTTAGTTGTTCTAAGATGTTTAAAAAATGCAATAACAATGTATTTTTAATGAGAAAAAGTTTGGAAGTATCCATTTTTAATATGTTTTATCAAATTTCCTTGGGGGTGATAAGATCTGTTTACGAAAAAAAAAAATAATAATACAAATTTGTAGTGCAATAACAAATGCGTCATCAGATTTCGGTTACAAAATTCTGTTTTTTTCTTTTATATATATATATGTACTTAGGTATCCATTTTAATATATTTTATGAAATTGCTTTGGGGGATGATAAGATACAGTTTACGAAAAAAAAAATAACAATACAATTTTGTAATGTAATAGTAAATGCGTCATCAGATTTAGGTTACAAAATTCTGTTTTTTTCTTTTATTTATATATTTATATGTTTAAGCATCCATTTTAATATGTTTTATCAAATTGCCTTGGGGGTGATAAGAAACTGTTTACGAAAAAAAATATTAATACAAATTTTTAGTGTAATAATAAATGAGTCATCAGATTTAGGTCACAAAATTCTGTTTTTTTTTTCTTTTATTTTACTTTCAGCATAATGTTTGGCTATTTTGTTACAATAATAGCCTGTAGAGTATCCTATGCTTCCAACTTAAAAAAAAAAAGAAATTTCACATTTACTCACAAGATTCATAAACACCAATGTAATGTTTCAATATGTAACAGGTTTCGTAGACAACAAGGGATTCAGGGGATTTTATGTGTTTTAGTAACAGGATTTTCGCAAAGTACTGGTCGCTATATCTGAAGATAGGCATATATATTTTTTTTTTTTGTTAAATAAGGCAACTATTACTTTACAAAAATTATGTTTCAATGCTCTTGAAAGTTCTTTAAGTATACGAACTCTGTATAAGGGTATCCATTTAAAGACATATATTTTATGTTACATTGGCTATTAACTAACGATTGAACATTATGAACATGCTTCTAGAAATCTGAAAAATAAGATGCAAAAAAACAAATTTTTCTCCGGAAATAAATATCTTGTTTTAAATTTTATCAGGAATGATGATTTTAGTGTGAATTATTGAAAAGTGAAAACATTTTCTAATATGTGCAAAAACGTTTTTAAAAATTTGAACTCGGAAATCTACGAAAAAAAACTAATACAATATTACTATTAAAATGCTGTAATGCAATGTCCGTCAGCCTTTATGATCGTCTAATAATAGAATGAGATTCATTTGTAAAAAATAAAGTAAAATTCCCATTTTTGTGATTAAGATCTTTCTCTTCTTTGAAATAACACTCTTAAAAGTTTGAGAAATAAACTAAAAAAAGATTATTTCATAGAATGCCATAAATAGCAAATAATCTCAAATACCTGCATCAAGTCATATGACCGAATTTTACTTGCATCCGAAGACAAAATATTTAGTTCTAGTTGATTCTATTTTATTTTTATTTTACGTTTTGGAATCAGATCATGTTTGGGTTGTTCGGAAAACAGTGCTGGTGTCTAAGAAAAATATGAAGCAGATATACATTGAATAAGTTGAAAATAATAAAATTAATATTGTCTTGTTAAACTGATGGCATTAAGCTCACAGTCTATTCACACTAATTGTATATTAGAGCCTTATTTTTTCAAGGAATATTGTCCCTCGAGAAACAAACTAAGGGAGGGGATTAGTTCCCCCATCCCCCTTTCTACATAATCATTGAACTCCCATAACTTATCAAGGATATGCTTTATCATAATGAACCTATATCTAAACTTCGAAGCAAATCGGACAATTCTTCATAGTACCCCATATTTTTAATTTAAGAGGGGCTATGCCCCCTTCCTCCTATATACTTAACCATTAAATCCCCAAAATTATTCAAGGATTTGCCTTATCAGAAAGAACTTATATCCAAAATTTATAGCAAATCAGATAATTCTATATAAAAACCCATTTATCTAATTTAATACTGAGTAATCTCCCGTTCCCCCTTTAAATTTAACAAAAGAACCCCGAAACTAATGAGGGAAGTGTCTTATCAGTATGAACCGATATCATACTGATAATTGAAAGCAAAATTGAAGCAAATCTGTTAATTCTGCATGAAAAATCCATTTACATAAATTAACAGGGGTAGCCACCCGATCTTCCCTTATTACTTAATTATTTAAATCCCCCAAGAATCGGGGAAGCGTCTTATAAGAATGAACCAATATCTAAAAATTGAACTAATAGAATTTACCTAATTTAAGGGGAGTTACCTCCTTTATACTTGACAAATGAACAATCGAAACTAAAAATGGAGGCGCCTCATCAGAATGATCATAAATCTAAAATTTTAATATCTGATAACTCAGCATGAAAAACCTATTTATCTAAATTAAGAAGGGTAGATTAGCCTTCCGTGCCTCTCCTTATACTCGTCAAATAATCTCCCAAAACTAATCAGGGAAGCGTTTTATCACAAGAAACCTATATTCGAAATCTGAAGCAAATTGGATATTTTTATCATGAGTTATCGCGTTACATACATAAATACGTGCGTACATACAGAACCGGCGGGCACATAAGCTTTAATAGTCTGTGAGCTCAAAACCATGATTATTTTTTAGATAATCTATTAGCCATGGTTAAAATTTGATATATATTCCCAATGAATAACTCTTTTAAAATTTTTATTTGAGTACAGGGAAGAATAAATATTCTTCAAGATTTATAAGAACATTTATTCTGAAAATTTTGATATAGAAATTTAACAATTTTCAGGAAAGATACTGGAAAAATCACATTTTTAAAGATTTTTATTGAAACGAAAATTACCTAAGTTGATTTTCCCGTTGATACCAATTATCAAATATTATTTTATATTTTAATAAACAGCTATTTGTAATACATACATGTAACATTTTTTCCCCTTTATTTTTCTCTTTGTAATCGTATTCTGACTTGCAGGTATTTCAGGTACTAAAGTTTTTGTGGATATAAAATAACGTCTTATAGTTGGTATATAAACAGGAAACTTGTAAAAACAAACATCACAAATAAAAGATGTGGAAAACAACAGAAAAACACCGTAGAAAGTGTCATATTTTTAACTTTCATAGATATTTAGATAAATTTAAATGCGGGAAATCTTCAAAATATGCCGTTTACTATACATCTTTCTAATCTAAAAGAGAGGTCGGCACTGGTGTAGACAGAAATGGGTGGGAGAGGGGGGGGGGCTCAAAATGCTATGGATAACAGTAGTATTGTAAAATTATCTTCCTCTTTATTAATAGGAGAAAATTCTGCGATTAGTTCAGACGAATAGAAATTTTAAAAATTAGTGGTATCCAGAGCATTTGGACACTCATCCTTGCTACGCCACTGGGGGTCGGCAATCATCACAACAAAAATTATATATATGTATAATTTTTTTTAATTTGTAATCGCGTTTACTTACAATTTGTGTCATTTTATTTAAAGTGTTTTGTTTACGTTCTAAGTTAATGGTTTTTAAATAAAACTACTTTAAGTGTATAAATGAGTGTGAAAAATTCACATTTTTTTTTTTTCAAATAAATTTTACACTCCGAACTCATTATTCCTGGAAGAAAATCTCTGTGGAAGATTACTTAACATTAATATTGCTGCTTACACGCAAAATATGTTATCAGATAAGAATTATCTCTTTTGTATAGTTTCGAAGGACTTGATTGAAAAAATCTTTTTCTCCTGTATAAATGTTTAAATTACTAAGATAAATACATCTGCAAACCAATGTCTTTGCATGTGATATCTAAATTATTGTATAGTTAACATTTTGCTACTGCCAATTTTACCTGTAGATTAGGAATGTCTATTTTTATGGTGTATTTTGTTCATTATTAATTCTATATGTTCTGTTCACATACATATGAAATTTAAGACGATTAATAAAGCCATGATATGGAGTTAACCTATGAGTAACGTCGTACAAATTTTATGGTTTATTGACCACTTCCTCTCCCTTGCATAACTTGTTGTTACACGCAGGAGTTACCTTCCTTTCCTTTGTAACGTCTCATTTTATGGAATTGTTCATTTAGAGCTAATGTTCTGAAACGTAATGTTATACAATCGTATACAGGGTTTGCATAGTTATAGCACAAATTTTTAACAATTTTTATATTACCTTATATAATTTCACACAAATAGCAAATTCTGTAGATAAATGAAGCAGTAACAAATTCTTTGTTTTAAAAATTAAACACAAAGTTTCCTTTGATTAATAATGGTGCCAAATTTCTTTGAAATTACAACGAGTGGGAGAAACTTGTATATAATATATTTACATATTCATATAAATATTATAAAAGTCTTAAAATCATGTGTTCTTTTATTACAAGATCTTGAAATTCATTGAAAAGGGAACTATATATCTCAAGAAATACCCATGTATATTTCTCAATGAAGTTAATAATATGCTTGAAAATGAACATACATATTTTTTTCATATTTCAGAAGGCACAACACGTTAATTCTTTACCCCATTACGACACTTTGGGTCACACTTTAAAAATCCCTCCCCATCTTGAAGTATGACGTAATTATGTAATGTATGACCCTCTGAATAGTTATATATAGTTTTTTTAAATCAGATTTTGGGAAGCATACATAATATTTTAATTGTACATCAATGATCATAACAGTAAAATAAGACTAAATATGTGCCATGGGGCTATTTTATGAAATGCATCGAAGCTTAAGTAACTTCCCCATAAAATAAGCTCTCAACTCAATTTGTATTTTCTGCAGAGCAATTCTTTAGGTTGATAGAGTGCAATTTTTTTGCTTTCCTTACCCTGCAGCTGCATAGAGAGGGGAGATTAGAGCATCAATGTCAACAGAGATTACGTCAAATCACTTGACAGTCCCACCCCAACCAATTTATTATACTGCCTATTAGAAATCCCTCCAGCGTATTTGAATTTTGCATCCTACATAGGGTAGAGAGGGGTTGCAATTATGGAAATAGATGGGAATTTAAGTCCATGGTGTTGAGTTTCCTGGGTTGGGAATATAGTCATTAAATTTTTGTTTTTCATGTACAGAGATTGAAAATTATTTTATATTTAGAATATGTCTTTTTAGTGTTATCCAATAGAGAATAATATATAAAGAATATTCTTAGATCTACAATTATTTACTACAACTACTATTTACTTACAAAAATATTTGAATATTTAAAAACTCATTTAACACTAGAATTACGGAAAAAGTTACTTAATTTTTATAAAAACAGTTAACACCGGAAATTTTATTTAAAACAGTTTAAATTATTTATTTAGCCTCGTTTTTCTTTGTATCTTTAAAACTAATTTCTTTAAAAAAATTTCTTATTCGAAACGGTGTAAATGCATTGGGTAACGATCAAAATTATTGCTCACCGTATCTTTAGTGTTAAATGGTATTGCAAAAATGAGACAGATTTAAAATTTCAGAATAATTTCTTTTACCTTCATATTCCTTTTATCATAATTTGTCATGCTCTAAATTTTACCCCCTTTACTGATTCCTTTTTTTACGTACAATAAATTGAAAATGTGGGTTAACACCAGTTTTTTAAGCTTAAATGTTAGTAATATTTACTCTTTACATTTCTGAAATTAAATAGTATGAAATCATTACAATACTCTAAATATGTATTTTTTTTTCACTTATGTAACAAAATGGAAGATAAATTGCAAATGGACACAATTTGCTTTCTACACTTACAAAAACAAAATTTTGTATTTTATGCAACAAATTTATATGCAAAATAATTTTTTATTGAAAAATTTGAATAGCTCTAACCTGTTGAATAGTTTAACCATTTGCGGCGCAGGGCAAATGCATTGCTTAAGTTTTGAAATTAATGACTGACACCAGAATTTGAAAACAAATTCATTTATAAATAAGAAAACGCTATATTTCACGCATTCAATAAACTAAGTTTTTTAAACAAAATTCCGGGAACAAAGTGGCGTTTGGGAATTAAAATTAAGTGGTATATCTATGAAACCACTGCGCCGCAAAGGGTTAAGGGGAAAAAATCAAAAACCATAATAGATTCTAACAAAGCAGTAAATAATTTCTCTAAATTACGCAGTTTATCTTACAATAGCTGTTTTAAGTGAATATCTATTGTTTCTGCACTTTTTAAAATAATTCAGCTTCAAATAAAAATTTAGAAAATAAATATGGAGGAGCGGGGGGAGGAGACGTTTGGGAAACTAAAAAAGACCAGCCGAAGCAAAAGTTCTTATCTCCAACACAATCAAAAACAGTTAAAAATTGATTTTCAGTTGCTTTAACTGAAAATAACGAAATATCATATGCAAAACAGTAATCTCTGTCTAAAGCGGAATCGATCGAGACTGAGAAAATCTTCTGTATTGCATAATATTCCACCTTAACCCTTTCCGGCGCCGACAAATTCTGTTAGGAAAATGAGAATTTATCGAGTGACACCAGAATTTATAAAAGACTTTTTAAGAAATGAAGAATTCCTTAATTTAAGCTTTTATGTTTAAGCAAAATTTTATTAAAATATTATTGGTGCCAATTGCAAGTTTAGAATTAATATTAGGTGTGTCCAGGCTGGACACACTGCGCCGGAAAGGATTAAGCAAATTTTAATCTGTACATATGTATTCTCAGGAATTTCACAATCTTTCCGCCTTAGTGACACATCCGTCTTATACAGAATCCATCTTCAAGAGAGTTTATTGTGTTGTGAAAACTGGTATAAAATGTATGAAGATATCGAAAGTATCAAACTTCATAATATTTTAAAAATAAATGTCGGATATATAGTAGATTTATTTCCAATCGTTTGGTACCTATAACTTTAATGTACGATAATTTATTTCAAAGTTAGTAATGGGTATTTACTTTTTTTCCACAATTGTACCATGTGCAAAAGAGAAAATGCGCAAAAGTGTATAGTTGTGAGCAAGGAGGCGCCTTTGTACCATGTATCTATGAATAAAGAGGATTGACATTTTTCAAAATGACGAAGTTTCAACTGTAGCCGATTTCTCAGGGGCTCGTATAACTTTAACCAGTAATTTCGAATACTTTTTCCTTAATGCAACGTTGAAGCTTCACTTTATTAAGTAAAGCTTCGGCTATAATTACGGCCAAAAACAGACGTTTATTTTTACTGGTGAAAATTGATGGCCTTTCCGCCATACTGCGACAACCTAATAAACCCTTTCCAGTGTTGCTGAAAAGGATTATAGTACTAGGGCCAACTTCCAACCACGTTTTCTTGTAAAAGTAAAACGTCTTTTGTATAAATAGAAAAAAAAAAAGTTATAACAGGATTTGCACGCCTGAGGGAATTTTCAGTGACTAATATCAGTATTTTTTATAGAAAAATATGTCTAAAATAGACAGGCGAAATTTCGCCTTATTTAATCAGATTTTTTTTTTACAAAAAAAAAAAAAACTGGTTCCGAAGAACTTTCTGGTCATAAAATTCCAGAAAGTATATGTATCCTGCAATAAAATTGTACAGAATGAAAATTTACCTTCAATTTCGAAATGCAGGAAATACAATCTGTTTAAACAACATTCATCAACAAATTTCTATATTTTACGGAAAATTGCCCTAACTAGGAACATAATCTTAATGGAATGGAAAGAAAATCTAATAAAAGCAATTACGAAGACATAGCGCTCAGACGTTTGTTATTTTTACATTTTTTGTCATTTTAAAATATAGCCTTTAACAAAAATAAAAGAAACCTTAATTTCCTTTCCGTTTTCTTAAAATCATCTCTTTCTAGTTTTATTTCAGTTACTTTAAAGGTTTAAGTATTTCTTTGCAATATTAAAAGATTGCTGATTATAAGAGTAAATGATGTCAATGGATTTCCTGCGATTGTGCTGACAATTGATTGTCTAAATTCATTTCAAAAAGGGTAGATTAGGCTAACAGGAAAAGTAATTTCTGGCTCCTGACTTTATGGCAACTCACTTCCGCAGTGCAGTGATTTCCTGCAGATAATTTTATATTAGAAATTTTTGACATTTGTAGCATTCATCCTTTCTTATTTTCTGGAAGATAAATTTCGAAAAGTTAAAGAGCATTTGTTCCCGAATTAAAGATAATCTATCTTTCTTGGTTGAAAACACTTAACGAAATGTTCTAATTCGAGTAAATAAATAAATGGAATAACATTTATTGCTCTGTTTTTCCAAACTAATTTTTAAAATTGTGTATACAATTTCTAGTTTCTTTATCTCGACATATTATATAATCTTCAAGCAGAGTAATAGTATTTTTATGTTTCCATATGAATCCGTATTAAGTAGATACTTTAGTGCGTCACGTTTATTAAAACCTTTGTTGGATTTATTATAATCTCTTTAATTCTGCACACATTAAAAAAAAATAATAACAACATTGAACGATTTACACATCCCATACTTAAATATCACAACATATTGTAATTTTGCATAAATTTAACATGCAATATTTAATTCTATAATTCAAAATTTATTCGTAAAATACTATTTATTTTATTAATTTTTTAAGTAAAACTCTGATTTTAATTAAGAATAGTTATTTTTAATTTATTAATTTCTCGATATCTTACATGTTTATCCACAACGGAACAAATAATTATCAGAAAAATGACCTACAAAACTTCTCAAGAAAAATAATTATCTTCTAATAAATTATTCCAATTTATATTATCAACACAAATGAGTGTTTGAGCAACTTTGATGGCATTTTAAAATAGATAATATATAAACCAAATAACAAGTATGTCAATAACTAAATGATGTTATAGATAGAAAATCTTTTGCGCATTTTAAACCTTACATAAATCTGTATACTGTAAAAAAATACGTAAACGTATTCTTTTAAAAACTAAATTTAAATTTTATCAGCGAATTCGACAAATTTTCCTGTTTTTAAGTTAAAGACATCATTATTTTTCTGAACTCTATTTGGTATAGCGGTACAAACATCTTACAGGCTACAGCTTAACTCTTATACTATCTCCATTAACAGTAACGCACATTTAATAGATCGGGAGGTGGAAGTGCAGACAGAGCCTCATCGAGTTCAAGCCTGAAATTTCAGAATTAGTTAAAACTCGATACGTATATTGAAACGTAATTATATTATTAAATTATATCAGAGAATATTGCTAAATTTCCTGATTTTAAGTTAAAGACATCAGTATTTTTCTGAACTCTATTTGGTATAGCGGTACAAACATCTTACAGGCCACAGCTTAACTTTTACACTATCTCCATTAACAGTAACGCACATTTAATAGATCGGGAGACGGAAGTGCATACAGAACCTCATCGAGTTCAAGCCTGAAATTCCAGAATTAGTTAAAACTCGATTCGTATATTGAAACGTAATCAGTTTGTCAAGTCGTATCTTGGTGGGAAACACCGGTTTTACAGGTTGACTCGTAGATTTACCATTGTGTTTTCCTGCATCTATTTCTCCATGTTTTCATACCTTTGGCTGCAGAAAAAACATAAATTTTTACCGACAAGTCAACCACTAAAATCGTTTTTTTTTTTTTTTTTTTTTTTTTTAATATTATTATTAAGATACGATTTGCCAGACTGTGTACGCTTTAATATGCTAATCAAATTTGAAATAATTTGTAATTTCATCCGTGAACTTGATGAGGTGATTGTCTATGCTGCCGCCTCCTGGTCTATAGCACCTTTAGATTACCGCAATACCAATTTTGAGTACTAATCGCATTCCCAATTTCTTTTTTATTTCTTTTAAATCTCCCCTTTTTTAAAGTCACGTAAACGAAATGTAATTTAAACAAAATTTGTACAAATAAGAATCGATGAAATATAACTTTTTCCTTTTTGCATTCAAGTGTCAGTTTTGGGAACATCGGAAAAATATCAGGAAGAATGCGACAGATAAACATATTTAAGATACTAAATTAACAACTGCATGAACCTTAAAATAATTATCTAAATATAAGAAAATCTGCGCTCATATTTTTAAGTAAAAGTTTATTTAATATTAAATCAATAATGCGGACTGCAATTCTTTTGCAAAATTAAATTTAGAAATTAAATTACTGCGAAAAATGCAAGTTGCTCAACAAGAAAGTTTTCCTCAAGAGAAATCAAGACTATGTGCAATCCTATTGGAAATATGTGAACTTTAAGACCTGTTTCCTTTGAAACTAACCCATCGAATTTGTTGAACTTTGGAATTCATATTCACTGTATTATGATCAAGACTTATGACAGAGTTTTTTTCAAGAAAATTTTCCATGTTTTAGAATTTTTTTTTCTGATACTAATTAAATTTTCTTAAAACTATTTGCCACATACGACTTACATTAATATTCTACCACCAAATTTTTTTCCATACGAATTTCTGTAGTACTTTTAGTGTTCATGAGGTTATTTTTGCAGCAAAGTACAATTTTTCTAAAACGATTTAGCTAAAACCGGAGATAAAAAAGCCCCACCAGTGGCCGAAAGGTTCTAACCTCTAAACTAGTAGACGGCAAGTACTGAGTTTGAACCCAATCATCATGGTTTTCTTCGAACTTCACCGTGGTTTTATGCGTTTTCATGGTTTTCTTCGAACCTTGCGTAAATACGGCTTAGGTTCTCTTTGAAAGACCCCCACAAACGTCACCTCCCCCGGGCCTATATCCCTCGAGTAGATAATTGGCCGACACAAAATGAACCAAACAAGAGATAAAAAACTTAGGCATGTCTAACGTGTGAATTTCTTGTACAGTTTTATCAAACACAGAAATTAAAGCATATATGGGTCATTCTCAGATAAAGGGAAATTTGCCTTTGAAAAAAAATAATTTTTTATTTTTTTGTAATAATGGAATGTTTGCATGTCTGACATTATGAGAAAAAATCAGCAGAAATCATTAGCCTTATTTATGGCCTTAATTGATAGAAATACAAATTAATAATTGGAAGATCAAACTAGTTACTTTATAATTAAATTTCATAAAATATAAGTACATCAAATTTAAGAAATTTATATTTAATCATTGACCCACTTATTATTATTCATGAAATAAATATAAACATTAATAATGTAAAAGAAAAATCATTTTTGTTCACAAAGATAAATGAAAATGATTGTTTTGTAAAATCGGATTTAATTAATTTTTAAACAAAAAGTCAGTAAGTTTAAATCTTTATAGTAACTCAAATTTATGTTATTTATGATAATTTTAGTTTAATAATATTAGAAAATACAAAAAAGTCTTGAAATTTCTAATTTCTATGGCCTGTTGGCCATTACCATGTTTGCGAAAAGACATGGTAACGACTACTATGGTAATGACATTTTTAATGTTTAACCTCATTTTAGGTTTAATTATAACAATTAAAGACTTACAGTACATTTACTTTCAAAATAGTCCTAGAGATCTATGTAATTCAATTAATACAGTTAATACTTTGTATTATTATATTTTAGTAAAATGAAACATGTAATGACACATAAAAAACACATTGTTGTCAGTTTTTGAATAAAAGTATCATACCTATTGCAAAAAAATTAGACACCACTGCTTGTAAGAACATGTGCTACTCTACAATACAGCACCTAAAAGTATACTCTGGCGCCCACTTGTGATGAGCTATGAAAGAAAACACTTTGCACCATGGTAATGACCATCAACTCCAGGGACAAAGTTTAATTAATTAAAATTAAGAGAAAGAAATGTTTTGAAGCTAAAATGTTAATTATATCATAGGTAGAGAGATAAAAATTTATTATATTGTTGTTGTTTTTGCTCAAAGACTTTCCAACACTTCAAAGTGTAATTTTGAATTATTAAATTTAGGGACATGCCATGGTAATGACATTTGCAACTTTTTATTTTTTTTAATATTAAAATTATTATTTTTTCCATCTTTAAACTGTTGCACAATGTAGATCTTTATCTAGTTTTAAAAATAAAATTAAAACATTCATGATTGACTCATTAATTTTATCTGAGAATGGCCCATATAGACACTTGGATAAAATTTAGTTATATAATAAATGAGTGAAAAATGTTGGAATACAATTAATGTTGGCGTAGCGTTCTAAACGTGTCTTACTGCTGTCATCAAAACTCTCAAGGCTTGACGACAGGAGTCGTGGCTTTATCACTAATGGATCGAGTTTTCACTAGTATTGGGATTGACACCGGAAATTTTTGAATAGCAATTTTCTTTTATTTGAGGAATGTCTTCCATCTTATAAAACTATAATAGCTATTTAAACTTAACTGGTGAGAATTTGGAATTCCCTGATAAAAATTAAAAAATGCGGCAACACTGTGGCATTTCGCATCTAGCTGAATTTTAATTTACGGTATAATCCAAAATTTCAGCAGTAAATTTAAATAGTTATTATTGTTTTATAAGATGATGAATATTCCACAAATAAATAAAAGCCTTCATCTCATTGCAACAGCTATTTTGTTATTTCCTGCACTAACATTTTCAATACTATAATATCCTTTGTTTGATAAATAATATCCGTGTACTGTGAGCTCTTCGTTATTGTGCATTAATGATGTATTATTGCTTTTTACTGAATTATTTTTTCCATTATGTTGCCAGAAGAAGAAATTTAATCTAGTATTTGAATTATTTCATATCATACATATAAAAGTATATCATTCAAAGATCGAAATTTAACATATGTATGAATATTATTAATAAAAATGAAAAGAACGGAGGTAAACATATGTGGACTGATCAAATGAAAGATTAATTCTAAAATGGCGGACACATTTCTCTTATCAGAAAAAGAAGCGACAAAACTCTTCTGATTGGCTGATGAGCCACCCTTTTGGAGGAGTCACTTATTCACTCTTTCGAAGGAGTAACAACTCACTCTTGAAAAAGGGTGTGATTTAATACCAAATAAAAGTAATTTTTCAGGTTATATTATGAAATAGTTTTTGAAAATTAAAAATTGACATATTTTGGTGTTTTTCATTATTTCACTCCATATATTGATTTAAAGTTTAACGGATTTGTTTTAAAGTTTATAATGCCGGATTTCATTCTTGTTAGCGGAGTGAGATATTTCACTCTCTACAATGGAGTGACATACTTCACTTGCCACAACGAAGTGACATTTTTCACTCCTTTCTAGGGAGTGGGAAATTCCACTCTTTAAGGAGTGTATTTTTATAAAGTTCACTCAAAAAAGAGTGAAAATGTCTGTCACTCTAACAAAGGATGAGCGTTTCACTCCTTCCAGTTTTAGAGTATAAAGTTAACAAAATACTATTTCTATAAATCTCAATTGAAGAGATTATTAAAATTAAACTTTAATCTTATATGTAAGCAGTAAAATATAAATATTTGTTATAATATTTTGTTATAATAAAGTTATCAATTAAGGTTCTTATGCTAGTATTCCAAAATGAGAAGAAAACAAAGTTTATTCCACTTAGAATCAATCATAGAATTTTTCCTTGTGAAATCTAAACCCGACATGATTTTCACCGTATCAAACTTTACGCATGGATCTTTCATATCTTTATTCATCTTTAAAAAAAAATTGCTATTTTAATCAGATCATTTTGATTCAAATCTTACAGTCTCGATTCTATCTGGTGAAGCAGATACTAACATATTTATAATTTTTTAAGTGTAAATGAAATTTTATAAATGAAACCAAACTTTAGTGGATATTATAATAGAGGATAATCCTGACACAGCATGTATTTAAATTTCAAATTTTTTCGCTTTTAATGAGAAAATGGCAACATAGAGATAGAGTAATAATTTTTTTTCTTTTTCCCCTTTGCTTTTTATAGGAATGGAAAACTTCTGTTGCCACAATTAGAAAAACGGTATTAAAAACAACAAAGAAATTAATATTCCGAAAATAAATTAAAGTACAGTTTTCAAACAAATTATATTTAATTGTACTTTTCCCCCTATACGATGGTGTAAAAATTAGAAGTTTGTAGAAGAAGAATTAGAAGTTTAAAAATTTGTAGTAGCAAAAATTGCAGAACCGAAATTACATTTAAAATTTGAAATGACATTTCAAATTACAGCTCAAGTCAGTGTTGCTATTCGCAAAATGACGTATGCATTACACACACATACATTTGGTTTTTATAATATAGATACTTCCAATTACAAAGTTTCACAAGAAAAGGTGCAGTTCTATGATATAAGTTGCAACCCCATATTGGGTCTATTTAAGAAAAAAAAAAAAAAAAAAAAAAAAAAAAAAAAAAAAAAAAAACTAAATTTTTATATACCCCTCGTAGGGTAATTTTCCAGTTAGGAAAATTTCCTTTGTCTGTCCTGAACGAAACACAAAATCATCCATTTTTAAATCTGTAAAATTCTCATGTATATGTCCTTTTAAATAATGCGTCAGGTTTTAAGAGATTAGACACAAATTGAAATGCATATAATTTAAGAAATAATGTTAATTTTAGTGATTGTGCAAACATTTATTATTTTTTAGTTAGAATTTTGATTTCTTTTGTGATGATTAACCCTATATTCTGTAAAAAAAATCACATCCTAAAATTTTTTATAACGTTAAAAATAAATAAATAAGTAAATAAATAAAAATACTTCAAAATGAGTAATTTAATATCGTTACAACTCGAAATATTCTTTGTCAAATTTCAATTATTTTTTTCGTTTAAATAGAGAGAAAAATATAAGTTTTAATTTTGTTTCATCCTTTTTTAAAGTATTACTTTTAAAAAAATTAGAAATATTTAAATAAACAATAATGTAATTTATTTTTAAAAATCATATTTTTAGAAATAAATTTTTTTACTAACTTTTTTTGTCTTATAACGCTTTAAAGATAAGAAATAGTGAAAACTTTTATCATGCAGAAAAAAGCGTTTAAAGTTTTAAACATAGATTGTCTCCTAAAAGACTATTTAAATACCTTTTAAAATCTTGCAAGTGAATGAGCTTCTCCTTCTTTTATAAAAAATTCTGATTCAGATTATCTTCGGCGGTATTTACCTTCTTTCTATACTGTTTAAGTATCTTATTTCGAGTTTTTTAACAGTTTTAGCCCTCATATTTTTAGATATTTTAATGGCCCAGCCCAGCTCGTTAAAAAGTTTTTATTTTGCCGTCACGGTCCGTTTTAAAACTTGCCTTCAGTACGGTAGATCCTGAAATGTGTTTCATTCAAGAAACTCGGTGCGTTCCAGTCTCCGGTGTTATTATTTCTGAAGTCTCGGTCCAAGACGTGCCTAGCCATTACTATTTTTGGACCGGGCTGTACTCGTGCCTTGCCTTATTCTGAATGGTCGGGTCAGGCGGAGCCGGGCCTAAAATATTTTATCCATAATGAATCGGGACTGGCTTCATTTTTCCTACATCTGAGCTGGCCAAAATTTTCAGTTCAAGCTCGACAAAGCCATATAAAAATCATTGTCTCGGCGGGATCAGTTCTGTGCAATAAACAATAATATTTAGAGAGGCCAACAAATTTTTGCAAAAATTACATATTCTTTTAATTCAGAATTTTCTTCAACAAAACTTTTTTTTCAAAGGATATTAGACGTTTAGGCAATAAAATGAAAATACAATAAAACCTGTAAAAAAAAAAAAAAAAAAAAAAAAAAAAACCACGTGTATGATGGAATCCTGTCTGATAAAGAAAAATGTGTTCATCCATACAAAATGGATATAATAATTTGTGAGAAAAGAACGGAACACATTTAAACCTTCTGATTGGGGATTTTTCTATAATGCATTTTATTATTTCCTCTATAAATCCGCCTTAGAAGAATTACTGTATATTTTTTAATGTCTCCAATACATGGATTAAATATTTACATACAAATAGACATTTATTTAAAAAAAAAACTTAAGATCACAGCCTAGGTTACTTCTTTAAAATGAAGATTATAAACATGAAATCAAAGAAGCTAAAATAAGTATTTTTGGTCAAAACTCTTACAAAATAATTTTTAACCACATTGAAGTAAACATCCTTCTTTTGTAAAATAATTCCATACGTCTGGGTCGGGCTTAGGCCGAGATTTTAACTGTTTTTCTTGTCCGTCCAGTCTCGGGCTGAGCTTCTATACGTTTTATACCGGATCGTGCAAATAATCTTTTGTACGATCCAGGCCGAAATTTTTTCTTTATGTCAGATCGGAGCTGTATTTGTCCCGAATCGACCTCTTAGTATCAGACGACTAAGATTATTACTATTATTATTAATTACCAAGACATCTTAGCAACAGACCTCCAGCATATTTCAAAAGTACGTTTAACGCAAAGTCTTAACGCTGCTGCATTTATGTCAAATAGCAGAAGTACCGTCTTAAATCGACATTGAATATCACATAACATGTGGATGATCCCTATCTTTCTTTCTAAATGCATCAATATCTCTTCTCTGGGAGGTATCCTTAATTGGTTTAAGTCACGAATTTTGGATTTTAATATCTCTGAATTTTGCAGATATCAAAAGGAAATTTTTTGTGTTTGTTTCAGAAATGGATAACTAAATTTTTCTAATTGGAAATTTTACACTGAGGAGGCTCCATAAAACTTCAGTTTTTGTATTTTCTCGAACTGCAACATTTTTCCTCAATGCAGCCAGTGGCCGATCTAGATTTATCATTTTGGAGGCGGCTGAGATTTAGTAAAAGCTTCTAAGAGGGAATCGCAAGAAAGGGTAAAAATTCCACTTTAAACAAGTTTTATTCAAAGCAGGTAACACTTATCATAATAGGTAACGCATTAAACAACTAAGCCTTCGAATATGAAATAAAACACGACTGGCAAAATTTTCGGTTTAGTCATATTTCCTTCATAATAAGTGTAATTCCATGGTTGTACCACATTTTTTAAAATGGAATACCTAAAAGTACTAAAAAAAATCTCAATAAATTGTAAATAAAGTCAAAGTAAACAACAAATTTAAAATTATCATTGTGCGCGCGGCAGCGCGCAACAATAATATGATTGAGCGATAATGCTTAAGCATAGGAAACCGCAAAAACACGGATTTTTCAATTTTTCTTTTTGCAATAACTAACTAAATACGTATCCAATTTTGAAGATTTTTTTTTTAAATGTTCGTCTGACCAAGAAGCACAACATAGCACAAAAATTGTATTTTTTATGGCATACTGTAGGTGTACTGTAGAGTATTCTGAAAATCGGACAAAAATTTTGTATCACAGCACTTTTCTCGAAAACTACTAAAGATAAAAACTTAATTTTTTTTTTAAACAAAAGACAAACTTTTTATCCCGGGGTAGTCATCGAGAAAACGTTATTTCGCTGGGCGGTTTTTCTGAAATTGCATATTTTCCAAACTTGGTCATAAATGGGTATATCTAACGTTCTATTGCAGATAGAATGTTGCGGTAAAGTTTATTTTAAAGATTTTGCGATGCTAATTATTCCTCAAAAATTCATAGCTTTACGTTAAACAGTTTTTTTACAAGATGAAATAAAAGAATAGCAGTCACCAATCTAAGGTACTTCTGATCATCGGAGAGAAAAACCAGTTACACCATTCGATTAAGCATAAAAAAATAAAGAATGCTTTTTTTTCTCTTATTTTTAACTTAATTTTTTAACGAATTATGAATTTTTTTGAAATTTTTGACATGCTGATTTTTGTCATTTTTTAATGAATCATTTACTGAATAATTATGCACGGTGTCTAGCCCTGGTGGCTGTCAAATTTGATTTTTAATTTTAAATTAGGCAATTTTTTGCACCATGCCAAATTTATATTTTATCCATTTTTTTAATTTATTTATATTTTGTTTTTAGCACAATGGCATCAATGGCAAAAATGCCTGGCATACCTGTCAAATATTGGGGCCCTGTACTTTAACAAAGTGTATTTACTATAAGTATATACCGTATTTATTCTAATAGAATGCGCCCTCTAATAGAGCGCGTCTTCTAATAAAGGGCGCACCTTGGTGCTGATTGAAAAAATAAATATACGGAAACGATATAGTAGATAACTAGAAAACGATTACTTAAATGCATTATCGAGGATTCTCATCGATCAAAATAAAGATATTCTATCAAAGCGATGGAGTGGCGATGCAGCAAAAGTTTCAAATTTTGAACAATGTACCACTCCTGTAAACTATAGCGCCAAGGATATGCACACTGTTAAAAATCTGCTGCATTTTGCTGCAACGCACTCCCCTGCTTGTATAGAAAACGGAAATGGCGCTTTCTCATTGGTTGGAATAGAGATATTACATACAAGTGATGGAGGGCGTTGCAGCAAAATGCAGCAGATTTTTAACAGTGCACTGTTAAAAATTTGACCCATTTGTTGCAGAGTCACTCCACAGCTTTTATAGAATATCTCTTTATGGCCAATGAGAATGCTCCATAACTTTTAGAATACCAGACGAAGAGTATCCAATGTCTGAATATTCAAAAAGACTATCCTTTTTTTGTATAAAAAAGAAATCTTTCCTTAAAAGAAGGTAAGCAGTAAAAATGTAATACATTTAAAAAATACGGATTAAGAAAAAAAAGAAGCATGGTTTTTGTATCAAACTTTACTCTTGCATAAAAAAGTTCCTGTTTTTGGCAAAAATAATGGATATTTGAATGAAAAATCTATTCTTTGAAAGGATTTATTATTTTATTCACTTTAGTAAAAAACTGATTTTTTTTTTTTTTTTTTTTTTTTTTTTTTTTTTTTTTTTTTTTTTTTTGAAAACCACCGTAGAATTTTAGTATAGAAAAACCTGTTTAAAAAGATTTTTAAATTTGTAACACCAGAGTATTAGAGTATGTAGCATTTTTTAATTTCAATACAAATAATAATTTGTTTTCTATATATAAAATACAAAACAAGTTGTGCAGTATCCCTATGGAAAAATAGAAGGACTAGTGAAAAAATCTCCAAGGAGCAGTGCAAAAGCAGAATATGATTTTAACTGAGCATTAAAAAGTAATGGACAAGTTTATTTTTTGGAAAAAGTACACAAACATTTAAAAGTAATGAACAAGTTTATTTTATTGAAAAAATGCCCAAGCATTTAAAAGTAATGGACAAGACTTGAAACTGAGTTAAGAACTAGTAAATAATTTCCTCAAGACTTGAAAATGGCTGATCATGCTCTTATGTGACAAGCATATTCAACGTCCTTTTTTTATCCCTGTCTATCTTAGTATTGACACGCTATCAGAATATAACATTGTGCTCTATAAAAGCTGAACTTTCAGAGCAAGTTTTTGATGAAGTAGCTAAATTTACCACATGCTGCTCCTTAATAATTTACTTGTGAAGTAGTAACTCTTATGGCAATTTTATTATGTCCAAGTACATAAAAAAATGGAAAAGCAGTTGCTGTTTGGTTGTACATGTTACGTGCTTATCAGGTATTCTAACTTTATTAAAATCAAAATTTGCTTGAAATATACAGTGCTTTTGATAAACTTATCGATTACTTATAAAAATATAAAAATTTTAGCACTATTTTATCTTTTGCTAATAAAAATCCGCTTAAAAATTTTTAGAAAAAAGATTGGATAGAAAAACTGTTTTTTAGTGATAAGATTGGGTGCAAAAAATGGTTGTGATAAGAGTAAATACAGTGCAAAGCAGTAATATCAAGGCTTTGTTAAAGAGGGGCCAGGATGTGTTTAATATAGATACTGTATTTAATACTTGTTGTGAAAACTGAGTTTTTCTAAAGCACAGTGTTAGATTCTGCCAACATGCCTATACTAAGATAGACAGGGATAAAAAAAGGACGTTGAATATGCTTGTCACATAAGAGCATGATCAGCCATTTTCAAGTCTTGAGGAAATTATTTATTAGTTCTTGACTCAGTTTCAAGTCTTGTCCATCACTTTTAAATGCTTGGGCAGTTTTTCAATAAAATAAACTTGTTCATTACTTTTAAATGTTTGTGCACTTTTTCCAAAAAATAAACTTGTCCATTACTTTTTAATGCTCAGTTAAAATCATATTCTGCTTTTGCACTGCTCCTTGGAGCATTTTTCACTAGTTTAATATTATTCTTGCTGTACACCTCCCTCCTCCATTCAAGCATACACAAATACTTGCTTCAATACATTCTAGGAGTCATTTTGGAGTATACATGCATGGCACTGGTAGCACTTAAGTATTAAATAGCGTTTTTCATTTTTTCATAAATAGGATGTATTTGGAGTTCTTGATGGTGACTTTTCCAAGACATGCCAATTAGCTAATTGCCAAATCTGATGGTATTTTATGAATTCTTTTTTATCAAATTTTATGTGATACTACGCTTTTTGTATATTCGAGATTCAGAATCACTCCATTAGATTTATGATGTAGTTTAAATGTAAAAAAGTCTTATTTCTATTCAAAACGTTACACATACATAGAACCACATTTTTTGTCAACACTTTGTAATACTACGGAAATAATGTAGCATATCACTGTGCTGCAACCAGCTGAATAACATGTTTATAATGTAGGAATATTTAAGTAAAAAAAAATTCTAGACGGTTCCCATTTCATACTGAGAAGATGCCTCCATGTATGCATTACCTAAAATCACAGTGTTGGTATTGGTGTTATTTATGACTGAGGATTATCCACACTAGGGATATAGACCCAAGGGGGAATGCCCTCTGTGAGAGTCTTTCTGAGGGATCCTAACCCTTATTAATGCAAAGAAATCCGAAGCCAAGGTTTCAAAGAAACTATCCTAAAATCACAGGTTTTCAACTGATAAATAGCAAGTGTTTTTACGGTTTTAAAACTAATAAAAGTTAATAATGCATTTTTAATCATCATGTATCACGTTTTGCACAGTAAAAGATGTATAAAGCGAGTCTGTGTATAATGGATACTAGGTTGAAATTGTTATTTATGGTATCCGCAATATAACACACTGTCCAATGAAAACCTGTCTAAAACGGAGTATTTTTCTGATTCCTCTTGACTTTCATCTTAACAGGTTTCGTTGCACTTTGATAAGATTTCGTGATTAAAATTTATATAGATTCTTTTGAAATCTTATAGGGGGCTGCTGCCCCATCAGCCCATCCCCTGAATACGCCATTGAATGCTCTTTTTTCATGAAACTTGCAATTGGAAGTATCTAGTGGTTATATTTAAGGAAATAGACTAATATTTCGATTTTTGTTAATCACAATGTATGCCATGAGAAGAATATTCCGCATTCTTAATAATTATTATTTTTGAGTATTCACTTATGGAGACCTATGGAAAAATATTCTTCAACTTATTTAATGAAAATAATTCTGCAGTTAGAAAAGGCGAGAAAAATTATTTATGAAAAGTAGTTGCGATTAGTCATCTGGCGCCGAGTTCGCCACACACGGAATAAACTTATACATAAAATTACAAAATTTCAGTTCATTGAGTGTTTTATTTAAAATACAAATATTAGTATAAGATGAATCCTCTTTATTAGTGATGCACAACCTTTTTGCCAGAAAATCGTTTGCCACCAGAATATTTGAAAATTGACGTTTGTTTTCTTTCATAGCAAAGTTTCTGTCATTATTATAAGGAAAGTTAATCTGCATAAAATTACTGGTATCAGTTTTGCCCGCGGGCCACAGGTTGTGCACCCCTACCTTCATTGTACATCCAAATAATTAAATGTTTAACTTAATAGCATCACCAATTATAGGACTGCCGCTGGCGACTAATTTTATAATCTATTCCCATCACTATTTTAAGAATCTAAATTTTGTAGTATATATCTCTTGCAGACATTGTCAAACTGTTGGTGAAAAATTTTTGTTTTAGGAAAGTAGTTCGAGTAAGGATTAAAAAACTTCCGCCTGTGGCAGCCCTTCATTTATAACCATAAAGAATAATTCTCCATATTTTTAAAATAAGTAATTATACAGTAAAAGATCGTTAATTCTAAACTTTTTTAAAAAATTTCTTCTTTACAGAATATAAAATTTAAAATTTTCAAAAACACTTAATTTTTAATTATTGAATTATAACGCAGTTCTTATAGTATTATCTACAGACACAAAAATAAGCTACTTATTTTCAGTATTAACCCATTAGTGCCTAGGGTCCCTTTTTACCGAGCGCTTCAAAAGGTGCATTCAGCACTGTTTTTGACACCGGTAAAAAAGAAAAGAAATAATTATTTTATTTAAATGATGCATTTTCGTGATTAATGAAGTAAACTTAAATCTTCTAAAAATAGTGGTGCCAACCAAATAAAATTTACTCAAAAGATGCTGGTCACGAATGGGTTAATAAATATGATTTATAGTTTAAAACAATCTAATGAATTAAAAATAAATTAACATTTATGCTTTTCAATAAACGCGGAAAAATCATTCATAATTTTAAGATTTAAATATAAATTAATATAATACTTAATTCACTTATAGCATAAGGATAAAAAATCATTTGATTACATTTAGACATGATTTCTATATACAATGAAAGAATATCCATGAATTCTAAAAAAATGAAATTAACATTTACTTTACATTATAAATAAACCTATGTATAAAAAATAAAACACAAGAACTTTTTTCTTTGAAAAAAAATTAAAAGAAGTAAATTTTCTCGGATAAATAATAACAATTTATGCAAATTATTAAAATTTTCGAGTAACTAAGCGATAACAATATATTTCTACTTTCTAATTTTAACAAGATAACAAATCTAAAACTTTAGGGATTTTGTTTTACTGTTTCCAGAAATCAATATAAAAAAAATCAAGAGAGATATAACTCTATACATTATTCATTAAACCGAAAATAAAAATTAATTTGCTCTCATTAGACGTAAAGAAAATGCATAAAGTTTTTACAGACTAAAGTGCTTTCGATTTCTTGTACTCTTGAAAGTTAGAAAATTAAACCCAATTTTCATTACCGATAAAATTATTAAAGATAATAACCTCCGGTTGCCAGAACTTTAATAATTTAATTATTTTGCGGATTCATCAAATCTTTTCTTATTTATTATCCTATAAGTAAAGTTTCTCATGAATTCCTTAAAATAACCTTAATTAGGGTCTGTGTACTTTATAAAAATACACTCTTACACGAAGGAAACTTTATTGCAAATTTTATTCCATTTATTTAAAGCATGCAGAAAAGATTACTGTACATAAGAATCAATTAATTAATTTTATTGTTATAAAGAAGTTTGTTAGAATTTTAATCCAATATGTAATGAAAGCTTAATGAGTTTTGTGTTTTAATGGGTATGGAAAAATAGGAAATATATTTCGGTTAAGGAATAGATTTTTTAAGAGAAAAATTCTGCATAGTAGCATACGTGTCTCTTTTTAAAGTTTTAATAAGTAGACAATGGAACAATTATTTTAAATTTTGTTGAAAATCTTCAAAAATTATATATATTTTTTATATGTATATTTCTTTTCAATTACTAAGTATTATTATAATTAAAATATTAAAATTTTGTATAAATCTCTATAAAATCACAACAATACACAGAACGCGTTTCGAACTGAAAAATATAACAGCTCTTCATCGGATAGTGTAAACATTTTTCAGTAAGGGGACAAGGCCACATATGATTAAACATGTGAAAGAGAACGTACAAAAGGTACGACAAATGGTGCTAGTTGAAAACACCAATCAGAGAGGAGCACATTCAGAATTGGAAAGTGTTGTCAGAATGGTTGAAAAGAAAGAAACAAAAAGAAAAAAGAAAAGAGAAAGGGGAAAAGGAAATAAAAGAAAAAAGTAAAGCAGTAAATGTTATATTGTATTTTTTCTTTTTTTTGTCTTTATTTTATTTTAATTTTGTTTATTTCTTTTCTCTCCTTACTCTTTCGTTTTTTGTTATTTTTTTTTTATTTTGACAAATTTTTCCAATTCTGCATGTGCTTCTCTGTTATTGGTGTTTACAATACAGCTGGCGCCATCTGTTTCACTCTTTGTAAGATATTCTCTTTACCCTTCTCTATTCATTTGTGACTTTACGACCTAGTATTATATTTTTCGGCTCATAACACGTCCTGTGTATTATTTTGAATTTATTGTGATTTAAACAGTTTTTTTTCTTATTTTAAGCGTGATTTATTGCCAGTTTTCGGCTGCTGATTCAACATTAAGTGTTACTTATGTCCAGTAAGTTCTCTGAATGGAAATACATTTTTTTTCAATGTAAAACATTTGTACTTGTCCGTTAAAGTTTGTTAAATTTGATGTCGACATTCACATACTCAGACCCAATGAATTTCGTTCAAAGTTTCTAGAGACAAAAATATTTATTCTGAGCTTCACTTGTGGCGTTTTATTTCGCCCCAAAACAAGAAATGGTGTCACCAAACATCCAAAAAGTTTACCTCCAAGTCTATTAAAGAATTATAATGAATGTAACCGTTGCTTGTTAATGTCATTCACATACCGGGTGTACCAAAAATGACTCATGGATTTTAAAATTCAATAACTTGCAAACGGTGACAGCTATTTAAAAATTTTTGCAGGAGGGTTATATATAATGTCAGGAGTTTTTTTACCGTAATTTTTTATTTTAGTTCGAATTTCAAACAATAGGTGGCGCTGACGACGATTGAAGCCCAGGTGATCAGTGCTGAGTAAAGCGTCGACCTGGCTTCAATCGTCGTCAGCGCCACCTATTGTTTGAAATTCGAACTAAAATAAAAAATTACGGTAAAAAAACTCCTGACATTATACATAACCCTCCTGCAAAAAATTTTTAAATAGCTGCCACCGTTTGCAAGTTATTGAATTTTAAAATCCATCAGTCATTTTTAGGACACTTGGTACATAGAGTGAAACCTCCAAATAAGGGACATTTATGGGACTGCAACTTTTGTTCCTTAAATAAAGGTGTCCCTTATTCGGAGTGTCCCTTATTTGGAGGTTTCACTGTATATACACCCATATATCTTAGTTAAGAAAATATATATGAGTCATTTCAGGAATAAAATAAATATATTTATGCAGGATAAAAATTCATTACAAAAAAAATTGTTTCCAAATATTCGTCGTAAGAATTTAGAAAATATCAAAACCATTTACTAAGCTATTTTTTAATAGTAAGTTTCTTAAAAAAAAAAAAAAAAGTCTGAGACAGTTAAGTACAACCACCCAATGCCAAGTTAGAACTCTTTATACTTTCATACATTTACATAAATTGAGGAATCATAAATTGGAGGATAATAAAAAACCGAAATAAACCCTGTGAATTTTGTGATATATCGCATGTTTTATAACCTAGCATATTAAAACTAGTTAGATGTGGCAATCCTAAAATTTTCTTCGATCTCATGTATGTAAATTCATTTTGTAAAATGCACCATAGATACATCACGGTTTGGTAATTTATACCAAAATCTAAACAGACAACTTTTGACAGTTTCTAACTGAATCCAAAATTTAATGAAAATCCGTGCTTTAGTTTCTGAGATAAAGATTTTTTCGAAATCTTTAAAAAATCTGCAAAACAGCGCCACCTGGTTGATGTTGGTTCATGTACACCAAAAATTAATCAGGAACAGCTTTTATAAGGTATTAAAAGTAAAAAAGTAATTGAAAAAAATATTAATATTTAAAGTAGTAGGGATTTTAAAATACTCAAGTTTTCTTATATTTTTAAAAAAATTTAAATTAAATATGCATTTTATTTTTTTTAATTATTATTAATTATTTTTATTTATTTATTAAGTTTTTTTTTCTCGCAAAATGTACATTTATTTGAACCCTGAAATGCAAACAGTTCACCAATTGAACCATATTTTTTAAATAAGGGGGAAAAAATTTTGAAAAAGTAAATTGTCCCTTTGCGAAAATATCAAACAGTTCAGAGTTGAGGCAGGCCCATTTCTGTTTAAAATGTGTAAAGTGTTAAAAATATATGTAACAAAAAAAAAAAAAAAAAAAAAAAAAAAAATTCCAACATGGATTCGAACCCACAAACTTCACCTTCGTAAACTCACACGTTACCACGGCGCCACAGTTGTGCAAGCAGGCGCTATATTAACAGTTATTTGAAATTAACGCTTAAATTTGACCCCCCCCCCCCCAATTTCTGAAAAGCTAAGGCCCATTTGAAAAAACACTTTCATCAGAATAATTACTGGTATGACACCTACAACATACTTTGAAATCATCAAAATTTGTGCGCACCATGTTTGGGGGGTCCCCTTGTAAGACTTAACAAACATGCAGTATCCTTTTAACAACTGCATCTTCTAGTTTTATTTTTTTTATTTTATTTTTGCAAATTAAAAGATACTTTTAAAAGATTGTGAATGATTACGTTTTTCAACCAAACAATTTCATAAAAATTTTTAAAAGACATCCGCCATAATTTTATCTTACACTGTTTATTCCTAGCATTTTCATTCGAAAAATTCGGTACACCACATTTAATTCTTCGTACATATTATTATTTTTAATATGTTCTCTAAAGTAAGCTTTTTAAAGTTAAATTATTTTTAATGATAAAAAGAACTTCAATATTTCTTTCCTGCTTTTAGAGAATTGGAACAACTCCAGTTTTATTACTTAGTGCAAACTTTGAGTACGTGTGCATAAACTTTTTTCTTTAATTTAACTGCTAACTTTACATTTGAATGTATGAATTTTAAGCAGCGTTAACGTTTTTATTTAAAAGATATTTAATTTTTTGGACTCAAATTTCTTTAAAACGGAAGTAAATAGAAATGCCGTGTCTGCAGAGAAAATATGTTATAAAACTTCCTAAGTAAACCTTGTTCAAGAAATTTTGTTTTGCATTTGAATTCATTAAGCTTGTTTCATTTGCCAGAAAAAAAAAACAAATGCAGAAAAAAAAAACCGGGAAAAAAGTCCGTCAGAAAAAAGCCATAAAGAAGAAGAATATCAAAAATAAAATTTTGCAATATATTTCGTAAAAAAGATTGAAAATACAAAGCAGAAGAAGAGTAAAAGAGGGTAAATAAATGGATCGCTAGATAAGCGTTGAAATTTAAGATGAATAAATGCAGAGGAAAAAGAAATATTATTTTTGCTAAGCTTACTTCTATGAAGATACATTGCTGGAGCTTAAAAATAAATACATGCTTTATAAAAACTATGAAGCTCTTTAAATTTAACAATTTGTAAGAAATACTGGCCGTCAAAAATTCTATCGACAGTTAAAAGTATGTAAACATTATTTTTTTTCATATGTTTAGGCATGATACTTTTTAACGTAAACTTTTCTAAGTTAATTCTATTGCTTAAGAATGTTATTTGTGGAAATAAGGCTGACAAATATATATACATTTTTTCAAACAATTTTTTTCGTAAATTTGACTTTTGCGACCTATAAATAAGTATATACGAAGATGTCTTTTTGAATTGATGCTTAAAGAAAAACTAGAAAATGATTGTTTGCATTTCAATAAATCATTTAATCAATTTTTTCAGAGTTCGATTTTATACGTTTAAAATAATACATTATAAAAATATTATGTGAATATTTTGTAACGTTTACAATAAAGAAAAAATATTTTATTAAAGCTTGAATGTTGAACATAAGCCTTATTTCAGATAATAAGCAGATATTCAGATTAAAAGTTTAAATTTTACGTTCAAACCGAGTCACTAGTTAGATGAAGAATTTATTTGGAAAAAAATATATGTATATACATGAATGTATACATAGGCGCCATCAAAACGGGTAAAAAATAGACAGTAGGCATATTTCTATCTCAAACTTTAAAGAATTGTCCTATTAAATCACTGCGACAAAAGTACACAAAAATAACATTTTATAATTAGTAGAGAAAGCTTGCCTGATTTCGCCACGTTGCCCTCGTTCAGTCGGCCCCTATGAATGTACATTTAAGAAGTATATTCAATTAGATGCATTTCAAAAACCGTTGTCGTGTCTATAACATAAATACAGCCATTTAATACGTAGAACTCTGTCGAAACGGAAATTGCTTTGTACGGCTTCCTTTGGAATTCTAGTTTAAATTCTATATAATAATTTAACTAGTTTCTCCATATGTCGTGTTGCCGTATGTACGTTGTTTCTAATACTTGTTTGATTTTCCCCTGCTCCATACGTTTTAGAGGAGTTTCACGTGTTCCTTTACTTTGAAATTTTGTGTAAAGATATTTCTCTATAGTAATCATAGGCTTATTTAACGAGAAAAATTTTTTTCTACTAAATTAGAAGACAACTATTTGTAAATAGTGGTACTCAAAAGTGGGAATTCTGAGAACTGTTATTGTTTTGAGCATATTTTTGTTCCTAAATAAATTATGCAGGTTAAAAAGAAAAGAGGGGGACTTTTGAATATTAATGTAACGAAAAGAAGAAGCTAACTGGTTATTTTTCGTCCAATATGATAAAACTTTAATTTAATCTCAATACGGCTTGTAGATATAAGGTGACTTTTTTAAATTAATGTCAGTGTGATTTCAAGTGGGTGTCAGATGTAATATAGACGATCCCCGATAAGAGACAAATTTGTTTTACTTAAAATATCAGAGCAAAATACGTAATACTATATACAATGAAACACTCGAACTTTAGGTACAAAATGAAAAACACATTGTTACATTGCAATGTTTTATTAGAAAATAATCCCCGTTATAAGGGAAATAGTTAATTTTTCATCACCCCTACAACTCCCTAAATGCGAGGAAACTTGATTAAAATTTCGCTTTTTAAACTCTGAAGATCAAAAACGTGGATCAGCATCAAGTCCTTGAATGTCTGTTTCATTTACATGAAGTGAAAGATCGTTAAAATCCGACAAGTTTTTAAATTAGAATTTTTAAATTATCTTATTATTCTAAGCTTTTTGATTACTGATGTGGGAGATCTTATCATCCAAAAAATTTTCATTTGTTTTTAATGAAGTATTATAATCAATCCTAAAATATGCCAAATGTGGGTGACCCCTTTTTAAATATTGAAAAATTTATAACTTATTAGCAGGCTTCGCCCACTACGCTGGTCTGTCAATACAAACGCACCTTGAATCAAATCAATAAATCAGCGAATTTAACCTTGTGATTTAAAGCAGTATGGCCTTTACCTGGAATTAGCTGCGTATTGCTGACACGATTAGAACGTCATTGCTCTATTACATCTTCGATTGTGCAGATATTTTCAGCTCTTAAACTAATATTTTTTTTATCATTCATAGTAGGATTTGGTATAGAATGATATAATGGTTATAGAACTTTCCACCACATATCAATGATTATACAAGGCAGAGTAGTATGCATGGTGGCGAGTGGTGAGAGAAAAAAGCAATTAAACTATTTGGATTTGCCATCCCAAAACTTTCACCAAACTCATATATATATTTTAATATTTCAAAAATTATTTATACAAATTAATATTTTAATATTATTAATTCAATACTATACCAACTTTGATTTTCATCTTAAATTTCTGCTTAAGTCAATTAATCGGAGTGAAAACGAATTAATGTGGATCATGATATTCATTAAAATCAATAGCTTTCCCTTATTCTGTTATCATCAGCTGTTTACAAATAGCCAGCTTGGCAAGACGCGATTTCCCGCCTCTGCACGATTCGATGGACAATAGAACGATAGGCAGATTTTCTTTTAAATTCAGGTAGACATGCTTGCCATACTTAAAAATAATCATACACAAAAATTTTAGTTCAGTTCTATGCATAACTTCATACACTTTTTGATGGTACAATAATGAAAATGACACAGACGTCTCGATTATAGAGCACCCATCCGGCGGATTTTTTTCAAATTCAGGGAGGGCCTGCTGACCATAAGTCAAACACTTACACGAAAAATTTAGTTCAATTATATTCATAATTTCATACACTTTTCGGTGCTAAAGTATTGAAAATGGCACAGATATCGTTATTGCAGCACCTCCTTCGGGCGGATTTTTTTCAAATTCCGTGAAGACCAACTAGTCATATCCCAACACTTACAGAAAAAAATTGGTTCATTTCTATGGATAATTTCATACACTTTTCATTGGTACATTGAAAATGTCACAAAAATTCATATTACAGCGCCCCCTTTCTAAGTCTAGGCAACGTAGAACGATGTGTTACATACTGAAAAATTTCCTGAAAAATTATTTAACAAACATTTTAAGTCTCATCAAAATCCATTCAGCAGAACTTAAGGCATACACAGCCGCAATAAATTTCCCGTTTTCATTAGCTATATATAGCAGAATGAAATAAAGAATAAAAATATTTATGCTTAAAATTTAATAAGTTGCAAGTTATTTCTAGTTGTCTTTGCTGAATCATTTTAAAAATATTTCAATTGTATGTTCCAGTATTGAGAATTATGTTTCTGATTACCAAAAACTGCATTTTATTTTATACCAAAACATTCTCTTTAAAATAAGCCAATTTAGTGTGGGTTCCGATCACATAATTTTCCTTATCTCTTTTTAAAAATTATTTAAGAAAAGGTATTTTAGCATCTCAGTGCCAGTTTGAAGCTATATATCAGTTAATTTATTACAGGTGTCACATACGCATCGTATTTGGCAAGATTTTTTTCTGACGCCAATTAGGAGAAAACCTCGTTTTCGAGCACCATTTACATATACATTTTAAAATTATTTTCTACTATTTTAAAAGAGAATATAATTTAAAAAGAATTAACTAATAACTATGGAATAAAACAATTTTTATAATTAAAAAAAAGAAAATATAGAAGTATATAAACAATTTATTAACAAATAAACAACTATAGCCGGGTTACAATATCAAGCAAATTTGTGCCATTTTGGCGCCAGGTATGTACGTGTGTGACATCTGTGCCCTTTATCGTTCATTGTCCACCTCCATGTTATATATTATAGTCTCGATGCTGCAATCGGTATGTTCAGTTCTTTTCCGTTACATTAACACCATTGTCAACAAGCATAATAGTTGGGGCCAAACAAAGCATTTAAAAAAAAATAACGATGTTGTCGCGAAAGTAATTTTAAAAATATAATATTTCGAAATTATAGATCTTCGAGAACAACTTTATTAAATCTATACAAATATACTGGAAAAAGCACGAGTAAACATTATACAGTGTGTCCACTCTCAACGGTGGCTAATGGTATTTTCTAAACCGTTAGTCATAGATATATAGTTCCATTTGCAAAAAGGCTTTAAAAACGGTAAAGAATTGTTTTTTAAGCGATTTGGGTAAAAAAAAATTCATTAAAACATTACGAAAATTAACATTTTATACGGTCCCCCGGTTCTATAAGTGATATTTAGTAAAAATTTTCCATCACCCTATCAAGTAATACAAAAAAGGTCCCATTCATCTAACATTAAAATTGACCGAGTTATGAAACACTAAATTTCATGACTTAAAACACTTTTCTGTAGCTGAAAACGAATCAGCTGGACGAGCTTTAAGGGAACGTATACTAAGTGCTTAAACTATTATAAAGGGCGTCCATTTCCAGAACGGTTCAGTGGCTACTTCTTAAACCATTTGTCACAGACATATAGTTCCAATTACAAAAATGTTTAAATGAGGTAAATAAATATTTTTAAAACGATTTAACTGAAGGTGCTGCCACCATATAAGTTTTGAGGTAGTGTTCATTTTAATTAACTTCTAGATTGGCTAAAATAGTTGAATACGCGAGTTTTAAAATACTCTTTATCGAGAAAATAAAATTTGGGGAAGTCGCGATTTTTTTTTAAAAAAAGGTGTTATTATGATAAGCTTTTATTTCACTTAAAATGTTCGTATGTAGGTTTTCTTAGTTCAGAATTTGTATTCAAATTTTAACTCACTTCCAAATATTCGATCGAGGTTAAATTTGCACACTTATTTATATCCAATGGCGATGCAATAAAAATACAATTTTAGGTGCGTACTATTTATTTATTTTATAGGACTACACCAAATTCTGTTAGGTCAAGTAATCTAAAAGAACTTTAAGTATGTGTCATTTTGTAACGAATTGTGAAGTTGATTTTTATAATTTAATTTAACAAAATAGCTGTTTTTTACTTATATTTTTAGTAAAAATTGTATATTTTCCTTTAATTTGTAAACATCAACATAAATTTAAAAATAATATTGTAAAAATTATTTTGTTCTCAATGTTTAATGTTAAATTTTACATCGGAAGTTTATTTTTATTTCCAGTAAATTTGTGAGTGACACCTGTTTTGCTGCAAAAAGGATGCTTCAACTTTAAACAGCTATTATTCGGTCAGTTTAAATCGCAAAGGAATGGGACTTTTTTTGTCTTACTTTTTAGAGTATTGGTAAAAATTTACTAAATATAACTTATTGAACCGCTGGACCGTATAAAAATTTTATTTCCTTAATTTTTAAATAATTTTTTTTTTACCAAAATCGCTTGAAAAACACTTTTACCTCTTTAAAAGCATTTTTGCAATTGGAACTATATGTCTATGACTAACGGTTTAGAAATTAGCCATTGGCCACTGTTGAGAGTGAACACACTGTATAATAAAATATTTTATTTATAATCTCCATTTAGCACTGCAGTAAACATTTCCATTTCTGAATTTTAGAGAAATGAATTTATAACTTAATTTCACTTAATAATAAAAAATATTTTTAATTTTAAAAACAGTAAATTAAACATTTTTGGAATGGTTACGATTAAATAATGATTAAAGCAAAAATAGATTCGAGCTCAATAAATAGCAAATCACATTTTTTTGGCACAGTCTGCAATAAAATTTTAGTATTTTTCCACTATAGGGACCTTTTCGTTTATTTAAAGAACCTTGGCGCGATTCAGGCATTATAAATTGAGATTTGTTGCCAAATGATATAAACAGTTATGAAAACAATCTTAATGAACTTTTTTGTTTGTTTAACACAAGTATTTTAAATATATGTACAGTATTAATATGTTTTTATGTACACATAATTTCTATTTCTATTTAAAATTAGATAAATGCGTCTTTATGTAAAATAAATTATATAAATATTGAAAAATTGCTTATGCATATGAATTAAAATCGTGAGTAAGTTGCCAGAAAATATGTTTTCAAATTACTTTCGCCACTAAGACTATTTTCTCTTTTTTCTCAAGTTTCCTACACTGGAAATGTGCCAACAAATCTTTGTAAGTTGAGGATTGAAAACAAAATTTGCATTTATATTATATATAGATAATTATGTATATAGGTAGAAGTGGATTATTTAAAATGATGTCGTACACTTGAAAAAACACTATTATTGGGTATGTCACTCAGACCGATGCGACATGTATGCCCTTTTTTGCTTAAAATCAAATTGCTTGACGACAATCTGGCGAAAAAAAATCAAAATCGCAAATAAACATTTAACATTTAACTTACAAGTAACGTCATTTTGATAATTTCATCTGCTACCTTCTTCTGCAAGCCACATTATGGATGAATTAGATGAAAATAACTAGGAAAAAAATGTTACTGAGATTCTTTCTTATGAAATTTTTTGATGCATTTTTCTTAGCCTGACGGAACATAACTCGCCGAATGTTGTTTAATCAGCAAACTTTCATATTGAATATTTTTTAAGAATTACGGACATTCCCTTTAATGTTTAAATCACTTATAAAATTAGCACTTCATATCACTTCATAGCACTTGATATCATTATTATCACTTCATAATATTATCAATCATCAAAAGTGTTATTATCTTTTTTGTCATTTTTAAAATTTTAAATAAAATTAGCAGTAGTTTATTTTTTTCCGAGACATATAGTGGTTACAAATCATGAATCAACGATATTGATCGCCAAAGAAATAACGGTCACTCTCTCACCCAAAATAACAGAGCTTTTTCGGCATAGTTCTATAATAAATCTATGTAGACCGTTGTGTTTTATATACTAAAACCTTCCCTGAACTAATACCTATTTAACGATACAAGTTCCATCAAATCCATTCACTAGAATTCGTATAGTTAGCAGCCAGAACGGAATTTCTATTTCTATTTTATTTATATAAGTAGATAGTGAGGGTATGAACATAATTTAAGAGATGATTAGATGTGGAGTAGTAAAAAATGTTTGGTTACCAGTGATACAAATACAGTCCCTTAAAAAAGGAAAATATTGAGGCCAAAACGGAAGATAAAAAGCAAAAGTAATTTGAAAGCAAATTGAAAATCAAAATATTTCCATAAAATATACAATAATAAGCATTACTTTGGTAAATATTTATGCTGTAATTTGTTAGTTACTTCTTGTTTATAGATTGTTAAAATTAAAACAGTTCGAAGATCATTATTTAATTAAAATTCAACATTATTTATCTCAAAGTTATTTTTATGATTTAAATTATTACTAAATTAACTTATTACTATATTAAGGAGTTCAATATTAAGTGTTTGGACTTTCTTTTTTATCTACGCCAGCTCTTTATTAATAATTTTGAGGCTCTTGATGCGTATATATGCACCGTCAAGAGGTGCACGCGGAATTTCTTTTCGGTATCATAAACAAATAAACTCAATATATTTTTTAGGTAGCTTTCATTACAAAAAGTAAAAAGCTACCTATTGCAGCCGTCCGGAGGAAAGTACTTCCGGAAAATTTTAGTATATTTTCACCGATCATGACTCTCAGACCCCAAAACCACCCTCCGTTCAAATGTTGACATATATATATATATATATATATATATATATATGTGGGAGCGATTCTTTCTCCAACAGCCAAGTATCATGTCTTGTAAGGTTCTTCATATCGCAACTCTGATAGAAAAGGTCTTTAGAAAGCAGACGATTTTCTGAAAAAAAACTCCATTCAGACGAAAAGCCGAAGAAAAAAGAAATGAACGGAAGAGATCGTTGGATGGAATGTTTTGGGGAGAGTTGGTGTTGACTTTAGAAGAATGTTGATTAAGATGACGCGATTAAGATGTTTTAAAAAGTTTCCTCTTGAATGTTCGAATTGTAAATATTAATATGTAAATATCTTTTTTGTAAATATTAACGTTTAATATAAGTCATTTAAAAGTTTAAAACGGTGTCAGAATTTAATTTACCTCCGAGTTTATTTACTTATGTGTTCGAAAGAACTTTTATAAGAAGAATTTCCATAAATTTTGGTGTCAGAACCGAGACAAACGAACGCCCACAGAGAAGAAATATATATATACTTTAAATAATCTGGAAGCCGTTATTATTTAGAATTGTGATGGAATCCTTGCTGGAAATTATTATGAGGAAATCTTTTTTTGAATATATGTTTAATGATATGAAGCTGTTGGATACTGCGACAACAATGCTGTTTAAATGTGTGAAGCTGAGCATCTGATTATGAAGTGAGTTTATTATTTCATTTTTCTTTTCAATAATGGAAAAATTAGTTGATTTAAAGGAATTAGAGTTTTCTTTGAAAACTGAAAAATCAGCTAGTATTAAGATATTGCACAAATTAATTTTTGGAGAAATCGGTGACAGAAATAATCGACGTAGAATTCGGAATTTTACTGGGTTTACGTTTGAAGTAGATTCCGATGAATATCATACTAAATTCAAAGAAATTAAAGATAATTTTTCTGTTAACGACTTAATTACCATTTGCAATGTTTTGTGTATAAATAATTCGGGAACTTTTGATGAAATTGCTGCCAGAATAATTTCTAGTTTATGTGATTTTAATATTTTAAAAATTAATATGATAGCCGATGTAGGTACTCTTAGTGATGACGAAAGTGTTGATGAATTTAATGATGATTTACAAGATAAAACTAAAAATATTTCAACTGTTTTTGAGAATAATATGAGAAATGATTCTGGTAGTTCTAATTGTGAAAGTAATGAAAATCAGAAAATTCTAATTCCTGATTATGTTATTAAACCAAGCATTTCTATTAATGATATTGAAAGTATGATTACAATGTTTGAAGGTACTCAAGTACAAAATATTAATAAATGGATTGCCGATTTTGAAGATATTGTTTCATTATTTAACGTTAGTGATTTGCACAAATTGATTTTGGCTAAAAGCCGTATGACAGGCAAAGCAAAATTATTTCTTGAAAGTGAAACAAATATTAATTCGTGGTCTAAATTAAAAGCCCTACTCATATCTGAATTTGGTCAAACGTGCAATTCAGCTGAATTACACGAATTGCTGTCCAAAAGAAAAATTAGACCACATGAATCGTTAGCTGAATATTTTTTAAATATGAAACAATTATGCTCAAAAGGCAATATTGAAGATTCTGCCCTTATTCAGTATGTAATAAATGGAATTAATAACCCCATTTCTAAAATATCTTTATTGTATGGTTGTCCCAATATTGCTGAATTTAAACAAAAATTAAAGATTTATGAAAAAATAAGATCGGAGTATGAAAATGCAAAATTTCATAAATATGAAGGAGCTAAGCCTAAAATTAAATCCGAAGTTGAAGTTAAGAACAAATTTAAGCCTGTAAAGCCAAATATGCGTTGTTTTAATTGTGGCGGGAATAATCATAAGAGTATTAACTGTGTAAATAAAGATAAAGGGCCGCTTTGTTTTGCTTGTAACGCTTATGGTCATAAATCATTTCAATGTAATAAATCTAAAGATACAAGTGTTAAAAATGCTCAGTCACAAGTAAACATTATTACATCCCAAGATTTAATTCTGAAAGAGATAAAGCTTTATTCTTTGCTTTTAATCTCTTTAATAGATACTGGTAGCCAAAAGACTTTGTTAAAGAAAAGTATTTATGATAATTTGAAGAACTTTGTAGAATTAAAACCTACGAGTATCTCTTTGACCGGTCTAGGAAAAGCCTCAATTAAACCAGAAGGTTGTTTCAATTCAGAAATCGAAGTAGATGGTTCAAAATTTAAAGTTACTATTTTTGTCGTTAAGGACAGTTGCATTAATTTCGATTTAATTATTGGCACTGATGTTATTCATCAAGGTAAATTAACTATTTCTGAGAATAAAGTGAAACTGTTTAAAGCTGAAGTTCAGTCTAATGACTTTTTAGTTAATATTGTAAATGTTTTGGATGAGCCTAAAATTGATTTAACTCACATTGCTGACAAACAATTACGTTCAGAGTTATACTCTTTAATTGAAAATTATGTACCAATTAAAACTAAAACAGTAGATGTTAAAATGAAAATTAATTTAACTGACGAAATCCCAGTTTGTTCTTCTCCTCGAAGATTACCGCCATGCGAGAAAAAAATAGTCGAAAACCAAATTGAGGAGTGGCTAGCTCAGGGAATAATTCGAGAAAGTTCTTCTAATTTTTCTTCGCCGGTTGTGTTAGTCAAGAAAAAAGATAACACAATGAGACTTTGTGTTGATTACAGATGTCTTAACAAAAAGACAGTACGTGAGCATTTCCCCTTGCCAGTTATTGATGATGTAATAGACCAATTACATTCTGCCGAAGTATTTACCACCATAGATTTGAAAAACGGTTTCTTTCATGTAGATGTTGAAGAAGACTCGCGGAAATACACCTCGGTTGTTACTCATGAAGGACAATACGAATTTTTGAACTGTCCATTCGGGTTGACCAATAGCCCTAGTGTTTTTCAAAAGTATATTTATAATGTATTTCGAAACCTATTAAAAGATCACATTGTTGTCATTTATATGGATGATTTAATAATACCTGCTAAAAACGAAGCTGAAGGTCTAGAAAAATTAAAACTTGTACTCGAAACTGCATCGGAATATGGATTAGAATTAAATCTTAAAAAATGCAATTTTTTGAAGCGTGAAATTGATTTCTTGGGGTATAGAATCATAAATGGTAAATTGTATCCCTCTCCACTGAAGACTAAAGCAGTAATAAATTTTCCCGAACCAAAGTGTACCAAAGATGTTCAAAGTTATTTAGGATTGACAGGATACTTTCGAAAATTTATAAGAAATTATTCGGTTATAGCTAAACCGTTAAGTGACCTGCTAAGAAAAGATTCAAAATTTAAATTCGATATAAGGGTCATTTAGAATATCCCCTCGAATCCACATTCAATTCACATCGATTCCATCATTGTATTTCTGACCTGTTTAGAATGTGCAGATCCGGTTTCAACCTAGGGCATTTTTCACCCCTGCTATCTCCTAGGGCACTAATCCAGCATGTACCCATGATTCCTTTCGGGTGTACAAAGCAAGTGTCCGTTCAAATTTCGCCGCCCATTTCTCGCGCGCTAATCTGTTTAGGAGAACTGGCAAATTTTTTCCAATGGGCTTTGTTGAAAGATAAACCTTGTATAGTATGTTGGTTAAAACCAAATTTTTTAATTGTTAGGTTTTAAATTGTGCATTTTTTTGCTATTTTCTCTCTTGTGGAGTTTCTTAATGATCTTTTTTGAATTAGTTAATAAAGAACAGTTATAAACATGTGAAGATCAGTTGCTTTGTATTTTTATACAATTGATAATTAGATAATTAAACTAAATTATACTTACAATTAAATAAACAAAATTAAATTAAAATTAACATGAATAAAATGTAATAATTTTTATTGCATAAAATTTTATCTCAAATAAATTTTCAATAATTAAGATACTTTTAAAAGTTACTCAAGCTTTTAAAAAATAATTACATGAACATTTATTAAAATACAATGTATCCTAAACTTACACTAAATACAATTTTATATTACTGTTGAAAAATATTAGTAAATTTTACTAATTTCATACTTAAATTATCATTTTTTAAAAATCTTATCTTCATATATAAAAATTGCAATTAATTTACTATTCTTTTTACTAATTACCCATTCATTTGTAATTATAAAGTAGTGGAAGGTTAGCATAATTACTTTTCCCTTTCCCTATATTATTATTAGTATTTAAATATATAATTGATAAGGACTTTAAATATACATAATTAATTAATATTAATATTTAAATATACATAGATAATATTCATATTTAAATGTGAATGATCCATATTAAGTAATATTATTATTTAAATATCTATAATTAATATTAATATTTTTTTAAATGTACATAATTTAAATTAATTAATATATTAAATAAATATGTATAATTTATATTAAACTAATTTATATTGTACAGTACATCCATCATACTACAATCAAAATTTTTTGTCGCTCTGTAAATGAATGATAACCATTATGCATATCATATTCTACAGTAAGCATCTTGTAATAAATCTCAGTAATATATATCTATGTCATTATGTTTGAAATAGTGTAGCAATATAAAATATGCTTCAAATCATTTTTTTTTCACATAGCCATTAATTGAATTTTTATAGTAGTGATTGTGTAAATTAATGATACATGTTTTGACATCAGTATTCAGCGCTTTTTTTTTTTTTTTTTTCTTTTTTTTTAATCGAAGTCTGATGATTTGAAAGACCAAAAAATTTTGTGTTATCAGAACCTGATGATAAAAGTACATTACATAAAAGTGTTAGTAACATTTAAAAAAGTTTTTCGTTAAAATATTTCTTTTAAATACAATAAAAATCATGTTTCTAACACTTTTTGAAACTTTCGGAATTTTAAAGTTTTTATTATATTTAACTGAATACTGGTGTTTTATTAATATATTATTGCTAAAATATTTCTTCTTACATAGAAATAAGTATTAATTCTAAATACTCTTTCAAGACAATGTTTCGCGATTTTCATGTCCATGAAAATTCCATTAAAAAAATTTATAAATTTGTAATATTATACCTATTAGAGGACTTGAATAAAAACTGAGCTCAGACAGAGACCATCTCATTTTTATTATACACCGTAGTATGCAGAAACCATGGTTAGCGCATTTTTTAAATGGATATAAATTTCATTTTTGAAATAGAGTAACATCATTTAAATTTACCACAAAAGGTTTTTCTCCCATTGTCGCAATAATTCTGCACACTTCATTTTCGCTAAGAAACATGCTTTAGTTAATTTCAATAACATAAATGGAAATTTGAGTTTACATTAATTGCAGCACAGACTGACAAATTGATTTTATAAACACTCTTTTCAAATGTATTAGAAAGTATTAAATTACTTTCATTTTTCAGTAGGGTCCTGTAGGTAGACTGGCTTCTGGTGTCAATAAAAATTGTTTACTTCTCTTCAATGTTACATTAAAAGTTTTGCAGTTGCTTTGAAAAGTTTTCAGCAATATCGAAAGATTTTTAGATATCTTATTAGAGTTCATTTTTGTTTTAATCGAAAGGAGAATTGGTTTAGAGATGAATTTATAAATTCACGTCACCACAAACCCATTCATATAGAATAATAAGTCATACTCAAATTAACCTTGCTTGAAAATATATTTTGACCTTTTGTCCGTAAAAAAAAAAAAAAAAAAAAAAAAACCAGCTGCAAGAAAATGAGAGATAGATTAATAATTTAAAAAAAAAAATACCAGCAAAAAATCGCATCAATTTTGAATTAATATATTTTTTATCATTAATGAATGAACTGCAACAATATTTATGAAAGTCCAATCTTGAGGCTGCAACACAAATCATGAGATTCTATAAAAATATATTTATTTAAAAATATATCCTTCTCTTTATTTATTTATTATTATTTTAAGATGAATAACATAATAAATGTGTATATTATTCTCTCCTTATAAATTAGCAAAAAATCACATCTAATGTAAAAAAAAACATATAACTATTAGCTATGTAAAAGCTTATAAAACTACTAATAAAAGATTACGATAATTTATGCTAATTTTATAAGAGAATGAAATAAAGCATAGTTCAATGAAAATAAAATACCACTATAATTTAAATAGAATAGCGATATGTTATTAGTAGTAAGCAAAGCTCAAAAAATACAAGTTTGTATTTTAATCAATGAAAAGAAAAAAAAAAGTCTTCGGGGAAAAAAAAAAAAAAAAAAAACTATTACACAAAACTAAGACAAATTAATTATTACGGAAAACTAATACAAAATTAAATATTGCAAATAAAGTACAAGTTAACATTTTCAGACATAAAGTGCGTATGGTTGTAATACAAGTTAAAAAAGTATACATATCCACTCTTTTAATTATTTTAGCTATCCTTATATTTTAAAGTCAATTGCAAAAAATTTTCGAAGGTAGCATAAAAATATATAAACCTCATAGTATCGATAATCAATTTAAATGGGTTACATTTTAAAAACAGTGTTATATTTTTCATGACATAATTAGCGACATAATTATCATTGCAAAATTAATTTTAAAACTGAAGATTGTATAACTTTAAATTCGAAGAACTGTTTCATATATTCAGATATTAAAACAAATCGCCGCATGCCAAAACAGTTTCATAATAATGTATCGTACAGGTAATAAAACAAGTGGCCGCGTACCAATTCCTGCACATTATGTGTTGGTCATAGCGAAACTGCTACGAGGCCAAAAGTAAACAAGCAGACGATATTTTTTAACAGAGACCTGCGCACGAAAACTTGCGCGAAAGAATTTTAATGCTGCTTTATGCTTGGTTTTGTAAATGGGTACAAAATTAAAGCAGGAATGATAGCGGAGCAGCTCCACTTCGTGTGAATCCGGTTTCATCCCTCTCGACATTCTAAATGCTATAGAAGAACAAAGAGCTTTTAATGAACTCAAACGTATTTTGTCGTCAGAACCAGTACTTTTAATTTGCAATCCCAAAAGTGCGACCGAAATCCATTGTGATGCCAGTATTGATGGCTATGGAGCTGTTTTAATGCAACAATCTCCAGTAGATAATCAATTTCATCCAGTTTATTTCGCAAGTAAAAAAACCACCGAAGCTGAACGGAAGTACACTAGTTACGAATTAGAAGTTTTAGCTGTAATTGAAGCCCTGAAAAAGTTTAGAGTATATGTGCTAGGTATCCCATTTAAAATTGTAACCGATTGTAATGCATTTAAAATGACTATGGATAAAAAAGAAATGAGTACAAAAATAGCTAGATGGGCAATAATGTTATCCGATTTTGATTATGTTATTGAACATAGACAGGGTAGCAGTATGAGACATGTCGATGCATTAAGTAGGTATCCTATTTGTATGGTAATCCAAGATAGCTTAACTTTAAAAATTATCCAAGCTCAAGAAACCGATGACCATATTAAAACAATAAAAGAAATCCTAAAGGTGAAATCTTATGATGATTATCTAGTTAAAAATGATGTTCTTTATAAATGTGTTAATGGTAATGATTTATTAGTTGTACCGGAAGACATGCAAATGAATATAATCAAGGCCGCTCACGAAAAAGGTCATTACGCAGTTGCAAGAACAGAGAAAAGTTTAGAAAATGATTTTTACATCCCTAAAGTTAAACAAAAAATTGAGAAATGTATAGCAAATTGTGTTCCCTGTATTTTAGTTAATAGAAAATGTGGTAAACAAGAAGGCTTACTTAACCCAATAGAAAAAGAAGAAACTCCATTACATACGTACCATGTTGATCACTTAGGTCCATTAGAAAGCACTAATAAAAATATTAAACATATCCCGATTACCACTGGATTACCCAGGTCTAACGGCCAAGTTGAGCGTCTAAATTCTGTCATAATATCTGTTCTGTCTAAATTGTCTGTCGATAATCCTAAAAAATGGTATACACATGTAAGCAACGTCCAACAGGTGATAAATTCGACTTTTCAGAGAAGTATAAGCACAACTCCTTTTGAATTGATGTTTGGTACTAAAATGAAACTAAAAAATAACATTGAAATTACTAGTCTTCTGAATGCTGAAATACAATCTGATTTTACAAATAATCGCGAAGATATGAGAAAAAATGCTAAAAAACAGATTTTAAAAGTCCAAGAAGAGAACCGTAAAACTTACAACCTCAGACGAAAGAAGGCTAACAAATTTAAGATTAATGATGTGGTTGCTATAAAACGCACACAACAAGGTCCAGGTTTGAAGTTAAAACCAAAATATTTAGGTCCGTACAAAGTCATAAAAGTAAAAAATAATGACACCTACGATGTAAAGAAACTTGGATTCAACGAAGGACCCATGGTCACCAGTACATGTGCAGAGTACATGAAGCCGTGGACGGACGAAGCTTGAAAAAAAAAAGAATTTCACCGATTGTGACACTATACCAACTATGACAAACCTCTGGACTGACAACTAATAGAATTTTAACTTTATTCTCGAAAAGACGAAAAGACGTAAGGTAAAAGAAGATGAAAAGACGTATGAAAGAAGACGAAAAGACGTAAGATAAAAGAAGACGGAAGACGTAAGAAAGAAAAGACGAAAAGACGTAAGGTAAAAGAAGATGAAAAGACGTATGAAAGAAGACGAAAAGACGTAAGATAAAAGAAGACGGAAGACGTAAGAAAGAAAAGACGAAAAGACGTAAGGTAATAGAAGATGAAAAGACGTATGAAAGAAGAAGACGAAAAGACGTAAGATAAAAGAAGATGAAAGGACGTAAGAAAGAGAAGACGAAAAGACGCGAAAAAAAAAATATATGAATTTTTTCAAGAAATAATCTAAGCTTTGATAAACAATTTGAATAATGACTTCTTTTTTTCAATTAAGACTTTGGATGCTGCTGTGTTTTTTTTTTCTTTATCTTTCCAGATGATCCAACTGCTGCTGCCTCCAAAGGGACGAGCATTCGAGGACGAAAGCCTAGTCAGGACGGCCGTTGTGGGAGCGATTCTTTCTCCAACAGCCAAGTATCATGTCTTGTAAGGTTCTTCATATCGCAACTCTGATAGAAAAGGTCTTTAGAAAGCAGACGATTTTCTGAAAAAAAACTCCATTCAGACGAAAAGCCGAAGAAAAAAGAAATGAACGGAAGAGATCGTTGGATGGAATGTTTTGGGGAGAGTTGGTGTTGACTTTAGAAGAATGTTGATTAAGATGACGCGATTAAGATGTTTTAAAAAGTTTCCTCTTGAATGTTCGAATTGTAAATATTAATATGTAAATATCTTTTTTGTAAATATTAACGTTTAATATAAGTCATTTAAAAGTTTAAAACGGTGTCAGAATTTAATTTACCTCCGAGTTTATTTACTTATGTGTTCGAAAGAACTTTTATAAGAAGAATTTCCATATATATATATATATATATATATATATATATATATATATATATATATATATATATATATATATATATCTGATTTTTGTCATGCGATAACTAACGTATTTATGAACCGATTTGAATGAAACTTGGTATGTACATGGTACATACAAATGTCTCGACCGAGTTCGTTGATCAGCATCATCCGCCATTTTGTTTCAAAATGGCGGCCATTTTAAATTTTTAGAAAAATTTAAATTTAAAATTAAATGCGAAAAAATTAAAAGTTGAAAAATATTTTTCTTTTACGTGTTAGAACTTAAAACAAAGATTCCAGAACACTTTTTATTTTGTCTATATCTTAAAAAATGATTGAGTTATAGCACTTTGAATTTTTCTTATGGCTGACATTTTGAAACGATCTGATTTTTGTCACGTAATAACACGCGTATTTATGAACCGATCTCAATGAAACTTGGTATGTACATAGTACATACAAATGTCTCGACCGAGTTCGTTGGTCAGCATCATCCACCATTTTGTTTCAAAATGGTGGCCATTTTAAATTTTTAAAAAAATTTAAAATTTAAAATTAAATGCGAAAAAATTAAAAGTTGAAAAATATTTTTCATTTACGTGTTAAAACTTAAAACAACAATTCCAGAACAGTTTTTATTTTGTCTATATCTTAAAAAATGATTGAGTTATAGCACTTTTAATTTTGCTTATGGCTGACATTTTGAAACGGTCTGATCTGAGCAATCCATCATGTTGCTTTAAAATGGCATACTCTTCATGATATCGTGGTATTTGGTGACTCTCTAAATCGCTTAAAATAAAACCAGGTTGAATAAAAGATCACTAATTTCTAAAAATTCCTATTAATATTCAGTCTTGACAAAAACTAGTATTCAATATTATAAAATCACTAATTTTATAAGATTATTTCCTCTAATTTGAGCTTAGTCTTTTTGAACAATGTAACTTACTTTAAAATAAATAAATATATATATAAGTATATGAAAGCTACCTCTTCCTCCCGGCATTGCCGGAAGGACTTTCTTTTATTAGAGCATTTTAGTTAGTATATAAGTTAAAGAAACTATTTTTGAGAAAGCTATACAAAGAGAATGAAATTTTTGAAGGAGGTAGAAATCCCGAAAGTGTTAAATATTTAAGAAACTGTTAGCAATTACATGAATATTTTAAGATGAACTGGCATGCATAAGATGCATTCTCATTTAGGAACAGTCTTGGAAAAAAACAATCACCCCTTACTAACTCTTAAACAAAGAATCGCAAAAGAAAGTTACTGATACTGAACGATTAAAAATAAAGTCTACTTTTAAATGATGCTAACAAAATTTGCTTAGGGAACATCTACATATTAAAACGAACCCAAACTTCACTTTTTTTCAATGCGATGCCCAATTTTAAAAAGATATTTCAAATTTTCGGTTCAAACTATGTTTAGAACCAAATTTCAAGTCATTCGAATGATAAGTTTTTGAATTATAAACATTCAAAATTTGGTGCTTCTAATGTTAAATTACATCTTCATAGTTTTATTAATATCTCCAGAAATTATACTCCTAATGAGCTATTTTTTATGTAGCAATAATACTAAAATGTCCAAACATAAATACGTTCAATTTGCAATTTTTATAATTTTATGATATGAATTAGGAATTAGGAAATAAAAATAAATTATGAATTGTAACCTACAATTTTTTGATGTATTTCGATTTATTAAGTCCTGCTTTATGGAAAAAAATTCAATTTTTTCTTCCAAGTAGCTTTCAAATTGTTCTTAAAAACAAAATGATGGCTTAAAGGGCCCTCTGCGATAGAAGTGACAAGATATTTTGAAAGTTTTTATACTATCCTGTAACCTAGTAGTCTTCAATGACTGCTTGAGTGGCGAATAAGATGCCTTGAACAAGAAGGGTGCTCTATTAGTTAACAATCGAAAACTGAACTTCAATTTGGATACAGATCCTAAAATATGATTCGTTTAAAAATAATTTAACAGAAATAGTTTTAATAAATGTAGATGTCGGCAGTATATAATATATTTCTAGATAACTAGGGATTTCTGCTCTCTACAAGTTAAGCTCGTCAACATCCACCCAGACATCGCAGAGATCAAAACACCCTGATTTGAATTTTTTTGAAAAGATTACGGAAGATAAAACCGTAATTAAACGACTACTGGCGATCTCTTCTAATAAAGTTTGCATTCATATCCATTTGGTTGTGGGATGTTAATGCTGAATCGATTACTGTCGAGGCTGCTAACGGCTATTATGGTGGTTGATTAAATAAGATAAACCCACCAATTTAAAATTAGCTTGTATAAAATGCTAAATAAACAATTTTATAAAGACTCTAAAAAAATTTAATTAGTAATTGGATCGATTGCCTTCAGCGAAATTGATGGTTATATAAAAGTTATTCAATGTTTATAAACAAATATGCAGTTTGTGCAAATCTGAGGTGTTACCGAAAAGAACAAAGGAGCATATGAAAAAACCTATCAAATCTAAAACACGTTATCGTTTTTAAACTTGCTATAAATATTTTTAAAAATGCATAATTAAGGTCCACAATTCATTTAAATGTTAAGTAGAACATAACCTGTTTTTTCAAATAATAGTATTTTTTTTTCTTAAATTACGAACGTTTGTTACATATTTAGGTAGATTTCGTCTGAAATACTACCTATTGCTGTCGCTCCTATGTTGGAATTTCTGAAAACATTTTGCATATCTATACCGATCATGACATTTACGCCCCAAAACTACCATCAGTAAAAAAATTTATATAAATACACATACAGTGGCGGTCAAAAGTTTCCGGCCAGCAAAAATTTTTCAGTTAATTTGTATATATACCCATATGAAGAGGAATCTCAAAGCTATACTTATACATTTTATTGACATATTAGTTAGGAAATTACTTATATAAGAACGTGTAAATATCAATAAATTTAATTGACAAAATTAAGTATAAAAGAAAACGCTTGTTCTCAAAAATTCTTGGCCACCTTCACAAGTTCGTAAAAAAGTGGTATTGTAATAGAAAATTACAGTGATCAACAACATTTACAATTACTATTTTATCTTATTACTATTTTATTAGCTTTAGTAATAAGTACTGCGGCGCAGCACAGTGACATTCATACAATCAACGGTTAAAGATCGTCTATGGTACATTTTTTCCACATTTCTTGCAATTTTTGCGAAATTTCGGCTTAGTTGGAATATTTATAGTTCCGAAGACTTTTGTCAACTTCTTTCCAAAGAGTTTCTATTGGATTCCTGTTGGACATTTGGGCTGACCATTTCAAAAACGAATTTTTTTGTGCAAAAACTATTGCTTATCGAGGCTTGCATACATTATTTATGTCGTTATCATGTTACGAAAAATAGTTGCGACCAATTTTTTTTTCTCTAATAAGGCAAAAAATGGTCTTGCAAGATATCCTTATACATTGTATCATTTGTCTGGCTGTGGATTTCAAATAGCGGACCGACGCTTTTTTAAGAAAATACTCCCCACGGCATAACGTGTCCTCCGCCATGCTTCATTGTAGGAATAACATAGATCGAATCATACCTTTTGTTGTTAGGTCATCGTATGTAGTGTCTGCCATCACTACCAAAAAAAATTTTAATTCGATTAATGGAAAAATAGAACTTTTGTCCAGTTTTCACTTGACCAGACTTTGTGTTCCTTGGAAAATGCCAGTAGGGTACGTCGGTATTTTTCTTACCTCTGAAATTTTTTTAACACCGACTCTTCCATAAAGTTCTGTATCACGCCAGCATCATAACACGGTAGACAAACTTATTTCAGCAATATTTTCATTTCGTAAATCGCAGTACATTGCAACGGAATTTTCAGGCGGATTATGAATAGTTTTTCTCCTGATAATTCTGTCCACAGGAATAGTAATTTTCCGGGGTCTCCCGGACCTCTGAAAGTCCTGAAATCCATGGCCATCGTTATATAATTTTTAAATATCGTTTACAGTCGATTTTACCGATCAATAACTTAGCCGCAATATCTCGAGAAGATTGGCCTTTTAGCGACAAACTAATCACTCATTTATGAACAATAACTGTTGAACTTTTCAAATTTAAATTCAAACTATGCTATACACGTTGATTCATTCATAAACACAACCAACAAACACTTTACGGATAGAAAAAATCTAAAGAATGACAAGTGGCCGGAAACTTTTGAGAACATTCGTTTTCTTTTATACTTAATTTTGTCAATTAAATTTATTGATATTTACACGTTCTTCTATAAGTAAGTTCCTAACTAATATGAAATAAAATGTATAAGTATCGCTTTGAGATTCCTCTTCAAATGGATATATTTACAAATTAACTGAAAAATTTTTGCTGGCCGGAAACTTTTGACCGCCACTGTATATATATATCACTTTCTTTGGACACGATAATTTCTATAATTCTGCTCAGATCTTCTTCAAACTTTTACATAAAATCAAGGGGTATAAAATCTCGGTCAAGTTCGTGAATGGGCAAAATCGGACCAAGGGGGTTCGAAATATGGAGAGTTTTGTGAAAACAGAAAAAACGCCACAACTTCTTAAATAAAATAGATATCGAATAAGTTTGAAGTTTATATTACTTCTAAAAATGGGTCAAAAATTTATGCATGACAGATTTTTGATAAAATTAAAATGGTCTCAAGGGGGTAAATAAACAGGGGTTTTGGGAGATAAAAATTCATAACCTCGTCAATTCTCAAGCTATCAAATCAAACTAAATTTTTTATAAATTTTCTCAAAATTATCTAAAATTTTTGTATTTTTAAGTTTTTGATAGAACTATTTCTTACCAAAAAAAAAAAAAAAAAAAAAAAAAAAAATTAAAAACGAAAACAAAAAAAAAGGGGAAGGAGGGTGAAAAAAGACAAAAATCCACAACATCGTCAATTCTTAAACTATCAAATGTAATTACATTTATTTTACATCTTCTCAATAATATCTGCTACTTGTATTTTGACAAGTTTTTCATAGGACCAATTCTTATAGCAAAAATAAATCAGTAGTAGGAAAATAAGAGTACGGGCTCAAGCGCAGGTGGGGTTGTGGGGCCGCGCAGCATCCCTCCGGCTGCCCCACCTGCTCCGCCTCCTGGCCCCGCCTGCGGTGCCGCCGCTCGAAATCATACTATAAGATGAAGATTAAATTTATATTTGAATTTTGAACAATCGTAGTTTTAATGAGTATTATTAATTAAGTGAAACAATTAAAATCTCATTTTTTTAACCATTTTATTTAGATTTCTTCAACTACAAGATGAGATTATCAATTTAACACAAGAAAGTTAAACGTATACTTGAATTTTGCTTGATAGACATCTTAATGAGCAGTATTAATTAAGTAAAAACAATGGAAAATATCAAGTTTTATAGAAAAAGACTGATTTCTTACTATTTTTATCAACTTAAAAGAGAAAACTTAAACACACATTTCAGTTTTAAGTGGTTATCATCTTAATGAGTATCGTTAATTAAGTAAAAAACAATGGAAAATATCAAGTTTTATAGAAAAGACTGATTTCTTACGATTTTTATCAACTGCAATATCAGTGTATCAACTTACAAGTTGAAAGTTAAACATGCATTCTAGTTTTTCAACAGCTATAATCTTAATGAGTATCGTTAATTAAGTAAAAAACAATGGAAAATATCAAGTTTTATAGAAAAAGACTTATTTCTTATGATTTTTATCATCTACAAGATCAATGCATCGACTTAAAACTTAAAAGTTAAACATGCATCCTAGTTTTTCAACAGCTATAGCCTTAATGAGTATCGTTAATTAAGTAAAAAACAATGGAAAATATCAAGTTTTATAGAAAAAGACTAATTTCTTACGATTTTTATCAACTTAAGAGAGGAAACTTAAACGTACATTTCAGTTTTTCAACAGCTATAACCTTAATGAGCATTCATAATTAAGTAAAAAACAATGGAAAATATCGATTTTTATAGAAAAAGACTGATTCTTACGATTTTTATCAGCTACATGATCAATATATCGACTTATAAAACTTAAAACTTAAACATACATCCTAGTTTTTTCAACAACTATAACCATAATGAGTATTGATAATTAAGTAAAAAACAATGGAAAATATCAAATTTTATAAAAAAGAATGATTTCTTACATTTTTTCAACTCAAACTTCAGAATATCAATTTGAGATAAAGAAATTTAAACGTACATTTAGGTTTTTAAGTGGTTATCGCTTTAATATCGTCTTAATGAGTTCTGTTAACTAAACAAAAACAAGGAAAATACCGATTTTTAAAGAAGGAAATCCAATTGCATTAGCTTTTTTTACATCAAACTAATGATTTTACCATTTTTTACAGAATTTTAGATGGTTAAGCAATTTACACTACATTACAAACATTATAATTTAAAATCGCGTTCTTATAAAAGTATGACATGACCAGTTTTTTTTTTTTCCTTTCTATTCATACCTCCAAATATCTCCAACTTCCCCTCTTTCGAAGGGTTGAATACAATAGCCTGACGTCACCTGTTTACTTAACTACAAGACTGCGTTATGCTTTTAGAAAAGAGTGATTCTTAACGAAAAATCATCTTAAAGAATAATATATTTTAACAGTATTACAAAGATAATTTTTGAACTTTAATAAATTATTTAATTATTTATTATTAATTATCTATTTTATTAAATTATATACTATATTTATGATACTACATTTCATACATTTAGACAGATTTTAAAACTTTTCCGTTCAATAAGTAAATATTATATACATTTTTAACTGAAACCAGGTTTTCCAACGTTAATTCATAAATACGAATTTGTATAATAAATAGTATGTATTCGTTTAAAATAATGTGAACCTTTACTAAACTATTTGAAATTTTCACCACATAAGAGCATATATTATGTATATTTTTAGTTTTAATAGCAAAAACTTAAATTTCCAACTTTGAAATACATTCGTTTATATATTGTTACAAGATACTAATTATATTTCTAAACTATTTTTAAAAGCTTGAATGTCATTATAAAATGTTCCTATTTATATTTTTCACGTCTTGACAACATTCGACATCTTACAACCAATAGTATACATTTCTTTTTTTTTTTTTTCTCTTTTTTACTTTTTTTTTCTTTTTTTTTAATTCTAGAAACTCAAAAAGTCATTTCTTACTGCTTCAAACACTTAAAACTTCTCTGAGTTATTCGACTCACAGTTTTAATCAAATTGACATGTTTCAAAAAGGTGATTTGAAACATGTCAATTTGATTAAAACTGTGAGTCGAATAACTCAGAGAAGTTTTAAGTGTTTGAAGCAGTAAGAAATGACTTTTTGAGTTTCTAGAATTAAAAAAAAAGAAAAAAAAAGTAAAAAAGAGAAAAAAAAAAAAAGAAATGTATACTATTGGTTGTAAGATGTCGAATGTTGTCAAGACGTGAAAAATATAAATAGGAACATTTTATAATGACATTCAAGCTTTTAAAAATAGTTTAGAAATATAATTAGTATCTTGTAACAATATATAAACGAATGTATTTCAAAGTTGGAAATTTAAGTTTTTGCTATTAAAACTAAAAATATACATAATATATGCTCTTATGTGGTGAAAATTTCAAATAGTTTAGTAAAGGTTCACATTATTTTAAACGAATACATACTATTTATTATACAAATTCGTATTTATGAATTAACGTTGGAAAACCTGGTTTCAGTTAAAAATGTATATAATATTTACTTATTGAACGGAAAAGTTTTAAAATCTGTCTAAATGTATGAAATGTAGTATCATAAATATAGTATATAATTTAATAAAATAGATAATTAATAATAAATAATTAAATAATTTATTAAAGTTCAAAAATTATCTTTGTAATACTGTTAAAATATATTATTCTTTAAGATGATTTTTCGTTAAGAATCACTCTTTTCTAAAAGCATAACGCAGTCTTGTAGTTAAGTAAACAGGTGACGTCAGGCTATTGTATTCAACCCTTCGAAAGAGGGGAAGTTGGAGATATTTGGAGGTATGAATAGAAAGGAAAAAAAAAAAAACTGGTCATGTCATACTTTTATAAGAACGCGATTTTAAATTATAATGTTTGTAATGTAGTGTAAATTGCTTAACCATCTAAAATTCTGTAAAAAATGGTAAAATCATTAGTTTGATGTAAAAAAAGCTAATGCAATTGGATTTCCTTCTTTAAAAATCGGTATTTTCCTTGTTTTTGTTTAGTTAACAGAACTCATTAAGACGATATTAAAGCGATAACCACTTAAAAACCTAAATGTACGTTTAAATTTCTTTATCTCAAATTGATATTCTGAAGTTTGAGTTGAAAAAATGTAAGAAATCATTCTTTTTTATAAAATTTGATATTTTCCATTGTTTTTTACTTAATTATCAATACTCATTATGGTTATAGTTGTTGAAAAAACTAGGATGTATGTTTAAGTTTTAAGTTTTATAAGTCGATATATTGATCATGTAGCTGATAAAAATCGTAAGAATCAGTCTTTTTCTATAAAAATCGATATTTCCCATTGTTTTTTACTTAATTATGAATGCTCATTAAGGTTATAGCTGTTGAAAAACTGAAATGTACGTTTAAGTTTCCTCTCTTAAGTTGATAAAAATCGTAAGAAATTAGTCTTTTTCTATAAAACTTGATATTTTCCATTGTTTTTTACTTAATTAACGATACTCATTAAGGCTATAGCTGTTGAAAAACTAGGATGCATGTTTAACTTTTAAGTTTTAAGTCGATGCATTGATCTTGTAGATGATAAAAATCATAAGAAATAAGTCTTTTTCTATAAAACTTGATATTTTCCATTGTTTTTTACTTAATTAACGATACTCATTAAGATTATAGCTGTTGAAAAACTAGAATGCATGTTTAACTTTCAACTTGTAAGTTGATACACTGATATTGCAGTTGATAAAAATCGTAAGAAATCAGTCTTTTCTATAAAACTTGATATTTTCCATTGTTTTTTACTTAATTAACGATACTCATTAAGATGATAACCACTTAAAACTGAAATGTGTGTTTAAGTTTTCTCTTTTAAGTTGATAAAAATAGTAAGAAATCAGTCTTTTTCTATAAAACTTGATATTTTCCATTGTTTTTACTTAATTAATACTGCTCATTAAGATGTCTATCAAGCAAAATTCAAGTATACGTTTAACTTTCTTGTGTTAAATTGATAATCTCATCTTGTAGTTGAAGAAATCTAAATAAAATGGTTAAAAAAATGAGATTTTAATTGTTTCACTTAATTAATAATACTCATTAAAACTACGATTGTTCAAAATTCAAATATAAATTTAATCTTCATCTTATAGTATGATTTCGAGCGGCGGCACCGCAGGCGGGGCCAGGAGGCGGAGCAGGTGGGGCAGCCGGAGGGATGCTGCGCGGCCCCACAACCCCACCTGCGCTTGAGCCCGTACTCTTATTTTCCTACTAGTAGTAGGAAAACAACAGTACGGGCTCAAGCGCAGGTGGGGCTGTGGGGCCGCGCAGCATCCCTCCGGCTGCCCCACCTGCTCCTCCGGCTGCCCCGCCTGCTCCGCCTCCTGGCCCCGCCTGCGGTGCCGCCGCTCGAAATCATACTATAAGATGAAGATTAAATTTATATTTGAATTTTGAACAATCGTAGTTTTAATGAGTATTATTAATTAAGTGAAACAATTAAAATCTCATTTTTTTAACCATTTTATTTAGATTTCTTCAACTACAAGATGAGATTATCAATTTAACACAAGAAAGTTAAACGTATACTTGAATTTTGCTTGATAGACATCTTAATGAGCAGTATTAATTAAGTAAAAACAATGGAAAATATCAAGTTTTATAGAAAAAGACTGATTTCTTACTATTTTTATCAACTTAAAAGAGAAAACTTAAACACACATTTCAGTTTTAAGTGGTTATCATCTTAATGAGTATCGTTAATTAAGTAAAAAACAATGGAAAATATCAAGTTTTATAGAAAAGACTGATTTCTTACGATTTTTATCAACTGCAATATCAGTGTATCGACTTACAAGTTGAAAGTTAAACATGCATTCTAGTTTTTCAACAGCTATAATCTTAATGAGTATCGTTAATTAAGTAAAAAACAATGGAAAATATCAAGTTTTATAGAAAAAGACTTATTTCTTATGATTTTTATCATCTACAAGATCAATGCATCGACTTAAAACTTAAAAGTTAAACATGCATCCTAGTTTTTCAACAGCTATAGCCTTAATGAGTATCGTTAATTAAGTAAAAAACAATGGAAAATATCAAGTTTTATAGAAAAAGACTAATTTCTTACGATTTTTATCAACTTAAGAGAGGAAACTTAAACGTACATTTCAGTTTTTCAACAGCTATAACCTTAATGAGCATTCATAATTAAGTAAAAAACAATGGAAAATATCGATTTTTATAGAAAAAGACTGATTCTTACGATTTTTATCAGCTACATGATCAATATATCGACTTATAAAACTTAAAACTTAAACATACATCCTAGTTTTTTCAACAACTATAACCATAATGAGTATTGATAATTAAGTAAAAAACAATGGAAAATATCAAATTTTATAAAAAAGAATGATTTCTTGCATTTTTTCAACTCAAACTTCAGAATATCAATTTGAGATAAAGAAATTTAAACGTACATTTAGGTTTTTAAGTGGTTATCGCTTTAATATCGTCTTAATGAGTTCTGTTAACTAAGCAAAAACAAGGAAAATACCGATTTTTAAAGAAGGAAATCCAATTGCATTAGCTTTTTTTACATCAAACTAATGATTTTACCATTTTTTACAGAATTTTAGATGGTTAAGCAATTTACACTACATTACAAACATTATAATTTAAAATCGCGTTCTTATAAAAGTATGACATGACCAGTTTTTTTTTTTTTTTTCCTTTCTATTCATACCTCCAAATATCTCCAACTTCCCCTCTTTCGAAGGGTTGAATACAATAGCCTGACGTCACCTGTTTACTTAACTACAAGACTGCGTTATGCTTTTAGAAAAGAGTGATTCTTAACGAAAAATCATCTTAAAGAATAATATATTTTAACAGTATTACAAAGATAATTTTTGAACTTTAATAAATTATTTAATTATTTATTATTAATTATCTATTTTATTAAATTATATACTATATTTATGATACTACATTTCATACATTTAGACAGATTTTAAAACTTTTCCGTTCAATAAGTAAATATTATATACATTTTTAACTGAAACCAGGTTTTCCAACGTTAATTCATAAATACGAATTTGTATAATAAATAGTATGTATTCGTTTAAAATAATGTGAACCTTTACTAAACTATTTGAAATTTTCACCACATAAGAGCATATATTATGTATATTTTTAGTTTTAATAGCAAAAACTTAAATTTCCAACTTTGAAATACATTCGTTTATATATTGTTACAAGATACTAATTATATTTCTAAACTATTTTTAAAAGCTTGAATGTCATTATAAAATGTTCCTATTTATATTTTTCACGTCTTGACAACATTCGACATCTTACAACCAATAGTATACATTTCTTTTTTTTTTTTTTTTCTCTTTTTTACTTTTTTTTTTCTTTTTTTTTTAATTCTAGAAACTCAAAAAGTCATTTCTTACTGCTTCAAACACTTAAAACTTCTCTGAGTTATTCGACTCACAGTTTTAATCAAATTGACATGTTTCAAATCACCTTTTTGAAATTTCCATATTATCAAACATCAAATTATTTAAAATATAAATACTGCTTAGTGTTTAGATAATATACATAACTGATTCTACTTATCCTGTTCATATTATTAGTCAAATTAGCAATTTATTATAAAACTTATTTGTACGCATGCGCGAGTTGTCACGTGACATAAACGATTAACAGTAATATAAATTTTTGAATAGCAATGCAACATTCCTCATTTCTGCAGATAGACTTGTGTGAGAAGGTAATTCGAAAAGCAGCGCAACATTTTGCATTCCCACTGTTAGACTTGAGAGGGAAGGTGACTGGTACACAACTCTGATTAATTTTCAGATTTTAATATAAGTGAAAACAGTTTTCTTCGTTAACGAATAAAGTAAGTTTTATTATAGTATAGTTTAAGTTTTATTATGCGTATCAATAAAAATAAATTAAATGAAATTAAAAAAAAAAAAAAATTTTATATATTAAGCATTTATTAAGTATATAAATATACTTATCTTATTACACAGATGTTTCAGCAAGAGGAATCAAAACAGCAGCAAATTTCCGAAATGTATGATCCGACTGATTCGTCCTTAGCACATACAAAGTTAAAGAATAATACATATGTAAGTTACTTATATGTTAAATACTAGAATTCATACACTATATATATAATTAGGTTAAATTTACATTAAAATATTTTGTCTTATATCCAATAAGAAATATTTTTATTTGTAATATTGGAGTGATGTCTAACTGTTTGCATTAATTTCCCTTACAGAATTGCTCTTTTTGTGATAAAAACTTTTCATCTAAATGGAATTTAAAAGAACATATACAGATCCACACCAATGAAAAACCATTTACTTGTGAGGAGTGCAAAAAACTGTTTTCAAGAAAGCGAGAATTAAAAAAGCATATGATGATGTATGATATTCTATCACCTGTTGTATGTGAAATTTGCAAATTATCCTTTACTAGGAAATGTGCTCTAATAACTCATATGAAAACACATTCAAACAGAAAATTGTTTAAGTGTGAAAAGTGTGAGAAGATCTTCAGCTATCGTTATAGATTAAACCGGCATATGCATATTCACAATCGACCTCAATTCAGTTGTAATGAATGCAACGAAACATTTTCAAATGAAAATAAGCTAAACCGACATTTGAAAGTGCACCAAAACCTACAGTATACATGTGATCAGTGTAAACAAAACTTTAGTAATAAATTAAATTTAAATCAACATTTACGTACACACCATACTAAAAAACGTCTTGTTCCTGTTAACAGTGAAATGCCTTTGCCCATTGTAGAGTTTAAAAGAATAAAACATCAAATATCAGCTTTCGGAGTGTTTAAAACTTTAACTTTTCATCCTGAGAAAAATGAAGAAGGTTGCTTGGTTACATTCCAAACTAATTTGAAACCTGAGTTACAATACAATCTTCAAAGCGAGATAAGAGAAAAAAAGGCAATTAAATGGTTTATGATTAGCAAAATTTTGTTCGAACGCGAAAGAGGTGAAGACGATATTGAAACAATCACATCTTATTTTAGAAGTGACTGTTATATTGATCTTGTAGAAAATAGCATTATAAATCATATTGAAGAGGGATATTCAAAAATTAACCAATCATTTGAAGAATTTAACAGTCAAGGATCAGATTGGAGACTTCGAAAAATTGAATGTTTAGAACTGAATATTTCAAAGTATAGCCTCTTATCTAGAAATTGATTTTACATCATGTAAATATGTATTCTTTTTAAGTACTGAATTAAATTATATAATTATGAAATTTATGTATTTAGGATAGTTACTTAATCTAATTACGCAAGAGTTCAATTTATCACAAGATAATCAAAAAAGGAAATTTGGAAACATGCATATTGTTGCAAGAAAAATTTTTTAGACAGCCATAGATTTTGTCACCATGATTTTATAATTGATAGGAATGTATATTACTAACAGTGTATTGCATAAATAGCAGTAATAAATAAATAAAAAAATAAACATAGTCTTGTGTTAATCCTTTTATATTATTAATCAAATTATGTTTCGTCCTACATTTCAACGCTTTCTGAATTATCATCCATCAAGTTGCTTAAAATATAAATATTATCTATACAGTTTTAATGATACATAGTATACACAACTAATCTTTAGTTAGTCCATCCATAGTATTAATCAGATTATATGTTTCCTATTGCACTTCTGTTTACAGTTTTAATGACACATAGTATACATGACTAATATTTAGTTGACCCTTCCACAGTATTTTATCATTTCATAACATTTCATTGAATTTTAACATTTCATATTTCAAATAACCTATTTTCGAAACCAAACTATGTGAATTTTACCACAATGTTTATCATCATATACTTTTTCTAAAAATTATCAGATATGTACTCCTCAGAGAATTTCTATCATTAGAATAAATGAAAAAATTAATTTATATTAAACGTACACGAAATTTGATTGCAATATACGTGTATTTAATAAAAAATAAATAAGCAATTATTTATACATTAAACCTTTACTAAATATATATTTCTTTCATTATACAGATGTTTCAACAAGATGAACCAAAACAGCAGCAAACTTCAGAAATTAATGATCTGAATGATTCATTCCTAGCACATGTAGCGTTAATGAATAATACATATGTAAGTACTTATATGAAAAATACTAAAATTCGTATATGAATTGTAATTAGAGTAAATGTAAAATGATTTGTCTTACTACCTACACTTTAACAAGTTCTTTTTTACCTATATTATTGAAGAGAATCCTAATTGTTTCCATTTATTTCTATTACAGATGTGCTCTATTTGCTACAAACACTTCTTAAGTAAATGGAATTTAACAGAACATACAAAAATCCATACAGGTGAAAAACCTTACACTTGGGAAGATTACCAAATGCTGTTTTCAAGAAGACGTGAATCAAAAATGCGTACATCATCATATAAAGCATCGTCAGTTATATGTAAACTTAGTGAAGATATTCAAAAATTAGTCAGACGTTTGAAGAATTTAGACATAAAGGAAGATATTTAGACTATATATCCATCATATTTTCATAACACTTACCACAATATCTCAAACTTAAAATTTGGAAGACACACACACTGCTGAAAAGTAATTTTGTTACCCGTGATTCTTCTAACCAGCATGAATGTATAGATATTATTTTGCAATGTATTATTTAAATGCTCACAATAAATATTCTTTTATATGCATATATCGTTGTGTTTATTTTTTAAAACCTATTACATTAATAAAATAGGTTACACACACATACATACACATAACATTTTAAGTGAAACAACACTCTCACAACTTAAAAAATGCATAAGAACATACAAAATAAGCAGATGTATGAAAAAATATGCAAGTTTACCAAATAATTTCACTGTTTTCTAGAAATACCAACAAAAAATATTTACAATATAAAAAAAATTACAAAAGTGAAAAGAAAAAACACAAATGTAAAACAAAAAAATCACAAAGTGAAAAACTCACAACAAAGTTTTTGAAAAAAAAATTTACAACAAAAATTTTTTTACAAAAACCAAAACTTCAAAAAATATTTTTCCAAAAAATTTTTTTTTTTCAAAAACATTTTTTACAAAAATTTTTTTTTTTTCAAAATAAGTTTTTACAAAAGTAAAAAATAAAAAATCACAACGTTAAAAAAATGAAAAATTTTAGTTAAAAAAAGTGTAAAAAAAATTGCAAAAAAAGTTGCAAAAATTTCAAAAAAGTTATGAAAAAAGTATCAAAAATTTTGTTCTTTTTAATACAGTATGCAATGGCGAAACCATTGTATTTGCTATTAAAAAGAACAAAATTTTTGATACTTTTTTCATAACTTTTTTGAAATTTTTGCAACTTTTTTTGCAATTTTTTTTACACTTTTTTTAACTAAAATTTTTCATTTTTTTAACGTTGTGATTTTTTATTTTTTACTTTTGTAAAAACTTATTTTGAAAAAAAAAAAATTTTTGTAAAAAATGTTTTTGAAAAAAAAAATTTTTTTGGAAAAATATTTTTTGAAGTTTTGGTTTTTGTAAAAAAATTTTTGTTGTAAATTTTTTTTTCAAAAACTTTGTTGTGAGTTTTTCACTTTGTGATTTTTTTGTTTTACATTTGTGTTTTTTCTTTTCACTTTTGTAATTTTTTTTATATTGTAAATATTTTTTGTTGGTATTTCTAGAAAACAGTGAAATTATTTGGTAAACTTGCATATTTTTTCATACATCTGCTTATTTTGTATGTTCTTATGCATTTTTTAAGTTGTGAGAGTGTTGTTTCACTTAAAATGTTATGTGTATGTATGTGTGTGTAACCTATTTTATTAATGTAATAGGTTTTAAAAAATAAACACAACGATATATGCATATAAAAGAATATTTATTGTGAGCATTTAAATAATACATTGCAAAATAATATCTATACATTCATGCTGGTTAGAAGAATCACGGGTAACAAAATTACTTTTCAGCAGTGTGTGTGTCTTCCAAATTTTAAGTTTGAGATATTGTGGTAAGTGTTATGAAAATATGATGGATATATAGTCTAAATATCTTCCTTTATGTCTAAATTCTTCAAACGTCTGACTAATTTTTGAATATCTTCACTAAGTTTACATATAACTGACGATGCTTTATATGATGATGTACGCATTTTTGATTCACGTCTTCTTGAAAACAGCATTTGGTAATCTTCCCAAGTGTAAGGTTTTTCACCTGTATGGATTTTTGTATGTTCTGTTAAATTCCATTTACTTAAGAAGTGTTTGTAGCAAATAGAGCACATCTGTAATAGAAATAAATGGAAACAATTAGGATTCTCTTCAATAATATAGGTAAAAAAGAACTTGTTAAAGTGTAGGTAGTAAGACAAATCATTTTACATTTACTCTAATTACAATTCATATACGAATTTTAGTATTTTTCATATAAGTACTTACATATGTATTATTCATTAACGCTACATGTGCTAGGAATGAATCATTCAGATCATTAATTTCTGAAGTTTGCTGCTGTTTTGGTTCATCTTGTTGAAACATCTGTATAATGAAAGAAATATATATTTAGTAAAGGTTTAATGTATAAATAATTGCTTATTTATTTTTTATTAAATACACGTATATTGCAATCAAATTTCGTGTACGTTTAATATAAATTAATTTTTTCATTTATTCTAATGATAGAAATTCTCTGAGGAGTACATATCTGATAATTTTTAGAAAAAGTATATGATGATAAACATTGTGGTAAAATTCACATAGTTTGGTTTCGAAAATAGGTTATTTGAAATATGAAATGTTAAAATTCAATGAAATGTTATGAAATGATAAAATACTGTGGAAGGGTCAACTAAATATTAGTCATGTATACTATGTGTCATTAAAACTGTAAACAGAAGTGCAATAGGAAACATATAATCTGATTAATACTATGGATGGACTAACTAAAGATTAGTTGTGTATACTATGTATCATTAAAACTGTATAGATAATATTTATATTTTAAGCAACTTGATGGATGATAATTCAGAAAGCGTTGAAATGTAGGACGAAACATAATTTGATTAATAATATAAAAGGATTAACACAAGACTATGTTTATTTTTTTATTTATTTATTACTGCTATTTATGCAATACACTGTTAGTAATATACATTCCTATCAATTATAAAATCATGGTGACAAAATCTATGGCTGTCTAAAAAATTTTTCTTGCAACAATATGCATGTTTCCAAATTTCCTTTTTTGATTATCTTGTGATAAATTGAACTCTTGCGTAATTAGATTAAGTAACTATCCTAAATACATAAATTTCATAATTATATAATTTAATTCAGTACTTAAAAAGAATACATATTTACATGATGTAAAATCAATTTCTAGATAAGAGGCTATACTTTGAAATATTCAGTTCTAAACATTCAATTTTTCGAAGTCTCCAATCTGATCCTTGACTGTTAAATTCTTCAAATGATTGGTTAATTTTTGAATATCCCTCTTCAATATGATTTATAATGCTATTTTCTACAAGATCAATATAACAGTCACTTCTAAAATAAGATGTGATTGTTTCAATATCGTCTTCACCTCTTTCGCGTTCGAACAAAATTTTGCTAATCATAAACCATTTAATTGCCTTTTTTTCTCTTATCTCGCTTTGAAGATTGTATTGTAACTCAGGTTTCAAATTAGTTTGGAATGTAACCAAGCAACCTTCTTCATTTTTCTCAGGATGAAAAGTTAAAGTTTTAAACACTCCGAAAGCTGATATTTGATGTTTTATTCTTTTAAACTCTACAATGGGCAAAGGCATTTCACTGTTAACAGGAACAAGACGTTTTTTAGTATGGTGTGTACGTAAATGTTGATTTAAATTTAATTTATTACTAAAGTTTTGTTTACACTGATCACATGTATACTGTAGGTTTTGGTGCACTTTCAAATGTCGGTTTAGCTTATTTTCATTTGAAAATGTTTCGTTGCATTCATTACAACTGAATTGAGGTCGATTGTGAATATGCATATGCCGGTTTAATCTATAACGATAGCTGAAGATCTTCTCACACTTTTCACACTTAAACAATTTTCTGTTTGAATGTGTTTTCATATGAGTTATTAGAGCACATTTCCTAGTAAAGGATAATTTGCAAATTTCACATACAACAGGTGATAGAATATCATACATCATCATATGCTTTTTTAATTCTCGCTTTCTTGAAAACAGTTTTTTGCACTCCTCACAAGTAAATGGTTTTTCATTGGTGTGGATCTGTATATGTTCTTTTAAATTCCATTTAGATGAAAAGTTTTTATCACAAAAAGAGCAATTCTGTAAATGAAATTAATGCAAACAGTTAGACATCACTCCAATATTACAAATAAAAATATTTCTTATTGGATATAAGACAAAATATTTTAATGTAAATTTAACCTAATTATATATATAGTGTATGAATTCTAGTATTTAACATATAAGTAACTTACATATGTATTATTCTTTAACTTTGTATGTGCTAAGGACGAATCAGTCGGATCATACATTTCGGAAATTTGCTGCTGTTTTGATTCCTCTTGCTGAAACATCTGTGTAATAAGATAAGTATATTTATATACTTAATAAATGCTTAATATATAAAAAAAATTTTTTTTTTTAATTTCATTTAATTTATTTTTATTGATACGCATAATAAAACTTAAACTATACTATAATAAAACTTACTTTATTCGTTAACGAAGAAAACTGTTTTCACTTATATTAAAATCTGAAAATTAATCAGAGTTGTGTACCAGTCACCTTCCCTCTCAAGTCTAACAGTGGGAATGCAAAATGTTGCGCTGCTTTTCGAATTACCTTCTCACACAAGTCTATCTGCAGAAATGAGGAATGTTGCATTGCTATTCAAAAATTTATATTACTGTTAATCGTTTATGTCACGTGACAACTCGCGCATGCGTACAAATAAGTTTTATAATAAATTGCTAATTTGACTAATAATATGAACAGGATAAGTAGAATCAGTTATGTATATTATCTAAACACTAAGCAGTATTTATATTTTTAATAATTTGATGTTTGATAATATGGAAATTTCAAAAAGGTGATTTGAAACATGTCAATTTGATTAAAACTGTGAGTCGAATAACTCAGAGAAGTTTTAAGTGTTTGAAGCAGTAAGAAATGACTTTTTGAGTTTCTAGAATTAAAAAAAAAAGAAAAAAAAAGTAAAAAAGAGAAAAAAAAAAAAAAAAAGAAATGTATACTATTGGTTGTAAGATGTCGAATGTTGTCAAGACGTGAAAAATATAAATAGGAACATTTTATAATGACATTCAAGCTTTTAAAAATAGTTTAGAAATATAATTAGTATCTTGTAACAATATATAAACGAATGTATTTCAAAGTTGGAAATTTAAGTTTTTGCTATTAAAACTAAAAATATACATAATATATGCTCTTATGTGGTGAAAATTTCAAATAGTTTAGTAAAGGTTCACATTATTTTAAACGAATACATACTATTTATTATACAAATTCGTATTTATGAATTAACGTTGGAAAACCTGGTTTCAGTTAAAAATGTATATAATATTTACTTATTGAACGGAAAAGTTTTAAAATCTGTCTAAATGTATGAAATGTAGTATCATAAATATAGTATATAATTTAATAAAATAGATAATTAATAATAAATAATTAAATAATTTATTAAAGTTCAAAAATTATCTTTGTAATACTGTTAAAATATATTATTCTTTAAGATGATTTTTCGTTAAGAATCACTCTTTTCTAAAAGCATAACGCAGTCTTGTAGTTAAGTAAACAGGTGACGTCAGGCTATTGTATTCAACCCTTCGAAAGAGGGGAAGTTGGAGATATTTGGAGGTATGAATAGAAAGGAAAAAAAAAAAAAAACTGGTCATGTCATACTTTTATAAGAACGCGATTTTAAATTATAATGTTTGTAATGTAGTGTAAATTGCTTAACCATCTAAAATTCTGTAAAAAATGGTAAAATCATTAGTTTGATGTAAAAAAAGCTAATGCAATTGGATTTCCTTCTTTAAAAATCGGTATTTTCCTTGTTTTTGTTTAGTTAACAGAACTCATTAAGACGATATTAAAGCGATAACCACTTAAAAACCTAAATGTACGTTTAAATTTCTTTATCTCAAATTGATATTCTGAAGTTTGAGTTGAAAAAATGTAAGAAATCATTCTTTTTTATAAAATTTGATATTTTCCATTGTTTTTTACTTAATTATCAATACTCATTATGGTTATAGTTGTTGAAAAAACTAGGATGTATGTTTAAGTTTTAAGTTTTATAAGTCGATATATTGATCATGTAGCTGATAAAAATCGTAAGAATCAGTCTTTTTCTATAAAAATCGATATTTCCCATTGTTTTTTACTTAATTATGAATGCTCATTAAGGTTATAGCTGTTGAAAAACTGAAATGTACGTTTAAGTTTCCTCTCTTAAGTTGATAAAAATCGTAAGAAATTAGTCTTTTTCTATAAAACTTGATATTTTCCATTGTTTTTTACTTAATTAACGATACTCATTAAGGCTATAGCTGTTGAAAAACTAGGATGCATGTTTAACTTTTAAGTTTTAAGTCGATGCATTGATCTTGTAGATGATAAAAATCATAAGAAATAAGTCTTTTTCTATAAAACTTGATATTTTCCATTGTTTTTTACTTAATTAACGATACTCATTAAGATTATAGCTGTTGAAAAACTAGAATGCATGTTTAACTTTCAACTTGTAAGTTGATACACTGATATTGCAGTTGATAAAAATCGTAAGAAATCAGTCTTTTCTATAAAACTTGATATTTTCCATTGTTTTTTACTTAATTAACGATACTCATTAAGATGATAACCACTTAAAACTGAAATGTGTGTTTAAGTTTTCTCTTTTAAGTTGATAAAAATAGTAAGAAATCAGTCTTTTTCTATAAAACTTGATATTTTCCATTGTTTTTACTTAATTAATACTGCTCATTAAGATGTCTATCAAGCAAAATTCAAGTATACGTTTAACTTTCTTGTGTTAAATTGATAATCTCATCTTGTAGTTGAAGAAATCTAAATAAAATGGTTAAAAAAATGAGATTTTAATTGTTTCACTTAATTAATAATACTCATTAAAACTACGATTGTTCAAAATTCAAATATAAATTTAATCTTCATCTTATAGTATGATTTCGAGCGGCGGCACCGCAGGCGGGGCCAGGAGGCGGAGCAGGTGGGGCAGCCGGAGGGATGCTGCGCGGCCCCACAACCCCACCTGCGCTTGAGCCCGTACTCTTATTTTCCTACTAGTAGTAGGAAAACAACAGTACGGGCTCAAGCGCAGGTGGGGCTGTGGGGCCGCGCAGCATCCCTCCGGCTGCCCCACCTGCTCCTCCGGCTGCCCCGCCTGCTCCGCCTCCTGGCCCCGCCTGCGGTGCCGCCGCTCGAAATCATACTATAAGATGAAGATTAAATTTATATTTGAATTTTGAACAATCGTAGTTTTAATGAGTATTATTAATTAAGTGAAACAATTAAAATCTCATTTTTTTAACCATTTTATTTAGATTTCTTCAACTACAAGATGAGATTATCAATTTAACACAAGAAAGTTAAACGTATACTTGAATTTTGCTTGATAGACATCTTAATGAGCAGTATTAATTAAGTAAAAACAATGGAAAATATCAAGTTTTATAGAAAAAGACTGATTTCTTACTATTTTTATCAACTTAAAAGAGAAAACTTAAACACACATTTCAGTTTTAAGTGGTTATCATCTTAATGAGTATCGTTAATTAAGTAAAAAACAATGGAAAATATCAAGTTTTATAGAAAAGACTGATTTCTTACGATTTTTATCAACTGCAATATCAGTGTATCGACTTACAAGTTGAAAGTTAAACATGCATTCTAGTTTTTCAACAGCTATAATCTTAATGAGTATCGTTAATTAAGTAAAAAACAATGGAAAATATCAAGTTTTATAGAAAAAGACTTATTTCTTATGATTTTTATCATCTACAAGATCAATGCATCGACTTAAAACTTAAAAGTTAAACATGCATCCTAGTTTTTCAACAGCTATAGCCTTAATGAGTATCGTTAATTAAGTAAAAAACAATGGAAAATATCAAGTTTTATAGAAAAAGACTAATTTCTTACGATTTTTATCAACTTAAGAGAGGAAACTTAAACGTACATTTCAGTTTTTCAACAGCTATAACCTTAATGAGCATTCATAATTAAGTAAAAAACAATGGAAAATATCGATTTTTATAGAAAAAGACTGATTCTTACGATTTTTATCAGCTACATGATCAATATATCGACTTATAAAACTTAAAACTTAAACATACATCCTAGTTTTTTCAACAACTATAACCATAATGAGTATTGATAATTAAGTAAAAAACAATGGAAAATATCAAATTTTATAAAAAAGAATGATTTCTTGCATTTTTTCAACTCAAACTTCAGAATATCAATTTGAGATAAAGAAATTTAAACGTACATTTAGGTTTTTAAGTGGTTATCGCTTTAATATCGTCTTAATGAGTTCTGTTAACTAAGCAAAAACAAGGAAAATACCGATTTTTAAAGAAGGAAATCCAATTGCATTAGCTTTTTTTACATCAAACTAATGATTTTACCATTTTTTACAGAATTTTAGATGGTTAAGCAATTTACACTACATTACAAACATTATAATTTAAAATCGCGTTCTTATAAAAGTATGACATGACCAGTTTTTTTTTTTTTTTTCCTTTCTATTCATACCTCCAAATATCTCCAACTTCCCCTCTTTCGAAGGGTTGAATACAATAGCCTGACGTCACCTGTTTACTTAACTACAAGACTGCGTTATGCTTTTAGAAAAGAGTGATTCTTAACGAAAAATCATCTTAAAGAATAATATATTTTAACAGTATTACAAAGATAATTTTTGAACTTTAATAAATTATTTAATTATTTATTATTAATTATCTATTTTATTAAATTATATACTATATTTATGATACTACATTTCATACATTTAGACAGATTTTAAAACTTTTCCGTTCAATAAGTAAATATTATATACATTTTTAACTGAAACCAGGTTTTCCAACGTTAATTCATAAATACGAATTTGTATAATAAATAGTATGTATTCGTTTAAAATAATGTGAACCTTTACTAAACTATTTGAAATTTTCACCACATAAGAGCATATATTATGTATATTTTTAGTTTTAATAGCAAAAACTTAAATTTCCAACTTTGAAATACATTCGTTTATATATTGTTACAAGATACTAATTATATTTCTAAACTATTTTTAAAAGCTTGAATGTCATTATAAAATGTTCCTATTTATATTTTTCACGTCTTGACAACATTCGACATCTTACAACCAATAGTATACATTTCTTTTTTTTTTTTTTTTCTCTTTTTTACTTTTTTTTTTCTTTTTTTTTTTAATTCTAGAAACTCAAAAAGTCATTTCTTACTGCTTCAAACACTTAAAACTTCTCTGAGTTATTCGACTCACAGTTTTAATCAAATTGACATGTTTCAAATCACCTTTTTGAAATTTCCATATTATCAAACATCAAATTATTTAAAATATAAATACTGCTTAGTGTTTAGATAATATACATAACTGATTCTACTTATCCTGTTCATATTATTAGTCAAATTAGCAATTTATTATAAAACTTATTTGTACGCATGCGCGAGTTGTCACGTGACATAAACGATTAACAGTAATATAAATTTTTGAATAGCAATGCAACATTCCTCATTTCTGCAGATAGACTTGTGTGAGAAGGTAATTCGAAAAGCAGCGCAACATTTTGCATTCCCACTGTTAGACTTGAGAGGGAAGGTGACTGGTACACAACTCTGATTAATTTTCAGATTTTAATATAAGTGAAAACAGTTTTCTTCGTTAACGAATAAAGTAAGTTTTATTATAGTATAGTTTAAGTTTTATTATGCGTATCAATAAAAATAAATTAAATGAAATTAAAAAAAAAAAAAAATTTTATATATTAAGCATTTATTAAGTATATAAATATACTTATCTTATTACACAGATGTTTCAGCAAGAGGAATCAAAACAGCAGCAAATTTCCGAAATGTATGATCCGACTGATTCGTCCTTAGCACATACAAAGTTAAAGAATAATACATATGTAAGTTACTTATATGTTAAATACTAGAATTCATACACTATATATATAATTAGGTTAAATTTACATTAAAATATTTTGTCTTATATCCAATAAGAAATATTTTTATTTGTAATATTGGAGTGATGTCTAACTGTTTGCATTAATTTCCCTTACAGAATTGCTCTTTTTGTGATAAAAACTTTTCATCTAAATGGAATTTAAAAGAACATATACAGATCCACACCAATGAAAAACCATTTACTTGTGAGGAGTGCAAAAAACTGTTTTCAAGAAAGCGAGAATTAAAAAAGCATATGATGATGTATGATATTCTATCACCTGTTGTATGTGAAATTTGCAAATTATCCTTTACTAGGAAATGTGCTCTAATAACTCATATGAAAACACATTCAAACAGAAAATTGTTTAAGTGTGAAAAGTGTGAGAAGATCTTCAGCTATCGTTATAGATTAAACCGGCATATGCATATTCACAATCGACCTCAATTCAGTTGTAATGAATGCAACGAAACATTTTCAAATGAAAATAAGCTAAACCGACATTTGAAAGTGCACCAAAACCTACAGTATACATGTGATCAGTGTAAACAAAACTTTAGTAATAAATTAAATTTAAATCAACATTTACGTACACACCATACTAAAAAACGTCTTGTTCCTGTTAACAGTGAAATGCCTTTGCCCATTGTAGAGTTTAAAAGAATAAAACATCAAATATCAGCTTTCGGAGTGTTTAAAACTTTAACTTTTCATCCTGAGAAAAATGAAGAAGGTTGCTTGGTTACATTCCAAACTAATTTGAAACCTGAGTTACAATACAATCTTCAAAGCGAGATAAGAGAAAAAAAGGCAATTAAATGGTTTATGATTAGCAAAATTTTGTTCGAACGCGAAAGAGGTGAAGACGATATTGAAACAATCACATCTTATTTTAGAAGTGACTGTTATATTGATCTTGTAGAAAATAGCATTATAAATCATATTGAAGAGGGATATTCAAAAATTAACCAATCATTTGAAGAATTTAACAGTCAAGGATCAGATTGGAGACTTCGAAAAATTGAATGTTTAGAACTGAATATTTCAAAGTATAGCCTCTTATCTAGAAATTGATTTTACATCATGTAAATATGTATTCTTTTTAAGTACTGAATTAAATTATATAATTATGAAATTTATGTATTTAGGATAGTTACTTAATCTAATTACGCAAGAGTTCAATTTATCACAAGATAATCAAAAAAGGAAATTTGGAAACATGCATATTGTTGCAAGAAAATTTTTTCAGACAGCCATAGATTTTGTCACCATGATTTTATAATTGATAGGAATGTATATTACTAACAGTGTATTGCATAAATAGCAGTAATAAATAAATAAAAAAATAAACATAGTCTTGTGTTAATCCTTTTATATTATTAATCAAATTATGTTTCGTCCTACATTTCAACGCTTTCTGAATTATCATCCATCAAGTTGCTTAAAATATAAATATTATCTATACAGTTTTAATGATACATAGTATACACAACTAATCTTTAGTTAGTCCATCCATAGTATTAATCAGATTATATGTTTCCTATTGCACTTCTGTTTACAGTTTTAATGACACATAGTATACATGACTAATATTTAGTTGACCCTTCCACAGTATTTTATCATTTCATAACATTTCATTGAATTTTAACATTTCATATTTCAAATAACCTATTTTCGAAACCAAACTATGTGAATTTTACCACAATGTTTATCATCATATACTTTTTCTAAAAATTATCAGATATGTACTCCTCAGAGAATTTCTATCATTAGAATAAATGAAAAAATTAATTTATATTAAACGTACACGAAATTTGATTGCAATATACGTGTATTTAATAAAAAATAAATAAGCAATTATTTATACATTAAACCTTTACTAAATATATATTTCTTTCATTATACAGATGTTTCAACAAGATGAACCAAAACAGCAGCAAACTTCAGAAATTAATGATCTGAATGATTCATTCCTAGCACATGTAGCGTTAATGAATAATACATATGTAAGTACTTATATGAAAAATACTAAAATTCGTATATGAATTGTAATTAGAGTAAATGTAAAATGATTTGTCTTACTACCTACACTTTAACAAGTTCTTTTTTACCTATATTATTGAAGAGAATCCTAATTGTTTCCATTTATTTCTATTACAGATGTGCTCTATTTGCTACAAACACTTCTTAAGTAAATGGAATTTAACAGAACATACAAAAATCCATACAGGTGAAAAACCTTACACTTGGGAAGATTACCAAATGCTGTTTTCAAGAAGACGTGAATCAAAAATGCGTACATCATCATATAAAGCATCGTCAGTTATATGTAAACTTAGTGAAGATATTCAAAAATTAGTCAGACGTTTGAAGAATTTAGACATAAAGGAAGATATTTAGACTATATATCCATCATATTTTCATAACACTTACCACAATATCTCAAACTTAAAATTTGGAAGACACACACACTGCTGAAAAGTAATTTTGTTACCCGTGATTCTTCTAACCAGCATGAATGTATAGATATTATTTTGCAATGTATTATTTAAATGCTCACAATAAATATTCTTTTATATGCATATATCGTTGTGTTTATTTTTTAAAACCTATTACATTAATAAAATAGGTTACACACACATACATACACATAACATTTTAAGTGAAACAACACTCTCACAACTTAAAAAATGCATAAGAACATACAAAATAAGCAGATGTATGAAAAAATATGCAAGTTTACCAAATAATTTCACTGTTTTCTAGAAATACCAACAAAAAATATTTACAATATAAAAAAAATTACAAAAGTGAAAAGAAAAAACACAAATGTAAAACAAAAAAATCACAAAGTGAAAAACTCACAACAAAGTTTTTGAAAAAAAAATTTACAACAAAAATTTTTTTACAAAAACCAAAACTTCAAAAAATATTTTTCCAAAAAAATTTTTTTTTTCAAAAACATTTTTTACAAAAATTTTTTTTTTTTCAAAATAAGTTTTTACAAAAGTAAAAAATAAAAAATCACAACGTTAAAAAAATGAAAAATTTTAGTTAAAAAAAGTGTAAAAAAAATTGCAAAAAAAGTTGCAAAAATTTCAAAAAAGTTATGAAAAAAGTATCAAAAATTTTGTTCTTTTTAATAGCAAATACAATGGTTTCGCCATTGCATACTGTATTAAAAAGAACAAAATTTTTGATACTTTTTTCATAACTTTTTTGAAATTTTTGCAACTTTTTTTGCAATTTTTTTTACACTTTTTTTAACTAAAATTTTTCATTTTTTTAACGTTGTGATTTTTTATTTTTTACTTTTGTAAAAACTTATTTTGAAAAAAAAAAATTTTTGTAAAAAATGTTTTTGAAAAAAAAAAATTTTTTGGAAAAATATTTTTTGAAGTTTTGGTTTTTGTAAAAAAATTTTTGTTGTAAATTTTTTTTTCAAAAACTTTGTTGTGAGTTTTTCACTTTGTGATTTTTTTGTTTTACATTTGTGTTTTTTCTTTTCACTTTTGTAATTTTTTTTATATTGTAAATATTTTTTGTTGGTATTTCTAGAAAACAGTGAAATTATTTGGTAAACTTGCATATTTTTTCATACATCTGCTTATTTTGTATGTTCTTATGCATTTTTTAAGTTGTGAGAGTGTTGTTTCACTTAAAATGTTATGTGTATGTATGTGTGTGTAACCTATTTTATTAATGTAATAGGTTTTAAAAAATAAACACAACGATATATGCATATAAAAGAATATTTATTGTGAGCATTTAAATAATACATTGCAAAATAATATCTATACATTCATGCTGGTTAGAAGAATCACGGGTAACAAAATTACTTTTCAGCAGTGTGTGTGTCTTCCAAATTTTAAGTTTGAGATATTGTGGTAAGTGTTATGAAAATATGATGGATATATAGTCTAAATATCTTCCTTTATGTCTAAATTCTTCAAACGTCTGACTAATTTTTGAATATCTTCACTAAGTTTACATATAACTGACGATGCTTTATATGATGATGTACGCATTTTTGATTCACGTCTTCTTGAAAACAGCATTTGGTAATCTTCCCAAGTGTAAGGTTTTTCACCTGTATGGATTTTTGTATGTTCTGTTAAATTCCATTTACTTAAGAAGTGTTTGTAGCAAATAGAGCACATCTGTAATAGAAATAAATGGAAACAATTAGGATTCTCTTCAATAATATAGGTAAAAAAGAACTTGTTAAAGTGTAGGTAGTAAGACAAATCATTTTACATTTACTCTAATTACAATTCATATACGAATTTTAGTATTTTTCATATAAGTACTTACATATGTATTATTCATTAACGCTACATGTGCTAGGAATGAATCATTCAGATCATTAATTTCTGAAGTTTGCTGCTGTTTTGGTTCATCTTGTTGAAACATCTGTATAATGAAAGAAATATATATTTAGTAAAGGTTTAATGTATAAATAATTGCTTATTTATTTTTTATTAAATACACGTATATTGCAATCAAATTTCGTGTACGTTTAATATAAATTAATTTTTTCATTTATTCTAATGATAGAAATTCTCTGAGGAGTACATATCTGATAATTTTTAGAAAAAGTATATGATGATAAACATTGTGGTAAAATTCACATAGTTTGGTTTCGAAAATAGGTTATTTGAAATATGAAATGTTAAAATTCAATGAAATGTTATGAAATGATAAAATACTGTGGAAGGGTCAACTAAATATTAGTCATGTATACTATGTGTCATTAAAACTGTAAACAGAAGTGCAATAGGAAACATATAATCTGATTAATACTATGGATGGACTAACTAAAGATTAGTTGTGTATACTATGTATCATTAAAACTGTATAGATAATATTTATATTTTAAGCAACTTGATGGATGATAATTCAGAAAGCGTTGAAATGTAGGACGAAACATAATTTGATTAATAATATAAAAGGATTAACACAAGACTATGTTTATTTTTTTATTTATTTATTACTGCTATTTATGCAATACACTGTTAGTAATATACATTCCTATCAATTATAAAATCATGGTGACAAAATCTATGGCTGTCTAAAAAATTTTTCTTGCAACAATATGCATGTTTCCAAATTTCCTTTTTTGATTATCTTGTGATAAATTGAACTCTTGCGTAATTAGATTAAGTAACTATCCTAAATACATAAATTTCATAATTATATAATTTAATTCAGTACTTAAAAAGAATACATATTTACATGATGTAAAATCAATTTCTAGATAAGAGGCTATACTTTGAAATATTCAGTTCTAAACATTCAATTTTTCGAAGTCTCCAATCTGATCCTTGACTGTTAAATTCTTCAAATGATTGGTTAATTTTTGAATATCCCTCTTCAATATGATTTATAATGCTATTTTCTACAAGATCAATATAACAGTCACTTCTAAAATAAGATGTGATTGTTTCAATATCGTCTTCACCTCTTTCGCGTTCGAACAAAATTTTGCTAATCATAAACCATTTAATTGCCTTTTTTTCTCTTATCTCGCTTTGAAGATTGTATTGTAACTCAGGTTTCAAATTAGTTTGGAATGTAACCAAGCAACCTTCTTCATTTTTCTCAGGATGAAAAGTTAAAGTTTTAAACACTCCGAAAGCTGATATTTGATGTTTTATTCTTTTAAACTCTACAATGGGCAAAGGCATTTCACTGTTAACAGGAACAAGACGTTTTTTAGTATGGTGTGTACGTAAATGTTGATTTAAATTTAATTTATTACTAAAGTTTTGTTTACACTGATCACATGTATACTGTAGGTTTTGGTGCACTTTCAAATGTCGGTTTAGCTTATTTTCATTTGAAAATGTTTCGTTGCATTCATTACAACTGAATTGAGGTCGATTGTGAATATGCATATGCCGGTTTAATCTATAACGATAGCTGAAGATCTTCTCACACTTTTCACACTTAAACAATTTTCTGTTTGAATGTGTTTTCATATGAGTTATTAGAGCACATTTCCTAGTAAAGGATAATTTGCAAATTTCACATACAACAGGTGATAGAATATCATACATCATCATATGCTTTTTTAATTCTCGCTTTCTTGAAAACAGTTTTTTGCACTCCTCACAAGTAAATGGTTTTTCATTGGTGTGGATCTGTATATGTTCTTTTAAATTCCATTTAGATGAAAAGTTTTTATCACAAAAAGAGCAATTCTGTAAGGGAAATTAATGCAAACAGTTAGACATCACTCCAATATTACAAATAAAAATATTTCTTATTGGATATAAGACAAAATATTTTAATGTAAATTTAACCTAATTATATATATAGTGTATGAATTCTAGTATTTAACATATAAGTAACTTACATATGTATTATTCTTTAACTTTGTATGTGCTAAGGACGAATCAGTCGGATCATACATTTCGGAAATTTGCTGCTGTTTTGATTCCTCTTGCTGAAACATCTGTGTAATAAGATAAGTATATTTATATACTTAATAAATGCTTAATATATAATTTTTTTTTTTTTTTTAATTTCATTTAATTTATTTTTATTGATACGCATAATAAAACTTAAACTATACTATAATAAAACTTACTTTATTCGTTAACGAAGAAAACTGTTTTCACTTATATTAAAATCTGAAAATTAATCAGAGTTGTGTACCAGTCACCTTCCCTCTCAAGTCTAACAGTGGGAATGCAAAATGTTGCGCTGCTTTTCGAATTACCTTCTCACACAAGTCTATCTGCAGAAATGAGGAATGTTGCATTGCTATTCAAAAATTTATATTACTGTTAATCGTTTATGTCACGTGACAACTCGCGCATGCGTACAAATAAGTTTTATAATAAATTGCTAATTTGACTAATAATATGAACAGGATAAGTAGAATCAGTTATGTATATTATCTAAACACTAAGCAGTATTTATATTTTAAATAATTTGATGTTTGATAATATGGAAATTTCAAAAAGGTGATTTGAAACATGTCAATTTGATTAAAACTGTGAGTCGAATAACTCAGAGAAGTTTTAAGTGTTTGAAGCAGTAAGAAATGACTTTTTGAGTTTCTAGAATTAAAAAAAAAAGAAAAAAAAAGTAAAAAAGAGAAAAAAAAAAAAAAAAGAAATGTATACTATTGGTTGTAAGATGTCGAATGTTGTCAAGACGTGAAAAATATAAATAGGAACATTTTATAATGACATTCAAGCTTTTAAAAATAGTTTAGAAATATAATTAGTATCTTGTAACAATATATAAACGAATGTATTTCAAAGTTGGAAATTTAAGTTTTTGCTATTAAAACTAAAAATATACATAATATATGCTCTTATGTGGTGAAAATTTCAAATAGTTTAGTAAAGGTTCACATTATTTTAAACGAATACATACTATTTATTATACAAATTCGTATTTATGAATTAACGTTGGAAAACCTGGTTTCAGTTAAAAATGTATATAATATTTACTTATTGAACGGAAAAGTTTTAAAATCTGTCTAAATGTATGAAATGTAGTATCATAAATATAGTATATAATTTAATAAAATAGATAATTAATAATAAATAATTAAATAATTTATTAAAGTTCAAAAATTATCTTTGTAATACTGTTAAAATATATTATTCTTTAAGATGATTTTTCGTTAAGAATCACTCTTTTCTAAAAGCATAACGCAGTCTTGTAGTTAAGTAAACAGGTGACGTCAGGCTATTGTATTCAACCCTTCGAAAGAGGGGAAGTTGGAGATATTTGGAGGTATGAATAGAAAGGAAAAAAAAAAAAACTGGTCATGTCATACTTTTATAAGAACGCGATTTTAAATTATAATGTTTGTAATGTAGTGTAAATTGCTTAACCATCTAAAATTCTGTAAAAAATGGTAAAATCATTAGTTTGATGTAAAAAAAGCTAATGCAATTGGATTTCCTTCTTTAAAAATCGGTATTTTCCTTGTTTTTGCTTAGTTAACAGAACTCATTAAGACGATATTAAAGCGATAACCACTTAAAAACCTAAATGTACGTTTAAATTTCTTTATCTCAAATTGATATTCTGAAGTTTGAGTTGAAAAAATGCAAGAAATCATTCTTTTTTATAAAATTTGATATTTTCCATTGTTTTTTACTTAATTATCAATACTCATTATGGTTATAGTTGTTGAAAAAACTAGGATGTATGTTTAAGTTTTAAGTTTTATAAGTCGATATATTGATCATGTAGCTGATAAAAATCGTAAGAATCAGTCTTTTTCTATAAAAATCGATATTTTCCATTGTTTTTTACTTAATTATGAATGCTCATTAAGGTTATAGCTGTTGAAAAACTGAAATGTACGTTTAAGTTTCCTCTCTTAAGTTGATAAAAATCGTAAGAAATTAGTCTTTTTCTATAAAACTTGATATTTTCCATTGTTTTTTACTTAATTAACGATACTCATTAAGGCTATAGCTGTTGAAAAACTAGGATGCATGTTTAACTTTTAAGTTTTAAGTCGATGCATTGATCTTGTAGATGATAAAAATCATAAGAAATAAGTCTTTTTCTATAAAACTTGATATTTTCCATTGTTTTTTACTTAATTAACGATACTCATTAAGATTATAGCTGTTGAAAAACTAGAATGCATGTTTAACTTTCAACTTGTAAGTCGATACACTGATATTGCAGTTGATAAAAATCGTAAGAAATCAGTCTTTTCTATAAAACTTGATATTTTCCATTGTTTTTTACTTAATTAACGATACTCATTAAGATGATAACCACTTAAAACTGAAATGTGTGTTTAAGTTTTCTCTTTTAAGTTGATAAAAATAGTAAGAAATCAGTCTTTTTCTATAAAACTTGATATTTTCCATTGTTTTTACTTAATTAATACTGCTCATTAAGATGTCTATCAAGCAAAATTCAAGTATACGTTTAACTTTCTTGTGTTAAATTGATAATCTCATCTTGTAGTTGAAGAAATCTAAATAAAATGGTTAAAAAAATGAGATTTTAATTGTTTCACTTAATTAATAATACTCATTAAAACTACGATTGTTCAAAATTCAAATATAAATTTAATCTTCATCTTATAGTATGATTTCGAGCGGCGGCACCGCAGGCGGGGCCAGGAGGCGGAGCAGGCGGGGCAGCCGGAGGAGCAGGTGGGGCAGCCGGAGGGATGCTGCGCGGCCCCACAGCCCCACCTGCGCTTGAGCCCGTACTGTTGTTTTCCTACTACTTAAATCTTATAACAAAAATAGTAGTTAGACGAAAAACCTCAAATCCAAACTCCGTATATTCTGAATCATTTTGAAATTAATTTTTGATTTTAAACACATCCAAATTGTAGAGCCTCTTATTTAGAAGCTATATAATGTGACTTAGTGGTCAATTTTTTGATCAAAGGTAGAATATATTTTTAAAAATGCTGCCAAAAAGGGAATTTTGAACAGAATTTCCGAATTGACCGTGATTGAAAATTGAGGAAGTATTTAAGTAACAAATTGCGTCTTTTCTGTCTCTTTTTTAGATCCATTTTTGCTCTCAAATGCACCCAATTTACAGGTCATCTTATATAGGAACTATATATATTGACGTATTTGCCAGTGTTTTGATAATGGTAGAATATATTTCAAAAAAGTCTGCCAAAGTGGGTATTTTGAACAGAATTTCCCAAAGCGATCGTGATTGAAAAATTGAGCTATTCAAATAACAAATTGCGTTTTGTCTGACTCATTTTTAAATTCAGTTTTGCCCCCAAACGCATCCAATTGACATGTTCTTTTATTTAGGAACTGTATAATGTGCTGCATTGGTCAGTTTTTTGATAAGGTCTGAATTCAACAAAAGCTGTCAAAATGGGCACTTGGCACAAAATTTTCCGAAGCGATCATAATTAAAGAATCGAGGATGTATTCAAATAACAAATTGGTTATTTTATGACTCATTTTTAAATTTAATTTTGCTCTCAAACACATTTAATTGACAGTTTTTTGTAATCTAGGAACTATATAATGTGTCATATTGGTCGATTTTTTAATAAAGTCAGAATATATTTCAAAATATACTGTCAAAATGGGCATTTGAGCCGAATTTCTCTTAAGATGATTCTAATAAAAGCAGTTCTTACAAAAAGGTGAAATTAATTTTTTTTTCAAAAACGGCCAAATAAAGTTGTTCAACTGGGTTTATTTCTAATCATTTTTTTTTTTTTTTTTTTGAAATGAGCATTTTTCGAAATCCACCTCCACCTGTAGGCCAAGCAGACAGGGATTTTTTATTTTTGCAATTTTCTAATGTTCAGCAAATTAACAACTCTAATATGCCTAAAATATTATAGTTAATTTTATTACACTTGGTATCCTGATGTAAATTTTATTGGAAGATCCAAATAGAATGTGAACATTGAATGTTATCATTGAACATTTTACAGTTTAATACAGGTCCCACCAGTAGCCATCAAGTTCTACCTTCAAAACTGGTAGATGGGAGATGCTGGGTTCGAACAAAATCGCACCAGTCGGCCTAATCGTTCGGAGTTTTTTGTGGTTTTCCACGAACTTTGAATTTCCTTTCGTAAATACGGGTTAGCCTCCTTTAGAAAAGCCCCCGCGGAGAGCATTCCGCCTGTGAGCCAATAACATTCGTGTAGATAATCTTCCGTCATAAATAACATTCACACAGTTTGATACAATTGCAGTGAAGACGGTCCTCTCAAGAAACATTTCCTATTATAGTATTGTAGAAAATAATAAACGAAGATATTTGTACGAGGACATTGTATTTAAAGTTTATCTACAAAACCTGTAATGACAGAGTCCCGAGGTTTATTAGTGTGATAATTCAATATTTTACAACATTTTAAAATGCTTTGAACATGTTCAGCGCTGTAGGACTCTGCAGTTCACAAAATTGTATATTACATTTTCCTGTAAAACAGAATAGTAAATGAAAATATTAATAAACAAAAATTTCAGTGCCAGAAGGCTCGATGCAAGAAAAAAAAGTACTTCTGAAATAGTTAAATTGATTTTTAGTTAGTAATAGTTTTCATTCGTGTAAAAAATTTTCGTTCATTAAGTGCAAAAAAATTAATCATATTCTAATGATCATTTTATAATGAATGTATTTTAAAAACATGGGTGCACTTATTTATAATTCGTATCAAAACATAAATAAGCGAATTTTACTATTCTTTCGAACAACTATGTTTATTTAAAAATATTATTGCATACAGCTGCTTCAAAATACTTTTTTTAAACGTGCCTAAATATTTCACAAAAGATTAATTATTTAAAGAAAGAAAAGCATTTAATTTCCTGATTTAATAATATCTCTTTCTTCCTTCTGACTTTTGCAAAACTTCATTATGTTGAATTTAGGTTCAATTGAATTCAGTGACATATAACATGTCTTTTAATTAAAGTTTAACTAATTTTTTTCTTACGACATAGCTGTTTATTAAAATAAACACATACAATTAATTTTAATAAACGTGTGATGTGATGAATAAAGGAAGAAATTCTGTAAATACTGCCATATAAATTTTAAACCCATTAATTAAATTTTAGTTTGTAAGGCTTTGTTCATTTCTTTTTTTTAATTCTGTCGTATGTGTTTGAACTCCCATAAGCGTTCCAAAATTTTCTAAAAAAATTGTTCTTGTGTACTTTATTTTCTAAACTGACAGTTTTATAGGGTATTAGTCTATTCCAAAACAATTTAAAAATGGTTATGATTTTGATAATGCGTGTTATTCATGTATGTTTTTTATTAATATTGGTAACTGTTTTTTACAATATTATATGGGTTATATTATTTAATACTTTTATGAAGAACTAACATAATCTGATAAAATTGTCCAAATGTATTTGCGATTTTTTAGCTAAAAATATAAAGGAATATACAAATGTGAAACATATACATGTATATATTTCTAACCATGCATTAAACCAATAAGTATTATAATTTGAAAAATTTTGTTTTTACAGAGTTAATCAATTTTTTGCATTAATTTATTGTGTTTAGAGACTAAAGAGGGCGCTTTGTGTAGTAAATTCGTATTTATTTTGCATGAAGTAAATATTCATCGATATTTAATCGGTTTAAAGTAATTCTATAGTTATAAATTAAAACTTATTATTAGTATAAAATAGTTTAACTATTTTTATTAAGTTCATAAAATTTTTGTCTACTTATGTTTTGTAGTTAATTATTTTTAATAATAGTTAATTTATTTATATATTATAAATTATGTCTATTTAGTTTCTGATATAACTTCTTTGTTAACTGTCCACTTTGACTGAATGTAAAGTGTGATTGCTATCACATGGTAGCAATTGATTTTTGTAATTTTATCTTTTTGATAATTTAATTATAGTCTAATTATTTTCTTTGAAATAGTTTTTCCAATGAAATTAATATATTGTCTTATTATTTTTCTGATATTTTTCTTTGAAACATGTTCTTATTGGTGATTAATCTGGTAGTGATTGATATTTGTAAGTTTATCTTTTTGATAAATCAATTATAGTCTAATAATTTTTCTAATATTTTTCTTTGAAATAGTTTTTCCAATGCAATTAATATATTGATAATTCAATTATTGTCTTATTATTTTTCTAATATTTTTCTTTGAATTGTGTTCTCTATTGCGATTGATCGGGCAATATGGAAATCATTTTTAGGTTTATCCTGATTTCTATTCAGTAATTAATCGCAATTAATGTGTCTATTTAGCATTGCCCTTGATAACGAGCTAAATACCACATTTCCAATATTATTCCAGTTTTTGACAACTCCTCTGTTTGTTATTTGATATGTGTCATAAACAAGTTATTCCACATTTTGATGTTGTTTTCTAGTATTATCTAATGGTTCTGTATATATATATATATATATATATATATATATAGGTATTACTGCGCAGAGTCATTTTTAACTGTAACGAGTTTTCTAAAGATTTAAAAAACAGTCTTGCTGATAGCGCTTGCTAGAGTTAAAAATTTTGCTCTAGTTTGAACCGAATTTTGGTGCTCAGTAGCTGTCACCATAAGATGGTGAAACCTTGAATCAACATTTGGAGCTTCCTATTTCAATCTCGTTCGAACTATTCGAACTATGCTTCAATAGGAACTCCAAATGTTGCTTCAAGATTTCGTGGCAGCTATTGAGCATCAAAATTTGGTTCAAACTAGGACAAGATTTTTAACAGTGTACTGTCACGAAGAAAATTTCAATGAATATATAGAACCGAATTATAATAATATATTAACCGGTAATCTGAATATAGTACAGAAGGAAACTCTAAGAGATGTAATGAGATATTGAACAAGGTACAGAATTAAAAGAATATTAACTAAAGCTACTGTCAGAAAACGCTTGAATGATAATTTGGATATATTTACTCAAAAATTAGTATATAAATATAACTTGCCTGCTACTGTTTTTGAGGAGTGGAAGTATTGTGTTTTAAAAGATTTGAATAGTAAATTTCAAATTAACTCTGAAGGTGTTTCTAACAAATATTACAGTGAATTAAAAAAATCAATAAGAGAATTCTAAGATAAATTTATAATAAAATACGTAGATAAAGCTAACGCAAATTACACTGTTATTTGTAACTCATTTTACGGGAAATTACTTAAGAAGGCCTATAATAATGATATGAATTATTAAATTTTTAAATTCTAGCAAACAAATTATTGGTAATAGAGTAAAAGCAATTTATAAAAAATTCAATATAAAACAACATAGCACTAGTTTTTCCTTTCTGGTCACGGTCCCGAAATTTCATAAAGATACTGTAAAACTAAAAGCTATAACATGTGGTTTTGGATCATATTTAGAAAATATAAATAAAAAAACTGTTAAAATTATTAAAAGATATTTTTGATAAAGTACTGAATCCAGCCTATCTAATTAAAAACACCATTCAGTTGGTTCAGCGTCTAATGAAAATGAAAAACATTTCAAGTTTAAAAGCTTATGATTTTGAGGACCTGTACAATAGTATAGATTTGGACAACTTAAGGATACAAATAATGGAATCTTCTTATAAATTTGATTCTTCAGGTATCGAACAGGAATGTTTTACAGATTTGTTTAATTTTGTTGAACGTGAAAATTATCTATTTGACGGTAAAAAATATATAAACAAATTAGAGGTATCCCAATGGGGGGAAATAGCAGCTCAATTTTAAACTATATTTACCTATTTATGTATGAGGATTATATTGCAATCAATGAAGATATTAAAAGTTTTCGATATATAGATGATATTTTACTAGTTTTATGCAAGGAAATGAAAAAGCATAATTTCAATTGCTATCCAAATAGCTTGGATTTGAAGTTGGCTTCAAGTAATCAAAATAGTATTAATTATTTAGATATTAACACTGAAATAAAAAATGGAGGGATAATTATAGGTAGGAGGAACTAGGGCACTTTGATACAGTTTTTTTCTTAGAATTTGTTTGGTGTACAGAAAGCAGAAATTTCAAGTTATTTTTCCATGTTTTGCCAGCAAAGCTTGTGTAGTGTGCTATAAAAGTGCACAATCGTTGTTTTACAGATTATTTTTTCATGTAATTTTAAAAATAAATAAAAAAAGTCATTTGTATCAATGTGCCCCATCCCCGGGGCAGATTGATACACTTAATGGGGCACTTTGATTCGCCTGAGAAAAATGGAGACAAAATAACAATACGCATATTTTTCGATGCATATTTTTCATAGAAAAATAGGGTAAACACCCCAGTAATTGGCATGCACCTGTGATTGGCACATCCTACAAACATGTTCTAAAATAAGATTTATATCCAGTCTTTTAAAAATGCAAGACCATATACCGCTTATATGATCATTTACGTTAAAGATTATAACTTTGACTTATGCTACTAGATGACAACAGTGCCTAGGAAAGAGAAACAATTACGGCTTGTATGAAATCAGCCATTTTTGTTGCAAATGCTTCTTCTTTGGTTTAAGGAAGGCATGCTTTTCAACTCATTATTATACGATTTATAATATATTTTAAATTTTAATTGACAACAGTTTTGTTTAGTTAAAAAGGATTACTTTAATTGTGTAAAAGTATTTTCGGCACAAATATTTGGATTTCTGAATTAATGATAGATGCCAATTAATGGTGCTTCAATTTTGCTAGTTCCAAGTAATTGACACCTATTCCAATTACAAGGAATTCACAAGGAATTTGAGATTAAACCACTTATTTTGGAAGTACTTTTAAAGTTATAGACTAATTTTGTTTATCCTTTGTTTTTATTTGAAAATATGAAATATTATCAGTAATTGGAATCAGCCTGGTTGGAATCAGTTGGAATCAAGCTTCATATGACAATTACTGGGTATTAATATAAGTATATTGTATTGTTTTAAAGTGTTCACATTTCAGACTAATATGCTGATTTCTTACTCTCAAAAACCTGAAATATAGCATATTCATCTACAGTAAATTCATTTAAAGTGATTAAACCCAATGCAAAATGTTAAGTTTTTTTTTTAATATAAACTTGTGCCAATTAATGGATCACAAGGTGTCATACATTGGTGCTCTAGGTGCCAATTGCTGGTGATGTCAGCAACTTTTTATAAATATATTTTTATAAAAATACTTTTTCAAATTTTTTGCTTTTAGTGGGCAAAATAGATGCACAGATATGATTTTTTTTATTTAAAAATATTTCCAAGTAAATATCTTATTTCTTTGTAATGAAAATTGAAATAAGTTTAAAGACAAATTCTTAAAATGCCAATTACTGGGGATGTTACCCTAGTTAGCAAACTATTTTATATTTATTTATAGCAAATCAAATTACCCACAATTTATTTGTAAGTAATATTAAAGCAATCAAAATGAAATGAATAATGATTTGATGTTCTGTCTATTCCATGTCTGATTGTTGGCTGTGGTAACATTGTCATATCTGGCACTTCAACCCCAGAATTATCTTCTTTCTTAGGAAAGATAGAAAAATTACCAGTTTTTTGTTTATAAATCGGTTTATAAACAGAAAATAAAGAATAATTATGTAAAAAGTTCTGTTTATAATATAATTATTCGTTGCTGTTCTGCAGCTTGTTTCTCTTTCTTAACATTTCTCATCTCGAAAATACCCTTTTCTGTGGAAAATCGATATAAATTCCAGATTTGCCAGGCTGCTGTTTTTTCTTTTGTTAGTTCTACAAGCACTAGATGTTGGGTAAATTCCCATGTCTTCTGTTTGCAAAAATACTATAAAATGTTATAATATAAAACATTAGAGCTATTTCACTTCAATAAAAACTAATATTAGAATTTTTTAGGGAAAAATAGTTGGGTTAAAGAGTGTATGGTAAAAAAAATAAATAAAAGGTAATGAAAAAATGAACTAGAAAAGGATTTAGGTTGTATCAATGTGCCCCGGCATAGACTGTATCAATGTACCCCACACAGCCATTTTCAATAAAATGAGTCTCAAATCCAATACTTCATAATTTATCTAACAAAATTTAATAGCGATGTAATGTAATGTAAAAAATGTAATATTAAAACAATCAAAATGAAATGTTTAATGACCTGATGTTCTGGCTGTTACTTGTCTGATTGTTGGCAGTAGTAACTTGGTCATATCTGATACTCCAACCCCAGCATTATCTTCTTTCTTAGGAAAGATGAAAAATTACCAAGTTTTCTCTTTATAAATTGTTATACAGAAAATAAAGAATAATTATATTAAAAATTCTGTTTTTAATATAATTATCCTGTGCTGTTCTGCAGATTGTTTCTCTTACGTAACACTTTTCATGTAGAAAATACTTTTTTCTCTGGAGAATTGATATAAATTTGAGGTTTTTCAGGCTGCCGTCCTTCTCGTTAATTAGTTCTACTAGCACTATATGTTGGTTAAGTTCGTACGTCTTCCCTTTGCAGAAATACTATAAAATGTTCTAATATAAAGAAATTAGAGCTATTTCACTTCAATAAAAACTAATATTAAAAATTTTTGACGAAAAATGGTTGGATTAAGGAGTGCATTGTAAAAAAAATAATAAAAAGTAATGAAAAAATGAACTAAAAAAAGATCTAGGTTGTATCAATGTGCCCCGACAAAGACTGTATCAATGTGCCCCATACAGCCATTTTGAATAAAATGAGTCTCAAATCCAACACTTCATAATTTACCTAACAATAAAGAATGAGGAACTGATAAAGAGTAATTTTATTTGCCAGGAAGAGTATTCTTTTCGGTTGAAAATACTCGAGCATTTGTGTAATATCATTTCAAGTGTACAACTCAAATTTACTTTTGACCTACAAAAACAATAAATCACCCGTCTCATTTCATCAAACAACTGAATCAGCCCTAGACTTTCTATATGTAGTTGACTGCACTATCATCACTTTTTGGAGCTGTTGTCAAACTTCCTGTAATGCACAGGGTGTGTATGAATGTGTCCCAGTTCCCCCTACATACGATAAACGGAATAGTTTTAATTTTAACACTATAAAGATGTTGTATTTTGGTTCAAATGTTCATATCTCCATCTATAGAAATATTTTTATTAATGGGTTAAATTGTATGTATAAAGTAAGTTCAAATATAGAAAAAAATAGTGATGAATTTTTTATATGGCATAATCAGGCATTGTGCTATGGTTATCTTGCGAAATTTTTAAATGGCTCACTGAATAACTTCGTAAAACACCAGAATTTTCGCCCTACTATTAAGTATAGGTTAAAACAGAGGGAGGTTTAAACTATCAGTTTGACTGTTCATAAAAAATGTTCACATTTGTTGGAGTTCTGAATTTTTGCAATTACGTTTTTCACCGGATTCTGTTCCATGTGTTTTCCTTGTTTTTTTCACTGGGTCTTGACAGGTGAGTGGATAGTGTTGTTAACTTAAAACCGGTTAAACCCCGCTTCATGCTTTACTTTTGCTTCATCGTAAGTGTGCTGCATATATGCCAATTCTTTGTTCGTGCACTCTAGCATATCATTCACGAAAATTTTTGGACGATGTTTCCAATATAATACTTGAAGCGATAGACTTGTGCCATCTTTAAAGGAGAATGTTTACATCAGGGCTCCCAAATGGTCCGCCAACTGAACATCAGAATTTTCATAGAGAAATTTTCCTTTTATATTTTTCTTGCCAAGAAGCCACCTTTGTAAATCAATTCTAGCGCATATTCAGTAGAACCTATCATGAAATTTTCTGTTAAAAAATACTGATGTTCAGTTCGTGGGCCATTTGGGAGCCCTGTTACATTGTATTGGCTTTTTGTGTTACCAATTAAGAGCAAAATGCTGATTCTTCTCAGTGGATATTTAGATACGTTGAATTATTGATAGTCTTAGGAGATATGCTACGTAGACAGGTACAAAATGACATACGAGGCGATAATTTGTACCGCTTGATCTCGCAGGAACCGTTTCTACTTTCCACTTTTCTGTCACTCACAATGGAATGTGACCCTATGCTCTTATGTAATTATTAGTCGTCTGGATTTGTACTATCATTCCTTTCAATTTGTAAAAGAATTAGAATCACCCTGTATACTTGTTAAAGCCTAATGATGCCGAAACATGAGCACCTGCAGTAAAATACATTTTCAATAAATAAAACTTTTGAAAATTTCTGAATTCACCCAATAGTTCCATGTGGATTAAGTATGGATGATGTCTAGAATTTAATATCACGATACATCTAAATATTTATATATCGATATTCCCATACATTGATTTAAAATGTCCAAATATTCTGCATACATTCTGAGTTTGACATATTTGGCCACTACCCATTATTTGGTTTGGTCAAACATCAAAGTATTCTATTAGCCAAATATTCTGATATTAAATTAAACTAAGCATGTAAAAAAAATTAAAAACTTAAATATTGTTATTTTTAACCGTTAAAAATTTAAGATAATTATTTAAAATACTCGAAAAACAAAATTATAACGAAATGTATGAAATTACTGAGATATTATTAATTTTGTTCTTCGAAAATTGATCAATATGAAATTTAGTTCTTAATGACAGTTTTTTAAACGTATAGTAATAATTCAACAAAAACGTATTAGTAGGTGAATGCAATTATTTGATTATTGTCCGGGAACAATCTGATATATTTTTTCATATATATCTAGAATCTGAATAAATTTTCTTACTCCACACATTGCTTACTAGTGCACTTAAAAACTCTATTTATACATATTTTTCACCATTACACATCTTAATATCATAAGAAAAGGATGATCTACTTGTTGGACTGTCCACCATTTAAATGGATTTTCTCCTTTCTGTGTTTTATCCCTACCTGAAATTCCCTTTTAATTGCATTCAGTCAGCCATAATTAGTTTAGCGAACGAAGAGGAGAAATGATTAATAAGAACCATAACTGATTTAGATAAAAAGAAAATTCTCGGTTATTTAAAAATGCTCCTTTTAGAATGTAGGAAAATCTTATTAATTTGTTTTACTTATTAATTTATCTTAAGTATATTTATATCATTTTTTATTCATCTTGCCATTCGTTTTACTAAAAAAGCCGTGAAGATTACAGAACCTAAAGTTTTAATACTTTAAAAAAGTCTTAAGACTATTTTCTGCTTAAAAAATAAGTGAAATCCGAGATTTCACTTTTTTAATTATTTTGTGCGTAAATGTTACTCTTGTATCGTCAAAATTCAGAAATTAAAATTCCAAAAATTGTTAAAATATGGCATTGCACGCCGAAAAACTCGTTCTTTGCAAGCAATCTAAATCAAGAGAAATGTCAAGTCAACCATTCTTTGCAATCAGAACATAATCTTTTCAAAATATTCACCGTTTGAAACTTCTGTATCAGATGTATAGAACAATAAACAAACCGTTTACCGCATAATTCTACCGATCTTTGTTTTTGAGAAATTTAATTTTGAAATCGAGGTCTTATTTGCTGGACATCCTATATGTAAAATGTGATATTAAATTGTTTAAACTTTAACCTTTCATATTTTGAAATTCTATTTTTAATCTTTGCATCCGAAATTAAGATAATATGTATATATAAATGACATGAACAAAAATGTGATAAAATAGCAAGTTAATATGAGCAAGGTAATAATTTGTTTATAAATTTACATTATGGTCGTATCGAGAGGAGCCGAACTTTCATTATTTTTTTTCACGTGTTAAACTTACAGCTTTTATATGAGTTAGATTGTGCCAAGATGGCTTCCATTTACATCGAACTTACAGCTTATAATTTCAGCCCGTGTAGAATTCTAGTGTGTGCAGATGAAGAAAACTGCTCGAATTATTTTAGTTGTTTATTATACGCAATATGAATTCAATAGCCCTTCGTTACATCGTGCATTTAGAAAGATAGGGACAGAGTGATATATCGGGATTAGAGGGCTACACAGTCGAAAATATCCAAGCCCTGATCTAGAAGGTTCCCAACGGAATATATTTCTTTCCAGTCGGATCTGAATATTAAATATTCGTCCCGGGCTTGACCTGGCATTTTCGGTTTTACAATTTGTAGACCGGTCCATGTTTGATAAAAAAAAGATGACAATATTTATCAAACAGCATTGTCCTACAACTTTACGAAAAATTAAACATTATATTTAATTGTTTCTATGCAAAATTATAGCAATCTATTGTAAATTAGTCGAAAGTGGCAATCCCAAAACTTCGCGTTAGAAGTTGTGTAATTTACACCAAAATCTCATCACCAAAATCTTATGTCAACATCTAGTTGAATCTGAAGTTTGATGAAAATCAGTTCATTAGTTAAGAGATAGAGCTATTGCGGCTATTGCGGATTGAGCTAATTCTAAAAAAATTCTGCATAACAGCGCCATCTGTTGTAAGATGTACACACAAAATAATTAGGACAATTTTTTATTAGGGACAAACTGCATCTGAAGTAAGATGAAAATCCATGCATTATTTCTTGAGATACAACTATTAATAAGTAGGAAACAGAATACCTCATAGCAGCGCCAGCTATAGGGTGATTTACACCGAAACCTAAACAACATTAATTTACACCAGGGACTAACTGAATGTGAAATTTGGGAAAAAATCGTGCATTAGTTCTTGAGCTACATCTATTGTAATAATGATGAGTATTGCAGCATAGCATCACCATCTGTTGGGCGATTTTCACCAAACACTAGTCAGCACCAAATTATATCAAGGACTAATTGAAATAAAATTTTGTGAAATGCCGTGTATTAGTTCTTGAGCTAGAAAATTACTCGAAATTCCAAAAAGCGACCCCTTCTTTTTAGAAACACCAGAAAACAATTTACATTCAAAATTTAAAGAAGAATTTATATAAATAAATTTTATTATCTGTTTGTAAAAGAAAAATCTGCCCGTTTTCAGAAACGTTTTCGAGTTAATTTTATAAGAATTTGTCGGTTCTCTCTACTTGGAAAATCGGTGTTTCAAATGCAATCAGACGTCAACTAAACATTTTTATTTGCATAACTCAAATTGTGCATGCAATTATAACCGTAAAATTTTCATTTTAATGTTAATTCTATAAGAGTATTCAGTTGAACATGCCAAATGGGGCTTTACAACCTGCTATAATTTTCATTCTTCTTTCTGCTAGTCAATGAAATGTTTGTTTTTGTTCTGAAGTTATAAACATTTGTTTAAAAAGGAGAGGGCCAACCTTGATAATCACAGATTTTGATTATTTTAATATATGTTGTAGGACAGAGACCCCTTAGCTATAGGTTCAAAAGATAAAGATCCTTAGTTGTTAAGAAACAGGAGGGGGGTGTCTACTATTCTGACACAACTTAAATACGTTGAAAAGTAACGGTATACTTGATGGTAGCTCATTCGGTATAACGTTCGCCCATTGTCAAGCGAGCCCATCTTCGATACAGAGACGCGCTAGGTTTGTTTTTCTCAACACCTGAAATTATCATTTAAATATGAATTAAAAATCTCATTGTCGAACGTCAACTACAATGTTAAATTATTTAAACAACAATTTAGCATTTTGGATCTTTAAACCATTATTTCTCATCATTTAAGGAGATTTTTGTTTAAAATTCCATCTGCTATTGAATAATAAATATTTCAAACTCGTCACAAAAACTGTTGTCGTGCATCCATTTATAATAAAATAAAACACATTCAAATAAAATAAAAATAAAATCAGAAAGAAGATAATTGTTAAGCAAAATAAAAAAGGAGTAAAATTTAATCAAAATAATTCAAAGATCAAACATACGTTTTACAAAATTTAAAAACTTTTAAAAGCAAAAAATAGGTTGTAATTTAATTCCTATGCAAAGTTTTAATAGAATTATGTTTATCATTTTAAAAACAGTCATTTTATCATCGTATTGACTTTCCTTGTTGAAGCAATACATAAATAACGTGTCTTTAAAATCACGAATTGACACAATTGTTCAATATCATTGCATCGATAAAGAATATATGAAACACATTTTAAAGCATGATTTTTAAAACATTAACATTAACATTTTTGGATTTATTTATGATGCTCTACAGATCTATTTAGTTATCAAAAAATAAATAGGTTAAAATTGGCATATAATAATTATACTTTTTAATTGACAGTGAAATTATTAAATTATGATCACAAGTATATTTACGAAACAATAAAATGAGAAATACAAATATAGCGCGTCCCGATATCGAACCCGGGCCCGCTGTACAACGGGCGAGTTCTATAATGAATGAGCTACGAGCGAGAATGCCTTTCCTTTTCAAATTAAGTATTTAACTTGTGTCATAACTGTAGACCCCCACCATGTCTCTCAAAAACAAAGAAGCGTTGTATAAAATCCCTGGAACCTGAGGCTATGGGGTCTCTGCCCTACAACATATATTAAAATAATCAAAATCTGTGCCTATCAATGTTGGCCCTCTCCTTGTGTGAAGAGTCATCATCAAAATAATCATCAAAACAAACACAATACACATAAAAAATTCACGATTCCGTTTATTACTTGTATATACAATACGTATATACAGGTTGTCCACTCTCAACGATATCTAGCGGGAAATTTCTAAACAATTAGTCACAAAACATGTTTTAAATGAGGTAAAAAGTTGTTTTAATCAATAAAAACATATCTAAAAAAGTTACGAAATCTCATTTTTTATATAATTCCCGGTTCTATAAGGGATATTTAGAAAAAGTTTCCTATTACGCTAAAAGTAAATTTAAAAAAAAAATTTCATCGATCTCTAAAATTAGTAAGGTTTTTCCCCACGTAAGCTCGAGGAATATCCACATTCTCGTTCACGAATTGGAGAATTGCACATGAACCATAACTGTACAATAATAAGGCCGGTGTAAAAACACTAATAATTTTATTATCTCGTCGCTGGAGCATATGTAAAATTCCCTACAATAAAATAAACAGTTGCTTTTACTTTTCATGAAAAACAAACACATTTTATTTCATTTCACGCTTCACCGACAGCACGCCACATCATTCCAAACGCTTCCCTCGCTGACTGAAAAACCTTTTATACTCTCCGCCTGTTGCCGTTCGTTAGTTCAATAAAAGTTAGTTCTAGACGTTTCAGTATTGTGCACTAGGCATTTCAGTGTCTGTTCTCGAATCTCTAAGGGTTAGGAAGTTCGGATTATCCATGACTCTTACACTGCAATACAGTTATGAAACTACTACCTGAAATATAACACTTTTTTGCATATTAATGCAAATGAGTTTCGCTATGTTTGAAGGGTTCGTATACAGAGTACTATAGGTAATGGAAGATTGCATTTCACGTGTATTTGCTCTATTAAAGATGTCATACAAGTATTACAATAGAGGTTAAATTTTATTAATTTAATTCTAGATTGGTTTAAAAAAATTTAACATATATTTTAATCTATATCAAATGTAACATATATTTTAATCTATATCAAATGTAACATATATTTTAATCTATAAGGATTTGGGACTATGTATGTATTCTCATTATTTCTTTCAATAAAAATTATGTTATCCTTGTGGGCTGTTATTTAACTTGAAGCAATCGTATGAATGTATTTCCAGTTCAAAATTTGTACTCGAACTTTAACCCACTTTCAAATATACGATCTATGTCAACTTTTACTTAGTGGTGTAAATCTGATGACAATGTAATGTTATTTTGATTCTCAGTGATTACCATTTATATTTATTTCACAGGATTACACAAAAAATTTCGGTTATATTACTGTCAACAAGTTTTAGAAAAAAGTTTTAGATTAGACAACACATGCTTGCAAAGTTTGTGCTTGCTACTTTTATAATGGATTTTTATGTATTTTTGCGCTGCAACACAAAATTACCTACATTTTCAACCATTATGTCAGGTTTTTCCACGTAAATTTAAATGTTCGAAAGTTGCGAATACCTGATGCTATAAAAAATAAGAGATAATTGTGCTTTTTTTAACTTTTGATAATTGATTTTAATGTATTACAAACACTGAATCTGAAAATTATATTCATTTTTAGCCATCTTTTTAGAATTTTTGCAAATCATAAATTTTAAAATTAAAAAATAATGGATATCTGATACAAGTAATCTTCGGACTCAGCGCTACAAAACACATAAGAATCAATAATCTATACTAATAAAAGAACAAAACGCTCTGTCTGTGTGTGTGTCTGCGATGGCTAGCAAAATCTACAGCACGTACAAAGCTCAAAATTTTTTTGAGAGTAGCCCAATATCTCTCCTGATGCACCTGAGCTTCAGAATTTCAAAATTCCAATTATTAACTGAGTAATTAATTAAAATCAAGATGTCACTCTCATAAAAAATCATCTTTTTCCCAATTTTTTTCTCTTTCATTTGTTTACGGTTGGTTGGCTGTGTAAAAATTTTCGCAGAAGTAATAAGAAAGCTGAGACAGAATTAAAGAAACCCATGGAGGAATAAGATAAGTGGAGGTGAAGTAAGCTCAAAAAAGGTTTGCGATATGAAACCATTTATCGGTCAAATTTAATGTGGCAAACAAAAGGACGTGGAAGAGATTTTGTATTATAAGACGAATTGAAAGAAATGAATTACAGTTGAAGCATATTTCAAGAGGAAATAGCAAATTTTTAAAATGGTCTTCGTTCTATTATTATTTATTAGAATAAATATTCGCTTTTAAAATGAAGGAAATTGGAAAATTAGCAATAATTAAATATCAAATTAAAATTAAATAAGATATTGAAAACATTTAATACGAATTAAAAATTGTATAACTAAAAGTTTCCTTCATTAATGTAATTTTCAATACTTTATAACGTAGATGAAAAATGTTTATGATTAATAATTGCATGTAAATAAATATTTAAAATATAATGATGAAAACATTCTTTTAAAATCATGTATGAAAACTTAAGTAATAAATATTAATCTAAAATATAAATTTCTGACTGCAGACGATTTTAATGTACTAACAAAATAATGTTATATTTTCAAGCAAAACGTTAAAATAATTTTCTATATTGATATTTAAAACACATATGATAAAATAATTAATAAATTTTTACCGGTGAAGCGATAAATTAGTTATTTTTTTAAAAACGAGAGGAAAAAAAATACAGGTTTAAACCTGTTTCAATTGATAGCGAAATTTTAAAATAGAGGGCCAAAATCACAGTCCGGTGAAATCCAAACACCTCATTGGTCATTGAGCCGCGTCCTTTTCAGGGAACAATCTCTTAGCAGTTGGGTAAATGTTGTCATACTCCTTTTTACGAGAAAAAATCGTAGTGGCAGTTTTGAAGTAAATCTTATCTCTTTTCATTTATAATCTAAATTTTTCACTCTCATTTTATAAAATGGCATCAAAATATCTTAATTGAGTTAATTTCGATGATTTATCTTAAATAAGAACAGACGGTAACAATCGTTAAAAAAATACTTTCCCCCTCACCTTTTTCAAATGGAGAAACAAGTTCGTGATTTTCACCCTTACCACTCGACCAATGGGGTGGCTGGATTTCACTTGACTGTGATTTTGGCCCTTCATTTTAAAATTTCGCCAATTGATAGGCGTGTCAAAGCACGTGCTTTTGTTGGTACTTAATTGGACTTAATGTAGGGTTACATCTTAAGCATCATCTCCAGAGATAATACCTCCACTCTATTAATTTCTTTTTACTCTATGAAAGAAACCAATATGAGATTTTGACATTTCAAAAGTGACTGTTTTTTTCCCAAAGACCTTTAAAATTCATAGACTGGCAAAATGTCAGTTTAACTTAGGATTTTTGAACATAGCTATTACGTCAGATCGTTGGTACTTCGTACATTAGAATGTATTTGTGGTTGGCTATGTTGCAGTTAATATATGTATATGTATATATGAGGCTTTTTGAGCAGTTTTTTTAAATCATTGATTAAATTTGAATGCATTTATTTAAGTTAAAATTTTATTAAGACTTTAATTTGTTTTTAAAACAAAAATGAAATGGCACTTTGACGTACAATTTTTCGAATAGGCAGACGATTCATACACAGTAATAAATTATCAAATAGCAAAATAAATTATATATAAAAAATAGTCACTAAAAGAATAGTAGCAAAACATAATGTTTAGGCGTATTAACACATAACCCGATCCCAACCAGAAAAAAACAGACTATACTCCGATCCAAGCAAGACAAAAATTTCATGAGCATAAACGCGACCCGAACCTAAAAATTCCATTTGAAAAAAAACTATCGATTTGATATTTGACCCGAATCAAATCTGAATCCCACAAAAATATTCAAATGAAGCATACCCCAATTCGATCAAAGAAAAATAATGTTCGTGTATATGCAACCCGACCCGAACCTAAAATTTTTCTCTGAAAAAACCCAAAAAATGACCAGAACGAAACCTGAAATCGATAAAAATATTCCAAAGAACTATAACCTGATAAGAGGAAGACAAAAAAACTTCCATGAACATAAACCTGACTCGAACCTAAAAAATTCCATTTGAAAAAAAAAGCCTGAAGTTTTATGCAAACTACATCTGAATCCGATCAAAATATTCGAAAGAACCATAACCGGATTCGAATAAGAGAAAATAATTTTCGTGGACATGAAACCGATCGGAACCTAAAATTCCATTTGAAAAAAATACCTGAAATTTGAATCGACAAAAATATTCCACAGAACCATACCCGGACCTGAACAAGACAAAAAAATTTCCATGAACATGAACCCAATCCGAACCTAAAAAATTAACTAAATCTGAATCTGACAAAAATATTCCAGAGAAGCATATCCTTATTCGAACAATGCAGAATAATTTCCGTTGATGCGCAACCCAACCTGAACCTAAAAATTCCATTAAAAAGCCGAAATCTGAATTGAACGACATCTGAACCCGAAAAAAATATTCCAAAGAACCAAAACCCGATCCGAGCAAGACAAAATAATTTCCCTGGACATGAATCAAACCAGAACCTTAAAAATCAATTAAAAAAAAAATACCTGAAATCTGAATCGAACCAAATCTGAATCCGACGAAAATAGTCCAAATAACTATAACCAGATACGAACAAGACAATATAATTTCCATGGACATAATCCCCATTCCAAACCAAAAAATTTGTAAAAAAAAGAAAAAAAAATCCCGAAATTTGAACCAAACTTAATCTGAACCTAACAAAAATATTTCAGTGAAGTATAACCTCATTGGAACTAGGTAAAATAATTTCCATATAAGTACAACCCGACCCGAACTTAAAAATCCCATTTGAAGGGGAAAAAAACCCCCACGAAATCTGAATTGAACCGAATCTAAACTGAACACAAATATTCCACACAATCATAACCGTATCCGAAGAAGACAAAATAATTTCCATGAACATGAATCCAATCCGAACCTAAAATTCGGATGTTCTACAAAACATAATGCGCTCCGTAGCGGTGGAAAGTGAAACTAAGTACTTAGCGCGAGATGGTTAAAATATTTCGTTTATAGTTAATGTTAAATTAGAATTTGGTTACGGTTAGATAACAGTTAGGTTGCAATTACGTTCCGGTGACCCTTTTGTTATTTTATTTTCCGGTTAGGTTAGAGTTAGGTCATGGTTAAGTTACAGTTAGGTTAAGGTTAATTTGCAGTTAGGTTGTGGTTAGATTATGGGTAGGTTATGATTAGGTGACGGCCAAGTTACATTTATGGTATATTTAACTTGCAGTTCTGTTACTGTTAAGATACAGCTAAGTTACAGACAAGTTATGATTCCGATACAATTAGGTTACGGTTAAGATTTTGGTCATAGAATGAACATTACGCATGTTTGATAAAAAATATACACCTATTTTTGTAAAATGGCTCTGAATTTATAATGTTATATACTAACCTTTTAGCGAATCATCGAGAATCGATTTCATTCACGGTATAGTCAGATTTAAGAGTGATATATAATTAGTTTGAAATTCAAAATATTTCACTTGGGATATCTATGTGAAAAAAGTATTTAGTTAAGTCACTTAACAGTAATTTTAAGGATAAATATCAACACGAAATCGTTGGACACATATTCCCTCCTGCGTTTCCCATTGCAGTCATTTTAGGTATTTTTGCAGCTAAATATTAGTTTTTTTAAAAAACCAATTTTTGACACAGTCAGGGGGCACGTATTTAATATAATGTACACTGTAAAAAATTTGACCCTTTTGCTGTATCATCACTCCCCCGCTTTTATAGAATATATCTCTTTTGACCTATGACAATGCTCCAAAATAGGCTGAAGTAATCATTTTCTATAAAAGCGGTGGAGTGACGATGCAGCAAAAGGGTCAAATTCTTAACAGTGTATTAACACATATTTTGAGTTGAAGATAAAATCATAAAAATTTCAAGTTCGTTTAACATTATTATAACGGACCCGGGCAACGCCGGGCGGGTCAGCTAGTCAAAACATAAAAAAACATGTCACAAACCAAATTTTCCCTGTTAGTGCCATCTAATACCATTTTAAAATATGTATAATTTTGTAAAGAATTCAGGCTGTTCCTTTTTATCATATTTTTAAGAAACATTCTGTTATTTTTTCTTCTTATATATTTAGTACAAGACGAATATTTTGCAGTGATATTTCAGAATTATTACAGATTTCAATTTTATACTGCAACGCTAATTTTACGCTCAGCTATATAATATATTTGACAATTATCTTTATTTCTACTTGACTTGTGGATTACCCCTATTTCTCACCAAAAAAGGTGCATTATCTTTAAATAGCTTAGTCACACTTAGTCAGATTTAATGAAAAAATAGTATGACTTTTTTTCTCTTAATTATTAATGTAACAAAAAAAAAAAAAAAAAAAAAAAAAAAAAAATTACTAGATATAACTTACCGGACCTGAGAAACCTATAAAGAATCAAATTTCATAATTTTTTAAAAAATGTTTTTATTGTTTCAAATCACTTGTAAAGTTTTTCTTTACCTTATTTAAAACTTTTTTGTAACTGGAACTATTTTTTATGACTAACGGTTTAGGAATAAGTATCGAACATCGCTGAGATATTTCGCGATGCATCACGATACATCGATACGTTCGGTCGATACATCGCGAAAATCGACACCCTGTATGTATATATATATATATATATAATACCATTAAAAGTAGACAAGATTCACCAACGGATTTTATCAATAAAACAATAAACCAAAACGAAGAATTAAATTGAATTATAGTAAACAATATTAACCATTTGAAATTAACCATTGAATTTAATAACTTATAGCACTTTGAACATGGAAGGAAAAAAAGAATAATATGAATACAATTGAAATTTGTAGAACCAAAGCAGAATCTTCAGGTCCCAAATACTTTGGAACTACAAATGGAGTGTGTGGTTTTATCTTCGTATTTGCCATGAAAAAGCAAAACAATACGAATTTGGGACTACCATCACACAAAAACCAAATTATTAAACAAGGAACAAAGATATTTTACAAAAAGGAGTTGAAAGTAAGTAAAAATAATAGTTATCCATTACAAACAAAAAAGATAAAGCTGAATGGAAATATAATTGAACTAGTGATGGGCGATTTCGATTTTTTAAATCGATTTAATCGATACTACGGCCAACTCGATTTAATCGATTCTTTAAAATTTTTAATCGATTTCTCTGAAGGTAATCTAATTTTCATTTTCCTTCAAAAGTCGAAGATAAAATAGACGGATGTGCCAATTCCAAAATTTCAGTGTATTAGTTTCTAAGATAGAAGAATTAAAGAAACCTCAGAACCCCCCCCCCCCCCCCACCCTGCAAAATAGCGTTTTTTTTTTGAGTGATGTACACCAAAATTGATCAGGATCAATTTTTATTAAGTACCAGCTGAATCTGAATTTTGATGAAAATCCATGAAAGCGCGAGATACAGCTATTGCGAAATCATAAAAAATGCAGCATATCAGCGCCACCTGTTGGGCAATTTACACCAAGAACTAAATAACACTAATCAATGTCAGAGATTTACAGAATCTGAATTTTGATGAAAATTCGTTCTTGAGATAGCACTATTGCGTTAATCATGAATAATGCAGTATAGCAGCGCCATCTCTTAAGGGTGTTCTTAACTGATCCGCTCAACAAGCGAAAAACGTTTTGACACATTTACAAATTCATTTTTTAACAAAAGGTTATAAAATTTTAATGCCTGACTATGAAAGCGATTTCGAATTGAACTTTTTTTTCCATTTTATGATAATTAAATTACTTATCGAGTTATAAGCTATTTCGATGACGCAATCACCCGTTTTTCTCCTCCTTTTCGACCGGTTTTTCTGCTTTCGTCGGGAAACATGCTCAAAAGTGTCAACTTTGAAGGCTTGTTATGAAAAATCTATTGTGTTTTTTAAAAAACAAAAGAATGAGTGCAATTAGACAGTTTCTGAACAACAACACCTGCTATTTTCATGAATTTCCGAACAAAAATAAATTAATGCATGTGTCACAAAGTTGCCCTTTTTGATTTAAGAACACCCTTAAGCGATTTCCTCCAAATTGTAATTAGCATCAAATAATATCAAGGACTAATTGAATCTAAATTTTTATGAAAGTCCGTGCATTAGTTCTTGAGATAAAGCTAAAATGGAAACAGGGGCGTGCGAAAAGAGAACTGCGCCCGGTTCAAAGTTCCAATTTAGCTCCCCCTCCCCTATTAGCTTTTTCTTGTGATAGGCTAGAAGTGATGTTAGTAGTAAAAATTTTGCGCCCCCTAAATTTCCGTGCTCGGAACGACCGCTTCCTTTCGTCCCTCCCTCTTTCACATGGCGCTGAGTGGGAATTGTGAAAAATTCAGTATAGCAGCGCCATCTGAGAAGCTATATACATCAAAATGTAAAAAACATCAATACATGTCAAGGACTAACTGGATCTAAAATGTGATGAAAATCCGTTCATTCGTTATTCAGATATAGCTGTTGCGAAAATCGCAAAAAATGCAGCATAGCAGCGCCACCTGTTAGGCTATATGCACCAAAAATTAATTAGATTCAGTTTATATCAAGGTCAAACTACATCTAAAGTTTTGTGGAATTCCGTGCATTTGTTCTTCAGATAGAACTGTCAGAAATTTTTGTCGTATACAGACTCACAGAGTGACACACACACACACAGACAGATATTTCTTAAAAACCATGAAATCGTGTTAAAGACCTTCTAAAATATATAAATCCATCAAAAACGGGAAGTCAAAATTTTTCACGAATCTAATACTCTCTTCTTGTAAAGTTACAAAAGAAAGTAAAAATGTAAAATCGATTCTGCCCGTAAGATCGATCTTTAGATTCGATGTCGATCTTTAGATTCGATTTCGATCTTTAGATTCGATGTCGATCTTAGATTCGATGTCGATCTTTAGATTCGATGTCGATCTTAGATTCGATGTCGATCTTTAGATTCGATGTCGATCTTTAGATTCGATTTCGATTTTTTTTCTTTTTTTTTCTAGGCTAAATCAGTGTTGAATGCAGTTATTTTTCTGCGACACCGGAGAAAGGCATCATGTTTTACAGCTCTGTAAGGGAGGGGGAATCGTAATTTGTGCATTAAAAAACATAAAATCTCATAACTTCTGGGGAGGGGGGGAGGGGTAATCCCCTGCGGCCACCCCATTAATTCGACACTAGGTTAAATCGTTATATTTTTATTTAAAAGTCTAGTTATTTGAAGTATTAGTTTATTATGTTTTATTTTTCACGCTCGTCTCTTCTAATCCCCCCTTCCACGTCAGTTTTAACCTACAGGGCCGTTCGAAATATACATACAGTTTTAAAAATGTCCAATTCTCGGTCAATTTTATTTTAGATCCACATTTTAAATCCTTGACAAAAGATAAATAAAGGGTCGCCCTTCCGCCCGTTTGGGGTTTATCTGCGCCCCGCCGGGGGGGTATATTTTTTTGTTTCTTCAAAAGAAACAAAAAAAATTTTGAGGGGGGGGGGGCTTGCACCCTCCCCCAATATACACCTTAAAATTTCGCTCATTTAATTTTCTACCATTTTTAACTTTAAAGTTTAAGCTACATGGCACCCCCAGAGCTGTGGATTCTCCCCTCTCTGTCAATCACTCACCTAATTTTGCTTATTTCTTCACTTCATTTCAATCTTTAAAAGGCCATAACTTTGCTTCTATAGGAGTTACAGTGATGAGAAAAATTCTAGTATAGCTAACCATTTCTCGCCGTTCTTTTTGCTTTTCCAGTTTTCCGGTTTTCCCAATAGGACCTTTTTTTTGGGGGGGGGGGACAGAGGGGCTTTTTCTTGATACAATATGTCTATTGAAAGCTTATGCTTCATACAATGCAAATTTAGCAAAAGAAATTTTCTCCCATCATTTCAGGTCACATTACGGACCCATAATGTGTTAAAATTTTAATTTTTCAAACTTCTTCAAAAAAAAAAAAAAAAAAAAAAAAACAGTGATACATATCAGCGAAACTGGGGTCCGAACCCGCAATCGTTTGATTGCACACGTAATCCCTAAGCTTTTTGGCCACCGAGTACTCAGGAACACTATTGTTTCTTTAGATTATCATCTTTAAATTCGTAATATCTTTTGAATGGAATGTCCGATTTGAAAAATTCAAAAAGTAATCTACAGATATTGTAACAGGCATTAATACAAAATGATTTATTTGGATAAGGATTAAGTTATCGATAGTATGGTCTAATTTTGGTTGGTGTATTTATCGCGTTTTAAAGTATAAGAAAGTAGTTATAGTGAGTTAACTACAATAGCTGGACATATGGTATCGCGCGTTTTTTTTTTTTTTTTTTTTTTTTTTAATAGACATGAATATGTTCTTTAATATTATAGAACCTTTTTTTACTCATTTAAAAGTATTTCCTGGCGATTCAAAAATACACACGTAATTGTTCAAGGTTTCACTTCTATCGGCGCTCTCAGAGTGCCACTATATTTTTTTTTTCTTTCATGTTCGCCCGTCCTACCGCCCCCCCCCCCCCTTCCTCACCAATCTTTACAGGTTCGTTCAAATTATGACTGAGATTTAAAAAAAGTCTAATCCTCGTTCTATTTTGTTATAAATCCATATTTTGAAACCTCAACAAAAGATACATATGGGCCGGGGTCGCCCTTCTGTTCGTTTGGGACTCACCTTGCCCCCCTGGGTGGGGGGGGCATATTTTTTGTTTCTTCCACACCATCTCATGTAACATATCGTTATAAAGCTTTTATCTCCTCGTTTTTTTTTCTGTTACTACCCCTCTCCCCACTTAGTTACATGCTCTTGGCACTTTTTATAGTTTCAAAGAGTGTATGTTCCCCGCGGGCCACCCCATGAATTCAACACTAAGTTAAACACTATATTTTTGTTTAGAAGCTCAGTTATTTGGGTTATTAGTTAATTATGTTTTTTTTTTCAAGTTCGTCCGTTCTAATCCCTCGTCCCCCCCCCCTTCCTCGCCAATCTTTACTATATGGGCCGTTCAAAGTATGCATGCAATTTTTAAAATGTCCAATTCTCGTTCTATTTTATTGTAAATCCTCATTTTGAAACTTCGACAAAAGATACATTTGGGCTATGGTCGCCTTTCCGTCAAGAGTGGGTGTTACCTGCCCCCTTGGGAATGGGACATATTTTATGTTCTTCCAAACTATCTCGTGTAACATTTGGTTGGCATTAGAAAAAAAAAGTTTTTTTTTTTTTTTTTTTTTGTCTATACTCCTTGTTCCCCATCCTAGTTACACGCTCTTGGCACTCTTTATACTCGGTTTAATGCCAAGTTATTCAGTGTTGTTATTAGTTGAGTTATGTCTCTCAATTTTGTCAAAGTTTTTGTGTAAGTGAAAACCATAAGTGAAATCAATTTAAAATTCTTATTATCCGACTCTAAAATCTGCAATAGCTTAATTCTATGCCTCCCTAAATGGGGATGGGGGGGGGGTGGGAGGCGGTAATTACGGTTCTGCTGATTGTCTAAGTTTTGGAATTAGTAATTTGGAGCTTCTCTGTGTGAACCTAAATATCGAAATATCGATTCTAGTATCGATTCTAGAACTGAGAAATCGATTCTTATTATGATCGATGTTGTTTTATACGATATCGATTTTAATCGATTCTCAAAATTTCCAGAATCGCCCATCACTAAATTGAACCGGAAAAAATAATAATCGATATTAACATAAAATTAAATTAATAAAATGATTAAAATTAGAATTAAGAGATAACATTCATATTAACATATAACTTAAAATACATTATTGTTACTTTAATCAGTAACATTTATTGTGACTTTACATGGTAAAAACTCATTATCTTAATATAGGATAATAAAAAAAAAAAAATAATAATAATAATAAAAATAAATAAAAAAATAATAATAGTAATAATATTATTAATAATAATACCAAAAATTATATCAATAACATTAAAAATAATTTGATATTTAAAATATAGCTATTTAACTATAGATATAACTAGACGAATATCCATATATTGGTGTAAATTAAACAGTTTAAAAATTATGTTAAAATAAATAACCCACTCTCAATTTTTTTTTAATAAATAATTAACCTTTGCGTTTTTATCCAGACAACACCACCCTCCTCCGTACTCTAACATCTACCCACCCAACCAACCTATATATATATATTTTTATTACTTTTTAACATTTTTAATTTTTTATTATTATTTTTATGTTTTATAATTATTTTTTTTATACATTTTTTATGCAAAGAATTAATTATAAGATCATGTAATATCTAATTTTAAATTAAAGAATATATGAATTTTTTAGTATATATATATATATATATATATATATATATATATATACTTATTTATTTATTTATTTATTTATTTATACCTACCTACATACATATATATATATAAGGTATTTGTACCCTATATGGACAGGGCTCTCAATATGGACACCTCTAATATTTTTAAAGGTAATAATTTTGATCGAGAGATGGCTAAACATTTTCGAGAAGAAAAGCAGTTGAAAAGATAATTAAGTCTGAAAAGTGTAAAAAAGCGCGCTGTACGCCATTTAAGAGGAAACTTGTTATTTCGAGATGTGCTGATCTTAATTACTTGTAAGCTTAAATTCTTATTAGATATGGTAAAATTACATTAAATGTTGAAAAGTGGAGAATTTTAGAAAGCTAATAAAACATATTTCCGATTGCTATTGCATATTTTGCTTAAAATAATTTTCCTTATTCATTTGGTACAATAATTAGTAAAACTACGTCCGGTTCCCAATATGGACAGCTTATATCCCCATCGACTACAACTGTAAGAAAGAAAATAATTCTACGTTGCCAAGCAATAAGTCTTCTGAATCATCAAAGTGGTAAAATCTTTGTTCAACAAGATGCTATTTGAACAATCCCCCCAACACCTTCCTCCAAAAAATCCTTGCAGAACAATAAAAAGAAGCCCCCTTCCCCTGTAGGATATCTGTTGGCGAAATCGTAGGTACCAATGGTATGACTTCCTCAACAAAGGAGAGCTGGTACTGCTTTTTTTTGCAGTATTGATGTTTTTTCAAACATGCGGTCATGCATCACATGTGGCAGATATGTTCATGAGGATTATGTGGCACTTACTGCCCATGGTGAAAAAGTTTCTATTTGTCCATGCTGTGAGGACTGAGTAATAACAGATGTAAATTCGCAGACTGATGCAATAAAGCTAAGCAAAACCAATAATATTACTTCATAATATTTACTTGTAACTAAGGAGCTTTGCATGGGTCTTGGAAGGGTAAAATCCGAGAATGCCCCCCCCCCCACTTCTAAAATGCATGTTCTGAAGATATTTACTGTCCCCCCTCCTCTTCTGAATACTTTAAGATACATTTTTTATTCCCTTTCCTCTAAAATCCCTTGGAAAAGTGGCTCTTTCATACACACTCTGTAGAAAGTCAATAAGGAAGCACCTGTCTATAATAGGGACAAATAGTTCCTTATATGGGCACTTGTAAACATTTTTTTGTTTTTATCATTTAAATTAAACCAGAATAATTACAAGGTCGCTAATTTTAATAATGATAGTGAATAGTCCAAGGATAGTGGTCACATATTTTTTAAGTCCTATGACTTGTACATGAGGGTGAAAAAAATACATTTTCCTTAGGGTGTCCATATTGGGTATAGGTACCTTATATATATATATATATATATATTCATTTATTTATTTATTTATACCTACATACATACATACATATATATATATGTATATATATATATATATATATATATATATATATATATTTATTTATTTATATCTACATATATATATATATATAAGGTTACAAGATATGCAGAAAAGGCTCATTTGAATATGTGATTCAGATTGATATGATAAATATGCAAACATTCTTTAGAGCTTCTGAATCATTTGAAATATGTGAGTCCAAATCGAGTAAATAGTTCTTGGTTATCCTTCGCACAGCATCGAAAGATCTAATTCTGATGAAAGCGGCACCTTAGCTCAATTTTCCAAGCTCTTGGACTAAAGTGAAGCGCAGAAGAGTTTCCATACAAGCGTAAATTCGCGGACAAGTTAATCAGAATGAGGAAGAACTGCATTATTAGAATGAGGAAGAACGGGCATTTGCTGCATCCAAAATGGCCGATTCGCATTTCTAAACATTAGATTCTCAATCAGGAATGCTAAGGATTTTATTGATATGTTTAATGAAATGCAAAGATAATTAATTTCCTTTATTGCAATGTTTCTTCTTTTTCAGCTTTCATATGATTTTTGAAGGCAAATATTTATGAACTACTAAAATTGAATTATTAATGTTTAATTAAAAAATGTATTCAGCATTATATATTTTGTTGCATTATATATTCGGCATTATATAAAATTATTATTTTCACTGGAATAATTAAGAAATCTATATTTTAAAGAAAATATCAATATAATATAGTAAAATCATCTAGAACTGGCCATAAGTAAATAAAGTGTAGCAACTTTATTGATAATTTGATAAAAAATTATGCAATACACATTGTGTATTGTACTTTTTTTAGGAAGATATCAAAAAAGTTTTTTGTACTTTATCAAGCAAACACTTTAAAGTAATTGCTAAAGTGTGTTAACTACAAGGTCAATATTGAATTCGTCTTAAGAATATCAGTCTGCTTTTTCAAAAATACAATAAACAAAAATAAAGGAAATAGTAGTTATTTTAATAAGATGCAAAAATAATTTATTGCAATCTATGAACTTAATTTGATTATTATAATAAAAAAAAATTCAAAGAAATTGTAATGATTTTACTATATCGTATAAAATAATTTTGCGAGATTTTTTTTTTTTTTTAGTTTCTTTATAACAGAGAAGAAAATGAGGCTTAAGAAATATGATAACACTTTATAATTATTGAATTATTTTTATTCTTTTCGCAGTGTATGATACATAATTTTTACATATGATACATAACATTTTATATCATTTATTACTTATGTAATTATTACTACAAACTAGTTTTTTCTCTTTTTACATATATAAAATTTTGTTTTGAAGAGTTAACTAATATTGGATAAGGTTATTTATATACTAAAAGCATATAATAAAAAACACCTAAAAATGCATTAAAACGAAGGATGCAAAGGATATTTAGGAGTAAACCTATTTCAAAAATGGTCGTCAGAGCGCATTTTCTCATAAAATTTTTGCATACATTTATATTTTAGATTTTCTCGGAAAATTTTATTTTTGGATATCTAAAGGAATGTCTTACATTTAAGTAGTTTAGGAATAATGCATGTTTAAAGATTGAAACGATTATTGTTAAATTCATTTGAGGTCGTAATAAAACAATTCAATCAGTTCAGATTTTTAAATACACTCAAAGACTGATTCGCAGAAACAGCTTTAATTTGGAATTCGCATATTTGAATCTTCTAAAAATAGATTTCTGCTGCAAAATATCATAGATACAATTGATTTATTTTTATTTTCGAAAAATAATCTAAACAAAAACGAAAAGTCATGCTTACAGTAAGATTATGAAACATTTGCCAACACATTCAGAATATTATTTAAAATTAACTTCGCTGTTTACAAGAGTAAAAGATGTCGTATACATGAGCAATTTGAAAACCGCATAACGAATTTGAAAACCCGATTTCTGATATTACCATAAATAATACTTAAAATATGCGATTTTATTTTAAGCTGCCGTTTCCACTCTTCAATTTCCTTCAATCATCGGATGTTGTTTAGAACTTTGTGAACCATATATATTCTCCATGGAATTTATATAGACCAAGTAATACTTTTAAAAAGGCTGAATTTGAAAACGTATGCCACAACTGAAAATTTTCTTCAAGTAATTATTGTCCGTAGGCTTCAATAGTTCAATTATTGCTCATTTTCATTTATAGTCAAATTATTTTGTGTGTCCCTATAAATGAACGATAAGTTCTGCCAACACCACATTCTATGAACCCTGTAGAGCACGATATTTACATATATCAATTCCAATATATTTCAAATAATGTAATATCATTAAAATGCATGGCAAACGATTTTCCCCTTACAATAATGTAATGGAATTTTTTGAGTGGCCCTGTAAATGCCACACACATCATTTGCATTGAACATGTTATAGGAAACCCCAATAACGTATATCAATATTATGGCAATCGTATTATATTTATAGTAATTTCCGACGCATAATCCAGGGATCAAACAATCATTTTTCAACCAAGAATTTTTTTAAAGCGATGTAACTTTTTAGATCGTCGCAAATATTTGTCTTTAATTACTAAATAAAATTTTTTCTTTAGGTTTATCTAAGATTTCTTAAAGGTCCAAAAGGATTTGTTTGATCCGCCGATTATACGCCGGAATTTGTAAGTGAGTTAGAGCATGGACAGACAAGCTCAATTCATAAAGATTGTATATTTTCGAAATAAGTTTCCAAACAAATATCACTTATGCACTAAACTATATATCACTATAAGAAACTTTCCATATATTTTGAAATAAACAAGAAATTAAAATTTTCAAATATTTTGAACTATTTAAAATTTCTTTTAACTTGAGATAACACTAAACATAACAATAATATAGCAGAAACAGCCCAATAGTATCTCAAAACGGGAAGCACGTTTTGATTAAAAAGTGTTTTTTATGAAAATTACCCCTCAACTTCGTTAAATAAAAAAAATTATTATAACTCTTAACGCTCTGGTGTAAAACTAATAGTACATGTCATTTTATTGAGTATTATGATGTTTTTACCAATACTTTTGTTATTGTTAACATACAGTAATGCTAGTATGTGACTATGCATTCACAATATGGCTTAGACATTAATGTTTAGACATTTAGTAAAAGTAATAATAAAAACTAATTGCTTAACTTTCTTTGCACCGTTTTTCGATTTTTCTTTTCAATTTTAAAGTATATTTTACTCCTTAAACTTAAAAAAAAAAGTTTTTTTCTGAAAGAATCATGTGTAATAAAGCGATAAAACTATTAGGAAATTGTAATATCAGTCAAATCTTGTTGTAATATATTTTCTAAACATCTCCAAAAACTCTCCCTGAGCCTATTGTTATATGAATATGAATTGAATAATACGCAAAACAACAACATTCGTTATGTTTCAAACAATGAAATATTTAATAAACTATAATTAATCTATTTGATAGATAGTGTTAATATTATTTACGTAAGAGTAATTATTTCTAAATATTGAAAAAAAATCCGGACCCGAAAGGTTTAAAGGAACTTTTATGTTAAATAATTACATGGTACACAGAGAAATATATAAATATATAATACAAAATCATCATGCTTCTTATTACATTGCATTTAGTATTATATATTTTACGTTGTTTTTTCACATCTGTATAAAAGAAAAATATATAAATCTATAAGAGAATCATTTGAATGTCATACGACCTTTAATTTTTTGCCCAATCTAAAAATAAAATTGAAATTGTTCAAGCATTCATTGAGGATCGTGTTTGAATAACCAATCACAAAATGTAGCAACCATTTGGAAAATCCATTATATTAACCTTCCACTATTTCTCCCATGCACGTAAATTAGTATCAAAATATGTTTGACAGGAAATTGCACAATCTCTAGCTTTATTGAAATTTACAGCCTCACGTGCCTAGTGCAAATGGAAAATACTATAAGTTGTATATATCAGTTATTGAAAATGCCAGGCGCTGTATTTACATGAACAAACAAGTATAAAGTGTAACTAAATTTCCGATAGTAATTTATTCCTAATATGCAATTCTTACAAAATATGTTATATCTCGGAGGATTTCGTTATCTTCATTTATCTAGTCTTTCATTTTCTTATTTAAAATTTATGTATAATTTTTTCATCTTTAACCTTTATGTATATTTTTTTTATATTTAAACATTTACGTTTCGTTAACATAAACTATTAAAATCTTCGGTTTAAATTTTATAGATGTACGCATATTTTAATTAGTAACCAAAGACCCTGATTACTTATAATTGCAAAAAAGTAGGTTAATTTTAGAATTATACATATATATATATATATATATATGGCTGAATATCAGACCTTTATTATTGATTTTAAGCAAATAAAATATAAAATTTTATTATTATTCTTTAGAGCTACTGTTTTAAAAATTAATAAATAAAAAAATATGATTTTATTGCAATTTCATTATGTTTTAGAAAATTTTACACCTTAAAAATGTCATTTTTGTGACAGTATCTTGGACCAAATGTCTATATATAAAGTATGTTTTCTTTTAACAAAAATAAAATAATATTTATAAAAATGGCTAATTATTGTAAAAAAAAATATTTTGTTTTCAAAGGGATATATATATATATATATTTATTAATATTAATTTAATTATCATGCATGAGTAATTAAATTGTATGTATGCAAGCCTATGCATCATTTTCGTGACACGCGAAAATAACTTCATAAACGGTCAAAGGATGGCACTACTATTCATTTTAACAGTATTTTGGTGATTGGAAACCTACATTAAGTACTTGTGGCATAAAAAGTTTCAAGAAAATAAAAAATAGGTAAGTGGTAACATTATTTTTATTGTTTATATGCTATGCATATGTTTATCGCTTGTTATTTTCGAGATGTTTAAAAAATAAAAAATATATATATTTTTTAAAATTTAAAATAAACTTTTATTTTAATATTGAATGTGAACAAGAAGAAGGAAACGTGCCAATGTAGGCTTCACGAAAGCATGCTTTTAATAATAGAATGGATTATTGGCGATCCGTCATTTTCGCGACGGTCATTTTCGTGACGTCGCGACAAAGACTAACGTCGTTTGGAATGGCAACATTATCGCGAAAATGACATTTCTCCCAGATTTACTATTATGAGGCCTGGAGTTAATGGAGTTTTTATTTTTTGTTTAGAATTAAAAGATTTGTTCGGGTAGGATAAGCGTTATATAAGTTTTCCACACAATGAAAGAACACTTGAATCCTAATGAGATATTATTCCACATAGATTTCTCGGAAAACTATGTACTAAATCTTCATAAAGAAGTTCAATCAATGCATTTTGGTGAATCACAGAAACAAATATCACTGCGCACAGTAATCATGCATACAAATGATGGAAGTAAGTTGAATACTAAAACCTTCTGTACTGTGTCAGAGGATTTTTCACATCAAGCCCATGCAGTATGGTCACACATGGCTTGTATCTTTCAGCAATTTAAAAAAGATAGTATCGAAAAGGTCCTTTCTTCACATGGCCCAACTGGCCAGTACCGCAACCGGTACAATATTTACTTGATGGTGAAACTTACTCCTTTTTTTTTCCCTAAACTAATCGAGGTTACATGGAATTTCATTTGCAGTGGCCATGGAAAGGGCGCTATGGATGGAATTGGTGGTTAAAGAGAACTGCTGATTCATTTGTTTCACCGGGGGGAGATATTTCATCTGTTGATCACTTTGTCCAATTATTTAATGAGAGTAAAGTGGATGTTTTAATTTTAAAAGCACAAAAAATTGAAGAAATGGAACAAGAATTGTCCTTGAAAGTAATCGAAATCACAAACATTTTGAAATTGCATCAAATTAAATGGGACAAAATAAAAGAGCAGCTGTTCAAAAGAGAATTGTCATGTTGGAAATGTCCAGCTGAATGTCTCCACTTCTCTCATAAAATCACTTCCTACCAGATTAGTAAAGTCAATGAAAATAAAGACAGCCTAAAAGTTAGTGACTGGGTAGAAGTGGATTTTTCGGATTAGTGGTATCCAGATAAGTGAAAAAATTATATATATAGTTATACTAAAATAAAATTGAAACACAAGATTTTAATTTTTTATTCTTTCTTTTCAGGTGTCATTGAGATTATTACTCAAAATATTTTGCTTGCGTCCTTTATGACAATTTGTGGAAAAAAATAAGTTTGTATGGCCTGAAGAGAGCAGATGTCCGTGAAATTCAAATGCCACATATCCTAAGCAAAATTACTAATTCTCCTAAACCTGCTTCCACCAGATATTTCATATTCCAAGATGAAGATTTTAATAATGTTCAGCATGCTTTTCGTATATTTAATTCATTGAACTTGTAACTAGACGGATTTTAATACAATAAAATTACTTCATATTCTTTTCATTGTTCTATTTTTTCTCTTCATAATATTTTATCTATTTTTTAATATGTTTAATTTTTAATATATATAATCCTATTTCATCATTAAACAATGTCATTTTTGTGATAAAATGTCATTTTAATGCTAAACAGTCCTTTCAGTGATAAAGTCATTTCAGTGACAAAGTCATTTCAGTGACAACATTATTAATATCTTTTAAATGCTATAATTAAAAATTGAATATAAATAAATTAACTATTTTCAATGTACAATTGAGAGGCATGCAGTTAATGATATTTACCCCTAATATAATTCATATTTATAAAAAAATAAATTTAAATTTTTTTTTTATTTTTTTTAATTAAAAATTTTGCTTTTTATTTATTTTTAAAATTGAGAAGTACTTTTTAGAAAAGCAGGTATGAAGCTAAAAAGGTCATGTTTCTAAATTAATCTGAACCAAAAATAATTTTTTTTGTATGATAATTTTGATTTTACAAGGTAAATAAAATAATGAACTTTTATTAAAAATTTTTAATAAAATTTTTAAAATTTATGATTGATCTCTGCCAAACTCAGAATTTCTAAGACAAACTTATTCGAACTTATTTAAAAAAATTGAAACTCATATATAAAGTTTGAAAAAAAAAAAAAGAAAAAAATTCCAAAAATGCACGTTTATATGATATTTAGCCATATATAGACACCGGAGAAGAGTTAATAACGTTCTGTTTCTATCTTAACACGCGTTTATTAATCTTTTAAGAACTGAATGATATTGTTTTACGTATAAAAAAAATCAAGATGAGACTCAAAATGGCGGCCAGAAAAATATCAGGTTTGAAAAACCTGGCTGAAATGCATGTGTTTCAGTTTCTTATCATACCATTTTATGCAAGTGATAACATATTCTAAATTGTTTTAAAAGTATCGTAAAATTAGATATATGTCTATAACTAAAGGAAGATGAACAGAAGTACAGCTATGTATGTAAAAAGTAAGGCTAGAAATAAAAAAAATAAAAGAAAAAAAAGGTGTAAGATTACGTAGAGAAAATTACTTTATAAAAAGAAAAATCATGCATAATTTAAATAAGATGCAGAAGGAAAGTGTTTCAAATATATATTCTTGAAGCATGATTTTTTCTTTCTTGGTTGAAATAAACTAGATATTAAAATCTTCAAATATTTCGAATTATCTAATTTTTTTTTTTTAAGTTTCAGATAACACTAAACAAAACACTAATATTGCACAAACACTACAATAGTATCCCGAAATGGAAAGAATTTTTTGAATTAGAAGCATTTTTATGAAAATTATCTACCAACTTCTACAGATTTCAGAAATGATTTTAGAGGGAATTTTATGTTAAATAATTACATGGTAAACAAAGAAATATATTATAAAAAAGATAAGCCGAAAGTATAAAAATACTTTTTATTACATTACATTTAGTATTATATATTTTACGTTTTTTTTCACACCTTTAAAAAAGAAAAACATATAAATCTATAAAAGACTAATTTGAATCTTATATGACATATAATTTTTTGCCCAATCTAAAAATAAAATTCAAATTGCTCAAGCATTCATCGAGGATCGAGTTTGAATAACCAATCGCAAAATGTAGCAACTATTTGCAAAATCTATTATATTAACCTTCCACTATTTCTCTGAAGCACGAAAATTAATATAAAAATATGTTTGACAGGAAATTGCACAATCTGTAGCTTTATTGAAATTTACAACTTCACGTGCCTAATGTAAATGGAAAATACTATACGTATGTTGTATATATCAGTTATTGAAAATGCCAGGCGATGTGTTTACATGAACAAAGAAATATAAAGTGTAACTAAATTTCCGATAGTAATTTACTCCTTAATATGCAATTCTTACAAAATATGTTTTGTATTTGAAAATTTTGTTATCTTCATTTATCTAGTCTTTCATTTGTCTGTTTAAACTTTATGTATATTTTTTTCGTATTAAACTTTTCGTATTTAAACTTTTATGTTTATTTAACATGAACTATTAAAATCTTCGTATGTTTCAGTTGGTAATCAAAGACCTTGTTTTCTTATACTTGCCAGGAAAATATGTTAATTTTTGAATTATTTATTTATTTATTTATATATATATATATAGACAATAGAGAAGAATTATTAATATTGTGTTTCTTTCTTCACAAGCATTTATTAATATTTTAGGAACTGAATGATGTTTTATATATAAAAGAAAATCAAGAGGAGACACAATATGGTGGCCAGAAGAGTATTAAGTTTGAAAAACGTAGCTGATATGTACATGTTTCAGTTTATTCAAAACGTGATCTGAAATCAAAAATTCATTTCTTCATATTAGCTAACATAATTTCATACTTTTAATTAAATGCTTTCAAAATCAGTAAGAGAAAGTTTTAGTCACAAAAACAATTTAGGGGCTATTAATTATTTAATAATAAAATAATATTTGCGATTAACTATGTACCAGACAATGCTCAAAAATATCTGGCGCTGTACCATTTGACCATGTAGGATCTTTTCAGCGTTTCTGTGCATTTGTCAGAAGCATAGCATGAATTTTCGTGGAGATGTTAACATTTCGGTGCAAAAATCGTACTTTTTTTGTTTCGAGCATGCAAATTTGTCAACCAAATTTGTCACCAAATCTGTATAGTAACGTTATACAATTGTTCAACACAATTCAAACAATACTGGATTAAAAAAATTAATAAATTGATATTTGATTAAATATGGACAAATGCAAGAAATAATTTTTAGCTCCGCATGAATGTAATATTTCAAGATTTTTATTTCATAATTTAGTAGTCAATCCAGCCAAATATCCTGGAAATTCAGAAAGGTATCTACAATATAGCGCAAGGCTATCCAACCTGGCGCCCGCAGGATATCAGAAAATTAATACAGAATTAAAGACCTTGTTGAATCAGAGATAGTTGGAAGATGTAATAAGACAGAAATTTCTGTACAATTTTTCAGGTGTTTCACGGGCGCCTAGTTAGACAGCCCTGATACATTGAATCTTATTGATAAATTGTTGAAAATGCTTTTTCATCAGGCTAATTTTAGAAAGCAACTCCCTTTTTTGCTAGTATTTTTCTGAATTTCCGCACTACTTGTCTGACTTTATTATGTAAGTATCCTTAAATAGCTGACTACAAAACTATGAAATAAAAATTTTCGAATATTCCACGTATGCTTTTGTTAGCTTGCATACCTAGCTGAGTATCTTCGTATTTTTTGCAACATTAAATGAAATTCAAAAGAAAACTGTAAAAATGAGTAGCCACCAACGTGTTAGTTATGGATTTAGGTGTCAAATTGCAGATACAGCTCCGTGTCAAGTGCTGAATCCTACAGACTTTAATGTAATGTCCAGTTACGTGCCCAACTTAGAGAAATATTTAAGGATTTTTGGATCCATACACAGAAGGTCTAAACAAGATTTTCTAAGAACCACGACGGCCAATGAAGGTCGGTATTTGTCGATTACAGCGACAAGTAACAAGAATGAAAGAGCTTCTTAGCTCCCTCGTGACTTTCATGCGAGTTTCGAGGGTTATTACTTCCAGATGGCTACATGACACAGGGTTGTTTGTAATAAGACCTAATTCTTGCGTACTGCACATTTTTGCGCAGATGAGAACCTGTTTATGCAAGGTGCAGAGATCACCGAGTAATGGCCAGGGATCATTGGGAGACCCTCGTATTGACTAATGAGTCTTGGTTCAGCATAACAACTAATTCTCAACTTACTCTTATCTGAAAAAATCCGAATATCCGTTACCTGCCTTCTAACATCTGAGATATATATTACTATGACAGTTCAAGTTTGATAGTCTGCGTAGGCATGATGCAGGATGGGCCCATCTTTCTCACTGTGTTTGGCAAATGCTCTATGACTAGAGTGAGATGAAGGGATATTTCGTTACGCTATGTTCGCCTTTTCACGGATGCAATTGGGCCTGATATCATTTTTATAGACTACAAAGCGTGTCTAGAAAGAACTCATCGGGTCAAAGAATTTCTGGAAAGTTGAAATATTTGCTTGGTGGATTGGCCAGCCGAATTTCCAGATGTAAACCATATAGAGCATGTCTGGGCCGCTCTGGGGAGGTGAATGTGAACTCGCTTTCCATGTCTCAGAATCTCCAGTGCTTCAAAAGAACGTTGCTGTGGGAGTGAGACTAACTGCGACGGGGATTTATAAACTGCCTGGTTTCGATCAAGTAATGAAGAAAATTCGTGCGGTTTAATCAGTCATAAAAAACGAGTTATAAAACTATTAAATATTTATTTTATCATTCGATGTAATCACTATTGGCTTTATATGTTCCTAGTGAGACAGAAGCTTATAAATGGCCTTTTTGTAAAAATGTTTTTTTAGAGTAGGAACATCGTGTAAAAGTCTTTGTGATTGCGTCTCGGTTTCAGATTTGTTGTTCCTACAGTTAGTTATCCAAGTCTAAAAACAGGTAATAGTCATATGAGGTGACGTATAAGGAGTAATGTGGATGAGGAAAAATTTACCAGGCCAGTGTTTTGATCACATCCCAGGCCGCGTTCACTGTATGATGGCTAGCATATTCGTGAAGGAGAAGAACTCCTCACCTGTTGATCAATGCTGGTTGCTTTTGGAACACGGCAACTGAAACCTTCAACAAGTGTGACGTGTAGACGTCTGCTGTGGTGGTTTTTCTTTCTTTCTATTATTTTATAGTGAATTATACCAACGTCGGTCCACTAAACATACAAGATTATCTTCTTTTGGTGATTACCCAATTTGACGGCCAATGAAACGGAACCAAAAGTCGACCAATGATGTTTTCTAATCCGGCTATCATGTATGATCCAATTTAGGTCACATATCAATATTTGGGTCCAAGAAAAAAGGCTTTGTTGCGGCGTAATTACAAAGACAAGCATATGTTCAATCCTCGGAGCTTGTTTCTGTCGGTTAGAACATGAAGAATCCATATGTTGAGTTTTTATGTCACTCCAATTTTATACAGATTCGATTGGAGGATTTTGTCATATATTCCAAGTTTGTATGAAAGCTCTTGCCAGGTTTGATGAAGATTTCTGTTTGATTTTCTCCGACAGCTGGGCTTTGTCTAGGGGGCTGAATGAGCAATACAGGGCTTATCTTCGAGGCTCTCGTCTTTGAATGAAAATCGGCTGAACAGCATTTAAGCGGTCCGTTTGCAAACCGAAGTTCTTTTAAACTCGGAGCATGTTCCTCTAGCGGCGTCTGCATCTTTATTTAAAAATTTGAACACGTAGAGCAAAATAAGCCTCAAAATTTCTTTACCAACGACAAGTTCTTTTAAACTTACTTCACTTTAAAAGCTTACTTTCATTGCACTTATTCCAAAACTGATACAGAAGCGTGAGTTGCACTAAACAACTCTTGAATTAGTGAGATTTTAAGGAAAAGTGCAGGTATGACAACATCAGAATCGATTTGACACAGCTAAGAAACAAAGCAATTTCTCTCAAAAACAGCATGAACTTTCCTGGTTGTCTGATAATATCAGTTATACAGTCACGTTGTGAGGACTGCAAGTGTAAGAAGTGACCAAATCTCCCCATTAACCTCTTTTTTCAATATTGTAAGCTCGATTTTATATCTTCTGACATTGATAGTTCTTATGTACGATCATGCGTGCGCATTGTAACTGATAGATGTTTATTTTTGTTGCATTTTATTAACTTATGAACATACCTAACGCCGTTAAAATTTGTTTAGTTCTGAAAATAAGCGGTCAAATCTGAAAATTCCCTAAATTTTGAACATAAATGTACATAATTCATAATTTTGGAATAAAAATATATTATAGACCTCCTTTTACTACTGGTACTTCTACTATTAGTACTACTGGTGCTATTGGTTCTTCTGTTTTCTACTAAGTACTGTCAGTATACAGAGAGTTAAAAAAAGTTTGGGTGAGCTCTATTGAATAAAAATTATGCTGAGTTATGAAAAAAATAAAAAATAATAAAATCTTGTGCAGTTTATTATTATGTATTTTGTATTATTATTATTATTATGTATTATTATTATTATTATGTGTTATGTTTATTATTATTATTACTCATAGTTGCAACAAAGCGATTGGTATTTATACTTTCTTCTGCATTTTGTAAGAATTTGTTAAAAGTGTTTTAGAAAGTAATGGATTATTGAAAAATTTCGACTTCCGGTTTTTGATGGATTCACAAGTTTTACGGGTCGGAGATCCAGAAAAACATGTTTTACAAAATGTTTGCCGATAAGATTGTGAGTCTGTGTCTTTGTGACTCTGTCGGTCTGCACGTGACACAAATTTTGTGCATGCTCTATATTCAGAACTAACACAAGAAATTTAATAAAAAATATATTCAATTAATACCTAATATGATAATGGAACTGATTATATTTTAGTGTAAATTATTCAACAGATGGCTCAATTATGCTGCATTATTCATGATTTCCGGAATAGCTCTATCTGAAGAACTATATCATGGATTTTCATTAAACTTAATATTCGTTTAGTCCTTGATATGATTTGATACTGATAGCGTTTTCTCGTAAATTGCTCAACAGGTGGCACAGCTATGCTGCATTTTCACGATATTTGCAATAGCTGTATTTCGAGAAGTGATGACAGAATTTTCATCTGCCTTTAGATTCAGTTAGACGTTGACACAAGTTGTTGTTGATTAGATTTTGGATGTTAATTGCCTAATCGACGGCGCTACTATGCTGGATTTTTTGCGATTTTTGCAATAGCTCTACCTCAAAAACTAATGTGCAGTTTTTAATTCAATTTCAGATTCAGTAAAACCTTTACATAAATTGTTACTTATTATATTCTTGTGTATTGCATTAGTTATATTTTGCTTAATTGTAATTAAATGAAAGAAAAATGGTCTGAGTTCAATTTTATAGATTTTCATTGCGCAAAGTTTTCCTAACTTTAAAAATGCATTAAAAATAAGTGCTCATCAGTTTTCTATTTGCATTTAAATACTTCTTATTTTTAATATTTAAAAAATTAAATGTCTCAATATGAAAATCTCAATAAGAATCGTTGATTGAATCATGAGTTTAAGCGGAATTCGTACAACATTTTTGCATGTTTTATCACCAGGGCTCCCAAATGGTCCGTTAACTGAACACCAATATTTTTTAACAAAAAATTTCGTAGTAGGTTTCTACTGTATTTGTGCTAAAACTAACCTTTGAAAGTGGTTTCTGAGCAATTTGCAAGAAAATCATAAAACGAAAATCTTTCTAAGAAGATATTGATTCGCGGACCATTTGGGAGCCCTGAATTTATCATCCAGTTTTATCTCTTTTTTGTCATATTTCATAAATCTACGTATCGAAACATATGGCTTTTATGCAAGATATTATTGTTCAATCGTAACCACTCAATAAACCACTCAATTTTACATATACTCATATGTGGTTTTCTGTAATAATCTTATTGAATAAAAAAGTTCTAGACACCTCGAATAACGATTAAGTTATTATTTTCATATTTTAAATTGCTGTAACATTTTTCAAATAAATTAAGGAATTGTTTTACAAAAATCATCTAAAAATATAAGACACGTTACTAAAACAGAGCAGCAGTAAAATTATCACTATAATTCAAATATCTACGAAAAATCAGTAAAAAACTTTTTAAATAAAAATTGTACATTTACGTGCCGCAAAAGTCGAAAGAGTAACACATTATTATACTGCAGCTTGTCATTGACAACAATACAAGTTGCTATGAGACAAGCTAAATTAAAGTTAATATGCATTATCAGTTTTCATCAAATAAGTTAGCTTGTCGGCTAAACTGAGTGGTTGTTATTTAATTAAATCTTTCACTTACACATCTGAGTTAATTAACTCGTAATAACAATTTTCACTCAATTGTTACATTATGATTTACTGACAATTAATCAGGTAGTTTTCAAGTAAATTTTTGGCATTGTTAAGTGATACTGAGAAATTATTTTTAGTACAATAATGAAAATAAAGTAATGTATATTCAATGTTGAATGTTAAAAAATACCGAATTCTCAGTTTTCCAGCTCTTTTCACAGAGTTTGCAAAGCATTCTTTGTATAAAAATGCATTAAGTAAAATTATAGTTTGTTTTTAAACTATTATAAAATGAATAACAACTAATAATAATGAAGAGATAAGTAATATTTTACAATAATATTTAATTAATAGTAGGAATAACGTTGAATATTTCTAATGCTCTGCAAATTAATTTAAAAACTTTAATTTAATTTTTGATAAATCCACAAATGTTAATATCTTGCTCTCCAGTAAAAACACTGCTTTAAAATTTTTGTCATTGTGATAAAATTCTATGATTGTATATTAGCTATTTCAAATTCAATTAACTTCAAATAATTATTATTGTGTTTTTATAACGACTTAGGAATCTAATGTTTAAATACGACCTAAACATGAAAAGTATTTATATCTTAGAATGGGAATTTCAAATTTCTTACAGAAAAAAATTATAACACTATAAAAAAAAAACACTACTCTTGCTAGAATAGCATAAACTATATTGCAGCTTGTGGGTGTTCTTTATTTTTTGTGTATTTTTTTCGGATCAATAATCTGTTAAAATTAAGAATTACACTAGTTTACAAAATTAAACTTTTTGTCTGTTGCCGCGAATTTTGTGGTTGATAATGTTCACTTATTGCTTGTTTTTGTCAAATCTAACCGAAAATTTTTTTGAGCAGCTCGAATTACTTTGTTTTTGATTTTTATCTTTTAAGCATACGTATTAATCGTTATCAGGCGTATTTTAGTGTGTTAAGATTAGTTTCTCAAGTTTTTGTGTTATGAGTAGTTCAAGGAGACGTTCTTTAAACAATCCAGATCATTTTTGCTATATATGCGGCGAATATGTGTTTAACAATTGCAGAAAAGTTATATAAGAGTTGGTGAAAAATCCCTATTTTGAGTTTTTTGGGATGCCCTTAGATAAAAATGAGAAGTCTTGGTCTCCCAATTGTGTTTGCAAACCGTGTGTGGAATATGTAAGATTATGGAAAATTGGTAAAAGAAGTGCCTTTAAATTTGGAACACCAACTACCGTAATTTCGGGTGTATAAGCCGCAGATCAAACAATTCTTTTTCGACCCAGAATTTTTTAAGAAGCAAAAATAGCTAGTTAGATCGCCGTAAATATTTGTCTTCAATCACTAAATAAGATTTCTGGGTCCAAAAAGAATTGTTTGATCCGCGGCTTATACACCCGAAATTACGGTATTTGGCGAGAACCATCTCGTAGATTATTATTTTCGTAGCATGAACATAAACGGTTTAAACTCTAAAAATCGAGCTAAATTGCGGTACACAAGTACTAGTTGTGTTCAACATCGTTTACCTGACTCTTCAGAGTCTAAAAATATATCTGAACCATTAGAACAAGACATTGAAGGACCAATCTCATGACAAAATGTTGAGGATTTTCAAGGTATGTCAAATGAGCCAAAATGCTTTTCCCAAAATGAATTAGATGATCTTGTAAGAGATTTAAATCTTTCTAAACAAGCTTCAGAATCGTTAGCATCAAGACTAAAAGAAAAAAAAATTGCTTTCCTCGGATATAAAAATAAGTTTTTCGGAAATAAAAAATCTGACAATTATCTTGAACTTGTACAAGACTTTCTGCTCCAATTAAAAAATATGGGGTGCAATATGAGCATAAAACTTCATTTCCTCAGAAGACACCTGGATAGGTTTCCGGAAAATTCAGTAGATATGAGCGAATAGCAGGGAGAGCGTATGATTCACGAATTACGCGTCATAGAAGACTTCTATCAGGGCTTCTGGGATAAGAATGTGATGTCTGACTGTCGTTGGTCTCTGATACATCATTTTCTAAAGTCGACACATTGGACAAGAGCTTTAAAACGAAGTTTTTTGGAACTCAATGATTAATTATTTTTTTTAGTAAAGTTTTACTTAGTAAATACATGTTTTTTCTGTTTAATGCCTACATAGCTGAAACTCAGAAACTAGAGCTGATTAAAATATTCTAATTATATTTTTGAAAAAAGCATATCATATGTAGTCAGCAACAACTAAAATTTTTTCGGCAACAGATGTACTATAAACTAGTGTTATTGTTTGGAAATAGTGCTGGAGAAGATGATCACAAATGTATGTATGTGGTAACCCTAAATTAATACATTTTATAAAACTAATTAAAGTGGGTGTACACGTTTCAAAAGATTGTTCCACCCCAATTACTTCAGAATTAGTTAAGCTACATTCCTGACGTATGTCCAGGCATCGTAATGTGTCTTTAAGCTAGACGATAAGACCCCTTAAAGTATCACATATCGGCAAATAACGAAATCAGTGTTTATATCTTGGAAACAGTACCAGATGCTAGAAAAAAACAGTTGGAAATTACACGTGAAGCGTAGCAAATTAAGTGCGTTCGTACGATAACGAAGTTTCAAAAATATCACTCTCATATATCAATTTCATAAAATTGTAAATAGTTAATTACAATTAAAATGCGCACCAAACAATGTTCTGCCTATTCCATTATGTAATGGAATACTTTTGTGTGGACTTGTAAATCAATGAAAAATGTTCTTTGCACCACAGATTATGCAAAATATATATTATGTTATGTACTTTATAGATGAATATCAATTTTATTGTGTTCGAATAAGTGTAACACCATTAAAATGCATTTGAAACATTTTCCCCCTTTGACCGTAACGTAACGGAATACTTTTGATTGTCCTGTAATTGAATTATGCATCCGATTTTGATTAAATTTTCAATAACTCGACAAAATTATGTAATAATTATGTTTTTTCAATTTCAAACGGTTAAAATGCATTTGAAACTTTTTTCTTCATTGACCGTAATGTAATGGAATACTTTTGATTGTCCCTGTAATTGATCTATGCATCCGATTTTCATAAAATTTGAAATGACTCGACAAAATTATGTAATAATTATATATTTTAAATTTCGAATGATTCAGTTGGGTAGTTTTTGCGTTATTATTAGCGGACGGACGGACTGAACGACAACTATAAGTGCCACGTATTTACATAATTACGAACGCTCCTAAAAATCAAATATGAGTTTTCGAGTACTCTTCGTTTAGTACAAAATTATGTCTTATTAGAATTTATGTACTTATTAAAAGTCCTTAAAAGGGACATTTTTATATCAAAAAACCAGCTTAGTTGCATGCAGATGTGTGTCAGACACACATTTTCTAATAAAACTAACGCATGCAAGAAAAGTATACTTTATTTTTACATTTAAGTTAAATTTAGTGTACTCAATGGGCCCACCCATAGGAACATATGCAGAATGCCTGATAGATGCCACAGAATGCATGATCCATTGATGTAGATGGCATATGTTTATCATACTCATCTTCCTTTACTAAAATCGACAAAACGGTATGTCAAATCAATGTGTGAGAAATTCAAGGGCAAGTAGAGCGGGCTTAAATAAGCAGATTTCATATAGAAATGATAGTTCGAAATGCTGAGTTGAGGCTGTTGTTGGCGATGTTGATTGTGGCACTGTCTTGAATCGTCATTTACCGCATGTATTTCGAGCTACATGCAGCGTTACACCAATATGGAGTTCACCTACATGCATTTCAAGTGTAGGGCTATGAAAGGAAATGGCTCACATACAACAGTCAAGGACTACTGTGCGTAATACTGCTTCTTCCATTGGAATTCTGTGATATCTTACAGTGCCCTTATAATTTCTGGAAGCGTGAAACGATCCACTCCCGCACAACTTCTAGTGAGGAAGATCAATTGTTCGGGGATACGGCAGCAGTCTTCGTCGCAGCAGGAATCGTTCCATGTAAATCCTTTGAGCAGCCAATTCATTCCCTTGCAAAACCCCATACATAAAATGTATGTGTGCAATCTCCGCATTGATGTATAATGCATTTTGCTCCACCATACAAGCCAGCAAAGAGCATTCATCGACCGCTCTCAAGAGCGTCATTTACTGCCTCAACGCTGCATTTCCGTACTTTCATTTTTATACGAAATCTGCTTATTTAGCCACCCTCTTCTTGCCTTTATATTTAGAAATAATTATCCATACTTCTCAGACATTTCTTCATACAATGATTTATGATTTTTTGTTATCTTCTTTGTTTCCAATGTAAATAGTTTTCATTTATATTGATTAATTATTATTTTTATTACTGTTATTTTTTCATAATACTTATTACTCTATTTGTGCATTTGTTACTAATATTTAGTATTTATTATAAATTGTCGTGTTTTGAACCAAGCAGCGATGTTCAGAAGCTTACTCTTTTATTTATTTTATGTGTGTGTGGGTGTGTATCAATGTCCCCATTTACGTTGCGAAAATACATATTGTGAAATTTTGAAAATTTTACAAAAATCAAAGCTGATTAGAAAATATACTTTTAAGTCAGTTATTTTCGAATTCCCCAATTGACGGTGTAGACACAAAGCCTTGAGTTTGCACGTCTTGCCAACCTGTGTGTGTGTACATGTGTGTGAATAAAGTATAAATTTAAATATAGTATAATAAAGCAAAAAGAATATATATATATTGTAAAACTGCTGCCAAAAGGATGGACTATCAAAAGTGTTTCGATTATCCGTAGGAAAACACTCCATCAGGCTTACAGCTTGGAGCTACGGTTTGGATTTCCTTTTACTTCCCTTCTCACGTATAGTTTTGAAAAAGCCTGTATAAGTAACCCAACCAAATAAAGAAACAGACTGCAACGTTTAGAGGTCTGCCCGGGCCGAAATTTCCAGGCCCGGGCCCGGCCCGGCCCGAAGGAAGAAATATTGGCCCGACCCGAACGAAAAAAATAATGGCCCGACCCGGCCCGGCCCGAAAGTTAAAATTTCGGCCCGAGCTCGTCCCGGTCCGGAAAAAAGTTTAAAATTCGGCCCGAACCCGGCCCGGCTCGAGTGAATTTCTGCAGAACATTGATCTTTAATCTTATGGAAGAGTTCTGACCAAAAAAAATTATATTTGTCTTTTTTTTTTCCATGTTTATAATCTTCATTTATGCAGAAGTGCCGTAGGCTGCGATATTTATGCTTTTAAATGAATCTTTGTTTGTTGTATGTAAATGTTTCAGTTATCACTAGTATTATTAATCCATATTCCCTGTAATGGAGACAAAAAATCGAAAAAGCGGTATATGGTAAAATTTCCAAAGACGAAATCGCTTTGGAACGAAAAAAAAAATACATTCCCTTCTTAACAGATGTAAATGTTTAATATATTTTTTTCTCCCGTATTGTTGTATTCATTTTGCATGGATGAACATTTTAAAAGAAACTGTCAGTTTTCAGTTTAAAAAAAAATTCCGTCATAATCATGTTTTTTGTGTGTGTGTGTGTGTGCGTGTGTGTGTTAAACGCCTATTAATCTACGATTCTTTAAAAGGAATAAATTCTAATGTTTAATTGTAGAATAATGACAGCTTAAAAGTACATGCTTTTTTTGCAGAAATTTTTGGACAAAGCCAAATATTACTGATTTATAAAAAGTCGAGAAAAGGATTTTCATATAGGAAGATTCAATTGGAACAGATTATTTTTGTCTATGAAAACTAGGAAGAATGGAGTCAGTCTCGGCTTCGTACGGAAAAAAAAGTTAGGCCCGGCCCGATACTCCAGCAAAAAAATTAAGGCCCGAGCCCAGCCCGGCCCGAAAGGATTAGTGACTAGGCCCGACCCGGCCCGGCCTGAGTCTTCAGAAGTAAGGCCCGAGGCCGGCCCGGCCCGAATGCCATTATGGGAAATCGGCCCGAGCCCGGCCCGTGCAGACCTCTAGCAACGTTTCAACCACCTCTTTTCTGTCACGTGATTTTGATAGGTTTGCTTAGAATGGCAATACGATTTCCCTGTGATAAATGTAGGCAGAACCGCAGCCGAGATCTATAGAATGCCGCAGCCTGCCTCTTTGATTGACTACTATATATATGTATAATAAGTTACTTTAACATTTTTTATAATTATAGAAGACCTTATTATTTATCATTTTTATGAAAGTAGGCTTATTAACAGAAAATTCTCTTTATGGATATTTAATTTAATTTTCCTTTTTTTCAGTTTTCTACAACTAACGACTACATTCTACATTTTATTTCGATTGTGTCGGGTTTATTTTTCAGAGATAATAGATAAATACATAAAATTTAATCCATAGCGTCTTATAAATTATCTTCATAGATGCCACCAAGCATATTAATTCTTGACTGGCATTTTACAAATAAGTATTTAAAAAATTAAAAGACTTGCACATGTGAAAAAGATCTGTAAAAGAACTTGAAAGAGTTTTAATTAAACAGATAAAATAGCGATAAGGAATAATGATAAAAGCGAATCATTCGTATAAAAGATAAAAGCCCATAAAATGTCTACGCGAAATGAGTCGCTGAAATTGAATAAATTTTCTAAGAAAAATTATATTAGGCTCGGATTTGTTTAAAATGAGTCTGAAATCATTATGAAAAGATACCATTAAAAAGTTACAAGATCATCATTAAAAGATGACGCGAAATAGTCTATTAACACTAGGACTAGTCTATTAACACGCCCGGAAGGAGTCGATTCGACTCCAACCATATGATTCAATTTCAATTTGAACCAGAAATTTTTTCTTGAAATAATTTATATTTGATCCACGCAGATTTATCTTAAATAAATCAATGAAATAATTCTGAGTAAAACTTCTGGTTAGAAATATTATTATCAAACTTGAGTAAAATTTCCGGGCGTTCTAGTGTTAACCCATTAGTGCCTGGCGTCCCAAATTTGGGACAGTTTAAAAAAAAAATCAAGTAAGTGCGTTTCACACCAGTAAAAAGGAGTATAAATAAATATTTTCTTCCTCGAGACAATGGCCTCGATAAATTAAGATAAAAGTTATTCTTGCTTTAAAAGTGGTGGGAAAATGCAAAATTTTAATTTTAACGAAGAAAATAATTCAGGCACTAATGGGTTAAAGACCTGCAAAAATAAAATTAAAAGAGTAAAGGAAAGGTGCAAAAAATTTCTGAAAACACAAATTATCAAATTATAATTATCGTTGATGAATTATTTTTTTATAACGCATCTCATAGTAGTTAAATTATAAATTTTTGTTCATAATCAAATAAAGATATCTCGGCAATTACAAACAAAAATGAAACCAAACCAGAGCTACCGAAAACCATTTTAATAATATCTTCGGGTGCTATGAGCAATATTATATCTGTTTTTTTTTTCAAAGAGGAATTAAAATTCAGGAAAATTATTATTTAAAACATTTTGAAATTTCTCACAAAACTTATATTTATAAAAGACTTATTCAAATTTCTGCGTGATTGAGTTGCAAACAAAGGGACGAATGTTCAGCAATGTCGAATTTTAACAACATGAGTTCCTTCCTTTCAAAATTTAGAGAGGAAATCTGTGGCTGAGATGATTTTAGGGGTAGAGAACAAATTTCATTCTTATAGAAATTGTGTAAAATTTCACTTTTCAATGACTTTTACTTAATTTTCTCTTGAAGAAAGAAAATTTTACATTTTGTACTAGAAAATTAGTACTAGTGATAAATAATAACTCATGATACATTGGAAAATATACCCAATATGGCTGTTTCTTTATTTAATTTACATCGCCTATTATATAATATTTTATTTTTCAGGGGTAGCGATCAGCTGAATATCTTAATTCGATGTTGGCAACACCGGTTTCAAAAAGAATTAACATACGCTTAACAAAAAAAAAAAGAAAAAAAAAGCCATTTTTTAAACCTCCTCGTTTGCTGCAGATAGAAAAACAATGTATTTTATAAAGTACTTTAAAATTCAATTATTCATTACTTAAAATAAAAAGAAAATTTCACATTTATCAAATATATTAAAACTTTTGTATGTGTTAATATTTAAATATAACATATTATCGTCAATAATTGGCATGGCGTGTCTGAAAGTCTAAGAACTCTTAAATTAACTTGATTAACAATATAAAATATGTTTATGTACTAAAAATTAGTTTGATTTGGTTTTACACAATTTTTTGTGCATTCTTACAGTTTGAAATAGATAAACAGTTTCTGTTAACGGTAATCTGAAATATATTTTTGAATTACTTTACACAAATGTTATAAAAATGTATTGTAACATTCAATTCATTTTTTACACTTGTAAAAAAATGGTCATTGTGTTACATCGTTAAAACCTAAAATTTAGGTGAAACTTTTTCTATCTTTCGATATAACCTCGTAACACTGAGTTCATGTTAAATTTTTCTGCGGTTACTACTTCTTCTGTTGAATTTGTCTACCGTTACTTAATTATTTTAATTTATTTACGTTAATCGGATATCTTGAGAATCAAATGTTTTCGAGTTCCTAACAGAAATGTAAGGGCCTACAAGAATTTTTAATAAATGGTATTCTTTTTTAATTCAGAATGAGTCTATCATTAGTGTAGGCTTACATTAGCGTCGTGGAGCGTTCGTTAAGTGTTGGCGGAGCTTAACACCATCGCCTTAATCACGAAATATTGTTCCGAAATAAAATTCTAATACCGAAACTATCTAACTGAAAACTTATGCATAAATATTTTCTTATGGTTCACTTTAAATTGTAATTCAAGCTCATTAATTCACAACATTTACTCAATTATGTTATTTTAATGTACTTATCCATGCTATACATGCACTGTAAATTAATAGAATATATACCTAGCATAACTTAGTTTGCACATCCAACTGTTCAGAATTTTGTAAATTGATTGACTTGAGCAGCCACGTCATTTAAAATGTCATTTATCGTGTCATATTATGTGTCTGATTGCTTCTATACCGATTCTAGATAATGATAAATTTGTGGCGTGTTACCACAAGTAATTCAAAGCTTTGATAATGAGTCTTGTGTTGTAATAAACTTTGACAGCTGCTTAATATACATGTTTTATTGAACTTAGAATTCGGATTTTAAATATAGTGTAAGTAGGGATTTTATATTTTTCAAAATGGTTTATATATTAGGAATTTTAATTATAGTATTATGATTAAATGTAATGCACTTTTGGAGTTAAGCAACAAATGCGAAATTAAAATTTTAAACAATTAAAAAATACTGACTAATGATTACAATTGTCTACTATGCAGATATAAACAATGTTTTATGTTTATGTTATGTTTTTTCTAAAAATGTTCCAGAAAAAATGTTTGAAAATATTCTTAAAAATTAATATTCTTAAAATATTTTGGAAGTAATTGATATACATAGCGAGGTTAAAATACCGAGAACCACAATTTTGAATAATATTATTCATAATATTTACCTTGTTTCATTCAGATTTTTGAAGTTAAAGTACTTTTTTCTAACTTAAAAAAGGATAAAAGGTGAATTATTAACACTTTGATAATATATGATTGTGGTTTGTGAATAAAGTGTTTCCGTTAAAAAGAATTTTGTTGAATAGAAAAACTGTTCTGGGCGTAGAAGAGGCTTAAAACATTTAAATTAATCAATTCCATCAAAATAGAGATTATTTGTAAAAGAAGTAATTAAATTCACATCAGAGTAATAATCATTCTATTTGTTTGCCATTAAAAAAAAAACAGCACGCCGCAAAAATCGGCGCTTGACCTTAACCCTTTGACGGTTAAAGCACTTCTATTCATAAAATACTAAAATGATTGAATGACACCGGAATTTAAAAACAAATTTATTTCATAATATATAAATATTATTTTTACGTTCTTTGTAAAATTAAAATTTTCATTTAAAAATTCCGGTGTCAGTATGGCATTTCGCAATTCAAATTAAGTGGTATTCTGGGCGCGTATACGCGCTTATAACCACGAAAGGGTTAAATGAAGTGTCTAACACATGTAACTTGAAACTGGTGTGTATTAATATGAAGAGATAAAAACGTCTTAAACACACTATAAAAATGCTTGAATTAACTAGGTCTTCGTGAGTCGTGAGGCTGCTATTATAGTAGACGCACATCTTTCTTTTATGCGCCTGATGAAGAAAGACTCGAATTCCTAGCGAATCCATGTATTACGGTGGGTTTAAGAAGTTTTGATCTCTTCATGTTAAGCGTTATCTGATTCAATTAGTCCTCCAAATTCGTCCAGGATAGCTCAGTTGGTAGAGCATTGGCGGCTTCAACAAAGATATCCCTGGTTTAAATCCTGGCCCTGACATTTTTCCCCCATTTGAAAATCTACAATTATTATTATTAGATTGTCCCTTTCTTCGTTTTCTTTCGTTCTTTTGCAAAACCTAAACCATGGAAATTTCGATAAAGGTAATAGTTTATTGAAGTACGCTTGTGTCAATCTGTTAAATATACCTTGTTCTATGTTTTCGGAAGTCTAATAACATATCCTTTCTAAAAAAATTTTAATTAATGTAAAAATATATTATGTCATTCAAAAAGTTTTTTTTATTAATTGAATTTTTGAGAAAAAGAAACGAATAGTAGTCGGACGGATCAATATCCGGAGAGTAAAAAGGATAGGTCAGAATGTCTCATTCGAGTGCAAGGAGTTTGTTTCTGACAGTCAAAGATACATGTGAAATGGTGTCGTCATAATGGAAGATAATACCTCGTTTATTTGCTATTTAGTGGTGCTTCATGGCCATTGCTACATTCAGTTCGTCTAGTTGTCAGTAGTAATTGTCTTAATTGATGGTCTGGTTGGGCGGAAGTCACTCGTAGGAGACCAAAACTTTCTTTTGTAAGAGCGCGGCTTTAGCACCAGAAATTGAGAAATTATCTCGACTGGATCAGGATTCTTTGAGTTCCTGGTTGTTATAAAGTATCCAACTTTCGTTCACGGGGACCATTTTTTTTCAAAAAAGGATCTTTTTGGTGTTGAAAATGTGATCTACATAGATGCTCGCCAACAGGTCATGGGGAGGTCAGCCGCTAGCATGGAATTCTTTTAAGTGTCCATGCAAAGGAAACGTAAAAGAAAATCATTTAATTTTTCATATCAAAATTCTCACACATCTCTTCGAAAATCTAATATAACTTTGAACGAAAATATGCAATATCCCCGGAATTATTATTCGTGGTTCCAAAAAGAATTATTTAACTGTATAAAACTCGGAAACCAATTTATTTAAGAAATTTAAAGAAGAATTTATTTAAAAAGTTTATTTTACTGCTACTAATTTTCGAAAAGATTTCCAAGTAATTTTACAGTGTATTAATTAGCTTTATCGAACTGGAATATTGGATTTTAGGATGATATCAATTCTCAATTAAGCATCTTCATTATCAACAAACATTTATTTGAGAAACATGATTAATTTACAGCATTAATATTAACAATAAAATAAACATAACATTATTACTAATTGAATTGCCAGCTAAAAATGTGTAACTGAGAATCATTAGCATTATAAAACCAAATATCTCATTTTGAGAGAACTGGTTAATGCGTTATGAAACCTAAACGGAAACGTTTCCGAAAATCGATAGCAGCAAAAAAAATTTTTTATAAATGTTTCTTGGTTGTTTAATAAATCTCTAAGAAATGCTTTTTTAAGAGATTTAAAGAAGAATTTATTTTTAAAAAGTTTATTTTTCTGCTACTAACTGCCGAAAAGATTTCCACGTAATTTTTATAGTGTATTAATTAGTTTTATCGAACTGGAATATTGAATTCGAGGATGCCATCAATTCCCATTTAAACATTTTCATTTTTAACGAACATGTTATTTCACAAACACGATAAATTTACAACATTAATAGTAATAATAAAATAAGAATTACAATGTTACTAATTCGATTATTAACCCATTGATGACCAAATTATTTTCTTCATTAAAAATGAAATTTGGGGTTTCCCACCACTTTTAAAAGACGAAAAACTTTTATCTTAATTTATTGAGAAATTTGTCTCGTGAAAAATAGTGCTCATTTATCTTTCTATTTACTGGTGTTAAAAGTGCTTTATTGCCTTTCTTATAATCGTCCCTAAAAAGGGACGCTAGGCACTAATGGGTTAACTAAAAAAGGTGTAATTAAAAATCATTAGCATCTTAAATCAAATATTCCGGTTTGTGAGAACTAGTTAATGCTCTATGAAAACTAATCGGAAAATTGATAGCAACGAAAAAACAATTTTCTTTTAAATGCTTCCTTAAATTTCGGAAATATATTGATTTCTAAAGATAAAGAATAGTTTTCCGAATCGTGGATAAGGCAGAAGAATTTATTATACATATTTGTGCATGATTTTATTACATTTTCATAGATTAAAAACACCTGTCTTTCTTTTTAATTGTACGGCTGATTGAAATTCCTTACAATATCCTAAATATTTTTTTTATTATTAACAAAATATCCGCTTTCGGACAGGAGTGATACACACTGTATACTTTTTCCTTGAATATATTGATTATGACCCTGTTTTCCCATGCAAAATGTATTTGTTTCAGAGTACTCAATACCACTTCTTAAGGTATATTCATTTTTTTGTATCAAGCTGTGCAATTTATTTTATGTGGAATTCGAATCCTTTTACAATACATTTAAAAGATTTTTGTAACACTTTTCGTACGTTACAAGTTTACCCGTGTACTAGTTTAAATATTACATGTAAACTATCATTTCATCATATTACAATGCCTTATTCAAATGTCGTTTGGAAGCATTTAGTTAGCACGTACTGTGGAAAAATGGAGAGACGCAATGAACATTTTCAAAAGGAGTATTCATTGAAACTTTTCAAGAGTCGGAGGTAATTAACCTCTTCTTTTTTCGTTCATTGTTTTGAATTGTTTGCGTCAAGTAAACTCCATTTAGATAAAACTGGAAATGGGAATTAAAATCCTTATTATGTTTCTACTTGACTCTTAATTTCAAACACTGTAACAACTGTAAGTTAAAACCACCAAATATTTGTGATTAATTTGTGATTTAAAATATTTTGTACGGTTTCTCACCATAATTTTTTACCTTATTTTTATAAGTTACACTAATTATTGCATATACTATTGTCTGCATTTTTCGGGAAAATTAGATTTTAGATACTAAAAATTACTTTTTTGAAAAAAAAAAAATCCAAATTGAGAAGACTTGATAATACCAATATGGAGAATGTTATAAATATTCTAAATAATACTTAGAAAATGTATGTAATCAAAAATATTAATATACTATTTTATTTTATATGATATTTAGGTCATTGTCACGAATTATTATAGATTATACAAAAACATTCTTGAATATAATACATGTTTACCGCATGAAAATTACCTTGTAAGCCGAAATCACTTGATTCATTATTATATCAAAACCATGTCAACATATTAGAATATTTTACTCAAAATATCGTTTCGAAACATTTAGTTTGCATGTGCCGTGTAAAAATGGATGATATACCATTCAAGGATACTTCTAGAACAAGCATTTATTGTAGATTTCAAGGGTAGAAAATAATTATTTTTTTCTTCTATTATTGTGCTAGATTGTTTGTATGAAGTAAATCGATTTTGATAACCCTTAAAATGACAACCAAAATATTTTACATGTTCTTAAGAGCATTTTAATGTGAATGAAGTTCTGCAGAGTAATTAATTTCTTATATTATTTATGCATATTTGTAAAATAAATCTACTATAGTGTTCATCAAACCAGGACTCCCATTCTTCACACTTTTTTACAACATAAATTTAGCAGTGGGACTTATTTATTCGTCGAAATCGTCAAATAAATATGGGAATAAATTCGATTAAATTTTGGTGATTTTAGGAAAGCGTAAAAGTTGATAGCTATGGATTAAATCAAGGTTCGCACACTCCTTGGGATTTCCAAGGACTCTATGGCACTACTATTAAAAGTAAGAAAATTTACATTTAATTTTTAAACCACAACATTCGTAATCCCAACCTTTATTCGCAGATTTTACGATATTTTTCTGCAGTGAAACACTTCGAAAAGATTCTAGCAGTAGAAGTGTGCGAACCCTGTTAAATACTTTTTGTGATAGTTCTGGATTTCATAATTTTAAATATAAGAGTACAATAATTAAAAAAAGTATTTATATTAAAATTATATAATGAATGCAATAATATATACTACACCGTAAGAAATTCAGAAATATTTCTTAATATCATAATCATTTTTAAAAAGTTAATCTAAACTCGTATTTAAATACAATTATTCCCCCCCTTTACGTCTGGAAATCATCTGTCAAACGGCGAAGTAGGAAAATTCTAAAGCAAACCTTTTTCTAAGTTTAATAGAACTTTTCTAAAAAAGACCAGTTTTTGCCTGTAATTTAACCCTTTGAAGGACAAAGCACTTCTGCTCATGAAATGCTGAAATGATCGATTGACACTAGAATTTCAAAACAAACTTATTTCAGAGTAGATAAACGCTCTCTTTACGTACTACATAAAATTTAAATTTTCATTTAAAAATTCTGGTTTCAATGTGGCATTTCGCAATTAAAATTAAGTGGAAATATATTTTATCCCACCGCCCTTCTATTGGTTAAAAATCAAACGTTTCTCTTAATTTTGAAAATCGATTACTTTTATCCTAAACACTTTTTAAGACCAATAAAAGGCTGCCAGGATTGTGTGTAAACTTTCTGGAAAGATTCTGCTGAATCTATACACAATTCAGCATTTATAAAATTGCACAGGATATAAAATTATTTTAAATAGTTATACTAATATATTTAAAAATAAGCTTCTTCTCTCTATAAAAAAGGAATTTGACTTTGGTTTAATTAATGATATTTAGAGTGTGTTTATAAATGAAACTAAATATTTAAATTGCACCTTTGAAATTTTTTTTTAATATCATTTATTTATTATTTGGATTTCTGTAGCTGTATATTAAAATGTATGTCCAGTTTAACCCTATTAAATTATCTCTATCGCTAGTATATGTACTTGTACAGTCTTGTCGGAAAAAAGGAACTGACCCTGAAGATCACTGCTATTTTATCACACAATCCTTGCAGTGAATAATGGGTACTATTGACGAAAAACTGAATTTATGACTCATTTATGAATATAAATACAATTATTTAAATACAAGGCTTTTTCAAAAAATTCATGGAATATTTTTGTAACTCTTTAACACCAAAATAAAATTAACTTATTTTTTACCACTACATTTTTTGCTACCGTAATTCATAACAGACAGTAAGACAACGGTGTAACTGAATTTACGATTCTGTGGTGATCATTTAGCGCGATGGCGAAGTTCGGGTGAAGAGCTAATATCGAGTTCATGTGTAAATTGGAGAAATCCACTTCAAAGACTTTGTTTGATTTACAAACGATAAGACAAATGAATGCACTAATCATGACGATTCCTGGTTCTTCCCCAAGATTGAAATGGGTCTGAAAGATAACCGTTTTGACACTGTAAAGAACATCTCAACGAACGCGACGGATGAATTTGGGAAGACTAGAACAACAGGACTTTGATCGTTTTTTTCATCAATTGTGGAAGCTTGTGTGTTCTGAAGGAACCTACGTTGAATTTGATTAAGTAAATGTGTACCTATATTGCGGTAATAAAGTGTTGAGCGAAATTCCGGAAACTTTTTGAATTTCGTAGAGTTTATCTACATACTGAAAATTGTACCTCGAATGTTAACACCAACTTTAAGATCCATATTGGAAAGATTCTTTACACATTTCATACTTAGCGCCAAAAAATAATGGTGTATGCTGAGACAATCAATTATTATATTAAAATCATGATGCAATGACTTATTAAAATGTCATTTCAAAACATTTATTTTTCATATGTTGTGGAAAATAGAAGAAATACAATAAGTAATAGTGTCAGAATAAGCATATGTTGAAGCTTTTCAAGAATCTGAGATAATTAACCTCTGTTTTATTCATTGTGTTTAATTGTTTGCATCAAGTAAACTGATTTAGGTAACCTTAGAAACAGTAATTCAAATACTGCCTAAGCTCTTAACAGAATCTTAATCTGAAGAAAGTTCAGCAGAGTAATTAAATTCTTACATAACTAGGGCATTATTGAATTGTAACATTTATTCTTGCTCATGTATATTAAAGCACTTTTGTAATATGGCTTTAGATTTTATATTTATTTAAAATAATATTTAATGAATTTTTAAAATTATTTATATTAAAATTATATAATAAATACATAAAATTTGCCCGTATGTCATACGGACAAAGTGTTTTTTCCAATCATAATTTGCCCGTTCCACGTACGGGCATTCCAATTATAATTTGTTATTCTTAGCAGTAAATTTGTATTTCAAATTTTGCATTATTTAATCCGAGCCTTTTTCTTATTCAATTAGGTAAAAAATTCTGTTTTGAAAAACCAGTGACAAAATTAAAAAATTCTGTTAAAGACTTGAACAAAATAGGTATTACTTGAAAGATTTTTTCGAAAATATTGATCAGTTACTTGGTTAACCCATTGAAAGTTGGTGCTCACACGGCATGACAACAAAATTTTCATTTCAAAACTGACAAGCTACACCAAGAATATTTTAATAAAATTTTCCTTTTGTAATGAAAGTGTAGAAAAGCAGGTTCTATATTCTACTTAAAAAATAATTTCTAAATTCTACTGTCGGTTACTTTTTTTTTCATTTTACGAATGGAATTCTTCGGCCACTGAAAGGGTTAATGTGAACTACATAGCAAAAAAAAGCAGAAAATTTTCTTTTATACTCATTACAAGTTTAATTCCAATTTTCAATTTCTAATGCTATTCTCAATATCAAAATCTAGTTACATCAAAATTCTAATTCTTTTTAATTAAAAACTGAAGAAATATAAATTTCTATACGATTCTATGATCCTGTAAATTTTATTTAATAATCCACTTCCATGCTATAACAGGCAATAAATTTAATAGAGAAAAGGAACGGAGTTAATTTAACCCATCGTTGATTCGTGTGCCACATCCGGCACATACCTAAAAACATTATAATTCTCATTATGTATCTTTAATTTGGCCATTATAATCACTGTAATTAATCAAGAAAAGTCCAAAGAATAAAATAACACTTATTTTGTCCATGTCAGATGGTTGCATTTATCTAAAAATTTCAATTTGTCCTTCGAAAAAAAAATTCGATCAAGCTATTAAAGCAAAATTAACATTTATTATTTTTACTGGATACCTAAAAATATTGATATAAAGAAAGTTGCAGTGTTAAACAGATAAAATTAATTAATTTACCGTAATTTCGGGTGTATAAGCCGCAGTTCAAACAATTCTTTTTGGACCCAGAAATCTTATTTAGTGATTGAAGAAAAATATTTACGGCGATCTGACTAGTTATATTTGTTTTTAAAAAAATTCTGGGTCGAAAAAGAATTGTTTGAGCTGCGGCTTATACACCCGAAATTACGGTAAGTCCATTTAATTGCAAAATATAGTAAAGCAATATTTAAAAACCCTACCTGTGTATATAGAGTACACGCCATAAAATATTAAAATTTAGCTAAAAATTTGAAATTTAATTTTTACACTATTTTTACTATTATTATACGATGTATAGATATCAGATATTATTTTTCACAAAAATAAAAAAAAAACGTGCAGTGAAAGGTTAAGGAAAATTGGACCAATATACATCATTTTGCATTTGCACATCCAGCATTCTGTCCCGACGTAGCTCCGGCGATTGACATTTCTTTCTATACCTAAGATCTTTTTAGGTGGCCAGATTCTTGACAGTGGTAAAGAAATAAAGTCGTAGTTCAGAAGTGACTGAACAGATTTATGATCAGTTTCTTTGACAAAGAAATACAACACAGGGTTGTTTATCTTCAGAGAATTTCTAGACCAGAAAATTATTTGGCACCAGTACTTTCTTAAGAGAATCTCTGTTTAAGTAAGGCGAAAATTCGTGCATTTAGTCTATTTGTATTTTTCTTTTAAAAAATACGGATATTTTGACTGAAAATTTCCCTAAAGCGTGGCAACTATGTAATAGCTGTTGTCACGATACGATGAATGTTTTAAAAAACGACGACTTATCGAATTTTTAAGGAACTTTGAAGAGAGACTAATAGATGCTAACTTTATTAATGTACAATTGCACATTGATCATTTAAGCTGATTTAAAACAAGCATAAGGTTCCTAGATGGTCTTAACTTTTTAATATCACGATTTCCAAAAATAATTTCGCTATATTTTGAATGAACTTTAAACAGAGACTAACAGATGTTATCTTCAATAAAATACAATTGCACATTTATCATTTTAGACTGAATTAAAACACACATAGAGTACCTAGAGGTGCATAATTTTCAATATCAGAATTTCCGAAAAGTAATATTAATCTTACTTAATCTCCGAATTTATCGCTTTAAATGGGTCGAACATTAGGAAACTAAACAACTGTTAGGAAATAGTATTATTCAAAAATAAGTAGCCAGAAAAAAGGATTAAAAACGAAAGCATTACATTAAATCCATTATTTTATGAAGCTTTTTCCAAAAATTTTCCTGTGAAATGTTTAAAAAGAATAAATTAGCGAAAACAGATGTGAAAAACTATTTACTAAGCAAAGAAAATATTTTACATAAATATTTTCTGTAAATAATATTTCCGTTAAGATGAAAATGAACATGAAATAGCATGCTTGAAAAAGTATTTTCCATTTTACAACTTCAAAATATTTTATTAACTTAATTTTCTAAAATGCTCAAAGATTTAGTTGCTTCAGTCTAAAACAAACTGATAAGACTTTTGTTATTTCATGAAAAACCCGTTCGTATGCCGCTCATGGAATAACAGCGAGCGTTATCAAAAGCAACCCTTGAATGCAATTCGCTTCTCTCCAGGGTGCAAGATTTCTATTGTTTCCCCAAGGCACAAGTTTCTTCTCTGATTTCAAACATAATGTTGCCTTCTAGATTCATTCTCACGTTTATGGGACAATGTGTGCCCCCTAGAGACTACTTGAAATCCATTTTTCCGAGGAGAAAGCAAAATGTAAGAATACTTCTGAAACCCTGCTGAAATGGAAACCCGTACACAGGCACAAAATAATAGAACTGAATGAAACTGTTTTGAGACTTACTAGGGATTAATTTAAAGTGACTTTCGAAATACTTCATGTGCTTTGCTGTGAGAAATATTCAAAGTGTGATTTTTGTTTAAATGATACTTACGGACATACTAAACGGAAGGCAAAGTATAGCAAAGAATGTCAGTGGTATTTAATCATCGTTTTATATTATTTAAAGAATGTCCTACTCATTTTGAAAAGCATTTGTTTGAATTTCTCGCGTGTTTGCAGGTAATTTTAAACTAAATCGACACTTATTTTATTTGTGTTTTTAAAAACTAAAGAGTGGGAATCGGCTTATAAATTTTACTCTACATTGATATAAAAAAAAATTTAAAGTGATGCATTACCCATGTTCAAAAATAATTAAAATAAGTTATAATTTTTGCTTTCAAATGTTATGTATGTTTCATAATAGAAGAAACATCTAAGAAAAAATTTAAAGAAGAATTCAAAGTTTAGATAAGAAGCACCCATTTTATTTTTAAAAAATAAGGAAAACTTCTAAATTGGTACAAATTATTTATTTGGCATCGTTTTAGTAATTTTTATATTATAAATATTTATATTTACATAATTTTTATGTAAGTTGTAAAGATTATTTAATTCAATGAATAAAATAACTTTAATTTCCAAAATTTTAGCTTTTATTCCATATTATAAAAAAACGAAATCTAGTCGTTCTAAGAGGAAGAAATTCACATAAATAATTATTTTAACTAATATGGCTAACTGGCCAAATTACGTTTATGCTATACGAAATTTTCTAAGAAATCTCTTTGTACTTTTAGGCACTGAAACGATGGCAAACTCTTCTGGAAGTGAAGGTTTGGAAGTACTTAAAATGCAAGAAATAATACTTACAATATGTGCACTAATGTTACAAAATAAAAATAAATACGCATTCCAGCATTTTTAAAGCAAAATAAATGCAGGTTTGTGCACAGTTATAGAAAAAAAAACATTAGAACGACTGTATAAAGACAGTACATTGACTATTTTTTATTCACTGCCAATATGTCTTGGAACATTATGTTTCATTCGAAGTCGAATTACTTTTCGTAGCACATTTCTTATATTCAACCGTTTCAGAAGCAAAATACTTCTACTCGCAAAATGATGATATGACTGACTGAGAGCAGAATTTACAATCATGTTTATATGCATAATTCTGGTGCCAATGTGGTAGTTAGCAATTAAAAGATTGTCCAAAAAGAACCACCGCCCTTTACGGGGTTAAACAGTCATAGGGCTAGTTGAGGTAATTTTATACTTTCCAAATTCTATGATTTTTATGGTTTTTAAATTAAAAAATAATAACTTTAATCTCCATGGTTTTAATTCTTATTTTGAACTAAAGAATATTTTAAATCGGGTATTTCGAAGACTAAGAATTTCATGGGAAACAAAATTCCAATTAGTAAGGCTAATGAAGCAAATTATATTCATGTATTACAAAATTTTAAAAATCATCTTTGTGTTGGTATAAGACAAGCTTAATCGAATAATTGGGAAGTTAGAGTGCTTAAATTAAAGCTATTCAATATTATTGCTATTAAAGTGCTTAAATTTTAAAATCCGAGAAGTAATAAATACAATGTGTACTCAGCGTTATAAAAATAAATACAAATGTACATTTATGAAGCAAAGAAAAACGTTTTTGGTACACAGAAATACAAAGGAATTTTAGAATGATAAAATATTTTATTTTGTTATAAAGACTGGGCGATAGCCTCTTGAAAAAATGATTAATGGAAAAAAATTATTTGGTTCAAAGGAGCTGTGAATAAAGTGGAGGCGGCTTTCGGTGTTTAGCAATTGATATTGAAATAATTGAGGATGCAATCACAAGATGGCGGCTTTTGTTTGTTTAGATCGGATTAACAGAATGTGATTGCCGGCTGAGAAACTTCCACATGTAAATTTGAATATTATTTTTCCCCTTATTAAAATACCGCTTTCGTATAAAATTTCTATCATATATAACGCAATAATCATATATATACTTATTGCTGTTTTCACTGATGTTATTATAGTCTAGTTTACCGATATTCACAGAGAATTGCTTATGTAATCATAATATGGTGGTTCCGCGGGAGAAAATTACCGCCTTGCCAAACTTCCACCGGCAAAAATAAATACATATTTTTTCCTTAATTCTGGAAAATATTCTGCTTTAACTTGAAGCTTAAATAAGGCCAGACATTTTATTAAATTTACTGATAGAAATCAAGTGTTGCGCACAGCCTAAGATTTACAAATCTAGCTGGAAAACGTCCCAAAATTCGACTTGCGGTAGTTTCTCTTTTAGACTTTTTAAATCATATCTAGCGTATGAGAGAAAAGAGATAAAAAAATTCAGCCTTACTTCATCAAAAGTCGTCTGAAAAACCACGTTTTCGTTAAGCTTTGAAAGAATTATTTTAGATATAATTATAACTGATATTTATGGCTAAAACACACTTACTTTGTAAAAATTTTTTACACCAACATGGAATGTCTATAAAAATGTATATAATTTGAACATTACAGTTATGATGGTTATTTAAAAGGATTATATTATAAAATGAAATTTGTAGTAAATATGCAAAATATTTGAAAACTTAGTGGAAAATGATATATTTTAAAAAGCTGCCAAAAGTTTTGTACATGCTAATATATTGTAATATAATTTGGTTGTAAAAATACATTGCATACCCATTAAACACCGGACACTTCGAATTTTAGACAGTTTGTCGCATATTCAAAAATATCCTCGCCAGATTCTTATGGAACTTCAGTTTATAAAGAATATGCTTTGCCTCAAATTTATCATCGACTTGATAAGGAGGACAATTAGGGGGCTAACAAAAAATGAAAGAAAAATAATAATATTTGGGATCAGCCTGTACAGTAGAAAGTATGAAATAGTATATCTCATGTCTAAATTATAGCTCATGAATATGTGAATATTGTGCATTATGTGTATTTACTTCTGTAAGAACAGAGGTATATTCAAGGCGTGATTTTTTTAAGTTCAAAGAATTTTTGCATATTTTTAGATTATTTAATGCAGGGTTTTCAACCAAATTTAACGCCAGTTTCAGAAAAAGTGGCGCAATGTTATAGAAATAATATAGTGCAATTTGAATATAAATATATTAAATATTTTATGAAATATGAGCAGTTGTATGAAATGTATTTCTATCTGCACATGATCGAACGCTAACAAAGATTTTTTTTTTTTTGCATTAATTTAACTGTCAGTTCTATGAGATAGGTCACAAAATATTCAGTCAAATATCGTGAAAATTTAGAAAGATAATGTCAATAGAGTGAGCAAATTTTTAATTTTTTTCTAAAAGCAGATGAATTATAAGCTATTTTCCACAAGTTATTGTTTTATATTAACAGATAATCAGAAAAAAAGTTAGTATTTAATGAATATCAATTAATAGATTTTGAACATATGCTTTAATTTTGATCTTTTTTACGTGATAATGGCTCTTTATCGTGGTTTTCTAAGCAGAATTCAAACATCAATAAAAAAGAAAAAAAAATTAAATTTACAATTTGGGGAACATTTCTTTTCATTCACCTGCTATTAGAAAGCAACAAATAATCAGTTCACTCTATCACCGATATTTTTACGATATTTAAATCTTTTTTTGAGTTGCTCCACCGGGTTGTTTATTAATTACGTAAAAATCCTTTTTATCGTTCATGCACGCGCAGATAAAAATGATTCATGCAACTGCTCATATTTCATAAAACATTTAATATATTTATATTCAAATTGCAGTGTATTATTTTTATTACACTATGCTATTTATTATGAAACCTGCGTTAATTTGGTTGAAAATCCTGTATCATATAAGCTAAAAAGTTGTAAGAATTTTTTAAATAAAAAAATCGCTATATCTCCATAAATATACATGTTATTCTTACACAAAACAGTACATATTTTGTATAGTATCCACAGATTTGTATTCTGCAGCCATAGATCATTTCGTACATTTTAATTTACAGGGGTAATTTAATTTATGAGGTTTTGTGATATTTAAATAATACAATAGAAATACTCCCCATTGATAAAAGAAATCGAAAACGAGAGGAAAATGTTGTACGTACCTACTGTAACTACTCGAATACAGTATGTAATTCTGTGAAGTGTCAATCACAAACGTCATTGACACTTTTTCCGGTACTACTACTGTAAATTATTATAATAATTACAAATATTTCAATAAACACTTATCCATCTCTGCATTATAAATTTTATGTGAAGAGTTAGCCACCCCGTAACCATGAACGTAAAGTTGCTTATCTGCCATGGTGACGATTCCTGGCTTCACTGCACTCATTTTGTATGAATTACCGTTCGCAACAAAACTCTAAATGGTAAGTTGAGTTCCCGTGGTGGTCTATCTTGTCCCCTGTAATCGTTCCTTTAACATGGGCCGACATTTGTCTTGGTATATGTTTCACCTTATACGTGGATTTATGAAGATCTTTATATTCAGTGGCAACTTATTTATGGGCACTTAACCGCTTCCTTCAAAATACGAGGGTAATTCGGAAAGTAACTTTCGTTTATGAATTTAAACAAAAACTAATGAAAGGAAACATGTTTTATGACTTACGTATGAAAGACACGTTCTTCAGCTACTTCTCAACATAATTGCCGTATTAATAAAAGCAATTATCATAACGGTAAATCAGCTTTGAAATTCCATCGCCACAGACCTCTGCCGCCGGCCTATTCAACTGCGATTATCTTTCAATTCAACTCGCACTACTCTTTCCATCCAAAGAATTTCAACATATTCTTTTATTCATATTGACAAATTCCTAATTACTCTCGTAATATTTTGCTTGACCCATTATTTTTTAAAACATATTTGGTAGTACATTTATCAGCAAATTATACAGAACAATATGTTAAAATTCTTTGAATTGAAAGAGTTCTGCGAGTTGAATTTAAAAATATTCGCAGTCGAATAGGCCGGCGGCAGAGGTCTGTGACGATGGAATTTCAAAGCTGATTTACCGTTATGATAATTGTTTTAATTAATACGGCAATTATGTTGAGAAGTAGCTATAGAAAGTGTCTTTCATACGTAAGTAATAAAACATGTTTCCTTTCATTAGTTTTTTTTAATTCATAAACGGAGGTTACTTTCCGAATTGCCCTAGTACTAAAGGTCAGTGAGCACGAAGTGTGGAGCCATCACTAATCAACCGACTCCTCACTAAAGTTTGAATCCACATCGGAAAAATTTTAATAGCGATTTTATTTTAGTTTTTTACGGAAAATTTGTCATCTTATAAAACAATAATAACTATTTAAAATTAATGGTGACAATTTGAAATCCCACTATAAAAAGTCAGCCAGTTACGGCAACACTGCGGCATTATGTATCTGGCTGAATTTTTATTTAGGGATTCCGAATTCCCACTAGTAATTTTAAATTGTTAAAATTGTTTAATTGTTTTATAAGATGTTATGTATTTCAGAAGTAAGTAAAAATTGCTATTTAAAGTTTTTCGGTGTGTGTTCCAACATTAGTGAGAAGCTGATAGATTAGTGATGACGTCACACCTCATGTCCCGAGGCTAACAAGAAAGACAGGCTACCACGGTGCATACCACGTATCTTTTTTTTTACAGACTCCTGGAGTCACGTGATACTCGAATACACCAATGCTGGTGCACGAATACAACGCTACGTCATTCTAGCTATATAAAAAAAGATACTTGGTATGCACCGTGGTAACCTGTATTTTTCGTTAGCCTCGTCGTGTCCTCTGGTCTTGGGTATTTTGAAGGCAGCGACAAATTGCATGGCTGCAAGATTTATTCGAATACTATTATTAAAAAATATCTTTGCCTTTTTATTGTTAGGACATAATGCGATTAGCAAAGAGAAATATGTGTTTTAAAAAAATAACGATACGACAAGAAAAACTTTGGAAACATTGCATTAAGTGCCCCTGAAAAGCCAGCCATGACTCACCATTGTTTATACTAATAAAAATCTAATGCGTAATAAAGATTATTTGAGACAACAATCCTTCAGGCTAAAGGTCTCAGAAAATATCTTGAAATTGAAAAATCTGTGAAATATTAAAAATTTTGTTAGATGTAGTTATAAATAATGAAGAACACGTGCTTAGAAACACGGCATTACTACACGACTATCCTAGATTAAAATTTATGTGTCGACGAAATACCGTAATTTCGGGTGTATAAGCCGCGGAACAAACAATTCTTTTTGGACCCAGGAATCTTATTTAGTGATTGAAGACAAATATTTAGGGCGATCTAAATAGTTATATTTTTTTCTTAAAAAATTCTGGGTCGAAAAAGAATTGTTTGATCTGCGGCTTATACACCCGAAATTACGGTAAATAGAAAAATCCGTAAACGTTATATTATTACAAACACACCATCTATAACATTATAAAAGACAAACATGAATATCTGTAACTCTGATGTCACTTTGACAATGGCTACACCAAACCATTTAATATAGCTTATAAAGGAATTAATAAAATTTCAAAATATCGCATGTTTCCAATTTTTACACCGTTAAATAAGGAGAAAATGTACGTTAAAAGCAATTTGGTTGAAAATTATATCGCAGTTTGTTTAAAAACTGTTTAGAAATGGGTTGATTTCTTACGACTTTAAAGATAATTTTAAGCGTGATTTTTTTTTTAAATAAAAATTATCTGCATCGTGGGCAGACGATTGTTAAAGATAAATTCTTTTTGCATTTTTATTAACCCATTAAAACCCAGCGTCCTCGTTTGAGGACGGTTACAAAAACAGCAAGAAAACGGTTTTCCCACCAGTAAAGAGGAAGATAAATATATACCTTATTTCACGAGACAGAATCCTCGATAAATTTAGATAAAAGTTAATTTGATTTTAAAAGTGGTGGGAAATACAAAACTTAAATTTTAGCGACGAAAATAATTCGGGCGTTAATGGGTTAATTAAATAACTCATGATTTGTATCCAGTTTATATTTTGTCAAGAAATGAAAACTTCAATAATAAAATATAAATAGTACACAAAGGAGGTGAGTTAATAAAGGCCTTTTTTCGCCCATCAGCACCTAGATGTGACGCATATTTTTTCATTAGTATGCCTCATAACAAATAAGAAAATAATAATATCTTGGATGAAAGTTAAATAATTGATGGGAAAATAAAATATATATATGAATAAATATGTTGTATATTGCTGAGGATAAATACTATTGTCATTAGTTTTAATCCAAAAAATCAATAGTAAATAAACACTAAATGCGAAATTATGTTGAATATATGAAATATCGGAAATAATCAATAACTGAAAATATAATTATTCAGTTTCAGACACGTTTGGCAATACGTTTCAGATTATTTTCCTCCTTGTTTGCTTCACCAGAATCACTAATGGACAATTCCAGCGGTTGCATTTTATAGCATATGAGCATATTCAATACATGTTTTTTAATTTTGGTTGAGATATGGCACAAGTAAGCCAGAAATCGTAATACAGAAGCAACATGCGTCTAGTACTCTAAGACACTTGCGCCTACTTTACATTAAAAGTGCCATTGTATAATGTTGCTTCACTGTTTGTTTTTTATCCAGGTATTATAAATATAGTTTTTAACACTTTTGTGTCCAACAATCAAACTTTGGTCACGGAAGATGTCCCTTAGCATCCTCTGTTGAAAACTGTTGCGACTTCTTTGGGAATCTTGGCGTTTAATGTTCGATATTCATTTCTTGCAGAAGTTCCAAATAATTCTGCAAAATTCTATCAATTCTCCCAACATCATTTAGCTTCAGCAACCCTCTGATATTATGTGGATCTTTTTTTTACTATATGTGTAAGTACGTTAGCATGATTGTTCTTTGAATCCGCGAAATAAGGACCGAAGACATCCAAAATATAATTTGAAGTAGTGACGAATACCGTACGCTTAACGAAAGGTATTTCTTTGTATAACCAGAATGAATTTCTCTGAAAGGATTAGTTCGCACTCTTCTGGATATAAATATATGTTCTATCGAAAATAAACATCACAGTATCATTGTCGTCATCCGGAATAAATAATCTTCATTCTAAAGGCCTCATATATTTTTCAATTACCTGTGTTCTGGTGATGTGTTCCATTCCAAGGTGTTGTGGTACAAAGTTCTTAATCAATGTATTTTTTGCATATTTTGCAGAAGATATTATTTTTCTTATATTGAGTAATGTGGAAAGAACATCATTAGACAGATCAAAGTTTTACAAGCAACACTGCAAAGCAAGTACGAGATTACCTCTATTTTGAGGAACGTATTTTGAACTTTAATAGTTTAAATCAGGGATGCACAACCTGTGGCCCGCGGACCACGAACATACCACTATTTTCATGCAGAATAATTTCCCTTATAATAATGACAGAAACTTTGCTATTAAATAAATCAAACGTCACTTTTAAAATTTTGTGGTGGCGAGCGATTTTCTGGCAAAAAAGTTGTGCATCACTGGTTTAAATATATAGCTAAAATGATGCATAGATATACCCGTGAGAGTATAATAATCAATTTTGGAAAAGCGTCCAGGTGTATCAAAATCGAGGCCTTCTGATTTGTACATTTCTGATGTTGTTTTAAATACCGTAATTTCGGGTGTATAAGCCGCAGCTCAAACAATTCTTTTTCGACCCAGAATTTTTTAAGAAACAAATATAACTACTTAGATCGCCGTAAATATTTGTCTTCAATCACTAAATAAGATTTCTGGGTCCAAAAAGAATTGTTTGATCCGCGGCTTATACACCCGAAATTACGGTACTTTCAGTATATATTTCATACATCGATGCATTCTCACTTACAGAGAATAAATATTGCAAAGACAATTTACTGAAGATCGATTACGAAATATAAGTTTTACAGCAGCGTTTTCCCGACGAAATATAGATTCTAGTTTCCATAAAGGCTTGAGTTTCAACAGCTTTTGTTACAATAACGAGGCAGTTCTTACCTTTACATATTATACAACAAGTGTTAGAGACCTTACAATTAGGTATTGATAAATGTATATTAGGTTTCTTATTTGTGGTCTCGTCTGCAGTAATCGTTTCTTATTGTTACATCAGGAAAAGAAATAGAAGCATTTCGAGAGTGAAGATCACGAAATACATACTCTCTACATTTAGAGCACTACTTAGAACCACTCTGTAGATTGCAGTTTTTCGAAGATCAAAATATCTAAATAACATTTTTTGTTAGAACAGATACGAAAAATTTTCCGCCATGTTTTACAACAAAGACACTGCTGGAAGCATAAGCATCCAGCAATCTTCCGTGATTTATAGATATATATATATAAATGGTATATTATACATATTGTATCCTTTGATATTTTTGTATAGTGGTTGTAAATACTAGTGTATGTTTAACGCTATTCATGTCAGGAGCAAGGCAGACCCCTATCTCAGCCGGCATCTAGTAGGCACCAGTTGGGCTCTAGCATAACAATCGCTTGACATTTACGTCAAGAATGGTTTATTGGTAGATTTACAAGCCAATTAAGCGAGCCCCCACACGTTTCTCTAGTTTGAGGCTACCGTTCATTTTTCCGGCTGGGAGTGCGTTGCAGACAAGAGGGGCCAACCCCCCCACGCTCGAAGAGGAAGCTAACGAATCGTTTATCAGGAATAGGACGGGCTAGAGACTGAATGGTCATTTTTTTCGGGCAGATGGATTAGCCACGCCCGCCATAAAAAAAAAAGAAAAAAAGAACATAGACTGTTTTCTTGAGGAGTTTAGATGAAAAGTTCTTTCCGGGAGGCGAAGATGTGTTTTAAAAAAAAATCGTTATTAATTCCAAGGAGGACCTACCTACATAGCCCATGAACTGAAAATGATGTCCGCCACCGATGATGAGTGATAGCCCATGAACTGAAAATGATGTCCGCCACCGATGATGAGTGATAGCCTATGATCCGGAAAGGATGTCCGCCACTGGTGCTGTGTGATAGCCGAGGATCTGAATGTGATGTTCGCCAGTATTGATGTGCGACCACCTAGCCTATGATCCGGAAAGGATGTCCGCCACTGGTGCTGTGTGATAGCCGAGGATCTGAATGTGATGTTCGCCAGTATTGATGTGCGACCACCTGTGATGTTTTCGAATGAGAGCCTTAACTGAGTGCTGGGCACAAAATAATATGAAGGTACGGTTTTTCTTATAATTTATATTGTTTCCCAAAATGTTTAAGGCAAAATGCCTAGTAGGGGTTTCTGCACGCTCCAATTGGTATTCAATCTTAGTATTAAAACAATAATTAGACAAATAGAATTAATAGTGTTTTATTTTGTTTTTTTAAGCTATCTACCGGGTGTCCAGTAAATGACTGACCCATTTTGAATGTAAATAACAAAAAAACTGTTTGAGATAAAAATACGCAGCTTGCTGTATTGTTATTAGAATATAAATAAATTTTAAAATATGCACTTTGTTAATGTAATATAATAATATTTAAGATAATATCTCAGTCTCAAGACTGAGGAGGTGAAATTTAATACAGATGGTTCAATCACAAATATTATTTTAAATCACTTTCCAACCAACGTACCCTATTTCTGTAGCTGATTCAAGAGTCGATTCAACATATAGATTCAGATTCGACAACATATAGATTCAGATTCAGCCGAAAATCTCATATTTATGAAAATTAGAGTCATGTCTGTATTTAAACAGCCTGTTACCGCCAGCGCGATATTTTTCCTGAAATTTGAACTATATTAACAAAGTACATGTTTAAAAATTTATTGATTTTTTAATAACAATACCGCAAACCGCGCATTATTATCTCAAAACGTTTATTTGTTATTTAAGTTCAAAATGGGTCAGTTATTTACTGGACACCCGGTATATTGAGAATATTGTGTCTTATGACGCCCAACAATTTGTAAAATAATTGTAAATAAATTTATATGTTAGTTGTTAAAAAATTGTTGGTATCTTTTCGACCATGAGTCTTATTTTATTTAATTCTATTATGATCTAATTTAGAGTTATGTTTTATTTACGATCCATAAGTTAATTCCATCTACATAAATATTCACAACGCAATTTGGTAATGAAGGCAGTTGCCTCACTTATATCGAAGGGATTAACCAGGATTGAAACGAACGATCACTGTTATTTTTTGTATTAGATATAAAATATTGCATGAGTTTGCACTATGAATACTTTGAATTAAAATGATTAGGAGTGATTTTGGGGTCTGCCTTGCTCCTGACATGAATAGCGTTAAAAATACACTAGTATTTACAACCACTATACAAAAATATCAAAGGATACAATATGTATAATATACCATTTATATATATATATCTATAAATCACGGAAGATTGCTGGATGCTTATGCTTCCAGCAGACACTGACATCCAAGCATTATTTATTAGAAATTCCTTTAATAAATATTTACAAAAATAGTGTCACAAAACAACATTGACTTGTCAACGTAAATATATTTTTTTTTCGGCAAAGCAAATCTGAAGGCTCCGATAACACTGCATTTGATTCTCCCGCATGATAAATTTTTTTCTTTAAAAGCTAAAAGCGCACACTGAACCCAAATAAAATAATGCTCCTATGAAAGCCTATAAAGAGTAGTATCATTGCATGTCAAAATTATTTGGGTTCATCAAACGCTTCTTAATAAAATTAACTCAAAGACACAAAAAACGACAAAAATGTAGAAAAAAAGCCAAAACACTGGGTTCGTGCTATAATTTCCATGACTTACTATTTTATTTATCATGTAAAACTTATACTAAACAAAAATACATATCTTTAATTATGCAAAGCCACTGAACAGTTATCGGAATTCGAAACTTTTTTTCGGGTATATCATGGGCGAAAAATAGCCCTTATTAGCCCACCTCCTTTAAACTGTGTAATCGAAGTATGAGCTTAAGTAACTGAAATGATCAGAATGAAAAATAATGGGTAAAATCGTGATATTCGATAAATTCTCAGGGGGATGATTCCTGGCAAGAGGTCAATACGAAAGCTGAACTTTATTTATATGAAAAATTGCTATTTATCATATAAGAGATGATTTTTGCTATTTTAAAAGGGCATCACTAAAATAATATATTATAAGTAAAAAATCTGTAAGTGGTCAATAAAAATTGTTCTCACCTATACTCTGTAACCTAGAACACACGGGTTTATCTTCTTGTTATACCAAAAACCGCAAGAAATTCGGAATTCTTGTATAACTTAAAATTCGCTGACTATGCGCTTAAATTACTTAAATGAGCAGAATAAAAAGGATGCATGAAATCGCGATTTTTCGTGAATTCTTGAGTGGTTAACCCCTGGCAAGAGGCCAATACGAAAATTGATCTTTATTTGAATAAATAATTGCCATTGTTCATATAAAAAGTGATTTTTGTTATTGTTAGCGGGTATACCTAAAAAATATGCATTAAAAGTAAAAAATCTGTTAGTTTTGAATAAAGATTTGTTCTCACATGTATTTTGTATAATGGGACACTCAGGTTCATGTTACTTTTATTCTATAAACGGTAAGAAATTCGGAATTCTTATAGCACTTAAAATTAATGGTGTCACTTCTAGTTTCAATGTATTGTTTACAATGAATGTCGCAATAATATTTACAAAAGGTTTAATCCTCGTCTAGCTAACGTTAGTATATTTAAAAAGAAATTGTTTAGAGCGCAGTTACACATAATGAAAGATAAACAAATAAGTGAAATTTGACGCATCTTAATACGTTGGTCTGAACATTCTTACATTTTGAGACAGCGCATTGTGGCATCTGGCGATGATAGTTTGTACTAATAAAAAGGGGAAACACAAAAAATAATCTTTATTTAAAGTAGGTTTCGAAAATTAAATTATTTCCTGCAAATTTAAGTTGAAAAATTGACGCAGTTTGTTATTCCAACATAAAATCAACAAGTCAATTTTTAATATTAGCGACAGATGAACTCCTCTTTTTTTAAGAAATGATTTCTTTAAAGATATTCTTATATATTTTTTAAAATAACAGAATTTTAAATAGAGTTGCTTTTAATGGCTCAGTTGTCGACTTTTATTTATTCAATAAAAATATAATAGAATTTGATGCATGTGTACCAGGAAGACATATATATATTTTTAAATGTTCATCTTTTGCAATTTTTCACTGGGTATCTTTAAATATATACAGAGTGGGAAAAAGTTTAGGACCATCAACAAAACCAGCAACTCCGTTTTTTTTTAATTAACAACTAATAACAATGCGAAATTATATACACGAATTAAAATAGCAAAATAAAGCTTTTGTGCAAAAGTGTATAAAGATACAAAACCAACGATTATAAATGCACAGTGGCTGTTTGCTACCTTTTCATGCACTTATTTGTGCATTTCTAATCGTTTGTTTTCTATACATATACACATAAAATTAGGCAAGTTTTGTTATCTGTTTTAAATTACAATGATTTGTTTTTTAAAAAAAGTAAAAATTAATTTCTACGTAACACAACTTAGTGGGAAAAAGTTTAGGACCAGTATATTTAAAATTTAAATTAAATATTTAAGTAATTAGTACATTAATTTTTTGCATATTGTTTTTTTGTCTTTAACAATGATGATTTCCAACAGATGCTTTTGGAAGGATTTGAGCAGTTTTTTTTATAAATGGTGAAAATGGATATTTGTCTCAAAGTTTCAGTAATGGCTGCATTTAATTCAACAATCGAATCAATCTGTTTTCTATTGGCATAAATTTGATGAACCAGCAATCCCTAAAATTTTCATGAGATGCGTTATGCTGAATTTATGCCAAATTCTCACCTTGAAAGGTATTAGTCACTCACCAGCCGAATTCCTATCATTAATGTTAAATCTATGGGCGTTTTATGCTTTTTTATATTTAAAGTATCTCCTCGTTAAATTAATATTTTTAACATCTTTTTTCAGGATTCTCTTCATAAAGAATGTCTCTTTTTTCTTAGTTTTCGATATACCTTTAAAACCTATGCATAATTTCACATGAAGTGTTACAATTTTACTTCCAGTTCGTTAGTTTTAAAACATAAAATAATAAATTGAGCATAAATTTTAGAAATATTTTGACACCTAAGAAAAAAGTGACATCCATTTCGAAGAGAACACTGAAAAAATAAAATAAAAATATTAATTCCCTGAGAAGATATTTTAAATATAAGAATGCATCGAACGCCCTTAGATTTAACATTAAGCAGGGGAATTCGGCCGCTGGGGGAGGCACCCTTAAGTTCATCTTTAAGAGAAACAAAAATATTACCAAGAATATCTTGAGAGTTTAAGGAGTTTGTCTTGGTGAAATCTAACTTGTTTTTTCTCTTGCACTAACCCATTAATGACCAAATTATTTTCTTCATTAAAAATGAAATTTGGGGTTTCCCACCACTTTTAAAAGACGAATAACTTTTATCTTAATTTATTGAGAAATTTGTCTCGTGAAAAATAGTGCTCATTTATATTTCTATTTACTGGTGTGAAAAGTGCTTTATTGCCTTTCTTATAGTCGTCCCTAAAAAGGGACGCTAAGCACTAATGGGTTAAAGCGTGCCCAAATCAGCACTGCGACACGGCTTCCGCACATTTTCAAAGCAGATAGGGGTCACTCCGGTACATCACTTTTCCATCAAAGGTGAATATTTTTTCATAATTAAAGAGTAATTTGTGCTATAGATTGACTTTTAAGGCACTAGAAGATGTGAATTTTTGTCTTGGATGAATACGATGCTTTTGAAGGTTTTTCATCGCCCTGAATTTAGAATTTTTCTGATTTTTGTTCCTTTTTAACACATTTCTAGAAGTTTTCAACGTTACTGAGATTCTAGAGCAGAATTTAAAATAGAAGAATAAGAACAATCTTGAACCGCCATTTTAGTAATGCTCCGTTTACAACAAGCTGACAGTTATGATACACATCTAATTCTGTTATTTCTAACATAGTTCATTAGAACATAAACAATCTCTGCAGAACATTTTTAAATTTGTTTATTTTTAGGGCAATGCATTTACAGTAAACCAACAATCCTACAGAGCACTTACTTTACCCTTTTCTTCTTCAATCATCTTATTATGCTAAATAAAAAAGCAGCTACTAGTCCAAACTTATTTCCATCTGTTAATATTACAAGATTTTAACGCTTGTAGATATAAAAGCCTTTTAAATTTTACAATTCAATTAAATTCACATATTTTATCAGATATATGTGCCTAAATTCAAGATATGTAATTGTTTCTTCCTTTCTTTTTCTTTTTTTTTTTTTTTTTTATTTACTCAAAACAATAAAATTAGTATGTGGTCTTAAACTTCTTTCTATCACTGTAAACCATGAAACCTTTAACATCTCACAAATAAGACCACTTTTACAATTAATCTTAATATCTTTTTAGTAAAAGTTTTTATTGTTCCATTAAGGATTTTCTCTAGCATTTTCATCCAAACATTCCTATTTATTCTTCCAAATATTGATTTGTTTCGTGGGTAAGATAATAATGGGTGCAATTTGTCAGGCGCTATTAAAAGCACATGTGGAGACGGTTAATTTGCGTTAATTTATAACCTCTAGCGATATTATGTGCCCAGCTATTGAATGCATTGCCTGTCTCATGTTTACAAAATGGGTTCTAGCAGCCTGGAATCCCGCGGTCTTTCCCTTGCGAAATTCCAATAATTTGATTAGCTACTCAACGAAGCTCCCCTTCTTCGATATTCTCATTTATAGTGCCCTTCGCCCAGAGTGTAAGGCAAATGGATATAAAGGTGTCCTCATCCCTCCCTTAGTTGAGGGATTTAAATTTGAGACTAATAAGGTACACAGCGCATCTCTAGCAGTAGTTCTATTTTAGATAATTTTAAAGACCACACGATGAGTCACGAAATGCCATTTTCATAGCAGAGTAATGAAAGCAATAAATGGAGATGTTAATATTATAAGGCATAGTTAATAGTTCTTAGTCAATGCACAATTAATATTTAAGTGAACAAAAGCGAGATGCATTTAAAAAGCGTAGAACTGATGTTGAGCTGATGAAAACTTTATATTAGATTATAGATTTGAAGGAATGCCGGTTATCATTTATTGCTCCAAAATGGGTTATAATGCATTAATTTGTCTGAAAAGCACTTTCATTTATTCAAAATTTAAAAACCGTAACGAATATTAGAATAGATACAGGGCTCCCAAATGGTCCGCCAACTGAACATCAGAATTTTCTTAGCGAAATTTTCTTTTTACAGAGTTGCCAAGTCTCCGGCTTTTTGAACACCAATATTATCTTAGAGAAAATCTGGTTATGTTAAATCGTTGAAATGTTTCAATTAAATAAAGAAAAATTTTCTGTATAAAAATACTGGTATCCAAAAAGCCGGAGACTTCGCAGCTCTGTTTTTAGTTGTTTTTGGCAAATTACTTTGGAGGTTAATTCTAGCTCAAATTCTGTAGAAACCTATCATGAAATTTTTTGCTAAAAATATTGATGTTCAGTTCGCGGACCATTTTAAGCCCTGTAGATATGGTGCGGTATTTATTTATTTATTATTTATTTATTATAATTTTATAGCAGTTCTTGCATTAAAAGAAAAATCATTGTTTTCTCTACATTAAAAAAGTTGCACGCGAGTAACACATTCTTAATTCTTGGATTCACCAATGTTTAACTTTTTATAAGATATTTACTTATTCCATGCGTAAACTTTTTTCCAAATCCAGAAAAAAAAAACTTATCCATGGCTCGTACGGGTACCGTTGTTTTCCAGGTGATATACCAGCATTTCTTTATAGAAAACAAATATAATTGAAAAACGCAGATTTTCATCTTATATTAGAGCCCTTGTTTTGAAATTCAAACAAAAAAGTGTTGTTTTGATAGTTGTATTTTTTTATTGCCTTGATATTTTTTTATGTTGAAGTAAATCATATTAATTGAATCATCTGCAATTTTGAAGGCCTGAAAAAATTTCCTTTTTTCTATAGAAAATGTCAAAGTTCAGGGCTGTGAAGGCCATTTTTCATGAAAAGTAAAATGCTGGTATATTTGGAGCACTATATCTCTCGCAAGCAACAACATCCTGAAACTCTTTTGGCATAAACTTTTAGTATAACCCTACCTGCTTATTAAAATGTATTTGTTTCCATGGAGCATTGTTACATTACATTGTTATGTTGCCACAAAGTATAGTCAAAATGACGTTTTTGTCCATTTTCCGCACTTAGTATCTTATTTAAGCAATAGTACCCCAAACTTTTTCTTATAGAATATGAAAGTAAACTACTAGGACAAAGTAAATAATATAGTACTGCACGGAGATATTGTTGCTGTAAGTAGATATTATCTGTTAAATACGCAAATTTTTCAAAATATTCAACATTTCAATTAGCATTATCTAAAAAAAGCGCCACGTTTGAATAAAACAAATTATTTCACACAATAGTTAAACATATGTACAAAAAACATAGAAAAGAAAAAGAATTTGGGCCTCGTGATATTTTTTGACAAAAACAGGACAAAATTTTAAGCCGTTTAAAAAATATGTTCAATGGCATTTAAAAAATACATATCTGCATATTGTAAACATTTTTAAAACAGCTTATTAACCCTTTCCGGCACGGGAAAAATCTGTTAGTAAAATCAGAAATTATCGACTGACACCGGAATTCACAAACGAATTTTTGAGATATTTTGAAATACTTAATTTCAGCTTTTATTCGAAAAGTAAAATTTTACTAAAATATTGTTGGTGCAAATTGCAAGTTTCGAATTAAAATTACGTATCCCAGATCGGGCACAGTGCGCCGGAAAGGGCTAAACAATAATATTGTATTAACCGTTAACAGTAATGGCGCGTTCTTTAAAATCACTATGTGTTGACCAAGCCTGCTAAATCTTCAAATTACTCATCTTAATAATTCCACACTAATTTTTAAATAGGAAAACTTTGAGGAATCCATAGACAAATACAATATCTAAAACCGTGCTTTCCCTTTTATGCTTTACATTTTCACTTATTTTGCTACGGGTAAACAATTATTAGAATACAACTTGAACCGGTTGCGAGAGCTTAAAAATATATTGATATTTTTTCACCTTAACAACGTTTTCAGACAAAACACATAGTGCTAAAAAAATTAATAGCGACAAAAATACCTTTATTTAGACCAACACATGATTCATAGACAAACAGTATTAATTTCAAGATCATACTTCATAGAAATATATTTGCAATTTTTTAAAGAAACACAAGAATTGAGCAAATAATGCCACGAGACTTCATGGGTGATTCTCTGAAAATAGATATTGATGAAACTGGAGAATATTTAAACTTAAAAAAAAAAAAAAAAAAAAAAAAAAAAAAAAACCCTCACATTCTTTTAAACATGTAATAGATGGTTTTATTATACTAGCTCATAAAATTTAAGTTTTTATTAAAACATATGAGGCGTTCAAAAATCAATCAAATTATTTCCATCAAATGAAATTGCTGATTTCAAAAATTTTAAGTTATTTAGCTATAAAAAACTACTTTTTTTTGCACTATATTTTGTTTATACTCATTATTTTTCTTTTAATCAAGGGTAATTCATAAGTAGTGTACAGATATTGGGTCGTTCGGAAAGTCCTTTCCGTTTGGGAAAATCAATACGAACCGGAAAATTCTGTTATTTAATTATTAGATATTGTTTCCGATATCTAATACTTAGATATTAATAGACAAAATTTTCCGGTACGAATTGATTTTCCCAAACGGAAAGGACTTTCCTAACGACCTAATATAAACCAAATCATGGTATTACCTGAATTTCTAAAAAAAAAGATGGAGGATTGACTTCTGAACGCCTCATATATTTAAGATAAATTGTTAAACCTATAAAATATCATTCCCTCACATGCAACCATGGGACTAATAAGAAAGAGGAACAGACAGAAATTTAAAATAGTGAAGCTTCAACTGTACCCACATTCAAATGGGTTCATTACCAAAGCAGCAAATTTCCACCAGTAAATTTAAGTAGAAATTTTCTCTTTATTTAAACGCAACATTAATTGAAAAGTTCAATAAAAAAATGACACATACTGGTAGTAGTCCGAAATATTGTGACAACCAAGAAAATCTCCTCTCAGTGTCTGTTAAAATACACTGCTCAAAACAATTAAAGGATATTGCAGTTTTAGGTGGATTTTGTATCTGGGAAACTTTTTAGCTGATTGATACATGGTCGACAGACATAGTAGATTATATGAGAATAAATTACACATGTTTGGCAGAAAAAATGCATTTTATTGCGCATTTGTGTACAAAAGGAAAAAAACACAATTTGTGCATATGAGAAAAAAGAATAAGAAAAGGTGTTTTCTTCAAAGAAAATCATTTTCAGTAGGGGGTATGGTTTCCACGGGTGGCCAGCAACGTTGAACACCTTTGAGGCATGGACTCAATGAGGCTATTAATGACGAGTTGGGGTATTCTGCCCCACTCTTCCAGAAGAGCTCTTTCCAGTTCTTGGAGAAATTGTGGGGGTTGTTGGCGACCAGAAACTCGTCTTCCTAGAGCATCCCAAACGTGCTCGATAGGATTCATGTCTGGAGAACACGCTGGCCATTCCATTCGAACGATTCCTTCCTCGAAAAGGAAATCCTCCACCAGGTTTGCACGATGTGGCCTGCAGTTATCGTCCATTAAAATGAAGTTATCTCCGATTGCTGCAGCGTAAGGAACTACAATAGGTCTGAGGATCTCATCCCTATATCGGCGACCAGTCAGAGCTCCATCTCGAATGATGTAGAGGTCAGTGCGCCCGTCAATGGAGATGCCACCATACACCAACACTCCTCCACCGCCAAATTTGACACTTTCGTGCACGAACGCAAGATTATTCCTACTGCCACGGTCCCTCCAGATGAAAATACGCCTATTATCCAGATGCACAGAAAAACGGGACTCGTCAGAAAACTGAATATTGCTCCATTCATTTCTCCTCCTGTTGACATGCTCGGTTGCCCACTCCCTGCGGTCGCGACGATGCCTTGATGTTAATCTAACACATACCATCAGTCGGCGAGCATACAGACCTACAGCATGGAGCCGGTTTCGGACAGTCTGAGTTGAAATCGTGGTGCCTGTAGCCGAGCGAAGGTGTTGTTGGAGAAGAGTAGCGTTCATGTTTCGGTGTCTCCGAGCTGTTAACGCTAAATACCGATCTTCATTGGGCGTTGTTGCCCATCTACCACCTTGCCCTGGTCTTCGGCCTGCACATCCACTCTCCAAAAAACGGTTCCAGATCCTGGAAATGACACTTTGTGACACTCCAATGGCTTGCGCTACTTCGGCTTGAGTTTCGCTCCCTTCTAACCTACCAACAATTCTCCAAGCTTCTGAATCTGTCAAATGACTTCGCTGAGACATCGTACTCATCGAAACAAAGCAATCACTGAATGCCGATCATCCTTGTCTTCATTCTCTTTTATCCAGTTGAAAGTCAAATTTCATTCGCTGCCGCTGAAGCGACGTTTTTGACGTCGAACTCAAAATTTGCATACTCCACAGTTTGAAAACCAGACAAATTTGCATTTGTGATTCTCTTCTTCTATTTTCAGCAAAAAAAAAAAAAAAAAAATCGTTTATATCTTTATTTTATTTAAAACTTCAAATATCTTTTAATTGTTTTGAGCAGTGTATTAGGACCATCGGACACAGTAAAAAGAAATATAATTTTTTTACCATATTTGTGAGAGGAATTTCCCATCAATAAGGCACTTAAATTAGAAGAAATTTTCTATTGAAGTTTACTAATGGAAGTTGTCACCGGAGTTATGTTTCCTCTTTATTCATAACTCCATTCATTCAACTACTACCACCCAAAATTATAAATAAATATCATTTCTTACTGCAACAGAGCTGTCAACTTCTACGCCTAATTAAATCACATAAACATGTTTGAAACCACAAAAATGTTTTAGTAAAATGTATGCCAAATATATTCATTATTATGCATTATAACACATATTGTTAGTTATTTACAAAATTTTCTGTTTTTAACATGTTTATTTCACTTTAAATAGGCGTAGTAGTTGGCAGCCATGCTGCAATATTTATATGAATCTTGTTTGACCTCTGTCTCTTATTATGAACACATAAAGTACTATTTCATTGCATTACATTATTATTATTTAGTTTTTGGTCTGCACGTGAGGTTTGTATTTAGCAAAAAAGTTTGCAAATCATATTTCGTATTATTCCTTTACTTTGATAGGTGATACTAATGTAGGCTGAAACATTCCACGTGTACTGAGTCCATGGGGCTTACCTGTCTGAAAAAAAATCAGCCATCATGAAGAAATACTTCAATGTGTGAGGACTAATTTAATAGACATATTCGGAAATGTTATATGATGTCATCATTCACTCACGTGCGTTTATAAAAAATAATTTATTTTCTAACAATGTAATAATAGGTGGTTTAGTTTTCACTGAAAGGATATTTTGAGAACATGTATTATTATTTATTTATTTATTTATTTTATGCGAACAATTTTTAAAAGTAATAATGTACATTTTAGCATATTCTTATTGAGGGAATTATTCTTATGTGAGAGAATTGCTCTATTATTTTTTTTAACTTGTAGAAAAGATGTTTTTGTAGAAAATTAATGCTCTTGATGAAAATAAATAAAAGAGTATTTTTAACCAAATCGGTGTATAAAATAAATAATTATCATGTAAAAGGTAAAGAAAATTCAGGAAGGAAACTTAAAAGCATTTCAATTAGGTATAATTCATTATGAACCATTTGTTTTTTTTTTTGTTTTTAAAGGAGTTAAATGTATATATTGCACAAAAATAAGTTAAATAGATAAATTTAACTTATTTAACGTGTTTTTTATCTAATTTTTCCACCGGTTCCGGTGTTAAAAATCTAATATTTATAGAGTTTCTTAATATTATGTAGAGCAGCTATGTTTATGCCAATAGGTCTTGTCCTTCTAGTGTCTTGTTACAAAAAAGGAGAAGCATTTGACATGATTTACTTTTTCTTCATCACTATGACTATAATGGCTTCTTTGTATAGAATCACCCTTACGTATAAAAAAAAAACATTGCAAACATACATTATACGTATTATCCTTCGGGTCACAAATTTACCTATTACAGTGTAGCTTCATATCAAAGATGGAAAATACCTTTAAAATAATTAGGCGTAAATTCTCGAAAATGAAAAAAAAAATAATATAAATACTGTATGTGTAATATTTTTCAAAATTTCTCGCATAAATCTCGATAAAAATTAAATGATATAAAAATATCCAAACTCCTTTCAAGGGTTAAACAGAGCTCCTTATTACGCAATTCCAATTACCTGGAATACTTGGAATACTATACCTGGAATACTATCTATCCATGAGAATTACGTTTTTTTCGGCAGAACTTTTAGTCATGAAAAATGTTGTACTGTGGATGGATTCAAATTAATACAAATCATTCCTAACTTCTACTCATACCCTTTTCGACTCTAGCATCGGTCGGCATAACTTTAAAAAATTATTTTCAATTAATTACTCAATAAAAAATGCTCGAATTAAATAAGGCATATTTTATCTTCCTTTATTACTGGAGCCAAAATCAAATTTTGCAAAGAAATATAATGGCCAGTAAAACTGGACATATGAGTGCAAAGGATTAATTGCTGTACTAAACACAGATGCAGTTTTCTTTATTGTACATGATAGTCTAAGTTTAGTACAGAAATATCCTAACCACCGTATAAGCAGTTGGGCACAATGTCACTGGAAACTCAGTGGCGTGTGCCCAAGTGCTCTGAATACTAGTAAATTTTTAAAATTCTGTTCGTCTTATCTTCCCCCCAAAAAAATTTCTGCTATGAATCAAACAGATGAAAACGTTACAATATTACTGGTTTGGGTAGCCACCCTGGTAGCAGCACTGAATCTAGCAATAATATGTTTTGTTTGTCTGGCTTTTGTTGAATTTATAAGTCTTAAATTCTGTAAAAGTTGACCAAATGTCACGAAATTTTAATATGACGTTAAATGTAACTTACGTGAATATTTGTCGTATCGCGCGTAGGGGAAGATGGGGATACTTGAGCCATTTTTTAAATTTTAATTTTTTAAAATTTTTTAGAATTTCTTAGAACAAAATAAAAAATTGAAAATGAAAATTTGATATTTTTTCTTCATTTGAAAACCACTTTCAATTAATTTTGAACTATTTTTCTATGTCTAATAAATTTTTACTTTTTCTTTTACATTGTGGCTCAAGTATCCCCATGGAGGGGATACTTGAGCCAGATGTCACATTCGCACCAGTATTTTGCAAAGAAAAAAACCGATTTACAATATACGCGAAAAAATGCATTAAACCTTTTTCAAATAAATTTGGTCGAATTTTCTGGTGTCGTTGTGACATTTCAGAATTAAAATTTTGTGGTAGAAAATTCTACCAGCAGAGCTCAAAGGGTTAATCACCATACTTTAAAAATGGTACCAAGGTATATGATTTCTTTTTTACATGTTCAGAACTATAAATATGTTACCATGTTGCCAGTTTTAGAAAGAAAAATTGAACAACTGTAGAGATAAAGGGGGTGGCTCAAGTATCCCCTATGCTCAAGTATCCCCACTCTCCCCTATATGAAATTCACAATTAAACTGATTCAAATGAAATTCACAATTAAACTGACCGTACCTGATCGCCGCTAAAGAGCAAACAGATTAACACCATTACAGATGACCAACACCCCATTAACATATGATCACCATCGAAGCGATCGACGTAGATTTTAGAGTTTTACCGAGATTTAAGGTAGATGGTGAATATGAGCAACAGAATTATTCTCAAGTCAGGTTCACTGACACTAATATTTCGGGTTGGATTTTGGATTTTGCAGGGCGGTTTTCTGCTCTGATTTTCAAAAGGTAATTCATAATGTTGTTTTAGAGGAAGAAAAAGTGTATATCCAAGGCTGCCAACTACTACGCATATTTACAGTCAAATAAACACTTTAGAAACAGAAAGTTTAGTACATAATTAAGAATATGTTCTGTAATACATAACATTGAATATATTTGGTATACATTTTACTAAAATATTTTTGTGGTTCGAAACATGTTTATAAGATTTAAATAGGCGTAGAAGTTGGCAGCTCTGTATATCTATCCATATTATAAATGAAAAACATATGCGCAACACTGAGATCCTTTTGCTAATGGCAAGCATACTATCAAATTTAACTTTCATTTACTTTTATTGAAACATTTTAAATTTCTAACTATCGCATATTTTCAATTTTTACATTATCGAGTAAAGAAAGAATTGAAATTTCAATTGCATTTTGTTTGAAAACTGTATTTTAATTGACTGAGTTATTATAGGGTTTAAAATAATTTTCAAATATGAAATTTTTAATTTTTTTTATCGCGTGCCGACTTTGTTACGAAATAATTATGGAAAACTTGAACAAAAACTAATAAAAATTGTTCGCATTTGCTCCCGTGTAATTTTCTATAACGAAACTAAAGATTATTTAATAAATAAATAAAATAATAATATATGATCAGCCCCCCCCCCCAAATCAACGTATATGCAATTAAAAATTTCAAAATCGCCGAAAATGGAAAAAAATGCCTTGAAATATAACTTGTTTAAAAATCTTTATCTCTATTTACCGATTGTCTATAAAAATAATTTTCAAGCGTGAATTACTTTTAAATTTATTTCTATCGTGTGGATCGCGATTACGAAAAATTAACTCGCTTGCACTTAAAAAAAAAATATATAACTGGTTTAACATTTGTTTCGGTGAAAATTTTCATTATAAAATTAAAGTTTCTTTTTTAAAAATAAATAATTTAATATAGATAAAAAACAAACTGAGCATACATGTGATTACAGGGTCCGCACAGTTCTGCCACTAAATTTTAAGAATATTTTCAAAGGGGTTCACAGCAGCAATATCTTGCAAAATCTGTGAATGGAAGTGGTGTTTATGAATTCCGTGTTTTAAAACATTAATGTAAATTTTCTTATTTTTAATAGCGGTGCCAGAGTTCTTAAAAAATATAAGGAGTGTGCGAACATAGGATTAAAAATTTTACTTAAGGGATTGAAATGATCAAAAATCCTTGAGTAAGATGCAAAATCTTTGTCTAATAACTTCTAATATACGGTATCATGTAAAAATATTGCTTTTAATAAATTTTAAAATTTTATTTGATTGCGTAATTGATATTTTTCATATAAAAATGTATTTAGGTGACGTGGGCAATCTAATATATCTATTTCATGTAAAAAAAAAATTGTGTTTTCAAAAATAAGTAAATAACTAAAAATAAGAATAGTTTTTCACCTATGCTTTGTAATCCAGGGAGACCGACTTTGATTTTCTCGTATTATTAAAAGAAAAATGTTTGTCCATGTCCTGTTAGAGATGGCTCCAGAGAGCTATCGCACATAGATCTGTAAAATTTTGAATGAGGTAGAAGAAAACGAGTCCGAATGCATGTAACCTGAGATATTGCATTTTTTATAAGTAACCGATGCATTAAAAATCATAATGAACATCGCAAAATGGCGATCTGCCTAAGTTATGCTGATTGTGCCTGATCCTCTCTGGACTTTCCTCGATCTTTGCGCAGATGAAAGAGAAGCATTCAGTTTTTTTTTTTTTCTACATATTGAAATCCCAGTATCTCAATTCAGTATGTTGCGAAGTCAGTGGATCCCTTTAATGCAGGTTCATTTGGATAGATTTTACTTTGAAAGTAAAAAAAAATAATGTAAATTAGATGGTATGCACTACCGAAGGCAGTAGAGTCAACAACATTAGCTGCATTTGGATAGAATTTTGTTAATCCTTTGAGCCCCGATGGTTGAATTTTCTACCACTTAATTTTAATTCTGAAGTGTCAAAATTGCCCCGGAATATTCTATCGAAATCTATTTGTAAAAGGTTTAATGCATATTTTCGGGTGTATGGTAAACCGAATTTTTTCTTTGGAAAATAGTGGTGCCACTGTAATATTTGAAATTCTGAAAAAATTTACTTACCAGAGCTCAAAGGGTTAAAAAATATATAATCATACAAGTTTGAAGGTTTATGTTGACGATGACAGTAGAGATTCCAATATTATATTCGTTTGGAAACCTTTCCGTTTAAAAATACACAATTACTTAACAGATTTTTAAGTATGTTTCAAGTTATTATTATCAGTTCGGGCAATGCCGATAGGATCAGCTAGTATATACCGTAATTTGCAGCGTATAATCCGCGGATCAAAAAATCATTTTTCGACCCAGAAATTTTTTTCTTATAAAATGTAACATTTTAGATATTGATAAATATTTGGCTTCACTTACGAAATAAATATTCTGGATCGAAAAAGAATCATCTGATCCGCGGATTATACGCCGGAAATTACGGTATGTGAAGATGCACACAACACACACACATATAGATATATTCATCATTCTATTTAGTAGATAAAGGTAATATTAGAGATATGAAGAGTTGTTTGTGTACATTTTTGTATCAATTTGGACTTTCTCTGTGATTTAATTTCGAAATTGGTTCTAATTATTTTGTGAACTATTAAAAATATCTTTACTTTAAAATGTTTTTGAAGGTTTAAGAGAAAATGAAGAATAGATGAAATACAACGCATAACAACATATATTATTTCCTTAAGTCGAACGGCATTGGAATGATGGCCTTGATATGTTTATTTTTTATTGTTTGTTTATTGAGCGTGACCCAGAATCGTCACCCTCGCATATTATATAAATAGATGGAACATATGATATTTACACTGCTCGACATTGAAAATGCAACACCAAGAAGGAGTGGTCAGAAATTTATGCAAATTTTAGAGTAGACGCACGTCACTGAGTTATGCGAATGATGTGAAATGCGCAGGTCTCCGACGCACTTGATGTAAGATATAGGGGAAGGAACTTGCAGAATGGGCAAAATTCGTGTCGTTATTTCTGCCAGACGAATTATCGAAGAAATTTTGTTTTTGTCTCGGAGGATACGTGTATAGAATGGAATGTCAGGCTGCCGTCAACAAAGACACATCCATCAGATACACGATTTTACGAGAGGTATGGTGATTGGACTGAGAAGGGGGGGTTGGTCCTTACGTCAAATCGCAGCTATACTCACATGGATGCGCGCACGGTGCATCGGCTATAGCGAGCATGGTTGGAAAAAGGAAATGTGACAAGATTGAGGGGTGCAGGTGCAGCCAGAGTGACGTCAGCACGCGTGGATCGACGCATCCACCGACAAGCTGTGGCGGACTCGCAAGTCACTTGTACCTCGATTCCGCAGCATGTACAAGATACCCTGGATGTTTCCGTGTCGACCAGAACCATTTCCCGTCGATTGGTTGAACATGGCCTGCACTCACGGCGTCCATTAAGAAGACTGCTATTGATTCGACAGCATAGACGCCAACGTTTTGAATGGTGCCGGACTAGAGTGACGTAAATGACAGAATGGCGAAACGTCGTGTTCTCAGATGAGTTTCTGTTTATGCAGTGAGAGTCGTCGCATACATGTGTGGCATCTACGTGGAGACAGATCGAATCCGGCAGTAACTGTGAAACGCCCCACCGCGCGACAACATGGCATAATGGTTTGGGGTGCTATTACGTATAATTCCACGTAACCTCTAGTTCGTATTCAAAGCACTATGACGGCCCAACGATACATGGATAATGTACTGCGGCCGGTGGCAATCCCCTACCTTCAGGGGCTGCCTAATGCAATTTTTCAGCAGGAAAACGCCCGAGCACACAGTGCTCGTATGCGCCAACATGCTCTGCAAGGCATACAGATACTTACTTGACCACCGTAATCTCCTGACCTGTCACCAATCGAACATGTGTGGAATGTGATTGGACGCCATTTGCGGACGCGCCACCAGTGGCCGAGAGGTACGGACCTCTCAACTGGTAGACGGCAGGTGCTGGGTTCGAACCCAATCGCGGCTGTCGGCCTAACCGTTCGGAGTTTTCGTGGTTTTCTTCGAACCTTGCGTAAATACGGGTTAGGTTCCCTTAGAAAGACCCCCACGAAGGGCACTCCCCCCTGGTCCTATATCCCTAGCGTAGATAATCGGACGACAAAAATAAACCTAAACCTAAACCATTTGCGGACTCCGCCCCTACCTCATTCAGAAGACGAACTGTGGGAAATGGTTGAAAGGGATTGGAGAGCCATCCCTCAGGATACCATCCGCACTCTTATTGACTCTATGACTAGACGTGTTTCTCCGTGCATCGATGTCCGCTTTGGTCCTACATCCTACTGAGCTTATGCCATTCTCATTCTGTATTCTGAATATCATTTTGAAATAAAGATCACTTAATTCTCCTTGTTGTCTCTGTCTTTTCCCCAAATTTCATCACTTTCTGACCACTCCTTCTTGGTGTTGCATTTTCAATGTCGAGCAGTGTATTATTCATTTATAAAGAAATACAAAATGATTCAGATACAAGATTAAGTGTAAGTGATAATTGTTGGAAGCGCGTTTTAAGATCTGGTATGCATAAATAAATTTTCGACTATGCTGAGCTGTTTATAAATTCTATAGATTATAAACACGAATTTCTAATCGTTGTCGTGTGTGGGTGTGAAAAATCAAAGGTGTGTTTTTAACTGAATTATGCACTTTTGGAATAAAATCATGTTTTAGTATACTAAAAAACGCCTGTAGAATATAAATAAATTTTTATAAAATTTGTTTAAAAGAAATTTTGCACATTGCCGCTTTGGAATTATAAGTGTTGTAAGTACATTTTCAGGTGTGTTATGCGTTCCCCGTCTGAATTAAATTTTAGAATTTTATAAGGGTTGTATAAATACTATAGTTACAGATTTATCCAAATAATTCGGAGTAATGTCTGTAGATGAGATTTAGTGAAAGTTAATTTTCAATTGAGCACACGTTTTTCAACTTATGCAAACTTAACTATATTATATCGCGTTTGTATCGTACAATATATGCTATTTCGTATACATGGCTGCATAAAAGGATATAGATTAACGGCCATCTATACATAAAAATTTCCGGGAAGGGTTTTTAATATTTTTATGCATTTTATAGCTAAAACAAATTTTATTTTCTCTATGTCGTATATATTTAACCCATTAACGCCCAGCGTCCTCGTTTGAGGACGGTTACAAAAACAGCAAGAAAGCGGCTTTCCCACCAGTAAAGAGGAAGATAAATATAGACCTTCTTTCACGAGACAGAATCCTCGATAAATTTAGATAAAAGTTAATTCGATTTTAAAAGTGGTGGGAAATACAAAATTTAAATTTTATCGAAGAAAATAATTCGGGCGTTAATGGGTTAAATATACAGATTATATACAAGGCTTATAAAAGAATTCCAATACATTACCGGCTAAGAATGATTTTGAAGGAGGAATTTTTAATTATGTTATGTGTTGTTTTAAATTGTATTATCTCATTTCATTTACATAAAAATGCAATTTCTCAGCAATATTGCACTAGAAAATTTTGCATAATCTGCACTTCGTTCATTATTTTTCGTTTTTTTTTTTTTTTTTTTAGATTTATTACTGGTGAATTAGACATTTCGCTGCCGTCTAAAAGAATTCTTTTTATGACTGCTTTCTTTGCTTAAATATTTAAATGTATTAAATATTATATGAATAAAATATATGATTACGATTTAGTACTTTCTTTTTATTTAAAAAATAATTAAAACATGTCATTATTGTCAATGAAGTCCAGGCCCTTCCCTTAAATGACAGATAATACGTTTTTTATAAATCTCAGAATGAAGCCTTTTAAAAGCATATGCGATACCACTTTAAAAATAACCTTTTACGTATATGCATGGTAACGAATTCTCCATCGACTTCCTGTGAGTCAGTTTTACAGTCTAGTTCGTATTTACAACCCTCCACAGCATCATAAGAGTCGCTGTTATCCATGTTGCCGTCTTATCACCAGGGTAATATGCAGAAGGTCAAACACCATTACTCCAATTCGAGCCTACCAATTCTAAAAATTGCTGTCCAGTACATTTATTACTTTTCTCCCCTCTTTACATTTTATTGCATGTTTCATGTTAAACCGTCAAGCTCTATTTGTTACGACTGGGTAGAACGGTAAGGTTTTATGGTCTGTAAACATTTCATCGGTCATGTCTGCAGAACGTGTATTTCATTTTAGCTTTTACACTGACTTTAACAAATCATTTCTTTTTTTTTTTCCTTTTAAAGTTAAGTATTTTGTCAAGGAGATAAAAAATGCACGTTTTTCGTTCATGTCTATTGATGTGTATTTTAAAGAATAATTTTATGGAAAATATTGTTTAAAATGTAATTTGCCTGTGCTGCATTACAATTTTTTTTTTTTTTTTTTTTTTTTTTTTTTTTTTTTTTTTAGTATTAAAATGAGCCCAATTAAAAAATAGGGTAAGACTTGTTCAATAAGGAATCACAGCATGCTGATTTTTTTTATTATTATTGGACACATTATAATTTAATAACAATAATTTTATTATATAATTTACCTAAAAATGATGACATTATTGAAAAAGTAATCTTTTTAAAATCGTGTATGTTTACATATCTTCACTTTATTATCGCTTTCGATGTTTATTTTCACTTTATAATCGATATCAATTTTTAGTCCTATACATTTATAAAGCAAAACAAAAATTACAAAGCTGATCTATCCGGCCATTTCCAAAGATCTAAGAAAGAACTTGTGAGCATGTTTTTTTGAACAGAGTCCTTAACCCATTCAGGGGCGATGTGATATATTGTATCCTACCTAATTTAAAGGAGATTCTCACCAGAAAATTTTAACAAAAAATTATTTTTTTAACTTTGGCTGGAAAAAAAAAAAGAACGAAAAAAGCGCTTTTAGGTAGATTTCGTATGAAATACTACCTATTGCATTCTCTCCCATGTTGGAATTTCTGAAAAATTTTTGCGGATCTACACGAATCATGACTCCTAGACCCTAAAACTACCATAAATAAAAAAGTTTATCTATCTATCTATTTATCTGTCTATCTATCTATTGGTGTATATCACTTTCTTCTAGACACGATAACTTTCATAATTATGCTTAGATCTTCCTCAAACTTTTACATAAAATCAAGGAGCTTAAAATCTCGGTCGAGTTCGTTAATGGGCAAAATCGGACCAAGGGGGTGGAAGTTAGGAAGTGTTTTGTGAAAACAGAAAAAACGCGATAACTTCTAAATTAAAATAGATATAGAATCAGTTTAAAGTTTATATTACTTCTAAAGAATGGGCCTAAAGTTTATGCATGACAGATATTTGATAAAGTTAAAAATGGGTTCAAGGGGCGAAAAAAACATGGTTTTTGGGAGAAAAAAATTCATAACTTCGTCAATTCTCAAGATATCAAATCCAACTAAATTTTATATAAATGTACTCAATATTATCTAAAACGTTTGTATTTACAAGTTTTTGATAGGAGCAATTTTTACCGATGAAAAAAATTAAAAACGAAAAGAAAAAGGGGGAAGAAAAAAGAAAAAAACCCCATAATTTACTCAATTCTTAAGCAATCAAATCTAATTAAATTTATTTTACATCATCACAATAATATCTACAACTTTTATACTGACAGGTTTTTCATAGAACCAATTCTTATAGCAAAAATAAATTAAACAAAAATAGGAGTTGGAGAAAAAACCTCAAATCCAAACTGCTTATATTCTGACTCATTTTAAAATTCATTTTTGATTTTAAACGCATCTAAATGACAGATCCTCTTATTTAGGAACTATATAATGCGACGTATTGGCCAATTTTTTGATAAAGGCAAAATATATTTTTAAAAAGGTTGTCAAAAAAGGTATTTTGAACAGATTTCCCGAAGTTATCGTCATTAAAATATTGATTAAGTATAACAAATTGCGTTTTTTCTGAGTCATTTTTAAATTCATTTTTGTTCTCAAACCCATCCAATTTACAGGTCCTATTATTTAGGAACTATATAACTTGACGTATTGGCCAGTTTTTTTATAAAGGCAGAATATATTTTTAAAAAGGCTGCCAAAAGGGGTATTTTGAACAGAATTTCACGAAGTTATAGTGATTGAAATTTGAGGAAATTTAAGAAATTGCGTTTTTACCGAGTCATTTTTAAATCTTTTTTTTTGTTCTCAAACGCATCCAATTTACAGGTTCTCTTATTTAGGAACTATATAATGTGACGGAGTGGCCAGTTTTTTGATAAAGGCAGAATATATTTCAAAAAAGGCTGCCAAAATGGGCACTTCGCACAAAATTTCCTAAAGCGATCATGATTAATGAACTGTGGGTATTCAAATAACAAATTGGTTATTTTATGACTCATTTTTAAATCCAATTTTGCTCTGAAACGCATTCAATTGACAGTTTTTTGTTACTTAGGAACTATATAATGTGCGTATTTGTCGATTTTTTGATAAAGGGTGAATATATATTTTTTAAAAGCTGTCAAAGTAAGCACTTCGCAAAAAAATTTTCCAAAGCGATCATGATAAAAGAATTGAGGTTGTATTCAAATAACAAATTGTTTATTTTATGACTCATTTTTAAATTCAATTTTGCTCTCAAACGCATTCAATTGACAGTTATTTGTTATTTACGAACTGTATAATGTGCCGTATTGGTCAGATTTTTGATAAAGGCTAAATATATATTTAAAAAAAATCTGTCAAAGTGGGCACTTCGCATAAAATTTCTCAAAGCGATCTTGATTAAAGAATTGTGGATGTACCGTAATTTCGGGTGTATAAGCCGCGGCTCAAACAATTCTTTTTCGACCCAGAATTTTTTTTAAAATGAATGTTACTACTTAGATCGCCGTAAATATTTGTGTTTAATCATTAAATAAAATTTCTGGGTCCAAAAAGAATTGTTTGAGCCGCGGCTTATACACCCGAAATTACGGTATTAAAATAATAAATTGGTTATTTTATGACTTATGGCTCATTTTTAAATTTAATTTTGCTGTAAAACGAATTTAATTAACAGTTTTTTGTCATTTAGGAACTATATAATGAGCATATTGGTCAATTTTTTAAATAAAGTAAGAATATAATTCAAAATATGTTACCAAAATGGGCATTTGAGTAGAATTTCGTTTAAGACGATTTTGATAAAACCAGTTCTTACAGAAAAATGAAATTAATTTTTTTTTAAATTGCGGCTGAATAAAGTAGTTAAACAAGGTTTATCTCCAATCATTTTTTTTCTTTTTTGTTGAGATGAAAACTTTTCGAAATCTACCTCCGCCTATAGGCCATGCCGAAAGGGATTTTATTATTATTATTAGTATACATATATATTTTTTTTTACTTTAAAATAAAATTTTTCGATTTTTCCGGTAGGAATTATACATTACAGTGCCATTATTGATTGCCCCCTCAAGGGGTTAATGGAATACAATTGTACATTACATTACAAGTGTACAAATACATTTTTGCTGATAGCTAATCAGTATTCACATTGACATAGAAAATGCAACACCCAGGCAAGATAGTGTGACGATACTTTTATCGCAATTAGTTGTATGGTGTTTTCTTTCTGACTGCTAGTATCTGCTTTTTCCAAATAAATCGTGATTGAACTCTTTTAGGAAAATTTCGTAAGAAACATTACCTATTACATTATCCACTATGTTGAATTTCTGAAAATGTTTTGAAGATCTAAGCCCATCATGAATCCTAGAACATAAAGCCACCACCAGCACAAAAAGTTATATATATGTGTGTACATTTTATGTCCATCCATCTATATATAGAGAATGTCCGAAAAGTCTGGAAACGTCGAATGACTCGAGAAATATATATCAGACTAAAAAACAAAAATATACGTATTAAATATTTTTAAATAAGCTACTCAGTGATACTAAATTCGACCCCCGTAACCGACCCCCTGGGGTCAAAGGGGGTCCAACTTTGAAATCTTAAATTATAACTCCCATTTTTTATTGCAGATTTGGAATCTACAGACAAAAATATTTAACTTTTGTATTTAATGTTTATTTCAAATCCTCGTTGATCACGTTGTACTCGGGCATAATCTACAGATATATATTTCGATTTTCCCAACCGTGTTTCTCCTTCTCGAAGCCTGATTGGCCAGAACATTTGACGTCAAATTCCCCGTCTTTTGCAGGAATACCGTTTATTGAAAACCGCGAGTGGCAATTATTTCGATGGTGCTATAGTCTTTTACATGATTTTCTCAACAAAAAGTTATTGAAATAATAAATATATTTTATTAGTTTTCTTTTCCGATTTTTATTTTATCCTGACAAACATTTCTAACTAAAAACTTGCGTATTTCAAACTTTTAACGTATAAATAAGCACCTCCCCTCCTGAATTGTGAAAGGATAATCTTCATTATTTGGGGACGGGATGTGTGTACCTTATGCGTTTCAATGGATTCTGCTGTTTAAAAAAAACATCTAATACGGGTGGTAAGGGTGTATTTTTTTAAAGTATTACTAAGGAAAAATATAAGACAAAATATTAAAAAATAAACATATGAAATCTTTTTATACTGGCTGTGCAATGAATGAAGGAGTATCGTAAATTCAGAGTACTTATAGGACCCATTATTTTCCAAGTGAAATATCAGTATTTTTTTTAAATAAAATAAATAAAGCTACTTCAAACACTCGTATTCTCTCCTTTTTAAACCAGTGATTTTCAACAAGAAAATTTTCCTGTTCTACAAACTCCAGGATACGTATGAACCCTTAAATTTCAGTTGGGGGTGGGATTAAAGGTTTTCATGATTGATTAATTGCTACAACTTCAAAATAAAAAGTAGGGCAGAATTATTTTCAATAGTTCTTAGAGATATATTATTATTTTTAGTAAATTAATATATTCTTTTAAATTTTAAATTGTTTTTCATAAACTTAACCTCTTTACTGATCACTATTTTAGCAAATGCTTTCAAATAATTCCTATTTTTCATGTCTTTTACAGAATTTTTAATCTTTTATCGCCAGTATTTCGAAACAGAAATTTTTGCCAAACTGAATCAGAATAATGTTCGGATTAAATAGTGCAAAATTTACTGAAAAGAATAATAAATTATGAATGGAATATGGATGCTCGTACGTGATATGGGCAAATCATGATTGGCAAAAACACATTGCTCTTATGTATGCACTTATTATACGTACAAATCAGGGAAACGATTAATCAATAGAAAAAAATTGGTACTTTAATCTTTTTAATCTAAAATATATTTTTATTCCTTAGTACTTTCGGGACTTAGCATGTCATATGTGCATTATCAAAAGGTGCATGTATAATTTATTTTTGGCACCATTAATAAATCAAAATTATAAGCTGATTATTATTATTATTATTATTATTATTATTATTATCATTATTATTAATTTGAATATCTGTATTTCATAAGTAAAGGAAATTATTAAATAACACGGTGCATTAAAAAAATTTGCGTATGTGATGCGGTCTCGGAAAACTTTAGACGAAATGATTATTTGTTGACGGAGACGACCTATTAGTTTTTATTACAGGACGTTAGTGTAGAAAATTATTTATTTATTCATTATAGCGATAAAATTACAAATATGACAAAATACAGAGTGAACGAAAAATCGGAAAACGGTCGAATAATTCGCGAAATATATAGATAGAAAAACGAAAAAAAAACCGCATTAAATATTTTAAAAAAATGGTGCGATCATTTTTTGATGATGCACATATGCACCACTAGTCCCGAAAGTACTAAGGAAATGAAATATATTTTAGATTAAAAAGATTAAAATACGATTTTTTTTCTACTGATTAATCGTTTCCCTGATTTGGACATACCTGATAAGAGCAACGTGTTTTTGCCAATCATGATTTTTCCATATCACGCACGGGCATCCGTATTCCATTAATAATTTATTATTCTCACCAGTAAATTTTGCGTTAATTAATCCGAACATTATTCTGATACAATGTGGCAAAAATTTCTGTTTCGAAATACCGGCGATAAAAGATTAAAAATTCCGCAAAAGACATTAAAAAATAGGAATTATTTGAAAGCTTTTGCTAAAATATTGAACAGTAAAGTGGTTAAATTTATAATAAACAATTTAAAATTTAAAAATATATTAATTTACTAAAAATTATGATATATCTCTAAGAACTATTGACAAAATTTCTGCCCTACTTGTTATTTTGAAGTTGCAGTAATTAATCAATCATGAAAACCCCATGATACCACCCCCACCTAAAATTTAAGGGTTCGAACGTATCCTGGAATTTCTAGAACCGGAAAATTTTCTTGTTGAAATTCACTGGTTAAGAAAGGAAAAAATACGAGTGTTTGAAGTAGCTTTATTTATTTTCTAAAAAAAATACTGATATTTCACTTAGAAGATTCGAGACATATAAGAACCCTGAATTTACGATACTTCTTCATTTGTTGCACAGCCAGCATAAAAAGATTTCATATGTTTATTTTTTAATATTTTGTCTTATATAATAGTAATAATTAAAAAAATACAACCTTATCAGCCGTATTAGATGATTTTTTTAAACAATGGAATCCATTGAAACGCATAATATACACACATCCCGCCCCTAAATAATGAAAATTATCCTTTTTCAATTCAGGAGGGGAGGTGCTTATTTATACGTCAAAAGTTCGAAATACGCAAGTTTTTAGTTAGAAATGTTTGTCAGGTTAAAATAAAAATCGGAAAAGAAAACTAATGTAATATATTTATTATTTCAATAACTTTTTGTTGAGAAAATCATGTAAAAGACTATAGCACAATCGAAATAATCACCACTCGCGGTTTTCGAGAAACTGTATTCCTGCAAAAGACGGGGAATTTGACGTCAAAAGTTCTGGCCAATCAGCCTTTGAGAAGGCGAAACACGGTTGGGAAAACCGAAATACCGTAATTTCGGGTGTATAAGCCGGGGATCAAACAATTCTTTTTGGACCCAGAAATCTTATTTAGTGATTGAAGACAAATATTTACGGCGATCTAACTAGTTATATTTGTTTCTTAAAAAAATCTGGGTCGAAAAAGAATTATTTGATCTGCGGCTTATACACCCGAAATTACGGTATATATCTGTCGATTATGCCGATTACAACGTGATCAACGAGGATTTGAAATAAACATTAAATACAAAAGTTACCTATTTTTGTCTGTAGATTCCGAATCTGTAATAAAAAATGGGGTTATAATTTCAGATTTCAAAGTTGGAAACCCTTTAACTCCCAAAGCGTTTGTTGCGGTGGTTAAATTTAGTAACACTGAGTAGCTTATTTAAAAATATTTAATACGTATATTTTTGTTTTTGAATCTGATATATATTTCTCGAGTTTTTCAACTGTTTCCAGACTTTTCGGACACCCTGTATATATATATATATATATATATATATATATATGTCTGTGTATCACTTTATATTTAGATAGATATATGTATAGCTTTTTTATGGACACGATAACTTTCATAATTTACTCAAATATCTTCCAAATAGTTAAAAAAAATGAAGCAGCAAAAAAACCTCGGTCAGGTTCATTGAATGGTAAAATCGGACAAGGATTTTTGTGAAAAAAAAAAAAAAAAAATCCCGAAACGTTTTAGTTATGATTCATATTGAATGAGTTTAAAGTTGTTATTACTTCTAGGAAAATGGCCTAAAATTTATGTATGACAGTTTTGTTTATATTAAAATGGCCTCAGTTCCGATAATAGCATGGCTTTATGATGGGGAAAAATTTATAACTTCCTTAATTTACAAGATATCAAATCCATTTACGTTTTTGTACATTTTCTTAATATTATCTACAACGTTTAAATTGAGAAATTGTTCATAGGATGAACTCTTAGAACGAAAATAAATAAAAACGAATAAAAAGAGAAAAAGAAGGAGTCTGAAGAAAAAAAAGGTCATATCTTTGTAAATTCACAAGGTATCAAATTCGCTTAAAGTTATTACAAATCTTATTATTATCTACAATTTCTGTATTGAAATGTATTTGATAAGACCACGTTACAAAATAAATAAATAAATATATTAAAAACAAATAAAAGTGGAATTGTAGGATAAAAACTTCGAAATCCACCTATGACTTTAGGTTGAGCCGGCAGGGATTTTTCAATTGAGGTATAGCAGAATAGAGAATAGCCGATTTAGATAATGATTTTTTTTTTTTAATTACGCAATTTATTAAAATTGAACAGTATACTCGCAGTTTCTGATTAACTCCAGGGTTCCCAAATGGTCTGCGAACTGAACACCAATATTACTTAACAGAAACTTTCATAGTAGGTTTCTAAAGAGTTTGTGCTAAAACTAACCTCCAAAGGTGGTTTATGTGAAATTTTCAAGAAAAATTTAAAACAAAAATTTTTAAAAAAAAAAAAAAAAAAAAAAAAAAAAAATACTGATGTTCAGTTGGCGGACCATTTGGGAGCCCTGAAATTCCTAAATCATTGATACCTGTTTATATATTAGACAGTTCCCGTTTTATGCAAAAAAAAAAAAAAAAAAAAAAAAAAAAAAAAAAAAAAAAAATTACAGTAAATTTTTGACTTCCTAGGAGATTTTCCGCGACATTCATGTTTCGAAGTGGAGAATTTGTAGTACCGTAGAAAGGCAAACTCCATATGATTTATTTTTCATGCAAGTAAGATTTCGTATAATGCAGCAAAGTTTCTCAAGTCCGCAACTCTAAAATACACAAACTCAAAACTCCGCACACCATCGCAGTCAGTAGTGGCTCGTCTGGGCGTGCTACATCATTTTTCTCACCACTAAAATGTTACAGAATATTTTATATTGTTTATTCGACAAATTATGTTGATTAAAAAAAACTGAAAATGCTATAGAATTTTAGTGGTGTAAAATTGACGCAGCACCCCTGACGAGCCGCTACTGATCGCAGTCGAAGGAAACTTTTAGCTCAAAGGCAGAGAAAAAATTAGAATTTTTTTTTTTTATATATCAGTCTGTACGCGTTTTTATATGTATTTCATGTTAATATGACTGAACACATGCTTTTCCATGAAAGAAGTATAAATTTATTTCTTTAAATATATGAATATATTGCGGTATCACTGATAATTGTAATATTTTTACCAAATATATTTACCGTAATTTCGGGTGTATAAGCCGCAGATCAAACAATTCTTTTTCGACCCAGAAATTTTTAAGAAACAAATATAACTAGCTAGATCGCTGTAAATATTTGTCTTCAATCACTAAATAAGATTTCTGGGTCCAAAAAGAATTGTTTGATCCGCGGCTTATACACCCGAAATTACGGTATGTTAAGTTTTTTTAGTTGTCTGAGTAAACCTGAAAAAAAAAAAACTCCCTTATCTTATGATTTTGATGTACATTAGTAGGGTACTATTATGAGGCAAGTTCTAGAAAAATGCATTTCATCTTTATTTTGCATATTTATTTATACACTGTTGATTACTTACATGGCTTTTACTTTTAATAATTTAATCCTTTTTAATTCTTAATGTTTATTGTTTTAGTTTATTACTTTACTTAGTTATTTTAATATTTTACTAGATTGTAAGAGTTCTTTATAATTTTATTTGCATAATTACATTCGAATTACTGCTTAAAAAATGTAAACAAAGCAATGACGACAAATCTGTATAATTCTAAAAAAAGCACAACCTATGATTTCAAAATGGACGTATTGAGGAAATCTACTAGATTCTGAAATGAAGGGGGATATTAACGGCTTTCTAAGATAATATTATGTGTAATAATAATCCACATAATATAATTACGGAACAGGAAAAAAAATTAAAGTAACGTTAAAGTTCTGTAAAATTTATACAGTGTAAAAGATTTCATGTTGTATTATTTTTGAAGGCACATAGCATAAAAAGATCCGAATATTTTAGGATTTTTCTATTTTAAAAACATCCTATTCCTGTCAATGATCTATATGATGCTTTCTGTAGTAATAATAATAAAACACTATAAAAGTATATTATCAATAAATATAACTTAGTTGTCATAAATCTTTGAATATTTACTAAAAATGAATACGAATTATTCTAATGGGTAGACGAACAAACAGAGTGTTCCAAAATTCAAAAGTGTTCCAAAGACTTTTTCAGAAAGTGATAATAGGCATCAATAGAATGAAAAATTACCATAGAACATGGAGCGGTAAATCAAGTATTTAATCAAAATTACAGGGTGTTTGATCCTAACTCCATTTCTTTTAACGGTAATAACTTTCAGAAAACTAAAGTATATTATTATAATTCATTTAACAGACATTCTCACCTTTGTTGTAAATGTGATACCACCAAACAAAAGTGGTAGACGTTTGCATTAATCGCGCCAGCAGTACGTTTTTGACGCTACACTTTTTGGACTATGATTACCAGTTCATGCGGTATCATCGATTCCTTGTGAAACGTTTTTCCAGATCTTTTCATGATGTTATCACTATTTATCGACTGAAACGGGTTTTTAAGGCCAACGCCGAAACCGAAACGGAATTTCGGTGATCATCTTATTTTCCGCAGAAAACAGAAACGAAAATGAATGTAAGTAATTAAACTGTACGTTCTAAAATAATTAATACATACATAAATATACATTATTATTAATTAATTATACGTATTTATTAAATATGCTTAATTATTTATTAATTATGCGGATTTATTAAATATACATAAATATCAGTTAATTATACATATGACCCAAGAAAGCTCTCTGTGCTGTTCAAAACTTTTTATTTTGATATAAAATAAAATGTAATTATATCATCAACGACGCAGAAAGTTTTTCTAATTATAGGAATTTCATTGATTTAAAAAGATTTTAGTTTCATGTGTACAAACCTCGATTCATCTTTTATAATGTTTTATTTAAATATTCATTTGTTATACTAGAACTTTCACAAAGAGTATTCGAAACATTTCTGTGGTTTCAAATTAAACAATTTCTATTACTATTATGTCTGATAGAGCTTATCCTAAACACGTGAAAAAGTTTGGTTATACACACCATAGCCAAAGCTGATCGGTCACTTACGATTTTAGACTTTTTGTTAAACATATAGAAAAATGAATGAGGAATTATCCTACAACTCCAGGTGTGTAAAAAGAATACTACAAGTCATATATTCCTGCGAAGATTTTTTTCCAGAAAGCCGATAGGAGACCGTTGACAAATTGAAAATAAACGAATATCTTTTGGATAATCCCGTCAAATCTAATGTAACAAAAGTGTTCCAACTGTAGATTATGATTAAGTGGCTTATTGTAATAAATAGTGATAATTTTTATGAGTACAGGATGTATACTCGTAGAAAAATTAATTTTTTCATAAAAACAATCCCAAATTTTGATTTTTTTTTTTTTTTTTTTTTTTGCTTACCACTTGCAAATCCCTTAATATAAAGAAAGGTTTTTTCTGAAAATATAGCAAACAACATTGTACACAAAACCCTGTAATCATAATTAAAAATAAATAAATAAAAATTGTTTGATAAATAAGAAGTTTTACTAAATAATGTTTCACTGCGCATGTGTGAATGCAATCAAAATATCATGTGCATACTGTTTTAAATAATGCATAGAGTGACTTTCGTGAAAGTCTCAAAAACATAGTTTGAAAATTCTGAGAATTATTGTCGATTGAATAAGCTCAAAATCCGTTGTTCCCTAAAGGAAGCAAAAAGATGAGGGACTGTATCCAAATATAGTAGAACGTGCGATATTGTGTATGCTGTAATGATACTAATAAATGGATTTATGCATACAAAGTCTCTTTTTTCTTCATCAATGCAAATTAGAAGCAAAAAACTTGGCAAAATTTGGAACTGTTTTTTTTAAAACCTTATATTCTCTACGAGTATGTTACTATCCTAAAAAAATGAACACATTTTATTACATTAGGCCACTTATTCATAATCTACAGTTTGTTACATTAGTTTTGTCAGGGCTACACAAAAGCTATTCGTTATTTTTTTATTTGTTAATGCTCCCCTATGGGGTTTCGGAAAAAAACTCTTCGCAGAAATAGATGACCTGCATCATTCTGTTTACACACATGGAGTTTCAAGATAATTCCACATGTATTTTTATAGATATATAACAAAACGTTTAAAATCGCAAGTGACAAGTCACCTTTAACCATAAGTTTATATGTATTGCTCTCTTTATAATTTGCATTCACGTCATTGAGTTAGTTATGACTGATAATTAAAAACAACGAAGTTAGTAGCAATAAATTGCCTCATTTAATCTGATATCACTCATATGAATAAGTAACGTTAAACATTTCCGAAGGAAGAAACGATATTTTTGGAATACTGATAATTCCGGTCTTGTTTCGGTCCCGCCAAATTTTTCGCGGCATTTTCGTCGAAAAGAAATTTTCTGATTCTCAAAAAAGAAAACGAATTGTAGGTCGATTTCGAGTCATCACATTTCAGTCGAATAAAGGTACATAGCATTGCTTTTTTTACACAGTTTCTATTTTCTCGAAATTATTACCGTCAACCCTAGCTTATTTAGGATGAAAAATCCTATATCTGTGTCTTCTTGATATTTACCGTCACTCTTCTTAAATTGGCGGTCAGATTTTGGAAGAACCTGCATACTGAATGCTATATGGGTGATTCTCAAAATAGGGGACAATTTATGTCTTTCGGCATACAAAAAAAATTGACAGGTTTTCTGTCATGTTTTTATATTTAGATATGTTTGTCTTAATATTATTCATTATTTGCACTCAAGAATTACTCACTTTTTAGTTAAAAACACCTTAAAATAACAGAATAAATGTTCAAAATGTCATTAGCATGGATGTCCACAGCAGCTGTGCTTTGTATATGCTAGCTTTTTCAAGAGTTAATATCATGTTTATAAAATAAAACAAATGTTATTCTTTCTTTAAATTAATCAAGGAGAGGATTGATCCAATAAATTTCTTTTTAAAAATAAAATTATAATATATAAAAAAAGAATTAAAGTTTGTCCTCCATATTCTATTTTCAAAACAAGGTCATACTATAACAGCTGGTTATTAATCAAAATTTCATTTTCCCATATGTCAATAGTTTGAAAATATAAAGTTTCTCCATGGCAACAAGTAGCCATTTTATCCCAGCCTGAAAATAGAAGAATGTATTGTATTTTAAGAATAGAAGTTGAATATTAGGGGCGTACATCAATTGTATGTCATTAGAATGGATAATAATTTTCATGTTTATTTTATAATTAAAATTTTTATTTTACTTATTTGCATAGGAATTTTGTGTTTTAAAAAGCCCCAGAAAGGACTATTGCATTGTGATTATATTAGATTTTACATATAAATTTAGGTATTACATTTATTATCCCTAAAATATGCATTAAATCTGTCAGAAAATCACTAAGACAGCTTCTTACATTGTTAGTGTCAGAATGTTGCTCATGTAAACAAAGTTTGCCCTTTGGTAATGTTTTTATTCTACTTATATGTATATATGTAAAAATGGAAACCCTTTGCTGAAAAGGAAGGCTAATAAATATAGAAAAAAAATATTTAAGCAGGAAGAAAATAAAAATTTCTTAATATATTTATTTCATGCAATTTGTTTTGTCATTAGCATGGCTCAAAAAATACTAATTATTTTTTTTAAAGTTAATTTTTAAATATTTAGCTTTGCTGACTACATGTAAAGTATACCTAATACTATATTAACAACATCTATTTTTTTCAGAAATTTTGCTAACAGTAATTTTTTTAAGATTTCACTTTTGAAATTGTCCCCTATTTTGAGAATCACCCATATACAGGGTGTATTGGTGCAGCGATTTTGTAATTTTCTACAGTTGAAAATGATGCTAAAATTTTAAATTCAAACTTTAACACAATTATGTATCTGAAGTTTTCGAAACACAATGACTGTCCTTAAACGTTTAATAAAGAAGATGGAATACACATAACAAATATTTTTGTTCTTATATGCAAAATTGTGACACATTATGCACAAAAAATCGTTGCCAGTTTAAACTTTTTTTTCTGCAGAAATTCCCAATTCATACTAGAAATTCCAAATTTTGTTTTATTTGAAAACAGACATTTCGTGATTACATTAAGTAAAAGTTTCTGAATAAAAATAAGGCCATAACTGAAGCAATGACAAAGAGTTTCCTAATTTCAAACAACAGAACAATTATCCTTTTCGACTCGGGCGACTCTTACAAAATTTTATTCGGTTAACACAACTTTTTTTATATGAAGTTTCCCTCAAGCACCGAATTTCAAAAATTCTCTAATTAAATAAGGGAAATTTTATTTTACATTATTATCGGTGCAGAAAATCTTTTAAAAGAAAGATGACGTCTAGTCACGCTAGAAATACAGGCGTAAAAGGTTAAAATGATCTGTGTTCACATTTAAAACAACTATTCGAAAAAATTGCAATTGCTGTTTAACAATTAACATTAGGATGGACACAGTTTGGTAGAAATACTTTCTAGTATAAAAATTATTAAGCGTTTGCTCAGTGATTGGTACGCAAATTGGAGTGTCATAACGTAGATGCAGGCAACGGTAAAGATCATTAATCAAACAAATGCGTCTTCTTTTTACGTTTGGAACCTAATAAATAGGAGAGGATTTCTTTCTGGTTTATTATTTTTGTTGACTACCTGCCTTATTACGTCTCTAAGAAATAGGAGACCGCCTACTTTTGCCAATGTCACTCTCCTCTAGTCCGAGAGGTGGCGCACTTAAAGGTCATCAACTGATCGATTGAATTTTCGTTTTTCTTTCTGTATAAGACGGGAACCGCTTTTCTCTTTTTCCCCCCATCACAATGCAGCGTTCTCCGCTAGAGAAATATAATCCGGACAAAAAGAAAGCACATTGCTGGTTCTATACTGATATACCACCTTGCGCTTTGAATTAATAATGCCCAGCATTTGTTTGATGTAAGCCACAAAAGAAAACTTTTAATCAAAAAGGTGTTTAATTTCAACTTTAAAAGTTTTTTTTCTTTTTCTTTTTTTTTTTTTAAATTAGGAATTTCTAACATTTGAGTATAATTTGAGAAAAAACAAACTAGGGTATATAATGGGATAAGTGGTTGGACACAGCTGTATGCTTAGTGAGTTCTTGCTATTAAATGGAGAAAGGAATTATACAAAATTAGAAATTTAGAAAGCGAGATGTTTAAATTTCTTTTCTTTTAGACACGCATATAGTTCAAATAAAAAAAAAAAAAAAAAAAATCGGAAAACAGTTTTCCAAGTAATTTTCGCATTACTTGATTAAATATGGCATAGTGTGATATATTTAATGTTAGTTCAAAATTATTTAATGTTAGTTCATTCAAAATTAGTTAATGTTAGTTCATTCTTTTAAATTTTGTGCAATTCAATTAAATTTTCGACTAAACTGCTCAAATTTTCTGAAACTAAAGCACCATTTATACGACGTTTTAGTGTGGTTTCAATTTATTCCTATTTGTTTTATTGTAAAAATATATCCTTTATACGACGCACAAAATTATTTATACATCCGTTTTTCGATTTTGCACACGTTTATTTTTGTTTTTCTAGTATATTTTAAGAACGAGCAGAATTTGCCAGCTGCGAATGAACACCAATCAGGACACTAACAGTACAGATCTTTTTTTTTTTTTTTCTCCTTTTTTACTCTTTACTTTTGGTACTGTTTGAGCCACAGCTCTTTTCACAAATGAAAGAAAAAAAAGTGAAATATTGGACGAATTCGATAATAAAAATTGCATTAATAAAAAATGCCGTGAATTGCATGGAAACGTTAAGAATTTATTTTGTTTGCCAGAATACCAACGAAAAAAATTTCAGGCCCTTAACTCATTGCACACATTATTAATTACGACTCAACGTCTGTATAACGTCAAAAAACCACAGAGAATGTTTTCTGTAATACTAGGTAAAATGATTAAAAGAACAAAATTGAAGTAGGTATATTTAAATCGCTTACTGTATCGCCACTTTTTTTGGGTTTATTTGTTTCTTTTGATTTGTTTATTTTAGAAATTTATGTTTTTAACACGTTAAGCAATAAAATTAAGTGAAAACAAAATTAATTCCAATGTTAGAAATGGAAATTGATTATACGACGTTATCATTTATAAGACGTTTTTGGGTAATCCCTTTGGCGTTGCATAAACGATGCTCCACTGTAATTGGAAAGAAGAGCAAAAATGATAGATTTCTCTTTTTAAATAGAAATTCGCATTGTCCAAATTCATCTTTTAAATTTTTAAATAAATTTCAATGGACCTTTTTATGAATAGTTTAAATATATATATATATATATATATATATATATATATATATATATATATATATATATATATAACAGAGGGAAAACTGCTTTATCCAGAGTTAATAAAAAAGAGAACATTAACATACATTTTAATGAGAGTAGATTAATTTACAGATCTAATTTTTATTAAAAGTTATATATAAAAGAGTCCATTGAAATTTATTTACCGTAATTTCGGGTGTATAAGCCGCGGACAAAACAATTCTTTTTGGACCCAGAAATCTTATTTAGTGATTGAAGACAAATATTTACGGCGATCTAACTAGTTATATTTGTTTCTTAAAAAATTCTGGGTCGAAAAAGAATTGTTTGATCTGCGGCTTATACACCCGAAATTACGGTAAAAAGTTTACATGTTTGTAACGATACAGTATCTATTCGCATTTCAAGTACAGGGACTAAACGATTGGACAGTTTGCAGGATAATTAGGGGAGAGTGGGGATACTTGAGCATAGGGGATACTTGAGCCACCCCCTTTATCTCTACAGTTGTTCAATTTTTCTTTCTAAAACTGGCAACATTGTAACATATTTATAGTTCTGAACATGTAAAAAAGAAATCATATACCTTGGTACCATTTTTAAAGTATGGTGATTAACCCTTTGAGCTCTGCTGGTAGAATTTTCTACCACAAAATTTTAATTCTGAAATGTCACAACGACACCAGAAAATTTGACCAAATTTATTTGAAAAAGGTTTAATGCATTTTTTCGCGTATATTGTAAATCGGTTTTTTTCTTTGCAAAATACTGGTGCGAATGTGACATCTGGCTCAAGTATCCCCTCCATGGGGATACTTGAGCCACAATGTAAAAGAAAAAGTAAAAATTTATTAGACATAGAAAAATAGTTCAAAATTAATTGAAAGTGGTTTTCAAATGAAGAAAAAATATCAAATTTTCATTTTCAATATTTTATTTTGTTCTAAGAAATTCTAAAAAATTTTAAAAAATTAAAATTTAGAAAATGGCTCAAGTATCCCCATCTTCCCCTACATAGTAGGGACACGGACGATGTCGAAAACATACAGGGCGTTATATTTAATTTAATAGTTATTTATTCCAGTTTTTCACGTTCATTGAGTTTGTTATTTTCTATTTACATTCTGAAGATTACTCAATGAAAATGAGGTGAAACATGCAAATTTTTATTATATTTTAAATGTTTTATTATTAAAGCTACGTCTTATAAGAAAAATAATTATTTATACCGTTTCGCAGCTCGTTCTTAACATTTTGTAGCATATATTATTATTATTATTATTATACTGGATGATTTCTCAAAATCTTCTTGCCAAAGCTGTCCATCTCTCATTTAACCATTATTACATTAAATTAGATGCAAAAAATTTTTTTAAGGATTTTGGTTTTTTTAGAAAACCAGCACTTTCCAAGTCTTGTGGGCATCTGCCGAAAGAATTATGTCAGTAACAGGTTTTGACAGTAACAGGTATTTTTTCATTATTCAAAAGATTTCATGTGATTATAAATCATGCAAACGGTTTGGATATTTTAAATAAATTTTCATAACTTTGTTTCTCACGGGTATATATATATATATAGTCTTTTATATATATATATATATATACAGGGTGTCCCTAAACAAATGGTATATACGCTAGGGGGTGATAGAACACATCAAGACGAGTAATAGTAAATAGGAAACCAAGGATCCCAAACGTTTTCCAAAGGAGATAGCCGCCATTAAAGTTTGGGGTCCAAAATTTCAAATACACATAAAAAACGTTAAAATTGGTCGATTGATTTGCGGTTTTCACTAAAAATATTCTTTTTGTTAGTATTTTCTTGAAAATAAATTATAAAGATAAATTTCGAAAAATGCCGATAGAGGGCGCTTTAGACTTTGAAGTAATGAAAAACTATTTTTTGCCGTGATTTTTTGCATCTCATTAAATGGTTTCGTAAGCTTAGACTTAAACTTAAATTTTGAGCTCAAAATCTGAATAGTTGGACGCGGTTAAGTAGCACAAACTTAACTATGTTCAGAGGGTTTAAATTTCAAATGATTATAAAAAACGGAAAAATTGGTCGATTGATTTGCGGTTTTCACTAAAACTATTCTTTATGTCGGTATTTTATTGAAAATGAATTAAAAATGTAAATTTCAAAAAATGCCGATAGAGGGCGCCTTAAACTTCAGAGTAACTAACAACAAATTCTAACCGTTATTTTTGTATCTAATTAAATGCTTTCCAACACTTGTTAAATGTTTTCGAAGTCTTAGATTTAAACTTAAATTATGAACTCAAATTCTGAATCGTTGGGAGGGGTTAAGAAGCGCAAACTGAAGTGTGTTCAGGACTTGAAATTTAACCGCCCCCCCCCCCCCACGAACACAGTTCAGGTTTGCGCTACTTAAACACTCGCAACGACTCAGAATTTGATCTCAAAATTTAAATCTAACCATTTGAAAGCATTTAATGAGATTTAAAAAAATAACGGTTAAAAACAGTTGTACGCTACTCCAATGACTAAGGCGCCCTCTATCGGCATTTTGGGAAATTTATCTTTAAAATTTATTTTCAAGAAAACACTGATTTAAAGAGTAGTTTTAGCAAAAACCGCAAACGAATCGACTAATTTTTCCGTTTTTTTTATAGTTTTCCGTTTCGTTTGAAATTTAAACCCTCTGAACACAGTTCAGTTTGTGGTACTTAACCACTCCCAACTATTCAGATTTTGAGCTCAAAATTTAAGTTTAAATCTAAGCCTACGAAACCATTTAATGAGATGCAAAAAATAACGACAAAAAATAGTATTAGGATAGATTATTTCGTTAATCCAAAGTCTAAAGCGCCCTCTATCGGCATTTTTTGAAATTTATCTTTATAATTCATTTTTAATAAAATACTGACATAAAGAATAGTTTTAGTGAAAACCGGAAATCAATTGACCAATTTTTCCGTTTTTTATAATCATTTGAAATTTAAACCCTCTGAACACAGTTAAGTTTGTGCTACTTAACCGCGTCCAACTATTCAGATTTTGAGCTCAAAATTTAAATTTAAGTCTAAGCTTACGAAACTATTTAATAAGATGCCAAAAATTACGGCAAAAAATAGTTTTTCATTGCTTCAAAGTCTAAAACGCCCTCTATCGGCATTTTTCGAAATTTATCTTTATAATTTATTTTCAAGAAAATACCAACAAAAAGAATATTTTTAGTGAAAACCGCAAATCAATCGACCAATTTTTCCGTTTTTTATGTGTATTTGAAATTTTGGACCCCAAACTTTAATGGCGGCTATCTCCTTTGGAAAACGTTTGGGACCCTTGGTTTCCTATTTACTATTACTCGTCTTGATGTGTTTTATCACCCCCTAGCGTATATACCATTTGTTTAGGGACACGCTGTATATATATATATATATATATATATATATATATATATATATATATATAAGACTTTAAAATATAATATTTCACATCTGGTTAATATTAATACAAAGCATAATTTCCAGCAAATCACTAAATTGCAACAAAACATTGTAATCACTTATGTGGACAAATCTCCAAATACTTATGCAATTATATGTAAATCATATTACATCAAATGCTTAAATCCAGTTTATCTTCCAATAACTCTTTCCAAAAAACTAATGATGACATAATTGTAAAAAATTGTAAAATTAGACTTTATTATAAATTATTAGACATTAACTCTATTAACTTGAAATACTCATATCTAGTTCTTATACCCAAATTTAATAAGAATCCAATACAATTTAGAAAAGTTACGATTTGTTGCAATACAAATAATAATTCAGCTAATAAACTTCTATTTAAAATTCTTAATCAAATATACAGGGTGTGCCCTCTCAACGGTGGCCAATGGCTAATTTCTAAACCGTTGGTCATAGACATATAGTTCCAATTGCAAAAATGCTTTAAAAAAGGCAAAGAATTGTTTTTTAAGCGATTTTGGCCAAAAAAATGTTTTACTAAAATATTACGAAAATTAAATTTTTATACGGTCCCCCGGTCCTATAAGTGATATTTAGTAAAATGTTTTCAACACTCTAGCAAGTAATACAGAAAAGGTCCCATTCATGTAACATTAAAATTGACCGAGTTATGAAACTTTAAATTTCATGACTTAAACCACTTTTCTATAGCTGAAAACGGATGAGTTCGTGTGAGCTTTAAGGGAACGTACACTAAGTGCTTAAAGTATTATAAAGGGAATCGATTTCCAACGCTGTTTAAAGGCTACTTCCTAAACTATTTGTCACAGACATATAGTTCCAATTACAAAATGTTTTAAATGAGCTATTTAACTGAAGGCGCTGTCACCGTATAAGTTTTACGGTATTGTTAATTATAATTAATTAACTTCTAGATTGGTTATTAAAATAACTGAAGACATGAATTTCAAAATTCTCTTTATCGAAAAAAATCAAATTTTGGGAAATAGCGAAAAAACTTTAAATGCATCTATTGGTTTTCATTATAAATTTTGAGATTGCATTGTTACAATAGTGGAGGTTTGTATAGACTGATAGAGAAATCAAAAAGTGATAAAACGAGTTTTGAAATTCATATCCTCAAATGTATTTTTACGAATGTTTTATTTTGCAAGCAAATGAAGCTGATTCTTTTCGTGATTTTATTTTAAAAAGGCATGTTATTTTGATAAGCTTTTATTTTATTCATAGTTTTCGTATGTAAATTTTCCTAGTTCAAAACTTATATTCAAATTTTAACTCACTTTCAAATATCTGATTAAGGTTCAAATCCCATACTTATTTAAGCCCGATGACAATGTAATATTAATACGATTTTAGATGCGTTCCATTTATTTATTTTATAGGACTATATCAAATTTTATTAGGATGGGTAATCTAATAGAGCTTTAAATATGTATAATTTTGTAACGATTTGTGGCTGTTGCTTTTCATAGTTTAATTTAACAAAATTTCTGTTATTTTTTTACTTATATTTTTAGCACAGATTGCATATTTTACTTTAACATGTAAATGTCAACATAAATCCAGAAACAACATTGTAAAAAAATTTTTTTACTCTCAATGTTTAAAGTTAAATTTTCTATCTGATGTTTATTTTTATTTCCAGTAAATTTGTGACTGACCCCTATTTTGCAGCAAAAAATATGCTTCAACTTTGAACAGCTATAACTCGGTCAATTTTGATCGCAGAGGAATGGGACTTTTTTTGTCTTACTTGTAAGAGTAGTGGTAAAAATTTTCTAAATATCAATTATAGGACCGGGGGACCGTATAAAAATTTAATTTTCGTAATTTTTTAGTAAAACATTTTTTTGACCTAAATCGCTTAAAAAATAATTCTTTACCTTTTTTAAAGCATTTTTGCAATTGAAACTATATGTCTATGACCAACGGTTTAGAAATTAGCCATTGGCCACCGTTGAGAGGGGACACCCTGTATACAATAACAAAAACCAATGATAAAACTGTATAAAGAATAGCTATGACCTGGTCATTATTATGAAAATTCTTAAATGTATATACAATATAACTACATATGAATTCAAAGATCTTTTTAATAATGTATATTTATTAGATCTACATAATATAATTAATGCAGTATTTAAAAATATCAACATGATTTGAATATACCGTAATTTCGGGTGTATAAGCCGCAGCTCAAACAATTCTTTTTGGACCCAGAATTTTTTTAAAAACTAATATAACTAGCCAGATCGCCGTAAATATTTGTCTTCAATCACTAAATAAGATTTCTGGGTCCAAAAAGAATTGTTTGATCTGCGGCTTATACACCCGAAATTACGGTATCAATAAATGCTGATACTAATTATTTTCATACCTAAACAAATTTCATTATCTATAATAATTTTAAAATGCAAGATAACACAAAAAATCGGTGTACCATAAGGTGGTGGTACATCTAGTATATTATCAGACTTATATCATTATGATCGTAAATACATTAATAATAAAATACATTCATATCCATAGATTGATGATATAATGTTAATTGACACTGATAACACTGGTATACCTTAGTTTCCAAAAGATTATCCAGCTAATTTAGAAATTACAAAAAACCTGCTTTCTAACTATACCATTAACTTTTCATATCTTAAAATTATATTAAAAGAGAACAAATTAACAATTGGTACATATGACAAACGTAACGAATTTAATTTTAAAGTTAATACATTTACTAATTTTAAATCCTGTCTTTATAATTCTGAATATCGTAAAATAATCCTTAATCATTTAAAATAAAATGTTTATGTTCTTCTCATCTAATTAATGCAAAAATTAAAAAGCTAATCTATGATGCACTAAATAATGGTTTTCCTAAAAAAATCATATATTCTTTAATATAGAATTAGTCATTACATTATCTTAAAAATAACTATAATTGTTGCGTAAAAAAATGTGTAAAAAAATTATTAAAGCATAAAAATAATAATAAAAAATAAAATGTAAAAAAATATAAATATATATATATGTAACAAGATGACTGGGTGGGTAGATGTTAGAGTACGGAAGAGGGCGGTGTTTTCTGGATAATACGCTATGGTTATTAACCACTTAATGGTCGCATTAAATTACGGTTTAAAAATTCAAATTCATTATTGCCACCACTTTTTTGAAAAAAGTATTCATCTTATTTAATGACAAGTAAAATGATACTAGAATAGAACCAATTATACTATTTTATAAAACTGGTGGGGATCAAGCAATTCTGAATAAAAGCCGGGAAACTTGCAGCCCGTGAATGTTTGGGGCGCGACGATTAAGTGGTTAAAAAAATTGAGAAGGGGAGAGGCATTTGCTAAATCGCAAAACAATTTATACAGGATATTCACTGACACTAATGTATGGCTAATTGTATTGTTACATCAACTAATTCTATTAATATAATTAATTTCCATTATTAAATTGTACCTAAATTTTAACTAAATGGATACCTAAAATACTATTTCTAAGTGTATAAAATGCATATATTAATTATGTATTTTTATTTCTTTTTCATCTTATATTAAGATAGTGAGTTTAGGTTAGTATAATCAAATTAAATTATTTTGTTTTGCATCTTTTTAGGGCTTTAGTCTTATTATCCGTTTTTAATTTAGTTTATTATTATTATCTTTTTTTTTTTTTACTTTTTTTTCTAACCAATTTAGTAATTTTGTCGAGTCTTGTTTTTCATGTCTTTTCTTCATTTAATTTTGTTTTTATGTGTGTTGGTAACCCCAAATTCGTATTATTTTGACTTTTCATGGCTAATACGAAGACGAAACCACACACTTCATTTGTAGTTCAAAAGTATTTGGGGCTCGAGGATTCTGCTTTGATTCTACAAATCCATTTGTATTCCTTTTTTTTCTCTTTTTTCCCCATGTTTCAGTATGGTAATTTTCTATTAAATTTAATGGTTCATATATCGTATTACAAGTAATGGTTATGTATATCAAGGAAAAATCATTACATTTCGAAATATATTTGCACAGTAAAACACATACTTCTCAGTATGTAGCTCTTATTTTTCTTTACTAGTTTTCGTTAAATTTAAGGTGAGCATTTTACACGTGGCGCGTACCTACTGTTCTGCGAATTATCTACGAATAATAAGCTCAAAACAGCAGCGGTCATCCAAAGTATTGAATTCTGTGGCCAAATCAATACCGCATCTGGATAACTTTAATTTAATGGATTAGGCTTTGAATTTTTTTATGGTGTATTGGTCAGTGATTTTTAATAATGACAGTAAACTTGAAGCGTCACGTGGATGCAGTTTAGTAGATCACTTTTAATTATAATATCTATTACTGCATTTGCATATAAAAGATTTTTACGGTACTGTAAACTATTCTGTATTAGCCCATTTATTGTGAGAATAAATTCTCTTTCTTAATGTTTCGTACATGTGACAAACTCTATTCGTCTCAATCCTTTGTCTGTCTGTCCGTCACAGAGTTCGTATACAAAATCTGTATACATCAGAGACTTTAAATTTTGTGTACTTACAGCTGAATACCTCGTGTTACAGAAGAAATCATAAAATTTTGAAAGTATTATTTTAATTAAATTCATTTTTCAATGTCATCCGTTCATTTTTACAATGTAAATTTCAGAAGAGAATCTTAATTTCGATATTTTTTTTTTATGTAGACATCATAACTTGGAGGTAAAGCTAGTAAACAGAAGGCTCTTGGTTCAAGGTCCAGTTCTGGAAATTAAAATTTTCACATTACGCTAAATTTCATTAAAAGAAATTTTGCGAATTTAACCATTTCGGGTCCAAATTCTTTACCTTTTGAGAACAAAATTAATTTTATTTAAATAACATTAATTGTTGCTATTCAAATAGTATAACTGAAGTTTAACCCCTTGAGGGGCAAAGCACTTATGTTCCTTAAATGATCAAATGATTGATTGACACCAGGATTCACAAACAGATATATATGATATAAAGTAAAAGCTCTTTTTCGCGTACAAGTTGTAAAAAGCAAATCTTAATACTAAAATTCCGGTGCCGATGTAGCATAAGGGAATTAAAATTAAGTGGTATATATAATATACCGGTGCCCTTCAAGGGGTTAAAGATTATCTCACTGCCGGAAATCTAATGAATGTGCTTATTTTGTCTACTATTCAATTCATATTTATATGATAACAGGCTTAAGAAAAGTTTTTGAAGACGTTTAAAAAATTAAGTTTTGCAAGAAAATTTAAGAGTAACTTTTATTTTTAATTTAAAGAGTGAAATATGTATATAAAATAAAAGAATCACCAATGGTGCAAAGAAAATTAAGTAAACTTTTATTATTATTCTTATAAATATTTTTATCATATTCTTTTATTATTATCATTATCTGTCAAAACATAAATGAAGTCATAATAAAAAAGTCATAGCCATATAATATTATTTCTATATGTCCAAAGTTACTAAATAATTATTAAGATAAAATAATGCCTGATGAAAACACACACAAGACAAGTATATAAGACCCGAAAGGGTTAAGGATTTATTATGCTGCGATAAATAATCACTGACTTCATAATATTTTTTTTTTCTTGGAATTCAATTCTCTTTATATTTTTTAAAAAATTGTGATTTAGTAATGATTCAGCATTTTAAATTTCGTTTAGACACTATTTTTTCAATTTCAGAAATTAAATTTTTTTTTTATATCTCCGCTGATTTTTATTTTTATTTCCGATTTTTCAAAAAAATTAGTACCGTAATTTCGGGTGTATAAGCCGCAGATCAAACAATTCTTTTTCGACCCAGAATTTTTTAAGAAACAAATATAACTAGTTAGATCGCCGTAAATATTTGTCTTCAATCACTAAATAAGATTTCTGGGTCCAAAAAGAATTGTTTTGTCCGCGGCTTATACACCCGAAATTACGGTAATTGGGATTTTATTTAAATAACTTGAATTGAACATTCGTAATTTGATTAAAATAATTAACTTCCTTTATAAATATTAAAAAATTAAATTTATTGGTGCTACCATTTATATAATTTAATTTAATAGGAATAGAATTTTTTTTCAAAGTAAGATTTTTTCTCATTTAATTTTTTTCAGTTTTCACATCGAAATTAATGATAGTAATAAATGAATTCATCACAGAGTGTCCAATATTTTTCTAGCTATAAAATAATTCTAGGCATTACAGTAAGATACATACCAATTATTAAGATACATACCAATTATTTCTTATAAAAATTATATTTGAATTTTACAAATAAATCACACTCACAATAAATTTGAAAAAACCTACATGTAAATTTCTTATTATGAACACTGTTGCTGTTGCTGGTTGCTTTTGAAGAGGATAATACATCTCCTCCATGTTTTTTTTTCTTTAATTTGTAGGACAATTTTCATGTTTCGAAACATGCAGGTCCATTTTTGTCTTGATTTTTTGTGACGTTTGGTGACTTTACAACAATGTATGTCACGGCTTTCTTCCATCTAGGGGGAGTTAATAATATTATCATACATAATATTATGTCTAACATGTTCTGAATAAGGAATTGAAGCGCCATCGTGATATTTCGTTTGTTAAGATCATTTACTATTGTGTACCAACCAATGTGTACCCATGTAACACTAACCAAATTATTGAAAATTGATGCCTAAGAAATCGATAAATTTCCACATTTGGTCTACTATTACAAGTAATAATAACAGAAACGATAAAAACACAATTCTCCATGCAATCTAAGAATAACAATTTTATTTTAACATTAGAAATTATAAGAGCAGTTGACTTCTATCAATTTGACTTCTACCAAATGTGTATAGTTCGATTTTAACCAGATATTTGCTTAACCCCTTGAGTGGCAAAGCACTTATGTTCCTTAAATGATCAAATGATTGATTGACATCAGGATTCACAAACAGATATATATGATATAAAGTAAAAGCTCTTTTTCGCGTACATTGTAAAAAGCAAATCTTAATACTAAAATTCCGGTGCCGATGTAGCATAAGGGAATTAAAATTAAGTGGTATATATAATATACCGGTGCCCTTCAAGGGGTTAAGACGAAGTTAAATAAATATACCACGTAGTAGAAAAAAAAGGTTAAATAGATAAGATAAAAAAAAATCTAAATAAAAATTCTGGTATACATATTTTTTATGAAACTTGCAGAAATTACTGACGCTTCTACTATTAAATTAGGAGATTTTTCCATCTGCGGTTTTCTATTTCTGAAACTGAATAATTTCTGTTACAATAATTACAACAAGTAATTTATGAAAAATTACTGCTACAACCGAGCAGTCATAAAAATAATATATGAAAACAGGGTGCTAGAATTATTTAACCACTTTAAATAACTCAATATTTTTTAATAATTATAAATTAATAATTTGGATTTATTAATTAAAGGATAAGTTGTTTTGAAACAAATGTTAAACTAAGCCCTCTCTGCAATTTGAAAGCACACATATCCCCTTTTTTTCTTAATTACTTGAATGCTTGCGCAATTTTTGAAATAGCAATATTCGCTTTATTTAATCTGACGTTAAATAAGATGAATATTACTAATTCAAAAATGTGCTTGCACTTAACAATCTGAATTAAAACAAAAGCCCATCCAACTGGCAATAGTACTTCTTGGCAGAAAATCCCGCCATTCGGATTAATTGGGTTAATTTAGTCCAACATGGATGTTTTTAAAATAGAAAAATTCTGCTTTATTTCGAAATTTTAGAAGGATTTCCGCGAACCGAATACTGACATCTAAAAGCTGTTGTTTAAATTTTTAATGATTTGTTAAAACGAAAAAATATTGAGTTATTTAAAGTGGTTAAATAATTCTAGCACCCTGTTTTCATATATTATTTTTATGACTGCTCGGTTGTGGCAGTAATTTTTCATAAATTACTTGTTGTAATTATTGTAACAGAAATTATTCAGTTTCAGAAATAGAAAACCGCAGATGGAAAAATCTCCTAATTTAATAGTAGAAGCGTCAGTAATTTCTGCAAGTTTCATAAAAAATATGTATACCAGAATTTTTATTAAGATTTTTTTTTATCTTATCTATTTAACCTTTTTTTTCTACTACGTGGTATATTTATTTAACTTCGTCTTAACCCCTTGAAGGGCACCGGTATATTATATATACCACTTAATTTTAATTCCCTTATGCTACATCGGCACCGGAATTTTAGTATTAAGATTTGCTTTTTACAATGTACGCGAAAAAGAGCTTTTACTTTATATCATATATATCTGTTTGTGAATCCTGGTGTCAATCAATCATTTGATCATTTAAGGAACATAAGTGCTTTGCCCCTCAAGGGGTTAAGCAAATATCTGGTTAAAATCGAACTATACACATTTGGTAGAAGTCAAATTGATAGAATTGGTAGAAGTCAACTGCTCTTATAATTTCTAATGTTAAAATAAAATTGTTATTCTTAGATTGCATGGAGAATTGTGTTTTTATCGTTTCTGTTATTATTACTTGTAATAGTAGACCAAATGTGGAAATTTATCGATTTCTTAGGCATCAATTTTCAATAATTTGGTTAGTGTTACATGGGTACACATTGGTTGGTACACAATAGTAAATGATCTTAACAAACGAAATATCACGATGGCGCTTCAATTCCTTATTCAGAACATATTAGACATAATATTATGTATGATAATATTATTAACTCCCCCTAGATGGAAGAAAGCCGTGACATACATTGTTGTAAAGTCACCAAACGTCACAAAAAATCAAGACAAAAATGGACCTGCATGTTTCGAAACATGAAAATTGTCCTACAAATTAAAGAAAAAAAAACATGGAGGAGATGTATTATCCTCTTCAAAAGCAACCAGCAACAGCAACAGTGTTCATAATAAGAAATTTATATGTAGGTTTTTTCAAATTTATTGTGAGTGTGATTTATTTGTAAAATTCAAATATAATTTTTATAAGAAATAATTGGTATGTATCTTAATAATTGGTATGTATCTTACTGTAATGCCTAGAATTATTTTATAACTAGAAAAATGTTGGATACTCTGTGATGAATTCATTTATTACTAGCTTTAATTTCGATGTGAAAACTGAAAAAAATTAAATGAGAAAAAATCTTACTTTGAAAAAAAATTCTATTCCAAGCTATAAAAAAAAAACTCAGTTATTTTATTTTTATTTTTCGTTCTTATATTTTCGAATATATAAAAAAACAAATTTGAAAAAAAGAAAAAAAATGTGAATCCTGAAAATGTCTTTGTAACTGACTTTCTCCTCTAAAAAAGCAAAACTCTACTATTTTAAAAACTTGGAAATGCAACTAGACAACAAATAATAAAAAACGGAAAATAAAGAAATTTCAACTTCAAAGAAAATGACATTATTACATTCCGAATGATGTATATTTTGCAATTTAGTTTTATATGTAAACTGGGACAATATTTTCTTGACATTGAGCGAAGGACATGATATTACGTAGGAAAAGTTTGCTGTATTCCCACCATCACAAAAGCACTTTCTTTTCTCTGGAAGAAATCTGAGCCGATATGGAAGAACATTCTACGCTCATGTTGATATACCGCCAGTGGCCAGAATTAATTTGATTCATTTGCATAGCACGGGGCGCGAGAAAAAAGTAACAATGGTGATAGAGGGGGAAAGTTTTAATTTTAAGATTTAGGGAGGAGAAATGCGTTGGAAAAATCAGCAGTGGAAAGGAAGCAAACGAAATGCAAATGCTTGCGACGCATTACTAAATCTAATGAAGAGAGAGTGAGTATGTAACAGTGAAGAATGTGGAAGATATTGAGATAAAAAATATATTTACAAAATGAAGAAGATATGGTCAATTTGTACAATATTATATTTTTTAAATTTAATTTTTTAACGTATGAGTATCAGCGATAGTCATGTGTTACACGGGTAACATTTCTTAATACAAAAACTTTCATTTACCTTTTGTCAGAGTATTTGTAAAGTAATATTTGCATTATTTAATGAAATAAAATTCTATTATTAGTTATATAGACCGATACTTTATGAAATTTCTGGTACTAAAACACCTAAAATCTCCCGAATCACTTGATGCTTATGGACCCTTGAATAATATTCTGAATACCGTTCATGACGCCCATTTGGTGGCTAACATAATACATCCCAGTGTTTAAAATTTTCAAAAGTCTCTTCATTACTCACTAAATTATTGTCACACAGCTTATATCAATTGATACAAGAGATTTTTAGGGATTCCTTTCATTAACCCTTTGAGCTCTGATGGTTGAATTTTCTACCACTTAATTTTAATTCCGAAATGTCACAACGGCACCAGAAAATTTGGTCAAATATTTTTGAAAAAGGTTTAATGCATTTTTTCGTGTGTATGGTTAACCGATTTTTTTCTTCGCAAAATACTGGTGCCAATGTGACATTTGGAATTTTGAAGAAATTTAACCATCAGGGCTCAAAGGGTTGGTAAGGTTTCTGGAACGTGTAATTTTCTCCCTCCGGAAATTTCATTTAAAGAAAAATATCGGTACCGTTAATATCAAGAACGTACCATCGATGTATGTGTAGTATGCTAATCTATTTTAATGAAATATATCAGCTTTTTTCTGAAATATTTACTTATACTTTTTATATTTTTAACCCGGGCGCCGAGCCTGATAGACCCAGAGTAGAGGTCTGCACGGGCCCGGGCCTGGCCCGTGGCCCGTACCCGGCCCGGCCCGCGGGCCGGGTCGGGCCGGCGAAATCGTTTCGAATTCTCTAACGGGCCGGGCTGGGCCGGCAGATTTAGAATAGTTTTTTCAACGGGCCGGGCCGGGCCGGCAAAAAAATTGAACGGGCCAGACGAGCCGGGCCGGGCCGAAAAAAAAATTTTCGGGCCTACCGGCCCGTTTTGAAGATTTAAGCAGGAACGATAAAATATGAGCTATTTTCAACGAAAATGGTTTTAACGGGAATAGGTATAAATGTGGCCATACTAGTTTGACAACATCAATATAAAAATGTACAGTGTATCGGCATCGGAGAATTACATTATGTGTAACCCGTTTTAATATTTTTTTAGCTGACTCATGCCGGTCCGAGATCACGCTTGCATTATTTTTCTACATATAGACTGGCCGGACCGGTACTAGACTTAATTATTGGCAGAAAACATGATTTTTAAAATTAACAGCGATAAAGAACTTATGATAGCTTAGTCTTTGGATATATACTTCTTGATGAGTTTTAAATTAATTTCTCAATAGTGCGAAAATTTGACACATTTTCTGATTAATTTTAAATTGTAAGAGTATAAAAGTGATAAACCTAACTATTAAAGGGATTTGGAATCGAATAGCGTTTTTCATTTTGGGTAAATAAAATACTTGTATAACTTTGTTGAGTTATAATAGTTTCTCAAATGATTGCAGGTTTTTCTTACTTCCCTTGCTATTGCTTCCGGAAATTCTATTCAAAACGCTAATTATGACAGTATTTTATTTGTTTGCAGTATTCTTAAATTGCTTGTATCAAAAAATGGATAACGCCATTCGATTATATAGTTTCTGAATAAAGATATCTGCTAATCTTATGCGTTTTTGAGAAAAAAAAAATGAATTTAGAAATGTATCAGAAAGGAGCTTCTCTGAATTTAAGAATGAATTTGGATTTGAAATCTATAATAAAATGATATAGAAATATATTTATAAATCTTCTTTTATTAAACAGCTTCAAAATTAACGATGTTTTTAGCTTTCTTTCTTTTTTCTTTTATTCTAAGTCATATTAATTTTTTAATGAATCTTTATTCGAATGTTGAAAGCCTAAGAATCTAAGTAATCATTAAGGTTGTTAATGTGTATTTGCTGTAAAATATACTGTAAAATCATTCCATAGATATGTATGCAGTATTCTTTAAAAGAATCTTAGTTATATGATAAAAATGTGAATTTTTTAGAAATCGTAAAAATTGTAACGGGCCAAAACGGGCCGGGCCGGGCCGGGCCGGGCCTGTTTTCGCTGATTTTTGTACGGGCCGGGCCGGGCCGGGCCTAAAATACAAAAATTATAACGGGCCGTGCCGGGCCCGGGCCGAACTTTTGAGTTTTGCAACGGGCCGGGCCGGGCCGAAATCACTTTCCTACGGGCCGGGCCTGGAAATTCCGGCCCGTGCAGACCTCTAACCCAGAGTGCATATGGGTTTTACAATCGTCAATGCTACTTTTTCAAAAACAAGCTTCAATTCATCTTATCGTAGAAAGTGTAACAATTGTCTCCGACTACATAAGGTGACTATTTTTATTTATATTTATTGGTGACAAAGTAAAAATTATTAATCCGCGGTGTGTTAAAACACCTCCCCCCGTCCTGCCGTGTTGTATAAAAAGTTTTATAAGAAGTATTTTTTGCACCTGCCGTTTCAAAATTGCTTATTTTCAATTTGCAAAAAAATAAGCTATAAAAAGCAGAATTATTTTGCAACTTATTATAACACGTAAATTATAACATGCAAAAGTACAAATATTGCATCATTTATTAATTACATTTTTTTCGTATAAATAACTCATCTCATAATCTTCGAGTTTTTTAAGTTATTTTATGAAAGCATGCGTGCTTTCTTGAGGCTGTCAGACACATTACATGTATTCTGTGCATCTTACATTTTAGGATTACGAGCTAGTAAAGAGCGCACACGTGATAATTTGTTTAAAATCCACTCTCATTAAGAGTACAGTGGACTATCAAAACTTTTTTTTTTAATTTTTAATGAAGTTTTTAAAAAAATTCTGGGAATAGTCATAGTATATATATCTCTTATTTCACAATTTTTTTTAAAAAATATATTCAATAGTTTTTGAGATACAGATTTTTCTTTTTTTTTTTAAATTAATGAAAAATGACAATATTTCAAAATGCTCCATGCGAAATTCTTTATGCCCAATTTTTTTGATTTTTTGTTTAAAATGCTCTTTATGTATTTGTTAACAAATGTTACTAAGCAGTTTTAGCATATTATTTGTAAAACCTTAAAAAAAAAAAAGATTTTAACTTCATTCTTTTGTTTTTGCCGTTAAAAAAATCATTAACTGAAATTTAAAAAATTTAAACGAGTCTAAAAAAGTTTATATTTAGTAACATTTGCTGACACATACATAGAGAGCATTTTAAACAAAAAATCTGAAAAATTGGGCATAAAGAATTTCGCATGGAACATTTTGAAATCATGAAAACGTTGAAAATATTCATTCTGAGAAAAACAGTTTTAGTAACTACAATGGTTATAATTGCGTAATATTTTCCTACTGAAACAGTTTCAGCTATATATAACGGATATAATATCATTTCTAGCTTATATGTAAGTGTTTTCTGTTTTTATGGTAAATTCACATAAAATATGTGGCTTCGACAATAATTCATGCAAAGGACATGAAGTATCTGAATTTTAAAAAATCTTCACAAAAATAACTTTTTGTATTTTCTAATGAATTTTTTTTAAATTTACCTATAAATATTCATGGTATAAATACCTCTTATTCTAAAAATGTTTGTTAAATATATTAAATATTTTTAATATATTAAATATCTTTTTTTTTTTTTTTTTTTTTTTTTTTTTACGATAAAAAGATTGGGGACAAAAAGCAATTCCTCTAAATACATTGTAAACAAACGCTAAAAGAAACAGTTAAAAGTTACAGTTAAAGTACTGTCTTGCGAGATCACAAAACTAATAAGTATTCAGTGCAAAACATAACATTTTGTAAGGTAAAATTAATGTTAAAGAACATTAAATCTGGTGCGATTTTCATCATCATGAACACCAGCAGGTGACGCCACATGTCAAGGACACTTTCCTTGTTTACGAAATGACAAACATTCCTGCTGAAAACATCTGCTTGATGTCTTATTTTTTTTCTTTACTTTCTTCTCTGTTTTTCTTGTTCAGTGTAATGTCTGTACTAGAGCGGATACCATGTTGTTAGCGCGAAGCTCTATAATTTTATGTTCAGATTAATAATTAAATTGTATCTTAACTTAAACCTAATTAAAGTTTAATGTAAATGTATATCAACATACTTTATAAAATACAGTAGTCAATTATAAAAGGTTTAAATTCTTCACGTCAACACAACACTTCGTCTTTCATCTCTTCTTTTTCCCCCCTAAGTTTTCACAGCCTGCACCGAAAAGTGATATCGAAAGAAGAACTGGAGACGTTGGAATATATGTTGTGCTTGCCAAACGGACAGAGGTGAATAAGGTAAGTTCCTTATTTCACTTATTTAGCATGTTTTAAATACTGATTACTGTTTATACGGGGCTCAAAATTCAACAATTGATTTTAAATCAACAGATTATGAGTGCGACGCGATAGCCCCAATTAACATTTGAGCAAAAATATTGAAGATAAAAATAAATAAATAAATGAGCGAAATATATGCACACACACACAAAAAAAATATTATATAAAAATAACAATATAATATTAAAACTGCCAACTGCATCACAGTGTGTAACATATTATCTTATTATCTTATTTTACTTACCTATTTACTTAGCGTAATAAATAAACTGAAAAATACGAATCACAGTTGAATTAGATTCGTGATTAAGATAAATCATAAAATAAACAAAACAGTCATAAAATAATAATTGATCTGAATAAAACAACAAAATTTAGCAATTACAAATATGGCTGCTGGAAAGGAAATCGCGCTAATCGAAAAATTAACCGATCAAAATTATAGTAACTGGGCCTTTAAGGTTGAAAATTTATTGCTAAGGGAGGATTTATTCACCATGGTCACATCCGAACCTCCAAACCCAGAAACTGCCCAATGGGTTAAAAATGATGCAAAAGCTAGAGCTTTGATAAACCTGTGTATAGACGATACCCAAATAATACATGTAAAACACCTCAAAACCGCGAAAGCCGTCTGGGACGCATTAAAGAAAGTACACCAACGTGCTAATTTATCAAGCAAACTATTTTTGTTACGCAAATTATACTCACAAAAATTAAATGAGGGCGGCGATATGATCGGACACATAAATAATATACTGTCACTAAGAGATAAGCTCACTGCTATCGGAGAAGATATAGCTGATTGCCACATATGTGCACTACTGTTATGCTCGCTTCCACACTCTTATGATCCTCTCGTGACTACGCTGGAAGCCCGTGATGAGGAAAGTCTGACTTTAGAGTTCGTTAAAAACAAATTAGTAGACGAACACAAACATCGTTGCGAAAATCGCGAAGCAAGCTCAAGCTCGCGTGACTCAGCGTATAAAGCGGTAAACAAAAACCATAAAAGCAAGAAATTTTGTAGTTACTGTAAACGCCTTAACCATGACGTTTCAGAATGTTTTCACCTAAAACACAAAAATACAAACAATTTTCAGAGAAATGATTGGAACAGAAACAAACCTAATAACAATAATGCGAACGGTTTCAGAAATAATTCCACAAGTAATAGGAACGGTCAAAGCAACCCAAAGAACGCTTCGAATTTTTGTTTCAAAGGCAAAGCCGACACTCTAGAAAGAACGGATGACACACTTCCCACCACACGTTCCGAAAATACTATAGAATATGAAATACCGTTTATAAACGAAGCGCAGACAATTAACATGAATAAATTCATCGTAGATTCCGGATGTACGCGTCATGTTGGGTTCGCAAAGGAAAAATTTACAAATTTCAAACCCGGAGATTACGGAAGTATAGTGATAGCCACGGGAAAAGATTGAATTCACGCGGAATAGGGGACATAACGATAAACACCAATTCGCCTCATAAGGTTACACTGAGGGACGTTTTATACTGCCCGGAACTACAGAGTAACCTGCTGTCTGTAAAGAAAGCTACCGAAAATGATCTTAAGGTTATCTTTGAGAAAAACAACTGCAGTTTCATTAAGGATAATGAAACAGTTTTAACGGCAGAATTAAATAATAACCTGTACGAAATCGAACCGAAGGACGAATATGGATACACCATTCGGACACAGGCGCCCTGTGACGATCCAGATTGCATAACCACTTGGCACAGACGACTCGGACATAAAAATTTCGAATCAATCAAATCTATAACGAACCAAAACCTCGCGGAAGGTATAAATCTTAGCAATTGTAAACATAATACAACATGCGAAAAATGCATCGAGGGAAAGCTAACGACACTACCCTACCCTAAAAAGGCTTCGAATAGGTCAAAAGAAATTTTGTCGTTAATCCACAGCGATATTTGCGGGCCAATGAGCACCGAAACTTTTACAGGAAAAAAGTACTTCATTACATTCACCGACGACTATAGCAGATTCACTACGACTTACTTACTCTCACACAAGGGAGAAGCGATAGTCAAATTAAAGGAATATGCGGCACTTGTCAAAAATAAATTTGGGAAACAAATTAAAGCAGTCAGGACAGATAACGCGGGAGAGTACCTAGGTGACGAATTTGAAGATTACCTAACATCTAACGGTATAGAACACCAGCTTAGCGTGCCGTACTGCTCACCCCAAAACGGCGTGGCGGAACGTAAAAATCGTACGCTCGTCGAAATGGCACGGACCATGCTCTCCGACGCCAATTTGCCTAAGCGGTTCTGGGGAAAAGCAATTCTCACCGCTACATACCTGACGAACCGTCTACCCACGACGGCCAACGATAACAATAAAACTCCGTTCGAATTGTGGAACAACAGAAAACCAAATTTATCCCACATAAGAACTTTCGGATGTAAAGCATACGCCTACGTAGAGAAAATAAAAAGGTCAAAATTTGACGAGAAAGCCGTAGAGGGAATCCTTTTAGGGTACGATAACAGGAGCAAAGGGTATAGAATTCACACTGGCGATAACAGAGTGATCATATCTAGAACCGTTAAATTCTTGGAAAATGAAGCAAATAGCACGAAACAAAGTTCGGAAGAAAATGAAAACCCTTCCGGAGAAATTAAAATCGATTTGAACCTTAATGGACACAATGAGGAAACCGATGAACCACACACACATACGCAACCCCGAAGGTCACTAAGGGAAAACAGGGGAGTGCCCCCCGAACGATTCGGAATTAGCGCAAATATTTGCCAAATCGAAGAACCCAAAACTTGGGAGGAAATGCAAAGCATACGAGATCCCGAAATAAAAAACAAGTGGTTAGCCGCAACCGATGAAGAAATAAAATCACTAAAACAAAATAAAACATGGGTACTAGTGAAACCAACCCCCGGAAAACGCATAATTGGATGTAAATGGACATTTAAGAAAAAATGTAACGCTGAAGGTGAAGTAGAGCGCTACAAGGCTAGACTCGTAGCGAAGGGGTATACACAAAAGTTCGGATGTGACTACGATGAAACCTTTGCCCCGGTTGTAGCCCACACTACCATTAGATCATTTTTTAACGCAGCTGTATATAAAAATCTAGATGTTACACACTTCGATGTAAAAACGACGTTTCTGCATGGAGATCTCGACGAAGAGGTACTTATGTACCAGCCCCAGGGGTACGTCGAAAAGGGAAGTGAAAATAAAGTATGCAAACTAAACAAAGCCCTCTACGGGCTCAAACAGGCTGCCAGAGCATGGAACGTTAAAATCACGCATATATTAAAGGAACTCCAATTTAATCAATGCAAATCGGACCCATGCCTCTTCAAAAAAGAAGATAACTCAAATGATTCCTACGTGATAGTTTACGTAGACAATATATTAGTAGCGGCAAGCACAACAAATACTAACAACTTATACGAAAATTTGTGTAAATCAATCGAAATAAAAAACTTAGGAAAAGTGCGACAATACCTAGGAATAAACTTTACCCACTTAGAAAATGGCAGTATCCTATTAGATCAAGAAGCAAAGATAAACGAAATAGTTAACAAATTCAACTTGGGCAACTCAAAGCCCACATACACTCCAATGAGTCCCGACTACTACAATGTCGACTCAAATTTAAACCTGCTTGAGGACAATAAGAATTACCGCAAAGCAGTGGGGGCTCTCCTATATGTATCAACTATTACTCGCCCCGACATTTCAGTATGTGTAAACATACTCGGGCGCAGGAACGAAAACCCACGAGAAGCCGATTGGCTCGCGGTGGAAAAGGTAATAAGATACCTTAAAACCACGAAAGAGTTCAAATTCAAAATTGATAACGGTAAGCCCCCGATATTAACAGGATACTCTGACAGTGACTGGGCGGGGGACAAAACGGACAGAAAGTCCACAAGTGGACATGTGTTCAAACTCGGGAACAACATTGTTTCGTGGACCTCCAGAAAACAAGGCTGCGTGGCTCTGTCTTCAACCGAAGCAGAGTTCATCTCCGCATCAAATGCCGCACAAGAACTTGAATGGATACTTGAGGTTCTCGAGGATCTGAACTTACACCAAAAACCACCCATCACCATAGGTGAAGACAACATCCCATGCATCAAATTGAGTGACTCTGATAAACATCAGGGGAAATCCAAACACATCACCGTGAAATTTCACCATCTCAGGGACCTCAAACTGAGAGGGACTATGACTCTTGAATATTGTGCTTCAACGGAAATGGTGGCAGACGCACTTACGAAGCCTCTGCCCAAACCTCAATTCGAAAAACTGAGGTCGCAATTGCAGCTGATAGCCCCGCACTTTGAAAATCGTAAGTGGGGGTGTTAAAGAACATTAAATCTGGTACGATTTTCATCATCATGAACACCAGCAGGTGACGCCACATGTCAAGGACACTTTCCTTGTTTACGAAATGACAAACATTCCTGCTGAAAACATCTGCTTGATGTCTTATTTTTTTTCTTTACTTTCTTCTCTGTTTTTCTTGTTCAGTGTAATGTCTGTACTAGAGCGGATACCATGTTGTTAGCGCGAAGCTCTATAATTTTATGTTCAGATTAATAATTAAATTGTATCTTAACTTAAACCTAATTAAAGTCTAATGTAAATGTATATCAACATACTTTATAAAATACAGTAGTCAATTATAAAAGGTTTAAATTCTTCACGTCAACACAACACCTCGTCTTTCATCTCTTCTTTTTCCCCCTAAGTTTTCATAGCCTGCACCGAAAAGTGATATCGAAAGAAGAACTGGAGACGTTGGAATATATGTTGTGCTTGCCAAACGGACAGAGGTGAATAAGGTAAGTTCCTTATTTCACTTATTTAGCATGTTTTAAATACTGATTACTGTTTATACGGGGCTCAAAATTCAACAATTGATTTTAAATCAACAATTAAAACTAGGCTAAATTTTACGGATGCGAATCAGCAAAAAAGTAAACAAAGGGGCGTGGCAGAATCAGCTGATTGGAGAAAAATGCTTGTAACTCCAGTAAAAATAGTCGAAATTGAAAAATTCTTTTTGTGATCAATAGCAGAGAGTTCATATAATATTATGCTAAAAATGAAATTTCGACAATTTGATGATTTTTGCGATTTTGAAAGTCCACCCTACTCTTAAACGACGTAGCTGCTTAATTTTGTGTTTTTCTTACATCTAAAATTTTAAAAAGTATATTTTACTTATTTAACTGACGAAATCTCCTATTAAATACATCGAAAATTTCTTTTAATTTTTAGTTGTAAAAAAAGTGTACAATCTGTCTGCTGTGAGTCTAATAATCAGGTAGATATTATATACCATGCCTTTTACACAATGTATCTACAAACACTGTACTTAAAATCGATATAGTATAATCTTTTTACGAAGTAAAAAGATTCACCAGACTCAATGTAATAAATAGTGAAAATTATGTTAACACCGAAAGAAGAAAACTTGTATTCAAAATTTTATTAAGATTTAAATTTATTGAACATATTTAAAAATTTGTTCAACTCTTCTTTCTTTTGAAAGTTAAACTGCCACCTTTAGTAAAGAAGCATATGTCTTCTTTTAAATGTTAATACAATTTTATCGAAAATTTTTTCCATTAAAGTATTATTATCAATTTCCATAAATAAGAATTTACAAGATTTTACTTAATTGGTTTTTCCTCATCATTAAGAAGGGGTATTAAACGCAAGAGAATAACAATATGATTCAGCAATATAAGTATTAAATCGTTTATGTGATTTTCTATTACATTACTAAGATGATTTTTAACATTAAAAACACGTTTAAGCTAAAATAAAATACTTATTGATAAAATGCTTATTTTAAATTTTATTATTTTTTAAATTTATTATGTCGATAAAAATATAAACATTGCTAGTTAACGTATGGGATATATCATAAAACATTTGCGCATTTATTTTCATATATTATTCATTTATAATATAAGAAATTTAATTTACAGTGGGTTATTTTGCGTTTAAACATGTACATAATAAATCATGTTTAAAATATTTAATTAAATACAAGTCACAAAAATTTAAGTAACTTTAATCTGACAAGAGATCTAAAACAAATTTTATTATTTCTAGGAATGCCTAAAAGTCTTTATATCAGTTTAATAAGTTTTAATTAAAATTATTATTATGCATACGTTGGTAAAGATTAATTATTCTCAACATATTTGAAAGAGCGTTTAATTAGAAAGTTTTAATCACTAAAATATTCTTTTGTACAGGTAAAAGTTTACTTTTCAAATATAATTTCTTTGAATTATGTTATCTTAAAAAGTTTAATGATCACTTGGAAATTTGAGAAATACTCTGATATCATGTTAAGGGAAAAATGCAATTAATGCAAATAGTCATGGTTCTTAAAAAATCCATTTATAAATTTTAAAAACTTCTAAGTATTTAATTAGTAATTAAGAAAGTTTTGACGAATCCTAAAAAAAATTAAATATTTGTTGGAATGAGTAGATAATAAGAAAACTATTAAATAAAATGAGAAAAATAGTATACCGCCTCCTATAAAAATTGTCTGAATTTCATGCAACAGTTCATTTATATTCGCTTTTTAACAATGAATGAACCTTTTTATGCAATAATTAACTTTAAAATACTTAATACAAAATGTAGATATTTATGTCTTTTCGAAACAGATGGTTGAGACAACTCATTTACTCTTATAAGCGTGTAGTTAATTATAAAAATATTCAAAATGAAAAATAAGCTATTCTACATAGAGTATTAAAGTAGATTTTTTTCAATCTCTGTTCCGATATTTCTATCAGCTAAGTAAATCGTACATTAAAAATATATTTTTAATGAAATAACTAAAACTTATTAAATTTTAAAGCACTTAGGAAACCAGATTAATTTTTTTAATTTTTTCACTAAGGAATGTACTGTTTCCTTTCGTTTATAGTTGGCTAATTCCATGGGTTCTGTAGTGTAAGTCACATAACTTATTAATTGATTTGCTTGTTAGCCACCGTTATTTTCGAAAAGTCTGCTTGGTCTTATTCAATTAATGAGAATGTGCCAATAAAATTAATCACATTTTTTTTGTTCTATAATACTGGTAGCCAAATATCGTAGCATGTGACTTACACTACACGTACTCATGGAAATAGCCAGTTATTTTCTAAAGGTGAAGAATTTCAATTTTTAAAAACATTTTGTCAAATTTAAGCTTATTTTAATGTTTAAAATTATATTTCCTGATTCATGTCTTTCTTTCAGTTTTCTTATCCCTGAATATGTGTTTTTTCAGATGCTACCAATAATACCATCAAAATACCACCAAAATTACCACCTATAAACGATAACATATTTTATTTCTTTGATGTAATATATTTTATCTTAATATAAAATATTTTATTTCAGTTGAGTTCTGTATATCATCTATAGATTTATCTCATACACCATTAAAATTTAATCTTCAATTTTAGGGTTTCGCATTTGAGAACACAAACAAAGCTGATCAATTTTCGATATTGAATATTTCTAGAACTATTTACATAAACTTTCTAAAATATCACATTTCGATTATATGAATATATAGAACTATTGGATATTCAGATATGTATTATTGAGCCAAAATTAGATATTCAAATTTCAATTGGAGACATTGCCTAAATTTGTTTTATGTAGGCATATCGATAAAAGTTATAACTTTGAATCACGTGTTAGAGTTTCTTTTTGTCACTGTATGGCGAGAACCCTCCGGATGTTATATTTAAACCTTTTTTATCCGACTATACATCACATTTTTTTAATTCAATATTCTTATGAGGCAGTTCTTTTCTTCACTTCTACTTGTCTATTTAGTTAATTAAACCCTTAATGGTCGCATTAAATTACGGTTTAAAAATTCAAATTCATTATTGCCACCACTTTTTTGAAAAAAAAAAAATCATGTTATGACATTTAACATGATACCAAAATAAAACCAATGACACTATTTTATAAAACTGGTGGGAATCAAACAATTCTGAATAAAAGCCATGAAGCTTTCAGCCCGTGAATGTCTCGGGCACCAACAATTAAGTGGTTAAGGAAATATTGCAAGCCTTTATCAGAGAAAGGGAATGAATATTAAATGTCTCATTACAAAAGTCATGCAATTAAGGGAGTAAAATCGATAACAATATTAATTTTTAAATCAAAAGTTTACAACTAGTCTCTTAGCTGACTATGGCATGTTTAAATTAAGTCATAAATATATTTGTGAAAAAAAAGACAGAATTATAAATTTTACACAGGGTTAAGTTATGTTTAGTAAAATAAGACTTCATGCAATAAAATTGAAAACAAACCAAAAACAAATCCATGCTTTTTCTGTTCAAGCTGACATGTGATATTCAATTTTGAGAATGTTGAGCATTTTTGGGATTTCACTGCTCATCAAATCTGCCGAAATCAGAAGAACTGTCGCAAAAAAATTGAAACATAACTTGATTTTGTTACATTTTATTGAATTTATAACATCAGGCGTTAGTAGAATACTATTATATGTCCTTTCCTTTCTATAATCTATGCAGACCCTAAAATCAAAATTTCAAGCCTAATTGTGTGTTAGATCATTTATATTTATTCACGAAAATTTCATTCATGCAAATGTCTGTAATTGCCATTATAATTATATTAAAAATATTCTCGCGGAAGTATTGCTGCATTACGATATAAAAAGGTACTTAAGGAAAATGTATTATGATGACATTATTTCGAATACAATGTTTTTCACTCTGAGAAAAACGTATAATTCATATTTTAAAATTTGTTTTGTATTATTATTTTTTTGATAACTCATAACGTCATATGATTCGAATAACTTATTTATTTATTTATTTATTTTTTACTTAGTGTACGCAATTTTTTTCTAGTCAGGGTTAATACTAGGAAGTATTTATTTTTATATTTTTGCCCACCGCTGTTCTAAAAACACTAATTTATTTGAAGATCAGCAAATCTGCTAAGAAGTTTATCTCTTTTTTAAAATTCGAATTTGTTGTAAAAAAGAAAAACATAATAGCATAATTTGCAACTTTGTAAGATATATATGTATATTGCATTTGAAAAAAAAGTCATTATGACTAATGTGCAATTGAATTTCAAACTCGATTTATTGGAAACCGGCTTGTTTTGATTTCATATTTTTTATTAGCAGATGTAGGATTCATATATATGCACAGATATTTCTTCAGTGTCTATAACTTACAAGCTTATATATAAATAAATTCATATAGTATATAAAGCTCTATAATTAATTTCAGCAATTGAATTTATTGACGCAAATTTTCTCTAATATAGATCAGGAAAGTCCATCCTTCTTCGTGGAATCCATTCGTCACTTTTTTCGCAAAGAAAATTCTTATTTAACAACAGAAAATTTGTCATTATACAAAAAAAAAAATTTCCTATACTACAATAGTAGTAGCTCCGCGGACAACGAGATGCAGAAGATAAAAAAAAATCACAAAAAATTGAATATTTCATTAGTTTCGCGTAATTTTCCTTATTTAGGCCCAAAATTGGAATAGGAAATAGTTACTGATTATTTTTGAAATACTGTGCGTATATTTTTGAGACCATTCCATGACCTTTCGGCGATTTAACTAGAAAATAATTTAGAAAAAAATACGATTTGCCTTACTGGGCACTCCTGACAAAGGTAAAAATTTAACGATTTTCTTTCGTTTATTGCCCCACCAGTGGCCGAGAGGTTCAGACCTCTCAACTGGTAGACGGCAGGTGCTGGGTTCGAAACCAATCGCGGCCGTCGGCCTAACCGTTCGGAGTTTTCGTGGTTTTCTTCGAACCTTGCGTAAATACGGGTTAGGTTCCCTTAGAAAGACCCCCACGAAGGGCACTCCCCCCCCCCTGGTCCTATATCCCTAGCGTAGATAATCGGACGACAAAAATAAACTAAACCAAAATTCTTTCGTTTATAATCTTTATAATGTGTATTTATGATTTATATACGTTTTACAAAAGTCATTTTTTTCAGTATAATTTTGCTTTATTCTTTTAATCAATTATTAGATAGGGATATGAAAAATCTTATTATATCTCATTAGAATAAATAACAATTTTAAGGTATGTGCCTATCTTCGGCACAGGGTTTTGAAAGATAAGAAATTTTTATCAAACACATGTGTTTTTAATTAAAACCGGAAATAAAACTATGAATTCATCTGTGGTTTTCACTGGAATTTTAATTATTTTTTCAAATTTGGGCAATATTTTTTCAAATTTTCGTAAAGAATTGCACTTAAGCCAAACATCCTATAATGAAATCTATTCAATACATTTTACTTTTTTTCAATAATATATTAGTAAAACACTTACCTGCATTATGAAGAAAATTATTAGCTGGAGAAAATGGTGATACATTTCAATTTACTAACATATACCAAATTTTGTATACAAAACATGATTTAAACAAAAAAATGCGCATTTTTAAATAAAAAATACTCTTAACCCTTTGAATAGCACCGGTCCTAGGTAATATGCTACTTAAATTTAATTCTCCAATTGCACTGTAACACCAGAATTTCAGTATTAACTTTTGTTTCATATAATGTACGCAAAGGAAGGGTTTTAGTCAGTTTCATACAAAATTCTTCATAAATACCGGTGTAAATCAATCATTTTAACATTTAAGCAACTCAAGTGAAACATTAATTGTTTCGCCCTTGAAGTACTAATTTAACAATCAAAATTGAACCTGAACCTGATTAAACATTAAACCCTGAACTTGATTGATTTAATGCTGAAGGGGTTAAATTAATACATACAAATATACAAGCTTTTATATATTACATATCTGCTAATTTGTACGGATTATTCATATCACTTAAATTTTATGAAAAATTCTAACGAATTGAATCACTGAAATTCAAGCAATTTATGCGTTTAAATAAGCCAAAAAATTTCATTAAATTTTAGAGGTAAGAAAAATCCATACAAGTTGGAAGCTATAATATTATAAGCTATTATATTTTACAAGCCTTCATAACAGAGCAATAGACGAGCAGAACATTGTTACAAAATTTTATTTCAATGTCTTAAAAACTTTTTATATTTTTCGATAATGTACTCTGGTGGAAAAAATAGTAAACACCCCCTACTAACTCTTCAACGAATTATCGTACTGCTACCTAAGAAAATATATTGCTAATAATAAGAAAAATACCGCTACCGAACAATTAGAAGTAAAGTCTACTTTTAAATGTTACATATAAAATTTTCTTCGGGGAGATCTACATTTGAAATTTTAAACTTTATTACTCCTAAAACAAAGGTAAAAACGATTGTACGGCAAACACAATGATAGACCTACGAGTGAACCACTTGTGGCATTAATTTTTGGCTTCTGCACCACTTCAATTCCGGCAGACATGGGTCATTAGATTCCCTTATTACTACAATTGCATATGATATATGGTTTTCTTGTGCTCGATACCATAGGTTTTTGTGCTGTCGGCTTTTGAAATATTAGGGTTCCTAAATTAAATTTCGCAGCAAATGACTGTGTCAATTTAATTGATGACAAACAAATATTAGAGACAGATGTGAAAGAAAGAAAAGAGGCTCCAATTTCCATGCGATTAGATATAGAAGATCTTGAAAGGTTCAAATATGGTGCACTTGATGCAGTCGCTTAAGTTCTTTCAAACTTATTGAAATTGCCAAATCACACACAAGCAACTAACAAAACTGTTAAATTTGTAACAGAGGCCTCTGAAGAAATATGTGGATGTGAAAGACGGGATAGATAAATTTCGACTCATAATGAGTCACGTCCCATGATAGAGATTTTAGATTTAAAAAAAAATCACATTATACAAACTGAAAGTGTTGAAAGGCTCGAATTACTCTTATATGTTATAATTATTTGGTGCTTATTAAAATAGAGATAAATATAAATATAATAAGGAACATACATTATATCATATTGTCTAAATTAATAAAAAAATTGTGTAAATCTTGATTTGTATTATGTAATAGTATCTTCAAGAAAACCTGAAATAAGTCAAATTTTGTCAGATTTCATGCAATTTTGACGCTTTTGGGGCACATGAAGATGATGTTTTAGGGATTTGAACTATTTTACATATGGTACACTGTCAGAAAAATTCGTCAATATACACTAAGTTATCGTTATTTTTTCACAAATAATTTCTGTTCTCCCAGAAAACGTATTTGTTCTGTGAGTTCATTCCGAGCGTCGAAAAATGAGGAAAAATTTCCGTTTATATCCAGCACGCATGCGCATTGGGTCTGTTAGTAATAAGTTCGAATTTATTTTTAAAATGAAAAACAAAAATATTCTATTGATTAAAATGTCTAATTTAGTTTTAAAAGACAAAAATGTTTTCGAATTTAAAAATAAATAACAATTAATTTCTTTATTCGTTCAAAAATTCTCACAAATAGAACATCCATGTTTTTTCTCTAACATTCTACGTAATATATTTAAAATTCACATTTTTATACTATATTAATACTAAACGTAAAAAAAAACCCAGCCACAGTTTCATTAAAGATGAAATCTTTCCGAGATTAACTGCATAATTAAAAGCTTTTTAACGAAATACACCAACCCACACCATATGAAATGAAGGGTTCTATTTTAACGCACAATCATCATGAGCAGCCGTAGCGCCGTGGATTAGCGTTGGTCTGGTAATCCTGGGGTCCTTGGTTCGATCCCCGCCTCTTCCGCATTGATTTTTTCCAAACTTTTTTCAAGTGACGGATATTTTTCCTCTTTTGACAGAGAAAAAAATAAACAGAAAATCGTCAATATACAGACAATTTCTGGCAGCAGTGCTGCCAGTGCATTTTCTGTGAAAAGACGGAAGTTTTTTTGAGAGTGTAAGAGAACATAATAGCATTGTATGCACAATGGGCAAGAAACAAATATTTTTTTCATATCTGTTAAAATTTAGGAAAATTAGAGTAATTTAACCAAAATTCAGGAATGTGATACCTCTTGGGTTGCATGAAGATATCACTTCAGATGGAGCATGTTTTTTACATAATCAGTATTACAATACAAAATTTTCTCACACCGGACCGATTTTGAATTCAATATATTCTTTTTAATGCTCCACTCTAATATACAATAGGAAAGCATTAAAACGTATTATATAAATTATTTCAGCATTTCGAAATGTTCATTGTTAAAAAAATAATCTATTTTACAGGTTTGCATTTAAACTAAAGTTAAGATTTTTTTTTAAGGAAATACACAGTTTCAGGGATAGCAGGGATCACTCTTTTTAAAGTTAAAACTTTTTGTTAGCTATCGTTATCGCAGAATAAAAGGGAATTTGGAAAAAAAGAGAAAATGACATCTTGAAATGATGAATCTTCAACTGTAGCCGGTTTCACAGTGATTTCTTACCACTTAAGCAAACTTCCACCGATGAATTTGAATAAAAAGTTTCTGTTAATCCTTATTAATGCAGAATTTCATTCATAAGTATGACTTAAAGATTATATTTACTTTTACTGGTGAAACTTTGCTTCTGCGGATGTCAGACACTGGAATTCTGCGATATTGTGAAAGCCTAAATAACCTCCTGTAGTGTTAGTAAAAGCAATTATAATTACACAGATAATCTCCACCAGTAAAAAGTAATATAAATTTATACCATATTTGTGAAAGAAAATTTCACAAACAAGCTGCAAAAATAAGGTTTAATTTTCTTTTCTAAATTTACTGGTTGTGAAGTTAGTTTTGGCGATGATCGGAAAATGTAGATTCGATGAAACAAAAAAAAAAAAAAGATTTTTGTCATCTTATGACAACTTTCTCAGTTACGTCACCTTCAACTGGTATATTCGCAGTAGCAACTTGTGCTTTAGGAATGTACTACGAGAAATATATTTTAAAAATAGTGGTAACAAACAAATAAAAATTATAGGACGTTACTTTACATGCATTTCAGATACCGTTACGTCATAATGTTCTTGAAAGTGATCTTCGAAAGACATTTAAATTTAAAAAAAGATATTTTGTTTCATACTTTTCACGAAATTAAATTTGTTTTACTATATTTTATTAAATTATTAATATATCTGAATAAAAAACATTTTCACGCCCAATTAAATGTGAAAAAAAGAAACTTTTGAATCATAGAAAAAGAAAATCAATTTAAAAGGCGAAGAAAAAAGAGAGATAAATTACCCGAATGATTAATGAATAAAATTAAGATGATTCAATATTGAATAATTATATTTAGCCTTTTGATTAAAATACATACATTTTTCTTTATTTCTTTGATTAATTCATCAGTTCATGCTTAAGTTATTGCTTTAAACAGAAAAAAATGTGTTTCTATAAAAATGCAATGGCGATTTTAAAATAAAAATATTTCTTTGTATCAGAATAAATTTTACTTAATGTTTATTACAAAATCAAATATTACTAAAAAAAATCGCAATTTTTTCCGTCCAATTACTTCTTACTTTATTGTTTTCGAAAGAAATATTCTTCATTTCTCCGATAAATTTCGCCAAAAGTAATAGAATTTTTGAAAATGTCCAGAACAAGACTAATAGCTTTTAAAACATTTCCTGTTCTTTCTAACTTTGATTTGATTTTTTATTCGATATGATTTAACTTTTGTTTTTAAAACAACTTTATTTATTGAGCATTTTATGAAAATTTTTCGTCTAAACTGAAATGGATAAAAAAAAATTGCAAGTATGATATCCTTTTGAAAATCGTTAAAAATATTTATTTTTATCTTTGTAGCAGAGAATAAGAGAAACAATAATTAAATACAGTTCTGCTTTGTGTGATTTCCCTAAAAGTATTTCTTATATTACATGAATTTGATAAATTTTCTTATGTTGCATTAGTTTAATAAATTTTATTTGTGAAATCAATTTAATGTTCGTATCTTACTCAATTATCAAAAAATATTTATATTATATTTATAAAATTCCATGCATTTTTAAAAGTTTGAAAATGTCTGATTTTTTAATTATTATTATTATTATTATTATTATTATTATTATTTAAATTACGCAAATAAATGAAATGTGAAAAGAAAAGAAAAATATTGAAAAACAATTGCCAGATAAGACTTTGAAAAAAAATGCTTGTAAATGCTTTTTTAAGTATTTTTTCAGTTTTTAGAAGCGTTATTACAGGCATTCTTATCTTACGTTTCAGCTGTTTCCATTTTGTTTTTTTCTATAAGATTTGCCACTTTCATTTATTAACACGCTCACTGCATGATATTTTTTATGCATTGCTATGCATTATTATTATTATATTTTATATGCATTCTTATGAGTTTTTGTTTTCTCTTACGTTTCAACATCAAAATATTTGTGCAGGTATTTTTCGCTTGAATTATTTTTTTATGTCGAAGACATAATTAGAGAAACTATTATATAAATAGGAAACTGATGTCTTATTTCCCGTTCAATAATTAAGTATGTTTATTGGAATCTTGATCTTCTTGAGAAAAAACAGTTAAATAGAATCTAAAGCTGTTACGAAATTTCCAATTTTTTTATGTTTCCAATATTCAGCCACATATACACATTTTTGCGTACAAAAAACTGGATATTTTGCGCATGTCTCTTACTTAACTTATAAAAAAAAATCTTGATTAACCCCTTGGAGACGGGAGCCTTTTACGAAATTTCGAATGTTTTGACACCGGTTTTTAAAATCAGAAATTTGCGCCTTATTAAATCGAGAAAAAGATTCTTGCATCCCTTGCACATGCAATTCTTTTGAATATTTATTTTCTTCGTTCTCATGCTGTGTATTTAACACTAGAACCGCGGGAAAATTCATTCAAGTTTTATGAAAATATTTCTCATCGGAATTTTCATTTAAAATTATTTAAGTTATTTATTGAAATCGTTTTTTGTTCCGTATATATTTAACTTATTTTATAAAGAGATTTCTGGTTCGAATCCACATCTCTCCATAAGATACGGGTCAAAATGACCCGTCGCCGCGGTTCTAGTGTTAATAAAGGTATATTACGGTTTTATTATGACTGTTTATTCTGGAGAAATATGAACATTGTTTCCTTTTTGTTTGACACATTTCATCGAATTACCTGTATTGAATCTACAGTAATCAGTCAACGGCTTTCTCAAATCACTACAATAAAGCTTTTCCTAACTCTCCATACACGCATGCAAAAAGCATAGTTTCACATAACACAGCCAAATATCCTTATGCAGCATCAGGAAAGTTTCAAATGTATCAATGTATGTATTCAATGTATCTAAAATGTATGGTATAAATGGCGAATAATATGACAAAAGAAACTATGTTTCAAAAATAAACAATATCCAAGCGAATAAGATAAATTTGAAAAGATATTGCTACATCCCTATAGATTCGTCTGACAGAGAAAATGTCAGGAATTTTACAGAACGAATAGTCCGATTTTACCAATTATACCAACTTTATAGTAGTATGGTGCCGTTGTTACTGCTATCGTAACTCAGGATTTAAAAGTCGATTTTATAAAAAGCAGTAAAAAGCTGAAATTGGAAATTTAAATAACAAAGCAAATAATGTGTTTGAAATGCAATTTTGAAACATGTGTACACGTTGCCACATTTTTTATGAGGAAGTAAGTATAGATCCAGAAATATATTGATAATATATGAGGGTCTGGTTCGGTGAAGAATTATTAGAAATAACTGAATGACTTCACGGGAGATTAATTGGTAGATGTGGTTAATTTAGAATTAGAAAAGTAGAATGTATGTTCTTCAAATTTTTATGTCTACCTTATCTATCTTTGTTATAAAGAACAAACGTATCCATGCGTAACGCTGACGTCATAATGATGGTGGTATCAGCAGACGATTAGATTTCATTTTTATTAAATTTATTGGATTTTTTTACATTTCTAATTATTGCATATTTTTTGTTTTTAAACTATCCAATAGGAAAAAATGTATTTTTGAATGCAATTGTTTTGAAAACTATATCGTAAGTTGTTTGAAAACTACATCACAATTTATTGATTTTTTATTGTTTTTAAAATAATTTTCATGCTGTATAATTTTTTTTTTCAAATATTTCGGTTACTCTATCGGGTGCAAAATATTTTATCAAAAAAATCATATGCAATTAGATTAATATAAATATGTTTACGGATTATATCCCATAATTAAATTAAATCACTCATCAATCAATCAATAAAACAATAAAATATAAATTAAACACAAATTTAAAACATGTTACTGGAATCAAAAAGAATGAGCGTCCAATATGAAAGTATCGGTTTTAATGCGTTTAAAAATTTATTCGAATGAAATATTGCTATATATCATATAAATATGACTTTTAGCATTGTTAATGACCATTCTATATATACATATATATATATATATATATTAAATGTGAAATATGTATTATAGTTACAAAAAATGTATATAAAAATAATATTAAATAAAAAATAGACACGTACGAGGCTTTCTTGCCACGATATTTTGCTGGTGTGTTTATTCTTAAATTTTTGACAAACAGCATTTTTTATAAAAAAAATCTGTTTTAATGAAAAATAACTATACTACGTCAAAAAACACTTGCAGAACCTTTTGAAAAATACCTCAGTCATCTCTGTGTAGCTGCAGGTTGTTAGTGTGTGAAATAATATACATCATGGTTTTCAACAATAATCTATAATCCAGTAAACACGGATTTATTACCTTGTACATAAAAAAATCCCAATGAAACTATTTTATGTAAGGATACTATAAAAGGATTTTATGAAAGGAATTTATTAAGGGTCTTTTTAAATTTAAATGTGTTGTTTGTAGAACACTGGCGTTCTGGCGTTATAGTCACCTAAAGCATGATTTTCTTTAACCCTTTCCCTCAGGCACAATGTGCCCAGTCCGGGATACTTAATTTTAATTACAACTTGCAAACGGCACCAATAATATAATACAATTTTGTTTTTATAGTGAAAGCTTAAATTAAGGGGTTCATAATATCTCAAAAAGTTGTTTCTAAATTCCGGTGTCAGTCGATAATTTCTCATTTTACTAACAGAATTTGCTCGTGGCGGAAAGGGTTAACCCCTTGAGGGGCAAAGCACTTATGTTCCTAAACTGTTCAAATGATTGACTGACACCGGGATTCACAAACAGATTTAGATGATAGAAAGTAAAAGCTGTTTTTTCGCGTACATTGTAAAAAGCAAATCTGAATACTAAAATTCCGGTGCCGATGTGGCATAAGGGAATTAAAATTAAGTGGTATATATAATATACCGGTGCCCTTCAACGGGTTAAGAGGATGCATATACCATTTACAGTCGTTTTAAAGGGCAAAAAGTATTCAATTACACTAAAATTTATGGGGTGTATTAATTAAAATTTATTTTAGTGACATTCTTTTTTTTTAACTCTACGAAATTTGTATGTGTTAGTAAAGCTTATTGTGACATGTTCTCTGTTTTACACTGGCAATACAACTTGTAATATTTATAGATCTTTTAAAGGACAACATAAGAGAATAAAGATTCAGAACACGTTATCTCTAATTATCTGTTTGAAGAACTATTTTCTATGACTATTTCTTAACTTATGATGCTTCATGTACCTTTATTTATAACTATGTCTTCAACAACTGACTTGCAGAGTTTCAAACGCATTTAATTATTTTTTTCAAAGAATGAATTTAGCTCAAAATTTTAGAAAAAAACTTCTACTATTGTCATCTTTATGTTACATTTTCACATTGCATTTTTTTTCTTTTAAGCTGGTAGTGTCCCTGGAGGGAAAGCTAATAATTAACATTTTAAAATGGATATTTTTAAGTTTTCACGTAAATACTCTTACCTGAACAAACAATATTTAATAATATTTATTTGTTAATCACACAGTAAGAGGACCGTATTCAAGATAAAAATAAGTACCGACGTAATAAGTATTAAGAGTTGATAGCAACCTTGATGAGAAATAAGCTGTGCACATTTAAATGCATTTTACATTTTACTTTATGAAGACATTTATAGCTTTGATTTAAATTCATTTTTATTGCACACAATATTTCAAGTTGTAATTATAGATGTAAATACCAATTAACAATTTCTTACAGTTATTAAACAATCAACTAAATTGTTACAGCCAAACACAATATGTGTGTAATAATTCTGCCTGATGGATCATCCACCTAAACATAAGTTTAATTCATTAAAATGCTCTACAAATACAATAATTTAAAATTTGTCATTAGAGTAGGTTATGGTGTGTTTCCATCAACGTGTAAATCATGAACAAGTTGAGTTTGATGACAATCCGACAGTTTCCCCATAAAGGGCGCAATGGTTAAAACCGACTAGTGCACACACACACACACATGTATACATATATATATGATCAGGGCCCATGAGAATAACCTCAATTGAACCTCAAATGTTTATGATTGTTTATCGTAAACTTCTTTTTTTTAAATACAGATTTTTAAATGAAAAAATATTGAATTGAAAATATACTTTTTGGTATTTTCTTTTTCGTCAAAATTTTCACATATTTTAATTTTTATGAAATATTTATACCCATCTGGGTGATTTCAAATTTTTATATGTTATATATATCTGTTTTATTGAGAAGCTTTGTGTGAAAATATGGACATTCAGTTACTTTTAGCAGGAAAAACTATCTTCTCCATGAGGTGGGAAGTGACCTGCGTTCACCAATGTATTTGAAAACGTTAGAATTAATGTTTTTCTTAAACTATCGCCATATCGAATAGAAGAAGCTTAATGCTTTAAGTGCATATTTTTGGTTTGTCGGTAATTCTGAAATTTCGCCGCAGTGGGACGTTGAGGGGAGGACGTTGTTCGACATAAGGACCTTTTTTTTTCTTTCAAAAAGTTAACTACCATCTAATTTTTTTTTTTTTGAATGCGGCATTTGAAGTGCAAGAGTACGATCTTGCAGAATATGTATTCCAATTTTAACTCTTCCGAAAGCTTTGGTCTATTTAGATTAAATCTATTAGACAAACTATTAAAAATACAAATGAAATCGAGAAATTGGTTCTACACTTCCTTTGTTTATGTAAATGGGTTTCTGCGCATGCGCGAATGCCTTTTCCTCTCGGGAGACCAGAGATGAATTTCTAGAGAGTGTGTTTTAATTTTCAATCAGTAACTCAGATAAAAATTAGAAATTTAAAATTTAGGATCTCGGGTGCAGTAAAAGAGGTCTTGAACTACTTTCATATAATTTTTCAGTCTTGTACATATGGTAGTTTTCTCTAGCCATCGCGGACACTCAGACACACAGACTGAACGAAAAATTGTTTTATTAGTAGAGATATTTCTCTGCAAGCGAAACCAATAATAATTTTTGAGAGCAAGAGAGACTCAACAAGGAATCGTCAATTTAATAAACGTTTGATTATAAAACCAGTTTTAATTTACTTACTCATAAATATCCCTTTCTCACTACAATATTTGAGACTTTATAATAATAAAAAGTAGTTTGAAATACAAACAAAAAGTGTAAAAATTGTCTTTTCGAAATATCTGCGCAGTCTAGATTCAAAAGAAAAAAAAATCGTTTTCTTTCTCCGAGTCATCCGTCATCTTTCAAGGCGCATTCCCACGGAAAAAAAGGACCCCGAAGAAAGAAGAACGTAGAATAAATATATGTGGATAGTCCATTATTGCATGCGCTTGTGTCGTTGTTTATCTATCAATCAGCGAGGTCAAAGTTGTGAAGTTCGTTCACTTAAGTTTCGAAATTTCGTGTTCAGTCTACATCTGTCCGTATTCCCATTGCGGACCTTTTTTCCAATAGGAGATGTGCTCTTTTTTCCTTCCGGATTTTTTTTTCTCTTCCCTATTCCTTTTTTAACGTGGGTGGGAATATTTACGACAGTATAGAAAAGGCAGTTGATATATTGTTAAATTCATACTTTGAGTCAGAGACCACCCAGAAAACTTTTAAAAGTACTTTCACTTAAAAAAAGAAACAAATGCTGTACGATTCTGATAAAGAGAAAACGAAGTATCAAACAGTGATAAAGTTGTAGATAATTCGAACAATGTTTTTCGAAAAGTTTTACAAATTGCTTTGACGACTATATTTTTAGCTTTCTATACTTCAGTATTTTATTAAAACCATATAAAAATACTTTACACCAGTATTTTTGTTTATTGCATTTTACCTTCATTATTTTAATTTATTTGTTTGACTTATGATGCAATTTCTCGTTCAAATCCAAATATATTAATTCTGGTGAATTTTACATTCTAGTTATTCAGTGTTAGATTAGTGATTATTTTAAAGGTTTTCTTACATTTTGTGTAAAAACACATGTTCCACACTTTTTATATTTTTCTATACAAACATATAATATATATATATTTATAATATAAGTTTTTGCAAAGACTCCTATTACGTTTTAGTCAGCTACACTTCGCAAACGCGAAAAGAATAACAATTCGTCTGAAGAAAATATGTCTAAATTCTTTAGCTATAAAAGTCAAGCACACAGATATTAATTTCAAGGAATTTCATTTTCACATGAAATTACCCTTTAAAACTTTAAATTTATGAAAATGAAAAGCACTAATGTGCCTTTGAAACAGTGCAATCTATTACTAAATAAATCGATAGTCATGTATCGCACTTCTACGTTAGAGAATGTTATGTGAATGTTGCAGCGATATATCTTCTTTAACAACTTAACCGATGAATATTTTTGAAAAAACTTCCAAATAACAAAATTTTAAATGGTTTATCATCGGTTTTTAGAAACAGAATTTTTTCCTATTTGAATTAGAAAAAAATTTTGGATTAAATAATGCAAAATTTACAATAAAATTTTACTGGCGAGAATGATAAATTATGACTGAAACACTGACTGGCTCGAACCACAAATTTCTTTGTAAAATAAGTTTAACCCTTTGAAGGGCAAAGCACTTCTATTCCTAAAATGTTCAAATGATTGATTGACACCGGGATTCACAAACAAATTTATATGAAAGAAAGTAAAAGCTGTTTTTCGCGTACATTGTAAAAATTAAATCTTAATACTAAAATTCCGGTGCCAATGTGGCATAAGGGAATTAAAAATAAGTGGTATATATAATATACCGGTGCCCTTCAAGGGGTTAAAACAAACAAATGAAAAAAGGGTTATTAAAGTAACTAAAACAATTTTGAATAAAATATCTGTAATAAATATTTTTATAAAAGTTGAGTAAAAATATTTGTATTTCTAGTCTTAAAAGTAAATAATGAATTAAACCTTTCTTGTTAATACTTTTGAACGAAAAATGAATGCCAGTTCATTTTACTTTAATCTGTAGTTTGAGGGGTCAGTACATAACGATTCATACTTGAATAACAAAATGAGTATATATGTTTCTAAATTTTGAGTACATTTGATTAGAGCCATTTTGAGTATGTGACGTATTTAAAATTGAGTATATTTTACTCAATTTTGAGTACCCATTTTTTTCAGTATTCATTTGTGCATATTATTCTTCTCCAGTTTGTTTTCAGCCATGTGCGAAAAACTGCATGAAGATACGATTATTTTGAAGCATTTCAAATTTATACACAAATAATTTTTGGCCTTTTTATATACTTTATGTCTGTTTTGCTCAAAATTTATTTTTCGGTGTTTTTGGATTTTTAAAATGTTTCATGCACCTTTTTTTTTTCTTTTTTTTTAAACAAAATTTATAAAATTGACAATGAAGTATCTGGATGTCACTTACAAAGAACGCGAGCATGCAAAATTATACCTCATTAAAATAATTAAATTTCTTTTTTACGTTATTAAAAGGCAAAACTTTGATAAAAATCGTTATGTAATTCAGGAAAAAAAATGTCTAAAAAATTAACTTTTCAAGCGATTAAAAAATCTATACACAAATTAGTTGGCATTAGAGTTTTAAGTGATTAAAAATCGAGTAAATATCTCAAAAATTAAGACGCATGGAATATTTAAAAATTTCATTTTAAATTTTTAAGTTTTTTGAAAGTAATAAAATTATAATAATATTGCAATATTCTTTAAATTTGAACTACATGCTTATGGTGAATTGTATATTTCCACAAAATTTCATGTCTGAATGATGAAAATTAGAAAAATCCTATTCAACGTCCATCCGTCCCCATAAAGGAAAAATAACCCAGATGATTTTTTTACCTAAAGAAAATGGATAGGAAAAGCAACGAAAATGTAAAATGAGACTCAATGTCTAATATTTGCCACAAACGCATTCAACAGTGAGTTTATCAGAATGCGTTTTGTAATGCAATGAAAACAAAAACACAGAAAATAACTGCAATTAAAATGTGGGATGTTGTAACATTATTTAGCTATAATAATGATAAAAGCTTAACTATATACTTTATTGATTGACGTGTACTATTTTTAAATCATACATTTGTGAAACAATAGTATAAAACAAAGAAATGTGATTCAACTGCTAATAATAGCCGACACGTTAAACTTTGAATTTATTTGACTGCGCTTTATTATGCAACGAAAACAAAAAACAGAGAATAACTGCAATTAAAACGTGGGATGTTGTAGTTTTATTTAGATACCATAATACACCTCTCTGATACAATAATAACCAGTTTGGAATTGCACTTGAAGCGTAGCAAATGAGGTGCGTTCGTAGGACAACGAAGTTTTAAAATTATTCAGATATTTCTGTTATAGTAGACAGCACTCCGCATACAGTATAGTGGTCGAAATCTTTTCTGTGTTCCTGTAAATATACAGGAAGTAACTTTTATTGCATTTCAGCAACGTCTATCATATTCATAAAATGTGAAATAGTTTAATATAATTAACACATGCTCCAAACAATGTTTTCCCGTATAGCATTATGTAGTGGAGTACTTTTGTGTGGCCGTGTAATTTAATAATAAATATTCTTTGCATCACAGATTGTATAGAATGTATATTTTAGTACATATATATACTTCATAGGTTTATATATTCTATTATATTCGAATGAGTGTATCACCATTAAAATGTATATGAAATTTTTTCCCCATTGACCGTAGTGTAACAGAATACTTTTGATTGTCCCTGTAATTGATTTATGCATCCGATTTTCATAAAATTTGAAATGACTCGACAAAATTATGTAATAATTATTATTTTTAATTTCAAACGATTAAAATGCATTGGAAATCCCCCCCCCCCCCATTGACCGTAATGTAACGGAATAGTTTTGATTGTCCCTGTAATTTATATATGCATTGGATTTTCATAAAATTTGAAATAACTCGACAAAATTATGTAATTATTATATATTTTAAATTTCAAGCGATTGGGTTGGGTAGTTTTTGCGTTGTTATATGCGAACGGACGGACGGACTGAACAACTATAGGTGCTACGTATTTACATAATTACGAATGCACATAAAAAAACAGTGGCATAACCAGGGGAGGGGGTGCCCCAAACCATTAATATTGTAAAGTTTTCTTCTTGATTTATAGTACAATATTTCCTGATTAGATAAGAGGAAGAGAATTTTAAAAAATTACCAGAATTCAGACACTTGGGCACCCACACGGATTATCCTACTGTAGAAGCTTAATAATATATTTTATCTATTGACGCACACTATTTTTAAATTATACATTTGTGAAACAATGGTAAAAAATAAAGAAATGTTCACTGACCTTAAGGCTCCTGGCCCTGGCCAACGAAGTTCCCGCGAGCTAATGCTATTCGTATGGGAAGGTTATTTTCAAATATCTGGTTTGCATTTTGACATTTGTATATATATATATATATTACATTGGAATGTTGAGATGCATGCCGACATCGCTTCTTTTTTGCTTTTTAGATTTTGGTGGCAGATGTTTTTTAAAAAGGCACTTTCACTTTCGAAACCGGTTTTGAAAGTGAAACTAACTTTATAAAAAATATCCGACACCAAACTCGAAAAAGTAAAAAAGGAGTGATTTAGAAAGGGACCTTAACTATCAAATGAAAAAAAAAAAAAAAAAAAAACTTTAAAAAGTCCAAATTGCAAACCAGATATTAGAAAAGAACCTCCCCATAGGAATAGTTTAGCTCGCGAGCGCTTCGGCCAGGGACAGGAGCCTTTACCCTTTAAGCACTGAGGGTGAATTTCTGAGAAATACTAAAATGTCACTTTGGGATCAGTATTTTGTAAACATAAGATTTGCTTTATAATATACAGGAAAAAATGCATTAATTTACTTTCAAATAAATTTGATCTAATATCTCGGTGCCAATGCGACATTTGGAGATTAAAATTAAGTGGGAAGAAATTCGCCATCAGAACACAAAGGGTTAAAGCATGCGGAATTGAGTAACTGACTTTTTAGTAATCAAAACTCATATGTATATATTTAAATTTTAAAATATGTGAATTTTATTTGTAATTTATTTATGCATGTATATATTTTTAATTTACCCATATACTTTCGCTGACTTCCGTAAGATTATATTTTCTAACATAAACAAATTTCATATCACAAATATTTACATGACAGGCCATAAAACAAAATAAGATTTTTCTCTCATGTTTAACATAATCATCCAGAAAATTGACATATTCTTTTACATTATTTAGTAGAAAAAGTCGAGCTTTTATCCTTATCGAAAATTTGTTCTATGATTAGATTTAGAAAGCGCTTTGAGTTGGGATATGATAAAAGAAACTTGAAGTAGATATTATTTTACAGTGTGTTGAAATTGTCTCTTTTCAGTTTTCAACATTACTGAGTCTTATTTATAAATCATTGCTTTTTTCTTTACATATATACGATCACAATTATATTATATTTCGCAGGACTATTTTTTTTCTCTTTAACACTAAAACAGCCGGGTATTTTACTAAAATTTTATAAAAAATGTTTCGCACCAGAGCTTTAATTTTAAACTATTTAACTTATTTAATTAGTCTATTTTTGTGCTGCATATGTTTAACATATCTTATGAAGAAAATTCTGGTTCGAATCGACTATTATAATTCTGGAAGGGGTCATTTTGACACCTAATGGCGGTTCTAGTGTTAATCAATTTTATTTTGAGTAGTTTACAGCAACAGTAAATTCTCTGCAACGCAAATCCTGTAAAAGGGATAAACTGTCTAACTCTGAAAGATTTTCAAGTCCTTGCGAATCTATAGACATACAGAAAAATTTGCGTAAGGCGGAATATTGTCTACTACGAAATGTTTTCTCGGTGCCTATCGATTTCACGAAAGTTTGCATCATACTTAAAATTCATTTGGGACCTTTTTTCCGATTGGTCATAATATAACGGAAAATTTTTGACTGTCACTGTAGATAAACTAAACATACTACAAACTTCATTTGAAAGAAGGTTCATGCTAGGGTTAACGTAAGTATCATCCAAAATTTTCAGAACGATCCGAGTATAATTACGAGAGTTAGAGCGCGTACAAACGGCCAGACAAACCAAGGTCATAAACACTCTTCAACTTTGTTGGGAAGGGTTAAAAATGCAGCAAAACCGAAATTTAACCCCTTGAGGGGCAAAGCACTTATATTCCTAAAATGTTCAAATGATTGATTGACACCGGGATTCACAAACAGATTTATATGATAGAAAGTAAAAGCTGTTTTACGCGTACATTGTAAAAAGCAAATCTTAATACTAAAATTCCGGTGCCGATGCGGCATAAGAGAATTAAAATTAAGTGGTATATATAATATACCGGTGCCCTTCAAGGGGTTAATCGTCTGCTGGTTCCACCGTCAAAATAATGTCAATGTTACGCATGGACACTTTTGTCTTTTATAATACACTACGGGATAAATCTAGTGCATTTCGAGCTACAGATTATAGGTGAAAATCATCTTATATATTCTTTCTGATGGCGATATCCTTTTTCTCTTCATGCACTAAATGTATAGCAGTGAATGGAGTATTTTTCGAAAGATTCTGAAATCGGATTTTGATATAGTACATCTGTATATCATTAAGACGACTTGTTTGAAGTTGCGGTTAGAAAGCCTAGCACGGATCTTCTTTTTTTTATTTTAGGTTTAATATGTTTTTTAGCATGCCAATTAGCAAAACTAAAAATGACATTCATATGAAAAACATCAATAATACGTTCAAATAAAGTCTTGAAATATATGAAAAGCAATTTATTCATTGTAGTAGGAGATGGCAGTTGAAGAAATCGCCAAAGATCGCTATTTAGGATCAATCATTTTTGGCTCTTTTTATTTTAGTGGTTCAAGCACTAAATTCTATTATGCCTTAACTTTATTTATATTTTATTATTTTAATTATATGCATGTTGTAATTTCGTCATAGAACATAAGCTGGAAACAAATGGTGAGCTATTTGTATTCCTTTAAGAGCAAACGATTTTATCTTTCGCAATCGTCTGCACGCGATGGAGATACATTGAAAAATAATTCATGCTTGATTTAAAAAAAAAATAAAGAGAGTAAATTGCTATGAAAAAGACTATTATTTTCAAATCTAAAAAAGACTATAATTTTCAAACAAATTACATTTGGAAGTACATTATTTTTTTCTGTCCGACGGTGTAAAAACTAACAAGTGGATAAGTGTGATCGCAGATCGCACAGAGGGTTTCGTTTAATATTTCTTTCAAAACAATTTCCCATCAAATTATAAATCTGAATTATTAATTTTTTTACACAGATTGTAGCGCTATTAAATTTAATTTTAAAATAAATAAAGAATGAAGTTATTTATTCTAATCAAATTAAAAATGTTGAAATAAAATCATTTAAATAATATCCAAAATTCTAAATTTATTGAAAATCGTACATTAAAATAAAAGGGGAGATAAATATAAAATTTTAAATTTCTAAAAGAAAAAAAAGCTTAAAATTAAATTTTATATGCTGAATCATTAATAAATCGAAAAGTTTTTTAAATAGAAAGGAAAATGAATTTCGAAAACTATTATGAATCTCAGATGATCGAAACTTAATAATATAAACTGGATAAAAATACGAAATTTCTTCTTATTAAATCCATTTTAGGATAAAAATTTCACATTCCCGGATCGAACTTTTTGTTTACTAGCGAAATGCTTTTCTCACAAGCCATGATGTCTACGCGCAAAGCGTTCAAATTAAGCTTCTGTTTTTAAATCGCAAAAATGAACGGATGATATTGAAAAATATAATTACCGTAATTTCCCGCGTATAATCCGCGGATCAAACAATCTTTTTCCGACCCAGAATTTTTTTATAAAGAAATGCAACTTCTTAGATCACAGTAAATATTTGTCTTCAGTCACAAAATAAAATTTCTGAGTCCAGAAAGAATTGTTTGAACCGCGGATTATACGCCGGAAATTACGGTAAAATAAGAGACTTTTTAAAATTTTTATCATTTGTCGTATGACATGAAATATTCAGCTGTCAGTACACAAAATTTGATGTCTCGGACTTATACAGTTTTCGTGTACGGACAGACAGAGGGCAGAGACGAATAGGTTTCACGAAATGAATGAAACCCTAAAAAAAAAATGCGATGTTTAGAAGTTTAAAAAAAAATTAAAAAGATCTTAGTAAAAGCAAAATTTGGTCGTCTGCTATCACCATTCGTAAAATGACGTCAGCTTTACGCCAAGACACGTTTCTCCTTTATAATTTAGATATACTGCATTTTAAACAAAACAATTTTGCTGAAATAGATTAATTTTGCAAATGTTCCATTAGAATATAGCTTTAATAGAGTTTTTATTTATTCCTCTTTTCTGAGAAACAGAAATTCCACATGTCATAATATTTATGAAATTCTGTATGTAGCTGTGAAGGCAGTTGGGCGTGCCCGGTAATGTTGACAAAGAATTTGAACGGCGGGAGGCATAACGATTGTTATAGACGGAGGGAAAAAAAAAAGACAAAAACAGGATGCAGACGTCTTTTTTTAACTTATGTATTTTACCTATGTAATTTAAAACTTCCCACTTCAACTTGATTTATTTATGAGGTTAGCGCAGAAATATTTTTAACTTTAAACTTTTTCTTACTTTTTCTTAAGATGCGTTTTAATATATTTGTAAGCTTGTGGTATTAATTTATTTTAGGATAATGACCACCAAGTGTGTAGGATATTTAGAAAATCAAGGGGGTTAAGAGCCTAATCGCACTTACAAACTAATGTTAAACTTATGGAAACATTCTTTTCATATTCCGCGTTCGAATTTCAATATTTTGCAATGGTTTTTTAGTTTTATAATAAATTTTATTTTATTTTATTTTATTTTACTTATCATACTAATTTATTTTAAGATAATAATTGTCAAGGGAGGGTCACTTTCAAGCTAATGTTAAACATATGGAAACATTCTTTTCATATTCCTCGTTTGAATTTCAATATTTTCCAATGCTATTTTAGTTTTATAATAAATTTTATTCTTTTAATTTATTTTATTTTACTTGCACAACCTCTGGCCCGCGGGCCAAAATGATACCACTATATTTATGCAGAATAATTTTCCTTATAGTAATGGCAGAAACTTTGCGATTAAAGAAAAGAAACCCCGATTTTCAAATATTCTGGTGGGAAACGATTTTCTGGTAGAAAGGTTGTGCATCACTGATTTATGATAATAATTGTCAAGGGAGGAGCTCAAGGGTGTTAAGCGGCTAATCACTCTAGCAATCCATTGTTGAACTTATGGGAGAGTTCTTTTCAGTTTTCTTGTTTGAATTTCAATATTTTTCCTAGATTTTTTTTATTTAATCTAGTTAACGTGTTAATTTATTTAGTTATTTATTTTTGCACAGGATAGCTGAAGTTGATCTCTAAACAGGCTTGTTTTCACTTTTTCGATTTTTGTTGCAGATTTCTTTTATGAGGTCGTCTTTTTCGGAACTGACATCAAATAGGAAAATACCTTCATAAAAAATATCTGCAACCTAAATTGAAAAAAAAAGTCCTGTTAAAAACTGACTTCAGCTGTCCTATTAGTCCAAGAGCCAAAAAACTATGTCATCGAACACAAGAAAAAACCCTCTTTATTTTATGGAAGAGTAGTAATAGGGGAATCTAATCATCCATGTCTGCCGGGAAGCGAAGTGGTGCATAAGCCAAAAATGAATACCACTAGTGGTTGACTCGCTGGCATTGTGCTTTACTGCACCCAGTTTTCCATGTTTTCATACTTTTGATTGTAGGATAAACTTTAAATTCTAACTTTAAATTAAACAAGAAAAATCTAAATTTATCTTGGGCTCGATGACATAAGGTTTTGTGCGGTCAGCTCTGGACTATATAGGATGCAAAAAATTAAAATCATAAAATATATTTAAAATATCAAAGTTCAAAAAAGAAATTTGAAAAGAACTCTCCCTTAGGATTGACATTGGTTTGAGAAGTTTGTCGTGTGACAAATATACAGTTTTTTAATGAAACAAATTGCTTTAGAGAAATATGAGTGTACTATATCAAAAGCCTCTTCGGTCTTATATATAATACCCTATTACGTTAAATAATAAAACCTTAAATATAATACACTAGGCTATTTCCATGAGTACGTGTAGTGTAAGTCACATGCTACGATATTTGGCTACCAGTATTATAGAACAAAAAAAATGTGATTAATTTTATTGGCACATTCTCATTAATTGAATAAGACCAAGCAGACTTTTCGAAAATAACGGTGGCTAACAAGCAAATCAATTAATAAATTATGTGACTTACACTACAGAACCCATGGAATTAGCCACTAATAATACCTTAGATATAATACTCTATTTATCTTTGTGCGTGTTATATTTGAAAAAGGGATGTTTACATCAGAAAGAATATGTTTGATCATACTTAAGGCTCCTGTTCATCCAGGCAAAGACACTCGCTAGCTAATACTAAACCTATGAAAAGGTTAATTTCCAATATCTCATTCGCATTTCAACATTTATTATAATTATTATTATTATTGCGTTGGGAAGTTGAAATCCATCTCTACATCACTCCTTCTTTACTTTTTCGATTATGGTTGTAGATATTTTTATAACATTACTTTCATTTACAAAACTGGTTCTGAAAATGAAAATACCATTCTAAAAGAATGGTATTTCAATGGATTCAATAAAAGAAACTCCTGGTACACCTGGAGTACACCTGGAACTCTGAAACACACAGAAAAGCAATCCTAATGAGATAAAGAGGTTTAGCTTCATTATCAAGAAAGGTGTGACTTATTTTGTTTATGATCCTTTAGTGTCAATTTTAGATTAAAGTGATTCAGTCCATAACAACACACATACCTTGTCAGGATAACATTTCTGAATTATCTAGGTGTACCTGACCACTTCTAAAAGTTTGTTCTGCTTGATAAATAATAAGATGCAGGTGTTTGATGAATTGTAAGAGAAAAACTAAAATTGAAAACATAAAAAAAGGAGCAATGTAGAGATGGACTTCAGCTATCCAATGCAAAATAAGTATTTAAAAGACTCGAAATTCAAACTACCGTAATTTCGGGTGTATAAGCCGCGGATCAAACAATTCTTTTTGGACCCAGAAATCTTATATAGTGATTGAAGACAAATATTTACGGCGATCTAACTAGTTACATTTGTTTCTTGAAAAATTCTGGGTCGAAAAAGAATTGTTTGATCTGCGGCTTATACACCCGAAATTACGGTAGATATTTGAAAATAACCTCACCTTAGATTTAGCTTTACCTCGCGAGTGTCCTCGCCTGAGGAACAGGAGCCTTAACCTAAAAGTATAATGAAAATCCATTATGCAATGTCAGATATTGCCAAACATTTTATCCAATCATACCTCATTCATCATTGTATGCTACATATTGGTTAAATTCAATATGTGATGTTAGATGCGGGGAAAAATGGCCAGTAAGAGATTGGCTGCATTCAACACTCTTTCACCGTTGTACGCTACATATCAATTGAGTAAAATGGATGTTGGCAAGAGGAATAATATATATGATTACTTCGCAACTAATGATTAAGTCTCCGCCCCCTGAATAGTAGACCTGAAACAAACACAAAAATGGCAGCTGACGAAGGCAGATTGTTTTCTACATGTGTTCGATCCTTTGAATTTTCTTACCCATAATGTTTAAAACTGTTTTCCGCTTTATTTTGCTGAGATTAAACAAGTCAAAGGAATCTGTTATAAAATACTTGTGTCTAAATTTAGGAGGCTGAACATATGTTAAAAAATAATCCCATTGTTTTTGCGCCAGCTCTCAGGCGTAGTATTCAGAGGGTAGTGATTACACGTAACTTGAAATATGCAGATATAGGATGAAACATCCTATGATTAAATAATATTATTTTCATAGAAGGTTTCTAATTTCAAGGTTATGTTGAATTTTTCATAAATTATATTGTCAGAGAAAAATTAAAACGTGCCTTAATGTGGTATGGGGAGGTTCAGTAAATGCTATTATACAATAATAGAAATTGAATTGCGGATTTTTTTTCACCTTTCGAAAAGAAAGACGGAACTTTCCACTGACTATACCTTCTGTTGAAATAAAGTATTTTATCATATAAAATGTGTTCTTTTGGATATATGTGAAAAATGAGTGTAAGTTATAGACTTTTCTACATTCCGCACTTCTGAAGAGCTCATTAGTGTTGAAAATTGTACTTATTTATAGCATAATTGCAACACCAAGATTACTTTATGTTTAAGTTTAAAAAATACTGTTTAAACATGATTTAAACGTATAATCTTCAAGTTGTTATTTCTCTATTTCGCCCTTTACGTAGAATTTTCAACCTATTCAAAAATACGAGGGAAATTCGGAAAGCAACCTCCGTTTTGAATTAAAAAAACCAATGAAAGGAAACATGTTTTATTACTTACGTATGAAAGACACGTTCTTCAGCTCCTTCTCAACATAATTGCCGTATTAATTAAAACAATTATCATAACGGTAAATAAGCTTTGAAATTCCATCGTCACAGACTCCTGCCGCCGGCCTATTCAAATGCAATTATTTTTAAATTCAACTAGCACCACTCTTTCAAGCCAAAGAATTTTAACATATTCTTTTATTCATATTGACAAATTCCAAATCGCTCTCGTAATATTTTATTTGACCCAGTATTTTTTAAATCATTTTTGGTAGTACATTTATCAGCAAATTATATAGAAAACTGTGTTTAAATTCTTTGAATTGAAAGAGTGGTGCAAGTTGAATAGGCCGGCGGCAGAAGTCTGTGACGATGGAATTTCAAATCTGATTTACCATTATGATAATTGTTTTAATTAATACGGCAATTATGTTGAGAAGTAGCTGAAGAACGTGTCTTTCATACGTAAGTAATAAAACATGTTTCCTTTCATTGGTTTTTTTTAATTCATAAACGGAGGTTACTTTCCGAATTGCCCTCGTACATGCCCATTTTTATTTTTATTTTTTAAGAAACTTTTTTTGTGGTATTCCGGGAAAAAATTCATGCTCTGTTAATGGTATAGAATTAGGGAAAATATTTTTTAAATTATTAGTTCAAATTTTCAGTCATAACGATGAATTTTATTTTTTCATAAAGAATGCTTTAAAGCGGTGTGAATGATTTTATAAAGAGCCAGCTTTAATTAACAAATGATCGAGTATTTACCTGATCATATTTTAGTTCATATGTTTTAATATGTTACGTTTTAAAAAAGAAAAAGAAATTTTACCTTTGACGCTCGATAAACACTTACCGTAATTTCGGGTGTATAAGCCGCAGATCAAACAATTCTTTTTCGACCCAGAATTTTTCAAGAAACAAATATAACTAGTTAGATCGCCGTAAATATTTGTCTTCAATCACTATATAAGATTTCTGGGTCCAAAAAGAATTGTTTGATCCGCGGCTTATACACCCGAAATTACGGTATATTTTTTAATACGACCTAAAAAAACCTCATAAAAAAGAAATAAAAATTATGCCTCGAGCAAAGCTTACGAAATACAGTCAGCTCTCGTTAATTCGAGTCAGATAAATCGAATCTTCGCTTAATTCGATCTAATGAGATTCCGATTTTTGATTTTTCCTTACTTTCTCCCAGACTTCAGATTCTTTCATTTTTGTCAGCATTGTCCTGAACAAGTATACATATAGTCCCATGCATTTGATATCCACTTTTTTAGTGCCCCATCTGTACATCAATGACACCTCCAACCCATCTCCGTTTATGCATGTTCCTAGTCTCTTAATTAGTTTATGTATTTATATCTTTTAATTCAATATTAAGTCATATTCTAATGATAACAGCCGAAATATATTAAAAAAAACTATAGCATTAATTTCTTTCTAATAGTATCCTTTTAAACATGTTCTCTTTCCATACTTTCCATTCATACTTTCCATTCCATACTTTCCATTCCATTTTCCATTCATACTTTCCATAATTTGAACTCTGGATAATTCGAACATTTCTTGTGGTCCCGACGAGTTCGAATTAACAAGAGCCGACTGTACTTATCAAAACAGACTGAGTACCGTAATTTCCGGCGTATAATTCGCGGTTCAAACAATTCTTTTTGGAGCCAGAATTTTTTTTTTGTGACTGAAGACAAATACTTACGGTGATCTAAGAAGTTGCATTTCTTTATGAAAAATTCTGGATCGGAAAATGATTGTTTGATCCGCGGATTATACGCCGGAAATTTCGGTAGTGTTAAAACAAGCATTATTTAATAAGTTGAATCATTATATCAAAATAACCAATTTGAAAAACGCATTGCAAATTTCAAAACTCAACTTTGCCAGCTGAAGTAAAGCATTAGAAGTTTTTGTGAAAGTCTGTATATCATCTATAAATATGTATATATAACCCATAATATGCTAAAATCTTAGTACAGTTAGCGCATAAGACAATTGAAAGTTCCCCTTCTGTAATTTCCATAAATAAACGTAAATATATTCGAATCCTTTTGTAGAGCCCTTGGGGCTTCCACTCGGTTCATTTTTTGAATACCATTCCTTTTCATTGAAAAATGTCCTTTATAAATTTCAAAGAAATTTACCGAGAAAGCGAGAGCTGTTCTTGCAGTTATTACATAAACCTGCAATGACTTTTTTTTCTAAAGAAAAAACTGGTTTTCCATAAACGGACTAGTGGGAGTTCCTAGGTCTGCTTACGATGCATAGAATTCATACAAACAAAGTAATGTGATGAAATTAACCCTAATTTCCTGCGTATAATCCGCGGATCAAACAATTCTTTTTCGACCCAGAATTTGTTTAAAAAGAAATGTAACTTGTTAGATCGCCGTAAATATTTGTCTTCAATCACTAAATAAAATTTCTGGGTCCAAAAAGAATTGTTTGATCTGCGGATTATACGCAGGAAATTAGGGTAGTTTAATTTGAAAACACGTACGGGGATTGCAAATTCACTTCCTTCAATTATCTTTCATAGACATTATTGTGTAATCTAATGATTTTTTTGAGTGATTTTGCAAATAATTTTCTAAATGAATGATAAGACCTTATATTAATTGTAACTGGCATGAAATAGTTTAACATCATTAAAACACATTGTGAAGGATTTTCCTCTGTAGACCATAATGCAGCTCAAATATTTTAAGTGTATCTGTAAACGAACTAAAATGCTAAACATTTCATTTTTGTCAAGTAACAAACACTAGGCCAGCCGATTATGAATATGTTTCGAAATCTCAACAGTTTAACCATTTAACTGATCAATATTCTTGAAAGAAAATTTCAAATAATGTCAATTTTTCCGTGTCTTTTACATATATTTTTAATCATTTGTCATCAGTTTTTTAAAACAGAATTTTTTGCCCAATTGAAAGGCAAAAATGTTCGGACTAAACTAAGCAAAATTTACAATAAAAAATTATTAGTGAGAAAATTATACCATGATTGGTATATGGATGCCCGTACGTGGTACGGGCAAATCAGGGTAGCGGTTAAAATATTAAAAAGTTAAATTAGAATTTAACATCATATTTGACGTAATTACTTCCAGTTTCATAAACAAGGCTGTTACCACTTTAAAATTTACAATTTTAATAAATAAATAATAAATGATTTGAGTTATTGTTTAAGAATAGGAAATTATTAAATTTTTCATATAATAAAACACTAGCATGCGTAACTTTCATGCTCCTTCTGTAAATAAATTAATAACGTAATAAGATAAATAACCAGGTTTAATAAATTAATAAGCTCTTACTATTATCTAAATTAACATTTTTAAGAAGCAGAGAATTTTTGTTTTATCTAAATCAGTTAGAGGTTTTTCTTAATTAACCTCTCCTAAATAAATCTTTAAGCTAATTATTACTGAATAAATGGAGTTATAAGTGGGGTTTAAGGTAGGTTCACAAAAGAGGCTAAAATCCATTAAAACGTTGAAAACTCAACATAAGAGAATTTCTCGCTCTTGTAGATAATAAAATAACTGGAAAGGAAAATATCTATATAAGTAAAATTTTAAGTGCATCAGCAAGCAGCGTCTAGAGTGTGTAAATTTCTTCAGAGGCTAAACATATATGAGAAGAGAAAAAAACAAATTGTTACCAGACAATACTCAGGAGCTTGTATTTATTGATTCATTTATACCTGCTGAATTCCTTATGAAAAACACATTATGTCGGCGATATTTAATTTTATTACCGGTCAATTTTAAAACAAAAAATAAATAATATTAGGAGAGGGTCTGAAAATCCCACACAGAAACGCCTATTTTATAATATGAAAAAGATGCAAAATATCCAATTAAGATAATTGTTATAGATATTCAAATAATTTATTAATGTGTTTTATGAATTTAGCAATTATTGAACCCTGACACACTTTAAGCAGTTAAAAATAAGTCTCAAAACATCATCTTTTTTTATTTAATTAAACTGATAATTCTTTAATTTTTCTCGTTAAAAATATTGTGACAAATTTTATTAAATGAGAAATAACTATCTATCTATGTCATAAATGACAAAAATATCTGTGCATAACCAGGGTTCGTTCGGGTACCGTTAAAGAAAATGCTGGTACTGAAGATTTTTCTGGTTTTGAAATTCCAGGGTCCGTACGAATCCTAATAAGGATACGTCATTTTGTGAATGGCAACACTTTCAAATACAATTTTGGTACTGCAATTTTCGATACTGCAAATTTTATGCTTTTACAGCATCGCACATTTTCAATTTTTACACCGTCATATAGAAAAAAAAATACTTTTAATGCAATTTGTTTGAAAGCTTTATCTCTCTCCTTTTTTTTATAGTTTTTAGTACCAATTTTGTAATTGTGGCAAAAGAAATATGCCATTTTCTCGTAAAATTGAAAAAAAAATTAAAATATGTAATATGTCAAAAATATCACCTATTATGAAATCTGGTGAATCTCGGTTTTATTTCGTTTTTATTCATTAATTAAATGTTTTTTAGTTTATTGCAAACTATGCAACACTTTCTTTTTACAAAAATGTATTTTAAGTAATATTTGTATGACTTTCCTCCTCATTTACTTCATTCGTATCAGAAATCAGAAAAAAATGTTATTTTATTTATCCGTGTGCAATGATCTTTCCCAAATTTTGAAAAAAAAAAATACAAATGAATGATTTCTTATAAAATATGAAGTTATTGAAAATGAACAATTAAAGCGTATGAATAATCACATACCCGATTTGTTTTGCCGAGCATCTCGATCACGACTATTGCTTTTTGCTGTGTATCCGCGTTAATGATGTCATATTCACACTTTTCTATACCGTAAAATGGGGTGAATCGGAACACTTTTCAATTTTAACGTCAAAAAAAGCAACAACTGATTTTTTAAATTTTTAATTTTTCTACTAGAAACTTCTGTCTTGTTTTGTTCTTTACTTTTTAAGCAAAAATGAAACATTTTCACTATTTATATATAAATTATTTAAATTTTTAATGGTGTTTCGATTCACCCCGCAGATAGGGGTGAATCGGAACAAATGCTAGAATCTTTATTTATTCCAATTTAAATTTTAATAGGGTTAATAAAAACAGGTAATAATGATAAAGGAGGAATAGGAACACGTAGTTACTGTGAAACCAAGCCTTTATTTTATATACAAGTAAAGGTATGCCTTTTTAAAAATTAGAAAACAATTTTTAAAACAAGATAAATTAAAATTTATTTTAAGAAATTATATTCGAATTGGAAATGTAGAATTTAATGCAAATTTAGCCCTGTTATGTTTTATCCTTTACTAGTAGCCATTGGGTAAGTGAATCTATTGAGTAGCCCCAATCGCTGCTTATATTAATACTATCTACTTATACGCCCTCATCCCCAGCCAATAGTACTGTTTGCATCCCTCTCTTCTTTAATAGGTTTTTCATTTTGAGATGTTTATGTAATGTTGTGGATGCCAGAGAATAATTCTGTACAGTTTTTCTAACTAATTTGCTATTTTAAAAGTCTTTTATTGTATGTTCCATGTCTGTTGGATTAGGCGTTAACTTTTTTGTTTAACCAAGCAATTTCTTGGCACCCTTAAACTCTTCAATTAATTAGAACAAACAAAATATTGTTACAATACATATTCATACATATGTTTTCATATATTGCATGAAACTATTATTGTATAGAAAAATTAACCATGAGAGAAAACGTGTTCCGATTCACCCCGTAAATCTTAAAACTGATGTTTCAAGCCATTTTTTATTTTTTTATTATCTAGTTTAGAAATAAGTAGAATTTAAAACAGAATATCGTTAACAGGAATATGATTAATTAAAAATCCCCTCTCTTAGGTTCAGAATACGAAAAACACTGTAGTTACATACAAAGTTTTGCAGACATTGCAAAAATGAGGTTTTTGAGGATCCTCTTGAAGTTTTTCTATATACCCCAGTAGTTGTGAAAACATGTCAAAACTGAATTTCCCAACTTTTAATGTTATAACCTTCTTATAAAAAATTTGGCAGCTAAAAATATCATCACATATATTTATAATGAATTTATTTGTATGACTGGGAAGTTTCGTTCCTTTTCACCCCGCTGTTCCTATTCACCCCATTTTACGGTAGATGTTGTTTGAGACTGGATCCGTAAAGGGTTTAGCGAATACAAATAACGTCATTTTATAACACATTACCACAGCCGTTGTAGCTATAGGCCCCAAAGCAATCTAAAAGCAATCCACTTCGGTGGACTTGAAGACTTCGAGACTTCAAGACCTCTATTTTTAAGTATAATACATTACGTTAAATATTTCCCAAAATCTGCATCATTTTACTTATTAAGAAGTACCCTGTGCCCTTAATCATGGATGAATGTATAGATGGTGTTTAATAACCCATCTCAATTTGGAAATATTGACACTTAATAATTATTAATCCAGTTTTTTATCTAAAATAAATAAATAAAAAGCTAAACTTTCAGATCGACTAGTAATTATTTTAATTATAGTAGCTTAACTATCTTTTCCAATCACCGTAAGTTTATTTTAAATGGATGACCAGTTCAGTAGTTTTTTGTTGAGTAATCGATCGATTGACTGATTGAATGAACATTATCGTTTTCGACTGTTTTCTTAAAAACTATTTTAGGTGTTAGAATACGACAAACTGTACATTGTAGCCAGAAATATTTTCTAATTTCTACAGCGAAGATTAATGGTAGTTATGGAACCAATTCTTAATCCATTTCTGGACAGACTGACGAAAATGAATTAAATGCTATTCTTTAATATACATTGCCTAAATGTTTGAATGAACTTATAATAAGGCGCTTTTCAGTAAAGTACAGATAGATACTCTAATTTACCGTAATTTCGGGTGTATAAGCCGCGGATCAAACAATTCTTTTTCGACCCAGAATTTTTTTAAAAATGAATGTTACTACTTAGATCGCCGTAAATATTTATGTTCAATCACTAAATAAGATTTCTAGGTCCAAAAAGAATTGTTTGAGCCGCGGCTTATACACCCGAAATTACGGTAATATGCATGTTTTTATAGATAATTACATGTTAAAAATCACTGTAAAATGAATTATAAGTAAAAAAATGTTTTGAAGAAAAGCTTTTATTTTAATGCACTAAATATGAAAACAAAAAATGGTGAAGCATAATTGATAAATACCCTTTTGAAAAGACATAAGTTAAACTGCGAGTTCTTTTTTTAACCAAATTGTTTAAATAAAATAAAAGGGATGCATAAATTTAATTTCAGTTTTCTGGAAAAAAAATTGATCAACGGCCTAGTAAGAATCGAACCCACATCCATTCACAACCTGTGCCGAATTAAACGATTGCGCATTTATCAACAATGCAGTTGTTCAATTGAAGAAAATAGCAGCTTATTTCTTAAGTAATCAATTAAATACACGTGATCACTTATGTGATGACATTTCGTACTGCAATTAGGCACATACTTTTACCCTTTGAGGAGTGACGGACGCAAATAATTTTTTCCCCTATAGACTATTGTATTGGACACACGTCACACTATCAACAATTATAGGAGGAAATGTGCTATTATTGGGTTGCAAAATTTAAAACGAACACGCAAAGCAAATTAAAAAAAAAAAGCTTGCAAAAATATTCATTATTAACCACTTGAATGTCATTTATGCCACTGTGGTATCACCTAATTTTATTCTTCAATTTCCACATTGCCACTCAAATTTTTACATAAAAATCTAACTTTCATTAAGAAGTCAAAAATGTACTTTTACTTGTGTACAAAAGTTTTTTCTTGTAAATAATGATGGAATTCAATTATTTCAACATTTTAGGAACACAAGTATGTTCCCCTAAAAAGGTTAAGGCGAATTGAACTAGAATAATTTCAACCATTACTAGTCAGTGAAAAAGCTGTTAGGTATTTTGCAACAATGTAGATGAATACTTTGTTTCGTATTTGACTCAAATAATTCTGCTTCATATAACATTCCAGTAGCGAAACTTAATGCATCAAAATAATCCACACATGAATCATTACTAGTAATAGCCTGCAAGTGGATTTCTTTTGATGAATGTGCAAAAGGGAAAATAAAGCAGAGTTGTTTTTCAGGATACAATCGCTTTAGTCCTTCGCTTAGTAAATCCCCTTTTTTCTCTCGAATTGCTAAAAACTAAAATATATCCATTCTTAAATTGCTGCTTGTTAGCCGATGCTGATACCTGTAGTAATTTTAAAACGGAAATTTAGCTGTTTTTAGTTATTGGGAGAAAAAAAATCAGATTTTATTTAGTATTTGTTGCATTTCAATCCAATTTCCTGAATTTGTATTAAATGTTATTTTTCGATTTCGGGAAGGAGACACAGCAAAACTAATTTTTTTTTTTAAATTACACGAAATATATATAATATTAGTTTTATTAAATTTCTTATTATAAGTAAAAAAAAAATATTTAAAATTTGCGAAGACAATTGGAGGGCATTTAGAGATGGACAACGAATTGGGTAAAAAATAATATTTTCGATCAGCATGTAAAAAAAAGAGTTATTAAAAGAATTCATAAAATGCATTATAATCCTACTATTTCTCCTTTCCTTTCTTTTATTCTTTTTTTTTTTTTTTTTTTTTTTTTTTTTTTTTTGTAAACATTAGAATTTCTACCAACAACGTTACAAAAATATCTTTGAACAGTAAAAGAAAAAAAAACTCTTAAAATTATTCTTAAAATTAGAAATTTAAAGTTTTGTTATTTAAATAATTTCAAGAACATCCCTGAATCTACGTAAACACTGGTTTTGATGCCGTTTAGAAGTATTCGTTATTCGATTGCGGAATATTATCATTTTATTTATTATTTCCATATAATTATTTAAATAAAATGTAAGCTAAAAAATTTATCATTTCGATTTTTATTAGCTTTAAATGAGATTTTATAAATTTTATTTAAAGCTTCTTAATTTTTTTAGCTCCTATATAGATTTTTAAAGATTTTGCGATAATTCTTTGGGGAGGTGGGATTTTCTTTTAAAATACAGCTTTAGGTAAAATATGTGGTGAACGCAACTTTGTTGAGCGTTTTTTCCCCCTTTTCCAGTCAAATGTAAACTTTGATGTTCCTTTTCATTTTTATTACAAATGTTTCTTATTTCACGTGTATAAATTTTAAAACCATACTATTACATTTTTTCCCCTTCAAATAATCGAAAAAGAGTATTTCGCTTCGTAAAGCGCAAATTCGATCCACTGTTTCTTTTGTAGCAAAATTTAAAAACAAAGAATTAGTACAATTTTTCAGGCAATAAGACAAAAATTAAATCCTATTCCGAATGAATTGTAAATTTAAAATTGAAGAAATTTAAAATGGAAAATCATTAAATAAAAGACATGAAAAAGGAATGAAATTGGAATTCGGGAAGAGCGGCATTTCCCATACGTTCTACCTACGTCATTTGTGCCAACACAAGAGTTGCCTGTTTGGCCTTCAATGTTATCCTGTAATTTCGACTTCAGACCGGAAATTAAAAAAAATAATTTTTATTTTGAATAACCAGAAAATATTTCACATAAATTAATATGAAAATATTTCTAGCATTTTCTGCTGCGATTCTGAGTTATTTATACTAATAAAAGAACAAAATGCTCTGTCTGTCTGCGTGTGTGTGTGTGTGTGTCTGCGATGGCTAGCAAAATCTACAGCATGTACGAGGCTCAAAATTTTTTTGAGAATAGCCGCAAATCTCTCCTGATGTACCTGAGCTTCAGAATTTTGAAATTCCAAATACTAACTGAGTATTTAATTAAAATCCAAAACTCATTCTCATTAAAAAATCATTTTTTTCGCTTTTTTCTCCATTCGCTTGCTTATGATTGGTTGGTTGTTTAAAACTTTTGACGCAATAATTAAAAATCTGGGACAGAAAAAGAAACCAATTTAAAAGTGACTGTTTTTTCCCAAAGACCTTTAAAATTCATAGACCGGCAAACATCCAGTTTAATTTAGGATTTTGATCACAGCTGTTGTACGTCAGCATGTTGGTACTTCGTACATTAGATTGTATGTGTTGTTAATGTTACAGTAAAAAAATATACGAGGCATTTCTAGGAGTTATTTTTTTATCATTGATTAAATTTAAATATATTCTATTTAATGTAAAATTTTTTATGGCTTTAAATTGCTTTTAAAACGAAAATAAAATGGCTGTTATGCGTACAATTGTTCGAATCGGCAGACGATTAATACACCATAATAAATTATCAAATAGCAAAGTAAAAAATTATTTCTATTTCATGTATTTCTGTTGTTCAATAAAATCAGATGATTATTAAAATGATGTTGTCAAACTTGGCTTTTTGAAAGAAAAATATCCGGACGTGCTAGTACAATGAGGATCGCCATGACACAACAATGTTTTGTAAATTAAGATTTTTTTTTTTTAATGACATTTTTAGTTTCAGATTCGGTTTATCTCCATGACGATTATTTTGTCCTGTTCGGATCCGGTTATAGTTAATTGGAATAACTTTGTCCGTTTCGGAATTGACTCGGTTCATTAATTCGGGGTTTTTCAAATTGAATTTTTATGTTTGGCTCAAATAACATGTATACAGCAATTATTTTGTCGTAATTGGATCGGGTTATGTTTCATTGGAATATTTTTGTCGGGTTCAAATTTGCATTGGGTCAGATTCCAATATTTTTTCATATTGAATTTTTAAGTTTGATTCGAATTGCAATTTTGTCTGGATGGGTTGCAATTCGTTTACGGTTAGTCTTAGTTTATATTTAATTTCCGGTTCGGTTACAGTTAGATCACGGTTAAGTTACATTTAGGTTAAGGTTAAGTTTCAGTTAGGTTATGGTTAGACTACGACAAAAAGATCTTTGACTACGCAGACTACGGATAAGGATGCGATAGGATAAAGGGGTCTATGTCATTTAGCCGACAACCAAATCACCGACAAGACAATTAGCATACAGAAAATTTTACTACGGTAAATATTAATCCGTGTGGGTCTGGAATTACAATCGTGCAAGTTAATAGTGTGTGTCCATGTGGCCTTAATTTAATCTGTGGTTCCTTATCTCGGAACCTTGTCAAATAAACTTTATTTAAAAACATGATAAAGTAACTTTATTTATAAATACATAATAAAAATATTAAAAGCATTAAGAGAATATCAAACAGCAGCATGGCTATCTTTGGTGACCCCCTGAGTCCTGTGGATCACCCTTGATATGTTCGTAGTATATGTCCCGGGAGTAGCTGATGGTCTCACTCACAATAATTTTACGCATAATCTTAGCATACTTCTCGGAACATAATCGTCTAATGACCTTGTCGTTGGCAGGATCCCAGGAACCCAGGGCTCCAACAACTATCGCCTCGACCCTGACGTTACATTCATTTGCAGAGAGCTCTTGTGCTAATTCCTTGTACTTTTCTTCTTTAATTTTACGAGCATCACTAAAAGCATTTAGCCCATTTTCAAACGGGCATGTGATATCTAGAATAAGGATGTCCTTGTTCTTCTTAATCACCAGGTCGGGACGACAGTTGGCGCTTCCAACAACTTGATCTTCCCCAAGCAGAGCCCACCTACCAATAGCAGCTTTTTTAACTCTCCCGACCACTGCATTATGTCGTTTTTTGTATAAGGTGCTGTGCACCATGCAGTGATCGAGGACATGAGGCAGGGTCTCCACCTGAGGACACTTGCGACATTTCTTATTACTGTGGCCGCGAGCATGATTATAGGCGTTTAATTTGTTAAACAAGCCCAGCCGCGCACGATGGACAAATCTCCAGTCTTTAAATGTAGTATATTGTCCGTTGGAGAAAAAGTGGCAGCTGGACTTAGCTGCGGCCACGCAAGCGTTAGTCTTGCCTTGATGTGGGTGGTCCCGGAGCGATTGCGTTCGCTTCCCCCTCAGAAATTTACGCATGCTCTTAAAGATCAGCTTGCGATTGCTCTGGGCCTCACCCCCAATAATTAAATTCACCTGAAGAGCGTCATTTGTCTGCCACTGCACATCTAATCTTTTAGTGGCCTGGCGTGCCCGCGACCAGGGAGACCTGTACTTGTCTGAGGTGCGGTCAGACGGTGCGGAGTTAAGATATTTATCAACATTCAGCTGACTGGTGGACTCGTACCTCCAGTTTGCAGTGTCAATTAACTCGCCCCAGGCTAGCCTCTGAATTATCTTATCATTTGACGTTAGTAACTTGAACCCCCCATCAATTAAAGCTATATCGCTATCTTCAGCCGCCAACGGTATTCCGAATAATCCATCTTCTCTATCGCCATATAAATACTCGTTGGCGGCATTAGATGGGAGGCCCAATGCTTTCTTAATTAAGGGCTTTAAAGCATTATCAATAGACGACCAATCGGTTTTGGACAGTTGGTCAGTTCGCTGCATAAAAAGTAATGATGGATAAAAAAAGGTTTTAATGCAGTCTAACCTCTGCCAAGGGGTTAACATGGATGACATAATTTTAAGACCCCTCTGTTTTATGCTGTCAACCGTGACTGAGTCCCTAGGAAGGAAACTACCGATAGGCTTACCCAAAAAAGTAGTGGGGTCACCGTCAATAAGGCAGGGTAGTTCAGACCCAGCCAGGTTAAAACGGGTGTCACGACAGCCAGCAGGGGGTTTGGAACTGTAATGTAAGGTTACACATTTATTAGGATTGAATTTTAAGCCTATTCTAATAGCGAGAACATTAATTAAATGTAGGAGGGCCTGCAGATCCTCGGCACTACGAGCAAGAAGGAGCATGTCATCAGCATATGCTAAGATAAAATGAAATAGCTCCTTCGTGCCGGGATCTCTAACAGAACCCTCTCTCTGAATCTTAAACAGAATGAAGTTGATAGCCAGTATAAAGAGCACCCCGCTAATAGTCGACAGGACGTTTAGCCGACAAGTACATTTAGCAGACACGTACATTTAGTCGACAGGACATTTGGCCGAAACGTACATTTAGCCGACAGGACACTTGGCCGACAGGTCAATTAGCCGACAAGACGATTAGCCGACATGACATTTAGTCGACAAGACGATTAGCCGACAGGTCATTTAGCCGACAAGACGATTAGCCGACAGGACATTTAACCGACAGGTCGATTAGCCGACAAGACGATTAGCCGACAGGACATTTAATCGACAAGACGATTAGCCGACCGGTCATTTAGCCGAACAGACGATTAGCCGACAGGACATTTAGCCGACAGGTCAATGGGCCGACAAAACGATTAGCCGACAAGTCAATTTGACAACAAGCCGATTAGCCGACAGGTCAATTAGCCGACAAGCGGATTAGACGATTTGTATTTGCAAAATTTTGTATGTACTCAATAAGTAAGAATAGGACGAAGCCTATTTAATATCAGTAACCTCGATTATCCGGAACTATTTTTTTCAGACTCTCGAAAAAAAAAATTTTGACGGATTTACACGTTTCAGATACTGGAGATTCTGAAAAACATATTTTCTTCTGTAGTAAAAACTTTTTAAAATTTTATCCACAGCACTCGTGTTGCATATCTTTAGAAAGGTCTGAAACTGCCTTTCCTATAATGGATGTCTTGTGTGTCCCCCTCCGCTCTGCCCCACTGGGGGGGGGGCACATTTTAAATTTCTCTACAACACCAGTCGTGTGACACATCATTTGAAAGGTCTGCAACTGCTTATTCATATTATGGATGTCTTGTGTGTCATCCCCCTCTGCCCCCCCAGGGGGAGCACATTTTTAATTTCTTTACAACACCAGTCGTGTGACACATCATTTGAAAGGTATGCAACTGCTTATTCATATTATGGATGTCTTGTGTGTCACCCCCCACTCTGCCCCACCCACGGGGTATCAGTTTTAATATCTTTACAACACTAGTCGTGTGACACATCATTTGAAAGGTCTGCAACTGCTTATTCGTATTATGGATGTCTTGTGTGTCACCCCCACTCTGCCCCCCCAGGGGGGCAGATTTTAAATGTCTTTACAATACCAGTCGTGTGACACATCATTTGAAAGATCTGCAACTGCTTTTTCATATTATGGATGTCTTGTGTTTCACCCCCCCTCTGCCCCCCAGGGGGAGGCACATTTTAATTTCTTTACAACACCAGTCGTGTGACACATCATTTGAAAGGTCTGCAACTGCTTATTCATATTATGGATGCCTTGTGTATCAACCCCCCCCCACTCTGCTTTCAGGGGGGCACATTTTTAATTTCTTTACAACAGCAGTCATGTGACACATCATTTGAAAGGTCTGCAACTGCTTATTCATACCATGGAGTATTGGCGAGCGTAGCAAGCGGGAGTAGCCTACAACTTGGAATCGCGAAGCGATTACGCGGGGGTTGGCGAGCGTAGCGAGAAGGGGGCGGAGCCCCCTTAGTTTAGAAAAATAAATTGTCGTCCATTTGTCTGTCTGTAAACGCTAAATCTCACGAACAAATAGAGATTGAGACTTAAAATTTTGTATGTACTTAGTAAGTAAGAATAGCACGAAGCCTATTTAATATCAGTAACCTCGATTATCCGGAACTATTTTTTTCGAACTTTCGAAAAAAAAAATTGACGGTTTTACACGTTTCAGATACTGGAGATTCCGATAAACATATTTTAAGAAAAAAAAAATTCCGTCCGTCTGTCTGTCTGTAAACGCTCTATCTCACGAACAAATGGAGATAGAGACTTAAAATTTTGTATGTACTTAGTACGTAAGTATAGAACGAAGCCTATTTAATATCAGTAACCTCGATTATCCGGAAATATTTTTTTCGGCCTCTCGAAAATTTTTTTTAACGGATTTATTCGTTTCAAATACCGGAGATCTGGATTCCGAAAAACATATTTTTAGAAAAAAAAGTTGCCGTCCGTCTGTCTGTCTATAAACGCTCTATCTCACGAACAAATGGAGATAGAGGCTTAAAATTTTGTATATACTTAGTAAGTAAAAATAGAACGAAGCCTATTTAATATGAGTAACCTCGATTATCCGGAACTATTTTTTCGGACTCTCGAAAAATTCTTTCTGATGAAATGTATATGAAAAACCTCTATCGATTTTTTTTTCTAATCGGAGGCGAAACTGAATTCTGCAGTGGCAGAATCTACATCCAACTTGTTTTTTATTTTAATCACGTTTATTCTGTAGAGCTTTTCATGCTATTTTGGCATCACTGACACTATCACGTCATCAAATTACGAGATGAAACTGTTACCAAATTAAAGATAAAGTATTTTAAGGATATTTTGGCATGTCTGCGCATTACCCTAGTATAAACCTTATTTCAGAGTAAAATTTATAATAAAAAAATACGTCATAATCCGCAATTCAAACCCAATAAATATAAAAAAAGAAGTGATGATTCTTCTGGAGCAGCAATGCTTTTTAGTTTTATTTCCTCCAACTTAACAGATTTTACTTCCTCTAAACCTAAACGTCATTCCTTTTAAAAATGAACAATTTGACGAAAATTTTTAGGCTATAAGTAAAGTCTGTTTAGTGCCCACTATTGGCATTGGGAAAAGGTAGGTCCCATCGTTAAACATTTAAGTTTTTTTTTAGATGTATATATAGATATTTAATGCCGTTGGAGGTTGCTATAGTAATGGGTTGTTATTGCGTTTGCGCATATCCCCTTTTTTTTTATCTCTATAAAAATCGGCGGCATAACTCATGAGGCTTATTCTGCTCCGTTCTCGAAACTAACTTAGTGTGGTTTTTTTTCGTCCCGAAATGAAATTAAAGTTATCAGGAACATCATTTACGTTATTATAGCAGTCGATTTAGTATTCCTACAATTTGATTTTAATCATGTAACTAGCAAAATTTACAGAAATTGTTTTATTTTTTAAAAGTAATAATAAAATAAATAAAATGCGATACATGAAAATTAATATTTTTCGATTAAAACAAAATCAAACAAATTTACTGTCTTAAAAGTATTATGGACTCTTATTTATTAATACAAAGTTGCTGATTAAAATTTGTGGAATGCAAATGTGGAATTATTCCTTCACCGAACTTTATTTTTTTTATGTCTTACTTCCAATTATTGACTTAAATTTAATGTAATATAATATTCTCATCTAATTCATTTCAAATCAACGCCGTACGAAAGGGGGGGGGGGGGGGCGGCGCTCCGCGCACAGAAATTTAGGGAGCAATAAATTTATAGTACCAGTGTCATTTTTTTTTCAGTTTGTCCGAAGAAAAAGTTCGGCGGGAGAGGCGCCAAGTTGAGACTTTTTCCCGGCTTAGTTTTCTCTACACACGCCTCTGTTTCCATTTACTGATTCTGCAAAGACTTTTATATTTATTTAGTTTTATGATATTTCTCAAGCTTGATACCTTATTGTAACAATAACAAGTGTATTATTTTTCCTGCATACACATATATAAATAAAATAATAGCACAAAATTCTCGTGGATCATTGTTTTTAAATTGCTGAATATATTCTTTGAAGAAATAAGTTTAAAAGTATTTTAGCATGAATTTTCAAGCGTATATCCTTGACAAATACAAATAAAACACGTGGGATTCTTTAATGTAGATAAGTTCTTAAATTTTATAAAATTCATAATATTATAACTCAGTACGTTTGGTTGTAAACGATTGGAAATTTTAAAATACAGCTTACACAAACACCTTGACAAACTTGAGAAGTACAGCTTATTTAACAAGAAGCGTAATTATCGTGACTTTTAACAAAGAATAAAAGGTTTGAAATGGAAAAAAGCCAAAATTTTTTATTAATGACCATAAATGGCGCTTACCAATAGTAGTATATATAAAATCAATGTTTAGTTGGTAAGCAAATTATATGGGAAGAAAGTCAAAAAAGGTCCCATTGGAATAGGATTATAATCAAGAAAACATGGACTTTTAGGGAAGGAGAGAGGGGAGGGGAGAGGAGACTATAATTGGTAACAAACTGGAAAAGTACAGTATAATAAAATAGTAAACCAAATAAGCAGGCTCAAGGCTATTCAGAGTAATTCTATAGTATACTTTTATTTAAAAGAAAATTTCTGCATGAAATACCCATTTAATTAAATTGAAAGGTGATTAAAATCCCCAGCCCCGTTTCGCTCTTTTAAACTTAACTAATGAATCTCAAAAACTAATCAGGGAAACTCCTTATGAGAATAAACATGTATACCAGCAAATCGAATAATTCTGCATAAAAATTAGATAAAGAGTGGCGTAGCAAGCGGGGGCGGAGGGGGCGATCCGCCCCGGGTGTCACCCTCTAAGGGGTGACACCCAATCTTTTTTGGCGAAAAAATATATATATATTTAACCTTATAAGATTTTGACAACAAATTCTAAAATAAAATGAAGATTTTAGCGCACGACGCAATGGAATTAATTTTCTTTCCTTTGAGAATGTGAAATTTTTTCTAAATAAGATATGCACCCAAGAACAAAAATCAATCTATGTAACAAATGGGTAGCGAAAACAAACTTTTAAAGAAAGAATTATCTTCTACATATAGACACCGCGTTGATTTAAGCAAATTATGAGTCGAGTGATGAGCCGCTCCTGTGGTTTTTTAAATGTGGTTTTTATGGTCATTTGTTGTAATAACACAGAATTGTGATTGAAAATATATGACGGATGGAATGGGGGTGGGGGATGACACCATTTACATCCGCCCCGGGTGTCACTCATTCTTGCTACGCCACTGTAGATAAATTAAGAGGAGAGGGAGATTAGCTTCCCATTTCCATCCTTTAGGCTTAACTAATGAACCTCCAGATCTAATGAAGGAAGCGCCTTATCAGATTAAACTGGTATAACAAGTATGAAGCGAATTGGATAATTCTGCGTAAAAAACATTTATATGAAATTAAGGGTGTACTAGTCTATGCCCTTCCTCCCTTTATACGTGACAAATAAATCCCTAAAGCTAATCAGGAAAGCGTATTACGAGAACGAACCTATATACAAATTTTAAAGGGGGTCAGCGTAGGGGGTTGTACACAAAACATCCATAATATGAATAAGCAGTTGCAGATCTTTCAAATGATGTGTCACACAACTAGTGTTGTAAAGAAATTAAAAATGTGCCCCCCTGGGGGGCAGAGAGGGGGGTGACACACAAGACACCCATATTATGAATAAGCAGTTACAGACCTTTCAAATGATGTGTCACACAGCTCGTGTTTTAAAGAAAGTAAAAATGTGCCCCTCTTAGGGGGGCAGAGTGGGGGGGGACACACAAAACATCCATCATATGAAAAGGCAGTTACAGACCTTTCAAATGATGTGTCACACGACTAGTGTTGTAAAGAAATTAAAATGTGCCCCCTTGGGGGGGCAGAGTGGGGGGTGACACACAAGACATCCATTATATGAATAAGCAGTTGCAGACCTTTCAAATGATGTCACACAGCTGGTGTTGTAAAGAAATTAAAAATGTGCCCCCTTGGGGGGGCAGAGTGGGGGGTGACACACAAAACATCCATAATATGAAGAGGCAAGTACAGACCTTTCAAATGATGTGTCACACGACTGGTGTTATAAAGAAATTAAAAATGTGCCCCCCCTGGGGGGGGGCAGAATGGGGGGGGGGTGACACACAAGACATCCATAATATGAATAAGCAGTTGCAGACCTTTTAAATGATGTCACTCAGCTGGTGTTGTAAAGAAATTAAAAATGTGCCCCCCTTGGGGGCAGAGTGGGGGGTGACACAGAAGACATCCGTAATATGAAAAGGCAGGTACAAACCTTTCAAATGATGTGTCACACGACTGGTGTTCTAAAGAAATTAAAAATGTGCCTCCCCTGGGGGGGCAGAATGGAGGGGGTGACACGCAAGACATCCATTATATGAATAAGCAGTTTCAGACCTTTCAAATGATGTGTCACACAGCTCGTGTTTTAAAGAAAGTAAAAATGTGCCCCTCTTAGGGGGGCAGAGTGGGGGTGACACACAAAACATCCATCATATGAAAAGGCAGTTACAGACCTTTCAAATGATGTGTCACACGACTAGTGTTGTAAAGAAATTAAAATGTGCCCCCTTGGGGGGGCAGAGTGGGGGGTGACACACAAGACATCCATTATATGAATAAGCAGTTGCAGACCTTTCAAATGATGTGTCACACGACTGGTGTTATAAAGAAATTAAAAATGTGCCCCCCCTGGGGGGCAGAATGGGGGGGACACACAAGACATCCATAATATGAATAAGCAGTTGCAGACCTTTCAAATGATGTGTCACACAGCTGGTGTTGTAAAGAAAATAAAAATATGCCCCCCTTAGGGGGCGCAGAGTGGGGGGTCACACAAGACATCCATAATATGAATAAGCAGTTGCAGACCTTTCAAATGATGTGTCACACGATTGGTGTTGTAAAGAAATTAAAAATGTGCCCCCCTGGGGGTGCAGAGTGGGGGTTGACACACAAGACATCCATAATATGAAGAAGCAGTAGCAGATCTTTTAAATGATGTCATACTCAGCTGGTGTTGTAAAGAAATTAAAAATGTGCCTCCCCTGGGGGGGCAGTATGGGGGGGTGACACGCAAGACATCCATAATATGAATAAGCAGTTGCAGAACTTTCAAATGATGTGTCACACAGCTGGTGTTGTAAAGAAATTAAAAATATGCCCCCCTTGGGGGAGCCAGAGTGGGGGGTCACACAAGACATCCATAATATGAATAAGCATTCGCAGACCTTTCAAATGATCTGTCACACGATTGGTGTTGTAAAGAAATTAAAAATGTGTCCCCCCTGGGGGGGGCAGGTGGGGGGTGACACACAAGACACCCATAATATGAATAAGCAGTTACAGACCTTTCAAATTATGTGTCACAAGACTGGTGTTGTAAAGAAATTCAAAATGTGTCCTCCCTGGGGGGGGGCAGAGTGGGAGGTGACACACAAGACATCCATAATATGAATAAACAGTTGCAGACCTTTCTAAAGATATGCAACATGAGAGTTGTGGATAGAAATTTATAAGTTCCCCTTTGGGGGGGGGGGGGGTACGGCGCCCCAAACATGCATAATTGGAATGAGCAGTTACAGTTATTTTATACCGTAGGGGGTTCCACCCCCCCTACAGTACTACAGCTACTACTCGCTACGCTCGCTAACCAACCGCGTAATCGCTTCGCGATTCTAAGTTGTAGGGTATCCCTGCTTGCTGCGCTCGCCAATACCCCATGGCATCGCTTCGCGATTCCGTTCGCTATTGCTTTGCAATCCCGGTTGGAATCGCTTGGCAATGCACAGACGGAGCCCTTTCCTAATTGGTCTATTCGACTTATGAAAAGAGTGGTCCACCCGGACGCGTTATTTCCGGAAACCTTACACATCATTATCATTCCAGGAGTCATTCCTTTTAAGGCAATTTTTTTTTTTACTATAGAAGGAAACGTAACCTATCTGTGGTGTAACTGCAACCAAATTGTAACCTATTACAACCTACCGGAACTTAACTGTTAACAAGCCGTTACCTATGCATAACCTAACCATAAACTATCAGTAACATAACTTTAAGCAAACCGAAACCTAATTGTTACTTAAAAATTATTTTACAATGGCGTAACGGTAACTTAATTGTAACATAACCGTGACTTAACTGTAATCAAATTATAACGTAACCGGAACTTAATTGTTATCAAACTACCGTAATTTCGGGTGTATAAGCCGCGGACAAAACAATTCTTTTTGGACCCAGAAATCTTATTTAGTGATTGAAGACAAATATTTACGGCGATCTAACTAGTTATATTTGTTTCTTAAAAAATTCTGGGTCGAAAAAGAATTGTTTGATCTGCGGCTTATACACCCGAAATTACGGTATTACCTGTACATAACCTAATCATAACGTAATAGTAGCATAATTGTAAGCTAACCGTAAGCTAACCGTAACCTAATTGTTACCTAAGAGTAATATAACAGTGGCGTAACCATATCCTAAATGTAACGTAACCAGAACCCAACTATAGCATAAATATAACCTAATATTGCAGTTTAAGAATAATGTACCAGCAATCTAACCATAATCTAGTTTTAACCTAACCGTGACTAAATTTAAAGCTTACTATTACCACCGTAACTGAATTGTAACCTATCCATAACGGATCTATAAAATAACTATAATCTAGCCATGACCTAACTATAAACTAACTATAACCTAATTACTACCTATCGGTAATCTAATAGTAAATCGTCCTGTCGATTAAATGCCCTGTCGGCAAATCGTCTTGTCGGTTAAATCGGTTAAATGTCCTGTCGGCAAATCGTCTTGTCGGTTAAATGTCCTGTCGGCTAAACGTCTTGTCGGCTAAATGTCCTGTCGGCAAACCGTCTTGTCGGTTAAATGTCCTGTCGGCTAATCGACCTGTCGGTTAAATGTCCTGTCGACTAATCGACCTGTCGGTTAAATGTCCTGTCGGTTAATTGACCTGTCGGTTAAATGTCCTGTCGGCCAATCGTCTTGTCGGCTAATTGTCTTGTCGGCTAATTGTCTTGTCGGCTAATCGACCTGTCGGTTAAATGTCCTGTCGGCTAATCGTCTTGTCGGCTAATTGTCTTGTCGGCTAAATGTCCTATCGGCTAAATGTTACGTTCGGCCAATTGCCTGTCGTCCAATTGTCTGTCTGCTAAATGTCCATTTCGGCCAAATGTCCTGTCGGCTAAATGCACGTTTCGGCCAAATGTCCGGTCGGCTAAATGTACGTTTTGGCTACATGTCCTGTCGGCTAAATGTACGTGTCTGCTAAATGTACTTGTTGGCTAAACGTCCTGTCGACTATTTTCTGTATGCTAATTGTCTTGTCGGTGATTTGGTGGATCGGTGGTTTGTCTTGTCGGCTCCTATCTCAAAGGATTGTGATATTTTGAGACCATATTGTACTTTATGCCAGCTGCCTGTCAAAGCGTCTCTACCTCTGGTTGGAGAAATATAAGATCTTGTCCCCCAACCAGAAGGGATTTCTGCCCCACGATGGGGTATTCGAAAACAATTACATATTAGACATGGTGATGAGAAACAGTAAGGTGAGGAAGAAAGACCTGTTTATTGCCTCCCTTGATGTCTCGAATGCTTTTGGTTCCCTCCCCCACTGGGTGATTTTTGAATCACTTAAACATGCTGGTGCGGGGGAGGATTTTATTTCTATAGTCAGAGACATCTATTGGGAGGCTATTACGAACTACAGGACAACTAAAGGCCAGTCTACCCCTCGTGTGGCAGCCGCCGGGGTCAGGCAGGGCGACCCACTTAGCGGGGTGCTCTTTATACTGGCTATCAACTTCATTCTGTTTAAGATTCAGAGAGAGGGTTCTGTTAGAGATCCCGGCACGAAGGAGCTATTTCATTTTATCTTAGCATATGCTGATGACATGCTCCTTCTTGCTCGTAGTGCCGAGGATCTGCAGGCCCTCCTACATTTAATTAATGTTCTCGCTATTAGAATAGGCTTAAAGTTCAATCCTAATAAATGTGTAACTTTACATTACAGTTCCAAACCCCCTGCTGGCTGTCGTGACACCCGTTTTAACCTGGCTGGGTCTGAACTACCCTGCCTTATTGACGGTGACCCCACTACTTTTTTGGGTAAGCCTATCGGTAGTTTTCTTCCTAGGGACTCAGTCACGGTTGACAGCATAAAACAGAGGGGTCTTAAAATTATGTCATCCATGTTAACCCCTTGGCAGAGGTTAGACTGCATTAAAACCTTTTTTTATCCATCATTACTTTTTATACAGCGAACCGACCAACTGTCCAAAACCGATTGGTCGTCTATTGATAATGCTTTAAAGCCCTTAATTAAGAAAGCATTGGGCCTCCCATCTAATGCCGCCAACGAGTATTTATATGGCGATAGAGAGGATGGATTATTCGGAATACCGTTGGCGGCTGAAGATAGCGAAATAGCTTTAATTGATGGGGGGTTCAAGTTACTAACGTCAAATGATAAGATAATTCAGAGGCTAGCCTGGGGCGAGTTAATTGACACTGCAAACTGGAGGTACGAGTCCACCAGTCAGCTGAATGTTGATAAATATCTTAACTCCGCACCGTCTGACCGCACCTCAGACAAGTACAGGTCTCCCTGGTCGCGGGCACGCCAGGCCACTAAAAGATTAGATGTGCAGTGGCAGACAAATGACGCTCTTCAGGTGAATTTAATTATTGGGGGTGAGGCCCAGAGCAATCGCAAGCTGATCTTTAAGAGCATGCGTAAATTTCTGAGGGGGAAGCGAACGCAATCGCTCCGGGACCACCCACATCAAGGCAAGACTAACGCTTGCGTGGCCGCAGCTAAGTCCAGCTGCCACTTTTTCTCCAACGGACAATATACTACATTTAAAGACTGGAGATTTGTCCATCGTGCGCGGCTGGGCTTGTTTAACAAATTAAACGCCTATAATCATGCTCGCGGCCACAGTAATAAGAAATGTCGCAAGTGTCCTCAGGTGGAGACCCTGCCTCATGTTCTCGATCACTGCATGGTGCACAGCACCTTATACAAAAAACGACATAATGCAGTGGTCGGGAGAGTTAAAAAAGCTGCTATTGGTAGGTGGGCTCTGCTTGGGGAAGATCAAGTTGTTGGAAGCGCCAACTGTCGTCCCGACCTGGTGATTAAGAAGAACAAAGACATCCTTATTCTGGATATCACATGCCCGTTTGAAAATGGGCTAAATGCTTTTAGTGATGCTCGTAAAATTAAAGAAGAAAAGTACAAGGAATTAGCACAAGAGCTCTCTCCAAATGGATGTAACGTCAGGGTCGAGGCGATAGTTGTTGGAGCCCTGGGTTCCTGGGATCCTGCCAACGACAAGGTCATTAGACGATTATGTTCCGAGAAGTATGCTAAGATTATGCGTAAAATTATTGTAAGTGAGACCATCAGCTACTCCCGGGACATATACTACGAACATATCAAGGGTGATCCACAGGACTCAGGGGGTCACCAAAGATAGCGATGCTGCTGTTTCATATTCTCTATATGCTTTTAATATTTTTATTATGTATTTGTAAATAAAGTTATTTTATCATGTTTTTAAATAAAGTTTATTTGACAAGGTTCCGAGATAAGGAGCCACAGATTAAATTAAGGCCACATGGACACACACTATTAACTTGCACGATTGTAATTCCAGACCCACACGGATTAATATTTACCGTAGTAAAATTTTCTGTATGCTAATTGTCTTGTCGGTGATTTGGTGGATCGGTGGTTTGTCTTGTCGGCTCCTATCTCAAAGGATTGTGATATTTTGAGATTCTGCTGTATTTTGGACGTTTTAATGTTTTTTAATCTCATGTTTATTAGTGTTTTAACTTATATCTCTTTTATATTTTAACTTTGCTTTTAAGATTTTTAAGTGTATTATTTTAAATTCAAGTGTACTTCGGCTATGAAATGCCTTGACGAGCTTGCTGCTCTTAGCACGGCTTTTATCAGTTTTATTATATGTCTAATTGTTTTATAAATAAATTATATATTGTATTCAATTGCTATTACTTATTATATAACTTAGAATTTTGGCTCATATATTTAATATATAAGGTTTTAGAATGTATTTTAATTTGTTTATAAGTCTTGTATTTGCTTTAAATATCTTGATTTCGCTTGTTTTAAACTTTAAATTGTAATGCTTAATTAAATGTCGTTTTTAAGTTATTTTAGTCAGTGATACTTTGTTTTTGAATTGTAAATAAATGCAGTTTTATAATAACTGACCTTTTGTTTGTATCTTTCACAGTCTTTTGGATCTGATATTGTGCTGGCGATTGTAAAACAATTGGATACTACGTGGGTCTGTGAATTTGTTTTCTTTGATTTTCATCTTCGTTTGTATTCCTTGTAATTAATTTCGGTCCATGTGGCCAGTAATTCTGTTTTTCAGTAATTGGTTTTCAGTATTGTAAATGGTTCTTGTCTCAGACTTCTGTATTTTAATTAATTTCTATTATATATTTATTTTTAATCTTGTTTTAACGTAATACTGACTACCTTTACGGTTTTTTTGCGTCCACCCCTTTGTGTGCGGTGAGCTTTGACACATCATTTTACTATATGTAAGTGAAGTGCACTGCTTTGTGGTGTGTAAATTCTTCTGTTAATCTTTTCGACAAAGCTTGACCAACCTTTCTTAATACATAAGGTTGTAAAATACGATTGCATCTTATTTTTGTTTGACTAACCCAGTTGTACAGTGGGTTATAAAATACGCCTGTACTTATCATCTTGTATTATTTCTCTCTCATTGTATGAGATCGTTCATAATCATTTTGTGTTTTCATCTGTAAATAGTCACCTTTGTCTTGTCCTTTTACATTTTACAAGTGTTTTTTACAAACACGATTTTAACGTTTTATTCTTTGCCTGTGCTTTATACAAGCACGGTTTTAAATTCATTGTTTTTTACTGTTTACAGCTGGTTTTTACAACTAGCTTTTAGAACTTCATTCATCTTGAAAATAATTTGATTAAATTTATTTTTATTTAGTCTTTGCAGCATGGCTGGCACTTCCCGTAGTAGCGACACTGGTGGTTCTGAGAGCTCTGCTGATAATCAAGATGATGAAGATGATAATATTTTGTATGTTCCTCCTCGCTTGAATGGGCTTCACCTCACTGTGACTTGGCCCATCAAATGCCCCGTCCAGTGTATGATTGGAAAATGTGGTACTAAATTAAAGAGCGAAAACAAGTATACTGTGGTGAACAGTCTCATTCGCCATATGAAAACGATTCACAAAATCGAGGTGTCGGGAAAATCGAATTGGTGTGGTATTTGTCATACGGCAATGGGCAGATGCCCTGCCAATCATTCTTGTTTTAAGTTTCGACCTATGCTGGTAATGGAAGAAAATTGCCCTTTTGTCTGTGACCAGTGCAGTAAAACTTTCCCCAACTGGCGCGGATTAAGTAATCATAAATCTACTCATAAGAAAGCTGAAATACAAAATGCTTATAATAGAAAGAATGCTCTGCCGGTTGCCGGTAGGAATACTAGGGCTGGTGGTAATTCTAGTAGATTATCTTCGATCAGTAGTTCTCGCAATTCTGCTACTAGTAACATGAGTATCCTTAACAACAGTTATAGACATTCTTCTAGTAGTAGTAAAACTGTGAAAGCTGGTATTGGGGTCAAAGTTAAACCAGTTGTCACCCCTGCCGTGGCCGCTGGCGTTTGTAATAATGTGTCGACTCCCCAAAAACAAAAAGATGATATTGATAGTTTTATTAGAGACACTAAGAATTTTTTAGGCATTGATGATCAAAATGGCCTAGCAGTGGAAAGTGTTGATAATTCAATCGTTATTACAGATGACGACATTAATAGATTCATTGAAGTGGTCACAGGCAGTGGGATTGACAATCCTATTATAAGGAAAACTGATGCTGACCTTTGTGACCCCGTGATAGTAATAGTTCCGATGGTAACCACTTATCCCAGGTTTCTGTTAACCAGTCATCCTCTGACCAAACTGTTCCTACTGATGGCCAGTGTCCTACCACCCTGGATAGTGTTACGACTCCTTATGTTTTAAGTAATACTGATATTTTAACTGAGTCTAATTTTAACAATAGGATTTTACCCGATTTTAATCCTGTAGATTCTAATGCTTTTAATTATTCTGTCTTGTCTCAGCCCCCTTTACAGGCTGAGAAAATTTTTAACGAGTCCGTCATTTTTAATTCCTTTATTCCTAAGAATGATAATTCTAGTATACCTTTTGACTTGAGTAACCGGACTGGTGGTCTTTTTAATAACACCATTGAGCGCCCTGCTGTTTTGACTAATAATGCGAGGACAGTGCCTATTTTGAATGCTCATGATTTGAACACTGAAACTGCCCCTAAGTCTATTGATACTGGTAGTATATCTATTGGTCACAATGATACTGTTGAAACCACTCTCGATGCTCACCAAACTCAGTCTTTGTCTAATTCCTCGATAAATGATTCTCCTTCTGCTGATTCGCATATTGGTGTCTTTGATGACGCCACTGATGGTAATCAAAGTGGTGATGATGATGACGACGATGACCCCGGTGGTAGTGGCGCTGGCGATGCTATCCCTGAGGCAATCCCATCAGATCCCCCTCTCATCGAAAGATATGCTAGCAGGTTTAATTCTATTTTAAACGAAAATAATGCAAATTTTACTGAGTTTTGTTCAGTTGCTGACGACTTTGTTTCTTCAATTAAAAAGGAGCTTAATTTTAAATCCCGACCCGACGACGGGACAGTCCGTCCCCCTAAGAAAATAGACCCCGAAAATTCTACCGATATACAAAAATTATATAGAAGAAACAGAAAGAAAGCTTTACGGTTAATTTTAGATGATAATAGTGATTTTTGCGATCTGGACCCGGAGGGGGTGGCCGACCATTATGCAGGTGTTGCTTCTGACCCTCCCCCTAGCACTGACTTTATGAAAGAGGGTGAGCCTGCTGCTGCTCACGTCAGTTGCGATTCGTTTACTAGAGTTCAGGTGTCGAAAAAGCTTAGATCCTGTGAGAACACTTCCCCGGGCCCAGATGGCCTCACCTACAACCATCTTAGACTCATCGATAAAAATGCAATAGCCCTGACCCCATTGTACAATTGTTGTTTAAAGTTCAAAGCTGCCCCGCTGTCGTGGAAAAACACCACTACCATTTTATTATATAAAAAAGGCAATAGGACTGACCCTGGGAACTGGCGGCCGATTGCCCTCGGTAACACTCTGTATAAATTATACGCCAGCTGCCTTAGCAAACGCTTACACCTCTGGTTGGATAAATTTAAGATTCTGTCTGCCAACCAGAAGGGTTTTCTGCCCCACGATGGGGTATTTGAAAATAATTTTGTTCTTGAAAGAATTATTAGAAATAGCAAGACCAGTAAAAAAGACCTTTTTCTCGCTTCCCTGGACGTTTCGAACGCCTTTGGATCCCTCCCCCATTGGGTGATTTTTGAAGCACTCAGACATGCTGGTGAGGGGGAGGATTTTATCTCCATTATGAATGACGTGTACAGGGAAGCAAAGACTATTTATAGAACTACTAAAGGCCAGTCTACCCCTCGTGTGGCAGCCACCGGGGTCAGACAGGGTGACCTTTTAAGCGGGGTGCTCTTCATACTGGCCATCAATTTCATCCTCCTTAAAATACAGAGAGAGGGCTCTGTCAGAGACCCCGGCACTTACAATCTTTTCCATTACATTCTAGCTTACGCTGACGATCTATTATTGATCGCTAGAACTGCCGAGGATCTGCAGGCCCTTCTTCATCTGATAAACGTTCTTGCCATTAAAATAGGCCTTAAATTTAATCCTTCTAAATGCATTACCTTACATTACAGTAGTAAGCCCCCTGCTGGCTGTCGCCCTACTATCTTCAACCTGGCTGGGTCTGATTTACCATATATGATTGATGGGAGTCCGATGAGATTCTTAGGTAAACCGGTTGGTTTTTTTCTCCCAAGGGACTCAGTCACGGTCGACAGCATTAAGCAGAGGGGCATTAAAATCCTTTCCTCTAAGCTTACTCCTTGGCAGAGGATTGACTGTGTAAAAACTTTTTATTATCCATCTTTGCTTTTTCTTCAACGTACTGACCAACTTGCAAAAACTGATTGGTCTATTATCGACGATACTTTGAAGCCCCTGTACAAAAAAACCTTGGGCCTCCCGTCAAACGCCGCCAACGAGTACCTTTATGGTAGTAGAGAAGATGGGCTTTTTGGTATTCCGTTGGCGGCTGAAGACAGCGATATTGCTTTAATTGACGGGGGGTTCAAACTTCTTACATCCGGTGATAAAATTATCCAGAAGCAAGCCTGGGATGAGTTGGCCAATATCTCCAATTGGAGATATGAATCCACCAGCCAGCTTAACATTAATAAATATTTGAACTGTGCACCTTCGACCCGCACCTCTGACAAGTACAAATCTACCTGGTCGAGGGCTCGTCAAGCGTCTAAAAGATTGAATGTTGAATGGTGCGTCAATGACAATTTACAAGTTGATTTACTTATTGGGGGTGAAGCCCTGGGGAACCGTAAGCTTGTTTTTAAATCCATGAGAAAATTTTTAAGAAGCAAGCGTACGCAGTCTCTTCGGGACCACCCTCATCAAGGTAAAACGAACATATGTGTGGCCGCGGCTAAGTCCAGCTGCCACTTCTTTACCACTGGCCAATATACCACCTTCAAAGTCTGGCGTTTCATTCATCGTGCGCGGCTGGGCTTATTTAATAAATTAAATGCCTACAATCACGCCCGTGGTCACACTAACAAAAAGTGTCGCAAATGTCCCAAGTTAGAGACCTTACCTCATGTTCTCGATCACTGCATGGTACATAGTACCTTGTATAGGAAGCGTCATAATGCAGTGGTCGAGAGAATTAAAAAAGCTGCTCTTGGCAGATGGTCTCTACTTGGTGAGGATCAAGTTGTCGGGAGTGCCAACTGTCGTCCCGACCTGGTATTGAAGAAAGATAAAAGCATCTTAATCTTAGATGTTACTTGCCCATTCGAAAATGGCGCAACGGCTTTTAGCGATGCTAGAAAAATTAAAGAAGAGAAGTATAGTGACTTAGCTAAGGAACTTTCTGTTAATAACTGTATTGCCAGGGTCGAGGCGATAGTTGTCGGTGGCCTGGGTTCCTGGGATCCTGCGAACAATAAGGTCATTCGTCGATTATGTTCTGAAAATTACGCCAAGATTATGAGGAAGATAATAGTAAGTGAAACAATTAACTTCTCTCAAAATATCCTGTTTGAACATATTAGGAGTGACCCCCAGGACTCGGGGGGGCGTCGCCAATAGCCATGCTGCTTTTTATTATCTATTTTATGTATTTTTTTTTTTAATAAAGTTTTATTGTGTTTTTTATTATGTGATTTTAAATAAAGTTTGTTGACCAGGTTCTGAGATAAAGAACCATAGACTGACTTAGGCCACATGGACACACACTTTTAATTATTTTGCTTTTTGTAAAATTCCAGACCCACACGAATTAAAATTTTTCGTAGTATCTTTTCTGTATGCTAATTGTCTTGTCGGTGATTTGGTTGTCGGCTAAATGTCTGCGACCGAGGATAAAGGCTTACATTTATGTTATGTTTAACTTACGGTTAGGTTACGGTTAAGTCGCAGTTAGTTTACAGACAGGTAATGGTTACGGTACAATTAGTTACGGTCAGGATTTTGACCACAGTGTTAGCATTGCGCATGCTTTGATTAAAAATATAGGCTTTTTTTACAATGGCTCTGAAATTATAACATTATATACATTTAGATATCATTTTATACTTAAGTGCCTACCTTACATTAATCTTCCGTAATGCGTGTGTTAATTTGATCCTGGTTTAATGAATTTCGAACCAGAATTTTTTTAAAGAAATGAAATTAGATGAATGCTAGTTAAAAAAATTGAAAGTAAATAAATAAAGATTCATGAAATAATTTTTTGGTTCGAAATGAGGTTAACCTGGATCAAACTAATCCAGGTATTACGTAAGATTAGTTAAAAGTTGACAGCTATGTTTATAATATTATATACTTTTAGCTATTATAATATTATATATTTTTAGATAATCATTCAAGTATCGATTTCATTCATGGTATAGGCGGACTAGAGAGTAATGTAATTAGTTTGAAATTCAAAATATTTCACTTGATATTTCTATGTGAAAAAAGTAATTAGTTACATGACTTAGCAGGGATTTATACGGATAAATATCAACACTTTAACACGAAAATCATGCAATCGCTGCATACATATTCCGTCCCGCGTTTCCCATTGCAGTATTTTGAGTATTTTTACAGCTAAATATAAGTTTTTTTTTTTTTTTTTTTTTTTTTTTTAAGCCAATTTCTCACACAATCAAGGGCCAAGTATTTCAGACAATGTATTTCCATATATTTCGAGTTAAAGAGAAATTCATACAAATTTCAAGTTCGTTTAATATTATTATTACGGATCCGGGCAACGCCGGGTGGGTCAGCTAGTATATATATAAAACCATTAATACTATTATAAATATTTATATATGCGTATATATATATATATGTAGTAAAAGTGTTGAATTACTCTGAAGCGGTGTCTAGGGTAAAATTATGGCCCAGGCGATTTTTTTGGTGAAGAATCTTCGTTCTTTAATGTTCTGGATTAAATACATACACATATATAGACTGGAACACAATTATGTACATTTTGATGGATGTGCAAAATAAGAAAACGAACTGGAACAGGCCGTCTGCCTATCCAAGCTTGCTTAAATCCGGAATAGCTTGCCGTTATTCCATTTCCCACAGGCCCATCTGACCTGGGTTTCGCTCCAAGATATGCGGACAGCCATAGAACCGTCTCACAGTGTGGTATTTCGCTCAAAAAGCTGGCCAAAAGTCAAAATTTTAAATTTCGCATTTAGTTGATCATTCTCTGGTTGGTATAAGAGGACTATCCTGTGCATATGATAACGGGTTCATTTCTTTCTGTAGAGTCTTCGATTGTCTGGTATTTTACTTGGAAGTCATGGTTTTTGCATTTCTCATTTTATGCTTCTGATCCATGCATCATTTTATCGAAAAATTTGACAGTTCTTAAAGACAAAGGTATATACTATCTTGTACATAACTATTTTTGTAAATATAGTACATGTTCATTATGATTTTGAAGTTTGAAACCATAGATTTTTTTTGGTTAAATATGTTAGATAAAATTATAATTATGTTAGGGACTTAAACTGAGTTCAGCAAGAACTCTTGTGTTTTCATAATGTATAGACCTTCTAATTAAAAGATATGAAATAAAATTTGCCCCGATTTGCCCCCATTCTTTCTATAACTAAATCAAAATTTCAAAAAAAAAAAAAATTTGAAAACGAATTTTTTTCAGTTTAATAAACTTTATTTAATTAAAATACGTATATTTAATATATGCTGTAGTTTCTTACTCCTTACTGGAAACTCTTTGGTGCGCAGACGATATATTTGCAAACTGAAGTGAAAAAAAAATGTTTATTTTTTAGGTTGTTCGATTGTTCTTTTTAAGTAAGACATTTTTTCATTGTGCACATATAAGCTGATTATTCCCTTTAAATAATGCTATATTTTCGTTTTGTACCATGTGTTCGTATTATAAGAATTATGTTTTTTTATGTCTAAAATGCTATTGTCATTTTAAATAATATATTTAAGATCAGCCATGTGGAAAAACGCACTTTACTCACTAACGAAGTAAGATAGTTTTATATTATTAAGAAGATATGTACTACATGTAACTAGATCATTAATTTTTTTATTCAGTATGGAAAAAACAATTGAAATATCAAGAAAATATATGTATGATGTTATAAAACAGTGTAACAACAGAAAAGTAAATAAGAAATTAGAGTTTCTAGAACAGAAACTAGCCGAAATTACGAAATGTCCAGAAAATGAAATACATTTGCTCCGTAACAAATTAAAATCTTTCAAACATACTTATAAAAAGAAATGGGCTTCTTCACAATTCACTGAACAACGTTTTCTAGAAAAAAAATGTGGAATGGCTGAAAGGAAGACTAGTTTTACCTATCTGGATAACAGAAAAACCAGGTAGCCCTGCAAAGGAATTTATAGACTGTAGTAACAGAAGCAAGAGGCGTAAAACGGAAGAATTAAGATCTGAAATTAGCCATGAACAATTGACGTATGCAGCTCAAATGAGCGAAAGATCTGCTGGAAATACAGATGTTGCAAAAATTATTAAAGATGTTACAGCCAGCCCGACTAGGGCTACAAAATATCGAAAAATTTTGAATTCTTCGGCTGAGAAAACAAACGTAAGTACATTGAAGTTATCGCCGACTGAGGCTTTAGCCATGTTTGTTGCTGCAGATCTGACATGCAATCAATATAATATCATCCGAAATTCTAATAAATGTATATATCCTTGCTATTCAGTTCTTCAGAGAGCTAAAGAGCAATGTTATCCAAAAGGTATTATAATTACTGAAAATCTGGCCGAAGTAAAACTTCAAAATCTCTTAGATCACACTACTGAAAGATTGTGTAAACAAATAGAAGATATTTTCACATCAGCAAGTGAAGCAGAATTGAAAAGTTTAGAACTATTCTGCAAATGGGGTTGTGATGGCTCCCAGCAACAAATGTTCAAGCAAAAGTTTGAAAACTCCATTGATAGTGACTCAAATATTTTTCAAAGTTCTATAGTTCCTTTGAGATTAATAAGTAACATAAATGGGTTTCAAAAAATATGGTGGCAGAACCCTACGCCTTCATCTCCACGTTTCTGTCGTCCCATTCGAATAAGATTTATTCGTGAAGGTAAAAACATAATACAACAAGAAATAAAGTACATTGAAGAGCAGGCGCGAAATTTAATGAACACAGAGGTACTCACAGCTTATGGCTTACTGCAAGTCCAATACAGATTAAGGTTGACAATGGTCGATGCTAAAGTTTGCAACGCAATTACCAGCACCAATTACACGATGCAATGCTACATTTGTAAACAATCATCAAAAGATTTTAATAAGCTGAAAATAGCTGAAGACATCGACCCTAATTCTTTGAAATTTGGACTTTCAATACTCCATGCTAGAATCAGATTTTTTGAATCATTCTACACCTTTCTTATAAACTTCCAATAAAAAAGTGGCAAGCAAGAAGTGATAAGGAGAAAGAAATTGCCCATCAAAGAAAACAATCAATACAAGAAAAGTTTAAATCTGAGATGGGATTACTGGTAGACATCCCGAAAGCCGGTTTCGGAAACACCAATGACGGAAACACCTCTAGAAGATTTTTCTCTAATCCTGAATTATCAGCGAAAATTACAGGAATCGACTTAAAATTAATTCAAAATTTAAAAATTTTTCTAGAAGTATTAGCAAGCGGTTATAAAATAGATACAAAAAAATTTGAAGAATTTGCATATGCTACCTCTAAACATTATGTAAATCTTTACGGTTGGCACCCAATGTCACCAACACTACATAAAATTTTGAGTCATGGCGCCATTATCATCGAACATGCTTTGCTCCCAATCGGACAGTTATCAGAGGAAGCAGCTGAAGCCCGAAACAAGCATTTACGCTCATATAGGCAGAATTTTTCAAGAAAAGTCTCACGCATACAATGTAATGAAGATGTGATCAATCGCTTGCTACTGAGTTCCGATCCTTATTTGAGCTGTAGTACGCGAAAAAGAGCAAAAAGACGTAAAACATTTTCAACAGAGGCTTTAGAGTTTTTATTACCAGAATCTATAGTCACGAGTGATTGAGAAGAGGATGATGTTGAAGACTCTGACCAATAGATTAATGGCACACTAATTTGTATATTGTAAAAATGCGTAATTTTTGTGCAAATTGTGCAAAAAATGATTTGTTTTATATGTAATAGTGTATTTTATGTGTTTATAAAACATTTTATCAGCTATAGAAAGCACAAGAGGTTTTACATAATTTTGGCCAGGGTTTTTAGCGAAATACCACACTGTGCGTCTGTTCTCCGCTGAATTCCGCGAGCATCTGTCCTCTTCTCTAAAAAAAACTACTTACACCATCACAATTTACCGTTAGTCGCGATGCTAGGATTCTCATCACGAGCCTCTAGATGCTTACTCAGCAATACAAAGTTCATTGCCGCAGCTGTTGCTAAGGAACTTGTGAATGGATCCCACAACTCGGCCTACCTGACCGTGCTGGGTCTTCCCAGTCATCATCTGCTCTTAAACCAAACTGGTACCGGATGACTTTTACAGGCGTCTAATATTCACAACAAACTAAGTAAAATAAAATAAATAAAACGCACAAGATAATATTAAAGTCCAAATTTTTTTTCTTGATTGTCTCTTGGACACAGTTCTGTCCTTGATTTACTTATATTAGTCCAAAAACAAATTTCGTCTATCGTTCATCACAACATATAATAACAATAACAAAAATAATACTAAATACTAATAAAAACAATAATAATAATCACACACATTTTATGTAAAAGCACAGTTGCTTTGCTTTAGTTAGTAGTAGTCCACGGTTTCATATGATCTGCAGCACTAGAGGTCATATGTGGACCTTCATGGTCTCCATTTTTTCTCACATTGTAACGATCGTTTCTTTTTACTGTGGTGATCTCATAAGGGCAAAGAAACTTAGGCTTTAGTTTGGTGCCTTTCCCAAACTGTGTTTTTTGAATGGCCACCAAATCACCGAGCTTATATGTGTTGCCCTTTTTTCGCTTTCTGTTGTACGTTTTTACATTTTCCTGTTGTATTTTTAATATGTTTTGCTTCGCTATTTCTCTATTAGAATTCCTTTCCGATACGAATGAATTTAATTCCTCATCATCTAACAACTCTTTAATTCGCATGTCGGTTTTTTGCCGCATTTTTACTCCTGTCAATAGTTCGAAAGGTGGGAATTTGGTACTTCTCGATACGGTGCTATTTATGATGCGTTGTACGGGCGCGACAAATTTGTACCATTTAGTGGGGTCTTCTATGCTAAGTTTTGCTAAAATTGGTATAAGAATTCTGTGCATGCGCTCTATTTGTCCATTCCCTCTCGGAATCCCTGTTGTTATTGGAATATGTTCTATATTCTCTTCCTTGCAGTATTCTTCAAAATCGGCAGAAGTGAAAGCCGGACCTTTGTCGGTGACTATCCGCGACGGATTTCCGAAAATATCATGTTGTCGGGTTAACCTATCGATGACTTCTTTAGCGGCTGTCGTTTTAACCGGGTACAGCCAAACAAATTTAGTGAATGCATCCACAACGGTAAAAATATGATTATAATTTTTATTTGTAGATGGCATGGGACCAATGTGATCTATGTGGTAAGTCTCGAGGGGTATATTTTGTTTGGAAATCGGTTTAATAGGCCTTCTCCTTTTCCCTGTTTTTTATTGCAAAGTATGCACTCTACGCAGTTGGCTATGACGCTCTCAATTTGTTTTCTTTATTGGGGTATATAATAATTTTCTTTCAGAAGGTTTTAACTACGGCATAATGACCTCTGCTATGAATATTGCGTATTATTTCCTTTTGCATGTCGGTAGGGATCATTAGAAGTTCTCGGTCATTTTCATATTTGTATACGATATCGTTTCTTATAAGATATTCTGAACTTTCATTTTTTTCAATCAATTTTTTTATTGCTTGTATGTGTTCGTCTTCTTGTTGAGCATTCTTTATTTTTAATGTTAATTCATCATGCGATCGGGTGACTATTAGTACTGTATTTCTACTTAATGCGTCTACATGTTTCATTTGGGATCCTGATCGGTGAACAATTTCATAATCAAACTCTTGTAAGAACAGAGCCCATCTGGCTATTTTTGGCGTAATGTCTTTTTTGTCCATGGTCTTTTGGAATGCGGAACAATCTGTCACAATTTTAAATTTAGTGCCTAATAAGTAATTTCGGAATTTCTTAACTGATTCTATTACCGCGAGAGTCTCTATTTCGTAACTTGAATATTTCGCTTGAGTAGGGGTAGTTTTACGGCTCATGTAATAAATAGGATGCAAACTTTTGTTCTCATCTTCTTGTAGTAGGACACTGCCAAAACCTATGGCGTTAGCATCGGTATGCAATTCTAGCCTAGCACCTCTCCGGAATGTATGCAATACTGGGGGGGTTCACTAGTTTTTCTTTAAGCGTCTCAAAAGCTTGTTTTTCAATAATTCCAAATTTAAATGTATTTCCTGCCTTTAATAAATCACTTAAAGGTCTCGCTATAGTTGCATAATGTGGGATGTATTTTCTGAAATAAGAAGTTAGACCTAGAAAACTGTGTAATTGTTTAAGAGTGCGGGGTTCAGGGAATTTCTTTACTGCCAAAGTTTTGGCTTCAGAAGGTCTAGTAGTTCCGTTCTCGACAATATAACCTAAAAACTCAATTTTCCGTTTAAGGAATTGACATTTTGCAAAATTAAATTCTAGTCCGTTATCCGAAGCAACTTCTAGTACACGTTTCAGTTTCAGTAGAGCCTCTTCCTCAGTCTCCGCGAGTACTATGACATCGTCTAGGTAAACTAACATTTTTTTTCTTTAATTAACTGTTTAAAAACAGCTTGTATGTATCTTTGAAACTGTAGAGGGCCAAGTGAAAGTCCTAACGGGAGTTTTAGGTACTCGTACTGAGAGTTATGTGTGACAAATGGTGTGTATTTTCTGCTGTCCTCCGCTACGTCTATGTGGAAAAAACCATTTTTTAAATCCAAAGTAGTAAAAACCTTCGCGCTCTCAATGCTATCTAACACGTCCTCAATCCTCGGTAAGGGAAAATTATCTTTAATTATTTTTTTATTTAAGAGTCTATAATCGACGCAAAGTCTCCAAGAGTCGTCTTTCTTTCGCGCTAATACTATAGGAGATGCATAATTGGAGTTACTTTCCTTTATGACTCCCATTTCCAGCCATTCGTTTATCTGTTTGTCGACAAATTCCTGTTCTGGAAATGCTAACCTACGCGGTCGTTGTGCTATCGGAATATCATCTGTTAATATTATGTTTACTTTCAACTCCGTATCCTTAATTTTATTTGGTTTATAGTTAGAGATCAATTCTGTTAGCTCTTTTTTGATGGTTTTGTTTGAAATGTGATTTACTTCAATTTCCTAAAAATTAATCGAATCGGCTGTTTCAGCTAAATAAATTTCTGTATTTTTTGTTAAGTCTAAACACGGTTCAATTTCTAATAATTTATTTTCATGAATGCTTGTTTGCATGTTTACCTTTCACTGCAGTCTAAAGCTGTCTCATTCTGTTTAATTTGTTCTTTTCCCACACATTCAGCTGTCGAAGCAATCTTTTCTACCGTGGGACTGTTTTGCTTTTCTGACCGCAACATCGTAAGAAATCTGGGTGTAATATAGCTGACGCGCTTGATTTTTGTCACGACATGTTCTCGTGGAAACGCAGTGACGCAATTTACTCTCACTTCCCTTAATTTCCGTTTCCCCGTAATTTGCAATCCCTCTTCTGTAATATTGAAAGTTAATTGTTTTATAAAATTATTCCCCAAAATTATGGAGTGATTCAAATGTTTTACGATGTATAAATCTGCATTTACTGAATAGCCATCTATTTCAATATTTACTGTTATGAATCCTAGGGGAGTAATTTGGTTACCTCCAATTCCTGATAACACTAAATCGTTGTCGTGTAATTTAGGGCATCCCAAAGTTTTATAAATTTCGTTACTACACATGTTCACATCGGAGCCTGTGTCAACAGGACTTTCTATATTTTTATCTAGAATTCTCACATTTTTCATTATTTTATCTAACGAATTCGAGGTATTGCTTACGGCTGCATTTGCATTTTTTGCGGAATTATATGTACATTGGTCAGATCTGTGACCAGGTGTTTTGCACCTCCAGCAAATCGGGCCTTCTTTTTTTCGGGGGCAGTGTTTCGATATATGGGACAATTCATTACAATTGAAACAGCGAATTTTTCCATTTGAATTTTTCTGCGCACCCGTGAATTTTTTTTTCATATGATACACGACTCGTATCATTTCGGTGAAACACTCTATTATTTTAGATACCCTGATTTAGGCGTTTCTTAAATTCCGTCTTTGGATGTTTGGTTTCATCTTTCCGCAAATTAATTCGGGCAGTTTCAAAATCATCCAACTTACCTGTCAATTCCTCTAAATTTGTAATTTTGGGTAATTCATCGCAAAAATGTTGTTTCATTTCAAATGACAACTTTCTCCTAATTTGTTCAATAATTAGAATATTTTTTAATTCCTCAAACGTTGATATTTGTAATCCCTCTAACCATTCATTCAAAAAATTTGAAAGTTCAAACGAGAAATCTTTCCACGATGCTAAATTTTCCTTCTTATGTAAGAAAAATTTTTGTCGAAACTGTTCGGGCGTAAGTTTAAAACGTCTTAATAGTATTTTCTTTACGTGATCATATTCGTTCGATTTTTCCTTACTTTCACGATTTATTAAACTCACTATGTCGAGCGGTAGTAATGCCAGAATATATGTTACCCATTCTTCCTTAGGAATTTCTAACCGTTTTGCCTGCCGTTCGAATAAACTTAAATAAACACTAATTTCCTCCTCATTATCGTATCTTTTTAACAGTTTTAAAACATCGGAACCTTTCCCTATTGCCGCTGAATTTATTACTTGAGTTTTATTATTCTCTAATTCTAATATCTTTAATTGATATTCGCGATCTTCCGTTTCTTTAGCTTTTAAATTCTTGTCCTCCTCCTCGCGTTCGCTAACTATCCCACTAAGCAAATTTTTAACAAAGTCTTCATCATACCCATCTGATTTAACCACCATATCAGCCAATGCACTTTTAGTTGCATTCTCGGGCGGATTCAGGCCCAATTCGATCACCAAAGTAATTAAATCTTTTTTTTCGATCGAATTAAGTGATTCATAATTATTTTTTTAAACACATAAAACCAAATAATATCAATGCACATATAATAATAAAAAATATATCTATATCAATATATTTTATACCCTTTTATATATATATTTCAATAATTATTTCAACACACACATATATATATCTATAAGCATAGCACTTACTTTACATAATCCAGAGATTTTTTTTTTTATCTAAAAAAATTATGCAAGTACGACGACTGGCATATTTAAAAAAAAAAAAAAAAAAAAAAAAAAAAAAAAAAAAAAACAGCAGGTTTTTCCACTACGTACTTCACGAAATGGTCAACTTCACTTTGAAAAAGAAAAAAAAAATATAGTCTGCGAAAAAAAAAACACAGCAGACTATTAAAAAATTTATCATAAGATGAAAAAAAAAACAAGGACATCAACAGTCTGCGAGAAAAAAAAGCACAGCAGACTTTTAAAAAAATTGCCACTAGATGAAAAAAAACAGCGGCTTCTTGATTCGTTTTTCACTTACGAGAAAACTGTTTTGTAGTTGCGGGGGGAAAACACAGGTTTTTCTTTTTTCTCTCTTTCCGAAGATTCATAAACCTCAAACATTAGGCGGGGCACTCCTTGCTGAAGATTCTGAAGATTGACACAACATCTGCGATGACTGTCTACGGAAGGGAGGGGGCCACAAGTTTCCACAAGTTTCACTCCGTTGAAGCTGGTTGACGACGATGACCGTCTTACGAGAGGGGGGGGATTCTCTCATCTAATCCTTCCCTCAAATTTCTCCTTCCAGAAACTGATCCAGGGGCGAGCCACCACGTTGTAGTAAAAGTGTTGAATTGCTCTGAAGCGGTGTCTAGGGTAAAATTATGGCCCAGGCGATTTTTTTGGTGAAAAATCTTAGTTCTTTAATGTTCTGGATTAAATACATACACATATATAGACTGGAACACAATTATGTACATTTTGATGGATGTGCAAAATAAGAAAACGAACTGGAACAGGCCGTCTGCCTATCCAAGCTTGCTTAAATCCGGAATAGCTTGCCGTTATTCCATTTCCCACAGGCCCGTCTGACCAGGGTTTCGCTGCAAGATATGCGGACAGCCACAGAACCGTCTGTTCTCCGCTGAATTCCGCGAGCATCTGTCCTCTTCTCTAAAAAAAACTAGTTACACCATCACAATTTACCGTTAGTCGCGATTCTAGGATTCTCATCACGAGCCTCTAGATGCTTACTCAGCAATACAAAGTTCATTGCCGCTAAGGGCCTTGTGAATGGATCCCACATATATATATATATATATACAGGGTGATTCTAAATTTTTTTACAATAAAAGAGGGGTGATAGTACATATCAAAACAAACAACATTAAATAGGAGACCAGGGATCTCAAACGTTTTCCAAAGGAGATAGCCGCCATTAAAGTTTAGGGTCAAAAATTTCAAATAAACATAAAAAACGGAAAAATCGTTCGATTGATTTGCGGTTTTCTCTAAAATTATTTTTTTATGTCGGCATTTTCTTGAAATTAAATTATAAAGATAAATTTTAAAAAAAGGCCGATAGAGGGCGCTTTAGACTTTGGAGCAACGAACAACTATTTTTTGCCGGTATTTTTAACATCTTATTAAATGTTTTCGTTAGCTTAGACTCAAACTTAAATTTTAAGCTCAAAATCCGAATACTGGGGAATGCTTAAGTAGCACAAACTGAACTGTTTTCAGAGGGTTCAAATTTCAAATGATTATAAAAAACGGAAAAATTGGTCGATTGATTTGTGGTTTTCACAAAAACTATTCTTTATGCAGGTATTTTCGGGGAAACAAATTATAAAAATAAATTTCAAAAAATGCCAATAGAGGGCGCTTTTGACTTTGGAGTAACGAACAACTCTTTTTGGCGTTATTTTTTGCATCTTATTAAATGCTTTCGTAAGCTTAGACTTAAACTTAAATTTTGTGCTCAAAATCTGAATAGTTTGGAGTGGTTAAGTAGAAAAATTGAACTGTGTTCAGAGGATTCAAATTTCAAATGATTATAAAAAACGCAATAATTGGTCGATTCGTTTGCGGTTTTCGCTAAAACTAATTTTTAAATCAGCTTTTTTTTGAAAATAAATTTTAAAGATAAATTTCACAAACTGCCGATAGAGGGCGCCTCAGGCTTTGGAGTAGCGTACAACTATTTTTAACCGTTATTTTTTTTTAATCTCATTAAATGCTTTCTAATGCATAGACTTAAATTTTGGTCTCAAATTCGGAATCGTTGGGATTGTTTAGGTAGCGAAAAATTGAATTGTGTTCGAGGAGGGGGGAGGGTTAAATATCAACTCCTGATAACACTTCAGTTTGCGCTTCTTAACCCCTGCCAATGATTTAGAATTTGAGCCCAAAATTCAAGTCTATGCATTTGAAAGCATTTAATGAGATAAAAAAAAAAGCGGTTAAAAATAGCTGTACGCTACTCCAAAGCCTAAGGCGCCCTCTATCGGCATTTTGTGAAATTTATCTTTAAAATTTATTTTCAAGAAAATGCTGATTTAATATGGAGTATTATTTTGTTTTAAGAAATATTTTTTGCTATTATTTACATGTAGTAATGTTAGTAAGGGCTATGCATTTACTGCATGAATTCATTTATGTTTAGGCATTTAGCAATATGAATAATAATTATTATTTTCTTCATTCTCTTTGCGCCGTTTACGATTCTTTTATTTTAAACATACATTTCAAATTTGAAATTTGAAATTAAAGTTACTTTCCTCAAAGAATCATGTATAATAAAGTGTGAAAATTGTTAGAAAGTTCTAATATAAGCGTAATCTTGTTGTAATAAAACGTTTTCTAAACATCTTCAAAAACTCTTCCTCAGCTTATTGTCATGTGAATATGAAATAAATAGCACGCAAAACAACAACATTCGTTATCTTTCAGACAATGAAATATTCGTTAAATACTGTTTAATCTATTTGGATAGCTAGTGGTAGTTTTATTAGCGTAAAGATAATTTTTCCTCAAAATTGAAAAAAAACGGACCCGCAAGGGTTAAATATATATATATATATATAAGTGAGGTCCAAATTTGCAATCCTATCTAAGACTCTAACAGAAGCCAGGAAGAAAAAAAAATGAAAGTTTGAAATCGAGAATTTGCAATGGAAAGCATATGAACGACCGCTGCATCTCCGAACTTAATTTTTTTCCTTTACCGGGAAGGTGTACATTTTGACGTTTATATTTATTTTTATTAATCATGTCATTTGTTTTACGTGCGTAAATATTCTCGAAACCCTGAAGTAATCGGTAGACCTTTACGGATTCGAGCTTAATATTTGAGCGTGTCTCTTTCTCTATCGAATGTGAACTTTAATGTTTATTTCCATTTTATCAATTATGTCACTTATTTTACATGTATGAATATAAAACCACGCTTTTCTCGATATTTTTTTAATAATCGAAGAGTTTTTCTCTTTGTAAAACGCAAATCGATTCATTGTTTATTTTGCAGCGAAATTTAACTCTAGAACTACCAGAAATTTGAATCAAGTTTTATAAAAATATTTCGCACCAGAATTTCTATTTCAAACACTTTACTTTATTATTTAATGTTTTTTTTTTTCTTCTTTGTTTCTTTTAAACTTATTTCATAATCAAATTTCTGGTTTGAGCCGAAACATTATGTATATCGCGGTAGCTCTAGAAAGAAAAAAAAGAAAAAGAAAGAAAGAAACTTTTTAGACAATAATTAAAGCCTATTTCGAATGGAAGCCACGTAGGATTTTTTTAAAATTTAAATTTAAATTATAGAAAAATCTAAATCATTAAAAAAAATGTTTGAACTCATTTGCACTTTGTTTTCATTACTGATAAATAAAGTATTTAAAGTTTTGTTGAGGACTTTGCAAATTATTATTACTATTTTGTTATTCGATAAAGAATATCTTTACGAATATGTTACACGAAATAAATGAATTGCTGAAAAAAAAATAAAACGATTTTTTTAATTAAATTGCTTCATGTTCTCTAATTTCAGAATAATTCAGAATTTTTTTTTTTTCATTTCATCATTAACCCCTTGAAGGGCACCGGTATATGTTGTATACCACTTAATTTTAATTCCCAAATGCCACATTGACACCAAAATTTAAGAATCAACTTTTGTTTCATATGATATACGCGAAGAAAATCTTTTACTTTGTTTCATATAAAATTGTTTATAAATACCGGTGTCAATCAATCATTTTAACATTTTAGTAACAGAAGTGCTTTGCCCCTCAAGGGGTTAAAAGGGGGCTTTAAAAATTTTCTATGCATCCATTTTAATTTCAATCGACAGATATTTAAAATAAATAAATACATAAATAAAAATTTGTCACGAAACTAAAATTTTAGAATGTTAACATGTATGTAACACATACAAGCATACGAATAAATAATAAAATTTTATTTTTCGCCCATTTTAACAATTTCGAGAACGATGCTTCATTTTTGGACTATCTATTTTTAATACCTAAATGCCAAATTGACATTGACACCAGTATATTGGAATATATATATTTTTTTACTAAATAGTGCCGAAAAGCTTTTGCTTGGTTTGAAATATATTTGTTTTAAATTTCTGGTATGAATCACGCATTTCAGAATTTTACGAATGGAAGTATATTTCCTGTGAATGGGTCAAAGGTAAGACTTGGGTTTTATAAAAGAAATTCATAAACACTAAATATCTGAAATGTCATTATTTCAGAATTGCGATATTTTTCTTATTTAACCCTTTGCCCTCGCGTAAGTCAGACAGGACATTATGTTTCTTTGCAAAATCTGTTTTTGACACTAGTAATAAAGGAAAATAAAATTTGCCTTATTTAATTAGAGCATTTTTGAAATTTTGTACTTGAAGGAAACTTCTTTTAAAAAGTTGTGTCAACTGAATCAAATTTGTGTAAAAGACGCCCGAGCCGAAAGGGTTAATGCCGAAATTCTACGACTAAGTCATATCAAGCCCATTCTTTGGAAACAGCTGGATTTAAAACCCGTAATCCTATCATATATGTAAAAGTTCTAATTTATCCTTGCCATATTCATAAAATTTCATGTTTAATTTTATATTGTAATATTAAAATACAACTTAGATTTCTCTTGAAGCATTTTGTAATAAAAATACTCCTTAATGACTCATAAATACAATTAAATTAGCAAACAATTATTTTCTTGGTTTACTAAATGTAAGGTATTATTTGGCAATATAAAGAAAACACAAATCTCCCCCAAACTGATGTAAATAAAATTGTAACAAATGACATACTAGCAATACATTTTCCCTAAATGTTCGAATGGCGATCATTCATTTAATAAAATACAATGCACATTAAGGAGAAACAAATATTACATGTATGTTTTATAAAATCGAAATATCTTTTTCACGTCTTGGAAAAACATTGATATTGTAAATAAATGTTCACGGCTAATAAAGATTATAAGAAAGTAAACGCTTTTCTGTCAGATAAAAGCAACATGAATTAATCTAATGGTATCCCGCTGCGAGATGGGAGAAATGAATCGACTCATAGAAATTCCCATTAAACAGCGCCATCTGTTGTCGAATAAAATAAAAGAAGAAAAAAAAAAGGAGAAATAAGATTGCCTACATTAAAAGGCTGCAATATTAGAAATAAAAGCGGATATTTTGGCGTATAGTCAATTCTTTCTTGATTTAAGAAAAGAGAAGTAAAACAAATTTAAAAAATATCTATTATGATGAGATAATTAGTAATTTGCATGTGGAATATTGTTATCATAGTTCTGCATGAAATACATAAAAGAATTAGTGCAATTAGAGGATTATGTTTTATCAAAGATATAATGAAATATTAATTATGTTAAGGTAATAACAGCTTTACAAAAGATAACGTCTGTTGAATATCAATCAGGGTGTATTTAATTTGAAATATAATTTGAGGTATTTGATGTTCTTTTTTGTAAGTAAATGTTATTAAAGCCAGTTTTGTGAAAGGAAAGATTTCGAGGTTAAAGTTCTAACATATTACTCACGCTGATATTTATATTCACTGATATATATAGATGTTTGTATGTGCCTGTCTTTTAACGTATATGGTCTTTTAAGAACTTATGCATATTAGAATTCCGATTTTGAAAAAACATCATGAAATATTATTAAAAGAACAGCACCATGACTTAAAAGTATTTTATATTGGTCCACTCAAAGGGGGAGGAGGTTATGGATACCATTTTTTTTTCGAATATAAATTTTCGCAGCTAATTTAAAGCAGAATTGTCTGATAGATAAGGTGAAATACCTCTATTTAGGAATGACAGCACATTTGGCACGAAAGTACTTCAAAGATATCTTACACTAGTAGCTAAGCTACTCTGCGTTAATAATAGATAAGGCAAAAATCTCTATTTAGAAATAATAACATTTTTGGCATCATGAAACTACTCCAATGACATTTTACACTAGCCGACCTACCCGGCGTTGACAAAGCCCGGGATAATTATATTAAATAACGTCTAATATGCGTGACTTTATATTTTTAACTTGATTTTGTATAAAACGAAAAACTTTCGAAAAAATATTCATTTGTAAAAAAAAACATTAAAAAATATTCTTCTTTTATTCACGTAGGATTATTTTATGGTTAAATAAAAAAGGACTTGTGGTCCAAACTCCTTGAAATGTTTACAGGTTATTTATAAATATGTATTTTTTTTTAAATGTTCATACCTTGTTATAAATGAATTTTGTTTTTTAATTATATTTTCTTGTCGGGTCTTTTAACATAATATAGAAAATAGTTCTTGTCCGAATTCTTTGAAAATTGAAACGGTTGTAAATATAACTGTATACAAGTCCTCTTAAAAATTCCGTTAATAAATATATAGAAGTAAAAAGATGAACCGAAACGGAGCAAATCCGCAACAAAACAATTCGTTGCACAGTGTAAGATTCTGCAAATATAGCGCATTAAAATTCATTTTATTAAAATTATCGGTATGGAAGTAATAAAATTGATTTTACTAAAGATAAAATGAATCTGTATTATGAAAAAATATATCTTTACTCATTACATTGTACAATTTACATCGTTGTTATTCCATCAACATTGTAATAATAAAAAGCTGTTTTCTCATTTTCATATGTTGACATTTGCGTAGTGTCATTGTGTTCAGCACAGATTTTTACAAATGTAGCACATATTTATTAAAAAAATTTCTTGTATAAAACAATAGGAATCAATTTATTAGATACTGCGTCGATAACAATGTTATATATTGAATCACTGTCATTTTTCGTTGGTTTTTATTCTTTTATAATTTATATATTCGATGACTGTATAAATGTTAAAACTTCAAAGTGAATTTCAGCCGCACTATAATTTTATTGTGATTTTAATATCAGGATTTGTAATGTTAAAGGCAGATGTATTTATCTCGTATCCACATGTCCTGTAAAATTACATAAAATCTCCCAATAAGAACTTATCAACACTTGTTATGCTAGCGGGCACGGTAACCAACCTTGAAAAAATCTTATTTTTTTTAATTTCTTCATTACTATTATTTTATCCTTGTTTTGAAGTTTTTAATAATAATTTTTTCAAATCTAAACCTTTCTATTATATATTTTTTTCTTTTTTGAATACTTGATTTTTCTTTAGGTTTGTGGAACCGCTATTTATTTTATCAAACCTATAACCAATATGTAAGAGGTATTTCAAAAATCTTAATTATACATGTAGTGCCAATAAACCCCATGAAAATTTTTGAGTATTATTCGTATATCATCCAATCATCACCTTGGTTATTCATCACCTTGGTTATTCATCACCTTGGATTTTCGGAAATTTTGTTTTTAAACTGCTTTAATTTTAAACATTATTTCTTACACTACACTGAAAGAAATCTTTAAAGTTACTAAACGTTTTGTAGAAAACTGGAAGTTTTAGAACTTTTTATGTAATAGTAACAGCAAAAATTCAAGTAACCGAATCGGTTACATGAATTTTTGCTGTTACCGTTACATGAAAAATTCTAATAATCCCAGTTTCTTGGAAAAAGCTTAGTAATTTTACAGATATTTTCTTACAGTGTATTTTAAGACACTTATTTACAGTGTATTTTAAGACACTTATTTACAGTGTATTTTAAGACACTTATTTACAGTGTATTTTAAGACACTTATTTCTGACACTTTCAAATTATTTTGTTATTATCTAATCAGTTTCTATGATGAACTTAAACTTTATGGGTCTAGAGTAAAAATTAGATGATGGATGTGGCCATTATAAAATTTAGTTTTTTTCATTACAGCACTTTTTTATATGGCGGGCATCGGGCTTTTTGAACAATTCTTAAAATGCCGTTGCTCTTCCAGAACTTTTAGATATTTTCTTTAACACACCCGCAGCTTCCTTTCGTTCGGACTGTCTCAGTTTTAAACATGTGGTACACTGTAAAAAAATCTGTAAAGCTACTAAAAGTTTTCTAGGAAACTGGGATACCTGAAACTTTTTATGTTACGGCTCAGCAAAAATGCATGTAACAGATACAGATTTGCACTTAAAATAAAAAAAAATCTGTAAGGTTACTAAGAATATTTTAGGAAACTGGGATTCCTAGAATTTACGTAACTGGAACACAGGTTACAGATAAAGTTTTAGTAAGATAACTGTAATTTTAGTAGTTTCTTTTGCAGGGTTCGCACAATCTTACCACTAAAATTTAACAGTATATTCAAAGTATTTACTGAAGAAAAACATTACGCAATTTAAGAGTAAAGTTTGTGGGTAGGAACTCTATTTATAAGAAATTAAATATAAATTGTCTTATAATTAATAGGGGTGTCAGAGTACTTTAAAAATATAAGGAGTGTGCGAACCCTGTTTTGTAAACTTACAGATTTCCGTAGCTTTACAAAAATTAGTTTTGCAGAATTGCATCTTTTCTTGTACAGTGTACAGATAACATTTTAGTGAACATACAGATTTCGGCAACTTTACATCGGTAGGATGAAAAAAAATTTTTTTTTGTTAATTTATTTGTGCTCCGGGAATATCGAATGCACCTTTTGTCTTTTGATTTTGGGGCACTTAATTAAAACATTTTCTTTGGTCCTCCAACTTTTTTGCGGATTACTTAAGAGCTATAAATATATTTACTGTTAATATTCAACTCCGGTCATCATTTATTTTACAAAAAATATAATTTATGCGATAACAGTTCTCCGTCTTCTATTAAAAATGAGATATAAATTATAAATTTAAATTATAAATTAGATTATAAATCTAGATTATAAATTATAAATTATAAATGTAGATTATAAATGATCAGACGCTTAATCTGTCTAACATAGCAGTTGATAAATGTTGAAAATTATATTAGTGTAATGCACAGTCAAGATTTTTTAGAATTCATATGGATTAATTTTCATGCCAAGCAACATAATTTAGCCTATACAATTCCCTTTTCTAATCCTAATCTTCTAATATACTTTCTCTCTTAACTTCTTATACAATTCTCTTTTCTAAATTTACATTGCCGCACCTGAAAAAATTACTTACATTCAACAGTTGTAAGTAGTGACAGCTGAAATTTATTTATTTCATACCTATATGCACAGATATTTACAAAATATACATACATGTTACAATATACCAACAGGTACAAAATTTTTGGCAGCTTTTAACCCTTTGAGCTATGATGGTAGAATTTTCTACTACATAATTTTAATTCCGAAATGTCACAACGGCACGAGAAAATTCGACCAGATTTATTTAAAAAAGGTTTAATGAACTTTTTCGTGTATATAGTTAACCTGTTTTTTTTCTTTGCAAAATACTGGTGCAACGTGACATCTGGAATTTTGAAGAAATTTACCGACCAAAGCTCAAAGGGTTAATAAATCATAATATGCTATTATTTTTTTAATAGCCTTTATACAGACTTATTTTTTTATATATATAACATTACTTAATAACTATCGTAACTCTAAAATACAAAGCATCTGTATTGTAATAAAGATTCCATAATACGATAAAAAATATTTACAAAATAAATATAAAATTTTTAGCCATAATTATCAATGGCAATTACAAATACACCATTTGAAAAGGTTAAAAAAACCTGTTTTTTTAGCTGATTTTTAATGGTATTGCTGTGGATATCAGCTGTTATAATTTAGACATTTCCCCCCTTTTAATAATTTAGATATTATATCAAACATCTGAAAGTAAAATTATTCCAAGTCGATTTTTTGCACCTTTTCTATAGGTAGATTTGTATAATCTTACACTGTAATCTTACACTACATCTTATTTCAAAACCAGGTTTCAACAATTACCGCCCATCGCCGGAATGGTACTCCAATTATTTTCTCCTGCTCTGTAATAATTTGTAGATTTGTACCGATTTCATACATTGTATGGAAAAAATAGTAATGCCCAGCACTAACTAAGAATGCCCAGCACTAACTAAGAATGCCCAGCACTAACTAAGAATGCCCAGCACAGTTGATCTTTAACTTTCAATAATTTCTACCAACAGAGAGAAACGCAATTATATTCATTTGTACAGTACTGTATTATACAGTACTGTTTGTACCGTAATTTCGGGAGTATAAGCCGCGGATCAAACAATTCTTTTTGGACCCAGAAATCTTATTTAGTGATTGAAAGCAAATATTTACGTCGATCTAAGAAGTTACATTTGTTTCTTAAAAAATTCTGGGTCGAAAAAGAATTGTTTGATCCGCGGCTTATACACCCGAAATTACGGTATATACAGACTATGTATACATGCCACATATTAACCTGAAATTTAATTCAGTCATAAAACACGATTAAAACAACTAATCCGAATTCGAGGGATTATTATTCATAGGTAGCCATGCATCCAGTTATTTGCATAACACTGTGTAGTGTATGCTTGTAAAACCTAAGCCTCTAGTGCATGAGGACCTACCTTGAACTTTCCTCACACAAATTTGCAGACCTCTGCGCGCAGTAGATCGTTCTAACCCTCACACACACTCGCACAAATTATTTTCTTCTATTGGTATTGATATACTGGTTATGCATTTTTTTTGTTTTATAAGTCTTTGTTGTATTCAAAATTATATTTTATGCAAATGATCTGTGTCAAAGTTAATATGTGTGCACATATCAACCTACCTATATATCATAAAACAGTAACTTTGTCTAAATATGTTCAGAAGCCATAATTAACCCATTGCCGTCTGAATACACAGCCTGAGCACTGACACAAAAATGGTGGCTGTTTTAGGCCGAATTATTTTAACTTTTGTATGGTCCCTGGTTTTTTAACACCTAGATTTTTTTTCACATTATTATTTTTTTAAAGGGGCAATGAAAACTCTTAAGAAAGTAACAGCATCATAATACTAGGGATAGGAAAAGCGCTGAAAAGAACCCATCTACAATGACAGCCATTTTTGTAACAGCTTTTTATGCAGAGGGCGGTGATTAATGCACTCGTGATTGAAACGTTTTTTACACGCTAAACCGTTTCGAACATTTTTAAAAGATTTGGTCTTATCCTTTTGAGTACTACCTTTTTGAGTTTTTAATCAGAATAAAAAAATAATAATAAATGTATGAAAAATGATCAATAATGTCTTACTAAATAATGTTTCACTGCGCATGCGTGAATACAATCAAAATTTATTGTACATGATGTGATAGCTAAATACATACAGCAACTTTTGTAAAAGTCTAAAAAACATAGCTTGAAAATTCTGAAAATTATCGTCGATAGAATAAGCTCAAAATCTGTTGTTCCCAAAATGAAGCAAAAAAAGATGAGGGACTGTATCCATACATCCATTGATTAGTGTTAATATTGCATACACAATATTGTTATGTACTATTTGGATACAGTCCCATTTCTTTTTACTTCTTTTTAGGAACAATGGAATTTCAGTTTTTTCTATCGATGATAATTTTCAGGATTTTCAAGCTTTTTTTTAGACTTTCACAAAAGTTGCTCTATAACTGTAGCTAACATATTATGGTCATTGGTTTTGATTGCATTCATGCATGCTTAGTGAAAACAATAGTGTGTATTTAATAAACCTTCTCATTTTTCATACAATTTTTAATATTTTTAAATTCTTATTAAAATGCAGTTTGTCGTATTTTCTGTAATGAATTTTTTTATATTAAGAACTCTGCAAATTATAAGCAAAAAAACTTTGGGACTGTTTTTATAAAAAGCGTAATTTCTCTATGTATATGCATATTAAAAAAGAACACAGATTGTAAAAATAGGTCACTTAAGCATAATCTACAGTCTGAACGCTTTTGCTACATTAGTTTTGACAGGGTTATCCAAAAGATAGTTCTTCATTTTACATTTGTTGACACCTTTTGGGTTTTCGAGAAAAAATCTTCGCGGAAATATATGACTTCTACTATTCTGTTTACAAACATTGACTTTCACGTTAATTCCTTATTCTTTTTTCTAGATTTTTAACAAACCATCTAAAATCGCAAGTGACCGGTCACCTTTGGCCATAGAGTGTATATGCTATGAATCAGCCTCCATCGAGCTTCATAAAATTTGGAAAGGGATGCTGTGCAGAGTAATGGAACAATAATATAATGTAATTCACGTTCACTAATATTTATTTTTAACATTGCTTTTAATTTCATTATACATGAGTTCTGATTTTTTATTATTAGTTACCAATTTAAAAAAATCGGAAAATAATTGTGTCGTTATTGATCTTGCGAATGTTACCAGCAGAGCAATGAAACATGTCGATCTAAATAAATAAGTAATATTATTTTGCATTTTATAGGTATTTTTATCACTTTTAGCAAATGTTAAATAAGTTTGACAGTTTATTTTGTTAAGAAAATCGAGTTAAGTAACTCAGTGTGACCAACATAGGCATCAATAAATATGTTCGCTGCTGCGATTATCTTTATTTACAAAAGATCGAATTTCGATTCTCTATGCATTAAAAAACTTTACATGGAAGGGAACATTTTTATTTTATGTAAAATAAGTATAAATATTTGTATGCATCAGTACTCATAAAACTGAAAATTAAAAGGAAATAGCTGTCTGATTTTATTTGACTTTAGGATGCATACTTAATTAGTTTATGTTAATTTTATATTTGATGTCGTTGGAACAATAGCTGAGTAATTTTATTTTATAATACTCGGGAAACCTCCTATAATTTTTATTTAAAAACGTGTAAAATAATTAAAAGGAAATCTTAAACTGTCGTTGATTGATCTATGCGCATTTGTCTCACACTAGGCTTAAAAGTCGCGTAATTTAATTTATAAACAATCGACAAACTTCCTTGAATGCAAATTATCTTGTTTTTAATTAATGTATAAATTTTATTTTATTTCACAGAAAAAAATATTTTAAAACTACTTTTATTTCGTACATTGTGTATACAAATGGTGACACATACAAATGGTGTTCACATGCGACCACTGGCGTTGCTCTAAAAGACGTGATCCTCGTTAAATTCCTTATTTCAATGTCCTTACCCACAAAAACATAGAAAATACACTTCTTATGTAAATATTTTATACATTTCTTATTTACGGTCAAACTCTATCTAACAAATTATATTTGGCAAGATCCTCCCTAAAGACATTATTCTTGTAATACTTGGAATGCGCCACTGATTTCGAAATTATGTTATCGAATCTACTGTATGGAGGGTTCGAACAGTAATAAAAATCAAAGTAATTTCCATCTAGAAATGACATTAATGTCTACGTAAGCTCTAATATTTGCAATATTTAATTTTTAAAAGGACTGCATTCTTATATTGATATTTCTATTATATATTAGAGTAAAGTATCTGAAGAAACTTTTTGAATGATTATGAGTAAGGATCGACCGAAACCGATTTTTATCACTAGAACTATCGGAAATTTGAATCAAGTTTTATAAAAATATTTCACACCAGAAAATTGATTTTAAAAAGTTTAACTTTTTAATTAACGTTTTTTTCCCCCTCCTTTGTATCTTTTTAAGTTATTTCATAATAAAATTTCTGGTTTGAACCGAAACATATTCATATATGGCTGCCGTCAAAATGACGGCTCACGGTAGTTCTAGGTCATTTTCCAAAAAACGTTAAAATCTCTTTCCCATGTAATTTTTACTTTATTTTACAGAACAGTTAATATTTTTTTGATATAATTGATAATCATCAAGTTCATCTTCACACTACATAATGCTTATTTAATTTAAAAAATATTTTTTAGTGAAATTATGTATTAACACAACATGACAAATCATGTCCGTGTACTGACCAAACCCGAACATTTTTAATTTTTTGTGGCATATAAATATATAATTAAAAAATTATGCATTCAAACTTATTTTTCTTGTTTATACAGGGTGTTTCTAAACTCATGGTACAAACTTTAAGGGTAGGTAGAGCACACAGTAACAATCATTTATTGTATAGGAATGTAGGGGACTAAGTGAGACATTAAGGTAAAAATACCAGGGGAGGCAATTAGGCCCCTTTTTTAATTTTAAAATTTCTCATTCATACCAGAAAATTTTTATACTATCCTTTTCTTGACATTTCATAATTACTTAAAAATAAAATTCTTCTTTGAAAATTTCTGGTATGAAATCCAATTTTTTTTTACTTGAAAATAGAAATAGAAACAGACGATCTTCTTCGGTTGAACTTTTGGCAGTTTGTTTCATAGCAACATGTACTACAGTCAGACATTACAGCTCATATTCTATTTACAGATGAGGCAGTAATTACATGCGAAAGTTTATTTAATGCACACCATTTCCATCTTTGAGCAACAAATAATCCACATTCAACGCGGCCACTTGCTTATCAACAACAATTTTCTGTGCGTTTGTGGGCGGGTATTGTTTATAATTATTTGATTGCCCTGTATCTATTATTAAAGAGGTTGGATGATCGCTGTTGCCTCATTTTTTGCAATAGGTCTTACCAGGAGTGATGCAAGATGTCACCGATCGCCATTCGTAACCAGATGTGGTTTCAACATGATGGAGCGCTCGCGCACTTTACCACTGATGTGCGCAGTTACCTGAATGCCACATTTGGGACGCGATGGATTGGGCATGGTTGACCAGTTCCTTGGCCACCGCGATTTCCCGATTTATCGAGCTTTGATTCACTTTTATAGGGACATCTGAAATTGAAAACATCTGTTTACGAGACTTCAGTTGACTCATACGAAAATGAAGTATCTCGCATATGCGAAGCTGCTGCACGTGTGCGGGAAATGCCTGACATCTTTAGCAGTGTACGCCAATCGTTCGACCGACGTTGCGAAGTATGTATCACAGTTGGTGGGCGCAATTTTGATTACTTATTGTAACATTATTATTTAGTTGTAAACTACATTTTAACCTTCCTACCCTGTTCAAATTTTACTTAATTTTGATTTAAAACATTTTACACCAGAATTGTTATTTAAAACATTTTAATATATTTAATCGACTTATTTCTTTAAATTTGTTATTTAACTTTCTTTATGAAAAAGATTCTGGTTCGAATCGTATAAAACAAATTATAGTTATGGGTCGATTAGACCCATTCAGTGTAGGAAGGGTAAATAAACATTTTATCTTTTTTTTATTCATGTATTTCGTTTGATAAGTTTGCCAAGTTTGCGCTTTTTTTTAATTCATAAACTTCTATTTCATACCAAAAATTTTCAAGGAAGAATTTTATTGTTAAGTAATTATGAAATGTCAAGAAAAGATAGCATAAAAGTTTTCTGGTATAATTGAGAAATATGGGGGCCTAATAGCCCCCCCCCCTGGTGTTTTTACTTTAACACTAGAACCGCGGGAAATTTTACTGTAGATTTAGAAAAATATTTCACATCAGAAATTTTATTTAAGACAATGTAATTTAATTACTTTAATTATGTCTGTGGAACATATACTTAACTATTTTCATAAAGTATTTTCTGGTTCGAATCAGCATGTATTCATTTGGTACGGGTCAAAATGACCCGTCACCGCGGTTCTAGTGTTAATGCATCACTTGGTCCCATACATTCCTATACAATAAATGATTATTACTGTGTGCTCTAGCTACCTTTAAAGTTTGTACCGTGAGTTTAGAAACACCCTGTATAGCAGTTAAAAAAGATAAAAATATTAAATCACTTTTTTCTCTTAAAAATATTTATTTATTTAATAAAGGATGTGAGTCCCACGAAAAATCATCACGTATGTGGAACAAAATTTTAACAGATTCTAAAAAAACCAACAGGTGATAGTATCAGTCAAAATTGATAGGAAAAGAAAATGTTCAGCCATCTTGAATGATTTATGAAGTGATAGGTTATTTGCCTGTTGAAATATTTTATTAATTATTTGCTATTAAAAGTAAAAAGTTTAGTTTAGCAAAGATCATACCATCGTATCCATGGACAAGCACAACTAAGTATGTAATATTTTTATTATTATTATTTTATCACAAATAAAGAAAAAGCTGTCTAATGATCCTTCTGATTGATGTGATGTCCTGATGTAAATACAAGTGGTTTTTAAGCAGTTTAAATCAATTTTCATCATGTCCGTAGACATCATTTCCATGGTTGCAGCTGGTCCGCAGACATGATGATCAAGTAATGGACATGATAACAAGTTTCGATTTGAAATCAAATGTTTCTATCTTTTTTTAATAATTTAGCATAACTAATAATTATAGAAGCATAAGAAAATCTATTTAAATGTTTATTATATATTTATTTCACTTTAAAAATTACATTTTATGACTGTGACAAGAAATTAATTAAATTTATTTTATGTTACAATTTACCATAGTGGAAAATATTTTAAAATATATTCTTTTAGTTATGTATTCTTATATTAAAACATAAATAATCTTCAATATTGGATTAGTTCTTGAGGGGAACAACTCCATAGTTATAAAAAAGGTTAATTTTTTCTAATCTGAAGCATGTTTTTTTTTAATAACCAAACTTATAAATTTTAAGTCAAGTTATTAAATAATTACTTCAGTATTATTAACTTAGACATTTACATATACACTTTTCCGAAAATTATAATTGCAAATTTAGTGAGGAAATACAGTCGTTTCATTTTGAAAGGTCATGGAGGTTTCATTACATACACACTTCTATCTGATGTCATTGTGATGCAAAAGGAATTTTAAAGACCAAACAATTCTGTACCTTTTTTGAAAATCATAGGCATATTGTCACAGTAATCTGCGCTCATTTACGACCTATTTTGTTAGAAATCAAGACGACTGTTTCAAACAAAAATACATTTCTAGAGTGACAGATCTACCAGTCACTATTGGAACAGAAAAATGTTAGCTGTAAAAATTTTAACAAAAGAGTTCAATGTTAGTAATTATTATTGGCAGTTTTCAGAAACTCGAAATGGGAAAAATTACTCAGATGACATTGGGGAGGGCTTAAAAGACAAGCTAACAGCATTGTGGCACGAGAAAATGACATTCCAAACATTGGTGTTCTTTTAACTAAATTGAAAGAGAATTGTACAGGAATAAATATTTATAGAATCAATAGTGAATGGATGAATATAGAATGAATAGTGAGATCTGAGAGTTTGAATATATTCCGTTGACTCTCCCTACATTTCAAAGCATTTTAAAAGTGCACAAAAATGGTGGTGTACAAGTACCGCAAACGTTATTGAAGCTAGACACCTTACCTGCATATTATGCTATTCTAAAAACCAATTATCGCACTATACCATTAATCAGATCAAAATTGAAACAGATTTAGTCCAAGATATTTTTCCAAATCTTGTTAAAAAAACCTTTGATATACATAGTGAATAAGATTATTCTTAACTTCAAATTAAAGAAAGTGGCTATATTGTATTCAAAATCGGCCAAAAGAATATGGTCTGGTATTATGTAGGAATAGTAGGAACTATTCTCAAGTTGGACAAGTCAATTTTTAAGGAAATCTGTCGAAGTCAAATTTATTTTTTCTGATGAAAATGTCATTTCTTTAGTAATGTTGAAATTTATGTGAATATCAAAATACATAGCTAAATTTTTGGAGAAATGAAGCATAATTTAAAAAATAAATATTTTTTTCTACTTATATTTCTGCAAACTTTTACAATTTATGCCAACTTCCATTGTAATATATAAAAGTTATCTCATGAGTAAATTTTGTCGTATTTTATGCAAAAGAAATGCGAACGAGACATTTTAAAATATGACAACTATTCGTTACTTTAAAGATTAAAAAATTGAATAATTTAAAAACTTTTTATTATTTTATCATCAAATTTTCAGTATAACTATTTGAACTTGCCATTAACACGTCTGTCAATTTTCAAATGAATCCATTTAAAATACAAGGATTTGGATTTTAATGTCCATTGTCCACTTAATGCTGAAACTGAAACTGAAGCCGAATTTCGGTGATATTTCCCTTTTCAGCCGAAAACGAAAAATTCCCCCCTAAATTTTAAGTAATTAATACATAAATACATGTAATTATTAATTAATTATACATATTTATTAAATATGCATAATTATTAATTAATTATGTGTATTTATTAAACATACATAATAATTAATTAATTATGCGTTTGGCCTAACCTGGCTCTCTGTGTTTTAGGCTCAAAACTTTTTATTTTCACATAAAATAAAACGTAGTACTGTAATTTCGGGTGTATAAGCCGCGGATCAAACAATTCTTTTTGGACCCAGAAATCTTATTTAGTGATTGAAGACAAATATTTACGGCGATCTAACTAGTTATATTTGTTTCTTAAAAATTTCTGGGCCGAAAAAGAATTGTTTTGTCTGCGGTTTATATACCCGAAATTACGGTAAATTCATAAACGACACAAGTAGATTTTTTAATCCGACTTTCATTTAATTAAAAATATTTTAGCTTTAGATACACACACTTCGATTTATCTTTTATAATGATTTTTGGGGTGAATGATAATTAGTTATACTAGAACTTTTTCAAAGATTATTCGTAATATTTCGGCGGTTTAAAACTAAAAAAAAATTTTACCGTTAAGTCTACAGCGTCTAATGAGCACGTAAAAAAGCTTAGCCATACATGAATTGCTGTTTTTTTAAAACTTGCACTGACATCTTGAGTCAATCACGACAGATAATAATAAACAATGAAGTTCATAGTAATAAATTGTTTCATTTGAGCCGATGTAGTTTAAATCGATGAGTAATGTTGAAAATTTCCGAAAGAAGAAACGAGATTTTTGGAAAATCGATAGTTTCGGTCCGGTTGAATTTTTGACATTATTTTTGGAACGACGATTTTTTGGCGTTAACCCTGTATATTTCTATAAGGCGGAGACTTCAGCAAATAATTTATCTATGAGCAAATGTTTTTGAATAAACTCTTTTTATTGCTGCTTACTTAGATTTTTTTTTTCATTTTTACACTATGGGATAGTTTCCTGATAAGAAGTTGCTATTACCATTCGTAAAATTAAATTTTGTACGATTTTTAGTATGTAGACGACACTTTTTCTAAAAAAGATGTCATAATCTGAAAGAATTTGAGTTCTCACACAAGTGGTACCTCTCATAACTCTTAATGTGATAATTTACTGATAAACTAGTAATCCTTTTACATCTTTAAAAACTTTTTTTATAACCTTTTATACTAGTAAAACCTCTTACACCGGGCAACGTTTATATATAATTGTGTCTGTTCGTACTTGAGATTTGAATAATTGTACCATACACCTGTAACAATAAAGATAAATGTGTTAATCTAAAATGTTTACATTAATTAGAAATGTGCATAAGTCTTTTGTGTGTACTTTTATAATGTATTTTATAAAAGAATAAGCGATGAAAGAACTAAACTGTTCTATAAATTATAATTAAATATTTGCTATTTCTCTTCATTTGTTTTCATTAATTTATACTTCACTAAATAAAATTTAAAATTACTTAAACTTATTCACAATTTATGTAATTTAAGAATTTGTTTATATATAGTATTATAATCACAGCATTGTCTTCAACTTGCAAAACTCAGACTCAGTTTCCACTTATAAATGGCCACCATTTCTCTTCATTTATATTTGGTAAGTTTTCATAATTTTATACTTCATTAAACAGAAATTTATAATTACTGAAAATTATAATTCACAGCTTATTGTCTTGCTGAATCTGTTTATATATATTATAAACACTGCAATGCTTTGAACTTGTAAAATTTAGACTCAATTGGTACAAGTAATGGTCAATTATGACTCAGCAAAACATACATGCATTAATCAAGAGATATTGGAATAATAATTTTATTTGTTGTATTGGATCAATTAAAAAATATATATTCTTCGCGCTTAGCTTTTTCAGTATTCTACATAATATTTACATATTGAATTTAAAAATGAAACAATGAAACATTTCCATTCTATAATGTTCCGTTTGTAAAAACCCATTTTCAGAAAAAAAAGTTAAATAATTACAGTCATTTGTTACAATAAATTAAAATAAAATTACAACAATTATAGACATATATATATACAACAATAATAATATTACAATTAATAACAATTAATTAGAATTAATTTGTTACAATAAATGAATATTAATCATAATGACTGAATTCCTTAATGTTTCTCAGAACGCACAGGAACACTGAAATATAAAAAATATTTCTTGTTACTAGCTGCAAAAGGAAATGTTTTACTAGCAAAAATGATATTGAATATTTCATTATCAACCTTTTAACTGAGTAACTGCATATTTTACACAAATGTAACATATATATGTCAAATAATATGGCACAAAGATGAATCATGATAAAAAAAAAAGTACAAGTCCGCAATAGAATATAAGAAAAATAATGAATCACTAGACATTAGCATATGACTTAAAGCGAGAAAAGAAATAAATTATATTCCCATTTCTATCCACATTGTAATATGCTATTTTGCATTTTAAGTATTACAATAGAAAAATAAACACATTTCAAAAATATAATTCTGTAAAGAAACGTCTCTACTGAGAGGTCACTTTTCATAAGAATATCTATTTTAATTGCCTTATTTTGCAGTTTGTTTAAATAAAATCAGCTCAGATATGATATTAGAATCAAAATAATGTTTCTTTTTAGGGGCTTTCTTAATTGTGCAAATACGTAGCACATCTAGTCGTCGTACAGTCCATCCGTCCATCTGTCCGCATATATCAGAGCAAAAATTACCCAAGCCAATCATTTGAAATTAAAAAATATATATATTTGATGTATAATTTTGTTTAGTCATTTCAAATTTTATGAAAATCGGATGCATAGTTTAATTACGGGGACAATCGAAAGTATTCAGTTACATTACGTAAATAGTGTCAAGTGCTTTTTAATGATGTTACACTCTTTGGAACATAGTAAAATTGATATGTATTTATGAAGTATATACTAAAATGTATATTCTGTACAATATACGGTGCAAAGAACATTTGTTATTAATTTACAGGGCCACGCACAAGTACTCCCTTACATAATGATATAGGGTGAAAAAGTGTTAGGGGAGCGTTTTAGAAGCTTATTTTCGCATATTAACTAATTTTATTATACACAATAACTTTATTTTACAAGATAATACTCTATATATACAAAAAGTCGGAATTCCTCAAGGGGGCTCTACGTCAAGTATATTGTCCGATTTATTCTTATATCACTATGAACGAAGTTATAGTATAGACCATCTTTTAATGTTTCGATACATTGATGACATCATTTTAATTGACACCACTAATAGTGTTAGTACTTCCTTTCCTATAATTTATCCCACTAATCAGGAACTTACGGAAAACCTTTTATGAAACAATAGTATTAACTTTTTGGATTTAAAAATTACATTAGTGGATAACAAAATAATAACTGATCTATATGATAAACGTAAAGATTTTAAATTTAAAGTTAATACCTTTACTCATTTTTAATATTGCCTCCATATTTCTGTTTATCGAAATATACTTCTCAATCACTTGTTCAGAATCAAAAGATTATGTTCCCCTCATCTTAATAACAAAAACATTAAACAATAATTCTATGACGCGATAAATCACAGTTTTTCTAAGAAATTCATTTAGTCTTTATTATACAATTAATTCTTTTATTATTTATAATTTGAAGTAGGATGTTTATTGTCAGTTAATTTTAACATTTTGCGCATAAAAAATATATCAATAAAAATATAAAAAATAAAAATTACACAAAAAATAAAAAACTATAAAATGTTTAAAAAAATTAATCAGTAGGTCGGATGGGTGGGTAATTGTTAGATTAAGGTGGTAGGGAGGAGCTGCTGGAAAATATATGCGCATATGTTAATTTATTTAAAAAAGGGGGGGGTGTTAGTGGTAGTAAAAGGTACAGTGTAACAATAATATAGTGTTTATTTATTATTTATGGTAATGTATTGTTATAGCATTCCTTGTTTATTCCTCTGATTTTAATATGTAATGTAGTTTGAGGCTGATCAATGGTTGATAATTTAATATAATATTATATTACTTTTACAATATTTAAATTCATATGTTAGTTGTCAAAATAAGCTATCCTTTGCTGGTATTTTTTAAATGATATAATAAATTATTAATTCCCTAATTTTTGCTTTAAATAAGGGCTGGTACGGTTTAAGGCGGTTGTTTTTTACCATGGTTTAAACCAAATGATATTTTTCTTTATGGAGCCTTTTTTTTTCCTTTTTTCGAAAAAGTTTATAGATATTTTCTTATTTTTCTTTATAATTTAAGGCTTATAATTTATTGTATATAATTTTTCTACTTTTAACACTTTTTCAGCAATACGTATTTCATACAGTGGGCCTTGGTCATTTTTTATGTATAGGAATAACTATTTAAATTGAAATATGATTTTTTTTCAATTATCTACATAAACCACTGTATGTAGGATGTTTAAAAATACCCGGTTTAAACCAAAAAAAAACTAGTTTAAACATAAAATAAAAAACCGTTTTATGTTTTTAAAAAAAGACCTGATTTTTTCCAACAATGCATTAAACTAATAAGTATTGTAATTTGTAAAATTTTGTTTTTACAGAGTTAATCAATTTTTTGCATTAAATTATTGTGTTTAGAAACTAAAGATGGCGCCACTGGCGCTTTGTGTAGTAAATTCGTATTTATTTTACATGAAGTAAATATTCATCGATATTTAATCGATTTAAAGTAATTCTATAGTTATAAATTAATACTTGTTATTAGTATAAAATAGTTTAACTATTTTTATTAAGTTCATAAAATTTTTGTCTACTTATGTTTTGTAATTAATTACTTTTAATAATAGTTAAGTTATTTATATATTATAAATTATATCTATTTGGTTTCTGATATAAATTCTTTGTTAACTGTCTACTTTGACTGAATGCAAAGTGTGGTTGCTATCACATGGTAGCAATTAGTTTTGTAAGTTTATCTTTTTGATAATTCAATTATAGTCTAATTATTTTCTTTGAAATAGTTTTTCCAATGAAATTAATCTATTGTCTTATTATTTTTCTGATATTTTTCTTTTAAACATGTTCTTATTGGTGATTAATATGGTGGTGATTGATATTTGTAAGTTTATCTTTTTGATAATTCAATTATAGTCTAATTTTTTCTAATATTTTTCTTTGAAATAGTTTTCTCAATGCAATTAATATATTAATAATTCAATTATTGTCATATTATTTTTCTAATATTTTTCTTTGAATTGTGTTCTCTATTGAGATTGATCGGGCAATATGGAAATCATATTTAGGTTTATCCTGATTTCTATTCAGAAATTGCCCACCAGTGGCTGAGAGGTTCTGACCTCTCAAAAGGTAGACGGCAGATGCTGGGTTCGAACCCAATCGCGGCTGTCGGCATAACCGTTCGGAGTTTTCGTGGTTTTCTTAGAACCTTACGTAAATACGGGTTAGGTTCCCTTAGAAAGACCCCCACGAAGGGCACTTCCCCTGGGCCCATATCCCTAGTGTAGATAGTCGGCCAACAAAAATCAATCAACCAACCAATCTATTCAGAAATTAATCGCATTAATGTGCCTATTTAGCATTGCTCTTGATAACGAGCTAAATACCACATTTCCAATATTATTCCAATTTTTGACAACTCCTCTGTTTGATATTTGTCATTAACGAGTTATTACACTTATTGATGTTGATTTGTAGTATTATCTAATGCTTCTCTCTCTCTCTCTCTCTCTCTCTCTCTCTCTCTATATATATATATATATATATATATATATATATACATATATGTAACGACTTCGGGGGTGTTGTAGTCGCGGCATAATAAGTTGGACTCGGGAGCCTCTTGTTGGTTCCAAACCCTTTTATTTGGCCGCTCTTCGTACAGAGGGATCCGCGAGTCCGGTCGGAGGTCGCCCCGAGCCGTTTACGTGTATTATGGAGGTTTACATTGCCGTAAGTTCTGCAGGCATCCTCAAATCTGCAAAATCTCTCGTTTTTCGCGCGTGTTCTTGCTAATATGTTGGGGATTGTCATATTTTCCAGCAGAGTGCAGAATTGTGAATTTGGGAGGAACATTTAATTTAATTGGTTAAGAAATAGCTGGGCAATCTGATGTAATTTAGGCGCGGTTGTCCAGGGCTGCATGCTGATCCTACAAATTAAGAATTGAGCTTACCTAAGCATTTTTAATCTTAAAGAACATCCAAAAATGATCTCTGAAAGTAATAAATGTTAGGCTGGAAAGAAAGTTACCAGGAGCAAAATATCTTTAAGCTTAAGAATTAAAGTTTAAAATATTAATTGGGAATTTTAAACTTTTGAATTTTAAATTTTAGTTTAAAAAAGGGTTTAGTTTTTATCCTTTCATATATATATATATATATATATATATATATATATATATATATATATATATATATACAGGGTGTCCGAAAAGTCTGGAAACGGTCGAATAACTAGAAAAATACATATGAGATTGAAAAACGTAAATATACGTGTTAAATATTTTTAAATAGGCTACTCAGTGATACCAAATTTCACCTTCGTAACCGACACCCTGGGGGTCAGAGGGGGCCCAACTTTGAAATCTTAAATTATAACACCCATTTTTTATTGCAGATTCGAATTCTACGGACAAAAATACGTAACTTTTGTATTTGATGTTTATTTCGAATCCTCGTTTATCACGGTGTGATTGAGCATATTAAATCGATACATATTTCGGCTTTTCCAACGGGATTTTCCCTAATCGAAACTAATTGGAGAGAATTTATGACATCAAATTCCTCGTCTTTTGCAATAATAGCGTTTCCTGAAAATCACCCGTGCCGATTATTTCGGTAGTGCTACACAGTTAAAAATTTGATCCTTTTGCTGTAGCGTCACTCCACAGCTTTTATAGAATATCTCTTTCATGACCAATGAGAATGTTCCATAACACAGTAAAGTACACTGTAAAAAAATTGACCCTTTTGCTGCATCGTCACTCCACCGTTTTTATAGAAAACGATTACTTTATTGTGTTATGGAGCATTCTCATTGGTCACAAAAGAGATATTCTATAATAGCTGTGGAGTGACGCTGCAGCAATTGGGTCAAATTTTTAACAGTGTAGCACTATTGAAATAATCGCCACGGGTGATTTTCAGGAAATGCTATTCCTACAAAAGACGAGGAATTTGACGTCAAAAATTCTGCCCAATCAGTTTCGATTAGGGAAAATCCCTTTGGAAAAGCGGGAATATGTATCGATTTAATATGCTCGATTACACCGTGATAAACGAAGATTTGAAATAAACATCAAATACAAAAGTTACGTATTTTTGTCCGTAGAATCCGAATCTGCAATAAAAATGGGGGTTATAATTTAAGATTTCAAAGTTGGACCCCCTCTGACCCCCAGGGGGTTGGTTTCGAAGGTCAAATTTGGTATCACAGAGTAGCTTATTTAAAAATATTTAATACGTATATTTACGTTTTTCAATCTCATATGTATTTCTCGAGTTATTCGGCCGTTTCCAGACTTTTCGGACACCCTGTATATATATATGTATGTATGTATATGCATATATATATATATGTATGGATATACCGGGTGATCCAAAAGTCAGGACGAACTTTAAAAACGAATAATTCGAAAACGAATCAAGATACAAAGATACGGTGTGATCCAAACGGATGGAAAAGAAACCGGGTTTTGTGTGGCTACGACAAAATAGTTATATAGGCGACCAACAGATGGCGCTGTCGGATTTCTGTATTGCAAGCACGACAGGCATTCCCAACAGTCATCTTTATGCAAGCTAGAGCACCACCTCATATTGCTCTGCCTATATGACTCCTGCTACGCTCCATATTTGAAGGAGGATCGCATTATCAGTCGCTACTTTAATCACGCATGGCCTCCAAGAGCTCCCGATCTGACACCCAGGGACTTTTGGGTGTGGGGATTATTGAAGTCAAAAGTGTACCGCGACCAATCGGCATCACTAGCAGCACTGAAAATGCCGTCCGTCATAACACAAGAAATGCTACTCTATGCTGTGGACGGTGAGGTGCCTCGTCTCGCGGTTGTACTTCTGAATGATGGACAGTACATTGAACATTTACTGCTGTACTAATTAACTGTAATTAAGCTGATTTGTAAGTTGTCAATATTTTTTTCATTTGTAAATAATGTTTTGGTGCAATAAATAACTGTAGCGCCATCTGTTGGTCGCCGACACAACTGTTTTTTTCCGTTGCCACAGAAAACCCTGTTTCTTTTACATCCGATTGGTGGAAACGTTAGCTTTGTACCTTGATTTGTTTTCGAATTATTCACTTTTAAAGTGAAACTATATATGTCAACATTTGAACGGAGGGTGGTTTTGGAGTCTGGGGGTCATGATCGGCGAAAATATACCAAAATTTTCTGGAAGTACTTTCCTCCGGACTCCTGCAATAGGTAGCTTTTTACATTTTGTAATGAAAGCTACCTAATATTTCATTGCCATCCTTTTCTATTAGATTCTGAATATTTTACACAAATATAACGTACATATAAAATAATATGACACGCAAATGTATCATGAATAATAAGTTAATACAAACCCACAACAGAACAGAAAAAAAATTATGAATAACTAGACATTAGAGGATGACTTAAAACGAGAAAATGAATGAATCACATTCCCATTCTTTTTCCGCATCATAGTTTGATAGTTTGAATTTTAAGCATTAAAATGTAAAAAGACATAGCCTTTATAAACAGAATTTTGAAAATATATTTCTGTGAAAAAATGTTCATTTGCTTTTTATTTAGAACGATATTTCCACCTTAATTTTCAGATTGCTTAAAAAAAAATTACAACAAATATGTCATTAAACTCAATGTTTTCCTTTTGAAGTGTCATATTTTTATTTCAAAAGGGTCCTACCTTTTTGAACATACATCATCTTTCATTTTTTTGAACGTCAACACTCGCTTTTGATATTCACTGTAACTTCTAGGAAATTATAGCTCATGTTCGTTTTTTCTTACTCTTGATAATGTTTAAGCAATGAATTTAAAAAATGGCCTAAACAGTTCACTTAGATGTTGTTTTAACTGCAAAAGAACTTAAAAAAATTGTATTTAAAATAATTAGTCTTTTTTTAATACCCTGAATTCGAAATAATTTCAAAAGCTGTACGGCTTATGATAATTTAGAACATATAAGGACACTGTAACATAACAAAATACTTCTTCCTCCTTGATGTAAAATCGAATATATTTTACACTTTACTGGGAAAATTGATACTGAATATTTCATTATCATCCTTTTCTATGAGTAACTGCATATTTTATACAAATGTAACACATATATAAAATAATATGACACGCAGATGTGTCATGAGAAATAAGTTAGTACAAACCCACAACACAAGAGAAGAGAAATGATGAATCACTAGACATTAGAGGATGACTTAAAACGAGAAAATGAATGAATCAAATTCCCATTTCTTCCCGCATTATAGTTTGATAGTTTGCATTTTAAGCATTAAAATTTGAAAAGAAATAATTTTTATAAGTATAATTCTTTGCAAAAAGGATCATTGTTATATATATATATATATATATATATATATATATATATGTATGTATATATATACATATAAAGAACGATATTTGTGCCTTTATTTTCAGATTGCTTAAATAAAATCACAACAAAAATGTCATTGGAATCAAAGTAATGCTTTCTTTTTAAAGAGGCATAAATTTTTCCAAAAAGGACTTATCAGTTTTAACTTGTATCATCTTTTATTTTGTGAACGTCAACACACACTTTTGGCTTTAACTTTAATATAAGAACTATTTCTTGCTACTAAAAGTAAACCGAAAATATTTTTTATATATTTTATGTCTTACTTAAGAAAATCAATATTGTATATTCCATTATCATCCTTTTTTACGAAAAAATTCATATTTTACACAAATGCAGCATACATATGTATCTTCCTTTTTTATGAAAAAGTTCATATTTTAAACAATTGCAACATATATCTATTTATATAATATGCTAAAGGCATGGTCAAAAACATGCACAAAAAATTTGTTTCAATTCCTGTTCTACAATAAAGAAAAGGCACAATGAAATAATTATTATAGCGCCTTCTTCCGGTGGAATATTTCTAAATTATAGGTGGAACTTCCGGATCATAGCCTAAAAATTGGTTCATTTCTATGCATAACTTCTGAACTACATATTTTGAACTTCTACATTTTTCGACTAATCTGGATAACAATACTTTCTTTTCCAGATAAAAGAGAGTAAAAAGAAATCTCGATTTAATTAGATCATGACTTGAATCCAGAAAATGAATATATCGTATCCACATTTCATTCCGCATTAAAATAATGATTGTTTGCACACTAAAATATAAAAAAAAATTAACACTTTTGGGTCTGGCGTATTATTAATAGTACATGTATTTTCATCGAGCATAATTTTGTTTTAACAATTACTTAGCTATTTCGACATATAGAAATGATAGCATATGTCTATACCTTTCTTATTATTCTTTATTTATATTTTGACATTTGGTAATAATAAAAATAATAAAAGTTTACTTAATTCTCTTTGCGATGTTGGGGATTCCTTTATTTTATACAAATATTTCACGCTTTAAATTTAAAATATATGCTACATTTCTGAACCAATCATGTGTGGTAAAACGTAAAAAACATTAGAAAATTGTAATTCCTACTCAAATCCTGTTATAATACTTCATTTTCCAAACGTATTAAAAATAGCTCTTCCTCAGCCTATTATGATATACAGGGGTTGGACAAAAATATGGAAACACCTTTTGAAATGCATGTTTGAAAAAAAAGATTATAATGAACTATGTTGATGGCACTGGAGTTTTCGCCTACTGATGCCAACTATACAACTTCATAAAATCGCTGCACCGTTCAATCGTTCTTGGAGCAATGTTATGTGAGATTATCATTGCATTATGTCAGAGTTAACAGACTTCGAACGTTTACAAATTGTTGGCGCGCGTATGTTGGGTGCTTCCGTAAGCAAGGTAGCCGAGGTTTTTAGTGTTTCAAGAGGTACTGTGTCGAAGATTTATTCCGCATATTTGAAATGAGGAAAAAACATCATCCGCTAAATCACAACGCGGTCGAAAGTGTGTGCTGAGTGATCGTGACAGACGATCATTAAGAAGAATTATCGCGAAAAATAAGCAGTCCAAAGCTGCAAAAGTTACTGCTGAAATGAATGTCGTGTTACCAAATCCTGTGAGTACAAAAACAATTAGAAGGGAGCTTCATAAATAGGGAATTGCTGGCCGTGTTGCAATTGAAAAGCCATCCATCAGTAATGCTAATGCCTGTAACAGGAAAAAGTGGTGTTTAAGTCATAAAGCCTGGACTATAGAGCAGTGGAAGAGCGTAATATAGTCTGATGAGTCTTCTTTCACATTGCTACCCACTTCTGGCCGAGTTTACGTCTGGAGAACGCCATCACAAGCCTATAATACAGACTGCTCGTTGCCAAGAGTGAAACATGGCGGGGGTTCGGTGATGGTTTGGGCAGCCATATCGTGGTTCTGTTCTGGCCCCATGATAACTCTGTAAGGGCGTATTACTGCTCAGACTTATGTGAACATTTTGGCCGATCAAGTCCATCCAATGGTACAAACTTTGTTCCCCAATGATGATGGTATCTTCCAAGACGACAACGTCCCCGTTCACACAGCTCACATTGTCCAGGACTGGTTTTCTGAGCACGAGGATGAATTTTCGCATCTCCCCAGGCCACTAAAGTCATCAGACTTGAATATTATCGAACCTTTGTGGTCTACATTGGAGCGGAAAGTGCATTCTCGCTATCCTCCGCCAACATCGTTATCTGAACTTGTCACCGTTTTGCAGTAATAATGGCACAATATTCCCTTGGCAGACATACAGAAACTGTATTTATCCATTCCGAGAAGACTGCAAGCTGTTTTGAATAACAACGGGTTCCGTATACAATACTAGGCAAGGAAACGTGTTTTTTTTTTAAGGTGTTTCCATATTTTTGTCCAACCCCTGTATATGTGGCATAAGGAGATAGGGAGCCAGTGAATTCATGGTAGCATAGTTACGTTACAGAAGTCGTGGCTTAATCGAAGAAAAAATTCCTTGGTAGCTTCAAATTAATTTATTTATGCAGTCATATCATCAAAGAAATGCTCTATTCTCCCGGCTAAATGACTTCAATTGAAAATAATAAACTTTCAATTTTAAAGAGCAGCCATCAGTCATAGCATTCTAAGACTCGCTCAAAACCGACTACCCAACTTCATCTCGAACCTCCTAGATAAAGTAAAAAGAAAAAAAAATCCCTGTCGACTTGGCCTATAGACGAAGGTAGATTTCGAAGAGTTTTCATTTCAACAACAAAAAATAAAATACTATTAACGATAAACCCAGTTTAACTACTTTATTTGGCCGCTTTTAAAAAATTTTTAAATTTCATTTTTCTGTAAGAACTGATTTTATCAAAATCCTGTTAAATGAAATTTGGCTCAAATAGCCATTTTGAAAACATATTTTGAATATATATTCTGATTTTATTAAAAAATCGACCAATACTCACATTATATAGTTCTAAATAACAAACAAACTGTCAATTGAATGCGTTTGAGAGCAAAATTGAATTTAACAAGTACGAAAAATCATGCGTTGAGCATAGATTATGAAGCACTTTCCAACAATTAATGAAATCTTTAACAAAACTTTGTTATTTAGGGAAATAATAGTGTACAGCCAAATATAACCAAATATGTATTCCAGTACATTAGAACAGCCCTGTATTTCATATGTCAGTTCATATAATGGGGAAATTTAGCTTAGCAAGAAAATACCCTGTAGCTTGAAATTTCTTTTTTAGCAATTCATGCTATTAGATGGAAACATACTTGAATACTTTTGTTCAGCCCTGTAGTTTATATTGTACCTTTATTACACGTCAGCATTAGGCTAAAATTTATTGTAAACTAAAACACTTTTAAAACAACTGAAATCACATTCTCATAAATCATCATTCATAGGCGTCCATGTACCGATTTTTTTGCGTGGCCCTGTATATCCCTTTATCTATATTCTGCAAACATTTCTCAGTAAATTGAATGCAGCTCAGCGTAAAAATGCATAGCTTATTTAAGAACCACGTTTAAATAATTTACGCTCATATTCAGTAACGTTGGTGAGCTCTTTTGTGTAGCCCTGTATATCAACCATAACATTTATACACACCATATAATGTGCATATATTTAGCGAAATATAAACGCGAATATCATAATTAAAATGCATTTCAACCCTCCATCAGCCATCATCGGACACATATACGGTACTTCGGAAAGAATATACTATTTGAAATCTTTTGTGTGGCCCTGTAAATGCTATGTACTTCATATTATGCAAGACAGTAGCGTATAATTTATATTAAGTTTCAGTGACATATATCAATTTTATTATACATGAAAAAGCTTAATATATTTAAAATATTTCACACACAATTCCCCCTTTTACCATTATCTAATGGAATTCTTTTGTGTGGCCCGGTAAATGAATAATAGCTACATTTTCACCTTATATTTTATAGAATGCATATTTTAATATGTTTGACAGGGTATAACATCTTTAAAATTCCTTTGAAACGATTTTTCCACATAGGCCGTAATGTAATAGGAAACTTTTGATTCGCCCTGTAGATAAACTAATCATGGTAGAAACTTCATTTTCAATAGGACTTGTGCTAGGATAAACGTCAATAACGTCCTAAAATTTCATGGCAATCCGAGTATATTAACGATTTTCCCCCATGGGCCGTAATATAATGGAAAACTTTTGAGTCGCCCTGTAGATAAATTAATCATAATAGAAACTTCATTTTCAGTAGGGTTCGTGCTAGGGTAAGCGTCAATAACGTCCTAAAATTTCATGGCAATCCGAGTATATTAACGATTTTTCCACATAGGCCGTAATGTAATGGGAAAATTTCGATTATCTCTGTAGATAAACTAATCATGGTAGATACTTCATTTTCAGTAGGGTTCGTGCTAGGGTAAACGTCAATAACGTTTTAAAATTTCATAGCAATCCGAGTATATTAACGATTTTTCCCTATAGGCCGTAATGTAATGGGAAAATTTCGATTATCTCTGTAGATAAAGTAATCATGGTAGATACTTCATTTTCAATAGGGTTCGTGCTAGGGTAAACCTCAATAACGTATAAAAATTTCATAGCAATCCGAGCATATTTACGGGGGTTAGAGCGCGGACAGACAGCCATCCGGACAGACGGCCAGACGGCCAGACAAACCGAATGCATAAGCACTTTTTAACTTTGTTGGAAAGTGCTAAAAATGAGTCATAAAATAACCAATTTGTTATTTGAATACATCCACAATTATATAGTCAAGATCGCTTTGGGAAATTTTGTGCGAAGTGCCCTAATTGACAGCTATTTTTAAGTATATATTTAGCTTTTATAAAAAAAACTGAACAATACGGCCCATTACACAGTAAGGCGGAGCGTAAAAAAACTTTTTTTCGAAATTCTTTTCTCCCTAGCGTGGAAAAGTTGTGTAGTGGTATCATTAACATACTCACAAAATTTCACAACAATCAATAAATATCTTCCGGTTCCACTTTTGGGTCAAAATATGCAATTTTAGCCAAAAATGTTGAAAATTTTCACAATTCACCGATATTTTTATTTTCCGATTTTTCCTCGCCCTAGAGCGGAAAAGTTGATAGAGTACATAAGGAATAAAAGTTCAAATTATTAAAGTATATAAAAAATGCTTTTCGGTTCCGCTTTGGGTTCTAAATATGGGAAATTTGTCGAGATTGATATAAATTTTCACATTTTGGTCATTTCTTTATTTTTCGATTTTCTATTCCCTTTGTCATGGAAATGTACGAAGAATATGAATGAAACATAAGTAAAAAACGTTAGAATAATAAATAAATATATTCCGGTTTCCCTTTCGGCATCTAAAAATGTCAAAGTCGCCAAAAATTATGTAAATTTTCTCTTCTCAGGGATTTTTGTCTTATCAATTTTCTCTTCTCGCCGGAGTGGAAAATTCGGAAATCATATGATAAAAATAAATGTAAAAAATTAAAGTAATTAATAAATATCTTCTGGTTTGACTTCTATTGCTAAAAATTTCAAATACATGGCATTAATGTACACAAACATCATAGAACAATTGAATTAAAAGCGATCCGAGGGAAATTCCCCTAATAAATTCAGCTTTCTGTTCGTTTGCTGTAATGTTACTGTTGGTATAATGCTCTGTTCGTAATAAGTTCGTAATGAGATATTCAATTTAGGCTTCTATATTTTATTGAAAAATTATACATCTGAAAGTGTTTGCAAAATTTTAATTTTTAATATTGTGTTGAACTAATAGTGCGCATGGAAAATATTACACAGAATTATCACATTTAAGGCGCAGTACACGGGATTTGTCTCATCCCATTTTTGGGATCCTACAGAATTAAGACTTGGCGTTTTACCAACTTATGAAGATATAATGTACTTTTTTGTTGGTGAGAAATGAATCGAAATATCATCAAAAATCGGACCCACCTTTGGCGCGATAGTGGATTATGGGCTGAAATGTTTGAAGCAATTTGGCAGGATGCTTCAGTTCCAATGGTTTTTAGGCAAAGAATAGTCCAAATGACTGGTTCATATAATGATAAATACAAGAGTATAAAAAAGTTTGACGCTAAAGAACAGACGAAGTCAAAATTGAAAATTTTCCTACTGGAAGAGAAAAAGACGTATGTTTGAAAATTTTTCTTACAAGTGTGCATCTCTAAAGGGATGTAAATGCCCACGTGATATAAAAATTCCAGAATTGGAAGATAGTTTCTTGAGGATCAAAGAACTTCAAAGAAATTGTCGATAGACCCAATTAATACACTCGGAAACACTGCCCACAACACGGAAACTGAGTAAATGAACGATCAGGCTTGAAAAAGATTAAGAAAGTTTCAGAAAACGGTATAAAAGGGGAAAAACTACTGCTTCATCGAAGACTTAGAGTTATTTAAATCCTTTAGTCTTGTTGATGAACAAATGTGTTACCATCTTAGTGATAAACCTTTAGTGTCATTGCAGTCAAATATAAATACTATAAAAATATCACGAACAACCCGTCGTCTTGTCCTAGCCAGAACTTGAAACTTAATGGTAGTGTCCGACCAAGTTGCAGTATCAGTAACAAGCGCAATTCTTGAAGACTTCTTGAAGACACATGACTGCATGTGTACCAACTCCAATGTTATAGACAGGTGTGGTCCAATGTTATAGACAGGCATAACACAAGAAGAGAAAGAAAGAAATATTGCATGAAATGCCAAGTCCAAGATTAGAGTTTCATACAAAAATTAGTGTTACCTATACCTTGTAAAGATTGTATTTTGACCGTCGAAAAGATGAAACTTTAATTCAAAGGAATATTGAGGGAATGCTCCATCAACAAAGAGTGTTTGAAGAATACTTGTCACTTGTAGAAGAACCTGACTGCGATTACACAGGACAAGTGTCACCAATAACCTATTCTGCTATGTTTCTCATATGATTTTCCATACTTTCCGCTCCAGCGAGAAGAGAAATTTGATAAGAAAAAAAAACTGAGATGGGACGATTTACATACTTTTTGGCTACTTTGACATTTTTTGTCCCCCAAATGGAAGCTGGAATACGTTTATTTATTATTCTAAAGTTTTTTACTTATGTTTCTTGGATATCCTTCTAACATTTCCATGCCAGGGGGAATAGAAAATCAAAAATAAAAAAATGACTAAAATGTGAAAATTTGTATCATTTTCGACAAATTTCCGATATTTAGAACCCAAAGTGGAACCGGAAAATATTTTTTAATTACTTTAATAATTTGAATTTATATGTCTTATGTACTCTATCAACGTTTCCGCTCTACGGTGAAGAAAAATTCGGAAATTAAAAATATTGCTAAAATGTGAAAATTTACAACATTTTTGGCTAAAATTGCATATTTTGACCCAAAAGTGGAACCGGAAGGTATTTATTGATTGTTGTGAAATTTTCTAAGTATGTTAGTGACCCCACTACACAACTTTTACGCGCAAGGGAGAAAAGAATTTCGAAAAAAACTTTTTTACACTCCGCCCTATTACACAGTTCCTAAATAACAAATAACTGTCAATCGAATGCGTTTGAGAGCAAAATTGAATTTAAAAATGAGTCATAAAATAACCAATTGGTTATTTGAATACATCCTCAATTCTTTAATCATGATCGCTTTTAGAAATTTTTTTTTGCAAAGTGCCCACTTTGACAGCTTTTTAAAAAATATATATTTAGTCTATATCAAAAAATTGATGAATACGTACATTATATAGTTTCTAAATAACAAAAAACTGTCAACTGATTGCGTTTGAGAGCAAAATTGGATTTAAAAATGAGTCACAAAATAACCAATTTGTTATTTGAATACATCCGCAATTCTTTAATCATGAACGCTTTGAAAAAGTTTGTGCGAAGTGATCATTTTGGCAGCCTTTTTTGAAATATATTCTGCCTTTATAAAAAAAAAAACTGGCCCATCCGTCTCACTATATCGTTCTTAAATAAGAGGATCTGTAAATTGGATGCGTTTGAGAACAAAAGTGGATTTAAAAATGACTCAGAAAAAACGCATACTTCCTCATTTTTATACTTCCTCATTTTTTCAATCACTATTACTTCGGGAAATTCTGTTCAAAATACCCTTTTTGGCAGCCTTTTTAAAAAAAATATATTCTGTCTTTATCAAAACACTGGCCAATACGTCACATTATATAGTTCCTAAATAAAAGGATCTGCCATTTGGATGCGTTTAAAATCAAAAATGAATTTAAAAAGGAGTCAGAATATAAGCAGTTTGGATTTGAGGTTTTTCCTCCAACTACTATTTTTGTTTAATTTATTTTTGAAATAAGAATTGGTCCTATGAAAAACTTGGTATAAAAGTTGTAGTTATTATTGAGAAGATGTAAAATAAATTTATTAGATTCGATTGCTTAAGAATTGAGTAAATTATGGATTTTTTTCTTTTTCCTCCCCCCCCTTTTTCTTTTCGTTTTTAATTTTTTTCATCGGTAAAAATTGGGCCTATCAAAAACATGTAAGTACAAAAGTTTTAGATAATGTTGATTACATTTATAAAAAATTTAGATGGATTTGATATCTTAAGAATTGACGAAGTTATGAATTTGTTTCTCCCAAAAACCCTGTTTTTTCGCCCCGTGATCCCATTTTTAACTTTATCAAAAGTCTGTCATGCATAAACTTTTAGCCCATATTTTAGAAGTAATATAAACTTTAAACTGATTCGATATCTATTTTAATTAAGAAGATATCGCGTTTTTTTCTGTTTTCACAAAACCTCTCCCTATTTCCACTTCCTTGGTCCGATTTTGCCCATTAACGAACTCGACCGAGATTTTATGCCCCTTGATTTTATGTAAAGTTTGAAGAAGATCTGAGCATAATTATGGAAGTTATCGTGCCTAGAAGAAAGTGAAATATATATATATGTATAACATTTTTTACTGATGATAGTTTTGGGGTCTAGGAGTCATGATCGGTGTAGATCTGCAAAAAAAATTTCAGAAATTTTAACATGGGAGAGAATGCAATAGGTAGTATTTCATACGAAATCTACCTAAAGCTTTCTAGAACATTCAATAATCTCAGACCCGATCCCTTCAGGTAAACAGAAATTAGCCTCTGGCGTCGCGATTAAAACGCCGAATTGAATGTCTCCCACAAACGACAATTTTATAAAAAAATTATTATTTAAATTATTTAATAATCGAAATTAGTTGAAATTCGAATATAATCCACAGACGATAATTTCTTTAAAAATGAAAAGAAATAAACTTATTGATACGTAATAAATATAAAACGCGAAGAAAAAAAGTAAAAAGGATGATGTTTTGAATAAGTCTGGTTTTTCGGAATAAATTTATTAAGACTTTTAAAATGAGGTTGATAAAAACAGGGAAAAAGTGAGTTTTATTAGCAATTTTAAGAAATAAATTTTATTTAAGAGTATTTTTAATTTAGAGCCATTTTCTAGATTTATGGGAATCGGAATAAATATTTTTTAAGGCAAATTAAGAATTTGTATCTTTTTTATAAAAATTAATAATCTGGATCTAATAATAGTACTTTAATTTCATAAGCCAGAATAAATACGGAATAGTGTTAAAAGGATATTAATATTGTATAAGTTTAATTTTGGCGAATAAATAAATAAATTTTGCAATATATAGATATATGAATTGAATAGTATATAAAAGAAGTACATCCGTTACATTTCGGACAATGATGTAATCTTTAACCTTCAGAAAGTTTATTTGGATAGCTACGATTAACGCTATTAAATAAATAAATACATAAATAAAATTGTTCTCAAAATGTAAAGAAAAAAATCGGACACGAAAGGGTTAATAAGTAGTATCCTCTAAATAATTTTCTGAGGAAAAGGATACAGTCTGTTTCATAATGAATGATATTTTAAAATGTTTATCTTCAAACAATTTGTAATCAATATTTCATTACTAAATTAAGGTGAGGTGGCATCGATGTTTTTAAGAGTATTTGGTCAGCAGTTGGAACACGATTCCTAGAATTTCTGCATCGAAAATTTCAGCTGAATTATTTCGCTTATGTGCATTAATTGTTCATTGAAAGACTGTTATTCTATATATTAATACATATTGTATATTAACACAAGAACCGCGGGAAAATTCATTCAAATTTTGTAAAAATATTTCTCACCGGAATTTTCATTTAGAACTCTTTAAGTTATTTATTGAAAATATTTTTGCTCAGCATATATTTCACTTTTTTTACTAAGAGTTTTCAGGTTCGAATCGACGTGTCTCCATACGATACGGGTCAAAATAACCCGCCGCCGCGGTTCTAGTGTTAAACATTTCAACAAACTTTGAGTTATTTCTCTTAAAAAAAATAAATTACTAACAAATCGTATATAAATGCAGTTTATTCTTTACTTTTATCCTAAACTGTCCCCTTTTATTTATTTAATTCCGTATTATTATAAATATTTTCAGCGAAATATTTTTTTCATGTGAACTTTTCTACAATTACATTTTTTCACAATGTTATGTAATTTGTCAAATTTATTTTTTAAAAAAAGTGTACAGTTATTTTCTCATCATTAGTTCCGAATCAGAAAACAAGCCAATTTCTCTTTTTCATTTCTGAATGCGTTTCAAATAAAAAATATCTGTTCATTTTATTTTTCCCCCTTAGAATTTTTGTTCTTATTCTGTTAATTTGTCACTATTTATTATTATAATTATTATTATTATCATTATTATTATATTTCTTATTTTGCCTTTTCTTCTTTCATTTGCATTCGTGGCTTCTGGTTGTTCCAATGTACGCCGAGAGGAAGAGGAAAGGTTCAGCTCTAAAAAAATAATTCCATTGGGATGTCCTAAATCAATAAAGCTTTTCAATATATAAAGTCCTTTTTCGATCCTAGATTTTTTTCAGTTTACTATTTTAATTGATATAACATTCTGAATCATTGGTAATTTTTGACAATATTTGTTTAACAGGGATACAAGCACTGTGCCACAAATGGCTTACTTTCACCAGCAAATTTTAATAGAATTTTTCAAAATTTTAAATTTTAGAATTCTTTTTATAAAATAAACTAAGGAATACTATAAAAAATTACTCGTAGCTAACAGGTAATTAACCCTTTGCGGCGCAGGGCAAATTCATTCCTTAAGTTTTGAAATTAATGGCTGACACCGGAATTTGAAAACAACTTTATTTGTAAATAAGAAAACGCTGTATTTCACGCATTCAATAAACCGTAATTTTTTTAAATAAAATTCCGGTGCGAATGTGGCGTTTGGGAATTAAAATTAAGTGGTTTATGTACTAAACCACTGCGCCGCAAAGGGTTAAGGCACAGCACTTGCATCCCTGATTTAATATTTTGTTCATGATTGAATTGATTTATTTTACATAAAAAATAAAACTTTGTACAATTGATGTAACTATTAAATCAAAAGATAATAGACACAATATAAATTAACCTAAAAGAGATTAAAATAGATATTCCTAATTATATCAGAAAATTTTACCCTGTCATAAAGTCTGCATTGTCAAATTTAATATTTAAACTTGCTTATACTAATAATGTATAATAAATCATAATATAACATAATGTAATACAATATAGTATAACATAATATAATAATAATATAATGCTCCAATATATTATCTTTACATATATTGGAACATCAGTGAGGAAATTCACGTGAAGCAAATATTTAAAGGAAAAAAAATCTACACATATGCGGTAAAAAGCTTACAGACATTCCAAAAATTCAAATCTGTAGGTCAGGCACCATCTGTTGTTTTTAACACCTTACAATTTTTTTCTCTGAAAAAAAATACCTCGGAAAGTAAAACTCTCTCAATTTTTTCCATTTTTGACCATGGCCGCTTTTCAGTCGAAGTAGGACGATTTGCATGTATTTTTCCCTAGAGGGCAGATGTTCAAACTTTTTGCACCCAATCTTAATAGGCTGCTTTGAAATCCTCGCAACTTCATAAAAGGGTTAAATCTGTACTCAAAGAGTTCGCAAGGAGGGATGGGGAAAAGCTTGGGTGTGTTTCGCAGATGTTTCATCTTGCACCTACTTCCGTACCTCAGGCAATGAATTGAGGTCGGGGGCAGAGCCTGATGATTACCTTCTTCATTGTGTAACAAGCAACCCCCCCTCCTCAATCACCATTTTTTTGGTTCTTACGCGATTATCAATGCCATGCTAAATGCAGTTTCTAGAACGTTATCATGTTCTTAAAGGTCGCTTACATTTTTTTTAAAATGGAAACTGGTATTTGATACATGAAATAATGATCGCCTTTAATGTTAGGGATGGATTTTACATTAGGAATACCATTTTTACTTTTTATTAACGAGATTGGGATAGTGTTTTATTGATTAAATTCGATTTAAAAAAATATTATGCGATAATTAATTAGTACAATTACAGTTATGAATAAATATTTAAAACTCCTCTTAAGGGCCAATGCAACATTAAAATGAACAAGTAACAGAAAGCAGATTTTGCGAAATATTTAACATAATGTATTTTTCTTAAAAATAGAGATAGAAATAAGAATAATAAAAAGATATCGTAACTATAAACATTATAGCCCATATATGAATAAAAATAAATTAATTTCATACATAAATTAATTTTCAAGAACTAATTCACTTTTTACTTATTTTTTTTTAAACAATATTTCTATTTGGTACCTTTTCTAAAAAACTATTGAATATAACACTTAAAAGTGGTTATGGTATCAGAAAACATACTATTTGAGAATAATAAGAAGAAATTTTCATTTTGGCTTAAAACAAATAAAATGAAAAATATTTTACTAACAAGCTTTGAAAATCCTAAAAGTTATAATAACATAATTTTCATTATTTTAAAGAATTTTTCACTTAGACCTAAAATTTAGGTATTTTTAAAGAAACAAACTTAAAAAGTTTCGATTCTTTTCCTAAAATAGAATTTTATAAAAAGTGTTCCAAGTATAAAAAACACATTCAAAAAAATTATATATATATATAATTTATTATAAGCACTGTATATATATATATATATATATATATATATATATATATATATATATATATATATATATATATATATATATATATATATATATATATATATACAGTGCTTAAAATAAATTATTTTAAAATTTTATATATATATAATTTATTTTAAGCACTGTATATATATATATATATATATATATATATATATACAGTGCTTAAAATAAATTATTTTAAAACTTTCAAGCACCTTAATATTTAAACTATGTTTTTATGCGAATAATTAAAAACCTAAAAATTTTAACCATCGGAATAATGACATAAGAGTGCGATAGATTTTTTCCCTTCTTAGACGCATGTTGAGTACGGGTACCGCTATTTTCCAGGGGAAATACCAGTACTTTTTTCGTAAAATAAGATAAATTTAGTTCAAGCACGCAAAATATCACCTTATTTAGTCAGAGATTTCCTATAAGAAAATACTGGTACCGAAGAATTTCTTGGTCTTAAAATTCCAGACCCGTAGGAGCCATGTTACAGTAAAAATGATCAGTTTCGCTATTCAGTTAAAGTGAGGAGTACATTATCAGGATTCGTATGCATGGAGGATTTTAGGTATTTTAGTACCAGAAATTTTGTAAAGTACAGACCGCTGTGGATCAGCTCAACAGAATAAATCGAAGATCAACTTCGTATGCAGCATTTTCTGCAATTCCATATATTGACCTTCAACTTATTCTGTTGAACTGATCCAAAGTATCAGACCAGATTATACGATCGTTAAGGTTAGTTGGGTGAAATAGTCCGCCAGTATTCGTCCGGGATGGCTCAGTTGGAAAAGAATTGGCGGCTTACATTTTTCAATCTATCCTTAGGAAATAAGTATTAATAATAAGTGCGCGTTTTAATAATATTAAAAATAACACCTTCAGAATGCATAAATACCATCGCATATCGAAATGTATAAAATGCCACCCAACAAAATTTTATAAATGAAATATTTTTGGTTTATTTTTTGTCGTTATGTTGAGGGTTTCTAGAAGATATATCAGTATTTATAGTCATCGTTATGTGCAGTTGTTCCAAAATGCAAATTTTTCAATCGTTCTAATTTGTACCATTGTTAAATGTTTCAGATATTACCATTTCAATGTTTTAATTTGTAAAATTTTCAAATTTTAATCTAACAAAAAGGTTTTTTTAGATGATATTTACATTTTTAAATAGACTCTTAAGATTACGGCATTCTATTAGGTAAAAAGGAATATACATATATTTAATAAACAATTCCTTAATTTTTCATTTTCATTTATTTTAAATATATCGTGCACCAAATTTTAATTTAAACGGTCATTACGAAAAAATAATTATTTCTTATCTAACGGGGTTTCATCTTTTTATGAGAAATTTTGATTCGTTGCATAGTTATTTTCCATCCGTCTCACGTTTAATTAAGTTTGCTTATTTTATGACTTGGGAATTTTGAAATGTTCATTTATACTTTTTTCTAAAAGACTTTGAAAGTAATTACGATTTTTTTTCAAATTTATACTTATATTTATTCATAAAATACGTCATTTGCATTCATTTAAAATTCATATATCTTTAACGATGTTTTTTTTAAATGAATATAAAAGTAAGGCAAAATATTTGTCTGCGTTATTTTCAAGTGTCAAAAAAATATGTTTAAAATGGAAACTACTTTTTAATGAATACGTTGCAATTTTAATTAAAAAAAAAATTCTGAAAAAATTCTGAAAAATGTAAATAATGTAGCAAATATTAGTAAATCTAAAGTAATACTATTACACTGTAAAAGTAAATAAATTTTGTCTGATCTATAAGTTTCTGTTTAACACTTTAACGAAAAAAGGCTTAAAAAGTGAAATTTTAAGGCGGAAAAAGGAGATTTAAATGTCTAACGCTGCGTATAGACGCTACGAAAGAAACCTTATGTGTAATTTGACAATTACAATATTTATTTCACACAAACATTAACAATCTGAAATTAAATACAGACTTTTCATAAAAGAATGGGATTGCGATTTATCTTTTGAAATTTATGCTTATATTTATTCATAAAAGACATCATTTGCATTCATTTAAAATTCATATATCTCTAACGATGTTTTTAAATGAATATAAAAGTATAGCAGAGTATTTGCTTGCGTTATTTTCAAATGGTTATTTTAAATGGAAACTACTTTTTATGAATGCGTTGCAATTTTAAGAAGAAAGATGTAAGAAACTCGGAAAAATGTAGATAATGTTGCAAATATTAGTAAATCTGAAATGATATTATCACAATATAAAAGTATATACACTTTACCTTATCTGCATGTTTCTGTTTAACATTATAAAGAAAAAAGGGCTTAACCCTTTGAAGGTTAAAGCACTTCTATTCAAAAAATACTAAAATGATTGAATGACACCGGAATTTAAAAAAAAATTTATTTCATAATATATAAATAGTTTTATTTTTTTTTTTGTTCTTTGTAAAATTAAAATTTTCATTTAAAAATTCCGGTGTCAGTATGGCATTTCGGAATTCAAATTAAGTGGTATTCTGGGGGCGTATACGCGCTTATAACCACGAAAGGGTTAAAACGGGAAATTTTTACGCGGAAAAGGAAAATTACTAATGTAATGCAATATGCAAGAATACATATGTGCAAATTTCCAATTACAATATTTATTTCTTGCTAATATTCAGAATCTGAAGTCTATAAAGGTGAAGTTCTAGCTATAAATTCTAATTATGTGAATTGTTAGCATTGTAACATTAACACATACTCACAAATAAAATGTGACTCAAACAATTTTATAAAAGTGCATGCACGTTCCAGAAGACTGATTCGAAAATTTCAGGTTTCTTTTCTTTTGACTGCGTAAGATTTTCCCGTGTACTGAAATAATTTAACTTCTACCTACATTTTGGAAAGTTTCAGACTTAACCAATTGAAGGGCACCGGTATATTATTTATACCACTTAATTTTAATTCCCTTATGCCACATGGGCACCGGAATTTTAGTACCGTAATTTCGGGTGTATAAGCCGCGGATCAAACAATTCTTTTTCGACCCAGAATTTTTTAAGAAACAAATGTAACTTCTTAGATCGACGTAAATATTTGTTTTCAATCACTAAATAAGATTTCTGGGTCCAAAAAGAATTGTTTGATCCGCGGCTTATACACCCGAAATTACGGTATTAAGATTTGCATTTTGCAATGTACGCGAAAAACAGCTTTTACTTTCTATCATATAAATCTGTTTGTGAATCACGGTGTCAATCAATCATTTGAACATTTTAGGAACATAAGTGCTTTGCCCCTCAAGGGGTTAACCCCTTGAGCTCTGCTGGTAGAATTTTCTACCACATAATTTAAATTCCGAAATGCCACAATAGCATCAGAAAATTCGACCAAATTTATTTCAAAAACGTTTAATGCTTTTTTTCGCGTTTATCGTTAACCGTTTTTTTTTCTTTGCAAAATACTGGTGCCAATGTGACATTTGGAATTTTGAAGAAATTTACACCCCAGAGCTCAAAGGGTTAGAGAAAATGCATTACCGTAATTTCGGGTGTATAAGCCGCGGCTCAAACAATTCTTTTTGGACCCAGAAATCTTATTTAATGATTAAACACAAATATTTACGGCGATCTAAGTAGTAACTTTCATTTTTAAAAAAATTCTGGGTCGAAAAAGAATTGTTTAAGCCGCGGCTTATACACCCGAAATTACGGTAATTAAATAAATATAAATAAAATAAAAATGGGGTTTAACCACTTAACTTAATCAATATTTTTGTTAAAGCACTTTTCAAATAGTGATTGTTTTTTGCGTCTTTTACAGAATTTTTAACCTTTTTCCACCAGTTTTCAAAACAGAACTTTTTGCCTAATCAAATAAAAAAAATACTCTGATTAAATAATGCAAAATTTACAATTAAAATTTACTAGTTACAATAATAAATGATGATCGTAATTTGGATGCCCGTAAGTGTTACAGGCAAAACACGAGTGTCAATAACACATTGCCCGTATGACGTACAGGGAAATCAGGGGAAGCGGTTACATGCATGATGCAAAATAAAGTTAGGAAGTATGTAAGCATATTTGCTCAGAAAAGCTTGAAATTTGGAACGAGTCGCTACATCAGGGAAGGCGAGCTTGGGTGCCGCAAGTTCATTTATCACCCTACTTTCCTGTATCTTTTCCTCATTTAATTTAATTTCAAACATTCTTTTGTTGATAATAGTAAGAATATTTCCCCGAAAAAGAGGTAGAAAATGGCCTTCTAGCACGTAGGATCGTCGTCCCTGTTCTCAAGCATGCAAATTTGTTGTTTCAGATGGCGGATCCATTGAGCTCACTTAACATTGTTTTCAAATTAAAATATACAACGTGTCCACAAATAAGTTGTTAGTTTTAATTTTAGACGTATCCATTGTAAGCATTGTCGGAGTGTTGGTTCGAGCTGACAAATAAAGAATAACTCAAACAGTTTTAGATAAGCGCATGCGCGAATACTGTTTTTTAGTAACTCGCTTACAGTCCCACATGTGCAAAATGGCGACTCTTGACCGTAAAGCGTCATTGCTGTGCTGAAGATTTAAAAGTCGTTAGAGGCATGCAATTTTTTTCCTTTGGGGATATATAAAAGATCATGTGTACGTTCCGCTGCTATCTAGCAATTTGCCAGTCTTGAGACCCAGAATTGAAAAGGATACTGCTTCCATTAGTCCAGATTTTGTTAATCAAAGTGTGGAAAGAATTGGAATTTAGGTTGGATTTGTGGCATATAACTAAGGTTGCATATATTAAACATTTACAAAAAAAAAAAAAAAAAAAAAAAAAAAAAAAAAAAAACTAGGTTAGTTTATCTTCATTTTGATGCATCATTTGTTGTAAATAATCGAAACTAAATTGTTATGTCTACTGAATCTGGGACATTCTCTTATGGAAAGTCTGCATTATTTTCAATTCCATTTACTTAATCCTATACCACGAGTACAAGGGATTTAAAACCAGGCAAATTTAACAAATGCTCTTCAACGTGATAACATAGCTTCCAAGACTTCGAAATTTTTAGTTCCTTTATTTACTTGGTCGTATTAATTTTCCAAAATTTCTAGCGTTAAAAAAATAATAGCAATATTTTCATTCAGAAATAGCAGTAATCAATAATCAGAAGGTTTGATAGCTATGAAGTAACTTTTTCGCTCTTAGATTTTTATATATTTCAGAGTAAATCTCTTCTATGTCTTAAGTTATAACTTTGTTCTTGTTTCATTTGTTCGGCATTTCTTAACATTAAATCTGTATTTAGTTAAATTTACAATTTATTTTTCTTTTTAAGTCTCTTTTAAAGATGAAGAATTATTAAAAATCAAGAATTAATTTTTCATGCATAAATGTAATAAAAACGGAACCATTCACCATAAGATCTGTCTGTCTGCCTGTCATAACATTTTACTCGTAAACTATGATACGTGGAAAGTTCAAATCGGGGAAGTAATAAAGACTATTGACCCACATATTCAGAGATGATTAAACATTCCCAAATATAATTAGAAAAAAATGTAGAGGGGCTTATTATGGTCTTGACATTTTTTAAAATTTGTATATCGTATGGGGTATCATGTAACAGCTTTCGTAACGCCGAAAATACATTTCTTTTAATTTTAGGTATCATATTTTCATAGATTTCGTCGAAAATATGCCCCCCCCCCCTACATCTAATTCAAAATCTAATAAAACTAAAATTATGAAAAAAATAGGGGTAATAGGTATTAATTTGAACCTTGCAGGAAAACTATAGCGATTGCACTAGAGCGCATAAACTTTCAATAAAGAACATTTTTCTGTTACACAGAAATTTCGACTTGCTGGCATTCTGTAAATGTGTTGAGGAGAAATAGAAGTACCTATCGTAGCAGGAGTATTGTTGACAATGATTTTCGAAAAAAATTGTCTGATATTAACATTTAAAGATATGGACGGTTTGGACAAACATAATGAAAAGGCGACGCACTCTATGTACCATCGGCTTTTAAAGTCTAGATAACAACTTTTAAAGTTAAATTTGTGTAATGCAATATCTAGTAGCTGTATAAAAGCAATAAACTTCAAATTGTTGTAGACAGACAATTTTAATTAGAATTAATCACACAGTGGCGAGTAGTCAGGGAAAAACGAAGTCAAACAAAAGGAAACTACCAGTAAATTTCTTATAGAAAATACTTCAAATAACATAAAAAAAAATAAGGAAGTCAAGTTTTTTTAATCTCCTCAGTCCTCAGACGAAGCACCACAAAGACCGGTTAAAATTACTACAGAGTATCTCCATAGTGTATCAGTCTCTATATAAATGCTTATGATACACAATCATTTAATAAAAAAGTCTAGAAGCAATTTTAGTAATTCGAGAAACATTTAAATAAATTTAAGTGCTGATTTTTAGCGTCTCCTCCAGGCGATATCAGGATGAAAGAGGTTAACAAACTATTGGTATTTAACAATTTTTTTATTGTAATTTTTTCCTGACCATTCGCCACCCTTAACCATATAAATACTATTGGATTCGCGACTAGTATGTCGCTGAGTAAATCTCTTAATACGCCTTTCATGTCTTTAAAAGTTAATCAAAAGCCTATCTGTAAAAAACTTGGCATGTACCAAGGCGGCGTTGCAATTTAGAGACCTCCTTTCGAAGTACGCTTAGCACAATGCCAAGTTTAAAGTTTGAACTAGGGTTTCATTTTAGCTATACAGTAATAAGATAAGATTTCTATTATGCTGAATTTAGTTTATGAAATATCAAATAAATATTAAATATGCACTACTTTTATTCTCAGTACCAAAGTAAGTTCATTATAAGTAGATAAGGATAAGATAATGAAAATATTCAGAATAGCAACATTTGATATTATTTAGGTTTCATTTCTTTTAGAACTTTTATGGTGCACCCATCCAAACTTTCCCAACCCTACATTGTATATTTTTTTACAAATAAGTTTTATTATTCCTTGGCAACGATATTTTTTAGTAATACTCCTTCGTGACGAGAGCACTTTGCTTAATTTTGAATCTTTTACCAACGGTTTTTCAAAACAGATAATTTTCTCTAATTGAATCGCGAAAATGCTTTGAATAATTAAAGTAAATTTCCAATAAAAAATAACTGGTGGGAATAATGATGGATTCTGTAACTCTTTTTTTGCCACGTATACCAGTCGCTAGTTTCCAAGGGATTAATAAGCCATGTATTTACTGTACGGGACCCTCTAAGCGCGAGTAATGTTCGCACTTGGCCGTTTCTTTTTATTTCATTTCTATTTCATGAAATAAACTTTTCTAGCCAAAAAATATAAGACATAAAAAGGTTTACTTTAATTCTAATCAATCTGTTAACCTAAATATATTAGTTTTTTTGTGAGAAAAAGTATTTTGTCCACTAATATAGTAGAATATTCCCTCTGTTGGCAAATATAACAATAACCTGTTAGATTGCTTTTTATTAGTTTCGATACCTCAGTATCATTCAGAGCTGTATCTTGCCTGCAGAGAAATCTACTTCACTAAATAAGAGAAAACTTATATTTCCCACTATTAATACTGAGGAGAATGTTGACTTATGACTGTAACATCATAAATAAAACAAACATTTCATTCGAAATTTATTTAGGTGATATGACTCGTTTAATGTCTTTTTAAGATATCGTTTGAGAATTTATTAGTTCAAAATTCGTTTGTTTACATGAGTATTTCATGTTCTAAAGAAAATATTTATTTCCTCAAATACTTATAATGAAACAGGTTAAATAACCTCCCCTATTGCTGAAAGTTGTGTAGCATGATCCTTGACAGAATTCGACTTTTTTATCTCACAATTTCATCTTTAAAAAGAAAATCTACTTTTTATTGCCGTTGAAAAAAGCAAATAAAACAAAATTTTCAGCAGGTAACGAAAACACTTAAAACACAATTTATATATTATTTATTGTAACATCTTTTTTATTTGGTAATTATTTAATTATATTATGCTCATTTTACGTCATTATATTTGAACCTCCACATATTTTAACCCCTTAACTGGTTTTTTATTTTCCGTTCAATAAATTGAAAATAACAGATTCACACCACAACTTTTTATATAAAATATTCGTAACATTTAATCTAAACATTTAATTCTTTAAATGGTATGAAATTGTTTTTAAAAAAAGTAGTGGTGTCAGAAAGCTGGAAATGATGAATGAAGCAAATTCGTCTTGCTTATGGCGTACGGGCAAATCAGTTGAGTTAACATCACAGTCCCTTTACAAGGTTCGTACTCTCCTTATATTTTTTTAAGGTATCTGGCACCACTATTCAAAATAAGAAAATTTACATTTAAATTTTAAAACCTAGAATTAATAATCATACCTTTCATTCACAGATTTTACGATATTTTTCTGCTGTGAAATACTTTGAAAATAGTCTTAAAGTTTAGTGGTACATATGTGCGAACCCTGCTTTAAACGCCAATGCATTATTATTATTATTATTATCATTATTATTATTATTATTATTATTATTATTATTATTATTATTATTATTATTATTATTGTTGTTGTTGTTGTTGTTGTATCACTTTAGATGTTTCTGAGGATTTCGTAGAAAAATATTTACCATGTTCTATGCAAAATATCACCTTAAAGTGATTATGAAGATCAAGAAAATTCACACCTAACTCGTAGTTTCAAAATATTTTACTTAAGAAATTATGATGCCTAGATAAACGATTTGGGAAAAGCAATACAGATAAGAGAACATAATTTCAGCAATTACCATCCATAACTGAAAAACGTATTCGAATTCTTTTGTACAGCACGTTACTGTTTATACGCTGGGATTGCCGTAAAATTTCAATTACAGGCGAGTATTTTTAAATGCTACCTCGAACCACTTTTTCAAAACAAAAATCTTTTACACACGCTTTGAGAACATATGCACGAGAGATGTACTACGAAATGTATTTTTATTTAAATAGGATTGCAAACAAGATATAAAAATAGTCACCTGAAAAAAAAAATTACAACACTACATCGTATAAAATATGCTCTTCAAAAATTTTGTTCAATTTCGAAAATCATAACACACTTGAAAATAGCCCTTCAGCAATTCCCGTAAATAGCCTGAAATGTAAACGAATTCATTTTTGAAGCATTGTGCACGATGTATACAGGGTGAGTTATAAATATCGAAACAATAGGCTATCTCCTTAAATATTGTCCCTAGACCCATACTTCTAGTTGCAAAAATTCATGAAAAAAGGTGAAATTTCTGATAAGTTGAAACTCCATGGGGGGGGGGGGGCTATTTGAAAAAATAAGAAAATTAAATTTTTATGCGGCAACCGTAGGGTAAAATTCCCAATTAAGAAATTATTCCTTATCCATTTCTAAATTGAATAAAAAAAATCATCTAAATATCTAAAAACCTGACAGAGATATTAAAATCAGAAATTCTAAAAAAATCATGATTTACACCACTTTACCATGCCTGTAAACGAAGAGATTTTGGCTAATTTTCAAAGCAAATGAGGAATCGTACATAAATTATCCATTATTAAATGTCGATTTAAGACAGTGTCTTTTATTTGGACATCACAAAGCAGCGTATTGTATTAAATCTAAACTTGTTTTCAAAATATGTTGGTAGTCTGCACTGGAGGTCTGCATGGGTCGAAATATCTAGGTCAGGTTCCAAACCAACCCATAGGAGAAAAAGTTCGGCCCGGTCTGAAAAAATGTTAAAATCATAACCCGGACAGGTCTGGAAAATAGTTTAAATCATAGTCCGGGTCAGCCTCAAATTTCTACATAGTTTTTTACTTCGGTGTGGGACAAAATTGTTTCGTATAGAGGAGTTCTGACCAAAAATTCCTTTTATCGGTTTTCGTTTTTATATTTATACTTTTTATTATTAAAGAAGCGCCAAAGGCTGTAATATATTTATTTTTATTTTATCAATGAATCTCTATTATCAGTGAATCTCTATATGTAAATGTTTCACTTATATATCGTTAATCCATATCCCATGCGTTGGAGACTTTGAAAAATGTTATACAGTAAAACCTTTTAAGACGGAATCACATAGTAAAGAAAAAATACGTTATAGACAGATTCCTTCCTTAGGAGGTGTAATTGGAGTTTATTTTTTTCTCAGGTATTATTGTATTTATTTTGCATGGATCAACATATTTTCCGTTTAAGACAGAATTCCGTCATAGGCAGATTTTATTTCACTGGTTTTATTGTATTTAATTTTTTAGCCTTTAAATATACTATTCTTTAAAAAAATAAATTTTAAAGTTTTTTTTTTCTTTTGTATAAAAAGATTTTAAAATCTATGTCTTTTTCGTAAAAATTTCGATTGAGCCGAATTTTATTTATTTTATGCACGTATTAAGTCAGCCAGAGGCAGTGATTTGTAGAGACTGAGATTGAAAATTTCGTTCGGTGTACAACTAGGAAGAAGGAAGCAGCCCCCTCCTTTATGAAAAGTACGTTAGGCCTGACCAGGCGAGGCTTCAGAAAAAAGTAACGTCTCTGTCCTGGCCCGGCCTGGACCCAGAATATAGAGTTTTTAACATCCTCTTCAGGATGATAAAAAGCCTGTAGTTGTCAGAGCTAAATTTAAATAAAGAGACTTAATCTGCATCTTAGAAAAAGCATTCTTTTAAATAACTGACGGACATTTTAACAGTACACTTTGATTTTCTGCATAATGAATTTTTTCCCCACTATTTCTTGTCTTTAAATTATTAAATATTAAGGATTTTTAAAGAAAAAAGAACTTGAAACACGTCATTTTTTATTTTTTTACATTACTTTTGCTTCGGCAAATTTGAAAAAATATTTACTTTTGAAAATATGATTTTTTTTTAAGTTATATTATTTTTTTCCATAAATATTTTTAATAATTTTAAAATGAATATTAAAAAACAAAAACCCTGGAACAAAACTAAAATCAGATTTTCATCTTTAATTAAATGGAAAGAAATTGAAATTCGATAAATAATGTTACGAGTTATAACGATTTTTAATCATCCCATTTAAACCAGTACTAACCACATGAAACTTTTTTATATTGTATGAGAAATTTTACGATGTGATTTTCTTAGCAAATTATAAGGCTAACCATCACAAAAAAAGAAAAAAAATATCAAAATTCTAACTCAAAAATAGACTTTTTACGCGTTTCCTAGAACTGCTAAAGTAACATTGTTTTTTAAACTGCGCACATTTCAATTTGTGTCTAATCCCTTAAAATCTGATGAATTTTTTAAACAGTTATAATTTTGCGAGTTTTGAAGATATGAGGATGCAACCTGTTGTGTCTTATTCAGGACTGGATAAGGAAAGTTTTCCTAATTGAAATTTTTATCCTACGGGGGCCGTATAAAAATTTAATTTTCGTATTTTTTCAATTAGACCTCCCATGGAGTCGCAATTTATCTTATCAAAAATTTCACCTTTTTTATGAATTTTTCAATTGGAAGTATGGGTCTAAGGGCAATATTTAAGGAGATAGCCTATTGTTTCGATATTTATGACTCACCCTGTATATATAATAATATGGGAAAATTATAAAAAAATATCAGAATTTAAAACTCACTTTCCGATATTATCGCTGACATACTGCAGCAACCGAATTCTTTTGTGTGTTCTGTAAATGAGTCACATATAGTAAAGATCATTTAATGCATCTCACTCATGTATATCGATTTTAATATGTTTTAAACAAAGTAACAATACACTGGAAACGTTTTCCCTCGTATGCTATAATGTAATGGAATTTGATTTATTTTCATTATAAACAAGGTATAAATTCTAAACATTTCATTTTCGACATCGTTACACCACCGTAAATCCCAATAACATGTACGAAACACATGGCTTCACGTCTATATTTATCTGAGTTAGAGTACGTCCAAACAGATGCCGAAATGGCCAGGTAGGCAGAAAAACGGACAAATTGAATCCGTATAACTTTTCAACTAGGTTGTGTTGTGTTAAAAATAACTATGCCTTTTCTTACCCTTGTAAAAATGTCGCCCCTCTAAAATTTTTGGCCCTAATATTTGTGGCAATTTTCAATCCAACACCCGATACTAGTACAGTGGCGTAACCAGGGTGGGTGCCCAAATGCTCTGAACAAGGGTCATTTTTCAAAGTTCGGTTCGCTTTATCTAAAAGCAGAAAATTTTCTACTATGAAAAAAGGAGAAGAAAACCTTACAATACTACTAGCTTTGGGCACCCACCCTGGTTACGCTAATGTAATAGTATATATTGTTTAATGGTGTCTGACTAGAGTGGAGCTTATTTTTAAGTTTGAAAATATAATCTTCTCACCCTCTAAATTTGTTCATTTGAATGAAAAATAGATTCAGACAAAATATTTGTGTATTTGAGCAATATTTAGAGATAGCTCAATGATAGACGAATTCCTAATGTAAAGGCAGTGATAAATATACGCGTGTTCGTATGCTATGTTATAGAAAAATAATTTCAAACTTTTAAAATTTAATTAAGTGGAAAATATATTCAATAATGACTCAATTTGTTGACAAATAATGTTTCAGGGAACAATGAAAAAAAATAAAAAGTAATTTTCAAAGCAACACTAGTTTTGTCATTCATTGGGATGGGGTTCTCCCCATTTGGCAGGAAAAGTAAAAGTTGAGCGATGACTAGTATACAAATTTCTGGGAAAATAGTTTTTCAGCAACTTACTGTTGCCAAAACTTCATCTACAACAAGAGAAACTCAGGCAGCTGCTGTCGTTGAAAATATTCTAGAATGGGAAATAGCACGTAATTTCCGTACAATATGCTTTGACACTACCAGAATATACCAATTATAATTCTGGTGCATATAATAGAGCGAAATATTTAAAAAAAAAGCTCTTAATCACTTGATTGGAGGCATCACATTATGGAACTGATAATTAATACTATGTTCTAAGTATGTATATGAATCAAATATTCACCTGAAGTTGCTCTACTTAAATGCTTTCAAGAATACGAACAAGTATGAAACAAGAATTTTAATTGATGATATTTTGTTATTCTAAGAGAAGATATGAAGCAAGAGACGATCAAATATGCGAAAAATTGCTTAGAATAACAAAAATACACAAAACTTGTAATTATTTTAATTTGTTCTGTTAAAAATAATGGAGTCAGATTTATCTCACCAAGAGCAATGCTCTATACCCTTTGGATGTCCAAAATGAAGTATTTTGTCTCATGATATGGATATTCAATGCTTAATTTAATTTAATTTCAACTGAGAAAGAATGTGTATGTGATGTTTATGTTTTAACAATCCGCGTATACTTGACAGCTTGGATCTCTGCACCGCAAGATTCATTTTAACTTATAGTGACCTTTTGTTGCTCAAATCACTAGTAGAATATTCATCCATACACTTAGTTATTACCAAGTCATCATGACATAAATTTGCTAATTCCTTGTAGTTTTTATCAGAAGGACTCTTTGGTTTATATTTGAGAGCAGTGTTAGTTTACTAACCGAAAACGCGTGGTTATTAATTTAGCGAAAGAAGATAATCTGGAAAATAAAATAAAAAATACTCAAAAAAAGTCAATGTTGCTCTTCATTCATTTAAGTATAAAAAATCGGAAGATTTTGTCACAAATAAGTCAAGATTTAGTGTCAATTGTTGAAACTTCGAATAAGTATCTTGTTGATCCTGACTTGTGGAAATCAAAAGAGGACTATAAACTGGCTAAAGTAATAAAATCCCCACAAAATATAAATGACCGTGAAAAATGTGCAGTTACAATTATTGAGAAATAAGTAGATTAACCCTTAACCCTTTCCGGCACGGGCAAAATATGTTAGTAAGATGAGAAATTATCGATTGACACCGGAATTTACAAACGCATTTTTTAGATATTTCGAAACCCTCAATTCAAGCTTTTATTGTAAATGCAAAATTTTACTAAAATATTATTGGTGCCGTTTGCAAGTTTGGAATTAAAATTAGGTATCCCAGACCGGGCACAGTGTGCCGTAAAGGGTTAAATGCATAGGATAGAACGCGTTCCAAAAAATGCGCAGTTCAAAGAATCAGAATTCATACCAGAAAAATCTAAATAGTAAATTTTTCTTTATTTAATTACGAATGGTCTGCCATTAAGTAAAGTGAAAATTGCTCTTTTAAATTTCTGGTGAGAATACGGAATATGTGAATAAAACCCCCAATAAATCAGGAACACTTGTGGTATCGAAAATGATAGAATATGCATTTATGGGTTAATAACTCACGATGGAGTGCAACTACAATTTCTACTAAAAGTTGTCTAAAACAACCGCAAAATGTGCACAGAAAGCAGGAAAAGGACTGTCTTATCTTTTAAGTTTTACTTATAAATTTTAACGTACTATAAAAAGCCAATTATTTGTATAGTAAATTAAAAATATTCTTGCAATTAAAACATTAAAAGCAATGCAAGTGTATATTTGTAACTTGTATAACTAATATTCTTAATTTTTTCATTTTTTATAAATTTTGAGCCAATTGAGCTACTTTTAAATATTAAAATTTATTGCCCAAACTTTATATTTTGTGTTATATTCTTAATTTTTTCATTTTCTTATAAATTTTGAGTCAATTGAGCTACATTTAAATATTAAAATTTATTGCCCAAACTTTCTACTTTGTGTTGTTGCATCAAAGAGTATAAAATGAAAGGCGGAGACTTGTAAAAAAAAAAACAATATAAAAAAAACATATGGCTTTTAAGCTTCACCGTAGTGTCTGAAGTCTTGGTGATATAAACTGAAAACTTACTAAATGAAAATTCTAATAGCCTCGATTTTTAAGTTACCAACTAGGCAGAAACTTCAAATTTTTATCAAAACTATATATGGTAAATTATTTTTTTTTAAATTCAGGATTAAAAAATAGAAGTAAAATGATTTAATATCAAGAATAAAAAATCTTGCAACTATGTGCAATTTCCAGGGCCTGATTATCAACGGGGCACTCTCCTACCAGTAAAAAGAAATAGAATTTTTTCCCTTATTTATGACAGTAATTTCGAATGAAAAAGGCGTTTAAACAAGTTGAAACTTTTCATAAAATTTTACTGGTAGGAGAGTGCCCCGTTAGTAATCAGGCTCTGGCAATTTCAAGTCATGATAGTTGAGTAATTATGCTAAATTTCGACAATAAATCATAAAACAGAATTAATTGCCTTACTACGTTTAATTTTTCCTATACTTCGTATGTGTAAATGTATACTTAAAAAAGTTAAAATGCATTTACAAAAAATTCTATTTTAAAAATTCTTTTAATTAGGGGATTGAAAACTGCGATTTTACGAAATCTTGCATATATATTATGAAATAATAAACAAAAAATTAAAAAAGATCTGAAATATGCACAAGTAATCTGAATTTAATAAAAAAAATATTATGAATTTTAATTTATTCGCTTGAATACGGAAATTTATTATACAAAGCTTTATTTATTTCTAAATAAATATTTTACTCTTATACTTGCGATATTTCTAATTTCACAACTTCGTATCTAATAGATCCGTTTGTAAAAAAGAGATGTTATTCAGTATGTATAAAGATGTCCGTCCTTTCCAAATCGCACATCAATACCACTTCCTCCCTTTTAATTACCTGCTGTCGTAAATACTGATTTTTAAATTTTACACTATTTTAATTGTTGTAGTTCAGAAGAGAGACGAGAGAAAAAATTGTGTTTTTGGGTATATTCAGCGACAGTAAAAACACATATGAAAAAAAGAAGAAAGAAAAGAAAAGAAAGAAATGCATACACTGTCAGAATTTTTTTATACACTACTTTTTAGACAAATAATATCAGTGCTCCTAAAAAACAGGCTTTTTTGATTAGTTGCTCCCGAAAGTCTGAAAAATAGGATGGTAATGATCTGTTTATACCTTGCACGCGTTTTGGATGTATTAATACTTATTTTTTTAATCTTTACTTTCTTCTATATATATCAGAAGAAAGTATCGAGTTCATGAAAATTTTCCTATTCTGCTTTTCGACGGATTTACAAGTTTTATGGGTTACAGATTTCAAAAACATGTTTTTACGAAATGTCTACCTGTGAGTCTATGAGTCTGTATTTATCTCTGTCTTACTGTATGTGACATAAATTTTGTGGGCGTTCCCTCTCAAGAACTAATGCACGGGATTTTAAAAAACTTTAGATTCAGTTAGACTTTGACATAAACTGAATTTCATTAGTTTTTGGTGTATATCACCCAACAGGTGGCACTACCTTTTTCACGATTTCCGCAATCGCTATATCTCAAGAACTAATGGACTGGTTTTCATAAAACTTTAGATTTAGTTAGTCCTTGATATAAATGAGTTATCTTTAGTTTTTGGAGGAAACCACTCAAAAGGTGGCGCTTCTGAGTGGCATTATTCATGATTTTTCAACAGCTCTATTTCAGATTCTAATGCACGGATTTTCATCAAACTTCAAATTCAGTTAGTCCCTGATATAAGTTAGTATTCTTTAGTTTTTAGAGTAAATCTCTAAACAGGTGGCGCTTCCATTCAGTTTTTTTTTTACGATTTTTGCAATAATTGTATCTCAAATGATACACGAATTTTCAACAAATTTCAGATTCAATTAGAGGTTGAAACAAGTTGTTTCGGATTAGATTTTAGTTTAAAATACCTAACCGGTGTCTGTGCTATGTTTCATTTATCTGGGAGTAATATGGTGTATGAGATAGAAGAAAGTTTTGGGATTGCCACTTCCGACTAGTTATTTTAATGAAAAACCGAAAATTCAATAAATTAAAATTTCTAATTTCTAAAAACAAACAAATAAAATGCTTTCAAATTTAATAAAGATTTTTTTTTTCATTTAACCATATTGGCGATTTATTTTTTAAGTATTAAAAAATATATTCGCAGTTAAATTGTATTCTAGACGAGCACAATTAAAAATACATAATGTTTTAATCAAGTTAAAAAGAATCGATTTTACTCAAAAGAGCCAATATTTCTTCTATAATTTAATTTTAAATAAATCATTCATGTTTTACATTTAATAATCAAATTACGTCTTATTAAAATATGCCTAAAATGTAATGATTTTTATCCTCTATCTGGAGCACCTTTAAGTGTTAAAACACCAACCATTTCATAACGACGAAATGTTCCCGAAGATAAGTTTAAATTTCCAAACTTTCTAAGCAAGATATATTAAACCTTTCCTCACTAATTAGAAGAAAAACCGTATCTTCATTTTGAACTTGCCTTGTACCAAGTGATCGCAGGCCGATTCGTAACAGGCGGTTTCAGACTCGAAACCAAGTGGACCAACGGAAGAACGAGACGTAATTGAAAAAAAAAAAAAAAAAATCAGATTACAGAAATTTTCTGTAGAACGGTTAAAAAAAGAACGTGAACTTATTCTCGGATATATACCAGCAGCAGTACTGCCAGAAATATTCATGTGAATTGAAGAAAGGATTTCTGAGAGTGCACTGTTTTGTCTTTTCCTCCGTGCGATATAATTTTTAAGAATATCACATTTTGATTAATATTTGAGTATGTTTTAAATTACTGAATTTGAAAAACAAAATACATGTATAAATACACGACAATTAAGTAATCTAATAGAAAAATGTGTGCAGATTTCATGTTGCTTTGAAATATTTTGTTTATTACTATTAGTTCAAAAAATATTAAGGATTATATAAATTTTGAATTTAAATTAAAAAGATTTTTAGAATAGATTTTTTGTAAAACGCGTTGTAATTTCTTTTAGACACAAACAAGTTTCCACGAACTAAGTTTGAAGAAAATAAAAAATGGTGTAGTAGCCGATAAATAATATTGATGATAATAATATTTTTTTACTTTCTTCTATCTTCAACAGAAGAAAGTATTGTAATCGAAATTTTTTCGACTTCCGGTTTTCGACGGATTTACGCGTTTAAGGGGTCAGAGATTCCAAAAAACATGTTTTTACAAAATGTCTGTCTGTCCGTGTGTGTGTGTGTGTGTGTTTGTCTGTGTGTGTGTCCGTATGTCGCCATTCTACCATCAAAAAGTGCACGAAGTTATCCATAGAATTAAACCAAATTTTTTATGAATGTTTTTGGCTGTGGCAAGCAGGTCCTCCTTCAATTTTGAAATATTCCGCCGGAAGGGGGCGCTGCAACCGCGATGTTTGTGTCATTTTCAATATTGTACCGACCAAAAGTATATGAAGTTATGCATCGAATTGAACCAAATTTTTTGTGTAAGTGCATGGCTATCGCTAGTTGCTCCTCGCTGAATTTGAAAAAAATCTGCCGGAGCGGGGCGCTGCAATAGCGAATTTTATGCCATTTTCAATATTGCACCACCTAAAAGTGTATGAAGTTAGTTCTAGAACTGAACTATATTTTTTGTATATAATTATTTTTTGGTAAGGCAAGTAGGTACTCCCTGAATTTGAAAAAAAAATATGCCTATCATTCTATTGTCCACTGGCTCGTGCAGAAACGGAAATTCGTTTGTACTCCGATTAATTGACCGAAGCAAAAATTTAAGATAGAAATCAAAGTTGGTATGGTATTGAATTAATATTATTATGGCATTAAAATGAGTAACTATTTTTTTTTTAATATTAAGATGTGCGTATGAGATAGAAGAAAGTTTTAGGATTGGCACATCCAACAAGTTTTCAAAATTATGGGGAATTACCTAGAAAAACTTTGCGGTAAACCTTTGAGAACGGAACTTGTATATAATGGAATCCTGCTTAAAAAGTAAAATTTCTTGGACGGAAAAAAAGACGGTGTACACGTTGTGATAAAAATCTACAAAAATCTGAAAACAATCTTATAACATTTTCGAGTTAGGAGGTTTTTAAAACGATTTCTATACATGTTGTATTAACTATTATTCTCTTAAAGTTTCATATGATTTAGCGATCAGAGATTTTTTTTTAACTCAAGAAACAATTAAACGTGAAGAACTATTGATATTTTCTTTTCCTCTGATAATATAGTCCCAAGATCTGAAATAAAGGAGAAATGAAAACTTACACAACATTGTTGAGTATACGCAGGAAAGTTATTTCTCTCTGAATCCGATATAATCTTTTTCTTAGTCCTCGAGACAAACTTTTTATATGGGTTGATTTAGAATCATTTTTCTTGTATGAACTATTAATCTTGACGATCAATACTCCTGAGAAAAGACAGAGTATTTCTTTAACTTTTGTAGTGGCTGCGCAAAGACCACATTTTTTGTTTCAAATAAATTTAGAATATTACACAGAAATATATGAAACATCGGATATTTTATTTAGTTTGGATCAAATGTAATTATTGTTTCTTAATTTATTAAAGCTTATTTCGCATTAATTATTAATAAGCAGCAAGGTATAATCTTTGCACAATAAATTGACCTTGAATTAATCTATATTTACCATAATTTCCAGCGTATAATCCGCGGATAAAACAATCATTTTTCGACCCAGAAATTTTTTAAAAAGAAATGTAACTTGCTAGATCGCCGTAAATATTTGTCTTCAATCACTAAATAAAATTTCTGGGTCCAAAAAGAATTGTTTGATCCGTAGATTATACGCCGGGAATTACGGTAAGTGAAATTATTTTTTAAAGTGACATTCCCTATTATCAGGTAGCAGAATCTTGTTTTTAATTTTTAAATAATGCATTTCTTGCAGCATTTTTTTAATTAATTTTCTCTTCCCGCAGTATTTTTAATTCTTTAATATCGTGACTAGGAAATATCATCCCAATAAGTTCTACTACCCCTCCCCTCCCTTCCCGACAAAAAGAGTATTTAAATACAATTTTGCCTACCACTTCTTTTAAACCTTTATTTGTGATTATACATATACAATGTATCATTTTTGATTAATAATACATTCTTAATTTATTTATTTCTGTGTTTGGATCCTTTTTTTCCTTCCCCACACGAAGCTAACGTTGATTATGTGTTTGTTTCCAGATTGCATTTAAAGATCGTTTCTTATTCTAGTTAAACATTTCGATATTTTATGTCCGTTTTCCAGTATTTTTTATTCTAATAAATATAAAAAAATTCTCGTATTTTATTTTATTTTATTTTTTTATTTTACATTAGTTTTGTCAATAAATGAAAAATGACATGAAAAAATAATACCAAAATGCATCGTTAAAGCTAAATAACAAATCTGGTACTTCTATATATATATTTTTAAATATACGTAAAAACACTTTTTACCTCCCATACATAGTTTTAAATTTCTTTATTTTTTTTCATGTATTTAATAATTATATCTGCATAATATTATTTTAAAACTTAATAAAACGTAGTAAATCGCAAATTAGAAACTAGAACAAAAGACAATCACATCAACCTCAATTTGAAACCGGGCATTTCGCCGCTGAAAAATGGTTCTCTGAAACATTTTTACTACCAATGTAAAAGTAGATTGCGTGCGAGAGGTTTGAGAAACTGCTTGTGAAAGCATGAGTAATGTATCTAAAATGTAATTAATTGCATAATTAATTTTCACAGACTTGTTTCAGAATTGAAAGTAATAGGTCTTTATATTTGAAACAAAAAGCTTTATAACAAGATGAAAACATCAAATTTACTCAGATTCGAAAGTGTCATTTTTCTCAAGAAACATAAACTTTATTAACCGCTTTATTTAAATGCAAAATTTTAAACAGCTATGGTTTAATGGTTTCAGGATGTCAATATATCAACAGACTAATATTTATTCTGTAAAATAAATTGATTACTAAAGTTTGAACAAGCGAAAACGTATTTTTATTTCTTCTACACTCTATGACAACAGTTATTAATTATAGATATTCTTTTACACAAGATATTCTTTTTTTCAATTTTAATCAAAAAAGAACTGCCGATAAAAATAAAAATAAAAATATCCGTATTCCGTAAAAATACCCGTATAATTTCCCTCTTTTTCCAGATTTATCATCGACAATTGAAAAATATATTTACAAATATTATGAATACAGAAATTTTATTAAAAATTAGAGTAAAATATGGCTAAAACTAATTAAATTTCCAAATATTGAGTGTTATTATTAAATCACTGTATGCTTACAGGTAATTAGTATTCTTTTCAACCTTTCATTCATCCTTTCATCAACCTTTCATTATGTCCGGAAGAGTAGATGTGAAATACAATCACAGGGTGAGAGTTTAGTACAGTAAGTGTGTGTTATTCTTTTGATACATGATAATTACACGTTTTGGCTTATGTTTTTTCTCATTATGAGATGAATAATTTTATCTGCATAAATTTTTATATAAGAGGAAAGCTATATTTATATTTAAGAAAATAAAAAAAAAATTAAAAGTAATATATATATATATATATATATATATATATATATATATATATATGTATATATCTGAATTGTAGATTTTTTTAAGAAGTTAGATTTATTATTGTAAAAAATTTCAAATGATTCATACACTGTAAAAACCTCAGTAATCTTACATTTATTTTGGAAACTGGGATGTCTAGAGTTTTTTATGCAACTGCAAGATAGGGGTGAATCAGAACAAATGCTATAATCTTTATTTATTCCGATTCAAACTTTAATAGGATTACTAAAAACAGGTAATATTGATAAGGGAGGAATAGGAACACGTAAGTCACTGTGAATGCAAGCCTTTATTTTATATACAAGTAAAGATATGCCTTTTTAAAAATTAGAAAACAAATTTTAGATCAAGAAAAATTAAAATTTATTTTAAGAAATTATATTTGAATTGCAGAAGTAGAATTTAATACAAATTTAGCCCTGTTCTGTGTTATCCTTCACTAGTAGTCATTTGGTAAGTGAATCTATTGAGTATCCCAATCACTGTATGTATTAATAAGATCTACTAATACGCCCTTATCCCCCAGCCCTTAGTACTGTTTGCATCCCTCTCTTTTTAATTGGTTTTTCATTTTGAGATGTTTTTGTATTGTGGTGGATGTCAAAGAATAATTCTGTGCAGTTTTTCTAAATAATTTGCTGTTTTTAAATTCTTTTATTGCGTGTTCCATGTCTGTTGGATTAGTCGTTGACTTTTTTGTTTAACCAAGTAATTTCTTGACACCTTTAAACTCTTCAAGTAATTAGAACGAACAAAATATTGTTACAACACACATTCATACATATGTTTTCATATATTACATGAAACTATTACTGCATAGAAAAATAAACATGAGAGAAAACGTGTTCCGATTCACCCCGTAAATCTTAAACCTCTGATGTTACAAGCCATTTTTAACTTTTTAATTATGTAATTTAGAAACAAGTAGAATTAAATACAGAATGTCGTTTACAAGCCTATCATTAATTAAAAATCCCCTCTCTTAGGTTTAGAACACGAAAAATACTGTAGTTACATACAAAGTTTTGAAGACGTTGAAAAAATGAGGTTTCTGAGGATCCTCTTGGAGTTTTTTTATATACACCAGTAGTTGTGCAAACATGTCAAAACTGAATTTCCCAACTCTTAATGTTATAACCTTCTTATAAAAAAATTGTCAACTAAAAATATCATCATATATATTTATTATGAATTTATTTGTATGACCAGGAAGTTTCGTTCCTATTCACCCCGCTGTTCCTATTCACCCCATTTTACGGTACTCTATTTGCTATTGTGTTTTTATGTTCTACGAAAATTTACATCTATTAGACCTCAATTTCCCTACTGTTGTCCATCAAGAGTGCCTCTAATCTATTTCCTCCAAAATTTTATTCCTTTCTCAAAAAAATCTCAAAATATCATGAGGCTATTTTCATATGAAATATGATTATGTCTCGTACACAGTAAAAGACAAATACTTTCTTTAAATGAACCAATAAATATAATTTTTACGTTTTTAGTTTCAGTATTTTTTTCACATATAAGTATCATTATCATTAAATACACAATACGCATATAGTTTTGTTGGAAAGGCAATACAGCAAATTGTTTCAAATTGAGGAATTTTTGAATTCCTCTCCATCTCTCAAACATATATATATATATGTCATTTTATATTAAGATAATGAGTTTAGATCAGCATACCATACTTGCCAACCTCCGGCTTTTTGTAAATCAAGTAAACGTAATTTGAACCAGAAAAATGTTTTACCTGAATCTATCTTGCATTAAATATTGTTCTAACTTGCAATCTACTGGATATCGTTGACTAAATAAATTTCTGGTTTAAAGTATGTTTCTTTAATTTATAAAAAGCCGGAGGCTGGCATGTACGGCATACTCAAATTGAATATTTTGTTTTACATCTTATAGGGTAAAATTTCTTATAGGAACTCCTTATCCATCTTATACGAATAATATTTTTCCTGTTGATTTATTTGATTTTTTATTTATTTATATTTTTATTTTTCACTTTTTATTTTTCTTTCCATTTTAGTAATTCTGTTGTGTCTTGTCTTTTATGATTTTTCTTCATTTAATTTAGTATTATGTATATTGGTATCCCCAAATTCGTATTATTTTGCTTTTTCATGGCTAATACGGAGATGAAACCATACACTTTATTTGTATTTCCAAAGAATTTGAAGCTTGAGTACTGCTTTGGTACTGCAAAGTCCATTTATATTCATTTTTTCCCTGTTTCCATGGGATAATTTTCTATTAAATTCAAGGGTTCATATATTGTAACACAGGTATTGGTTATATATACATATATATAAACATGTAACTACTTGCCTGGTTACAGATAAAATTTTAGCAAGATGTGTGTAAATTTAGTAGTTTTTTTCGTAAAGCTCTAGATTTCTGTAGCTTTACAAACATTAGTTTTGGATATTGGCATTTTTTTGTACAGTGTATAGATAAAATTTTAGTAAGATAAAAAAAATATTAAGACAAAAATTTCTGTTTTAAAAAACCGGCGAAAAAAGATTAAAAATTCTGTAGAAAACATGAAAAAATAGACATTATTTGAAAGTTTTTTTTCAAAAATATTGATGTGTTAACCTTCCTACCCTGTTTAAATTTTACTCAAACTTGATTAAAATATTTCACACCAGAATTTTTATTTTAATCCATTTAACAAACTTATTTAACTTAAATCTTTGTGTTACTTATTTAATTTACTTTATTACAAATTTTCTGATTTGAATCGAATGAAACGGATTATAGGACTGGGTCGATTAGACCCATTCAGGGTAGGAAGGTTAAGGGGTTAATAACAAACATTCCATAATTAAATAAAGCGAAATTTATGATCGAAATTTTCTGGTGTAAATTCAGATTCTCTGAACTACGGAATTTCTAAAACGTATTCAACCTTGGGAATGAAAGGGTTAAATAAAGGAAAATTTTCTGTTCGATTGAAGTGATAAGAATAATACCTAAAATTTGTCATTTCTGTTTTATTTTTATTAAATGACTCTAATATAATCAAACCAAAATAGAATTAGTTTGCTTTGACTTTTGATGTAAATGAGACTTTTAAAATAACAGCAAATTAAGTGTTAACATGTGGACACTGCTTACATTTTCAACCAGGAACTTTAATTAGGGCATTCATCCCCCTCAATCTCAGTTGCAAGAAACAATGTTAGGTGGTGTAAAAAAAGGAGAAAACCCCTACTAAGTCTTCAACAAGTTATTATAGAAAAAAGTTACCGGTATCAAATGAATGGATGCAAAGTCGAATTTAAAATGATATAAATTTGGATTAGAAGGCCATCTACTTATCAAAACAAACTTTGTATTTTCTTTTTCAGTAGCAATACCCAAGTTTGACACCATAAATACATTCTTCACCTCTCAATTAGTCTAAATCTAAAATTTCATGAAATTCGTTTCAGTGAATTCATTGTATTTATGTTTGGGATTTTCTTTATTATAAACATGCAAAACATTACGACATTAGCCTTATATTTTCACAAAATATTAATAAAAAATATGATAATGTAGTTTAACACCAGAAGGTCAAAATTCTGAATGTTTATAATTAAAAAACGTATCATCCAAATGTCTTGAAATTTCGTTTCTAGGCATAGTTTGAACCGAGAATTTGAAATAAGTTGTCAAAATTGGGTGTTACCTTTGAAATAATCAAATTTTGACATGGTTTTGATTTGTAGATGATCCCCGAAGCTAATTTTGTATACATACTTTAAAAGTAGCCTTTATTTCCAATCATTTGATGCTAGTAACTCGCTTCTATTATAATTAATTGCATAGATGGTAGGGGTGTTTTATTTTTTTTCTACGATTGTACATTATTCAGTTTGGATCAAGACGTCTTAAAAAATAAGATAAGAAGAAAGAATCGTTCGTTGTTGTTCGTTAATATTTTCATTTTCTCGAATAATATTCATAAGTAATAAAAATTGTAAATTTAGTGAGCATTGTTGAACATATCCTTCGAATATATATCTCTACCAATATCCGATATAATCTTTTTTCGAGACGTGAAAACTTCTTTATAGGAGCAGATTTAGAATCATTTTTCTTGTATGAACTATTAATCTTGATGCTCAGTACTCTTGAGAAAAGACAGAGTATTTCTTTAGCAATTGTTTTTGTTGCACACAGTCAAAATATTTTGAAGTATAATAAAGGTTTTAATATAAAAATTGCAAGCAATAGATGAAATAACACAACTATTTTCTTACAAATGGAAGGAGCAGATATTAATTACAGAATTGCATCGCAATAAGATGGATTTTCATTAAAAGTTATTCATAACTTTATTGGATGATTTAAAAAAAATGAATTTCTACATTAGGTTTTTATGTCAGATGCTTATTTTTAAAAAAAATGTAATATTATTTTTCTACACATTTATTTAAAAACGTTTCTAAAATCTTTTACTTAAACTAGATTTTCTATATTTAAATATAATATTTGTAAGATTGTTTTAAAAATTACTGTGCCTTATTTGCCATGATTTGGTATTTGTTAGCATGAACTTTTTGTAGCGTTTGGGAAAATTGTTCGGTGTTTTTGAAGAAAGAGAAATATTTTATTCTACGCATGGATTACGGAAGTCTTTCCAAGTTTTACGTTGAAACAGTATAGGGGAAAGTCGGATAAAACCGGGACCCAATAGTTTTTCTTTTTATTATTGTGCACTATGTGAACAAAACGGTCAAAATTTGTATTAAAACGATAAATTGATTCCTTACGAAGAAGAAAAGTATTCATTCAGTCGCGAAAAATAGCAATTGAGATCATAACAACACTTTTTTTAAAAGTGTGCAACGTCCCGGTTTTGTCCGTCCTGGTCGGACATAACCGGGATTTTTGAAAAATAATTAAAAGCACATTGTAACTTTGCAATAATACCATTTATTAAAGAAAAAATTGCAGAAATTGTCATATTATACTTATAGAATGTGTATCTACATTAAATCTACGTTCTGTTTTAAGAATTAAAAATGTTAGGCATAAAAATCACAAATGAAAATTTGATCTTGTTCATTTGCATAGCTGCATTTTTCATGTGACCACTTTTTGCAGTGAATTCATGGTATCCAACTTTCCTTAGGTTTGGCTTGTTCATATAAGCCGTTGCAAAAGATGCATGTATCACTTTTATCTTTCTCCTTGTTTGATGTCAAGTTTTTTTTTTCTCAAGCCATTTTTTTAATTCAGATGTTTTACAATTTTTTCTATCATCTTGAAAACACTTTCTTCATAGCTAAGTTCTTCTTGTCTTTCTTATTTTATCCTTTCTTTTTCTCCTCGTTCGAGTTCGAGTTCTGATTTGTAGGGGGTTGAAGTAAGAACAGCTGTTTTCCCTCGCGACTTGTTAGAATTCCCGATGGTCCTAGGATTCATTTGTATTAGAATAGGTTTTATATCCTGTGATTAGAAAGCAAAGGGATGCCTGATATCTCTGCCCAGACCTTGAGAAGACGTAAAAGGTTGCACAACAACAAGAAAGTCCACATCGTCGTCTTCTACAGGAACTGCAGCCTTCAAAGTCGGCGTTGGTTGCTTTCCTACAGACCCATTGTGTTTTTGAAACTGAGGCTAATAGTTTTCAACAGGCAGGTCTATATCAAGATCTTGTTTTTGGTCAGACAATTTTTGAGATTCAGCCAAAGGATTATTTTCCATTTCCATGGGCCTCTCAGTTAATGAAAATCGATTATTTTCTCGATGATTCCTCAATTCTATGATTTTCTGTGGTTTTTTTTCCAACTTAATTTAGAATATAAAAAACTAAAAACAGTTTTACATGTAGCAACATAATTTAAATAATAATTTTTCTTATTTTAAACAAGCTAATTTTATTTCAATCACGCAAATAAATGAGCTGTTCGAAATAGAAAACTTCCCTGTTATGTCCGACCACCTGCATCCCGGTTTTGTCCAACCATGCCATTTTGAAGAAATGTCACTCTAGCATTGTTCAGGCAACTCATAGACACCAATACAAAACGTTAAAATAATAAGTAAATAATAGGCTACCATACGTTATACTGAACTAAATTAAATCTTTAGGTATTTAGGATTTGAAACGTGACATTGAAGACGTCGAATTTTCAACTTTTTCACGCGAAACTTTAAAAAAATCATTACTGCAAAATGAATTGGTTTACACAACTTCTGCTTACTGGGAGCAGGCATGCCGCTTGCCTAGAAGTTATACTAGAAGTTTCCTCTTGAAACTTCCACAAATAAAGATATAAAGCCTGGTTCTCTGTTTTATCCACCTACCCGGCTTTATCCAATTTTCCCCTACCATTTTATTTTTAATCTACAATGTCCGGTCGTCAGTTTTCAGTCAGTTAAGTTTCATCTCATTTATACATCAAAATTTGTATGGAATTGCAAAATATTGGCTGCAACAAAGATTTTCCAGATATATTAGCTCTCGTGCTGCATAATACTGAGTTTTCCATATTTAATATTAGCCAAATACATCTAGTATACATACTTGCCAACCTCCGGCTTTTTGTAAATCAAGTAAACGTAATTTGAACCAGAAAAATGTTTTACTTGAATGTATCTTGTATTAAATATTGTTCTAACTTGCAATCTACAGGATATCGTTGACTAAATAAATTTCTGGTTTAATGTATGTTTCTTTAATTTATAAAAAGCCGGAGGTTGGCATGTATGAGCATATGAATATCTCAATAAGAAAATAAATCGACATTTTTGAGTTTGAAAAACGCCATTACTGTGTATTCTAATACACTTTAAACTTAAAATACTAGCAGTCTTATTACTGTGATTTTATTTTTTAATGCCATTTCAAAAGCGAAAAACCTAACAATTCAGAGGTTGTGGGGAGCTTTATCCGGCAGAGGATATTGGATCCTAGCATATTAAAAGCACAAAGTGGAGTTTTAATGTAAATAGACGTTACAAATTAGCGATTTGTGTTATAAATTTAAGATTTAAAAAAATGTCACATATTTACAAATTTGAATGGAAGTATAGAAATTTTTATGAATCTGAAAATTTCGGAAAAAACGCCTTGTCTCAAAGCCCTTGCGTACAAATTACATTTCGCACTGCTACGCACCCGGCCTGTTCATATCAATGAAATAAATAATAATAAAAGAACTCAGTTATTTAGAATATTGGAGTCTTTTTCAGGAAATATTGCATGTTTTTCGCTGGAAAATTGCTGAATTTTTCAATTTGTAAATTGAAGTGGGTTTCTTGGCGTTAGAAAAGAATATACCGTAATTTCGGGTGTATAAGCCGCAGATCAAACAATTCTTTTTCGACCCAGAATTTTTAAAGAAACAAATATAACTACGTAGAACGCCGTAAATATTTGTCTTCAATCACTAAATAAGATTTCTGGGTCAAAAAAAATTGTTTGATCCACGGCTTATACACCCGAAATTACGGTAGTCGATATTGAACCAGAATGAGTATTGGGATCGAATACATTCACACATTGAGAACTCCGAAAATTGTCATGCTAATGACAGCTTTTTGGATACTGGCTATACATCTCAATTTCTGATCAAATTCTGCCGAGTAAAATTCACAATATGGTTTTATGCTTTAAAGAGCCCCGGAATTACACATTCCAGCAAGTACACATAGAACGACACATCTAAAACGCGTTAGGTTTCACAAGCACTGGAATGTAGATTAACCCATTCGTGCCCAGCAGGGCTCGAAAAATCTACATGCCCGACATCAGTGTTGTTAGACGGCGACTTTTTAAATGTTTGATTGGCACCACTTTTATTAAAGGATAAAATTCCTCTTGATTAATATGTCATTAAACGAAACGTAATTTTACCAATCCAAAGAAGTGGTGCCAATCCGAATTTTTAAAAAGTCGCCGTCTAACAACACTGATGTCGGGCATGTAGATTTTTCGAGCCCTGGTGCCCAGCATCTTTTGTGTAAATTTTATTTGATTGGCACCACTATTTTTAGAAGATTTAAGTTTAGTTCATTAATCACGAAAATGCATCATTTAAATAAAATAATTATTGATTTTCTTTTTTGCCGGTGTCAAAAACAGTAATGAATGCACCTGTTGAAGTGTCTCTAAAAAGGGACGCTAGGCAATAATGGGTTAAGTTTCTCACATGCCTTATATTTTTAAGGACTCTAGTACCAGTCTTAATGATAAAAACAATTTACATTTAAGAAAAATAATTTTCAACTACAACCTTCATTCTCAAATTTCACAATATTTTTCTGAAGTGAAATACTTTGAAATAACTGTTAAATTTTTTTGCTAAAAATGTGCGAACCCTGTAGATGATGGGAAACAACTCATCTGAGTTGACAAGCATTGTGTTTGTCTCTACAGGAATAATTCCAGATATAGAGCGAATAGCAAGTCCAATTCAGTTTTACATGAGCCCATGTTTTAAGTGTTCATTGGCGTAACCAGGGTGGGTGCCCAAGTGCTCTGAATACTTGTAATTTTTTAAAGATCTGTTCACCTTATCTAGCACAAAAATTTCTGCTATTAATCAAGGAGAAGAAAACCTTGCAAAATTACTGATTTAGGGCAATCGCCCTGGTCATGCCACTGATATTGCACAAATATATGGTGGGAGTATGATGCTTCAACTGCTCTGTATTGACTCCATCTCCGAAGTTAATATGGGATTAAATCAGAACTACTAAATCCAAACTTTGTCTGATCAGGAATCATCAGTTTCTTACCGTATTCTGAGAATCCACTTACGTGTGTAAGCCATACTCTCTAGAACCACAACTGTTACGTGAAGCGAATCAAATTTGCTGCTTACTAGCTTGACAAGCATTCCACGGGTCTCTGTTATATTGGGCACAAATGTCCTCCGATTTTAATCCAAAATAAAATCTATTGGAATATCTAGAATAGCAAGTAAATCATGTCGATAGACATCCTCGTAATCTCAAAAATCTAGAGGAAGATCTGATCACCGAAGGACTTTAAATTAAGGTAAACAATATCCATAGGCTCATTAATTGAATGCCACGTAGCATTTCAATTTATATTTGAGAAAAAGCTGAGCCAATAACATATTAGTTTATAGTGATAGCATGGGTTTAATTCTTTGTCTGGTGTGTGTATTTTGAGTAAGTAGTTAAAAATATTACACATCATGAGACTGAGTACTGCTATATAAATTAAAATTTCGAAATTTTTTGTACATTTAATTAAATTTTTACATTGCTACATATTTAAATTTTAACACTTGTTTAATATTACTATTTTTAATAGTAACCTTAGCATTATTTAATCACTAAAATGTGCAATTAAATATGATGAAAGTATTTAATATAAAGTACTGGCATACCGGTGGTGTACAGTAGGAAAATGTCCGCAAAACTTTAAACATGTAGTGATGTAAAAGCTGAAATAGATGCTTACTGATAATTAAAGGTTGTTGAATTGTATTACTAATTTATACTATGTGTTGCAACATCAGCCTATCTTTTTGTAAAACAATATTACAAATTCTTTATTTTATAGAGTAAAAAGTTTGAGTAGTCCAAGAAACGTACACCTCAGTGAGAGAAGCATGTTTAAATTATTTTGTTCTTGGATATCTTTAAATCACCAGGGAAAAATAAAGAGGAGGGTCTTCGTAAATCACAATTTGAAAAAACTTACAGTTTGAAAACCACCGAGGCAAATTGATTCTTTTACCTACAAATTACCTTTTCTTTAAAGTTCAGATTGACTCTTTAAAAATACTTCATAGCCTTAAAAAAAGTGAATTAACCATGAACTCCAATGATCACTCAACCCAGTAAACCACTAGTGCAAAACCTAAGGAATAAAGTAAGACAATTAGATAGTAATGAAGCCTTTTAAAAATGTTACAAGTCTTCAGCATCACTTAATTTTGGTTAAAAATCCGGAACTAACAAGTTTCTTTAATACAAAATTTTAGTAGCAGGAATATTTTTGACATTTTATTTCATTTTAAGGATGCTTAGTACTGAACAGAAAAGTTTAATAAAAAGAAAGTAAGAAATTATATTTTTTAATTAAAAACAGTTTTTTCAATACATGTTTGATGACTTTTGTTTCAGATTACTTTATTGTTGCATTAGAATTTTCAAACACCCAAGTTATGGGAAAAAAGTATTTAAATCTTTTAAAAGTAGAAATTAATGTCTTACTGCTGTATTTTTATTTAATGCCATACATAAATATCTTGATTAAAGCTAGTTTATATTTTAAGTGGGATCATTTTAATTTTCCCATGAATATTCAACACTTTGAAAATCTAATGCTTTGTAATTAAAAACATTCATCAAATATAGACTTCAGACTTACTCCCAACGCATGAGTGGAAAATAAATGAAATACAATTGCATTAGTCGAAGCACATTTAAATTCTACTCTTGAATCGCTATTGTCATCTTTCTTGGAACTGAGTGGGATGGGTAAATTAATAATGATTCTTGGTTTTATGAAAGATAATTATCAATGAAAGCTTTATTCAGATGTTAATTATCATCATTCTAGTGCATGGTTTCATATAACAGTATGTTATTTCTAATATACTCTTGAAAATTAATGGAGATTATTATTATTTTTATGACTAATGTCATTTTTATAACCGATGACAAATTACTTTTCTAAGTCAGATGTTGTCAAAAGTTAGGATGACTTACTCTTGTAAATTTGAGTGCCTTGCATGTTACTGTGACATGTGACTACAGTAAAATTGTTACTGTGGTTAAGTAAAATTTTCAATAGATTTTATGGAAATATTATCGGTACCATATCTAACTATCCAATATGGAAACAGAATTGCCAGTGGGGTACTTTTTTTACTCAGATTTCTTTGATTTGCATCACGTTTCTGAAATGGTAAATTTCCCCTTGTTATTACCCTAATGAATATGTCATTAACCACTTAACTGATTTGCCCGTACGTCGTACGGGCAAGAAGTGTTTGCTCGATTCATCACTTAAATCTTTTACATACCACTAATTGTTTTAAATGCAATTCCATACTATTTAATGGCATGAAATATTTAGACTAAATATTGCGAAAATTTTAACTTAGAAAAAGTGTTGTGAACACATATTTTCAATATACTGAACGTGGAAATAATGAATCAGATAAATGGTTAAATAAGGTTATATCAGGTAAGCTTAGCTATTTCAAAAAGGGCTGCCAATCAAGAAATCTGAATTAAAAAATTTAGCCCACCTGCCACACTGTTCACTTGTAGGATTGTGTGACATCGTACCGAGTATATTTTGGCTAAGCATTTCAAAGTAACGTATTAGAATCTTTTAAAAGTAGAAATTAAATACATATTATTGAAGTTGTTATTTAAAACCCTACATAAAATAATTGATTAAATCTTTATTTTTCTTTATTTATTATTATTTTTTTAGATTTATCACATTAAATCCGTATTCAGTACTTTGAAAACCCAATGTTCTCTCTAATTAAGAAAATTCATCCATTACAAACTTTCCCCCATTGCATGAGAGAAAAAATAAATGAAACACAATTAAAGGAGTCGCTCGAATTTAAATTCCAATCGCGGATTGTTCAGCTATTGACTTTTTTCCTGAAACTGAGTGATATGAGTACATTAATAACAATTCTTAGTTTTATGAAAGATAATTGACAATGAATGCTTTTATTCACATATTAATTGTCATAATTCAACAGCATGATTTCGTATTACCGTATAATTAGACAAGACGATTGTTATTATTATGACTGATTTCATTTATACGAAGAATGATAAATTATTCGTCCTTGCCAAATGCTGTCTGTAGTTCTGATAATTTAATGCTTTACATTTTTCTGTCTTGAATGTAACGGTGATGAATAAAGAGAATAAATATTTTCGGGCATATTTTATAGCCAATCAGGTGAATTTTACTATTTCAAATAGTGCTGCCAATCAAGAAATCTAAATTTTAAAAAAGTAGACCACTATCAAGACTGTTTTTCTAATGGATAGTTTGACATGGTTTTGACGATGTTATGGCTAAGCATAAAAAAATAACGTTTTAAAATCTTTTAAAAGTAGAAATTAAATACTTATTATTGACAGCCCTAGATAAAATAATTGATTTAATCTTTTTTTTTTTTTTTTTGAAGATATATCACTTTAAAGTCCAATGAATATTCAACACATTGAATACTCAATGTTTTCTCTATTTAAGAAAATTCAGCGTTTACAAACTTTCTTCCATCGCATGAAGGAAAAAATAAATGAAACACAATTACAGGAGTCGACTTACATTTAAATTCTACTCGCGGATTGTTCAGCTAATGTCTTCTTTCCTGAAACTGAGTGAAATGGGTAGATTAATAGCAATTCTTAGTTTTATAAAAGATAAATGCCAATGAATGCTTTTATTTACATATTAATTATATCCTCGTTAAATTGCATGGTTTCGTGTTTTGCTACATTATTTCTTATATATTCTCAATAATTTGACAAGACGATTTTTATTCTTAGGACTGATTTTATTTATATGAATAATGATAAATTATTCTTCCTTGTCAAATGATGGTCTGTGGTTCTGATGATTTAATGTTATACATTTTTCAGTCTTGAACGTAACGGTTATATAAAAACAGAATAAAAATTTTCAGCCTTATTTTATGGCTAATCAGGGGAATTTTATTATTTCAAAAAAAGTGCTGCCAATCAAAAACAGGGTTCGTACGCATCAGGGGATTCCTGGGATTTTAGGTGCCTTTGCACCAAAAAATTAATAAAGTACTGATTTCTATATCTAAAAGTAAAAATTTTCCCATTAAATAAGGCAAACATTACTTTACATACATTCTGGTAAATATCCTTGAAGCGCACGAACCCTGAAAAAATCTGAATTTTCAAAAAGTAGCCCTCTTGCAACGCTGTTTTTATACTGGATAGTTTGACATGGTTTCCACAATATTATGGCTAAGCATAAATAAATAACGTTTTAAAATCCATTAAAAGTAGAAATTAAATGCTTGTTATTGAAGTATTATATTTATTATTTTTGTATTGAAGTATTATATTTATTTAAAGTCCTGCTTGCAAATAATTGATTTAATCTTTTTTTTTTCCTTGAAGATTTATCACTTTAAATTCCTATGAATATTGAATACTGGAATACTACCTACTTGAATACTGGAACCTACTTGAATACTGGAGGGTCAATCCATTTCAAGTGGTCCAGCAGTGGTCGCTCGACTATTTTTAAAAAATCTGAAATTTTTTGTACAACAACCCTAACATGATGGAAGTTCAAAATGACCGTTATTTTAATTTTCCTATTTTTTGTTTGTGCATGGCGGCCATCTCTGTTTCATCGTGTGCAGCAATTTTCTCAGATACTAGGATACAAAAATTGTGAATATCTCGTCTTATATTTTCCCAATTGAAATGGGGTTTGCAACACTTTGTTCAGAATAAAATAGGCTAAATGTACGGTCGTAGAATAATTTTGAAAAATAAATTTTTACAGGTGAAATTTTAGCACAAAATTTAAGATTTTTTCCAAAATTTTACCGTTTGCAAGAGGAAATTTTTCATGCAAGGGAAACTGTCAACCTTACACAATTTTTTCTACAAATAGGTCAAAAGTGCGTGTACTCATACGCCAAGTTCCAGATCTGGGAGTTAATTTCTCATTGCGAAAAAAATTCCGAAAATCTTCAAAAATTTCAAAAATCGCACTTTTTAGGCTTCGATATCTCTTGTGGGGCACGAGATAAAAATCTGAAATTCTGGCCTTTGATAGTATTGTGTAGTACTGTTATGTACAAAAAATTTCAAGAAGGAGATTTGACTACAAGCTAAGATATGATATGGATAATTTGTGAAAACAATATTGCCGAACTATTGTAACCTACTATGTAATTGTTCGTACCTCCAAAAATTTAAATTAATTATTTATGGTACAAAGTTAAATGTTAATTACAAATATCTTCTTCAAATGCTTCTGTGTAATTTAAACAATTCAGAATGTATGCTAAGCCAATACACTAATTGTCCAAATGAACAAACCTATGCTATTGCAATAATTTTACTCTTAACACATTTCAGGAAAAGTAAATTACAGACAATGGGTTGCAACTGATCGAGTTCACATGGTTTCAATTATTAAACCTAGAGAATTTCATTCAAGTTAACAATGGATGACAAGAATTGGGTAGCTGCAAATAAAATTTTGAGAAAGAACAGCCTAATGGTCTGACAATAGTAACTGGTCGAACTCATAACATCTCTTGTAAATAGTGTTAAGCTCTTTGTCGAGCATATATAGTATGTTTGTAAATTAAATGTTTATTATTTAACTGTTTTCAACAAACGATATTTTCTGTGTAAATATTGTAATAAAAGAGACTAATCTCATTTCTCTTAACCCTTTCCGGCGCAGACAAATTCTGTTCGTAAAATGAGAAATTGTTGACTGACACCGGAATTTACAAGACTTTTTTAGAAATTAAGAATTCCCTGATTTAAGCTGTCATTGTAAAAGTGAAATTTTACTAAAATATTATTGATGCCGTTTGTAAGTTTGGAATTAAAATTAGGTGTTGCCGGAGTGGTAACACTGCGCCGGAAAGAGTTAATGTACTCGTAATAGCATTTTTTAACATTTTTTTAATCACCGTATCTCAGCTTATAGTCAAATCTCCTTCTTGAATTTTTTTGTACATAACACTACTACACAATACTATCAAAGGCCAGAATTTCAGATTTTTATCTCGTGCTACACCAGAGATATCAAAGCATAAAATATGCGACTTTTGAAATTTTCGACGACTTTCGGAATTTTTTTCGCAAAGAGAAATCAGCTCCCATATCTGGGACTTGGTGTATGAGTACACGCACTTTTGACCTATTTGTAGAAAAAATTGTGTACGGTTGACAGTCTTGTTGAACAATTACGTAGTAGGTTACAATAGTTTGGCAGTACTGTTTTCACATATTGTCCGTGTCATATCTCAGCTTGTAATCAAATCTCCTTCTTGAAATTTTTTGTCCATAACACTACTACACAATACTATCAAAGGCCAGAATTACAGATTTTTATCTCGTGTCCCACCAGAGATATCAAAGCCTAAAAAGTGCGATTTTTGAAATTTTTGACGAATTTCGGAATTTTTTTCGCAAAGAGAAATCAACTCCCAGATCTGAGACTTGGTGTGTGAATACCCACACTTTCGACCTATTTGTACAAAAAATTGTGTAAGGATGACAATTTTCCTTACATGAAAAATTTCCTCTTGCAAACGGATAGATTCTGGAAAAAATCTTAAATTTTGTGCTAAAATTTCACCTGTAAAAATTTATTTTTCAAAATTATTCCACGACCGTACATTTAGCCTATTTTATTTTGAACAAAATGCTGCAAACCCCATTTCAATTGGGAAAATAAAAGACGAGATATTTACAATTTTGTGTATCTTAGTATCTGAGAAAATTGCTGCACACGATGAAACAAAGATGGCCGCCATGCACAAACAAAAATTAGTAAAATTAAAATAACGGTCATTTTGAACTTCCGTCAAGTTAGGGTTGTTGTACAAAAAAAATCAGATTATTTAAAAATGGTCGAGTGAACATTTTTATATTTTCTGGACCACTTGAAATGGATTGACCCTGGACGTTTTCTCTAATTAACCCCTTGAGCTCTGATGGTAGAATTTTCTACCACATTATTTTAATTCCGAAATGTCACATTGGCACCAGAATATTCAACCAAATTTATTTGAAAAAAGTTTAATGCATTTATTTTTCCGTATTTATTCTTAACAGGTTTATTTCTGTAAAAAATACTGGTGCCAATGTGACATTTGGAATTTTGAAGAAATTTACACCCCAGAGCTGAAAGGGTTACCACTAGAAAGACGCCAAGGGGTCATTTTGGGCCGTACCGATTGCATCTGTTTTTATTCGAACCAGAAATCTCTCTATAAAATAAATTTAAAAGATACAACGGAAAATAGGTTAAATTAAATAAGATAAACACTTTTAAATAAAAATTTTGGTGTTAAATATTTTTCATAACTTACATTCTTAACTTATTAGGTGAGTAAAAATCCTCGTCTTTCTAGTGTTATGAAAATTCATCGTTTACAAACTTTCTCCCATCGCATGAATATAAAATAATTGAAACACAATTATACGAGTCGACTCACATTTAAATTCGACTCGCGGATTGTTCAGCTGTTGTGCTCTTTCCTGAAACTTAGTGAAATGAGTAGATTAATAACAATTCTTAGATAATTTCCAATGAATGTTTTTATTCATATATTAACTATACCATCATTCAACTGCATGGTTTCATGTTACACTACATTATTTCCTATATACTCTCAATAATTAGACAATATTTTTCCTATGACTGATTATATTTATAAGAAGAATGATAAATTATACTTCCTTGCCGAATGCTGTCTGTAATTCTGATGATTTAATGTTATACATTTTCTGTCTTAAATGTAACGGTGATGTAAAAACATAATAAAAATTTTTAGCCTTATTTTTTGGCTAATCAGGTAAATTTTACTATTTCAATAAAGAATACTGCCCAGTTAAACTGAAGGCATTGAGCTCACAGGCTTCAAATACTAATTGCACATTAAAGCTTTATATTTTCAAGGGTTAATTCCGTTCGAAAAAAAAATTAAGAAGGGGAAACAGCTCTCCCCTTTTCTCTTTTTTTATACTTAATCATTGAACATCCTATACTATCAAAGACATGCTTTATCATATAAAAAATCTATATCCAAAATTCAGAGCAAATTAGATAATTCTTAATAAAAACCCATTTAGCATTTATATAATTTAAAAAGAGTTATCCCCCTCTTTTATACTTAACCATTAAACTTCCAAAACTATTCAGAGATTTGAACGAAATCTGAAAATTCTGCTTGAAAAACCCATTTATATAAATTAAGGGGGGGACATTAGAACCCCTGTTCCCCTTATTTATACTTATTCAATGAACACCTAATAACAGTCACGGAATCGCCTCATCAGAATGATCCTAATCTAAATTTTGAACGAAAACTTAATTCTGCATGAAAATCCCATTTATATCAACTAACGGGGGGGGGGGCATTAGAACCCCTGTTCCCCCTATTTATACTTATTCAATGAACACCTAATAACAGTCACGGAATCGCCTCATCAGAATGATCCTAATCTAAATTTTGAACGAAAACTTAATTCTGCATTAAAATCCGATTTTTATCAACTAACGGGGGGGGGCATTAGAACCCCTGTTCCCCCTATTTATACTTATTCAATGAACACCTAATAACAGTCACGGAATCGCCTCATCAGAATGATCCTAATCTAAATTTTGAAAACTTAATTCTGCATGAAAATCCCATTTATATCAACTAACGGGGGGGGGGCATTAGAACCCCTGTTCCCCCTATTTATACTTAATTAATGAACACCTAATAACAGTCACGGAATCGCCTCATCAGAATGATCCTAATCTAAATTTTGAAAACTTAATTCTGCATGAAAATCCCATTTATATCAACTAACGGGGGGGGGGGGGCATTAGAACCCCTGTTCCCCCTATTTATACTTAATTAATGAACACCTAATAACAGTCAAGGAATCGCCTCATCAGAATGATCCTAATCTAAATTTTGAAAACTTAATTCTGCATGAAAATCCCATCTATATCAACTAACGGGGGGGCATGAGCCCCCCATTCCCCCTCTTATACATATCGAATGAACTCCAAAAACTAATCAGGGAAGCGCCTTGTCAGGATATACCTACATACAAAATTTCAAGTGGATCGGATATTTTTATCATGAGTTATCGCGTTACGTACATACATACAGAACGGACGGGCACATAAGCTCTCAGGCTATGATAGCCTGTGAGCTAAAAAAGCGCTGCCAATCAAGAAATCGAAATTTTAAAAATGGAGCTCACTGTCAAGACTGTTTTTATTATGGGTAGTTTGACATGGTTTCGACGATATTATGGCTAAGCATAAAAAATAACACTTTAAATACTTTTAAAAATAAAAATTAAATACTCATTACGGAAGTTTTTATTTAAACTCCTAAAAAAATAATTGATTAAATCTCATTTATCTTTTTTTTTTCCTTAGAGATTTATCACTTTAAATTCTTATGAATATTCTATACTTTGAATGCTCAATGTTTTCTCTAATTAAGAAAACTCATCGTTTACAAACTTTCTCCCATCGCATGAGTGAAAAATAATTGAAACACAATTACACGAGTCGACTCACATTTAAATTCTACTCGCGGATTGTTCAGCTATCGTCTTCTTTCTTGAAACTGAGTGAAACGGGTAGATTAATAACAATTCTTAGTTTTATGGAAGATAATTGGCAATGAATGCTTATATTCACATATTAATTATATCATCATCCAGTTGCATAGTTTCATGTTTCGCTATATTATTTTCCATACACTGTCTATAATTAGACAAGACTATTGTTATTCTTATGACTGATTTTATTTATACGAAGAATGATAAATTATTCTTTCTGGCCGAATGCTGTCTGTAGTTCTGATGATTTAATGCTATACATTTTTCTGTCTTGAATGTAATGGTGATGTATAAGAAGAATAAAAATTTTCAATTTTTATTTTGTAGAAGCATTTTTTCTGTTTTCTTTTTTATTACAACTAATACTAGAACTTATTTAATTATGAAATCAGAGTAAAATGTATATGGCTCAGTAATTAATTTTTGTACTGATTTTTTATTAATAAAAATTATTAAAAATGCTTTAAATCTTCAAATTTCAAATTTGTAAAAATTCGTAATAGATATTTTACACAGAGAAAATAGCATTATACATTAATTTTTTTTCAGATGCTAGGACAGTTGTTTAACTCTGATGCAGTTTTAAATGAGTAATGCCAGACTACGGAACTTTCAATTCAAATGACCGATAACTTTACCGACTAGTGATTATTGCACTATTTAATCGCGGAATATCTGTCATTAAATAAAGGTGAATTTTCTATTCAAAAATTAAATAAACAAACTTCTTAATTTGGCAACATTGTTTTAAAAATTTGAAATTTCATATGTTAAAGATCTATAGGAATTGTTATTTATTCATTTTTTTTTATTACCAATAACTTTTAATAAAGTGCATTTGTCATACCTTTAAGTTTGCGGATTTTACACCATACTAAAAATAATTTTAGCTTTTTATTGCTTAAATAGTCCTTAAAATGTTTTCAATTTAAAAAAAAACATTAACAGAAACAGTTTAAAAATACCTGCATATGGTCTAGATCATCAGATATTAAATTTTTATAAGTATTTTTAAACTTGATAATCTTAAAACAATGCTTACAAATAATACAAATGTTTACATAAAATCAAACTTATTTTGATGTACACATATTTAAATAACAAATGGGTAAGTGTGATCGCAGATCGCATAGATGGTGTCATTTAATATTTTTTACAAAACAATTTATTCTTTAATTAATAAATCCAATTAGTTAATTTATAATTAATAAATTCTTTTCATAGATGGTATCACTAATAAGTTTAATTTAAAAATAAATATAAAAGGAAATTATTTATTTTAATCAAATATGAAATGTTCAAATAAAATCCAAAATTCTAATTTTTTTGAAAATCCGAAAAAAAAACAGCAGAGATATAAATAAAATTTTAAATTTCTAAAGCGAAAATTGCTGTTTAAAATTAAATTTAAAATGCTGAACCATTAATAACTTGCAAAAGTTTTTTTAAATGGAAAGAATATTGAATTTCAAAAAAATATTATGAATGTCAGATGAAACGAAATCTAATAATATAAACCCTTAAATGGGCTAAAAATACGAAACTTCTTCTTATTAAATCCATTTTAGGATGAAATTTCAAATTCCTGCATCCAAGTAAGAACCTTCTGTTTACTAGCGAGATGCTTTTCTCCCAAGCCATGATGTCTACACGCAAAACGTTCAAATTAAGCTTCTCTTTTTAAATCGCAAAAGTGAAAGAATGCCATTGAATTAATTTATTTAAAATAATAGATTTTGATTAAAATTTTAATTAAAATAATAGATTTTATGATTTATTGCGTGACACGATCTATTCAGCTATAAATAAACAAAAGTCTCTGGCTTATACTCTATACAGTATTTGTGTCCGGACTCTGTGGCGGACAGACAGAGGACAGGGTTTCGTCATATGAACGACATCCTAAAAAAAAAAGAAAATAATACTTAACCCTTTGCGGCGCAAAGTACTTCCATTGCGAATATATTGAAAGGAATAACTGACACAGGAATTCATGTATAAATTTATTTGCAAATGAGAAAAAACTATTTTTACTATACTAAACGAAAAATATTTATACCAAAATTCTGGTGTCAATGTAGCATTTGGGATTCATTTTGGATATTCGATGTAAAGGAGCATTGAAACATAAACGTGTTAACCCTTTAATTCCCAGGACAGAATATGCTCTAGTAATTGCTTAGTTCAGAGAATCTAAATTTATTGCAGAAAATTTCAAAAATAAAATTGGTTTTATTCGAATACGAAATGTCTGTTATTAGAAGAAGCAAAAATTGCAATTTTAAATTTCTGATGTGAATTTGGTGTATCCGAATTAAAAAAAAACTCACTCAATTTGAAAAATTCTTGGTAACATATACGCTACCATGGACAATAGACGATTAACTCTTAAATGCACGAATTATTCTTTTGGAATTGTGTTTTTCATTCTTATATTAACCCCTTGAGGGGCAAAGCACTTATATTCCTAAAATGTTCAAATGATTGATTGACACCGGGATTCACAAACAGATTTATATGATAGAAAGTAAAAGCTGTTTTACGCGTACATTGTAAAAAGCAAATCTTAATACTAAAATTCCGGTGCCGATGCGGCATAAGAGAATTAAAATTAAGTGGTATATATAATATACCGGTGCCCTTCAAGGGGTTAACTCTTAAATGCATAGGATAGAACGCGTTCCAAAAAATGCGCAATTCAAAGAATCAGAATTCAGACCAGAAAAATCTAAAAGTAAATTTTTCTTTATTTAATTACGAATGGTCTGTCATTAAGTAAAGTGAAAATTGCTCTTTTAAATTTCTGGTGAGAATACGGAATGTGTGAATAAAACCCCCAATAAATCGGGAACACTTATGGTATCGAAAATGATACAATATGCCTTTAAGGGTTAAGGATTTGATACCAGAAATTTTAAGATGGAATTTTAAATTTATTTAGTAGCAATGTTTTGCTATTTTTACATCATTAATATTTTTATATAAATATATTGTTTGCCAAGAACTTAATTTACTTACTAAAATTTAAATAAAAAAGTGATGCAGATTCACATAACTGTGCATTTAAGCGTTAATGTCATAATCACATTCATGAAACGTAAAGCGTTATTATTTAATCTCCAAGCATTTCCCATTAAAATGAAGATGAGAGACATGCAAATTAAAGTAATAAAATTTAAATCGACTAGAAAGAAAAGGTACACTGTATGTGATAAATTTTAAGTCTTTAACATGAGGTTTACAACTTATAAACAAAACAAAACAAAACAAAAAAATCATTTTTCAACTAATCTATGAATTGCATTTAATAGCCAAGGATGTGCAAAAAAACTTTCTTTGATTTTTAAGACTGGAATATGTGTGCATATAAGGAGAGAAGGGAAATTATCTAGTCTTTCAGAACAACAGAAAAAAAGTTATTCTCTTGAGAAAACAGGAGTTTGTGCGTTTATATATAAAGCTAATTTCTTTTATGAAAATTACCATAATTAAGTTTTAATTAAGTTATGAAGATTAAGCTACGTATTACTCTTGAGAAAGCAATTATGTTACTTGGTTTCGTTTAAATAAAGAATAAATTACTTCTAAATGGTGCTATTAAGTTATATCGTTGATGATGAGCAGATATTATATCCGAACATAACTAATAAAATAAATTTTAAACGTATTTTATAAGTGTAATATAATTATGTAGCAACACCGAAATGTTTTAAAGAAATCATAAATCAACTTTATCTGATTACTATTTATTGAACTTGAACACAGATACTTCGTTGAATGTAGAAACTATCATTCGTTCGAAAATATCTTTAGAGATGCTATTAAGAGCTGGAGTAAAATTATAGAATTTTGATTCTGCGAAATAAAAGTTAATATAGTTAGAAATATCTTTTATTTGTTTTAAATTTTTTACAAATTATAGACTTTTCTAGATTAAATTGTATCTCGGAGAATGAGAAGCTAATATATCTGAACGCAGCTGATAAAATAGATTTAAAATATTTTTTATATACATACTTTTAAAGAAACAGTAGAATGCTTGAAAAATATTTTAATTCAGTTTTATATCATTACCATTTATTGAATTTGAACACAGATTATTCGTTGAATATAAAACTTATTGTTTCAAAGATTTATTTTTAGTTAAAAGCCATTAAGAGTTAGAGCAGAGTTCTAAAAAGCATGCTTATGCAAAATAAAAGTTAATACAACTATAAAAAGTTTTCTGATGCCTTTTGAAAATGCTTTATTAATTATAGACTTACCTAACCTAAATCAAACTGTATCATTGATAATAAGCAGTAAAGATATTGCAACAAAACACAGCCATTAAAATAAATTTTGAACATTTTTTTACAAGTGTAATATGCTTCTATAGCAACATTGAAGTACTTTGGAAAGTAATTATTTGATTCATTTATATTGAACTTGTACAAGAATTCTTAATTAAATGTAGGAACTTATTGATTTGAAGATTTCTTTGTAAAGCTGTTAAGAAATGGAATGGAGTTATTAAAATTATGTTTCTGCAAAATAAAAGTTAATAAAGTTATAAACAATCTTCTGATGCTTTATAATTATAAACTTAACTCAATCAAACTGTATCGTTGATGATAAGCAGTGCAGATATTACAATAAAACGCAGCGATTAAATTAAATATTGAACATTTTTTTACAAGTATAACATACTTCTAAAGAAACATTAAAAATCTTTGAAGAGCAACTCGAAATAAATACTATCTGATTCTTATTTATTGAACTTAAACATGAATTCTTAGTTGAATGTAGGAACATTGATTCGAATATTTCTTTGAAAAGCTATTAACCCCTTGAGGGGCAAAGCACTTATATTCCTAAAATGTTCAAATGATTGATTGACACCGGGATTCACAAACAGATTTATATGATAGAAAGTAAAAGCTGTTTTACGCGTACATTGTAAAAAGCAAATCTTAATACTAAAATTCCGGTGCCGATGCGGCATAAGAGAATTAAAATTAAGTGGTATATATAATATACCGGTGCCCTTCAAGGGGTTAAGACATAGAATGGAGTTGTTAAAATAATGTTTCTGCAAACTTAAAATTAATAAAGTTATAAACAATATTCCGACGCTTTTTGAATTATATACTTAGCTAAATTAAATGGAACTGCATCGTTGATGATAAGCAGTGCAAATATTACAACAAAATACAGCTATTAAAGTAAATGTTGAACATTTTTTACAAGTGTAATATGCTTCTAAAGCAACACTGAAATACTTTGAAAAGCAATTATAAATAAATATTATCTGACTCTTTTTTATTGGACTTGCACACAAATTCTTAGTTGAATGGTAGAAATTTATTGATTCGAAAATTTCTGTAGATTTCCAGCTATTAAGAGCTGAAATGGAAATGTTAAACTATGTTTCAGAAAAATAAAAATTAATGAAATTATAAAGAATTCTTATGTGTTTTGAAATCGAAAAATTTCTGTGAAACTATAGAAAATCTACGGGTAATTCATTATCTTAAATCTTCTGTAAAATTACAGAGATTAGAAAAACCAAGATTCTGTTAAACTTCCTACCCTGAATGGATCTAATCAACCCTGTCCTATATTGCGTTTCATTCGATTCGAACCAGAAAATTTTTCATAAAGTAAATTAAATAAATAACACAAAGATTTAAGTTAAATAAGTATGTTAAATGGATTTAAATAAAAATTCTGGTGTGAAATATTTTAATCAAGTTTGAGTAAAATTTCAATAGGGTAGGAAGGTTAAATAATAGAGAAGTTATTCGATAAATTTAGAATAGATTCCGCAAATTGACATCATTAAAAATGCACAAAACTGTAAATTTAGTTTTAATGATAATAATTAAATTTAGTGAATTATTCAAACTTTAATGAGCTTCAAAGAACGTACCTATTTCGAGTAAATTCGAAATGGATTTATCATTAAACTTTAACACAATTTGTTTTCAAGAGTCTTGGAGTTTGAAACCGAGCTCTCTCCGTTCATATTTTCTCAGTACTTACTGATGTGATTTAAATTATTTTAAAGTTTTTTCAGTAGCTGAGGTAGAAATTGATTGTGTGACAAGGAATAAAATGGAAAACAATAGTTACGCGATTTTACAAATAAATAAAGAAAAATATAAAATTTAAATGCTAAACAGCTGATATGGATGGTCTTTTTGTTGGGAATTACTGATTTATATACATTTTTTTGTATTGTTTTATCAGTTGCTTAACAATAAAGTAATTGTTCAGAAAGCAATTTAAAAAAACAATATTTATGTAATTTCATAAACATACAAAACCGTGCATTGTTTAATTTAATTTCTTCCTGAACTGTCCATTTATATTTTACTTTTTGCAAAAACGGTTAAACAATTTTTAGAAACTCCGTCGTAGTAAGCAAGAAATTTTATTAACTATGAAAATATGTACTATTAGCCTTTTTGATATTATAACATTATTGCACGGAAACTTCAATTTCCGACTTGTATTCGCACATGTCCTCATCTATAAATTTTTTCGGCTGGTTACCTTCCGGTAATCCCCTTCCCAGGTACACATGGACAAAGAATTTGGCCGGTTATTTGCCGAAAATCGTGAAAATGTAGCTAAATAAGAAGTGAATGTAACGCCGCGTCCTCTTTTTTTTATGTTAAATTCCATTGTTTGGCGACAGCTATTTTTTAGAGAATCTTTTTTTTGTTTTAAGTTAGTTGTTGTTCGGAATTGTGGAGTATTTACAGAGTATGGTGTTGGTTACTTATATAATATAGAATACATTTATGTCAAATTAGCAGTATATATGATATAAACTTTAAAATTAATTCAATATTGCCGATATTGGATTGCGTGTAGTGTTTATTTATTTTATTTTTTTCGTTTTATTATAATCTAGTTGTGTTATTTGAAACATCTTTATTATATTAATAAAATCCTATTCTACACTGTCGCTTGAGTCATAGTATGAAAATAAATGTATAATCGTTATTTTTTGCGTATGTGTGCTGTTGTGAATTGTTTTATTTAGCTTTTGTATACCACTTGTATTTCCACTAACATACATATTTATGTAAAATTAACTAATTGTAGTATAATTATTGTTAACAAAACAAATATACTGTTATACCTTGCATAAAATATTCAAAACTATTCATGTATTTTATAAAAATAATATGAATATATTTTCAATTACTTGTAGAATGATCAACGTTAAATATTAAATAAAGTAAAACATACAGAGAAAGAAAACGTTAAAATTTAGTGACAAATATGTGTACTTTTAAAATATAAATGGAATTTACGAATCGTAATTAAGGAATGCATTAAGTATGCATTCCTTAATTTTGTTTTGTACATTTGCACATTGCTATTCCGTATCAATTCTATTCTACATTATTTCAACACATCAGAATTTCGGAACTCTTATGGAATTTTTCCTACCTTAGCATTGTGTAAAATAAAATAAATTAAAACTTAAATTTTCAAATGTATTTTCAGAGTACAAAGTCTCCTAATTTTGTTTGTTACTAAAACGTATAATATTGAAGTGTAATAGAATATTTCGGAAAAAAAGAATTATGAATTATTCTAGATAAAGGAAATTAGTTTATATTTTTTGAATTTAGTGTAATAATATGTATAATTTAGTGTAAGTAATTTAGTGTTTAATAATTTTATAAATTCCATGATATTTACGTGTTTAATTGCGTGATATTTTCGCCTTCCTTCATTAAATATGAATATTAAGAAAAATTGATATGTGCTATCGCCGAATATATTCGTAATTGTCATTCCAAAAGTTACAAGCAAAATAATTAGAAAAAAAGAAATATAAAATTTTCTAATAGCGGAAGTAGAAAATGAAATAGACCTCCCCAGAAATATCAAATTCTTTAAATCTTTTCAGTTTGACAATTCCAGTAAAAATAATTAGTATAGCTTATCCTGAGTAATTTATTAATTAATACTAAAAAGTGCGAATTTTAAGAATACTTTTTCAACCCATTTTTATTTTTATTTTTAAAAATCAATATTGTAGGAAAATATGAAGTGGTTGTTTTATATATGTTTAGAATGGGTAGAAAGGAGTTTCCCAACAAACCCTGTTATGCTTATTAAAAAAGCAGTACCAGGACATTTTATGGAAGATGTTTTTATGATCGTTATAAGAAGCAAAAGAACGCTAAATCTAAGCATGCTCACCAGTGTTGGGCACGTTCACAAAATAAACGAACTAACTCAAACTCACGTTCAATTTCTGAAAAGTGATTTAAGTTCACGTTCAAACTCAAAAATTTTTAAACGAACGCGTTCAAATCACGCTCATTTGTAAAAGTGAACGAAATTCACTAAAAAGTTCACTTTTTTTTTTTTTTTTTTTTTTATGTTGAGATATTATTATCCAAATTTACAAAATTTTGTGAACTAATCATTTGATTATTCGATATGTAAGATAGAGGTATGCACGGACGGAAATTTCCAGGCCCGATCCATAGAAAAAAAAAATGTCCGGCCCGATATTAAAATAAAAATTTCAGCCCGAGCCCAGCCCGGCTCATAGAGAAAATTTAGCGGCCCGATATAATAGCTAAAAACAAGTCCCGACCCGGCCTGACACAATAGCTAAAACAAGGCCCGAGCTTGGCCTGGCCCGGAAAAAAAGTTGAAATTTCGCACCGAACCCGCCCCGACCCCAAGTACATTTCTACTGGACATTGATATTTACCCTTACGGAAAAGTTTTGGCCAAAAAAACTTACCTTAGTCTGTTTATAATCACCATTTATGCAGAAGTGCCGTAGGCTGCGATGTTTATGCTTTTAAAGACCTTTGTTAGTTGTATGTAAATGTTTCAGCTATCATTAGTATTATTAATCTATCTTCCATTTTATGGAGACATAAAAATCTAAAAAATGATATATGGTAAAAGTAAAATCTAAGATGAAACCGCATTGGAAAGAAAAAATACGTTTCTTTTTTAGCATTTGTAAATGTTTAATATATTTTTTCTACCGTATTATTGTATTCATTTTGCATGGATGAACAGTTTAAAAGAACTTTAAAAGAAATTTTCAGTTTTCAGTTTAAAAGAAAATTCCGTCATCGGCAGTTTATTCCATATGTCATCTATTAAAAAAAGCCTGGAATCTACGATTCTTAAAAAAGAATAAAAATCCAATCTTTAATTGTATAAAAATGGCAACTTAAAAGTATGTGCTTTTTAGCAAAATCAAGCCAAATTTTACTGATTTTTGAACAGACTTGGCCCCGTCGAGAAAAGGATTTTCATACGGGATGATAAATAAGTATAGTACAATATTGGAAGGAATATATCTCCTAGCTATATCTTGAAATAAAATTTTATTCGTCTTTAATTTGTTAAAAAAGGGTAAAATTTATACATCCTAAGTAATTTAACATAATTAAATGCACAGAGTAAGAATAACAAAAGTTCTTTTGTCAGGTATCTCTCTCTCCTACTCTTAATCCCCCGAAAGGATAATTTTATTTATTTATTTATTTATTTATTTTTACATTCAAGCTTTCAAAATGTATGTTATACAGTGAGACGAATTTTAATAAATGAACTAATTTTATTTTGCGATTTTGAAATGTACTAGTCGAAATTTTCTTTTCAATATTCAATATTTCTTAAATGTTAAAACATCTGTAAATGTTCTACTGAATTTATATGTTTAAAACCAAATTGCCTTGTATGAGGAGATCTAAAAAAATTCCTAGTTTAGTTTATTTCATGTTTATGTTCTCCGTTAAAGGAAAAAAAAATGGCCTGGACTACGGATTTTAGCAAAGACATTTATTCCAAAATTCTGGTTAACCCTTCCACTGCATTTTGTTTGTAGGATTGCTGATAAAAAATTAAATGTTTGGCATAAGGAAACCCTTTTTTTTTTTTTTTTTTTTTTTTTTTTTTTTTTGCATGTGAATCGATAAAATTTGCATATGTAACTTCTTAAAGCTGTTCTTAACTTCTGCAAAATGTTTTGACATATTTACAAATTCATTTTTAACGAAGAGATATAAAATTGGAAGGCAAGACTATGGAAGCGCTTTTGAATTCAATTCAATATTCCATTTTCTGATAATAAAATTACCTAACGAGTTATAAACTACTTTCATCATATGATTTTCTTGAATCTAGGAAAAAAAGTGACCGGAAAAAAAGTTATCAGAAAAAAGTGACTACAAAAGCGGAAAAAAAGTGATACGGAAAAAAAGTTACCGGAAAAAACTGACAAGGAAAAAAAGTTACCGGAAAAAAAGTGACAAGGAATTGATTTTGGGGATTTATTATTGATTTTGGGGATTCATTGGTTAAGTATGAAACAGGGATGGGGGGGGGGGGGGGCTCATAATTTAGGTAAATGGGTTTTTCATGCTGAATTAACGGTTTTGGTTCAATTTTTGGGTATAGGTTCATACTGAAAAGACGCTTGCCTGATTAGTACGATTACTACCCCCCCATCCGTCCTCAATTAGATGAATGGGTTTTATGCAGAATTATCCAACGTGTGTCAAATTTGCATATAGGTTCTTTTTGATAAGGCTTATATATAGTATATAATGCCTGAGAAGATTTGGGAGTTTTAATGGTTAAGTATAGAGCGTGAACGAGGCCCCCTTTTAACCTTTCTTAAATTAAATTAATAACTTTTTACGCATAATTATCCGATTTGCTTAGAATTTTGGACATAGGTTCATTATGATAAGACGTATCTCTGATTAGTTATGGGGTTCTTCTGTTTATTATAAAGGGGGGGGGCAAGCAATTATCTCCCCCTGAAACTAGATAAATAGGTTTTTATGCAGAATTATCCCATGTATTTCAAATTTTAAATATAGGTTCTTTCTGATAAGGTGGATCCCTGAATAGTTTTAAGGATTTAATATCTAAGTGTAGAAGGGGAATAGAATATAACCCACCTGAAATTAAATTACTTTTTACGCAGAGTTATCGGATTTGCTTCAAATTTTGGATTCTAGATTCATTATGATAAGGCGTATCCCTGATTACATATAGGGTTATTTTGCCAATTAAAAATTGGGGCCGATGATTACCCCCCCCCTTAAATTAGATAAATTGCTTTTTAAGCTCACTTATCCGATATATTTCATATTTTGGATATATGTTCTTTCTCATAAAGTGAATCCCAGAATAATTTTAAGGGTTTAATGGCTAAGTATACAATGGGGGAACGGAGGATAACCTCCCTTAATTTAATAAATGGCTTTTTACGCAGAATTATCTGATTTGATTCAAATTTTGATTGGGCGTTCATTATGATAAGGCGAAGTCCTGATTAATTGTGGGTTATCCCCCGTTCATCACTCTATACTTAGCCATTAAACCCTTAAAACTATTCAGGGATTCACTTTATCAGGAAGAACCTATATCCAAAATTTGAAATACGTTGAATAGTTGTGAAAGAAAAAAAAACTATTTTATTTAAAGAGTGGAGGATTAATCGCCCGCTTCCCCTATTTAATTATTAAAAGAACCCCATAATTAATCAGAGATTTGCCTTCTTATAATGAATATACATCCAAAATTTGAAGCAAATCTGATGATTCTGCGTAAAAAGCCATTTATTTAATTTAAGGGGGTTTATAGCCCGTTCCCCCTCTATACTTAGCCATTAAACCCATAAAACTATTCAGGAATTCACTTTATGAGAAAGATCCTATATCCAAAATTTGAAATACATCGGATAAGTGTGCATAATTTTTTTAAATCTAATTTAAGGTATGTATCGTAATCACCCGCCCTCCTTTTTAATTACCAATAGAACCCCATAACTAATCAGAAATACGTCTTATCATAATGAACCCATGTCCAAAATTCGAAGCAAATCGGATAATTCTGCATAAAAAGCCATTTATTTAATTTAAGAGGGGTTTCCTCCATCTCCCCTTTATACTTAGCCATTAAATCCTTAAAACTATTCCGGAATTCACCTTACCAGAAAGAACCTATATTTAAAATTGAAATACATGGGATAATTCTGCATAAAAACATATTTATCTAGTTTGAGGGGGAGAATTGCTCGTTCCCCCCTTTATAATAAGCAGAAGAACCCATAACTAATCTAAGATACGTCTTATCATAATGAACTTATGTCCAAAATTTTAAGCAAATCGAATAATTATGCGTAAAAAGCCATTAATTTAATTTAAGAAAGGTTATCCCCCGTTCCCCCTCTACACTTAACCCTTAAACTCCTAGAATCTCTTCAGGCATTTTATACTATACATAAGCCTTATCGAAAAGATCATATATGCAAATTTGACACACGTTGGATAATTCTGCGTAAAAACCCATTCATCGAATTGAGGACGGATGGGGGCGGTGGGGTAACAGTCCCTTCCCAAAACTAATCAGGCAAGCATGTTTTCAGGATGAACATATATCCAAAAATTGAACCAAAACAGTTAATTCAGCATGAAAAATCCATTTACCTAAACTATGAGCCCCCCCCCTCGATCCCCCTTTCATACTTAACCAATGAATCCCCAAAATCAATAATAAATCCCCAAAATCAATTCCTTGTCACTTTTTTTCCTTGTCACTTATTTTCCGCGTCACTTTTTTTCCGTGTCACTTTTTCCGCTTTTGTAGTTTATGTCACCTTTTTTTCCGATAACTTTTTTTCCGGTCACTTTTTTTCCGTTTACCATATGCCCGTGTATCATTTTAAAATGTGAAAAGCATTTTTTAATAGAAAAAACAATTTACACGTATAGAGAAACTCCACGCGGCAAAACCTTTCATTAATCATTTGTCATCACATTACATAAAAACATGTATTAACTATATTTATACAGACAGATTTCTTATTTTAATAAATACATACATCTTTAGAAAAAGCAAACGATCAAGAAATCTATAATGATTTGTGATAATAATATTTAAAGCTAATATAATTTTTTTACCGGGAAAAAATATATATTTGTAACTTAGGCGAAATTTGCATGAAAAGAGTGTTTCCAGTTCATGGGTGGTCCAGGAGCTGTCAGCGTTGAAATCGTTATTTGCCACTCTCATCGTTAAAATAAAGTGGATGACGAGACGAAGCGACGATTTGCCATACAATACTATTAGATAACCATACAATACGATTAGATACCAAGTTTAGGCAAGGATCGTAGCGTTTTACTTCAAAAGGTACTTTCTCAGAAGGTGGCGCCTGGATTTGTAAATCGTACGCATATTGACAAGTTGTTGCCCATGCTCAGATCATGACTTCCTACCCTAGAGCATTCCTACGCACAGTATGGGGTTATCTTCTCTTCTTTATTCTTTTACTAGTCTGTGACTGGGATCAGTGACAAAAATGTTTTCTCATCGGTTCCTGAAATAATACTCTTTTTTTTCCCATCTTGAGGTTTGCTTGTTGGCTGGTTTCAGAGAATTTTCGATTTCAATTATATATGATTGTGATTATCAGGTTTTTATATTTTTACTACATTAAAACTTTAAAAAAAGGACGGTAGATTTCCCCCTATGTTATGTTGTTCATTCACACATTTTCAGCGTGCTGTGTCAGTTTGATCCCGAATTTTAAAATTGATGTATTTTAATAATAAGAAAAAAAAAAACATGACTGCAATGAAACAGAATAGATAAATTTATAAAAATATGTCAATTTTCGAAATATTTAACTACACAAAATAAAATATTTGTATTCAAAATTGCTTCATGTTTTTTACGCACTTTTTTAATTTCGCACTTTTTTTCCGAATCTATCTCTTCCGAAAAAAAAAGAGGGGAGAGGTTTTTATTAAGTTCGAAATGAAAAGTACGGTCGTGGGGGGGGGGGGGGTGAGGGTACTTTCCCTACTGACTCTGGAAAAGAAAGTGTCAATCACCGGTGACTGACACTGAAGTTTCCATTTAAGCCGCCTTTTATTTAAGGATATATTGGGTAGTTCGGGAAGTCGTGTCTGTTGTGGAAAATTAATCCGTACCGAAAAATTCTAGCATTTAATTATTAGATATTGTTTCCAATATCTCATGTTTAGTAATTAATGGCCAGAATTTTCCGGTACGAGTAGATTTTCTGACACGTTTTTTCGAATGACCCCAATAATCATTTAATAAATAAATGTAGGTAAATTTTAAATGAAGTTTCAATAATTACTTAGCACAATGTATTTTTTTTTTTAGTTTTATATCATATTTTACATTGTCAGGCATCGGTGACTGATGTGGTCTAAACAGAAAGTTCAGTGTCGGTCACCGGTGTCTGACATGGCATTCAACGTGTTAAAACAAATCCCGACTTTTTTTTTTTTTTTTTTTTTTTTTTTTAATCAATAGCAGTATTCGATTCTATCCGCGTATATGAATTGTACACTCTTCAATTAGCTTAAAGATAACTTTTCAGGCAACTCATACCATAGAATTCTGAGAAAATAATTATTTTAAAACGAGCATATTTTAGGGGCTATATTCAAATTGAAATTGGGTACTCGATTGTTGACCGAAAAAGCCTATTTGATCAGGGCATCTTAAGCGCCCCTCAAGCAGTAATTGAAGACTGCTAGGTTACAAAATCGATAAGAATTCTTAAAATGTCTAGTCACTTCCATCGTAGATGGCCCCTTAATCCATCATTTTATCGTCTTTTAAGGATAATTTGAAAACTATTCGGAAAAAAAATTTGAAATTTTGAAATTACATGAAGCAGCGTTTGATAAATATAAATCTATCAAAAAAAAAAAAAAATGTAAATTACAATTCATAATTTTTCTGAATCTTAATTTCATAATTCATATAATAAAATTATAAAAATTGCAACTTCATGTATTTATGTTTTTGTATTTTAGTATTATTGCATTGCTACAAAAAAAAAAAAAAAAAAAAAAAAAAAAAAAGAAGCAGAAGAAGAAGAAAAAGAAAAAGAGAAAACAGCATATTAGGAATATAATTTCAGAACATATTAATAAAAATATGAAATTATAATTTAACATTAGAAGCACTAAATTTTGAATGCTTATAATATAAAAACTTGTCACTCAAATGGCTTGAAATTGTATGTCTAGGTGTAGTTTGAAACGAAGATTTGAAATATCTTGTTAAAACTGAGCATTGCTATTGAAAAAAATGAAGTTTGGTTTCATATTAATGTGTAGATATGCCCCTAAGCAAATTTTATATGCATCATTTAATAGTAGACATTATTTCTAATCGTTGGGTAACAGTAATTTTCTTCTATGATAATTTATTGAGAAGTTAATAAAGGTTGTTTACTTTTTTTTCTAATAATTATATATACGTTTTGAAGTTTTGATTTAATTTTTTAAACATGAAAAATAATAATTAAAATTTGAATTAATTGCTTTGCTTTCCATTCGAAAAAGATAGTTAACGTTAATTAGATTTCGTTTACCTCTGATTAGAATCCTGCATCGAGTCGGTTACCCTCACCCGACCGATCGAGCGTCCTTCCTCTCCCGGGACTGAGATTAGAGGGACGGGGGGGGGGGGGCGTCTTTAAAACTTTTCAAAACCTGTCACTGCCCCAATAAAAATAATTTGTAAGATACAGAGAATTAGAATACAGATGTATACTAATACTAAGTATTTAAATGTTTGCATTTTTTTAATTCAGTCTGTTTATTCTTCTGTGGGGTGGGGTGTCTAAAAATTCCAAATCTATCTCTTATATTTTTGTTTTCAATATTATTTATAATTTGATTATTTATAATTTTAAATGTGTATAGTGAATTATATATTATAAAATTACTATTTTTTATTATTATAAAATTAAATATTAAGATTTTGCTATAATTTATGTTTATATTTATATAATATATAATAATTAATACAGTATATTAATAATAAATCAATAATAAATCAATAATAAATTAATAATACATAAATATAAATTAAATGTAAAATTAAATTTAAATAAAATTAAAAAATAAATGTTTTAAATATTAAATAGTTTCTTTAACAAGAATTAATTTGAAAAAATGATATCTTTTTAAGTTATAGGACATATTAAAAATAACTGTATAAATAAATAAAATATTAAAAAATATGCTCATTAACAAAAATTTATTTAAAAAACGTTAATATTTTATTATCCGCCATTTCTAATACTATTATCATACCACTTATTTATCGACAAGTTCAATATTAATCAATTCCTTGTCCCTTTTTTCAGATCCCTTTTTTCGTGTCACTCTTTTGCGCTCTTGTTTTTCCAGTCACTTTTTTCCCTAGATTCTAGAAAACATCCCGACAAAAAGTTATCGTCTACAGCAGGCATGTCAAACTTGTCTACCACCGCGGGCCAGATTTAGTATTGTACAGAAAGCCGCGGGCCACAATATCGAAAATAAAAAAAAACAGATTAATGTGATAACTATCGCACAAAATGAAAACAGTACATTAAAAATACAGCATTGTTTAAAAATCGAACAAGCAAACGAAAATACATACAAAAAATTTTAAACTATTTATTAAAAAATTAAAAACACGAACCAGAAAATGTTTAAAAATATTTATTAAGTAATAACAAATGTGCAGTAAAAAGTACCCTACGAGAGTCCACTGTCAAATGTAATGAAAAATCAGTTAAAATAAATAAATAAATAAATAAATAAATAAATACAAACATGCTTAAACACATATTGAACATTTTAAAATTTAAAGCAATCAAAATTATACAAAAATGTGTTATCTATTTCGTGATCCTAATATCGGCATTTTCTTTTATGTTGTAATTGCTACTTTTTATAAAACCAATCATTGACAGAACACAATTATTTACAACATAATATTATGAATGAACGTATGACTATATTATGAAAAGTAATTCATAATTGATTAAATTATATTATCTACGATTATTCATCCGGCATAGGAATAATCAGTGTTGAATTCAGATATAGGAGGAACATTTGTGGCTCCGGGGAAATAATATAGCGTTCCGGGAGGGGGGGGGAATAGCCCGTTTTGACCATTAAAAACCCAAAATTTCCAGGGATGACATTTCATTGCTCCAGGAGGGGGGGAGTGTTCCCCCCGGGCCACCCCCTGGATTCAACACTGGGAATAATTTCTTGATTCTTCTTACTTATTTTTAAGTATAAATCGTGTCTGCGAAAAAAAAAAAAAAAAAAAAAAAAACTGCCCACAGAGAAAAATTTCTTCTTCCATTATTCTCAAGAATTATAAAGTTAAAGGGCAAAATTAACGCTAGCTATCGGTTACGGGGTCACTAAATGAGAAAAAATGGCTATTAAAAAAATATTTGTCGGTGGCTACTCTACTCATGGTTACTGTTTACTAATGAAGATTTGTGAGTTTAAGGAAAAATTTTCAATTATAGCAACACATATTGAAATTACAGATTACTGAAATTTCTGGTTACATCGTGAATATTTATGGAAATGCCCCTGCATATTTTTTAATTTATTTAACTATTCTGGACATCCCTTATTCTAATTTGAACGATTTCGAGTTGTGTGCAGTTGCATCTAATCGTCTTTTTTAAGCAGATGATTGTTTTTAACATGCTTCACGAACTGACTTTTTTCAACAAAGTTTCAGTTTAAAATCTATTTATTGTGAGCAAATTCTTAGCAAACTTTAACGAAGTTTCAACATATGAAACACAATTTTTCAGTCTTTGTTTGAGCATTAAAAAAAATTTTCAAATTGACTTTTATGATTATGTGATGTTATATCTTCATCACCAAGAAATATAAAGATCCCACAGAGATAATCTACAATTATACTTTTGAGAATGAAAATAATTAACGTGTTTTTTCTCCAAAATGCCCGCTTTCGAATATGCATGCAGCCAAATAATAAAAACTGGGTTACAATTGTTTGTTACTTTTATTATTTTTATCATTATTACTACTAGCATACCCAGCCCGCTTCGCCGGGCTTAATTTGAAGGTTTATTTAATAATTTATGTGTATGGTACGCTTCTCTCTCAGCTGGCGACGGATCCCCCGGTGACTCTACGCTTCTCTCTCAGCTGGCGACGGATCCCCCGGTGACTCTCCCCGGACCATCGGCACTCCACGTGCGTCGGGTGAGCGTCAGAACAAACTTTCAGCATATACATATGGGTGGTTGTACTTGAATGCACAGACCTGCGCGTTTTTTTCTATCTTGCTTTTATACCTCTGGACCGAGTTGGCGCATTGCCAAGATTTGCTTCCTCTGGACCGAGTTGGCGCATTGCCAAGATTTGCTTTCCCCTGTGCCTCAATTAATTAATTATCCTCAGAATTCCTTTTATTTATAGAGATTTTTATTATTATTTTACAAGATACGAAATTGCATCCCTTTCCCTTTTAAAGCTATTTACTTCTTTTGAATTTTTTTAAAACTTTTTATTAGAAACTATCGTTGTATTTTAATTAATTTTTGATACATTTTTAATGCCTAACAAATACCACGCATTTCTTTGTAATGTCATAGTGAATCAAAGAGAGCAATAAAATAATATATTCGTTTCAACATAATAAACTACTCGAAAAAAAAAACTTTTATAAATTTTTAAACTTTCAAATTAAAATATGCTCTTCTTAACTTTCTTATTGATAACTTTTGCATACCCTATTTCCTGGAAACGAAATTTTAAAATGAATTAGATTTGATCATATTCAAGACAGTATGTTGGCATCTTTTATGCCACAGTGGCGTTGAATCGGTGTTATTTGCATCTCTTATACCAAACTGTAAAAAAAAAAAAAAAAAAAAAAAAAAAAAATCATCCAAAATAATAACAATTAATTAAAAAAATTAAACTTTTCTTTATTTAATTGCGGATCATTAAATTTAATGTATGTCAATATCTGTCATTAAATGTAATGAAGATTAATATTCTGAAATAATGATAGATATTTCGAATAAAATCAGTATCCATTTTTTTTTAAATATTTGCAATGCAAAGTGTATTTTCTGCATGAACTAAGAACTGAATCAAACACACGAAAATGCCAAAGACTTGGCGGGCCACAGAGAAGTTCCTGGCGGGCCAATTGTGGCCCGCGGGCCTCGTGTTTGACATGCCTGGTCTACAGCTATGATAGATTCGGAGTTTGTAACCCCCCCCCCCCCGCGACAGACGAACAAGGGAGACTGAGTTTATATCACTATGCGTCAACAAAATCATTTTTTAAATAAATTTTTGTTAATAAGTATAACTTGTAATATTTAATTGCATTTATTTTAACATTTAATTTTACTTATATTTAATTGATATGTATGTATTATTAATTTATATTTATTATTATTAATTATTTTTATTATTATTATTACTATTACTATATTATATTAAATATTTTATTTTATATTAATAATGAAAATAATAATTATATAATATGTAAATTATTATGTATAGTTAAAATTATAGGTAATCAAATTATAAATAAGATTTAAGAAATAAATATATGGGATAAATTGGCAGTTTTAGAACCTCCCCCCCCCCCAACTTGCAGAAGAACAAGAGAGACTGAATTAAAAAAATATATTTAGGTCCTATGTACTACTCTTTAAAGAAAATTTTAATTGTTGAATTATGGTAATTTAAAATTACAATAAACTCTGGCTAAGGCGGAATTGATCGGTATCATGAAAATTTTTCGTAGTAGACAATATTCCGTCTTAGATAAATTCTACTCTGACTGCGGATTCACGGGGACTTGAAAATCTTTCCGAGTTAGACATTATTTCCTTTTTATACACAGACCACCTTATACAGAGAGTTTACAGTATGTATGTATTTTCGGCGAAAATTGTATGTAGTCCAGGTCCGGTTCGGCGCGACCCGAGGGTACAGAATATGTAAGACTAGGATACTGCCCAAAGAAATGATATCCAGACTTAACCCTTCCTGAGGCGCGTGTCGGCCTACAAATGGCATTTGAAAGAGGGAAAAAATGTACTGAGGTCTGGAAAAATTTTAAATAAATTATGAAAAAATTGAACGTAAAATTGAACGTAAATTTCGTTCAAACTCGTTTATTTTTTGAGTTTCCGTTCAGTTCAAACTCGTTTATAAAATAGTGAGCGAAGTTCAGTTCAAAGTTCACAAATAGTGAGCGAAACTCGTGAGTTTTCGTTCAGTGAGCGCGTTCATACCCAACACTGATGCTCACCATATTTCTGTTTAGTGCAGCCTCTTAAGGTCTGAATAGACGCTTCATTGAACTCGGGTGTCTTTCTTCTTGTTAAGCAGCACTTTTCATTTTTAATAGCTTTAGAATGAAACTGGTGGGCATCCTGCTGGAGGAAAACCTTCCATGCAAGATCATTCTATTATATCTTCCACTCGATCTTTTTTATCTCCTTTGCATTGCTAAATCTCCCCTTCTTTTGGGGAACAAACCACATATAGGTGGAGCAGAATACTTTCCATGAAAAAGTGGATGACCCTTTGAAAGATGGCAAAATAAGCGTTTGATTGCAGCCTAACGTTCTGTGAACCGCTCCTGAACGATCAAGATTTACATCTAGACGTTGATGGAACATTCAATCCGAACTTTCTCAACCCACATTATTAGAACTATATTGAAATATTCAAAGAACTCTGTGATGCGACTTAGGGTGCTAAAATTGCATTTAAGTATGGCATTTATTTTTCAAAGGACACAATCAATAGATTGTAATGGTAATGTATGGTAATGTATGTTTTTCAAAAAGTCCTTTTACCATTTTAACTTATAACAGGACATCCCTGGTTACAGAACATAAATGAAAGTAGCTTTTAATAAAGTCCCTAAAATATTTTTTAGGTGATATTTCAGAAAATATGACAAATAATACAGGACATAATACCCTGTAATCAGAATTATAAAGTAATGAAAATTGTAGGAAAAATAAGCAATGTTACTAAACAATTTTTCACTGCGCATACGTCACCTCAATCAAAATGTAATTTACATAATGTGTTAGCTAAATGTCTACAGCAACTTTTGTATAAATCTCAAAAACATAGCTTGAAAATTCTGAAAATAATAGTCAATACAATAATTTCAAAATCTGTTATTCCTAAAATGAAGCAAAAAGATGAGGGGCTTTATTCATACATCCATTGACTAGTACAGCCATATAGTTTAGTTCCAATTAAAAAAAAAAAATGTAAAGAAGTTATTTAGGACGAATAAAAAAATACGAAATTTAAATGCGGTTACTCCCCGGTCTTATAAGTGAAAATTAGTAAAAATTTCCACTTACACAGAAAAGTAAACAAAAAAGTCCCGTTCATTTTATACTAAAATTGACCGGGATATGAAAATTGGAAATGTATAAATTATACCGTTTTTCTATTTCTAGACAGATGAGTTCAGCCACGCTTTAACCCTTTCCGGCACGGGCAAAATCTGTAATAAAATGAGAAATTTTCGACTGGCACCGGAATTCACAAACGAATTTCTTATATACTTTGAAATCCTTAATTTAAGCTTTTATTGTAAAAGCAAAATTTTAGTAAAATATTACTGGTGCCGTTTGCAAGTTTGGAATTAAAATTAGGTATCCCAGACCGGGCACAGTGTGCCAGAAAGGGTTAAGAGGTAATATACCAAGTACTAGAAGTATTCAAAGAACTTATTTCACTTGTATTTGTGCTTTGTAAAAAAAGTACAAGTATTACGATTGAATTAAATTTTATTAAGTTTCAGATTGACCTAAAATAATTGTATTTTAATACATATTTCATTTTTTAAGGATTTGAGGCTGTTCTTTTGTATGATTTCTTTCAACAAGAAATAAATTTATGAGTTTTTATTTAGATTATAATGATCGTATGCATATTTTTCGAGTTCAAAATTTCTATCTGAACTTTAACTACCGTAATTTCGGGTGTATAAGCCGCGGATCAAACAATTTTTTTGGACCCAGAAATCTTATTTAGTGATTGAAGACAAATATTTACGGCGATCTAACTAGTTATATTTGTTTCTTAAAAAATTCTGGGTCGAAAAAGAATTGTTTGAGCTGCGGCTTATACACCCGAAATTACGGTATCTTTCAAACATCCGATCGATGTTAAATTTAACACATTGACGTAAATTCGATGACAATATAATATTATAAGAATTTTTGATGATTACCATTTATACTTATTTTACAGAACAACACAAAAAATTTCGGATAGATTGCAGCTAAGAAGTTTAAGAAAACAGTTTTAGATTAGATAACACAAAACTGAGATGGCTGTGTTTTTTAACTTATATAATTTAATATCATTTTGTCTTTAGCACTGAACCCAAAAATTACTTTAATATTTAACTACCGAGTCAGTATTTTTCGCAACTCGTAAATTTTAAAATTGAAGAAAACTAAAAATCAGATGCTATAAAATATAGAAGATGGTTGTGTTCATTAACTTACAATATTTGATTTTATGTACTTTTCAACGGTGAATCTAAAAACGATCTTCATTTTTAACCATCACGTTACAATTTTTCGCAAATCATAAATGTCTAATGTAAAATATAGCGGAAATTTGATACCATAAAATGGATCTAAATCTTTTGATTATTATTTAATTCAATGATTTATCCATTTTTTGCGCCTTATACAGGGGTGTATACCAACTGAAAAGCTCAAGAATCCGATGAGATGCGAAGATTCAATTTGAATTTTAAACTTTTGAATTTCGAATCTACGAAATGCATAAAACGCTGACGTGATAGTTAAAAATGAAGGTAACTATAGGATTCAGGGGTAAAAAATACATAAAAATTAATTATTTAAAATAAAAAACACGACAATCACTTCTATTTTATAGCATCTAATTTTCTGTTATTTTTTGTTCTTTTGATTTTAAAATTTTCGATCTGCATAAACTATTTACGCGATGGTAAAAAAAAATGAAGGTCAATTTCGGCTTCAATTCTACGAAATAGTTAAAAATTAATTATCAAAGGCTAAAAAAAGTAACACAATTCACATTTTGTAATCTAATATAATCTAATATAATTTCAAAGTGTGCATAATTTCGTAAAGAATTTAGCCTGTTGCTTTTCATAATTTAACAAAAATTCTATTACTTTTCTTCAACTTATTTATTTAGTACAAATTGTACATTTTACATTATATGTCACTATGATTATAAATTTTCAATGTATGAATCAATGTTAATTTTACTCTGAAGTATTTTTTAAATATATCTGAGAAATGCTTATATTTACATTAAATTTGTGAGCGACCTCTACTTTGCAGCAAAAAAGTATGCTCGAACTTTAAACAGCTGTTACTCGGTCAGTTTTTTCGTAAAAGAATGGGATTTTTTTGGCCTTATTTGTCAATGTAATAGGATATTTTAGCTAAATTTCACTTATAAGAACGTGGGAACGTATAAAAAGATTAATTTTGTAATTTTTAAATAAATGTTTTATTGACACAAATTGCTTTTAAAATATTTCTTTTCGCTGTTTAAAGTATTTCTTTAATTAGAAGTTTAGAACAACCCATGTAAAAAAAATCCGCAAAATTCCTTAAAAAAATCCAGGTAACTTGCAGGTATTTGGAACGAAGGTTTCCCGAGGATAAAACACCTGCAACATCCCTGAAGGTAAAAAATTCAGGTAATTTGCAGGTATTTGGAGCTAAATAACCTTCAAGTTTCTTGAAGATAAAAAACGCTGAATTTTCCTGCATATCTTTGAAAACAGATTTAAATGCACATTTCTGTATTGTACTCAAGATGAACAATAAACCCCTCTCTCTTCAATTTTGGAGTAGTAGGTATAGGAACCCAGCGGAAAAGAATAAATATTAATTAAATACTGAGATAACTAGAAATTTGTGTTTATGTCTTTATTGTCTTGAAGTTTTAGAATCTCGTGATTATTTCAAAGTTTCGATATTTCACATGCTCGCTACGTTGCTTGACATGCTGCCAGCAAGAGTGAAGGGGACACTATCTTGGGGTATATATATCTTAATACTTATCCCATTAGGCTGGACTTAGTGTTATTTGGGCAAAAATTCGAGCAAGTGGTCCTGGATTAATTTGGAAGAAATAGTGATAAAACTTTAATTAATGGGAGAATATTTACGAGAAAAAATTAATAAACTAATCATGATTAAAATTTAAAATATTGAGATGATTTCTCCGCGATTCGAGAATTTTTAATTGAGAGTTTAAGCTACTAAATAATTTGAATTACGGAGTTTGGTATCTGTAAAATCCGATAAAATGAATTGCCAAAGGGATGTGATTATTAATTATTCACAACTTAATTAATAATTGAACTAAAAACAAGCAACGTACCTCAAAATATATTTGGGATACTCACACAAATGAATCCACTAAGGGCCCCGGCCTGCGAGTCATTGGACGCGCTTATCTTTGAATTTTGTAGAGCGTTTCTGGGAAATGTCCACATACAACCAATTGAAGGCTTGGATTGTAATTAATCATTATGTTATTAAATCACTAAAGGTAAATTGATGGCCATTAACTTGCTGATAAAAGCCTATATAAGAAATTTCAAAATACTGTACATTTTCTTGCAGTTCTCATTTTCCTTCAAAATACCTGAAGAGAGCTTCAAAATACCTGAGTTGTAATTTTGAGGTCGGATAAAATCCTGCATCTCTTTAAATAAACTGTACTACACCTCAAACAAACCTGCACTTTCAATTTTCCTTCAAAATACCTGTATAAACCTTCAAAATCATGAAAAATCTTATTTTTTAAAAAGGTTTTTCGCTGATTTTTTTTACCTGGGTATATGTTTATAACTAACGGTTTAGGAATTAGCCATTGGACACACTTGAGAGTAGATGTATTTGAATGTTATATATATTTTTACCTTTTCTTCCAGTAAATATGTTGGGCATGGAAATAAGTAATGCATATAAAAAATACATCCAGGCAAACAGGTGTATAAAAATATTTAGAAACGTAAGAATTCAGTTTTTTATGGAATCTTGTTCTGGAAGAAGCAATTAAAAATACTTTCAGATATTTTCTGTACTTTCTTCGAAGCAGATGCATCTTTATATACACTTTTAAATTTACTGAAATAGATTCAAAATTCAGCTCTTGGAGAAAGTATTTTTTGCGAAAAATAAGAAGAAAATGAATGACACTCACGAGGAAATATCTGATTACTTTTAAAAATGTAAAAGTTTTATTATGATATCGAATGAAAATTATAGCTTTAAAATGCATCGCAAGAACTTCAATGAAAAATTTGAGGGAAAAAAAGAGCATAAATAAAATCGTTCAGCCTTCATTGAAAATTTTTTGAGACTTCATTGAGAATTTGTACGATATTAATATTTTTAACAAAGATGATTAAATTATAAATTATGAAACAAAAAATGCGAAAAACAAAACATAACGTAATCGAGCATCGATGTCGGGTCCACTGGTCAGCGGATAAACTCTACACCAGCTGAGCCACGATTAACCATGCCCTTTCTTTTCAAAGTTAGTATTTCAATTGTGTCAAATTTATTAGACCCACCTTGTTTCTCGAGAAATGAGGTGTGTTGTATAAAATCCAATGAACCTGAGGCTAGGGGTCTCTGCCCTACATCATGTATTAAAATAATCTCAAATCTGTGATTATCAAAGTTGGTCCTTTCCTTGTTAGACATTTTTTCGACTATTTAAAAATATACACATTGGATTCTTCTAGAACTTCAGGATTATAAAGATTATGTTTGACCTCCTTTTTTTAATGTTCATTTCATAAACAGGACAATGAGGAGGCCGACAAGAAATCAAAGAAAAGTAACAAAATTTGGGGTGAGCCTGTACAATAAAATGCATGAAATCAACTATCGCTGCAGAATGCAAATATGAGGATAGAGTGTTTATGTGCACTGATTTTTGTAAGAATGGCACTTATATTGATGGCAATATAGCGTTTTGCCTAAAAAGTTATAAAAAATTCTCGCATGTTTTTAACTTATATCATGCAAATTTTCAACCATATTTAACACCAGTTTCAGAAAAAGTGGCAAAAAGTAGTGTAAACAACATAGTGCAATTGGGATATGAATATGTTAAATATTTTATGAAATGTGAGTAATTGTATTAAATAATTTTTATCTGCTCATACGCGAATTTGTCAATTTCTAGGGCTGTAGGGTATGTATCTTTAGAAAAGGATAATTTACATGCCATTATTCCGTCTTATTTTATAGTTTTGTCCACATGTCGTTGTTCTCGACATAGGCGAGGAATAACGCCAAGTATTTTGGTGAAGAAATCATGCCGTTACACTTTATGCATGCATATTTGCTGTTTTCTTTCTTGTATACATAGTCAATAAGTTGAGGTATCGAATAGTATGTTTGTATGTTTGTATCGAATAGTATGTCGAATAGTATGTAAAAAACCCTTAAATTAAGCCGTGAAGATTGGTAGAACCTTAACGTGGCGTTGTTATCCCAGGATACCATAAAAAATAATTGTTATTTTAGAAACATCTTACTGGAGCAGACGATGATGTCCTCCTGCTAGTTTAATATTAAGAATTATATATACTGATTCAAGAAGTATCTGTTTTGAACCCGTTTCAGGCTTGAATGACCGTAGTATGTAGGATTCCATTTTCAAAAGAAGTTCTGGTTTTATAAATCTTGTTTGTAAGGATTAACTATGGTAACAGATTGTTGTTAAATACTTTACTAGCTAAAATAAACAATTCACCAGCTCATGACTCAACCTTTACGAATATTTCAACAAGATTTCCCTAACTTTTGGCACCACAGTTTTTGTGAAGTACCCTTATATATTTTTTAAAACTATAATACGCAATTATAGGTCTATGTCTACATAAAATATAATTGCTTTGGATGAATAATTAAAATACATATGTTTAATAGTTTAGTTTTGAAAACCATTTTAAAGATTAAACTGAGATATAAAGAGAAAAAGTTATTAACTATAAGATATTTTAAGATTATTTTACATGTGCTGCTGTATTTGATGGCTGCATCTATTAAAGTTGAATATATCATATACTTCTTTTTATTTTAATAAGGCGCACGTATTTTTTTAATTTTATGTTAATGAAAACGCTGCATCAAAAAGAAAATTATCCATCCTTGAAATATATAAAATTTAATATAGTTTTTATGCTACGCATATTAAAAAGTATATTAAATTTTAATCCCAAGGCGAAATTTCAATTAAATATTTTAATGACTTTACTTATATGTAAGGAGTTTTTTTTAATTACCGTGTTTAGGAACGAAAAATATTGATACAGATAAAAAATAATAACACAAAGCAATTAAAAAATAAGGTTAGATTTATTTATTTATGTGCTTTTTTTCTTAAAAAAAAAACAAAGATATTGTATTTATAAGATACTTTCTATTTTTTGCGATATTTTTTGAATTGTGATGTTGTCTTTTGAAATGTAGAAAGATTTTTTGCGATGTGGCAAAATAAAAGCGAAGTGCCGTTTGTCTTTTTGGAAGAGAAGGTCTTTCCTAAGGATAAAAACTTTTCTTCTTTGCTTTAGCATTGTTGTTATTATAACTGGTGATAAATGTGAGATATATTTAGGTAGTGACAGAAAACTCCTTTTTTATCAATATTTAAAAAAATTCCCTCTAAAGTCAAAAACACATAAGTCTGCTTGGAATTTTTCAATTGATTGAAATAGAAAATTACTTTTAAGGGGAAAAAACTAAATTGGGTTGCTTTATACGATTATTTCTATTTCTTTTGATAGGTATCAATGTATATCTATATTATAGCATAAACATAATGCTTACATTTTTATGGAAAAATTAGGAAAATAAGAATAGAAAAACGAAGGTAGCTTGTGCACAATATTTTTGTTTATAAATTGTTTATATATTGTTGTTGTTATTATAACTGTTGATAAATTTGATATATATTTAGGTAGTGACAGAAAACTCCTTTTTGATCAATATAAAAATAATCCTCCAAAGTCATAAACATATAAGCCTGCTTGGAATCTCCAATTGATTGAAATAGAAAATTACTTTTAAGTTAAAAAAACTAAATTCGGATATTTTATACGATTATTTCTGTTTCTTTTGATAGATATCAATGTATATCTGTATTATAGCATAAAGATAATGCTTGCATTTTTATGGAAAAAAATTAGGAAAAGAAAAATGAAGGTAGCTCTATGCACAATATTTTTGAGATTACAAATTTTAAGGAAACATTACTTTAGTTAGCATTTGTTGTTTTAACACTAGAACCGCGGGAAATTTTACCCAAGTTTTATAAAAATAATTCACTTCAGAATTTTCATTTAAGTCTATTTTAGTTATTTATTTTAAATCCTTTTTGTGAAGCTTATATGTAAATTATTTTAAGCAGATTTATCTGGTTCGAATCGACATCTTTTCATTGAGTACGGGTCAAAATGACCCGTCTCCGCGGTTCTAGTGTTAAACTGTCTACCTTTCCTTCCAAATAAAATTAAATCAAATTATTTCATCTTTCGTTGCATTAACGTTTTATTTTAAATACAGAATCGCAATAGATGTTAAAATGAAACAATATATAATCTACCTGGTTCCGTTTATATCCTTTAAAGGATAAAGTTAAACAATAGAACAGCGTGTATAAAATTAGGAGCAGTGAAAATGAAAACAGATGGAAAATGTCGTCTTCAAATCTCTTTTACGGTTTGATAACTAGTTTTGATTATTTATTGTTTTAAGTAGTCTTAAAAGTGAAATCAAAATGTTCAAAAATGGAAAATGTTTTTCTTCGAATCTCTTTCAACGTGTGATAGCTAGTTTTCATTATTTATTCTTTTAAGTAGTCTTACAAATAAAACCAAAATGTTCTAAAATTATGAGAGTGCTATGAAATCTTGTGATTGAATAGCGAAAATTTTTAGTAGATAAGTGTTTTGTTCACTGATAGTTACAAAGGCTACAAAGTTTTTGATTCATGAATAGCTCAGCTGACAAATCTCCGGCTTTTTATATACTAGTATTTTAATGCAGAAATTGACTTTTTATTTAACTGAAATATTTGTGTGATTTAAAATATAGACATTTTCTCTATTAGTGGAGTGCAAAAAGCCGGAGACTTGGCAACTCTGGAATAACGAGTTACGATATTGTTTATTGAAAGAAGTGAAGCAATTTAGATTGTACTATCACTCCTTTCTTTATAAAGGAATTCTATGATTTTTTTTCTTTTATTGATTGTGGAGATGCGATGTTTCGATAGTAGACATATAAGTCGATGATTTAAATAAAAACTGTAACTATGAAGGGTTGTAAATGTGTTTATTTAATTTTAATCTTTTTACTATATTCTTTTAGTTTATTTTGCAAATTTCCTTTAACACTAGAACCGCGGAGACGGGTCATTTTGACCGTACTCATTCAAAAGATCTCAATTCGAACCAGATAAATCTGCTTAAAATAATTTACATATAAGCTTCACAAAAATTATTTAAAATAAATAACTAAAATAGACTTAAATAAAAATTCTGAAGTTAATTATTTTTATAAAACTTGGGTAAAATTTCCCATGGTTCTAGTGTTAATTTTCACATGTATTTGTTTTTGTTGTCCTAGTGTTGTTTACCTAGTGTTGGTCAGTTAGTTCTGTCTAAAACATGCTTCTGATTCTGTTTTTAAGTTTTCATTCGAATAAAACTATTTTACACTTTATACACATTAGGAAATTATGAATGTAAGTTTTTAAGCTTCCTTTCGATAATCTTACAAGCATTTGTTTGTACAAACATATTTATGTAAATTAAACCAAAATAGATTTATAAACCTTAATATCGACCTGAACGCCTTTCTGAAATATATATTTTTCTAATTTTAACGATTTTATTCACATTTCAGGAGGATCTTCAAAGAATATATGCCACATAATTTATGTGATAATATGTTCGTAACTTTTTTTTATCGGATTTCTCGACAGAAATATATATATATCTGATGGGATTTTAAGAAAATAAAAGGCGTAATAGCAAAAAAACCATATTCTTTTATTTTAAAAAGTGTATTTGGAAAGAACAAATAAGTTTTTTGTTAATTACAAAGCTGAAATTTTTATACTAAATAATAATTAGCCGAAAAAGTATCAGTATACAAGTTTTGTATTTTCTGATAAATACATTTACCACATATGTCACCTGTGAAGAAGTGTAATTTAATATAATATTCAGAAGGATCTCCTGTCAAATTTAAATTAACATAAATGTGAAATTTATTTAATATATACAGGTTGGTCATATTCAAAGAATCGGGATGATATTAGAGGTGTTGTTTTTTTTTAAAGTTTATATCGCAATATGATCTTTGCACGGAAAAAAACATGAATGGTTTAAAGGATACAGGTAGATGATGCGTGTACCTTATGTCATCATTTACTTTTGCTCAGAGTAGCTCGTATGCAATGTCTTACGTGTCTGCGAATGCGGTCGTTTGAAAAACATAAAATTTATAAAACTGAGTATCCAGATTTTAACCCTGGCCTGGATAATTTTTCACTGTGTTGATTCGAAGGTTTTTAACAATGTGGAATAAAATTCAAGAACTAAAAATTCAGATTTAATACTTCTTGGGTATAATTCATTAAAAAAGTTTTTTTAATATCTTCCATGATTTGCCCGTACGTTATAGGGGCAATGTGCTTTTGCCAATCATGATTTACCCGTATCACATATGGGCAAATTATTTTAAATCATGATTTATCATTCTCACCAGTAAATTTTTATTGTAAATTTCGCATCGTTTAATTCGAGCATTTTTCTTGTTCAATCATCCAAAAATTTCTGTTTTATAAAACCGGTGATAAAAAATTAAAAATCCTTTAAAAGAAGCAAAAGAAGCATTATTTGAAAGATTTTTCAACAATATTGATCAATTTAAGTGGATAAAATATGTGAGGTGTTTACAACCAATGTAGACCAAATTCATTTTGACATAAAAAATCATACATTCCGTTTAGAAGGTGCATAAAAACTGTTTTATTCACACTTACAGTGATCCACGTCTATTTTTACACACTTTCTCATATTTGACATCTCTTTACAGATTTGGTTTGCCATAGGAATAAATAAAGCAAATTGTATCAACCTTCGAATTGGACTATCTCATTTTTTCAATGGACTTGATTTGCTGTGGTTGTGATCTCTTCATATGTTAATAAAATATCCTTTATTTTGTCATCTAACTACATTTATTATTTCCTGTGCTTTTGTATGCGCCTGTTTTAAGTAACAATTTTCAGTTCTGTGTGTACGATTTCAACACTTAGTAAGATTTTTCATTATGTTGATTAGTTTGAGATTTGGAAAAGTGAGTGTTGCTAATTAGAAAATTTTGAGATTCTGTCGTAGCCGTGATTCCGAAAGATGGATTGTTATTTCTTACTTATTATACTGCACATACTTCAAAACAACAACATCTCAAATTATTTCTAATTCATATAAATATTCTTTCGTTACTTCCTTATATACGAAAAGAATAATTGACCTTGTATATGAATAACTTGTTATGCTTTACACCATTTTATGTAATTTTTTTATGAAGAAAGCCTAATACATTTACAAGCTGCTACTGGCAACTATATTGGCATGCATTATTTTAAAACAATTTCTATTGCAAATGTTACAGATACCTGCCGCAAAAATTTTAATTTGTAAATGCTAGCACATGTGTTTAGGGGGGAGGATATAATTTCTTGCGAACCAAAATAAATCATTACCAATGTGAATCAATAAACTCAATTACTGTTATCTCCAAATTTTATAACTGATTGAAGAGACGTGGATTTTTTTTAGTTGACCATAAGATATGCAAGCTCCAACAGTGAGGTCCATTGCGAAAACAGCGTCTGATCAACAACAAAAAACATGTATGGCATATAACCATTATTAGTAATAAATCTTTAGATAAAAAGGAAAAATAATTTAGGTAATGTATAATCGAAACAGACTTTCTAGAAAGGAATAATTGATGCTATAAAAATACGCTAAATTTATTGCTTCAATATAATACAAGCGGGGACGACCGAACTTAGCTCGGTCATATATTGCCAACTTCTCGGTTCCAAGACCATGATCAGTAATTACGCCCATAGTGACACAAATAGACCCACTAATACAAAATTTACTTAAAATCGTTAGAGACGTTTTTTATGTAAAATTAATTTCACCCACAGCGACGCTAAATGATCCAGTAATCGAAATTTCTGAAACATGTGAATCTACACCCACATAACATGCATATATGTGCAGAATCTATCAATAATATGATCCCTCTATTTTTGTGTGTATCAAAAACGAAATGCATTTTGTCATATTTCGAAAGAAGAAGAAATGGTTCTAAAAGAAAGAATAATGTATGATCGCATTATTTATATACATCTTCTCATGCAGTAAATCGATCATATAATCCTAGATATTCAAATACGTATTTATTTTCATCTGAAACATAGTTGTACTCAAAGTGTATTGTGAAACAGTTAACAAGCTGAGTGGTAAAAATCTTACATATGACTTGAAAGAACTCTTCTAAATTGAACCCAATCTGCAAAAAGATAACTAGATTCATTCTCAGCTAAAAAAACAAAATTCGGGATAACTCGACTCGATAACAACTAGACAACGTTCCCGAGGGGCTCAGAGGTATTGTTATATGTAAGTATTAAATAGTATTTATTTGTTCTTTTTTCTAGATAAAACAGAAACAAAATAGTATTAGAGATACAATCGTATATTATTTTTCATAATTGCATTAAAACATGATTTACTTTACTTACATTGCGTATTCGGGTCGGATTGCGGGTTCGTATCGGGTGCGGGTTGACAAAAATTATTTTCGCGGTTTCGGGTTGGGTTATGGAATGACTTAAAATGGGTTTTGTGGGTTCGGATTGAGTTGTTGTATGCCCACTCACTGGCCCACGCAGGACTCTAGAATTAAAAACGATCTTCATACTGTTTAGGTGTTATTTAATACTACGCATATTAATAATATTGTTCAGAATATTACATGCATAACTGTCAATATTAGAAAATCTATAAAAATAGAATTTTCTGTTGGGTGTTTTTAATTAATAAGCTTTTACATTAATTCCCAAAAATGAATCCTGATTTTTCAAAATTCCAAAGAACAATCAATAAATGCTTCAAGTAAAAAAGAAAAGCCTATTTGAAGCAGAAAGTTATTTGTTTTAGTTCTTAATTTACGAGAAAATTGAATTCTTAATAATTACTTGTTTAATCGATATTTTGTTTCAAATGAGCATTACAGTGTTGTTCGTGTACGATTAAGCTATAAAATTCTCATGACGATGTAACTAATTTCTCAAAAAAAAAAAAAAAAAAAAAAAAAAAAAAAATAACGTTCTATTGTTATGAAACTTTTTTGTATTAATGTAATATTTATGACTGATGTAAAACTCACTTACTATTAATTTGAAATATATGCAGGGTGCTTGCAAATCTACCACATGTTTGGAGTAGAATTATTTGCTCTATTTAATGATACGAAATATTGGAAATCCTGGGATTATATAAAGTAAAATTTCGAAAAAAAATCTAAAATACACTGTAAAAGACTGTCCTGTGAATTTACAGAGAAACTACTGGTACTGCATTACAATTATTATTCGATAAATTTACATTAAAAAAAAACATTGTAATTTTTTTAGTTTATTAACGATAATAATTTATTGCATTTTTTTAATCGGCGAATTTTTCAAGAATTAGAACTGCTGGACCATTTAATTTTTCCAGTATTTATTTTCAACGAAACAAGGGGTTGATCCCTCTTTCTGTGGTATGGTGACAAACACATTACTATAGGAGCTGTTAATGCTGCATGCAAAATGTTTCTGTTATAATGAAATAGGGAAATACTTTCATTTTTACAATTGCCAAGATACATACACAACAACTGTAAAGTAATTGTCAAAAAATGCTTCACAACTCCTCAGAGATGAATTTTGCTTTTCTAAAAAAATTCTTATTGTAATAAAATAATTTTAAAACCCAATTTTCTTCTTTAATATAAAAAAAAAAAATTTTAAAATATATACTCTTTTCTACGCTAAAAGTAACTAAATGTCCGTGTTTCAACACAGTATTTTTAGAGCATTTCAATAAACCAGATTTATATCACTTGCAAAAATATTGAAACGTTCGGATGGACAAAATTATTTTTTTACAAAATAAAATTTTTGAAAATTTTTACGAAATCAGGGAAAACCAGAGTGTTTCGTCGTGGTGTCGTTCACTTTCGGTACTCACAGATTCCCAAAAATGAAATTACGTCGAAAATAAAATACTAAACAGCATATGTTTTCAATTCAATATCTTGTTGTGATTTTTGCATTTAGAAATATAAATTCTGACAAAATAGACATAACCATTTCCGACACACTGTGCCCAGAAGGGGATACCTAATTTTAATTCCAAACTTTCAAACGCCACCAATAATATTTTAATAAAATTTTGCTTTTATAAATAAAAGCTTAAATTAAGGGATTCTTCCTTACTAAAAAACAGTCTTTTGCGTCCGGTGACAGTTGATAATTTCTCATTTTACTGAAGAATTTGCCCGTTCCGGAAAGGGTTAGAGATACAAAGTTAGACAAATTTGAGTCTCATTTAACCCCTTGCGGCGCAGTGTTTTCATAAATATACCACTTAATTTTAATTCCCAAACGCCACATTGGCCCCGGAATTTTGTTTAAAAAAATTACGGTTTATTGAATGCGGGAAATATAGTTTTTTCTTATTTACAAATAAAGTTGTTTTCAAATTCCGGTGTCAGTCATTAATTTAAACACTTAAGCAAAGAATTTGTCCTGCGCCAAAAAAGGGTTAAGGGTCATTTATAAAACAGATAACACAATTCATTTAGAAAATAATATCACGGGTCCAGGCAACGCCTGTCAGGTCAGCTAGTAGAGGAATATTTCAGGACTTGAGTTTTAAAACTCGTCTTTACCAAAATTTTAAAGAATCGTGTTTTATCTGTTAAACAACTTCTCGAAAGGTAATCCTGCTGAGAATAATTAGTTTTATCCGGTATTTCTGGTATTGTAAAATCTTGCTTTACAATGAAAACAAACGAACACAGTTTGAGGTTTTTCGCGATTTCCTAAAATTTGATTTTTTGGATAAGGCGAGTATTGAAACTTGCCTTCTCTACTATTTTTTCTGAATGAGCCGTACAAGTGACGAAATTTTATGATAGAGTAGAATAATAGCGTATGGATACAGACTAATGGAAGTTTTTCGTTAATTATAAGTAGAATTCTTTGAAACTTTCTTTTGGCAAATGAGTTACTTCATCAGTTGGTTCTCATTATATGAATCGAAATGCATAAATAGACATGTGCCTGAAAAAAACTTAATAGATAATCTTAATGTGCTTGGAGTTGGCACGCAATAGGTTTAAAAAGTTCGCCTATTATATTAAATATTTCGTTATAAAAACCAATTTTTCATTGATATCTGCAGAGAGAGATTTTGAAATTACCCTCCAATGCCCATAATTTCCACATAGCAAATTTCAGTTGATTTTTCTCAAATATATACATACATAAACACAAAGCTAGGTGTACAAGCGTAATTTTTTACCTTTTACCTATTACTATTATACGTTGCGTATACATGAATGCATATTATCTATCAAGAGAAGATTTAATTTACGTTGTAAGATGCTATTACTCTTATGAAATTAAAAATATTAGTGATTAATTAGAGAAAAAAGCTCTGGGCTTCAAGGCAATGTTAAAAGAGCAAAAATGCAATTAATTCATATGATTACATAATAAATATTAAATATTTAATTAAGTTTTGACGGAAATGAGAGTTAATGAATAGATCTTCGCGCAAAAATGAATTTAAACAGAGCAAAAGGTTTATTTTTTCTTCATTCGAATTACAATACCACTTTAGTATTTTTTATCAAATATAGAAAATCAATTAGTATATGCCTGTTTATTAGAATATTTATTCATGCTCACGTTTAATAATGCCTGAATCATTTTATTTATAATATTTAAAAAAAAATATCATTCAATATTTATTCAGATTTGATCAAGTTAATATACATAAAATTAAATTACGCGGAAACAGAGATTTTTTTTCAAATTTCTGGTTATTATTACAATTTCTATATATGGATAAGATTTTACTCTCATATATTTTATTCTAAAATTTGTTTCTTTCATAATTCTGCTTTTGTTTCTGTCTTCCTGTTTATATATAAAAGAAATTTAATGAATTTTTCTGAATAATTTTATGCAAATGCCTGAAATATTTCTTTTCGATCCTGACATATTTGTGAAAATAAGAATTTATTTATTTTTAAAGTAATTAAATTCACACGAGGAGAACAGTGCAGTCAGGGCAATTATTTGATACGTGAATGCTAAATTAACTTCAATGATATTTTTCTCCGATCATGCAGAGAAAACTATTAAATCCAAAGTCATTTGGAAAATAAGCTTAAAATAGAATAGCAGCAGCTGTTTCCTGTCTCATTGTTATAATGATTATTCAGTAGTTTTCAAGTGCCTTTTCCTCATTTCTCGAAATTCTAATTTGCATACAGCCAACGCAGTTTCTTTTTTTGTATCTATGATCATTTGTTGTACTTAATAATAATATTAGGAGATAATGTAGACTACATTTGTTTAAACGAGTTTCAAAAACACATTATATTGGATGGTATATATTTCAAAATTGAACTCATATGAAAATTTAAATGCCAACTGAACTCATCATGTGCAATTAGAAACAAGAAACTTTAACCCATGGATTTATTCATTTTATATTATTGTATTTTTGCTGTAAAAATCGATTTAATGAAGGTGGTCTGGTGTAATAACGCCAAGTGCTAATATTATGCATAATTATGAAATATCTGGTAAATGACGCCCATGTGCTCTGCGCAGAAGGGTTTTGAGTCATATAAATCGCAAAAAACAGCTTCAAGTTAATTTGTTTCATTTTTAGGTCTTATTGTTTTTAAAGCAACTAAAATTAACGCTTGATCTAAAATTTGCGAGATACGTTTTGTGATGTGAAGACTATTTTTTTTTATCCGGAAATACTTTGTCAATTACATACATTTGTAGTACATTTCATGGATTTTCAAAATGTTGTTGAAGATTTTGGATATCTTCTCGAGATAATTTGTAATTTAAAATGTACAGCGCAATAACTATAACGTTGTAATAACGCCAATCCTTGGCATTAATACCCCGGTTGGCCGAGCTACATCCTAAATACTGATTCAAATAAACACAGTTAAAACTTCACAATGTTTCTAATAATTCTATTTAAGCGGTCCTTTTTAAGCAAAAAGAAGCTCACGGTCTGATATTCTTTTGCCTCATCCTCCCCCCACACCACACCTTTATTTTTCTTACACTTTCACAAAAAATTGAACATTTTCAATAGCTTAGAATGCATTTTGTCAATTTCTAAGTTTGTAGAGTTTGTATTTTTAGAATTGGGCAATCTACATGCAGTTATTCCATCTTATTTCATAGTTTTGTTTGCATGGCGTTATTACCCATATAGGTGGGTAATAATGTCAAATAGCATTGGTCAAGAAATCACGCCATTACATTTTACGAATACATATCTGTTAAAGTATTTTTTTATATAGATTGTCAATGAGTCGCTATATCAAATCATATATTTGTTTGAAAAATACAATCTAAAACCGAGCCGTGAAAATTGGTAGAACCTTAACGTGGCGTTATTACCCCAGGGTACCTTATAACAGAAGGTGACAAATTTTTACACGTTCATTGTTATGAAAACTTTTATGTGTGGGTAAGATTTCAGTCCCTTTAACTTTATGCTAAAATTTTCTTATTTTAAAATTCAGTTTTTGTTTCAATTTTATATTTATATAGAACTGAAAATTAAAGAGTAAATGCAAAAATATTTTTTTTATTTTGCCGTATTTGTGAATATTTTAAAGTATTCCTTTTCCTCAACCTTTTCCTCTCATGCATAAATTATTTTTCCTTAATCACAAAAAAATATTTTTTGTGATAAATGAAAAACCATTATAAATTAATTTTATTATTGTGTTGCATACTAGCTAATAGTTGTTCACAAATCAGATCTCCAAATAAATAATTGCTCAAATTGTTTTGCTTAATAATGCGATAATTATGTGTTCTGATCTGCCCTTATGCATAAGAGGGTTAAATAATGAAATTCGCATGAGGAGCCAAATATAGCGAGTACAATTATTCAATATGTGGATATGACATTAACTACAAGGAAATTTTGCACGATCATTTAAGAAAACTAATAAAACCAAAGTCATTTGGAAAAATAAGGATAAAATAAAATTGCATCAGCTGTTTTCTGTCTTATTGTTTTCGAAGCAGTTTCAAAGTGCTTTTTCTTCATTACTAATTTGCATACATGCAACGCAGTTCTTTTTACTTTTTTCTATCTTTACAAGAAGAAAGTATTGGATTCGTGAAATTTTTGGAATTCCTATTTTCGATGGATTTTCATGTTTTAGGGGTTAAAGAATACAAAAATATGTTTTTTTACAAAATGTATCGTAATTTCCGACGTATAATCCGCGGATCAAACAATCATTTTTCGACCCAGAAAATTTTTTAAATAAAATGTAACATTTCTGATTGCGGTAAATATTTACTTTCAATTACTAAATAAATTTTCTGGGTCGAAAATGAATTGTTTGATCCGCGGATTATACGCCGGAAATTACGGTATGTCTGTGAGTCTATCTGTCTCTATGTGAGTCTATATGTGACAAAAAATTTATGGGCTAGTCTTATATTCAGTTACACCTTGATATGAACTGGAGCTGAATAGTTTTTGATGCATATCGCCCAACTGAGGGCGGTGCTATGCTGCATTTTTCACGATTTCCGAAATAGGTATATCGCAAGAAGTAATCCAGATTTTCATAAAACTCCAGATTCCGTTTGTCTGTGATATATTATGGTGCTGATTGCTTTTGGTATAAATCGCTCAACAGGTGGCACTGCTATGCGGCATTATTCATGATTATCCCAATAGTTCTATCTCAGGAACTAATGCAGAAAGTTTCATCAAACTTCAGATTCAGTTGGTTCCTGATATAAAAACCGTAATTTCGGGTAGATAAGCCGCAGCTCAAACAATTCTATTTTGATCCAGAAATTTTCAAAAATAAAAAGTAACATTTTGTATCGCGGTATATATTTATCTTTAATTATTGAATGATTTTTCTGGGTTGAAATTAAATTGTTTGAGCTGCGGCTTATCTACCCGAAATTACGGTAATACTCTTTAGATTTTGAAATAAATCACTCAATAGGTGGCGCTTCTATCCAGATGTTTTTTTATTTCTGCAATGGTTTTATCTCAAAAACTAACGCACATATTTTCATCAAACTTTAAATTCAGTTAGAACTAAAATATGGTGACATAATTTGTTGCTGATTAGATTACACTTATACTTCATTTTTTGGAAGTATTAACGTGTATGATATAGATGAAAGTTTTGGGATTGCCACATCTGACTAATTCTATACTTATATTTAAAGGGAAATCTCGTATCCCGACTGATACTTCTGAAAAACTGATTATTGTAGCTGAAAAAATAAAAGAAAAGCAACTCCTTAAATGAAAGAAACAATTATACTAAATAAAACGATTTTTATCTTCATTGATGTGTTGTCTAAATGCCTGGTTAGAGGTAGAACAACCCATGGTTAATGGTACAACTATGTATTATGCCTTTGACCACAATGTTATTTTTTAATGAAATGAAACTTAACCCATTAGTGCCTAGCGTCCCTTTTTAGGGACGCTTCAAAAGGTGCATTCAGCACTGTTTTTGACACCGATAAAAAAGAAAAGCAATAATTATTTTATTTAAATGATGCATTTTCGTGATTAATGAAATAAACTTAAATCTTTTAAATATAGTGGTGCCAACCAAATAAAATTTACGCAAAAGATGCTGGGCACGAATGGGTTAACAAAAGTAAATCCAAAACTTTACAAAATAAAGTAAGATAAACTGGATAATACATATTATAATACAGGGTTCGCACAGTTCTACCACTACATTTTTACAGTATTTTCAATGTATTTCACTGACGAAAAATGTTGCGAAAATTGCGAATCGAGGAGGTTGTTGCGAAGTCTGTATGTTAAAAATTAAATATCAATTTTCTTATCATTAATAGTGGTGCCAGAGTCCTTACAAAATATAAGGAATGTGCGAACCCTGTTAATAAAACAAATAATCTGAATTTAGCCTAAATAGTTAAGCTAAGAAAATTCAAATTTTGCAAACTGGCCAAAGGAACAACACCTTCCCGTATAGTCAAATGGGACGTCCTCATGTTCTTGTAAAAGTAACTTTTAACAGTAAAAAAAAAAATAATAATATTATCCCATATTTTTGTAACGAGATTAAAAAAAAAACCATGCTTTTGTATATGGTCTGTAAAGCTAGTGTGGGATAAAAAAATACATAAATAAATAAAATTAAATTAAAATTAAAATTAGTATTTTTAGTACATTGCTTTCCCCAAAACAGATTCAGGCATACCTTTATTCTGTTTAGCTTTATTTACTGATTGAAGAAACAAATATGAATGTAAAAGTATTTATAATGAGAAATTTGGAAAAGATTTCATTTGAATTTTGCACAATTACCAATTTCACTTCTTTGGTGCAGCCCTTTAATTAGCCCCTACTTTTTTGATAAAGAAATGTAAATTTCTATTTCACTCAATTCTATTAATTATTTTTGCACTGGTCATAAACGGCGAATTATGACGCCTCGTTGCACATGAAAGCTTGTGGCAGAGTTCAAAATTGCCAAGCTGTGGCCAATTAAGTACTAACCATAATCTGTATAATATTTATTTTGAAAAATACTATTTGAAAACTGCTTTATGAAAATAAAAATTTATCTCGACACACAGAGCTGTAATGATACTTTCGAAATAAAATTTTTCGTCAGCATTAGTATTCCTCGAAGTTTAATATTAAAAGAAAACAAATTTAAATGTTCATTTTCCTCATAATGTTGCCAAGCACTCTTGAAAAATCATTTAAGAGTGAAATCATCGAAACACTGCTTTTAACATTAATAAATGTTATACAGCTTAATTCATCGTTTTCTAGCAATTATTAAGAATAAACTTCAAAGTATATTTCCAAAAGGATGCTCATGAGCTACAAACATAAATATTTCCCAAAATGTCATTTCAGCAAAGATTTTACTCATCAGATGTGCTCGCTTCAAGAAATTTGCTTGCCATAGTAGAGGGTGTTTAGAAAATATTTTGTCAGTTATTTCCTTTGAATAGAAAACGCAAAATCTAGGAAAATGAATAATTTCACTTTTCAAGGAAAAGGCGTTAGCTGGATGACTTTCTATTTACCTTCGAAAAATTTTTGCTGTGTAACCGTGTTTATTTTGGGTAAACTTTTCTGTGAAGATAAAAGTACAATGAGTATTTCTAAGCACTTGATCCTAAATATTAAGTTTATATGAACACTGCTAGAAGCGGTATTTCTCGTTGAATTCTTTTTTATCCACTTGTTTCATGTGAAATGTCAACATTCACGAGTTACGAAAGCTTTAGAATATGAAATTTTATATAGTCACGGTAGGATTAATGTACATAGGAAAAGGAATAAACTTATTTAAAAATATATTTGATTTGAATAGGTTAAGACTAGATCAGGTTTTTACTTTTATCTTTTATTTATTACGAATGTATATGCAAAATTTTCCATAGAAATTTCATAGAAAATGTGATTGATTCAATAAATATTATATTTAATTTAAAAATATGAAATAAGAAATTACAAAATAAGAAAATACGAAAATGGAAAATTATTATAAATGTTATTTTGAGCAATTAAAACTCGACTCACTCAAAAAGACCTGGATGATAATGTTAAGTCTCTGAGGGCGTCATTTACATATATCTTGTACAAATTTTAATATTTTTTCATGGGTTTTTTTTTACGTAGGATAGCTGAGGACGATTTACAACCGGGCTAGTTTTTACTTTTTATGAATTTTATACTTTTCTAATATGAATTAAATATTCACTCATACTATGCATTTTTTATGAAAAACAATTAAAACAAAAAAAAATTTACAAATATTTTGGTTATATATATGATATATTTGGTTATATATATTGGTTATTATATTTCATATTATGATAGTTTCAATTTCAGAATCGAGTTCTGAAAGTTAAAATATTTTTTTTTTAAATCTGAAACCAAAATCGAAAAAATAAAAACTAGCCCGCTTAAAGATCATCCTCAGCTGTTCTATACAAAACAGTGACGAAAAAATATTAAAATTTGAGCGAGATATTTGAAAATAACGTCCCCATAGACTTAAGATTATCATCCAGGACTTTCTGAATGACTAATGTAGGCTCTTAAAATAAAATGTAGCATTTAGAAATAAAAAGAAAAAAGCTAAAAAATGCAATGAACTAAGTGTTCGAAAGTTTGTTAATGAGGTTAAAAGTTAAATAATTTATATTAATATCAAAACGTAATATTATATGAGGACCCCAGAAGCCAAGGGGTATAAGTGACAAAATTGAAAAAAATAAACTAAATACACAGACGACCTAAAAATATGCTTTTTTCATTTCAGGTAAAGAAATATAAGTGATTTTCTTATTATTTGCTCAGTTATAGAAGCAAACCACTTTTTTCGAAAAGCAAACAATATTGATTAATTATACATTTAAAGAAAATTGTACTTTATTTTTTATCAGTTATTGAAATAAGAGTTCAAAGACCAGAATGCAACAAGCAGAAATTTCCTATTTCAATTCACTCAATTGTTATTGATGTTCCAATTTAACATCAATTATCTTTAAACTCAATTTACTCCGAATCGAAATTTTGTCACTTGTACCCCTTGGCTTCTGGGGTCCTCATATATAATGTGCATTAAAACCTCATTCAAACATTGAAATATGCATTTTTTATAAGCAACAAGTAATGCAAATAAATACTGATATTAAATAATACAATCAAACATATTATTAAAACTAATATGAATTAAATATTCACTCATACTATGCATTTTTCATGAAAAGCAACTAAAGCAAAATAGTGCTTTAAAACAATATTTTATATTTTAGTATTGTATTTTTTTTTTCAATATAAAGTATGTGAATTCATTGTAATTATAGATTTTTTTCTCTTTTAAATCTCTCCTAAAAATTCTTCTCTTAACAGTTTTTTTTAATTATTTGAAATACTTGTATTGTGTTTTTAGATTGCAGTTTTCTAAATCTTTCATTAGATTAATAAAAAAAGATAAATGAAAAATCCCGAAGTTTCCTTGTAAAATATTATAATTGTCATTGTAATATAACTGAATAAATTGCTGCGTTTAAATTATTTCTGTTACTTAAAAATAAAAAGTAAACAAAACGTAAATAAATTTTAAATAAAAAAATAGATATGGTAGGTGGAACTGAAAGCAGTTTGTGGAAATTTACAGTAATAAAGGTTTTTTTTTATTAACATATTTAACCTTTAGTTCAAATACTTGGTAATTAAGAGCTCTGAATAACTAACAGGCTACATCATATAATTATGCGAAAAAAAATCTTATTTGTTTCCATATTAAACTTAACAAGGATTTAAATGGACAAAACGCAGAACGTGGCCGCCACAAGTAGAAACATGCTAAATGTGGATTTAAAATCCTCTGACAGGGCAAAATTGTAATATTGTTTTCACTGCTTTTTTTAAAATGCTTGAAAAAATATTATTATTTCAACATTATATAAAAATACTTAATTACAAATATGAATGACTACCTTGAGAATATTATGTAAGGCAGATCTCATCAACATCTAATGGAATCATTATATGGATCATGCAGAATATTTACAAATCATATGATACAAAAAAATAATGTACAAAACTTATTATTTTGAAATGGGATAGATTCATATTTTCTATTGATTTAATCATTTATTATATTTATTATGATGTTATTTGTAAATCTGACAAGTGTAAAATAAGGATGTAGATTCCGAGTTCAATATAAAACTATTTTTTAGTTTTAGGATGTTTGATAGTAATGTAATAAGGAAAGAAATTTACCAAAGAAAATTAATTCAGTTTGGTGCGATAAAACGCCCTTTAACACTTTTCATTTTTCGTTAAACGTAATTTACAGTCCTAAATTGGCGTCATATTTATATTCTATTTTTGAAAAAAAATGAGAAAGTTAGTGCATATGTCAATAAAGAAACCGATCTCTGAACTTACATTTTTATAGTTGTTTATAGAGAGCATAACTAAAAATTGAAGTATTCTGAAATATAGTGTGATTCTAAAAACCATCGGAATGCATTTAGAATAAAAAGAAACGTTTTATAGCAAAAACTTTATTTAGTAATATGAATGAAATCTGTTTCAAACCTCCGGATTTCTAAATCTAATGATAATGTATTTTATACCATTATGTATTTCATACCAGAAAATGTATTTTATAAAACGTATGCAGACAAATGCTTCGAGCGTGATTTAATTTATTAAATTAATTTTTTGGTTCAAATATAATTGTTTGTGTTGAAAAAAGTTCGAAATTTGGTAGCCTGTAGTAAATTTTTTGGGAAAATTAATCTTTTCATCTGGATCTACACTATTTGTAAAGAAATGAAGATATGAGTTTTTACAACTATTTTGCGTAGAAACATCCTACCGTAAAAAATAAGTTTTATTTCTGAAACAGTTTAGAAAATCAAGATGCAACTTGCAAATTAATCATAGGATTTTTTAAGAAACATATATGTCTAGTTAGATCACCGTAAATATTTGTCTTCAATCACTAAATAAGATTTCTAGATCCAAAAACAATTGTTTGATTCACGGCTTTTACACCCGAAATTACGGTACTTTAATGGATTATGTATGATGAAAATATAACTTATGAACTGATAAACATGCAAAATTTGCAAAAATAAATATCAGATATGTGGAATGTTTAAATATTGGTAATTAAACAAACAATAATTCAGTAGCCCAATGACATTGCTTTTTTAACCTCTCATAGTTTAAATAAAACAATTTGAAAAGAAATAAACGGCGAAACGTAATACAACTATCTGTTATGTTCTACTCACTTAAATTCATTGTTGCTATTTAAGATAATCGGGAAATTATAAGTTCTCTAGTATGTATTGCATTACAAATTACACCATTTAATCAGCATATCTTTTGACGGCAACATATTGTTCTGAAGCAAATTAATTCACTTGTGTTAAACTCTGAACCCAATTCATAAATATGTGCATAAATGAGTGAATGACAGAGAATATGATTTTATGCAAAGATACCGATAAGGAAACAGATACATATGTATAAAGATCAATAAACTTTATTTAAAGTGAAAAGGAAACTGTTATAATTATACAGGCGTATGAGAATAGGAAAATATTTAATCAATCAGTGCATAAAGTTATGAAAAATACTATTACACAATATGCATCTTGAAAACATTTAAATTACTATTTGGAGAACAAAGTTTTCTTTGTTGTATTACCTTTTGTACATACAAAGTATTTAATCAATTAAAGCATCAAAATAAAGAATTTTTCCAAGATACATTATTAAAACTTCGAAACTCTTTAAGGATAACAAAACCGAAGCGTTTTTAACCACATTTCTATTCGAAACAGGTAATGAATTACTTTTGGAATAAAGCAGACAGCTCATTGTAGTACATCAAAAATAAAGTAAATAAATAAAAAATCTAAATAAAGATTTTTTTTTAATTCGCTTTCAGAGAAATATTTTTTTTTAAATGTAAAGATATTGTAATTGAATGAAAATCATTAAGCCGAAGTTTATATCAATAGCAATTATTTAAATGTTCACAATTCTACTAAAATCTACACTGGAAACGAAAAATCTGTAAAGTAAGTTAAATTATTCTAGAAAACTGAGATTCGTAAAACTGCTTTTGTGACAACAACAATAAGAATTCATGTAACATATACACGCTTGCACTGAAAATAAAAAATCTTTCAGTTTACTAAGAAATTTTTTGGAATGTTAAGACGCTTTGAAATTTTTATGAAACTGCAACCTGGGTTAAATATAAAATTTTTTAATATTACTGTAATTTTAGTTATTTTACTGTAATTTGTAAAGCTATAGATTTCAGTAGCTTTACAAAAGATAGTTTTCTAGATTTACAGTATTATTTTTTTTGTACAGTGTACAGACCAAATTTTACTAAGCATGTAGATTTCCGTAACTTTACAACTGTAAAATTACACATTTTGTTTACAGTATACAAAAAATAATAAAATTTCTCAAAAAGCATTATTTTGTAAAAAAAAAAAAACGTACCGCATTATTACACAGAGATGAACGAACAGAGCATCCTAAAATGAAAAATCTGAAACTACTGAAGATAATTTTAAATCTCCTATTCAAATGTAAAATTGAATTACAAAACTTCTGTAAATAAATTATCGACTTCAAACATTAATCCCTTTTAAAAGTAAATTAAACAATTGTGACCGTTTAATTGTTACTTAATGTTGTTAACACTTTCCAACGCAGTGTTTATGAATTCAATTAGTCTGTCTGACGTTTGTCTGCCTTCTCCATCTCGCCGTTTTCTAACTCCTGTAAATATACTTGATTTGCAATGTAATTTTTTAACTATAATTCAGGTTTATTATTTAAAGTTTGATAGTGAAAATGAAATGTATAGCAATTACATTTCATTTACATCGACACACAAAAGATTTACATTACTTTAAGGTAAGGAAGGAGAAATATTTTGCGGCGCAATTTTTATTGAAACAACGAGATTTCAAACTTAACGAGATATATATTTATTCTTCTTATGAGTTCTACAACACGCTTTGCTGGAATATCAAATTAAGATTCATTTATAATTCTATTACAAGGGCGCAGAAGAGACTTGCACTACACTATAGACCGGGTGGTGTCAGCAGAGGCAATTACCTTATCGAGTTCATGGTTGAAATCCCAGAATTCTTTAAAACTCAATTCGCATATTAAAACGCAATCGGTCTACCAAGTCATATCTTGGCGGAAAATACGTGAAAACACAATTTTAGCAGTTGACCCGTCTTTTTACCACTGTGCTTTTCTGCTCGCCGTCCCCACACAAGAACTCCGGCGCCCCCAAAATGGTACCTTTCGATGATGTTGGAGAGGGGGTTAAGTGGTCCATGCTCTCTCCAGATGTGTAAACGTCCAGAATAGCTCATCATACTAAATCGGCTCCCATCCGTAAAGAGTACTCTAGTTCATTCCTGTTTTGTCCACTTTTTGTGTTTCTGGCACCACAGAAACCAGCATCTGCGATAGCAGGCATTAATGGTACAGGCCATACTGGATGTCGTGCATATAGACCACCTTTGTGCAACGTTTTAGCCATGTTAAAACGTTATATCCGACGTCCAGTAGTCTGTTCAATCTGTCTTGCGATTTCTACAGCTGTTTGCCAATTGTTTATTTTCGCTTGTAAGACAACATTACGGTCATCTGTTGCTGTTGTTGTTCGTGGACGACCACTGCTGAATGTTCGGACAGCTGATCCCCTCGTTTTAAATGAACCCCAAGCTCGTAAAACGATTTTATAAGCCATAATGAACTCTTGTGCCACATTTGTCACACTTCGAACTTCTTACAACTTGCAAATGATTCGAGCTCGTGTAAAATCATCTAGATGACATCTCTTGGATTGCCTCTTGTCTATATCCTACAGTAGTAGTAAAAAAAGTCATTGAAATCACTTAACACGGTGCAATAGATTTCACTAAATTTCTGAACGGTCATCGCCTCTGTGCTTTATCCCACCTTAACACCTCCTCCTTTTACGTCGTGTGCCATATATGGGCATGTCCTACTGCATTTGTTTCAGATCTATCTCCGGATTGGCCTTTTATTTCGTTCAGTTGCCTTTTTCGGCTTTTTTTCTAATTTATCTGCTCCGTCCTTAATTTTTGTACACCAGTCTATATTATAATATTTTAACATAATTATTATATTCCACAACTTTAATCAACGCTTTCTTTGTTTTTTTACATTTAAAAAAACTTAATCTGTTAAAGCAACATTTCCCCTAAAATCCCATTTATTTATTTTATCTGGTACATAGTACCTTTTTATTACGTTCTAAGAAATCATTCGATTATCCACAATTCTCTGCGAGCTACGCTAGATCCGGATTGCATCACTATTCCTCCGAGCGACTGATGGAATTATATTTTTCCTGTTTAAAATTTTCGTATTTGATACAGACGCGTTTTCTTTTAAATTATTTGCAACGCAAAAAAAATGCCGTAAAATCCTGTATTCGAACGTAATTTGCTACATAACAAGATTACTTTTATTTCAGAAGCAGATTTAAAAATTTTTCCTTTGGTAAACAGCACCCTGTCATCTGGATGGTAAAAGTTTGTAAATGGTGAAGTTCTATTTTGATAATAACATTTTTCTGTTTCATTCTGGCGGAATCTTACTTCGGTACGGAGTTTCAACCGAAATGTTAGTGGACTTGCTTACCATGCTGTGAAACACAAACAAATGTGTTTAAAAAAGGATTTCGTCTATGTGTGATTTAAGGGGAAATAATCCAAGGTATTCATTCTTTGCCTTGTCACCGTATGCCACATGACTGCTGATACTGGTATCGAGTGTTCCTGGTAAATGGTGTATAAAGTCGTATGGCTTAGAACAGCAAATATCCTAACTCAATTTGGGTTGACGGTAATAAATTTCAGAAAACTGAAATATATTATAATAAAACATTTAATAGACACTCTCAACATTGTTTTAAATGTGATAACACCAAACAGAAGTGGTAGAAATTTGCATTATGAAGACCAGCAATATGTACTTAGCACCTCACATTTTTTATTGTGATAATCAGTTTATACAGTACAGTATGATCAATTGCTTGAGCAATGTGCTTTTCCCGATCTTTTCGTAACGTTATCACTTTTCACACATAATAAGGTACATATCATTGCATTTTCATTACATTTTTTCCCTTGAAATTATTACTTTCAAACCAGTTGTAGCTAGAATGAAACACCCTGTATTTGTGACTCAATAAGTAGTTTTTCGACCCTATGTTCCTATGGGATTTTTTACCTTGTTGTATGCTTGATTTGTCATATCATTTTGTCCACATTTTTTTAAATCACCCTGTGTATATATATAACTTTGTTAAGTAATCAGAAATCAATTAGTTCAAATTAATTTGGGATTAGAAGTACATTTTGAAAGACAAGCTTATAAAAACAACAAATACATATATTCTTATATGAGAAATATTAATAATAATAATAATATTTTTTCATTATTTTACCTATATTGTTTCGTAGATTTTGATTTAAATTTTACGCTTTTGTCTGCTATATACTGTAAAACATTTGTGTAACGTTGCTCCATAAAGTTGGTGGCAGCGAAGCTCCCACCAAGTTTATGGTGGAATGACGATAAACCAAGATAACCATTGTAACATTACAGTAATATATAATGTTACACCAGTGAAATATGTTTAAATTACACCATTATATAAGTGAAAAAAAATCACACCATAATACTGGTGGCAGCAAAGCTGCCACCAATTTTATGGAGTACTGTTACGTAAATGTTTTACAGTGTAGCCTGAACTGAAGACTTAATGTCTTCAGATACGTATGAGTGAAATTTTTATGAATAAATTTATGGTTTTAAGAAATATATTTCTTTGTGAATTATTTTTTCAAAAAAGTAGTTGACATCAGTAAACTAATTATTTTTATAAAATATTGTTATACCATGTTCAGAATTTGAAGATTTAAAAACAATCAAAAATTCCATTATACATTTTTTAATGGATTCCATTCATTTTAAAATAACTTTCCTATTTCACAGCATATAGGAAATCGAAGCGCCTTACGAAATAATACTATAATTTAAGTATGTGAGGAGTATCAATGTTTGAAAATAGTATTTTAAGAAATTGTTGAAATTTCTATGTTTGAAATGTGTTTGGAAAGATTCTACTGCCAGTATGCGCATAAACTACTATCCATCGACTATTTCACAGAAAATGGCTTAGCAATCTGACAAAAGTATGAAAGAGGAAATTCCAATCTTGAAAAAGCTTTAAGGATATTATGTTGAATTTTTAAGTACAGTACAGAACATTTTCTAAATGGAAAATCAAATGACCAGATACATTAGGTATTCATTGTAGATCATTTTCCTTGGCCATAAAATGCATAATATTTATACTTGTGAAATAAAACTTTGAACACATTTTCCTACAAATCTTACACAGCAGTTTCCCAAATTAGAAAAATTAACATTCAAAAATAAATAATAATAATGCACAGAATTTTATTTTATTATCTTTATTAAAAGTATTTAGTATTAAATTTCAAAATACACTGCTATTAGACAGGAAATTTACTCAAAAACTTTCATCCAATTTCTCCTTTAGATGGAATATATTAGTAATCTTTGAAAAAGTTATTACTAATTACCTACTATTTTAGACATTAAAAAAATATCCTTAAACTATGATTAAGTCGCGCATGTGAAAAACATATGGTGACCATAACGAAAGATTTCAGAGAGATCTGAGAAGTTTAGTTTTAGAATTTTCTACACTAAATAAATAAATAAATAAATAAATAAAAATTGAAATGTTGATTTGGTCAAAGTGGTATTACCGCTGAAAGATTTCGATTCGTAAAATTAAATAAATAAATAAATAAAATAGAATAAATTTTGATCACTAAGACTGTTCGACTAATTTCAAACGATTTGCTACCATTAAAAATTATAATTGCAGTATCTCAATACTCTAAAAAAGGTAAATAACACTGTCATCAAGGCTGTAAATCAATCTTTTAAGAACATAGGTTTTTTTTCGTTGAAAACTACTGCATACAAAAATATGAAAATTAATGGTGTTATAGAGAAATGTTTTGTAAACACGCTAATGTAGATATTAAATCGAATAATTATTCTCAGAAATATTTAATGTTAAAGTTGGTCGAAATCTATCTATTAAAAAAAATTATATTAGCAAAAACCGCACAAACAAATTTAATAACTTTTTAAAGGAGATGCAATAGAAACTCCCGGTGTACATACTGCATCTATTCCTTTTTTTTGACTCATATTTGTGAAGGAATATTTTTATTTTAAATTCCAATTTTTAGTCTTACGAGAAGTATTTGACACATATTTTAGAAAAGATTGTTATTTTAATTTGTTGCCTAATTTAAAAGCAGCACCAAGAATAATAATATACAAATACAGTCGTACATGCCATATAGTATATTCTATATTGACTCTGATCATTCAATAAATGGATACAACCCTCATCTTTTTGTTTCATTTTGGGAGTAACAGATTTTGAGCTTAATCTATAGAGATCACTTTCAGAATTTACAATTTATAATTTTGAGACTTTCACAAAAATTGCTCGATAGATTTAGCTAACACAATATCCAAATTAAATTTTTTATAGCCTTCAGGCATGCGCAAAGAAAAATTATTTAGTAAAACTGCTCATTTTTATACAATTTTTATTATTTTTAATTTTAATTACATGATATTATGTACAATATTATTTGTCATATTTTCGAAGAAGAACATTATTTTATATTAAGAATTCGGCAAATTATAGAGAAAAAACTCGGAAAAAATTGGAACTGTTTTTATAAAAACCTTAATTTCTCTACAAGTATACCTGCTATCCGCATAAACATAGTTTATTACAATAAAGTGCAAAATCATAATCTACTGTTTGAACGCTTTACCTACATTAGTTTTGACAGGATTATCCAAAAGATATTCGTTCTTTTGCAATTTGTTGACGGTCCCCTATGGAGTTTCGGGAAAATGTATTTACGGAAATGTATGACCTGTACTATTATGTTTATACACTTATAGTTTTATGATAATTCCTCATGCATTTTTCTATATGTTTAACAAATTGTGTATAATAAGAAATGGCCGGTCACCTTTGGCCTTATAGTGTATGTCATCCAAGACACTAACTCTTATCTAGAACGCTGGAAATTTTCCCGTAAGTTTTACAAAAATATGTTAAAGCTGAAAATTTATCTAAAATTACTTAAGTAAACATTTGAACTTATTTTGATGCAATTCACATTTATCTTATTTCATGAAGAAATTTCTGGTTCGAATGGACATTTAGTTCATTGATCGGTGTAAAATTGACGCCTGCTCGGCATACTACTGGTCATTCTTTCCGTCATGTTAGGTCAATTATCAGTCCCACTTAATTTTAATCTTCAATTCCTACATCGGCACCATATTTTGAAACACATTTTTGCTTCTTCTGATATAAGTGAAGAAAAGCGTTCAGTTATTTTCATAAAAGTGCATTCGTGAAACCTAGTTTGAACCAATTATTTCAGTAATTTAGCAGCAGAAGTTCTTTGTGCTGGAAAGAGTTAAACTATGTATCGGTACACTGTAAAAAAGGTCTATATACATTGAATTCTTCCCCATTTTTTGACAAACAATTTCCGTACTCTTAGAAAATTAATTTTTATGCCTAAATTATTCTCAAAAGTCTGAAAATGAGGGGGAAATTTCGTTCATTCCTTAGGCACATCGGTATTGGCTCAGTTAATGTTAAATCCGAATTCATTTTAAAAACGGAAAACAAAAACAATATATAGGGTAACACCCCCAGTAATTGGCATGCACCAGTGATTGGCATATTTTACAAACATGTGCTAAAATAAGATTTATATCCAGTCTTTTAAAAATTCAAGACCATATATCAGTTATATGCTCATTTACGTTAAAGATTATAACTTTGATTTATTTTACAAGATGACAATAGAGCCTAGGAAAGAGAAACAATTATGGCTTGTATCAAATTAGCCATTTTTGTTGCAAATTCTTCTTCTTTGACTTAAGGAACACATGCTTTTCAATTCATTATTATCTGATTTATAATATATTTTAAATTTTAATTCACAACAGTTTTGTTTGATAAAAAGAGTTACTTTAATTGTGTAAAAGTATTTTCGACACAAATATTTGGATTTCTCAATTAACGGTAGATGCCAATTAATGGTGCTTCAATTTTGCTAGTTCCAAGTAATTGGCACCTATTCCAATTACAAGGAATTCGCAAAGAATTTGAGATTAAACCATTTATTTTGGAAGTACTTTTAAAATTATAGACTAATTTTGTTTATCATTTGTTTTTATTTGACAATATAAATTTTATCAGTAATTGGAATCCATTAAAGCTTCATATGACAATTACTGGGGACAGCATGACAATTACTGGGTATTAATGTAAGTAATATTGTATTGTTTTAAAGTGGTCACATTTCGGACTAATATGCTAATTTCTTACTCTCAAAAACCTGAAATATGGCATCTTCATCTATAGTAAATTAATTTAAAGCGATTAAACCCAATGCAAAATGTAAAGTTTTTTTTTTTACATAAACATATGCCAATTACTGGATTACAAGGTGTCATACATTGGTGCCCTAGGTGCCAATTACTGGTGATTTCAGCAACTTTTTTTAAATGTATTTTTATAAAAATACTTTTTCAATTTTTTTTTTTGCTTTTAGTGGGCAAAATAGATGCACAGATATGTATTCTTTGATTTAAAAATATTTCCAAGTAAAAATCTTATTTCTTTGTAATGAAAATTTGAGTAAGTTTAACGACAAATTCTTAATGTGCCAATTACTGGGGATGTTACCCTATAATATAAGATTTCTAATTTACATAATAATAAAATAAAGAAACCAACTAAACCAACAACAAAGAAAAGAAGCGTTTCGAATTTAACAATAAATAATAATTAATTTCCTCAATCAATTAAAAGTATTCCCGATTTATTTTTGAATGTTGCCAAAAAAAACTATATTTAAATTTTAAATATATTTTAAATGAATACATTAAAAAAAACTTTATTAAATAGACGAAACAATTTTACTCAAAGAAAAAATTACCACCTAAAAATGTAATATTCATATTTTACATCTAGCAATCTACATGAAAATATTTATAATATATATTTTTATCTGATTTTTAAATTAAAATATTAAAATCCCAGTCACAATCTTACATACAAAATCTTCCCAAAATTAACTTTAAAATTGAAAGCTTTTAAATAAATCAACCAAGTCATACCTATCTGAGACAAACATATATACTTCAAACGTTTGCACTATTGTATAACTGTAGCTGAGTGCTTAACCCATTCGTGCCCAGCATCTTTTGCGTAAATTTTATTTGGTTGGCACCACTATATTTAAAAGATTCAAGTTTATTTCATTAATCACGAAAATGCATCATTTAAATAAAATAATTATTGCTTTTCTTTTTTACCGGTGTCAAAAACAGTGCTGAATGCACCTTTTGAAGCGTCCCTAAAAAGGGACGCTAGGCACTAATGGGTTAAAGCACTGAACACGTATCATTAACCGCTTGAAGGGCGGTGGGATAAAACATATCCCACCGCCTGCAACTAATTTTGATTGCGAAATGCCACACTGACACCAGAATTCAACAATGAAAAGCTTAATTTTTATTAAATACGTAAAAAGAAGCTTTTACCTATTTTAAAATAAATTTGTCTTCAATTTCTGGTGTTATTCAATCATTTCATAATTTCATGAATGAAAGTATTTTGCCCCTGAAAGAGTTAAGGTATACGGTTCGATCCTAAGGACAGCAACTTTTATTTTATTCCCATTTTTTCAATTGAGGCATATTTTATCTCTTGTAATAGAGGAAAAAGTAAAACGGATATTAGTCTATTTCTGGAAAAATATTGGTTGCAAAGCTGATAGGAAATCTCCAGAAATTGAAAAAATTATTTCTAAGAGTATGTGCACTGAAAGCGTGCTGTATTTACAATGATCGACTAAAACATTGATAATGTGTCTCGATAAGCATTGACTAATAAACATATAGTACATAAAAATATCTATAAGAAATACTGGTTATGCTGAACTAAAATTTTCCGAAAGAATAATAATAACAAAAATAGTATAAATGCAGAGGAGTTTCTACTTTTTGCACATTATCATCTAAATGTAAATAAAGATAAAAAAAAAAAGATTTATATGAAAGATCATTGGCAATAAATATTAGTTAAAAAATACATCTGCCAGTTTAAAAATAAAATAAAACTTTTCTGGAATCAAATCGGAAGTTGTGATTTCCCTTTTTTTTTTTTTGTATGAAATGTTACAGACACTGTTTTGAAAGAGTTGTTTATCTGATTCGGTTAAATGGCAGACTATAGGATAAATAGGAATTGGTTCATGCAAAGCTAATGCTGCTAGAAAGCTCAATGTGCTTAGACAGTTGCGTGTGTAATCCTGTCACAAAAGGGAGATAAAATGATCGTTGGTAATTCAAAAAAGTAGCATGGAAATGTGAAAAATTCAAATAATTTGTTAATGTATACGTTAAGCTAATATGTTTTATGAGTAGTTTTTCTTTAAATGCTTCAATTAAGAGTTTTCAGGAAATTATCCCATATTTAGTTGAGTGTTAAATCTCGCTTTATACAAAATTTTAAAAAATTACATTTCCTGTATCAGTCTGTTCTTTTGGTAAAATTGTACAGAGAAAACACAAAAATCTGTAAAAACCTAGTTTTATCCAATAATTCTAGCAGTGTAACATCTTTTTTTACCACAGAAATCAATGGATTCATTTAGAGAATTTTGCGATTTCCCAAAATTTTATTTTGTGGATAAGGTGAGTTTTCAAACTCAAGTCCTCACATATATAAACAATATTTCCCTTCTCTAAAAATAATTAAAAGCGTTGTTGTAAAAAAGCTTTATTATAATTTAATCCTTTGCGGTTCATTACATAAGTGTTGAAATTAGCGACTGACACCGGAATTTGAAAACAACTACGCGTAAATAAGAAAAAGGCTACATTTCGTGCATTCAATAAACCGTAAATTTTTTTACCAAAATTCCGATGCCAATTTGGTGATTGAATTAAAATTAAGTCTTTCATAGGTATACCACCGCGCCGCAGGGGGTTAAATATTAAATATATCTTATTTGCAAGATAGAATTTTGTATAAGCAAACAAGTAATTCTCTTTCTGGGAGAAGGTTATACGATAGAGCGAAAATTTTTCTTTTTTTAATCCTTAGGATCCTTTTTAATCCATAGGAATCCTTATTTAAATAAATTAAATTCCGAGAGCCAAATATATCATTTCTATTTTTTTTTAAATGAGCAATCAATAGAATAAATTTTATACATTACAAAACATATTTGTACATCATATAATTTATACATTACAAATAACATTTGTTTTTCGATTAATGTTTATTAATAAAATAAACATTTGAATGAAGTTCCAGGTTGAATAATCCTCCAAAAGTTTCGATACAATTTTAAGTATTTTTAACGATCACTAATTTATGAACGTAACTAACGGGAAATTAGTTTTTATATCAGCGGTTTCCAACTAGCGTTGTCAGTAAGAAAAATCAACAAGTATGAAAAATCATGCGTTAAGCATAGATTATGAAACTCTTTCCAACACTTCCTGAAAATTATTTCTACATTTTTACATTTTTATGAATTATAATGTACGTCCCCTATTTTATTTCGTATCAACAACGAATATTAATATATATTCGATGTGACGCAGGTGAAACCAAAAGATTTGACATACCTGAATCATAATAATGTAGAAAGTAAAACTGTAATGCGTATGTAAACGTATTTGAAATTTATGGAATACTATCTAATTTGATTTTTTTAAATATTTTAAATTCATTTTGTTTTATTTTTTAATTTTTTAGCATTTTCCTACGTCATATATTTTTGGTCGTGCAAAATAGCTATATAAGTATTTTATTTTAATAATATCTTCAAAGTACATTTTAAAATTATACAATGACCATAAATTCTGTAAATCTCATTAAAGCCATACTAGTTTTAAAACTGAGCTATATTTGTAACTTATTCTGCACCATACTTCAATATTTTATTTTCAATCGATTGACAGCGTGAGTCATTTTTCTCGTAAAGATCACTTGTCAACAAATTTAGTCTGCCGCAAAATTTTTCTTTTTATAGTTGCGGCATAAATCTTTCCAGAATTACTATCATGAAAAATTTCCGACTTTTTTATGGGACAGTAATAAAAAATGTCTGAGCCTCAAAGAGCTTTAAAAGCTAAAATTGCGTTTCTGTTCATGATTCTTCATAAAAAATAAATTTAGCAGAGCATTTTATTTAGAATTACGAACCCCCTATAGTCTAATATACGAGCAGGTGCCCAAAATAGCTTTATACATTTTAGAAACAATGAATGGAATAGTTTGAAAGACCACACATTACATTTATAATGATGGTTAACTTATGAATTTATTTCTTTCGAATGGTAACCATAGCTTTATTAGTAGAATTTGTGTCGTGAAATATGACAAATACTAATATACGAGCAGGTGCCCAAAATCATTTTATGATTTTCAGAAACAATAACACAGGCCTACAAAAAAAAATTTTTTTTTGGTGCCTGAGATTTTACAACTGATTTTGGATATTTTTGGGACGCTGATTCCAAATATGCAATCAGTTTTTCCCTATCAGCTCTACTTTTTTAGATATGCAAAGCGAACTAAAGATTTTTTAGAACTAAAGTGACCTTGAACACTTAAACTGACCTTATGATACATAGCCCTGTAACGACGCTCAAGGCGATTAGAAGGACGTTGAAATACCACAAGATCTTGAAAAAAAAGAAATGTGCAAGCAAAACTGAGGATCTGCGCATGCTTATGATTTCGCGCCGCTTATCCATAAAGCCAAGTGTAAAAGCGTCCAAGAGATAAGGTTAGTTTCAGAGTTCGCTCCATGGAAACAAAACTGGCTTTCTTTGACTTTCTAAAGTTTTTGAACTTCCATGATATTTGTGTTTAAGGTAGAATTCGTATCAATTTAACGTAAAACTCGTAGTGTTGTAGATTGTTGTGTTTGCGTTGTAGAATGGAATTTAAATGAGATTAAGTAGAAAAAGTTGTATAAATCATCCAGATAAGTTTTGCTACATGCGGAGAATAAAAGTTGAAAGAACACAGAAAATATGTTACTGACTTTGTAAAGAGAGCTTATCTTGGATACTTTGGGGTTAGACTTGGTGATCAGGATAAAATCTGCACACCGCAACAGGTCTGTAAAACTTGTACAGAGCATTTATGACAGTGAGCTGACGGAAGAGAATAAGTCTCAAATTCGGCTTACCAATGGTTTGGAGAGAACTCCAAAACCATTTCTATGACTATTATTTCTACCTAGCACTGGAATACTATTTGAATTAATCGAAACAATTATAATAAGAAAACGTATCCTGATTTAGTGTCTTCAAGACTTCCACTTTCTCACTCAGAGGAACTACCGATCCCAACGTTTCATCAGTTACCAGAGCTTAGTGAGGATGAATATTGTCCTTCTGATCATCTTTTAGATAGCTGTGAAGGTAACAGTGATTATGAGGAGACGTCATCAATGCCTAAATTTTTCAACCAGATTGATTTAAATGAAAAGAGATTTCAATGTTTTAAAAGAAGCTTCTGAATTACTGGTTGGTTTCAAGATTAAAAGACAAAAATTTATTAGAACAAAGAGCCAAACTTTCATTTTATCACACAAGACAAAATTGTATACTACCCTACTTCTCTTAAAAAAACAATCTTGTATTTTGTCATGAATTTAGAGGACTGTTAGAAAAATTGGTTCTTCCTAAATATTCTCCAGATGATTGTCCTTGGACGGAAAAGAAGTTACACAAAATACTATTGTTTTTCTATTTTTGGGATAGCAGGGATAAAACACACCACAAGATTATAAAAGAGAGGCCTACGAAAGAAAACATGGATGTTGGAGAAAGGAATGTCATTAATAGCACTTTAGTTGGGCGAAAGAAAATCATACTTTCCGCACTGCATATGAAGCTCTGTCCTATGAAGCAGTTTGTGTAAATTCTCCATAAGAACGGGTCATGATTTGCATATATAAGGTAAAAACACCCGAATTGAGTTATGAAGATATTAAGCAGGAATGTTTAACGGACAACAAATAAGACAACTGATTAAGGATCCTGCTTTCGTAAATTTAACGAATGAGGCTGAATAAAAAGCCTGGACTTCTTTTGTGGCAGTTCACAAAAACATTCCGGGCAAGTGCAAAGGAGAAATCTATGTAAAACTGGTAAATGAAAAGCATAATAGTTTTAAATCTCTTGGGTGTAATAGAAGCATTAAAGTGCACTATTTACATTGCCACTTAGAACATTTTCTTGAAAATAAAGAAGGCACAAGTGATAAACATCACGAAAGATTTCACCACAATATTAAGACTATGGAGGACCGCTACCAAAAAAGATGAGATATGCAAAGGATTTCAGATTACAGTTTGAGTTTAAAAAGACACTGTTCGAAAATATATTCCAGAATGTCACGGAAAAGAAGCTTCCGAAGCATTCAATGAGTATCAGTTTCAGCAGTGACGTTTTTCTCTATTTTTGTGAGTAAAAATATTTGTATATTATAATTAAAACATTATTATTTGAATATGTGTATATCATAATAATAAAAACTAACATTTGTGTATTATAAAAAATAAAAATCCTGTATTTATTTTATTTTTACATACATTTTTTAATAGATGGATTTACCTTAAAATAATGAAACATATATTTCACAAAAAGTTGTTTATCTTAAAAAACTGAGCTGATAGAGAAAAACTAATGCCATATTTGAATTTAGGACATCAAATGCATATAAAATCAGCTAAAAATACCCCGGCACCAAAACAGCTGTTGACCAGTGTAATTGAATTACCTTGAAAGACTGCGCATTACATTTATAATAACGGCTAACGAATGAATGTATTGCTTTCAAATGTAACCACAGCCGTATTCGCAGAATTTCTGTAATGAAATAAGGCAGATATAATAATATTCGATAATACCGGTACTCATATTTTACGACCCGATTTAACCTCTTGTGGCGCAGTGGTTTCGTAGATAAACCACTTAATTTTAATTCCCAAACGCCACATTGACACCGGAATTTCGTTTAAAAAAATTGCTGGTTATTGAATGCGTGAAATATAGCGTTTTCTTATTTACAAATAAAGTTGTTTTCAAATTCCGGTTTGAATCATTATTTTCAATACTTAAGCAATGAATTTGCCCTGCGCCGCAAAGGGTTAACTCTTCTCTGGTGTATACATTTTATCCGCTGTTGGGAGTTTAAAGGTTTAAATTAGCGGTGGACAACCTTTGGCCCGCGGGCCACAAAGATACCATTATTTTTGTGCAGAATATTTTTCCTTATAGTTATGGCGAAATCTTTGCTATTAAATAAAACAAACGAATCTTTTCAAATATTCTGGTGGGAAACAATTTTCTGACAAAAAGGTTGTGCATCACTGGTTTAAATTATTAAAGTATGTATTAAAAACAAACTATTATCATTAACACGTACTTTATGCAATGCTATTTCATTATCCCAAAGTAGATAAAATATTTAGTAAATTTTAAAATTTTAAAGAATACGAATCTATTTTTTCTGAAAATAGTAAATAATATAAGGGTTTATATTGTGGCGTTTATATTTATCGCTGGAAACACCCGCTGAATATTAGCCTGAGCGTTTACATGGAAACGGAATCTGTCGCAGGAGGATTTTTTTTAAGTGTTTGAACGGCACCTTGAATTTCGGCACCAGTACTTTCCAAAAATTTTCTTGTACATATTTAAGATCCCAAAAGTAATAAGGAAAAACTTAAGGAAACTATTGACATTGAAATTAAAGGGACCCCACAAACGTTGAAAAATACAGGCCTACGAAATCCATAATTTTTATGCCAGAGCTCTCGTCATTTTTGTGTCCGCACTCAATTCAGGGAACGCTGGTTGAATTCAACTAAACAGTTGTCATTACAAATTTTAATATAATCCGTGTTCCCTATGAATGATGTCTATGGAAGTGTTTAGTCACATGTACATCTCGTCATCTGATCAAGATTCTAAATAATCAGATCAACTCATTTCGCGAGAGCTGCCATTCCGTACGCTCAGAATGATGTATAGGTTGCGAAAAATTAAACAAATAAATTTACTTAAATAATTGGCCAACGTAGAACCAAAACAACGCTGACTTTAAGACGGCATAAATACTTGTGTAGTAGACCACCGCCTTGTGCCGATCAGGCATTCAAATCCGTGAAACTAGTTTATCGCACGGTAGGTAGTGTCTAGTAAGCTATTAGAAAAAAGAGGGAGGACAGCGAATGTACTATATCAAACCATGAAAAATCGAAAAAAATCGCTATTATTGCCCCCCTTCCGGCGGATTGTTAGAAAATTTACATGAGATTTATTGACAAAGCTAAAATATACACAAGAAACTTCATATATTTTTAGATGGTATAATGCTGAAAATGGCACAAAAATGATATTGCAGCTCCTTTTCATACTACCGTAATTTCGGGTGTATAAGCCGCGGATCAAACAATTCTTTTTGGACCCAAAAATCTTATATAGCGATTGAAGACAAATATTTACGGCGATCTAACTAGTTATATTTGTTTCTTGAAAAATTCTGGGTCGAAAAAGAATTGTTTGATCCGCGGCTTATACACCCGAAATTACGGTAGTTTTTTTTTAATTTTTGGTAGTGTTATAATACGCATTGCTTCATTTAACATTATTATTATTAAGGTGGGCTTACTGACCATATCTAAAAATATACAAAAAAAATCGCACAATTCTACGCATAACTTCATATACTTTTCAATGATACAAAGAGGACTAAAGAACAGGCAGACATTTTGCATAAAAATGTTTTTTAGGATTACTGACCTCTAAAATGTGTAAATCAATCGAAAAATTTTTTTTTTACAAAATTTTCTACTTTAGAATGAAGAAAGCAATGAAATGAACTTTGAAATGAACATTTTTCGTTATTCACTTGTTCATCAGCTGTTTGAGAATCATCGGTTAGCTGGATGCGAATTGCTCGTCACTACACAAACACTAATGTCGCTAGAATTGCCATTACAGTATCCCTTTCCAGCGGATTAAAAAAAAATACATGGGACTTGCTGATTAAAAATATTCACAGAAAATTAGATTTTATTCTAGGCATAACTTCATACACTTTTCGGTGGTACAATAATGAGAATGGCACAAAATCGCTCTTACACATTACACCACTCCCATGCGGTGAAATATTTCGAAATTCAAGGAAGATCTGCTGGTCATAGCTTGAAAACGTACACAAAAAAGTGATTCAATTCTATGCGTAACTTCAACATCTTTCGATGGTAAAATAATGAACATGACACAAAAATCATTATTACAGCACCCCTTTCTGCCAGAATGCTGCCATATTTGTGTTCCAGTTGAGAAAATGTATTTATTTTTATAAATTCTTCCCAATCTATAAAACAGAAGTTATATACATCGTAAATCAAATGAGGTCATAGTTGTACATTGAAAGAAAAAGATAAATTAATGGCAGTGTATTAGTAGCTACTTTTCTAGTATTTTCATACACATGTTTAAATAACACCCACTGTTTATATAAAAAAAATGATTTATTGTTTATAATTTTTCCACTTAGTACGACCACTTTCTTATCATTTTGTGCGATAAAGCAACATCTGAATTATTCATTCTTCCCAATTTAATATTGAATATTATTCCCTACACTTACAATGTAGAAAAGAAAAATCAGATGTAAGTACCCGGAATTTGGCCTATGGAAAGCTGCCAATCAATAATTCATTTGAAATATTTATACTAAAGTACACTTTCCTTTTGTTTCTATAAGTTTTTCTTATTTGTAGAGAATAAAATCTGCCTCCTAGTAAGCAATTTCACAACAAAAATATTTATAAATGTATATCTTTATAAAATTCGTGCCAAATTTTCATTGGAGTTCCTTTGTTATCTATACCAGATTTTTTTAATAAATGTAAGTTATGAAATTTCCTTTAGTTTTGCGATATTTTTAGACCAAAAGAAGATGCGAACCTATAGTGAGATTAATATGAGGCAAAAACTAAACGGTTTTCACTAAAACTATTCTTTATGTCGGGATTTTCTTAAAAATAAATTATAAAGATAAATTTTAAAAAATGTCGATAGAGGGCGCTTTAGACTTTGAAGTAATGAACAACTATTTTTTGCCGTTATTTTTTGCATCTCATTAAATGTTTTGGGAAGCTTAGACTTAAACTTAAATTTTGAGCTCCAAATCTGAATAGTAGGGAACAGTTAAGTAGCTCAAACTGAACTGTGTTTAAGGGGGGGGGGGTGTTCAAATTTAAAATATTTATAGAAAATGGAAAAACATTTCGATTCGTTTGCGGTTTAAAATAAAACTATTCTTTAAGTCAGTATCTTCTTGAAAATAAAATTTTAAAGATAAATTTCAAAACATTCCATTAGAGGGCGCCTTAAACTTCAGAGTAACCAGCAATTAATTTTAACCATTATTTTTTTGTTCTAATTAAATGCTTGCAAAAACTTATTAAATGTTTTCGGAAGTTTAGATTTAAATCTTAATAATTAAGAGTAATTAAGTAGCGCAAATTGAAGTGTCTTCAGGAGTTGAAATTTAAACCTCCCCCCTCTTCAAACACAATTCAATTTTTCGCTACTTAAACACTCCCAACGATTCAGAATTTGAGCCTAAAATTTAAGTTTATGCATTTGAAAGCATTTAATGAGATTAAAAAAATAACAGTTAAACACTTGAGGGGCAAAGCACTTATGTTCCTAAAATGCTCAAATGGTTGATTGACACCGGGATTCACAAACAAATTTATATGACAGAAAATAAAAGGTGTTTTTCGCGTACATTGTAAAAAGCAAATCTTAATACTAAAATTCCGGTGCCAATGTGGCATTTGGGAATTAAAATTAACTGGTATATATAATATACCGGTGCCCTTCAAGGGGTTAAAAATAGTTGTAAGTTACTCCAAAGTCTAAAGCGCCCTATATCGGCATTTTGTGAAATTTATCTTTAAAATTCATTTTCAAGTAAATGCTCATTTAAAAATTAGTTTCAGCGAAAATCGCAAACGAATCGACCAATTTTTCCGTTTTTTATAATCATTTGAAATTTAAACCCTCTGAACACACTTCAGTTTGTCTACTTAACCACTCACAACTACTCAGATTTTCAGCTCAAAATTTAAGTTTAATTCTAAGCATACGAAAGCATTTAATAGGATGCAAAAAAATAACGCTAAAAAAAGTTGTTTGTTACTCCAAAGTCTAAAGCGCCGTCTATTGGCATTTTTTGAAAATTATCCTTATAATTTATTTTTAAGAAAATACCGACATAACGAATGGTTTTATCTAAAACAGCAAATCAATGAACCAGTTTTTCCGTTTTTTATGATAATTTGAAATTTGGACCCTCTGAACACAGTTCAGTTTGTACTACTTAACCACTCCCACTTGCAGATTTTGAGCTCAAAATTTAAGCCTGAGTCTAAGCTTACGAAAACATTTAATGAGATGTAAAAAATACCGGCAAAAAATAGTTGTTCGTTACTCCAAAGTCTAAAGCGCCCTCTATCGGCAGTTTTTGAAATTAATCTTTATTATTTAATTTCAAGAAAATGCCGACATAAGGAATGATTTTAGTGAAAACTGCAAATCAATCGACCGATTTTTCCGTTTTTTATGTTTATTTTAAATTTTGGTCCCTAAACTTCAATGGCGGCTATCCCCTTTGGAAAATGTTTGGGACCCTTGGTCTCCTATTTAATATTGTTTGTCTTGATATGTACTATCACCCCTCTTTTATTGTAAAAAAAAATTAGAATCACCCTGTATATCTTAAATAAAATTCAATGTTACACTCAATGTTATAACATTTTCATTTTGTAATTCATATAACATCGCAATTGGTACGATTTTTTAGACAACACTATTTTAAAACAGACTTATTTTATAAAAGGTCTTTGCGATTAAGGCAAAAAAAGAACGTAAAAGGTAGTGTTAAAAGTTACAGCAATTGACATTTTTACACAAATTGTGTTTTTTAAAAGGATTTGCTGCTAAGTATTTTTAAACTTTATACGATTTACCTTATTATAGGATAAAGCAACTTCTCAAAATATCGTATTTCCAATTTAAATATTATTTCGTATACTTACAAAGCGAAAAAGAAATCATATGCAAATATATGCAAAATTTTGTACATGGAAGGTCATAAAAAATAATTTATTTGAAACATTTTATATAAGACTGTTACACTGTCTTTTTGTTCACATTACCATTCTTTCTTCGTAGAAAATAAAAAAAAAACCCGTCAAATAAAACTCTTTTACAACAGAAATACTTTTTAAATGTTAAACTATTGCATCAAACATTCGTGGATAATTCTCTTTGAAAATCCTTTGCTATTTGTAAGATATTTTAGAAAACGGTGTGGGGGGGTCTTTTAAAACGTAAAATTTCTTTTATTAAAAAAATTTGCAAATCCATTATACATTTAGTGCTTTTATAAAGTCAACAATGTAAATGAAACTATATATCTTAAATTAATGACAATGATTTTGGTGTAGCAATGTCTAGCGTTATAATTTTAGTACTAATATAACACTCATTGCTTCGTTAAATTAGTCGGATGTGTTATTCCCAAAACTTCCTATTTTGCTCATCCAGATTAAAATTTCTAAAAGTTGTTCGCATGCTCACACTTTAATGCCATTGCTACAATATTACACCTTTATAATTTGAAAGAGAAATACCTTTTAGTTCTAAACGATAACTTTATAAAATTCGTGGCCATTTTTCTTTGGGATTTCTTTGTTTTTTAAAGATTTTTTGAATAAAAATCTATTTAAGAAATTTCTTTTTAAATTTCCGATTAATTTTATTAATTAAAAAATGAGGTAGTTGTGGATTCACTGGAAGTTTAATACTGTTATAAAGGCCAAATAACACATAGGAAAAAGAAGCTCATAATAAAAAATAAAGCTATAATTGATATTCTTTTCTAATAAAAAGTAATTACCTAGTAATTTCATTGTAGTCCTGATTATATGGATATTAATTTGTGAAAAAATATATTTTTTGCTTTAAAATTTTGCGGAGCTGCATTTTCAGCTCTGTAAAATTTTAAATACTTATACTGATACAAATTTATATAAATTTTAGATATAAATATTTTATATAATTTTTAAATACTTATGCTTCATACCGGATTTTTGAATACCAGTATTTTTATAGAGAAATCGTTCTGCTATTTAATCGCAGCATATTTTCTGTAATTGAAGTAAAATGTCATTTTAAATAGTGACATGAAAAAATCCGTAGTGTTTTCAACACCGATTTTTAACTGTCAATTATCATATAAGCGTTTTTTTTACACTTTAAACCCTTCATTTCTCCAAATTAATTTGGTATTCTTCCTTATATTTAAAATGGGAGAAAAAATAGATGCAACCCGTAAGACATGGTGACGTCACAGTGACGTCGTTGTGAAGTCACATTGTGACTTTGTGACCGTCGATGTGACGTCACGTGACGTCGATGTGAAGTCGTTATGGCCGTTTTAGAGCTCGTTTGTGACGTCACATTGTGACCACTTTGTGAAGTCACGGTGTGACCAAAATGTGAAAAATGTGTCATTTGTGACAAAATTGCCTTTGAAACCGTGACTATTCTGTGACAATAGTGACAAGATTGTGAAGACTCTTTGTGACATTTTTGTGAATATTTTGTGATCTCTAACGATTATGTTACTAACTTTGTGACGGTGGCAACATTGCCAGTGCTGTAATGTTACACTGGGACACAATTTTACAGTTATGAACATTGATATATAGTGTAAAATCATTTACATCTTTTACAAAACTTCATTATAATTTGGCAATATATCTCAATTCAAACTCGAAAGCTGCTATGAAAAGAAAGCACCAAAAGAAAGTTACTGAATCAAACTGCAATGCCATACAGATTTTAATCTTTGTTACACATTTTTTTTCTATTGCAATAAATGGAAATATTTAAGACAATTGAATATTCGATCTATCACAATTATTTGCAATTTAGCCATTTGTTTTTTAAAAAGCATTAAAATTATGAAAGAAACATTTCTGTTTAACCTTTTAAGCGGCCTTCAGATTTTTTCGTGAATATTTAATGATTACTTAAATATGAGCAATCAAAACATATTTTGTTTTGATAAAGTCTGTATAGCATTGCAGTTTGATGCAGAAACTTTCTTTTCATAGCAGCTCTCAAGTTTTAATTGAGATATATCGTCAAAATATAATAAAGTTTTGTAAAAGATGTAAATGATTTTACATTATATATCAATGTTCATAACTGTATAATTGTGTCTCAGTGTAGCATTACAACACTGGTAATGTAGCCACCATCACAAAGTTAGTAACAAAATCGTCACAGATTACAAAATATTCACAAAATCGTCACAAAGTGTCTTCACAAACTTGTCACTACCGTCACAGATTATTTTATTCACTGCAAATGTGATTATTTTATTCACGGAAAAAAAAGAGACATTGATATAAACTTTACAATAAATTTTATATTAAAATACAAGTATGTTGAGAATTTTAAAAATTATATTTTGGAAACAATTGCTATTTTGGAAGATAGTAACAATAAATAAAATCTTATTTTTCAGATCACTGTAAAAGAAATTGACTTTTGGGCATATTGCAGATATTTAGAAGGGGTAATTTTACATCAAAGTTTGCCTGCAGTAAAAAACATATTTAAAAAAAGCTTATTGATTAAAATAACTTTAATAATTGATTGCCAAAATTACATTTTTTTATGAAAATAAACACATTAAATAATAACATAATTAAATAATAATTTTGTTTTTGTGTCCATTTTGGCATTTAAAATTTAAATACAAAATTTGATTATTTAGGTTTTCAGTTATGTAAAAATACTTCATGCACTATAAACATTACTGAAACTGTCTACATTGGGTGTTCATTATTGGAAAATGACTGACTAACTATCCCAATAATGAACACCCCTCTTAAAACCTTAAAAATAAAGGACATTTTTAAAATGGTCATTAGTATATAAAATTCAAAATTTGCTGTTACTATTCAAACGAAAACATTCAAATTTTGTAAGAAAATAAAGAATACCAAAAATTATTAAATAAAGGCAGCTCCTAGCATATTCATTAAGATTTTCACTGAAAAACAGTGGAACTTTGAAACATTATTTTCTGCTTTCTGATTTGTTTAATTAAAAGTTTTCAAAAATAACCCAGACTGTAATACATGCTAATAGAAATTATGAAAAATAATTAAGCAAAATATTTATTAGTTATTGTTTTATGAACCAAAAAACATGAAAGGGGGTCCATTTCTGGAAAGTTGTCTATTGCTAACATACCTACCCTATGAAATTTCCAGCCATAAACTTAAAATAAAACCACATACATGTTAAATAAAATTATTAATATTTTATTTACAAGATTAGACGGTAATTATAAATAAGAAAGTCATTTTAATCATGATGTATATTAATAGTGCATATATTTCTAAAACACAATCATATTTTAACTCTTATTGATTGATTAATTTCTAAATTTTTATTCAGGCTTATAGTTGTTATACTTTGAAAATATTCCAATAAGAATGTGTATCAACTGAGACGTTTTCACCCACTATGATTACTTCTTTTATAAATTTTATAACATTTGTTAGGTTGAAAAATACATTAAACAATTATTAGTTCTTTTTGTTACCCTATTTCTTATAAATTTCTCTTCAGAGCAGATGCAATAAAAAAAATAAAACTATGCCATGTTTCATAACATTCCTTGATACAAAAATTTTAAAAGTATATTTACAAATAATTTTATTAAAAAAAGGGTTTCTATATTAAATATTTTAATTAGCATAAAATGTTTAGTAATTGTACAAACGATTGATTACAATACTCTTCCATATGCTGCTATATTTATGGAAACATTTTGTTTTAACCAGATATTCTAAATAAAGAAACGAATTAGATTAAAATGCAATTAAAATCACTAATTTTAATAACCTGATCCAAATTATTGATGGTGAAGTTTTCTATATAAACAAAATAAATAACGTTTTTGGAAAGCTAACTAAAATCGTTCTAATAATAACAATAATGATAAAGCAAACAGCAAAAAGAAAAAAAAATCATACCTATGTTTTATTGACGTTCTTCTATCCAAATTGCTTTTTGTCGATCATGTTAAGTTCAATATTAATTATTGTGACACAGACTGGAATCATTTTCACCAAGCCAGTACCACAATAATTCTCTTGAACTCCTTTTTTGCTTGATATATCAGCTAAAAATTGCTCTTGAGGATTTTCTTGCTTAAATTTTTAAATCCGTTTCAATACGCGTACATAACTGCCATATGCTCTCCAGCAAACTTATTTCTGGCACATTAGAACTTTATTTTATTCTCCGGTAAAAAGTCGTCTGCGGACGATCATGAATTTTGCAATGCGCATGACCGTTTATTTCATTTTGTAAACAACAGATTTGGAAGTTAAAGACACAATAATTTAATAAGAGTGTCTCTAGCTAAACTTTTTTATTTATTATTTAATTAATGAATTTGGTAATTTAATTTATCTTTTACTTTTGTCAGTTTCAAAACAATTAAAGTTAAAAATTATTCATAAACCTTTTTTTTGTAAATAATATTAACAATTAGAGTTTATTAGATAAAACATTGTTTAAATTTTAAAAATAAGTATAAAGGTAGATTTAATGGTGATAATATATTTTTAAAGTAAAGTTATCAAACGTAGCAAATACACATCTTCTTAAAAAATAAAAAAAAAGTGTTATAAAGAATGAAAAGTTTTTCTTTGTCAATCTGTAACTTTTTTCATATTAATTTTCTGTAGGAAAAAAATCTTCTAAAATATCTTTTTTAAAAACATGCTTAACAACATACTTAACAACATACTTAAACAAGAATTGCAAGAAGATTTTTGCCGTACAAGTTAAGTTCAATATTAATTATTGTGATACAGACTGGAATCATTTTCACCAATTCAGTGACACAATAATTTATTTAAACTCAATTTTTATTTGATATATCAGCTAAAAATTGCTTCAAGAATTGATTCAAAAGTTTTTTAAGTTCATGTTTTTGTCACATTGCGATTTTAAAATGTGGTGGTATTATGTCACATATTTGTGACGAACGTTACATGAAGTGACATCACAGTGACGTATTTTTTTATATTGCCAAAACAAAAACGTAATTTTACATTAAATGTCATATTTTAGAGTCTTTTTGTAATTATTTTAAGTTTTCTAAGATGTTCACATCTAAGTCACAATGCGACGTCACAGAGTGGTGGCATTTTGGTCACAGATGTGATGTGACCACAGTGACTTGCAGTGACGTCACAGTGACGTCACTGTGACCATCCATGCTATGTGGGAAGTATCTCAAATTTGGAACAAAAATTTGTACTTTTTATTTGTTTGTCTACCATACCTTACATGATTAAAAATTGTCTCAAATTAGTTATATAGCTTTCAAAACAAGCAATTTTACAATCATGTAGCAGTCTACGCACGCTATTACACATTCAAATGATTTTTGTTTTAAACATTTTCTTTATAAAGTTCATGTAAAATTGCGTATGGAATTAGTTAAAAAATTTATATGATTTTTTTCTGAACAAATACAAACGGAAGATTTATTTATATATTTTATTTTGCACTGTTTCTTATTCACCAGAAACTATGTGTATGGAATAAATATTCAAGTTCTTTACAAGGTCTAACTAATAAATTTGGCACAAATATACCTTAAATTAATTACAATATTTTACTACTAGTAATTCTAGATTTTGGCAATATTACAATAACACAGATATATATGCATATACATATTGATTTATAAAATTTTCTTTTGAATCAATTTTATTTTTTAAGAGATTTTTGATTTTTATAAGATTTTTAAACAAATAAAAATTGAAGAATTCTTTCACTAATTTTACAATTTCTTTTATTAAATAAAAACCGAGCAAGTTGTGAATCCAATATAAATCCAATTTTTGGCGCAAACCGACAAAAATACATCTTAAATGAAATACAAAATTATTCTAATATTTTTGGAATATTGTTGGAATATTTTTTACTATATTTTGTGCTGTCCATTGCTTCGATTTAACACTAGAACCGCCGGGTATTTTACACAAGTTTTACAAAAAATATTTCTCACCAGAATTATAATTTTAAACTATTTAACTTATTTAATTAGTCGATTTTTGTGCTACATACTTTTAATTTATCTTATGTAGAAAATTCTGGTTCGAATCGATTATTATCAATCTGTCAGGGGTCATTTTGACCCCGAATGGCGGTTCTAGTGTTAAAAAATATACAGTGCTCAGCAAAACTTTAGAAAATGATCGATTACGCTTTTATATTCAGAAGTATGTACCGAATTTTTGTAATTCATCTGTCATACATTACTTGTGACTTATCCTATATTCACAAACAATGAATTTTGAATTTTACCTTTTACATAACATATAATGACAAAAAAACGAAATTAACATTGTGGCAAAAGTATAGACAACTTGTATATTTACAGAAAAATAACTACAAATTAAAATCGAGTTGCATTCACATTGTTTGTAGTTAGAGCAAGAATGTGACTTTTCATCGAAGAAACTAAATACTGCGCCACTTGGGGGTCTATTTTGAACCAAACATGTTCAACAGCAGCTCGAAGCTCATTAACAGAAAAATATAGCAAAAACTTGCATAAACCTTACGGCATATGATTTTACAAACGTTTTCCACTGGGTTCAGATCAGAGCTACACGCCGGCAAGTTGAGATCAATAGTATTTTCAGAGTTAAACGAAGTTCTTCTTTTGTATGCTATATGAATAGACGCATTATCTTGGTAAAATCCATATTTTGAACCAACTAAAAGTTCCCCAAATGACTAAAAATTAATCTCCAACGTATATACGCAGTCTTGTGTTGTTTGGCAGTCATTGAATACCTCTAGAGATACTCGAGCATTAAAGCAAAGTGAGGTCCAAATCATTAAAAAGTCACCTCCTTGTTGTCGACTTAATAAAGTCCCAGGTTGTTTACGCAAGTCTTGCAAATAGTATGCCCATTTGTTTGGGACATTCAAATTCCAATTTTTTCGTTACTGACTATCATAGTGTACCATTTGGGGCCATATGACGTACGTTTGCTAGTTCATTGTATTCTCGCGAATTTGTAGCGAGATTTTAAAGCATATTTTTTTTATTATTTTCATGTAAATTGATTTTCCTGTTTCTTTTTTTCATCTACAAATCATGTCCGTTGACACAGAAAGTCCTGACATACTTTTAATGTGATTAGCAATCATCCTTTGTGTAAATATGAATCCTTTTGTCACCCCATTTTCTGGTCACACAAAGCCTTCCAGATTTATTTATTTTTTTATTTATTTATTTATTGTTTTTTTTTGAAGGACTCATCCTTAGACTTTATTTCATAGACAGACCACTTTGGACTATTCAATGCTGCTGAAATTTCTGCTACAGTCTTCCCTTTCCATTTCAACTTTCCTACTTCAATTCCCTCATCTAACTGAATATTTTTAGCTCGCGGAATTTTCACTAACTGATGCTATATCGACGTGTACTTAAATACTTCAGACATGTGACATCATAACTTAGAAATTCGCATTTTTTCATGAGCAGTTGGCAAAAAATCATAAAAGTGTCTAAACTTTTGCAATGTGCAAATATTTTTTTTCAGCTAAATTAAATATTATCTTATATTATAACATTATTTATATTCTAAAATGCTTGAAATATATTTAAAAATAAGTATAGCCATTTGTAAAACTCAAGTGTTCGTATTTTTTATTTAAAGGTTAAAAAACACCAGTGTCTAAACTTTTGCTGAGCACTGTATTTCATTAATTAAACTTTAAAACTTAGAATTGGGATTTTGATCATGTTACACACACACACACACATACAAAAAAAAAAAAAAAAAAAAAAAAAAAAAAAAAAAAAAAATCCGAACTATTCATTTTTTTTAACCCTTTGAGCTCTGATGGTTGAATTTTCTAACACTTAGTTTTAATTTCAAAATGTCACAATGCCACCGGAATATTCGACCATATTTATTTAAAAAAGGTTTAATGCATTTTTTCATGTATATGATAAATCGAATTTTTTCTTTGCAAAATACTGGTGACAATGTGACATTAGGGATTTTGAAGAAATTTACCCACCAGAGCTCAAAGATTTAAAACAATCTTTCTCCTTCTTCCGTACATCTATACTAATAAAAGAACAAAACGCTTCTGTCTGTGTGTGTGTGTGTGTGTGTGTGTGCAATGGTTAGCGAAATCTACGGCACGTTGGAAATGTCTGTTGTCTGTCCTGATGTACCTGATATTCGAAATTTCAAAATTCTAATTATTACCTGAGTAGTTAGTTATAATCTGAAACTCACTCGCATCAAAGAATCACCTTTTATCCGCTTTTTTCACTTCGCTTGATTATGGTTAGTTGGTTGCATAAAACTTTCGCAAAAACAGTTGAAAAGCTGGAACAGAATTAAAGAAAATAATTTGAGTGTTTAACATTTCATAAGTAACTCTTTTTTTCCAAAAACCTTTAACACGTTCGCTGCCGCTTACGTGAAGATGTGATGATAGTTAATGCCGCACTGTAGAAGTGGGTTTTTTCCAGAAGCCGATTTACGTTTTATAACAAAGAATCAGTGAAGATTTTCCCGCGCCAGCGCGTAAATGCCTATTGGACATCACGATACATCACGCGGCAGCGAATGTGTTAAAATTCATAGACCGGCAAACTGTTAGTTTAATTGAGGATTTTTTATCACAGCTGTTGTAGGTCAGTTTGTTGGATATCGTACATTAGAATGTATGTGTGGTTAGCTGTGTTGCAGTAAAAAAAAATATGTACGAAGCTTTTCTAGAGTTCGTTTTTTTAAACGTAGATGAAAATTAAATGTATTCTATTTAATTTAAAATTTTATTATGGCTTTCTTTTTAAAACGAAAATAAAATGGCTCTTTGGCGTACAATTTTTCGAATCGGCAGACGATTTACACAATATAATAAATTATCAAATAGCAAAGCAAATAATATATTAGAAATAGTCACTAAAAGAATAGTAGTAAAACTAGATACAATCATAACGTTTAGGCTTATAAACACATAACCCATTCCCAACCCGACAAAAAAAGACCATACTTTGGTTCAAGACAAAAATACCATGAAAATAAACCTGACTCGAACATAAAAAAATTCCGTTTGAAAAAAACCTGAAACTTTTATCCAAAACAATGATTTGAATGAAACAATGATCTGAATACGATTAAAATATTCAGAAGAACCATAACCGGATTCGAGTACGACAAAATAAATTCCGTGGACTTAAACCCGATCCGAACCTAAAACTTCCATTTGAAAAACTACATGAGATTTGAATAGAATCAAATCTGAACCTGACAAAAATATTCAAGTGAAGCACATCCTTATTCGAACAAAACAGAATAATTTCCGTGATAACGCAACCCGAACCGAACCTAAAAATTCCATTTGAAGAAAAACCCGAAATCTGAATTGAACCAAATCTGAACTCCACAAAAACATTCCAAAGAACCACAACCGGATCCGAGCAAGGCAAATTAATTTTTGTACATGAATCCGATCCGAACATTGCCCCGCCAGTGGCCGAGAGGTTCAGACCTCTCAACTGGTAGACGGCAGGTGCTGGGTTCGAACCCAATCGCGGCTGTCGGCCTAACCGTTCGGAGTTTTCGTGGTTTTCTTCGAACCTTGCGTAAATACGGGTTAGGTTCCCTTAGAAAGACCCCCACGAAGGGCACTCCCCCCTGGTCCTATATCCCATTAGTGTAGATAATCGGACGACAAAAATAAACCAAACCAAACCAAACCGATCCGAACATTAAAAATCAATTTGAAAAAATACCTGAAATCTGAATCGAACCAAACCTGAACCAGACGAAAATATTCAGAGGAACCATAACCAAATCCGAACATGATAATATAATTTCCATGTACTTGAACCCAATACGAACCTAAAAAATTTTTTTAAATTCCAAAATCTGAACCGAACAAAATTTTAAGCTGACAAAAATATTCCACTAAAGCATAACTTGATTTCTTCAAGGGAAAATAATTTTCGTGGAAACAAAACCAAACCAGAACCTAAAAATTCCATTTGAAAAAAAAACTTGAAATCTGAATTTAACCAAATCTGAACCCGACAAAAGTATTCAAAAGAACTTTAACCGGATCCAAACAAGACAAAGTAATTTCCATGGACATGAATCCAATCCGAACCTAAAACAATTTTTTTTTGACAAAATCTGAAACCGACAAAAATATCCAAAGAACAATAACCAGATCCAAACAAGACAAAATAATTTCCGTGGACATGAATCCGACCAAAACCTGAGAAAATAAAAAAATACCCGAAATATGATCCGATCGAAATCTGAAACTAATAAAAATATGCCAAAGAACCATAACCCGATCCGAGCAAGATAAAATAATTTCCGTGAAGATGAACCAAAACAGATCCTAAATATTCCATTTGAAAAAACGCCGAAATATGACCTGAACGAAAACTGAGACTGACAAAAAATTCCAAACAACCATAAATCGATCCTTATAATCAACTGAAATTTCTGATTAAAAAAGATTTATAACATAAAAGGAATATTCTTTATACTAATAAAAATATATCTCCAATCAATATAGTTACGAATAGATCTGATAACGGAGTTTCCTCCGGATTAAGGTTTGTTATGAAATGAGTGCGCTCCTGTAAATGAAATGTGGAACATTTTACAGAGTGTGCGCCGCTAGCCTTCTATTTGGTGAAACAAACAGCAGCGAGCAGAAGTAAAAGGCTCTTTCAGAACAAGAGGGCTTTAACTGAGTGGCGGTTACCATTATTTCCGAAAAGCAATTTCGGAAAATTTCTTAAATTGCTATTTGTATTCTCACCCCGTCGGGCAATATATCTACGGATAGATTGAAAATCAGATTATCGTTCAGATTTAGGTTTGTTTACGAAAGTGTGTTCACCATGTTTTCACAAGTCAGTTTCACATGGTGATGGAAAGTGAAACTGAAACATTCAGCAAAGCGTGCATAGCACGCCTTCTATACCCGGCTGTGATCCGTGTCGGATGTTCCACGAAACATAATGTGCCTCGCGGCGGTGGAAATTGAAATTAAAGTACTTTACAGTACCGAATGGTTAGGATATTTAGTTTATAATTAGTGTTAATTTAGAATTTGGGTTACGATTAGGTAACGGTTAGGTTGCGATTAGGTTGTAATTACGTTACGGTTAGTCTTTGGTTACAGTTAATTCAAGGTTAAGTTACAGTTAGGTTATGATAAGATGACTGCTAGGTTACTTTTATGTTATATTTAAGTTACGGTTATGTTGCAGCTAGGTTACAGACATATGATTACGCTACAATTAGGTTAAGGTTTGGATTTTGTCCACAGAATGAACATTACGCATGCTTTGATTAAAAATAGACATTTATTTTGTACAATGGCTCTGAAATTATAATAATATATACTAAAATTTTAGCTAATCATCTAGTATCGATTTCATTCACGATATAGTCGGATTTAAGAGTAATATATTAGTTTAAAATTCAAAACATTTCACTTAGGATTTTCATGTGAAAAAAATAATTAGTTACGTGAATTAACAGTTTTTTACAGATAAATAACAACACTTTAACACGAAAATCATGGAACCGTTGAACACATATTCCCTCCCGTGTTACCCATTGCAGACATTTTGAGTATTTTTACAGCTAAAGATTATTTTTTTAACCGATTTTTTACTCAATTAGCGGCCATGTAATTCAGACAATGTATTTCCATATATTTCGAGTTAAAGATAAAATCATACAAATTTCATATTCGTTTGATATTATTATTACGGAACCGGACAACGCCGGGTGGATGAGCTAGTATTATTAAAATATTAATAAATAAATAAATAATTAAATAAAAAATAAATCAGATTCAGGTATGTAGAATTTGGCACATGGAAAGCTGAATATCAACGATTTATTTAAAATATTTATACAAAACTGTTACAATTTCCTTTTGTTTAGATTATCATTCTTTTTTCCAGTAGAAGAAAAACTGTGTGAAAGCAAGCCATTTCACTTGGAAATAGTTTTAACTTTTGAACAACTGCTTTAAAAAATTTGTGGCAATATCTCTTTTGTATTTCTGTAATATTTGTAAAATATTTTTTAAATAAATTTATAGGAGAAATTTCTGTTAAAATTTTTCACTTTCTTTAAATAACCAGCAAATGTGTTGATTATGAATTGAATATAAGTTACACTTTTACTTGGTTAATATTGCGCATTAAAATTAATAAATGACAATATTCATTTACTAATATTTTTTCAGTATTTTTATTCTGCTTGGATATAACGCACTTTTCGTTATTAACCCTCTCGGCTCCGGTCTCTCTTACACACTTTTTGTTCAGTTGGCCGCATTTTTTCAAAAGAAGTTGCATTCAATTACACAATATAAAAATTGCTCTAATTAAATAAAGCATATTTTATTTTCTTTTATTATTGGTAAAAAAAAAAAACAAATTTTGAAAAGAAATATGATATCTCATCAGATTGGACACTCAAAGGCAAAGGGTTAAAAAATAGATTTATAGTTTAAAATTTTAACACAGAGAATGATAATACTATAAAAATGCTTGCAGAAATATATCGTCTTTAATTTAAGTTCTAAATATTTACAACGTAAAAGAATCAAAATAAATCTCATTTCTTCTTGCATATGCTCAAAAAAGGATAAAATTATTTATAAAATCATGTGGAATTTCGTATACTGAAAGCTGCAAATCAATATATATTTGAGAAAATATTTATACAATACTATTGCACTTTTCTCTTTTCTTCTGCTATTATTATTTCTTTTTGGAGATTAAAAATAGACACAAAGGAAACAATGGTATCAGTACTAAAGTGATGATACTTTAAAAATGATTGTAGGAAATCCTGTCTTTAATCTAATTTATAACTATTTCTAATGTAAATTTTACTTCTTCTTCCATATACTCAAAAAGCACAAAATAATTTATGAAAATATGTGGAATTAGATATACTGAAAGCTGCAAATCAATACATATCTAAAAAATCTTTTATACAAAACTATTACACTTTTCTTTTTGTTCTTCTATTATTATTTCTTTGTGGAGAATAGAAACAGACACAAAGGAAGCAATTTCTCAATAGAAATATATTTTAATCTCAAATAATATCCTTCCAAAAATCGAGAAAACCGAATTCTTTAGGTATTTATAACAGATTTTTTGAATAAATAAATACTAGAAAAACTTTATTTATTTATTTTGACAGTTATTTTTATTAACCAAAAGCGGTGCTTTTTGTGAATCAATTGAAAATTTAATGGTTTTATGAAGTCATATTTGTTTTATATCCGAAATATAATAGTTAGGACCTGAATTAAAGACAATACTTTCATAGAAGCATTTAAGTTTTAATTAGTATTTAATTAGTAAGGTTTAATTAGTATTATCAATTTAGTACTGATACCTATTGATTTGTTGATTATGTATACCGGGTGTTTCTAAAGTTTAGTGCGAAAGTAAAACGCGATTTAAAAAAATAATTATAAATAAGATCATTTGGACGGAGAGACATGTGCTTTGCAGATAAATACAGTAATCCCTTAAATATCGTGTTTTCAACATTCGCGAATACTTCGCCCCACTTTAAAAAATCTTTCACGTGAGTGTTGATAACATTTGCAAGTAAAGTATAATATAAAATGTATTTTTAAAAATAATGGTGTGGTAAGTATTATAAAAATAGTCGCCTGTGGGAGCTTTGTGGTCGCGATTTTGACATTTGCGGTGATTTCCGGGAACTTAATCCTTACGAATATTAAGGGATAACTGTATTCAGCTGGACGAAAATTTGTGCAGCACCAACAAAATGTTAGTTCAAAATATCGACAACACAGAGCGCTGCATCAGATAATTTTATGGAATAATTCCATATTGCTCACACAGCACAACATTTTGGATGCAGGGTTCTCTAACAATTTTGTATCAAAATCTTGCAGTGTGAGCAATATGGAATTATTCCACCTGCAGTAGCGCAATCTATTGTCGGGTTTATTAACTAATTTCTTTTTGTTGATGCCATACAAAATTACGTACCTAGTTGAATATTTATCTGCAAGCCGCAAATCTTTCCGTCCAACGAAATCTTTTTAATATCCCGTTTTACTTTCGTACCGAACGTTTGAAATACCTGTTATATATATAGATTAAAACTGTTACAGTTAGAACTATCACTTTGATGTGTTTACTCTGTAAACCGTATGCTGAAATATTTATTTTTCCTACTTTAATCTAGTCTTTTTCCTTATACTTACAACGCAGAAAAAAATAATATGCAAATATGTGGAATATGGATATGGAAAGTTGCAAATCAATAATTCATTTGAAATGTGTTATAGTAAAGTATTACATTTTTCTTTTGTTTGTATTAACATTCCTTGTTCATGGAAAATAAAAACAGCTTGAAAGCAAATCATTTTACACTAAAAATGATTTCTTTTAACGATTGCTTTAAGAATTTCTTGACAATTTCCCTGTTTGACACTTTCTGTTAATATTTATAACCCGTTTTTTGAATAAATAAAAAACATATTTTTACTTTTACATTCCACTTTAATAATCAGTTTTATACTAATTGTGAATGAGTTATTGCCCATAATGTGCCAGATCTTACACTCTAAAAAAAAATGTGTAAATTTACACACAAAAATGTGTAAATCGATGATACAAAAACGACATGTCTATATGTGTAAATTTGTGTGTAAATTGCGCCAAATGTGTAAATTTCAGAATACACATTTTAATGTGTAATTTGATGATAAGTCCAAATGTGTAAAAGTTATCTGATAACACTTAAAATACACACGTTAATGTGTGAATTGCACTAAAATACACATATTTCTGAGTACTATTTTTACACATATATCTGTGTAATATTCTGTTTTTACATATGTTTTTGCGTAATAAGAAAATACACATAATGCTGTGTAATATGCAAATTACACATATGTTTGTGTTATATACAGAATACACAGATTTGTATGTAATATTCTGTTTTTACACATATGTATGCGCAACATGCAAAACACGCATTTTTGTGTAATATTTAAAATGCACAGTTTTGTGTACATAGCTTTATGTTATGTGTTGACGTATAAATTGAAAAAAAAAATGCTTTCATGATCGCGAAATAAAATTGAATTAAGAACAAACTCATATGCTTGACATGTCTTTTCTTTCTACCAGATTTGTAGACTTAAAGCAAGACCACAAATCATTATACGCTTAATTTACAAGAAACAGGGTCGTCTCAAATTATAATCTATTTCCTTTATGTCAGAGATGTTTTGTAATCCGAATTGTAATTTATGAACAGGGATGTATAATTTGAATACAGACAGCGTGGAGACTGTCTTCTAAATTAAGTTAAAAATTAAACTTTTTTCACTCTATCTTACAATTGTAACAGCTTGTGTTGTTTTTAATAAATTCATAATATTCTCTTTTAGAAATACATGTACATTTTCTTCTCCATATTCTGAAAATGGTATAACTTTAATTGTATTTATAACGGACGGAATACTATTTTCTTCTTTTCACTTGTTGCCATGTAAAATAAAACTATACATTTTATTTATTTTTTAATAAATTATTACAATTTTTTTGTATGTGTTAAATGTATTTTTGTACTCTCTTTAAAAACTTTTGCTCACTTTAACTTCCAAAGTTATCATCACACATGTAAAGTACTACAGATAGTTACTATTTCTAACCGATAACGTTCAAGAAAATTTTGTGTGTAGTTAAAAAGTGTGTGTAAATTTGTGTGTAAATTAAAAAGTGTATAGGTCTGGGTTTGAACCGGGTACTTTTGTGTGAGTTGCCGATGCAAATGAGTGAAAAAGCGTCCAGGGCAGGATTCGAATCACGGATCTTTAATTTAAGTTGTCAGTCTGGCATTGGTTAACTATACTTAGTATGTAACTCTAGTTCTTTGACTGATTTGCGTCTGCCAGATTTATCCAGGATAGTAGCTCATCTGGTAGAGCATCGGCAACTCTCACAAAAGTACCCGGTTCAAACCCACACCTATACACTTTTTAATTCTGCTGGAAAAATTCACAAGGCATTTGATTTATTTACCAATTATAATAACTGTGTTAAAAGTAATAAATGTATAGATATATATATATTTTAAATCAAACTACGTAAATTTTAAGAGCAATATTTGTAACAGTATTTTTTAAGAGTTAAAATTACTAAAGAAATATTTCTGCTTAAATGTGTAAAGTATTATCAGATTAAAATTTATATAAAAATATAATCCACTGAATTATACATAATACTTTTTGTATTATTTAAATAATAAAGATTATTGATTGCCTGAATTTAAAGATTATTAATTTACTATTGACAAAAATGAAATTAATTTAGCAATTTAATGTGCATTTTGAACCTTAAGTCACTAGTTATCCTTTATTACACAACAGCTATAAAAAATATTAAAAGATAAAAAGTAAAACCGATATTAAATAATTATATTTTATCTACATTAATTGTATGATACTAATTACTATGAATGAAATATACGATTATAATGCAATGCATCTAAAAAAATTCAAACTATTTCTATTCTAAAATGTACAATAATTTTTCATACTATTAAAATAAAAAATGGAAACTAGCAAATCTTTCTGTTTCTGTAATTTGATATTTTGAAACTTTTGACTTTTTCTGTCTACTCGTGTATTGTACTATTTCTAGGGATATCAAATTACACATTTAAATTTTTTTTTATTTATTTATTTATTTATTTATTTTTTTTTTTTTTGCTATCAATAGTTTTTGAATGTAATACACATAAAAAAAGTCTTCATTGTATTAAAAAATAATTTTTAATTATCTCCCTAATAAAAATCACAAAAAAAACACGAATAAAAACTTTTAAAAGGTGTCATTTGGATTAATTCATTTTACGTCAGAATTTACAAGCAGTAAAATAATACTAAAAAACTTTTTATTATTATTAAAAAATAAGTTTAATAACAGGTTGCAAAAATTACATAAATATTTATGAAATTACACATTTAAAACAATAAATTTGAACATTATACATTTAAACTAATAATATATCTTAATATACAATTTAAAAGAAAAAATTTATCATTAATTGTATATATTACCCAGCACCGCATCTACTCTTGTTTCCATATAATGTGATATTTTTATGTTCTTTTTTAGCACTCTCCAAAAATGTTGAAAAGTGCTTCGGTTTGCCAGTCCGTCTGTCGATGCTCTAACTCCTATAATTTTCACGCAATTGATAAAGCTTATTTAAGGTCGCCAAAGCATGTTTCGTATTGCATATTAAGTATGGATGATTAATATTTCATTTACAGGGACACTCAAAAGAATACGATTACATTATAGTACATGTGGAAAATCGTTTTGAGAGTATTTTAATGACATTTTGCTATTTCAAATATATTGAAGCTGATATAACTCAGATCATGTTAAAACAGAGTATTCATAGCATTTTTCACTAATTTACAGGGACAAACAAAAGGAATTAATTACAGTATTTTGCATTATTGTATAGATTACAGTTATCTTTGCTTAATAAATGCTAGAGAGTACGTTTTAAAATTCAGTATGCACTTTTAAATTTAATTAGTTTTTTGCATATTACTCTGTATCTATATATCTATATATATATATATATATATATATATATATATATATATATATATTATACTTCATAATTAGGGCTGCACAAAAAGTATTCGCCTACCATTCTCCTTATTATTAAAAAATTGCTGAAGGAGAATTTTCTGAAATGGGTGATTCTCAAAATAGGGGACAATTTATGTCTTTCGGCATACAAAAAAAAAATTGAGAGGTTTTCTGTCATGTTTTTATATTTAGATATGTTTGTCTTAATATTATTCATAATTTGCACTCAAGAATTACTCACTTTTTAGTTAAAAACACCTTAAAATAACAGAATAAAGGTTCAAAATGTCATTAGCATGGATGTCCACAGCAGCTGTGCTTAGTGTATACTAGCATTTTTCAAGAGTTAATATCATGTTTATAAAATAAAACAAATGTTATTCTTTCTTTAAATTAATCAAGGAGAGGATTTATCCAATAAATTTATTTTTAAAAATAAAATTATAGTATATAAAAAAAGAATTAAAGTTTGTCCTCCATATTCTATTTTCAAAACAAGGTCATACTATAACAGCTAGTTATTAATCAAAATTTAATTTTCACATATGACAATAGTTTGAAAATATAAAGTTTCCCCATGGCAACAAATATCCATTTTATCCCAGCCTGAAAATAGAAGCATGTATTGTATTTTAAGAATAGAAGTTGAATATTAGGGGTGTACATCAATTGCATGTCATTAGAATGGATAATAATTTTCATGTTTATTTTATAGTTAAAATTTTTATTTTACTTATTTGAATAGAACTTTTGTGTTTTAAAAAGCCCCAGAAAGGAATACCGCATTGTGATTATATTATGGCTCATAATCTTATTTAAATTAAAATTTGTCATTAGCATGGACAAATATCAGTGTCATTAGCATGGTTTTTCTGTCCATGCTAAAGACTTCTATGTGCATAAATGTAACCAATGCTTATATTGTATCCTTTATAAAGTTTAATTTTGCATATAAATTTACGTATTACATTTATTATCCCTAAAATATGCATTAAATCTGTCAGAAAATCGATAAGACAGCTTCTTACGTTGTTAGTGTCAGAATGTTGCTCATGTAAACAAAGTTTGTTCTTTGGTAATGTTTTTATTCTCCTTGTATGTATATATGTAAAAATGGAAACCATTTGCTGAAAAGGAAGGCTAATAAATATAGAAAAAAATATTTAAACAGGAAGAAAATAAATTTCTTAATATATTTATTCCATGCAATTTTTTTGTCATTAGCATGGCTCAAAAAATACTAATTATTTTTTTAAAGTTAATTTTTAAATATTTAGCTCTACTGACTACATGTAAAGTATACCTAATACTATATTAACAACACCTATTTTTTTCAGAAATTTTGCTAAACAGTAATTTTTTAAAGATTTAAATTTTGAAAAAGTCTCCTATTTTGAGAATCACCCAAATATATGTATCTCTTTAATGAACTAAATTTTGAAATGCATGCTATTATTAGATATAAATCTCTATATCATATAGAGGGCTGCTGAAAAATTCGGATAATTTTTCCATTGTGAATAGGAACAGCTGAAATTCTATTTTAAAATGCGTTATACATTTCCATATGGTGGACCTAGACATAATATTATATTTATTTTTCTTAAGTGCAGTTTTGTTGCATTATTCTGAATGTATTGGAAAGTGCTTTATAATCTATGTTTGACGCATGATTTTTTGATTTCTTGTATCAAGGATGTATGTGGCTGGTTAGATGTGTATTGCCAGGTCCATTATAACTCTGATAATATCATAAATATTAAAAGGGAGAAAGCTCCGATTAAGGCTTCAAGTGCTCTTGGAGCTGAGAGCACTTAGAGCGCTATTCCAGAGATTCCGGGTTCGATCCCAGGTTTGACATTTTTCATTATTTTGGTTCTACGCTTTATTAGTAATGTGGAAATCACATATTAAATATTCAATTATTTCAAGCGTAATTTCACTGCTGATAAATAATTAAAAAATTATTATAATTAAATATGTATTCACCGATTCTGGGCTTATCTGTGTCTCATGTTATGCCACAAGTTTGTGTGCTCATGTAGACGTTATTATTTTGTGCTGCAGTTGCAGCCTTACCAACAAAATGTGAGTGAGAATTGACAAGCTGGCTATCTTCCTCGTAGCTTAAATGGTAGAGCACTTGGAGAGCTATTTCAAGGATTACGTGTTCGATCCCCGACTTGGATAATTTTCACTATGTTGGTTCTACGCTTTGTTAGCAATGTTATAGTCACATATTACATACCCAAGCTTTTGTTCAATTTGACATCCAAATTTATCACCAGGAGCTCTAAGAAGCTCTACAGATAACTACTAGTTCTAAATAATAACGTTCAAAAAGAATTATAATGTAATTTTACCAAATAGGTGAAAAAGCATCTAGGGCAGGACAGGAACTAGGGACCTTTGGAGTAAGCTGGCAGTCTAGTATTATTTATTATATATCTGTAGTTCTTTGGCTGAATTGTGTCTTCCAGATTTATCCTGGATAGCTCAATTGGCAGAACATTGCAAGCTCTCACAAAGCTCTCCGATTCAAATTCAGGCCTATACGCTTTTGGACTATGTTGAAAAATGGCAATTTGTGTGATTTATTTACCAATTATAATAATTGTGTTAAATTTGATAAAGAATTATTTTTTATCAATCTACGTGAAAATTAGGTGCAATATTTGTAATAGATTTTTTTAAGGTTTAAAATTATATAAGAAACATTGCTGCTTAAATGTTCAAAGCATTATCAAAATTAATTTTACATAAAAATCTAATCTCTTGTATTATACAGTATTTTTTGTATTCTTTAAACTATAAACAGGGTAATGAAATTAATTTAATTAAAATTTTTACTTTTGTTTATTTTGTTTGTAGTTTATGAATGTTTTCAATGAATTAAAAAAAAATTTTAATTGCTTCAATCTAAATATCGTAAATGAAAAACCATGAATCAAAATCCGTTAATTTTCATTTGACATCAGTAGAAATAGAATTGAGAAATCTATAGCATGTAAAACTATGAAAACTGGTTAATTTTATAGCAAACATTATGATAAGCATGCTGAAACAGACAATTTTTAAATCAAAGAATTATTTCAAATGCTATTAGATGTTTAAATTTCAAATATTTATTCGGATGCTAGAAAGGCACCATTTTAAGAATATATACAAAAATAAATAAATAAAAGAATAAATAGCAAATTGTAATAATTTTTCATATTTAAAATAAGCAGAAAAGTATATGCTTCACATCAATATTATAAATTTACAAATTTAAAACTGGAAAGAATACCAACTTTCCCTTATAAAAGTATTTTCATGTCATTACTTAATGCAAAATTTAAAAATTAAATTTGCAAACAATTTTATTTTAAAAGAAAGTTTTTTATTCAGTAATTTAAATACCTTTAAATATTTGCTAATTATGATAAACTGTGGTTACAATATTTTTCCACATAATTTTAAAATTTCAGAAAATATGCGATTTTAACGATTGATATTCTACAGGTAAACAAATCTTATTTTTAAAAGAAGTAATTTAAATAATTGATTTTTATCATCTGATTTTAGTTGTCGAAAGACAGTTATTTATTTTAATAAAATAGTTATAATTCAAAGAAAAGAAACAGGGGAAATATTTCTTCATACCTATTTTTCAATGACTTCGTTTTTCCTTTTCTGATGTAATCCTTGATGTTTGTAGATCTAATAAATGTTCCGATAATAAGTACAATAACACTGGCATAAATATTTTTAACCATGCCCAGAGCAATTGTACATTTCTCGGATACATATTTCATCAAAAGTACGCATGGAATGACTCCAACGAATTTTTTGGTAAGATTTTTAAATCCAGACTGAGGCTATACGCGCATAAATGGCTATTTTTGTTCTCTGCAAATGTTCTCCGCGTTCGCGTATTCCAAAGACTAAATAAATAATGTTTTTTTTTATTCTTTTATTTATATTTGATAATCGTCTGCAGTTTTCGAGTTCTTTATCTAGGCACATGGCAGATGTTTTCTTCTGTTCTTTATGTGGTGAATTATTTTTGTTTCTTTATGTGGTGAAGACTTTTTAATTTAAAATTTCTTATATTAAGACATTTTTTATGCCTTTTTTCGATTTATTTCAAAAAAGTTTAAGCTTTTTGTCCATTGTAACGATAACTATACTGATATAAGATCGCATACCAAATTAAACAATGTTCAAATTTAGAATAGTTAAAAATGATTTTAATAGACAATAATGCAAAATATTTCTAAATTAGAAAAGTACGCTTTGTATCTTCCATCGCAAATGCAAAATTTGTTCCTAAAAATAAGCTAGGAATCATACCAAGAGGCAATAGTTGAGAAATCATAGATTTTGCTGGCTGCAAATTTTTTTAATTCTAATATTTTAGTAATTTATGCGCTTAGTTCAATTACATGTCTATTAAATTTTTGTTTTATATAGGTACGTGTTTTTACTGAAGTTTTTTTTTATTATTATTTCATTGTGGAATATTAGCCAACAAACACTAAATTATGTTTGTTGCTTGAAGTGAAAAAAAAATGTTTCGTTTCGTGTTCGGTTTATTTCGTTTCAGTTTTTTTTTTCAGATTTATATACTTATAAAAAGGATCGACCGAAACAGGTCTGTAAGACCGAAAATGAAACCGAAATCGAATTTCGGTAATCTTTCAATTTTCGGACGAAAACGAAAATGTTCATTTTTTAAGTTATTAATACATACATAAATACACATAATTATTGATTAATTATGTGTGTATTAGACGCACATTTTTAACAAACATACATAAACATGTAGAAATGTGCACAAGTTCAAGCAAAAGCAAAATATAAATAATAATATAACTTTTATATTTGCTTTTGCTATTGACAATCAATACTCATATATATTTATTAATAATTAATTAATAATGCAATTAATAATCAAGAACAAATCAATAGTGAATATTTAATTTTTGAATATACACATTTTTTCAGTTATTTAATATTTCTCATTAAAAGTAGTTAAAATAAATTGCTTAAAAGTTTTTTAGAAAACTAACTATAAGTAAGTTATTTAAAAAAAAATAACCATTTGATAATTTATTATTAGTTTAATGGAGATTTAAATATAGATAAGCCGTATGCTTAAATAAATAAGTGCTACTTCCTCCCGAAAAAACTTTGCCACTCCCTCGCCTCTTTACGAATGCTTTGAAATAGCGTCCTTGTTTGAAAAATCTATCTTTTGTGCCCAAGTTGGCGGAATCTCTGTGTCTTTAACCTAAAAGTCTGCAAGGGCCGGAATTTTCAGGCCCTGGATCCAGCTCAGTACGGTGTAAAAATGATATAAGTTCGACTCGAACCCGGCCCGGCCCATTCAGATTTTCACAGTTAATGGCCCAACTCAATTTCTACAAAAAATTCAGATTTTTCTTAACATACAATTAAGATTCTTTTAAAGAATACTGCATACATATCTATGGGATAAATTTAACGTATATTTTAAAATTACGATGAAAAATACACAATACAACAATAACGATTACTTAGATTTCTTGGACGTTTCAACATTCAAATAAAAATTCATAAAAAAATTAATATTGCTTTGAATAAAAGAAAAAAATGAATGCTAAAAACATAATTTTTAAAACTCTTTTATAAAAAGAAGATTTGTGAAAATATTTATCTTTCTTTTACTAAGGCTATTTTTAAACCCCAAAGAGCTACTTTCTGACACATTTATGAACTCATTTTTTTTTTGGAACCCATAAGACAGGTGTTTTCATAAATAAATAATGTAATCGAATGGCGTTATCCATTTTTTGATAAAGGCAATGTAGCTTTGAAAAAATCGTGCAAAAGATAACGTTTGAATTGAATTTCCGAAAGCAACATCACGAAAAGGAGAAAAACCTGAAGCCACGATAAGAAACTCTTATTTGTCGAAAAATAATTTATCTATCAAAAATAGAAAACGCTATCGATTCCAAATTCCTTTAATAGTCAAGCTTGTCAATTTTAAGTCTTTACTGTTAAATAATATTAGTCAGAATATGTGTCAAAGTTTCACGTTGAGCAGGGAATTAATAAAGAATACTGCCCAGCTAAACTGATGGCATTGAGCTCACAGGCTACAAATACTAATTGTACATTAAAGCCTTATATTTTCAAGGGTTAATTCCGTTCGAAAAAAAAAAAGTTAAGAAGGGGAAACAGCTCTCCCCTTTCCTCTTTTTTTATACTTAATCATTGAACCTCCTATACTATCAAAGATATGCTTTATTATATAAAAAATCTATATCCAAAATTCAGAGCAAATTAGATAATTCTTAATAAAAACCCATTTAGCATTTATATAATTTAAAAGGAGTTATCCCCCTCTTTATACTTAACCATTAAACTTCCAAAACTATTCAGAGATTTGAACGAAATCTGAAAATTCTGCTTGAAAAACCCATTTATATAAATTAAGGGGGGGGGCATTAGAACCCCTGTTCCCCCTATTTATACTTATTCAATGAACACCTAATAACAGTCACGGAATCGCCTCATCAGAATGATCCTAATCTAAATTTTGAACGAAAAATTAATTCTGCATGAAAATCCCATTTATATCAACAAACGGGGGGGGGGGGGAATTAGAACTCTTGTTCCCCCGATTTATACTTATTCAATGAACACCTAATAACAGTCACGGAATCGCCTCATCAGAATGATCCTAATCTAAATTTTGAACGAAAACTTAATTCTGCATGAAAATCCCATTTATATCAACTAACGGGGGGGGGGCATTAGAACCCTTGTTCCCCCGATTTATACTTATTCAATGAACACCTAATAACAGTCACGGAATCGCCTCATCAGAATGATCCTAATCTAAATTTTGAACGAAAAATTAATTCTGCATGAAAATCCCATTTATATCAACTAACGGGGGAGGGGCATTAGAACCCCTGTTCCCCCTATTTATACTTATCCAATGAACACCTAATAACAGTCACGGAATCGCCTCATCAGAATGATCCTAATCTAAATTTTGAACGAAAACTTAATTCTGCATGAAAATCCCATTTATATCAACTAACGGGGGGGGGGGCATTAGAACCCCTGTTCCCCCTATTTATACTTATTCAATGAACACCTAATAACAGTCACGGAATCGCCCCATCAGAATGATCCTAATCTAAATTTTGAACGAAAAAGGTCTGTGAAGTTGGCCCCCTCACTTTATGGAATATAAAAACTGAAAACGTCATTCGTTTGAGCGTCGTTTGAGCGACAAAAATTTTCGTTTGAGCGACAATCAGAAAAAGTTAAAAACAAATTAAAATTCAGGGCCTTCGATTATGTGAAGTTGGCCCCCCGACCTTTTCGGATATACAAACTGAAGACGGCATTCATTTGAGCGTCGTTTGAGCGCGTTTGAGCAACAAAAATTGTTGTTTGAGCGACAAACTGAAAAAAGTTATAAGCAAAATAAAAAACTGAGAGGGCAGATTTTGTGAAGTTGGCCCCCCGACCTTTTCGGACATACAAACTGAAGACGGCATTCGTTTGAGCGTCGTTTGAGCGCGTTTGAGCGACAAAAATTTTTGTTTGGGCGACAAACTGAAAAAAGTTATAAGCAAAATAAAAAACTGAGGGGCCAGATTTTGTGAAGTTGGCCCCCCGACCTTTTCGGACATACAAACTGAAGACGGCATTCGTTTGAGCGTCGTTTGAGCGCGTTTGAGCGACAAAAATTTTTGTTTGAGCGACAAACTGAAAAAAGTTATAAGCAAAATAAAAAACTGAGGGGGCCAGATTTTGTGAAGTTGGCCTTCCGACCTTTTCAGACATACAAACTGAAGACGGCATTCGTTTGAGCGTCGTTTGAGCACGTTTCAGCGACAAAAATTTTTGTTTCAGCGACAAACTGAAAAAAGTTATAAGCAAAATAAAAAACTGAGGGGGCCAGATTTTGTGAAGTTGGCCCCCCGACCTTTTCGGACATACAAACTGAAGACGGCATTCGTTTGAGCGTCGTTTGAGCACGTTTCAGCGACAAAAATTTTTGTTTGAGCGACAAACTGAAAAAAGTTATAAGCAAAATAAAAAACTGAGGGGGCCAGATTTTGCGAAGTTGGCCCCCCGACCTTTTCGGACATACAAACTGAAGACGGCATTCGTTTGAGCGTCGTTTGAGCGCGTTTGAGCGACAAGAAATTTTGTTTGAGCGACAAACTGATAAAAGTTATAAGCAGAATAAAAAACTGAGGGGGCCAGATTTTGTGAAGTTCGCCCTCCGACCTTTTCGGACATACAAACTGAAGACGGCATTCGTTTGAGCGTCGTTTGAGTGTGTTTGAGCGGCAAAAAATTTTGTTTGAGCGACAAACTGAAAAAAGTTATAAGCGAAATAAAAAACTGAGAGGGCCAGATTTTGTAAAGTTGCCCCCCTGACTTTTTCGGATTTAAAAACTGAAGACGGCATTGGTTTGAGCGTAGTTTGAGTGTATTTGAGCGACAACAATTTTTGTTTGAGCGACAAACTGAAAAAAGTTATAAGCGAAATAAAAAAAACTGAGGAGGCCACATTTTGTGAAGCTGGCCTCCCGACCTTTTCGGATTTAAAAAACTGAAGACGGCATTCGTTTGAGCGCCGTTTGTGCACGTTTGAGCGACAAACTGAAAAAAGTTATAAGCTAAATAAAAACCTGATATGGCCACATTTTAGTCCGTGAAGTTATCCCCTTGACATTAAAGAAATTAATAACAGAAAATAGAATATTTTTGAGAGTCGTTTGAGCTGCAGTAAATTTCATATGAGCGATAATCTGAAAAAAATTAAAAGCAAAATAAAATGCGGGGGCCACCATTGCGTGATAATGGCTTCTCGACTTTATGAGATTTAAACTTTGAAAATAACATAAGTTTGAGCGTCGTTTGAGCGTTTTTGAGCGACAAAAAGTTTTACTTGATCGACAAATTAAAAAAAGTTATGATCAAAAACAAGCCCAATATGACAATTTACACATGAAATAAACCCCTCGAATTTTACGAAATAAAAAACGCAAAACAGCTTACGTTTGAGCGCATCTGGCGGACAAAAACTTTTGCATGAGCTAAAATACTTCCAAACATAACGAAGTTTATATAATTCGGTCAATAATCTCCGTTTGCATACATAGTAGAAAAGTTGAGTAATTTTAATTATGAAAGTACTGTTTTGAACTATAAAAATTTTCGTTTGAGCGGATATATTTTTGCCGTTATTTAGCTTTCTTTTTTCCAAGAGGTTGAAATAATAGCTTGTATACAGTCCTTTATAATTTTTTTTTTTTTCAAAAACTGAATGCATGATACATTTGAGTTTCCCAAATACTGTTTTGAATTATAAAAATTTTCGTTAGAGCTGATATATTTTTGCAGTTATTTAGCTTTCTTTTTTTTCCAAAAGTCTGATATGACATCTTGTATACAGTCCCTTAAAATAAGTTTTTTGAAAAACTGAATGCATGATATGTTTGAGTGTATAAAATACTGTTTTGAATTATAAAAATTTTCGTTTGAGCGGATATATTTTTGCAGTTATTTAGCTTTCTTTTTTCCAAAAGGTTGAAATGACAGCTTGTATACAGTCCCTTAAAATAATTTTTTGAAAAACTGAATGCATGATATGTTTGAGTGTATAAAATACTGTTTTGAATTATAAAAATTTTCGTTTGAGCGGATATATTTTTGCAGTTATTTAGCTTTCTTTTTTCAAAAAGGTTGAAATGACATCTTGTATACAGTCCCTTAAAATAAGTTTTTTGAAAAAATGAATGCATGATATGTTTGAGTGTATAAAATACTGTTTTGAATTATAAAAATCTCCGTTTGAGCGGATATATTTTTGCAGTTATTTAGCTTTCTTTTCCTTTATAATATTAAAAAAAAAACTGAATGCATGATATGTTTGAGTGTCCAAAATAACTTTTTTTGAATTATAAAAATTTCGTTTGAGCGGATATATTTTTGCAGTTATTTAGCTTTTTTTCCCAAGAGGTTGAAATGACATCTTGTATACAGTCCCTTAAAATAAGTTTTTTGAAAAACTGAATGCATGATATGTTTGAGTGTATAAAATACTGTTTTGAATTATAAAAATTTTCGTTTGAGCGGATATATTTTTGCAGTTATTTAGCTTTCTTTTTTCCAAAAGGTTGAAATGACAGCTTGTATACATAGTCCCTTAAAATAATTTTTTGAAAAACTGAATGCATGATATGTTTGAGTGTATAAAATACTGTTTTGAATTATAAAAATCTCCGTTTGAGCGGATACATTTTTGCAGTTATTTAGCTTTATTTTCCTTTATAATATATTTTTTAAAAACTGAATGCATGATATGTTTGAGTGTCCAAAATAATTTTTTTTTAATTATAAAAATTTTCGTTTGAGCGGATATATTTTTGCAGTTATTTAGCTTTTTTTTCCCAAAAGGTTGAAATGACAGCTTGTTTACAGTCCTTTATAATAATTTTTTTCAAAAACTGAATGCATGATACATTTGAGCGTCCAAAATACTGTTTTGAATTGAAAAAAAAATTTCGTTTGAGCGGATATATTATTGCAGTTATTTAGCTTTCTTTTTTCCAAAAGGCTGAAATGACAGCTTGTATACAGTCCCTTTAAATAAGTGTTTTAAAAAACTGAATGCATGATATGTTTGAGTGTATAAAATACTGTTTTGAATTATAAAAATTTTCGTTTGAGCGGATATACTTTTGCAGTTATTTAGCTTTCTTTTTTCCAAAAGGCTGAAATGACAACTTGTATAGAGTCCCTTAAAATAAGTTTTTTGAAAAACTGAATGAATGATACGTTTGAGTGTCCAAAATACTGTTTTGAACTATAAAAATCTTCGTTTGAGCGGATATATTTTTGCAGTTATTTAGCGTTTTTTTCTGCACGAGGTTGAAATGACAGCTTGTTTGCAATCCTTTATAATATTTTTTTTCAAAAACTGAATGCATGATACATTTGAGCGTCCAAAACATTGTTTTGAATTATAAAAAAATTTCGTTTGAGAGGATATATTTTTGGAGTTATTTAGCTTTCTTTTTTCAAAGAGGCTGAAATCACAGATTGTATACGTCCCCTTAAAATAAATATTTTTAAATTCTGAGAATACTGTACATTTGAACGTCCAAGATTCTCTTTTGTGGAATAAAATATTTTGTTGTAGCGCATATATAAATGATAAAATGGACAATAAAACCATTAAAACCCTCTGACAATCTTGCAAAAAGGTAAAATTGTAATGTTGTTTTCTCAGCATTTTGTTTTAATTGCTAAAAAAATATGATTCTTTCAAAATTATAGAAAAATCTTATTTACGAATATGAATGTTATCCTTGGGTGTGTTAATCATTGCACAATGATTAAATCTATTAAATCAACTGAGTTATATCATTTTAATTATTGCTTGCATTGCAGTGAGACCTGGAGATTAGGGAACGTCTATAGACGGGCTTGTCAGTGAGAGGGTTAATGTTTCAATGCAAATGCAAGAGTCCTATCAATTCATAAAACCTAGTCTACTCATCTCCCTCGCACCCCTTAATTTTAGAATATAATATCTATGGAAATGGAATTATACTTTTGGTTTCACAGTCAGGCTGTAGAACTGTATTTGACACTCTGCTAAATTATATACGGTCCCTTTTAATTTCCTTCTTTCGATTTCTAACAAAGATGAGTAAATTATGGTATGGTTTAACATAGAAAGGAATGACATGTCAGCGGTTCCCGTCTGAGTCATGAATTTAGACAAGGCACTCTTCCCTCAAAAAATACCCGACAGTACAATAATCATGCCGAAAATGAAATCTGAATCTGGATTTTGCAGCTGATGTTCTTAACAAAGCTTATAGATAAGACCAAAGCTTATTCCATAGTCTTGAACGTGAGGTATAATGATATGAAGATTAAACGAAGTATCTCTCCTATTATTTTTTTTCTAGTCACTTTTTTCTGTTTATCGCAACGGCGATAGGTCTCGAGATATTAAAAATAAATAAAAAAAAAATTATGTTATTTTCTGCTCACTAAAAATCTACCCTTAAGAAATTTTGTTACAAAACCTCTTTTCGTGCTATACTCAGTATAAACAAATAAAGAAAAAAATATCTTCTACCAGACATTCGCAAAGTAATAAACACCTGTTTGATATTTCCCCTGTATTAGAAGTCGCAGTTTACAGGGAAGTCAGGACCACGTGCACTTGTCTTCCCTACGCCCTATGACCTCCTCCACCGTACTTTAGTTTAGAAGGTTCGGCAGTGTTTGTTGCACTTCGGCAGTGTTTGTTGCACTTCGGCAGTGTTTGAAGTTTAATATGTGTATGTGAATCAGTAAAAACTACAAAGGATGCGGTAGAAAATATCCTTCTTTATATAGTTAGGATTTTATTTCAAAAGCGATTATTTCAAGAACCAGCCTAGTATACTAAGCATTAAAAAGAACATTGTAATAAAAAAATTCTCGCATATTTTAAATTTCAGAGAAATTTAATAAAAGTTACATATTATAGAAAATGATTAATCAATATATGCATTAACTGTGTAAAAATTGATGCTGAAACAAAGATAATTACAGCTAAAATAATTACTTTAAATTAAAAAAAAAGACATTTTTAGAATTTAAAGTAATTAATTTAACGGATTATTTACAAACTGTGGTTTCAGTCTGTAACGAAAGTTTTCGTTCTCAAACGATAACTTTGGGCGCTCAAGCATATGAAAGTTTCATAATTTCAAAATAACTCACTTGAAGGATTGAATACAAAATGTTGTTTTAGCCCCTCCGAAAAAGGTAATTTTAAAGAACTGTGAAAATATTGTCACTCAAACAAAAATTCTTATCGCTCAAAAAACAAACAAACAAACGCACAATTTTTTCAAAATTTTAAAATAATTATTTTAAGTTGCTGTATGCAAACTGCTCCGTAAAAAAAAATAAATGCTTAGTAACAGCAAAATTTATCTTGCTCAAAATAAAAATTATCATCTCTCCAAACGTTCAGTTTGGGCACTCAAACATATGGTCTTTTTTCAAATGTCAAAATAGTTAAGTTAACGAGCGTATAAAACATTTAATTTTAGCCAACGTGGAAAAATAAATGCTGTGACAATTTGGTGCTGTATCAAAAACATTTGTCGTAAAAGTGCGGCCACTCTGACAGAAACTTTTACCGCACAAAAGAGTATTTTGTACGCTCAAACGTAAGCTGCATGAAGAATCTTAAACTTTTTTTTTTAATGGCTGAATATACATCCTACGATTTTGATTCCCAATGAAAAAAAAAAGATACACTGGTTTCCAAAAATTAAGGAAAAGTTACAAAAATAGCGATAATTCAAAATATTTCATGTAGATTTTAATGAAACTCAACCACAATATACAACGCATAGTAAGGTATAAAATAACATGAAAAGAAATTATCAGACAATTATGTTGTTTCAAAAAAAAGCATAATTATAAAATTAACAAAATCAGTTTGCCAGATTGGTATAGGAAAAGTACCTTTAATATGCCGTATGATCACCCCTAGTAGCAATACAGTACATACAGCGATGTGTCATACTGTCAATTATGCGGTCAATGCGTTCGCTGGGAAGTAAGAGCCATTGCTCTTCCAAAGCAGTTGTAAGCGTGGCAATGGTCAGAGGAGGGGGATTGAGAGTAACGACACGTCTTCCTAAAGTATCCCAAACATGCTCGATGGGATTCAAGTCCGGTGATTGAGCTGGCCATTCCAAGCGCTGAATTGTCTGGTGCTGAAGATAATCTTCCACGATGCGAGCCCTGTGCGGTCTAGCGTTGTCTTGCTGTAACAGGAAATCATTACCTATTGCACCGGCATAAGGTCGAACATAATCATCAAGGATGTCATCTCTATAGACCTGAGCATTCACGGTTCCATGTGGAAAGACATGGAGGTATGTGCGTCCACTCAAAGAAATACCAATCCAAACGCAGACACTGCCTCCTCCGTATGAATCTATTTCACGAATGTTTGATGGAAAATAGCGTGTTCCCTGTTCTCTCCAAATCAAACAACGCCTACGATCGCTTTGGAGGCTAAACCGGGACTCATCGGTGAAGAGAATACGGCTCCATTGATCAACCGTTGAGTGGACATGTTGACGTGCCCACATCAAACGTTTCCTCCGTGACGTGAGATGAGCGGCACACAAATTGCTGGTCGCCTCGCGTAAAGTCCACCTTCGTGAAGCCTTCTACGGACTATAGACATTGACACCGGCCTTCCAGTGGCTGAAGCAAGGAAGAATCTAAGGTGAAATGGGGTTGCGGTCCTATTCTTTCGTACACAAAACCGCAAATATCGGTCATCGGCGCTTGTCGAAACCCTTGGCCGTCCTTGGCTGAACCTTCTTGAACCTGAACCAGTGGTTGGAAATTGTTGCCAAAGCCTATGAACCACCGAATGACACACATTTAGCGATCTAGCCACCTCTTTCTGACTTTGTCCTGTCTCCAATCTCCCAAATAGCTCTAAATCGCAGTTATGCTGGCAAATGATGCCTCGAGGTCATTGTAATGAATTGGCTATCCTAGATTTATAATATCACTATCACAGCCACAACTTCAGCCTTACTCTCTAACGTGCATTTTTATGTGCCTCACGGATGACACAATGCGATTGCAGCGCCATTAATTTGCATTTGATATTTTTATTCAGCATCTTTTATTTAACAATATATGCAAATTTCATACGGATTGCTTTCTTTTTCAACGAGTTATCGCTATTTTTATGATTTTTCCTTAATTTTTGGAAACCAGTGTAGTTTAATATGTATGAAAATATTGCAGATTAAACAGGAATCTTATATTAAGGAAATACAGGATCTTATTGGATATACAGGAATTTTATATATAATCAAACTTATATTAAGGGGCTGTAAAAACGTTACAATTTCAGTCCTTAGGAAAAAAGAAACATAAAAAACAATAAAAATGTATCCGCTCAAATGAAAATTTTTATAATGCAAAACAGTATTTTGGACTTTAAAACGCATCATGCATTCTGTTTTCCTAAAAACTTATTTTAAGGGGATGTATATAAGCTGCAATTTCAGTCCTTTAGAAAAAAAGAAAACTAAACAACTGTAAAAATATGTCTAAATAGGAACTCAAAGCTAAAACAGTATTTTGGTAGCCAAAATGTGTCATGGATTCTTTTCTTTTCTTTTCTTTTTCTTTTTTTTTTTTTTTTTTTTTTTTTTAAATACTTGATTTAAGGGGATATATAGACAAGATGTGATTTTAGACTATTTGAAAAAAAAAAAAATAGAGCTAAATAACCGTAAAAAAATATTCGCTCAAACGAAAATTTTTATAATTCAAAATAGTATTTTTGAGGCTCAAACGAATCATGGATTTAGTTTACCAAAAAAAAAATATTTTGAAAGGCTGTATACAAACTGCGACTTCAGCCCCTTCGAAAAAAGAAAGCTAAAAAACTGTATAAATATATCCGCTCACACGAAAATTTTTATAATACAAAGCTATATTTGGATGCTCAAACGTACCATGCATTTAGTTTTCCAAAAAACTTACTGTATGGGGCTGTATACATGCTGAGAATTCAGCCCCTTGGATAAAAGAAAGCTAAATAACTGTCAAAATATATTCGCTCAAACGTAAAGTTCTATAACAAAAAACAGTTTTTTGGACGCTCAAACCTTTCATGGACTCAGTTTGTTATAAAACTTATTTTAAGGGGCTGTATACAAACGTGATTTCAGCAACTTGAAAAAAAAGAAATCTAATTTACTGTAAACATTTATCTACTCAAATGGAAATTTTTAAAACACAAAACAGTATTTTGGGCGTTCAAGCGTGTCATGCGTTCAGTTTTTAAAAAACACATTTTAAGGAGACGCATAAAAGTTGTGATCTCACCCCCTTGGAAAAAAGAAAACTACATAACTGCAAAAATATATACGCTCAAACGAAAATTTTTATAGTTCAAAACAGTATTTTGGACACACAAACATATCATGCATTCAGTTTTTCAATAATAATAATAATAATAATAATAATAATAATAATAATAATAATAATAATAATAATAATAATAAATTTATGGGACTGTATACAAGCTCATTTCAGCCTCTTGGAAAAAAGAAAGCTAAATAACTGCAAAAATATATCCGCTCAAACGAAACTTTTATAACTCAAAACAGTATTTTGGACGCTGAAAAGAATCATGCATTAAGTTTTCGAAAAAAGTTATTTTAAGGGGCTTTATACAAGCTATGATTTCAGCCCAATGGAAAAAAAGAAAGCTAATTTACTGTACTAATATATCTGTCTCAAATGAAACTTTGGATAACCCAAAACAATGATTTGGATACTCAAACATACCATGCGTTTAGATTTTAAAAATACCTATTTTAAGGAGCATTAAATAAATTGTGATTTCAGGCCCTTAAAAAAAAAAAAAAAAAAAAAAAAAAAGCTAATAATTGTAAAAATATCATCGCTCAAACGAAATTTTTTATAATTAAAAACATATTTTGGACGATCAAACATATCACGCATTTCGCTTTTCAAAATACTTATTTTAAGGGGACGTAAAATTCAGTTCCATGTAAAAAAAAAGAAAGCTAAATAATTGCAAAAATATATCCGCTCAAATGAAAATTTTTGTCACTTAAACGCACTCAAATTATTGCCGTCTTCAGCTTTTAAATCCGAAAAAGGTCGGGGTGTCAACTTCACAAAATTTGCCCCCCTTAGTTTTTTATTTCGCTTATAACTTTTTTCAGTTTGTCGCTGAAGCGAAAATTTTTGTCGCTCAAATGCGCTCAAACGACGTTCAAACGAATGCCGTCGTCAGTTTTTAAATCCGAAAAGGTCGGGAAGCAAACTTCCCAAAATGTGGCCCTATCAGTTTTTATTTCGCTTATAACTTTTTTCAGTTTGCCTCTCAAACGCGCTCAAACGACGCTCAAATGAATGCCGTCTTCAGTTTTTAAATCCGAAAAGGTCGAGGAGCCAACTTCACAAAATGTGGCCCCCTCAGTTTTTTATTTCACTTATAACTTTTTTCAGTTTGTCGCTCAAACAAAAATTTTTGTCGTTCAAATGAACTCAATCGACGCTCAAACGAATGCCGTCGTCAGTTTTTAAATCCGAAAAGGTCGGGGGGCAAACTTCCCAAACTCCCCATCAGTTTTTATTTCGCTCATAACTTTTTTCAGTTTGTCGCTCAAACAAAAATTTTTGTCGCTCAAACGCGCTCAAACGACGCTCAAACGAATGCCGTTTTCAGTTTGTATTTTCGAAAGGTCGAGGGGCCAACTTCACAAAATGTGGCCTCCTCAGTTTTTTATTTCGCTTTTAACTTTTTTCAGTTTGTCGCTCAAACAAAAATTTTTGTCGCTCAAACGCGCTCAAACGAATGCCGTCTTCAGTTTGTATGTCCCAAAAGGTCGGGGGGCCAACTTCACAAAATCTGTTCCCCTCAGTTTTTTATTTTGCTTATAACTTTTTTCAGTTTGTCGCTCAAACAAAAATTTTTGTCGCTCAAACGCGCTCTATCGACGCTCAAACGAATGCCGTCTTCAGTTTGTATGTCCGAAAAGGTCGGGGGGCCAACTTCACAAAATCTGGCCCCCGCAGTTTTTTATTTTGCTTATAACTTTTTCAGTTTGTCGTTAAAACAAAAATTTTTGTCGCTCAAATGCGCTCAAACGACGCTCAAACGACGCTCAAACGAATGCCGTCTTCAGTTTGTATATCCGAAAAGGTCGGGGGGCCAACTTCACAAAATCGAAGGCCCTGAATTTTAATTTGTTTTTAACTTTTTTCTGATTGTCGCTCAAACGAACATTTTTGTCGCTCAAACGCGCTCAAACGACGCTCAAACGAATGACGTTTTCAGTTTGTATATTCCATAAAGTGAGGGGGCCAACTTATTCAATGAACACCTAATAACAGTCACGGAATCGCCTCATCAGAATGATCCTAATCTAAATTTTGAACGAAAACTTAATTCTGCATGAAAATCCCATTTATATCAACTAACGGGGGGGGGGGGGGGAATTAGAACTCTTGTTCCCCCGATTTATGCTTATTCAATGAACACCTAATAACAGTCACGGAATCGCCTCATCAGAATGATCCTAATCTAAATTTTGAACGAAAACTTAATTCTGCATGAAAATCCCATTTATATCAACTAACGGGGGGCATGAGCCTCCCGTTCCCGCTCTTATACATATCGAATGAACCGTAATGAAATGAACCGTATCGAATGAATCGTAAAATAAAATGTAATTAATTCATCAACAACATAGAATGTTAGAACTTTTAGAAATAGCAATCGAAACATCTGCGGTTTTAAACTAAAAATTTTCTATTACTATTAAGCGTGCAGCTTTTAAGGAGCAGGTGAAGAGCGCCGTATGTAGGAGGATGTTTAATTTGATTTCACGTCATGAATCAGCTGTGGTCGATAATTATAAAAAATAAACTTTATTCATAAAATTAAATAAAGAGTTTCTCATCTGAGCGGAAACAGCTCAATCAACAAGTCATGTCAAAAATATCCAACGGAAGAAAGATTTCTAGAATTCAGATAGTTTCGGTCCAGCCGAATTTCTAACAGCATTTCCGCCGATAACGAGTTTTCGGAGAAACTCAAATTTTAGGCCAAAAACGAAACCGAAACCGAATTTTCGGTGAAATTCAGATTTTGGGCCGAAAATGAAATCGAATTTTCGGCAAAATACGAATATTGGACCGAAAACGAAAACGAAACCGAATTTTCGGCAGAACTCAGATTTTGGGCCGAAAACGAAAACAAAACGGATTTTTCGAATATTCTCTGCTTGTAATTATGTTTAACACGCCATTTGTGTAATTTCAGGCATTTTTCAACATTTACACATTTGTTTGAGTTTATAAAGCGATAACATATTGCACATTTGATTTCTCAAGTTAGGTGCACATAAAAACAGGTAATTTTTTTCCTCAAAATGTGTAAATTTTAAGTCAAGTATGCATTTAAAAAAAATTACACACTTATCTGTGTACATATAATTATGTTTAAATTAGAATAAATCTCAAATTCGTGTAAATAATGGCATTTTTCAACATTTACACACTTGTCTGAGTTTTTCAAGTGATAATAAATTACACACTTACTTTCATAAGATAAATACACATAAAAATAGGTAAATTTCCGAGAAAAAATGTGTAAATTTTACGACAGGTGTGTAAATTTACAAATTTACACATATCCATGGGTAAAATTGGCCAATTTACACATTTATTTTTTAGAGTGTAGATGGTTTAACCGTATAACCCTTTCGTATTAATAATTTTTCTCCTAAATAAAAATAAAAATATATTAAATGGCTATTGATAAAAATTAAATGAGGAAATATATTAAAAGTGGCTATATATTTGCCAAAATTATAGGTTTACAGAAATCTAATGAATATTTTATTAGTTTTTTCACATATTTCAGTGATTAAAAAGAAAAATTAGAGATAAAATATGGTGGCTGTGTGTGACATCAAAAATCTGCTATGTTCGGCCCAAACACAAACACCTATTTTGACACACCCGTTAATTCAAACGTGCATTTCTTTACTTTTATTTTCATCGTCGGAAAATGTTATCGTTTAAAATGCTTAAGTATAAGCTGGTCATTTTTTTTTATTTACAGAAATGCACAGATGACGTCAAAGGATTTGGTTGTTGTTCCACGTGCTTCTTTTGTTTGTGCCACATGAGGGCATTCCATCGACTCGTGGTGAGAAGGAAACTCGTTTTTACTCCGATTAATTGTCTGAAGCAGAAATTTAAGATAAACATCATAGTTGGTATATTATTGAATTAATAATACTAACGTATTAACATGTGTAATTAGATTTTGAAATATTAAAATGTACGTATGAGATAGAACACAGTTTTGGGATTGGCACATCGAACTTGTTATGTATGTAACAATATGTATATTATTTTTTATATACATATACACTGGTATGCAAAATTTAAGGACAGAGTCCCAAAATGCCAATTTTCAAGGGATTTTCAAGCGATAATTTTCACGCGAATATTCAAAAGGAAGTAATATAATTGGAATAACTACTATCCCTGCATAACAGCTAGTCCATATAACCTCTCATTCAGGTCACACAAGCTCACAAGAGTCATAGTCACTACGGTGAAACAAAAAAATTGGAAATTTCATACGTTTCTTTTATGAGTCTCAAATGACTACTATGTGTGACTCCACTGTCAGGTCACTGGGACTGCTGCTTTGTGACGAGTCACCAGGTGACTTTACAGTGTCTTTTTATTGAGAATCTCGTGTGACTGTCATTTGGAGGATCAATTTCAAAGTCATTGTGCATGTTGCATTATGATAAATCACCAAATATTGTCCCATTAAAGTCACATGGTGAGTTTTCACTACTTTTCACAGTGATTACTTCACAGAAGGGTCTCTGTTACCATTTGACAAAGTCTTGTCACAGAAAGTCACCATGTGACTTTAATGTGTCATTATTTGTTTATTTATAATAATGCAACATTCATAATGACTTTGAAATTGATCCTTCAAATGACAGTCACATGAGAGTCTCAATAAAACGACATAGTAAAGTCACCTGGTGACGCGTCACAAAGCAGCAGTCGCAGTGACCTGACAGTGGAGTTACATATAGTAGTCATTTGAGACTCATAAAAGAGACGAATGGAATTTCCTATTTTTTGTTTCGCCGTAGTGATTGGGAATTTTGTGACCATGTGTGAGCTGAATGAGATGTTATATGGACTAGCTGTTATGCAGGGATAGTAACTATTCGAATTATATTACTTCCTGTTGAATATTCGCTTGAAAATTATCGCTTGAAAATCCCCTCATCCTTAAATTTTGCACACCAGTGTATATAGAATATTTTGTATGTAATATAACTAAATTTGTATATAGTAATATACTATAACCTGACGTACTGAATCGCGTTTTCGTGAACATGATTAAACTAGCATGCTGTCTAGAACTTCTATGAGGTCAATTTAGACATCTATTGTAGTTTTGATTATAGAAATATTTTTTTTTGAATTTATTTGTAATTTTTTTCGAAATTTCATTGGATCTTTTTTCCCAGACGCCTTGAATTTGAACACATTTTTAACGAAAGTCTCGGTTATTTTATTTTTTTAGAACTGTCATTTTAATAACTTTACTGATTTTAATGATATAGTAGACTTTAAAAAAGAAGAAATTAAAATTAAAAACAATTAACTAAAAATGACAACAAAAATGCATGTTTTACAAATGTTTATTAATAACAATGAGGATAAGTTTTCTTTCATAAATTATCTATAATAACTTTAAATCAGTTTGAGTGTAATTTCTTATCCAATCCAATTTTAACTAATTTTACGAAAGTCTAATATCTCTCCTGTAGAAATAATTTTAAAATGTGTAACGGGAACTAATTTTCCTTCAACCTTTGACATTTTACAAGCGGGTTTACTGGTTTATTTTACTTGTTTTATTTTTCAAATAAATGGTTATTAGTTTTTCAAAAGAAAGATTAATTACGAAAGTCATAATCATAAAATGCAATGCCCTAACAAAAACCGGAACAACTACTAAAATCTTAGTAACAGTTAACGTATATCAAAACGAATGCACAGATTTGTATGTTTTTATAGGCGGAGATTATATTAAAGTAAAAATTGATTTTTAATCATTTAAAACCCGCATGGAACATTTTTAAGTACAAGTTTCTTATGTATCATTAAAAAAATCAAATTTAAATATTTGATTTTAAAACATGGTGTATTCACTTATAAAATGCTTGTTTGGTGTCTTTCATAATTAAAGATCTTTTAAAATAAAAGAGAAAACTTTTAATATGAGCATCAATTATCTCTTTAAAAATATATGAAAATCTGAAATTTTTTAAAATATACTTTTTATACTTTTTAAACCTATAGTATCTCATGCATAAAATTGCTCAAGTTTAATCTCAATATTAAAAAATTTGCACCAAACGAAACTTACAGTGCCAAGCAGAGAGTTTGTAATTTAAATTTTGTCTTTAAAGTTAATTTCCCTTAAGACACATTTCTTTTTTAAAGTGAATGCAAACGTTTTATTTTTAATGCGCTATTAAATTTAATGTACTACTCAAGTTATACTTTTCAAAATACAATTAATATGCTTTATCTCTTTCTGCTTAGGAACTATGGAAATCATAATGGACATCATTTTGAGTACTTTTTAGTATTGATCGTATAAATGAGTATTCGTAGTGGAATGATTAGGTTGCTGAAGTTAAATTCAGCATATTTATTACTAAACATAACCATTGTAACAGTTTTATTAAGAGAAAATTTCTTACACCACAGAGCAAAAGGCGGTCGATTCCGTGCGGTTAATATTCAAGCTGAGGTGTTGTTCTGAGTCTTTTGTCTCAGGATGATTTTTTGAAAAATTTTAAACCAAACAACAACAAATGCCCACTACACTGTAAAGAAAAAAAACTCTGTAAAGTTACTAAACTTTTCCTAGGAAACTGGAAAAAGAATCGATTACAAGATGAACAATCGATTATGTTACAGAATCGATTACAGGAAGTTTTGTTGTTACCGTTACATGAAAATTTCTAGGATTCCCAGTTTCCTAGACAAAGTTTAGTAACTGTACAGTTTTTTTTACAGTATACATTAAATAAATAATTATTTTATTAAATCGAGAAAACGCGTGCATACTCAGGATGTGAATGGTTTTTGCCCAATAAATGCAAATTATAACCGTCACCTTACTTACAAGGGGACCACCAGACATGGTGCTCACAGATTTTGATGATTTCAAAGTATGTTGTAGGGGTCATACCACTAATTATTCTGGTGAAACGGTTCCTTCAAATGCGCCTTGTTTTTTGAGAAATCGGGGGTCAAAGTTCAGCGTTAATTTCAAATATCTATTAATACAACATCTAAATGTCAATTCGTGGCGCCGTGCAAAAGCATGTGTTTGTGATTCGAATGGTTGTGAGTTCAAATCTATCCTCTGCTTCTATTTTCTTTTTTACTTATATTTATATTTTTTACATGTTTCATATTTTAAGCAGAATTGGGAATTCTATAGCTTTGAACCTTTTGATATTTTCTGAAGAGGACAGTTTATTTTTTCAATATTTTATTATTACTATCTACTACTATTACTACTTACTATTTATTACTATTTATTACCATTTAAAAAAAATATGGCTCAAATGGTGAACTGACTGCAGTTCAGGGTTCAACTAAAAGTACATTTTGCAATAAATAAATTAAAAAAATGTGTATTTAATTAAAATTTTGAAAAAGTATAAGAAAATTTGAATATTTTAAAATCTCCACAATTTTAAATAATAATATTTTTAGATTAATCAATCACCTTTTTTTTTTTTTTTTTTCAAATGTGTATTACACAATACTGTGCATGGATTTTTAGATAATGTGATGCTACATTTAATATATATTTTTAATTGGTATAAGTTGTACAAAGTGGTGAAATTTAACACATCTTCATATATACTTTTATTAATAACAATTATAATATTAATAACGTTAAGTCTAATTTCATGCGCATATTCAACACATATATAACAATCAAATTGTACAAAACATTTTAAATGTCTGTATCAAATACAAAAAAAAAGCCTTAACATTTTGAAACATGAAAGCGAAGTAAATAATAAACATAGAGGTAAAAAAAAAAGTTGAAAGTTATCATTTCTTTGGGAATTGCGTAGGGTGTATTAACAAAATTCACAACATGTCAATATATGATTGTCGTATGGATGAAAAAGAGGTATTAAAATATTCACAATTAAACAGGCTTTCATTTAATGTTTCAAAACAAAAATCGATTTTTTGATCAATTTTGGGGTAAACTGTCCCCTTAAGAAATTAAGTTTACGTTTATGAACTTTTAGAGAAAATCAGTATTTTTTACCGAAATTTTTAATCTAAACGCAAATCCGATTTAATGTATGTGAAACTTCATTTTTTAACACTAGAACGCCCGGGATTTTTACTTAAGTGTGATAATAATATTTGCCACCAGAATTTTTATTCAAAATTATTTAATTGATTTAATTAACGTAAATTTTCATGGTTTGAATTTAACTTATTTCAAGAAAAAAATTCTGGCACGAATTTAAATTTAATCACGTGGTTGTAGTCGAATCGACTCCATCCGGGCGTTCTAGTGTTAAAGCTTCCATAATTATATTCCTTGAATACTTAATTCGTTATAAATATGTTTAAAAATACATTAAAAGATTTTAAAAAAAGGTTTAATCATCTTTTGTATAAGTGCAAATTGAATTATCTAATTCCATAAAGGTTTAAGAAATTTCACGCGAAAATTATTTTGTATTATTTATACAACTAGTCGTTGGGGGCCACCGTAATACTTACCCATCATGGATATGTATATGAAAATAAAACATGTGAAAACTATTTATACAATGCATTGCAATTCATAAACAAAATTTTAATATTGTTAATATACATAGTAACGCTTTATTAAAGAACTGCTATGTACCAATTTCGATAAATTATATAAAACGCCAAACTACTCAAGTAGTACCGAACTGCGTAAAAGAAACATCCTTATAACTCCAAAAATAATAATTCTATTAACTAACAGTTAACTGTGTCGGATTACGCGTTTCATTTCCAATTAAAATATACCTCTGAATTGAAATTTGAATGAAATACAGGGTCATGAAAAATCGAAGAATATGGAAAACAGGATTACAAATATCTCGGCAACTAATAATCCGATCGACTTCGTTCTATATGCAAAATGTGTGTTATTTTATTGTCTTTTACGCCCATTTCTTAAAACAAAAAAATTCGAAAATTTTTATACACCTTTCATCAGAACGAATTTTTTGAGAGTCCGAAAAAAATAGATCCGGATAATCGAGGTTGCTGATATTAAATAGGCTTCGTCCCATTCTTACATACTAACTACATACAAAATTTCAAGTCTCTATCTCAATTTGTTCGGGAGATAGAGCGTTTACAGACAGACAGACAGACGGCAAATTTTTTTCTAAAAATATGTTTTTCGGAATCTCCACTATCTAAAACGTGTAAATCCGTCAAAAATTTTTTTCGATTTTCCAAACGATTGGAAGACTTACCCTATACTACGTATGATGGGTAAGTAAAAAAGGATAAATTTTCATTTAAAATGCTATAAAATAAAATAAAAAAGCGATAGAAAAAAGAAAAATCATTATTTCAGAATTGTGCATAAAGTAAAAAATATAGATAATATTTAAGAAAAAAAAGTTCTAGGCTTAAATTAGTTTTGCTGTGTTATCAAAAGAAATATTAGTTTAAAAATTGCAGAAAAAAATAAATTTTCATGAAAAAATTCAAAAATGTAAAGGAATATTAAGAAAGTTAAAGTATATTAAGAAAATATAAAAGTTGTAGTAATTTCTTTAGTAATAAAAATACTTAAAATTTTTAACGTGTAAAAAATGTAAATATAAGTAAAAAAGTAAATAGAAGCCGAGGATGGATTCGAACTCACAACCTTTCGATTCACAAACACGTGCTTTGGCAAGGCGCCACGAATTGACATTCAGAAGTTGTACAATTAGGTATTTGAAATATACGCTGAACTTTGACCCCCCCCCCCCAATTACTCAAAAACCAAGGTCCATTTGAAGGAACCTTTTCACCAGAATAATTAGTGGTATGACCCCTACAACATACTTCGAAATCATCGAAATCTGTGAGCACCATGTCTGGTGGTCCCCTTGTTAGTCGGAGACAAATGATACAAATTTTCGATAAAATATGTTAAAGATTCCTTTAAAATATAGTGGGGACACTTGTAAAAACCATACGCACTCTATGTCTGCATCATCTAAGTCTTACATCAATTTCATTATGTATGAAGTTGATGAATGAATGACTATTATATATATTTCATTATATATCATTAACATGATTGACATACGCCTAAAACAATGTTTCCCCGTGGATTATTATGCAATTTATTATTATTATGCATGGATTATTATTATTTTGTGTGGCGCTGTAAATAAATAATAAACATTTTTGCACCACATATTGCACAAAATGTATATTTTAGCACACTTGAAATATTTTTTCCCAGTAACCCTAATGTAACGGAATGCTTTTGATTGACCCTGTAACCAAATTATGCATCCGATTTTCATAAAATTTGAAAGGACTCGGTTAAATTATGCAACAGTTATATATTTTAAATTTTAAATGATTCGGTTGGCTAGTTTTTGCTCTGTTATATGCGGACAGACGGACAGACGGACGGACTGAACGACGACTATAGGTGCAATGTATTTGTATAAGCACGAACGCACTTAAAAATAAGACAAACATTGGAACCTTCCCTGTAAATAAACAATGACAGTGGAAAAACTGACTAATATGTAAATTGAAGAATTACATTTTTTATAAGTTCAGTTTCCTAAAACTAATAAAATTACAAAACTGCACATTTCATTGGATGCAAATGATCATCATTGCAATCTTCGAGCAATCATTTTTTGTATTTGATGTACTAGATCCAATGTCTCTTGAGACCTTTTTTAGCATAAAAGAATCCTTTACATGCAACACAAAAATGATCATAATTATCCTCATTAAAACTATCGCCATTGAAATACAGAGGAATTACTTCACTTGTGGAAGATGAGGTTACACATCACGTTTTTTCAAATCTTTCCGAAGATTTATTTATTTATTTTTATTTTTATTTTTGGCTTTTGCCGCATAATGTTTCTTCTTTTTGGTGCATTTAAAATATCTGCGTTTGTTTTGTTACGCTCAGATTGTTTAGGTTTTCTGACCTGGGGAATAGGAGCAATTGGTTCTAGTCAGGAAATCCTGTTTTCTGTGATAGTGGAGGCAACTGCTGAAAGTTGGTAAAGATTCTAGAATTTTAAAACCAGGAAATTTTTCAATACAAGTATTTTCTTATAGAATATCGCTGAATTGATGGCGCAAAATTTTACGCGTTTATGCTAGTTTTATATTCTATAAAATTATATTGGTATTCCAACTGGAAAGTAACAGTACAACTCTGCTGATGATCACTGTTCACTGCTAATAGTTCTGCTCATGAAAGCAACTACTCGTGTAGGCCAATTATTATATACGTGTCTTGTAGTGGCAACAGCTGTGTCATTGCTGAAACCACCACAGATAGTAAACGCATGCTCTGGGATTGCTTGTTGGTTTTACGGATAAATCTCAGTAGCTGAAAATGCAGCAGTGTCATTTGCTATTGTGGCTGCCTTGCTCTAAGGTGTGTTCAGAAATTACCCAATCTGACCCAATCGTTCTGCAAGTTTACGATGTGGCTTGTCTAAGTATTCAGGGCTTGTAGCCAGTATGTTTTGAATGGTTTGGAAAATGAACGATCAAGTGGCTGTAAGTACTGGGAGAGTGACTTGGAAGATAGAAAAGAAATAATTTATTTTTGAGTCATTTTGCGTCTTCTCTATGAGCAGCTATTCAGTGGCACATTGTATACAATATGGCAAATTTTTTTCACACATGAATTTAAAAAAAAATGTGTTGAAAACTAAAAAAAATATTAGAATATTTTAAGCATTATGAAGAACTTTTCAAAATGCCCCACGCGCATGCCATATCAATTAAAATCCTTTATAATACTTACAGCTATTTGTCATTATATAAGTCATAAAACTCTGCATCTTTTTTTAAAAACTAAATATAACTGAAAAAATTAAAAGTAGTTCATCGCAGAAATATGAAGAAAAAATACAGAAAATTTCATAAAATTAAATTCTTTTTTAACACTAGAACCGCCATTAGGGGTCATTTTGACCCCCTGTCAAATTGAAAACGGCCGATTCGAACCAGAATTTTTTTCATGAGATTTGTTAAATATGTGAAATACAAAACTAAGCTAATTAAATAAGTTAGATAGTTTTCAATAAAAATTCTGGTGTCAAACACTTTTTTATAAAATTTTTATAAAATAGCCGGCGGTTCTAGTGTTAACTATGTATTCATTATATATGATTCGATGTACAGTTTATTTTTATATATAAAACAAACTTGCATAAAAAAAATATTGGGGATTTTAACTGATATAGAATGTGCATGGGGCATTCTGAAATGTTCTTCATAAAGCTTAAAATAGTCAAGAAAATTCCTTATGTTTTCACATTTTTTTTAAAAATCTCCCGTGTGATAAATACCGGGTGTCCCAAAAATGACTGATGGATTTTAAAATTCAATAAGTCTGGCCTTCAATCGCCGTCAGCGCCACCTATTGTTTGATATTCGAACTAAAATAAAAAAATACGTAAAAAACTCCTGACATTATACATAACCCTTCACCAAAAAATTTTTAAATAGCTGTCAACGTTTGCAACGTTGAATTTTAAAATCCATCAGCCATTTTTGGGACACCCGGTATATACCATAATGCATATAGTGTGCCCTTGAAAAGTATTCAAAGTGAAAAAAAAAAGAAAGTCTCATTCCCCTTAAAGTGCACAAGACCTCTTAAAGCCGGAAACAATATATTTCGAGACGGTTAGAGATAAATTTTCTCTAATTAATTTCATTGATCACCACATGATAGAAACAAAGTTGAAAATTATAAAAGTACAGCATAATAAAATTTAAATTAATACTGTTGAAAAATTATTGTAGCAGATACGTGTCTTATATTATAATTTTATATTTATATGAAATGAGATGTTCTCTAATGAATAAATTTAAAAATAAGGTAACTAGAATGTTATTTTCTATGAAAAAACATCTGTAATTCCAACTCTTAAAACCCAGAAAAAAAGTAAATATCAACAGTACAAAATAAATAAAAAGCGCAGACACACATGAAATAGGTTCTTCAAAAAACTTTAAGCACTTGATATCCCTTGAAAGGATAGCCGAAATAATTTGTGTTCAGATCGAGAAAAGTGTTATTATTCATGCATTTTTAAAATTTCATAACTCGGTCAAACTTAATTTCGTATGACGGGATTCTTTTTGTCTTACTCGTCAGTGTAAAAGGAAAATTTTATTAAATATAAATTATAGGACAACGAGAAGTGTCCCAAACGTTTTCCGAAGGAGATAGTCGCCATTAAAAATTAGGTTCCAAAATTTCAAAAAACATAAAAAACTGAAAAATAGGTCGATTGATTTGCGGTTATCACTAAAACTATTCTTTATGTCAGTATTTTTTGGAAATAAATTATAAAGATAAATTTCAAAAAATGTCGATAGGGGGAGCTTTAGACTTTGGAGTAACGTACAACTATTTTTTGCCGTTATTTTTTGCATCTCATTAAAAGTTTTCGGAAATTTAGACTTAAATTTAAATTTTGAGCTCAAAATCTGATTAGTTGGGAGTGGTTAAGTAGCGCAAACTGAACCGTGTTCAAAGATTAGAATTTCAAATGATTATAAAAAACCAAAAAATTGGTCGATTTCTTTTGCGGTTTTCGCTAAAACTATTCTTTGAATTAGTTTTTTAAAATAAATTTTAAAGATAAATTTCAAAAATTGCCGATAGAGGGCGCCTTAGACTTTGGAGTAACGTACAACTATTTTTAACCGTTATTTTATGTTTGTTCTCATTAAATGCTTGCGAAAGCTTAGACTTAAATTTTGAGCTTAAAAACTGAATCGTTGGGAGTAATTAAATAGCGCACAATTGAACTGTGTTCGAGGGGGTTAAATTTCAACTCCTTAACACAGTTCAATTTGCGATTCTAAACCCCTTCCAACGATTCAGAATTTGAGCTCAAAATTTAAGTCAAAGCTTTTGCAAGCATTTAATTAGTTACAAAAAATAACGGTTAAAAATTGTTGATGGTTACTCTTAAGTTTAAAACGCCCTCTAAAGAGGTTTTTTGAAAGTTATTTAAAAAAAAAATTTCAAGAATATACTGACATAAAGAATAGTTTTAGCGAAAAGGCAAACGAATCGACTAATTTTTCCGTTTTTTATAATCATTTGAAATTTGAACCCCCCCCCCCTCCCTTGAACACAGTTCAGTTTGCGCTACTTAACCACTTCCAACGATTCAGATTTTGAACACAAAATTTAAGTTTATGTCTAAGCTTCTAAAAAAAATTTAATGAGATGCAAAAAATAGCTGTAAAAAATAGTTGTTCGTTACTCCAAAGTCTAAGGCTATTGACATTTTTTTAAATTTATCTTTAAAATTTATTTTTAAGAAAATACTGATTTAAAGAGTAATTTTAGCAAAAACCAGAAACGAATCGATCAATTTTTCCGTTTTTTATAATCATTTGAAATTTGAACCTCTGAACACAATTCAGTTTGCACTACGTAACCAATCCCAACTATTCATATTTTGAGCTCAAAATTTTAGTTTAAGACTAAGCTTTCGAAAACATTTAATGAGATGCAAAAAATAACGACAAAAAAATAGTTGTTCGTTAGTCCGAAGTCTAAAGCGCCCTCTATCGACATTTTTTGAAATTTATCTTTATAATTTATTTTTATAAAAATACTGACATAAAGAATAGTTTTAGTAAAAACCGCAAATCAATTGACCAATTTTTCCGTTTTTAAAGTTTATTTTAAGTTTTGGACCCTAAGCTTTAATGGCGCATATCTCCTTCGGAAGACGTTTGGGACTCTTAGTTTCCCATTTAATATTGTTTATCTTGATGTGTACTATCCCCTCTTAAAGTTTTGCCCAAGAGTTTAGATACACCATGGATAAACTTTTTGAAATAATATACATTTTTTATGCAAATACAGATTTTGTTTTTAAGTGCTAAAATCATACAATATAGTAGCATTGTATTCTGGCATAGGGTTGCCAGTTAGGCCTCCTTTTTTGTTCAGAAAATCTGAATCAACCCTTAAAATTCTGAAACTATAATAATTATGTTATCACGAAATTTGTAGCATTAAATAAAATACATAATACTAATTGAAAATTCTGGTGTGAATTTGGAATTTCTGAATAAAAAATGGCCCAACTGGTAACTATGGAATTTCAATGCAAGTAGTGCAATTTATATAACACTGACATCATATCATAATCGAACTCTTAGTTGCAAGTAGTTTGCAGAATAAAAATGAAATCTGTAGCAGACAGTAAATTCATTGTTAAAACCAGATTTTAATTAAAAACTACCTCCTGGAACATTTAGCGTTGCTCATGTCCGTAATAATAACCTTAGATATACTTGAAATCAGTGTTGAACTATTTTTCACTTTTAAATGAAAATCTTTCAAAAGAGACTATTTTGAGAGTCCTACTGACTGCAACAGCGTACACTATCGATTTTATATTATTTTACATTTTAAGATCAAAATCTATTCAAGCTATCCCAGAGAAAGGAAAGTAGAAATGTATGCACGTTAAAAAGTTTTTTCATGCCCGCCCCCTAGTTTTTTTTATCATCAGATCATATGATATTAAAAACAAAATAGTTGTTATAGTACAAACTTTTTGAAATTTTTATTAGCTATTAATATAATGTTGTTTCGGAAACATATGTGTTATTCTGTAATTCTCATGCAACAATACTGATACGTATTTAGTTGAAAAAACATGAGCAAAATTCTATCGCAATTTCACGTACTGATTGAAAATATTGTAGATTTTATTATTATTATTTTTTAACTTTGAAACTTATGAGATTTCCTTTTCAAGATTTTTATACCTATTCTATATTATGTCTATACAATGAGTAAAAAAATTGTGTTAAAATACTCACATTTAGTTACGTTTACGAAAGGTAAAGAGTGTCTCCGGCAGGTGCTAAGTGAGTTTCAGATGCGATTTATTTTTAAAGTGTTAATATTCATATAATTCGAAACGGATTATGTCATCCTTTAGAAGAAAATATCCGGATTATGCGGGTATTTTTCGATTTTTCCATAGATCTAAAATTCTGGTGGATAAAGGATTGAAAATAAAATTCTGAAAAAAAGCAAGAAATCTAACATTTCTGTGAAATCAAAACAGATGTAAGTGAAATAAAAGCTCAAAATAAGCATTTTTTATTTTTATTTTTGGGGCATTTAAACTCACCAAAGTTACATTTTTTGTTGTTTTTTTAATAAATTGCACAGTTTAATTAATATCTTGGTTGATCATGAAAAAAAAGCTATCTGAGGTGCATTAGGACCTATTCTCATCGAAATTTTAAGACGTCTACGCGCAGTCCATGAATATTCAACCACTGTACTATATAATTCTTTGTTATTTGCTGGTTATTTTTAAAGATAAATAAAACAATAGCATAACATTAAAGTAGAAAATAATATTTTTCCATTCTGAATATCATTTCTTTTAAATGAGGATTTCCGTATTGAATAAAAACGAAAAAATTACAATCGATAACATTTAAAACCCAGAAAATTTAATGACTATTTCCATCCCATTAACCCTTTCCGGCGCAGTGTTACCGCTCCGGCAACACCTAATTTTAATTCCAAACTTGCAAACGGCACCAAGAATATTTTATAGAAATTTCGCTTTTATAATGGAAGCGTGAATTTGGGAAATTTTAATTTCTGTAAAAATCGTTTTTAAATTCCGGTGTCAGTCAGTAATGTCTTATTTTATGAGCAGAATTTGCTTGCGCCGGAAAGGGTTAACACTAGTATATCAGTCCAGCAAAGGAAGTATTTCAAGGTTCGCACACTCCTTGGAATTTCCAAGGACTCTGGCACCACTATTAAAGATAAGGAAATTTACATTTAATTTTTAAACAACGACATTCATAACCCCCACCTTCATTCACAGATTTTACGATATTTTTCTGCAGTGAAACACTTTGAAAATATTCTTAAAATTTAGTGGTAGAACTGTGCGAACCCTGTATTTAGAAATTATATAAAGCTGAAGTATTTCGTTCAGTATTAAAATATAGCAAAAATATATATATTTTTAATTACAAGAAATTCCATTGTTTTGCTTTTATCACAAATTTTTGTGCCTTTTGTTTTGTTTTATGTTAATCTTTTGTCGCGATGGTACAATATATTAGCGTAAACTGTACTTAATTTAAAAATGGTTACTAATTTTCATTTCCCAATTTTTTTTATCCATAAATATAAGAGCGTCGCAGATCGTTTTATTATGGTTTTTAGTGAGTCATAAAGCATAAAATTCTAAAAAACTCAGCTTTTAAATTATAACTTCGTTATAAATATCAAAGCGTCATAATAAATCACGCAATCAAATGTACCTGGCGAAAATGACATTCAAGATGATCTCAAATATCTCTCTTTCTTCCGTCAAAATTTGGCGCCCATCAAAGGGCGACATCTCGTCTATTTCAGTCTCCCGGGGGGTCATCCGAACGTTGGCGTGATCCCGAAATCGAGGTAAACGAGCGTCTCTCACGCGACCATCCGCGGCGCCCCGGCGGCTACCATGGCAACCAAACAATCTTGCCATCGCTCCCTGTTACTAGTAGTGGCCATTCAGAAAAAGCTACATTTGGATAGCTTTTATACAGCTTTTCAGCCACACCTGGTCGAGTGCTGAAAGCTAGACGCCTCGTTATCTCACGTGTCTCCCACTAAAAAGCGGAACAAAAACACAGAAAAAAGAAAAGCCATAAAGTGAGAAAAATTGGAACGATGGGATACAGCTACTCGCCCTGCTAAGCTTAAATTTTGGTCGACTTTCATAAGAAATGGTGGATAGAATAATATTTTTTATGTGTTCCGCTTAATGGCAAAGGTAGAAGTAAAAATAAAAATAATTCATTCACACATTTGTGACAGAAATAAACCCTAGGAAAGCGACATATGAATAATAAATTTCAGATTATAACTATTCTTTTAAACCGTTTGGGTTCGGTTTTCTAATTATTGGATATACCTTTTAATTGACGTGTCACTTTAACCCTTTTCAAGGGCAACTAATTGATTTTCTGTAATGCTGAATTCATACCCAAATTTTCAAAACAATTCATCTTAAAATAAGGGAAATCACTTTTACAACTTTTCCCATCAAGGCTATAAAATTAAAGCCTAATTTAATTTTCCTGGTGCAAACTGTGATTAAAATTATGTGGGATATAAGGTATGACACTGTTCCTCAAGGGGTTAAAAGTGGATACATATTGCAATATACATATAGTATAATAATAAATGGCTATATATTTATTTGTATGACTTCATTTATATATACGTTTCAAAATTTAGTAATAAAAATATCCGCTTAGAACTCTTTACACCGTCGGTGATTCTTTAATTTTAAACCTTACTTAATTCTTCAAATTTTAACCCTTTGCACTCGAGAGGTGATTCTCACTAACCACTAGTGGTGCTCTAAATAAAAGTATTTTAATCTTTTTTTTCTTCACCTTACTTAATAATCTGTGATAAAGGATATCGAAATAAACTGTAAGATATTAGAGGTGTCCCAAGCATTTTGGCGTTCCGATTTACGAGGGACACCTGACAACACTAGTGGTGAGTGAGAGTCATCTCTCCAGTGCAAAGGGTTAACCCCTTGAAGGGCACCGGTATATTATGTATACCACTTAATTTTAATTCCCTTAAGCCGCATTGGCACCGGAATTTTAGTATTAAGTTTTGTGCTTTTACAATGTACGTGAAAAACCGATTTTACTTACTGTGATATAAATTTGTTTATAAATCCCGGTGTCAATCAATCATTTGAACATTTTAAGAACAGAAGTGCTTTGCCCCTCAAGAGGTTAACCCTCTAGATCCCAAGCCGCCCGAAACCGCCCGAGATATTTTAATTCGTATATTTCAGTTCCCACCAGAAAATTAAAACAACAATATTTGCTTTAATCAATAACAGAACATTCCGTATTTAAATAAAACGAAATTAGCCATTGAATTTTTCTGGCGTGAAATGAACTAAACAATTTCTAGAACGTGTTCTAGCATGGGATTTAAAGGGTTAAATAGAATCTGGTTGATAGAACCTACAGCTTATAAGAAAGAGTATTAAAATTTGTTATATCTTCTTAATTTATGTTCCAAAAGGGAAATTTCCAAATGTCTTAGAAAGATTTTCTCAATCTATTGCCAGAATAATAATATGCTAAAGCGCTAAATTAGTTAAATTTCAGCAAATCTTTATTGTTATTGGTAGCTATTTTTAATTCTTTAAACCTGGAAATAATTTTGCCCGGAGTGCGTACGGTTTTTACAATTGCAATCACTAATTTTTTAAAGTAATCTACAATTTATTTTATCGGGAATTTTATAAGAATCGTCTCCGTCTAAGTGAAGTGACTGTTTTAAATTTATTTTATTGGTGGCAAGGTTAAAACATCCATACCCTGGGTAATCTCGCGTTCTCCCGGGTTAATTGCATGAAAAATCAACAAGTTTACTGAATAACTTTTAACTGCGCATGCGAGAACGCTATCAAATTATCACTTGCATATTGTGTTAACTAAATGTATAGAACAACTTTTGTAAAAGTCTAAAAAAAGATAGCTTGAAAATTCTGAAAGCGATCGTCGACAAATTATGCTCAAAATCCATTGTTTAAAAATGAAGCGGAAAAATATGGAGCTGTATTCAAATATAGAGGTACATGCAACATTGTGTATTCTATATTGACTTTAATCAATGGGTATATGGATACAGTCCCCCACCTTTTTGCTTAATTTTGGAAACCACGGATTTTGAGCTTAGTTTTGACAGAGTTATCCAAAAGATAATCAATTTGTCGACGGTCCCCTATAGGGTTTCGTGAAAAAATCTTCACGGAAATGCATGACCTCTACTATTATGTTTATACACTTGGAGTTTCAGGATAATTCCTCGTGTATTTTTCTAGATATTTAACAAAACGTCTAAAACCTCAAGTGGCTTGACTGCTTTGGCCATAACGTGTATTTCTGAATTAAAATTCACAGCCATTTCTTTCCCAGAAACTAAGTTTATGAAGTTTATTTTAACCATGAAGATGAGAAATTGCGCAAAAAAGTTCGTAAAGCTTTAACTTTAAAAAGTAACTTAGTATCGCCATCTGTTCAGAATTATATGAAGAATTTATAGCGACTACTGTGTTGCAGCAATAAATAAAATTGCAATAAAGTCTACTGTATAAGTAACGTTACTTTTTGGAAATGTTGGAGATATGCAACACAGCGGTATAAAGAATTAATTTGTAAATTTCATTCCTGAAAATTCTTTAATTTTTTTGTAATTATAATTTCCTATATATACCAATAATACAGATAGCGATATATACCGATAATTATTTAAATCAAGTGAAATATCTTAACTTTGTAGTGGCACGATGTTTTTTTAATAAATTGGATGTCACAAACAGCGCTATAGTTTTTGTTAAAGCAAGTGTGTTAGTAATTCAGTTCTTTTCGAAAGAATATATTTTAAATGACATTTAATTTTATAATGTAATTATTATGCAGTTTAATTAAGATAAATAACACAAAAACAAATTTTCATAACTTCGAAATTCTTATTAAATAAATAAATAAAAAAAGAATGAATTCAGAAATTTCATAAGGTATTTATTGTTGGAATTTTTATTTTAAAGTTTGAAGAATTGCAGATTATGACGCGTCAGAAATTTTTCGACACGATAAAATTTATGCATTAACTTTTAAAATTAAACTAACAACTTGCGCCGCAACTGGAAGATATTTCTTTTACAATTTGAGTAAACGTTTTATAAAAATTACTTGTGGAGACAGAAAATACTTAAACAGCAAAAAGTGTGGAAAAGTCTCAACACAAATTGTTAGTTTTAAACCGAGGCTAAACAAATCACCACACAACATTAAAAAAAAAGACATTAATACTTAAAAGCTCAATTGAAAACAACCGCTTGGAACATTACATATTTTGCGATTACTTTGTATAACATCCAGATGCTCGGGGCAATGCAAATCTTTTCTTTTTATATATTTTTAAACACATTCCTAAATGTAGTTAAATAGTATTATTTTCTTATTTTAAAGTGTTCTTATCTTTAAATATTTTCACTTTTGTCATGGAAATACATTTGTAGCTGTATTAGAAAATGTTCCATGTTTTATTTAAAAATAATATAATTCAAATTTTGCCGATGCACTGGTACCTCGTAACGTTATTTACTCATGAGCTTTGTTTTCCGTGACTATATACAGTTTTTCAATTAAAAAAAAAAAAACGCTTTATTTTTCTGCGTATAAAAATACATTTTTTTCTGGACACTTACCAATCGTTAACGACTGGGCACATGTTGTCTGTACGGATCTCATATTCACAACATATATTAGATATTTAATACCAATTACTAAAAAAGGTAAAATATATCAGGGTCATTCATGTGCTGTTCGAGATTTTCAAATAATTGCAACATGTTTGAGCAATGTTGAAAACTGAATCTAAGCTTGTGCATTGCGAAAGAGCCGTAATGTAAGGGGGTGGTAGGGGATCGTTTTACAGCCAGCACAATTATATTGAAAAATTGGCTTTATTTTAACTTTGAAAGTTACAGCAACTTTTAGCATACAATAATAAAGGTAATAAAATGATCCTCCAACACTACGTGGCAACAGCAAACTCGTCTTCATGAAAAGGGATTCGGTTAAAGGATATTCTTAATTATTATTCTTAATTATTATTTTTCGGTTGCTAATGATGTTTGACATTAGAATCTTTTACAAACAAAACAAAGTAAAAGATTGTTAAAGTTTACTGGGTTCGTACGTTTCAAAGACAATTTAAAGAATATTTGGAAAGTAATATTTACTTTATTTATTGAAAAAATTACTATCTTCAGATATAGTGACCAGTACATTACGAAATTTCCAGTACTAAAAACACCTCAAATCCCTTGAATCCATTGATGCATTGGAACCCTGATTTATGAGGTATATTTTACAGTACAGTATACAATGTCATTATATTTTTATTTGAAAAAATTAGTAAAGTTTCTTTCAATACCAGCTGAGAACAGAAAAACATACAGCATCATTACAGCGTACTTTGCTTTAAAGGAATTGTCATTCATAAAAAAATGTGCAGTCTTTTTTTTTTTTTTTGCACACATTTTATATTATATATGCAGCTTATATATATGCTGTTAAATTATATATACTGCTTACTTATACTTAACATTTCATTATAATCTTTTTCCTAACTAATTTTGTATTACAGACAGTTTTCAGTTAAAGGTCTGAGTTTTATTTATTTTTTTATTTATAGATAGATACTTTTCACGTTTACTTCTATAATTTTACAAATACTTATCAAAATGTATATAATGTACATAAATGTATCTCAAAAACATAGCTTGAAATTTTTGAAAATTATCGTCGATAAAAAAAGTTCAAAATCAGTTATTTCCAAATTGAAACAAAAAGGTGTGGGGGGGGGCTATATCCATTCATTATTCTCAATATAGAATACACAATGTTGTACGTACTACTATATTTGGATACAGCCCCTCATTTGTATGCTTCATTTGGGGAAAAATGGATTTTGAGCTTATTCCATCGACGATAATTTTCAGAATTTTCAAGATATATTTTTGGGACTTCCAAAAAAGTTTCTCCATACATTTAGCTAATACAATATGCAAATGAAATTTTTATGGCATCCACGCATGCGCTGTAAAATATTATTTAGTAAACCTACTCATTTTTCATACAATTTTTATTATTTTTTATTTCTGATTACCAAGTACTATGTACAATGTTGTTTTTCATCTTTTCTGAAAAGAACATTCTTTTTATATTAATAACAAAAAAAAAACTTGGCAAAATTTGGGAGTTTTTTTTAATAATAGCCTTAATTTTTATACGATTATCCATGCTGTCCTTATAAAAATGAACACAGTTTATTACAATAAGCCATATAATCATAATCTACATCTTAAACGAGTATGCTATATTAGTTTTGACACGGTTATCCAAAGGATACGTGTTCTTTTTCAATTTGTCGACGTTCCCGTTTAAGATTTCGGGAAAATATCTTTAAGGTAGTACATGATCTGTACTAGTAAGTTTTTACACCTGGGATTTCAGGATAATTTTCATGTATTTTTCTAGATGTTTAACAAGGTGTCTAAAATTACGAGTAGTCGGTCACCTTTGCCATATCGTTTAAAAGAGAAAATTTTCTATAAAAATTTACTGTTGGAAGTTTGCCCCGCTGATAGTTCGGCCCTTCCATAATGAGATGTTTCCTATACTTACCGTAATTTCGGATGTATAAGCCGCAGATCAAACAATTCTTTTTCGACCCAGAATTTTTTAAGAAGCAAGTATAACTACTTAGATCGCCGTAAATATTTGTCTTCAATCACTAAATAAGATTTCTGGGTCCAAATAGAATTGTTTGATCCGCGGCTTATACACCCGAAATTACGGTAATAACGTAAGGTTATGACATACTTGGACATAACTGATGTTACTTAAAACCCATGATTCATCATATTATGTGAGAAGTAGATGTAAAATACAAACAGCTAGATTTTAATATGTAGCTGTAAGAAGGAGTATTTTACTTTTAATATTGAACTTTTCCATGCTAGTTCAAAATATATATACACATTAGACGTGTATTTGATCATTGAATAAAGGCTGGTGAAACAGTTAACAGATTTCATTTTCATATTTTTAACCGTTCTCCTGTTACGTTCTCCTGTAAATTTTTATTGCAAATTTTGCATTGTTTAATCCGAGCATTTTTCTGATTCAATTGGGCAAAAATTTCTGTTTTGAAAAACGGTGATAAAATAATTAAAAATTCTGCAAAAGTTGCAAATTAATAGGCATTATTTGAAAGTATTTAAAAAACTTTTTGATTGGTTAAGTGGTTAAAATAGCCTTAGCATAAAGATTAAAAAGTGTTGCATTTTTGTAACATCTGAAACTTAAAGAAAAAGAATCTTGAAAAGCTTATATAAAATGGGTTCCAACCCCTTTCCTAAATAACTGCGCCAGAAATTATACATCTAGTAGTCTCCTGTAATATATTTTTCTGGCATTAACACTATCTGCTACTCATTGTTTTATGTCGTGCTTTTTTTAAATCCCAAAATAATTTCCCTTAAAACTGAAGAAGCTCACGCATTAGAAGTCAATAACCTATAGAAGAATTATATCAGACTTTTCTTTTCTCTTTCGAAGATCGATTCGACTTATATGTAAAAAAATATGAACAGCAAAAATCTAAGTTCAAATGACTGACTGACACGAGGATTCACGAACAATTTATTTTAAAAATCAGTAAAAGCGTCATCACGTACATTATAAAAACAAAATTTTACTTAAAATTCTGGTTTTAATGTGATATTTCGAAATTAAGTGTCGGTGGGATAAATTATATCCCTTTCCCCTAAAGGAGTTAAAATGCTAATTCAAAACAGTGTCAACCTTTTCCAATAAACCATAAACTATGTAAGAAAAAATGCAACGTACTTCAAAGCAAAGACGACATTTTCATGTGGTAATAAATGACTCTGAATCTAGGAAATTACAATACCAACAGAAACAATACACTCTTTAGATTTACCCATGATTCATGAAACGCTATTTATTTTTAAAAACATAAAAATCTAATACATTTCCCAGCTATAAGAATTAGTGAAAGATAATTTCTTTTGATGCCACTGATTTTCGTAAATGTTTTGGAGTAGTTTTTATAATAAGTTTTCCTAACTCAAAATACGTATGTTTCGGATGTTATCAGCTCTCAACTAAACATTTTAATATTCAATAAACATGTGTTTCACATGGAGCAAGGAATACTTATCCTCAAAAGGCTAAATCTTCAACTGTAACCGGTTTCGCAGTGATACCTTACCGCTTAGGCTAATTTTCACGAGTAAATTTAAATAGAAGCTTTCTCCTAGTTTAAACACCTTATTAATGCAGAATTTCAGTCATAATTATGGTCGAAAAGATAGATTACTTTTTTACTGATAAAAGTTTGCTTCGGCCATTATCAGGCCCTGCGATTCTGCCATATTGTGACAGCCTAAACAGCCTCCGGTCAGTGTTAGTGAAAGCTATTATTATTACAGGGTCAACTTCCATCAGCAAAAACGAATAGCAATTTTTATCATATTTGTAAGAAAAATTTGCATGAATAAACCGCTGAAATGAGGCACAATTTTCTTTGCAAAATTTACTTGTGGAACGTAATTTCGTAAGTAACCGGAAACCAAATGAGCCAATGAAAATCTCAGCCGCTATCTTGTGACAACGTCTTCAGTAACTGCCCCCCCCCCCCCAACTGTTAGATTCTATACTATGCGTCCTCCTCCGTTTTTTTTTTTTTTTTTTTAATCTCCATTGTTTTACAGACGACTATGATAAGTAAACATTCATAAAATTGTTATTATTTTCTTGCACTTTAATACATAAATTCAATTATTCAGCCGAAAATGTGTAATTGAGAATTAACAGCAACCTATAAACGATATCCGGGATTGAGAAAGCTGATTAGTACATTATGAAACTATCCATAAACTTTTTTTCAGTAGCGGTAACAATAAAAGTAGCCTATTATCATAAACATTGAAGGTTTCTAAGATTGATAAAAGTAAAAGAACAGTTTTTTGGAATCATAGGCAACTCAAAAGAGGCAATTGTAAATTTTTGTTTATGGTCATATAGTAATTTCTTATATTAAATAACCTATCTCTCTCTCTCTCTCTCTCTCTTTCTCTCTCTCTCTCTTTCTCTCTCTCTCTCTTTTTTTTTCTTTGTACAGTGCGTAAAGAAGATGGATTCCGGAATATGATGTAGTGATCAAATAGCTGCAATAGCTGTCTTTGTAAAAGTGAAATTATGGTTTGCATTCAAAATACACTGTTTTTTAAAAATATTTTAAGAGTTTAATTACGAATATTTGATTAGATCATATTTTAAATAATTTTATTATTTAAGTTCATCTAGAAATCTAGTGATATTCAATTTTTTTATTATAAATAAATAAATAAATGAATAAATAAAAATAAAAAAATACTTTTATTGAAAAGTCCTTCATATGCTAAATAATGACGAATTTTCATAAATAAAATATTACTCACCCAAGGACTGTCATAAGTTTGAATTAATGTGTAAAAAAGGGTGTATATGTATATGTATTCAAAAGGATTGTCTGGTTCATTACATGTAAGTGTAAGTGTACGTGTTCAAAGACAATTAGCATTCAAGCAAATAAATAAGTTAATTCTCCAGGAAACAGAAGACATTAAGCAAGTGTATGCCTAAGAATGCATTATCACGTTACTTCTATTGAAAGTGAATAAAATAATACCACACAGAATGTCATTTCATTATCCGGTGGTCTAGATGTCCGGTGTCCTATTTCTCCCAATGTCCAAAATTTGCATGCCGATGACTCACACTGACATGAATGAGTCGTTGCTCTGATTTGTAATCTAACGTCACCATCACCCCTCTACTTAGTGATGCATCTAGAATATTTTAATGAATTTGTTATGTGTTTGTGAATTCATGATTTATCCATAAAATTACTGGATCCTAAAATATTCCTTTTTCGCGATGAATTTCTTCTAAAAAGTTTACGTTATATTGAAAAAAAAAATCACGTATTCTATTATATTTGGAATCATCATCCTTAAAAATGATACAAATCATTTACTACTTATGATAGAATTTTGATATAAAATTGTGAGAGTAAATAGAATTTTATTCATAAATCCAGGGTTCGTAGTATGGAAGGATTTGTAAGAATCTTTTATCAGAATTTATGTAATGTAATGTTTCTTTTATTTAACAAGAAAAAAAAAACATTTTCAGATGTAGCAACCTGTACTTTACGAAATTTCTCATACTAAAACAATTAAAATCCTCTCAATTCCTTTGTACCTACGAACCCTATATATCCCCTTAGTTCAAAGAAATTTATAATTTTGAGCAGAACTTACGTAAAATGTGATGCGTATACAAAACATTGCATACCGATTTCCTCTAACTATTGTTTAAATTCGCTGTCATAAATATTTTCAGAGCCATGAATCAAAATATTTCAAAAATTTTAAAAATTGACTAAAATTTATAAATTTTCGTGAAAATTCCAAAAATGCTATTTAATTTTTTTGATTTAAAATCTTGTGTGTTAGTAAGTATAGCACATAAACGACATAAAGCAATAAAAATGTTTTTGTTTCTGTTCTAAAATATGAAATTTTCTATATTTGAGTGAAATGTATGTATCATACTTCTGCTATAAATTTAAATAAAATTTATGTACAGAAGAATGATAAAATTTGAACACTGTGTAAAAAATGTACAAAACGCATTAAATGTAAGACCAGATTTTAATAATTTGTATCTTCAAAACTGTTACGCATACTATAATAAGCGATACATGAAAATAAAGAAAATCATTCTTTAGAAATGTTAGATGCATGACCCTTTCGTAATACGGCAAACATCTAACTAGTAATAAAGTTCCCCCCGCACCTTTTACAGTTTTACACACACAACGATTCTTCATTCAGCATTGATGAATTCTGTAATATCTTTTGGTGTTTTCTTTAATGGCGGCTCATAAGCAGTATATTTGATGTAATCCCACAAAAATAAATCACATGGCGTAAAATCCGGTTATTTTGATAGTCATATAAATAAGTGTAAACCAATGCTATCCCCGTGTCCAATCCAGCGTTGAACGATCCCTCCCTCCCATAAAAAATTAACATTTTTTTCTTTATTTCAAGTATCACTTATTTTAAAATGTGCAAGAGATTTAAAAATATAATTCCATACAGTCATTAATTCATTTTTAACTTAGAGTTTAATAGAAATTTATAACTTTTTAATATAATACTCCAGTATCGATAGAAACAAAAGTTGAAAATAATGCGTAAGCCACAGACTATGAAACCTTTTCCAACACATCCATAATACTCTAACAAAACTTCTCAGTTTATTAAAGTCGGGGAAAAACACACACAATAAAAGAGGAAAATACCTCGTATATGATACCTGGGGATTAAAGAAGGCGAATTTCTCTTTAAAAAATATTGGTATTTAACCACTTAACCGGCGAAGGGTATGGGGAATCAGTGCTTTTACCCCCGACTTATCTCGGGGCAGACGGTTAAGTGGTTAATACCCTTTTCTGACTGTATTTTTACCTGATCACTTGCCAACCAGAAGGTAAAAGATGTTGCGTAAACTAATAATTTGAAACGCGCCTAACCATACAATGTTAAAAAAAAAAAAACAAATTTAAGCTTTTAACATGAACAGTCTAGAAAATTTGTGATTTTTTCTGCAGTCTTGTATGTTGCATACAGATAGTACGTGTACTACATAATACGCTATGAGTTAGTTCAATCAAAAGCATATCACTGTTAAAAATTTGCATTCAAAAGTTTTCGCCAATAAATGGATCTCGTTGAGATATTTTCTGTGGCTTTGTATATGATTTATAGAATTCATAAACACAAAGTATTATTTAAATAATAGTTAAATTTAAAATCTAATAACATAACTGCATTTCAAATAGTTATTGTTAGCTGGTTTCAATAGTTCAATTATTGTTCATTTTCTATTGCATCCAAATTATATTGTTGCAGCGTATATAGGGTTCTTTCGATCTTATGGTTAGACAACTTCAAACTCTTTTCTCTTAGAAAAGTAGAAAATAATTTATTTACAGATCTTCAGAACAAAAGAGTCTTCGAAACTCACAAATATTACAAGATATTCCAAAATAACTGTTTAAATCTATCGAACAAGTACAAATATAGGTCGCAGAGACTCTTTATACAATGTCTCAACACTATATCACATTCAAAACAACGTAGATAAAACTCAATACATCAAGCAAACTTGCTTGGACAATCTCTAGTAGCTCACTCAATGACTGACTGGTAAATAATAACAACAACAGCTCGTATCGCTCTCCTTATATATAGTCTCGTAGCATGTGCTAGAAATTTCTAGAAAAACCTGGAAAACCACGGAACAACAAACAATGTATCAGTAGACCTAAGGGGGGTTACCATAAATAGGGAAGGGTTACCATCGCCAACAATCGCCAAGTTTGTCGCCAACTTGGCGATATATCGCCAAATTTGGCGACCAAAATTAGTCGCCAAAAGTGACGCCAACTTGGCGATATCTCAAATATTTCGCAAAGCTGCCATAGACATTCACTGAAAATAATAGACAAGTTTGCTTGATAACAGAGACAATGTAACAAAAACTAATATTAGTAAAGAAATGGAGCTTAATAAGATTATTTACATTATTTTACAGTACAAACACTAACTATTTACAAAATTCGTAATACTACCCCCTCCTCAAAGACTGCACGTCCCGGGCAGTGCTATCCTTGAGTTAGAGGAAAACACTTAAAATAAATAAACAAATAAGTAAATAAATAAATAAATAATAACAATAATAATAAAATTTACATAAATAAGAACTAATTACTATTTACATATTTACAAAAAGTGACTTTCATGACCATGGTCTGAAATTCAAGTTTCGAATTTCTAATCACTTTGGCCAAAATAAGGGGCTAGCCGGTTATAGTGTACGACCTTCGGTTTGGCGTGTGGCGATTTTTGTATGCGTACAACGACGTCATTCAGCCTGTTGACCACTGTGTAAGGACCGTCCCAGTTTCTTTGTAATTTTGGCGACAGTCCCTTACGACGTATTCCACAACCAAACTTTGTCACCTTCGTTGAACTCATGTCCTGTTGCCTTTGTGTCGTACCGTGTCTTCATCTTTTCTGATGCCAGTCCAATTCGGTTCCTCGCTAGACAATGAATCTCCTCAATCCGCGCCTGGAGTTCATCGACATATTCCTCAGGCGATGAAGGAGCATCAGGAGGACGGCCAAACAAAAGATCCGCAGGTAGACGAAGATCACGACCAAAGAGCATTTGAGAAGGGGAGTAACCAGTGGCCTCATGAGTGGCACTCCTGTAAGCAAGCAGGAAAAGAGGCAATTTCTTGTCCCAGTCCTGTTGGTCTCTAGACACCAGGAGAGAGAGGCTATTTAGGATGGTACGATTGAACCGCTCTACCATGCCGTCCGATTGAGGGTGTAGAGGTGTTGTTCGGGTTTTGTCCATGCCGAGTAGTTCACACATTTCCTTGAACACAGCCGAATCAAAATTTCTTCCTTGATCGGAATGGATTTGAAGAGGAACTCCGTATCTGGAAACCCAGTGTTGAATCAGTATGGCTGCTACGGTTACCGCCTCTTGATTAGGAATGGCATAGGCTTCAGGCCACTTAGTGAAGTAGTCCATGACAACGAGGATGTACTTATTGCCATCAGATGTTCTAGGAAGTGGACCCAGGATGTCTAGGGCAATTCGTTCGAAAGGAGCTCCTACATTATAACGTTGCAATCGTCCACGGGTGCGCCTCTTAGGACCTTTACGTGCTACACAGGTGTCACAAGCTCGACACCACTTCTCCACGTCACTGCGAACATTATTCCAGTAGAAACGCTCTCGAACCTTTTGCAAGGTCTTCATTACACCAAAATGACCTCCTGTGGGACTACCATGCAGTTCTTGAAGGACCATAGAAATTCTCGACTTAGGGAGTAGTAGTTGCCATCTACATGTCTTTCCATCGTCAGACTCCCATTTTCGGTACAAGATGCCGTTCTTCAAATGTAAGGAATCCCAGAGAGCCCAATAACGTTTAGTCGTAGGATGGTAATGGGCCATGTCTTGCCAGCTGGGCTTCCTGTTGGACTCCTCTTTCAGCTCTAGAATTGGCTTAATTTCAGGATCAGCAAGTTGATCTTTACGCAGGCTCTCGTCACTCCACGGATCTTGCGATGATGTAGACCCAGTTGTAACTTGTCTTACTATAGGACCTTTGACATTAAATTTCTTCTCAGCCCGGTCGCAGTATCTACAATTCTCTGAGCAGGGTCTTCTTGAGAGAGCATCTGCATTTCCATGTGATGAGCCTTTTCGATGGCGTATCTCCATATCGTACTCTTGAAGCTTTTGTATCCACCTGGCTATCTGGCCTTCAGGGTTCTTAAAATTCAATAGCCAAGTTAGAGAAGCATGATCAGTTCGGATCAGGAACTTTCGACCGTAAAGATAGTGATGAAAGTGGTCTATGGCTTTCACTACAGCAAGAAGCTCTTTTCTTGTTACGCAGTAGTTTCGCTCGGCCTTTGACAAGCACTTGCTGAAATAAGCGATAACACGCTCCTGGCCGTCGATTTCCTGGGACAGTACAGCGCCAATGCTTTCGTTGCTTGCATCCGTATCAAGTATAAACTGTTTATCGATTTGAGGATACGACAGAATTGGAGTGGATGTCAAGGCCTCCTTAAGCTTTTCGAAAGCAGCGTCACATTCCTGTGTCCACATAAATTTTTGATTGGCTTCTGTTAATTTATGAAGTGGGCTTGCAATCATCGAGAAGCCTTTGACGAATTTTCTGTAATAGGTGCATAATCCTAGAAAACTTCGAAGCTGGTGAACATCTGCTGGACGATTCCAATTTTTCACGGCCGATATCTTCTCCGGATCAGTCCTAACTCCTTCCGCCGAAATGATGTGTCCAAGGTAGGCGACTTCATTACGAAACAAACTGCACTTCGAAGGGCTTAACTTCAAATTAGCTTCCTTTAATTTTTGTAGCACCCGCCTGAGGTTGTTCAGATGTTCATCAAAAGATTTTCCTATGATTATGATATCGTCTAAATAAACAAGACATGCCTCATATGACAGTCCCCGAAGAACCGTTTCCATAAGGCGTTCAAAAGTTGCAGGTGCGTTACATAGACCAAAAGGCATTACCTTGAACTGCCATAATCCTTGTCCCGTTGTAAAGGCAGTCTTCTCGCGGTCGTCGGGATGGATCTCTACCTGCCAGTAACCACTCTTCAAGTCTAAAGTCGAGAACCAAGTGTTGCCCGCAAGTGTGTCAAGAGTGTCGTCAATCCTTGGCAGAGGGTAACTATCCTTTTTGGTGACGTCATTCAGTCGGCGGTAGTCTACACAAAATCTTGTAGAACCATCCTTCTTTCTTACTAATACAATGGGAGACGCCCATGGACTTGTTGATGGTTCGATGACGTCATTTTCTTCCATATCTTTAATTAAATTCTGCACCTCTTCTTGCTTGGCAAAAGGTAATCGTCTAGGGTGCTGTTTAATAGGAGAGTGATCTCCCGTGTCAATTCGGTGTTGTGCCATTTTAGTTCGTCCAAAGTCTTCAGATGTTTGGGAAAATAAACTTTGGAATTCTCTAATTAAATTTTCCGCAGCTTCCAACTGTTTTGGATTTAAGTCTGTATTTTGTAACAAATCCTTGACTAAATTATCTGAAGATTTCTCAGAGTGACTGGAATTTTGACTTATGCACGTCACAGGAGCACATGACGCTATCACCTCTCCTTTCTTGATAGTCCTCGTCTTATCACTGATGTTAGCAATTCTGACTGGAATGGTCTTTTTCGAGAGGTCTACCACAGAAGAAGCCACCAATACTCTTGCTTGTGTACTATTGTCTTCTGGATAATCTATATGGCCAAATCGATAATTAGTTTTATTTTTAATTACAGCAGGAACCAAACATTCTGTTCTTGCATCTAGATTAATGTCTTCTTTGGCTATTACTATTTGTTTACATTCAATTTCGTTATTTAATCCAAAAAGACTTATTTCTTCAAATTTTGAGATCATTTTGTTTTTTTTGAAATCAAGTCTGAAGTCAAACTTCTTCAGAAAATCTAGTCCGATTAAGCAAGGATCTGTTATGTCAGCCACATATGCCGTATGGTAATATTTCGTTCCTCCAAAGTTGATAGTTAAATTGGCCTTTCCATATATGCCTATCGTGTCGCCCGTCACAGTTTGCAGGGTAACGCATGGTGGAGTCCAGATGAGTTTACATTTCAATTTTCGAGCCAAATCTTCTCTTATTATTGTCACATTGGCTCCTGTATCGACAATCATACGGTACTGAATTCCGTTAATAAAGCCTATCACATATAATTCGTTATCACCGCCGCTCATTTTTGATATCTGGAGGATCTTCAGGTGGGGCTTTTCATTCTCTGGCAACCTCCGCCCCGCGAGATGGCCAAAATTTAGTTTCCCTGCTGACTGTTTGAATTTATCTCACGTTCGTGGATTTTGGGACAATTTCTTCGGAGATGTCCTGTATCACCGCATCCCCAGCACGTGAGATTCTGTCTTCTTGAACTTGTTCTTCCGTATTTTAAAGCTTCAATTTCTTGATTTATTTTCCTAATTTCTTTCAAGACGTCGTTCTCAGTGTCTGAGCTTTTGTTCACCGTTGCCCCTCGGACTGAATGACGATCTCTTCGGCTGGCTTGTGTAGCTGCTTCCAACTTTAAGGCATATAGTAGTGCAGCCTTTAAATCCTGTACATCTGCCATTCGTACCGCTCTCTGCACTTCTGGATCTTTTATTCCGTCTACAAAATATTGCAGTGACAGCATTTCCCGTACATTTGTTGGACAGTCAATGAATGCTAAATTTGCAAGCCGTTCAATTTCCGAGGCAAACTCTTGAAGGGTTTCACTCGATTTTTGATGGCGGCTCTTCATTTGTATTCTCGTATAATCCTTGAAGAATTTTTCGCCGAATCTCATTTCAAGTGCACAACTTAAAGTCTCAAAATTGAGTTGCGTCATATCGGGCAATGTTTGCAGCACGTCGGCGGCTTCTCCTCTTAAAGATGCTGCCAGTTGACAAGCTTACACCTCGTCACTCCATTTGTTCGCTTCAGCTACAATGGTGAATTGGGTCTTGTAAACTTGCCAGGAACTCTTTCCATCGTATGTCGACAGCTTAATGTGCACGGGAGAAGCAGGCGGATTCCTAAATTCTTCATAATTACCACTAGACGCTGAAAGTTTCTTCTCAAGATCTTGTACTTTTTTATTTAGCTTTTCATCTACTTCACCTAGTATTTTCTCTTCAACGTTACTGATTTTCTCTTCAACGTTACTGATTTTCTCTTCAACTTTACAAACTTCATTCTGAATTTTCTCTTCTACTTCCGCCATTTTCCGTTCCATTTTCTGTTCAACATTACTAACTTCATTCTGAATTTTCTCTTCTACTTCCTCTATTTTCTCTTCTACCGAGCCTATTCTTCTCTCTACCGACGAGAACTTTTCTTCTAAAGTTTTCTTCATTTCTTCTTGGCCTTTATTAATCTTTTCAGTCACATCTTCTTGGCATTTGTTCATCTTTTCCGCCAACTCTTCTTGGCCTTTATTCATTTTTTCCGCCAACTCTTCTTGGCCTTTATTCATTTTTCCGCCAACTCTTCTTGGCCTTTCGTCAATTCTGCCTTTATTCCATTAATAGCTTCTAACAGTTCTTTCAGTTGACCATCCATTGTTCTTGTTTTCGCCATAAGATCCCGACTCCTGACAACAAATGTTACAGCGTATATAGGGTTCTTTCGATCTTATGGTTAGACAACTTCAAACTCTTTTCTCTTAGAAAAGTAGAAAATAATTTATTTACAGATCTTCAGAACAAAAGAGTCTTCGAAACTCACAAATATTACAAGATATTCCAAAATAACTGTTTAAATCTATCGAACAAGTACAAATATAGGTCGCAGAGACTCTTTATACAATGTCTCAACACTATATCACATTCAAAACAACGTAGATAAAACTCAATACATCAAGCAAACTTGCTTGGACAATCTCTAGTAGCTCACTCAATGACTGACTGGTAAATAATAACAACAACAGCTCGTATCGCTCTCCTTATATATAGTCTCGTAGCATGTGCTAGAAATTTCTAGAAAAACCTGGAAAACCACGGAACAACAAACAATGTATCAGTAGACCTAAGGGGGGTTACCATAAATAGGGAAGGGTTACCATCGCCAACAATCGCCAAGTTTGTCGCCAACTTGGCGATATATCGCCAAATTTGGCGACCAAAATTAGTCGCCAAAAGTGACGCCAACTTGGCGATATCTCAAATATTTCGCAAAGCTGCCATAGACATTCACTGAAAATAATAGACAAGTTTGCTTGATAACAGAGACAATGTAACAAAAACTAATATTAGTAAAGAAATGGAGCTTAATAAGATTATTTACATTATTTTACAGTACAAACACTAACTATTTACAAAATTCGTAACAATATTTTGTGCCCTTCTAAATGAACGATAAATTCTTTGCACACCAGAGGGGGAACTGGGGTACATTGATACACCCCCTCTACTGCTCAAGGGTCATTACATGAAGTTTCACAACAGCTCCAAAAGGTGATGCTAATGCACTCAACTACATACAGAAAGTCTTGGGATGATTCAGTAGTTTGATGAAATGGGACGGGTGATTTATAGTTTTTTCAGGTCAAAAGTAAATTTGAGTTGTGCAATATTCCAGTATTTTCAACAGAAAAGAATATCCCTGGCAAGTAAAGCTACTCTTTATGAGTTCTTCATTCTTTATTGTCAGATAAATTATGAAGTATTGGATTTGAGACTCATTTTATTCAAAATGGCTGTATGGGGTACATTGATGCAGTCTATGTCGGGGTACATTGATACAACCTAAATCCTTTTCTAGTTCATTTTTTCATGACCTTTTGTTATTTTTTTTTACCATACAATAATCCAACTATTTTTGCCAAAAATTTCTAATATTATTCTTATTGAAGTGAAATATCTCTATTTTTTATATTAGAACATATTATAGTATTTTTGCAAACAGAAGACCTGCGAATTTACCCAACATCTACTGCTAGTAGATGTAACAAAAGAAAAGAATGACAGCTTGACAAATCTCGAATTTATATCGATTTTTCACAGAAAAAGTATTTTCGGGATGAGAAATGTTAAGTCAGAGAAACAAGCTGTAGAACACCAAAGAATAGTTATATTATAAACAGAATTTTTTACATAATTATCCTTTATTTTCTACACTATCTACCAAAAAGTATTTGTACTCTTTCAGTTTTTGACATTTTGTCAAATATTTAAAAATATACTGGTCGGATTCTTCTGGAACTTCAGAAATATAAAGATTATGTTTCACTTTATATTTATTTACATTCATTTGTTAAGCGGGTAATTAGGGGGCCGGCAAAAAAACAAAGAATAATAGAAATATTTGGGATTGCCCTGTACATGAAAATGCACGAAACGACTTATCGCTTTAGAATACAAATATATGAATACAGTAGAATATGTACACTAATTTTTGTGAGAATAGCATGTATATTAATGGCGATAGAGCGATTTTTTTGAAAAATTCAAAAAATTCTGGTATGTTTTTTGTTTATATCATGCTGGGTTTTTGATCAAATTTAACGCAAAGTTCAGAAAAATTGGCAAAATGCAGTAGAAAAAATGTAGCGCAATTGGAATATAAATATATTAAATATTTTATGAAATATGAGTAGTTTTATGAAATAATTTTTATCTGCGCATGCGCGAACGATAAAAACAATTCTTTTACATCATTTAATAGTCAATTCTATGGAGTAACTTATAAAAAAAATCCAATGAAATATCGTGAAAATTCAAAAAGTTATCATTATTATAAGTAAGCTGTTTTTACATTGCTCTCTAAAAACGGCTGAATGATAAGGGATTCTCCACAAATTGACATTTTTTATTGACTGACTTTTAGGAAAAAATTAGTATTTAATGTATACAATATCTAATACAGTATTTCTGTTAATAAGTATCTTGACATCTGTGATGGAAAAGAATAAAAGCCCTTTTCCTTTTCTATCACAGGTGTCAAGATACTTATTAGCAGCAATATTGTATTCACTAAATAGTACTAATTTTTTCCTAAAAGTCAGTTAATAAAAAATGTCAATTTGTGGAGAATCCCTTATCATTCGGCCGTTTTTAGAGAGCAATGTAAAAACAGCTTACTTATAATAATGATATCTTTTTGAATTTTCACGATATTTGATTGGATTTTTTTTATAAGTTACTCCATAGAATTGACTATTAAATGATGTAAAAGAATTGTTTTTATCGTTCGCGCATGCGCAGATAAAAATTATTTCATAAAACTACTCATATTTCATAAAGTATTAAATATATTTATATTCCAATTGCGCTATATTTTTTTTAATAGATTTTGCCAATTTTTCTGAAATTTGCGTTAAATTTGGTCAAAAACCTTCTATGATATAAACAAAAAACATACCAGAATTTTTTGAATTTTTCAAAAAAATCGCTCTATCGCCATAAATATACATGCTATTCTCACAAAAATTAGTGTACATATTCTACTGTATTCATATATTTGTATTCTAAAGCGATAAGTCGTTTCGTGCATTTTCATGTACAGGGCGATCCCAAATATTTCTATTATTCTTTGTTTTTTTGCCGGCCCTCTAATTACTCGCTTAACAAATGAATGTAAATAAATATAAAGTGAAACATAATCTTTATATTTCTGAAGTTCCAGAAGAATCCGACCAGTATATTTTTAAATATTTGACAAAATGTCAAAAACTGAAAGTGTACAAATACTTTTTGGTAGATAGTGTATTTATAAACTGATTTATAAATAAAAAACCTGGAAATTTTTTCATCTTTCCTAAGAAAGAAAATAATGGTGAAGTTGAGGTGCGAGATATGACAATGTTACCACAGCCAGCAATCATACAAGGAACAGCCAGAACATCAAGTCATTATTCATTTAATTTTGATTGGTTTAATATTACTTACAAAGATATTGTGGATGATTTGAATTTCTATAAATAAATATAAAATGGTTTGCTATCTATTTTTCTAAGAAAATATGCATTTGTGTTATTTGTCTTCATTTTTCTCAGACGTATCAAAGTGCCCCATGAGGTGTATCAATCTGTCCTGGGGATGGGGCACATTGATACAAATGACATTTTTTGATTTTTTTAAAATTATATGCAAAAATAATATATAAAAAATAATATATAAAACAATGATTGTTCATTTTTATAACACACTACACAAGTTTTGCTGGCACCACATGGAAAAATAACTTGAAATTTCTGTTTTCTGGACACCAAAAAAATTTCTTAGAAAAAACTGTATCAATGTGCCCCAGTTTCCACTATTCTATAATAAGAACCTCGTATTACAACTTAGTAATATTTTAATTTCAATATGCTTAAAATAGTGTAATATCATTAAAATACATCCTAAACGATTTTCCCTTAAAGATCGCAGTATGACGGAAGTCTTTTTGAGTGTCTCTGTATATGAACATGAAATGTTACACACTTCATATGAATATGAAATGTTACACACTTCATTTTCAATACCGAACATGCCATAGTAAACTCCAATGATACATATCAATTTCATGGTAAACAGACCTATAAATACTCCAGTTAGAGCACGGACAAACAAATGTAACTTCTATAGTAGTACAATGCACATCAAAGAATAGCATTTTACTAAATTATCATGTTAGAATATAAACACGAAATTTTCAATATTAGTAAAGACACTATATTAATAACAAAACAGCATCTTATTAATTTTTTTTATGAATAGTATATCGATAATAGAAGCTTAGGGCGTAACCTCATTTATTACAAATACATTTTACGTCATTAAAATGTAAATCGCTACAAAAGAATCATATAAAAAATACTGACTGAAACATGCAAAAAAATACAAATGTATTTAAATAAATGAAATAAATAAAAGTAAAATATTTGTAACAAAAATACAGACTTGAGAAATAATGGAATTTTTGATTAAATTATTGCTAAATGTAATATTAAATTTATGTTTTTTATTTCAGTAGGTATTATTATAAATTTAATGAATCTCAAATTTGCATAAAGAGGAAAAAGAAAACGAGTAAGCTTGTTTTTAATTTAGTTTTTGCGTTCTTCTTTTGAAACAACAAGAGAGAAGAAATAAAAAAAAATAATATTTATTTAAAAGAAAAATAATAGTTATCAACGGCTTTATTTTCTAAAGTAATAAAGAAAAATAATATTTTAATTATAAAAATATTTCTGTAATATCAGCCTATAAAATTGTATCACATTCTGAAATAAAAAGGAAATGCAATTTTAATAAAAACTGGCATTTAAAAATTTATGTCGAAACCTCAAAATAACGTTACGCTCTAAATTCGCGCCGTTCAAATCTGCGTAACTCTTCTCACGAACTGTAATTTTGTATTTTATCTGATTCATTATAATTTATTAAATGTACACAATTTTGTATAAAAATGAAGCTGGTGTTATACACAATTAAAGTGAAAAAACTTCTTTAAACACCAAAAAATAAGTTAACTGCGCAAGGCCTTTCGAAATAACTTAGTCTTTCTTCGTCAGGCACAAAAAAGACGTGCGTCTACAATGAATATAGCGGCACGACTGAAGGGGAATGCGGGAGGGAGAGGGAGCAAGCAGAAGGAACAGCCAATAGGAAAATAGAAGGCAACAGCCAATCACGGAAGAGCATAAACAAAACTAGATAAACAATGAAGGAGAGGAAATGAAGAAGGGGGGAGGAAGGGAAATGGGAAAAAAGCAGGGTAAATTAAAAAATTAACTAAAAGGAGAGATTAAAATAAAATAAAATGTACGAAAAAAAAAATAAAAATAAAAATAAAAAAATGTTTACAATTATAAACACACAAATATAAACCTGAAAATTGTATACATCATATATAAAAAAATAATAATAATAATAATTAAATAATAAACTTATTTATGAAGCAGTGCTGAAAAGATTCTTCCAGGCAACGGAGAGCGTTTTAGAATCAGATGTATCATTAACAATAATATCACGATTAATATAAACAGCTAAATTTTCAAGAAAATCTAACTCAGAGGAACTATTGGCATTAAAGATAATTTTAGCAGTTTGAAAATTGAAACTATGGCCGGAATCCCAAGAGTGTTTAGCAACAGAAGATTTAGAAATTTCTTCATTAATGACAGACCGAGAGTGTTCTTTTAGGCGTTTTTCGAGATTTCTTTCAGTTTGACCAATATACGATAAATCACAGCCATTACACGGAACATTATAAATACCCCATTTTTGGAGGTCAGGGACAGGACATTTCGTGGAAGGAAATTTTAATTTATTGACTGGTTTAAAGATAACATTAAAATTGAAACGTCTTAAAACTTTAGCTAATTTAAAACATAAAGGAGGATAAAAAGGGAGGACGACCAAATTATCAGGTTTACTTTTATCAATTTTAGAAAGAGTGGAATTGTTAGGGGGTCTATTGAATTTTCTCACAGCAGTATTAATGATAGAAGGATTGAATCCATGTTTTACAGCAACAGATTTTAAGATCAGATTTAATAATTTATCTTCAAAGTAATGCATATAAATATCACAAAGAATGGGAGATAAAGGATTACCCATACTTAAGCCTTCTAACTGTTTGAAAAATTTATTATCAAATTGAAAAATAGTAAGAGTTAAGCAAATTCTAGTTAAATTAACATAATCTTTGACCTCAATATCAGAGAAATGAAATTCACGTAATCTTTTTTCCAATCAAGAAAGAGCGCCTTCAATCGGGACATTAGTAATTAAAGATTTAACATCAAGAGAAAGCATAGAACGATTCGATGGATTAATACTTTTTAATTTACTAACGAAATCATAAGAATTTTTTACAGTATGAGAATTGGAAATGCATAAAGGTGAGAATATGGAAGCTAAAAATTTGGCAAGAGGATATGTAACAGTACCAATATTAGAGACAATAGGTCTTAAGGGAATATTGGACTCAATAGGAGCAATCAATTTGGTGAAAGAAGGTTTGCAAGATTGAAAAAAATTTAAACCAAGATCTAAAATGCTTTTTTGCTCAGGAGTTAATGTATGAGAAGATAAATTTACAATATTGTTTTCATTAAAAAGATCTTTATTCAAAAATTGATACTTGGAATTCTTATTACATAATAAAGAAAACTTTTTATCAAGTTTATTTTGATGAGCAGATTTGAAAGAAAGCAGAGAAGGCCAAAATTTGTTTTCAATATTACAAAAATTATCAAGATTTTTACTGAGAAACAAATGCAGATCATAAAGTTCTTCTTCAGTTTTGGAGAGAGTATGCCGAACATCCTGAATGCAAGCTCTTAAAACTATAAAGTGTGAACGAAAGATAGCTTTAGAAATTCTAAAAGAACTATTGACAGAACACTTAAGTTGAATAAAATTGGGGATAACATTATTTTTCTTGCAATTTTGAAGAAAATTTAAGTGATTGAGAAATTTAATACGTTTGCGTCTAAGTTTAGCTGAAAAAAAAAGCATTTTAGATCTTGGTTTAAATTTTTCTCAATCTTGCAAACCTTCTTTCACCAAATTGATTGCTCCTATTGAGTCTTCCTTTAAACATAGTAAAGTTTCTCCTTTTCAAAAAGAAACCCTTCGTCACATTCTTGCTGATACTATTTCTTCTAATGTTTCTAAATATAAACCTAATCTCTCACGTCCTCAGCATATTGCTCTGAATGAGCTTAAGTCCAATGATAATCTTATTATTACTAAAGCTGATAAGGAGGGTCAAATTGTTCTTATGGATAAAAATGATTATTCTGATAAAGTTCATGCTCTCTTATCTGAAGGTCCTTATATTGAAGTTAAAAAAGATCCCACTAATTCGCATCTTGCCACACTCACTAAAGCTGTTAAGAATTCTATTGTTCTAAAATGCAACACTAAACATTGTGTTATTCCTTCTGCACCCATTTGTGCTCGTTTTTATGCTTTACCCAAAGTTTACAAAACCAATATTCCCTTAAGACCTATTGTCTCTAATATTGGTACTGTTACTTATCCTTTTGCCAAATGTTTAGCTTCCATATTCTCACCTTTATGCATTTCTAATTCTCATACTGTAAAAAATTCTTATGATTTCGTTAGTAAATTAAAAAGTATTAATCCTCGAATTGTTCTATGCTTTCTCTTGATGCTAAATCTTTATTTACTAATGTCCCGATTGAAGGCGCTCTTTCTTGCTTGGAAAAAAGATTACGTGAATTTCATTTCTCTGATATTGAGGTCAAAGATTATGTTAGTTTAACTAGAATTTGCTTAACTCTTACTACATTTCAATTTGATAATAAATTTTTCAAACAGTTAGAAGGCTTAAGTATGGGTAACCCTTTATCTCCCATTCTTTGTGATATTTATATGCATTACTTTGAAGATAAATTATTAAATCTGATCAATTTTAAATGTTGGATACGTTATGTTGATGATACTTTCGTCCTGTTGGATAATCCATTTGATATTTCTACAATTCTTCAAACTGTCAATTCTATTGATCCTCATATTCAGTTTACTTTTGAGTTAGAGAATTGTAATAAACTCCCTTTCTTTGATGTTTTAGTTACCAAATGTGATTCTTCTTTCAAAACTTGTGTTTATAGAAAACCTTTTTCTGTCTCTAATCCACCCCATGCTCTCTCAAATCATCCTGTCAATCAAAAGATCGGTGTTTTTTTTATACATATGTTTATCGTGCTCTCAAAATTTGTTCCGATTTTGCATCTCTTAAGAATGAACTCAATTACTTAAAATCTGTTGCTGTAAAACGTGGATTCAATCCTTCTATCATTAATACTGCTGTGAGCAAATTCAATAGACCCCCTAACAATTCCACTCTTTCTAAAATTGATAAAAGTAAACCTGATAATTTGGTCGTCCTCCCTTTTTATCCTCCTTTATGTTTTAAATTAGCTAAAGTTTTAAGACGTTTCAATTTTAATGTTATCTTTAAACCAGTCAATAAATTAAAATTTCCTTCCTTGAAATGTCCTGTTCCTGACCTCCAAAAATGGGGTATTTATAATGTTCCGTGTAATGGCTGTGATTTATCGTTTATTGGTCAAACTAAAAGAAATCTCGAAAAACGCCTAAAAGAACACTCTCGGTATGTCATTAATCAAGAAATTTCTAAATCTTCTGTTGCTAAACACTGTTGGGATTCCGGCCATAGTTTCAATTTTCAAACTGCTAAAATTATCTTTAATGCCAATAGTTCCTCTGAGTTAGATTTTCTTGAAAATTTAACTATTTATATTAATCGTGATATTATTGTTAATGATAAATCTGATTCTAAAACGCTCTCCGTTGCCTGGAAGAATCTTTTCAGCACTGCTTCATAAATAAGTTTATTATTTAATTATTATTATTATTATTTTTATTTTATATATTATGTATACAATTTTCAGGTTTATATTTGTGTGTTTATAATTGTAAGCAATTTTTTATTTTTAGTTTTTTTTTGCGTACATTTTATTTCATTTTAATCTCTCCTTTTAGTTATTTTTTTTAATTTACCCCGCTTTTTTCCCATTTCCCTCCCCCCCGTTCTTCTTTTCCTCTCCTTCATTGTTTATCTAGTTTTGTTTATGCTCTTCCGTGATTGGCTGTTGCCTTCTACTTTCCTGTTGGCTGTTCCTTCTGCTTGCTCCCTCTCCCTCCCGCATTCCCCTTCAGTCGTGCCGCTATATTCATTGTAGACGCACGTCTTTTTTGCGCCTGACGAAGAAAGACTAAGTTCTTTCGAAAGGCCTTGCGCAGTTAACTTATTTTATGGTGTTTAAAGAAGTTTTTTCACTTTAATTGTACACAATTTTGCAATTTATAGAATTAATGTACTATGAATGCGCTAGATTGGAGAAAGAGTGACCAAGTTTCGTATGGATCCTGGAATTTCAAGACCAAGAAATTCTTCGATACCTGTATTTTTTTGTATAAAATCTCTACTTAACACTTCAACCGCCATTAGGGGTCATTTTGGCCCCCACCAAATTGATAATTGTCATTTCGAACGAGAAATTTCTTCCTAGGATATGTTAAACATAAACAGCTGAAAAATAAGCTAATTGAGAAAGGTAAAAAGTTTTAAATAAAAATTCGGGTGCGAAACACACTTTATAAAACTTGAGTAAAATAACCGACTGTTCTTGTGTTAAATAAGTCGAAATTTAGAGCGTTTGAACTACATTTATTTTTATAAAAAAAAATACTGGTATTTCACCTGGAAAATAACGGTACCCGTAAGAACCATGGTGACACACTTTTTTAGAACTTCACGAAGCAGGCAAATACCGCCCCCTGAATATTAGGCCTGAGCGCTGATACAAAAATGGCTGCTGCCGAAGGCGGGATTTTTTCAGTGTATGTATGGTTCCTTAAATATTTGTAGTAATATCATTTTAGAGTTTTTTTCCGCTTTAATTTTCTGAGATTATATAAGTCAAAGATATTTTTTATAAAATACTGGTGTCTAAGTTTTAGGGTCGTGCATACACTAAAATAAATCCGTCTTTTATATCCGGTATTTTTGTGTCAGTGATCAGGCTTGGTGTTTAGGGGACTGTGAGGCAAAATGCAGAAAAAAGTGAGCAACTTGCATGTTTCGATTCCGTTGGCTAGTGGAACTATTAACAATTATGTACTAATGATGAGTAATAATTCTATGACTCAAAGAAATCGAAACCTACAATAAAAAAAACCTTGTTTTTCTTTTCTTGTTACGTTTTGTGACGTCACAACAAAACCTGTCAAGGCTTTCTCACTTATCTAGGAGGCGAGGTACTATACATGCAAGATATTCAATCCTCAGATACACAATTACAGGCCTCTTTTCTTTTCCTAATAAAAAAATTATTTCTTCGATTTTTTTTTCATTATACTTTACTTTTATATAGATAAATGTTTTTTTTTTTTGTTTTTTTTTTTTTGGTTGAAATTATTTTTTTCTATTTTTATCTCATCTATAGAAAATAAACACGTCACTTGTAAATAAAAAAGTCAGCGTTCTCATTTTTAGTTTGAAGAACTGATTGTGAGTAACGTTTCCTCGGTATCCATGTAAATGTGAATATTTACCGGATTGCATCATAATTGGTAATTCTTATGACTGTATTCAATGTGGGTGTGGTGTGGGCCTGTGTGTGGGTGTTGGTCTACATAAATTAATGCATATAACTTATTTTCGTTTCGTATAAATTTAAATTTATGCAAATAAAAAAAATCTACAACAGGAATTAAAACAACACGGCTGCCATATATTTGATTTGTTACTTGTACTATTAATTGATAAAACTACTTATTTGTTATTATATTATTATTTCAATAATTACTAATTATAGTTTTATTAATAACAGTTAAAATCTAGTTTATGCTTCTAAATCAATATCCGTTTGGAGAATTAAATATTTTGGAAACCTACAATTCTTGTTTGTCGGTGTTGTTTTTGAGCCTTTGTCGCGCTTTACATTTTGGAGTTTTTTGCTTAAGATTTAACTCCACAAAGCTGTTTAGATATGGAATGGGTTTCCATTAACCCCTTTGGGACAAGCGTTTTTTATAGAATTGTTATTCTTATATCACCAGTTTTTCAAAACAGACATTTTTGTTTAATGGAATCGGGAAAATGCTCAGAATAAATAAATCAAAATTTACAATACAAATTTACTGGTGAGAATAATCAAAAATCTGAGGAAATTATGCTGCATGTATACCAGTCGATTGTCTCAAGGGGTTAAAAGAACTCCAGGGAAGATCCTGCCCTTGTCCTATATCTCTTGCAAAGTAGTAAAGAAACGTATGATTAGATTATTAATTTAACACTAGACCATCCGGCTATTTTATTCAAATTTTATAAAAAATGTTTGACACCAGAATTTTTATTTAAAACTATTTAACTTATTTAATTGGCTTATTTACGTGTTTTACATATCTAACAAATCTTATCAAGAAATTTCTTTATGGAATCGACTATTTTACAATTTGGCAGGGGTCATAATGACCCCTAATGGCGGTTCAAGTGTTAAGGGGGTCGCGAAAACAAAAATCTTCAAATTTAATTTAAAAAAATACCATTACATTAAAAATTTCTTTGTCTCTTTATACTTAAAATGACGTTAAAATCATGTTTCTATATTATTGCAGGGCTCCCAAATGGTCCGCGAACTGAACATCAGTATTTTTTAACAGAAAATTTCATAATACGTTTGAGCTAGAATCAACTTCCAAACGTGGTTTCTTGAAAATTTGCAAGAAAAATCTAAAAAGAAAATTTCTCTAAAAAAATTCTGATGTTCAGTTCGCGGACCATTTGGGAGCCCTGTTATTGCTGCAGAAACTTTTATTTTTTTCGTTTTGGTTGTTTTCAAAATATATATATTTAATATATATATTTAAAAATAATTAACTAAAAATAAATCTTATATATTTATGTTTATTTAAATGAAAACAAAAATATTTCGAGTTATAATGATTTTAAATTACCCCATTTTTTTAATAATTTATAAATTATTTTTTTAAACATTATGAGAAGTTTTATCATGTGATTTTGCTTACAAATAATATGGTTAACCATCACAAAAATTTTCAAAATTTTACCTGAATAAATAAAATTTATCTTGAAATGCGTCCCGGACCCCTAATCCAGATGTTGTACATCCTAATTAGTATATAAATTAGTTTGCAGTGTAAAAATGGACAAAGAAAATATTTTTATTATATAACTAGCAAACCTTTTTGGCATGAGGCTGGTGAGAAAAATTAAGTCCGAGTCTACCCATAGATATATAAATTAATTCGGCAGGCGGGGCCCACTCATGGTTCGAAGTTTTTAAAAAAAAGAAAAATTTCGATCCTACTCTATAAAACGTTTTAGCATCATTCACTATAGCTGGAATTTTCCGTTAATGCGCGGCATTGCATGACTAACTTATTTCTTTAAAATGTGCAATCGTAAAAGCTAATTCCATGAGTAGTTGTAGTTCAAATTACATGCGCTGTTTTTTGGTTTCCAATATTTTAGAACGGAAACTGGTGACTTATTTTATCGGAGATATCTCATTAATTGAATAAGGCGACACAAACGTTTAAAAAATAATGGCCAACAAGCATAGTAGAAGGGAAATTAAGAAGAAGCTTGACTTTTTTTACAGTGTTCGAAGCAATGCAATTCGTTTTTACATTTATATTCGTTAATGTATGTCTACACATATCTTTGGAATAGGTGCTCTTATTTTCAAAATTCTTTTTTTTTCCTGTTACTTTTAGAAATGGATCATTCGGCTATCAATTTCCCTTGAAATTAAAAACGAACGGACAAAAAGAAAAAAAAAACGAATATGTAAAGAAAAAATGAATATACTTTGAAGGGGTATCGAACTACTTAAAATGTTTAAGTCGTCATATCGTGAATAATTCAATATATCATCTTCTACTGCGCGTCAAAATGAACCTTATTTAATAGAATGTTATTTAAAGTGCACGTGAATAAAAGTATGAATCCCTGAGTGGTAGGGCTCAGGGCGTCTTTTTACCATGCTAAAAGTCCACAGTTCGATTCCAGAATAGACAATGTTCACTCAAACTTTTATTTCCTAGAGGTCAATGAAATCAGATTGTTTGAGACAAAATTGCTTGTCAAATAAACACTGAGGTTCCCGCGTACGATGACTATCTGGAAAGGGCGTATGTTATGCATAATCTCTTAGCCCATTGGCAAAAAAAGAAAATAAACAGATCTAGTCATGCTCTTGGCCATGATCCTTAAAGAATTGCGGTGACACTAGTTTCGTTTTTTAGAATAAAAATAAAGGATTTCTGAAAAAATGTTTTGAGACAAAACACTCCCAGTAAAATACACCATCAGGCATGCATTATGATTATATTAGTGAAATAAGATTAAAAACAATCCTTTGAAGCCCGCTTTATTCTTTTTTTTAGAGTCACTTTTTTCGTCGAAAACGTTTTTCCGATGAAACTGATTTCAGAAATATGTTAGATAGTAGTAAAATATGAGTTTTAGAAAATACTTGATAAATAACATTGTTTAAAATGTAGATACATTTTCATTTTCACCAAAGCTGAGAAATTTATTTTTAGTTTTACACTGAAAGAAAAATATGCAATTATTCACATTTTACTAATATTTTATAGTCTAAAAATAAAAACAATTATTATGTTCTTAATAAAAATTTTATATGAAATTATATTTTATAATTATAATGAAAATAACGTTTTCAAACAGCATTTTTGTAAGAAAAACTATTTTATGTTTAATGGAAATCATCTTTTTAAAATTATTGCTATTGATATAAAAATTTTTCTATAATATATAAGTTAGCTAAATTTAATGTATTAAGAACTTTAACGAAATCTCAATGGGCGATACTTTTGCTATTCTAGATCGCAAGTCTAGAACCTGATCGCAATATATATATTTTTTTAGAATTCCAAGTAATTTATTCTTTTTCAAGTACCGTAATTTCGGGTGTATAAGCCGCAGATCAAAAAATTCTTTTTGGACCCAGAAATCTTATTTAGTGATTGAAGACAAATATTTACGGCGATCTGACTAGTTATATTTGTTTTTTAAAAAATTCTGGGTCGAAAAAGAATTGTTTGAGCTGCGGCTTATACACCCGAAATTACGGTATTACAATATGATACATTTAATCAATAAACTTTTAAGAATGCTGGGAAAATAGACATCTGAAGTAAATGGTTGGTAGTATAGTTCTATATACGATGATATTGTATTGATATTAGCTGTAATAACTATTATCATTACTTTTGTTACACGACCACTAAAAAAATTGAGTACTGATTCCATCAATATTAATCTAACTCTTTTGTTTACGATTATTCTTCGTTACAACAGCAGCAGCATTTAGCATTGAACAATAAATGCATATACACATATGTTAGTTTTAAAATATTTGACGTTGTTTTGAGTAAAATTATCTGTAATAATTTATATTATAAGTTATCAGAAAGTAAAGATTAGGCAGATTTAACTTTCTGCAAACATAAATAAACTTTACATGTAGAAGCTCTGGCATGGAGATAACTTTTAAGATTGAATTGGAATTTAATATGATTTATTACAGCAGAAAGAGAATCTCAATCTCCATAGTAATATTATCCGATGCAATAATAAACCCTCAAGATGGCTACTATAAATGTTTAATGTATTGAAAATGGTTCCAGATGAGATATCATCTTTTAGCCAATAGCACATAATTCAGAAGTTATAGCTTTTGAATGACGTTATCATGTGTCAAAGAGATAGGTGTCAGATGGATTCATTATTGTAATAACATAATATACCATAGAGATAAAAGTAGTTGTCTTTAATAATTTCAATAATATTTTTCTCAGCTTGAGTCAAGTAGTTTATTTTATGATATTTATAATAAAACTGTTACAGATGTATCTAAAAGGCAACCAGATGGAATTTTCTTTACCCATGCACTTTCACAATAAATGTTTTCCCTACACTTTTCCTGAATTGTTTTAAATTATTACCAATTAGTCGATAAAAGCTGTTTTTTGTCTTAAATATCTAATGAGCATTCAATCTTCATACGGTATCAAACGAATAGATTATTCAACAGAAGTGAGGTATAAATGTTATTTACAAGTTATACGAAGAAATAGGAGTAAATGCGGTTAAACATACAAATGCATGCTATACTGGAACAGACATTGGTTAAAGCGGCCTAAGTAAACATAATTCTTAAGACATTTTCACTTTATTTAATCATTGAAGTATCTATATTTTTTAAGCCCAGAAGCACTCATTCAACTGTAAAATGAGAAGTACATTTGTTGATATAGAAAAAAAGGTTTATAAAAATATATATTAACCCATTCGTGCCCAGCATCTTTTGCGTAAATTTTATTTGGTTGGCACCATTATTTTTAAAAGATTTAAGTTTATTTCATTAATCACGAAAATGCATCATTTAAATAAAATAATTATTGCTTTTCTTTTTTACCGGTGTCAAAAACAGTGCTGAATGCACCTTTTGAAGCATCTCTAAAAAGGGACGCTAGGCACTAATGGGTTAACATCTTTCCAGATAAAAACAATTTCTAAAAGTAGTCTTGTATCTTTAGAAATTTCATAAACCAGGTGAATTGCACAATCTAAGAATATTAGTGAATTTGACGAATTTTTCGTTAATTACACTTCTCCTAAAATCCCAAAATTCCACTTTAAATTTCCCCATTTTGCACAAAAATACAGAAACTTAAAAAATCTAACGCATAATTACCAGACATTTCCCAATCTACAGTTGCTTATTTGTAGGAGCACCGGGCTGTTACGTCAACTATACTTGCGTAGTACTTTTTCGTGTTATAGAAACGAATTTTTTAAGCATGTTACTTTCCTTAAAAATAAAGCATAATTCGTGAAATTAACTCAAAATTTACTAAAATTCTTCATTGAAAAGATGGAAATGCCTTCAAATTGCAGGAAAAAAGTTGTTCCAATCTCAGGGCTGTTCTGGCAACTTCTTATCTATCTTTTTTGCTTTTTTTATGAAATATGTTTTGAGAGATAAATTATTTTAAAAGGTAATTAAAAACTATTTCTAAACAGCTGGAGAAATTTTAGATATTTTATATGCAGGTCTGTTTATTGGGAATTTATTACATACCTAATTTATTGATACACTACATGGCCAAAGGTGACCAGTCACTTCCGATTTCAGATGTTCTGTTAAATATCTTTAAAAATACATGAGGAATTATCCTGAAACTCCAGGAGTGTAAAAACAATAGTACAGGCCATATATTAACGCGAAGATTTTTTTTTCTCGAAAGCCCATAAGGGAATGTTGACAAATTGACAAAGAACGAATATATTTTGTATAACACTATGTCAAAACTAATGTATCAAAAACTCTCAAATTATAGATTATGATTAGATGGCTTATTCTAATAAACTGTGTTAATTCTTATGAGGATATCATGTATACTCGTAGAAAAATTAAGGTTTTCATAAAAACAGTCACAAATTTTGGCACGTTTTTTGCTTACAATTTGTGGAGTAATACAGAATAATGTTGGAGTTAATACAGAAAAATATTGGTTTAAAAAAATATGCGAAACAACATTGTGCACAATGCCCTGTAATCAGAATTGAAAGGTAATAAAAATTGTATGAAAAATGAGCAGGTTTACTTAATAATGTTTCACTACTAATATACTGTTAAAAATTTGAAACTTTTGCTGTATCGTTACTCCATCGCTTTTATAGAATATCTCTATTTTGGCTAATGAGAATGCTTCATAATACAGTAAAGCAGTGATGCACAACCTTTTTGCCAGAAAATTGTTTCCCACTAGAATATTTGAAAAGAGTCGTTTGTTTTATTTAATAGCAAAGATTTCGTCATAACTATAAGGAAAAATATTCTGCATAAAAATAGTGGTATCTTTGTGGCCCGCGGGCCAAAGGTTGTGCACCGCTGCAGTAAAGTAACAGTTTCTACAAAAGCGGTGGAGTGACGATGAAGCAAAACTTTCAAATTTTTAACAGTGTACGTGAATGCAATCAGAATGTAATGTGCAAAATGTTCTAGCTAAATGTATAGAGAAACTTTTGTGAAAGTCTCTAAAACATAACTTGAGAATTTTGAAAATTATCGTCAGTGGAATAAGCTCAAAATCCTTTGTTCCCAAAATGAAGCAAAAAGATGAGTGACTGTATCCTTATACACTATATGGCCAAAGGTGACCGGTCACTTGCAATTTTAGACATTTTGTTAAATATCTAGAAAAACTTGAGGAATTATCCTGAAATTCTAAGTATGTAAAATAATAGTACAGGTCATACATTTCCGTGAATATTTTTTACCGAAACTCCATAGGTGACCGTAAAAAATCGAAAAAGAACGAATATCTTTTGGATAACCCTGTCAAAACTAACGTAGTATATGCGTTTAACCTATAGATTATGATTAATTGGCTTATTATTATAAAATGTGTTCATTTTTATGCGGATAGCATGTATACACGTAGAAAAATTAATGTTTTTATAAAATCAGTCCCAAATTTTTCCCTTTTTTTTTGCCTATAATTTTCAGAGTTTTGAATATAAAATAATGTTCTTTTCCAAAAATATGACAATCAACGTTGTACACAATATCCTGCAATCAGAATAAAAACAAATGATAAAAATTGTATGAAAAATGAGCAGGTTTACTAAATAATTTTACATTGCGTATGCGTCAACACTATCAAATTTCATTTGCATATTGTGTTAGCTAAATGTATAGAGCAACTTTTGTAAAAGTCTTAATAACATAGGTTAAAAATTCTGAAAATGTTCGTCGATCGAATAAGCTCAAAATCCATTGTTACCAAAATGAAGGAAGAAAATGAGGGTTGTACTCAAATATAGATGAACGCGCGATATTGTGTATATGCTACATTGATACTTATCAATATGGCTAAATGGATACAGCCCCTAATATTTTTGCTTCATTTGTGGGAATAACGGATTTTGAGCTTATTCTTTTGACGATCACTCTCAGAATTTTCAAGCTATGATTTTGAGAACTACAAAAGTTACTCTATATATTTCGCTAACACAATTTGCATACGAAATTCTGATAGCGTTGACGCAAGCACAATGAAAAAATATTCAGTAAACCTACTCATTTTTCATACAATTTTCATTATTTTCTAATTCTAATTACAGGGTATTGTGTACAATTTTGTTTGTCATATTTTCGGAAAAGAACCTCAATTTATATTAAGAACTCTGCAAAGTATAAGCAAAAGACTTGGAAAATTTTTGGAATTTTTTTATAAAAACCTTAATTTCTCTACGAGTATACCTGCTATCCGCATAAGCATGAAATTAATTTGCTAGAATAAACATTTAATCATAATCTATAGTTTGAACGCTTTTGCTACATTAGTTTTGACAGGGTTTTCCAAAAGATATTTGTTCTTTTTCAATTTGTTGACGCTCCCCTAGGGAGTTTCGTGAAAAAAACTTTCACAGAAATGTATGACCTGTACTATTATGTATACAAATTAAGAATTTCAGGATAATTCCTCATGTATTTTTCTAGATATTTAACAAAATGTCTAAAATTGCAAGTGGCCGGTCACCTTTCGCCATATAGTCTACCTATTGATTAGTGCCAACATAGCATACACAATATTGCATGTTCTACTATATTTGGATACCAGTTTTATAACTTATGTATTTCTGTGATTTTTAGTTAAATAAACACGAACTACCATTTATTGCATAACGCACAATAATTGTAAGGAAAAGGAGCTCTTGGTAGATTTTAAAGTAGATTTGTGATGATGTGTCTTCGACTTCTCGTCATTACTTAAAACAGACGTTCTTTATAGGGATCATGCAGGTACGAATTTATTTCTTTTAACAGAGAAAATGAAAAAACGATGTTTAATGTTCAAATACATAAAACAATCGAAATGTATAGACAAAATTAAAATATCAAACATGAATACAATTTATAGATTCGGTTAATTTATTTTTTAATCAAAAATAAAACATGTTAATAGGAACAAACTTTTTAATTTTTACCTGTAGCAGATCCCTTTTCTAAATTTTAGTAAATTTACAGACACCTGACATTTAACGAATATCGTTAAAAAACATCATGACTCATAATTTTTAACGATAAAGAGACATAAAAAAGAAACATTCCTGATAAATTAATTTCCGGTTTCAGCGTTCATCAATAAATGCATGAAGATATTAACTTTTTAAAAAAATCTGTAAAGCATTTAAATAATAACTAAATGTATGTTTAAAGTTTTCTTTTTATTGGTATCTTATGTCTTATCAAGAAAAAATAACACGAAGTAAAATAATTGCATATGAATATTTTTATGGCATCACCCATTGAAATTTAATGTTCAGAAATTTAATCACCTTAACATTAAGTAATCCGAAACTATACTACTCCTTTGAAAATGAGTAACGTTCCGAGTTTCTTTATATACGCATGTTAAATAATTTTAAAAGATCAATTTCAAGATTCTCCTCAAACTGATAAACAAAACTTTACATCGAGATTAATGATTGATTACTGGCCTCATTCAAATTGAAAGATTGCATTCTTGTATTAAGTGTCTGTATCTTGAACAAAAATATTTAAATCAATATGTTCTTCTTCACATTTTTCAGTCAGATACTCATATTTTAAAAGCATTATATATAGATACATAAAAAGTTGTATCCATAAATGTAAATCGGTCTGAAAGAATCCCCTTACGTGACGTTTGTACATTTACATGCAGAATGAATACATTAAAAATGGTTCTGTCAGGCAATAACTGTACATCGTAACTTCTGGCTTTTATAAAATCAAAAATTATGCTTCAAACCAAAATTTTGTTTTATGCATGGAAATACCAATTACCTACTATATTTAATGGAAGGCACATTTTATTAAACAAATTTTCTGATTAAAAGTATTTTTTTTTATTTAAAAAAGCCTGAGATTGGCATGTATGCAACAGTATTATTTCCTTTTAAAAGGCAATTAGTCATGGCTATTTGCATGAGTGCTTGTGGTGTAATTCACAAGCTACGAGTTTTAGTTACCAGCATTATAGAACGGAAAAATATGACTTATTTTATCGAAGATAATGGGCAAGTTGACTTCCATAGATCGACGCAAACTTTTTGAAAGTAACGGTGGCGAACAAGCATAGCAGATATTAGCTATGTGACTTATACTACCAAAAACCATGGAATTAGTCTTCATCATAAATCATTTCATAATAAATTAGGATTAAGTAAATAAAAAAGATGTGTCAAGAATTATTGAACCTCTTTTATTAAAGTTTGAAAATGTCATCGAACAAAAATTATTTAGGGGAGACTGGGGCACATGTGAACAGATCACATAAATATAGGTTTTTCTTCTAAATGAGTTAATTTCTATGAACAAAAACTACTGAATATAGTAAACAAAACTTTTTTTACAGATGGTAATTTTTTTCAAATCACCTTTAGAGAACTACTAACTTTTTTTTAATTGATTTATGAATGGAAAAGTTTTTTCACAAGTGCCCCACTATTGGGGCAGTTGTGAACACACGTGAGGCACACGTGAGGCACATGAAAAGAGAATCCTTTGACAGGCTTTTTACTCTGTTATTCATTTATCTTCATAATCATTAATTATATTATGTGTTAAATTCACTATAAATAAAAAAATATGTATAAATTTCTCTAGTTTCTGAGTGATATGTTTAATCATACGATTATAAAATGAAAATAAGTAGACTGGGAAGGGAAAGGGGGTATTAGATGGTAAATTATTATTGCAATAACATAAAGAAAGCAAATTAAAAAAATACTTAAATTTTTCTTAAGGATTTTTGTTTATAAGCGTTTTTGTTTGTTGACATTTTAGGGAGGATACATTTAGATAATATTTGATGGACATACATATGTCGAATTACGAAAGATTCTTATATCTGTATTTGTCTTATTTACTTCTAAATCAACGATAAAAAGGGGTTTTTAATGATAAAAAAAATCTCGAATACAAACCAATAAATTTAACTCCATTTGCTTTTGAAAGAGGAGTGTGCTTACAATCGGGATTTTATGGTAGTTTATCAGTTTAAAAGTTTCACTTTCCTAAGATATTACTGATACCTATGTCCATTTAAAGGTTTATTACTTAAATATTTTAGAAATGAAATTAAGCATTGTAAGTTTGGAAGAAATGAAATATAAAAACTTGCAATGCTGTTTAACACAATACTTTTTTTTTGTATTAACAATGCATAACAAATATTGTCGTAAATCGTTCAGTAAAATATTGTATAGCATCACTGTATTTTAGAAAACATTAAATTTATTTAGTTTGTTTTCTTTATGTACTTATTAACAGAAGTTTCAATACAAAATCTAGTGCTGTATGATGAAAAGTATTTTTTCAGGATAATTATAGCTATTGAAGCTAACATTATTTATCATGAAGTTAACTGAAAGAAACAGAATCACAGAAAGATTATTGCAGGGCTCCCAAATGGTCCGCGAATGAACATCATAATTTTCTTAGAAAAAAATTCTTTTTAGTCTTTTCTTGGAAATCGCCGGGAAACCACCTTTGGAGGTTAATTTTTGCGAAAATTCGGTAGAAACCTATCATGAAAATTTCCGTTAAAAAATACTCATGCTCAGTTGGGAGCCCTGTTATTGGGGAACATATGAGCTGTTCATATCTGCCCAACTAGTCCGTCCACAAGTGCCCCATATGGTCACTAAAATTAAAATGACAAATCATTAACATTTCTCAATCTTAGAAGAAAATAATTAATTATTAAAAATGTTAATTAGCATTCATAATATGTGTTAAAACCCTGAAATTTAAATAAATGAATAAATAAATAAAGTTATTCGCTTAAAAATTTGGAACTGAGATTTTGCTTTTGAGGCTTATAAAAAGTATTTTGGCTACCGAGGACAAAAAAAAAATATCCCAAAGCTTCAAAAATGTTTTACTATATTTCTACAGATGCTGTCATTCTTGGTAGTTTTTTTTTTTTTTAAATTAAAGAAAAACATACCATAATTAGTAAAAAATTCGACGTTCACATCTGGCCAATGTTTACATGTGCCCCAATCTCCCCTACCCCTAAAGATTTAATAGAGTGTTCATTTTAAGTTCTTTTGGTTTTTTAAATTGTAAAAATAATATTCCATTTTTTAAATTAAAAAAAATTATTTTTTTTCAAAACTTTTTTTTATAAAAAAACAAATAACAAAAACATTTCTTTTAGGATAATTATTTACTTATTATTTAAAGAATCGTACCTATAGAATAGTGTTAAAAGCGAAAAATCTTTTCTTAGATTTCCTGGTGTGATTCCAACAATTCCTCGAAAAAATTTCATCACCATAAGGCCACCAGACAAGTTTAAATTATCTGAATACTTATCATTCACCCACTGTTTGCACTAGGATACCGATTGTGATTAAAGCGCTTCTATATTTGGAATGAATTCTTACGCCTATCTTATGTTTATCACTTTTTACCCGCTTTCTCGGTTTGTGCCTCAATAAATAAAGTCTAGTTTGAAGCTAAAAAAAGATTAAAAACGTGATGCAAAACTTCTTCAAACGCTTTTTACGTCTTTATTTTGGGAGTTTGACGAAATAGAGAACGGAAACGAAGATTTTGACAGCTAATAACTTATCCGTATCCTAGCGACGAAGTTTAAAGTTGACAGATCATGCAGCTGGATATTTGTATTGCGAAAGAAGTATTTTGAAATTTTGTAGAAAATTTAAAATTGATGAAAAATATTTTATTGAGCATAAGAACTTATGAAGGAAGTACATTGTAAACAATTAGAGTTTAATGTTAGGCAGTAAACATTTAAGTGATTTTTTATGAATATTTTCTATGAACGTTTGGCAAATAACAGACTTTAATAACGTTTTTGATTTAGACTTAACCCATTAATGCCCAGCGTCCTCGTTTGAGGACGGTTACAAAAACAGCAAGAAAGCGGCTTTCCTACCAATAAAGAGGAAGTTAAATATATACCTTCTTTCACGAGACAGAATCCTTGATAAATTTAGATAAAAGTTAATTTGATTTTAAAAGTGGTGGGAAACACAAAATTTAAATTTTAGCAAAGAAAATAATTCGGGCGTTAATGGGTTAAGAGAGAGTCTACGGGATAATGAAAATGATTATTCTGATAAAAAAAAGATATATAAAGCTTCTGATAAAAAATGCTGCAAGACTTTGTTTTAAAATAGCACGGAAAATATTGATTTTTTGTAACTATACGTATGGCCAAGAGGAGTAATAATAACAATAAAAAATAAAAAATAATAATAATATCAGAAAAAATCAGAGAATGAGGTAGAAACATTATAGTGCAATTGCAATTTAAATAATTAAATATTTTATGAAATATGAGTAGTTGTATAAAAAAATTTTCTACGCATGCGCAGAGGATAACAATGATTTTTTAACATAATTTAATAGTCAGCTCTATAGTGCATCTCATAAAAAATCCAGTAAAATATCGTGAAAATTCAGAAAGATATCGGCAATAAGAGCGAACTGATTTTTAGTTCCTCTTAAAAGCAGCTGAATCATAAGGAATTTCCCACAAATTGTCGATTTTAATTTAAATTTTAAAATTTTTAATTTCTTTATTGCTGCTTTATTTCTTGTTTGATAACTACCTGAACGAACACATTCGATGATAAAAAGAAGTATAAAAATCGTAGTATTAGTTCTCAATCTTCTGATTTGATATTCATTAAATTCTGACTACTTTTTCGTAAAACTCATTTAATAAAAACTGACAATTTGTGAAAAATCCCTTATCATTCAGCTGCATTTAGAAAGAGCTAAGAATCAGCTCACTCCTATCGACGATGTCTTTCTGAATTTTCACGATATTTGGATGGATTACTTTCATGAGTTGCTTCATAGAGTTGACGATTAAATTATGTAAAAAGACCATTGTTAGGGGAGACTGGGATACAATGATCCACTCCCTATTTTTTATATTAATTCTGTTTTTTAAAGCTTCATATTCCAGTACATAGATTGCAGTTCTGAAGAAGTAAAAAGAAGTTAGAAACCATGTGTATAGCTGACATTTTAGCCATTTTATACTTGATAGTTGATTTGATACAGGAGGAGTAAGGCAGGAGTAACTATTTTCAGTGAAACATATCTTCATTTATTTATTATAGATTTGCAATTTGAAAGACATTGCGTGGCAAAATAAAAAGGTAAGACACTACATTATTATATTTATTGTAGCTAAAATAATAGAATTCTAAATTTCTTTTTTTATCATCAAGTTTTTGTCAAACTTCCATATGGGGTACAATGGACCATTAGAAACTGGGGTACAATGGACCATGGTTCATTGTATTTATTATCCCAGTTTTGTATCCCATGTTTTAAAAGTTAAATATTATATGTGAAATTCAGAATTAATAAATTATTTTACTTCTGTGTGTAAATTAATTAATGATTCATGTTGCGTAATGCATTTTTGAAATATGTATCTGTATAATACAGCGGTGCACAACCTTTGGCCCGCGGGCCACAAAGATACCACTATTTTTATGCAGAATATTTTCCCTTATAGATATGACGAAATCTTTGCTATTAAATAAAACAAACGACAATTTTCAAATATTCTGGTGGGAAACAATTTTCTGGCAAAAAGGTTGTGCATCACTGGTATAATATATGCTTTCAAACATAAAAATTAGCCCAAAATTAAGAATTAATAAATTATTTTATTTCTGTGTGTGAATTAATGATTCATGTTGTGAAAAGCATTTTTGAAATATTTATCTACATAATATATACTTTCAAATTGAAAAATTAACCCAAATTGAACACCAAAAATTAGTAAACAAAATATTTTGAAAAGTGGTAAACTAAAAATATCACCTTTTGAAATATGTCCTTTACCAAAAGCTTGCTTGCGCAAAACGCCAAATAAACAAAAGAAAGGTGCATCAAGAATTCTAACTGATGCACCAGTGAAAAATATAATTGACGAAGAAGCGAAAAAAAGGATGATAAAAAATTGAAGAAAAAAATTTACTTTAGTTAGAGCTAAAAAGTGAATAATAAAATGCGAATAAACAAATTATGATATAGTTTATCTTTCTTATTGTTAAAAAATGAACTACACTGATGTATTTTTATTAAAATTACATGTGGTCCATAGAGCCCCATGCTGTGGACCATTGTATCCCGGCATTGGGGTACAATGGTCATTTTGTCACTTGCTATTTAAAAAAATATATTAAAAAAGTATGCATAATTATTATTTTTGAGTGGATGTAATATAAACTTTAATGTATAGGTAACATGCATGTACTTGATCAAAAGAAAAAATCAATACTTTAAGAGTAATCAGTCAAAATTTACAAGTGAACCATTTTACCCCAGTCTCCCCTACCATTCGCGCATGCGCAGATAAAATTTATTTAATGCAACTGCCCCTATTTCACTAAATACTTCATATATTAAAATCTCAATTATAATATATTATTTCTACTTTATTTTTAATATTTCTTTTTAAGTGACGTTAAATTTGAATGAAACCGTGCATCATACAAACTAAACATGCAAGAATTTTTTGAACTAAAAAAAATTCACTATATCTCATTGAATTTACGTTCTTTTCTCACAAAAATCCGTAGATATCTTGTACAATATCCTGATATTTGTATTTTGGAGCGATTGATCATTTTGTACATTTTAATGTACAGGAGAATACCAAATATTATTTTTTGTTTGATTTTTTGTCAGCTTTCTAATTGTCCTTCTTATCAAATGGCCGTTTAAAATATGAGGCCAAACATAATTTTTATAATCCTGAAGATCCAGAATAATCCGACAAGTATGTTTTTAAATATTTGACAAAATGTCTGAAATTGAAAGTTTCGGTCATTAATGGCTATACAGTGTACATGTGAATGACTTAAAGGGTATCTAAGATCATGAGCTTTTATGGTTAAAAATTACCAATTAAGTGTAAAAAAGTAAGCAAAGTATTTATTTAATGCAAACTATTCTAAATCAACTTAATTCCATTTTAAATGCATTTTGAATAGTTTTTTTTAAACTTACTTTACATGGATCTTTTAAAATTGTAATTCTATTTTTTTACTATTTATATGAAATTTTAAATTATTTAAATAAAGAATTTCAAATAATTTTATGAAAAAATCAAGAAATTATGAAAAGGAAAGGAAACATACTAGAGGATGTTTAAACAAAATAAAACTGCTATGGTCTTGTTAAAAGAATGAGTGATGAAAGGCTGCCCAAGAATTTAAAAAATAGAATGCTTTTTCATTTAAACAAATAAAAAAAAGAAACAGGGAAGACCATGAAATAACTAGATATATGATATTTAAAAGGCGATGAAGGATAGAGGTCTGGAGGAGGAATGGACTCTTGACCAGAAGAACTGGAATAGACTTCTGTGTATTTTTTGGATGCTGACATCTAATGCTATAAACCGAGTATGTATAATACATAATTGTTTTTACAATTAGTTATTATTTTCTTATTGCAGCAGCCATTTGTGATATGATATGAGTATTTTGAACAAATCTTTGTGCAAAATATTGACAGCGTTAATGCCATAAGTGTAATATTGGACATAAAAATATGTCAAATTAAAATTCATTGTTAAAGATATTAAAAAAATATGATATATATTTAATTATACAAACAATATTCATATATGAATCTATCTCCCTATTTGAACAAAATATCACTCAAATCAATTCAAAATGATTCATTTTCCTAGAAAACTGTACATATATATTGCTAAATGGAAGCTAATTCTGCTATTTTGAGCATATTTTGTTTTTAGTTTCAAGGTAATTTCTCTTCACATACAGCATATTTTAGCTACAAAACTTACAGTTAAAAGTTTATTGGTTTTCAGATAGCTGTACATACATTTTACAAAGACTAAATCCACGTTCTTACAGCGTTGCACTTTCTTGAGTGGTAATTGATCGAAATAGACAAATTATGTTTCTGAATTTAATTTTTAAAAACTGTGATGTGATAAAACCGCGCAAATTATTATAAGAATGGCTATCGAATATTTATATTTCTTTTAAATATTTAATTCATTTACAGCCGTAGAAAGGCATGTTTCTCTTTAAACAAGCATGTTTGAGATGAATGTTGAAATTATTTTATTGGAAACCAATAATCATGAGAGCAAAATAGAAGCTATCTATGAACATACTTGAAAGGAATGTATTCAGAATGTCGAAAAATTAACGTTTATTTCATCCATTTACGTACTTACATAAGGATATTTAAAAACTCGTATTTCGTTACGTCCTATACGTTATTATGTCATGATTACAAATATGTTTTATTAAAAAAGGTAATTAATAATTTGAGATTTGTATCAATAAGTAGTTAATTTCTCTACATTAGTTTTTTTAGACTAGATTTTAGGAATTATTAGCAAATGTGTCATGTCTAAAGTTCAGTTGGATATTTTCGTATAATTTAAGCGAAAACAGTAGAAAATTTAATCGTTTGATAGTATATTATTTTCGGGACAATTCTAACAAAGTACCTTGGAGAAAAATGGTATAATTTTCGGCGTTTATTAAATCTTATAAGCATTGTGCCAAATGTAGATTACAAAATGAAGCATATTAATCTTAATTCTGAATTAAAAATTTAACTGAATAATAGATTAAATACCACATATGTGTTAAGAGCAGACTGATAAACGAGGATTCAGAAACCACTTTATTTCAAGAAATTTAGTACATAAAATTTTACTTTATTTAATAGTGGTATGATTTGCGGCTAAACAATACAGAAAAATCACATTGACTTTTTTATTAGCTATTTAATGCATGGAATTGACTAAATATTATTTATTATCAGTGCTTTATATGAGCAGCGTTTATTGCAAAGTTTTTTTAGTTAAAACTTTGGCTTGTTGTTATACAGGGTGAGTTATAAATATCCAAACAATAGGCTATCTCCTTAAATATTGCCCTTAGACCCATATTTTCAATTGCAAAAATTCATAAAAAAGAATGAAATTTTTGATAAAATAACTTGCGACTCCATGGGGGGGGGGGCGGGAGGGGTCTATCTGAAAAAATACGAAAATTAAATTTTTATACGGCCCCCATAGGATAAAAATTCCAATTAGGAAAACTTTCCTTATTCTGTCCTGAATAAGACACAAAAAGTTGCATCTTCATATCTTCAAAACTCGCAAAGTTATAACCGTTTAAAAAATTCATCAGGTTTTAAGGGATTAGACACAAATTGAAATATGCGCAATTCAAAAAACAATTTTACTTTAACAGTTCTAGGAAACATGTAAAAAATCTATTTTTTGAGTTAGAATATTTTCCTTTTTTTTGTGATGGTTAGCCTTATAATTTGCTAAGAAAATCACATCCTGAAATTTCTCATAGAATTTATAAAAGTTTCATGTGGTTAGTACTGGTTTTAATGGGATAATTAAAAATCGTTATAACTCGTAACATTATTTATAGGATTTCAATTTCTTTCGATTTCATTAAAGATGAAACTCTGATTTTAGTTTTGTACCAGGGTTTTTGTTTTCTAATATTAATTTTAAAATTGTTAAAAATATTTATTGATAAAATAATGTAACTTTAAAAAAATCATATTTTTAAAAGTAAATATTTTTTCAAATTTGTCAAAACAAAGCTAATGTAAAAAAAAAAAAAAAAAAAAAAATCAAAAATGACCTGTTTCAAGTTTTTTTTTTCTTTAACCTTCCCACTGCTGCGACCGGATATATCCGTTCATTACACTGTAAAAAAAAGGTCGATCTACTAAAAAAATTTTAGTGATCCTTGTAATTACAAAAAATTTTTTAGAAATCTTACTCGGTTACTAGAAAATCTGTAAGAATTACTAGAAAAAAGCTAGCAACGAATAGAATTAATAGTTTTATATTTTTAATAGCTATTACTAAAACTCACTTGGTGTGGCCGTGATAGCCTAGTGGTCATAGCACCGATCTCCACGCTGAAAGGTCCCGGGTTCGATGCTGAACGCCACCAAATACGCCCTTGAATATATGCAGTGTAAGTACTCTTTAAATAAAGGGCAAAATTTTTAACAGTGTACACGTAAAAATAGTTCGCAATTATTCTCATAACGCTTGACCATTCGTCTGTTTGCAGCAGCATCTACTATGATTATTCACTGTAAATGACAAAACAATTCATGTAATTCGACAAATTGGATAGTTTACTTATAAAATTAGTCGTATATTATATAAATTATTTCTTTGAAAAAATTTATTAAGTCCCTCTGTAGTGTTTAAACTCCTCAGTTTGTGCCGATTGTATAATTATTTAGTATTTGATAAACAATCGACTAAAGTTTTTCTTTTATAAAATAACAAATGCGATATTGTCATATTATATAAAGAAATAAATTAGTGTTCTAAAACAGTATTTGTTTTTCTCACGTTAATTTTCAATTAATATTGTACTTAAGATAATCACATCTGTGTAATTGTTTCATTTTTTTTATTATATTTAATTTCTGCGTCTTTACACAGTATTAGTACATACAAAAACTTTTTTATTTGTTTTTCAAAAAAAAAACTTTATTGAATAATTCTTTTGTGAAAATTTACTTACTGGTAAGTGTTATTTGAACCGTTAAGAGAAAAATTCAAAGTATAATCTCAAAGCTTTCTTTTTCTAATCAACTGGAAAAGAGTTTCCCATTTTTTCGGATTTATATTACTATTTTTATGAAATTATTATGGAAATGTGAACAAATATGTAAATTTAGCAGGTGTCGCCTTTTGCCATAAAATATTAATCGTTTTTTAAAAGTAATCACTGATTTTAGCTGTGTTTCTTCGAAAGTATTAAATAAAAAATATTTGCGTGTGGCTGATTTTTTCTCCCCTTTTTTACCTCTATATTAATAAATCTCTTACTTAAGGCAACTAGTTTTCCATCGTGATAATTATTTATGTAAATAATAAATATTCATGCAATATATTTAATAAGATTATTTTTAGAGTTAGTGTAAAAAAGAATATATATATATATATACATGTAACCTGAAGTGATATAGTTCATTAGTTGAGACAGAAAAAAGTAATTTGAAGCTTTATTTAAATTTTCCACATTTAGAAAAAAGTTTTATCAGCAGTTAAAATATGTTATTAAATAGCTACTTTGAATGAATCCATTTGAAGTATAATATTACTAACTTTTCAAAAAATAACAATTACTAATAAAATTTAGAGATAATCACAATTACCTCAAAATATGCAAAAACGTAAAGTACAAAAGCTCAAAAAATCCCCCTCAACGATATAAAGAAAAACGTGGGATGCAGGCAATCATTTACGTGTACACTATATGGCCAAAGGTGGCAGGCCACTTGCGATTTTAGACATTTTCTTAAATATCTAGAAAAATACATAAGAAATTATCCAGAAACTTTAAATGTGTAAATAAAATAGTACAGGTCATAAATTTCCGAAACGATTTTTTCCCGAAAATTCATAGGGGACGGCCAACAAAATGAAAAAGAACGAATATCTTTTGGATAACCCTGTCAAAACTAATGAAGCAAAAGCACTCAAGCTGTAGATTATCGTTAAGTGGCTTATTGTAATAAACTGAGCTCATTTATATGTGGATAGCAAGTATACTCGAAGAGAAATTAAGGTTTTTATAAAATCAGTCCAAAATTTTTCCAAGTTTTTGGTTATAACTTGCAGAGTTCTTAATGTAAAATAATTTTCTTCTTTGAAAATATGACAAACAACATTTTAGAATATACCCAGTAATAAGAAATAGAAAATAATAAAAATTGTATGAAAAATGAGCAGGTTTAGTAAATATTTTTTTACTGGGCCTGCGTCAACGATATCAAAATTTCATTTGCATACTGTGTTAGATTATTTTATATAGAGCGACTTTTGTAATAGGCTCAAAACTCGTTCTCTACAAGTAATCTAAAACAAGAAAAACGTCAAATCAAGCATTCTTTCTAATTAGAACAGAATATTTTCAATATATTCACCGATAAAATCTTCTGCATAAGATTGTTACAGCTTACCTAATAAACAAACTGTTTACCGCATAATTCTATCGATCTTTGTTTTTGAGAAATTTAAATTTCAAATCGAGATCTTATATCACACGAGGTATATATCACATTTTTGTGAATACGATAAAGTCCATAATTTTGCATAAATCTCTTCGAAATGGATATGTAAAATCAAAGGGCAAAAAATATCAGTCAAGTTTGTTAATGTTCAAAACGGGGTGATGGAAATAGGGAGGGCTTTTTCAAAAATCGAAAAAAAAAAACCCCATAACTTCCTAATTATGATACATATCAAATCAGTTTTAACATAAAGGAAAATGTCTTCTAGGTAAGGGCGAAAATTTTATTTATAACAGATAGCTGATAAAATTAAAATGGGCTCAAGGGGAAAAAATGATTTTAAGAAGAAAATTATCTAACTTTGTCAATTCTCTAGCAATGGAAGACAATTAAATTTATTAAAAATCTTCTTAATATTATCTAAAACTTTTATATTATAAACTTTCTGATGGGATCAGGTCTTACCGCACAAAATTTTAAAAATATATTAAAAAAATGAAAAAAATCGAAACTAAAAAGGGGGTTGGGAGAGAGAAAAAATTCATAAAAAGAAGAACAAAAAATTCATAACTTCGACAATTCGAAAGCAATAGAATATGTTTGGATTTAATATAAATCCTTTTAATATTCTCTACAGTTTATATATTGAAAAGTCTTTTATAGGACAAATCCACTGAGCAAAATGAATAAATAGATAAATAACTAATGCATAGTTGTTGAAGAAAAAATAATCGTATTGATATTATTCTGGTAAAACCAGTTCTTACAGAAGAAAAAAAATAAAAATTCGTCAAAAGCGGCCAGATAAATTTGCTAAACTGGGTTTATCTCAAATCTTGATTCAATTTTTGTTGGTGAAGTTAGTACTTAATTTCGAAATCCACCTGCGCCTGTAGGCTGTAACCAGTTTTTTTCCTTGTAGCATACGTTTTCAGATAAGTACGTCATTTTATGCTATGGAAAAGGCTCATTACACATTTAATTACTTAAGAACCACTGTAACAATCTATAAAACTTAAAAGAAAATCCGTAAAATTAAAAGGAATATTAGGATTCAAAATATTTTGTTACTTAGATTTGAAAAAGCGCTGGATAAATAAAACTTTTTATTATATAATTATATATACAGAAATATATATATTCAATATGGATATATGTTAAATAAATTCCTCTCTGGTCTATTTGGCAAAATAGATTCACTCTTTATAAACACACTGAGAAAAATCGTTACTTTTCAGAAATGGATGCATCTTATTATTCAGAAGTTCAGCAAAATTGAGGGGAACTTTGTTATTATTCAACTCGACTTCTGATATCAGCGTGAATAAAATTCAGACTCCACAACTTTCTTTAGTGAAGTTAAATTTATGGAAAAAATTTCACTCATAATGACCGTCAAACCGAAAATAAATCATCTCTTTTCAATTTTTTTCTTGAATCTATTTAGTTTTAGAACGAAGACGAATTTGAAAAATGCATACAAGGAAACAGTTTTTATAAGTTTTTTTGAGCGCCACTTTAGTCGGTGTTTTATTAGCAGCATGATTTTTATCATTTATTTAATTTTTAATATTAAATTGTTTTAAAGGGATTTTACTATACACTTTAAGAAAGGAGATGGTATAACCTTCTATCTTTATTTATTTTTATTTTTTCGTTAGTCACTTATCCTGCGGACATTGAAAAAAATTAAGCATTTTATGCACCCTTTCATAACAGAAGAGCACCAGTGCAGTGGTGCTTTTTATGCTTAATCTGTATGAAAATCATCCGTATGATCATATGCATTAGCTCTTTCCTATTTAAACGTCACCTGCAACTTTCTTCGACTTGCATTTTCCCTCATTCAAAGTTATTGCAGGAAAAAAGTATTACACTCTCTCTTAATTATTAATTTAAAATTTACGAAAAAAATGCAGTTGACACACAAATAAACTAAAAACTCGAGGCTAAACTTATTTACTTTGAAAACATTTAAATCAATTCTGAACTTTCGAAAAACATAAATACTCATTACATTTTCCACAATGTGTGTTGGAAAGGTTTTTATAGTTTTCATAACGGCACTTAGAGACCTTGAAATGTCATCGCAGTGAAGAAAGTTGGTTGTTTCCATGATATATTTTATGGTGAAGGCTTCTTTTATGGTGACTATACTATTTTGTTCTTTTAAATATAAAATATTTATCTTCCTCACTTTTTTCGTTCTCATTTAAGGTTTGTATATTATCAACGGGCGCTGCAACTATAGTTTTAGCTGTCCGTAGCTTAAAAAATAAAAACATGTATGATTTCTATTAGGATTTTTTTGCTGTCAATTACACGCTGTTGTGGAGTCATGAATTTATAACTGTTTGGACTATTAAATGCAATATAAATTTCCAAATCTTTTTTTTTAGTTTTAAATCACGCCGTTTAGCATTCTGTCAATTGACCTCAAATGTCTACGCCATCCACGCATTGATTATAAATTTTCCTTACTGAGTTATCGTTATGTATAATGGCCGATGACGGTCTTTTCTTTACTAAAGATCATGGTATTTCAATAGCTACAAATTTATTTTTTGACTAGCTTTTAACATTTTCTATCAATTCAATACAGCAACGATTAGATAACATAATAACTTTGTTTATATTCTTATAGTCGAAGAGCCGACAGCACAAAAATCAAAGGTATCCAGCACAAGAAAAAAAACCTTTATTGTATGGAAGAATAGTAGTAGGGGATTCAAATGATCCATGACTACCGGAAGTGAAGTGGTGCATAAGACAAAAATTAATACCACTAATGGTGTACTCGTAGGTTTATCATTGTGTTTGTCGCACAATCAAAGGTATGAAATGATTGTATTGTTGCTTATAGTTAAACGAGTAGTGTGAGTAGTGAGTAGTCTTTTGCTCACTTTTGACTGCTGCAGTCACGTCCTTTGACCTTTGAAAATCTAGGTTTATTTTGGATACATATTCATATGTCTACCCACTCTGATCTGTATTGAGGATTGAGGGAACAGAATACTTCGAAACTGCGTTGTTACTGCGAAAGGTACATATGATTGGCTGAAGCGAAAGCTGAAGTAATGCATCCTTCTTAGTTACAATGTGTGTCACTTTGAGGATTTTGATTTGATATTCTTGTTTAAACAGGATATAGATGTGTGGTATGCTTTGAAGTCTTCTTAATCCACTTCAAAGCTTTGACCACTGTCCACAGCCGCAGTTCTCTGTGATGCTGTCACATATTTTTCTTATAATTTACTCTAAAATATTTTAAAAGTTATTGTTTAACCCTTTTATATTTAATTAAAAATGGGAAATAATAAATTTTGAAATATTTTAGAGTAAATTGCAAGTAAAATATGTGAAATTTAAAGACGAAATTATAAACGTTTGAAATATTTTTGTGTGAATTACAAGTAAAATGTGTGACAGCATCACAGTCTCTATCGTGAATACTGACGCTGTATTGTCAACGGTGTTTCAGATATTCATCCAATCTTCAGATATTTGACGAATTTCCTCCTGATTTTGAACCGTACTGCTGCCTTTTTCCAAATAGTGCTGTTATCGCATAATTACTGTCATAAATACTGTCACTTTCATCAAGTACTTCTTGACTGCTTTAAAATAGTCGCCTGACCGTACGAATCAACAACATTTTTCATTGTTTCCACATAAAACTCAGGAACTTCACTCTATGCATTTTTTGGTAATAAGCTCGTGTTTATGATCAATTTCTAATTCATTACCTCCTACTTCCACACTGCAGAGATTCCTATACCAATATACTATAGAATCGTTACTTTGATATTCTCAAAAATTTGTTTACTAATCACTTTTTCTGTAGTGGTAACTTCTCTATTTACGAGGGAATCACCAAAATGGGACAGTAAATGACCATGATCAAGGTGGCAATCCTGTTTTTGTCGGCGATAGCATTATAGCCTGAACACTCATGACGACATCTCCAGAACTGGATCAAACTTTGCATTCCACAGGGTTCTTCCAAGCCACAGGCACTGTTATAATTCGCCATGATCGAGCATCCAAGGAAACTGCCTTTGCTTTTGATCGGGATGAGTGTTTTTTTTTCTTTACTATCACTTATTAGAAGATACACAGTCATGAGTAAATGGATTTAAAAGATCTTGGTGTGGCTTTTTGAGCAAGTTATTATTTCTTTTAGAATTGCAATTATTATCTGAGATAAGGTATTGGAAAGATAGATACCCTGGAAAAAAATTAAGATATTTTCAATATCCATATATTTTACACTCTGCCTGCAAAAAACTATTGGGAATGAATTGTCTATTGTATTTCTGCAGAAAAAAATTTTAAATATAAAAAGAAAAACATTTGTTTTCTCAAAGTAACATAACATTCAAACAATGAGGTGGGGGGTGATCAGTCAAAGCTCATATGTTCTGAAGGGAGAATATTTTATTTACATTGAAAGTGTTAAGATCTAATTTCGTTGAAACTTTCAGCCAGGGCTAAAATTTGTAATTAATGTTAAATAAAACTGTAAAATAACTGTTTTGCACAACTGTATTGCATAAATGTGCAAAAGTAGAGATACTTCACATGATTAAAATTTGCGGTCTCCAGTTTACCCTTAATCTAAAAAATCTGTGGCTTCTATTTATTCCTAAAATGCTATTTCTGGGGTGATTAGAATCATATAGATTATTAAAATTATGCTTCGTCGGTAGCAAAATGTAATCATTTCCCTTTAAAACAGCTTTGACTAAATTTAAATCCATATCTAAAATATTTTCAGTTTTACAATGTATTGCACACTACCTTTAAACTAAAACATCTTTATTTTCACGGACTCATTTTGTGTTCTCGGAAATCAGTGATACTTCTGAGTCAGTGATTACACGAACATACATTTTCACTCTAAAAAGATTGCACATGTAGGGTATGAGTTGCATTTCAGAATTAGTGCGGTGAACATTTTATCTGTAACACATTACCCCTGTTATACATTTGATACTAATAAGCTCTACTTCTCTTAATAATAATATTACAATAATTTTATTACATAGATATATTTTTTCGATATTTACTCGTTGGCTCACCCAGCATTGCCGGTACCGTCATGAATATCTCTTAAATGAACCTCAGTTTTGTATAACTTTATACACCTAACTCTGTTGTGCCTGAATTTTTGTTTTTCAATGAAAAATCGCGGAAAAAAAATATTGAATTGAAAATATATGCTATTTGGTATTTTATTTTCTGCGCAATTCGATTTTTGCAGCCTATATATATCGAAAGTGAGTAAAACTGCAAAAAAACACTCAGGGTTTCATTAATTTCGTCGAAATTACCACGAATTTTATTTTTTAAAAGAATATTTCTATTCGTCCGAACATTTCAATTTTTTTAGGTGATACAAACCTGTACTTTTAGATTCTCTAAAAAAATTATGTTAAAATTCAAACGTTTAGTTACTTTTAGTGTAGAAAAAATATCGTCTCCTTGACACATGAAGTGACCTGCATTAGCTGTTGTATTTGAAAAAGTTAAAATTCATATTTTTAAAACCAATTAAATCACTGAGTAGAAGAAATAATTGGCTCTAGGAATGTATTTTTTCTTTATCGGTACCTCTAGTATTGTACACCTAAAAGGGAAAATTCACGACGAAACACTGAGATTTTTTGTTATTTCGCCGAAATGGTTACACATTTTATATTGTAGAAAGTATTTCTACCCGTCCAAAGATTTCAAAATTTTTGCACTGATATTAATCTGGTCTTTAAAGATGCTCTAAACATAATGTGAAATACGATGTTACTTTTAATACGATAGTTACTTTTAATAAAAAATATCTTCTTCGTGAGGCGCGAAGTAACCTGCGTTTGAATCCACATCTGAAAAAGTTAAACTTCATACTTACACTGATCGCACTATCGACTGAAAGAAGATTTCAGTTATAAGAGCATTGCTTTGGTTTGTTGATACCTTAAAAAATTGCTTTACGGAAAAACGAACCTTTGAAAAAAAATAAATAAAAGTGTTAAGTGCGACCATTTTTCGAATTAACGGTGGCATTTAACCCTTTCCGGCACACTGTGCCCGGTCTGCGATACCAAATTTTAATTCCAAACTTGCTATCGGCACCAATAATATATTAGCAAAATTTTTCTTTTAGAATAAAAGCTTAAATCAAGAATTTCAAAATATCTGAAAAATTCGTTTTTGAATTCCGGGGACAGTCGATAATTTCTCATTTTACTAACAGATTTTGCCCGTGCCGGAAAGGGTTAAACCGTAATAATACGCTCTTTCGAAATATGCACGGGTAGTACCCATTAGAGAATTTTCCAGGACAAATATCAGTATTTTTTTATAGAAAAATAAATCTACGTTAAACGAGCGCATATTTAAGTATAGATTTTCTATAAGAAAATACTGCTACTGAATAACTTCCTGGTCTTGAATTTTTAGGACAAGTACGAACCCTGAATATGTCTTTTAATTTTATCTGTACTGAACGGTTCGGTAGAATTGCATTAAAACAAAGCAATAAAAAAAACTTCTTCGCAAGCTCTGGGTGCGTAAATGGATTTGTGCGCGTGCACAAGTACTTGCCTTGACTGGCGACCAAATTGATGACTTTTTGATGAGAGTGAGTTGCGATGTTTAATAAATAACTCAACTAATTATTAGAATGTCGGTTGCATTAGGAGAGGTCTTGGAATACCTTCACAAAAATTTTCAGCCATTACGCTATTTTTTGTTACCCATTGCAGAGACATTTGCACAGACAGAGTGAAACTTTCTTTTATTAGTATAAATTGCACATTTATTTTATTTATTTTTGTTCGTTTAGTTTTATATATTTATTTGTGTAGATTGATTTTTATGTCTTTAACTTTTGCATATTAATTTTTTGCACTTTGGCGTATTTATATTTCACATAAATGCCCTTTGTGAATCTTCGTAAATTTTTGTATATAAATGTATATTATGAAAAATGTTTTCTTGATATCAATGAATGGACGTCATTCCTGTAATGTTAAAGTATAGATGATTTTACTGTAGTATGAATTTCAGTTAAGTCCTTTTTAATTCAAATTATATATATTTTTTTGTTTTAAAATTTTAATTCAATATTGTTAGTTAATAATATTTTTATGATGTACTTTAAAATTTACATGAATATAAAACTGAAATGCTTCACCCTCTAACATGAAAACTGAACATAGCCATTTAATGCTCTACTTTTAATCAGTGTTGCCAGATTGGGAACTTTTTTAATTTAGATTATTTCACAGTCACCACTTTTTTAAACTAGCATGAAATGCCCGATTTTACAGAATTTTCAATCCATTTTAAATAGGTCGAATATTTCTATTTAAAAAAAGCGGTGGCTATCAAACAATTTGAATTAAAAAAGTCCCCAATCTGGCAACACTGCTTTTAATTGTTTCAGCTTTGGTAAAATTTTAAAATGATTAAGAATATTTCTATATTTAGTGTTAGATTTTTTCAAAAATTAAACTAATGAAACCTTAGAATAAAGTTTCGTGAATGGAAAAAAATAAATAGTAATTAAGTATTAATAGTTATTTATATGCAAATTTCTTTAATTCAACGGTACTGCATTTGCAGAATTTTGATTTATATGTTAATCAGTTTTCTTTATTCCCTTACATAGCAAAAATATATGCAATATTTGAACGGATGCCCAACGTTTTAAATATTAGATCCAAAATTTATATTCCAAACAAAGTAATTAGATATTAAACTAGGGTATATAAAGCAAGATAAAAAATAAAATGTCCTTTCCGAGCTAAAAAATAAAAAGAATAAAATAAAGATAATAAAATAAGACGGCGAACATACTATAAAACTTTATAGCCATTTGTCTTTATTTGGAGTATAAAATTGAATTATTAGGAAAAATTTAGAATAATTTCTATAAAATATTTCGACATATTTCAACTTACTTTGAAGACATTGAATAAAAATATTTTTACGAGAAAGTTTATATGGTATTTGCCGAGATAAAAAAGATAAATTATTTTTTAGTTTATATTAAATCTTTCATATCTGTTTAGTGACATATTCCATCTTATTATATAAGAAATATGATAAGTGTATTAAAACTTCGAAAATTATTCATTCAAATTTATTATATTCTATGCTTTTTAAATACAGCAGAACAGGATATTTTTAAAATTAGAAGTTTTTCATTTTCTGAATTATGTTTTCTTTGTTCAGGATTTTTTTTCTAAATTTTTAGCGTGTGCTGGGTGTCATATTAATTATATTTGAAAATATAATACTATCGTAATTTTTATGGCACGGAATATTTTAGAGAAAACCATATTGTATAGCAGTAAATTTTAACTAGAAAATTTTTTATAGCAAAACATATTTAATTTGTTTTATATTCAATATTCTAAGTTTTTCTGTTAAATAATTTGCCTTAAAATTCTATTCGATAAACAAGATGGAAATTACAAGCATGTATCATATGTAATAATTAAATGTATATTTTATAGAAAACGATATTTACGTGAATATAGGAAGCAATGAAAATTGTGTTTCTTTGATAAACTCTTATAAAGAATTTAATGCATGAAGCTTTTAAAAGTAAAATAAATAATAATAATAATAATAATTTTGATTGATTATAAAGGGTTTCTACGGATCAAGGGATTTTAGGCGTTTTAGCACCAACATTTCCGTAAAGTACAGATCACTATCTCTCGAGATATCATTTATTTTCATTAAATAAGTTAAATAATCTTTAAAAAATTCTGGGGAAAGGTGTTTGAACGATCTTAAAGCGTACGAATCGTGTTATACAAAATTAATAAAATTGTTAATTTATTCAAATTTGTCAAATAAATATCATCTTTTTTTTTTTTTTTTTTTTTTTTTTTGTACAAATGTTATCCAATTATTATTTCGGTAGCTCTTTTTTCTGACAAATACTTTTCTTTGCACAATTTCATAGCTGAAATTTTTATGTTTGACGAAATTTTCTATGCAAATAAATTTGTCTAATAGAATGCAACACATTTAAACTGTAATAATTAACCGTCTAAAATATTTAATCTGCCCTTCATTAAGAATTAATTATGTTCGCAATTTATATTAGGAAATTTTTAATTACTTGTAGAACCGTGCAAAATTTTCGCATTACGATCGTTGAGATTATTTTCTACTATATTCGTTCATTAATTTTTAACTAACTGCGAATTTTACATATTCAAGCAAAACATATTTGAATGAAATGAAAGCAGGGCTGCCACAGGCAACTATTTTTATATTATGTTAACACCAGTATTTTTCTCATAAAAACTTTGAAGTCTATTTTTCTTGCAAATGTTATCAAAGTGTCAGTTAAGGATTTCTGTTTAGTGAAAGTGGTGCAAGTCAGAATTAAAAAATAGTCGCCTGTGTCAGACCTGCGAAAGCTTAGCAGTGGTGTAGCCAAAGAGGAGGCGGTGTCCAACTGCTCTTCAATCACTAAAGTTAAAAAGATTTTTTTGTCGTGATTTATAGCAGGAAATTCTCCAATCAGATAAAGTAAAGAAACCGTTTTAAAAAGTCGTGTCCAGTGCAACTGGACAACATCCCCCCCCCCCTTTGACTACGCTACTGAAGTTTATTATGTCAGAAGCTTGTTTAAAAACACTTCGAAAGATACTACATTGATCAATATACGTTCCGTATATGGACACAAAAGTGTATGTTTACAACATAAATAATATATATTATGATATAAATTCTTTCTTTTTTACAAAATTTTCACACTTTTCAAAACCACTTTACCATTCTTCCTTCTTTTCCACAAAATTGATATTCAAGGTTCATGGAAATCAGTGGAGCCATGCATGGTTTACTTACTGAAAATCCTTGAGATGTTTTGCGGATATGCTTATCTATTACTATTTAATTAACTTTAATCTAATGAGAACATTTAGTCTTAACCACCTTAGGGGCGAGCGTCTCGTATACGTGCCGCGTAAGGTGCTCGGAATCCTTCATTATTCCCACCTGCTAAAATTTATTGTAATTTTGCCTTATGTAATCAAGGCGTTTTACCGGTTGAATTAGGCCAAAACTTTCTGTTTTAAAAAACCTATGATAAAAGATTAAAAATTCTGTAAAAAATGTTCATCCCGACGGGATTAATTCCAGAGGTCGGTTTATAAACTTGCGAATAATACATCATTAATTACTGTATTTTTTGTATGCGTATAATAATAGGAATGTTGACAACAGTGTCATGGTATCTTCTCAAGTAATTTTATTCTATTGCTAGTATAAATGATACCAACTTGCTTTGTCGTACTTACAGGCATGCATGTTTAATTGTGATATGATTTATTCGTTATTTATACAGTGCTCAGCAAAAGTTTAGACAATGATCGATTTCGCTTCTATATTCAGAAGTATGTACCGAATTTTTATAATTCATCTGTCATATATTACTTGTGACTTATCCTTTATTCATAAACAATAAATTTTAAATTTTAACTTTTTATGTAATATATAATGATAAAAAAAGAAATTAACATTGTGGCAAAAGTATAGACAATTTGTATATTTACAGAGAAATAACAACAAATTAAATTCGAGTTGCACCCAAATTGTCTGCAATTAGTGCAAGAATGTTACTTTTCATCGAAGAAACTAAATTCTGCGTCACTTGGGGGTCTATTTTGTACCAAACATGTTCAACAGCAGCTCGAAGCTCATTAACCGAAGAGTATAGCAAAAATTTGCATAACCCTTACGACATATGATGTTACAAAGGTTCTTGATTGGGTCCAGATCGGGGCTACATGCAGGCCAATTGAGATCAATAGTATTCTCAGAGTTAAACGAAATTCTTGTTTTGTATGCAACATGAATAGACGCATTATCTTGATAAAATCGATACTTTGGACCAGCTAAAAGTTCCCCAAATGGTTAAAAATTGGTCTCCAACGTATGTATGTAGTCTTGTGTTGCTTGGCAACCATTGAATAACTCCAGAGATACTCGAGCATTAAAGAAAAGTGAGGACCAAATCATTAAAAAGTTATATCCTTGTTGTCGACTTACGAAAGTCACAGATTTTTTACGCAAGTCGTGCAAATGGTATGCCCACCCGTTTGGGCCACTTTAAATTCCACTTTTTTTCGTTACTGAATGTCATAGAGTACCATTTGGGTCCAGATGACGTATGTTTGCAAGTTCATTGCATTCTCGCCAATTTGTAACGAGATTTTAAAGCTGATTGTTTTATCATTTTCATGCAAATTGATTTACCTCTTTCTGTAATTCATCTACGAATCATATCCGTCGGCACAGAAAGTCTTGATTTACTTTTAATGGGACAAACAATCCTCATTTGTGAAAATGCCAGTTTATGGATCCTTTTATCATCTCCTTTTCTGGTCACAAACGGTCTTCCAGATTTATGTTTTGTTTTAAAAAAGTCACTCTTAGACTATACTTCATAGACAGACTACTTATGACGATTCAATACTACTGAAATTTCTGCAACAGACTTCCCTTTCCATTTCAGCTTTCTTACTTCAATTACCTCATCAAACTGAATATTTTTAACTTGCGGCATCTTCACTAACTGATGCTATATCGAGGTATACTTAACCCGGGAGGACTCGCGCTTACCCAGGGTATGAATGGTTTTAACATTTTCACCAATAAAATCAAATTATAACAGTCACTTTATTTAGACGGAGACAATTCTCACAAAAATTTGCAATAAAATAAGTTGAAGATAACTTTAAAAATATTAGTGGTTACAATTGTAAAAACCATACGCACTCCGGATCTTTTAGGTCCTGCGCGCGTCCTCCCAGGTTAACCCATTAATGCCTGAATTATTTTCTTCTTTAAAATTTAAATTTTGCATTTTCCCACCACTTTTAAAACAAGAACAACTTTTATCTTAATATATCGAGGAATTGGTCTCAAGAAAGAAAGTATTTATTTATCCTACTTTTTTAATGGTGTGAAAAGCGCTTACTTGAATTTTTTTTAAACTGTCCCAAAAATGGGACGCTAGGCACTAATGGGTTAAATACGTCAGACATGTGATATCAAAACTTAGAAATTCGCATTTTTTCATGAGCAGTTGGTAAAAAATCATAAAAGTGTCTAAACTTTTGCAATATGCAAATTTTATTTTTTTCAGTTAAATTAAATATTATTTTATATTATAACCATTATTTATATTCTAAAATGTTTGAAATATATTTAAAAATAAGTATAGCCATTTGTAAAACTCAAGCATTCGTATTTTTTATTTAAAGGTTAAATAACACCGGTGTCTAAACTTTTGCTGAGCACTGTATGTTAACAATTTCTGTGTCTTATTATAATCAGGTTGTCCTCAGGTTTCTACTTAAAATAATTTTGCTTGTTGATTGACGTGTAATGTATTTGAGAGGAGACATGGGTATTTCTTTTTCTGCGCTTCTGAGTATGTTTACCTTCGGTCGTCTGAGAGATAATATGTAAAAGAAATTACCTTCACATAAACGATTTCAATGTAATTGATTTTTCACCTTTCCTCTCAAAAACTTAACTTTAAATGTAGTTTCAATTTATCTAGTTTTAATTTATTTAGCAACAGTTTTTAACTTTTATAAAGTTAAGATTTCGTTTTTAATTCCCTGTTAGTATTTCTCTAACTGCATCGTGTTTTATTAAAGTAAAAGAAAATAAATGTTCTGCTTGCATAGAAACCAAGATAATCTGTTTGCCATGCAAACTTTTGACCGTTATGTCGAAGCTGCTTAGAAATTTTTGCATTGTATAAAGCCATTCCAGTAAGTACTTTGCTTCTAACTTCTTATTATGTTTCATTAATGGCAGTTTTTACTAGGCTCTACCATTGTCATTCTTTGAACCCCCGGTAAAATTGCGGACTTACCGTTCTAGAGAATACTTTCCTCTCCTGTATCCTTTGGTTCTAAAATATCATATTTGCCCTTTATCAGTGCCATTGGATTTTCATTAATTAAAAAACACATGTCATAACTAACACATATCTCTTCTCATCTACCGTGTCATAGATCATTGGCTATTTTTATATGTATTTCGCCAAAGCACAAGACTCCGAGAGAATGTAATAATATTATTCTATGTTAACATAAAAATTTGGAGTTTTGGCCTCTTCTCTAGCACCGGCCGCCTGTGATGTTTACTTTTGTTTAGAACGAATCTTAAAAAAAGTTAAATATCTGTTGTCTTTCAGAAATTTCAGTTTAAATACCAAATTTTTTATTGTAGTTAATCTCTTGTGATTAATCTTACATAATTGGACCTATAGCCGTATGCCGTGTTTGAAGAAATGTTCCTTGCCACAGAAGTGTTGCTGAAATCTTCAGCGATATTCCTATCCATTAGAAGTTACCTGAAGACTAATAGGAAGATTTCCTCGCTTTGATACCCAGTGTTGTTAACCTAAACCACGGCCTCATGTTTCTTATAAAAGATAGCATGTGTATGACTTATTCGTGCAACTCTGAATTGTGTCGAAATCATTAAGGCAATAAATCTCTTTCACAAATAGAAATACTGTTCATGATTTCTGTGTATAATTACCGAGAAAATACATCTCCCAAGAACTTTTTTAAAAATTAAATGATTTTATTGTGCTATTTTCAAACCTGATCAGAGATTACATCATAGTATCGCATATGAGTAACATCCTGGAAATCTAGCCTTATTTCCTGTCATCGCTCCTAGTATTAAATGAAAATGCATAACTTAATTTAGTATTTTTCAATATGACGCTAAGATATTTACTTGAATATACCAGGTACTTTCTTTAATGAAATAAAGTGTTGTTTAATTTTAAGAAAATAATAACATAGGTCGTTCTTTCTATCGATATATCTAAAGAGTACTTTGTATAATCAACATTTTAGATGTAAGGAAATATTTTTAATGTTCAAAGTAGTAAATAATTCAACTTTATAGGAAAACGTTTGCACTGGATACGTTATTTTTCTACGTTGCCTCATAAATGTGGATAAAATTATGAACTTAAAAATAGCAATTTTCTTTTCGAAATATTTTTTGTAAAGTATGTTAAAAGCTGGATGCTAAAAGCAACCGCTGAGTCAAATTATCATTAGACTGCCGGTAGAAAAAACTATGATCAAATTTGAAAATCTATATACAAACTGTGCATGTATCTAGATAAAAAACAATATATAAACTATGCGTTTATCTAGAAATATTTATGAAACACTAATATTTAATAATATTCAATGCATACTATTTAATAATATTTAATGCATAATATTTAATAATTTAAATAATTATTTCCTTATTTAAGGACTATAAAACGAGATTACAGTGGTTCTAGAGGAGACTATTTTTTAATTCTATCTCCCACGCTTTTTTTTAAAACCAAAGATTTCCCATATATACCTTGACAATATCTGCAAGAGGAAATATATTAGAAATTTATTTTCTCAAAATAGTGGTACGAATAGAACATAAAAACAGTAGTCTGTGGCAGCGCTGAAGCTTGTACTGTTAAATCAGAAGTATATCTTTTAATAACCTGGAAATAAAAAAAATGTATGAAAATAATTTTAAATATACGAATCAGAATAATGATAAGTAATGTTAATTCCATCTAAATAAAAGAAATAAAAATAGCACAACTTAAATTTTGTCCAATGTTACCCCACAAATGCAGATAACACTAGGAAATTCAGAATAGCAATTTTCTCTCCAAAGCATTTTCCCCAGGTATGGTAAAAATCGAAAGCAGAAAGCACCCGCCGAATCAAATCATCATTAAACTGCCTAAAGAAAAACACTGTGATCAAATTTGTAAATCTAAATAAAAACTCGGCGTTTATCTAGAAACACGGCTGAAACATTAAAAGAGCCTCTCCAATATTCGTTGAGAGAAAATCAAATTTTTCCCTCTCCCTCTCGTTCTGGAGCTCCCGCAATATGTAAATTAGTTGAGGATGATTTAGTGAGCAATTACGCGTTATCGCTGGAGCAAGCTCCGAACTGTCGCTTCCTTTTATTTGGCTTATTAATTATAAATATAAATTATATTTACTTAGTTGACATCTTTGAAAACAGTTCCGCCAGCAAAATTTGCAAGGGAAATGACGATACTCAGATCTGGCACTCTGTTAATTGCAAGTTCACGGTTTGTTTTACGCTTTCATTGGCTCACTACGAAAAATAAAACTTTGAAGAGAAAAAAAGATTTAACTACTGCCTCAAATTGCAGAGAAGATTTTGAAAGAAAACGGCATCAGACCTGACAAGATTGACGGTTTCATTTTGCGTTATCCTGCGGAAGATAAGTCCAAATGTTATTAGGGGGATTGCATTTACAGGGCTCCCAAATGGTCCGCGAACTGAACATCAGTATTTTTTAACAGAAAATTTCATAATACGTTTGAGCTAGAATCAACTTCCAAACGTGGTTTTTTGACAATTTGCAAGAAAAATCTAAAAAGAAAATTTCTCTAAAAAAATTCTGATGTTCAGTTCGCGGACCATTTGGGAGCCCTGCATTTATTATACCCATAATTTTACTTTCTGAAGGCTAAAGTTTCTTTTGTTTTAAATGTTAAAGGAATCATTTGTTTAACTGCATGCATAATTCCATACTTTGTGAATTACTTTGCTATACTGCATCTTCTTTAAGTTCATTAAAGCCAAAAATTCAGATATTAAAAAAATACATTCAAATTAAATAAAATTGTTGAGGAAAAGTTACATTAGTAATGAAGTAAAGGAATTGAAATATTAAAATAAGATGCATATATTAACACACATAGTTTAAGTTAATGAATATTAAATGATTTTTAGTAATTTAAGAATGGATTGTTTTGTTTTCTGTCGATGCTTTGTAATTAAAAAAATACATGACCATAATTTGCAGGATATAAAGAAACATATTTAGGACCAGAAATTTTCTTTTTCTAATTTACTTTATTCTTTCTTTGTACCATTTTATACGTTACTTATGTGTCGTTATTTATTTCTTAAAAGGGTATAGCGAGGTAAGAATGGCAAAATGGCCCCCATGGTCAATGACTGAATTATTATTTGTACTAGTATCAGCACTCTAAAAGAGTACGAAATACAAGTTCATTAACCCCTGATCTTGACCTGTCTTTAAGATATTCGATAAAGTTCGTACGCGCGCCGTTATTTTTTAAATGTATTTTTCTGAAAAACGATAAAAGCTAGAAAGATGGGGTCAATCGCGTATATTGAGAGATACTTTGAAAAATATTTTATATTTTTTTCAGAGTTTTCGTGAAATGACAACTGTGCAAAATAATGAAACAAAGTATAAATCTTTTATTTTAGTACTGTTCTGTTATGTCTACCGCGCCAAAAAAAATATATAATATTCTTTAATTTATATACTTATAGCACACAAAAAATTATCAAAATCAAAGAGGCGCTTTTTGAGTAATATCTAAGAAGAAAATAGAAAAGGTTAAAATAAAAATTCTAAATGGAAAAGAAAGAAAAATAGAAAAATTGATACCGGACAAATTTAAAAGAAAAAGTAACACTGTAATACGGCTAGTGTGACCTCGGAAACACGGCTAGTGAGTGGGTGGAGCGGTGAAACTAGGGATCGCCCCGACCTACACCCCAAATATACTTGTCCTGTTGAAATTCTGTCTAAACATTTTATTAAGCGATGAAGCCAATGTTGTAATAAATGAAAAAAGAGATGATGATGATGATAATTAGGGTTATAACTATCATTATCATGTCTACCTCGCCAAATATACCGTAATTTCGGGTGTATAAGCCGCGGCTCAAACAATTCTTTTTCGACCCAGAATTTTTTTAAAGATGAATGTTACTACTTAGATCGCTGTAAATATTTGTGTTTAATCATTAAATAAGATTTCTGGGTCCAAAAAGAATTGTTTGAGACGCGGCTTATACACCCAAAATTACGGTATATATATATAATATTCATTCATTTATATATTTATACCACGCAAAACCTGATCAAAATCAAAGAGGTGCTTCTTTGAGTAATTATGAATTTAATAAGTAAGATCACGGATCAGCAGCGGCTCGTCAGGGAGTGCTGCAGCAAATTTTTCACACCAGTAAAATTGTATAGGAATTTCAGTTTTAATTAATCAACCAAGTTTGTCGAATAAATAATATAAAAGATTCTGGTAAATTTTAGTGGTAAGAAAAATCTGATGCAGCTCTTCCTGACGAGCCCCTACTGTTACGGATGGTAGGAACTAATTAAAGAGGTCTTTTTTAGAAATATTTATTATAATTACATCATAAATATGATTTCAAACATCATTATTTTCATTTATTACAATATTGACTTCATCATTAAAAAAAAAAAGGTATAGTGAGGCAAGAATGGTGAAATGGCCCCCATGGTCAAGGACTGATTTATTATTTGTACTACTATCAACACTCTAAAAGAGTACGAAATGCAAGGTCATTGACCCCTGATCTTGACCTGTCTAAGATATTCGAAAAAGTTCGTAGGCGCGCCGTTATTTTTAAAATGTATTTTTCTGAAAAACAATAAAAGCTAAAAAGATGAGACCAATCGCGTATATTGAGAGATACTTTGAAAAATGTTTTGTATTTTTTCAGTTTTCGTGAAATGACAACTGTGCAAAATAATTAAACAAATTATAAATATTTTTTTTAGTACTGTCCTGTTATGTCTACCGCGCCAAAAAATATATAATATTCATTAACCCTTTCCGGCGCGGACAAATTCTGCTAGTAAAATGAGAAATTATCGACTGACACCGGAATTTACAAACGACTTTTTAAGAAATCAAGAACTCCTTAATTTAAGCTTTTATTGTAAAAGCGAGATTTTATTAAAATATTATTGGTGCCAATTGCAAGTTTAGAATTATAATTAGGTGTATCCTGACCGGACACGCTGCGCCGGAAAGGGTTAATTTAACCCTAAGTACGCGCGCAGGGCCTAAAAAACCCGGAGTGCGTATTGTTTTTACAATTGTAACCAATAATTTTTTTAAGTAATCTTCAACTTATTTTATCGCAAAATTTGTAGGAATTGACTGCATCTAATTAAAGTGACTGTTATAATTTGATTTCATTGTTGACAAAATTAAAAACATACATACCCTGGATAAGCGTTCTCCCGGATTATATACTTTTACCACACAAAAGCTGATCAAAATCAAAGAGGTGCTTCGTTGAGTAATTATGAATTTGGTAAGTATGAATACGGATGGTAGGAACTAATTAATGAGGATTTTATTTAGAATTATTTATTATAGTTACATGAGAACTATAATTTCAATCATCATCATCACTATTTTCATTTATTACAATAGTGACTTCATCATTTAAAAAAATTTTAGACAGAATTTCAGCAGGACGTAAAATGCGAGATAGATATCTCGCATGAGCTAAATAATATATGACACTTGCGACATGGGCGCAGCATCCAACTGTCCTGTTTCCATTTGGACAATCGCAACAATATCCTCGGATTCCTTCGATTTTGTTAATATTAGGAACATAATCAATGAACACCCGGTAATATTTACTATTTACGTGCCTGGAACGAACATTTAACTTGATAATATTTGGGGTTTGTTTAACGTAATATATACAGAGATTACTCGTGTCGTCCATTATTTCAGCCAGGTATGAAATGGCAAATGAGAGCTGATAGGAACCTGTAAATATTATTTTTAATTGTTCTTCATTTAGTTGTGGAAAATCCAAAATTTCTGATGATACCAGTCGTTGAAAAGCTGTTTTTCTACGGTTCCAGAGCTGCTTTTTTACCTCTTCACTTAAAGAGTTTGATAACGTCATTCGCTCTTTAATGTATTGAACAATTATCTCATTTAAGCCTGCATCAGAATCTAATCGCTTACTGAATTTGTTGTGTAAAAATCCGACAACTTTGCATAATAGACTTACTTTTGGAAGTATTTTATTATCAAGATTGTTATGAAGCAAATTATATTTCTGAGCAATGGCCCCGTGCACAGCTTCGACTACCCATCGGATTTTAGTCACCTGTCGTGACATGTTGGCTTCTTCGGTAGGTAACTGGGTTCGATTACCTTTAAGTGCTGGCATTAATACGGCGTAGCCTTCTTTGGTGATAGAGTCAACGGCGTCACGAAAACCGCGATCTACAACAAATATATCATTTGGACGTAATAGAGTTTGAAGTTTAGCATCTTGTAACACTTTTTTCATAATAGTAGCATCATTTTCCGTACCATAAAATGGCCCAGCAAAATCAACTACATACCCGTTCGTGGTACAAATTGTAAACGGTTTACATAAATGGGTTTTCTTTTGACCAGAATACGATTTTCGCTGATATTCATTATTAGAGCTTTTTTGATGCCTAATATATGTGCCGTCAAATATCAATACCAGCTGATCATTTCTAAGGTTTAGTAACATTCGAGCAGTTAAACTTGTATTCTTTATTATGTCTTCTCGAGAAATGGAGGTTAATCCAAAATAAGGCAAAATATCAATCTCAAAACTTCTTAATACTTCTTTAAAAAATGACGACACATGTTGTTCGTATGGTAAACCCAGCACTCCTGCTATCACTGAATTAGAATTTCCAGTTTTTAATTTAAACAAGAATACAACTAACGCTTGAGTTATAGTACGTACGCTTGTGTTTCGCATAGAAGTTAATAGCTGCCTTAATTCAATTATGTTTTGCCAGCAAAGTCCTGTCAATATCTTTATCTGATTTTCAGGCATATCATTTTCATTAATTTTTTCGAAAAGCGACATCTCTGCTCTTTCTGAAAGTGATTTTAAAAAATGAGCAACTTCCTTGGAACTTATTTTGCTGGTGTTAGATATAACACGTAGGTGAACCAACTCGTCTTCATAAAATGATTTTCCTATTATATGTGTGCAGCAACAACGGTTACCCTCTGGTATGAAAATCCCAATTTTTGTATAAACCTTGTAACGTGCTTCAAACGGTATTCGAATTAAGTTTTTTGTGGATTGACATATACAACAATACTTGTGGGTAGATACAACGCGTGGTATATGTAGATGTATAAATTCGTTGTTATCGGCAACATACGGAACAGCATCATTGCCATCATCATCATCATCGTCACTTTCGGAACTACACGGCAAATTCATTTCACTTTCTTGTTGAAATGGAACAATCGAAGATGTTTCCTCTACTTCTAAATGTTCAGTAAACTCCTCTTGGTCTTCATATTCAGCCAGGGTAGACATTGCAGAAGTTGATGCGACATTTGATTTACCATTGTAAATAATAAGCCGACACTTTCCACATAATATGTCACCAACAGAAACTGTTTTTTTACTCGAGTCACTATATAATCTAGCATCCTCTTCAGTAGCGATAACTTTCTTTCTTCCACGAACTTTATGCACGAAAATGTCACAAACTTTACATTGCACGAACATTGTTGTCACCATACAACTTTCGGCGGGTGTAAACAATTATTCTCACCTAATTATGACAAACCAGGCAACCTATCCACGAGAAAAAGAAACTCATTCACCAATGAAAACGTTTCATAGTAGTAATGGAGCGTTCTCATTGGTCAGATTTACAGTGTGAGCTGTAAATGACGTCACTACATTTTACTTCGCTTTGAAATCTTTCCACTATTTCAAAAAGTACACTGTTAAAAATGTGACCCATTTGCTGCAGCGGCAATCCACAGCTTTTATAGAATATCTTTTTTATGACCAATGAGAATGCTCCATAACACAGTAAAGTACCCGTTGTCTATAAAAACGGTGGAGTGACGCTGTAGGAAATGAGTCAATTTTTTTACAGTGTATATTTAATTAAAACTTTTTATTAAAGGTAAGCGAAAGGTGCGTTTTAAATGCAATATTGTTAAATTTTTTATGTTCGGGTTGCTTTAATTTTTATTTCTTTACAGCCGTGAATGACTCTTGAGAATTTCAAATCTATAAAAAACGCATATTCACAGTATCCGCAAAGACACTCTTCGGGAGGGTTGAATTCTGATGGGGATTTGCCGACACGTTTTCACATAACTTGGCGATAATTATACTTGGCGTAGCGAAAGACGCTTCCGGCGAGTTTGATTTCCTTCGGAGCCGAGTACAAAGTAAAAATTTGTGTTTAAAAACTTTTAAAGAGTACAGCTTTCAGTAAGACACGTTCCATCCAATGCAATGCTGCAAGAGAAAAGTTACTTTGTACTCGGTTCGGAAGGAAATCAAACTTTTCGACGGAAGCATCTATCGCTCGCCAAGTATAATTATCGCCAAGTTATGTGAAAACGCGTCGGCCAATCCCTATCAGAATTCAACCCTCTCGAAGAGTTTCTTTGCGGATACTGTGAATATGCATAAAAAACATTGTGAAAAGTTACCTCCGATTTTAAAGGCAATCTATTTTCTCAGTAATGAAACCGTTCCATAGTCGTAATGGAGCGTTTTCAATGGTCACATTTACAGCGGGAGCTGTAAATGACGTCACTACATTTTACTTCGCTTTGAAATCTTTCCACGATTTCAAAAACACTATTTAATTAAAACTTTTTTTTAAGCAAACCGCGGATGCGTTTTAAATTTCATTATAATCCCCACCCCTATCTACCAGGTAGTTTTGCTATAGTTTTAAATGCAGATTTCTGTTGAAATTTTCTTTCTTTCTTTTTTCTTTTTCTTTTTTTTTTTTTTTGTTAGATTTTTTTCTCTCCAAGTTTAATCGCTGTATTTATCAAAATTGTTTCAGCCTAAAGTAGCTATGATTGACCACAGTTGTTGTAATTTAGATAATCCTTTAAAAATGCAAACACGCCGTTTTGACGGGCTATCTTCAAATTACATAATTGTCCATTGACTGGTGTATCAAAACAGAAAAATCGCCCTACGAAGACTATAATGCGCATGTCCGTCGGGGCGATTGCAACTTTCACTACTGCACCCACTCAGTAGCCATATGTCAGTGTCTCACTAACCGTATATCAGTATTACCTTTTCTTTTAAATTTGTCCGGTATCAATTTTTCTCTTTTTCTTCCTTTTCTATTTAGAATTTTTATTTTAACCTTTTCTATTTTCTTCTTAGATATTACTCAAAAAGCGCCTCTTTGATTTTGATAATTTTTTGTGTGCTATAAGTATATAAATTAAAGAATATTATATATTTTTTTTGGCGCGGTAGACATAACAGAACAGTACTAAAATAAAAGATTTATACTTTGTTTCGTTATTTTGCACAGTTGTCATTTCACGAAAACTCTGAAAAAAATATAAAATATTTTTCAAAGTATCTCTCAATATTCGCGATTGGAACCATCTTTCTAGCTTTTATCGTTTTTCAGAAAAATACATTTAAAAAATAACGGCGCGCGTACGAACTTTATCGAATATCTTAAAGACAGGTCAAGATCAGGGGTTAATGACCTTGTATTTCGTACTCTTTTAGAGTGCTGATACTAGTACAAATAATAATTCAGTCATTGACCATGGGGGCCATTTCGCCATTCTTACCTCGCTATACCCTTTGAAGCTCAAGTCTTGTTTGATACGCAGATTATAGGATGGCCATTACGCTAAGAAATTTCATACTTCAAGCATAGTAATAGAATTATTTATAAAAATCATGTTAAGCAAGAAAGTAAGTTGCTAAGTGCATACCAGTTTCGAAAGCTTGAATAAATATGAAGAAATGTATTTCAGATAACTATTTTCAAAAGAATTTAGAAAGTTTTGCTTAACATTTTATGTCTATTTAAAGGTATGAAAAAATTACATAGCGAATTATACGTCGAAATTTTTATTTCACGATTGTTAAATAAGAATAACTGATTTTTTCTCAGTTAGATTTATATTACTCAATTGTATAAGACTTTTGAATGCATATATAAAATGAAGCAACATAAAAATTTTGAAGCTATCAAAGAAGTATGTCAAAATGTCTTGCTAAGAAAAGTGTAGAAAATTTCTCAGAAAGCTTCCACTTAAAAAATATATGCATGCATTCAATCGAAACAACATTCCAATAATAGTTCCTGGTATCTGTGTATCTGCCTGTCTGCGTCATTTTAATGAGAAATGTATTTCATAAAATATATTTGATTATAAAGTTGGCCAACAAAATAAAATCCACTTCCAATTCACGAAAATTAAATGTGTGCACTTCTCATTGATTTCAATAATTACTTCAAAGAAATTCAGAATAAATCGCCGTTAAACTTCATAGTTCAGCCATTGCAGTATAAAAAATCCATTTTTTTTCTTTTAGTAAAATATAAATTTTTATATTTAGAAAGCTGTATGGATGTTTTAGACAGTGAAACACAGTTGTAATATAAAAAATAAGTAAAAACTAAAAAACCTATTAAAATCTAAATTCCAGAGAATGCCACTAATTGTTCTAAATACCGGTGAATAATAATACCGGTGAAATATCCAACTAAGAGGCACAAAAGTTATTGAATTTAATACATTCGTAAACCTAGGTGAAATTAAAAGCAATCATGAAACTTATGACAAATCTATCGAAATTCATTTACATTTTATTATGTGCGAAATTAAAACATTTTATTAATTTTATTCAGAAAATAATATTGTTTATTATCAGAATGTCCTGGAGTTACAACACCAAGTGCTAATATTTCGCTTACATATGAAGGATTCTGGAAAAATGGCACTGTGGGTTCTGCAATGAAAGGGTCTGAGTCATCTGGATCAGAAACGACAGCTAATATATATATATATATATATATATATTGCATTTGTTCACCTTGTCGCTTTAATAAGCACGTAAGAGTCAACTCCCAATCTAAAATTTGCTAGGAAAGTTCTGTGATGTGAAAATTGGAAATATTTATTAGGAAATACTTTTATTATTACATAAAATTGTATCGTATTTCATGTCCTTACAAAATGTTGTGGGAAATTTTGGATGTGTTCACAAAATAACTTGTAGTTTAAAATAAACTGCTCAAAATGAATACCGCCATATACTGGTATTATTATCCCGGTTGATTTTTCTTAGTTTTTTTATGCACGAGAGGGAATTATTGTCATTGTTGATAGCTAATAAAGATAACGAGAAAGATGTATGTCCTAAATCCTGTTAATTTTTACATGTCAGAAGAAAAATTTTTAACTGATGCAGTAATAATGGTTATTAATGCATCTTGATATCGCAATTAATGCTAAATAACAGTTTCTTTTATCTTTAGAATTGGAAAATTAATTTTTAATTAATTTTTTTCTTGTATATATAATCAATACGTTTCTGTATCAAATTCTATATTTGTTTGAAAAAAAAAAAATAGGCCATGAAAACTGGTAAGATCTTAACGTGACCCTAGGATACTTTATATTAAAAAAAAACGAAATAATAAAGAAACTGGCATAGCAGTTTGTTTCACAATGCGTATTATAATGTTAAATTGTTGAAAAATATGTCAATAGTACCATTTTATGGAGAATTATAACCATGATAAACACCAGATCTGTGTTCGTGCCTAATGAGCGAGAGCGCAGAATAATCTTCATCCTTGAGCACAATCATACAGATGCACCATAGTGTAGTCAATAACTGAAAAAAAATGGCTTATAACTGAGACAGCCATATAAGTGACAGTCATGCAAGTGTGAAGCTATTGTAATTCTAAAATAATTTCCTTTCAAAGACAGAAAAATGCTTAACTTCTAAATTATAGACTGTTTCCACAAAAGTATATATAACTTATAAGCTAATAACTGGCATGACATTTCACTCCTTTCTTATATAACTAACTAGAAACAATGACTGAATCTAGTCTAAGCTTTGAAAAAAAAAAGAATTTATCCTAAAATGTAACAGAATTTCGAAAACAGATCCACTACACAAATTACAATCCGGGAAGACTGCAATCATCAACTAACCCCGCAAATAAATAAAGAATGATAAATCTGTTTATGAAAGTGTCTGGCATGATCTAAGTAAATTTTAAAATAAGATGCCTATTGCATGTGAAAGCATATACATGCCATGGTTAGCTCACGCGCTCAATGATGATTTGGATCATTAATGTTATTTAAATTGTGTATAATTTTTTAAAAATCCTGTATTGGTTAATGAAATTAGTTTACCTTTCAAATTTTTTTAAATATGTCTCAAATGGTAAACTCACTGCATTTCAATGTAAAAAAAAAATTACATTTTGAAAAAAAAACTGCATATTTAATAATTTTTTTAAGTTAAAAAATTTATTTTTTAAAATCTCTACTATTTTTTAAATATTAATATTTTTGCCCATTTTTTAAAGATTTTTTTTTAATTTAAAATGTATACTACACAAGACTGTGCATGGATTTTTAGAAACAGCTAATATTATGTTCAATATATTTTTTTACTGATACATATAGTGTAAAATATTGAAATCTAATACTTCTTTACATATTTTATATTTTAAAAATAACAAAAAACATGAAGGCCGATTCCAAAGGTACATTTATTATATCTACAGAGCTGCCAACTTCTACGCCTATTTAAATCACATAAATTTGTTTGGAACTAGAAAAAAGTTTTAGTAAAATGTATTCCAAATATATTCAATATTATGTATTACACTCCATATTGTTAATTATCTACTAAAATTTCTGTTTCTCATATGTTTGTTCGTCTTTAAATGGGCGTAGTAATTGGCAGCCATCTATCTATAATAAAGAACACGTCATAAAAAATTTATATATCTATCTGAAATTAAAAAAAAAAAACCTTAGCACTTTGAAGGCATAAAAGTTAAGAATATATGAAAACTTACAAAAACCGTTTAAAGTTGTCATTTCGGTGGGGAAATGTGCAGGTAGTATTAATAGAATTTACACTATCTCGCGATATAATTACTGTATGCGTATAAATGATGTGCAAAAATATTCACAATCAAACGACGTTTATTTAATATAAAAAAATCAACATTTTGACGAATTTTGATGCAAACTGTCCCCTTAAGATGTTTAACTTATAAATATTCATTTTCATGTATAGTATAATCGTATGCGATTTTATTATGAGAGCACTGTTTATAAATGTTATAGTGTAAAATAACATGCATTGACTCATAATTGTAGTATTATATAGGAGAAAGTTGGATAAAACCGGGTAGGTGGATAAAACAGGAAATCAGGCTTTATTTCTTTATTTGCGGCGGTATTTATTCAAAAATTTATAATTACTTTTAAGGGAGCGGCATGCCAGCTCCCAGTAACTAGAAGTCATGTAAACGAACTCATTTCGGAGTGGTGATCTTTTAAATATTTCACGTGAAAATGTTGAAAATTCGACGTCTGAAATATTACGTTACCAATCCTAAATATCTAAGGATTTAGATTAGGTAAGTATAACGTGTGATAGTCTATTATTTACTTGTTATTTTAACGTTTTGTATTGATGTCTACGAGTTATTTGAACAACGTTAGAGTAACATTTCATCAAAATGGCGTGGTGACAAAACCGGGATGCAGATGGTCGGACATAACCGGGAAGTTTCCGGTTTTCGACAGCTCATTTATTTGCATGATTAAAATAGAATTAACTTGTATATGCATATTATTTGACGATCTATAAATATTTAATAACTGTACAAAAAATGTTACTTAAATTAAGTTGTTATGTAGAAGATTGTTTTTAGTCATTTCCACTGCAACATCTATCTTTATTTTAATCGCCTAAAAATCAGAACTCGAACAAGAAGAAAAAGAAAAGATGGAAAAACAAGACAAGAAGAACTTAACTCTGAAGCGAAGCTTTTCATGGTGACAGAAAAGAAAAGTTGAAAATCTGATGTGAAAAACAAAGGTCATAAGAAAAAAAACCCTTCACATCAAACGAAGAGGAAGATAAAAGTGAAGCATGCATCTTTTGAAACAGCTTACATGAACAATCTAAACCTAAGACGAATTGGATACGGTGCCTTCGTTGCAAAGGGTGGGCACATGAAGCATGCAGCAATGCAAATGAACAAGATTGAACTTTCTTTGAGATTTTTGTGCGGAACGATTTTAACTCTTAAAGCATAACTTAACTCCTTTTTGTTTTATGTAGATTTAAGATATTTTTGTTTTATGTAGATTTAAGATAGATTCACATTCTATAAGTATAATGTGTCAATTTTCCTTTAATAAATAGTATTATTTCAAAATTACAATCTACTTTTAATTATTATTTACAGTTCCCGGTTTTATCCGCCCTGGTCGGACAAAACCGGGATATTGCACACTCTTAAAAAAAGTGTTGTTACGATCTCAATTTCTATTTTTCGTGACGGAATGAATACTTTTTTCTTCCTAAGGAATCAATTTATCGTTTTAATACAAATGTTGACTGCTTTGTTCACATAGTGCACAATAATAAAAAGCAAAACATTAGAGTCCCGTTTTATCCGACTTTCACCTACACAATATAACCAAAGGTGACTGGTCACTTGCGATTTTAGACGTTTGTTAAACATCTAGAAAAATACATGAGGAATTATACTTAAACTCCAGGTGTGTAAAAAGAATAGTGCAGGTTAAAATTTTACGTGAACAAGTTTTTCCCAGACGGCATAGGGGACCATCAGCAAATTGAAAAAGAACGAATGTCTGTTGGATAACCCTGTCAAAACTACTGTAGCAAAAGCCTTCAACATGCAAAATATGATTAAGTTTCTTATTGTAACAAACTGAGTTAATTTTTATGAGGATTGCATGTGTGCTTTGAGATAAATTAATGTTTTCATAAAAACAATCCAAAATTGATTTTTGTATATAATTTGCAGAGTTCTTATTATAAAAAAGTTCTTTTCACAAAATTTGTAAACTAGCATTATACACAAGACCATGAAATTAGAATTAAAAAAATAATACAAAATGTATGAAAAATGAGCAGATTTACAAAAGAATGTTTCCCTGTGCTTACGTGTATGCAATCAAACTATAATGTGCATAATCTGTTAGCTAAATTCATAGAGCAACTTTTGTATTATCATCGAAAAAATAAGCTCAACATTCAATGTTCCCAAAAGGAAGCAGATAGATGAAGGTCTGTGTCCAAATATAGTAGTACGTGCAATATTGTGTTTGCTATATTGAGACTAATCAATGAATATATGGATACAGTCTCTTTTCTTTTTCCTTCATTGCAAAATTTGGAACAGTTTCTATGTAAACCTTAATTTCTCTACGAGTATACATGCTATCCTCCTAAAAATTAACACAGTTTATTTCACTAAACCACTTAATCATAATCTACAGTTTGAATGCTTTTGCTGCAGTAGTTTTGACAGGGTTAATCTAAAAGATGTTTGTTATTTTCTCATTTGTTGACGTTCCCCTGTAGGGTTTCAAGAAAAAAAAACTTCTCGAAAAAAATTTATCTGTACTATTTTGTTTACACGCCTGTAGTTTCTAAATAATTCTTCATGGATTTTTCTAGATATTTAGCAAATCTCCAATTGCAAATGACCGGTTACCTTTGGCCTTATAGTGTAGTTATTCATTTTATAGCTATATAAAAAAGATAGTAATTACACTACTATGTAACTAATATTAGACTATATACCTTTAATTATAGTAATACTATAATATCAGCATTATAATATAATATTCAGCATTATTAGTTTATTAAGAAAAAATTTTTGGTTATAGATTAAAGAATTGAATGCGTTCTTTGTTTTATAGCTTTAATATTAAATGTTTTGTTACTTATTAATGATTCATATTAGCTGTTTTCTTCACGATATAAAAATTACATGTTAGGCCTTCATCAATAGTAAATACATGAAAAAAATCAATATTTTTAAAACCCATTTTATTTTGCAACACACACAGATAGATGCACAATTTATCTTATAAATATTAGAGCGTGTGTCAGAAATAAAGCACTGAAGAAATATTTAAATTTCCAAAATCTGTCATCAATGAAAAAGGATTACATTTAACGCTTTATCTAGTCTGAATATTAAATTTATTGGAACAATTACAATTCTCGACAAAATGAAGTTAAAATTTGATGACTGCTACAGTATATTATGCTTACATTTTGAAAGTCAGAAGATTTCTTTATTTTATTTCGCTATCAGCCTTGGCAGATTTTATTATTTTCTCTTAAAATTTTCTTTTGACTATTCTTTGCAATCAGTATTTTTTATGAAACCTGTCTTTTCAAAATGCGAATGAAGTAAATTTTTGAAATACATTCCATTTAATATTCTGTACGTAAACAATTAAAAGAATGTAACATAAAAAATTCTTTTCTCGTGAAAGGATTCTAAGAAAACAATGACAAGGGAAGGTCTTTTTTTTCTTGGAATGTTCAAAAAATAGTTTTGAAAAGAAAGAAAGAAAATTCTAATTCGATCGTTAGTTATAAAATGTATGTACAATCCTCAACCGATTAATTAAAAAAATCATTAACTCTAAAAAATATTTAATAATAAACATTTCCGTAAGACATACGGCTAAAAAAATATATTTTACTATTAATTAGTTATTGAAAAAGAATAAAGAAATTGTTCTAAACTCATTAGTTATTCAGAGACAAGAGATATTCCCTTTCTTTTTCTTTTGATGGTTCATTTTATTGCTAATATCAATGTAGAGTAAAGGAAAAAAATCTGTTTATGAGAAATTTGAAAAGTTATGTAAATAAAAATTAATGTTTCAGTTCGAATTCTATAGTAAAAATAAGAGTTTTAAAAAGCACTGAGTGATTTAAAATTTTAATTTGAATTCGTATAGTAACATTTAGTATAACATGAAGCACAATTTATGTAAAGTTCTAAAAAAAGCTGGCTTCAGTTCAGTGAATCTCATTTCGCTAACAGCGAAAATCTAACTTGGTCCCGACCAAGGTCTAGTCGATTGTGCAGGTGTAACTGAATAGACTTATTCTAATCGACAATAATAATAGTGTTAAAATTTGAATTGATAATTCTTTATAGTTTTCTGCGAGACGGATGCGCATCCTGAAAGAGAGGAAATATCACGAATTGACCAATTAATTAATTGCAGCGTATTTCTGTAATACAAACGGGAAAAATAGGAATATTCTAATATGTTGTTAGCATTATTTTTCTTATAATTCAAAAAGTGCATCTTTGATTTTGATAGAATTTTTTCAATTTCTTTTCAATAAAGTACATACTTCGAGCATTAATCTGCAAATTTTTGGTTGGTGTTAACATAATATTATTACATTTATAAATATTTAAATAATATTTTTGTTTATTTTTTATGTTAAATATTGTGTAAAGATATGAAAAAAATATGAACGAATATATTCTTTAATAATTGCTGTTGGTTGTATTTTTTTAACTTTTGTAGTTTTTGAGAAAAGCGCATTTGCAAAATTGCGCCACCGGCTCATATGTTCCCGATAATCTCAAAGACAATTCAAGGTCAAGGGCTAAAACCACTCTATATTATATAGTCATGATAAGCCTTATTACCAAACATGTTATTCAAATATCGACCGTGGGGGCCAAATCTCTATGCTTAACCGGCTAGACCCTTTAGCGATATCTTGAAGTTCTTACCATTTAAAACCAATATTTCGGATAAAGTTTGATTTGATTTGATTTGATAGCCTAAGAGATAATTGTCCTTCTTACAGTATCCTAGGTTAGACTGTCCTAAACTATGAAACTTTAACGAAGTCCTTAGAACCTAGACCATGAACCTTAGTCTGTAGAGTATAGTATCATCTTTATTAATATTAAAATACAAAAAAAGGGGTTGTAAATTTCAGCCGAAGCTGAATCCGCCGCTATACTCGGAACTTAGTTGAGACCTTGATATTTCTAGTAGACATTCTCGATCACATCGTTAATATATATGAGCTCTGTCTTATTTAAAAAATCTCACTGTATCAAAATGTCTCCCCTCCTCACTCCACTAGAAATTCAATTGCTAGGTATATCTCGGAAAAAAACGAAACAAAAAATGCTCTGGAATCCTTCTGTCAGGGTCAAAGAAACAAATATTTTTCATTTGTGTTTTTTTGCACCTCGTTTTCAATTTTGATAATAATAAAAAAATAATGACCGGCATTCTTTAACCCTTTCCGGCGCAGTGTTACCACTCCGGTAACACCTAATTTTAATTCCAAACTTACAAGCCGTACCAATAATATTTTAGTAAAATTTTACTTTTACAGTGACTGCTTAAATCGGGGAATTCTTAATTTCTAAAAAAGTCTTTTATAAATTCCGGTGTCAGTTAACAATTTCTCATTTTACGAACACAATTTGTCTGCGCCGGAAAGTGTTAATAAGAGGGTTAACAAATTCGGCGGAGACCTTGATATGTCCTGCACACAAGCTCAGTCACATACAAATTGATTCATACATACAATTGGTAGCTTTTCAAATACAAATTGGTCGGGTGTCTAGTCCTACGATTATCAGATATCTATAAAATAAATATACACATAAATCAACATTTGAAAAGGGGATTGTTTTGGAGCTTGACGTTCATGATTGTTTTAAAATTTACCGAAATTATTTTACTCCGGAGTATTTTATATGTAAGATTTAGTTTTTGTAATGAAAACTACTTAATGTACATATTATATATATATATATATATATATATATATATATATATATATATATATTGTGCTGACAAGAAAAATACGTAAAAAAATAGAAAAAAATGCATAAAGCAAGAAAATAAAAAATGTTTGGTTAAAAATGAAAAAGATAGCAGAAAAGAAACTATATAAACTTAACTCAGAGATTCGGTTTTCATAGGCATCTATTTTAAAACTACTTCAACCATCCCTCCCGAAATAATATGCATACTTTTAATAAATCATAAAGAAATATTTTCATAAATCTACATTTTATTATACAGCTTCAAAAGTTATGATGTTTCTAACTTTCTTTTGTTTCTTTAATTCTAAACCATATATTTTTAATGAATCCTTATTTGAATGTTGGAAATGTAAGAATCTAAGTAATCATTAATGTTGCTATGGTGTATTTTCTGTAAAATGTACTGCAAAATTACTTTATAAATATGTATGCAGTATTCTTTACAGAAATTCAAAATAGTAGGAACTGTGTCGGGCCATATCAGTCCTGACCTTTTTTCACTGATATCTGTACGGGCTGGGCAGAGCCTATAAATGTAAATATAAACGGGCCGGTCTCGACTCTGTCTGAATTTTTGGTTTTTACAGGAATTTTAGAAACAGGTGTTTTAAATTTTCTGAATTTCCAATATTATTTCCTATATGAATTGTGTAGCCTCTTTTATCATTTTGAACATAACCATCTGATTTCTAAATTGTTCAACGAGTAGTAATTTTTTTCATCTGAGCGAGAATATGTCCAGTCTGGGACTCGTATCCAGAATCCTTGACTTTGATTGCCAATACTCTACCATTAGAACTATATCGACGACATTTCAGTCTACACAGTACTTGCTCATTTTAGCATTTTGGTCTTCGGCTGTTGTTTGAAAAACAGCAACATTATTCTGATGGACTATAAATCCCCTGCAATTTACAGTAACGGCAAAAACTATTGCGAAGTTAGAAGTTGCTAACAATACAGTGAAAAAAATTCTGGAAGAAAAATCGAGTAGTTGAAGCCAGTAAGAGTGGAATGAAAACAAGAAAAACTATGCTGTTGGGTACACATAAAGAAGTCATGGAAACTTATTTTTTGTGACATTAATACTTGTGGGTAAGTGGCTTCCCTGTTATTAGGCCGACATTGAAAAAACAGAGTTACGATTTTTCAACTATGAGAAAAACAGGATTCAGAATTTACTGTCATTGAAAGATGGATAGATCATTTTTAAAAAAGATTCAGTATTCAAATTACCATAAATTGGAAGATTGTAACTGCTGATAAAGGGGCTATACTTTTGTTCAAAGGCTATCGTGCTAAGCTAATCCAACAGGAGAACATTTCTCGAGAGTAGTTGAACAACTCAATGAGACTGGATTAAATTGTAAAATGCTCCCTGCAAAAATTCATGCGTCAAAGAAAGAAGCTGTGCTGCGGGATACAAGAAAAGAAAGGAAAAAGTTACCATGTTGGCTTTAAGTAATGCAACCGACAATCATAAGCTTAGATTGATTTTAATAGGAAAGTGAAACGAACCTAGAGATTTAAAAAATAAAAAATAAAAAATCACGATTCACTACACCTATACGCATGAGGAAAAAGCAAAGATGAATTTAAATATCTTTACAATCTGGTTCAAAGACTAATTCGTACTGAGTCTAGAAAATATTTGAAATACAACAATTTGCAGAGAAAAGCTCTTCTATTTTTTCAAAACAACTTCGCATCCATCAATTTATGAAATCGCAGATGGAGACACCAAAAGGAGATATTTTACCACCCAATACAATCGCTATTTATGAGCTGATGGACCAAGGCGTCCTTGAAATGATAAAAAAAAAATATCGCCTGCGAATTCTCCATTTGTTGATATTAGCAAATGATAATAACGAAGACTACATACCACCCTGAAAAAGAGTGAAATGCTAGATGTCATAAAGTGGATGGCAGAAGCATGGGAACAAATTCCAAACATATTAATTGCAAGGTCTTGGAACATTCTTTTAGACCATAAAGATAGACATAAACCCGTGTGGAAAAATGAAGTGGAAGCTGAGAATGATAAACTTCTTTTGTTGCTGTAAAATACACCGGACTCTGACGATGTCAATGCAGAGGGAATTACAGAATAGATGACAAATGACGAAGTTAACGAGTTATTATTTTGACACTGTATTTTCTTTATCTGAAAATATGTAACATGTGTCTTTAATATCATAGAAGGGGGAAGTCAGGAAATCAGTAAATATTTATCGAACTCCGATCTGTGAGCAGACATGCCAACCTCCGGCTTTTTAAAAATCAAATAATTATACTTCTAACCAGAAATTTATTAAGTCAACGAATTTAAGTAAATTTCAAATGACCCTCTGAGTTATTACTAGACACTTCTAATTAAATAAATTTTCTGGTTCAAAGTACGTTTTTATGAATTAACAAAAGCCGGAGGTTGGCAACTCTGTATGAGGCTTTTATGTTATCCGAGCTACCATTTCGCCACATTAGGCCGAATTGCCGGGAGCTTACTATATATGTAAGATGGTTTCTAACTGAGACTCAAAAATTCTCAATATTTTTGACACATTTATGATTTATTTATATTTTAACATATAAATTCATATTTTATTAAGCGTAAAATGATTGAAAAATGTGTCACTAGATCAAAACTACCTTTTGTTATAGAAATTCAATTATTATCTGTAATATAAGAGAAAAATATTCGATTGTCTCATTTAGAATTTTTTTTGCTCTTACAGTAGTTAAAACGTAAATGAAACAACTAAAATACCTAAACGTTACAATGCATTTTAAGCAATTCAATTCATCTTAACCTTCCTACCCTGTTCAAATTTTACTCAATCTTGATTAAAAACCTTTCACACCAGAATTGTTATTTAAAACATTTTAATATATTTAATTGACTTATTGGTTTAAATCTACTATCTAACTTTGTTTATGAAAAAAGTTCTGGTTCGAATCGTATAAAACGAATTATAGTTATAGGTCGATTAGACCCATTCCGGGTAGGAAGGTTAAAACATATCTTTATTTGCTTTCAATTTTTTAAATGTTTCTCCGAGAGTTGAAATAAGTGAAACTGGAATTTAGAACTTTTATTATTGAACTAATAATTTTATTAATAACTTAATTTAATAATATGTTAAAATATAAATAAATAACTTTGATATTCCTAATATCGAATATATTATAATTAAACGATGAATGTTTCAATATGTATACTTCAAACACATTTAACACTAGAACTACCGTAAGATGCCTTTTTGATGGCTACCATATGATTATGCATAGATTCAAACCACAAATTTGATTATAAAATAAGTTTAAAAGGAATACAAAGAATAAAGATGTTAAATAATATAGTAGAACTATTTCAAACCAAAATTTTGGAATGAAATATTTTTATAAAACTTGACTCAGATTTCCGGTAGTACATATAAAACAATATTTATTGTATGGCCAGTACAACATAAAATTTACAGATGCTATCTTTATTACTGTATATTTTAAACAAATACTTTGATTTTCAGTCTTCTTTTTTCAACTTTCTTCTTTTTTTGCTCCGTTTAGGCCTATATTTTTTGTTCTTAGTTTCTAGAGGGTATGGATCTAGGTCACTAATTGGCGAACTTTATTTAACCGCACCCTACAATAAAATTTCTTAAATCATGGTACCAACTTTTTTCTATGACATATATTAATCGTTATTAAATCAAATATGACATTAATAAAGCATCGTGAACGTCAAAATAATCTGAAATCTTTTCCTCCTTAGAAATAAGAGAATCATTATTAATCCTTTGATTTCGGTCCAGGACTGGCAACTAAGCTATATATTTAATTTTACCAAAAGTTAGCACAAATTTCTAAGATACATTTTTCTCGAAAAAATAGTCTGATAGTCGTCTATGCAGGTGGATTTGTTTTAACACGTGGTACTGATCGTATAAAAAATACTCTAGAGGGATTTTATATTCTGAGCCGTAATAAAAGACTTAATAATTTTTCTCTTTATCATAAAATGATTGCAAAAAATCAATTTATTAGTAGGAAATATGTCAAAGCACAATTCACTGATATCAGTTAAATTATAATCAATATTCATAGGTGGATATGTCTCATCTCGAAGTATTTATTTAAATCACCTTTCTAGATTTTTAATTTTTATAGGGCTGAAGAATATTGGAATCGAAAGATCAGAGTTGCCAACCTCCGGCTTTTGTTAATTCATAAAAACGTACTTTTAACCAGAAAATTTATTTTATTAGAAGTGTCTAGTGTTAACTCAGACGGTCATTTGAAATTTACTTGATTTCGTTCACTCAGTAAATTTCTGGTTAGAGGTATAATTGTTTGATTTTTAAAAAGCCGGAGGTTGGCATGTCTGAAAGATGATTTTAGACCGGCCGACGAAGTGAATTTCGAAAATGCTATTAAAAAAATCAGCTTTATATTTAAGAGATTCAAATTATTCAAGAATTTTTTTACAGCTTCACTCATGTAATAAAACTTCTAATCAAGTGGTCACAAATTTTTATTCTTGCTTAAATATATGCCAACTGTATTATTATTAGTTCGTATATTTGATTATTTTTAAAAAAACGTATTTTTCTGTTTTGATCATTTGAATAACATATTAAAATGCCCGGTCATAGCTGGTCACACTGTAGCATGATATTGCTGAAACTCCCAATTTATTCACAGTGAAAATCGAAAATAAAACAGCGATCTGAAAAAAAGAAACAGTCTGCTAAGAACGCTAAGAGCAGTTAAGCTATAACTACGTGAGTTTGCAGGCAAACGTTTGAATTGGACCATTTTACTAATTTCTGAAAAAAACTTGCGTGATCATTTTCTTTAATTTTAAATCCTTTCGCTTTTTATTATAAATTATAATAATGCTAAAGTAACCAAAAGATTAAAATAACCTTTATGTTTTCTTTCCATACTTAAAATGTTACTATAGAAATACGAATTAGTTATATTTTCCCAAACTATCAACTTAAATATAGTTTTAGTACTAATTTCTTCATTTCCTTTCTGTTGGAATGAAGTTACAAATCAATGTACCATCGACGATTCAGTTATTTATTTATTCTTCGCGCCTTCGGTAACATTCGCAAATATAGGTCCAACATGCGGTCGTTTCTCCTAGATCAACAAGTCAATAATCTGGCTGTTCTCTGGGCATCTTTCTTCGTTCCTGGCACGTTTTTGCGGGAAGAGGCAACTAAGTCTAGTTCTAAAATGACAGCTAACGGCTGCCTGGAGATCGATGGTTCGGACGAAAAGAAAGAGTCGATCAATTGCAGCTCCAGAAAGAAATCGACCGGACTGAGTAATCCATAGAAAAGTATAGGAATCTTCAAAGAATAGGGATTTTTAGATGTAAGGGTTTATTTGGCAACTGTTAAAGATTGAATCAGTAAGATTGTTTTTATAGCTATTGATTACATGTTGAAGTAAGCATTTCATTTTCCGCATTTTTTAAACACTTGAAGGGCAATGGCATATTATTATAACAACTTCATTTTATTGAAAATTTGTACACTTGAAAGGGTTAAACAAATACCATGGAAATTAGTTTTAGTAATGTTCTAAAAAATCTAAAACATATCCAGTGTTGCCATAGTTGGCCGATTTTTTATTTCAGTATTAAAAATTCTAACCAATAAGTTTTAATAATTATTTTTACCTTATAAGATTATAGATATTGCTTTAATAAAATTAATTAAAATTGCTATAAAAATTTTTCTTATGTGAATTCAGTATTGCTACATAAAAAATCCGCCAGATGTGGGAACCTGGTACACGTGTTAAGTTTGCAAGAAACACATAAGTTAAATGACTTATTTAGGAAACGTTAATGATTCTGTAAGGCTACTTTATGGCCATTAATTCAATTCTAAAGTAATAAAACTCATATTATTTTCATGTGTTTTAACTGAATACTGTAGAAATTCGCCTTGAGAAATTCTATTAAAATATTCCATTCTATCTTCTAAAGCACATCTCAAAAATAGAAGTCACACTTTGTTTTCGAATATTTGGCAACAATTAAAAATTCATCTAGTAAGATTTTTTACAGTTATTAATGAAATGTTGAAATAAGCTGGAATATTCTGCATTTTTTAATTTGTTACCGTGAAAATTATTTTTTCATAAAATTTATTAGCAGATTAAAGAACGCATTAAGATTGGAGAACAAGTGTTTTGGTGTAAAGAACCAAAAGTGTTTTAATCGATTTAGAAATTTCGTAAAAAAATAATTTTAACAGTAACCAGTTAAAAACTACCGAAAAAGAAAAGCTTACTTCAACATAAACTTCAGTGTATTAACAACTAAATTTCGAATATTAGGTACTAGTTTAAACCTTAGTCAATAAAATTGTTTTACAGCTGTTGTTCACATGCTGATGTAAGATCAATTTCCTGGTAAATATAGCCCATCAGACTGTGCAAATCGTGGAATATATCCATACCATTTAAAAGATACTAGAATCTGGTAGCTTATTCCTAATTGCCTCTGCGAATCTTCTAAACCTTTTGTAGATGAAGAATCATAATTTCATGCATTCCAGTACTATCATTTCTTTAAAATTGTAACTGAAATCTGATGAAATTTCATTTTGATACAATTTCATATAAATTAAGCTTGTAAATAACTCATAAATTCCAATGCGTTAACACTTGAGATCTGAATATTTAGCAAGTGTTGCCAAATCTGGCGAAAATTTTTATTCAGAAATTTCGAATATGTTCTAGAAAATTTTAAACAATATTTTTCTTTACTTTATTGTTAGAATGTTTGTCATAATATATAGTAAAAAGAACTATTCAAACCTTCTTGTAAGAATAGAAGCCGTTACAAATTAAGTCGGTTAAATATATTGATTAGATATTGAAGTAAGAATTTCATTTTCTGATGTTTTTAATTGAATGCAATGGAAATGTATCTTTATAAAAATTCTAAAACGATTAAAACACATGTTAAGCTTGAAAACCTTTAATTTTGGATATTGTTTTTCTTTTGGCAAATCAGCAAGTTTTTTAATGCATGTATATAAAACTGCTTATATGTTAAAGTAAGCTTTTGATGTTTCTGTAGTATTTAAAAGAATAATGTGGAATTTCTTTTTTTCTGTAAATTCCAAAAAGACTAAAACATATTTTATCCTTAAAATTAACACTTAAACTTAGAATATTTGGTAGACATTACAGAACCAGACAGTAAGACAAACGAATAGATGTTAAAGTATGTTTTGAATTTTCTTAAAAATTAAAAGATTACCTTAACATGCAAATCAATAGCACATAAATTAACTTTCAGGGCTCCCAAATGGTCCGCGAACTGAACATCAGTATTTTTTAACAGAAAATTTCATAATACGTTTGAGCTAGAATCAACTTCCAAACGTGGTTTCTTGACAATTTGTAAGAAATATCTAAAAAGAAAATTTTTCTAAAAAAATTCTGATGTTCAGTTCGCGGACCATTTGGGAGCCCTGAACTTTGATACCAATATGGATGATGTAGTAACATATTGTTGAAATTTGTTGCCTTATATTATATGCAAATTCTATAGGTGAAGGAAAATTTGCCACTGTAAGGATTGATTAATGCTTATAATACCTTTTCAGTTGGTACCGTTCTTCAAAGAAATATCACTAGCGATTAAGATCATTTGAGTTTCACTTGCTATTTTACTTTTTTTTTTTTAAGTGAACACGTAATTTTAAACAAAAATAAAAAATATATGTTTCTACAACAAAAAAAGCTAAGAAATAACAACTTCCCCTGCCTAGAAAAATAAAGTGGCCACAATAGGCAAATGGGACAAATCCCATTCATTTAGGATGTGTATTTAATCAAAACAAGCTAAAAAGCTTACACACACTTTAAGAATAAGTATTTTGTTTTGAATTTTTTTTAATTATTAAATGTATAAAAGATAAAGTAAAGAGTAATGAATAATGAGTAACGGTAAGACAAATTAAGGAATACAAATTACTCCCAGCAGACACGCAGATTGTAAATCTCGACAGTAAATCTTTTTCTGAAAAAGTTATTGCCACGACCTGACATTTCCTAAAAAAAAAACAACTTTAAATATTATTTTGTTATCAACAATAAACAAAAAAATCTATTACAGGGAAACTGGCAATTTGGCCACTTTGTCCTATCTATTTGTGGCCATTATGTCCTGAATTATGCCATTATAAGGACTGTGACCTAGCATATAATCTAAGTGACTTAGCGTTTTCAAACAAAAATAATTGAAATGGTTATTTCACAATAATCAAACAGAATAAGAAAAAATAATTACAACACTGCATATTAATTCGCTATAATCAAAATACTGTACCTCTTTCTTAAAATCAGAAATGCAAAAAAGCAATAAAATGAGTTCAGAACTAGAAATATGTAGCTTTCCACTTCAAAGTTGCAAACAATATTATGCCATTATAAGGACTGTGACCTAGCATATAATCTAAGTGACTTAGCGTTTTCAAACAAAAATAATTGAAATGGTTTTTCATTGGTTAGAATACTACCAGAATCTGTTCGGATTGTTCCGTCCTGATCTTGCGTGGCGGGGCACTATATAGAGGAAAAACTCAAATAGCCGCTTTTCCCTCACTTGTTAATTTATCCATCTTCTCCTAGGTATATATATAGAGAGAGAGAAATTAAATATTGATCCCAGAGTAATAAGATTTTATTCTAATTAAAATTTGTACTATCTAAACAAAACTCAAAAATTTGAATTACTTTTTTCTCCATTTGTAATGTTTCTAAAAACACATAAATTATTCTGTGAATCCTTTTTGGCTTTCATGTTAATATAAATCAAAATTTTCCAAAATATTTCTTTTTTTCTAAATTTCTTTAAAATAATTTTTCATTTCATAGAATTATTTGCTAAGAAAAGGTTGACTTGGGTTTTAAAAGCAGCCGTTATCTTCAGCAAATTAGTACAATTAGCTCCCATATCTGACATCCTTTAACGAGTGAATAGGAGTTATTTGTATTTTCTTAATTAAAAGGAATTTTTTTTAATGATAAAAATCAAATTTCCCCATCTACTAATTTTTCAACCGTAGATTCTTTACTATAGTTAACAGAAAACGCAAAAGCAGTAAAACTTTTAGTGTATGCTCTTAAAAACCATGTTGCAACTCTGCAGTCAAACAAGAATATAACTTCCTCATTTGCCAGATGCAACCTTTCTCAAAACAATTTTCACTTTCTATTCTTAGAGAATTATTTTTTGGAAAATAAGCCGTTGTTACACAATAAAAAATAAATATCTTGCCTGTACAGCTTCTGCATTTTTACAAAAATAGATTTCCGATAAAAGTTATTTATCGAATGAGTCAGAAAGTATGTGAATATGGATTTTAGAATGTGCTTAACAAATAATAGAGCTAAAAGTCTAGTTAGACTGTCATCATCACTTCGGATGTTATAAATTATATTTTCTTTGTTTTTCAGACTGTGAAAGAAAAATCCATATTTATCCTAGTATATTGAAAAAAAAAATGAAGTACTCAAAAATGTGTAAATAATGTACTCACGTGGAATTGAGTATATTTGCATCAAAAATTAAAATATGCTTTCTCAATTTTGATACATCACATGTAATCAAACCCAAACAATACGACAATTTTGAACCCTGTACTGGTTTATTTCATTTATGGCGGCATAAAAGTTGTTTGTAAATGTAAATATTAAATTATACGCATTATTTAAAATAGCTTAAAACACTTGCAAATTACACACTTTTGACTGCTTATTTTTTCAGAGTTCAGCTTCCTTATGTTTATTTACAGTATCACTCCAAACGTTACTTCCTCAAAAAAAAAAAAAAAAAAAAAAAAAAAAAAAAAGACGCACGATAAGAAATTTTTTGTTCTAACCTGTTAAGTTTTCATCTATTAAAAATGTCTTGAGAAGTAATATTAGTAAATTATAATTCAATTAAACTTTTCAGTTGAATTATTTGATATGAAAAATGCACTTCAATCAAAAGCTCTTTTCTTGCATCTTAAATCTGACTAATATTTTAATATGCTTTTAAAAAATTCTTTTTCTAACAAAAAAGAGAAATGGGGAAAACTATTTCTTTCTGTGGCGAAAGAAAAATTCTAACTATATTTTAAATTTACATACGCAGATTTATATATTTCCAGATCACAAAACTCTAAATAGAGATTGTTTGCTCCCCTTTCCTTTAAAGCATTTTTAGAATAACGTTGATGTCGGCCAGAAAAATAAAGACAACCCCTTTACATTTATATCTAAAACCTAAATTCTCCCTGATAAAAAAAATCGCCAGTAAATTATATATTCTTTTATTTTATGTTTAAAAAAGATCCATTTACATAATGATATTGGAGTAAACCCTGAAGATTTAAACGCAAACACATAATTTTGACATATTTGGCTTAATGAGTGAGCTAAACACAAATGAATTTAATTGTTTATTATTAGAAATATGAAAGTTTAAAGAAGTCCGGAACTAGTAATGCAAAACTCGATAGTAATAGTCATATATATCTTAAACAGATTACAATGCAAGTAGTTTTCAAAGTGTAACTCAAGAAATACTTGACAGAAAGATGTGCATTTTTGGATACGCATTTTTAAAGCTTCTAAATATCGATTTGTGTAAAAAATTTTATACCGTACATATTTTTTTCGGAAATGAATTTCGCTACTACATAGGATTTGTAATTAATTAAAAAAATATAAATAATATTCTTTATTATTTTTAAACAGACATCTATTTTTAGATATTTAAAATAAGGAAATCTAAAAGTACAGCTGCTTCCCTCAAGTAGCTCTTGAGTTCCAACTTTGCAATCTGTTTTGCAATGATAAAATAATAATAATAATAATAATAATAATAATAATAATAATAATAATAATAATAATAATAATAATAATAATAATAATTGGTCAAGTGCGAGTATTACTCGTGCTTAGAGTGTTCCATAATAAATATATTAATTTGTAACTGTAATATTACAAACAATCGTTTTAAAAGAATAATAAGACTTTGCAAAAAGCTATAATAGAACGTAGAGTTAGGTATAGCTATATATACTATAAAAATAAAGCTGAATGTATCATGTTCAGACGAATACAAAACCCAAATTGTATTGAATATTGCTATACTGTATATATACAGGGTGGATGTAAACTCTTGGGAAAAACTTTACGGGGTGATAGTACACATCAAGACAAACAACATTGAATAGGAAACTAAGGGTCCCAAACGCCATCCGAAGGAGATAGGCGCCATTAAAGTTTTGGGTCCAAAATTTCAAATAAACATAAAAAACTGGAAAACTCGTCGATTGATTTGCGGTTTTCACTAAAATTATTCTTTATGTAAGTGTTTTCTTGAAAATAAATTATAAAAATAAATTTTAAAAAATGCCGATAGAGGGCGCTTTAGACTTTGGAGTAACAAACAATTGTTTTTGCCGTTACTTTTTGCATCTCATTAAATGTTTTCGGAAGCTTAGACTTAAACTTAAATTTTGAGCTCAAAATCTGAATAGTTGGGAGTGGTTAAGTAGTGCAAACTGAACTGTGATTAGAGGTTCAAATTTCAAATGATTATAAAAACCGGAAAAATTGGTCGATTTGCGGTTTTCACTCAAACTATTCTTTATGTCAGTATTTTCTTAAAAATAAATTTAAAAAATAAATTTCAAAAAATTTCGTTACAGGGCGCTTTAAACTTAAGAGTAACCAATAGCTATTTTTAACCGTCATTTAAATAAATGCTCGCAAAAGATTAAACTTAAATTTTGAGCTCAAACTCTGAATTGTTGGGAGGATGTTAAGAGGCGCAAATTGAACTGTGTTTAGGAGTTGAAATTTAACAGTCCTCCCCCTCGAACACAGTTCAATTTTGCGCTACCTAATTACTCACAACTATTCAGATTTTGAGCTCAAAATTTAAGTCTAAGCTTTTGCAAGTATTTGATAAGATTAAAAAAATAACGGTTAAAAATCGTTGTGAGTTACTCCAAAGTCTAAGGCACCCTCTATCGGTATTTTTTGAAATTTATCTTTAAAATTTATTTGTAAGAAGATACTGATTTAAAGAATAGTTTTAGCGAAAACCGCAAACGAATCCACCATTTTTTTTCCCGTTTTTTATAATCATTTGAAATTTGAACCTCTGAACACGTTTCAGTTTGCTCTACTTAACCACTCCCAACTATCCAGATTTTGAGCTCAAAGTTTAAGTCTAAGCTTCCGAAAACTTTTAATGAAATGCAAAAAATAACTGCAAAAAATAGTTGTTCGTTACTCCAAAGTCTAAAACCCCCTCTATCGGCATTTTTTGAAATCATCTTTATAATTTATTGTTAAATACTGACATAAAGAATAGTTTTAGTTAAAACCGCAAATCAATCGACAATTTTTTCCATTTTTTATGTTTATTTGAAATTTTGGACCCGAAATTTTTATGGTGCCTATCTCCTTCGGAAAACGTTTGACACGCTTAATTTCCAATTTAATGTTGTTTGTCTTGATGTGTACTATCACCTCTTAAAGTTTTGCCCAAGAGTTTAGATACACCCTGTATATATTTAATCTTATTCAGATCAGTATATGATGACTAAAAAATGAATGAATAACCCCACACTGCACAAAGATGTTGATGAATACATCGTCAATAATTGTGTATTCTCAGGTAATAGATTCTTGATTGAATGGACTTAGACCAACAGTTAAAATGTAATCGGACTTTTCAGTTATATCGTTTCTAAAGTTAACATTGAAATCACCAAGAATAATTAATTTTTGACAATTCTTTTCTTAACCAGTGCTTTTAAATATGACATTATTTGTACATTCATTGGCGATTTACTTATTAAGCAGCTTGTTGTATAAAATTCTATGAAATTCAGTTGAGTAATACATTTCTTCATTTATCTAAAGCAAAGATATTGTCTATATTTTAAACTCTGCATTATGCTATGCGCGCTGCGAAAATTGCAGAAATGCAACGCTGCCATGATCCAGATAATTTTTCAATTAACTTTTAAAGACATGGCTAGCGTAATGAGAGGGCCACCAAATCAAACTAGTCGTGAATCCCAAAGTAACTACCTCATTAATTTTATTTAAATTAGTTTAATTTTAATAATTTGACGTTTATTACTTTTATATTACTACTGCATTGTATTACACAAATATATCTTTAAATGATTATCTAGACATTAAAAGCAGGCGGTGCATAGCGTACTATGCTTGTTTCCTTATGCATGCCCAAATCTTCATCTTTAAAGGTTAATATCTCGGCTAATTACCGATTTTTTAAATTCAAAATAATTGTCAACAATCCTCTCATACTCACGCGATATGAAAGATCTTCGTGAGATTTCGGAAAGGAAAATATGTGTGTAACGGAAAAATCGACTATTTTCTCAAAAATCATGTGATTTTTTAATTCAAAATCAATTTTATTCATTAATTTCAAATATTGCGGAAATTATTAAAAGGGCTACAGAGAAGTGGCACCTGTTGATTGATTTACTCCAAAAATAATGAACACCATGTAAGGCACTTACTGAATCTAAAGTTTTATTAAATTCCATTCATTAGTTCTTGAGAAAGAGCGCTCACAAAATTTGTGTCACATACAGACACAATGTCACAGACTAACAGACTCATAAACAGACATTTTGAAAACACATGTTTTTGGGGATCTCTGTCCCCTGAAACGTCTAAAACGTCGAAAACGGGAATTCGAAAATTTTCATAAATCCAATACCTCCTTCTTGTACAGACATAATAAAGTAAATAGGAAGATAAAAAACAGTTTTAATTCACAAAAATTTATTTATTAATTACATAAATTTATTTTAAAATGTTTATATAAATGGCCTTCAATATAACCGAAAATATCCTGAGATGAAGTCACCAACACAGATGCAGTAATTTGTTTACATTTTCTAGCTAACTGACGAAAATAAAATTTAATTATTTTTAACTAGGTCGCTAGTGAATGAGAATAAAGCAACGAAATCAATTTGGTGTTAAATATAGATAAAAATTTTCTGGGATTGAATATAAAAAGGAAAACATTTTTATTTATGCTTAAAAAGTTATTGTTAAACAGCGCAAACGTATTTTTATTGTATAAAATTAATTAAAATGTTTTCGGAATACCGTAATTAGTAATTTCTACTACATTTCAATTAACAAAGTTAATTAGTATCATGACGATTGTATTGAAATTATATTTAGCAGTACATGGATATTTGCTGTTCAAGTATATAATAACAAAATTTTCTAGAAAACACATTTCTAGTATTATCAGGAAGTTATCTGCTTGACCATATATTAATATACTCAATAATATCTGTATGGAATTATTGATCTAAGTAAATTAATGTTTACATTAATTTATTTAGAATATATTATTATTATTATTATTATTATTATTATTATAAATTAAAATGCAATATTAGAGAGAAGTAAACTGATAAACTGTAAACTTATTATCACTTACGGTAATGAAATAAAAATTTTAGCTTTTATTTATGAAATATGGTAGGTGTCTTTTATTTATTTTATAATGAAATAACTAAATTAAGAAACAAAATATAGCTATTAATCAAATTCTTCCTCTTTAAATAAAAACCAGATATAATGAGTGAAATTACTATATTTCGTATTCAAAAATCATCCAGTATCCATGATTTGTAAACTAGTCTTATTTAATATGTAATTTAATAAAGAAAAAATATTACAATTCGCAAATAGCGGAAGATTTTACGCTATTCCAAACCTTTAACTTTTTAAATAAAACCATTTCAAATAGTAACTTTTGCTCCATTAAATCTCAAATTTCTGCCTTTGAATAAAGAAAACATTGATCCTTAAAAATCGTAAGGTTTGGCAATTATCCTTGATTAAACATCAAAAGTTATGAACCGCTTCCCTTATTTGCCTGTACGTCATACGGGCAACATGTTATTGCCAATGGTGATTTCCACTACTGCGTACGGACATTCATATTCCAGTCATGATTTATTATTATCGCCATTAAATTTATATTATAAGTTTTGCATTATTTAATACAAACATTTTTCTGATTCAATTAGGGAAAAAAATTCTGTTTTAAAAAAAACACTGACAGAGGATTAAAAATCCTGTAACAGACATGAAAAAAATGGGCATTATTTGAAAGGTTTTTTAAAAAATATATTGATCACTTAAGTGATTAAAATGCTTTTACAGTACTTTCCTCTAAAAATATTAAAAATTTAATTTTTGTTTTAAAAATACTTATTTTAATAAACAGTCCCAATACTTGATAAAGAAGAAAGTTATGCAAAATATTGTAAAATTGAGTTTTACCTCAATATATGGAGAGGAAAAAAATCCTTTTTTTTCTCTGTTTTTATATCTTTCGTGATCATTAGCGTCGGAGAAAAAATCAAAATCGGTAAAAAGGATAAAATCAATTTTTCATAAAATATTTTATCACAATCATAATAAAATAACGTTATGTATTTTGCATCAAACTAGATACGAAGTTTCGAAAACTATATTTTATGAAATATGTGACATTTTATTAAGAACAGATTTGTAAATTTTGTTAGAACGTTTCATAATCGTTTTATACAGGCAGGAAGATTGTTTTATAAATTATGTAACATTTTAGCTAAATAAGGATCTATAATTTATGGGGATACCTTTTAAAAACTATTTATGGCAAGGTATACATTATATAAAAACGTGGTATGTTTGATTTTGAATAAAGGGAAGGAATTTAAATAAAATTTTCTTCCTTCGTCACTTTCTTTTTATAAAATAACATAACAAAAGAAATGACATTTAATCTACATTAGATTGAAGGCAATCAGTTTAGAATATAATTTTTATTTCGAAATATGGAAATTCATGATGCACGTGTTTAATCGTGGATAACAAATTTTATTTTCTATAAATATGCCTATAGGGGCTGTGCGTTATTATTTTAGGGGGAAAGTAGGTCTGTCACATGATATCGTAAGCTAACTCAAGGGGGGGGGGGGGTTGTCTTTGGATGGTTGATATCATTTTTGAAACAACCAAATTTTTTGCTTTTTATTTCTAACTTGTTCTTTACACCGAAATAGTATGTTACACTTTTTTAGTCTGTTATCTATTTTTTTAATTTACAAAGTTACCATTAAAATCACTAAATCATTGTAAAATTAATTAATTTCAATTTATGGAATGCCGCAACGCTTTACATTCCTATTTTTCCTCGTATATGTATGCATAATCGCTGGTTGAGAAACCGTATACGAAGTATATTTGAAATAATACTTGTGCTTGCTAGTAAATAAAAGTGAAAGAGAACGAATTTTGTCCTTGAGTTTTATTAATTAGAAATTCTATCTTCCCCACCTCCCTCCATTGCGGGGGAAATGCAAGAAAACATTGCTACTGTCATTTTTTCATAATTTCAGTTTTAGTAGATCCAGAAGTAAAGTGATGGGGAGGGACATATTTTATAGTACCTTTCCGACTATATCTTTAAAAATATTATGCCTAAAATTAAAACAAATATGTTTTTTAGTTCGGCATTACGAGAGATTTCAAACGTTAATAATAGTTTAAAGATTCAAGTAACTTAATTAACTCCGTTAATTTTTTCCTAAAAATATTTGTGAATTGCTAATAATCTATAAATATTAGGCTAATAGCCATTTTAACACTGGCAAGTTATATCTTTTCACATTCCATTGATTTCTCTAAAATCGGTTATGACAGACGGAATTGCCGAATGATCTAATAGTGGTTTCGTTTTTAGTTTTTATGTATGTATCATTAATGAAGTGTCGCACATTGATATTTTTAAAGTACGTGTAGTATACACTGGTGTCCAAAAGTTAAGCATAATTGGTAATTAAGTAATTATTTTTAAGTAATGAAAGAAATATGAATCGGAATGTGCCGAAACTCCAGGTGTGTATACAAAATAGTACGCGTCACATATTTTCGCGAAGAGTTTTCCCCGAAATCGAACAGGGGACAGTCAACAAATTGAAAAAGAACGAAGATCTTTTGGATAACCCTGTCAAAACTAATGTAGCAAAAGCGTTCAAACTGCACATTATGATTAATTGGCTTATTGTAATATACTGTGTTAATTTTTACAAGGATAGCATGTATACTCGTAGAGAGATTAAGGTTTTTATAAAAACAGTCTTAAGTTTTTTGCTTATAATTTGCAGAGTTCTTAATATAAAATAATGTTCTTTTTTGAAAAAATAACAAACATCATTGTACACAATACCCTGTCATCAGAATTAAAAAATAATAAAAATTGTATGACAAATGAGCAGGTTTACAAAATAATTTTTTACTGTGCATGCGTGAACGCTATTAAAATTTCATTTGCATATTATGTTAGTTAAATGTATATAGCAACTTTTGTGAAAGTCTCAAAAACATAGCTTAAAAATTCTGAAAATTATCGTTGATAGAATGAGATCAAAATCCTTCATTCCTTAAATGAAGCAAAAAGATGAGGGGCTGTATCCATATTCCATTGTTTAGTGCCTACACAATATTGCACGTACAACTATATTTAGGTAAAACCCCTGATTTTTTTGCTTCCTTTAGGAATAACGGATTTTGAGTTGATTCTATAGGTGACCATTTTCAGAATGTTCAAGCTATGTTTTTGAAACTTTTACAGAAGTTGCTCTATACATTTAGCTAACACAATATGTAAATGACATTTTGATATCGTTGACGCATGCGCAATGAAAAATTATTTAATAAACATACTCATTTTTCATACAATTTTTATTATTTTTAAATTCTGATGACAGGGTATTGTGTACAATGATGTTTGTCATATTTTCAGAAAAGAACAATATTTTATAATAAGAACTCTGCAAATTATAAGCAAAAAACTTGGAAAAATTTAGGACTGTTTTTATAAAAATCTTAATTTCTCTACGAGAGTACATGCTATCCTTATAAAAATAAACACAGTACATTACAATAAGCCAATTAATCATAATGTGCAGTTTGAACACTTTTGCTATATTAGTTTTGACAGGGTTATCCAAAATATTTTCGTTCTTTTTTAATTTGTTGACGGTCCCATGTTTGATTTCGGGGAAAACTCTTCGTGAAAATATATGACGCGTACTATTTTGTTTACACACCTGGAGTTTCACCACATTTCGATTTATATTTCTTTCATTACTTAAAAATAATTACTTAATTACCAATTATGCTTAACTTTTGGACACCAGTGTATATACATATACCGTAATTTCGGGTGTATAATCCGCGAATCAAACAGTTCTTTTTGGACCCAGAAATCTTATTTAGTGATTGAACACAAATATTTACGGCGATCTAAGTAGTAACATTCATTTTTTTAAAAATTCTGGGTCGAAAAAGAATTGTTTGATCCGCGGCTTATACACCCGAAATTACGGTACATAGATATACAGCCACAAAAAATGTTCCATTATAACGCTTATAAAGAAATTGATGTACAAGTAACTTTGGCGCAAACAACTTTATGCTGAGCCTTGAGAGTCGTAGTTTTTACTTTTCGTTTTTTGTTTTTTACCTATTATACATATATGTTACTGTTATCTTCATGGTTAACAAAATTCATTATACATTTTACAACTAATTCTTGGAAATTTTATTTATTTATTGCTCGGCAATGTTCATCCCATTAAAAATTATTTGTTGCAATATAAGCACATGATAACGAACTGAATCATGAAAATTATCCTCTTTGTATTAAACTCTTCCGAAATGTGACCTTTAAGTTTTTTTTTTTTTTTTTAGGAACATTTCCAGTTTTTTCCTTTATAACGTTTTTTGCCCCAGCAGTTGCTGAAGAAGCTCTTTAGATTAAATGCTGAACTCGTGTATTTTAAAGTTTCTTTATTTCCTTCCAAGCATATTTTCCATACAGCGTAAAAAATATATGAAACATACGCTTTCGATATCACTGAAAATACTAGCATAAATTATGGTTTTCTAAAGAATTTTTTCTGGTAACTATCCATATATTTTTGCTTAACATATAATTGGCTTCTTCCTTAACCCTTTCCGGCACGGGCAAAATCTGTAATAAAATGAGAAATTTTCGACTGGCACCGGAATTCACAAACGAATTTCTTATATACTTTGAAATCCTTAATTTAAGCTATATTGTAAAAGCAAAATTTTAGTAAAATATTACTGGTGCCGTTTGCAAGTTTGGAATTAAAATTAGGTATCCCAGACCGGGCACAGTGTGCCGGAAAGGGTTAAAAACATCATTATACAGTAATAAGTTCTTTTAAACTTATTTAGTGATTTTAGAAAAAAAAATTGAAAGTTTTATTGCCCGATATTGTGACGTTGAAATTCCTCTGCATATATATGTGACATTTTGATATAGGAGCCAGTAATATTATTTGCAGGTTTCCCCATGTTATGTCACAGGAGTCGAGGCGAGATAAAAAATTAAGTAAAATAATAAAGGTAGAAACTTCATTAAATTCCACAATTGCTGCTCCAAAAGATTTATTTAAATGCAATCATATGCAGAGGGAAAATGCGCTTTTCTTCCGAAGCAATATTCCATAAAAAGCATTCGTCTAGCTTTTAAATCATTCAAACCCGAAAACATCGAACAAAATATTCCATCCATCTCTGGGCCTCTTCACACAAGTCAATAATAAAAAGCTTCTAGAACTTTCTCTAATCGCTAACCATGATTTTCACATGTAAACAGAATTCATGTCCATCGTCGAGATTAATTTCATTCAGACGATAATTTTTAATTAAAAAATTATTATTTAACTAATTTATAATCGAACACTGAATTTGATATCCTGCAGACGATATTTTGAAACAAAAAAAGAAAAGAAATGTATTTATTGATACGCACAAATATCAAACGTTGAAGGGAGGAGGAAATAAATAAATAAATAAAAATAATGATATTTTTTGAAAGGTATAGTTTTGGAATAACTTTAATAAGACTTTCTTAAAAAGGGTTGATATAAACAGGAAAAAAATGAGTTTTATTTGGAGGATTAAGAAATAATGTTTAATTAAGAATATTTTCAATTTAAAGCCAGCTTTTTAAATTTACGCAGATTGGAATAAATGTATTTTAAGGCAAATTAAGAATTTATATCGTTTCCATAAAGATTAATAGATTAGATCTAGAAACAAGATTTTAATTTAATAAGTTGAACTAAGTACGGAATATTGTTAAAAGGAAATTAATATAGTATAAAAAATAATTTTGGCGAAAAAAAAATTATTTGTAATAATTATCCCCTCCTTCCCAAAACTTTGTATGAAATTGGTAGTTAAATAAAACTACAAGTTCAGACAACAGAAATTTAATAACTTAGAAAAGATAAATTTTGGAATAAAACTGTCAAATCCAGGAAGCTAAGAGATGGGAGAAAAAGAAAATTAATGCAATATAAAAAATAATAGCGATTAAAAAAATGAATTTCTTGATACGCACAAATATCAAACATTGAAGGGGAAAAATAAATAAATAAAAATAATGATATTTTTTTTAAGTTATGGTTTTGGTATAACTTTAATAAGACTTTCTTATAAAGGGTTGATAAAAACAGGGAAAAAAATGAGTTTTATTTGGAATATTAAGAAATAAAGTTTAATTAAGAATATTTTTAATTTATAGAAAGCTTTTTAAATTTACGCATATTGGAATAAAGGCGAATTAAGAAATAAAATCGTTTCTATAAACAGGGGTGCAAAAATCTAGGCGCCAGCTAGCAGTCTCTCACCACTAAAATTTAAAAGTTTTCTTCGCTTAAAATTTAATAGCATTCTTACAAGAGTTTTATACAAAATATAATACGAAAATTAACGAAATAATTTTAGTGGTGAGAGTCTGCCTGCTGGCGCCTAGATTTTTGCACCCCTGTCTATAAAGATGAATAGATTAGATCTAGAAACAACATTTTAATTTAATAAGTTGAGCTAAGTACGGAATATAATGTTAAAAGGAAATTAAATATAAAGGTTAATCTTGGCAAAAAAAAATTACATTTGTAATATATATATATATATGTATATAATACATTAACAATCATGAAAAAAGCCGTGTAATGTTTAAATATTTTGTACAATTTGTTTAAAAAAATTACGTTAAATTAACGTAAGCAAATATTCCAAGAAAGTTGTAAATTATGTTCTTAGGTTTTTTTTTTCTTTTTATAAATATCATAATATTTTACAATCTTATCAATATTTAAAATTAAATCATCGGTTTTGGTTCAAACATTACAGATAATGAAATAGAAAATAGATTTAACTAAAAATTTTGTATCATTGGTGTGATAATTATCAGTCAAACTATTAATACTAAAACCGCAGGAACGGTGCGTCGAAACCAGTCGTCAAGTTATATAGATGCTTAATTTGCACTTTCAGTCATTAATAAAGGTGTAGCGATAATGTTCAGAAAAAGAAATCAACGTTTTTGTTCTAGGTTTCGAATGGCATTTTTGAGCGCTGATGACTACCAAGATATACCAAACTGAGTTTACTGGAAATTTCACGTGCCTTAAAATTTAGCACCAGTAACTGAAAGGAACTTTACTACTCAGAAATAACGGTACTCAAATCCAACGATACATACTAACCAGGACTCGTGTGAATGCACCCATCATATATATATATATATGGCTCGTGTGAATACACCCTTAATATATATATATAAGAGATTAATTAACACCACTAGTTATTAATAGTGATGTACTGACAATGCTCACAATGAACTTCAACGCTCAGAGTATTCCGTGCAAATATTTGTATTGTTAAGTATATTGTTGAAAAAAAATCATTGTTAAAAGAATAATAATGCTTTGTAAAAAATGCAGAGTGTAGGATTTAGCTGTAAATTAAAAAAGTATGAATGGTTATATGTCATTTTATACAAAATGAGAAAAATATTAAAAGTCAAAAGTCGTGGGTCCATGGTAACCGATTTTAGTAAAATTTGATGCACAGATTCAGATCATATTTTATTAGAGCTGAACAAAATATCTTGAAATAAAATAAAAATATTTTAATCTAAGCTAATAATTAATATTTTTTTAAGCTAACTATAAAATTAAGAATTCAAAAATGTAATTAAACCTGGATTTTATGTCAAATTTAATGTAAGTTTTGATACTTAATGCATAATAATAGATTTAATAAAAAATTCTGAAACCTATTATTATGCATTTACTTATAAATAAATATGATCTACATATATGCTGAATTTTATTAAAATCTGTGACGTTTCAGCTACAGCTGATTTGCTCATTGTGTATGGAATCAACCGTTCAAGAAGATGTGAAGCCTAAATAATATGAAATATTAGTGTCGTGTATATCTCTCTTTTATAACTTTATCCTAATATGTTCGTAATGATCTTAGTTCGGCACTGACAATAAAAGTAGTGCATATTTAAACTTCATTTGGTATTTTATAAAATTAAATTCCGTGTTGTAAACTTTTCGTTTTACAGTCTAGCTAAAGCAAAACCATTGTTCAAAGTTTTAATTTGACATTGTGTTAGGCGCGCTTCGAAAGGAGGTCACAAAGTTGCAACGCCATCTTGCTCCGTGTCGCGTTTTTCAAAATAATTTTTAATGAACTTTTAAACATCTTGACGTTTATTGCTTTTGTTCCACTACTGTGTAATGTATAACACATGCCGTTTCTGTCATTATGTATGATCTTCAGTGACTTTAAGGCAATGGTTCCCAATATTTTATTGACCGTGTCCCAGAAAAATATGTGTAAAATCGCTATGCTCTCCTCCCACACTCACTTTGTAAATTATATTTCTTATTATTAAAATTCTATTGACACAGTGGAAGCGAAATGGAGCCTTGACAACAGTTATTCATTTTATATAGTAATTATAACTTATTAAAGAGGGAAATCTTCTGTCAGAAATGTGATTTTAACATAATTCTATAAAAATAATGAAGCTATACATCTTGGTATTTTTCCCGAAAAGAGTTTTGTTATTGATTTAAGACTTAGAGAGCCGTAACTATAAACTTGGAGGTCCCGGGCAAAACTTTATACCGGGCAAATTAAAACTTTGTCCCTGGCGCAGTTTTTTTTTCTTATTTTCGAACGCCGCTGTTTAAACATACACAGTATGATAAGCCCAAAAATGACTAAAGAACGTAGAATTGGGCAACCGTATTTGTCAGGCACCTGGCGGCGACGCAATTTTTGCCGATCCGCAGTGCCGATCCCACTGAAGCTAGCATAGGACAGAAAATACGGACTTCTGATTGGTTGAATGCTTTAAAAAGTGTTTTGTTTAGGTTCATTTTTGAGTTTATGTAACTTAATCATACGTTTCTGTATAAAAACCTTTTGAAAGATGGATTTTGATACTTTTTTTTCGATTTTATGTGTTTATTAATAGATAAGAAGAAAGATTTTCTAGAATTATTTAGATGCTTTTTATAATATTCAACTCTCCAGAAGTCCATATTTTCTTCCTTATACTAGTTTTGGTGGGAGCGGCAAACATGCTGGTACGACATGACAGATGCTACTTTTGCAAGAGCTTGCTAGAGCTACAGCTACTATTTGCATGCGAAGCTTATGGAGTATATCGACGGACACGCAAAAACATTTACCCTAGCATTTTTTTATTACTAACTTTTTGCTAAGTGCGGGGCATTTTATAGAAAGTTAAACTAGAAACAAAAATCAATAGTTTTTTTAACCATCAGTTTGGGGCCCCTCAGGCTTGGATGCCCTGGGGCAGTGCCCCGGCTGCCCCTGTGGTAGTTACGGCCCTGAAAACTTATTTCATTGCTAAATTAAATCATTATGCATCATTATTGTGATCGCAAGCTTTCGTGAAGAGCGAGTTACATTTAGCATTTTACAAACAGAAATTCATCTTTGAATTTTTCAGATGTTGGTGGAAAAACCTTGGATAGGAAATTCCATTTCTATGTTTAACATAAGATGCATTTCAAGATTCTCATCTTTATCAATTTTAAATAGCCATTATTCCCATCACAACACAATTTCTCTATTTCTTCTTGCCCACAATCTTTATTTATTTATTTATTTATTTTTTTTTTTTTTGCATGTATTACTTGATTTTAAAATGTAAAATGTATATGTCATGACGGCATTTATTTACTGATTAGGATTCCTGTATTAGAGCAATAGATATTAACAGCCTAACCATTGCCTTTTCTAATGCTATTCAAGATTCATAAATTTTTAAAAAGTTGGTAATATCTCTTTTGGATATACTTTTCAGTTAAATATGTTGAAGAAAATCAAGATTTATACATATTTTTATATAATTTCAAGTGTAAAAGATTCTTCGTGTGAACATGCCACATGCCGAAAAGGATTAAGAAAGTTAATTCAATAAATACTTTAAAATGTAAGAAAAAATTGTAAAAATAATTTTTAATTCTAAAAAAAAATTGTAAAAAAAAATTCAGCAAAAATTGTAAAAAACATTTTTTTAAATTTTATTTGTAATCGATTTATTTTTAGTCTGCAACAATCTTTTCCCTTTAAAACAAATCGGAATTTGCACATGAGACGTAGCAAAAAAAGTGCCTTGGAACTGTAATGAAGTTATAAAAATTTACAATCCTTCGGATATAATACAGTATCCAAAATCTTTTGTGTGTCCCTGTAAATACTAAATGCTTTCCTATTATACAGGAATTATCTTGTAGTAAACCTCAGCAACATATATCAATTTCATAAAACGTGAAATAGTTTAGTATAATTTAAACGTACCCCAAACAGTGTTTCTCCCTAAACATTATGTAACTGAATACTTTTGTATGGCCCTGTATATTAATAAAAAATATACAGGGCCACAAAATATTCACCACAGAATGTACAGAATGTATATTATAGTATATATTTCATAGATTCATATGAATTGTATTATGTCCGGAAGAGTGTAAATCATTAAAATGCATTTTAAACTATTTTTTCCCATTGACCGTAATGTAACGGGATAATTTGTATTGTTCCTGTAATTAAACTATGCATCCGATTTTTATAAAATTTGAAATGACTCGACGAAATTATGTAATAATATTAAATAAATGATATTTTAAATTTCAAACGATTCAGTTGGCTAGTTTTTGCGTTGTTATTATGCGGACTGACGGGCGGATTGAACGACGATTAGAGGTGCTACGCATCAATATAATTACGAACGCACCTGAAAATGCATAGCAAATGATTAAGTGACAAATTTGGAATTTCTCCCATAAAATGTCCTCAGTGGGATGTACGCCCCACTATAGGAACCACTGCTTTAATGTTTCATATCTCAGCTTATTTCCGAACGGATTTTTTTTTGTTTTGTTTAATCATTATGAAGAATGCCTTAATCTTCTACCATAGATGCCCTTAGCGTTCCTTCGCTGAATGCCCGCAAATCGAAATTTGTGTTTAAGGGGAAAAATACGCGTTTTTCAAAAACTATGTGACCTAGGGTAATCTCTATAGCTTTTCTTCAAGGTTTAAATTAATGTCTACTAGCTCTATTTTTTTTTTATATTTTTACTTTCAATAGATGTGGAAATAGATGTAAGGGAATTATATTTTTTCACAACATTTTCGACGATATCTCCGAGTATACACTATATTGCCATTGATTATTTGACACTTGCGATTTTAGACATTTTACTAAATATCTAGAAAAATACAGGAGGAATCATCTCGAAACTCTTTGTGTATAAATATAATAGTAGGGGAAGATGGGGATACTTGAGCCATTTTTTAAATTTTAATTTTTTAAAATTTTTCAGAATTTCTTAGAACAAAATAAAATATTGAAAATGAAAATTTGATATTTTTTCTTCAATTGAAAACCACTTTAAATTAATTTTGAACTATTTTTCTATGTCTAATAAATTTTTACTTTTTCTTTTACATTGTGGCTAAAGTATCCCCATGGAGGGGATACTTGAGCCAGATGTCACATTCGCACCAATATTTTGCAAAGAAAAAAACCGATTTACAATATACGCGAAAAATGCATTAAACCTTTTTCAAATAAATTTGGTCGAATTTTCTGGTGTCGTTGTGACATTTCAGAATTAAAATTTTGTGGTAGAAAATTCTACCAGCAGACCTCAAAGGGTTAATCACCATACTTTAAAAATGGTACCAAGGTATATGATTTCTTTTTTACATGTTCAGAACTATAAATATGTTACCATGTTGCCAGTTTTAGAAAGAAAAATTGAACAACTGTAGAGATAAAAGGGGTGGCTCAAGTATCCCCTATGCTCAAGTATCCCCACTCTCCCCTATACGTCATACATCTCTGTGAAGGTTTTTTACCGAAACTCCATAGGGGACCGTCAACAAATTAAAAAAGAATGAATATCTTTTGAATAACCGTGTCAAAACAAATGTAGCAAAAGCGCTCAAACTCTAGATTATGATTGAATGCCTTATTGTAAAAAACTGTGTTCATTTTTATGCAAATAGCATGCATACTCGCAGAGTAATTAAGGTTTTTATAAAAATGGTCCCAAATTTTTCCAAGTTTTTCCCTTATAATTTTCAGAGTTCTTAATATAAAATAATAATTTTTTCAGAAAATATGACAAACAACATTGCACACAGTATCCTGTAATCAGAATTAAAAAATAATAAAAATTGTATGAAAAATGAGTAGATTTACTAAATAATTTTTTACTGCGCATGCGTCAAAGATATCAAAATTTCATTTACATATTATGTTAGCTAAATGTATAGAGCAACTTTTGTAAAAGTCTCAAAATCATAGCTTGCAAATTCTGAAAGTAATCGTCTATAGAAAAAGGACAAAATCCGTTGTTTCCAAAATGAAGCGAAAAAATGAAGGATTTTATCCAAATGTAGTAGTACATCCCGTATTGTGTATTCTATACTGACACTAATCAATGAATATATAGATACAACTCCTCTGGTGTTTGCTTCATTTTGAGAATAACGAATTTTCAACTTATTCAATTAACGATTATTTTCAGAATTTTCAAGTTATGATTTTGTGACTTTCACACAAGTTGCTCTATACATTTAGCTAACATAATTTGCAAATGAAATTTTGATATCGTTGACGCATGCGCAGTAAAAAATTATTTAGTAAACCAACTCATTTTGTAGATAATTTTCATTATTTTTTAATTCTGATTACAGGGTACTGTGTGCAATGTTGTTTGTCATATTTTCTGAAAAAAATATTATTTTATATTAAGAACTCTGAAAATTATAAGGAAAAAAATTTGGAAAAATTTGTGACCATTTTTATAAAAACCTTAATTACTCTGCGAGTATGCATGCTGTTTGCATAAAAATGAACAAGGCATATTACAATAAGGCATTAAATTAAAATTTAGACTTTGAACGCTTTTGCTACATTAATTTTGACAGGGTTATTCAAAAGATATTCATTCTTTTTTAATTTGTTGACGGTCCCCTATGGAGTTTCGGGAAAAATCTTCACGAAGATGTATGACTTGTACTATTATATTTTTACACTAAGAGTTTCGAGATGATTCCTCATGTATTTTTCTAGATATTTAACAAAATGTCTAAAATCGCAAGTGTCCAATAATCAATGGCAATATAGTGTATAATACCTAACATTTTAAAGAAATGTATTTTTGAATTCGGTGTTACAAAATCTTTTACATGATATACGAAAGAAGAAATTTTTTTTTCAAGTAATTCAATTAGCACTTTGCATTCATCCGATAAATATTTGTGAATGGTTAATAATCTGTATACATGTGGGTCAATAGTCTATATTATTTCCCCCAATTTGAACTTCCCACACGTTGCATAGTTTACGAATAAAAATAGTTGTGACAGTCAGACATAGGAGTGATCTTTTAATTGCTCTGTTTTTACTTAAGTATGAAACCCTAAAAAGAAAGAGAATGTTTTTGCCTTGGGACTCGAATTTAAGGACATGTGCGGGCGACACGTGTGAAAACACCTCGAATATGTAATAAAATACCAATAATCTATAATTATATATATATTTTTTAAAATATGTAGCATTTATATTCTATAGAGAATCAATGACATCTGAATTTTATTTTTAAAATCGCTTCACCGTCACCAAAACATCTTTTTGAATTTAATGTATATATCATTGTAATTTTTCTATATTCAGTATTATTAATTCTTCGCTTAAACATTCAAATTTACAATTGCATTAACAAAATATTTTAACTTTCAAAGTAAAAATACAAATTTTGAAATAAAACTTTAATATTCCTTTAACGAATCAGTGAACTAAAAAATATTTAACCTTGAAAAGTATAGAAAATATGTGTGGAATATAATGTCGGCTCAAGTGCTCTTAATATCAGACTGTGATATTTGAATATGGAAAATAAATATCCTTCGAAACAGATTCATTTCATCCATAGCACCAAAGAAGTCGCAGCCATGAACTATCTCTTCGAAAGAAGAAAAAAAAATCTGTCGCATTTTATTTCGCGCCCGAATGCGTAAATTGTGAACGCGCTCGTATGTATAACAGCAAATAATGATAAAAAAGAGGGTGTGCGACTACTATCTTTAAATTTGCATATTGGTTGAAGGCCGATCTAGTTCTCAGTTGATCTGTTTACTTGCAACATATCTTCTGGCGCTGACGTCATTTCTTAGCTTCATCTGAGTCATGAGGATAGTTCTTTTGAGTCACCGAGCAAATATCCGCAATTCATTTAAAGTTTCTACGACATAATAACTTATTGATCCACTAAAACCCTGAAACTCCACTAAGTGCAAAATAATTTCGAGTTTTGGGGGTTTTATTTGCAGAGGAGTGGTGCAATCTCTTTTTCCGGGAAAATGATCTTGGTTTGTATTTGTTGAAGAGATCTTTGCGTGTTTCTTTCTTTAAAATGAAAGGGAAAAAACGGGGTCGTTTTAATGATGCTTCTTGTTTTTTTCCGCAACAGCGCATGGTTTGAATAACGTATATTAAGGAAATTTTCTTGACTATTGAAGAAAAAATAATAAAATTAATTTTAAAGTTTTATTCATTTTATATAATGTTCATTTTCAATTAATTTACAGAAATGGAAATGCTGCGTGACATAGATAAAATGTTCATAAACTTTTATTTTTACAAAATAAGAAAATATACGGGATGGACAATTTTGCACAAGAAATCTTGCTTAAATTTCCATTAATTTGGTAAAAATAAACTTTGTCACATTCTTCTCCACAATTTGTTTGCATAATAATTTTTTAGAAGAATATTGAAAACATTAATTTTGCTTTTTTTTAAATGAAGCACAATGTCTAGAAGTACTGTAAACGACCACCACTCGCGTCTAGTAAACAGTGAACTAGACTCTCCATAATTCGGACTGTAGCTGACAATACATATGGTATCACTGATGAAAGTACAATGAAGTTTTAGTACTTCGCATGATGTTATAGCATTTAGGATTAAAGGAAAGTTAGACATAAATATTTTTCATAAAGCATATATATAAATATTTTTCAAGTATGAATTTTGAAAGTTAAATTGAATCTCATTCTTTATTTATATATTTTTAGAATGAATTAGTAGAAAATTTAGAAAAAATAATTTTGGAAACCATTTTTAAATATGTTTCAACACTCTAAATCGTTAATGTAAGTTTCACATAAAAAGATTAAAAATAATGTCTCAGGCTCTATTAAGAAATTTCATTCTTTTTGCACACGAAAATTAGACATCTAATAAAGCAATTTAAAAATATTTAACTAAGTAAAATTTCATTTTCAGCAAATGTTAAATATCCTGTAATGTTTGCAAATTCTTTTTTTTTTTTTTGCAGCTTTTTATAATATTTTTAGAATCGATACATACTAAATTTACAAGCATTACTAAAAATTAAATACGTTAAAAAATGCATACCACGATGGAAAACGTAAAGCCAGCAATTATCAAACATTATCAATCTTACATTATTTTTTTTCTCCGTCTCAACGTAGGGAATATAAATGTTGATCACTCCACAATATTTAAAAAAAGTGGAGCATCTCAGTTATATTTAATTTCATTATGTTTGAAATACCAAAGCACCATTGAAATTCCCCGCAAAAAATCCCAAAAATATTCCAATATAATACTTTAGGACATCCCTCTAAACGAACTATAAATGCTACACACTTTACTAATTTAACCTGCAGCAGAGGACCGTTGATTATATTCTATCATATGATTATGGTCTCTTTGTCAATTAAAATCTCTCTGAGTATTTTTTTTCAAATAGTAATAGAGCACATATTAGACGTCCATTGATTATCGTCAATCCTAAGATTAACTCAAATTTTTAACACATTTGTTGTGTCTGTATATATGTCTGTTCTTCTGTGCTCTAACTCACGTAAATAGGATCAGATTGCCATGAAATTGAGATATATTATTGGTGTTTACGGTATGTTCGGTATTTAAAATGAAGTGTGTTGGTGGTTCATTTATAGGGATACTCAGAAGAATTCCGTTACATTACGGCCTTTGGGACAGTGTTGCCAGATGGGCTACTTTTTTAAATTCAGATTCTTGATTGGCACCACATTTTACAAATGATAAAATGTGTCTTATTCAATGACATGATAATTAAGGCGAAAACAAAAGGTAATTTACCGTTTCAAAAAAGTGGTGCCAATCAAGAAATCTGAATTTTAAAAAAGTAGCCCACTGGCAACGCTGCTTTGGGAGAAAATTGTTGGTGGTGTATTTTAATGATATAAGACACTATTTTAAATATAGTGAAACATGTATTTATCACTGAGGTGTACTGCAAAATCCTCAGTGTAGAATCTGGTGTGCATATCATTTATCGTCCGTTTACAGGGGAACGCTAAAGTATTTTTCTACAGTGCTGCCCAGTTTCTTAGTGCCTGTATTGCTGCTGGAAATGAGTTTTCATTTGTAATACGGGTTTTGAAATTTAACTACTTTTTTGCATATTGCGTGATGTGTATAAATTCAAGAGATCATATCATATCATAAAAGATCGCAAGTGCATTTTCGTTTATTAAAGGAAATTGCTGAATGGGACATTTTTCAGCTGTGCAATGTCTTTAATTGAACTAACATTTAGCATACTACGTTATATGCATGTGATATACAGAGCTGCACAAACGTAATTCGGATATTTTTCGTACTATTGATAGTGATTGCAGAAATAACGTTTTCAAATGCCGTATGGATTTTCTAAATTATTTATGTAGACATCTTTCAGCTTAATAAATTGTAAAGATTATGTTTTATTTTGTTACGCACTGCCTGCATAATCCTAGTTCTTTATTAAAAATTTTCATAAATTTATTTTTATTTAAATTCGAGAAGGTTTCCAGAGTTAGAGCACAAACAGTCAGACAGACGGACAGATCTGCATTCCGTCAAACTTGTTTTTTAACAGCGTTGGAAAAACTTAAGGGGGATACGGAACTTAAAAATCTTCAAATTTTCTTTAAAAAAATATTTACTGTATTAAAACCATTTCTATCAATTTCTGTTTAAAATGACATTTAAAACATATTTCTATTTTATCTTAGTGGAACAGAAAATATAATTTTTTTCGTTTTGGTTCATTTTCAAAATTTTTAGCTTTCAAACAATGGTTGTCATGGAAATGGATTCTGGTGAAAAGATGTTTTTCTTCATGATGAGTTTTTCAATATTTCTCATATTTAAGTTGTTATAAATTAAAACGTCAAAAGGTAAATAGTTCAAACTTGGAATATGTATTTCTCAATTATTTTACTTTAAATTTGATTCAGCAAATTAAAATATGTTACCTTTGAAAATATGATTCTTTTTTAAGTTGCATCTCTTTTTCAAACTTTTACTATAAATATTTTTAATTTTTATTTAAACTAATAGTTTTAAAAATGCTGAATCAAAATTAAAGATTATGTGTTTCTGTTTATTTAATTAAAAAAATCTAAAAATAACATTTCGTGTTATAAAGATTTTAAATTACCCCACGTCTTTAATAAATTTTAAAGAAATAAAAAAAATGTAAAAAGTTTAATCATGTGATTTTCTTTACTAATAATATGGTTCACCTCCACAAAAAATTTCAAAATTTTAACTCAATTCAAAAAAAAAAAAAAAAAAATGTTTTAAAATCTGTGTCGGACCGCCTTACAAAGAAATTAACTAACTGATTTCTTACGGGATGGAGATTCCATGCCTGCGTACAGTAAACGAGGAAAGGGGTCATATATTTTGCTCATGTTTTTGTTCTCTGATATCTATTAATCTTAGATTAACAGGTTTTACTATATGAAGACATTATTTCAACTGCATTTGTATTTTAAAAAGAATATCTACAGGAAAGACTTTCTATTGGGAAAGTGACATTTTCGTTAAATTTTTTTTTTAACCTTAAAATTGTTATTTCAGGGTTTGTATGCATCAGGGGATTCCTATGATTTTAGGTGGTTTTGCACCAGAAAATTCGTAAAGTACGGATTACTGTATCGAACATTAGAATTTTTTCCAATTAATAAATCAAATATTACTTTACAAACATTCTGGTAAAAGATCCTTGAAGCGTATAGGAACCCTGTGTGTGTAAGCCACCAAACTTAAATCAATAATATTTGAATACACTGAATTCCTTCCATTAAATGTACCAGTTTCATTTATGTTTATGTGATTCGGAGTTTAAAAGATACTTAAGCATGTAATCACATAAACAAAGTGTGGTTGAGTTTCATAATCAAATTAAAATGAAATGGTAAAAATCAGAGATTCAGATTTAAAAAAAAATTCGAGTTCAATAAAAATACAATATCTAGAAATTATAATGTATGCATTTAGATGTTTCTAAAACTCTAATGCTCTTTTAATGATAAATTTGTACTTATCGGAGAAAAATATCTTAATGATTATCGGGAAAATTTGAAAAAGTAATTTCGCAATGTTGGCTAATGCAAAATTCAAAATTAAACAATGCTTTAGATGTAATTCATAAGTTTTCAGATGTACCTTTGCCATTTGGATGAATTTATTTAATTTTATTTTTGTTAATTTTAAATCAATATGAGCATATGACTCATTTTCTCAAGGGAAACCCTTACATGAAAAATCCCATATAATAGATGAATTGTTAGAATATAAAAATAGGAAAAATTTTCCGCTCTTCTATGTTTTGAATTTCGATTTTATCTTCTTGATTTTCACAATTTTAATAAATATATCGAAAAATATTTTTAGATAAAAGAAGTCAATGACAGCGTCTAATACGAGAAATTAATTGTGGAATCGAAATCGGTTTTTTAGTAGGGTGTTTTGTAGATGAATTGGAATGTTGAAAATTAGTTTTAATCCATAAACACAAGCGCTGGGATAAATCTCACACTAATCACACTTTTTCTTCTAAAAAAATTTAAATTTTATGAGGGCGCTGTTAAACTATTTTGAACCTTTCAAGGTTTACGTCGAGAAAAGGTGGGTTGAAAGAAGATCTTTTCTTTTGTGGCTGGGAGGGGAGAAGTGTCGCTCTTGGTCTAAAATAATCCCGAGCGTGTACAAACACTTCATTTCAATACGATCATTTCTAACGAGATAACATACACTAAAATATTATTAATGAAGGAGTAATATAAAATCTACTAATATATATTGATGAAAAATTATTAAATATAATTATTAACCATTTTGTGAAACAATTCAGGTTTTAAGGGGTAAAAGAAGTCGTTTGAATATTTTCTTGGAAAAAACGTGATTTTTAGAGAAGCGAAATTCAAAAAGCATGATTTTTAATCTAAAAGAAGTTCGGCTGATGCATTTTAGAATACATTTTACAATAGGGGATGCTTTTTTAAAATGCTTATTTAGCCAAAGGTATAATGAGGTGTAAAATGGGTAGAGATTTATACTATGCGTGTGCTAACGTTAAAAATGTAGAAGCGTGTGCATACGGGTTAAAAATAAAACATAGTCTTATAGAAAAAGATAATGAAAATGTTCTTTATCAAATGCATAAGTTATATCGCTAAATACAGAAAAGTCTTTGTTTTAAAATTATTTCCTATACAATTCTATAGTCCTCCTTTTTCGCAGTTGTTTCAAAAGCGAACTTATCAAAACTTAGAAGATTGCAAAGATTCCTTACAACATTTATTTTTACAATAACAGAAATAATACTGAAAATTTTCAAACAACACATTTTCAATTATTTTTCAAAAAGTTACTTTCTAAAGATTTATAACGCTTTCTTAAGATTAATTTTCCAAAATTTTAATACAGAAAAATATATTTTCTAATAATAAACACATATTATAAAGGATTTTGCTGTCAAATAAATTACGTTTTCATTAATAAAAATACAAACATTTGATTCAAAAAAGAAATGTGTATTTAAAGAAGATTTATTTTTCCGATTAAAATATAAATATAAAATTAGTTCAATCAATAACGGTTAATTGTAAATATGTAATCATTCCAAAATGATTTTTATTAAATTTTCACCCAGAATAATAATAATTTAAAAAAAAGAGTTGAATTAAAGTTTACAAAAAAAAAATACATATTATAAAGTAAAATTTACATGATATATATTGGCACTAGGGAATTTAGAGCAAGATTGACTTAAAAAACTCAAAATATTCAAACTATATTGCAAGACACATATAAATAAATAATATAAATTAAATATGTAAATTAATTACGTATAAATAAATATATAAATAAATTATTATTCAGCGAAACAAATCTTATTTTTTAATGCAAAATCATAAAAAAAGGCAGAGAGAGAGGGAAAGAGAGAACGCTTTGATTCAACTCTGTTGGAAATTATTTCATATAAATCTGACTAGTATCTGTATAACATTTACTAATTAATGCTATACTTAAACTTTACTTAGAAGTGGTCTACACACAGAAATTGTACCAAACATTAAAATTTCCTTTATTAATACTTAATCTCCACATAATATTTATTATTTTTGCAACTTTTATCGCAGGATACTAAACGGATAGTCATTGCGTTAAGTAATTTTGAAATTATGCAGATTTAAAATGTGGAACACTTATTTTAAATTAACGCGTGAACTTAACAAAAAAGGTTGCATAGGGGGTAGATTTTTATGCGCGACGCAAAAAAACTCTTTGACGAAATTGTCTGAAATTTTGGATTCACATAATTAAAGATTCAAGAAATGTAAAATTAGGTTCTACAGCTTAACATTAGAAGTTCAAAATCTTAAACTTGAATATTTTCTGAACTTTTGAAACGAATGTCTTCTCGTTTGGTACCCTAAGGTACTAATTGAAATGAATTAGTTATTATTAGTAGCTAAATATTTATTTTAAACAATTGAATAATTTAATGTTAAATGTCTGGTGGACAGTGGCGTAGCTATATTTTGGCCTATCCTATGGCGCCCGGGGCCAGCAAGAAATTTTGCGCCCCCACCCCAATATAGATATATAACAATTTGTCTCAATTTGGCGCCCCTAGGACTCGGCGCCCTGGGCGGACGCCCCCCTTGCCCCCCCTTAGCTACGCCACTGCTGGTGGATGAGGCGCACTTGTAAATAAAGAGGATTTTAAAATGGGAGATGCAACACTGTAAATCAGATATGCAACATTTTACTTCAATATTTGAGTAGACTGTAAGATTAATTGGAAAAAATATATATAGAGGATTTTATTGTAACCGCATACATTTATAAATGACATTGAGGTCTTAAAAATAGTACCGTAATTTCGGGTGTATAAGCCGCTGATCAAACAATTTTTTTTGGACCCATAAATCTTATTTAGTGAATTAAGACAAATATTTACGGCGATCTAAATAGTTGTATTTATTTCTTAAAAAATTCTGGGTCGAAAAACAATTGTTTGATCTGCGGCTTATACACCCGAAATTACGGTAATTTCGTGAAAATATTTATTTGTATATATTTATATGAGTTTTTAAATTATGTACTCAACTTGAGGGTTTGCATATAATGTGCTGTCGGTATACGTGATGACTATTACTACTCTTATTGAAAGTGACTGTAGTCATACATTAGTATAATCATTATTATTTTACTTGGAATTCAAATACATTTTGGTCAGAACATTTAAATATTCATAGGAAAAAATAATTTTAAAGATGTGAGATTTGTTCCAGAGGCATTGTCAGGATTTTTTAAACAGTCATTAAGGGCTGTAATTAAGGGCGATACTGATAAAGGAACCTAAATTAATACATTGTTCAGAAGTGTGTAACTAAGGATTATTATATGAGAACTGAAATTTCGATTAAACTGAATTTTCGATTTAAACATCAGTTTGGGATGTAGTAGAAAAAATAAATGATTGATTTATGCCTGAAAATTTTGATTCGGAGAAAGTACGATGCTTTTATCACAAAAACATCTAAAGTACCGAAAACATTATATCAGTACATAGCATCGTGTTTTACATTTCAAAGTGATGATTTTTCTTTTATAGACTATTAAAAGTTTATTTAAAAACACAGAAAAAACCCCCAAAGAATCTGTAACTGTACACTAATTCTCCTTTAAAGGCATTCGATTCAATTTCTCGGTCATGAATTTACACACATTTCCCATTTCTTAAATAAAATTCCCCGATGGTATCTCCATGTCTTTGCATACATATTTTTTCTTTTTTCTACCCAAAATTGAAAATAAACATTTTAAAAATTTATAATTTTATTACAAAAATTTATTAATTTTATTAAAATTGTTTTATAATTTTATTTAAAATATTAAAGAAGAAATTTTGGTTAAAAATTGTATTATTAAAAATTCAATCTTCGGCTATGCGGAGTTAACAGGGAATTTACCGACAATCACTTTGAAGTTGTTTAATTCACCATATGCATGGAGCTTCCTAATATAGAAAGTAAATAAAAAATAAAAGCCTTTCCCAACTGAATCATAAAAGTCAATCTTTCATAAAGTAGTAGCAGCTTATATAGCAAATTCAAAAAGGCTCGTCTCCAATCGAGAGGATTCTTTATCTATTCCCAAGCCGGTTAGATTGGAAATAAATATTGTAAAAATTAAATGCTACAACATTACAAATTCACTCGAACAATTCTAATTCTTCGTAGTTTAAAAAGTCATTACTTTCTCAAAATAAATTAAGTTATTATCATAAAAAATAAATGAAATAAATAAATTTACAGAGTCTACTTTAGATATGCCGATTAGTTACTCCATTATTTAACGCATTAACCGAAGAAACTAGATGTTTTCAATTTTTTTCCAGAAAAACGTTTGCCACCATAAATTATGAAAGCGAATTTTTGCTCTATTTAATGATCAAAGTTCCTGTTATTAAATATGCAAATTTATGTATTAAAAAAAGTAGTAACTTGATAGTAAATTTATGAATGAGCATTTAATTTTACTGTTGCTGCAACGTTACACCAACGGGTAATGACGTAACAGATAAAATGTTTTTCTAATCTCTGTAGTGTCTTATAAGACACAAGTTAATTTATTATCAGTAGCTTCTCTGTAATTTCACTAAGAAATTTAACAATGTAATCATCATTATCCACGTACTTCCGCAAGGTGCAACATTATTAGTATCTTTCACTGTGACTTTTATAACTACAATAATTTTTCATTTTAAAAACCAGACACTGATTTCCGAAAAAAAGCACTTCCGGTTGAAGTTTTATAAAGTTAATTTTGAAAAGTTATACGAGCTTTATGCCTATTATTTGTAAAATTCTTGATTACAGATCTCAAATGTTGAAATAATATATATTGAAAGTATAAAACGTCCTCTATTCCACTATTTGTACATTATAAATAAACAATAATTATACTAATACTTTTTTATATATTATTAAGCTTATTCAATTGTCAAATGAACAAAAGAAAAGAAATTTATGGCAAGGAAAACATATTTTAAACTTTATACATTTATCCTCGTAAGTTAATGCTTTTGATTTTGTAAATTTTAATAAACTATTTTCGTTTGAGATTTTATCAAACGATACTCTTTTTCCATATGCGGAGCCGGAAAATCGATATGTTTTGAAAGCTGTTCATTTTCTTCGGTTCTCAAAAACCCATTTGTGAAAAAAAGGGTACAATTTTTTTTTTTTTTTTTTTTTTTTTTTTTTTTTTTTTTGTTTATTTCACGCTCGGGTGATTAAATTTAGTGCAGTTGTTCGCCTTTTTTTTAAGAAAATATTTTTTAATGAAATTCTCAAGGTATAAATTTTTATATTTAGAATGATTGAAGATTGAAATTCTGTCATTTAACCTCTTTATTAGTATAACCCAAACACATGCTGATGTTGGTTTTTTTTGGCAAGATCTCAGCAACAGGGATTACGTTCTTGAGTCAATCAGCCAGAAAATTCTTCTGTTTTAAATAAACTAATTTTCACTGTATTTTCTGGACATATAAACAAAAACATCCTGTAAAAGATTAGAACATCTTGCAAAGCTTTTGTAAATAGTGTAATAATATAGAAATACAATTTTTTAATTAACATAAACAATATATCAATATGTGGTAAAGTTAAAATCCCCATCCTCCCTATATATATATGAGCAAATCTCCACTATCTTTAGCACTGAGGAAGGTATGCTATATGCTACCGAAACCGGTATGCTTGGAATTCGAATATTCTGGTGTTCTAACGTTGTAAATAATTTTAACTTTACCATATTACACCAGGCAACAACCTATTATTATTATTATTATTATTATTATTATTATTATATCAATATGTGGTACTTATATTGTAATTAATCGACATTGAAATATATGTATGCATTTGTTAGACGACTGTAAAAGAAAAACTTCTAAGGCTTTCACGGCATCTATGAGAGGTAAAATATTTAAATGTTGATAATTAGAAATAAAGGTATTAAATGCCCTTATTTCATAAAATTTGCATAAGTTAATGAGATTAAAAATTTAAATCTTTTGAAATATTATTATGTAAATATTACCGTGAAAACATATTTTGGTTACTAATTTTTTATAAGAAATTAAAATAAAAAAGTAGATTTTCTTTAAAGAAAATAGTATATGAAAAAAAAACCCTGCAAATTATTTCTTTTAAATAATCAAAAATAATGATTCTAAGTATGAATTTCAACAGACTAGATTGAAATATTTATTGAGCTAAATATTTCACAGACCTATTATTTTTTAATTCTAATGCTGATAATTTTGATCTGAAGAATGCATTTCTTTAAACATATTTGTGAAAGTGGGAAAGAGAATAATGGGACCGCATTTCTGAAATATCATGTACCTTGTATAAAAATGAAATTTGATTATAAATCTTCGAATTTTGGAATTTTTTCATATTTTCTAGACATTAAAAATGGTAAAATATAGCAATTAGTTATTTTTAACAATTCAGAATCTAATTTATTATTATTTAGCCTTATATTCATACGATAATGTAAATATTATATCACCCGCTAAAACAAAATAAAATTGTATTTTGCAAATGAATGGATTTAATAAAAAAGCGAAAAAAAAGGCTTATAAATAAATCAATTTGTTAACAATAATATTAAATAGAATAAAACTTGCTATAAAGATGTATGGTATGAAGGCTATAGCTTTAGTTGAAGAAATCGGGCTTGTACCAGACCATCGGCCCATTAGCTCGTGGGCCGGTATACCTTCCTCAAAATAATGTTTTGGGCTCTTGTCTGTACATATATATTCGGATTAGTGTACTAAAGTTTGAGGGTTCGCTTCTGGAATGTGGACAGGGAATAGACTGAAAATACAAGAGAGGTTTTTTTTTTTTTGCTCTTTTTTTGTTATTATTACAAATAAAGAGAACATGTACCGAATGAAATACCGGAACACTAGAAACACTAAAACGCTAGAAATGCCGGAATTTTTGGTCAAGTTTTACAAAAATATTTCACACCAGAATTTTGATTAAAAACATTTTTATTTAGCTTTTTCTTCTTCGTATCCTTTAAACTTATTTTAAAATTAAATTTCTGGTTTGAACTGAAATACATTCGTATGGTAGCAGTCAAAATGACTTTAGTTATTGGGTCACTTTAGCGTTAAGGAACGACAACCAAATATGTAAACGATTATTAAAGAATTTGAAAATAGGTTTCCCAATGATTACTGGAAAAGCTACAACTACAACTAAAATGATGCACTTTGTAAAACAACCTGAGCAAAGAGTGAAAAAATTAAAGCATAGCAAAGTGATTGTATGGATTCGGTTGTTATTTGGAAAAATGGATCTCGCTCTTTTAGATAACGAAAATGGCATCTTCAAACTCATAATTTGGATTTAAAAACTCTTCTTATGATCAGAATTTTCCAAATCATGTAAAAAGTGTGACTCAGGAAAGGAAATATATTTATTTTAATTACTTTATTCTACTAAAGGGAATATTTTTTGCGGAAAACATTTGAAGAGTAATACAAATTGAGCGCATTAGAATACCTGACATTATTTTTTAAAAAGTTCTTCCTTTGGAGTTATACTTAAAAAGTATTCGCATTTTAGCTTGCTTTGCTACTACAAAAAGAAATTTCCTATTAGGAGTTCAGATATAGCACTTACATAAATTCCAATTTATGGGAACGATGTCTTTTATATTTGCGATGAACACGATGTCTAATCAAAATGTTTCGGAACACGACTACTAGCATTGAAACTTATTTTCCAATCGTTCCACAGAAATTAGAAAATATTCTAAAAACTATTTATTTAAAAAATAACATCTCCTTTTTTACAACAAAATAATTAATGCCTTTGAAACACAATTTGCAGCCCCATAACACTCAATGATTTCCGCTCTCATTTACTGTAAAATAATTGAAGAACTTAAATTTCAATTTATTGAAGTGCTTAAAAATCAATGTTCTAGAAACAACATGGCGTGATCTTATAAGGTATGTCTATTACTTAAATTACGTTTCTAATTAACTTTAAATTAAGTAAGCTCAACACATAAAGGGAGGAGAAAGAAATGTATATAAATGAGAAGCGTTAGGTTCTAACTTAAAAAAATACATTAAAATATAAATTAACGTAATGACGCAAATAAAAAAAAAACTAGTCAATCTAATTATATATCGTGATACTACGTATAGGAAAAAGAAAGAAAACTGTAAAAGAATTCTATTTAAAAATGTACAAATATGTTTAGCTCGCCATAATTCTTTTTAAAATAAAATCCAAGTAATACTTAGAAAATAATTAAACAAATCAGTAGTGGAAACATTTTAATTAAACCAAATATTTTGGATAGTAAATTTAGCTCTAGATTTATTTGTCTTTTAACTTTTTCTTTTATGTATAATTATGGGAGAAACACGTCCCATGCCCATCAATTTCTATCACTAAATTATTGCGGAGATATACATTCAATTGAGAATTGTATTTTCGTTTTAAATATAATGAACAACAAATTTCTAAAAGGCGATTATAAAATAAATATTGTACGATCTTTTGTTTTTTCTGTTGCAATCGCCACTTTTGACGCTTTATTTGAGTTCGTTAGATTAAATGAACCCGTAAAGATGTATTGTTTATGGATTTTTTTTTTAAATATTCATCATTCAAAAGAAGTAAAACAATTGAGGGTACCACTTAACTAATTTAAATATAATTTTTTTTTCATTTTTTGTCATCTAAAATAAATTTTGTTAATACTAAAAGTTGACTAGTAAGTGTTTATTATAATAAATCAAAGGTGAAAGAAAAAGTAAAATATCAGATTTAAGAATCACAAGCAAAAATTGAAGACCCAAATCTATCATACTTTAATCGAATTCCGAATTAGAACTATCAAATATTTTAACGTTTGCAAAATTAATTTACTTAATCGCATTAAAATAAATATTTCTGGTTATTTTATAATATAATTAAAAAAATGTTTCTTCTCTAAACTTGAATCTAGGTTGATATTGTGAATGAAATTCTTGATACATAGATAACTATAACCATATAGATAACTATAATAAATTATTTCTATGCCCATGGCATATTAGTTTACTGGCAGATTTATTTAATTATTAATTTACACTGTACCTTATAGACACTTTCTTTTCTTTTATAATTTCTAAGCGTTAATATTCTTTTCTTTTTTCTTTTTTCTTTTTCTTTTTCTTTTTTCTTTTTCTTTCTTTTTTTTTTTTTTTTTTTTGACAGAAGAAGTTTTAATTAACAGCTTGTACTAACAGAAACTTACAGGAACTATATAATTTTTAGAGTTTACTTTCTATGCCAACGAGGAAAGAAGACAGCTCATTCTTTTATTGGGAAAGATTTTTCATTAAACTCAAAGTATAAAATCATAGCATAGATTGAGAATAAAAGTAAATAAAGGTTATAGACTTTCTGAGATAATCAGGATTTTGTTTATTCCATTTAATATGAAAAAAACTTTTAATAAATTTCAAAACTTTATCTTAAATACATAATGGCTATTTCTCTAATAAATATATTTCCTTTGTAGACATTGTAAATGTATCCTGTATGCAAAAAATCTATAAACGTTTTCAATCTTAAAAAAATGTCTTTAAAGTATATTCTGTAACCTCGAACTCTTGAAGTTGATTGCTTGGTTATTTTATTATACAATACATTAATGTCTCACTTCTAAACTGTAATCTAAGTTGATTTACATTAAATATATCATACATCCATATGAAAAGTATAATACAAAATATACATATGAAAACGTATACTGTTGGATTGTCACGTTTACCTTGAACTATATCAAAATAAAATTTTAAAAACTTGTTAAAGAGGTGCATTAATTATGTTAAACAAATATAAAACGATTGTCACAAATATAAAAGATATTGTTACGTAATACTATAGTTTAAAAAAATTTAAATTCCAAAATTCCGCACTGAGTGTTTTCGAACAGAATTGATCGTCATTAGGGCAGCTTTGATTTTGTGTTCTGTCAGACCTAGATCGCCATCATGGCAGATATCTTTGCGTACTCAATTTTGTACGCTATCAAGTTAGCCTGATTACGATAAAGGTCTGATCTAAAATGCTCGGCGTGGAATTTCGGCAATTTTTAAAACTATACAATTATGTAACATCTTTTATATTTGTGATCTTTTTAATATGTTAACTGCACTTTTTAGCATGTTTTCTTTAATTTTCCGGGTTAACAAATATTTTTTAATGAAGTTCAATAAAACAAATGTATCAATGTTACAAACAGTTAATTATTTTAAAGACATTTCATTTTATTTGATAATATACTAAGAATTAATCACCCTTTTTTAAATTGAAGGGTTTTTTATGAATACTTTCTTTTAAAGGAAACTTTGCGTGTCAGTATATAATGTTTTATAGTTTATGCTCTACGTCATCAAGGAAAGAAAACAACTGATTTTTTGGGGGATGTGGAGAAATATTTTCGTTAAATTTAAAGTATAGGATCATAACTTAGATTGAGAATAAAAGTAAATAAATGTTATAGACTTTCTGAGACAATGAGGATTTTGTTATTCCATTGAATACGAATTTCTTTTCAAATCTTTAAATCCCAGTTTTAGTATTCAAGTTTGGAAATCGAAGCTCGGAGCTTATTTTATGAAAACGATTTTATTCAGAATTCTTCGCGTTTGAATTTTCTTTTTCGTCAAAGTAATAGAAGAATGTGCATTTCCCGAATGGCTTGATTTCTTATTTACTGGTATTTTATACGAAAGAAGCGTGGAAAAAAGGAAAGGCGAAAAGGAATAAAAAATTAATGTAACGAGAATAAAATGCAAACTCAGTTTAATATTTATAATTTTCATTTAATTATACTATGGTTGTTTGATTTATCATAATCTATTTAGGATAAAACAAATTCAAACATTATTAAAAATGAATTCTGCTGCGCATGAATAATCGTAGAGAGAGCAGGGTTTGTACGTTTAACCCCTTGAAGGGCACCGGTATATGTTGTATACCACTTAATTTTAATTCCCAAATGCCACATTGACACCAAAATTTAAGAATCAACTTTTGTTTCATGTGATATACTCGAAGAAAAGCTTTTACTTTGTTTCATATAAAATTGTTTATAAATACCAGTGTCAATCAATCATTTTAACATTTTAGAAGATGAAGTGCTTTGCCCCTCAAGGGGTTAAAAGACATTATAGCATTTTTTTTTTTTTTTTTTTTTTTTTTTTTTTTTTTTTTTGTATAGTAATATTTCCTTTATTTAGTGAAAACAAAATCAGGCATAGCGATGAGCACTTTATGAAACTTCTGGTATTTAAACACATTAAATCCCCCGAATCCATTGAAGTGTATATACTTATATACTTATATACTTATATCATTATATCGCGTCCCTATACATTACTCATGGCTATTTCCATGAGTACTTGTAGTGTAAGTCACAGGCTACGATTTTTGGCTACCAGTATTATAGAATAAAAAAATGTAATTCATTTTATTGGCACATTCTCATTAATTGAATAAGGCCAAGCAGACTTTTCGAAAATAACGGTGGCTAACAAGTATAGCAATTAATAAGTAATGTGACTTACACTACAGAACCCATGGAATTAGCCTCATATGGATATACCGCTCTTCTTTTGTGTCTGACTAGAAGTATAATAATAAAAAGATCGCGTTTTTTAAGTAATTGCGTGTGTATATAAAAACATATATAATGGTAATTACGTGTTCTTAATTTATTGCGAAAGTATTTTAGGTATAAGTTAATGTAACACCTCTCGGATACAAGGCATAAGTACTGACGCAAAGATTGCGGTTATTTTAAGTGGATTTTTCTTTTAACGTACGACCCCCTAAATTTCGAAACAATATTTTATAAAAGTTTTCTTTGGCTTGATGAATCTCGGAAAGATAAATCGTATAAACTTTTAAAAATTATTGGTACCAAAATTTAAGGGACCGTACACACGCGGAAAAATATCCACTTTGGAAAGTCGCCATTTTTGTATCAGCCCAGTATTCTGAAGACAGTGGTTAATGTCTCTAAAACTTTATTTCTGAAAGCTTAATAAATTTGAATTGATAATAAAAGTGGAAAATCTATTAGAAAAATTTCTATCCGATTAAAAACATTGTTTATCATTTCAGTTTTGTAGAGCTTTACGTTATTTTGTAGAATATCATATTCTTATCAAACAAATTTTAAAAGTAAGTCTAATATTTTAGAGGAGAAATCTCCACAGACATCTTCAACAGAAATAGTATTTCCAATATAGTAGATTTTGTGCGTGTGTGTGTGAACATAAGATGCAGATGAATAGACAAAAAAAAAAAAAAAAAAAAAAAAAAAAAAAAAAAAAAATACAATTACAATTACAATTACAATACAAATACAATTACAAAACACTATTAATGTTGTGTAATAATAATAAAATATTATAGACGAATTATATATTTTTTTAACCTATCTATATTACAATTAATGATATATCGTGTATAACGCGGTGATCCCGATAAATTTGTATATGTTATTTGAGAATCTGGAATTCGAATTTATTAAACGGATTCATCAGTTTCACCGCTTTATTCATCAGCATATTAACCTTCCTACCCTGAATGGGTCTAATCGACCCAGTCCTATAATGCGTTTCTTTCTATTCAAACCAGAAAATTGTTCGTAAAGTAAATTACATAAATATCACAAATATTTAAGTTAAATAAGTATGTTAAATGGACTTAAATAAAAATTCTGGCATGAAATATTTTAATCAAGTTTGAGTAAAATTTCAACAGGGTAGGAAGGTTAATTACTATATTAATTCAAGGACAGTGTATTGATGGTATGTGAGATCCTTCTATCATGCCTGATCATGTTCAGTAGTAACGTAAAATGCACAAGATTTCCCCTGAAAAATTGTTTGGAATGAAACTAATCTTCAGCCATAATATATCTAGCAGTTCATTGATTTCTATTAAGGAAAATAAAATATAACGGAAACTAAAATAAATAAAATAAATATCTATTTTTCTAAAAAAAGATGCTTAAAGTTTATTTACTATTCCATTACAAATGAGCTGGACCTAGAAATTCTAAATAATTTATATTAAAAATGTAGGTAAAGAAAAGAAAGACCCCGAGATCTTTAGATCACAAAAGTGATCATTCACAAGGGATAGTTTTAAAAGAATGTCGCTTTCACTGTGTTAGTTAAATACCGATCAGGGGAAAAGGGTCAGTCTATTATTCATTTATATACTGGATGGTTTTTAATAGATAATTTTTAAAGTACTTTTACAGAAATTGTATGAATGTCATTCTTCTCTATAGCTTTCTTTAACATGTGGTCTTTATTTCAACAAACTGGGAAGTTTTTTCAGTAAGTAGAAAATTGTCTAAAGCTACTTTTATTTCTTTATTTTTCGCTAAACTGGCTGTGGAAGGTCTTGTGTTCTGCGGAGAATAAAAATAAATTGAGAATAGAATGACTTCTTTATAAGACTGGAGTTTGCTTTTTTGTTCCAGAAACATTCACAACATGTGCATCAAACTTGAAAAAAATTAACCTACCTGTGTCCCTGTAAATTTATAAAAAAAGTACTGTGAAACATTTTTCCCGTTTTCGCTTCTGTGGATCAGTTGAACTTTCTGTGTGCCATTCTAAACTGGATCATTTTGTTTCATCTTCTTTTTGGACTTTTTTAAACAGATTGTGCCATTTAAATATTTATAGTTAGATTGGGAGATAATTATAGTTTGTGTTTTTAATCCGTGTCGAATCACAAAACCTTTGATATTTCTAATGAAGTTTAATAATTATAGTTTGTGAAACCGCACTAAAAAGTTATTTCTCTATAAGGCCATACTAAAACAAATGTGAAAAAAATTAAGAATTTCTTTATCATGTTTATTTATTATATTTATAAAAACAATTTCTGCGAAATCTCAATTCAAGTAAAAGAATACGATGGAAATATCGTTATTTATTAATTTGTTTCTGATAGACGACACAATGAAGTACAAAAGGAAATACTACCGCAAAGTACTGAAAGTAAGCCCCCTTAAAATAAAAGTTGGTTGGTTGGTTGATTGGGGTTTTATGGCGCAAAGTCCCTTTTGGGACATGCTGCGCCAACCTTAAAATAAAAGACCCCATCCCTTTTATATATATATGTTTCATTTTGCAAGCTGTATAAATCATGGGAAATTTATAAATTCCAAATTTATCTCCAAACCCTCCTAATTTTACTTTATCCTTCTAATTTCTGTACTTTACATTCAGTATTTCTCAAAATTTCCAGTTATAAGAATCCCTTTAAATTATTAGAATTTCATATCAGCTAAAAGGGGACTTACTTTCAGTACTTTAACGGTGTATTCTGATCGCTGATCTTCTATTCTAAGGTTTGAGTAAAATATACCCCAGAGATGTCACTACTTTATGCGCTAAATCATTTAAAACAATTTTAAAATAGAAAAATGAATTTTTAAAACGTTAATTTGGGCAAATGTAGTTTTCTTTCTAATAAAATTAGATTTTATTATACAATTTGGAACAAAATTTAATCTGTTTAAAAATTTTATAAGCACAAAATTAGCTTTAAAATATTTGCAAAAATTACAAAAACTGTGAAATCTTTGAACTTTCAAAAACACATACGCCACAGTAAAAACAAACATGTAAAATGAACGTAAACTAAAATAAAATAAACTTTGTAGCAAATAAATCTGTTTCTTAAATCTCTTGTAAAATAGTTAAATTAGTTTTGTTGTAAATATATAGAGGGTTGAAAAAATTTAAACGTAAACTAAAATAATTCTAAAAGAAAGAGAAGGACAGAGAGGGGTCGTGTTCCTTTAAGAAGAAAAAATAAATTTAAAACAGATTTTGACTATTTCACATACATTTTAATGCATAAAATCCTCTTTTGTTAAAGTTAAGCTTCTGTTCTTTGTGTAACTTCACGTTAGGAACATTGTTTCTCCCCACGTTAAACCAGTTTAAATTAGTCAAGAACATTTTATATAAATTTAAATATCTTTAAATATCTATGAGGATGTCAGTTATAAAAGTCGCCTAATTCGAATTTTAAGAAATCGCGAAAACAGTCCTGACTGCGCTCTTTGGTTTCCATTTAAAAAAATACACGATAAAACTAGTTTTTTGCAGATTGCTATGGTTTTTCGGTGCAAGTTTACCAAGAGAATAGAATGATAGAGAAAACACGGCTTTTGAAATTTTGGATAAAGGGAGTTTTGAAACACACTCAACTCTAACTTTCTTTAAGCTAAAACACTAACTTTCTCATATAAAATTTTGATTTGTTAACGTCTGTACTTAAAACGTCTATAGGTAAGTTCAAAATTTCAATTCTCAAAAAATATTTTAAACTCAAATTAAAACAAAAATTATTAGGACCATTAAACTAAAAGTAAAATTATTAAGCCATTAAACTAAAACTAAAATTACTTGAACTGCTTGAATGCTACCACATTTCTGTCAACCCGGTGTGTTTAAAAAAAAAAATCTGGCAATATCTAGATGAATATTAAAATGTACACGATGTACGTAATGAAATACATAGGTGAGACTAGGGATGATTGTCCAAATTTTTACTAAATATTTTTTAACCTTTAAAATATTGAATCTAGAACAAAGTTTGGTGTATCATTATATTTGTTATGCTATCAGCTACCAGAAACAAATTATTACATAAGTGTAACATATAATTTCATTTGAAAAAAAGATGGATTTCAATCATGAGAAAATAGTTGGTCAAGGCTTCCTACATATGGCAGGCTTGACCAATTATATGAGAGGCTTGACCCACTGTGTTTTATATTGAAATATTGACAATAATAAACAATTATACAAATAAAATAAGTTTAAAAATTCCGAACACATTTATTCTATAAGGATTAAACAAATAAGTTTTAAAAATGCAGAATTCCCTTATTCTATAAGTTCGAAACAAATAATATAAGTTTACAAAAATCCTCTATGCTAAAAGGTTTAAACTAATAAAATAAGTTTAAAAACGCAGAATGCCTTTACGCTACAAGATTTAAACAAATAAAATAAGTTAAAAAAACCAGAATACCTTTAAGCTACAAGGTTTAACAAATAAAACAAGTTTCACAAACCTAGAATATCTTTATGCTACAAGGTTTAAAAGTTTAAAAATCAACAAAAAACCTTTAACCTACAAGGTTTAAAATAAAACAAGTTTAAGGAACCCAGAATAGCTTTATCCTACAAGGTTTAAAAGTTTAAAAAGAAACAAAATACCTTTAAGCTAAAAGGTTTCACCCATTAGTGCCTAGCGTCCCTTTTTAGGGACGCTTCAAGAGGTGCATTCAGCACTGTTTTTGACACCGGTAAAAAAGAAAAGCAATAATTATTTTATAATGATGCATTTTCGTGATTAATGAACTAAACTTAAATCTTCTAAAATAGTGGTGCCAACCAAATAAAATTTACGCAAAAGAAGCTGGGTACGAATGGGTTAAACAAATAAAATAAGTCTGACCTTTACATGGGGGATCGGACAGCATCTGTCCGGTTTTGTAAGTATTCTCGGACAGATGCTGTCTGAGCTCTCCTGTAAAAATTAAAAAAACCCAAAATAGATGTAAGATAGAAGGTTTAAACAAATAAAAAGTGTTTTCCAGAATACCCTTACGTTAAGGTTTAACAGTTAAAAAGAAAAAAAAAACAGAATATTTTTATCATTTAACTGATGTTACTGGCTTCCGAGACTGCTGGGTTTTTTTTTCAATTTTTTTAGTTTAACTTGTCACTGTCAGTTTAGATACAAACACTACTGAAATTTCGTTTCATTTGAAACTTTAATACTATCATCAGAGAATGTGAATAGGTGCATTTTAATTATAACAGTCCTGCACATTATATTAAGTACGAAGATACTTCCTGTAAGTTAATATCACCTGAAATTCACTTTTGATGGAACAGTCTGACAAACTGCTTCGCAGTAGTTATAAGCCAATTTCTCTCTTACCATTTAAAAGTTCATTAAAAATAAATTCTTTTGTATCGCTACTGTAGATTTTCAGAAAAAATACATTTTTTTACAAAGATAATCATTAACACTTTATTATATACAGAGTATTATAAAAGGATTTCCAAAAGCATATAATTAAAGCAGCTTTAACCATGGTCAACCCTACTTAACTTTGACTGGGTTACTCCTCCCAAATAGCCTTATTTTAAGCCTTGTTTGCTGCGCAAACTTCATGCGTAGAATGAAATCGCAATATTTGTGCATTAATTAAAACCTACTTACTTTAATTTCTATGACAAATTTTACCTGAAAAACTCTTACAAAATGTTTCTAAAAAACTTACTTTTTATGTTGAAAACTCTTCACAATTCATTCTGACAACACTTTTTTCCATTATCTGGATGAAACGAAGGTTGTTTGATCATTCCATTAGGTTTGATTGCCATCTAGCAATAAATGGCTGAAACACATTCAAATATGAAAATAGATGGGTGGGTCAAGCCTCCCGTATGGTCAACCATCGCCAGTCTTCCTTATTTCAGCAATATATTTTTTTTATATACAAATTATCAATGACTACAAAGATACTATATAGGATCTTCGACAACACAGGATACATATTTAACTGTTAATGATTTTGTTTCATTAAAATCGCGTTGACTTATAGATTTTTCTAATGCTTAATCATTTCATATTTTCATAATTATCCATATTACACACCAAAAGAGTAGCTCTTTGTTTAATTTTTAACTCTATGCATTTATTTTAACATTATTATCTTGTTTTTGATAAAGTCTATACAAAATCTGCAAACTTTATATTAAATTTAATGTTTGGTAGGTAAGAGGACTAAAAGTTCAAAATTCGAATGAAGATAGAACAATTATCATAATTTAGATTCGAACATAACTTTGACCACGTTCAATTATGTCGAAACATTGTTTCTTGATTTATACCGAGAAAAAACATTGAAATATTTAAAACTTTTATTATTTTTGTAACTTTTCAATTGTTTAGTTTTTTCATCATAGCCTATTTCGTTAAAAAAGAATTAATAATTTCAATGTTTTAATAATAATAATAATAATAATATTTTTAAAGTTAATACATTTTGTAGTTTGAGTTAAGTAACTAATTTTAACGTTACAATGCTAACAATAATCCTGTAAGAAAACAGATAATTTCCGACAGAAATTCTAGCAGCAAAAGTTGCCAGAAACTTCTGTATATATGAGAAATATTTGTACAAAAATTTCAGGGCTTTTGTTATCAGAAATTTTCTGTACATATAGTAATATCTTGTGCATACAATAATTTTCTGTACAAAAATCCGTCTGTGAGCAAACACTGCATTATTTTTCTTCTGTAGTAACTACAGAAAAATCAGTAACTTTGTAATATTTTTGATAATTTCTATATCCATAGCGTGAATTCGTCAGATTCAAAGTGTGTGGTTTTATGTGGTAATTATTTGAAAACCATTTAATTATTTTTTTTCTTGAAATAGAAATTCAGTTCAATGTGTTTTAGTTAGTATTAAAAAAATTACTGTTAAGTATCAGAATCACACTGGATAAAACTTGTAAAAAACATCACAGATTTTTCAAAATTATTATAGCTACTTACATCTGTTTATATAAAAAAAGTAATTTCCAAATCCAGTAATACAGACTTTTGTAGTATATCATTCATGCAAGATACTTTGAGTTCTACTGTAAGATTTTCAGGACTTGATTATTTTTTCGAATTAACCGATTATCGCGGATCGACCACAGCATCGCAAATTTTAGTAAATTGCCTTTCGGAAATTGTGCTGACAAACTACTTGTAGGTAAAAAGATTTATCCTTATTGTAATGCATTATAAAATTTGCAACACTAGATTTGTTTTTAAAAATAATTTAGAAAAGAAACTTACTTAAATGTACGAGATCTTTTATTACCGCAAATTTGCTACAGGGTAAAAATTTTTAAACAAAAGGGGATAACTAATACTTATAATCAATCTTGAAAATCGTAAGCAACTAAAAAAGAATTAACCTATATTTAACACTTCTTAAACTGAGCGGTTTACTTACGTTATTTTATTTTTTCTTTTCACTAGCCATTAATAAGATCTAAAAAATCTCTTGGAATACATTAACACTTAAATCAACAGAATCTGGTCTCCCCCCCCCCCTCCGCCTCCTCCTTCGTCTTTTTTTCTGAGATCCTAAAAAATCTACCTTCATTATCATTTGGGTTTGGCGCACAGGCAATATTTTTTTTTACTTGTATTGTTATATCGGTGTCTTAAGTTACTTTCAATTCTTTTTTTTAATGCAAATAATCACAAGCTCTTAATATTTTTTGTGTGCTTCGTTTTCTTTGTCTTCTTCCAGAAGTGAGAGCCTTGTATGCAAATGAAAGTGAAGGATTTTGTAATTTTGTTTTGTTCAATGATTTAATTATTTCCCCCGGTCGAACGATTTCTAAAAGGGGGGAACGGAATTCTTTTGTCCTTTTTGGATTAATTGAAAGTGTCGCTTCGGACTCGGAAGATAATTTTGAATTTCACATTCTTTCCTGTTCTCGCCTAAATGGAAGTAAATAAGTTTTCGAATGACTTCTACTTTGGAATAACGAAAAGCATCAGGGTAAAGGTTTTATTTGCTTATCTGCACGCAAGGAACACTGGCATGATTTGTTAATGAATTTTCGTGTTTTTTTTTTAATTTATTTTCTAGCGAATAAATTATTAGCCGGTTCTTTTAAGAACCGCTACCATCTTAATCAAGATTTATGGATTTTTTAATGTAAATTAAAATAAAAGTGAAAGTAAGTTTTTGATTTGCATTTCTTATTTAAAGCAATCTCGCTTTCTAATATTGAAAATAATACAAACTTATAATTAATGCGCATTATTAAAATTAAATTTAAATTTAACTTAAAATTACTTGGAATAGTTTCTAATCTAGCTATTCAGACCTGATATTATGCAAAATAACATGAGCAGTCTTTTAAAATAATAGTGCATAGTAACTAAAATTAACATATCCATGGGCTAATTATTGTTTTTTAAATAGCGTTTTATCTCACTGACTAGTTCCCTGTAAACCCATCTTCAACTAGATTTAACCCTTTGAGCTCTAATGGTAGAATTTTTTATCACATAATTTTTATTCCGAAATGTCACAACGACACCAGAAAATTCGACCAAATTTATTTGAAAAAAGGTTTAATGCATTTTTTCTTGTATATCGTTAACCGGTTTATTTCTTCGGAAAATACTGGTGTCAATGTGACATTTGGAATTTTGAAGAAATTTACCCACCAGATCTCAAAGGGTTAAGCTGACTTTGGATTGACGAAAGGCGTAAGGATAAATTTTTTATTTGCTTAGCTGCAAAGTCGTGAAAAAAAGTACACATCCCGAACTAACTCTTCAGCAAATTTTTGTAGAAAAAAGTTACTGGTACCAAACGACTGAAAATAATGTCTACTTTTAAATGATCAGAGGTCGTAGCGTCAGTAAAATTTTCACACTTTCTTACCACAATTTTTGAAAGATAATATTTATTCTAAAATTTCATTGTCGATCTTAAAGGAATCTGAATGGAAGATATTTGATTTAAAATATTGGTAGAAAAGTGCGAAAATTTTAGGGACGCTGCGACCCCTGAATGATGCATATAAAATTTGGTTAGAGAGCCATCTACTAAATAAAACAAACTCAAACATATTTTATTTGAATCATTTAAAGGAAGATTTTATTTCGAATGGTTTGTACAAGAATTTTTTTCTGTTATGATTAGTTGTACATTAAGTAAGGGTCTTATCCCACATAGCATTCACATTAACAGCAAGTTTTTTCATATATTATCTTCTGTGACAAAAATTACTTGACAAATTCGCAACGAATCTCTTGCAAAGGAGACCATAGTTGTAACCAAATAGTCCGGCATAACAAGATTACTATTTTACAATAACTTTGCAGTGTTTTTCAGAAGACAAAGCTAAATCTTCTACTATCTTGCAAAAAATTTGCATTACACTAGTCATGACATACTAAATTCTCCATTTGTTTGCTATTAATTTTCGATAAATTTGATACAACAAAAGATGAACCTGCATGACGTGTTAGCTGGAAGTTCAAAGTACGGTGACTTCGGCGTTCCCGATATCATGCTGCATTCTTGTTATGAACTCTCAGTCTTGTCAAGATGAATTTGCTGCAAATTTGCAGGCTTGTATAACAAGACTGCTCCTAATTTGCTGCAAAGTAAAACTGCTATGTGGGATGTAGAGGGACAATTTCCACGACTGAACGTAATTAACTCTGGTACGATTTTTTAATAAGATTTACATGTTTTACTTTCATTCATTTTCAAGCAGGAAGCATTAGACACATTTCGAAGCCAGCATTATGTCATAATTGGTTTTTTTCATTATCAAGATTTATCGATTCTTCACAGTAAAGCAGAGTTAAATTGAAAGTTTTTTCTCATAAAACATAAAAAAATTAAGTAAATATATAATTAGGACACATTTTAAAATATTATTAAAAATATACTAAATTTCAAAATATCGCGATTAGTTTATAATATGCAGGGGGTACATAACAAAACATAAGTTTCCCTATTCAGAGGGCTCTAGAATGTATTCTATTGGTCCAAATGAGATCAAATTTGAACTACAGATAATTAAAGTGATGTAATTGACATTTTTGAAAAAAAAGAATACAAAAATTAAAAGCGCAAAATTTGCTGTTAATGGGTGCTGTAACACACCTAAATCGTGTAATTTGCTTTAAAAATAATAAATGATATTTAAAAAGTGAAACTGGTTAATAAAAATGTAAAATCCAAGACTCTTGTTACAGTGGAATACGGCAAATCCAGTAGATCGGAAACGACTGATACATTCACACAACCATGGAAAGATTACAAGAAATAAGTTGCGCCATTGGAAGATAAAATTGTTTGGAGAGAACCAAAATATAAATATTGGGAACCAAGGCTATTCTAAAATATTTACATTATCATCAAAATAAGCAATATTTGAAAATACCTATAGCATAAAAGTTAATCAATGTAACTAAAACATTTTTATTCGTTGTGAGTAGCTGAAGTGTATTCTGGAAAATATATTGCTTTCTGTTAATTATACAGCAATTTTTGCTAGATATTAAGTAATCTTATTTTAATATGTAATATTTTCTGTAAGTTTTGAAAAAAAATTGGACAGCTAAATGTAAATAACTTCCAAATGTGATAAAAAAAAAACATTTATATTGGATAGCACATTTTGATTTGAATTGAAGCATATTATACAATATTTAAATTTTCATATATTTATTTTTTATAATAATTTCTGTTAAAATTTAGACATGATAAACCATTCGGTATATTGAATTAAGTTTCTCTCTCGTCTCTTTAATTTTAAAAATGATTTCCTAGAAAATATTCTAATTTGCGGCTTTCCCAACATCCTCTTTTAACACCACTAAAGGAATTACTCATCACTAAAATCGCAAATATCATTAATGATGAGTGGATTACAGCCATTTTTATGACACAATGATTCTATAAATAACTTCCGTTTTTGTTGATCATAATTAAATAAACTTTCACAAATTCAGAAAAATTTAAATGGGTAATAAACATAGAGAAAAGTTTGCTAAAGTGCAATTATGTTGTAGCGGTATTTATAAATGTGATAATTTTTCTACAGATTTCGGCATAGACGTCATTTGAAATTTTATATTCTCTGACTATAAAACATTGCTATGATTATGTTTTCATTCTGTAAGTGTTTTTAATTTTTAAGATACATGTTTATTGTAAGTCAGATTTATAAAAAACAACTTTTTAATATCTGCCCTAAATTATTGAAAAAATATACTTAAGTATTTATATACTAACTGCTGTCTGCTTAAAAGAGTGAATTCTGACCCAAATGAAAACTCTAATATTCTAAGTGATATTCATAGAACAAAAAACAAGGAAAATCTTGCGTTAAGCATAGATTATGAAACACTTTCCAATATTTCCTGAAATCTTTTAAAAAAACTTTGTTATCCAGAAAAATAAGGTATTACTGTCCATAGCCAATTATGTGTTCCAATCCTTTTGAACAGCCCTGTATTTGATCTGTCGGTTGATATATAGACTATATAGTGGGGAAAGTTAGTTTAGCAAGAAAACGCCCAGCTGGTTGAAATTTTCCTTTCTCCAATTTATACTAATAGATGGAATCATACTTAAATACTTTTGTTCAGTCCTGTAGTTTACCTAGTACAATTAATACACGAAAGTATTTTGCTAAAATTTAGTTCAAGCAAAAATACTCTTTAAACCACTTAAATCACATTTTCAGAAATTATAATCAAAAGACGACCATGTATCTTGTTCCTTGCGTAACTCTGTATATCATTTTATCTATATTTTAGAAACATTTCTTAGTAATCTGAATGCAGTTCATCATAAAAATGCAAAACTCATTTAAAAACCACCTTTAAGTAAATTACGCTCATATTCAGTAACTTTTCCAAGATCTTTTATGTAACCTTGTAAACCTAAATTGTATAACTATTAACATTTATATGCACCATATAATATGCATACATTTAGTATAACTTAAAAGCGCATATCCAACAGCTAGCATCCATAATATACAGTACTTCGGATAGAATATACCGTAATTTCGGGTGTATAAGCCGCGGATCAAACAATTCTTTTTGGACCCAGAAATCTTATATAGTGATTGAAGACAAATATTTACGACGATCTAACTAGTTATATTTGTTTCTTAAAAAATTCTGGGTCGAAAAAGAATTGTTTGATCTGCGGCTTATACACCCGAAATTACGGTACTATTTGATATCTTTTGTGTGTCCCTGTAAATGCTATGCACTTCGTATTATGCAAGAAATAACTTATATTAAGTCTCAGCGACATATATCAATTTGATAATACATGAAATAACTTACCATAATTAAAATATGTCGCAAACAATTCCCCCTTTTATTATTATGTAATGGAATTCTTTTTTGTGTCCTGTAAATGAATAGTAACTATTCTTTTCACTGTATACTTTACAAAATTCACATTTTAATGCACTTCGTAGATATATATAACTTTGAATATGTTTGACAGGGTGCAACATCTTTAAAATTCATTTTAAACGTTTTTTCCCCATAGGCTGTAATGTAATGGAAAACTTTTGACTGTCTTTGTAAATAATCATGGTAGAAACTTAATTTTCAATAGGATTCATGCTAGGGTAACTCACAATAACGTTCAAAAATTTCATGGTAATCCGAGTACATTTATGTGAGTTAGAGCGCGGACAGATGACCATCCGGTCAAACGGACAGACAAACCCAAAGCATAAACACTTTTCAACTTTGTTGGAAAGTGTTAAAATGACTTACATATTTTAATTTGATTAGATGTGTACATTTTAATAGTTGTTGATAACAATCAAATAGCGATAACAATAAATTTTCTAAAGTCATAAGCTTAAGGTCCTAATCACTTTGCGTCTTACCTGTTTTTATTAATTATTGATAATAGTGTGGAACAGATTTAATGAGTACAAAGCTCCACTGAGTCTGTTTTTTAAATACTAAGCTTTTCAAATAGTATTTTCCTTTTTAAGATTTATGTTGTAAATTTCGTAAAAATCTTTCCCGAAGGTTATTCCTATTGCAAATTTTCTAGAAACTTACTATTTCGGAAATAAGGCTATTTCAAAATCGTACCAATGAGAGAGCCCTAAGAATGGCATTCAAATAAAACTTACAATGCTTTAAAATTTATAGCGCTACTGAAGAGAATGTAGAGTTGAACTTTAGAAAAATGTAAGGAATCGTAACAGTAAAACAAATAATTTAAAAATGAAAAATGTTGTAACGTATATAAAGCAAATTGATTCCATTAAATAGATCTTTAAGATAAAGTCCCCTTAATGATTGAGAAAATACAAAGGGTTTAGAAAAATAGAGATACAAATACAATGTCGCATATTCACTTAAAATACTTTTAATTGATATAATGTCCGGATACAAATTACTTACCGGTTTAATCGCTGCCATAATACTCTAGGTCAGATGATAGGAGCTATGACGTCATCACTAATCGTCCGACTTACTAGTGTTGGAGTTCGTTCCAAAAAAATTGAATAGATTTTTTTTTGTGGAATACCTATCATTTTATAAAATAAAAATAAATATTTTAAGTTACTGGTAGGAATGTGAAATAAAAAAAATTAGTCAGATGCGGCAACACTGTAGCATTCCAGATCTAGCTAAACTTTCATTTGGGTATTATTCTCACCAGTAAATTTAAATAGTTATTATTGTTTTATAAGATAATAGATATTCCTAAAATAAAATAAAATTGCTATTCAAAATTTTTGGAGCGAACTCCAACACTAGTGAAAAGTCGGTCGATTAGTAATTACGTCACACCTCGCGTCCTTTGGCCTTGAGTATTTCGATAGAACAGGTATATGCTGTAGTTTTCGACATAGATTCCGTCATTGGTCAATAATTTGTTAAGGTGCAACCCTAGTCACAGAAAAAGACCCAGATGATAATGCTAAGTCTATGGAGGCATTCTTTTCAAATATCTCGCTCAAATTTTAATATTTTTACATGATTTTTTTTGGCATAGTATAGCTGAGGACAGTCTACATCCGGGCTAGTTTTTACTTTTTCAATTTTGGTTTCAGATAAAAAAAAATTACTTTAACTTTCGAAACCGATTTGAACCGGTTCTGAAATTAAAACTATCATAATATAAAAAATATGTAAACAAAATCGAAAAAGTAAAAACTAGGCCGGTTGTAGATCGTCCTGTGGAAAAAAATCATGTAAAAATATTGAAATTTAAGCGAGATATTTGAAAAGAACACTCCCATAGACTTTACATTATCATCCGGGTCTTTTTAGTGACTATTGTGGGGCCTTAAATTTCGGTACAAGCTATTATATTCCACAGTCACGGAAGTTTATACTTTTTAACTTCGATTTTCATTTCATCATAGTAGTGGGTGTTTTTTATCTTAGATATTTAGAGATATTTTAGAGATATTAGATATATTTTTTTAGCTAATAGAATAAGTGATAGTGTCTCGGAACATGATAGATGACAGATGGTCTACCAGTTCTGTGTTCTTCATGAATACTGATTCTACTGGTTTTACTTCGAGGGACAGACAGTTCGGCATCATTTCGTGACATTTTTTCCAATTTCTAATGCTTCTATAGACGGAAAAAATTTCTTTGCGAATATTTTCTGGATACTTACATTTTGCATTGAGAAAACGTGCAGGTTATGATGGAAAGTACTTCAAGGAAGGATTCTGAAAAGGCCCAGCAATTATAAATGCATGCTACATGAAACTGTTCAAACCTACAGCATATGGTACCAACATGCTCATTAAAACTTTTTCTTTCCAATTGTCTCAGATGTCTCTTTACTTTTGGAAAACACCCCATACTTACAAACATAAATAAACATCTTAAAGAATATAAACTATTTTTTAGTAGCACCATTTCCAGATCAAAATGATCTATTGACGCATACAAAGAGAGGAATCGAAAGTGTTAAATGAAGTTCAATTGTAGTTTTACAATAAGAGAATGTACATGTAAAATAAAGTCAATGAAATTTGACCACTAAACATAGGCACCACAAAATGGAATTACAGTGGAGCACCGCTTATACGTTTCTCCTTTATACGTTTTTAACATTTATAAGTTTTTTTTAATGGTCCCGGCAAAATCCAATGGTTATTAACGATAAATAATTCCATTTATACGTTTTTTCATAAATAGGAAATTTAATTTATACGTTTTTTTTCTACAAATCCAGAAGAGAGAAAATACGCATTTTGGATGGCCGCGAAATCGATGTAGTGAAGGTGCTTCAAAAATGTGAAAACATTACCAACAATGTACCTGGCGAATAAAAAATCATGGATAACGATGCCTTTCTTTACTGATTGGTTAAAAGAATTAGATGATAAAATGCGAAAACTGAAGCGGCGAATCATTTTATTCAGCGGTGCACAACCTTTGGCCCGCGGGCCACAAAGATACCACTATTTTTATGCAGAATATTTTTCCTTATAGTTATGACGAAATCTTTGCTATTAAATAAAACAAACGACTATTTTCAAATATTCTGGTGGGAAACGGTTTTCTGGCAAAAAGGTTGTGCATCACTGATTTTATTCATTGATCAGTGTCCAGCTCACCCACCTCATACAGACTTTCTAAAAAACATAACTGTCAAATTCTTCCCTGCAAATTGTACCAGCAAATTTCAGCCACTAGATTTAGGAGTCATAAAATCCCTAAAACAACACTATCGAAAACATTTGGTGAAAACGGCTATCGCCAGTTTAGACCACGGAAATTTCGAAAATGTGAACATTAACATCTTACAAGCTATGACTTTCATAATGATGGCTTGGAAAAACGTTTTACCTAAAACGATAAAAAATTGCTTCGCACTTGCTTGACTTTTAACTCCAGTGGATGTCAATCCTATTGAAAACGCCGAAACTGATCAATTTGCTCCACCAGAAAACTGGTTAAATTTAAGTAATATTTCTACATTTGAGGACTATGTGTAATGTGATTCGGAACTTGCAACATGTTCTCTTCTAACAATTTATGAAATGATCGCAAATGAGAAAACTAGCAGTAAAGAAGAGGACAACTTCACTGAAAAGCCACTGCCAAGTTTTCAACAAGCTTTGGCGGGATTTAACTCTATGCAAGAATACCTCATTAGAAATGATTTGAATGATAATGGCACATTTAACTGTCTACAATGAACTTTTTACTGTACATTCCAAAAATTCCGTACAACGAAAAATAACAAAATATTTTCTACATGACGAATAGTGGTAAGTCGTAAATTAAATCCGAAATACGAAGTTTTGTATTAGGTACCTCTAGTATTTCATTTATTTTAATTTATATCTGATTTTTTTTTTACTGTTGGTAGTTACGGATATGTTTCTATTTTTGTGAATTTCGCTTATACGTTTTTTTCATTTATCCTTTTTTTATCTTGGTCCCTTGAAAAACGTATAAACGGTGCTTCACTGTATTTACTCTTTAAAGGCAAAAAAAAAAAAAAAAAAACAGTATTAACCCTCTTATGCATAAATTATTTTGCATTATTTTGCATTATTCTCAAAAAATCTCTTTTATGATAAATGAAAGACCCATTCTAAAATAATTTTATCGTTGTACTACATGCTAGCTATTTATTTATTTATTTATTTATGCCTAAGTGGGACAAGATCACCAGATCGCTAGGATCCGGTGTAGACCCTATTTGTCCCACCCGGAATGTTCCCCGGCATGTGGGGATTCATTACAATAACTTCAACAAAAAAAAAAAAAAAAAAAAAACATAAAATACATAATATACAGGCTGTATACAACATCAACTCAGTGGTATGCGCGCCGGAGACCTGCTCCATCGCGACAAGTGGCGCTACGACTGCCAAAAGCTCAACAAAGGCTCTAACGCGACAGCGGGCAGTCTTAGGAGAGAACGGTTAAGTGGTAAGATTGGCCAGGTCCATAAGGAAGTGATAAATTTGTGCCAATTGACGGAGTAGTTTTGGGCGGGTTAAGATATTTGTGAGCCAGGTATCTGGGCGGGAATAAGGGTTCTTAAGGTGCCAGGCCTCTGTGAGTGTGCAGAAGAAATAGTAGTGGTCTGGAGACCCTATGGCCCCACACTCACAGAGGTCCGTATCTGAGCGTTTAAAATAATTTAGGTATGTTCTGAATGGACCATGGCCGGAGAGGAATGCTGATGTGGGAGGGGAGAAAGCTAAGAGATTGTATGAGACTTTTGGGATAAGGGAATAGGTGTGCCTGCCTTTGCTTGAGGCATCCCAGTAGAGTTGCCAGTCAGAAAGAATGTTTCTTTTGAGGAAGTGGCGAACATGAGACGGGGGAACAGGAAGGGGGATATCTATGTTTGGACGTGAGGTGGCCTCCTTGGCCAGTGCGTCAGCTAGCTCATTGCCAGCTATGCCGATGTGAGCGGTGACATGGCCGAGAGAGACCCTATGGACGAGAGTTTTTAAGATAACTTTTATCTTAAGCACTAAAGGGTGTTTAGTTCTATGGGCGAATATTTCTTGTAGGCTTGAAAGGCTGTCACTATAAAGGTGAAAAAAAGTAGTATGAGGATAGAGAACAATCCATTCCAAAGCCCGCAGGATTGCGAAGAGTTCTGCTTGGAACACCGAATTGTTATCTCCAATCCTGCAAGCCCACTGATGAATAACAACACTGTCTTTGAAAACACAGAAGGATGATGCTACTCCCGTCTCCGTGTGTGAACCATCGGTGAAAATGGCTGGATTTTTCGAGGGTCTGTAAGAATGCTTATTAACATTAACTTGAAGATAGGATGTCTCATCCGCCGGATGCATAGTCCAGCTGTGGACTTTTCTTTGTAAGAGCAAGTTAGGGAAAAGTGCTGACTGTGTTGGTTCGTGTTCTAAGTGTAGTATTCTGTTTTTCTGAAATTCGTAAGCGAGTGTTAAGTGTATGGGTGGAATGCCAGTAAGTACTGTAAGTGCATCCGTTGAGATAGTTCTATAACCTCTAACCATTTGCAGAAGGAATATGCGCTGGATAGAGGCAAGTTTTTGCTTAGCCACTTTGGTTAGCGAACCTCCCCAAACGCCCACACAGTAAAAGATGATGCGTTCAATGATTATGTGGTACCATGTTTTTAACATATTGGGCTTGATGCCCCATGTTTTTGATGTTAATTTACAGGAATTATGGTAGTAATTTAAAAGTTTAATTTTTAGTGCTTTGATATGTGGAATCCAGCTCTGATGTTTATCAATAATTACACCTAATAATTTAAGAGTATGAACGTGGTGGACGCTAACCCCATTGACTCGCATCACGGGCTTGCGTTTGAGTTCTCTTGGTTTAATGAAGGTTAAAGCTTGGGATTTTCCGGGTGAAAGCTGGAGATGAAGGCGAGCCAACAACTGGCAAAAAGCAGGGAGAGCTCTTGCCGCTTGCAGTTCGAGATCCAGACGACGACGGCCCGAAAAAACAAAGTTGAAGTCATCTGCGAAGGAGTAAAGATTGAAGCCTAATTTCTCCAATTCTTTTAGCAAGACATTGGCAATAAGCAGCCAAAGGATTGGGCCCAAGCACGAACCTTGGGGGCAACCCTTTTCTAATGGGTGAACTGAAGTTCCTGAACCCCAGTTGATAAGAATGCTACGAAATTTAAGATATGTTGCAATGGTTCCAGCTATGTTTCTCGGGCAGCCGATTTCACGTAATTGTAATAAGATGTCCCGCCACTCTACGTTGTCGAAAGCACCTTTAATATCTAAGGAGACAAGAGTTGTGTAATTTCCTTCAGCTATGCTATGAGCACAGGAGGTAAGAATTGCAAACAAAGCCTTTTCACATGATCTGCCTTCTCTGAATCCGTATTGTCTGTGATGAAGTAAGTTATTAGATTCAAGAAAGTGGTTAAGCCGAAATACAAGTAATTTTTCTAATAATTTGCCTAAGGATGGTAGTAGGCAGATTGGGCGGTAAGAAGAAGGTTCTGAGGAGTCTTTCCCTTGCTTCAGGAAATATACTACTTCCCCTTGTCTCAGAGTGAGCGGGAAGTAATGGTGAGTGAGACAGAGATTAGCCCAACGCGTAAAAATTTTGGGAATTACATGGAAAGTTAATTTCAGAATTTTAAAGTCTATACAGTCCGGACCTGGAGCTTTTTTGTCATTAAACGTACGTAGCGCGGTTGCTACCTCAGCTTTTGAAAAGGGTTTGTCGGGGGGTGCATCAAAAGTAATGTCAGAATTATCTCCTGGCGGATATGAGGAGGGGCCAAAAAGATGTTTGGTGAGGTGCTCCATGTTTTCCTGCCTAGATGATCGGCTGGGTGGCAGTTCGAGCTTAATTTCATCAGGAGTGAAAAACTTTCCTGTGAAAATTTTTTGAGCTGTTCCGAAAGGGTCTGTTTGATTTGTGCAGAACTTTTGCCAGGCAGCATTTCTCGCATCCAGTACACTGCGCTTATATTTAGCGGAGAGAAGACGATAATTGGCGCTGAGATTGCGATAGTAATCCGTGTTAACATCTTCTGTTAGTCTGAGTCTTTTTAGTTTCCTCCTCAGTGCCGTGAGGTGATTACGCTTAGTCCTAAGATCGGAGGTCCAAAACGAGAATGACTGCTGCCTCCGAGTGTTCTTTAATCTAAAGGACGCTTTGGCTGCTGTTTTCATGGTTTCTAATAAATTAATGGTAAAGTCGTTTAATTGAGTGGTATTTGTAACGTCCTTTAGGTGTTGATTCAGGATTGGTTTGTGAGTTTTAATAACATGCGAGAATTTACGGAAGTTACCTCTTGCAGTATTGAATCTTCTTTGTGAAGTGTATAAGGGTGTTATTTCGAAAGAAAATCTTATATAATTATGATCTGAGTCATTGTGGACATCTTCAACTTGCCATTGCCGAATTTTCGGTAGTGTTGGGGGATTTACCAGAGTGTGGTCTGGAAAACCCTCAGCTATTTTCTCTCCTTTGCTGTTATATTTTTGAAATGTAGGTATAGTGTTGTCGATATTGGCAATGACAAGATTTTGAGCAACAATATGTTCGATGAGGCATTCTCCACGGTCATTTTCGTAGTCATATCCCCAGAGTGGAGATGTAGCATTGAAATCACCACCGCAAATGAAGAAATGCCTCTGTGTAATGAGGTGTTGCCACTCTTCGAGGGTTTCCTCGAAATCTGATTTTGGTGCTGCATAAGTCGAGCCAATTATGAGTTTTCCCTCCTTAGCAGTAACTGTGACAAAAGCGCAATGTGTGCCTGTGTAAAGATGTGAATAAATAAGGCTAGTGTTCTGAATGACAAGATGGGCACTCTTTGACGTGGACGGGAAGACCGCCCAGGAAATAGGAAAGTCCGTGAGTGTGCCCTCTCTGTTGCAATATGCGTCTTGCAGAAGAGCAATGTCAATGTTTTCACTGATAAGATAATCTCTCAGGGTTGAATTTGCTGCTTTGCAATGATTTAAGTTAACCTGGAGAATTTTGATGTGACCGAAAGGTGGGCAATCCTTAAATTTTTGATCAGAGATTGGTGAAGCATTACTTAACGAGTTGAACCTGAAGTGAAGTTTTTGATGAAGGTATTTCTTCTTTGTAGGTTATATTTGTAAAATGGGCATTTATTTGAATCGGCTGAATGTGGAAAATAGTCGTCGGAGTGTAGGCAATTGACACAGTGAAATTTCGATGGGTCATTTTTTGTCGAGCATGTAGATGAGTTGTGTGTTCGAGTGCAGTATGCGCAGGATGCTTGGAATCCGCAATTTACCTCTGAGTGTCCGTAACGCTGGCAATTGGCACATCTTATTACCGGGCGATATTCGGATATTTTACATGAGTTAAAACCGATTAGAAGACGTCCAGATTTCATTAAGTAGAGAGCAATTGTGTCATCCACTTCTAAGACTAGTTGGTATGTCTGTGCTTTCTCCCTTTGGATCTTTTTGTGAATCGTTATTGGGAGTTCTAAATTTATGTCGTCCAAGATTTTCTCGGTGACTTCCTCTGGTTGTATAAGATTTGGGATTCCGAGTATGATTAATTTTTTCGATTTTATTGCCTTATATACTACTTCTGTCTTTGTTTTAAGGTGTTGTATTTCTTCTATTATATGCAGCAGTTTATCTGTGTCGTCTTCACTTACTGATTTGATTATGAGTGTGTTGCGATCTCTCGCTTCTTCACAGAAAATCGTAGGCAAGTCTTTATGGTTTTTTGTTTCTTCATTTAATATTGAGCGAATTGTTGAGAGTGACACATTTGAGTTGCGCAATCTTTTCAGCAGAATTGCTGATTTTGAGGTTGTCGTTGGATTCTTGGCTGGTGTTTTAATTTTGTCGGAATATAGAGGTGCTGAATAATTTCTGTTTTGTTGATTTTCAGCTTTACTTTGATCATCTTGTGTTTTCAAGTTACTCATGATTTCTTCTGTGTTGTTTTGGATTACTTGTAACTTGGTTTGAAGATCTTGAAATAATTCCTTGCCGGGTGGAAAATTTTCTGACGTTTCATTTATTCTTTGCAATTGTTTCTGTAAATCTATTTCTATTTGTTGCAGTTGTTGAGTCTTTTCTGTGATTTCTCTGTGTAGCTTTTTATTTTCTTCTTTAAGATTAAGTGTTTCACTTTCTCGGTGATCTTTTGGCATTTTTAAATATACTAATAGCTGTTGTTTTCTCTCTTCGCTTTGTGCCTGTGACTTAGTCAGTTGCTCTTCTTTGAAGTTCAAGTCTTCTTTTAGAAGTTGGAATTGTTCATTCCAAGTGTCTTTTTCTTTTTGGAGTTGTTGGAGTTTGTTCTGTAAGTGAGGTATTTCTTTTAGATTATTCTCCATGACTGCTAATTGACCCTGGATTAATTGATAATATTTTGTTGCCTCGTCCCTGGAACCTTTGACGCGCGTTTTCATCAGATCATAAAGGATCCTTATCAATCCTGATGTTGGCAATTTTTCCGCTTCTTCAGGAACAAATTTCTGAAGATATTTACTTTTCTGCAGAGAGGTTATACTGCTTGACACTAGTCCTGGAATCTTTGTCTTACTTTTTTGAACTGGTTGTTCACTCTTTGACTGATGTTCCATTCTTGGGGATGTAAGATCAGGGAAGGAAGAGGATCTATCTTTACGTTGGATTCTCTTTTCTAATTCCAAAGACTCATCCATATTTGTTGAATTATATGATGGCTATTTTGTACTAGCCCTTATCAAAAAGGTTTTTAAAATTTTTTTCAAGTATAAAATATGCAAAATACCAGGCTTCGTCAGAGCCCCCTACATGTCTCGATGAAAGAAAGGAATATAGATGGATTATAGCATAAACCGGTGAACTTGTTCACCGTAAATGGCTAAGATAAAAATTAAAAATAAGTTAATATTAAAAAAAATAATTATAATAATAATTAAAAAAAAAAAAAAAAAAAAAAAAAAAAAAAAAAAAAAAAAAAAAAAGACTAATTTTGAATAGTTTTTGGAATAAAGAGGGGAATATTTAATGGAAGTGGTCTAAACGAAGAATGTAAAGAAATAACTAATACGTAGTTGAAATGAAAAAAAGTGCTGCTAATAAAAAAGAGAAAAATTTTGTTTGTTTCTGTGCTTATTATTGTCGATCCCTGCCCTTGACATTCTCAAGAACTACTGGACATATATACCAGAGTGAGAAGCGTGTAATGAATTAACTTGAGTAAATATACTATTTTTATCACAAATATACAAATATATACTACACATACACACACATATACATATACATACATACATACATATACACACACACATGCACATATACATACACGCACATACATATACACATACATATATACATACATATATACACATACATATTTATATCCATATATATATTTTTTACATTAATTTTTTTTTTTTTTTTTTATTTGTTTTATATATATATACACATATATATATACAGAAAAAATATCCCGGTAAGAAAAATGCGTATATGAATCTTGAGTAAATATACCAATTTATAAATAGTTATCTGCTCAGTTATTTCAAAATAAATACAGTAAAACTATTAAAATATGTTTGGAATCACTCTCCGCCACAGCAAAAAAAAAAAAAAAAAAAAAAAAAAAAAAAAAAAAAAAAAAAACAGTAATAGGAGCAAAATGTAAGTTGTATTGGTGTGCCACATACTATGCATCATATATTGATCTACATTTTAAATTACAATATACATTGAACATTATACGAAATAATTAGACTTTAGGAGAATTACAATACTTGGAATAGGGAGGGACCTCTTATGGGCTAACCTGTTATTGAAGTTTACCTAGCAGCGCTTAAGCTGGAAATCTCCAGACACCTATATTATAAAATGCTCCATAGAGGGGGGGGGATGAAAGTTAAATAGTGACAAGCGCTCTTAGAGAAAAAAAAAAAAAAAAAAAAGATAAAAAAGATAGAGGTGCAACATGCCTGTATTACGGTGATAATTTTGAATAGTCCCGAGAGTAGTTTAGAAGATGAAATTAACCCGATAAGGGGCCGCGGCGTGGCCCAAAAAAGCAGGAGAGATCAAATGAAGGTAGAATTGAGCTGTGGGGGTCAGTAGCTTTCAGTAGACATGTTACACCAAAAATTGAAGACTCCCCCCCCTGCCCCCCCCAGGGGCGGTCCCCTTACAGTTACCGGGGAAATTCAAAACCCAGAAAAAAGTCTGTGCAAAGCCAGTCTAGCCAAAACATTTCTCCACGCTGTAGCTCCCATAGAACAAGAGATATAAGCTGTTAAAGATTGAAAAGAAGTGAAGAAATGAGCCTTTTTGAGTGAATGACCAACAGGGGGGGTCTACAGCCCCGGGGGTGCAAAATTAATAAAAATTTTTTAATGAAGGTGATAGACAATTGAACGAGCGAAATTTTAAGGTATATGTTAGGGGGGTACGTACCCTATCCCCCCCCTGGACTGGCCTTCAAAGATAAGATATTTTGAACTTAAAAAATTTTAATCATTTCCTCACTGTTCAATAAGATCTTTTAATGAGGAGGTCTGGGAGGGCCCAGCAGCCCTAATAGCCCCTATAGATCGAAACAAAATCAGAATGGATAATTAATAGATAAATTGAAGAGGATTAAGTTAATAAAGACAAGGAATAATGCTATCAGAGTATAATACATGCTGTAATGGTTACCCGCAGACCTTCATACCTGCAGCTAGACTACTAAATGCCCATGATATTACAAAAATCATTAAATCCGGAGAATAACTGTGTGGCAACACCATACCTCAAGCCTCTAGAGCAATTAATACCATTGAAAATAATTTAAATAAATAAACTAGCTATTAAAAAGGAACAACAAGAGATGGCAACTGGACATTGCCTCTCTACACTTTAGATCTTTAAGCTCTCTAAGTTTATAATTGAGTTGATCCCTTAGATCAGCAACGGACCACAGTTTACGAGCTGGGGGACCAGCTATAAACTTCTCAACTTGTTCTGAACTTGGGCGGGAAGTGCTATACCCAAGCGTCGTAATGGGAGACATTTAAAAAAAAATGATAAACACTTTATAAAAACACTATTAGAGACACTTAAAATATTCAAAAAAAACAATAAAAAGCGTGGCGGAGAAAAGTTCAAACATTACTGTAGACATACAAATGCATTATTTTAAGTTAAGAGAAGAATTAATATTTTTAATTGATTTTTAAAAATAGTTACTCCCTATTGGGACCACATAAGCATATTATAAAAACGAACTCAAAACATTTTTCAAAAATTTATTTGAATAACTTAAAATAGTCAAAATGCTATCGGAATAGCGGCGGAGCAAAGATAAATCATTAAATTATATATAATGATCACTTTTGTTAAGATACTATTATAATTTAGTATGTTACAAGGTAAGTAAAAATGTAAACAATGCAATTTTCAATGGGGGGTATTAAAAGCACTCGTCATTGCGTTAACAAACTATTTTGAAAGATAATTTAAGCATAGTAAATAAATAGAAAACTTAAAAGAACTCTATCTAAAACATTGAAGAAACTATAATAAACGAAGAATAATACCTAATATGAGATTTTAAATTAATATAATATATATATAAACACTTTAAAAATGACATCTATCGTAGCGATAGCAACGGAAGGGATTGACAACGGTTTATTAAAGTACCCATAACATCGTTAATATGTTACGTAGAAAAACAAATTATACCTCAAAATGTTCAGAATAGATTTGAGTATCAATAAAAAATGACAAGATAGCAAAATAATTAAGCATAATTAGAGTATAAGCACAGAAAGTTATCAGTGTAGTTGCAATGGCTGGTTGCCTGGGGACGAGATTAAGTAAAAAGCTTAAAAGTTTAAATAACTATATCTCGGCAACCACTGCACCGATTTTGAACGAACAAGTGCCAAAATGATCAGCGGCACTTTAGGAAAAGAATGAGACATGATTTAAGGCCCTGACTTACCTGGTTCCTAAGCCTTTAGCCCTCCATGATGAGCTCAGCAAAACGCGACATACTACGGTGATGGCCTGGCGGGGACCGACTACATGCTAGCTATTATCTTTCCACAAATCAGATCTCCATTAATAAATGTTCACAGTTTTTTTTCCTTAATAATGCAATAATTATCTGTCCTCATATGAGGCCCGTATGCATGAGAGGGTTAAAAAACGCACAAATAATACACAAAAAGCAGCAAACAGGTTTTTTGAATCTATAAGCCCAATTTTTCTTTAGAGGAAGATAAACCAAGAAAAAGCTAGAAAAAGAAAAAGCAAAATTGAAATAATCTCACTTACAGTTTCCAGTCAGCCGTTTACTGCTTTTTGTGTAATATTTGTGCATTTTTAAATATTGCTATTTTTGCTGTTTGACCCAACCTTGCTTCATGTAGCATGCTGTGCCTTGCTCTGTCTTGCACTGAAGAAAAATCTCGCTTGTAGATTCGAAAGATTATTTGCAGACTTTGTCTTTATTTTTTTTGTGACATTAGAGGATATTAAATATTGGAGGGCTATCACGATATTATATTTATCGAAAATTTGAAATGTCTATTATTAACATCTAAATTTGACGCAATAGATATTGTGTTACTTTGTCTGTGATGTTTAATGTTTTATGCCCCGAATTATTAAACCGTTCCAAAAGTTATTTCCTTCAAAAAAAAAAAAAAAAAAAAAAAAAAAAATGGAAATTCCGATAAAGGAAACATTTTATTGAAGCGTGCTTATTACAATCTGTTGAACAAACCTTTTTCTGTCTTTCCCGTAGTCTAATAACACCATGTTTCCAAAACTTTTTTTGATTTGGTGGAAAAATAATTACCGAGTTTATTTTTTATGCCCTTCAAAAAGTTCATTTTTTGCTGAACAGAATTGTCTAGCGAATGAAACAAATAATAGTCTGGCGGAGCAATGTCCAGAAAGAAAGGATGATGTGTCAGAATATCTCATTTGAAAGCATAGAGTTTCTTTCTGACAGTCAAAAATACATGTGGAATGGAGCAGTCATAATGGAAGATCATACCTCGTTTGTTTGCTATTTCGGAATGTTTCGTGGCAATTACCACCTTCAGCTCACCTAGTTGCCAGTAGTAATTTTCAGAATTGATGGTCTGATTAGGTAGAAGTTGCTCGTAGTAGATCCTATTTTGTCATATAGAGACCAGAATTTTCTTCGGAAAAAGTCCGGCTTTAGTGACAGGAAGGGACATTTGTATCCACAAGATTAGGATTGTTTAAGATCCTCATTGTTATAATGTATCCAACTTTTGTCCACGGGAAACATCTTTTCAAAAAAGGATCATTTTGTTGCTGAAAATGCGATCTACATAGCTGTTCTCCAACAGGTCATAGGCAGGTCGGCCACTAGCAACTATTTTTAAATTTTATTTCCACCAAGAGTTTTAAAAGCACATTTTGTTGCATTTTTCTTTTGCAGATGTTGCCAAAGTGTCAGTAAAAGATTTTTATTTTTAAAAGGTGGTGCCAGTTGAGTTACAAAATAGCACATGAATTGTAAAAGAAGCTTTTGGGACAATCTTTGACTGGGAAAAACAAATTCCTTGCGTTCGATTAGATGTTCTGACGCACCCTTCCTGCTCTTCGGATATTGTTCTATTTGATTATTATTTGCTTTTTTTCTTGAAAATTCTCTTCACCAGAAAATTATAATAAAACTGTTTGAATGACATAAAAAATCGCCTTCGTAAGTATTTTAAAACCAAATCATTTAGTTTTCTGGAAAGAAGGGATTATAAGACTCCTAGAAATGTGGAAGGTTCGCAGAACAGAATAGCACACATATTCTTCAATAAAAACTCGCTGTTTTCAAAACTTTATCCCTGTTAATGTCTGTATATATCCAAAATAACATTTATAATAATAATTTGACTTTTAGATAAATTTTTAATGGAATCTGATTTTATATATTTCCAGTTAAGATTATTTTTGTAAAATAAGTTTCAAGAATATTTAGATTAACCAACTTCTACACCGCATATTTCTTATAACAAGAATATAAATAAATGCATTATGATTGAATCTGTAACGGAGAAGCGTTTTGTAGTTGCAAATTTCCCGTATAACATTGTTTTGTAAGAGAAAAGGCTTATCTGTGTATGGTTGAGAAAATAACCACGTTAAAAAATAGTTAGCTTGGACTGCTTCGTTGTGTTTATTGAATGTGATTTGTATGAAAACATTTTGTATGAAAACTACAAACTATATTCATTAGTAGGCGAATTAAATAAATTTTATATTGCATTTTCTTAATGGCAGTTAAAATGGCACATAAAGAGTTAAAAATAGTAATTTCCACGAAATACATATGGGTAGTAGCAAAGATATTTTTGATGAAAACAAAATCTATTTCTAAATAGAAATTCCGCGTTTAAAATTTGAATTCCTGCAGAATATCCGTAATGCAAAAATGATTGATAATAATAATAATTAAGTGAAAAGCTTCTGTGCAAAATTAACATCGCGTTTCAAATGCAAAGGATATTATTTTCTATTTGCAAATATATAGGGGAAGATGGGGATACTTGAGCCATTTTTTAAATTTTAATTTTTTAAAATTTTTTAGAATTTCTTAGAACAAAATAAAATATTGAAAATGAAAATTTGATATTTTTTCTTCAATTGAAAACCACTTTCAATTAATTTTGAACTATCTTTCTATGTCTAATAAATTTTTACTTTTTCTTTTACATTGTGGCTCAAGTATCCCCATGGAGGGGATACTTGAGCTAGATGTCACATTCGCACCAGTATTTTGCAAAGAAAAAAACCGATTTACAATATACGCGAAAAAATGCATTAAACCTTTTTCAAATAAATTTGGTCGAATTTTCTGGTGTCGTTGTGACATTTCAGAATTAAAATTTTGTGGTAGAAAATTCTACCAGCAGACCTCAAAGGGTTACTTAGGGGTTTAACAAAGGGGGTGGCTCAAGTATCCCCTATGCTCAAGTATCCCCACTCTCCCCTACATGTATATATATGTGTATGTGTCAAAATTTCATCATATACAACATATTCTTAAGGCGTTTAAGGAATCAAATAAATATGTTCAAACGCGAAATTTTTCTTAATACATAAAATGAAACATATGTGAATGTAGCAAGTACATAGCAACAGCTTGCTCATACTTTCAGACTGCATCATCGTTTTCCCACGAACATAGCCTGTGATTTGTGTGAAGAGTCACCAATTAAGAAATAAATAACTGAGCACATTTTGCGCTGAGAAAATGTAAAATGTAAGTGTAGAAGTGAGTTGTTCACTGACTGTTAAATGAGACAGACGTCTCTGGCCTAAGAATATGATTCGGCTAAAAAAACCGAGCTGCTCAATATTACTTTGTACATTCATTTATTTAATGGATATTTAGCATAGAACTTTATTAAAAGTTGTTAATTCTCAAGTTTGTGTCGCCAAATTGTATTCTCTCAGTACTTTACAGTACTTCATATATATATGCTACTCAGAAATACAACGCATTTTATTAAATAAATTTTCTAGTTCAAAACATGTTTATTTGATTTAGCTCTGAATCTGGAAGAAAATTGTCAACTATGTAAGGGGACATAGAGAAAAAAACAGAAAAGTAAACAACTTTTCTGATGAAATTTTTCTATTGTTACCGTTACCTAATAATGCTTCAGAAAATAAGAAACACATTTTTCTGGAGATTGTATTACATTTTCAATTAGGCATTTAAATAATTTTTTATAATTTTTATGATTAACGGAAATTTGACAAATATTGCCGAACACGTGTGTTTCTTTTTCTTTAATTAAAACTTTAATACTCGTTTCTAAAATAATGCAATTCATGAAAAAATAAATGTTTTGACGAATATTCAGTATTTTGAAGATAATCATATTTATATGTTATAAATCACTTAATTTTATAACCTGTGTAATAATATTATCTTTTCATTTCATTTTGTAATTAGTTCGTTGGAAAAAAAGTTACGTCGTTTGCCTTTTTCAGCAAATATCTTCTGCTTATATTCCGATATCCATACACTCATAAACATGACTGATACAGCAAAAATATTGCTCATATTGGTATCTTATGAAAACTGTATAGGTGCACAATCCGTGCTCAGATGTGACAAGGAACGCAACTGTTCGCAGATGTTAGTCTAAAATTTTTGCTACACTCCTGATATATATCACGATTAAAGCATGTGAAATTCCTCTTTGCAATTTTATGAAATCTCTCGCCCAAAGGAAGTATAAATTTCCAATCTTTGATATAATCTTTGAACGAAAAATTGTATCAAATGAAAATGGGTGGGAGGGACTTGACAATTGTTTGAATTTTACAGAGACCTGTAATATGCGAGTTAATCCCAATGTTATACATTTTGAATTATTCTTTATACAGTGATATAAATCTTTATGATGTATTTGTAATATCTTTTGAACTAAGAAAACCATTGTTGAATTGAAACATTTTTCTCCGGGAGGGATTTTGCGGCTCCGGCGGGGGGGGGGGGATTGCAATTTTTGACCATTAAAAACACAAAATCTCAAATATTTGCCCCCAAGGCCACCCCCTGAATTCAACACTGATGAAGCAGGAAGAGTTATGAAACACAGTAAAACTTATACACTATTTATAAATATATATATGTGTGTATGTATAGATACCATTAACTCGCCAAAAGCGAATACAAAACTTCAGTAATAACCGTACACTGTCGCAATATCATTTATTATTACATATTTCAAGCCTAAAATAAATTACCAAGTTTATACAAAGTTTAGCTTCTGTTAGAACTATGCAAAGTAGCCACAATATACAGGGTGATTCTACATTTATGGTACAAATTTTAAGGGCTGGTACAGGGTATTGTAGCAATCAGTTATTGCTTAGGAATGTATGAAAGTAATGCGTTCAGATTCAGACACCAGCGGTCCAATTTGGCCCATTTTTTTATTTTCAAAATTTCTCATTCATACCAAAAATTTTCTGTATCTCTTCCCTATTTAAGCCAGACATTTCTTAATTAAATGCAAAAAAATTTCTTCTTTCAAAGTTTCCGGTGTGACACTGAAGTTTCTGAATAATAAAAATAATAATAATAATAATAATAATAAAACACAAAACTGGAAATCTGTCAGACGTAGGTAATACACAAATAGATGACAGTTTTGTGGGTTTTTTTTAATTTCAAAAATTTATATTTCATACCGGAAATTTTCTAGAGAGATTTTTTACTTTTTTCAATCTGGAAATGTCTGTTTTAAATAAAGAAAATATTTTTATATTAATTTTCTTTCATGAAAGACAGATTTTGGAATGAAAAAAAGACAAAATTGGCCACCTGGTGTTTTCACCTCAACGTACCAGTTGCGCCCATACATACCTATACAATAAATGGTTGTTACAGTGTCCTGTACCAAACCTTAAAGTTTGTACCATGAATTTAGTAGCACAATGTGTGACTATTTTTGATAAAACAGATTTAATATGGCCTTTCGCATAAAAGGAGATCACTTTGTCAATCCTTCTATTTTTTGCGATATTCACTTTTGTGTGCTTCAATTCATAAGAATCGATTTTCTAAAATTAACATGAAACATCTGTTTTCTTCAGTTTTCTATGCCTGAGATTGGTTAAAATTATAATTTACTTCAATTAAAGTTTGACAAAGAAATGAATTTTCAGTTTTCAGCTCTCTTTAATATTTGAATTGGCAAAGTTTTATGATTTGTCATTATAATGTGTTTTTAAAGCACGCGGATGTAACCAATAATGTGATCCTTAAATGCATCTATCGACATATTAGAGACCTGTAATATGCGAGCTAATCCCAAAATTACACATTTTGAATTATTCTTTATATAGTGACATGCATCTTTATGAGGTATTTGCAATAGATTTGAACTATGAATAGTACATAGAGAATTATGAAACTCAATAAAACATATAGAGCCTTTCTATGTGTGCCTACTATGTACCAAAACTTCGGTAATAACCATACATTGTCGCGATCTCATTTATTATCATATATTTCAATCCTAAAATAAGTTACCGAATTTATTCGAAGTTTACCTTATATTAGAACTACATAAAATCTACCACAATACATGTCTAATTCTAATAAAACTGATTTAATGTGACCTTTCGCATGAAATGGGATCACTTTGTCGATCTTTCTATTTTTCGCGATATTCACCCTTGTGTGCTTCAATTCAAAAGTATCAATTTTCTAAAATAAACATGAAACATCTGTTTTCTCCTGTTTTCTATGACTGTCATAGATTAAAATTATAATTCACATCAACGGAAATCTGACAAATAAATGAATTTTCAGTTTTCACATTTGTTTAATATTTGAATTAGCAAAGTTTTGTGATTTGTCATTATTACGAGTTTTATTTATTTAAAGCACGCGGATTTCACTATAATGTGATCCTTACGTACATCTATATTAACAAATTAGGACATTTTTATGCGGACATTCACAAATACACATTGCGATTTACGCCAAAACGTAATCAGAACTAAATTATATCAAGAACTAACTACATCTAATGTATTATAAAAATCCGTCCATTAGTTTTTGAGATATAGTTAGTGTGGAAATCGTGAAAAAGGCAGCATATCAGCGCTATCTGTTGGCTGATACATCCAAAAAAGGAATCAGATCCAGTTTATATCAAGGTCTAACTAAATCAAACGTTTTGTGATATTGCATGCATTAAATCTTGAAATAGAGCGCCCACAAAGTTTCTGGCATGTACCAAAATTTATTAAACATATACAGAGAGACTGACAGACACACTGACTCACAGACTGACAGACTCACAGTACGACATTTTGTGAAAACATATTTTTTGAATTTTCTGACCTCTAAAACGTGTAAATCCGTTGAAAACCGGAATTCGGAAAATTTCTTTAATCCAATACTTTTTTCTAATAAAGATAGAAGAAAGTAAAACTAAGATTTTCTGCAAATTTACATTCGATTACGTTTTTCTGTCATCACTTTAATGATATTTTCCTGTTCTTATAAAATACTCTGTAGGGGTGTCCATGTCATTATCTAAAGATTTTTAAAATTTGTTATAAGCAGAAATTCAAAATACATAGTTTTATAAAATAAACTTTTTCAAAAAAATATATATAACCGACTTCAAATAATGCACTAAAAAGAATGAAATAATTCTTTAAAATTCCCTAATGACGGATCGTTATCCAATAACCACAGATCAAATAAGAAAAATTAAAAGTGTATTAAGGTTTACAATAACTTAGAAATATGTGACACTACATTAATGAGTAAATTTTTTATACAAATTAAAAAGTAACTTACTATTGGTTTAATTGAAATAGCTATTTCGTTATTTCCCTTCGAAAATTGAGTTTGCCTAAGGCACGGCGATTTGCTGTCTCATGCAAAAAGGAATGTAATTGATGAGATTCTCTTGTTGACTATTTTTCGCTGCATCATCTGATGTTGGCAGCAAACACTCTTCAATGACAAGAACTTTAAGTAGGACGAATAGTGTGTAGCGAACAAGGAAAAAAAGATTTCTGGTAAATTTACTTTGACAAAGTTTGCTTTCGAACATACTTAATAGCTTTTACGCAAAAGCTAAATAAGGGGCATCAACAAATTAGTGAGTATGACCTGTCTATTTTCATGATTTCCTTAAAGAATAGGAATTAAGTTCCACTATTGTTTATGCATTTGTACATTTTCTATTATCTAGTGATCAAATGCAAATTGTTTTCGTATGAATTATTTAATACATTAAATGTACAGCCGTAGAAAAAAAATGAACACTCCATACCAAACCTGCAACAAATTATTGTATAAGAAAGTTACTGGTAAAATTGGAAAAAAATCTAGTTTTAAACGATGTATTTAAATTATTTTTTCAGGAGGTCATCTACCTATCAAATTAAACCCAATCTTTGGTTAATTTTTTCAATAGCAATACCCCTATTTGATGTAAGAAAAAAAAAATCCACACCCTTCAATTAGGTGAAATACAAATTTTCATGAAATTAGATTGGAAGTAATTAATTATTTTAAAATGAGGCTAATTTAGAAGATGTATTCAAATTGAAGATCGGCACTCTATTACTGAAATGCTACATGTTGACTACGTAACTTCTAATTATGTATTTTTAACTCGCATAATATATAGCCCAAATGCTTAAAAAAGAGGGTAAAATCTTTTTTTTTCTTCAAATTGTGCTTTACTGGATATCGTAGACGGTCCTTTAAACCCTCAATCTGACAATTTTTAAACTGCTTGGAAGAAAAACTTGAAATTGAGAATTCGCATAAAACATGGCATGATAAATATAAACCTATCATAAAAATTGTAGGTTGCAAATCATATAATTTTTTCGAATGCTAATTTCATAATTCGTATTATATATATATTTTTAATTACAAATTCAATGCATTATTATTTCAGTATTTTAATATTATAACCACAAAAAAAATATTATCATATTAGGATTATAATTTAAGAAGATATTAATAAAAATATGAAAATATAATTTAACACTAGAAACGCTAAATTTTGATTGTCTATAATTCAAAAACTTATCATTGAAATGACTTAAAATTTCGTTTGTAGGCATAGTTTGAACCGAATAGCTAAAATATACTGTCGATATTAGGTGTTGCCCATGAAAATCAAAGTTTTGTCTGGTTTTGATTTGTAGATGGGGTCCTAAGCAAATATTCTGTACATCAGTAAAGTAGTACACTTTATTTCCAATTGTTTGATACTGGTTTCTTTCATCTATTATAATTAGTTGCAGAGTTGATTCGAGATATTTATTGTTGTTTTTTTTCCTGCGACAATAAATTTTAAAATATAACAAAATAAAAACATTATTCATACATGAAAATTGGCATTTTTTAATGCAAAATAAGTACTTTGTTATGTTCCACAACTAATTAAATTAACGCTATTAAAAAACAGACTAATTTTAATATGTGGAAAAATAGCGTACACAAGAAAGTAATGGGGAAATAAATCGTATTTGATATAAACATAGACATGAAACATCATCATTTAGATTATTCATGATTTATTAAATTCCTATATAAGATGGATCAACAGGAATATATTTTCTAGTACATCATGTAACTTAATCTCAATCCAAACACAAAGATGTGATATATAATAAAGAAAAAGCAGTGCAGATGATACTTAATATTTTTGTATCAAAGAGTATTTCACCTTCTAGTTGATAAGACATTTTTTTCTTATTAATTTAGTTTGTGATAGATATTCTTTGGGTTAAAATAGTCAAGCAGATTCGGATTAAATGATTTATATGTGAATAATGAATTATATAATTTCGGAAATGAAGTATTTCATTTAAAAAGTTGTTATTTTTCATATTAAATAAAAGGATTTTGTTCAATTTGAAATGTAACTACTTAACATGTGTAATGTGCACTCTATTTTCAATAGAAGAAATTGAAAAAAAAAACATATAATATATAATATGTGCATCATGTTCTTTGCATTGTGAATTTGAAATTCAAATCCGTAGATATCCTTGCTCACACATACTTAATAAATAAAAAAAAATTATAGTGATTGATTAAAAAAATCACATGAGTTCTAATTTTTCCAAATGAATAGAAATGTGCTCGGGTTGTGGTTCGAACCTAAGACGTTGACTTGAAATAATAATTCTCTTCCAACAAAACGATACTGAAACAACATGGTGCACAATTTTTATGTGTCTGTGTGCACACTCGCACTCAGACAGAGCGAAACTTTGTTTTATTAATATAGGTATTGAACACGTATATTGTGTAATTTAGAAGATGAGGTTCCGAGGTCGTGGTCATAAAATGAGGAGGACATTTGCGTATTGACCCATACATAAATGTTTGAAATCCATAAAGTGAAATCCCCAAATGGCCTTGAAAAAAGAAGCCTCAAAATTTAAGTAACAGGCTATAATCGGATATAATTCTTCCTTGGGCAAGCGGCTCAGCAATATGGTTCTCAACGGAAAGGATTTGTGAACTTTTCTCCGAATTTGAATCCTAGTTGGACTCTTATTTTTTAAGGCGAAAATTTTTATCAGTTATTTTCCAACCATACTTTTAAAAATATCTACAACCATTGAAAGTTTTAAAAAATATAAATCTACTGGATGTTTGTAGCATATAACTGCAATTTTAACTGTGAAATTTTGCATACTTAAATAACTAACGAAAAGTAAAAATAGAAAATATTGGAAATTTGTATTTTTATAAAACAGAAATTTTTGCTGCTATTTATTTATTATATTTTTTTAATTAGTAATCTCCTATTTTTAACACAGAAATAAACTGAAACACATGATATAAATCTATAGTATTGTAATTTTGTTTCCTTATTCAAACATTTGGAAAATTTAATTTTTTTAGGCTAAGCTTTTATACTTTTGATATGATTTTTAAAAATCTGTGATCCTCGGAAGGCACATTTCAGAATTGTTTCGACACCCCAAACTACTGGGGGATAATTGGTTGGAGGGACTTGGGAGGAGCATAACATGACTAAGTGGTCACAGGCTTTCCCAACAATATGTCACATGAGGAAGTCATCAAGAACTAGGAAAATGCCCCCACCTTTTGTGTGTAATATCGCGCCTTTTGGATTATACCCTTCCCTCACATTTTGAAATACCGTTCACAGAAGTGTGTTACTGTGCATGAGGACTATATCGAAAAGGGGTAGCAAAATGTATATACAATACAGCCACGATATCTCGAATCTGTTGGGAAGAGAAAAAAAATCGAGGCATAAAGATTTCGATTTAACAAGGTTTTAACAAAATTTTAAAAAATTAATCTCACAAACTACTTTTTGCTGTAAAATATAAGATTTGTTACAAACTACACATAATATACTAATAATTAGCAAATCATTCTTCTCTAAGTTTTAATAATTTCAAAATTGCATTACACAGACACTTGTTTTGTTAAAATAATATTAATTTCGTCATTAAGAAATACAATCAGTTGTATCAGAAGAAAAAGTTCTTAATCGAAGTTATCCATCTCGCAGGTGTTTTATTTTTTATTTTTATTTTTTTATTTATTTATTTATTTTTTTAAATTGTACAGTTTTTTCTTACATAGCAATAACACCAAATGTTTTTAATATTTTCATTTGATTCAAGAAATCTCCACAGCAGATCAACTGCCTTCTCGACTTCTTAAACTGTAATTTTTTCATACTCTTGTTCATCATGTAATGTTTAATTTCTTCATCTGAAATTTCTGCATTAATGCTCGAAATAATCTCTTTATCTGTCATAGCGGCACACGTTTCAAGCTCATGTCCTACTACATTCAAGAATTCTTCGAATGAAATCTTAGTGTGACATGCCTTTTTGTGTCGATTCGCACTGTTCTTGAGTGAGTTTTTTTCTTCAGTTGCTTGCTCAATCAAACCAGCTTCCTCTTTTTCACTGGATGTTACACATTTTTAAAATTCTTCTTTTATAAAATAATTTCTTATCATTGTATCTGTAACACGTTTTCCATGCATAGTCAGCCATTCGCATTGATTATAAGATGGTAATAGGTATGCTAGTAGGTTTAACTTAGCTGATATTAATCAAAAGTTTCTCACAATTTGTGCTCGACAAACAAATTTGAAGCTACGCATTTTCTCCTGGTCAAAACTTTGAAGTCATTGTCATCCGTTATCATCGAAGGGATGTCATCCAGATAACTAAATTGGAAGAGTATTGGAAAGTGGAGTCGAAATTTCTGGGTTCGGGACTCGGACTAATAATTTTTCACTCAGATGGAAAACGTAAAACTCGTGCTGTAGGTATCATATTTCACAATTAATCTATTATTCATGTAATGACACATTTGTGTACAAAAAACTTTTCATTCCTGTACACGTCAGAAAAGGTAGCTTTGAAATTCCTTGTTTTTAGAAATCCAGCTTATTTTACTCAAACCCATGAAACTAAAATGAATGGAACCCAATTAATGAAAGATTCAATTTTATTTTTTATCAATACTGAATTTGAATAATGATTTCTCTAAATTAGTCGACGATATGAAAGTTGGCTTAATTTAAAAGAATGTATGTTTTGTCGCCAAATTTCACGACATCTTAAAGTATTCACAATTTTAAAGAAAAATGTCATAGTAGTAGTAATATTAGTGGTAATATAGTAGTAGTAGTAGTAGTAGTAGTAGTAGTAGTAGTAGTAGTAGTAGTAGTAGTAGTAGTAGTAGTAGTAGTAGTAGTAGTAGTAATATTATCTTCATCATTTTTGTTATTATTTAATTTTTTATTTAATTTAATTTTTACCTTTCGAAAATTATTATTATTATTATTATTCATTTGATATGTCCCAGCAAAGAAAGAATCAGTGGGCAAACAACTGGAATAAAGATGGCAGCCAACACTGCCCTGAGCGATAAAGTGCAATGGTGCCATTACTTAAAACAGTACAAAAGTGTCCGTGTGGATTGCAGCTGGACCATGGGTGATGACCAACAGCAGACAAGCATTAGTATGCCATCTCATTAATTCATTCCGGCACTTTTCCTTCAGTGCTAGCACCTATCCTACTGATATCCCTTTGCGGGGCCAGCCCTGTTAATCCAGCACCATCATTTATCCTCCAGTTTTTATACAGTGGTAAACCATCAGACAGTTTCTTTTTACTATGAGCAGACACCCACCCAGCACCTTACAAAAATTTCTTAAAGAATTTTATAGAAAAAGTATTATAGAACTCTAGAGAATTATGTCCCGTTTTTCTATAAACTAGTTTAACCGAAAGCAGTATATCGAAAGATCTATCTAGAAACAATATAACGTATAGAAACATTCGAATATATTCGGAATTCGCCAACATGCAATGGATCCTCCCAAGTACTAACCGCGTTCGATGCTATCTGGATTTTGCAATTGGACGATCAGCGTATGCTATGGCTGTTCACATCTAATCTGTTCTTATAAGAGTTTTTAAGTTTGTTTCTTTTGTGATTTGCGTTCCCAATCTTTAAAGCCATATAGAAATCATATACATTTTATACGCTGTTTCTCAAATGTGTGAATTATGAAAACCGAAGTCATTTGTAACTTAGAAAATCAGATTTAAGAAGAAAAAAATCCTGTTAAAATAAAGACTATATTTATTGTTTTATTGATTTATTTGATTATTAATGGTTGTTATTGTTCTTGATCACAATCACAACTTACGTAATGGTCACTAATAAAAGATTGAAAATTACAGAATGAAATTCCAAATACCCAGAATGATGAAATACTCAATGTCTCAATTCGCAACGCCACCTAGTGTAAATATTCCCAGCAATAATACTGCAAAAGTTCGCGCTCTTCCATCGTGTTGTGGGCCAACGCCTGATATAAAACGGAGTTCGATTAAAATTTTATCTAATGATTTCCAACAGCAAAGTTCACTGAGGCTGTCCAACAGTAGTCATGCAGTGGTAGACCATTAGCCAGAAATTCTTCATCACTGCTAGCACCTATCTTTCTGCTGGCCAGCAATTTCCTCGTCCCTACGGTATTTAATATATTTAATTTATTGCGTCTCATAAATTAACACTACTTTATTGTTCATCATGCTGCTAAATTTATGATAATTTTCTTTTCAACAGACGAAGAGAAGTGCACGTGATTTTGCCTATTATTTTAAAAGATTTCACGAGACTAACTGAAAGCAAATAATAGCGTTTATTAATTCTACGTAATAATTTAAAGTCCTTTTAAGAAAGTGAAAAGAGCTCTTCGTCGTATTAGTTTCAAAGTGTTTCTCCCAACTCAAAAGCATTAAGTATTCCACAATCATGGCGAGATTGCAAAGAGTATGAAATATTTTCTTTTCAGATAATGTACTTTTCTACAAGAGAATACGTTTAGTAATCTTAATGTTTGCTACGACGCATGAAAATTTATTGCGTTTAATTTTCCTACTAGAAATATTATTTTAATATGTGCGTAATTTTATATTTATTTCCGAATTCTTCAATTCCTTTAGTCAAGAATTTATCTAAAATAGATAAATGTAGATATAGAAATAATATTAGGGTATTGTAATATATTAAATATTATGTTTAATGTTTTGCTGACAAATTCAAGGCTTAATGTAAACTAATTTTAAATGTTTTTCATTTCGTAATGTAATGTTAGTATTATAAAATATATCCGCTAATAAATATAAAGTATTTTCCATATTTAGCGAAATTTAAATACACTGCTCAAAACAATTAAAGGATATTTGAAGTTTTATATTAAATAAAAATATAAACAAAATTTTTTTGCCGAAAATAGAAGAAGATAATCACAAATGCAAATTTTTCTGGTTTTCAAACTGTGGAGTATGCAAATTTTGAGTTCGACGTTAAAAACGTCGCTTCAGCGGCAGCGAATGAAATTTGATTTTTAACTGGATAAAAGAGAATGAAGACAAGGATGATCGGCATTCAGTGATTGCATTGTTTCGATGAGTACGATGTCTCAGCGAAGTCATTTGACAGATTCAGAAGCTTGGAGAATTGTTGGTAGGTTAGAAGGGGGCCAAACTCAAGCCGAAGTAGCGCAAGCCATTGGAGCGTCACAAAGTGTCATTTCCAGGATCTGGAACCGTTTTTTTTGGAGAGTGGATGTGCAGGCCGAAGACCAGGGCAAGGTCGTAGACGGGCAACAACGCCCAATGAAGATCGGTATTTAGCGTTAACAGCTCGGAGACACCGAAACATGAACGCTACTCTTCTACAACAACACCTTCGCTCGGCTACAGGCACCACGATTTCAACTCAGACTGTCCAAAACCGGCTCCATGCTGTAGGTCTGTATGCTCACCGACCGATGGTATGTGTTAGATAAACATCAAGGCATCGTCGCGACCGCAGGGAGTGGGCAACCGAGCATGTCAACTGGAGGAGAAATGAATGGAGCAATATTCTGTTTCTGACGAGTTCCGTTTTTCTGTGCACCCGGATAATAGGCGTATTTTCATCTGGAGGGACCGTGGCAGTAGGAATAATCCTGCGTTCGTGCACGAAAGTGTCAGATTTGGCGGTGGAGGAGTTTTGGTGTATAGTGGCATCTCCATTGACGGGCGTACTGACCTCTACATCATTCGAGATGGAGCTCTGACTGGTCGCCGATATAGGGATGAGATCCTCAGACATATTGCAGTCCCTTACACTGCAGCAATCGGAGATAACTTCATTTTAATGGGCGATAACTGCAGGCCACATCGTGCAAACCTGGTGGAGGATTTCCTTTTCGAGGAAAGAATCGTTCGAATGGAATGGCCAGCGTGTTCTCCAGACATGAATCCAATCGAGCACGTTTGGGACGCTCTTTTTTTTGGCGTCCCAAAAAAAATCCCCGTTTTTGTTGGCGAGAGTTTTTGGCCGCCAACAACCCCCGCAAACTCTCCAAGAACTGAAAAGATTTCTTCTGGAAGAGTGGGGCAGAATACCCCAACTCGTCATTAATAGCCTCATTGAGTCCATGCCTCAAATGTGTTCAACGTTGCTGGCCGCCCCTGGAAACCATACCCCCTACGGAAAATGATTTTCTTTGAAGAAAACACCTTTTCTTATTCTTTTTTTCTTATATGCACAAATTGTGTTTTTATCCTTTTGTACACAAATGCGCAATAAAATGCATTTTTTTCTGCCAAACATGTGTAATTTATTCTCATATAACCTACTATGTCTGTCGACCATGTATCAATCAGCTAAAAAGTTTCCCAGATACAAAATCCACCTAAAACTGCAATATCCTGTAATTATTTTGAGCAGTGTAAAACGAACAAGGAGGAAAAAAATATTATGTAACACAAGATGTATTAAGACTTATAATCTAAGTACAAGGGCTGGGGAAACATGAAGAGATGCAATCATAAAGCATGCTTGAAACTCGTGTTTTGAAACGCTAAACAACTATACTTCTCCAGTAATTTTAATCGTAAATGCTTGTCAAATAACTTTGTCTACCATAATTTTGCAATAGGTTTAAAACTATTAAAAAATATTACATTTTTTTACCATTGCTAAAAAGCTTAAAATGAGTGTTTTAAGCTAAATAGATGTTTTATTTAATTACTAAAACATTCGACTAATGACAAAATATGTTAATGACATATATCTGAACATCTGTATAACTAATAATAATAAATGTGTAATAAATTGAGTACCTGGTTTGTGACAGCATAAATAGACACAATCACACATACTTGAATCTCAAAATTTGAAGTGATAGAAAACGGTATTTCTCCAGTATTTGTTGTCTTAAATGCTTGCCAAATAACTTTTTATGCTAGAATTCTGCAATAGGTTTGCAAATGTGTAATATGTTATAAATGTTTTTTCATCGATTGCTTAAAAGCTTTAATAACTGTTGAAAAATAACTGTGACAAAATCTGTTAGTATACTCATAAGCTGAATATCTCTATTTATAAGTTATAGTCTTAATACTAGGGCTGGAAAACATAAATAGACGCAACCACACACCATGCAGGCTTCAAACTCAAGCTTTGAACCGATAGCCAGCTAATCTTCTCTAGTATTTGTAATCGTAAATGCTTGCGAAATAACTTTCCATGCCTAACAACTATTCGAAAATATTTACGAGATTTCTTTTTTTACTCGTTAGATAAAAACTTTAATTTTATTTTCTAATGAAAAATTATTTTTTTTCTAACTAACGAAAAAGTATTTATTTTTAAACTGTTATCTGACGAAATTTAATTATTGAAAAAATCCGATAAATGACAAAAAAATTTAATAGAATTGTAATCTGAACACCTGAATTTATAACATATAATCTGAATATTACGGCTGGGGAAACATAAATAAATGCAATCACACATCATGCATGCTTGAAACACAAGTTTTCAATCGCTAGACAACTGTACTTATGTGGTATTTGTAATTGTAAACGCTTTCGAAAAAACATTTCATGCCATAAATTTACAACTATTCGAAAATATTTACAAGTTTTTTTTTTATTATTCGTTAGCTAAAAACTAACATTTTAATATTTAATTATTGAAAAATCCAATAAATAACAAAACATAGTAATAAATCATACAAAAAAATAAACGAATTTTTGTGAGAATTAGTTATTTTATTTGATGGATGTTTAATATTTCTAATTTATTGCGACTCATGTATTATGTATTTTATTATTCGCTACTCAAATAAATTGATAACCATTTTATTTTCAGGAAATATAGCGAAATATAGTATGCTTTCACCGATTGTGCTTTCAAAAATTTCCCCTGATTAATTCAAAGCAAATAATAGCATGCATAAATTCTACAGACTAATTTAAAACCCTTTTAAGAAAGTGAAAATGTTCCTTTGCCATACTTGAGTCAAAAGCATTTCTAAAACTCACAAATATTAAGTACACCCACAATCAAGTCGAAGTGGCAAGAAGTCTAAAATATCTTCTTTTGAGATAATGCACTTTTCTAAGACATAATGTTTTCTGTAATCCTAATGTTTTCAAAGACGAATGAAAATGTATTCGATTTAATGGTCATAACTGAACAGTTATTTTAAAATGTACCATAATTATATTGTATATCGATTTATTTATTTATTTTAGTAGAGAATTTATCTAAAATAAATAAATGTGTGTTAACAATAAACATTAAGTTTTGAAATAAACATTATTTTGAAAGTATTGAAGGTTAATGTAATACAACGTATAAAATAATTTTAAGCATTTTTCTTTAGTAGTGATACTGTGGTTTTATAAAAATGTTAGTAATAAACATAAATTGTTGTCCTTCTTAATAAAACTTAAGTAAGCTGGACATTGAGAAAACAAAATAATATAACATTTTGTAAGGTATTTAAAAACTGATATTTTAAATGCTAAAAGATAATAGAATATGGATAGACACGAGCATATCACCGTCGAATGCATGGTTGAAAGTCAAGTTATTTATCCAATGTTATCAATCTAAATGTCTTACAACTAACTTTCAATCCTATAATTTAACCCCTTGAGGGGCAAAACACTTCTGCTACTAAAATGTTAAAATGATTGATTGACACCGGTATTTATAAACAATTTTATATGAAACAAAGTAAAAGCTTTTCTTCGAATATATCATATGAAACAAAAGGTAATTCTTAAATTTTGGTGTCAATGCAGCATTTGGGAATCAAAATTAAGTGGTATATAACATATACCGGTGCCCTTCAAGGGGTTAATGCAATGTTTAGCGGCAATTTCCTTTGATATATATGATTATAAATTTCTAGACATTGGAAAACTCGAATTTTCTGAAATTCTGTTGCTAGATAGGTTTTTTTAGTTTATCTATCAATAATTATTTTGAAAATATTTGGATTTTATGTGGAATTTAATATAGTCTAATAAAACTGGCCAACTATTTGTCATAAAGACGTATTCTTCCTGATAAAAGCTTGATGATATTTTACACAAGAAAAATGGCGTAGGTGGAAGGAAGGATTCAGTGCACGCCATCAACCGACAATGCATTCTTTTAGAAACACGAACTAAACCCGAGTATACTCGTCACCGGCCAACAAAGTGTTAACAATATGGTTAAAACAATAAATATATTATTACATTACATGCATTATTATTATTATTATTATTATAACTATTACTATCATTATTCTAAAAAACTTTAATAGATTTCTGATTAATTAGTTAAAATTTATTAAAGTCAACACACATGTATTCGACATTTATACTTTTGCAAATTTTAACATTCAGAAGTTTAACATACATACTTTATATGCATTTATTTATAATTTTTATTGCATACCATAAATTATATAATGTACTTTTTACCTGTCAGCTAAATTGACGATCTTTTTTTTCCCACCAGATAAAGTGAAACGTAGTACGTAATTTTGCCAACGGCTTTGAAACTTTTCTCTAGACTAATTTAAAGCAAATAATAGCATTTATTCATCCTGTGCAATAATTCAAAACTCTTTTAAGAAAGTGAAAATATTCCTTCGTCGCATTTGCTTGAAAGTGTTTCCCCTAAATCACCAGCATTAAGTATTCCACAATCAAGTCGAGATGACAAACAGTCTGAAACATTTTCCTTTCAGACAATGCACATTTCTATACGAGAATACCTTTAGGTATACTAATGTTTACTACGACGCATGAAATTTTATTGGATTTAATGTTCTTAATAGAAACGGAATTGTAATATATACTGTAATTATAATGTTTGGTGAATTCATCAATTCTATTTGTAGGTAGTTTATCTAAAATAAATAAATGTATGCTTACAAGAAATATTATGTATTATGATAAGTAGAATGTTAAAAAGTATTCTGTTAAATTTCATTCAAAATGGTAAATAATTTTAAGTCTTTTCGTAAACAATTTTAGTAATATAAAATATAAATCATTTTTAATATTAATAAGAGTTTAGAAAGGCGATTATTAAAAAATAATACCGGGTTGAGACTAAAAGTCTGCACAAATTTAACAAGCAGTTCAGAAATTATCTAATGTTACATTTATCAATATTTTGTATTATATTTTCTGCCTGCTAACTGCTACGATTTTTAACACCACTATTTCAATATATATATATATATATATAAATTTCTTGAAGATATTTTCTAAAACTTGGATGACGAAAGCACTAAACAGAAAACATTAAAAAAATCTGGGAGAGACCTACATCCAGCAGTGGATCGAAAACGGTTGATGATGATGATGATGATATATATTTACTCACGATCATGATAATAGACAGCGCACTAATTTATTAGGATTTAATCGTTCTTAAATTAAATTTCTTAGATATAAATTAAAACTTTTTATTATTATGAAATAATTTCATTAGTTCCATTAATTTCATAACATTGTTGTTTAATATTATTTTGTAATTTAATATTTGTAATAATAGCTATTTTAATTATATATAATTATTTATATCTATTTGGTTTCTGATATAAATTTCTCTGTTAACTGTCACTATAACTGTTGGCAAGGTGAGATTGCAAATTTTAATTTACTCTCACATGGTGGCGATTTGATTGTGTAAGTTTATCTCTTTGATAATACTATTATTATTGTTTTAATATTTGTCTAGTATTTTTCATTGAATTAAGTTTTGCATTGGCGATTAATTGGGTAATTTAGAAATCCTTTTTAGGTTTATCCTGACTTCTAATCAGAAACTAATCGCAATTAATGTGTCTTTTTAGTATTACCCTTGATAACGAGCTAAATACCTCATTTTCAATATTTCATATTTGTCTCAATATATGCCAACTCCTCTTTTATGATGTAGTTTGTTATTTAATGGGTTATTCCATATTTTGATGTTGAATTGTAGTATTGTATAATGGCTATATATATTACTTGATTTATTTTTAATAGCAAAAACTCGAGACAAAAAAACCCTAAAATTTAATTCTTAGATAGTATTGACAAACACTCCCAGTATCTAATTAAATTTACGAATCAGTTTCTTAAGTGCATATAAATCAAAAATTGACTCAAAGTATTGATTTAAATAAATAAATTTTGCGTTTATGTAAAGTGATTGAGCAGTCATCTTCTCCAAATAAATGAAAAGGATTAAAAAATTAAATTTGTGATTTTTATTTTTGAATATGTACAACTAAAGAACTGCTTGTGCATTAAATAGATCTGAAACTGATTACAAGTATCAAAACCAAAATAATAATGGGAATGTTTAAGGATAGAAAACCAAGGATTATAAATGCAGAAGTAAAGTATGAGAAGGTAGCAGCAAATAGCTATTTCGAATCTACTATCGAGATTCTTCATCAGTGCAAAACTCAGCGAGCTAAAAAATAGCAAAACTGAGCAAAGAGACAGAGAGACGCAAGCTTATATACCCGCTATGGGAACAATCCCGCCTAAAGTAAAGCAACCAATGAGAAGAAAGCAGCTAAAACAACTGGGAGGACAAGTAGCGACATCTATCGGAGAACAAGCAAAACAAAAACTAAAAAGCAAGTGAAAAAAAAAAGAAATATTAAATTACAGATTTCCAAATACTTGGAAAATAAGGAGTACTAGATAAGTCATTGACTAAGGAGTGAGAATTTTTTATGATGTGATAAGCTTCCCAAAAATCAAGATCAAGAACGGAAGGACATTTATGGATGATGGTGGCTGAAGAAAAGTTAAACTTATGTTGTGAAGACCAACAATGTTGAGCAATAGAGGAACGTTTAAGCTCTTGATTTTTGACATACCTTTTATGTTCCATTAAACGAAATCTGAGAGCATGTTTAGTCTGACCAATATAAGAAAGACCACATTGGCAAGAAATTTGGTAAATACCCCAGTTATCTAAGCGATCAATGGGGTGCTTAAGATTTGAAAAAGCAATTTTATTAACAGGAGAAAAAATAACGTTGAAATCGAACCTTTTTAAAATTTTAGCAACTTGCTGACTGATTTTGGGGAAAAAAGGCAAAACAACCAAAGCATTGGAGTTCGAATTAAAGTTTTTCCTTTCAGATTGGGTGGATTTTGACAATTTTCTATGAATTGAATCTATAATATTAGGGGAATAACCACGATCAACAGCAATAGCTTTTAGATAATTAAGTTCATCACTGAGTAACTGAGGAGTAGAACAAATATTGGAAGCCCGGAAAACAAAAGTTTTAAAAGCCGCAACTTTCTGGTTAGGAGGGTGAGAAGAATATCTGTGAGGTGAAAGATTGACCGCAAAAGGTTTGCGAAAGACAGTAGTCTGAAAATTATCTTCATTGCGAATAACAAGAACATCTAGAAAAGAAAGGCAATTGTTCGATTCAGTTTCAAAAATAAATTGAATGCAAGAATCAATAGAATTCATGACAGAGAGAATATGATTTATATCTGAATTCACTTCAACTAAAGCAAAGATATCATCTACGTAATGAACATAGAACGGAAATTTTAAGACTTCAAACAATTTTATTTCAAAGTAATGCATGTACAAATCGCATAAAGTCGGACTAAAAGGATTACCCATAGCCAAACCGTCAATCATACGAAAGAAATTCCCGTTAAATACAAAAGTATTTTGAGATAAGCAAGCACGAGTTAGATGAATGAGCTCTTCGATTTCGAAAATGGAAAAATAAAATTCACAGAGTCTTTTCTTGAGGCAATCTAAAGCACTTTCGACAGGAACATTAGTAAATAATGATTTAACATCAAAAGAAACCATCATGTGGCCCTGTGGCTTAAAACTGTGAAGTTTCTTAGCAAATTCAAAAGAATTCTTAACAGTGAAAGAATTACTGCTTGAGAGAGGAGAAAATATGGAAACAAGATATTTTGCAAGTTTATAAGAAGCCGTACCTATACTAGAAACAATGGGTCTAAAAGGAATGTCAGGTTTATGGACCTTAGGTAAAGCATAAAACCTGGCACAATGAGCAATTGAAGGAATAACAGACCTCTTTAATTTAGCAGGAATAATGTGTGAAGACTTAATGGCAGATTTGATAGTATCAATTTCATTAGAGGAAGGTTCTTTGTGGATATCCACATAGGGACCATCATTAATTAATTTATGGGATTTTTCTAAATATGAAGACTTGTCAAGAACAACAATCTGACCACCTTTGTCAGCCTTAGTTATGATCAAATTTGGATCAGAACACACACTTTTAAGACAATGTTTAACTGAACTATTAAGATTTGGCTTATAAACATTCGAATTGAAATCAACAGTATTGGCAATGAGATGCCTAATAGACTCTTTTTGAGAAGGAAGTTGCGGCTTTTAAAACTTTTGTTTTCCGGGCTTCCAATATTTGTTCTACTCCTCAGTTACTCAGTGATGAACTTAATTATCTAAAAGCTATTGCTGTTGATCGTGGTTATTCCCCTAATATTATAGATTCAATTCATAGAAAATTGACAAAATCCACCCAATCTGAAATGAAAAACTTTAATTCGAACTCCAATGCTTTGGTTGTTTTGCCCTTTTTTCCCCAAAATCAGTCAGCAAGTTGCTAAAATTTTAAAAAGGTTCGATTTCAATGTTATTTTTTCTCCTGTTAATAAAATTGCTTTTTCAAATCTTAAGCACCCCATTGATCGCTTAGATAACTGGGGTATTTACCAAATTTCTTGCCAATGTGGTCTTTCTTATATTGGTCAGACTAAACGTGATCTCAGATTTCGTTTAATGGAACATAAAAGGTATGTCAAAAATCAAGAGCTTAAACGTTCCTCTATTGCTCAACATTGTTGGTCTTCACAACATAAGTTTAACTTTTCTTCAGCCACCATAATACATAAATGTCCTTCCATTCTTGATCTTGATTTTTGGGAAGCTTATCACATCATAAAAAATTCTCACTCCTTAGTCAATGACTTATCTAGTACTCCTTATTTTCCAAGTATATGGAAATCTGTAATTTAAAATTTCTTTTTTTTTTTCACTTGCTTTTTAGTTTTTGTTTTGCTTGTTCTCCGATAGATGTCGCTACTTGTCCTCCCCGTTGTTTTAGCTGCTTTCTTCTCATTGGTTGCTTTACTTTAGGCAGGATTGTTCCCATAGCGGGTATATAAGCTTGCGTCTCTCTGTCTCATTGCTCAGTTTTGCTATTTTTTAGCTCGCTGAGTTTTGCACTGATGAAGAATCTCGATAGTAGATTCGAAATAGCTATTTGCTGCTACCTTCTCATACTTTATTTGTGCATTTATAATCGTTGGTTTTCTATCTTTAAACATTTGTGCACAAAGGCTTTATTTGCTATTTTAATAATGGGAATATTTAGAAAACATTTCAGAACAATGATAAAACAGACCAAAACGAAACTGCAGAAAATTTAATTTTATATAACAACTCTATCAAAAGATTGTTTCAATACACATATCTACTTATAATAAAATGCGACTTGAGAAAAGTGTAAGAACGGTTACAGGACGAACCACTCTGAATTGGAAATCATCGACCGTACCCAAACGCCACGTTAGGCTTATTTGAAAACAGATGCTAAAATGATGCTTTTAAAATTTCTTCCACTTGATATAATGTTTGTTGAGCAAATTTCCCTATAAAACATGTTTTTCATATCCAATTACAATATATTAAGTTCCAATTTAAATGTAAGCTATTATAAACAAAATAAACGATCGATTGTTTCACAAAAAGTAAATGAACGACTCTGAGTGATTCATTAAAATAATAATAATAAAAATATCCAATTATGATTTTAAAGTATTTGTAAAATCGTATTAAAGCCTTTAAATATATTTTTAATTATTTTCACTTTCGTTTACATTTATTATAGGCAATAAATTTACAAAACTTCAAAAAAAATTTGAAGTCAATGTTTTTTTCATATTTAACGCTCTGTGGACTGACTTCAATTTTTATTGTGCTGCCATCAATGTAATCAAAAAAAATTTTTTTCATTGAATTTCTAGTAAAATAATAATAGTATTAAATAAAAATTGTAAGTTGTAAAAATATTTAAGAGATTTCTCTTGAACGTTTACGTTACATAATTTTAAAATACCATTCAATAGGTATAAATAAATTGAATGATTTATTATGATTTCTTTGATATAAATAAATTTCGTTTTATTATTATTTTTTTAAGATGTCAACATTTATCCACTTAATTTTTAAAATTTTGTTTTCTATTATAAAGAAAATATTTTTTTTCTCAAGATGTAATGGATATATGAGATATTATTATGACTGAATTAATAAGATTGAAAATTATTTTTCCACATTCTATTATTAAAGTATTTTTTTTACTTTTCAAAGTTATTATATTAAAAAATTACTATGCTAAAAATAAAAAAATTACCTGCTTTATTGTAATTAGTATATGTTATACATGACTATATATTCCTTAGATTTTAATGACATTTCATAAGAAATGTAAATTTAGTTTACAATGTAAGCACAACTTCAAACAGGTATAAGCTAAGTTTTTAAAAATTGGCGTAATAAATTTTTTACGAGAGAAATAATAACGATTTTGGTTTTCATTAATAAGGAATGAATCTTTAAAGTCACATAGTTAGAGTTTTTTAAATTGATTTTGATCTAAATCAATGCATCTTGGTTCTGCATATTTTCTATAAAAAATACAATTTACCAAAACTTTTTTTAAACTGGTACTAGATGGTGCCAAATCCATATTTAGAAACAAAGCATAAAGCTTCATTATTCGATAATATAGGAATCTATTTCATACCCTTCCTATATATATGACTAAAATCGCTGCGAAATCATTGCGTCTTATTAAATAATGCATTTTAAAATTTAAAAAAATCAGTATTTAATTTTAATGCTTAGTGAAAATTTCAGAAATTGTGTTTTACTTCGCTAATTTTTTTTATTCTTGTGATAAATACTGCTGTATGTTTTGAACAGTTGTTGAACTATTTCAGAAATTTAATATCAGAAAAAAAATCCTATAATTTGCATTGCTATTTTTAAAATATGCTTTTCTACAATACAAACTCTTTAATAATAAAATCTTCATTCTGTTTGTTTGTATGAAGTCTTACGAAAATGGAACGCAGGTCAAAATTCCGTCATTTTTGACGGGGGTTATATACTAGTATATATACACTGTAGGCAAAAAAGTTTGAGACCACTTCAAAAAATCTTTTACTATCTATAAATACTCCCAAAACATTTGAAAATATCTTGAAAACTGCTCCTGTATATCTTCTATAGCCCTTGTGGAATATCGAAAAAGAATTTTTTTTTTTTTGCTTAATTATTAAGAAGGCGTTTAATAAATGCAATATTTCCGAACATCAAAGAATTCCCAGGTGTTCATTTAAACTATTGTTTTGCTTTTTTTAGTCTCTTATTTAACCATTATCTTAAATTTTTTTGGTTGGATTATATTCAGATACACTATTTTATTGAAGTTTTACGCACATTTTGTTCATTAGTTTGATTTTGAGGTTACTTCTGCCTAAACGTCTTATAAATTGGGAAAATACCGCAAATCAACATTGCAACACAGTTTGCCATGATTTTTATACACAATGAAGGCAAATCTGAAAGTATTGTTGTTCAGTTAAAATTATTACTATTCTTAGTTTACTATTAAATGTTTGTAGAATATAGTAAAATGATATACTGGGACAAGTAAAGAATTGGAAACGCCGTCTATGATTGATAATTTCTTGAAATATTATTTCAATAGTTTTAACAGTGCTTTTGCTTGAAATAAAGTTTAGCTAAAGAATGGCGTGTAATAAAGATACTAGATAAACTACAGAGCTGAGCAAACGTATTTAAATATGTTTCCATCTATTAGTATAAAATACTGAAAAAGACAATTGTAATCTGTTATGCGTTTTCTTACTAAAGTAAATTTTATCATTATATAGAATGTATACGAACCTACAGATCAAATATAGGGCTGTTCAAAAGATTGAGATATCTATTTGGCAATGGAAGGTAACTACTGAAATCAGATTTTCAAATGTTTTATATGTTTCGTAAAATGTTTAAATATTTATCTTATTTAACTTATTTCCTAAATAACGAAATTTTTATATCGATTTCAGAAAGTGTTCGATTGTGTTTTATAATCTATGCTTAACGCATGATTTTTCTTTCTTGTTAATACATCAAATGAATTTAAAATAAATTCTATTTTTTTAAAAGTCAAAAGAAGTTTCCATCAGAATTTTCTTAATTGAGCGGTATGCATGACCCATTCAGTCTCTTCCTTATTGTATAAAATGATTTTCGTTTTACATTTGATAATTTAAATTATATATATTTTTAAAATAGAATAATTTTCATTATATTTATGCCAAATCGTTTCAGGTCAGGTCAAATTAAGGTCATTTTTATCTATCCATTTCCCCATTCCACGTTTCTCTAGTATAGAACTGCTTTTGCTTTACATTTGATATTGTCATTTTTTATGCTTTTACAATAAAAATAATTTTAAATATTTCAAATTAGGTTAAATAAATATTTTATCTTTGTTGCTATGTTGTATTATATCGAATTTAATTCATATCATTACAGTGCTTTATTCTTTGTTCTATGAGTTTTTGAAATCAAAATGTTTTAGGTAAAATTCGATATGCTTTATAATTATTTTTTTTTCATTTTTTTAAAATAACGTGATTTAAGCTCTAAATTATATAATAAGACAATTAAACTTTAATTAAAAAGTGAAGCACTAGAGGGCTACACCTGCTGTGACTTGAGACTATGTTAATTAAAAGCAGCGAGTAGGATTGAAAGAAAACCGTTGAGTTTAAGAAAAATATTTTATCTAGTATAGTATCACATCAACTTAGGCCCGATCAAAATAACATTTTTAGGGGAAAGCTGAATTTTGGTCTTCTTTCAAGTTTCGGCTAAAAAGGGAATTCTCTGAAATAAAATTATATGTTATTAATATACACTCTCAGAAACTCTTTCTTTAATACACTTAAACATTACTGGCAGAATTGGTACCGGTATTAATCCGAGAATTGAAAAAAATATTCGTTCTTTTTTCCATTGTAGGACGAAAAATTGCCACAATCTGAAAAAAAATATTAAAAAAATGTATGTTTTTTATTTTTCTCTGGATCGCCTTGGATTTGAACCTGAGTCCGCGCTTTTGGATTTTTTATCATTTTAACCAATTAGCCAGCAAGCACATGGCAGAAGGCTAGTTTAAAATGAAGATAGAGGTAATCTTCAAACGGGAGATTGGTAAGGCTCTATATCTTCTTCATGAAGCTCGGAATTTTAAACTTTGTTGTAAGAACACTTCATCGATCTGAAATAACTTTGATGTTTTAACACTTATCTATACTAATAAAAGAACAAAACGCTTTGTCTGTGTGTGTGTGTCTGTGTGTGTGTCTGCGATGGCTAGCAAAATCTACAGCACGTACAAAGCTCAAAATTTTTTTGAGAGTAGCCCAATATCTCTCCTGATGCACCTGAGCTTCAGAATTTCAAAATTCCAATTATTAACTGAGTAATTAATTAAAATCAAGAGGTCACTCTCATAAAAAATCATCTTTTTCCAAATTTTTTTCTCTTTCATTTGTTTACGGTTGGTTGGTTGTGTAAAAATTTTCGCAGAAGTAATAAGAAAGCTGAGACAGAATTAAAGAAACCCATGGAGGAATAAGATAAGTGGAGGTGAAGTAAGCTCAAAAAAGGTTTGCGATATGAAACCATTTATCGCTCAAATTTAATGTGGCAAACAAAAGGACGTGGAAGAGATTTTGTATTATAAGACGAATTGAAAGAAATGAATTACAGTTGAAGCATATTTCAAGAGGAAATAGCAAATTTTTAAAATGGTCTTCGTTCTATTATTATTTATTAGAATAAATATTCGCTTTTAAAATGAAGGAAATTGGAAAATTAGCAATAATTAAATATCAAATTAAAATTAAATAAGATATTGAAAACATTTGATACGAATTAAAAATTGTATAACTAAAAGTTTCCTTCATTAATGTAATTTTCAATACTTTATAACGTAGATGAAAAATGTTTATGACTTAATAATTGCATGTAAATAAATATTTAAAATATAATGATGAAAACATTCTTTTAAAATCATGTATGAAAACTTAAGTAATAAATATTAATCTAAAATATAAATTTCTGACTGCAGACGATTTTAATGTACTAACAAAATAATGTTATATTTTCAAGCAAAACGTTGAAATAATTTTCTATATTGATATTTAAAACACATATGATAAAATAATTAATAAATTTTTAACGGTGAAGCGATAAATTAGTTCTTTTTTTAAAAACGAGAGAAAAAAAATACAGGTTTAAACCTGTTTCAATTGATAGCGAAATTTTAAAATGGAGGGCCAAAATCACAGTCCGGTGAAATCCAAACACCTCATTGGTCATTGAGCCGCGTCCTTTTCAGGGAACAATCTCTTAGCAGTTGGGTAAATGTTGTCATACTCCTTTTTCCGAGAAAAAATCGTAGCGGCAGTTTTGAAGTAAATCTTATCTCTTTTCATTTATAATCTAAATTTTTCACTCTCATTTTATAAAATGGCATCAAAATATCTTAATTAAGTTAATTTCGATGGTTTATCTTAAATAAGAACAGGCGGTAACAATCGCTTAAAAAATACTTTCCCCCTCACCTTTTTCAAATGGAGAAACAAGTTCGTGATTTTCACCCTTACCACACGACCAATGGGGTGGCTGGATTTCACTTGACTGTGATTTTGGCCCTTCATTTTAAAATTTCGCCAATTGATAGGCGTGTCAAAGCAGGTGCTTTTGTTGGTACTTAATTGGACTTAATGTAGGGTTACATCTTAAGCATCATCTCCAGAGATAATACCTCCACTCTATTAATTTCTTTTTACTCTATAAAAGAAACCAATTTGAGATTTTGACATTTCAAAAGTGACTGTTTTTTTCCCAAAGACCTTTAAAAATTTATAGACTGGCAAAATGTCAGTTTAACTTAGGATTTTTGGACATAGCTATTACGTCAGATCGTTGGTACTTCGTACATTAGAATGTATTTGTGGTTGGCTAAGTTGCAGTTAATATATGTATATGTATATATGAGGCTTTTTTAGCAGTTTTTTTAAATCATTGATTAAATTTGAATGCATTTATTTAAGTTAAAATTTTATTAAGACTTTAATTTGTTTTTAAAACAAAAATGAAATGGCTCTTTGACGTACAATTGTTCGAATAGGCAGACGATTCATACACAGTAATAAATTATCAAATAGCAAAATAAATTATATATAAAAAATAGTCACTAAAAGAATAGTAGCAAAACATAATGTTTAGGCGTATTAACACATAACCCGATCCCAACCAGAAAAAAACAGACTATACTCCGATCCAAGCAAGACAAAAATTTCATGAGCATAAACGCGACCCGAACCTAAAAATTCCATTTGAAAAAAAAACTATGGATTTGATATTTGACCCGAATCAAATCTGAATCCCACAAAAATATTCAAATGAAGCATACCCCAATTCGATCAAAGAAAAATAATGTTCGTGTATATGCAACCCGACCCGAACCTAAAATTTTTCTCTGAAATAACCCAAAAAATGACCAGAACGAAACCTGAAATCGATAAAAATATTCCAAAGAACTATAACCTGATAAGAGCAAGACAAAAAAACTTCCATGAACATAAACCTGACTCGAACCTAAAAAATTCCATTTGAAAAAAAAGCCTGAAGTTTTATGCTAACTACATCTGAATCCGATCAAAATATTCGAAAGAACCATAACCGGATTTGAATAAGAGAAAATAATTTTCGTGGACATGAAACCGATCGGAACCTTAAATTCCATTTGAAAAAAATACCTGAAATTTGAATCGACAAAAATATTCCACAGAACCATACCCGGACCTGAACAAGACAAAAAAATTTCCATGAACATGAACCCAATCCGAACCTAAAAAATGAACTAAATCTGAATCTGACAAAAATATTCCAGAGAAGCATATCCTTATTCGAACAATGCAGAATAATTTCCGTTGATGCGCAACCCAACCTGAACCTAAAAATTCCATTAAAAAGCCGAAATCTGAATTGAACGACATCTGAACCCGAAAAAAATATTCCAAAGAACCAAAACCCGATCCGAGCAAGACAAAATAATTTCCCTGGACATGAATCCAACCAGAACCTTAAAAATCAATTTAAAAAAATACCTAAAATCTGAATCGAACCAAATCTGAATCCGACGAAAATAGTCCAAATAACTATAACCAAATACGAACAAGACAATATAATTTCCATGGACATAATCCCCATTCCAAACCAAAAAATTTGTAAAAAAAAGAAAAAAAAAAATCCCGAAATTTGAACCAAACTTAATCTGAACCTAACAAAAATATTTCAGTGAAGTATAACTTCATTGGAACTAGGTAAAATAATTTTCATATAAGTACAACCCGACCCGAACTTAAAAATCCCATTTGAAGGGAAAAAAAACCCCACGAAATCTGAATTGAACCGAATCTAAACTGAACACAAATATTCCAAACAACCATAACTGTATCCGAAGAAGACAAAATAATTTCCATGAACTTGAATCCAATCCGAACCTAAAATTCGGATGTTCTACAAAACATAATGCGCTCCTTAGCGGTGGAAAGTGAAACTAAGTACTTAGCGCGAGATGGTTAAAATATTTCGTTTATAGTAAATGTTAAATTAGAACTTGGTTACGGTTAGATAACAGTTAGGTTGCAATTACGTTCCGGTGACCCTTTTGTTATTTTATTTTCCGGTTAGGTTACAGTTAGGTCAAGGTTAAGTTACAGTTAGGTTAAGGTTAACTTGCGGTTAGGTTGTGGTTAGATTATGGGTAGGTTATGATTAGGTGACGGCCAAGTTACATTTATGTTATATTTAACTTGCAGTTAGGTTACTGTTAAGATACAGCTAAGTTACAGACAAGTTATGATTCCGATACAATTAGGTTACGGTTAGGATTTTGTTCATAGAATGAACATTACGCATGTTTGATAAAAAATATACACCTATTTTTGTAAAATGGCTCTGAATTTATAATATTATATACTAACCTTTTAGCGAATCATCGAGAATCGATTTCATTCGCGGTATAGTCAGATTTAAGAGTGATATATAATTAGTTTGAAATTCAAAATATTTCACTTGGGATATCTATGTGAAAAAAGTATTTAGTTAAGTCACTTAACAGTAATTTTAAGGATAAATATCAACACGAAATCGTTGGACACATATTCCCTCCTGCGTTTCCCATTGCAGTCATTTTAGGTATTTTTGAAGCTAAATATTAGTTTTTTTTTAAAAACCAATTTTTGACACAGTCAGGGGGCACGTATTTAATATAATGTACACTGTAAAAAATTTGACCCTTTTGCTGTATCATCACTCCCCCGCTTTTATAGAATATACCTCTTTTGACCTATGACAATGCTCCAAAATAGGCTGAAGTAATCATTTTCTATAAAAGCGGTGGAGTGACGATGCAGCAAAAGGGTCAAATTCTTAACAGTGTATTAACACATATTTTGAGTTGAAGATAAAATCATAAAAATTTCAAGTTCGTTTAACATTATTATAACGGACCCGGGCAACGCCGGGCGGGTCAGCTAGTAGAATAATAAAAGAGAAAATTATTGCACATTAGGCATGTTTAATAAGACAAAATTTGTTTGTGAGATGCAATATATGCAAGTCCGATTTTTAATTAAACTCGAGAAGAAATGTTTGGTTTTTAGCTCACAGGCTATCATAACCTGAGAGCTTATGCGCCCGTCCGTTCTGTATGTACGTTCGTGCGTAATGCGATAACTCATGATAAAAATATCGGATCCACTTGAAATTTTGTATGTAGGTTATCCTGATAAAGCGCTTCCCTGATTAGTTTTTGGAGTTCATTCGATATGTATAAGAGGGGGAACGGGGGGCTCATGCCCCTCCCCTTAATTGATATAAACGGGATTTTCATACAGAATTAAGTTTTCGTTCAAAATTTAGATATAGGATCATTCTGATGAGGCGAGTCCGTGGCTGTTATTAGGTGTTCATTGAATAAGTATAAACAGGGGGAATGGGGGTTCTAATGCCCCTCCCCTTAACTTGTATAAATGGATTTTTCAAGCAGAATTGTCAGATTTCATTCAAATCTCTGAATAGTTTTGGAAGTTTAATGGTTAAGTATAAAAGAGGGGACTAACTCCTTTTAATTATATAAATGCTAAATGGGTTTTTATTAAGAATTATCCGATTTGCTCTGAATTTTGGATATAGATTTTTTTATGATAAAGCTTGTCCTTGATAGTTTAGGAGGTTCAATGATTAAGTATAAAAAAGAAGAAAGGGGAGAGCTTTTTCCCCTACTTAATTTGTTTTTCGAACAGACTTAACCCTTGAAAATATAAGGCTGTAATGTATAATTAGAATGCGTAGCCTGTGAGCTCAATGCCATCAGTTTAACTGGGCAATATTCTTTTTATTATGAATAATTTTTTTTTAACTTGATTGTAGTACTATATATTTTTAAATGTATTTGTTTACAATATATTTTTCATACAATTAGAAAAATGTTATAAGGTACCATGGGGTAATAACGCCACGTTAAGGTTCTACCAATTTTCACGGGTCAGTTTTAGTTTCTATTTTTGAAACAAATAAATGATTTGATACAGCAACTCATTGACTATCTATATAAAAAAATAATTTAACAGATATGTATTTATAAAATGTAATGGCGTGATTTCTTGACCAATGCTATTTGGCGTTATTACCCACTTATATGGGTAATAACGCCATGCAAACAAAACTATGAAATAAGATGGAATAATTGTATGTAGATTGCCCAATTCTAAAAGTACAAAATCTACAAACTTAGAAATTGACAAATTGCATTCTAAGCTATTGAAAATGTTCAATTTTTTGTGAAAGTGTAAGAAAAATAAAGGTGTGGTTTGTGTGTGTGTGGGGGGGGGGGGGAGATGAGGCAAAAGAATATCAGAGCGTGAGCTTCTTTTTGCTTAAAAAGGACCTCTTAAATAGAATTACTAGAAACATTGCACAGTTTTAACTGTGTTTATTTGAATCAGTATTTAGGATGTAGCTCGGCAACTGTAGGGAATCAACCGGGGTATTAATGGCAAGGATTGGCGTTATTACTCCGTTATAGTTATTGCAATGTACATTTTAAATTAAAATTTTCTCGAGAAGATATCCAAAATCTTCAACAACATTTTGAAAGTCCATGAAATGTACTACAAATTTTTGTAATTAACAAAGTATTTCCGGATAAAAAAAATAGTCTTCACATCACAAAACGTATCTCGCCAATTTTAGATCAAGCGTTAATTTTAGTTGTTTGTAAAAACAATAAGACCTAAAAATTAAACAAATTAACTTGAAGCTGTTTTTTGCGATTTATATGACTCAAAACCCTTCTGCGCAGAGCACACGGGTGTCATTTATCAGATTATTTCATAATTATGCAAAATATTACAACTTGGCGTTATTACCCCGCCTGGCGTTATTACACAAGACCACCTTATATTTTTACTAGACAAAACAAAACGTGAGTAAGTTTAAATTCATGAGAAAATTGCTAATTTATTTAATACGAAAGCTCTGTTTTTTTTAAAAAAAACTTATAAATTAGACATATTGATATCTTCAGTTTTTGGCTTTTCATTTTAAAAGTAAATTCGAACTTTGATATTAAGACAGCCAATATACGTGAATTTAACACTAGAACAGCCGGATTTTGGACATACCTAAAAACCTCCGTTCTAGCAATATGAAAATAAAATTGTTTTTTCTTGATAAATGATGTTTAAATTGCAAAACATATTTTATAATTTTAAGGATTTTATAATTTTTCTTTTTTATTTAGTTGTTAGAGTACGTCTATGCTCATTTTTACCTTTTTTTTTTTTTTTTTTTTTTTTGAAATGACGGTATACAAATGACGATATATAACTCAATATATTTTCTTACACAATACCGCACAATATAGTTAATTATACAGGGTGTCCGAAAAGTCTGGAAACGGTCGAATAACTCGAGAAATACATATGAGATTGAAAAACGAAAATATACGTGTTAAATATTTTTAAATAATCAACTCAGTGATACCAAATTTGACCTTTGCAACCGACCCCCTGGGGGTCAAAGGGGGTCCAACTATAAAATCTTAAATTATAACCCCCATTTTTTTTATTATAGATTCGGATTCTACGGAAAAAAATACGTAACTTTTGTATTTGATGTTTACTTCGAATCTTCGTTTATCACGGTGTAATTGAGCATATTAATTCGATACATATCTCGGTTTTCCCAACCAGGTTTTGCCTGATTGGCCAGAATTTTTGACGTCAAATTCCTCGTCTTTTGCAGGAATAGCGTTTCTTGAAAATCACCCGTGGCGATTATTTCGATAATGCTACGTTGTTAAAAATTTGATCCATTTGCTGTAGCGTCACTCCACAGCTTTTATAGAATACCTCTTTTATGACCAATGAGAATGCTCCATAACACAGTAAAGTAACCGTTTTCTATAAAAGTTGTGGACTGACGCTACAGCATATAATTAAAAAAAGCATACACCCACATCAGCCGTATTTAGAAACCATTCGTTATTTAGAAACCATTTACTGGATAAAATAAAAATCCAAATAGAAGACTAAATTAATATATTTCAATGAATTTTTGTAGAGAAAAACATAAAAAAAACCCTATACACTGTAAAAAATTTAACTCATTTGCTACAGCGTCACTCCACCGCTTTTATAGAATACGGTTACTTTGCTATGTTATGGAGCTTTCTCTCTTCACATTTGGAGTCATAAAAGAGATATTCTATAAAAGCTCTGGAGTGACGCTACAGCAAATGGGTCAAATTTTTAACAGTGTAGCATTATCGAAATAATCGCCACGGATGATTTTCAAGAAACCACTATTCCTGCAAAAGACGAGGAATTTGACGCCAAAATTCTGGCCAATCAGGCGAAACCTGGTTGGGAAAACCGAAATATGTATCGATTTAATATGCACAATTACACCGTGATAAACGAGGATTCGAAATAAACATCAAATTAAAAAAGTTACGTATTTTTGTCCGTAGAATCCTAATCTGCAAAAAAATGGGGGTTATAATTTAAGATTTTAAAGTTGGACCCCCTTTGACCCCCAGGGGGTCGGTTGCGAAGGTCAAATTTGTTATCACTGAGTAACTTATTTAAAAATAGTTAACACGTATATTCTCGTTTTTTAATCTCTTATGTATTTCTCGAGTTATTCGACCGTTTCCAGACTTTTCGGACACCCTGTATATATATATTTAATAATATTTATATATCGTAACATAATAATATTACACAAAAAGTAATATGAAAAGAAACAAAAGTTAAAAATGCAAACAATACAAATATGCACACAATATGCTTCAAAGTGAGAAAATAAAGAAAATAGATCCTGAATAAGCATATAAATGTGTTCAAAAGTTACTTAGACATCAGCTCAAAAACAGAAATATGCGCGCTAGACTGTGAAAGCCACACATTTACCATGTTTTTTTTTTTTTTTTTTTTTTTTTTTTTAAACATTAGTTTTTGACATCCCTTGCAGCTTACATGAGTTTTATTTTATCCCTTGCAATGTTAAAGGCACATTTCTTTTGCTTCAGAGACTGTACTTGATCTATTAAGGGGAGGTGGCAACATATTGCCAATTTTGTGCGGGTTATTTGCCATTTATTGGATAAATCTAAACCTTGGTTTACATGGCAACAACTGTTCAACAATGGTCATTTCTTCTCCAGGATTACAACACAAATAACTATTTGCAATTAGGTTGTACCAGGTTTCAGAAGCGACAGCAAATTTATCTGTGCCAGGTGCTTCGCCCTGTTACTTCGCACATCGAATCTGAGATACCGCATGATTTTACAGAAAGGATTGCGTGACATTGTCTCTTTGAACACAGATGGTCCCAAACTTCTGTTCCATAAATCATCTGCAGAAAGTTTTGAATAACCTAGTGCAAAACGGGCATATAAGAGGGCGAAAAAAAGCATCGAGTTCTACTAGAGAAACATACCAGTTGCTATCAATTCAAAGCTGACATAGTGCTTCAGCAATTGTGCATGTTTTAACAGCATTGCTGCAATCACCATCAAAGGCCAGGCTGAAGTTGTATTTGTCCCAATATTATGACGAGCAAACGATGTTGTTCCACTTGCAATTTTCACAATATTTCGAGCTGCTGTGCGATCTGTAGTGGAAGTAGGGCTGATAAGGCTCATCTGAATCCAAAGAATATCGTTTGATGATGTGTACTTTTCGCGACTGTTGCCAGCAGAAATGTTCGGTATGTTATTGTCTCGTCCTTGTCCACGTGAGCTTCCTGATCCGCAAGAAACAAGGCAAATCCCTTTGGTAGAATTTTGTACGGTATCACTGTTACTGCTTTCAGAGTACGATGCATTCTGTAAATTTACATTACGCCAGCGCTGCTAGGATGTCTGAATATTTCATTATATAGTCGAAATGCTTAGAAGAACCCTCCTAACGGAAGGCCAGCATGCAACAGAGAGAAGACTACTTCCCTTCCCCCTGCATCGCTATGCGTCATCCAAACAAAGCAAAATTGGAGTTTACTTTTCTGTTTTTAGTAATCGCAAAAAGAAATGGGTGTTCCCCTGCGCAGTAAGCATAAACGAGATATCAGGAATTCAAAAACCGAGTTTAACTTGAAAAATTTTTCATTTTTCTTATGAGGGTCAGAATGAACCCTGTTGGCTATTTTAGGTATATCTCTGATTATTTTATCTAATAATTAATGTAGAAAGGTGAAGAATTGTCACAGTATGCTTGATAGTATTTTAGAAAAAGTAAAAAAATATGAGCTGCGGTGTTCGCTTACATGTCGAAATAAAGCACTGGAAATTGGAAAAAAAGGTAAAATGACCCCAACGGCGCTTCTAGTGTTAAGGAATAATTTTCTGATTTCCGGGAAGAACTAATGCGAAAAGCATGTTTTCTAGGAATACGAAAATTATTTGTTTAAAAATTACTAACAATTTAGTGTATGAAGGCAAATTTCTCTGCAGTGTACGCATGCATATAAAAGTATTATTAATTGATTGTTCAGAAACACATTTATCTACAGAGACATTTAATTTATTTAAGTACTAGCTGACCCACCCGCCGTTGTCCAGGGCCCGTTATAATAATGTTAAACAATATTCAACTCTCAATGATTTTATGGCTTTTAAAAATCTTTTAAATGAACCTAGTTTCGGGAACCTTATTGATTTCCGCAATATTCCCAACGATCCTCTTTCCGAATGATTCTGGGATCTGGGTCCCCGCAACTTAAGTAACATGCACTGAAAATTAAAATCAAGCCTATGATACCCGAAAAAAGAATGCGCCAATAATGTTAGAAAATCTTAGTTGCTCAAGTCTATGAGAAAATTTTATAATGTAGAAAGTAGCCGAATTGCCATCTAAGTTGATTGAACCAAACCCCATTGAAATGATGCCCTTAGAACCCAATTAAAGAATGCTTCCTCAAGCGGTTGAAAGTGCTCACTCCTGTAATTTTTACAAATTAATTTTAACATCAACACGATATTTAATAAATGAATGAAAACTTTTAATTAAAGTTACTTTTAAAATAACGCGATTTTTAATTTACAGCTGTAGTGAGTAAACGTAAGTTTTTTGCCAAAAAGTAGATTAATGTTCGAAAGACGTGGTTGCTGTGGTAAGAAAAAGGACCTGGTTCTTGAGGACAGGATCGTAACTAGAATATACTTGGTAGTTTTAGAGCAGCTAGAGGACGCTAAAATTACGTTACAGAAAATTATTATATATAGCGGATCATTCTTCAAAAAGCTGAAAACAGATTCAAAAAAGGAAATTAATAAAAAGGAAAATAATATTGAAACTTGTCAATATTCGCATAAAAGTTCTTTGAAGGAAAGAAAAACGATTCTTCTTTCAAATGCAAATGCCATCAAAAAGTAGTATGAAAAGAATTAAGAATTTTCAAAACTAACGCGGGGAAAAAACAATATATACCGTCTTCACCTAGAATGAGTCGTTAATTGCTTTCTAAATCCTTAATCTAGAAATATAGATGTCCGAAGAATGCGAAAAGATTAAATAACTAAGCTGAATAGACAAAATGATGCAGAATTTTTAATCTCTTGTTTTCTATGTGACGAAATGATATTGAACCGCTTCAGTAGCTAAAAATTACCGCCTAATTTTGGGAATGATTTCATAAACTAGAATTATAGTTACTAGAACCAACCTCTTGTGTTCGAATTTATTTGCAGAGATTTTTAGATAAGTTTGACAACGAGAATATAGGAAAACTCTTAAGAATTCTAATAGGAGACTCCAGAACTCTCCAGGAAAAGGTACTAGAATATATAAGGTTGACATCGAACAATTTCTATAGAGTCACACTTTCGATTCTAGATGCTAGAATTATATTTTTTTCTCAGTGAAGTATATGCAAAATATTTGGAGTACTAATCATGTGCAACGTTATTTTTCTGCAGCAAATTTCTTCTACGTAGACGTTAATTTACTTTTTACGATTAGAACAAAAATTATTAAACAAGGTGTTTCATTATGGTATAAACTGTTTGATACGAAAAACAGAAATAAATGAAATGATGCCAGAATGATAAAATGAAAGAAAATATCGAATACACTGTGGGCTATTCATGATTATTTTCTATAGTAGCCAGTTATGAGATCTAGTTTCAGTTTTGGCATGCACGAAATATACAGTGGCGGTCAAAAGTTTCCGGCCAGCAAAAATTTTTCAGTTAATTTATAAATATACCCATATGAAGAGGAATCTCAAAGTGATATTTATACATTTTATTGACATAATAGTTAGGAAATTACTTATAGAAGAACATGTAAATATCAATAAATTTAACTGACAAAATTAAGTGCGAAGGAAAACGCATGTTCACAAAAGTTTCCAGCTACGTTCACAAGTTTGTAAAAAAGTGGTATTGTAATAGATAATTACAGTGATCAACAACATTTACAATTGGTATTTTATCGTATTACTATTTTATTAGCTTTAGTAATAAGCACTGCGGGGCAGCAACGTGACATTCATACAATCAACGGTTAAAGATCGTCTATGGTACGATCATATTTCTTGCAATTTTGGGGAAATTTCGGCTGAGTTGGAATATTTATAGTTCCGCAGACTTTTGTCAACTTCTTTTCAAAGATTTTCTATTGGATTCATGTTGGGCGCTTGGGCTGATCATTTCAAAAACGAAATTTTTTGGACGATAATCATTGCTTATCGAGGTTTGCATACATTATTTATGTCGTTATCATGTTAAGAAAAATACTTGCGACCAAATTTTTTTCTCTAATAAGGCCGAAAATAATCTTGCAAGATATCCTTATACATTATATCATTCACCTGGCTGTGGATTTCAAATAACGGACCGACACTTTTTTAAGAAAATACTCCCCACGGCATAACGTGTCCACCGCCATGCTTCATTGTAGGAATAACATAGGTCGAATCATATCTTTTCTTGTTAGGTCATCGGACGTTGTGTCTGCCATCACTTCCAATACTGTTTCGAATTCGATTGATGGAAAAATAGAACTTTTTTCCAGTTTTCACTTGACCAAACTTTGTGTTTTTTGGAAAACGCCAGTCGGGTACGTTTGTATTTCTTTAAACTCTGAAAAAATTTAACACCGATTCTTCCATAAAGTTATACATCACGTCAGCATGTTGATACGGTATACGGACTTATTTCAGCAATATTTGCATTCCGTAAATCGCAGTATATTGCAGCGGAATTTTTATGCGGATTATCACTTGTTTTTCTCCTGATAATTCTGTCTGCAGGAATAGTAATTTTCCGGGATCTCCCGGACCTCTGAAAGTCTTGAAGGCCACGGCCATATTTATATAATTTTTAAATATCGTTTACGGTCGATTTTACCAATCGATAACTTTGCCGCAATATCTCGAGAAGATTGGCCTTTTAGCGACAAACTAACCACTCATTTATGAACAATAATTGTTGAACTTTTCAATTTTGAATTCAGACTAAGCTATACACGTTGATTCATTCATAAACACAACCAAAAAACAGTTTACCGATAGGAAAAATCTAAAGAATGATAAATGGCCGGAAACTATTGCACACGCGAAATTCGAATTTTATTCCTTTGCATGAAGCATCTTCAGTATCCAATCAAAATGATCACGTGGTCAGTAGTCATTCACATATTCCTAACTTTTGGGGCACTTGTGCTTCTTCTTTGCTGAAATCTTTTGGTAAATAAATCGAAGAAACTAACTGGCCGGAAACTTTTGACCGCCACTGTACATATATTACCCCCCGGAACTCAATATGCACTAAAATTCAAATTTTGGGCCGACATAATCCAAAAATGAAACTGGTACTGAAACTTTTGTCAAGTACTGACAGAAACTGTTGATGTATAATAGTCCTTAGTTGAGGGAATATGTTCTAAATCAGCCAATGAATAATTTAATTTCCTCTCTTCTTTTTAAGAACATTTATTTGCAACTAATAGTGGCGCGACTGTGTTTTAACCCCCTTCTTGGCGCGCTTCCAAAATATCGCCACATTGACGCGCTTTTGCGTTTTGTCTCCCGAAGCGGGATTTAAGTCCAGGAGACACTACGCAAAAGACATACCTACTTTTAAAAACAAAACCAGCCTTTTTTTAAATAAAAAAAGAAATCAATAATAGATTTTCTAAAGAGATATACTGAGCTTTGAAATCAAATAATGTTTTTCTTTTATATATAATATGAAACTAAATAACATTAAGATTCAAAACATCTAAAGTACTAAAGAAAGGCCTAAAACACTTACTTTTAAATACAAAGCACGGTTTCTGCATTCAATAAACAATAGAAATGTAGAAAATACTTCCTTATAAATACAAAACAAAGGTTTCTAATTTTAAAAAAAATCACTCGTATATTGCCCCCAAAAAATTTACTCACTCGATGTTACACTCTTCGAAATCCAACGGCCTCTAATAAGACACAAGATATTTAATTAATTTCAAGGCGCGAGACATCAAACTTTTTAATGTTTCTCCTCTCTAGTCCAATAAGAAAACTAGAAAAGACAGAACGAACGGAGCATGCGCAAGCCGAGGAGCGAAATCTCTCCGAGGGTTGCCAAGAAGAACAGCACCTAAACGGAAAAGAAAGCAAGGCATGGCGCAGTAATCGCGCGTCAAAAAAAAAAAAAAAAAAAAAAACGCGCCAAGAAGTGGGTTAAAACTCAGTTTACCCGTAATAGTATTTTATATGTATATTATACATATATAATATTATTTTTCATAAATATTATTTTATAATGTAATATTTTTTTCGTGATTTTTATCCTTATTAGCATTATGGCAGATTACGACAGATATTACACATAAGCAAAACTCAAATTCACTTACTCAATATTGTTAAATAAACAGGTTTTTATTCACAATCAGACTGCGACCAGTTTCAATAATAGATTATAAGGTAATTTGGACTGATCTAGCTGTGCTTATTTACCTCTAATATTTATACTTCGAGTTTTAAAATACCTTCTATAATATAATGTATTATAAATAATATCTAAATGTGTTCATTGTTAGCTAAAAAAACTATCAATTTTTCAAAGTAGCACATTAAAAGGAATTACATTTACCTTTACCACTTTTTTTCAAGAATACACCAATATCGTTAAAAGTGGATACAGATAACATTTACGACAAACCCTATTATATCCTATAAGAATATTTTCTAGATGACATATATTATTACCAAAAAATTCTCTATATCATTTTTTGTAAGCCTTCCCTAATCGATTGCTATAATTTAAGTTTCTAAAAGCTCTTAAGAGGATCATATTTTCTTCATCCCATCTTTTTTTTGTGACTCCTAATCGCATTTGAATCTAACATTTGTACATGTTGCATTACAGAGAAATGTTTTCAAGGAATTCCACATTTACTTAACTTGAGATCAATTAAAGATAGATGAAATTAGATTGGGAGTAAAATATTTGAACATGGAAGCGGATGAAAGTTTGATCAAAGGAATAATATGGAATGAGAAGGCCACAGCTGCAGATCTTATCCCATGCAGCGAATATAAGAGTAGCAAATCAGTTATATTTCCATCTAATATTTGTCATTAATTCTTTTTCATTTAATGCGTCTCTGTGTATAAGATTTGAAGATATAATAAAAGAAATGTGACTAGATTTTATATTTTACATAACTTTTTCACAGCTATGTAACGCATTATAATTGCTTAGGAATATATGTATTATATTATTTAATTTTTATCATTTTTATAGGATGTAACTGAAGGATTTTAAATGTGAAAAGAAGAAATTTATGATGTATAATGGGGAAATTTTCATGTTTTATTCAGATTTCAAAACATGTTTAAAACATTCCTATCGTTTATCATAATTTTAATTCGTTTTTAATTTTTTTATTAATAATATTGCTACATCATAAGTATATGTAAATGGAAGGTCACCGTGTATTATTAAGCGTTTTAGACTTCTAAGAACAAGGTAGTTATATGTGTAAGATCGTGAAAAGCGCATAGATATACTTTTAAAAATAAATGTTTATTATTTTTATAGAAAAAAATACCTTTATGGATTTATATCTTTTGTTACACGATGTGCACTTTTTGGCTAACGTATGTAATTTACACTGCATTTTAACACGGAATTTAGCAATAGATTTCATGCTGACTCTCTCCTTTACAATTCCTTGAATTCTGTTCTAGAGTGACAAAAATTTCCTAGACCAAAGACGTCGAAAAAAATAATGGTTGAAATTTGAATCGATGAAATACGATACTGATGAGTACTTAATGAAATTTCGGAGCAGCCATCTTTCGATTATATGTTCTATGCTCAGCTTCCTAACACCTAGTGATTCACTAAGTTAATCTTTTAATGTATGTATGAAAAGTTTATTTTCAAAAAAATAACTGAACTATCACTTAGGTGTGAGAAGCCAAATTTGAGCAGCCGCGCAGCTTTAAACTTACCGCTGCAATTTTGCTGGTTATTACAGGAAAGGACGTCGTCTACTGCTAAAATCCTACTCATCATAATGACGTGAGTGAATGCAAGCACACATGCTGATTTAAGATAAATTTAAAAAACACAAAATTGTCTGTTCTCATCTATATTTTTTACTACGAAACGAACAGAAAACTTTAAAACTAAGCATGGGAAATTGGTATATTTTCATATACATACCCAAATTCATGTGTCTGTTACGCATACTTTTTCACACGGATGTCTTTACTTCCGTTTTTGTTCTTAGTCTTGAAATTATTTCTTTAAAAAATGGTTGATTCTCCTGCTAGTGATATATTGGAGTTTAAATCAGTAATCGTAAAAAGAATTTTATGTTTTTTTCAAAATCTAGCTTCTAAGCAATGGTCGTCACGGTAAATACTTGTCGTGAAAATGCGTTTTTTTCATGATGGCTCTCGTATGAAAATTTTATAAGTGAAGAACTAAAAAAAAAAAAAATGATTCCAACTGAGAACGAGTCTTTCAGGTAGATTTCGTATGAAATGCTATCAATTGCAGCCGCTCCTTTGTTGAAATTTCTGAAAAATTTCTGTAGAACTAATCATGACCCCTAGATCCCCAAACTAATATCGATAAAAAAGTTTATCTATTTATCTGTCTATCTATCAATCTATCTATGTATATATATATGTGTATGTATGTAACTTTTTTATGGATACGATAACTTGTATAATTCTGCGCAAATCTCCTCCAAACCGATACATAACATAAAGGGGTATAAGGTCACGGTCAAGTTCGTTAATGGACAAAATCGGACCAACGGGGTAGAAATATGGGGCTTTTTTCTAAAAACCGAAAAAACGCCAGAACTTCTTACCTTCTCACTGCCGCGACTGGATATATCCGTTCACTAGGATGCAGGTTTCACTGTAGTTGAAGATTTATTTAAGGTAATATAATTTTACAAATATAATACAGTTTTAAGAAATTAAGTTATGATTGATGCTTTCAAGGCATATAAGCATATACGTAACAAAATAAGTTAGACCATGAGAGAATTCCTCTTTTATTAACATTTAAAATAAATAGCCGAGAAAAAAACATTAAAATTTTGGCCTTTTGCTCGGCGATATCGGATCAGTTTAAAGTCTATATTACCTTTAGAAAATGGGCCAAAAGTTTAGTAATGACAGATTTTTGATGAAGTTAAAAATGGACTCAAGGGGCGAAAAAAATAGGGTTTTGGGGAGAAAAAAATCAAAACTTCGTGAATTTTCAAGATATCAAAGCCAAATAAATTTTTTATAAATGTTTTCTTAATTATCTAAAACTTTTGTATTTAAAAGTTTTTGATAGGACCAACTTTTACCGATATAAAAATTAAAAACGAAAAAAAAAGTTTGTGGAAAAAAAAAACCACAACTTCTTCAGCACTTAAACTATCAAATCCGATTAAATTTATTTTACATCTTCCTAATAATATCTACATCTTTTATATTGACAAGTTTTTTATAGGATTGCTTCTTATATATAAAAAAAATTAAACAAAAATAGGTGTTGAAGAAAAAAACCTCAAATCCAAACTGCTTATATTCTGGCTCATTTTAAAATTCATCTTTGATTTTAAACGCATCCAATTGTAGGTCCTCTTATTTAAGAACTATATGATGTGACGTATTGGAGAGTTTTTGATAAATATATATTATATTTTTAAAAAGGCTGCCAAAATGAGTATTTTAAACAGAATATCACAAATTGATGAAGTATTGAAATACTAAATTACTTTCTTTTCTAACCCGTTTTTAAATCGATTTTTTCTCTCAAACGCATACAATTGACAGGTTCTCTTATTTAGGCACTGTATAATGTGCCTTTTTGGTCAGTTATTTTATAAAGGCAGACTATATTTTTAAAAAATCTGTCAAACTGGGCATCTCGTACAAAGTTTCTCGAAGCGATCGTGATTGAAGAATTGAGGATGTATACAAATAACAAACTGTTTATTTTATGACTCTTTTTAAATTCAATTTTGCTCTCAAACGCATCCAATTGGTAGGTTCTCTTATTTAGAACTGTATAATGTGCCGTTTAGGCCAGCTTTTTAATAAAGGTAGAATTTATTTTTAAAAAGGCTGCCAAAATAGGTATTTTGAACAGAATTTCCCGAAGCGAACGTGAATGAAAAATTGATGAAGTATTCAAATAACAAATTGCTTTTTTTCTGACTCATTTTTAAATCGATTTTTGCTCTCAAACGCATACATATGATAGGTTCTTTTATTTAGGTACTTTATAATGTGCCGTAGGTCAGTTTTTTGATAAAGGCAGAATATATTTCAAAAAAGCTGTAAAAGTGGGCATTTCGTACAAAATTTCCCAAAGCGATCGTGATTGTAGAATTGAGGATGTATTCAAATAACAAATTGCTTATTTTATGACTCATTATTAAATTCATTTTTGCTCTGAATCGCATTCAATTGACAGTTTATTATTGTTTGGGAACTACATAATGTGCCATATTGGTCGTTTTTTAACAAATTCAGAATATATTTCAAAAAATGTTGTCAATATGGGCATTTGAGCCGAATTTCGCTTAAGCTGATTCTGATAAAAACAGTTCTTACAGAAAAATGAAATTAAAATTTCTTCAAAAGCGGCCAAATAAAGTTATTAAACTGGGTTTATCTCTAACCATATTTTATTTTTTGTTGTTGAAATGAAAACTCTTTGAAATCCATCTCCGCCTGTAGACCAAGCTGACAGGAATTTTTTCAATTGTTCACTTTAATTTTCAATGAGCAAATTTGAAAAAAATATTTATTTTTGAAAATGTCTTGGCAGCATAAAAAGCTTGCATCAAGCTCTTTGCAAGCTATGTTTTTCAAGTCAACATGCTTGCATTATACTTCACAGATCAAGTAGGGCCTCCGTGGCTGAGTGGTTAAGACATCACGCTGCAGATCGTGAGGTTGTGGGTTCGAATCCCACTGGCTCCATTGTACACACTCTTTGTGTGGAGCTACTGGTTGTACTTCTCGTGTGTTGTAATATTTCCTTGTGTGCTATCTCGTCCCTGTATATCGACGATGGCTTATAAGCAGGCTTCATGTCGAGCACACAAGTCAGATGTATGTTGTTCAATAAACAAACAGATCAAGTCTACAAGCTACAAGCCTTGGCATCTTGTTTGTAACATGACATGAAAATTCATGCGTGTTTACTTAAATTGCCTTAAACATGATATTAAAAACTTACGATTCATGCCATGTTTGTACTCGCCTTCGCCGAAACAACACGGCAAAGGATTTACCCGCGCAGCTTTTAGCTTCATTCACTTTAAATCAAGTTTAAATCAGTTTGATGTAAGAAACATCTTACGTGTTTTATTATGCCACTTTTCGGAAGCTTAGTTTTGTTCTTGCATGCTCTTGAATGTCCAAGCATGTATTGCCGTGTTAAAATAAATGAAAAATCAAACTTGTTCGAAGCAAGCGTTGATGGGATTTGGGTTGATTTTTTAAATAGAGTTACATCAATTTTTTTAAGTTAATTTTTTTAAATTTTTATTTACATTAATATTTTTTAAAAAGCTGAATCAAAAATAAAACTTAAATATTTCTGTATATTTAAATGGAAAAAAATTAAAATTATACAAGTAATATTTCGAATTACAACGATTTTAAATTATCTCAGTTTTTAATAAATTTTAAATTAAAAAAAAACTATGGGAAGTTTTGTCATGTGATTTTTTTACGAATAATATGGTTAAACATTACAAAAATATTAAAAAATTCTTTTCAAAAAATAAAAAATATTTTAAAATGAATCCCAGACTACCTTAAAATGAGAAACGAAAAAAGACAGAAAAAGGAAGCTCTTAAAGCACAAAAACTATTGAAATGACAAGTTTTAAGAATTGACATAATTCAATTGAAAAACATAATTGAAGGGAAAAACTACAGAAATAGATTAAACTTCTTTTGCAAAAAAGTCTAAGGGTTCGGAATCTAGAGAGAAAAATCAAGAAAGTCATGATTGTTTTTGCCTAATTTGGACGAAAAATAAAATTTCAGAAATGATTTAGTGTTCAGATTGTCAAATATTGATCCATGTTAATGCGCTAGAATAAAAAATGAACAAAAGAAAGTCAATTTAGGAGACTGGGGTAAAACATAGGCCACCATTTGCTGAACTTGGATCAATTTTGATAAATAAAACTTAAAATTAAACAAGTTTTTTTAGAACGGAATTATTCTAAAGATTTATTTAGCTAGTAGATGAAAAGATTGACCACTTTTCGTTATATTGTTACAAAAATGAAGCGAGTTATTCTGAAAATATGTAAAATGATCCAAATTCGACTACTCTACCTTATATAGTTTCTCAAAACTGTGCAACAATTGACTCTGAAAATAATGAAAATTTTCCGTGTTTAAAATATATAGTTATTAAAAAAGTGTTGACTTAGTTTTTGAATAAAAAATAAAAGTTTTCAAAATTGTTTATGAAACAGAAAAATTTTCAAATACTAAAATAACTATGTATACTCATTTTTATTACTTAAATCATTTAATTTTTAAATTCTGCTGAACGACTTTCGAGCATAAAATGAATTTTAGTTCCTAACAGAAAAAAAAATTATCTTACTCTTATATTTTTAAAGATGCAATGAACTGGAAAATGCTTATTCAAAAAATATTCTTCAAGGACATTTCAAAGTATGTGTTTTCAAAAAAAAAAAAAAAATTCTTTCCAAAAGCTAACAGTTTTACAACTTCAGTATTCAAAACTATTTCATTGTGTTTCTTTACTTAACCTTCGATGGTATATTTCAAATAATCTGAAAAGTTGTTTCTGCATTAAAAACGGCTACTTAAGATTTTAAAACAGCAAAAATTTTTTACACTATAACACAGACCAAATAATTTTTATAATGAAAAATAAACATGCTTACAGTTTATCTACTGTAAACATTTGTTGATCGTTTATTGTTTTATCACTTGATTAACAGTTTTGTACATTATTTTTATGTAATCCATAAAAAATATTTTTACGGGTTATTATATCTGGACTCCTGGTTAGTTGATCATGAGCTGTGTTGTATAAATTTGAAAATATTAAATAATAATAGTAATTATTATAATAATCATTATTATTATGATTAAAATAATCGCCGAAAATCTGTTTTTAAAGCAGTTATTAAAATAGACATTTTAGCTGATCAATATATATTTTATGGAAATACTAATATAAAACCATGTATATTATTATCCTGTGACTATTATCATTTACACATTGAAATGTTCAATTATTATTAGAGATAGACCACAAACAAGTGGTTAATCTTTTCGCGACTAGCATTTACACGAACTTTACAATTGGGTAACACATTTTTCAATAGTTATCATTAATTATTTAATTGTAGAAATATTCGAACTACATAAAGTCATTGCTTTTTTTATTTCTGGTATTTTAAAAAAATGCTCTAACCACCTTTAAAAAATAAATATACACGCCTATGGTTCCAAAAGTGTTAATGTCATTTCAAGTTCATATTTTCACAAAGGCACTAATGCATATCTACAAAGCTACGTTTTCAGTAATTTTTCAGGGAGAGCAACACTAGGCGAGGGAAAAAAGTTTTAGGCATTCTTTACGGTTCTTAATGTGCAAAATATCATAACAATCAATCATAATATTCATATAGTCACATAGTAGGAGAGTAGTATTTTTATATGAGGAACTATAATTAGCAGTTGATATTCGGCTATATAAGACAGATTGTTTATGCTGAAACTTAATATGGATTATAAGGCTACATAATGTCTGACGTATAAAGGAAAATCGCAGACATGTCTGGAATCGGGGTTGCTAACTTGGCTTCCATTTTTATTGAGAAATTTTGAATTCCTACTAGAAATAAATTGCAAACCTAAATTTTGTTTTATCTAATGGTATTCATTTCAATACAAAAGTAAAAATTCTTTCTTTTGAATGTCCGATATGAAATTTTCAGTAGAATAGGGAGGTCAAACTGGCAGCTGTGGTTCGGATTGCGTTTATTTCAAGAGAAAAGTCTTAAAAGAGTTTTTTTTTACAGATATATAAACTCTTCAGGAATTGTCTGAAAGATTTCTTGCACATACTTTATTATATTTACTACTCATAGGTGTATATACTCATAATATATTTACTAATCATTAGCTTAAAAAGTACTCTTTTTAAAATACTATATTATATGCTTACAAATAAAAACATATTTTAGATAATTTAGCAGTATAATTAATGACTATATAAGATTAGGAAGCATGTTTTGTCGAAATAAATAATTTATAGTTACCACATTCTGACACGATCGGGACAAAGTTTACTTTGCATATTCTTCGAATTAATCAATTTATTATTCAGGTTGCAAAGTGACAAACCTGAAAATCCCCTGAATTCAAAACTTCCGCGGATAGCATTTGCGACGCCATTTCCTCTGTGAATTTTTATTCGTTTTGTGCGCCTTTTTATACACTGTTAAAAATCTTGCGGCACTTTGTACAGTCATTTCACCGTTTTCTGAAAAAACAGTAACATAACCGTAATTTAACTCTATTCTGACCATAAAATTGGTAATAATATGTTCAGAATAACGTAAAAAGACGGTTGTTTTACTTTTTTTGTAGAAAACGGTCAAATGCCTGGATAAAATGCTGCAGATTTTTAACAGTATACTTTTCATTTTGGCCTTGTTATTTTCATTTACACTGTATATGTATGTATATTAATTGTGGAAATATACTATAATTAACGGAAATAGACTACTGACTGAAATATTCGTCTATATCGTACAAACAAATCTGTAAAGTTACAAAATTTTTTCTATTAAACTATGATTTCAAGAACTTATTTTTTGTAACAGATACACGTTTGCAGTGTAAATAAAAAAAATCTGTAAGGTTACTAAGAATTTTTTACGAAACTGATATGCTTGTGAGGGAGTGACCTTTGTCATAAGGGCACTCTAGTATTTCTGAGATCGTGACGTCAATAATTTAACATGTGTAAGCGTAAAAGCGACATCTATCCTCTCTTTTACTTTAACTTTCTAGAGAGTGTGTGTCTCTTTCGGGTTATGCAGTTAGCTTGCGGTTATTAGTAATATGTTAATGTGAAGTATCTCAGTTTGCAGCATATAAAAGCTTGGAGTTTGAGTGTGTGAAGAGTATCTCTGGCAGTAGCCAGCAAGTGAGTGTCTCTGGCATTAGCCAGCGAGAGAGTATCCCTGGCATTAGCCAGCGAGTGAGGATCTCTGGCATTAGTCAGCGAGTGAGTGTCTCTGGCATCGACATTAGATAGCGAAGTGAATCACTGGCGATTAGCCAGCCGGGTGTTCTGGAGATATTAGTCAGCGGACTGCTAGCAGATTGAAAGTAGCAGCGAGCCTCCAGTGAGTTGTAAAGGAGTTTCGGTATTCGACTTGAGAGTTGGCCGTGGTAAGAAGTTTCATAGTAATTACATTTTGATTATTTGAAAGTGAATAAAGAATTACACACAGCCACGGGCTGTCTAATTAAGCTTTATCTAGCAGCTTAGCCGAAAGATAGTTGAGAAGTAATAGAAGGTGCCACGATTGAGCTAGTCCGGAGCCTGTGAGTATGCGTTTAGTTTTCATAGTATTCTCAGTTGTAAAAAATTAAGACTTGCTCCACTTCCCTTGAGCCCTTATCATTTTAATAAACTGTGTTTTTTTATCTTAATATCTGAGTATGTCTGCATTTAACTCCCAGCACGAACGCCCAAACGTTACAAATGACACCCAACGTGTTTAACGTTACATGCTTAGAATTTTATATGTAACTGAAACCCACGTTACAGATAAAATTTTAGCAAGATTATTGTATTTTTAGTAGATTTTTTTTTTGTAGAGTTACAGATTTCTGTAGTTTTACAAAACCTAGTTTTGTAGATTTAAATCTTTTCTATATTATGTACAATTAAAAATTAAGTAAGCATACATATATCTGCAACTTTACAAAAGCTAGTTTTGTTGTTTTATATCTATATCTTTTCTATACGGTTTAAAATTTTAGATTAGGTAGTTTTAGATAAATTTTAGATAGAGATTTTTGTAACTTTGCATTTGTATAGTTACAGATTTTTTACAATGTGACTGGTAAACAAAATTTATTTACATAAATAATAATTTCTAAGAAAAAGTTTATCTCTTAAGATTCCTTGATATTCTTTAAAAAAATTCTCAAATAGAAAACATTTGAGTTTTAATTTTATAACTGGATTACTTTTCACGCTAAACATTGAAAATGAACCATTGTTTATTACTTCAATGTGATAAAGAGAGTATCTCAAGTTCTTTCCTTCTCTATAATGTTTGATTTTTCCCCAATCCAATCGTTATACAAAAAGAAGATATCCTCATTTGTAATCAAGGCAAACAATTTTAATGAACATTTGTTTAAACACACCTCAAAACATTCTGGTGATCTAAAGCTTTTTGGTACAAAGAATAAAAAAACATTACGCATTGCGTTAAAAAAATAATTAAAACACGATTTATATTTACACGTAATGTGATTTTAACATCGTTGAATTTATTTAATTTTCTGAAAGATTTATCTTCAATTCCACAAAGTTAAAAACCTGATTTATCTCCCGATAAATTACACGACCTCATTTCCTTCGAAACCAGCATTACAACGTATTTATTTAATTGTTGCTTCGTGAAGTAAGTGATTCCCTAGAGCTCGCAGATCTGGAAGAGGAAAAACTGTTCCATTTTAATCAATGCATGAATAAGTAAAGATAAACGCATTTTTAAAGGAGATAATAAAGGATAAATAAGGTTTTTCGAAAGCTGAAGTTTTTCAGCTTTGGTACTCATTTCCTGGAAAGTTTTAAATCTTGTTTATTAATTGTTAATGGAGGCTAATGTACTGTAATTTTAAACTATAGTCTTCTAGACTAACGCTGTTAGTTTTTGCACATACTTTAATGCCTTAAAATTCTAAAGTACATTAAATAAAAAAAGGATTCTTAATAGAGTTTAAAATTATGAGTTTTCAATAAGATTTTTAATATAAAAATTATATTTTACATAAGCTTGAAGTATAAACATTTTGTTGAAAAAATACTTTTTTAAAATACGTTTTATTGCTTTCAAGTAGATTTTAAATATTACATTCAATTCGAAAGAAGAATAAACATTGTGAGAATTTTATGGCCACAGTATTACCTTTTATAAATTTGCAATAACAAATTGTTTGTCATTACAATTAAATATAAACAATCGTCATAACATTTACTGCTTTAGCATGATGCAAGTGGACGTGTATTTAAGAATAAAAGTTCTTATTCGATGAATGGCATTTAACAGACTTATATTTTAGAAATGCAATTCAAATATTTAATTTCTTTTCACAAATATTAAGTAAGAATAGTAATGAAATTCAGCAGTGCACAAAAAACAAAGTTAAACGTTGTTTTCTAATTTAAATTACTTGACATTGAAAACTAAATTAAACAGCCCGCTGCGCCTTTTATATATTTAATCTCTCTTGATAAATTAACTTATAATGTATTTCCGATATTTAGTTATTCTACATATTTTTAGGTAGATTTCGTATGAAACACTACCTATTGCGGTCGCTCCTGTATTAGAATTTCTGAAAACCTTTTGCAGATCTACGCTGATCATGACCCCTAGACCCTAAAACTACCACCAATAAAAAAGTTCATATATATATATATATATATATCACCTATTATGCACATGATAACTTCGATACTTCTGCTTAGATCGCTTACAAACTGATACATAAAATCAAGGGGCATAAAATCTCGCTCAAGTTCGTTAATGGGCAAAACTGGACTAAGGGGGTAAAAATAGGGAGGGATTTTGTGAAAACCGAAAAAAACCCATAACTTCTTAAACGAAAATAGATATCGAATTAGTTTAAAGTTTACATTTCTTCTAAAAAATGGACTAAAAGTTTATACATGACAGATTTTTGATAAAAATAAAAATGGGCTCACGAGGCGCAAAAAATAGGGTTTTTTGGAGAAAAAAATTCATAACATCGTCATTTCTCAAGATATCAAATAAAGCTAAAATTTTTATAAAAAGTTTTATGATAATCTATAACTTTTGTACTGATAAGTTTTTGATCGGACCAATTCTTACTGATAAAGAAAATTAAAAGCGAACACCAAAAGGGGAGTGGGAAAAAAAATCATAACTTCGTCAATTCTTAAGCTATCAAATCCGATTAAATTTATTTACATCTTCTCAATAATATCTACAACTTTCATACTGACAATATTTTTATAGGACCAATTCTTATAGCAAAAATAAATTAAACAAAAACAGGAGTTGAAGAAAAACCCCCTCAAATCCAAACTGCTTATATTCTGACTCATTTTTAGGTGGAATTCGTATGAAATACTACCTATTGCGGTCGCTCCTATGTTGAAATTTCTGAAATATTTTTGCAGGTGTACGCCGATCATGACCTCTAGACCCCAAAATTACCATCAGCAAAAAAATTTACATATATCTATATCACTTTCTGATGGACACGATAACTTCTATAGTTCTGCCCCAATCTCTTCCAAACTGATATATAAAATCAAGGGGTATAAAATCTCGGCTAAGTTCGTTAATGGGCAAAGTTGGTCCAAGGGGGTGGAAATAGGAAGGGTTCTTGTGAAAAAACGCCATAACTTCTTAATTAAAATAGATATAGAATCGGTTTAAAGTTTATGTTACTTCTTAAGAATGGGCCAAAAATTTATGCATGACAAATTTTTTTATAAATTTAGAAGTGGGCTCAAGGGGCGAAAAAAATTCATAACCTCGTCAATTCTCAAGATATCAAATTCAACTAAATTTTGTATAAATGTTCTTAACATTATCTAAAACTTTTTGATAGGACTATTTCTTACCGATAAAAAAATAAAACCGAAAACAAAAAGAGGGATGAAAAAAGACAAAAATCCATAACTTCATCAATTCTTAAACTATCAAATGTAATTATATTTATTTTACATCTTTTCAATAATATCCACAACTTTTATATTGAATAGTTTTTCAAAGGACCAATTCGAATAGCAAAAATAAATTAAGCAAAAAAAAAAAAAAAGTTCGAGAAAAAACGTCAAATCCAAACTGTTTATGTTCTGATTCATTTTTAATTTCATTTTTGATTTTAAACGCATCCAAATGGCAGATCCTCTTATTTCGGAAGTGTATAATGTGACAAATTGGTCAGTTTTTTGATAAAGGCAGAATATATTTCAAAAAATGCTGCCGAATTAGGTATTTTGATCAAAATTTCTCGAAGCTATCGTGATTGTAAAATTGAAGTGTTCAAATAACAAATTGCGTTTTTTCTGACTCATTTTTAATTTCAGTTTTGCTCTCAAACGCATCCAATTGACAGGTTCTCTTATTTAGAAGCTGTATAACACGTTGTATTGGTCAGTTTTTTGATAAAGGCTGAATATATATATTTTTTAATGCTGTCAAAGTTGGCACTTCGCACAAAATTTCCCGAATCGATCATGATAAAAGAATTTAGGATGTATTCAAATAACAAATTGGTTATTTTATAACTCATTTTTAAAATCATTTTTACCCTCAAACGCATTCAACCGACAGTTTTTTGTTATTTAGGAACTATGTAATGTACTATTTTGAGCGATTTTTTAATAAAATCAAAATATATTTCAAAATATGTTGTCAAAACGGGCATTTGAGCAGAATTTAGCTTAAGATGATTCAGACAAAACCAGTTTCTGCAGAAAAATGAAATTAAAATTTTTTCAAAAGCGGTCAAATAAATTTTTTAAACTGGGCTCCTCTGTAATCAAATTTTATTTTTTGTTGTTGAAATGAGTACTTTTCGAAATCTACCTCTGTCTATAGGCCTAGCCGACAGGGATTTTTTAAATTCACTTTTGAATTTTAACGAATCCAAATGGGAGGTTCTCTTATTTAGGAACTATTAATGTGACGTATTGGCGAGTTTCTTGATAAAGGCAGATTATATTTCAAAAAATGCTGTCGAATTGTGTCATTCTGAACAGAATTTTCCGAAGCGATCGTGATTGAAAATTCAGGAAGTATTCAAATAACTAATTGGTTATTTTATGATTCATTTTCAAGTACAATTTTGCTCTCAAACGCATTTATTTGGCAGTTTCTCGTTTTAAGAAACTGTATTATGTGCCATATTGGTCGATTTTTTGATAAAGTCAGAATATATTTCAAAAAATGCCGTCAAAATGGGTTTTTCAGCTGAATCACGTTTAATATGATTCTGATAAAACCAGCACTTGCTGAAAAAAGAAATTACAAATTCTTTAACAGCGGCCAAATAAAGTTAATAAACTAGAGTTTTTTTTTAGAGTTTCTGTTTCTTGAATTTTGCAAATTGCAGGAGAGCTGTTAAAAACTTTAGAGTAGATATTTGAGGCGTCTTGAAAATTTATGTAATACTTTTTCTATAATGTCCGGATAGAAAATCGAATTTCGGGTGAAGGATAGTGGCTTTTTGCCAACTTATTAATTTTTAAATTGCGAAAATTTTCGTTAAAGAAATCCTTGAGACATTTTGAAATAATAGCTTAAATTTAGTATTTAATGAAGTAAAAGCCGGGCACTTTAATCAGCTTAAAAACTGTGCCACACTTTTTAAAGAAGTGTTTTATAACTGTCAAAAAAAGGTATTTGAGGCACGCTAAGATTGAGACAGAATAATATTTACACTTAAAACATTTTGAAAGTGACCGACAGTTTTGGTGGAATTTCCTACTTGCCAAGGGAATGCGAAACGCGAGTGCCCATTAAGTAGCGGTATGGCAGTGATTTAAAGCTGCCTGGCATTAACTTATCAACTGAATTTTCCGGTAAATTAATTATATATTGTATGGGTATCCAAAGGGTTAATACGTTACAATTTTCAAGCATGCTAAAATGATGTGATGTCATTTTTTTAACCTATAAATGTTTCTTCTAACGGGCACTTTCGGTGTCAGATTTAAATCTGTCTGGCATTAGCTCATCTAAACAAATTCATTTTAAGAAGCTTTGGCGAGACAATGCAATGTGGTCTATGTTTTGTTTTTATGGCAAGTTTATACTTATATATATTGTCAGTGAGGCAACGCATGTCCAGTTTTAATGGCACTTGCGTTTAACATTGTCTGGCGAAGTAGAAAGCTCCATCAAAATTGTCTGTCATTTTCAAAATATTTTTTTCGAAGCATAAATATTATTCTGTCTCAATCTCCGCATGCCTCAAATACCTTTTTTTGATAGTTATAAAACACCTCTTAAAAAAAGTCTGGAACAGTCTTTGGGCCGACTAAAGTGTTTGGCTTTTATATTTTATTATTTCATCAAATACCGAAAAATAAAGTATTACAACTTAAAAATGCTTTAAAAATTTCTTCTTGGAATGAAAATTTTTTAATTTGAAAATTAATAAATTGTCTAACTGCCACAATCCTTCAGCCAGACATTCCACTTTGTACTCAGGCATTATAAAGAAGTGTTACGTAAATTTACACGATGCCTCAAATACCTACTCTAAAACGCTTAATAGCTCTCGTACAGCAGCTCTACAATAAGTATTTTGCGTAAAAGTCACTAAATCACAAAGATAGTCTCCAAATTTGCCATATTATCAATTAAATAATGAACAAATGAAATTAGTTGCCCATGCATTAAATTTTCCTCCATTGCTGTAAAATATCTCGATTCACTGACTTGTTTTAGGTCAATTTCCCTGACAAAAGAAGTTATGATCTTACACTTGAAGGGGGAAATTGTCCAGAATACAGATTAAAGAATCAAAAGTAATTTTAACACTAAGTTAAATGATAACATCATAAAAATCACATTGGTAACGAAGTTATGTGATCTACTTATATACATAAAATACAAACAAAAATTTCATCCCAACTACTGGAGTTCAACTGAATGGATTTTGATGTATCTTGCAATGTTAGATAATTATTATTTCGGGGAAGGTTTTAGTAGATAACGCATAATTCTACGTAGATTAGTTATATAATTATGACGGAAAGCTCATTTATTTCGGACGAAAGGGCTACCAAAGGCATACGTTTTTCATTTAGCGATGATATATTATGCTATCTTTTTGTTAAAAAATTTAAATATCTGTATTATTAAGAAGGGGGAAAATACAAACAATCCAAAAAATAAAATAAGAAAACTTTTGCAGATTTTATTTAAAATAGAAATAAGAAAAAATTAAAAATAAGATAAAAATATTTAATTTAAATATGGGAGCAATCTGTGTACGACTTAAAAAATATTCGTTGTCAAAGTCAGTCCATTTAATCAATATCTGGTGATTTATCGCTTTTTTTTACTTTACATTTAACCCCGAAATAACAAAAAAATTACCTCATATTAAAATTAAATAAAACATGAATGACGCCATTTTTTAACAGAATTTGTTGAGTATGTCAGGGATAATTACAGGAACTATTGTATATATTTAAAAAAATATTTAGGTCATTGAATAGGTTCGCGGCGTATTCATGATGTGATGCATCTATTTTTAAAATCAAAAATTGAGTTTTTTTTTTTCGGCCGTAAATTTTTTTTTTCGGCCGGGCAAGTGAAGAGAACATTACTATTGTTGAATGCATTATGTAAGAAAAAGCTGTTATAAAATATTTTTAAATACTATTTCTTTTAAGTGTTATTTGGTATAAAGTTATTTAGCATGTAAAATGATAGTTTATTGATTTATCTTCATTTGAATCAATAAGGATGGAAAAAATAAGTATAACCATATTTTTATATCACTCCAGACAAAAGAAATAAATTTAAAAATATTAGACTTTGATATCGATATTATTACGGGGGGAGAAGGGTCGAGTGATGATAACATAACGTATGATATCGGAAGGGGGTTCAAAATTAACAAAAAGTTGATTAGAAAACATTATATATGCACAGTTGATGATATGAACTCGTTGTGTAGGAATCTCAGTAATAGATTAAATTCCGCAGTGCTGTGGTAACTCAAGCTCATGTATGTTCACTTTCTATCCACAAAAACGAAAAAAAAATCGTCACTGGATGTAGCAGCCTCGTTCTACAGTAATTTTAAATGTATTTAAAATTTGGGGATCACTATAACATTAAACATCGCTGATTTAAAATTTTTAGCAAAGAAAAAAGGCACAACTCACTCCTACATATCATTCAAACCGTGTAGTAGGACGCCTATCAGAGTAATTGGACATTTTTTGTCTACCAGGGTCCAAGGCTCCCGACCCATTCTCTGAATGCAAAATAATAGACCCATACCCCATACGATGCGCAATACATGCGATTTGCTATCCATTGATAAATATGATCTTTTTTGGCTATTTTATATTGTTTATATGTTCATTGTTTGATTTTATTTTTATTGTTCTTTGAAGAATTTTGCAACACTATATAGCTTGAAGAAATTTCCTCCCCAATTTTCTTTAAATAGATTATATATTTAGAGATTATTAATGATATAATATTTATATACATTAATCTTTTTAGCAGTATTAATGCTTTAATAAATCAGTTTTGACAAATTTAATTTTTAATTTTTAATACCATATATTTAATTTAATTTGTCATTTTAAAATGAAACTTTTATTATAGCATTTACATTTACTAAAATAAAAAATACAAAGTTTGTCCTCTAGCAATCACAACTAATTTGTCTTGTAAAAACACCTTCTAGAAATAAACTGGTTTCCTTTTGAGTTTTATTTTTTTTTATTTTAATTAATATTTTTAGATTTTAATGTAAACGTAATTTTTTCTTAGTAACTTATTTACTCCAACTTTATTTTTAAATATATTTTAAACATAAAATTATCCTTTGAAAATTTATAATAATAGGTAAAGAAGACTTATATAAACTACTATTTATTTATATATAATTATTGAAGATAAATAAATGAGGATGTGATTTTGAAAACTCGTCTTATTAAAAAAAATATCACATTTTTAAAACTGCGAAAAACCTTTGACTACGTCCATTGGTTTCTAATGTAACTCAACATTTTACAGTGGTAGAAATACACGATATAACTAGATTTTTGCTGATTGTAAAGTTTTTTTATGTAGGTTTACCAATAAAACTCATTGGTAGAAAAAAGTCGATTTTTTCAATTTTGAAGATGGCGAGTTTTGAAACTCATGCCCGCAATTATTTATAAAAATTTAGTACTCTGTTTTCATGTTTTACACAAAATATATATTTAAAAAGGTGTAGTTTAAGATTGACTTTTTTTATATGGATTTAAATTTTTACAGCGATTGAACGTGTATTTAAACAATATAAATGTAATTAATGAAAACCTGTATATCTACTTAAAAATAAGTCAAGATAAAAAGTATATAAAAAGCAAAAAGTATCATGAAACGCTCAAGTAAAATTAGTTCACCCAGTTATGTTAATTGTGTCATAGAATTCAAACATAATTCAGTTTCGAACTCTATTTTCAACATTATTTTGCCAAGAAAAAAAAATCTGAAACTAGATCTGCAAGAACGTCTTCAAAATTTTGCGGCGTTTTCCTGTTCCAGTTCCCAGTTTTAATTCCTTTAAATAAATTCCCATTTCATTAAAAAATACATATTTTAAAACAGCTTTACGTATATTAACTCTAAATCAGAACACTAGAAAACTTTTATCAATACTAAAATATCTTAAAACGCAATTGTAATCGAAGTAGAAGTATTTATTATTATTATTATTATTATTATTATTATTATTATTATTATCATTTGATGGTATCAACGTCTATCTTTTTGAGAGAGAACTCACGCGCGTTTTCTTTTATTTAATTAAGATACAAAACGTTCATTACTTATGCTTTAGATGAAAAATCAATTACTTTTCTTTCCAAAAATATTTTGTTATTGTGCGTGTTATGCATTGTTTTTTTCTGTTTTGACAGAGCAAGAATTATTTTAATCGTAACTTTTAGTATTCACGAACCGTATATAAAATTTAAAAATGTAACATTTGGAAAATTTGTGGAAGGACTAGTTAACCGGCATAATGTAATTTCTTTCAATTGTCATTTTTTTCTATTTAAATTGCCTACGTGATTCCAACATGTAAAAATATGAAGTTCGTTTCAGTATTTTTGGGTCGCCCAACACATTTTACAAGTCAGACAAAAATCCCCCATATCTGTCGAAACTCTATGTGATTTGTATTATATTTTTGTGTATGCTTTTGCGAAATTGGACCCTTTATTTTAAAGGGAAAATATTTCGCAGGTTTGGCCTATTTCAGAGTGCACTGTTAAAAATCTGCTGCATTTTGTTGCAACGCACTCCCCTGCTTGTATAGAAAACGGTTACTTAACCGTGAAATGGAGCTTTCTCATTGGTTTGAATAGAGATGTTATATACAAGGGGTGGAGTGCGTTGCAGCAAAATGCAGCATATTTATAACAGTGTGCCGACATAGAGGGGACGTTACATGAAAAATACCAGTATTTTTTATATAGAAATTCCATGATAAGTCGCCACCCTGTAGAATATACCATAAAAAATACATAACAGTATATGATATTCTTTCTTCTGATCTTGATCTTAAGAAAAAAAATTAAATCTACTCTAGAAATACTCGACAATTTAGGAAATATTAACACACAAAATTTGTTTTCAGGCTGCGTTTTACATTAGATTTCCTATGTCACTTAAACTTTTCTTATAACATAGTGAAAAAATGGTACGAGTCATAATTCTGATTGTAATCAAAGGGATGTGTATGCAAACATTTTTTAGAATAGTTTAACAATTATTCAATAGTCAAAACAAATTTTAACAGAAAATAATTAATGCTTTTTAAAAAACTTTGTTGTAACTTAATAGCAATATTCATGTGAAAAATGCTTCCTAAAATTTATTAGATTTCCGTATCAGTTTTTTCTATTCTTTTTTGTAAAAAAGAAATTAAGAAGCTAACTGCTTTTCACTATTCAAGGAAATTCTTTGTCTCTGATAAAAACAATGTAGTTTTGTGCATAGTTTTCCAAAGTGTGAAGCAGAAAAAAGCTAATATAAATTATTTTTTTACAATACTAAGCAGAGCAGAATGGTTAATGAAATTAGAATTTTTCCAATATGATGTAATACAATGTAATACTCTGTAATTGTTTACATTACACAGTGTATATGACAAATTATATAACAAATGTATTGATTGAATATAACCCTATAAATACATTAGTTCAACTTATGTATTACATTAAAAGTTATTTTACGTCTTTTAACTTATTATCTCTACTTAAATTATCTTTTGAAATCATTATTTGTCAACATGCATTACTGCGTTTAAAAAATGCGCAAGTTAAGATTTTCGTAATTTCAAGTGAGAAAAAATTCAGTTCAAATCAAAATCCCTAATAAATAGGTACGATTTCCTTATTTTCTTGGTTTAATTTTCGACGAAAATAGTTTCGCGACTGCATCAAAGAGTACTGAATATGAATTTCTGAACATGCTTGATACATAACAGTTTTAAAATCCAAATTAACTGCCGTTTTCTCTTATGTTGTATAATTTATTCATGTTGTTGCATTACAAAAAAACAAATCGTTATTTTATCAATACATTTTGTACACTGATGTCCAAAAGTTAAGCATAATTGGTAATTAGGTAATTATTTTTAAGTAATGAAAGAAATATGAATCGGAATGTGCTGAAACTCCAGGTGTGTAAACAAAATAGTACGCGTCACATATTTTCGCGAAGAGTTTTCCCCGAAATCGAACAGGGGACCGTCAACAAATTGAAAAAGAACGAAGATCTTTTGGATAACCCTGTCAAAACTAATGTAGCAAAAGCGTTCAAACTGCACATTATGATTAATTGGCTTATTGTAATGTACTGTGTTGATTTTTACAAGAACAGCATGTATACTCGTAGAGAAATTAAGGTTTTTATAAAAACAGTCCTAAGTTTTTTTTGCTTATAATTTGCAGAGTTCTTAATATAAAATAATGTTCTTTTTCGAAAAAATGACAAACATTATTGTACACAATACCCTGTCATCAGAATTAAAAAATAATAAAAATTGTATGACAAATGAGTAGGTTTACTAAATAATTTTTTACTGCGCATGCGTGAACGCTATTAAAATTTCATTTGCATATTATGTTAGCTAAATGTATAGAGCAACTTTTGTGAAAGTCTCAAAAACTTAGCTTAAAAATTCTGAAAATTATCGTTGATAGAATTAGATCAAAATCTTTTATTCCATAAATGAAGCAAAAAGATGAGGGGCTGTATCCATATTCCATTGTTTAGTGCCTACACAATATTGCACGTACAACTATATTTAGGTAAAACCCCTGATTTTTTTGCTTCCTTTAGGAATAACGGATTTTGAGTTGATTCTATAGGCGACCATTTTCAGAATTTTCAAGCTATGTTTTTGAAACTTTTACAGAAGTTGCTCTATACATTTAGCTAACACAATATGCAAATGACATTTTGATATCGTTGACGCATGCGCAATGAAAAATTATTTACTAAACATACTCATTTTTCATTTAATTTTTATTATTTTTAAATTCTGATGACAGGATATTGTGTACAATGATGTTTGTCATATTTTCAGAAAAGAACATTATTTTATAATAAGAACTCTGCAAATTATAAGCAAAAAACATGGAAAAATTTAGAACTGTTTTTATAAAAACCTTAATTTCTCTATGAGTGTACATGCTATTTTTTAAAAAATAAACACAGTACATTACAATAAGCCAATTAATCATAATGTGCAGTTTGAACACTTTTGCTATATTAGTTTTGACAGGGTTATCCAAAAGATCTTCGTTCTTTTTCAATTTGTTGACGGTCCCCTGTCTGATTTCGGGGAAAACTCTTAGTGAAAATCTATGACGCGTACTATTTTGTTTACACACCTGGAGTTTCACCACATTTCGATTAATATTTCTTTCATTACTTAAAAATAATTACTTAATTTCTAATTATGCTTAACTTTTGGACACCAGTGTATATTTTTCAAACTTTTTTTTACAATATACAATTAAAAAACTATTAAGTTCAATGTTCCAAGATATGACATCATTTAAATACGCAGTTTCTGATGTAGATTAAAAAATCTGTATTGGTTTTAATTATAAATTTACAAAAATTGCTTAAACGATGAAAATTTTTAATATTAAATTGCTATAAATGTATAAACAAAAAAGATGGATGTTTAAATACAGTAGAGCGCCGATTATCCGAACTCCAATTAACCGAACTCCCAATTATCCGAACCGTGTTTTTCTACTTTTAAATTGTTTTAACCGAACTTCCAATTATCCGAACAGCGTGTATCTCTTTTTAAAAAAAATTTTCCGAACTTCCAATTATGCGAACGGCATATTTTTCATAAAAAAAACCTCCAAAACCTAATTATTTTTTTTCTGTTTCTTGCAATTACATTTCTCTTTTTTCACCCTGTTATCTATCTTTTTTCTTTTCTTTCTTGGCATACAAAATTTAATCCGGAAACTGCAAGGTATTTTTGGGGAGTTTTGTTAGTGGGAAGAGAGAACACAAAAGGTTTGAAGAAAGGGGTTGAGAAACCAAGGTCAAAGCACAAAATTCCTGTTTGTATTTTTCTCCCCTCACCCTCGCTGTGGACACGTGTTGCAATCAATGTCTATGGTTGCAATGCAATCCCAAGGGGGTGGGAGGGTATTTCTTTGAAGTTTCTTATCGCAATGGACAGGTCACAGACTCGGTGTGAAGCCAGGACTAGAGAAAAGTAAGGGCTACGACATTTCTTTGACACCAGGTCGGGAGTGAAGAAAAACTGGTTTGTGTGACGTAGCTACGTTGACAAAGGTTTCTTGTTAGCGGTTGTTGATTGCACCAGCGATCTAGCTCATTTATTTTTCTGCAACGAAGGAGAAAAGATGTCTGGAAGCCTTTGAATGCTTGGAAACAGCTATGAAATGGCTCGAAAGGCAGAAAGACGCTGATCCTATTCAAGCAATGCTTTTAAGAAGCATTAGAGATATGGCAGCATTGAAAAGAATGTCTTCTTTGAAGCAAGAAAAAATCAAAAGCTTTTTTACTTAAATTATAATCTTAAAAAAAAGACAAAAAAAAGTTTAAAAAATGAAAAAAAGGCAAAAAAAAACTTTTTTAAACACGCCAGCACTAACAGTGTTGCCAGTCCTAAGCCTGGATAAAATGTGAAGGTTTTTGTATAGATAGGGATATCCTTTAAGTTGTCTGTCCAATTATCCGAACTTTTGCTTATCCGAACTAGGATCGGTCCCGACGTGTTCGGATAATCGGCGCTCTACTGTAATTTTATTTTAGAAATCGTTTATCATTTGCTATTCAATAACGATCTTCAAATTTTTCAAAAGTATAAGAAAAAATATAAACTTTTTTATAAAAAAGAAAAAATATTTCATTAATATTATACACTTTCCCTTTAGCTAAATAAGTAAAACATTGAGTATTTTTTTTTGTTTGTTTGTTTTATAAATATTTTTCCTTATTCGAGTTTTAAATGATAAATCAAAGTACGCAATATCGTCTTTGAACTCCCTCCCCACTCATTATGTATCTCTATAACTCTTCACTCCTTAACTACCCGCAAGAAGGTCCTAAAAATAACCTGCTTCCCTTTTCCCATTTATAAATGTGAGAAGACACACCCTACTTTTGATAAGAAAGGTTGAATAAATATTCATGCAACTTGCATTAAAATACCAGCCGTAACCTTTAAAAAATGAGTAAAATATTCTAAAATGAACGTTAATAGATATAATATTTTTATAGAGTTAGTGCGTTTTGCTATATATTTTACTGGATAATGGTTATAACTGAATAACAGTGGAACTAAATAAATATACACCGATTCATGTAAGAAATATTTCTTAGTTCTTGAAATTAATTGCATTGGTTTTTCAAATATCTACAGGTTATCTCACAATGTAAACGTTCAATTCATTATTTCACAAACCTGTAAAATATAAACATTGTATATAATGAGCGTTCAAAATCATTGATTTCTCAGCCTTACAAAAACAATCGAAAAACTTTTTTTTGCTCAATTTTGATGTTCTGCTAGGACCAATAACTGAAACATGTATTTTTTTTCTTTTCCTTTTTTTCCGGTTTTTTTTCTTTCTTTTAGTTGTTTGTAAAGTAGTTAGAATACCGAATTAACGTTTTGCACTTGACAATTTGTACTTTTCTTGATATTTCTATTTTTTTTTCTTTTTTTAGTAATTTGGTTGTTTTTAAAACTGACTGCAGGAAACAGATGAATCACGAATTATGACTGATTTAATGCAGGTCTAAACTCATTGGATACTGAACAAGTAAGAAAAATCATGCGTTAAGCATAGATTACGAAACACTTTCCAACACTTCCTGAAATCTTTAACAAAACTTCGTTATTTAAGGAAATAAGGTGTTACTGTCAATAGCAATATATATATTCCAACATTTTTAAACAACCCTGTATTTGATCTGTCGATTGATATATATACTATATTGTGGGGAAATTTAGTTTAGCAAGAAAACGCATAACAGGTTGAAATTTCTCTTTCAGAAGCTTATACTAATGATGGAAACATACTTGAATACTTTTGTTCAGCCCTGTACTTTACCTAGTACATTTATTACAAGTCAGTATTTAGCTAAAATTTAGTTCAAACTAAAACACTCTTAAAACTACTTAAATCACATTTCCAGAAATTATCATCCATAGGCGACCACATATCCAAGTCTTTGCTTGACCCTGTATATCATTTTATTTATATTCTGCAAACATTTCTCATTTAACTGAATGCATTTCAGCGTAAAAATACATAACTTATTTTAAAACCACCTTTAAGTAAATTACGCTCATATTCAATAAACTTTACGAACTCTTCTGTGTAGCCCTGTATATCAACTATAGCATTTATACGCACCATATAATATGCATACATTTACTGAAACTGCATATCATAATTAAAAATGCATTTCATCCACCCATCAGTCGTCATCGATAATATACAGTATTTCGGATAGAATAAACTATTTGAAATCTCCTGTGAGCCCTTGTAAATAAATGTTATGTGCTTCATATTATGCGTGAAATAACTTATATTAAGCCTCAGCGACGTATATCAATTTTATTGTACACGAAATAGTTTAATATAATTAAAATATTTCGCAAACAATTCTTCTCTATACCATTATGTAATTGAATTCTTTTTTGTGGCCGATTTTCTTTTCAAAACTTTTTTTCAGAAAACTTTTGAATGGACTAGTAAAAACTTCATTTGGAATAGGATTCATGCTACAGTAAACGTCAAAAAATTCCAAAAATTTCACGGCAATCTGAGTACATTCACGAGAGTTAGTCATTCAGGGACAGACGGACTGACGGACAGACAAACCGAAAGCATAAACACTTTTTATCTCATTTGATGCTGAAACACAGGATACTATAGGAATTGATTCAAAATATTAATTCATTTTTTTAATTCATTAAAATTTGCACATACGCATTTTTGTTTACCAAACTTAATTATGACACGTAGTCAATGTCTCAAAGAAAAGTATTTTTCAAATTCTTTTAACATGTTGATAACACGTCATCACATAATTAAACATATATTTCTATAACAGGGTTCGCACAATCTTACCACTAAAATTTAATAGTATATTGAAAGTATTTTACTGAAGAAAATCATTGCGAAAATTGAGAGTAAATGAGATGGCAAGGGTTCTGATTCTTTAAAATTAAATATAAATTTTCCTATAATTAATAGTGGTGTCAGAGTCCTTAAAAAATATAAGGAGTGTACGAACCCTGTATAAAAATTCTGCTGCAAATTAAAACATCATTTCACCTTTTTTTCCATACATATTTCATAGTTATTTTTTGCTTAGTACATTTTATCGACTTATTACCCTAATAGTACGACAGGTCGTGACATCAGGTATGTAACATCAGGGTGACGTTACAAATGGTTACAAACGTCGCAATCACAACGATGACCAAACGCGATAGATTTAATTCTTCACATTATGACTCTCAAGTGATCGGCACTATGTAATTCCATTGTGATATCACTGTGAAGTTAAGATGATTAATTTATGAGCGATCTCAACCTCGTCACAAACTGAGACACATTGGCTCGCAGTCCAATAATATTAGGCAAAAATGCTGGTTCAAAAATTGCTTTTCTCATTTCTTTAGCTTTTATACTGTTACCGCATTCATTTAAATAATACTTTTTTCGAACTGTAATATTTCCTTTAATTTTCTGCATTTAACCCCTTGAGCTCTGATGGTAGAATTTTCTACCACATAATTTTAATTCTGAAATGTCACAACGGCACCAGAAAATTCGACTAAATTTACTTGGAAAAGATATAATGCATTTTTTCGTGTATAGCGTTAAGCGGTTTTTTCTTTGCAAAATACTGGTGCCAATGTGACATTTGGAATTTTGACCAAATTTACGCACCAGAGCTCAAAGGGTTAAATACTATGTCGAAGAATGCTTTTAGCAAATAGTGGTATACTAACTACATGGATCCTATAATAGCTGAAAAAATCCACTTATTACAGCTGTCATTTTCCAGATAGCGCGTAGGTCTATTATTAAAAAACTTTGATGGACTTCACTGTGATTTATTTTCCAGGGTTTTTAGGTCAATGTGGACAAGAGTTGCAATTGGGTCATTGTGCTTCCAGGTTTTGGACGATTTCTACTAATATGCTAATAGGAATTTATACGAAGCTTAATTAAGAAAGCAATTTTCAAGGAAAATGTGTTCTACTAGGCATAATTAAGATGCTTCAAACATATTATATATTTCTACTTACACTCTGTTGTTGCGTATTACATTTATATATATGCACCCAGAAAGAATTCATCAAAAATACGAAACTTGGCGTACTGATATGATTTGATGAAATAAGTAAATTTAACATTCCAAAACCAATGGCCAATTTGATCTGTGCAATTTGCTTTCAAACTGAGAGGCACACAGCATTTAAATGATCTAGTATTCGTGTTCAATGGTAATTACTTGTGTCCCACATAAATACAGCCACCATGATTTCGTGCCGTAATTGAAGACGGAACAAAACCACGAGAATGAAACAAATATATTATGCTAGACTACATAGAAATGCATATTTACAAGGAAAAACTTACTCCCTGCCCCACTTGATCAACAAAAAATTACTGTATTAGTGGAGGGGAGTGTCCTGTCGAAATAAAGCCACTACTTTTAATAGCAATTATATCAACCACGCTTACATATGACTTGGAACATACGATGCGGCATACCATTTTCCAATCCCTGGAAGACAATAGCATCAATATGATTCCAGACCTCAATGATGGCGGCTTTCAGTTCTGCCACTTGAACTGTCTTCCACTGGCATTTAAAGTTCTGCTGAGGATACTCCACGCATTTTCTTAGCGATTTAAATGAAGGTACATGGCAGACCATTTAATAACCCCTCCATAATTATCCAAAAACCACTCTCAGAAAGATGTGCAAAGGTTATGGTCGCGCTTTCTTGCTGAAAAATCCATCTTAACCCACGCATCTTAATCCTCTCTTCAATTGGAAATAAATAAGTTTCTAGGAATTCTTGGTAATTGGTAGCTTAAATGCTATCTGACTGATGCGCCAGGTTAAGTTTAACACCATAGTAGAAGCCTCCAAACACCATTAACAAGCCTCCATCTACCCATGTTGAGCCGGCCCGTGTTGAATGTTATCCACAAGCAAAGCAGAGTCGACAGGGCCAAATGTCATCAAACCTGGAAGGATTAGTTACATCTTGTTAAATTCCTAGATAAGAAAAAAATAGTTTGGATGGCTCAGACTGTCTTGCTTTCTATTGATATGGCATATGGAAAGGAGAAAAAAATTTCTCCAAAAGACTGCACGATAGAGGTTTATTAAAAGAGTTGGGAGGTTTCAGCTACATTAATAAACTTAACCTGGCTCTTCCCTCAGAACACATATAGGCTACCAATTACCAAGAATTGCTAAAACCCGTTTATTGCGAACTGAAGACAGAATTGATGGGCTAAATTTCATTTACCAGCAGGAAAACGCCTCTATAAATTTTGCAAAATCCTCCTAGGAATGTTTTTTTGATAATTGGGAGCATCTATTATGGAATGCCCTTTCCTACAGCTTCATCTCAAACCCCAAGAAAATGTGTGGAGTATCCTCAGTAGAACTTTAAATGCCAATGACGGGCATTTCAAGTCTGGGGCAGAACTGATGACCTCCATCATTGAGGCCTGGGAAAATAATGATACTAATGTCTTCCAGCGATTGGTAAATGATATTCCTCATCCCATATTCCAAGTCATATATAAGTATGGCGCATATAATTGCTATTAACAATAGTGACTTTATTTCGGCGGTACACTTTTCCCCACCTCTTTTTTATACATTCTTTTTTTTCCTGATCAAGTGGGGCAGAGAGTGTGTTATTCCTTGTAAATATGCATTTCTTAAATATGTCTTTTAAAAGTCTTTTAACCTCTTCAGACCTGAGCATAAAGTAACTATACAAATATATATTTCTTGCTTTTGCATAATCGAAATGACACCATAGATGACAAAAAGAGTCATTTGTATGAAATCAGAACTTTAGGGGACTGGTAATTTAAGTTTACAAATATGGATATAAAAGTACAAATCCCTTAAAACATCAGTTTAACTAACAGTAATATAAATTTATGCAATAACAAAATTAAGTTCTTTAAACAAGTAAATGGTCAGCAAATCCTCAATATTTTTTATTGTAAAGCAATTAAGTTAAATAATCATGAACATTTCTTACATTCTCGGCCACATTGTCTTGAAGGTATTTTCGAAACTTGGATCAAAATAATATTTATTTTAAGAGGTCATTTTCATCAGTGCTGACATTCATTGATTTTGTTTTACAGCAAAAGACAATCAGCTACATAGAAGTAAAGTAAAAAAGTAAAAAATTCGAACAGTTTAGTTTTTATGAGGAAAAGAATGGAGGTACACATTTGTGTACCTCAGGTCTGAAGAGGTTAAAATATATCTTTCTTAATTACCTATTAATTTGTTTCGTTCTCGTGGTTTTGTTTCTTCTTCGATTACGACACAAAATCATGGTGGCTTTATTTGTATGGGAGACACTGTAGAATTGGATTACTTTTTTGATACATGGGATTTGAAAGTATTATATTTTTCAGACGTACTCGACAGTACTGTGAACAGTGTAAAAGGATCAAACAATAGGTCTCAGAAAAACGGAGAAGTCCAACAGCCGTATCAACCAACATTTTTGTCGAAGCGATATTTTAGTTTCCCAATTAATCTGAGAAGGCACGTCTAGTCGCTACAGTGGTTGAGAACGCCCCTAGAGCACAGGTGCATGAGACGATGAAATAATTAGAATAGCAGCCACATATAAACCTGCAATGTCACTTTTGTCTATTCGACTTTATTTACAAGTTGTTGTGAATGTATCAAAGCATACCATAAGTAGGTGACAGATCAACTCTAAACTCAGCTCTCGATATCCATTTAGATGGTTGTTTCTAATACTTCAACATAGCCTGTGCCGTCTGTATTAACCCTTTCCGGCGCAAGAAAATTCTATTAGAAAAATGAGAAATTGTCGATTGACACCGGAATTTATAAAGGACTTGTCTAGATATTATGAATTCCTTAATTTAAGCTTTCATTGTAAAAGCAAAATTATATTAAAATATTACTGGTGCCGTTTGCAGGTTTGGAATTAAAATTAGATGTTGCCGACCCGGCAAAACTGCGTAAGAAAGGGTTAATGTTTATCTCAAACAAGCTGGATAGATTCTTTTTAGAGAAATGTGATATTCAACGACGAGTACCATCTTTCTCTCATTGTTGGTGACTACTGAATGTATGTGGAAGCAGAGAGGTCTATGGTTTTATGCTGCATTTGTTACTGAGCTGTACAGTGTACACTGGTGTATTATCTAGAGAAGCGTTTTTTCTAGCTATCTACTGGTGCAGATGATTCCTCTTACTCATAAAGTAAGGTACTCTAATGGCTCACAGCACTGCTGCGGTCGTACGGCCTATGCTATCAAGTCTCCTAGGTGCCATTTGTAAGCAAGATAACGCTTGGTAATTTATTGCAAGTCTCTCGCAACAATGTCTCCGAGGCTATAATGCCTTTCCATGAACTGCCACGTCACCAGATCTTGCCCAAATAGAAAATATTTAGGACATATTCGAAAAACAACTTCAGCAGTCTCAAAATACCTCCGAACTCCTTAATCAGTGGTTACATTTAAAGGAGAAACTAAACCTGAAATACATCATTGAATTTATAGACTCCAAGCCTTATGAAGTATGGGCTTTGAGAACTACCACACGTGGCTTTGGAAACTATTAAAATTGAGATTCTTTTTACTGCTACTAGTCAAAAAAAAATGTTTTTTTTTCTATTTAATATCATTTGTTCATCTAAGTAAAGCTTATTCAAATACTAAATTTCATGATCGTGGCTCAAATTTTTCTGGGTGCATATATTTTTCTGCAAACAGAATGTATTTATATAAGTAAAAAATTACAGAGTACCGGATAAATTTTATTTTAAATTTCTAAAACACATTTCGAATTTATGTTGCATGAAAATGACGGGATTTATGTAGCTTCATAAACAAACCTCACAAATTCAGTGTCGTTTAAAACAAGGAACACTTTAGTTTGCGCTCTGAAAACACAACATTTAACTGTAATAATAATCTTGATTGCACCATCCTTGCTATACCGTAATACATATATATATATATATATATATATATATATATATATATATATATGTATATATTTATTCGAAAACGTTTCATGACTACACGTAAAAATTAATTAATATCTTAATTTAACTATATAATTCTTAATTTTATGAAAAATGACATTAAATTTTATAACAATAATAAATCAATTCATTGCAGTTTTGCAAATTATACTGATATTGTAGATTTCATAAATAGAATAAATCGATAAGCAAAAATTAATCAAGAATTGAATGATAACTCATGGCGCATATCATAAATATTTGCGCCTATTAAGGACTACAAAGGCCATATACAATCTTAGTGCGTACTTTTGAATGTCATAATTATGAATAGTAGTGTTATTAAATCACAGATTTTTCTTTATTAAATTACGCCAGTAAGGCAAATCATCAAATAAATCAAATGTTCTGTATTATTGAATACTAGAATGCAAATGTAAATATCATGATTTAAAAGTAAGCAGTTGTATTGAAAAGTTAGAACCGTGATAGAGACAAGTAGAAAATTTTTGTTTCTTTGAATATTTTAAATTAGACGTATCATTCAAATAAATATAATAGTCACAGATTTCATAAAATATTTTCAAAAAAGTAGTGAAGATTTTTCTGATGTCAGGTACAAATAGTCAAACCATGTGCAAACTTTTAGATTCAGGATGAAGGAATATTATGATATCTCTAAATAAATTAACCAACTTATGTACCAAAAGTGAAAAAATGCTAACAATTGTGATGAAATGATTAAACTTAGAGAATATTTTTAAGTTAAAATTTGTAAGGTTTATTTTGACAGTACTTGGTAGAAATACTGTTTATAGCACATTTTTTTAATTAAAAAAATATATCTATTCAGAAAAAATGTTAAAAAATGCAAAAACCGTACAAGCTTTGTGTATAATTAAAAGTCCTAATATTTTGGAAATAAAGAATTCTCGTTTTGCTCATTCAATAGTTACCACAAGAAAAATTTAATAACCAAAATCTGATATTTATGTAAAAATATTCTTAAAAAAATATTAATGAATAAATGAATATTGTGTAAAACGAATAATGAGTATCTAAGACATGAATTATTCACAAAAAATCTTCAAAGGGGGAAAGGAGAAATTTTATTTACTATCATTCAGATGTATATTATAGAGATAATATTCCAAATATTAATTTATGCTTTTAAATTTAGAAGTAGTTGTCGCAAAAATTTTAATAATCAAACTTTGGTGTTTTGGGAAAAATATAATTGAAAAAGAATAATGGTAAGAGAATATCTAATAACCGAATAAAAATATTAGAAACTTTCATGAAGAAAGTTCTCATTTAAAATGAAAAATTGTATTTGAGGAAAATGAAATGATACAGGATAAAATAAAACAAACGGCATTCGATTTTGTAATTTCGCGCACTAAAATATTGAAAACCAAGCGAACATTTTTCAATTAAACACGATATTGTGATGTAGCTTAGATTTAAGATTTTTTTTCTAACAGCCCATTCCACTTAAGGGATTTTCATTTTGTTCGTCAAAGAATTGTATAATAATATGCAAATTCTTCCATAAAATATTCTAAGGGGGAGAGTATCCGAAGAAAACGGATCAAAGAAGAAACAAGTAATCATTTTTGATTTTTGAAAAATAGTTCTTTCTATCGATGCGATTCATTTTTGTCCAAATACGCATTTGTTTTTATCTTAAACTTTTAATATAATAGGAGAAATCTCTTTTCGGGGGAAATTTTTATTCATGTGTCTCTAGCATAGTTGGGAAATATGGAAAGCGGACAGAGGAAGCAGCGTTGATTATCTTACTATTTAGCATATATATTGCGAGAGTTATAAGAATTTAATAAACCACTTTCACTTGTTCTCCTCCAAAGAAATATTAATTAATGGTGCATTCAGTGCCGCCGGGTAATCCTTCTTTTCTATGCTTTTCTACCCGGGAATAGGGAGGGGAAGAGGACCGTTAGACGTGAATTCATTTATCTTTGCCTTTCTTGAAATTCGCTTACATTTTCCAAGAGAATGGACAGGGAGCTTTAGCTAAGGCCCATTTACTCTCCTGTGCAGGAAGGTAAAGGAGATGGTGAGAAGTGACGATTTTAACATTTGTAGACATGCTTTTATTACCATTCTCCTTACAGAAATGCTTGTATTTTACTTAGTTCTTTTAGGAAGGTTTTGCATCTTTTCATCAAAAACTTGTGTTATTGACCCTCCAAGCGTCTTGCAAATGGGTAAATTTGTAATGATGCTTTCTCTGCATTTTGTCTTAATTGCTAATAAAATATGATTCTTTCAATATTACATAAAAAATCTTATTTAGGAATATAAATGTAATCCTTAAGAGTCTTAATCATTCTTCAATGCTTTGAAAATTCATTAAATTTATAGAATTATAATATCTTAAACATTGCTTATATTGCAGTGAAACCTGGAGCTTAGTGTACGGAATATTATGGGCCAAACGCTTAGAGGGCTAATAATTGTAAGACCTCAATTACAAACAGCCAAAACAACTCTGTAAAAAATAAAAACTGCAATTATGTAGTTATTTAATTTGAACTAAAACTTAATTATATTAACCGAAAAATAATTTTTTGATACAAATTAATTATTGTTGGATTAAATATAAAAATTACATTTGATTTAAGAGTCTATGTAGGAAGATACATGAAGCATAATAGTCAATAAGTTAAATTACATAATTACAAACAACAGCATCAACCTTGAAGAAAAAGTAAAAACTAATCATATTCTAATTTACTTTACACTAAAACTTAATTATATTTACCATAAGATAGTTTAGTGATGCAAAATAATTATCATTTGAATGAGTCTAAAAATTGAAATTGGCTGTAATTGGATCAATATAAAAATTGCAGTTGTTTGCAATTTAAATAAATATAAAAATTGCTATATTCTATATACGGAAATCCATACAGTCACAAAGACCAAAAGATAAAAAATAAAGTTAAAAAATTCAATTATACTCTTATTTTGTTTGTTCTTAAATTTCATTATATTTACTGAATATTTTTACCCAATTAATTGAAATTTATAATTAACTCATGATGATAATGTATAATAATAATTAATACTGATAATAAATGCCAGTATATTTTTAGGGCGCGCAAAAAAGTTATGGATGAAAAAAAAGAAAGAAAAATCACATATTTTACGTAGATTATAAACACTTTCCAACATTTTCAGAATTCTGTAACGGAATCTCACTCTTTAATAAGGTAATATATATATATATATATATATATATATATATATATATATATATATATCACAAGGATTCAGAATTGTACAGCAATCCATGGTCGGAAGCGTCTTCGTTCGTCGGTAGGTTGTGTTGTTCACAAGAGCGTTGGAGAAAAACAGATTTCTCAGATTCGGGAATTTTTAGCTCTCCTGATTTAAGCAGCATCGATTTCTTTCTTTGGGGTGTACTGAAAAACGCTGTGTATGCAACGTCTGTGGAATCTGAAATGGATCTGGTTGCAAGAATCATCTGTGCTACTGCGGATATCCAATAAATCCAGCTGTATTTGAGAGAGTTCGCAATCCATGATTCGACGGTGTAATGCATGCATCGCTAGCAATGGTGGAAACTTTGAACATCTTTTGTAACATTTTCACATATCATCTACCACAGAAAATGTAATATCGTTGACCACTAAATTATTTCAGATGATCTCAGTCTTGTGTCTCTTCGTCCCTTGTACCTATCATGCTACCTTGCCATGACGTTTCCGACCATGAGTTGCTATGCAATTCTGAATCCTTGTGATGTCCTCTTCCTCCCCTTAAAGTTTGTCCCATTACTTCTGGAACACCCTGTATATATATATATATATATTATAAATAAATCCTAAGTAACGCAAAAGAAAAATTCAGTAAAACCAGTATTTATACTGTCTGTATATATAATAAACGTGGAAAATTAATTCCTATTAAAAAACATTTGAAGTTTAGAGTATTATAGAAAGAAGATTACAACATATATCTATATGTATATTTATGAACAAGCAGGCAGATGGCCAGACAAACCATTTCTATAAACACTTTTGAACTGTGTTAAAAAGTGTTTAAAAGATTGATATAGATAAAAACAGGTTATCCAATACACTGTCAATGGTTTCTAATGGCTAATTCATAAACCGTTAAACATACACATATTGTTGTCATTAGAAAAATGTTTTAAATGAGGTAAGTAAGTATTATGAAAGTAGTTTAAGTCAAGAAACCATTTCTTAAGAAATTAAAATTTTATACGGTCCCCTGGTCTTATAAATTATATTTAATAAAAGTATTATACTACACAAAAAAGTAAAACAAAAAGCATCCCGTTCTTTCACGATTAAAACCGATGAAGTAATAGTTGTTTAAATTTAAAGATTTTTTTTTTACTGCGAAATAAATGTCATTCACAACTTTACTAAAAATATAAATAATCATTGGATATATATATATATATACAGGGTGAGTCATAAATATCGAAACAATAGGCTATCTCTTTAAATATTGCCCCTACACCCATACTTCCAATTGCAAAGTTTCACCAAAAAAGGTAAATTTTTTGATAAGATAAATTGCAACTCCATGGGGGGGGTCTATTTTAAAAAATACGAAAATTAAATTTTTATACGGCCCCCAGAGAATAAAACTTCCAATTAGAAAAATTTTCCTTATCCCTTGCTGAATTGAACAAAAAAAATTCCATCTTGATATCTCCAAAACTCAGAGAGTTATGACAATTTTAATAAATCGTGAGGTTTCAAGGGATCAGACACAAATTGAAATGCGTGTAATTGAAGAAACAATGTTGCTGTATGTTGTAGAGGAAACATTTATTTTATTTATTTATTTATAGAGTTTGAATTTTGAATGTTTTGTGATGGTTAACCACATAATTTGTAAGCACTATCACATCATAAGCTTTCTTAATAAATTTTTTTATCAAAAATTTTAGACTAAATTAAAATTGTCATAACTCAAAATATTATTTGTCGCGTTAATTTTTTTTTTCTTTTGATTAAATGAAAATGTTTAATTTTCAATTTTGATTCAGCATTTTAAATAATATTTTTAAAAAAATAAAAGTATTTAAAATAGCAATTTAAAAAAAGATGCAATTTTTTGTAAACAAATCATATTTTTAAAAGTAAATTTTCTGAGGTAAAAACATCTTTCAAAACTATTGAATTGTTACCGTAACCAACGGTTACTGACTTATAAAAGTTTAAAAATGAGAAATACTGAAATAAAAATATCTGATGTAGAAAAATGCATTTAGTTTTAAACAAAGATTGGCTCCTAACTAATAAATGATTTTTAAAAGTGTCTAGGTGATTAACTCCGTCTTGTGTAGTTTCGATTTCAGATTTTGTTTAAGTTTTGCCATTTTCGCCTTCTTTAATTACTTATTAAATGAGTCAGCTTATTTAAACCTAATTTTTTTTATCACGCCGATTTCAATTTTTTTCATTGTTTTTTCCCTGTCAACTTCATATTTTTCTTGTTAAAATTGCCACTACACGATGCGTAAAAGATGCCTCTAACTACGGGCCTCCAAACTGGTAGACGGTAGGTACTGGGTTCGAACCCAATCGCAACCATCGGCCTAACCGTTCGAAGATTTCCGTGGTTTTTTTCGAACCCTGGATTTCCTTGCGTAAATATGGGTTAAGTTCCCTTAAAAAGACCCTCACGGAGGGCACCCTTCCCCTCACGGCCTATATCCCTATTGTAGGTAATTGGCCGAAATTAACAAGCAAACAAACAACAACAAAAAAAAAACAATCCCCAACGTGTTAACCGCTGTAAGCGAACTCAAAGGCCGCTGCGCTTTTTTTTTTCATTTTTTAGAGTTTAACATACAGTTTTCAGTTCAAATGCAAATACATTTTAAATTTTGTTTAACTTAAGAATCAGTTATCTTTTTAAAACAAGAACAGGTGTTAATGAATCTTCGGCCTATTTCATTTAAAAGTTTTAAGTTGAAATTATTCAATTGAATTTCTTAAATGATGTTTGGTTCGAACGCATTAAACCTTGATCAATTAAATACACTTAGAATGAAATATTAGTGCGAGCTTAACATAAAAAAATACGCAACAGAAACGTATACTCTTCGACTTTAACATTCGAATAAATATATTTTTTTTAATGCCGTTTGGAATAAATAAACTACTCAGATGTAGCAATCGGAGGACTCTAAAGATACGAAATTCCGTGGATTAGTACAAGATATCACTGAAATCGTGTAAACTATACAAAATTTATTATGAAAGTGCCATCCGAAAGATGATTGATACAAAAACGTAAATAAAACCAATTCATGTCAAGAAGTAACTGCATCTGAATTTTTATGGAAATTCCTGCATTAGTTCTTCTATTGCAGAAATCGTAACAAATTCAGTGTTGCAGCGCCACTCGTGGAGCCATATACAACAAAATATAAATAACATCAATTCATGACAAGGAATAACTGAATCTGAAGATTGATGATATTCCTTGCATTCTGGAGATACAGCGATAGCGGAAATCGCACAAAAGCCTTTACAGTAGGGTCACCTGTTAAGCGATACACACCAAAAACTAATCAGCATCAATGTATATCAGGAACTAAGTAAATATAATTTTTTATTAAATTTTGTGTATTAGTTCTTGAGATAGCGCGCTCACAAAATGTATATCATATACAGAGATACAGGAGCAGTGACTCACAGACAAACATTTTGTAAAAACATGTTTTTCGGTATCTCTGAGCCCTAAAACGTGTGAATCCGTCGAAAACTGGAATTCAAAATTTTCATGAATCCAATACTTTTCTCTTGTAAAGATATAAAAAAGTAAAAATATGTTTAAAACCACCTAAATTTTGAAGCTGAATAGTACAAACTAGATTTTTGAAAAAATTTCTAAGTAATTTATTAAAATATTTTCCATTAACATTAAAATATACAATAACATTAAAATATATTCCATATGATCCAGTTAATAGAAGTGTCATTATCGCCATTACTATTTTTACTAAACTTATTGCCTGCGGCAATAAGTTTTAAAGACACGGTTAATGAGAGTTTAATTAATATCATTTAATTTAATAACACTTTTAATAAGTGTTTAATAAGACGGTCCGGCCAATGGGTCGTGCCAGTTACGAGCCTGGCGCCAATCTCGAGATATTGCAGACATCTAGTATATTTCAAGGAAGTTTAAAGCAAAAATCTATACGCTTTTATTTTATATCTAAAAGTTAAAGTATTGTCTTGGGTCTACATTTAATAATGCGTAAATTAATGGTCGATCCCTAAATTGTATTTCAAATGAACTGATATCGCTGCACTCAGATGTATGCTAAATTGGTGTAAGTCACGAATTTTGAAAAATTTTGGATTTTAATATCTTCTAGGGATTTGCAGATATCGAGATGAATTTTTTTTTGTTCGATCCAGAAAAGGATAAGGAAAATTTTTCTAATTGGAAATTTTATTCTCTGGGGGTCGTATAAAAAATTAATTTTCGTATTTTTTAAAATAGACCCCCATGGAGTTGCAACTCATCTTATTAAAAAATTTACCTTTTTTGATGAAACTTTGCAATTGGAAGTATGGGTCTAGGGGCAATATTTAAGGAGATAGCCTATTGTTTCGATATTTATGACTCACCCTGTATATATAATAGTCGAGAATTAAATTAGCATTACAATATAAATTTGAAATCTGTTTTATTTTTCACACAAGAAAGAAAAATATACAATTTGTGCTTAAAATATAAATTAAAAAGTAACATATTTTTTTGTTAAATGAAATTAATGCAAACAACAGTCGAAATTCTTTACAAAATGATACATATTTGAAACTACTGTTATATTATCGAATGTAAAACTTATTTAATAAAAATTTAAAGTTATCTTAAAACTTGCTCGAAGAGTCTCTCTTCGGCTGCAATGCAGAAATGTGCACAATTAATCCTTTTAATGCTTTAAATACTTTCTGTACGATCCCTCTAAGCCATGGCCAAGCCATCTATGTTCCGAAGAAGAAAACTGGCATAAGTCATGCAATTCAAAATTTCCTTACTCAATCAGTTTTAGTGTTACATTTTTTTTCTTTCTTATTTTCTTCTTTTTTCTATATAATAGGACTTTTTTTCTAAATAACGCTTATACGACAAGAAATCGTATGAAATTTTAAATTTCGTAAGAAATTTTTTTTTATCAAAACAATTTTTAAAATTACCTCATCATTATCAAAAATCCTCGTTTAAAACATTTTTTAATTGGACCTCTATATCTATGACTAACGGTTTAGAAATCACTGCATCGCTGTGAGTGGATACACTGCATATGCACCTCATTTTATGCCTTATTTAAGGCGAATTTAAACAAAGCTAATATTTCAATTTTAGATACGTTCTTTTCAGCTCTTTGAATACAAGAACGAGAAATAATTTTCGTAAAAATAGCTTAAAAGATTCAGAGATATATTCTGACCAAATAAAGTTACTTTTAACCCGTAAGAACTCGCGCATGAGATTTTCTTTCTCCATCATACCCTTTTTAAGACTTTTTTTAAGACTTTTTTTCATTTTAATAAAATTTCAAAGTGTGATTCCGATTACTTTACCTCTTTTTTGAATAAAAATACTAAACCAAACAAAAAATTTGATATTAAGTGACTGTAAAGTAAAAGAAAAGAATTGGGCACCGTGAGAGAAATTCTCATAGCGAGTTCTCCCGGGTTAATATTTGTTTACGCTTTTCAATTGAGTTGGATTTAACCATTTTTAAGGATCTGAGAAGGAAAATAAAAATATATACTCTTCAATCATGACATGTTGCAGTGATTCTGAAGTTTTTGAGCGAACAGTATATGTCAATTTGGGAATAGCACGAGTGGTGCAGAGAGAAAAGGGGGGGAGGGGGGTAGAAATATTCGAAACCATTAATTTTATAAAGTTTTCTTCTCCGTATCTAGTCAGATAACTTTCAGCTACTAATAAAGGTGAAAAATCTTTACATTTTTAGTAGTGTGACGTGAATCTGAGAGCTACCCCCTCTGGTTACGCCACTGTTCAAAACTATAAGATTTTCACATATTTGATAAATGTAATATACAATGTACAATTTTTCAAATTCATGGTTATGACATACTTGTAATGCTGTAAGTAATATGCGTAAATAAATACTGTACGCTAAAGACTAAGGATTATGAATGTCGCTGTTTTTTTAATATCTCCCCTTCATATAATGGTTTAATCTCAGATTAAATAAGGCTGTGAAAATTTTATAATCTAGTAGTATTCAAACTCAGAAACTTTTGGCACCTATGTGAGCGTATGTCAATTTTTCTCCAACTGTAAGGCACGATATCTGCGACACAGGAAGTTTTTTATATTTAATTATAATTTGTTAGATTCTTATTTCATTGCATAAAATCATATTTCTTCCATTATTTGACGAATCTTCTCAAGATTTGTATCATTACTCATTCATCAAAATGCATATCTCTGCACCTAAACTTCTGTAAACCAAATTGTATAAAGATAAAATGCATAACAAAAATAAAATTACGATTTCATATTAAAAAAAAATTCAATAAATGGGAAAAAATGTAACACTTTGAAATCGTTCGAAAACATTTTCAAATGATCCTGACACACAGTGCTACAAGATTGTGAATTAAAAATTTTTGAAACATCGAAATGTTTTAATTTCAGACACATCATTATTATTCTGCCATTTTTTTTATTTAGTTCATGCCCGCCATGTACATCTCTCGGTGCGTTAGCCGCATGCCGGCTGGCGATCTTTCGAATGCAGCTCTAAACACACATATCATTAATTCTTTAATTAATTAAGTGAGATAGATATAAAACGTATTTAATTTTTTCCTGTTGCCTTATATATTTTCACGGGAAGACAAAATATGTTTTGTTATTTATAACTAGATTAGCCGCCCGGCGTTGCCCTGGCCCGTAATTATATTCTACAACACACCTGAAATTTGTGTTGTAAAATGTCATAAAAAGACCCAATCTCGTACCGAATCCCCGCTGCCTACGGTACCGTTTAGCAGAAGTGTTCTGCACGCACGGCTAGAAAAAAAAGAAGGTAAAGGAGGGTTTCTGGAATTTTTTAGTTTCACACTTCACCACCAGGGGGCGAACACAACAAAACTGTTTCTGGACTTAAGAAAGATATTTAATGAAATTATTATTCGAAAATACGGGTAAGTACTTTTAAAATTTTATATTAAATAAGTATTTGTCTCTGGGCTCTGAAAAATCCGCATCTAAAACGATACGATTTAATATTATTGATCACATTCTTCCAAAAATAATTATTGCCTCCCCTATCCATAATTGGACGTCCCCTACTCTTTAAAATCTGTATTAGTGTTATAATCTATCTGAAAGTTTTATATTAAATAAGTAGGGGAAGATGGGGATACTTGAGCCATTTTTTAAATTTTAATTTTTTAAAATTTTTTAGAATTTCTTAGAACAAAATAAAATATTGAAAATGAAAATTTGATATTTTTTCTTCAATTGAAAACCACTTTCAATTAATTTTGAACTATTTTTCTATGTCTAATAAATTTTTACTTTTTCTTTTACATTGTGGCTCAAGTATCCCCATGGAGGGGATACTTGAGCCAGATGTCACATTCGCACCAGTATTTTGCAAAGAAAAAAACCGATTTACAATATACGCGAAAAAATGCATTAAACCTTTTTCAAATAAATTTGGTCGAATTTTCTGGTGTCGTTGTGACATTTCAGAATTAAAATTTTGTGGTAGAAAATTCTACCAGCAGAGCTCAAAGGGTTAATCACCATATTTTAAAAATGGTACCAAGGTATATGATTTCTTTTTTACATGTTCAGAACTATAAATATGTTACCATGTTGCCAGTTTTAGAAAGAAAAATTGAACAACTGTAGAGATAAAGGGGGTGGCTCAAGTATCCCCTATGCTCAAGTATCCCCACTCTCCCCTAATATTTATCCCTGGGCTTAGTGAAAAGTCCGCATTTAAAATGGTAGAAAACGTTACAATTTTAAATATTTGACCGCTCCCCCTAAATTTGCAGTGCTTAAATTAAACTCTGTAGAAAGTCTCTCTGATCTAAACGTGTATGACTATATAGTTCACGATTTAAGCATTAGAGTCAAACTTTATCGTTGAAACGTGAAAGCTGCTGTAAAACAAATTAGTACGCAGTACGCTTATTTGACATTTGACAAGACCTTATTACTTTGAAGAAAAGTGTAATTATTAGATTTTTAGGCAATATAAGGCTTTAGCAAAGACATTTTTATTGTTCTGATTTTGTTTAATCGGATATGTTTTTAAAATTATAATCGAAAAATTGGGCTTTTTGCAATAATTTATATAGTATTTTTTTTTTTTTTATGCGCTCACTTTTAATCTGCATTGCATATTTTATACTTCAAAAAAAAAAAAAAAAAAAAACTTATTGGCCGACGTAAACGGGAAGAGGATCATATACAAACGGTCTTGCATGCAATTTTTGATTTTCAAAAGCATTTTCTCGTCATAGTAGCGAATATTCTCAACCCTTTCCCTTTAGCGGCAAAATGATCTCATATACTCTAATGCACAGTTTTAATATTTCTTCTGCGAGATGAAAAAGCTAAGAAATCGATGTTCCGCTTGTGTTGTAGCTTTTGATCAACGTAGAAAAAAGTATTGATATTGAATTTTCAGATTCAAACCTTTTCCTAGACACTTTGAGCCTTACAGCGAGAACTATTGAACCATCCAGCAATATCATTATATGATGAACTTATTTCTGTTTCAGCCAAACTTCAGCCATCTTAACTAATCGGCTAAACGAGCTCTTTACGACATTTCAAAGTATATCTTCGTGCGGAAATTTCAGAATCAAAAAACTTTGATACAATTGCACTTTTTGCAAATAAAGAAATAATAATTCATTTATTTGCTTTCACTAACTGTACCTAATACCCTTAGTGTAATTCAAATTTGTCTATGTTTTCATGTATTTAATTATCAGCCACGATGTACCAGTCTATGAAATGCAACAGAATAAAGTAACTACATGCATGTCACAAAAATTGTATATCTTGCGATTAGTGCACGTCCAAACTTAATGACGAAATGTCAAAATTTGTTTAGTGAAAAATGTTGTGGAGAATTATAATTCGTATAAATTTGCGTATTAAGCAAACAAAGATGACCTAAGTAAAATTTTGTAGATTACTTGGAAATGTGAATCAGTCACATGATGGGCTTCAATCAGATAAGGTAGCAAGGACATGTAGCAAAATAAGCGTATTTTCCACAGGTTTTAAAAGAAAAAAAGATTGGAGCAAAGCAAATGAAATTTTTTCCATTACAAAAACTATTATCTGGATGAATTTACGTGTAGAATATTCCATAGAAATATGGAAAAGAAAACCGTAAATTAGACAACTCGGTAAATATTGCATAGCAAATAGTGTTATATAGAGATTCTTAACCTATTAGTGCCTAGCGTCCCTTTTTAGGGACGCTTCAAAAGGCACATTCAGCACTGTTTTTGACACCGGTAAAAAAGAAAAGCAATAATTATTTTATTTAAATAATGCATTTTCGTGATTAATGAACTAAACTTAAATCTTCTAAAAATAGTAGTGCCAACCAAATAAAATTTACGCAAGACATGCTGGGCACGAATGGGTTAATAAAATGTAAATGTGTCACGCAAAATTATAGCGATCAGAAAAAGCTCTCTTTCTCTCGGCCATGTCGAGAGACTAGCTGGCATAAATTAGAAATAATACAGTGTCGCCATGTGTATTTAGATTTCAAACATTATTCAAGCCGGTGTAATGAAAACAATTTACAATTTTGATTGGATGGATAATTGCTACACTGAGAACTGTATGTAAATAAAAATGCTGATAACACAATATCAAGTGAATTCTTTAAGCCAGATTTGAAATATGAGAGCTGTATTGCGGCCTTATTTCGACAGAAATGGATATATTTAAGGATATCTAAATCAAACATCAAAATAGAAAACAGAAAATATATCGATAACATTTATTTGGTAAATAATCATATTGCCTAGAAAAGTAAAGCAAGAAATCTTTAGACAATGCTGAAAACTGATTGAATCCACTTTTCTTTAGTAACTTAGTTTAACTTAGTTTTTAGTAATACTTAGTTTTTCCCCATTTCTTCTTTATCATCCTTGGTGTTCAACCAAATTTTTAACACTGTAACGAAAGAACTACTTCCCTACTAAGCAGTTGGTAAGTAGTCTATAGCAGCTACTAAGGAATTTGAGTAGATACTGTAGTTTATAGTCCTGTTTGAAGTAAAACTTATGTCTGATCAATATCTGCAACGTAGTTTCAGGTTAATTTTACCACAATTAAAAACTTTTATTCAAACTGGTAAATAAATAAGACCAAATACTATGATCAATGTGTTTATCTGAGTAAATTACGTCCCCCAGATTCGTTCGAGATTTCTCATTTGTCAGAGCATTGGCACCTTCAGTCTAGAGATCGCTGGTTCCAGTTCTGAACTGGACATTTTTTGCCCAGTTGAAAAATTACAACTCATAAATTCAGGTATTTATTTTAACATGTTATCTTATCATTTTCATTGTTCTCACCAACAAATAATTTTAGCCCTATATAGCTCAAATATTTGCTTTAAAAGTATGATTTTTATACTCATATTTAGGGTTGGATACGAGATATGTTAAGGAGTAACTCTGTGATTTATTTAATAGCAGATTTCTGTGATTACATAATTCGAATGCAATACACTCTGTGTAAGGGTGACTCCGTGTAAGACAGAAATCTGTCTAACTTCTAAAGAGTTTCAAGTTGCTGTGAATCCATAGACGTAGATTAAATTTTATCTATGACGGAATATTGTCTACGAGATTGATATCTACTCGATCGATTACACCTTCGATTTAATTTACTATATCTTTATTTAATTAATGTGGGAGACAAGAATCGAATTTATTTATTAAAGACTAAAATTTAATTGATCCATACATGAATGGATGAGCAGCACAGAGTTAAAATCATCATATTGTTCAGTAAAATATTTTACTTTTTTCCTCTAAAATATTAAATTTCCTTTTGCAACACATATTTGTTGCAATCTGATGCAAAAATGTTAAATATAATTTCGCCATAAAATATCTTATTTCGCCTAAGGTCTACAGATTTATTGATTTTACCTCGAGCAAAGAAATTCTTCCGTTGATTTTGGTACACTGGTATATGGTTTTTACTTCGAAATTTTTTTCTCGAATAAGCTCATCTTAAAAATCCTACGGATGTAAGCCTTACTAAGACGCTTAATCAAATTGTTCTCTAATAGTATTATGTTTGATTAATTTTTCAGCTCTTTGTAACTTTTCGAAACTTGACTAGAGTTTTCTCATCACATTTTTAGCTTTCCTTTATTTTTTTTCGAAATCACTGTTTATTGTACACGTAAATACGAACTTTTATTATTTTCTTATAGAGGAAAGATTTAAATTTATTTAAGCAATTTTTTTTATAAATCTAACGATAAAGAATATTTATTTAATATTATTAGATTTGTCTGTTTGTAGCGTTTAGAAAATTATAGGAGAGAGTGGGGATACTTGAGCATAGGGGATACTTGAGCCACCCCCTTTATCGCTACAGTTGTTCAATTTTTCTTTCTAAAACTGGCAACATGGTAACATATTTATAGTTCTGAACATGTAAAAAAGAAATCATATACCTTGGTACCATTTTTAAAGTATGGTGATTAACCCTTTGAGCTCTGCTGGTAGAATTTTCTACCACAAAATTTTAATTCTGAAATGTCACAACGACACCAGAAAATTCGACCAAATTTATTTGAAAAAGGTTTAATGCATTTTTTCGCGTATATTGTAAATCGGTTTTTTTCTTTGCAAAATACTGGTGCGAATGTGACATCTGGCTCAAGTATCCCCTCCATGGGGATACTTGAGCCACAATGTAAAAGAAAAAGTAAAAATTTATTAGACATAGAAAAATAGTTCAAAATTAATTGAAAGTGGTTTTCAATTGAAGAAAAAATATCAAATTTTCATTTTCAATATTTTATTTTGTCCTTCCCCTACATTTACAAATAAATATTCTTGATTTACAAAATAGAAAATATATTTCCTTGATGACGGTTATTCATATATTTCGAAAATAATCATTTTAATTAAAATCTTCGTAAACTACAAGACTTATGAAATAACCTTTATTTCAGTATGCAATATTCTTGAGTTACAAAATTTGTGTCAGGACTGAGACGGTTAAATAAACTTAATAACAATTAGAATACATTTCCGCTTCTGGATGAAAATGATTGAAGGAAAATGTTCAAATATGTTATGTGTGTCCCACATGAATTAAATTTTGCATACTATGGAGTGTATATACAAATTCATTGATCATATACAGGGTTTGAGAGAAGAGAAGACTGTAGATGGTAAATACTGAAATTGATTTATCGCATGTTTTAAAAAATTTTAAACTGTTAATGTAGACATAATTTTTACCTAATCACACGGCGAAGTTTTGTTAAACTATTCAAGATACGTTGGAAAGTGTTTTATAATATATGCTTGAGGAACGACTTCTTTTACTTGCTAAAATACTTCAAACGCTTAAATTGTTCTTCAAAATTCTATTTTTTTTTTAAATTTAATTTTTATCACATGAAATTTGTGCATCCATTTTGGAAGATTAATAAGGAAATAATAATTAAATTAGTAATAAAGTACACACATTTATTCGTTTCAGAAAAATTCAATTTTGTGTCATTCTTTTATATATTTTCAAAAATAACTATCTTGTACATTAAAAAATAGAATTGTGCAATGATTTTAGTAGCCTACAAAACAATATTTTTTATTACATATTTTCGTCAACAATTTAGACTTATAACATTTTACGATAAACCGAATAGAAAAATTTCAACCATTTCACTCTATCACGTAAATATTTTCGTCGAGTTGAAAAGGAATTATTCAGGAAATTCTAATGAAAGATGTTGAAGAGTTAGAAAAATTGAATTGAAAAAACATTTAGATATAAGTTTTACATAAAATTATTATTTAATTATTAACCTTATCATAGTTATACTCCCTCATCTAAATAAATAAATTCTTAACGAAATGAACGAGTTGACTGAGTTTTTTCGTTATTTGTATTTCGTTCAGATACGAAAACTCCCACTTTGTTTTGCACTTTTTAGTACAAAATAAAGAACATTCTATAACCAGACGTCAAAGTTATATGAAATCCTGCAATCTAAAATTTCATTTCCTAAATCAAAGGTGTGTGTAAAGCAACTATATTTCTTAGCATATTTCGTATTAGGAACGTAATTTTTACGCATGTCCTTCTTTCTCGAAACCAAAACACGAAAAATTCGTATACGTAAGCACAATATTTTCAGAAATTTAAACAGTTTACATTTAAATTTAATCTGAAGACATAAATTTCTCCAAATAGCACAAAAATCTATTTACCTTTTTTTTAAGATTTTCTTTCAAGATTGAAGTAGAAAATTAAAAAATCATTATAATGCCTTTCTTTCTCTCTTTAATCCTATCCGTGACAGTGGTCTCACTCCCGGGCACACCTAATTCACTTATAACACTTCATTTATAATAGTGGTGCACAACCTTTTTGCCAGAAAATCGTTTGCCACCAGAATATTTGAAAAGTGACGTTTGTTTTACTTAATAGCAAAGTTTCTGTTTTCGTTATAAGGAAGATTATTCTGCATAAAAATAGTGGTAGCATTTTGGCCCGCGGGCCACAGGCTGTGCATCCCTAATTTATAACACTTCAATAATATTTTAATAATATTTTGCTTTTGAAAAGAAAGCTTAAGTTAAGAAATTCTTAATTTCAGGAGCCTCCGTGGCCGCCATGCCGCTAATCACTTGTGAGCTTAGGAGGTTGTAAGTTCGAATCCCGGTGGCTCCATTGCACACACTCTTTGTGCGGAGCTCCTGTTTGTATTTATCTTGAATTGCAAAATTTACTTATGCTACCTCGTCCCTGTATATTGACGATGACTTATAAGCAGACTTTCTTGTTGGTACACAAGTCAGATGTATAAAGAAACGAAAACGATTTAATTTCTAAAAATGTCATTAGTAAACTCAAGTGGCAATCAACATTTTGAGAATAGGATTTGTCTGTTATCGGAAAGGGTTAAGAAAGATGTTTCCTATACACTGACCAGCACTCAAAACTATGACGTCAGTTGTGTCTTTATAATTAAATTTTCAGTTAAAAAATCTGGTGTCACCAAGGAAAATTTGCACCTCACCAGTGGCGCCAACTTTTGAAAAATATTGGTTTGGTTCAAAAATATTAGATGGACTCAAAAAATGCTTTGTAAAATGGTGCGACCAGTTTGTTTTTCTTTAATCCTTTGAGGCGCAGGAAAAATTCATTGCTTAAGTATTGAAATAAATGACTGACACCGGAATTTGAAAACAACCTTATTTGTAAATAAGAAAACGCTACATTTTACGCATTCAATAAACCATAATTTTCTAAAATAAAATTCCGGCGCCAATGTTGCGTTTGGGAATTAAAATTAAGTGGTATATCTATGAAACCACCGCGCCGCAAAGGGTTAAAGGATTAGCAGATGGTGAAAGGTGAGAATTTTAAGTCAAACTGTCATGTTTAAACAAAGTTACAATTCTATTAAATTATATTCTCGTGCGTTTTTTCTTATAAAAACAATTATATTTATTGTATTGTCATGATATCATCATGACTACAAATTGAATTAGCCCAAATTTAAACGAGGAGCAAAACATTTAACTCATTTAGGATGTATCGGTGTCAATCGGAGAATAAAAACATATGGTCATTGAAAAATAAATTTTATTCTAAGGAGAAAGATGAATAATAAAATAATAATGAATTAAATAAGTAGAACAATAGAAATTACGCACGCTATGATTCAAAACTTTGGGTGGGATCGGGCCCCACGGGCCCGTATAAGTTGGCGCCAGTGCACCTCACGAACTAATTAGCTTTAAATCGCACATAATTAAAAAAAGCTTTAAAAATATACATAAGAAACATTAATACTGAAGAAAAATCATAAGTCTGTGTTAACAGTATAAAAAATTAAAAAGGGCGCTTACAATTTCGGAAAAGTATTACTAAAATATACATTTATAACATTAAAGTAAAAAATATACAAGTAATCTATAAAGATTAAGACATTAAAATGAAAAACATAGAGTAAATATATTACAGGGTGGCGAGTGGTCAGGGAAAACCGGGAAAAACACAGTCAAGAAAAGAGGAAACTACCAGTAATTTCTTACAGAAAATACTTCAAATAATATAAAGAGATTATATAAACTGAATTTATCTTTAACAAAATACTGGTATATATCATCTATATTGACTGTATTTTCATCTAACCACTCGCCACCCTGTATTATATGGTGGTTACAATGATAAAATGTTTTGTGCTGGGTTGAAAAGTCTTTTGGTGCTTCAGTAACTGCATGATAAATGTAATAATGAAATCTCATTCAAACAACTGATAGCTCCACATGAGACAAAGCTCCATTGACCACAAAATTATTAACAGTGTATTTATATTTCTTCGGATTCCTAAAATCACATCATTAATATTATTGTAGTAATAGTATTGTATAAGTGTGGGGAAATATTAATTGTTAAATATTAAAGAAATTCATAACTGATATTCGCTATCATTTTACTTCTACGATTATTTTTTTTAATTAACAACGGCTTTATGAATTGAAGTGTTATGTTGTTTTTAATCTTTTCGGGGGCATGGTACTTCCATTTGTAAAATGCTGAAATGACATCAGAAATTAGTAACAAATTTATTTTAAAATAAGCAAAAGCTTTTGTTCCCGTACATAAAAAGTAATTTTTTTATTCCAATATTCTGATATCAATGTAGAATTTAGGAATTAAAAATCGGTGGTCCAAAAATAAAACCACCGCCCTCGATGGCGTTAACCACATTAATGATTTACCCATACATCGTACGCGCAAAACGAGTTTTCTTGATCCGTCACTTAAAAATTTTTGACACCAGAAATTTTTTTAATCCAATTTCATTTTTATAATAAGCAAATATGTTTAGACTAAATATTACGAACATTTTAGCTTAAAAAAGTGGTGTTACTGCCATACTTTCAAATTATTGTACCCTAAAAAAGAATCAGTTAAGTAGTTAATTGGCAGTCAAGTGCGAGTATTACTCGCGTAATGAGAGTTCCATACAATAAATATATGAACCAGTAATTGGCCATTATATTATAAAAATTTACATTTAAAAGTTGTTTTCTTGACTTTAAAAGACGAAGGCGCATGTAGTACTCCGCAAGTGTCTTTAATCGTTAATACGTCAACTAATAACCAATAAGAAGTTTTGAATATCATAAGAAAAATATCATAATTAAGGTATCAAACCTACTAAAAACATAGTTAATCACAGTAAATGTGGGGTCAATAGGCTTTATAACTTCCCTAAATTTGAATTTCCACGTTGCATAGTCTACGTGTAAAATGGCTGCCACATACAGAGAGACGCAGGAGTGATCTTTTAATGGTTCCATTTTTATTTTTTACATACGGAAAACTAAATATTGGCAGTTGTAGCTTTTAAAATTATTTAAGTAAACACATTTTAAGAGCTTATTTAACCTACTAGTTTTATTTTGTAAAATAGATAACTAATTCATTTATACAAATGAGGGATATATTTACACAAAAAAATTAAACAACATATATATATATATTTAAAAAAGGTACTATAATCCAAATTATTCACACGAATTTTTTGATTTTCTTCACCGATCTAAAAGGCTTGTCACTTATTTCACTAGATCACAAGACTCTAATTAACACTAGAACCGCCGGCTATTTTATAAAAATTTTATAAAAAAGTGTTTGACACCAGAATTTTTATTGAAAACTATCTAACTTATTTAATTAGCTTAGTTTTGTATTTCACATATTTAACAAATCTCATGAAAAAAATTCTGGTTCGAATCGGCCGTTTTCAATTTGACAGGGGGTCAAAATGACCCCTAATGGCGGTTCTAGTGTTAATGTTAAATGAAGAGTACAGAAATTTAAATATTATCTACAAAAAATCGTTCTGAAAATTGTGGGAATACTTAAAGAAACCGATTAAGTAAAATTGCTTTAAATTTTCTGATTTCATTTTTTAGAGCTGGATATAAAAATTCTCTGTGAGTATAGACTAAAGTATTTATGAGTCCTTTTTCTAACGCGGTGCAAAAGAATTTTGTGTCTGCTTATTGACTTAAGACATTATATTTAATTAAAATTCCGCTTCTCTGGAATTCCAGCTCCAACCACTTTTTCTATGCTTTTGCTTCAAGAAAGCGAAAAAGAAATTTAAAAGAGGGAGAATTTTTTTGCACTTTTTTCTTTGTGAAATAAAAGTGAGACCGAAAGAATTGTATATATATGATGTGGTAGTATTTGATTTTCTTTAAAAGAATGTTTGCACGATGGGGAAGTAATCGAAAAAATTTTCAAACATATTAATACTTTTTTTCGATAAAACTGTATTACTTCTTGAAATATATTTTATGAATTGTTTCATCCTTTATATGATATTATTTTACATTATAACAAATAACATTGTGCCCATAACACTAAATAAACTTAAAATACACTATATGACCAAAGGTGACTGGTCATCTGCGATTTTAGACAATTTGTTAAATATCTAGAGAAATCACAATCTACAGTTTGAACACTTTTTCTACATTAGTTTTGACAGGGTTATCCAAAAGATATTCCTTCTTTTTCAAACTGTTTACCATTCCCAATGGGGTTCTGGAAAATATTGTAAATATTTGTAATTTTTCTTTTATGACATATACTATTCTGTTTACACACCTGGAGATTCAGAATATTTCCTCGTTAGTTTCTCTAGATTTAACAAAACGTCTAAAATTGCAAATGACCGGTCATCTTTGGCTATCTAGTGTATATTCACCAATTAAAGTACACAATGAAACTTACTTAACGATCATCGAAATCACAGTAATATGTAGTAAAATCAGAAATAATTTTCAGGTAATATGGGTAAATCAGGGTTCGTATGGGCCCTGGAATTCCCTGTCCTAGAATTTCTTTCGTATCAGCATTTTTTTATACCAAGTTCACGCGTTTAAACTAGATTTAAATTTCTATAAAAATATGCTGATATTTTACCTGGAAAATAGCAAGCATCGCTACCAACTTTCAACTAAACTTCCGTAATACCTGGTTTAGTTTGATCTAGGTTAACATTATTTCGAACCAGAAAATATATTTCATGAACCTTTATTTAACCCCTTCGCGACGGGAGCATTTTACGAAATTTTTAATGTTCTGTCACCGGTTTTAAAATACATTAATTTGTGACATACTAAATCGAGAAAATGCTCCGATTAAATAAGGCAAAAAATACGATATAATTTTACTGGTGGCGATAAACACGGAATCTTAACACAAGAACCGCCATTAGGGGTCATTATGACCCCTGCCAAATTGTAAAAGAGTCGATTCCAACCAGAAATTTCTTGATAAGATTTGTTAGATATGTAAAACACGTAAATAGGCCAATTAAATAAGTTAAATAGTTTTAAATAAAAATTCTGGTGTCAAACAATTTTTTTTATAAAATTTGAATAAAATAGCCGGCTGTTCTAGTGTTAAGCCTATTTGCGGCACGTATACGTGTCGCTCGTCCCCAAGGGGTTAATTCCAGATTGTTAGTGGAACATACTTAATTTCATTTCTTTGAAAAATTTCTGGTTCGAAACTCATTAAACCAGGGTCAAATTAACGCACGCATTGCGTTTAATCTATATCAGGATGGCACCTATGAACATGATATGTATAAACTCTGTGTGTATAGCATATTATTATTTATTTTATAATACTTGGTCACATTATTAACTTCTTTAGATACCAGGGTTTATTTATGTACTTTTAAAATTTTCAGATTTATTGATTTATATTAAAAAAATGATAATAAGAAATACTGAACAGCGAAAAACTTTTTATTTTATTTTTGATACATAAAATTTAATTATACATAGCAGACTTTCCAAATCTCCGGCTTTTTTTCACACCACTATTATTTGACAGAAAACGCTTCTCCCTTGAATCGCCCAAATGTTCAAATTAAATAAATTTTTTTTGTCTTAAAATACCAGTGTCCAAAAGGAGACTTGGCATCTTTGGCATGGGCACTCATTTTTTTTTTTTTTTTTTTTTGACAATTTATTAGGATTTTTTTTTATTTTTATTTTACTTTTTTGCATTGTAAATGCCTTGAAAAATGTAAAATAGATGTATATTTAATATTTTTTTATTACTAACGGACACTACAAATGATATCTTATTGCACAGTAAATCTTTTCACTTTTTCATTTTTGTACATTTTGTGCGGCAAGCCATGTTATATAACATATAGCTCACCAAAAAAGCGCTATAAGAAACAAATTGCAATTTTTTTAGCTCTTTTGTTTATGCGTTCCATTCGTACCAATTTCTCCTTCTTTAAATTTATTTATATACATAAAAAAAATATAAAGATGTTTATCCTATATGATACATCAGGTGTGAAGAGGTTAGAAAAATATAATTTTGGAACCGTTGTCGAAGTGATGTATCCAGAGGTGGTTGGGCACAGTTTCACTAGATACTACATTTTTTAAAGTTAGCTTTATCTAATCGATATCTTCCTGCTATCAATCAAGGGAGAATTTTTAGTGGTATGAATTACATCTGGACTGCATCCTCTGGCCACTCCAATGTCTATAGTACAGTCTGCATTATAGTTAAAATAAATTACAGGGGAAATGTGTGAGTTAAATAATCCTTAAAGTAAGCCAGCTCAATTTCAAGCACTAAGAATTAAACATCAGTCTATTTACTGCTTGCTTACATAAGACAACTTTCCATACTAATTTGGACAAACTTACAAGTGTAAAGTATTTCATATAAACCTAAACAAGTATCTCAGAGAAATAAAACGAAAAGTAAAAGAATCTAATGAACAAGTTTTGGGATTAAACAAAACTTTGTAAAGGTATAATAAACAGAGATGCGAATATTGAAAATTCAAATGAAGTTATTAAAAATAAACTTTTTCATATTTTGCATCAATTCATTTTTTAATACGACATAAAGATTAAAATAAAAGATAGAAAAAAGGCAAGGCTAAATTCTTAGACAGGTAATTACTTTAACTACGTTCTTTCATAAAGTTAAGTTTCGAAAAATAAAATTTCTATTTAACTTAATTAGCTCTGTAAAAGTAACAAAATGGCAGAATGATCGTGTATTATTTTTTGCTGAATGTCAATCCGTTTTTTAAATTACAGAAAAGACAGTAAGTAAAAACATAACATAAACAGTAGGAGTAAAAACATTTTATCATGACTAGATGGTACACAAACAGTTCAAAATAATAAGGTTAATTTTTTATTTGTATTAAAATTTATTGTAATGTAATAAAGAGGATAGGATTTTCTATAAAATACCAATTAGCAATACATGCAATTTTGTAAACATGCTTAATATATAGTCTAATGGGATGGAAAAATAATAATGATAAGTATTCATTTCTTTTAAATTCATTGTAACAAAGGATTATTCAAAATGACGTGCGATTTTTTTTAATACAGAAAAAATTCGTTTTGAAGCATACAAGTGCGAGAATGCATATTGTATAACAAAGGTTATATAAGACTTTCTTCATTTAAAGAAAAATATCCAGAAGTTTATATAGTTCGTGATTAATTCTATTAATACATTTTTGACCGTCAGTTTCCTATGAAATCTGTGTTTAAAAACAATTGAAATCCTGCCATTTCTGAAAGTTGGTTGCCTAGATAGGTTTTTCATGTTTATCTATCGATAAACATTGCGAAAATGTTTTAATGTATACATACATAAAATAGTTTGACCTGACTGATTCATAATCAACAACAGCCCAAACTACTGAATCTAGAAGCACGAAAATTGAAAGAGGAAATACTTCTTTTGGCGAAAGCGCGCACTAAGACAGGTTTTTCGAAAGTCTTCGTTTTAAATTTATCTAGCATATAACCTAAACACCCAGGTAGAGATGTGAACCATAATTTCGGGTGTATAAGCCGCGGATCAAACAATTCTTTTTGGACCCAGAAATTTTATTTAGTGATTGAACATAAATATTTACGGCGATCTAACTAGAAACATTCATTTTTTTTTTAAATTTCTAGGTCGAAAAATAATTGTTTGACCCGCGGCTTATACACCCGAAATTACGGTACTTTCTTGTAATTAGTAATCTAACATGAAAATAATTAAAAAAATAGAGGTAGCCAAAAAAGAAAAAGAAGAGATTCTTCCGAGGCCCGATGCGATTTTCACGTTGTCAAATTAAAACAATTTTAGTAAGCGTAAACTTATTTTTTTACATTCTTCCTACAGAATGATTTAAAATAACGTGGACAAAATTTGGAGGCATGCAAAAACGAATAAAACATTATACAGGACAATGGAGTCCCAAATCGGATGCAACTAAAGGAGGTTGCAAATTATATGTAATGCAAGAAGATTGAGAAAAATTAATTCTAAATCATTTTATTTATATTGTATTTAGATCCATAGTACTATTTTACAACCAATACTACTGCAGTAAATACTCTTTGCTAGACGCTAGGTGACACGCATTAAATCGACACTGTATGAACTGGTGCACCTTCTCAAACATATCATGAACACATCCTGTTGCCGCATAATTTATCCCTGTGATTAAACAGGTGTTTCGCAATACTTCTAAAAATCCAACAAGAAAAAATCTGCTAGAGACAAATCTGGTAATCGTGATGGCCATGCGTCTGATCGAGCTCAACAATCCAATGTCTGTGAAAATGGTCTGCATATGTTCTGACTTGAAATGTGTGGGAGCTTCGTCGTCGTGCTGAATTCATACAAGACAAATCTCTCTATTTTCTCAGCTCACGTTTTCATGAAAACGCCCTCTAGCGGCACCAGACGACGTTTGAGACCCTAAGTTCATGCGTGACTTTTGATTTATTTTTTATTCCCGCTTTATCCTTTTATTTTGGCCACGATATTTTGAATCTTCCTGTATATTTCAGATTATTTAAACTTCATATAGCGCTAGCACTTCACCCTAGCAGTCACTTAAATAATTATTTAATGACATTATTCCTCTATTTAATGTTACAGAATACTCTAAAGGCGAATTTAAGCTGCTTAAACGATGCTAAGAAAACCCATATTAAAGTATCTGAATACGGAAATAAAAACTATTTTCGAGTAGAAAAAAGAAATATAAATGTGGATTATTTTTTGTTTTTCGGTGTTTATATTTAAAAAAAATTATGTGCCTCTATCAAACATTTCGAAAAATTCGATGGCAAAATATCATAAGACGCCCTCAGGTATTTCATAAGTAACAACCCCAATTTACAAACATTCACTCTGAAAAAAATTTACTCAATTCTGTATTTCTGCATTTATTCGGCACAATAGAATCTTTCTTTTTTTCTATTTTCACTTTTCCCCATGGATATCGCATTGTGATATGATCAGAAAAAAGCACTTTTTTTCCAAATAGGTTTAAGGTTAGATTCGTAAAATAAATATAGCAACAATATATTTTAGAAATCTTGCTTTTATATGATACAATCAATGGAACAATTTGTGAGCATTTGAAGAATGATTTAGGATCTAGTTTCGTTTTCGAATGTAATGTGTCTCAGAAAAGCTTCTAAAACCGTTTTTCCAGTTATCTTTATTAATCTGTTACTTTTATAACCCTACTGAAATATCTACAGATTTATAAAATCATAATAATGCTATATTATTATTTTATAAAACCTTAATATTTTTGTTCTGACATTTTTTGTAACAACAAAACTAAGACTCAGAAAGAGTTTCGCATTTTGAAATTTGTGAAATTTATGTTATCTTGAAAGAATTTAGCTAAAATATAAGTATCATGAAATATCAAAATAGAGAAATGAATTATGTTTCTGTTAAAAGGATTTTCTTAAGATTTTCAACTCTTGAAAAGAATCTCAAGATCTTGAAAATGCATTATATAGTCTGGATCATATATTCCAAAATTAAGTTTCATTTTAGATTAAAATGTTAATGAAATTTGAACAATTAAACTAACAAAAATCACATGTAACCCAGTGATTAAGAGCTATTTCTAAGTTTACCCTTCCTACCCTGAATGGGTCTAATCGACCCATAACTATAATTTGTTTTATACTATTTAAACCAGAACTTTTTTCATAAAGAAAGTTAAATAACGGATTCAGAGAAACAAGTCAATTAAATATATTAAAATGTTTTAAATAACAATTCTAGTGTGAAATGTTTTTAATCAAGATAAAATTTGAACAGGGTAGGAAGGTTAAAAGAAACACTGCTTACGTAATAGAGGTAATTTTATAAAGCATTAAAATAAACAAATAAAGGGACATAGCTAAATTATTATCAGACACATTTAAATTCACAATTCGCCTTTATGCACATTTCTCTTCTTTCAACAAAATAAAACGTTGTAGTATAACCACAATATTCATCTTTATATTCATATATTGTATTACAGGAATTGCCTTTACTACATGCAGTATTAGTTTAAGGGGATTTCACGTTCTACTTGATAGCGGTTCCCAAATAATCTTTCGAAATAAAAATCAAGCTGTATCATTCATGGCGTAGAAAAAAATTCTATGGATATAGGGGTCGTATAAATGAAGGAACTACAATTACATTACCAAATGAACATCATAAAATTTGTAAAATCATTTTTTATCTGCCTTAAAATGTTTTTCAATTCCGAAAAATAATTACTTGGAGTATATTAATGGTTTGACAAGGCCAACATTTAAAACTCCAAGTAAATATACTATAAATACATTTTACAGATCTTTTTTTAAAGTAAAAATTGGCAGTAATGACAAATTAAAATGAGAGCATTTGATTTACAATTTTCTTTTAATACAATTGATACATTACATCATCACATTTAATATATTAAATCATCATATGTATTACGTAAGCAGCCTCAGAAAGAAACTCTTTTGAGAAGTACTTTTTCATTTTCATACAACAGTTAAGTAGTCTCAAAATTCACATTTTCGAAGGGTATTTTTGTACACTGGTGTCCAAAAGTTAAGCATAATTGGTAATTAAGTAAGTAATGAAAGAAATATGAATCGAAATGTGGTGAAACTCCAGGTGTGTAAAACAAATAGTACGCGTCACATATTTTCGCGAAGAGTTTTCCCCGAAATCGAACAGGGGACCGTCAACAAATTGAAAAAGAACGAAGATCTTTTGGATAACCCTGTCAAAACTAATGTAGCAAAAGCGTTCAAACTGCAAATTATGATTAATTGGCTTATTGTAATGTACTGTGCTTATTTTTACAAGACTAGCATGTATACTCGTAGAGAAATTAAGGTTTTTATAAAAACAGTCCTAAGTTTTTTGCTTATAATTTGCAGAGTTCTTAATATAAAATAATGTTCTTTTCTGAAAATATGACAAACATCATTGTACACAATACCCTGTCATCAGAATTTAAAAATAATAAAAATTGTATGACAAATGAGCAGATTTACTAAATAATTTCTTACTGCGTATTCGTGAACCTTATTAAAATTTCATTTTCATATTATGTTAGTTAAATATATAGAGCAACCTTTGTGAAAGTCTCAAAAACATAGCTTAAAAATTCTGAAAATTATCGTTGATAGAATGAGATCAAAATCCTTTATTCCCTAATGAAGCAAAAAGATGAGGGGCTGTATCCATATTCCATAGTTTAGTGCCTACACAATATTGCACGTACAACTATATTTGGATAAAACCCCTGATTTTTTTGCTTCTTTTTAGGAATAACGGATTTTGAGTTGATTCTATAGACGATCATTTTCTGAATTTTCAAGCTATGTTTTTGAAACTTTTACAGAAGTTGCTCTATACATTTAGCTAACACAATATGCAAATGAAATTTTGATATCGTTGGCGCATGCGCACTAAAAAAATCTTTACTAAACCTACTCATTTTTCATACAAATTTTATTATTTTTAAATTCTGATGACAGGGTATTGTGTACAATGATGTTTGTCATATTTTCAGAAAAGAACATTATTTTATATTAAGAACTCTGCTAATTATAAGCAAAAAAACTTAGGACTGTTTTTATAAAAACCTTAATTTCTCTCCGAGTATACATGCTATCCTTATAAAAATAAACACAGTACATTACAATAAGTCAATTAATCATAATGTGCAGTTTAAACGCTTTTGATACATAAGTTTTGACAGGACCCAAAAGATCTTCGTTCTTTTTCAATTTGTTGACGGTCCCCTGTTCGATTTCGGGGAAAACTCTTCGCGAAAATATATGGCGCGTACTATTTTGTTTACACACTTGGAGTTTCACCAAATTTCGGTTTATATTTCTTTCATTACTTACTTAGTTACCAATTGTGCTTAACTTTTGGACACCTGTATATGTTCATACAGCATTATAAGCTAATGTATCAATTTATCAATAAAAATAAAAACTTTGTTAAATCACCATAAAAAAGAAAAATTATACAGGACGCGTTTCGAGCTGCAAAATTACCGCTCGTCTTCAGCTGGTCCAAACACGTGTCACAACGGACAGAGTGGAGGAGGAGGTCCGCCGCACAGCTGAGGCATTCCACGGGAAGGCCCCGACGCTGTTCCGGGCCGAGCCGAACGGATCGCTCCGCCAGCCTCGCCCAGTCCCGGTGCAGTGCCACACCCGCTTCGGACCCCAGCCCGACGGGCCCGGCCCTCAGAGCCAATCCTTGTCCCGAAGTTACGGATCGAACTTGCCGACTTCCCTTACCTACATTGTTCTATCGACTAGAGGCTGTTCACCTTGGACAAGGAGTGGCTCTGAGGGCCGGGCCCGTCGGGCTGGGGTCCGAAGCGGGTGTGGCACTGCACCGGGACTGGGCGAGGCTGGCGGAGCGATCCGTTCGGCTCGGCCCGGAACAGCGTCGGGGCCTTCCCGTGGAATGCCTCAGCTGTGCGGCGGACCTCCTCCTCCACTCTGTCCGTTGTGACACGTGTTTGGACCAGCTGAAGACGAGCGGTAATTTTGCAGCTCGAAACGCGTCCTGTATAATTTTTCTTTTTTATGGTGATTTAACAAAGTTTTTATTTTTATTGATATATATTTATCGCCAGTATTTTCGGTGTTTCTCAATAATGTATCAATTGTTGCGACAATCTCCGTGCATGCAGTATACGGAATAAAACATGAGTTTGGCATTAAAAGCTAGAAAGAATAAAAAAGATTCCAGGTTTTTAAAAGAAAAAATTATGTACTATTCGCAAAGTGTTGAGAGAGAGAGAACTATGAGATTCTATTTTTTATCCGAATTTTAAAAAAAGGGGGTGGTTATCAATTCGACGCGTATTTTATTTTTAAACAATTTCACACTTAGTTGAAAAATAATTATGATTTTGATTTGTTGGCTCGTCTATCTGATCTCTAACTCTCGTAAATATACTCAGATTGTCCTGCTTTTGTTGAACTTTATTTATGTTCACTCAAGCACAATTTTTATTCAAGATGAAGTATGTAGAAATTTTCGTTCTTTAACAGGGACAATCAAAAATTAAAGTTACATTACGATCTCTGGGAGAAAAATCGATTTAAGTTCATTTTAATGATGTTATACAATTTCAAACACAGCGAAACTAATAAGAAATTATGTAACACACTGTATGATGTATTCTGAAGAATATGGGTGGCAAAGCATTTACTATTCATTTGCACAGGGCTATTCATTTGTAAAAGAATTCCGATACATAATGGTCTACAGGGTAGTATTTGCAGCTATTTTAGTTGTGTTAGACTATTTCAAATACGAGGATTGGAACTTTAATAGTGGCAACTATTTATTTACACGAAATACAAAGGTGATACAGTCCTTTTTTACAGTCTTTCAATATAGTCATCACCATTTTGTATAAATCGTTTTTAACGATGTGGAAGTCGCAGAACGCCTGTAGCAGCGCCTGTTCAGTTGGCAGTTCGAATAGACCGGGTTGTTGCCGCAAGAATCTCTGGAACATTTTGGAATCGAATGCCACTAAGTGGTTCCTTCATTTTAGGAATTGAGTCAAAGTCACTAGGGCTTACATCTGGGGAGTATGGTGGATGGTAAAGCACTTCCCAGCCCCATCGATGGAACAAATCAATTACAGCTTGCGCTGAATGCAACCGAGCATTGCCATTGCAAAATTATAGGGGAGTTCTGCTGAAAGTGTCGCCATTTTTTATTCAAAGATGATCTGAGCAAAGATGGTGCTTGAAAAATGAGCAGTAATACTGCGCATCGATGATATGCTGTAGGGGAACGCTATGCGTTAGGATGACACCATCACAGTCGTACACGAGATTCATTATAACTTTCACATACCTGGGATTCTGACAAAATTTCGAACTTCGTGGTGACCTTTAATGACGTCCTTCGTTTGATTGGCGCTTCAGTTTTGGCTGGTACGATCTGCCCCAACTCTCATCCACCGTAATGATACGGCATAAAAGAACCTCCTTCGCGCTCGTAGCGCTCCAGGTGGGTACGAGCAGCATCGTATTGTAGCCATTTCTGCATTTCCGTCAAGGTAAAATAAGGATAAGTTCTTCGCGTACTCCGCATGCACGTGACTTAGGAAGGGCGAAATTTTTTACTGAGAGATAAGGTATGTATGTAGCTCGCGTGTGGGTTACGCGACATTCTTTGGTTTTGTTGCGTAGCATTTTTACAGCAGTGTTATCAGTATTAAAGTGCCAATCCTCGTATAAAGAAAATGATGTAAATTACTGCAAGATTCTTTTTGTATCACATGATGAGCATAGCATTTATCTTTAATTTTCATTAAAACGCAAAAATTTTGGATAGAGTTCTGTATTTGAAGTGCTCTCTGTCCATTAACTATAAGTGCTGGAAATGCAATTGCTTTTTGTATGCGAATTTGACTAAATTTTTTCTTAGTATATGGCGTATATAAATGCTGTCGATTGTTATACAGGGCCTCAGCAAAGAATTCGAAAGCATTGCGGATTATCAGCGTGATTGGCTCAGTGATATCTTTTAATCGAGATATCACTGTCAAGTTGAATTGTATTTAGCATATTAAGGGTGTTCTTAAATCAAAAAGGGCAACTTTATGACAGATACTTTAATTTATTTTTGCTCAGAAATGCATGAAAATAGCAGGTGTTGTTATTCAGAAACTGTCTAATTGCACTCAATTTTCTGTTCTTTTAAAAACACAATAGATTTTTCATAACAAGCCTTCAAAGTTGACACTTTTGAGCACATTCCCTGATGAAAGCAGAAAAACCGGTCGAAAAGCAGGAGAAAAACTGGTGATCAGGTTATCAAAATAGCTTATAACTCGGTAGGTAATTTAATTATCATAAAATAGAAAAATAGGTTCAATTCAAAATCACTTCCATAGTCAGGCATTAAAATTTTATAACTTTCTGTTAAAAAATGAATTTGTAAATGTGTCAAAACGTTTTGCGCTTGTTCAGCGGATCAGTTAAGAACACCCTTAAGAAATGCTTGTATACTACAAATAAAACCATTTACAGGCCACATAAAGAACTGATACATGACCAACAAGCGTGATAATTCTTAGAAGTGTAAATTAAGTAGTTTTATTCTTTTTAACTTGAACTTAATTTTAGCTTTATACATAGCGAATATACAAATCTATTCATAATGTACAAGGCAAAAGAATTCAGGTATGCTTCCGTATATTGATAACAACTGTTGAAGAAAAATTTTCAGTCTATTATCTAACTGAACTACGTTTTAGCATATATGGTAGAATGTATACAAGTTGTTGATTAAATACAGAGATGTAAATAATAATTGGACTACTTTTCTACTATGGATGGTAATGTCTGAAATCATTTGTTTTTCAAATGTGTTATGAGTTTTCCCAAATGTTTGCTGAAATTCTTTTTATCTTTTTATAAAGAAAATTTTGGGTAAATAATTCAGGAAGTGTTGAAAAGTGTTTCATAATCTATGCTTGAGACATTATTTTTCTTTCTTGTCTTGTTTGCCGATTCCTGTGACTTCTTTAATCAAAAAGTATATGTCAAAATGGTCACAATTAAATTTCATCAATATTGATTTATTACTTCTTTAAATATTCAACAAACCTACAAAATGCATGTTACTTGCCATTTCATTGACGTTAGCTGCTTGGGAATCTCTCAGGTACCTGGATGCAAAGTTCCTGTTGCTGGACGAACAACCTATAAACAGCAAAACTGCGAAAACTCGTCTTTTTTATTCCTCAAGCATATTCACCGATTATTCCAAAACTATACGATCAATCCATGTGAATTTTTAAATAGAAAGAGGATATTCTCTAATTGGCTCAATTTAAATCTCTTCTAAGTAGGTTCATTACATATTTAGAAATTCAAAATTAAGAAATATATATATATATTAAAGAAATATTGCATTTTTCACAATTTTCATTAAATGAAATAGCGTTATTTGACAAGAAAGTTTTACCTGACAATTTTCCTTCTTCACGCAGTTTTGTTTTTAGGATAGTTTGAAAAATCATACAGTAATTAGTCTTTTTTATTTGTTTAAATGTTTATATTAATATAGAAAACAAGCAAAGAAATTATTTCACGTAAAATGAAACAGTTTTTCACAGGCGTCTTAGCTGACTATACATTTTCTCTCTGACTAACGGAAGTTTTTTATCTGTGCCTATAGCTCACTGATACTGGATCTCATTGATGAATTAAATAATCTATGCTATTGCTATTAATTAATAACGTAAAAATAATTCGGTTTTTCTATGGCATTTTTGAATTAGTTTTTGAATAAATATTGAATTTTGAAAATTCAGAAACGAATGAAAATGACAATAGGAATGACAATCATTCAAAAAGTCAAAAACAGAGATTATAGAAATATTTAAGAGCACAAAATCGAATTGATGTCCTAAGTACGATGATATTGTATCGCAAAGTTTTAAATTTATATTTGCTTAGGACTACGACGATAGCTTTTAAGATTATTGAAAAGAAATATCAATCTGTACACTGTTGGGTATTTCCATGAGCACTTGCAGTGTAAGTCACATTATTAGTAACTGCTAATTTGTTGGCCACCGTTATTTACGACAGGTTTGCATGTATTTTTTCAAATAATGAAATATCTTTTATGAAATAGGTCGCATTTTTCCGTTCTAAAATACTGGTATCCAAAATCTTAGTATGTGACTTACACGACATGTGCTCATGGAAATACCCTGTTAAAAAAATTTTAATACATTAAACCATATTTTGCGCTCCAGCAGCTGAAATCATAAGATAGTGAAAACTTGAACCAACTTCTTGAGCAATGTTCAACCGAAGCTTCATATCTTGGAGTGACATTTTACCACCTATTCATTGTAGCTACTGCAACATCAATAATTTGTGGAATATACTAAATATTTTTAATGTATATTTAATATATATTATTTAATATATATTTATATAATAAAATATTTTAACTTATCCAGTGTTTATCTGTAGGACATTTTTACATTTTTACAAATGATTTCGAGGAAGCCTAACAGTGTTACCAGATGGGCTATTTTTTTAAAATTCCGATTCTTGATTGGCACCACTTTTTACAAATGATAAAATATGCCTTATTCAATGTCATGATAATTAAGGCAAAAACTTAAGGTAACTTAATGTTTCAAAAAAGTGGTGCCAATCGAGAAATCTGAATTTTAAAAAAGTAGCCCACTGGCAACACTGCACCCTAAAGAAATTTAGGCTAGCTTTATGTTAACATTTAAGTTTTTCGTTTCGAATTTATCCTTGGATCCAATGTGATTTGCAATAATAAGATGTGTTTTGCAATTAATAACCTTTTACACTGAACGTATTATGTTTTGGTATACATGTGGATTTTCCGTGTTTTTAATTGACACAATAAACAAGGAGAGTAAAAAATGAAAATAATACAGTGCCAGTTGTTAAGATATTCCGCTACAAAGTACAGATATTAAATCATTTGTTAAATTCCATTATTATAAAATGTCTTAAATCATGATTTGAATTAACTAGAAGCTTTAAATTTAAAATTAAAACAAAGAAGAATTATTACTATTAACTGTTTTGCATTTCATAACCATTGACGCTGAATGAATCCTACTTTGTTAATATACGCGGGAGTATCGTAAGGTATTAATTACAGGCAAATATTTTTATTTCTACCTCGCACCACTTTTCAAAAAAAATCTTTTGCCTACGTATTGAGAACACTTTGAAGAGAAATATACTGCGAAATCTATTTTTTAACAATAGTTGAGCGAATAGAATATAAAACATGTCTTTCACAATTAACACTAGAACCGCCATTAGGGGTCAAAATGACCACTGCCATATTAATAATAGTCGATTCGAACCAGAATTTTCTTCTTAAGATGTATTAAATATAAGCAACAGAAAAATAGATTAATTAAATAAGTTAAATATTTTAAAATTAAAATTCTGGTGAGAAACACTTTTTATAAAACTTGAGTTAAATACCCGGCGGTTTTAGTGTTAAAACTTTACCATTCGATCAGGTATGTTCTGAGTTTCAGTTTCCTTAACAGATACTATAAATGGAGAGAATAAAAAATGCCAATAATGTAGCACCAGTTGTACATAAATTGTAAATACAAAGAAACTAAGTACAAAAATTAAATCCCCCCGTTAAAGTTTATTAGCTTAAAATATCTGGAATCATGCTTTGAAGTAGACATTTTTTTTAAATTTAAACAAAGTTTACTGTTATTCATTGTCTGTTTCGGATTAATAACCATTGACACAGAAAAAATTCCCTTTTAGTGTTATTTATACATGTTGATTTTCAGTTTCCTTAATATTCCTTGTACTTTAAGAAAGAAAATAAAAAATCCAGCAATACAGTCCCGATTGTACCGTAATTTCGTGTAGATAAGCCGCATCTCAAACAATTTTGATTCGACCCAGAAATTTTCAAAAATAAAATGTAACATCTTGTATCGCGGTATATATTTATCTTAAATTACTGAATGACTTTTCTGGGTCGAAAATGAATTGTTTGAGCTGCGGCTTATCTACACGAAATTACGGTAAATAAATTCTAAAAACAAAAATTAATTTGCCTGTTATAGTTTATTATCCTAAAATGTCTTGAATCGCATTTTTAAGAACACAAATCTTTTAAATTTTTAAACAAAGTTTATTGTTATTTCCTTTATTTGTTTTGCAACTAATAACCTTTGACACTGAGCTAATTCTAATTTACTATTAATTAGACATGTTTATTTTCAGTTTCCTTAACTGGTACTATAAACAAAGAGAATAGAAAATGCAAGTAATACAGTTCCAATTGTAAATAAATTCCGAGTACAAAGAAATTAAGTACAGAAATTAAATCACCTGTTAAAGTTTGTTATCTTAAAATATCTTGAATCATGCTTTGAAGGACCCCACAAAAGTTTTAAATTTACAATCAAAGAAAGTTTATTGTTATTCTTTGTTTTCAAATTGAAATCTTCGATTTTTCTTATTTTACAAACTTGAATTGAAATTTGTAAAAGAAAAACATCTCAAGAGACCCTTAGGTACAACCTAAGTAAGAACTCCAATTTGCAAAAATTTTCTTTTAAGAAGTTTACTTAAACATGGTTCTGCCTTCATGCATATAAAAGAATCAATTTCCAATACTCTTGCTTTTGCCCATGGATATCTTATTTAGAAATTATTACAAAAATTGCATTTTTCAAGAGCAATTCAAGTTTTATATGCAAAACAAATAGCGGAAGTGTATATTTGAAGAATATTACGTGCTACTAAAAACTGAAATCGATGCTATGATTCTGAAGTACTTGAACAATAACAGTGAACGTAGGAGTTGAATTGGAAAATAATCTACTTGTTGATAAACTTACGACTTATCACAAGATTATATTTCGTTAAAGAATCAAACGTTTTTCATAAAGGATCTAGTACATTCCTGGACAATAGGGGAGAGTGGGGATACTTGAGCCAACCCTATTATTTCTACAGTTGGTTAATTTTTCTTTCTAAAACTGGCAATATGGTAACATTTTTATAGTTCTGAACATGTAAAAAAGAAATCACATACATTGGAACCATTTTGAAATTATGGTGATTAATAGTTATTTTTCCCTATCTAAAGTAAATATTTAGCTGCATGTTTTTTTTATTTTTTATTTTTATTAAAAGTTTTGTTTAAAGTTTCAATAATATGGATAAATTTAATAAGTATAATTTCAATTGTATTTTGAATCTAAACTAGTTCAAATAGCTGCATGCTTTACTTAGTAAAACTCTGAAAAACAAAACTAGTGGTAATGGGGATACTTGAGCCAGTGAGAATGGGGATACTTGAGCCATGGCTCAACCATCCCTACTACGAAATTAGACATGGATGAAACAAACAAAAAATAAAATTGCGTTCTTATATTCACTAATTGATATTTTTTTTCTTTAAAAAATAATGACTTAGAAAAAAATGTTTAAAAATGTATATTTTTTAATGAAAATATCCACTTAATTTTTCCTTTTGACTAAAAACTAGCCTGTTTAGATAAATATAAACATAGTTTTCAATTTAATTTTCAATTTAATTTTTATTACATTAAAAAAATTAAACTATTTTTGAAATCTTAGTCTCTAATACTTCAATTAGTCAGGTCCAACATATTAAAATATTTATTTTTTAATATTATATATTAAGATTAATATTTTGTAGTGAAATTGTAACATCATCTGTTACTGTAAGTTTTTTTAATCAAAGAAATGACTATTGTCACCAACAGAGGGCCCTACTGAGTTACCATGTAGCTAAAAGTAAAAAGACTTTGCAATGACCCTTCGATCACCAGTTATAACGACAAAAAGTTATCGTATTACTAGCTTTGTTTTGCCAATTGGTTTTGAAGGACTTTATGTATCATAATTTATCATTCTGTAATATATTTTTTTCAAAAATAAAGCTGAAAAAATTACTTTTGTGGGTTTTTTTTCCCGTACTGGCTCAAGTATCCCTTCACCATGGCTCAAGTATCCCTTCCATGGGGATACTTAAGCCACGATGTAAAAAAAGTAAAAAATAATTAGACATAGAAAAATAGTTCAAAATTAATTGAAAGTGGTTTTCAGTTGAAGAAAAATTATAAAATTTTCATTTTCAATATTTTATTTTGTTCTAAGGAATTATAAAAAAAATTAAAAAAATTAAAATTTAAAAAGTGGCTTAAGTATTCCCATCTTCCTCTATATATCGGACAGTATTAAAAACTATCATATAATCGTTGAAGAGATGAAATAAATGAATAGAAAGCATTAGAATAATTTTTAACGTAAAAATTTCAATGTAAATAAAGCATATTGCCATTAATCACCGAACACTTTCAATTTTAGACATTTTATCTATTATTTAAAGATATACTTGTTGGATCCTCCTGGAACTTAAGGATTCTGAAGAATATGTTTGACTTCGCTTTTATCAAAAGCGATGTGATCACGAGGACAATAGAAAGGGTAATAAAATAATATAGTGAAACTAGAATGTAAATATTTTAAACTTTTGATGAAATATGAGCAGTTGAATCAGGCATCGTTTACCTGCGCATGCGCACATGACAATAAATGTTTTTCTTCTTTTTCATGATTTAACAGCCATCTCTACCGAGTAACTCAGTAAAAAAAGTAGTCAAATATCTTGAAAATGCATAAAGATATCGGTGATAAATTGAGAATATTTTTAGTTGTTCTCTAAAAACAGGTAAATGATAAGGGTTTTTCAAAAAATGTCGTTTTTAATTACTATTAATTTTATTAATGATGCTTTAGTTCTTATCAAAAAACCACCAGAACGAGCCTATTCCTATGGAAACAATATATAAAAATCTAATCATTTCTTCTTTATCTACTCGTTGACTTTCATTAAAAAACTCCATTGGTAAAAGTCAGTTAATAAAAAATGACATTTTGTGGAAAATCCCTTTTCATTCAGCAGCTTTTAGAGAGCAACTGAACATCAGGTAACACTATTGCCGATTTATTTCTGCATTTTCAAGATATTTAACAATCGTTTTTTAATGAATTGTTTCATAGAGTTGACTGTCAAATCAGGACACAAAAAAGGGTATTGTCATGTGCGCATGCGCATGTAAATAATTTCTCATACAACTTTTCATATTTAATCAAAAGTTTGAAATATTTACATTCTAATTACACTATATTTCTATAGCAATTCTTTAAACTTTCTAAAACTAGCGTTAAATTTGGTAAAAAACCCTTCATGGATTTTACAATATGTATCTATTCCTAAGCTATAACAATATATCATTTCATGCATTTTATTTCCCTTGGTGATTTGAAATATTGTTGCAGTTCTTTCATGTTTTGTTTGTCCCGTAATTGTCTATCTGATCCAACCGCCGTTAAAAAGTATGGAATCAAACATATTATTTTAAACACTGAAGCTCTAGAAAAATCTGGCAAATGCATCTTTACATATTCTATAGATTGTCCATAATTGAAAATGCCTGTTATTAAGGGCTATAAAGTGTGTAGCACATCTGTAGAAAGTATTTGTAATCCATAGGGTAAAAATATGATTGCTTATCTTTATTACTATTTAGTTTAATTAAGTGCAACTTTTATGAAAATGAAAAATAAAATATTATTTCCAATTGACTAATTTCTTTGTTTTGAAAAAATTTCTCTATTTCCTGACGTCTAATTTTGTCCATCAGTCATATTCAAATTTTATTAAAGATAATCATATAAGTTTTCGTTTAGGAATACACATATTAATTGCTAAAACGGATTAGCCAAAAAATCTTCAGCAATGTTCCTGTTATTTATGAAAAACAACTGTTGTAAATACTTGCTAAATCTGATGCTTATTATTTCCAAGGAACGTTCCTGGAATTTTTCTTAATTTGTAGGATGATGAATATCTTTATTTGTAAACGCATAAAAACGGAAAATATTCCCTGAAAATCTGCGTAACATTAGTTTTCTTTTTTTGTAGTTTTTTATAATAGTATAAAAGGAAGAAAGTTGGAAATAAAGGTTAAAGATTTTATGTTGCTTGTGAAGCACTGATTTAACCGCTAACGTGATTCTTTTTTTATACAATAAATTGGAAATATGCGATACAACCCACTTTTTTAAAAACTAATATATTCGTATTATTTGGTCTAAAAAATTGTGCCAGTAAACAGAATGAAATTGTAATAAAACAATTAGTGATATTATAAAGCTTTAAAAGTTTTGTTAATCAAATTCTGCTTACCTATGCGACATATGGACAAATCAGTTAATTGGTTAATGGATGTCATGAGATAAGAGTATTTAAATTTGAGTTGAAATTTCTACATTCGTTTAGAGTGTTAGAAGTGGCATATTGTAACTTAAGTATAGATGTCGGTGTTGAAAGGACAACGGTTATCTTGGATAAGATCACAGATTATAAATTTACGAATAGTATTCATTCTTCTTGAATTTTTAGTATTAAAGTTAATACGTATTAAACTAATGAGAACATGCTTTTCATATTTCTTGTTTGCATTTTAGTATTTTTAATTTTTTTCTTTTTTTTTATGGGATGTTTGAGGTCAATGTCTAATATATTATTCATCTCAGATATTCTTTTCAAAAAATAAAGAATGAAATGATTAACATGCAAAAAAAAAAAAAAAAATAGAAAACAACGGTGCTATTGGTTTAAGATTAGCTTACAAGTGCGTGTCAGCATACTTGTTTATTTCCAATTTAACTTCCATAAAGTGCGAGTTAATCAGGTTAAACCAATTTCCAAACGTAAAATATTTTAGATATATCATTAGCTACTTACTTTCCCGTTTCTACGAGGAACTTTTTTCATACCATTTCTTTAACAAACAATTTGGTTTCAAACATATTTAACCTGGTTTAAATTATCTCACATTTTCGGAATGTGTGTAATCAGAAGTGGGCAAGAATGTTACAAGTCAAATTCAGTATAATTTCTAATTTGGAAAGTAAAAATGTAATTCATAATACTAGTGTTTGAATACACGGTATTTGTGAGATTATTTCATGCAAATTATTACTTTATGCCTATTTAATTAAAAACTATTTATGCATAGTTTCCAACCCTTCCACCTTTTTGTACCACAAAAATTTAATAGAAATTGTTGCCTGATTTATTCGGCAAACTGTAGCGATTTAAACAAATAAAATTTATTGTAAAATTTTTATGGTACAAGATATTGGCAGCTATGCATATATCTCGGATTCATCTGGCAATAACGGTATAATCTGGGACAATTGTTGATAGATATTTTTGACGACACCGCAAGATTTACTTTTGATCCACATTTGGTATATATAAAGAAGGGATGGAAAAAAATATTTTTATAAATATATCCAAAAGAATAAAACAATTAAATTTTCCTAAAAGTCTCGTATTCCTACAATAATGAAATGTGTTATGTGTGATGTCCATGTTCCCATATCTATTTTAAATTTACATTGTTACTTTGTAATTATTTTTAAAAATATATATTAATTTAATTACTAAACATATATATTTTTTAAATGTTTATAGATTAATATTCGTTTCTTATATCTCAGAACTTAAACTTCTTTACTAACGTTGAATAAATGCATTGACAAACGTACAGGGTGTCTAGTAAATGACTGGCCCATTTTGAATGAAAAAAAAAAAAAAAAAAAAAAAAAAAAAAAAAAAAAAACGCTTTGAGATAAAAATGCGTGGTTTGCTGCAATGCTATTAGAAAATTCATAAATTTTTAGATATACACTTTCTTAAAATAGTTCGAAACTCAACCAACAGATTGCGCTGGCGGCGGCAATAGGCTATCGATTTTAAGACATAACTCTAATTTTCATACGCATGTGCTTTTCGGCTCATTTCGCAGAGTCGAATCTCAGTCGTCATGTTGAATCGACTCTTCACTCTCCTACAGAAATAGATTTTGTTGGATGGAAAGAGATTTAAAATAATATTTAAGATTTAAAAATGCCTATTATACTTAATAAAAACCAACAAATCATACTTTTTAATAAGCATTGACTTTTCACACATTTACCATAAGTAAATTATATTCAAAAAATGTTTTTGTAACTGGATAACTGATTCTCTTTTTACGTACAATAAATTGAAAATACGGGATAAACACGATTCTAATGTTAAAAAAATCTTAATATTTAATCTAAACATGAATTTGGATTTAAAAAAATTAATGATGTAAAAAAGCTTTTAGGGATGGATCAAGCAAACTCTTCTTGCATGTACGTCGTGTAATGAAATCAGAAGTTAAAACAGTGGTACACAAATAGTGGTGACAAGTTCCCTGTCTAACATAACAGCGGGGCAGTGACTTATAAATCGGCATATAAAAGTATATTAAACCTTATAATAAAGGTTCGTCTATATTTCGTCTATAACAAATCCTGTCTTAAACATAAAAAATTATTGATCATGAAAGTGAAAGTAACATACAAAACTACCTGCTAAGACAAAAACCTTTCTAAAACGAAATATTTTTCATTTTTCCACAAACCATATCCATCTCTGTGTTATATTCATATTTTGACATTTAACATATCTGAAAATTTTATTACGAAAGCCACAAGAGATTTTACGATGCTTTTTACACACAACCCTTCCATCTTCTTACCCTGACTGCAAACGCATCTGCGCAGAAATGGAAGGATCCTTAAAAAAAAAAAAAAAGCGACTTACCTGTTTTTATATCCTTTGAGTCATTCCTTTTCAAAATTGCATTACAAAAAGCATAATAGATCCTGTATCATCATAGAATCATCATAGTTCTGCTTATTTTAGTTCAAATTTTAAATATAAATACTACCAAATTACTGGAACATTAGTGTTTTTATATATAGCTTATAAAAAGTATTTATAATCATATTTTTTAATAATGTTCCTTATTACAAATCACATGCAAGAGAATTTTGAGAATTCTCCTTTTTTTTTCCTCATGAAAAACAGTTAAGGGAAGGGGGGGGGGAGGACGAAAAAATATATTTCAGGATCTATGATGCTCTTTGTAATGAATTTTTGAAAAGGGGTCACTAGCAGGATATAAAACAGGTACGATGTTTTTTTTATTTTTAAACATCCTTCCATTTTAGCGCAGACATGTTTTAACTTGGGGGTAGAGGGAAGGGAGAGATAAAAGTCACCTTAAAATCTCTCGTGGTTTTCGTAATAAAATTTTCAGATGTGTTAAATATCAAAATATGAATATAATGTAGGGATGATTTTAATTTTCGGAAAAATGAACAATGTTTCATTTTAGGCAGGTTTCCGTTTTAACAGCTGGTTATGTATGTTACTTTTTCCATCGAAATCAATATTGTTTTACGTTTAAAACATGATTTGTTAAAAAAGATATTCTTTCATTCTCAAGTTTATCATATTTTTATGTGCCGAATTATAAGTCACTACATCCGATTTTTTTAGACAGAGAGCTTGCCCCAACACTCTTTCCGTACCACTGTTTTAACCACTTAACTGATTTCATTGCACGACGTAGGCAAGAAGAGTTTGTTTGATCCATCACTTAAAGCTTTTTAAAACCTAAATATAATTTCATACTATTGAATGGAAGGAATATTTAGATTAAATATTAAGATTTTTTTAACTTAAAAAACCATATTTTGAATTTATTATATGTAAAAAGAGAATAAGTTAACCGGTTACAAAAACATTTTTTGAATACAATTTATTTATGGTATGTGTGTGAAAATTCAATGATTATTAAAAAGTATGTTTTTTGGTTTTTATTAAATGTAATAGACATTATTCAATCATAAATATTATTACAAACCTCTTTCCATCCAACAAATTCTATTTCTGCAAGTGAATGGAGAGTCAATTCAACATGTCGACAGAGATTCGACTCTGCGAAATGAGCCAAAAAGCTGATGCGTATGAAAACTAGAGTAATGTCTGAATTTCGACAGCCTCATGCCGCCGCCAGCGCCATGTTGACCGAAATTTGAGCTATTTTAATAATGTGCATGTCTAAAAATTTACTGATTTTCTGATAACAATGCAGCAAACCACACATTTTTATCTCAAACCATTTTTTTTTTTTTTTTGTGGTTGTCATTTACATTCAAAATGGGTCAGTCATTTACTGGACACCCTGTATATATGGATGTAAATATACTGTAGAATGATTTTTTTTTGAAAAAATTTTGATTAATATGATTGATAATTGGCACATTTTCTTGATAAATATATTAACTTGGTCGAATTGCATATAACATAGAAAGCAGTTGTTTAAATATTATTTAATACAGTTTCTTCGCATTACAATTTTAAGGAGCTAAAATTTAAAATAAGAATTAAATTATATAATTTACTGACATTTATACTAAATGGATAGAATTTTCTCTCTATGAAAATCTTTTGCTAGATAAATACTAATACACAAAACTTTATATTTTATATCGCTTCAAAATGGAAAGATACTCCTTACTGAAGTAAATCCTTCACTAATTATTGACATAGTGCAGCACACTCAACGTTTGCGGTTACAAACTATTAGCAGATCGTTAAAGGCCGAAATCTTAATCAGAAGTAAATCAAAATTGAAAAGCGTTTTAAGATGAACGAATAAGCAGTCATCGAGTGTGTAAATGTCTTTTGACAAGATAACTAAATTAAATAAAGATCTAAGTATGGATTTGTGAGTTCTAAAACTTAGAGAAATCTTAAATGTAATACATATAATTAAAAATTTAAAAAGCTATGATAAATGGTCTGGATATAGTAATGAAAATGTTTATCAGTATATGTACTTAAATTTTTCGGTAATTATTTTGTTATTTATTGAAAAGAAATATTTTTTTGAAAAATATTAATTTTTTGCATTCGAGAGGTGACTCTCACTCACCACAAGTGTTTTCAGGTGTCTCTCGTAAATCGGGAAGCGAAATGCTTCGAGCAGCATTAATATCTTACAGTTTGTTTTTCCATCTTTTATCACGGATTATTCGCCATTAGATAAAGTGTAGAAAATTATCGTAATTTCGGGTGTATAAGCCGCGGATCAAACAATTCTTTTTCGACCCAGAATTTTTTAAGACACAAATGTAACTTCTTAGATCGACGTAAATATTTGTTTTCAATCACTAAATAAGATTTCTGGGTCCAAAAAGAATTGTTTGATCCGCGGCTTATACACCCGAAATTACAGTAGTTTAAATACTGGTGTCTTGATCATTTGGAGCATCCATTTACGCGGGACACTTGTGGTCAGCAAGAATTACCTCTCAAGTGCAAAGGGTTAAAATTTTATTCGCGATGCCACATCTGGATAAAAGAAAAGTTAATAAAAAATTTATTTGCACATTTTATATCTTATTTCCTGCATTTTGTATTAAATGTGTCTATGTGTTTACATATTTTCAAAACCTTCTACATTTTCGAATTTTTTTTATTTACACGGGAATTGATAAAATATACTCAAACAAAATGAACAATACTAAAAGATATATAAAATATCTAGAAAACACTTTTTCCTTAAAACTTTGAGGTTCATCTCAGAGTCTAACTCGGGTTCGTCTTTATATAAAAATTTACTTTTGGCACCAGTTATAAAGGACAATAAAATTTGCCATTTTTATCTAGAACATTTTCGAAATTGTGCAATTGGATGTAACCTCTTTAAAAAACTGATTCCAGCTGAATAAAATTTGTGTAAGAATCACCAGGATCGGAAATAGCTAAAAGCAAAATCTCACACTTATGCTTTTTAAATGCACTTTAAAAACGTGTGCATTTCTTGAGTTTTAAAGCAATGTTATTTTAGCAATTTCCGGCAAAATTTTCAAAATCACCTCATGTGTCCATATTTTAAACTATTGAAACAAACAAACAAAATCAGTCTCGTATAATGTAAAGTTGTCATGTTAACGGTGATATGTCGTACTCTTGAAACAGACGCATGAATGTTTTCTAGGCACGAAGAAGAATAGCTTACCCCGTTCAGTACACATGGGATGTTTACCTCGCATATAAGCTCCGTATTATTTTATTTTTTTTTTTCTTGCAGAATTTATTAGTCGTTAACTTTGCCTTGCCAAATCGTAGAATTCTCGGAATATTTTAAGAAATATTTTAAGAAAATAAACCTAAAGGTTATATGCAGGCTTTATCGGATTAGAAACTTAAATGTCGTTATATAACACCGGTCCTAAAACGGTTAAAACCTCAATCATACACAATGTCTGATATTTGGAAATATCAGAAATAATTCTCATAAATAGCTTTTTAGGTAGATTTCCAAAGAAAAGCTACCTATTACATTTTCCTTTATTCTACATACATACAGGGGTCGCAGCGTCCCTAAAAATTTCACACTTTCCTACCACATTTTTAAAACGACAATATTTATGGTAGAATTTCATTGTAGATGTTAAAGGTATCTGACATAGAAAAGTGCGAAAGTTTTAGATGCGCTGCGATCCTGTACATATGAGATATGAATACACTATATAATCACAAGTGACTGGCCACTTCCAATTTTAGACATTTTCTTAAATATGTAGAAAAATACACGAGGAATTATCCTGAAACTCCAGGCGTGTAAACATAATAGTGCTCGTCATATATTACCGCGGAGATTTTTTTCCCGAAACTTGGAGGACCGTTAACAAATTGAAAAAAAAAGAAATATCTTTTAGATAACCCTGCCCAAACTAATGTAGCAATCTCTTTCTAACTGTAGATTATGATTAAGTGGCTTATTGTAATAACTGTGTTTCTTTTTATGAGGGTAGCATGTATACTCGTAAAAAAATAAGGATTTTTATAAAAATAGTCCACAATTTTACAAAGTTTTTTGCGTGTAATTTGTAGAATTTTTAATATAAAAAATTTTCTTTTCAAAAATTATGACAACATTGTATAAAAAACCTTGCAATCAGAATTTAAAAATATTAAAATCTGTATAAAAAAAATAAGCAGGTTTACTAAATAGCTTTACTAGTGGCGCAGATAGTGGGGGGAGGGGGGGGGTTCAAGCTCCATTTACCTTTATTTTTATACGTTTAACTTTGTAAAATTTACTTGTATGATTCTTTTGATTTAATAAAAGAAAACAAAACTATCAGAAAATTGAATTTTTACACATCAATATTATTTTTTAAAATATTGAATTGCCAAATGTTTCTTTTCCTTTTTTTTTAAATGCGTATTCCACACAAATACGGAAGGATTTTTAGATACCTCCCATATTACATTTAATATAATTTTTTACTAATATATATATATATAGTGTAAATCGATGTAACCTAAGAGATCTTCATATACTTTTAAACAAAAAGGCTAAATTTATTCGCAGATTTATCACATATATACCGTAATTTCGGGTGTATAAGCCGCGGATCAAACAATTCTTTTTGGACCCAGAAATCTTATTTAGTGATTGAAGACAAATATTTACGGCGATCTGACTAGTTACATTTGTTTCTTAAAAAATTCTGGGTCGAAAAAGAATTGTTTGATCTGCGGCTTATACACCCGAAATTACGGTAATAAAGAACAGGTACAAAAAGGTTTAAATCTCTATCTAAATACAAAATAAAAAAAAATACCTTGGCATTTTTAAGCATGAAAGTGAAGAAAATGTGAACATGGAGAAAAAGGATTCAAAGTTTTAATTTGTGTGCGTTATTGCTCTGGATGAATTAACATAATTCACAAAATTTCGTTACATGATTACCTTACACTGTTAAAAATCTGCAGCATTTCATCCAGTCATTTGACCGTTTTCTACAAAAAAAGTAAAATAACCGTCTTTTTTACGTTATTCTGAACATATTATTACCAATTTTTTGGTCAGAATAGAGTTAAATTACGGTTATGTTACTGGTTTTTCAGAAAACGGTGAAATGACTGTACAAAATGCTGCAAGATTTTTAACAGTGTATGAATAAAAATGAAATGCCAGAATTAATTCTCAGTTAAAATATAAAAATTTTTAATGCAAAGAAAATATTTTGTCAAGGTTTTTTATAAGACTTTTTATATTTTTTTTATTTTGCCAGAACTAAATAAATATACCGAGACTAGGTTTCTCTTTTGAAATGATAACTAGACTTCACAATTTTTCTCTGTATGCCGTGGCTTTTCCCAAAGGAAAAACAGCAGGACGTGGATGTTGTAGAAAATATTATCCGTGCTTCCTGTCCTTTCGAAATCTTCAGAAGTGCTATAAATATGCTGATTGTGACCTCAAGGAATATGATAAACTGGATTTTTAGGTGTTAAATATGAAGTAGATATTACCTTTCTTTTTAAATGCGCAAAATCTGCATGAATTAAGCTCTTTTATTTCTGTTAAATTCACAGAAAATAAAAGAATTCTTACATTATAATGTTTTATTTTTAGTTTTTGAAACTAAATTGAGATGTTCTTTCTTTTGATTTTTTTTTACTCTTATTGAAACAAAAATATGGAAATAAAACTTGGAGATAAAAAGATCAAATGGTTCAAAAAATTTATGTTATATAAAGAGGCTTGGTTTCTAAGAAGACTTATATTGACAGATTATAACGGATTTGAAAGATGGTATCATCTCCAAGTTAGATAAAGCTTAGTTCGTTCATGTTTAAATGCAACTGGATTTTAAACAATCTTTAAAAACTAAACGCTTTTAACTATGTAGTTTAAGTTATTTCTATTTCTTTCTTTATTATATTTTTTTCAGACATTCTATGTTTCAGAAAAATGTTTTATAGATAAATTGTGGAATCGTTACACAATCGTTATACAATCTAGTTTTGCTACTAAGGAGATTTCACAAACTGTATCTTTGTAGGATTTCTGAATATCCGAGTTATTTTAGGCATGCTTCAGTTACTTTCTTCCTAAAGTAAACTGTGTTTCGAAACAGTCTTTGGAAATAAATGGTTTTAACTGCATGTAACAAAATCTTCAGTTATTATTGTTGAAAATTGTTTTTATATGAAGTATGAAATAAAATCTCACGAGCGTTGTTTTTCATACTAATAAAGTGAATTAATAAGTTAAAAATTTATTATTGCGATCACGAGACTCAAGATTTCCATACTTGATCTATCCATCAAATTATCTAACGATAAAGATCTGACCATTAAGGTAAGCTGGGTTTACTGGACCCACGAGGAAACTGGGCCCTAGACTATATATAAAAAACTATAGATGACTTTTAAGATTTAGGTAAAGATTTAGGTGAATATTTCACCATCATCAATACTTCATTAAAAAAGCGTGTGTTAAATCAATCATAGCTCTCTATTTTAAGTGTAAGGTACCCCAAAATTATAGTGTCTATTTTTACAAACAAAATCAATTTGGTTGAACTCCTTCGACTTTAAACTTCGATACTATCGATTGCGGTTGTTTTGTGAAAAAATTAACGTAAGCCTTATCCCATAAATTTAGATGATTTTTTAAATAATTTTAATAATTCAAAATATTTTCCTCATCGAAAAAATACTTGGAAAATGTTTGCTTATGTTCATTGTATCTCACTGAAAAAGAGATATTTTAACTGGATGATGAGTAATGTTATTTAGCATCAGTGTAAACAAATTTCGACTTCTTCTATAATTATTCAGTAAAGTACATCAAGTAAACCTTTTCTCAGGTTGTCTCTATCTAAGGAACACAAATATGGCGTCAGAAGTGGATCGAGGTAGATTCAAATACTTTGCATGAACTTTTCCAGATGCTTTGTCCGTTTCCTTCTTCATTTCATAGGTAAGTAATTATATTTCTGCAATGTTGAATTCACATTACAATTTCCTAAAATTTCCATTTGGAAATAAGGAAATTCAGTTTTATAACAATTCAAATTTTATTGAAAATTTCTTCAGAAATTCGTCTGTATTAAAATTAAAAGGAATAAACAATCCTTTCTTTAAGGGGGCTCACTACCTTTGAAACAACCTCTTCAATTTTTAATAATATGTGGTGGAACAATACTTAACAATAAAAACTAAAAAATAAAACAAAAATCTTGTAGAATAGCCTATTTTCCAAAAATTTAATTAAAAAAATTAACCTTCTAAAAATCCCTACTATTTTTTTTATAAATATGAATATTTTTGCTTCATTGTTTTCGATATTCATTAGAATACACTGCATAAAAATTTGCATGGATTTTTAAATTCATATGATTTTACATTAAATATGATTTTTTTCTCTCGTGTATATGAAAAAATTAAGGAAAATCATCAAACTCTCAATTTAAATATTTAAAAACAATTAGCCATAAACTTGAATGTTAAATCCATGCACAAAAATATAAAATACACCATAGAGAAAAGTAAAAAAAATGTCCAAACCTTTACCTAAATTTGTAAAAAAGCCATAGTATTTACCGAACAAGCAAGCTGTAAAATTGTAAACAGGGAAAAGTGAGGTGTCAAATTATTCACATTTAAACAATGTTGCATTTAATATTAAAAAAAGAAAATCTATATTTTGACCAATTTCAAAGTTGGTGTAGACTAAGATATGAAGATGAAGGCTTTAATAAATAGAAATATTGATTAAATGTATGTATAATCTCTTCAAATTTTCTTTCAAAATATATAGAATCATTTTAAAAATTTATAAAAAGCTTGTTTATTTTAATTTTGAAACGACGTTTATACCTGAACTATATGTATAAAAAAGTTGTATCTGAATTTTAAAAAAAAAGTTTTAATCCAGGATGCTCAGTTTACCATACAAATATGTCCTCAAAATGTGTAAGCTTGGTATGTTATTTTAGACATAGTATCCATCAGTATTAAAAACTTTTATTTTAATAAGAAGCGAAATAAAATTCTGGAAAACGTTATTAATGATACTATAATGTTATTAAATTTATAATATGTTGCATTGTACTTCAAAAATAATTTCTTTGCGTATATATACATATTTCAAATAAGAATGCATGGCAAAAAAATAATAAAAAGTAAATGAGTAGCAGCGGCTTGGAACATCTGCAACGAAAATATTTTAATAGAAACTACAAAAAAGCAGCAGAGTTCATATAACAAACGTTAAATGAGAAAATTAAACTCTGTTACACAAAACTATATGCACCCAGAAAGCATTGAGTCAAAACCGTGAAGCTTGGAGTTCTAAAAGTTTTGATGTGTTATAGCAATTATTAACATTTCAGCACCAATGACCAATGAGGGCCTGTGCAGTGTGCATTTAAATTGCTCAGCAGGCAGTATTTAAAAAAGTCGGTACTAGAATTCACGGGAACTTAGAACTGGGGTACTATTGTTGATACATGGGATTTGAAAGCACTATATCTTTAACACGTACTCAATGGCACTGCAAAAAGTGGTCTGACTATGAAAGGGGTCGAAACAAAGGCCCCAAAAAAGCAAATTGGGCCCGCAGACGTATCAACCACTTTTTAGTCGAAGAGATATTGTAGTTCCACGATTTTGGCATGAGTGGATGAGAGAAGGTACGGTTAGCTGTTGCAGGGGCATGTACACCTCCAAATCAGAAAAGAATGTGAGTATCGAGCAATGAGAAGTTGATTCACATCTACACCAACAATTTCACTATAATCTATTCGACACCATTTGCCAGTTTTTAAGTATGCAGTTTATATGGTATCAAAGCATACCTCACCTAGATGACAGGCTGACTGGGATCAGCTCTCGACGTCATTTAGGCAGTTGCTTCTAAAGCTTCAACATAGGCGGTGTCGTCTGGATTGGTGTAGAAGAGGAATAAACGGAGCAGTGTGTGATTGGTGAAGTGCAAGATTCAGCGACGAATCCTGTTTTTCTCGCAGTATTTTTACTAGTATACGGGTCTAAACGCAGAGCGAACAGCGTTCCGATTCATTATTGAGCATTTGTTATTGAGCAACACATTGCCATACTATCTGGAGTGACATTCCATATAGCGAAATGCTGCGACAACAGGTTTTTTTACACGTGCTGAAAGATATTCAAATGTCTCGCAGGTACGTAAATGACATTATGCAGTCGGTGCTATCAAGTCGCCTATGTGCCAGGTTTTGAAAAATAATATTTGGCCACTGTGTACGAATCTCTCAAATATGATTACAAGATTATCAGCTCAATGAAGCTTATCGGTAACTTAACAGACTCGATGCCTCACCGAGTATCGCCTTTTATAGCTGGCAAATGTTGCTTTATTACCTACTGAAATTAACATTCTTTTTGATGCTACGAGTCAATAACAAGTCTTTTGTTCGGAATTTATAATCATTTGTTCATTTAACCAAACGCTATCCACATACCAATTTTCATAGTCATGATCTAATTTTCTTCTGGGTGAATATAGTTTATCTTTTCCAATGGAGTGTACTAAATTTAATGGGTTCCATTTTAAAAATAAAAAGTATTATATTTAAAAGTTGCATAAAATACATAAATAGGTTTTTTATATAAAATATATTTTTTTATGGTTTTAACAAAAATTTTATCTTTGAAATAATATTTAAATAATTGAAGTCAGAGTAATTACAAATAGACTTACTTCTCAGACACTTACGTCTGAAAGATACAGCTTCATGTTTCTAAACATGTTATGCATAGTTATAACATGGCGTTAGACTTTTTTCCTAGAAGGTGCTTTCTGCAATACAATTTAAACAGTGCTGCCTCGTTGGCGCCTTTAAAAGTATTTATTGTAGATAATGTCACTGTAGCAACCGAGGAACAAAAGTGAAGGACAAAAGTTAAAGGAGACCAGGGGTCCCAAACCGTTTCCAGAGGAGATAGCGGAATTAAAGTTTAGGGACCAAAATTTCGAATGATTATAAAAAACGGAAAAATCGGTCGATTGATTTGCGGTTTTCACTAAAATTATTCTTTATGTCGGTATTTTCTTGAAATTAAATTATAAAGATAAATTTTAAAAAATGCCGATAGAGGGCGCTTTAGACTTTGGAGCAACGAACAACTATTTTTTGCCGGTATTTTTTACATTTCATTAAATGTTTTCGTAAGCTTAGACTCAAACTTAAATTTTGAGCTCAAAATCTGAATAGTGGGGAATGCTTAAGTAGCACAAACTGAGCTGTATTCAGAGGGTTCAAATTTCAAATGATTATAAAAAACGAAAAAATTGGTCCATTGATTTGCGGATTTCACTAAAACTATTCTTTATGTAGGCATTTTCGTGAAAATAAATTATAAAGATAAATTTCAAAAAATGCCGATAGAGGGCACTTTAGACTTTGGAGTAACGAACAACTCTTTTTTGGCGTTATTTTTTGCGTCTTATTAAATGCTTTCGTAAGCTTTGAATTAAACTTAAATTTTGAGCTCAAAATATGAATAGTTGGGAGTGGTTAAGTAGACAAACTGAACTGTGTTCAGAGGGTTCAAATTTCAAATGATTATAAAACATACAAAAATTGGTCGATTCGTTTGCGGTTTTCGCTAAAACTAATTTTTAAATCAGCATTTTCTTGAAAATGAATTTAAAAGATAAATTTCACAAAATGCCGACAGAGGGCGCCTTAGGCTTTAGAGTAGCGTACAACTATTTTTAACCGTTATTTTTTTTAATCTCATAAAATGCTTTCTAATGCATAGACTTAAAATTTGGCTCAAATTCTGAATCGTTGGGATTGTTTAAGTAGCGAAAAATTGAATTGTGTTCGAGTAGGGGGAGGGTTAAATGTAAACTCCTGATAACACTTCAGTTTGCGCTTCTTAACCCCTCCCAACGATTCAGAATTTGAGCCCAAATTTTAAGTCTATGCATTTGAAAGCATTTAATGAGATTAAAAAAATAACGGTTAAAAATAGTTGTACGCTACTCCGAAGCCTAAGACGCCCTCTATCGGCATTTTGTGAAATTTATCTTTAAAATTTATTTTCAAGAAAATGCTGATTTAAAAATTAGTTTTAGCGAAAACCGCAAACGAATCGACCAATTTTTGTGTTTTTTATAAACATTTGAAATTTGAACCCTCTGAACACAGTTCAGTTTGTCTGCTTAACCACTCCCAACTATTCAGATTTTGAGCTCAAAATTTAAGTTTGTCTAATCTTACGAAAGCATTTAATAAGATGCAAAAAATAACGCCAAAAAAGAGTTGTTCGTTACTCCAAAGTCTAAAGCGCCCTCTATCGGCATTTTTTGAAATTTATCTTTATAATTTATTTTCACGAAAATACCTACATAAAGAATAGTTTTAGTGAAAACCGCAAATCAATCGACCAATTTTTCCGTTGTTTATGTTTATTTGAAATTTTGGTCCCTAAACATTAATGGCGGCTATCTCCTTTGGAAAACGTTTGGGACCCCTGGTCTCCTATTTAATATTGTTTGTCTTGATGTGTACTATCACCCCTCTTTTATTGTAAAAAAAATTTGGAATCACCCTGTATATATATATACATTTGAATTAATAACAACAAACTTAATGAGCTATCAACTCTGTACATTAAGCAGAAACCATTAAACATCTTTTCATTATTATTATTAGTTAGAAATATAGTCTATTTAAATTTGTGCTTATACGTACTTTTCGAACAACTCAAACATTTAGGTGCTAAAATGAAGACAATAGAATAAATTAAAAAATAACAATATATTGGGAGGGGTTTTTTTCAAAACTGTATAATGATTATTTTTTCCCTTATAAACGACAGGATGAAACATGCAACATACAACATATTGTGTATTTTTTTTAGCAATATTTTCATTAATCTATACTAATATTATAAAGAAATAAATATTGTGTCTGTGTTCGTTTACTTTTAGGGGTAATTTCTGGAACTATCGAAACGATTTCAAAAATAATGGTAGCAGAATTATAGCGATAATCCCTGTTCCAGCATAGGTTCTATTTTGTGTCATTGCGACTACCCCAAATGTGGTTTCTAAAAGTGCAATTTTTGTACTTCTGGAAGGCCTAGAAATATGAAATGCTGTACGGTAGATACTTATATAAACTATCTCTAAGAAAATTTCCTAGTAAAATTTGAAATTTAAAATGAGTTAAAATGCATGAAAAACCTTCAAAAAACTTTCTAAATTACAATTTCTATGTAATCTCAATAAATAATAAACCGATTTCAAAAGTAATGGTTGCAAATCGATAGTGATAGTTTCTCCTCTTGCACAGGCTATATTAATGTCGGTCCATTAGCAGTTTGCAGTAGCAAAAAAGATTCTAAATTGCATATTTTTCTGAAATTGTTGGGTCTGACAGCTTGAAATGTGGCATGGCAGTCACATATAAAATTGGAATCCCCAATTAGAACAAAAGGTGGCGAAAATACGTGAAGAGCACTCTAAAAACAATCTAAGTTATGAAATCTAGGCAACTGTTTTATGACTAAAACTTGAAATTTGGTGTGGTAGATATTTATAAGAAATAAATGCCTTCTAAATTGTGTTTCCAAAAATTTTCACATTTAAAAGTGTGAAATGAGCGATAAACTTTCTAAAAATTTTCTAATTTAGGATTTCTGTGAAGCGATCATTTTCTTCTCAGAAAATGACACACCTACTTTAGAACTAATGGTCAAAATTGATTGTGGCACTCTTTGATACAGCATAGGCTACATTTCATATTGGTGCTACGGTTATTACTTATAACGTAGAAATGCTGTCTAAGAGAAGCCGGAAAAAATTGAAATTTAAAGGGGTGAAAATGCACGAAAAGCAATCTTAACACTAGAAAGACGGGTAGTTTTACATAAGTTTTGTAAAAAGTAAATAACACCAGAATTTTTATTTAAAACTGTTTAAGTTAATTAATAAACCATTTTCGTGTTTGTTTCTTTTAAACAAATTTTAGAAAGAAATTTATGGTTCGAATCGAAATATATTCACTTAGTAGGGGCCAAATAGGACCCTCGCCGTCATTCTAGTGTTAAAACGTTGCAAATTGTGATTTATAGGCAATTTTTAAAGATAAAAACTTGAAATTACTTATTTTATATAAATTATATGTAAAAACAGTAGCTAACGATTTTGAAATTAAAATAGGTGAAATGGGAAAAAAGCGTTAAAAAAACTTTGAAAATTACAACTTCTAGGGAATCTTAGAAAATATCCAACCGTTTTCAAAAATAATGGTGGTAAATTTACGGTGACAGTCTTTGCTCCAACTTAGGGTATATTGTATCTCAGTGCCACTTACCAAAAGATAGCAGAGGATCTGGGAGCGAAAAAAATTCTAAAATAATCATTTTTTGTGAAATTTAAGGAACTAGTAAGAAGAAATTTTTAATAGTACGCTGTTAAAATATTTCAATAAAAACCCAGAAAAAAACATAGACTCTCTATAAATTTACACTTGTTTTCAGTTGAAGGCATATGATTGAATTTCTGAGTCAACATTTTACAGACATTTCCATTATTTTATATATAATTCTCTGGAGGGATTTTCCAGTCTTTATTTTAAAATATTTTTATCTTTATTAAAATTTGTAAATTAAAATACACAATTTAAAATATTTTTTAAATTTTATTAAACATATTAAAGAAGATAATTTAGTTTAAAAACTATTTAGAATAATTTAAAAAGGAAGAAATCATCTTCTAAGTGTTTGTAGGGAATTTTATCGGCAATCAATTTGCAGTTCAATCATCATTTCACCCGCTGAATCATAAAAGACATGCTTTGTTCTCAATAGGAACATCTTGTATAGCTCAGACAGCATGGGGTTCTCCTATTGTCAAGAAGTCTCTGAACCCTAGGACCCTATTGTCAAACCCTAGGACAGCTAGGAACAAGTTGTGGGGAAATTAAATAATATAGCTATTCTCATTTATTCGGAAATGTCAAAATCATCGAGTTCACTGAAGATTGAGTAATTTTGTAAGCTAAATTAAATTATTATCATTTAAAAAAATTTAAAGACTCTTGTGTATTTTTAACGATGAAAATTTACAAAGTCTATTATAAATTAACCGAATGACTTCACTGTTATTTAACAGAATATCGGCTTTTCTAATTTCTGTAATTTTGCATGAGACTTAAGGTAATGGAACATCCGAGGATACTCTCTAATTTCACAGAAAAAAATTGTAACATTGTATTTATTTATATGTGAATGATTTCTAAGACCTTAAACAACATACAAAAAAATAGAATGAGCAAAAAGCTTGTATAAATTTCTACTTTTATGGAAATTTTATAATGGAAACTAGAAAACTTGTATGGTAATTACTTAAAAAATGTAAATGTTCTCTAAGAACAGTTTTTAAAAAATCGAATTTGAAAGTGAGAAATAAGAGAAAAGCATTTTAAATATATTCTAAATCACGATTTCTATAACATTGTTAAAAATAGAAATTTAAAATGTGGTGCAATAGATGCTTATAATATGTAAATGCTCTCTAAAAATCTCTTTAAGCTTCAAAATTTAAAAAGGCATAATGAGGGGAAAGACTTTTAAAAACATTCTAAATCCAAATTATGTTTTCCATGGAGTATTAGGAAATTCCAAACCGAATTAATATCAATGTTGGAAAATTGATGATGACAGTCCCTGCTCCAACATAGGCATTTATTCGTGTCATTACTACGAGAGAGATGTTAAACCATTGGTGATTAATTTAAAGTTATAACTGAGTGCTAAAAACGGTTTCTAGAAATTCAGAACTTCAAATAAATTAAGAAATCGACATAAAAAACTTCAAAGTAATTTTTAAATTATCATTTATTAAAAATTAGTTTTAGCTCTTATTAAGTTGAATCTCATTTTCCCCTATGCAATGTAATACAGTAATTTAGTCAAACTGTAGCTTAATTAATAATTTTTGATTTATTTTTAAAATTATAAGTTCTTCCAATGAAAATTAGACATATAAATACCTCCTCATATTTCAACTATTACGCGAATAAAATAATGGGTTTTGCTAGTACGTTTATAATCATTCCTGATTTATAAGTATCGCATATCTGGATAACAATACTCCTTTATAATTCATGCAAATATTCTTGTATATTTGTGTTGAGTAAAATCTTTTGTTAATATCATAATTTTTCCTTGAAAATATGCTAGCATAAGGGATGTCCATATGTATTTGTATCTTTTTTCTTCCTATTTTTTTTTTTTTCATGCGCAGTTGATTACTCTATAACTACATCTCATTAATAATTTGTATATTTTTATCACTTAAATGTAGTAAAACTCTGTCGTTCAAAATCATATCCATACCTGAAACTTTTTTACAGACAAATCTACGCAAAGAATTTCTGAGACTTTTATGTATCTGACACAAAAATAGCAAATACATATCAGCATTATTGACATCTATCAAAATTTGAAATATTTCTCATCATTTAAAAAACGTATGTTTAGGACTTATAAGAAAAGGTATTTATTTTATATGAAGTACATAAACGATTGCCACAAAAAGGAAGAATGTGTCTAAAGATAGAATTCCTTAGAAATTTATATTAAGAAATATTTTTTTTAATTTTCACGTCAACACGTAAAATTTTAAAATTAAGGCTTTAAAATAAATTTAAAAACATTTATAATGTAAACCGATCCAAGAAAGCATGATAGTGTTTAAATATAAGAAAAAAATAAAATAAAGTGTCATAAATAAACTTTTCCATTTGTCTAAACATTTGTTTTATCAAAATAATTCAATTAAAAATTTTTTAAACTATCATATACTTAATGAGATTCCTTAAATAAATCAGAAGTTATTGAATATCTGAATAACATTTAAAGTTGTTAAACACATTTTTTCATTTTTCTTTATAAATAAAATTAAAAAATAACGTAAAACAAAAAAGAGCTGTATTTTGATATTTAAACGACACAATTATATTTTCTATATGAAATGTTATTATAGGAAAGCAAACTGTATAACCAATTTTATTTCACTGAAAAAAAACGTAATAATTTAATTGTATAAATATTTAACCATTAATATACAATGACCATTTAATTGGTTAATAACCTATAATTACTTAATAACTCATAATGCAATAACCATTTAATCGTATAAATATTTTACATTTAACGTTATTTATGTGTAATTTCTTTTGTAATACAATATATTGATTGCTAATTACATTGAAATTTAACTTGATAGAATTCATTAAGTATTCTTATTTAATTCAATTATCGAACATAATATATAACGAAAATGTAAATATTTTTCATTCAAGCATAATAGCCTATATATGGGCATAGTAAAATAATTTCCCTGGGGGATTTCTGTATTGTTTTAGTTATAAAACAAAGGAAATAAAGTGTAAACATGCCAGAACAATTATATTACACATTAATTACAGCAGACTATTAAGCATGTTTCTGTGTGGCATGTTTTTTCTTATTGGCGAAATGCAAATTTTCATGTATTAAATTTAATGTATATATCGTGTACTAAAATGACCTGGCAATTTTTAAAATGGAATAACAGACAAATTGGTCACAACTATTAAAGCTATACTTGAAGGAGATTAATATGTTAAGTATTTTTTTTTTAATTTAGGAGAATATGTCATCAAAAAAAGCTTCTGAAATGTCCCAAACTGTGAGGACACTGAAACTGTTTTTGATTTAAAAACGCAAACCTTCTTAATTACGTTATAGTAGCTAGACATAGTGTAGGCTAAAGTACGAGAGAACTTTTATCCATCTTTATAGGTTCATTTAATAAATTGTTTGTTTTTTAGATATAGTAATATTAAAAATCGTTATCAATATGTATCAATGATATGATGCTATTGGTATCATTAGTATCATTGGTAACATTTATTATTAAACTAAGAAAACATACTAAAGTAGTCGGATGTGGCAATCCCAAAATTTTCGTCTTCTCATACTTGTTAATACTTCAAAAAAATTTTATAACAGTGCCAAATTTAAATGACATTCTATGTCCATCGTGAAAATTCCGAAATTACATGCATTACTTCTTCAAATGGGATTATTGCGATAGCAATAAAAATGCAGAATATAAACAACCTGTTGTGCGATTTACATCAAAACATACTCAGCAACACTATTTATCAAGGTATTCCTGAATCTTAATTTTGATGAAAATTCGTGCATTAATTCTTGAGATAGAGCTAATGCGGGAATCTTGAAAAACTCAGCATAGCAGCCCCACCTGTTGACTGATTTAAACAAAACCTAATCAGCATAGATATATGTCAGAGACTACCAGAATATAATGTTTTATTAAATTCCGTGCATTAGTTCTTTAGATAGAGAGCCCAAAAAATAAATGTCGCATACATACAATCAGACAGTCAGAATCAGAGACTCACAGACAGACATTTTGTAAAAACATGTTTTTTGGAACCTCTGACCTCTAAAACGTGTAAATCCGTGAAAAACCAGAATCCAGAAATATTCATGAATCTAATACTTTCTTCATGTAATGATAGAAAAAGTAAAAAACGACTTCTCCATTAAATCGTTTACTTAAGAACCTTATTTTTCTGAATAATGTTATGATAGTTAATTTTAGAAAATCCTGTAGATAATATATTATACATTTTTATTAAAAAAATATTCGAATATCATACTTGTATAATTTAATTTAATATATATATGTGTATGCGTGTGTGTGTGTGTGTGTGTGTTTATATATATATATATAAAACTATTAATTGTAAAACGGTATATATCAACAAAATTGAAAAAAATTAACTGGAAGGAATTTTTGGAATTTGCAGAACTATAGTAGACTCATTAGACCTCAAATACTATAGAGCTACAAATAAAGTGATATATATATATAATATTGCGTTGATAATTTAAAAATAACGCCTGAAAGATTTTCTAAGTAGCGGAAATGATAAATTCAAATTTAAGTGCCTGACGCTCCTGAAACCAAACTGAATACTTTCATAATGACTAAATCAGTGAGTAAGGAAGTAATGGAGAATCATTTGGCATTGATTTTTTTCTTTTAACAGATTTCTTTTTTCCCGTCTGGAATTTTTTTTTCAGAGATTTATTTCAATATCCGGAAGTAAAAGCGTTTACTTTTAATAAGCCTTTCAAAACAAGGTTTAAACATTCATAACTTAATATATTTCTAGAAGTTTGAATCCTAGGAAATATTTACGTTTGAAATAGCATTTAAATTTTCAGTTTAATAAAATTCATAAAATAAGTATTACTTCAAGTTATTATTCTTTACTTAATTTTGTAATATATTAAATGAAAGAAATTTAGTATATGCCTGTAAAAATTTAGGTTGGAGCAAATTGGAATAAAAGGTATCTTTTAAGGTACCTAAAAATCATTTTATTATAATATTCTTTTAGCATTAAAAAATATTGTATCTGTAAACTGATTATTTTTAAGTGACTTCTTTTGTAATGATAGCATCAAAATTCTATTGTACAAATTGCATACATATACTACTAGGGGTGTTCAAATCAACAGGTACGAACTGTCTTAACAACTAAAACCATTTAAAATTTGAATATGCCGTTTTCGGGTAACGTAGTGAGCCCACGAATGCGCACAACCACACCGGACTTCTCCAATCTGGGGGATCCCCGATGAAGTCTAGCTACGTTATCCCAAAGTGGCTTTTGGTTGTTACAGCGTTTCGTACCTTTTTATTTGAATAAGTCTCATGTATATATGGCTATTTCCATGAGTACTTGTAGTGTAAGTCACAGGCTACGACTTTTGGCTACCAGTATTGTAGAACAAAAAAAAATGTGATTAGTTTTATTGGCACATTCTCATTAATTGAATAAGGCCAAGCAGACTTTTCGAAAATAACGGTGGCTAACAAGCACAGCAATTAATAAGTTATGTGACTTACACTACAGAACCCATGGAATTAGCCATATATATATATTCAGAGTGTCCCTAAACAAATGGTATATACGCTAGGGGGTAATAGAACACATCGAGACGAGTAATAGTAAATAGGAAACCAAGGGTCCCAAACGTTTTCCAAAGGAGATAGCCGCCATTAAAGTTTGGGATCCAAAATTTCAAATACACATAAAAAACGGAAAAATTGGTCGATTGATTTGCGGTTTTCACTAAAATTATTCTTTATGTTGGTATTTTCTTGAAAATAAATTATAAAGATAAATTTCGAAAAATACCGATAGAGGGCGCTTTAGACTTTGAAGTAATGAAAAAGTATTTTTTGCCGTGATTTTTTGCATCTCATTAAGTGGTTTCGTAAGCTTAGACTTAAACTTAAATTTTGAGCTCAAAATCTGAATAGTTGAAAGCGGTTAAGTAGCACAAACTTAACTGTGTTCAGAGGGTTTAAATTTCAAATGACTATAAAAAACGGAAAAATTGGTCGATTGATTTGCGGTTTTCACTAAAACTATTCTTTATGTCGGTATTTATTGAAAATGAATTATAAAGATAAATTTCAAAAAATGCCGATAGAGGGCGCTTTAGACTTTGGATTAACGAAATAATCCATCCTAGTACTATTTTTTGCCGTTATTTTTTGCATCTCATTAAGTGGTTCCGTAGGCTTAGATTTAAACTTAAATTTTGAGCTCAAAATCTGAATAGTTTGGAGTGGTTAAGTAGCACAAACTGAACTATGTTCAGAGGGTTCATATTTCAAAGGAAACGGAAAACTATAAAAAAAAAACGGAAAAATTAGTCGATTCGTTTGCGGTATTCGCTAAAACTACTCTTTAAATCAGTGTTTTCTTGAAAATAAATTTTAAAGATAAATTTCACAAAATGCCGATAAAGGGCGCCTTCGACATTGGAGTAGCGTACAACTATTTTTAACCGTTATTTTTTCAAATCTCATTAAATGCTTTCAAATCCTTATATTTAAATTTTGATATCAAATTCTGAGTCGTTGCGAGTGTTTAAGTAGCGCAAAAGTGAACTGTGTTCGAGGGGGGGGGGGTTAAATTTCAACTCCTGAACACACTTCAGTTTGCGCTTCTTAACTCCTCCCAACGATTCAGAATTTGAGTTCAAAATTTAAGTTTAAATCTAAGATTTCGAAAACATTTAACAAGTTTTGGAAAGCATTTAATTAGATACAAAAAATAACGGTTAAAATTTGTTGTTGGTTACTCTGAAGTTTAAGGCGCCCTCTAACGGAATTTTTTGAAATTTATCTTTAAAATTCATTTTCAAGAAGATACTGACTTAAAGAATAGTTTTATTTTAAACCGCAAACGAATCGACCAATTTTTCCGTTTTTTTATTATCATTTGAAATTTGAACCCTCTGAACACAGTTCAGTTTGTGCTACTTAACCACTCCCAACTATACAGATTTTGAGCTCAAAATTTAAGTTTAAGTCTAAGTTTACGAAAACATTTAATCAGATGCAAAAAATAAGGTAAAAAGTAGTTGTTCGTTACTCCAAAGTTTAAAGCGCCCTCTATCGGCATTTTTTGAAATTTATCTTTATAATTCATTTTCAATAAAATACCGACATAAAGAATAGTTTTAGTGAAAACGGCAAATCAATCGACCAATTTTTCCGTTTTTTATAATCATTTGAAATTTAAACCCTCTGAACACAGTTAAGTTTGTGCTTCTTAACCGCTTCCAACTATTCAGATTTTGAGCTCAAAATTTAAGTTTAAGTCTAAGCTTACGAAACCATTTAATGAGATGCAAAAAATCAGGGCAAAAAATAGATTTTCATTACTTCAAAGTCTAAAGCGCCCTCTATCGGCATTTTTCGAAATTTATCTTTATAATTTATTTTCAAGAAAATACCAACATAAAGAATAATTTTAGTGAAAACTGCAAATCAATCGACCAATTTTTCCGTTTTTTATGTGTATTTGAAATTTTGGACCCCAAACTTTAATGGCGGCTATCTCCTTTGGAAAACGTTTGGGACCCTTGGTTTCCTATTTACTATTACTCGTCTTCATGTGTTCTATCATCCCCTAGCGTATATACCATTTGTTTAGGGACACCCTGTATATAGATATAGATATAGAGACATATATATATATATATATATATATATAGAGAGAGAGAGAGAGAGAGAGAGAGATAACTATGTAAGAGGCAATTAAATTAAAATGGCAATTATGTTCTTAGAAATATTGTAAGTATGAAAGCTTAGTGTGCGGATAGATGTATATATTGGGAGGCTTACATTTTCACTATTTTTATACATTAAGAATGGTTAAACCTGAAACTAAACTATTGAGAATTTTGACGTAAATTAGTAGGGCACAGTTTCGAAGAAAGTTGTATCGAAAAATTCAATGAAAATTTATCTCACCTATATTATGCATAGTTAATTATAGATTATTAATTTTTTAATTGACCTTTACTTTTAATAATTTTTAATCTTACTTTTTTATTTTAGTTCATAACTATACTTAATTATTTTCATATTTTACTGTACTGCAACCATTAATTATAATTTTGACTGCAAACTTACATTCAAATTACTATTTACAAAACGTAAACAAAGTAATAAACAGAGATCAGTAAAATTCTGAAATGTGCATAACCTCTGGTCCCTGCGTGGATTTCAGGGAGTCTACTGTATTTTAATTTTGAAATAACTTTAAAATTTAATTTGCTGATTATTAATGCTTTTATTTTAGCAAAAATGTTTGATGAATGATGATTTGTTCTTACCCCCTTGCACCCTCTTGTCACAAAACTGTCACAATTCTACGAATTCCGCTTCACTCCCCCCTAGCGTGACATCATTTGTGGATGGCCCCTAAGAGAATAATGTTAGGGAACTTCATCCATACATATAGTGAAATATCTAATAAACAAATTAAAAGACACACAACTCAATAAAAGCTGATTTTCAGCATTGTCATACATATTTCGGAATGTGAGAATTCTTTCGTGCAGTTCAGTATATAATCTATAGGTTTTATACACATTTATAGAATTTATGCAGATCACACAATAAACTAATATTAGATAAGTTTAAAATGCACATCGCTTCTAAATTTTTTTCCCCAACTGTTATCGATAGTAATTAGTCCTGAAACTGATTCTTTTTATTTGGGGGGGAGAAGGCGCATCTCCATACTCAACGATACGTACGACACAGTCCATAATCTACAGGTCTAATGCATCTCAAAGATATTTTATTATGTTTGAAGCATAATAAAATATTTCAATTTTACCGCAAACGATTTTTCTCTATATATAATAATGTAATGGAATTTTTTTTCGTCCCTTTAAACAAACTGTAAATACTACTTATTGTATATTCCTGAGTCATACATATTAATTACATGTTATACTTACCGTGATGAATACCAGTTTCATCATGGGTGAAGTACAGCAACGGAAAAAATGCATCCCAATCAATTTTTGCTTTTACATCATAATGCAATGGATTATTTCTGTATGCCTCTATAAATGAATTATAAAAATTACATATCACTTCGTGTATATTTAGGATAGCTAGAATATTCCCAGACAGACAAACCGCAGTTAGATACACTTTTCAACTACTATATTGCAAAGTGTTAAAAGGACTTCGGTTTGAAAAATTAATGTCTCTACTTTTGTAAGTTCCAGATTTAATTCCCTAAGTCTTATTTTCTGAAAAGATTAAGAAAGATTAAGTGTTACTTGATATCTTATTATAACAATTGCAAGTACTATATAGCAAATTCAGTTTATATTTTTATTAATATTTTTTTTTCATATTTATGTTTAAAGGATTTTTATTCCTTTTTTAAATAAATACTTTGTCTCATATAAATAATTTTATATGTATAGCTACTTTTATAGCCATTTTGTGTGTACATATTTTTAATAAGATAGAAACCTGAGAATTCCACCTTCGTAGTTCTTTTGTGTCTTTTTCTGGTAAAATGAATCTTGTTTCGAGGTAAGTCATTTTAATATAGTGTGCTAATTTTAATGCTATGTAGATATTGTAATATTTTGTCATTATAATTAGGATTTAGATATTTTTTTAATTTATTCACTTATATATATATATATTAGTAGTCTCAAGCTTATGATATTTTTTCATATGGTTATCTCTATCTGGGATCTTGCGTTTCAATTAAAGATTGACCAAAAAAGAAACCGAAATTGAATTTCGGTAATCTTCTTATATTTGGCGGAAAACCAAAACGTTCCAATATTTCAAATAATTAATCCACTTCCAATATTAAAGGCCAACTCTTTAAAGGAAAAAAAACTTTTTACAAAATGCTTGAAAAAGACTTCTTTGCATCACACATTTTATTAGTAAAACTGATGTATTTTAGCAAAAATTGTATCACAATCTCATTAATCGAAAAGTTTCCTCTTTTTTTATCTACATTATTTATAAAAGAAATTTAATCTTTTATAATGAGAATAAAACTCACTTTTGGGGTTCCGTGCTTAAAAAGTAAAAACAGAATCTTTATAAGATCACTCCTGTGTCTGTCTGTCTGTCGCATTCATTTTATTCGTAAACATTGAGACATAGAGAGTTCAAAAGGGGGGGGGGGTTATAATGAATATTGACCATATATTTACAAATTATTAAACATTCACAAATATACTTAGGAAAAATGAAGAAGGGCATATAAGGTTACTTGAAAAAAAAAAACACATTTTTCGAATATCGTGTGTGATATCATTGTCATCTGGTCCGTCCATCGTCTGTCCGTCTGTCTGCATATAATACCACAAGAATTACCCTGCTGAATGGTTTAATATTTAATGTATATAATCACTGCAAAATTTTGTCAACTCATTTCATATTTTATGAAAATGGAGTGAAAACTTAAAAAAGATATTGATTAAAGTTTTATTCATTATATTAAATTTTACTGCTAGTAAGTAATTCAGTCATATCACATGATAGGTAATTATTCTAGGTTATCATGGTGATTTAAGATGTATTCTTATTATATCCGTACTGCCGAATTTATATATATATAATCGTAATCAATTTTGTATTCAGGCATATTTGCGTAAGGTTGGGAAAGCTTTTCCATTAAGATCTAAATATTTATAAAGCATCGTTATATTATGCCACGTTTGACGTATAATTTCCGACATGTTTAAAAGTAAGTTGGAGGACTTTAATTTGAATCTTATTTCTTTCATTATTTTCAGAAATCCAACTTTGTATGATTTTATATTTTTAAACAAAAAGGAATCCATTTGAGACTTGAAATTAGAGCTTCACTGTCTGCTGCATCCTCATCTTGACTAATTAAGAAAAAAAAAAAAAAAAAAAAAAAACGAAAATTATGCGTCTCCGATACATTTGAAGCTACATTCGTCTGTGCTTATCCAAATTTGTAGACGTCTATGTGCCATATATTTCCTTGGCCATCGCCAAAGTAGATGCGCACATACATGCATGCAAACATCTTTTTTTTCTCACTATTATACAATATATGTCAAAATGCAGATACTATTTATATATTGTTTTAAAGAAAATATAGTATTTTGCACTTTAGTTTTTTTTTTTTTTTTGTTCTTGTTTAATTTAATAGGGGTTATTTTAGATATTCAGATAATTTCTAATATTTTTCTATACTATTGTTTATATAATTGCTAATACTTTTCTATGCTAGATAACAACAAGTACTTTTCTATGCTATTATTTAGATAATTGCTAATATTTCTATCCTGGGTCAGTTATGTGAATAATATATGAGAGACTCACAGCGATAGTGGACGAAATTCATTTTGAAAAAAAATGAAATATTCTATTTAGAAGGTGTATAAATTCACATACTTTCTCATATATGTATATAGACTGTATATGTATATACCTATTTATAGACTTGGACTTCTGGAAATGGACAAAATAGATTTTATGCACATTCTAAAATGACTTAGTCTGCTATGGTTGTTACACCATATACCATAGATGCCAAAATCTCTTAATCATTCCGGAGTCTCATCGGATACAAACGTGTTTCCAACAGGAAATTTTATTTAATAAACGGTTTTAAAATGAAATTTAGTAAGTACTTTGCTGAAACAGGACACTTTATTCTTATAAACACTTTCCGGTTTTGAACTTGTGTGCCTTGTACCAGACTCTGAAATAATTAAGCGATGTTGGCATCTATGCTTATGTGTAGGGGTATCGCAATTTTTCAATTACAGCTGAATATTTTTATATTCTATCCGAAACATTATTTAAAAAAGAAATACATTTCGTAGTATATTTCTCTTTCAAATGTTTTTGCAAAGCATTTGTAAGTGTTTTTACTTTGAAAAAGTGGTGTAAAGTAGCATTAAAAATGTTTGCATGTTATTGAAACTTTGCGATATCCCCCACGTATACTGTTAAAAAATATCTGTAGCATTATCGTTTAAAAGAATATACTTGAGGAAGACTTCTTCGGATTTCTTAGATTTCTTGTAAAGTGTTAGAAGTACTCACTATACATATATGTACTATTAAACTGAACTTTAACATGTATATAATTTCTATTCCCAAAAATTTGTTTTTATTTTTTTTTCAAAACAACAACAAAAATTTTTACTACACTAAACTAGGGTGACAAAATTATTCACATTTTCAACTTGATAAATTTGTGGATGTTTTACTATTAAATATACTTTTAAAATAACAAAAACTGAAGAATAGACTATAAACGTGTATTATGTCTCCAAAAACTAATGACATCTCATCAGCCTACCCAAATCATAAGTACTTTTGCTAATATACTAATGCAATGTATCGATATACTTCATTTATCTTTGACTTTACGTTAATTTAATAATCTAATCGATGATTCAATTACATTGATCAGTAGAAAAATTAACCTTAATCTTTTCAAATATAACTTGTGATGTGATTCGATTTTTGATTTTTAATATTTTCACAAGTCATTCTTCCTATTAAATATTTCAATATCAGAAAAATTTTGTGACGATTATACCTATAATATTTTAATTTATTAAAAAGAACGGTAAAAACCGAGCACGAAAAAAACATGAAATTTTATTTTAACAAAAGAGAGAAAATTATTTAGAGGAGAAAAAATCGATTAGAGCCGGTAATTTATTTTTTCCAGTCAGTAATATCACTTTTCGTCTAATAATCATAAAATAGCATAGCTGAAAAATGTGGACCATTATAGCTTGTTCTAAAATTTTCTTGTCATACTTAATCTTAATTTATGCGGATACGTCATGTTGAAACATTTTGGTGCTAGATAATCCTCTCACCAGACAAACAATAAAAAAATTACCGACAACTTGTCAGAAAATAGCAATTTTGAAGACTATGGCGTGCATACAAACCGTTCATTCTGGAGTTGATATCTCATTTCATTCGCTCAGAATAGTCTATTGAAAGAAGTTCAGGGTCAGTTACATAAATGCTTTTAAAAGCATTTGCAGATTATTGGTTTAAATAAATGTTTAAAAATATTGATGAATATTTTGAATATTTATAAACTACGGACTTTTTGACTAGTTATTCCAACTGTTTGAAATTATTTTACGTTTTATTTTCTACCCCATTTTTCTATCTAGAATGTGCATGGCTTTTATGCCCATTTTCATAATACGAATAAATCATAATATGGTTTGTTATGGTATAAATAATAAAATGTATGACTTCGATTATCTAATAGTTATTGAAAACTTTGCATAGGGATAATCCATTAATCATGTCATGCACATTTTTTTACCCCTTCGTTCTGTCACGAGTTCTCACACTCCAATTATACTCCTCTGCTAGTAGTAACGTCACATCAATTAAAAGTATTATTTTAGAGCTAAATTAATGCAAAATATTTTATATGCATTATAATACATACAGATACAAATACTATAAAACTGTTGCAGTTTTGGGTGTTTTTGCTTCAAACTGTTGCATCTAAACTAAAAGATAATATACACTGCTAGCCACACAAAATGCAACAGCAAGAAGGACCAGAGCTATCACAACGAAATTTATTTGGCAGATAACATGTTGTACAAAGATCAAACGATTAAAATTACAGCCTCTTCTGACATGTGGATTCTCTTGTGATACTATGGTCACAAGAACAACAAAATTTTGTTGATTATATAGATAAGTGAAATGCTTTTGGTTATAAATTACGTATATTTTATGTGAGTGGAACACAATGATATTCCGTTGATTATAACAATTTTTGTCTTAAATATATTTTTTCGTAATATAATTGGAAGTATTTGAAAAAAATTGCTCTAATCCTCACCAGCGTAAAAATGTACATCCCCATAAAACCGCTTCTAGAAGTCGTAATATAAATTTCGCTAATAGTCCCAATATAGGAAAACCCTTTCTGGAGACATTATTTTGTTTACCGATTTTACAGTCAAAGATAAAATAATTCTTCTTAAGTATAAGATTAAGAGTCTTTTGTAATGTGGTTTTTGATACTGTTATTAATATTTTCATTGTGATCAATGCAGTTATTTATGCTTATAACGACGTTTTGGACACCAAGAGATTCCATGAAGATAGTCTATTAAATATTTCTGATAAATAAGCGTTAGACAAACATCGAATGAATTCATATGTTGAAGTAATTACAGGATTCGATCTAAGTAATATACTGTCAACAAAACTACAAAGGCTTTATCTACGTAATACGTACTGCTTGAGCTTTTTGTTACAGTTGGCCTTACTGGCATACCTATTTAATGATCTTTCAGTCAGCTCGCAATTGTTGGGATTATTGTTAATTTATGAATTCGGACAGAAACATTCATATTATCAAGTCAATTTCCTTTATTGAATAATTCATTAATTTTTTTGTTAAATGTGTTTAATGGATTCTTCTTGACTTCTACATAATTCATATTGTCAATGCATTCTATCATTTTCTAGTCTATGTATTGCGTAGTTAATACCTATTTAATATAGATAATTTATTAGAATAATCTGTTATGAATAAAATCATTTCTGGATGAAGCTTAAGATTATTTTAGAGTATCCAATCCATCAGATGGTAACAGCATTGTAGGTTACTTAATTGGTTAAGTTCATGGTACATAATACTATGATTTATTTTGCATGTTGCAGGCTACTTATGACTTTAATGTGGCGGTTGTCTGATACTTTCAAGTTCTGGAATAATAGATTTTACATTTAGGTTTACGAAATACGTCCGTTTTTATTAGTACACTTCCTTTTCATTATACATGTGCTCCCGTGATGTTTGTTTATCAGTTTCATTTGAAAAACATTTTGCGGAAATTATTTTCATCAATATAGATCTTGATAAAGTCGCCGTTTGAGTAATGAAACACGTAGATTGGTACATGCCTTTTAAATGTTATTTTATCGCTTTTATTGTGCAAGCTTAGTTTTATTATAGCTTAGGAATATTTATGTATGCCAGTTAGTATAAATTATTAGAAAATCATTAACATGTACTTTTTCTGTAGATATCCTTTTTAAAACACATTTAGAAAGGGTTTATTACTGAGTTCAGATTTAATTTTATTATGTTTACTTTCCATAATTTATTTTTAAGATCATAAATTTTGTTCGTCTGAAATCAGCAATTTTGAGATGGCAAATACATACATTTAGCTGAAATAAAACATTTCATTCTTGCATTAAACCTTCTCAATAATGCAACTATGCAGAAAATATAAAATTTCAAGGTACTCTCAATTTTATTTAAGAAGTCCCAGAACTCTTAAATCTCCAGACTTTGGAGAATTTTTATTTTTTGATGAGGTAAACTCCTTTTTTCTGAACATTTTGATGTCATTGATTCCTTGAAATCCCCATTTTAACAAAAGTTTTAATTTTTAGGAATAGACCCACTCGGTACCACCAATAGTTAAAATGTTTTTTTTTTTTTTTTTTTTTTTTTTTTTTTCTAAAACTTTAAAGTGACATTTTCCAAATACCACTTCTGAGCATAATACGAAGGATATATCAAAAACTTTTATAACTAAACTCAACATTTTTTTCATGAAATTTTCAAAATATTTCGTCGATAACATGTCAAACTATCCAATATGAATATAGTGTTTCCAGTGGACTATTTTGTTTTAATTCAGATTTCTTGATTAGAACTATTTTCCTGAACTGGTAAAATCCCCCTTGTTTTTGTCTAAATTTATATGTTATTAAAAAAGGCGATTGTACATGTGGTTTTTCCACAAATTTAGTTTTCAGATTATAATTAGCATATTGCATAAAATTATTTTAAATAAAAGCAAGTGTGTGTAAGAACATACAACAAACGAACTTGAAAGTTGTAACAATAATAATAATAATAATTTTAGAGAAATATTTGCATAGATATAATTTTTTACTAAATGTTTTGATAAGATGAAGGTGTTATGTGAGAAAATATCAAGTGTATCACTACACAGTGACATTTACTGTAGCTTTTGGTAAGTAACACAGACATCTTTGACACATAGTAATATGAACGAAATATCTCCATTAAGCTGTCAATTTCAGGTTGTCGTTAGTGGATTTTTTATTTACAGTTGGTAATGGGTTTTTATTGCTGACTAAATATCTATAATTTCTTAAGTAATTCAGTAATGATAGATTCTTTTTTAATAGTATGCCATAAAATACACAATTTAAGACGAAACGGTACATCAGAATTGTTTATAACAATCTTTGCACAGTTTTATAATAAGATCATTTTAATGCATTCAAGAATCAGAATCAACTTAAAAATAATTGCCATAAGTGATTTTTAAAAGCAAGGTATAATTTATTTATTTATTTATTTATTTATTGTTCATAATAAAGTATGTGAAAATAATGTCACCAATTTATTAAAAAATCTTCTTGTTTTTTAATTTATTTATTTTAGTATTTTTAAACAAAGATACCATGAACTGTCACAAGAGTTTAAATGCTTTTGTTTCATGAAAGAATGAATCACTTTGAATGAATCATTTTTTAAGGTATTTAAATGTGTTTTCAAAACAGTACACTTTTCTTATCACCTTTTTTCAAAATACGTTAAGCTAAAGAAACTTAAGCTGTTTTGTGACTGTCTTAAAAAAAATTATATACAGTGGCGGTCAAAAATTTCCGGCCAGTTAGTTTCTTTGATTTATTTACCAGAAGGTTTCAGTAAAGAAGAAGCTATATTGCTCCAAAATATTGGAATACATGAATGACCTCTGACCAAGTGATAATTTTGATTGGATATTGAAGGATCTTGTTGGATATATTGCTTCATGCATAGGTGTAGAATTCGAAGTTCATGTGTGCAAAAGTTTCCGGCCACTCATTATTCATTAGTTTTTTTCTATCGATAAAGCGTTTTTTAGTCGTGTTTGTGAATGAATCAACGTGAATATCATAGTTTAAACTCAAAATGAAAAAGGTTCAACAATTATTGTTCGTAAATGAGCGATAAGTTTGTCGCTAAAGGGACAATCTTCTCGAGATATTGCGGCAAAGTATCGACCGGCAAATTGAGTATGGACGATGTTTAAAAATTAAATAAAGATGGCCATGGCCTTTAGGACTTTCTGTGGTTCGGGAGACTCCGCAAAATGACTATTAATGTGGGCAGAATTATCAGAAGTAAAACAATTGATGAACCGCCTAAAAATTCCATTGTAATATTCCGCAATTTGCGGAATAAAAATATTGCTGAAATAAGTCGGTCTATCGTGTCAAGATACTGACGTGATGCAGAACTTTATGGAAGAGTCGATGTTCAAAAATATTTCATAGGTAACAAAGTATCAACGTACCCAAGTGGCGTTTTCTAAAAAACACAAAGTTTGGTCAAGTGAAAACTGGTCAAAATTACTATTTTTCCAACAGTCGAATTTCAAACTTTTTTGTGAATGATGGAAAGTACTACGTCCAATGAAATAACAACAAAATATAGGATTTGATTTACGTTATTCTTACAATGAAGTATGGCGGAGGACACGTTATGCTGTGGGGAGTATTTACTTCAAAATGTGTCGGTCCGTTATTTGAAATCCACGGAGATATGAATGATGAAATGTATAAGGATATCTTGCAATATTATTTGCTGCCTTATCAGAGGAAAATTTGTGGTCGCAACAATTTTCTTTTAACGTGATAAAGACTTAAAGAATGTATGCAAGCCTCGTCAAGCAATGGCTTTCGTCCAAAAAAATCGCTTTTGTAATGGCCAGCCCAAACGCCCGGCATGAGTCCAATAGAAAATTTTTGGAAAGAAATTGACAAACGTGTGTGGAACTAGAAATATTCCTACCGAGCCGAAATTTTTAAAAAAGTGCAAGAAATGTGGAAAAACTTACCATAGACGATCTTTAAAATTTGACTGTATGAATATCACGTTTCTGCGTTGCAGTACTTATTACTACAGTTAAGGTGATAAAACACTAATTGTAAATGTTATTGATCACTGTAATTTTCTATTACAATACCATTTTTTACTAAACATGTAAAGATGGTCGGAAAATTTTGAGAATATGCGTATTTCTTTGTACTTAATTTTGTAAAATAAATTTCTTGTTATTTATTTGTTATTCCATAAATAAGTTCCTAACTATTATATCAATAAAATGTATAAGTATCATTTTGAGATTCCTCTTTATATGGATACACTTACAAATTAACAAAAAATATTTTGCTGGCCGGAAACTTTTGCCCACCACTGTATATATATATATATGTGTGTGTGTGTGTCTTTAGAGTGGGGTGGAGGCTGCATTATGAAATCTTGCCTTAAAATAAAGTTAAAATACTATTTTTCAGCTAATATCTTAAAACAATTATTAATTTAAATATGCTTATTCGAACATTCGGTACGCGATGTTTATTTTTTTACACATTTGATGATATGAGTATTATTTCTTTTAATAGAAAGAGTGATTGTTAAAAATGGTAAAAATATGATTTAATGGAATAAAAATAATTTCTATTTCTCTTTATTGATTTTATTTTAGAATTACTTCTACAACTGCACATGCAGTGTGAGAAAATTTATGTACCGTAATTTGTCATGCATCCGCCGTGGATTTGTGAAACCGTTTTCAAACAACAAATTTTATTTAAAGAATGAAGTCAAATAAATTCTCAGCTGAAGTAAGTCACTTTATACTTAAAACAAATTCTGTTAGGAAATCAACTTATCTGAGCTGCAGCGTATACGCGGGAAATAATGGTAAATATTGGGAAAGTAATAAAAAATCTAATGAGAATCGCACTGCATATTGTATAAATATTTTTTTTTCATAGAGCAACCATAAAGGATCACTTAAGTATGTTGACAAGATTAAATGTTTAGTATTATTTAATTAATTATAAAATTTTACCAGATCTTCATTAATTGTAAAGTTATTCCCAATTTCATCAAGAAAATTTGTGAAGAATTTAATTCTGCATGAAAAGAATTACTAGAATACTGCAATAATCTAGCGTTTTAAAAAAATAATAACATCAGAATAAAATCCCATGAAAATAATATGCCATTTTACCTCTATCTCCCAGATAATTCACACAAATAATAAATGGTTGTAAAATATTTCAAACTCAGAATTTTCTACCAGACAGATGACCACAGAAATTATTTATCATACCATTGCTCGAGTAATCGTGAAAATAAACATTAGATAGCCTGAAAAATTTATAAGGACGACATAATAGTGACTCATTTAAACAAGGAATGCTGGAATCAGGGCAACACGGTCAAATACAATCATAAACATCTTTTTTTGACCTAGACTAACTTCATAAGAGATTGGATATATACTTATGCTACAAATGAAATGGCGTAAATAATTGCAAACAATTACATACTTGATTTGGTGCTCTCAAAAGAAGTTTACCAATCGAAGTTTGTGTTCTTTCGAAACATTTTAATCTGAATTTCGTGAAAAGTTTAGCTTTTCTATTGATCTATTTCCAACATTTTTGCAGCGATATTGAAAATGATTCAATTTACTGGTACATTCATAGTCCAAATAAAAAAAAATTTTAATATAATCTAGTAAAAACAAACACAATAACTGAATTCATTGAACTAATTTCCTGCACAGGTGTTCTACATGCTCTCATAAACATACTTTACTTGAAATCAAAGGGAGTAAGGGAAATGAAAAATGATTTTTATTTGTTTACAGGTTTGTCCACTCGTATTTCTTCATTTTATACGTAATTGTGGTACCTTCACAATAATTGGACTGATCTATTATGAATTGTTACATCACGCATTAAAAATAGCATGTTGCAGACTACTAAATATGCACGAAACCACTCAGTGTATTTCACATTTAAAAAGAAACTTAATGCAATCACAGTACTACGCTTAGAAAGTATTACCCGGGTATAGCCATATCCAGTTAGAGCGATATTTTTAAAATGACTTCAAAATCGCAACATATCTTAATGCTTTGTAGGGCGATGATTCATTTTTGGATCATTCAATTTTAATGCCTAAGTGCTACATCTGCATCAGAATTTTGGATTGCAACTTTTCCTTTTATCAAGTACGCAAAGGAAACCTTTTAATTGATTTCAAATGAATTCGTTTGTAAATTATGGTGTAAATTAATCATTTCAACATTTTATGAATAGAAGCCTTTTTCCTCCGAAAGGATTTAGAAAACAAGCTGTAATGCAGTGTACATGCAGTGTACATTCAGTGTAACATTTAGGCTTCCTTCAGTGTCCTCTTAAGAGGGTCTTTAATTTGTTTTTGCGTATTAGTTGAGAATGAGCATTCTGCTCTTCAATCATTATGTTTATCTGCATATTAAAAATGTCTCTACTTAAAATAATTACCACAATAATGTTTGTTGGAGCTGAAATAACGTTTTAATGTGCTATTTTTTAATTTCAATTACATAGATTTTTATTTCAATTACTTATTAAGATTGTGCTTTATTATTTTATGAAATATTAATGGCTTAATAGATTGAGCTTTTAAATGTAATGTAAAATATTAACAATGCAATGTCACCAGAATTGTATTGAGTGTTTTCGCTTAAAATATATTGGGTTTATGCATATCACATTGCTTGTTTCCCAGAAAAATAAACATACTTGCTATTTGTAAAAATAATAGAAAAACTTATTAATGAAATATCCTGTCCAAAGCTATAATATTCTTCTATCTGACAGGTAACAATGGAATTCGGCAATGAAAGAATTGTGATTGCTTTGAAGCCATCAAGTCAGTTTTCGATTTTCTCAAAAGAACTTATCTACTCATGCAACATTACGTTTTGGATGGAGAAAAATAGCAATCCCAAAGGCAATACTTGACGAATGCAGCGGCTGGGGCCGTGCAAAATGGACCCACCTGTGGACGAAAGGTTCTGCTCTCAAAGCTGGTAGACGGAAATCCTTGAGTTCGAACCCAGTAGCGCCCATTGGCCTAATCGTTCGGAGGTTTCCATGGTTTTATCCGAGCTTTAATTATAATTGCGAAAATATAAGTTAGGTTCTCTCAGAAAGACCTCGACGTAGGGCATTCCAAAAGCGCCTAAATCATTTGTGCAGATAATGGACCGTCATAAAAAAATGTATAACAGAATACTGTGCAAATTATTTCAGAACCAATATTTTCCAACATAAAGCATATTCCCTAGATTGAAGTCAAGACCATTTATTACACTAGACAAACGGTGTTTTTTACTCAAAACTGTAGGAACATTTTTCAAGAGGGTGAGGGTCGAATCATTAACTAATATATTTTATTTTACTTTATTTTATTATTTTTATTTATTTATTTATTTATTTATTTATTTTTGAAGAAGAAGTTTATTGCTGTTTTCTAAAAAAAAAGTAGTAGAATCAAAATTAAAAATTTTAAAAATTACTATTCATATTTTTTAAATTTCCCATTTCAAATGTCTAAGATGCAAAACTGGAAGAAATATATTGATTTTTTTTCATATTAAAATAGATATATCTAAGATATATATATAAAACTGGCTGTCTCGAAGCATTTAACACTAGAATCGCTGTGACGGGTCATTTTGACCCGTACCAGATGAATGCATGCTGATTCGAACCAGAAATTACTTTATAAAAATAGTTAACTGTAGTTTCACAGACATAAATAAAGTAATTAAGTTTCATAATCTTAAATAAAATTTCTGATGTGAAATATTTTTTTCTAAATCTACAGTAAAATTTCCCGAGGTTCTAGTGTTAACCAAAATATATATATTTTTTAATTTGTAAACTAAATATTACGACTTAAAAAATTAAATCTCGAAATGAAAATCGTGAAAATATGTTAGTTTATTCTAAATTTCTTTGGTTCTATGCTGTTTTACATATACACTTTGAATTTTTAAATGGGAACATAAAACGCCATCAATTCGCTATAATGGGGAAGGGAGTCCTTGAGACGATAAGGAAGTTTTGATGGGGAGGCAAAACTGTCAACTTTAAAATGAATAGACACGTGAATTTCAAAATGCACATTTTATTATTCATAGATTTTGCTATCCAAAAAATTACATTTGTTTCCATTGAAATACCAAACTCATTTATAATACGTATTAGTGCCTAATGTCAGCATATGTTCAAGAGTTTTTGTAAAAATAAATATAAAGGCCATATAACTTTTTTCTTTCCAATTGAATAAAATTGAGGAAGAAAAAACAAAACTCCTGCTAGTATAAAGAGGAAGATATAGCTTTGTTGCATTTATACATAGCTGCTAACTTTCAACTAGTCTTCCGTAATATCTGGATTAGTTTGATCCAGGTTAACGTCATTTCAAACCAGAAAATATATTTCATGAATCTTTATTTATTTGATTTCAGAATTGTTACTGGAACATACTTAATTTCATTTCTTTAAAAAATTCTGGTTCGAAACTCATTAAACCAGGGTCAAATTAACGCAAGTATGGCGGATAATCGATGTCAGGTTGGCACCTATGTTTATAGAATGTCACAAATGCTGTTTTCCCTGAGTTAAAACGTGTGAAATAATTGATGCTTTTACACTTCTCATTGTTTTTCAGCATTTAAGTTTTTCCATGCGAATAACAGTTCATTTTTTAAATAAGAAAATTACATGTTATTGGGGAAAGAAGTCCATGATTTCGAGTATTCCGAGGTGGGATATGGACAAAAAATGGTTGAGAACCTCTGTTGTATTGTTTGCTTAAGATATAAATAATGCATTTGTCTTGTGTGCGCCCACTGAAAAATAACCTTGTTGTGTCTCAGATATTTTAGAAATTTTTTCTTCCATGCTTTGTTCAAATTGATTAATGAATGCTGAATGAATTCAAAATTGATTGTCATAAAATTTTGCAACTGTTCATTATATTATTCCCGTTTTGTCTGACAACATTCTGGATCAAGTGTGTCTCGACCAGTGAAGAAAGCTCTAAAAGCTTTCTGCTGAGATGTATTGTCTCATACACTGTATTTGTCGGTTTTTGCTCTTAACCATTTGTTTCTATTAATATAAAGCACTATTTCAGAACAGCTTGAAATTGCTTGAAACCCATCATGCTGATTCTACTGTAAAAATCACATTTTGCCTAACAGATAGATGAATAATGTAACTTCTTGATTGAATGTACAGTCGTGGAAAAAAGATTGACACCCCCCTAATAACTCTTCAACAAATTATCGTAGAAGAAAGTTAGTGCTACCGAATGATTGGATATTATGTCTACTTTTATGCGATGTTTATAAAATCTGCTTAGGAAGACGTCTACATATTATAAAACGAACCCAAACTTCATTCTTTGCAATAGCAGTACCCAATTTTAACGAAATATTTTAAATCTTTGGTTCAAATTATATCAAGACATCAAATTTCAAGTCATTTGAATGATACGTTTTTGAATTATAAACATTTAAAGTTTAGTGCTTCTAATGTTAAATTAGAGTTTCGTAGTTGTATTAATATCTCCTGAAATTATACTCCTAATGTGCTAATGTTTTATCTCTCAATAATACTAAAATGCCCAACCATACATATGTTGAATTTGAAATTTTTATAATTTTATGATGTGAATAAGGAATTGGGAAATTAATATTCCAAAAAATTATGAAATGTAACCTACAGTTTTTATGATTGACTTAAATTTATTATATCCTGTTTTGTGGAAATACAAAATTTCGATTTTTTCTTCCAAGTACTTTTCAAGTTAAGCTTATAAAATGGCAGAATGATGGTTTAAGGGGCCGACTATTGTAGAAGTGACTAGATATTTTAAAACTTCTTATAATATTTTGTAATGTAGCAGTCTTCAATGACTGCTTGAGTAGTATCTAACATAACTGGATCAAGAAGTGGTCTTTTTCAGTCAACAATCGAGTACCAAACTTCAATTCAGATACAAACTCTAAAACATACTCGTTATAAAATAATTAATTTCTCGGAAACTTCTTGTATAAATTGCATGAAAATTTGTTTTTAGGCTAATTGAAGGGTGTAGAAATCATTTAGGCTGTCAGAATTGGGTACTGCTGTAGAAAAGAAAGTTAGGATTAATTTTAATATATAGATGTCCCCCTAAGCAAATTTCTTACGCATCACTTAAAAGTAGACTTTATTAACTTCATTTGGTACCAGAAACATTCTTCTACGGTATTTTCTTACAGAATTAGTATGGGGTGCTTACTTTTTTATCCATGATCGTACATTAAATCTTTCTTTTAATTTGTCAGGGAAGATGAGTCATTTTTTAGTCGAAAAAGGGTGGAGTCATATTGATACACCTAATATACGTATTTTTACACTATTACTGCAATATTATTTCACTTTTTCATATTTTTGGGGTGATAGTTTCTATAGTTATAAAATGAAATTGTATAGATAAATAAAAATGAGAAAAACTAATAATATCAAGTGTAGAATAATTTAAAAGTTTGAATTTATGTGGATATAATTTTCTTACACCTGTTTCTTACAAATGCATTAAAGATTAAAACTTTATAATAAAGGCTGTAAAAGTGGGGGAAAGGCAAAGCAGAAATTTTTTTCATAAGAGTGAGTAAAAAACATAAAAATGTAGCAGATATAAACACAAAAATAAAGTGAAGGTACAAAAGGAAAAAGAATGTCCAACAAGCAAAATAAAGAAAGCGATTGAATACACCAGCTGTCACCTATTAAATTTATTTTTAAAGGAATTGTTGTCACAACTTTCAGAATTTTGCAGAGATGTAACATCTTTTTTCATTCTTAGAATGCATATTGCTAGAGACGAATGTAAAATCATATATTTGGGAGCCGCAGTAACAAATTCAAAACATTGTTTTTTTTCTTTAGAAAGACATTTCTTAGCCTAAATATAAGAAACCTGTAAATGAAAAAAATGAAAATATTTCGAAATTTCTGTATGTATCCAGGCACAAATTCAATTTATTTTCATTTTATTCGCATTTACACTTTATGGAAGAAATTCTAGTTTATTATTAAAGTATCGAGTGTTGATAAGATTAACTTTCGTCATGTCATATATTTTTTTTCCTTTTAAGAGGATTTGATTTATAAAGTTTATTAATTTAATATATACCGTACTTTTCATTCTATACCGTGTCTTTGTGTAACACATGAACTCCGACTTTTAACCATCTGGATTCAATTGTCGAGTGTGTATTGATAATGCTTATCGCTCCCGTTACATCAGAATTAACCCATTTGTGCCTGAATTTTTGCTCTCTCAAATTTGTTGGTAAAATTACTTTAAAATGTTGTAAAATAAACTGAAAAAATACTAAAATATTACACATTTTTTTGTATTTATTTGATAAAAAGAAAATGTACTAAATATGGGAATATGCACAATGTTTCTAATAGTATATGCATAATTGTGTTTTGTCTAAATTTAGAGGAAATAAGCTTTTAAGTTGCATATTTCATATTATAATTAGTATTTTTATGAACTACTTAAAAAATATTTCAGGGACTAATAACTTATATGATTTAGTTAAGAATAAACTAAGAATAATCATATTTGAGGCTTAAAAACAATTTATTTAATAATTATGCTGAAAAGGACTTTGCATTAATAATCTCCTAAATAACATCTCCTAAATTGTAACAAAAATGTATATTCTTTCGAGTCTAGTGCCTTACAATTTGTACGTTACAAAAAAATGCATAAAAAGGCTTGAACGTATAGTTTTACTAAAAATACGTATTTTAAAGAAGCTAAGATTATGACTGATTTATTTGGATTCTTGATAGAAAACACACAAAAAAACTTACCTTTTACATTTCGCCATCTTCAAACCTGAAACATCTATAAACTCCGAAAATATCATAATATAAGCAAATAAATATCTATTCTATGCTTACATTTCTCGGTAGCAGATGAAGACATTTATAGATAGTTATTTCATATAATTTTCCTGTTATAAAGAAGAAAATTATACAAATTTATTGAAATTCGAAATGTCCCTAAAATAGGACTCCAGGCATAAATGGGATAAGCCTTGGCTAAGACTAATTACAAAATTGCCAATACATTATATACAGAGTGAGTCATAACTATCCAAACAATACCCTACCTCCTTAGATATTGCCCCTAGGTGCATTGCCCTTAGATATTGCCCCTACTTCCAATTTCGCACCTAGGCAAATTTTCATAAACAAGTTGAATGTAGATTCTGCCATTGCAGAATTGAGTTTCGCTTCCGATTAGGAGAAAAAATCGATAGAGGATTTTTAGAAGGGCGATCCCGTTTAGATTGCAATGAACTAACTTCATTTTTCTTGTGTTTATGAATATAATAGCAAACAGAACAGCGTGAAATATTCAATTGATTAGCAATTTCTCCCTGAGACATTGGAATTGCGGAATAAAAAAGAGATACAATTTCACGTGCTACTTCTTCATTGACTAGATTCATCAAAAACAGACTTTTTCTTTAGTTTAAACGCTTTTTTATAGACTCTGAGTAAAAAGAAATGCAATTTAATAATAAAACGAGTGGAATACCGTCGAATTCGACGAGTGAAATGTTTAAAAACCCGATCGATTTGGTTTTTAAAAAAGCAAAAGTAATTACATTATTGAATCAATATATAATAAATATATTTACAAACTAAATGTCTAATTTGCCAGTTACAATTTTGCATGCAAATGTTGCACATCTTCAATAAAAACTGTAATCTGAGTGCCGGAAAAATCAAGAAATTTTATTTTATATGCACACACAAATAATAGTTTTATTATTATTTAAAAAAAAAAACTTATTTCATTTTTATTGTGACATTATTTTCACTAACAGAAGTCATCTAAAAGTAAAATCTCAATCTCAGTGTCCATAATGAAAAGAAATATTGAAATGTAATATCGGGTACTACTAGGTTATCCCGTCGACCAATAAATTATCGCAAAACTATAAGATTAAATGCCAATAATGGATGATCGTGAATGTCACATTCAATGACATTAAATACAATTCGTGTGTTTAAAATGTCATTAACTGATTTTTATTTCGACTTTTCATTAATATTTTTATTAATATTCTACTAATTATTTGTTTTTTCGTTATTTAAAATAAAAATTATGTCAATATGTATAATTTGGCTATTAGTTTGGCGATTTGTATAATTTGGCGAAATTGGTCGACGGGATAACAGAGTAGTACCTAATATCGTTATGAGTAAAAATGCGATGTTTTAAATAGTGACGTCATTTTCTCTTCAAATGTTTTTTTAAAAGTTACTGTTATTAGTAATATGAAAAAGGCATTCGTAATAATATTGTAATTCCCATTTATCTGGTTGCTGAATGACATCATTTTCCTCATTTGAAATTTTTCTTATTTTGCTTTAAACATTAATTTTTATTATAAATTATTTTCTGTTATTTTATTTACATTATTAATATTATTTCTCAGTAAATATATTTTTTTACATCAATTAGTGCATAATTATACACAATCATTTTGGAAAAGAAATTTTTATTATCGAGAGAAAAGCTAAACTGAGTTGCCACCATTTTGAACAAATATCGTAAAAAGCATTTAAAATTAAAAATAAAATATAAAAATGGAAATAAATTAAGAAATAACTAAAATGGGCACAACTACAAATAAATAGCTTTCATTAAAAAAAATAATTATCAAAATTGGTTGAGTAGAAAATTTATGACTGGTGACACGACATATTTTAGCTTGTCTAAAATAAATAGCATCGGAGGCTAAAAAGGTGCAACATGTGATGACATAAATTGCAACTCCATAAGGGGTCTATTTGAAAAAAAAAAATACGAAAATTAAATTTTTATACTGCCCACGTAGGGTAAAATTGCCAGTTAAGAAATTGTTCCTCATCCATTCCTAAATTAGACAAAAAAAATTTCATCTCCATATCTAAATATCTCACAGAGATATTAATATCTAAACTTCTCCAAAATTCGTAACTTACACCACTTTACCATGCCTGCAAGCGAAGAATTTTTGATTCATTTTGAAAGCAAGATAGGGATAATCCACAATTTATCCGTCATTAAATGTCGATTTAAGACAATGCCTCTCATTTGGATTTTAAAAAAGCAGCTTACAGATTTTATGCTAAACTTGCTTTTAAAATATGCCGGTAGAAATATCTAGTTCCGGTCCAAACTGACCCATAGAAAAAAGTTCAACCCGGCTTGAAAAAAGTTAAATTTATAGCCCTGCCCGGCCTAATTGAATTTTTACATAGTTTTTTATATTGATATGGTTAAAAATTGTTTCGTATGGGTGAGTTCTGACCAAAAATATTTGTTATAGCTTTTTCTTTTTTCATGTTTATAATCTTTGCTTTTATAGAAATGCAAAAAGCTGCGATGTATTTTTTATTAATGAATCTTTATTTATACGTAACTGTTTCACTTTACCTTTAATATCGTTTGATTTAAAAATATGCGTTTTTGTAACAATTTTTGGACTGAGCAAATTTTACTTATTTTATACGGATTAGGTCAGAAAATGATTTTAATAGGGGTTATGTCGAGACCGAAACTGAAAATTTAGCCTCGAACAGACTTAGAAAGGAGGAAGCTAGTCCCGATTCGGAATGAAAAAAATCCCTTTCGGCATGGCCTATAGGCGGAGGTAGATTTCGAAAAGTTTTCATCTCAAAAAAAAAAAAAAAAAAAAAAAAAAAAAGATTAGAGATAAACCCAGTTTAACTACTTTATTCAGCCGCTTTTAAAAATTTTTTAATTTCATTTTTCTCTAAGAACTGGTTTTATCAAAATCATCTTAAACGAAATTCTACTCAAATGCCCATTTTGGCAACATATTTTGAATTATATTCTTACTTTATTTAAAAAAATTGACCAATATGCTCATTATATAGTTCCTAAATAACAAAAAACTGTTAATTAAATTCATTTGACAGCAAAATTGAATTTAAAAATGAGTCATAAAATAACCGATTTATTATTTTAATACATCCACAATTCTTTAATCAAGATCGCTTTGAGAAATTTTGTGCGAAGTGCCCACTTTGACAGATTTTTTTAAATATATATTTAGCCTTTATCAAAAATCTGACCAATACACAGTAATTACACAGTTCCTAAATAACAAATAACTGTCAATTGAATGTGTTTGAGAGGAAAATATAATTCAAAAATGAGTAATAAAATAAACAATTTGTTATTTGAATACAGCCTCAATTCTTTTATCATGATCGCTTTGGGAAATTTTTTTGCGAGGTGCTTACTTTGACAGCTTTTAAAAAATATATATTCACCCTTTATCAAAAAATCGACGAATACGCACATTATATAGTTCCTAAGTAACAAAAAACTGTCATTTGAATGCGTTTCAGAGTAAAATTGGATTTAAAAATGAGTCATAAAATAACCAATTTGTTATTTGAATACCCACAGTTCATTAATCATGATCGCTTTGGGAAATTTTGTGCAAAGTGCCCATTTTGGCAGCCTTTTTAAAAATATATTCTGCCTTTATCAAAAAACTGGCCACTCCGTCACATTATATAGTTCCTACATAAGAGAATCTGTAAATTGGATGCGTTTGAGAACAAAAAAAGATTTAAAAATGACTCGGTAAAAACGCAATTTCTTAAATTTCCTTAAATTTCAATCACGATAACTTAGTAAAATTCTGTTCAAAATACCCTTTTTAGCAGCCTTTTTAAAAATATATTCTGCTTTTATCAAAAAACTGGCCAATCCGTCACATTACATAGTCCCTAAATAAGAGGACCTGTAAATTGGAAGGGTTTGAGAACAAAAATGAATTTAAAAATGACTCAGAAAAAACGCAATTTGTTATACTTCCTGAATTTTTCATTGACAACTTCGGGAAATTCTGTTCAAAATACCCTTTTTGGCAGCCTTTTTAAAAATATATTGTGCCTTTATCAAAAAACTGGCCAATACGTCGCATTATATAGTTCCTAAATAAGAGGATCTGTCATTTGGATGCGTTTAAAATCAAAAACGAATTTTAAAATGAGTCATAATATAAGCAGTTTGGATTTGAGATTTTTTCTCCAACTCCTATTTTTGTTTAATTTAATTTTGCTATAAGAATTGGTTCTATGAAAAACTTGTTAATATAAAAGTTGTAGATATTATTGTGAAGATGTAAAATAAATTTAATTAGATTTGATTGCTTAAGAATTGAGTAAGTTATGGATTTTTTTCTTTTTCCTCCCCCCTTTTTCTTTTCGTTTTTAATTTTTTTCATCGGTAAAAATTGGTCCTATCAAAAACTTGTAAATACAAAAGTTTTAGATAATATTGAGTAAATTTATATAAAATTTAGTTGGATTTGATATCTTGAGAATTGACGAAGTTATGAATTTTTTTCTCCCAAAAACCATGTTTTTTTCGCCCCTTGAGCCCATTTTTAACTTTATCAAAAATCTGTCATGCATAAACTTTTTGCCCATTTCTTAGAAGTAATATAAACTTTAAACTGATTCGATATCTATTTTAATTAAGAAGTTATCGCGTTTTTTCGGTTTTCACAAAACCCCTCCCTATTTCCACCCCCTTGGTCCGATTTTGCCCATTAACGAACTCGACCGAGATTTTAAGCTCCTTGATTTTATGTAAAAGTTTGAAAAAGATCTGAGCATAATTATGGAAGTTATCGTGTCTAGAAGAAAGTGATATACACCGATAGATAGATAGATAGATAGATAGATAGATAGATATATATATATATAAACTTTTTTACTGATGGTAGTTTTGGGGTCTAGGAGTCATGATTCGTGTAGATCCGCAAAAATTTTTCAGAAATTCCAACATGGGAGACAATGCAATAGGTAGTATTTCATACGAAATCTACCTAATATTTCATACGAAATCTACCTAAAACATGTTAGGCCTGACCGAGTCTTCAGAAAAAGTAAGGTCCCGGGCCGAGTCCATCCCGGATCCAGAATACTGTCTTTTCTTATCGACCTTGCCGGGTCGATAAAAACCCTGAAGTTGTGAGGGCTAAAGTAAAAATTTCTAATCTGCCTGTTAGAAAAAGCATTGTTTTAAATAATTGACAGGCATTTAAATAGTACAGAAAGGAGTTGGAAACGGCAAAAATGAAACTGAATCGGAAGTTTAAGCTATAGAAAGAAGTTATTTCTTCATATGCAATTTTTTTAAATACACTTAAACATTTTATTATGAGCCAACCTTTGTTTAAAACTTTAAGTTTTTCTGCATGATGATTTTTTTCCAGGTCTAGTTTTTACATTACTAACTCTAATCGTTAAAGAAATAAGGTGCAAACTTCGAACTTGTCCTTTTTTTCATTAATTTCGTTTTAGCAAATTTGAAAAAATATTTACTTTTGCACATGCGATTTTTGAAAAAATAACTTAATATTTTTAAAAATAAATATTGTTAATATTTTTAAAATAATATTTTTAAAAAATCCTGAAACAAAACTATAATTATATTTTCCTTTAATTAAATAAACGAAAAATGGCAATGTGGTGGATAATGTTTCGATTTATAACGATTTTAAATTACTGCACTTAAAAAAATACTCGTGAGTTTTTAACTTTATGAGAAATTTTCGAATGCGAAGTTACTTACAAATTGTATGGATAACCATCACAAAAAAAGAAAAAAAAATCAAAATTGTAACTCAATAAATAAATTTTTTACGTGTTTCCAATCACGCTTAAAATAACATTTTTCTTGAATTGTACGAATTTCAATTTGTGTTTAATTCCTTAAAACCTGCGAATTATTCAAAGGAACATAATTCTGTGAGTTTTGCAGATATGAAGATGCAATTTTTGTGTTTAATTCAGGAATGGATGAGGAATTTCTTTCTGGAATTTTAACTTACGGGCTGTATAAAAAATTAATTTTCGTATTTTCTCAAATAGACCCCCCTACATAGAGTTGCAACTTATGCCATCATATTTTGCACCTTTTTTATGAAATTTTGCAATTTGAATTATGGGTCTAGGAGCAATATTTAAGGACGTAGCCTGTTGTTTCGATAATTATGATTCACCCTGTATATACAACGAAAATTTTAGTAAATAAATAGCGATAGCAAAATGGGGAATTTTACTTCGGAATAATAATTTTCTTTTGAAAGGGTTTCTATCTCATTTAAGGGGATATTTTTAGTTATAAAACAGAAAAAATATTTATACGGTTTTTGTCAATGATAATCCTACAGGTTTTGCGAAATTTTCACAATATTAAAGGTGTATTGCATAATGTTCTCTTACATTGATGTAGAAAATCGCAATGCAAAAATTTTATGCAGTGACCAAGGATCATATAAACAAATGACATTCAAAACCTACACTGTAAAAAAAAAATTCCGTTAAATAAAGGATATAGTACTGGTAATCTGGACGCCAGTACTATTTCTGTCATTTAACGGAAAAAGATTTTTGTTTTTTTCCACAAAATATTTCTGTTTTTTTTTTTTTTCATATTTTTTTATATAAAAATTTTCGCTTGAAAGCCAAAAAGAAATTTTTCAAGGACAAACTGCCATCTGATTGATTTAGACAAAGACACATCAAGTTAGAACAGATACATTTAATTTAAACAACAGTGAAGAAATGTCACTTACCATCGATGAGTATTGAACCTGGGAACTGTCCTATGGCAGCTTGCAGTAGTGTAATACCATTACGCCACAGTTAGACATGCAGTGCCTGCAAATATATTTATTTATTTCGAATGATTTTATAAAGCAAAAACCTTATGCTGAACGTGGCATTAATTTTTGTAGAGAAATATTTTCTGTCGAGTGTACAGTTCTGAATGTTTAACAGATTTTATTTCCATAATTTCGAATATTTAGTTTTTAATTTCAGTTCTATAAAAATTAAATTTTAGTCTTTAAAATATTACATGTATTAAGACTTGAATGTATTACAACGTTTTGTTTCCTTCATTTTAAGGAGATTTTTAAAAGTTTATTGTAATATTATTCATATTTATTTACATATTTTTTTTTAAAGGCAGGGTTCGCACAACTGTACCACTAAATTTTTACAGTTTTTTCAATGTATTTCACTGCAGTAAAATACTGCGAAAATTGCGAATCAAGGAGGTAGTTACGAATTCTGTTTCTTAAAAATTAAATGTAAATGTTCTTATCATTAATAGTGGCACCAGAGTCCTTACAAAATATAAGGAGTGTGCGAACCTTGGAAAGGATACTAACATACTTTTAAAAAAAATCTATTTTAACAAAGTATTTGTATGACGATCGATTTTAATCTCAATAAAGATAGTTATTATGGGTTATTAAAATAAATTTCTTTTATTGTTTTTTATAATTTAGATAATCGTCAACATTACAATAATTTCTTTAATATAATTTAGATGTTTTAAAAATTATGTGCGAATTTCTTAAATTGAATAGATTAAAAAAATATATTAAAATTAAAAGTATAATTTTTTTTTTCATTTTAAGATATCCTACGCACTTTTTAAAAATATGCTATAAATGAGTTAAACATTATTTAAAAATCATAATGGAAATAAACTAACTGAAAATAAACTAATTAACTAATCTCAAACTTAAAAACGATTAAATAAAGTTTATAATTTTTATTATTTTTTTAATATTGTAAAAATATCTTAGCTTGATATTATTAAAGCAGAAAGAAATAAAGAAAATTATTATAGAAAGTTGTTCATAAAAGAACGCTATAATGATTTTCTGTCTCAGATATAGATGGCGCCACTAGAGTTATTTATGGAATTTATACTGTTTTAATACGGAACTTCTTTGTTTCCTGAGAATTTACGGAAAACTTTCTGCATTTATAATCTCAAAATGTCAATAACGGAAGTTCTACTGTTTTTTCGGAAAAATGAAACTATTGCGTAGTATTTTACTGAAAAATTTGTGTATATTAACGGATATTTTTTACAGTGTAAATTCAAATGTATCACATTGTAAAATAAATAAATAAAGATCTTTAAAATTACTCATTTTTTCTATGGAAAATGAGATTACTAGATGTTTTTATGTAACGACAACAACAAAAATTCACATGCCATATACATGTTTGCAATGTAAATCAAAAAATCTGCAAGGCTACTAAGAATCTTTTAGAAAACTGAGATTCCCAGAACTCCTTATGTTTCTGAAACCCGCGTTACAGGTAAAATTTTAGTAAAATTATTGTAATTTTAGTAGATTCTTTTGTAAAGCTTTACAAAAACTCATTTTGTAGATTTATATATTTTTTTGTACAATGCACCGATAAAATTTTGGCAATTACTTTCAATATTACCACACTTCTGGCAATTGAAGAAAACAACTGCAAAGTGATTGTCGATAAAAATCCCCATTAATTCGAAGAAGATGATTTTTTCCTTTCCATATTATTCTAAGTAATAATAATAATAATAATAATAAACATTTTTAAAACTATATTTTCTCCGTTAGTACGTCTAATAAAATTGTAAAAGAATTTTTAGACTGTGCATTTTGAATTACAAATTTTAAAAAATATAAAAATATCTTAAAATAGAGACATGGAATGAAATTCCCTACAAGGAAGTAGATACAGAATAAGAGAAATGATTGTAAAATGATGAACTAGAAATTCAATCAACGGCATATAACCAAGAACTAGTGCAAATTTACAGAGTGTCTCACATTTTTCTGTGTTTTTACAGAAATTTTTAACAGTGTGTGGTCATTTTTTTCCAGATTATAAATTAGCTAATTAAGATAAGTTAAACGTTTATAAATTTTAATTTTTTAAAGACTATGTAAGGTAGATTAAAATACAGGGTGATCCAAAAGAACGTGGATAAATTGATATGACAAATCAGGCATACGACAAGGATAAAAAATCACATAGGAACATAGGGCCGCAAACCCCTTGTTGAGTCACAAATACAGGGTGTTATATCGTAACTCAATTTAGGTTGACGGTAATAAATTTCAGAAAAATGAAGTAAATTATAATAAAACATTTAATGGACAGTCTCACCTTCGTTTTAAATGTGATAACACCAATTAAAAGTGGTAGAAGTTTGCATTAAGCGAACCAGCTGTACGCACTTGGCACCTCATTTTTTCGACTGAGATAATCAGTTTATACGGTATCATCCATTGCTTGAACAATATGTTTTTCCAGATCTTTTCGTAACGTTATCACATTTCACACAAAATTAGGTACATATCGTTCCATTTTTATTACGATGTTATTATTTTCCTGGAAATTATTACTTTCAAACCGGTTGTATCTAGAATGAAACACCCTGTATTTGTGACTCAACAAGGGGTTTGCCCCTCTATGTTCCTATGTGATTTTTAATCCTTGTCGTATGCCTGATTTGTCATATCAATTTGTCCACATTATTTTGAATCACCCTGTATACATGGTATGCGTTCTAAACATGTATAATATTTACAAGACATAATAAGAAACAACTGATATAGTTTTACAAAATTAATTTCGTATTAGATACGCACACATTTAAGGGAAAAAACATCAATCAAGGATTTGTCGAAAGAAAGGTTTTTTGCGGCATATATTCTCAGATCCTACAACCAAATAAAAAACCTTCGAACTTAGAAACTGAAAATCCTGGATTATTCAACCACCAAATTATAACAAAAAAAGTACCAATATAATTATATTAGTTCATTCCATTTTTACATTCTTCTCTTTAAACAAGAAGAAAGTATTGGATACGTGAAAACTTTCGAAATCCAGTTTTCGAGGGATTTACACGTTATAGGGGTCAGAGAACCCTATAAACATGTTTTTGCAAATTGTCTGTTTGTGAGTCTGTCACTCTGTCTGTATGTGACTGAAAAATTCGGGCGCTCTGTCTCAAAAACTAATGCACGGAATTCCACAAAACTTTATATCTGTTAGATCTTGATATAAAATAGATCTCATAAGTTTTTGATGTATATCGCTCAACAGGTGGCGTTGCTATGCTGCATCATTCACAATTTCCACGATAGCCATATCTCAAAAACTAGTGCATGAATTTTTGTAAAACGTTGGATTTTGTTAGTACTTTATATAACATGGGGCTGATTACGTTTTCCTGGAAATCATTTCACAGGTAGCGCTGCCATGATGATCGCAATAACGCAATTTCAAGAATCAATTCACGGAATTTCACAAAAGTTTAGATTCTGTGAGACCTTGATATAAGCTAGATCTGATTAGTTTTTGGTGTTTATCGCTCAACAGTTGGCACTGCTAAATTGCATTATTTACAATTACCACAATAGCCATATCTCAAGAACTAGGGAATGGATTTTCATAAAAATTTATATTTAGATATTACTTGATATAGCATGGTGCTGATTACGTTTTGTCGTTTTCTTAAAAATCGCTCAACCGGTGGCGCTGCCATTGACACATTATTCGTGATTATCGCAATAGCTCTATCTCAAGAATTAATGTACGGAATTTTCTATAACTACATTTTCAGTTAGTCTCTGATATAGTGTTTTTTACTTTTTGGTATAAATCGCCTTACAAATGATGCTGCTATGCTGCATTTTTCACGTTTTCGCAATAAATGTATCTCAAGAACTAATGCATGGATTTTCATCAAACTTCATATTCAGATTCAATTCCTGATAAAAATTGACACTGATTAGTTTTTGGTGTGCATCACCCAACATGTGGCACTGTTATGTAGTTAAGATTTTGCAATAACTCTATCTCAAAAACTAATGCACGGATTTTCATCAAACTTCAGATTCATTTATAAGTTTACATAAGTTGTTTCCGACTAGATTTTGGTTTAAATCTTCTAACCGGTTTCGCTTCTATGCTGCAATATTTAGGAAGTATTAACATGCATAAGGATGGATAAGAGAAAGTTTGGCACATGGATAAGAGAAAGTTTTGTGATTGCCACATCTGACTAGTTTTAATAATAAATAGAGTGGTAGGTAGTAACTCTACAATGTATCCCAAACATGTTCAAATGTGCTGTAATTTCTTATCTAGTGGAATTAAATAGGAAATGTAAATTTCAAAAATATTGAAAAATAAAGAAAGAAATATGATTATTGAAAGTGTTATTGAAAAAACTTCAACCTGTTTTCAAAATGCTACACTTAAAAAACTTTCACAGAAACCCAATAGAAAAAATTGACCAATCAGAAAATTTTCCTTTTGCTGTGACAAAATCATTACAAAATATGCTTGCCCTTATCTGGGAAATTAACTGAATTATATTGAAGAAAATTAGGGCTTTACACCACTTTCGCGTGACATTTAAAATTTATAATGTAATACACCATAAAAGGAAAGAACATAAAAAATGGCCCTTGATAAAATGACGTAATTTTGAAGTTTTTTTACTTGCACAACCCCCTATCCCACATGTAAACGCAACGTTTCCCGACTGCCAGACGGCCCGCTGACGTTCTCCACCATAAAAGGGAAGAACATATAAAAGAATGATCCTTGATAAAATGACGTAATATTGAAGATTTTTGACCTGTACAACCACTTCTGATACAGGTAAACGTAACGTCTCCCGACTGCCAGACTGCCCGCAAAAGTTTTAAACCATTAAGGGGAAGAACATATAAAAAAATGAGCCTTGATAAAATGACCTAATTTTGAAGTTTTTTGACCTGCACAACACCTTCTGCCACAGGTAAACGCAACGTCTCCCGACTGACAGACCGCCCGCAAACGTACTGCACCATAAAAAGAAAGAATATATAGATAAAAAATTAGCTTTGATAAAATGACGTAATTTTGAAGCTTTTTGACATGCATAACCCTTTCTCCTACAGGTAAACGCAACGTCTTACGACTGCCAGACCGCCAGCAAATGTTTTAAACCATTAAGGGGAAGAACATATTAAAAAATGACCCTTGATAAAATGACGTAATTTTGAAGTTTTTTGACCTGCACAACCCCTTTTGCCACAGGTAAACGCAACGTCTCCCGACTGCCAGACTGCCCGCAAACGTTTTAAACCATTAAGGGGAAGAACATATAAAAAGATGAGCTTTGATAAAGTGACGTAATTTTGAAGTTTTTTTACCTGCACAACCTCTTCTACCACAGGTAAACGCAACGTCTCCGGACTGCCAGACTGCCCGCAAACGTACTACACCATTAAGGGGAAGAACATATAAAAAAATGAGCCTTGATAAAATCAGGTGACGAAAACGTTACTAGGCTCTTAGACTATAAGTATTTTCAGTGTTTTCTCTCAGTTTGAAAACATAATTGATTTCTTCTTCTTATAATAAAACTTGCGTTAGTAGCTTGTAACTAATATTGTTTGAAGCCTCAATTACCATTTGACTTATGTCAATTGCATATATCTTAACGTCCATGATTCTTTTTTCTCACAATATATTACATACAGTATAACCTCGGTTAACAGAACTTCGACTAGCCGAAGTTTCTGTTAACCGAGCCGGTAACGAAATCTTTTTTTATTCTGTATAAGTCATAAAACTGTCCACACGTAAAATTTACTGTCCGTACTACAGAATCTTCTGTCTCCAAAAGCAACTCGACTGACAAGAAACATAGAACCCTGAGAAGTTAATAGCGATGAATGCTTTGTTTCAAATGGCTAAAATCTGACACGCATATAAGCCGACTTACCCTTAGTAGAAGACAATTTTAGGTCAAAATTATTTGGCCTATATGCGAGTATATACGGTAGTTGATTTCCTTTTTAAACATGTTGAGCTGTGAAACATAACTTTATATTTGTTTATTTTTATTATTTAATATACGTTCCTTTGTTTTTTATTCTATGAGTTGTTAAATTCGTGACCACAACGAGTTTTTGTGCACAATTTCTACTTACCGAGATTTCCAATATCCGAGGTACTAGTGGTTCCAATTAACTCAAGTAATTGAGGTTGCACTGTATTTACATTTCTAATTTGATATATGGACCCCATTGATAATGGTAAATTTTTAATTAAATCTTACTTATTCACTCTATGTATGCTGTTTTATAGAAAAAAGGAAAAACCTGATAATTGAACAAAATTATGTATGGAGGAGGCAAGGAAATTTATAAACCTAAAGTTTTAGTAAATTGATTAGGACTACTTGATTAACTAAATCATTTTTATTAGTTTGTTTTGAATAATTTTGGAAATTGTATAGTCTGCTTAACCTTTTACAGGCCAAATTCAGATCCAGGAATATTTTACATTATTTTTTTGCATATTATGCCTTCTTATGCTTTAGTTAAGGGATATTAGTCATTTAATATGATGCAAATTTTTTTATATGTAATTTTCAGAATGTTCCCAATTGGGAACATTGGTTACTTCCGGTGGTCATTTTCCAGTGTTCATTTTTCATTTTCATTATTTTCCGCACATTTCCCCATAAATGATAGGAATATAACCTCTGTTTAAAAAAATCTTGTTATCTAATTCAAAAAATCTGTTTCAAAAAATCATTCTTATGACAGATTATTTTATAGTGGGCATTGATCATTTTTTATGATTTTCTCTACATTTCCTCATTAACGATAGGAATGTAACTTCTATTTTAAAAAATCAAGGGTTCTTTTTACTCTTTCGGCTAATTTTTTTGAGTCAAGTTTGATTAAATTTAATTTGTAATAATTTTTTTAACTTATGTTCCCAATTGGGAACATTGGCCTGTAAAAGGTTAAAGTTAAAAACTTAAATCACATTTAAAATGTTTTGGACAAACTGTATAATATTATTTATGTGCAAACTTACTTTAACAAAGTTCACATTTACAGATTTGATTACGAGATGATGTCTTAAATTCGCAATAATACTTTTCACTTCCCATAATGCCACACTTTCTCTTTCCCTATTTAAAGTGCTTCCTCTGATCCCTTTGTCACTTTTTGAGACTTTTTTTCTCGCCACTTTTACATAAAGACATCAATAAATATGGGTGTGGAATCTAATTGATGCACCTGAAATTTAGTTATAAAATTAAATACTAATCTTTTCTTTATATATAACTACTACTTTCATCAATTTCAATTACATTTCTTCTTTATGATAGAGAAACACTTTTATACGAATTCATTCATTTATCCAGTTTCTGTGGCGCTAGCATGAATCTGGTATATTAAATTTTCTTAACATTAGAAAAGCTTGATTTGTCAATTTATTTTTTACTTATTTATTGCGGAACTATATTGACCCGACACTTTTTGTGAATTTTTCTTCCTTTTTCTCATCATTTTACATAAAAAAAAATTACACTTCAAAGACTTCGATGTGATATGTAATTGATTCATCTCAAATTTATCTATTGAACTAATTCTTCAGTTTTTTTGTTTGTGTTTAACTGCTACTTTCATCGATTGTGATTACATTTCTTCTTCATTATAGAGCAATTATTTTATCCGAATGCATTCCTTGCTTCAGTAATATAACTTGACATAATTCTCGTATATTTAATTTTGTTAACATTAACAAAACTTGAATTTTCAATTTGTTTTTTAGTTATATAATGTATAATTTCCTTGTATATCTATGTGACCTGACTGTTTTAGATGAATGACCTATACTCTCAATTCAAGTTTGTTGTAAAATGCTCTTTTTTCTTGACCTAGTTAATATGATAATCGTTTTATTTTTTACTATTATTATCATTTACTTTTTAAGCTAGTTTACTGGATAATGGAGAATTCATTTTTTGAATATAAAAAGCAAATTAATTTTCCAAAATATTGAAAATCTTTTCATAATAATGTTTGAAATACTTTTTGTCTTTTTAAAATGTACACTATCAGAAGAATTCTCTTTGAATACTAAATTATTTGTCATTTTTAAACAAATAATTTTCGTACTCCTTGAAAATATGCTTTTTTCCGCTAATTCTTATAGATTCCGCTAATTCCGCTAGAAGTATTAAGAAGAGAGAAAAATTCCGTTTATTACTTGAGTCATGCGCATTAGCTGTATTAATACGAAAGTCAAAATTTATTTTTTAAATGAAAAATGGAAAATTAAATAAATTAGAATTTCTAATTTGTTTAAAAATAAACAAACAAATTAATATTTTCAAATTTTATAAAGTAACAATTTTCGCCTTCATTTAAACTTATTCGCAATTTAATTTTAAGAGTATTAAAAGAAATTCGCATGTAAAATATAGCAGATCAAGTTAAAAATATCGATTTCATTCAAAAAAGCAGATATTTCTTCTCAAATTTAATTAAAAATATAATATTCTGTTTTACATCTTACAATCAATTTTAATAACATAAAAGAAACGCCTTATTGAAGATATCTGTAATATATCCTCTATTATTCTATATATTTTTTATCCTCTATTATTCTGTAAGTGCTAAAACACTAAAAAATTTTTTCATAACGACAAAATATCCCTTCAATAAGTTTAAATTTCCGATCTTTCTGCAAAAGTAGTTGAAAAAGGTCAATCCCCCATTTGAAGAAATCCCTATTTTCAATTTGCCCTTTACCATATGCTCGCTAATCTAGTGATTATTAACATTTAACATTTTCCATTTAAGATGATATTAACAATTGAGATGCTCCATTCCAAAACGAGAAGTTCCAGATTCAAATCGAAAGCGATCCACAGAATAATGAGATAGTATTTTTTTAAAAATTCCTTTTTAACACTTTCCCACAAAGTTGAAAAATGTTCATGCATACGTTTTGTCTGACTATCTGACCACGCTGTAATTCCCATAAATATTCTCGGACTGTTATGCAAATTCAGATTCAGTCAGGTGGGGAGGCCTACCAATTGGTTTGATTGGTAAATCTTATTTAGGATGTTCCAGGTACGTTTGGTATTGTATATGAAGCGGGTGGGAATAATAGTTTATTTACAGGGGCACACAAAAGAAATCCATTACATTACACTGTTAAAAATAAAGGTGACAAACCAGTTGCATTTGGCGCCCAGGGGTACAAAGGCGTTACCATTTGACACCCGCGGGCTTGAAAATGTGTTTGGTGTGCTGTTTCATCCCTCACTAGGTGATTCACGCTAATTAGGGTGCCGCGTTATGCATACCGTTGGAAAATTTTCACCCCTTAATCGTTTGCGCATGCTCTGTGACTTGTGTCCTTCCGCTTCAACTCGCCGTCACTGGTGGATAGAAACAGCAATTTCTCCCTAGGAAGACTATCACCGTTCCCAATACACCTGCGCTATCCCAATTTCGTTTAGATCTTCGGATGGCAAACTTTTGGCAAGCTTTTTATATATAGCAACCTTTGAATTTCAGGATATTTGAACATTTTAGGGAGACTTTGAAAGTGAGATCGATGGAAGAACAGTTATAACATTGAGCTTGTAATCAGACGTTGTGGGTTCGAACCTTTCTCGGGCCAAAAGTCAGTTTATAATTTCTTTTTATTATTGGGCGCTCTGGATTAGGGGCGCCATCGTTTCACCTTAATTAAGAGTGCCATTCTGGCTCCCCTAGGGTCGTCACCAGTGAGACAAGCCTTTCACCTCTAAAAGGAGCAATGTGTCACCTGTAGTTTTAACAGTATATGGTCTATGAGGAAAAATCATTTGCAGAGGAATGATAATACACTACTGCAAATGCATTGAAACTTATATAAATAACTGAATTTCACTACGATTACTTTGAACGGGACATTCATATCATTTTTAATCCATTTACAGGGACGCGCAAAAGAAATCGTTTACAATACTGTCTTTGAGTAATAATTTCTGGAAATGTGATTTCAATTTCGGCATGTGATTTTAAATTTAACTGTTTTTTAGGTATGTCCGTAAAATAAGTAGTCGATTCGTCTGATCCGTCCATCCGTCCGTCTGTCTGTCTGCCCACATATAACAGAAAAAAACTATCCAACCGAATAGTTTGAAATTTTAAATATATATTTGCTGAGTCATTTCAAATTTTAGTAAAATCGGGTGTATAATTCAAATACAGGGACAGTGAAAAGTATTCCGTTACATTTCGGATGATGAGATAAAACTGTTTCAAGTGCTTTTTAATAGTGTTACACCCGTCGAAACATAGTAAAAATGATATGCAATAATGAAGGGCATTAAAATATATTGTAGAATATTCCGCACAAAGAATATTTATTATTCATTTACAGTTCCTCACAAATTAATTCCGTTACATAGTGGTATTGGAGTGTGTAATATTATTTGCGGCATATTTTAATTATGTTAAACAATTTCACGTATAATAAAATTAATACATGTTGCTTAGGTTTACTACAACTTACTTTCTGTGTTATACAAAATAAGTTTCCATATTGTTGAATTTAATGTAATATTTTAACTTATTAAACGCTGAATTTTTGTTACACTATTCTGAAAGTGTTGGAAAGTATTTCATAATCTATGCTTCACGCCTGATTTTTTCTTTCTTGATTCAGATTACGTTAACTTTCAGCAATAGAATACAAAATAAAAGAAGGGAAATATCTTCAAATCCCGGATATATAACTGAAGCAGTGCTACCAGGAATATTTACGTGAATTGAAAAAAATATTACTATGTAGTATATATGCTATAAGAGAAAATATAGCTATAAAGTATATCTTTAAATTTTTATCATTCCTCTAATTATATTCAGTGTGTTTGAATGCTGCGTAAATGTTAAAAATTCAGCGAAAAATGTGTTGGAGAGACTGAGGAGGATTGATTAAAGGAGAGGCTTGACACACCATTTGGATTACACATTTAAACAAATTTTAGAGTTTTGACGATAGGTGGCAACCAAAGCCATTGAAGTACTTTATTTCATATAGATAATAGAAAGAGGTGCGGAAAAATTAATTTTGAAGTATTTTCAGCTTAAAAAGTGTATTTTGAAAAATATTTGTAAGATTTTCTCAAACCAAAATATCATAGAATTTTAAATAAGTAGGTTTAATGTAATGCTGAAATATTTAGCTTTCATTTCAGGCATAATGATTGCAAAGTAAATTAGGTTAAACATTACCATGTGCTATAATTAAAAAAGTGGCTATATGGGAAAGTTGGACCCAATAAATGGAAGGGGGTCTGACCAGATTGTCAAAGTTCCTTTAATAAAATGTTTTTGGAAATCATTTTACTATACACACATAATGAAATGTTAATGGTTGTATATTATTTCATGTAATTATTTTCTGTTAAGCTACACTAAAATAGGGTGGTCGGTAGGAAATTGTTAAGTTTTGATTAAAAAGGGATTTGGGAAAATGGCAACCCAAGCCAGAAAAAAATTACTCAAGTAAAAAAGTGATAGGAATTTTTGTATAATTTAAATAGTACTCTAGTAGGTAAATAGAAAGAATGGAAAAGACTGGACAGGATGAAAGTAACCGCCTTAAGAATTTCGAAGTGCCCATGCCTCTGCAAAAGAACATAACATTGTCATAACAGATTAGGGAAGTATGTAAACAAATTTAACCAAAATCAATATTATGAAATGGAACTATTCGGCAATTAGTGTAGACCGATCAATATTGTAGAGTGGGTGAGACGTACATCGGATATTCAAATCATTGACCTTCTTGACGTAACTAATCACTTTATTTTTATATACAAGGACGGCACTATGATTAACACACAAAATTAACAGACATTTACAAAAATAATTTCTCTTCCATTTTTTTGACAATCGTTAAACTGAGTCGTTCTTTTCATTTACCTTCTTGGGTAAATGAGATCTGGGTACTTTTTTTTCGAGAAGGGAGCGATGCTAGGGAGGAGAGGGCATGCGAGAACATCACACCAGTGTGATGCATATTGTCTGCTCAAAAAATCTGCATTACCATAGAGTTTTTTTACGTTGGTAGGATATCTGGACTTGAGACCGCTGCAATGCCAAGACCCACCTTTGAAGGAGCGACCTTTGAGATGCACAGGCGGTCAGAAATTTCAATGGATTGTGGTCACTCACAAGTGTCTCTTGCGAGTCTTAAATATAATGCTTAAATATTTTTATAGTTACGATTACCTCATACACTGTAAAAAAAAGGTCGATCTACTAAAAAATTTTAGTAATCCCTGTAATTACTAAAAAATTTTTAGTAATCTTACTCGGTTACAAGGAATCTGTAAGAATTACTAGAAAACAGCTATCAACGAATAGAGTTAATATTGTTACATTTTTAATAGCTATTATTAAAACTCATTTGGTGTGGCCGTGACAGCATAGTGGTCATAGCAGCGAACTCCAGGCTGAAAGTACCTGGGTTCGATTCTGGCCGCCGCCAAATATCCACCGAATGTAAATAAAGGGATTATGAAAATCCTGTCATAGCAGTTACCGTGGGTAATGATCTCTGAACTTTCCCTCCCCTTTAGAAACATGTCAAAATAGAGTACGTAGCAATGTTTGGTGGTGCCATCTATTGAGGCTTTACCGAAAATCCCCCGTTTTAGTTTGGTGCTGCCATCTATTGCGGCTTTACCGAAAATCTTTTGTTTTTGAAGTCTGTCTTTTTAACCACTGGATGCAGCTCGAAGGAAGCTCCTGGCCTTCGGGCAAACGTAATGGTTACTAAAAATAATTTTGGAGCTCTTACTAAAATTTTCTTGGTGGCTCATACTAAAAAGTTTTAAGTTAGTTATACAAAAAATTCTTTTGTTCAGTTTACAAAAGAATTATTTGTTTCACTTGCAAAAAAAAGTTTGTAATGGTTACTAAAAAATTCTGTGGAATAAAAATTTACTAAGAAATTTTTAGTAACCTCTTGAATTTTTTTTTTTTTTTTTTTTTTTACAGTGTATGCTTTTTTCTCCATAGTGGCGTAGTGCTCTTAACATTTAGATGGTTTTTTACTTATTAAAGAGATGCGATGTTCTTGATCAATTTTTATCTTTTTGGTATAGACAAGCACATATCGTATATGATGGTGCATCAGCATGAATAATGAAAGTCTTCTGAAAGTTTGGCGAATAACAAACTGGCGTTTTGCTGATGGCCCGCTTTAGATCATGGGAAGCCTTTTTCACACATGTCAAGCCTCCCATATGTGCAGCGTCCTGACCCATTATTTTCTCATGGTTAAATTCAATCATTTTTCAAGTTTTATATATCTTACACTTAAACTTTATTTTCATTACTGATTGTATAAAGAACAAAATTATCTATGAAACGGTATTCTAGGATCAATATTTGAAAAATAAAAAATCATTATGCAAAAAATGGGTCAACCTTCCTCAGTCTGAAATATACAATAGTGCGTAAGATTTGCATCATGTAATAAAGAACATCTGCGTTAACAATTGTCTTAAGCCCACAGCTTTCACTAAAATTTGTCTTTCTTCCTGGTGAATAACAACATCAGTTTTTATAATTATAGCTATTTCTGAAGAATTCATTCTGTGAAATTAAAAGTAGAATACTGTTTTGAAACCACAAAAGTAAAATTTTAATAAAACTGAATTATTTTATTATTTTACAAAGATAAGAAAAAAAGCTTTCATTTAACTGCATAACACCTAGTTACAAATATTATCTGAAATGCTACATGCGGTATCTAATATATAATCTATCTACGGTAAATTTTAATAATGTCCATTTTCTGTGAGGTAATATAATTGCCTTAAACCAAGATAAATAGTTCCATGTAAAATTTCAAAGTACACGAAAAAAACATATGTACATGAAAAAAATATTTTTATACATACAGATTACATGCTATACTGAATTTCGTAATATTTTAAATAAATAATTTTTAATGCAATTTTAAACATTTTTAAACCAGGGATTTTTTGACTCGTGTGTTTTGTGATGATGATTGCTTGTTTTATAAAATTTTAATATAAGTGTCTATACTATAAGTATACTATTGTATAACAGACTGTATTGTATTTCAGACTGCGGAAGGTCGACCCATTTTTTGCATAATGATTTTTTATTTTTCAAATATTGATCCTAGAATACCGTTTTATAGATAATTTTATTCGTTATACAATCAGTAATAATTTCTTTTTTATTACAGAGTGTAAAATTAAAAAGCATGAATGGCCATAAGTGCACCTACAGGCTTAAGAATAGTTCGTGTTTATGTACTTTGAATCATTTACATTGTTTTCGGAAAATGATTCTATTTCATGTAATTTTACAAAATTTAATGTTGTGATCTATAATATATCTATGCTCTTGTAATATAACAAGTGTTTAATGCGTGATTTAATATTTTATTGACCTCGAGTGTCTTTGAGATTTATTTTAAACCCACTTTTACCATTTTTATCTGGTAAAAGTGTTAAACTAAGTGTGCAAGAAAAATATTTTTACACGAGGAAAATTTTTGTTTCCTTCTTTTTCTTTCTTAAAACATAGGACATGTAAGTCCCCTGTATCAAGTAAAATTGTAAGCTTGAGGTCCGTGTTGTGACAGAGTAATTCTCAAAGATTTTAGAAAATATGAAAGTAGGAAAAAAAAAGTATATTATTTTCATGCTTTTACATCTTATAAAATATATCTCGAAATATAACCTGCTTGTGTATAATAGATTTAGAAAAATTTACAAATGCAAACATTTTATTTTACTTAGTCTTTTAAAAGTACTAATTTCTAATATCTTCAAAATTATTAAATCTCGATTATGCGTGATGTTAATTGTCACACACTGAAATATATTTTTCTTCATTTATTAACATAATAGAAAATTAAACCTAAATAATGGGATTTTATGTTAGTGTTATCATATAATATATTTTTTCAAATTTTAGCCAAATAACAAGAACAAATGTTAACTTTTGTTATGATCACTTAATTTTGAAATATGTCCCTGTGCGACATAATTTAAAATTAGTGTGCGAATATTCCTCTGCATTCAAGTTAATTTCATAAACTACATGGCAGATGACGGGGAGGAATTTTGCAAAAACCACATACGTGGATTATTACATCATTACAGAAGCATAATAATTTCTAATAAAATAATTCATCCTTGTAGATAACGTGTATTTTTTGTATATTATTCATAAATTTGATATCTTTGTATTAAAGTATTAAAAATTGTTTGTATAAAAGGAAAAAATAGAAGTTATAAAAAATTATTTTACCGTATAATGTAAGAAGGAATTTTTTTTTGCTTCATGAATCTTGGGAGGATCCTGTTCTGGGTTTCAGTTTTAAAAGCTATATTAGTTCCAAGAAGAAACGCGAACGCTAATTTTAATGCTGTGGAAGAAAACTTTTCAGATTTCTCGCTTGCATTATAAAAAATTTAAATGTTTTTTTTTCATAAATTACCTAAAGTCTATCTCGTATGCTGTGCACTTGTACTTTTTTTAAAATTTGGTTACTTTTTAATTATTATTATTAGGATAGCTTCTCTATTAGAACCGGTTTCAACAGGCTACAAAAGTGAGCGTGTTCACATGTAAAAAACTGTAATGAAAATCGAAAAATTTTAAAGCCTAATTTAAGATATAGATCTTAGGAATCCTACACTGTAAAAAAAAAATTCAAGAGGTTTCTAAAATCTTTTTAGTAAATTTGTATTCCACAGAATTTTTTAGTAACCATTACAAACTTTTTTTTGCAAGTGAAACAAGCATTTCTTTTGTAAACTGAACAAAAGAATTTTTTGTATAACTAACTTAAAAATTTTTAGTATGAGCCACCAAGCAAATTTTAGTAATAGCTCCAAAGTTATTTTTAATAACCATTACGTGCGCCCGAAGGGCAGGAGCTTCCTTCGAGCTACATCCAGAAGACTGAAGCGGAAGATTTTCGGCAAAACCGCAATAGATGGCAGCACCAAACGTTGCTACCAGCTCCGACAGGATTTTTTAATCCCTTTATTAACGAGTACTTACACTACATACACTCGGGGCGTATTTGGCCGTGGCCAGTATCGAACCCGGGACCTTTTAGCCTGAAGTCCGTTACTATAACCACTGTGCTATCAAGGCCACACCAAGTGAGTTTTAGTAATAGCTATTAAAATGTAAAATTATTAGCTCTATTCGTTGCTAACTTTTTTTCTAGTAATTCTTACAGATTTTTTTGTAACCGACTAAGATTACTAAAAATTTTTTAGTAATTAGAAGGATTACTAAAGTTTTTTTAGTAGATCGACCCTTTTTTTTTACAGTGTATGCAATAAAAAAAGTCATGAAACATATTAAAAAGGAAGAGTAAAATCTGTAAAGATTTCTCCCACAGGTTTAACACTAGCGTTTTAGATCATACGCGTCATAAATGTACGCTCTTAGCTCATTGTGGGCTTGTAGGCAGATTTCGTATGAAATACTACCTGTTATATTCTTCACTATCTCTGATTTTCTTTTTCAGATCTGCACCGAGCATGATCCTGGAACCCAAAATCATCCTCAGCAAAAAATCTTTATCTATCTATCTATAAATAAATATAACTTTCTTATGAAGACGGTTCATGTGTGTGGTGACTTTTATAATTCTTCACAAATTTATTCCAAACTAATACATAAAATCAATGGGCATAAAATCTCGGTCAAGTTCGTTAACGGGAAAAATCGGACCAAGGGGGTGGAAATAGATAAGGGTTTTGTGAAAACAGAAGAAATCCCATAACGTCTTAGTTATGATGCATATCGAATAAGTTTAAAGTTATTATTACTTCTAAAAAGGGCGAAAAATTTATGCATGATAGATTTTTGATAAAAATGTGATCAACTTGCGAAAAAAAGGGTTTTAAGAAGAAAAAAAATTCATAACTTCGTCAATTTTCAGGATATCAAATCCCATTAAATTTATTATAAATCGTTTAAATATTATTTACAACTTTTATACAGTCAAATTTTTGTTAGGACCTACTCTTACTGCAAAAAAAAACTAAAAGCGAAAAAAAACGAAAGCCGGGGGGGGGGGGGGGGAGAAGAAAAAATTCCGTAACTTCGTCAATTCACAGCATATCAACTTCGCATGAATTTATTGTAAATCTTCTGAATATTATCTGAACTTTTATACTGACAAGTTTTTGATAGGACCAATTCTTACAGCAAAAACAAATTAAAAATACTTAGTGGTTGAAGGAAAAAAATCGTATTATGGGTGCATTCAAATGTAAACTGTTTGTTTTTGTCAAAATTCATTTTTGCTCTCACTGGTAATTTCTCGTACTCAAATACTATATGATATGCCATAATGGTCGTTTTTTTTTTTTTTTTTTTTTTTTTTTTTTTTTTTTTTTTTTGATAGAGGCAGAGTATATTTCAAAAAATGACGTCAAGGTGGACATTTTGATCCGAATTTCCCGAAGCGATAGTGTTAGAAATAAAAAATATGATCATACTGAGAAAATATTTTTTTATAAAACAAGCTCTAGTTAATTGAACGTAAAATAAAGACACAAATCACTCATAAATCTTAAAAAAAAAAAAAAAAAAAAAAAAAAAAAAAAAAAAACACGCCAGCAAGTTTTCTATTTCTACTTTTAAAAATGTATCAGAAAATTTCAAGTTATTGTACACAGATTTTTTTTTATTTTAATAATATTTTAATTAAATGATTTTGATAAAACTAGTTCTTATATAAAAACGAAATTAAAAACTCGTCAAAAGCAGCCAGATAAAAATGTTACTTTTAGTTTATCTCTAATCATGATTTCGTTTGCGTTGGTGAAGTTAGTACGAAATTTACTTATGTCTGTAGTCCAAGCCAGCAGGGATTTTTTTCTTCCATTTAGGAAGCGTCGTCTATGGGCATGAGGATTGCATGTCATGTTATTTAACAAAATTATTTTCTCTTTTTGTATTTACATTGTAAATGAATATACCTAATAATGGTATTGTTTATAATTTAGATGCATCGTATTCGAATAATAAACAAAACAATTTTTAGTATGCTTTGTGAGAAGTAAGGCGATAAATACAAAGCAAAAGTATCGCCCGTGGGAAGAATTACAAGTATCCAAAAGAAATGCTTGTTTCCGCTTACACTGTAGTTAAGCCTTCCAGCCACTCAGCTTTCGAATTCGTGTCATTAAGTCTCTGGTCATATGATGCATTGTTATAATTAAAATATCCCATTGTGAAATAATTATTTTTAACTCCTTTTTTCTGTGCACACTTCTTAAAGGCTATCTCATCTTTATTGATTGTCAGAATATTTCTAAAATTTATGCTTAATTCAATATTTTATATTATGACACCATATGCCATGGGATACATTTGACAAAATTCAAATTTGGAGTCGAAAGTAACATATTGATTGTAACTGACTGAATTTAAATCTGAAACTATTGCTTTTTTTACAGTCTTTGACACATACACCGATTTTAACACTTCATATAAAAATAATATAGACTTAAAATTTTGTTTTGAGAACTTATAAAAAAGAGAGATCCTTTTATACGAGTGCGCAGATAAAGAAGTTAAAATTATTAATTTCCCAGGGAGTTGTTTTAAATATACGTATGCACCAAACATCCATAGTTTTAACTTATTCAGGGGAATTCGAAAGTTGAAAGACTAGCAGTTTTAAAAATAAACCAACTTTATCTTTAAAAAAAAGGGTTCTTAGAGAAAGATAAATGTGTTTTTGAGAGTATTGAAACACATTGTGATTTTTTTTATTAAATAACGGAAGTGACGGAATTCAAGAACTTAGCAACTACCCGCCTTAAAAGTAAACCATCTTTATCTAAATGAAAACAGGTACTCACAGAGAGATACGCTTGTTTTTGAGAGCATTTAAACACTTTGTGATTATTTTTTTATTAAAAAATGCAATAAGTGTGAAGATTTTTGTGACAAAAACTATTTAAAGAAAATCAAATTGAAGGAGGAATCATAAAATACATTTTTAAAGAACTAAGCAATTTCGTCTAAACGAATAAGTGCATGTAGAAATCTTGAAAACAAGTGCAAATACATCCAGTCTGATCTGGGATTAGAGATTTTCTCTCATAAGCAGATAAAACGTATTTCACCGTAAAATGTTTGGTTAGATTGCTCAACGATGAAAACTTTAAACACACTTAGACAGAACACCTTTAAAATAAATGAGTTAAAATGTCATAAAATTTCATTTCTTACTGTTAGAGGAAAATTTTTTTGTTTGAACAAAACTGTCAAGATTTTTATTTTATTTTACCTGAAGTGGAAGCTTTTTTATACAATTGTAAGAAATTATTGAAAAATCGACGCAAAAAATGAGTGAAATAAAAGTAAAAGCTTCATTTCTCTAATAGAGAAGGAAAATTATGGACGCAGAAATATTGAATTAATATTTATGAATGTAGTAATCATTTTTCCACTTTTTAAGCAACAAACCCAAGCGTGAAATTGACAAAGAAATACAACATACATTAAATATAATTTATGTTTACAATAGTAATCATTCATAAAATGTTTTGATTAGTGGAATATCCCATTTCATAGAAAAAATTATTTTAGAAAAGTGGCTATTCTTAAAACTGATTTGCATTGTGTATCCATTTTTGGAAATGTAAATAATAATAAATGTGATCTTATGCTAATAAAAGTTACCACATTAAAAATAAAGAAATATTTTATAATAATTTCGGTTTATAACGGCAGAGAAAACTTATATATATTGTAAGTAATTTATTAAATATTAATTTTAAAAATCAGTTATATTAATCATCCGTTGTAGTTTATTATTGTCACATAAATTTGTATTTTAAAAGCAGAATTTTTTGACAGATTCTCATTGAAACGATGTATCTAGTTTGGAGAAAATGCTTATGAAGTGGTGGTTTAAAACTAGAGATAAAACTTTTGGATATTGTAATTACTTTATTAAATATTAATTTTAATAATATGTTATAGAAATCAATCATTGTAGTTTATTGTTGTAATATGAATTTATATTTTAAAATCAGAATTTTTTATCAAAATCTAACTGAAACAATACCTAGTTTGGAGACAATACTTATAAAGTGATGGTTAATAATTACCGAGAAATCTTTTGGATATCGTAAGTACCGTAATTTCCGGCATATAATCTGCGGATCAAACAATTCTTTTTTGACCGAGAAATTTTATTTAGTGACTGGGAACAAATATTTACGGCGATATAAAAAGGTACATTTCTTTTTGAAAAAAATTATGGGTCGGAAAACAATTGTTTGATCTGCAGATTATAGCCGTAAAATAGGTACTTTATTAAATATTAATTTAAAAATTAGTTATAGTCCGTTATAGTTTATTAGTTATCCGTTGTAGTTTATTGTTTTCACATGAATTTCTATCTTAAAAACAGAATTTTTTGTCAGATTCTTACTAAAACACTATCTAGTTTGAAGAAAATGCTCATGAAGTGGTAGATAAATAATTCCAGTTTTGCTTCGATATAGGAAGGTTTTATAAATTTACTGTGATATTAATCAAATTTCAGCAAATTTAACTTATTTTCTACAAGTGGTGTGCTACAATATTGTCCGTTGTAAAACATAAATTAGACAATTTATTTCAAATGTTTTATGAATACAACGTAATACATCAAATTTAAACAGATATTATGATCTAGTTAAAAAAATCAATATGATTTATGCATCACTAAAGTGCTTCTAAGCAATCTTAAAAATTATTCAGAATAAATATTAATTCTCTAATTATAAAAATATACTTATTTTTTCCGAAGTCTTGTATTTATCTCCATTGCTCGTTTATTTCCTGCAAAATCATATGAATTAAGAATGCTAGTGTCGTTTCTTGCTGAATCTAGAAAGCGCTAACATATTCAAATGAAAACCTCTGGTCTCAATAAAATTATTTCAAATAATAAGTGACATACGCAGTTGAAACCAAAGGTACATAAATGTGTACATTGGGTCTGAAAAGGCTAAGAACAGTTATAGATTGCAATTCGCAAAGAAAAATTTAGTATTAATAATTATATATTAAAAGGACAAGAAAAATATTATAAAATAAGCAATACATAAATAGACAACATAGTCATCTTTAAAATCATTATCTTTTCTTAAAGATTCCAATGACGTTAATAATGAGGTAATGCATTTACCCTATAATAACTATTATATGGTTCATGTAATAGATTTTTTAAGCACGTAATTGATAAATTAGTTACATAAAAAAATATAATTGAAATAAATTTGAATTGTCTTTAATAAATACGTTTTATAAAAAAATTTAATTTTCCAGAATTTTTTAATTTAACAATATAAGCCTACAACAATAACTGCAATGGACCAAAATGACATGGGACCGAAATTGCAAGGAAACAAAAAAGCAAGGCACCGAAATGTCTAGGGACCGAAATGACCAGAGACCGAAATGTCTCTGAATTGAAACGGCGGGCGCGACCGAAATGTCCCGCTTCCCCTAGATCGTCTTAGAACGTAAATCTGTCTCACGATGTAAACATAGAGTAAAACATATTTCAATATTTCACGATCTTACGTTAAACTGAATCTTTTCTAGATTCATAAGCTATGCAAACTATCATAAGAGATCCTGATATTGCTAAACACTCCCATTGTATCAATGACATAGGGATTACAAGAAATTCTTGATAAAAAGGTTTCTATACATTATATTAACAGATCTTCTAATTTAAATTCAAACAAAATGTGTGGCATTTTTTTTGTTGTTGATTGAGAGGGAGGGGTTGATTTTTGTCTTCTAAGTTTTTGTGTACAAATTTATCCATAATTTTATTCTCCTCTTTTGTTTAAGTTCTATCATATAATCTAATTTTTGCTATTTGGTTTAATCATATTTAGTTTATTTTGATAAATTTCAATATTTTAAATTTTTGGGAGTAAGTTGCTTCAATTACTGCTTTTTAAGTTTCTTTATTTGGATCAGTTTGTATTTGCATACCTGTTTGCGTTTGTATAATGTTTATATTTAATGAAAGACGTCGCGATGTTCACATTAAAATGACATTTTACAGAGAAAGGTTTAAGTGGTAGTGTAAACATGAATTTATACATTTCAACGCTTTCCATAAAAATAAAGAACACGGGAAATGTGTTCTAGCATTTTAAATAGATATTTGTGTATTTTCGGCAAAAGCCCTATTTCAAAGAAAATAACGAAACATAAAGATTTGTAAAGAATTGCATTCTTCTCTCCGAGGTATAATAATAGAGAAACGGAATAAACGTTATAATAGAGTAGTCGGTATCATACTGGTCTGCAAAAGGTTGTGTTTCGAATCCACAGAAAGCTTTACAATATGCGCCTGAAAAAAGGATTATAGATGGGCGATTAGAAAAATCCTGAAATATAGATGTGGATTGACTGAGGACATTAGCCTAGTTCAGAATAATCGTATAGGCATGATGTAGTGAACAGTTATCAACATCTCCACGATCAGATTGAACCAATGAACCAATGCAGTATGATTAGAAGTGCCTACTGGAGTCGTCATGCTTCAGTTTATCTTCAATCGAAGTCGATGAGTCGAATGGCTGATTGCATAGATGGTAAGCAAGAGAAATGGAATTTCAGAAATTCGGGAACATTGGGATGGTCGGATGAGTCTTAGGGTAAAGCGGTCTAGAAAAGCCAAGGTCCATATATTTTCTTTTATATATAAATTAGATAAGATCCTAAGAAAATTTTAAGGAAATGTCGATAAAAATATAAAAAGTAAATATAAATTAGTTAAATTTAGTAAAAATAACAGGTAAAAATAATAAACATATCATTAAAGAAAAAATTTGCAAAAAATAGCATAGAAAAAGTAAAGGGATACGATGAATAACTTGATCAGCCAATGAAATTCAAGCAGGCGACCAATGAAATTCATCCGGTCGCAACCTTGAAAACAACAATCGTCCGATAAGGCACGATTAGATTAATTAAAAAAAGGGAGAAACATCACAGTGGTGTATTCGGTAGCGTAATTGTTTTAAACGGAAGCCTTTTGTCGAATCCCGATTGGAATGTTGCGGCAATCTCTACAAGGGAAGAAATCCACACCCATATAATGAAACTTCAAATATGATCAAACATTACTGTAGGAGGCGGGAGGATGTTGCTATAGGTAAATAAGAATCTCTTTTCTATTTTAGAATACATTGGTACTTAAAACCGTGGAAAAATAAAAATATGCAATGCAATAAAATCAGCCAGATTCTATTTTTCTTTAAAGATATAAATGACAAAATTAGTTACGATACCTAATAGATGAACAAGCGAGGAATCCAAACAAATAAGGTAATAAATACACTGCCAAAGAGGAGTTAATGAATAATTCGCAGATGCAAAATAATCACCACTTTGATTTTTGGACTAATTTGGTTAATTCAGGCATAAGGATTACAAAGGAATTTCACAATAGTTAGTATGAATGCAAGGTAACGTATTTTGATTATTTACTTTCTATTCTAAAGAGAGAGACAGCAGTTGGCAGTCAATGCTGCCAAAAAAGCTGGCCGTGGGAATAGAATCGCGATACGTTGTAACTGTTTATTCTAAGAGGTGATTAGTAACATTAATTGGGTTAAAAATTGGATTTGAGACCGTTGGAAGATATTCAAAAACGACGAAAGACGTAATTTGTTTAGTCTATTGGTGACTGCTTATAAAGTTAAGCATAGCGGTAAAACCAGAACAGATGACTGATCTCTATTTTTTTAAATTAACATTCATTCCACACAATAATACAAATATATTAAGCAAAATGTGAAATGAGCAAAATTAATTATGGTCAGGCTTGCGAATTATTATATGTTCTTATAAATCCTCATTTCACCCTTAGTTAAGATTAAAACAATATTACATGATAGCTATATGATAGTAAACTGTAGCAATTGTGGCAAAAGTAGCTTTTCAGAAGCTTTAAAAAAGCGGACGAAAAATTGCAGGAGATTCCGAAAAGAGATATTGAGTCATGTTTAAGAAAAACTACCTGCATTGCTGTTTCTTTTTGAAATATTAATAAATAAATTATCATTTGATTATATCATATCATTCAAATCTGCATAATTCCTAAATTTTCTCGCTGAATCAATTTCCATCTGTTATGATAAACTTTTACGAAAAAATCGATCTCTATTTTCAAATTAGGTATCTGTATTAAAATTTTCAAAGTTCACAACAGTATCTATATGAAGAAAATTAAGCCTTTTTATTAAACATTTAAAGAAGATATATTTCCCAATCCAAATTTTTTTAAGTGCGTTCGTAAATATACAAATACGAAGCACCTATAGTCGTCGTTCAATCCGTCCGTCTGTCCGCATATAACAATGCAAAAACTACCCAACCGAATGCTTTGAAATTTTAAATATATAACTATTGTAAAATTTTGTCGAGTCATTTCAAATTTTATGGAAATCGGATGAATAGTTTAATTATAGGGACAGTCAAAAGTTTTCCATTACATTACAGCCGATGGGGGAAATTTTTTCAAGTGCATTTTAATGATATTACAGCCTTTCAAACAGAATGGAATTGATATGCATTTACTGAAGTGTACTAAAATATACACTCTGTTACAATATGTGGTGCAAAAAATAATTATTTTTAGTTAACATGGTCACACAAAGAATTCCGTTTCGTAATGTTATAGGTTGGAACTTTGTTTTCGGCGTATTTTAATCATGTTAAATTATTTCATTTGTAATAAAATTGATATACTTTGCTGAGGTTCACTATGAATTACATACTGTATCATAGAAAGTATTTACAGAGGCATACAAAAGATTTCGGATATTATACTGTAACCGAAGTATACTTATATTAGAGATAATTGCTATAATTGCATTTTTAATTGTGATATGAGTTTTAAGTTTAATTAAATTTTTGTATATTGCGCTGTGTATATAAATGCTGTAGATCATATACAGAATAATACAACAGAAACTGAACAGATTACGAATATGAACTAAAGTACCTTAAAGGTGGTTTTAAAATAATTTCTGGATTTTTACGCTGAACCGCATTTAGTAAACCAAAGATATGTTTATAGAATGTAGAAAAATGATATACATGGCCACACAAAGAATTAAGTACATAGCTGTCTATGGAAAATGATCTTTGGAAGTGTGATTTCACTTGATTTAAGCGCGTTTTAATCTTAATAAAATTTTAGCTAAATAGTGGTATATACGTATGTCAAAATAGTAGGCAAAATGCACGGCTGTACAAAAGAAATAAATTATGATACGGTCTATTGTGTATGGATTTCTGAAAGTCAAATTTTAACCTGTTACACTGTAAAGAAAATCCGTTAAATTTACTGCAAAAACGCTGGCAGGAATGTTTACAGCAGTTTTTGCAGAAAAAATTTGAGTAAAATTGGATGTATTTTTTTATTACATCTAATTTTACTGCAATTTTTACGGCAAAAACTGCTGGCAACATTGCTGCCAGCAGTTTTTGGCCGTAAATTTAACGGATTTATTTTTTACAGTGTAGGCGTTTTAACACTTTACAACATAGATCAAAACTTACTACATAGTTCCTAACTCTGACTTGCGTTAATATAATTGGATTGCTCTGTAATCGATGAATGTCTGTAATTGATATATTATCGCATCATATTTTGTATTCATGCATTTTTCCATAAGAATTTAACAGCTATTGCATCAAAATCTGAATTACGAACGCACCACATTTGCCACGTTTGACTTGAAATTACCAACTCATTTTCTTTTCTGTTTTTCTTTTGAAATAAAATATTGTGGGGATAACATTAACATTAAATTTTGGTTACATGTGTGTTGGTAGCCCCAAATTCGTATTATTTTATTTTTTCATGGCTAATACGAAGATGAAAACAAACATTTAATTTGTAGTGTCAAAGTATTTGGGGCTTGACGATTCTGCTTTGGTTCTGCAAATTCCATTTGTAATCATTTTATCTATTTTTCCCCATGTTGCAATGCCGTAATTTTCTATTAAATTCTATGGCTCTTATATTGTATTGGTTTTATATATGAGGACCCCAGAAGCCAAGGGGTACAAGTGACAAAATTTAGATTTCGAGTAAATTGAGTTCAAAGTTAACCATCAACTGTAATTGGATGAATTTAGGTAGGAAACTTTTGCTTATTTCTTAGGGATCTTTAAACTCTTATTTCAATAACTGCTTGAAAAAAAGTGGAGTACAATTTGTTTTAAATTTATAACTAAGCAATGTTTAACATCAGTCGGCACTTGTACCCTTTGGCTTCCAAGCAGTAATAAAAACTGCTTGGAAGCCAAAGGGTACAAGTGCCGAATGAATAGAAGAATAGAATAGCCATGTTGATATAAATAAATGAAAGAGCATTTTTTTTTAAATAAAAGCTCTATAAAGAAAAAACTATGAAATAAAAAATTAATTTGTGAAAAATTTATAAACAATGTTGATATAAATGAATGAAAGAAAAAAAACTTTTGTTCAAATACAAGTTTTAAAATTTTATTATAAGTTTTGAAACATTGGGATATTATAATTTTTAGCACTTTCCAACAAAGTTGAAAATTGAATATGATTTTGGTTTGTCTGTCCGTCCGTCCGCGTCTTAACTCTCGTAAATATATTCGGATTGCCCTGAAAATTTAGGGAATTATACACGTTTACTTCAATACGAACCTATTGCAAAAGAAGTTTCTAACACGATTAGTTTATTTACAGGGACAATCAAAAGTTTCATTACGTTTATGAAAAAATCGTTTCAAATGAATTTCAGAGAAGTTACACCTTGTCACATAGTAAAATTTATATGCATTTAGAAATTGCATTAAAATAAACATTCTGTAAAATATGAGGTGAAAAGAATAGTTATTATTTATTTACAGGGCCACACAAAAGGTTTCCATTACCTAATGGTAAAGAGGAAATTGTTTGCGACATATTTGAATTAGATTACAATTTTCATGCATAATAAAATTGATATACGTCATTGAGGCTTAATATAAGTTCGCGCATAATACGAAATACACAGTATTTACAAGGACACAAAAAAATCAAATAGTATATTTTATTCGAAGTAGTGTATATTATCGATGATGATTGAAGGATGGACGAAATGCCTTTTTAATTATGATTTGTGCTTTTAAGTTTCACTAAATTTATATATATTATATGGTACGTATAAATGCTATAGTTCATATACAGGGCAATACAAAAGATCTCGTAAAGGTTACTGAACATGAGCGTAATTTACATAAAGATTGCTTTTAAATAAGTTATGTATTTTTATGCTCAACTGCATTCAGTTTATTAAGAAATGCTTTTAAAATATAGATAAAATGGTATTCAGGATCCCGCACAAAATTTTATACATGTTCATGTATGGATGATAATTTCTGTAAATGTGATTTCAGTAGTCTTAAGAGTGTTTTAGTTTGAACTAAATTTTAGCTAAATACTGGCGTATAATAAAGGTTCAAGGTAAAGTGCAGAAGGAACAAAATCATACAAATATGTTTCCATCTATTAGTATAAACTGCTGAAAGAGAAATTTCAAACTGTCACGCGTTTTTTTTTTTTTTTTTTTTTTTTTGCTAAACTAAATTTCTCTATTATACAGTATAAATAAACCGAGAGATAAAACATATGGCTGTTCGAAAGTATTAGAATACATATTTGGCTATGGATAGTAATACTTTATTACCCTAAATAGCGAAGATTTTTAAAGATTTCAGGGAGTGTTGGAAAGTGTTTCATAATCTATGGTTAACGAAGGATTTTCTTACTTGTTAACAGTTGAAATGCATTTATTTAATGCATAAAAAAGAAATGGCCTTGTATGTCGTTAGTCGAGGTTCTGCTATATAGACGTAAAAGTATACAACTGCACTTATAGCCCTTGGCCTCCACGCGTTTCATAGTTTTGGAAAAGAGGTTAAATAACTGACCCCTAAAACGCAGTACGTAATTTAAAAAATCACTTATTACTCTTTACCTACAAATAAATAGACTTATTTTCAGATAGCCTATGCACTTAACTCAATTTTTTCAATTTTGTCACTTATACCCCTTGGCTTCTAGACTCCTCATATATATATATTTGATAAATTGCAATAATACATTTTATACCGTATGTTGAATGGACACACATGCATAAATAATTGTATAGTTATATAAATGTTTATTTATTTATTTTATATAAATTAATTAAATCGATGAATTTTATTTAATAATTGATAATGTTAATTATTAAAATGTAATTAACTGTTAGCCAAATAAGGAAAATATCACACACATACTTATTTATATTACATTCCAAGCGTTTAAAAAGCGTATATTAATTAAATATTTTATCTTTTTTATCCTTTACTACTAAATTATTTATATTAAATTTTAATATGATTGTAGAAACATTAAGTAAACTAAAATTAAAAGCTTTAATTTTGTTCTTTCTTTCTTTCTTTTCCCTTTTTCTTGAAACAATACCTATGCATTTAAATTTTGATTATTTAATTTTTTAGCATTACATTATACATTTATTTTATTAATTAGTATATAATGTAAGAGCAATTTAATTAATGGTATTTTAAAGCATTATACCTTTAATTATGAGAAACATTAACTAATATATCTTACGAGTCACATTTCACATATTATTATTATTTAATAAATCATTTACATATTTTTTCTTAGGTTATTCATTTATTAAAATATTTTATTTTTTACTTATATATCTATAAATTGTGTATACTTTGAGTAATCATTTAATTTTATTTATAAACATTTGATACATAGCTTTTTGATATAAAAAAATTATTTTACTAATATCTCAACAGTTGGAAGTTTTTCAGTAATGTATTGGATAATATGGTGGAGTTCAATTTTGGTTGTACTGCAGTGGTGGTCAGAATTAAAAGAACAACTGATAATTGCACCGAAAAAATCTATTTCTCAAACAAATAAAGTGAAATTTATACGAAAAATGTTTTTTTATGCTAGAAATCATTGTAGAATGCTAAACATTGGAAAATGCAAAATATGATTATTTTGCCTTCAGGGGTCGCAGTGTCCCTAATATTTTCGCACTTTTCTACCAGTATTTTAAATCAAAAATCTTCGTGTCCGATTCCTTTAACATCTACAATGAAATTCTATGATTAATATTGTCTTTTTAAAATTGTGGTAGGAAAGTGGGAAAATTTTATGGACGCTGCGACCCCTGTGCCATACTTAACAAAATATATCATTGTAAAAATTGAACAAAATTATATGAAAGATGATTGTTTTTGCCTGAAACACACTAATAATTATTAATTTCAGCCTTCTTTCCAATCTCTTTTAAGGTGCATTTCACCAGCCCGCACCTATGGAGTTCAGGAAATTCAACAATGTCATTCGTTAGTACTCCGTTAGTACCGGTAAGTACCGAGAGATTTTCGTTTGTACCGCATCCGTTGCAGAGTTATGGCCAATTCTCAAGTTCCGGCGCGCGGGCTGGAGAAACTTGGGAATTCCTAAAGGAAAAAAATGAAGGTTCTCCGATTTCGTTCAAATTATATGGGTCGTTAGTACTACGTTAGTACCGGTAAGTACCGAGAGATTTTCCTTTGTACCACATCCGTTGCGGAGTTATGGCCAATTCTCAAGTTCCGGAGCGCGGGCTGGAGAAACATGGGATTTCCTATAAGAAGAAAATGAAGGTTTTCCGATTTCGTTCAAATTATGTGGGTCGTTAGTACTGCATTAGTACCGGTAAGTACCGAGGGATTTTCGTTTGTACGACATCCGTTGCGGAGTTATGGCCAATTCTCAAGTTCCGGCGCGCGGGCTGGAGAAACATGGGATTTCCCATAGGAAAAAAATGAAGGTTCTCTGATTTCGTTCAAATTATGTGTGTCGTTAGTACTACGTTAGTACCGGTAAGTACCGAGAGATTTTCGTTTGTACCACATCCGTTGCGGAGTTATGGCCAATCCTCAAGTTCCGGCGCGCGGGCAGGAGAAACATGGGATTTCCTATAGGAAAAAAATGAAGGTTCTCCGATTTCGTTCAAATTATGTGGGTCGTTAGCACTACGTTAGTACCAGTAAGTACCGAAAGATTTTCGTTTGTACCACATCCGTTGCGGAGTTATGGCCAATTCTCAAGTTCCGGCGCGCGGGCTGGGGAAACATGGGATTTCCTATAGGAAAAAAATGAAAGTTGTCCGATTTCGTTCAAATTATGTGGGTCGTTAGTACTACGTTAGTACCGGTAAGTACCGAGAGATTTTCGTTTGTACCACATCCATTGCGGTGTTATGGCCAATTCTCAAGTTCCGGCGCGCGGGCTGGAGAAACGTGGGATTTCCTATAGGAAAAAAATGAAGGTTCTCCGATTACGTTCAAATTATGTGGGTCGTTAGTACTACGTTAGTACCGGTAAGTATCGAGAGATTTCCGTTTGTACCACATCCGTTCCGGAGTTATGGCCAATTCTCAAGTTCCGGAGCGCGGGCTGGAGAAACGTGGGATTTCCTATAGGAAAAAAATGAAGGTTCTCCGATTTCGTTCAAATTATGTGGATCGTTAGTGCTACGTTAGTACCGGTAAGTATGGGAGATTTTCGTTTGTACCACATCCGTTGCGAAGTTATGGCCAATTCTCAAGTTCCGGCACGCGGGCTGCGGAAACATGGGATTTCTTATAGGAAACAAATGAAGGTTCTACGATTTCGTTCAAATTATGTGGGTCGTTAGTACTGGTAAGTACCGAGAGATTTTCGTTTGTACCACATCAGTTGCGGAGTTATGGCCAATTCTCAAGTTCCGGCGCGCGGGTTGGGGAAACATGGGATTTCCTATAGGAAAAAAATGAAAGTTCTCCGATTTCGTTCAAATTATGTGGGTCGTTAGTACTACGTTTATACCGGTAAGTACCGAGAGATTTCCGTTTGTACCACATCCGTTGCGGAGTTATGGCCAATTCTCAAGTTCCGGAGCGCGGGCTGGAGAAACATGGGATTTCCTATAGGAAAAAAATGAAGGTTCTCCGATTTCGTTCAAATTATGTGGGTCGTTAGCACTACGTTAGTACCGGTAAGTACCGAAAGATTTTCGTTTGTACCACATCCGTTGCGGAGTTATGGCCAATTCTCAAGTTCCGGCGCGCGGGCTGGGGAAACATGGGATTTCCTATAGGAAAAAAATGAAAGTTCTCCGATTTCGTTCAAATTATGTGGGTCGTTAGTACTACGTTAGTACCGGTAAGTACCGAGAGATTTTCGTTTGTACCACATCCATTGCGGTGTTATGGCCAATTCTCAAGTTCCGGCGCGCGGGCTGGAGAAACATGGGATTTCCTATAGGAAAAAAATGAAGGTTCTCCGATTACGTTCAAATTATGTGGGTCGTTAGTACTACGTTAGTACCGGTAAGTATCGAGAGATTTCCGTTTGTACCACATCCGTTCCGGAGTTATGGCCAATTCTGAAGTTCCGGAGCGCGGGCTGGAGAAACGTAGGATTTCCTATAGGAAAAAAATGAAGGTTCTCCGATTTCGTTCAAATTATGTGGATCGTTAGTGCTACGTTAGTACCGGTAAGTACGGGAGATTTTCGTTTGTACCACATCCGTTGCGAAGTTATGGCCAATTCTCAAGTTCCGGCACGCTGGCTGGGGAAACATGGGATTTCCTATAGGAAACAAATGAAGATTCTACGATTTCGTTCAAATTATGTGGGTCGTTAGTACTGGTAAGTACCGAGAGATTTTCGTTTGTACCACATCCGTTGCGGAGTTATGGCCAATTCTCAAGTTCCGGCGCGCGGGTTGGGGAAACATGGGATTTCCTATAGAAAAAAAAATGAAAGTTCTCCGATTTCGTTCAAATTATGTGGGTCGTTAGCACTACGTTAGTACCGGTAAGTACCGAAAGATTTTCGTTTGTACCACATCCGTTGCGGAGTTATGGCCAATTCTCAAGTTCCGGCGGGCGGGCTGGGGAAACATGGGATTTCCTATAGGAAAAAAATGAAAGTTCTCCGATTTCGTTCAAATTATGTGGGTCGTTAGTACTACGTTAGTACCGGTAAGTACCGAGAGATTTTCGTTTGTACCACATCCATTGCGGTGTTATGGCCAATTCTCAAGTTCCGGCGCGCGGGCTGGAGAAACATGGGATTTCCTATAGGAAACAAATGAAGGTTCTACGATTTCGTTCAAATTATGTGGGCCGTTAGTACTGGTAAGTACCGAGAGATTTTCGTTTGTACCACATCAGTTGCGGAGTTATGGCCAATTCTCAAGTTCCGGCGCGCGGGTTGGGGAAACATGGGATTTCCTATAGAAAAAAAATGAAAGTTCTCCGATTTCGTTCAAATTATGTGGGTCGTTAGTACTACGTTAGTACCGGTAAGTACCGAGAGATTTCCGTTTGTACCACATCCGTTGCGGAGTTATGGCCAATTCTCAAGTTCCGGAGCGCGGGCTGGAGAAACATGGGATTTCCTATAGGAAAAAAATGAAGGTTCTCCGATTTCTTTCATATTATGTGGGTCGTTATCACTACGTTAGTACCGGTAAGTACCGAAAGATTTTCGTTTGTACCACATCCGTTGCGGAGTTATGGCCAATTCTCAAGTTCCGGCGCGCGGGCTGGGGAAACATGGGATTTCCTATAGGAAAAAAATGAAAGTTCTCCGATTTCGTTCAAATTATGTGGGTCGTTAGTACTACGTTAGTACCGGTAAGTACCGAGAGATTTTCGTTTGTGCCACATCCATTGCGGTGCTATGGCCAATTCTCAAGTTCCGGCGCGCGGGCTGGAGAAACATGGGATTTCCTATAGGAAAAAAATGAAGGTTCTCCGATTACGTTCAAATTATGTGGGTCGTTAGTACTACGTTAGTACCGGTAAGTATCGAGAGATTTCCGTTTGTACCACATCCGTTCCGGAGTTATGGCCAATTCTCAAGTTCCGGAGCGCGGGCTGGAGAAACGTGGGATTTCCTATAGGAAAAAAATGAAGGTTCTCCGATTTCGTTCAAATTATGTGGATCGTTAGTGCTACGTTAGTACCGGTAAGTACGGGAGATTTTCGTTTGTACCACATCCGTTGCGAAGTTATGGCCAATTCTCAAGTTCCGGCACGCGGGCTGGGGAAACATGGGATTTCCTATAGGAAACAAATGAAGGTTCTACGATTTCGTTCAAATTATGTGGGTCGTTAGTACTGGTAAGTACCGAGAGATTTTCGTTTGTACCACATCCGTTGCGGAGTTATGGCCAATTCTCAAGTTCCGGCGCGCGGGTTGGGGAAACATGGGATTTCCTATAGAAAAAAAATGAAAGTTCTCCGATTTCGTTCAAATTATGTGGGTCGTTAGTACTACGTTAGTACCGGTAAGTACCGAGAGATTTCCGTTTGTACCACATCCGTTGCGGAGTTATGGCCAATTCTCAAGTTCCGGAGCGCGGGCTGGAGAAACATGGGATTTCCTATAGGAAAAAAAATGAAGGTTCTCCGATTTCGTTCAAATTATGTGGGTCGTTAGCACTACGTTAGTACCGGTAAGTACCGAAAGATTTTCGTTTGTACCACATCCGTTGCGGAGTTATGGCCAATTCTCAAGTTCCGGCGCGCGGGCTGGGGAAACATGGGATTTCCTATAGGAAAAAAATGAAAGTTCTCCGATTTCGTTCAAATTATGTGGGTCGTTAGTACTACGTTAGTACCGGTAAGTACCGAGAGATTTTCGTTTGTACCACATCCATTGCGGTGTTATGGCCAATTCTCAAGTTCCGGCGCGCGGGCTGGAGAAACATGGGATTTCCTATAGGAAAAAAATGAAGGTTCTCCGATTACGTTCAAATTATGTGGGTCGTTAGTACTACGTTAGTACCGGTAAGTATCGAGAGATTTCCGTTTGTACCACATCCGTTCCGGAGTTATGGCCAATTCTCAAGTTCCGGAGCGCGGGCTGGAGAAACGTGGGATTTCCTATAGGAAAAAAATGAAGGTTCTCCGATTTCGTTCAAATTATGTTGATCGTTAGTGCTACGTTAGTACCGGTAAGTACGGGAGATTTTCGTTTGTACCACATCCGTTGCGAAGTTATGGCCAATTCTCAAGTTCCGGCACGCGGGCTGGGGAAACATGGGATTTCCTATAGGAAACAAATGAAGGTTCTACGATTTCGTTCAAATTATGTGGGTCGTTAGTACTGGTAAGTACCGAGAGATTTTCGTTTGTACCACATCCGTTGCGGAGTTATGGCCAATTCTCAAGTTCCTGCGCGCGTATAAATGTACTAAATGTATAATACATTTACACCTGATAAAAAAGTGTTTGTTTAAAACTCATTTTTTTTTTCTTTTCCATGCAATTCCGTTTCTGAATATTTTACTACATAACATATTTCAGACTTTTAAATCTACAATACATGGAAAATGTAATAACAATTTTAAAGACAAGTGAAACATTTATACACAGCATATAGAAATTCATAAAATAAGTAAATAAATAAATATCACACACTTTAAAATTACTCAACTTTTTCTAAAAAACTGGGATTCCTAGAATTTTTTATGAAACAATAACAGCAAAAATACATGCAACAGAATACCTTACATGATTTTTTGCTGTTAGCGTTACATGAAAAGTTTCAAGAATTCCAGTATCCTAGAAAAAAACTTAGTAACTTTTTTTTTTAACTTTTTTACAGTGCAGCCTTATGGTTGTTGTTGCGTTTGTGTTAGCCAATTCGACCTCTCGGCCTTTGGTGGGGTCAAACTTACGGCACTTCTGTAAAAGTGAAGATCATGAGCATGAAAAAAGTAAATAAATAAATAAAAAGAAAGAAAGAAAAAGAAAAGAAAAAACTAAGTATTTTTTATTTGAACCTATCGTACGAAACAAATTTTTAAGAAAATCGACGCAAAAATCGATGTTTTGTAGAAATTCAGTCGGAACGGCCTGGATTCGGGCTGAGAATTTAATTGCTTTACTGGCCGATTTTGGACCGAAAATTTAGGTTTTATATAGGGATGGACAATAATTATTTTCTAGGTGTTGTACCCGTTCTCATATCGAACTTTTAATTTTTATACCGAGGTCAGTCGAATTTAATTTCTGTGGATCGATATGCCTCGGGCTTGGAAATTTCGGCCCATGCAGTTTTCTAGAACAGCATTCAGTCCTTTTGCAACCAATATGTACATTTTTAGATAGTAGCATACAAATTTATTTAATTTTACTTTTCATAATTGTTGAGAAAAAAATATATTTATTAGAGCAGGTATTAATATTTTATTGCATTCACGAAAGTTTTTTTTTCTTTTTTTTCACGAAATGTTTATAATCTTATGTGCTACTTTGCATACTTTGATTTGAGTCATATGAAGAATGTTAATATATTTCCTCTTTAAAAAAAATATGCGATTCATTACCATAGAGAAAGCTTGATTTTTTTTTTTTTTTTTTTAAATTTTATTGGAAAAGCATTTTTTAGCTGTTTGCGATCTTTACACACATTTTTAGATATTTCTCTATATATTTTATTTAATTTTACATTTTATATTTGTTGGAGAAGAATTATATTTATTATTCTGTGCAGCACATATTTCTATCTTTATTATGTTTATAAAATCAGATATATTTACATTGACTTAAAATAAAAATCCTTAAAGTTTACAAGATTACAAAAAACTATACACATTCATGAATATCCGTTAAACAACAAATAAGGAAAATTACGTCCTATTTAAAATAGACAAATAATAACACTGTCAAACAGTTTAAATAAAAAAAATGTATTAACAAGACATTTATGTCATATTTCGATATAATTTTTAATTTTTGTTGCCAATTGTAATGCAGCACATGTAGTAATATTTTTTTCTGACAACAAAAGTATTTTAACGTGACTATTAAAAAAGTAAAAAAAAAAAACTTTAAAATGATAAATTCATTAACTTATAGAGCAAGAGCCCGTGACTGGCAGACCTTCGTTATTTTATAAAAGCTGAAACTTTCTCAGATAGGAACGATGGGTAATTATGAAAATTGGATCATGGTGGCTTTGGCAGTAACCAGGGAGCAAAGGTGTAAAAAATACCAACTTACTTTCGTCATTTTATAAAGCGTAATTTTTTTATATTTCCTTTGGAATGATGTTAGAAATCACGTCCTCCATTGGCAGACACTTCTTGTGGTTCCAACCCCCGGCCGACAACCACTAAACTTCAATAATAGGAAATTCTACTTTCGTCATTTTATAAAAGCTGAATTTTATATATGTTACTTGGGTAACTACCAGAAGATATTTCCTCAGTTGGCAGACAGTTTTGGTGGTTCCAACCCCCGGCCGACAGACATATACGACGGCTTCTCAATACATTAGAGTCTGCGCGAAGCAGACATTTTTCCCGTTTTCCCTTGGGTCGGAAATTGGCGACAGTTATTTGAGGTTGTTGCATGTAATTCTACGGTTGTTGACATTTTGAAAAAAGACCACAATGAAAGAAAAAAAATGTAATTTAACAAATTCGAACGACTATTTGGAAAATGATATTTTCAAAGACTAAAATTTGAAAGACTTAAAACGAAATTCTATATATAAACTAATAATAATAATAAGCATCATTTTTAGGATGATCCTAACGAGTCATATATTACGTACGCCATGCTTTAAACATTAATATTCCTAGACCATAGATTAAAAAAAAAAACAGTAGTTTATGGAATTAATCAGGCTGACTGTCTCCTATTACATATGATATGGATTAAACATTAATATTCCTGGACCCATCATATAAAAATTTTAAATGAAATTTCAGTTTTACAATTTTTTGAACTGCAAATTTTTAAACTTCTAAATATTACACATTTAAAATTTTTACACCGTTGCATAGAGAAAAAAATGCACTTTTAAATGAAATTCGTTTGAAATTTTTATGACAACTCGTTTTCAAATTATTATTATAATTTAGAGTTTTTATTACTCTTTTGTCATTGTGGCAACAGAAGTACAGTAAAACCCCGATAATTCGGATTAATTGGGACCGGACCCAATCTGGATTATCCGGAAAATTAGAAAAAATGAAATAAAATATAACATACTAACAGAAAATCACCTTTATGTTAAACTTATTGAATATTTGCAGACAGTAATAATGTTTACTTTGCTTAATTATTCCTAAAACATGTCAGAAGAAGTTTTTTTTTATTTAGAATACGACAATGAAGCCAATCGCTTCTCAAACTTGAAAAAAAAAATGACCAAACCGATCCGAATTATCCGTAGATCCGGATTATCGGGGTCCGAATTAGCGGGGTTCTACTGTATTCTATTTTTGGACATTAAACATGGACAAACCAGAAACCGAATAAAAGCGGAATTCAACCAATAAAAACATTCAGATATACTTCGAATTTCCCAATTCTCTACCGAGGATAACAACTATTTTCCAAATAACTAAAAATCAGTTATTTATTTACGAGTATTAATGAACGTTAGCTTCGAATTCTCTCCAAGCTTGGAAACACTTATCGCCAAAATATAGAAAAATATCGCCAAATTTGACGACAAAAATTAAGAAATCATAAATATTGCCGATTTGGCTATAGTTTACTAATTTGGTGCAATTCTCATTCAAATTCAGCATTTGCAAAATTTCTTTTTATAGGGTTCGTAGCTTTTTATCTTAACATTTCAGTAAAATATTAATAAGATAAAAATCAAGCATTAAAGAATTTTTATGAACTCATCTAATCGAGTCGTAAAAGAAGCTATATTTAACAAAAACAACGAATATGAAAGCTACTTCCTCCCCCTTTATATGCTAAGCAAACGAAAAAATAAGTACTGTGATAAATATCCGTTTGCGTGTAAACAACTTCCATTTTTTTTTTTTTTTTTTTTTTTTTGAGAATTTTAAAAGTCAGTTTTTATTCAGACTAGGATGCAAATCATGTTTTACAGTGCCAAAATTAACATAGGAAATACTATAAAAAGCAAAATGCAGATGTACATAGCTTTAACTAAAAATATCTGCACATATATTTTTTAAAATAGTGAAATGTATGGGATTTTCCTCCTTCGCTTTCTCTTCAATGCAGCAACCTTAAATAACTGTCGCCAATTTCAGAGCCAAGGGGAAAAGGGGGGAAATGTATGTTTCGGGCTGGGCTATACGGAGACTCTAGTGTATTGTGAAGCCGCCGTATATGTCTGTCGGCCGGGGGTTGGAACCACCAAAACTGTCTGCCAACTGAGGAAATATCTTCTGGTAGTTACCCAAGTAACATATATAAAATTCAGCTTTTATAAAATGACGAAAGTAGAATTTCCTCTTATTGAAGTTTAGTGGTTGTCGGCCGGGGGTTGGAACCACAGGAAGTGTCTGCCAATGGAGGACGTGATTTCTAACATCATTCCAAAGCAAATATCAAAAAATTACGCTTTATAAAATGACGAAAGTAAGTTGGTATTTCTTACACCTTTGCTCCCTGGTCACTGCCAAAGCCACCATGATCCAAATTTCATAATTACCCATCGTTCCTATCTTTGTTGGAAGACTGCGCTGAGAAAGTTTCAGCTTTTATAAAATAACGAAGGTCTGCCAGTCTCTTAGACTATTATATTAAAAGCATTAAATTGAAGAAATTGCCTCATATTTCAAATCGACAAAGGATAATACTGACAAACAGTTGAAACTTAAAAATATATCTATGCCAGACTTTTATTTCAGGATAGTCTTTTTAACGAATGCTGCCAATTCTATTAAATCGCAAATGATATTTTTTTTACTAAAATTCTTTCATGTGATTGTTAAAAAGAGATATGAAACTTTATTAAAAATTAAGTCAGATTTAGATTTTTAATATTTAAAGTTATAAATATAATTTTCTAAAAGGTATGTCAGTGAGAAATAAAATCCTCTTTTATTTTATTAACAATATAGTAGCACTTATTATAGCAGTAGTAACAATTATGCAAAGTTTGAATAATTATGCCGAATCTTTTATTTCTTCTTGTTATTTATTAGAAGATTAATTTTCTATACATTTTAACTAAATACAGACATTTCCAGAGATTTAAATTACAGATTTTGGTTTTGCATAACTGTTTATGAAAATATGTTTGTCATTTTGTTCAACTTAACATAAATTGCTATTTTATTTCTCATGTATCATGTGCACTATACGGCTAATGATGACCAATCACTTCCGATTTGTTAGATATTTAAAAAAAATCATGATGATTGAGGAATTATCCAGAATTTTCAGCTGTACAAACATCACATTATACCTCATATATTTCTGGGGAAATTCCCCCCCCCCCCACACCGAAACCCCACAAGGGTCAGTCAACATATTAAAAGAGAAGAAATGGCATTTGGATAATCCTCTAAAACCAACGTTGCTAAAGCGTTGAAGCGTTAGAACGTGATTAGGAGGTTTATTGTAATAAACTGCGCTCATTTTTTATGAGGATATCACGTATACTAGTGGAGAAATTCAGTTTTTTTATAAAATCAACCCCAAATTTCTCCAAATATTTTGTTTATAATTTGCAGAGTTCTTGATATAAAAGAATATTCTTTTCAGAAACCATGACCAGCGACATTCTATGCAATATCCAATCACTCAATCAGAATTAAAAAAAAATAAATATTGGATAAAAAATAGACAGTTTCGCTAAATAAAAATTCACTATGTAATACCCTGCAATCAGAATTTTAAAATAATAAAAAAATGTATAACAAATGAACAATTACACTAAATAATAATTCACTGCGCAGGCACGAATGCATTTAAAATGCAATGTGGATAATGTATTAGAACAAATTTCATGTATATATAGAACAACTTTCGTGAAAGTCTCAAAAACATAGCTTGAAAATTCTGAAATTTATTTTTGATAGAAAAGATCGAAATTCGTTGTTCCACAAATGCAGCAAAAAGATGAGGGTCTTTATCCAAATACAAATTGATTATTGCCCATCGAGCGTTCACAAGCATGCACGTACTGCTATAGCTCGATATAGCCCCTCGTGTTTTTGCTTCCTTTTGGAAACAATGGATTCCGAGCTAATTCTATCAACGATCAGTTTCAGAATTTTCAAGCTATGTTTTTGAAAACTTCACAAACGTTGCCCTATACATTTATTTAATACATTATGCGCATTATATTTAGGTCGCATTCGCGCATGCGCTGTGAAAATTCAGTGAATTTGCTCATTTATCCTCTAATATTTATTACCGTTTTAACTCTGATTGAAGGATATTGGGAACATTATCATTTGTAATGGTTTCTGAAGAGGACATTCTTTTACATTAAGAACTCTGCAAATTATATTGAAAACATTTGGAGGAATTTGGAATTTTTTTTATAAAAAACTTAGTTTTTCCGTGAATATGCGTGCTATACTTATAAAAATGAATACTGTATATTATAAGACACCTCCTAATCATGTTCTAAAATTTCAATAGATTAGCAATAGTAATTTTTATAGGGATAACCAAAAGCTATTCGCTATTCTTCAATTTTTTGACAGTCCCCTATGGGTTTTCGGGAAAAAAATCTTCATGAAAATATATGACGTCTACTATACTATTTACCCACTTGAAATTTCAGGATAATCTGTTATGCATTTTCCTAAATATCTAACAAAACGTCTAAGATTGCAAGTATCATGGCCACATAGTGTATTTTTTCTTAAATGCTTGAAGATCCTATACGTTATAATATATTTTCTAATGAATCATATAAATATTATAAAAAAGAGCTTAATAATCTTGTTAATAAACAAGTAATTTAGTAAGATTTATAGAAAAAGATGCTGGAAATGCTATTTATTTGGAAATTTTTTCTTATTTATAAAATTATTTCTTCCCATTTTTTGAGCTGGATGTAAACAGTTTTATATATTTATACGTATATTAGTTTACTTTTACAGTGCATAATTCATGAAAAATCTATATCTATATACACATTTACCATTTTGCATAACCTTTTAGAGCTTATTATCTATATAGCATCTTATTCGAAAAACTTTGTGTCATAATATAGTTTGAATGGTAGATATTAGATAATATAAAATACAGTCAGTAACACTCTATATTGTGATTCTTACTTCATCAGAAAAACTTTCAAATTGCAACAACGTATTCATGTGTCCTGACTGCAATTATTACACTGTTAAAAATAAAGGTGAGAAACCAGTTGCATTTGGCTCTCAGGGATGAAAAGGTGTAACCATTTGACACCCGCGGGCTTGAAAATGTGTTCGGGGTGCCGTTTGATCCCTCACTGGGTGAATCACGCTAATTAGGGTGCCGCGCAATGCATACCTTTGGAAGATTTTCACCCCTTAGTTATTTGCGCATGCTCTGCGATGTGTGTCCTTCCTCTTCAACTCACCATCACTGGTGGATTATAACAGCAATTTCTCTCTACGAAGACTATCACCGCGCATGCGCTATCCCAATTTCGTTTGGAACTTCGGATGGAAAACTTTTGGTGAGCTATTATATAAAGCAATCTTTGAATTTCAGGACATTTGAACATTTCAAGGAGACTTTGAAGGTGAGCTCGATGGCCGAACGGTTTGAGCGCAGAGTTTGCAATCAGACGTGGGTTCGAATCCTTCACAGGACAAAAGTCAGTTTATAATTTATTTTTATTATTGGGCTCTCTAGATTAGGGGTGCCATAATTTCACCCTAATTAAGAGTGCCATTCTGGCTCCTCTAGGGGTGTCAGCAGTGAGACAAGCCTTTCACTCCTAAAAGGTGCAATATGTCACCAGTTGTTTTAACAGTGTATATAGAATATAATCATTTCATAAGACAAGGAATGTCTGCCTTTCTATCATAAAAATTTTCTCTCCCATTGAAATTAACTTATTCTATTTTAGCGCTTTAATTATAAAGTGGGAAAAAATAGATTCTGTAGATTTTAACTTTTCATATGCAATTCAGTAAGAAGCATAGACTAGGAAGAGTATAAGAATTGGGGAGAGTACACTGTTAAAACTACAGGTGACACATTGCACCTTTTAGGGGTGAAAGGTTTGTCTCACTGGTGACACCCCTAGGGGAGCTAGAAGGTGAAAATGGGTGAATTAACCTTAATTAGGGTGAAAAGACGGCACCCTTAATCCAGAGTGCCCAATAATAAATAAAAATTAAACACCGACTTTTGGCCAGCGAAGTATTCGAACTCACAACGTCTGATTGCAAGTTCAACGCTCTAACCGTTCGGCCATCCAGCTCACCTTCGAAGTCTCCCTGAAATGTTCAAATGTCCTGAATTTCAAAGATTGCTTTATGTAAAAAAGCTCGCCAAAATTTAGCCATTAGAAGTTCTAAACGAAATTGGGATAGCGCACGCGCGGTAATAGTCATCGTAAGGAGAAATTGCTGTTTTGATCCACCAGTAACGGCGAATTGAAGGGGAAGGATACACGTCACAGAGCATTCGCAAATAACTAAGGGGTGAAAATCTTTCAACGGTATGCATTGCACGGCACCTTGATTAGCATGAATCACCCAGTGAGGGATCAAACGGCACTCCAAACACGTTTTCAAACCCGCGATTGTCAAATAATAACACCTTTTCACACCTGGGTGCCAAATGCAACTGGTTTGTCACCTTAATTTTTAACAGTGTATTAAGCATGCGTTGCAACATCTTTGGGAATTTGCATTTTTCTACCAACTTATACATTTATAAAATATTATTTTGGATTAACTGTTTAATGCACAGAATCTTTTTAATTTTTCCCTTGTGACAACAGTTATGCTTTTATGTTTTCAAATTTTTAGATTCTGCTTCAACTTATCATTTAATAAAGAAAAAAAATCTAATACTTGCATGGAAATTTAAAAAAAAAAGTGAAAGTTAATAGAACTTTTTATACTTGGACGTTCGATTGATTGAAATTAGGTAAATTGAGGCTTGACTAAATTTTGATTTGAGTAGTAAGAAGAAAGTTAATAAATACTTTTATTTTATTTTATTATTTATTTTTTTAATGCCACAGAGGGTAAGATATAAAAAAGTTTCAATTATTAATAAAAAATCCATTTTTGTTTCCTTTACTTATTAGATAAACAAGCTGTTTAAGCTAAATAAATATATATATAAATATTTTTCTTTTGAACTGCTAATAATTTATTTACAAATCTTTTTTTGATTAACATTTTATTTTATTCTATGATTTTATGTCAATTGTTGTTAAAATTTCTTTTCATTATTATACTTTATATTTATCACTACAATATTTATAACAAACAAATGAATGTGTCACTGATTTATCTGCAATATGTTTAGTGTATTATTGAAAAAATTTATAGTTTTTTACTTATCATTATTTTCATTTCGGAAATTCCACCTTTTTCTTTATTATTACAATTGTAATATGTTACATTTATAAATAATTGTAATATATTGTAAATATTTTATATTAATAAAATAATGTAAAAGAATTCTTTTTCGATTGTGTTTAACATTTCGTTATTTTTTTTTAAATGTTTATTTGTCTTACATCAAAAAATAATAAAATATAAATTCAATTCTACATAAATGTTACGGCCAAAACCCGAAATTGGCCAATTCTAGAATTGGTCGGCTAATTCCCGAACTGGCCAGCAACGTTTAAAAATGATTGGCCGATTCGCGAACTGGCCAGATGCGACTGTTCAATTCGCGAACTGGCCAGATGTGATTGGCCAGTTCACAAAATAGATGTAGGTACTCTGCTTAATCCTTTCTAACATAGTTGAAAGAGTCTATGAATTTAAACAGTCTAGCCGTCTGCCTGCCCATGCTCTAACTCGAGTAATGGCTCTGATTAACTTGTAATTGCTATCTTATTTGGTTTATCAATTAATTTCATTATTGAAAGGGAATTGTGTACTATTTTGGGTTAATTTACTGGGATGCACAAAGATATTTCGTTTAAATATAAGCAAAGGGAATCGTTTCATTTCAATGTTGTTAGATTATCTTAGTTACAATAACATTGGTACCTATGCATAGCATATCAGAATAGCATGGGAATATTCTTTCCCGTCATGTGTGCATGTCAGTGCAATCTACCGGGGCCGTCGTGAAACGACTTTCTTCTCTAAATTAGAAACAACTTCTAAAAGAAGTTTATTGATGACCCCGTATCTAAAGGATAGCCTTAAATCCCCAGTTCGGATGTTGGCCAAGGCTTCCCTGATGCCTGTTCGCGAATTGGCCGGCCAAAACCCGAAATATGCTATTCATTTCATGCATTTTGCGTTTTGACCAGAAAACTTGTCAGTTCGGATATTGACCGGCCAGTTCTAGAATTAGCCAGGCTCCGGGTTTTGGTTGTAACATATATATATATATATATATATATATATATATATGTATATATATACTATTTTCAGAAAAATAAACTTACTTTAAAAATTTCAAACTTATATTCATTTCTAGGAGATTTAAACCTTTTAAAGGTCAACGTTCCCAATTGGGAACATTAGTTTAAAAATTTATTAAAAACTAAATTTAATCAAAATTGACTTTAAAAAATTAGCATAAACAGTAAAAAGATGACTTGATTTTTTGAAATAGAAGTTACATTTCTATCATTGATGAGTAAATGTACAGAAAATCATAAAAAATAGCCAATGGCCGTTGGAAAATGATTAGTCATAAAAATGAATTTTCGAAACAGATTTTTCGAATTAGATAACTTTATTTTTTGGAAAAGAAGTTACATTCTTATCATTTATGGGGAAACGTACAGAAAATCATAAAAATGACCAATGACCACTGGAAATGATCGCCGAAAGTGACTATTGTTCCCAAATGGGATCATTCGGAAAATTATATATAAAAATGTTTTCTACTTTATTAATGATTAATATCCCTTAACTAAAGCATTAGAAAATATTATTTGCAAAAAAATAATTTAAAAGATGCCTGGATCTGGATTTGGTCCATAAAAGGTTAATTATGCAAATATGATAGCTCGGCTGTTTTTAAAAAATCTACTTGCATTGTACTGTTGTTTGAAAGTATCAATAATCTTCAAGTAAAGAAATGAAAAAAAAACATTCTTTTAATAAATGATGATATATCGGAAAAAAAAATCTAAGACCCATTTAAAATTAATGTTTTATTAATCGTAATTCCCCTTAAATAACATCACATTTCTTTTGAAAAACCGTACTTTGAAAGTAAAAAAAGTAATGGATTATTATAAAGAAATTTTATTTTTTTACCCTTTTTAGGTAGATTTCATATGAAATACTCATTGCGGTGCTCCTATGTTGAAATTTCTGAAAAGTTTTATTTCAGATCTACACCGATTATAATCTCTAGACCCCCAAAACTACCATCAGTAAAAAAGTTTATATATATGTGTGTATGTATATTTATATATCACTTTTTTATGGGCACGGTAACTTCTATAATTCTGCTCAAATCTCTTCCAAACGGATACTTAAAAACAAAGGACATAAAATCTCGGTCAAGTTCGTTAATGGGCAAAATCGGACTTATATGGACGGTTTTTCTGAAAACCGAAAAAACTCCATAATTTCTTATTGAAAATAAATATCGAATAAGTTTAAAGTTTATATTACTCCTAAAAATGAGCAAAAAGTTAAATGCATGACAGATTTTTGGTAAAATTAAAAATGAGCTCAAGCGGGGAAAGAAATTGGGATTTTTGAGAGAAAAAAATTCATAACTTCATCAATTCTCAAGATATCACATCCAATTAAATTACAATTTTTTAAATATTATATATTTTTTTAATATTATCTAAAACTTAAAAAAAAAACAATTACTCTATTTGCAAGTTTTTGATAGGAACAACTCTCATTGCAATAATAATAATAAAAACAAAAAAAAGGGGGGAGGGGGGGGCAGAAAGAAATAAATCTATTACTTCCTCAATTCTTAAGATATTAAATTCGATAAAATTTATTATACATCTTTTCAATTATATCTACAGCTTTTACATTGACACGTTTTTGATAGGATCAATTCCTATATCAAAAATAAATTAAACAAAAACAGGAGCTAAAGGAAAAAAAACTCAAATTCAAACTGCTTACATTTTGAATCATTTTTAAATCCATTTTGTTTTAAAACAGAAATGCAACTTGCACAATGTAAAGATCGACATTGGACTGTTATATTGTGTACCCGGACATAATATTTCTTTTAGTAGACTCATGGCGGGCCGAGTCAGGCTTCCATTGTTTTCCAACATATAACGGAACTAGACTTAACTGTTTCAAGATGTGTAGGGCAGAAAATATGATATGTAAAAATATTAATAGTGTTAAAGAAATTCTGTTAACGTAATCTTTGGAAATATACTTCTCAGTGTTTTTTTTAAATGGTTCCTAAATTCGCTGCTCATCAACGAGAAAGTTTGACGCATTTTCTGACTAATTTTTGATTACAAAAGACAAGTCTGACTATTAAAGGTACTTGGAATCGAATAGCGTTTTTCATTGTTGGTATATAATATCCTTGAATAGATTTGTTGCAATAACAATTTTTTTTTTTATCGTGGTTGCAGATTTTTCTCCCTTCAAATGCTTTTGGCTCCGGAAATTCGATTCAAAGTGCTAACTTTGACAGTATTTTCTTTAAATTTTTGGATCAAAAATGGATAAGGCTTTTAGATTACATAGTTTCTGATTAAAAACACCTGCTAATGTTATGCGTTTCCGAAAAGAAATGAATTCAGAAATGTATCAGAAAGAAACTTCTTTGGAATTCAGAAAATCTTTAATAAATGAGTTAGAAGTATTTTCATAAATCTACTTTTTATTATAAAATTTCGAAAGTTATGAAGTTTTTAACATTATTTTTTCTTTTATTCTAAACAATATTAATTTTTTAATGAATATTTAATTGAATGATGAAAGTCTAAAAATCTCAGCAATCATGAATGTTTCTATGTTGTATTTTCTGTAAAATATACAATAAAATCATCCCATAAAAATGTATGCAGTATTCCTTAAAGAAATCTTAATTATATGAAAAAAAAAATCTCATTTTTTTCGAAATAGAAGAAACTGTGTGTCGGGCCAGTTCAGGCAGGACCTGATTTCATTTATTTCTATATGGACCGTGCCGTGTCTAGAAATGTGAAAATATAAACTGGTTGGTCCGGAAATCCGTGCAAACTTCTACCGCGTCTCAAAACTGAAAAATTGATCATAGCTCCGAAACAGATGGGGCACCAAAGAAAATCTCACGGTACATACCGGTACTAACGACCCATATAATTTGAACGAAATCGGAAGACCTTCATTTTTTTTCTTATAGGAAATCCCATGTTTCTCCAGCCCGCGCTCCGGAACTTGAGAATTGGCCATAACTCCGCAACGGATGTGGTACAATCGGAAATCTCTCGGTACTTACCGGTACTAACGTAGTACTAACGACCCACATAATTTGAACGAAATCGGAGAACCATCATTTTTTCCTATAGGAAATCCCATGTTTCTCCAGCCCGCGCGCCGGAACTTGAGAATTGGCCATAACTCCGCAACGGATGTGGTACAAACGAAAATCTCTCGGTACTTACCGGTACTAACGTAGTACTAACGACCCATATAATTTGAACGAAATCGGAGAACCTTCATTTTTTTCCTATAGGAAATCCCATGTTTCTCCAGCCCGCGCGCCGGAACTTGAGAATTGGCCATAACTCCGCAACGGATGTGGTACAAACGAAAATCTCTTGGTACTTACCCGTACTAACTTAGTACTAACAACACACATAATTTGAACGAAATCGGAGAACTTTTATTTTTTCCTATGGGAAATCCGATGTTTCTCCAGCCCGCGCACCGGAACTTGAGAATCGGCCATAACTCCGCAACGGATGTGGTACAAACGAAAATCTCTCGGTACTTACCGGTACTAACGTAGCACTAACGACCCACATAATTTGAACGAAATCGGAGAACCTTCATTTTTTTCCTATAGGAAATCCCATGTTTCTCCAGCCCGCGCGCCGGAACTTGAGAATTGGCCATAACTCCGCAATGGATGTGGTACAAACGAAAATCTCTCGGTACTTACCGGTACTAACGTAGTACTAACGACCCACATAATTTGAACGAAATCGGAGAACCTTCATTTTTTTCCTATAGGAAATCCCATGTTTCTCCAGCCCGCGCGCCGGAAATTGAGAATTGGCCATAACTCTGCAACGGATGCGGTACAAACGAATATCTCTCGGTACTTACCGGTACTAACGGAGTACTAACGAATGACATTGTTGAATTTCCTGAACTCCATAGGTGCGGGCTGGTGAAATGCACCTTCACTAGGTATCTGTCTTGACAATTTGACAGCTCCTTAAGAAAGTTCTTGGAAACCTTTGAAAAGGCTTTTTCGATGGAGGACATGAACTTTTGCTTGTATAAAAATTTAATTTTCATAATTTTGTAAAAATATTTTTATTAACCTAAATTGCTTTTAAAATATTTTTTTTCTTCATTTAAAACATTTTAGTAACTGGAATTATATGTCTATGCCTAACTCTTTACAAATTAGCCATGAAGATTGTATAATATCAAACAAATTAAAATCATGTTCTATTAAAATACAACATTATTTATATTTTCTGTTTTATTCAAACTAATTTTTTGAAATTTTGTGAAGGATTACTAGATTAACAGATGATCCCATTTACTGGACGTTGTGGATTTAGGCAATATGTGCCATTAAAACCTAATCCGTTGGAATTAAAAAAACTTTGTTTTATCCTTCAGGAATGGCCATGTACTTGGCTTTCAAATATACCATGGAGAAGGAACTGTACAAGCTTAAAAAAAACTCGGATTACAGGGAGAAGTTTTTTTTTTTTTTTTTTTTTTTTTTTTTTTTAAGAACCCAATGTGCACGTATGTGTACCTGCTAGCACAAAAAAAATAATAATAATATTTTTTTTTTTTTTTTTTTTTTTTTTTTTTTTTTTTACAAAATTATGTTTTTGTGCGATCAGATAGATGGAACAAACGGTCAAAAAAATTTTATGACAGTTTAAAATGCATCGGGTCTGAAGATGTTAAAAATAGTTAGAATCTGCATCTGAATAACAATGTCATCTAACACTGGTTAAACTTAGATTTACATAATTGTACAATGTTTCATTATTATTAATTAATTAATTAATAATTACTTAGACTTCATTTATTTCGCCTTATTTTTCAAAAAAAGTTCCATTTCATTTTTTGGAATTAAAAATTAAAAAATTTGAATGAAAACTTTAAGTGATGAATTGCTGTTATTAATTAATTTTCAAAATGGTTAATAATTTTATTATAACAATTAAATCATCATTAAATTATTTTTATTAAATTGTTATTATTACATTATCATTATTAAATAAAAAATGTTAACACTATTAAATTAAATTAAATATTATATATAAATTATTAAATAAAAATTATTCTTATAAAATTATTAATATTATTAATATAAATTGCAAATTTTTGCGTTAAAATTAACTTAAAATGAACTCATGTTCATTTAAATAATATTTTTTAAATTAACTCAAACATATCATATTTTATTTTCCGTTTATCATTATGTTTTGCAGTAGCTTTTAACTGAAATTCATCCTTTAAGTATTTACTTATTTTATATTTAAAATTAATAAAATTTAAAACTATTTATTTAATTAATAATAAAACTAAAATAACAAAAATTTCTTCTTTTCGGGGGGGGGGGGAGTGGGAGGGAAAGGGTAAATAAAAATTTAAATAAACGGCAAATACAAAAAAAGCTTAGTTTTGTCTGAAAAATGAAAATAAAATTAATTAAAATAACAGTTACATTATTGTATAAAATTAAAAATAATTATCTTATTACAAAGAAATAGGCCCAGTTTCTGCAAAATTTTCTCCCAAAAATCGCCTTAAAGTGTAGGAAAGATTGTTAAAAAGTCCTTCCGGCAATGCCGGGAGGAAGAGGTAGCTTTCATATACTTACATATTTATTTATTTATTTTATGGTAAGTTACATTGTTCAAAAATACTAAGCTCAAATTAGTAGAAATAATCTTATAAAATTAGTGATTTTATAAGATTGAATACTTGTTTTTGTCAAGACTGAATATTAATAGGAATTTTTAGAAATTAGTCATCTTTTATTCAACCTGGTTTTATTTTAAGCGATTTAGAGAGTCACCAAATTCCACGATATCATAAAGTGTATGCCATTTTAAAGCAACATTGTGGATCGTTCAGATCAGACCGTTTCAAAATGTCAGCCATAAGCAAAATTCAAAGTGCTATAACTCAATCATTTTTTAAGATATAGACAAAATAAAAAGTGTTCCGGAATTGTTGTTTTAAATTCTAACACGTAAAAGAAAAATATTTTTCAACTTTTAATTTTTTCGCATTTAATTTTAAATTTTAAATTTTTTTAAAAATTTAAAAGGGCCACCATTTTGAAACAAAATGGTTGATGATGCTGGCCAACGAACTCGGTCGAGACATTTATATGTAATATGTACATACCAAGTTTCGTTGAAATCGGTTCATAAATACGCTTGTTATCACGTGACAAAAATCAGATCGTTTCAAAATGTCAGACATAAGAAAAATTCAAAGTGCTATAACTCAATCATTTTGTAAGATATAGACAAAATAAAAAGTGTTCTGGAATCGTTGTTTTAAGTTCTAACTCGTAAAAGAAAAATATTTTTCAAATTTTGATTTTTTTTGCATTTAATTTTAATTTTTTAAAAAAAATTAAAATGGCCACCATTTTGAAACAAAATGGCGGATGATGCTGGCCAACAAACTCGGTCGAGACATTTGTATGTACTATGTACATACCAAGTTTCGTTGAAATCGGTTCATAAATACGTGTGTTATCACGTGACAAAAATTAGATCGTTTCAAAATGTCAGCCATAAGAAAAATTCAAAATGCTATAACTCAATCATTTTTTAAGATATAGACAAAATAAAAAGTGTTCTGGAATCTTTGTTTTAAGCTCTAACACGTAAAAGAAAAATATTTTTCAACTTTTAATTTTTTCGCATTTAATTTTAAATTTTAAATTTTTTTAAAAATTTAAAATGGCCACCATTTTGAAACAAAATGGTTGATGATGCTGGCCAACAAACTCGGTCGAGACATTTATATGTAATATGTACATACCAAGTTTCGTTGAAATCGGTTCATAAATACGCTTGTTATCACGTGACAAAAATCAGATCGTTTCAAAATGTCAGACATAAGAAAAATTCAAAGTGCTATAACTCAATCATTTTGTAAGATATAGACAAAATAAAAAGTGTTCTGGAATCGTTGTTTTAAGTTCTAACACGTAAAAGAAAAATATTTTTCAAATTTTGATTTTTTTTGCATTTAATTTTAAATTTTTAAATTTTTAAAAAAATTAAAATGGCCACCATTTTGAAACAAAATGGCGGATGATGCTGGCCAACAAACTCGGTCGAGACATTTGTATGTACTATGTACATACCAAGTTTCGTTGAAATCGGTTCATAAATACGTGTGTTATCACGTGACAAAAATTAGATCGTTTCAAAATGTCAGCCATAAGAAAAATTCAAAATGCTATAACTCAATCATTTTTTAAGATATAGACAAAATAAAAAGTGTTCTGGAATCTTTGTTTTAAGCTCTAACACGTAAAAGAAAAATATTTTTCAACTTTTAATTTTTTCGCATTTAATTTTAAATTTTAAATTTTTAAAAAAATTTAAAATGGCCGCCATTTTGAAACAAAATGGCGGATGATGCTGACCAACGAACTCGGTCGAGACATTTGTATGTACTATGTACATACCAAGTTTCATTCAAATCGGTTCATAAATACGTTAGTTATCGCATGACAAAAATCAGATATATATATATATATATATATATGGTTATATATATATATATATATATATATATATGTCAACATTTGAACGGAGGGTGGTTTTGGGGTCTGGGGGTCATGATCGGTGAAAATATACCAAAATTTTCCGGAAGTGCTTTCCTCCGGACGGCTGCAATAGGTAGCTTTTTACTTTTTGTAATGAAAGCTACCTAAAAAATGCAAGCAACAATTATCCTTATTAAGTGGTTGGGGGGGGGGGGGGGGTGGATTACTTTTCTAAAAACAAAATATTTTTCATAATACGCCTAGTTATCAAATCACTATTGTTTTCCCAATGTTTATAATGATAAAGCAATTTATGAAAACAATTTCTAAGATGCAAATTTGTGTTATAAAAATAATTATACCATGCAACTTTGGATTATAAAATAATAAGAAAAAATAAATATTTGTGCTTCAATTAAAAAAAAAAAAGTATGATTAATTAAAGGAGAAAGTGTAGAGAGATGATTTGTAGCAATATTTATATACAATGGCTTATAAATTTCTAGTTGAATTAGTAAAAAAATAGATTATTAATCTAATTCGAAGAAAAAAAAATAAGCATAGTTTTTATTATTATTTAATTAAAGACAGATAAAAGTTCTAAAAAATTTATTAAATCAAGCAAAAAAATATTTATGACCGTTTATAAGATATTTAAAATACCTAATACTAATAGTAAATAATAAAATTTAAAAAATAAATTCCCTTAAATAATAATAATAAGGCAGTGTCCCCTATAAAATTATGTCACATTGTTCAAACAAAATTACAGTTCGCTATGATTTCATTATCACGACTTATTAAAGTTTAAATTTATCGAAATCATACACCCAGCTTTTTTTTATAATTTGGGGAGAGGTAAAAAAATAATAAAGAAAGGCCCAAATAATGCTGAACACAGAGTGGTTGACGAACCGACGAGAATTAGAATCAGAGTTATATGGTGGTGGGCACCAAAATGGCACGGGGCCAGAATGGAAAAGGACCAAAATTTCTGGGGATGGAAATAGCCAGGGCCGAAAAGTCTTGGGACTAAATTGGCCTGGGACCGAAATAGCCAGGGACCAAAACGTCAGGACCGAAACGGCGGGACCGATGTGTGTCGGGACCGAAATGTCGTGTACTCCGAGTGAGGCACTGTAATCCCAGCCCCAATGCTTCAATAACAGGCATATTTGTTTTCCAAATCATGCTTTTCTGCACATTATAGACGTCCCCTTAATCGGCATTTTGAAATTTTTTAGGCATGACTTGAAAAATACTTGGAAGAAAAATTTTAAATTTTGAACTTGCATAAAGAAGGACATAACAAATATAAATCCGTCAAAGAAATTGTAGGCTGCAATTCATTTTTTTAATATCTCTCTCAATCTCATAATTCATAATTCATATCACATAATTTTTAAATTTAAAAACACAATGTATTTATATTATGGTTTTTTAATACTATAACCACATAAAAAAATTTCCCATTAAGATTATAATTTTAGGAAATATTAATAAAAATATAGAAAAGTAAATTAATATTACCACTCTAAGTTTTCATCAGCATTTACAATTAAAAAACTTATAATCTAAACTTAATGAAATACTAAACTAATAACTTAATGAAGTTTTGTTTTTAGGCATTTTTTTTTAATATCTCTTCAAAATTGGATGTTGCCACTGAAAATTTAGGTTGGTTTTAATTTGTATATAGCCCTATAAACAAATTTTATGTACATCATTTAAAATGTAACTTAATTTCCAATCAATTCGTACTCGTAGTTTTTTTTTTTTTTTTTTTTTTTTTTTTTTTTTTTTTTTTTTTTTTTTACGTTTATTTGTAGCAGAATTAGAAGGGGATAGGGGGTGTTTACATTTTTTTCCATGACTGTACATAAGTGAAAAAGAAAAACTGAAAAAGAGTACATGTCATGCTATTTTATCACAAAACGTCTGTATAGAGATGCTAGATGCACTTTTCAAATGGACATTCTGCCCACTTTCTGTATATGAATGTCATTTTTGAAGTAGGGTTTGTCTGCATATTAAATATTGGCATGACATTGATTTTTCATTTGATAACATGCACTTTGACACTTTCTTTGAGCCCCATGAATCAAAGCAGCCCGAAAAAATGCAAATGCGCAGTTTATACACTTTTTCTTAAACATTCATAGAGTTACGGGATTTCAGAGCTTAAGAATGCTAAAGTTAAATGCATCTAACAATTTCTTTTATATATCCCCCCCCCCCAAAAAAAAAAAGAAAAAGAAACTCATTTAATTATTTTTTAATAAAATAAAATGAATAGATTCAAAAATATTCAGGCATTTTTTTTCTAATATAAAACATATTTTATTAAAATATATTGAGAAATTTATATTTATTTTTGTAATTATTTGTTGAATCGCCCGGCATTGACCGGCCTCATGCTAATATTTTTAAAGTAACCTTAGATTTATATGATACGCACTGAAATACGTAACCGCTGAGTATGTGAATATTGGAATAGAGGCTGCTAATTGCTGAGATTAGATTTTTTGTGTATGTTATTTTATGGTTTTTGGAAAGTTGTAATGCGGTAGTAATGAAAAAATTAAAACTTTAAAATTCCATCTACTTTTGAAAAAGTGAGTGCTTGACAATGTAGGGGCAAAAGCTTTAAAACGATATGTCACATGAAATATTTATTTCCATCCTCCATGGGTGGTGAATGCCCCCTAATTGTCTAGGGGCCAAATGTACACCGCACCAACCAAAGGCCAGTCAAAAATTTCACTTTTGTTCAAGCCTTCAAATGTGGTCGAATCTTGCTGTAGCTTAATTAGGAGCTGAGTTAGAAAAGTACCTCCCCCCCAAGGGGAAGGGAAATTTGACTAAGGGGCATAGTAACGTTCATAATATAAAAGAATGGCTCAAGTGTTTTTTGATGATATATCACACGAGGATGTAGCAGGCATATTGTGTATGCATTGTTAAATCTTACAAAAAAACCGATCTCAAATCTTTTACTTCCACATTCCAAGACCAGGGATGGATCTCTGTTCTTAAAAAGCTGTTTCTGAAGGGAAATACATTAAAAACTTAACAATATATATATTAGTCCACAATCAGTGGACGTATCAGTCGACTGATAGGTCTTGCATCTGTCTGCGGTAATTTGATGATAAAAAACTTCAAAGCCCTCTACCTTTCTTTCTCCAATCTTTTTTGACAACTGTACCAAAAAACTTGGTACCTTTAATACTAAAAGACGAAAGGTTAAGTTAAAAATTAAGAAATTTTTCTTTAAAAAGTACTTAACATTTTAACATTTTTAATAAAAATCAAAGGTCGCTGCTTAGTATAATAATAATAATAATAATAATAATAATAATAATAATAATAATAATAATAATAATAATAATAATAATAAAGTAATACAAATAAAAACAGAAATTTTAAACTACGGAACTTGTACTAACTACCGTACTACTACTGTACTAACTAACTTGCTTTACGTTTAAAAATTTCATACACATATCTTAATAACCGTTTTAATTTTTAAAGAGCACACAAGACAAGTATTTTTGCATATGTTATACCCGATAATTTAATCTATTCGAAATAGCAGAAATTTTGGAACTAGAAAAATAAAAATAAATGCATACAAGCATATAACTAGCTCTTCTTTTGGACTTGTCCGGCATAAGGTTGCCTAGACAGTGCTATAGTAAAAGTGTTTTTTTTTTTTTCAGAACTTTCCTTACACCCACAAATGGATTAAAAATTCACAAAATTTTCCCAATCTCTCTTTCCTTCTTTTATATACATCCATATAAATCTCAATATGATTAAAGCTTTAATAAATCCAAAATCCATTGCTTTTGGAGGTACTAGTTAAGAAAATAATAATGGAAATAGAAAAATAGATAGAAACGTAAATAATATAGTATAATATAGTAAATAAATAAATGCAATAATAAAATAAAAAAGTATATAAATCGTTCTTTTCTCCGGCAAAATATGCTACAGTAAAAGCGTTTTTTCAAAGCTTTCCTTTCGGCTACGAATTGGTTAAAAATGCGTTATATTTTTTTTCCCCATCAATGGGTTATATTTTTCCCCCAATCTCCCTTTCTTTCATTCTCTTTCTTCTTCTGTGCACATCCTTACTCATCTCCATATGATTAAAGTATTAACAAATCAAAACTTCATTGTTTTTGAAGTACTAGTTGAAAAGAATAATAATGGAAATTGAAAAATAGATAGAAAGAAATGATGAAAAAAAACCCATGTAAGTCGCTTTTTCTTTTAAGTTATTTGTCAAAAGATTACTTAGAGAATATGCATTAAAAGTATCATTTCAGATCTGTCTTTACGACCGCGAATGGATTAAAAAATATTTAAACTTTTCCATTCTTCTTTTTCTTTTCTTTCATCTTTTTGTACATCCATATGCATCTCGATATGATGATTAAAGTATTAACAAATACTGTACATTGTTTCTTGAAATACTAGCCTGTATAAAATTTATGTAACGTTACTCCATAAAGTTGGTGGCAACTTTCAAATTATGGAGTAATTTTTTTTCATTTATATAATGGTGTAATTTAAACATATATTACTGGTGTAACATTACATCATTACACCAGTTATATCGATAAGTACTGAATAAAATTGGAGACACGAAGGGTGCCACCAGTTTTATGGAGTAAAATTACACAAATGCTTTAGAGTGCAGTGGAAAAAATAATAATGGAAATAGAAAAATAAATAGAAATAAATGATCAAAAAATAATAATAATATAAACATATAAATCTCTCTTTTCTTTTACTTGTCCATAAAAAGTATACTCACAGAGTGCTACGCATTAAAAGTGCCTTTTCATGGCTTTCCTTACGGCCGAGAACGGGTTAAAAAATTACTTTTTTTTCATTCTCCATTGCTTCTCTCTCTCTCATATTTTGTGTACATCTGTATCCATCTCGATCTGATTAAACCCTTGGGAACGAGCGACACGTATACGTGCCGCAAAAAGGCTTAAGAATCCTTGTTAATCCCCACCAGTAAAATTTTACTGAAAATTTTTCCTTATTTAATCGGAGCATTTTCTCAATTTAATAATGCACAAATTTCTGTTTTTAAAAACCAGTGACAAAACATTAAAATTTTCGATAATGGCTCCCGTCACGAAGGGGTTGAAGTACTAACGAATCAAAAAATACATTGATCCTTGAGTTACAATTGAAAAGAATAATAATAGAAATACAAAAAAAAAAGATAGAAAAACATGAAGAATAAATAATAATTAAAAAAAAACCTATATATAATCGCTTTTTACTATGGACATTTCCGGCAAAAGATTACCTAAAGAGTGTTAACCTAAAGTGCTGCATTAAAAATGTCTTTTCAGGACTTTCCATTACGGCTGCGAATAGGATAAAAAGTTATTTTCTTCCAATCTTTCGTTTATTCTCTTTCTCGCTCTCATCTTTTGTGTAAATTCATGTATATCCCGATACGATTAAAGCATTAATAATTCCAAAATACACTGTATCTTGATGAATTTGACAACCATCAACAATATATAAATACAAACATCGTGTATAATTGTGAGTAAACATCATGAATAAAGAGTCATGTGGCTCCTATTTTAGTACATCCATGTTTTTAGAAATGAGTAAATACATGTTTCACTCTTCAATAAATTTAATTCGGAGCCATTTTTACTGTGCGAGATACTCAGATTTCAGTATTTTTTTCTCAGTTTGAAAATGTCGTTTTTAGAGGGCGTTAGTCAAATAGGCTGCGAAAGGGATGATTTTCTTTTCTTAAGTTTATTTTTGATATTCTACTATTTGTCTGCTTTTGAAATATCCCCATCTTGCCAAAATTTGTTCAACAAATATGTAAGGCCTGAGTTACGATTTTATAAATTATATTTGATAATTATTAACGAACCTTTAAATTTTAATTAATTTTTAAAGTCGCGTAATTTATTAGAATATAATTGGGTAAAAATCAATAAAAAATAAAAGAAATTTTGTAACTAGGGAAAAAAAGCATACAAAATTAATTTTTTCTCGGGAAGTGTTCGGTAAACAATTACATAGAAATCTCTAGAGTAAAAATGTACTTTGAGGGAAAATATTAGCGCCGTAAACGAATAAAAATCTGAAATTATTTGAATTTCTCTTTATAATTTTTTGTATTCATACATATATATAACAATGTGCTCAAAGTAACAAAGAAACGTATTTGTTAATCTTGAGGCCCTTGTTTCATAAAAATAAAAAATAAGATAAAGAAAAATGTAAAGGAAGGAAATATGAAGAAAAGGGGAGAAAAATTAAAAGGAAGAAAAGGTAAATAAAAATAAACCCATAGAAGCATATAAATTTCCTATTATATCCAGCTAACGATTATGACCAGTAAAAAGTGTACTGTCAAAGAAAATCTTACAGTCGCAAAAGGATTAAAGATTAAAATTATTTAAATCACTATACCTCTCTTTCATCTTTTGTGTCTATACATGCATACTTATTCATATATAACCATATGGATATGCCTAAAGCCTTACTAAACCAGACGTAACGTTGTATTTTGAGGCGCTAGTTTAATAGTGGGAGGGTTTTATGTAAAAACGTGTATATAACCCCATCCTGGCAAAAGGCTGCATCTGCTTATCGTTTGGTGTGAGTGGCATTGCTTAGCCGTGTGTTGGTTCGACTGCTGTGTGGCGCTGCTTTCGGCGCACCCTCCTACCAGACGACCTCCCTCCTTCCACCGCTCGTCCGCTACTCGGCTCGCTCCGCCAGCGCCCACAGACGACATACACGCCGCGGGAACACCAACACCGCCCGGGGACCCCTTCCGTCTGAGATCCGTTATTGCCCGCCGCGCCGCCGTGGATACTCGCCACGCACACCGTTCGTGTGCCGCAGCCGCAGCCACTGTCGGCCGCAAGGACAAAACTTACCGCAAACTTTTCAAGACTTTCTTATTGCCGAACTTTTGTAGCCAATAAACTGTCAAAAGTGAGTAACAACGTTTGGTGTGGAGTAATCAATTTGTCAGGCACCCTCTGAGAATAGGTAAGAGGCTTCTGACAAGTGCCGATCGCACACTTTACCGTCCATCGACACCTGATCATTTCGAAAGAGTTTTCCAAAGTCTTTTAAGTGTGGATTGCTGGTGCGGCGGAAGGAGCATGGCCCTGGTGAGCAGCGTGAAGGACTCTCGCTGGCTGCAGCTGGAAGTGTGCCGCGAGTACCAGAGGAACAAGTGCTCGCGGCCCGATACCGAGTGCAAGTTTGCCCATCCCCCTCCTCATGTTGAGGTCCAGAACGGCAGGGTCATCGCCTGCTACGACTCAATCAAGGTAAGAACACACTTGCTATCCCATCTATCAAACACCAGGCCTCAGTCCAAAAAAGTACCACTAGTACAAGCTTCCCCTTTAAAACTTGAGGAGGACATCCACGATCGCCTCCTTTACATATTTTTTTTATACTGCACACATTCACAATCAAAAGTTTATGAAAACATATCTAAATTAAAAACACCAGAAGTACAAGCTTCCCATCTAAAATTTGAGGGGGGGGGGGGCCTAAAACGAAGATCCACGATCTTCTCCTTTACATATATATTTTTTTTATTGCACACATTCACATTCAAAATTTTATGAAAACATATCTAAATTTTTTTAAAGCAAAATCCACAATGCATCGAGATGTACGGTTAACTATTTCTAAGATCTGAATGCTCTTAACCTTGCTACCCTGTTGAAATTTTACTCAAACTTGATTAAAATATTCCACACCAGAATTTTTATTTAAATCCATTTAACATACTTATTTAACTTAAAACTTTGTGTTATTTATTTAATTTACTTTATGAAAAATTTTCTGGTTCGAATCAAATGAAACGCATTATAGGACCGGGTCGATTAGACCCATTCAGGGTAGGAAGGTTAATAGAATATTAACCAATTGTGTGGCATGTTCATGTTCTTGTTCCTCAACATATAAAACAACAAACAAAAAATGTAAATACAGTCATCTAATTTCAGAGGCGCTAACATCTATAGCAATTTAGCATCGCACAATTCCCATATAAAGAATTTAGAAAGCTTTCTCTAATCAAAACGGGACCCCAAATTCAAAAGCCACTGTACTCTTCCTACTTTCAGAGATTAATAGGTTTTGCAACAATTCAACAGGACGCGACAGAAAAACATCTACATTACATTTGATTGACAGGAAGGATCTCGTATCAAAAATATAGAAACCTCCAACAGCGTATGTCAGTTATAAAAATCCTACCATTCAAGCATGAGGATTTTTTAAAACTCTAGAATTATAAATATCCTTGACATTTCGAGCGAAAGCATCCAGAATAAATGATATTTTATTCAAATACCGTATAAATTTTTAAGCTATTTAAGAAATTGTGTAAATCAGCCTTAAACGGATATTATGAAAATATCTACTAATTAGCTTTGTTTTAAATCACGTAAAGCAAATTTTTGTGTTAAACAAAATAAGTCGGAAACTAAAGTTAGTTACTGTGATAAAACCCAGGATATCCGGATATATCTTTCAAGACCTCAACACGTGATGTGTATGTAAACACGTTATGTGAAGCAGGAAGTCATGCGTTACGTGTTCGTAAATTACAGTTTATTGTTGTCGAAGAAACCTTTAATTTTAATTAATTATGCTTTATTGATTATTTAAAGTGAATTTTTTTGCTTTCACCTTAATTTATTAGAATATATCTTGAAAAAAAATATTTTTTTTATTTCTTACAATCTGTTAGTTTGTGTTTTATTTTTACATGCATCTTAATTAAACGGTATTACAATATTTTACTCTCAATGAGTTCAATGGAGATCTTATTCTTTATATGCTACTCAAATAAGAATTGACATCTATGTGACCTGTCATGGGTATAAAATGTATTTACGTACTAAATGTATTGCGAAAAATATTTTCTGAAATTGAAATCTTTCAGATTCTTGTTAAGCATAAACGTGATGCCACAAAAATATATTAATCCGTTGAAAAAATATAAAATTGCTCAAACCGAAGATCTTTTAACGCATTTCAAAATTCTCATTTAAAAAGTCACATCTGAAAATTATAAAAATAATAAAATTAATGCTAGTACAACTCACTAACTGCAATAACTAAACTACGAAGAATTGTTTTTTAAATAGAAAATCCACCTATTATATGAAAATAACACAAAATATTTTATTGTATTTATTTTTTTAACTGTGCGCTTTAGGTTAAAATATTATTTTAAAGTGAAATCTTATGAAAACTTCATTTCTAAAATGTACAACTTTTGTCTACTTATTCTCAATGATAGATTTAACTGTTACAAATCATATCATATATATTAAATCCATCTTACAATTTGAAATCATAAAAATTTTCACTGCGTATTATAGACTGGGAAAAAATTATTTTCGAATATGCTCAGTTTTAAATTTAAAAATCTCCGCATATACTTTTAATTTCGTTTCAAAGTTGGACTAGATTTCAGCATTTCATGTTATATTATGAAGATAATTTCTAATTTAATACTACAATGGATATTTTTAACTTTGACATAACTACAACATATTACTAAGTTACCGTTTGTCACGTTGTGTGATTAGAATTCCAGTAAACGTGTTTTTGTTATCTGGTTTTTATGCTTCTTCCAAGAAAGATATATTGCCAAAACAGGCATACAGAGAAAAAAAGCTGAGACCCCAAAAGGCTATTTAACTGGCTATCTAAAATCATATCCATTCATATCTCGATATTTTATGTTTATTTACATGAATATACTTTTAAAATCTTTTTATTATAATATAAATGCGTATGTATGCTTCAGATTTGATGACAAATATTGTCACTAAATAATATGTATATAATTCGAAAATGTTAATTATTAAATTTTAATGTAAAAATTCGCAATACTTTGAATACTTTTATGTCTCTACATATATCTGTATATTTATTAAATGGTTTCTTCGACAACCTCTCATAGGATTACGAGCACATTCTTTTCTTTATACGAAACTTTAAATTTAAAAAGAAATAAACTTTTTATTTCTTTTTTACGATGCGAGCGGAGATAAATCAGTCAATGTTAAAATCATCCATACTTATCGTACTAGGCGCATTTATGTACATTATTATGAAAAGTAAATATCAAGCCGGTGTAAATAATTTTAGTTTATACTAAGAAGAAACTTCTCAGCCTATCTCTTTTTTGAAAAAGCGTTGCGTTTTCCTGCCATGACATAAACCGGGTGAGTTTCTTTTGTCGTAATTGAGGGACTCGGGCGAAAAACATGGTAACTGTCACTTTTGATTTTTTTTTCTCATTCTCGTGTAAAATTATTTCACTGCATCCTGATAAAATTTTTAAATTATAAGGTTCTTTGATTACTCTGTATTTATCATAGTAATCAAAGATAAATCTTTGGTAGATGCAAGGATTTTTTGTTATTAAAAATAAATACTACATCGAATAAAATAAAATTTATCAAACAAAAAATGTTGGACATAGGTTGACTGAAGATTCAGTCTTAACACTTCTACATCGCGTGCCATATCTGGCATATACGTAAAAACTTTATAATGTTCCTTATATCACATGGATTTGGACAATATGATCGCTCAGTGGCGCCAACTTATATGGGACCATGGGGCGTGAGCCCAGCCAATAATTTAATATCTCCATCCACCCATTATTCATTAAGCCCACCCAACATTTCTGTATTTGTTCAAAATTTTTTGAGCCCACCCGATGTTTTTCAAAAGTTGGCGCCACTTTGATCGCTATCCCTGATCAGGAATATTCCAAAGAAAGCACTAAAACTTAGTTTGTACATGTCACATAGCTGCACGAGTAAAAAAATAATAATAATAATTTGTTCGTCGGAAACAAAAGAAATTTCGATCAAGCTATTAAGGTAGAATTTTAATTTCATTATATTTTCTGAATACTTAAAAATAGTAATATAAAAAAGAAAGTTAAAGAATGTTAAGCGGATAAAATTAATTATTTAATCCCATTTAAATGTAAAATATAGCAATACAGAATTTTAACACTTTTTTTATGTATATATGACACACAGCATAAAATGACAAATTTTAGCTGAAAATTTATTTATTTTTTATTGATCACAGTATTAGACCGATATATTGGTTTGAAATATTTTTCCCCATAAAACTAGAAAACATCGTACAGTAAAGGGTTAACAAATCAGCTGTTTGAGACGAAGCAATCATTTGGTTGGTTATTTTTGATGCACTTTTCTTTCGAAAACTTCAATATTGGATATCTAGAATTGCGTTTTATAAATTATCTTGCTTTACTTCCAACTATAAGACAACTGAAGATATTTTCTTTATCAATGTTGCCCGTGCCTTGTGTGGACAACATTATTTTCTCAAGCGAGAAAATGCTTGCGATTACTCAAACGAAATTTAAAATGTGTATTTTGTTACATGAAGCAAGGACTGCAGTTCATTTAACAATCGGATAGATATTTAAATATGCAAACATCTTTATAATACTCTTATTATAGTTCGGAGAGAGAAAAATCTTGCGAGGTTATAAGGGAATTTGTAAAGCCAATAAAATAAAACACTTTTGAATTAATTTCTTTTAAATGGATGAAAACGTATTTAGCGCTTAAACAAACAAACAAAAAATTATTAAGAGCAAATAATTTCAATTTTTCTTAATCTTACATCTATTACAAAATTACAAAACAACCTTGATATATATATATATATATATATATATATATATACTTGCCAATCTCCCGCTTTTTTAAAATTAAAAAACACAGTTTCAACCAGAAATTTCATTAAATTTAATGTTTCTTGCTTCTATGTTGTAGTATTTGGAAACCTATATATTTTAATTTATTAATTAAAATTTTCGGTTTGAACTGTGTTTTGTTGATTTAAAAAAAACGGGAGGTTGGCAAGTATGTATATATATATATATATCTTTCAAATTCTTCAGTCAGGTTTTCTTTTTGTGTGTATTTATGTGCAAAAATTTTAACTTACATTACTTTTAACGATACATTAATTAATATAAAACAGTATACAAAATTCTTTTTATCACATTTTTGTTTAGATTGAAGAGCACAAACTATTTGAGAAAAACTTCTGTCATGGTTAAGAGAAACAAATTTCTGAAATATGGATTTTAAACTGATTATTTAATAAAATTGGTTTTGCCTTCTACTATTCTATTTCACCGCCATTTTTGAACTTCATATGAAGCTCATGTGTAATTAAAAAATCAAAATAAATTGAGGTTTATTTCTTGATACAATCTTATGTTAGGTATACATAAGATAATTATGGATAGATTATAGCTCATAAAATCTAACATTATTCGATTACTGAAATCTGAGAAAAGAGGTATTTTAGGGTTGTACTGTGCAGATTTTTTTTTCTTTGCAATTTCCACATAATTGTTCTCATGTGTAACGATAAAATTATTTTCTTGAGTAAGAAATATAGATGTACAAAAAAAAAAAAATGTTTTGACTGTGTAGCGAAAGAAACGTCTGTGACCACCATGCGTGATTCATCGTAAGCGCTAACACATGGGTGAAAAGAAGTGAATGATAAATAAGTGAACTGCGTCATTCGCTAGCAACCCATCAACCTGATACAACAACTGTATCCTGTCAGTTAGAACGGGACATGGATAGGTGATGTGTGTAGGTGAAAAAACTTTTGTTCAGAGAAAGAAATAGAGAATTGTCATGTGTTCACCTCAGTAGCTTCACATTTCAACATGAAAATTTTATGCTACGCATATAGTGCATTTATTTCTGTCTAGATATTTAATAACATACATTGAATATGCTAATATTATTATAGTGAGGATATAGGAGGCTGTGCATATATAACGTTATCAATTTTTTAATAATTTTGGACCCCTCCCCCTTCCGATATCATACTTTATCATCCGTCGACCTCCCCTCCGGTTATGATATCGTTGTTAATGTCTAAAAATTTTTTTATTTTTAGAATTTATTTATTTGGTTTGGAGTGCTATGCAAAACTAATTATATTTATTTTTCGTATACTTTATTGATTTAAATGAAGAGAAGTCAATAAAATATCACTTTATATCACGTAACACTTAAAAGAAATTGATGTCATTTAAAAGTATTTTTTAGTATTTTTTTTTTTTTTTGTTACATAATGCATTCAATAGTAATAATGTCTTGTTGCACTTGTCCCGCACTATGAAGAGGGTGGGGAATTAGAAATTCTTAATAAAACAAGTGGACAACATTTTTTCTCTTTTATTTATTTGCAAACACAAACTTCATTTCAAATATACTTTACATATGGTTTCTCTAACAGTGAGCGTATATGCATACACGTATGAAGAAAAATAGGAATGTCAAATTTTGGGGTATTCCATATATTAGAATTAAATATTTTAATAATAATTTAGTGATTTTAATAAAAACTTTGTTTTTTCATAAAAATTAATAACGGACTAAACCGCCATAACATACTATCTTGAACCAAAACCATGTTACAAATGAAAAAAAAAGAAAATTTTGATTGGATCAAAAATGATACCGATTTTAAAAGATAAACCAACCCCTCCCTCTTAAAATGATAACGTTATAATTGCACAGGCTCTAGCCTCTAATACTACTATGATAGGCTATGATTAATTCCATAAATGCAATAGGCTAGAAAATAAACAACGTTTTAATTACACACTATGTTCACGAAAAATTTACTCTAAACTGTTTTATCTTATATTTCAAAATGTTTTACATTAATTGTCGCGTGGGATCACATATTTTACGTTATTTTCTCTTTGTATTACTTTATTTTTCACATATAGACAAAAATAAAATGGTGTCATAAGCGTTTCAGATGAAAAAGAAAAAAAAATCATTTGATTGAAAAACTTTAAATTATTTAGATAAACTTCTGTTTCTTATAATTTTTACGATATTTTAACAGATATGAAACAAAAATCAGTCATTCAGGGAGTAAATATAGATCCTAAATTATACTAAACTAATAAAAACATAATAGGATAAAATATCCTATGGGAGGAAGGCAGTGCATAACTTGATGCTTATATACCCATATTTTTATTGGCGATATGGTAAAACTTGACTGGATTATGTAACTTAGTAGGTTTATATTTAAAGACACGTCAACAAAAGAACATTTCCCTAACATTTATCGACTCAAAAAAATCTATTTTTAAAAGGTACTTCATTTTGAGTTTTTCAAATTATGAAATCTATATTCATAAACTTCTGACCCATTCACGAAATATCTTTCATCGGATAAAAATTACAGAAAATTTACTGCAAATCAAGTTCATATAAGAGTATAGTTTCCATATATTTTCAAGAAAATATTTAAAGAGTAATAACGGTAGATACATCTAATTTTCGTATTAAATATCATAACTACCATAAAAAAATCGAAAATATGCCCTGCTCCAAATATAAGCCACCCTCATATATGTGAACTTTTTCTTTTTTTTTAAAGACCCATTTACAAATTCTTCTCTTCGAGATTTATTTTATGACGCTTTCAATCCTTCTGGTTTTCAGGAAATTCCTTAAGTTTTTGTTTCCATATCTCTTTAATGGATATATCTAATGCAATTAACATTTACCTAATGTCTTTGCATTTCATTGTATCAGAATGACATCCGTTTTTTATATTATGCTCTAAATGTTTCCCTTGATTTTATGCACTAAGCTTAATAGACCTATTTTTTGAGTTTAGGTTTTATAATTTTTGTTCCTATTTCTTTCATATCTAAACTAAATATTTTATGTAAATTTGTTTCGTTAATTTATTATTTTTATTAATGGATTCTACTTAGCTTAAATGGAAGGGAATTTTAAAAAGGAATAATGTTAATTTGATCAGATGTTATTTTGCAAACTGTTTAAATTCTATAAAATTTCACAAATTTCGAATATACATCTTCAGCCTTCCAAATATCCTAACCTTTTCACAAAAATTATAACTGAAGCCTCCTTAAATTCATTAGGTTCCCCCGTTATATTTTAATGTCCATAATTATCGTCTATTTAATGGATTTTTCTTTATAGGCTGCTTAAATAAGATAATATATATAAGATCATACATCTCCTAAGATTTTATACGGTCAGATTTACGATTTCTTTTGCAAATTTTAGGGTGTTTCAGTTACATCAGTTTTTCCCATACGAATATTTATATCACTATCAGAGTTTTCGAATATTTTTTATTTATTTTCAACGTATTAACATATGTAAACACTAGCATATTGGTATGAGTGTGTCATATTAAAAAACAATTAAATTCATACAATTGAAATGCCTTGATATTTATTTAACTTCATTTTTTATATATTAACGTATGTAAAAACTACAATGATATTATATTATGAGTTCTTCATATTGAACAGAAATATAAAATTTATGTAAATGAAATAGGTATTTTGTGGCCTTCATATCAAAACAAAATTGAAACAATTATTTTTATATTTAAGGAAATAACGTATTTAGTCACATGATTTGCAGTCCTTTTCCACCATTTCATAGATTCTAAAATTAGGAGGTGCGAAAAATATACGCTGCATTAATGTCGGCGAATTAGAAAAATGACATTCCTCCCTTTAAACTGAGAAAAAGATAACTCAAATTCTATGAGATAAACATAACAGTTTAATAAATAATTATTTAAAAATAAAGAAAATGTAGAAGAGCTTAATTCACAATAAAATAAAAGGTGGAGAATACTATATGCTCCTGTAACATTAAAACGCTGTGTTATCTCCCATGTCGATTATAATGGTATTTCTCAGACGTGTGGCCTCAAACTATATTTAACTTTTTAAACGGATATACGGTTTATGCTAATTCAAAATAAGTGTTCCATCCGCACCGAATTTTTGAACATCTACCGTTATAGTGTTTTATTCATCCAAAACACTATAACGTGAATAAAATTATTTCATTGTAAAGAAATCGTACGGTAGTATTGATGATATTGTTTTATTAGTTATAATGTCTACAGTTGTGCAGAAGCTGAGGAAAAGAGATTGCGCAGAAAAAAATAATTACTGATTTCTAAATAACCAAATTGAAATACTGAAAAGTGAAATGTGTGATTGAACATGCAGTTTCATTATTTCAAACCGTCTCAAAACCTCAACCCTTTGTAACTCAACCTCTACTATTTGATAAATATTTATTCATATGTTAGAATACATCATTTTAGAGTGTAAAAAATAATTACCGTAAAATCCAGCATATAACGCGCACCTAAGATTTTAGATATACTTTTCTATTTTTAGATATATTCGTGATATAAAGCGCGCCCTTATCTTCACAGAGACACCTGAAATGCATATACATATTCGATGCTGCTATCTTTTGATGTCGTTCATTATATGATTTTTTTGTTTTTTACTTTAGACAACTGGTATACTAAAGTTACAAGTGATAAAAGGGGCAGTATTTTCAAACACAAGCACTATTTACTCATAATATGGAAAAAAAAATCCTATCTGAATGAAATCATGAAACTAAAATTATTAAAGCAGTTTTTTATTAAAAAAATTAGTATTTATTAAACTTAATTGTTTTATGCTCACCATTTTGTTATTTTTAAATTTATCAATTGTGCATTCGGTGTATTACTCGCATCCGTAAATTTCGATCATATTTTCGGTGTTAAAAGTACATATTATACGCCGGATTTTACGGTAACATAAAAGTGCAAAAAATGTTGATTAAAAGGTATTTTTTCACACCTGTAAGAAAATTACATACTTCTCATATATATTGTCCAATTGTAAAATACACGTCATTATATTTGTAAAAGATATATTTTCTGGACATTTGAAGCTTTTAAAATTGACAAAAATTATGAAGTTAATTTTAGCAGTCACGACGTAAAACTCTTCAAATGATAAAAAATATTTGCCAAGAAAACGTAACTCAGTATTGACGTCTGTTGAGAAGCCTAAGAACAATTTATATTTATTAACTGTTGTGTTGGGGGATAGCGACAATAAATAAAATCGAATTTTAAAGCTGACTGTATAAGTAAAATTAACCCCTTGAGGGGCAAAGCACTTCTGTTCCCAAAATGTTCAAATGATTGATTGACACCAGGATTCATAAACAAATTTATATGATAGTAAGTAAAAGCTGTTTTTCACGTACAATGTAAAAAACAAAACTTAATACTAACATTCCGGTGCCAATGTGGCTTAAGGGAATTAAAATTAGGTGGTATATATAATATACCGGTGCCCTTCAAGGGGTTAAATTTTAGATATGTTTCAGATATGCAACGTGGTCTTACAAATGGTTAATATGGAAATTATGCAAATCTTTGTTCTTTACTGAATTTTTTTTAAATATAGAGTGCGTAAATACGCAGGGCACAAATTATGCGAGTAAATGTGGTAATACAAATAATATTTCTAAAATAATTTTTGAAGTGAACACCCTTTTTCCTAAACCTATCCAAAACGTAAAACTATAAACAAGATATCATGCGAAAGATTTTTGAATAAATTTTTGACATAATACAATCACATTTCATTAAAAGGCGTTGTTTGAATAAAAATAGCAGTTAATTAAAAATATAATCTGGAAAATTTCACGGTCCCCTGGTGTTTTAGAATATTAGATTATGTTGAATTAAACATAGTTTCATTTAAAATGTCTCAAAATTAATTTACTCTATTATTTTCATTAGGACGATAACTCTTAACTCGAAAATTATTCGAAATTTTGCTGTTAAATAAGTTTAATATTAATTTTCGGAAACAGTGGTACGCAAAAATGACCTTAATCACTTTGTTCTAGGTACGCTGTCGTGTGTTTTTAATAGCTTGACCTAATTCATTCTTTGTTTGAAGTCAAATAAACATTTAATGCATCTTAGGAAATTTTAAAGATTTTAATGAAACTTATTTTTTATTTAAATTGCATATTTTCTTTTAAAATTTAAAACTGAACTATCCTAGCATAAAAATAATGAAAGAAAAATAAAGCCAATATTATAACAAGTTACACGTTATTAAAATAATAAATTTGTACCGGCATGAAAGAAACTTTCCATATCTAAACAATTTTTCTCACAAAATAATGAAATGTGAAGGTATGGTATTTCTATGAAACAACCGTTTTCAAAAATTTCACTCTTCCATTTTTCTAGAGACAAGAGGGGGGGGGGGAATGAAAAAGATGTAAAATATCTGAAAAAAATTTTAAAATGTTCCTTATCTCAATATATCTAAACTTTACGACAATACGTCAAAATTTGCTTTTAGTTAAAGCGTCTTCATTTTTTCTTCCTTCTGCGTGTATATAGGAGAAATAATTCAAGATGACGCTTCTACGTTGACACTAATCGCGCGTTGAAAATGGGAAAGAAATTCTTTCTCCTAAATCCCTATATATCACAGATCTTTTGATGAATTCGTGATAAAGGGATCTTTTCACGTAATTATATAAAAGATAAAAATACTCAAATAAGCAAAGCTTCTTTCTTATATTTTCTTTATGTTAAAAACGGATAGACAGGTATTAACGAGAAGAATACCATAAAATTTTATATTCCTTACATTAATATGTATAAGTATCCTAAACTGTCTTAAAACTCTCTGTTTATACATATTATTAGAGCTTTTTTTTTTTTTTTTTTTTTCTTTGTAAACACTTGAGAGAATAAATTATACACTAATTCCACTGTCGAATCGATATTTAACTAATTCTATTATTTTTTTTAAACGATAAAATTAATTCGTTTAAAAATTTTTTGATTTTGTTATGAAATAATGATTTGTATTTAACAAGCTTTAAAATTAGTTTATGCCACGAAATGTTAGATTTTTTCACATTAGTCTATTTTGGGGTATGCATCCTAATAACTGACTTCTGATAATGCGCAATGTGGAACTTGCTTTTTGTTTTGTCTGTAAAATTTCAAGAGCTGTGTAAAAATCATTTATTCTGTACAGCAGGCGTCCTCCATGGGATACTTTGCGCGTACTAACCCTTTTTCATCCCCACGCGAGCATTTTAAATTTGTACGAATAAATACGCACTCCTTATATATTAATAATAAGTATTAGTTTCATCAGGAAAAAAAAGCTTGTATTTTTCTTGATTTTTCTTAAAAAACTCGCTCATTTTTAATAACACAACATTTTTAACCATTCTTTCCTTTCTCAAAAAATATTTTTTAGTTGTATAGTAAAATTGTTGCTTTATTTTCCGCAAGATTTTCTGTAAATGTTCATCAATTGCTGTGCTGTATATATGTAACGTACTTACAATATATAGCGCATGTATTTTAATATAAATAAATTCATGTAACAGTATGCCAGTAAAAAAATTTAAAAATAAAACCCATCCTCAGTAATATAAAGGTTGCCTACCCCTGCCGTACACTCTTTTGTTGACTGTATAGTATTGAAACTTTTTTTTATTCAACTATGTATTCAAAGTTACTTGATTATACAAAAAAAAAAAAAAAAAAAAAGGTAGATAAAAAAGAAATCGTAAATTATCTTTTTAATTATAAGGGTGCTCTCAGATATACGCTGTCTTCTACCTGATGTATTTCTCAATCTATTTTTGTTCGTATATGCATGAAATTGCTATCTGATCATATTCAGAAACTGTAAAACTAAATGGTTGTTTGCAATCTTTCGATAAGGGTAGGGAATATTTCAAGAAAATGAAGTCAAGTTTGGTGAATTGAACCGAATTTCCGGACATAAGATCCAGATAAGGTCGTTAAGATACAACAATGTCTTACAACTCAAGATGTAATTCATTTATGGAAAATTTTAAGACTTTTCAATTTTGAATTACTTTAATAGTAAAAGTGAGTACATAAATGTGTCAGAAATGTTCTTTTAAGACTATCCATCGTAATTTAAATCCCAAAAAGCACTTTAATATAAGTTTATATTTTTCTATAAATTTACATTTTGTTTTATTCATTCTATAAAGAAATAAGTTTTGAAAAATGGAACATTATTCCAATTCAAACGCAACTCGACCTTTACAAATGACTTAATTTTCATGTGAGTCGCGCAAAAACTAATCGCTTGCGCACGTGTAGAAATTTCCCATTAGTTTTTTTACAATATGCGTAGAGTCATTACTATTTTTAGACGTTACATTATCTGATCTGTTTCAGTGCACATAAATATGCAGTGACATTGTGAATGCTAAATATCTACCATAAAATGTACATAGAAATAACACATTGTTTCTTCTATTAATATATTTGTTCTGGAATTTTATAAGATTCATAGAGATTTTTGTAACACTGCTGTTTAAGAACAAAATTAAATTGGAGAATTTTATAATTGAAAAGGTGATTATTATTAAAAACTAACTGTATTTAAATGAAAGCTTCCGTCGAATGTTTTGACAAAGTAAGCTTCAAATGTAAAAAGAAGGTGGTAAAGACATTTAACCGCGTTTATATCTTTCTGCAGGTTTTTAAACTTAGTACTTTATTTTTTAGTTAATTACATTATAAATATATTTAATACATCAAAGCCAATCGTACATATTTTTATAAAAATTATAAACTAGATTTTCTGAGAATATAAAATACCCCAATATAACAAGCATAAACACGACAAGATAAACGCGCCGTATTTAGTTTGTTATATTAGGATATTCCATATTCGTTGTAGATGTTGATTTGTAGTATTATATAATGATTATATAATAGCATTCAAATTACTATGATGCAAAAGCGCAAGTAATTATGAATGTATGCTTAATGGATTTATTTTTATTTTACTTGGGATTGTAAAATTCATTTTGAAACTTCAATTCTTATTATGGATATCTTATATATTTATGTATATATGTGTATATGGTCTAATAATTGTAATATACATATATAATAATTAATTATATATCTATATATTTAACTTAACGTTCATTATATATTATAAAAATGTCCTTGATCGTCGTATTTATTTTGAAAACTCATTACCTATGATAGCATTATATGTATCTATTTATTCCAAAACCATAATTCATGTCAAAGCTTTTTCTCCACTAAAAAAATAGCGCCGAGAGATTTTTCTCTCTAAGTATATCTAACAAAGATGGCTAAGATAAACACTGTTACGGCCCATTAGGGAATATCTACATACAAAGATGAGCAACAAACAAATAAAAGTGTAATTGACAGTTATAAAAAATAAAACTGTGTTTTTCTAACAATTTTAATAGAAAATGTCAATCACAAATTGTAAAAATCATAAATATATGTAAATCACAGAATTCCTTTTGTATCCTTGTAAAATATTTGATTAATTTCCTCAATCAATCAAATGTGACATATATTGAATTGCTACTACTGTATTTTAATTTTGCGAAGTATGTTTTTTTCAATTTATCATTCATCTGATTTTCGTTGTTAAACATAAAATAGTTTTTTTCTTGTAAAATTATGTATTGTTTCGTTTTACTTTAATGACTGATTTAGTTTACTGAAGATAAAGAATTGGCATTTCTTTCCCTGACTTTTTTTTATTATTATATAATATGGTTATGCTCATCGGACTTTTTGCGTAAGCGGAAATCGTGCGTTTCTATGCGATTTATATATTTGTATATTAATTCACTTCAAGCTTCAGAAACTTGTGTTCTCTTTTGTTAAATATGGGCGTTAGTGACAATCGTTTGCCCATAAATTTCACGCGCAGCTTGGTACGGGTGTGTGGGAATAGAGCTCTATGAATTTAAATGTGAAACACAACACATCGTTGTAAGCAAGTGGAATAATAATAATAATAATAATAAAAGACAGCAACAAAAATCTTCCAATATAAGCTGGGGCTCGAATACCAAAGTTAGAAGGAGAGTATTCACCAACAAATACAAACCATATTTCCTATATAAATAATTGAATTTTTAATATTCATTAGCTAATCCTATGGAAATTTACTAATTACTTAAAACACCATTTAAATTGCTATATTTACTTGGGCACATTGAATATATATGCATCTTTATTTATCTTTCATATTCCATATGATACATTTTACCCTTGTTTAAAAATAATTTCGAATAAAGTTTATAAAATTTTATGCTTTACTTTTTATAAATTCTTAATCTGCATCCCTATATAAACGTTTTTTAAAAATTTTAACGATAAAAGAGTTTTATTTAATAAAAGGAAGACGTTATTTTCTTCAACTGAAATATATTAAATTAAGCTTGATTTATTTATTTATTTATTTTTATTATTATTTGTATATATATATATATATATGTAGGGTGTAGGACATTCATGCTATATCATATATGTGTACCATATACACATATTTACAATTGAAGTCAGTCGTGCCGCTACATTCATTGTAGACGCACGTCTTTTTTGCGCCTGACGAAGAAAGACTAAGTTCTTTCGTAAGGCCTTGCGCAGTTAACTTATTTTATGGTGTTTAAAGAAGTTTTTTCACTTCAATTGTGTATAACACCAGCTTCAATTTTATATATTTACATTTTTCTGTTCTCGATCTTACTCAAGTTTGGTCTTTGCAACACTATTTCGAAAGCTTTGAACGCTACATTATTTCTCCTATCGAGAGTTTGTATCCTTCCTTCATATAATTACCCCGCTTAGTACACTCTTAAAACGTGAGCCACAAAACAGCTCAAGTAGAGCTGAAATCCACTCATCTCAATGTTGAAAGGCAGCTTCTCAAAAAAGAGTTGAAATAACTCGAGTTTTAACCAATTTAAATGAAGTTGAGCTATTTAAATAACCAATTTAGATCAAGAAGATTTAATCGTTTGAAAAACAGCTCTTTATGATCGAAAAAATTACAGCTCTTTCATGAGAAGCCAAATCAGCTCTTTCGTTTTAAGAGTGTACGTTTCTGCTTGAATTCCCTACCAATTTTACTTTCCCTTGCTTTATATGCAACTTTTATTTATGTAACTTTTTATGAACTGTTTAAGAAACTGTTGTTTATTTCGGATTAAAAAAATTAATAAAATTAGAAGTATGTGATTTTTTAAAAACTGTTTATTTAACGAAAATTGAAAAATAATTACTGTAAGTAAAACATGTTGAAACACAAATACTTTTTATCCTATTGTCAGCAATTCTTGTGAATGAATTCTATTTATTTAAAGCTATTAAAAAATGTCAAGGGATTGCTGATAATCGGTGGAAAAATGTTGGGTATCATATATTTTACTCCAATATTCCCATTGCTAAGATTCCAATTAAAAGTGTATTTTGAAACACTTCGAAGCTTGAAATGATAAATAAATTTGCTGTCTCACGATTATTAGACAATATCGCAACCACTAGATAAAATGAGGGGTAAAAAAGTATACAAAATTTTATATATTTATTTTATTAATATTGGGAACATAATATATTAAGTATATGCAATCCCTTTCGACCTTTCAAAGTAACTTTAAATCTGATATATGCTGCCAAATTCAACACTAAATAAAAACTTTGAATTATGTTGATCAAAATTTTGACATAGTTTTGGTTAATATTATTTTAAATGCTAAAAATGGTAGTAACCTTTATTTATTTATTTATTTATTTATTTTTGGCAAGTAAATTTACAGATCAAAATATTCTCATGCTATTGCAATTTATATTTCATTTGAGACGATTAATAAATAAATAATAATGTTAGTCTCATTTAGCCCGAAATAAAAATCCTCCCAAAATTTTTGTATGAAAATGCACGTTTCCCTTTATATAGAACGCAAATTAATGAACGTAAAATAAATATCCTGACATTCGGATCGTTTTTTCTATATAGTGAAAATGAAATATGGCTTTAAACTTATGGAGAAATAAATGTTAAAATATTCAGGTTATTCTTAAAATTCATGTTTCAATAAACTACATTTTACCGAGAAATTTAATTCTTTAAGAATATATAGTAGAAAAAAGTCAACTTTAAAAAACTGTTTCATAACGCTTTTACAATGTAACTTCATATTTATTGAGAACGGAACTTAAATATTAATCATATAACCTACGTGAAAATCGATTTGTTGAACTAATTCTGCGATAAACGTTAACAAAAATTAAAGATTTCCTGAAAACATCAATCAATTAATTTTTTCTCACCGCTTTTTGGCAATAACGGAATCGATAAAACATTTTTTAAAATAAAATAAGTCATGGAGAGTATAGAAAATAATTTTTTACATTATTCTTATGTAATATATGTAATGTTTATGTATCTTTACGATTTGGTAAAATGAATTGAAAAGATTGAGGCTAACACTTTAATTTTTAGCGAGTGCTTTGTTTTAAATTTTATTATTCTAAATTGTACTGAGATTGTAATCCTTTTTTTACGACTGATATGTGTAATTTCTAATGTAACACGATCTTCGTAAAACAATAAAATAAAATAAAAACTCTCTACAATTCGTGGAAAAAATTAAAACTCATCCGTTTAAAAGTTAATCCCTAAAATGGTAGTATTAGGGAAAAGCAGGTTCAAAATGTGCCAGAAATGATATTATTAAAATGTATTTGAAGAACCATAGGTATTTATTAGTATATTTATTTAATAAAAAATAAATGTATGCCCAAGAAATAAAATAACGTTATGTAGTCAAAAGAAAAAAAATTATTTTATTTATTTTTATAATTTTTTTAAATATAACTGATAACATTTATTAATCATAAAGTTTAACGAATCTATTTTAAATAGATAAAACATGTAAATTAATCTTGAACAAGGGTTAGGCATCAAATAAGCTGCCGCGAAGCCTTTATATATGTGTTTGTATAAATTTATGTAATTCGCACTTATAAAAACTACGTTAAGTATTCATTTCAATAGAGAACATAGAAACATTTTCAATCTGTGCTTTTTTACCTGCTAAAAATATGTTTATGAATTAATATAAATCTTGAAAATCATTCGTAGTGATAAAGCGGACATCTTAGGCACTCATATTTTCTTTGTAACCCATTTATTTGCATTAACCCTCGGATGACAAAGTGGGGTCATTTTCCGACCCCAGCGCAAGTTCAATCCTGATGTGAATCCGTTATTCCAACTACCGTAATTTCGGGTGTATAAGCCGCAGCTCAAACAATTCTTTTTCGACCCAGAAAATTTTAAAAAACAAATATGACTAGTCAGATCGCCGTAAATATATCTCTTCAATCACTAAATAAGATTTCTGGGTCTAAAAAGAATTGTTTGAGCTGCGGCTTATACACCCGAAATTACGGTATTTACAATTTTCTATTTTTTTTCTATGGCTGCAACTGTTATAAATACTATTAAATTAATTTTAAAGGCTAAGTTTTGGAATATTTTTATATGGTATATAAATATGTGTATTATAACTATGGTGTGACTGAATGACCCTGCATGTTCTTTTATGATTCAAATTTCCACCTGGTCATTCGAGGTTAAAGCTGTCTGCTGAATTTAAGTCTCCAAAAAATTGAAACTTTCATATCTAAATTTCTACGTCGTCTATATATGCGTTATTTAAATATTTTTATGAAATAAGTAACTTATTCACTTACAAATAAATGCGTGTGTCAAAGGGAGAATTTGATCTGAAAAAAGGCTAATTTGTCTTTTTAATTTCCCCATCCGAGATGAGATTATGATCAAAAATCTATGAAACGATTTTCTAAGGTATATCAGGTAAACAACTGCTGCAGTTTAGTACAACTGTGATATTTTCCAAAAGAATATCACTGTTTGACTGAAATATTATTCGAAAATTTTCCTTGGTCTATAAAATATTACAGAAATTGTAGAAGAAAGAGTGATTCAACGTATTGAGAAAATAGTCATTGACTATAAATATTAATGCAATTCTTATGTTTTCATTTGCTTGATTACCCAAATATGTGCTTATCTATCGTGTAGGTGAAATAAAAAAGAAGAAAAAATATGTAAAAAATAAAAATACCGTTATAGCACAGTTAGTATAAAAATAATTCATACCTCCTTCAATGCACAGATAAATAAATTTGTTTGTAAATAACATGAAACTACAGTTAAGCTGACATTAATTGTATTCTTTTAAGATTTGAATTTCTACTTTTTCTCTCTACTCTATTTTTCTATGCAATATTCCTGATTTCCAATACCGTAATTTCGTGTAGATAAGCCGCAGCTTAAATGATTCATTTTTGTCCCAGAAAATCCATTTAGTAATTTAAGATAAATATATACCGCGATACAAAATGTTACATTTTATTTTTGAAAATTTCTGGGTCGAAACAGAATTGTTTGAGCTGCGGCTTATCTACACGAAATTACGGTAATTAAGATCTTTATTAATTTGATGTGTTTGTTTTTTACATATATGTTTTATGCACCCATAAACTTTTTTTTTCAAGAAATCTTTTTTACGGTAAAGCCAATTTTAACTAGCAAGCCACTAGTGAGTGAACTTAACATAACACCCCAGTGAAATTTTTCTATAATTTAATCTAGTGTTTCAAAAAATGCATACCATACCAGGATGGCGAGTGGTTAGGGAAAAACGCAGTCAAAAAAAGTGTTATATATCAGTACTTTGTTAAAGAAAAATTTGCCTTATTTTAATCCCTTTATATCACTGGAAGTATTTTCTGTAAAAAATATACTGGTAGGTTCCTCTTTTTCCGGACTGTGTTTTTCCCAGACCATTTGCCACACTGCATACATTGAAAACCAAGTATCTATTAACCATTTGCGGCGCAGTGGTTTCACAGATATACCACTTAATTTTAATTCCCAAACGCCACATTGGCACCGGAAATTTGTTTTAAAAAGTTACTGTTTATTGAATGCGTGAAATATAGCGTTTTTCTTATTTACAAATAAAGTTGTTTTCAAATCCTGGTGTCAATCATTAATTTCAATACTTAAGCTATGAATATGCCCTGCGCCGCAAAGGGTTAAAAATATTCAACTTTAAATCCCTTATCTTAATTAAAAAATCATGTTCGTCATACATAGTGTATTCTGAACATAGGCCAATGGTATTTTACGAAATTTATGCATTATTATTTAAAATAGTGCAAAAAGTGAACGATCTCCATATTGGTATACTTATGACTAAAAAGAAAGAAAATCCTTCCCATGCATATCTATTTGCATGCATAAAAAGATTTATTTTCTTTTTTGTGGATTTAGGTCAAGCAACACTGAGTCTTGTTATCCCATTTCTATTCTACTGTTGTAGAAGATGCAGCTATCTGGGCCTCTTTTTCCAGGATTTCCCGGCTGCAATGAATATTTAACGCGTCTACCGCATTACTAATGAAAAAGTCCGACTTAGATAGGTTCCATGATGATGCTACTATAGTGGAAATAGAATAAAATGAATGGTCAAGGCGAAAGAAAGCTGTGCATTTCTGCAAGTTTTTCAGAATTGTGTCCTCTCCTAGATTGAATATATTTCAGGATTTGCCCGTCATAATATATTATTAATAAAACATAATATAATACCGATATATATATATGTAATATACATACAACATAATGTTTGTCTTTATATCTGTGAAACATCTAGTTTTATTTTTGATAAAAAATTTCTTTAAGAATTTTTGTTTTTTAAATTTTAATATTATTTTTTCACAAAAGTAAAAACGGAAATATAAGTAGGTTTTTACACTCCTATGTACTGATTTGCGTAAAAAAGTGCTTTCTAACTCATATTACGTACTTTCTACTCATATTACGTTGTTAAAACATTCTCTTGTGTATTGCAAATTTATTTTCATTACTGATTTATTTTAGGGGAGACCCGTAAGAAAAAACCCCAAATTTTTATTATTGATTTTAAAGTAATGAATTTTGGTGTACTACTTAAAAATCTTTTTGTAAGGAATAATTAGAAAAAAAATTCACTTTTTATTAAAAAGTATATTTTTTATGGGGATTTTTATGATTTTTTTTTTTTTTTTTTTTTTTTGTCGAAAAATACACTTTTTAAAATTACTACTCCTCATTCAATTTTCAATATTTTGGTATTACTAAAATTTCTTAAATAGTGTTATAGTATATAGAAAAGAACTAAGGAGAGATATTTTTAATTTTCTATTTTAATCGGCTAAAAAAAAAAAAAAAAAAAAAAAAAAAAAAATACACATGATAAATTTCCTTAAATTCGTTATAATTTTCATGTTTACCAATTTATAGGAAATTTTCAGAAATAGTTAAAAAATATATCTCTCCTTACTTTTCTTGCAAATTTTTTTAAGATTCTAAAAACATAAACACTTTGTTTCTAAACCATTTTACCACTGAGCCTTAGTACTTTGAACTTAGGCAAAATATGAAAAAAGTCATTTTCAGGAAAACACGTTTTAAATGGCCGCTAGTCCTTTAAACTCTATAGTTAGTGCAATTAAAAAAGCTCATTTTCTACCTGTTCCAAGTGTCCCCGAGTTCTGAAATTTTGTATGAATATTCGCAAATATGTATTTTATCGTTTTCTGAGATTAAAAAAAAATCTGAACTTTTGATGATTTTTGGCCAAAAATGGGGTACGGGTCTCCCTTAAAGCAATTCGAGATCTTTCTTGATGCATCAAATTTGCTGGTGTGTATCTATTATTTGCGGACTTAGTAGTTAAAATATTTGAATTCAAAGAATTGTCGTAGACTTGTAGAAAAGATTTAACACAAGTAACATATATTGATAAAATAAAATAATTTTTTTAAATTGCGGTCCGAATGATAAATGGGATATATAATTGAAGGAATTTCAGCACGAAATGGGATTTTGTTAGTAATATAATAATTAAAATTATTTAGCTTGTAACCGAGCAAAAGAGCAAAATTTTAATGTTGTTTTCTCTGAAATAAAAAAAAATGGCAATAAAATATTATTTTTTCGACATGAAATAAAATTTTATTTACACATATCAATATAATCTGTGATAATATTGATCATAATTTAATCTTTCAGAACTGGATTGTAACTATGATTTTTTTTAAATTTAAATAATTATTTTATTGCAGTATAAACTACAGTTTAGTGAACGAGTATATCAATTTATGGCGGTGAGAAGGTTGCAAGTTATTTTATTTCTGAATGCTAAATAAAAAAAAAGGGGGGGGGAGATAATCTGAATAACAATTGCAACTATTTGCTTACTCTATATTTTTGACCATTGAAATGTATTAAGATTACCATTCTTGTATTTTGTTAAAAAAAAACCATTTCAAACAAATTATTTTACTCATAGAGAATATCGTTATCATTCGAAACGTTTGACTATTTTATCTTAACAATAATTAGGTCACATATGCTGTATACTCTCACCACTCTTAAAAATTACTGAAGATGACTCATTAACATTTTTAAATTATTATTATTATAGTTATTGATATTAATTATGAATCTAATATTACCGATACTAATTATGTGTCTAAATAAATTATTTTGGTTTTCAAACTTATAATTGTCATAATCTGTAAATAGTAAACAATCTAGAACAGTGATTATCAAATATACATACGTCATCGCGCTTGCACTCGGCAGTATTTCTTTCCTCTAAATCTCTTTTAGTCTTTTCTTCTTCAGTAACACATGGTTAGTATTCCAATCATTGTAATATTTATGTAACTTCTAATTTTTTACTCTCCCCCATTGTTAAATACTTTCTACGCAGTAACGTACAAATTACTGACAATCATTTATCTTGACTTTTATGTTAATTTACAGCTGTAATCTCATATTGTGCTTAAAAAAAAACAATTAAATATTATCCTATAATATCTTATAGTTACTTAAGAAGACAGTTTACTTTTTGTATAATTTTATTTATTTTAGAAAATATTGTAAAAATGGGGAACTCACCGCATTTCAATGTAAAAAAAAAGAGACAGGTTCAGCCAGGTGGGGAGGCCTACCAAAAGGCTTTAGCTATCACAAATAGAGAGAATTTTGAAATAAAAAATTAACTGCATATTTAATTTTTTTTCTAAAAAGTAAAAAAAAAAATTGCACTGTTAAACATTCCAAATAATTTTTTTTAAATATTTCGTAATTTCGGGTGTATAAGCCGCAGATCAAACAATTCTTTTTCGACCCAGAATTTTTTAAGAAAGAAATATAACTACTGAGGTCGCCGTAAATATTTCTCTTCAATCACTAAATAAGATTTCTGGGTCCAAAAAGAATTGTTTGATCCGCGGCTTATACACCCGAAATTACGGTTGATATTTTTCCCCAATGTTTTTTTAAGATTCTCAAATGTGTATTACACAAGACTGCGATGGATTTTTAGATACATCTAATATTAAATTTAATATAATTTTTTACTTATATACATAGTAAAAATCGATGAAATGCACATCTCCATACACTTTTATATTTAAAAAATAACAAAAAACTTACGGCTAATTTCATACGCAGATTTGTTACACTTATATTAAAGAATATACACAAAAAAGTTTAAACCTCTACTTCAAATACAAAAAAGCCCTAACATTTTAAAAACAGAAAAGTGACGATAATATGAACATGGACAAAAAGGCCATTTAAAATTTTAAGTTTTACGGATAATTGCGCTAGGTATATTAACAAAATTTACAATATCTCGCGATATAACTGACATATGGATAAAAATAAGGTGTCAAAATAGTCACAATTACGCAAGCTTTCATTTAATATTAAAAAAGGAAATCGACATTATCATAAATCTTGGGTTAACCTCCCTTAAAAAATATTTCTATTCTTTATTTAAAAAAATTAAATGCTTTGAAATTATTTGTCTTAACAGAAGTAAGCTTTTTTTCTGGTTCAGGCTAAACAATTACACTATTTTCGATTCATTAAATCATCTAACGATTTTTCTGTTGTATCGCTTTTAAATGCACTAGCATATTTCATTTGTAGCTTTTCTTTTTACTGTTAGTGGAAATATATAGTCAATAACTCAGATACAATAACACAGAGGTGCATGCACGGATGCCGTAAAATATATTCATTAGTGGGGTTTTTTTTAAAGAAACTCCGTATACATTTCGTTATAGCATATACTCTCTACTTATAGTGTGTAAGTTTTTTGCGATTACAACCACTGTATACGTGCAAAATTCTAGAAATTTTCCAGAGAATTCACATTTGGTAATACTATTCCAGGCATGTATTTATATAAATCCTGAAAACTAATTAAAATTGGAAGTATATTTGTCCATTAATTTTAACTCTCAACTACCGAAACTGGACCGCTTAAAAAATAATGAATGAATGATCCTATGGAGAAGCGCATTTACTTATTTTCGAATCAATATGTTCGATAAATTTGGTGGCTATTAACCCTTTCCGGCACGGGCAAAATCTGTTAATAAAAGGAGAAATTATCGACTGACATAGGAATTCACAAAAAAATTTTTTAGATATTTTGAGTTCCTCAATTTAAGCTTTTATTACAAAAGCAAAATTTTACTGAAATATTATTGGTGCCATTTGCAAGTTTGGAATTAAAATTAGGTACCCCAGACCGCGCACAGTGTGCCGGGAAGAGTTAATCATATCAGCATTTTTCTAACTGAAGTTTCTGCCCATAAAAGGGCTAAGCAAAGATTTAATGTAAATTCTGAAACCCTCTTTTTCTTTTCTGTGTTTTAAAAAAAGTTTAAGCAGTGCAGATTTCAAAATAACTGAGAACGAAAAAAGAAAAATAAGTTAGAGCAAAATGTAATATTAAGTTAGACTCTTTAATAAGCTTTCTGTACTGTAAAAAAAAAACCTCTTCCAAGTAAATTTAATAAATTATTTTTACTAACGAACACATTAATTTCTTTGATGTAAACTACAGGCGTATACCTTTTATGGATTTTCCGGCCACGAAAAAGCAGGAAAACGTCTAGAATATTATCAAAAACACGCTCGATGATGACGATATATTTCCTAGTAATTTTGGCTTATTTCTTAAAAGTAAAATCAGTAAAAAAGATTATTTTTTTCTATTATTAAGATTATTCTATTCTTTTATAGAAAACATTTCGTCAAATCATACATTTAGCAAAGCTAATCTATTTTCTGTAGCTTGTTCGCATAAATTGTAGTTTAAATAGAATGTTAGTCATTCAACCCAGTTCACGAAAACAGACGAATTTTACTTGTTCTTTTAGAGATGTAAAGTTGTTAAATTAGTTTTCTGGTAGATTTTGTAAAGTATGACCCAAAAATGAGCAAGATAATTGCGTGGGAACCCGTTTATTTTTCCAAAATAATAATAAATAAATAAAGTACACAGGTCAACTATTTGCGATGAACATTAAAAGTAAAGGCATACATATTTTTATTTAAGTGAGAATTTCTGGGAATAAATAGATTTTATATTTTGCTCTATTTTTATGTGTGTATAGGATATACAAAGCGGCTGGAATCACATACTAGTGCTTTTGAAAACCCGATAACCCGATTATAAGAAACACGATGTCTGAATTGGTGTAATAGTAAATAGTGCGTATTCTTTTAAGTCTGTGGGTTTATACATTTTGTGTGTGTGTGTGGGGGGGGGGGATGAGAGAATTCTGATTTTCACAACTTGGAACAAAATTCGCACAGGGAACTCCGGATTAGAAATAAACAGACATATTAATCCTTTCCCGGACAAACTGCTTCTGTTGATGAAATGTTATTGTTTGACACCAGCATTTGCGAGGTGCTGGGTTCCAACACTGTCACGCCCGTCAGCTTAGTCGTTCGGAATTTTTCGTGGTTTTCTTCGAACCTTGGATTTCCTTGCGTGAATACGGATTAGGTTCCTTTAAAAAGACCCCCACTGAGGGCCCCCTATATACACCTATATCCCTAATGTTGATAATCGGCCATCATAAACAAAACCAAACCAAACCAGGATTTGCGAACTCATGGAAATATTTTGAAGCTTTTCTTCACAGATATTAAAAGAGGGAATTGTGCTTCAAAATTATGGTGTCAATGTGGAATTTGAGGAAAAAATTAAGTGAGCCAGAAATTGACTCACCAAGTGAGAAAGGGTTAAGGAATGGATTTTTAAAGTAGATATTTGTAAAACAAGACTAAAATTTTGGAGTAAAAGTCATAGAAAACGAAATGTTAGTTTAAAAAAAATGAATACGCTGTTATCAGTTCACTCAGCATAGTTATTGGATTATAAGAAGAAAGTAAACTTTGCTTCTAAAATTAATTTTTGCGATTGTGTTTAATTACTAATGCTCTATTATAGTAATAATAGCACTTTACAGATTACACTTTATTTACAACTGAGTAAAAATGCTCTTTTAATAGTTGGAGAATATTGGGAATTAAAAGATCGAGGGAACTGCCAGTTGGCTTATATCTTGAAATTATAACATCCAATTGTACACTGGTTATAAAAATAAGACTTACTTTTTTTTTGTTCGGCTTGACCTAAAACATACCTTTTTGTTTGCCATTGGAGAAATGGTCTTTAACAAACGTCACACTGCACTTAATTTTCTATCCATAAATTTGCGATTGTGTTTAATTACTAATGATCTATTATAGTAATATTATATAATATCGCCTTACAGATTAAACTTTTCTAACAAAACAGTAAAAATGCTCTTTTACTAGTTGGAGAATATTGGGCATTAAAAAATCCAGGGAAAAGCCAACTGGCTTATATCTAAAAATTAAAACACCATATTGTACCCTGGTTATAAAAACAATAAATATTTTTTCTTTTCTTTGACTTGACCTAAAAGATGCTTTTTTTGCCATTGAGGAAATGAGCTTTCATAAACGTCATACTGCACTTAAGTGTTTTCCATAAAAAGAATATATTTCAGCACTATAATTTTTATCCTTTAAGTTTGTTAATATAAATGGAATTTTTTTTCGTTTGAAATAAAGCCATTTAAATTAATGTGATAGATTTATATCCGTTTTGCGTTTAACAATGTCCATTCTATAATTAAAATAAATGCAAAAGTTTTATTAGAAAAAAGTAATTAAATTTAATATGTAGTATAGTTTTCTGGCTATCCATGGAAAAAAGAGCTTTTATACAATTTTTGTTTTAAAATGCATTTAATTAGCGGTTTTATTTCTTATTTGTTGTTGGTTAATTGTATGTTTTTAAAAGAAATCAGGCTGTTTTAAGCATATCGATCTTCTTTAAGTGCAATCCTAAAAACTTGTGAATTGAAAAAGTGCTTTTAATGTTTAATTTGAACTAATAAGTCTATCATTAAAGAAGTTACCTGCGACAGTTTTATTTCTGAATCATTATTTTCCTATCTTTTATCGACTTAGAAATAAATTATTTTATCCTTAAAAAATATTCTTAAGCACTAACTTAAGTGTTTTATTAAAACTAACAATCCACTTCTAACATTCTATTCATTATGGAAAATGCATTCTGTAAAAACTGTATAGTACCATCCTTGTTTTGCTGCGCTAACAATAGAAATTTCAATCAAGTAGATTTTTTTTCATTATTCTCACGAATTTTAACACTTTCTCCAATAGACAGTTTAAAACAGAATCTGGCAACTTTTTCTGTTCTCAACGCTCTGTTCATAAAGCTCTTAATTAAAGCTGTGTTAATTAAAGCAGAAATTTTTGACGATTAAAAAGTTTCAGGATTTTTCCAATTCAAAATGCGGCTTATTTTTTCAGCTTTTTATAAATGCACAGGGGAGAGAGAAGCTTTAGTTACAAAAGGATAATGTTGTTTCTTTCCATTCGACCTTCTTATGATTAGTTTAACAAGTGAATAGAATTTAATAATGCTACAAAGAGAAAAAGGGTAGATTTCCGCACTTTATTTAAGCAGAGTAGTATTATCAGTAGTTTTTGTAAAGCAGTTCTTACAGACATATTTGCGTTAAAACATATAACTGGTTCTAAAACTGCATTTTAATCTTCGTTTTATTTTCTAAATAGGAAAAAATATGCAAGAGTTAACAACACATAGTGTTTTATAATGAGACAAATTGCTGTTATTTTAATATTCTGAGTACATTTTTTTGTTTGTGAATAACTTTTAGTTGTAAATCAGGTTAAGTTTGTACAGTTATTCCAACAGGTCTCACTTTCAGTTTTTTTATCATTTTTATAGCATATTGTATTACATGTTATCCCAATATAGATGGATTGTATCGTTCGTTTAAGAATTCCTAATTCCTAGATTGACGTAATGTAATGCAGATGAGAATAAACTACTTATGAATCATCAGTAGATAATTCATTTTTAATGATGGCGGTTTTAAATTCTGCAGGACTGACCCACTAACTAGTTTTTTTTAAGCAATTTCGATTCAACTAACTGAATTACTTCCTTAAAGTGGATAAATTATACATTGCTATAAGCAGAATGTCCGAAAATTCTCTAACGCATTTTTAAATTCAAAATAAAGTAAAGTAATTGTCGTGTAGGAATGCGCTTTGGAGTTAAACGCTTCTCAGGATTTAAAAAAAAGTAATCAAGTGAATGAAAATAAAGAGTTCCAAATTTTGATTTTAAATAGAGTTACTTGTCCGTATGCTTGTTTTCAAATCTGCAAATTTCCTGATTTCTGATTAGTTTTAAAGCTGCAAGACAGATATGATGACTTCCGTTAGGGTCATCATTTCTTTTTTACAGCATTAAATTTAATCTAAAAATCACATAAAAAACGCTTATTTAAATGGAAACTTATAGACAAGTGGCGCCAACTATCATCGAAATTTTGAACCAATTATTTTTGTTCGCTTGAAGAAGACTGTTCATCCTGTGAAGTATTTTACTCCAAACTGTACCCCTGTATATCATTCCATATTGAATTTTTAAAAAGGGCATTTTCGGACAATCTGTATATTTAACATTCATATAAGAATAACTGAACTCTTCTGCCATTAAAAAATGTAATTATTGAAAAAATTCTGTATTCGTTATTTATATGAAGTTGTTTATATAACGGAAATGAACAAGTTTATTTTATCAGAATACAGATCATACATTTGCAAAGTTAAATCATTAACTGGTCATAATATTTATTTAAGGGGTTTCAGGCTTTTAAAGCATCAAAATTTTCGAAATTTATTTATTATCATTTTTATTTATTTAGTTTTTAAGTGTTAAAATCCTATCCTTTCTGAACATTTTGATATAACTGTTTCCCTGAAATTTCCATTCGAACAGAAATTATGGCTTTTAGAATTATACCCGGCCAATATATAAAGTGGCGGGCGCGGCGTTTCCGAAACTTTCAAGTCATTTTTCTCCAAACGACCCTTTTGGACGCACGCACGATATCTCAAAAACTTCGGAATACTTTTTCTTGAAATTTTTAAAACAGGTTTTATGTTACTCTGTATAAACTTAACCTAAAATTTCCATTTTATTGTTTAAAAAAACAGTTTGTAGGTGATTAAACTGTTAGAATTTTCAAAATTTTGCAACAGCTAAAAACATCTTCGTATTAAATGTATAAAAATGCCTTAAATACAAATTTATTTAAGTTCAGGGTAATTATTACAGTCTAAAATACAAGTAGGCAAGAAAATTTTCATTCTAGTTTCGAAATTTATTTTATAATCTTGCAAGTAAACTGTTGTAGAAATTTCTGGCCGTGAAATGACAGTCACTTTAGAATACCATATAATTACTAATTCTATATCCTACTATTTTTAAAAAACATAAAATAAAAGAACATACATTTGTCTTTCATCTCCAGTAAAAATTTTGTTTTAAATCATATATGAGGACCCCAGAAGCCAAGGGGTACAAGTGACAAAATTTCGATTTGGGGTAAATTGAGTTTAAAGATAATTGATAAAAATTGGAACATCAATAACAATTGAGTGAATTGAAATAGGAAATTTCTGCTTGTTGCATTCTGGTCTTTGAACTCTTATTTCAATAATTGTTAAAAAATAAAGTACAATTTTCTTTAAATGTATAATTAATCAATATTTTTTGTTTTTCGAAAAAAGTGGTTTGCCTCTATAACTCAGCAAATAATAAGAAAATCACTTATATTTCTTTACCTGAAATGAAAAAAGCATATTTTTAGGTCGTCTGTGTACTTAGTTTATTTTTTTCAAAGTTGTCACTTATACACCTTGGCTTCTGGGGTCCTCATATATATTTAGGTATTAAATGTTGAAATTGGTCCTTTTTTGCATTTTTTTCTAATTTTAAGAGTCTCGAGATCTTTTAAGGACAAAACTGACATGTTCATTGGTGAATTTCAAAATTTCATTATTAATTTTTCATTATATTTTGTTTTAAACACTATCATGTTTAAGAAATTTCCGTACATTGCTTTTTCAGTTTCCCAATTTCAAGTACATATGATTTGCCTATTAACACGTTCGCTGCCGCTTGCATCAAGATGTGATGATAGTTAATGCCGCACTGTAGAAGTGGGTTTTTACCAGAAGCCGATTTACTTTTTATAACAAAGAATCAATGTAAGATTTTCCCGCTCCAGAGCGTGACTGGCTATTGGACATCGCCCCACATCACGCGCTGACGCGTGAGTGGACTCTTGACATTGGCGCCATATCACGCGCTTTCGCGTGAGCGGTAGCGAACGTGTTAATAGAAATATTCTCGCGGAGTAGAAAATGGATTCTATGTAAAAACTAACAATCGGCCAGAAACTGTCTAGAAAAAATTTACAATCCATTGGCTCAAACGGAACATTTCTTTCTGTAACTCTATTAGAATGAACATTGATCTTGACGTATTTTGTCATTTACAGAGAATATTTAAAAATTTGTTTAAAAATACAGCGTTTTGCTAGAATCATTTGGAAGTAAAAATCACTTCTTGCTGTACCAGAACGCTATCTTTGACTTCGATTAACTATTTTGCCATATTCTTCTACGTGTTTATTAAGAAAAATAGTCCAGTTTGGCAAGTCAAAACAGTTCAGCGAAAGTTTCTTGCAGTAAAATAGTATTTAAACATCATTTAATCGATGTTGTTTGTAAAAATATAAACCTAATTTTTTTTTCAACATATGACAAAAAAGACATTACGACTGAGTTGACACATCTTGTTTTAAGAAGTAGAGATAAGGGTGCAATGTTGTCAAAAGCTATAACTTAAAAGGATATCAACGGTTTTTATATAATAGCCTATGACGCAGTAAGCTCATAAGCCAGATAAAATTGCATATCTTAACTTGTGCAATTAAAAATGCTTACATTTCTGTAGTATACGTTAATTTTCTTCTAAAGTTATTTAATGCAATTAGTTTTTTTAAATTTGAATTTACTTTAATTTTCAATAAGCATACATTCGAATCCGTGAGAATTGTTTTACAGTGTTATTTGTTTTATTTACAAATATTATATCTATTTCATATTTTCCTGTCAAAATAAGAATCCATTTTCTTTGTTATTAGTTGTAAGAATGCTTTTATTCCCAATGTTTGACAGCAACATGATTTTACAGGCTTACGTAGTTTGAAATCTGTTTTTAGGATGTAAATACAATAATAATAAATCTCGTGAATATGTCAAGAAAATATGTTACACGGAACGAATGCGTCCATGAAAATCGTAATAATATTTAACATGACATGAATTAAACATAAGATGTTCTTTATAAATTCGTAAAATAGAAAATTAAACTTTGGAGAAATATTTTGGAAATGAAAATAATAAAAATTTAAAACTGGAAAATATTTCTAAATAATTTTTGCGAAATTTAAATTAATTTTATTTTTAAACATTACAACTAGTGATATATTTCATATTTAGATATATAATTGTAAATAAATTAACAGTTAAACATTAAACAATGACTGCTGTAATGAAAGTTAATGAATGCTAATACTTTAAAACTGATTAAGTTAAAATTTTTGTGAATGAAAATGTATAACTCCTTTACATTTTCATTCAGTGATATGAATTGTAACTTTTTTTTAATTTTATTTTAGACATAAATGAAAGAAAAAAGAAATATTGCTTTCACTATTTTTTTATTTATTTATTTAACTTTATTCGAAGGTCACAGCAATTTTAATGAATAAAATTGAAAAATCAAAAATTAATCAATTTCACTGTGTTGAGATATTTTTTGAATATCTTACACTTAAAAAAAAATAATAATAAAATTTTAAAAACTCAACACTTGAACATTTTAATTATAGTCAAAACTCTCTTAGTCTACACTGCTAAAAATTTGAAACTTTTCTGCATCGTCACGTCACAGCTTTTATAGAATATCTAAATTTTGGCCAATGAGAATGCCAAAATACAGTGAAGTAATCGTTGTCTATAAAAGCGGTGGAGTGACAATGCGAAAAGAGTTTCAAATTTTTAATAATACAATTCTATTGTCAGTTTTACATTTCTCAAAAAAAAAGAAAATAAATAAATAAGTAAGAAGAAGAAGAAGAAAATAAATGTTTATATATATTTATTCACATGCGAATATTTTTTATTGTTATTTGAAACAATATTCTGAACTTTTTTCTAGAAAATTGTTCAAAATCATTAAAAGTCTCGATTCCCTATGAAATCCCTACTCAAATTTCAAAAGTCTATTCCCTCGAACCGTACTCGCAAGAAACAAAGCTCGAATCTCAGACGACTCAAATAGAAACACTAATGAACACAAGGCTATCCGAGCCACATCAACAAATTTAGAGCCATTGCTCAACATTTCATTTAGAAACTGGTTACCTGACCCAATGCAGGACTCAGGTTGTTCCTATGTATAGAGTTGCCCAAAATATGTACATCTTCCCGGAGTTTACAATAAAGTAAATACAGAGTTATATTCTCATTTATATTTTTCATTTCTCATCTATATATTAAACATATCATTATAAAGTGAGACGTTGTTGTTTCACGAAATTATTGAAAAAAAATATTCTTTAATTTAATACTTATTTAATTTGAACAATATTATAAATGTAAAAAATTGTACCCATTCATTTATAAAAATAGCCACCAAACGCTTTGCGATAAAAGAAGATAAAAGTGTAGAAATATAGATTTTGATATAACCTGCCTTTTTTGAAACCTTCTTCTTTCAGCCGCTTATGCGTACGGTCAATCGAATGAGCTTTGAATAGAACCGCATACTAGCACAAGACAAAATATAAGGCATTCGGGAACATCCGGCCGTTGTGTGTGATTGAATTTCCCCAAACATGTAATTGAATTCTCTCTTCTTATACTATGGAATAAATTTTGAATTTAGATTAAAAATTTAGTAATTTTAGTAATTTTAGTAAATAGAGGTAATTTGGATATAGTGAAAAAACTGGACAGGTCCTCGTTACGAATTTCTAGACCAGTTTTAGAGTCATAAAAAAACCAGAGGGTACACGCTGTAGTGAGAGAAGTCATAAACGTTCATGACTGGAGTATACGTTGCAGCTTTGTTCGAGCGAGTTTATACGGAGTTTATTAATAGAATGAAGAAGGTATATGGAGTATACCTCTGTACTCTCCACGACACTCCTGTTCGGGGACTCTGACAACTGGAGCACCAGACAACGCGACAACCCGCTCCCCATGTTCGGGTTTTAGTAATACTCTAGCCTTAATTATAAAATGGGTTCTATATATTGTGTAACTGAAATAGTAGTCTATGCAAAATTAATTTTTAGCAGTTTCCTTATTAAAACTGTAGTTTCCAGACATTTTGTGTGCATTTGCTTCCAAAATTCGCAATTTTCATAAAATATTTTGAGTCAAATTTTAAGCGCGATTTTCAATTTATTAAGCAAGCAACCTTTTATTTAAACTTGTTTGATTTAAACATCGGAATATACAGATGTAATATACGTGAAACTTGTCTAAATTCTGTTAGCAACGAGTATTCGACTGATGACGTTACACGGCGTGACTAATCAGCATGAGTTATATGTTCACGTCTCTAATTCAGTGATTGGATCACCTGGCTGTAGTAATTATTAATAGAATTTCGTGTTGACTGACGAGGGTTTGCTGTCTGCTGAAGTAGATGTAATTCGTGAAAAGCATTAGTCAGTTTATGATTAATGACTTGTGAAAACATTATCCTCATTTTTAAAAGCCCTTTTGCAGCTTTCGGAACAAATAATTGCATAGATCTTTTAATCAAATTTGTACAGGTTATTCAATATGGTTATCTATCTATCTATATCTGCCTAGTTATACATATATATATATATATATATATATATATATATATATATATATATATATATATATATATATATATATATATATATATATATATATATATGAGGCGTCCTTCACGATTCGGTTTGTAGTTCGGTTTGTAAAAGACCACAACCCAAAAACCTGCTTAAAGTAAACCTGAATCTGGGAGGAAAAATTCCGGAAACCGACCCGAACCCAAAATATTTGATACTGAAACCCACTCCAACCAGAAGAGAATGAAACACAATCCGTTTTTTAATAATCATGGAATAGTAATCAGTATTCATATAACTTATATAAACTTCATATTTTTCTGAAAAACGAAAATATACAGGGTGGTTATAAATTAACGTGAGGTGTTCAGAACCTTCTAGCGAGTAAAGTATTGGACGAAATGTATCCAAATTTCATGAGCATGCATAGTAGACCATGGGATTTCAAATTCTTAAAAATAAGTAAATTAAATTAAAAATAAAAAATCACTACTAGGGGCAATTTTAGCGTTCTTTACCGACTAAAATGCATTAATTTGCATAAAATTCGTTCTGTGTAGCGATTATGATTATAAAAGGAAACGCTAGGAGAGTTCTCATCATTATCAACTCTCACCATACGGGACCATGCTTTGCCAGTCAAGCTGTGTTACCAGCAGAATGAGAATTGCAATGCTGCTCTACCTGAATTTCGCCGATTAAAAAATGTGCGAAAAGGACCGATGAGCATAACAGATTTACAAAAGATGATGCTTCGATTTGAAACTACATGGCAATAAGGCCAAGGATGCAAAGTGACTGGTCAATAACAAGTTGACGAAGTTGTAACTGCTATTGTCGAACGAGAGATGAAAAATGTGCAGGGTACCATCAGCGAGGGGGAAGTATCTCAGCAGTATAAAATTGATCTGTACTGTATTTTTGGCATTTAATCATTCAAAAATTACACTAATGCACTTTTGGTGCGCCAAAATTTCCCCTATTGGCGATTTTTTTTTGGGGGGGGGGGGGACCAGCAAAGCATGATCTCGAAAGGTGAGAGCCATCGCAAAGCAGTTGGTCTGAGAATGATGAGAACTCTCCCAGCCTTTCTTTTGAAGCCATTACTCATGATTGCTACACAGAACTGACTTTATGCAAATTAATGCATTTTAGTCGGTAAACAACGCTAAAATTGCCCCTAGTGGCGATTTTTTTTCTTTATTTTTTTTTTAAGAATTCGAAATCCCATGGTCTACTATGTATGCTGATCAAATTTGGTTATGTTTCGTCCAAAATTTTACTCTCTAGAGGGCTCTGAACACCTCACGTTAATTACTAAACACCCTGTATATCCGCATTAATATTCAACAATGGTATTTTTCAATTTAAAAGTACTTAGGAATTCCTTTTAAAAAATTGCGTGCGCCTGAACACGACTTCATTGAAGAAAAACTCAACAGAACAGGAAACATTTTTTAAGTGAATCCGACACGAACCTGAACCACAGTGAAAACTATAAGAGTTATTCAGACCCAACAAAATTACGAGTGGTGTCGGAGTCCGATTATGGATTACCCAACCAAATACGGGACTTTACTTGGGTATGAAAGAAGGCAAGTGATATTTTTTTCTGATTTTTATGTAAAATTGTTTAACTGCATTCTAACAACATTTAAAAAAATACAAGACTTATTTTTTGTTCAAAATTTTTAGTTTTTATCTTTTTACTCATTTATTTTCTAACTTATTTAATCCGAAGATAAACATTAGATATGAATTTTAATGGTGAAGCCTCTTAGCACATAACTTCAATAAAATGGAATATATTACGAGGAATTTTTTTTTTTTTTTTTTTGCAAATAAGTTACCGTAAAATGGGGTGAATCGGAACACTTTTCAACTTTAACGTTAAGCAACAACTTATTTTTTAATTTTTTAATTTTTCTACTAGAAACTTCGTTCTTGTTTTGTTCTTTACTTTTTAAGCAAAAACGAAACATTTTTACTGTTTATATATAAATTATTTAGATTTTTAATGGTGTTCCAATTCACCCCGCAAATAGGGGTGAATCGGAACGAATGCTATATTCTTTATTTATTCCGATTCAAACTTTAATAGGGTTAATAAAAACAGGTAATAATGATAAGGGAGGATTAGGAACACGTAATTACTGGGAAACCAACCTTTTATTTTATATACAAGTAAAGATATGCCTTTTTAAAAATTAGAAAACAACATTTAAAACAAGAAAAATTAAAATTTATTTTAAGAAATTATATTCGAATTGGAAATGTAGAATTTAATGCAAATTTAGCCCTGTTATGTGTTATCTTTTACTAGTAGTCATTGGGTAAGTGAATCTATCGAGTAACCTCAATCGCTGCATGTATAAATACCATCTACTAATATGCTCTCATCCCCAGCCCATAGTACTGTTTTCAATTTTCATCCCTCTCTTTTTTAATTGGTTTTTCATTTTGAGATGTTTGTGTAATGTTGTGGATGCCAGAGAATAATTCTGTACAGTTTTTCTAACTAATTTGCTATTTTAAAAGTCTTTTATTGTATGTTCCATGTCTGTTGGATTAGGCGTTGACATTTTTGTTTAACCAAGCAATTTCTTGGCACCCTTAAACTCTTCAATTAATTAGAACAAACAAAATATTGTTGCAATACATATTCATACATATGTTTTCATATATTACATGAAACTATTATTGTATAGAAAAATTAACCATGACAGAAAACGTGTTCCGATTCACCCCGTAAATCTCAAACCTCTGATGTTACAAGCCATTTTTCATTTTTTCATTATGCAGTTTAGAAATAAGTAAGAATTTAATACAGAATATCGTTAACAGGACTATCATTAATCAAAAATCCCCTCTCTTAGGTTCAGAATACGAAAAACACTGTAGTTACATACAAAGTTTTGAAGACGTTGCAAAAATGAGGTTTTTGAGGATCCTCTTGAAGTTTTTTTATATACCCCACACCCCAGTAGTTGTGCAAACATGTCAAAACTGAATTTCCCCAACTCTTAATGTTATAGCTTTCTTATAAAAAAATTTGGCAACTAAAAATATCATCACATATATTTATAATGAATTTATTTGCATGACTGGAAAGTTTCGTTCCTATTCACCCCATTTTACGGTAACAGAAATGCAAACATAATATAGCAGCTGTTTTCTAGGAAACAATCACGATTGTTTTATTTGTAATTTTCCTTAGCGAACTGGAATTTTGAATGTCTCAAAACTTTTGTCTCAAAAGAATTTTGTTAGTTACCTTTTTTTTATAATAGAGCTTATCATATTTTTAAAAAATGAACGCATTTCAACAAAACGTTTTCTTATTCAAATGTACTGTAAATGTTTTCCTTTCAGTTTTTAGTCTCTATCTATTAAAAATTTCTGTAGCATGCTTGAAGTATTGCAAGTAGAAACAGCTGTAAACAAAATTACCAGATTTGAGTTCTAAATACTAGGGATGGCATTTGTGCTTTCATGATAAAAGAATTATATGTTTAGGAAAAGACATGGTTTTAAAAAGAGTGTGTGTGGAGTTTCAGTTACTTTTACTTTGTTTTTAATGTTTATGTTGTAGAATCAGTATCTGACAAATTGATTTTTTATCTATTGATAATAAGTCAATTTAAAATATAATCTCATTTCAATGTTCTATTTTACCGTTTTATTAATTATTATTTAACTGTAAACAGTTTCTCAATTTTAGCTTCTTACTTATAAACTAACTTAACTTAGCACCTATCTAGATTAACATATTATTTAAGCTTTAAAATTTTTTAACATTTCATCCGGGGCCATTGGTGCATCAAAAGGTGAGTACAGTAATTGTTTTTGGTGCAAGTAATAAAGAAAAGTAATTTTTTTTTATCGATATCTTTCTGATAAATTAAATAACGGTAACTGCTTTTAAAAAAGTAGTGTCAAACAAATAAAATTCGTGTATGACAGACTAGTCCCGAAGGACATAATGAAAATATAGCATTGACAAAGATCCTGATTAAACAATGAAATTGCCTTGCGATTAATTTAATAATCTATAATGATAAGAAAAACATAAATGTTTGGTTTACTGCCGCAGATTATGTTTACCAAGTCTAAGAAATATTATTTTATGTAACAATATCAACAATATCACAAAATATGAAAAAAATAAAATGCGTTGATGGGTTATGGCTGTTATTTATTACATGTCAGAAAAACGAGAAACCGAAAGTTTATTATAGCTTGCGTGACAAACATATTTTATGACGCTCTGCAATATGATAGACTTCAAAGAATATTGGATGCGTTAGATCAGTCCACTGAATCTAAGGTATTTATTAGATTATATTGCAATATATTTATATTTTCTCGGAGTAAGAAATTTTATACGAATGTTTATTATTTGAATGAAAATATGATATTTCAGTTGGGCATAGTATAGCTGAGCTTTCCATGCATAAAAATCCTTAAAATAGTGTACAGGTATACATTAAGTTCTTATTCAGGTATAATTTAATTATATAAAAAGGATCATAAAAATCGTTTATTGCTAATTGTTTGCAATTTTTTTATATTTATTGAATATTCTTTAAATGCAAGGTAACCTATATCGTTTAATACATACACGACAGATGAGTTCAGACTATTTTTCTCGGCCGGAAGTTTGACGGTTAAAAGACCGAGCTCGATACCGAAAGAATGAATTAGAAAATTGCTATAATGAATATTTAATATGTGACTATCACATTGCTAACAAGGCGTAGAATCAAAGTAGTAGTGAAAAATGTACAAGCCGAGGATCGAACCTGGAACCCTTGGAATAGCGCTCCAAGTGATCTACCATTTAAGCTACGAGGACGCTCCCCAGGTAGTCATTTCCCACTTACATTTTATTAGTCAGGCTGCAACTGCAGTACAAGAAGATAACGTCTACATGAGCACACAAACTTGTGGTGTAACGTGAGACACAAATAACCCAGCATCGCTGAATACATCATTTTTAATTATAAATATTTTTTTCCAATTAAATACCAGCAGTGAAAATACGCTTGAAATTATTGAATATTTAATATGCGATTATCACATTGCTAACAAGCCATAGAACCAACGTAGTGAAAAATGTCCAAGCCGGGGATCGAACCCGGAATCCCGGAACGTCCTCGTAGCTTAAATGGTAGAGCACTTGGAGCGCTATTCCAAGGGTTCTGGGTTTGATCCTCGTTATGGACATTTTTCGCTACGTTGGTTCTACGATTTGTTAGCAATGCGATAGTCACATATTAAATATTCAATAACTTCAAGCGTATTTTCACTGCTGCTAATTAATTGAAAAAAATTATTGTAATTAAGAATGATTGTTTTAAATTTTTTTCAAGATTAATTTGCTCACTAAAAATTACTCTACATATATAGAAATAAGTATTAATTGTGAGTACTTCCTCGCTACAGAATTATTCTGTAAAAGAACATCAAACAGAAAGAGTGAATGGACAGGAAATATGCCACACGATTTTCATGTAATAAAAACTTAAGGGTTTTCATGTTATAAAAACTATGCAAAAGATTGAGAATTAGGTACTACAGTATTTTTTCTCAAATAGCAAGTTTTTTCTTTTCTTTTTTCAGCTTGTATACAAATAAATTCAATATACGTTATTCCCAAAATAAAGCACAAAGATGAGGGGTTGTATTTATTTATCCATTAATTAGTATCAATATAGAATACACAATACAGTCTGTCTCAAAAGTTTAAGCACAAGCATAAAATGTCGATATTCAAAGAATTATAAAAAGTTAGAATGAATAACATTTTTTTATTTGCATATTTCGCAACAATATTTCAATAAATGATATCCAAAGGGGAAAAAAATTAATTACATAATTGTAAAAAATATTAATTTTAAAAAATGCTCAAAGAAACTGTCTCAAAAGTATATGCACAATGTCAAAAACAACCAGATATATAATTTTTACAAAACTTTTAATTACAAATTATTTTCCCTTGATTTCAGATTGGTTCAAATAAATGCACGTCCATCGAAATTATTAATTTTTGTAGGGTTTCTGGTGGCAAAGAGTACCATACTTTCTCAATGCCTTCTTGGAGTTCTTCAGTCGAGTTATACTGCTATCCATTGTCGTAAACCTGCCAGGTTCAAATATCCCAGACATTCTCAACCGGGATTAAATATGGTCTTAAAGATGATCAATCAAGAACTTTAAAATTTTTCTGAGAAAGTCAAAGTTTTGTACAATGCGATACGTGAATTGAGGCATTGTTTTGTTGAAAAGTCCAATCAGGACACCCCAAAATGTCTCCAAATGGAGGCAAATGCTGGTTTAGCATCTCTTGATACTTTTTTTAATCTTGTCTTCCTTTTAAAAATACTAAGAAGCCTGGACATTGAATCCAAATGCCTCCCAAATTATAAAAGATTTACCGCCTTGCTGCCTGCTGAAAAATGCCCTTGGTTTTTTTCGTAAATCATGCCAATGCGCTTCCGAGCTATCAGAGACATCTAAGTTTCCCCTTTTCTCATTGCTAAATAAAACAGTAAGCCATTTGTCCCCGTAGAACTTGTATTTTTTAACCCTCTTCATTCTTGCCTGTTTGTGATGTAATTTGAGAGATGGTTTGCGTGCCATTTTCTTTAGTATGATGTAATCACACTCTTTAATACGTCTTATGTGCAGTGTCTTTGGTCATCTGTACACTGAGGTTAGTTTTAACTTGTCGTATGGACATATTTTGTCTAGATACCAATCCCCGTTTTCTCTGATTCGTCTGAACAGTCGTCGTACATGGTCGTCCACATCTTGGTTTTCACTTAAAATTGTCATTTCTCGAGAGTACTTGATATATACTTCGCTTTCATCATTTTAAATCTTTTGTAATTTCAGAAACAGTTTTATTTTACGATTTCAATTTAAAAACATTCAAAATCTCACAATTTATGAATTCTTTACCCTTTAGCTTTTTTAAAATGAAAGGAAATAATTTCTCCGCCTTTTGTACTTTTATAAAATTGCAATATCATGTCATACAACGTTATTAGACACGGCCAATTCCGTGTGTCTAAAAAATTTTTCATAAAGTGCTTAAACTTTTGAGACAGCGTTTCTTCAAGAAAAAAGAAAAATTGAATAAAAATAAATATATTTTTTATTTTAACCACCCAAAATGTCTTATTTTATTTTATTTTGATTAAATGTCGAGTATTTTTTGTAAATTAGCATAAAGTATTTTCTTCTTTATTTATTTTAAACCAGATTTGCAGAGTGCTTAAACTTTTGAGACAGACTATATGTCACGTACTACTACATTTGGATACAAACCTTCATTTTTTTGCTCCATTTTGGGAACAATGAATTTTGAGCTTATTCTATCAATGATCACTTTCAGAATTTCCTAGCAATGTTTTTGAGGCATTCACAAAATTTGCTCTATATATTCAACTAACACAATATGCAAATGAAATTTTGATAGCGTTAACGCATTCCCATAGAAAAATTATCTAGTAAACCTGCTCTTTTTTTATACATTTTTTAATATTTTTTAATTCTGATTACAGGATATTGTGTACAATATTGTTTATCATATTTTCAGTAAAAAAAATTATTCTATAATAAGAACTCTGCAAATTATATGCAAAAACTTTCAAAATTTTAGGGCTGTTAACCTTAATTTCTATACGAATATACATGCTATCCTCATAATTATGAACACAGTTTATTACAATAAACCACTTGACCATAATCTGCAGTTTGAATGCTTTTGCTACATTGGTTTTTACAGGGTTATTCAAAAGATATTCATTCTTTTTTAATTTGTTGATGGCCCCCAATGGATCTTCGGGGAGAAAATCTTCACGGAAATTATGATCTGTACTATTATGTTTACACTCTTAGAATTTCGGGATATTTTTTCACGTATTTTTCAAGATATTTAAAAAAATGTTAAAGTAGCAAGTAGCCAATCACCTTTGCCCATATAGTGTAGTTTTAGAAATGAGCCAGTTCAGTGCATACGATACTACCATTGCTTCAATAATCAGAAATATGCCTACACTCAAATAATAGTTTTATTACTTATTATGTTTGTTAGTTTAAAGACATCGTTCTTGATTCTGCAAAAGGAAGATTCTAAACATCAAGCTTCTGGGCTTAACCTATGCAATACTTAAGGTTGCTAGTCACTCAGTTTCCGAGTTCTTCTCTCTATAGGCGTTAGATGATTTATTATATTTGAAATATCTCCTCAGGAAATTAATATTTTAAACTTTTTTCTATTACTCTTCTTAAAGGATATCTCTTTTTTTTTCTGAGTTGTCTAAATATTTATAAAATCTATGATTAATATTGTATGAAGCGTTAAAATATTTTTCTCTGTTCGTCAGTTTTTAACACATAAAATATTATATTAAGCATACATTTTAGAAATGTTTTGAGAACTAAGAAAACACGGGATATCCTTTAAAAAGAGGACACATGAAAAAAGTTTAAAATATTAATTTCCTGGCGAAATACTTTGAATATAATAATTCAAAATAAATACAAATAGACAACGTTACCAATGGGAATTTGAAAAATGATTGACTAGCAGATTTAATGAGGGATAAATAACTTCTAAAACACTTCGGAAAAACAGTCATATGTTCACGGCAACTGACAAATGTATTAGAAAAATTAAAAAGTAATTTTCACAATATCAAAACTATACAGTAATCATTCGCGAGAGAAAATAATAAAAAATGCAACACTTATCGAATTTCGAAAATAGAAAATTCTGAGATTTTTTTCAAAGTATATAAGTAAAATAACTTATTTATCACAAAAAGAAAATGGTCAAACTAATTATAATACAAAAACTTTAAATAAATGCTATTGAAATTGCTTCTGTAGTTTAAATGAAAAATGTCAGTCAATATTAGCTGTTTTCATAAGGCATTATTTGTTGCCATCTTAACTGCTCCTGGGATAATTTATAAAGCGGTGGTATGGGGATCAGTTAATTTTACAATTATATTAAAATTGAAGATAAAATTGTTAACTATACAATTTATTTAATTCAAAAATTCTTAAAACTGTAGCACTTTCTTAAGTTGATTAAAAAACGCAGCATGTTTTATCTAAATTCCTCATCTGACTAAAGCATTAAGATTATCTTACACTGATCTTCTTAATTAAGTCCACTTCAGTGAAATACTAAACTTTATGTTACACGTTGGAACAATAATTTGTGTTTTCATTAATTTTCTTGTTCGCTTAACATTGTCTGGTTCTTCTCTATTGTACTTAATTTTCACTTTTGAAGGTTAGCCGTAATTGAGATAGAAAATCCACTCTCATGTAACATCGTAACATAAAATGAAATCAGATGTATACGGAGCACTCACTTCAAATTTTAGTACATTGCAATGAATACCCAAAACTGGAGGAAAATGTTTATTTATTTTCTTGTTATTGGTATACAAATCAGTTCGTCGTTTTTTATCTGATGAAATTAAATTAAAAATGTGATTACTCTCAAAACCTATATTAATCTATTTAAATCTGTTCTAAGTGGTTTTTGTCTTTCATTTCAAACATATTTATATCTCTTGGTGGCTTCTGAACTCTTCAGTTCCCACAAAATATCTAGCTGAGTAATTTTAATTTTTTCAATAGATTTTAGTTATTTAGCATCTAAATAAAACAAATATGTTCAAATTTCGTAGGATATTGCAAATTGGATTGGGCACGGGAAGTATAATTTCATATTAAACCTTTGTACAAAACACTATCAAGTTTAAAAGCGCATTTCAATCCCACAAATAAACCTTGCGCTAAATTAGCAAAGCAGTCTAAAAATTGTAGAGATAATCACTTTACACATACCTGTGCGAAAGAAATTATCGGCATAACCTTTTTTCGGTGTTCACAAATAAGCGAAAACCGAGTTTTTAGAAAAACGTGGACAATGTTGCATAGTGCCTAGCGTCCCTTTTTAGGGACGATTATGTAAAAGGCAATAAAGCACTTTTCACACCAGTAAATAGAAAAATAAATAAGCACTATTTTTCACGAGACAAATTCCTCAATAAATTAAGTTAAAAGTTATTCGTCTTTTAAAAGTGGTGGGAAACCCAAAATTTCATTTTTAATGAAGAAAATAATTTGGGCATTAATGGGTTAAATAAAACATTATCAAAATCGATTGACTGGGTTATAATTTGAACATTTTCTTGCAATCTGCTTATATCACTGAAAGTTTTATAAAATAAGGTATATATCTATATATATATATGTGTGTGTGTCTGAAAATCAAAAAATCGATTTTTTCAGCTTGAAAACTGATAACTTCCCTTTAATTATGCATTATCCTTCCTTCTGTGCATCAATTCTTTACGTATTTAGGAATTAAACTTAATAAATTTGAACTATATTTAATTTATTTAACACTGGAACTGCGATGACGGGTCATTTTGACCCTATTAAAAGATTAAATGTCGATAAGAAACAAAACTCTTTATAAATAAGGTAAATATATGCAAATTTGCAATCTTTCAACTTAACTTCTGTAAAATGTTAGTTAATTTGCTTTAGGTTAAAAACATTTCGAACCAGAATATTTTTATGAAATGAAATAAATTCCTCGTGGAAACGTAAATATAAGTTTCTACTGTTACATCAAACAAATGTTCTAGGTAGAAAAGTCTTTAACATGGATCAAATTAACCGACATGCTTTATGATAGTTAACTTGAATATTTGCAAGTATGTATGTGATACTCATTAATAATGTAAAGATGAAGTTAAATAGTTCTGATATGAAATATACAATTTCAAAAAAAATATATCACTAAAAAAAATTAAGTTTGAACTAGGAAACTTCGAATTGACCTAAGAAAAAATGAACGTGTATCTCGACGTACATTGAAGCTTCAGGGTTTTAATCCTAGGTCCATCAGGATTTTAACCCTTCAACGTAGGCAGTGTTGCTTGGTTTCATGATGATCTTGAGAAATCTCGGCAGTGTCTGATTGTTGAAATGTGATGGTCATTGACTAATCCCGCTTTTCTCTCAGTGCTCGTTACTACCGTATGCATGTACAGGCAAAGTGGTAGACCATTGAGTCATGTGTTTGTTACTGAGCGGCACACTACCTTAACACTTTCAGAGACATTCTAGGGAGCGGTGTGATGGGAGAGCTGATTAATTTTACTCGTGCTTCAAAGTACTGTAGCGCGAGTAAAGTAATGTGTAGCGCGAGTAAAGTAATGTCTTGCAAGTACGTAGATGATATTTTGCAGACAATGGTACGGGCTATGCAACCATGTCGCATAGGTGGTATTTATCAAGTAGGTAACGCTCGAACACTATTGACCGACTCTCCCAACACTGTATGCAAGAATATAATTTCCTTCCATGTCCTGTTATGACATCAGATCTTGTATCAATAGAGAATGTTTGGGAGATTTTGCAAAAGCGATTTCTCTCAAATATCCCCGACTAGTTTATATTTTGTTAAACTTATGGAAGATCTACCGCATGGTGCATCATTACTTAACAGTTTCCATGCCTCAACGAGTGTCGGCTTTTATAGCTGCTATATGTGGAATTGCAACCTTCTAAGATTGATATTAATTTTGATGATGAAAGTCAATAAAGTGTTTTTTGTTCTAAAACTATTACCGTAATTTCGGGTGTATAAGCCGCAGATCAAGCAATTCTTTTTGGACCCAGAAATTTTATTTAGTGATTGAAGACAAATATTTACGGCGATCTAAATAGTTATATTTGTTTCTTAAAAAATTCTGGGTCGAAAAAGAATTGTTTGATCTGCGGCTTATACACCCGAAATTACGGTAATTTGTTCTTCTAAACAGACGCTATTTACATACGAAGCGTCATGTTTGTGGCTGAGTTTTTTTCTGAGTGCAAACATATGTTTTTTGCAATAGAGTGTAAAACTTGAGTAAAATTTCCAGAATTAAAAATTTTAATTAAAAACATGTACAATTGTTTAAAGATTCTTTCTGCAAGTGATCATAAGGATTTTTAAGCTAACAAGCTTTACAACTTTGCTTAAATTTTCAACAGTAAACAGTATCCAAAATTTGTTTGAATTTTTTTAAATCACACAGAAGTAAACGCTGAGAGTTATTGGAGTTGTTTTTTTAGCGAGTAATGTACGCAGTCAGTAACTTCTCTGTTATGTCTCTGTATTTTCGTCCCTAATATCATCTATCGATGGTGTTGCAATGTCTCAAACTGTAATGCTCAATTTACAAATGGAGTGCATTTTTGGCATTTCAACTGTTAAAGAAGTCTAAAAGTTGACCTAACTTTGATCTATTTTATACGTTTATATTTCTATTAGTTTCAAAAGATCTCCGATTATATTTGTAACTAAAAGTAAGAAGCGTAGTAAAGAAAATTTTAAATCCACACTCTCAATTTCAGCAATAATAACTTCAATAGCAGTCAACGTAAATTTGGGACTAAGCATTCAAAACATTCATTTCTCTTTTGACCGCCTTGTTTCTTAACTTTTTAGAAATAACACCCTTTGTATATATTAACGAAATCACACATATTTATTGACATTTTAACATTTATTCCATGAGATGAAAACGGAATAGCTATAAAATACTTAAATGTGAAATCAAGTGATATTTATATTCCCATGGCTTTTATTCACTCATTAGAGTCATTTAAAAGATTTATCAAATTCAAGGAATAAAAATGCAAGCAAAAACTGTTTATTCATATGAAACGATATTTTTTAAAATATATATTTTAAAAAATCCGGAACTTTTATTCAACGTTACTTTTCGTTAATAATAAATACTTTATAACAGTAAACATATTCGTTTATCCTCCATTTGAGATCAGCTACTATTAATATTGAATCGTTTTCATTTCAAAAGTCCTCGAGACAAAAAAAGAAGAAAGAGAGAAAGGTAAGATTAAAATGACTGCCAAAGAGATGGCAATAAATGTTCTCGAATCTTGAAACTTTGACATTCCTGTGAGAAAAGGATTGAAAAATGGCAAACAGTGTTGAATGATGTAGCTTTCTGAGATGGTAAATCTTCAAAGTTTGAACGGACGATCAAAGAAAAGGAAATAGAGTGAAATATCGACCACTTTAAACTCTGTTAGGGTTTCAGCGGAGCTCAAAACAAGTATTTAAATATTGGTTTTAGAAATAGTTATCTTAATCGTTTTTAACTTCTAACGGATCTGTGAAACTAAGAAATCATTTATAAATATTTGCTAAAATTTAATTCCTCAATGATATCCTAAATGGAAATATGTTAAATAAACATATATATTATCAAGATACATAAAAACTATTAAAGAAGAATAACAGATGCTATACTGTAAATATGGTTGTAGTCGCTAAATGAAAAGTAAATGAGTCATCCGACTATGTCTGGAGAAGAACACGGTTTGTTTGTTAGAGCATATATGTTTGTAATCATTATGAGAATGAGTCTGGGAAACATAATAAAACATTTCTGAACAAAACTAGAACATATAGCTTTTAATTCAATTAAATACGAAATACTACATTTCAGATATTTTTTCTGCTTTATTCTTTCAATTAAGGATAAAGCTGTTCCAAGGATTTTTTTTAAATATTTGTGCAATAAATTTTAAAATAGGGAGAATCCATTTATTATTTTTTAACCATACGTTCTTTAGGTGTTAAATCACTAATATTATCCATGTATTACTTACCCATCATACGTAGTATAGGGTAAGTCTTGCAATCGTTTTGAAAATCGAAAAAAAAATTTTGACGGATTTACACGTTTTAGATAGTAGAGACTCCGAAAAACATATTTTTAGAAAAAAAAAATTTGCCGTCCGTCTGTCTGTCTGTCTGTCTGTAAACGCTCTATCTCCCGAACAAATTGAGATAGAGACTTGAACTTTTGTATGTAGTTAGTATGTAAGAATGGGACGAACCCTATTTAATATCAGCAACCTCGATTATCCGGAACTATTTTTTTCGGACTCTCAAAAAATTCGTTCTGATGAAAGGTATATAAAAATTTTCGAATTTTTTTATTCTAAGGAATGGACGTAAAAGGCAATAAAATAACACACATTTTGCATATAGAACGAAGTCGATCGGATTATTAGTTGCCGAAATATTTGTAATCCTGTTTTCCACATTCTTCGATTTTTCATGACCCTGTATTTTATTCAAATTTCAATTCAGAGGTATATTTTTATTGGAAATGAGACGCTTAATCCGACGCAGTTAATTGTTAGTTAATAGAATTATTATTTTTGGAGTTATAAGGATGTTTCTTTTACACAGTTCGGTACTACTTGATTAGTTTGGCGTTTTATATAATTTGTCGAAATTGGTACATCAGCAGTTCTTTAATATAGCATTACTATGTATATTAACAATATTTAAATTTTGTTTATGAATTGCAATGCATTTTATAAATAGTTTTCACATGTTTTATTTTCATATACATATTCATGATGGGTAAGTATTACGGTGGCCCCCAACGACTAGTTTCTCTTTGAATTCTCTTTCTTCTCACCTTCCACAGATCACTTTCAAAGAGCCCGTCAAACATACGCCCCCTGGATTTTGATGAAATTGAGATACATTGTAGATTTCCTATCTTTAATTATATTGATCGAGGCATTTTTAAAAATAGTCTATAATAATTGCCAAATTTAGGGGTCACATTTAGTTTACACTTTAATGAATTAACCCTTTCCGGCACACCGTGCCCGGTCTGGGATACTTAATTTTTATTCCAAATTTGCAAACGGCACCAATAAAATTTTAGGCAATATTTTCTTTTACAAAAAAAAAAAAAGCTTAAATTACTGAATTCAAAATATCTAAAAAATTCGTTTGTGAATTTCGGTGTAAGTCGATAATTTCTCATTTTTCATCAGATTTTGCCCGTGCCGGAAAGGGTTAATGAATCGCATACGCACTTGGTAGCGTGGCATGTTAAAGGTTCTATCCGTAGACTTAAAGATATAAAATACATCCGGTAGAGCATAAATAATTTACAGAAATTGTACATCCTAAAATAAATTATTTTCAAGTTTGTAACACTTTTCATGCATATCAATATGTATGTGTTTATGAAATACGCAGTACTTTACTCGTAAAAAAAAATTCAAGATAAACGCAATATGCAGAAGACATATGCCAGGAAAAGTATATGCTATAGCTTTCTTTGAAAAACAGAGGGCATGAGGAATATTCAAAAGAAAAGAAATATACGACATACACCACATTATAACAGAGTTCGCACAATTCTACCACTAAAATTTAAGAATATTTTCAAAGTATTTCACTGCAGACGACTATTGTAAAATCATTAAATGCAATCGGTGACTGTAAGTTTTGTGTTTTCAAACTTAAATCCAAATTTTCTTATTTTTAATAGTGGTGTCAGTGTCCTTAAAAAATATAAGGAGTGTGCGAACCTTGTATAACCTCAAATACATATGTGTCAGTAAGTAAGCATGTTTGTTTTTTTATTTACGTGTTCGCATTATAATTTGAATGATTTATTAAAAAATAACTGTTATTTTTCAGTCTCGTATGAACACTTTAATTTAACAGGAACGTTTTTAAAATTATTTTTTAACCAAGAAACAAATTTTGTTAAATAAACAAATATGTAAAGAGAAACTATTACATAAATTCAAAATGAAATGTCCATAAAATAAATTGCTTATACTGAATGATTTACAGTGCTTTTTCTTTTGAGCAGTTAAATTTCTGACATTCGAAAATACAATTTGATTTACTTTTTTTCAAATCATTTGAGATAATGTGATTTTTTTCTATTGAATGCTTATTCAAAAGAGATGTTTAAAATGTGTTATGTGTGAATACTGTCTGTTGTGTTTTAAATCCCAGAATATCTTTCACAAATAATTTGTTCCATGCTTATTTTTGTTCTTTTTTCATGTATTCAGTTTGTAGGGAGAAATTAATCCAAAAAATAGTTTTATCTATTATTCTTTTATAAACAGCAAACCTTTTTTTCCTTTACTTTTTAGAAACTTTTGGATTTAATTCTTTCTATTATGCTAGAAATATTTTATAATTTAATATAGTGCAAAATTATTTAGATACTTTTTTGTCTATTAAGAAGATGTGCATAGTCTATTTAATTCATGTTTTGTGCTTGATATTTGTATTGTATTAAACTCATAATTTTAATGTACGATAAAATGTAATTATAATTTTTATATTATTGCAATAACTTCACTCGTGAAAAAAAACTAATTCAAATTACTTAGGATTCTTGAAAATATATTTTTAGAGAAATTTTAATTATTTATTTTCTAATCATGAACTACAAAGTTCGGTAGTTCATACTTTAAGAACATTATATAAATGCGAACAACTATTCTTCTAATTCATATTTAATCTTATAGGTATTAAAAAGGAGATGGCAGAAAGATTTAATACCTTTACATAAATGTTGGTATAAGCTTGACTATAACTGTTTATTTTTACTGATTTCCACTGATATTTTTAAATATTTGTTTTTTGTTACGTTAGTAATCCCTTTTACATTAGTTCAACGAAAAAAAAAATGCTGGTCTAAATAGAACTTGTGACATTGATTGATCGGTATTTTAATAGTAACATAAGGATAGGTGATTACTTGCAAATTGACAAATCTTTTGTATACATGCTTTAAGTAAAGCATTTTGTTTTTATATAAGCGCCAACATGCATACTATATAAGAGTAAAATTTATAAATAACACCATAATTAAATTTTACAAACTCATATTTAATATTTTTTTAGTGGCTTTAAAACAAAATCTGGTTTGTTATATATATATATATATATATATATATATATATATGTATATAAGAAAAAGAAAATTAGAAGGTATACGTTTTAAGCATAGGGTATAAGCTAAAGAGTATGTTATATTTTTACCTGATATACAAAGATTATACATAATTTTGAGTAGGTATATATCGAATAACACAGTATATCCTCCACTGCAGCCTTGCTTTGCTCCTATTCTATTAATAGTAAACCATGAAAACAATTAAACGGTGTGGTCATTTCGAAATAATACTCGACCTTCATTTTGCAGTAACATAAACAGTCACATTTTGTAGAACATTAAAAATAACAGAATTTGAGCGTTTAACTGAATCGTTAATTGTTTGATAGGGTCATTCAATGTTGTTATAAGGTAGGATATACACTCTTTTGCAGATACATTTTTTTATCTCCTCATTTAAAAAATATTTTTGAGAGTTGAACAAAAATGATCAGAATATCTTTTAACCCTTAACTTCTAGCGACAAAAAATGTTGAATAGATAGTGTGAGCTGTCTCTGAGAATTCTTGATTATAAAATGAATAAAAAGCTCGATTAATTCACAGAATAATGTTTCTGTACTTACCTTTATGTACAGGACTATTTAAATTAAAATCCATTATTTTATAAGTATGTAGCGATAGAACTAGGTTTCCAAACGAAACAAAATTTCACTAGTATCTACAGATATACTGAACATTGCAAGTTAAACACTGAAAATTCAAAAAAGGTAGTGGTCTGTAAAGCAGATAACAACAGTTAAATATTAAATACTTTGCTAAATGATCTGCAAAAATATCCACCAATTACAAGCCAGTGTTTTGATATTTTTATAACGTTCTTATTCTGTTCGAACATAAATTTAACAAAATGTATTTTTAAAAACAGACTTAATGACATATTATACAATTTTTGTCAACCATTGCTTTGAAATTAATCGGAATGACAGATATTTTTAAAGAAAATGCCAAATATTTTTTTAAAGTGAGGTGTTTCTATCATTTTGCACTGCATTGTTGGTGCGAAACGTTGCAAGGTACATTATAGAGTATTGAAAAAGATTTTTGTTGTAATTACTGTTGGCTGATGGCTTAAATGAAGATAAACCGTGGCTTTAAAAACTCTGCACTGCTAACAGTAAAGGTATAATTCAGAAAAAAGTTATTTCTGCTAGGAAAATATTCCACACCATACTGTGTATTTAGGTGAACATGGTATTGTAGGGGAAGATGGGGATACTTGAGCCATTTTTTAAATTTTAATTTTTTAAAATTTTTTAGAATTTCTTAGAACAAAATAAAATATTGAAAATGAAAATTTGATATTTTTTCTTCATTTGAAAACCACTTTCAATTAATTTTGAACTATTTTTCTATGTCTAATAAATTTTTACTTTTTCTTTTACATTGTGGCTCAAGTATCCCCATGGAGGGGATACTTGAGCCAGATGTCACATTCGCACCAGTATTTTGCAAAGAAAAAAACCGATTTACAATATACGCGAAAAAATGCATTAAACCTTTTTCAAATAAATTTGGTCGAATTTTCTGATGTCGTTGTGACATTTCAGAATTAAAATTTTGTGGTAGAAAATTCTACCAGCAGAGCTCAAAGGGTTAATCACCATACTTTAAAAATGGTACCAAGGTATATGATTTCTTTTTTACATGTTCAGAACTATAAATATGTTACCATGTTGCCAGTTTTAGAAAGAAAAATTGAACAACTGTAGAGATAAAGGGGGTGGCTCAAGTATCCCCTATGCTCAAGTATCCCCACTCTCCCCTACTATTAATGTCCTAACTTTTTTAAACTATTAAATTTTCATCTTTTTCTTTTTTTTTTTATTTCTTTAGAGACAGACAATATTATCAGCTGATTACCAGCTAATATAAAATCATATCAGTTATATAGTGTTCCTTAGTTTCTTACTTAATCGTTATGGGATGATTTCACGCAATATCACTGTTTTTATCAATTTAGGTAAAAGATAACACTTTCAATTATATATATTTAACGATAGATAAATAGATGCCTCGTAACGTATGATTGATAAATGTAACTAAAGTTTACAGAAATATTCATTATCATGCAATAAAAACTACTGATGCGTTCAAATATGCATCATAAAATGCAAATAAAGTACATTAAAAAAAAATTTCACTAGAATAGTTAAACACAATAATTTTCTTTGCAAACTTTCTTTTTCTTTTTTTTTTCTTTTCAGTTTGACAATCTGGTAATTTGTATTTTTATTTTGTTTTTTATTTGCATGTGTTGCCGCAGCTTATCGCGTAATGGCTTTATTTTCATTTATTCTATGTCGGTTATACTGCTACGATGTAAGTGAATAATTTACAAAAGATTTAAAAACTGGATGCCAGTAAAATTGTGTTAAATATTTTTCAGAGAACAGATCAGCTGTTAACCCTTATACTGTAATAATATCTGTAAAAATAGTGAGTGACATATTTCTGAAAACTTTTGTTTTATTTGTTGGTTTATAAGATGTACTGTCTTCTAAAATGAATTAATTTTCCACGGTTTATATTAGGGATGAGATTTCCGCGTTTTTACGCACCGGTATTTTGTTAGAGAAAATGTTATTCCATTTAATTGGAACATTATTGCGATTTGGGAGACCAACATTTTCTCTAATATAATAGTGGTGTTCAAAAACGCGGAAATCTCATCCGTATTATATATTTTATCAAAAATTTGAATATAATGACACTTTTATATAACAACATATCTGCTAATGATTACGTTTAACCACTATGTACGGCTGAAAGTATTTTGCGTTATTTACTTTTGAAATCCGACGATTAAATAAGACGATGAGTACTTTTCGGAAATAATAGTATTTAAAATCCGCAGTGACACCTATGAAAAAAATAGATGGGATTAAAATTGAATGTCTAGAATTTTTAAGAAATAATTGTTTAAAAATACATATGTGATAAAATTATAACCATATTAGACATAAAAGTAATATGCTGATAAATAATCAGATTGACTTGTAGACAAATGAAATGAAAATTAATACAATATTTCCTATAGTTATTTACAAAATTAATACAAATTTTCCAAATAAGTTTAAATAATCCTATTATAACACAATGACTAACATATTGTTATTATATTCATATTTTATATGAATATTCTGTATAAAGCGATAATTGAAATTTTTATTACATTAGAAAACTATTAAACTAGCAAATTTTTTAAATTGTTCTTAAACGTGATTTCACAAAATGTAATTTCTTAAAATAACTGATTGATAGATTTCAGACATGTCGAAAGCAGTTTTAAATAATTTTAATAAAACTGTATAAATGTACATGGTTCGTACGGGTCCTGGAATTTCAAGAATGAAAAAATATTTGGTACCAGAATTTTCCAACAGAAAATTTCTTCTTAAATAAGATGAAATTTTACGTGTTTGAATCAAATTTATTTTTCTATTAAAACATTCTGGTAAGTCACCTTGAAAATAACGGTATCCGTACGAACCATGATGTAACAGTTTTTTTTTTTTTTTTTTTTTAATAAAGTCGATTGCGTTTTTTATTTTCTAATCACATTACACTTACTTCTATTTTAAAAGTAAAGTATTAGACATATTTTAGTATCAGATTATGCTGTTACATTTAACTGAAACATGTACCAATCTTTTATCTATTTTAAATATTATTTCTTATTGTCTAAATGCAATATAAAAGTGAAGTTTTAAAAGGTGAATTTGCTTCCCTGCACAAAAATTATATATATATATATATATAACAAAAAATGTTTTACTTATAAAAGTGAATATGAATTGCATATTTTCACGAGGTCTTCAGGTGCTATTTTAAATTTCAGAAAGTTGATATACATAATTGTTAGAAAAAACAGTTTAGTAATTTAAATAAATAAACTTCTAACACAAACTTAGAACTGCCGAAAGGCTCAATTTTTCGATTGAAGAAACAGAAACCTTTATAAAAAATCACTAGCATAAAGATGCATATCTTCAGGTCGTATATTAATGTAATTTAATGTAATTTAAATAAAGATTCAACTTGATGAACTTGGGAAAACAGAACAATAGGAAAATAGTTGAGAGGTAGTTCAAAAATTTCATAAAAATTTAATTTAATTTTGTTTTATTTATCATTTTAAAAACGCTTTTAGAGGGTTTTTTGTGTTTGGTTAAAGATTGAAAGTGCGCTTTATTGATTTCTTTTAAAACATTGTAAACGAGATTGCAACATTGTAACTCCAAATTGTAGCATTAATTTTTTTTCAATTTAATTTTATTTTATGTTAATTTTGAAAAAAGCTTTGAGAAATAAAAATGATTCCCTTTAGCTAACGATTGTAAACGTAATTTATTGAAATGTTTAACCGATTGTAAATCAGCCATTTTTAAATATAGACGCGAAATCAATGTGCACAAAAATTGCTAATAAATAAAAAGAATATTGCCCAGTTAAACTGATGGCATTGAGTTCACAGGCTATGCATACTAATTGTGCATTACAGCCTTATATTTTCAAGGGTTAATGCCGCTCGAAAAACAAATTAAGGGGAAATAGCTCCCAACATTTTCCCTTTTTATACTTTATCACTGAGCCCCTAAACTGATCAGGGATATGTTTTATCATATAAAAAATCTATATCCAAAATTCAGAGGAAATCGGATAATTCTTAATAAAAGCTCATTTATATAATTTAAGAAAAGTTATACCCCCCTTTATGTTTAAAGATTAAACTTTCAAAACTATTCAGTGATTCGCCTAATCAGAAAGAACCTACATCCAAAATTAACAGAAAATCGGATAATTCTGCATAAAAACCCATTTATCAAATTTAAGGGAGGGGGTAATTGTAAGTACCCCCTTTATACTTAACAATAGAGCCCCACAACTAAATAGGGAAGCATCTTATCACTATGAACCCATATCCAAAAATTGAAGCAAATCTGTTGATACTGCAAGAAAAAACATTTACCTAAATTAAGAGAGGTAATCCCATCGATCCCTCATTTATACTTGTCCAATGAATTCCTAAAATAAATCAGATAAGTGCCTTATCAAAATGAACTTATATCCAAAATTTGAAGCAATTTAGTAAATTCTGCGTGAAAAACTCATCAACCTAAATTAAGGGAGGGGGGGGGGGGACGTTACCTCCCATTTCCTTCCCTATTAGGCATATTCAATGAACTCGTAAAAGAAATTATAGAGGTGGTCTAAAATTATCTCGTTAATTATCAAAATCTCGTTAAGCTAAAATAAATCTCGTTAATCATTTTACAGGCATTTCTATCTTTTCATATAACATTCCCTGTAGGCATTTCTACGTCTTTATTTAAGTATATTTTTATCTTTGTTATAACATGTAATTCAAAATGCTTATTTTTTAATTGTTTTTAAATTGTAATTCGAAATGCTCATTATTTTACAAATGTATCAGAAATATTAAAGAAGAAAATTTGGTTTAAATATTTATTTATTAAAAAGGAAGGATTCGTCGTTCGCGAGAGAGTCTGAGACTTTTATAAACTATCACTTTACACTTGTTTTCACTGAATCAAAAAAGGCATCCTTTGCATCCAGCAATAACAGCGTCTATAGAACGGTTCATACGGGTACCGTTATTTTACAAACGAATTACCAGTTTTATATATATATATATATATATATATATATATATATATATATATTAGTTTAAAAGCGAGAAATTTCCCCTTACTTTAGAAGTGATTTTCTAAAGGAAAATGCTGGTACCAAATAATTTACTGGTTACGAAATTGCAAGACTCGTGTGAACCATGTATAGCACATTCAATACAGTGCTCGTCTTCAATTTCGAAGACTCTGGAATGAACCCCGGATCGGTTACTAATGAATTTTGTCTGATTAAGAGCAATAGGAGTTTAAATTCACTGGAAAAAGTTTTATTCCTCAAAGTTTAAAAATTTACGAATTTTTGAAAAGTAAATTAACTTCTTTACCATTACAATTAAATGAACTAAATAAATTTACAAAGTCAACCGTAAATGTTCCAAATGAAAGCTCTGTTACTTTAAAGAATCTCATTTTTTTATATTTGTAAATTTACACAAGACTTCTGATAACGGATCGCCAGTAATTTAACAGAAAAATACCTCTGTAATTTCACAATTTTTCTTAATAATGTACAGTCTATTACGGTCTTTACAAATTTTCTGGGGCAAGCATTAATTTAAATTGCCACTCTATGAAAAAGTATTTTTACGCTATTATCATTGTTTTACTGAAATAAAATTATAATAAATAAATGGACATTTTTCTAATTAGCATGTTAATTATTCTAATTTAAAATGAAAAAGAAAGTTGAACGTTCATAACTAATTAACAGCAGTAAGAATAAAAAATAATGTAGTTATATTCAGGCAGCATCAGTTATTCTTTTTATAGCTTTTAGAATCTTTGTTCCAGTATTATGTTATGAACGTGAAATGGGACATTAATAGAAGAAAGAACCTTAATGTGACATTCAACCCATTAAATTCGTCTTTTATGCAGCTCACTATATGAAAAGTAACTATTCATTTTCGGCCTGGAAATAAATTCACAGTAGTTTAGATTTAAACGGGCTAGCAGTTAAGAAACCATTGTTTCTTAAAAAGATTTATTTAATCTACACAAACAAGCTGAATTACTAATGTAGAATAAAACAAAATTTTGTTGAATAATCACAACAAAATATTGAGACGAATAAACTCATTTTCATTTACACGTATACATTGTATATACGTAAATATGTACATATTGCTTCTTTTTAATCTCCTTAGTCCTAATGTCGCCTTTAGGAGACACTAATTAACACCCTTTTAATTAATTTAACCGCTTCCCTGCTTTCCCCGTACGTCGCACGGCAACGTGTTTTTACCATTCATGATTTGCCCGTACCACGTATGGGCATTCATACTCCAATCATAATTTATTATTCTCACCAGTAAATGTTTATTGTGAATTTTGCTTATTTAATCGGAGTATTTTTCTGATGCAATTAGGTGAAATTTCCTGTTTTGAAAAACCGGTGAGGAAAAATTAAAAATTCTGTAAAATGCATAAAAAAATAGACATTATTCGAAAGTTTTTCAAAAAATATTGATTAGTTAAGTGGTTAAATGATACTAGAATATTCAAAATCACTTCTAGGCATTTTTTATACAATGCATGTATATCATAAGAAATGATGGTACACTTTTCAAGATGTTGTAAAGTAATTTTAAGCTGTTTTTTCCCCTCGTAATTTTAAGTCTCGTAATATTTGTCTCAGGACTGAGGAGGTTAAATAGTTTTCTGCTGCTGTGACTGTGTAAAGCGCTCATATGTACCATTTTTACATAATTAATTTACAAATTAATAACAATCTTTTTCTTTGTTGTAAGAATAAAAAAAAATGGTTATTTTTTAAAACGAAAAAACTTGGTCAAATACTTCTCTAGAAAAATAACGGGCCAGTTTGAAAACAGATTGTAAGGAATTAAAATTTTGCAAAAATACTTTAGGGCAACGATATACAGACTTGAGTGTTGCAAAAAATGCAAAATATTAAAAAAAAATCGAAATTTTTGACTCAAAGAAGTATAAAACCTCCTTTAAATATATAATTGTAACATTTTTACATGTATTTCATTCACTCCTTTTTAACGATTACTAATCAAATAATTTAATTTATTCTGTAACAATAGTGACTGAGAGTTTCATGATCTCTTTTTTGAACTACGTGTGTGTGTAACCCTCGTAACCCACCCAATCTTTGATAAGTTGTGTATGTAATTATGAAAAGGGGTAGAATAGGGTATTAGATAAATTGGAGTCCTCAATTACTTCCTTTGTCCTACGGAGAGGGGATTTCACGGGAAGGAAGAGTGAGTCAACATTAATTGTTGATGCATGGAATCACCGTGGATATTATTGTGGCAGAGAAGTGAAAGGGGACACTTAGAATCCATGATTTCCGCTAGAATGGCTGAATTGCGTCTGTGAGAAGTGATACGGAAGGAAATGAATTCTCCCATAATATATTACGAGAAGTGACTTCATGTTTTCAATATTAAATCGTAAAAATTTTAAATTTTAGAGCAATTTTCAATATGGACTATTATTCAAATTTGAATGCTTTGCGATAACGATAGACTGATACACATAAAGATTCGCGTCACTGCAGTCCTCAGTAAATTGGCTGCAGCAAATTGTACTGCAGCAAATTGGCTATTTTCTACCTCATTCTTCAATTCATTTTTGTTCGTAAACACGAGACTGGTTGGTGCATTTATTCAGAAAGTATGAAACCATTTCTTTTCATTCATTTTCTGATAAAGCAAAAGAATTTTCAAAAAATGCTATCAAGATTTGCGTTTTGAACCATATTTCTGGTTGTGAAAGTTCAGTAAAGATTGAGACAATAATTTCTTATGGAAGGAAGTTAATTTTCTCATAATATATCATGAGAAACGACTTTATGTTTTCAATATTAAATCGTAATTTTTTTAAATTTTTGAGAAATTTTCAATATTCATTATTATTTAAATTTTAATACTTTGGGATAACCGTAGATTGATACACATGTAGATTTGTCTCACTGCTGTTCACATGTAAAAATTTTCTAACACGTTCTTTAACTCATTTTTCTTTTTCGTAAACACTTGAGATTGGTTGGTGTTCTTATTTTGAATGGGTATGAAATAAATTTTTTTGTCATTTTTTGATAAAGATTTATGAAAAATGATTTCGCCAAAATCTGAATTGAAATGATTTATTATTTTTTGATAATTTGATTAAAGATGATTTTTCAAAAAATGTTATCAAAATTTGCGTTTCGAATCAAATTTTAGGAAGCAAAAGTCCAGTAAAGATTGATACAATAATTGCACGTGGAAAGAAGGGAATTCTCTCATAATGTATTATGAGAAGTAACTTCCTGTTTTCAATATTGAACCGTAAATTTTTTTTTTTTAGAGAATTTTTCTATATGTATTATTATTCAAATTTTAATGCTATAAGATATCAGTAGATTGATAGGCATAATTATTTGTCTTACTGCTGTTCTTATATCAAAATTGGCTATTTTCTAACGTATTTTTAAATTATTTTTTGTTTGAAAACCCACGAGACAGGTTGGTGCATTTATTCTAAAAGTATGAAAACTTTTCTTTTTTTCGTTTTCTCATAAAGTAGAGGATTTTTAAAATAATGCTGACAAAATTTGCGTTTTGAAACAAATTTTCGTATGCCAAAACCCAGTATAATTGAGACAATAATTCTATATAAATCAAGATGTAATTAATTTATAAAAAATGTAAATATAACTCGATTGGAGATAATTTGAACAGTCGTGCCTGCAAAGATTGCTTACGATTTAAATTAAGTTCGTGAAAGTATCAGAAAGTTTCGCGCAGAAAACAGCATTCTTTTTAGAGCACCATTTAGAGTAATGTTACAGTGGTATGTAAGATGGGTTTTACGTTTTACAAATACATATAAAGAAAAACTCTAATGATAAAAAATGATGGGTAAAATAAGGTACTTGTTTCAAACATGACCAAACTTATATATTTTAAAAAATGGTCTCAGACCAATATATTGCAGCACATAACTGACAGTTTATGTAATCTTATCACTTGTGGATAGTTTTAGCCGCAGTCGATACAGGATTTTTCATATTTTTTCGGATTATATTACATAAGAGGATTAGATATATATCATGTTTGTAATTATTTTAAGGTAATATCGCTTTTGCGCAAATAGCGGATTACTTTTGAAAAAAAAGGTAGTCTGGCAATTATGCATTGGTTCTAAAAATCAAATCATGCCATTTTCCTGTGATTTATGAAATCTTTTGGACAATATGAGAGCATTTGCATTTTTTTTCTATACTGATGATTGTATGATACGGTGAAATTACGATAAAACGACATATTGTATTAAATTGTCGTTTTACTTTTTTATCAGAAAATATTATGTTAACCTGTACAGAATGGAAATACCTGCATTTTAACTGCCTAAAAAATGCGAGATTTCAACATTTATTTTACGTATGATATTTCCATCCTTAATTCATTATTAAATTAAAAAAAAAAATAATAATTATCCTTTTGTCCTTACATACCGTTTCCATAATTATGTTTCACGTATTTTATTGATCCAATCAAATAAATGGAAATTAACTATACATAAAATTGAAAAATAGAGCAATTATAGAACAGTAACTGCTGATTTAAGTTGTCACAATATATTTTAGAATATTTGGGGAAACACTATTTAGTGTAAGAGTCACATTCCGCTGGGAAATTCACTCTCCTGGAAAAACCATCGGGCACTTTCTTCCAGCACTTATTGCTGCCATTTTTCACTGGTGTTTCTTTCATCTCAGGCATATCTTGACAACCAGTGGATTCTGCGGTCGCTAGAGCGATTGCCTCTTGCCCGACCCTCATCATTTCCCGCCCACCCCCGCATTGCTCCCTCTCTAGAGCTATTTTCCAGCCTCCTCTTCACCCCACTTAGGTTCCCGCCCAGGCCTGTTGATCATCTTATATATACGACTCTCTTTATTGATGTTTTTTCGTTCTTTCAGTTTTCCTATTTTTCTAAAGCCTTTTTATATATTTTTTTCGATTGAAGTACCGCGTTTATTAATTTATTGCATTTGGTGAAAGATAATTTAGGAAATCATCAGGTCTTTTAGAGGACTTCATTTGTTATTTTTTCATTTATTTAATAAAGACTTTTTTTTCATATCAATCGTATGTGTGAATCAAAAATAAAGCATGTCGTGAGGATAAGCGAATAACGTTTCCTAAATGAACTTCTAGATCGAACATTATCGACCGTGGAAATGAAAAATAATTATTTTATTTGCCACAATTAAAGTTTTGGATAAAGTAGTTGCACTTTTGTAATATCTCTGTTAAGAAAGTGATCAATATGAAAAAAAACATGAAATTTCATCATTTGTAAGTGAACATCTATCTTTTGATTTCCATTAGCTTTTTTAATGTTTTAAGTAAAATTAGCAGTTGTGTGTACCGTAATTTCGGGTGTATAACCCGCAGATCAAACAATTCTTTTTCGACCCAGAATTTTTTAAGAAACAAATATAACTTGTTAGATCGCCGTAAATATTTGTCTCCAATCACTAAATAAAATTTCTGGGTCCAAAAAGAATTGTTTGATCCGCGGCTTATACACCCGAAATTACGGTAGTTTTTTATTTACCATCAATTGTGCTATTATTTAAATATTTCAGCGAACTGATAAATAAATTTTTTAATAAATAAAGCGAGATTCGTGTGGGTCCTTTTATTTGAGTAAGACTACTTCCGAATTGGGATTTTCAACTAATTTCAACTCAAAACTCTGTGATTACATAAGGCTACAATCACTATTTAGGAATAATAGCGTTCAAATTCAATTATATGTATAAACTCTTTACAGAGCTTTACTTTTAGTTGTCAATCAAATAAAATCAGTGTACTTTATTTAAAATCCTACTAGTATACGATGATTGAAGAGGTCAGATGATAAATGGAGTTAGAGACACAATCATCATTTTGAGAAAATGAGCTGTAAAATTCCAAATATCTATTTGCGTCTATTGTCAAAAGCTTCCTTTAACAATTAAAATATCTGTTAATATAAGTTCTCAAGTAGCAATTTAACAGATAATAGGGGACCACTGATTATCTTCAATCATATGATTAACTCTTTTAATATTTTTTTAGCTAGCCACCTTTACCATCTGAGCTATTAAGGCTGTTCACAATTGTTCTGCTCAAGAAGCGCAAAACGCTTTGACACATTTACAAATTCATTTTTTAACAGAAAGGTATAAAATTGGAAGGCCTGACTATGAAACGATTTCGAATTGAAATTTTTTTGACATTTTATGACAATTAAATTACCTATCGAACTATATGTGATTTCGATCATTTGATCACGCGTTTTTCTCCCATTGTAAGACTAGTTTTTCTGCTTTCGTCGGAAAAGGCAGTTCAAAATCCCAAATTTGACGGCTTGTTCTAAAAGATCTATTACGTTTGCAAAAAAAAAAAAAAAAAAAAAAAAAAAAAGATAGTTACAGAACAAAAACACCTGCTCTTTTCATGCATTTCGGAACAAAAATAAATGAAAACTTATGTAATGAAGTTTTCCTTTTTGATTTAAAAACACCTTTAAGTAATAAGCTGGCAGCTAACTCAATGCAAAATGGAGCTCGATGGAATATTACTGACTTTGTAACTCATGGCTACATGCATAAAGGTCTTTCAAAAGCTGACACCTCTGAAATAAAAAAAATCAGACTTATGTTTTTCCAAAAGCTAGCACACTTTTACAACTTTTGAATGTAAAGAATAATCTAATTAAGCTTTTTTAAAATCTTGAATTCCTCTTGCAAAATCTCTTAATAGGGTTGCTCTGCCAGTAATGGACACCCCACAATGTTTTTGGTTCATAAAAAAATAAACAATAAAATTTAGGCTTTGTCATTATTTTTTATAACTGAGTTTTGCATATTTTATAATCTTGCTTTATTGTGAACACTCTTAATCAAGCCAATCAGGAAGCAGAAAATAATGACTGGAAATTCCTTTGCTTTTCAGTGAAAATTTTAATGAATATGCTTCATTTAATATATTTATATTTTCCGTATTTTCTTGCAAAATTTGCAGCTCTTTGATTTGGTAGCAATAGAAAATTTTAAATTTAATATAGTAATAGCCATTTATGAAATTTAATTTATTTCTAAGGTTTTAAGAGGTGTTCATTAATGGAATGGTAAATTAATCATTTTCTAGTAATGGACACCACCATTTAGATATTGCTAAAAATGCAATTTCAGTAATGTTTATAGTATATAAATTATTTTAACTTAACAGGAAACCTGATTAATAAAATTTATTTTTTAAATTACACTTTCTAAAATATAATTACGAAAAAAACCTTTATAAATAGCTGCTTTTAAAAATTTTTATGTGGTTAATAAAATTTCAATATATTTTTTTTAATGTACATAACTCTACCTTGCATTTTTTTATAACCTCGCTATCAAACCAGTAAGAAAGCAGAAAATATTGTTTAAGGGGACAGCAAAAGGAGGGGGCTCATAGGGCTTAATCCCTCCACCTTTAAATAAAAACAAGTTACAGAAGCTATTAAAAATATATTTTCTGTGTTAAATGTTTGCTTATTCACTCTGAACCCCCCTCCCTCCCAAAAAAAAAAGTAATACTTATCTAATTTATATTAATCATGAAATTAGTAAATCTGCCGACCAATGGCCATAAATGACAGTTCTTCTGTTTTATTTTTAAATAATTTTGTTTAGCATTTAAAATATAGAACTCACAGTATCATTTCTATAATATTTGCGATTTCAATTATTATAAGTGATATATCAAGTAGTCTCTGGATGTTTATTTGTTAAAAATAGTGGGACAAAACTATACGCTAATTTTCAAATCTTTTTTATGATGTTTTAAATCCCCCGCAGTCTTAATAATTTGAGGGTTGTAATTGCACGATAGTAAGTATTTTAAACTATCCATTTCAAATAACTAAAATATTGATCTTCTGACAGTTGATGATAATTGATGCAAACAGTGAATGATTATGACAAATGTTTTATTAATTACTGACATTGTTGAATAATTAATAATCTAATTGTTGAATTTAATTGAAAATATCTATTTTGTTTCTTTAGTATGTTTTCATTAAATTCTGTTTCTAAACACAGTCATAAAAACAATTTTATTTATTACTTTTTATGAGGTGTCCTTTACTGGAACAGAGAATGTCTATAACTGGGCCAGAGGTGATGCATCACTAGGCTTTTAGGTGTTTTGATATATTTATGTTATTTAAAATTTAATTTTGAATAATATTGGTAAATGAGACTATAAGAATGGTTAAATATTAATGATAGATTAGTATAATATTGAAAAACAATGGAATATAACAATTATAGCCATTAATAAAAAAATAATTTTAAAAGATGTTCCTTGAGGATGTCCATTAATAACACATCTACCCTATATTATAATACGCATTAAGTATTAAAATTAATAGATTTTATAAATCAAGCAAATAAAACAAGTACTAGATTTCTAAATAATAATCAGAAGTTTTAACCAATTTATGTTTATTGACATACATTAAACTATTTACAAACAAGAAAAGATATTTAAAATACTATTGAGACATAGATTGAGAGAGTGGATGTTTATTTCATAACAGAATTTTATTTTTATTGTTTTTATCACATAAAACAAATTAAAATAGACTATATAAGAACCTTTGCTGAAAGCAATAATTGTTAAAGCCATAAGTAATTTAAATGACATTATCGAAGCCATTTTTTTTTCTTTAGAGCTCTCAGTGTTAAAAAAGTGAAAGTGAAGAAAGCTGTTTTTAAATTGCCTTTTTCAGTATCGTACCAGGCGTTTTGCAGAAATGTGGCAAAAATTTCCCGAAATCTTCACTAATGTATCAAAAATTTTTACAATGACTTTTTTAGTTAAAATATTTCAAAGAATTTTCACCTTGATCTCACCTGCCATCTGACAACAGCCAACTAAATGTCTAAAGTTAAAAGATAATTCAGGCGGCAAATGCAGTTTCCGATTAATATTGATTTTTAGTTAGGAAAATATTGGCTAAATATTATAGGGTCATTCCATGGTAACTTACGTTACATTTAGAACAATTTACTGCAGTAATTTTAGTAATATAACACTAACAAATATTCAAATGTAAAATTAATATGATTATGATTTGTCAATGAAACCTATCTAAGAGTCAATGTGGATAAAAATTCCCTAAAAACATTATAATGAAAATTACATTTTATACGATAACTTACGATCCTTTTTTTAGTAATGGCAGTTACCATAGTAAATAAAATTACCCAAATTTAAGAAATAACATTAAAATTAGGTAATTTTCATCTAAATTGCGCTTTGAATAAGTTTAATTAGCAAACCATGTCAAATTTACATTCTGATTTTTTTTTGTGTGTGTTATGTTACTAAAATTACCGAAGAAAGTTCTACATGTAACGTAAGTTACCATGGAATGACCCTATTTAATTAAAGAATGTTATAGATTTTATAGTTGTAATTTTACATTGAGTTTTCTATTCAGTATTTTTATTATACTTTTCAATCCTAGCATACCGATGACTTTTCATTCCCACTTCACAATAATTTAATGAATCCTTAAATAGCTATATACTAAATAAATTATTTAGAATAAACTAATATTTATAAAAAAGTACGTACAAAATAAAAAATGAAAAAAAGCTTTTAGCAACTAACATCATAGTTTTGAGTGGGCCTCGTGGAGCTATTGTCCAAAATTCGAAGACGCCTGATCATATACTCTGATGTAAATTTGGTATCGTCTACCTATTAGTGTTATTAGAATTTTCTGTTGCCAGAAATGTATATGTTATTTTCCCCGTGGGTAAGTGCCGAGCTCAGATTATTACTAGGACGGTCATACGAAGTTTACACTGATCTGGTATACACTAATGTTCGGGCACCCTAGAAGCGGCATGTCTGCAATCACATGGCGAACCTAAAAATATAACTGAAAAAATAAATAGAAACAAAATACATCTTTCTACACAAGGGAATAATGATAAATCTTAAAATGTACTTAAAATTGAAAAACAAAATACATTATAGCTGTTAGCAGTGAAAGAAAACAAAACAAAAACAAAAACAAAAATTAAAGATGTTTAGCAACTTAGATGTAGATTTTGACCGTCGTCATTTACATTATCTGCGTTTTCATGACCCATGTCGTCATAAAGCATAAAAAATATTCATCATAAAATTTCCACCCGTACATTTTAAGAGGGAGACATCGTCCAAAAATAAAAATAGATAAGTACATTTTTATTTTTTGCAGTAATCTTGAAAAATAAAAGTTTATTCGTGGTGGCCTTTTTCATATAAATATATAATATACTGAAAAAAAAAAACATAAGTTGATTTTTTAAAAATAGAATGCTGCGAAGTCTTAAATGTTTCTAAAGTTTTAGAAAATGAACCGTACTATTCGTTACAGGATTGACCAGGATCTAATAAAAATGTAATAACAATAAAAATTAATACATTGTAAAGTATTAAATAAAGCTTCTATGTAAGGTTCTGGTATTTACTCAGGATAGAACATTTGAAATATATATTTATGTCCACACCAGTAAAAAAATACTGTGAGCTCATGAATCGAAATATAAAAATAAGTTATTCGAGACACAGTTTTATGTTGTGCATTGCATAATTTATCAAAAAATAAATTTGAAGAGTAAAAAAGTGTTGAAATTTTAAGCTGCATCGAACGCTAAAATGTCACTTCTAATCAGAGAACGCAATTTTGAAAAAAAAAATGTTTTGAACATTTCTTTAAAAAAAATATTAGAAAACACACTTTTGCTAACACTAGCAACACTAAAACACTAAAATATCATTTGGAACCAGAGAACGCAATTTTGAAAAAATATTAGAAAACACACTCTTGTATGCTCTTAAAACACAGGAATAAAATTTGAAATACAATCTTGGGGTGGAAATGGGGAAAGACAGAGAACAGGAATTGCCGAATGCTGGTTACGTGTTGTACTGCTCATGTAAGAAAATATTAACTTCACATGGTCATGTGAACGATACATAAAATGAATGCATAAGAGAAAAGCACATTTGATAAAACAGCTTAAAATAAATTCAAAGTACCCTAATTTCCTGCGTATAATCCGCGGATCAAACAATCATTTTTCGACCCAGAAATTTTATTAAATAAAATATAACTTTTCAGATCGCCGTAAATATTTGCCTTCATTTACGAAATAAAATTTCTGGGTCGAAAAAGAATTGTTTGATCCGCGGATTATAGGCAGGAAATTAGGGTACATTGGATTCACAAATATAACCAAATTTTGTCCCCTCTTTTTCATAGTATCCGTGTTAGCAGTGATTTTTGCAAATAGAAAAACTATAATCGAAGTAAATTCGATCCACTGGTGTTATCGGAAAGATTATGCGAGTTATTGGCATGTCAGCGTAGGTATGTGACAAAAAAGATGAAAATACAAGATATGATGTCCATGGTGCAATACATAAAAATGATAAAAATCGTCGAGAGATTACTGGCGGCATAGGAGTAATAAATGGTGTCAGTGTAGCAGTGTTGGTTGACTGACTATCCGCATCATGATTTTCAGAATCATTCGAAATAGATTCAGAAATCAACATTGATTCAGTCAAACTTTCTGCATCGTTATTAAAGCAGTCTGCAAATCAAAACAATATTTTCGAAAGCCCTTTAAATAATCGCGCCATATTTTTATTTGTTCAATATTCTCGAAGTGTAACTTTATAAAAAAAAAAAATGTTATGGTAACAATGAATTCAAAATATAGAGAATCATTTCTTGCAGAAGAAAGGGAATCTTCGGGAACTAAAATTGAATAGAAATATCGCTTACCTAAAGATATTTCAATTAGGTGAAATATAAAAGTTCTTTACAAAATAATTTCAGCACCGACAATCCTGAAAGTAATCATATGTGAAGAAATAAAACATTAATAACAATTTCAAAAATATTGTATCATTGTTAATGTTAGTCAAAAATAATCCCAGGCAAGAAACATGGCTACATGGCTACTTTACAGTCCAAGCAAATGACGACTAACTAGATTTAACCCAGAATTATTCTAGAGTTATTGCTAAATTTGGTATATTACTTCAAGCATGAAAGTTAAATGACTTCTAGTGTCAATTAAGTAGCCTATAGTAAGACTGCAAATAATGAACAATTTTGGAAAAGTCGATTTGAATTAACTACATGTAAGGTGTGTATGCTCATTGTTTCAGTGGACGATATATGAGTAACTTGGAGCGACATCTTGGTTTTTTCAGTGTGGTCTGTTGGGCATGAAGAGAGCAAGAAAAATATTTAGTTCGTTTTTTTCTTTATTGTAAAAAACTTTGGACTTGTTGTCCATCGAGCCATGCTTATAAAAACAGAATTTTGACGGTTTTCCGACGAGCAGGATTTGAGACGATCTTTGTTTGATATACTAAGATTTAACGTACATTTGTTTGAAATATTCTGATATTTTTATTTTACAATATTTTTGTTTCATAAGAGTGTCTGAGATTTTTCTATATTTTATGTAAATATTTATAAAACCTAAAATATATTAAATTTTATTTAGAAATTGAATGCTAAAATATCTTTTCATGACTCTTAATCCAATATATTGCTTAAAACATAATAATGATAAATATTTTTATCTACAGGTAATGTTTCTTATTTCCTGGAAAGGGAAATTTAAGTTAAAGCCGTTTATAGAATTAAATTCTGAAAGGATGGTACGTACAAATAATGTTAACTTATTCTGGATTGAGGCATTAATGCTGTTTATTACATAATGCATCCAAATTAAATCATCAGTATTACCACGATTAGCAGTCTCTTTCACATGCAGAAACTCGTTTGGGCAGTTTTAATTTCAACCAGAGTGACGAACAAGGAATATTTGATGAATATGTAGACTCTGTGAAATTGGGAAGTAGGGATTTCTTTAGTATTGAATATAGCGTGTAATTAGATTTACTTCGTACATTGAAATCTTTAAGTTCTCTTTCGACAAAGGTAAATTTATAGATTTTTGAAAAAGTAAAATTTTCTTCGTTCATAACAAGATCCTGAAAAGAGTTAGATGCATCATAATGTTGTCAGTTTTGGTTTCCTACAAACGGAGGGACAATTCCTCAAAGTAATTACAGAGAATAGGCGATTTTATGAAAAATGCATTAAATTTTAGGGATTCGAATATAATAAATTTCTGTTAAAAGGGAAGTTGGGGATTAACTTTCCATAATTCGTTTAATACTGCATTTGCATCATTTAGTAATTTCTCATCTCTTTTTCTAAATTCATATCAGTGGTAAAACCCTTATAGAAATTATCTAAATCTTTTAAAGCCTCTAATATACGCTTCTCAGTATTTTAGAAGGAGGCTTGAATATCTAAATGTAATAAATTTGCATTCAATATAAGCAGGATTTGCGCAAACTATCTTAAAAATTTCAGCTACTATAATGTCGAATTCGGGATATATAGCTATGTAATGAAGTCCCGGGAACAATCTTTTTTTTTTAATTCTATCGCCCTTCGTCTTTTTAAAAGAATAAAAACATAAAATATTTTTTGAGAGCCTTATCTTATAAGTTGGTTAGCGACATTCCCAATAATTTTTAAAATATTATGGAGTATCCAAGGAAATAGGTTAAATTTCACTTTAAACGGAAGTCCCAAATCTCGTGTGCGAAAAATTGACATAGCGCCCAAACCAAATAAAATTAAATAATACCACACTTGCCAACCTCCCGCTTTTTTAATAATCAAAAAACACAGTTGGAACCAGAAGATTTAATAAACTAAATGTTTCCTTTTTCTATGTATTATTTGAAATCGCTATGGTTTCATTTATTGAATAAAATTTCTGGTTGAAAATATGTTTTGTTAAATTTATTAAAGCGGGAGGTTGGCAAGTATGATAATACACATTGAGATTCTACTATGGAAATTTTAAAAGATTCCATGAAAATCTCTGTGTCAAAAATAGAACTAGATTTTGAGTTAAAAACTTTGAATGTTCCAGCGTAGTTAGTTCGGAAATATATTTATCTTTTATTTCATTCTTGAATTTTTTTCTCTAAAAAGATATTAAAATAAATAAAATATGGTAAATCATTGAAAATATTCTCTTTAATTTTTCGAAAAATTCGCTGTTTTACTCCCCCCCCCCTCTCGTCTTTGGTATTTTGGTATTGTTTTTATTATTTGTGAACATAAAAAAGAAAATTTATTGAAAATTTTTAATCACATCCTTTATTAAAAATATTTCAGAGTGTCTTGCATTTAAAAACAATAAAAATGTGTCTAAATATTTCTCCAAATCTATTTCACAACGTTATTTTTTATCATTCCCCATAAGTTTATAACGAGATCAAACAAGGCGTAAGTTACTCTTTCTAAGGAAATTGATTGATAGATGTCATTACTTTAGGATTATGGTAGAATGATGAATTTCGCTAAAATGATTATGCGTATGACACTAGATTGAAGATAGCTTATTTTCTAGGTATTATTGGTGAGTATTATAAGTATAGGTAGTATTTCTATAAACATTATATATATATTTTTTTCATTTTAAAACATTAATGCTAAAATCGCTGTAAGCTAGAATGTGTATAAGTGGAGTAGCTTCAGGGGATGCTGCATTATTTTATGATGAATAGCACTGTACACTAAATGCAAACTTATTTAATGATTCAAAGAGTTATCAACGTTTATCAAAATTATTTAACGTTCAAAAATTAAATAAGGCCAAATTTGGTAGTAAAAATAGAGGTTGTAAAGTGATGCAGCATCCTATGCCGCTGCATATTTCATGCGTATTTATTTGACGGCAGGTAAAATAATTTTACATATATATCGTAACGTATCCCACCACGTTTGACACCATTTTTTGAAAGTAAAGAAAAAATGAATATAAAACTGATTGTCTCAAATACATTAACGCATAAAAAGATGTTATTATTTTTTGTAATGCATTTTAATTTTTATGGAAAAATAATGCAGTATTTCGTGTTTCTTAAAATGACCCCAAGACAAATATAATTATACTTTACTTAATTTTTCTCTGTAAATGTACCACTTCGGCTATTAATATAATGAACTACGATGATACGAAGTTATATAATAGAAACTCCCAATAATATACCCATTCGAATCATTACTTTTTGATTGATTTTTTACATGTTTTCTGCTTGTTAATAAAAAAAGCGAAATTTGAGGAAATACTCTGGTATGTAAACAGATATTTCATTACATTCACAACAACTTAGATATGTAGTTGCATGCTCACTACAAAATGAGGAGCCTATACTAATATTCACGGGTATGAAGCCTGTGACTGTGCAAATTTTTAGAGAATGTTGCAAGAGAATCATAATTGGTATGATTTTCTTTTCAAAACTCCCCGAAGGCATGCGTCCCCTTCTATAACAAGCTAAACAAACATTGGGGGATTCTTAACAAACTTCCTTCTCTATTACACTCACAATATTACATAAATTGTAAACGATCTATGTTATTCCAGTGTAATCTTTTTTTTTGTGACAAAATATTTTACATAACTCATTTTTATCAAAATCATGTTTGTACAAAACGCATTTAAAATTTTTATTTCTGAAAATTATTTGAAAATTTCACCTCAAATTGTTAAAACTTTTCAAATTTAAATAATTTATCTTATTTCATTTCTTCATTAGACAATATATTATGTTTTGAGACTACTACAGCACTCTTTTCTATCATTTAAATACGCATTTCCGATTTATTTGCTGAAACAAACAAACAAAAAAAGAATGTACCGTAATTTCGGGTGTATAAGCCGCGGATCAAACAATTCTTTTTGGACCCAAAAATCTTATTTAGTGATTGAACAGAAATATTTACGGCGATCTAACCACCGTAGTTTCGAGTGTATAAGCCGCGGATCAAACAATTCTTTTTGGACCCAGAAATCTTATTTGGTGATTGAAAACAAATATTTACGTCGATCTAAGAAGTTACATTTGTTTCTTAAAAAATTCTGGGTCGAAAAAGAATTGTTTGATCCGCGGCTTATACACCTAAAATTACGGTAGTAGCATTCATTTTTTTTTTAAATTTTTGGGTCGAAAAATAATTGTTTGATCCGCGGCTTATACACTCGAAATTACGGTAACTATATTTGAAATGATCATTCAAAGAAAAAAAAACTGTTTTGTATTGTTTTATGCACAATCTTTCAAATAATACAGAAAAAAAAAATGTGATGCTTAACCAAACTTGGTTATTTAAACAGATTTGAATCTAAATCAAATGACAACTATACAGTAAAAGCAAATTTTCTATTTTTAATGTGGTAAATATTTATCCCTGTTATTCTGAAATGCAATGATTAATTGGGGAGATTATTTTTTCTTTACCTCATTACCCCCTTGAAAAATAATGTTCATTTATTGAAATGCTTTTCGAAGCAGTTAAGTTAACAGGTTCTTTGTCATTCTATTTTTTTTTCTTTATTTGAACCATTGAATTTAACTGCTTATTTTAATATCCCCTGGTAAATTGGAGAAGCATATAAAAACGAAATTTCTTTTACAGGATTACTGAGGTAAATTTTCTGAAATGGATCAACTGAATTCTTCCATTCTCGCTCCATAGTATGTAAGAATGAAAAAACAAGTGAACCGCGATAGCCAGGTCCATCCAGGTGGAAAGATGGGATAGAGAAAGGTTATTTCCATTGGATTTCTTTTTCTGCAGCCCAATCAATAATGGCCGGACAGACGCAACTGCGGCCCCATCTGCCTCTCATTACAAGGGTTGGGTCGTTTTTGTCATCGCTTCTATTATGCTAGGATATAGAATAATGTTCTCTCTATTATCGCTGCGCCCTGCTTCATTTGCCTCTTGCGTGGGCGTTGGAGGGAGGGGGAGAACTGCTAACTTTCTTTTAAGCTGCAGTATTACACTCCTTTTATTTACCTAGATCTTATTTTGCCTCCCTTTTACAATTGGCAGGGGCGTCATTATGGGGGTACAAAGTAGGACTATTGCACTCCCCTCCCCCTCAACTTCTGTGAATTTAAAGATTCTTTTTTTTTTCACCGTTAACTTTTTAAAAATATCTTATTATTAAATAAATGTTTTCACATATATTTAGCAATATTTGTATGCATATTACGAATAACTTTCTGTAATGTCCTTATGAAGCCTCAAAAGCATTTTTTCACACAAAGAAGATCAATTTTCTAATCAAATGGCTGTTTTCTTTTTTTTCAGAGATAATATAATGATTAAAATGTATCGGGGGCTCTGTTTTACTTTATAAAACTACTATGCCTAGTTATTGTAAATCATTTTCCGAAGTTTTAAATTTTCAGATTGGGAGCTATTGTACATATCTTGTGCAATTGTTGAGCATGCTTCGTTTTACACAGCAATAATACATCAAAATTTGCCCCATTAAATTAAATGAGAATTTTAGTACCTTTTTCACTCAATTATTTATTTTACTTTATTTTTAAGACTAACTCATGTTAGAATAGTAAATTTAGCAAACTTAAGAAAATAAAAATAAAATAAAAATTGAAATTAATTTGCTTACAAATGTTACTTATGAATGTTAAATTTTATTTTATTAGCACAAAAAAAAAGAAAAAAAATGTGATAGTCTATAAATATGAGCTGTTTTTAGATAGGATTATGACAAAAATACTGGTTAATAAGACTAACATTCTCAATGTTTTAAGTCATGTACAGTCAGAGGTCGTATGCTCCAGTAAAAATATCAGCATTGTTTTACAGAAAAATAAATCTAAAATAAGTGCACAAATGTTCGTCTTATTTAGGAAGAGATTTTCTATAAGAAAATACTGGTAGCAAATAATTCCATAGATTTGAAATTTTAGGATACGTACGACTTCTATGTATAATAATCGGGAAAAATCATTTAGAGGACATTAAATTTTGTAGAAATTATAGCCAAATTGTAAATTCCCAAGGGTTACAGAGAATTTGGGTATAAGATAAATTTTAATGACAAAATTTTTGAAAGACGTTTTAAAAGATTGAGTCGGCAACATGACGATATACAGAGTAATCCAAAAGTCTCTGACTCATTTTAAAATTTAATATAAAATGAAATAATTGTCGTAGCAAAGTGCGGTTTGGACTTAAATTCCTCTTACTATCAAAGTTTTCTCGACATGAATAACAACTTAATTCAAAACGTCGCGTCGCCCATAGATGGCGATGTACTTTAAATTGTCAGAATAAGCATAAAAGATCAAGAGGATCCATTACAGATCAAGCCAATTCGTATTTTGTCACAAGCAGTTATAGAACATTTATTTTGTGCAATCTAATATCCTATTTCAGTGTATGCGCCCTTTGCAGTACGAACAATATAAATAATCTGTAACTGATTGTCTTGAGATTTAGATGCTGCTTTTTGCTAATTTAAAGTACAGCGCATCTATGTTAGAAGCTTGGAATAACTTTCTTTTCACTTCAATAACAAATTTCGTGGTGTTCTAAATTTTAGTTAAAAAAAAAGATTCTTAGAGGATTATTACTTGATTTTGTATTAAATTTTTAAATGTGCCATACACTATTGGACCAACCTGTAGTAATAGCCGACCAAGTAATACGAAACCAGCCGTAGCTCGTTTTTAGTGTTAAGTGAAAAGATATCTTTATCTAACTGTAATTCAATTATGAAATTAGGTTTATTTTTATACAGATTTTACCAATACAAAAATTTATGATATTGCTAAAACAGGATTGGTGTAACCTTATTCAGGAAGTAATAGATAATTTCTTGTGTTTTTTTTAAATATTTTTATGTGTATGTATTTTAGTTGAATGTATTCATCCAGCAAATTAATATTTTTTGTCAAATTTTATCGTACGTTTTTTCCCACTAATTTCTGTGTTTAAGGCAGGTTTTGCCATTATATTTTGCATTCCATATATTTTTATTAACAATAATATTAAATTCTGGCCATTTTAAGTTAATTGGCTTTTATTTATTAACCATTCATGCAGTCTACAAGTATTTTGATATCAATTTTTAAAAAGAAATTTTTTTTAAGTGTATAATTGACCTTTGATTTTTAACATAAGTATGTAATGTAAAATATATTAACACTCATTCCATAGTTATTCACTAATACATACTCTGTAAGGCTATGTATTTCTTTTTAAAAGAAGCTTAATCGCTATAGAACGCATTATTTCTTTATGAAATTCAATGAAGCGAGACCTTCCTTTCCTGTCTCATTCTCTACACTGCAAGCTCAACTTTCACTCCTCGCTAAGACAGCCTTGTAAGTCAGGCTGTCTTATGCTTGTTTTGTAACGTGTGTACCTCATAGCTTCAAGCTAATATATTGCCTTTCGATACTGAACAAATAATCCGTACTGTAACATCGGGTAACAAGGCCACATTAAATTTTCTTTATTAGAAGACCAATTTCTTTTCAGAAACAAGTGCATGCGCTTTTAAGGCAAGCTTCTTTGATTCAAAATTGCAAGCAAAACATTTAGTAGGATACTTTGAATGAATTGTTGTGAAATCCTTGCCCGATTCGAAAATGATTTTATCACAAAAGTTCAGCAATTCATGTGGGGAAGTAGATATTCGGGTGAGTATAATTACATAGGTATTTATTTGAAATTATGGATATGATAAATTGCGTAAAATTGCAACTTTCTCCAAGTCATCTTTTATTTTGTGAAAATCTGTGGATATTTTTAATGCTTTCTAAACTGGAAGGAAGTTTCATTTACGAATATTCAATGAAATGATATGCTGTGGATGACAAAGTTTACGCTTTTTATCACAATTAAAATTTTATAGTGAATTTCCACTTATTTAATCTAAGAAATCAATATAGAAAAGTAAAATCCTATTAATTTTTGTGATATTAGAAAAGCATAAAAGTTGGCATCTGTGATATATATTTGCTCATAAGCACTTCGTGTTAACGATTTTCATTTTTTTCATTAAAAGTTTTAGTAAATAGGTTTTTAAAGATATTTTTAATTATTTGTATAAGAAAACTAATCGAATTCACGATTTTTGACGTTTTAAAAAATCATTAAAATGATTTTACGAAACTAAAAAACATTTCGAAAATAAGTTTTTTTTCTTCTTAAATATAAGTCGTTATACGTCATATAAATGAACTTAGATGAATTTTTTAAGGACAATTTAAAAATATAATATATATAAACCTGTCTTGTTGCTATACAGAGTGTTACAAAAGTTCGTGTACATACTTTTAGACGTGATAGAATAGTCTTAGGAAAACTTCTTTTGTACAGATAAAACCAGTGTCAAATCCATTCATTCAGTCATAAATACAGGGTGTTTCACTGCATATCGGGAACGGATTTTTGTTCACAACTTTGAAACTGTGAAGATATTTTATTGAAATGTTAAATAGAATGACTTCACGAGAGGTGCACTACAACTAGGTTAGTGAAACTATATATACAGTCCAGATTATGAAGTTTTCTTATCAGCGATGTTTTGAAACTCATAGTGACTATTTTCTGCAGTTCTAGTAAACTCATTTTATAAAAGTTAATACATTTATCGAAAGCAATGTGAGTCATAAAAATATGGCTAAGGTATTTTCGTTATCGTGAAAGTTATGAACAAAAAAACCGAGTCCATCTCTGAGTGAGGCACCTGATTTATAACTTAATAAATATTTTGTCATACTGACTTTTCATATAAATATTTGTTTCAGTCAAGATCTGTACAGTTCTTCCACACTTTTATTTAATGGAATATAATGACTCGCATATAAGTCCTCCAGCTCAACGAGTTAATTACAAATTCTGCTTTTTCAATATAAAATAGAAATTTTCTTATATTAAATAGTGGTGAGAGATACTTGCCAAAATATTCAAAGTATATTCGTACCATGTTCAGAGCAGGATCTTTTTATGCATGTTCACGACTTTTTGTGATGCACTGTGTGGGTAAAAATGCATTTTTCATATCTCCAAAAGTTTCAGTATTGTATTATTTCATTCAGATTTAATTCAAAATAAATCATCCTTTTATCAATCTCATTCAATGAAATCGGCTTAGTAAAAATGTTTATTTCATTAAAAATCTATTTTATTTTAAGTGCCGAGATTACGATCATGATATTATCGATTCTGATAAGTGTAATTTAAAATTAAAGTGGGCTATAAATTATTTTTTTTCATTTTTTTTACTTGCATCGTAGCATTAATTTCGAAAAGAAAAAAGAAAAGAAGGACATTAAGCGGTCGATACTTAAACCTTCGAAACATTAGAAGTGTAATTTCCATTTTTTTCCCTCACTCATGTATGAATCCTTAAGAAAGCAAACATCATTTCTTGAATTACTGAGCTCTTTCAGTGTGCGATAAGCTCTGTCACGGTACTTACAATCAGCGTCTAAGTTTTCCAAATCTTTTATTTATGTCGCTTTCCAAAACGGCTTTCTCTAGTATTGATGTGCTCGAACGGCAATCAGTGAAATAGGAAAGCAAACGTTCAGTCTGCCGACAACTTTCATTCTAAAATTAGATGCTGACTATCTTTTTTTTTCTTTTAATACATTTTCTTATTGGAAAAGCTATCGGTGAAATGAAGTAAAATATAAACGTGGGATACGTAAATGTGAGATTTGAGAAAGAACAAAATAACATAATGGATACAATGGAGTAGCAATTCAAAAACTTTGGAAGGGGTTCAAAAACTCATTTTAAAATAAATTGGACAGTTAAGAATATTAATGATCGATGAAAATTTATGAGAATAATTAATCGTTGAAAACATCTTTTTATATGTCGTTCTTAAAAACTTAACAATTATTTTTTTTTAGTTTCGACAGATTTAATATACTGAAAATTGTAGAGAATTTCAATTATCAAAGTATGAGGCAACGGGGTTGACGAAGTTGAAGATATCTCATCACCCTCATTTGTTGAAAGGAAAAAAAATAAGATAAACAGTCTTAGAGCATCACTGTTTGTAATCGTATTTCCCACTTGAATTTATAAGAGTTAATTTTTTTTAACTATGACATCGTACTTGCAGTGATACTTATCTCTAAGAAAAGAAATGATGGGTTGAAATTCGAAACATTAAACAAAATTAGTTCTGTTGACTGTACTGTACTTATAAAATTTTATGCCTGAAGAGTGAGAGTCACATTACACTAAACATTCAAAAAAAAAAAAAAAAAAAAATACTGCGAAGTCATACATATTAAATCACAGAATTACCACTTCGAAGAAGGCATTTTTTAAAGTTTGTGTTCGTGTTCTCTCTTCCTCCATAATCGTACTCCGAACTCGCTTCTGTCTCAGTGCCCTGTTCTTCATTCCAGGCAGTACATTTACTATATAGCTTTCACATTAACCACGCCACAGTTCAGCCATAAAGTAATCAGTGATTTATACACTCAGAATATGTGGGAAAAAACCAATTCGCTATTTCTTTTACGAATTTTATAAGCATGGAAGTCAATTTCAAAATAGAATACACTTGATCCGTGATATCTGTTTGTTCTGTAGCTAAAAAGTTTTTCAAATTTAAAATTCTAAAGTTTTTGCTGCATACAAATACGTTTAAAAATGCTCTATGTAGTTTAGAATTGAAAATAAATACAGCATTGATTCTTACATAATGAGAACTTTATTTACAGAATTTTATATCTAAAAAGCTGGGATCACATTATTACACAATACTAGGCATTGTGAAACCATGCATATTAAAACACTGAATTACCACTTCAAAGAAGGTGCTTTTTAAAGGTTGAATTCTCTCTTCCTTTATAATCGTATACGAGATTCTAAAACTTCAAACTTTTAATTTCATCTAAGTTTATGTTTGTTTTAGCATAATATAAAAGTTTCAGTTTGAAACCGGCGATTAAACTTGTCTTATATCAACCTGTAACCGCTTGCTCTCTGTAAACAGAATAAACAGAAGTACGTACAGAGTTTTTTTATTCTTTTAACAATTTCGCGTAATTATTAAAAGTATCACATTTCTCGTTTTGATAAATAGTTTAAAACAAAGTTTCTAATATGAAAACAGTATATATTACGTAAACTTTTTTAAAAAGTATTTTATAATATGGAGAATTCCTAAATAAATGCGAAATTTTTGGTACGAGTTTGCGAGTCAGAATTTTTACTGAATTTTCTTCAAATTGTTGGATTTTCTATCGTTAAATGTTATGGGCGTATAATATTTTAGACATTTTTTCGTATCAAAAAAGAAAATGCACATTATACTTGAGTACGCATTATACATGAATAAATACGACAATGGTGCTCAGTTTGAGAAATATTAACCCTTTCCGGCACAGTGTGCCCGGTCTGGGATTCATAATTTTAATTCGAAACTTGCAAACGGCACCAATAATACTTTAATAGGATTTTGCTTTTACAATAAAAGATTAAATTAAGGATTTCAAGATATCTGAAAAATTCGTTTGTAAATTCCGGTGTCAGTCGATAATTTCTATTTTTATTAACAGATTTTGCTTGAGCCGGAAAGGGTTAATGCTGTTTTGCACTTCCTGTTGTAACTACTTCTGAATACTTCCCTTGCACATTCATAGTATCATGAGGGCGCCTTGACAAAGGAAACAAAAATTATTGTCCTGAAATTTTATCACATATTTTAACTAACTAATCTTTGAATAGGGAATGTTGGAGGTATTATAAGTATTATGATACAACAGTTATGATCTTTTAATTAAAATAAAAGATCAGATTACAATGACGTAAGCAGGGCTGGTGCCCAAGTGCTCTGAAGTTCTGTTCCCTTTATCTAACCAGAAATTTTTTGCTATGAATCAAAGAAAAAAAAACTTATAATATTACTGGTTTGGGCACGAACCCAGGTTACGCCACTGGCTTAAGTCATAATTTAGCAAATTTTACTAAAGTTCACGTTTGAATAACAATTTATATGAATAATGAAACAGAATGCAATATCGAACATTATTTACTGAATTTTTTAACTGTGGTATCTATCAATTACAGCCTTGTAAATAATAGGTGATGGTTTTGTAATTTTTCACTAAAGGGAGAGATTTTCACATTTATTAATGTGATTAAAATGTATAATGAAATAAGTGTATTTTAAATGTTTGATATGACTTTCACCCAAATGAATACAGTTTATGCATGATAGAATTCATTTACAAATTAAAAAGAAAAAGTCAGTCGAATCAAAGTTAGCTCGACGAAATAAACAAAACGTAATACAACAACATAATGTCTTTTTTAACTGGTGAGATAATGCGAAATGAATGAATGTTTTTTATATGAGAAGAATATATTGCTGTTGTAATCAAGAAGTACGTTGTAATTAATGCATTGCAAAAAAAATTCATGGCATTTTTTTCATAATTACCATGCAAATTTTTACATATAGAAGTTTTACAATTGTTAATGTAAAGGTAAATACAAAATTTTACGACGAAATAAACAAGCTGAAATAAATCGATAGAAAGTATTGAGCGTGTGTCTTCTATACTTAGTGCGATAATGCAAACGCGACTACGATTTCCGGTGTCATATGAAATTTTTTTTTCATGTATCATTTTAATTTATATGTAAGAGGGTCAAATTAAAAATTAAAAATTCACAACCAATCCAGTTAAACTGTCAACGAAGCAAAAATGTTAGTACAAGTTATATAAGTTTATACAAGTTTTTGACGGCATGTTCACTACGTGATCAACTTACCGAAATTCCAACCCAATTTTTGGTTTCATATGAGAAGAAAATGCTTATTTTGTTACCATGAGACCAAGAAGTTGTAATCAATTTAAAATTTTTCTGTTTTCTAGATTTTTTATTCGCAGTTTTTCTAATTATGGAAATCGCAGAATTTTAATATACAGGATGATTATAAATTCATGGCACAAACTTTAAGAGTTGGTACACACTACTGTCACAATTATTTATTGTATAGGAATGTATGGGTGCAAGTGACGCGTTTGAAGTGCTAACATTGCAGGACCAATGTGGACCTTTTTTTATTTCGAAACTTCTCATTCATACAAGAAATTTTTTATAATATTCTTTTCTTTATTTCAGACAGACATTTCACGAATGCATCAAGAAAAAAACACTTCTCTTAAAATTTCCGGTATGAAATCGAAATTTTTGAATAATAAAATGTAAATCTGGCACAAAGTACATGAATTTGCGTTTATTATTATTATTATCATTATTATTATTATTATTTAAAAGATTATATTTCACACTGGAAAATTTCAAAAACAATTGTTTCTTCGTATAATCGTAAAATGTCTTTCTTAAATAAAGAAAAGAATAGTAAAAAAATTTCTGGGATGAATATGAAATTTTGAAACAAAAAAGGAGCCAAATTGGCCCCCTGGTATTTGTATCGCAAAGCGTCACTTGAGCCCATACATACGTATACGATAAATGATTGTTACGGTATCCTCTATCAACCCTTAAAGTTCACACCATGGATTAAGAATCCCCCTGTATGTATTCTTTCGAAAACTAGTAGTATTTTATTTAAATGTACTAGCCCACTAGAAAAAAAAACTACATATTTCGAATAAAAGTGATAATAAAGTTAGCATTATAAACTAGTAAATGAGCTGTAATATGAATGTAAAGCAATTTTTTTTTCATATTGTTACAATAAAAACGGGCTTTTTTTTATTTTGGTTAAGAAATGTAGCGCGGTTTTTCTACGCTTCTTCAGATGTTCGTGATATCTCATTAGAGTTCTTTTTTCGTTTATCAGTAACTGCCATTTAAATACAAAATAAATCATTATATTTCAAAGGTCAGTGAATTCCTTTGGAAAGTTGCTTTCCGATTACTTAAGTCTTTATTATACAAACATTTCTGCTTCTAAAACTAATTTTATTTTCTTTATGCGTCAATTGGAAAAAAGATACAACATTTTAAAAAGACACAGTGTTGTGTGCCATTTTTACATTTTTTTTAAACTGAAATTTACTCAACACATTTTTCTTTAAGAAAAAATTGCTCTATTACGTTGATATACGGCTTAATAATGAAGGTATTTTAATGCAACTTCCTGAGAAGTTTTTTACCAAATATTCGCTAAAATTTACAATCAATTGCCCAGTTTTTAAGGAAGTATGCTAATGATGATTTTATTGTAAAAATTCATGTTAATTAAATAATTTATCTAAAAGCCACAAAACAGTTAAAAAAAGTATTTAAAAATTTGTTCCAAAACAAAGCCAGTCTTTTTAATATTCTGAGAAAGATATTTTAAAATTAAGCAAAACGTAAAATGTATAAATTTTTTTAATAAATATACATATTTTTTCCTTACAACCAACGTTTATTTTAACATGTGGCATTGATATATGATTATATTGGCAATTACTATTGTTGCGTGAAACAACTCTTTCTCTCCATTAAACACTGCGTCTGAACCCAGAAACACACTTTGTGCGACTCCTTGTTTGACCTTGACTCTTACAAAACAAAGGCTATGGTGACAGTTACAGAATGCTCTTGATAGACGATGAATTTTTTTTCTACTTCCTTCCTCAGTTGTTAACCATCCTGTATTCTGAATGTATCTAACTCACAAAAGTCTCTTCACATTTGTATATGCATTTGTATATAGTTAATAGTAGGCAACCTTTACGCTTTTCTGTTACTACTAAAATTTAATAGTGATTTTCGTCTTATTTAATTGAAGACATTGGCGATTATAGTAGGGTCAAAATGTATTATTGTCACTGATTGTCCAGAAAAAAGGGCAAAATTGCAACGTTATTTTCACTGTATATATATTTTTTTTGTGACATGACAATATTTTGAACATGATGTTAAAAAAATTATTGAGTGCTTAAAGATAATACTTGCAAGCATTAATCACGATTCGATGATTGAAAGGACAGCATATGGCCTGTTTCTATTATATATCTAAGGGTGTTCTTAAATCAAAAAGGGCAAGTTTGTAGCATAAGGTTTGATTTATTTTAGTTCGGAAATGGAAGAAACGAGCAGGTATTGTTGTTCAAAAACTATCTAATCGCATTCATTCCGAAAATCATTGGTGAATTCCGAAAATCATTGGCAGAAAAAAGAAATATTGTTTTCTTGAATGCTTTTTTAAGAGGGCTCAGGGGTTGAAAACTTTTCAAAAAATCGATTTTTTAATGATTTAATTTGATTATTCATTTAATTCTTAACTCAATGCAAAAAACCGCATAAAGATATTTGCATTTGTAACGGAGTTATAAGCATTTATGTATCAACACTTGCATAGCCGCATCCATATAATTTCAACTTTAAGTCGCGTTTTCTCAAAACTTGATTTTTGATGACTAACACCAAGATTTAAAAAAAAAAACTATTTGATGAAATGGCTTATTTTTTATTTTTTTTTTTTATTTTTTTATTTTATTTTTTTTTTTTTTGCATGCATATAACATTATTATCTAGATTATGAATTAATATATTTTAGATAGTTTAATATTTTGAGTATTTTTAATGAAAAAAAAGTTGTATTTTTGGGGGTTTTTTTAAATTTTCAACTTTGAGAGATTTTTTAATACTGTTTTTTATCAAGTGATAGTTATATCCTTAATTCATAATCTACCGTAATTTCGGGTGTACAAGCCGCGGATCAAACAATTCTTTTTCGACCCAGAAATTAAAAAAAAAATGCATGTTACTAATTAGATCGCCGTAAATATTTCTGTTCAATCACTAAATAAAATTTCTGGGTCCAAAAAGAATAGTTTGATCCGCGGCTTATACACCCGAAATTACGGTAGATTATGATGTTATATGCGTGCAAAAAAAATTTAAGCCATTCCATCAAATAGTTTTTTTTAAATCTTGGTGTTAGTCGTCAAAAATCAAGTTTTGAGAAAACACGACTTAAAGTTGAAATTATATAAATGCGGCTCTGTAAGTATTGATACATGAATGCTTACAACTCCGTTAAAAATGCTAATATTTTTATGCGGTTTTTTCCATTGAGTTAAAAATTAATTAAATAAACAAACTAGATCATAAAAAAAATCGATTTTTTGAAAAGTTTTCAACCCCTGAGCCCCCTTAAATCTAGGACCTACGTTTGATTTCTCTAGTTTCAAAAGAGCGCTTCTCCGAAAGTGGGCGATTTAGATACTACTATTATATATTATTGGTTACGATAGTATTATTCAGGATTAGTTGAAATGATTCATCGGGTTTCAAAACTGTGTATTGAGCAGTGTTGCCACATCTGGCTGGTTTCCTGCTGGGCATTTCGAATGATCACCAGGAATTTTTGATAGTTATTTTTACTTTATAAAATAACTCCTATTCCATTAAAAAAAAAAAAAAAAAAAAAAAAAAAAAAAGATAATAAAAATATTTTCTGGAGTGAATTCAGTATTTCTAATAAAATGACCGTCATCAGATACGGCAACACTGGTACTGAGACGTACCTTAATTTCGGGTGTATAAGCCGTGGATCAAACAATTCTTTTTGGACCCAGAAATCTTATTTAGTGATTGAACATAAATATTTACGGCGATCTAACTATTAACATTCATTTTTTTTTTCTGGGTCGAAAAAGAATTGTTTGACCCGTGGCTTATACACCCGAAATTACGGTATATGATGTTAAAAGACGGGTGATATATGACAATATACATACATTCACCATGTTTAAAAGTCTGCCTCGTAGTTCGCGTGTGGAAACGCATCACTGCTGCTCTGGTGAAAATTAACAGAAACATGCTATTGAACGTATGGACGAAACTGGATTATGTTGGGTGTGCGCCTGATCACTAAGGACCCACACATTATACCTTTGTAGTATGTACAAAAAAGCTTGTGATGTAAATATATTTTAATGCATCATCCGTCTTTGCTCGTGGTCCTGTACTCGTCTTTTGGAACCCAATGAACAATTTTGGCTAACTCTGCAATTTCGTAGATTAAGAAAAGTGCACCTATTTCTTCAGTGCACGCAGTTTCGAATAGAAATTGTAGTCGTGCCATTTAAAATTCTCCCAGCCAGCTATGTATCAGAATACACCAGACAATACTAGAAATAATTATTTCTTTTTACATCCGAGGCCGATCTTGCTTAGTGTTTCTTGATATTAATAACATAAATAAGCGTTGTTTTTAAATTCTTGTGACTTTACAGATTAAGTAAATTTCTTCGTTTCTTGCGTTTCATTTAGATAATAACGTCAATTTATAAGAGATATTTAATTCTGTTAAACATCTATTGCCCAGGGGTAACATTTATGGTTCTATCAGTATTTCCGATTTAATGGATTTTTTTATTCATGTATCCCGTATTCACACCAAAAATTTAAAACAGAAATTTTGGCTCTATTTAATAACAGCCATTTCGTTTTTTAAGCAGACCGAAATTTAACCCTCTCATGCATACGGGCATCATATGAGGACAGATATTTTTTGCATTATTAAGCAAAAACATTTGAGCATTCATTTATGGACAGATAATTGCTAACATGTAACACAATAGTAAAATTATTTTATAATGGGTTATCATTTATCACACACACACACAAAACCTTTTATGTTAATAATGAAAAATAATGAAAGTTAATTTTTGCATGAGTGGGTTAATATTTAGATTTTCTAGTATGAATTGCAATTCTCTGAATTACTCAATTTATAGAACGTATTTACTATGAGCATTAGAGGTTCAAATATTTATCATCTGAGAAAAATCAGTTTTACAAAGTTATCTTTCCTTTAATGTACATTTTTTTTCTGCGTATGTAGTTTTGTTCTGAAAAATGTGACGCTGAAAATGACACTTGAGCGCAGAAAAGAAATCATGAAAACACCTCATCTTTTCTAACACTCATCGGATAATGTAGGTGTAAGACAGCTTCTAAATGCTTGGTTATTCGGGCATTCCATGTGTGAAAGGGAATCCATCCACTTTAAAGCATCCACTTCAGTTTTCCTTGTCTTTAAACTTGGCTCAGGACTGTATCTGACATCATCAGCCTGAAGCGTGGGCGGAGAGAACTGAAGCCAATTTGGCTTCAGACAAAGATTGAAGTTCACTTAAATGATGTTTGTTTTGGTTTTTAACCGCATTCTGAAAGTCTGGATTTAATCCCTTTTGACTCCATCAGATGAGACATTTTTTTTTTCTTTTCTGTTTATTATCATCCAGGTTTTTCTGTTTGGTCACGAAAGCGTTCACAGTATTTTTATTGATAATACAAAAATATTTTTTAATTAAAGATATTAGTACATATTTATATTTATAATTTTAATTAAAAATTTCTTTTGTTTTGTTTCCTTGAAAAAGAAAATGGAATTAAGTGGTGGTTTTTGTTTTATTTTAAAAGTGAATATGTAAAGTATACTATATGTTTCTTCGTGTACTTATTTGGATGAAAAAATAATAGTTTTAAACTTGGCCTTTTGATTCGAATTTAATGCAGATTTGAGAATATTCAGTAGTAAAACATGAAAGTTGGGTACAGTTGCATTTGAAAATTTTAACTGGAAATATCCTTGGATTGTTTCGCAGATTTTTAAAAGTATTGCTCAAATTTTACTTTCTTTATATTACCCATGCTTTATAATGTTACTTTCCAAATTATGAATTCACTCTTTTCCTCTTTTCCTTTTCACTCTTTTCCCCGAATTCACTCTTTTCCTTAAATTTCCATTTTAAGACCTACATTAGATTTAACTCAGTTTCCAAATAAAGTTATTAATGGGGAATTTTGAACATAGCATACAAAATAACATTATACTTAAATTTGTATGATATTTTATCTGAACTAAAACAAAATGTTTCTAAAAAATACACTTTTTAAGCTCAAAAATCTTCACAACTGATTTTTCTACACCTGTTTTGTTAAATACACGAAACAAAGATTATTGTTTGAGCATTTCAATACTTTTTATTGCATTTAATGACAAAACACCTGAATTTTTTTTAAATATGAAAATTGTGGGGCGGACCAAGCCTCCCCTATCCTCAACCCTCCCTGTGGTCAACCTTCCCTAGTCTCCTCAATATATCTTTCAAAAGTCCTTTTTTTACCTTTTAGAAAAAATAATTTTTTAATTGTAATTTTAAGTTATAACTGTTCACTGTAACTTTCGGACACGACCGAAAGTATCAGCAAAAAAGAAATAGGTAGAACTCTGAGCAAAAATAAAAATATATTTAAAAATACAATTACAGGCAGTCTGATGCAACTAAATTCCTTTCTCTCTCTCTCTCTCTCTCTCTCTTTCTCTCTCCGTTTATTATTATTATTATTATTATTATTATTATTTGTCTAATATTTTTTGTAAATTTCTGGCTTGAATGTTAATAAATTTTCTACGAAGAAAACTTTTAAATTTTAGTGGTGAGAGATTACCCACTGGCGCCTAGATTTTTGCACCCCTGTAATGTGATATGAGTATTACACATAGACATATTAGTTTTTTGAAAAATTGCAGTAACATTAATTTAAAATAATATGCTTTTTAATTATAATAAACATTTATTTACATAAATAAAACAATTCGATTAATTCTAATAAGAATTGTAACGCATTATTAGTATTTTTTAAATATAAATAATACTTCATATCAGCTATTTATTAATTATAATTACAAAGATTAATAATTAATCCAAATGAAATAATAAATAAATCTAAAGAATAATAAGTCAATCAAAGTAAGATGATATTTGAGATTTAAAGTTAAAAACCATAGAATACTTTTCAAAAAAATTCTTTCTCTTCGCATCAATTGAAATTTAATTATTTTCTCATAAAAGAGAATTACCGTTTGAAAAATTGCATATTTGTTCTTTTTTTGAATCATAAATAAAAAAAAAAAAAAATAAGCCGAGTTTTTGATTAAAATTTCATTTTGCTTTTAAAACTAAAATATAATTTATGCGGGTCATGCAATTTTATGCTATGCTATTAAGTAATACTTCAGATATTTATTTCAAACGAATTTTTATTTATACGTTACATTATGCTTGTTTGTCAAAACTTTTAACCTCTTTATACCGTTGCCGGCTAAATGTAACTTATATTTGAATGTCAGAAATATCATTTTTTATGTTAATTTTATACGATTTTTTTAAACATAACAACATCGCTCGTATATGATTCTTTAAAAAAAAAGTAAAATAAAATATTTAAGAATAACGAAAAAAGTAACCCTGTAAATATTGTTTTCAGTTGTGCTCTAATCATGCTCATTTAATTTTGATATGAGTTAATTGTGTCAATAAGTTGCAAATAATTTACCTGTATTAGGCATTTTTCAATACAAAGATAAACAAATTGCATTTTCAGAATTTGTTATGCAAGAGGAAATATGTAGAAGCTATTTTTTATTTATTTCCATAAAACTATGCTTTTAAGATTACGAAATAATCCAACCCTCGCTTCTAGGATTACATATCACAATATCCTGTGTTCAGAACACGTGTAAAACTAATTTTTAACTGTAAATTTTAATTAATCTTTATCTACCATATTTTCAACGCGATTTACACCAAAGCATAATTAGCATATACCTGAATCTCAAGTTTGATAAAAATTCGTCATTAATTCTTGAGGTAGAGCTGTTTCGGTAATCGTGAAAAATGCAGTTTATAATCGACTATTTGGCAATTTGCACCAAAATGTAAACAGCTCCAATTCATATCTAGGCCTAACTCAGCCTGAAGCTTTATGATATTCCGTGTATTAATTCTTGAGATAGAGCACCCTCAAAATCTGTCACATACAGACAGACAGAATCACAGACTCACTGATAGACATTTTGTAAAAAATATATTTTTCGGGATTTACGAACCCTAAAACTTGTAAATCCGTCGAAAACTTTAACGAATCCAAAATTTTCTGATATAAAAATTAGTAAATCGAGATACGGATTTTAGAATCGTACAGTTTAGATACCGTTTCGTAAACTATATTTCTTACTATGTTTAATGGTGATAAAAATAATTTGTATGATAGTTAGAAGTGAATAAATGCGGGAAAAAATGCAAAATAAATTGGCCAAATTTGTTGCCATTGCACCGCCCCCCCTCAATACTAGATCTGAGCGCTGACACAAAAATGTCAACTCTCGTAGGCGGATTTTTTAAACGTATGTACGGTCCTTTAAATTTACACAGCAAATTTTTATAAAAGAATTCCTTGGGTTCTATAATCTCACAAAAATAAAGCCGAAAAAGAGATTGTACACATGCTGAAAAAAAATCCGCCTTCAGCAGCCGCCATTTTTGCGTCAACGCTGAAGTCTACTTTTCATAGGTTGGTGGTTATCGTTCAAATGACGTCACAGTCACTCACGGACATGTTTTTGTTTTTCTTTACATTATAGAAGTTAATTAAATTATTATGTTTATGCGTTTATTTTAAAAGTAACGTAAACATTTTAAATATTTTTAATAATGAAATCTGAGTTTTATATATATATTTAAAAACAGAGAAAATTCTGCATCGGTTTCATTTACTGTATCTACAAAAAACACATTTTTCTTATTTTTGATGGCATAAATAAGAGCACTTCTTGAAGAAAAGAGAGCTTCGATTTTTCACAGGAGTTGTTTTTGACGCGGAAACTTTCTATTTCCGCTTCCAGAAAGCGATACTCCGTCTGAAGGTAAATCTTTGTTTTTGACCCAAACAGCCGTCTTCATCTATTTTAAACGAAGAAACACACCTTTACTACTTTGAATAGACCGATGGTAGACGGGTTATTTACCATCCGAGAATATTATGACAAATCTGATAGAAAGAGAACTAAATTTAAGTGAGACTTTTTTAAAATGTTGACAATACTTCACGTACTGTAAACAATAACTGTTATTTCTGAACAGTTTTATTGTTAATTATAAATAGGCTTGAACGCTGGTCGTGGTAGAAATGATACTAAATTTTGAACGCTAACATAGATTTGTTTTTGGTAATAGCTTTAAGTGCCATTTTTTAGTGACAAAACTTTCAACAGTAATTTTTTAGTTTTACAGTTTGTCCCATATTAATTTTATAGCTCAAATTTAGTTTTACATGTTGTTAATTCCTAACACTACATTTATAGATACAATTCTAATTTAGAAAGTTTTAAATGCTGCTTTATAATATTGAAAATGTTTTACCTCAAAATAGATAATTTTATAACAGATACGAAATTTACATTGACATTTATATTGACTCTAGGTCCAATGTGTAATATTTAGAAAATATTTTTCTTGTTGTAACAAGTAAAAAAAAAAAAAAAAGAAAAGAAAAAGAAAAGAAAATAGAAATTTACTGTTTAACGACTAAAAATTACCAAGTTATGATTCTTTGAATGTCACAAAATTTCTATATTTTCTGAGACTAAATTCTATTTTTACTTAGCACTAGAAAGACGGGAAATTTTACTCAAGTTTTATTTAAAAAAAAATAATAATAATAATAAAAATACCAGAAATTTTATTTAAAACTGTTTGATTTATTTATTTTACATTTTTACTTCTTTGCATCTTTTAAGCTAATTTTTTAAAGGAATTTCTGGTTGAAATGGAAACTATTTATTTGATAGCGGTGAAAATGACCGCTCATCGTCTTTCTAGTGTTAGAGCTTATTTTCATTTTACCTTAAAGGTTATTTCCATTTTTACTACCAGAATACATAAAAATTTTTACATTCTAAGAACCATGATTCTGAAAGTTTTGCTCGTGCTGAAGAAAATTTTTTCTAAATATATTTGGCAGATCCAAAAATCGTTTTATAAGTCAAATTTCAAATTTCATATTTTTTACAGCAATAATTATTTTAATACAAATAGGTTTCAGTATGATTACATTAATTAAACTAGTCAGATGGGGCAATCAAAAATTTTATTCTATCTCATGCATGTTAATAGCTTCAAAATCTGTTATCGCAATGCCAAAATTAAGTGTTAATCCATGCCCATTGTGAGGATTCTAATGATATGAAATTCCGCACATTAGTTCTTGAAATAGAACTCTTGCGAAAATAGGTAAAAATGGAGAATAAAAGTGCCACCTGTTATGCATTTTACACCAAAACATAATCAGCAATAATATCTATCAAAGTAAACCTGGATCTGAAATTTGGTTGAAGTCATGCATTAATTCTTGAGATAGAGCTATTGCAGGAACCGAGGAAAATTCAGCATAGAAGATCTACCTATTGGTCGAATGATACACAAACATAAAATGAATCACCTCGCATCAAGGGTTAACTAAATTCGAAGTTTGATGCTAATCCGTGCATTAATTCTTGAGATAGAGCTATTACAGAAATCATGAAAAAGGCAGCATAGCAGTGCCATCTTTTGAGAGATTTTCACCAGAATTCAAACGGCATCTATTAGTGTCAAGGACTAACAAAATCTGAAATTTAGTAAAAAGAGCTGTTGAAGAAATCGTCAAAAGGAAGCACAGCAGCGCCACTTGTTGAGTGATTTACACCAAACAGTAAACAACATTTATTCATTTCAAGGACTAACAGAATCTGAAATTTGGTGAAAGTCCTAGCATAGTTCTTGAGATAGAGCTGTTGCGAAAATTGTGAAAAAGAAAGCACAGCAGCGTTCACCTGCTGAGTGATTTACACCAAAATTCAAACAGGCTCCATTCATGTCAAGGAATATTTGAATCTGAAGTTTGGTGAAAATCCAAGTATTAGTTGTTAAGATAGAGCTGTTGCGGGAATCTTCAAAAAGGCAGCATAATAACGCCACCTGTTGAGCGATTTACAACAAAATGTAAACAGCATTGTTTCATATGAAGGGCTAAAAAACCGAAAGTTTGGTAAAATTCCGTGCATTAGTTATTGAGATAGAGTGGTTGCGGAAATCGTGAGTAATTTATCATAGCAGTGCCACTTGTTGAGCGATTTACACCAAAATATAAATAGCACTCATTCATGTCAAAAACTTACAGAATATAAAGTTTGGTTAAAATCCGTTCAGTAGTTCTTAAAATAGAGCTGTTACTGAAATCTTAAAAAAAACAGCATACTAGCGCAACCTGTGAGCGATTTAGACCAAAAACTAATCATCCCCAGTTTATATCAAAGACTATCTGAATATAAAGTTTTATTAAATTCCGTTGCATAAGTTCTTGAGATAGAGTACCCACAAAATTTATGTCACATACAGACACAAGGACAGACGGACTTACAAACAGACATTTTGTAAAAACATGTTTTTGAGATTCTCTGACTCCTAAAACGTGTAAATCCGTCGAAAACCGGAATTCGGAAATTTTCACGAATCCAATACTTTCTTCATGTAATGACAGAAGAAAGTAACAAACAGATTGGAATTAGCTATTGACAACAATAACAAGGTACGCCATATATATTCCGATTATTTAAAAAAAAAAATTACCGTAATTTCGGGTGTATAAGCCGCGGATCAAACAATTCTTTTTGGACCCAGAAATCTTATATAGTGATTGAAGACAAATATTTACGGCGATCTAACTAGTTATATTTGTTTCTTGAAAAATTCTGGGTCGAAAAAGAATTGTTTGATCTGCGGCTTATACACCCGAAATTACGGTATTCTAAATTCAGTCATCCATGTCACACAGCATTTTCAAACACATCACGTGAAATCGATAATACTTACGTCACTTAATTATTATTATATAAATATATGCTCATCTAATGTCAGTGGTTGTATAAAAGAGACTATTTATATCTTTAAGTTAATTATTTTACTTTGATTATATATCTTATTGATACCGACGACGACTGTTTAACCCGTTCTAGCACAATGCACTTTCATTGCAAATGATTACATGAATGAGTGAAACCGGAATTTACGAAAAAATGTTTTTGAAAATAAGAAAATATTTTATTTTGCATACATAATGGACGGGAAAAAACTTGTTACAAACTTCTAGAGTCATTTTAACGTTTGGAAATCAAGTTTTGTGTTCCATGTTACGGAACACTGAGCGCAAAGGGTTAACTTTTTGCTGTATCTATACAGCTTTTTGGGGATTTGAGGCTCTTGTGTGTAGTATTTTCACAGCAATTTTCCAGCAAAAAAATATATATAATTAAAGTTTAAAAAAATGATTAGTGATATTGTGATTTGTATGTATTTAAAAAAATGACGAAGCAATGATATAGATTTATTATATTTATAAAACTTTTTTCTAAATTATGACATTATTTAGAATATACACTGCTTTCCAATTAAATACAAGAGGAACAAAAAATTGGCAATGAAAAGCATTCTTAAGATATTTAATCATTGTATTAATTATTAATATTTATTGTAACAATGCTAATAATTTCGTCATATGCAAATTCGGGGATCAGGTGTATCATTGTTAATATTTTTCTAAAAAGTCTCGGAAGATCTGAAAATGAAATGGACTGAAAGAGTTGATTATGGTGAATATCCACAATTTTTATCATAACTTCAATATATTCTTCCTGCAAAAAATAACTTACCCACATTTTATTACCATATAGTCAAGAAATTTTTACAGATTTATGACCCGAATTTCTTTTAAATTAGAGTATTTTAAAGATCTTTGTCCATAAACTTAGAAAGACATATTTATTAACATCTTCGTGAATAAAGTACTAAATTTAGAAATAAGTTAATATATTTTAATTTTTGTATGTAACGAGCGTAAAATAATTCCTTCAAAATTTAACCTCTCACTGACAAGCCCGTGTTAATATCAACTCATACAAGTGCGAGATCAATTGCACAGGTACAAAGACTGACCCACAGCCCTCCCTCCCTTTTTGCAATTCAACAGATACCTAGCTCACGTTCTAAAAATAGATAGTCACGTGGTCAGCAAGCTCTGAGGCGGGTCACGTGATCAGCAGGCTGAAAAATTGGACGCGGTCTACGCAGGCGTGACGTCATTCTGGACGTTTCAAAGGTCAACTCTGATAAAATCTGGACGTTTCAAAGGTCATCTGGACGTCGGACGTCTTCCAACTAAGGTAATACTATGCTTAGTTGGAAGAGAGGTCCAAGCCCCTATCAGATTTTCTATACGTCCAAGATGGCGGACGTCCAAGATGGCGGCCTTGATAAGGAATGGCCGGGTCTCGGATATTAAATCCAAGATGGCGGACGTCCAAGATGGCGGCCATTTCACTTGGGTCGACCAGGGGGGTCAAAGAACCAAAATGGCGGACGTCCAAAGAACCAAAATGGCGGACGTCCAAAGAAACAAAATGGCGGACGTCCATTATTTAAAATGCATAATTAAAGCCATTTATTGGGTCGACATGGGGTAAACCATAGAAAATGGCGCACGTCCAAGATATGCCGTGGCAAATACTGTTTAAAAAATGCATGTTTAATTAAAAATTTGTCCACAAACAATAAAAAATACGTGAAACATTGCATTTTTAAAGTGCTAAAGCACGCATTTATTAAAATAAAATTCATTTACTTACAAAATATGCAAGAATATTTTATAATTATACAAATTTCAGGCCTTTAAAAGTACAGTCAAGATTACATGTAATATATAAATTAAATGTTGCAGGCAGATCTTTAGCAATCTTGGATATCTCTACTTTTTGATCTTCAGTAAAAATATCTCTAATGGAACCATACCAATTTTGCGGTGCTCTAACTATATTTACTCCAGAGCAACGTCGTAAATAGACACTTAGAGGCACATCCGCAGGAAATTGGAGAACATGTTCACAATCTAGATAGCGAGATGCTGGAGCAGGCACAGTATAACGGTACACTGCAGGTTTCTTGCCTGAAATTAAAATGGTTTTTGAATGTGGATCACTCGATATTCGATCCCAACTTTTTGCACCAGAAACAAAAGTATAATCATTATCTAGATCCCAATTCAAAAAAAAAGGTGTTCCTTTTAATCCCTCAACAATACATCCTGATGGATAATGAAGTGCTAGTGTACGTATCATGTATTTGCCAGTTTGCGTCCAATTGAGGCATTCGATGTACACAGAATACGAGAAGGAATTGAATTTCACGTATCTGTAGCGCTGCAGGTTATTCCGGAAAAACGCATTCTTGCAAGCACTAGGAATAACTGCACTGCTAAACTTTAGTACGTTCTCGGAACCAAAAGTCTGTTCCTCTTTGAAGCTGTATTTAAGCTTGAAAATGTCGCAATCCTTCACACTTATACGGATGCAATTCAGACGACGAACCAATGGGTTATTTAAACCACTGCTCACTGTACCAGAACGAGGTGAAGAAAATGTGAGGGGGGTATCTTTTCTCTCTTCCTGACGCAGAGAGATAAATTTCTGATTTTTCATGCTGTAGGTACTATGTTTCTTATTAAACTGTTGTAATAACTTCATTTTATGCTAAGAAAAGAATAGTGTGATTAAAAATTTGAGTATATAACCAGTGCAATATTAAACATCGAGTTAGATTCATATGTGCAGATAGGATAAGCGAGTGTTTAATTTTTTTTTTTTTTTTTAGTATTTTTGCAAAACTGTGAAATCGCTTCAAAACTAAATTAGATTTTTGAACATAATTTCATTTGAATTTTCGGAACATACATTCATTTAGTGACCTTGAAATCTTTTCCAGGGAAGGCTGAAAATGGGATTTATTTTTTATCTTAATTTAGGGGGGGGGGGCTGAGCCGCCCATAGCACCCCTTAGCTACGGTCCAGTAGCTACATCAGTAAATTCTTTCAAATGTTATTGCTTTATGTATTTTATGTATTGTATTCATTGACTATATCTACCCCTCAAATGTAAAATTTACTCCTAACATCGGCATTTCGCTGGTTTAATTTTTCTAAACGAAAGTATGTAAACCATAAATCTGTCGGCGTAGATTAATTTGAAAAACTTTCGAGACGTAAAAGTCCTCCATTTTTTTTAACAAAACAAAATAAAAAGTAAAAAATAAAAACTGCCTTTTTTTTCATAATTTAAGTTTACCTTAGTTATTCTTTTATGTCACGCTTTTCTTCGAATATGTCACGATTATCTTCACGATTTTAATTTTGCATTTGTTCCCCCTCTATAATTTCAATACATGCATAATAATAAAAAAAATATTTGTATTCCAATTAGTTCATAACACAAAGCATGTCTTTAAGAATTTATTTTTGGTTGGTGATGAAAAGATTAATAAGAAAAATTTTGATTATTAGTTAAAACAGTATTTTTTTTGTGCAATATTATTTGAGCTTCGCTTATGTAAAATACTCGTTTTAAAGTTTAATTTCAATACAGAGCTCCAAGCATTATGACTGCAATTAACTGAATGGTTGAAAAACTTTTGTTAAGCACGATTTTAACCACAAACAAAAAAAATGTTGGATTTATTTTGAAAAAAGACAGTAAAAATTCCATTAACAAGAGACAGTAAAAAAACGACATTTTTTAGTGCTTTTTAGTACTTTGGTGCTTTTTTGCTAATTTTTGACGCCATTTTTTGTGCGCATGCGAACAACAAGACTTTATTGGCGTATTAGCGCAACTTCTATTTCAGTAGCGTTAATACGCAAGCACCAAATATAGGGGAAGATGGGGATACTTGAGCCATTTTTTAAATTTTAATTTTTTAAAATTTTTTAGAATTTCTTAGAACAAAATAAAATATTGAAAATGAAAATTTGATATTTTTTCTTCAATTGAAAACCACTTTCAATTAATTTTGAACTATTTTTCTATGTCTAATAAATTTTTACTTTTTCTTTTACATTGTGGCTCAAGTATCCCCATGGAGGGGATACTTGAGCCAGATGTCACATTCGCACCAGTATTTTGAAAGAAAAAAACCGATTTACAATATACGCGAAAAAATGCATTAAACCTTTTTCAAATAAATTTGGTCGAATTTTCTGGTGTCGTTGTGACATTTCAGAATTAAAATTTTGTGGTAGAAAATTCTACCAGCAGAGCTCAAAGGGTTAATCACCATACTTTAAAAATGGTACCAAGGTATATGATTTCTTTTTTACATGTTCAGAACTATAAATATGTTACCATGTTGCCAGTTTTAGAAAGAAAAATTGAACAACTGTAGAGATAAAGGGGTGGCTCAAGTATCCCCTAAGCTCAAGTATCCCCACTCTCCCCTATATTTTTTAACTTAATGAAACACTTTTCGAAACTTATACAGAAATAATTGTATTCGTATGTAGCTTGAAAGAGAATTTCATAATGTGACTTAGAAAGATATTCCGCGAACATTCTCCTTCTAGGCAAATGTTTTGTTTTTGTATCTTTAAGTTAAAATGAATTTTGGACGAGCTGCACAGTGGGGCAAAAACCCAAAAAGCTGGCCAAAAGTCGAAAAATGAAGTTACGATTTAGGGAATTTCGATTGTATAGTTGGCTAGAATAATATTTGGAGAGTCAGAATCTGTATTTAAAAGAAGATTTTTGCTTTGCCCTTAGAAGCAGCATCATTTCAAAAATGATGCTTGAAGGAGTATTATTTAGAGCGAACAAAAACAGCAAAACAACAGTTCCTCTAAACGCGGGCTATATTTTATAATATTATCCGATTTTAATGATTTGAAATGGATTCGCACTATGATAGTATGTACTTTATTTGCATGTATTACAAAATTTATATTAAGCACGTAAAAATTAACAAATTCATTGTCATTTTTGATAAAAAATTTCAGAAAAAAAATTATTATTATTATTTTTTTTTTGCTTTTAAACATCAAAAAGTTTAAATGTTCCACAGTGTTCCGCAACGAAATTTAATGGAAATAATAACTTGGGCTATTGTCTAGTGATTCATAAAAAACCAGCTGCCAAAAACTGCCTTTCTGCATTTCGCGCATATTTTAGTAACCGCAAGTAAAAATGCCACTTTCTCGGCCGCCTCAAAAATTTTGAAATTGACTACTTTTCACATAATTTAGCTGATAAATATTTTTCAAATTTTTGAATTATTCAATTTTATAATAGTTTATTTCCTATTATATTGTAAATAAGTACTATAATCATAAGATTACATTAATTTGATAAGTAAGCTTAGTAATGAAAAAATGAAAATAATTCTCTATTACTGATCCAGTAGAATAACATTTTCTTATCTTTATAGGTAGTAATTTTGTTTGTTCTATTATAATTAGAAGAATTATTTTGTCAATGACTATATTTGCTAGATCAAACTACTCTACGTATTTCATTAATGCGAGTAAAAATCATTATGAATATCACTTTTGCTTATATTAGTAATTTGGATTTGACTTGCAAATGAGAATGTGATGGCACATCTATTCTGAGTACATTTAAACAAATATTTAACTTTGAAGATGGCATTATGTTTAATATATTTTTCTTTTCTTCCGTGCTACTAGAATACATAAATATTGCGAATAACTCATGAATCGTCAATTTGAAAGTACCGAGATCTTCATTTCACTGATTTTATCGGGCCAATCAAGATCCATTTTACTTTTTCAAGAAATACGGAAGCAACTGTCAATGAATGGGATTGCATTAAATACTAGCAGAATAAACTTATTTCGTTTAATACAATCATTGATACAGAATGACAGACAGCATCAAAACAGCATCTTACCGATCTGACATTTTTTAATAAAAGTGGATTGAGATAATTTAGAATTCAGAATATCTAAGTTACATGCAAAGATGTTAGAGAGGCCTTACACCTGGCAGACAACTGGATAGAAAAAATGAAAAGCTCGTGCTCTGCATGAAAAGAAGAACACTGAAATTGCAAAATAAAATATGCAAAAAATCAAGACATCGTTTACAAAAAATCGTTTACAATCAAGATTTCTCATCGAGAAACTAAATCCCAGATTTGGAAGCACAAATGATGGAAATACAATTCAACGATTCTTTGGAAATGCAACTATTTGTGTTTCTAAACGAGCATATACGAAGATTTGATTAAACGTTTCTATGCCATAAGTAATTTCTAGTAGCCATGTTATTTATTTGATAAACTTCGAAAATTTTCCCTTACAAATAGCTCGTAGATTTGAGCAGCACCCGTGGTTCTATATGCTTACTTCAGTACACAAACTACTTATTAATGACAAAGAAATAACATTATCTTCATTACTGCCAATTTGTCAAATGCCATAAGATACACAAGAATCATACAACAAACTGATCAAAAGGCATCGAGAAGATTTATCGCAAAGATGCAGTAGCGAGAAAAAAAAAGATATTTTTAAGTATTTTAATGTCATCAGATTCTTTCCTTTCCAGTTTAGGTAAATTATCGTAGAAGAAATTAAAATCATTGATCCTAAGAGTCACAGGATCTTCCAATACCGCCAACAAGTTCTGCTAACTATTTCGACACCTTGACCTCTAAATTATCTTTTTATTATACTACAGTTGATTCTAAAGGTTAATTTCTGGAACATATTTTCGTTTTTATTTTAATAATATAAAAATTAAATAGTCTAATGCTTTACTTTCCATTAACGTTTTTAAATTTCGTTTAAATATGTCTTGGTTTTTTGAAAATTCCCTTTAAAGTTTACCTCGAAATTTTAAATTTTATTTAAATTTTATTGTTTTTACTCTTAATCTGTAATTTTATTTATTTATTTATTTTTAAAATTTAACTTTTGAATCTTAATTAGCATCCTGAAAAGTTTACGAAATTGCATATAAATTGAATAACTTTCGACACATTTTAATTTTTATTCCGCCATTCTTTTTCAATTTTAATTTTGTATTATTACTTAGCATCCTCAAAAACACCTGTATACGAATTTTCGTACAATTTGAATAACATTTTCATATTTTGGCCAGCTTTTCGGGAATTTGCCCCACTGTGAGCTGGGTCAGTTCTAATTTCTTTAATTTTAGGACAGTTTTACCTATGACCAGAAGAAATGATCTGAAAATTTTCCTATATGGTCATTTTTTGTTGCTTTATTTACAAAATATGTTAATATTTTTACAATTTTAACTTAATATGTAATTAGAAATGAATTATATTAAGTAACTAAATTACTTTACAGGAATTTTTGTAGAAATAAATAAATTCATAAAAAAAGTCTAATATTATTTTGAACACTAGAACCGCGGAATTTTGACCCGTCAAAAGTGAATAGATGTCGATTCGAAGCAGAAAATTTTATATAAAATAAGTTATATACATGATGAAGAAAAATATCTTAAACAAATGAGTGATTTATTTTAAAATGGAAATTCCGATGTGAAATATTTTTAAGAATCTCGAGGAAAAATTTCCGCGGTTCTATTGTTAAATCACATTATATTATTGTAAAAGTTCAATTTCTCTCTTAATAATCTCTTAAATTAAATTTTGTGTAAATCACAGTGCAAATGCTAAAATATCTTTATTTTTTTAATTAATTTTTAATGCCTTCTTTTTGCAAACAAATCCATAAAATAATTATTTTGTTAACAATCATTTTATATGAATTTGAAATATTCCGTTCAACAAAAAGATTATTTATTTACATATTTATTCATTTATTTGAAAATAATTTTGATTGAAATGAAATATTTCAACAGAGAAAGGGGAAAAATACAGATTTGTATTTTGTTTTAAAAAAATATATATAGAACTCAATATATATATGCATCGAATTTGAGTACATCGAAATTAGTCAGATTTACGTATACTTAAAATTTGCAAAAAACATTCCGACAAACATATCACCGTTCGATTTATAAGCAATATTTAAAAATAAAATAATTTATAGTCCGTAGCAAATAAAAAAGCATAAATTGTAACTATCGATTGACAACACAACGTAATCATAATTTCAGCTCCATGTCAAAATTTGCATGAAAAATAGAATAAGCGTTCGGTAACCAATTTATGTTACCAATCTGAAAAAAAGAAAAAAAAAAAACCTGCCAAAGTATTCTCCTTTGAGTATCTAGTCAAAGGCGCAAAGTAAAAAATGACACTGATTCAACAGCTAAAGATAGGAACCATATTTGTGTTGGCAATGGCCCAAGTGTCTGAATTGAGGGAGGTATTAAAACTAGGCTCTCCCTGTTTTAGAATGTTTATCTGTTCTTTTACATTATAAATCATTTGCATCATTTCTTCATCTGACTACTCCAGCCTTTTATCTTTAAATTTCGAAATCGGAAAAAAAAAGTGTATCATTTACTTTTTTTTTTCTTTTAAGGATTTCGCTATACATTAAGAGAAACTAAACAATGTGAAAAAGATAAGATAATTTGGAATATTCAAATAGAGGCTTTTCAATTCATGCAGTAATATTAAAACATTTACAAGTTTTTTTTTTTTTTTTTTATTGAGAGGCTACTTCACTCACGTGAAAACACCCGTTCCATAATGTTAATTCAACGGAAGAATTTTTTTGAGCTATCTCGTTTGCATTTCAATATTTTTAAATTATTATTATTATTATTATTATTATTATTATTTTCTTACAGTGGCTAGCTGAGCTTGATTTTTTAGAAAAATCGAAAAAGTTGTTTTGAAAAATGTTTTGTCAGGAAATTAACCCATTAATATCTGAAATATTTTCTTCGTTAAAATTTAAATTTTGCATTTTCCCACCACTTTTAAAACAAGAATAAATTTTTATCTTAATTTATCCAGTAATTTGTCTCGAGAATGAAAGTATTTATTTATCCTCCTTTTTACTGGTGTGAAACGCGCTTATTTGAATTTTTTTAAACTGTCCCAAAAATGGGACGCTAGGCACTAATGGGTTAACACTAGAACCGCGGTGACGGGTCATTTTGACCCGTATTATATGAATAGGTATGGATTGATACCAGAAATTTCCTCACAATAAGTTACATATCTCCTGAATTAAAATAGTCCAAAATAAATTAGTTAAATAATTTTATGAATAAAAATTTTGGTGCAAATTATTTTTTTGAAATTTCAGTAAAATTTTCCGCGGTTCTAGTGTTAATGTGTATGGCTAGTATTATAACGCACTTTGTAGTTCTCGCATTAGAAATGAAATATTACTAACTTCGATAAAAGATATTTTTAAATATTCATGAGAAAATTTGTTTCTCTATACCAAGCAAAAAAATTATTTATATCTCTGTACTTTAATATCATAAACATGTTGCCATGACTTTAAAACCAATAACAAATACGTGACAGTTTTGAATCGTTTTATTTACGGGCGAATATTCTTATGTTCTACTCGCACCACTTTTTTTAAAGAAACACATTTCTTAGTATATTGCATTTGCAAATCTTCTCAAAGTATATTATGAATAGCATTAAAAAACATTCACCTGTAATTGAATCAACGCGAAAAGGAAATTGAAACGATGTGGGAAGACATTTTAAAAAACTTTTTATTTACTTAGTTAAACATGTGAAATTTTTGTCGGATGGTTAACTATATTATTTATAAAAAAAAAACACATGGTAAAACTTCTCATTGATATCTTTAAAAAAAATTAAGTTTGTTAAATAGAGGTGTATTTTAAAATCGTTATAACTCGAAATATTATTTATAAAACTTTTTTTTTTCATTAAAAAAAACAGAAATATAAAGATTTATTTTTGATTCAGCATTTTTAAAAATATATAATAATCTCTATAAATGTACGATAAATACTATGAATTCTGTAATTTACATAAAAATATGTTGTTGTACATATCAATTTGAATATATCTGAAGTAGCTTACAACCTTTGAATAGTTTAAATTTCCTGGCTATCTGAGTATTTTCTCGATAATGAAGACAGAATTATAGATAGTTTGAAATCACACAAACTGAAATTTTTCATAACTGTCTTTTTTCTGAGAAATGGTAAAGAAATTTTTCTTTCAATTAAACAAAAGAAATATTACCGCTCAATTTCATACTCTATTTATGTGTTTTCAATTCAAATAAATTTTATATTGTTTTGCATATTTTTATACAATAGCTACTTTTATTTGCAGGTAAGCCATTTTTGTCCTTTTGATTAATCTGCATTGAAGTTGAGAAATGCTTCAAAACAAAAGGTACACTTACTTTTTAAAATTATTCTTATAATGATATGTCATGTATGGAAACAAAATTTATTCATGCACATGACCTGCTTAAATTCGAAATGGTATCAGATAATTTTACCTTTTTTTCTTTATTTACTTCCATATCAATATGGGTGTATAGATGCCAACACCTCTTAATTTATTCCGGAGTCTGATCCAAGATGAGCATGTTTTCAACCGGAAATTTCATTTCACCAAAAATATAAACAAGTAGGAAAGTGCACGTGAACGTAGCAAATGAGGTGCGTTCGTACGATAACGAAGTTTTAAAAATATTCAGATCTTGCTGATACAGTAGAGCGTACTCCGGATACAGTATAGTAGTCGAAATCTTTACGTTTCTGTAAATATGCAGGAAGTAATTTTTATTACACCTCAGCAACGTATATCTTATTCATAAAATGTGAAATAGTTGAATATAATTAAAACACGTACCAAACCATGTTTCCCTGTATAGCATTATATAGTGGAATACTTTTGTGTGGCCCTGTAATTTTATAATAAAAATTCTTTGCATCACAGATTGTACAGAATGCATATTTTAGTATATATTTCATAGATTCAGGCCAATTCTATTATGTTCGAATGAGTGTAACATCATTAAAATGCATTTGAAACTTTTTCCCCATTGACCGTAATGTAACGGAATCCTTTTGATTGTCCCTAAAATTTATCTATGCATCCGATTTTCATAACATGTGAAATGACTCGACAAAATTACGCAATAATTATATGTTTTAAATTTCAAACGATTAAAATGCATTTAAAACTTTTTTCCCTATTGACCGTAATGTAACGGAATGCTTTTGAATGTCCCTGTAATTGATCTATCCATCTGATTTTCATAAAATTTGAAATGACTCGACAAAATTATTTTATAATTATGTATTTTAAATTTCAAACGATTCGGTTGGGTAGTTTTTGCGTTGTTATATGCGGACAGACGGACAGACGGACGGACTGAGCGACAACAATAGGTGCTACGTATTTACATAATTACGAACGCACCTAAAAAGAAACCAACACATTACACTGTAGAAACAAGTCACATTTTTCTATATATTTTTTCCGGTTTGAGCATGCAAATTTTTGATCAGATTCCGGAATAATTAAGCGATATTGGCATCTATGTGAGTGTCACGAAATACCACAAAATACAGTCAAATATTTTCTAGTTTTCGAAGCTGACTATAATCAATCTTTAATATTATGGGTACTAATAAATTCCCACATTTAAAGATCAATTTTATGGTTTGAATGTGAAATGCATTTTCACCACTTTAGATTTAAAAGTTCAGGAAAATATTTCCTATGTGAAAACTGCTGTGATAATCTCAAACATTATTAATTACATTAGGTATTATAGGAAATCTGATATAAGCTAGATATTCTAAAATTTTAGTGACAAAGCTTGCGTCATGAGCTATGAATACCTCAATGACAGCAATATTATTTAATATATGAACGTTAAAAGAATTTATAAATCCCGTTGGAGAAAAATGAGTCAGGTATATATATATATATATATTTGTTTCCATCCATACTTTTTGTCATATTGTTTTCTGTTCATATATCGTCGGCACAATGTCAAACTATTCAACATGGAAGCAGTGATGCCAGTGGGCTGCTATTTTAAAATTCAGATTTATTTGACTGGCTCCCCTTTTTGAAATAGTGAAATTTGCTTTATTTAACCCTATTTATTGACACAATAATTAAGGTGAAAATAAGTGGATTTTTATCATTATACAAAAATTGTGTCAATCAAGAAATCTAAATTTTAAAAAAGGTAGCTCATTGAGATAGCATTGTTTTCATTTTGGATAGTTTCACATGGTACTTACGATATTATAAACTCTGAGTTTTATCACGTTAATTACAAATATAGTTAAGTGGAAAGCAGTAATTATATAGATGTTACATTACAATTAAAAATGTAAAACTTTTATTTATTTTTAATTTTTTTTGTTAGGGGGGCGGGGGGAGTTAACAGATTTTTTGTTAGGTTACTAGCGTAATGGTGAGGTTGTCATAAAATATAATCATGATTTGTTTCTAAAGTTTTGTGTATGCTTTTTTCTAATCATCTGGGTTAAGTGAATATATTTCGACTATATTTTCTGAAAAGAGAATTAAATAAAGATAATGACTGTTTTTAAAAAAATGCATTGCGATTTCTTAAATTTTAGGGTGTATTTGGAAAGATAAATTATAGCTTTGTACCAGCATATATATGAAATATGCAGAAATATGTATTCCTGCATCTTTGTCGAAAAACAAAATTTTTCGGGACTATTTTTAAGAGGGACAGTTTATAACATATCCCTTTTTAAGTCATTTTAATTCAGTATTTTTAGTTACTATTTGTTCTATGATATGCATTTAAATTTATATAAATGTCACAGTCAGACACTTTTATAATATGATTGGATCTAGTATTTTAGAATGTTCCGATAAGCATTATTGCCTTCATTTATCATTTATTCCGACATTTTGTCAATTTGGGCAATGCATCAAGATGCTAAATTTTGACAGTTTTAACAGAACCCTTTTATTAAAAGGGTCCGGGACACAAAACCTTTCAAATTAAAAAAAAATCTATTGCATTAAACTTTTTTTCTGCTTAAAATGACATTTATAATATGTTTCGATCTTAATTAGAACAGCAAATATTAAATTTTTCGGCTTGGCAAGTTTTCAAAAGATAGCTTTCAAGCAATGGTTGTCATAGAAACGCCTTTTTCTTCACAATGTTTTTTTCACCATTTCTTGTATTAAAATTGTCATAAGTCAAGAACTGCTAGAGATAAATTGCTCAAACTTGGAACATTTCTTTTCGAATTGTTTCGTTATATATTTTATCCAGCAAATTAGAAAATACTTACCGTAATTTCGGGTGTATAAGCCGCGGATCAAACAATTCTTTTTGGACCCAGAAATCTTATTTAGCGATTGAAGACAAATATTTACGTCGATCTAAATAGTTACATTTGTTTCTTAAGAAATTCTGGGTCGAAAAAGAATTGTTTGATCCGCGGCTTATACATCCGAAATTACGGTACTTTCGAAAATATCTTTTTTTTTTTAAAGTTACATATTTTTTTAGTTATTTTTAATTTATTAAAAATTAATATTTTAAAAAATGCTGAATCAAAACCATAACTTATATATTTCTGTTAATTTAAAAGGAAAAAATGAAATTTTACAAATAATGCCATAGACTTCTAAAAATTTGAAATTACCCCCACTTTTTTAATAATTCATTTTTTTTTTTTTTTTTTTTTTTTTTTAATGTACATGAGAAGTTTTATCATGCAGTTTTGATTGCATATAATATGATGAATCACCACGAAAAAAGAAAAAAAAACCTCAATAAATAAAATATTGTTTTAAAATGCTTCCTATACCCTCTTGGATGACATTATAATGTATTTCGATTATTCATATTGCTTAAGGATCCTAAATACAAAAATGATTCAAGTGAATTAATATGGGAAATCTCTAAAGTTCGTTTTATTATTATTATTATTCAAACAATTTTTCTTCTGCTGTTCTGTATAATACATTTCTATTTCTTCCTCGTCTTCCTTTTTTCCCCTCTTGCGGAACTGTTTTGGCTTTTTCCTGCATTCTTCACTTTCTTCAATTTGTACAGAGATTTATCCATCCACTCTCTCTATCCTTTGTCTCCATTCCTCTTTTGAAAAGAAAATTTACTTTTTGAAATAGTTTGAAAAAGGAATTATATTTTCAAATTCAAATCTTTCCCTTAAGCTTCATTCTATGGGAACTGTAATAGTAGGCTAGACATTGAAGGAACTTGAAGAATACTACTGGTCAATATTATATTAAATTTTAGAAATCAATACTTATATTCTCATTCATTTATAAGCCATTTTAGGGGAGAGCCAATTTAAGTTGTTGGTTATAAAAATGGAAGGATTCAGTTCTAATTATGTGAAGTAACTTTTTGTTAATTCTTTTTTATTGTGTGTGAGAAATACATTTTTTTTTCTTTTTATTGTTAATTACAAATAATTTAAAGCTAGGTGTCATTCAATTTTAAGTCTAAACATTCTGATATATTTATTAAAACAACGATTAAAAATTAGTTATTGCAAAATACAGAAAAATTAAGCATGTTATTAAAAAACTCAAATTTTGGAGTTTAATCAAATTGCCAACATTTTTTATCACAGCGTTAGCATATATTTGCAGAATACGGAAAATCATTAATACTTAAAAAGCACGTTACTTGAAACAATTTTATTTATTTCTGTTATCTCACAAGTTAATATAATTTGTTGGTAAAATTTTGAATATATTCTGAATAGTTATTTTTTATGCCAAAGCTTTATTTATTTATTTATTTATTTATTTATTGAGAAGTTTTGCATTGCTAGTATTATTATGTATTTCATAAATTTAGTAAAATTAAAGAAATTGGAAGTATCGAAAAATAAGATCCACGGGTAAGAACGCCCCGTTAACGTTCGATCAATTTTTGCGGCTTAGTTTTAACCTTCTTTTTTTTTTTCCTTTTTTTCCTTTTTTTTTTCTTTTAGTATTTGATACAGCAGTTTATTGAATATGTATACAAGACAAATATTTTAGCAGATCTGTATTCAAAATATATAATAGCATGATTTCTTGACCAATGCTATTTAGCGTTATTACTCACCCATGTGGGTAATAACGCCATGCAAAACAAAACTATAAAATAAGATGGAAGAATGACATTTAAATTGTCCAAGTCTAACGATACAAATTCGACAGCCGTAAAAATTAATAATTTTTTCTTCCTTGCCATTAATTGTGATATCAGGATGTAGTAATAATCATTTAATATTTGGTAACAAGACCACTCTTGGTAACAAGAATATAGGTAATTTTCTTTCAAAACACAGTATCCGAAATGCATAACTTTGATGTGTACCTCAGTTATAAAATGTTTTTAGCTAAGTTCAAAATCGGCTTTGAGTGGGAATTTCATGAAATTAGTCAATTATGGGCAATTTCAACATGTTTATGTATGTGTATGTGACTATATGCAAAAGTAGTAATGTATTTGAGTAAAATCTGTGAATGTAAAAATATGCCAATTATAGTTGACGTTACGTGCTCAGTTTCATTGGTAAGCGTTTAATTTTCATACGTTAAGTTTCAGCTTTATGTACTAGCACTTTAGAGTGCATCTGATTGCATCTGTGTTTTGCTGCACAAATAAACGTTTCACTTCTAAGCATGGCTGAGATAGAATTGATTAATTTCGGAAGAGATAACTGTCTGAAATACACATATAAGTTTTGATTTTAAAAATAACATTATTGAAATTCAATTTTCTCCCTTTTAAAATATTAAAATAATAAGTATTATCAAATGATTATAAAAGAGAAATTATTTCAGAAAATGCGTCAGATTCTTAAATGACAACTTTTGGAAAGATTTATATAGTGATATTTCTCTTTTGATGTAACTTCTGTGAAACGCGTTTTATATGATTTATAAATATTTATAACAACAAATAACAATCTTTTAAAAATATTTTCATAGAATAAAGTAAAAATACACGCACTCTTAAAAAGAGAGGATTCGAAGTTTTCTTCCATAGTTCTAAAAATCCAAAAAAATGAAACTTCCTTTAGCAAAATCGGGTTATTTAACAGGAAAGTGTTCACATATCTTAAAAAATCAGTTCTTACCATACAGATGAATATTTTAAACCTTGAACTTTCAAATTTGGGGAGAATGTATTTTTTATATGCCCTACTTTTTCCCCCCGATATAAAGAAGTATAGAAATCAAAAGTCAAGGAGAGATTCTTTAATGATTTTAAGCCGAATCAGTATGGTCTCTCCTTCGGAAGGGTTAGGATGGTTAAAAAAATACTTTTTAAAAATAAGATGAATACGATAAGGATAATAATAAAAAGAAATGGGAAAACATAACAGGGAATTTTATTTTCATTGTGTCCTGTTAAATAATAATAATGATTTCTTGTTTACATTGCCCATGGAAAATACCCGCAGAAAATAAGTTTTTCGTAGTCAATTGCTGCAACTTTCTTGTGCTAAACAATATATTTGATTTGGACTTAAATAAATAAAGTCCAGCATATTTGAAAATGTTCTTGAAAATTGTCCGTTGGTCTGCTATTATATCCATTTAATAATACATTTTTGCTGACATGCATATCTCCTTCGCTTTACGTGTAAGCATGTGATACTGTTTTATTCCCCTTTTTATTCTAAGGATCAATTGCAAATTTAATCTTAAACTCCAGGATTCTTATCCATTTTTCATACCCACCAGATATTTATAAATGCAAATATTTTTTATTTAAAAGGGTTACTAAAAGATTTTTGATGCATATCGAACAGTGGTAACAAATCAATATTAATTTCCCAACGAGGTTCCGTTTGTTCATTTGTCATCGTATCATACAATTTTTACTTTTCAGTACTACTATTTCTGTATAGTAATTTTTGTTTTGCATAATTGCAAAATCTATGTCAGTAATAAGATAAATCTGTGTAAATTCTTTCGAAATCTTTTCGAAAATGATTCAAATTTATGAACACATAATAAACCTTCTATATAGGAACCTTTCAAGCCGAAGTTTATAAAGAAAATTTTTATCCCCTTTATATTTTTCGACTTTTTTCTGGTAGCTCTTTAATGGTAGCAGATAGACAAAAATTCATTGATATAAATGTTACTTATTCGTATTAGTTCAATCTAATGTTAATAAAATGTGTATTATTGATAATATATGTAAAGAATAAAAAAGAAATTAAAATATCGTAATTTTTAGCATTTAACCCGCGGATCAAGGAAAAGAATTTTTTACCTCTATTTTCTAAAGCTACTTTTCGTTTTCTTTCTAAAGTTTATAATAATAATTAATTTTTGGTGTGACGGATAACAGAAAATTTAAAAGTCGTGTAAAACTGCATAAATACAATATACTAATCTAAATAAATAAGGCAAAAACATCGCTTATACTGATTTTATAAAAACATAGATTTATCACTGCCAAGTTGACATTATTCTGGATGCAATCATGCTTAAAATATAAATCTAGTGTTTGAAGTAACATTACAGTTTCAGTTAGTTGAACTATTTTACATTGAGATAGATAGTCCCGGAATTTCTTTCTATCAATATTTCTGCTACATTTATTGCAGGAATTTAAACTATTTCAATGATGACATTTTACTATCGTTTAATTATTTATCTGGCCATTATAACGTTGAAAAACTCGGTGAAAGTTTACTCCTCATGTTTTAGGACAATAATACTCTAAAATTAAATTACGATTTGTTTTGCAGGAAACATCTATTAGATTGTAATTAGTGAAACGTGTACCATTCAGTTTCATATCTATATTTAGGTGAACTATTTCATTATATATATTACGATGGAGGAAAAGCAGTGTAACTAATAGTTTTCAACACTGGTCATTTCACATGTTACATGGATATTAAAGCTAGATTAAATTTTACTGAACAAAGCGAAATCTATGTCACTTTTGGTGTAAGCACTTCAGTTTATTTATATAAAATTAACAGAAAGGGAAATGAGAAACGTGAATATATAGAAAATGACGATTCCTTTCATCATATCCTTTGTGGATGACAAATTATGCAGCGCGAATTTCTATGTAATACATCAAAAGAACCAATAAAAGTGTCTGGAAATTTTATTGGAATTTTTAAATTTTAAGTGAAATTATATGAAGGATTTTACAATAAAGCACTTCGTTGAATAATTTAATTTCGTTTATGAATAACATTGATATTTTTTCGTTACATATTTTGTTTAATATAATAATTCTATAATGTAAGTTTTCCTTTGGGTATTTCATTCGCTGTTATATCTTAAGGATTTTTCGTGCTTTCTAGGTAATCATATTAATGATTTTTACTAATGTTAAAGTTATTAAATTTTTTATTTTTGACAATCATTAATCCTTTCGACTTTGGCATCTGCTGCACAAATTTTATTCGGTCGGCACCACGTTTTCAAAATAAGCTATTTTTAGTTATACAATATCAAAAATGCTCTAATTAAGGCATATTTTATTTTTCCTTTGTTACACTTATCTAAAACACAATTTGAAAAGAAAGATCATGTCCAGTCAGACTGGACATTCGAACGCAAAGAATTAATGCACCGTAATTTCTTGTTTATAATCCACGCATCAAAATATACAGTTTTGGATCCAAAAATCTTATTTAGTGATTAAAGACAAATATTTACTGCGACCTAATGAATTACATTACAAAAAAAGGTCGACAAGTGATTGTTTGATCCGCGAACTATACGCCAAGAACTACAGTACATTAAAAGAAAAGAAAAGAATATTCTCTAAAATCTGCATACATTTTTTAAAATGTCCTTTCAAAAATTAAAGGAATTATTTAATCATCAGTAAATGTTTTCAAGTATTGCTATATTTCAAGTACTGATATATTTAAAGTAACGCTATATTTAAAGTATTGCTATATTTAGAAGTAATGCTATATTTCAAGTATTGCTGTATTTCATCTCAATAACATGCCTAAATTTGTTTAGAAGGCATTTTTGCAAAAATATAAGTCTTGAAAATACGAAACATGGTCAAAAAATAGACAAGAAGTTGATCAAATATTAGTTCCTAATCAAAATTACATTAGGCAAATCCAACCAGTGGACCGAACATTCACAAGTATTTTTCATAAAAATAATGTACCTAATTTGATGCCAAAAGCTTTTGACTAAAAAAATGCAAAGATTTTTGTTTTGGAAAACAGATGACTTTTAGGCAAAATGTTTATACTCTGATTTACATGATGACCTCCCTGGTTTGTATTTACTTAGATCGTTTTATTTAACTGCAACAGATGGCGCTTTACGGTTTTTTACTAGAATATTAATGTTTATTATGGTGTTAACGACCTCATTTATCGTTTCTTTACATGCACAGAAGTTAATTTAATGATTATTTAATTAACAGTTGTAAAAGGAACAATCCCAAAAATATAAATTTCGAAAATCGAAATTTTTGTGCAAATATGTCAAAGTTATGAGTAATATGTTATGTATATCTTTTTTTAATATTTATCTTATTAGGTGCCTAAGTAGATGTATATGTATCCGCGTATTAATAGCTTCCAAAATATGCTTCTATTTTGACCTGCCAAAATATGATAAAATCACATATAAAATTCAATTATAAAACTGGTAAAATAATACTATTCAAATATATAATAATGATCAACCAAAATGACAAGTTAATTAATTAAATTTAAGATAGTGCAAATAATTAAATTATTGGATATTGGGTACAAAAATACCTATTACTGTCACGCATTCATTGAATACGAAATGCAGGTACAATATTTATTAATAATTAAAATTCCACAAAGCTATAAAACAATAAATTAGAGAGAATAAAACTGACAAAATAAGCTGTGATTATGATATAAAATTTTCTGAGTGATATCACCAGCAAAAATGTTTGCATAGTTGTATATGTGTCATGTTAATTTGTACACTAAGGTTTTCATATGCATTTTTGAGTCATTAGTGCGAAAATTTAAATACAATAAATTAAAATAAAGGAGAAAGAAGAAATCCATTTTGATGCATGATGAGTTAATTTTCACTGTATAAAGAATAATCGTAGATATTGTTAACAAATAGTTACTTAATAACGTCCAGTTACTTAATTATATAGTAATTTTTGGGGAGGAAAAATCAGGCGTGATTTATTAGTTCGATTCACGATTCTTTTTCGTACACAATATAATTGGTAATAAGAGATCCTTTGTTTTATTACATATCAGTATAACGAGAAAAAGTCCAAGCATTATACACTGCTCAAAACAATTAAAGGATATTGCAGTTTTAGGTGGATTTTGTATTTGGGAAACTTTTTAGCTGATTGATACATGGTCGACAGACATAGTAGGTTATATGAGAATAAATTACACATGTTTGGCAGAAAAAAATGCATTTTATTGCGCATTTGTGTACAAAAGGAAAAAAAAACACAATTTGTGCATAGGAGAAAAAAAGAATAAGAAAAGGTGTTTTCTTCAAAGAAAATCATTTTCAGTAGGGGGTATGGTTTCCACGGGCGGCTAGCAACGTTGAACACCTTTGAGGCATGGACTCAATGAGGCTATTAATGACGAGTTGGGGTATTCTGCCCCACTCTTCCAGAAGAGCTCTTTCCAGTTCTTGGAGAGTTTGTGGAGGTTGTAGGCGGCCAGAAACTCGTCTTCCTAGAGCGTCCCAAACGTGCTCGATTGGATTCATGTCTGGATAACACGCTGGCCATTCCATTCGAACGATTCCTTCCTCGAAAAGGAAATCCTCCACCAGGTTTGCACGATGTAGCCTGCAGTTATCGTCCATTAAAATGAAGTTATCTCCGATTGCTGCAGCGTAAGGGACTACAATAGGTCTGAGGATCTCATCCCTATATCGGCGACCAGTCAGAGCTCCATCTCGAATGATGTAGAGGTCAGTGCGCCCGTCAATGGAGATGCCACCATACACCAACACTCCTCCACCGCCAAATCTGACACTTTCGTGCACGAACGCAGGATTATTCCTACTGCCACGGCCCCTCCAGATGAAAATACGCCTATTATCCGAATGCACAGAAAAACGGGACTCGTCAGAAAACAGAATATTGCTCCATTCATTTCTCCTCCAGTTGACATGCTCGGTTGCCCACTCCCTGCGGTCGCGACGATGCCTTGATGTTAATCTAACACATACCATCGGTCGGCGAGCATACAGACCTACAGCATGGAGCCGGTTTCGGACAGTCTGAGTTGAAATCGTGGTGCCTGTAGCCGAGCGAAGGTGTTGTTGGAGAAGAATAGCGTTCATGTTTCGGTGTCTCCGAGCTGTTAACGCTAAATACCGATCTTCATTGGACGTTTTTGCCCGTCTACGACCTTGCCCTGGTCTTCGGCCTGCACATCCACTCTCCGAAAAACGGTTCCAGATCCTGGAAATGACACTTTGTGACACTCCAATGGCTTGCGCTACTTTGGCTTGAGTTTGGCCCCCCTTCTAACCTACCAACAATTCTCCAAGCTTCTGAATCTGTCAAATGACTTCGCTGAGACATCGTACTCATCGAAACAAAGCAATCACTAAATGCCGATCATCCTTGTCTTCATTCTCATTTATCCAGTTGAAAGTCAAATTTCATTCGCTGCCGCTGAAGCGACGTTTTTGACGTCGAACTCAAAATTTGCATACTCCACAGTTTGAAAACCAGAAAAATTTGCATTTGTGATTCTCTTCTTCTATTTTCGGCAAATAAAATTTCGTTTATATCTTTATTTTATATAAAACTTCAAATATCCTTTAATTGTTTTGAGCAGTGTATAATAGCTCGATTCATTTTAGTACACATTTTGAGTCCATGTTTTCTTAGTACAAGTGGTTGTTTATGTTATTCTAAAGTTCTCGTAAATATTATTTGTACAAAGATATCGTTTGTTAAGTTACATATCAGCTTAATCTGGCATAATATACTAGCTCGATTCACGATTATTTTTCGTACACATTTTGAATAGAAATTTTCTTAGTACAAGTAGTTGTTTATACTATTCTAAAATTGTCGTAAATGTTATTGGTACAAAGAGATCGTTTGTTAAATTACATATTAGCATAACCAAGAAATGTCAGGCGTTACATAATAGTTCAATATATAGTTCTTTTTCCTACAAATTTTGAGCCCTTGTTTCCATAGTACAAGTGATTGTTTATATTATTCTAAAATTACCGAAAATAATGTTGGTACAAAGAGATTGTTTATTAAATTAATTATCATTATAAACAGAAAAAGTTAGTCATTATACAATAGTTTAATTCACGATTCTTTTAAATACTCATTTTGAGTCCATGCTTTCTTAATACAAGTTGTTGTTTATAGTATACTAGCATTGCCGTACATTTTATTTGTACAAACAGATCGTTTATTAAATTGCATATCACTATAACTTTTTCTTGGAATGTGATGGTTTAAAACTTTATTCATTTATCGATTTCCGCCAAAAAATAAATAAACAATGTGAATTAAAATGCGAAATCATGTTTTAGATTTTTATTCCTATTTAGAACAGCATTACACTACTCGAACAGTTTATTTGCAGTTATGTCAATGTAATCTGCTGTTAGCAATAACTCCAAATGTTAATTTAACATAACATTTTATTTGACTATAAAAACATGAGTAAATAACAAGTTACAATAATTTTATCTATACACAGAATAATGTCCATTTACAGAAGTACTTATGGAGATGAGTGAGTCAGATTGGGAGGGAGGGCATCTCTATTTTTAACATTATTTAGAACTACATCATGGATTCTAATTCATATTTCTAATTATTAATTGTTCTTGCTTTGATATATTTAAATATATATATATTGGTTTATCTCAAAAGAGTCGTATTTTATCGACGTCTGGAGTTTGCTTCTTCTTGATTAACACGTGTGATTTCTCCAGTCTTAATTACACTCGTGGTAATATCAAATGAAAATAGAGGTTATGTTTATTCTTAAGATGAAGGTGAACTTCATATCTGGATATTTATTTTTATCTCTAATTAATAGATTACACTTCTCATATGTGCAACAGAATTCTCTGATTTATTGAAAGTGTCATGTGAGTTTTGTCACGATCGCTTGAATATTGGAAAACATTAGCTTGACTAATTATATTATCTAGACTTTTGGAATAAAACTTAAGTGAAACTGTCACAGTTACTTACTGTCTTCAGTCAGAACTAAAGACAACAAGGATCAATGGAAAAGGTTTACTGGAAATATTAATTTCATGCAACGAATGTACTATAGATGTTCCATCCTGCCAAACCGCTTCAACTTTGCGAGATCTAACGCACAAACTTCAGCATGTAGCTTCTATATTTATACTTAAAACACTAAGTCCTTGGCTGAGAATGCGCCTGTCAAAATAAATCTGTTTTCGAGAATATTCGGTATAACTTTATGTCAGAATAATTTAGCATGACAAAATTTCTATTTATGATGATATTTTTTATCGATTTATGTTGCAATCATCCAGTAATTTTGTAAACACAACGAAAACACCGTCTTGTTTCACTTCAACATAGCTCTTAAATTTACCTATCTTTTGAGCACAAGAATTTCTGAATAGTAATCTGTATACTTAATCATTTCTATCAAGAACATTTATTTAAAAAAAAAACAGCGAAAAAAATCAGATATTTTATCAGCTAGGAAAATAAATGTTTTAAAAGTTTTCCCAGAAAGCCGAACATAAAAGTCCCGAGAAATAAGTTTCTGTTTTAGCTTTCTGTCCATTTAATTTACCCTCTCTTCCCATAATATCCTAGTGATTTCAAAACGAGTCTAACAATATAATTTGGCATCGAATTTTACTTTGTGAAATTACTGTAGAAAGCAAATTTTGATACAAGAGTGAAATCGTGCTTCTGCTACAGTATTAGAGTCACAGTTATTAAAGTGTGACTGCATGGAATTGGATGTGCCAGTTGCCAGTCGAAATTCCGTGCAAAATTGATAAGGTAATTTATTTTAAATTACTTTCGAGTTTGGAGGTGCGAGTTCTGTTGTCACGGGGAAAGAGGAGATAAATTAAGTTGCGGATTGTCTCATTGATCGAGGTTGACAACAGACAGGCTTCTCCCAGAATTCAAGAAAAACGAAGCTTTCATTTTAAATTTCCAAACCTGTAAAACCAAAAGCGTGATGCTGAACTTCAGGGAGTGTTTTCGAGACATTGGTGTAGAAATTGTTTACTTTTCCAATTTACTGATTGTCTGATTATCTCCATCCATGAGAAATTAATGGGAATTGGAAGATAAATGGCAATACCCTTTTTAAATATACAATTTATTCAGAAATTCCTTTACATCAGACTAAAACTCTTGAAATTTTTTATTTCAGAATAATTGAAAATAAAGTTTAAATCGGTAAAAAATTGCTTTTTAACTCAATAATTTAAAATTTGTGAATACTTTACAAATTAAATTTACTTCTTTATTGTAGAATATATTTAATTCTTTTCATAAATTTTTAAAATTGCTACTGCGGTGACATTTTTTTAATTGTGTTAGGGCAGATTATGTACTTTTTTATACATACATTCGATGCTCCATCAAGGTTCGCACACGCTTCATATTTTTAAGGACTCTGGCACCACCATTAAAAATAATAAAATTTATATTTAATTTTTAAACCACTGTGTTCACAATCACTAACTTCTTTCTTAGTTTTACAGTATTTTTCTGCAGTGAAATACTTTGAATGCCTAAAAAAAATAGTTTTAGAAGTGTACGAAGCCTGTCCATAATTGCATTATAGATTTTACTTTCGAAAATTAAATTCATTGTGTTTCATAAATACAGCAGAATAAATTCGCAACATTTAATTTAAGCTCATGTACTCAACATTCCGTGAGTTAAATCAATGTTCAGAGATTCCAATCAACTCATTATTTTGGTTACCTGTATTTCCGAATATTAATCTTTGCTTTATTTAATCAGATAGTTTTCTTGTACATTATTACTCAGAAATACTGGCAGTGAAAATATAGATTTAGTTGGAATTTTGAATATTTAATCAGAATTTAACTTTCCTTAACTGTCTAAGTACCACAAAGAAACAAATTTGGTAAGAAAAATGTAAAACTACATCAATTTATATGTGTAAATGCCAGCGTTCCACTTTTGCAAAACATATCATTGTGTTACATAAGCATTTTCATTGCATAAAATAATAAAAAGTATGTTTTTATTTTCATTTCATTGTTTTATTTTTGTTACTAATTTCTTCCTTTTTTTAACATTTAATGCATACAAGATATCAATTTCCTTTTGCACGATAGTAAAAGAATTTATGTCTTTATTAATTTAAAATAATTTTTATCCATTAGTTATGCAGAATGACTAAAGAATTCCAAGCGATATAAAGCGATGTTTCGGGAAACTTCAAAATGTAGAATTCACAATTACAATTTAAATGCATGAAATATTTATAGATTATGAAGAATCTTCTTAATTTATATGTATAAAGTGAGTAAGTTAAATATTAAAATATCATTTGGCTCATAAATATTATATCAATGCGCGTCAATGCTAATGCGATATTTAAACTTCTATGTGTGATAGCAGCAACTGATTTTGTGTTAAAAAACAACTTAGAACAAACTGTGTGTACATTATTTCCATTCTTGTATCACATATAAATTTCAATAATGTCTGTGAAATCTTTTAATATACAGCAGAGATATATTCTTTTTAGAATATTCAGTTGTAAAATCGGCCATTTTTTTTCTTTTTTTTGTGCAAAATAAAAAAAGTTTTGAAGGAATTTTTACTTATAGATTTAAACAAAAAGACGATTTTTTTTACTTCATTGTGAAGTGTCCACTGTATAATTAATGTATGTTTTTTTTTTATCCTAAAGAATGATTTTGTAAGGCTTTGCAAATGTTATATCAGATTCGTTTTCTAATGACGTAATAAATGTTATCTAAAGTTCATTTTGTAATTTGGTAATAAATGTTATCTAAAATTCATTTTATAATTTGGCAATAAATGTAATAAATTTTATATAAGGTTCGCTTTGTAATTGGGTAACATTTGTAATATTTTTTTAAAAATTCAGCTGCATTTGTTCTTAATAATCATCTATAAATCTCTTATAAATTCAAAATAGTTTTTTGGCTATTAAAAAATAGGTAGCATACGAGAGAATTAATTGTACACCTAACTAATTATATACGTAATAAATAAATTCAAATAAACACACATATAGACATAGCGTAAATTTAGAATGTACAATTTTAAGAATTTTACGTTCCATCACAGTTACTATTTAAGGCCGCTTTATAGCCGAATATTTCGCTTTTTAATTCAACTGAGAATTCGAAAAACGTAATTGAAAAAAATGATGATTTGTTATAAAGATCTCATAAGGCATTACGATCTCATAAGATGCCTTTCTTTTTTCAAGCCTTAAGCTTGATATAAATTGACACACTAGAGTTCTTCTTGCTTATATTTGCGTCTGTTTTCTGTCTTTTCATGACAATTGAAATATTAACAAGAGAAGAATATTAGTTGTGTTAGCGCAGAATGTAAATAATAAAAATAAATTATATGACTGTCTCTATAATCACCACAGGAGGCGGTGGTTTGAAAATTAATACAACTGCTTCTTCTAGGCTGACTTTCCCGTACCACTCATCTAGCAGGTCATCATTAATTGGGTGAGTCAGCCAATTATGAGCACTTTGAGGCAATTGGGTGATTTATGAACACTTAACACTGGGTACGTGTAGCTTGGCGATGAATCGGGCCGTTAAGGGTAATGAAAAATGCTCTGTGGGATCTCACATTTTATTTAACATGCGCAGTGGTATGATTAATGAATTATAAATGTGCAGATTAAACTTTAATAAAAGTCAATCATAGCTTAAGGGATAATTGAAAGGGAATTAAAGAGATTGGTGGATTTATTAATAAAATATTTTTTTATAACTTCGATTTACTAGTTTATTCCAAAATTTATTCCAAATTATTGCACTATTTAATTTTACTTAGAAAGTATAAATTATTTTGTTTGAAGAAATTATAGTTATTTTATGTTCCTAATTTTTCACTATTATTTAGGGCTACCATGATCTACCATAACTCATTTTAAAAAGTATATTTAAAACAAAACTTTTCTATACAAAACTTTTCATGTATTTCAAACTCGTAAGCTTTTTAATTATAATTAATAAAATTAGTATGTAATCCCATACTTCAGAATATTAAAAATAACTTACTGAAACTTTTTTTTATACAAAAGTCTTACATTCATTTAAGTTAGCAAAAGTATTGTTAAAAAGTGTGAAATTTAGAAAATAATTTTAATAACTCATATAGAAGTATAGATTTAACGAATTTTATAAAACCTATTGCTTTGTTAGATAGCTAAATTTTCAAAGATAAACCCTTTGCGGCGCAGAGCAAATTCATTGTTTAAGTGTTGAAATTAACGAGTGACACCGGAATTTGAAAACATTTTTATTTGTAAATAAGAAACAGCCACATTTCACGCATTCAATAAACCGAAATTTTGTTTACCAAAATTCTGGTGCCAATGTGGCGTTTGGGAGTTAAAATTAAGTGTTTTCATAGGTATACCACTGCGCCGCAAGGGGTTAAGCAACTTCATTTAGCCTTTGATCATGGTGTTATAACGCTATGTTTAAAGCAAATTATAGAAAAACTATACTTGTCATATACCAAAAATTGACGACGCCAGCACATTAAAGTTTTGCCTCAACTTCAGGTTTTACATTCATTAAATTTATATGATAGGTTCCGTACATATTTTTATAACGTAGATATGCACAAAAGGCAAACTATGCACAACTTTTAAAATAAAGATAACTTGAAAATACAAACGTATTTATGTAGCTCAACCATTCTGTACCCTTAAATAAGCCATTTTTGAAAATTTCAGATACAAATCCCATCCACCGAAAAAAATATATAAAAATTAACATACATTTGACATAAGATATACCAAATATAAAATGCACTATTTTATAAATTTTCACAATATTGTCAATATGTATTTTTAATATATTCAATGTTCAAGTAATATATCCAATCACAATAAAACAAAAATATTTTTTTAAAAAATTAGTTCTACTTTTACGTCCAATTCTCCTCAACTAGCGTTCGATAACAAGAAAATTGTTGAAAAAGCAAATTAAAATATTTAAAATATCTTTTTTTTTAACCTCTTCGCTACTGGCAATTATTACAGTATTTTTAATTATTACTGAATTATTTCTTCTCTCGTTTGACTTCAGAGCGAGATTTTTGTTTTATTTTCATTAGCTCGAATCTTAGAATTCGAAACATGTTATTCTTATATCGAAATTTCATTTATATTTGAGTATCATTAATAAAATGGGACAAAACTGATGTACCCAATTGGGTACTCAGGGACTGAAGAGGTTAAAAGAATACCTTACTGCAGCATATAAATTTTATAAAAAGTGTTCGTGATACAATCTGTTCGGCAAATAAGGAAAAGATTTTTCTTATTTGCCGAATGGGAGAAAGTAAAATTACCACACTGTATAAAAGGCTTCAAATTTATTTGTATAAAATTATTTTTGCAGCTGGTATAGTCTTTGTAGTGCCGATAATTTTTACAACCTACATCTTGACGAACGGACTCACTCATAGCTCAGAAACATTTAAAAAAAGTTTCAATTCAAATTCCATCGTCTAAAATTATTTTTGCAGCTGGCCTAGTCTTTGCAGTGCCGCTAATTTTTACAACCTACATCTTGGCGAACGGACTCAACTCACGGTTCAGAAACATTTAACCCATTAATGCCTGAATTATTTTCTTCGTTAAAATTCGAATTTTGCATTTTTCCATCACTTTTAGAAAAAGAATAACTTTTATCTTAATTTATCAAGGAACTTGTCTCGAGAAAGAAAGTATTTATTTATCATCCTTTTTACTGGTGTGAAAAGCGCTTATTTGAATTTTTTTTAAATTGTCCCAAAAATGGGACGCTAGGCACTAATGGGTTGAAAAAAAGTTTCAATTCAAATATTTTTATCTATTTTAAATTAAATATTTTAAAGACAGTTTAATAAAAGTATTTCGCAAAAGAAATTGCAGTAAAAATATTTTGTAAGTGAGACCCTTTTTTTAAAGATAAACTTGTATCCAGTGTAGCTCATATTTAAACTACTCCTTCCTTTAAATTAATTTTCGACTTACTTTGTTATTGATATTTTATACAGTTTGATCCCGGAAAATGCTGCCTTAAAAATTTCCACTGCGATTTAAATATATTTATCTTGAACATCATCTGAACGTGGAATTCGTAATTTTCTAAATAAAGTATATTTTCCCCTTTTTTCTGTTATATACAAAACTAAATATTCAAAACTAATTAAGGTAGATTTTTCAAAGTTTACTATTAAACACAAGCAACATAAGTAGAAATTTTTTACACAAACCAGAATTTAAAATTAAATTACGCCACATTTAAGAGCGATTATTTTTTAAATTGCTTTCTGAAAGCGTCATTATAGCCCTGTTAACAGGGAAATTGCAATATGTTTTTAAAGTAGACTGCCGCAAGCATCTAACGAAGAATGTATTCCGCTATTAAAAAAACGTTTTTCCTACAGCTTTGGTCATTTGAATGTTGTAAATTAAACTGTAGAAAGTGGATCAATATTGCTAAGTAAATAATATAATGTGAAGTGTAATAAGTGGAATTTTACATTGTGACATTACCTAGGATTCTTCTTTTTTATTGCTATGCAAATCACAAAACATTAATGGGACTACCTGATTTCGTTAAAAACTTTACATATTTATATTTTTAAAACTCAGCATATAAAATACAACTGTATGTTTTGAAATTTTTAATCCACATATTAAAGGGTGACTATAAAAAACATGTGGAAATAGCAGTCCGAACAATAAAATTCCTATTAAATGTTATAGAATGCAATTTTTTTATATATTCTAATAAAAAAATATCCTTTGAAGTATTTTCAAGCGATATTACATTTCTAACAACATAAATAAATGAGTTAAAAGACTTAGAACTTCGAATTGTCATTTTCCTGGCATGTCACATTGTGATGTGTACAAACTAAAGGGCCTTCTTTTAGACTCTATAAATATTTCTTTCCTTTTTTTTTTTTTTTTTTTCCAATTAATATTTTATTTATGCCTTATAAAACAAATAAATTAGGAAATAACAAATTCTATATTTTACAAATAATTTTCCATAATTAAGTATAATTTTCACTGAAATGAATGTTATTTTCCTGGAATGCTCATTTTAGTTCTTTATCAGGTGTAAATATGCCGCTGCTAAGTAATTTTCTTTTATTTTTGAGATAGCTCAAAGTCAGAAGTAGTAAAATCATAGCTACCAGCAAGATCTTTTAGATATTTTTTTTAAGTAATGCAATTAATGTCCTTGTAAAAATTGAGAAGACTTTTATTATTCTGGCATACATATGCAAAAAAATGACATAAAATGACATAAAAATTAACTTATTATTTAAGTTCTTAAAACTTTAACTATTTTACATGGAAAGTTCTTTACTCTTTAATAGAAAATAAATTTACCTCTTGAAATTTTGAATTGCTCTCAATGGATACTTTCAATATTTCAGATGATCAAAATTCGACATTTTGTGATATTCACCCTAAAATGGTTTGTAAACATTCTTACAAGACCAAAACAACACATTCGAACATTAAAATTTGATTGTCGCGAACATGGCGATATTTTTTAGCTGAGGCTGTAAAATATTTGCATTTTTCATGAGTTTACTATAAAAGTAATACTCAATTTCTAAATAAGTTTGTTCAAATTGTCTTTCTTGAGCTTTCTTAAGATTTGCATCAATGATCCCGCGCTCTAGGATTTCGCTATTTCATTTTCTATGCATTCACTTTATGCTGCATATAAGATATATAAAATAATCTAATTTTATTAACAAGGAATAAAATATATTGCTCTGAAGTACATTCAGTCAAAGCATTTACTGTATCATATATCATTTTTATGCTCTTTTAGTCACAAAAAGATAAAGTATTCAGCAGTATTTGGAAATGTTTTTTTCCAGAAAAAAGAAAATTGGCGAGCTTTGTGACTTTTCTGAAATATTAAGCGCGTTTCATGTTTTTAACACAATACAAAACGTGATTCAAAAATATTTTCTTGTGACAGAGAGTCTAACTGTTATATAAGACATAAAATTTGCATATTTATGCGGTATTTACATTTCATAATACCAAGGAAAATTTATTTGTATCTTTGTCAACTATATATTTCAAAAATTTCATAAACTAATAATAGGTTACTTTATTTAAATTTTCTTTTTTTAGGGTTTGTGGCACAAAATCCCTTGAGGGACATGCTGAATTTTCTTTTTTTAATACTACCTAAACCTTTTTAATAAAATATGGTAGCTAACCCACTACTTGCTAGTGTTGCGTTTTCGAAACGATGAAAATAAATTTAAATTATTATTTTAATAACAATTTTAATTTTTCTTGAGAAAGGTGTTATAGTAAAAATAAAATACATTGACATGTTTCGGAACCGTCAAATAAGTTCCATAGTCATAATATAAATAAAACAAAATTTCAAAATATTACTCGGTCAATACAAATGATACGCGACACTGAGATATAAATAACAAGTAAGAAAAATCATGCGTTAAGCATAGATTATGAAGCACTTTCCAACATTTAATGAAATCTTTAACAAAACTTTGTTATTTAGGGAAATAGTGTATAAGCAAATGTACCCAAATATGTATTCCAGTACATTAGAACAGCCCTGTATTTCATATGTCAGTTCATATAATGGGAAAATTTAGCTTAGCAAGAAAATATCCAGTAGCTTGAAATTTCTTTTTCGGCAATTCATGCTATTAGATGGAAACATACTTGAATATTTTTGTTCACCCTGTAGTTTACATTGTACCTTTATTACACGTCAGCATTAGGCTAAAATTTATTGTAAACTAAAACACTTTTAAAACAACTGAAATCACATTATCATAAATCATGATTCATAGGCGTCCATGTACCGAATTCTTTGCGTGGCCCTGTATATCCCTTTATCTATATTCTGCAAACATTTCTCAGTAAATTGAATGCAGCTCAGCGTAAAAATGCATAGCTTATTTAAAAACCACGTTTAAATAATTTACGCTCATATTCAGTAACGTTGGTGAGCTCTTTTGGGTAGCCATGTATATCAACTATAACATTTATACACACCATATAATGTGCATATAGTTAGCGAAATATAAACGTGAATATCATAATTAAAATGCATTTCATCCCTCCATCAGCCATCATCGGACACATATACGGTACTTCGGAAAGAATATAGTATTTGAAATCTTTTGTATAGCCCTGTAAATGCTATGTACTTCATATTATGCAAGACAGTAGCGTATAATTTATATTAAGCTTCAGTGACATATATCAATTTTATTATACAATAAAAAACTTAATATATTTAAAATATGTCACACACAATTCCCCTTTTTATCATTATCTATTGGAATTCTTTTGTGTGGCCCTGTAAATGAATAATAGCTACATTTTCACCTTATATTTTATAGAATACATATTTTAATATGTTTGACAGGGTATAACATCTTTAAAATTCCTTTGAAACGATTTTTCCCCATAGGCCGTAATGTAATAGGAAAATTTTGATTCGCCCTTTAGATAAACTAATCATGGTAGAAACTTCATTTTCGACAGGACGTGTGCTAGGGTAAATGTCAATAACGTCCTAAAATTTCATGGCAATCCGAGTATATTAACGATTTTTCCCCATAGGCCGTAATGTAATGGGAAAATTTTGATTCGCCCTGTAGATAAACTAATCATGGTAGAAACTTCATTTTCGACAGGACGTGTGCTAGGGTAAATGTCAATAACGTCCTAAAATTTCATGGCAATCCGAATATTAACGATTTTTCCCCATAGGCCGTAATGTAATGGGAAACTTTTGATTCTCTCTGTAGATAAACTAAACATGGTAGATACGTCATTTTCAATAGGGTTCGTGCTAGGATAAACCTCAATAACGTATAAAAATTTCATAGAAATCTGAGTATATTTACGGGAGTTAGAGCGCGGACAGACGGACAGACGGCCAGACAAACCGAATGCATAAGCACTTTTCAACTTTGTTGGAAAGTGCTAACAAAAAACACGCGCTCTATTGCAAAAAATTGAATTTAATTTTTTGAAGAGGTTAAGACCATTTTATATAAATTATATTTAAATATTATAGCTTTTTTCATAAAATTGTGATTAATGCATACCGTAATTTCTCGTAGATAAGCCTCAGCTCAAACAATTTTGTTTCGACCCAGAAATTTTCAAAAATAAAATGTAACATTTTGTGTCGCGGTATATATGTATCTTAAATTACTAAATGGATTTTCTGGGTCGAAAATGAATTGTTTGAGCTGCGGCTTATCTACGCGAAATTACGGTATTACTAATTATTCATTATGTAAACGTACTGTATTTGCAAAAGTATAATTTTGATTTTTTAGAAATCATATATAAAATGAAGTAGGAATAAATCATTCTCATATCTAAGCGTTATAGTCCGGGAGCTGGTGACATTAAAATCTTCGTCATCGCAGAGTTGAAAAAATGAAACTAGGCATAATTAGATTTGATAAGACTAAAAAATGTTTAGCTAAATTAATTATTATTAACCCCTTAATGGTCGCATTAAATTACAGTTTAAAAATCCAAACTTAATTTTCCCACCACTTTTTCGAAAAAAAAGTATTCATTTTATTTAATGATAAATAAAATGATACCAGAATAACACCAATTACACTATTTTTTTTAATTGCTGGGAATCAAACAATTCTGAATAAAAGCCGTGAAGCTTGCAGCCCGTGAATGTCTCGGGCACGACGATTAAGTGGTTAAAAAACGATATTGTTTTCCCGTCATTGCTGATATACTCTTGGAGTATTTTATAGAAAATTTTGTGCTTAAAAAAGAAAGTACGCAGTAGCAGTGTTGCAAGTGGGCTACTTTTTTTAAATTCAGATTTTTTTTTATTGACATCACTTTTTTGAAATTGTAAAATTCCGTTTGTTTTCGCCTCAATTGATAGGTCACTAAATAGAATAGGCGAATAGGCGAATCTTACCATTTCAGAAAAGTGGTGCCAATCAAGAAATTTAAAAAAAGTAGCACACTGGCAACACTACGCAATGGCGTAACCAGGTGCGCACCCATGTGCTTTGAACACCGGTTTTTTTTTTAAGTTCTGTTCGCTTTATCCAACCACAAAATTTTGTGCTAGATGTACCTGTTCGATTACAATTTGTATTGATTTCCTAATATGAATGCAAAATCAAAAAAAGGGGTCTTCTATGTAGAATGAATTGCACCAAATTCCATTTTTTAATTTGTAACACCCTCTTTTTTTACTTTATTTAGGTTCATTGAATAAAATATATCCAGAAAATGTATACTTTCTCTAAATCTTTATGGAACTGTAAAAGAAAATGAAGTTTATCCATAAATTTCGAAAACGAAAATTAAGACCTTTAAATGGAAAGTACATGGAAAACACGATTGAATCTTTTATTTCAAAACCCTTATAAGTGCAGGATTTTGTATTTAGAGATATATTTAGAAAACTCTCTAACCTAGATATTTTTCCAGGATATATTCTTACGATAAAATTCAAAGAATATTCCTGCTAAAATAATTTATTCATAGAGAGGGGAAAAAATTCTATTACAGTTATACGGTTTCTGTGCTGCAGTATATTTTATTTTTGTACATTTATCTTTTTTACCATTTTTATTAAATAAATAATCTAGAATAATTTAGTTAAGAATAAAAATAAAAACAGTTGGATTTGCTAATCCAAAACGTTTTTCTATCCCATATTTTTTAATTCTTGAAAATTCGCCATCACAGTATCGAAATTAAATGACAATTTATGCAAATGATGAAGATTCTAAAAATATAGTTTAATTCACATGCATGCAATTAAAAAGAAGATACAAGCATCGCATCTTTAAAAAAAATCATGATTTTCGACACCCACCCTGTTAGATGCCTGCAGCTAGAGTTCCCAACCAAACAGCATAACAGCGACACCTGTCGTTTTGTATACACACAAGCTTAACAAGAATCTATTTATGTGAAAGTGTAACATAATATTATGATAGTTTGATTAAATCCTAGGCATAATTATGCTTACTTTCTGATGTACAATAATGAAAATGGCACAAAAAGTGGCATTACAGAGCCCCTCCGGTGGGATATCACCAAATTTGATTGGGACCTGCTGGCCATAAAGAATAATATAAACTTGAAATCTGGGACAATTGCATAACTTCATACACCTTTCAACGACACAAAGAGGACAAATACAAAAACTAGTTGGAGACAGAATTTTTGTAAAAACGTGTTCTTTTTTTTTTTTTTTTTTTTTTTTTTTTTTCGCGATATCTGACTTTTAAAACGTATAAATGCATCAAAAAATGAGAAGTCGATAAAATTTCAATACAATATTTTCGTTTTAGAAAGGCAAAAGTGAAAAGGACTAAATAAAATTTTATTGCTGTAGTTCCACATATTTAAGCATCAGAAAATGATTTAATCTTGATACATAAATGTCGAATGACGTAATATATTACCCATCTTTTACTTAAACACGATTTTTTTATCGCCAAAATTAGATGCATTAATTTTTGTCACGTTCCTTTCAATAGATAAATACAGTGACAATCCATTTCACTGTCGATCTCCCTTCTAACGTTAATCTCCATTTAATTAGTGATTAAAGAGCATCAGAATTCCGTATATCAGGGATTTGTGACCGCAACACCATCACGCAATAGAAGCTTTTGCCTCTAGCGTTAGCTCAATAACTGCAAAATATTTATTTACTTTATTCAGAAATTTCTAGATTACTCATTAGTAAATGTATGCATTTTTTCAACTCTTAATAAAAATCTTTATCGTATACATAATGAAAATTATTAAGCACAATCGTATAGTAAAACACCAAATTAAAAATGTTTCATTATGAAACTCAAATAATTTTAGTGTGAGATGCATTATTCAAAGTTATTTCTTAATTAAAATGACTGATTCTTAACTCATGCAGCTTTAGAGATTTTGATTTATTACTTTGTCGAAGTAATGAAATTTTTATCATCGGTAGGTTTTATACTTTCTATTTGAATTTCTATTTTCAATCGACGTTTTATATTATGTAGTGGAAACTTATTATGGTTTAGTATGTAAAAATTAGTGCTTAAACTTAAATAGGAAAAATCAATTAGTACATTTGAAAATGACAAGATTTTTTGAAGCTGTTAACTCATGATCTTGAATATTATAAGAAAATCACTTCTCATTTATCCCAGTCATCATATATGCAAGATGGTTCTATACTCATGGTATAAACTTTAACTGTTGTTACAGGACACTGTAACAATCATTTATTGAAGAAGAATGAATGGGCGCAAGTGGCACGTTGGGGTAAAAATAATAGGAGGCCATTTTAGGTCTTTTCTTTATTCAAGACAAACATTTCATGACTGGATGAAGCAAAATATATTCTTTGAAAATTTTTTGTGTCAAATTGAAATTTTCTAATTAAAAAACCGCAAAACTGCCAAATCTGTCAAACACAGAAAATACTTGAAAAACAAGGATTTTTTTTAATTCAAATTTATTTTCATACCGGAAATTTTCGTAGATGAATATGTTCTTTAAGTAATCATGAAATATCTGTTTAAAAAAAAAAAAAAAAAATGATTAGTATCGGAATTTTCTGGTATGAATGAGAAATTTTGAAATAAAAGAAGGGCCAAATTGGCCCCGTGGTGTTTGTACCTGAACGCGCCAGTTGCATCCATACATTCCTATACAATAAATGATTGTTACAGTGTCCTGGAACAACTCTTAAAGTTTCTACCATGAATATAGAATCACCCTGTATTTAACGAAGTTGTGTGGCACAGGTAAAAAGGCTTTTTCTGTAAACTGTGCATGAAGCACATATTATGCAATAACGTGTTTTTTAAAAGTTGTAGTCAAAAGTGGCCGAATTTATGAAATCAAAGCAATTTACATTTTTTAAATTAAAAATCTGTTTTTTTTAATATTTCTCGCTGTTAAAATATTCAGTGAATTAACAACTTTGCTCATTTAATTTTTTTTTCATTTTTTTACTATCGGAATCTGACATATATATATTTTAGAAATGTGAGTAAAAATAGAACATGTGTGTGATGTCTTTCATCATTTTATTTTTTTATCATCACGGTTTATGCATGAATGTAAAAATATGCTAATACTGCACTACCCCCCTCCCTCCGCGAAAAAAATTAAAGAAAAAATACAAAAGGTTTTTTTTTTAAATTATTTTAGCTTGCCGTTTTTTTTTCACTCAATATACATTTTACGAAAACAAGAATTAGTATAATTCTATCTATTTAGAAAGTCATCCCTAAAATCTCTTATCCCAAAATAACATGTCTAAAAATGCTTTATAAATCCTCCGACTTTTTTCATTCACTGAGATGCCGGAATAAAATCTGAATAGTTTTTCATTCTGAAAATTATCAATACATTTATTAAATTCCAAACAAATTTGCGAATAATATTTCTTATTTATTTTTATTTCCCCATCGCTGATGAAATAATTATTATGAAATTCGGAAATAATGCTTGCAAAATGTTTTCCATAAAATAAATGGCTCCCATGTTTCATTTTTTTTTTTTTTTTTTTTTTTTTTTTTTTTTTTTTTTTTTTTTTTAAGGAAATGCACGAACAGATTTCCCTTTTTACCCAAAGTTTCCATTTATTCCTATATTATTGGCTAAATTCTGCAATTCTTAAAGCGATATTTTATGTGTAAGCATTAGTTTATGATTTACTCCCTGCATTATTATCTAATTATGTACAATTTCGCTCTAGGCTTTATGAAAATTCTCTAATTCAAAAGTATTGCGCCTATTTTTCACTATTTCCTTTAGCAGTTTGCTTAACAAACAAGAGTACTGTTTGAAAGATTGCACTAAAACATTACAATCTTACGTTCGCTCCTCCCATTTAAGCCAACTAGAATGTATCTTACAATAAAATGAGGAAATGAAAGTCCCATAGAAGCAATTGGATTTTTTTATTTTTTCAATCTTTTATTTTTCGCGGCATTGCAAAGTTAAAACTTTTCATTTTCTGGAAACAAATTAAACAACCATAGTATTAAAATAAAGAATTTTAATTTTAAGTTGCCTGCCTCAGGGCTTGCTATCTCTCTACGATTATTCGAATTACGAGCGCATTGTTCCGCTTTACATTTCCCACGATGCGCGAAATATGGATCCAGATTTTAGAATGCAAGTAAATTAAACTCCAAGCTCTCTGGAGAATACTTTAAACGAGGCAATTAGTGTTTCGGGGAAAGTCCGCTCCCCTCCCTTACATTGAACGATAGACCACATACCTTGGTCTAGCTAAATGTGGATTTTAGCGTTTGGGGTTTGTTTTGGACAATTAGTGTTTTACTTAGTTGTTGTATAGAGAGATTTGGTATCTAAATATAAACCCTCTCACATGCACACGAAATGACTTTCAAATTGCCATTTTGTTCGCTTTGTTGGTGAAATAATTGATATGTTTTGAAATTCCAATCAAGAACGGGAAATACAGATCTAGGATTGAATTGGAAAGAAATAAAAAAAGGGGTTATTTTTTTCAGTTTATAATTCTTTTGTTTAAAATTTGGACAAATCTTATTGATCTTATGTGTATAATTCCTTGTGTTTTTGAGGAATATCTCGCATAGTTTGGTTAAGGTAAATGTGTGATTTTATTATTTCTGATTTTTAGGACAATTAGTTGATTAATTGGCGTGTAGAGAGATTTGATATCTATTATTTATACTAATTTATACGCTCTGAAAGTCCAAAAATAAAATGAAGCAAAAATAAAAATTTAATTACAAGTTAGAGGAAAAATAAATTATTGGACAGTCTATTTGTTTAAATTTTTATTCTTCTTTTTTTCATTTTTTCTTTTCTTCTTATTATTTGAATGAGCTGATGAAGTTCTCATGTACATATTCTAATGGGTTTTTTGTTGTGTCGTAGTGACACTAGTGCTAGTAAACTGCTAGGCATTCCCAAACTTAGCACGCTGCGAAACATTGTGCGGTAGAAAGAATGGTTCGCGTTCTTGAGCAGTAATTATAAATTATAAGTGCCCTATATTTAACGTTAAAAATTTTCATTGAAATACGCATGCAGGATTATTTATGCATAAAATATTTGCATATGTGAGGCTTCGAATAAAGGGCTCTATTTCATGTCATAATATAATATACCAATCGTTGCTTCAAGATCTTATTACAAAATTATCCCGGGAAAATATATTCAGGGCCACCTCCAGCATACATTTTTAAACTCGTCAAATCTTATGGCTGCAGTACAAGTATAAAAGGTCGAATATTTTTAAATGTTCGAAGACAATTTTTCTTTCGGCAACTAACGTAATCTCAACGTTCATTTAAAATGAGAAACAGTTAATGTATGCTTGGCGACATAATATTAATGTTTGAAAAATAAATTCTCGCTGCTCCATTTTGTGCAGGCTTCGCATGCACTTCTTTATTTTAATATAATCAGAAAATTCTGAGACTTTGAACTATGTTTATACTATTATTTGTATTTTTAAACTTGTATTGAATGGTAAACTACATACTTTATTTAGTTAAATGCCAATTTTAGTATTTGGGGTTTATTTTAAACAATTAATATTTTTCTTACTTGTTATACAGGGAGATTTGGTGATTTCAAATTCCAATAAATATCTTGAAATAAATATCTATTACTGTTTAAAAGAAAAAAAAGCTCGATGTCTATTTCCCTACTTTCTTAAGATTTCCTGTTTTATTTTATTTATAATTATAAATAAAAAATCCTTGGACAAAATGTATTATTGACTTATTTGTATAATACTGTTCATACTTTTGAACTCCAGAAATTAATGTCAAATATTTTGTCAAGTAAATGTCAAGATTTTTGTTCCAAGTACATTTCAAGCGAATGTTTAGTTAATTTCTTTTACTTTTAAAGACTTTATATATTTTTTAATTCTATGAAGATTTTCCCATTTCATACTTTTGTTATGTCATCGTGAATGTTTGCAAAAAAGCAGCAATTAGACGATTTTTATTAAGTGTTTAATCTTACATTTTTAAAAATATATCTACAAATATAATTGATAAAAAGGTATAATAATATTTTTTCTCTTAAAATTTGGTTTTCAGCACTGTTTTCAGAAAAAACCCAGCTGTAAACATGTGCTCCGTCACAAATATAGCCACGTAATTATTTTTAAAACATCATTAACATTGAGATTTGAAACACTTGATTACCCCCTATGGCATCCCAAGTGTACAAAATGCTCAATAATTCATAATAGCGTAAACATTTCTCTGTGGACTAAATATGAGGTTGTTTATTAAAATCATCTGGAATATTACTTAATATGAAGGAATAAATATTTTGAATTATTTTCGTTGAAATTTTAGATATATGAGCCGAACGGATTTGTGCTGTAATTAAGATATTATGATTTCAATAAATTCTCTTCAGTTGCAGAGGAATTAAATTTATCGATCATGATGCTCAAAAATTCCTATGGTTGCTGCAAAAAAAAAATCCTTTGATAATGTGTTATTTTTGTCACACATTAAAATACTTTTAACAGAATGGCATTACTTTTTCTGGTGTTTAAAACAGCAAACTATATGTTTACTATTATCGTAGGAAGTAAATATCCAAACATGAATTTAATATTAACCCTCTCACGGATAAATTAATATCCGTTATTATTTATTATTTTTCATTATTATCTTTTCTGTGACAAATGATGTGACAAATGTCCTCATATGAGGCCCGTATGAATGAGAGGGTAAACTTTGTTTGTAATAACAGTAAAATATATATTATTGTTTTTGAGATTGGATTGTTGATTCTAATAATTTATTAATTATTACTAAATCGTACACTACTCATCGACAATATTTAAACGGAAACAATTCTTCTATAAAGAGTTTAGAGAGAGTTTAGAGAGATAGAAACTGGCTTTGAAGTCCTCTGAAGAAATTTCAGCATTGGTGCCAACCTGACATTGATTTTCCATACACTCTCAGAAATAAAACTCTTATTTTTGACGATTCAGAAATCCTTGAGCCTTATTTCGTCGTTTTTGACGATCATTTCGTATCAAAATCACGTGACTTTTAACGAAACGTGAACTCTCAAATATTTGGCGAAAGTGCTTCCTTAATCATGGCCAGACTTGATGAATTTTAAGGAAACTGTCGGGGTAGCTCTTTATAGAAGGACCCGATATTGTACCTCACCAAATCTTGCGATTTTAGCAAGGATATATTTATTGTTTAAAACAGTACTTTTTAGCGTTTTTCAGAAAATAATGAAATGTAAGCAATTACTCTTGCTACATTAGTTTTTTTTTGGAGGGGGGGGGGGAAGGGATGTTTATTAATATTTTTATTTATTTATTTGTAAGTTGTATTTCGTTTTGATTTCATTCGAAAAAAAAATTACTTCGTTCTACAAAACCGTTCAAAAAGTAAATTTGATCAATAAAATTTCAAAATTCTAAGATCTATTTTACATCCAATATCTAGTTTTTTTCACTCAAATTAAAAATATATACATATTTTTTCTCTCTCCCCTCTATAAACAGCAAATTGTTAAAATCTTATCCACCTACTTAAAGTCTCGCTTAAAGTAGTAAAATCTCTCCCAATAAGTACTTCATAATTCGTTATTTCTGAGCAACAAACTAACCAGCCCAAATTTTAATCATTCCTTAAGCAAATAAATTTTCCCTAGATGTTATTTAATTAAGCCATATTATAATTATTCATTAACCATTAGAAAATCAAAATAATAAATTCGTCTTATTATTTAAAGTTTGCAAGATTTACAACAGAATCGATAAAAGTACTATCACAATTATAAAAATTTAAACACACACTATAATCCACTATATGCCTTTATAATCATGCTCGTATGAGTAATCTGTGGCGTGAACGTAGGGCGTCGGACTGCCACACTGTACGTTATGAGTTCGAACCCCACGTGTGACATGTCTTTTTTGCTTCTGTCATTGAATACAGGAGCTTCTAAAAATTCGATAGATGGCAGCACTAGTCCCTTTTTGACGAAATTTTTTGTCGATTTGGTATCGTCAAATGAGTGAGGGAAGTGATTTCATCAATTTGACGAAATATTTGTTCGGAGCATTTCCCAGGAAACGGTTTCGTCAAAAGCGAGGAGAATTTCGTGAAATCTGAGTATTCATTTCTGAGTGTGTAATACTTCCGTTAATTTGACCCTGGTTTAATGAATTTCGAACCAGAATATTTTCAAAGAAATGAAATTAAATATGTTCAATTTAAAAACCTGCAACTATAAATAAATAAACATTGATAAAATAAATTTTCTGGTACGAAATAAGATTAACCTGGATCAAACTAATCCAGGTATTACGGAAGTCTAGTTGAAAATTGGCATATATGTTTAAGTAACGAATGCCTTAGGTTCGTGTTAAATCCAGGAAATGGAAAATTCTCAAGTGTTGTAAGTGTTGTTTATGGCTATTTCCATGAGTACTGTAGTGTGAATCACATGCTACAAATTTTGGTTACCAGTATTTTAAAATGGAAAACCATGACATATTTTATCGGAGATGGCTCATTAATTAAATAACGCGATGCAAATTTTTAGAAAATAACAATGGCCAATAAGCATAGTAGTTATATGCTATTTCACTTAACCTCAGGAACCCATAGAACTAGATACATATATATAGAAAGTTGTCAGTGCTAGAGATTAATTCGGTGTGCTCTGATGGGCGACTTTCTTTCTACTTAATTTTAATCATCAAATGTCACAATGGAGCCAGAATATTTGGCCAAATTTATTTGAAAATAAATTAAGGCATTTTTTCGTGTACTTAATAAAATTAAATTTTTGCGTGCAAAGTACTGGTGCCAATGTGACATTTTGGTATCTTGATTAAATTCATTCACCAGAGAGTAAAGGGCGATTAAAAAAATTAAATTTATTCTTCAGCCAGCGTTTTAATTCCCTTAAGCCACATTGGCACCGGAATTTTAGTATTGAGTTTTGTTTTTTACAATGTACGGGAAAAACAGCTTTTACTTAATATCACATAAATTTGTTTATGAATACCGGTGTCAATCAATCATTTGAACATTTTAGGAACAGAAGTGCTTTGCCCCTCAAGGGGTTAAAGTAAGTTGCAGAAAAAATGTAAGTATATGGAGCTTAAAGAATATTTTTCACACAAGAAAAAAGAACAGGATCCCAAATTCTTTGAAAAGCAGGGATCTTTTACTTTACCAATGTTACATTTTATAAATTTTGCAATATTTTCTGCTTTCTTATCACAATTGTATCCATAGTTCTAATAGCTAATGTATGAAATTTATAAATCGATGATTACATTTTAATCCTTTCAGGGGCAGAGCATTTTCACTGCTAAAATGTTGAAAATAATTAAAGAGAAAGGAATTTTAAAACATACTTATAAGAAAAAGAAATATTTCACAAACATTAAAAAAAAAAATTCTGTGTCATTGTGCCATTTAGGAATTAAAATTAAATAGTTTCATAAGCATACCACCGTCTTTGAAATAATTAACCGCTTCCCTATTTTACTTGTACATCTTACGGGCAACGTGTTTTTGCTAATGAGCAATAGGTACTGAAATGTCAATTTTAATTATCAAAACGTATTTTACTCATCGCTATTGCACCATCATATGAATATCTTTATTACCGACGAAGATTAACACTAATGATACATCTTCATTGTCACCCTCAAGGCTTTATCCGAAACCTATTCATCCAGAGGGATATTAATAAATTTTCAAATAAGCATTATAAAACATTTAAGCGAGTCTACCACCAAATTAAAACCATAAATAATGACAAGAATGACATTTAGTGTAAGGGACGCTTTCTTTTTTAATATTTTATACGACTCCATTAGTGGTTGTGAGTTCGACTTCATTATGCACATTCTTTTTTGCGATTCAAATAATTCATTTCAGAAAAGACTTTACATATTTATTGTCTGGCTCTTTTAATATGGAAAGTGTGCTTTAGAAGGTCAAAGAACAGAACGTTTCTAGGCCAATCATTTATTTAAAAATATATTTAAAACAATAGTAGATGTTGCCTGCAGATAAATGCTTTAATATAATTCTGTTTATAGGGTACACTCTCACGGTCGCGGAAATTTTCCTGGTAGCAGTGCTGCCTGGATGTTTTCGTTAATAGACGAATACCCTTTTTTTCCTTTACATGAGATAAACTACACGTTAATTGACTAAAATGACCATAAAATAAAAATTGCTGATGCTAAGATTGAATCAGATATTATAGTGATACAAGACCAGTACTCTAACCACTTGGCTGCAATTGCACAGTAGTGAAACAGTTTGAAGTAAACGTGTTTGCCTCAGATGGGTATGATTTGAAGAATTTTTTTTTAATTCATCAATCTTGAAGTTAATTTCGTCTTTAATAAGATTTTACCTTGGCTTTTAGTACTTTAGTATTAAAATAGGATAAAAATGTGAATTATAAATATTTTTATGTAGATTGATAGATGAAAAATATGAATATTATATTTTTTTCGAGAATTTATTTATTGATTTAGTTTTATTTATTTATTATTTTTTAAATAAAATCGATTTCTTTTCAATTTAACATTTCAATTAAACTATCTCTTTTATATGTTTTCATTTAAAATATATTTTAAATGGGATTTTTGTATAGCTTTAAAACATAAATCGTAAATATTTTTAAATTAATGAAAGAATTAAATGACCCTTTTTTTTAGTTTGTAAATGTTTATTTTCTTTGTTCTTTGTTTAGTTTTTTTTAATTAAATTAGAAATTTTTGTAATAATAGAGAAAATACTCATGTGTTCTAAGAATGAACGGAAATTCTCCCTCTTTTTTTAGACTTTCGGGAAACATTCACGGGTAACACATGTTTTCTAGGAGTACGGTAATTATATTTTACAAAATGAGGAATAACACAGTGCATATAGATCAGTTTTTCTGAGAGTATAGCCATGACAGTTAAAACCAAATTTATTTATGTGATTTTTTAATTTTTTATGTTATTTACTTTCTTGTTTGAAATTTAACACTTCATGTATTTCTTCAACTATATCAAACATATCGCTGGCAGTTTATTAGGATGGTATAGACTGAAATGTATAAGAAACATAGGTTAAATAAATTGGCTTTTTAAAAATCACGAGCGCGGAATAAAGTACTCTCATAATATGACTAATACACTTTTCATTGCTTAATAATAGATAATAGTTATTCTAAATACACTCAAAATTACTGATAAATCTTCAAATTTTATGTAATAACAACAAACCCACTTGGTGTTGTCCCTGCCTACAGAAAGTACCTTATTTTCCGTGGATTTCTGTTTATTCCATTTTTAAACTGTAGAAAAAATTGAAAATATGAATAGGTCCGCATTTTCATTACTATTTTTTTGAAATAGTAAATATTCATATTTTTCTTAAGTAAATGCAAAAAAAAGAAAGCAAAAATGTACCCTTTATTCTTTTTAACAGCCGAAAAAATGAATAATATGTTAACGACCTTCATCTTTTTTTCTGATATATTGAATATTCGATTTTAAATCGGATAGTTATAAAAAAATATAAAATCTGCGTCTCGGATGCATTGAGAGATGTCTTCGCCTGTCCTTATAAAAAGATATCCTTATAATATAATTTATAATAATTCCTGATAATGTATATTTTCATAGTCTCTAGACATCAGAAAGAAAGATAGAGAGAGACTTTCAGAGGTAAACATTTTTTTTTAATACAATATATATATAAATACGAAATGTTAAACAACGTAAACTATAAATTACTTATTATTTTTAAGCGTTTGAGGGGATTGGGGATTTAATAAATTAAAAAAGACGTCCGTTTTCAGTATTCTACGTTTAAAAACCTAAAAAACTTTCATAAATATCTTATAAGAAATACATAATAATTGAAACAAAAGACCTGCAAGCTATGTTAAATTATATTGAAATGATTTTAATTCGTGTGTTTGTAAAATGACTTTTAGTATTTTTACAAATTAACTATTTTGACGTAAACATATTTTCATATGATAAACAATAACCCTTGAAACATTTTTGGAAAAGAAACTATACCTCTAAAATTAGAAATTTTGGAATTAACTATTGGACAACAATAATAAGCGACACCGTGTATAAAAATATTTTATTTTTTAGAAGTAATTTTCAAAATTTTACCAATACTACTTTAACAATGCATTAAAATGTAATGGTGTAGTTTTTTCCCTAACGCTTCATATGTTAAAATAAATATCATAATTGAAAATGCTGCTAATATCATGAGTAGGGGAAGATGGGGATACTTGAGCCATTTTTTAAATTTTAATTTTTTAAAATTTTTTAGAATTTCTTAGAACAAAATAAAATATTGAAAATGAAAATTTGATATTTTTTCTTCAATTGAAAACCACTTTCAATTAATTTTGAACTATTTTTCTATGTCTAATAAATTTTTACTTTTTCTTTTACATTGTGGCTCAAGTATCCCCATGGAGGGGATAAGTATCCCCATGGAGGGGATACTTGAGCCAGATGTCACATTCGCACCAGTATTTTGCAAAGAAAAAAACCGATTTACAATATACGCGAAAAAATGCATTAAACCTTTTTCAAATAAATTTGGTCGAATTTTCTGGTGTCGTTGTGACATTTCAGAATTAAAATTTTGTGGTAGAAAATTCTACCAGCAGAGCTCAAAGGGTTAATCACCATACTTTAAAAATGGTACCAAGGTATATGATTTCTTTTTTACATGTTCAGAACTATAAATATGTTACCATGTTGCCAGTTTTAGAAAGAAAAATTGAACAACTGTAGAGATAAAGGGGGTGGCTCAAGTATCCCCTATGCTCAAGTATCCCCACTCTCCCCTAATTATTAACTTTGAAATTTTATACAAAACAGATACTAACAAATAAGATAGCTTCTGCCAGATTTAACTCTATAAGGTTTTGCCTAAACTCTATAGAAGAAATATTGTATAAATAGGTTTGACAACATTAATAAAAATATTATATAATTTTTTTTTTTTTTTTTTTTTTTCAAACGACTAGTTATGATATGTAAGAGAATTGCTGCACGATAAAAATAACTAATTCATTTCTATAAATAAAATTAAAAACTAAATTTTTTTAAATAACTACTCTTTAAATGTGAATATTTCTGATTGATTTAAAGCTTTAATGCAAATACATAACAAATTTAAAACTCGGACAATGGTATGATATTTAAATATGATTTAAATGTACCAAATATAAATAATTTATAAGATAATATTAGTAATAAAATTAACTTGGATTTTGCAATTTTTTTCTATTGTTTTTTTAAATGCTGTCTTGCATTTCCATGCAAAATGCAAGGTTTTGCCAAGATGTTCTAATTAAAAATGTTTCAGCAGTAATGGTAGATTAAATTAAAAAATATATAAAGAAATGAATAAGGTGTTCAAATGTTGTCCTTAAAATGACGAAACGAAAAGAGGATCTTTTAAAAGAAATGTTTCTTTTGTTATAAAAGTGCCCCAGGAGTTTCAAGTTGACTCACTTGCTTTCAAGAGATCAGTTGGGGAAAAGTTCAAGTCCTTTTTTGTTCCTTTTCACGTAGTATTCAGTGAAGGTACCTTTTTTCTCGAATTATTGATTCCCGCTACCCGACATTTAAATTAGTTTCGAGGAAAAGACAACAATTGTCACTCGTGCTGGCAAATTGCTCTTTATTTAAGTTTAACGTTAGAACAAGGTTCTTTCCATATTTCCGTTTAGACTTTTACCAGCTACTTTAAAGTTTTTCTTTAACATCACTGTTTCAATTCACTGTAAAAGGTCAAGAAGGAAAGTAAATATATGTTACAAAATTGTTACAGGAACAAATTTTACACACAAATGCTCATGTGATTTTTTTCTGTGGTATATTAAACGTTTTTTTACACTGCTCGTTATGAAATACGCATCTACCGTAATTTCGGGTGTATAAGCCGCGGATCAAACAATTCTTTTTGGACCCAGAAATTTTATTTAGTGATTGAAGACAAATATTTACGGCGATCTAACAAGTTATATTTGTTTCTTAAAAAATTCTGGGTCGAAAAAGAATTGTTTGATCTGAGGCTTATACACCCGAAATTACGGTAGTTTTGTTTCAAATAATTGAATTAAAATGCAGGTATAATTTGACTGGCAGTAAAGTTTACTGTTAAATGATATGTATAACTTATGTTTCAAAAATCACCCACCTGTTTTTTTTTTTTTTTTTTTTTTTTTTTTTTTTTTTTTTTTTTTTTATTAGATCAAATGAACTCGAAAAGTATATAGTATATGCATATTTTGTCAAATCTTTTAAGATTTATAAAAGAAAATGCGTTAGGGTTTCTCCGTAAGTTGAGAAAAATTAAGCTTTTACGTGGAAAATGATCAAGAAGACTTTTATTTTTTAGAGATAATGGGTGAAAATCCAAGCCCTATTTTGTTCCTTTTAATAAATGTTCAGTGAGTGCACTTTATGCTTTTTATAATAACTGAATCCAACTAGGATTGCCATGTCTAGTGTCGAGAAAAAAAAGGAACGGAGAGAGAGGAAAAAAAAAGCGTGGCAATGCTAAAGGATCGACACCGGGCTTCCCTTGTTATGAATGTAGGTGAATACAATTTTTCATTGAAAATTGTAATGGATATTTTCATTAACTATACAGTTTTAGACTGTCTATTAAAAAAATTAAAAGTATTTGCATATTAAACATTTCAAGAAAGTGCTCAGGTAAAGATTTGAAATTTATCAATGATAATATATTTTAAATCGCCGCATTTTACGAGTTAGTAGCCGAAGAAATATTGAAATATATCGTTCTTTAAATATCATTTACTTTTAAATTTTGATTCTTTCAGGAGTTCAAGCACGTGGTTTATTTCTATGCCTATTTAATTATTTATTATTGAAATTTCTAATATTAACCGAGAAAAAATGAATGGGAATTTCTATTGTTTTAAGTGCAAATGAATTAGGCTTTCGTAGTCAGACTGCAAGCCGCCGTAGAAAAACATTAAAAAAAATCGTGCTTAAAAATTATTATAAAAATCATAAAAATCTCCAAATAAAGATGTAATTTTCAAATAAATTTTATTTGAAAATACGTTTTTTACGATATTCAATGATTTAAAATTTTGATATTTTTGCGATCTGTGCGATTTTTAGAAATTAGAAATCGCAATAAAAAGAAAATTTGTCAGTTAGGTGTTGCCACCGTTGATATGATGTCAGTATTAGTCATGGACATGATTTTATGTATAATATGAAAAATTTTGAAATATTTTTTGATTACGCCTGTTAGTAATTCAAAGTTTACTTTTTTCTATATTTAATTTGGCGAAAACACTTGCGGAATCACATGTAAAACGATTGTTGTATATTTTTTTTTCTAGATACTACTAATTGTATTTCAGTGCTTTTTAAAATAGCTTTAACTATAGCTAAACTATAAACTGGTTGTTCGGCAAGAAATAAAAATAATAAACAAAATATTTGTGCCAATTTTGGAAAAAAAATATTCATCTCTCTCTTTCTCTCTTTTATTATTGTTATTATTAACATAAATGTCGCATTTTATCTTTGTTCTTTGCTAAAGATCAATAGCGACTGCCAAAATTATTTAAAAGAATATTGAAAATGCTTCAGTACTAAAACGTACATCAAAGGTAATAGTGTTATATGAGGTTTTTTTTATTTGAAAATCCTTGTAACTATCAAACATTTTTATTTATTTATTTGTTTTCTCCCAATAAATGTATAGTTTAGATATTATAAAAAAATTGAATTAGCTTCACTATTTCTTGAGCAAACTTTACATAGATATCAGGTGTTTTATATGCTATTTCGCAACTCTTAACACCTCCTTCAATAAAAATTATAAGGACCTATATTCAATCAATTAATTGTATATACTTATAAGCATTTTTTTCTTTAGGTTTCAGAAAACTCCATTTTTCTTTTCTCTTGAAAAAAAAATGCTACGAGTTTTATTATTGTTTCTTTACTCTTCCTTCCTTCACAAATGATCTCTTAGAATAAAAATCTTTCCTTATGCTATAAAGACCATTCGCTCACGAAACTCATGGCTACATGTATTCATGTAATGAAACAATCATATACAAAACATAAGTACATAAACTATAACTTTGAACTTGTAAAAAATTTGTACTTCAGTTATACAAAATTATAATTTTATGTTTCATATTGTTTAAAGACAAGAAAATGAAACTCAATTACATTGAAAGAATCTTTTTAAAGTGACATCCGCCATACAAATTTTAAAATAAATGTTGTCGAATGGATCAGATTTTGTCACGTATGCTTTAAAGCATGATTAAAAAATGTAAACAGCTAGATTTTTTAACACCCCTCCCCCATTATTTATATATTAAGTTCAAGTTACAAAGTAGTGTGTTTAACAAAGTTTGTTATTTGAACGGTAGTTGTTTTCGCTCCAAATGTACATACAATAGACGGAAACTTTCCATCCTTTTGGTAACATGAGCCTGATTTTATCAGTGATCATGACGTATCCTTTCAAAATCTATGTAGTTCAACATTTCAAACCTGAAAACACTCTAATAATATGAACGTTCTTCATGTTCTTTTTGTTTCTGTTTTTCAAAAAAATTCAATGCAAAGAATAAATGCTATCTTGTAATAAAGAATACTTTTGAAAATAATAACTTTGTCATAAAGTCAGGGATAGACTTTACTTACAGTACATGAAACATTTCTATAACATGCTATTATTTCTTCTGATAATGACCTATTCTCTCAAAATTTAGGATTGAACATTTCAAATCTCAAACAATTAATAATATCGATGTTTTTTAAGCTCTTTCCGGTTTCTTAACTCATTGGATGTCGGTGGTTCATTTTTGAACCACATAATTTTAATTCCCAAATGCTACTCTGGCAGCAAATTTTTGGAGTAAAAATTTTCCTTTTATCAAGTAAGCGCAGAAAATTTTTTACTTATTTTCAAATAAATTTGTTTTTAAATTCCGGTTTCACTGAATAATTTTGGAATTTTATGTACCTTGCCTCTGAAAGTGTTAAAAATAACGCAAAATAATAAGCAGATGCTGTCTTGTAATAAAGAATACCTTCACAAATAAGAAATTTTGCAAATAATGTCTTTTTCATAAGTTCAGATATAAACGTTATTTTCAATTTAGAAAGCATTTCTATGTCATGCTCTCATTTCTTGTGTTAATGACATATGTTTTCAAAATCTATGTAGTTCAACATTACAAGCCTTAAAAAACTGTAATAATATCAATGTTCTTTATGTTCTTTCTGATTCTTAAAAACAATACAAAGCAATGAGCATATCCTATATTGTAATAAAGAATACATTTGCAAATAATAACTTTGTCGTAAGTTCACACGTAAACATTACATTCAGTTCTTTTCTATGTTTATAATTTTTGTATACTAAGCACATTTATCCAGCGACACCAAACGCGGCATTTATTAGCTGCGTGTGGAAATTTTCTAATTAATGACAAGGTTCGTATTCATTGTTGATTTGCTTTTATTCCTTTTGAATGAAAAATTATCTTGCATAAGTCTTGTTTGATGAACAAATGAAAAGAAATATCATATTGAACCTTTGTAGAAACTGATAGTAATCATTTATAAGAGCAGCGCAGAAGGAACATTTCCAATTTTACAATATTAATGAACAGAGTTCTATGTTTAAGTTTTCTATACATGTATGAATGGCGTCTAATGCATGAACATATTGATATTTTAACTTTATTAATTGTAACTGATGTGTATAGGAAATATTTTAGAAATTTTGAACGATCATTATAGTTTGTTACATCACTTTTACTTATCTTTAAATAATGATAAAGGGATAGTACTATTTCAAATAATTTCTCAGTAGTAGATTAACCAGGTTACAAAAATTTACAGAATTAGTGTTCGCTTTTTTAAAAACAAGTTTTTTTTATTTTGTTTCATAATTGTTTTTTTTTAATTTGAAACTAATAATATACTATTGATTCTACACACCAGTAATGCTTTTTTGATCGTCTTTTCTTACTTCTTATTCCTTACAAAAATAATGCAAATCATTGTTTGTAAAGCTGAAAAAATATCTTATGAGACTTAAAAACTAATTAAAGAAATTTGTGATAAAAACAATGCTCTTTATTCTTAATATTTTACATTAAATAAGCAAAATCACAGTTGAAAAATTCTATTTTATTTTTATTTTTACTTTGTATAACTACTTTGTATTACTTTGTGTAACTAACTTTTTAACTTTGAACTAACTATGGGGAAAAATCATTCTATATTTTTTTCCTAGATTATAAACTATATATTTAATAAGATTTTCCGTTGAAAGTGACATTATATCTCTTAAAAGTGACAATAAGTGATTTCAATGCCGATATATTTTACAGTGGACAATGAAGCTTCAAAGCCATGGCACTGGAAACTTCTTTTAAGAAAGGATATCTAAAAAATAAATTTTACAAGAACTCCCTTTTATTTGATAAAAAACGCGTACCTAGTAACTGTGATTTCTCTTTAGAGATAATCATTTTATGTATCTCAACACTTTTAATAATTTTTGTATTTTACTTTTTTAGATATTTTATGTTATAGAAAATATGTAATTATTTATAGAGAAAATACTAAATGATCAAAATGTTTCTTTTTAATAAGAAAAACCTTTTTTAAAAATCGCGTAGTTTTAAAAATCAAAAGTGTATTCTTACCTCAGTAAAAAATGAAGATAAGATTTCATTTCAAATGGAGATAACAGTTTTGGAGGAAAAGCTGTTATCCTCACTCTTTCGTTTAAAATCAAAATTGATAGATGAGATCACTTAATTGTTTAAATTTTCTTACAAAAAGAATATCTCTAAAATGAAGCAAAAATAATACTTTATTTCCTAATAATCTATGGCTAATTCCATGAGTTCTGTAGTGTAAGTCACATAACTTATTAATTGCTATGCTTGTTAGCCACCGTTATTTTCGAAAAGTCTGCTTGGCCTTATTCAATTAATGAGAATGTGCCAATAAAACTATTCACTTTTTTTTTTGTTCTACAATACTGGTAGCCAAAAGTCGTAGCCTGTGACTTACACTACAAGTACTCATGGAAATAGCCCTATCAGATTTTATATGAATCTGCAAATTAATAGCTACAATCACACAAAATGATAAATGTTCACTACCGTAAAAACTCATAATCCGAAATTTAAATACATTAGCCTATTTATGAAAAGTAATTTACTACTAAATATTATTTTATTCATAAATGCAAATTTGAATTAGATAAAATAATAAAAACATTAATTAACGGAATTAAAAAATAACACGATGTTGTTTTATATTTTTCTTTTCTTTTATTTTATTTTATTTTTGTTTAATAGAAATTAAATTTCCTTGAAGATTTCGAATTTTTTGTATCCTTATTCACTGAATAAAAATCGTGATATTATGAAAAAAGAGAGAGAAAGAGAGAAATTGTCAATTCGTGCTAATTTAAATTCCAAGTTTGAATCTAGAATGCCTCACAAAAACAGCATTCATAAGCAGAGCATTTCAGGTATTTATTGTTGTTGATGACGGTCAATTATCTACTCGAGGGATGTGAGCCCGGCGAAGAGGGGTGCACTACGTGAAGGTATTTCTAAAGGAACCTAACCCGTATGTACACACAAAAAAAATCCAATGTTCGAAGAAAATTACGAAAAACTCCAAACGATTAGGCCGGTGGGCTGGATTGTGATCGAACCCAGCATCCCCCGTCTACCAAATTTTAGCGTAGAAATTGTCAACCGCTGATTGGAAACAATTCCATGAAAAATGGACAAAATGTCCTGCACGTGACACTTACATAAATATTTGTATCTACTAACTTCAAAGTTGTTAATAATATAAATCATAAATGTATGAAAAAATCATAGATTTGCATCCTGTCACAGTTGTTTTAATTTGAGAATACAATAGTACTGTTAAGGTATTTGCAAACCTTCGGAAGTGATTTTTTGAATTTTTTGAAATTTTCTCTTGTTAACCATTTTTTAATATGATCTTCACATTAAAATATTTGAAAAAAAATATATAAAAATTTTAGGAAATACCCAGAAAAAAAAATTAAAGAGAAAAATAGTCAAGTTTATGTCAAAAATTAACATTTCCGCAAAAAGTGATTGCTCAAAAATAAAACAATGTATTGACATTTTGTAAATTGCTTAATCAATCGAGTAAATTTCTCTAGGACTTACACTACACACATTATAATCGCATCTCTGTCTCAGATGATATGGTAGTTAAAGTACTTATGTAATAAAAATTTCGCAAAATTTGTTTCAAGTTTCTTATTTGTACTAGTGTAAATATAAAACAATTTAATATATTATCATGAGTGTAGTCTATTTCCCATAAAGACATTTGTAAAAGAAGTACAGAAAATTATCTGACATTTCATGCATAAGTTTTTCTTTTAGGATATATAAGATTTAAGCGCATAAGAAAAAATCTGAAAAACTTCATTTTGAGAAAAAGATAAAAATAAATTTTAAACACAAATCAAAAGCTGTAATAGCTGTAACTTTAAACAGCTGAAACTTTAGTTATAATTAAGAGAAAGACATAACTTAAACAGAATTCGACAGATAAAGAGTCGATTTTAATATTATTGCGAAAATGAAAAATCGGTATTTTGATGGAATTTTGATTTACGTTTTAAAGGTGTTAAGTCACCTTAAAATAGCAGTGATATGTAGAAAATCTGTCACATACGTGATGTGGAATGGATTTTTAATAAGTTTTAAAATTTCCACATATTAAACCCTAGAACGAAGAAAGCTGGCCATTTTAGAGCCATTGCATGAAAAAAGAACTAAATGGCCTGCAACGTACATAATTTCCTATATCTATTAACTTATGAGTTGATAAAATATAAACTATACATTAAAAACAACATAGAGCCCTAGATATTGACATTAGCATAGTTGTTTTAATTTGAGGATATAATAACTTCGTTAAAACAACAACAATATGTAAAAAAGCTATCCCATACGTGACATGGAATGGCCCTGTATATGTATAGCATTCATAAGCAGACGATTAAATACTAATAACATAAATTATTAAATGTAAATTTTATCCAAAAATTAATGAAAAAGATATTCATAAACAAGTTTTAATATTAAATTTAAATGAAATATAATAAAATAAGATAGCAAATATGTAATATGCGAAAATCCCCACAATACTGAAAATAATAGTGCACTTCCAGAGAATGATGCTTTCGCACTTATACACGTTTTTATTCATTTATCCATTTATTGATAACTGTAAAAAACTTTTCCCAAACGTTTCATTGCTATTTTTTTAAATAAAGAAAGGTTTTTCAGCAGATAATATATTCATCCAAATACGAAGAATATAAAGGTAAATTCAAGCATACATAACACGGATTTGTTCACTTCCTTTTCTATAACTTCTTAACTTTTCTAGTAAATTCGACCAAACCAAAATAAATAATTTCTGTAGGGATGAACAGAAAAAGCAAACTTACAAAAAGTAATAACACAGCTTCTTGAGTTGTAATAGAAAAGGTTGGTATAAAATAAAAGTAAAAATCGTCCAAAGAAACTGTTCATTTATCAATGTCAGATCGTCCAAGGAAAGGAGTGTACTATGTGCCCAACTTTCGCTTTCGGATTGGGGGATGGAAATTCGAGCCTGCAAAATCAGGGGTTTAAGTAACAGTAGATGGGAGGGATACACAATTTTTTCTTCGACTTTAGATAAAACTGTCGAGCTGCGAAAGGTCATTAATTTCGCGTTCCATTTGAAAGAAACCCAGGCATTATAAACTCTTTAACGTTGAAAAATTTATCAATTTCTCTAAAAATTTGCGGCGAATCAGTCGGAAGTTAGTTATACACACATCTTTGTTGAAACAGTATTGTCATGAAACTCTATGGCATATAACATCATTATGAACGTCACAAAGGGGGTAGCGGGTTAAGGGGGGTCTGGCGGCCCCCACCGAATCTGGTAAAATCGTTCCAAAAATCTTGAAGAGGGTCGAAAAACAAGCAGTGTAAGCTTTTTACCGACATTACAACCCCAAACGAAAACACAGTAATGGCGAAAAATATGATTTTTTGTGATTTTTATTTTTTTCAACCAGTTTAATTTATTTTTAAATGGTTTAAACGCAATTAAAAATTTGTTTTAGATGTGTGGAAGTCCCCTGAATTTTTTCAGATTTTTTGGTCAAGTAAAAACATGTGAATTTTAGGTTTAAATGCGAAAAAATCGTGAAAAACGCGTCATTTTCAAGATTCAACCCTCTAATTTTGAGGGTTGTTTTCATTTTCCCGAGGGGTGCTGTATAGTATAGATAGCGGCAATCGTCTTCTTTCGAATGCAGGCAACTGGACTCAATTTGGTCAATTTTGGTGAGCGGGGCGATTTTTCGAAAAAAAACTCGAATTTTCAACTTTTGGTAAATTACGACGCGTTCTTGGTATAATGCGTCTTTGCTATAAAAAATACATCTCTATAGGGGTTTTTGAGGTCGCTGATCACGAATTTGATGTCAAAATATTTTTTTTGACAACAAATTCACCCATAAATATTTATTAACACAGGTTTGGTAATGTGAAAAATATCATTGAATCACAGCATTTAAACAATTTTAATATCGTGTTCAACTAATATAATCAATGAAACTAAATTTTCTGGTATAAATCATATTTTATTCAAGCTTACGTAATAGTCACACAGTAATATAAAATAGCATAATACTTTTTTACAGAGCTAAGTCAACAATTTTACAGTTTTAATCCTCGTCACTATCTTCTTCAATAACAGGTTCAACGCTTTGAACAGAGAAATGATTTGTGAGAATCTGTGCTGGACGAATAATTCGCGACAAATATCTCGCATGCCCTAAGAAATAAATGATAGTGGCCACATGTGCACAACAACCGACAGTTCTGAGGCCATTCGCACAATCGCATACGTATTCTTCTATACCACTTCTTCCAGTAGCTTTAGGAACGTATTTTAAGTAACACCTGTACTTTTTACGACGTATGTGCCTCGATTGAACTTCGCATTTCAAAATTGATTTATCTTCCAACAAGTAATGCATATTAAGAACTGATGATATTATGACGACGCCACAGCGCTATGGCGCGTGCGCAGTAGCATGACTTCGGGTTCGGCCTAATGCCTCGAGCCGTGGGCCTAGTAGTGTAGTCTTTTACCAGATGGCGGTTCAGTCAACTCATTTGAATTTCAAATTACTATTATCAATGCAGTTAAAATTCAAATTACGCTATCGGTAATTATTATATTTTTGACTAAATAAAATAACGATGAAAATTCAACGACACATAATTTTTTTAAAATTAATGTTAATATTATTAATAATATTATTAATACTATTAATATTACTATTAATATTATTAATTAACTTTTTCTGGAATAAAAACTAAAAAACAGTTAATTGAGAGAAATTAAAAAAATCTTTCATTAATATTTTTACATTACCAAACCTGTGTTAATAAATATTTATGGGTGAATTTGTTGTCAAAAAAATTTTTGACATCAAATTCGTGATCAGCGACCTCAAAAACCCCTATAGAGATGTATTTTTTATAGCAAAGACGCATTATACCAAGTACGCGCCGTAATTTACCGAAAGTTGAAAATTCGAGTTTTTTTTCAAAAAATCGCCCCGCTCACCAAAATTGACCAAATTGAGTCCAGTTGCCTGCATTCGAAAGAGGACAATTGCTGCTATCTATACTATACAGCACCCCTCGGGAAAATGAAAACAACCCTAAAAATTAGAGGGTTGAATCTTGAAAATGACGCGTTTTTCACGATTTTTTAGCATTTAAACCTAAAATTCACATGTTTTTACTTGACCAAAAAATCTGAAAAAATTCAGGGGACTTCCACACATCCAAAACAAATTTTTAATTGCGTTTAAACCATTTAAAAATAAATTAAACTGGTTAAAAAATAAAAATCACAAAAAATCATATTTTTCGCCATTATTGTGTTTTCTTTTGGGGTTGTAATGTCGGTAAAAAGCTTATACTGCTTGTTTTTTGACCCTCTTCAAGATTTTTGGAACGATTTTACCAGATTCGGTGGGGGCCGCCAGACCCCCCTTAACCCGCTACCCCCTTTGCTTTAAAATTCGTTATTTTTCTATAAGCCCTGACACTATAACCATAGGTGTTATAAACACTGAACTTCTCCAGTTTCACTGATGTGCAATAAACTATGTCAAAATTATAAGTAATCAACCCACAATACATATGTGTGTGAATGTGTATGTTTGTATCTATCTATGTGCATTATTTTTTCCAATGCAGTGAAAATGTACAGATTCGAACGCAGAATATTTCGCTTTAAGGGGGCTGGTCACTTAGTTTCCGAATTCCCCTCACTAATGTAAAGGCTATGGGCGGTTCGTTCATGCGTATGTTTAAAATATCTCATCGGAAAGGTAATGTTTTTAACTTCTATTTGTTTTATGTACACTTCTTAAAAATGTCCCTATTTTTCTTAGTTTTCAAAATATTGCCCAGGTATATACTTAATTTAATATGAAGTGTTAAAATCTTACTTACAGTTCGTCAGATTTTAACAAATAAAATATGAAATTCAGCATAGATTCTAGAAATATTTCGAGAACTAAGAAAAAGAGAGACCATTTTTTAAGAAAAGAACACAGGAAAAAGAAGTTAAAGATATTGCTTTACCCAAGAGATATTTTAAATATACGAATGCATCAAACGTTCTTAGATTTAACATTACGGAGAAGAATTCCGAAGCTGGGTGACTAGCAACCTTAATTATAAACTTCTTAACAATTAAGCGACATGGACAACATGTCAGTTAGCACCATTCACTGAGAAAACAATTTTGGTAACAACTGGTTATGGTATCTGATCTGTTGTCTCAAACAACTGAACTGACTAAAGTCGGGTAAAAAAATTCCAATAAACGATAGATACTTAACTACACTTATTTTAACACAATCATGCTAATTTTTAAAGAAATCATATGAGTAGTAATTTCTCAGCCTGAATAAAAATGTTTTCTTGCCGGGAATCCAATCTTCAAATTTTCCTTTATTTGCAAATGCAAGAGTTTTTATGTGTGTTTATTTTTTAGTACCAGTAATTCCGAAAAGAATTTTTTATCTTATTTTATAAGAGGATGTTTTAATTAACTAGGACGAAAATAACTGCTCTAAAATACTTGTACTTAAGCACCTGTAAGAATTCTCGATGCTTTAGTAATTGAGGTATCTGGATTGAAAAAATACTACTCAAACTATTACCGCCCGTGTGATTAGTTCAGTCAGTTATGTTAAAATAATAACGAAAAGTGTAATTACTTATAAATCATTTATTTTACCTGGGGAGGGGGGTTATTCTCTCGAGCTGTTACAAACAATGGACCAGATGTAATTACCAAACATTTATGTGGTTGAATTGTGTCAGAGGGGATTTCATTCAGGTGGTTCAATTGGTAATGCATCGATAATAAAAACCTAAAAAACTGCTGTCTATTACTATCCTGGATACTTCTTACGAAGTTGAAAAAATTTCCACTGGTATGATCTTTTTCCAGTCAGTAGGGATGAGTTAAAATAATGAAAGATCTATAAGGTCAATATAATGCTTAGAAAGACTTTTTTTTTAAGGAGGAATGAAAAATTTAAGCAAAAATCTGTCTTAAAAAATATAAAAGCATGTAATATATGTTCTTGTGGCGTAATAAAAAATCAGGTGTATATTTCAGCTCGATTGTGAACAGACGGCAATTCGCGGATCCATCAAATATAGTCTAAAGGTAAGTCTAGGTTTGATACTTTCAGAACCCCGCTTCGTAGAACTTTTTATTATACTTGAAAGTGTTTATCGATGCAAAAAAAATATTTCAATTATCTGTTCCGCGCAATCAAACAAAAATGATACTAAAAAAGAAGCCTTTTAAATAAAGACATTTTTTTTTTACAAAATTGTAATTTTAAAATCAATTAAACGTTTAAAATAATATTTTGTAATATTTCAATTTTATATGCTTAAATCAATCTACAGTTTTCTGACCAAAATGTGTCATTTATGGCTGATGCATATTATTTTCTATTAAATTATTTAATTTTTCCATTGATATAGTATATTACACGAGCTTTAAAAATTATGACTGAAATTCATAGAGGAATAACTTATCTCATATAACACTTTCAAATGCCATAGTTACTAAAATCATTCATCTGTGATATTACTAACTAAATCTCCACTCACGTGTTCCTTCCCTTATATTGGTATAAATGATCAGCCACAATATTATATGTAGAATGATTAGATGGAAGCCAGATGTAGCGAGCTGTTGATTTAGTTTGGTTTGTGAATCCATATGGATTGAATACATGAGCCATGGATAGTTTGAATGTGCAGACTTTGAAATACAGCTGATAACAGAATGTTAATTTTTTTATACCGAAGAAAACCAATCAGTATAAATATTCCGCAAATTTCAATTAAACTGTATTTTCCCTACTTCTAAAAGTTAAAATATGAAAACATTTTATTGTATTTCATGTTGTAAAATTCTAACATGAGAAAAAAGTAATTCAATCAACTAACAGTGATTTATTTTCCATAAATTTTCTAACAATTCTTTCATTTCCATTAAAGGATGAATATTTTCCGTAATATACGAGGTCTGTAAATAAAGTAATGGCAAATTAGGTATAAGCCAATTTTTAATGAACTTACAAGTACGATTACATTACATTCCTTCTATGTAATCACCAGCAAAGCTTATAACTTTTTGCCAGATATCAGGAAGCCGTTGTAGACCAGTGGCAAGGTGTTGATTGTTGATGTGAGCGAACGAGCACCCTACTGCGTGGAGTACAGATGAAACGTCATGAAATCGGTGACCTCGGAAGGGTTCCTTCAACTTCGGAAACAGATTGAAGTCACAAGGACTCATGTCGGGTAAGTAGGGAGGGTTTTCCAGGATTTGGAAGGGTGTTCCGATGTGGAACCCAGCGGGAAGCAATTTTCCTCATGTTGAGAGATTTCTTCATTATGCGCCATACCGTTTGATGCCTCAAACCAACCTCTAAGGATAATTCTCGGACAGTCCATCGGCGATCTATGGTAAGGAAATCGCTCAGGACGTCAGTCTGCCCTTGAGGAATGGAGGGCCAACCTGTGCGTTGAAAACCACAGTCTCATTCCGACCCGAACGAAATGCTTGAAACCATCGTGCTACTGTCCTATACGGTAAAGCATTTGTGCCACAGGCTTCCGCTAGTCCTCGATAGCATTCTGTTGCATTTTTCACACGGGCAACCTCGATTTTAAGCCACGACAGCTGATCACATTTCGAAAATATGTTTTAGAGCGTTGGAAACGAAACTCCTCACCTTCACGCCATACAACAACTACTAGTTTTATGTAATCTTATAATGTTCAATGATGTCCAGATCTAGTACATAATACCGGTACTTTATTTTACTTACCGTAAAATCTGGCGTATATCAAACATATATGATTTAAGACTGTATTTTTCTATTTTAGGTATATTCGCATTAAAAGCGTAACCCCTTTTTCATAAAGGAACCTGAAATATCTGTAACATGCGATGCTCTTATCTTTTGAAGTCATTCTATTAAAGAATTTCATAGGCTTATGAATAATAATATACCGGACTGTCATGCAATAAGTGGAAGTTAGAAGATTACAAAAGATTTTCATAACGAGGCCATATGCATCATTTTAGTCTGTGGTGAAGGGGTAATGAAAGCATGGAATGAAATTAAACCCAGGGGTGCAGAAAATGTTTTTACTCCCTACATTTCCCACAATCCACATGGAAATTTCCCCAAAATTTTATCGTATATTATAAATAAATGCTGTGTATTACCATAGGTATAGAAAATTTACTTTTTTTCCAATGTTTATGAACTTACGTGCCAGTATAACAGCAAAGTGATTCTAAGTGCAAAAAATATTTCTGAAGTTAACAGCGAATTTCCTAAAAGTTTACAGCAATATAGAGGAGGTTGGGGAGGGGGGAGGCACTCTTACCATTTTTTCACGGCTCTTTGACAAAAATTACATTTTTTAGTGATCTTCAGATGAAATTTGTGGTTATTCTGTGATCTTTTCACTATTTTTGTGGTTATTTCGTCTTTTTGATGAAATTCGCAGTTCTTTCGAGATCGTTTGACAGAACTTGGGGTTTTTCTGTGTTCTTTTGACGATCTTGTGGCGACTGTGCGAAATGTGGTTATACACCAATTTAGCCAAAATTCGTGGTTGTTCCGTGATCTTTTGCCAAAATTTGCTGTTTGGCAATATTTTGACAAAATTTACATCTTTTTTGGTATATTTTGATGAAATGTTTATTTTGGGATCTTTTGACAAAATCTGCTGATTTTTCGCAATCTTTTTTATGAAATTTGCTATTTTGTGATTTTTTAAAAGAAACTTGCAGTTTTTTGCGATCTTTCAATGAAATTTGTGTCCATTCTGCTATCTTTTGATGAAACTTGTGTTGTTTCACAATGTTCTTATGAAATTTGCAATCTTGTAAAGAAATTAGTGGTTATTTCGCAACTCTTCTTTGACAAAATTTGCGGTTGCTTTGCGATCTTTTTAGAAAATTTACCGTTCTTTCGTGATTTTTTTTCACGAAATTTGTGATTTTTAATTTTTTTTTACAGTATTTTGTGATTATTTCGTCTGACGAAATTCGTGATTGTTTCGAGATCTTTAACAAAATTTTCAGTTGTTTTGAGGTTTTTTTTTTTTTTTTTTTCATGAAATTGGTGATTATTAGAGATCCTTTGGCAAAATTTGTATTCTGTTGACAAAATTTCTATTCATTTTTATGATTATTTTGCGAATTTTTAAAAAAATTTTCATAATTTTGGGATTTTTTTCGCAAAATTTGTGGTTATTTCACAATTTTTTTTTACAAAATTTGCAGTTATTTCACAGTTTAACTAAAATTGTGCCTTTTTCGCCATTTCTTTACATATTCCTGACCTTTTCGTTATCTTTTGATGATATTTGCAGTTATTTCTCTATTTTTTAATGAATTTTATGGCCTTTTTCGCATTTTTTTGACAAAATGGGCGATATTTCGCTATATTTTGAAGAGATTTATGGTTTTTTGCGGTCTTTCGACAAAATAAACATTTTTCGGTAATTCTTAGACAAAATTCGTAGTATATGAATGTCCAAATTTTCAAATTCCGGTCTTTTTAAATTTCTTTTAAAAACTGAATGCCTTAAACTTTAGGAAATTCCGGAACAGAATCAACCTTGATATACAGTACATATTATTCAGAGATCGATTTTGTAAAGGTCGGCATACTAATCTTTTTGTTTGTTGTAATTTTTTTTTAAATCTTGGGGAATTTTTGAATTTATCATTAAAATCAAAATAAGTTATATGCTTCTGGAAATTTCCCCAGGTGGTTAAAATTTCCCTCGATCCTAGATCGCCGGATCGAACATCTTCTGCACCCCTGATTAAACCTTTTTCAAAAGTCTTTTAAAATATGTAGTTTATCTTACAATCTAGATAAAATGGAAAATGATAGCTTATTTATGGATCTGCTTGACAAAGATGGTGCAGATGAAACGGAATTAGGCGATGTGCCAGCAGACATAACAGAAGACGAACATGACTTTCTTTTCTCTTTACCCGATAATGAAAATTATTAAGATCATAAGGTAATGTCGTTTTTTTAAATAAACAGAATTTACGGTACATGTAGGAATCTAATTTGTTTATGTTCATCTTTTCCTTATTTTGAGATCTTTCATGTTTATATTCGGCGTATAACGCGCATCCGTAAATTTTTATCTAATTTTTTGTACTAAAAGTGCGCATTATACGCCGGATTTTACGGTATGCTTTAGAAATAAAAGTACTAGTAAAATGATCCGACGTCTCCTGACACTAGGACATTGTTTGAAACATAAATTAGCGTATCGGAAAAGATAATAAAATAAAAAGCTTTTTTGCTGGAAAAGATTTAAAATTTAGACGATGTATATTTTCTGATAAAGTAGGATACTTTATGTTTATTGCTATTTGGACAAGAAATGTAAAACGCATTTGAAGAAACATGTGCAGGCCACACTTCTTATATGAACTACAACTTAGGACGTGATTATCAAAACTCGCCTTATCCACACTGTAAAAAAAATCTGTGAAGGTACTAAACATTTTCTAGGAAACTGGGATTCCAAGAACTTTTCATGTAACGATAACAGGAAAAATTCATGTTATCGATTCTGAAACTTGAAATTTTGCTGTTACCGTTACAGGAAAAGTTCTTGGAATCCCAGTTTTCTAGAAAAGATTTAGTACCTTTGCAGATTTTTTTTTTTACAGTGCAGATAATAAAATTTTGGAACATCGCAAAAAATATGACTGCGTTCATTGGTTTTCATTGTAAAACAAGATTTTACAATGTCAGAAATACAGGATAAAACTAATATTTTTGCTGATTTTAGTGTTTGTTCAATGCAGATTCTCCAATAGAATAAACGGATTGATAGACAAAATACGAATTTTTAAATTTTGAATAAGGCGAATTTTGAAACTTACGTATTTAGTTGCTAATCATAATCCTTGCACAAACGTAATGTCATTGTATTAACATTGTTATTTATTTAAAAATAATAATAATAAGTGCAATTTCATTAGGTTTGGATGAAAATTTCGGTGTAATCGTCAATTTACTTTTTCAGAGATGATAGTATACCTATGTAAGTATAGTTATGTATAACATTACATTGTTGCTGCTTAATGAAGAGTTTTTTTTAATAAGAGAATCGAAAAAATGTTCAGTAATCACATTTAGAAAGTGTAAAATCTGTTTTAAATTATTTTCGGGAGGTACTCTATGCCTGTCATTAAATTCTTATTTTCTTGTGTAAATATACATGCATATTTACAACACATATGCATGTACATTTTATCATATAATTAAATAAAAAATGCGCTATTCTGTTTTCATGAGTAATTTTCTTTGCTACACAATGGAGAAAAAACATCTTATTAAGTGCGTATAAATCTTACGCAAACGTAATTAATACTTTCACTGCGCAACCCGCGATTTCGACGCACAACGTAAATGTAGCAAAATTTACGCAACCCGCAATTTCTGCAATTGTTTTTCCATACACTGTAAAAAAATCTGTAAAGTTGCTAAAAGTTTTCTAGGAAACTCGGTTTCCTAGAACTTTTTATGTAACGGCAACAGCAAAAATTCATGTAACAGATACAGATTTTCACTCAAAATTAAAAAATATGCATTATTTCTAAGAATTTTTTAGGAAACTGGGATTTCTATAACTTTTTATGTAACTGCAACTGAGATTCCAGGCAAACGTTTAGTAAGATACCTGTAATTTTAGTAGATTCGTTTCTAAAGTTACAGATTCCTGTAACTTTACGAAAATCAGTTTTGTAGATTTACATATTTTCTTGTTCAGTGTACGGATAAAATGTTAGTAAGCATACAGATTTCGGAAACTTTACATCTGTAGGATTACGGATTTTTTCTACAGTGCATGATCTAATTCTATATTAAAAATAGAACTATTTTACAAAAAAATGTTTACATATTTTAACTCTAAAATATATGTAGATTTGATAATGTTATGAAATAAATGCGTAATTTTTTAAACATATTTTGAAAGAAAAAAAATAATTAGCTGCGAGAATATTAATCATACACAGTAAAAAAAAAACTGTAATCCTTCAAATGTAAAGTTGCCGAAATCTGTATGTTTATTAACATTATATCTGTGAAAAGTTGTAAATCTACAAGACTATTTTTTGTAAAACTACAGAAATCTGTCACTTTACAAACCAATCACTAGTTATCATACTGAAATTTTATCTGTAACTTGGGTTGCAATATATTCTAGGAATTCCAATTTCCTAAAAAAAAACCTTAGTAACCTTACATATTATTTGATTTTCAGTGTAAATCTATATCAGTTACATGAATTTTTGCTGTTGCCGTTATATAAAATGTTCTAGGAATTCCAGTTTCCTAGAAGACTTTTAGTAACTTAACAGATTTTGTTTTACAGTGTACCCCAAAAATATCTATATTCAAATGTTTTATTCTGGTATTATACCTTAGCTGTGATTTGTATGGGTTTTTTAAGTTCGATAATCGTTCGATAATCTGTCAGTTAAAAGCATTATTTTTCTTTAAATATTTTGGTAGAAAGCAATTTTTCTGTTTGATTGAAAAAAGAATAGAATGTAATTTCACCCTTTGTCTCCTTCATGTAAATCGAAAACATCTTTTTCATTTCAAGATTTTAAAAAACGAAACGAAATTCTGCTGCTTCAGGCAACTAACGGTCAGACAAAATTTTTTATCCAACCCCCCCCCCTTTCTTCCTGAATTTTAAAGAACACTAGAATTTCTTTAAATTCTCTTTTCTTTTCCAGAAGAGCTGTTTTATTGATTTAATTGAATACAACATTGCATTTTCAGAATGCTAAAAATCGGAAAATGTGGTAATGATGAAAACTCTTTTGTGTATTCACTTCATGGTGAGATGGGTTCGTCTCATGAAAAATATCAAATAAATCTAAATCTGTTTTTCATATAACTGTCACGGTGCTTTGTTTCTATAATATGTGCCTATGTGTGCATAATTTTTACGTAAACGGAATTAATTAACACTGTCATTGCGCATCCCGCGATTTCCACGCGCAATGCAAATAAAGTAAAATTTACGCAACCCGCGATTTCTGTAATCATTTTTTATATAATCTAATTTTGTATTAAAAAAAGAACTGTTTTACAAAAAATGTTAACATATTTTAACTGTAAAATTTATGTAAATTTGAAATATTTTATGAAGTAAATGCGCATTTTTTAAAAATATTTTGAGAAAAGAAAAACAACACAAAACAAAACAAACAAAAAAAAACCCACTTCGCTTCAAGAGGATTAATTACACTCCCAAAATATCTACATTCAAATGTTCCATTCTGTTATTATATCTTAGCTATAATAAGTTCGATCATCTGTCAGTCAAAAGGATTACTTTTCCTCAAAATATTTTTGTGAAAAGCAATTTTTCTGTTTGATTGAAAAAAGAATGAAATGTAATTTCACCCTTTGTTTCTTTCATGTAAATCAAAAACATCTTTTTCATTTCAAGATTTTAAGAAACCAAACGTAAATTCTGCTGCTTCAGGCAACTAACGGTCCGACAAAATTTTTCATCCAATCCCCCTTTCTCCCTGAATTTTGAAGAACACTAGAAATTTCTTTAAATTCTCTTTTCTTCCCTGGAAGAGCTGTTTTATTGATTAAATTGAATCCAGCATTGCATTTTCAGAATGCTAAAAATCGGAAAATGTGGTAATGATGAAAACTCGTTTCTGTATTCACTTCATGGTGGGATGGGTTCGTCTCGTAAAAAAGATGAAATAAATCCAAATCTGTTTTACGTATGACTGTCACGGTGCTGTGTTTCATATAATATCTGCCTTTCAGAGGACACCGCTGGAGTGCAATGCATTTTTAATCGGCAGACTGTCGGGTATTAAGATGATCTATCATCAAAAGACACTTGAACGCTCGTGACAGAGCAAGATCATTTTATTTTATTTCTAAGCTGATATGCTAAACTTTAAGATAGACGATCACTTGCATAAGGGAAAAAATATCTTTAAAATATTTTGAAGTTGCAGAATATTATTATCGTACATAAAGTAATTTTGTAATTTTTTTCCCTTCAGTTGATCTGGGCTATTTTATTTTTGTTTTTTATTTCTTGTGAAACTCGTTATAGCCGAGGTTTTGAATAGCTCGACTGCAACCTCAATTCTATCAATAAATTAATGTAGTACCTTTCAGCATATTTAATCTCAGAATTTTAAATAAGCTGTTTGCGTTTAGTTACGACAGACACTAATTCATACAAAATTACAGGTTTCATTAAAAAAAAAGAAAGAAAAAAAAAACAATTGAAAGCTTGTGACAGAGCGAGATAATTTTATTTTATTTCTAAGCTGATACGCTAAACTTTAAGATGGATGATCACTTGTCTAAAGGAAAAATTAGCTTTAAAATATTTTGAATGTACAGAATATATTATGATGTATAAAGTAATTTTTTTATCTGGTATTTTTTTTATTTATTTATTTCTCGTGAAACAGGTTAAAACTGGTGTTTCCATGAATTCTATTGGAAACGCTAAGCTACCAGCAAATTAATGTAGTAATTTTCATCTTATTTAATTTGAGAATTTAAACGGAGTGTTTGCGTTTAATTACAACAGACATTATTTTAAGGTACCCTGGGGTAATAACGCCAGGCGGGGTAATAACGCCAAGTGCTTATATTTTGCATAATTATGAAATAATCAGGTAAATGACATCCATGTGCTCTGCGCAAAAGGGTTTTGAGTCATATAAATCGCAAAAAACAGCTTCAAGTTAATTTGTTTCATTTTTAGGTCTTATTGTTTTTACAAACAACTAAAATTAACGCTTGATCTAAAATTTGCGACATAAGTTTTGTGATGTGAAGACTATCTTTTTATCCGGAAATGCTTTGTTAATTACATAAATTTGTAGTGCATTTCATGTACTTTTAAAATGTTGTTGAAGATTTTGGATATCTTCTCGAGATAATTTGTAATTTAAAAAGTACTGCGCAATAACTATATCGGGGCAATAACGCCAATCCTTGACATTAATATCCCGGTTGATTCCCTACAGTGGCCGAGCTACATCCTAAACAATGATTCAAATAAACACAGTTAAAACTGTGCAATGTTTCTCATATTTCTATTTAAGCGGTCCTTTTTAAGCAAAAAGAAGCTCACGGTCTGATATTCTTTTGCCTCATCCCCCTCCCCTCCCACACCACACCTTTATTTTTCTTACACTTTCACAAAAAATTGAACATTTTCAATAGCTTAGAATGCAATTTGTCAATTTCTAAGTTTGTAGAGTTTGTATTTTTAGAATTGGGCTATATACATGCAATTATTTCATCTTATTTCATAGTTTTGTTTGCATGGCGTTATTACCCATGTCGATGGGTAATAACGCCAAATAGCATTGTTCAAGAAAAAACGCCATTTCATTTTATGAATACATATCTGTTAAATTATTTTATTTTATATAGATAGTCAATGAGTTGCTGTATCAGATCCTATATTTGTTTGAAAAATACAATCTAAAACTAAGCCGTGAAAATTGGTAGAACCTTAACGTGGCGTTATTACCCCAGGGTACCTTATATAGATTTACTGGTTTCACAAAAAAACATGAAAATGAAATATCGTGGTAGAACAAGATTATTTTATTTTATTATTAATCTTATACGCCAAACTCTAAAATGAATGATCAATTGAATAAAGACAGAAATATCTTTAGAATATTTTTAATTTACAGGATATATTGTAGTTTATAAAGTGATACTTTTTCTTTCAGTTTATATGGGCTGTTTTTAATTAACTTTTTTTTTTCGCGTGAAATAAGTTAAAGCAGGTGTTTCTAAGAGCTCGATTGCAAACTAAGAGCTACCAGTAAATTAATTTAGTAATTTTCACCTTATTTAAATGAACTTTACGTTTAATTAAAATAGTTAAATTTCTACAAAATTACTGGAATCATAAAAAAAAACATTAGAAAGCTCGTGATAGAGCAAAGTCATTTTATTTTATTTCTAAGTTGATACGCTAAATTTTAACCTGTTTGCTACCGAGTATTAATTCAGTATTATTAATTATTACTGTTTTAAAATGAACGACCAACTGTATAAAGAAAAATATATTTTCACAAATTTTTGAAGTTGCAGAATATATTATCGTATATCATGTGAGTTTTTTCAATTAATTTACTGGGTTATTTTTAATGCCTTTTTTTTGTGAAACAGATTAAATTTTTATCAGGCATTGGTAATATAATTATCACTTAATTAAAAAAACTAATTGATTCGCACCGAAATTTTAGTAAAATAATTTTTATTTATATTAACCTGACGGGAGTGACATCTTTTTATTTTGAAACAAACTTATTTATACATTCTGGCGGCAGTGAACATTTTCAACATTTTAGCCAAATAATTGATTTTCCCGGTGAAGGGTTAAAAGGGTGACTTCTAATAACACGATTGCAGCCACTAAGCAATCAGTAAATTAATATTAAATTTTCACCTTGTTTAATCACAAAATGTAAATAAATTGTTTGTGTTTAATTAATACAGATATTAGTTTGTACGAAATTGCTGGTATTTCTGCGAACCGCGATGGAGTTGAAGGAAACCACTGGTAAAGCTTTACATTTTACGAAAACGCTAAATTGCTAATTTGCTTGCTAATCAAACCCAATTCATTATTAATGTTGCTGTGAATTTTCTAAATTTTTACACTATTTGTTATTTATGCACATTAAACTTCATTTTTTTCAGTATTTTACATTGATAACCACATTTCTATAAAAAAAATCCGGTATGCATACCCTGCTTTTATTTACTATCCTTATTCTACTACAATTAGTATTCATTATTTTCGTCAAAGCAGTTTTGAAGAACATTTATTACTTGCTTTATCGTAATATAATGAATAATTTATTGTTCAGTTCATAATGTTAATTTATTCAAAATCTTCAAAGAAAAACCCATTTATCATTCTGTTTATTTCATGAAATTTCTACACAGCAGTTACTTACTTTTTATTTAACGTTTCTTCTTTTCATTAAATTATTCCACATCTATTACTTCATTCTACTTATCATTCCATTGTAAAATCTTTATTCAAATGTAACTAAAAAATGAAAAAAATGAAAAAAAATGAAATATTTGTAAACCTTTTTTTTCCCTTTCTTTTTTTCTTCAACATTCGGATCCAAGATATTACATATTTTTCAAAGATCCATAAAACAATTCACGAAGTTCCTTCATATAGTAATTTAAATTCCCTGAAATTCACTACACCCGATGTTTTACAGATATTTGTCCCAAAAATAATTTAAAGTAATGTAATACTTTACAGATCATAATTTGCAATGATATATGAATGAATATAAAACTTTAATTAGGCAAAATGTCTCTTGTTTTATTGCATATTATGCTTTATGGATATAAGTTTCTGAATCATGAAAATTGAAGGAATCCTGAATTAAGCGATCATACGGTAAACTCTCTGAAAGGCGAACTCTTGTAAGACGGAAATCTATCTGAATCGGAAAGATTTTACAGTCCCTGTGAATCCACAGGTGTAGAGTAAAATTTTTCTAAGACGGAATATTGTGTACTCCCGAAAATTTTCTTTGTTACGTTCGATTCCATCTTACATAACATTTTCTGTGATTGCCACATTTTTTATTTTTATTTTTATTTCTTTTTTTTTTTTTTTTTTTTTTTTTGCATATTGTTCGTATTATTCATATAGTTCGCTATTTAAAATCGTATGTGCTTTATTTAAAGTGATCCATATTTCCGTATTTTATTTATTTTAAAATCATTTTGTAGTGGCAATTATTTATTTATTTATTTATTTTGTGAACCCCGAATTCAGAAGGACTGAGAGATTTCTAAACGATGTAAAAAATATTTCCTTAAATACAATTAATCGATTAAAAAATAGTTACGTTAAATGATTAATACCGGGAGGGAGAGAAGCAGGCTGAGATAAAAAAAAAAAAAAAAAAAAAAAAAAAAAAAAAAAAGTTAGTTATTGAAGCGATGCTACGGTAGAAAGTAAAACAGTCATTTACAATACGCGCAGAAGCAAATTATAGCCAAATCTATCTTATTGCATCGGCGAAGCTTCCATTGAAAAAAACATCAACGAAATCCACAGCCTCATGTAATAAGGTTTAATTTTATTTACTTGTATGTGTTTCCGAAGTGTCGCTTATAGATTTTTTCCATACATATTTTCAACCAACATGAATGCCATGTAAAATACGTTAAAATTCTATGACATGCTCCCATATTTATCAGCAATGTGTGTATAGTACATGTTTATAATGCCTTTTTATTGTTGTTGTTGGAATCGGTTGCTCGGACTAATGGTGGTCCCCTTATGTTAAAATAGTGCGTTTATTTTTAGCTCTGTTTTTGTCTTTTTCCTTTACTGCACAGGTTTTAACATTAGAAAAACTTAATCAATAAACGCACCTGTTTAACATTGTGTTAAAGTATTTAACTCTTCTTTTTTTGAATGAGTCGTCGTAACATATGTAGTTTTATTACAGGGAAACAACAAAAAGATTAATATGTAGTCGAATACTGCTCGTCAAAAGGAGCAATATTGAAAACAATGGGATTTAAGTGAATGGGGATAACAGTAAAATGTTGTCACAAAAACACTCTGCTTTGGCAAACCACTGTCATTAAAATACGCCAACTGGCATGCAATATGTTAAAAAACAATCCTTTGAAAAAATATTTTTTTTCTCAAATACCAAATATTAATATCGATACCAAATTAAATATTTCATTTATTTCCAAATTTTTATCTTTATTAAACAAAATTTAGTTGCAAAAATTGCGTATACAGATGCGTTAATAAAGCTATAATTCTTAAATTTACTTCTTTTAGACTTACTGACATATGAACCTTATATGCTCTCTTGGTCGAAAACTGTGATGTCAATCATGCCATATTCTTCCTACAAGATTATTAGTCTACGCTGTCATTGAGCCATAAAAACGAACAAAAAAGCTTTGCTTAAAGTCTTCGTGAGTTCATTTGCGACTCACGCAAACCCGCTATCCTCAAGCCATCTTGGTCATTTGATGTCTATCTGACAGGGCGGCTTTTCCTCAAAGGCGTATACTTCATTCAATTTTCGGACAATACCTTATGATCGAATTCGCGCCGCTTGTCACCATCCGGAAGAAAGGAAATCAAAATGATAATTCGTTAGCGCCTCAAAAACTGAATTTATTCTAGATATATTGGGTGGAGTTCTCATCCTTTTGTTAGCATATAAATGCACATGAAAATACTGCAAGCAGCTCACCATATCCTTGCATTTCAGTGATTTAGGTTCTTTAAAGTAAATGCAAAGAAATATTTCCCTTATCTAGACGATTTATGGGAATATGCAATAGAAAAGAGTGGGTTAGGAAGTCTTCGACTAGACGTTATTCTAAGAACTGGGAAGTAAAAAAACCTCGCATGATCGATACCTCTACCAAGCGCGTTGTACTTTAACATCACTCAGAGATTGTTAAGCAGCTTTTAACAAGCTTAGTTGGTTCCATGCATTTCGGTAGCGGTTAAGTGCTCACTTATTCAAAGCTTAGAATGCTGCACTCAGAGTTGTTCTCTTATTTTGCTAAGAAGATACTTATCACATTGGAAAAGATTTTGGAATTCTTCAAGTGCTCTGCCGTAAACGCTTAAGATTAAACGTATTTTATGCATATAGATGAATAAAGGTTCTCCAGAGACTGGTGCATGTACATTTTGAAAATATTTTTTCCCCTTTATAAATTTAAACGTAAGAAATGAAACCAAAATTTGCATTATAATAAGATCTGGCGAAAATATATTTAAAGATAAATTTCTTTGCTATCGTTTTCATTATAACGCCAAACATTCATAAACGTTTTTTTTTGAGATAAAAACATATACCTGTAATACTGTAAAAAGTGTGAATAATTACAAAACGCTGTAATTGTAAACATAAAATTTTAAAACGCCACTATTTTATATTATAAGCACACTACAAATATATTGAACGCTCCGAGAAAACTATTTAAGACTTTGCTCTAAAAATTTTTCAACTGCGTATTTTCATATCAAACTTTCATTAATCCGCTGTAATTTCATTACTTTTGGATACGATAAAACCATATTGATATGTCACATTCCGTAAATCAATGTTGGAATGTAAATAAAATAAGCTTTTGAATTCTGAATTTAAGGTTTATTTATTCCTTACTATGACAATTAGAATTATAAATAATACAAAAATTTCAGAACAGTATTTTTTGCGATTTAGTTATATCCAGAATTTGTAATAAGGCGAATACAAGAATAGCGGGCTAAAAGTAATGACCGAACGCACCCTGCATAAATGGGATTTCAATTTTGTTTAAAATTTTTTAATTGTATTTTTATTTCAATTCTTATACAATACTGAATTTGGTGTGTGAAAATTTAGAATTAAGTTTGAGTTTAGAACTAAGAAGATAGAAATCTACTGTTTAGAAATATATGGGAAAAAAAATAAGTAATTTCACATTATCATATATTAGTTAAGGTTTAGAAAATTTGCGGCATATCAAACTGTAGATGTCTTTTTAAGGTGTAATACAAGAAGGAGTCTACAACATCTTTAAGGTTCACTTTTATTATCATTCGATACAAATCAATACGATAAAACATGAAATTTGTCAAAAGATTTCGCAGATTCCCAGAGACAAACTATTATACAATACGATATGAATTCCAAAATCAATTTGTAATTTAATTGTACGTCATGGGGAACAATTACTGAATCTAATTTTAAAAGCTTTTAAAAGACTGCTATAAATAAGTGGTGTCTAAAATTTTAGCATGAGGAAATCTTATTATCTCTACTTAAAAGAAGAAATCGCCTTTAATCGCTAAATATTCTGCAATTAAATAAAACAGATGTTTTTGTATAAAAACAAATCTAGAGATGTTTCAGATGTTGAGAATTCGTGATCTGAATGAAATACAAATAAGTAAATTTATTTGGATGCTTTTTAGAAAATGATGACGAAAATAAATGACTACATTATCTTGTAATATTGGTTATTTAAAAAGATAATAATGCTTGTATATTTTCTGAATAAATGCCGAATTCAAGATATTATTTACATGTTTTGAATTGTGTTTCAACAACATTTAATTTCAGCATCAAAGCACATCCGTTTTATTTTCCAAATATGAAATAATTTCTTTTATTTCATTTCACTTATTATCGTGCAAAACTTGCAGATAAAAAGTAATTTTTAAGGAAAAATTATTATTCCGAATTTTTATTATTTGGGAGCAAAACAGGAATGATAATTAATTTTCATAGGAAAAATGACAATTGATTCTATATACAGGGTTGCCGCGTTTCAGGAAATTTTCCAGTTAAGATATCAATCATTTTTATAGAAAAATGTATCTAAATTAAACGCAGAAAATTTCACTTTACTTAAAGAGGGATTCTATGTAAGAAAGTACTGGTGCCGAAGAATTTTCTCATTTTGAAATTCCATGAAGCGTGGAAACCATAGTATAAAAATAATGAGATTTTGAATTATTAAGAAAATATTAGAATAAATTAAATAAAAGATAGCCTAAGTTCATTTCTAGGTTATAATTTATCTATATGCGAAATTCAAAGGAATTAACTCACTCGTTTTGACGTTGATTTCACAAAAACATTCATACACACTTAAACATGCGTAATGTTATGATTTATTTTGCTCATTTATTTATGTAGCTCTTTATTTGAATGAAGATATTCTTCAAACGTGGTATGCAATTTTTGATACATCCTGTTTATCTTTTCCAGGCTCTTAACTCTTCTTTTTTATATGCATTATTATCTATTTCAGAGAATCATTTCCAAAGTGAAACGCAAGATAGCGGTTTAAATGTCAATTATATGTTTAAATGATGTTTTTTTATAACATACAAGTTGAAATTAAAATTGAATTTGTTGTTTATTTAACCCTGAATTCTCGTGCCAGTGGTTTTTACATGCAGTATATGCTGCTTTTTTTTAAATTCAGATTGTTTGATTCCCATAAGTTTTTTTTAATTTTTATTTTTCGCATTTTTTTTTATCAGACATTGAATGAGGTGATTATCTCTACCTCAAAAAAATCCTCAAACAATCTGAATCTAAAAAAAGTGGTCGTACACTTATAAGCACGATGCTTAAGGGGTTGTTAAAGATAATGTTTATTAATTATTTTGTATTTATTTACAGGTAAGCCTCTTGCTGGATTTTATTTTTACTGAAATGTTTTTCCGTGCAGTGTTCTTCATAATACTTCAGGAACGTGAAATCACGAAGTAATAAATATAATTTTTTTCTCTGAAATATATGTGTTTAAGATTGATGATTAAAGCATGATTTAAGAAAAGCATTTTTTTTTCAATATTATAATAAATAAACATTATGGAATTTCAATTAAATGAAAAAGAATTTTACTATTCTGTCTTTCGTATATATATTTTTTTAATTTCTTTATACTAGCATTCGCGCATGATTTTCCGAATTAACTTAAATTATACTGTTTATAAAGATTAAATATTAGAGGCTAGTTCCGCGAGTACTTGCAGTGTAAACCACACGCTTCGATTATCAGTATTTTAGAACGGAAAAATGTGACTTATTTTATCGGAGATATCTCATTAATTAAATAAGGTGATGCAAATACTTTTGAAAATAACGGCGGCGACAACATGCATAGCAATTATCAGCAATGTAACAAATTCTACAAAATCCATGGACCAGGGTTCTATCGAGTCCTGGGATTTCAAGACGAAACAATTCTTCGGTATTTTCGGTATTCCATAATTTTCTTATTGAAAATCTCTCCCTAAATATTTTGACATTTCTCGCAGTTTAACTACATTTTTTTTATATAAAAAAAGTCACTCGTATTTCACCGGGGAAATTACGGTATCCATAACGATATCCCTACTTGAACTATCCTAAAAAAATTTCTGAAAATATACTCATCAATTAAAAAATTATTTTTGTTGTTTAAGTGTAAAATATTTTTCTTTTTAGTACTTTACTTACAGTACACTAAAAAAATTCCGAATGTTGACTACAACTTAAGTTTTAATTAATGCAAGAAAAATACAAAAATTACTGATTTAATTCGTAGAAATTTCTTTATATATACCATAAAATTCAGGAAATAAAATCACACCCCGAAATCCTTTCCTCAATTTTGAAGAAATTTCATTAAAAGAAAAATTCTGTTTAAAAACCAACTACTAAAAATCTTTGGTTTGAATGTGTATCGTGTGTGCTTACCCAAATACGTATGACGAAATATTTTACGCTAAGTGTGCCAATGTTAGTTTCTTTGTTCTCATGCCCCCCCCCCCCCCCAGTATTCCCGTTTGACGTTTTTCAAAGAGCGGCACACACTGTCCTTTTTATTTTAAGTGCCGTTGCGCCCTGGCCATTTTAAAGGTAGAAAATGCATTTTGTCCATTTTCTATGTTTCCCCTTTTCGCCCTTTATATATTTTTTGATGTATTTTACCTTTGACTTTTTGTGGACAACACGTAACATTTATTTTATTTTTAAGAGGCTACTCCACTCACTCAAAAATACACGTTCGCTAATGTTAGTTCTGGAAAATAATAATTTTTGGCCTTGTATGGCGTAGGACAATCTATGCAAAGGCCATTTTTTACTTTTTCGATTTTGTTTAAAGTTTTATGTAACGAAGATATTTTCACTTTCGAAACCAATTTCAAATGTTAAAGTATCCTCATAAAAAACAAAAAAAACTGCGAAAAAAAAAAAAAAAACAGACTTTGCTGAGATCGACCTCAGTCGTAAATTGCACGAAAATTTATTAAAAAAACGGAAATGCAAACAAGATATTATTAAAAATTTCTCTCATAGGAATAACATTAACGAACAGATGTTTTACCGTGAGTGAAGTAGTTAATATGTAGTATAGTAATAATATAGTAGTAATAATGAAAATCTGCGCGCAAATTCACAAGAAACTTCCGTTCATGACCCCCCTCACTGCTTTCGCTAATATTCATGTTGTCAAGAGTGGAAAGGTTTTATTTTCGAAATTTTAATTCTTGGGTCGTGTTTAGTTTTTGGGTCGTTTGGAAAGTCGTCTCCGTCTGGGAAAATCAATTCGCACCGGAAAATTATGCCCATTAATTACTAAACGTTAGCTATCGGAAGCAATGTCTAATAATCGAATGATAGAATTTTTCGGCGCGAATTAATTTTTCCAAACGGACACGACTTTCCGAACGACCCAATATTTTAATTAAAAAATAATGGCACCTACCTTCATAACTAATTTAAGTATGCATTTTTACTTTTACCGTTGCGCCAACGCAATGCTAGTGTATGATGGATCAGAAAAATTTAAATTTGGTATTTAGATTTTTTGGTATGAATTCGATTCTTTGAATTAAGCAACTTCTGGAACGCATTCTACCATGGGCATTAACAAGGAAGATTGGTCCAAGCAGACATATTACGAGACTTTTTGTTCTAAAATTATCAGTATCCTTCAAATTTGCTATTTTTCGGTTTTAATTATTTGGTTACTTGGGTAATAATAGTACAAAATTCAATATATTTTTAAATATTTTTATTGCTTATTAATGAATATTATTCTTGATGCCAATATCTTGGATATTTTGGAAACACAAATGCAGAATTAGATATTCCCGATTTAGTGGATTGTTTTATTCACATATTCCGTATTCATACCTGAAATTTAAAGTGGAAATCTATGCTTTATTAAGAAGAGGCATATCTTTATTAAATAAACTGAAATTTACTATTTAGTTTTGTTGTTTATTTGTAGTATAAATTCCGATTCTCTGAATTACGCAGTTTTTGGAAAGCATTCTACCATAGGCATTCGAGGATTAATGATAGGAATTACGCTATTGGTGCGCATGGATTTTAAACTTTTATTTTTCAAAAAAATGCTTTAGAAAATTTATTTGACATGCAATGCATTATTTTTAAAAATATTTTTTTATTTAATCTGATGCAGCCTAACCAGATTTTTTGGATTAAGTCGTGGAAAATGGAGAAAAAGTCCCAAAGCAGTGTAAATTCTATGCTTACCTCTAATGTTACAAAAATTTTCAAGAGTTGAAGTTATATAAACATCGTTGAAGCTTTTCTAACCCTCCTATTTTAAATGTTATTCTAGGCAGACCGTCTCTTTCAAAATTAAATTATATCTGTAAGCAGCGGAAGATAAGTCTACCTCGTTTTGTCCTCTGGGTATTGCTTCTTCTAATTTGCATAATTTCCTTTGCATGCTATCAGTGTTCCTAGCCTAGAGGGTATTTTATTTTATTTTTTATATTTTACTTTCATGGGGGGGGGGGGGATGAACATCCCAGCAATGATCTGAATGAACATCAGGGGGCACATTTATTTGGCCTCCCTTTTATCTTCCGTTCCCTTTAAGTAACTTGTAATTAATGGTTGCTAGCTACAGAAAACCCTTTTAACACTTTCTTTGTCCTTTAGATACGTGCGTTTACTTTTGAGCATTGCTCTGTTAAAGAAATGATGCCAGTTGGGAATTAAAGGTTCAGCGTAAAGAATCAAACATTAAAAAGTACAGTACTTTGTTGAAATGTTGAATTCCTGCTTTAAAGATCTGTAAAAAATAGACATTTAAAACGTAGATTATTCATACCTCAACTCTTCACAGTTTAGAGATCAAAAAGTTTGATGCCATTATTATCGGCATTAGACCAGGGCAGGACTGAAAAAAAAAAGATTGAGGTAAATACAAGTAACGTTTTATGTCTGAAAGAACTGACAAAATTGTTAAAATGAAACTGAAGATTTTGAAATAATTTAATGGTTTCAAAAGTGTATAGTTCTTGACAATGTAAGAAAAAAGAACTTCGGACTAGTGATTTTTTGACAGTTACTTTCTTCTCGGAATGACAATATAACACAATTTTAAAATGTTAAATTTGAAAAGTCATGCGATATTTTTGATATTGTTTTATAATTGTAAAATAATCGTAAGAGAGTTTGCACTGTAAATATAAAATGCACATTTAAAATAAAAAATTATAAAAATGATAAATAAAATATGGAAAAGTACATTGTAAAAATTAAAATCTCCCAAATCGACAGAAGAAAAAAAATGTCAATTTTGGCGCCAATAAAAACCATTTAATTTACAGAAAATATCTGTAATTTTTTTATTAAAAAAGTTTTTTTTTTGTAAAATGTGCAGTTTTTTCTGTAAAAAGTAGAGATTTTTTCTGTAAAAATACGAAATTAAGTTTCTTTTTCCATAAAAGTTTTTTTTTTTTTTTTTTTTTTTTTTTTTGTTAAAATTAGGAGAAAGTGCCCAAATATGAACAATGTTTTGCTAATGTAATATTTTGATTGTTTTTAAATGTTCTTTTTTGATTAAAAAATTACCACTTATAGATCCATTTTCTTCCTGTAAGATTCTAGATTGAAGTTTGTTCAAAAATTAATACAGCTTGAGAAAAAAATGTATAGTGTGTCATTTGCAAGTTTCAAAGAAAAAGTTTCTTAATATGATGCACACTGGGCCCCTAATATGGCAATCAATGCCATATTCAGCACCCCCTCGAAAAACTTCAAAGAAAATCAAGATTTCAGGGTATTAAAATAAAACGACATATCTTTCACACAAAATAAATTTATTAGACAAGAATATTTAATCAGAAAGAATTATTTTTCGCAATTATAAAATAAAGCTGGTGCAAAAAATCGCATAAAAATTTCCTAACTAGAAATAGCCTAAGGTAGATAATCAAAAATATTCAAATGAGTAGTTTTGAAGAAATAAAAGTAAACAGAAGAAAACAAATATTTCACATAAAAGTGAATAAAAAACGAAAAAATATTAGATAAAAAAATTAAAACGTAGGGTGTACAAAAATAAATCAGTTTTCCTCACCCCACAATCCTCGTGATGCCACCTTGTACACTTGCAGTTTAAATTTACGCAAACCGCGATTTCTGTGGGGATCCATCTAACCAAGATTTATTGTCGGAATTTCTTTTTCTTTCATTCTTAATTTTTAATTTTTTTTACAAAAGATTTTTACATATTTTCACTCTAAACTATACGTATACTTGAATTATATGATAAAAAATGCACAATAATTAAACCCAGGTGCGTTATCAGAGTGGGTTCTCAAGCTCTCTAAATACCAGTCATTTCTGAAAGTTCTGTTCGCCTTATCTAACCATAAAATTTTCTCCTATGAATCAAGGTGAAGAAAACCTTACAAAACTGTTAGTTTTGGGCACACCCCCCCCCCCTGGTTATGCCACAGGAACCCATTTTAATAACAATAATAACAGAGCTGCCAAGTCTCCGGCTTTTTGGATACCAGAATTTTAATATAGAAAATTTAGTTTTATGTAATTGGAACTCTTCAGCGATTTAAAATAACAAAATTTTCTGTAAAAGAATACTGGTGTACAAAAAGCCGGAGACTTGGCAACTTTATAATAAATATGAAGCAAGAAGGCGTATGATTTTGTCACCCTGATTTTGCATGTATTAAAAAGTATTTGGATATTTTCTGGGCTAAAATAGGATGATTATCGAAATTCAATTTCTGTTTTGGTTACGGTCTTAAAAATTTGTTTTGGTCTCTCTTTAGTTAAAAGTAATAGCTGTGTTTTCCACGGTTGCCAGTTTGGGCTTAATTTTTTTTCAGATACTTCGAAATTATACTGAAAATTAAAAAAGAAAATTTCTTGACTATATGTAATCCAATAATGTTTCTCATTAAATAAAACAAAGTATACTAGTTACATTTTCTGAGTTCGGAATTTCTAAATAAAAATAGAGGTCAAACTGGCAGTCCTGTTCTTGCTACGAACTACGGATTTTTCAAATTGGTTTCGAAATCTAGATTGTATATCTTTCTGCTTTTCTGTGGCGATATCTTTACCTATAGGCTCGTGATAGATTGTTATTGATATTCTTATAAAATTTAAGGGAAAGGTGACAACGGATCTTCAAACTCATTTTTTTTCTTTTTAAAATTGCACTTTAAATACTATTCAAGGACACACTGTATGCATATATTTGTCATACAATAAACTAAAAAAAATCGTGAAAAATAAGGAATTTTCTCGAATATTTTAAGCGTCCCAGGTAGCACAGGTATATCTACCTACACCAAAATGAGATATTGGCCGATATCAAAATGTAACATTGGCCAACATTAAATGACCATCCACCCCCTTAAAATGATATCCACGAGTATTATTATTTTTTTATTTAACAATGTTGGGCAATATTTCCCAACATCGCTGAATATCATTTTATGACATTACGTGATAACTTTTTCTGTCATTGCTGAATATCATTATTTGACATTTAGCGATATATATTTTTTTTAATATTCAGGAATAACATTTTTAAATATAAATTTATTACACTTGCATGTTAATTCTTTTTTGAACCCCAACAATTCCGATTTGCAAACGTAATGAACATAAACCTGTCACTGGGTTAGAGAAATTTATGCCCAAGAGATTTCTAGTCTTAAATCGGTACAAGACATCGAAATCTGGTTCTAGTAAAGAATGTTTGAGGTTACCCAGTGAAAGTGTAGTTATAAAAAACTATAAATAGAAAGTTTGGGAGTAGGTTTTCCCATCTGTGACGAAAAAAAATTGCCTGATTTAATTATAATTTAATTATGTCACTTATTCTTTTAATGTTTTTTTTTTCTTTTTTAAACGAAGATTTATTTAAGTATCACTTTTTAATTTTAAATACGTTAGAAATTAAAAAATAAATTACGTTGAAAATTAATGACCTACTTTTGAAAGCAAACTTAATTTTTTCATGAATAAAAAATAAAATGATTTTAAAAGCCTTAAATTCGAGACCACATTAAAAAGATAAATAAGGTATCCATTAAAAAATACATAAACTGATCGCTTTTTTTTACGTAAAGACATTATGTAATAAAAAAAGCATCTTTCGTTTTTTATAAAACTAAATAATTGTTATATTTTAATATCGTTATGGACACTACATTATTTGTTTAATTTAATTAATTCTATAGCAGTAATGGTTTATGTTTTATAAATGTTTTTATGTAGCACTATAAATAGATTTTAATAAGAAATGCTTTTCTTGAGAATTTTTTCTATTTCAATCTCTTAACATGTAGAACTATAAATAGATTTTAATAAGAAATGCTTTTCTGGAGATTTTTTTCTATTTCAATCTCTTAAAATTTCTATGTAAATTTTACAACGGAAAAAATTTCATAGCAGTCTCAATATATTTCTATGTATTATTATTGTTTTTTTTACATATATCTATATATGTGTAAATAATTATAGATTCCCAAAAATTTTTTTTATATAATACAAATTTCAGTGTGTGGGTGTCTCAAATACTCATCGACTGAAATGATAGAAATGGATGGTGCCTAGACCTTTTCACTCACTTTGGCTTAGATTACAAACTTCGTCAGATATGTTAAATGTCGATAAACATTTAATACTTAATTAAAGATAGTTATTAAGTCGCGTAATTTACAGAAAAATAACTGCTTGTATAGTTCTTTCGTGCACAGATGAATGTAATGCCTCGAATCAACCAATCAACTAGAAAAATAAGTAATTTGTCCACACAGTCGTTTTGCTTTATCGTTTAAATTTTTTGTTTATTTCATGAATATGCTGCAAATTTTTGTTAATAGTTGAAAGCATGACGCAAAGGATTACATTTAAGAGTAATTTTTACCTTGAAGAGTCCTTCTTTAGAAGGACTAATTACTTTTACGTGTAAACTTTTATCTGATAATGCATTTAATGCATCCGTAATTAAACTTATAATGCATCTAATATTATTAGGTGTTTTGAAGTATATTAAACATAGTTGAGAATTAATCACGCAGTCCGTTTTTCTGGCTGCCTGTTTAGTGCTCCAAAGTCCAATGTGCATACATTTACTCGGATTTCCACGGAAATTGTTTGCTATTCCATGGTTGCTATTAAAAAGGAAGTACTTCTTTAGAAGGATTGATTACGAAATTTAATACTAAAGACCAATAAACTTATAGAAAAACTTAATCTGTATTATGTAATGGGACTATTTTATTTGTCTGACAAATTAAAATCAGAATATAAATAATATCACGTTTTTCCAGTATTTTTCTTTTAATCTTTTAACTGTAACACATAACATAGCTGTAAAATATTTCAATAGGCGTATACTTTGCTTCCAGGTCTATTTCACTACGTGTTTAAAACGTGATTAAGATTATCTCATAAAACAAAGTAATTATACTTCTGAAACAAACTATTACCTAGATGGAACAAGAAAGAACTAATTAAATATTTATGAATAAAAAATTATTCTTAATTTTGTATTCGAAAAACAAAATTCTTAAAATAAATTCTTACATTGAAATTAAATTATTTTCTTTTAAATATTTTTTTTCTTTTTTCTTACCACTAAATTACAACGTAGTAACTTATTATTTTTTCAGTATGGATATTTTATGATCTTTTACCTTGGAGATGAAATAATAAAATATTTAGCATTAAATTTTTAATTAGAGTGTGGAATTTGGTGAGAAATTCAAATTAGGAATAAATGTTTTCTTTACTGTAGAGCTTTCTCTTTATTATGCCTATATATTTCTGGCTTCGCTCCAGCTACTTTAAAGAATTAGCTATTAGTACTAGAATTGTGAAAAAAATTTCTTCCTTTTTATTTTCTATTAAGAATTTGGATTTTATGTCAGAAGGGAAAGTTTTAATAAGTTAAATTCTGTTTTCAGAAAGTCCGTGAATTTATTCATTATTAATTAATTAATTTATTTATTTATTTATTACTGCTATAATTTTTCTTATATATGCCTCTCTTGTTAAGATAATTTACAAAGAATTGAAAATTTAATGTAAACTTTAAATGAATTAAAAAATTGTTACTTTATTAAATTCCAAAACACTATTTTGGTTTGTTTATTTTTTAAATAAATTAGAAATTTTCATTTACTGAACTTTTGATTTTTTAAAATTATACTTTTCTCTCATATTTCACTATATTTATTATTTAGCTAAATATTTCGTTGGGAATGTCTATAAAAAATTGTTACACAAAGTATAATAATCTTTTCCACGATACATCGTATCAAAATTGCAGCATTCCTTATAAAAAATAAAACTGGAGTTATCGGGAAATTCATTTGCTGGGTAATTTACACCGAAACCTAACATATAACTGAATCTAAAGTTTGATGAAAACCCATGCATTACTTCTTGAGATAGAACTATGGCGGAAATCGTGAAAAATGCAGCTTGGCTGTGTGTCATGTTGGGCGATTTATACCAAAATCTAAACAACACCAAGTCATATTAGGGTGATTCTCCGATAAGTGGGTAATTTCTATCCCTTAGGGTTACATGCTGTTTTTTGTCATTCATATAGTTGTTTTTTAGCATAAAATGTATTTTGTAATGTTTTTCTACAATTTCAAAAAGTATTTTGGAAAAACAACTGTAAATTTTACTGCAATATTATTTTAAACATTCGAATTGTCACTTCTGTCCCTTGTCCCTCGCCTCATGTACTGATCTTCTGGAACAATTTTAAGTGTAATGTTAAGTCTATTTTTAACAATTTTACCACCAAAAATAAAAATCTATACTCCAAAGTACATAATAAAGTATTTTTACTGTAAATTAAAAATAGTTTTACATTTGTTCCTGAGTCAGAGAAACGCTGTCCCCTAGTTTTAATGTCACTATTGTCCCTTTGTATAAAACATCGAAAGTGACCACCAGGTCGCTAGATAAAATTTGGTGAACAGGTACATTTAGTAGAAAGAGCCATCTTAATTGCCCAGAAAAACACATGGCACAATTCTAAGGACTTCATCAATAGTTACAAGCTACAAAATGGATAGAAAGATAAGAATATGTTTATTACTTGTCACTACTGTGTTCTACTTAAGCTGTCCTTGTTATTGTTTTTATATATTTATTATTTTGTCATCATATAACATACTTTTGCATAGTACAAAATATCATATTGCAGTTTTACTAAGCCTAACTTACTATTGTGCACAGAAGCAATTTTCTTAATTTTGTCTCTACTGTCCCTGTCACTTCTGTCCCCTTTCAAATTATTTATTTGAGGATTCAATCTCCGAAGCAGATATTAATGCCATATATGACTTGAAGAGAAAGGATAGAGTGATACCATCTATTCCAAATCTATTAATCTAAATTTTACTAAAATCCTGGTTTATAAAGTAAACAACTATCTTGGGAGACAGTAGTGACATTGATTACCAAATTATTGGATCGTTCGGAAAGTCCTTTCCATTTGGGAAAATAAATTTGCACCGGAAAATTTTGTTCATTAATATCTAAGTATTAGATATCGGAAACAATATCTAAAAAAAAAAAAATTGTAATTTAAGAAATTACCCCAACCATTTGAAAAATGTTTCACTCGATACATTCATCTATCATTTTAAGCTAAATACCAGTTGTTTTATTGTGTATTATCCGTGCCACTGCTATAAATGACTTTATACATGCTGCAATTTGAAGGTACGGTTCGTTTAAGTTATATCACTCTATTGTCGCCAAGCATAAAAGTTGGCGACGAAAGAAACATTTCAAACTATTTAACATTGTTGGTGCAAAAGTAATCATTATTAAAATACAGCTTTGGCATATACTGTTATACTTGTAAGACTTTGGCATATATTGTTTGATTTTACAGAGCAGAATTTTGGTGATGGAGGTTTTAAACCAAAATCGATCGCAGCACATGCATCTGTGAATGGGTCCATCAGACATCGAATCAAAAAAGTTTTTTCCCAGTTTTTCCCAAGCCGATTGCTTTTTAGTTTTCTTTTTAGGTGGTGGAAAATCAAGAGTAATAGCTATAACATTTTCCGGCTTGTTAGAATCACTATTGGCACTCAAATTTTCCTGGTTAGAACCGACCGATAGTAAAACGCCATGGCTAGTGGATTGGTCGCCCTGGCGACATGATGTTTTACAATTAATCGGTTCGGCATTAAATTGCTTCCTTTTTCGTGATCGCCTTTCAACACGTAATTGGTTTTCAGCGGCTCAATAATCTTTTGATTTTATCATTTTCTGCATTGAAAGACGTTTTTGCGCCAAACCAAATACAGTATTACTCAGTTATCCCGTCGACCAATTTCGCCAAATGATACGAATCGCCAAACTAATAAGCAACTTATACATGTTGACTGTGTTTAATATCATTGAATGCGATATTCACGTTCATTCATTTCTTTGGCTTCGGCTTTTTCCGTATCTGTTAATTTCCGTCTACCCATTTTTAAATTTGTTAGTTTTCTCCTTTATTACAATGATTTTAACCATTTTAATTTACTATTCAAATAAAAATTCTTCTAAAAGTAAAGAATTTAATTTAAATTCAAAAAAAACTCTTCTAAAAGTAAAGAAATTAATTTAAATTCAAAAGTGACCACATCATTCAAAAGTGGTAACATCATTCAAAAGTGGTAACATCATCGGGTCCATTCTCCCGAAAACAACAACCATTTTTCAAATGGTTAATAATTAAATAACAGAATTTTCCGGTGCGAATTGAATTTCCCAAATTGAAAGGACTTTCCGAACAATCCAACAGTTTATAAAATATTTTTTACAAAAATATATAAAGCTTAAAGTTTATGCTGGAGTGTTGTTTATTACTCAGTAGCATATGCTGTATCTAATTATTTAAAAAAAATTGCTTAAAATTTGATTTTTATTTTTCACCAAATCAATAAATAAAATTACCCACTTATTGGAGAATCACCCATTAAGAAATAACTGAATTCAACTGAACTCCAACACTAATAAAAAAAAAAATTAAATCTTCAACAACTTTACTTTTTATGCTCTGAAAAATGATGAAATCACTATAAGTGCAAGAAATGGTCAGCATCCATGTTTAACCCTCTCATGCATACGGCCTCATATGAGGACAGATAATTATTGCATTATTAAGTAAAAAAAATCGAGCATTCATTTATGGAGATCTGATTTGTGTATAGATAATAGCTAACATGCAGCACAGTAATAAAATTATTTTAGAATGGGTCTTTCATTTATCATAAAAAAGATTTTTTGTGAATAATGAAAAATAATGAAAAATAATTTATGCATGAGAGGGTTAAGTAACCATCAAATTTCGGATAGCTTACAGTACAAAGAATGGCACTGACCGAAATACAATTCAATTCTAGTACGTCCATTTATGTCATTATATTTAACAGTTAGTAAATTGATTGTTTTAAAGATATTTCTTAACTATATTATTGTTGAAGTTGCGAGAAAAATTCGGGTTTTTTTATTGTGAAATAGCCTGCAGTTTTGATCGAATAGTTACTCGTCACATTGGTTCTATGCAAAAAACCATTTATCTTGATGTGTAATATGGGTACTTATTACTTTGACTACTATTTCAGATCCACTCTACATAATGTGAAACGATCTTTTTAGTGGAACAATGCCTAATAATCGAAGTTTTCTTTAATATGTTTTACTAAAAATGCTTGTATATATGGGTATATATTTGTCCCTGATCCCTTCATATTATGTCTTAAGGGGTTTATTTTATTTTAATTTTCTCATAGTCCTAAATTTATACAGTAATTTATTCTGCTTCTGAAATGCTGAAACTTAAACAATGATTCATAAAATAGCCAAAAAACACAATAAGAAAAGAAAATATTTTTAAAATAAATATTCAAATAAGATTATTTTTATTTAAACAGTCGTTTGTTTATGTAAATATTAAAAAAATATCATACCAAACATAATCAGCATTAAATTAACAATTACGCGTCGAATACTTACTGCTGTATTAGTTTATTATTGTTCATTTCTTCATTGCGGAATGATCAAATTAAGGAATCTGAAAATAAAATGGAATTTTGTTTTAGTGATTAGGATTACTGAAAATAATTTATTTTTACGGAGCAATTACTATTTTGAGAGTCGAATAAATGAACCAATATAAATAATAATTAATATTTAATTCTAAAATGTAACAATTAAGTAATTGAAACGAACAATTAAATCCTTAACTAATGAATATTCATAAATCACTTTTAAATAACATTCCACTGAAATAGTTATTTTAAAAAAATTATTAAATGCGCGCTTTAAAATGTTGTACAAATATGTATTCCTCATTTTCTTTTAAAAATACATTTATGATGTTGCAGTCTGTAAAACTTTACTGTAAATAGTTTTCTTTGAGATATTTTAAGAAACTAGAAAGTAAAATCCTCAGCAGTTACGCGGGATCATGAAATATTTCAGACAATCACGTTATACATTTACTGTATTTTTTAAGAAGAACATTGAGTTTATAAAATATACGAGTGTTTCATAAAATTTTTAGACTCGCAAAAAGTGTAAGTATTTGAATATGTTATTGTTCCTTATTTATAGAGATTAGATCAATATACAACAATTATAATGGTTTTAATAAGATATGCAAAATGAAGGCATTCCTTATATTTTTTTTTTAATGCGCATTTCTCATAGAAAAAAATCATCTGAATTAATAGATTTTTGCGTTATTCGCCTAATATAAAAATTAAATGTTACAAAATTTGAAATACTAGCCAAAAATTTCAGATTTGTACATTCGTGGTAAAAAAAAAAAAGTAAGCACCCCCTATTAACTCTGCAAAAATTATGTAAAAGAAAGTTACTGGCATCAAACAGAGAAAATTATATCTATTCTTAAATGATTTATATAAAATTTGCTTAAGCAGCCATCTAAATATTAACCCTCGGCACTCCGTTGTCTCCGCTGCGGAGACATCTTTCCTTCCAAAATTTGTTTTTGGATAAAGGAAAAAAGGAAGTAATATAGGAAAATAAAATTTCCCTTTTTTAATTAGAGCATTTTTGAAATTGTGGGCTTCAAGGAGAGTTCTTTTGAAAAAGTGGTGCTTTCCACTTTTTCAAAAGAACTCTCCTACTAATCGAATATAATCTGTGTAAGAGACGCCGAAGTCCGAAGGGTTAAAACGAACCCATTTAAAAAAAAAAAAAAAAAAAAAAAAAAAAAAAAAAAAAAAAAAAAAAAACATAGCAATGCTCAATTCTCACTGCATAAATGAACTCTATACTCTAACTAGCCTTCTAGCAATTTGTACAATATGTTTCCGAGAAATTTATTATTTTGAAACCAGCATATTTTAGGGGTTAGGGCCAGCATATTTTAGGAGTATCCAAATTGAATTTCGGTATTTGATTGTTGACAGACAGTGACCCCCTTCTTGATCAAGCCATTTTAAGGCCACTTAATCAGTCATTGAAGACTGGTACATTACATGATAGTCTAAGAAGTTTCATTTTACATAAAAAATTAGCTATTCTAATTTTCTACATAAAAAAATAGCATATTAGAAGTATAAATTCAGGAGATATTAGTAAGAACATGAAAATGTAATTTAACATTAGAAGCACCAAATTTTGACTGCATATAAATCAAAAACTTATCATTAAAATGACTAGAAATTAGATGTCTAGGCATAGTTTGAACCGAAGATTTGAAATATCTTGTTAAAATTGGGTATTGCCATTGCAAAAAACTTTGCGTTTGTTTTTACATGTAGATGATCCCCTAAGCAAATTTTACATACATCACTTAAAATCAGACATTATTTCCAATCGTTCGGTACCAGTAACTTTCTTCTAGCATAATTGTTTGAGGAGTTAGTAGGAAGTGTTTTTTTTTTTTTTTTTTTTTTTTCATGACTGTACATTAATGGACATTAGAAGTGATGTGCGTTCTTTCTTTTTTTTATTTCTTCTTAGGATTGTAATAGATATTAGAATTTTAAAATTTCTTTTTTGTATTTTCATGTTGCGTATTTGATAAAGGTTTATTTGCAAAAAAGACGGAAATGAGCGAATAAATAGCGAATATACCTGAAACTAAAAAAAAGATATCCCTCTCAAGTTTTATTTGGGCATTATACGCTGGAATTGATATTGGATTATACGAATATATAATTGGATTATGCTAAGATTTGAAATATCTTGTTAAAATTGGGTATTGCCATTGAAAAAAAGTTTGGGTTTGTTTTTACATGTAGATGATCCCCTAAGCAAACTTTATATACATCATTTAAAATCAGACTTTAATTCCAATCGTTCGGTACCAGTTACTTTCTTCTAGCATAATTGTTTGAGGAGTTAGTAGGAAATGTTTACTTTTTTTTCCCATGACTGTACATTAATGGACAATAGAAGTGATGGGCGTTCATTCTTTTTTTTTTATTTCTTCTTAAGATTGTAATAGATATTAGAATTTTAAAATTTCTTTTTTGTATTTTCATGTTGCGTATTTGGTAAAGGTTTATTTGCAAAAAAGGCGGAAATGAGCGAATAAATAGCGAATATACCTGAAACTAAAACAAAAGATATCCCTCTCAAGTTTTATTTGGGCATTATACGCTGGAATTGATATTGGATTATACGAATATATAATTGGATTATGCGAATATTTGAAATATCTTGTTAAAATTGGGTATTGCCATTAAAAGAAAGTTTGGGTTTGTTTTTACATGTAGATGATCCCCTAAGCAAACTTTATATGCATCATTTAAAATCAGACTTTAATTCCAATCGTTCGGTACCAGTTACTTTCTTCTAGCATAATTATTTGAGGAGTTAGCAGGAAGTGTTTACTTTTTTTTCCATGACTGTACATTAATGGACAATAGAAGTGATGTGCGTTCTTTCTTTTTTTATTTCTTCTTAAGATTGTAATAGATATTAAAATTTTAAAATGTCTTTTTTTGTATTTTCATGTTGCGCATTTGATAAAGGCTTATTTGCAAAAAAGGCGGAAATGAGCGAATAAGTAGCGAATATACCTGAAACTAAAAAAAAAGATATCCCTCTCAACTTTTATTTGGGCATTATACGCTGGAATTGATATTGGATTATACGAATATATAATTGGATTATGCGAAGATTTAAAATATCTTGTTAAAATTGGGTATTGCCATTGAAAGAAAGTTTGGGTTTGTTTTTACATGTAGATGATCCCCTAAGCAAACTTTTTATACATCATTTAAAATCAGACTTTATTTCCAATCGTTCGGTACCAGTTACTTTCTTCTAGCATAATTGTTTGAGGAGTTAGTAGGAAATGTTTATTTTTTTCCATAACTGCACATTAATGGACATTAGAAGTGATGTGCGTTCTTTCTTTTCTTATTTCTTCTTAAGATTGTAATAGATATTAGAATTTTAAAATGTCTTTTTTGTATTTTCATGTTGCGTATTTGATAAAGGTTTATTCACAAAAAAGGCACAAATGAGTTAATAAATAGCGAATGTACCTAATACTAAAAAAAAAAAGAAGATATCCCTCTCAAGTTTTATTTGGGCATTATACACTGGATAATAACGTGATTTGTATGTTGACTTTTTTTACTAAAGGGGCCTAAATAAAATTAATTAAAATATAGTGGAAGATCTTTTAACCAACTTAATCCAATCCAAAACAACGTTTGCTAAATGTGCATTGACTTGTATGGCAATTCAATTAATTCGTCCTTAAAAGCTAAATAGTGTATAAAATGCAATATAAATCTTCTTTTATAATAGGGTTGTTAATATGAATCCTTATTTAATATGTACGCATTGTATTTTGATGACTTTGTACATATCATGGTGCATTTAAAAAAGTATTTGCTCTTTTTAAAAACTTTTGGAATTACATTTATATGGCAAGAAATCATTTTAGTTTCTCATTCTGATCTTTCAAAATCTTCTTAATTCTTTAAAAGATCGTGTTTGGTTCCGGGACCAATAAAGCTCAAGTGAGGTTCAAAGACTTTTAATAATTAGGGCAACAAATTTCAATTAAAATATATGATTTTACAGTTAAAAATGTTTCTTTAAAAAAATTACAAAATATAAAACTAAATATTTCTGATCTGTTCATTCTCATTTGAGAGCCTTAAAATGTATGTCCCGAGCTCCGGGTAGACATTAATTAATTAAGCCATACATATGCAACTGTTAAAATGTTCTCGAAATCACAATAGACGAAATTAAGTATAGGTCGGGAAATTAGAAACATTGCTTCTTCGTGACTTTGTTTTGTGAAAAGCACATTATCTGAACAGCTATTCGTTATCCGAACAAAAAAAAATCTCTCGCGAAAGTGTTCGCTAACCGATCTGTTCTTAAACCGAACATTTAGTTAACTAATCCCTCACTGTGACTATTTAACCAATTAACTGTATAAAACCTTAGTTTTTATCTATAAAAGAAAATATTGATTTAGTTATAGATTTGGAACTCCGCAACAAAACAATAAATAGTAAACTAATTACTGGGCATGAAAATTTGGAAACACAAACAAATTTATTCCAAAATTTCCTCCAAAATCAAAGTTGTTGTATATATATATTTTTTTTTTTTTTTTTTATAAGCTAACAATTAAAATAGTTATTGAGTGCTTATTTTGTAATTTTCTGTGTGTCTGTGTATCACACTAATGTTCATGACCATTCAGTAAAAAGTAAAAAAAACAGATTTTCAAGTATGATTTAAATACATATATTTTATTGTTAGTTGTTGTATAGTTGCTGATATCTACTTTTTGTCACGAGTAGTAATTTATTTGCACTGCGTCCACACTAAAGAAAGAAAAGTTATTTATTAAACTTGACATTAACACTACAACCACAGCGACGGGTCATTTTGACCCGTATCTTATGGAGAAATGTAGTTTCGAACCAGAAAACTTATAGTAAAATAAGCTAAATATTGCGCAAAATATTTTCAAAAAATAATATAAACAGTTTTAAATGAAAATTCCGATGAGAAATATTTTTGTAAAACTTGAATTAATTTTCCCGCGGTTCTAGTGTTAAAATGTTATTATTTCAGTATGTTTAATGTGAAATTTTTAAAATTGGAAATTTGGCAAAAATAAGTTAGGCATAGTTTCTTCTTTAGTCTATCGTTTTTACTTTATAAAAAATGAAATATACATTCTTCCAAAAATATTATTTACATTTATCTTATGGTTTGCATAAATGAATTAAGAAAACTAATCCCATGCATTATCTGACTTTTGCAAAATTTTTGCATTATAAGAAAATATCTTTTATTAAATAACAATACAAAAATAAACAAAACATATGATGCGTTCAGAAGTCAATCCAACTAACTCCTGTTTTTTAGAAATTCAGGTAATGAAATGATTAGCCTAGAAATTTTCTACATATCTAGACAGTCCTGCCTATGAATTAACCTTGATTATAAGGAATTAACCCATTAACGCCCAGCGTCCTCTTTTGAGAACGGTTACAAAAAAAGCAAGAAAGCGGTTTTCCCACCAGTAAAGAGGAAGATAAATATATACCTTCTTTTATGAGACAGAATTCTGGATAAATTTAGATAAAAGTTAATTTGATTTTAAAAGTTGTGGGAAATACAAAATTTAAATTTTAACGAAGAAAATAATTTGGGCGTTAATGGGTTAATGAGTATAATCAAAATATGGTGAAAATAATATTATTTTTTATAGATAAATATATTTAAATGTACTTAAAATGAATATTTTTATATGATGGAGTTAATCGGATTAACTTCTTGATGCCTCATATTATTTGGCTACTTCCGTGAGTACTTGTAGTGTAATTCACATGCTACGAATTTGGGTTACCAGTGTTTTAGAGTGGAAAACTTTAGCAGGGCTCCCAAATTGTCCGCGAACTGAACACCAATATTTTTTAACGGAAATTTTCATAGTTGGTTTCAACTAAAATCAATCTCCAAAGGAGGTATCTGCGCAATTTCTAAGAAAAGTATAAAACGAAAATCTTTCTAAGAAAATATTGATGTTCAGTTGGCGGACCATTTGGGAGCCCTGCTTTAGGCAATTTTGAATATATATATATATATATATACTTTTACACTTGTATTAATAGCATTTTCCCGGTTTCGGGTAATTTTGAGTTATCGCGCTATTAAATCAATCAGTTCTTTAAATATGAGTTGTGGCAAAGTATATCATGCTTTTATTTAATGGCCACTTTTAGTTTTTCAGTACAGTCTTATTGTTTTTCATTCTTGTGTACTTCACTGTTTAAGATATCCCAAATGTTCTAAATTGGGTTTAAGTCAGTGCTTAAAACTGGCCAATCTTAAACGTTAACATTTCGGGCAGAAAGCCATTGTTTTGTAGAATGTGAGTAACGAATTGAAACATTGTCTTGCTGAAATATTCACTCAGAACCCCCTATGATGGGATGAGAAATATTTGTTCTAGTGACTCTTGATAATTTGTTAAATTTTGTTCTATGGAGGAATGCCAGGATTTTTAGCCATGAAAGCGAATCGTACGTCAAACCATCAGACACTTAACGCCTTGTTGTCTACTGAAGAAGGTACGTGAAAGTTTCATGAGGCTATGCCAGTAACAATTCCAGCGATCAGGATCATTCTGATTCTACATTGTTTCACCGCTGAATAATACGGTAAGATACTTTTTCCCGTGCGGCTTATATTTTCCAGCCCTGCCCATTCTGGCATATTCTTGCGCAGTTTGTAAGGTTAAACGATCTTCTTGAAATCTCTTGTATTTCAACGTAGTGTGCCCTTTCAGACATTGCCACCGAGATTAATTTAGATTAGCTTTAGATAGATGTTTCTCTTTCACATCAATCTCCATTTGTCTTTAATCAGTCTTAGCATTTGTTACTTGTGGCGGCCCGCTTCTTAGTTTCCGGTTACATTTGTTATTTTTAACAAATATTTTGTGTATCTTTCGCTTTGAGTGATTTCAATATTCCAGAAATTTCAACAATGACGTTATTTCTTTATTTAACCTTAAAATTTTTTAAACTTTTCTCTTTCTAAAATACCGTAGCTGTCGGTATCGTAAAAACGATTTGTTATACTCCTCTTTGTGAGGAATTGTTTCATTGGAACGTTTGGTTGATTGAAATAATTTTGTTAGGATTTGCATAGTATATATGCCTAAATATTTTAGACAGTGTTTTTCTAACAAAGTTAAAAAAAGAAGCTTATTGTTTAAAGTAAATATTTCTAAGGAGGTATGAATAATATTTTGCTGTGTTTTGTATTAATTACATTTTGAATATTTATCGTGTATTTCTCTTTCCAATTTTCTTTAAATTTATCGTTAAACCTACACTTCTGATTCAGGCTGTATAATCAGGGTAGCGAGTGGTTATATAAAAACACAGTCATTATACTGTTAAAGATAAATTTAGTTTATATGATCTCTTTTTATTATTTGAAGTATTTTCTATAAGAAAATACTGGTAGTTTTCTCTTTTCTTGACTGTGTTTTTCCCGGTTTTCCCTAACCACTCGGCACCCTGATAGTGCATAAAGACTATAGATGAGAAAATACCCCATTCAATGAAATCTCGCGTAAGGTATGTATCGTAATATTATAAATCTGAGTTTAGTAGGTACTGTTAGCCTGCGAGCCGCTGTCTAAGATTTTTTCAAATAGAAATCTTAGTCTTATTAAATTAGAAACTAGTCTATGATTAAGTAAATTGAATATTTCTCTATCATAAAAATCATAAGAAGCAACCCGCAGTTTGAAAAACAATGCCGCACATTATCTGTTAAAAACTCCTATTTTTTTTCCTGTTCCTGAAAAGGAAATTTTTCTGATAAATAATTATTTGTATTTCAAATTTTTATTATGTTCTGTACAGTTTGCGTTTTCTTTCATACATTAAAAACTATTTGGAAACAGCACCTTAGAATTTTCTCCCTACTAACATATATAATATTAAAAAAATATGTAATACTATATTACTTGCTGGATACTACGACTTCAATGTTGGTTTGATGAAATCGATAAGCTAATGAATTATTTTGAGATTGTATAAAGAAGTATTATGAATTGTTGATTATGCGTTTCATTTGTATTAAATTCAGAAATTTTTTTAAATACTGACTATTTCCAATGCGATTTCTTTAAATGGTTTACATGTATGTGTTTTAAAATACAGTGGTTCTTTTTTGCGAAATACTATCCTTTCTCTATTATAAATAAGAATAATTCCAAATATTTTAAATATTTTTCCGTTTAGATTTTTCAGCCAAAAAATCTTCTGTAAACAGAAATCTTTTTCGAGAAAATTTTAATGCAATTTTTCAAATTATATTTTAAATATAAAAAATACTTTCACAAAGACGTATAATCATATAAGCTGATTTACTCCTATAAAATATTTCCTTCTTAATCCTTTAATAATTTATTCTATGCATATGAAATTTAAATTATAATACTCAAAAAGGAATTTTTCTATATCAACATTCTTTTTTCTCTCTCTATACTCATTTATAAATCCTTTCAGTTTTTATTAACTTTACAAATGGAGTACAAAACCATCAAAGTTTACTCTTTATTTAAAGAAATATAAATTAACACTACTGTTAAGAAAATCCAAACACTATTGAGATTATTATAGCGGACATTTGATGACTTTTTTAAAATTCGAAATTAGAAAACCGGACTTTTTACTCACCTTTCTTTAAATTTCCTACCCTAGTGCATTTTTCCGAGTCTTTGGTAAAAGAGCCTTTACTTCAAATCCTATTACAGTGGAATTTCTAATTTTCCACTCGACGGTCTCAAAAAAGGGAGAAGGAATCTGTGAGCATAATTATGATATTCGTCGCTGATCTTAATACGATTTTAAGGCGCACAGCTGGGCTGGTAATTAAAAACCACATTCTGAGATATGGCACTAGTAATTAAAAAAATTAAAGTGGCGATTTTTTTTTCTAGTTTTGGGGGAGGGTATTTCTCGCACATTTAAGTTCCTAACTTAGCACTTTGCAAAATGATTCTGCATTAAAAGTTAAATGAGACAGTTATATTTTTTCGAATCAGCATTTTTATATTTATGAGTCTGTGATGCTGATATTAATAAATGGTATTTCATAAGAATGCTTTTTTCGAATCTTTCTCATGCGTTTTTGTAGTCTTAATAGTTTACAAGACAAGCGTTTTAAATCCAATGATATGTTCTATGATTCCTATAATCTTAATTTTTCAAAAATTATTTACTCATACCGGCTTTTTAAAAACATTATTATTATGCATTTCAAAATATTTTAATTGACCGATATTGGGAAAGAAAGGAGATAGATAGATAGATATAGTACACGTATATTGAGAAATTTAGACATAAGATTCTTAATTTCTGTTTAAAATTTTGGTTTCTTGTGACATACTTCTCATTCTTCATTCTTGATAAGGGCATTTCAATAACTTTTAATCTCTTGGCCAGGGTTGCCAACCATTTTGGCCTAAAGGTCGCTTATAATACCTTTTTGTTTTCAAATATAAATCACTGCCTCATTCTAATCGCAGAATATTTTCCAATAAAATATGGCAAACATTTCTAAATAAAATTCTGATAGAAGCAATCTGAAAACAATCATGTTGGACACCGTTATATTGAATCACATGTTAATTTTAATACTGACAGTACTGACAAAACGGCTAAACTAACATTAATGTACCATTGTCATCAAATTGTAAAATCAGAAAATAAATGAAAATTCATAAACTTGCCCATTACATAAAGCTTCACTCTGCAAATGTACCCTATTAAAACTTTTATTTATTGCGTAGAACCTAAATTTACAAGGTTAGCACACTCATTATATTTTTAAGGATTCTGGCATCACTATTAAAAGTAAGAAAAAATATTTTTTATGTATAAAACACAGAATTCATAATCAACACCTTCGTTCACAGATTTTGCAAATTTTTTCTGCTGTGAAATACTTTGAAAATATTGTTAAAATTTAGTGATAGATCTGTGCGAACCCTGCAAAGGGGGTAGCGGGTTAAGGGGGGTCTGGCGGCCCCCACCGAATCTGGTAAAATCGTTCCAAAAATCTTGAAGAGGGTCGAAAAACAAGCAGTGTAAGCTTTTTACCGACATTACAACCCCAAACGAAAACACAGTAATGGCGAAAAATATGATTTTTTGTGATTTTTATTTTTTTCAACCAGTTTAATTTATTTTTAAATGGTTTAAACGCAATTAAAAATTTGTTTTAGATGTGTGGAAGTCCCCTGAATTTTTTCAGATTTTTTGGTCAAGTAAAAACATGTGAATTTTAGGTTTAAATGCGAAAAAATCGTGAAAAACGCGTCATTTTCAAGATTCAACCCTCTAATTTTGAGGGTTGTTTTCATTTTCCCGAGGGGTGCTGTATAGTATAGATAGCGGCAATCGTCTTCTTTCGAATGCAGGCAACTGGACTCAATTTGGTCAATTTTGGTGAGCGGGGCGATTTTTCGAAAAAAAACTCGAATTTTCAACTTTTGGTAAATTACGACGCGTTCTTGGTATAATGCGTCTTTGCTATAAAAAATACATCTCTATAGGGGTTTTTGAGGTCGCTGATCACGAATTTGATGTCAAAATATTTTTTTTGACAACAAATTCACCCATAAATATTTATTAACACAGGTTTGGTAATGTGAAAAATATCATTGAATCACAGCATTTAAACAATTTTAATATCGTGTTCAACTAATATAATCAATGAAACTAAATTTTCTGGTATAAATCATATTTTATTCAAGCTTACGTAATAGTCACACAGTAATATAAAATAGCATAATACTTTTTTACAGAGCTAAGTCAACAATTTTACAGTTTTAATCCTCGTCACTATCTTCTTCAATAACAGGTTCAACGCTTTGAACAGAGAAATGATTTGTGAGAATCTGTGCTGGACGAATAATTCGCGACAAATATCTCGCATGCCCTAAGAAATAAATGATAGTGGCCACATGTGCACAACAACCGACAGTTCTGAGGCCATTCGCACAATCGCATACGTATTCTTCTATACCACTTCTTCCAGTAGCTTTAGGAACGTATTTTAAGTAACACCTGTACTTTTTACGACGTATGTGCCTCGATTGAACTTCGCATTTCAAAATTGATTTATCTTCCAACAAGTAATGCATATTAAGAACTGATGATATTATGACGACGCCACAGCGCTATGGCGCGTGCGCAGTAGCATGACTTCGGGTTCGGCCTAATGCCTCGAGCCGTGGGCCTAGTAGTGTAGTCTTTTACCAGATGGCGGTTCAGTCAACTCATTTGAATTTCAAATTACTATTATCAATGCAGTTAAAATTCAAATTACGCTATCGGTAATTATTATATTTTTGACTAAATAAAATAACGATGAAAATTCAACGACACATAATTTTTTTAAAATTAATGTTAATATTATTAATAATATTATTAATACTATTAATATTACTATTAATATTATTAATTAACTTTTTCTGGAATAAAAACTAAAAAACAGTTAATTGAGAGAAATTAAAAAAATCTTTCATTAATATTTTTACATTACCAAACCTGTGTTAATAAATATTTATGGGTGAATTTGTTGTCAAAAAAATTTTTGACATCAAATTCGTGATCAGCGACCTCAAAAACCCCTATAGAGATGTATTTTTTATAGCAAAGACGCATTATACCAAGTACGCGCCGTAATTTACCGAAAGTTGAAAATTCGAGTTTTTTTTCAAAAAATCGCCCCGCTCACCAAAATTGACCAAATTGAGTCCAGTTGCCTGCATTCGAAAGAGGACAATTGCTGCTATCTATACTATACAGCACCCCTCGGGAAAATGAAAACAACCCTAAAAATTAGAGGGTTGAATCTTGAAAATGACGCGTTTTTCACGATTTTTTAGCATTTAAACCTAAAATTCACATGTTTTTACTTGACCAAAAAATCTGAAAAAATTCAGGGGACTTCCACACATCCAAAACAAATTTTTAATTGCGTTTAAACCATTTAAAAATAAATTAAACTGGTTAAAAAATAAAAATCACAAAAAATCATATTTTTCGCCATTATTGTGTTTTCTTTTGGGGTTGTAATGTCGGTAAAAAGCTTATACTGCTTGTTTTTTGACCCTCTTCAAGATTTTTGGAACGATTTTACCAGATTCGGTGGGGGCCGCCAGACCCCCCTTAACCCGCTACCCCCTTAATAGCAATTAATTTTAAACCATTCGTAATAGTCTGTATCAGCGGTTCCTAAACTGGGTTACTCGTACCCCTCGGTGCTCGAGACTTGCCGGTTAGGCGTACGCGAAAATAATATCGGTAATGGATAAATATTTCCCATAAATAGATAAATAGATCCCATAAATATTTAAAAAAGTCACTTAAAAGTCAGAAATGTCAATAAAGCATATTTATGTTACCTAGTTGAGTGGTGCGGGTATGGAAGAAGCGCGTATTTATAAGAAATGGTGGTGCTTCGAAATGAAAAGCCTAAGAAAAGGGTACGTGAAAGAAAAAAGGTAGGGAAGCGCTGGTCTGTCAATGCTTCTCAAATTGTAATTTGAGAATTATTCTTTGTCCTTGAAGCTTTCTCATTTATTCTTCTAAAAAATTTACATATTTTCAATTTTTACAACGTCGTAAAAAAGTACTATGAAATGCGATTTGTTTGAAAACTGCATCTCAGATTATTTTTGAGACATTTTATATATTTATATTTTTTAATGCAATATCTGTATTCATGGCAATTGTTTGAGAACAGCATCTCAGATTATTTTTGAGACATTTATATATTTATATATTTAAATTTTTTAATGCAATATCTGTATTCATGGCAAATGAAGTATCCCATTCCCGTAGAAAATAAAGTGGAAAATAGTAGATTGTTGTATCATTTTTATGCCATTTTCTCGTAACTACTGAAAAAAAAATTAAATTAAATTACGTGATCTACAAAAAATATCGTCTGATATAAAAATGTACACTTTTTAAGAATATTTGTCTAATTTATTGTATCCACATTTACTTAATTCCTAACAGAAAGCTGAATAAATGCAATTTTATTACTTCGTATATCATAATATTTCTCTAGATTTTTTTTTTTTTTAAATAATGATTTCTGAAAAAACAAAGCTATTTCAAACTATATTTAATTATCACTGTCCATATTAATGTTGCAAACAAATAAAGTCATATGAATCATTAGATTCCCAATTTTTTTATTGATTTTATTGAATGACAACATCGCTTTTTGTTGGGTTTTTATATTATTCCGTTATAGTAACGTTATATGCATACTTTTCTATATATGTATTTATGACTGGATCGCAGAAGTGCAATCACATCGGATGCAGGTAATGCCAATTTATATAAGATAAAAGCGTGTATTTGTGTCTTAAAATTAAAATATGTTTTGTACAATCTATATTTATGTATTTATATATGTATATTTCATCGTGACTGACGCTAAATTATAAAAAAGTAGAATTCCTGTTTTCTAGTTTATATTATTCAAACAGCCACATTCGAATTCTTATTATTGCTTTCCCCTTCTTTTCAAATTCTATAACTCTTTGTATTTTTTTGTTTAAATCTTAAATCTCACTATCCGATAATTACTATCTTTTGAATTCTAGTCTTCACTAAATTTCGTGTTTGCGCAAAGAGACTTTCATTAATGGTTTTAAATCTTGTAAAGTTAATTACCGAGTTCTTAGTCAAGACGCGTATTAAAGCTTCGTTTGCTGATGAAATTTCATTGAAGAAATGCTGCGTTCCATGAATGCGTCGATTCTTAAAAAGTAATCTCGAAAATTCCAGACATTTCGCTTAAAATGTTTAAGAAAGTGGTAGCTAAGAGAAGAAAAATAATGGTTTTAACGCGTCTAGACGAGCATTTGAAATTTCTTAAATTGTTTTCATGATGAAGCGCTTTTTTTACACAAAACCAAGTTAAGCAAAGGTAACGTCGAAAAATAAACAAACGTTTGTTTGAGGAGTAGACGACATAAGGAACTCCACTTAATGAAGTTTCAATTTATAAAATACATGGAAAAAGGGCAAAACATTTTAAAAATATAAGTTTAAGCAGCATTTCTTCTCAAGCTCTAACAATTTCTAATATAAAATATGAAATTTTCAAAAAGGAAAGAAACTCTTTCGTTAATCAAGTTAGTTGTATTATTATGAAATGAAGCATTTAAATCATATACTTTTAAAAATTATTTTTTGCAAATTACCGCTAGTTACGATAAATTAGAATTCAATTATGTAAAACTGCGTTACCTAACTTTCTTAAATAACGTAATTTTCCAGACAAACTTGAAGATATTTTATCGCCTTGGAAAGTTTTTATTCCTGCCAAACAAATATAAAGTTATTTAATTTTCTAAGCATATAAAAATATGAAATAACGTATTTTTGAGAACTATATGCTTGATTTATTTTATTTAAAAATTAAAAGTAAAATGAAATATAAAGAATCGGAATAGAAATACAGATGACATTCAAGGTATGCTTTATTTAAAAAATATATACAATTATTTAATATTATTGTTGTGTACTTTATTTCAAAGTTTTAAATATTTAAATGTATACTTTATGATTGTTCCATCTATTTGTCAATCAAAATTCCATTATGTATTTAACCGGCGATCTTTTTCTCACCTAATGAAAATAAATTATTTTCCGTTAAAGAGCAACACTGTTAAAAATATCGTAAAAAAGTACCTCTGTTTTTAAAGGCTATCTATTTTCTGACCAATGAGAACGCTTCCATAAATATTTATTCAGCGTTCTCATTCGCTCATTCAGGCAATAGATAGCTTTTTAAAACAGAGGTAATATTTCCCGATATTTTTAACAGTGAATGGTAAGTAGAATGTAAACTCGAGAGTTGCATTGTCCTATCAACATGCTGCTTGTTACGAGAGCTTCTGAATAGTATTTTATGTCTTATTTAATTACTGAAACGATTTTATCCCTTGTTATTTTTACTTATGAAACGAAATCTTTGCTTTATTGAAGAAGAAGAATATGAAGATGACATATTTGGAAATATCCATTCCGAAATCGTGTTCACAAGCGATCAATCTGTGGAAAATCCTGTTCTCATGTAATAACATAGAGTGATGACTAAGAAAGAGATGATCTATAGCGACTTACTATTTAATTAAATAAAAATTCTCAAATCACATATAAGAAATGTAAGAGTGAATAATCATTTTTAAATTCAAATTTCACCAATTCATAGCGATTATCCAACAGCTAAATTTTTCCAAGAAAAATGCATTTAACCCAATTCTACCTACAAGAAGCAAATGTTTAATCCATACTTATATATTTATAACACGATGGCATCAAAAAATTCAAAGAAGTTGTGGTAAAATACTCCTTTATACACAAAAACCAACTTCCAGAAATGGCAGTCTATCAATTCGACCAATGTGTGCATGCACGACCAAATTCATCGAGCAGCCATATCAATGCTGCATTACTAAAATGACCAATGCAAATCTAGAAAAACATAATTAATCACGAACGAAAAAATACAATAATCTCTTCTGAGTTATCCGCGATTGCAAAAAGAGCTCTTTATCCTTTATAACGTCAGATTCCAATACATTTTGAAGAATTTAAAGAAGAATTTATAAAAACTATGTTAATGTTGCTGACTCTGATTTTCGGAAACATTTCCGAATAGATAGCGTATCAATCAATTCTCTGAATCTGTAAAAGAGATTTTTTTAATTTCTATTAATTCCTATATAACAAATTTTATGTTCACAAACATGTTATACAGATAAACATGATGCATGAACTGCATTAACATAGACATTAAAGTACTATGATTTTATTGCTCATGGGTATATAAATTCAATTACACATTGAAAATGTTAAACTCAGGAAGAATAACATTCTTAAAACCAATATTCCGTTTTGAAAAGACTGATTAATACGCACTGAAAACTACTCGGAAACGTTACCGAAAATATGTGTTAATTAATTAATTAATTAATTTTATTTATATTTTATTTTTAATGATTATTTAAATCTTATTCCTGATGTTCATAATTAGAAAGAATGCTTTTTGGATTCATAGGCAATCCTGAAGAAATTATATTTTTGTTCGTGTTATTTTATATCTGTTTTTTTTATTAAAAACATTTCTTTTTTTAACAGTTAACATTGAGCCTTCTCTATTAATTAACCATGCATTTTTTATTGTTAAAAACATTCATTTTTCAAGATACAGTTTAGCCATGTTGGTAAAATGTTAAAAATCATGTCAGCTGGCAATTTTTTATTGACCATTTTAACTTGAAAACTTTTCAGGAACATAAGTGGATAAAACACACTAACAAGATGAAAAAAACAAGCAAAACTTTAAAGGAAATTTTAAACACATTTCTTCAAATGTAAAACTTTTAGAAACCCGAGTAATATTAAAACACGTTTCTTATCAGTTTTCCTCTACCATGTGTATCATGAAAACTACCGTAACTCGACAATATTTCACGATAATTTAAGAAATACTAATAAATAAACTAATAAACTATATTTGAATAACACACTTATAAACACTATTAACTAAACACTTATTTTGTTCTAACTGTAACATGATAAAAAAGGGAGCCTCCAAAAAGAATATTTACTTTTCATAAATAAAGATACATTTGTTCATAAATAAGTAAAATTTTTTCGGGAATCAACTTTGAAATTCTTCATTTTTTGTAGTTTTATTTAAGAGGAATAAAAAAAGTGTCATTTTCTTAGGCTGATAAAAAATTTTGAAAGCAAAATATTTTATTAAATAAATTGAAAGATTTCATAAAAAAGTAAACAAAGTACGAAATATTTTTCACCCTTTCTTTTTGTTAATAAAAAAGAGCAGCTGAAAGCATAGAAAAGTGAAGAAGACAATTTTCTGTTTTTAATTTTCATCAATAGCATCATTTGATTTTGCTGTAAAATTTAAAGGAACGAAATAAAAATTACACCATTTCATGCAAGGATTCAATGAAATCATGGGTCAAATTGTAAGGGAAAATGTACTGGAAGATAAAGCACATATATAAAAAAGGAATATTCCAATAACAATTCCAATAATATTTAACAATTTAACTAAAATGGAAGTTGGAATTGACTTTATATAATGTGAATACAGTGCTTACATAAAATTTTATATTAAAATCATACTCATTTTTATTCTCTCATTTAAAAAAGAAATAACATAAAATCTACTTTTATTTTTACATAAGTTTTAAAATAACTTTAATAATTTACTTTCTTCTCCTCTTGTATATATATATATATATATATATATATATATATATATATATATATATATATATATATATATATATATATATACAATTTTATTAAAACCATTCAATTAATTTTTAAAAAATGAAGAAACAAATAAACAGTTTTTTACAGACCAATGCGCAAAATGCTACAAGAAGAAATGTAAAAAATGTATATAACAAAACCAAAAGAAATTCCAAATCCCCAAAATACATGGAAGTCTTCATCAGGGAGGCCCCTCCATGTAGGGGTAAATAAAGAGAAGTTTCTGAAAGGATGTAGGCTCATAAGCTAAATTACATCCTTAGCCCCCAACTTCTCAGATTTCAGAAATCAAACTCAAACCTTCAAAAATATTATAAATATATACAAAAATTTTTTAAAAATACCTAAGGACAAGACCAAAAATTACACAAACAAAAAAGGAAAATTACCTACAAAACTAAATATAAAAAATAAAATTGTAAAATACAAACCCCCAGGAATACAAAACCCTCTTCAGCTAGTGGGGCCATTCACTAGCGCTTCAATCTCGCCCTAAATTGAAATCAAGCATCCGTAAGTAAAGAAACACTGAGACTCAGAAACTTTCAGTTAACATATAAGATGGATAACAGTTAACCATTAAAATCTTTTTTAAACCACTCATAGCCAATTCTAGATCTGTTTTGTTATTGCAAATCCTGCGGATCCTATTAACTTGTGAATACATAATATTTTTTAAAACTTTATTGCTAATACATGAAAACCAGTAAGTGAGGCTATTAACTTCAAAATTAAAATCTTTCCTTTTATCATAAAGTCCAATCAACCATTTTTCCTTGTTTTTCTTAATTTTAAGATCTAAAAAAGTAATTTGTTCACCATCATCGGTTCGGTCATCATCATCGGTTCGGTCCCACTAGCTGAAGAGGGTTTTGTATTCCTGGGGGTTTGTATTTTACAATTTTATTTTTTATATTTAGTTTTGTAGGTAATTTTCCTTTTTTGTTTGTGTAATTTTTGGTCTTGTCCTTAGGTATTTTTAAAAAATTTTTGTATATATTTATAATATTTTTGAAGGTTTGAGTTTGATTTCTGAAATCTGAGAAGTTGGGGGCTAAGGATGTAATTTAGCTTATGAGCCTACATCCTTTCAGAAACTTCTCTTTATTTACCCCTACATGGAGGGGCCTCCCTGATGAAGACTTCCATGTATTTTGGGGATTTGGAATTTCTTTTGGTTTTGTTATATATATATATATATATATATATATATAATTAATTGACAGCTAAAAAAGTAATATCAAAGCAATTAAAAACTTTTTTACTACCTATTTTAAATCGTGTTGAAAGACAAATTAAAACTTTATGTATGATTTCATTTATATGCAAAAATACTTCTACTTCGGAAGTATGTAGTTCCCACATGTATGATTAATGATATTGTTTAACATTAGAATGACGGCGAGGGGCCAATTTGGCCGATACCAACTGAATATATTTCGGTTCGAACCATCAATTTCTTTCTAAGGTATGTTTAAAAGAAACAAAGGACAAAATGGTTAATTAAGTACATTAAACAGTTTAAAATAGAAATTCTGCTGTTAAATATTTTTTATAAAACTTGTGTAAAACTACCCGTCTTTCTAGTGTTAAATTCTTTAATCATACATGTAATAGAATATTTATAACACTATATTAAATTACAATATATTACTATTGATTCCGTATGATAAACAATATAGCATACATAATTTAAATAATTCTGTATGATTAAAGTTTGTTTACAGTTTATTGCTAAATGTAGCCATAACTTTTAGCACTTTGTGCCCCGGAAGTACTTTAAAGTGTCTTTAAAAACTTGTTATAAAATTCATTTAATACATCGAAATGTAATGATACAGTTTAGAATGGCTTATAGTAACTTTACTTTATCATATTCGAAAAGTATTATTCGTTGCACAAAACAAAAGAATTTTCTTCAGCTTTACCCACGATGGAAAACTGCGGTTGTTTAGTTCTGAAGTTTTAGTTCTGAAATAATTTTACAATAGTATTATAAGAACATTATATTTTTACGATTCCTATATCTATAAAATACTAAAAAATATTTTATTCAAAGGTTTGAGGTGGGATATAAATATTGCATAAAATCGATAAAAATTCAGATTTATGTAATTAATTTTTATTGGCAAAATTCTTATAAAATTTATTAAATGATTGTGTAAATCGTCTCACGTAGTATCAAAAATTCACGAAAAATACAAGATGAAATTTTCATGAATTCATAATTTGTGATTTAAAGGGTTAAATGAAGCTAAATTTTACATTCCCCTTACCTTCTCTTTAACACTAGAACCGCGGTGACGGGTCATTTTGACCAGCATTTAATGGGTAGACGTCGATTGAAACCAGTAAATTCTTTATAATATAAGGTAAATTTAGGTTACGCAAAAATAATTTAAATACATAAGTTAAATTGTTTTGAATAAAAATTGTGATGTGAATTATTTTTATAGAAAGCGAGTAAAATTTTCCGCGGTTCTAGTGTTAATTCAAAGTATTAAACGTCAATTTAATTTACTTTTACATTTGTCTGAAAGCAAAAATGATCAATTATATTCGGAAGTATGTTTTGAAAAATAATGCAATAATGTTTTACAAACGTCTAAAGAAGGATTCGAACCCCTTTTTGCTATCATTCCAGATGAAGTTTACTACCTACTTAGTGGAGACTTTCTCACATCAAGTGTTAATCCTTAAAACGATTCTTTTACGTATTGTCAAACATGATCTTCGGCACTGTTCATTTTGCTGGTATTTTGCCAAGTATAGATCTTTGTTAATTCCTCTGGAAACTTTATGTCTTTTGATCAATGGTCAGCATATAGGTTTAAAGGTATTTTTCTGTCTTCTTGACGACCAAACGCTCGTAAAACGGTTTCATGCCAGAAGACGAAATGGATTGCGTCTCTCCCAAAATGTCCAATAATACACAACGCAGTAAAAGGATATAATCCAGAGATTGGAAGAGACAGGAAGGCAGACTGTCTGGAGCCCTCTTAAAGTCCTGATTCGCCAATAGTTTGGCGGTCTCGTGGACAACATAAATTTCTGAACTTCATAGAGACTGTCTTTACATAATTAAGTGGTTTGTGCGATGTTTCAGTTTGTCTGAGATAATAAAAAATATGCAATATGGAAATTGTTTCCAGTACAGAATATCTGGAGTCCTAAATTAGTGCAATATGTGCACTAAAAGCATTTCAAATGTTCCGATCTTGGACCAGTACCAGGCATTTTTGGAACATCTAGATATATACAAATAAAGGATAAAAAATATATAACTTAGCTAAGAGAAAACTGAATGTACTTGTTTCTCTCTTTCTTTTTTTTTTACTTTTTTCGGCAAAGTATGTTTAAAAGTTTAACTAATAAACATTAAAAAAAATGTAATTCACTTTTATGATTTCGTCATAAAATTTATATGTACAGTTTCAAAGTTTTATTAAGATAACTAAGTATTTTTAAGCAAATCCTCACAGATAAAAAAAAATTCTTTACCAAGAAAATGATAACATAGCAGAGTAACTATAATTTATGATATTAAAAATTTCCTAAAAATTGACAAGTTTCAATTAGATAACTAACTTCTTTTCAACACAAATCCTCACAAATAATAAAAATAAATGTTACCCAGAAAATAATAGCATAGCAGAGTAACTTAATTTATGATATTAAAAATTTCCTATAAAAGTTGGCGTTAATAGTTATCTATATTAATTTCGAAAATTCTTTGAAATTAATAAAGAACTCTAATAGAGAAATTGTTTTATGAACTGTTAGAAAATCAGTCGAAAAAAGTCAGCGAATAAAATAATAGGCAAATAATGGATCGCCACTGAACATATTTTTGTTCACAATTTTAAAGCTTCCAAAAATATTCACAGAATTTCGAAATACACGGAAAATATCATGTAATGATGACAGAAGTTTCATTATAGAAGACTTTTGTAGACTTCAATAATCAATATGTCTCTAAAAAAATTCGACAGCATAAAAAAAATATTCCATTAATATGGTAGTTTCTTTCCATGATCTACAGATCAAACAATTATGTTTGGACCCAGAAGTCTTATTTCATAAAATGTGACTTATCAAATCGTGGAAAATACTTAACTTCAATATTTAAATAATGATTCTTGGACAAAATATCATTCTTTGATCTGCAGATTACAGGGGTCGCCTTAATTTAAGCTTGTATTTTAAAAGATTAATTTTAGTAAAATATTACTGGTGCCGATTGCAAGGTTGGAATTAAAATTGGGCATCCCAGATCGGGCACAGTGTGCCGGAAAGGGTTAAAATTGTGTGAGAAATATGCGAAAATTTTAGGGACGCTGTGACCCCTGAGATTATTGGCTGGAAATAATTCAAGTATAATTTGCCTGTTTTATTCTACTGGATAAAAATGTGTCAATAAAATAATTCTAGCAAAAGTTTTAAAAATGTATTTATATCTTTTTTTAAAGTAAGCCTTTTTTATTGATGCAATGTAAAGAAATATTTCAATAGTTTTCTCATTGTATGCGATAACATAACATCTGCTGTATGTTTAATAATCGCGGAATCCCCACGTCTTTTAAACTTTCGATTCCGTTGTTAGAATACATATCGTCTCAGGGAAATTTCTTTTTTGGTTTCGCGCCATTTTTTGAAAACTAATATCTGATATAGGGATAGTCAAAAATATTTTTAAGAGACATTCAGCATGAGGAATTTTTGAACAAATTATGGTACGAATGAAGATAAAAATAGTGGCCAGTCCTACACCTCCACCAAAAAGTTAACTAGATTCCTGAAAAAGAAATCTGAGTTTTGTTATTCATGTCTGCAGAATACAGCAAAATACAACAAGAATAGAGCTGTATCTTGATGCAATGGAAAAGACTCGTCACTAAAGAGTGAAAAATAACAAACATACGAACAATAAAACAAAGCGTTTCTCACTGTCACTAGTTTGCGACAAAGTATAATTCATCAGCAGCCGTGAAGACTGTCTTTTAACAACCTTTGAAAAACATCGAAACACTTTTGCATAGTATCGTGTTTTCTGGGTTTTACCCAATAAAATGAAGATTTTCCATTCAAAATTTTTACTCTGTAGTGCAACAAATTTATGAAATTCAGAGAAGAATTCCAATTGACCAAAAGAAGCATTTGTTTCAATATATTTGTTTAACATTAGTGCTTCGTCTCTTCACGCACAATTCATTTTACAATGGCCAATGAAGGAAGAATTAAGTCTCGTTTGTTGACGATAAAATGCAAATATATATATAGATACAGATATACAGGATGTCCCCAAAGTAATGGGACAAACTTTAAGGGGAGGTAGCGGGCATCACAAGGATTCAGAATTGTATAGCAACCCATGGTCGGAAACGTCATGGGAAGGTAGTATGACAAGTACAAGTGACGAAGAGAAACAAGACTGAGATCATCTGAAAATACTTATTGGTCAACGATATTACATTTACTGTGGTAGATGATATGTGAAAATGTTACAAAAGATGTTTAAAGTTTCCACCATTGCTAGCGATGCATGCATTACACCGTCGAACCATGGATTGGTGGACTCGCTCAAATACACCTGGATTTTGTTGGATATACGCAGCAGCACAGATGAGTCTTGCAACCAGATTCATTTCAGATTACACAGACGTTGCGTACACATCGTTTTTCAATGCGCCCCAAAGAAAGAAATCGATGCTGTTTAAATGAAGAGAGTATGGTGGAAAGGGAACCGGTCCTCCACGGCCAATCCATTGGACACCCGATTCAAATGTTCACGAATACATCTGCCATAATGGGAAGATGCCCCATCATGTTGAAACAACATATTTCATCTTACATGTTGTGAAACATTGTCAAGTAAGCTTAGTAGCACCTCTTGCAAAAAAAGATGCGGTAACCTGCAGATGTTAGAGGCGCTGGCAACAAGTAAGACCTACACACACAACACAACCTACCAACGAGCGAAGACGTTTCCGACCATGGGTTGCTATGCAATTCTGAATATGCAATTCTGAATGCAATTCTGTCTCCTACCCCCCCCTTTAAGTTTGTCCCATTACTTCTGGGACACCCTGTATATATATGTATATATATATATATATATATATATAGAGAGAGAGAGAGAGAGAGAGAGAGAGAGATAATATAATAAAAAATTAAATTGTATTTAAATAATTTTAAATTTTAATTATTTTTTTTTCTCTCACAACTTGTTCACGTAATTTAGGCTGATTCTTCACACCCATCTCTAGAAGAATGCCTCTGTTGACAGTCAGAGAGATTCAACATACTTTGAATAAGAACAAACATGTTAAGTTTAGCTATGCAGGATTTATCCAGGATTTTTTTATGATAAATGCATTTCAAAATTATTTCCTCAAACATTAGTCAAGAAAAGTATAATTTATTTAAATTTAATTTAAAAGTTTATGAGTTTCTACTTAATTAGAATATAAAGAGCTCAATAATCTATAGTGGCAAGATAGAATATAAAAATTTTCCTTCAAAATCTTCCGCTCCAAAACAAAGCTAATTCCTCAATATGAATGATTCCTGAAAGATTTTTTATCTTTAGAGTTATTGTGTGTACTTTTTTTGGTCTAAGCGACAATCCATATTAGCGTTTTTTAATTAAAAAGGAATTAACTTTGAGAAAAGACCCTCCTTATTATTATTTTTTCTTAGTTTTCTTAAAAAATTTCATCTCCCTACCAACATTAACTTGGTGAGTGATTAATGGGAATATGGTGTAATTACAACAGATTATTTAAAGATCTTCTTGATTAACTGTCGCGCTGGTTGTGAAAGAAAGTAGAGATTCTATATTTAGATAGAGTGGGCGAAATCCTTTGTGTGCATATGTAAAATTCATGAATAAATGGCACGCATGAGAAAATCTTTTCTTGATGAGACTTATTAATTTTTCTCATATTAAGCATAATTTATAAATATACATTACGCTTTATCTTGAAAGAAAATATTTAAAACTTACATATCAACGCATCTTATATTAAAAAAATCTAGAAATTTCATTATGAACATATGCTTAGATGCCAAAGTTTAATATTATACTGAACTATCATTTTTTATTTATTAAAAGGATATTCAAATGCATTATCATATACTTTAGGGTATCCAATTTTTGTATTTAACAAGTATTTTTTGCACAGAATTATAACTTTACTGAAACTATACAACCCATTATGGCTCACCTACGTTTGATTGCTTTTTTTACCATATTAACTGATTATGATTTAGTGGCTCATTGTAATACACTGTGTTTATTTGTATGTGGATAGCAAGTATACTCGTAGAGAAATTAAGGTTTTTATAAAAACAGTCCCAATTTTTTTCAAGTTTTTTGCATATAATTTGCAGAGTTCTTAATATAAAATAATTTTCTTTTCTGGAAATATGACAAACAATATTGTACATAATACCCTGTCATTAGAATTAAAAAATAATAAAAATTTGTATGAAAAATGAATATATTTAGTAAATATTTTTTTTACTTTTTCATTGCGCATGCGTATCTATAGTAAAAATTAATTTGCATATTTTGTTAGCTAGATATGCAGAGCAACTTTTGTGAAAATCTCAAAATCATAGTTTGAAAATTCTAAAAATAATCGCCGATAGAATAAGTTGAAAATACGTTATTCCCGAAATGAATCAAAATGATGAGGGGTTGTATCTATATTTTTGGATTAAACCACTCAATTTTTTGCTTCATTTTGGGAACAACGGGTTTTGAGCTTGTTATATAGATGATTACTTTCAGAATTTTCAAGCTCTGATTTTGAGACTTTTACAAAAGTTGCTCTATACATTTAGCTAATACAATATACAATTGAAATTTTGACATTGTTGACGTATGCACAGTGAAAAATTATTCAGTAAACCTGCTCATATTTCATACAATTTTTATTTTTTTTAATTTCAGATTACAGGGTATTGTGTACAATGTTTTTGTCATATTTTCAGAAAAAGAGCATTTTTTTATATTAAGAACTCTGCAAATTATAAGCAAAAAACTTGGAAAAATTTGGGACTGTTTTTATTTCTAATATTGTAATAATTTCTATACATACACCTGTAAATTTTTATTTGTAACAAAACATTGAAATTGTGAACAATCTTTACTATACATTCTGATGTATTTCCGTACAATCTCTTATCTCATAATGGATTCTTTTGAAAGATGACAGTTGTGTGTAAACGTGTGGCTATATTTAAGCAATTAAAATCTCATATATGAATATATATAAATATAATAAATATATAAATATATAAATCTATAAATAAATCTATATATATATTAGTCGCTCTCCTCACCTTTACTGTTTTTATTCTTACATTCCACAATTAAATCACCTCATTTAATTTTTAAACATTTTCAATGAATGGAAAAATCCACATCATTTTTACCTTGTAAGTGATTAATCATAAAAGAGATCTAAATTCTTTTAGCTTTTCAGACTTCCTTTGATAATTTCAGAAATGATGAGAATTTCAAAGAGTAACATTTCATCAGCTGTGGAGGAGTACGTGATATCAGGCGAATTTCTCAGATACTTTTATTCTACCTTAAAAGTACTTCAACCTGCTACAGAAAATTAATTCTAGTCTTAATATATTATATTTTACGATGAACTGAAAAGATACATAATGAATTGTTTTAAACACAACTCGCTTAAATTAGGTTTAGGGATGATATTCTTTAGATGATAAACTATGTGCTTCAAACAGGTCAGTTCCATTCCCATTTAAAATGTTCTTTATCAACGAGCCTTTCGTAAGAATAAATAAACAAGAAAGTTTCAATACATGATTAAAAATTTCCCGGAAAATTTAAATTTTTGAGTAACATTCTATCTGTAAAGCTTTCAATTAATTTTAATTATAAATTGGTCACCAATTTTAAAATATCTTGTTCACATACTGAAATACATCATGCTTATTTTCGTTATAATCAATTTAAAAGCAGATATTTTAAGTATATCAATGAATGAGAAAACTTCATTTCATTCATAAAAATTGCTATGATTAATGATATTGTATTTCATAAAATTTTATTGTCTTCATATACTTATTTTTTGTTCTTCTTTTTAACTATTTAAGCATTTATTTTATATGGTTTAATCATGCTTAAAGTTTGAAATATAATTATCATTTATGGATAAAGAACTTATTCTGTGTCCAAATTCTTCACCTAAATGAGCATTTTTCAATGGTAATTGACTTTATGAAACATTCTAGTGTTAAAAGATAATAAATAGCCTAATTGTACTTTGATTAGTTTCGAAGGTTCCATAAACCATTCTTATTTTCATTCTTATTTCAAAATTTTTATTTTTGCAATGCAGTACCTTCCTTTAAAATGCAATCTTAAAATCTTAAAGTCCACAAAGCATTCCAGATGTAAATAATAAAAATTGCACTTCAGGTATAAGGGAAAAATTGCAGAATTTTTCATATTATGTCACTCCGTAAGTATTTTAATAACATACATACCAACTTCGAACATATTTCCGCAAAACATAAGTTAACTTAAATGAGGTTAAACAGGATTCCAACCACAAAATATTTTAGATGCATCATTAGCTATTTAATTTCTAGTTCCCACGTAGAACTTGTTTGATATTATTTCTTTTTAAAAAAAATCTGGTTGAAAATATGTTTAACCTGATTTAAATTAATTCACATTTTGCAGATGTTCACATTTTACCTTAAAACAGCATGTTTCAAGGAAATGTGAATGTGTCATTGATAATTATTTTCGAAATCTTTTTAACCCTGGAGAACTCGCTAGTGAGAGTATCTCTCACGTTGTCCAATTGCTTTTATTTTACTTTAAGGTAACTTAATATAAACTTTTTTGTTTGGCTTAGTACTTTTATCCACAAAAGAGGTAAAGTAATCGAAATCACATTTTAATTTTATTAAAATGAAAAATGTTTTAAATAAGAGTCTTAAAAAAGACACGACGGTGAAAGAAAATCTCGTGCAGCGAGTTCTCCCGGGTTAAACGATGTTTATTCATCACTACACGCTTTGTATGTACTTGGAAAAAAGATTTTGGCATCGGAAATAATATATATTATGGTTAGATTCCTATTTCGAGTGTACAAATTCCTTGTTACAGCAACACAAAGTTTATAAAATTTTTTAACGACCAACTCTTTGCAGTAGAATGGTGATTCTAGCCCGTGATGAGTTTTTTGTACTAGTCAGTAACATTAAGATCAATGTTCTCCACGCATCTACAGCCACTTGAAAATTTTTACTACCGCCAAAATTGTGTATTTCTTAATTGAGAGAAAATTTCATAATAATTTCATCGTAGTGAATAATATAAATTTATTAACCCTTTCATATATGTAATCTCATGGGATGTTGCATTGAACAACGACTCTCAGTTATTTGCGGAAGCGTTTTTTTTTCTGCGTCACGTGTAAAATTTTTATAAATTCAATAATCTTCAACATTGCTCGTGTACAGCAATAGATAGCTGAGTCCTTACAGACATTCAGTTTAAAAAAACCGCCTTTGACTTTTTTCTGAAGGATTTTGAAGAATCTTTTCTTGAGGATCTAAACAAGTACCTGATTATTATAGTGTATACTATATGCATATACGTGTGTGTGAGTTTTACGTTGTACTGTGTCGTAACTTGTCCAACGTTTAAACTATCACATAAAACTATTTAAAAAGTTATTGATGATTGTTTACTTGTAAATGTTATACCAAGATCGTTTTGTACTTTTGTAATAAACGAAGAATCTTTTAATTTCATCGTTATTTCTTCTTAATCAAACATTTTATATCTATTTAACCTTTCATTGCACGATTTTTTCTGTTTTTATGAAAAAAGTATGTTTGAAATCTATGTATCAATCTAATAATGGGAAAAATTGTAAAAATAAATAAATAAATGAATTTTAAATTGTCAACTAAAATTTGATTTTCTTATGACGCGTACCCTACATACACAATTGGGGTTTTTAAATATTGTATTTCTATATTTTACAATCAAATGGGCTTAAATTAATTTTATCTGATTAAAACTCTGCAAATCTCTTTATAATAATATTTTTAAGCATTCAGTAAAAATAATAAAGTAAAGTTTGCCTTGGTACTTGATCGAATATATCTTTGTTTAACAAAGAATATATTCTAAAGAACAAATTTTAATTTTTTGACAAATTCTAATTTTTAGAACAAACTCCAATTTTTTGTTAAATTTAGCATATAACATGGACAAAATAAGTACCGGATGAGTCATAAATTCTTGCAAATTTTAAAAATCCATAATAAAAAAAGTAATGCTCGAAAAAAATTTTTGTTTGTGTGAGTATGATCAGACGGATTTTGGATTTTTTTTCCCATGTATAATAAAAAGTTATTCCAAAAATAACCGATAGTGGGCACTCACTCGTCATACTAAGGCGCTTCATGCAAATCAGGCTAGCAATAAAACACCTAGCTGGAGACAGATTCGTCATTCGATATAGGCAGCATGCTATCGTTAGCAGATCCAGCGCTGGTGAACTTTTCTAAAAGAATGGTAAATCCACAAATATTGCATCGCGAAAGTTTCGCAGGTTGAACATATTCTACTACCTTATAATAAATGCACAATGTCATGTTATTGTGATTTGTTTCATAGCCTATTTGTGTTTGTTTGATTTGCATAAAACATCCCAATATTGCGTGTGAGCGCCCTCTATCGGTTATTTCTGGAATCATTTTTTATTATACTTGGAAAAAATCCAAAATACGTCTGGTCATATTCCCGCAAACCAAAATTTTTCCGAGCATTACTTCTTTTATAATAGATTTTTAAAGTTTGCTCGAATTTATGACGTACCCTGTATTATTCCATTCTTTGAACTGTTCTTCATCGATTACAGTGATCATATTGGCCAAATTCATGCCAAATAATAAGAATTAAAGTGCTTTTAGATGTGCTAGATGTTGCATACGGTGCAGTGAAGGGTTAGAAGGCATAGATAGATGTATATCTGAACGAATATATATCTGGATATCCGAAATGGCTTTGCTATCTATTTCTATATTTCAAAAGCGTCGTTAAACTTTAAGTGAAGTTTATATGAAATAGAGGATTAAAAATAATTTATGCATGGTTCATTCAGGATTGTTGTTCAGTGCAACTACACATGAGGTTGCTTCAAAGATAGATTGATATGTTATACCAACACTTCAAATATTTTTACGCACCAGGGTGCACAGTAAAACCTTTCAGTAACGTTACTCCATAAAATTGGTGACAGTCAAGCTTCCACCAGTTTTATGGTGGAATAACCGATGTTACCGGTTTAACCGATATAACCGGCGTAACATTATAGTAATATGTAATGTTACACCAATAACACATGTTAAACTACACCATTATATCACTCCATAAAATTGGAGGCAGCAAGACTGCCTCCAATTTTATGGAGTAACGTTACACAAATGTTTTACAGTGTGTTGACAAAATATATGAGTCATATAATGAAACTTGTTGTTTTATTTAATGAAGAAAAATGCATATTTCATCACAATTTTTATCAATGATTTAATAGCACCCAAAATTACTGTAGGAAGTGATGTGTACTTTTAAATTTGAAGAAATATAGTAAAAAATGTACGTTAATAAACTTGTTTTGTTTAAATAATTATTAAAATCTATATTTCTTGTAAAATTAATTTTTTTTAATTATATAAAACGTACATTTTTAAACAAAATTTAGGCTTCAATAATGTTTGCTTTTAAACGGTAGTGCTTCAAAAGGGAAAATATTAAGCAAATATTTCAGCATTCATATTTATTTTATATTTATATTTCATATTTTTTCTTATGATGCGAGAAAATTAAGTTCTAACACGTACTTAATTTTTAAGCAGAAAATTGCTTACCCATTTCCCACATTGAAAAAAACTAGAAATACTTTTCAGCTGATAAACGTGTTGCTCATTTCCTCAGAAATTAAAGAACTTCTAAAAAGCTCTAGATGAATGGTTACAATTAAGCACTATTGATTAAATTTGAATGTACTCAATGCCTCATTCAGTTTTACGTTTTCGAAAGATTTAAACTAAAAGATGTTGATCGTTAACTAAGGAGTTTTATTTAATACATGTTAATAAGTAGCGTATTTTCTAATTTACAGAGTCAAAGATACTTAAGAGATCACTTTTTGTTGAAAATGAAACATAGTTGCAAAAACGAATGCACACGTAACTAAAGTAGCAGAATAAAGTAGTAAAAAATAAATTCCTGGAGATTTTGGCAAATTTGTGTAATTTTATATTCCATTCTAGAAATATTACCGGATAATGAATATACTTTGTGAATTTTCACTTTTAATGTCCCACACAGACTATACATTTTAGTGATTTAAAAAGTTTAATGGAGTTTTTTGCTAATAACTTACAATTAACGGTGTTGGAGTTGCTTATGACGGCCGATTTTCGGCACTAGGGATATAGGAGGGTGATGCCATCCATGGGGGGTCTTTTTAAGGGATCCTAACTCATAACAAGGTTGCCAAAGGATCAAAGAAAACCACGGAAAACTCCGAACCGTTAGGCCGACGGGCGCGATTTGGTTCAAACCCAGCACATCCCTGATACCAGTTTCGAGATATAACCTCTCAGTCACTGGTAGAGCCCTAAATTTGACGGCAATGGTTTTTATATTGGTATTATACAATGTGGCTTCCCTTATCGCTGATCAATAGATAATTCTTAAACCATTGGCTTTAGAGGTTCAAATAATGTTTTCCATTATATTACTGCCGTGTATTCATCATACCGTCTCTATAGCCATTTACTTAAAAAAAAAAGTTACTTTGTAAAAGATACGAGGTTTATTCTTTATACTAATTAATTATATTGTCTTTAAAAACTACATTTAGAAATAATAAACAAAACAAATCCTAATATAAATGTCCTATCAAATAAGAGAAATGCTACATATTTATTACGACTAAAAATGGCATAAAGGAGTTTCATCAGATTTAGAGTATCATTAATTACAAGGTATTTTTCATCCCCCCCCCTCTCCATGTATTTGTTTTTCGGATTTATTTGATTTAACCTTGCTATTCAGAAGTGATTCTTTGCAATCTAATAATTATGTTATCAATTAAGAAAATTGTGTTAAATAATATGGTTGTCTTTAGCATCTTATTATTTCCATAAAAATACATTTATAATTTATATATTCACATTTGTTGATGACAATTTGCATTGGTTTATAATGGTTAAAATGATGTATTCAGCCACCTGAGTAAATATTTTTGTAAGCATATTAATTCGGTAGATTTTGCGTGTAACAAATCATTTTGTTTAGTTTTACATTTATAGAGCATGGACAATGGCATAACCAGGGTGAGCGCCCCTGGTTATGCATTGTTCAACTTCTGTTCGCTTTATATAACCAGAAAATTTTCTGCTATGAAGGAAAGAGAAGAAAACCTTACAATATTACAAGTTTTGGGCACCCACTGTGGTTGCGCCAATGACGCAGCTTATTTTAGTAAGTATAAGGCGCAGTTACCACATAAAAAGCTAAATTCCGTAATTTGTACTAAAATAACTAATTTGGAATAATTCGCTTATAATATGATGGTAAATAACATTAAAAAAAATTCCGTTGAAACTGTACCTCTAACGCTAGTGGTTTAAAAATTACTCATTGGTTATCAATAAGAGGATTACATCCTGCAAATTCATCGTTCCCATCTTTCACATTACTACGTTATATTAACTCAATTATAATAATTTTACCCCAATAAAATTGTCCCGTTTTGATTACAAAAATATTGTAAAATATTTTTTCGCTGCTGTTTTTTAGTGAAACAGCGCTACAAAATTATTTTGTTTTAACCATTATTTATTGAAGAAAGTACAAAAATATCGACAATCTATATTTTTTCTCTTCAATGTTACATTATCTAAAAACATCTTTTCCCTTATGAGAAGATAAACTTGTAGATAAACAAATCTCTTTCTGTAAAATTATCAGCCGTTTTAAATACAAAACCGGATGTTTTGAAAAATCGAAAGCGACTTCTCCAATAAATAGAAAGAGGGAAAACCACATTTCAAAAAAAGAGTAGCAAAAAGAAAAATCCACATAAATAATTTAAACCTTCGCCATCAATATATCTGGTTGGATAGTTTTAATTTTTTTTTTTTACGAATGATATATGAAAGCTATACTTCTTATATGAAACGTTGCTAGTTCCCTTTTCCGGATATACGCTGCAAAGGAATTCAGGAGCATCTTGTTTCATGTTGGTTTTATTTTCAAATTTCTGTTACTGCAGATTATATATAAATTTATCTTTTATGTATTTTCTATGGAAGGCATAATACAGTATTTTTTAAAGAGAATTCTTGCTCTATGCAGACAAAGTCATCAAATTTCTTCCGTTATTTTGTAGGTTTTCTTTTTTAAAAATTAAAATTTATTTTTTTTAAGTTAAGGAGACTCGCTTTTTTAAACTTTTTTTTTTTTAATTTGAGCATTTCTTAATATCTTTTGACCTATTATTAAATTATTTTATGAAAATAAATGCTTCGGTAAAGTAAATCGACAATAAGTAATTAAAAACTGTTTCCACAATTTGTAAAATTAAATTTTTCAAATAAAATTATAATTTTATTTAGAATTGTTAGAAAATGTTTTTTAAAAATTTTGTCACATTCCTCCTACAGATTATTATAGTTTGTAGTAAAGATTTTATATTACTTTCAGAAGTGTTTCCAATATTTAAATTTAAAAAAAAAATACTTACATTGATTTAAAAAAAGCAAATATCATGGCGCATGTAAAAATAACAGGTTATTTATTTAAAGATTATTATTTTCTAATTTCTGTCAATGCAGATTATATATAAATTTATGTTTTATATTTCACTTCAAGGCAAAATACAGTATTTTTTAACACTAGAAAGACAGTGGGAGGTCATTTTGCCCTCTATCGAATGAATATATTTCAACTCGAAATTTCTTTAACAAATAAGTTTAAAAATTACAAAGAAATAAAAAGTAAAACAAATAAAGCAGGTAGTTCTAAATAAAAATTCTCGTGCAAAACATTTTTATAAAACTTGAGTAAAGTTTGCCGTCTTTCTAGTGTTAAAGAGAATTCCTGCTGTATGCAGACAAAGGCGTGAAATTTGCTGTATTCTTTGCTTTTTAATAAAAAATATGAAACAGGGGTCCCAAATGGTCTGCGAACTAAACACCAATATTTTTTAACAGTAAATTTCATTGTAGATTTCTGTAGCATTTGTGCCAAAACTAAACTCCGAAGGCGCCTTCTGCGTAATTTGCTAGAAAAATACAAAACGAAAATCTTTCTTAGAAAATATTGATGTTCAGTTTGCGGACCATTTGGGAGCCCTGGTGAAACTTACAAGGCTCCCAAATGGTCCGCGAACTGAACATCAATATTTTTTAACAGAAAATTCCATGATACGTTTGCGCTAGAATCAACTTCCAAAAGTGGTTACTTGATAGTTTGCAAGAAAAATCTAAAAAGAAAAATTCTCTAAGAAAATTCTGATGTTCAGTTGGCGGACCATTTGGGAGTCCTGAATTTATTTCGAAAAATGTTTAGGAGGCTCACTATCTCGTTAATATTTTATTGCTATTACTTAACTATTTTACAATATCGTTTTCAAATATTATTTAATTATTTATTAAAAGCAAATGCTTTTATTGAATAAGTAGAAATAAATATATTAGTACAAATAAATAATTAAAGCTGTTATAAAAATTTGAAAAACTTAATTTTTTTATAGAAATTTTATAACACTCTTCCTGCAGATAATTATATTTTGTAGTACCTAGTGATTTTACAGTATTTTTAAAAGTGTTTCCGATAGTTAAATTAGCGAAAAATGACGTAGATTAATAAAAAAGGCCAATATCATGACATGTGAAAAACTGCAGAAAATGAAGTTTTTTATTAAAGATTATTATTTTCAAATTTCTGTTACAGGAGATTATACATAAATTTATCTGTTATGTTTTATCTATGGAAGGCAAAATGCGGTATTCTTTTTAATATGCCAGCATTTTTGCTGTATTCCGGCTATTTCTTCTGTAATTAAAATATATATATATATATATATATATATATATATAGTCCAAAAATTTTTTAAAGTATTGAGTGAACTTAAGTTCACGAAAAATCCACATGATCAGCGCTATAGCTGCAATAATCACGTAAATTATGTATATAGCACTTTAAGAATAATGTGTAACGGCAGATCCAAAGTCCCGTGCCATAATGAAAAATGATATCAAACTATTAAACTTTAAAGGAAATAAAAACGAGTAAGAAAAACAGTATAAAGACAATATAAAAAGGCTGTGGATCTCATCAGCGGTGGGCAGTTTTAAAACACAGCAAATACATATGAATGGATATGGAAAAGGACTATTATAATGTAGTGGCAGTGGGTTTCGATCAGAGTGCTACAATTTAAAAAAAATCAAATGTACAAAAACATTTGAAATCATAACACTCCCCCACCGGACCCAAACGCCACAGAAAACAGCATATAACACATTTAAAATGGACTATTATAATGTAGTGGCAGTGGGTTTCGATCAGAGTGCTACAATTTAAAAAAAATCAAATGTACAAAAACATTTGAAATCATAACACTCCCCCACCGGACCCAAATTATTTTAAATGTGTTATATGCTGTTTTCTGTGGCGTTTGGGTCCGGTGGGGGAGTGTTATGATTTCAAATGTTTTTGTACATTTGATTTTTTTTAAATTGTAGCACTCTGATCGAAACCCACTGCCACTACATTATAATAGTCCTTTTCCATATCCATTCATATGTATTTGCTGTGTTTTAAAACTGCCCACCGCTGATGAGATCCACAGCCTTTTTATATTGTCTTTATACTGTTTTTCTTACTCGTTTTTATTTCCTTTAAAGTTTAATAGTTTGATATCATTTTTCATTATGGCACGGGACTTTGGATCTGCCGTTACACATTATTCTTAAAGTGCTATATATATATAAAGCTTATTTTATAAGAGCTAAGGAGACTTACTATCTTTTATTTATTTATTTTATTTTTAAGAACTTTCTAATATCGTTTTGATACATTATTAAAGATTATATAAAAGCAAATTCTTCTAACAAGAAAATAGACAAGAAAAAATTAAAATTGTTTGCCCAATTTGAAAAATATTTTTTTTTTCAAATAAAATATAAAAATATGTAACACTTTTCGTAAAGGTAACATTTTGTAGCAGTGTTTTTATATTATTTTCTAAAAAATGCCAAAATTTTACATAGATTAAGAGAAAAACAAATGACATGTAAAAATACAGTAAAAACATACTTATTTAAAATTTTTATTATTTTTTTTTAGGGATTCAAATTTTTGATTTTTCAATTATCAGTCTAAAAAAGAAGCTAAAAGATCACGGTGCTAAATGGTTATGAACCTTAAAAATTGTTATGCTTGAAGGATTTTAAATAATATATTTTATGCACTGTGTGTATGTAATTTTTTGCCTTTTTCTCGAAAATTGTTGTTTTATTATACCTTGAAACATTTTTAAAAAGTCTATTTCAGGAAAACAGTTAAAACTTTCCAAAATTGTGCAACGAACTTTTTTTTGTATCTAACATTATAGTCTCGGTGGGAAAAAAAATTTCTGAAAATTTTTGGCATTTTCGAAGTTTTTAAATAAAATAGATTAAAATTTATTTCTTTAAAGTCAAAATGAAAACTGCTTCATATTATTCTGAAATAGTATGTTTTCTGACACCATAAAAAATTTAATGTTTCGAACAGACATATTGTTGAAAAAATGTCATAGAGAATGTAAAAAGTTATCTAGTTTTTGAAAATTAATTTTTCCATGCTTGCATGAAAATAATTTCTTTTGATTTATAACCGAGCTATAATGTGTATATTTACTGAAATTATTTTTTCTTTATTTCTATTTCGTTTAAAATACGTAATGTTAAGTAATTTAGAAAAGCTGCCTCGTTTTACATGTCCAGATGTTCTATGTGCCCGTAAATAACCTATTTATATAATGAAAAACATGTGGTTATTAATTTTATAAAACTCACCTTTAAGAACGTCTATAAAAATCATATCGTTTCAGATATATTCAAAGCATGTAATGGCAGTGCCATGCTTTATTTATTTTCATCTCGACTCCCTCATGATGTGTTGAACGAGCTAACTAATTTACACCTTTGTTTTACTTAAGTTTTAGCATTTTGGATATAATCAAGCAGTGTCAAAAAACAAAATAAAAAAAATGAATTTAAAGACTTATTCTGAATCATTTAAAAGGCTGCAGTAAAAAACCTGTACGACGTACTATAATTATGAGATCTTTTCAAAAAAATTTCAGTATATACTACAGCGCATCTGCGTACATTTTGAGAAAAAATAATTCGTAAACGGATATTTAAAAATTCTTTTAAATGTTATTTCTTTATAGTCACATATAGTTGATCTAGCATTTTATCTTTCAACTTACATAAATAATTTTCTATATGAATGCATGCAAGTTTATTCTACCTAATGTTTTCAGAGTACAATACTCGTATATTTCAATAATCTTTTATGATAAAATGATTTTTTTTTTTGCAGTATACTACACATTGTGTAAATACTACCCCCAAACGTACAAAAATAAAGAAATAAATAAAAATAAAAATCGAGCAATAATCATTATTCACATAAAATCGCAGCATACATCTGTGCACTAAATGCTTCGTATTTACTGAATTTTATAAACTCTCTTTAATGGAGGTTTATTGAGGGGCCGTCTTCATGTTGAAATTGTATCAAACACAATAATAATACCTAGATTTAACATGATATTAAATTTCTCTTGTAAATTTTGTCTTTAAAGACCAAATAATAAATCATACGGTCAAGCAGTTTAGGAATTAAGAACAATAAAATTTAAAACTCTTAATGTTAAATTAATTTTTAATCGTTGCAAAACAAATTACAGTGAGAGCTCCGAATTGTGCAACACAAAAATACTCAATTCGTTTATTATTTAAAACATTCCTCAAGCACTTTAAAAAACTATTTAAAACCATTTATAACTAATGCACTGTTTATTGATTTCTTTAAAGTCAATTCAAATTTCTTAGTGATTACACTCTAATGCAATCTTTTTTATCTTCCATTTTGATACAAAATGCTCCTTGGAATTTCAAAATGCTAGTTGTAACGCATCTAATGTTATTTAACATTCTTCAAAACAATCAATATTGAATAAGGTTTTATTTATTCTTGATTTATCGTCCGTTGCTCATTTAGCCTTTATTATCTGAAATGGCCTCGCACATTCAACGAGATAAATAGTCAAACGTTCTGTTTTCCTGTAAATCATAAATGACATTTTTCATTCGTTTGTTTAAGCAATAAATTTACTTTTTGCTTTTGAACTTTTGTTAAATTCATTAGCAATAAAATTAAAGGCAATTGTTAGTAAATTTGAATCCACAAATCAATATTTTATAAAAGCTCTGTAATATTATTTAGCCCTTAACAGATTAGCCCTTCTTCGTGCTTTTGAATACTTATCTTTTTCAAGAGTTTTTACCATTGAAGAAAGCAGGAATTTAGCTATTAAATAATACAAAGAAAGAAATAAGAAAATACAGAGGTATAGTGACTCTACATTGATTTTTTAAGTCCTATATTTGCACAATAATTTAAAAGTTAAATTTTATACACTTATATAAGCATAAGACATGATTCGAAGTGCAATTATTCAATTAAAAATTCATATAGTCTAACTCCAAGCCTAATTTTCAAGGTTTTATTTTTAACCCTTCTAGTACCATTGGAGTCTTATTTCACACTAGTTATTTTTTATTTTGAAATTTTTAATGTATCGAAAAATATTAATTTGTATTAGAAATATGAAATTAAGTGGCCACCACCTAGGAAGATTTTACATATATTAAAATTAAATTTCTGATTAAAATCGTATAGAACTAAGAAAAACAGAAAATATTAAAAGCTGTTTTCCTATAAGAGATAACTTTAGTAATAATAATGATATTGTAACGTATTTTTTAGCGCGTTTACTTTTCTTATAGATTTTTGAATGCATTTATTGAAAGTAGATATGGATTGCATACGCTAAAATGTTTCACAAATATTTCATAGATAAATTTTCAGGGTTTCAAAATGTTTTTTCGAATATTTGTTCCATAAAATATATCTCAAATCTTAAAAATACTGGAAATATCGAATAACTGGACGATATTTTTATTTCAGTTTTTAAATAACAGAAGTTAAGCGTATTGAAATCTAAAGAATACATCATTCACTCAAAATCTAATGAATGTAGTTATTTTGTGTACCATAAATATTATTATTGCTAAGGAAGATTTTTGTAGATGCTTGGAAATTGTTTTATAAGAGAAATAATCTAGATGTAACCACTTTCCAGCTTTTCTTATTTTAATATCATAAATTTTTGGTTTCAACAAGTAGCTACCATTTAAAATTAAAAAATACGTAAAATGCATGTTTGAAGTAAAAGAATCACAATGGTGCAACGATATGTTTTTAAATTAAATGTTAAAACATTGATAAAGCCTTATTAGTATATACTGGGTGCCCCAAAAATGACTGATGGATTTTAAAATTCAATAACTTGCAAACGGTGACAGCTATTTAAAAAAATTTGCAGGAGTGTTATGTATAATTTAAGGAGTTTTATTACCGTAATTTTTTATTTTAGTTTGAATTTCAAACAATAGATGGCGCTGACAGCAATTGAAGCCCAGGTTGACGCCGAAAGTGACCACTCAGCACTGATCACCTGGCCTTCAATCGCCATCAGCGCCATCTATTGTTTGAAATTCGAACTAAAATAAAAAATTAGGGTAAAAAAAAAACTCCCGACATTATATATAACCTTCCTGCATTTTTTTAAAAAATAGCTGTCACCGTTTTCAAGTTATTGAATTTTAAAATCGATCAGTCATTTTTGAGACACCCGGTATATGGACATATACTATCATCACTGTATGCACATAAATAAAAATAACAATTGATAACATCATATAATAGTCGATGTAATAACATACGGCATTAATCGGACGTCTGACCCGAACGTGTTTAATAATTTTTATTTCAGTTTCAAATTAATATACAAAAAAGAATTCAAAATATCTTTCATTCCTAAATATATTTTTGTGTTCCACTTCCTTCTTCCGTGCTCTGTAGATATGCATAGCATTAAATGACTAGTTCATATAGTTGTTTCTGTAATAATGCATACAATATTTCTTTTTTCCGTGTTGAAAAGAGCGACTTAGTTTCCATTTTTATATTCTTTTCTTTGTTATGTTTCAAACGAAAGTCAACTTTCTCTCCTATTCCTTTGGAGATAATGGGATTTGATTCTTCTCAGTCACACAATTCCAGACTCACGCACCACCATTTTCTTTCCATTTAACTTTCAACCAGATAAATAAAAAATATGTGTGCGGTTTTTCTTGTTTGATCTTTCAGCTGCGAAACAAAAGGCGCGGCATTTATTTAAAGATATTTATGCGTAAAGTCCACTTCATAAAATCGAAAGTTTATTGTCATTTATTTTAACAATAAATGTGCATTCTGTGATCAATAATCTTAACATAATTTTTATTATTACATTTTCGTGATTTTACGAATTGCTATGAGAAAAATCTTCTTATAATATTCTGTTAGCACAATAACCTCTTCCGATTCACCCGAGGATGATTTCATTCAATTATCTTTATTAAACCTCAGGAAACAATGTATTTTAAAATTTAAAGACTTTTAAAAGAGTGTTTATGCATAAAGTCCACTTGATGAAATAGAAATTTTATTCTCATTTTTCTTGAAAGAGTATATTATCGTATTGTATATTTTCTTTTGTAATTATAATATATTTTCGTAGATTAAGAAACATTTTAATTTTTTACAGTGTATTCTAAAAGCTTTATTCTTCGTTCAGAGCAATAGTATTTTTAAACAGATAATTTATTTTCATATTATTATTTTTCAGGTTTCTTGGTATAAAAAACCGATGTGTAAAAAGTTTCAATTTTCAATAAAAGACTTATGTTTGTATTTATATTTGCAAGTCAATTACATATGTATATTTTATAATTTTATAAAATACTAAAAACAATATTTTGAAAGAAATACAGTGTTGCAAAATTTCTGTAAAAACACTATAAACTTTGATTTTTTTTCTTTTTTTATTAATTTACTAGACGAAATCTTTTTAAAATTTCATTAATAAATGCATAAATTCTCTAGCATTATTTCCAAAAAAAAAAAAAAAAAAAAAAAAAAAACATTGAAAAATGAAAATTTTATTAACTCATATTTTGGGCGATAAATAGTAAACTAAGATTCAAAATGAATGTCTCAATGTTTTGGTTTCAAACTGCATAAAAGTATTTATAAAAAAAATTAAATTTTAAATATTTCAATTCTTTGAAACTTTGATATGATCATAATTATGTTTAATGAAGCCAATTAAATTAAAAGTTACACAAATAACAAACTGTAGATGTTTTCCACTTAATTAATCGTTCGATAATACTTACTTGAAGCGTGTTTGTAAATGTGAATTGGAAGTAAAATCGATATTTCATTTTTAAGACTTTTAATTTTGAGATTTCATAGTTTTTTTTTATATAGATTAATCAATTCAGGATATAATAATCAATAATGTACAATTTTTAATAGAATATTCAAAATATTAATAACATTTTAGTTAAATTTATAGTTTTAGTTATAAGCAATAAGTTTTTACAGAAAATCGAAAATGATTGAAAATATTTAATTTGAGAATAAAACAAATTAAACAGATTTTTTCCTACTGATATATATTTTTTTCACTTTGTGTGTGTAGCCGAAGGCGAAATAAAATTTATATAATATATATGTATATATATATATATTCACTTTTACAGAAATCTACCTGCCATATAATTTAATATGATAAAAAATATTATTAATGCACAAACTTATTTAAAGTTATTTAAGTATTTTCATATTTCGCTTCATTAAAAATATAAAACGTATTTAAATCCGTGTTACGAATATTGCTTTTTATTATAAAAAATCCATTCAACATGAGAACTGTTCGGAGATAAACTAAATTTCGTTAGACTTTAAATGGTTAAAATGGCAGATGTGTGGCACTTGACTCATATAAGAACATACTACTCATAAAGGTAAAATAATGCTGGAAAGATTTAAAGAATGATTTTTATTACAGATGACATTAATGATGCATTTAAGCTATATCACCACTTTTAAATAATCATTTTCTGATATATATATTGCATTTTTTTGTTGTTGTGTTTGATACACTAAAGAATTTACTATCCAAAAAAGATTGTTTTCTTCATTCAATCTTCATTCGAACATTATGGCTTCAGTTTTCTAACCAAAAGTTTGCACAATGTAAAATAATAATAATAATAATAATAATGATAAATCCGCTAATTTCAGTGCAATTGTCGCACTTTTACGCAATTTTTTTCTCCGATGAATTCATTTTGTATGTTCTGCAAATTCGCGAATTGCGAATATAGCTTAAGCGAATATAGATTAAGAATAAAATTAGCAAAATAGAATTAGCGAATATAGAATTAAAATTAGCGAATATAGATTAAAAATATCCTTACAAAAAATAGTGCTACAAACAGGGCTCCCAAATGGTCCGCGAACTGAACACCAATATTTTTTAACAAAAAATTTCGTAGTAGTTTTCTACAGTGTTTGTGCTAAAGCTAACCTTCGAAAGTGGTTTCTGCGCAATTTGCAAGAAAATTATAAAACGAAAATCTTTCTAAGAAGATATTGATGTTTAGTTCGCGGACCATTTGGGAGCCCTGTACAAATCAAGTTAATTTATAATTTTCGCTAAGATCTTGGAAATGTTTATATTTATTAAAAATTATAACAAAATTATTATAATTTTATAAATTATAGTCATAAAAAATTTTCAAGTGCGATAAAAAGAATAAATATTGCAGCTTTAAATAAAATGGCAATTTTGGATTATCCACTAGTTATATTTTGAGTCCATACTTTTTCAAATTGTCATTTTCATTCCAAAGTAAAAAAAAAAAAAATCGTATTGTGGCGACAATCAGCGGAATTTTTTCACGGTGTATTTAAATAACCAGATAAAGATCTCACGACGGAAAATGCTTTTCTAATATTGAAGTTACACCGTATTAATTTAGGAATTTTGTGAATTTGAAATATGCATCTTTAATAGATTTTTTGAAATAAAAATTTTGCACGCATTTTTTTTTCTTTTTTTAAAGAAAAATATAATTTTCCTAAATCTCCAGTTAATAAAAACACTCTTTTTATCAAAATTGTTTATAATTTTGTCAGCTGCAATAAATATGATGATAAAAGTGCAACCGCCCGCGCCGGTTTAAATATTTGACAATTTCCTGGGCAATTTTTATACAGCTATTTTTATAAATTTGAGACGCGGAAAATTCATAATACAAAAAAATCAAACATTTACAATGACAATTTGAATGAATACTTCTATATAAGTTTCTATTATTATGTAATTTTGCATATTTATTAAAAACAAATGTGCTAATACATTTTTATTCATTGCTTTATTCATTTTTATTTATTGCTTTATTTCATTCGTGGAGACATTTTCGCTAAACATAATATTGCATTACTTTACCTTAACTTTTACACCAAAATAATTTATTCAATCTTCTTTTTAGCATTTTTATGCTATACTAATTTATATAATGTTTCTTATACTTCTTTACATATTTGAAATAATTCTAGTTGTAATCTTTTGCTGTATTTTCGAATTGATTTAAAGTGCAGTGGTGTACGTTAATCTATCAATTTGTTTAATAATCAAATGTCAATAAGTTAATCTTTCATTCATTATTTTTCACTTTAAATTATGTAAAAAAAAAAAAAAAAAAAAAAAAAACATTTATGTTAAGTGGCCGAATATGAAAAAATCATTGAATGAAGAATCTTTCTATAAAACATTTATTTGAATTGATATCCTAATATACGTTTTGTTTCAAATGCCATACTTTTAAAATTGTTATTACATGTGTTGATAAGAATTTCAAAAACAAATTTAATTTTCATACATTGAATTTCTTTAAAGTTTAATAAATCCTTTTTAATTTAAAATCCCGTAAAAAGCGTCTAATTAAAAACTGTCATTTTTACTATTCTTAACATCGCTCCAGACAATGTCAAGCAGAAATTCTCGTAAATGACAACGAAAATTTCTCTTTGCTTATTGAGTTTTGTAATGTTTTTATTAAAATCTTTTATTCTTATGCAACATGTTGTAACAAAAAGAGAATTTAGTTAACAACAGCAAAAATAGGGAAAGAAATAAATGTAGAATATTCTTGCACAGCTTTTATTAAATCATTTTCGACTGCAGAGAAATTTTCCATTCTCTTCTCTTAATTATTATAGTAATTACAATAGAAGAGTACATGAAAATATTTTTAATATGTACTCATATATATATATATATATATATATATATATATATATATATATATATATATATATATATATATATATATATATATATATATATATATGTATATATATATATATATATATGAAGATTTGTTGATGGAGGCAACCACATTTAGGCACCAGGTTATGTTGGCATGCCTTTTTCCTGAAGAACTACAGATTTTATGTATATGTATGTATATTTTTTGTTGGATTTTTAATATTAGCTGTGTTTTATCTTCTATTTAAAAAGCTAGAACAAAAAATAGTAAAGCTACTTTCTAAAAAGATCAAGAATTTTTCGTAACTACTACATTTTTTACTTTTATTTCTTGTTTGACGTCTAATTCATAGTAATATAATTTCTCTCTCTCTCTCTCTCTTTTTTAATTGCTTCAGTATTTCTCAAAAAAGTATTTCAATACAAGATATTCTCTATAAGAATTTTCAAGTATTCTTTCCTCTTAAAAGAATTATTGCAATCGGAAAATTTCAATACCAACTGTCGGGTTCAAACAGATGCATACTGAGTAAGTGAGAAACTTTTGTAACATGTAGCTACGCTAGTTTGAATATCTACAGTTTTTTTTTTAACTATTGAGAAATCTGCTAGAATCTGCACACTTCTTTCATTCATTTAGATCAAACAAGCACTGCAACAAGTCTTAAAGCTATGTATTTGAATTGTACATATTCGGTTCTATTAAACTTTTTATTGTAATTGGTAAAAGAGCGGCATAACATACGACCGGCACCAGATTTATTTTCGTTGTTGTTGTTGCGTCATGATTTTATTTTATTTTATTGCGACATGATTTTATTTTATTGCGGCGTGATTTTATTTCATTTTATTGCGGTATGATTTTATTTGATTTTGTTGCAATGATTTTGTTTCTGTTGTTTGTTTCTGTTTGATATTCATTCATTTTATAAAAAGCTCTATTGATCATATGGAAAAGGAAATGTATATCCTTTAAAGTGAATTTCTTTGTGACGGAAGTTTTTGGGGAATGGTTATGACTAAAAAGAATTATAAATGGTGTTTATACAATGGGGAGAAATCAATTTTAAACCACCAATATTTCTTTCCGAGATTTGAAAAAATTATTAAATTCTCTATCGAACGTAATAAGTCATATGAAGACACGCAAATCAGTACCAGGTAAATTTGTAATTGAAATTGTGTACATTAACACAGACTCCATTTTTATATTTTTACGAGCTTTTTTAAAGATTGTGTTTTTGCTACAAGCGTCGCTGTATATACACTATATTGCCATTGATTATGGGACACTTGCGATTTTAGACATTTTACTAAATATCTAAAAAAATACATGAGGAATCATCTCGAAACTCTTAGTGTATAAATATAATAGTATACGTCATACATCTCCGTGAAGAGTTTTTACCGAAACTCCATAGGGGACCGTCAACAAATTAAAAAAGAATGAATATCTTTTGAATAACCCTGTCAAAACTAATGTAGCAAAAGCGCTCAAACTCTAGATTATGATTGAATGCCTTATTGTAATACACTGTGTTCATTTTTATGCAAATAGCATGCATACTCGCAGAGTAATGCTCGCAGAGTAATGCAGAGTATGCAGAGTAATGAGGTTTTTATAAAAATGGTCCCAAATTTTTCCAAGTTTTTTCCTTATAATTTTCAGAGTTCTTAATATAAAATAATATTTTTTTTCAGAAAATATGACAAACAACATTGCACACAGTACCCTGTAATCAGAATTAAAAAATAATGAAAATTGTATACAAAATGAGTTGGTTTACTAAATAATTTTTTACTGCGCATGCGTCAACGATATCAAAATTTCATTTGCATATTATGTTAGCTAAATGTATAGAGCAACTTTTGTGAAAGTCACAAAATCATAACTTGAAAATTCTGAAAATAATCGTCAATTGAATAAGTTGAAAATCCGTTATTCTCAAAATGAAGCAAAAACAAGAGGGGTTGTATCCATATATTCATTGATTAGTGTCAATATAGAATACACAATACGGGATGTTACGACTACTTTTGGATAAAATCCCTCATTTTTTTGCTTCATTTTGGAAACAACGGATTTTGTCCTTTTTCTATAGACGATTACTTTCAGAATTTTCAAGCTATAATTTTGAAACTTTTACAAAAGTTGCTCTATACATTTAGCTAACATAATATGCAAATGAAATTTTGATATCTTTGACGCATGCGCAGTAAAAAATTATTTAGTAAACCTACTCATTTTTCATACAATTTTTATTATTTTTTAATTCTGATTACAGGGTACTGTGTGCAATGTTGTTTGTCATATTTTCTGAAAAAAATATTATTTTATATTAAGAACTCTGAAAATTATAAGGAAAAAACGTAGAAAAATTTGGGGCCATTTTTATAAAAACCTTAATTACTCTGCGAGTATGCATGCTATTTGCATAAAAATAAACACAGTGTATTACAATAAGGCATTCAATCATAATCTAGAGTTTGAGCGCTTTTGCTACATTAGTTTTGACAGGGTTATTCAAAAGATATTCATTCTTTTTTAATTTGTTGACGGTCCCCTGTGGAGTTTCGGTAAAAAATCTTCACGTAGATGTATGACGTATACTATTATATTTATACACTAAGAGTTTCGAGATGATTCCTCATGTATTTTTCTAGATATTTAGTAAAATGTCTAAAATCGCAAGTGTCCCATAATCAATGGCAATATAGTGTATGAAGACATGGATTTAAAAAACTCACTTCATCCATAATTTAAAAAATAGATTTCTTTCTATCAATCTATTCTGTTTGTTAAACTGCATCAAAAATCTATACAATCTGCAAAAACACTAGATTTACTGTGTATTTCTGGCAGTATAAAATCTTGGTTTACAATGAAACCCAATGACGTATCTAGGATTTTCGCGGTTTCTCAATATTTGGTTTTCTGAATAAGGCGAGTTTTCAAACTCACGTCCTCATATTTATAATTAAAGTCAAATCACGTGGATGAAGCTCAAAGGAAAACATAATGTAAAAATTACACCATTAAAATGAAATCCCAAATTTAAGTATAAATTTGGAAGATTATTCAATAAATGGATACAGGAAATAAGATGCGCAAATGTTAGATATTATGAATAGCTTTCGATTTCGGTCGAGGAGTTAAACATGTATGATTCATAGTAAAGTTATGTTATTTTTTCGAATATTGCCGGTATAAGGTCTAAAACGGTCAATATTTAGCTCCTTATAACATATCAAGAAATCCAAAGAAGATCTTCAAAAAACAAACTATAGACCTTATTTAGTTTTAAGAAATAACTAATAAAACTTATGAATTCAGAAGATTTTTGAAACAGATATAAAATTATCATAATTACAATAACCACTTACTGTTTGCGAATTTAACGAAGCAATTTTTTAAATTGTAATTACGTATGTTTTAATGGCATGAATTGAATTTGCCATCGTTTAATTAACAAAACTGTAAGGGGAATCACACTATGATAAATTTAGACACTATGTTAAAATTACACATTAGTAAAAGATAAGATATGTTAGCAAAAATGAACTTCTTTTTCATCTACGGTACGCACAAGTAGCAAACACCAGTTTTGAGAAAAACATTAAAAATAAATTGCTTCTATGTTGAGGTACAAATTTCAATTTTTAAATTGAATATTTTCATAGTGATTGTTTCTTCGATTCATTATCAAAAACGAAAATGGATTTTTTTTGGATTTAAAACAGACAAACATCAAACGTATAGATAATCCCACAAAAGCTAAAAGAGAAAGATCGATGATGGGAATATGATTTCACGTTATTTCATAAATATCTGACCACCCCTCGCTTCTTCCTGTTTAAATAGGCGATACGGACTTTTAAATGTGCAAAAAGTGACCAAAAGTACGAATTTATTTTTGTCTCCTTAAAATTTAAAAAATAATAATATACTGCCACATCTTTGGCTGCAAATAACACATCGTGATGTAATTCAAATATATATGTAGGGGTATTGCAAAATTTCAATTACAGGTGGATACGCACCACTTTAAAAAAATACATTTCATAGTATATTTCTTTTGGACATGTTCTCAAATACTGAAAAAAGTTCACGATTTTACGCCGATTGTACTGAGAATTGGGGCGCCAGTACAATTTACTGTTTTTTCATGGACAAATTTCCGTATATTCCTGAAAAAAAAACGGAATCTTTTCGGGAATATACGGGATTATTTTCTGTTGAAATATTGTATCGGCTTCCCAAATCCCCGTATAACCACCATAAAATCGTCCAGTTTTTTTTTCCAGAGGGAAGCCTATGTAATTTTTTTTCTTTTGAAAAAGTGATGCGACGTAGAATAAAAAAATAGTCCTTTGTAATTGAAACTTATATATTTAAGAAAAAATCTTCTCTTTAAAATATCTCATGCCTTTTAAAATTTTATTCAAATTTTCTATTATGACTAAGGAATTATGTAGATACATACTACAAGAAATCTGAGATTGTTTTATGTTGTTTAAGAACAAAAGTATTTTAACATGTGAAATTTGTTTGAAAATTCCGTTTCTCGTTATTTTTTATCTTATCATAACGGTCAGTTTAAAAATGAATGCACAAATTTTTTATTGAGTCGTTTTGATTAACATTAAAAAAATCAAACTTAGAATACATGAAGCATTTAATTTTTTAAATTTAATTAATAGCTATAAAAAATTTTCATTATCAGTGAATTGAATATCTATATATTGAAATATTTATTGAATTTATTATGCATAACACTTTTTGATGAATTTCTTATTGAAATAAGTCACATCAGGTAAATTAATCTTTAAATTCCTCTATCCCTTTAAAATCGAATTTAACTATTATCAATGGGATAGTTATTTGTAAGTAAAAAAATCCTTTAGTCTATATTGGGCATATTGCATATGAGTAGGGAAATTACCACTGAAATGAAGAGTTAATTACTTAAACTGAACACGGTGAAATATAGTTATTTATTTTATCTATATATCTGGAAACAAAATGCTGGAGAAATTCTTGACTTGAATTTGTGATTGTGCATTTGAGTAGAAGACGTGCGTGCTTATGGAGAGGGTGGGAGATGTGGATGCACGCGATTTCAGGACGTGCTCCGATGATTCCATCGCCGGATGCATCTCTTGGAACCGGTTTCCGGTTCCACATTCCGAGACGGTTGCGTCACGTGACCGTCTGCTACCCCCGTGACGTCACGTGCAGTGCTTGTTGCCATTCTCTTCTTTCATTATTCCAACTGGTAAGTTCGGGGAATCCCGATTCAATGATAGAGAAGATCCGCTGTTTGTCTGTCCTACTGACACGTAGCTGCTAATGGATGGACACCGACGCATCATGCTTCATGAACTTGTGTGCTAGTGACGCAGTCCTTGAACCATGTATAATCCGTTAGCGATATGAAAAGGCGAAAAGTAAACTTTTGAACCGAAGATTTCTGAAAACAAATCTGACCATGAAAAAACAAGTGTGTAGAAGATGGTCTTTTCGACCACTTTTAAAATATGCAAAGAAAAAAGTTGAAGAGATAAATAGCATGGTTGCCTTGCAATCTAGATTCCGGTTTTCTTTTACTTTTTAAAGGTGTGAGCGGTCAAGAGTTTAAACAAAGTTTTAAGTTGTATATAATTGTAGGATATCACTGCAGTTTTCGTAAACTAAACTATAAAATTTCGTAAAATGTAGCACATGTTTTTTGTCGGGAATCTTTATTTATTATCTGCTTAAGTACCACAAAAATACAAAATATGAATTAATTTTTATTTTAATTTGTAAATTTTATCGAGGTAATTTTACGTAACAGAAATTAGTTCTTTCACCATTAATTACTTAATTTGAGTTGATCACTGAAACAAAAGATTCTAACTGCATACTTGCCAACTTTAGATTTTACTTCCGTAAAATGTGAATTAATTTAAACCTGTTTAAACAAGTTTTGTCCCAGATATATTTTTTAAGAATTCATATTAAAAATGTTTCACGTAAAAACACGTAATTAAACTTGTATTGATACATCTAAAATATCTTTTGGTTAGAAACCAATTTAACATGGTTTAAATTAGCTCACATTTTACGGAAATTATGTTGGAGGTTGGTAAGAATGTAATTGGTAATAAAAATTATTGGCTGTATAAAATTGTTGGTTATTGGTGCAGTTTTCGTAAATAAAACTGTAAAATAACGAACAATGAATCGTATATTTTTTGCGAGTATTCTTATAGTTAAATACATATCTAAAAGATGCATTTAATTTTTTTAAAATTTTGTCAATGTAATTTTATTTACGTGAAATTAGTTCATTCATCATTAGAAAAGAGCGGGCATGTTTTTTTTTTTTTTTTTTTTTTTTTTTTTTTAGAAAATTAGTACATTTCTTATTACAATTATATCTATTGCGTTTTTAATTTGTGTTAAAACAATGCATTTCTCCATCTTATGAACCAGAAATTAAAAGTTTTCCAAGCAAATAAAATAAGATGAGAGGATTTAAAAGGCTTCTGTTCACACCTGTTCCATGTAGGGTACTTTTGAACGAATAAGCGATACATTTGAACAAATGAAAAACATATGAAAATATTGACATATATAATATAGTGAATATAAAAACCTGCATTTATTTCAGAAATATAAAGTAAAATGAATAATATTAAATAACTACATTTTATTTAAATTACTGTTTTTTCTTATTTAACCAAACTTAAATCCATCAAAGTTGATGTCAAAACTCATTGTTGAAATAGCACGGAGTATCCCTTCAGTTACGTTTGTTGTGGAAGCTTTTATACAATATCCTTGAAATCCTCCAAGCTGATTAAAAAAAAATTCTTTTACAAAGAAACCTGACATTGTATTCCATTTTATCCTTTACGAAAATCAGAAATTTTTTTTTAAGAAAGAGCAAATGGAAAAAGTATATGATTTGTTAGACAAACTTACTAAATCACGAATTGTGCATCTCGGATTTGCAATTATTAAACAATTTTATGCCATCATCAATTTAGATTTGAAACTTCCCATCACTGATACATCCAGAGGTTGTAATCTATGTATTCATAGTAACATAGGGATTAATAACATTATAAATCCACGATATTTGGCATTATTAATTCACTTCTTTTCACACAAAATAATCCAAAAATAATAATGAATTAGATGCATCCATAACTTTGTATTTCATAGTTTTAAATGTTCAATGATGCCCCAACTATTCTGTTCAATGGTTCCCCATTACATAGAGTTTAGCATTACAACTATTTATTAAATTCGACTGAAGAATTTGAATAAAACAAAGCTTAGAAACTAAAGCTAACATCTTTATTTAAATATTGAATAATAAATTAAAATTTAAAGGATATAAAACTGTCAACAAAAATCTTACAGCTTTATTTTCTTAAGTTTAGATTCAAGAAGAAGAAAATACATACCTTGCTTAGACAGTATCGTGTATACCAGGACTGTCCAACCTGGCGCCCGCGGATACCAGAAAAATCTTACAGAAATGAAGACTTTACTGAATCGGCAATATTCGGAGATTTAATGAGGCAAAAATTTCTGTAAAATTTTTCTGGTGTTCTGCGGGCGCCAGGTTGGACAGCCCTGGTGTATACAAAACGGTACAACTTTGTATACTAATTGCATTGAAGTAGTAGAAATGTGCTTTTTTGAAAATAATTTATTTTAAGGAAAATATTTAGTGTTCAAAGATACCCCTAGTTCAATCATATCCCCCTCTCCCCTTATTATTCAAAATTGAGTTCATCACTGAGATAAAGGATCACAATTGCTAATAATAATGCATTTACAATTTTGTAAGATCATGTTTCATCATTTGCATATGTTTGTTATTATCTCATTTCAAATATGAAACGTTAATATTTTTGTGGAATGCATTTAATATTTTATTATGTTTTAAATTATCTTTTATATACGAAATTAAAATGTTATATTTTAAATATCAATAATAAAAACAACAAAGGTTACGCTATCATTATTTTTTTTGTTATTTTTATCATAAAATAAATGCGTTATTAATAGCAACCATCATTATTTATGAGACAAATGTGTGAAAACAGCTTAAAACTTTTATACAAGTTAGAAAACTAGAGCTTATAATATATTTATGTAAAATGTATAAATATATAATTCAAGCTCACCTCTACTCCATTTTTTCACTATCAATATTTCCAAAGAATTATTTTCGTTGCAGGTTTCTATAGCATTTGCAATAGAATTGCCTTCGGCGTACGTTTTTACAAAATAAGCTAGAGAAATCTAAAAATAAAATATTAGTTGGAGAAACGTGGTATTCAAAAAACGGATCGGATGAGATCCCTGTTTTTTTTTTTTTTTTTTTTTTTTTTTTTTTTTTTTTTTTTGCTTAATAATAGAATTGTATACTAAATTATCTTTTATGAACAATTCTAGAACTTTTATTTGGGGACTGATATTTTAAGCAAAATACACAAATATATATATATATATATATATATATATATATATATATATATATATATATATATTTGTGTGTGCAGGATGATTCAAAAAACGTTTACAAAATGATAAGACAAATCAGGCATATAACAAAGATAAAAAAAAATCATATAGGAACATAGGGTCACAAACCACCTACTGAGTCACAAATGCAGGGTGTTTCATCCTAACTACACCCGGGTTGATGGTTATTATTTCGAGGAAAATGAAAACATTATAATGACAATGCGATGGTATGTGCTTTCTTTTCTGTGAAATGTGGTAACATCACGAAAAGATCTGGAAAAACATGTTGGTTAAGCAATCAATGATAGCGTATGAATTGATAATCGCAGTCCAAAATTTGGGGTGTCAAGTACTGCTGGCGCGTATAATGCAAACTTCTACCACATTTGTTTAGTGTTATCACATTTAAAATGAAGGTGAGAATGTCTGTTTAATGTTTCATTACAATATGCTTCTGGTCTCTGTAAGTTACTGCCATCAACACACTAAGTTAGAATGAAACTTTATTTGCAAAAGGAAATATAAGTTTAAACAAGTCACACGCTTTAAATATATATTGATGGAAGCCTACTCCTGCGATAGTCGAGCTCTGACGTGGGGAACAAGACGCACAAATTTCTTGGAATATCCAAAGAATTATCTGTCAAAACTGGAAATTAATTCATCAGAAATACATTCAAAATCTTGTTTTATTACTGCCATCTAGAATAAAAGAAACTTTGATAAATAAAGTCAGCTTTACTAACTATTGATTTCAATTAAATTTGATATTTCATAAGTCAATTACCATGTTTTTATGTTACAAAAATCTATCTTTTTACCTTCTTTAGTTTATTAATATGTATGAAATTTTTTTTAAAGATTTGTTGTACATAGTATGTATAATGTATGAAATTGCATGTATTTTTAATGAATATTATAGAAGATTTTGTTAAAAAACAATGTTTTCATAAATCAATTTCCGTCAGTATAAAATTAAAAACATAATGTTATTTTTATCCACCAACATCTTCCGGCCGCGCATATGCTCTATACCAGGGGTGCACAACCTTTGGCTCGTGGGCCACAATTATACCACTATTTTTATGCAGAATAATTTTCCTTATAGTAATGACAGAAACTTTGCTATTAAAGAAAAGAAACTAGACTTTTCAAATACTCTGGTGTCAACCGATTTTCTAGTAAAAAGGTTGTGCATCCCTGCTCTATACTATGGCAAGAATGATATTTTTATGATAATCTTACATTTTACTTAGCTTGTAGGGATGCAAGCGCTGCGCCACAAATGAGCGATTGATACCTCTAAATTTTAATAGTTTTTCCCATTTTATTTAATACTAAGGTTTCTGAGTATTAATAAAGCAATGTACACTATTAAACTATAGCGGTTTAAATCAGCCTTTTGTGGCACAGAGCTTGCATCCCTGAGCTTGCCAGTATTTATGTGTAAAAGCTCTTTACAATTTTAGAATTTTAGAGTACATGTGCGACAAGATGTGTATGCATTTAAATAATATTTCAGCATTATAGTTTGATATTCTAATACATAATAATTTCAGCTATTACAATTGCATAGATGCCAACATCTCTTAATTATTCCGGAGTCTGATACAGGGCAAACATGTTTAAAACAGGAAAGTTTTTATAAGAAAATATGTCCATTTTCAACATTGTACTCAGTAGATTTCATTTTAAAAACGTTTATTAATTAAAATTTCCAATTTGAAACATGTTTGTCTACGATCGGACTCCGGAATAATTAAGAGATGTTGGCATCTATGCAATCATGACAAGGCTAATTTAAAAACATTTGTAATAAGGGGAATATTTTAGTCTCCCGGAATTCGCAACTTTTCCGCGGTAGACTTGAAAAACATTTTTTGAATTGTTCCGGCCCACGTTACTGGTCCGGCTTCGATTGGAAATTCGCATCCAGCTAATCCGTTGATTCTCAAGCAGTTGATGTACAACAAAATAACGAAAAACGTAGATTTTATTAAATATTATTAACTTGATTTTACTTTTATTAGTGCAATGAAGCATAAACTTAAGATGAAAATCATATTTTGTGTAATAATGAAGTAATAAAATGTCAGTATTAACATGTGTAACAACTTATCTCAAATATTAACATGTATGCGAAAGAATTAAGTTATGGGATTGGCACAACCGACAAGTTGATGTGACTTTCGTTGCCATATTCCAATTGTACATGTTAAAATGTGTAAATTAAAGAGATGCGTGTTTATTTAAAACTGAAAACGCATGTCTTTCCAATTATAGTGAACTAAATTCTAGAAATTACGCTATATTTGTATATTTTCGCATAAAAAGTTTTTACTTTAGATAAAAAAAGTTATGAATATATATATATTTTTAAATAGATATTAAACATTATTAAAATAAATGTTACACATCTACAATTACTTTTCGAAACACACACGTTCCACTAACATCTGTTTGCTCCTATTAAACGTGTAAATCCAAATACAGTAGTTGTAATTTTAATTTAAAATGTGTAAAGCATGATAAATCAACTAAAAGAATAAAGATATTGGGTTTCTACTAAAAGCCTCACGTTTCAGAGAAAAATAAACGTACAGACCGTCTGTTAAAAGATCATCGATTTATTAGACAGCTTAAACTTAAAAACAATCAACTTCGGTACAAACATCTTTGTTCTGCAACTATTTCGAATTAAACATAAGACTCAAGGATTGATTTATTATTTCTTTATTTATATTACATCATGTTAATTTACATCATGAGCATTCATGATTTTCATCTTAAGTTTATGCTTCATTGCACTAATAAAAGTAAAATCAAGTTAATAATAATATTTAATAATTTGGAAATTTAAGTACAACTATGTCATTTAATATCTTCTTAGGGAAACTGATAATCTATTTTCAAAAACTTTTGTGCGATCTAGTGGTGTTTATTCATTTAATTAATTTTGACACGTTTCATAATAAGTCGTTTGTTGCATCTATTAAAAAAGATTTCTTATCCAATTTTCACATAAAATAGGCGTATCTTCCCAGTAACCTAAATTAAATTGAAATCAGAACTCCGGAGAAAATTATTGCTAAAATACTTTTTTTAGACAGGGATAGTTTCGTGTAATTACGTTTCATTCAATAAAAATATAGTAGAAAAATTCTAATATCATTAGAGTTTCATTTTGAACACGTTTAAATCTGTAAAACTAATTTAGCGAATGAATAGAGTGTTTCTATTTTATTCTTCTTTATGTAGAGTATTATTTTTTCCCCAATAAATTGGGATATTATTTGAATATAGAAACATGAAACATCTAAACTTCTATTCTTGCTTGTATTTACCTGAGTACATTTTGTTTATGCTACATTTAAGCTTTTAATATTATATTTGACTGTTTAAAAGGGTTAAATGGAAAATTACGAATAAATGAATCGCATCGAAAAATTAGGTTTCATAAATATGCTGAATAAATCAATTAGTTTTATTAACCACAGAATGGCCGAGATAAATAAAAAAGTGGTTAGAACTTTCTGACGCAAAAACTAGTGTGCAAATTCCCTATAAACATTTTCAACAACTATTACCAGGGTATATTTTAATGCTTAGTTGCTGTTTCAAATAATATGCAAAAGTAATTAATATAAAATAACAAGAAGAAAAATGAACACGTAGTAACATGTGGAAACAAAATTTTTAAAAAAGTTTTACTTAATAGAAAAGAAGTGTTATGTCATATTCAAACTGCATATAATATGCAACTTTATGGTTTCTATCACTTTTTTGCAATAGATGCACTCCATGTACGACAGTTTCAACAGTATAAAACAATTTATCTCTATATAACAGTACTATATGTACAGGGATGCAAATACTGGGCCAAAAATTGCTGATTTTAACCCATTAATGCCTGAATTATTTTCTTCGTTAAAATTCAAATTTTGCATTTTCCCACTTTTAAAACAAGAATAAACTTTTATCTTAATTTATCGAGTAATTTGTCTCGAGAATGAAAGTATTTATTTATCCTCCTTTTTACTGGTGTGAAACGCGCTTATTTGAATTTTTTAAAACTGTCCCAAAAATGGGACCCTAGGCATTAATGGGTTAAACACTAAAATTTGATAGTATTTTTGGCTTTATTAAATCTCAGAAATCTTGCCATTAAATAAAGAGAGAAATACTTTTAAAATTAAGTGGTACGAAGTAGCCATTTCTGGCGATGCGCTTACAACCCTGCATGGAGTGAAATTTTAACTCTGAAAACTGTTAACAAGGTTTGCACACTCCTTAAAATTTTTAAGGACTACCACTATTAAAAATACGAAAATTTACATTTAATTTTTAAAACACAGAATTTCGAATCACCACCTTCATCCACAGATTTTACAATATATTTTTCTGTAGTGAAATACTTTGAAAATATTCTTAAAATTTAATGGTAAATTTTGGCGAACCCTGTTTATGTTAGACATTATGCTTTCATAAACAAGCGCACCTTTGAAAAATCTAACAATTGAAATCCACAGGGTCAAAGATGTCTTATAAATACCAGGGGCATACGTTACAGGCAAAGGATATATTGGTGAGTATGTATTATATCTTTATTCGGGAGAAAGAATAAATAGAGATTCTGAAGACATGCGGTGTATACTGCCCAATATCTGACATTACATCCTTGCACAAAGTGTGGTATTGGATTGCCAAATGGCTGAGGATGTTGGAAATGATTGACTAATTTGTTTTACGAAAATGCGTTGCCTCAGTAAATTCTGCACATCCCATTAGTAAATCAGTATGAGCGGGTTCCTTGGCTGTGTAGTGTAACTTGAGGTCTCAAAATAATGCCTATGTTGATAATAGAATGATCATCAAGAATCGATTTTACCATGTGCTTAAATGTCAATAGAAACTTATTCATAACAAAATTCATTGATTATGTTAAATATAAACTGCATAAAAGTAACCTAAATAGGGTAAACACTTTAAAGGGCAAAGCACATCTGTTGCTCAACTATTAACATAACTGAGTGACACCGAGAATTATGAACAAATTTATGAGAAAGTAATAAAAACTTTTCTTTGCGTGAATTATACAAAGCAACATTTCTGAATTCAAGTGCGAATGTGGCATTTGCGAATTAAAATTACATGGCATATATAATGTACCGCTGTCCATCAAGGGGTTAAATAAAAAAAAACTTTTGCACAATATTTTTATAAAATTTGAGTGAAAATTCCAAGCGTTCTATCTGTTAAATAACTACACTTGAATTTCCGCAGTATGTCTCCATATCTAGATAAATTAACAGAATATGTCATTAGCCTTCATCTGCTTGATATGCCATGACATACAGCCACATCATGCCATTAGTGTTGTTCATTTATTTCGATACATCTAAATTTTAAAAAATGCCCGTATGCTTTACTAACAAGCCAATTTAATACATGACGTCAACATAAATGTGGACATAAATCCTTACACATTGACTTATTATTATTTAGTATGAAATATCTTAAAGGAATAGAATGTTCCACAGATTTCCGTGCATATTTAAGTATGGAATGCTTGAACTTCTTCATATCTGACATGGACACCTGTTGGCAGGAGAGCTTTCCATTGCCTATTTACCAAATTACATGTGTTTGAATGCTTACCTTAGATGTTCCATGCGAAAAATAGAGAAAAAATAGGTTTAAAAAAATCAAATTCAAAGAATCAATTTGAAAATAACCCTTACATAGCTTTGACACTGGCTTAAGATTATCTTCTCGTAACTGAAGAGTTCGCTAAAGATTCTATAAGTATAGAGTCCGATAAATTCAGTTACCGATAATAGCATCTATTCATCAGATAAGAGTTTCAATTATACAAAACCGTTTAAACTTGAAACTTTTATTGTGTAGCGAATTTTAATTCAGCTGTAGTCCAAAAACTTTTCTTAATTAAAAAAATAATCAAGGTAACTATGTAGAAGATGAAAATAAGAAGAAATGCTCAAACAAAAGAGTGCTTCGTGTGTTTTCGCCATTGTTTAAAACTTCATTGAAAAGGTACATTTCTGTGCTTAGTTTAACAGATTTTTTAGCAAATACGTCGAATTTGTTTTATTTATGTTTTGTTTTGTTTTCTTTAGAAAGGTCGGTTCTCTTCACATTGGAAAGAATTAGGTGAAAAATATTAACGCGCCTTTTTTTTAATTTTTTATTATTAAAATTTTTCAGGGATCGTACAAATGGGGAAATGTGTGACCCCACTCTCTAGATCAAGTTCTGTCAACTACTTAAATTAACAATATACATTTTTAGCTTTTTAGTTTAAATTACTTTTTTAAATACTACATAGCTGCCTTTTATGCTTTTTTTAGCACTAAAAATATGACTCGTCCCATTGCAGATTTCGCTGCTTAAAAACAAGAAAAGGTTCTTTTAATGTTTAATAGTAAGGAAAAAGCATAAAAGTTGTAAGCTGTATTAATATATGTTTCTGCAATCAGCATAGAAAATTAATCTGAAAGGAAATAAGTTTTTTATAAAGGAATTCTAAAATGAGCATGTAAAATAAGAACTATTCTAAATTATACGAGAACAAAACTCGCCTTATGCACAATTAAACAAAATCGCGATTTCTCTATCAATTTATTATCTTGATAAATTTGCTCCATAAAAAAAATCAATTAGCATAACTAAAGTAGTACGAAAACCAGTTTTAGTCTTTATTTCTGGTATTGCCAAATCTTGGTTAATAATGAAAACCAATGGACGCAGTTAAAGTCTTTTCGTGATTCTTCAATTTTCATTTTCGGAATAAAGCTATCTTAGAAATTAAATCCCTCATGTAATATGGTGTTTATTATTTCTCAAGTGTGGATTACAGATATTTACAAAACTTTTCCATACAAATGATTTTGGCTTCACTTATATAAGGGAACATAGCTTTAAAAATTACTTTAAACTAACTTGGTAAAAATGATAGCCTTTTAAAATATTTCTTTCGTTTGTATTTAGATTCCGTTGTTGGGTTTAGCTGTTTCTGACTGCATGTTTAAAATACTCGAGGCTCGTGTGCCTTATAACATTTGAAAACGTTCTTATACAAGCATGTTACATGTTCACTCTTTATAAAGTTCTAAAGTATTCGTGCTCAAGTGGCATTTGTAGAAAGATAGCATTAATACTTTTACAAAGAAAGTCGTTTATAAGCACAGCATTGAAGTTGAACGCCTGCCAAGTGTGCTAAGATTTTCTAGAGTGGAATGAAAGTATTATACAGTAATTATGGCTTTCATCTTTTCTGAATGTTCAAGTTTATTTTTGAAGTTTGATTGTTCTTTGCATCAGTTTTATTTTTTCTTGTTTTATTTTTTCTTGTTTTTTTTTTTTTTTTTTTTTTTTTTTTTTTTTTTTTTTTACTATTATTTCTTTATGGTCTGTTTGTTTTATGTCACAATATTGTAGATTTCAACCAACAGCATTAAATTAACTATATAACAAATTTCTTTTTTATGAATGAGGAATTTCTTTTGAAGATTTCTTTTAATTCTTAGTAATATTTGGAGGGATGTCTATAAATAATTTTCTTTTGTATCGCAAAATAGAATTCTGGATTGGTAATGAAATCTACATGTGCAAATATTTCGTCAATTCCAATGTATATATTTTTGTATTTTGTTATTTTTTTTACAAGTATTGTTGTAAAATAACACAATAAATTTAATTTAACTACAATTCCATATTTACTTATTAGTATTTTTATTTTTTATTTTTTTATATTTACATATTAGTATTTTTGTTACTAATGTTTAGATTATCAAAGATCTTTTTCAGACACGCTATATTTTCAAGCTTTTATTGTCATTGACATTTAACGTTTTTTCCCATCTGCACGTAATATTCTTAGAGCTTATCGTTAATATTTAACTCCGGTAATCTATTAAAAATTCCGATTATATTATATAATTATCTCGCAAAAATTATTTTATTGATAACAGTTGAAAGTTTCGGAATATTTGCAATCTTTGAGAGAAAATGTATTAATTTCTACATTTGAAATACATTCTATAGCCACTAATCTTGTAGTACCAAGGTTCGTACGGGTCGTAGAATTTTATGACAAGGAAATTATTCGGAACCAATATTTTCTTATCGAAAACCTCTGATTAAAACAGACGAAATTTCGCGCTTTTGAGCTATATTTATTTTATAAAGAAATACTGGTATTTTACCGGGAAAAATAACGATACGAATACTAACCATAAGCACAATTACATGTTGGTCCCTCACAATACTTTTCTTAATATGATAGTACCTTAACCAATGCTTTAGATAACTCTACCCAAAATTAAATATTTCCATTTCGATATTTTCCAGTTTAGCAGATGTAGCTTAAATGTTATAAGATATACTTGTTAGAAAGTTTAAGTAAGCTAGTTATGAAGTTTTGGACAACATTAAGTAGACTTCCAATAAGTTGCAAACACCAAAATGGAATTTTCCCGAGCTTTTTAGTGCTTGTTATTTTGCAATAAAAAGTGCTTGTTACTGGTTTGAAATTCTGCAGAACGCAACACATTTTGCTCCAGTAAAGCAAATAAAAGCAAAATGTAATTAAAAAACAAAAATTGTTAGTTTTATAAGACAAAAAATATAATAAATATAATTTTGAAACTTTGCTACAATGATTTTAACGAAAAAGATTTTTTGAATAAATAACATTTTGAAAATCTTTATTAAACCATTTCAAAAGCTAAAATAATAGATCTAAATAATATAATTCGATGTAAGAAATACTATATAACGAAAAAGAATTTACAGATATCAGATAAATAAATCACTTTACCTTCTTATGTAACTAGTTAAAAAGTTTTAAAGTATAATCAATCATTTTACTACAGTGATAGGCATGTCTCATGTATCCATTTAAACCTTTGGAATTTCAGCTTTTCTCTTCAAACAGCTATTTACAAAATAAGCTGCAGTCTTATTCACTCATTCTTCTCCTAATCTCAACTTTTGAGTGCTTTTGTAGGCCTAGTTTTATTCTAACTTACTCTTTTCTTGTCGTAGCGTAAAGGCCATTTTATCTGGAAGAATTATTCGAAAAGCTAGAAAAGATTAGAACTCTCTTTCAGTCACACGTTTTCACTCGGTAGTAATATTTTTCTGTCAAACAGGTATTGTATTTGAAGAAATTTCACCGCCTTTTCTCTTTAATTGCATTCGCTAAACAACAAAGGACCGCACTACATTTAAAACGTATTTATTTGTACTCCAGTCTTTGTAATATTTGAAATGAGTACGTGTGAATACATAGTGACATGTACAACAGAAGTATTAGCTAGGACGCACAAAATATTGAAAGACAAGTGCTACATTTATTGTCTGTAATTTTTAGAATTTTCACATAAAAAAAATAGAAACTTTTAGTTGCTTTCGCGGAGTAAAAATTGCACTAGCACTTGATAGTTTACATACAAATTATGTCTGATAGATGTACTATTAGACTATGAACTCTATGTGTGGATTCCAAATATCGGTGCAATGTTTTAAGCATTGTGGATGTCTGTATGCATGTAAAATTATATAAACTTTAGTTTTTGAATTAGTAACACCCACATTTGACACTTTGAGTTCCTTGGATAAAGCAAGCCGTAAAAATATGTGGCTTATGTATTTTTCATTTTTTTAATTCTTCGCAGATATCAAAATTTCATAATTTCAATGTTAATCCATGACAAACTTTAATTTATAGCCTTTGTAAAACACAACAATTGGAATATTTTTTATAATTAGATATATTGAATAAATCCAAGCATATTACACCGTGTTTTCGATTTAAAAAGATATTTTTAATTATAAAAATTGTTAATAAATTCATATTAAAAACATTTATGAGTTATAACGAACATTAATTTTCACATAAAAAAGAATGGGTGTCGTCCAAATCGATCCTGTCATTTTTTTGCAGATACAGTAAATTGTACTTTTGCACAGATAAATTGTACTTACGCTGTGTAAGTGTTCTTATCGGTCTACTGTTATAGTTGGCAATTTTCATGAGTACTTGTAGTGTAAGTCACATGCTATGATTTTTGGCTACCAATTCTTTACAACGGCAAAAGTGAGTTATTTTTTGGAAATATCTCATTAACTGAATGAGGCCAAATATAACATTTCGAAAATAATGGGATTTACACTGCAAAATCTCATGCAACTAGCCAGTTGACATCCACAGAACACAAAATCGTAAAAAAAGTTACCGGAAAAGTTTTATCGATTTTTCTTTGGTATAAACGGAGTTTACTGACTGTTACGTTTTTAACGATAAATCGTTAACCATTAAATGAATGCAAGTGACTAGGGAATTACATGATCTTTTTCTGTCATTTGGTGATTTCTATTAGTCTTTTGCTGAGTTATTATGAGTTACTTCTTACTGACGTGTGATAACATGCATTTAAGATCGTGAAGTCTCTTTTAGTTCAGATTTCTTATCATGGTAATGTTATAACATCTATTGCTTATGCTGATTTCAATGTTCTCGATGATGCTGGTTGCAATATTCTCGATTGGCGATCTTTCTTTATCTTTATAAGGTAGTAAGTATTAATTCTGAAAACTATTAAATGTATTATAAAAATTATTATATCCTTAAACAGTTGTTATTGTGCTGTGTAAATACTTTGAAATAAGTATATAATATAAAACTATCATTTTTTGAACAATTTCTGCTATGTAACTCAGGAGTAAAATTATGTCCTATAGAAACATAAATAAATTTCTTCTCCCTTTTCGTAGTGGATAATTAACAAAAATAGACTGAAGTATAATATTTACTAAACTAAATAAAAAATCATGCATTAAAGGGTTAAACTTTCTCGGTACTTTTCCTTGTATAATCAATTTTCTTTTTCGAAATTCATAGATGTATCCCTAATAAGTTTTCATTTGTAATTCTATGTAAATTTAATGCGAAGTTCATTAACTGTACATTTTCACGTTGTGCTTTCATTCAAGAGACAAAGTGTCAAAAGGGGATGTTACTATTTGAAAAATAAATGTTGATGAAATTTTTAATATGTAGATGACCTCCATTTCAAAAAATTGCGTTCGTATTCGGAAGAAGAAAATTGCCAGTCGAAAATTATCTCTATCTTCTCTTTCCACACATTGATGCTAAAATAACAATGTAAGATTCTTTATTTTCTCCCCTCAACTTTATATATTCGTTATAATACTTTCATTTACTATACACATACTTAAATGTAAGTTTAGTTTTATGCTTGTATTCCTGGCTTAAAAACCGCGTTAATAATTGATTTTTTATAGAAGTAACGTGAAATCTGTTTCTAAATTTTCGTGATGTGCCTTAATGTAAAAAAAACATAAAAAAATAAAACATCTTTTAAGAGAAAATAATATTAATGTAACATTAGAACTTTTATAAATGGCATTCCATAATCATTATTATAAATTTCCTTCCATTTATTGAAAGATTCAAAACTGCTTATTCACTCATTATCTAGACACAACATATTTAATAATTAAGCAACAATATAAAGTGGTATTTATTTATTCTAAAAAAATTAAAATGTATTTTAAATTTTGTGAGTAGTGAATCTGTATCATTACAGCACAAATAAGAAAATCATTATCTAACATGGGAGACATGGCTAAATGAAAAACATTCATACGCCCAAATTACAGCTTACATAAATATTTTTTAAACAGTGAATTACCCTTCTATACATCGTTTTGCTATAAACTAAACCTCCCAAACTCATTAATAACGCATTATGCCTCAATTTACCTAATGACTAAAAATTTCCCTCGTGATCTTGTTCTTTCAACGATTAAATTCTCCCCGAGGAGCCAGAATAAGCTAAAAGAAGACGCAGTGCAAACCTTTAACAAACTTTGGTAACCCTTGTGTCTATTTTGCCGATTTTAGTTCTTTATCCTTAAGCTGATGTATGGCTTCATGTTTTTATTCAGGATGAAGAGTAATGATATCACGCCGGCATGCACTTGATTGCTGAAAATATATTTATTTCTATTTCTTACACAGTTAAAGCTAATTATTTACCGAGAAACTTGTTTGTGTTGATGTTTTGCATGTATGAATATTAAAACAACAAGTAATTTGCAGCAAAAGCAGAATCTGCTTCGAAGGATTTACCTTGGTGTTTTGTGGCATGTCCTGCACGGGTCAGATTATATAAGACATAGACCTGAAAATTTTATATGAAGTCAACTCGTAGCCCGTACCAAATGCAGTTCAAATGAAAATTAAGCTAAAACCCAAAATAAAAAGCAGTTAATTCATATTTATAATACGATTAATAAAAAATAGTCTGCAATTAATTGTAATATAAATTTTAACTTTTATTTTCAAAGCAAAAGTATATCTATTTGCATAATACTAAATAGATTAATATAAAACTATAAAAACATAATAAATTAATACTAAATAAATAAAAGCATTCAAATATATATATTTTTTTTCATTTTTAATAACATTGTAGATTTCTGTTTACCATGACATGTCTTGAAGCTTGCCCCGTAATAGTCAAAATCCAACCCGAAATCGAATACGTGCGCCCTAAACAATTACTAACAACCTGATCAAATCCAAACCTCAAAGAAAAATATTATTTAGAACCAGATTCACATGTCAAATAGGACTCGGGTACCATTCTAATGCGAGATTATATATTTATTTAAAATCTTATTGCTGACAACATCATTCATGCTGACTGTATTAGACGGTGATGCATTAAAATTTTTAAAGTGGCCTTTCAAATGTTAAAAATGTAAAGTAATAGTGTGACTTTTACATCATACTGAAAATTCGTGACAGTTGGTCAATTTTTACGAATAGCCACGTGTTAGCTCGTGTACTCAAAAGTATATAAAGTAAAAAAAAAAAAAAAAAAAAAAAAAAAAAAAAAAAAAAAAAAGGAAACTAACAGACAAATATGTAATTTAAGGTCCTATTGATAATGAAACAGGACTATGTGTAGAAAGACGCTTGAAATACAAAAAAAGTATAAAAACCATATCATCCGCCAAAAGTTATGAGCGGACGTGCGTAGAGGAATAAAACAGATTATCTAACCCCCTTCGTTGGAAGTCGGTTTAAAATGTACTAGTGTACCTACATCAAGATATCTCATTAATTTTAGAAGCACATCTTGTGCAAAGGGAAATATATTTCATTTGAAAAACTGTACAATTAATTATTCGAAATAGTTTTTGTTTTGTTAAAGTGTACTTATAGCAGTTTTGTTTCAGCTCTCGACGTAGAAGTGTGTATTTATGTAACAAGAAAAAAAATGTACATTTAAGTAGCTTCATGAATAAAAAATGTTTTACTATTGAGATAAAGTAATTGACAATACATAAATATTGGTGAATTTTAAGAATTTTACTTGAATACTTCTAATAGATTTTCAGAAATAAAAACTTTAAATACGTTTTCTGAAAAATGCCATTTTATGAAAAACTTTTTATTGCCAGAAATTAGGGTTGTAGTTACATAAAATGCATCGCCTACATTTATGAGCTATTGCAGATGATATTAACTGTTGGTGTAAATATAGAAAAAATTTCTGAAATTATATAGCTATTTTCATAAAATAATATACAGAAAATGTGTGAAAAAATACCAAAGTAATAATTATAAAAGATATATGTACAGAAATTTTTTCATGATTTAGATTGTATTTCATTACATTCTGCATGTTTCTGAAAAAGAAAAAAAAAGTCAATAAACTATGATTGTATTTGCCGTAAAGTCAAATATTGCATCATTTCCCCTTAAATAAAACCAATAAATGTTATTTTATATTATAATAAAGCTAAAATAATTATTAAACTTAATTTTCTCTTTATTATTTTTTTAAAGAATGAGTGTGCAATGATATGAAATACCTCAAAGTAAGACTTAAATTTATGATAATAACAGCTTTATTATTTCCATCCTTTGAATCAAAAAATGTTTTATTCAAATTTTCATGTCTGTGTGTTGATTGCTTAAATATTTTCATTTTCTCTTTCGTGAGTCTTAATTTTCTTTACTTCAGAATCATGTTTGTAATTAAGGTGTTAATTAAATTTATTTTATACAAAATTGTGTTTACATATTAGTTTAAGAAAAATTAAATAGTGGTTGTTATTTAAATATATACCTTTATTGAGATCTAATTTCAACCATTATGTAAATGATATTATGGACCAAAAAGATTCTAGATGAAGTTGTAATAATAATTATTGATTCCCACAATTTGACTGCAAATTTTTTTTTAGTAATTTTGTATGAATTGGATGTATGTGTATATTATCATTTGACTTTTTATATTATTTTGCTTGCCTAATAAATTACTTTTCAAAATACTTACATTGATTAATAAAATTAAACGTCTGAATTTTAAAATATCTTACTGCAAATATTTTCGGGTATTTATAAGCATGAACAACTATTGAAATTCAAATTGCCTATTGGAATGCCAAAAAGACACATAGTTCTTGAAAGACCCCCCCCCCCAAAAAAAATAAATAAATAAATAAATAAACTAATAATGTACACAGCAAAAAACATCTGTAAAAATGGGCAAATTCTGCTGGCAATATGTCTTCCAGAACAAGTTCCTTATGTCTGCAGGTTTCGTTAGTTTAGTGAGAATAACAGTTTACATGCATATTTTGTCGTGTTATCTGTCAAAGATATTTTCAATAAAATATTTGATATTTTTTGACGCATTCACGAAATCCCTATTAATTTGTCGTACCGGCAACTGATTGCCAGTACAATTTCTGTATTTTTTACAAAACGTTTTTAATAGCGCAATCACATATCAGTTGTAAGTGTGTTTTTTCTTAAAATATTTTGGAAGGAAAAATTTATGTCTAACAAAGAAAATTTAAGGACAAGACCGTAAGCTGCTTTCAGATATGCTATTTTAACGATTTTTATTATAATAGTACTGTTAGATAAACTGCAATAATTTATAGCGTAATTTACATACACTTTGCGTTTGTAAAAAAAAAAAATAACTAACTAGATAAATAATAATAAAGTGACAGTGTTATTCACCTGCATCTATTCAAAGGAAAAACCGAATAATTGAAAATTCAGTCAAAGTTTTCAAAAAATAATAAGTAGTTTAACATATACATGCATTCTGACTTCTTAACTTAAAACCCAAATTGTGTATTTATAAGCTACGATTTAGATCGTAAAAATGTGTAATTGCTTTAAAATCCATTGATATTAAAACATTTCCTGAACATCAAATAAGGAAATTATTTATTTCTTTTATCATGTGATAAGCCATACTCGAAAATCTAATGTAAATCGCTTCAAGTACAGTAGACTGTAAGTACAGCCTCTATAAAAATTGTGTTTTAAAATAGGAGGTTGAAGATCTGTCCTGTGTGTAATGACTTATTTAAGTTTAGCTCAGAACAGCTTGCCATTAACTTAGATTTAGAAGGTGGTGGAAGCATTTGAGCTTCTATGTACTAGTTTATTTGCAAGTAAAATTTGATATGAGCGAAAATGCTCGTTTTTCTTTTCCCTCTGCATTTTACTTGCAAATAGATGGTAAATTTATTTTGCGTACTTCCCGTCGTCAGTTCTTTCGAAGTCTGCGTTTGATTTTTTTTCCTTACCATAACTAAAATGTTTTACATGTGGCATTACTTTGCACTTTAGCTTTGATTTATTCATTTTAAAATATTCTTTAAATAATTGGAAGTGTTTTTTGTTTTTTTCATTTCATCTTATTGTTTGTAAACTTCACAGTTTTTTCTAGTTTTAATTCATAATTATATGTAAGAAATTTTAAAATGGTACCGAAAGGTATCCGTGTAGTTCAGCGATGTGTAATTAAGAGAAAGTTATTTTTGATTATCTGATTAACTAATGAAATTCTTATTGTATATCGTTATATTGAGTAAACCACACGTAAAAGAGTGAAAAAAAAATAAGAAAAAAATAAGTGATATTTGAGGGATTTTTTTAATAGCAAATTTGAAGAAATTACATTTAAATTGTGTGATGGTTAGAAGTTAAAAAATTACATTAAAAGCAAAATATATTGATCAGGTGTTGTCAACGTCATTATAACATCAACATCAGAATAACTTACAGACATAGTTTTATTTTATAAAATAAATTGTAAAAAAAAAGCTTCATGTTATTAGAAGTCGCATTATATATTTTAATGACTGAGTTTTTAAGGGCTCCCAACCATAGTAGACCAAGTCCATTTAAAAAAAATATGAGATTGTACACTTAGAAGTTGTATAAAATCTGCTTTATTTATTGCCGCAGAGGACAAAGACTATATTCACATATTTCCCCATTTATGGCATCTTTTTACAGACTTGGTTCAATGTGAGAATGAATAAAACAGATTTTATGCTTTTTCTGAATGGAATTAATCTACTATTGTTGAGATCTGCTCATTTAATTTGCTTACGTCGTTACATCCTAAATATTCACTTTTAAAAACGTTAAAATCTGTTCTAATAAAAACTAAAATGACTTGTACTTCTTAAGCCTTACATTCTTAAAAGGTGTCATAAAATAAACTGAACATTTTAAATTTAAACAAGTAAACAGCGAGGGCTACTGATATTGTTTAAATTATTCCAAGATTAATGGTTGAATTAAGCAATTTATTTACCATGGCGCTGCTTGGTATTAAACTATTATATTGTTCAAAATAACTTTTGATTTTTGAAACGCAAACTATTCTATTTATTGAAATTTAAAAGATAATTCAACTCATACTTTTTTGAGCAATCTAACAGTTGGTAAAATCGGCGCAATGCCAACTCTCGGTAAAATTTGAAACTAAAAGACGTAAGCAAAATTTATCACCATTTACTTGTTTTTGGATTTTAAAAACGTCCATTCTATTTAAGACAACTTCTGCCTATTTATTTTTGTTCCACTAACCTATTTTATATTTTACTTGTATGATATTCTGTAGTACTTAACATAATGGTATATATTTTCCTTTCAACATTTAATTTTTTTTTCTTTGCAGGTAAGTCATTTTCTTTGGAATCACAATGAAGATAATGTAGTTCCGCCTTCTTTATGAGATTATGAGGTATTGTTAAAAATTCATTTTTTACGGCTTTTCAATTAACACGTAACATTAGTTGCTTCTAATTTTAAAAGATTTTAGCATAAAATTTAATTTTTGAACTAAGGGAAATTGTATTTCGTTGCCCCATAATTAAAATTTATGAATAATAAAATATAAATAAATAAATATATATATACTTCAACTTTCAAACAGTATTATTTATGTTTGATTATGAGTAACTATGTGTGTTACTCTCTCATTTAGTAGCTGAACCTTGTTTACATAGTATGCTATTTAAAAATAAGATAGATAATTATTTATACAAAAGTTTAAAAAAAACTGCTTATTATTTTATTTACTTTTAAAAAGTAAGAGAAGTATTTTAGATTGCAAAATATATAACAAAAAATTTACTTCCGTATGCATTATTAAACTCGGTAAAGCTTATTTTTTTATTTGCCTAAAACTTATTTTAAAGTAAGAATTTAGTGAAAATGTAAAGTTATTTAAATTTGTATTTTATATTTAGTTTGTTAAACATATCATACAGTTTCATTTATGTAAGATATTGTTAATTATGTTTAAGTTTAAAAAAAATACTTGAAGTGTGCTTAGTGTGTTTAATTTTTTATTAGTGTATTTAAAGTACATTTCTAATTAAATTAATCTTGAATCTTATGAGAGTTGATGAGATTCTCCCTAATTGAAAAATCCTATATTAATCTACAGGAAAATTTAAATTGGTGATTACGAATAATCTAAGAAAATTATCAAAATATGCTTTTCAACATCTGATTGTAAACGTCTTATGTCGGGCGTCCTTTTTCCCTTTTCTTTCTTTCTTTTTTTTAATCGCCTTCCTAATGTTTCATTATTTTTAAGTGGATGATAAAAAACTTATTTTTTTTCTCAAATAAATGTTATAATTTCCAGGATTTTTAAAATATTTAAAGTTTAAGGTAATATTTTAGTAAAATGAATTACATCAACATAGGAAGTCTGCTTTCTGATGATGAAAACCGTATGTTGATATTATATCAGACAATGAGTAATAATCCTTTTTAATTTTCCATACATTAAACTAGGATTTCACGATTGGCTGAGGAAAACGTATTTAGTTAAGCGATTTTTCAATTAAGGAACTGTAAATTTAGAAAACTTACATTTTAAATTAATAACGAACATTTTCATTAAATCATTATTTTATCATATTTTTCGATTTTTTGGTGTGTTTCTAATTATATAAATACGTTCTACCTATATACCTCGTCTGGTCGATCCGTCTGTCTGTTCCCATATAACAGCGCAAAAACTACCTAACCAAATTATTTGAAATTTAATATTATGTAATCGTTGCAGAATTTCAAGACATTTCAAATTTTATGAAAATCTAATCAAAATTCAAAAAGATATTTATAAATGTTTTCTTTTTTTTTATTAAATCATATCATACGTAATTAATTCAACGATAATCTCGTGCTAGGTAATTGTTCTAGGTTTCTCCGGTTGTTACGTTCTATTGAAGATGGAGTCATATAATTTACGTATTATTAAATTTAATATAGATATAATCGCAAAAAATTTTGTATTCATGCATTTTTGCGAAAGAATATAACAGCTATTGCACTAAAATTTGAGTATTTATAAAACTAGTTATGGTACGAATACACATCATTTGCAACATCTGAGGTACAATTTTCTTTTAAAATAAATATTTTAGCTATTACTTTTCTTTTTATAGCGTATACTAAGTTCAATTAATACAAGAATATATCAAGTGATTTTGCTGAGTTATGTTTATTTTATTAAGATAAAATGTTACATAAATAAAAAGCTGAAAGTTATTTAAAAACGGATTTTGATATTAGAGACAGAATAGAGACTGGAATCTTAACACGAGTGTCATTTAAAACATAAACGATGGAAAAGTTTGACTTGCATACAAAAAAGTTAAACGAAAGGTGTGATTACAACAATAGAAAATTTTGAGAGGTAAGGACCAACTCAATGTTGCAGATATTAATGTGCACCATCCATAATGCGATATAAACATACTTCAAAAGCTTAAAATATAAAAGGTATTCTTAAAGTCTTTTAGCAGACCAATGCTGACAGCGAAGCAAAAAGTAACATTTGTTATATGGTACGAAGACTATTTAATCAAATGTTAGATAAATGTCTCTTAAACTGATGAAAACACAAATCATTATCATACACACGTGATGAAAACATATATCATATGTATTAAAATGTTTAGAATAGTTGAGAAAGCAAACTGTAAAAAAATAGACAGTTAAATATGTATTTTATGTTGGGGGCAGTATTCTTATACACTGGAAAATATCATTAACAGTGATCAGTTGAACTGGAAACGCTTACATAAAACAGAAAGATATGCACAAATGTTCTACAATGAACATTTTAAATCCTATGGTTGAATTAGGTGACAAAGGGAAACTATTTTACATATAAGCAATCAACCCTAAAATATCTTCAAGATGAATATAATTCAACTCTTTCAATGACATCCAAACTCTCCAGCCCTTAGTGCAGTTGAAAATTGTCAGGATAGCGGTAAAACTGTTTGATTTAAACATGGGTTACATCATCATAAATTTGTATTCAAACTTTCTATTGGTGATTCTCTTCATTACATTCTTTCAATGTAACGTTGGTTACCGTTATTACCGTTTGGCAATAAAAGTTTCACACCCTATGACAATGTGAAAAAGAATAGTACATAAAGGGCCTGCATATAACGAACAAGTTGAAATTCTTTGATATATTTTGCGTATATCTTAGTAAATTCGAAATCCTATCCTACTGTTTGTCTATTTTCCAATCATTTTCAAATTCTCTCACAATTTTCCCTAGAAACGCTATTTTAAGTGATTAGTTGAGGTCTTTTTTGCGCAGTTGACCAGATTCTATAATCTAGACTCTCATTTTAATAAAATATAGCAAAAGACACTTTTCGAATCTTTATACCACAGACTTATCGGACAGTACGATGAATTTTTTTTTACTTTATTCACCCTGTCAATCAAAATTTCCTACGTTGAAGTCAATGATATATGTGTTCTTTACGAGGTTCGAAAGTTTATTTTCCTAAAGGTCAGTCTCTTCTCCAAAGAAAACCTAACTATATTAAATGATATCTTTAAAAAATGCTTAAATATATAATTAAAACGTCTTTAATGTTAATTTACAATAATAGTTATATTTCATTCAGTTTATGTAGCATCATAATTAATTTAATTCAATGATAAATATCATTATAACTTACCGATATCGCTTATGAGTAGAAGCAAAAAATTGAAACTTGTTTTCTAAAAAAATGTATTATTCTGTCAGTTAAAAAATGTATATATCATCATTTTTGCTTGTGACATTTCTTATCCACCCACCGTTATGATTAAATTTTAAAAAGTGCTCGGAAATTTAAGTAAAAATTTTTCTAGAAATGTGTAATTTTTATTCTTATCCCCGTGAAATAATTTTCTGTATAATCATTTTTGGGAATTTTAAAGAAAAAATTAACTAATTTACTTTATTAACTTTTAAATATCTCTTGAGTTTTTTTCTCTTTAGAGCATGATGACACCAAAAATCTAGAAACGTCCGTATAACGTTTTGTTTTATGCTTTTTAAGCTCCTTTCCTTGTTTATTTCGATAGTGTGTCTATTGCGATCTATTGTAAAAATTTGGAAGAAAATTTTGAATTTTTTTACTTGAATTTTGAAAATTTTACTTGAACATTTTTTAACCCCCCCTCATAAGAAGCATATTAGTCAACATTACACCTTAGCATAACCATTACTTGATTTTATATTGAAATTTAAAACGGGTCAGTTAACATTCGAAAGAATTTTGAAATTTTTATTTAAATATCTTTCAAAACCAACATGAAATTTTAAAACTTTTAAGGTCACTTTGTCTTCCTTCGGACCTTTTGCTTGTCCTTGTAAAATTCATAACGATATTTAATCCCTATATATGTAACAGTAAAGGAATTTTGTAATTGTATGGATCTACAGCATGCAATTTAAAAGTTAATGTAATAAAATTCTAATGTTATAAATGAGAATGCATTCATTAAAAACAAATAAACTTTCTCAGTGCCTTACATAAATAAGAATTTTTGTATGATCTTATGCAATTAATGATAACGACATAAAATCTACATTTCGAGCGACTAATGCAGCAGATCTTACGTTTTTATCACTAAATTTAATTGTACAAATTCATTTTAACATTTGTTATATTTTAATATGCAATTGTGTAGTTAGTGTTAATCTTCATGTTATGTTATGAAAATATAGAATATAATGGAATTTCTGCATTAGATGAGAATTTCTCCATTTCATCTTTATAAATTGTACTTCTAAATCAAATGTTATTTTATAGAAGAATAAGTACTTATGATGGAAAGTTGTTTCAAGCGGAAAGTTTATTCTTACTTTTTTATTTAATTGACCGAAGAAAAATGTGTACTGCTGAATGTAAATTTTATAAGATAATTAACAAAAGAAAAATACAATTTGATACTTAATCAAACCATCTTTTAAGCTATTGCTTTCTGCAGCATGGAAAAAATCACTCAAGTAAAAAGAAAACAGTTAAAGTTTTCATGTCTGAGTAATTTTAAAGGCTAATTATTGTTTATATATGCAATTTATTTATATATGAAGTTCACTTATGCATGTAAATTAAAAATACACACTGTTTTTAAATCTACTTTTTACAAATAAATTGAATTTATACAATGTTCTTTCTCTCAGGCAAAACGATAAATACATATGGTAGTGGTCTGTAAATAACCTACAGCATACATTAAAAAAATAATATTTAGATTTATCTTGCGCTATAAAATTCCACTATAAATGTTTCTGTATAACATTTTTATAAATTCTTCTTCGAAAACAAATATTATTTCAAAGAAAAATTAATTATTTCTTCTTAACGTAATGAAAGATTACTTTATGCAAAAATTTTATTCATGATTTTTTTTCTCTAATTGATTGGCAAAAAATACTTTCTGGTGAATATAACTTTTGTCAGCTAATTATCTTAAAAAATTCATTAAAAATTGTTTGATATTTCTACTGTCTTAGCTATTGCTATCGGCAGAATAGAAAAATTCTTCCATGTAGAAATAATTCAGTTAATGTGCTCATTGTTGAGTAATTTTCAAGGCTAATTATAATTATTATGCAAAAATATATAAATTAAATGTAAATTTAGTATAACTTGTGTTTTTATCTACAGTTCATAAGATACATTTCAAGAATGAAATGTTTTAATTAATATAATTTCTAAACGGATGGGTGTATGAGTTAACTGTAAAACTGTGCATACGCATAAAAATCTGCTATTGTTTGTTACATCATGAAAACATATTTTCTCCGCTATTCGTTTCATCCTTAAGGCTTTTGAAATATAAAAATTTTATATATACTAATTATATCATAATAAATAAAAAATTGTGTGGAAAACTAAATTGCTAAAAATCAACGATTGAACACACAATATTCACTGTGATGTTCATAGTACTTGATTTATATATTGTGTATTCAAACGCTGACTTTAAGCGATTTAATTACATCATAATCGGCTTTAAAAATCTATTCACTGTTAGACACGTTTGTTTCTGTTCTGTTTATTGCTAGAATTTTATCATGAATATTTTAACTCTTTATTTTCTATACATAATATGCCAAAATTTTCAGCTTTTAAAACTGTTCATGAATTCAGTTTGTTTGTCCGGCGGTGTTTATAATCTTGTATATATGCTGGTATTCACTTATAAATTTCCATATGTTATTAAGTTTAGTAGAGAATATTCATTATTAAAAATTAAATATGTATCATTTGTATTTTGTTTACAAGGACACACAAAATAATTCTGTTACATTGTGGCATATGGGTATTCTACGCTGCATTTTATTAATGTTACGAAAGTTCAAAAATAATGAGCCTCATATGCATCACTGAGGTGGATGACAACATAGTTTCTGTTCAACATACATTCTTCAGGTATACAGAATAAGAATCATTTAAAGTTCGTTTACAAGAACACACAAAATAATTTTATTACATTTATATCTATGGGGAAAATCTGTTCCGGTTCATTTTATCAATTGTATGCTTCTTTAAGTATAATAAAATATCTCTGAGGTTCAATACCATATGTTTTCTATAGAATAGAGAGATGAGTCGCATTTATCGTTCTTTTACAGAGACTCAGAAAGGCATTCGATTAGAGGACTGACTGTGCTATACAAATTCGTTTTTCTTTTGGAAAAACGTTTTTCCAGACGAATTACGAGACGAAATTTAATTTTATTATTAAATTTCCAGACGTATGCATTTTAAAATTTATCTGATTCTTAGTCTTTAACATGGTGTGTATAAATTCTATACATCATATACAAGACTGCACGAAAGAATTCGAATGCCTTATTGGATATGGATAGCAATTGATTCATGAAAATGTATTTTTACTGAATTTTTAAGTTGAATGCTTTGTATATCTTATTTCATTCGATGAATAAATGAAATTTCTTAATAATATTCCACTACTATTTGAAAGTGTTTCATAATGAATACTTGATGTGTAATATTGTGTTTTTGTTTGTTTGTTGTTGTTGTTATAGATCCACGCAGTATCGTAGACATGAGAAGCTTGAGCAATAATGTGATAAGAATTTTTTAAACACAAGACTTCTACAACTGTTATACTAACGATTTTGTGAAATAATGTCAATACTCATTTTTACAAGTCTTTTTTATCGCAATACTTGGACAATATTGCTAGCTGAGGATGCGATAAAATTTTAAAAATTACAGAAAAAAAAAGCGTGTGGCACTCGGGGACTGCCGCGGTAAAGCTATTGCATAGCATTTTTTATCAACTTATGCAATTAAAATTATTTATTTATTTTTTATTTATCCAGGTTTTTTTTTTTTTTTTTTTTTTTTTTTTGTCCTTGATATTAATTCAATTTTTTCTTTTTCTTTGATGTTCATTAAAGTTACACTTTTTGAGCTTGATTACCGATAAGAAAACAATTTTTTTCTTTTATTGAATAAATGAAAAATCTGCCGAAGTCTACCGAAGTACCTAAGTCTGCCGAACTAAAACGACGTTAGCGGGAGTGTTAAGTTTTTTACTCGTTACGGAATTTCTAGATTCGGTCGCCGCGCTCAAAGCCCGCGATAAAAGCTATGCAATAGCTTAAAAACTAATAATTCAGTAAGTGGTGGTTAGATATCCATACCTTATTTAGTTCCTCCAGAGAGTTATAGATGGTCCTGCACGTTCCTGTGGTAATTTGTTTTTCAAGAATTACGGAGCAAGAAATTCATTTGCGCCCTGGAGGGTTGCATTAGGAACTGTGAAATTATTAAAGAAAGGATCGTCGAAGTCGTTAAAAACTGTTATTTATGTCAAAAAAGCATGCGTGTTCCTTTAATGATACACATAAAAATATTCAGCAAGAAAAATTGATATAAGCCAATACATTTTAACAACTAAATTGTCCAACAAAAAATGGAAATGGATATTCTATTGGAAGCTGTGTTTTAATCAATTCCAATCATTTAATCATTCAATTTGTACGAGGGTAGTCCAAAAAGTGCTATCCATTTACGTATAATTCCAAGATCAATGAATGAAAGTAAATAATGATTTTATTTAACACTAGAACGCCCGGACATTTTACTCAAATTTGATTATAATATTTCTCACCAGAATTTTCATTCAAAATTATTTCATTATTTCATTTAACGTGAATTTATGCAGATCGAATTTAAATTATTTCAAGAAAAAATTTCTGGTTTAAATTGAAATTTAAGCACGTGGTTGGAGTCGAATCGACTCCTTCCGGGCGTTCTAGTGTTAAATGAAAGTAATTCATTTACTCTTTTACCCTACCAGGGTTCGCGCAGTTCTACCACTAAATTTTAAGAATATTTTCAAAGCATTTCACAGCAGAAAAATATTGCAAAATCTGTGAATGAAGGTGGTGATTTTGAATTCTGTGTTTTAAAAATTAAATGAAAATTTTCTGATGTTTAGTGTCCGGAGTCCTTAAAAAAATAAGGAGTATGCGAACCGTGTCTACACTGTAATCACCGCCGCTGTTGAGATCTTTTTCGTAGCTTGAAACCAGGTTGTTTATGCCTTCCTCGTAAAACTCTACCATGAAAGTAACCAGCCAATGCTGTGCCCTTTCTTTTAAGTCATGATCCTTTTGGACACATTCTTCTGGCAAGAAAACCTTGAGTTTAGTAAAGAAATGATAGTCAGTTGGATCAGAGTCGGAGCTATAGATAGGGTGTTAAAACCTCGCACTTAAGCTTCCGAAAAAAGTCTTCCTTTCTTTAATATATCGAAACCAGCACCTTACACATTTCTCATCCATTGTTCGGATACCGTGCACTTCAGCAATCACACGATGAGTCTCGCTTGGATGGATGTTTTCTGCATGTAGAATTCGGATCGCACATCACATTTGACGTGATTTTCTGTTTTAATCACCATTGTAATTAGTTACAAAGTTCACACCATGCATCCGAAAAACTCAAACAATTTTTCTCTGGAAAGCTACAATGTTAATCTAGACAACAGCGCCATTTTACTTATAATGGGATCAGTAAAACCATCTGTAAGTAAATGGGTAGAATTTTCTGGAAAACCCATGTATAAAAGAAATGAGCTTTTAAGTCGTCTTCTTTTTGAAATTGTACAGTAATATGAAATTTGAACACCAAATGTTGACATCATATTTGGATGTTTCGGTAAGTTTTACTTTGAGGAAGTTATTACCAAAGAGGAAGTTATTCGACCATGTAGATCTAGAACTGTAAAGTTTTAAAATTTGCAACACCAAATGTTAAATTCATTTGTAATCGTTGCAAAACAGGTTTCATTATATCTAGTCTTATAAGCATAACTCGAAATCTACTACACGGATTGAGCTATAGTTTGGATAAGCATATCTGAAGCTTCTAAAAATTGATTTCTACATAAAAAATTCATAAGTTGCAATTATATATTTTTTCGTAAGTCTATATATTTGGAAATTAATTTTTCCATGTCCACGTGGTTATCTGAAACAGCTACAGATTATTTGTAGCATTTTATTGTCAAGAGAGACTTCAAATATTAACTTATTATCCACTTTGCTATTTATTTTTAAATACCTTCTTGACTAAATTTTCGCTGAAAAATACAAGGTCAATCATGTTCTCTTCATTCTTAAATTTAGAAAAGAGTTTGCCAAGTGTTTTTCTAGATACGCGGCAAAAAGTCTGAAATCGCTCGCTTTCTGTGACTTTTGACCACAAAATTAGGTGAACGAACAAAATCAGGCTGCATACTGTCTTATCTTTTGAATACGATTACTTTAAAACAGCAATATTTTGTTTTATGATGACATTTTTTAATATTAAATAAGACAAAGATTACGTTTTTTAATTAGGGGTACTAATCTTGAAAATATACATGCTGGCAGGATATACTGTGAAATGGAACAGATGGGCGATAATAATATTAGAAAATATCTATTTTCCTTTGAAACTTTATGTTCACAATGGCTGTTTTTATTCATCGTCAAAACTAAAAAATCATCAAAACTAACATTTGAAAGGACTAATTTTCCTTTAAAATTTAATGTTCACAGTTGCTTATTTTATTGATCTTCAAAACTAGCAAATAATCAAAAACTGATGATCAAAGCTAATATTTGAAAAGCTCTACTTTCCTTCAAAATTTTATGTTTAATTTTGATTTTCAGTTATGACAGTTGCTGATTTTATTCATCTTCAAAATTATAAACGACCAAAACAAACATTTAAAACTGTCTGTTTATCTTCAAATGTTTATGTTCACAGTTACTGATTTTATTCATATTGCAGCATAAAATGCTTTCTTTCATACAAAATTTAATTGCGACTTTCACACGTGCTAGGCCTCAGAAAGGCGTAAGTAATTTTAGTTTTTTTTTTCGTACGGAATTTTATAATTAGAAAAAAAGCATATTGAAAATTTTTACTACCATATTTTTAAAGCAAAAGCTCGTTTTGTTTCTTGAAGAAGGACATGCATCTAATTTAAGTATTAAACTTTAAGTTGACCACACAAAGCAGGTAAGATAATTACTCACAAAATAGATTTTAATATAAATTAATATTTCTAAATTTAATTTGCTTAATTTTTATTTAATATTTAGTTTCCCTCTTAATCTAATGCTTAATTTGAATTTATTGAATTTATTTTTCTTTATGTTCCTGTTCAATTTATGCTTCATATCATTGCTTTAATTTCTGTAAAATAATTTATTCAATTGAATTTACTTAGTTAAAAGTATGTACTTTAATTTTTTGAAACGGAAACGCATAATATAATCTTTAAACATTTATTTCAATGAATATTTTTTTTTCGTAGAAGAGTATTTTAAAATGAAATTAAATATTTTTCGATGATTCTAGACGCGGACTTTGAATAATGAGGTAAGTCAGCATTTTGTCTTATTTCGCTGATGCAGTATCCTTTTTCAAACACTTTCAAGGAAAATAAGATTACTTTATACCAGATGGGGCAACTTAAAGACATTTTCCTTTAGTTAGATTTGCAATCGTAATGCAAAATTTTAAAACATTTTGTTCGGTTTGGGCTTTTGCTTTTTTGAAAATATTCGAAGGTTTTCACATTGCTGCATAATATATTTTACTTCAATATTTTAATATATTTTGTCTATATCTATAATTTTTCTTGGCGCAAAACTGTAATAAAATAAATATAAATTCCTAAAATATTTAATATCGTGAGAGAAATTATTCAATATTAATGTCTTAAAATATAGTGAGATATAAATAACAGAATAATATAAAAGGATCTGAAATGTTTTAAAACTTTCTTACATAATCGTTGTAACCTTAGCATAAAAAAAAATAGTTACTTGTGAATCGAAGACAATGCAACATACAGATATGGCGTCAATATTTACAAAATGTAGGAGGAATATTAACCTTCCTACCCTGTTGAAAAAAAAGTTACGTTTTACCTGAATGGGTCGATTAGACCCAGTTTACTTGTTTTTATTTATTCTACCTCAAAACAAGTATTTTTAACTAGCTTTATTTTAGATATTATTTTTGTATTCACTTTTAGAGACCAACATATTTTATAACTCCCCCCCCTCCCACTTTAACTGCACCCCCTCCCCCTCTTCCTTGCAATGCCTTGTTTGTATAAGCAATAATTTGGAAAATAATTATAAAAAATGTACATTAGAAATTTGTTTTATTTCCATTGTTTTGATACATTTTTTGTGATAAACAAGATTTACAGTGCACATTTACATGCTCCTGGCAAAGAAAAAATAAGCACGAAGTACATCTCGTCTGCGTTTTTCGATCTCTGTTTGGACCACATTCTTTACATCTTCCACGTTTAGCTGAACTAATACTTTCTTTTTTTTCACCTGCTGCGGTAGCCAATTGCTTCTTTATGGTTACTCGGATATTTTGTTTCATCCTAACATCTCTGTGAGGTTCGGTCAGCTGTTTCCCAAGTTCCTTTAGAAAAAGCCGCCTTTTGTATAGTTTGTTTTGATTGCAAGAAGGATTTACATGCATAAAAACAACAAATGCATTTATTGCAACTAGATCAATTAAATTGTAAAATAAACACACAGGCCATCGCTTAGTGCTCCTTTTGCATGTATATGCAGCAGCTAATTTATCAGTAGTAGCTACTCCACCTTTAGTTTCATTATAATATAAAATTATTTCCGGTTTCTTTTCTTTCTCCATTTGAAACTTTGGCCTCATGATGCATAGTTGAAAGGAGGATTACCGATTTGTTTTTTTTCGGCACATATGAGACAAGTGTCATATCTTTTTGAAACCCGAATAATGAAGAAAATACAGGGTGGTCATAAAAAAAAACTTTGCCGATATATGGAGCTCTAGCGGCCAGTCCGCTAAACCGATCAAAATGAAATTTCAGATATAGCTATTCAGAGGTATAAGCTCGAGATTCTGCGAACAACAACAAAATGGCGCTCACGGTTACAGTTATACTTACAGAAACTTGAAAATTTCCAATGGCAACACCCATTTTTTTCACCGCAAAATGCTCAGCGCATGCGAAAACCCTAAAGAGCGTTGGAACCGTAAGTGTATCGCAAGAAACGGACATGTTATGCACGCACAAAAAACCGTTCTGGGAATCCACCCCCCAAAAGAAAAAACTCGATTGGGGCGCAAGGACGAAATTTGCATATGACACAGAGTCAGTACACTAATCTCTGATTACAATACAGATCGGAGAAACTAAAACTTTTATTTTGATTAAACATTTTCCACAATGCATGGAACAGGGCATTTCCACAACGGCATCGAAAAATCTAATTGTTTTCCATGCATTTATATGCGATAAGTGATATGGGTCGATTAGACCCATTCAGGTAAAATGTGACTTTTTTTATTTTGGCTAAAAAAAATAATTTCGGAAGTCTGAAAAAATTATAAACTGAAGATATTTATCTGTTTGAGGAATACTTAAAATATAAGAGCTCTTAGTTAAAACCCGACGGAGCTATTATGAAATAAATAATAGAAATGGGTCGATTAGACCCATTCAGGGTAGAAAGGTTAAGCAACTATTTGTAATAGTACAACACAAAAATTGTGGAGAATTCACATTCTATAAATATGCAAACACATTAATCTGAAAATACTCTCGTCTATTTATTTGTTAAATTTAGGAGCGAATTTAGGTGTATTCCAAACTAACAACAACAACATAACAAAATAATCTTAGACAAATATCTTGGTTATAATAATTGCTTTATATAGAAAAATGTGTTACTTTTGCTGTTCCCGTGTCTATGGAAAAAAAGTTCTTGGACCCAACTGAAAGGCCCCTCTTCGTTTTGGGTGTACTCAAGACTGGCATTTCACTTCCTAAGAACCCTGCATCAATAACGTACTTAATGTACATAAGACGCCATATTAGCACACACGGAAGTGTTTCTCTAAATGGAATATCGAACTTACAATTCTCCGATCACGTATCCTTTGCTATACCATTCGGACTATTCTGGTTATTTTAAAAAGCTATTTTTCATATTATCACATTTCTCAAACATACATTTTTACTTTAAATGTTCGTCTAAATTATAATTCCATTTTAAATATTTTTTTGTAAAGCTAACATTTAAATAATGTAGTAATGTAAGACAAAGAAATAAATATGCAAGAATGAATTTGTAATTAAAAATGCAACTATAATGTAAGATATTGAAGTAAATGAAAGCATATATTTCCCTATAATGTTTTATGCTACATTTTTAAAAGAATTAAAATGTTATTCTACTTACTTCCATAAAGATATCTTAGCATCAAGTTTTTATTGCAATATTCAAATATGTAATGTTAAGATAGGTTTCCTAATTTTTTAAAACTTTTTATCAATGTTTAATATTTGTAGTCAAATGTTTGTAACTTCAAAAGAATAAACCCGAGTTTAAGATGTTCAGCATATACCGCAGACGCATATCATTGGCGAAACGAGGAGGGTGCCCAAGTGCTCTGAATAGTGGTAATTTTTTTTAAGTTTTCTTCGCCTTATCTAACCAGAAAATTTTCTGCTATGTATCAAGGAGAAACAGTCCTTACAACATTACTGGTTTTGGGCAACCACCTTGGTTGCATCACTGTATCCGTTTAAAAGAAAATTCTAACTACTTTAGTAACACATTGGAATTTTTGATAAATACAAAGTAATGCTGCCATGAATGGATAAAACACATTGATAAATGCGATATTTGTTTTATATTGCGAATGAAAATCTCCAGTATTAAAGTTCAGACATCCTACCCTAAGATGAATAGATTTTCTAAGGCATTTGACTGTTTTTTATCTGACTAGAATCGAGTTCTCTTACCAAAATAATCATCTCTGAAATTACTTGACTTAACAAATTAAAAAGAGCTTAGATGGACTCTTCAGACATGCGGGAGGGGATTCTTTTCAAATTTCTCGTTTAAATATTTTTTAAACACTGTAACAGGGTGCGTAGTGATCAAGAAACTCAAAGGATTTTAATTCTTTTAGTATCAGAAATTCTTTAAAGTACTGGTTGTTAGATCTGAAAAAGGATTTCATATTCATTAAATGAAACAAATATTACATTATAAAAATTCTGGTAAAAGGTCCTTACAAGGTCCTTCCAGACTACGCACCTTGTGTAATAGAGCTATTTTCTATTTATATTGAATTTTTTTTTAATAAAGGTTCTTTAACTTTCAAAACATTCCGAAAATAAAGTATATTTATTAAAAAAATCTGCAACCAAAATAAAAAAAGTAAAAATTCTCCTTAGTAGGGATTTACATTAGCTATCCTATGTAAAAAAATATTTTAAAATATCCAAATTTAAAAGAGAAAACTGAAAGATCTCTTCCACTGTTTTAACTTTAGCTTTCGAGAGTCTTTGGATGACAGACGATTCTTCTTGTATAGCCATTTTTAAATAAATTAAACAATTAGGAATTGGGATTATCGACAATTAAGGAAATAGTTGTAAGAGTAATTAATCTTCCAAAGTAATATAATTTTCACGAAATCAATATTTTAGTTATATCAGAAGAATTGAAATAGGAACTGAATTATGGAAAGTTAAGATTACAAATTAACGTGGTAACAACAGATTGATGGGTTGTGAGGGGAGACTCTACCAATTTTATATTTTAAAACTGGTCTTTTAATCTAGCATATTTTAAAACTTTCAACTAGCACTTCCGCTTCTTTCTTTAATAGTATTACTGAGAGTATTTATTTAAGTAAAGATATTTAATTTTAGTGAAAAACTTTCATGATAACAGTTTTTCACTAAAATTAAATATCGTTAAAATATCAGTGCATGTAATCATATTTCCCGTCAGAAACTTGAAAACTGAATATCACTTGAAATTTTACTCTCAGCAAAACTATAAAGAAAAGAAGTGAAAGCACTAGCTGAAAGTTTTAAAATGTACTAATAAGTATAATAAATTCAAAATTAAAATGTAACTTTCAAGGCTGAGATTGAGGCGTATGTTTCGCAGATTTACTATTTAGAAATACAATAAATACTTATAATACTCTTAAATTTATAACAAATGACACCTTGTTTTAATGTTATTTCTAATTGCTTAAAAGGTCTAATAAAGATTTAAAAACAGAAAATAATTTTATTTTGTTCGCATGTTTCAACTCACCACAGAATCATTTTCAAAACAAATGTTAAAAAAAATTAGTTTTGAAAATGACTCTGTGATGAATTGAAACATGTCAACAAAATAAAGCTATTTCTGTGTCTTTAAAATCTTTCTTACACCTTTTAAGCAATTAGAAATAATATAACAGTACTTCTACTTTTATAATTCGTTTATCTGTTATGAATCAAACATTAAAAATAAATTATAGTATTTTCAACAGACTTGATTTGGTGTGTAAAAAATAGTATACATTTTAATGGCTTGAGTCCTATTAATCCCTACCTTTCCTGCATGCTTATTGAAATTATACAAATCGAGGAAACACTACTGAAACAATGGCTTTCTCGAAATACACTTTAAGCTACTTCTTTGGCAAAATAAAGAATTTAGCAGACCAATTTTCAAATATCGTATGATTGATTAATCAACCTTTTATTCTGGATTTCGATTAGAGTACACCCACATATATTTGTTTCAACGAGTAAATGGCGTAAGTGGGCTAGGTTTATGGATTCTTTTACATTCATTAAAATGAAAAATGACAGTTTTCAAAAGGTTCATTAGTTCTATGATACTTATTTATCAATAAAAATAAAAATTAATTTTTTTTTCTTTAGTGCAGATTAATGATCTTCTTCATGAAAACTTATAATATTTTAAAATGTTTTATCATATGTAAAGGCAAAAATATACAACTTTGAAGTAAAATTTTAAACTAAATCATGTAACCTGTAGTACAAGTATTGAATTCCATGAAAAAATTTCATTTCACGGATTAATTTTTTGGAAAATGCATAAATTTTAACAAATAAAAAATTTCGAAGCTATTGTGAAGTCATAACAAGATAATTAATTTCAATTAACGAATTAACTGACTCAAAAACAAAGGCATTGTCCTTGTAGTTTTGTATGTGACATTTCATAATGAAGGCTTTAAATGAAGAAAGACACTAAAATTATTCGAATATGATTTTTATATTGCGCATGTTTTAGAATACATTAATTTAAATATAGCATCCAATATGTCAACTGTAAAAAATGTCTTTTGCGATCAAAAGGTTACTTGCAGAAAACCGAGCATGAAGTAATATCGGAGAAACTACACCTAGTTTTCACTGACGTTCAAAATCATCATTCTAATTTTGTAATATTTTATACGTGTTTCTAATATCACACAAAAAGTATTTTTTTATTGCTGTGCCATATTGCTTGCCTGATTTTTCTTTTATCTCTTTTAAGTTTCTTTACTTCTATATTTGCCATTTATGACTTTTTCTAATTAACTTTTATTCTCGTTTTACGGTTTTCTAGGACTGCTTTTTAATGTATTTTATTGCTCAAATGGCAATACAAATAAAGGGAAACATAAAGTAAAAAGTATCTCTCTATATTTTTTTTAGTTTATTGCTTTAACAAGAAGAAATATGTTGATTTGTTGAAGCCGCTGAAGTTATTTAAAACTAATTTGTAATTATACACCTCTACATTAATGTTATTTTCTATTCAAATAATTACAATTGTACACATTTTAAATAAAAAAAATTAATTATTAGCAATCAATATGTAGACATCAAACAGATTTATACTTAGGTACATAACTTTTGTAAACAGCATTTTTAGATAGATTTCAAGTTAAAATGTCCCATTTTTTTAAATTACATAACTGCGTATATTAACTTTTGTGAGTTTACATTTTACTTGCATGTTGAAATATAATGTATTTTGTATCGTAATAAAATATTATGATTTTATATAAACTAATATCAGTAAACATTCCCTATACTAATAACGGACATTTAACCGCATTACATATTTTGAATGACAGCATTTAAACAAATTAAAATACTCACACTGAAATTTTATGTAATTATCGAGTTATCATCCACATTGGGAAAAAAATTAATTTCATTGCATTCGTTTTTAAAACTACATAAATATAATTTATAAAGATTTTACTTTAACTGATTAAAATACAAATTAAATTATAAAAGTATTTATCTCATTTTCATTTTAGAAACTGAAAGTGACAAAACAGCTTTCTCTAATGGGTTTTCATCCTCCCTCACAACATTTACGATACTTAATTCCAAATGAGCAAGTTCGTGGCTATCTAATCAAACTCTCTGATAGCGTAGCTTCTAGTCATTTTTAACAGCAACAGAAATAGGGAAAAGGACAGACGTTAGGTTATGTACCTTTTACCTGTTATCAAAAACTCTTTGTATCCTATTAGTTCATTGTTATTAGTATAATTTTATTTTGAAAATTCTCTTACTCATTCATTTTCTTGAATCATGTATTCACATTTAATAATAAACAGTTAAAATATTTTTTAATTTTTCTACTAACAGCAATGTGCAAAAATGCATACGCAATGTCAAAACCTTTATAAAATATGAAATATTATAAAGGAATATAAAGGCAATATTATATAAAGAGTGTACCAAATTTCACACAGTATGTAAATTTGATAGAAAACACAAGTTCCTGATTAAAAAATGAAAATTTTTATTGGTTCATTACGTATGTAGCATACAGTTATAAATATAATAGCATATTGGGTAGATGGCCTCCATGGCGTTTTGGCGCGTACTCACTCTTGACACTTTCCACCACCGTTTTGCATAAATGAGGCTGAATTTGGTTGATACAGTGCTCAATTTCTTCCTTCAAGGCTTAGTTGCCATGGACTTGTTGGCATAAACCTTAGACTTAAAAGAGAGAGAGAGGTCCAGCGCTTTAACCCGGGAGAAGAGGCGCTTACCCAGGGTAGAAGTGGTTTTTAACTTTGTCACCAATAAAATCAAATTATAACCGTCATTTTATTTAGGCGGAGACAATCCTTAAAAATTTTGCGATAAAATAAGTTGAAGATTACTTTTAAAAGAGAAGTGGTTACAATTGAAAAAATAATACGCACTCCGGGTCAAAAAGACCCGGCGCGTGTACTCCTGGGTTAAATCGCATAATCTGGGGGGGGGGGATTCTTATGAACAAAACGGGAAATTATACAACAAGAAACTTACTCATGCAGTAATTGAAGTGTTTGTCGCACTGTATGATGTGTGGCGTCGTTTTGTTAAAGTCACGTGTTGTTCGTACCCATATGATGCAATTTAGGGTCGAAAAATTTCGACACAGATAATAAAAAATCCAAATCCTGCGTGAGTTTTGGGACACCGAACAAAGCCACGGACACCAGTTACCGGGTAATCTGTTCCATAGAGGACCCTATTCTGTATAATTTATTAATCAATAAAAAATATATACAATTTTTGAATAGAAACATAGATAGAGATAAAACTACGCCTGAGATGAATATTGAAAAAAAAATTACAATTTGCCAGTTAGCTATTTTTAAAATAAATAAATAAATAAATTAATTAATTAATCTGAAATCTTTATTGCTTCTTGGATTTTAAAACAGGAATACTTCTCTTTTATCTAATTACAGATTTAAAAACCGTCAAAAATAAGGCTAATATTCATATCTATATATAAATATGTGGTTGTATTTAAGGAATTTGAATAGAATATGCAAAAATAAATTATACATTCCCCATATAAAACTGGACTTAAAATAAAAGCTATTCGATCATTAAAACATCTCACCCATATGCAGGAGGATGGGGGATTGCATAATAAATTAAAAACATAATACATTTAAAGCAAGGTATTAGCAGTTGATGAAACTAGTTCTCTGTTGCATGCAAACATACAATTTTGTACATTAGAGAATCAAAATAAATCGATGCTAAAGAGTAAAATATATTCAAATTAAACTTCTTTTCCCATCATGATTGTAGAAATGTACGGTAGCATGTTACTGTATATTTTATAGTTGCATTTTATGTATGTGCAAATTATATGAAACTCGTTATTCTTAAGCATTGTGTCTTCTTATTTCATGAAGATTATTAAAATTGTTCAGCGTAAACGTATGCCAGAGAACATTCAGGATTCGTACGGGTTCTGGAATTTCATAATCAAAAAATTCTTCGGTACCAGTATTTTCGTAATATAGAAAATCTCTGTTTAAATAAGAAGAAAGTTTGTGCTCTTGAACTATACATAATTTTCTATTAGGAAATGCTGGTATATCACCTGGAAAATAATAGTATCCGTACATTTTAGTTTATGCACGCTATTTAGTTATTTTATAATTGTTATTTTAACCAGTTAACTGATCAATATTTTTGAAAAAAAACCTTTCAAATAATGTCTACTTTTATCACGTCTTTTACGGAATTTTTAATATTTTATCACCAGTTTTTCAAATAGGAATTTTTGCTTAATTCAATGAGAAAAATGGTCGGAGTAATTAATGCAAAATTTACAACAAAATTTTAAATTTTACTGTTGAAAATAATAAATTATGAGTGGAATATGGTTGTCCATGCTTGATACGGGAAAACATGAATGGCAATAACACGCTGCCCGTGCGACGTACGGGCAAAACAGGCAAGTAGTTAATCTCTTCAAAATCTTATTTTCACTTCTATAATCGTGGTTTTCCGAGTTTTTACTTAAATACATTAAGAATTTATTATCGAAATTAAGTTAACTTTTAGGAGAAAATAAAATTAATTGATAGAGAGTTTCTAACACATGAATTAATGTGCAAATTAAAATCGGTTGACGCTTCAGCAATATTAGCATTATGTTAAGTCTGCTTTATACTTAATGATCCAGTTAATTAATTTTAGGAAATACTATTGAAGTTTAAAAATTCATTTGTTTAAATATAGTTTTTTTCAGCAAATGCGAGTGAAATAACTATTTGAAATATAAAATTCTGATGTATTTTTTTTCTTTTTATGAACTGATCGCGATAAATGCATTCGCAGAATAATCACGGGTGATGAATCTTGGGGCTGTTTATTGCTTCCCAAATATGTAAAATTAATTTGAAGTTTTTCATTTTAATAAAATTGTTGAAATCATTTTAAGTACTATTCTAGTGTAGGGGCTTTAGAAAAATTCAGAAAGTGTCCTTGACGATAGAAAGAAATTTTGCAACATGTTTTCTGACGAACTAATTTATATACACAAGCGTGTTTTATACAGTCTCTGTACAAATTATTTAATACAAAGAAGCCATTTGTCTATATTTATATACAAGCAGAAGTAAATTGTCTATAAAAAGAAATAATTATAAATAAATAAATAAAATGTTTATGTATACCTCTTAATGCATTTTCAAAATTCGCCTTATCCATTTTTAAGAGCATGTTTTCTCTATCAATATCTTTATAAAACTGTGCCAAAAAAGTACAACAATCTAAGAAAAGATAAATAAATAAAAACTAGTTTTATCGTACATTTCTGGTATTGTGAAAAATTGGTTTACAATAAAAACTAACGGCCGCAGGTACAGGTATTTCTCGATTTCCGAAAATTTCATTTTTTGAATAAGACGATTTTTGAGACTTACGTCCTCATATATAAACAAACATGAAAGTTCTTTATGCTATTTTTCATTTATCTGTAGCGTAACCAGGGTGAGTACCCAATTGCTCTGTATACCGGTAATTTTTGAAAATTCTGTTCGCCTTACCTAACCAGAAATTTTCTGCTATGGATCAAGAAGAAGAAAACCTTACAATATTAATTGTCTTGGGAACCAACCCAGATTATGCCACTGTTTCTGTTGGCAACAAATAGTACTTTCTGAAGCCCAAATTTGGCCAAGCGTTTTAGAAAAACGACAAGTTCCCTACAGTAAAAAAACTGTCCTTTTTAAATTAAATATTCAGTGCGCTTCTGCTTATTCAAAAAAATATTGTAAAGTTTAATTTATTATTTTTTAGTTGTTTGGCAGGGTGAATTAGTATATCGTACTGACAAAAGCAAACATGAAAGAAGTGTTAGCAAACATTGATTCTCTATTTTAAATTAAATAAAATTTCAAGAGTAGCGACATTTAATAGCTTGTTTTTCATTTGAAAGGTTTGTCCATTAACTGCATACTTAAATGTATTATATAAATTCTATATTAGCAAAAATAATGTTTTATCATTAATTAATAATTCAACAATAACAAAATTAAAGTTATTTTCAAAAAGTTTAACCATATTTAATCCTCGTGATATGGAATTTTCATGGAAACCTGTTTATGCCGATAAGTGGAATGAATAATGATCTTGTCAAAAGCGGACTCTTCTACTCTTTTGCATAATTGCTAATTTTAAATTTTTACATTTTTCGATTTTTTATATAACGTCAGTAATTTTTATTAAAATTATTTTTCGTATCCCTGCGTTTTAAAAATTTTACGCTTGCTTAATTTCTGCATTCGAAAAAACAAATAAACAAAGTCATTTTAGAAATTTTAAGAATTATATTCAATATTAATATCCAGAATTTAGAATTTTAATATCCAGATTCACTATAAAAACATGAACATCACTTACAAATTTTGCCGTTTTCAGTTCTACTAAATAGGAAAGGATTAATTTTATTATTTATAAGCATTTTTATTTTTTTGGCCTGCAGACATTGCTCTGCATAGCATTTATGCTCAGAAAGTTTTAAAATTTAATATAAATATCAGCTTTATTTCTTGATTTCTGAGAAAAAACAAATTTGGCTTTAATTTCCTTTTTTGTGTGATAAGAAATTTGCTTTTAAGTCAAATTTAAAAGTCTCTACAAAACAGATTTACGTAATTTTAATTCTTGGGGAACTAAAGCAGCATTTTTTCCCTTAACAACGAAATTCACTTTCCGCTGGCATAATTTGGAATAAAATTCTAAGTTAAGCGCTAATGAGTAATTAATATTCTAGAATTTTTTAAAAGGTAATCAATTCTACGCAAATTAATTACTTCCTATTATAAAAAAAAGTATAACATTATACTCTTATAAAAACAGATTTATACCTGGTTGAAGTGACTGAGGGTTTTTTACGTATTCTAAAAACATTTAGAGGAATTAACCAATATTTTAATAAAAACACACTTATTGGCAAAACAAAAATAATAGAAAGGGGTAAGTAGGAAGACTTTTTGTTTAACTTGTAAAAAATCAACTTTAGAACTGTTACATTAATTTAGAAGCATGCTTCTAGTATTTACTTCTTATTAGAAGTATCGTACATACTTAAATCTGGAAATTAGGTGAAATAAAATCATTTTAATGAAATAATGAAAATAGAACTAGGTGCAAGGTACCAATGTACTTAAGGTCGGTAGTTGTTTTACCTAACGCAATTTTTTGAAATTTTGATGTTACGCTGTATAATAAACAAGAGACTTGCATTAATTTTTTTAACAAAACAAACAAGCGTCATCCAATAAAACGAGTCTTAAATCCACTGCTTTAAAATATGTGTAAATTTTAATAATAACGCTTTAATGATGTTAAAAAATTACTCACAAATTAACATATCAGTAATCGAAACTCACGATAAAGGGGGATATTTAAGTTCCAAAAAAAAAAAAAAATTCCGTAGTAAATTCTAAGTAAAGTTTATACATAAAAGAAAAATGAAATTATTTTTTAATAGATAATTCAACATTACAATTTGAAATCTTGGGCGACGGATCTAAATACAAGGTCATATTGTGGTCATAGATACAACATTGGGTGATTTCACATGAAATGGGACTCAATGGGTATCAAAAATACCGCAATGATTAATGGAACATTCGATTTCGCATTTATCACTTAGGATAACAATTAAAACTGTTTTATTTGCCTTTGTAAAATACTGAAACAATTCAGCTGCAAAATTTTGCTTTTGTTCTTTGAAAACAGTATTCTATTTTATTTTCTTACAACATTCTTCTTTTCAAATTCAAGATGGCTCTAATAATAAAAGTTAATGTTTCCACTCATAAAGATTAATAATAAAAGTTAGAATCAAATATTATTTATTTTGAGAGCCGTGAAACTAGGTACAAAATTTACTCCTAAATATTTTGAGTTTTCATGAAGTACTACAACAAAAAAGTTTAAATTTCTTATTGAAGTTATTTATAAATTTGATGTTTTAATGTATTCATGGAACAATATAGACTCTTTTAGGAAAAAAACCATAATATACAAACAATTTATATTTGAGAGAATTTCGTGCATGCTAAAATGTAATCTTATCTATGCATATCATAAAATTTTACACATATATTAAGCTATAATATTTATTTCAAAAGTTTTATTTTATATTTAAAAAAAATTACAAAAATTGTACCATGAAACATTTTGTAAGTTAGAAATCTATTTAATCTCACATTGATACCTGAAGTAATATCATTCATTTACATTTGTAAAACACATATATGTTCTTTAAAAGTATAAAATTGTGTTATTCAGTTAATTTTTTTTTTTACTTTCTCTAATAAAATCTTAAATATATTCTTAGAAATATTCATTTTATTAGGAAATTCTTTCTTTGCCATAGCCTTATATATATAAAAAAAAATAGTTACTGAGTCAGCTTTATTTCGGTGCTGATATTCTTTATGCTTCTTATATATTACTCTTCCCCAAAGTTCATCTGTTCGTTTAGACCGCTTAGTTCTATTTTTACTCACATCTGCCAAGCTATCCAGTTACGACGAAATAAAAATGCCAGTTTCAGTGTCCTACGGAATGTTTTATAAGAAAATAAATATATTTAGGGATCCTCAGTTTCTTTTAAAGCATATAATTTTGGTTAGAGTTCTACCATTTCTCTTCAAATGAACATTGGTTTGTCCTTTCTTCTCTTAAATTTTGCAGATAAATTTCTCTAGATACTGGCAATCTGGAATCAAAATTAAATAAAATGATGCTTTGCATTTTTGGTATTTTTTATTCAACAGACAAATTGTCAAGGATTTCCATTTTAACTGAAGTAAAAACTAGATGGTAACAGCTCAATGCATGTATTTCAACAATGTTGGCAATTTGATCTCTGGTTGTTATGTGAATTAATTTTTTCATAATTGTAAACGAAAAATATCCCTAATTCAATTCGTGATGAAAATTAGTTGGAAATCAAAACACAACACTCATAAAAAAAAACCTGGAATTTGATAGAAAATATTTTACTGGTTATATGTGTTGCATCCAAGTGCTATTGCAAGTTTTCTAAACATTTCCAAAATAACATTGGTATTTTATTTGTTATTCATAAAAAATCTGAAAGGTGATGCACTTTCTAATCGTTCTAGCACCTTGCTTTTATAGATATAGAGTGCGAGACATAATTAGGAGGGGATTTCCATAATATGTAAGCCAAAATGTGAATTTTCTGTCATAATACCAGCTATTTTTGTTTGTCAATCCTCTCCCCCTCACCAACGCATACAAAAATTACAAATATTTTGAAAGGATTACAAAAACTATGAATCAAATATTTTAAAACAGTAATACATCAAGTAAGACTGAATACATCTTCGCTAAATACCCACAAATCAAAATTTGTGTGGAACTGAAAAATGTCGAAAAAAGTTTTTTGTCAAAAACTCTGCGATCTTGAGTAATCGCTATAGTTTTTCTGCATGGTTTAAAGTAACATATACTACCTCTAATTTTTCATAATTTTAGTGTCTGTAGGTTCGAAATTAGATGGGGGCGGGGAACACATTTGTGCACTATGTATTCGACGATATCTCTCATTCCTCATATAATACCCAAAATTAAAAGAAATGTATTTCTGAGTTCCGCATTACAAAAGCTTTCACACGATACCCAAGGCCATGTACAAAGAAAATATTTTATTTTTCAAGTAACCTAATAAGCTCCTTTACATTTTCCTTAAATATATTTGTGTTTAATAATCTATAAATATGCGAGTCAATAGTCTTTATTACTACCCTCAAACTGAGCTATCCACGTTTCATACTTTACGAGTAAAATGGCTGTGACAGACATACAAACACGAGAGTGGTCTTATAAAGGTTCCATTTTCAATTTTCAAGTACGAAACACTAAAAATGTAGAGGGGCTAATTAACACTAGAACGTCCGGAAGGAGTCGATTCGACTCCAAGAATGTGATAAAAAATATCAATTCGAGCCACAATTTTTTTTTCGACTTTAGTTAGATTTAAACCACGCAGATTTACGTTAAAAAATTCAATTAAATAATTTTGAATAACAATTATGGTGTATAATATTATTAATCAAACTTGAGTAAAATTTCCGGGTGTTCAAGTGTTTAGTTACTTAATAAACAAAATACCGTAATTTCGGGTGTATAAGCCGCAGATCAAACAATTCTTTTTCGACCCAGAATTTTTTAAGAGACAAATGTAACTAGTTAGATCGCCGTAAATATTTATCTTCATTTACTAAATAAGATTTCTGGGTCCAAAAAAATTGTTTGATCCGCGGCTTATATACCCGAAATTACGGTAGTTCCTTTGCATATCGTTGGGATATCGCGTGAAAGCTTTCGTAACGCCGAACTCAAAAATACATTTCTTTTAATTGTAGGTGTTATGTTTTCAGAGATATCCTTGAAAATGTAATTCAAAAGTATGTGCCTTATCCCCTATTTCCAAAACTACTGAAACTAAAATTATGAAAAATTTAGGGATTTTAGAAATTAATTTAATGTTTGCTAAAGAACTATAACGATTAGCCTATGTTACAGATTTCTTTAAAAAATTGCATTTTTTCTTTATACACAAAATTGGATAAGTGCGTTTTCGGCAAAGAAATAGAGGAGTGCTGGTGATTCTTATCGTCGCCGATGTATAAAACATTGTTAATAATGATTTTCGAAAAGAAAACTGTCAGTAATTTGTCGTACTCTATGCGCCATCGAATTTACAGCTTGCGGAACATTTAACGATTTATTTGAGTAGTGAGCTTTTCATTAAGTAGCATAAAAGCAAAAAAAAAAAGCCAAACTGTTTAAAACAAACTATTTTAATTAGCATTAATCGCATTAAGTACACTAGTTTGCATTAAGTGGCTATGTCAATACTCCGCATTGTCTTTAAACTGAATTACAAAACTGTCTGGATAAACGCGGCATGGACCAAGGAAGCGTTGCGACCTCATTTTGAAGCGCACTTAGCTCAATGCCAAGTTAAAATTTTGAACAAGTGTTTTTTTATGTACACTGTACGCAGAAAATATTATTACTTCGCTGAATTTGGCATTATGATATGATAAATGATGCATAAATAAGTGTTATTTTTATTGTAAGTACCAAATTAAGTTCATCATAACCAAATTAGGATCAGATTTTTAAAAACCGTTATACGGAACAGCAATATTTGGTAATGTTCCGGATTTATATCAGTCTAAATTTTCATGGTATTTTCAACTACACTTCTATTTTATACAGCTTTAGCCAACGCTATGTTGTATAGTTTTATAGAAGTCTATATGAACCTATTTGAACCTATATGAGTCTATTTCTATATTTATTTTATATAAAAATGCAGCTGTTAAATAATATATTTTACATACAGAAATCTCTGTGCATGAGTAATTTTCGAACTTGACCTTTTTTTTCAAGTAACACAGAATTTCTACAGGTTTCTTTTTTCTTTTTTTCTGTAATAAAAATAAATTTTAAGGTCATTAAAAAGATGGCTAATTTTTAGTTTTAAATCTTGTAACGTTTTGTATTGAATAAAAAAGTTCTTAAATTTTTTCAAGGTTTTAGCTTATTGTACTTTAATAAGTTATCTTATTTCAAATTTAATTCATGTGAGTTTTTCACGGTGCAGTTTAAAAAAAAATATTTTTTTAATATCAATATAAAAAAAAATGTTGTGTAACTATTCCTATAAAATGTATGTTATACGTCATATTTAATATATTTTGTAATATTTTATCGTGATTTACAAAAAACAAATCCTTTAGCGTTTCTCCAAACTTTGTAGTCAGAAAAAAAATATTCTCCGCGTTTACTTTTTTTAGATTTTATAAACATATAATCAAGCATAAAATCTTTTATAGAAAAAAAAACTGGGGCATATTTTAACTGAAGCTTATTCGTTTATACTCCTTAAAAATATTTTTGGAAGTTTTACATTTGTTATGCTGCTCCTAGCATAGAGTTTCAGAAAAATTTACTATATTATTAAATTTGAACCCCTCAAATCTTTTCGGAAGTTTGGTAAATTTATCTCCTTTAAAAAAATTTAAGTAATTCACGATTTTTTTTCTTCATCTTCCAGGCATTTTTTTCGCTTGTACTTTTCTGTTTTATGCAATCAGATATACTATGTTCAATTTCTTTGGGAAAATAAACATTAAATCATTAAAATCTATAAGTTTTGTGCCGAAAGTTTAGGCAATTGATCGAAAGCTATCTAGAGTAAAGCACTCACGACGTTCAGAATTGTCGGAATTTGGCGCAATAAATTATCTCCGGAACCAACTTTTCTATTTTTCTCCCTCTTTCTCTCATTCTCTCTTTTCCTCTTTCTCGCTCTCTTTATCCTCTCATCGATTGCCGAAGCAACTCATTTCTCGAGTTTGCAAACAAAGTTTGTAGGGAAGGCCCAGAGAGTATTTATTACTCCGCCAGTCACTGAGAAAGAAAAATAATAAATAAAATGAAAAAAAAATTCAAAAATAAATAAAAATAAGTTGAGGGGTAAATTGCGGATGGAGCACGAGGATAACTTGAAGAGAGAGAGAAAGAAAAAAAATCTACGAAAAGAAAAAAAAAGTCGCATGCGCTTAAAATTCCAGGCATAAATGACAGAAAGAATTAGAAAAGGCGAAACTAACGAGCTACGATTCTAATAAGTGAAAAAAAAAGTGTGAATGAGGGAAGAGCGAAAAAATAAAACGTGTGGATAGGGAGAGTAAATTGCAGAAAAAATGTTCCCCGAGAAAATAATTCAGCGGATTAGTGCAGAGTTAGAAGACTGGGGAGGGTGTTTAAAGTCGACAAGATCGCGTGTCAAATGCAGAAGAGTTACGGATTAAGTTGCCTATAAGAATTGAAGTTTTTGCGAGCTGTGATTTCACCAAGCCTCTAACTCCATCACGGAAGTAATTTTCTGGGAGGTCAAACGGTATTTATCACAAAAACTTCTGTGCACTTCTTTCACTTACGTAATTAAAAGTAAACGCTAGAATAGAACTTTCATCGGAGAAGAAGTAAAAGAACTCGAAAAAGTGAAGCGCTGACGGAGAAATATTCTTGAAATCGATTGCTTTGTTACTAGCGTAATCCATTTCATTTTACATTTTGTAATGCCGAAATCTTTTTAAGTAAATGCGATCGCTGATACCAGTATTGATAAACAAGATAAGAAATCAAGTAAGAGAGAGAAATATCACTAAATATTTAAGTAGCTTTATTTATTAAAAAGTTATTTTTACATGTTTTGTAGCGGAAAATTTATGTAACTAGGAACTGTTTCAATCTTACATCTATGTTTTACTAAAAATGTTTTTAGTATAGAAAATTACAAAATTACATAGTTTTCACTATTCCTTTTTTTAATCCAAAGACTACCAACGATACACTTCTGTAGCACCCAGTGGCGCCCACTTATTTGGATCCATGGTGCGCGATCCCACCCAATAATTTTATCTTTCTACCCATTTAATTTCAATTGATTTAATTCGTATTTTTTTATTGTTTAATAGCTGAAATTAATTTCATTTTATTAATGTTCTCAAGATAGTTTTGTTTGAAAAATAGTAAGGAAATCAGTTAAATTTACAGGAGCACTGAGCCCCTTCAATTAATGTATAATTAAATATCTGACCAAAACAATTTTTTTGCATATTTTACAATCTTTTTTAATAGGTTTTGAATTGACAAAGCAGTTAGATGACTAAAATGCAGACTTTTTGACATTTTTTTTTATATAAAATTTGTGATTAATATTAATGCAGAAAGAACTTATAAAATTATAATAAATAAAAATAATTTAATTTCGAATTATCATCCTTACTCGTTCGCTCCTCCCTACCTTTTTCTCCATATACATACACTACAAAGTGAAAGTAAAATTATATATGTATTATTTTACTCAAAAACTTTTGAGCCCAGCCAATATTTTTGAAAATTTGGCGCATCTGATGCCATTTACAGTATACATAGATGGGAGTTTCTCATTAATTATTGCACCTGTATTTTGAATTAATAATCTTAGTGATAAATTTCTACAAGAAATATATGACGAAGATTGTTGTATGAAAATAGTTGAAGACAAAAACAGGCGCCTTTGGCTACTATATACCGACTAGTGTAAATGGTAAGCAATGATACTATGTGTAAGGTTTAAAATAAACTAATCAATGATCCTTCTTTTTTATCAATTACAATCTATTTTACCGAAATTTTTGCTTCATTCCATAAGATTTTTTTTATTATTATCGCTCCAATTATCTGGATTTCTGCATTTCCTGAATACGTCAAGAAGACATCATGAGTCACCCATTAATTATGTCATGCAAATTTTCTGTCACACTGCTTCTCTGTGCAGTCACGTAATACATTTTGCAATTTGTTTTAGAGATAATTTTATTCAAGAAATGTAGTATACAATCTATTACTTTTTATAATAAATACTATTAAAACGCTAAGGTCTTTTGTGCTTTTATTTCAAACTGTTGCAATTCAAGGGGAAAGAAAATATATGCATATTAATATCTGAATAAAAATGCATAATATTTAAGAAGAGCGATCACCTTAAAACTTTTTAACAAGTCTTTTTTGTTGTTGTTGTTGTGTATTATGACAGTATAACATGTGGCCAAACTTAAAAAATATATACGACTATACGCCAACTAAAATCGCAATTTTCATAAAATAAGTGGAGCTAAATCAAGGTAAATTCAAACTTTTAAATCATTTTTCTCAAATCAGATATTTTTGGCATTGCGCGCATCATTTTTCTAAAACTAAGTAACATTTAAACTTAAAATTTTGGATTATAATGCATTTTATATATCTTTATAACCTCTATGTATTCTGAAGTTAATGCCTATAACTTATTATTATTATTATTATTATTATTATTATTATTATTATTAACATTTTATCATAGATTTTGCGTTTTATGGTTAATTGCCTGGGAAAAAGTATTTTCATCTGTAAACTTGATTATTATTTTAAGTTGAAATTAAAAGTAATTATATTTTAAGATTTTGATATTTTAAGAATGTATATATATGTGTGTGTGTGTGTGTGTAATATTAAGTAAGTTTTTATAATTCTTCGTACAACAGATGTAACACATTGAAAATTCTTAATTATTTTGTCTTAATTAAATGAAATTGCACTTATTTATAATTAAATTATTTTAAGAAATACGTAAACAAAGATTTGTACAACTTTTTCTAAAAAAAAGTTTAATTTGAAGAAATATTTACAGCTTTAAAATTTTCTTTCATACTGCGTTAAAATCACAAAATATCTAGCGGTAAAAGTGACCCCCTCTCCCCTAAATCTTCCTTATTATGATGCTGGTAAATAATGCGTACAGAATTATTTTTTCATCTTTTAGATGTGACTTTACAATATGATAAATCCCTCCCCTTACTCTGTCACACATATATGGTTTAAATGTCCTTTATGATGATGCTTGTAAGTAAGTTGCATATAGTTATTTTTTAATATTTTAAATTTGACGTTACACTGTGATAAACGTATCTCCTCCCTTTGTCACACTGTATCACACTTTATTATCCCCATCCTCTAGAAGTGTGACGTGATTAATCGATGATCGTTTTAGTCCGGCTAAATACCTTTTGTTTATTGTTCATATTTCAGAACTTCTGATTATTTGTTTTAAAAAATAAAATAAAAGCTTATTTTTGAATTTCACAACTTCTGTTTTCAATAATGAAGATTGTCAGATTATTTTAGTAATGATTTAATGTTTTAAGCTTAAAATAACGGTTTAATTACATATTTTTTGCCCATGAACATTCCTTTCTACGGCTTTTTTCTATGTGGAATATTCAAATTAATATGCTGTTGGAATATGTCAGCAATCTCAATTTTATGTGAAACTTTTATGGCCTCAGTCAATGTACGATGCACTTCAAAAGTGTCAGATAAATGTCGAAACTTGAAAAATGGTCTACTTTTTTTGCTTTGAAAAAGTCTTTCTGTATAAATATTCAAAAATATTCTTACCATAGAACTTTCGATAAGTTTTATTCCCAGATTTTTTTTATCATTTGGTCTATTACAATCATTATAAATTTTATAAATTTGTTACTTTAAATAACTTTCGTCCATGGACTATATTTTATTGAAGGGAGATATCAAGAGATATCTCTTACCATATTATTATATATATTTTTTAAATAAAATAAGGTATACGTCACAACTAAAACTTTTAATAAACAGTTTTCTAAAAACAATTATTCTTATTATCATTATTATTTTTCTTAGAGACATTTTACAGTACAAAATCTTTTATTTAATATTTAATGGTTGAAATTTACACTTGAATATATTTTAAAGGAAAAATTAATAAATCAACTTTTTAAAATTGAAAGTAACAAAAATAGAGCAAAATAATAATAATAATAATAATAATAATAATAATAATAATAATAATAATAATAATAATAATGGAAAAGATATGTGTCATTACATGTTCTTATCTTTAATTTATTGGAGAAATTTTTCAACTGAAAAAAAATAGACTGGTAACAGTCTGTACATGCCCATTGTACATTTTTCTTAATTCCTTCTACTAAATATTGTTAGACTATGACAATTATTTAAGATTTTCATTAATTTTTTTATTAATAATTGGCAAAATGGTCTTAAATTCATCGTTTCCATTTCAATAGTTTTAAAAGATTTTCTTATATATATATTGCTGTGGTTGATTTTTAACTGGGTATGTTTTTACTTTTTTCAATTTTGGACAAAGATTTATTTTTATATATAAAATAATTTTCCATGTTGGAGCCGTGTCTTCATAAAAAAATTAAAACCAAAATCGAAAAAGTAAAAGAATACCCTGTTAAAGATAAATTTTAGATATCCCGTGCAAAGGGATTTATATAATAATATGAAGGAGAAACTTAAAAAGAACGTTTTCATCGTTTTAACATAAACTTGCTTAAGTGTATCAAGAAGTTTGATTGAGAAATATTATCTTCAGAAGTTCCCAGGATTAGATCATCACATAAGAATAAAAATAGTTTTCGAAAACGATGCGTATTAGAATATATTTTAATTGCACCTGTAATGAACAGTTTTCTCTTAAATGACACTCAAATTTTCTTTCTCAATTTAGGGTGACAATACATAGATTAAAACTGAAACAAAGTTTTTTCTTTACAAAATGTTAGAATTCCGAAAAGTTTTTTTTTTTTTTTTTTTTTTTTTTTTTTTTTTTTTGATAGATGAAAAATTTTATATGTAAATTACATTTTTAATTTTGAAAAAAACATCAGAATCCTTTAATGTCAAATTTTATCAAATGAAATAACCCTGTAAGTTTCATTGTGCCTTTGAAATTTTGTACATTATATGTAGATCATACAAGGCTCTATCTATTCGTCCAAACACTTTTAATATCTATAAAACATAAAAGAAAATTTTAAGTTAAGGTCATTAAATGTAATCATGGGATTCCTATTACTTTTTAGCATAATTTCTGTACGTAAATAAAGTTAAATTTAACTACGTGTGACTTTTTACTTATTTCAAAATTTTTCACTGAGTTTTTCTTGAATTTATCAACGTGTTTCCTATTACTTACCGATAAAATATCTAATAAAATTAAATAGAATTATATAATAAAATGTTAAGTTTGAAAAACTTGAAAAATTTGAAAAACATCAGAATCCTTTAATGTCACCATTTTATCAAATGAAATAATCCTGTAAGTTATATTGTGCCTCTGAAATTTTGTACATTATATGTAGATCATACAAGGCTCTATCTATTCGTCCAAATACTTTTAATATCTATAAAACATAAAAGAAAATTTTAAGTTAAGGTCATTAATTTTAATCATGGGATTCCTATTACTTTTTAGCATAATTTCTATACGTAAATAAAGTTAAATTTAACTACGTGCGACTTTTTACTTATTTCAAAATTTTTCACTGAGTTTTTCTTGAATTTACCAACGTGTTTCCTATTACTTACCAATAAAATATCTAATAAAATTAAATATAATTATATAATAAAATGTTAAGTTATTGTTACAATAAAAGTGATTGGAACAGGTAAATAAATTTATCTATTATTACTTTTTTCAGTGCTTATTCAATTTAATAATGTGATAATTTGATTCCTCTAACGTTTCAATAAAAATTCTAGTAAATTAAAATTGGAAGTTAAATAGAAAAAATTTAATTAGAATACGTAAAAAAAATTAGATATAATTACAAATCCTCAAAGAATTTGTAATTATATATAGAATTATACATTCGATATAGAAATTATTTGAGACTTTTTAGTAGCTGTAAAATATTAGGAAAATATAACATTCAATTTTCTTTCTTCTCTTTTTTACATTACTACATGGTTCCTATTGCATTTCAGCATAATATCTGTAGAGAAATAAAGTTAAATATAATTATAACACTTTTATCAACTTTTTATTCACTACAAATAACCTGATATTTTTAAGTTTCTGCTTTTATTGAATTGAGCAAATTAATCCCTTTCCTTTCCAGTAAAATATCTAGTAAATTTGGATAGAATTAAGAAATAGAAAGTTAAATATATAAATTAATTAGCATAAATAAAATTAAATATAATTACATGTTAATGCTATAGAAATGACTGACATTTTTGTAACTTTAAAATACTGAAAAACCGCAAGTTTTGGTATTTTTAATTTTTTTTTAACCATGTGATTTCTTATACTTTTTCCCACAACACCCGTATGTGAATAAAGATAAATTTACATTCGTCCTTTCAATAAAAATTACTTGCGTCCAGCAGTAAAGAAAAGTATGCTTAAAGGTACGTGATAGGCAAAAGAAATTCACTTCGGATCAATTTTCTGACAATAATGTATAGCTCGAAATTAAAATCGAAATGCCGAACCAAGATTAACCGAAAAGCGAAAAAAAATAAGTTTTCGTTTATTCCAGACTGACTGAGAGTGGAGGTGTTCGGAGGGAAAAATTCTTTGTTCTTCGGTTCTGTTTTGAAGATATTCGAGAAAAGCGGGATATGGGGGAGGGGGGAGGGCAGATTCTTTCAAACGGAAATCGAAGGAGCACTGGATTCGAATAAATTAATGTAGGTTTTGAAGAATCTTGGGGAATTGGGAATGCTGTCAAGCTCCACTCTCTTGCTACTAGCTGCCTTTACTGTCCCTTTGCTGTCACAATCGGCGCTTTATCTGAGTTAAAAATATACTTTGCTTATGATTTTGGACATGACTATCGTTGGCGACATTTTCATCGTTTAATATTACGAGGTAGAAATTTGTCTGGGTTGATGTGACGCATTAGAAGATATTATCTATTTCATTTTTTTTTTCGTAAGTTAATTTCAATATCATTTATTTCTTTAACTTAGGAATTGAAAGTAAATGTCTGTCGCTTATTATAATTAATTCAAAATCTGCGATATTTTTGATGAACATTTAATGCTATGAAAGATGAAGTATGCAGTCGCGAAATAATTTGTGGCGTCAACCAACATAAAGCTATAGCATGCCCCTCTCATTTTATTGAAACTTTTATTACAATTTTGTTACTATACGGATGTTTCTAACAAAATTCTTTACAAATCTGATAAAATTCCTTACTGCTGATCACTATTTTCTAAACTTTAAATTTGAGGTGCACTTCCAATAGAAAAAAATATTTCACATTTTTTTTCATTGTTTTAAAAGCCATTTACAGAGTTATTTTTACGAATTTGACAAAATTAAAATATTTTGCGGTCCCTGGTCACTACAAGTCCCCATGCACCCTTAAACTGTTTCTTTATTTTTATAAAAACAACATAATTCGTGTCAATTGCTTTTAATACTAATGATGATAACATCTGAAGCATTTTCGCAATCGGAAGTATACTTCGTTAACTAACGATTTAGGAATCAGCAATTAAAAAACGGTAAGAGAAAAAAGTATAAGAAAAGTAAAACATTTTCTCTATTACCAGAACATATCAAGTTATGAAACTTTGAATTTTCTGAATACACAGTGTTTACAAACAGTAAAATTATATCTTTAAGTTTTAATTATGGAAAAAGTTGACTTAAAAATATCATAAGTAGATTAGTTTCTGTTACTGAAAAATTAAATTTTTGTTATTTTACTAGTTGATGAATGCCAAAAAGATTTTTCTAAGTATAACTTATGCAGCGGTGCACAACCTTTGGCCCGCGGGCCACAAATATACCACTATTTTTATGCAGATTATTTTTCCTTATAGTTATGACGAAATCTTCGCTATTAAATAAAACAAACGACTCTTTTCAAATGGTCTGGTGGGAAACAATTTTCTGAAAAAAAGGTTGTGCATCACTGACTTATAGAATTAGGGAAATGTATGAAAATGCTACATTTTTTACAAAAATAACTTTATTGATATCAAATGTTTTTAATACAATGGAGAAAACATTTGAAGAAATTGGAACTATACTTCTATTACTAACGGTTTACGGGTCAACAATTAGACAAGTGTTAACCCATTCGTACCCACCACCTTTTGCGCAAATTTCATTCGGTTGGCACCTATATTTTTAAAAGAATTAAGTTTGGTTCATTGATTACGAAAATGTTTCAATTAAATAACATAAATATTGCTGTTCTTTTTTACGGGTGTCAAAAACAGTGCTTCATGCACCTTTTGAAGCGTCCCTAAAAAGGGACACTATTCACTAATGGGTTAAATAAAAGTAAGTAAAAAATAACAACAACAACAGAAACTTTCAGAATAAAAGCCTACTGCGTTATGGTACTTTGAGTTTTATAACTTCACAGCGTTTTCTGCATTAAAATTTTATTTTCCAATAACCATAACTTATTGAGTTATGGATTTTTCTTCGGATTTTTTTAAATGGGAAAACATTTACTGGAGGGAAACGTCTTCCAAACAACTCGGTAAGATAGGTTATTAGAAAATGAAGTATTTATTATTTAATTTGCTAGAGCATACAAATATATTTTCTAATTATAACGCAATAAACTCAGAAACCTTATGGAAGTTCAAGTTTTATAATTTTTACAAAAATAACTTTATTGACGTCAGTTGCTTTTAATACAATTGAGAACAACATTTAAAGCATTTTTGTAATTAAAACTATACATAACTAACAATTTAAGAATCAGCTATTGGACGACAATAACTAGGAACGTCCTTTATAACCTTAACTTAAACCAAAAACCCGTACTTACACCCATTCTATGTGAGCGAGTTTTTTACTTCTTTAAAACAAATATTTATATACACTCATTTTTCATAGAAATTGCACTTCTGTAAATAAATGTGACATTTGCTCTCAAATTAGTATTTCTAAAAATTCTCAATTCAACTAAACCCAGAGAGCAGAATTATTATTTTTTTTTTTTTTTTGGTTTTTTAATTTAATCTTTTAGCAGTCTATGCAATTAACTTTCTGTACACGAAATCTTATAATATCTATTCAAATACTAAACATTTTCTTTATTATCTTTTCATGTAAATTAGGTTTTCTTTCGTCATTAAACTCGCTGTTTGCTCTTAAAAGATATATTTTTATAATAAAAGTCATTTTTCAGCTGAGAGTAAATTGGAGTTGTGTATTCGCAAAAGGATTTTAGTTAGGGAGCCTGAAATGACGAAAAATTTGGCTTATTTCTAGTTTGGATAATAAAATATAGTTTATCATTTCTATTTGTAATCAAATATTCAGTTTCTAGACGTTTGAATCCATTGTAGAATAATTTAAAATGTTTGTTACTTTGATGAAAAAATGTATAAAAATAAATAAATGAAGAAGGAAATAATATCCAGAGAATATATTTATTTATGAAAATTATTAGTAAAGTGTTTCATTTTTTAATCAAATTTCACTTTAACAAAAAAATGAATCCTTTTTTTAAAAAAAAATGGTCACTTAGTACAAAAATATAAATAAATAAATAAAACAAAATAAAAAAAAATATTATCACGGAATATGCAAGTAGAAAATAAGAACGAAAAATTGTGCGTACAGCATAGGTTATGAAACACTTTTCGATACATTCAGAATGCTATAACAAAACTTTACAGTTTACTAAACTAAAAGATGGTGTATAATAGAGCGGGAGGTGGCAGTACACACAGTAAAAAATGAAGACCCAAATTGGGTTGAAAGATTTCTGGGTATAGTAATTTTCCTGAAATGGTACAGTAAGGATTCCAAAATGGTAGAGTATTGTTCCCAAAATAGATAACCCAAAATGGTTCAATACACAGCAGATCTTTATTAACATTAAATTAATCAAAATTTCTGAGGTATAATGTATATACTATCTAAGATATTTTAATTGTTTTAATGTCATTAAAAATCAGACATATTTAAAAGGATTTTGTGCTACAAACTGAACTTTCCAAATTGGAACAATTCTGTACCCAGAAATCTTTCAACCCAATTTGGGTCTTCATTTTTTACTGTGCAGACAATCTCCTCGTCAAGTTCACAGATGAAAGCCTAGGAATATTTAAATCTGTTCCCATATTAAACCGCAATTGGTCTGCCAAGTCATATATTGGTGAAAAATACGAAAAAAAAGATTTTAGCGATTGCCATCTTCTAAGTTTACCATTGTGTTTTCCTGCACCCAAAGATATAAAAACGTGAAAGAATGGGAGCAGGAAAGTACAATGGTAAACCTACGATTCAACCGCTAAAATCGGGTTTTTAAGTGCTTTCCACCAAGATATGTCTTGTCAGACCGATTGCTTTACAATATGGGCATCTATATTTAATTAATCATAGGATTTCATCCTTGAAATCGATGAGGTGATTGTTTGTGCTGCCATTTCCCGGTCTATAAATGAACAATTTGGAAAACGCATAACGCATTTAAAAACCCGACTTCTACTATTACTATAAATACTCGTTCAAATATACGATTTTTTTTTTTTTTTTTTTTTTGCAACCCTGCATATAAATTACTGCTAGGCCTGTATGTTGAAATTTCATATAAGAACGTCCATATTTTGAAAATATATCAATAAAATAGAATTGTAAAAAATTAACAAAATATTTAGCTGATGTTTTTATTTTTAATTGTTATATGTAAAATAGTTTAAATGAATAATATCAGGCTCAGTAAGTTTAAATGATACTGTTAAATGTTAATTGAAAACGTGTACTGAATTACAGATAAAGACCATTCAATTTATTACAGCCAATGCAACATAAACCTGATTAAGGCTTTTGTGCATGTGTGTTTAGATGTTTGCGAGAAATTCGCATACAGGAAGAACCCCTTCAAGTTATGTGTCTATGATGTAATTTCAATTAAAATGCCGCTTTAATACTTAAAGTGCTTGCAGGCATGAGCTTTCTCCGCTATTTTGTATACCAGAATAATATTAGGGGAAAATGTTGTTCCGTCAAATCGCAGTATATTTCGTTTAACCCTTTAACGATCAAAGCTTATTCATTGCTAAGATGTTGAAATAAATCAATGACACCGGTAACTGCGAACAAATATATTTGTAAATATGAAATGGCAATTTTTCACATACATGATAAAATGGATTTTTTTAGATAAAAAATTCCGGTGTCGTTGTTGCATATCGGAATTAAAATTTTGTGGTTTTGTAGAGAAACTAATGAACGTTAAAGGGTTAAATAAAATAAGATTTCCTCTAAGATTATACAGGAATGCAAAAAGGCGAAGAACACTCATCTTTGTACTAATAAATACATTTTTTAAATATTTCATTTCAACAAATATTCCCCACGTAGATAAATAATATAAATAACATGAATATATGTATATATATATATATAATACTGGTTTTGTGATTTAATTTTGTAAAATATCAATCTGAAATCTTATTTAAGCATAAGATATTATTCTTCATTTCCTTTGCGGAAAGCTATGTATTAATAATACTTGTCACTAATTTAGCAGCAACTATAAAATATATTCTGTTTGGTCAATATAATAAAAAAAACGTTTAACCCTTAATATAAAGAGGATTGCTTTTAACAATTTTTTTGAAAGTGTATGTTATTCAAATTCATATTACATGGAATCGAAACACTGATTTTTTTTTCATTAATGATGCAGGTGTATGTGTTCAGACTTTCCAATGTGTCCCGACGCAATTCTCAAAATCAAATCTTTTAGCTACCTCTGTTATAGCAGAAAAAAAGGACGTCTATAATTTTTTCTGAAGTGAATTTAAAAACTTGCATTTGAACGTTTGCACTAGTTTGCCAAAACTGCAAAAATGTTTAAATTATGATAATGATCTCGTTGAAATAATGTAAGTAAAATTTCTATTCAAATGCAGAAAAAAAAACAATCAGAGCAGTATACAAATCCTTTTCGTATTGCATTTCACACTAGATAGAAACAACATCGTCCTCTCTATTCTTTCCAATGTGCCAAGCCTTGAGTATTAAGAAGGTCACAACCGGGTAGTCTTTTGTTATATATGAGACTGATGTGGTAGACTGGAGTATTAGATAATGTCCTTCAGGTGTAATATGAATCATGACCTTAGGACTATTTCTATTCACGCATGCTGTCCTCAAATGATTTTTCCGATATTAAGGTTAAAACAATTCACAAAAATTTCAAACCAGATTCAGACTGTCGTGAATTACATAAGAAGAATGTATGGTTTGAAATCGTATCTGTTATTCTAAATATGGATTTCAAATGCTATTCTTTCATAAAACCAGGAATAAAAACTTTTTTTGGATCAATGATTTTTCACTTTTGTCCACTTGAGTTTTTATTATATATATATATATATAAATACAGCTCATATTCAAAATATTAGAATAATTACCTTTTTTTTAGAAATTGAAAATATCGTTTGGTAATTTAATGTATTTTAATGAAAATATGCAAACGATATTTTTATTAAGAACTTATTGTTGATTAAACTTACTTGTTATCTTAAATTTAATATAATTTTTGAAAAGATTAATTGCAAAAAAAATTATTTTGAAAAGTCAAAATATTAGAATATTTATTCAAGTGGTTCAAAATATTAGAATATTTCACATTAATTATCCTTTAATTATTACCAATTCTTAACTGGTGGCATCATTGATTAAATTCAGACTATTTTATTTAAAATCAGTATTCTTTTTTGCAGTTTGTTTCTTTTTCGTCTTAAAATGGGCCGTGTGAGTGATGTTCCTGAATCTACTAAACTTCGTATGGTTGATTTGTATCGGCACGGTAAAAATCAATGTTTTATAGCGAATTATTTACATTGTTCGCAATCGAGCGTTAGTAAAATACTAACACAATATTCAAAAATTGGAAATTTTCAAAATAATCGCCGAAATGGTGGCCGAAAACCAAAAGCATCTGCTAGAGATGACAGGAAACTGAAGCGTATAGTTAAGAAAAACCGTTTTAAAAGTGTGCGATTCTTGTACGGAAAATGGAAAGAAGAAGGAGTTGAAGTTTCTACATCGACAACATTAAGACGTCTCCATAAATTTAAATTTGAATCTCGTGTACCGAAAACAAAACCTCTCATGACTGCAAGACAAAAGCGTATAAGATTGAATTGGTGTAAATCAAGACGTTTATGGAGCAATGAAGATTGGAAAAATATATTATTTAGTGATGAAAGTATGTTTTGTGTTTCATATGGTAATCAAGGTATTCGAGTTTGGAGAATGAAGCAAGAAGCATTTGATAAAGAATGCCTTAAACGTTCCGTAAAATTTGCTGCTAGTGTCATGGTTTGGGGTTGTATGAGTGCAGAAGGACCTGGAAAGTTATGCATCGTCTACGAAAAGGTTAACTCTCTGATATATCAAGAAATTTTAGAATATTACATGATTCCATCATCAAAAGATTTATTTGAAGATGATTTCATCTTTCAACAAGATTTAGCGTCCCCGCATACCTCGATGTCAACTAAGAATTGGTTCCGCCAACGCAACATTAAGGTACTTCCTTGGCCACCAAATTCACCAGATCTTAATCCCATCGAAAACTTATGGTGTATAATGAAGAAAAAACTTCAAGAAAATCCTCTTTCAAGTAAAACTGAGTTAGTGGCACGTATAAAGTCTATTTGGGCTAATATTGATAGAAATGTTTGTAAACACCTTGTATATAGTATGCAAGATCGATTGTACGCTGTTATGAAAGCTAAAGGGGATGCTACAAAATATTAACTACCATTTACTTCATATTCATAAGGTAATATTGTTGCGTAAAATAAAATATTCTAATATTTTGAACCAATCTAAATTTTATTCTAATATTCTGGTGTGTTTAAGGAAGCTGTATACCTAATTTATTGTGCTGTATTTTATATTTTATAAATGTTAAAATCTTATCTAAACATTCCAGATTTAATTTATAAGAAATTTAATTGCATTTACTTAGTATAAAAAATAAATAAATGACAAATAATTTTTTCTTATTACTTTTTCTCAATTATTCTAATATTTTGAATATGAGCTGTAATATATTACGAATTGTATGCAATTTTTGCGTGAGTCGTTTAAAAGATTTATTGCCTGTCTGTAACTAATTTTATGTTGATAACTTCTGCAACTTTTTTTTTTGAACATAAAGAATAAAATTAAATAAGGAAAATTTTCCTTCTTCTGTTCATATTTTCATCTGCTTATGTAATGCGATCTATGTCCTTTTTTTACGTAGCTGCCCCTTTTTTTCTATATAAGACTCTTTATTGCTTTAATATAGGCAATATAGTCAGTTAAATATGCTTCAAATAAAACATAAATCGAGTAAAATATAAAATATAAAGTATTAAATGTGCTTCAAAAATTATCTAATGTTAATAAATTTTCAAATCAAATCTTATAAATAACTGCATTTTACCAATATTTTTTAAGCTATGTGTACTATTATTATTATTAATATTATTATTGTATGACTGTACAAATATAAATAGAAAAAAACAAGCGATATTTCGATACATTAAGGAACAGGGCATACAGCGCCCAACTCTGTTTTCTTGAACTTGGGTCTTGAGTTCTATTCAGCAAATGTTCCAGTCAGGTTGTCAGCCTAACGCGGGACCCTCAGTGTTCAGTTTACAAGAAAATTTGCTGTTCAAGTTGTCGGCTCAAAAATCATGAAAGGTTGAGAAGACCATGTCCAGCCTGGAGTCGAACTCTAGACCTGTTGCGTGATAATCAGACGTGGTGACCACTGCATTAATGAACTTACAGATATAAATGTAAGTTGCTTATAATAAATAAATATAGTTAATATATTTATAAAGCATAAGCATAAATTTTAAAAATAAATAATAAAATAAGTTTTTATCTTTAACTGACATGGTTTGTACCAGTGCGGAATTTTGAAAACCACTTTTTTAAAAAGTTATCTTTTTTGACTTAATTGATAATAAATAATAAATATTATTAAATAAGGGAAAATTAATTATTCGGTAATTTTGAAGATAAAAGTAAGAAGTTATCAACATGAATTTTCACAATATTTAAATAGTTTTTTGTATAAGTTTCCCTATATTGTTGACTGTTAAATTATGCAGTCAACTATAAAAGTTTTGTTATGTTTAGTGCATGCTCAGTTAAAAAAATATTTCTTGCAAATGGTCATATTTAATTAAATATTTAATATATTCATATTTTAGTAATAATATATTGTTCCCACTGTATTTCTTAAGTTTTCTTAAAGTGTTTTTCTTAAGTTTGAGTGAAAATCCTGTATGCTATAAAGGAATAATATGAGGAAATTTGTTGATTTTTTAAAGAATTCATTATACTTCTATGAATATGCTTCAATCCTTACACCAGGGCTCTCTAACTTCGCACCCGCGTAACACCCGAAAAATTTTACAAAAATTTTTGTGTTATTAAATCTCCCAATATCACCGATTAAAATAAGGTCTTAATTTCTATAACAACTTTCTAGTATCCTGCGGACGCCAGGTTGGACAGCCTTGCCTTACACTAAGGTAACACAAGCATTGTACAATCATGTGCTATGAGTATAGGGTTTCAAACATTTTATTTTACACAGTGATTAAAAATACTATTTTTTCATTCAATTTGCTTATAACCTTCGCTGGCAAATGTATAGTAAAACATGTCCTGGTGTTTAAATTGAACACTTAATCTATAATATTTATGAAATTCAAAAAGAATTAGAGAATATTTTCTACATATTAAACAAAACTGTCAAAATTGAAAGTAACTTTTGACCATACATATTATTTAAACAGATGAATTTCCATTAAACAGTGAAATTACGTTTCGCTCTTTCCCTGTTTGCTTTCAGAGTAGCTTTGTCGCGGCTCCAAATTGGAAAATTACTGTAAGACTACATATATTATAATGATGTTATTTTGCATATTATTCTACCAATCTAACATTTTGTTATTTAATTTATTAAGCAACTACCGTACGTATTGTATTTTGCATAGTATAAAAACACTATATTTTCTATTAATCGTCATTCCCTGACTATAGTTTCATTAATAAAATAAAATAGGATATATTCATCGTTACTTTTTTTATCATTTAAAAGTTGTTACTCTTGAGACCCTCATTCAAGTTCTCTCTCTCTCTTTCTCTCTCTGTTTTTTTTTTAACCATTTATCTGTTCTAACGACCAAACAATTTTCTGATTTATTTTGAACATAGGCGTTAGGAACCCTCATAGTGATTTTTTATCTTTCATTTCTTTTTTTTTTTTTTCATTTTTTCTGTCTGGTAGTTACTCGAGAATGAAAGGCTCTAAAGAAAGATGTGTAGAACTGACTAACGAGAGAGTCCAAGATGATTCTTTCAAGTGTTCAAATCTTTCATCGAAAAAGAAGGATGATAATGGTTTTGCTGCTTTCTTCAACTTATTTACTTTTAATGGTGTCTGTTCACTTCCCATCTCCCAGATTATTTTTATATAGACATATCAAAGGATGAGATAAAAATTATAGGCAAATCAAAAGACATTTTAAATTCTTTTATATTTGATATTTCGGTTCTTTATCTTACCTTTTTTTTTACACAATCGGAAATAAAACGGTTTCAACCCTTTACCTCTCCTCGCTGTAGAAAAATCATAAAAAGTTTTCATAAGTATTTCAATTTCTGTTAAATAAAAAAGAATAAAAAATTCATAAAAATAAATATTTTTCATGTAATGCATTTTAATTTTGATATAAATGGAATTATATTAAATATGAATATTGCTGAAATGTTTCAAATAAAAAAAATGAATGAATACAATCTAAATTTTATTGTCTTAATTACTTACTGTTGCGAATTTATGGGCAATCCTTTTTTCAAGTAACCTGAAATTTTAGATTTCATTTTGTGTTATACTTGACCTGTGTAATGATGAATCTTGTAATGAAGTACTTTCGTGAAAAAGTTCTCCATATTAAAGGCTATTTAAAAACTTGCTTTCATTTTTTAAAGTTATTTATCTTATAACTTCGGCAGATAATTTTTCATTTATCAATTTTGTAACAACATTTCTTTAAGTATGTCTACAGCAATGTCATTGTAAAAGTAAAATAAAGGATTCTGTGGATTAATATATTGTTAAAATCTTACGTAATTTAAAGAAAATACATTTTAAAAGAAGTAATAAATTAAAAATATATTTGTTTTAAAATATCTGGAGTCGATTAGATAAAAGAAGAAATATAAAGAAATCGAAATTCTATCATTTTCATGTACCTAATATTTGGTCTATACATCAAAATTTAAGTAAAATGCTTTGTGTTTTGTAATCCAATGTGTAAATTTTGTGGAGAAATATTTATAATCGAAAATAATATTATTTCATTAAAATAAAAATAATCTTAAATAAAAATAATCAGAAACCAATACATCAATAGATTTTTTATTTTTTATGTTTACCAACCATACTTTTTCTAAAATTCCATGTCATATAATTAAAAATATGATTCAATAAATTATTCATTAGCATGTATTTAATTTGTACATAAAAAATGTATATATTTTCTTTTGTAAAAAACAAAATATGTCTGAAAATCAATACAGAGGTGGTCATTAAATTAAGATTTAAATTTGTTTTTTCTTTTCTTAATCATACTGTTCATTATTTCTTGACTTAAAAAAGTCAATCCATTTTAACAATAAACAACCCATTTCATTAAAAGACATTAAAAATGCATAAAAGTAGATTTGATCCATAAAGTAACATCTTATGTTTTGGAAAATAAATTTAATTATTACTTTTTAAACAATGATATTTGTTATTTTTTCATATGTTCTTTTTTTATTTGATTTATTAAGCTTGGTCCTCCCTCCAACATCATTTGTTTGCACTATTTTTATCAAAATATAAGAGGAAAATTTCTTTTTTTCTTTTTTGAAAGTATTGTTTTTCCAAATTAGCGCTATTTTTCTTTGTTTATGTTTTCTGAGAATTTTTGTAATAAAAGAATATTTCTAATTATTATTTATTAGCCACTGTCTTTAACGAAGTAAGAGGATGTTTTCTTAACATATTTTGTATCTTTTAATTTTTCTATAGCACGAGGCTTACATTCTACGATTCCTTTAACAAAAGAAAGAGAAATATAAAGTATCTTCCCTCAATACAAAAGATTTCGGAAATTTTTTTCTACCTAATTGCGCTCCTAAGTAATCCGTTTTATTTGGCTTCAACATTATTTATTGTGCTGCAAAAGCACTTTCCGATCCAAAGCAATTTGAAAGACGGAAACAGCTGTCTTACAGTAAAAGAAGGAGAGGGTGTTTATTCCTTTTATTTATTTATCTGTTTATTTATCTTTGTAAATAAACGATGTCATGCTTTATAAACAATGCGCAACTAATTTCGATTCTTCCCATTTTAATCGGAAATCTTTTTGGCGTCCTGGCGAGTGCTTTTTCCGCCAAGTTCCAGATGGATAAAGGTTTGCAATATTGCTTTTTCCTTTTTTCATCATTTAAGGGGAAACAGGGGAGTTTTTCGGTATTCTTTTTTTCTGATGGCAACTGATTAAGTTAGACCTCAGCAGGAATCCAAAAAGCTTATTTCATTTGCCCGAAACGCCGTGGTAACTTATTTATATCTTGTCAGAAAGAATGGTTCTTGATGTTTATTTATGAGTTTACTTGTTGTATTTAAAGCTCATACATAAACATAAGATGAACACAAAAATGGTATTTATTTGCATTTTTATATTTTGAATGTTTTGGAGTATTTTTAAGAATTGCAATATTTAAATATTTTTTAGGATTTTCTTTCATGTTTCAGGTTAACAGAACAGATGGTACAAAAACGTATAGGATGAAAATTGTAGTAATAATATTTTATGTTATTCTAATGATTCGTTTTTTAAAATAAAATAAAATTTTATTATTTTTACTACCATTTATAACACTTTCTTTAGATATTTCTTTAAAATAAACAATGTAACATTATAGTATTGCTAGTATTGCATTGGAAAGTGAAAAAATTACTGTAATAAATCTATTATAAAAATGTTTTGTAAGTTTGTTTTGATGTAACACTAGTAAGAATTTTTTTTCAAACAGAATATAGTTGATTTGTGTTATATTAAGTTTTTTTTACATAGTCAAACAAAAGATTTTTATTAGAATTTTCGCCAATATTGTTTCATGTCTGCAAAAATGGAAAGATATTAAATATATATTTAACGACAATCTTGAAAAATGTCTTGAAGATAAAGATGTAGCGTAAAATAGAAAATGTCAAGGCTGAAAAACGAAAAACTTGTACATGGTGAAAGTTTTTCCTGGAATAAAAAGAAAATTACGATAAACATTGAAGAAGAAATTGGATCTTCTTTTGAAAATAATAGATATATTTTTTAAGACTCTATTTCCTTATGTTTGTATTTTCCATTATATCACCCTTCATATTTTTTTACGAAATAATCATATTGTTTCATCATTAATAACTGGCACATACATTCGTTAAACTTATATTTTTATCTATGCAAATATTACTGAATTTTTTTTCTATATTGGTGTATATAAAAGCTGTTCTGGCTTTTCTTTTCTATTACCATAATGATATATATAATAGCATAGCTAAAAACACTTCTGTCGTAAATGGAACGACGCGCGTCCGCTGGTTGCATAAATTATGACGTTTGATACATATAATGTTAAATCAAACAATAACAATGTTTGTATTTCATACCTATGTCTTCAAACCTCCTCTTATGATTCAAAAATATTGTGAGATTAACTGATGGAGGCTTAAAATTTGCTGTATTCTAACCTAAGCTCAGATTGTATTTCCGCTAACTTTCCGCCGATTGACAAATTTTGATATTTCATCCATATATTTTGAATCATCCAGTATCTTTCCAAATCCATAAGGTAACTAGATAATTCTATAAAAAGTGTGTAAAGACAACATCGTGAAATCATTTCTTGCAATAAATCCTATTGCAAGCAACAGAGATTTCATTAATATTAATTCTATGTTCAGTGCGATGTCGAACGTGAAAAGTAAATAATAGTTTTGGTAATTTTATGTTTTGCTACAAATATGAGGATCTTACATTACACATAAGTTTTGACTTCTTACGAAATGACATCATCGTCTAAAATGTTTCTTTATCGTTGGAAACCTCACACAAAAAAATTACCTATGAAATTTATAATAATAAATGCTTATTATTATTAGCTGCCCGAAGTTTTCGAAAACGTTTCCGTGTAGCTTTTACAATGCATTAATCAGTTCTTTCTACCCTTCCCCCGAAAAAAAAAAAGCTAATGCTATGAGTTCTCAGGTCTCCCCAAGCTATGAGTTCTCAAGTAAACTTTTTTATGTTCTACAAACATGTTTAACTAAAAAAGTATAGAATTTAAAGAATTCACACTAACATTAAAATTAACATTTTTGTTACAGATGCATGCACATATTTCTATTATGTAGCTGAAAATGTCTAGTTGAGTTCTGATAGCATCCGAAAAAACAATTTTCCGGTTATAGAGAATTGATTAATGCACTGTAAATTGCACTGTAAATGATACTCGAAAACGTTTCCAAAAATGATGAGCAGCTAATTCTTCTTTATATATCGTAAATAAATTACCTTCTGGGACAAAGGAACGCTTTGCAGAATATTGGGTAACTCGGAAGCGGTTATCGAATATATTCGTTCGTGATTATAATAATTTTTTGTGATTTAAGAAACATCGGATTTTCTCTTTACAATGTAGAGAAATTTGTTAATGTGTTTTCCTCTGGGTACACTGAAAAACGCATTAAATGATTTCATTTATTTCATCTCTCTGTTAGGATTTTTTGTCCTTAGGATTTGAAGTCTATGTGTTTCTACTTGGTTCGAAATGAAAATGTTGTCTTAAATCGGGCCACCAAGTAGCTTGCACTTAACATCTGCAATTCTTAATCACAGTAATCTATCAAGTAAAACACATGAAATTTGATAAATCAATAAAAATAACAAAACGTAATTAAAAAAATAATGAAGTTATAAGTAATATTTTTTCTCTTTTTCTACCTTTTCTTTCCGCAAATAAGGAAAACATGATTTTGATTTGCGTTGCATTTTCATAAAACAATTTGAGTTTTGGACGAATTTTCTTTTTTTATTTTAGTTTATTCACGTTAAAATATGATTCGATAATCGATCGGCCATCGGTTTAAGAACCAATTCCTAATTTATGATATTTTACTATTTGTGAATTGAAACTGTTTTTAAAAGTTAACATGTCAATAGTTATACATCTTCCCTTACACATTTTTTATTTTATAATTTGGTTTGCAGAGATTGCTATTATGTCTGTTTCATTACATAATCAAAAGTATATCTGTTTGACGGTTCCAAGAGTGGTACACGTATTTCGAAAACCTATTTATTATAATGGTGAACTCGAAAGTGCAACTTTTTCTAAGCTTTCTTTTAAATCATTCAGATGATTTTCCTTCACATAACAATGTCATAAATTAAATTTACGCACAAAGTATTCCTCATGCTGTTACTACGTAAATGAAGTTTATGGTTAAAAAAAAAAGAGAGAAAAATATATATAATCTCATTAAGTTCGGAGAGAATATTTTTACTTGCCTATCTAGCTATAAGAGCGGCGAAGCGTCAAATAATATTTTTTCCTGTTGAGAATATGGATGTTTTCATTCAGGAGAGGTTCTCCGTTTCTCCCTTTTTCCCGTCTCTTGTCATCAGCTTGTAAGTTCTTTTAAGCGTACCGTGCTAAAACATCTGTCAATTTGCCATTGAATACATTATGCGAAATTCCGAAGTTTAACAAATGTATTTATCATGCATAAAAGCAAATAAGGTGATTTGTTTTCATGTTTGTAAAAATATCTGTGTCAAAAACAAAATATTTAGTACAAAAAACTATGTTATAAATTACCAATGTCCAGTATACCAATTACCATTGCCTGATAGTCCCCAAGATGTATTTTAAATAAAACTGGAGTGCCGGATATAGGTATGAATATTTAGTATTTGAATGGTCTCTGTTTCTATCACCATACGTTAAATCATGAAATCATTGTATGTTAATTTTTATGGATAAATTTACAAAAAAGTTTGTGTATACTGGGAATTGTTTCACTATTTATCATCTTTTAATTGAATAAAATCATTAAATTATTTCCTTTTACTTTTTATCATAATGTTCTCTGCAATTTATAGATTAAAAATAAGAGTGCATGTGTCAGAAACCTGCTTATAAATGAGACAAAGTACTGTTCTTTAAAATTTGTCATATTTGTCCCTAACAATTAATATAAAAAAACATACTTGCAAAAAAGAAAAGAAACTTCGTGTAGGGTTAAGTATAAAGTTTATTCATTTTTTTTATTTATTTTTAATATTAGCAGAATAGTACATTTTTAAGGGTAATATTATTTAGGTTTCAAAAATGAATATTGATTACTATGTAAACATTTTTAATTATTATTACAAAACTATACTATTTTAGTTAATTTTATATTGCATTTATTAGGAATTGTTTAATTCGCATTTAAAAAAAATAGTCCCTTTTGAGAAGTGTTCATCTTAAGTATTTCATATCCTTGTCTTGCTATTAGTGAAGCTGCGTTCTTCGACACATGTTTATTGCTTTAATGTATCTGCGTAATATTTTAAAATTGTTCTTTATTTTAGAATTATTAGTGTTCTTTATTTTTATGATCTCAATGAAATATGTTGCAACCGCAATCAAAGCTTGTAGTATATGAAGAAAATTATTATTCCTAGCATTATTTCGTAACAATCATCTTCGGGATATATTTCAATTGCATGTGTTACAGAAATTTATATAAAAATTGCTTTAGTAATATAAAGCAAAATTTTATTTTCGTTCGTTACTGATACCAAAGAAAAAAATTCCAAAAAACGACGATGTCGCGTCAGATGCTGTGAATGCAAAGGGTTAAATGTGTGTAAGTTTCTTCTTTTATTTTCTTTACTGTGTTTATATTTTGTGTAACTGCCGTGTAATAAGAATGCATGCAACTTCTATCTTTTGGTAAAATATATGAAAATCGAAATTTTTTTTCCCTCTAGACATGCGTACTGAATATTATCATGTATGTAACGTATATTTTATTACTCGTTAAATCTTGCATCTTCGTAAGAATTAATCTTGTTTCACCTCTCCCACAAATCACAGACTATTCTCTTGAAGAAACATACTCGTGAAAACAATATATGAACAGCAATATTCTTTCTCCTTTCTTCAGCGTAAATGAAGTCTAAGCTCCTGAAATAACAATCATTCTATGTAATGAGAAATTTTTTTCCTGCTACCTTTTCCACAAACTCATCTTGCCTTAAAAGTGTCGGAGCGTCGAGTAATATCTCGTCAGCTGAGAGCCTGGATGTTTTCTTTCACGTGAGATTCTTTACTTTTTCCCTGCTCTTCTATTCGTCTTTTATGGTTATCTTTATCAATTCTTTCTGCTACTATACTTCTTTTCAGGAAATTCCGACAGCAGTTTGCTTAGAAAAACTTACTTTGGATATTTTAAAAGTTTAACAGTTCTTGGTGATTAGAAATGTAAATTTCTCGATTTTTGCTTCATTGTTTTAAAAGAATTGTTTAAGTTTTTGTGGAACTCAAGTCTACATTTTTAGATTCAGAGTTGGAACAATAAATTTTAGGAAATGAAGAAAATTAAAGCTTTATAGTTGACATTAATTTTTATTTTTAATTTTTAATTTTTTTATTTTCATTAAAATATTAAGTCCGTGCTTCATAGTTCTACTAAATTATAATGAAAATGGTATCTTAAATTTTCTTTTGGGAATTTTATATGACTGTAATTGGATAAGTTGAAAGATATAAGTAAGAAGTTTTAACTGTTTTTAACGTAAAAATTGCGAAATGTTATTTCTTATAGTTTTTTTTAATGAAATCCGTATAGAATGAAACACTATAGTGTAAAATTCCGTTGATCTTAATAAATTGAAATTTGATTGTAGATTCCTTTTTTTTTTCCTCATCGGAATCTACTAGTGTGTCTCGGATCATTATATTTTACTTTTAAATTCATAGACCTAATTTCCAATATTACACTGAAACAATAGCGAATCTTTTAAAAAAATCCATTCCACGCTTGATTTTGGATATTTTTTTGTGTTAAAACATTTGTACGTTGAGTTTCCAAATTGTATTATATAATGCGTACCCTTTCACTTTTGAAATAGTGTGCACTTAAATTTCTATAGATTTTATAGTGTATAATTGCAGATTTATTGAGCTCAATGATCATTTGGGTGCGTTTAGTAATAGGGTTTCAGGATATGAATAACTAGTATAACCGTAATGAATTCTTACTCGGAGAAATTGTTTTTTTTTTTTTTTTTTTTCCATTATTCCCTCATATACTGTTGCAAGATATGGACAGATGAACCTAGAACAGATGCTCATTTCGACATTTATAGATGACGATCTCTGGAGATAAGTGATACATGTACATCGGTACTATTTATTCCTTTTCCATGAAAACTAGACCCATAAGAAACGGAAATTTACGTTGATTTAATCGTTAATTAAAATGACAATCAACTCTTTCAAGGATATCGGCCATTTCGTTTGCTTGGGAGGTCTATACTTACATTTACTGAAGTTTGAAAAGTATTACTTTATATTTCGTATCTAGTAAAATATGTGCTTTTTTTAAATGCAACAAAATTTAGTTTGTGGTATACTTCCCTACAGAGCTGTATGTATTATTCTATAGAGAAAATATACGATTAGCTCTTGATTATCCGCACCTATAAGAAATTGTGGATTATTGAATAATTGGTTCATTATATGGGAAAAACTCTGTAATGGTCTTTCGGTAACTAAGGTAATTTTGGAAGTAGTTTCAGAAACAAGTTTTACCGAGTGCAGTAAACTTTGATCTATTTAAATGCCACTATCATTCTTAAAAGAACCAGTGAGGCTTGAAATTGTGGAAATTGACGTACCAGTCATTACTAATAGCTAGCATAAGCTAGTTAATTCATCCATTTTATCCTGAATTTTGAATAAAAAAGTTGCTTCGCCTAAATGATTATTTAATATGTCCAGAACAACATATCGCCCAATCCAAAGTTGCGGGTGTGACATTTACACAACTTAATTTAGTCACCAGCAAAAAAATTTTTGAGCATTGGTTTCAATTTGTTTGAATTTCAATGTAGACCACTTACACATACATTTATCCAAATCTGAAAATTGTCCGATGTATCACTTATTTATTAAAAAAAATAATTTCCGCCTGTTGCGGGTGTGACATAAAAAGGACATGCATTTTCATCTTTCAGTGCAAAAATGCAAAACTCTGTGAATTATGACAACTGAGTGAATTGATATTTTTATATATTAGACAGTAATACTTAAATAATTATTCTATGAAAAAATTAAATTACTTACTCAATTCTTGCTTTTGTGGAAAATATTCAAAATTTTCGTTGCGGGTGTGACGCCCTGTTGCGGGTGTGACTTGTACAGCCAATAAAATAATGACATGCACAAATATTTTGAAGGCAGATTTTTTTTAATTAAAGAATTAATCAATATTACAATTATAATATCTAGAGAGGAAAATATAAAAAAAAATTCATTTCCAATCTTGAATTTATAATTTCTGATGGTGGTAGCTTTTTTTACAAAAATGTTCTTTTTTCCTAGGATGCATCTGACTGACTGGGCCAAATATGCACGTTTTCTTAAATTTTTTTCAAACATTCTAATTCTATATCGTCACCATCCATTTGTCTTATTTGTCCATCAAAGATTTCACTTTTTTAATGTCGAGAATAAAACAACTTCTAAAAAATCTCCAACTGCACATTCATCGTTGGATATTATATCCTTGTCAAAGTATGGATAAATCTAACTGACTGAGCCAAATATACACATTTTCTTGATTTTTATTCCGATACTGTTATTCTATAATATCCCCATTCATTTGTCTTATTTGTCCATCAAAATTTTCACTTTTTTTTTAATGTGGAGAACAAAACAATTTCTACAAAATCTCCAACTGCAATCTTATCATTGGATATTATATTTTTGACAAAATATGGTAACAAACAAATTCTCTTGTGATCACTTTCTGAAGTTATTGCTACATTACTTGTTCCTACGTCAATAAAAACAACATGATGTATCCATTGAATGTTGAGATCCGATTGTGCTTAGTGCCAGCATTCATGAAGCATTTTCACAATATCTTCTGAAATTTCACATTCAGCAAAGTTCTTTTAAATTTTTAGGACTTTTTCTACACATATGGCAAAATCTGAAGCTGAATTTATAGTTGCAGAGCGTTGCTAGTGTTACCATTTTCTTGGCAACTGCACCAACCCCATCGACAACTCCTTTACCATGAGATGAAATGCAAACGGATTGCCATCCTTTACCATGATTTTTAAAAATAGTCTCTTCTTTTCTCCCCTTGCTTTGTCTCTTTCCTTCTCTTGTTGTAGATATGCTTCATATTTAAAAGGGTTTCCTTAATCTTTTTTCAATGATATCGTGATCTTTCTGTACTCTTCATTCTCTGCAAAAAAGAAGAAATTAATGTGTAAACTGAATAAATATAGCACTTCAAGTCCAAAAATATAAGCTTAATAAATTTTTAATAGTTATCCCTTGAAATTTCTAATGTTACATAAAGTTAATTATGTTAAATTTTGGTTAATTTCAAACTGACTATATACATTTTATGCTAACTTAATAAATATCGTAACAGTTTCTATTATTCTTACTTCTACTTTTTATTTAATTTGAATTAAAAGAGAAAAAAAATCTTCCCCTAATATTGATTTACTTATTTTGAAAAACTAAAAATATATATATTAGATAAATGCTATCAAATAACAAAATAAAAAAAATGTATATAAAAAACAAAACAAAATTAACAAATTTAAAGAAAATTGCTAAAATATTGTTTCGTAATTTTCTTTTATTAATTTCTATAAAAATCTTACCTTTTAAATTAATTTCTTAATCATATATCACTAATAAAATTATTTTCTTGCAGTAAAGCAACAATTTTATCAATCCAAACTGAATAAATCATTTGCACACAGTGTCACATGCTCAGATGATGCAAATTTTTATTTATTAACTGGAATTCCCTCTATTAAATCAAAGGGTATAGTTAAAGCTGCCAAGTACATGTTTTCCAGCATATTATTATTTTATAAATTTACATATAATTTGTTCAAATATGCATTTGTAATCAATTTTAAAAGACGTTGCGGGTGTGACTTTAATTAAATGTCACACCCGCAAAAGGGACATGTCACGCCCGCAACACTCAATAATTATAATTAAAATATTAATTAATTTATTTTGTGTCTGTAATTCAAAGTATCTTAATAAACTATTTTTGAATATAAAGTTTCATAACTTTAAATCAAAAATATTTTTCTGCAGAGATATAAATGTAACTTTTTGTTGCGGGTGTGACATAATAATTAAGAGTAATTAAATATGCTTACCTTTTGTAATGAAGATTAGTGAACACTTCTCTGCAGACAAAAACTCTCAATAATAGCTGTCAGATCATATACATCCAAGTTTGGAGATTTTCAGAATGTTTGTTCAGCTGTACGAGACCATGAAATGTAAAGACTTTTGCCGCAGTCTATTTTATAAAGTCATAGTGTCACTTTAATTATTAAAATAAGTATGTTAATGACAAAAATTTAATTCTTTTTTGATAAAATATGAAATAGTACACTCTTAACAGTTAATATGCAAAGTTTCAATCATATTTAAAGAAATTTAAATTTTCATCCTCATGTCCGTTTTTTCGTGGATTGGGCGATATATAATAATAATTTGATTTTTAGGTAATTTTTTAATTAAAACTGGTTTAATAAATCGGTAGTTTAGTTTAGACCTTTTGCAAAATATTTACAAGAATAATAGATTAATTAAAAAAATAATTTTATGGAAATTTCTCAATTCTTATAAGAACAGAATAAGGCTCGTTCCATGAGTATTTGTAGTGTAAGTCACATGCTACGATTTTTGACTACCAGTATTTAAGAACGGAAAAATAGGATTTATTTTACGGGGATATCACATTAACTGAATAAGGCGATGCAAACTTTTTGAAAATAATGGTGGACAAATATTCAGGTATCAGCTATGTGACTCACACTGCAAACACCCTTAAAACTATTTAGTAAATGAATGTATTGGGATAGTATCTGTAACGTATATGTGTTTTCTAGCAAATCTTTTGTATAACATTTATAAGCGGCTAAAGGGTGTACCTAGGTAACACTTAATGATTGAGAAATCAGTCGCATAAAAAATATTTAGCTTCGACTGCTTCAGTGTGCTTTCTAAATATGAATGAACAAATTATTTTGAATTCAAAGTGCAATTTACATTTATTATTAGAAGAATTAAATAAATTTTTCATTGAATTTTCTGTAATGGTACTTAAAAATATCGTCATACCATAAAAGGTTAAATAATACAATTCTTGGATCAGCATTTTTCTTTGTCCATAGTATCACAAATTCTTTCAAAGCCGCTATCATCTCAGGACTATACCATACCTATATCTGCTGAAGTTTGGAAGATATCACTTCGTATCTAGTAAAAAAGTGTATTTTCGTTTTCAGTAATTACAATAAAATTGAATTCTAAGTGTTCTTCCTTAGATACTTTTTCACATAACATACCATGCATTGCAAAAGTGTACGATAACCTCTTTATTATCTCTTGCCTGTACAATATTTTGTTTTATTGAATAATAGGATTCATTATAATAGAATGATCTCTGCAATATTCTGGCAGTAACTAAGTTAATTTCGGGAGAAGATTCAGAAACAATTGGTGCCAAGTGTACACCTTTAGTGACTAATGTTTGATCGTGAATTAGGATGTCGTAGTTAATTTAGTCTATTACTTCTTTTGGCATTTATTTGTTTATATAATATGTTATTTATTTATATAACATGAAAAATGCTAGCTAATTTGTAAATCATAGTAAGAAAAGGTTTCATATTGTGCAAGATTAATCTTTCAAAACTACTCTTGTTGATACTCCTTTTTCAAGTTTACATATTTTTGATTCATTAGCTGTTCTTTATACTACTTGTTACTTTGTGTCTTGAACGTTTTAACAAATCAAAATTGACTATAAATATCAAATCATTTATGATCTCATCCGAAATGATACTTTTAAAAAAACCTACCACAAAAAAAATGAAAATCATAGATGTAAAAAGATAATCTGAGACGGTATATCAGTGGCAAAAATTCAATTGTAATCAACTGTAATCAATAGTAATCATCTCCAAGATGTTAGAATAAAATAGAGCTGTATGTACAATGTTATAGATGATAAAGAAAAGTAGAAGTAATCGCTACGCGGGCAAATACAGCAGTAAAATAATTTATATATATATATATATATATATATATATATATGTTTATAATTGATTTTTTTAGCAATTATAGTTTGTAAACTATTTAATTTTTTATTAAATAAAATGAAACATTTCAACTTAAAAAGGTAATCGTTAACCTGCTAAAATGTTATCATAGAAAAATCATCGAAAAGCACCGCTTCGAGATACTTGAGGTATAAATTTTAGACAGTTATACATAATCAAACATCATTTATCATAGCTACATTTAGTACGACTATATTTTTCGGAATTTTTACTATTGAACCAACTTTACAACATTCTTCCATGTAAGTGTTTGGAAAGTAATATTCCGTTCACTGAGTTCCCGGTTTCGCTGCAATGTACGCAATATTTAAAGTAATAAAGTCTATAGATTTAATGGATTGTCAATACATTTTAGAATGATTAATACTCTCAAGGATTATATTTATATTTGTAATTAAGATTTTTTTATAAAGCTGGGAAAAAATCTTATTTCCTGAGCATTTTAAACAAAATGAAGAGAAAACAACAATACAATTTTTATCTATTTGCAAGACACTCAGAGAGTTAAAGCTTCATGTTTTTTCTCATTTCGAACATTTACATTAAATATTTCTTCTACCTATTTAAAATACTCAATAAAATACTGAAGTGCATTCATCTCAGTGTTTATTTCACAAACTACCGTTTTATTGAAAGTCTAGATTTTACAAAATATCCTTAGCATCAATTTTGGATTTTCTCTATTATTCAATGAATGAAGAAATTCGATAATGGATTTCTCCAACAATTCCAACGTTCCTCTGAATAAGTCTTTCTATTTTACAGTTATAATCGATTTTGGAGAGGACAATAATGCTGCATGATTGGAAGAGCTATTCCATTAATTTCTCAACTTATATTTCTTAGCAGCTCATGTCTGAGAAAAAATATGACATTTCGGTAAGAAGCTGCATTATAATATATTTGGATTGATAGGAGGAACAGAAAGGGGGACACGGATCTAAAAGTATGTAATATATTTCCTCTTAATAAATAATAATATATATTATAAAGGACAAACGCGTCCGTCCATAAAGTTGATGTTATTTTTATGAAGGCAACGGCACACGATTAAATTCAACATTTGATGTAATTTACTAAGCTTGTAAACATCTCGCATTTTCAATTCTTACATTACCCAATACGGAAAAATGTACTTACAAATGAATTTTTTTAACTGTATTATACTCGTTTGAGAAATGGAACTCAATTTACACATTTTAAAAAAAGAATTTTCAAGCATTTTTTTTAAAAATCTACCTGTATCGCATGCAGACAAATAGCAAAATAAATCCATTTTAACTTATGTAATATAAATTGTTCAGCGTTTGTTTCATCTGATATTTCATAACGGAGTTAAAACGTCATGAATAAAATAAAATAATAAAAATAAGGCATAAATTTAACAGACGTTTAATCGAAATACGTTCTTAGACCATTAAAATGGTGCTTGGTAAGTAATGAATTTTTTGTCGAATTCTGTAACTAACTCATACGAAAGTATCGCTTTTAATAAATTCCAAACCTTTATTAAAATACAAAATTTACTCTTTATAAATAAAAAAGGTTTTCGGAGTTGTTAGTGGGCTGTTTAATAATATATATTAAACAAATAGTCCTCTATTATATTGTGTAACCTTGGAGGTTCGACTTGAATCCCTTAATATATACAGGGTAAGCATAAATTGAAGGGTTTGCTGCAAAAAAGAAATAGCTCCATTTTGGTATTTTTTAGCTATCCAAATTCTTGTTAAAAGAAAGCATTAAAAAGTGGTATTTTTGGATATTATTGGTGGCAATAAGTTTATAATAGTCCACGATTGTCATTTCTTATTAATTTGAGGGCAGTTATCTCATAGTGCACTCGAGTGATGCTACGATGTTAGATGATTATTGTGCATAAGTAATTTATAGATTCTTCCTGTTCATGAAAATTTCCTAATTCTTGTCATGAAAACTATGTTTTAAACTACTTTTTATCATGGACGTTACGAAAATTTCAACTGATTTCTCTTTTTATTCTAAAATGTCGTATTAAGATATATATTCTAAAATAATATTGCGCAGCATTTTACTACATTACAAGAAAAGCATATCTCAGTTATAAAAATAAAAAAAAATTAAGTTAGTAAAATTTTTATTAAAAAATATCAAAATCCATGCTCTTTCAAATTTACATGAAAATTGGCGAGAAACAAAAAAAAATAAAGAAATAGAAATTTTGTTTATTCCTCTTTAAAAAAAAAAAAAAAAAAAAAAAAAAAAAACTACAGTTTCTCTTTGCTTGAGTTTAAATATTTTAACTGAGCCAAAAAGAGGAAATGAGTCCTCATATTTTTATTCAAATTAAAGTTGCTTTCAATGTCTGTAATAATTACATAGGAAATGTTCCACATTCCTTATATTTTTATTTGATATCTTTTCATTTTCGCGTTCCAGCAATGTCAAAACAGCGAAATATGAAAAAAAAAATATTAGTACTGTGAAAATGAAAAAAAGAAAAAAATCGTTATTAATGCGATGACTCATCTCTTTGAGGGCAGCTTGCCAACAACTCAACACAACCCACAATAATGGCGTCTACGCTAGCAAACACAAGAAATAAATGTTTTCTGCTGTCACTCGACTAAAAGGTTTCTTCTGTTATCTCTGATCGCATGGTTCCTGCTCAATGTTAGTCTCTTAATGGTTTCTACACTTTTATGGCCAACTTCCGACACACTAAAAATGTAGACTTCATCATAACTAAAACTTTCAAAACGTCATAAAAATCGTTTGCGTAAAAAAAATTAGAATTTATTTAAAAGCTCAAGAATGAATACGTAAATTCAATACAGTTTATCAATTGCTCTTGTAAAAATATTTCAGTCATGGAAAAAGTTCAAGTTTTTAAAATTAATTTTTTTTTAAATTATAAGTATTTTTATTTTCAATGTTGTTTCTTTCAGTTACCCTATTAATATATCAAGCAAATTACAGGAGAACAGTTTAACGAATACAATTCCTCAAGGCATAGTAAATGGGCCACTTCTTGAAAGAATCACTTTAATAACCTTCACGACACCCAATAAAATTAACTATCATACTAAATTTTGTTTAATGTAAAGAAATTCAATTACAAAACATGAGATCTTTGTTTTATTTTGTAATCCTTCTGTTTTTTCAGACCTCTATTTCGAATAGAAATTGAATATATAAAATTTACAGAAATTTGTAATTTTATAAGACATAGTGGTCGTCAAAAAATAAGAAAGTTTGGCAGATGCTACTATACAGAATATTTATGGCGCAACAATTTATTTCGCAATTATGAAAAAGGTAATACTAACATTCAAACGCATAATGATTTCAAATATTATTTCTAGGGAACATAAGGAAAATTTCTCCAAACTTCCATTTCAAAATTTTTATATTGCAAACAATCAATTCATTTTTTTTTAAATTATTAAAAGATATTAGTATTACGTACGAACAAAAGAAGATTCATAGTGAAACTTATTGTTTTTCACATAACTAACCAGAATCACATAAGAACAAAAAGGAACGAAAATGCATGCACACACCATAGATTATGAAACACAATCCAACAAATTCACGAAACTACAGCAAACTTTACTTAAGTTTACTGAGGTAAAAGATGATGTCTAAACGAATAATTTGTAAAATGCATAACTACAACGTATTTGAAAACCCAATTTCTGTTTTTGCCATCGAATTTCAATAAAATATGCATTTTCTAAGCATCCCTGTATATGATCTACGAATATGCATGCAAATACTGCATGCATATCAGTAGTATGCTAAAAGTTAGTTCAGTTAAATAAACACAGATGAAATTTTCCATTTGTTGAGAAATTTTGTGCAGCCATGTATATGAATTATGCAATTTATAAACACCAAGTTCATATTTAAATAGCAGTTAAATTTTAAAACGCATTCCACAACTGAAAATTCAATTTCAACTATTATTGTTAATAGGTTTCAGTAGTTATATTAATGTTCCTTTTCTTCAGTAGACAAATTCTTTTGTGTGTCTCTGTAAATGAACTATATATTCTATGCATAACATATCAATAAAAAGAATCTTGCAGTACTTCTCGGAGATATACATCAAATTAAATATGTTTAAAATATTGCAGTATCAAAAATACACCGCAAACGATTTTTTTCCTATAAACCGCAATGCTACGAAATATTTTGAGTGTCCTTGTAGATTAACCGTAAGTTGTACACACTTAATTTTCAGGACACATCATGCCTTGGTAAATCGCAATAACATACATCTAATTCATGGCAATCGGACTACATTTACGTAAGTTGGAGCATAGACAGTTGTAAAGAGGCATAGACAAACCGAATTCATAAACATTTAATAAACATGAAAAGTGTTAAAAAGGTGCATGAAAATAGCATGTATTTTTTTAAAGACAGTTTTCAACAAATCATTATTTCAAAATTTGCTGTTTTTACATTTTCTACATATGCAATTTTTAAATCAAGCATAGGTAGCCTATTTACTTTAGAAAAATCCAATTCAATTTCAGTTGCTTTATGAAGGTTGTGAATTAAGGTATTTTCTCCAAAGCAGTTTAAGTACGCAACAGCAAGCTGTTTTAAAATAATAATCTGAAGATTGTGCGCTATGCACATAGAAAAGATGCCAGTTTCTCGGGGGAGAGTGCGTAATTTAATTCAGTTTTAATGCCTCAGACAGGAACTTGTAATATACTTACCGAAAAGCCAATTGCTGTAACTTTTCATTTAGTGTCTTCGTTACTTTAATATCAGAATTTCTTTGTATAAGTAAGTGGAAGAATATTTTTGAGAAATAGTGATTGCGATTGGCCATCTGGCACGAGCTACTCCTATTTCGGTTTTGCCTGATCTAAGATAACACATAAATAAACCAACGTTCGTATGTTTCAAGGATTTTTTAGCACCATTTATCTGAATTTTTCTGAAGTAATATTTACTTTATTTAATGAAAGAAAATTCTAGCCTCAGATATAAAGATCGGTACTTTACAAAATTTATGGTACTAAAACACCAATGGTACTAATACCCTATATCCTATGATGCGCACGAACTTTATAAACGTATAAATATCTCTTTTAATGTTTATTGAATTGAGGAAAAACAATAGCTTCCGACTTTATGGGGAGTTTTCGTACCACTAAAATAAAAAATAAAAAATATTGACTAATTGAAATTACAGATTTCGCCGATTAAATAACAGATTTGATTTGGTTGATTTGGGTTTAATGGCGTAAAATCCCTTAAGGGACATGCTGCGGATTAAATAACAGAAAATGTTCTTTTAAATTTTAGTGATAAGAAAAAAAAGTTTAAAAGTTGGCAGCTCTGCGATATAACATTCTGTAGTACAACTTTCCCCGATATATGTTAAAAATAAGGAGTGGTACAGAAACCTCAGTTCCCTGTATCAGTCACTCTTCGTACAAGGTGATACAGTGACTAACGTGCATTTACTTTTCAAAGACAATTTCTTTCATCAAGGATTTTCGTTTTATAATTCTTTGTTACTTTTTTTATTGATTTCATAATTATTGGGTGAAAAATCAACAAAATAACTGTATAATAGTAACTTTGCAAAAGAAGGTATAAATATACCGCAAATAATCATTTTAGGTTGAATATGTGTTTTAGAAGATTCGCACGCAGATTGAAGTAACACTAGGTATGTTTTATTTTCTTAATAGGCAACAAATAACACATTTGAGGTTTTTAATTAAGAGTAGGTAACGTAAAAAAATGTAATTTAAAAAAAGAAAACTTTTTTTAGTTTATCTTTACAAAAGTGTAATATGCATGTTTTAAACAAATAATTTTAGAAGAAAGTAAAACTGACTTAAACGGATTGTTTCTTGATCTCTTGTTTCGGAAGCAGATCTGTGTGTTATTCACATTGGAGTCAGGTTATACAAAGTCGCACCTGAAAATTCTACATTTATCCAACCAAAAACCTCATCTGAAGCCGACACTCTTAAAGTCTATATTTTAATGTAATTATGAAACATAACATGCAATTGTATGTCTTACATCTAAGTTATATTCTATGTTGAAGTAAAAACACACCAATATGCTCTACATGTATATATATATATATATATATGCTCATTTATAATCAAATATATACTTTTTCCCCCTTTTGAACAAGAGTTAGATCCCAAAATCTATCCAAAGACAACAATATAGTTTCAAACCAACGCATAAAAATAAAGTTTATTCCAACCCGATCCGGCCCAAACCGCATATTGGGTTATGTACGGGTAGAATTACTCAGTTTGATAGAGATCCGTAATCACCATTAATTCTAAATTTCTTTGTTTTCAATTTGATTTATTTTGACGCGTATTAGGCTATGATATATTAAAGTTTTTTAAACGTCTGTAAAAATCAATACACGATACGTGTAAACTGTACGTGACAACTATTTTAAAAACGTAAATGTTGTATGTCTAAAAGCAAATTCCGTGATGATTGATAATTTTTAACAAATGTTAAAAAATAGTGAGAAAAAAATACTTGAAAACTGTCAGTGAAACAATCTTATTATTTTTATATTTAATGATACTAAAACGGGATCACCCGCAAACTAAGATATACTCTCAAAGTTGAAAGACGAGAGGTGCTGGGTTCGAACCCAATCGCGCCCGTCAGCCTATTCGTTCGGATTTTCTGTGTGGTTTTCTTCGAACCTTGAAATTCCTTGTCTAAATACGGGTTAAGTTCCATTAGAAAGACCTCCACGGAATGCACACTTCCATTTGGGCCTAAATATCTTTTGCAGATAATCAACAGTAAAAAAACAACACCAACACCTGTAATACCTTTCCAATGATAAAAATCGAAGCATTCGTTAAAAATTTATTCTTGGACATACATAAAAAATAAATTATACAAACGAATTTTGAAATCACCTTCGTTAAAAGTCAGCTATAAATTAAAGCTCCTAAATTTTATGAAGACATTGTTATTTTTATTCAACAGGATCACTACCTTTTCCATGTAATATATACCATATTAAGTTTAAATATAAATCCCTCTATTAATTTTGAATTTTCTGCCCTTTAAAAAATTGGTAGATATAATAATTTTATTTCAGATACAAAAGGAAAAATGAAATGAATAAAATATTGTTAATGTATCACGTTATTGCAGATAGAAAGATAACTTACAGAAGACATTCCCTAAAGTTTCATTAAATTAAATGTCAGAATGTCTAGTACAGGCATAAGATTCAGTTGATTCTTCGAGATTAAGAAATCGTCTTACATACTATCTATCATCTTGCATTCGCTTTTGAAATATCATCCATGATGCGATATTAAATGCAATGTAGTGAATTCCATAAACTTCAAAATTAACGTGTAGATAATTTCATGTTACTTACTCGTCGTGAAATATAACTCATAAAACAGAATAAAACATTAATGCATGTTTGGATAAAGTAAATTAAAATCATACAGAGGCATTTCAACGAAATGTAGCAGTTATTCAGATAGTGTTCAAGAAAATGTACTGATTTTCCGATGTGTATTTCAGAAATAGGAGGAATTTAAGGTTTGCTTTACATTATAACAGACTATTTTAAACTTTTTAAAATTTGATATAGAATACTTTATTCATCTTTTCATAGTTTCTGAAACGAATTTTAATATCACGTATATAATTAGGCAACTGAAATGGGTGATAAAAAATAGTCATCTGAAGTTACAAATAGGCGAGCCTCTGTCTTCTAATATACTTTTTCTCTCCCGAGAAAATTTAATAAAACAAAACTCACGGAGCATCGCTTCGTGTTAAATACCGACGTCAAAATTATTAAGAGGGACCCTTCGGCGATATGATATCCATTGATAACCTATGTGAAATTTAATTAGGTGATTTAATCACTACCAAATAAACTTATCAAAATAAAGTTTTAACCCTTTGAGCTAGCTCTCTGAATTTCTTCAGAATCCCCCAAGTGCCACAATGGCACTAGTATTTAGCAAAGAAAATTTTCGATTTACTGTATGCATAATACAAAAAATAAAAGCATTAATGTATTTTCAAATAAATTTGATCGAATATTCCGGTGCCAGTAAGACATTTGGGAAGAAATTCACTCACCGAGGCTCAAAGAGTTAAAAACTAGAAAGTAGATGTAGATGTTGATGTTGTACATTTTTGAAAAATACATAGCTACCAAATTTTAAGCTTTTTTCCTACCACTATTTTTGAATAGAAAAATTTTTCTTACTTAATTATCTGGAATCTTGGATCAAATAAGTTAATTTATTTGGTAGGAAAAGGTCAAAAAGTTAGCGGCTGATCTTCAGTTTATAGCATAGCCTCTATAAACGAAAATAATTGCAGGTTTTGGCGTACATTATATGGCCACTAATGACCGGACCCTTATATTTTAGACATTTTGTAGAATATTTAGAAATATACTTACAGAATTCTTCTGGAGTTTAAGGATAATAATGATTATGTTTGACCTCATATTTATCAACGTCCATTTGATAAGGAGGTAAATTAGGGAACCGACAAAAAATCAAAGATAAGAATGCTATTTGGGATCATCAGTACATTAAAATGCATAAAATGTTCTATTGCTGCAGAATACAAATATTTCAAATATTTCCCAAATGCATTAAAATACACTGCTCAAAACAATTAAAAGATATTTGAAGTTTTATATAAAATAAAGATATAAACGAAATTTTTTTGCCGAAAATAGAAGAAGAGAATCACAAATGCAAATTTTTCTGGTTTTCAAACTGTGGAGTATGCAAATTTTGAGTTCGACGTCAAAAACGTCGCTTCAGCGGCAGCGAATGAAATTTGACTTTCAACTGGAAAAAAGAGAATGAAGACAAGGATGATCGGCATTCAGTGATTGCTTTGTTTCGATGAGTACGATGTCTCAGCGAAGTCATTTGACAGATTCAGAAGTTTGGAGAATTGTTGGTAGGTTAGAAGGGGGCCAAACTCAAGCCGAAGTAGCGCAAGCCATTGGAGTGTGACAAAGTGTCATTTCCAGGATCTGGAACCGTTTTTCGGAGAGTGGATGTGCAGGCCGAAGACCAGGGCGAGGTCGTAGACGGGCAACAACGCCCAATGAAGATCGGTATTTAGCGTTAACAGCTCGAAGGCACCGAAACATGAACGCTACTCTTCCCCATCAACACCTTCGCTCGGCTACAGGCACCACGATTTCAACTCAGACTGTCCGAAACCGGCTCCATGCTGTAGGTCTGTATGCTCGCCGACCGATGGTATGTGTTAGATTAACATCAAGGCATCGTCGCGACCGCAGGTAGTGGGCAACCGAGAATGTCAACTGGAGAAGAAATGAATGGAGAAATATTCTGTTTTCTGACGAGTCCCGTTTTTCTGTGCATCCGGATAATAGGCGTATTTTCATCTGGAGGGACCGTGGCAGTAGGAATAATCCTGCGTTCGTGCACGAAAGTGTCAGATTTGGCGGTGGAGGAGTGTTGGTGTTTGGTGGCATCTCTATTGACGGGCGCACTGACCTCTACATCTTACGAGATGGAGCTCTGACTGGTCGCCGATATAGAGATGAGATCCTCAGACATATTGTAGTCCCTTACGCTGCAGCAATCGGAGAGAACTTCATTTTAATGGACGATAACTGCCGGCCACATCGTGCAAACCTGGTGGAGGATTTCCTTTTCGAGGAATGAATCGTTCGAATTTAATGGCCAGCGTGTTCTCCAGACATGAATCCAATCGAGCACGTTTGGGACGCTCTAGGAAGACGAGTTTCTGGCCGCCATCAACCCCCGCAAACTCTCCAAGAACTGGAAAGAGCTCTTCTGGAAGAGTGGGGCAGAATACCGCAACTCGTCATTAATAGCCTCATTGAGTCCATGCCTCAAAGGTGTTCAATGTTGCTGGCTGCCCGTGGAAACCAACCCCCTACTGAAAATGATTTTCTTTGAAGAAAACACCTTTTCTTATATTTTTTTCTCATATGCACAAATTGTGTTTTTTTCCTTTTGTACACAAATGCGCAATAAAATGCCTTTTTTTCTGCCAAACATGTGTAATTTATTCTCATATAACCTACTATGTCTGTCGACCATGTATCAATCAGCTAAAATGTTTCCCAGATACAAAATCCACCTAAAACTGCAATATCCTTTAATTGTTTTGAGCAGTGTATTTCACAGCATGTCCAGTGATTTCTTAAGAACAGCACCTGCATTCAGAGAAATATAGCGATTTATTTGAAAAATTAAAAAAAATTCTTGCACGTTTTTAACTTATGTCATGCAGGATTTTAAAAACACCAATTTCAGAAAAATTGTCAAAATTTAGTAGAAACAATATAATGCAACTGGAATATAAATAAATTACTTATTTTATGGAATATGAGTAGTTGTATAATTTTTTATCTGCGTATGTTCGAACGATAATAACGATTTTTTACACAATTTAATAGTCAACTCTATGGAGCAACTTACAAAAAAAATCCAGTCAAATATCGTGAAAATTCAGAAAAATATCGTCGATAGAGTGTACTGTTTCTTAGTTGCTCTTTAAAAGCATGGTAGTGGTATAAAATGTGGTAAGGTATTTTCCATAAAAAGCCATTTTTTATTATCTGAGTTTTAGGAAAAAGTGATGAATATCAGTGAGAACATTTGAACAAATGCTTCGATTTTGATATTTCTTTTTATCATGGAACAGGTTCGTTCTGGCGGTTTTCCAAGAAGAACTAAAACATCAATAAAAAATGAAAATGAAAAATAAATGAAATTAAAATTGACTATTAAATTAAATTTGTGGAGCTGCTTTTAGAGATAATTGAAAATCAGGTAATATCGCCGATATCTGACTGAACGATATTCGACTGAATTTTTTTTACATGTTGCTCCATAGAGCTGATGATTTAATTATGTAAAAAGTTTGTTGTTATCGTCCGTGCATGTCTAGATAAAATTATTTCACACAACTACTCATATTTCATAAAATATTTAATGTATTTATATAGTAATTGCAGTTTGCTTTTACATCCTTTTGCCAATTTCTCTGAGAGTGTCGTTATATTTTGTTGAATCTTGCATGATATAAGCTGAAAACATGCAAGGATTTTTTTAACTTTACAAAACAAATGTTATATCTCCATCAATATAGTGATATTCTTACACTAATCACTAGACATACTGAACAGTATCTATATATTTGTATACTACAGCGTAAGCTCATTTTTCGCATATTAATGTCAGGTTGATCCCAAATATCATTATTTTTCCTTGATATTTTGTCGGCCTGCTAATTGTCCTCCTTATAAAATGAACATTGACAAGTCGGAGGTCAAACATAATCTTTATAATAGTGAAATTCCAGAAGAATTCGAACTGTATATCTTTAATTATTGAACAAAACGTCTAAAATTGAAAGGGTCTGGTCATTAATGACCATATAGTAACAGTACATGACTTGTCCATCGTAATTGTAAATATAAATGCAAAATTAATACAAAAAATATTTTTCAGTTGTAGAACACAATTAGATTTGTTTTCCCTCAAATTTTAAAAGTTATTATGAAATAGAATTGCAATACTATGAGTAGCTAATTACCCAGATATTTCTTAATAAATGTTCTTTTTTAACATAAAAGTGTAGAATTCTATTTATCACTACTCTAATAAATAATAACAATAAAAAAATTATTATTCTCGCTACTACAATTATATAAGTACTATGTTTATAAATTATATTTTATATCAGTGTTATTAATTTTTTATCAATATTCCAAGTTGCTTGTTTTAATTTTACAGACTTCATCATTCAAATTTTCTTCATACACTTTCTCCAAAAAACTCATATCCTTTGTAATTTATCTTAAAGTATTATTTGTGCTGGAATTTGTTTTTGTAACGTAACTTTAATTTTTGGAAAATAACATCACTAGAGATTCTTCTTTGTTCTAATTCCTTAAAAATCTGCCTTCAAGATAAAAGTCCCTTTAATTAAATTCTCGTTTTATCAACACTGGATATTGAAAATGGAAGAATCTGAGCAATTTATTGCAGCCTTTAAATAGCGATTTTTTATTTATTTATTTTTTTACCATTATTTTTTTAGAGGGAGAGAAGATGAAACAAATTTATTTCTCAAAAAAGCTAGTCAAAAAATTCTAATCTTAAATTACTCAGAAGTTTAGCTGAATACGTTGTGATTTTAATTATTATTATTGTTTTAAAATAACACCTTTTGCTCTTTTATTTTAAGAGAAAAAAGACAGTACATGTAAATAGAATATTTTTGTAATTTCAGCTTTTATCTGGAGAAAAAAACATATTTCACACTGATTAAACTACTGATTTTCATTTGATTAAATTTTAATGTAGTGAGACATTTTTTTAATCTTTCTTAAAACTTATAAATGCCAAAATAATGATTTTTGTTGATTAATCTCAAGATATGTATAGTTTTAGCAGTGTTATTACATTTTTAAATTTTATTTTTCTATTTTTGTTCATCTTTTTAGTACTGTATACTTTAATATGTTATTATAATTTCTTCGTTTTATTATTTCACACCATGTTCACAAAATCTTGCCTTTATTGAATATTATTAGAGTATTCTTTCTTAAGATAAATAGCTATTATAAAAAATTACAAATTATCATCTCCATCAAATATGTAATATAGATTAAGTTATAAGACAAAATTCATACATTATGACTTTTAAATTTGAAATAACGAATTATTAAATGAAGTAATTATAAATGAAGATTTATTACAAAATTCATACATTTATAAATAAAGTTTTAAATAATATTCAATTATTATAAATATATATATTGCATTATTATGAGACGACAAAATTCCCTGCAATTGATATTATTAAGTTTTATTTAAATAATCAAAAATATAGCGATAATATTCCATAGCTGCTTACTGCATGGTCTTCGAACGGCAAGTGGGTTGAAGTATATCTTTGAATTCTCATCTCCTTAGGGTTACCAGTTAAAAAGGCCATGTAGTGTAATTAAATTAACGACAAAATAGCCTAACTGACTACCCTCCAAACTCGTCATTATTAGTTATTGTCTCCGTATCCAAACTCAAAAGGTATTCATTAAAAAACTAATTAATAGGTCTAACCATTATAAATTTTATCACATTTATACATTCTCTATAATTCGAGAAAATTGTTTGTTAAAGACAAGCATAAAAGATATCGTGACAATTTTCTCCCCTATTATTTCGAAAAACTGTACCAAATTACAACACGGAGTTTAAGCGCATCTGTGACTTAATAGATTGACAGGAGCTGTTTTTTTTTTTTTTTTTTTTTTCAAATATACTTGGGAGTGTTTTACGGTTTTTAAAATAGAAAAATTAGTTGAACGAAGAGTTTGAATGAACTGAAATTTTGTGGTTAAAAAAAACAATATCGTATGCCAAGTCACTGAAAATGTTACAAAAGACCTAATGTGAGAAGTGCGTGTAAAAAACATCGGTATGTGATTTGTATAGATCATTCATAGAGGGTGAGAATAGTAATAGATTTGCGTCTTTGTAGTCGACCTTTAACGTCAATTCAAACATAGATAAAATATCAAGAAACTAGTGCTTAAAAATCTTGGTATGAGACTTACAAGGAGAGGACCAACGTTGATAATCACAGATTTTGATTATTTTTTTATATGTTGTAGGGTATAACCCCCTTAGTCTCAGGTTCAACGGATTTTATACAACGCTTTGTAATTCTTAGTAAAGTATTTACTATGTAACGAATTTTTCGTAAAGTAGTAGCGTGATTGGTACGACGTCTGCTTTTTATTTCGATAACTCGCGTTCTGTGCCGAACATGCCGCATGCGATATTTTTTGTTTTATAAATATAGTTGTATTTAAAATTTAATAACATCATTATGAATTTCAAATTGTGCATCAATTACCATTTTTAAAAACCTTTTACAGCAAATTATTTACAAATTAAAAAAAAAAATGTGTGATTTTTTTTGGTAATTACATTTTTGTATAAAACAATATAAAACTGTTAATTCTGTTAAAATCATCTTTAAAATGCATTTTATGTATTCTTTATCAGTGCAATGATATTGATTAATTGTGCCAATTCGTGATATTAAAGAAACATTTAAGTATTGCCTTAGGCAAAAAGGTAAATAATACTGCACTGTTTTTAAGTAAGAAGCATGTATTACTGGGGTAATATTAAATGATTATCAGAAACAAAGTCGCAAGATTGTATATTATTTCTTCAAAGATAGATTGCAATTTATTACTAAATTCCAATATATTACAGAGACACGGTAATTCTGTCTGGACATATTTTCTTAAATTAACTTATGTAATTCAACCATCAAAATTCAATGAATCATCATATTTTTTGTATTATTCCTTCGGCCTGCAAGAAGACTACTTTAAGTAAATAATTAATAAAAAAATTTTGTTTTAATTATTAATAAAAAAAATATGTGTGGCACTCGGGGACTGCCGCGGTAAAGCTATTGCATAGCATTTTTTATCAACTTATGCAAAAATACCGCGTCAATGTCTGCTAAAGTCTATCGAAGGATACCGCGCCGAAGTCTGCCAAACTCAAACGTCGTTATCCGGAGTGTTAGGATTTTTTCTCGTTACGGAATTCCTAGATTCGGCCGCCGCGCTCAAAGCCCGCGATAATAGCTATGCAATAGCTTAATAAATTACCAAACAAAATTTGGTCGCGCTACGAAAATTAGATCGCGAGTTATAAGCATTTTAAAATTTTCGACCCCCACGGTGGGGGGTCTCCTGTCGCCAAAAATTAACATTGTCTCATAAAAAATTACCAAACAAAATTTGGCCGCACTACAAAAATTAGATCGCGAGTTATAAGCATTTTAAATTTTTCGACCCTCACCGTGGGGGGTCTCCTGTCACCAAAAATTAACACTGACTCATAATAAATTACCAAACAAAATTTGGCCGCGCTACGAAAATTAGATCGCGAGTTATAAGCATTTTTAATTTTTCGACCCTCACCGTGGAGGTCTAATGTCCACAAAAATTAACACTGCCTCATAATAAATTACCAAACAAAATTCGGCCGCGCTACGAAAATCAGATCGGGAGTTATAAGCATTTTAAATTTTTCGACCCTCACCGTGGGGGGGTCTCCTGTCACCAAAAATTAACAGTCTCATATTAAATTACTAAACAAAATTTGGCCGCGCTACGAAAATTAGATCGTGAGTTATAAGCATTTTAAATTTTTCGACCCTCACCGTGGAGGTCTAATGTCCACAAAAATTAACACTGCCTCATAATAAATTACCAAACAAAATTCGGCCGCGCTACGAAAATTAGATCGGGAGTTATAAGCATTTTAAATTTTTCGACCCTAACCGTGGGGGGTCTCCTGTCACCAAAAATTAACACTGACTCATAAAAAATTACCAAACAAAATTTTGCCAAGCTACTAAAGTTAGATCGCGAGTTATAAGCATTTTTAATTTTTCTACCCTCACCGTGGGGTGTTTCCTGTCACCAAAAATTAACACTGTTTCATAATAAATTACCAAACAAAATTTGGCCGCGCTACGAAAATTAGATCTCGAGTTATAAGCATTTTAAATTTTTCGACCCTCACCGTGGGGGTTCTCCTGTCACCAAAAATTAACACTGACTCATAAAAAATTACGAAACAAAATTTGGCCGCGCTACGAAAATTAGATCGCGAGTTATAAGAATTTTAAGTTTTTCTATACTCACCGTGGGGGGTCTCCTGTCACCAAAAATTAACACTGTCTCATAATAAATTACATAACAAAATTTGGCCGCGCTACGAAAATTAGATCGCGAGTTATAAGCATTTTAAATTTTTCGACCCTCACCGTGGGGGGCTCCTGTCACCAAAAATTAACAGTCTCATATTAAATTACCAAACAAAATTTGGCCGCGCTAAAAAAATTAGACCTTGAGTTATAAGCATTTAAAATTTTTCGACCCTCACCTTGGAGGGTCTCCTGTCACCAAAAATCAACACTGTCCCATAATAAATTGCCAAACAAAATTTGGCCGCGCTACGAAAATTTGATCGCGACTTATAAGCATTTTAAATTTTTCGACCCTCACCGTGGGGGGGGGGGGGGGTCTCTTGTCACTAAAAATTAACAGTGTCTTATAATAAATTATCAAACAATATTTTCCCAAGCTACCAAAATTAGATCGCGAGTTATAAGCATTTCTAATTTTTCGACCCTCACCGTGGGGTGTCTTCTGTCACCAACAATTAACAATGTCTCATAATAAATTACCAAACAAAATTTGGCCGCGCTACGAAAATTAGATCGCGAGTTATGAGCATTTTAAATTTTTCTTTCCTCATCGTGTGTGGTCTCCTGTCACCAAAAATTAACACTGTCTCATAATAAATTACCAAACAAGTTTGGGCCGCGCTACGAAAATTAGATCGCGAGTTGTAAGCATTTTAAATTTTTCGACCCTCGCCGTGGGGGGGGGGGGTCTCCTGTCACCAAAATAAATAAGACCACCAATATAAACATTGTCTCATAATAAATTCCCAAACAAAATTTGGCCGCGCTATAAAAATTAGATCATAAGAAACATAAGTTTGAGACTTGATATCCTAATATCTGATAAACACCACGTCAATGTCTGCCAAAGTCTACCGAAGGATACCGTCCCGAAGTTTTCCGAACGGAAACGACGGTAGCCGAGTGTTAGGTTTTTCGTTACGGATGTGTTAGGATTTTTCGCGTTACGGAATTTTTGGATTCGGTCACCGCGCTCAAAGCCCGCGATAAAAGCTATGCAATAGCTTAATAAAAAAAAGAATTATCAGAAGCACATATACAAATGAATTAAACTCTAGTTTGTCATACGATCTTATTTCATTTGTTATGTAAATTACATATTTTCTTCATCTGTTAGATATTGCTATATAAATAAAAGTGGTGAAATAACAGCAGTATTTATAAATAGAAAAAAAATTTAGCATTCAAAATTTTTCGACCCTCACCTTGGAGGGTCTCCTGTCACCAAAAATCAACACTGTCCCATAATAAATTGCCAAACAAAATTTGGCCGCGCTACGAAAATTTGATCGCGACTTATAAGCATTTTAAATTTTTCGACCCTCACCGTGGGGGGGGGGTCTCTTGTCACTAAAAATTAACACTGTCTTATAATAAATTATCAAACAATATTTTGCCAAGCTACCAAAATTAGATCGCGAGTTATAAGCATTTCTAATTTTTCGACCCTCACCGTGGGGTGTCTTCTGTCACCAACAATTAACAATGTCTCATAATAAATTACCAAACAAAATTTGGCCGCGCTACGAAAATTAGATCGCGAGTTATGAGCATTTTAAATTTTTCTTTCCTCATCGTGTGTGGTCTCCTGTCACCAAAAATTAACACTGTCTCATAATAAATTACCAAACAAGTTTGGCCGCGCTACGAAAATTAGATCGCGAGTTGTAAGCATTTTAAATTTTTCGACCCTCGCCGTGGGGGGGGGGGGGGTCTCCTGTCACCAAAATAAATAAGACCACCAAAATAAACATTGTCTCATAATAAATTCCCAAACAAAATTTGGCCGCGCTATAAAAATTAGATCATAAGAAACATAAGTTTGAGACTTGATATCCTAATATCTGATAAACACCACGTCAATGTCTGCCAAAGTCTACCGAAGGATACCGTCCCGAAGTTTTCCGAACGGAAACGACGTTAGCCGAGTGTTAGGTTTTTTCGTTACGGATGTGTTAGGATTTTTCGCGTTACGGAATTTTTGGATTCGGTCACCGCGCTCAAAGCCCGCGATAAAAGCTATGCAATAGCTTAATAAAAAAAAGAATTATCAGAAGCACATATACAAATGAATAAAACTCTAGTTTGTCATACGATCTTATTTCATTTGTTATGTAAATTACATATTTTCTTCATCTGTTAGATATTGCTATAAAAATAAAAGTGGTGAAATAACAGCAGTATTTATAAATAGAAAAAAAATCCAATATAAGAATATTTCACATTTTTGTTCCTTTTTGCTAAAGTAATTCACAGAATAAAAGTTTATTGTCTGGTGCTACAGAGAAAATATTTCAACTTTATATGAAATACTTTACGTTATAGCAAATAGCAGATTGCTGAAAAATGTTGAAACATTCTTGACATACTAACTTTTTCTTTGTTCTTTACGCTTTTTGTATATTTTTCTATTGGGCCGCAGTGAAGAGCATATTTCAATACAATTAATAAGATGATATTTATGTTAACATCCTTATTTACTTTTTACCAAGTTTGGAAGTTTAAATTAAATAGTCATTCGAAAAAAAAGTTCCTTATCTATGTTTTTACCTTCTTCTATCTTCAATAGAAGAAAGTATTGTAATCGGAATTATTTTTCTGGACTTTTGATTTTCGACGTATTTACACATTTTAGGGGTCAGAGATTCCAAAAAACATGTTTTTAAAAAATGTCTTTTTGTACGTGTGTCTGTGTCTCTGTCCGTATGTCGCCATTCTACCATCAAAAAGTGTATGAAGATATGCATACAACTGAACCAAACTTTTTATGAAGGTCTTTGGCTGTGACAAGCAGGTTTTTTCTTCAATTTAGAAATATTTCGCCCTATGGGGCGATTTTTGTGCCATTTTCAATATTGTATCACCTAAAAGTGTATGAAGTTATGCATAGAATTGAACCAATTTTTCTGTGCAAGTGTTTGGCTATGGCCAGTTGGAACTCCTTGAATTTGAAAAAAATCCGCCGGAAGGGGGCGCTGCAAAAGCGATTTTTTTTTCCATTTTCAATATTGTACCACCTAAAATTGTATGAAGTTATGTATAGAATTGAACCTAATCTTTTGTGTAAGTGTTTAGCTATGATTGGTAGACCCTGCCTGAATTTGAAAAATATCCGGCGGAAGGGGGCGCAATAATCGCGATGTCTGTGCCTTTTTCCTTATTTTACCATCAAAAAGTGTATGAAATTATGCATAGAAATGAACTAAATTTTTGTGTGTGATTATTTTGGGCTAGTAGCCTTCCTAAATTTGAAAAAAATCTGTCAATAGTTCTAAAGAATATTGTCCATCGGCTCGTGCAGAGACGAAAACTCGTGTTTTGCTAAGCGGGCTATTTTTAAATAGCTGAGGATAACAGATTAAGGGAAAACAATTGATTTTAACCTGCCTAATCTGAATGGGTCTAATCGACCCATAGCTATAATTTGTTTTAAACGATCCGAACCAGAACTTTTTTCATAAAGAAACTTAAATAATAGATTCAGAGAAATAAGTCAGTTAAATATATTGAAATATTTTAAATAACAATTCTGGTATAAAATGTTTTTATCAAGATTGGGTAAAATTTGAACAGAGAAGTAAGGTTAATAAATATCATGATCCACTAAAGTTTGACATGTGTAATTAATTTTTGAAATATTAAAATGTACGGATGATATGGAAGAAAGTTTTGGGACTGGCACATCCAACTAGTTTAAGCATGCGATGATCCCATTTCACTTTAGAAACCATTGTTGACAGCGTTATAAATGCACGGGGAACAAATTTTCTGATCTTAAAGGTAATTCTTTCCGACAATCTTAGGGAGACATTTTTATAAGATACGCAATATGAATTTATCATGAAAATTATTGATAAAAGATACTGGTAAGAAGAATAAAATTTGTCCTATAAGCCCCAACCCTTGTAAATGCATTAATTAATATTCTGTGAAATTTTATTATTATAAATTTCATGGACACTAACCATTTTGAACAGTGATCCAAACACTCAAAAATCTCTTTTTCACCAAAAAATTATGTTCAAATGATTAATTCTTTATTTTCTTTATTTGAATAAAACTACGTAGTGAGAAACCTCCAGTTATTTACACTTAAACAGCAAGTGGCAATTCCACAAAAATTTAACCAGGGTTGCATGTGATCAGGGAAAAAAGCGTTCAAAAGGGGTTGCTGCCAGTATTTTCTTATAGAAAATACTTCAAACCATATAAAGGGATTAAAGAAGGTGATTTTCGCTTTAACGAAATACTGGTATTTAACAACTTTTTGACAATGTTTTTCCCTGACCACTCACCTCCCTGATAACTCACAGACGCATTTTCTTTTAGAATTCTGCAGAGTAATGTTATTTAATGCTAACTTACAAGGAAGGTCTCCTAACTAGGCATACTCAGAATATGTTGAAAAAAAATGCTAGTTTAATACTTACGTATGTAATAAAGGATCAGCTAAATTTAGCGGCGGGATGCCAATAGAAAGTCTATCAAAAATAGAATATTTTCGAATATTTGGCGCGAAAATCTGAAAGCGACACGCGATTTGGCGAGTAGGATTTTTCCTTACCAAAACCAAACGATTTTAATGTATCTGAAAATTGCTTGTTAATTCTCGCTCAGAATCCTTCATTGTTCCCACCAGTTATTTTTAATTAAATTTTACCTTATTTAATGAGAGAATTTTCATAATTCAATTACAAAAAAATTTCTGTTTTGACAAATCGGTGATCAAAGATTAAACATTAACCAAACGACTCTCAGCACGAAGCGGTTAAAGAGTTTTCAACAGAAAAGCGTATTTTTTGAAATTCGGTTCCATTGCCAACCGGTGCTAAATCGCCAAATAAACGAAAATTTAATTATTTTTTTACGGACACTTTATCGAGGTTCCGTCAAAATTTCTTTTATAAACAAACATATCCACATGAGAAGAATATTCTGTGATTTTTTTCTTAGTATACCCGAATGGAGACCCTCTTTGTAAGATATTTATTTTTATTTTTGAGTTAATGTTTTCATTCATAGTAGGCCAGGAAGACAGTAAATGAGGATTTAAATTATTAGAACACACGATGTGACATATTAAATGTATATAGAATTTATTTAATTTATTTTATAAATAAAATCGTGTAGATTTCACAACACTGCCGAAAAAGGTGTATTGAATTGGATCAACACAATTATATTTTGAAGTTTTATTCTCATTTACCTCTTTAAGAAAATGTCTAATTTAGGGGTGGGGGGGAATGAAAAATGATCGAGATTTATTCTGATTCGTATAAAATAAATTAAGTAATTTACGTATTACAAAACTCGCATAAAAGTCCCACTTATAAAACAGTTATAAATTAGTCCCACAATAAAAAAGGGCTTAATGATACATTCATCATATAAATGATACACCATTTTTTTTAAAAATCAAGTTTTCGCTTTGAACATATGTTTTTGGTCGTCGCAAATATTTATTTCCTAAATTTATATAAACCTAAACTGAATTCAGGAATAAAACAATGAAAGTAAAAAAAATACTAAACCAAAAAATAATTTTCCAGGAATGAATAGTCGCGATGTTTTTAACTCGAAATATTAAAACATTATTTTTAATTGTTTATACTAATCAAAACAATTTTAATACAATTTAATTATTTAACGAAGTCATTATCACCAAAAACTTTCTTGTTATTTAGTCTTAAATCGATAAATATTCTGGAAATAGAAACAAAATATTCTGGAAATAGAGACAGAACTACAAAAGTGTCTTTAGGTCGCCCTTCAATTGAGCTTGCTGCTTGAAATACGATGTGTAAGGATCGATTGCACTTCTTGCCTTATCTATTTCCCTTTTCGAGAGCCTTTCGAGGGAAAAAGAGTGATAAGGTTTAGAAATACCATCTTAAAAAAGAAAAAAAAACTAATGTTTTCCTTCTTTATTAATTAGTGTAAAAGAAACGTTCAATTATGGTAGATTTAAAGATACATAATGTCAGAAAATAGTTTCAATAAAACTTATTCCACAACAAATTCATTTTAAGTATACATATACATCTTCATAAAATAATGAGAAGCAATGCGAAATAAGACGTATTTAATGATATTTTAACTCTTACATAGATTATATTTTTCGATTTTTCAAAAAAAATTACGTTGTTAAAATAACGGTATATTTAATAGGAAAAATACTTAAAAAAAATAAAATACCAACTGTTGTCCACAATATATGAAAATTGTAAAATGTACCCAATCGTTAGACTATGTTGTCTAATTCTTATATCTTCATTTTTTAAGAAATAATTTTTAGTCATGAGTTTTTGCAAATTGATGAAATAGTGAGATGTTAAATGGCGAAAAAATAAATGAAGTGTAAGAAATAACTTTAGAAGACATAAGAATGAATGCTTTAAAACATGTAAAAATATGAATTTATAAAAAGGTATTAAAACATTTTTTTTTCGGAATGTATTTTAAAATGTTTCATGTAGAAGAGCTTGAATGATAGAATATAGTCATTTGCTTTTTTTTTTAACATTAAAATATTGATATCAAGAACGCATTTTTTAACCTTGATATGGGGATATCAATAAAAAAATTCTATTATTTCTGGAGGTCCGTTATATTCTTATCAGTGATGGAATCACTTTTATGTAACCTTCATGAGCCAAAGCAGCCAAAAGAACATATAACTTCATTTATGACAAGTATTTTACAGGATTAAAAAATGAACAATTGTCAGGAGGGTGAATGCTCGTCAAAATCCTTCAGCTAACATGTGTGGTCTTTGTTATTCTATTCATCGAGTAGTTGTCTTGTCGAGACTTTTGTGCACAAGTATTTTGAAAAATAAAACCTGTCATTCACAAAACAGTCCTTTATTCCGAAATTTATATGAAAGCCCTCAACAGTGACCTTAAGGGAAAAAACATTTATGTATGGTTTTGAACTGTGAAAACTCACGAAACTAAATATTTTCAAATATTGTTTTGTAATATATTGTTTTGTCAAATATTGTTATGTTTGTTCTTTTGTCACTACATAATATCAGCAGCTTTTTTTTATTATTTAATGATAGTATGTTTTTATTTTATATATTTTTTGTATTAATATATTTCAGTGAAGTAAAAATGCAAAAAATATAAAGTTGCATTTCGTTATTTCTCGATTATCTATAATGAGAAATCATCTTAAAACAATTAAATGTGTATATAAATATATATATATATATATATATATATATATATATATATATATATATATATATATATATATATATATATATATATATATACACATAATAGACAAGATACAGTTGATATTTCTATATGTCATTTAAATGACACCCCTTTTCAAAAAATGAAATTGCTACTAAATACATCACACGCATTGTAGTTCTAAATAACGCGCAGTCATACCGAAATATTTTTTATTTGTGTGACCAAAATTTGTTATATGGAATGAGAAATAATTTTTTAAAAACACAGCTGAGAATCTAGATCATCAGTAAATTACTGAATGCCTTAGCATTTTCGAGCTTCCTTTTTCTCCGAGAATTTTTCAATTAGGGCCAATTATATGCAATTAAGTTTGCCCTTTTTTAATGTCTGAATTCTACGTTTTAATTTAGAATAATTTTGTAATTAGGATCTAAGACAAGCAAGCGTTGTTTGATGATAATATTTCGCTTATGTAACATCATTCATTTTTCTCGCAAGTGACGTTATTTTTATTTTGAATTCTTGGCCTTAATATGAAGAGTTTTAGTAAATTGAAAGCACGAAATTATTCACTCAAACTTTAATTATTTACTCAAAGAATACATCTGTAATTTTATTTTTTATTTTCAAAATGTGTAAAAACATTTTAATAATGAAATATGTAAGGTTGACTTTTGTGCTGTTTATACATTGTGATTACGTCTAAAAGTTTTCAAATTTACGTTTTTCGATATTTTATTATATTTGCTTTTTCTATTTTCTTCTAAAATTTTTTTCTTTCTTCTTCTTCTTTTTTCTGCTTTTTATTTTCTTCTATATACATTTTGCCTCGTGGTATAATGAAAGTTTACAAAAATACAAAAATATTAAAATACTAAGCTTGGGAGATAATTTTTCTGTGTGATGTTTAAATCAACATAAGTGAATAGTGATAATTGTTTTGGATGTCAGTGAAATTATTTCACAGTCTAGTAAACTTTTGTCCAAAAAAGTACTTAGAGTTTTTGTTCAAAATGTGTGTTTCTCAACGGCAATCTCTGCACCTGATATCAGTACATAGTGGGGGTATTGTACATACATTGATATATAATCTAGTCCACTTTTGACAAAATTTAGAAGTCCCGATGAACTGCAATAACTGATTTACAAAGTTTTTTTTTTTTTTCAAATAATTGATATCAATGGAATGGGTGGTTTTGGAGTTTTGTGATGCGTTTTATTAAATTTAGTTTAATCAACAGATTTTTATCTTTTGATATTATTTTCTAAATCAGCTTAATTTTTCTACTTATGACTGTTTCGTGGAGAGAAACTTTAACTGTATGCATTAATATTAAAAGGAGTTTTAGTTGATTTCTAGTATAAAAAACACGTGTAAATGTAATTTAGATGTGTTGCTGTTTTTCAGCAGACTGATTTAGATTCCAGAGCTAGTTTGGTAAGATGAACTTAGTTTATGTCTTTCAGTAAAGGTTTTGTTGGAGATTATGGATCTCCCAGTGATTTATGATGTATATTAGATATGAAGTAAGTAGACATGTTAAATTGTTTGTGAAGTTGATATATTTAAAAAATGTTTATCTCGTTGTAGCGTACTTAGAAATTTTGCGATTTTAATAGACTTTTATTTATTTATTATTTTTTTTAACCTCTTTGCAGAATTAAGTTTTACATATAATATTTTTTCAGAATTTATTTCTTCTTTAACATCATGGACTTGCTATTTAGGAAAAAGATTTATACCCCTCTTTGTCAATTTTTGCCATATAAAATTACCATTCAAATGATATGATAATTCTTTTGAACAAACTTACATTTTTTTAAATACATCTTAAATCTCTGGTATAAAAAAAGGAAAAATCATAATTTTTTTGGAGCTATACCAACAGAAATCCAGAAATAGGTCCCGGCTTCTAAACTATTATTTGTACATACAGCAAGATTGCAACAGTACTAATTAAAAAGTAACAGCCTGTATGGAATGAAAAATCAAAAAATGATTTTTGCTTTCTATTCAATGCATGTAAAACATTCCAATTTCATAAAAGAAAATAAATACCTACTATTAACCATGACATGTCAATAGCTGAAAACATTCTGATACATCAGAAATTCTTGCTCCTTAGAATATTTTAAAAATAATATCGTATCTCAACCTTGAAGCACTTTAAAAATGCTTCAACATTCGGATACGATTATGTAAACACAGAATTTTGTAAAACAGTCAAGAAAGCATTTCATGTAAATTTAAAGACCGTACATCATACATTCGATTTTCAGTGCCGCATTTTCATTAAAAAAACTATAACTATCCAAAACTAGTCGTATGTGGCAACCCCAAACTTTTTTCTATCTCATGCATGTTAATGCTTCAAAATTCGCTACCACAGTGCCAATTTTAAATAAAAATCTATGTTCGTCGTGTGGATTCTAAAGCAAAGCAATTTTGTGCATTAGTTCTTGAAATAGGACTATTGTGGATATCGGGAAAATGCAACATAAAACGCCGCTTATTGTGCGATTTATATCAAAACATAAACAGCCATAATATTTATCAAGCTATATCTGAATCTGAAGTTTGGTGAAAAAATTCGTGCATTAGTTCTTAAGATAAAGAGATCTTGCAAGAATCGGAAAAATTCAGCCCAGCAGCGCTAACTGTTGATTGACATCAACACATAAACAGAACAATTTCCTATCACGGATTTATTGAATCTGAAAATGGGTGAAAATCCATGCATTATTTCTTGAGATAGCGCTATTGCGGAAATCGTGAAAAATGCAGCATAGCAGCACCACCTGTTGAGCGATTTACAAGAAAATGTAAACAACAACAATTCATGTCAAGGACTAACTGAATCTGAAGTTTGATGTAAATCCATGCATTAGTTATTGAGATGTTGCATAAATCGTAAAAAAATGTAGCATATCAGTGCCACCTGTAGAGAGATTTGCAACAAAACCTAATCAGCATCTATCTATATCTTCGGCTACCTGAATATATATTTTAATAAATCCCGTGCATTAGTTGTTGAGATAGAGCTGTTGCGAAAACCGTGAAGAATCCAGCATATCAGCGCCATCTGTTGAGTAATTTACACCAGAATGTAAACAGCATCAATTCATGCGAAGGACTAACTGCATCTAAAGTTTGATGGAAATCCGTGCATTAGTTATTGAGATATAGCTGCCGCGTAAATTGTAAAAAAGCAGAATAGCAGCGTTGCCTGCTGAGTGATTTATATCCAAAACTAATCAGCATCGATTTATATCAGGCACTACTTGAATATAAATTTTTATTAAATTCCGTATTTTATTTAATTCCGTCCATGAGATAGAGCGCCCACAAAATTTATGTCACATGCAGACAGTATCATGCCCTTTTTTCGCAAAACCATGTGCTTCCGCAGCCATACACACCATTAAAACATTTCTTCTTTCTTTACATCATATTTGCTAAATTGGAGAAATAGAATGCATTCTTATATCTCCCTATCTAGTTTTTTTATAATCTCCTTGTTGCTCATGAAGAATACTACTGTTAAAACTCTAATTGTGGAGCTCACTGCAGTTGGGATTCGAACCATCTCTTTTTATTTAGAAATCCATATGGTATACTAATGTACTTCTGTAGAATTTCTTCCTATTCTTTGTTAACTTCTTTATCCTAGGGAGGTACATACCGGCTCCTTATAGGTGTCTTTCATGGAAATTTAATTTTTTTAACCAGATTTCATCATTTATGAATGCAATAAACATTTTACGAAGTTCAATATTCTCTTTGGCGAGAAGAGTGTAAACTAAATAATTTAATGCATCTGTGAATTTATGTTATTATGTATTTAAAATTTTCTTTCTATAATATTAAATTATTACCATTACCAGAAAAATCAATAATTAATAGTAGTTGTCTAACATACTTCATTTTTTTTCCTTTCCTCTTTTTCTTTTGCTGAATAACTTTTAAAAAAATACTTGTCATTGAAATCGAAATTTTTCCACTATTTTTTCTAGGAAATTTATATCTTTAATCGAGTGCTGTATTGTACTCTAAATCAGTCACTGCAAACATATTATTATCTTTAGCACCAAAGAGTTCATTAGGGTTAAACTTGTTTGCGTACCTCCTTTTTATCTGCATGGAGAAATATTTATTATTCATCCAGAAGGAATTTTTGCGAGCTAAAGTCACTATGCCCAAAGTAATTAATATGGCATTCCATTTCAAGCTTCCTTTGAAATTTTTGGTGGTTGGTATTTCTATTTTCCACAATTTAAATGACACTTGTGGTAAACTTTTTTTTTTCTATTCTCTTCATATTTTTGTCATTCTCAAAAAACAAATAGCATTTTTAAAAATATTTTAATCGTGGAGATAGGAAAAGAATAAGAGAATGCATGATTGCATTTTACCCCTACTTCGTTTATTCAGCGATGTTTTAAAGCGATCTTCATGTTCCCTTTTAAAGCCTTTCTTCATCTGGCGCCAGAAGAATCTTTTTGCATCTGTAAGAAAGTTATTCTATATAAATACTGCGGGAGATAGCAATGCACTAATCTTGAACCGGAATACCGATCAAGTACTCCCGTCCAATCACTATCGAATCCTATTTGACTAGAAATAGTCTTTTTATTTTCTTGGAAGAAGTTTGGGGTCATTTGCATGAAAATGGCAGCCGGCAGTGTCTTCTTGTTTTAAATGTTAAAGTGTGCTTACTGTGAAGGGGAGTGAGGACGAATATTTTACCTTTGCGGCGCCTTTCAAACGCAGCTACTTCAATTTTGTTTTATCTAACAAAATAACTTTTTATACATTCGATCGCAGTTCTCCTTGGTATTCAGAGTAACAAAACTTAGGCTTCTGAAACACAGATATCAAAGGTGAATACATGTCTTATGTAAGTGAAAGAAGAAAACTAGATCGCATTGTAGGGACAGAAACAATTGAATAAACCACTTTAATTCGTATGGTTTTCGGAGAAGTTTAAGTGTTAAATACTGATAAAAAAGTAATCGTATACTTGCACATATTACATAGGAAAATATTAATTTTTTTAAATCGGAAAAAGGCTCCGGATTTCTTTAAAATTTATATTTATTTCTGTCATTTTTTTTCTTTTCAACTTTAGATTAAAAGGGATATTTTTACAACATTGGAAATGTCCTTACATGAAAATTCTATTTTTTATCTTAAAAATAAAATATACATACGTTAATTATTAAGCTGAAACGTTAAAATTTTATGAACAAATTTAAATGCACAAAACCTTGTACAGATTTACATGTTAAATTTCAAATTAAAAGTGTGATTTATGAAATATTTTATGAATATGTTTTTGATAAAGCTGATTAACTAAGTTTATGATGTTTAAATTTTAAAATTTTGTTTCAGGTAAGAATACGTTTCGAAATATATTGGCTTGCTTTGAGTGGAATTTTGAAAAGAAAAAGAAAATATGTGCGCCAGTTTTCATTTTCGATTGATTATCGTTCTGAATTTATTTAAAACTTACGTTAATGTATGTCTGTCACTTTTGGTACACTCTGGTATTAGATTCAAACGGTTATTCTTACCACATCGGAAATTAGGCACCATATGTGAAAATTTAATTATTTTTATTGTAAACGAAATGCGCATCTGTTTAATTTTAGATATAAGTGTTAAATTTTATGAGCAAATTTTGAAATACACAAATTCTTATACAGAATTACGTGTTTAATTTCAAATTAAAACTATTAATCGACAATTTTTTTTTTAAAGATACCGTTTCGATAAATCTAATTTAGTGAGTTTATGATTTTTAAAGCTTAAGTTTTCAGTGAAATTTTTTTTTCCAAATAATGTATTGCTTTAATGGAATTTTGAAAAGAAAAATAAGATATATGTCCCATTTTTCATTTTTGATTCGTAGTTTCTAAGTTTCCTTAAAACTTACATTTATTTACTTCTATCACCTTTGTCTCTCTTCGATATTAGACTGAAGGTGTCACTTTTAAAGAACTAAAAATGAATCACCACACATAAAAATACTATTTTTATATCGTAAACGAAATGTGCTGTTTAATTTTACATAGAAGTGTTAAATTTTTAAGTAAAAAATTTTAAGTGTACAAAATATTGTATAGATTTACTTATTAAATTTCATATTAAAACTATCATTTGTGAAATATATCATAGATACAGAGTTCTCGCTGGTCCGCTTTTTGAAAATCAGTAAATTATTAGGGAAAAAAAAAGTCGCAGTAGGTTTCTGCAACAATTGCACGATTAAAGCTCCTGCTTATGTATTTCTTTGAAATTTATAAAAAGGAATTTTTTTTAAATAAAAGTGGTGTTCAAATGACGACGGAGTGCGAGACCTGTTGATGTACTTTGATGAAGCTGTTTTACTGAGTTTACATTGTCATAAGCTTAAACTTTCAGTGAAAAAATGATTCCAAATACTGTATTTCTTTTGTGGAATTTTGAAAAGAAAAATAATCATATATGTCCCACTTTTATTTTTGATTGGTATTGCTCTCTTTTTCTGAAACTCTTATATTAATTTATTTCTATCACTTTTACCCATTTTCGACACTAGGTTGAAGGGTCATTTTTAAAGCACTGGAAACGAGTCACTATGCATTAAAATTCTATAGCTTATATCGTAAATGAAAAGCGCATAAGTTTAATTTTAGTCAGAAATTTTAAATTTTAAGTACACATTTTTAAATGTACAAAATCTTGTACTGAAATTTTTTTTGCTGAATTTCACATTAAAACTATTATTCGTGAAATATTTTATAGATATATTTTGATAAAACTATTTTATTGAGTTTACATTGCATAAAACTTAAGCTTTCTGTAAAATAAATAAATAAATAAATAAATAAAAATAAATATTGGGGAAATGAAATATATATATTATTTTTTTTCCTTTCGACTGTTATGCAATCGCATAGTACATAAATTTACTTAAGAACGGCACTTCAAATGAAGCGATAATATTTAAAGAATCTAATCATACCGATGCTTATTTAAAAATTAAATAATAAGAAATAACTGAAGCATATATTGAAGTTTATATCTCGAGAAAAGCAGTGCGCATCTTAAACTCTTATTTTTAGATATAGAAAATAACAATTTAGAATGTATACATTTTTATGCATCATATCACTTTTTAAACAAGAACCATTTTGAAAAAGGCTGAATGGTAATAATTATTTTCTCAGATATATTTCAGTATTTTAATACTTGGTATTTAACATACTTGGTGTGTAATACATCATGGAAATATCATAATATCAGCGACTTTAGAAATGCATTTAATAGACATTGGCGTACAACTTTTGCTCATCTTTAATATTATATCAATATTATTTAATTTTAGCTTTAATATTTTCATGTAATATATCACTTTTAAAACAAGAATGCTTTTCTAAAAGACTGAATGATAATAAGGATTTTCTCATTATGTTTCAGCATTTTTAATAACTTATTTGATGTGCAAGACATTCGGAAAATACCAGAATATCAGCAATTTTAGATATACGTTTGATAATCATTGATACAACTTTTGTTCATCTTTAATATTATGAATATATTTGTATTTAACATGTCACTTCTAAACAAAAACTATTTTTAAAAAGGCTGAATGATAGTAATTATTTTCTCAGGTATATTTCAGTTTTTTAAATAACTTATCTGATATGTAATACATCTGGAAAATATCAGAATATCAGCGACTTTAGAAATACATTTGAGAGTCATTGGCGTAAAACTTTTACCCATCTTTAATATCTAGAATATGTATTAATAGGAAAACCTTTCAAAATAAACCAACATCCATACGCTTAACTTTAGGTAGAGACACTATCCAGACAAGCGTTACGCTATCAGAAACTTAATTAATTACAATTTGTATATGAATGTATCTTATACAACAAAGACTTTCTCGATCTGGCATCTTTCATGTAACAACGGAAGAAAGCGAGCAAGCACATACGAGATCTCGGTTATAGAATTTCCGTCCGGTACAACTTTGAGTTTAACAGAAGATAGCGGCGAGGTTAAGAACATAAGGGGAAGAAAATTCTTCGAGCAATCTGTTGCTCTTGGCCATCCCTTACTAATGAGAATCGGCATCAGGGGAGGAACGGGTTAGAAGCGTTAATGTGATGTGGTAGCTATAGCAACCGATTAACTCGCAGGGACAGGAGCCGCTTAAAGCATTATGAGAACCGTCACTTTCAGCGAGTTAGGCATTTTTAAGATTAAAGCTAATATATCCGGAAAGTAAGACTAGCTCCTAATTATTTAAGTATTTAATGGTACATTTAAACTACGAAATACATTATTATTTAATACATGTCTGCTGAAATTTTCGCAGCTTATGTACTGAATTTCTACTTTTGATTTTATATCAACATATTTATTTTCTTCTGTAGTGGGTTACAGAAACAAATAAAAACAAATATGCTCTTTAGTGAAGATTTTATTTGGCTTTGAATGCTGTATATGCGATGTAATTCCAGGGACTATGAAAATATCATAGTGGAGGTTGTGAATTTGTAGATATGATATCTATTTTAATAAAACCAATTTTATTTTCTTTAAAGACAGAATGAGGATAATTATTAGCTATCTACCTACATCCAAAGCTATACCACAGACTTCTATTACAAGTGATGGGTCCAAACGAAGGGCGGCCTTAATTAGACCACAGCTGAGAGAAAATATGTCATTCTGTTTACAATACGTGTTCATTAACAGCATTGTTGGTTATATCAGTTGCACTAAACGAAAAGAATAAAAGAAATTATCTGCTATGTTTAAAACATTGTAATTCTTATAACTTTTTAGAAAAAATGTGAAAAATGAATTAGCGATCAGTTTTCGCCAACGAGCATGTACTTCGGAAAATATACAGGCGTTAAAATTGTTTATAATAAAGAGCGCTAACTACATTAATTGGATATAAGAAACAGATTTGGTACATTTAAAAGTAATCATAAATTGTGACAAATTAAATTATATCTAATTGCTAATTTATTTTATTTTGTGCTTTTTGCACTTAATGTAACAGATGTCGTCAAAAATGAATTAGGCAAATTATCATATAAAAGGAAATGACCTCATCCCTTCTATCAGACTGTGGTGTAATTAAAAAGATATCTATTAGCAGTAACGCATGCACATTAATATATATATAGAGAGAGAGAGAGTTGACTTAGTCATTATCTTGTAGAAAGTAAGAAATAAAATTATGTTTTGTTGTATAAAAGCAGTAGATGTTTTAAATGGTAACGAGTTTTTTTCTTAAATTCTTGTGATTAATATTTCGACAAATCTCATTGACAATACAAAGTCTCTAACTGAATCAAAACATTCAGATTAATTAAATAGATGACCAGCATCATTATCTATTCTACGCTGAAAATCATCATGAGGAAAAATTTCTGAATCAGTATGTGAATTTTTATATGTATCTTATAAAAGAGGGAAATGAATTAAAGCTGGTGGAAGATTTTGGGAACATAAAATGCTTTATTTTTTAGGAGTGTAACATCTAACATGTTATTAGCAAAACTAGCCATCAGCAGTGAGTATTTAAACTCTCTCCATAACAGTGGGATACCAAATATATATATATTTTTTATCTCCATGGTCCAGCCTCATCGCCACATTTCGCTCTAAATTAGATGATTCAATGTATTCTAATATAAGTATCAAATACCATTATCAAATGTATCAAAGATCATTAAAATTGGTCTTTGAAATAACAATAAGCAAATTCTTTCATCACTTATACATAGTAAAAGTCATGTTAGGACAAAAATGGTACGTGATACACGAATTTTCTTGCAATTTTCATACTCACTATTAAAAATTACATTAACAACAGCTTGTATTATCAAAATGGTTTTTTCATTTTACACGTGTGTAATCTAAAACTTTAATATTTTTTCATTAAATCATAAATTAAAGTAGCATTTATAGCTAAATGGTATTTTGAAGAAATAAATGAAAAAAAATGATAGTACAGATACTTTTTTTAATGGAAAGGTGTAAATGAAGGTTGCACAATTATTTAGCACAGCACTGTTAATTTATAACTAATTTTTCCCAAAAGATTTTTTCCAAATTTGTATGAGTTTTTTATGGAAATCCTATCTTCCATAATAGCTATCGCGCTACTGAAATTGACTGTCACCGGGCAAACAGTTTAGGAACAGTAGCGTCACAAAGAAATCATTAAGATTCACGTATAAAATATTCGCTTGATTAGTTCAATAAATATAATCCAGCAACAAGGACTTCATGTGTGTAAAAAATCTTATTTCTAAGCATTTTTTAAAGTTATTTTATGTGCTAAATACTGTAAAATATTAAAACGATAAAGTATTCCAAAACCTAGACTAGTGCTCAGTGAAAAAAAAAAGACTGAAATTGAACAGTTTTTCAATCTTTTGCAAAAATACTATCGCTAAATAATTGTACTTTTATTGCTAATATTTGTATCGAACTGAAAGCAACCCCCTTTTTTAATTAATACAATGCACAACTGCAAATAATAGATTTGAAGCATTATTATGTTTCTGGTTATACTTCTAAACATTTAATCTAGGTTTTATGTCGATAAATTTAGCATTTCAAACATTTCAGTGAACACTATGAATGTATTAATATCCGGGATAAGAATGCTTAAATGAAACATTCTAATTAAAATTATTGATACTCTGATTTAAATTACGTGCATAGGAGTTCAAAATCATATTACGAAAACATATATAATTAATAGTCTCTACTAAACTCATACAAAATTGTACAAATATATTTAATTATATCTTTCCATGTGCATACACTATTACCAGTAAATTAGATTTATGCATATAAATTGCATCTTCGTAGTGTGTAGAGTATATTTTCATTCAACACAAAAGTATGAAATGTGTAAACCAACCACGTTTCTATGTTACACTATTACAAAAATACCTAACTAAGTTTATCTAAACGTCATAATAAATATTTGATTAATTGTTATTTTTAATGAAATTTTTCTTATATATTTTACGTTTTATAAAGTTCAAAACTTTTCTAAAAATATTTCCTTTAATAATTTTTCATTTTCGGGATGAAAATAATACCATACGTCTGCATTGCATGAATTTGACAGTGTTAGTTAATTACTTCTTGCATAAAATGTTCGTGGAATGTGTAAAAAGTAGTAAAATATTTTCTTTGACTGTGAAACTTGCTTTTGCCTGTAGTATTTGCTGTCAAATTCAGTAACGATGTTCTCTATTTCTTTTCTCCTTTATAAAAAAGCTATAAAATTAAAAGCATATTCTATGGAAAATATAGCTGTATATTTTCCCACTACATACAAGGTCTCTCAAATGTTCCGCTAAGTGAATACCAATATTTTCCTTTTAGATTTTTCTTGCAAACTGCACAGAAAGCACCTTCGGGGTTTAATTCTAGCACAAAGCTATAGAAACCTACCATGAAATTGTTTGTTAAAAATATTGGTGTTCAGTTCTCGGACCATTTGGAAACCCTGCTATAAATGAACACCTGGTTACCGTATCGTCCATGAAAACAGGGTACCATTTGAGGTTTGGTTATTTTAATGGCATGGACTCGAGAATGAGGAAAAAACAGTACTTGAGGTCTCACAATTATAGTTCAATTGAAAGAATTTCAAAAGTTTTAAATGGAACACCAGATAGTTTTCATCGCTAAATGGTCTTCACCGCAAAAATCCATAAATAGTACCAAAAAATATTTAAGTTGTAGAAATGGCAACATAAAAAAACGGAATGAAAATCATCACCAAGAAGTGCCTTTCGTGTGCTGAAAGAAAAAATTGCTGGCACTGCCAATTTGTCATCAACCATCGTTTTGCGTTTTCGTGGTCGGTCACCCAAATATTCCTCAATCGGTTTTAGTGTCCTGGAATTTTTAGAATTCAAGATATATGCGTCACATCCGCTAAGTCTGTCTAACTTGAAAATAAGAAACCTTCATCAAACGTAAAATTCCGCATAGTCTTCCTGTCGTAATTTACTTATGCTTTTGTTTCCCGCATTTAATGTGTGATCGTCTCTGAACGTAGCTACTTAAAAAGTTTGCAATCCGAGTAAAATTGTTTTTCGTCCCCTGTGTGGACACATGTGTTCATGTCACACTTTTTATATGCTTTTGTTTTATGTCTCTATTTCTAGATATAAAGTTAGTTTTTTTAACGCTATTTATGCCCCCCCCCCCGTGAGAATAATTTTGCGATAAAAAAAATGAGTGTTGCCTTTTAAAATTTTCGAAATTTTGTAACTGTAAGACCTCTACTGTTGTTCTTTAATTAATTTTCGAACCAATACCATAAAACAAATATATATATAACAAAAATAAACTGAAATATTATCTCGTTTCCTTGAACGTTATGTTGAGTTGGGGCTCATATATGACAAGACTTTTTTATAATGATTCTGTACGTCCGTATATTACATACTTAAAGGTTCAAACAATTTCAATATCACTTTTTTTTTTCAAAATGGCATAAAATAAAGAAACCCGTTTGGATTAAAAATATAAGGAAACATTAAAATGTCATAAAATGCATTTTATTTATTAAAGCATAATTATACTGAAAATATCATATTTCAATCGAAATTATTTTGCACATTTCAAACTTGAAATTTAAATATTTATCACAAGTTTCAAACCATGTCATAAAGCAAAACAATTTAAACATTTGCGCTTCATGATAAATTTATTTATAAAATTATCCATAAATGCCACACAATGTTTTAAAAATCTTTGAACTGTAATGCTTTTAAAAAAAGCATTAATTTTTTCTTTAATTTTTTTAATCAAAAATCAAAATTCTCTCAAATGTTTCGATGATTTTTAAATAAATATGCGCATTTTAGATTGCTATTTGGTTTATATATGTCATTAAATAAAACATTGATAAGTGATACAAGGGTACAATTATTCACTGATCAAGTGTATTTTTATAACAAGAAAACTGCCTTATCATTAGAAACGAGGAAAAGAATAAGCAGAATTTAAAAATATCACCTAAGGGTTTTCCAATAATATTTGAGTTTGAATTTTTCAATTGCTCGATTTGTTTTAGTATTTTTTTTTTCTTTTTTCCCACTGAATAAATCGTTTGAGTTTTAAAGCGGGCAAGATAAAATACAATTTTTACTTTAAAATGATCGTTATTGTTGATGGAAGGAGGGGTAGTATCGTTTCTGGTATTTGCTTCATCTCTTTAAGCTTTAAAGCAGATAATAATAAACATTTTAAAACTAACTATAAATCGGGAACAGGAATGTTTTATGTTCTGCTTAAAGTGTTTTCTTTTGTGAGGAAGGTTTCTGAAGTAAATATTGATATATTCGCGAGCAAATTGAAAATAATAAAACGTATTGAGATAGAGTTATTGAATTAATTTATTCATAAAGTATAATTATCTTTTCCTGGTTCCAAGGATCATTTTCTTTGAAATAAAAACTGCTAGTTTTATTATTTTTTTAAGAAATCGCTAATGCGACGCCAAAAAAAACTGAAAAAGAAAAATGAGAATAATCTATAAGAAGGGGTGGGGCATTATAGAATGTATTAAACAAAGGATAAAAGTGTGAGGAAATGACAAAATAATAATTTTTTTTAACCCCAACAACCGTTAAGAACTCATTTTGTCAACAATATTGCCAAGATTTGGAATAAAAGAACAGAATATGTTCATTGGTAATTTTTCACTTTTTTCTTTGTCTTTTGTAACAAAGAACAGACGACGCAATTAATAAAAATGAGCGAAAATCGATGCCATTATCGTCTGTTTTTTCCAACGTTCATTACTCTGTTCCGGATGGCAACGCGAGATTAAACGAACAACCAGACCGCCGATGACAGGTACAACTCAACGGCAGTCGATCACTTAATCTTCTGAATCAGTTTGTGAAACTTTTTGTTGTGTTTTTTTTCTAAAGGTTGCAACTTGCATATGTTTTTTTTTTCTTTTTTTAGCTGAACTATTTACATCGGTAAAAAACATTAAGCTCTCTTTCTTTCGAAATAGTGTTTCGAAAATTAAATGAAATGGGGAAAAAATGATGGAAAATTGTATTAAATTTTTGTTAGTATTAAAAAAACTTAAAAAACATGCAGCATTTTTTGATAATAAGAGTAAATAAAACTAAGCAGAATGCATTCGAATAGCAGAAAGATTTTTTGCTTTAGAAATTTGTCATATTTTTATTTTATTTCTAACAGCGGAAACAAAAAAATAGAATAAAGATTAGTATTTTCTAATAATATAGTCAGCATTCTTTGTTAAAATAAAAAATAAAGGTGTAACCATTAAATTATTTTGTTTATTTATTAGTTATCATTTGTGGTATTACTCTGTAATTATAACCCCCCCCCCCCCCAAAAAAAAAAAAAAAAATATTTAATATCATATTTGAAAAGCCTTTTATTATTATCAAATTCCTTTTTTACTATGCCCACTATAAAATGTATTATGAGTTATGGTAATTTTAATTGCTATTTAATGATTTGTATTTCTTATGAATGTTGTTATTTTTATAGTTTTAGATTTATGTACCTCTTAAATATTTTATGTATAAATAAAGCGTATGTATAAAACAACGCTAAAAAGATTTCTAAAATTGTTAAAGGTCTTTAATTTTTCCTTATAAAATCGGAAAATATATGTCATTAATCAAAGTAAATCTTTCCATTTTAAACAACTAGCAGCTCAGATTGAGCATCTCTGCTCCATATTTATGCAAAGAAAATTTCTTTCCGCTCGAAATTGTAAAGTTAATGTGCCCTTTTTCTTAAACATGAATGCTTGAAAATCAATTTGCTGTTAAACTAAGTATTTTGAAGAATATTATTTTTTTTTTATTTAGGGTATCATAAAAAATATATAGGGTAAGATGGGGATACTTGAGCCACTTTTTAAATTTTAATTTTTTTTATAATTTCTTAGAACAAAATAAAATATTAAAAATGAAAATTTGACGATTTTTCTTCAACTGAAAACCACTTTCAATTAATTTTGAACTATTTTTCTATGTCTAATTAATTTTTACTTTTTTTTTACATCGTGGCTCACGTATCCCCATGGAGGGGACACTTGAACCAGTACGGAGAAATACATGCAAATGTAATTTTTTTCGCTTTTTATTGCACAAATATTTTACAGAATGATAAATTATGATGCATACTGTCTTTCAAAATCAATTGAGATTAGAATTAAGATGTTTCAGCTCTTTGGCAACATGTATGAAGAACAAATTCAGAATGGTTGTAAAACCACGCATTTTTTTCTTTTACCTACATGGTAACTCAGTAGTGCCCTCTGTTGGGGACAATAGAAGTAATTTCTTTAATTTAAAAAAAAGTTACAGTAACAGAGGTTACAATTTCAATATAAATTATTAATATTAATATATTATATTAAATAATAAATATTTAATATGTTGGACCTAACTAATTAAAGTATTAGAGATTATTTTACATTTATCTAGACAGGCTATTTTGTTAGTCAAAATGAAAAATAAAATAGATATTTTCATTTAAAAATACATTTTTTAACATTTTTTTCCTAAGTCATTATTTTTTAAAGAAAAAAAAATTATGCTTCCTTTTATCCAGAAAAAAATCTATTAGTGAATATAAGGACGTAATTTTATTTTTTGTTTATTTTACCCATGTCTAACTTCCTAGTGGGGATGGTTGAGCCATGGCTCAAGTATCCCCAATCTCGCTAGCTCAAGTATCCCCATCACCACTATTTTTGTTTATCAGAGTTTTACTAAGCAAAGCATGCAGCTATTTGAGCTATTTTAGATTCAAAATACAATTGAGATTATACTTATTAAATTTATATGTATTGTTGCAACTTTAAACGAAACTTTGATAACAAAAAAATAAAAAACCATGCACCTAAGTATTTACTTTAGAGAGAGAAAAACAACTATTTATCACCATACTTTCAAAATGGTACCAAGGTATGTGATTTCTTTTTTACATGTTCAGAACAATAAATATGTTAGCATACTGCCAGTTTTAGACAGAAAATTTAACCAACTGTAGAAATAATAGGGGTTGCTCAAGTATCCCCTATGTTCAAGTATCCCCACTCTTCCATAATTTTCATTATAATTTCTAGAATGATACAGTTGTTGTTTTCTAATAATTTTTTAATTAGTTCTTCGACGAAAGTTTTGATAATTTCATAAGTTTCTTAAATATTATGTTGTATGGCATAATAAAAAATTCAACAATGCTTTAAAATGATACGAGTATTTACAAGTGAGAATGAGAGTGTAATATATCGCACATAAGAACTTAATTATTAAATTTTATTCATATTCACAAAAAGTTAAATAATTCTCTAATGTTTTGTTTAATTTTCAAGTAACGTTTTCAGGATTTAACAATGACATTATTGACTAAAAATTTCTATTTTGTTGCAGTTTTTTTTCTTTTTTCACGTAAATTGCTTATAAATATAACACGTGTTTTTTAAGTAATGCAAGGCGTGATTGTTTTAAATACTAATTTAAGACCAAAGAAGTTATTTATCATTCTTTTCCCCCAACTCCAAAAAAGTAATTGTCAACTTTCTCTACGTCATATTTTTACTCATATAATCACGTAGCTTTAGGTTTTAAATTCGAAAATAACTTCTGAAATATTCGAAGTTGTTATTTTTGAAAGGAAGAAGCGTTAATTGTTTAATCAATAAACCTGTAATCTTATTGCACACACGCCAATATTTCTTAAAATCATTTACTATTTTAGAAGGCGAACCTCTATCATGAAAATATTATATATGATGTTTTAGGCTTCTTCTTCTTTTTATTATTTTTTTAAAGATGTATTAAATAAACGTAACTCGCCTGAACTTTTTAATAATTGCATAGAGAAAATGGACAAAACTAACACCTTTTATATATTTTAAGGCCTTAAATATAATTTTTAAATAAATCATATTCTAAAATCTTTTAAATAAAAGTTGAAAAAGGAAACTCAAGTCTTAAAATTTTAATTGATCATTTTCTATTTATTAATAAGCGGATTAATAACAACTCTTTTTGTGAAGCGTAACTCCTTGTTAGGTTTAAATGCTTACAATTTTTACGAAAGAAAATAAACCTTTCATGCAATTAAAATAAACAAAAAATTGAAGAACTAAAATTTTTATTATAATCACAAATAAAATCCTAAAATACCGAAAGTAAAACAAAAAAAAACCTTTAAATATATTTATATATTTCTTAGACTTTCATAATTGTGCTTCACTTATCAAAAGAGGCTGATTATATAACTTTAGTCTATAAATATGTTTCATATGGAAGCTCATGAACTGAAAAAAAATCACTAAAATTTCTAATAAATAAAATGACACAAAATATTTAGGTGTAATCTTTATACACTAGTTACATTCACTTTATCCCTTGTGAAAATCGTTTTTTATTTTTAAGTATTTAAATTTCGTAAAAAAGATTCTCAAGTGTTTTGAAGTGTTTTGTAGTTTGAAACACACTACAAGGTTAAGTATCATACCAAAATCTCAATTCTAAATTCAATAGTTATTCTAATTTGACACCTGAGAATAATTAGAATCCTTAAAATATTAAGCTATTTCTTGAAAATTTGTACATATAACATACTTAGCATCTTTGAAATTAATCACAACATCTGAAACTCTTCTGTGAATAATTAAATATTTTTCATTTTTTATGTTGTAAAAATTGTATGAAACCCCTGAAACTTTTAAAACACGTGCGAGCTTTAATACTGAGATAGCTTCAAAATTGCTTATGCAACAGTTAAAAGAAAACTTTTATCTCATTCAAATGGTTCTAGGTTTTGTTTTCAATTATTAGTATCAAAATTACTCAAAATTGTAAATTTTAAAAGTATTTGTTTCGAGTCATATTCAGTGGCAGCATTACTGTGTTCATTAGCTCATTGACTTTACGAAAAATATATTTCTTTGATACATAGGTGAAAAGAAAACGAGATAAATTTAAGTTCTAATAATATTTCTTTTGAACTATATTTTGTAGCTAATTAGTGTCGTCACTTATCTGTCGACGTGACAAAAATTTTAATTTTCTCTTATACACAAACGCGATCAAAAAGAAAAAAATAATATTATTAAAATTTTCTACAATTTATAAATTCTAAAAATTTTTGTTACGAGTAATTTTCAGCGGCAGCATTAATCTCCTCATAAGTCCATCGATTTTATAAGAATAAAGGTTTTTTTTTTTGTACGCAGGAGTAAAAAGAAAAAAAAAATAGATTTGAAATAACTATAAATTCTATTATTATTTGTTTTGAACTATATTAAGTGACAAATCAGTGTCATCACGTTTTTACCAACATGACAAAAAAATATTTTTTTCTTCCCTCAAACATCAGCGCGACAAAAAAAATCATCTTGGCATAATTATAAATTCTAAAGTTATTTCTTTCGAGTTATATTCTATAGCTGCTTTAATATCGTCATTAGTCCATGGACTTGGCAAAAATTACTTTATTCTCTGATGCACAAGTGCGGCAGAGATTTAAAAAAAAATGTTTTTTTGACATGTACAAATATATTTTTAAAATCATTTATCTTTTTAATATTAACTGTAATGGTCTACCTATCAACAGGCAGTTGGATACTTTTCCCTGTCTTAAAATAATCTAATGCAAATAACTTTAAAATACACGACCAATATCCTTTTCCTGCAAAAATTCTGATAACAGCATTTTTTGTGAATTTTCCAAAGGAGTCCCTAACAAATAAGGTTAGTATAAACTTTGATTAGTTCGTCGATATCTTGAACAAGGACCAAATTTTGTTGCAAGTAAGTGATTTATTAGTTTAATCAGACTACCCAAATGCCCGGAATTCGGGGGTAAGTGAAATAATTTACCATTCTTTGGTATAAAGTAAGCTAATATTTTGCAAAATTATCGACAACTTGTATGTATAGCTTTCAGATAAATAGATTTTATAATGCACATTATACCATTTGTAAAATGAACAGAACTTTTAACTTCTGTGATGCTAACCTACATTAAATTATGTATTGTGTGGTTACTATACGCAAGTATTAATATAAATATTTAAATGAGATTTTCAAGCATTATGTAATTGGTTAAAGGGTGAAAATAATTAAAAACTGATGACACCTTGGCAGATTTTTCCAAATTTTTATGCGTTTCAAAAGTAAATTAGAGGAACTTTCATTTAATTAAGGATATTTCTGTTTATTGGTAGATCCTAAAATTTTTAAAATGAGATTTCCAAGCATTATCTTATTGGTTAAAGGGTGAAAATAATTGACAAATAATAATAACTTGGCATATTTTTCCAAATTTTCATGCATTTTAATCATAAATTAGAGTAACTTTCATTTAATTATGGATATTTCTGCTTATTGGTAGATACTAAAATTTTAATTTTGAAATCATTAAAAAAAATTCCTAAATGTTTGTATAGAGAATTTCTGTTAAATCTTATGGAGTGTTAGAAAGGGTATAAACTATTCACATTATGACAACATTTGCAATATTTATAAATATTTATACATTTTATATTTAAAAACTACCAGTTTTTATAAGCATACTTTTACAGACAAGCCATATTATCCCTTTTTAAAATATAAATAGAATCATATATTTCAGTAGTTATAAAGGTTTAATATCTGGCGCATCAAATTAAAAAAATCTGTTATTCGCCTATATTTTCCCATTGTGCAATTGCAATGTTATCTAAGTTGTTTAATATACATTTAATTGAAACTGATACGTTAATGATTGCTTCTTGGCAAAAAAGTATACAAGTAATTGCGAAAATAACACGAATATAGTATCATCTGCATATTTGGCATTTTATCTCACTTATTTATAACCTTTTTTACGTACAACTTTATAATAGCGAATAAATATAAGAATAATTTAATGAGATATACAAACATTTGATGAAACACATTGCACATGCATTGCTGGTTAACATGTCTACGAACACACGTACGCACCAAGATATATAACAAATTATTATTTTAAAATATATCAATTATTTACCACGCTTCAGTAAGTTTTAGCTACGACCGATATCTGAGAGAATGAGTACTCGTACACATAAGTAATGATCCTTTGATTGCCCCTAGCAAAACTGGTAAAATTTCTCATCCATCATAAAGCATCACATTCAGTAGCACAGCAGGCATTTCTCGTTTGATGATGATTTTTAGCGATAAATTTGCCATGGTAAAAAAAATCGTCGTAATAGTGACACTTAAGTTCAATTTATGTCAAGAGCAGACGTTTGTTTTTATGCGCTTACAGAATTTTTCAAGTATTGGGAATTTTTCTTACGTTATAAGAAAATGGATTTTTGAAGTAGAATATAAATAAAAGTGTGTGAAAGATAATTATATGTAACTCATTATATAAACGTTAAACGTAATTAAACTTATATATTAAACTTTTTCTATGAATGCACTTGAAAATTTAACAATTCACTATAAATTCTGTAAAATATATTTTAATGAATTTAACAATTAATTCGATTTAAAAATCAAATTCTGTAGTTTTATAAACTGATTAACAAAGTTGAAAAAATCTCTTATGCATGTTCGTATTTTATTCGTTATTAGTACAATCAGTCGCAATATTAGTTTTGTAAAAAGTTTTGCTTATCATTTAAAACTACTTAATAGTATTATGTAAATTATCAGTCATAATTTCTATTTAAATAATAAAACTTTCTTAAAAATCATTATAAAATCAAAACACTACATAGGACGCGTTTCGATCTAGAAATTTTAACAACTCGTAATTAACCGAAGTAAATACGTGTCCGTAAGGGGACAATGTGACTGTAAACTCAAAGGTTGAGAGTATAACTAATAAAGAATAGGAATGGTGGCACTAGCTAAAAGGAGCACATGCAAAGGACATAAGTGATGCAAAATGATTGAAAAGATGTTGATAGCGGGGAAAATTGAAGTAAAAGAAGTAAATAACATATATATAGCAAATAAAGAAATATAAATAAAACAAAGCAAGGAAAAACAAAAGAAAGAAGTAAACTTTTTGAAAAATGTAAATTTTAATATATAACAAATTAAAATAAAATAAAACACGAAAAACCAGAGAAAGAAAGGATTTTTTTAATCAAAAAGGAAATGAGAGAAGAAAAGAAGGAAAGTGATTGCAAAAGTGATACCTAAGCTGAAGAGAGAAAACGAGATGATGAGAGATCTTTAACAAGTTATTAGAATTTTTAAAAATAAAATATGCTTTATTAAAATCCGCGTTCCCATTCATAAATTTATCAAAATATAAGGATAGTTTAATGCTCGGATATTAAAAGCTTCGGCATTTAAGTTTCATAATTCTAGCTTAGAATTTTACATTTGCAAAGCTATATAAAATTAACGGTGTTTTGAATAAGATTTTGGTGCATTTCTTTATTTGGAATCCTTCCGTATTATTGCGATTCATGGTCTATCTTTAATGTTAGATCAGATTGGAGAAAAAAAAAGTTTCGTATAAAGTTCACACGCATTATATAAGAGCATGAATTTAGTTTCTGTTTTGGTTTCAGTAAAAACATCATTAACAATATTATTAGAATAGTCGATTTTCAATGAGAGATGCAATTATGCTGTTAAAGCTATCTCCCGCATTGTTCAAAAACTAAAAAAGAAACCATTTTTAGGTTTATTTTTAAAAAATGCAGTAAGTCATTTATTTTATCCCTGTTTTATCAACCATCGGATAAATTTGAAACATAACACTTTAAATCATTATTCTTAAAAAATACTTTCAATTATTTAATTTCAGTAATTTAATTTTTATGAAAGTTTAAATACATTCATTCTGAAATTGTAAATAATCATGTTATAAATTTTAGAAATACGTATACCTGACTCACAAAATAAATTATTTCAAGTAAAATTTAAGAAAACTAATTAGCATTCAGTGTTATGATATATGGTATATTTGTAATATATACATGTATATACAGTGTCATTCATAAATATCCAAAACACTTTACTCTCTCCTATAACATACCCACAAGGCACATATCTTCATTTGCAAAGTTTCATTAAAAAAGGTGCAAATTTTGATGAGATAAGTTACAATTCCATGGGAGGTCATTCGAGAAAATGAAAAAATTAACTTTTATACGGATCCCGTAGGATAATTTTTTTTGAGTGAGAAAATCGTTAAATTTTTTGACTTTTTTTTTTTTTTTTTTTTTTTTTTTTTTTCATTTTTGTAAGAAGTTTCATGATGTGATTCAGCTTACAAAATATTACGGTTAATCACCACGAAAAAAATTTCAAATTTCTAACTCTACAATTAAACAAATAAAAAATAAATGTTTCACGATTACCTTACAGTAAAAATGTTTCTTGAATAATATGCATTTCAATTTGTCCTGATCCTTTGAAACCTCGCGAATTAATAAAAAGGACATATTCTTTTTATTTTACAGATATCAATATCGATTTTTTTATTAATATTTTTTTTTATTATTATTATTTAGAGACGAATAACAAAAAATTTTCTATTTCGAAATTTTACCCTACGGGAGCGTATAAGTATTTAATTTTTGTATTTTCTGATATGGATCCCGCCATTGAGCTGTAACTTATCTCATCAAATTTTGCACCTTTTTATGAAACTTTGCAATTGGAAGTATGTGCCTAGGGGTAATGTTTAAGTAGATAGCCTATTGTTTCAATATTTATTAATCACACTGTATACATATATATATATATATATATATATATATATATATATATATATAATTCGGTTACACCTAGATGTAGGGCTACCTTTAGAAAGAATAAAAAAATTATACGAGGGTTCATTGCATGAGGGGGGTATTGGGAATTCCGTTGGTGATTATGAAGCATGACTTTGTAAACGGCATGATCCTATAAGTAGTTTCACTGTTCCTTAGCTGACGGATCTTCCAAGAATGCTTTAATTGTAGTTATTTTTACTTTAAAACTGTATGTCTTTTGAAACCTTATTAAATTTAAAGTATGTGTTGACTTAGAATGGTTTGAGGTACACTATAATAGATAATTAAGCAGAACTAGTTTCTTGGATATTATTTTTAAGGATCATGTGCCATTTAACAAAACAACTTAATATTCCTCAGGAATGATGTTTACTTTTGGACTTTCTGTCAAGCTTTCAAATATTGAATTTTGGATGTTTGTGACAGTATTCGGTTAAACCTTCATTTGCATCTTGGCGGAATAATTCTTTCCATACTTTCCTTTTACTAGTAGTTTTGGCTGACTGCAGGACTTAAGGCTGACGTAGCGCCTGTTCAAACAAGATTACAGCTTAGATAGCGGATTAAGGGACGCGGTTATTGTTATTTGCGTGACTTGAAACCACAAGCGGCTCCCTCCGTTTAAAACAAAAGATCAGTGCTGATCTCCTGATTAATGGTAACTCAGCTCCGTTTCGACACACACGCGTCTCTTTCTCTCTTGTGTCAATAAGTACAGCTGTTTGGAACGCAGCTTGCTTCATGTTTAAGACCGGATTAAAAAAAATCTGTGAAATGATCATGCCGCATCTTGAGTAGAAAACAACGAAATAAAAAGGAAGTTAATGAGGTAGAAGGTCCTTCGGTATTAGCACAGGGCTTATACATGCGTATGTAAATGTTTTTTTCATATATATATCTTTCGTCAGCACTTCAAGATAAAGGACATTCTCCTTGAAATCATCCCATATTTATTAGATCAGAATGCAGTAAATTGCACTACTGTTTTACTTGTAAAATACTTATACATTTTCCTGAAAAGTAATATACTTTTTATGTAGATTATACAAAAAAAAATTCTCTCTAAAGACACTAATAAAAAATGTTTATTTTACCGAATAAAATCCGAAAATTGCCTTTTTTAGGACCGAACCCATGAAACTAAACATTTATTGAAATAAATAAAAGCTTATTCCCAGAAATTTATCAGTAACCTCAGTACTTTATGGGAAAGTTTATCAAAGAAGCAGAAACTTCATTAAAAATATATATGTTCCAGTAAACCATGAAGATATTTTAACTGGCACATCGGCTAAACAATTTTACTCTGTAACGTGAACATTGTTCTTTTACAGCTTAATGTGACAGATGCACAGAAACAAGCCATATTGACTCTTAGAAAACATTTATAGATTACATTTAAAAGAAAATCTTGAAATCGGAAAATTGTATAAATTACGCCTAAACATAGAGAAAGTTAAAAATTCAACTCAGTGTTCAATATTTCCACCCTGGTTGAAAATGTTTTGTTGTAAAATAAACGCACTGTTATTTTCCTTTTTTATAGTGTGTACATATGAGACACAGTTAGATGATGACACAAGTGGTGTAAATTCATGAAAGGGGATTTTAAGAATTAACGTATAACAAATCCTAATATTTATTTAAATTTAACTAATTCCCAATATACATTATTCATGCAGGTTTGAAAAAAATATTGTATTGAAACGTGTTAAAACTTTTTTTTAGAAATATTTTAAGTTTTGGACCATTTGTATTTGTGCCCTAAATTGATCTATTTGGACAACTAGTGTTAATATTATCAATACAAAAGTAATTTTTTTCTAAAAAATGAAAAATATCGAACCCGAAAGTGTTTACTGATATAAAAAAGCCATGAAGAAAACAAAGTAACAAAGTGTGGTAACATTCTGTTTTTACTGATGTGATGATCTCGAAATACACACTATAAATCATATAAACTTGTATTATCGTTTCGGGAACAAATCTTTATAGAAATATTGGAACCAGGTGCATTTCTTTCAAATCAAAGAACATCCTTCATATCAAATAACGTTCATAAAAATTCATGTTCTAAGGGTTCATCAGAGGAAAAAGAGCAATCTAAATTCCAGAATTGTGCTAGGGAGCAAGTAGATAGAAAATAAAGGAAAGAGAAAGGAAAATAATAAAAGAGAATTTGGGATATACTTCCTGTTTTATGCAGCCGTTAACGATTTTGTCTTATTTATATATTTATCTTGTTAAATTTACAATAGTTAACAAATAGCCGTTCAAAGCACTATCATTAACCGAATGTAACTTTATTTAAAATTGTCTGCAAGAAAAAATATATTTTGTATTATTTATAAAATCCTCATTAAAATTTTTATTAAATTTTTTTGTTGATATACATATTTTGTAAATATGTATTCCATTTCAAATTTGCCTTTTAAAAGTTAATTTCATTAAAAAAAATAAAGTTATTAATTTTAGTAGTTTTATTTTTAGTTTTTTTTCTTAAGGTTTACGCATTATTTCATTTTGAAAAAATAAATTTGGGGTATAGAAAAGAAAAAATATAAAGAATAAAATGTGTCTTCATGATGTACAAAAATATTTATTAAAACAATAAGTAATTTTATAAAGCAAAAAGTCATTTTTATGAGTTTTTTAATACAAAAATCATAATTTGAAATTAATTTCAATCAAAAACAAATAAATAAATAAAAATAAAAATCTAAAGGCTAAAAATTAAAAAGGATTGTAGTAAAAAGTTTCAAAACTTTATCTTTCACAGGATTTTAGATAATCAAATTAAATACACCGACTCTTGAAAGAATACTTTCAAATACATTAAAACTTTAAATCTCCTTAGATAACCATAGACATTGCGACTTAAAGCGTGCAATATGTTAAGATTTAATTATTCTGTTTGCATGTGGTATATATAATTTTAATCAAAACTTTCGAGAGCAGTTTTTAAAACTAATGTATGAAGATGTAATGTTCTGCGTTCCTGAATTACTTAAATACATAAAGTACCACAATTTAAGCATTATAACACATTCAAATAAAGTTTTATTTAATAAAAAAAATAATTTCCAACTAATGAATATTTTTTTTAAAGCTATCCTAAAGGGCTTTCAACATTTTAAATATTTTTTAAAGAATGTCTAATATCCAAATTTTATAAATAATAAGTGATTATTCAGCCATAAAAATGACTTCCTATAAAATTAAAAATAATATTATTAAACACAATAATGTAGTCCTGGATAAAAACCATTTCATTTCCATTAATCATTTTTGAGTTGAGAGCTGTCGAAATTCCACATGACGCCAGCTTTATGAGTCTAGGAATATAATGCATAGATTTTTTTTTCGTTTTAAATAGTTCATTTTAGAAGGGTAAATTTTTTAAGGAATTTTTCATGCAAATTTAATTTTTCACATTTATTTTATATCTCTAAACTACGGAATAATTAGAAAATATTTTAATTGGAAAAGTAGACAAAACTTTTTAAGGATTGTGTTATAAATTAGCATTCTAAAAAGATTAATGTATCCCTTAAGTTTTAAGTATCTAACAACCTAGTATATATCTCACGAAAAGGAAACAGCATAAGCTGCTAATATTTGGGATCGGTTGTAATTTAATTTCATATTACTTTATTCTGGGGGTAGTACATTACATAAAGCCAGAAAGCAGAAAATTAGTGTGTTTTTTTCTAACAAAATTAGTTGTAACTTAAAAAAGAGAGAGAAAGAGATTGAGAACGGTGAAAGGGTCTATTAATATAACTTATAAGACCCCGGGATTTTATAAAAATGTTTACTCATTTTGGCAAAATTAGATTTTCCTGCGATGAAGATCCTCGTTTCAAAAATTTTCGTAACTGGAACTATACATGTAAAATAACGGTTTAGGAATCAGTCAACAATAAGAATTCCATTTAAATTAAAGGATTTTATATAAATTTAATGTATTTATATCTCACTATAAATTTCTAACTTTTAATTTTAATCTCCACCAAAAACAAAAACGAAAATTACTTTTCTGCTATTTTTGGAAGGTTTTTTTTTTAATGTTGTTAAATTCCTTTATGGAGTATATAAATAAAGTCGAGGCCTGTTAAGACGTCACCATTAATCCACGCTAACACTTACTATAACCAGTTAATCAAAAATGTAACATGTATGCTCAGATTTAAAAGATTATATTTCTAGAGAATGGAAAATTAAGATTAAATTTAAGAACTGCCTTGTAGGAAAATAATAATAAAATAAAGGAATGAAAACTATTTGTATTTCAACTGGATAATAGGAAATCACAAATATTTATGTGTACATAATTTAAGAGCAGTCTGATAAACATGTCACTTATTTCACCTTCATTTTTAATGACTGACTTAATTTTAACCGTCTCATGCAACTCATATCAGGATATGTCTCATATCTTGTCTCATATGAGGATAGATAATTAGTGCAGTATCAAGTAAAAAATTTTTGAACATTCAGTTACGGAGATCTGATTTGTGCACTGATAAGAGCTAGCATATAACACAGCAATAAAATTATTTTGTAATGGGTTCTCATTAATCATAAAAAATTGTGAATAAAGAAAAATAAGGAAAAATAATTCATGCATAAGAGGGTTAAAATAAGGGCATAGCTGCCAACATCTTACGTTTTTTTTGTACCACAAAAATTCTTTAGTAAATTTTACCTTTTTAAATCACCTTAAGTTTTGTTGACTAAATAAGGAAAATATTTCTATTAAATTTTTGTGGTGCTAAAACCCGGAAAAATGGGCAGCTATGATCGAGGATATTTTTTATGAAACATCCGTAATATGTTGTACATATGATACCTTCGCATCTAATGTATCATATGAATAAAAAAATATATATATATATATACAGACATGCCAACCTCCGGCTTTTTAAAAATGAAACAATTATAGTTCTAACCAGAAATTTATTGAGTAAACGAAATTAAATACATTTCAAATGACTCTCTGAGTTAATGCAAAACACTTCTAATTAAATAAATTTTCTGGTTCAAAGTACGTTTTCATGATTTTAAAAAAGCCGGAGGTTGGCAACTCTGTATAGGCTAATTCCATGAAAATTTGTCATGTCTGTCACATACAACGATTACTGACTACCAGTATTTTAGAACGGAAAAATGTGACACATTTTATCGGAAATATTTCATCAGTTGAATAGGGCGAAGAAAACTTTTAGAAAATAACGATGGCGAACAAGCAAAGCGATTTTTAGCTGTGTGATAGACATGACAAATTTTCATGGAATTAACCTATATATATATATACATATAATGGACTTTTTAGGTAGGAATGGAAATCTCCATTTTTTATGTATCGTATTTCATGTATTGCACTTTCAAAGTATCCAAGTCAAGATGAACATTTAAAATGTTTAGAACTTGTACAAAGATAAATGCGTCAGAAATAAATATTTGCTTTTTAATAGTTTTTGAAACGAATTAAAAAATATATATTCCAAGTTATTCTTTTTATGCGGAAACTGACAACAGTTTCTATAGTGTATTTGCCAGTTTTCAATCAAAATGATTCTTTAATTGAAACTGATGTGATGGCGTAATGGGTTTGGGTTAAAATTGCGTGGGTACCGAGGCTAACGAAAATGAAAGGCTACCGCCGTTCTTTACAAGTACCTTTTTTTATATAAAACTGGAGTCACGTAATGGTTGAATGATCCAATGAAAGTATATATAGTGTTGTGAAAAGAGCGTTACGTCATTCTATCGGTCTTTAAAAATGATATTAGGAATAAGCCGCGGTAGCCTGTCTTTTTCACTAGCCTCGGTGTATATCAGTAGGGCCAAGTAGCAGTGTTATATGACATATTTGCCTTTTATTTTTCGTGTGTTTGCTATATGTTTTTTTTATGGCATTTATAATTCCTTGCATTTCAAAGAGCTATCATTCCGTTTTTGATAATTTAAGATCTAATCTGTTTAGTAACTGAATAAAACGAACATTATTTTATATTTCATTTTTATCTAAATTAAAAAAAAGTTATTTCCATATTTGATTCAGCATCAGAAAATATTTTGCGTTAAGCTCTATTAAAGTTTATACAATCGATTTCGTTCGCAAACAAATCGATTTTATGAAACGTTGAATGTTATTCTATTATCTTGGAATCCATATTTGCATATATTCTACATGATTTTTTTTTCTCTTATCTTCTTCTTCTTCAAAAGGAAAATTTATTAAATATTATATTTTATGAGACAATCACATATATTATAAAGGTGATTTTTAAAACTATATTATTCTTTTATTATATTATGCGTATTTTTACGTTATCTATTAAACACATGCTATTGTATCCAGTTTACCTTTTCAGTTAATTCTATGCATATATTTATTTAATCTTGACATCTATATTTAGGAAAATCAGCAAAATGCGAACATCGTACTAGGAAAAATATTTTAAAAAATCTAAGGTACTTATAAAATGAATGCATGAGTAATTCACCAACAATTGACCAGTGATAACTAAAACTGTGTAAAACAAAAATCAGTATATCTATTTCGGATACCAACTAAAATCAACGTATCTATGCATTAAATTTTGTTTCATACGTTTTGGTATCATTGGTGAATTACTAATACATACACTCTATTTCTTATTCATAAAAGTAATTTCCAATATTAGGAATTTGAAACAAATCTGTACTTTTTATTTTATCGATATAATACCGCAACTCAGAAAAAAACAATCAATTCTTAAAGGTCTAAGCCAAATATAGCGCACTAAACCTCAAGTAAGGTTCCTTTATGAGTATTTAAAGACTATGAGTATTTAATTTAACGTTTTTTATGATTTAAATTACCGTAATTTCGGGTGTATAAGCCGCGGATCAAACAATTCTTTTTGGACCCAGAAACCTTATTTAGTGATTGAAGATAAATATTTACGGCGATGTAACTAGTTATATTTGGTTCTTAAAAAATTCTGGGTCGAAAAAGAATTGTTTGATCTGCGGCTTATACACCCGAAATTACGGTAACAATATTTTAAAATGTTTATGTGGATGCGGCTAGCATGTAATCAAAACTTATTAAGTATACCAAGGTTATTAATATTTCGAAGAGGAATGTGCTCTTTGCTACTTCAGAATAATTTTAAAAAATTCTTTTTGCTGTTGTATATATTTAACAGTTAATTTAAATGTATTTTGATTTATTAAAACTAGTTTTCACAATAAGAAGTTTTGCCATTCAGAATTTAAAAAAAATCGAATAAAGTATATTGACATAGGCTCACAAGGTTTGTAAAGGTCCTGGAATTTCATGACCAGGAAATTCTACTGTATCAATATTTTCTTATAGAAAATCGCTGACTAATTAAGACGAAATTTCCTGCTTTTGAGCTATATTTATTTTTCTATGAAGAAATGCTGGTATTTCAATTGGAAAATAAAGGAAACCGTACTAACCATGACTCGTATCTCGTATTTTAGCAAGTATTTATTTAACTAGCTTTTCAAAATGTAAACAATTATACCTGAACGTAATAAGCTGGCTAAAAAATGCTTGCAAATTGTTTTAAATTTAGCGTAATTTACGGACTTTTTTTAATGTAAATTTGTTTAGGTTAATCAGTAAATGTCAAAGTATTTTTTTAACCTTCCTACCCTGAATGGGTCTAATCGACCCATACCTATAATCTGTTTTATACGATTCGAACCAGAACTTTTTTCATAAAAAAAGTTAAATAACAGATTCAGACATTTAAGACAATTAAATATATTAAAATGTTCTGAATAACAATTCTGGTGTGAAATGTTTTTATCAAGATTGAGTAAAATTTGAACAGGGTAGGAAGGTTAATAATAAATCGTCTTTCTACATCTAATCATTTTTTAAAATTATCAAAACTGAAAATTCAGATCTTTTAATGGCTTCTATAAGCTTGATTTCGAAAATTGTTCCGATTATATCTGAGTTTCTAAAAGATTGTTACATTTGTTTTAATTTCACTGCGTTTATCATGCATAATTTTTAAAGCTAAATAGAATTCCTACTACATAAAAGACTAAAACTGCTTAAGTTGGTATGTGTAAATCTGAATTTCGATTATTCTTACTTTGCTTATAAGAATTTACCTTGGTATTCTGTAAGTAAATAAATGCTTAGTTTCCACAAAGAGTTGCATTTACCAGTATTCCATATAAGGTAGCCTTTTTGACTATTTAGAATTTAGATCTTAAAATGTGATGTATTTAAACTGCGTTTTCTATTAATTCATTATGTCTTTTTTTTACTTTTCCAAACTCATACATAGCATTAAAAACGTTTTTCGAAATTTTATCTCGTTGAATAAAGTATTTTGTGTCTGTATTCGAAATACGTATACTTGCATAAGTGAGAAATCTAAAGGCACAAACGTTTATTACATATTTATGAAGGAAGCGTCTCTTTAATTTATACCCTATACCTTTGAGATAAAAATCATCAACCTCAATTACAACTGAATTCTATTAAGTACACCTTATTTAATTTATTTTCGTGTTGTGCTTATCATTTTCACTAGAGAGATTATTAATTTATCTGCCGAGCGAATTTTATGTATTTATCTTCTTTGATTTGTAAATAGAAGTTTTAAAATATGCTCTAAAATATGCATAATGTGGACGATTACTTTAAATCTACGATAGAAAATGTATATTTTAGCAGCGTTGGAGAATGCCGATGGGAAAGCGAATTAATTATGGCAGTCACTTTTGTAAAGCGTTTATGTACAATTAATGATTATTTATTAAAAGAATAAAGTAGAAATAAATTATTTAATAATTTTAAGTTTTACTTTGAATAAAGATTATTAAATTGTGAAGTTTCGCATTTATAATAGATAATATTTAGATATTTTATGTCTAAAATTTAACAATTTCACGTATTTATCTTTCAGATTAGTGGTGCATTAAAAATTGTCAACCACAACAGTTAATTTAAATAAATTGCAGTAAAATATTTGTGCAGCGATATGTATTTATTTATATATATTTTTTAAATATACAAGCTCATAGAAGTATTTTGTATCTTTGTAAGCATTTTGTAAAATTGCTATTAAAGTTAACTTGCTAACTTGTCGGTAAGTTGTAGTTGTTCTTGATATAAAAAAAAGGACGATTATCGAAATTAAAACTAAAAATGGAGGATATTTTAAATTAATCATTTAATCATTTATAATTTAATCGTGTATACATTTTCTAATAAATTTATTTTTACTTTTTAGCAATAGTTTCATATAAAGTATCTCTCTGAGTACCATTAAGTTCCTCAAATCTTGTAATCAGAACAATTAACTGGTACAATTACCGATATTCATATCTTATTTCATCATTTTGAAATATTTTAAAATATTTAAGGAGTTTCTCAAGCGCACTGCTCAACAATCTCGGTTTCTGACACATTTATTAATTCATTTTTAAACATAGAAGCACAAAGTTGGTAGGAATGACTATTGAAGCAATTTGAATCTAAATTATCTTTCTCCTTTTTAATAAATAAAAAACTTATCGAAATATATTCGATTTAAAGTCACGTGATAACCTGTTTTTCTCCTTACTTTGTCTGCTTTTTTTCATTTCGTCCAAAAATACAGTTCAAAACGTCAAGTTTGACGGTAATTTCTGAAAGATATTTTGAAAATAGAAAAACGTACTTCGATTACATAGTTTCTGTATAACAACGGCCACGTATCCTAACAAAAATGAATTAAAGCTGATATCGTAAATTTGCTCCTTTGGTCTAAAGAACAACTCTAACTAATAGGATTACATAGTCACTTAGCTATTACTGTTTTGTAAATTAATATTAGAAAGGTAAACATTTTCTACAAATAAAATTTACGAATCATGTGCTACTATACGTAAACGAAAATGTAAACCATGGAATACTAGCACTAAATAATAATTTATGAAAAATAAGAGAGGTAAGTGTCGCACAATAAAGAATGTTCTTAATAAACAGTAAAAACTGTAAACACTACACCAGATGCTCTATTTTATAATGCGATGACATTAAAAAAATTATCACATTTTACAGGGTACAAACTTTTGCATCTAATTTATTTATTGGAGAAATTACGCTGATATTTTTATTTATCCGGAGCACAAACATTTAACAGAAATTTCACACTCTATAAATTTTTTATTTTAAACTCTTAACATTAGAATGTCTGGAATTTTCCCCAAATCTTAATAAAAACATTTTAACCCTAGAATTGTGTTAACCGAGCAGAGTTTCTTTTATAAAATACTATGTGTGTCATTCGGTGCTTTTAGATATCCAAGATGTTTGAATTTTGTTTTTATACAGTATCAAAATATTTAATATTTTTCGTAAGTTATTTTACTTAACGCATTTATTCAGCATTTAAATTATTCCTTTAGCAGTGAAATCGTTTTTATTAATCATATCAATAATGTTTCAAAGAACAGTATAACTATTTTTTTATTTTTATTCTATTATTTTATTTTTCCTACTTTGTAAAAGTCCTATGACATTTTAGATTCTAGGTGAGTTTAATTTGTCACGGAAACCATTTATTTATCACAGCTGTTTTAAATAAATTTTTAATTTCTTTAACATTATGTTCAGTCCATTTTACTTCTTCACGACTGCCGCTGATAATTTTGCGCAAGCAGTCAAAATTTAATTAAAATCTCTTCCATGTAACTGACACTTTTAGGGAGTGACAACCGAGTGAAATTCATGTCGGAACTCCAATAGACATATGAGAAATTCCGAATGATAATTAGCTACATTCCTCTTTCATTTAGAAATGGTAGGTCTAATATCGGATCTTTGATGTCTTATCACAAGGTAACTGAGCCTTATCACGCGGCATTTCAGTGCAAAGATTCTTTACCAGCGCGTGCTTCAAACATCGATAGAAACCGTGTTAATCTTTGGAAAGATATTTAAGCCATTATAAAGCGATACAACTGTGATAATGAATTAGTTATGTATGTTGGAACGATATACATCGCTTCTAGGATGGATATTTTTATCAAAATTTATATCTTACGTTTCCACGGAAGCTACTACCTTAGCACAACTTCAAATGCTATTAAATATATCTTAAGTTATTTATTTGAAAGTCTTACACAACTGTCAACTATGATTTTTCTCCTATGTATTTGCTCAGTTATGTTAAGTTTGTAGATAATATTTAGAATGTATTATTGAGTTTAATGATTCATTGGGAATTTTTAAGTCTTAAAATTTTCTAATTGACCATTAATCTATTGTATAATGTTTATGGATAGAAATTAAAATTGTAACAATTTTGAACGGATGGAATTGTTACATTTTGTTAGAAATGTATCGATGCTTTCAAAACTAGACGCATTGATAAACGGGAGATATATTGTATTCTTTAATCCCAATTTTTCTACAAGATGATGATTGATGTTTTATTCAATTATTTTAATTTATCTTTGTAATATGTTTTCTTCTGATTTGACCATGAAGTAAATAATATAATTTTTAACAACCAATAAATACTCTTAATAAAATATGCCAACAATAAGAATACTGACGCCATAATAAAAATGATATATTAGTGCGTGTGTACGTGTATTTATTTAAGTTGAATGTATTTAACGACAGTCTAAATTAGTAACTTTCATTAGCTTTTAAAATTACGAACCGCAGGCTGAAGCATTTTTTAAACATAGCTGTTTATTTTTTAAGTTTTTGCTCATTTTGAAAAATACATATATTCTATCCCTCATTGTTTAATAGATCATCTTTGAAAGAGCATTAAAAATAATGTTGTGTGTATTTTTTTGCTTTTTACCGGATCGATTTCAGCCGTGCTCGGTTATAGAAACCCTACAAAATCAGATATAAGAAGAAATATAGTAGTAATGATTTGGGAAAGTAATCCTATTACATTGCTACATAGTTATAGTTTTATAGAATTAGTTAAATAATGTAACAAAATATTTGACTTACAGTATAATTAACTAGTTTTTACTAACGAAATGAAACGAAGTTTTCTTTTATGTTTAAATTACTTATTATTTTACTCCCTTTTCTTCACTTTGCTTAATGAACATTTATTTTTTTTATTTTTACTTATCGCCCTCTAAATTTTTACAATCATATATATTAGTTATAATAATACCAAAACTATTTGACAAGACGTTATAAACAGCAATAAGTGTTATAGTGACAAAGATTTTCAAAATCTGAATTTTTAAATTCGTGCTCTCGGGATTTTGCGATGACGGTTACTTTCAGATTACTTTCAGAGATACATTTTAGAAATTAGAAACATAAATTAGTGCCTAATTTAATCAGGAAAATGCTCGGATTAAATAATGCAAAATTTAAAATAAAAATTTATTGGTGAGAATAATATATCATGATTGGAATATGAATGCCCGTACGCGGTACGGGAAAATCATGATTGGCAAAAACACGTTGCCCGTATGATATACGGGCAAATCAGAGAAGTGGTTAAAGAGTAAATTCCGATTTTAATAAATCTTTTCGCATCGAAAAAGTGAAATCATCATCCGAAATACAAAATCAACGTTTATTTTGTGCCATTAGTTTCGAAAATGTTAATTGTAGTAAATCTTTGAATCTGTGGCGAGAAAATTAAAAAATGTAAAATGTAACCAGTTTTATTCGTCTGGAGAGAATTACGCATTTCGCACTAGAAACTGTTTTATAGCCGTAGGAAACTCCAAATTATTTAATTCGAAATATTTTCTAAAGTTTGAGGCGTTAATATAAAAGGTTTGTACTCTTTGAGGAAATTTGCAAGCTACTATTTAACGCGAGACCGGTTTCCATTCACATTAATCAGAGAGAAATTTTTAGGTTCTCTTTTAAATATCTCAGAGAAACTCTTAGAGGAAAAAATTACACCTGCAGCTTTGATTAAAAGGACGTTGCGTTAAAACATTTATTATTCTTAAACTTTTATTGTGTTTTCTACTCATTTTAATGTGTTTAGGTTTGCAGAAAACAAGGATCATAAAACGCAGAAACTAGTTTAGATTTCAAGGGAAATTTTGGGAAAGTCATCTTATCAAAGATTCCAATCTGAATATTAACACCGCTTCATTTATGTTTTAGGGTTTAATTTCTTTTTAATTTAGTGAATTAATTTCAGTCAATTTTATTCTTCATTTTTCAATGAGTAGTTAAAGAGTTGTATATAAATTATATATTATGCTGCTTTATATTTATTACCATTTAATTTTATTAAATTTTATTATGTAATTTTATATTCTGCAGATTTGCTTAAGACGATGTCGTAAAAACATTTATTCTGTTTAATCATTTACTATGCATTATACTAATTTTAATGTATATACATTTTCGGAATTCGAGAATATTAACATTCAGAAAGTTCCAGTGTCATTTTAAATGCGATTTACAATGTTTTAATGTATTGAAATTTGTAAGCAGATACATTTCCAAGTTGCGAAATAACTTTGAATTTGATTTAATATTTTAATATTTATTTTATCCAAGTTCAATTAATTAATTTGCGATGCTTTTAAATTTGTAAATTTGATCTTATAAACTTTTACACATAAATTAGATAAGGTACAACATATGAAATTAGTTCTAAGGAGGTGATGAATCCGAAAAGTGCGTTCATAAGACAGGGGATTTGCATGAAAAATTAAAAGTACACGATGAGCTCGAGGATAAAATATGGTAATTGTAGTTTTACATTTTTTTGTAAATATACGAAGATTGTATCGAAAGGTATGCAAAAGCCGGCATGAGTTTTTAATACGATTTTTTTTTACATTATTTTCAATATAACTTTCATATTTAATTCATCCTCGCATCTATATTTTTAAAAAAATCTACTTGAATAAATCTGACATCGTGTTTATCGTGGCAACATCAGAGCAATAAATTTCACTTTTTCTGCAGCTTATTTAACTTATAAATATTGCATAATTTCTAATTTCAGACTATGGAATATGAGAGAAAATGAAGTGTTCTTTCATTGTTTCAAAATTGTATCGCAATTTATTGTTTTATTTGATACTTAAAATAATTTTCCATCATGATTTTTTTAATACTTTATCTATATCGCGTACAATGGGATTAAGAAAGATTAACCCATTTCAACTTAAAAAAGACAAAAATAATCTAGTATATTTTTTACGATTACTGTGTAACAGAATTAAAACTTCATCTATGAATACATCAAGTAATGAAATAATATTAATAAAACACCAATTTGATAGATAAGTAATCGAATGATCCGCTTAAACCACTGAAATTATCATAATCAGAAAAGTTGCGTTAAGTAGCGAAATCGTTGGCGACTTCTACGTTGGCAGACCTCTGACATGCGGCTGATACAAAAGTATCGCTTCAATAAATTTTAAAAATTGATTTGTATGTATTAATGAAACTTTTCATACATAAGTACCGTAATTTCGGGTGTATAAGCCGCAGATCAAACAATTCTTTTTGGACCCAGAAATCTTATTTAGTGATTGAAGACAAATATTTACGGTGATCTGACTAGTTATATTTCTTTTTTAAAAAATTCTGGGTCGAAAAAGAATTGTTTGAGTTGCGGCTTATACACCCGAAATTACGGTACTTTTTGTTTTAGTGGACAATCTAATAAAATATATTAAATGCAATAAATATGTTACAGTTTGAAAGAAAAAAAATTTTCACCTGTCTATTTCTATGAGTATTTGTAGTGTAAGTCACGTGTGGCAATTTTTGGCTGCCAATATTTTAAAACAGAAAAAATGTGATTGATTTTTTCGGAGATATCTCATTAGTTGAATGTGGTATAGCAAACTTTTTTAACATTTTTTTTAAACATCATTTGTTATATGATTCCTGTTTATTCCTCTGTTATCTTACCTGCCCTCTGTCGTGTTAGGTTCTTTTGAATCTGGCAGGTGCGGCCTAGATACGGGTTTTTGCATTTATACCGCCCACTGTCGCGATTCTGGCGGTTTCAGCTTTGTCTGATTTCTTTATTTTAAAGAGCTTAATAAAGGCGAACGGGAGGGACATTATGCTCTACAGACATGATTTCCTTCTCTGAGCTATCCCTCTTAGGCAAACAAACTTTTTAAACATAACGGTGGCCAAGAAGCATAGCAGTCATAAGGGATGTGACTTACACTAGAGAAGCCCATGGAACTAGCCACCTATGTTCCATAAACCTACAAGCAAGAACTAAATCCCCTAGTCCTTTTAACACAGTTTTATTTGTTATTAAATGGATGCTTTATTGACACAAGATTGCAAAATTGGGGTTGTCTCCGGTTTTTTAGCTTTTGATAAATTATTATATTTTAGCGCTGAATCCGAAAAGTATTTTCATTTTTTAAAATCGCGTCAGCTTTTTTCAGACTATAAAATTTTAAAGTTTATAAAAGGTCAAAATATTAAGAAAGTCTGATACTATAAACAGAGCGGCTCCAAACGACTTGTTTTATATACTATTTGCACCACTATTTCAAGAAAATAAATTTTATAATGTATTTATCTTTTGATGGGTTGAAAGTGTTTGTGGATGTTATTTGGATGTGGTGTTTGTGGAGCTATTATGTAAAACATTTGGGGCAACCTAGTATATTTGCGAGACTTAGTGTGCAGACAGACAGACAAACCGAAATCATTAACATTTTTCAACTACCATGGAAAGTGTTTAAAAGTGAAAAAAATATGAAAAAAGTTTTACATCTATTTTATCATGTTTTCTCAAAATTTTGCATTTTCACAGTTTTTAAACTTACAATTTAAAAAAAATTCTGACGTGATGGTGAAGTACGAAGCTCATTTTAATATGTAGCGCAAAAATATATATAATAATCAATTGTAAAAAGTTAAAAAAGTCAACCATCACAGGTTTGTGCAATCATTCAAGGTACATTTTAGCAAATCCTACAAGTTTCTGTTAGCTTAATTCTTTATAAATCAAAATATTTTAAAAGAAGCAATCATAATGGTTTTCTATGTATATGTTTTCAGAAATTTTGAATCATGAATATCTGGAAATATGCATTTTGATTGTTACTTTGTTTTAAACCCGAGCCTATCAAATAAGGTTTTCTGAGAGAGTTACATTTAGAACCACACCCTTTTCTATATTAATTATTGTAGTTTTAGCTAAAAATTTGTCGAGTTTTAAAAACAATTGTGTACTAAATTAGTAAATTTTATTCTAAATGAGAACATTCTTTAAGCAGAAATAAATGATGTTACAGAAACTTGACAGTGTAACTACGTCAGCAAAATTAATTCAACCGCCAACATTAAAAAGAACTTTTGTGAAAGAACAGAAGATTATTATCATTTTCTTAAACGCTGGAGACAGGACATTAATGAATTTGTTTTATTTCTTGTTAACTTTCAAGCTGTTTTCTTAAAAACTAAACGAAACTATCTAGGCGAAAGTTGTGTTTTTTTTTAACTTCACTATACAATCGTATGAGTTTCCAAAACTTCGCAAAATTTTTACATGCACATTTTTTTTATCATTATTGTAAAATCGATTTGTGTTTGGGATGTTCTTAATGCAGAAATTATAAAAATATATTCAAGCTCTGCAGGACACCTACTTTAAACAATAAAATTCTGTTAGCCATTTAATCAGATGATGGTGCAAAAATGAAGCAGATGTACCAACACGTAGTTCGTTTGATATTTCAAAACTTTTGCTTGTAGTATAACTTCAACAAAGGCTCAACTTTTCACTGGGTTCCAATAAATAATAGTAAGATAAGAACTCTTTAAAGCATGCTATAGATATTCACCTATTTCCTTATCGGTTACAACGATGCACTGGTTAGAAATCCGAAAATGTAGATTCAAATGTCTGATCAGGTTGGAAGTCCACTTTAAAAAATAGCCTTATATAATTTCGCGGTGTGGAAATTCCAGTACCCGTATGAACCCTGTCATGCATCTACTGGAATTTCCAGACCACAAAATTCTTCGTTACTAGCATTTTCTTATAGAAAATCTGTGTTTCAATAAGGCATAATTTCGCGCGTTTGATTTATTTTCTATAAATAAAAATACTTATAATTTATCTGGAAAATAACGGGACCAGCACGAATCCTCTATAGGCAAAAGAAAACCGTACTAATTGCATAATTCAACATTTTACCTAGTGTTCCATAAGCTCTTGGGAACCGAACTTCTCCAATAATTTCTAAACTGGGCTCTAGAAAACACCTAGCCCACTCTAATATAAAAATGTCTTATAATATTTTAGCTTTATAGTTTATGGAATTTTTAATGTGCTCTATTATTTTTATTAAAATAAAATACTAAACGTTTTAACTTTTGTAGCCAAATGGTCAGATAAAAATCTCTAATTCTGTTCATTTTCTTTACATTTTACTTATCTTGTGATTCATTTAACCCATTAACGCCCGAAATATTTTCTTTGCTAAAATTTAGATTTTGTATTTCCCACCACTTTTAAAAACAAATTAACTTTTATCTAAATTTATCGAGGATTCTGTCTCTTGAAATGAGGTATATATTTATCTTCCTCTTTACTGGTAGGAAAACCGTTTTTTTGCTGTTTTTGCAACCGTCCTCAAAAGAGGACGCTGGGCGTTAATGGGTTAATAATATATGATTCTTTAATTTCTTTAACACTAGAACGCCCCGAAATTTTACTCAAGTTTGATAATAATATTTCTCACCAGAAGTTTTACTCAAAATTATTTCATTGATTTATTTAAGGTAAATCTGCGTGGATCAAATATAAATTATTTCAAGAAAAAATTTCTGGTTCAAATTGAAATTTAAACATATGGTTGGAGTCGAATCGACTCCTTCCGGGCGTTCTAGTGTTAAAAAAAAACAACTACCTTCTATACAAATATGTCGCATGAAAATAAACATCTTTCAGCGTAGATTTGATAATTAGTTTTTCTAATAATTTCATTTTTGGTGTCCATATACATTTTATAGGGGGCTTTAAGAAAACAGTGTAGGTATAAGTAGGTATAAGTCGTAGATAGGTTAGCTACATTTAAGAAAACAGGAAGTATTTACATGTACTCAATAACAGATTTAACACACTGGGACACATTTTAAATATATTTTTATTTATTGAGTTAAAATTTTGAATTTTTTTTTATGATTAACCATGTTCTTTGTAAACAAAATCACATGATAAAATTTCCCATAATTTTATTCAGCATATTCAAAAATAGTAATTTAAAAAATATTTAAAATATTCAAATTAAAAATTTGGAAAATCAAAATGATGTAACTTTTATTTAAAAAATCATATTTTAAAAAGTAAATATTTCTTTCAAACTCGCTAAATAAAAATTAAAGTAAAATAATCAATAAAGACCTGTTCCAACTTTGAAGCAATTATGTTTAACGGTTCTTAACTTATAATAATTTAAATTCAATAAATTGTGAAAAAAAAACCATGACAAGCATTGTTTGAAAGCTAGATTTTTAAAACAAACCAAAACGAAATTTTAATTAACATAGCGTCTTTAATTAACATAGAAACATGATTTAAATATCATTTTGAGTATTAAAAAAACAGAAAAACTCTTGATGGATTTTTTTTTTCTTTGGAAAATTGAAGAGTTTTATGTCCCGAACCCCATTAAAAGAATATATCCAAAAATACAAATACTAATGTTGACATTCGAATTTTGTTTTTAGTTAGTGAAAAGTGTTTTTTAATAATATGTTATAAATGTATATTATAAATATTTTGAAATTATTAAATTATTATATATATATTTTTTTTTCAAATATAATTAAACAGAGAAAGAATTACACTTTAAAGAAATTGGTATATAGTTTTCTTAGATAGGTCAGTATCTTATAAGAAATATGGAATTTTTTGTGTCTGCTTACTAATAGAATGAAAAGTATAAATTCATAAATACAAATATCAGCATTCACGATTTTTTTTTTTATTAGTGGGAAATATTTTATTAAGAATGTATTTTAAAAACGCATTGTAAATATCTAGAAATTATTAAGCTATTTTGTATATATATATATTTTTGAAATATAATTAAACAGCGATAAAAAGATTTTAAAGATATAACTCAATATTTTAAACATGTCAAAGTATAGTCATTACAGTTATTCGTTTATTTTGAAAAATGTTAATTACTTCTTCAAAACTCTAAAACAAACAAGTGAAAATTGAAAGTTTTATTGTCGTAATAAATCAACCAGTCTTGTAGGCATTTTCTTTATTTCTGCATATACTGTTAATAAAATACCCTATGGTGTCGTTTATCCAACATATTTTAGACTGATGAACTATATCAGCAAATTTATGATGTATTTTATAGGCAATAAAAGACTGACTACACAGCATATATCTAAAATGAGGAAATAGATCGTTATACAGCAGACGTACGTAACGAAGCTATGTATTTATTATCCAATCGTAAAAAGGTCTTCCTTTTTAAATTTCCGGATATAGTTTATATCCCTAGACAAATATTAATATGATTTTTCTGAAGAATTTTTTACTTATAGAGGCCTAAATGATGTCTTATTTTGTATTAATATCTTACAATCATTGTTTCTACATTGGTCTTTTTTTTGTTTTAATACGCATCGAAGTCACCTAACATGATATAACAAACCCGGGACAATTACCAGATGATTAATTAATTTGAGTTTCCACACTCATGCTTAATCTTATTTCTTATGAGAGCACAAGAATTAAGTATAGCAATTCAATAAGAAAATGGGTAATTGATAATTTACTGCTCTTCTTAGCTTTCCCCAACATAGTTAAAAAGTTCAGTTTGTATGTTTCTTTGTCTCTAGTTCGCGTAAATGTTCTTGAATTGCCTTGAACTTGATACACATTATTGAGCTTTACTATTGTATGTTTACATTGAGGGGTGGCTCAACAGAATTCCGTGATATTATGGTCTGTGGCCAGAAAGTCGTTTGCGATGTATTTTAATGATGTTACACTACTTCCAACATATTGATATATGGCAATGCGTTGCACTGAAAAATGCTTCCTATAGAATAAAACGTGCATAGAATAAACATGGATAACTCAAGATTTTAAGTTAAGCTTCTGATAAAAAGCAATCATAATTAGTTATCAATTATTACCTTAACATCCATTCACTTCATTGAGTAGATTAGATCAAGAGCGCCATCTATAGTCTTAAGTCTTTAGGAATCACGTATAAAACATACCAAATTCATCAAAACTTCAATACTTAATTATTTTTAAAGAAACCAATTAAAAATTCAAGCATTTTTAAAATAAAATATCCAAGTTTTTTTTTTTTTTTTTTTTTTTTTTTTTTTTTTTTTTGTCAAATCTATCTTGGAAGTACGTAAAAGCAAGAACAAAAATATTCATTATGTTTCAAAGTAATTTGGGTTTTAATATTTATTATATATATCTATGCATGTCAAAAGTAATCAAAAATGTTTAACCTGATAATCAAATATTTTCAGTACAATTCTCAACTAATATTTTTTATGCATATTATCAATGCATTCTGCAAAATATTATATATATATATATATATATGTTCTTTATCTTTCATAATAATAATACAAATAGTACAGGTAGAAGATACCTGAGAAAATTTATGCATGTTTAGAAAGTTCACATAAAATCAATTATGGCTAAAAATTCTAATAAGGGAGGAAATTGCATTGCTTTACCCATTGTTTGTGTAACTATGTTCCTCTTTACAACATTACAGTTTTGTATTACACTATCACATATAAAGTTCTTTTAAACTTTTTTTATCTTTTCTTTGAGCGAGCAAAAAAGTAAATAAATAAGTACAGGAGGAAGTAGAATTATGCAATTGTAGTTCCTTTGGCATTAAACCTAGAGAAGGTATGGATCCTTTTTCTTTTTGGCAAAGTAACGGTGAATGTTCCTTTATAGAAGGAAGATGCATCAAAAAGGAAAATACTGCGTTGCTAAGAATTTTCGCGGCATAAAAACAATCCATTTCTTTCTTCATATTGGTATTTTTCGCCTTTGGATATCTTTAGGAAAGCTAATAAAGAAGAAGAAAGAAAAACGCCGATATCATTTTATTTGTTTGTTTTTTGGGTTTTTTTTTTAACAACATTCAACGTGTTCTTGAATTATGAATAGAAAATATTAAATTTTTTTCTAAGCAAAATATTTATATGTTGTGTAGAGGGAAATATAATGAAAGTAATGTTTAAAATAAATAAATAAATAATCGTGCAAAACTTTTCTTTGTGTTCTAATAATATTTTAATAAACGCATTACTTTTTCTACATTTGCTCATTTCTTTTCACGTAGTAGTTTTGTATTGATGTTTTATTACATTATGATGATCTGAGATAAGTAACGAATCAAATAATTATATGTTGAAATTTTTTATGATAATGAACATAACAGATTAAATTAATATTTTTTATCCCTTTTAATAAATACTTGTACTTTTATAAAATTTTTAGTTTCATACTAAATGAATTTTGTTAAGTCGAAATCATTTATTTTGTCACGTATACTTTTATTTTGAAAGACAATAGTAATTTTAATTTTCTTTCTAGGAAAACTGAATACCTTGGTTTATATGTTTAATTTAAACTATTCTTACAATATTCATTGGTTGTTAACACGCATTATTTAAAATGTAATGGAATTAAAAGGGTAGCTTAGCTTAATTAGAACTAGAACAGTGTTTTTAAATAACGTATTCAACACTGCTCATACATTATTTATTGTATAATATATTTTTGTGTGAAATATGATTAAAATTATGTGGTAGTATCATAAAGTTTCTATTACAGGGGACTATTTTTATATTTTATTCGCACCATTATTTTTAAAAAATAAATTTCGTAGTATATTTCTGTTGCAAATGTTCTGAAAATTTATGTGCCTTTTTTTTTTTTTTTTTTTGAAAAAGTGGTGCGATATAGGAAAAACAGATTATAAATATTAACCTGTAATTTAAACTGAACGATACCCCACGTAAAGGAGAAGAGGTATTGACAGTTTTTGAAATGGCTCTTATTGAAGGATAACGGCAATTCAGGATAACGGCAATTCAGGATAACGGTATTCTTTTTAGGGTTTTGTTCATCTGAGGAAATCATATTCACCTCTGTCCTCTGTCTGTCCATCTATTACACAAAAACTGAAGAAATCAGAGACTTCAAATTTTGTGTCCATTTATTTTTATGATTAAAATTTTAAGAGAGAGCCTTTATTTTAACGTTGTGCGTGTAGACATCATGGCTTGGAGCTGAAGTATCTCGCTATTAAACATAAGAATCTTAGTTCGATCCCCGATACTGGAACTAGAAAATTTCATCCTAAGATGGATTTAATAAGAAGAAATTTCGTATTTTTGGCTAATTTAATGGTTTATATTTTCGGGTTTTGTTCATATGACATTCATAATATTTTTTGAAATTCAATTTTCTTTCTATTTAACAAAACTTTTGCGATTTATTAGCATTTTAAATTTAATTTTAATTTTTTTTCTGTTTTAGAAATTTAAAGTATTATTTTTACATCCGCTATTTTTTTTCATTTCAGATTTTCAATAAATTCAGAGTTTTGGATTTTATCTAAATAATTTGATTTGAGCATTTTTAATTTGATTAACATAAATAAATTCCTTTTATACTTATTTTTATATCAAATTTATTAATACTAACATCTATGCAATAATTTAATAATTATAAATTAACAATTTGGTTTTTTAAGTTGTTTTGAAAGAGATATTTAACGAAACCCTCTGTGCAATCTGCGGTCACACTCACCCGCTTGTTTCAGTATGGATTTCAATGGAAATGGGACTTTGGTCATTTATGGGTCATTCTCCAGAATATGTATCTTTTGAACAATTTTTTTTCAATTTCGAAACTTTACACTTCCCTTTTATTCACTTTTATATCGAAATTTTACTTACTAGAAGTAAAGATATATAAAAATTTATTCATGAAGGTGTGATTTAAATTAACAAAGAGTGTCACGGAGGTGAGGAACATTCTATAAAAATAGCTTTAATGGATACTTTTTTCAGGAAAAAAAAATATTTTTTAGTGTTACTATTTGCACATGTTAAGCATACTTTGACAAACTTGTATTTTTGCATTATTTTCTCTACTTGAACTTCAAGTTCACGGAGATGGGAGTTCTTAATAACCACACCTGATTCTTAAAAACAAAATCTGTCTTCTAGATTCTCAATTAATTGAGATTTGATTTAAATTAACAGGTGTGATTTAAATTAACAAAGAGTGTCACGGAGGTGAGGAACATTCTATAAAAATAGCTTTAATGGATACTTTTTTCAGGAAAAAAAATTACTTTTTAGTGTTACTATTTGCACATGTTAAGCATACTTTGACAAACTTGTATTTTTGCATTATTTTCTCTACTTGAACTTCAAGTTCACGGAGATGGGAGTTCTTAATAACCACACTTGATTCTTAAAAACAAAATCTGTCTTCTAGTTTCTCAATTAAATTCTCAGAATTTTTTTATATCTGTAAGTTAACAAAATGGATGACTTGTATCAAGGGAAATAAAATGTGAGGTCACAGCACTGTCGTCATCTGTCATTGAAAAATGGCATTTTATTTTTGGGTAACGAAGGCAAGAATTTACTGCGCGTCATTACTAATTAGTCTGCAAAAACGAACTAAATCACAATACAAAAATTTTAAATTTGTTTAAATATTTAGTATTTGAAATACTTGAGGAAGGAATAACAAATATGAAAGCATTTATATATTTTAATTAAACAAGTTGTTAAATAACATCAAAAGCCATATCAGTTGTTTGACATGCCACCGAGTTTTGAATTCACATACTATGGACCGAAAAACTAATAAATTAAAACTATTATAAATAAATTGGGGTCTGATATAAACGGCCATAATTTTGTTGCAATTAAAAAATATAGTTAAATGAATTATTCTTTAATTTTTTTTTACAATAAAATGCATGTGACGGAAATATTACACTTTTTGAAGAAAGAATGTAAATATATATGTGTGTGTGCGCCCGTGTGTGCATGTGAACAATATCGGTAGGAGTTCTTGTATATTTGATAGCCTTTTAGACTTAATAATCAAATAGCTAATTAATCTCTCGTTTTTTATTAAAAACTATCACATGTATTTGGAAATCTTCACACCGATTAGAGAGGAGAGATTATCTCAATATGTCTTAAAAATGTTACAAAAAAGTTTTACACTTTTAGGTAAAATAAACAATCTAAATTGTTTGTAGTATTGTTTCATAAAATTGCTCTATAGGCAAAGTATCATTCTTTGCTGTTCATATTAGCAAAAATAATTATTATTATGATAATATGGCAGTTTGAATTGTAAATAAAGAATATGGATAAAATAACTATTAACAGTAGAAATTATAAATGCAAAAATATTTCCTAATCCACATATCTTTATCGATAATAAATAAAATATCTATGTTTGTAACGTTATTTATTACGACATGCGTACACGTTCTTTCGATTATCCAATATTCCCTCAGAAAATATTTCTTAGAAAATCAAAACAGGTTTTTATCCATTTTGAAGCGGTATTTTGTGCTATAATATTTGTATTGAAGCTACTGATAAATTGCCCACATGGCAACAGCATGCTGCAACAAAATGCTTTTATTTCATTTATCAAAGGCCATTTCATCTTATTTTTCTTCACTTTTATATAGAGTACATTGTGAAAATTTGGTAAATCATCTTTTATTTAGGTGCTTTTTGCCATTGAAATGTGTTAAGCAGCAAAAATATTTGCTATAATACATCGTCGTAAAACGTTTATGGAAGTATGTTACTGAGTTTAACTTTTAAAACCCGCATTTCTCAAAGAAATATGTGTTTAGAAATCCTAAGTTCGTATAGCTTTTATAAAGTTTTTATATTCAGAGTGATCTTGAAATTATAGATAGTAAATTTCTAAAGACATAAAACTAATTCTTATAGATTTTTTATTAAAGGGAGAAATATTTATCCATCTGTTACTTACATTTCGAGGAAAACGAAATTTTAAAGAGTAATTCAAAAACATTTTAAAACGTCTTTTAATAAAAAGGTTAAAATAAATTAGAAGTTGCATTTTTCTTATTCGCATAAGGAATATAAACAATACTATATTAATTTTACAAAATTAGTTATTTTATCTATTTTTGTCTTCGTACACTTACAGCATACGTAAGTGATAAGAATAAATTGATATTTTTTTTTTCTTTTCCATAGTTAAAATGTGTACATTACACAATGTTTTAGCGTAAAAGTATGCCCATAAATATGCTGTTTAGCTTCTTTATTTTATTATTATTTATTCCTTTTTTTAAGACTGAAATATTTCTTTTTTTTTAAAAGATTTCTCTGACTGCTAGAAATAATTAATAGTTTTCTTTAGTTTTAAAAAGAAGACGAATTTATACTGTCGTGATCTTATAACATAGATTCTTATGCATCAATATGTAGGGTAGATCAAAAGTATTTGATAACTTTGAAACTTTTAAAAAAAGTTTCTCATAATTAAAAGATTTGTGTAAGTAAAAAGTCAGTTAAGCAAATTACCATCAGATGGTATTATATCTTCAAAAGGGAGAAAAAATCTTCAAAAAAGCATTAAAAACAAAAAAAAGTTTTAATTTGCTTTGGTAAATTAAATACTGTTTGATTATAAAAATAATTTCGTAGGTAAATTAAAAATTACGATCCTGCTTAACACAAATTAATATCCGTCTTCAGTACAATCTTCAACAACATTACAACCAATGACTTCAGCTTGTATCAAATCTAAATGGTGACAAATCCCTTCTATACAATTTCAGTCTGCACAATTTAATTTTATGCGTTGAAATATGATAGTACATTGCATAGTCGATTCAAACAGTAAAACAGATCGACCAAATTCCACTTATCGCAATCATAATCACAATTGTTGTTGTATAAACTAACACGACATTTCAATGAGTGACTCTTTTTAGCGTGTATTAAATCGTAATTGTTACAATTCCCTTCTATACAGTTTCAACCTACACATTTTTTTTCTATACGTTGAAATATGATAGTACCACACTTAGTCTTTAAAAAAATAAAAGAAAATTTCCAAATTCCACTATTGCAACCGGGTAAAACAAGTTAATCAAATCTCAATTGCAGTTGTTCTGTACAATCTACAAGAACATTTTAACAAATGACAAGTTTTAGCTTGTATCAATTTAAATTGTAACGATTCTCTTCTGTACAGCTTTAATCTACACAATCTTATCCTATGCGGTGAAATATTATAGTATATAACACACAGTCGTTCAGACAATAAAAGAGCAATTAATCGCAAGGCGGTACAACCCTATACGTTCTGCTCTCTAATATTGGTAAAATTAATGTTGTCAGAACAGCACGAAAGTAATAAAAAACCCTTTGAAATACGTTTTATGTTTTCTTTAAAAATGCTTGTTAAATTTAGGCTTACATCTAAAAATGGTCCGTTTCATTTCAACAAAGAAACTTTTCAGTATTTTCATATCATCACAGAAAGTACTTACATATGCATACCATATTTAAATTTTTTACACATTTCTTTATATTCCGTAGACGTAACAACTTTTCGAAACAAATATAATAAGGGCCAAATCTCAGAAATTTGACATGGAATATTGTGATAGACGAACACTTTCCATTTAAATCTTTTGAGATTAGTTTTAAAACCTGAATATAGAATATAATTTTAAATGCATGAAATACTAGAGAATAATGATGTAATGCTGCTTTAGAATTTCTTTATATATACAAGTACTAAGCATGCATCATGTTATTCTATGCTCATATAAAAACTTTACGCATGTATTCAGGAACACTATTAATAAAACATAATCTCGTATTTAAGATGAATTAAATGGAATTTTATTTATGCGAAAAAAGAAATCATAATTCCATTTTATTATGATTTAAATGACAAGAAATTGAAATAATGATATGAATGGATCTGAAAATTGAATAGTCAATGAATAAGAACAAAATACAACATCTAACATTGTATTAGAAGATTGTTTTATTAAAACATAAATCATTTTCCTTTCTGTCTTTCAAAAGGCAAATATATTTTCCGGTAGACATGAAAAGATTTTCTTTACAAGAACATATTTAAGAATTATATTTACTATACTTAGAAGTTAATGAACCACGAAAAGAATAATATGATACAACAGTTATGCATGAAAGAAAAGCAAACTCTGAGCAGGGTGCAATTTAATTATCGCATTATCACACAGAAAGCACACTATATGTCAGATTTCTCTTCTCCAGTATTCTCTGCCATCTGCCTAAATAAATCAAATCTATTTTACTGCGCACAAAATAAATGACTTAGAGTGAATAAGTTACGCTAATTAATTCTGCAAATCTACTTGTGAAATTTTGTGATTTAAAATGAGATCGGCGATTAAACTTGTCCTTCAGTATGTGTAGTCTTCTATATTATTTAAAAAAAGATAGTGTCAGAGAGGAGAAAATAAATTATCTTCGTTAAATAAATAATTTTGTTCAAATGAAAACATCGAGAATAATCATTTTGATTCATTATAAAAGGTTACGTTTAAATGTATACTTTTATTATATAAATCTTTATTTTTATACTGCAACAAAGAATATTTTTCATTCCATTTCATCCATGGACTATCGATTTCCTTTTAAAATTTAGTAGTATTTTTGTTTCCTATTAAGTGTCAAAAGCGGGGGTCGGAGCATATTGGACAAAATTTATTGTTTTAAGTAGTATACTTTATCAATGATCTTTGCGATATTTTAAGATATGCAAGAGGAACATATCTTGAAGATTATTGATTTAAAAAAAATGAAAAAAACTAGTAAGAAAAATAAATTTTGTTCTATATTTTCCTATCCGTGGTCAAAATGGATCTTCAAAATAATTTTTTATGTATATTTTTTTAATTTCACATTAAATATTATTCAAGGGCACATTATATGCGAACATTTATGACACAAGAAAGTTTTTAAAAAAAAACTTTTTTTTTTAATAATTTGAGTATTATGAAGAATTTTCTAAAACGTCCTAAAGCACATGCGATATCAATCAAAATCCCCAATATTTTTTGTGCTAGTATTTTTTACATATTCAAATAAAACTGTGCATAGATTTTTTTACCTATACTGTGGGTGGCCAAATTATATTAATCACACTACAAATTTTCTATATTGCAATCTTACTTTAATATTTTTGAGCTGACAACACTGACAGGCGACAATGGACTGGTATCGTCATCCGGTAATGGAATCTTAGTGCATAACGTACCTTAGGAACGTTACGGGAAACTTGGTGATTAAAAAGTTTTTAGTTGTTTAAGATGAATTCTATTTTTGTGAAATATGTCAAAAGAAAACACGACAAACGAAAGAAATTTCATAGAAATTCTGACTATGGTCTAGAAACATACTCATTAATTAAAAGGAAAGGTAAAAAAATATATACATAGCAAATCATTAGGAGCACAATCCTTAAAGGGGGGATTCGATGAAATATTGGGGAATTTGTCTTGGAACAATCGTGTTCATTTTTTTCACAATAAATTTCTACTTTATGAGAGAAAGTTTGTTTTTGGATAAACCCATAAGTATTCAATTCATGTGTACCAAAAGTAGCTTAACAATCCACCAGTAAATAGGAACAAAACAAAGCTTCATGTTCTTCAAAATGTAAAGTTCAGGCGCGTAACTAATGTTTTGGTCGCCCACTGTATGTAACTGGAACAGTTAAAGGTAGTTAAGTACAAGAATATAATACAAAAATTCTGAAAATTTTATATATTTTTTCCTTTATATTCAAGTATATAAAATTCTATGCACAATTTTATTTGTATATGTAAATAAAACTGGCTTTAAAAATATTATTGATTTTAATCGGTATGGTATGTGCCTGGGACATTTTGAAAAGTTCTTCATAACGCTTAAAAAAATCAGAAAATTCTTTATTTTTCTCCATTTTCTTCCTAATTTCTTGTGTGATAAATATATGCCATAATTTATATAGCGTGCCCTTGAATAATATTTAAAGTATAATCTAAAAAACAATAATAAAAAATGAGGTTGAACATCTCTTGTCCACTTAACATTAAATAACTTACAAGATCACAGTTTTTAGAACTATACATATATTAACCCTTTATCTACCATCGGTACTTATAAGTGCCATTGTAGAAAATTTAATAAAAAACGTATTTAATCAGTTTATTAATAAATGTTATTTTTCTTACCACGCAATATACTTTATTCAATCTAATTTAGATAGAATAGAAAAGCAGTCAAAGTTAAGTATTCTAAAAAAAAGGTAATTTTCCTAATCATTTTCATAGGTATATCTTTTCTTTTTTTGAAAAAAGTTATATGAAATATTTTCGACGGTAAAAGCCTTTCCATTTACAGAGTGGATCATAATACATTTAAATACATTGCTTTTATGAGAATTGTATTTTTGGTTAATTAATTTAATTATTTTTGTAAATATTTTACAAAAAAAATTATAAATACCGATATATATTTAATCAATTTTAACGAAAAAACACCTCTAAATTTCACATGATTATTATTTAAAAATTCCAGTATATCTTCAGATATTATAGAAGACAATTATTGATGTGAAGCCATTTCTTGATAAATAATTCAGTAGATAAAGGGTTAATACAGGTAGTAACTCTGACTTCAATAGCTTTAATGAAAAAAAAAACACCCTCTCTTTCCCAAAAAAGTGAATTTGTAACTTGGCTGTAGGGGATATATTTTATTTATTTATTTATTTTTATTTATTTATTTATTTATTTATTTTATAATTTCTAGTACATTATTCTTAATTTTTAGTTTGTTTCCCATATAACTCAAGAAAATCTTTTAAAAAAGAAATTCATTCATCCATTCTATCAATTTTTACAGATTTTTAAAAACTGTCCAGATTAATTCAGTTGTCGTTGCATTTTGTTGTTTTTTTTTAGCAGAAAATTCTTTAAGCATAGTATTTTATACATAATGCTTAACATATATATTTACATTTCATATTTTACTAATAAAACCCTTTTTTTATTTATACATATGTGGTTATAGTTTTCTTTTAAATACTTTACTTTTTATATGGTTTAAGATTCATTAATAATACTCAGATAAAGGGCAGTGAAGTATAGTTTGTTTTCAAAAACTAAAACAATAGTTTCTAGCACAAAATATTACTATCCATCTCTAATATTTTTTATATGGTCTCTACGTTTCCGTTAATTCTCGTAGAATAAATCTCGGTAAACATTTATTGTATCATAATGTCTAACTTAAGAGCTTTAGTAAATAGTTCTATTATGTCAAGAAGCTTTTTTATTTGCTTACGCACATTTATTACGTATAAAAATTACATAAAACTCTTACGAGTATATACATGTTATAACAACACATGTTACAATATTAGAACATGACATATACATCCATGTTATATCGCTAAAGCGACTGTTACGATTTCGCTAAGTTGTCACCAAGATTACGCAAGCAATAAATATATGGTATGGATACGCGATATGCGCAATAAAGATTTTGCACACATGCGTAATATTTAAGTCATGTATTTCCTATATACATGTCACATATATGAACGAACCATACATGACTATAATTTGGTCATACGTGTCATTTTATGTCTATAATGTCATATACGTCATAAACTGTCATACATATCATTTTACAATCATAACAATATATAATGTGTCAGATAATTAGGCAGTACTTCAAGGTCACTTAAGGGTTTATTCTTGAAATCGCTGTATAAAGGACGTAATTTCATTCGCTTATTACATTTTAATTCGCGCGTTTCTTTTAACTCTTTGATTACTTTTTCCTTAATGAAAATTGTCAAGATTCATAAGCACTTCTTTTTATACGGCTGTACAAGCTAAAACAAAATGTAAGCTTTACAAGAAAACGCTATTTATGTTAGCTAAGATTTAACAGCTCTACTTAAAAAATTACAAAATGTTGTTTTATTGAGGAGATATTTGAAACACATTTTATTCGTATTCATATCTGCGTCATGAAGTTATATCGTTTAGTAAATATGATATCTTTTTAATGTTCTGCTGACCCTAGGATCAACTTTTATAAATAGAAAATAAATCAAGTGGAAAAGACGAAAGATTAATTCATATAACATTTACCTGCAAAAGACAAACATGCAAACAAAATGTACGGGAAAGGTGCAATTATGTATCTTTTACACTGGCGAATATATGTAGTAAATGTAGTTTCACACCTTCACACTAGTTTCTTTTTCTTATTTTTTGTTGAAAAAAAACCCATTTGTAAGAAAAAAATATCAAAATAATATATGTAAGAAAACCCACCCGTAAAAAAGATGATTGAGTGCTTAATCGGTTGATTGCGTGACAAAAGACGGGTATGAGTTAACGTTTATAACCTTTGTGAATGAAGCGATGAATTTCCTAGAATAAATGTGACTGTTATTTTCCCATGTATCTACAGTACTATATTTATGACATTGTATCAATATGTATAAATTACGCCTTGTTCATGGTACCGTTATATATTTTAAAGCTGCTTTATATAGGTTACAAAGGGGTGTTAAATTTAGATGCACTACTTAATATAAAAATTACTTGCATAACATTATTCCCTTAATAACTTTTATAATACGTAAGTATTGGGCATATAAAGCAAGTTGCGCAAGGTTATAGGATGTGGTATCATTTCAAAAATTTGCAAAAACGTTACAATTTCTTAAATTTGAGAGTATTTTGTTACGATGATAAATTTCTCAATATTGTATTTTATAGAGCATTTTGTAATCTTCCTTTCAATTGTTAAATTTGGAGATAAAATATTTTTACAAATATCGTATTAAAAAATGTATGTCCCATCTTGAAAGTGCTTGAGAAAAATGGGTAAATATTTGCAAACATAGTAATTCAAAAAAATATTTTTTTCACCAGTTGACATTCAGTTAACAGTTATTCATCATCGGTAACATCATCCAAATCATCATCATCAGAATCGATTGTAATCGGAGCATATTTATAATTAAAGCATATTACGGGTCCTCGAAGTGTAGTTATTTATTTGTCGTATGTATATAGTGAAAGGTTCGTAAGGATAAATGAATTGGATTTATGCTACAATTTGGATGTTAGAGTAATATTTTTTAGATGTTAAATGTTTAAATTACCAAGAATCTATAAATGTCAAATGCTGTTAATGATGAACAAGCAGTAGTTCACACTCAAAATCTCCTATGAAATCTATCTGTAAACGGATGCACAGATCTAACTGACAAATTTTGTGAGGACCGACATGTAAATTTTTGACAAATGAAGCTCTAATCAACCTATGTATTTCAGATATTATTGGCATAAACATAAATTTAACCATGAATGTCAATAAAATTTAGACGTTTTACACAAAAAACCGTAAAACCGTACAAGTCCTCAAATTTCTATTTTGGACTACGGATTGTTGATACACTATTATAAACCGCTCATGAAACATTTACGTATGTACGTTTAACACAAAAAATTGTACATGTCGTCAAATTTCTTTTTGGACTATGGACTCTGTTGATGCACTACCGCTCATCAAACATATTTGTATGTATATATAGCACAAATAACTGCACTGTCCGAAAAATTAGTTTTTATACACTACATCATTCGTTATTTTTAAACAAATAACTTAAAACCTCAAATTAAACAAATAACTATACTCCTAGAAAAGATGCTTCTTTCCGTTAATTCTTCCCAGATATCTAAAAAAGAAAGGATAAGTCAAGTTTATATCTATAACGCATGCGTATTGGTATATCAATATCAAAGTTCGGATTTTTTTTTTGAAGTAAAAACTTAAAATGTAAAGAATGAAAATTTTTAATATATTTAAAAACAAAAAACAAAGAATACTTTCCAATTTAATAAAGTAGCAATTTTGTATTCCTTTAAATTTATTCTCCATTTAGTTTTTATAGTATTAAAAAATATTAACATGCAAAATATATTCTAAACGAACATATATAAAAAATATATTATAGCTCAATCAAGTAAAAAAAAATCGATTTTATGCAAAAAGTAAACATGCCTTCTCTAATTTAACTTAAAATATAATATTCAAATTTTGTATGAAACAATCAAATTATGTGCTATTAAATATATGTCTAATATGTAATGATTTTTATCTCCTATTATTCTGTAAGTGTTAAAACACCAACAATTATTTCATAACACGAAGATGTATGTGAAATTAATTTTAAATTTCCGAGGCATCTGAAAAAAAAAAGGAATCTGAAAAAAAAAGGTATTGGAATACATAAACCGACATACTGTCCTCTCTACTATTTCTGTGATCTTTTTTTTTTTTTTTTTTTTTTTAAATCTTTTTAAAGTTGTCACTCCAAAGCTAACTATGATTTATGATTCATTTATCAAATGGCTGAAAATCACGGCTGTCTCCATTACCAAGACCATCGGTTCACATATATCTTATCCTGAACTTTATCATATTCATATGGTCTTCCTTTCCTTAAGCGAGGGTAGCAAAAGATGCGTGACATTTGTAATCAAATCAGCACCACTTTCCTACTCCTCTACTAATTAGATTTTGCACTCCGTCCTCATTATATGTCCTTTGTTCCAAAGGAACACAGACTCTTATTAATTAAACTCTGCCAGTGTTAGAGCCCTGTGCGTCAAATTGTTAGAGAGTTTTTTTAGCCTATCATTCAGGGTATTTACGCTTATTTAATCACCATCGCCCCTCCGAAAAAACATATTCGATGCTAATTAGCACGAAAGATATACGGTGTGCAGCGTTATAGAAATTACAATCTGGACTTATTTTTTTCAGTCGTACCATTTTAGATTTCAGCTATCAACGTTTGTTTTTTACTTGTTGTTTTTGTTAATGAGCATCAGCGAATTTTCTCATGTAAAACTTTATTTCCCTGAAGATCAGTAGAATCAGTTCATTTGCAATAAATTAAGCGCAACTAAAAGCTGGAGCATGACCAAAAGACTTTGAAAGGCCCAAGGGTCATTGATTGTGACATTAAGAAAGAAACAAATCGTATGTGGTCCAGATTTGTGTCTTCTTTTTTTAAAGATATTTTAAAATTTTGTGTGATAATGCCAATGCAATTAATTTTATAAGTTTCTAGAACTTTTCGAGACAATCACTAATCTGCATCTGAAAGTAAGCCTTTCATTAAATAAAAAAAGTAAGACTAACAATTTTTTTATGAATATAAAATATCATGTACATTACAATTTTCACATCGGTATCTTTATCTATTACATTATAATCTGACTCTGTGTTTGTATTTCACATAGAAACTGTACGAATATTATGAATTAGTAGTCGAAAAGAACACGGTTGCTCGTAAAAGTCCGAAGATGGCACAGCAAAACTCGAAATTTCGAAATTTAAAATAGTTTCGGAAATAAAATTTTTTTTTATATTAGTATTATTTTTTATCATTAATGTGTAATTTTTTATGAAATTTTTGCAATGATCGAAATTCAATTGCTGCATGGTTGTAAATAAAAATGAAGAAAAGATAAATAAGTTTTTTTTATATTGATACCTTCTTTTCGTTGCAATTTTCAAAACAATATTTTCAATTTGACAAGATTGCAGAAAATAATTAAATTACATTTTAAGAAATCGAAGAAATAAAATCATACTTTCAAGTTTTCAAGCTTCATAAAGCAGTAAATTCTAGCGAACAAAATATCATATATGGACACGTTGACGTATAAAAATCATTGCATGGTAGCTTCTTGAAGTCTACAAGAAATTAAACAAGTTAAAACTCCTTCCACTCAACTGGCCACTTTTTTACATTCAAAAGAAGTAAATTTAAACGAAAAAAATAATTTCTGAAAGATAATAACGAATAAAACTTTTCACAAAAACACCAAAAATGGAATTGTATAGAGAGCAAAACTGACTTTTTGAAGCATTTATTTTAATTCGTAAAATAGTTTTATATTAATTTTGTCACTTTCATTTCGTCAGCTTTTAGATTAGAACACAAATATTGAAAGAACAAAATGTTTTTGACAAATGACGCAATTGCTAGCATATATATGCATTGAGAAAATTTTAACCAGGATTTTAAAAATGACCCTTGTTCCATATTCCTTATTTAATCAAAAATAATTTATTATTGCAATTATTAAATACTTTTATTTTTTTCTAAATACACAATAAAATTAGTTCCCTTTATCCCCAAAACAATTGAAATACGTATTGAAATCGAACCCTTTAGGGATCTAGTGTACTATTAATAGCATATGTCTTTAACTGAGCATTATTTCGTTATAATGAATAATTTTGTTGCTGCTTAGGTGTAGTAAAGTTAGTACATGTTTATTCATTTACTATAGGACTTCCTTAACGTTTAGGCATTTATTAATAGTAATAATAATAAATATATGCTTAATTCTCTTTGCACCTTTTGCGATTATTTTATTTTAAACATATATTTTACTCTTTAAATGTTAATAAAGATTGCTTTCCCCAAAGATTCACGTGTAATAAAGCGCAAAAAAACATTAGAAAGTTGTAATATCAGTTAAATCTTGTTGTAATATAATATTTTCTAAACATATCCAAAAAACTCTTCCTTAGTCTATTGTCATATGAATATGAATTGAACAGTAAGCTAAACAACAATATTCGATATGTTTCAGACAACGAAATATTCGCTAAACTCTAATTAATCTATTCGGATAGCTAGTGCAAATGTTTTTAAAGTAAAAGTAATTTTTTCTAAAAACTGAAAAAAATGTGATCCGAAAGGGTTAATTTTATAACAAAGTTAAGATTTAATAGAAATGTATTACTTTTGGAAAATAATATGTTTATTTCTTCCATTTCTGCGACAGTTTCTATATTTCAACTTCATGATTAGTCCTCACAGTGCTGAAGATCGAGTGCAGGTTTTCTTTTTCAAGAAATTCCTTGTGGTCTTTCAAGCGAATGAAATGCCTAGATCATTATATTTAGTTAATATTTATTATTAATTATAAAATTCATTACTTAAGCCTTTATTAACTATATTTGTTCAAGTTATGTCACGCACAAGAATTCTGAAAAGAGTGGAGAACAAATGCATTATTTTCTGTTTATTCTACCATTTTAATAAAATCTTTAAATAAAAATACGCATATTTTTTAGACACATTTCTTTTTTTTCTGTTTCTTTTTTTTTTTTTCTTTTAACTTTCAAGTATCCTTATCTCTTTTAAATACTTACTATTATCCATCTTTAATATATAGATAAAGTCCATGTTTTCTTATTAATTGATATTCTTGAAATAGCTTCTTGTGGGATGTAGCTACTACATTTCTTCATTTCACACTTCATTTTTCACTTCCCACATAACGATAGATAAGTATGACATGCAATTCTTGTTACACAGTTTTAAAAGATAAAGCAATTCAGCAAATCCGTTGGAATTCATATGTTCCTGTCGCTGCTATCTACTTGCTTTGGATGTTCTCTTAAAACATACTGACACGGCAGGCGTTGCCCAGGGTCGCTAAAATAACCTTAGACAAAACGCAAGTTTGTACGATTTTATATCTTTAGGAAATATTTCCATTGAACCTAGTTTCGGGATACCCACTGATTTCGAAACGTACACTGATTCAAATGAACTTAGTTTCCGGAGCCGAATGCCTTCGGTAGAGTGTAGTATTTTCCCAACAATTATATTTCCGAACAAACTTGTGACTTAGGTAAATTTTATAAATTACCTTTAACATTAACGCGATATTTAATTAACGGATGCAATCCCCTGCTCCCTCTAAAGTTAACCTTTTACCTTTAACAGTAGGTTGATTTTTAATTCACGGCAGCAGTGAGTAAATGTAAGTTGATGCCGAAAAAGAAGATTGATATTCGAAAAAGGTGGTAGCTTGAATATAGGAAAATCTTTTAATAGTTTGTGAAGTATCGGAAACCCTAGAATAGCGTTAAATAAAAATACTAAATAATAGGATAATTTTTAAAGAAGCTGCACCAAGGACCCCAAGAAGACAATTAATATTAAAAATTGGTGACAGCTGAAGTAAGATTAAATTTCTTTTGTATAATCGAACTTAAACATAGTATATAAATTTATCATTAAAATAAAATTCTTGAAAAAATGCGGAAAAAGCAGGGGTGATTAAAAAAAAAACCCTACGGTCCCCAATAAAAACATGAGGATGTTGACCTCGGGTACATTTCCGGTTAAGGGATAACCACTTGAGGAGCGTTGGTATGTTTATAAAACCACTTAATTTTAATGCCCAAAGACCACATTGGCACCAGAAATTTGGTAAAATAAATTTCGCTTTTTTATAGCAGTGATATAGCCTTTTTCTTGTTTATAAATAATTTAATTTTCAAATTCCGATGTCCATTAATTTTAACACTTTAGCAATAGAATTGTTTTACCCCCCTGAAAGGGTTAACGCAGCCGATTTCGAACTCGTTGAACATCAGTTCAAGATTTACATTATGCGGTTAGCAATCTAACCACTGAGTGAGCTCTATATAAAATTATAAGAAAATACCGATTACTGATTTTAAGGAGACTACATAATTTTTATGACATCGCTGAGATAAAATACATAGCTTATCTACTCTTGCCCTGTCTAATTTTTCCAATGTATGTGAGTGACGAAACTTTCAGAATGTGAGTAAATATTCTCAAATCAGTTAATATGTGGGTGGTCTATGCTTTCTTTTTACCCCAATTTTTTCTTTAACGTCGTCTTTTTTATAGAAACGCTCCAGACATAAATAAAATAAATCGAAGCAAAACCCGGTACCCACATGGCCACGCAGCTTTGTTTAAATTCTTCTTCCCCTTCTTTTCTGAGACGGTCTCAGTGTTTCCCTATTTGGAGTGGAAGTAGGGGTGGAGGAACATACTCCAATGTTTCTAGCAGAGCAAAGAAGAGCGCGGGTAAATATTTACATCACTCTTCCGAAGTCTTTTCCCAGATTTTCCCCTGATTTCACGCTGGTATTTAAGGAAAATGGGCTGTCACTGTATTGTTGGTAATATAATCTTACATAAATCAGAAAACTCTTTAGAGTCTCTAGCACATTTCTTTTAAGAAAGCTTAGAGGGCATTTTCAAAAATTGTAATGTAATTTTATTTCATTTTAACCACTTAACTGATCAATATTTTTGAAAAAAAAAAAAATTCAAATAATGTCTATTTTTTCATGTTTTTTTACAGAATTTTTAATCTTTTATCACTTTTTTTCAAAACAGAATTTTTTTCCTAATTGAATCAAAAAAAAAAAAAAAAAAAAAAAAAAAAAAAATGCTCGGATTAAATAATACAAGATTTGCAATAAAATTTTACTGGTGAGAATAATAAATTACAATTGGAGTATGGATGCCCGCACTTGGCAAAAACACATTACCCGTATGATGTACGGGCAAAACAGGGGGTAAGTCTTAGCATTCTTTTTTTATTTGATATTTTTTTTTTTAGAATTTAAAATCTCATTTGAGAATATTTATTTAAAAAGAGAAAAGAATTTAATTTATACAACATTACATAATTATATTTTATATTATAGTTTCTCATATTATAGTTAGTATACTATATACTAATTTCAATTACAAATGACATAATTTGTATTGAAAATATTTCGATAATGAAGCTTATCCGTCGTTATTGTAATATTGTTTCCGGTTTAAAATAAAAGATATGAATTTTAAATTTTAAAGTATTTTTAAAGTTTAAATTCGTGACATATCTTATTGTAGAATATTCTATATTAATTACACGTTTACTTTTTTTTTTCAAAAAGTAATTAAAGATAACAATATTTTAAACCGCAAAAACTATTTAACATAATAGTTACCTTTCAATAAGGTATTGATTGAATTCAATTCATTAAGAAAAATTTCTGGTTCGAAGTATGTGTATTTGTTATGAAAATAATCGGAAGGTTGGCAGCTATTGCATAACATATTAATTTACATTGGAAAAAATATTATATTAATGTCTCTAAAACTCAATTAACACTGTTTCTACCTGTGCCAATTGACACCTTTTAAAAGACTTCGATTTACGGTTTATTATTTGTAATTTTTAGATTGAAACAATTACAAATCATTTTAGGTACTCTTCCGTATTGGTGACTTGCCAAGGCAGAGAAAAGACTTAGCTAGAGGAAGAAATTTTACATTCCCCTACTATTTACATACTAGATAAACATATTTCCCGGTACTTTATTCGCAATTTCATATACATAGGCCTAAAAAACTCATAATTTTTATTTTTCATAAATGTTTCTATCAATGGGCAACAAATCTCACATCATGGAGCCAAATGTTTTAAGCATTAACCCATTCGTGCGTACCAGCTTTTGCACAAATTTTATTCGGTTGGCACCACTATTTTTAAAAGAATTACGTTTAGTTCAATAATTATGAAAATGTTTCAATTAAATAAAATAAAGATTGCTGTTTTTTTTACCGGTGTCAAAAACAGTGCTACATGCACCTTTTGAAGCGTCCCTAAAAAGGGACGCTAGGCACTAATGAGTTAAAAAAACGCCAAGGCTCTTGCCTTGGAAAAGTACCTCAGTACTTGCTGGAAAAGTACCTCATTTTTAATATATTGATAATACTTTTTTATGTTTATTGCATTCGAAAACTATGAGAAAAATCAAATCAAAACTTTAAAAAACTGTCATTTGATACTGGTAGAAATAATGTTAACCATTTAAAAGCATTGAAACTGTTATTTAGCAATAATTTTAAATGTTGGGAGTAATTTCAGTAATTGAGACTTTTAGACGGTGTTTCTTCTGCACATGCAAATAAATAAATAAACAAAAAATATTCTTCTGTTGCTTTCATCCATTTAATGCTTATAGAAATATAAAACCTCTATAAAAATATGACTTAATCTGTAGAAAATGGCACGTAAAAACATTGTGAAAACATTATTTTAATCGTTTCTCTTAATAATTCATTAAGGTGTTTATGAATTATTAAGCAAATTTTCTTTTAGCACATTACGTGACAAAGAATGATAGATGCATAATTTTCACTTCATCAAACATACGTTCATTAACCTTCTGGTAAATTAGTTTTGCATAAGAAAATAAATAGTGATCGTGATATTGTGTAATTTACAATACATGCAAATGTAGCAAAAATTACGTTACGTAGAATGCAATAAAGATAAAAGATACAATTTTTCTTGTTGCCATTATTCATTATGGAAAAAATATATATGAGTTTGATTTGAAATATGAATTTTATTTTTTAAATGATATTTTAAATATTGTAAAATCTGAAATTTAGACACTTCACATTTTCCTCGAAAATTTTCACCTGAATAATTGATTTAATTTTTTTTACTTGAACGGAATAGAATACACTACAGTTATTTTTAAATATTTAAATAAAAAAAGAGTGTTTTCAAAAACATCAAGCATTTTATCTTTCTATAACATTGCTTGTAGTTCTTTACTTTGAAAATTCTAGCTAAATTCCGATATTTCCTGATTTGCAATTCTCCAAAAGCGCATCTTTCTTCGGTTTATCATAGGTATGAAAATAGTTTTACACAGAGAACAGAGTTTTTGGAATTTTCTAGAGATATATTATCTATACCTCTCCGTGTCACATATGGTGACGAAAAACTTTTTTTAATCTTGTGCAACACGAAAAATTTTATTTTTCGCTGCATTATCAAAGACGATAATTCAAATCTTTGCCTCTGAGGAAGCTAACTGAATATTTTAGCCCTGACAGTTTCTCATGTACATAGCCATATGGGAATATTATTTGATAAATATTCAAAAATGCACATTTTTTCGCGTGATGTACAACGTCTCTCAGTTAAATCAATTCTTTTGATTAGATTTTGCATATAAATCGAGTTACCGAAAGTTTTTCTTGGATGTTCTCAATTACGTTGTCAAGTTTTCCTTCCTACATTCTGTTATGAGTGTAGAAGTTTATGAATGTGAGATTTTATAAAATAAGAAAAGTTCTGTTTTCTCATCTGTTATGGTAGAAAAATGGGACGAGAATTATGTTCATTTAAGTACTTCATCATGGAATTAACATTTAACTCTTCAGGAAACAATATGTATATATACATGTTTTTTAATGTAACTTGGCCTTTTTTTAAGTTCGCAAATCTTTGTAAACCATTTCACGATTGCTTTTTCCGATTAATCTTTTTTTTTAATTGTCGAATGTATGCAGTATACCAATTGTTTTTATTTAAACTTATTTCACACATTTGAATGAAATTTATGCAATAATTTTTTATATTACCATGCTTCAGTGATTCGACCGTAAAGTCAGATTCCGTGAATTCTACCAATTACGTCTTTCATACTATCGTAAATTCATATTAGAAACGAATTCCGCCATTTTTATAAATTTCAAAATTTTCATATTTTTGATTATTAATTGCTAATTTTGCGTTTATATTTATTCCTGTTAGAAAAAAAAGTCTGATAAATTTAATACAACTTTCTATGTACAATAAATTACATTTATTGTTAAAAAGTAAAAAACATCAGAGCTAATGTAACAACTACGAAGGAGAAACAATATTGAAAATCTCTCTGTTTCTGTATATTTGTATATAGTTTATTCTTATAGCCGACATGCAGGCAACAACATTACAACAGGCGTTCGAAGTTATTTATTAATTGTATTTATTAATATTTATGCATGCGAAGTAGCTAAAAAAGAATGCTTAAGCATTAAAATTAACAATATAACTAATTACAATATAGGTATAAAACACTTTATATATTTATAAGAAGCTTAGAAATCCTAAATATTTTTATTTAAAAAATAGGTGAAATTTTCATCGTTAATTAAATCAACCTCAAATAATGTTCCAAATGAAATGTAAACTTGGATAAAAATAAATCAGTTTTATCGCATTATTAAATTTATTTTTTCGAACGCAGAAGAACTGTGAAATTGATAATTTAAACTTTTTTTGTTTGAGGCAGGAAATTACGAGCTGTTTACGAGAATTTGATCTATTTTAAATATTAGAGCATGCAAAATTTATGACGCCTTCAAATCTTATGTATTTCATCTTTATATCTATTATATTTAATGAATTACAGAATTTTAAAGTTTAGATCTTTCTCTACTTTTTCATTCTGTTCATACTATTTAAAACTAATTTTTTAAACAATAAATAGATAAACAAAGAAATTTTTGCGAAATCCTTTTCTTATTACAGATTTATAATTATTCACAATTAAAAAAATGTTAAGGATGTAAGAAAACAATTTCATGGTTGTGGTGTAATATAAAAGGACTGTTGCTTTAAACTTTAAACTTTTAGAAAACTTAAAGTAACAGCTTTTTATGACGAATGTAGAACAAAAAATAATACGATAGTGAGATTTATTTTGTTCACATACTGTACAAAAACATATACTTTTAGATACGTATTTGGTGCATTCGCTGTTTTAATCTATACTGTGTGTGCGCGTCTTTGAATGTTTGAATGGAATTCTGATTAATCCTGTGCAAAATCAACTGGCCAATTTTAAGACCATGATTTTCATAATTGTAACTGAAATGAAACAACGTATATTTTCGCCATTGAATGCGAAATGTCTGAATACTTTCCTCTCACTATTCCTATCCTGTTTCTCTTAATGACTAAAGAGGTAAACCTCAATACCTCCCTTACGGTTGGTACTTAACTTGATAGCGCTTTGTTTAGTTTTCATAAGAGACAATGTTCATTTGAACAAGGCTGTACCTCTAATGATGTAATTCTCGAAACAGCTTTGTTCTACTAACGTAGAATTGCAGTTAGACTTGAGCAATTGCCTGAAGCCATTCAAATAGACAAATAGATATTGTGAAATTTATTCAACATCATGTAGTTTCGTGCCTATAAATTTATGTTTTGTTTATTGGCATTGAAAATATTGTTCGTTTATTTAATCTTCTTTTGATTTTTGTTTGTATATGAAGACCTCAATTGATAAATGTGCAAGTGACAAAAGTAATATTTTGAGAAAATGAAGTTTAAAGTTATAAATATTTCTTTTCGTTTATCGTCAAATGCCTCCATTAATTAAAATCTGTATGAATATTATGTTGTTATTTTTAGATTGATTTCTACTTTATGATCTTGTGGATTTAAAAGAGCATTACATATGTCAATAAGATAGTCGCCTGATAAGTGGTTCATTGTGGAATTCAAGAGAAAGAATATAATTTAAATGCAGTTAAAGTTCTATTAGGTTACTCAACAGTAAATTGTTCAAAATTTAAATTTATTTTAAATTTCTGTTTTGCTGTAATCTTTATATTTTCTGTAAAATGTCATGTTCTCTGATGTTAATTGATTATTTTCAAATCTCTATTTTGTCACAATAAATTATAAATCCATAATTGTGTTGGATATTTTGCTCGGTTCTGTAACGCGAGGTTTCTGTTTGATTGTGGTTAACCCTTCACACTCCGCGTCATTTTACAAATTTAGTCGAATTTTAGTCGATTGGCACCACTTTTTTAAAAGAAGTTTACTTTAAAAGAAGTACACAATTTCAAGAATACTCTTATTAAATAAAGCAAATTTTATTTTCCTTTATTACTGATGGCAAAAACGAATTTTCAAGGAAAGATGATGTCTCCGCAGCGGAGACAACGGAGTGCCAAGGGTTAAGTATGCTATGATTGCATTATATTTGGTAATCAGGGATCAAACTAATCCATTTTTTAATACCAGTATTTTCCAAACATTCTTTTGGTGGCATTCTTCTGCATCATTTGCATTAAAAATTACCTAAAAAATAAAATAATATACCTATAAATAAAATAATTGTTTTTAAAAATGGTATTCAAGAAACAGAACTTTAGGTAGCACATTTCAAATAATGATTGCAGACCATTTGATTTGCGCATGCGAATTCAATGCAAATAAAAGTAAATCATTCTTTTATAAGCATTTGATGTTTATCGTAGATGTATTTTACCTAATTTCATGATTGAAATTCATGTAGTTCCTTAAAAGTTTCGATACGTGAGTCTCAATTATGGAAAATTCACCGGCTTGATTCATGCTTGGCAAAAAGTACTAACTAGTGAAATTAATAATATATATAGAGAGAACTTTTGCTTTGTTTCTGTTTTAAGATACAGAATAATATATACGAAATATAAATGTTATTTAAAGTATTTCACTTTAGATAAGTAAGTCTCTCATAATTCGAGAAAGCATGATCACACTTTTAGATACATTGAACTAGTTCCGTGAGTTTTTGTCATATAAATAACATAGCTGATTACTGCTATTAAGTGTTTAAACTTTCTACCCTGAATGGGTCTAATCGACCCATGACTATTGTTTGTTTTATACGATTCGAGCCAGAATTTTTTTCATAAAGAAAGTTAAATAACAGATTCAGAGAAATAAGTCAATTAAATATATTAAAATGTTTTAAATAACAATTCTGGTGTGAAATGTTTTTATCAAGATTGAGAAAAATTTGAACACTGTAGGAAGGTTAAGGCTTTAAGTGTCCGAATCAAAGATTTAGCTTGGTTTTTTTTCTTAAGCTTGAAAATACTCCTGGACTTACTTAAGAGGCATACAAACTGAACTTTCACGCATGGGGCGTGTTGTTCTAAATTTTATTTCTTAATATATTCAACAATTATTACCAGTTATTAATGATTGCAACCATATATACGAACTATATAAAATTTTACGAATTTTTAACCCCTTGAAGGGCGGCGGTATAAAATATATACCACTTAATTTTAATTGCGAATTGCCGTATTGACACCAGAATTTTGAAATGAAAATTTTAATTTTATCAAGTACATGAAGAAAAGCTTGTATCTATTTTGAAATAAATCTGTGCTTAAATTCTGGTGTCAGTCAGCCATTTCAGCATTTTCAGAACAGAAGTGCTTTGCCCCTCAAAGGGTTAAATTGTTTTTTCGGCAAGTAGAAACTTTCATTTATGACATAAATATGCAGTGGTTCTAACCATTTGAAAATAATCAGAAAGAGTAAATTAAAATACATACATTAAACAACTATAATATTATTTCTTAAAAATTAAAAAATATACCAGGATTTGTACAGGACCGGGAATTTCATGACCAGGAAATTCTTCGGTACCAGCATTTTCTTATGGAAAATATCTCAAAAAAGACGTAATTGCTTTTTTGAACTATATTTGTTTTCTATAAAGAAATGGTGGTGTTTCACCTGGAAAATGTATGCCCGTACAAACCTTCTAAACTCATATATATATTTTTTTCAAGTCCTTAACGTTTAACCAGGCACTATACGAATGTTACTTGAGGAAGTACGTATTTTTATAGTCATATTTAGGGTTAGGTACCACAATCTTGAAAGGTGTATTAACAGATGCACATATATGTGATTACACAAAACAAATATTTTTATTTCCGTTAATTGTATCTTGAAACTATATTTATTTATTTAACACGTTGAGAGCGAGACATGTAAAAATGTGGAATTAGGGAAAGAAAATGTGGATTGGTGAAAGAAGATATTATCCTTTTCGGAAATCTTGTAACAAGAAAAAAGAAGGTTTAATCCAAGCATACTCGTTTCTCATTCGTTGTAAACAGGTTTTAATTTATAGTGACATTTGTAAACGTAAGTTTCGTGCTCATTTTCAAGAAAAAAAAAAAAGGACGGATTTTTATAAATTAAAATTATTTGCTTCATGTGCAGGATATTTCAAAACTATCTATCAGAAATTTAAAGACAGATAGAGGGGCCTAATTAAGCTGATTTATCTCTAGGAAAGCGGGTGAGAAAATGCCGCGTTGAGGCAGCAGAGCGCTCTGTTGAGTTCGCTTAATCACATTTCGCTGGCAATAATCGTAATTCTTACATATATTTCGAGCAACATGCATGGTAATTTGTTGCCGCAACAAATAAAAATCGTTTCTTTTCAGCATAAAAATATTGTTTTAGAAATTCAGAACTTTTTTGTCAAAATAAATAAATATCAGTTTAGTATAAAAATATTTAATTTAAATATTTAGACTCTCAATCCATTAAGAGTATAACTAATTGGATGGGAAAGTGTCAAATATGTTCCCATAGATTGAACAATCTATAAAATATTTTTCTGAAAAAGTATTCGTTATTCAGCAAATACCCATTGTTCCTTACAATATTTTCTGCGCAAAAATTCTGCAATAAAAACTTTCAACCATATTATTTATTTATTCATGTTTTTTAAACAACTGAGTTTAGTGAAATTATTTCAGTCAGTTTTATTTATATTTCATGTATCTTAATAGGGAAAACAGATTATTCTTAATAGATAAAAGTATTTGATATTTTATAGACTATTTTGTTACATTTATTTGTTTCTTTTCTATTTCTAACTGTTATTTTACGAACTTAAAGCCATGCATTGCATAAAATATTGTAAAATGGTATTATTATTATTACATAAATACATACTATTAATGTTTAAAACTAACTTATGTTTTCTTTCATTAAAATGCATTGAAATCGTTTTCTAATGTGTAATTCTCTTTTTTTAGGTAAGAGAAATTGAAATTTCTGAAAACAGTCTTTTGCCAGCATAGTAAGGAAAAAATATTTTTATAGCTTTACTTACTATCCTTTTAAATAACTGCATTAAAAAAGTTATCTATATTATCAAACAAACTATTCTTCGACTAAGTGTTTATAGTTTTGAAGCACAAAGCAAAGTTAAATTTTAATATTACATAAAAGTCTTATTTTTTCCGCAGTGACACAAGTTGTGACACACCTCTCTAAAAAATAAAAAGAAAGAAAGAAAGAAAGATCTTGGTTGTCGCATGATAAATAGTCTAGTTTCCGTCAATTTTAGATCCACCTTGCAATTAAGCTAGGCAGAAAAGTCGCGCCGAGTCCGGTGGATAGCCGTGTTGTTCTGATTCCTTTGTTAGCTGCATATATTGTAACGAACTGTCTAACTTAATCCAAAAATTTCTTTAGTATAACAATCATATGTCTTAATATAAGGCTGAAATAAATGAAATGTCCATCAGGTAGCTCAAAAGTTTTGTAGACAAAATGTAGTTAGAATTTTACAAGTAAAGTTATATCAAATAGCAATCAAATGTATCCCAGTCTAGCTTCCGTCAATATTAAATCCACCTTGCAATTAAGTTAGAAAATTCATGCCAAGTTTAGTGGATAGCCGTGTTGTTCTCATTTCTGGCTGCTTATTTTATAATAGACTGTCTTAATCCAAAAACTCATTAATCTAACTATCATATGTCTTAAATATAAAGCTGGAATTGATGAAATGTTTATCAGGTGGATCAAAAGTTTTGCAGACAGAATATACTTAAAAGTTTTACGAGTAAACTTAAAAAATTAAGTAAAACAATGCGCATACTAATGTGTAAAGTCGTATAAATGTATCTCAATAATTACTTTCTATTCTATTTTGTTATAAAAATAGGAAAAACATGGTTCTGTTTTGAAATTTTGGAGTTATTGAAACAATTTTACATTTTGAGACAGAGCAGCGTCATCCATTAAGGAAAAAATATTTTTTTTTATGTACACTGTTCAAATTTATGATCTGATCTAACTGATAAGCCTGTTACTTATTTAATCTTTATATTAATTAAATTATAGAATTTTACAGTTGTGCAATCCTTCATAAAGCACACAGTATAAACAAACATGCAACGTTGTATGCATATTAATGGTTCTTTCTACAAAAAAGTTCGTTTTTTTTTTTTCACATAGCATGAAACATTTAAAATATATATTTCAAGTAAGAAATTGATTATTTATTTAATGAATGGAGGTATGAATGTATACCGTTATATGTTACACCTAATTTTCCATATTTACATTATCTTTTAATTTCTGCATGTAATAACTGATATTCTTCATTCAATAATATACATTTTTTCTGCAGATTTGTTTATACATAAATTAATTTTTTTAATCAAAAGCTATATTTGAATCGAAAATTTCGTTTTAATATTTTTTAGCCATTCCTCTTTTAATAAGTAAACTTAACCGTATTTAATTTTCAGAAAACTATTTAAGTTTTTCAGTAAAATTATTTTTATTGCTGTTTTATTGCTACTTTATTTTTGTTTTTTTGCTTCTGAATTTGTTGATATTAATTCACCAAAACAAAATAAGATCGATTAACTTCATTTCAATTAATGAACAAATTTTTACACGTGTTCTTTGGAATATTCAAAACACCACGTTATTTTACTTACATTATTTTACTTACATTCAGCTTACTTTGGTTTAATTTCCCATTCTTTGAGATTTTTAAACTTAAACCGCTTTCCGAAACACATTTTATTGGTTAATTTTTTATTATGAATGCTTCTCAGTTATTATCTCAGACTATTATTGAACTAAAAAATAAAGATATATTCCCTAGTACCATCGTTTATCGCGAAATTTACAGGTTTTTTTATGTCTTCAGCTCATTTTGCAAGCAATATTTTTTTCCCCGAATAATTTTGTGTTTAATCATTGCGTTAATTAAAGTTCAGATATGAGGAATTTTATGATTCTGGAAGGAATAAAAATTAACTGTGTTTCGATTTTAATCGAGTAAATTAGCTTAAAAGGTTTTTTTCACAAGTGTAGGCAGTTAATAAATTTTAAACAACATATTTATATGAAAGTATGGCATAATCATTTTGTATTTTCAAATTTTAACAGGTTTAATATTGCTTAATTTAATAAACTCATCATTTATAATCAGTGAAATTTTAAAATTGCATTATTTTTCTTAATCTGGAATTCTATAATTCACTGAGTTTAAAATTTTAAGGAAATATTACAAAAAAATAAAATTAAATAAAATAAATAAATCATGGTTTATGTTTTTAACAGCTTAAAATTACATGATTACATACTACTTTAAATACTTTTAAACTTAACAAATTCATCTTTGAAATACATTAGCGCACTGCTTATTATCCCAAGTCAATAAATTTAGTGCAATCTTGTGCTACCTGTTTTAGCTTCATTAATATAAAGTACCATCACTGTAATAAATTCCTCAAATAACTGAAAAAATAAATGATAAATAGCAAAATACCTGTAATATATACATGTTATACTTGATATAAAAATAGGTGCAAGATAAAGATATTGGCATCTTTAATATTTGAATATGTACATGATTTTTTAATAAGCTGACATGCTAATCCCTTGAAAATAAAATTATGAAAAGAAATTTGAAATTTAAAATTTAAAGATACCTTTAAGTAAAAATGCAGCAAATAAAAAAAATGCGGGGAGGAAGGAAGAAAAAAAAGCAAAAAATCTATACCACATAAAAAATAATTTCTGGATATAGGTTCTTTTCGATCATCATTTATTTTTAAGAATTAGCAACTAACGATAATTTTATCAAAAATTCCATAATTCCTAATACATTTAATTCAACATAATATATTTTTACTCGAAAGTAAAAACATATGGAAAACAATAAAATCACTGAAAACATTTCAAATCCCATTTCCATTCTCCGATTTATTTTATACATACCCTTGTAGCAGAAATTCTAAAGAAAGCCTCTGAAAAAAACGTACATTTTCAGCCAATGCACACTAAGATCTCATATAATAGAATAAGCTTTCTCTGTACTCGGAAACTCAAACTGTCATTGTGAATATTTGTTGACATACCTTTATTATAATACGTTACAGTGACGAATTTGTCTTTCTTAAAACATCTGTTTGAAATTCTCCCTAGAATATCTTTTTTCTAAGCCTTATTTTGAAAAACAGCTGAATTGAAAATAAATTACAGTATTCATACGGCGCAAACGTCTTTTACACCACATGGAACTTCCCATTTAACAAACATTTTTCAAATTCTCTCCTTCTTGTATTATTGATTTTTTTTTCTTTGCTTTCTTCGTTCTCTTTATAGATAAAAGAAACACTAACTCTGTTTTAGAAAGACTAGATCTTATGTAAATATAATGTAATATGAATAAGCATAAATATAGTTTATTATCGATAATTCAATGTTAATTTTCATTTCATAAACTGAAAAATTTCAAGGAAAAATTGCCTAATAACAATTTACATCTTTAGATTTTAAACTTTAGTGAGAGATATTGTTCAATGTTCCCCAATTATCAAGAAAATGATTTAATGTAAAATAATACAAATTGAAATAAAAAAAAATATTACTAAACAGGAAATTTAAATTTTTAAAGATATCACAATACGTTAAAGTTGTTAGAACATATAAATGTAAAAAACTGTTGTAAAAATCTAAACCTCCAATAGCACATGTTGAGTATTTTCGATCTTAACGTGATTATATTCAAGTTTGTCTCGATTACGTTCTATGCAGCCCTAAAGATGATTACGTTGTGATCGAGAATATATTGTGTTTTATACTTGTATTTTATGTTTTTAAAACTAGTTTTTATATTTATATGTCGTGATAACTGTTACGTTTTGTGATATCTTTAAAGAACTAAATGCACCTTTTTAATTTAATGTTATTCAAGGTAAATGTGACATTCCAGTGATATATATATTTCATACATACATTTTATCTAACATAACACATTTATTAAATTTATCTGTTTAAATTTAACTATTTTGTTAACCCTTTTATGGCACCAAATTTCTAAAAATATTATAGTATTCTCAATGTGCTTCTGTTAAACATCTAGTACAGTTTCTGTAGCGTTACTAATTTATATATAATCTACACGTAAAGAAAAATAATTAGAATTCTAAGAGAAAAGAATTGTTTGACAAAAGTTTAATGTAAAAAAGAATACAGAAAGCATTACATAATTTAAACATCCAAATAAACTAAGATTCAACTAGAAAATAACATCATGTAAACGGTTCAATGCAATTTTCTGCCCGTTTAATTTCTTCAGACATTAGTTCTGCCAACGGAATTTCTCTTTATATTCTGCGTCTTCATTTCCGATAGTCAACAAAGAAAACAGGGTACAATTATTGGAAGACTAATTAAAATTTCAAGAAAGGCTTATTTCTTAATAGATAACTATCGCTATGCTCCGGAATTTTAATTAAATTCTGTGAGAGCAGATTGTGTAGAAAGAGAAGTTATTAGAAGAAATTATTCAGAATGGAAGCAAAATTTGCGATTAAATTAAACACATATTACAATTCGGAAATATTGGTGAACAAAAATCATGTAAGTTTGTAGCCACGCAAAAAAAGGCTTATTCTCTAGAGGCAAAAGAAATGTACGAATGCAATAAGCTTATCTCAGATCATCGAAAGATTAAAAAATTATGTCATTGCGCTTATTTTCTTACTATTAAAGCTCTGTTATCAGTATATATTTTTTTAATAAACTGTTAGTAGCTAAATCAGGTGAAATTAATGCTGTTTATATAGCTTTACTTTTAATAATTACATTTTAAAGTTATTAAACTTAATTATTCAATTTATCCTATTTAGAATAATTCCACATTGAAAGATTCAGTTAATTTAAAAAATATATTATTAACATTTTTACTCATCAATTATATATATATTTAAAACCATTAATTGTAAAACAATAAATAAAACATAGAATTTAATGCAAAATTATCACATTGAAACATGGAAAAAAATTAATTAAAATGAATACAATCGAAATTTGCAGAACTAAAGCAGAATCCTCATGCCCACAAATACTTTCGAACTTTATATATATATATATATATATATATATATATATATGTGTGTGTGTGTGTGTGTGTGTATATGTTAGAGGTCTGCACGGGCCGGAATTTCCAGGCCCGGGCCCGGCCCGCCCCGTTTAAATTTTTATATTTTAGGCCCAGCACCGGCCCGTGTAGAAATCAGTGAAAACAGGCCCGGCCCATTTTGGCCCGTTACAATTTCTAAAAAATTCAGATTTTTTTCATATAATTAAGATTTCTTTAAAGAAAACACCATACATATCTATGGAATGATTTTACAGTATATTTTACAGGAAATACACATTAGCAATATTAGTGATTACTAAGATTCTTAGGCTTTCAACAATCAAATAAAGATTCATCAAAAAATGAATATGGCTTAGAATAAAAGAAAAAAGGAAGAAAGTTAAAAACATCGTAACTTTTGAGGCTGTTTAATAAAAGAAGATTTATAAAAATATTTCTATATCATTTTATTAAAGATTTTAAATCCAAATTCTTCGTTAATTCAAATATGCGCCTTTCTGATACATTTCTAAATTCATTTTTTCTCAGAAACGCATAGCAGGTATCTTTATTCAGAAACTATATAATAAAATGGCATTATCCATTTTTTGATACAAGCAATTTAAGAATACTGAAAGGAAATAAATTATTTTTATAGTTAGCGTTTTCAATAGAATTTACGGAAGCGATAGCATGGGAAGGAAGAAAAACCTGCAACCATTTGAGAAACTATTGTATCTGAACAAGGTTATGCAAGTATTTTATTCATCAAAAATGAAAAATGATATTCGATTCCAAATGCCTTCAATAGTCAGGCTTATCACTTTTATACTTTTACAATTAAAAATTAATCTGAAAATGTGTCAAACTTTCGCGTTATTGAGAAATTAATTTTAAAACCATCAAACTTTCGTGTTATTGAGAAATTAATTTAAAAACCATCAAGAAGTATATATATATCCAAAGATAAATCTACCATAAGTTCTTTATCGCTGTTAATAATTTTACAAATCATGTTGTCTGCCCTACAGATCTCGAGAACAATTAAGTCTTGTTTCGGTCCGGCAAGTCTATATGTAGAAAAATAATGCAAGTTTGATCTCGGCCCGGTATGAGTCAGCTAAAAAAATATTAAAACGGGCTACACACAATTTGACTGTCCGATGTCGATCTCACACCATACAAGTTACATTTTTATATTGATGCTGTCAAACTAGTATGGCTCGTGACGCACATTTATATTTATTCTCTTTAAAACCATTTGCATTGAAAATAGATCATATTTTATCGTTTGTGCTTAAATCTGCAAAAATCTTAAATCTTCGTCAAATCGATAAAAAAAGTTTATCGGCCCAGCCCGTATGGCCCGTTCAATTTTTTTGCCGGCCCGGCCCGTTAGAAAATTTGAAACGATTTTGCCGGGTACGGGCCACGGGCCAAGCCCGGGCCCGTGCAGACCTCTAGTAATCGAAGAATAACTAGGCGCTATGCTAACTTATTTTCAGTATTCCTTTCTTTCTTACTAAAATATCTAGTTTATATTGTGACTGCAACTGTAAAATGCAAATCCGCAACAATACTATCTTCATTTTTATTATCTGTTTAGAAAATTCTTTCCATGTTTGTTTTCTGAATTGTTTAAAACTCCATTCATTCCCTAAAGATTTTTCTACAGATGTTTTTACAATTCAGTACTTATATTTTTCAAGCATATTTTTTCTTTAAGAATTATAATTTATTCTAATGTTATTTATGCTTTAGGAAAATAATGTTTTTCTTCTGAGTTTTTTAATTTTTTATTTTCTCATTTCAAATTAATTCATTTTTTTATCCTTCGTAAAAATAAATATCCTAGATTTTTCCCCTTCAAACTAATTAAGTTTAGATTTATGATTATAAAGAATTTATTATCTTCTTTTAAATAATGAAAGATTTTTTCATAATCTCTAAATATAAAGAACAGTGTAATAGGGTTCTTTTCCACTTAATATTATAGTTCTGCAAGTGACGTGTTAGCATTTTTACAAAACCTTCGTTACCTTTATTTCCTTCCTTTCTGTTAAATGCTTATGAAAAAACCCTCTTAAACAACATTTTTTTCCTGGCAATGCAATTTTGCTTTTCGCATTTCTTTAGAATTAACGTGTAGTTTGCTGATTATTTTATTCAAATAACAGGACAATTGAACAGAAATCTTTTATTTTTAATAGTTCTGTATTTTTACTATCTTATTTAATTTCATTTGCATGTTGACACAAAAATGCCCCAAAACGGAACTATAACAATTTACTTCACAAAATTTGATGTTTAGTAATTTAGTGCCGTTTATTGGCGTATGTCCATTACCGAATATACAATGGATTTATGAGGAGACATTACAGCGTATTGTCTAGTAGTTGTGAGTGAAGTAACTGAGGAGATTGCCACAAGATAACGGCTGTTTCTTTTAATCATATTAGCATTTTCCGATTACCAAAATTTCTACCAGTAAACTGGATTTGAAAATTTTGTCTAATTTAAGCATCTTGTTGATGGGAAATTTCTCTCACAAAGATCGTAAAAAAAATTCTCTTTTTTAACTAATGCTAGTTTGCACAAGTATTATTATTTTTTCACTGACACAGGCAGTAGGTTGACAGGTTTGTCAGAATGAAGCAGAACTACGACCGCTGAAGTAAACTTTTACTAGTAAAAATGAATATGAATTTTTACCATTATTTTTTATTGAAATTTTCGGCCTTCGAAATAAAGAGAAACTTATATATATATATATATATATATATATATATATATAAACGGAATTTTTTTTCTTTGCAAAATACTGGTGGCAATGTAACATTTAATATTTTGAAATTTATTCACCAGAGCTCAAAGGATTGACCTAGATTTATTATTCTATAATAAGTTACGGATATCCCCCATGACAAATTCCTTGAAGCGCACAATCTCTGTTTTTTTAGTTCCGCAGATAGTACTTTTATATGGCTAGTTCCATGGATTTTTGTAGTGTAAGTCACATAGCTGATAGCAATGCTTCTTTACCGTTATTTTTTAAAAGTTTGCATCGCCTTATTCAATTAATGGGATATCTCCGATAAAATAAGTAACTTTTTTAAGTTCTTATATACTGATAGCCAAAAATCGTAGCATGTGATTTACACTACTCTGTAAAAAAGGCAAACCTTTCTTTATTTACCAAAATTATACTATATTCCCGAACAAAAAATATACAACGAACTCTTCCGGGTCACTCAAGATTTCGAAAAATGTTACTTTATCTTTAGAAATGTCACAAAAAATTTATCTTTAAAGTTTACTGAAAGATTTACAAAAATTAATTTTTATTAGCTGGCCGTAGTATTTAAAAATGTTTCCGAGTAATTTCCACAGCTAACAAACTGGCGTTAAACATTTCGCTCTACACAGAAAACCGGTTTTTCGAATGCTATGAGGTTCAAATAAATATTTTCATGTTCAGCAAACATGTTTAACTGAAAACAAATAAAATTAACAGCATTAACATTAACATTAAAATTAATATTTTCCCATTACAATTGCATGCACAATTTCAGTTATGCAGCTGAAAATATTTAGTTGAGATCTGACAGCATCTGAAAAATGGTTTTCCGGGTTGAAAGAACTGATTAATGCATTGTAAAAGCGACTCGAAAATGTTTTCGAAGATTACAGAAAGTTAAAGAAAAATTTATTTTTATAAATTCGTTTCTAAATTTCGAAAATAAATTGCTTCCAAAGATTTCTAAAGGTAAGGGACCTTTTTCGAATTATTTGTTGACTTGGAAGCAATTATAGAACATTTTCGTTCATAATTATAGTAAACTTTCGTAGTTTAAAAAACATTATTTTACAGTATAGTACTTATGGAACTAAGCATATGAAAAATCATCTGCGCGTGCAGTAAATCGCCGCGAAAGTGGATAAAATTTCAAAAAAAATTTTAAAAAAAGTAACAAAATTGAATATAATTATTATAGTGACATAGAAAATGCAAAAAATATATGCTTTATTACTCGAATGTATCAGTTTAGCCAATTCTAAATAAGAAGGATGTTTTTTGTTAAAGAATGTTATTAATGTCTGTGACCTTGAGCAGCATTTACTGCTCCGGCGATTCTCTAAAACACCACACAGAATCAAAAGAATCTGCCGACGATATCAATCAACGGATGTTCTAAAATGAAAATTTCGTGACTTATGCCGTCTCATTTTATCAAGATTTCTATGCCGTTGCTACCTGAGCGAGGAAAATACTTGGTAAATACTTAAGATCATGCGATCAAAATTGACTCGAGCAGAGATGTCTGGCTATTTATGTGATATCCATAATCGTCGTTCTCATATTAGAATTTTATGTTTCTTAATTTTAACCTGCTTTTGCCGAATTAATTATACTGATGTATTGTTGACAATTTCCTTAAACTAAAAAACGCAATTTTTTTCATCTATAATTCTTAATGTATATGCTTTATCATAGTATAATTTTACATATGTAATTTGATACATTATTTTTTAAATACATGAAATTTACGCGACTTATGTAGTCTCATTTTATCAAGATTTCAATGCAGTAGCTGCCTGAGCGAGGAAAAAAATTTGGTAAATACTTAACACTAAAACAGCCGAGTATTTTACTAAAGTTTTATAAAATGTGTTTCGCACCAGAATTTTAATTTTACACTATTTAACTTATTTAATTAGTCTACTTTTGTACTGCATATATTTAACATATCTTATGAAGTAAATTCTGGTTAGAATCGGCTATTATCATTCTGGCAGGGGTCATTTTGACCCCTAATGGCGGTTCTAGTGTTAACAACTTTAAAAGCGGAAGTTAATATATGAACCTCTTAATGTTTATCCCAAAATGCAACATTTGCACCAGAATACTGGGGAATTTTTTTCCTTCAGATATGTGAACAAAACCTTTAGCTTATTTTGAAATAAATGTAAATTTGTAAATTCTAGTGTTAGTCGCTTATTTCAGGATTTTAGGAATAGAAGTACCTTGTCCCTGAAAGAGTTAAGGCCATGCGATCAAAATTGTCTCGAGCAGAGATGTTTTTCTATTTATGTGATATCCACTGTAATAGTTTTCAAAATAGAATTTTTTTATATGTTAAGTTTAACCTTCTCGTGCCGATTCAATTAGAAAAATGCATTGTTGCCAATTTCCATAAACTTAAAAAGATTTTTTTTAGATGATATAAATTTGAATTTCTAATTTTCTCAATATAAGATAAATAATAATGCAATTAACAATAACAATCAACAATATTTTCAACAATAACAGTAGAATTCAAAACATATCAAACAATATTTCCTTAAATAATTTCTTTAGTACATAATTAATATCTTATCTATACGAGCAGTGAATGAGGTATGAAAATATATCCAGTAAAATGATATAAAATAAAATAATAAAGAAATAAGAAATGTTTGTTATATAATTAAAAAAATAATTTTCGAACATATGATAATTTATGATTTACAAGAACTTTCGTGACTTATGTTGTCTCATTTTATCAAGATTTCAATGCAGTTGCTGCCTGAGTGAACAAGATGCTTAGTAAATACTTAACATCTTGCGATCGAAACTGACTGGAGAAGCAGTGTTGCTAGCGGTCTACTTTCTTTAAATTCAGATTTCTTGATTGGTACCAGTTTTTTTAAATCGTTAAATTAGCATTTAATGACATATTAATTAACTTGGTGCATATATGCATCCCATGGGATAGTTTGAAAATTCATATATGCACCAATCTGGATCATGGGCCTATATATGCATCTTCAAGAGATGATTACCGCACTTGTTTTTGATACCGCTTTAAAAAAAGATGAAATTTGTCCTTATTTAACCGCTTAACTCATTCTTTTTTTTTTAACATACAATAAATTGAAAATATGGAATAAACACAACTTTTTTTCAGCTAAAACATTCGTAATATTTAGTCTAAAGATTTTTGCTATTAAATAGTAAAAAAAAATTAATAAAAAATATCACTGTTGTCAAAAAGCTTTAAGTGATTGTACAAGCAAACTCTTCTTACGTCGTACGGGCAAATAATATAAGAGATTAATTAAAACATTTTCTTGATTGATAAATGTAACTTATCTATTTGACAAAAAATGTTGCAATCTGACTAAAATTCATACTAAATATGTTAGTCGCGAACAGGTTAAAGCGAGAAGAAGTTGCATTTAAAAAATGTGGTACCAATCAAGAAATCTAGATTTTAAAAAATAGCACACTAGCAAAACTATCGAATAAAAAGTCTGTCTATTTATGTGATATTCACTGTCCTCTTTCTCAAATGAAAATTTTGTTTGATAATTTTATCCTTCTTTTGCCAAGTGAGTTATGATTATTTCCACGGGTTTTTATGGGTGTAAATCACATAGATGATACCTGCTGCGCTGGTTGGTCAACGTTATTTTCAAAACTTTTTCATCGCTTCTTTCAATTAATGACGTATCTCTGATAAAATAAGTCACATTTTCCGTTCTAAAGTACTGGTAGCCAAAAAATCGTAGCATATGACTTACGCTTCTATGACTTATGGAACTAGCCTTATACTGAAGCAGTGTTACCAATTTCCGTAAATTTATATAAACACTTTTTTCCCAAGTTACAAATCTTAATCTCTAACTTTCTCGTAACATAATTATAATTTTCAAATATAGGATTTTTCAAATGAAAGATTCTTTCCAACAAGCATGAAAGGCAGTTAAAGAAATAAAAAGTGATATAAAATTTAAATTTCTAAAGGAATTTATCGGATTCAATTGTTTAATTACTAACCAGTTTTGAAAATATTAAATGTATAACTATTGATAAATGCAATATAAATATTTATTTTTAATACTTACGTGATGAAAATTATATGCACCTTAATATTAATATATAATTTCACGTAAATTGTGTTCAGTTCATAAACTTCATTTTTAACACAAATTTCCAATTAAATACAATTAAAATAATGTAAAAATAAACTTTCGCATTTGTTATTTTCAGTTGATTATACAATTTGTCGTGCATTCAAATAACATAAAATTTGTATTTTAAGAATTGAAATAATGAATATTTAATTTCCAATAAATGTTACCACGTATTATTCAACAACTTATTAAAAATTCATGGATATATTTTTTTTAAAGAGAGAATTCAATAGAGGCAAAATAGCATCACTTTATTTCCATTCAAAAGAGAGTAAATCAAATTTATCTGACAGAAAGGTGTAAAAAGATTTAATCATAATGATTAAGCGAGAGCTAAGATGAAGGAATCGAAAGTTGAAACAATCAACTTTGTAGTATGTAATCTAGCATTTTAATAAACGCTCAATAATTTTGGTGAAAGGAAATTATAAATTAGTGCTAAAATAAAAAATAACAATATTTCAAATAAATATTTTTAACATATAATAGTCACATTTACCAGAATATCGATTTAAAAAAAGGCATATTTTATTCCGCTTAATTATTTTATTAAAATAAAAATGTCACTGTTTCATATTGTCTCATTTTTACTCTTTACCTCTTTGAGAAATTCCTTTAAAGTCTTAATATTTTTATAAAATGTAAGCAGTATTTTTTAAGAAAATAAATATTATATTGTTTTACAAAATATAAGATATATTGTTTGATAAAATAAAAGCTTATAAATATACAAAATATAAGCATATATAGTATGGAAGATTAACCTTTCTAGAAGTTAAACAAAATAAACCTATTCGTGATGAATTATTATAGCATAAATTCAAATAAATTCGCGATCCGTTAGTAGTATGTTAAATGTTAATCTCCTGTTATTAATTGATTTAGATTATTATTATTGTTAGTATTATTATTATTATTATTATTATAGTATTAGTATTATCACTATTATTACAAGATTTTGAAAGCTTTTAGGGATATATTTCTGATAACTTCCAAACTGCAAATTTTATGTAAAATAAAAAAATAATACTTGATAAAAAAAATAATAGATGACATACTTTTCTTTGTCTGCCTACTGCGTCATTTATCAAATTACACATTCGTGGCTGCGTAGTTTGACTTGTAGCATACTACAATCGCATGCCAGGCCTAAATCTATATGTATTTCGCACAGATGAGAAACAAAATAAGCGTAGTTTTTATTTAATGTATTATTTTTTAGCTCCTCGATTTTCTGCAAATGAATTTTCTTTACGATGAATCACTATTAAATAAATATAGGTCCTGAATACATATCGTAAATATCTGTTTATAATATGTGTTCCTTTTTTTAATGAAGAAAAATTAATTCAAAATTAAATTTTGATTTAAATGCGGTACATATCTTGGTTTCTTTGCACAGTTTTAAGCATTTTACATGCTTAAACTGTAATAAAGGTTTCTTTGCTTATAATCTTTTTTTTAAATTACATAAAATATATTGTAGTAAGGGTAAATTATATTCTACACCCATTTTTATCTTATAAATTTGCAAAACAACATTGAAAACTTGAAGTAAAAACCTTATTTTTATCATTTACATATATTTCTCGATAAAATATCTTTTCTTAATCTTTTCAAAATAATCCAAAATTATTATTTCAATGTATTTAGAGAATTTTTTATTAAGAAAATTACTTCGATTTTTGATTAAATTATATTGTGCACTGTATGCCTAAGCATGTACTGTGGGTGCTATTTTTTGAATTTTCACCTCTAAAAATATATAAACCACCCAAAACTTTGAAGTAATCACGTTCACAAAACTGGGCTGATAAGGACTTTCAAACATTAATTTTAACAATAACTTGAATTATTATATGCATCGTTTTACCTATTCCCAATATCTCAATATAGAGTTTCAGTGTAAAAAACTTTGTTCATAAACAGCATTATTTTAATATTAAAATCAATTTAATCAATTAATAAACCGTCAATGCTTCTAACTTAATATTTGTTTAATTAATTTTTGAAAAATCATTCCGACAAATTTAATCACTGTTCAATTTTTGCGAAAGTTCATGCATATATTTTTTTAACTGTTACAAAGAAACTAGAATAAAATATCTGATATAATTATACCATGTAACTTTGCGTTTGTGTTTAAGTGATTGAAAATCTCTAAAATCGAGTAACATTTTCAGCATCACTCAATTATCTTGGGTAATAGTCTAGAAAATCCTGCCGTAATTTCGGATATTAAGTAGTTAAAGACGCTATTCTGACGGCCGCTGTCGAGACTGAATAGATTTTATGAAAGAAGTTGCGTCAATGTATGGGAGGTGATGAGAGAAGATTAAAACGTAGCTTGGATATAATTTTAATTTAAAACTGTCGTTTAAAACAGGGTGAATTGGGATTAGGTTTGAATATATAGAGAGACATAATATGAGAATAACTATAAATAGTGGATTTAACGCTTATACTTAAGAGGAGCAAGTTTCCTAAAATTTGAAAATTCTTTTGTGCATGGGAGGTTTACTTCTTTCGAAAGTTTCATGAATTTATTTGGATAATGATAGGAAACGAATTTAGTTTATACGATTATTGTATTTTAGACTTTTAGAAAAAGATAATTATATGCAAAATCTGTTATTTCATAGAAAACGTTTTCACCAGCTAATGCATTAAAACATTAACGATAATTAATTTACAGATTATTTATGAAAACAACCTTTATTTCTCAGAGTATAACTCTATTAATCACTATATATAACTATATATAGGTGTGTGTGTGTATCATTTTTTTATAATAATTATTTTAAAATAATCAGTTTAATATTTTTTTTCATATTTACTCAGTTTTTATTCTAAACTTTATCCTACATTTTTCATTCTATTTTTTAGAAAATTTTAATTTATTTTAAATTATTTCCTATTTTTCATTCCATTTTAATGGTCATCGATCAGTGTTAATTATTAACTATTCAAACGTTTTCTTTTGATTTCACTCTTTATAAAAATAGCTGGTAGCGCTAGAAATTTTGTTAAAAGTTAAGGTTCAATATTGCTTTGATTTTTCACACCAGAGAGCAACAGTATATACATTTTTATTAACTATCTACTTTTTTAACAGTTAGGTACAAGCCCCATATTTTCCCATTCTTAAATATGCTTTTATCTTTGCATATTATACATTCGTATGCCACATTTCTTCTATTTTACATTTTTATCTATCATTAAAGTATTATGTTCGATTCATTTCTTTATCTTACAATATCTTATGTGTAGTATTTCATTTTTTAGATATCTTAGTTTTTTTTTTCATTCATTTTAAAAATTTGGTATTTTATAAGGCAGAATTTTGTCATTTAATACCTAATACCGACAAAATTGGATGAAATGACATATCTTTATAATAAATTAAACCTATAAGCTCCTCTGACGTTTTTGTAGGTTATTTGTAGTTTCTTATTATACTTTTCGAAAGTTTCACGAATATATTTGGAATAATTTAACATCGTGTATGTTCAATTCGTTTCGTATCTTCAAAATGTAAAAACAATCCGTTGTTTTTTTATTATTAATTTTTTTCTTGTAATTTTGTTATGTTCTTTTGAAATTTTCTCATTTTTGTTTTTTGTCTCTTGTTTTTCCAAGTTCTTACTTTAACATAATGCATTATATCAGTAATAATATATTTGGTAATGTTATGATATTAATATCATAACATTACTGGATTCCGTAACATTACTGGATTATTAATATCATATCCGTTTATTTAATGAATAATACATTTTGCGACACGTGGGTATTCTTGCCGAATGAAAATTAAACGTACAGGAGTCCCTAAGTTTCTCACTTTTCCTTCATTATATGATATCTTTATTCCATTTCAGGTCAGATTTATTATTTAAAATTTATTTTACTACATTTGTTCGAAATTATAATTTATTATTTCATTCATTCTTCGGTATCACCGACCTTTAAAATATATTTGTGATTCTTTACATATATTGAGAATTTCTATGAGGTTTTTTTTTATTAAGCTGTTTTCTATGTATATATTTTATTATTTCAATTAATCAAAAATGTAATTAATTTTCATAAAATATTTTAAAATGATTTTCGATCATTTTTCTTGTAGGAATTAGTTTGTTAACTTCGGTAACGTGTATACAGATATTGTTAAATGAAAAAAAGAGCCTTTTTTTCGAGATATGCTGGCTGATTTTTCAAATAAAAATTATATATTTCACGTATAATAAAACATCTGAAATACCTTTAAAATGAATTCTATAAGAGGAATTTATTGGGTCAAAAATAGTATTTTTCAGCAAGTATAGTCAGCAAAACAAATATTAAATTTTCAAAATCAAATATTAAATTGAAGTCGATCAGATTTTTCATTTTATCTTACGATAAAATCGACTCGTTTCAGAACAAAAATACCACCCAACTTCCCAGTATTGCTCCAAATTTATACTAAAATATTTATATAGATTCAGACTAATATATATATATATATATGGATAGGGTTTTGTAATTTTTTTAATGTAGTTTTACAGAAAAAGGATTTTTTTTTTTCAGTTGTATACTTTGTCAAATAATTTTTGTCATATATAGCAAATAATATCTCAGTAAAAGCATATTATTCAATTATCTTCATTAATTATCTTGCTTCTTTTACAGTTAAATTGATTATGTTAAAAGAATTCTCTGTCATTATTGGGGGGTTTACTATTTTTGTTAAAAAAAAAAGTATTCCTTGTTTTTTTTTTTTTTTTTTTTTTTTTTTTTTAAGTGCGATTAAAATATTAGTTTAGGAGTCTTGGTGTTGTAGGTAATAGGCGCGCTCCGTGAATTGGAAATATTTGAAACTGTGCTTTGTTGGACATAGTACAGAATCCAGGAATCTTCAACATGGACGTCATTCTGCTCATGTCTTGGTCACGTGAAAGCAAACTTTATTAGTTAGCATTTGAAAAACTATGATATTCTTTGGAACTTATATCAATATAAAGTTTAGAAATTAGCTCTTGACAAAATTATGATTATCTTTAAATAAAGAAACTTTTTTTCAAAAAATTATTTTTTTAAAATTTTTGTACACTTTAAAAAATTTAATAATTAAATCTTAGTATATATAGTTAGTAAAAGCTCTTTCGTTTAAAAAAGGAAAAAAAATATCGCTCGAGTAGTTCCGTAGAAAAGTGACATGCCAGTTAGAAACCACTTGACATGTTCTCCGCCATGCAAAGAAAGATTTAAAATATATTTGATTGAAGAAAAAGAAATATTTTCTTAAGTTCAATAAAAAATGCGCAAACAGCCCTTTGTTTAGCGTTTTTTTTTTTTTAGTTCAAGTAAAACAATGCCCAAAATATGTTACGTGGAGGTTGCCAAAGATTGTAAATCTCCCCTTTGCTTTATTTAATAATAACCTTTTATTTCCAGATTTTTACAAATATATATAAATGTATGCAAGGTTCGTACGGGTACGGTTAGTTTTCCAGATTTAATAACCATTATTTAAAATATATATATAAATAAAAATAAATCTTTATCAAACGTGCGAAAATTCCCCTTATTTAAAAAGAAATGTTCTATTAGAAAATACTGGTACCGAAGAATTTAAAAGAGTGGTGCCAATGAAGAAATCTGAATTGAAATAAAGTAGGCGTGAAATAATATTATACGACAGAACTTTCCGCTTGACCTAATATATATATAATAGCTTTGAATTAAAATTTATCCGAGAAATTCCAATATAAACAAAAAATATAATGTGTATATGTATATATATAATTTTGAATAAAGTTTTAAATTGTATGAAAACTTTGGCCAGAATGAAAAGGTAGTAAAGTTAGAATATTTAGCCGAAATTCTCTTAATAATTATTTGTTGTTTGGAGTGCCATTAAAATTTGTCAACTCTGCACATAAGAATTGCATTTTTTCTTGTTTAAATTATTTTTATTCATAAAAATATGTAATAAAACGTTAAAATACATTATAAAATACTCAAATAAAACTAATAGTTCAAGCGTCATCGAATCCTCTAACGTATTATTTTTTTACATAAAATCACGAGAGTTTAAGCAACATCTCCTTGAAAAGACTTATCTACATCCATTTCGTAATATTCTCGATCGGTTTAGTGTAAATAATATTTTGAATGCTGACTATAATCGAAGCGTCGCAGATTTGGGCAGTTATCTGACGTTATATTTTTCTATACGAAAATACTGGTTTCGTGGTCTTGAAATTCCAGTACCCGTATGAGCCTTGTGAATGTATGTACCGGGTGTCCCAAAAATGACTGATGGATTTTAAAATTCAATAACTTGCAAACGGTGACAGCTATTTAAAAAATTTTTGCAGGAGGGTTATGTATAATGTCAGGAGTTTTTTACCGTAATTTTTTATTTTAGTACACATCACAAACAATAGGTGGCGCTAACGGCGATTGAAGGCCAGGTCGACGCTTCACTCAGCATTGATCATCTAGCCTTCAATCGCCGTCAGCGCCACCTATTGTTTGAGATGCGAATTAAAATAAAAAATTACGGTTAAAAAAAACTCCTGACATTAAACATAACCCTCCTGCAAAATTTTTTAAAATAGTTGTCACCGTTTGCAAGTTATTGAATTTTAAAATCCATCAGTCATTTTTGGGACACCCGGTATGTATCGCCTATCTATAAAATATAATTTCAAGTACCGTAATTTTCGGCGTATAATCCGCGAATCAAACAATTCTTTTTCGACTCAGAAACTTTTTAAAAATAAATGTAACTTATTACATCACCGCAAATATTTCCTTACAATCAGTATATAAAATTTCTGGGTCCAAAAAGAATTGTTTGATCCGCGGATTATACGCCGTAAATTACGGCAAGGATTTATTTAACCAGTATGCTTAAAGATGACTCCTTTCATTCGAATAGTAATTTCGCATTTCAAAGTTTGCAATGTTATTATAATTAATGGATTTTTATATTTAATTTCACCATTAAAATGGAGAAAAGAATAAAATATACTTTCTTAAAACGTGTATCCTACCATCGTCATATCGTTATCGAAAGTTCCATCTAAAACTCTCTCTGTTCTTCGAGAGTGATGACTCATTTAAAGTTTTAAGTGCGCATCTCAGCGTACGTCCGATACATTTTAGCATATTTAAGTTCCTACGGTCGGCCAAGTATCTAATTTCGGGGCGTCTGATGAGGTGACGCCCAAGACTTTTCGGGAAAAACCAAAAACCGGCCACCAGGATTCGTTGCCTTGGTAACAGTTGCTAGGCACGCCGAAGGGTCGATGACTATACCCGTTTTTCGAATTCCAAATTCGACTTAAAAGGGGAGAGAATGTAACGAATATGTTATTAACTAAAAGAAGGTTAATGAGTACTGTCACGAGATCGAGGATAGAGAAGGATTTGTTTTTATTTTACTGGTTGCCCGAACTTTAAATTCCAATTATCTTCGTGAATTACTGGCTTTTCTACATTTATCTAAATCAGTGGTACTCTGTAAGGGGACAGTGTGTAGTAGACTGGGGTCGCACTTCGTTTTTACAATCATATGTTTATATATTATAATAATTTACTCTGATCAACTAATTATTAACTGGTAAATATTAATTTTGATGAAATAGCTGCGATTTGGATAGAAAGTTTATCAGTTAATTGGGAAGGTTCCTGAAAATGAGAAATCAAATTTTAAATGTTCTTCTGAGGCACTTGGATATAGATGGCATATAGATGGTTTATTTTTTCGTCCGATTATCTACACTAGGGATATAGGACCAGGGTGAGAGTGCCCTTCGTGGGGATCTTTCTAAGGGAACCTAACCCGTAAATATATGTATATATATATAAATACTTTTATAAATATAACCAAAGTAATTCAGATAATACCATTCAATAAACCAATGAAACCAGTATTTTTACAATCATCTTATTGAAAACAGTTGAAGTTTCCTATAAATAAAGCCCCTATGTTTAATTCAGATAAGTATATTATTACAATACCAACTAAATTCCAATTTTGGTAAATCCGAAGTTATAACATTGGTAGATATTTCCAAAAAGTATGAAAGAAGCAGCAACAATAACAAATTGAATAAATACATCATAATGTGCGTTGTGCACCATTAAAGTAATGTATTTTAACCCATTAACGCCCAGTGTCCTCTTTTGAGGACGGTTACGAAAAAAAGCAAGAAAGAGGTTTTCCCACCGGTAAAGAGGAAGATAAATACATACCTTGTTTCACGAGACAGAATCCTCGATAAATTTAGGTAAAAGTTAATTTGATTTTAAAAGTGGTGGGAAATACAAAATTTAAATTTTAGTGAAGAAAATAATTTGGGCGTTAATGGGTTAATTTTTTTTTTTAAATAAAGTTAATTTAATATATATATATATATATATATATATATATATATATATATATATATCATTTTATTTATTTATTTATTTATTTATTTAGATCTCCTCGCTTCAATGGTGTTTTTTTCTATTAAATTCAAATTACATTCATTATATTATATTTATTTTATTTATCTATTTAAATTTTTCTCAAGTTTTGGTATGGTTTATTGATAAAATCAATTGATGAATATTGTCTACTTTTAATAGTATTATATATATATATATATATATATATATATATATACATAAGGCTTGTGTTTTTTTTTATTGTAACAAATTTTTAAAACATTCGCAGTCTTAAAAAAAAGTAATTCAATGTAAGCATGTACATATATATAATCATTATATAACACTACAAATCAACATCCATCTCGAATACAATTCTTAATTGTGTATCAAGCCTGATACAAGAAGTATGTATTAAATCTGGAACAATGCTCAATTAAATAAACAAATCACTAAAGAATTTTAAAACCAAACCTCGTGAAATACAAGTGAAGCATAAATAAGAATTTAAAAAATACAACATATTTATTTTTGGCAAAAAATCAATTTTGAAATAACGGACAGCACATCAAAACCATTTTACATAATGTAGGATCTGTTAATTGAATATACTCAAACACAACGAGAACAAAAAATGGAATACACATAAGCAGAACAATGACGAATAAAATTGGAACTTGTGAAACGTAACTCGTTATCAAGGGAAATATTACGTGATTACAAGTAGTATGCGGTTTACTTCTGAAGAAGAAATTAGGGAATTGCTCTCATGCATATACATTTATATATTTTTTTCACACACACATATATGTAACTTTTCAGAAAATAACACTAAGTTGAAACCCTTTGTTCATTTTTCATGATTTTGGACAGTCCTGTAAAAAATAATATTAAAAAAAAAAAAAAAAACACGTCCCCCCTTACTAACGTTGCCACAAATCATTGTATAAAATTATGATAGTCACCAATCAATTAGTAATAAAGTCTGTTAATTAATTCTAAATTTAAATTTTGCTTAGAAGTCATCTAAATATAGAAATTGTAACAAACTCTAAAATTTCTTATGCCTAGCACATAATTGTAATCTCACAGCTTAAACTAAAGAATTTTTTTTTTTTTTTTTTTTTTTTTTTTTACTGGAATTGTCTGGGAATCAGAAATTTTTAGTGCAAACGGTTAATTTTGACATTATATTAAATACCGTTAGTTTTACTTCGGACATCAAACGGGAAGTCATTCGGTTAAGTTGTTTAGGAGTTATGGACCTATAAAATTTAAACTCATAATTTTAAATTAATTTCTTATCGCTGTAAGACAAATTGCGTTGGAAGTAGATTTTTAAGTACCGTAATTTCGGGTGTATAAGCCGCGGCTTAAACAATTCTTTTTCGACCCAGAATTTTTTTAAAAATAAAAATTACTACTTAGATCGCCGAAAATATTTGTGTTTAATCATTAAATAAGATTTCTGGGTCCAAAAAGAATTGTTTGAGCCGCGGCTTATACACCCGAAAATACGGTATAATTGAAATATTACTAAGCGGTCATTTTAACTTTAGGTACTTGAAGCTACAAGAAATTGATTTGTGTTAAAAAATTTACAGGTTGATATTTACAGGTATATGATTTTTTTAATTAATTTTCAAAATATATGTATATTAGAAACTCCGCAGGCAGTAATTCGTAAAATCAGTGTTTATAAATTCCTAAAATTTTTATTGAATTTCTTAAAAAATTTGCTTCACATCAGAGCGCTGCACATACCAATTAAAAACGCTGCCATAGATCATTTTTAAATCAAAAATTTTCATTCTAAACTCCTTCCAAGTGTTATAATTATGTATTTCCAAACATTTATGTATTTTCTATAACTTTTGATAATACCTAGAAAGTAATTTATTTATAACTCTATAACAGCTAATTTTCAATTTGCAATAGATTTTGTTATTCATTCTGAATGCTACTAATCATTTTCTAATTTGAAATGAAATGTTGAAAAATTTTTACCGATAATTTAATACATTGATTTTTTTTTCTCGATGTGCTTTCAAATATTTGTTTATCGTTAGTTCGAAAAGTATATTCGAAGAATCCTGTAACTATTTTTAGTATTTTTAAAATTTTTCAATGTAGATTTTGAGAAAAAAATTATCTTGAAATCTTAAAATCTTGATAGCACGCCCTAAAAAATTCACACCACATCAGTTTACCGGACACACTGATTAAAAATCAGTGCCCTTCATCATTCTTAACCTTTTACTGGACGAATTTCTCTATATTTGTTTAAAAAAAAAAAAAAATATATTTGGAATCTATATATTGGTCTAATAAAGGGAATATAGTAAAAAAAATTCATTTAAAATTTTCGCTAAAATTTGATGTTTTATAATGTACACAATTAGGGTTCTTAAATATTTCATAGCTATATTTTGCAACAAAATTAGCTTTAATTAATTAATTTTATTTGCTTAAACACTCTGCAGCTTTTTATGCTAATATTTTTAAGTATTCCGCAAAAATAATGAAAGTAAATTTTATCTTAATAGCTTGATCGAATTTTTTTTTTTTTTTTTTTTTTTTTTTTTTTTTTTTTTTTTTGTTCAAAGTACAAAGTCTAATTTTTTGTCTTGTGCAGCCAGCTGACATTACCAAAATAACTGTTATTTCATTCTTTGGATTATTCCTGTTTAGAGACAGAGATTATATTGGCCAAATTCATGGCACATAATGAAAATTATAATGCATCTAGTTATGTACCAGATATGACACATGGTGCAGTAAAGGGTTAAATCAAAAAACTTCTTACTTAATTTCTCCCTAATAGTTTAATGATGTATTTCAAAAAAAAATGTTTATATTTTTCTAGAACTTTTGATAATAGCTAGCAAATAATTCATTTATAATAGCCAGTGGAATAGCCCTTTTTTATACAATATTATCATCGTAAAAAAAGCAAATACGAAAAAAAAGTGCGAGAAATTGCCGTTTCTCATGAAGTCTATTACTCCGGAGGCACGTCTTAGTAACTAGCGAGTTGCACGCTCCACCAGGTGGCGAGAACACGTCTAAAAGTAATCATGAAAAATGACTGACGGTGGTAGATGCGCCAAATAGCTGCTCGGCGCGGTCTTCCACATTTTTCACGCGGCTGGTGCTTAACTCGGATACAGGTCTCGACAAGACGTGGAACAATTGTTTTCCTAACGATCCTAATGAGACAAAAAGAAAACGTCATTTTTTTCCTTCTTTTTATTCGCATTATTTATTTAAACGCTTCTCCTGGCTTCATTCCGATCTGTCTTCATCAAGTTCTTTCCCCCTCTACCGAACAACTTCATTACACGCGTCATCAGAAAATGAGAACTTCCACACACACCCCCTCCCCCATCCCCCCATCTCATCGCTGATTTTATCACTTCTCTTTTTTTACCCTGTTTGGTAATTTATATTTTTTGCCCATTTCCAAGGTGGAGTTTACACTTTTTTTTTTCTGTAAATGATAAGGAAACAATAATCGCCCAGGTGTGTCAGCGTCGAACGATATCAAAATATTGCGATAAATCAGTTTTTTTTCCTTTTTTAACTTTCTATAGATTTTATTATTTATTTTAAATACTATTGATCATTTCCTTATTTGTAGTGGAATGTTTAGAGTTTTTTTTCAAATTTGCGAATAACGTCATTTCTGACATAAATTTGCTATCACTATAGTTTCGCATTTGCTTGCAGCTTAAAAAAATATCTTCTAAGAACCCTTTAATTAATTATCATACTTTAAAAAATTTTAAATGTAGATTTTGAGAAAAAAAATCGTTAACATCGCGTATTCCATAGAATTCATATTAATGTTGTCCATAGGCAAATTCCATGAGTACTTGTAGTGCATCACGTGCTACAATATTTGGCAATCAGTATTTTAGAACGGAAAAATGTGACTTACTTTATTGGAAGTATTCATTGTATAAGGGATGTAAACTTTTTTTTAAATACTGGTGACCAACAAGCATATCAGTTGTCAGCTATGTGATCTACATTACAAAAAACCTATGGAACTAGCCCATGATATATTTTCTTATATTTTTCTCATTTCTGTATTGGAGTATACACTTTTTCTGAAAATAGTAAGGAAACAATAATCGCCCAAGTGTGTCAGAGTTAAAAAATATAAGATATTGCAACAAATCAGTTTCTTTTTAGCTTCGTATAAATTATGTTATTCATTCTGAATGCTACATTTTCCAATATTGAGTGAAGTCTGGTGAATTTTTTGCAGCTTTTAAATGAGGTAATTTTTCTTGCATAGTTTTTTTTTTTTGTATACTTCTATGCGTTTTTCTTCTACAATACCTTAATTTTCATATTTTTTCTTTATTATATGTAGATTTTTATAAAAAAAATTCCTTATCGTCAAATGCTCATTTGAATTGAAAAATGATGTTTCTATAATATAATTTATGAACGAAAAAATAAAATCTAAATAATATATTCTATTTTGTCAAATTAGTTATATTAAATACTTAATTTAATATTTAAAAAAAAAAAAGATTTCTTTTCTCAATAACTCTTGACCTGTGTGTTGGAACAATTCTTCAGCACTGGTAATCGATAAATTTGGCCGGGATTTATATATATATATATATATTTTTTTTTTTTTTTTCAAAAGAATGCATATGTGTTATATCTCCCATATTTTGAGTTCCACTATGTTTGAAAAGGAATATTCTCTTTATTTAGTCGCGCAATTTTTACATAAAATTAAAAGAATATTACTATTAAACATAGTGCGGTATTCAAAATATGGGAGATGTATGAGCAACTTTTTCTCCACAAATTTGCCTTTTTACTATAATTTTACAATTATAATTTTCCTTTTAGGTAAATTTTCAAATATTAGATATTTTACGCAATAATTCTAAAGCTAAAAAATATTTTCAAGATCTAAAAAAGGCGTGGAAATCATTAGTTTTTATTAATTATGCTTTACACATCATTATAAGAAGATTAGCCTAAGATTTTGTTACAAGAAAAGAATAACGTAACAAGATTTCTAAAGCCTTTTGTCTGTGAAAACTTTTTTTTCCTTTTTATCTAAAAAAAACATTGAACTATGTAAGTTTTTAAATAGCACAAATAATTATTTGAAATTTGATTTTTTTATAATTAAACAAAAAAGCTTTAATATTTAAATGGAAATATTTGTTAAAAATAATATTTTATGTCCAGTACTTCAAAGTTCAAAGTACAAACTTTTATTTATTATTATTAACGATAAGTTTGCTGTTATTACTGAAAATTTTCAGTAACTGTATTTTAAGTATTATTCAAATTATGAAAAGTTAGGTACAAGTTAATCATTGAAATTAATTAAATTATATTAATAGATTTAATTCATATAACTATACAGTTATCCATATATATGTGTTAATTGAATATCCAGTATAAAATGTATTGCAATTTAGCAAATGCCTCTCCCTTTCTCAATTTTTTTTTAATTTATTACTTATTGTGTATTATATATATATATATATTAGTAGGAGGGCGGTGTTGTCTGAATAATACGCAAAGGTTATTTATTTATTTATTTTTAATCAGAAGGGAAGAGGCATTTGTTAAATTGCAAAACATTTTACACGGGTTGTTCATTTGACACTGATATATGGATAATTGTATAGTTACATCAATTAATTTCTATTAATATTATTTTTATAATTTAGTTAATTTCCATGATTAACTTGTACCTAACTTTTAACAAATTGGTTTTCTAAAATACCTTTTTTAAATGTATTAAATGCATATATTAATTATCTATTTTCATTTCTTATTTCATCTTATATATAAATATTGAGTTTAGGTTAGCATAGTCAAATTAAATGATTTTGTTTACATATTAATGTATGGTACATTTATTCTGTTAACACATAGCAAATGCGATTTTAATTAAATATATATATAGATATTATTTTTCTCTTTTTATTTTTCTATCCAATTTAGTAATTTTCTTGTGTTTCGTTTTTGAGGTTTTTCTTCATTTATTTGGTTTTATGTGTGTTGGTAGCCCCAAATTCTTATTATTTTGCTTTTTTATGGCTAATACAAAGATGAAACTACACACTTCATTTGTAGTTCCTAAGTAATTGGGACTTGACAATTCTGCTTTAGTTCTGCAAAATCCATTTGTTTTCATTTTATTTATTATTTTTTTTCACCATGTTTCAATGTGGTAATTTTTATTAAATTCAATGGTTCATATATTGCAATACAATTAGTGGCTTTATACATAAGTATATACAGGGTGTTTTGGTTGTAGGTATTTTCTAAAACAAAACCAAAATCAAAAAATATAATCAAGGAGCGATCTCGAGAGAGACCTCAGCTATGCAATGCAAAAAAAAAAAATATTTAAAAATGTTAAAATGCCAAAGAGTTATTACAAAAATGCCTCCCCATAGGAATAGCTTTAGTTCGCAAGTGTCTTCGTGGGCAGGGACAGAGGCTTTACAAAATGGCAAACTCACAGATTTTCTACTGTAGCGTTTTCTACTGTAGCTTTCAAATTGCCTGCAGCGCCATCTGTTGTTGAAAATTTTAACTAATTTCGAAAGTTGTATGGCTGAAAATTTACTGTTGTCTCAAACATATTGCAACAAACGGTGTATTTCTAACGCTGCGCGTTTAATTTTTATTGATTTTTCAAACATACCGGTCATTTTTGGAACACCCTGTACATATATAACCATTATACATACATAAATATATGCATATATATGTATATATATATATATATATATATATATATATATATATATATATATATATATATATATATATATACATATATATATAAGCTATAAAAATATGCTAGGAAATCATGAAAAGGGGTTTTAAATCTTCAGATAAGTTTATTTTTTCAGGTTAAACGTACTTCGAAAAGTATGTATTCTAAAGGAAATGAGATAAAAGATGAAATGCAGAAGAAATAAATGTTGGAAAATGATTTAAGATTACTCCTTATCAGAAAATTACAAAAAAAATTCGTACAAGCAAAATATTCTGAGTAAAATTTAGCCATGCTTTGATATAGCTTCAACTGTGACTGTGTGTTTGCGAAATCACACAACTGTTATATTATATTAATTTCTTGTCGAATGCTCACTTTATATTTTAGATATTTCAAAAGAATTAAAATTGTTTTAGTAGTTCTTCTCGAGAAAAAGGAACATCGATTTTTTCATTTAATTTTTGTTTGTGTGTGAAATAGGTTGCTTTTGTATTTTTTATTCTTATTACTTTCTGGTTGATTCTTTTACAGTTTATTTACAGTTAAAACTATTTTATAAAAAAATATTCAATTCACTTCATTAGTTTCCAAGAAAAGGCACATCAACGTCAACTGTATTGAATGTAATTTCGCAATTGTTGCCGCCACCTTAACGGCAAAATTTTACATAATTTAAAAACAGCAACTGTGGCTGAAATTCAGAAAATTTTTCTAAAACTCATAAACTCGTTTAATTTATTCTCATGGCTAATTAAGTTACCAGGTACCTTTCGGTACTGTTTTAGGAAAATGCAGCATTGTTCCAAATTTATTTTGTTGAAGAGCTTCATCAATTGTCGCCTAACCATTAATTTTGTCCACAGTCAATAAATCGCTTAATTACGCAGGGTCCACTGCATCAGATGGGACTTGATTCTTTAGTATCCTTTGCTGTCACACCTGCCACAAGTTCACGAACTTGTGAAGTATTGATTTTTCTTGGGCGGATGGAATACCAAATATAGGAATAGATGCTCCTGCTTTAAATTCTTTGGGGAATAATGCGATAAAGAGCAGGAGGAGGAGAAAATATTTTATCTATATATTTTTGGTAGACTATCAAGATAGATCTCATTGATCTATAAAATTCTGCGAAGTTTTAATGAGATGAATTTTTAGTTTGCCATATTTAGTATGTTTAAAAAAATTGTAATTTGCGTGACATTTTTAATTAATGAAAATGGTAAAATAAAGTAAAATAAGCAGAGAGAATTTTATCCCTCGAAATTTTGTTTTGCTACGGTAACGTTTTAGGATAGAAAATTATTTCAATTGAAGTTATTGCTTATTTTGGCAATATTAAACAACTGTTAATAATAAATGTGTGGATTAAGGGAAGTCATCAGATTGAAACCTTCTAAAACTTGAATATAAAATATTAAGAAATATGTGTTTTGAAATTTTAATCCTCAAAATATTGTTTTCTTACGGTAACAGTTTACGATTAAAACTTATTCCAATTGAAAATATTGCTTCTTTCAGCAATATTAAACAACTAGTAGTGATAAATATGAGAATTAAGGAGAGTCATCAGTTTGAAACCTTCAAAAAATATATTTTCTTTTTTATATTTTCCGGGATCGAATAAATTTTAGAATTAAAACCAAGGAGATTTGAGATTTTTAAAAAAATTCTAATTGTAACTTGTAAAATAGGCGTCATTTAATTCACAAACTAATCGGTTCAGATTGCATATATGATCATTTTAAAAAGCCTTGCCCAGAAGAAAATTTATCTCTCTGCAAATATTACATTTTATTTATTATTTAATTTTCACAAAATGGTGCCTGTAATAAAGTACACTTTTTAATTTCATATTGAGGATTCTAATTAGATTTCGGCCTGTTTTATTCGATATATAATTATAAATATATATGTGTGTGAAAGGAAGACGAAAAAATAATTTTTTTAAATTTTAAAACTGATAACAAATTTGTTCTCTTAAAATTATCCGATGCATTGAATTTTTTAATTAGTTCAATTCTTGTTTATTACTTTTTAACAATAAAATTTTGTAAATGCTACACACTATTAAATTTAATAAAACTTTTAAAAGCAGAGAGTTATACCATTTTGATTTAAGATTTCACTTTTTTCTCTTTTTGATTTTAATTAAATATCATTTTTAGAGGAATGTTCTGTTACAAATCTGTTCGTTATAGAAAAACATTTTATTCTAAAAAATTTTTAGTGACTGATTAACAGTTATGTATTTATATGACAGTATTTTTTATTCCCTTTTTATATCACCTCTCAATTGTTTGGGTCGGTATATAGCTTTTATTTTCAATTTTGTATATTGTTTATTTAAAATCATAATAGAGATTCAATTTGCTTACAAATTATGTTTTTTTTTCATTTTAAAATCTTAAGACTTTTGCAAATTGTCACAGATGATGTGCCAGAGTCATTTCTTATTCAGAAATTTCCGATACTAAAACACATAAATTCCCCTGAATTTTTTGATGCATACGGGCCCTGTGAAGTAACTTTGTATAAGAACCTAATTGTTGTGACAACTGATTATATTTCCTGTTAAAAAAATGTAAAAATAATCCCCCCCCCCCAAAAAAAAAAAAAATTCTGTTTTTTTAAGGCGAAAATGCAAATAATTAATTTCAAAATTTAAGTTCTCATATATTACGCATTTAGACATATGTTTCTACATCCACATTTAAAAATATTTTTTTATTTATGTACGTAATACTTTCAGACAAGATTTCCCGTTTCTTTTACTTCCAACTAATACCCTAATTTCCTGCGTATAATCCGCGGATCAAACAATTATTTTTCGACCCAGAAATTTTATTAAATAAAATATAACTTTTCAGATCGCCGTAAATATTTGCCTTCATTTACGAAATAAAATTTCTAGGTCGAAAAAGAATTGTTTGATCCGCGGATTATAGGCAGGAAATTAGGGTATTACAAGATTTGCTTTCAATAGTAAATAATATTTCAGAAAAAGGTTCCAGTAAGTATCTTCATATTATAATTATCAAACTGATCATTAACTATTTTTCTGTTAGCTCTTGAACTTATAAAGAATCCTAATATGAATAATAAAAGGATTTCGCACTAAGTGATTTTCAATACTTTACCTTCAAAATGAAGACAACTACATATATGCCGACATCTCTTAATTGATCCGGATATTGATCCAATATTTGCATGCAGAAACCGGAAAAAATATATAAAAAAATATATCTTCTTTCCATGAAGTACATTTGCGAAATAGTTGATTAAGTAAAATCTCTGGTTGCAAACATGTTCATCTTGGTCAAACTCCCCTTAAAAATTAAGAGATGTTGGCATCTATGCAACTATAACCATAAATACAGTGTCATTACCTAACAGAATGAAAATAACTTATAATCATAAATGCGGTGTAGGAAAGTAGCTATATATTATACTAAAACTGTTTTCAGCACTAACTAGCTGCAAACTGCGGAGATAGCATTATTCTGTATGTAGTATTACAATGTAGAAAAACATAGCAGGTATGGTAAAAAGTCCGTTACAAAACTGCAGAGCGTCACTTTTTTTTCTGAAATAATCCGTTACAATCTAAAACTATTTTTATTCGAATACGTGAAATATAAATTTTGTGTATATAATCCCCTGCTTAAATATGGCAAAAACTGTATGTAAAAGTGATACAGATGCAAGCAAGGTGCAATTCATATAAATATGCAAATCGAATTTAATATGCTAAATGTGGACACATTCAGACACTTCATTTTCTCATTTAAATAAATTGCACCTCGCTAATACGTTCTTTTTAATTATTAAATGTACGCCTGTCTTATAATTTCGACATCTATATGCAATTAGTGATGCATTTAAACTGAATTAGATATAAAATATATATTTCAGAGCTTCAAACAAAATCATTTTTACATAAGAGACATCACTTAATACTAAACACTATACTTCACTTTGCAATTTTGTAGTTGATGTTTCCTCGAATTTCGCATCGTTTTCGATGTAGGAAAGCTAATGTCACAGTTTGCCGCTATGTGGCGTTTTGAGTGGTCTTATCACATAACGCATAGGCACCTTAGTGTAAATGGACTCCAAGTTTATGACTATATTTGTTTTATTGAATATAATGGGTCTGAGCAGGTCTTATATGGTCATCTTGTATGTTATAATATTATTAACAGCACAATTTCTTAGTTTTAAAAAGCAACAATTCATGCAGGGTAATAACTCGTACATACTCAAATATTTCTAAGTATTTATTCACTTTTCATAAATATCATCACATCTCCACCTGTAATGTATTATACCTCATTAAGTATCCCCATAATACATTTACTAAACTGACCATTATCTATTCATCTCTATCGAAGTACGAGACATTTATCTGAGCTTTAGCCGAAATTCTTATTTAATCCTCTCATGGTAATGCTGTTCCATCCAATGAACTCATTCTTAGATAGAGCATCATTCTCAGGAAAGACCAGAGAAATAAACTGATGTATAGGCCATAGATAAAATTAATAGGTAATGTTAACTATGAGAATCCATACAAAATTAACTCAAGATGTAGAATTATTTTGTAAAAGAGAATTTAGAAAATGTTCAATTAGCAGCATAGGGACATTAATTTGTTTCTAATGGCAGCGACAAATATGTGTCACTCGAGATGAACATCGAGATAATAACCACTATCATCAAGGGAAGTCGAAATTGTACCACAAAAGCATTATCGTGTACTAACATAGTTTGTGTTTCGAACTGTTATGATGGAAGAGATCCAATTGTTTAAATGCAAGAGGACTTTAATTGGATTTCTGTAGATATTGCAAGCACTCAAAACAGAATTAATTCTCTCAGCGTGAGTTATTGAATGCTTTATATTTTAAAACATAACGATAATATTTTTTATTAACAAACTTTATAACAAGAATTGGGATTTATAAAGAATTTCTTTGTGTAAAGAATCATAAAGCATTTTCAAAAAATGAAAATTAATGCGTAGAAATGACAAAAAAATTATTTTTATTGCGTATTTCAATTTTGTAAATTTAAGTGTTGTCCCATATAACATATCATATCTTAGGAAATTGATTATTATAGACTGAAATCCATAATTTATCTTTATAATTTTATTTAAAAAGAATTTCTAGATTTCATTTCCTGTTGACGAATATTGATATATTTTAAAACCAAGAAATACAAAAAAATATTTTAGTATGATATCTATAAAATTCTGTAATTAATTTTTTCGCTGTTTCACGAAATTTGTGTATCTTTTATGACGAAATTAAAAAATATAATGTAGTATAATAATTTAATTCAGACTAGTCAAAGCATTATAAAAACCAGCTCTAAGAAAAACGCAAATATGATGCTTAATCACATTTGATTCTATCAGTATTTTATCCGCTTACGTATCAAATGTAGGTACAAACATCAGTTATCCTTGTAAAATTATAACTAATCAAATAAGAAATTAAAATATATTTTAATTTACAAAAAGCAAGTTTCTCTTTTTTCATTATTTTTATTGTAAAAACTTCACAAATCTAAACCAACGCACTTGTCTAATTGTCACTCACCATTACTAAGTCAAATTCAGGGGTCGGAGCATATAGGACAAATTTTATTGTTGGTACCAATATATTTTATCAATAATCTTCAAGAGACATTTTTATAAGATATGCAGTAGGACAATGACATGAATATTATTGGTAAAAGATATTGGTAAGAACAATAAAATTTGTCCTATATGCTCCGACCCCTGCAAATTTCTTGTACATTAGATTTTTATCTGCCATTGAAGTATCTTTCTCATTTATTTATCTCTTTATATTTTATGTGTATTATTTCGGAAGGATTTGATATGTTTATAAGTAGCTAAATTGTGCCATCTTAGGCATAATACCGACAAAATTGGATGAAATAAACATATCTTCACTTTGAATTAAAATTGCAGCTCCTCTTGTGATTCTATAGGTTATTCATAGTTTCTTATTATACATTTCTGGTTTCTACTGTGCATTTTTTGTTCATCTTTGGAATTATGTTAATTTTTTCCTACATTTGTGATTTCATTTTAGTTATATATTTATATATACATACATACTATCCTATTATTTGGTGATACATCAGTTTACGATTTGCTCCGAATTTATGATAGTTAGCCGACATTTTCGTTAATCGAAAGTGACATCTCGTCTAATTCTTCTGCATTATGGTAGTGCTTATATAAAAAAAATATATATCTTAAATTTATCCAAATTCGTTAACCAGGTCAAAAAAAAAAAAAAAAGGTAAATAAATTTTTAGCCAAAATATTCTTAGTTAAAGTATCACTGTAGCTGTTTCTTTATTGCTAATTAAAGTCGAAGGAGAAATTTCTCTCTTCCCAAGAAAAAAGTTTTTTTTTTTTTTTTCCAAAACTCCATAATTTACGGCTTACCTTAAAAATTTGTACACTTACTTTTATTTGCAATTATAAAAAGTCGAATGATTAATAGTAAATTTTGCCGTAAACACCTGATAGCTGCCTTTAACCCTCGCTTTAACTCCTTATCGCCTTATATATAATCTCATCGTTTTGTAGCTACATTCATATTATTTTAAATTTAATAATAATACTTAATATTCAACTTTTAAAAAATTTCAATAATACTTGATATTCGGTTTCTTTAATGTTTATTAATAACACTTAATCTTCTTTTGATTTTTTTATAATATTTTCTGTATTTGCTTTATATTATTACATATTTTTTCATAATTTTACTTCATTTTGTTACTTTATTTTGTGCAATTTGAATAATTTTCGAAATTTTCAATCAATAGCTTATGGCGACATTTTCAGTCAATAACTTAACTAAACGTTAGAAATTGTTAAAACATTTAGAAATATAAAATCCTTTAGATGCAATAATGATGTAATGTTTTTGAGTAACTTTTTTGAATAACAAAAATCAATAAAACTATAAAACTCAGTAATAGTTAATTACACCATTACTTTTACAAAATGTTGTTCGGGCATTGATTTTTTTAAATTTTTAAAAACCGTTTGTGACAGAATTATGTTGATTTTGAAAATAAATCATAAAATCTTCAATCAGTAAAAATACTTTAATGCTTTGAGTATTTTTATTAACTTTAAAATTTAAGATACTAGATATTGTTTAATAGACATTATTATTATTATTATTATTATTATTATTATTATTATTATTATTATAAGTGATTTTTAATATCATTATTTATATACCTTTGAAATATTGTACTTATCGGTGTCGGTCAAATTGTTTAATTCGCGGAAATAATTTATTAAGTGTAATTATGTTGAAAATGTTATGTGAGATTATAAATATTTATTCCACATTTAAATAGTATTTTTAAGCAAAGTAATTAACACTTTGAGGTCTGAACTATTTCAACCGCATATCTCCTTCCGTAGTGAGGGTATTTGGTTTTTATGATTTTATAAGAAATACTTGGATAAGTATAATATGTATTTTAACATTTTTTTAATTATTAATTTCAAACTGTTTTTATTCGTAATCAAGGAATTATTTAAATGTACTTAAAATTAATATATAATGAAAAATGATGCGTTTTGTATGTTTTGTACATTTTTTTAAATTTCCGCAGAAGGAAACGTCATCTTTAACATAAAGTTTTACATAAACTTGAATAAAAGCGTAACCAAATGTCGAACAAATATCTCAAAATAGATTTTATTTGTGAATAAATACTATTTAGTAAAATTTCCTTTTGTGTGGTACACTTCAAAAGACAAGGAGCAATACCTCAAGGTTCACAAAAAGTTCGAATTAAGCTCTGATTCTAGATATTTTCATGTATTACCTTGAGTCTAAATTTTTGACCCTTTCGCAAAATAGTGCTACTAAAACAGCTGGCGTTCGCAAGTTAAGTGACATTTTTACATACGGTTTTCTGGTTTCGAAAGAAGAAGGTGTGTGCTACAACACTGTGCGTTTATTGTTTTGAAAAATTATCATCTGTAACCTCCACGAAGCCTCGAAAATGGAAATATCACGTATCCAGCTTCGAACCATCATCTACTACGAGTTCTGTAGCAACACCGGAGTGACAGAATGTCACCGTAACATGTGTGCACGTTTAGGTGAGGATATTGTATCACTAAATACAGTGAAACGATGATATCAAAATTTTAAGATTAGGAATTTCGACATCGAAGATGAATCACGTGCTGGTCGACCTACTGTGATTGATGAGACCGAATTGCGGAAATCCAAGATCAAAATTTACATCACGGGAACTTGCATCTCACTTCAATGTTTCTCAAACAACCATAATTCGAGCATTAAAAAACATTGGTTTGACATACAAATTCAATCGATGGGTGCCGCACGATCTGACACAAAATGACAAAGAAAAACGAAAACGGACCTGTGTAAACTTGCTCGAATATCACCGAAAGGCTGATTTTTTGAACCGGATTGTTACGTGTGATGAAAAATGGGTTTATTACGACAACACCAGTCGAAAACGAGGATGGTCTGAACCAGGTGTACTGATCAGGACCGTAACCAGGCGCACATTGACCTATAAAAAAAATCCTCCTCTGTTTTTTCTGGGACAGTCGCGGTATTATCTACAAGCAGTACTTAAAAAGTGACCAGACCATCGACAGTGAGTCGTACAGCAGCATGCTGCATAAAGTGGACGCAACAATTAGGGAAAAGCGAAGTAAGGAGTTCCGACGCAAGGTGGTTATGTTTCACCAGGATAATGCCAGGCCACACGTCAGTGCGTGGACGAATTGGAACTTATACAAGCTGGAATGGGACTTAATGCCACATCCTCCATATAGTCCGGACATGGCACCTTCCGACTACTATCTGTCTTCGCATCTGCAACTGCACCTTAGTGGTGAAATTTTCAATTCTTCAGAAGAGATCAAAAAAGAGGTTGACCTCTTTCTCGACTCACGTAGCCTAGAGTTTTTCAAGGAAGGCATTGAAAAACTGCCAAAACGTTGGCAGAATATTGTCGAACTTAATGGTGATTACTGCCTTCACTAATGTTTTGTATTTTTGTAAATATTTGTTGTCAACATTAAAATAAAAAAAGGGTCAAAACTTTAGACTCAACCTGATATTTCTGTTTAGTGCTGTCACCTATACATATTTTTTCAAAATGAAAAGCGTGTAGATAACATCTGAAAAGGCAGCGTATATATTAAGTTCTTTTATATATCTCACAGTTAAAAATTGACCCCCGAGAGGTTAGTTCGCTTCACGAAAACCGCACACGGAGTAACACAGGGTTGAAAGTAACGAAGGATTTCAAAGTATTAATAATCGCACACTGCTTGTAAGCCGTCTGTTTTTCTTTTGACACTAATTAATGAGCAATTTCATTTCGTTTAATATATATTTTTTATAACAGTATTAAATTTCCAATTGGAAAAAGTCCGTGCCAGGTTTCGAACCAGGAATATTTTGGCTGAAACCGCCAATGTTCTACCGACTGAGCCATTCTGGACGAATCTGTGGGATTAATTCACCCAACTAACCTTTAATGATCGCAGTATCTGGTCTGATATTTGAATCAGCTAAAGAGAATAGATATAATATAAGTATTTCGTATCTATAATATAATTTATCTATAAAATATTTATATTTAACTAATATAAATATTTATTATCAATATGTTTCTGATAATTAATCCTAAATGTGAGTATTACTTTTTAAAAATATTATTTTGCCTATCGTACAAAATAAAAAAATATTTAATTGAACAACATTATTTTTATTTTATTTTTTTAATTTATAATACGCAAAAGAAAATCACTGCTTTATTTTGGGCTTTTTCTCAAAATATCGGCATTTCTGGTACTACAGCTTTCGGTTGAGCTGAAATCAGAAAAATTGTAAAATTCAACATTTAAATACTTCCTTTAATCTATAAATAGGAACATTAATAAAAAAACTCTTAGTGTCATTAGATATATCTCCATTAGCATACTGAAAGTACGCATAACTTAAAACTGAATTTGTTAAATCGATATTTCGATATTACACAGCTTGTGAACTTTTAGTAGCTGAGGGAAGAAGAAAGACGATCTCCAGTACCTAATATCGTGTGATGCATTAGAACGGCCTGTAATTAAGCGATTTATTGACTAGGAGTGATATCGCAGACTTTGAAACGACAGAAAAGATAATTTTGCATTATATTATATACTTATTTATTTTAGAAGATAAACATTGAGATTGCTATTTGCTAACTAAAGTTTTATATTACTTGTGATAGAATATTGCGAGATCTTTCTTGGTGCTATGGAATATATATATATATATATATATATATATATATATATATATATATATATATATATATATATATATGTGTCGAATTTTAATTATTTATGCCGCAGACGAGAGCATTAATATGTCTAAAATGACAAAACGCATGAAGTAACAAGATAATGCTAAAATAATTTTATTTTTGTATTTAATTAGCACTGTAGATTTGTTCAGAATGTTTTTATTTTAAATATTGTTAATCAAATCTGTGCCAGGGGCTCTGTATGTAGAACGATATCATTTTAGGAGAGAGTGATGGTCAGACACATATTCTAATATATCCCTATGGGGAGAGGGATATTTATTTTTAATATCGTTATCACTTTTGAAACAACCATTTTTTTTTTTTTTTCGTAATTTGGTCTCTGCACCAAAATAGTAAGTTATATCTTTTCAGTCACATATTTTTATGAAAGTACAAAGTTATAATTAAATACATTAAATAATTACAAAATTATTTAATTACAAACTATAAAATATCCCCAACATTTCGTATGCCTTACTGCCATATGTACATGCATAAAAAAACCCCGATATTCGACAAACCATATTCAAGGCACGTTTGATACATACTTATGTTTACTAGTAAATAATATAGAAAGAATTTTGTCCACGTGTTTTGATGATAAGAAGCTCTGTCTGCACCCCCCCCCCCTCGCCTCCGTGCAGTGGGGGGGTGGGGGGGGAGTGCAAAAAGACATTAGTTCTATTGAATGCATTCCGTAATCAAAAACTATTGCTAAATACTTTTAAATAACAACTATTTCTTTTAAATGTTATTTTATATAAAGTCATTTCATATGTAAAGTAATATTTTTTACAGATTTCCTTTTATTTGAATCAAAAAATTAGACAAAAAATAAATCTAACCATAATTGTATATCACTCCAAATAAAAGAAAAAAAGAATTTGTAGACATTCATAACAATATCATTATGTAATTGCAGGATGCAAGCGATGATATTGTAAGAGGGGAGGAGATCCAAAATTACAAAAAAAAAATATATATATATAACGTTATATATATACAGCTATATATATGTGTGTCACATTACATACGCGTTTAAAAATCGCTATTCGTTCACATAGTTTCGTGAAAACAAATGTTTAGGAATCATATCTCTTATGTAGTTTTTAAAGCAATAAATGTTTTTTACATTATAGAACTTGCTTTTTTTATAAAGAGAACATTTTTTAAAACAGTATAGTGATTTATGATAACCGTCTAAAATTATTTGAGGAACCTCTTTCCATCTCTTTATAAAAAACATTCTCTGAAAGTGTAGAATTACATATCTTGAACCCAGAATATCGTGACTGAAAAGCATTAAGTACATTTTAATGGCTAGTACCAGGTGCTCGAAATATTTTCTGTCGTTCAAATATGAATATAAGGATGAAACTTTGAAAGACGAAACGATATGCTTAAAATTCAGCATCCCTAAAGGAAGCGCACATTTGGAATTTCGCGTCTTTTCTGGGTTATAAAACGACAGAATAAATCAAGATAAATATTTTCCAGGAATAATTGCTAATTAAATAATTTCTGTGTAGAAGGGTATTAAATAAAGTGTATATTTAAAACAAAAAGTTTTTCGTAAATTTGTACCTGTTAATGACGTAATTATTGTAAAATTATTTCATCGGGTTTCGAGATCTTTTGTTATATTTGTCATGTTTGATTCGCTTTAAAGCTGTTTGCATGTTCATCATAAGTCATTGTAATTAACATCGAATTTCTTCGATCCTTTCTATATTTTATATAGATTCTAAAGTACTATGAGTCTCCTATCATCTGTGAATAAAATTTTAGAATGATTTTAATTTATAATGAACAAATCAGGAATTATTATTACATTCTTAAATCAATCGGACCGGCATATTTGCATGAACAATCAAGAAAACATTCATTTTATCTCAGTATAAAATCGGCGTTTCTTTCTTATATTTTACATTAGAGATGTTGAACCATGTGCCGCGGATCATGAATGGCCCACTGAGTGTGTTTCATTGTCCTGTCTGTTGTTTCGAATATTAACCCGGGAGAGAACACGCGCTTACCCAGGGTAGAAAAGGTTTTAACTTTGTCACCAATAAAATCAAATAACCGCCAATTTATTTAGGCTGAGACAATCCTTACAAATTTTGCGATAAGTTGAAGATTACTTTAAAAAGATAAGTGATTACAATTGCAAAAATCATACGCACTCCGGGTCAAAAAGACACGGCGCGTGTACTCCCGGGCTAAGATGGGAAATGTTTCAACAGCATTGAAAGATTTACGAAGCGCTTCATATGAGAGAATACATAACTGCTAACATTTACACATTTTCAAGTAAAATAAACTTGTTTTCAACCAGAAAATTTACATAATTAAATGTTTAACGTTCTTTTGGGCATTCACTTGATTTTACTTGTTAAGTAAAATCAAAAGTAATTGAAATTTTTTATAAAGCATTTATAAAAAGCTTAAAATTTGGTAACTGTTACAAACTGGGGAATAAAAAATGGCAATTCGAAAAGAATCGAGTGACTTTTGGCGACATAGTGTAGTTTTAAAATGCGATACTCAGACGACAACGCATTTAAATATTTTGATGTATTTCAGACATAACGCGTTTGTTTACATTGCTAAATTTCGATTAAAAAAATCTCGAAGTCAAGAATAATAGCATAGATAATTTTAATTAAAAAACTAAAATTATTATATTTAAAAAAATTAAATAACAGCCGAGAGATTAAAAGGTTGATTTTATATTTACGAACACCGCGCTAATAAATTATATCTGTTGGATTCATTTACTCTATGCGCTTTTACAATTCCATATGGGATTCAATTCGAAAATAAATCTTTCTCAAGTAAACATTACTTTGACTTTAATCATCACATTCAAAATAAAAAAAGCAGCTTAAAATTTATATCAAAGTATACAGAAAGTTCATTTGGATTCAGATATACTTATACAAAATCTTATGCAGTATTTCAAACTTATATGTATCAAGAAGATTGTTGTTTACAATTAATGGTAGTCAAAATATAGAATGTAGTTCCCCCACTATAGATCTTATCTGTTACGTGTGCTACATATTGCAACCATATTTTTTAGAAATGTTTGAAATAAGTATAAACATTAAAAATTATTTTTTCTGAATAAAACTGAAAAAAGGCACTCATTACATTTTAATATTCATCCTCATTATTATTTTAAATTCTTCAGTAACATATTTTTTTATTATAATGATATTTTATTTATTGCATCGATTTTTAATTTTATATTTTTAAAAAAATCTCACATAATCATTGAAGCCTTTTTATCAGATTAATCATTGAAGCATTATGCGTCTAGTTCGATTGTCAGCCTCCTTTTTTTATTCATAAATTACGAGTTCACACCGGAAATTCCGAAAAAAGAATCCCGAAATCCCTGTCCTTAATTAAAGCAAAATTTACAATTCGGAATTTCTGAATAAAAATTGAAGCCAAACTCGCAAACTTGCTTTTACTAATGGTTGATTGTATGGTAATAAGAAATAGATCTTGCCCTCGAATCTCAGTATAATATCATTTTATTTATAGTGACATGGCCGGAATTTTCACTTTGTAACTTATAGTCACTCCCCCATTTCATCATTTTCTTTTTTATCTATGTTCCATATACCCCAATCTTTGCTTCGGGTTCTGCCTATTTCAGTTTTTCCTGCAAACTCAATTTCTTTCCCTCAATTCGTCGACTGTCCGAAATTCAGCAATAAGTAAAAGTTAGTGGCCAGGCGAAAAGGGAGGAACCGTCTTCATCCATCGAAATAAAAGCCTCTTCAGCTCTTTCGGGATTTGAGACGGGATTTATTGGGTCCCTATGTCCCGCAAGATAGCAAGAGGACTTTCTAGACCCCTATTGTCATTCAGACGATTCGCAACTTTGTTTTCCTAATGGGAATCGTAAATACATTGTGTGTCTTGGACGGGGTTTTTAACAACCTGGTTTTGCCGCAATTGCTTTTTTTTAACTTCTTGTTTTCTGACAGAGACAGTTGTAACATTTATGTGTATGTCCAGGAATTCCAGAGCAGCCCTTGTTTATACAGTTGCTTCAGCAATAGTTTAAGGTTGTATAGGGATACAGGATTTGTTTTCTGCTATGGTAATACGTAAAAAATTAAATCAGAATATTGGATAATATTAACCCTTTACTGAACGATATTTTCTAGTTTTAAGAAAGAAATTTTTGAAATCTATATGTCGGTCTAATAATGGGAAAAACAGTAAAAAAAAATAATTTTCAAATTTTCAGCTAAAATTTGATATTTTACAATCTGTGCCATATGTACAGAATTAAGATTTCAAGAAAATTTATTGCTATATTTATAAATAAATGAGCTTGAATTAATTAATTTTATCTGCTGAACACCTACAACTTTTTATATATAATTACTTTTAAGTATTCAGTAAAAACGATGAAACCAAATCTTGCCTTAATAGTTTGATCAAAATTTCTTTTGTTTCCCAAGAACAAATTTTATATTTTTGTCCAGTACAGCCATGTGACATGGTCAAAATAACGGTTATGCCGCTCTTTGGATTGTTCATGATCAAAGACGAAGTTCAAATTGGCCATATTCGTGGTACATAATAAAAATTATGTTTTGAGGTGTGTGCCAGATATTGCACTTGCTGCAGTGAAGGGTTAAGAGCGGCAAAAGAAGGCGTTTAGTGAGCATAATTAAAATATACATGAATGAGGTGTTTAAAAATAATATGCATATAAAACTAACTCCAGTTTTTAGGATGTTATAAATAATAAATTAAACAGCTTTAGCTGCGTAACTGAATTTATACATCACCGAGTACCAAACTAATACTAACGTTAATCATGTCTATTTACTGTATTTTTATCCAGAACAACATATAGCAACCGCGTTAGAAAATACGTAACAACCTCTTATGAGTTATCCGCGGCTCCAAAACATCTTCATCTTAAAAAACCTCAGAAGGCAGTAAGAAACACTTATTAAAACACAGTACGTTTCCTTAACTACTGATTTTCTGAAATATATCTGAGATAGGAAGTTGTAAAGTCTCAATTAAGCATTTTGAGCTGCGTAACTAAATTTATACATGTAGGAGTAACAAAATAATATTAACTTTAATAGAATGTTAAAGTTTTAATTTATCGTGGCTGTATATAAAACATGAAAACGCTTACTTCCGAATTGTTAACATCCGAAAACACCTTATTCAAAGCTTAAAAACTGGTTACTGCACTATAAAAGTTACTTGGATATGTTTCCGAAAATCGGAGGCAAAAAAAAGTGCTTTTGTAAATGGTTCTTTAAATCTAAAAAATATATTTATTTTTGAGATTTCTAATGATAGAAACTTATATTAAGAATTAACAATAGAGCACCCGAAAGCAATCGATTCCACTCCAACCGTCTGATTATATTTCAATTCGACCCAGAAAATTTTTCTTGAAATAATTTTAATATAATCTACGCAGATTTACAGTACAAAAAATCAATTAAATACTTTCAATAAAAATTCTTGAGGAAAATATTATTATCAAACTTGAGTAAAACTTCCGGGAGTTCTAGTGTTAACAATTTGCACTCCTTTATCGCATCTATCATGACATCATCTTTCTTTGCAAAATTTGTTTTTGGAACCAAAAATGAAGGATAATAAAATTTGTGTTATTTTATTAAAGCATTTCTGATACAGTGGAACTGTAGGTAATTCCTTTTTTAAAATTGGTGCAGGCCGAATAAAATTTGTATAAAAGGTACCGGAGCCGTAAGGGTTAATTGTCCTTTTCAAGATTTGAATTAATATATTTTTTCCAGTTCGTTTTCTGTCAGATGTAATCGGAATTGCATTTGGTTATGAAAAAACGTGTTTATAACTATCTTTCAAGCTTATTTTATTTTGCTGAAAACTAATCACTTTATTTGCTTTGAATGATCAACGATAATCTTATGCACGAGATTTTTTTTAAAGATAAAGTGTAAATCATATCGTTTAACTTTAATCTATACGAAAATTTTTTATCACTAGCGAATTTTTATTAATGTTTTTTTTTTAATACCATGTAAATAATAATAAATCGGCGCATAAATTAAGACGTGATTTTACAAAATTTTGAATTCCGGAAATGTGTAACTATTGTTAAGTATATTAGAAAACGATTTAAAATATGTTTAGTTAATGAAATAGTTTTATTTTTCATTTGTTAAATACAATTACGAACAACTTTTCTTTTAAGGTTTTTTTTTTCTTTAGTTAAAAAAAATATGCGTATTAATGCACATTTTATAAAGAAATAATTTTAACTCTGTCTTTTAATTGGAATATTCTATTTTTTTTTATTTGGTTTTAATAGGAACCTAAATGAAGTTATCTTATCTAAATCTATTTTATAATTTTGGTTGTTGAACGTCAGTTTGTCATCCGGTGTTGTTTCATTAAATTGTTCAGAGAATTAATTATTCATTTGAATTATAAAATTTGAAAACAAAATTCTCATACACTCTTACGGTTAATGCCATTTCTAAAGATCAAACTATTAACTAGTACAATTTTTCTGATACCCCTGTACAGTTGAATATTATTTATATATAACAAGCAGTTTGTAAAATGAAAATGTTGCTAAGAATTAAAATATTCTCTTATTTTCAAACGCCTATTGGGAAGAAAAGTACGTATCTCTAATGCTTCATTCTGGGTACGTTTTATAAAAAAAATACTTGATATGTAAAACTTTTTTTTTTTAGGAAGACATTTTTTATGTATGATTGATGGCTATATATGTATTAAAGATATGTATTCAATTATTGCTTATTATATCTTAAAATGCATTACGTATGACAACATACCGCAATTCGTTGATCTCGACAAAATTTTTGATTAATTAACATGGCACTAATCCAAAATATATTCTTTGTGCCTTGCATTTTGTAATACATTACTTCTGAATGGATGATGTTTTATTTTGCAATGTAGATAATAATTTATTATTTTTTAAATATTTATGTAAATGTGAAATATAAAATCCCTAAAATTATATAAACAACAGTATAACACTATACAAAAATGGTAGAGTTTAAAATCATTTATATTCATCTAAGATCTTAAGATATTTTATTTAAATAAAGGCAAATAATGCATGCATATTAGTGACCGAAGGTACATGCGTTCCCTAAAATGTATTAACTTAGTAAACTGACAAGCTCGAATGATAAATTTTGAGCTGTCTAGTAAATTAATTGCGAACGTGGCAGCTTAATTTGTACGAATTAAATGATGACATGAACTTTAAAAGTGCTTCAAGTTATTATTTATGATTTTCGAACATTTTTCACCTGTCACTTAAATAAATAGTATTAGTGTTATTTCTTGATGTGTGTATGTTATATTAAATTTTAAAAGAAATGTCGTAAAAAAAGTTAAAAATAACAACATTTTTAAACATAAAAGGTATTTGAAGATGCCATATATACATATATATATATAGATATAGATATATAGATATATATATATATGTATATATACACACATATAAAATGTCTTAAATTTAAAAATCAGGTGTATAAAAATATGACTCAATGTGAAGTGTTAACTTTATGCAAAAATTTGGATATTGAAATAGAGTACATCAATAGGGAGAGTATTCAAATAAAAGTCATCTGAATAATAGCCACTAGGATGAATTTTAAAAATCCAAAGACATACAAGAGAACAAGACAAAAAGATGTGAAAAAGTTTTAATATGAGTAGAATTTAGTGTAAGTCGCATGTTGCGGTTCAAACACAAGGAGGCTCCGGTCCATAATGCTATGAACGAATTTACACTAGACTTTAAATAATCGATGAATAGCGCGCAGTGAATCAATCGAAAACCTTCACAGTCCCCTGATTTAACACGCATTGATCTCTTTCTTTGAGAGATCTTCACGTTCATTCTGTCCGAAACTATACGCACTTTGTCTATAAATACAATGGGTGGCTAAATTATTAATTACACTACATTTTTTCTTATTGATAATATTGGTTTAATATTTTTTTCTAATTTGTTATTAACGCACGCGTAGTTAAAAAGTGCTTCTTACATATACTCATATTTCATCCAATACTATATTATTTATATTTATAGTCAAATGAATTTTTTCCTATGGTATTTTGGCAACTTTCTTGAAAGTAGGCTTAAGTTTGGTTGAGAATAATGCATGCTATTAGCAAAAAATGTGTGAAATTTTCTAGTATTTTTTTTATTTACTTTATACCATGAAGGTAGAATACACCTTCATGATTAATATATCCATTAATATTTGTGATGTTCTTACACACATGAATATAAATTTTAAATTAAGATCCACGTTATCATCCGATACAGTTACAGGTCACTTTGAGCCTTCTGTAGGTTGTGATTATTTTTATTCATTTTATTGTTTGTACCATAATTGCTTTTGTTATCAAACCAATACTGAAAAATGTGACATCAACATTCCATAACATGTTCCACATCATTTACGTTCATATATTCCTGAAATCTTAAAATATTTTTTTTCACTTATTTCTCTAGATATTTGTCAATATGTCTGAATTTGAAACTTCTTGGGGACTTGTGTTTGTGTGTGTGCAAATATATAAATGCAAAGTATTTCGCATTTAAAGTATACAAAGTACTTAATTTTTAAATTTTACTATGCATTAACTGTTTAAAAAAATAAAAATAAAAAAAATATGTTAATATGTAAAAAGTGACATATGTAATATGTAGCTTATAAATGTATAGAATAATTCATTTTAAATTAGCTTAAACTATTGTCAATAGACAGAGCTGTACTAGCTCAAACTGCGATTATGCTGAAATTTATTTAAAATTTTCTAATTACAGACATCTTTTATAATAAATTAAAATACAAAACAAACATTTACATAATTTTGATGAAATGTTGTATGCTAGTTTTAACATTCTTACTATTCTTTTTAAAATTAATCTATACAAAACATGTTAACTAACTCGTAAACATTCATTCACTCATCATAGTTTAGGAAATATTTTATAAAACACCCTGTATCGCTTACGTATAATGTTATCTATATATTACATCAAATATAAAATATATATTAAATCTTTACTGTTTGGAGTATCTTCAATTCTCTAATGGTATAATCTAACATTTCAGAAATTCCAAGAAATAAACTTAGCACAATAGATTGGTAACATGTAGGATAAATGTCGGAACAAATATTTCTTTTTATGAAACTCCATGTTTAAATGCATTATAATGGGGACTTTAAGTAATGGCAATGTTTGTTTGATCTCTTCAGTTGCTTGAAAATGTGACATGTAAATGAATAATCTAATATAAATGAGAAAATAAGTTAAATTGATATGTAATTATGGTTAAGTCATCTTTCATGAATATGTAATTATGTGTAGAGCATTTTATCTCTTTCTAATTGCGCCAGTGTTCTTTGTATTCCTTAATAAATATTGCTGAGAAAAGTGAATTAATACGTTACGGAAGTGGTTCCTATACCAAATTGTTATAGGCTATTTCCATGAGTACTTGTAGTGTAAGTCACAGGCTACGATTTTTGGCTACCAGTATTATAGAACAAAAAATGTGATTAATTTTATTATCACATTCTCATTAATTGAATAAGGCCAAGCAGACTTTTCGAAAATAACGGTGGCTAACAAGCATGCCAATTAATAAGTTATGTGACTTACACTACAGAACCCATGGAATTAGCCTACACTTGAAATGATTATTAATGATATTAGATATTTGAATATTTTTCGTTTAATTATTTACTAAGTATGGAAAAAATGACAAAATGATTTTTATATTTTTTAGTGGAAAGAGCTAAAATTTATCGGAAAAAATTCACGAAAATGAAAGAAAAAGTGCTTCTAACATTATATGAAAATTTTATGCGATACCTTTTGTTAAGACATTAAAATTACAAATTAAAATTATTTAGTTCCTCTGTTGGTATGTTCATGCATTTATGAGTCAATCCAAGATAATCTTAGTTACATTTAGAACAATTTAATGTAGTATTTTTATTATTATAACACCAGAAAATATTCAATTATAAAATTGACATAACTTGTTAATTAAGCTTATCTCAATTTCAACATCGAAGAAAATTGCTTAAAAATGAGAATAAAAATTTTATTTTTATGACAACTTACGTTTCTTCTTCAACAATGTCAGTTATCATAATAAATATAATTATCAGAGTTAAGCTTCCGTTAGTCGATCCGTAAGTCCATCTCACAGGTTGCATCCCTACTTAGATGTGCTTTTTATTATTTTTGTTGAATTAGTTGTGATACTACTTTTAAATAACTCTTACTAATTAAATAAGTTGTATAATACTTTATATCTCAAACCAATTTCAAATAGGTAACAATTAAGTATTTAAATTAAAATACATTTCACATGGTTTTCAAAAAACCAGAAACACATCACAGGTGAAAAGCGACCTACTATGTAGAAAAGAAGTACGGGACTAGCAGAGGTTTAAAAATAACACTAAAATTAGGTAATTTTTATCGAAATTGAGATTTGAATAGATTTAATTAACAAACCATGTCAATTTTTTTAAATATTTTTATGGGTTTTATATTATTAACACTAGAACCGCTATTAGGGGTCATTGTGACCCCTGGCAAATTAAAAATAGCCTATTCGAACCAGAAATTTCTTGATAGGATTTGTTAAATGTGCCCAAAACAAAAATAGGCTTATTAAATAAGTTAAATAATTTTAAATAAAAATTCGGGTGTGAAACATTTTTTATAAAACTTCAATAAAAAAGCCGGCGGTTCTAGTGTTAAAATTACTGAAGCAAATTGTTCTAAATGTAACGTAAATTACATGGAATGACATTTATATTTAATATTGTAATATATGCCGCGTCCTTTCAAAGAAATATCTAGCTTTCTTATCATGCTAATGCAAGATAACTGCATTAGCATACATTAACAGTTTTGTCGATCTTTAATGGCATTTGGACACAGTTTTATGAAACGAATGTAATTTAAATTTATATATGTGATATGGATGCCACGGTCGTTTGGTAAAGAAAAAAGAAAGTAATTTGTATAATTTTTCACCAATATGGAAGCAAATGAGGATGATTTTAATCATCCTGCAAATGAGAATGATTTTAACCTTTGATTAACATAAACTAAGTTTATAAGTTCTTGGGATGGCCATCCCATCTCTGTTTACTTTCACCTATATCATCTTTCACCTTATTTAACAATAAAGTCTCGTTACAGTTTTCTAGATATGTCGGAAAGTGTTCCATAGTCAATAGTTGACTCATGATTTTCGTTTTTGTTTTTGTTTTCTTTATTATAGAAAAATCTTTCAATTGAAACTTTTTTTTCTAGACATACACGGCTAAAAGTAACATGCTTGGAGATCCTTTTATCGGGGTGAAAAGTTAAGGGAACTTTGCCCAGCCAGCTTGGGAACTAAACTATTAAGTTCCTGCGTTAGGCTGATCAACTGACCACGAAATATGCACTTCGAGGTGCAGGGTCAAGAAAACACAGTTGGTAATTGTAAGCATTGATCCTTAATGGATCATAAATTCACAGGTTTATTTTTTTAAATAGTATGTATTAAAATATATGCGACACGATAGAAATAAAAACCTTTTCCTTAACATTAAACATGATGAATCAAAATAATTTCAAAATAAATTTCATATTTACTGCACTATCTCGTAATTAAAGTCATAAGTTCTAAGTAAATTCAATGCTGTATTAAGGAAATGAAATGGTACAATTAAAACTCCTTGAGGAGCATGATAACATTTACATAATAAGGGTTGTAACTTTTCTAGGTAAGTTGTACAATTTCAAGCAATTTAAAAATATCCGTCAAAAATACTGTGTCTAGCTAAGAATTAAATCAAATGACATAAATCACATGGTAATTATAATTATAATAAACTGGTACTCTCACATAGAATCCGTTCAAATTCCTTTAGGAGGAGACGGAAATTCTCGCTTTTGAACTGGATAGAAGGCATTTGCACGCGATCATGCAATTTCAGAACGTTCATAGATTCCGAACAATGAAGGATTGCAGCGCAATGATTCAAGAGTTAGGAGTAAAGTGAAAGCTATTATTAAGCATAAAATATAGGCATTTGATAGCAGTTCACTTTGAAACTGATATCTAGGAAATATTTTTCTAAATGCTGCATTTAAGCAATATATTAGTAGCACATATGTTTCGAAACATTGATCTCATTTGAAAAGGGTGAAATCCACGAAAAGATATATTTTCCGAAAGTATAATATCAAATTTGGAGCGAATGCATATTGTTTGTATAATGAAGAGACAGGAAACATTATATGCGAAAGCAGTTTCCTTATGGCATACCTAAATTTTTAATTTCTTATTAATTTGTGCCTCCGTAAATTTGCAGACAAAAGCACAAGAGTAAATAGTGCCGCTCACTTACGCATAATATATTTTATGTATAACTATACTACACGAAGCACGAGCACTTATATTTAAAAGTTTGTTTTTAGCTGTCATTAAATAATTAATTAGACTATTTACATTTAAAATATCTTTAAACATTTTCGATTTTGTATATTAATGAGCAATTTATTCTGATCAGTATAAAACATACCGGTAATATAGAAAATCCAAGTATAAAAATCCCTTTCCATCATTTAATGTAAATATAATTTTATTTTTAGACGTTCAAATCGCGTATATGTTAACATAATAATACAGTGTGTAAAGACTTTGAAATTGTGTATTATTGTGTGAAGACTATGTAAAACAAGTTAACTAACAAAAGTCAAGTTTCGAGATATTTAATTACAAGAATTTCAAAAGAAAATTATAATTGTGATCGATTGTGACTCATTCATCTAAAACAGCCAATTTGTTATAATTGAAGCTTCTGATAATTTATGTGCAACTTCTTTATCTGATGTTCTTTTATTGCACTTATTTAATTTTATTAACAGAACTCTTTGTACTTACCAAATTTATTAGTGATTATGATGACATATATTGAGTAATAAATAAATATTGCATTTCAAAAGGGCTGTTTAGAGGCTGCTTAATAATTTAAATGAAAGTCATAAAAAACTGAATATTTTCAGTTACCATGTTTTACACGTCTAAGCCCTTCAAACATTTGGAATATTTTCAATGAAGAGTAAATGAAATTGTAAAAATACCAAATAGATTTTTACTTGACTACTGCACAAACTAAGGTATCGGTAGGATTTGTCTAAAGGCGTGAAAATACATTTTGAGTTCTTTTAGAAATTTTATAAAAAACACAAAAAATAGTTATAAGAAGCGTCAATTATCTAAAAAAAGCTGAACTTTACTCATTGAGGAAAAATAGAGATAGTCTTACTATTCTAAATTGTATTTTCCATATTTAACCATTAATATCAATTTCAACCATTATTAATAACTGAACAAAATTCACAGCCTTTATTAAAAATGCCAATTTATTAATAACGCTTCATACCTGATAAATGTAGCGGTTTTTTTTATGGAAAATTACATGCAGCGCTTCTAAACATCGGAACATAATCATAAACGCAAATGACAAAATTGATTAGAAAATAATAAAACAATATCTATTCTTGTTTCATTTACAAATGTAAATGAATTGGTTGAAAAAACATATTTTCAGATAAAATCATTATCAACTTTTATAGGCATTTTTTAAATTTTTTATGCCTGTAATACATTTATAGAGGTGTTAAAGGAAATATCTGGACACAAGCATCTTTTTTTACATCTAGGCATGTTATATTTCTAATAGTAATTATCTTAAGTACTTGATTAAGCTGTTAAAATCGGATTGTATACAAAATATTTTATTTGATAAATTACTAACACTTTCCAACAATGCTGAGTAAGGATTATGAATTCAATTTGCCGACTAGTTGTTATCTTGTGCTCGTAAATATACTTAAGATTTCCATGTAATGTTTATATGTTATAAAGATTTAATATAGAGTATTGAAACTAAAGTGAGTAGCAATTATAGTTCGTTTACAGAGACATACAGTAGAATTACGTTTCATTATGGTCTACAGTGTAAAAAATGACAGATGCTGCTTAATCTGTGGAAACTTACCATAATCACGAAAGAAAATACACAATAACCCCTTCCGAGTCATCCAAGATTCCGAAAACCTTCCATTAATTTTTAGAAACCTTCGAAAACATTTATTTTCGAAATTTAAAGAACACCTTATAAAAATAAATTTGTGTTAGCAGCCCGTAATTTTCGGAAACATTTCCGAGTAGCTTTTATAATTCACCAATCAATTCTCTCTACCAAACATCGGTTTTTCGGATGCTATCAGTTCTCAAGTAAACATTTTAAAGTAAATTAATGCATGATAATGTAACAAAATAATGGTAATTAAATGCTGTTAATGTCGTATGTTTGTCAGCTAAACATATTTGATGAACATGAAAATATTTTCTTCAGAATTGATTACAACTGAACTGAAATTAGAAAACTGATTATTGCACTGTAAAATGTACTCAAAGTACTATAGATATGTTAAAGAAACCCAAAATGTACCAAAATTGTCCCAAAAGCGTATGGCAATTAATAACGAAATTTTTAATATTTTAGTTTTTTTTATATAAGCTGTATATTTAAATATATGAAATTCTCAAATATCCTATAGTTTTCATGATCAGACTTTTTCATTCACATAATATAGTTCTTATTAAAGTAAAACATACCAAACTTATCCCCAAACTGTATGACCATGAAAACTTTTCGCGCAATAGTCCCATGTCTGTACCACCTAATTTTAATTTCAAACTTACAAACGGCACTAAGAATATTTTAATAAAATTATTATTTTAGAATAAAAGACTAAACAAACAAGTTTTTTAATTTCTAAAAAAGTCGTTTGTAAATTCCGGTGTCTGTCATTCATTTTATGAAAAGTATTTTCCTGCACTAGAACAGGTTAAGAACGAAAATGAGGAAAAAATATATATATACAGAGATTATATTTAAAATCTTCTCTTCTTGCCATCTCTAAACTTTAGGTTTATCCTGATTTTCTGTTAAGATTAGTTATATTTTTTTCTGTTTTTTGCGTATATTGTTTAATTATTGACTTTATGTACTCGTTTATAAGCAAGTTATTTAATCGATTCCCTTTGTTTATCTGAATATTTAGTGACTTTTTTATTAAGTATGCAACATATTCAGATACTCAGTTATTAGATTATTTCCTTAAAAGCTTATGCCGAATCGAGATTGCCGGATGGCGCTTTTGTTCGAAAATATCAAATTATTTTCCGCAAATCTTATCGCAGCCGCAATTAGAAACGGATTCCTTAAGGAATATTGCAAAGAATTAACATTTGTTTTATTAAGGTAAATTTCGGATGAGTAATTCTTATTATTCTCGAGAATCTGAGCTCAATGGTTCTAATTCAAACGGGCTTAATCGGAAAAATACTTTCATTTCAAGAAAGATTCCAACTTTCTCTGTTACGCTTTAGTGAAGAAGTTTATCTTTTACAAGTATTAGTGCTTTATTGCAGATATTTATCTTATCTATTTAAAGCGAGAATTACTAATTAATGAATTAAAATGTTTTGTAGTAAAAACAGTGTATTTTTAACCTGTCCACTAGGGACTATCGAATGTTTTCTTTCTTTTATTCTTAGGTACACTGTAAAAAATAATCTTGTAAAACAACAGAAAATATCTGGCAGCAAAAGTTGCCAGAGAATTTCTGTTAACAGAAATTCTCTGGCAACTTTTGCTGCCAGATATTTTCTGTTAACAGAAATTCTCTGGCAACTTTTGCTGCCAGAATTTTTCCGTATGCACAGATATTCCTTGTCAACAGAAATTCTCTGGCAGCTTTTGCTGCCAGAATTTTACCGTATGCACAGATATTCCTTGTCAACAGAAATTCTCTGGCAACTTTTGCTGCCAGAATCTTTCTGTACATACAAATATTCCTTGTACATACAAAATTTTTCTGGCAACTTTTGCTGCCAGAAATATTCTGTATGTACAAGAAAAGTGTGTGGTCAGATATTTCTTGTACATACAAAATTTTTCTGGCAACTTATGCTGTCTTTTTTTTCTTTTTTTTTTTTTTTTTCACAAGAAACATCTGCGAGCAATCACTATATATTATACAGATTTTTTAGCCTATATTTAATGTTCTATGTATCCTAAAATAGACTGACTGATTTTAAAATTTAATCACTTGCAAATGGTAGTAGCCTTTTTTTGTAATAGCTGTCACCATTTGCAAATTATTGAATATTAAAATCAGAAAATCCATTTGAAAACACACAGTATCTTACTTCTAACCTCAATGCTTTTAAATAAAATTCTTAGAACTAGAAATATTTTCTAGTTAAATATGTATTAATTTTTTAGGGTAGTCATTTGAAATCCATTTGATTACATTTATTTAATTCTCAAATTTGAAGAAATTGGCTATATGGCAGCACATTGAATAAGTTCCCTCATATCAGAAACTGATGCTGCCAAATTCCGCATATTTAATAAATTTTGTACTTTGCTTTCTTTGCTGAAAATAGCCTGAATTTAGTTATTTTTCACAAATGCTTGTATATCCAGTTATATATTGCACACTAAACATGAATGGTGATGGCAATAATGATGTCAAATGCAGAGGAGAGTAAAAACTGGGAAGAAATGAATAATTTTGTAACAAAAGACCAAATCACTTATTCACACTCAAATTGTTTACTATTACAGTGAGTTTATTTTGGTTTCAAATTATAATTTCAAATAAAATACTAAGCACCACAAAATACACTGATAAGCAAAACTACGCACTCACTGTGTAATAAATTAAAATACATAATCAATTTCATAACATTAAAGAATAATTTTAGCAATATGCCCAGAAATAATAAAAATATATATCATGCATATTTTCCAAGTTTAAATATTATAAAATAAAACTGAATACTCAGAACCCCTTTTAAAAACAAAATACCCCTGATTTTTTCCTTGAGTAAATTTATCAGACTTCTTTGATTTTCATTATTAACATTATACATACCATATTTTTAAATATAGGTTGGATTTCTCATCACTTATTCTAAAACTATGGCATTACATTTCATGAAGGATCAGCCCTTCCCTATTTACTAGATACTGGGTCAGATACAGCCTGACCTGCAAATTCCATTTTAAATCAACCCACAACCTGACCAGAACCCGCAAAAATAAATTTCTGCAACCCACAACCCGAACCGAAGTATTTCAACCTGCAATGAAATGAAAGTAAATCATGTTTTAAAGCTATTATGAAAAATAAACCTATCTATATTTAAATATAGTAAAACTTCTGAGTAGGGTTATCTTAAATATGTTTTTTCGGCTCAGAATGAATCTAATTTTTTTTTCTGCAGACTGAGTTTACAAGAGAAAAAATTCGCAGGTCATGTATAGGTTTTTTGCAACTCAGATTGTTGGGACTTAAACAAAATTTAAGCTAAACTATGTTCCCAATGAAAATAAATACACATTTGAAAATGTGTGAATATACATTCCATTTAATTTATGAGAGATAAAATGAAAATGTGAAAAGAAATGCAATTACAGATTATGCTTTCTTTCAGAACCATTTCATTTTTGATACACATGAAAATACATGCATTGTATTTTTGATACTTTATATACACATATATATATTACATGTGTGTAGATTGAGAGGTGCCCACTATTCAGAGATTTAAGCGCTCACATATATAAATCTGAGGAAGTGAAAAAGTGTACCCTTAATAGAGGCATTCACCTTTCAAGAGAAAAGCCATTTTGGAAGTCTTTTCGTACATGTATTTTGAACTTAAAAATATTCTGAATATGGATTTGTTACAACAACACAAACTGTGCCGAAGAATTAACAGAAGTGTAAAAAAGTTGGGCATTAACAGTTAAGCTGACCATCTGGTCAAAGGTTATGCAAGTATGTAATTTAAAATTTTCAAAAATTGGTAATTTGTCTTTAATATAAGAGCTATCCAGAGAAGATGAGAACTTGTGATCATTTTGTGTTTATTTATAATTTATACCATGTGCAATTATTATTTAAATATTGAGAGCAACTGTAGAAAAAATATAATACATAAAAAAAAAAAAAAAAAAAAAAAAAAAAACCTGATTTGTTTGGCAAGAAAACAAATATTTTTACATGCAGACATATTTCTCTGATTTTAGAATATTTTTACAAAAATCCTTTACTTTTGACAGACAAACCTTACTGATTTTCCATAATTCCCCTGATTTCCAAATTATGTCGGCACTTAGTGAAACTTATATTAAACCTTCACCTGATGAGATTTATTCATTGTCTATAAATTGAAACCCAGGGTTGGGTTTTTGACGTCAAAAAGGGGCTTTTGACATGACGACGGTTTAAACCGGATTAAACCGTCAAAAACCTGTCGAAAACCCATAGAGTTACAATCTGCTGTGATGCACTAGAGTTTGTTGTTAAATTTTTAAATTAGCAACAGTTGCCATACATTATGCTGAAATTTAATTATATTGTGGGTAATTAGCAGATCTTTAAATATTTCTAATTAATAAAAATTAAGGTAAAAATGATAGATTTCAAATCTCAAAAATTTATCTTGAAATGGGTATGCAGAAATATTTGCACAAAAATTATGTTTAAATATCTCGTTTATGTATTATTATTTTAATATTTAAAAAAATCTAAAGTTATGTAGTATGCATTTTGTCATAGTTAATATTTATAAGTGTTAACAAGTTAAGTGTTATAAATGCAGGATTTTCAAAAGTGTAAAACTTGATACATTTTTTTTTATGCTATACACATTATATACAAAAGCGTGTAAAGAGAAAATTGTGACAGGGGCAAAGTTAGAATTTGGTGCCTCTCTACCCAACTTTTTCTTGTGACAGGCCAAAAAATAACGTTTGTAGTATACATTTGGATAGTACCCCCTAAATTTCCGTGCACGGGGCAACTGCCCCCCCCCCTTCTCACAGAGCTGATTATATACATAATATCTAGTAGGTTAATTTGAATTTAAATATAATGCACATAATTTATTATATGTATGATTATTACACATTATAAACCATTTTTATCTCTACTCACCCCACCCCACAACACACTAATAGTATTAAGAAATAAATAATGCTTATTTTGAAAGCAAGGTAAAACGAGAAGTAATTATTCAACAACTGAACACTTAGGATATTTAAAAAAATTTTATGTGTAAAAAATTATGTGTATTTACATTCAGTAAAAAAAAAAAATAAAAATAAATAAATAAAATAAAATAAACTCATTAGTATTTGTATAAGCTAATTTTTCAGCATAGTAAATAAATAGGCTGAATATTGTAAATAGATACTCAAATGTTTTTATTATCTTTATGTTAGTTATAAATTCAAAAAATGATTGATGATTTAGAATTCAGAATTACTGATTTTTCAAAAAAAACTAACTAACAATTGTAAAAGTCAAAACAGAAAAATCTACAAAATACTTCTAAAACACAAAATATTATGTAGTTTGTTTTAATTATCTTATAAAATACATAATTTTTAAAAATAAAACATTCATTAAATATTTCCAATTAATATGATTACATAATCTAAATCAAACCAAATGAAATTATCAAAGTAGAAATTTAGTTCAATAATGCAATTCATTTACATCACGTAGCATATGGTAGCACATAACCAGTTTTGAACAATTTTCTGTTCCTAATCAATTACGGAACTTTTCTAATCTTTTATATTTTAAACTATACACCTAAGTAAACTATATAAGTTTGGTTATAAATAAATTTCTTCATAATATAATATCCCTGCATATTTTGAATAACACATTAAAATTTAATAAATAATATTACAAAAGATAAGTTTTCTAAAGTCTGAGATTTTGTTTACTATTCAAAATATGTTTTTCAAAAATTTAAATTTATTTTTCCTACAACATATTTTGAAACATTTTCCTTATTAAAAGAAAATAAATTTTACTTATTAAATATAAATAGAGGTAGATATATACATATGTAAATAAATATTTTTATTTACATATAAATGTAAGTTTTTGACAGTTTTAGACATTTTTGACAACGAGGTTTTTGACATGACGGTTTAAACCATGGTTAAAACCGTCAAAAACTGTCGCATGTCAAAAACTTGCCAACCCTGTTGAAACCACATACGACTATAAACAAACATGAATTTCAATAAAAATCTCAAAAATCGCAGCAAGACATAGAAAATAGTTTTATTCTTAATTCTTTAACTAATAATTAATTTAAATCACTCTGTCCACATGTTTTTACAGTTTGCCAAATCTTTCACAAGTTTCACACTTTTGTTCATCTCTCACTTGCTACTTGAAGAATCTGGAAGAATTTCCATCAAGCCCTATAAGAAACAAAAAAAGATAACATTTAAATTGAGTTCCATCTTTTCAATTTTGTGGAATATAGTATCAAAAAATCCCAGAGCAGGATAATGACAACCTTTTTGTCATGGTAGATCAAATTTCAAAAGCAAAGTTTTTTAAAATATAAAATATAAATTTTTAAAAAACAGTTTTTTTTCTTGTTTTGTGTGTGTTTGTGAATAAAAAGAGTTATTTCATGCAAATATGCATAAAAATTACTTTGTGTCGTTAATTAGGGATTGACCAAAGTAAGAATTTTCTATACCAAACACTTTTTAATACATTAGCTTTAATAAACTTTGGTTAAAATTAGATTATTAATAATTTAATTAAGTTACATACATTTTTATTCTTAAATCAAATTACACAAAAACATTAATGGAAGACTTACTAACATTAATTTTTATGATTACTAATTTAAATATTAATGACCACTTGCAAATTCATTTACACTTATTTTTATTATTTTACCATTAGTCAATGTCAATATCCAAAATAACTTATGAAAGTAGTGAGTTATAAAGACTACAATTAAGAATGAAAATTGCAAAAACTCAAAAATTCATTCATTCATTCATTCAAAAAAACTTAAATTGATTTATAGATTGTGTATGTCCAATTGTAAAAATATTGAATATAAATGCTTGCAAATACAAAAGGTAATTCAATTAGTATTTTCAACTGTTTTCTGTCAAATTATTGATATTTATGTTTTGATTAAGTGTTGATGAAGTTGTCTTTGTGTCGAAGATAAAAAATGCAAGTGATTTAAGTAAATATCTCAGATTTGTACAAATTTTGGAAAAAGGATAAAAAGTGTCAAATTATTACACAATAGGACATTAATGATTTATTTGATATGAAAGAAAAATAATGAATAAAAATTTTAATGTTATTTGAATTCATAATTAGTAAAAAAAAAAAAAAAAAAAAAAAAAAAGAATGTAGTTGTCACTTTTTGTGAAGATTAAAATGACAGTAGTCCAGTTTTTTTTTTTTTTTTTTTTTTTTTTCTTCGACGAGTTTTACTATGCAAATTTCTCAATGTAACTTTTTCAGCATGTCTGTTTTAATCTAACTCCAAGTAATCAAGTAATGCTTCAATATGTACTAATGCATCACTGTAGTTAACTTTTGATAAAGTTATAAGGTGTTTTTCATTATTTTAAAGAAATACTTTGAAATTCCTTTTTTTAAACTCTGAATCACAAGTGACACATGTCAAGTATCATCATCATTTAAAACTCCATCATCATCATTTAAAACTTCGTAGTATTCTAATTTCAAATGTTCATTAATCCATTGTTGCATTGCTTCTTTAGCTCAATTTCAAAACAGTTTCAAATGTTCTAAGATTTCACTCTGCATATCAGTACTATTGTTATCTTCTGTTGGAATTTCAGTTTCTTCATCTGATAAAAATCTCCTCTATGATTTCTTAATCGTGATGTTTTTTACTAGTTTCTATACAGCATCAGCATAATAAACTGCATTCAAAACTGAGATTTTTACTCTCCCGGTTAATCTGCAACCTGGATAATTTGATCCCAATTAATCAAGAATCTACTACATTAAAAAACCTTTTAAATAAATCTAAACAACTAATGAGATTTTTAAAAAAACGAGATGAAAAAAATGAGCTAATTAGGAAAATGTTTTGATTTTAAATAAATCTGAGTTTTGAAATTCTGGATTTGAATTTGATACACTGAACAGCACCATCAAACCAAATTTTACCTTAGGAAAATAACTGAAAACACAACTTTTTGAGAATTGGGCTTACCTCAGAATAAATTCCATTTTTACTTGGAATTCTTCTGAATAAACAAGACTGAAGACAAAGTACGTGGCAAACCAATCTTTAAATCATCATCTGCCATTACATACTGACTGAAGCTTTTTCTTGGAATAAAAAGTACAGCCGATTTGGTTCCTATTAATTTGAAAAAAATTTTAAGTACAATTTGTAAACATAAAGGTTTACATAAATGAATGAAAATTTTTCCCCAAACATTGGTGTACATAACTATGGGGCTTGTCACCCTCCTTCTCGACACTAAAAATCAGTTTATTTGATGGGCTTTAAAAAATTTACAGAAGATTAATTAATTTAAATAATAATAATGAAAAAAAAACCCAGTGGTAATTGATTTATAAATGGCTATTCATTTTTTTCCGTTTTACAGAATGGGTTGTAAGGCCTAGTGACTTGCTATTAAGGGCTGATTTCGCATTTTATTAAATAAGATTATTTAAACATTACAGAATCAGCTAATATAAAAGTAACTTAGTCAATGCAATCTTAGCTTCCTTGTATTTTTTAACAATATAACAACTAAACAACCAATTGCTAGAAGATAATGGTTTTTAAAAATGAGATTTTTAAATGTAACGTTTTAAATCCAATATAATTTTAACTATTTTTTTTTCTTTTTTTAATATTCGGTAAAGTGTGGCCTGCGAGTTTCGTGAATTCATATCCGGAAAGAATTGCAATTTTTGTGTATAAGTCACAGGAAAATATCGTAAATTTCATCAATTTACCTTGGGAAAATATAAAATTTCATCACTTAAAAAAAGTAAATTTCATTGAACGGCATGGAAAAAAATGAATTTCATTGATCAAGTGCAGAAAAAAGCATGTTTTGCCAATGGGGCTAGAAAAAAATAGAAAATTTCCCCGATCGGGCACGAAAAAATAGAAACTATTGTCGATCAGGGATAGAAAAATCACACATTTTGTGGGTCGGACACAAAAAATCGCACATTTCGTTGACTGAGCAAGAAAAAAATTGTCATTTGTTGATGATGCTGGTAAAAATGGCACATTAAATTCATCAATTAAAAAAAAAACAGCATGTTTTCTCGGTTTATTATGTGAAAAAAAACGCAAAATTTGTTGATCGGGTAAGAAAAAATCACAAATTTTGTTGATCAGGGATGAAAAAATCGCTAATTTCATTGATAAGACACGGAAAAATCACAAATTTTACAATGTGCAGATAAATTGAAAATTCCGTTGGTCAGCTGCAAAACAATCATGAATTTTGTCAGTTTATTATAAGGTCAAAAAGTGCAAGTTTCATCTTGTTGTGTAAAAAAAAATGCAGATTTCATCAAAGTTAATACAGAAATCACAAATTTCGTTAGTCGGGCATGGCAACATTTGTATTTCTTTAATTACGGGTGGAAAAACTGCATATTTTGTCATTTGAACACCAAAAAATCGTTAGTTTTATTGATCAGATTTCTAAAAATTTGAAATTTCGTTGGTCTGAGAGAGAAAAATTGCAAGTATTTCGTCGATCGATATGTTGATGAGGTGCCGAAAATGATGAATTTTGTCGATTGGCTTCATAAAAATTTTACTGATCATGCGCAAAAAAAAAAATCATTGATCAGGCTTGAAAAAAACTCAAATCCTGTCGATCATGTGAGAAAAAAATCGTGAATTTTATCGATCGGCTTTGCAAAAATTGCAAATTTTGCCTATCAATTTCATAAAAATCGCGAATTTTGTTGATCAGTCACAGAAAGAATGTGAATTTTCTCAATTAGTTTTATAAAAATCGCAAATTTTGATCATGCAAAAAGAAAAAAAAATCAAAAAATCGCAAATTTCGTCGATTATGTGAAGATAATAGTAATTTTCATCGATCAGCTTTCTAAAAATTACACATTTCATTGAGCAGCTTCATAAAAATCTCTAATTTCATCGATCGGCTTCATAAAAATTGCAAATTCTGTCAATTAGGTTCAGAAAAATTCACTTTGTATAAAATAGCAAAATTTATAGATCAGACGTGGAAAAAATCGGGAATTTTCTCGATTGCTTTCATAAGAATTGCAAATTTTGTTGATGGCGAGGTTATATCACAAATTTTCTCACTTGGCTTCGTAAAAATTGCGAATTTTGTCAATTGGTTTTGCAAAAAGTACAAATTTGACTGATCAGGCATGGAAGAATTACAAGTTTCTTTAATCGGGCACAGAAAACTGGGAATTTCGTTGATCAAATTCAGGAAAATCTTGTTGATCGGTTTTTTTCTCTCTAATTTGTTCATAAAGTTCACATTTTTTTCAGCACCAGCCATTTATGCTTGTCTTTTAGCACCTTTAATAATACAAAACTTACTCTCTTGAATAAAATCAAAGAATATTTTTACTTTTGAAAATAATTCTTGCAATATCTGTTTATGTAAAAACATAAAAACTGCTGATACAGAGATTAAACATTAAAAAAAAAAAAAAAAAAAAAAAAAAAGCCATAATAATAAAAAAAATTCAACAGAAACTGTCAACATAAATTTCATTATTGAAAAATAACATGCGTGGAGAAGAATTGAAGCATGAGATAATTCGTAATAAGCAAATAGTAAATACATAGAAAATCTGAAGATCGTTTTTTTTTTTAAACGATGCAGTAAAGGAAAAAATAATTTTTTAAAAACCCAAATTGTGAAATTACAGTCATAAAGGATCAATGGATACTGAGATTAGAAAATCAAAATAATGAGAAAATTTGATTTTAAATATATAAATTGTTAATTATTTCAAAAACAAGACTTGACTTTTACTCCAATACATAAAAATACTGAGAATAAAATATAGAAAATATCAAAATAAAAACATTTTAAAGAAAATTCAGTTTCAAAAATAGGATACACAATTAACAATAAGCATACAATTTTTACAAAATAATTTAACTTTTTCTTTAAGGAAACACAAAAATTTTAAAAAGATAACATTGAAAATATCAAAATAATGAAAGATTCTACACTTTAAAAGACAAACTGTTAAATTATTTTCAAAAATAGGGTTTTTAAAAACAAACAATATACATATAAAAATCCCTCCATGTACTTATGCAATAATTTGAAATTCGTAAACAGACAAAATAAATAAATAAAAACACACAAAATAAATAAAATAAAAAATAAATCAATACTTAAAAAGTCGTTTTTATGCATCCAACTTGAAATCGACATCCAAATGAACATAAATTTTCATTATTTTGATTTAATTAGCTTTATTTTAATATTTTCAACATAGTTTTTATGCATTCAACAGAAATAGACATTTTAAATTAACATAAATTTTTAATATTTTGTTTTAATTTGCTTTATTTTAATATTTTCAACATTGTTTATAAATTGTATGTTTTTACAACTGCATTTTTTAAAATAATTTAACAATTTATCTTTTAAAATATTATCTGAAATTTTCAATATACTATACTTAGTAGTTCTATGTAGTGGAGAAAAGCCAAACCTTATTTTTAAAATAACTTACAATTTATATTTTTAAAACTTTTTTCATTATTTTGATTTTGTAATTTAAATATTTTTAATGGCTGCAATTTTGCAATTTATATTTTTTTAAATATATTTTTGCTTTTCTTTACTACTTAATTTTTTTTAATCTCAATTTATTTATGTATTTACCATTTGCTCATTACAAACCCCTCACCACACTTCATTTTGTATATTTTTTTACAAATAACATTAAAAATGCCCATTCCTGTTGACTTTTTTTTTTTTTTAATGTAATGATAAAATTTTATTTCAAAAAATTTTAAGCCCAACACTGCTATAAATGACCACTGGACAAAAGCAAGTTTTTTAGCTGCATGAAAAAACTGGCTTTCAGCAAATGGTCATTTATAGCAATGTTATGCTTAAAATTTCTTAAATTCAGAGGTTAAACATTAAAATATAATCCAAAAGAAAAAAAATGGATATAAATAGTAAATAAATACTTTAAAACTCTAAATTTTTATGCATTCAACAAAAATTAGCATAATTTTTTTATTATTTCGATTTAATATGCTTTATTTTAATGTTTTTAACATAGTTTTTATGCATTCAAAAGAAATCGGCATTCGAAATGCTCATAAATTTTTATTATTTTGGTTTAACTTGCTTTATTTTAATATTTTCAATAAATTGTATGCTATTTAAACTGCATTTTTGAAAATAATTTGACAATTTATCTTTTAAAATGTGATTTAAAAGTTTCAATGCACTATACTTAGTATCAATGGCAGATCTAGAAGGGGGGGGGGGAAACGATTGCCCCCCCCCTAAGCCCAAACAAAGGATCTGCAGAGTGACATTAGATGCCCGCACGGAAAAGTTGTTGGCCCTAAACTCAAGATCGGTGCGACCCGACCTGGGTCGCACCAACTTTAATTTATTATACTGGGACTGGGTCAGGTCTGCACACTTTCAGAACTGGGTCGGGTCTGATTTTTTCAATAGAGCTGGATCTAGACACACTGTTTTTTCCCGCTGTTTTCCACACTGTTCAAATTAATTTGAACTGCATCAAACAGTAGAAGTAAACCGGACTCAAACACGACCCAAGTAGAGATTAACCCGACCAGGATAAAAAAAAAGTGGACGAATTTTGACCCGTATTAAAAAAATGATATCCGAGCCGTGCATCAGACTGGAGTTTCCAAATTTCTAAAATGACCCCCCCCCCCCCCCCCACCATTGAGAACTCTCCAGATCTGCCCATGCTTAGTATTTCTATATATTGTGGTAAAAGACAAACCTTGCTTTTGAAATAACTTAAAATTTGAATTTTTTAAACCTTTCTTTTATTCTTTTGATATCTCAGTATCTTTGTACATTCACGGTAAATTTTTTAATTTACCAATTTCATGGTTGCAAGTTTCAAATTTGGCCAGGACTGAAAATATTTTGAATCATTTCCCCCCCCCCCCCCTCCCTCGAGTGAATATGATGATTCACGATTTTTTTCATGGCCATTCAAAACAAAAATGACTGACAAAATTCGCTTTTTCCCCATAATTTTTTATCAGAAATTGCATCTGTTAAGCGATTTTTGATAAAAATCATTTTTGGTTCAATTTAAGCGTTTCATTTAAGCGATTTTTGGTCAAAGGATCGATGATCTTTTGACCAAAAATCGCATTTTTTGCAATTCTTTAACAAAAATTCGTGACTTTTCACAATCTTTTGACAAAAATTCCTGACTTTTTTTGCGATTCTTTGACAAAATTTGCATCTTTTACACGATCTTGACAAAAGTTGCGTCTTTTTCTCGTTCCTTTGACAAAAAATTACGTTTTCTCCACAATTCTGACAAAAAGTAACGTTTTTCTTTTCTGCTATCATTTGACGAAAATCGCGTCTTTTTCACGATCCTTTGACAAAAGTTTGCGACTTTTACGTGATCCTTCGACAAAATTTCGCGACTTTTTCACGATCCTTTGACAAAATTTGTGTCTTTTCCACGATCTTTAGATTACTCACGTCTTTTCCTCGTTCCTTTGACAAAAAAAAGTGTTTTCTCTGCAATTCTGACAAAAGATAACGTTTTTTCCCGCTATTATTTAACGGAAATCGCATCTTTTTCACGATTCTTTGACAAAAATTTGTGTCTTTTACATGATCCTTTGACAAAATTCGCGTCTTTTCCTCTCTCCTTTTACAAACAATCGTGTATTCTCTGCAATTCTGACAGACATAACTTTTTTCCGCTATTTGGCGGAAATCGCGTCTTTTTCGGGATTCTTTGAAAGAGACTGCATCATTTTCGCGATCTTTCGATAGGAATCGCGTTTATTTTGCTCTTCATTGAAAAAAAAATTTCTTTTTTCCGATCTTTTGACAGAAATAATGCTTTTTTGCAATCTTTTGACAGAAATCATGTATCATCAGCAATCCTTTGAAAAAAAAAAAAAATCATATCTTTTTTCACAGTCTTCTGACGAAAAACGCTTTTTCCTCGATTTTTTGACCAAAATCGCATTTTCCCCGCAATTCTGACAGAAATAGCGTTTTCCCACGATCGTTTGAGGAAAATCGCGTCTTTTCTGCGATTCCTTGACAGAGACTGCCTAATTTTTACTATTCTTCGACGGAAATAACGTTTTCTCGAGATCCGTCATACAGGAATCGCATTTATTCTGCAATTTTTTGACGAAAAAGGCATTCTTTTGCGATATTTTGCATGAAACAGCACTTTTTTCTGCGTTTGTCAGAAACAACGCCTTATTCTGCGATCATTTGTCAAAAATCATGTTTTATCTATAATCTTTTGACAAAAAATCGTGTCTTTTGGCGAAAAACGAGTCATTTTCGCGATCATTTTTCGTCGTCTGAGATTTTTCCGTCCCGCTTCCGTCCTCGGGAACTTTTAAAAGACGGATTTCCGTCCTGTAGACGTAAAACTTGCACCCATGCAATTTTTTAATTTCACAATGTATATTTTTAAAAATGTATTTTTGCTTTCCTATACCATTTTATTTATTTTTTATTTATCTTGGTTTATTTATATATTTACCATTTACTTATTACAAATCCTCCACCCTAACCCATTTTGTATATTTTTTTACAAATAACTTTAGAAGGTCGATTTCTGTTAAAAAATTTATTTATTATTATTTTGTAATATTTAAACTTAATTAAAAAAATTAACCCCAATGCTTCTATAAATGACCATTTGACAAATACAATTTTTTTTGCTGAACGAAAAAAAACAAAAAAAATCTTTTCAGCAAGTGGTCATTTATCACAATGTTATGCTTAAAAAAATTTGAAAATTCAGAGATCAAACATTAAAATATAATCCAAATAATGAAATTTTTAACAAAAATCAGTATTCCAAATAGTATTTGTAAAAAAAAAAAAAAAAAAAAAAAAAAAAAAAAAAAAAAGAGAGAGAGATTTGGGGGGGGGGGGAGGAGAGAAGAAGGTAATTTGTAATGAGCAAATTGTCAATGCAAAAATTAAATAAATGGAGGTAAATTTTTTTGAAATGTCAAAGTAAAGCAGATATTCATTTTTAAACATATACACTGCAAAATTACAATCATATGGGATAATTATCAGTCAGTATCTTTTTTTATGTAAATAATGTAGTAGGGTAGTTTAATAATTTTAAGACCGAATATTAAAGTAAGCAAGGGCTGATCCAGCCGTCCTTTTAGAAAAGGATCATGGCTTTTTTCTTTTGTGGGGTGGGGGGGGGTCATGTCTCTTAATAGGTAAGCAATTTTTATATTGAAGATTGTCGCCACATCCAAAATAGCTAAATTTCTGTTATTTTTGGGAAATTAATTTCATCCATAACAAAAAAGTTCCATAAATATTAGTAAAAATATAAATATATACATTTTGTTCAGATGCCAAGAAATTGAAAATTTTTCCACTTTCATAAAAATCAAAGATTCATTCAAGAAATTAAGTAATTTATACACATTTTTAAGGCTTGACAGCAGTGCCGAAACTAGAGGGGGGGCAGAGGGGGCATGTGCCCCGGGCGCCAACAGAACAGAAGGTGAAGGGGGCACCAAATTAAGATTTTTTTTAGTGTGTTTGTTATAAGAATGCATATATGTCGGGGCGCCAAAATACATATTTGCCCCGGGCGCGAAAAGACTAGTTTCGGCGCTGCTTGACAGTTACAAAAAGAGGTTATGAGGGAGCAATTGACAGACACGGCCTAAATTCAGTATAAAATTCTACAATTTATGGAGATTTCATGAAACTATCTTTGCCTTTATTAAAAAATGGAAAATGTTAATCACATTTGCTCTGAATAAATGTATCTTGCATCTAAAATTAAAATATACTTCATGGATAGGTCAGAAATTACCTACTTTGGGTTTAAGTTCAGCTTTAAAGGAGTCTAGATGATTCTGATTGTTAAGGGGGCTCAGGAGTTGATCGATATGGAAAAACATGTAAACAGAGCTCTCGCTTCGAGTCCATATAAAAACAGAAGTATTCAATATAACTAATTTAAACTTTCTGATATTTTACAGGTATGTTTATAGTCTTACAAAATTATAAAATGAAGTACTTCAATGTAATATAATAAGAAATATAGCAAAATTTATGTAACACAATTTTCGAAAAAAAAAAGTGTTTTATCACCAACACATCTTAACGTTGAATTGACTTAGAACCTAATTTTTGCTTTAAAAAGATCAGGAAACTTTACTCTATAGAATGAATAAAGGATATAACAATCTCTCGAAAAAAACCTTATAAAAAAACTCGCAAATTTAAAAATTTTAAAAACACCTAAAAAATACAATTCTTTTTTCATTAAAAATACCCAAAATATTAAACTATCTAAACTATATTAATTTATTCTCTAGATAATGATATTATACGCATGCAAAAAAAAAATTTAAGCCATTCCATCAAATAGTTTTTTAATCTTGGTGTTCGTGGTCAAAAATCAAGTTTTGAGAAAACGCGACTTAAAGTTGAAATTATATGGGTGCGGCCATGAAAGTGTTGATAGTTAAAAATGCAAATATTTTTTTGCGGTTTTTTGCATTGGGTTGAGAATTAATTGAATAATCAAACTAGATCATTCAAAAAAAAAAAAAAATCGATTTTTTGAAAAGTTTTCAACCCTGAGCAAGAAGTAGTGTTTCTTAAGTAGAGTTTCAAAAAAGAAAAAATATATATACATTTTATTTTTAAATTTCCTTAAAAATTTTCTTTGTTCAGATGGAGTTTATGACCTCCCCTCCCCCCCCCCCCCCTGGATTCACCACTCAAAGTAAGTGCAATCAATCTTGTAAAAGTTTTGTTCATCTCATAATTCTGGAATAATAAAGCAAAGACTTAGTTTTGGGTATAAATACAAAGTTATTTGATGTGCAAAAGGGTTTTGTACATTTTACAAAACATTATTTAGCCAGAGAATCTTTAAGCATTTTTACAGCATTTATAAGCAGTACGTATTACTTCTTTATCCACAGTGAATGGATTAATTAATACCTAACAAATTTACTGGTCCATAAAATATAAAACATAAATTGTTTTTTTCCGACTTTATATGACTTAGACCAATTGAAGTTTTCTGCTCCTTTTATGTGAAATTTTACACAAACCTCAATACAGATCTTTATTATAATACACAGTATACTAAGACTATTATAATGCACTGTGCATATTTTTATGCACAATTTTGGCATTTTGCAATCAGATATTATTTTTATTTAATTGTTCTTCCATAATGTGTCTTATTCTCAGAGCATTTACATTCAAGGATGCAAGTTATATTAACTATAATACATAGTATAAACATCTGGAAAAATTACATCATTAAGCAATGACCTCCTGGTTATTTTTTAATAATCTCACAAAATTAGGCTTATTTGACTCATATATAAATGTTTGCTATATTAGAAGAAAGTTTCATAATCAAACATAAAACTACATTATTAAATAAAAATGAATAGTACTTACATTATCTTTAATTGATTCTTTTTTACGCAAATCAACGTGCTTCTTGCGCTCGCGCTGTTTACAAACTAAAAACATGGCCGACACGGATCTTCTTCGCTTCACTTCCCCTACAGTAAGAACCTGTTGCCGATGAAATTCTCGGAGCCAGAATATTGCTGTCGTAAAACAATTAAGCTGTAGGAAAACAGCGATGTGTTTTTTAATAGTTTGATGCTGTTAATAAACATATATGTTGAAAAGCGGGCTGTTTCATTACAATTATTTTTTTACAGTGCAGATTTTTGCTGTCACAAAACAGCAAAACTGGAGAGAAACAGTGATGCGTTTTTTAATAGTTTGATGCTGTTAATAAACACATATCGTTGAAAAGTGGGCTGTTTTATTACAATTATTTTTTACAGTGTATATACAGAGGAATTTCTTAATTAAGATAAACAGAGAAATTTTGATTTGGAGAAAATCGATGATTATATGTGCAAATTAGCTTCTTAAGTGACATTTTTTTTGGAGGGACGTTTTGCCATAATTTTCCGTATAAACTGCCTTTTTGAACACCACTATTCCTGAACAGTTACTTTCACCTTATGTGCTCACAGAATTGAAGAGATTGAATAGGAACAAATTTACTTTTTTCAAATAATAATTTCCCACAATTAATTTACGGAACTCTCTTCGAAAAGAGGTAGAAGCGTTAATAAATTTTTTCGCAGTTTTAATTATTAAGAAAGAATGTATCCTTTATCTAAAGTTACAGAGCTCTTTATTAACCACTTAACTGATTTTCCCGTACGTCGTACTGGCAAGAAGAGTTTGCTTGATCTACCACTTAAAGATTTTTTAAATTACTAATTTTTTTAAATACAGTTTCATGTGATTTAATGGCAGAAATGTTACGAATATTACGAAATAAATATTATAAAAATTACGAATATTTTAGCTTAAAAAAAGTGGTGTTAATCCCGTATTTCAATTTATTGTGCGAAAAAGACGAATCAGCTAAGTAATTAAAGACTTTTTTATACATCTATTGGCTTTGTAAACATTAAAAAACCTTTACTTTAAAGTTAATAGGAAAAATTATATGACATGGCACGAGTATGGAGCAATTTCATATATTTTTCGTCTAGTTAGCTCTTAATATATATCATTCTTAAATCTCAGAATTCATAGATTTATTCCTGTCATAAAAGACTAATAGTCCTACGAGAAGTGTTTAGGGAAATAAACATCATAAATAGTGTTCCAAGAACCTTATCTCAAACAAAATTGGAATATGATCCTCTTTTCGATTCTCTTCCTAAGAATTAACCTTCGTGTTCATGCAAACTTCAAATGAATAAATCTTATTAGTGAAATTAAAGCTTTCTCAGAAAATTATGTTAATGAGGTGTCAGTTAAAACAGCCGTAGCAGAGATTTTCATTTCCTTCGAATACTTTCTGGTTTTCGATTAGAAGTATTATCCAAGTAAATTAACAATGCTCAACATCATGGTTAATTACATTTCTGTCATCGTGAATGGATTTAAATCAAAATTGAGTTTGAGCAAGGGCGAATACAATTTAGTATTAAGATAAGTGCCAAGTTAATATTCATCATAAATAGAAAAAAGTTATGCTAAAAAATATTAATTTTTTACCTTATAATTTCATGTAGGGTACAGAAACTTTTGAAACCACTAATTTATTTATTTTTTGTACTCGAAAAGTTTTCAAATCAAAGCGCAAAATTTAAAATCTAAAGGCAATTGCCAAACTAGTGATCGTGGAAGTTTTATGCCAGTTCATAATTTTCAACTTTTACTGACCGCTATAAATTTTGGGCAATAATCCTAAATTAATAATTTTCTAAAACTTAAGTTTTTTTTTTTTTTTTGTTTTTTTTTTTTTTTTTTACTGGCATTACCAGTGTATTTTTAGCAGGGCTGCGGAGTCGGAGTCGGAGTCGGGCCCATTTTTGAGAAAAAGGAGTCGGAGTCGGAGTCGTAAAAAACAACCCGACTCCGACTCCGACTCCGGCTTTTTTCTTAGACAGTTTGAAGTGAAATTAAACCAATAAAATGTAATTTTAAATCCATATAGGGAATTCTTATTGTTATTTTTGGATTATATCGGACTACCCAAGTTAAAGAATCCCAATAAACTGCCCAGCGTACACAGGAGATGAAAACTGTTTTTAATTAAAAGCTCTAGTAGATCCCAGATTATTTGCGAACTAGTAAAATTTTCATCTTCAATTTTATTTTCTTCTATCTTTACAAGAATAAAGTATTGGATTCTTGAAAAATTTCGATTTCCGGCATTCGATGGATTTATACGTTTTAGAAGATCCTGAACTGAACATGATTTGATAGTTTTTCGAAAATGTCTGTCAGTGTCTTTCACTTCGTGAGTCTGCATGCGACAAAAATTTTGGAGCGCTCTATCTCAAGAACTAATGGATGGAATTTCACAAAACTTTAGACTTTGTTAGATCTTGATAGAAACTGGATCTGATTAATTTTTGGTGTATATCACTCGACAGGTGGCTTTGCTATGCTGCATTATTCACAATTTCCACAGTAGCTATATCTTAAAAATTAATGCACGGATTTTTATAAAACTTTAGATTTAGTTAGTCCTTGATAGAATTCGGTGCCGCAAATTTTTTGGTGCAAATCGCTCAATAGGTGGCGCTACTGTACTGCATTGTTCATGATATTGCAGCAGCGCTATCTCAAAAACAAATTCTGGAATTTTCACCAAACTTTATATTTAATTAGTTTGTAATCTGGATTAGTATTGTTTAGTGTTTGGTGTAAATCGCCCTACAGGTAGCTCTGATATGCTGATTTTTTTACGATTTTGAAATAGCTGTGGCTCAATCACTAATGCATGAATGTTCATTAAACATTAGATTCAGTTAGTATATGATAGAAATTGATCCTGATTCGTTTTTGATGTACATCACTCAACATGTAGCACTGTTATGCAGAATTTTAAAATTTCAGCAATAGCCAAATCTCAGAAATTAATGTACTGATTTTCACCAAACTTCAAATTCAGTTAGAAGTTGATATAATTTGTTGACTAGATTTTGGTGTAAATCACATAAGAGGTGGCGCTGCTATGCTGCATTTTTCAGGAAGTATTAACATGTGTGATATAGAAGAAAGTTCTGAGATTAACACATCTGACTATTTTTTATTTCCTTTCCATTGAAATTTTTCTGCTCTGGAGAGCACTAGTTAACATAAAAATTGTACAGACTTCCCCTTTTCGAGGCCACGGTTTTGAAATAGTAAAATATCCGTTTTGTTATCTCTTTTAGATTTCGGTAATTTAATTTTTCAGGTTTGTGGTACATAAAATTAAAGAATTTGTAAAACGGAAAATATTTTTTTTTCCAAAGCTCTAAGAACTGAATACCGAAATAATGACTTTTTGCCTTATTTTTCTTTCGTTCCCTCATAACTTTAACCAGCATCAACATTAGTATATTAGATAGCCAGGAAGCCAGGAGTCGGAGTCGGAGTCGTTAAAATTTCCGGAGTCGGAGTTGGAGTCGGAGTCGGAGTCGAAGTCGTTAAAAATTCCGGAGTCGGAGTCGGAGTCGGTCATTTTTCCCACCGACTCCGCAGCCCTGATTTTTAGTATACTTAACTGTCTTTGAACAGGCACAAACTTTTAAAATTTCACGAAGTTAGAAATTTCGGTAAAATTTGTTAAATCAATAATCGGTTTTATAGGTCTATACTCGGTATCTTTTTCTGCCAATAAGAACAGAAGTATCACATATTTTAACAATGATTTCTATAAAATGTTCCACTCAATAGAAATTACCTTCAGCTTTAACAGCTTCCTTTAGTCCTCATTCTATGCATTTTCCGCATCCATTCACTAAATAAAATGTAAAATTGGGTGCTAAGGAGTGTGTGATTCCACCGCTCATGATCCCATTCAATCAGTACTAATGTCTGAAAAGAAATAAGTTATTACGCCTCTTGAGATATTTTTGTATACTTTTGTCTTCATCATTCTTGAGTAAATATTGATAGATCAAGATCCATTATCGATGCCTGAAGAAATCGAAAATATATCTTTTTCGTTAACGATAACACAGAAGCTAACAAATGAAACAGTAAAATACTTCCATTGTGTTGAAGAGTTGGAATTTTTATTTTTTCGTGGATATTCTTCAGTGTTGCATTTAACACTCTCCTTTTGAAACATTTTTTTCTTTTACTATTTACTTTAATGATGAAAATAGCTAAAATGAAAGTACTTTTGATAACAAAGTATTAGTTTGGAAAGAATCGTTCTTTCATTTTGATCCTCTTTGTAGATAACCGATGTGAATTTAAAATATTTGTTGTTTAAATAAATAATTATTTTATCATATTTAAATATATTTAATTTCGAGAGAACGGCAAATAAATTCCTGTATACGTTTTCAAGCGTTATTTCTCTAAAATGGTTCAAATAATATGGAGGGTTTTTGTCTGAATTTGAATAAATTCAATAAATGTTGATTAATAGATTTAAGATTAGACAAATATTCTAGTAAACATATATCCGTAATCTAAATTTTGACCACCGCCCCCTGAAATCTAGGCCTGAACGCTGCCACAAAAATGGCGGCTGCCGAAGGCGGAATTTTTTTTTTTTTTTTTTTTTTTTTTTTTTTTTTTTTTTCAGCATGTTTACAGTCCCTTAAATATTCAAACCAATAATTTTTTTAAGTTTTTTCCGCTTTATTTTCCCGATATTAAAGAACATTAAAAAAATCTTTTATGAATACTGGTGTCAAAATTCTAAGGACCATACATGCGTTAAAAAAATCCGCCTTCGATGGCTGCCATTTTTGCGTCAGCGCTCAGGCCTAGAATTCAAGCGGAGGTGTTTTAATCCTCTTAAACCGATGTGGATATAAAGTATTTGTTCTTTGAGTAAACCATTTCCGGTATCATTCTTAAATATGATTAATTTCAAGAAAATATCAAATACATTCCTGTATATTTTTTCAAGTTTCATTTCTCTAAAGTGGTTCAAATACTACCGGGAATTCTGGTCAGAATTGGAGTAAATTAATCAAAATAAACAAAATACTGAAACATCAACATAACACAATCACTTTTTGATTAACAAAAACATAAATAGTGGGCGGGTATGAAGGTAAGTATCAAACCCAAACGCCTAAATTGCACCACATACAGCTGCAATTACTTTTCAACTTTCGCCTGTTCTAATACAACCAACAATTAATCCTTAAATAAATTTCCGGAACATTTGTAACTAAAAGCGAAAATAATTAGTCATTCAGAAATTCTCAAAATATATTTACGCTCTCGTAATAAAAAATAAAAGATCTCTCTAATACATTTTTCACTTTGTTGGATCTTTTCCAAAGCTCCCCTGTATGTCTTGTATTACTTTGAACTAGAGTAATAACCTAATTTCTCCTTGTGATTATTGCAGAGAAAAGAGTTTTAAGGCAACATTTCATGCTTTCTGCGCAGGTGTCACAGCGATACCTAATTATTGCTTACTTGAAGACTCTTAATTAGATCCAGAATATACCCAGTAATATTATTGCCACTAACAGAGAGAAATTTAGTTTATGCACGTTACCATAAGAGAGGCAGTAGATGTGACACATTTCTTTTAATACAAATTGCTTTCTCCTTTACAATGCTTTCGATTGCATAATGAAATTATTTCTATCGCCAAAGATGTATCATTACTTGTTAATACTTGTACTAGCACCTAAAAATATGTAAGCGAACCATAAGCTTCTATTATTTAACTGCTTTATTTATCTACATAAGTATTTTCTATTTAAAAAAAATATATTATAGAAACTTTATTCATGATCATTGCTTATTGTGAAAATTTCAGCATTTAATTATAAGTTTTTCATTGTCGATATTCATGTATAATAATTTTTACAATTTGGTCCTTCCCCTTCTGCATTTGTTATCTAAACAAGTGTGGCTTTACATCTCATGAAGAATTACGTGTTCTAGGTTCATAAACAGTCCTGTAGTCTTTATTACATCATTTTTATGTTGTTCTGATATAAAGTTGTTAGACCCTGGATTCCCAAATATTTTTTAACGGAAAATTCCATGGTAGGTTTCTACAACTTTCTCTCTAAAATTAACCTCCAAAAATGATTTCTGTGCAATTTTCAAGGAAAATCTACAAATAAAATTTTTCTAAGAAAATATTGAAGTTCAGTTGACGGACCATTTGGGAGTCCTGTAGACCTTAATTCGGATTATGTGCTATGTAAAACTGACTATAATAAACTGTCCTAAGGATACTTACATTAATAAAAATTTATTTTATAAACGTAATACTAAACATTTTTTATGCTACTGTTTTTTTTTAATATAAAACTATACGAAGTATATGATATGCTATTCACAGAACGATTTATTTTGTGACGGATAAAAGTTGTTTCATTGATACATATTACTTAATGTATGCTAATAAAGGAATTATGTAATCCATCTATTAACCCTTTAATTCCCATGCTAGAACACGGTCTAGAAATTATGTAGCTCAGAAAATCTGATTTTACACCTGAAAAATTCAATGGCAAACTTCATTTATTTAAATATGGAAGGTTCTGTTATTAATTAAAGCAATTATGCTGTTATAATTATCTGGTGGGAAATAAGATATGCAAATTAAAATATCTCAAAATATCGCGGGCGTTCTCGGGAAGTTTCGGACAGTGTTGCCAGTGGGCTACTTTTTAAAAATTCAGATTTCTTGTTTGGCACCACTTTTTTGAAACGGTAAATTGCCTTTTGTTTTCGCCTCAATTATCATGTCATTGAATAAGGCATATTTTATCATTTGTAAAAAATGGTGCAAATCAAGAATCTGAATTAAAAAAAAGTAGCCCATCTGGCAACACAGGTTTCGGATCCAGAAGGTTAACACTAGAACGCCCGGAAATTTCACTCAAGTTCGATAATAATATTTCTCACCAGAAGTTTTATTCAAAATTATTTCATTGATTTATTTAAGGTAAATCTGCGTGGATCAAATAAAAATTATTTCAAGAAAACATTTCTGGTTCAAGTTGAAATTTAATCATATGGTTGGAGTCGAATCGACTCCTTCCGTGCGTTCTAGTGTTAAATGCTATCTTCACTCTCAGAAATAACTCTCAATTTTGACAATTCAGAAATCCTTGAACTTTATTTCATCGTTTTTGACGATCACTTCGTATCAAAATCACGTAACTTTTAACGAAACGTGAACTCTCAAATATTTGACGAAAGTGTTTCGTTAATCATAACCAGACTTGATGAATTTTAAGGAAACTGTTGCGGTAGCTGTTTATAGAAGAACCCCCTATTGTACCTCTTCAAATCTTGTAACTTTAGCAAGCAGATATTGTCTTGATTATGTTATTCCTCTAATAAATGTTATTCTATAGCGAAGACTAACGAGGAATAACAATTCTATAGAGAAATAACAATACTATATAGAATTTACACTAATATATATTTATAACTTTTAATCATTTAATCTTTTTTACAAAGATTTGTCATTTTACATTTGATATAATATGTATTCCACTTACATTTCCCTCTCATCATAAACTGTAAAAATTATACACACACTTATATTACCGCTTATACCAACTTGTTATATGATTTTATTTTAAGAATATTTTTTCTTAAATGGGGACGTATCTGATTTTGCGAAAATTAGAGACTTAAAACAGTATTTCATTTAATAAGTCATTAAAAATCGGGGTTATCTTCATAAATTTTTCTAGTAAATTTCCGGTTTATTTCCATTTATTATGAAAAAAATATTACTCATCTGATATTCAAAAAATAAATTACCTTTCAGCGATAAAAACTAACAGTATTTTCTAATGCATTTTTCAATTTCTTGGCTGTTTTCCAAAACATTCCTGTAAACCTTAAGTTACTTAAAACGTTAATAATAGCATTTTTTTTTCTAATATGTCTTATGAAAAAAACTGTTTTTTTATGGCTTTGGCCTTGTCACAGAATTACTTTATTAACTTTAACTCAAAAATTCTTAACCAAGGCTTTTATTATGCAGTAAAGTGTATTTTTAGACGAAGAGCGGCAATCTTCGTTGATGCGTACTACATAGAAGAATTTTTAGTTCCAAACACTGTAATGGAATGTCGTTAATTGTATTTTTTTGTTACATTTACTTTTTTCCAAAACGAAAACTTTTATTTCTATATCCTCATGCTGTGAAATTTAATTTTAAAACTTCATTACATTGTAGTTAACTTAATACCTTACATTATTGAATTAAAACTGCATAATGTTTTGCGTTTTTTCATTATTTAAATCATTTATGTAGACTCTAAAAGCTAAAAATAGCATTTTAATTTAAACTGAAAATTTATACAATTTACAGTGTCACAACAAAGGAGTTATGAATAAAAGGAGGAGACATACACTATATGGTCATTAATGACCCACACACATGCAATTTTAGACTTTTTGTTGATATCTAGAAAAATACACGAGGAATTATTCTGAAATTTCTGGTATGTAAACAAAATAGTACAGATCATAGATTTTCGCGAAATTCCATAGAGTACCGTCAACAAATTGAAAAAGAAGAAAGATTTTTTGAATAACACTATCAAAACTCTTGTAGAAAAGGCATCGAAACTGCAGACTATGATTAAGTGGTATATTGTAATAATCTGCGTCAAGAAATAAAAAATTATGGCATCTTCACCTAATCTACAGTGGGGGATGATTTGCGGAAATCTCCCTGAATTTAACCTGCTTTTTTATTTTATTTATTTATTTATTTTAAAAAACTAAACGAAATGTACATTAAGTGATAAAAATTTTACTCCAGACATTCTGAGAAAGTAAAAGTGAAAAAGGTAAGAGATATACACAAAAATATTCAAGAAGTATGAAGCGTCAATAACATTACCATCTCTTAAATAAAAATATATACATATTGTACCGTGTTTAATATTTTTATTTATTATGTATTCGGTAGAAACCATAAAAAATGTATGTGAGTAACATCCAGTTAATGATTATCAGCCTTAAATCTTGATAATCTACGAAACAATGTACATGCATACCATATGTTTAATTTATCTACCTTATTTCCAATGTAAAATTATATCAAGTGTTAACACAGATACTGCTATTTGAATTGAAATGATGTAAGATAAATTTAGTCAACTGTAATCACCTATATTTTAATATGCAATGCATATTTACCATATGGCATTCTGACATCCTTTTACAACTGATCAAATTATAATTCCAGTGCAGTCATCTTTCGATCATTACAACGATCCCAGGCGTATTTCATAAACATCCAGGTGTATTCAATGAAAATAGACATCGACATCCGCTCTCCATCTTTTGGAATTTCTCCAAGTTCGGCGAATGGAATGACGAAATTTGCTGTACATGTTACAACTTATGTCATATATAGTAGTTTTAATCGACCAGTAAGTCCAAGAACATAAAACTGTCCCTTTTCGTAAGATGAAGAAATATTTAAAACATTTATTCTCGGGGCAAATCTCCGAATGTTTTACTGTCAGGAAGTTTTATAGCGAAAGTTTTGAAAGAAAATTCTTTGTTAATGATTCCTGAGCACTGAAGGTGCGAAATCACTTTAAAATTTTCACTCAGTAGACAAATCGTGGATTTCATTTTCTATAGTTTTTATTCTAGACATGAGTTCAGGGTGGCGCATTAGGAATTCTGCGCTGAACAATAACAGACTAAATACATCTGTAACGATTTTTAGACATTTGCCTGGGTTATATCTTAGTAGATCGGTACAGCAAATACAATTATTAACAGTTTAGAGTCACTTTACCCAGGCATTATAATATTTTCACTGACACTGATAGGAGGTAGTCTTGATTGTCTTAATATAACGGAACTACTACCGCTAAAATGAACTTTGACTAGTAAAAATGAATATAATTTCTTGCCATTATTTTTGACTGAATTTTTCCATTAATACGTCGTTTGAATAAAGCGAAAATTTCTATTTAAATTTATGGTGGAATTTCCCCCGGCGGTAATAAATTTCTGCAAAAGCGATTAGAGTTGAAGCTTCATTATTTTAGGGATATGTCAGTACCTCTTTGTTAATAGTTTCATCATAAAAAATATAATATATTAAACCAAACCCCTTACTGACAAGCGTTACGTATACCTAACGCTTAAAGTGCACGGAATCATTTATTATCACACCAGTAATTTTTACTTGAAAAAATTTCCTGTTTTACTCGAAGCATTTCTGCGATTAAATTAGGCAAAATTTTCTGTTTTAAAAACCTGGTCTTAAATATTCTGGAACTTATGCTCGTCACGAAATGTTTAATATTTTTTTTTTCAAAAACATTGAATGTCAGGGCTCCCAAATGGTCCGCGAACTGAACATCAGTATTTTTTAACAGAAAATTTCATAATACGTTTGAGCTAGAATCAACTTCCAAACGTGGTTTCTTGAAAATTTGCAAGAAAAATCTAAAAAGAAAATTTCTCTAAAAAAATTCTGATGTTCAGTTCGCGGACCATTTGGGAGCCCTGGAATGTGAAAATTTAAGTTTGTAAAGAAAAAGCAACATCTGCAAGCCATGGTAATTATTTGAAGCGTTTAAATATGCTAAATGGTGTCCATAATGAAAAAAATTCAGTTAAGTGAATGGGAATGCACATACCAATTCGTACATTTGAATATTGCGATATGTGACAGTTTCAATAAATTCTCCTGTAAATATCACAAGAAGATATTTGAGTTCACTGGTAATTATTTTATACATTCCAGAAAATTCTTTTGGCATTTTGAACATTTACTAAATGTTTCTTAGACTGTTCTCTTTTAAAGAGGTTGATGTTTTCTGATGAATTGTTTAAAGCTAGCAACTATTTTGAGACACATTTCTTAATTCCTTTTTCCTTCAAAAATACATTAAATTGGCTAGTGGCCTTAATGAAAAAATTGTACACGGAAGATATTTTCTATTTTTTGATAAAGGCAGAAAATCTTTTAGAAAGTACTGTCGAAGTTGGCCTTTTGAACAGAATTTCCGTAAGAAATACTGTAAGAAAGGAGAAGAAACGGTCGTCACTCGACCACAATTATATCACGATAAGCAATTTATTTATCAATAAACAGAAAACACATTTCTATTCCTTATCGATTCATTGGTCATATCTGCCAAATTTTTTGACTTTTTACTTTTCAAAATGAGTAGAAAATTTTTTAAGAAAGTTTCAGGATGTTAAACAAGGGAATATGGACTCGCCTTAAATCTGAAATACGTGATAATATATTGTCAAGGCCCGGCACCACACACTTATCCTCTCTCCTTTTTTAATGTTGTTATAATTTATTTTATTTTTTGCTTTAAATTTCTGAATAACATTTCCTTGATATAATATTTTTTAATGCATTTCTAAGAATTGTAGAAAATTATTTCGCAAGTGACATCTATTATCCTAAACTGAAACAAAAAATAAGCCATCGAAAATTATTTTACAGCCTTTCACGAAATACCCTCGTGGAATTTCTGCCATTTAAAAATGATGTGTTAAATCCATCATTAGTTTTAAAAGTGATACATTAATAATTAGCATGAATTTATTACGTTCATGATTCTATGAATTAATAATCATGCTTTAAATATTAATGATGAGAAACGATTTATTTTTAAATCAGCATAAAATTATTTTTAATATTTTAAGTGGCGATTTTCAATCGAATGCTTTTGGTTATAATTTCTTTACGTAAATATATGTATTATGTTACAATATTTAAAGATATAAACGTTCATTACTCATTAAAATCATTTAAATATTTCAACATGTAAAATTTTTCATTCCCAAACTATCAACTGAATGAGAGGAATTTTTATTCTGTGACACTTAAATATTCAATTTGCCTCAAAATTTCCTCAACAAACCTTTTTACTTTATTTCCAACGCATTTAAAATAACACGTATAGTATTAATATGTACTTTACACATGATACTCAAGAGTGTTGTGTTGTACTTTATACATAAAATTCTCTAATTTGTAAGATATGTGAACTTATTAAAATAATTAATTTATAGGCATGTGCATAATACTGAATATTTAATACAGCAATAATTCTCGAATTTATGCTCAGTGAAAAATATTTAAACTAAGTAAAGTGCTAAGGGAATAAATTATATAAAATTTATACATTAATTTTATTTTAATTTTATAAATAATTAACAGAAAAAGTGGATTTGTATTTGAATTTGCGAAATCATTCATAAATAAACATTTTTGTTTTCTCTACTTACATGTGTTTTTTACAAATAGTGAACTTTTGTATCCTATGACATAATTTTTCTTTTTCCACTCAGTTTTTTTTTCCGGACATCCTGCCAGGCAAAATATTTTCAAAAAATTTCTGATATTTTTTTATTTGTTAGAAACAAAACAAAACAGAAAAATAGTTAATTTATTGGAATACACAAGCATACATAGGGACAAACAAATATAAATATTAATATACATATAAATATATGTGTGTGTGTGATAGAAAGATAGATTGCCACACATATATAGAGATATATAAATTCAATTACAAATTCGTATACACTCATATTATATCTATCAATAGAAGAATAGAAATGCAAAAACCATGAAACTATGAATAGCTTACAGATGTAACAGAGGAACTATGCAACATTAATTCGTGTTATTTCCACGATTATTGTCAACAATATGCCGAAAATGGCAATATTTATCTTCTTATATGATATTGGAAAAGCCCAATCAATTATAAGAAGCGATGAGATCATAAGACAAAATATACTTAAGAGATAAAATAATAATAATGATAATAAATAAATGAGATGGATAATATGATATAGCTTTAACTATGGCTCAAGTGAAATGAGTAAATAATGACCATGATTTCGCAAAAAATAAATAACATTAAAATTGTGTTGTAATCTAACGTTAAATAGAGAAAATGAAATGCTGATACTGCCATCTCTCAGCAATTGAAATAACTGAAGGCCATTAAAGTAAGTAATATAAAAAATAGAAATATATACATAGATCTCAAAACAGGGGAACAATCCATGAGTAAACACAGGGCTCCCAAATGGTCCGCGAACTAAACATCAGAATTTTTTTAGAGAAATTTTCTTTTTAGATTTTTCTTGCAAATTGTCAAGAAACCACGTTTGGAAGTTGATTCTAGCTCAAACGTATTATGAAATTTTCTGTTAAAAAATACTGATGTTCAGTTCTCGGACCATTTGGGAGCCCTGTAAACAATAATCAACATACCCGAAATGTGTTAATAAAGATACAATGAAGAACATACATAGTAACTTACAGAAATTATATATATAATTATATATATATATATATATATATATATATATATATATATATATATATATATATATATATATATATGTGTGTGTGTGTGTGTGTACATAATTTTGTAAAAATATCAGAAATCAATCAGACCGTATTTAATGTGAAATCGTATTGTATTAGGCAATTAGCAGTAAGCAATATTAAAATTAAGACTACAAAAATAAAAGGGAGATAAAATACATGAAAATGAAAAAATATATAACTAAGGAATTATTTTCTTACTTTATAGATATACTTTTTTATTTATATTTGTAATACCCGTATGCCTGATGAAGTTATTTACAATAAAAGTTTTCTTCTGTATCCATCCTGTTGCTTTTTCCTCTGTAATTTTTATAAGTCTTTCCATAGTACTACATAATTTAACTAATATTTTGTTTAAAATATTGATTCCATAACATTTGGTCCAAATCATATGTTTAAATGTACAGTAATTACATAGATATATATACAGGTTGGTCATAAAAAAAAACTTTGCAGATATATGCAGCTCTAGTGGCCAGTCCGTTCAACCGATCAAGGTGAAATTTCAGATATAGCTATTCAGAAGGATGAGCTCGAGATTCTGTGAACGGCAACAAAATGGTGCTCACGATTACGGTTATAGTTACAGAAACTCGAAATTTTCCAATGGCAACACCCTTTTTTTCATCGCAAAATGCTCAGCGCATGCGAAAACCCTAAAGAGCGTTGGAACGGTATGGTTATTGCAATAAACGAACGCGTTATTCTGGCGCAAAATCAGTTCTACGAACGGCTTCAAAAAAACACGACCAAGACGCACGAAGAAAATTTGAATATGACAGAGACAAAATACCAATCACGGAACGTCGTTTGCCAGATAGTCAGCGTAGAAAACGGATAAAAAGTAAGGTGGGAATGTTAGTTCTTCAGTCGGATCTCGGAGATGCCATCAAAATGATTTCATTCGTGGTGAGTTGGTAAAACTATTATCAAAATGAGATGAATGCTGCGAAAACCTGGCGCTTTTACCGTCGAAACCATCGCCAGATACGTAGCCGAAGCATTTCACAAGCTCCTCGTGATTTAGTAATGAAATTCGAAGAAATTGATTGTACCTGTGATAGTCCCGATCCGAACGACCAACTGTTCCTGACGATACTGTTATGAAAGTGCATAACATAGTGACCAGAGGACGCATGCAAACTACAAAAGGTGCATCTCGTGTATTTGATATACCAAAATCAATGGTCTTAAAGTTACTGCGCTCTGTAATCCGTATGTTTCTTTACCGGTACCAGCGCGCTCAGATGTTGGAAGTGAAAGACCATCAACAACATATAGACTTTTCTAATGAATTTCTTATCCAATATCATGGAGATAACGATCGGCCTCTTCGCATATTAGAATGGACGAGGCACATTTCACCTTAACGTGTAACGTCAATGGCCTCCGCGTTCCCCCGACCTCACTCCTATGGATTTCAGGTTCTGGGGATATCTAAAATCAAGAGTGTACATGTGCAATCCTCAAACTTTGATGGATTTGAAAGATTCTATCAAACGTGAGATTGCAAACATCCCTAATGCGATGTAAAATGCGGTCGTATTGTTCACAGTCGCCACCATGCAATGTGTAATTGCCTGTGATGGCACGCATGTGGAAAATGTGTAATCAGTTTTCTCCGATCTGTGTTGTAATCAAAGATTAGTATACTGACTCTGTGTCATATGCAAATTTACTCCTTGTGCCCCAATCGTGTTTTTTTATGGAGGGAGGGGGAGGTCGCAGAACAGTTTTTTGTACGTGCATAACGTGTTCGTTTCTTGCTATACAGGCACGGTTCCAACGCTCTTTAGGGTTTTCGCATTCGCTGAGCATTTTGCGATGAGAAAAAGGGTGTTGCCATTGGAAAATTTCGAGTTATTGTAACTATAACCGTAACTGTGAGCACCATTTTGTTTTCGTTCAGAGAATCTCGACCTCATATCTCTAAATAGCTATATCTGAAATTTCACCTCGATCGGTTGAACGGATTGGCCGCTAGATCTCCATATACCCGCAAAGTTTTTTTTATGACCACTCTGTATATATATATATATATATATATATATATAAACAGTCATTTGTCACCAGTTCGCGAAATCTCCAAATATAACTGTAAATAGTCTGCATCCATCTCGCAAAACTATATAAACAAAAATCTGATAAAAAAATTCTAAACTTCCCACTGCCTAAAACTAGTGACTACATTTGTCCATTCGCTGGTATGAAATTAAATGTATATTGATAATTAGCAATTTTCTAAATACATATGACATTGTTCCCTCTTCATAAAAATGTTAGTACATTAATGAGTTGTTTAGTCTTTGAAACATATTGAGATTCACACAATTATTATGAGTCCATAGATATTCATCTAAATGAAACCCCGTTAAACGAAAACATGTGTTTATATCTTAAGCATTTTTTGAATGATACGCACAAATGTGAAGCACTTTTGAGAGAGTGAATAACATCATAAACAATAGTATTGATCTTTGTGCAACGTGAACGAATGTTATTTTTTTTTATTTTTTTTTTTTTTAAGATTATTTTTAAACGTCTCTTATTTCTGAATTTCAGTTCAAACTTTTTGAAAATTTTAATTTAAAAATTACTTATTATTTTAATATTTTGAGATTTTATTTATTTTATATTATAAGAAACTGAGTGTTTAAATTAGGATCATAGCACTATAATCCAGCGTTTATTAACTCAAATTCTAATTAAATTGTCGACATTCCAGTTTTTTTTTTCAAATAAATAAACATATTTGAAAGAGAAAATTTAATTAATGAAATCAGTTTTGTCCTACTTATATGATTTCATTTACTTAATAAAATTTCTTGTCCAAAATATGTTTTCAACCTGCTTTAACTGAAAATTTATGAAATAGATAATTGGCGGTTAAATGTTATCCCAAAAAATTGGAGTAAAACCATAAGTTATGCCAAAGAAATATTGCGATAACTACACGAAATACTATGAATGCAGTGTGCATAATGTCATATATTTCCTCCTTCTGGTGATGATAGAATTTGCGTTTTTTCTTGCAAAAGGACACATTAAGACATTGGAGTTGACTTGATTTTATGTTTTCTAAATAATAAATTATGCCGCGACATGGATAATCTTAGATGAGTATCTAAAAAAAAAAAAAAAAAAAAAAAAAAATTTTACTCAATACTTGAATTAACCCATTCGGGGCTAGCATCTTTTGTCTGAATTTTGTTCGGTTAACACCACGTTTTGTAAAATAATTAATTTTAGTTTATCAGTCAATCAAGTATCTCAGCAAAAGAAGGAAAAAATTACATTTCTTTTTTAGTGGTATCAAAAACAACTGCTCTAAACATTTTTTTTTTTTTTTTTTTTTTTTGAAGATGCACCCATGGTCCCGAAGGGGTTAAAATCCTCTTAGTATCAAATGTGGAAAAATTTTGAGAATATTTATGCTGTGTTTATAAACCATTATTGATAATCTTGTCTATCTGAATTTTCATATAATGATATATGAAAAAAAGAGACCTTATATTTTATTTCATATAAAATAGTCGATAAGCTATCATATTTTTAATTGGAACAAAATGAACATGCTTATTCGGAAAAATAAAAGAAAAATTGTTTTCACAATATTTGTAAAAGTACTCCCTAAAAGCTAAATTGTTAAATACTCAGCTCTTTGTTTGTTTGGAACTATTTTTTTAAGAGATTGAATAATGGAATATTATGAACAATGGGATGCATTTTCTTTCCATTTGAAATAGTTAATAAACAATTGCCTTTTATATTCGAAGAAAATAAACATATTTATTTCAAAACAGAAAAGAGAAATATTTCTCATAGTGTTTAAAAAAAATATTACCTAAACATCAAGTGGTAAAATGCTCAACTATTTGTTTTTTTTTTTTTTAAGTTTAAACAATGGAGGAGTATGAACACAGGAAGCCAATTTCTTTCTTTTGGAATAGTTAATAAACAACAACTTTTTAATTTCTGAGGATAGCGGAATACTTTACAAAATATTTTTAAAAATACTCCCTAGCGTCTAATGGTTAAATGCTCAACGATTTTTTATTCATTCATTCATTTATTTATTTGTGAAAGTTTAAACAATGAGAGCCAATGCCTCTCTCTCCCCCCTTCCAATTGGAATAGTTAATAAACAATAACCTTTAAAATTCGAATAAAATGAACATACTAACTCAGAAATTGAAAAGAGAAGCGCTTATCATAATGTCTATTAAAAACAATCCCTAAACGCCAAACAGTTAAATGTTCGACTATCTGTTTATTTAAGAGTTTGTGTGTCATTCCTTTAGTCGTACATTTTTCTCGTTGCATTAAAAACGCATTAGCAACCCTTTACAACTGAACAACACTCTATAAAATTGAACAAATTTTTCTTGCACATCAGTTCACTAATCACTAATTAGTGCATTGACGGATGGATAACCCAATCAAAGTAATGAATACATGAAAAGTTTATTTGAATTTTCAAGAGGGTTTTAATGTCTGTAAATGATTATTCTGAAGAACTTAAATCATAATAAATCTCTCAGAGAGACAAAATTGAATGAGAGATTTCGAAAAATAAATTTTTACACGGCTGCAGTTTTTGGTATTGAATTACAAAAAGAAATGCGCAGACAAAAGATCTTACGGGCATTGAAGCCGAATCACAGCTAAATGGAATTCGCAGAATATCATAAAAAATGGAAAAAATTAATTAACGTTCATATAATAAAATAAATTTCGTCAGATCTGTAAATTTTTGCGACGCTAGCCTGTAATTAACTTGCAGCAAACTTTAGCTTTATCTTGAATTGTTGGATGTGAATTCCTTTCTCCTTTTGTGTTTAGTTAAATAATAAAACATTAAAGATAATGCGCATATTTTATAATAAACTTATGGATCGATTAACTTTTTCAGAATAATTTTCGAGAAAAGGGTGCCTAGTAATGAATATTGATATGAAAAATGGGAAGATAAAATTGTTTGGAACAATAATTTATCTAAATTTTTACTAAATCGATCAATAATCCAATGATGGACGTATGCTGCTTAAGCACTTTCGCAGATTTTGCTTAAACACTCTTATTTTTCATTTGATGTAATATACATGCGGCCTTCGATTTTCGAACATAATTCGTTTTTGACATGTGTTCAAAAGCTGAAATGCTCGAAAGTCAATGACCGCCTAAAAATATTCATTAGATGTTTTTTTATTATTATTATTATTCAATAGACATTATTTTATTTTAGTAAAACAATGCTTATTCTGAATCTAGGTTAAAATATGTAATCCAAATTATAAATATTGGAATAATTTATGAAACCTTTACAATGTAATAAAAATTACTAAGTTAAAAATTTACAGCAAACTGTCCATTAATTCGACCGTTTTTACAGAAAATGGTTACATAGTCGTAATTTAACTATAATATCATAATAAATGGGGAATAATAGAGTCAAAATAGCATTAAATTATAGTTTTGTTACTTTTCTATAAAAACGGTCAAATGACTGCACAGTTTGTTGAAAATTTTTAACAGATAATATTAATAAATATAATAATATGAAATTATTGATTCCTGTAACTATTTTTTTATTAATGATATTCATGATAACGATAGTTTACAGTAATAAGAAAAAATCTGTTTCTAATTTGAGTGTTTAATAATTTTAGGAATAGTAAAAATTTTCAAATTAGAAAAGTTATTAATCCTCGTAGAGATAAGCACGCGTCAATACGTTCACTAAGCTCCAGGTTTTACTGCCATAAGTATTTTTTAATGTAATATAATAACGAGTCCTATTGATTTAATGCTTTTTTTAATATGCTGCCATAAATAATGCCTTCAATGATTACATTCATATTTGTAATTATACTTTTTTATGTAATGTTGAAATAATAATCCTTTTTATCATTTAAAATAAAGTAAAGGGAAAAAAGCATTACAATTTTGCCCTTTTGCTATACTGATAGAGGATTTTTAGGTACCGTAATTTCGGGTGTATAAGCCGCGGATCAAACAATTCTTTTTCGACCCAGAAATCTTATTTAGTGATTGAAGACAAATATTTACGGCGATCTAACTAGTTATATTTGTTTCTTAAAAAATTCTGGGTCGAAAAAGAATTGTTTTGTCTGCGGCTTATACACCCAAAATTACGGTAATTTAAAATTAAGTGTATATGAGGAATTCGCAATTAAATAAATAATATTTTATTGTTTAGTACTTGATTTTTCTTTATAAAATTGTAAAAGGTAAGTTCAATTGTTTTTTTTTTCTTTCCATCGTAAAGACTTTTGTAAATTGCAGCGTATTTTTAAATTGACTTTGCTAAATGAGATACACTATATGTTCAAACAGTGACCATGCAGCTTCTACGTATTTTAGACGTTTCTGGAATGTAAAGAGAAATATTAGACGAATTCCTCTAGAATTTGGGTGATATAAAGAATATATTTAAGTATATATTTTTTTCTGTGAAGGTTTATTCAGGAATACATTTAAGGGGCAAGTAAGAGTTTACTCCAAATTGTAAACTCTGATTGAAAAAAAATCATGTGATCAACCTGTGAAAAAATGGTCAAAATTATCTATATCTGAAACAGATGGCAGTGAGAGCTCTATGAGTTCGTTTATGTAATATTACTAAGTACATTAATAAAATATAAAAGTTTATAAGAAATAAAAATACTTTTTCAAGCAGCATGCAAAAATTTCAACAAAATTTGTCACCTGTTTAGAGAAACTTGATAAAACGCAAAATAGCATCTCACATACGATATACAGTGGCAACTGCCCTTATCGTAATATGCCAATATAGCACTTTTTTTTAACATTCAAAATTTCTATCAGAATTTCTGAATAACATTATTAAATCACAAAACAGATGTCATTAAATGAAACTACCACTACTGTTTAGAAATTCCGGTAGAATTTTTTTTCTCGTGGGAGGACTTGCTAAATTTGTAATGCTGCAAATGTGTCAATGGCTGTAAAGATGGACTCTTGAAATTTTTGGAATTCAACTAAACTCCTTTGCATATTATCGTTTGTTTCGACTCGTTTATTTTCCTCACAGCTCTATTTTGAAGATTTCAACTTCGTTTTAAACTTTTAATTCTGGAGGTCATATAGTAAAACTTTTTAATTCTGAAGGCCATAGAAAAATGGTATTGCCATTTAAAATTTGTCACTATTACTGTAACGCAGGTCACACACTCAGACGACGGGAGGAAAATGAAGTGCTATGTAGGAAAAAAACTGCTCGAAACAAAAGAGAAAATCGTTTGAAACCTGCTTCAAATCTATTTTTCCCCGAAATCATTCAACATGTTTCTTTTGTCGCCTCAGTGTGCAATCAACCTAATTGTGAGAGCTTGATTGTTCCTTACTTCATCCTTGAATACAGATTTTTAAAAAAAACTGAATTCGCTTATTTACTTCACTTACCTACTTGAACCATACAATACTTATTGGTTAATACATCGGAAAACTTAAACTACTTGTATTTAATTACACATAAGTTAAGATTTACAAAAACGCTTTTCGGTCCATGTGTGCTTATACAATATTAAATCATAAATATTTTAAATCATTATAAATCTGGAAACTGCTTATATTTTGTCAAGAAGAGTGCCATAAATTCCCATTCAGAGATTTGATATAATTCAAAATTGTATTTCTAATTGTTTTTCTATTTCAAAATTGTATTTCGAAATGTACCTTAAACGCACTCGTGCAATTAAACATTGCTTGTCAGTATAAAATGGACATAGCTCACAATTATAAAAATATTCAAATTGTCATATATGGAATGAGATTAAAGAAAATGAAATCTGTAATCAAGATAGAATATTTTTTTAAACAAAAATCTTGCTCAAATGAAATGGAAAGACTTGAATGCAAGGGATATTGGTGCTCTTGCTGCCTTTCCCTTGGCAGTTTAAGAAATTTTTCAGGAACACCAATAGGTCACATTTTCATCCATCATTTATTCTTGACCTATGACATGATACGTCCCTCTAGTTCTTTGGACAAGAACTTGAAGAAACCCCTTGACCTTTTACTCCCCGTATCACCTCTATTGGATGGGCGAGATGACCAATCTGACGTCATCGTGTCGCCCCTCCGTTGGCATAGAAACGCCCTCCCTAAGTCAGACCTTTGGGTCAGTATGATCTCGCCATTTATACTGCCCTCATGGGACCATGCGGAGATGAGAATGGGGGAAAGAAGCTAATTCTGACTATTTGGGTGGATAATCACTAGGGACATCAGTCGAAGTTTCTTTAACACATTCTGGTGTGATGCGATTACATATCTTTTCAACGAAACAGAGGATTTTATTACAGTGTTAGAGGTTTAAGATTTTTTAAGTCTTATTTTTTTAATCATTCTTCATAAGAATTCTTAGTCGGTTTCTTATCGAGAAATTAGTTTCCAATATCTTGTATGGCACTGGCAGCTATAAATACGTGTCTAAATTGTCTTTAATTTTAGTACAGTTATTGCCAAATAATTATCTTCGTCTGAAATTTCTGAGATTAAGATAACAAAAAAATACGCTCTTTTCTAACCCTGAAGTATATTGTAAAATATCAATTCATGAACAAAAATGTAAAATTTGCATTTTTTCATAAATTGATTGTATTGTTATTAAATAAAATGGTTTATCCCGGGGCGCGCAAGTATTTCAGATAAAAGTACATTAAAATTTCCTTGTATCATATACAATACATTAATGCGTAAAATTTTAATTTTTTGAGAGTAATTTTATTTTATCCTAAAACGTAATATATTTTTACGCTTCTACAACACATAGCATTTTTATAAAATTGCAATAAATATTAGTCATTTTATTTGATATATGCAAATTGAGAATTCATGTTATATTTATGCAAAAAATATAATCTTTTTTCGCCTTTCGCACCATTTCATTTGCCGAAAATCAGTAATATATGTTAAGACTAATCAATTATAAAAGTATTTAACGGTATAATATCATAACATTTTCGACAACATCATTTGATCTGGCTTATTTTGATAATATTTTATTACAAAATTAAAGATTATGCAGAGATGTTATTAAATGATAAAATTAAAAAAATTTTTGAATAAACCAGTAAAGAATAGTTGGAAAAAGGAAGTAATAAAAAAACAGCATTGGAAGTTTTTTTTGAAACTCTTGAAGTATACGAAATTTTCAATATGAATTAAAAAAGGTGAGTTTACAATTGTATGTGTTATTAGTCTTGCTTAGTTGAAGATTTTTTTCTAATTTTGCAATATTTTTAAAAACACGTTTTCTACCAGCTGAATTAACTTAAAAGGATTTCTCATCAATTTTTTTTATTATTTTATGTCAGACGTATCGCTAAAATTTTAAACAATTAATATTTTGGCTAGACTCGCTTTAGAAAGTCTTATTTTGTCAACTTATATTTTTCTTTTTTTCTCAGATCACCGAAGTTAGTGTCTTTACCTAGGCGGCTTTTATATGTTCTACATAGAGAAAAAAACTATTTCCGCGTAGGAAAAGAATGAGAAATGGTGAAATACATTTCTTCGTAAAGATTCGATTTCCATCTAAATAGATTTAAGATTTTTTTTTTCTGTAGTGTTCAAAATTTATTTCTGAGCGAATGTTGCTACCCTTGGTAAATATTTCATGTATATAGATATATAAAAGTACCAGCTGCTATCTGTAAATGTAATATCACCATTTTCAACAATATATTTTTACATAAATTTCGTTTAAATTTTATTAGCATTTAAATCGTACTCTCCAATGCATGCTCTAAGTACTGTATCTATTCTAAACGGATAAAGAAAGTACCATTTGCATTATAAAACAATACCACTATCAATCTTAATCCCTTATCAATTAATTTATACTTAATGAAGCGTTTAATTCTACAAAAATCTTTCAATGAATCATGCACTTATTCATATTTATAAAACTAAATTTTTTATTTCGTGAAATATTTTCAACTTACCATATTCGTAACATAAACAAAAAATAAATCATTTTAGCTAAAGCTTAGTTATTCATCTATTGAAATTGCTTCCTTCGAAAATGATGTATAATAATATCTTTAGGCATTTAATTCGATTTCAATTCAACCTTTAGATCTTAATGTTATCTGCAAGTTGCTCTAGTTATGCATGTAAACAGTAGCAATTTGGGAATTATGGAATTCAGCTTTGGATGGAACAAAAGTCCACTAGACTGGTCGTAATCAATTTAAAGATGTGCGAATTGTTAACGTAATTTATTCCACATATTATATATGCTTAAAGCATATTTATTTAAGATTAACTCAAATTTTGACCTCTGAAACTGAATTCCATATTAGTTACAAATAGAATAGTAATACACTATATGCGTTGTTTGAAATAAGGTTTTGTGTAATCTAAATGCGTTGACCTTTCAGAATCCGTTTTTGATGTATTTTGGAGTAAAATTTCCTAATTTTAGTAAATAAAAGTAAAAATGATTTTTAGAAAACTATGTTGTTTTTGAGGTTATTAGAAACGCCCAGCTAAAAATAAACAAATAAACAAATAAAATTAAATCGCAGTGTATAATTTCAGTTTTAACCGCTTCCCTGATAGGCCCGTAGGAGAAGGTGGGGCACGTTGGGACATGGCTCACCTTGGGACATTTGGATTTTCAGGCTTTATTTTGCTGTTAAAAATTAGCACATATGAGTGCCAATATATGATTCTAAAATCTACTCTCGCATGTGTTTTGGAATCACTGGTGTTTGTTCGCGACAAATAATACCATTGGTTTTCTTTTGAATGAGGTTGAGTAACATTAACGTGTGTTTTGAAGAATAAATTATTCATTAAAGAAATGAAATAACACAAGTGGGAGCATGTTGCGATGAAAAAACGTGAACTTATTGTTATTAGTAAAATATAGACTATTTAAATGCTTTTATTATTTAATTGCGAAATGGGATTGGTTAGGACACTCAGTTGTGGGACACCTTGGGACATTCCAAAAATGCTGAAAAGGCCAAATGCAGCTTACAAAAAAAAAAAAAAAAAAAAAAAAAAAAAAAAAAAAATACTCAAGTTTGGATTTTCATCAAGCAGTGAGGGTGAAGCAGTTGAACTAGCAAAATTGGTAAATTTAACCCTGGAAGGAAAAAGAATATAAATGGTTTGTGTAATTTAAGTAGTGATGAATTTAGCTACTCATGTAATGCTGATTTTCCTACAGATTGCAAACTTGCTCAAGAGAAGTGCAAAAACTTGTGGACAACTTGTCCAAACATACTGTGAGATAGTGTGCAATGGTAAATTTTGCAGAAAAACAAAGAATTGTTGAATATGCATGGCGTGTTCAAAATGTTGAGGACAACAGCAGGTATGAGATATATATTTTGAGAAGACGAGATCAAGAGTTGTCATTTTTTTTATCCTGAGCAGCATGATAGTTTATTTCTGTATTAAACAGATATTCTTTTAAAACTTGGCACTGTTAAAAACAAGATAGGTCAAAGACGTGTTTTGTTAGAATTTGAATAACATCATTTTTTTCGCATCAAACACAACATCTGTTAATGAAAACATGCGTTACAATTCAAATTATTAAAGTGTTTCAATGCTTAAATTATTTCCTGTTCAACTAAAACTTTATAAATAAAGCTTTGATAATCAATGAAATATAAAATTTTACATATATATTTGATTAAAAGTGTCCGAACCTGCCTCACCATGTGAGGCAGGTTGGGACATTTTAAACGTTTTTTGGTTTTGTTTTCACCCTTTTCCTATGTGAGATATTACATTATTATGAAGTTTATTTGATACAGAAATTTTAATTCTTTATATCTAATTGGCTCTAAAATAAGAATAAATGTTAAGAAAATTTAGAAAAAATATTTACTGAAAAACATATCAAGGTGCCCATCTTCCCCTATGTTGTATAGGCAACGTTCTTTTGCCAATCATGATTTAACCGTACCACGTACGGGCATTCATTGTCCAATCATGATTTATTATTCTTAACAGAGAATTTTTATTGCAAATTTTGTATTATTTTTTTCCGAGCATTTTTCTGATTCAATTAGGCAAAATTTTCTGTTTTGAAAAACCGGTGATAAAAGATTAAAAATTCTGTAAAAGACATAAAAAACAGGTATTACACTGCTCAAAATATGTAAATGATATTGCAGTTTTAGGTGGATTTTGTATCTGGGAAACTTTTTAGCTGATTGATACATGGTGGACAGACATAGTAGGTTATATGAGAATAAATAACACATGTTTGGCAGAAAAAAATGCATTTTATTGCGCATTTGTGTACAAAAGAAAAAAACACAATTTGTGCATATGAGAAAAAAAGAATAAGAAAAGGTGTTTTCTTCAAAGAAAATCATTTTCAGTAGGGGGTATGATTTCCACGGGCGGCCAACAACATTGAACACCTTTGAGGCATGGACTCAATGAGGCTATTAATGACGGGTTGAGGTATTCTGCCCCACTCTTCCAGAAGAGCTCTTTCCAGTTCTTGGAGAGTTTGTGGGGGTTGTTGGCGGCCGGAAACTCGTCTTCCTAGAGCGTCCCAAACGTGCTCGATTGGATTCATGTCTGGAGAACACGCTGGCCATTCCATTCGAACGATTCCTTCCTCGAAAAGGAAATCCTCCACCAGGTTTGCACGATGTGGCCTGCAGTTATCGTCCATTAAAATGAAGTTATCTCCGATTGCTGCAGCGTAAGGGACTACAATAGGTCTGAGGATCTCATCCCTATATCGGCGACCAGTCAGAGCTCCATCTCGAATGATGTAGAGGTCAGTGCGCCCGTCAGTGGAGATGCCATGATACACCAACACTCCTCCACCGCCAAATCTGACACTTTCGTGCACGAACGCAGGATTATTCCTACTGCCGCGGTCCCTCCAGATGAAAATACGCCTATTATCCGGATGCACAGAAAAACGGGACTCGTCAGAAAACAGAATATTGCTCCATTCATTTCTCCTCCAGTTGACATGCTCCGTTGCCCACTCCCTGCGGTCGCATATTTCAGATGTGTATATTGCTGGGACGATTACTGTTTCTAAACCAATAGGAGACCGTCATTATCACGGTCAAGTACACGCCCACACAGTTTGATTCACAGGAACTCGTGGACAATTGATCGTGTGTGTTTATTATTTATTTGTACTCGGATTGTTTGAATTTGTACTCGGTAATTAAAAATTAAAGGTACGAAAGATTTTTTTTTTTTTTTTTTTTTTTCAAAATGACTGAATTTTATTTACTTCAATTAGAAATTATACTTCCTCTGATCCTGAAATAAATAAATAAATAAATAAATAAAAATTAAAGTAAGAATTTTGCTTATACGGATATTTTCGCAGAATACTTTTTTTCCCATTTGTTTAATATATATATAAATCATTTTGGAACGATATTTAGAATATTAAAAGGGTTTGAAATATTTTTTTAAATGTCTTATTTATTAATAAAAGACAGCCTCCAATAATTTGAAAAAAAAAAAAAACCCCCAACGGACTCTCGGCCCGCGATGGACTCGAACCCATATCCTCCGGTTTCAAGCTCGACGCTCTAGCCATTCAGCCAATCAGCTCACTTTCATCCGCAACAGATTATCGTTATAATTAGCACCGTCAATTGTCCACGAGTTCCTGTCAATCAAACTGTGTGGGCGTGTACTTGACCGTGATAATGACGCTCTCCTATTGGTTTAGAAACAGTAATCGTCCCAGCAATATACACATCTGAAATATGCCCTGCGGTCGCGACGATGCCTTGATGTTAATCTAACACATGCCATCGGACGGCGAGCATATAGACCTACAGCATGGAGCCGGTTTTGGACAGTCTGAGTTGAAATCTTGGTGCCTGTAGCCGAGCGAAGGTGTTGTTGGAGAAGAGTAGCGTTCATGTTTCGGTGTCTCCGAGCTGTTAACGCTAAATACCGATCTTCATTGGGCGTTGTTGCCCGTCTACGGCCTTGCCCTGATCTTCGGCCTGCACATCCATTCTCCAAAAAAACGGTTCCAGATCCTGGAAATGACACTTTGTGACACTCCAATGGCTTGCGCTACTTCGGCTTGAGTTTGGCCCCCTTCTAATCTACCAACAATTCTCCAAGCTTCTGAATCTGTCAAATGACTTCGCTGAGACATCGTACTCATTGAAACAAAGCAATCACTGAATGACGATCATCCTTGTCTTCATTCTCTTTTATCCAGTTGAAAGTCAAATTTCGTTCGCTGCCGCTGAAGCGACGTTTTTGACGTCGAACTCAAAATTTGCATACTCCACAGTTTGAAAACCAGAAAAATTTGCATTTGTGATTCTCTTCTTCTATTTTCGGCAAAAAAAATTTCGTTTATATCTTTATTTTATATAAAACTTCAAATATCCTTTAATTGTTTTGAGCAGTGTATTTGAAAGTTCTTTTCATAAATATTGAGCAATTAAGTGGTTAATTGATGCCGGAAATAATCAGTACTTTTTGCTTTGTAACACATTTTACGGAAATATACCGCTCATGTACATGCCATTGTTAAATTATAATGAAATTATTTTAAATTCAGTAATTGAAGTTTATACTTTTTGGTTCCTAGTAGAAGAAGCATGTTTTTGTCTAGGAGAGCATGTTCTCATCTAAATTTTAAAGAAATTTTTTCTGCATGCTCGCAACTTTGATATTTCGTGCAATTCTTTATTTCAATTATTATCTTTCGATCAGTTTTCAGATGCATATTTAATTTTTTTTTCATTCTCGCGAATGTTATTTATTCAACATTTAGTGCCTTTTCTTGTCAACCCACAGTCCACAATTATCTGTTAATAATTTGTATCTCTTTTTGCTTAAATTCCTTATCATGAGGCGTCCAATTCTGCACATGTAATAAAATCCATATCTGAAATGAACCATTTCCATTTATATAAAAAAAATGGAAAAACTCCTTCAGAATAAATTTAAATCAAACATAGTTTAACATTTACAGACACTTGGTACCGAAATTACTGAAACTTGGTCTTTTTAATCAAGAAAATTTCACAAAGGTGCTCCCTCGAATCAGATCATTTAGCTTGGTTATTTCAGTTTTTAGGAGACTTTTATTCTCAAATTTCTTAATCTAATTCTTTTAACTTGTCTATCAAAAGTAGATTAAATACGATATTTTCAAAAAAAAGCTCCTATTTTTCTTTAAATAGTGTTCCTCAGTTCGTGGAATAAATCTCGCCTAGCTGATAAATATCAAAAAAGATAATCAGGTTTATCGGATATTTCTCCTGTGTATTTTTTTTTTAAATTCTTTCTTATAATTTAATAAAATGCTTCTTTCCTTCTTTCATCGTTTTAAAAATATTTAATGTTGTTCAATTTGTTTTCTTCAAAGTTTTCTCTTTAATGGAAAACCCATTTACAAAATGCTGTTGGTACTAGTATTTTCAGTAGGTGAAGTCATTTTTTAAAGGAAAGTAGTTTTCTAAATTAGAGCGCTGCACTACATAAAATATTTTTTTTTAAATAATAAAATGAAATAATTGTAAAAATGAAACTTGTGTTTAATATTTTTTATATATTTCAAAATTGAAACAAATTACTGTTTTCAAAACATATAGAAAATCTTTTTCTTGCAAGTCATTTGAAAAAATCATAATACATTAAGATTAATGCATTATAATCACGGTGATAATACATTAAAATTAAGCACGGTGATCTTAATATTTATAATTATATGTAAATGAAAAAGGGAAAATATTATACAGAAAAAAATCTCTATAGAAGCATTTTCTATACGTAAATAATTAGTTACAGTAGAATTAGCCATACGTATGCTCACGCACACACACAGATGTATATATAACAGGTGTCCCAAAATGATGTGTTGATTTAAAAAATGATTTTTTTTTATAGAAAATGATTAGAATGGTTGCTCCATTGATACCGTTTGCTCCAATGTACTCATTATAATAGCAACAATTAAGAAACAGAATAATATTTAAATATGTGAATTTAATATAAAAATAATAAAAATAAAACAATAGAAAGATTTTAAAAATTGCCATTTTAGGACACATGGTACATAATGTATAGATTATAAATGTATATTTACTGTAGTGTACAGGGTTGTGAATTTGGCCTTTTTTAAACTTAAGCAATTCAAATCCGAGCCTGAAAATTTAATAAAACTACGTTTACTTCGTGCAATTACAAAATGTTTCTCATTTAATATAGAAAATTTTTCTCAAGCAATTTCTAGTAAATAATAAATTTAAAAGAAAAAGGTCAAACTGGCAACACTGATAGTGTACTGTTGCTTTTTATAAATAGTCTGTCTTTTTTTTCCTAATACATTTTTAAAAACTTAAAGAAGAGTGTCCTGGTTGATAGAATGTTCTTAATAGGGGCGCAGTAAAGGAAAAGAAAAAGGGAGGGGGATCAAACGTTCTTCAAAAGTTTTAAGTCACGTGAGCAGTCCTAAATACCTTCATTTTCTGTCTTCAATGTTTCAAGACTCCTCTAAAAAACAAATTACACAAAAATAAGTATCAGAAAAATTAATTGCATTTTAATTAGTAAATCTGCTGATGAAAGTCCTCATGTCATCCTTTTAAACGTCAATATATATTTTATTTATTACATTTTAATATTTTAAAATTTTCAACTAGCAGTTGCATTTTTTTGTAATATTTCAAGTAAACGGCGATAGATTTAACGGCGAAGAATTTTAAGGGTAATACAAACGCATGCACAATTCTCCACTTCTTCGAATTCTTATATTTTTTCTGTGAAAACTTTTGATTATCTGACGGCACCTTATTTCTGACAGACTTATTTCTCCTTTATTTATAATTCAAACTCTTTAGAATTCAATATTTTAAATATTCTGTCTTAAACAATTAAAGCATTGATTTCGTAACAATCCCAATTACATTTAGTTCGAACGATTAATGATTCTCATAAATATTTTAATAATTACCAATAACCATGATTTTTAAATTTATTTGAAAAAAAAAAATACTAAAACCCTTCTCATAGTTTTTTATTGCTATACCACTGGTGCGTATCACAAGGCAATCTATGTCAGCATTGGGAACTAATTTGGTTTTATAAGATTAAAAAAACAAAACGCCTTTCAATGTATCGACGCGATGTAACTCGTTTTTAATGCCTCCCAAATATCAAATGATATTCATCGTCAGCTGCTTCTGATGAATATCTGAGATTCGCTTTTCCATCTGGAGCAGTCCATGCGCATCGAATTTCATTCCTCGGAAATGCTTTTAAAAAGTGCGTAAGAAAACTTCGTGTCTGGCTGAATAAAAACACCTTTTTTTTCCTCACCCATTAAGCCGCTCTCCTTTCACCATTCGCGTTGTTAATGCTCCCAACGTTCCCGAGCGAAGAAACACTTTCTTTTCCGGAAATTATATGTAATCACATTTTGGGGCTGTTTCTTTTGACACCTTTTTTGTTTCTCCCCGGCTGCAGTCTCGGCTATCCCTGTGGCAGTTTCTTTGTTTCATATCTTCAATCAAGCGATTCGAAAATAATACCTACTTTCACTTTCCACTTGCTCCCCAGGGATCAAGCACAAACTGCAATAAATTCAATGGTGGTCACGTATCTTCAATAAACGCTTGCTAGTCCCCACTCATTTTTGGTTGCTGTTCCCAAAGGAGCCACTTCGAGCGCAGAAGAACAAGATACTGAAGCCATGGTATAGCTTTTATGCGACCCTGAGAATTGTCCACTATAGTCATTGTTAGCTGTGCTTTAGTGCCCTGGTATAGAGAGGTTTAGGAGCAGGATATGCTATAAAATGTGAACTATGATTACTGCTTCCTTGAGAATATGGCAATGAAACCTATTGTAAACCAAGATATAATATATCATTTAAATCTTTCATACTCGTACCACTTGTACTTGTATATTATCTTCTTTTTTAGACAGTTTCAAATTACAGGCTTTACTGCGTTTGCTTAGCTTTATTGTACTATGCTAATCAGTATTGCTGATTGTTCGAGTTCTTTAATCAGACTGCTTGATTGCTACCACTTTTTTAAAGTAGTTATGTTTGCTTTATTTAATTTAATAAAAGCGATTACTCTAGTTTTTATATAAATGACAGCAGTCAAATTGTATGATTAAAATAACACCCAATGGACAACACTGATTCTAATCTTAAGATTGTAGGAAAGTATATGAACAATAATTAAACAATATAACCAAGAAAAATGTATATAATTACTATTTATTTTGCTCAGTGCATATTCAAGTGCACAATCCTAAGAAATAAAAAGTAAGCATGCTCTGCTAATTCCGCATAGATAATAGTAAAAACTGAAATTAGTATCAATCAGTTGGAACAACATTGCTTATAACGCTGCGAATAACACTGATGTTTTAAGTTTCTTTGAGGACTATCTCCATATCAATAATGATTTGTCGCTAAATTCGATATTAGCCAAAACATTCAACACCCTTCAATTATAATAAATGCAGCTTTTCACTACTTTTCTACAATTAGATCCACAGTAATTAATTCTTTCACTAAATCCGATTTTCCTCTAAATTTTAATACCATTCGTATGTTAACATTAATACCATACGTACATTAGTATTTACAACGATCAATTTCCAGTGTTATAACTGGCCTCATTTAGCTTAGTGGTTAGAATGCAGGCCACTGAATGGGGAGATGGGACCGATGTTTATGTGTTCGATGTCTAGATGGGGTGACAGGTTTTAAGTATTTGCATTGTAAAAGAACAACAATTCGGGTCACTTCCCCCTCAAAAAGTCCTATCTGAAGTCATCTCTCCCATAGCAATATTTTCAAAACTAGTCGATTCTGGAAATAATTATAATCATTATCATAATTCATTACAATAGGAATTTGTTGTTAAATGTAACAGAATATTTATACAAAAATTTTTACACCTGACAAAAAGAAAAAAAAGCTATTTATAATTTAAAATGTATTAAGTTTTTTATAAATGTATTAATTTTTTTTATATGAATAAATTTTTTTAACTAGTATCCTGGCTGACGGTTTTTTTCTGTAAAATCAACGAATTTTTTACAGTGTATTTTTAACAGCAAAAAAATAGTCTTTCATATTACTTTCTTATATCATTGATTTTTGTACCAAAAAAAATGCAAATATGTGTTGTAAAAATGCAAATATGTATTGTGAAAGTTAATTGAGACGACTATTTTAATGAATTTTTTTTAATAAAAAAACAATAATCAAAGTGCAATTAATGTGAAAAGAAGCTTTGTTAAAAAGCAAACGAGTTTCTTTTAATGAAATAATATAAATGAAATGCATGAAAAGATTCTAAAAAAAATTATCCTTTATCTCAAGTATGCCAGATTTGGGAGCATCTTTGAGAGTCTTTTCTATATTAATCTCAAAATAGAGTGAAATACAAATAAATCAACATTACAACTAATTAAAGGATAATATGTTTTACTCTTTTTCTTCGCTTTTTCATAGCTGTTCAGATAAAATTGAACATATGTCTGCATATTGTGTATCATTAAATTTTTTTTCTTCCTTAGAATGTATTTCTAATTAAATTTTATTAAAAATTGTATTTCGATTCAGATAAACATTTGCATTTTAATTGTGAGTGTTTTTGTAAAATTTTTAATGGTAAAAATAAGCTTTTATTCCTTTTTTCTCCTCTGAAGAAGTTTTAAATTAAAATACGATATGATAAGTATTTTATTCATATCTCATGTTTTCTTTATTTTTCTTTAAGTAATTTGACTTTTTCTATTCAAAATTGTATTTCATTTCCCTTATTATTTGTGTTTCTCTTTTTTATGTATGAATATAGATGTATATACAGATAGATATTGTATGGCAGAGGAGAAGGCAGGAATCTGGAACTCTTTTTAAAAGTAGACAAATACGACCATTTAAAATTTTTAAAAAGTTCATACGATTGTAGTATTTAGCGCATATAAGAATCAAACTCGACAATATTATTGTAAGTTAAACTAAGAACAGTCGAAAAATAATTATTTTTAAACATTTCCAAAAACTTTTTTAAAAAGATGTTGATATAGTACGCTATAATTGTTAAAAATTGGCTATATGAGAGTTATCGTTATCACATTTGTTTTAAAATGAAGAAAAAGAAACCCTCTAAACTTGAAACTGTGTTAACAATTTAAGAAAACATCGTAAGAAACATACACAAGGTTAAAAAAAATAACATAAAACTTTTTAATGGATATTAAAAACGACTGAATTGTGTTTCTATAAATATAAATACTGGAATTTCCTACTTTACAAACAGGGGTGCCATTTAAAAAGTTTCTTGGGGGGGGGAGGGGGTCTTTCAGGCATAGGATTTGAAATAATGTACGAAGTCGCACAATTTGCACACGGAAAAAGAAAGTATTGGTGCAGTATTTCTCTTGCAAATTCTTCCACAGATCATCATTTCTTCTGCGAGTATATTTTAAAATCACTTGGAAGGCCGCCAATTTTTTTCTTTGATGGAATTTCCATAAATTAATACTTGAATCGGACGCAGAAAAAAATCAAGAATTCTTCAAACTATTATAAAAAAATTGACAAAAATCTCAGAAACAAATAGTGATTATCTTCAATTGGTCGCTAAATATAATCGCTATTTTCGTTAAGAGTTTAGAAAGAAATTGTGAATTTCTTCAAAAGATTGCGCATACAAATCACAAATTTCGAGAAACTATCGACTGGAAAAACATTGCTATTTCGGGCAAAACTTTGCGGAAACGAGTACGGAATTTTATTGATTGGTCGCGAAAAAACATTGCAAATTTCACCGATCGACTGCGCGAAACTAACGCGAATTTTGCCTATCGGTCACGAAAAATTTTTGCGAATTTTAACGACCGACAAACTGTCGCGAATTTCAACAACTGAGCGTGTAAAAAAGAAATTAAAATCCGTTAATTGGTTGCAGAAGAAAATAAATTTCGTCAAAGAATCGCAGTAAAAATATGAATTTCGCCAAAATATTTCAGAAAGAAAACCTAAATTTCATCCAAAGATCAGTAAGAAAATGCAAATTTTCATCGAATAATCTCTGAAAGAAAACACGAATTTCGTTAAAAGGATCGTGGTAAAAAATACAAAATTCGTCTGAGGATCGTGGTAAAAAAATGGTGTTTTCGTCAAAAGTTCATAGTACAAAGTAAGGATTTCAAAAAGGAATCGTGACAGAAAAGCGTGTATTACGATTGTTGGAAAATACAGTGAAAATCGCGGAAAAAATCGTAAATTTCGTCAAAATTTACCGTGCTATGTTAAGAAATTGCAACTAGGTTTATCTTTAAAACGTAAAAAAAAGCTGGGAAACGAGAAAAAACTTTTTAAAAAAATGAAAGAAAAAAATTACTTTGTTGAGTTCGAAAGATTGAAAACTGCAACGTGGTTAAGAACTAACCAACCTCCAGTTTAATCTGGATTTTATGCGCTACTACTTTTCATTTTCAAAGGTTGGCAGATCTGTATAGAACTTAGCTGATCAATACAAAAATAAAAATATTAACGATTCCGTTTCATAAATGCTCTTGGAATTATTTTTTATGAATATAAATGATCAGTCTACGACAGAGTTTTACCATCCAATAATATCCATGTGTTATTTTTAACTTATTATTTTCAGTCGTGAAATAAAACGTTTCTCTTATGACGAAAGCCAATATGAATGTCAAGGTCTGTGAGCTGTAAAGTAAACTTTCAATACTATTTCCTGTTCCTGATGATACATTCAAACCATGTTTTATTGATTTTTCAAGGGGGATATCATCACAAATTTGAACAGTCTGTTTACTTGCTGTACACGTGCTCATAAACAAACGAATTCCATTATAATTAATTCCAATATAATCCATTCGCTTTGAAAGCTGTACTTTTTTGAAATAGGAAATTTCTTTATGTAATCTTCTTACGAAACCAAGTCAAAATATATATCTCTTATTACATGATTTTCATTTCAAAATGAACCTAAAAAATTGAATTGCTTTTCTGCATAAAAATTCTTATTATTCATATTTGCTGATTTATTTTGTTGTTTTACAAAATGAAAAATAAATACATGATATTACCAGGGGTCACAGCGTCCCTAAAATTTTTACACTTTTCTACCAGTCAAAATTTTAAATCAAAAATTTTCGTCTCACATGCCTTTTTAACATCTGCAATGAAATTCTACTATAAATATTATCGTTTTAAAATTGTGTGTGCGAAAATTTTAGGGACGCTGCGACCCCTATACTATAGTGCTTTGTTAAAGTATGAACTGTGCATTTTTGCTTTTCTATCTTAATACTAAATTTTAAATAGTTTAAAATATAATAATCGTAGCAGTGTTTCCCCCAGGACAAGGGCACACAGGCCTTCGACCAGTAAATTTTTGAAAAGAAATGTTCCCCTTATTTTTGGCATTAATTCTGTATCTTTAAGAATTTAAATAAGAAAAAACCTTCTGCTAACATTTACCGGTGGACGTTTCCCCGAAGGCCTGTGCGCCCTTCTCCTGGGGGAAACACTGATCGTAGTATAACAATGAAAAGGTTCCTGTTTTTATCTTCCGTATAAAGAAAAGTACTTACATTACTTTTTCTAACATAATAGTAAATTACATATTACTTTGAAATAAAAATAAAAAAATAAATATCAAGAAAGTCCGGTCACAGTTTAGTTAGTAATAATATATACTTCTTAAAAAAATTAAAAAAAGAAAGAAAAATTATGTGCATCCTACTGACACATATTTTTATGTACTTGGATGCAAATCTGGGACTTATTTCTCGTTTCGAAACACCTTCGCATTATTTTTTATTTTAAAGTGACCTAGCATTGGTTTGGATATTTATTTTACGATTAAAAACAAAAATGTCAGCATTTTACTGCTTAATTAATTTTACTGTGAAAATTATCTTAGAAAATTATGTAATTAGAAACTTTTACAAAATACACTACTTACAAAAGTGGAATTTTGGAAAATTGAGAAATTACATTTTTCGCGATCGCTAGAAATGGTAAACGTTTAAGATTTGAAAAAAAAAAATGTTTCTTCTTATGTATGTTTTTGTCTATCTAGAACTAATTATATATTTAATGTTAGATTATCTTGCTTTCAATTGACTTTATTAGTCTGTGATTTTATAGTAAAACCTATGTCATTCATTTTATTTGATTTATGTCGTTTTCGCCTAAATATTTAATTCTTTCTTTCAACCTGCATCATGTGAATAAATAAATAAATCTAATTTATATAAATTACTATGAAATTAATTTCCATTTGCTTTGAACCCTTGACCGCTCTACCAAACTTCCGACCTATACAAAGACAGTTTGTGTAGAAAGTTGAAAAAATATGTACAAGTACAATTATAGCTACTTGTACAAAATCTAAAAACGTAACGTTTTGATAAATTTTAAACAACACCTCATGTCGCTAGAAAAATAACATCTAAAAATTAGATATTAACTACGATTTTTTAGTTTATACGTGTATTTCAAGTTTCGTTTCAAAATATACACATTCTGGAGCGTTTTCGTTCATTTAACTTTATTAGCATAAAATAAAAGTACTAAAATATTTCCCTTAAAATTCTTCGGTGTCTGCAATCAATCGGCTCCAAAATTAAAAGTGGCAATGTTGACGAAAACAGGTAACTGAGGAATTTCAATCAAAATATGCAATTTTTCATGCAATAGAGAATTTTACCTTAATAGAGCTATGTTAATTTTCGTTGGTATAACACTTGTCATAAACGAAAATTTAAACATGGTTTTTAAATCTGAATTACATCTAAAGTGAATATTAAATTGCAGTTCAAATTTCAGATAGTATAAATTCAATGTGGTTATTGGAAACGTAGGAATTTATAAACTGCGATAATGACATTTGAAAAAATATACTTGTCAACGAATCTTTAAATAACTAATACTATTAGTTTTTCTTTTCTTTAGTTTTCATTTCTAAAATTATTTTTGAAATTAAAACCAGTTAAATAAGCTTTATATACCCTGAAAACATCAACAAATAATATAAAGTTCTGAGTTGCGATATCTTAAAAATATATGTATATGATATTTTTTATTCGTCAAATAAATATGTAAAGTAATAGGAAAAAAGGATAAAAAATCATGACCTAAATTCTAAAAGTCGAAAGATAAAGCTATTTGTATCTAAAATTCTTCTTGAATGTCTTTTATATACATGCTATATTTAATATTTTTGAAAGACCGATTACCTGTTTATTTTTAATTTAACTTTAAAAATATTGATGCAAATTTTGAAGTTTTCTTTCTTTCACTCGATGTGGCATGCCGCATTTTTCCTAAATGAAAAATTTTCGTAAATTTTCAATGCAGTATTCTTAAATACGTATATATATTTTTTTAAAATGTTAAAAAAATGAGTAAGGATTATTTCCATACTGAAGCGAGCTTTTTGAAGGTAGAGTGAAATTCTGGCTATACATATTAATATAAAGATGTAATTGTTGTTTCTTAATGAGATCACTATAATAATGTGGAAATAGTAATCTTGTAATATATATATATTTTTAAATCCAATAGTATATTATTGTTTTGGAAATATTCACTACTTATGAATTGAGAGGGGAGAATTTTCAAGTTCATTTTGTTATTTATTTCTTTAAATATTGATAATTATGAAATTATTAAATTATTAAATTCTGTACATTATTGATAGTTTTGAATTTTTGCTCATAGTTTACTAGCCAATGATCAGAAGTGAATGAATATATCCAACTGTTGCGATTTTAATTTAATGCTGATTTTTAAAATAGTTTAATTCACAATGTACTTAAACATATCTTTTTTTTTCCTTATACAAAGTATCAAAACGTAGTGAAGTAGTCACAAGTAAAATAGCCTCTGAGTTATATCTAAACAAACACTGTTTAATTTTGATAAATATCTATACTAATAAAATCCGTGCGCCTCTGTCTGTCTGTCTGCTTGAAGCCGATTACAAACGCCGGCAACGCGGGCGAGTTGGAAGTCGCGAGAGGTGTCTTTCGATTCAAAAAATTCCGGGAAAGTCATTTCGAGCATTTTCGAGACCGTGGGACCAAAATTAAAAAAGTTATGAATTAAAAACCGGTCGGGAATCGGAATGGAAAACGTCTTATTTCCCAAACAGGTCTCAAACGGAGCTCTTAGGCAGAACACTGCGCTACCTTGCGGTGAAGAACAGGAACTTTTCCCCTTTGGCTAAAAGAAGAAGCAGCCGAAAACCTATTTTTCTCCCGTCAATTTATCAAAGAATGTATAAGAGAAAAAGAAGTAATTGGTAAAAAATATTAAACACTGTTTAATTAATATACAAGAGCACAGCAAGATATGTTCACTAAGAGGTAATAGTGTTGCTAATTAATATTTTGAGGATCTCAGATGTAACTGGCTATTCATATATTTATTCTGTATGTGAGTATTAATCGTTGTAGCTCATTTTCATACTTTTTTTTTTTTTTGGTAGCATACACGAATATTGTGTAACCTAAGATTTACGCGATTAATACTAATTTCTGTTAGTACAAACGGAAAACGAGCTGCCAAAATTATTTGTTATTTATGTTCTTTGTGATATTAATGAAATTACTTATTTTTTTTAATAGCAGTCTTTTGCAGTTTTTAATAAACAAACTTTTTTTGCGCGTTTTTTCTTAAACCATCATGCAGACAGTTTTTAAAGTAGAAAAAAACTGATTACATATTCAGAATCTGCGTAAAAGTCTGCTGCTGATGATCCAAAAAATACGAGAAAATGTATTATGGACGTGCAGCGCCAACCGTACAAAACCAAATATTTTTAACGGGACAATGGCGACCATGGCGCGTAGCGCCGGTGGGCCGGCTTCGCACGATGGGCCCGTACCACCCACTGTGCGAAATCACATATTTTAACGGGATAATGGGCGCATAACAACCATAGCTCTTTAATTTACTTTTTTTGTGCTGAGGATTCGAACACCAAGACTTGCTTATTAAATGAATTTTTTTGTTTATTATATATTGCTTAATATCGAGGTTCGTTTGGAAAAAGTGGCCCAGATAGCGGGCGTAGCTCGCTAGTATATTTATTAAACATTGATTAATATATATATATGTGTGTGAGTGTGTGTGTGTTATGTGTATTGCGGCTACCTAAAGTTTAATATGAACATGTGTTAGGAGTTACAGATTTCGACTATCCTATTAACGTATAATAATATTCGCTTTATTTAGTCATATAATTTTATTTTTAAATATCTCTAACGAAATGTCTGTATTTAACAGTCGACACATTTATATATGTAATAAATTTATGGAATTCCTATAGAATTAATTTAGATCAATTTTAATTTACAAGTATAAAGACCGTTTTGCGTATTAAAATAATATTTTCTTTTGTGTCTTTTTTCCGTTTCGTCTTCGTTCGTTTCGAAAAAGAAAAAAATGAGGTTATCTATTCTTTAAGATTTTATTTGCACTCGATATTTACGAAAAATATACCAGCATATATCTTAATAACAGCAGATTTACGTGACGTCACTGCACATAAAACCTGCCTCTTTTCGATTTCTAACTGAATAAGCTATTAGAATATTGTTCTACGTTTCGAATTGTACGAGTATTACTGTCACAGACACAAATAAACGGTTGCTATGAAAAGACATTAAAGGTCTGACTAGGCATTAGGGTCAAGCTAACTGCACAGGTGCTAATCACTTTCATTAGACTGCTCTTGTCGTTTCAAAAATAGAGGTAAAAAAGCTCTTAGTATAACATTTTTTTCTGAAATTAATCGATAAGAACTTTTTTTATACTCTCAGTGACTCATCGATGTAATAATCGATTTGAAATGCTTTTGTTTTGAAATTGTTATAGGAAATACTAAATGCATATTTCATAATTCAATTAAAAAAACTGTTAACCTGGTAATTTTTAAGTTTATATTTTAATATTATATTTATAAAATAATTACGTATATACTAGGGGGAACAATTTCTAACTCAAGATCAGAAAGCTTGCCCTATTTTAGAATAGAATAATTTCTCTTATTTAATTACAGCTATTACCCTTTTGGGGCTTTTAATTTTTTTTTTTTTTTTTTGGGGGGGGGGGGGGGGGTTGGGGGATGATTTTTTTTTACATTAACTAGTCTGGAATCCGGATTTCCGGGGTAACAGAATATAGGTGAAAACTATAATATATATATTATATTTCAGATATCAATATCCTTTTTCCTCTGGACATAGTAAAAACACAATGATGAATGAGGTATTTTTTGGAAAAACTTCAAGAGGCTTTTTATGGGTTATTTTTATAAACAATTAAAACGCGTTGTTGCATAAAAAAGGTTTGCTGTTAAAGAAAAAACTTGTCAAAAAATAATCTCAATGATTTCAGTGTGAAAGCTTCGCATGAATATACCATTTTTATTATTTTTATTACTATTATTATTGACCATTTACATTTGAATCGACCCCTTTGAAAAGAAAGAAATGTTTTCTTAGAGTGTTTTTTATATTACTTATTATATTATAAAGTAATGCAACTATCTAGAAAGCTAACTAGAAATCTCTATGAGATAATGTAATTATTTCCCTTATATCCACTTGAATATGAAAAAATGGTAATTTTATAGTAGAACCCCGATAATCCGGATCGGGTTTTTCGCTTTTTTTTCAAGTTTGAGAAGCGATTGGCTAATTTCTTTAACATTAACTTGTTGCAGCGTCGTATTCTGAATAATAAAACAAAAACTTTTTCGCCAATCGCTTCTCAAAGTTGAAAAAAAAATGAAAAAACCGATCCGGATTATCGGGGTTCTACTGTATTAAAATATTTTGAAGTAGTTCAGTTAATTTTGAAGATGTTCTAAAATTCGTTTTTCAGTGTATAGGTAAGAGTAATATTAGTATATAGTATAAAAAATTTAATATATTAAATTGAATTGAGTGTACACTACAAATACAAGAGTCTTAAATTCAGACACATATGTGACTGAAAAAGAACGTAAGACACTTAAGTTTCTGAATATGATATTTCAGACATCATAGTTGTCTTAAATTAAGACACTTAAATGTCTTTGCCTGACGTAAGCTTAAAATAAAAATTTTGTTAAAATTGGGATAAAACCGCAACGTTAAAAAATGATATGAAAGTATCGTAAGGATTTTGTACTCGTATATATTCATCATTCCGTGTTACAATTAAGGTAAAATATATATGTATCTATTCAATAAGGCACATTAAAAAGAAAAAAAAAGCTATTTGAACATAGGCAGTTACCTTTATGTTGAATGTATAAAAGCAGAATCACATTTTGATAACAAAAACACGAAATAAGTATCTAACATTTATCTTTGAACTTGATGACATCTATTGACTAATAAATAAAAAAAAACTTGTACATTTAAAAGGTTGACGAGATGCAGTTAAGTAATATTATATGAAAATAAATTAATAAAAATGTCGATTACAATATTTTATACCGTGAATTCTCATTTCCTAGAACGTCCCTAGAGTGAGATAACAGGGTACTATCATATTACCTTTTTTAAGATAAAAAAAATTAATTAATTTTTAAAATAGAAAACTTCGCTTTATTATATCGTTGAAAATCGTGATTATAAAAGAAGATTTTTTTTTATAAATAAAAGTTGCATGATAGTACCCTATGGTTTTATCCTAATGGCGTCTCTGCTCATATCTGAAACTGATTTTAAAATATAATTTTTCTGATTAAAATGTAAAACTTTTAAAAATCATATTTTAAGTGATAAAGAAAGCTTTCTACTTCCTATTGTGAAATAATTGCAACGAAATACCATTTTAAAATAATTTTCTACATTCCTTTCATGAATTTTACTTTTTAAAATTAATTTCCTTAAAGATATTTATAAGTTTCAGTACTTTGAAATCCAATTTTATTTTATATTTTTTTTTTCGTTATTTAAATAAACAAATATATGGAGTTTCTCAGTTACCTTTAGTATCGTTTAGGACACTGGTGTTTTTCAATATTTCTCTTGTTATTCAATATTTAAATGCATATTTTATGGTACAAGAAACCATTTTTCTTCTGATTGCGAAATGTTCGCTGGGAAATAGAAATATTAACTAATGTTCTGTATTTAATTTATTATTTATGATATTTTTAATCATTTTTAATGTTTTTTTCAAAGTAAAGTAAACGTTAGATGCATTTTTTAAAAAAGATTTCACTGTTTATCTCTAACTAAAATAATATAATGTAAGTTTAAGAGTGAGAAAGGAGAAATTGTGGAGATCGATAGATTTTCAGTGTTTCAAATATACAGTATATTTCTGACAAAAAAGAATTACTATTTACAATTTAAAACATTGAACTCGGTTTCTATTTTTGAAATTCCTGTATTTAAGGATGAATCGCATATATAGTTGAATATTGGATTATTCTTTATGCTGTAAGTATAAGATTAACCATATTTGTTGACCAAGATATTTGTTTTGTCTAACATGTTTAGTTTGACGGCTTTTAATATTTATTGAAAAAATATATATTTCTTTAATCTTTTAAGTAATATTAATTAAAATTTTTTAAACATTATTCAAATCAATATCGTTTCTGGCAGTTATAGTGCTAATTTATTTTATAAATCATATATAGATTTAGGTGCTTTAAAGAATTAATATCGTGTCATGCATTCTTTGCAACTTGTTTTGAGAGGTTTTTGAAATAAATGTATTTAAAGATAAGTTACATATAGTTCAATATTGAAATAAGCTTCTAGTGCTAAGTCAGAAGTTTAGTTTTATTTTAAATTTCTTTTAGCTTTTTTTTCTAACAAAATTTGTCTATGGATGTCTTAATCCTTGAAATAAATTTAATTAATTAAAGTTAATAAACAATATTAAAATGAACATCGTTTCTGACAGTTTTAGTGCTAATTTATTTCATATATCATGATTAGATTTAGATTCTTTGAAAACCTAATTTCGCTATCCATTCTTTGCATCTTATTTTAAGCCCCAAGATGAAATATTTTGGACGTATGTCTAATGTTAAAAATGCGTTTATATTTCATCTTCGTGTTAATCTGCCGCTTAAACTGTTCGGTTGTTAAAATGAACGCTAATTAACTCGAAGATGATACCAGTAATATTTTCTCACAAATCACAATTTTTCATCGTACATAATTCTAGATAATGACACGTACTTTAAAGATACATTTTAAAGTTTATTTTCCTGCCGTTAAAGTTACACATTGATTTGTTGACTAAGAGGAATATTCTGAGCTTGTAATAAATGGGCAAAATTCTGTTCTTTTCATTTTTGCGTTACCGTTGGGTGGATGATTTATTTCTCAAGCGTCTAACAACTAGTTGTAGCATGGCGTAGGAAACCATCTGTTTCATTACTTATTCATATCACTTATTCATATATCACAAATCTTGAAGCATTATGGATACAGACATTTTGGAAATAGTTACAGCTTTAATTTAAAGTAGGGCATTTTCAGGCTAAATAATGTCTGTAAATAATTCTAATCAAACATTGGATTTTGTTAAAAAGTAATTTAAAATCAAATTTTTAATAAAGAATTATAACATTAAAAACGTATGCGTAAAAATAATGGCATAATTATTATTAGCATTAGTGTTTAATATATCGTCAGTATTAGGTCAAATTATTTAACAGTTACAGTTGGAAATAGTTACAGATTTAATTTAAAGGCGGGCATTTTCAGGCTAAACAATATCTTTAAATAATTCTAAACAAACCTGAAATTTTATTAAAGAGTAATTTGAAATAAAATCTTTAATAAAATTATAACATTAGAAAACTCATATTTAAAAATGAAAGGATAGTTATTATTAGCATTAGTTTTTATTATATTGTCGGTATCATGTCAAACTATCCGATATAATAACAGTATTGACAGTGGACTACATTTTTAAAAATTCGGATTTCTTTATTGGAACCATTTTTCTAAAATGGAAAATTTACCCTTGTTTTCACCTTAATTAATATGTCATTATATAAGGTTAAATGAGGGTAATTTTACCATTTCAAAAATGCGGTATAAATCAAGAAATCTGAATTCAAAGAAAGTAGCGTACTGGCAACAATGTTTTCATATTGAATTGTTTGAAAAGGTGCCGACGATATAATTAATCAGCAATGGGCAAAATTAAATTCTGTTTATTTTTGTTTTATCTTTGGATGGTTAATTTAATTTTCAAGCACCTAATAACTGTTCTAAAGGAACCCAGACCAAAATAGAACGGAAATGCCAATGTATCGTGACCAAAATAATTTCATCACTGAAAAATAACTACATTGAATAATTTTCGTTATAGAAGGTTGGCATAAACGCAATTCTTTGCTAAAATTTGACTAAATATTGCCTGCACTGAAAAGTTAATTCCCTTAAAGCTTCATTTGAATTCAGAACTTTATTTCTTGTTTTAGCTAAAAAAGCGTGTTTTTGATAAAAATTTCTTATTTTTCAAAAAAAAAAAAAAAAAAAAAAAAAAAAAAAAGTTAAATAAAGTTTTACGTTTTGAAGTAATATTCGAAAATAATTGTTGATAAAAATGTAAAATTAGTAAACTATTTCATTATGTTTTAGTCGCACACAAAGTTCAAAATATAAAATTCTTTAATTATTGTCGTTACAATGCCTTAAAAAAATCAAGTAAAAATATACAATGTGGTTAATAGAAGTAGATAAACCTGATTTCAATTTCCCTGGACCTGATACATAATTCATAAGCAGTTTATTTTATCGAATAAATTAAATCTAATATTGTGCTAGCATGAAAACGTGTGATTATTATTATTCTTTACATATATTTACTACTACACAGAATAGTTAGAAAATAAGATATAAAATAAATAAAATGTCAAAATATAGTAATACATATTACACGAAAATTAGCAGTGAGACTTTTATTAACACAGTCTAGTGTATAGATATGCCGTCCATTTTTTAAATTGCCTTTTTTATCATGGAACGATCTTTATAAACCTTTTCGTATATGAGTATACTTAAAATAAGATGGTTGAATGCCTTGCATACAAAAGGCAAATCCTTGTAATTATCTCTTTTAGAGGCTGCAAATAATACACATTTGGGCCTACCTGAATGTTTTTTGTTGCAATATCATCTATTCAAGGTCTATGAGCAGACAAAATAACCATTAAAGACTACCTTTCTTAACGTTAATGCGTAGTAGGCTTTATTAACTTTTCCTGCGTTCAGTTAAATAAAGGTAATACAATAAATAGTATTTGCACTAGACTTAGAGTTCAATAACAGGCTTTTTTATCTTTACAATCGTTTCAGTAAATAATTTTTAATTTAAAAATTATATTGTTTTAGAAATTCCATATTGATCGGAAGATTAGGCTTCTTTAAATTTTAAATATAAGTTTACTTAAGGGTGTGAAATTAAAAAAATATATGTTAAGGGCAAATTTTACATTTTCAAATTTTTTTTTTAAATATGGCTGAAATACTGAATTCATTCCCTTTCAATTTTCAACTAAAAACACATTTTGGAAAAAAAATGAACTGCTCATTTAATTAAAAATTTTAAAGGTTTTAAAAAATGGAAAATTTTTAAAATCTTTAATTCTGTTTAAACTCTTAATATTTTCGCCCTTTTTAAATCTTTTTTCAATGTGTATTACACAAGACTGCGCATTACTTTTTATATACATCTAATATTAAATTTAATATATTTTCTTTACTGATGTATATAGTTTAAAAAAATAAAATCTATCTTCATATACTTTTATTTAAATAAAAAATCCTGATGGCTAATTCCATGCGCGGGTTTATCACGTACATAATAAAGAATATGCACATAAAAAAGTTATCACTCTCAAATATAAAAAGGCCTTAGTATTTTTAAAACAGGAAAGTGAAGAAAATATTATTATGGAAAAAAAATTTGTATGGGTGATTACGCTGGGTTTGTTAACAAAATGTACAATATATCGTGATTTAACTACCATATAGATAAAAATGGGGTGTTAAGATAGTCACAATTAAACAAGCTTTCCATTTAATTTTTACAACCGATTTTTTTATAAATTTTGAGTTCTCCTTAAGAAAATTTATTAGTAAAATATAATCATATGTTCAATTTAATTCATTCAGAATTCTTTAAAAATACTCCAAATACTCTGAAAGCTCATAAATAAAATTCCTTTCATCATTAATGTAAACAAACTACGGTGCCACGACGGTAAGCAATAAATAAGATAATGCGCTCCAAAATCACATTCTTCAGGTGAAAACTTCTTTAACCGAAACGTGATTTCTTGACCTAATTAAATGCAACGTGGTTGCGTTTGGTTATCGCTCATTATTAAAAAATTTCTAATCAGAAAATATAACTTGAAAATATAAAATGAGCACTTCAGAGTTACCTATGAATCAGAAATCCTATTTTAGCTTCAGAAATCTCAAAAACAATAAATTTTTGCATGCTTAAAGAAACACTTATAAATAAAAGTTTGTTTTGCTGACACAATTGTTTTAAAATATTTCCGAGCAGTATTTACAGTGATTTCATCCGTTTTCTCAAACCGTAATATTTGTTTTTAGGAAATTATCAATTCTCAGTAAAATATTTTCAGTTGAGTAGCTGACTTTAAATGTCCAAGAGTAACAAAATAATGTTAATGCAATTATTTTATTATGATTCCCTCTAAAACATATTTCTTGAATATAACAATGATTGCTTGAGAATTGATAGCATCCAAAAAGAAAAACTCATTAATACACTATAAAAACTATTCGGAAACGTTTGCGAAAATTAGTAGTAGCAGAAGACATTTAGTTTTTATGTATGCTTCTTTAAAATTTTTGAAATCATTTTAGTTTCTCAAGTTTTAAAGATAAAAAACGCTCTTCCGATTCTTGGGTGACTCTATGGAGTTTATTGTATAGTTTCTTTTGTGGTTATAGTATATGTTCTTTAATTAAGAAATATTGTATTTTTTTTTTTTTTATTTTTTTTTTTTTACAGAGCATGCATCCAACAAAATATTGATTAGCCGAATCAATAAGTTAAAACGTCAAAAGCTTTTAACCATCCGTTAACCTAACAAAACATTTATTAGTGATAATACTCGTAAGGTACCCCACTCATCAGAAAACACCCGTTCATTAATATTAATCATAAGAGAGAAATTTTGCAAAATATCTCGTTTACATTTCGAAGTCTATTTAGTTATTTATATTATTTTATTTATTTATTTATTTATTTATTTATTTATTTATTTATATTATTTATTCATTTATTTATCTATATTATTTTATTTATTCATTTATTTATTTACTAAGCATTGAGTAGCTGAGGTCAGCTGAGGTCGATCTCTACAAACACCGTTTTTTATTTATTTATTTATTTATTTATTTATTTACTTACATTTTTAGAACTGGTTTCGAATAATATTTTTAAATTCTAAAATCTTACCTTTTCTGGACGTTTTGTATAATTGTTTCCTTGAAATTTTCATTAGAACAGAATTTCTGGCTTATTGAAGTAGTGAAGACTTATATTGGCTTAACAGACGAAGCGGCGTTTTCTAAACTTGAAGTCATTTTTCACCAAATGATGTTTTTGGGCATAACGCTGCTAAAATTTCTTTTTATTGATAAAAAAATATTTTTAAGTCATTATATTGTTGAAATTTTCTGAATTTTGCATTATCTAAATACAACTTTGTATTAGAAATATAAAAATGCTTTAAATACAGATCGATTTAGATTCAGGACAATTGTTATAATCTTAAGTGTAGGTAGGGTAACTGGGGCACATTGATACAGCTTTTTTCTAAGAATTTTTTTGGTGTCCAGAAAACAGAAATTTCAAGTTATTTTTCCATGTGGTGTCAGCAAAACTTGTGTAGTGTGTTATAAAAATGTACAACCGTTGTTTTATATATTATTTTTGCATATAATTTTTAAAAAATCAAAATAAGTCATTTGTATCAATGTGCCCCATCCCCGGGCAGATTGATACACCTCATGGCACACTTTGACACGTCTGGGAAAATGGAGACAAAATAACACCAATGCATATTTTTCATAGAAAAATATTTAGCAAACCATTTTATATTTATTTATAGAAATTCATATCGCACACAATTTATTTCTAAGCAATATTAAAGCAATCAAAATGAAATGCATAATGACCTGATGTTCTGGCTGTTCCTTGTCTGATTGTTGTCTGTGGTAACTTTGTCATATCTGACACTTTATCCCCAGCATTATCTACTTTCTTAGGAAAGGTGAAAAAATTACCAGGTTTTCTGTTTATAAGTCGGTTTATAAACAGAAAATAAAGGATAATTATATTAAAAATTATATTTATAATATAATTATCCTGTGCTGTTCTGCAGCTTGTTTCTCTTACTTAACATTTCTCATGTCGAAAATACTTTTCTCTCTAGGGAATCGATATAAATTTGAGATTTTTCCAAGCTGCCGTCCTTTTTTTTTTTTTTTTTTTGTTAATTCTACTAGAACTAGATGTTGCAAAATCTTGCTTCTGTTTGCAAAAATACTATAAAATGTTCTAATATAAAGAAATTAGAGCTATTTCACTTCAATAAAAACTAATATTAGAAATTAGAGCTATTTCACTTCAATAAAAACTAATATTAGAAATTTTTGGCGAAAAATGGTTGGATTAAGGAGTGTATGGTAAAAAATATATAATAAAAGGTAATGAAAAAATGAACTAGAAAAGGATTTAGGTTGTATCAATGTGCCCCGATATAAACTGCCCCATACAGCCAATTTGAATAAAATGAATCTCAAATCCAATACTTCATTTATCTAACAATAAAGAATGAGGAACTGATAACGAATAGCTTTATTTGCCAGAGAGAGTATTCTTTTCGGTTGAAAATACCTGAACAATTGTATAATACCATTGCAATTGTAAAACTCAAAGTTACTTTTGACCTACAAAAACAATTAATCACTCGTTCCATTTCATCAAACTACTGAATCATTCCAAAACTTTCTGTATGTAATTGAGAGTACTAGTATCACCTTTTGGAGCTGTTGTGAAACTTCCTGTAATGACCTTGTGTGCAGTACAGGGGGTGTATCAATGTGTCCCAGTTCCCTCTAGGCGCCAAAATTTTCATTCTAATTGCAAAATTGGTTTTGTAATCCTACGCGTAATCTGCTAAGCCGATTTTCTGCTCGTCAAATATCTGATAGTTTAGTGATCCTGTAAATGTTAATTCTGCATCTTGTGATTTTCTTAATATTTGAAATGAAAAAATATACTTATATCTTTCATTCCAATTAAAATTGTATCTTAAAATCAAATGCAGTTTAAGATATTAACAGTACAAAGTTTTATTTCTTTTTTTTATTATTTGTTTCAATTTTAAGTGTTTTGAGACACGTTAAAACATTTCTCCTGTTCTGCAACATGATTCTTTTTTTAATTATTATTATTTGGTTAAAATACCGTATTGATAAGTAATAAATAACGCTAAACATAAAAAAACACGCCGCAGTTTAAAAAAAAATATGGTAGCATTAAAAACTGTTTTGTGCCATTAATTTAAATTCGTTTCAAAACACAAACTATTGATTGGAATTTTCCTTCGCCTTTTTTAGCAACATTCTCATCATATAGACCACACACAAAAAACATAAAATCTAAGATTAATTCCTCACTTACGAAAATGAAATATTTTAATAAAACATTTAAGTCTTTATAAGCGAAACAAATTAAGATAATTCTTTATAATACAAAGAGTACATAATTAAAGTTCTTTTTGAATTAAAAAGTTCATCCCTTTAAAGTATTTCTTACCACGCAGAAAAAGAATATCCATATAAGTACACCCAGATGTTTTTGCTACTTGTCAAATACTTAAAGTGTTACAAGAACGGCGAACAAATTTCCGAGTTGTGTGTACTGCCAAGCTGGAGAGAGCTTAATCTCTTTGACGCAGCAAAAACAGCTCTTAAGGTTTCATTAGCATTACAAAATATAAAATAAAGAAATCCGTTCAAATTAGCATTATTCATTTCATTTCGAAGATTTTAGGTTTCACAAGAAAATCAAAACTGTGCTTTTAACTGTTGGACGACCGCAACCGTTCCATCTTGAATTAAAGAGATAGAATATTAAATTCATTTTTAGTTATACAGGGTATCCATATATGATTGTCGTCCTTTCTTTTCCTCGTAATTTGTGATTTAAGAAAATAACGAAAAATTTTAGTATTACATATTCACAAGGTGCATTTCAGAACGTTTTTAAATAAAGCAAACAAAGTTAGAGAAGCACAAATTTGCAACTCAAAACGTTGTTAATTAAATAACAATTTAAAAAATAATAATAAATATAAAAATGCAGCAGAATTTATCATCCAAAGATGGTTCTTATATGAAAAAACAACACAGCCGTCCTGAATTATAGATGGTAAATATTAAATTTATTTTTAGTTATACAATAAATTATTGTCGGAATTCCCTTATCTCATAATGTTCTATTTAAGAACACGAGGAAAAGTATCATTACGTATTCATAAAATGAAATTCAAAACGTTTTTTAATAACACAAACAAAATTAAAAATGCAGAAAGTTGCCACTAGAAATATTATTAATCAAATAAGAATTATAATTAAATAATAATTAATATTAAAATGTAATAAAATTTATCGAAAGAAGATCTTTATTATATGTAAAGACCTTGAAATGACTTAGCAACAACTTCGTCCTGAATTAAAGATGTTAAATATTAAATTCATTTTTAGTTATACTGGGTATCCATGAATGATTGTCGTAGTTTCCTTACTTCATAATGTTTGATTTAGGAACATGTGGAAAACTATTATTACATATTCAGAAAGGGCAACTCAAAACATTTTTTTAATAATACAAACAAAGTTACAAATACATAGAGTTGTAACTCAAAAGTTATTAATCAAATAACAATTGTAAATAAATAATAATTAATATTAAATTGTTATAAAATATCATAAGAAGTTGGTTATTATATAAACGATTATAAATATTAACTCTTACAGGGGCAAAATGCTTCGGTTACTAAAATGTTTAAATGACTGAGTTGCACCGGTATTTATGAACAAATTTATATGAATATAAGTAAAATATTTCCTTTGCGCAAATCATACAAAGCAAAATTTAATTCCTAGATTCTGGTGCCAAAGTGGCATTTGGGAATTATAATTAAGTGGTATATATAAGATACCGGTGTCGCTCAAAATATTGAATTCATTTTTAGTTAGGCATAGCTACCAACTTGTACGGATTTTCCCTACGGCTAAAAAATAATAGAAAATTTCACCTACAACAATCGCCGAATTTCGATGATGAAACAAGACAAAAAATTCTATTAAATTTTAGCGGTGAGAAAATCCCTACAAGTTGGCTGCTATGTACTAGGTAGGATATTCAAATACGATTGTCGGTGATTCCTTACCTTACAACGTTCCATTTAAGAACATGAGGGAAAATATTATTACATAATCACGAGATACATTTCAAATTCAAAAATTTCATCATTTCATTTTCCTTAAATATTGAGTGTCCATCAATATTATTCATCAATACTGTTAAACTTTAAATTAAATTCTTAGCGAAACATGCAGTTGGGTAAATAACATATGTTTAATGGATGTAATATACATTTTATGGACTTGACATCCACTAAAAGCAAATTTAGAAAATTATAGAGAACTAATGCGTAAGTTTTTATTCGAAATACAAAATTTTATTTCATTATTCATTAATACTCTTAAACTTTAAAAGAAATTCTTAGCGGAACATACAATTAGCCAAATAATATATGTTTAATGGATGTAATCTACATTTCATGAACTTGACATGTAAAGCAAATTTAGAAAACTATAAAAAGCTAATCTTGAAGATTATATTTGAAATACAAAATTTTATTTCATCATAGGGATTTTGTTAATTATCTGTTTACGAAAAAATTATAAAATGAACAATGGAAGTTTTAATGTAAAGTAAACAGATATTTTATTTTGTGATCTTTCATTTACTTCATTGAAAGGTATTATAGTTAACTATTAAACATTTTCCTGACCATAATATGAGGACAGCGAACCTGTCTGACTTGAAACTGGATTTTGTTGGCGTCATTGTCAGATTATATTCAAGATCGAATGACTAACTGGTAAGCATGAATCAGTGACCAGGATTTTCTATCGGATTTAAAGTTTATTGTAAATAGGATTACTTTAATTTGAATTGCATAGTGAAATAGTAACAATGTATCTATAAAATATGTCTGAAATACTCACAAACATTTTTAATTTGTAAAGGTAAAAATAAAACTATTGTTTTATTCAAATATTTAAATAACGTATTTTACTTCAAAGCTGTGCATATAGTTTAAGTTTAAACTAAAGAGTGGTCATAAATAAAGTTCACGTATTTGTAAGGCTCTAGAAGCTAATCTATTTGAAATATTTATGAAAACTTTGCTATTTATATTTTTTAAAGCATGATCAAATGAGTATTTAAATAATGCATTTTAATTCACTACTGCACATATGATTTAAATTTTACATCACGGGCGGTTATACTAAAAATGCACATGGTTGAACGGCTGTACACTGAGAAAAAAATATTTATCGGGCATCTAGAATCTATGTTGTGACTCTAGAAAAAATAGCTCCATGTCATCCGTTTAAATTCTAGTTCCCTTTGCTAGAGAATTCTAAAGTCTCGTACTAGAATTCTAAAGCGTTTCTTTATACTCTTGTAGTCAACCTTATCTAAAAATCTCTGCAAATAGATGCGACCACAGTTTTAGTAGCTATAATTTGAGTTTACGAGACCATTCTAGAAATCAAGCGGTAATTTATCGTTACTGAAATGATTCAATATGTTTTCGTCATCTAGAAAACAAGAGACAAGAAATTATAGACCATTTTGTCTATTCTGCTTAGATGTTTACCCTATTCGCATAGTTCGGAAATCTATAATTCTAGTTTAGGGATTCAGAAAAGGGCTAATCATTCATTCTAGTTAAAGGCGATATATATTTCTTCTCAGTGCACATGTTAAAGTATTTGAAATGGTTTTAAAAGCTTAGGAAACATTCTTGAATTCTTAAGGATTTTGAAAAAAAAAATTAATCATAGCTGCCAATTTTAACGTTTTTTTTTTTTTTTTTTTTTTTTTTTTTTTTTCTTACCGCGAAACATTAACATACCATTTTCCTTCATTTAATCCTCAAAAATCCTTAAAAATTTTAGCGATAAAAGAACGGCGTAAAAGTTGGCAGCTAAATGCATGGAATATTTTTAAATTTAAAATTATTAATAAATATTAAAAATTACATTAAAAAATTTTTTTTAAGATAAAAAATTATTTTGATTAAAATACATTATAAGGCATGTGCATTACTTATCTCTAAGAAGTAACAAAACATATTTTTTTTTTTAATATACGTTGCGATAGTTATACTGTTATCGTTCTAGCAAATTTTAACACAGAATAGGATATTCCTATTTTTGAACGAAATTTGTGCATTTTAAATTCCAAACCTCCCTTTAAAATAAAATTTTTGAAAAATTCCTGTGTGATTATGAATGACATATGCAAGATCAGCAAGAAAATCGGTTCTCTTTTTTGCTTATTTTACTGGGAGCGGTGGTAAGGAACCAAAATACCTTTTTTACGGTCGCCTCACTCCATTTCTGAACCTAATGGTGCATTCAGGATCCCCTATCATTATTGCTTGATCTCATGAAAAATATTAATGCGGGAAAACTTATGCCTTTCATAGATATTGGATCTGCATTCCTAGAACATCTTGGAAACAGCATTCGTCCATTTTTTTCATTTTGTTTAAAAATGCATGATGCTTTTACTTTAATTTGAGATTTGAAATATAGTTTTGAGTGCTGTTTCAGATACATGGAATGAAGGCGTTTTTCATGGAGTTTGCTTTGCACATTTTAGAGAAAATGTTTCTATAATAAAGTAAAATTCTATATAAAATGCCTTTTCCTTTATGATACAAAAGGAATACAGTTTATGATGGGGATACGTTTCTTTATTCAGCTATAATGTAATTATTTCAACAATGTATATATTTGCTACATCAATTTCCAGTTTTTTCTTAGCATCGTCATTTCTAATTATTTTTTAATATAAAATGTATTATCGTTCTTCATATAAAACTGTTATCATTAATAATTTTCCCTTGTATTTATTTTTAACCACTTCACCGTCTGCCCCGAGATAAGTCGGGGGTAAAAGCACTGTTTCCCCATACCCTTCGCCTTGCCTGTGTTCTCTATTTTCGGGAACAAACTGGAGTACTTAAAAAACCGCTTCTCCTGGCGCCATTAATCATCAATTAAAATACTAATTGTTAGAAAATTGTTTTTACCACCAGAGAGTAGACGTCAGATGCCGATGATTCGCGTTTTTAAAAATTATCTCCTTAAATTTTAAGTACTTAAAAAATGCCTCTAAATTTCCATATTTCCACTTCATGAAGTTTTATTTTCTTAAAAGTGCTTAAAGTTTATGGAAACAATTTATGGAAATTTTTAAAAACACCTATTGTCGAAATCTGAGTCTACTCTCTCGTGGTGATTTTTTTTTTTTTTTATAATTGAGCGTGTAAGTTTCAAAACTCGACCTATCCAGAAAATCAAATTTTGGGAAACCGCAAAACACTGACACAGTCCATGAATTTTCAATGTAAACCAAAATTTTATAATACCAGAAAACACACAATAGATAGAACTAAATATTTTGCAGATTGTAGTGTTTCTTCGATGCAGGTTCACTAATGTAACATATTGATAGCGAAAACTCGATTTTTTAAATTTTGGACAAGGGGGATTTTGAAAGTCACATCTTCAATTACATTAGGTTATGAGTAATCGTCATTTTAACCTGGGTTTTGCAGTCGGAAATTTCATTAATGCAAGGGCCCTTAATAATCTCTGTCATCGAATGACCGGCCGTGCTTCTTTATAATTATTTAATTATAATTTATTTTCTTTTGTCCTTTAGAAGAAAAAAAGAAACGAAAAATAGGTTATAACCGAGGCTTTTTTTTTATGCGGAAGCATTTAAAGAAGAAGACGATGCTCTCAAATATATATACGATAGATTATTACTAAAGGCAGTGGAAGCCCTAAGAAAATCATGCAAAAGATCATGAATAGAAAGAAAAAGAAATGAAAGAACCTGGAACATTATGAAATAAAGAGAGGCATATTCAGTGATATTTCATAAAAAGCAATTAATCTAATATGGTCATGTTAAAAGAATGAGTGATGAAATACTATCCTAGATCGTATTTAATTCTATAACAAATAAACAAGAAAGTACTGGGTACGTGGTATTGAAAAGGCGGTAAAGGATAGAGGTCTTGAGGAGGAATGGACCTTTGACCGGAAGAATGGAGATTTCACCGATAGAACTGAAATAGAAATCACATTTCAAAGTTCAGAAAAACGCGTAAAATTAAATTTTCTAAAAGAAAATCGACTTTAATAATAAGAAACATCGTCAAAAAATGAGGCAAAAAATATTAAAGTAAAAAAAAAAATAAAAGTTAAAAAATGTTTTATTAATCAATTATGTTTTTTTTTAGATTTACGATTATGAGCTATGAAATACATTTTTACACAAACTGCAAGAAAAATCTGTTAAAGGGGTTATAAAAATTTCTCATGATGAGAACCATATTTTGATAATTGAGGACATGAATTTCAAAACAGCCATTTGTCAGTTTCAAATGGCAGAAATGTTCTCACACACTCAAACACTTAAGCAACACTGCAGAAAAATTAGCCAAGATAAATCTATATGCAATTTTGCAATTTTTTTCTCAAGATAACTAACCAGTATCTACATTTTACAAAAGGCTAGTTTTATGGGATTTTATAGTAAAAGTCACATAGCTGATAACTGCTATACGTGTTGTCCACCGTTATTTTCAAAACGTTCACATCGCCTTGTTGAATAAATTCAGACATCTATTATATTATTCGGAGAACGGAAAAATAAGTCGCATTTTTCCGTTCTAAAATAATAGTAGTCAAAAACCTTAAAATGTAACGTACACTACAAGCACTGAGGGAACTAGCCAGAACTAAAATAAAGAGTGAAGTTTGAGATCAAATTTACAAATAATGTGTTTTTACAATCAAAATTTATTATTGGTCTTGATGATTGAAACATGATGACGGAAAATACAAATGTAACCATTTTCGTATTGGTTTATTACCACCGCGGAAAACTTCCAACGGTATATTTAAGGTTTCTCTTTATTTAAAATCTGATTAATCGTAAATTTTAATCAAAAATATTGACAATAAATTCATTTTTACTGGCCACATTGTGTCAACCATGACAGACTACTGTCTGTGACAGTGAAAAAAGGTATAATACTTGTGCAAACTAGCACCAGTAAAAAGAAACAGAATTTTTGTTAGCAAAATTTCCTCTCAATAGAACGATTAAATTGCACGAAATACACGAATTGCACGAACGATTAAATTGAGCTGAATAATACACTGTAATATCTCCTCCTTTTTATTCATAGCTCCATTATAAAAACCGCTGGTAAAAAAAGACTATAACATTAACTAACAAAAAATGTGCATGATATTCGACCATTCATTTTTATTTATTATTTATTTTAACATTAGGCTATTCAGGTCATTAGTTTTCAAGTATTTATTATATATAGTATGAATAGTAACAAATATTTATTTCGAAGCTTTATTTTTTTATTATCAAGAATTAGTCTATTTTGCAAATCGATACTATCGAAAGAAAACTCGGTATTAAAAATTAAACATTAATAGTTATACCAAACTTGTCTCGTGTCTATATATATATATATATATATATATATATAACTATACATGATTCGTTTATATATTGTTTTTAATCTTTTCGTTATTATGAAAAGCCATTTTTCAGAAATTACGATCAGGGTGGTATGACCAGTTATTTGTCTTTCTAATAAGTCTTCTGTATTCATACTGATATTCCTATTTTTGTAATTAATATAGATTCTTGTGTAATTAAGTGACATATTTTTTAATGATTGAATTACACAAAAAATAAAATTTTAATAGATGCATGACATTGAATAAAGTCGTTTCATTTGTAAATAACATAGTGTTATGTAAAAAATAAAAATAAAATTCAACTGCAAAGAAAAGGAGAAAGAAAAGAGATGGAATAATTATTGTTTTGCGAAATTGATTCAAAAAAACATTCTGACAATACTTTATATGCATTATTGCAAAACTTCATATGCATTCAGATTTTAAAGTTTAATTTTCATCTTTTGAAAATTTTACACCAGAAACAAAAGTGTTAATTTATTTTAGAATTTTGATATGTTTAGTTAATTATGAGTATAAATGAGACATGTTATAAGAGAGATTGTTATATGAGATTTCTCGTAAATACGTATTAATTTTGCAAAAATTATTTCGCAGTTTTAATCTTAAAGAAAAATTTATGATTATTATAAACTTTTTAAAATTTGCAAAATGCTTAGTAATTTTGAACGAATATCCATATTCGTTTAAGTGATATTTCTATTTTAAAGTTGGACAGGTTTAAAACTTCAACATTTTTTATGAATCAGAAAGTCACTTTATAGAGATTTGAAATCAATAAATAAACTAATGTAAAGCACAGTAACGGGGGTAACTGACTAATAATGTTACGTACTTATACATAAATCTGTATCTAGATGTGTGTATATATCTTTGTTGTCTTGTTTTAGTACAAATACATGTAGGAGCAGATACACCCGTTTATGTCTTCATTTTTTATTTTCAGCTTTTTATCTCAGAACTAAAATATAATATATTCTTAAAAATACATATAAAAACTAAAAAATGACAAAAACAAATCAGTTGTGCATTATTACCTCTAATTCCTCCTCCGTGCTTTTGCAACAATGTAAAGTGAAACGTATTTCAAGGTAAATCACTTTCATCCCTAGAAAAAATTTTAAAAATCCAAATAAATCGCACTGATAAATGAGCACTTATATAATATAATAGCTCTTTATATACGCTTTCTTTTCTCTAATTAGAAATGTTCTATAACGATCAGTTGAACGTAACTGTAAAATAAACCTATACCTGTCTTTGGAATGATACTGGGTTTCTTAATTGCACAAATATATTATTTTAATAACATTTAACATATGTAGGTATATCTATATATATCTATATGTAAACATTTTTTAAATTACAAATAATTCTTAGTGAAAATGCAATTTCTTAGTATTAAAATAATGGAGCAAATATTTTAGTTTGCTTTTTCATTTTGTTATAAAGTTTTTCAATATATATATAGTTATTTAATGGATAATTCCATATTTTGATGTTGTTTTGTAGTATTGTATAATGGTTCTGAATATATATATATATTATAAATTTTGTAAAAATAGGATGGAGATTTGTGTATGTTCATTAATTTGATTTTCTTATCTTTTAATGTGTAATACTGTATGCAATAACAAATAAAAAAAAATCTGTTTAAAAGTGTGTTTAAATATGTCAATTCTTAAATATTTTTTCTTAAATGCTTTTTTCTATTTTTCAGGTAAGAATTGGCACCCTATATCTGGTGTTTTATCAAATACTGTAAGTTATCTTTCTTATGAATACTATTTTTATTACATCCACGAATATTAACTCTTGTAATATAAAATCGGATTCAACCACAAAATCCAAGTAGAGCAACCACCAAACCTTTACAGTGATTTTTTTTTTTCACACGATACATAAATAAATAAAAACAAAATTGTTAGAGTTATTATTTTTTATTATTTAAAACTTTAAGAAATAGTTTAGGTTTTACATATGCATATAGCGCCGATATAAAGTTTCGTCTTTAGTTTCTGAGAAGATTATGCATCGATCTCTGTTGACTTAAAACCAAATTTATAAACAAATTTATATATATTTATATGATTTAACATTTTTTTCATTTTATATCTCTTTACATTTTGTTTAGCATCTTTACATGTTTAGTTTTTCTCGAGTGCTCGCAGAAAAGGAGGATAATATTTTTGGCAATTGATTTTTTTTTTTTGCTCGCTGATAAAATGGAAACGGGTGAATGGTTATTAATAAATGTGGTACAAGATTTTTTTCTTTATTATTCCTGTTACTTAACACTTATATGTTACTCACATATTGCCCTTCATACTGCATCAGTTGCAAAGACTTATTTTTGCAGTTCAGTTTTAATTGTGTGAAATATCTATGAGATTGTATGAGGTTACTTGTTTGATTAATATAAGTAAAGCTGTTCTGAATTTATAATTTTATTATTATTATTTCTTTTAATACCTTTAAGCCTAAAAATCCCTCTTTTTAAGGACACATGGAACGTAAAATGTTTCAAATTATCAGTGTTTCATTATCGGCCTAAAAAATATGGCGAAAACAGTATGGTTCTTTATGATGCTGGAAGGATTTAAAATAACAAATATTTTAAGCACTGTCGGTGTATATATATATATTCGAAATGTATTTTTTTTATCTTTCTTACACCTTTCTAAGACAGTAAAATAACAGGTAAACAGTTGAAACTTTCCAAAATTGTGTAACTAATTTATTTCTTTAAAAACATCTAACATTTTAAGATTTTCAAAGTTTTTTAGTAAAATATTTTTAATTTTATTTATTTTAATCCAAAATGAAAATTTCGCCTAACTATTCTGAAATATTATGTTGTCTGATACCACAATAAATTTTAAGCAGATATATTCAACAATTTTCAAGAAAAGTGTAGCAAACAGGCATATTGATTTCAAAAATATATATGAAAATAGTTAAAAAGTTCTTGAAAACTAATTTACGGATGAAAGTATTATTTTTATTTATATATCGGCTATATATGTACATTTAATGTAACAAAAAATTTTCATTCTTATTTCTATTTTTAAATAAAATTCATGATTCACAGATCAGACAATATTTCACAAAATCTGCTTTGTTTTACTTGTCGAAGCGTTCCACGTGCTCCTAAAACTAAAATTAAAACTATAAACAAATAAATATCATTAGAAACTTCAAATAATCAAACCTTCTGCGTATTACTCAACATCCCTTACCCCCGAAAAATATCCTTTTTTTCGACAGAAATGAAGCATTTATTTGTGGTTAATTTTTTTCTCTTTTTTTTTTCTAAGATGCGGTTTCTATAATGCCTAAAAGAAATGAGCTTCCACTAATCGAGAAAATTTATTTTAATGATTTATTTTCTGCTTCTTATCCCCATTATTAACACAAAAAGCTACTTCTTATTTACATATGGTAAACCTTCAGCATACTCTCTACTACTCTCAGTTTTTATCTCTACAAGATCTACAGCAAGGTAAACAAACGGCGTCGGCATATTAATAGCTATGCCGAAATGGTATTAACACAGCTTGTACGCGTCACCTTCTCCCTCCGTTCAATTTACACTTTACTCTGGAATTGCGCTCATTTCCACACCCGGTGATTTACACGCGCACAAATATAATATCTTTAATGTCCTCAGCAGGCCAACTTTTACTTGAAAGAATTTTTCCATTAAACTTAGTTTCGTATTTGAGTAAGACAAGCGGCCACAAAACCACCCCTCCACCGTTTCGGCCCCCCATTGCATCTGAATCCCCACGATCTTTCCTAGGATCTCGGGTGCATTACCAGTGGAAGCATTAGGGGTAGGAGGGGATTCCTCTGCTTTAGGATTTGGCAGGAGAAAGCATCGCTCCACAAAATTGATTTCAAGACTTTTAGAAGGTTTTTTTTTATTTTATTAGTTTTATTTTTGTAATTTATTGGACTGCGTAACGTTCGGGTCATTTTGATTGAGATTAAGTAAGGTGATCTGTATAGAAAAAAAATGAAATCGGTTTTCGACAAATTTCGAATAAGGTGCTTAACTACCGTTAAATTTGAACTTTTTTTTTAAGTGGGATGAAATAATACGATTTGACATTTTTTAAAGTATACTTAAAAGAAGTATTTTTAGTATCGTGGTCAAAAATAATGTTTTAGAACTTTGTAGTAAAAATCTTTATGGCTTAACCCTTTAATGTTCAGGGTAAAATGCGTTCCAGAAGTCACGCAATTCAGAGAATCGGAATTCATAGAAAGAAATTTAAATTGTAAATTTCCGTTTATTTAATAACGAAAGATCCGTTATTAAATGATCTGGTTTTTTTTTAATTTCTAGTGGGAATATGGAGTATGTGGATAAAGAAGTTCAATAAATCTGGAACAGTGATGATATCAAAATTGATATAATGGTTAACACTTTATGCCCCGAATTATCAATCAGAAATTTTCGTATCTTCAATAATTATTTTTATTAATGTCTGAAAATATCCAAAACAACGTATGTAATAACAATTTGATTTTTAGATATTTTTTTAAATAAAACTGATTTAATAAATCGGTAGTTAGAGTTTTTTTTTTTTTTTTTTTTTCAAAATACTTGCAGGAATGACTAATTTAATTTGCAAAAGATACTATTATGGAAACCTCGCAATTCTTACAAGAACAGTGTAAATAAATATTTTGCGATCCTATCTACAGAGAAGTTACAAATTAATTCCAGAAATTGCGTAATATAGAGAAACGGAATTAATATAAGGAAATTTAAATAGCAAATTTCCGTTTGTTTAATAACGAAAGATCTTTTATTAAATGATGTGATTTTTTAAAAAAAAAATCTGGTTTGAATATGGAATATGTAGATAAAAAATCCAATGAATCGAGAACATTGATGGCATCAAAAATGGTACAGGGATTAATCTTTTATGACTCGTGTTATCAAACAGAAATGTGCGCATTATTTTTATTAATGCCTGAGGATATCCAAAACAACTTATGTAAAATCAGTTTGGTTTTTAGAAATTTTTTTAAATAAAACTGATTTAATAAACCGGTAGTTAGAGTTTTTTGCAAAATATTATCAAGGATAATTAAATTAATTACCAAAAGATACTATTATGGAAACCTCGCAATTCTTACAAGAAAAGTGTAAATGCATGTATTACCATCTTATCTGTAACCGAGAAATTACAAATTAGTTGCAACTTTTTCGTAAAACATTATATATATATATATATAAGTAAACTATATCCATAAATTGACTGAGAAAATAACCACATTAATAAATATTTATCTCTGACGTTTCGCTGTGCTTACTAAATATGCTCTAGAAAAATATTTTTTTAAATGAAAAGTACCATATACAGTAAATATCCTCTTATTCTGCATTCTAAAGTCCGGTACTCTGGATAATCCGGCATGACTTTTGGAAATACAACTGAATCGAGAAGAAATAAAAGAGTGGGTTGAAGCAGATTTGAATGAACCGACAAAGAAAATTTGACAGCTGAAGCTATCATTCAGAGTCTTATAAACTCAATAGTCCCCAAAGACGTCTACTGTGATGAAGATGTTATGGACGTGTCAAACAATATCATATGGAATCAAACACCTGATGCCATGAACACATTTATCAAGTTATCTGAGCTTAGCAATCCGCACAGTGATGCTGAAATAATGAAACTCCCATGTCATACTAAATGACCTCTTTTAAAGAAAGGAGACGGAATACTGCTAAAAAAATAAACATTAGCGATATTTATAATAAACTACCTCTAATACCAAATTTTGTATATCTTTACGCAAATATATTTAACAATTATTAACTGCTTTAAATGCACTGCTTTTGGGAATTTTTCCTTTCAAATTTTATAAAAATATATCAAAATCGTAATTCATAATTTAAAAAAAAAGTTTTAAAAATATCTATGAATTAAGAGAACTTAATTCAACTTTTAAATGTTATGTTAAATGTTATTTAAAGTGTTTATTTTGATGTCTATTCCCCTTATTTTCCTATTAAAAAAACTCTTATTTTGTGTAACTATTGCATTTTTAAATGTTGGTAGAGGGATTTCCCCATTCGTTTGCGCAGCTTATTCCTTTATTAGCTTTAGGTCTGCATTTAAACAGTCATAATGCCGGAAAATCTATAAAAAGGCTTTACAGTTATGTAAATAAGGATAGAGTTTTTATATCCATTTGTGTTCTTTTTATTTTTCCAAGTGATTTTCCGGTAAATTTAGTTCTACGATTGCTTATTTTTCATTTTTGTAGTTGCATTCATTATTTGTAACGGAAAAAAATCTATTCAGGTCAACAAAAATTAGATTCTATTTTTATGACAATAAGTTTAATAAATTGTCTTATTTATTTATTTTCATGTTATTTTTTTATTAAATCAAAATCAACAGCTGACTAAAATGATAGTTTAGTCTCTCATTTGTAATTTTTCCTCACATCCTTTATATTTTTTTGTTTAGTCAATCTTTCTGCAAGTAAATTTTCATTAATCAATCGAAAACATTAGTTTTAAAAGTCTTTTTATCAAGAAAAATCTATTTTGGGGAAATCACGAAAAACCTCTAGCTGCGTCCGTATGCTTTCCTTGTATACCAAGTATTTACAAGAGCAGATATATAGGATGAATACAGTTTTTTTTTCTTCAGATACTTGTTTTTTTTTTCTCTCTACAGGTTTACCAACGTAATAGATTGATAAGGAAAACACAATTTTTTTAGATTTTGGATAAGTCGAGGTTTGAAACGCACGTCCTCAAATGCAGTCCTTCATTGGAGTTTCCAATAAAATTTTGATTCAATTGAATACTGTATCTTAAAGTTACATTTATTTCAGACAGTATTTTTTGAAGTTTCATTATATTATTCTATTTATAATCCGAAGAATTCATATTTCAGCATTTCAATGCCATTCATTGCTTCTTCTCATCTATTTTGTTGCCAACAAATAAAAAATAAGAAAACGTTAGTTAACAAGACAGCAGAAATTTCAGATCATAGAACATACGACAGAATTATATTTTACCTGATCTCGTTTGTCATATGAAATCATGTTTTTGAGTCATACTCGGAAGTAATCATTCCCACTATGGAAGTAATCATTTCCAGTATATCATTCCAATTTCCATTTCCAAGAATCATTTGGCTTGTATAATATGCAATCCTTATAAATATTAATCAGATAACAATTTTTAACTTTTTGAATGACAATGCAATACTTAGAAATCCCACTTCTTCATCAGTTACTCATCATGATCATGTGTTGTTATTGTAGCCTAAGAAATAAAAACATATGCATATGTGCAAAGACGGATTAAATTGAGAAATCAGAATAAACAGCAGGTGCGAATGCACATGGCAGAAAATATATTTTTTCTTATATTTAAAAATCTTACTCAGATAAAGAATAAAGCTTGGAATATAATAAATTCACATAATAAAGTTTGGAAAGATAATAGACAGGCAGGAAAATTCGCAGATAGATAGTGACGTAGCTACGTTTTTCATCTAACTATTTTTTAATCATTAATGTAAATTTCGTTAATTCACATGCATATGATTTTTTTCACTATGCATGCAATATGTAACACCCAACGTAAAGAAGATATACAGCCAACTACATTTATCTTGCATCCAGTTTGAAGCGGTTTCTAGGCTTCCCGAAAGAGCCCTTTCTTTTAGGTCGAAGTGATAAAAAATAGGAGAAACAATTAATAATTTTGAATAATATCTTCTCCGAATTTAGAAATCTTCTCAGCTTTTGTCAGTTACTCAGCACGAACATCTGTTGTTACTGTAGAATAAGAAAAAAGTAAAATAATATACGTAAAATGTAGGATTAAATTTTAAAAATTAGGATACATAGCTGGTGATTGTTTGGTTATTTCTTTTTTTCTTATATCACATAATAACCAGCTTTCCTAGGTTAAGAAAATATCACAAGAAAAGTTTGAAAACGTAGTTGACTTGTAACATAATTTTTACATAAATAGTGACGTAGTCGAAATTTTTATCTAAGAAGGGTTTTGAATCATTATTGATATTCTTTATTCATAAGTGTGTATGAATGTTTCTTTCTTTGCTAAATAGGTGAATAATGCATTAAAAGAAACACATCTGCAAAGCAAATACAACTTGCAGGGATTTACTGTGCCATCTTCTGGCTACCACTATTTCTAAAGACTGTTTTAAAAAGAAATGATACGATTAGTATTTGAAAATTGTGCTAGCCTAAAAGTGACGAGGTCGCCATCAACTGAAACGATATGTTTTTCTATTTTCTGTCGTTCTTACGCATAGCGCATCCATTTAGCAAAATAAGAAAAATTATACATTTATGAATTAGCGAGTATTAATAATAATTGCAGCTATATAAATCTTTAAACTGTTTCAAACCTTTATAAAGGAGCTGCTGGTTTTAGATGAAAAGGAGAATGATAAACAGCGGCATTAAAGAATGTTTATTCCTGCGCAATTCCATGAGCACGTGTCGTGTAAGTCACATACTAAGATTTTGAATACCAGTATCTTAGAACGGGAAAATGTGATTTATTTTATCAGAGATATTTCATTAATTGAATAAGGCCATGCAAACCTTTCGAAAATAACGGTGGCCAACAATTTATCATTTACTAAAAATGTGACTTACACGACAATTGCTCATGGAAATACCCTGCTGTTCTTTGTCTTTCTCTCTCTTTTTAATTTGAACTGAAAAGCCTGCGTTTATTAAGCCTAAAAAGAGGCTGAAGCTAATTTTTTAGTCATTTTTTTCAAGTACCTTATTTTTTACACATATGTTATTTTGCGTAATTCAACTGACGTTGTAATCTCAAACATTCATTAAACTACTTGTTTTATATCAGGGTAACTTAACCTCCAAATTCATCTCTTAGTGCTCCGCTGTACCACATTTTAGCAAATAGTAGTTAATATTGTTTCGGGACTATTCGGATTCTCAGTAACTGCTAAGGTTTTTAAACAGAAATAATAACATCTGGAACTCATTTTTTTTTCAAAATAAATTCCACGATATTCAGTTGTTTACAATAACTTACTTGAAAAACATAACTGACAGTTAAAACTGTAACGATTACTGAGAATCTATAATAATTTGCATTTTTCGAATAAATAGTCCCCACCCCAATGCCGATAATATTTCAAATATGCATTTAACATCCAATGAAGAAAAAATTCACACAAGGCTGCACTGTAAAAAAATAAAAAATACAAATGTATTTTAATACATAAAATATAATATACACACAAACGAAAACATACTATAACCGTTTTCTAGTAATTTATAATTCCGAAAACAGTTCTTTATCTGTAGAGTCTCCAGGAACACATTTTCAAGATTCAAGCAAATATTTATAACAACGTTTACTTTTCTTCAACTGATATTTTAAAACGTTTCCGGGTAGTTTTCATGGTGTATTAATCAGTTTTCTTAACAGGCATACCGGTTTTATGATGATATCTCTTCTCGATTGAAACATTTCTTGATACATAATTAAATTTATACATAAAAAAGTAACAGAATAATACTAATTTTAATGTTAAAAATTTTTATTTATCCCGTTTGTCTGTAAAACATGCTTGTTGAACATGAAAATGTTTATTAAGGCATCCCGAAAACCAATATTTCGGAAAATAAACTTTTAAAACTTCTTAATTATTTTTTATATAAATTCATTTAGTGTTTTTAACTACAATTTTTATGTAATATGTAATTTTTAAGCAATATAGCAAATTTGTGATTTCGCTTTTACACTTTATCCTCTTAATATTGTCGAAAAAATCTGAAATTTAGATATAGTTATATAGCCATTATAAACCATTACAAATTATCAACAACTATTATGAATGTATGAACAGTAAAGGGTAGATCTATGGCAATTTTCTAGTGTAAGTCACAAAAATGTATATGTTATGGATATTGGCCATCGTTTTTTTTTTCGAAACATCTTCTTGGTCTTATTCAATGAAGGATATATGCGATAAAATAAATCAGATTTTTTTCATTCTCAAATATTACTAACAAAAAATCGAAGTATCTGATTTATACTTCAAGTACTTATAAAAATAGCTTAAAGGAAATTATTCAAATAAAAGTGATGTATAAACCACCATAAAGTCTATGAAAAAGATTCGAATAACAAGCGCTGCATATATTTCAAAGCACAGTACGCATTGGAAAAAGTATTAATTATAAAACAATATAACTATTGATTATAAAACAATATATAAATCATTGAATTTAATATTAAATTGCCATATTGAAACATGGAAAAAATAAATCAAAAGGAATACAATCGAAAATTCCAGAACCAAAGTAGTACTTTGGATTCGTATTCCGTTAAGATCTACAATGAAATCTTAGAATAAATATTATCGTTTAAAAATTGTGGTAGGAAAGTTTGAAAATTTTAGGGACGCTGCGACCCCTGGTGGTTTCATCTTCCTATTAGCCATGAAAAATCAAACTAATACGAATTTAGGGCTACCAACACACATAAAACCAAAATTAAATGGAGAAAAAATGAAAAATAAACCATAATAACATCATTAAAATTATATATATATATATAAATATATATATATATATATATATATTGCAAGAGTAAATTGAAAATTAAAAAAACGAATGAAATCATTTTTCATCCCTTATGCTAGTTAGGTAGTCAGAGAATTCATGTGACCCTGAATTGGTGTGTTTCATTTTTAAAGAACTGGTTAGAATATTAGTTCATCGCTTGTTGTTACGCAGCCTTGAAAAAAACGTGAATTGGTTAATTTGCAGTCTTACTTGTTTCAGGATTTAATCATGGGTTCCTAATCATTATGACATGGTTACGAAGCATAAGATATTGATGTAATATTTTAGACAATGAAATGGCCTGACTAGCGAATTAGGCCTGATACAGCTTTATGATTTTGCTAGCACAAATTTTACTATATTGTTTTTTTCTTTTCTTTTTTAACTTCTGATAATTAAAAAAATTCCATTGTATGCTCTATAAATAAGATTTTCTATGATTGTCATAGGTAATTTGTTTTTGCCGTTAACGTAGGTTTTGAAATAGATAAAAGTTTTTAAATTAAGTTTTAAAATTCAATTAAGTTTGCACAGTGCTTATGTCATTACTAATCACACGAAGGAAGAAATTAAAAACTTTACTTATATCCTTATGTTAAAAGCTTGAATAATGATTTATTGAAGAAAAGTGGCGATTTCCTTAATTATTAACTTTTATATTTTGAATGTTCGAGGTATTTTTTTATTTCATAAGATATAGATAAAAAATATCTGTTTAGATTACAAAGAAGAAAAAAAGTAAACATACTTCTAATCTTACTTTTGAAAGAGTTCTAAAAAATGATTTTATTTTAACTCAAACACTGTACTTTTTTTTATCCCATTTTAAATGTTCTGTTTAAATACTCGCCTTAATTCTTCTAGTTTCTAGTGATGATTCGCATCTTTGTTCTGTTTTATTCATGCATTTTTTCTCCATTGCAATTTGTTTAAAAAATTTGAGCGTTATTTATATAGATCTAGCATTTTACTAGGTAATGTATCGCAATTTGGAATGCAATGCAAGTAGAATTTGCTGTTCAACAAATATACTAGCGCACTCAAGCATTTGGGATTGTTATAATGTTTCTTTTCTCGAAACAAGCTTCAAATTGTCACAAAAAACTACATTCTTCTAAAACATAGTCATAGGAGTTTTAATAAAATTGATACTTAAAAAAACTGATATTGGCATAAATTCTTGGAACGTATTTTCATGACTTATTTCAAAATACGTATTTATATATCTATAATATAATATAAATACGTATTATATGACATTTAATATTCTATAACATACCATAATGTTCTAAAAATTTCACATACAGATATCTTTTTTCTTACTTTCCATGACCTAAATTTATTTAATTCCCCCCGCGCATAAAAATATATTTTACAGGATTTGACAGTAAGTATTCTGAAATGTTCAGGAATTTTTTCTTATCAGATTGCATGTATTTTAGTCCACCCTCACTAAAAACAGACACTTTATTGAAACACGGACATACAGATTGGCTCAAGAAAAAAGAAAACATAAAAAAGGCCAACCCTCAAGGCCGCCAAAAAAAGTTACAAGCATGACGTCATGCTTCGCTTGGCCCACTCTCACCTTCTTCATCCTCTAGTCTCTGCTGACAGGCAGATCTCCCCACACATACACTCACAATATAACATTAAAAAAAAAATTGAAGAAAATATAAAGAAAAGAACGAGCGAAATTGTTCTGTCAATTTCCTCTTTCTACTGTGCTGAAAAACATGTCTGTCTTAGACACCCATTTCTTTTCTTTCGAATGCTGTTGGTTGAAGAAGATGCCACTGACCCCCAGTACTCGTCTCCCCCATACGTAGTATTATATACAAAAAATCGAGGACATGATGACAAGAATATTAAAAGTTTTGCGCCAACATTTCGCAGCTTCTGTGTGTTCACACTTACCATACTCGGGAGAATGTGCTTTTTTTTCGCGATAGATTCTTATGTACAAGAAGTGGGATGGAGATTTGTGTACTTAATTTATCCTTGCTAGATACACAAAGACTTTTTTCTTTTTTTTCCATTCCTTTATTTCTCCGTTTTATAGACGTTCGTTTTTATAACTTGTTAAATAATATTGCCTTTTATTGCATCTTTTTTATTTCTTTTAGTGTATCCATGACCATTCTCAGAGAATGATCCCATACAGACGACGAGTCTTATGAAAGGGGAGATACAAATGCCTATAAAGAAATTACTGCCTATATATATTCTCTATATTACTTTTTTCACAGTTTGATTACAGAAATCCGAATACCTTTAACCCCTTAAGCACACTAACATACTTGCATACGTCATAAACTCTAAAGCAATTAAACGAAAAAACGTTTATTGCCTGAAATATATCAAATGTCCTATTCATCCCCCAGTTCCCCTATCTGGTATTCAGCATACTATTACTAAATTGAAAATGGTGTTTATGAATGCATGCTTAACTGAACACATGCTTTAAAACGGAGCTCGCTTGATCTGAAGAAATGCAAATATGCCCTCATATACACTACAGGGCCAAAGATGACCGTCCACTTGCGATTTTTGACATTTTGTTAAATATCTAGAAAAGTACATGAGAAATTATCCTGAAACTCTTAATGTGTAAACATAATACTACAAGTCATATATTTCCGTGAAGATTTTTTTCCCGAAACTCCATAGTTGACCTTCAAATAATTGAAAAATAACGAATATCTTTTGGATAACCCTGTCAAAACTAATGTAGCAAGAGTACCCAAACTGTAGATTAAGATTAATTGAATTATTGCAATAAACTGTTTTCATTTTTATACGGATAACGTGGATACTCGTAGAGATATTGAAGTTTTTATTAAAAAAAAAGCCCCAAATTTTTTCAAGTTTTTTGGTTTATAATTTGCAAAGTTCTTAATATAAAATAATGTTGTTTTCCGAAAATAAGAGAAACAACATTGTACACAATATCCTATAAACAAAATTAAAAAATAATAAAAATTGTGTGAAAAATGAGCAGTTTTACTAAATAATTTTTCATTGCGCATGCATGAAGGTTATCAAAATTTCACTTACATATTCTGTTAGCTAAATGTATAGAGCAACTTTTGTAAAAGTCTCAAAAACATAGCTTGAAAATTCTCAAAATAGTCGTCGAGAGAATACGCTAAAAATCCGTTATTCCCAAAATAAAGCAAAAAGATCAGGGGTTGTATCCATTTATCCATTGATTAGTGCCAATACAGCATACATAATACGACGCGAACTACTACATTTGAATACAACCTGTCATCTTTTTGCCTTATTTTAGGAATAACGTATTTTGATCTTATTCTCTCGACGACTATTTTGAGAATTTTCAATCTATGTTTTTGAGACTTTTTCAAAACTTGCTCTATACATTTAGCTAACATAATATGCAAATGAAATTTTGATAGCCTTCACGCATGCGAAATGAAAAATTATTTAGTAAACCTGCTCATTTCTCACGCAATTTTTAAAAATTTTTAATTTTGATTATAGGGTATTGTGTATAATGTTTGTTTTATTTTCGGAAAATAACATTATTTTATGTTAAGAATTTTGCAAATTATGAGCAAAAAACTTGGCAAAATTTGAGACTGTTTTTATAAAAGCTTTAATTTCTCTACAAATATGCATGCTATCGGTATAAAAATAAATACAGTTTATTGCAATAATTCACTTAATAATAATCTACAGTTTGGGTGCTTTTGCTACATTAGTTTTGACAGGGTTATCCAAAAGATATTCGTTCTTTTTCGATTTGTTGACGGTCCCTTATGGAGTTTGGGGAAAAAATCTGCACGGAAATATACGACTTTATAATATTATATTTACACATTAAGAGTTTTAGGATAATTCCTCATGTACTTTACTAGATATTCAACAATATGTCAAAAATTGCATGTGGACGGTCTTCTTTGGCCATGTAGTGTATATATGTCGTAAGCTAAGTGAGGAATCCAGTTCCATTCTGCTCCGGTTATGAATATTTGTAACAAAATACTACTGCGATCAACAATCTGATAAAAAAACAAAAAATTATTACCTATGTGCGTACATCTTCGCCTATTTCATCAATTTAAAATTGTTGTATGCTTATACGTTATGGCACTTAGATTTTCCACACCTGGCCTTGGTGAGCTTTGTTTTTGAAAGAATTAAAGAATACAGTTTAACCCTCGTGTTGCCCCATGGTACTTACTTAACACCAGCCATCTTTAAGAAATTGCAATTTTTAGATTATTATTAATCATCCTGTGTTCTTCCGTGAATTTTTTCCAAGACCTTTCTCACATTCGGAACCACAGTGGGCAATATTTTTTCGCGCCTATAAAAAAGATAGCTAGAAATTATTAACCAATTACTTTCCGAATTTCCATTCCATAGTTTTTTTTTTTTTTTTTTTTTTTGTCTTTTCACTCTTCTCTCTCTTTTTATGAAGCCTAACACTGTTACCAACATGCGCAATTTTTTTTCATAGTTTTTACTTCGATTCATGTTGATCCTTTGATGCCTTCTATGTAATAATAGAGTGCTGTTTGTTCTTAAAAAACAAAGAAAGGGAGAAAACTCTTGCAATACATAGTATGTACCATATAGTCAGTATTAAACACGAGAGTAATTGTATTGATTATTTTTGAAACGACGTTTATTTCCTCTAATTTCCGGTGGAATGTTATCTCTGTTACAAGGTTATCATTTGTCTTTGTTTTTCCAGATGGAAATAGTTTTATCAAAGTTTTGACTTTCCTTGTTGTATGTTTTTTTTTTTTTTTTTTTCAAAATTAATCCATTTCCTAACATCCAATATAACTTTTGTAATGCATCACTTACTCCTTGAAATTTTTTTGAATATCTGTTTTATACCTCGTGAACTTTCTTCGAGATGTTCTTTTGAACATTCTTCTGTATACTTCAGAAATTTCTAGAGAGAAATCTTTAAATCTATGAAACACAAATATTTGCCAATTTAAACATTTTCTGTTTTCTTTTTATGCACGTTTACTAATAGAATAAAATGTTTTCTTTAACATTTCAATTGCTCTTTTATAGTTTTTTTCCTCTGTACCATTTTTCCAGAAAAAAAGGAATTAAGATATTATTTACATAAAATTCTGAAACCACGATTTTCGTTTTCAAAAAGATTTATGTCTTTCAAAATATCAACTTTTATTTAAATAAATGTTTATATTTTTGAAAATATCTGCTCCAAATTTAGGCTACAATGAAAATAACCAATCTAATCTACATTAAAAGTTGTAAAATTTCATAATTTTTGATTTAGAAAATTTTAATAATATGAAAATATTTGCAACGATACTTGTTGAAATAATAAATCTTATTAAATAACTTTGAAAATGAAACAAAACTTTTGTTATATTTTATTTATTGAGTTAATACTACTAATTAGTATTACTATTCCACTAAAGTCCACCCTGGTGTCCATGTAATACCACTAATATTAATAGAATGTTTCAACTTATTTTAATCGCGGAATTCTGCAGTTAATGAAAGGGAAGATTGTTATTAAAAATAGTGGTATTATGCGTGTGCCAAATTGGACGGCCCTGCAATTTACAGGGTTCTCATCAAACTCTGTTGATTAGAAGAAATATTTTCTAAATTTAATTCTTTGTTAACAAAAATAGAAATAATATTTTATGATAATTAAATAACGTACCAACACTTAACAGTTTCAATTGTTCTGTTAAACATTGTAATTTCCTTTGCTCCTTCTGTGCTATAAACTATCATTAGCCATGCATTTTCAGGGTCGTACAGGTCCCACTATTATCCAGCAAGACACCAGTATATATATATATATTTTTATAGAAAAATAAATTTATTCCAAATGCGCAAAATATCGCCTTATTTAAGAGATAATTTTTTATAAGAAAGTACTAATACGAAAAAATTATTCGGTTTGGAAATTCTAAGACCCATACCAATCCTGGTTAATAGTGAACTTTAGAATTTGCCCATAAAACCACTTCTCACTGAGTACGTGTTCGACAATATTCTCTCCACTAGGATTTTTGTTCGACAGCTCTCCTAAATAATAAAAAAGAAACAAGTCGGAAACTGCATGTGAGACGTAGCAAATGAGGTGCATTCCTACTTTAAAAAAGTTTTTAAAATATACAATATTTCGGAAACAATACAGTGTCCGAAGTCTTTTGCGTGTCCCTGTAAATACTAAATGCTTTCTATTATGCAAGAATTAACTTGTAGTAAACCTCAGCAACGTATATAAATTTCATAAAATGTGAAACAATTTAATATAATTAAAACTCACTCCAAACAATGTTTCCCCCTATACCATTATGTAATAGAATACTTTTGTGGGGCCTTATATATTAATAAAAATATTCTTTGCACCACAGATTGAACAGAATGTAAATTTTAGTATATATTTCTTAAATGCAGATGAATTGTATTATGTTCGAAAGAGTGTAACATCATTAAAATGCACTTGATCGATTTCTTCCCATTGACCGTAATCTAGCGGAATACTTTTGATTGTCCCTGTAATATAACTTTCATCCGATTTTCATAAAATTTGAAATGACTCGACAAAATTGTATAATAATTATATATTTTGAATTTCAAACAATTCGGTTGTGTAATTTTTGCTTTGTTATGTGCATACAGACAGACGGACGGATTAAACGAATTATTCAGAATAATGAATAGCATATAGCATAAATAGCATGAATAGCATACTTAATAATGAATAGCATATAGTATACGCAAAATAAAAAGAAATAACTAAAACTTTAGAAGAAGGACATACTGATATGGTACTTATAGAATCAAAAATAGTCATTTCTGATAGTAAGAACCACTGCACCATTAAGAACATTATCATAGTAAACGCCATTTAATGGGAAGTGAATTTAATATTACTGTCTACTATCATAACGATAATTACAAGTTTCATAGCGTCAGAGGATGTTCCATCCTTTAATATCACTCTTGTTATATGCTATATTCAGCCTTATTTAATCTTATAACATTCAATGATTAAATAAGGCTAAATTTATTAACTAATAATACTGCTAGTAAAATAATGCAGCATCTTTTGAAGCTACGCTATTGGCCATTTTTCCGTGACAAACTTTAAACAATAATAATTAATAGCAATATTTTTTGTTTTGTCTAAAATTTTAGACATGCATTGTTGGTACCATCTCAAAATATCCAATATGAAAACAATGTTGCCAGTGGGTTACTTTTTTAAAATTCAGATTTCTTGATCGGCACCACTTTTCTGAGATGGTAAAGTTCCCCCTGTGTTCGGCTTAATTAATATGCCATTAAATAAGTTTAAATAATAAGATGAATTTTATTATTTCAAAAATGTGCTGCCAATCTTGAAATATACCCAGATAACAATTGTTTTTATTCTGAAGTTTTCCAGGTCTCAAAAATGAAACTTTCAATTAATAAATTTGTGACATGCAATGGTACTGACATTTATAATTTTTCATTCGGTTTTTTTTAATATTGAAATTTAACTTTTATCATATTTAAACCAGCGCACAATGTTGTTCTTGTAAAGAATGCATGATTGACTTGTTTAACTTATAGCTTTTAGTTATGGAGATAAAATAAAAACTTATCGGAGAATAATTTAAAAAAATTAGTAGTTTAAGGTCTGGGGTGAATTTCTTCAAATTACCCAAATGTTACATTGACACCAGTATTTTGTAATCCAATTTAATTATAGTATTTAAATAACGGGCTTAAAATAAAATTGGTGACAAAATGATACTAGTCCACTATAATAAAAGAACGTGTAATCTCAGCAATATTTTTTTTCTGGCGTTGAATAACATTTACACACTTTCAACAGCCTTTCATTCGTAAAATTCTGAAATAATTGAATAATACCAGAATTTACGAAAAAAAAAATTATTTTAAGATAAGTGAAATCTCCCCCCCCCCCCCCCCCGTAGCGTGTTTTAATAAAGTAAAACATTCCAAAAAATTCTGGTGCAAATTTGGCTTTAGGGATTAAAATTAATTGGTCTAAAAACAAATTACGGTGGGTTAGCAAGACATGAAGCAAATTATATGACTGAATAGATATGACTGAATAGACTGAATAGAACGGAATACACATTCCTCATACGCTTATTGATTCCTTTTGTTATTTATCGTCCTTTCTAACCTTCTCTAAGACAGAAAACCGCACGAAAGCGCTTACATTTAAAAGTCACAGAAAGGATTCGATAAAAGATATTGGTCTCCAACATGTATTGTAAGGTTTTTGAAACATATTTTTGTTTGAAAATAGATTTTTGCTTCGTTCATTTGCGAAAAAGGAACATTGACTTACATTGAACAGATTCTGATACAAAACATTGAAGGCAATCTTAACTTGGATGTAGGTCTGCTGCACATTACTACATCTGTAACATATTTCCAATTAAAAATGTCTGCAGTAACTATTCGTCAGAATTCCTATCTATGACAGCTAACTTCCGAGATAATTTATTGCTACCATATGCTCAAATTGAAGTTTGTTCTGATCAAGTTTTCGGCATTGCCCGAATCTTTTATTTTTTAGGTGAATTGTCAATGCGGATGTCGTAAAGCAATTTATCATTCCTTTGATGGAGAGATGTGACAGGTATAAACAAGGGATTTTCTGTAAGTAAATTTAGATTCCCACCCAGGAAGAAAGGAAAAGAAAGAAAAAAAAAAAAAAAAAAAAAAGAAAAAGAAAAGGATCGAAATACGAATGTTATATAGCTGTTAAGAAACACTGAGAATTCTCCTTTAATGGTGTCTTTTGAGGACGGAAAATAATAACCAATCCTATTGTCTCTGTTCTCAGTATTTTGTGAAAAACTGTTTAACCCTTAACTGAAGTCACCGAAATTGTCGCAAAGCAACTATGAGCGGTCTCTGAAACCGCTCAATTGAACGTAGAATAAAGGACCCATTTAACACATTATGGGTAGGAAATTTCCTACACTGTAAAAAAAAAAAAAAAAAAAAAAAAAATTCTGTACTTCTACAGATGTAAAGTTTCAGAAATCCGTATGGTTACTAAACTTTTACAGAAATCTACAGAAATTTGTAGCTTTACAAAATAATCTACTAAAATTACAATAATCTCACTAAAATTTCATCTGTAACCCGGAAAAGTATAAATTTCAAAATATTTTTAAGAAATAACTACATTTCAATTTTCAAGCATGTATACAATGAAAAAAAATGTAAATAAAAAAAGGGTTAAGTGTTTTTGTTTTAATAACTTTCTATAAGCTTGTACTTCTTTAAAAGCTAAAGAAAACAAATGACATAACGTGAAAATTAACATTTTACGCATTGTAAAAATAAAAAATGAGCATATTAGTGTTCTACGAAATCTTAAGAACCTATTCAATTCTTTTCTCGTTCTTTATTTCTCAGATGGAATGTTATTCATTCATTTATTTTTAATACAAAAAAATGGATTGCTTTAAGAATATAATTAACTAATATGTTTTAAAAATTATCAATTTTATCTGGAAAATTTTCAAGATTATATTTAAACTTAAATTCAGTTTTTTACAAAATATTCTAATATGTTTATAATCCTTCTTATAATACAAATAAATTAGAAGATTAATACAAGTATAAAAATGCTACGGAATATTTTTAATAAATCGATCTTATTTTCTTGTAGGATAATTGATAGATTTGAGTTCATGTGTTAATGCGAAATTGAATTTTTAATTGCTTTCTGAATTTTCTTTGCCAGCATGGAAGTAAAAAGAACCGGCGGAGGGAAAGGGTTGTAACGCTTACAAAACGTGAATTTTATTGATTTTTTACAAATGTAGCATTTGCAGCAAATGAAATAAGTTTAGAAAACTGATTTAGTTCTAAAAATGTTAGTGTCTAAAAAATTAAATATTGCTAAGAATTTATAGAAAATAATACTTAAAGGTATTTCATTAGAGCTAACATTAAAATACAAGAGCTTAACAAAGAAGACAACAGGAAAACTGTAAAAATAGCACATGGCTAGCTATCAATAGAACTAACAAATTTAAACAAGCGCTTTTTGGACCGCATTTTATGTCATAGTTAAGTAATAGCTTTTTACATTAATCACTTAACCATTTCAGGGGCGATGGCTAGAAGGTTCTAGCCACCTAATTTTAAATCAAAAACAGAGAATTGGCAATAATAAAATTTTAATAAAATTTTGCTTTTGTTATGAAAGTGCAAAATAGCGAGTTTTTATTTCCAAATAAATTCTTTTGAATATTCTGCTGTAAACGTAATTTTTTCCCCTAAAAGGCTTAACTGATCAATATTTTTGAAAAAACTTCCAAATAAAGTATTTTTTTTTTTTTTTTCACAGAACTTTTAATCTGTTATCACCGGTTTTTCAAAACAGAAATTTTTGCCAAATCGAATCAGGAAAAAAAAAAAAAAAATAAAATAAAATAAAATAAAAGATCAAATTAAATAATACCAAATTTACAATAAAATTTATCCGTGAGAATAATAAATCACGATTGAATATGGATCACCCTAAGTCGTACGGGCAAATCATAATTGGCATAAACACGTTTTGTATTTGATGTACGGGCAAATCAGCAAAGCGGTTACAACGAATTATTTGAATTTAATATTCAGAATGCAAATAAAAGTAGAATTCTTCGTAATTAACAAACATATACAATATCTTTTAATATACAAAAATAAAACACATTCTTCAATGTTTGTAAGATACACTAAGATTTTATTTATTGAAAAAAGGAAAAAAACAAATATATTTTTTATATTTTTTTTTTCATTTTTCAAATTGCACATAAAAAATATTCACGACTGATGAGTTTTAAAAATATTCTAACTAAATATTTTGAGTTGACTTTTTCAATAAAATATTACTGATTACGCTTTCGCAACTTCCATCCTTTTCCTTAAAAAGATATTTTTATTATTCTTTTACAGAAAGGAAAGCATAGAGTAAACCAACTAATAAATTCCCTCATCTCTCAAAGTCTTCTTCAAATTCATGAAAAGTAGCGCACTTCCTTTCCATGATTGGAATGTAAATATGAAGCATCAAGCCAAGCAAAACAACAAGTTTATATCCGCGAGCCGCTGTAAAAGACTTCAATAACGAAACAACGGAAACAGTAGATTTCAGTTTTGTGGCAAAGAAAACGTTGCATTTAAATCTTTGTCTGAATCTGTTGTCGTAAAACTAAGTGTCGTAAGTCACCTTCAGAAAAAAAAGGAGAGAATGTTGACTCCAGTATTTTATGGTCTCTTCATGAGGGAAACCCATTCTCAAGAGTAAATATAACCTTTAAAGTCTCAGTGACTCTGCATTTTGAGTGAGTGCGATGGCGTACGATATATTTACTTCCACTCGCAGTTTAAATTACTAGATATCTTTTACCTTTTCTGAAATAACTTAAAAGAAAAGCGGCCCTGATAAGGTCTTTTTTGGCGGATGTACTTTATTGATATTCACACGTTATAAGTAAAGGGAAATACATTTAACTGGGTGTTGTATGCATCGTTAATTTTTTATAGCAGGAAATTCATATGCTGTGAAACGATTTTGCTGTTCAAACGTGAAGAAAGACCGATAATTTTTATTAATATTATTCGTCTTCTCCGAATAATGTTCAACTATCGCACGTGAATTTTTAATAGTTTTAAGCGATGGTATTTTTATGGCATTATAAACCATTTATACTATATCCATTAACATTAAAAATTTATAGCGAACGTAATAGTATTGAAAAATAAAATGTCATATTTTAAATTATGTGATAACATAAAATATAAGCATAGATTCATATTAAAGACGTGATTTTAAATTTATTTCATTTTTCTGTTCGCATTTTGTTGTTTATTACCTTACAGATTTTATCTGGTGTATTGCGCATTATATGTACCTTGTTAAACTATTTTGTTTAAGGTAACTTTTAATGAAATCAATTAAACATAATTAAAATACTATTTACATGATGCTGGAATTTATTTTTATACTGTATTATCATTAGACTTCGGGTATTTTTGGGTTTTGCTTGTGATTCCTTTACTACCACAAATTCCGAAAGGTAATTTTTACCATATTTAAGGGGGAATTTTCTATCGCTAACTAAGGCAAATTTTTATATTCTAAAATATTGGTGACCTTTACTGCTTACGAGGCACAGATTGGCATAGACTGCGAATTTTAAAAAAATGATTTCAAAGTGTAATTTAAGTATTTCTGGTAACATTTCGAAATTTGATTCTTAATCAATTTATTATTCCTTATTTCTCAAATTAAGTAACACCAAAGGAATCCATATAAATGGAAAATAAATGTATGCTGTTTGTTTTTGTCATTTACTAGAAAAATAAATAAATATGAGGAAATTCCACGAAAATAATTAAGTGTATTTTGAGCTACAACATAGAAAACAAAAGTCATCTCTAATAATTTCTTTACTACACAGAGTTATAAATTAGTTTCAGGAACAAAATAACTTCGTTAAATGAATGAAAACAATTTTTTTAGAAGTATCTTTCTGTGACTATGTAAATGTGTTATCTAATATATTACTGTTCCTAGCACTTATCATTTTGTTCGTTTAATTTTCTTATTATGTCCCATTTCTATCATGTTCTATTCACCAATCTGGTATAACTAAATCGATGTCTTAAATCGCCATATAATAATGTGTAATTTCGGCTTTTAATATATATGCGAACTTTCAGATATAACAATGGATGTTTTTCATTCGGGATAGGTTAAGGAAAATTTTACCCTACGTTGGTCGTATAGAAATTTAGTCTGTTTATTTTCACAAATATACCTCCTAGAAATTTGCAACCTATTTCATAAAATTATGCATACCTTGTGTGAAATTTTGCAATCTGAAGCATGTGTCCAGGCTGAATATTTAAGGAAAAGATTTATTGACTGCTTGTTTCTAAATAACCCATCCCATTTTCTCATTAAAATGGCTGTATCCAAATATATAGTATTTATAATATTGTATATGTAATATTGACACTCACCAGTGGATGCATGGGTACAGCTCCTCATGTTTTTCCTTCATTTTGGGAATAACGAATTTTGAGCTTCTTCTATCGACGATAATTTTCAGAATTTTCAAGCTATTTTTTTAGACTTTCACAAAAGTTCTTCTATACATTTAGCTAACACAGTGTCTAACTAGCTAACACAGTATGCAAATTATATTTTGATTGCTTTCACACATGAGCAGTGAAGCATTATTTAGTAAACCTGATCATTTTTCATACAATTATTATTATTTTTTTTTATGGCTATAGGGTGTTATGTACAATGTTTGTTATAATTTCTGGAAAGAACATTTTTTTAAAATTAAGATCTCTGCAAATTATAAGTAAAAAATTTGGCAAAATTTGGAATTGTTTTTATAAAAACCTTCTACAAGTAAACATGTTATCCTCACCAAAAGGAACACACTGAATAACAATAAGTCCCTTAATCATAATCCAGTTTGAACGCTTTTGGTACATTAGTTTTGACAAGGTTATCCAAAAGATCTTCGTTCTTTCAATTTGTTGAAAGTACACTATGGGATTTCGGAAAAAAATCTTCCCGGAAATATATGACCTGTACAATTCTGATTACACAACTGGAGTTTCAGACTAATTCATTGTGTATTTTTTTAGATATTAAACAAAACGTCTAAAATCGTAAGTGGCCGGTCACTTTTGGCCACATAATGTATTAACTGAAAGGTCAAAATAATAAGTTATATAATGTACATTTATTTATTGTATTAAATTTTAAAATTGCTTCAAAATCTTGCTAGCCTTTTTTACGAAATCATGATCGCTAGAGCTACAAACAACGCTTTCCAATAAAATGACTTTGAAAATGAACATTTTATATGTTGTATATTGCGGTAAGTAGAATTTTTCTACAAATAATTTTATTCCAAAGCGAAATTTTTGGCGAGGTTTTGTTAAAAATTTTAATGCTCAAGAAAAGAAAAATAATATATTTAATCAGCTAAAAAGCACCAGACCCCATAAATCCTTAGCTGTTTTTGACCACGCTTATAAATGTTAAAAATAGGGATGTTAGAGAGATCATTTGAAAAAAAAACCTTGTACAAATTATATCAAGTTTTTTTAATAAAATATTTTTTTTCAAAAGTTAACATTTAATTATAATTATTTTTTAAATATATTGACAGACATAAATATGACACGGCGTATATCTTGAAAGTATATACTTAAAAAATAGAGGTGTCAAGTGAATCTCAAGAAAAGATCCATTGTATAATTCATTTCCGTTAATAATGAATAGTTGTTTTAAAAATTTAAATCTTCCTTTTAAACATTTTTAGCGTTTCACTTATCTGCTTACTGGTTGCAGCAATATTAGATTCTACCTAAAAGAAAGTGCTTCAATAAAGTATGTGTTGTAGAAATTCCTCTGAAGAAGTGATTTTTTTCCCACTTTTCGCGATGACCAACATATCTTGAAACATGAAACTGTCTCGAGCATTTCGTAAATTTCGTTTGTAATATGAGCTTCTTATCGAGGTTGATGAGGATGGCGGAAAAGCAGCGAGGAAAGAAAAATAAAACAGCAATTAATTTCAATAGACCATTCGTATAAGTGAATCTATGCAAATGCACGAGACCGGATACATAAATCGCGCAGTAGCGCCCTTGGCCCAATTGACACTGGGGGCCCTCCCACAGTGGCCTGTCCAAGGCCCCGGACGATGACGTCATAAATGTAGCCTTGTAACTCGTCTTTATACTATCATTTTGCCTTTGTATACATTGAATCACTTTACTATCTACGCAGTATCCCTACAAATAGCACTTATGTTCTCTCCGACGCTGGCATCTTTACGAATTTTAAGCGTATAACTTATTTAATTAATATTTAACTGTTTTCCTAGAAAATACTTTATAAGGATACATTGAAATTGTCAGTGTCATCGTTGTCTACAGGCTTTTATTTAATGTGGCAATTATTAGACATATTTAACGCGTCGCATTTCTGTGCCGTTTCTCAGGTGTGCTGTTCCATCTTCCAGTTCGCAATACTAATTTTTGAATGCACATGTTTCTTTTCTATTGTGTTGTATATTTTTCTGAATATCCTATGTCGATTTCTGAGGACACTATGTCATTTGTACAGTAAAAAGTGACGTGTTCCGAAAACACTACTAGTATAAATGATTTAAAAAGTTGTGGATTTTCATTGAGAGTGTTAAGTATTGACAAAATTTAATTAATTAGATACTCTATTTATCTCTTTTGAGGCTCAAATAAAGAAACGTAACTCTGTTGAAATTTAGCACAGTGTAGATTAGATGATAGAGATTGAACAAATCAAACATTTGATGCTGTTGTCTTACAGGTGGTGTTGTCTTTTTTATATATATTTGCAGTAAAATACTGTACACGTTTGGCAAAAAAAAAAAAAAAAAAAAAAAAAAAAATGTTACCAAGTGCTTAAAATTGCTATTACAAAAAAGTGAAAAACCCATTTATACAAATTAGGGGGAGGGACATTAGCTGCCATTCCCCCTCTTATACAATCGAATGAACTCCAAAAACTAAGCAGGGAAACGCCTCATCAGAATATACATATATCCAAAATTTCAAGTTAATCCGATATTTTTATCATGAGTTACGCATGTACATACATACAGAACAAACGGACACATAAACTCTGAGGCTTTGATAGCCTGTGAGCTAATAAAGGATATATACTCAATTTTCTTAAGGCCCCACACTAGTCATTGAAAAGACCGGGGTGATAATGTTAACTCTATGGGGGCGTTCTTTTCAAATATCTCACTCAAATTTTAATTTTTTTTTTCATAGGATAGCGGAGCATGATCTACAACCGGGCTAGTTTTTACTTTTTCAATTTTGGTTTCAGATTTTTTTTTAATTACTTTAACTTTCAAAACCAGTTAGAACAGGTTCTGAAATTGAAACTATCTTAACGTAAAAAATATATAACAACTTTAATATATATATATATATGAATTTAAAAACATGCTATTTTGCGAAGTTTTTCTCGTGTACATTCATGATGTTTTTTTTTTCTTTTGGCCTAATGGACTAATCAGAAATCCAATACTTAGATTTATAGAGAAAAGTAATCTGAATAACAGATTATTATTTACAAATTATTTCCAAATATGAGAAGTGAAGAAGAAGAAAGAATTATAAAATTGTTATTTAAAAAAAAAAAATTTAGTTTTAAATAAGTTAATTATAAGTAAGTTATTGCTTATATTAGGAATTTAATGCATCTTTAATGTATATTATGACTATATTTTATTCAAGCATGGTTCTAGAAATATAATATTGGTTATAGTTACATTTATTTATTTATTTATTTTTATTTTTATTATTTTTATTTTTTATTTATTTTTTTATTTTTTTAGGGGGGGGGGGGGTTACGAGTTTACTTAACTCAATATTTATACCCCTCCCAAAAAAAGAAGTTTAATAAATGTTTACAGATTACGTTTAAGATGTACAATATGATTCCAATTTGTATATAAAAAATAAAATAATCGACTTTAATCTTAATCCACTTTAAAAAATTATAACATTAAATAATATCTTAGTCGAATTTAAAAATGAAAGAGATTTTAAATCCCATTGAAAATGGTTCTTATATTTGTCAGTTATGCATACGTGTTTTTAACTCAAAAATTTGGAATTTGTGAACCGATATTTTTAAAGAGTACTTTTCCATATAGACGTGAAAAGGAGAGTACGCATTTCTTACTTTGATGTTTCATTAAAAAAATAAAGTGGAGTAAAATCGAATAAAAAGAATTTTTAATTTATCCTACAAGAATAAATTTACGAAAGAATAAATATTTTCTTGAAATTATTTTCAAGGCTGCTTAAAAACATCTACGTGGCTTTCCTTAGATCCGGAATTTACGTCTATTGAGGATAATAATAGCATAAAATTTATAAAAGATATTTTGAAATTATTTCAGTTTATTTTAGTATATCAAAATATTTTATAAACATCAAATAAAAATTGTTTTTTTTTTTTAAATGCTTTAGATTCTTTGTCATATTTTACATTGCCGTGAAACTATTTAGATTTAAAAAACCTTTTAAGTTATGTTTTCTAGAAATGTTTTTTTTTTAAATATATTAAATTACAAACAAATTTGAGTATTTAAAAAAAATCTATTCCGTCAGAAACAAATACTGCTTTCAAAAAGAACGTATCACCCAACGTCTTTCTTTTTCCAGAAATATAGTTTTTGTATCTCATTTTATCTGGCATGGGTTTATATTGAAGGCCAGACAGAAATCGAATATTTTTTTCTATTTCCGATTTTGCCCTCATGTGATTTATGTTTAGGTTAATAACCTTGTGAATCATCAATTCAACTATGTACAGGCATTCTGACTTTTTGCGAAGTAGAACTCAGCCAACTTGACATATGTATGAAAGTACTTATTTGAATAATGAATATAAAGAAAAAAGTTTTTTCATTGCATCGAAAAATAAGGTAAAACTAGAATTATCCTGTAGACAAGACTTTATTTCAGGTGAAACGGATTTCCTAGTGGAATGATATATTCATTTTTTTGTTGTTGTTGTTGTTGTTGTTGTTGATGTATCAGCGGGTATGATTGTAATATTCTATTTATATAGACATTTTTAATACATTCTGTGCTTATGTCCTTGTCTCGACGATATGACACTTCTTTGAGAGTTTTCAGGGTGCGTAGTCATCAAGAAACTCAGAGGATTTTAATTCTTTTAGTATCAGAAATTCTTTAAAGTACTGGTTGTTAGATCTGAAAAAGTATTTCTCTTTCGTTAAATAAAACAAATATTACATTATAAAAATTCTGGTAAAAGGTCCTTACAAGGTGCTTCCAGACTACGCACCCTGGTTTTACTCCGGTAGGAAAATTTTGTTCATTACTCTCTTTGGCCGTATATCAGTACTATCAATCTTATAATTAAAGCCAATTATCATCTATACTAATTAGTAACATAAACTCTGTTAGGATGAAGTAAAGCGATGTATTTATGAAAATGGTTACTAAAACTGACAAATTAAATAATTCAAAGGCCTTTTTTAGACTTATCTTTCTATTTAATGTAAATGTTTGTAATTAACAATTAGTGTATTTTTTTCGCAGAAATGTATACCGAAGACATTCTCAAATATATATATATACTCGTATATATATATTTATATATATATATATGGATTAGTTGTCATTATTTATCATTTTTTTATTAATTAAGTAGTTTCTATTCCTCCTTTTTTTCCTAAAAATAAATACTTGAATTGTAATTTGAAATGTATTCTTTAAATTATCAATTGTATTATTACTATTTATATTTTAATTCCTTATGGTATTCCTTCTTGCATAGGAGAATTTGTTTAAAATAATTTTATAATTCATCATACATAATTAATTTTTAATTTGCATAAATTCATTTATAATTTTCATAATGACATTTTTTGTGATAGTTTGTATTCGTTTATAATGGTTATATATATATATATATACTAAAACCTTTCAATAGTGGAGAGCTTGAAAATATAGTAGTTGTCTTCTATTCGCAGGTTTCTGCTTTTCTGAAGTAAAAATATAAATAACATATGTGTTGGGAATTGAAAAAGTGTTAGTTAAATAGTCCGTTATGAAGATCTTACTTTATGTACACATATAGAAAACATCATCTCATCTTTCTTGTATTATTAGACCTATTCTGGGTGATATTTAATTGCAGATTATCAAATTAAATGTAACAGTTCAGTTTACATTTGAAGTAAAAGTAATGTAATTTTTTCATCAAATATCATTGACCTTTAAAAATATCACTGATTGTAATTTGGACTATAAAAAGCTGTAACTATAGGAAAAATTGAAAGAAATTATCCCGATAAATTTAATGTACCCAGTAAAATGATAGATACATCTAAATTGTACTGCTCGTAAAAAATTATTGGTGTTCACGACTAACATGTATGTGTATATGTGTGTGTATGATGGCAGAACCATAAGTTTGTAATATTTCTTTTTAATTTTCCACACTGGATGGCAGTAGCACAATCATATTTATTAAATATTTGATTTTAAAATTCAATCAGATGGCTCATGCTCCAGCATTCAGGCAATCATTTTACATCATAGCACTCCATTAGTAATGTAAATTTCTTTATTTTTTTATTTTTATTTATCATTGAAGTTATTATCTTCTCTTGATTTATTTATCTTTTTATATATTTTAAGTAACATCTTGGTTTATTTTGTTTTGCTATTATATGTTTATTAGGAGCTAGATTTTGACATCTTAAGCCTAAAGCCTAGGATTTGGAAATAAACATATCTTCAGTATGAATTAACCTACTGGTTCCTCTGACGATTTTCAGGTTATTCATGATTTTTATCATAATTTTTTAGTTCCTACTGTTATATTAACATTAATTATTGGAACTGAAGTCGATAATTTTATCGAATTCGATTCGATTCGATAATTATATATTAACATTAATTATTGGAATTGAATTCGATAATGATGAAAGCATTCATTATTTTAACTTGAGTTTTTATAAATGTTGACGCTAAAATACTTATTTCTTCTAGAATTTAACAAGAATTACATTTAACCATTGAAAAAGATTTGAACTCCTTTAAAATATTAGAATTGTGATGTTAAATATATAATTGGAATATCTTTTAAAGCATTTCTTATTCCATTTTTGATATTTTTAAGTAGAAATATTGAAATTCTAAAATAAGTTGTTGATTTGTATTTTTAATAAGGTAATATAACTCTTCTTCGTTATAATCGACAGTTTGCATTAAATTTTAAATAATGTATTCGACAATCGAAAATTTCAAAATTCCTTTGTCATTTCAACTCTTTATTGGTTTTATTGCATTTTTTAAAAACCCACCACTAACTTAAAATCAACAAAATTCAAAAAAACTTCAAGCTTATTTTTAATCATTATTTTGCGCAGCGGAGCAGGAAATGATGTATGGGTAACAAAAAACTTCAAATTTTATACAAAACGTTAGTTGGAAAAACGGCATTCCTTTCCTACCATTGTAAGCTATAAAATGTAAATTCCAACCATTTTCGCCAAAGAACGAAAAAGATACTAAATTTATTCTTTGGATGCTCCAGCGGAATTTTAAATTTGTAGACCTTCAAGATATGCCATCTTGCAAATCCCAACTGTGATGTTAGGCATATTTGAGGAATAGTCTTGACTACTAAAAGCTGGTACAGAAAGATTATCGGGGCTATGTTACTATAAAATAAAGTAATGTCTATAAAGTGAAGCCTGCAGCAGGGATATTCTACTAATCTCTTCTATCACGCGGGTCATAAATATGTGGATCCACGTGATATTTTATGTATCGCCTTGCACATATGTCGTTTTCCTAAACAGCTCGTGACTCATTTAGCACAGGAGGACTTAGGCGAGAGAGCATGAAAAAAATGAAAGCAAAATAACGGTTATTTTCTTTCCTTAAGAAATGAATAAAAACGAGACTTCATGCAGAAGCAAAGAAAGACCAGACTACGTGATGAAACTGTCGTAACAGGTTTTTTTCTCACTTTTCTCGCATAATTAATTGAAAGAATGTTCTGGTGGAGAAAAAAAAATAAAAAGAGCATTAAAATGTCGAAAAAAAGTCCCTTTTCCCCCTTCGAAAATAGAAATATCTTACCCCATTATGGCTTCTGCCTACTCCCGTTTTTACTCATTTTCTAGGGCACTGAGTTGGCCCGCCATTTCATCTAATAATTCTTCAGCACCCTCCGAGAAATTTATGACGATGTGTGATCGGCCGAATATTAGTTCCATAAAAGAATAGAATGGAAGGTGGGAGAGGAATGGAGGAGTGAAAAAAGCGAGGACAGAAAATGGGACGGGATTCGTGAAAAGTCTTCAACGGTGATGAATTTGGTGACGAGAGAAAATAGCTGACGTTAAAAGACTTGGAAAAACCGCTTTACATCAATAGAGCGGTTCATATAGTTTTATACTTAAAAAAGGTGTAAATATTCTTTTGTATAAAATATAGAGTAATAATAATTAAAATATATATATATATATTAAACGGCTCTCAATTTACCATAGTTATTTTGCATTGTATGTAAAAAAGAATAGTCAACGGTTACTAATTTCAAAATGGGTTAAATGCAGAAAAATATACATAATTGCAGAGTTGCCAACCTCCGGCTTTTTTTAATTCATGAAAACGTACTTTAAACCAGAAAATTTATTTAAATAGAAGTGCCTAGTATTAACTCACAGGATCATTTGAAGTTTACTTAGTTTCTTTGACTCAATAAATTTCTGGTTAGAAGTATAATTGTTTGATTTTCAAAAAGCCGGAGGTTGGCATGTCTGTAATTGACAAAAATCTCACACACAAAATATAAATTTTGATAGCTGTACATTTGTTGATTAATCAGTTGATCAAAAGTTTCTAAAACAAACATGCTTCAAAAGCGCTGATGTGTCTCAAATACTGCTTCTTTCTTAGCATTTATTGATTTAAAAAACGTTGAATTTGTAATAATTACAATACATTAATATAAAGAATTACTAGCAATTAGTTGATATAAAGAATTATTAGCAATTCGTTAACAATCCATTAAAATTATGCAATAGTATGCAAGAGAGACTAATAATAACATTTTAGTGAGATTAACAGCATAACTGCTATCAAATGCCATTGTTAAAGTGCAACAACTTTAAGTACTTGGGAAAATTAACGTTGAAAGCTTAGTAATTCGTTCCCGAACAAGGTTGTCCAACCAATTCAAGCGGGAAAGTTTTCATAGATTATTTATTCATATTTGCTGTTAAACAACTTTTCTAGGATGTGACATTTTGGTCACTTTTATACTACAAGTAAATTTGCAAGATTAATATTATCGATAATGGAAAGTTTCTGAAACATCAGGAGATGTTTCCATTTATTGTTTGAAACTTTTAGACAGCAGGTCACTACGTTATATTCCCACGCGTATGATATTAATCATTTATAAGCGACAATTAACTAGAGAACATGTGTAAAAATTGCTGTTGAATATTACATTATTAGAATCCATTTAGGATAGAATGATCGAAATCATTATATAGTTTATTTGTACATATTTATGTTTATATTTACATTTTATTATATACCATGGATAATGTGCCATTATTCTTTGGTTGGAGCTCCAATAATATTAGAGCATGTCTAAGAATCTATATTTATAAATATATTAAGCGTTGATTTAGACAGTTGATGCACATTTTACCTTCAATCAAATATAGTACAAGATTATTCTTTATAAAATTATTCGTGTCTGAAAAACAATAGGCAGAATTTTTAAAGAAATTTTCCTTTTTCTGCAAAATAAATTCTTTTATAATGTTTATGTACAACATACATCTCTATGAATTTCAAGAATCAATCCCATATTTACGTCACGTGGGAGATATTCTGTAATCTGCAACAAGTTACGAACTAGAGAATTGTGGCATTCCAAAATATCGCCAAGACCATTCAGCTATTATTATCCAAACCACTTATTTAAATATTGTTACTTTTTTCAATCCTGGATGTTTGCCTGATGTTTTTTTTTTTAGTATAATTCTAAACGTTTTACATATTTTCCTTCCATAGTTTTAACTAGATGAAATTTTTATTCAATGTTTTGTAAAAGACAAATTTTAGACTTTCACGTGTTACAAAAATTTGTATTGACAGATGTAGTTGCATCTTTTTGCATATGTTTTGCATCAAGAGTGGCAATTGTTTTTTCTTCAAACATGTTCTTTTAAAAAAAATTTGCACAATATTTAAATATGTTAAAACTTTTTGCATGCGATACTCTTAAATTGAATAGATTAAAAAAACATATTGAGCAGAAAATGATTCTTCGAGATTTTTATAAAGATTGCTGGTGCTAGTAATAAAAAAGGACGAAAGACCATGGGCCAAGCATTCATGATTAAAAAACTTTCCAACACTCTAACAAAACATCAGAATTTAATAAATTGAAAGATAACGCTTAAGCAAACCATTTGGAAAACGTACAATACATGTGAAAAGCCATTTTCAAGAATTACTACCGCACTGTAGATGCTTGTAGTGATGGCTAACCTACACAACGCATTCCCGAGGTGGCATCTATCACTGTTTCTCTGGCATGTGATAATTATAAAGTTCAATAATCATTATCTAGATAAAATTCATTTTTCTGTATGCTATAAGAAATAAAATAAAATTTTGATCAACACCAATTTACTGTCATGAAAAAGGCATTTAATCCTATATGAATTAATATATTGGAATACTTTAATTTTATAAAACTTTCTCTTTTTCTTTTTTTGTAGCATTGGGTCTTGTAGGGACTATTATTCGTCCGTTTATAAGTAGATTTTTCAATAAGTATTATTCATTACACTCTTCCTTACGCTAGAAATTCTGACAACTTTTTGCCTAAAAGTTGGAAAACAAGTACTAAGAAGAATATATACTACATTTAAGATCGTGATACACAATGACGTAGAAAAAAAGATAAACAAAGTTATAAATCACTCTAGCTATTTTCATTTTGACAGACCGCATGCGTATAATGGAGATATGTTTGTGACAACATATACTTTACAAAATATATTTGTGAGAATGCATGCGTTTATTTTCATTTATACAATGTCTGCCAAACAATTTCTAGAACATGACTTCCACCTTAGTAAATTAGGCCTCTGGTCATTCATCAAGATGTGCTAGGTGTGATTCCCAATTTGGTGTTTGTAATTACTAGTATTTCACTTTAAATTAGCGACCCTATCTATTTAGCCCTCGTATGCAGAAAGTGACCGTAGCATATCTCAATCATACAATGAATTTAACGTTAAGAAAGCGCATATAGCAAAATCATGTACCTTATTTTACTACTTATTTTTTTACTGCATTTGTTATTCCAAAATAATAATAGAAAAAAAAAGTGTAGCATGAATTTCCATTAGCATGCTTTTCATTTAAATATGTTCGATTTCTTTCGAAGAAAGGAAAAAAAACATCCTACGCAACAAGCTCAATTGTCATCCTCTCCCACCATTTCCTGGAAATAATATCTCCAAAAAGTTATAATAGGGGAATATTTTTGAGAGAAATAAAAATCTGTAATTTTTTTTTCTTTCGTTTTAAAATCACAAGGGAGACTTATAATTGTGCTTATCCCCAAACATTTTAATTGCCGGAGAGAAAGAAGTGCTTGACATTTATCAAGTAAAAATCAGCTAGCACATTTTAACTCTATTTGCTGGAGCATAAACTTTCCAGAGAGTTCAAAAAAATATTCAATTTATAAATCAGATTTAATGCAGTCATACATTGTTATTTTTAATAAGCGATAAAAAACATTTTAAAAAGATCAATTTTAAGTGCTTTTGTTTCATAAAAACCTAGTTTTCATCGTAAGTGATATTTTTATGTTGTTGAATTAAATGCTTAGATAATCCACATTGGTAAAAAAGGATTTTCATTATTTTTTTATGATTTGGGCTTTTTTTTCGTCCAGCTGAATTACATCTTTAAAAAATGTGTTGGTTGGTAATTTATTTAAAAAATTTTATTACTGATGTGATGCAAAACCACCCGTTTATTTATTATTCCAGAAAAAAGCTTTTATTTAAAACATCACAATCAATATCGGAAATTTTTATATGTATTTTTAAAGACCTACTTAGTATTTATTAAAAAAGTATTTCCCATGTGATATGTCATAAAATAATCGTGGATTAATTTTTACACGTTTGAGAGTTGTTTCCGGAACGAAACCGTCTCTGAATTATGTAAAAAAAGGAGTAATTTTATGGCATTTTATGCGTCTTTTTGTGTTTTTATGAATTTTATCGTTTCAAAACTTTCAGATATGTTAAAGGAATCCCTTTTTGTTCTTTTTTTATACTTATTAATCGTAAATGTAATTCCTGGAACGCCTTTATTTGTATTCCATATATTAGACACTTTACGAAAAACAAAAACACATTAGTGACAATAAAATGTTGATATAACATAATATGACTTCAGGAGTCCTGTGTTGCGACCATCAAAATTAAATAACATGACCAGACTTGGAAAAAAATGTGTTAACTTTTTAGCTTTTAACACTTTAAAATGTAAAAATTTTTAAACTTTATATTTTTATTCAAAACTTTCGAAATTTGTTAAATTTTTCAGGCGACTCGATTCTAAAACTTTTGAAAAATGTAACAAATTAACAATTTTTAACATTTTATATCTTAAAAAATATCATGGCATGACAGAAAGACAATTTTCAAAGGCTGTAATAGATAGTGTCTCTTCTGTCATTTCATATTTTCTTAAAATCATAATAAATAGAAAAAAATGTTTTTTTACAGGTTTTCTTTTAACTAGTCGAGTATGAAATTGGAATAGAGTAAAGAATTCTCTACAAAAAATTTGCATGTAAAACAAATTCTTTTGTATCTAATTATTCTGTAAGATATTTTGCTTAGACTGAATCTAAAATCGACAGTCAAGTACGAGTATTACTCGCTCTCAGAGCGTCCAGTACAAAAATATGTGAAGTATTAATTGTATTAATTAAAGAATTCGTTTCAAAATAAATAATAAGAATTTTTAAAAATATATGCAACATAGGTTGGGTCTTGCTGTAGATACTAGAAAATATGAATTGGTACATCATAAATGTTCAAAGAGATACGAAGCTTAAATAATATAAAATTTTCCTAATCCATATAAGTCTTTCTTTAATATTAAACTAATTCGTTTACGATGAACTTAATTCAGTATTGACAATAAAAGTAGTGCATTTTTATCTTCATTTGGCATTTCATAAAACTAAATTCAACGTAGTAATTATCTTCCTTTTTACTGAGTAGCCTAAAAAAATCCCTTGTTCATAGTTTTAACTTGGCATTGTGCTCAGCACGCTTAGAAAGTAGGTGAAAATTTGCCACACCGCGTTTTTCAAGATAGGTTTTTAATTAACTTTTAAAGACACGGAAGGCATGTTCAGAGATCCCTCAATGCAAACTAGTCGCGAGTACCATAATAGTTATGTGATTAGTTCTAATTAAATTAGTCTTTTTCTAACAGTTCGACATTTATTAGGTAGATTTCGTAAAAAGTACTACAAATTACATTCTCTCCTATGTTGGAATTGCTGAAAAACTTTTGTAGATCTATGCCGATTATGATCCCAAGAACCAAAACCACCCCCCAGTCAAAAAACTTTATCTATTTATCTATTATCTCTATATATCACTTTTTTATGGACGTGATAATTTCCATAATTGTGCAAAAATATCTTTCAAACTGATACATAAAATCAAGGGCAGAAAAACTCGGTCAAGTTCGTTAATGGGCAACAAAGAGAGTGGCAAAAAAGAGCACTTGCCTACAAAATATGGGTTAGTATTTTTGGGATGTTTTTCAGCTTTTGATAATTGATTCTTGTCTATTCTATGCCACTGAATACAAAATTGACCTTCATTTTTTTACCATCACATAAATATTTTTTGCAAATCGTAAATTTTAAAGTTTAAAAAAATAGCGAGAAATTGATATTATAAAATAGATGTGATTTTTGTGTTTTTAACTTTTGATAACTGATTTTTATGCATTTTTTATCGCTGAATCTGAAAAAGATTTTCACTTTTAACCATCACGTCAAGATTTTTCGCAAATTATAAATTTCAAAATTAAAAAGGTAAAGGTTAAAATTGAACTTCTTCCCCAACTCATTGGACCCCTCAGCTGTTTATCTGTAAAAATTACAGTATAAACCCCGAAATTTTTATAAATTATTGAATAAAATAAAGTAAAATTAAATTAAAAAAGTTTTACATCTATTTCGTAGTATCAGAATTTTGCTACATTTTAACTGTGACATTTACATTTGCAAAAAAAAAAAAAAAAAAAAAAGAAAGAAAGAAAGAAAAGAAAAGGTTTAGCGCATGATTAAAAATGAAGGTCATTTTCAGATTTAATGCTAAAAAGCATATAAAAATCAATTATCAAATGTTGAAAAATGCAGCTACCTCCGACATTTTATAATATCCGATTTTTGTTATTTTTTAACTGACATGATGGTTTAAAAATTACGATAATTTTCGGATTCAGTAATTAAAAAACATAATAACAAAAAAATAAAAAACTCAAATTTCGCAATCATATGTAATTTAATCTAAAGTTTTTTCTTAACCTTCTCGTTGGTAATCTGTCCAAAATGTTCTGCGTTATCCTATAAATTAAGTATACATGCATTATAACCATCAAAAATAATAACAATATTAGATTGAAATTCGATTTACGTTAATATGTAAAATTTAATCTCGATCGGATATTTGAAAGTAAGTAAAACTTCGAGTGTAAAATTTGAATTGCAAAAACATTCATATGATCGTTGAAGTTACATAAATCTTATAAAAACAGCATAATTTTTGTAAAAATAAATCATGAAAAGAAACAGTTCCAAATCCTTACAAAATAATATATAAGTAATTATTGAAAGTAAGTAATATTTGAAAGTAAGTAAAACTTCGAGTGCAAATTTTGAATTACAAAAACATACATATGATCGTTGATTTTAAATAAATCTTATAAAAACAGCATAATTTTTGCTAAAATAAATCATGAAAAGAAACAGTCCCAAATCCTTACAAAATAATATCTTGAAATACAATTATTTTCGCCAATCCAAAACTTAATTGTTAACTCAATCGTAAAATTTTCGTACATCTCTTTTCACAGCGCAGATATACACATGAAATAAGTTCTTTGAATACTTTAACAATTTGGCATATGAGCCTTCAAAGCAGGTCAAGCTCATCTGTGTTCACAATCAGAAAAGCAGTATAAGTTGCGCATTTTTAAAGTTTATAACTCGGTCAATTTTAGTGTTATATGAACGAGACTTACTTTGTCATATTTGTCAGTACAATGGGAAAATGTTACTAAGTATAACTTATAGGGACAGGGGGACTGTATAAAAATTTAGTTTCATAACTTTTAAAGACATATTTTTACTGACAGATATTGCTTTTTAAATATCTCTTTACCTCAATTCAAACATTTTTGTTATTGGAACTAGATCTATATGACAAGCGGTTTAGTAAATAGCTATTGCTCATCGTTGAGAAAGGACCCTGTATATGTATTGGTCACATGATGTGTAATTTTACTAACGTAACCCGGTTTTATGAATTGAAAGAAGCCTACTTCAACCCAAAATTTTAAAGTGAACTGTACTGTACATTAAAGGTTTATGATCACCTAGCAGAACCTTATATTATGCCCAAGTTAGTCCAGGAAAATTTCACATTCTCCACCAATACGTATCACAGTATTGATCACATGCAGCGAAATATTTACTAACATGGCTCGGTTTTATGCATTGAGAGAAGTCTGTTTCAATCCTAAAATTTAAATTGACCGGCGTTGTACATTAATAGTTCATGATAAGTAGTTGTGGAGTAATAGTCAGTTGAAGCGGATATTGTATCTAGGTCAATTTCGGGAACTGTTCACATTCTCTAACTAATAGGTATTGAGTCAACTTGTCCTGCATTTCATCTCAAAAATTTTCATATTTATGCACTTACGACTTCACACTATTTGCTTTACAGTAGAGTTTTTTTTTCGATGGTTACATTTTTTCCCCAAATATATACAGTGTCCCATCAAATCCAAATTCTGCACAGCGAAATTTTTAATTTTGAGTACATAAAATATGGCTAAAGGACTATACTACTACGGCCCATAGTTTTCGCAAAAATGTGAAGAAAAAGAATGACGCAATATCCGGTAGAAGAAAAATAATGAATTCGATGCAAAATTATATTTTAAACATTGCAACACATTCTTGAAATCACAGGGTAAAAAAAATCAAAAACTTTTTATAATTTTTGAATTTGTAATGAAATGTTTCTTAATACGCTGATAATTTTATATTTCTTTCTTTTGGTTCACCGCACTTTTGTTTTCACTTTTCTTTAATCAATACATCTTTTCCTTCTTCCACATATCTTTTACTATTTTTATTACATAAGTAAACTAAATACATTTCGCAAATGTACTGTTTATTAAATAAAAGTCTTAAGCACACTTATTATAATATTTATCCACATTTTTTGTAATCCACATAATTGGCGTGACTAGACGTCTGGCGGTTAATGGATATTTTTTTTCTTTTCACTCAGTCTTCATTTTCTTCATTTTATTTTTATATCTGACAGACAACTTATTTCTTTATTATGTATGTCTTTTTAAATATAAAAAGTATTTTAAAGAAATGTTAGTGTTAAGAATTTATATTCCTATTAAATGTAAACATAAACAATATTCAATTTATAAATCCAGTTCATTTAATAATTTCATTTTATGTAATACTTTACTGATTATGACGGCAAATAGAGGACAAAGTAAGTGATTTTGGCGATATATACAGTAAAACTTTTTCCCAGAAACTGAAATTTTGAAATCAGTACTGAAGTATTTTAACCTCTAGTTCCTCTAGTCATCGATGCATTACTGTAAACCAGGCTACTTTGGGCCCCTTTTTCCTGGTTCCACTAACATTTGCATTATTAAAAATATTAAATATGATTTTTCAACGTTAAAATTGAATTGTACACAATTAATATGAAACAATAAAGCAAACAATATGGTTTTTAAAAGGAAAATTTTTATTTATTTTTATTTTTAAACTATTTTTAAATTTCTGGAACATTTCATACGTTGGACTACCGAAACTCCCTTGCAATAGTATATGTTAATGAATTAACTCTGTTAATTCGATAAACAATTTTTTAACATTTAAACACAATAAACCAGTTGTAAATATTAAAGACGCGAGAAACATTTTTCTTTATGTTATTCTCATAAACTTTGGATACTGAGAACAAAACAATTAATATAACATTTTGCTACAGTAACATTTGTAAAAAATGTCACCTAAAACATTTTTTAAGAGATTTGATTGTATAAAAGGCCAAATTTCCATGTTAGCTTTATGAAAACGTAAATATATCCTGTAAAAATAAAAAGTTAAAGGAAAAACTATAATTATACATGGGTGGTATAGAGTGGTGGTTACTAAAGATAATATCTTGACACAACTTATTTGTAGCTCTTACCCAGATTGTTTCAATATAAAAAGTTTGGAGAATTAAAATCTACCAAAGTAAACAGTTGTTTTGTAAACACATCTAATGTTGCCACTAAAAATTTACATTGATACAAACTATTCAAGTACCCTAAAGTAGGATATAAAATGTTTTTTAAGCGCAAAAACTCGGAATTATCTGGTATTGTTTGTTCAATGTAAAGAATAATTTTTTCATAGGATGGGGCAAAGTACGCAAGGAACAAAATAGTTGCGGTTGACGGTAATCTTTTGCTCCATAATTCTTGAAATAAATCGCAACTGGTACGATCAGTTCCATCTATTGCATAACCTTCCTGACTTTTGCGTGACACATAAACATATTTTGAACAAACAAACAAACAAGAAACAAATTAAAATGTATCTTGCTCTGTGTGGTACATTTTTAATACTTTTTATTAAGTGCAATTTTTAATTTAAAATATATTTGTATGACTTGAATAAAATGGAATGATCTGCAGTTATGTTATTGATTTTTCCACGAACTTTATTCTGTCGGTGTTGATTCATTTTAAAAGCACAAATACGAAAAAATTGTTCACTTAGTTTTTCAGAACTCCTGATTACGTTGTAACTTAATAAATAATGACACCACTATTCACGTATTATCGCGATTAGAAATATCCAATAAAAACACATATACTGTGTGGCGAAAAGTCACATGATTTCGACTTTTGATTTTTTGTTTAATATCTAGAGAAATATGTGGCTGATTCTTCTGAAACTTCAGGAATATAAACATCGTGTTTGACTTCGTATTTTTCAGCAAATATATGGTTACGAGGGCAATTACGATGTCAAGAAAAAAATCTAAGAACAAAAATAATAGTTGCGTTGAAAATATAAAATAAAATGTTTTTAGCTATTTCACATTACTGTGTGGAATTTGTACAACATTTGTGAACATTTGTGTAAGAATAGATTTATAGAGATATAAATATTTAAAAAAAGAAAAGAAAAAGAAATTAGCAAGTTTTTTTTACATCATACACTGTTTTCATCAAATTTAGCGCCACTATCAGAAAAAACTTAACAATCTACAGCAGAAACAACATACTAAAATTAGAAAATAAATTTTTATTTAATTTTACATTATTCTTTCTTATTTTATGTATTTTAATACATTGTGCTGTTAATTCAAATATAAATAATATTTTACTAGTAAGGCGTTTGGAGAATTGACCACTTTAAAATACCAAAAAATGCACTATTTTCCCCTTGCAATTCCACAACTGATCGACCACACCTAGCACTCAGATACTTGTGCAAAATGGAACAAATGGAGTTATGAATAAAAAAGGTGGAGAGTATAATCTACTGTCTATCAGTCGTGAGTGAAGTAACTGATCTGGTTGTCACAAGATGATAGCTGTTTCATTTAATCAGATTTAAAGTTTCTGAATACCGCCTGTGAAACCGTCCACCAGTAAACTTAACTAGAAAATTTCGTCTTATTTTAGAGCCTTATTGATTAAAAATTTCTCTGACAAATGTGGTAAAAAAATTCTATTTCTTTTAACTGGTGTTAGTTTGGTGAGGTGTCGTAATTTTTTTTACTGGTACAGTTTTGGTTGTCACAATGTGGCAGATCTATTTCCACCGAAATAAACTGTTACCACTAAAAGTGAATATTAGTTTCTGTCATTCTTTTTGATTGAAGATTTCTATTAATGAGCCGTTTAAATAAAGATAATTTTTCTGCATAATTTTATTGGTAAGAGTTCGACGCGTTAGTGATGAATCCTGCGAAAGCAGTTACAGTTGAAACTTCACTATTTTAAGGACTTGTCAGTTCCTTTTCCTTAGTAATTCCATGATGGAAACGAACGGAGGTGAAATTAAAGTATTCTAACTTCGTGCTGCTCAGCGGTGGTACCAGTAGACGTTTGTCCATATTTTCTTTTGAGGAAAAAAAACTCATTTTTTTCTTGTGGCCTTTCTGTCACTTATATTACTTCTGATCTCTTCCTTTTACTACTCGCATACAACACGTACAATGTTGAATGTGCAATCATTCGAATTATTTCAACGATTCTGAAATAGTACACTCACATTTCTTAGAAATATATTGTTTAAATAAAAATTGTAGATAATTAGAATTTACTCAAAAACGTTCCAGCAAATAGTCTCCAAGAGTTGTACGCGAAAGCTTATTGGTTGAGATAATATTGTTAAAAGTAGTTAATTTTAATAAATCTACCGATACAGATGTACATCCAATATTTTTTGTAAATGAGCATGTTTTAATGTTGTCAAATGGTGAGATTTTTTTTCAAAATTCTACTACGATCTTCGAATAATGACATTTGTTTTATTTAACTCGGCATTTAATAAAGCAATTATTATTATTCGAAAAACTGTTACCGTTCTGATTTTGTTTCCAAAAATACAACCTCAAACACTGATACTTTCACATGTGCATAATTTTTTAATATTCACAAAAAAACTATAACATGTTTTTAATTCAATTATGCCAGTATTTTGTTGAAATATGAAACATTCTAAAAAAAAAAAATAGCATGAAAATTGGGAACAAATTAGTGTTTAAAAACCATTTAATAGGAAGTCTGTGTTTGTTTACACATGCATGTTTACACTTATTAACTTTAAAGCAGATGAAAAGTTCATGAATTATGCAATATTATTATCTTTTCGGTCTACCATATTTAAAGCCATAGTAAAAAAAAAAAAAAAAAAAAAAAAAAAAAAAAATGTTTAGAGTATTTTATGTCAGAGTCCTCTTGATATGCAGAAGAGGAAATCTGTAGTTAAATGTTTGATGATCAAAATTTTGATGCCTGCTTTCTTTTTCATTCTACGTTAAATTGAATTCTCTGAAAAGCGCATTCTGCAAAAAAAGTTGCGTCGCAAATGCTTACAGCGTAGAAGCACAAATCGGGACTTAAAAAACACTGCAGGAAAAGATAGGAATAGAAAATTCACGAGTCGAAAACGTATAGTGGAATGGAATCAAATATTTGAATTTTGAATGTAGAATATCTTTGTGCATTGACTTTAAAAGAAACTTTTGTACTAGTGCCAAAAAATTGTTTAAATCAATGTTTTCTAAGAGTTTCTTTAAATCATTTACCTTGGGAAGTTAAGTATAACTTAAATATACAGGGTGTTCTAAGACTTTTTTTTTACATGAATTGTTTTGTCTTGAAAACAACATTTCATACTTATGTAAGTAAATAATGATTAAACGTTTATCGTTGTTTTTATTCATCCACATTTATTGTCCACCTTACCACGTTCGATACCTTTAAGGTAACATTATTATTTTTAATAGACAATTTTTGATGAATATCACAGAATTTTACTGTTTTATTTCAAAGACTATATTTAGCAATCTAAAATGTTTTTCTTTATTTTTCGAAATTATGTATTTACATAACCAAAATATATATTTAAATAACCTAAATAAAAAAACAGTCTTCTAGTATTGAGATAACTGAAGGTAAAGTACGTAATGAAATATCTGAGAATTCCTTAAACTTTTGTAGCTATTTTTTATAAATTACCATACTGAAAATATATTAAAAATCACCAAAACAACTCTTTAAATTGATATATCCCAGAAATTTTTTACTTTATGACTTAAATTGTAGTTTATTACATTCTTAGTTACTCAAATTATATATTTAAAGGGGAAAATACTAAATAATAATCATTTTTAGTAAATATCGAATATTATACTATTTTCCTTAAAAATGGAAAAGTAATTTAACAAGTAATTTAACAAATGGTACTGTCTTTTTAAATACTAATTTATTTGATAAAATTAGTATTATTTTCATTTTGCTTTACATTGAAAAAATAGATTTCAAACATGATAAAATACTTTACAGAACATATTTGAGTGACTGGTGTTCGGTTTGCTGTTATTTTGCGGGTCTTTCAATAATCGAATATTTTACATTTATAAAATATCATATGAAATATCATATTTATATTTTTTCTCCATGTAATTTTATATTTATAAACTATTTTCATATACAGTGGAATTGGTTATAAATAGATATTCCAGATTTTTAAGCAAAATAACAGTTTTATTTTTTTTTTTTCAAACTTTGGACAACTAATTAAAAAAATATTTTTTTAAATTCTAAATAATGGAGAATATTGAATGTAGACTCGTTGTTTAAAATATGCATATTTATACACTATTCAAACGTATGGCTAGATGGCATTTCTTTATTACATTTTATCACAATATGGAATGCCATTTTTAACCATTATATAAATAAAATGTATACTGTTTATTTTAAATGGGGTACAAAGGGATAAAAAATGCATCAATAAATAAATGCTTTGATTTTTTTTTTCATGTCATGATGGAAAAGGAAAATGTTTAGTAAAATTATTTTTATTTTCCATAAATCAATGTAATGCAAATAACTCAGTTTAAGAGTTTATTTTGAAGTTAAAGACAAAAATACACATTAAGAATATGGGTAAGTCATTTTTACAAGTTTTATTATGTCGAAACATTTTACATCTAACTTCGTAGAACTCTTAAATGACTCGCGAAACAAAAAGTGCATATCTTGAATCTTACTATTGCAGAAACGAAAGGCATCTTCAAGAAATCTTAGTATCGTTTGTAAACACTTCTTTTTTTTTCCCTTGAAGCAACCCGAATGATAAATACGAGTTTAAAGGTTCTCGCTTCTGAAATTTTGTTTCTTCTGGGAAAGCAGACGACGCAATCTCGGTAATGGGCCAAAAACGATCACGCTTACAGTCACGTATATCCAACCTCTCCCACCGTTGTAACCGTCAACCAACGACTAACAGCGTTAACGTTCTTTTTCCCATAGGTAGCCTTCATGGGGGTGTTTTTTAAACTTCGATTACTTATTTACGTGTTCCCCTGTTAAAGCATTTTGCACGTAGTCTTGCGCGCCACGTACGCTAATTTTATAAGACTTTTCTATTTTCAGAATTTTAGATCGACTTGTTTCCATTGCCACCCCAGAAGACTAAAGCTTAAATGACTCAAGACTGATAACTTTTTCCCCTTCAAGTTTCAAAATGCATTTCAACTTTTTTTTCAGAATTTGTTACAGTTTATCAGTTATTGATTGATGCAAAATTTAAAATTAGGGACAAAGTTTGAGGACGTAAATCTCAAAGTTTCTTCTACATTTTGTGCATTAATCAACTTATAACATGAAATAAGTGGATCACGAACAAAACCTTTTTTGACCTCTTCAAGACTTGACTTTTAGTGCTCTCAGGTTATCTTTAATGAAGTATTTATCTCCTAAATTTTTTTAGAACTAATAAGGTAGTAACTTTTTACATTTATGTAATTATCGGATGATGTGATTATTTAATTATCACGCTCATTTGACAAATTTTATTTCAGAACGAAATAAAAAAAATTCTTTAAAATTTACATTTTAAAACGTGCATAGTATTAAAGGAGAATATAAGTATACTTAGATTGAAGTATTCCCAGTGCAGTCATAAGGGACTATAAAATGTGCATTTTGTTTTATCAATTTAATGCTATAAAATTCTTGAATCATTTTCATGATACTATGAAAATCAAATTGCATGAAAATCGTACTTTTACTAAAAAGATCCTGTTTGTTTTAATGGCCTAATATACGATCAGTACCGGAATATATTGTTAACCATTCTATCCTAGTACCTAACCTCAGAAATCGTAGGGGCCGAGATTAAGCCGGATTTTTGAAAACTCCAAATTTCTGAAAAAGGAATATCAAAAGTACATCCTATATTCCTAATGGCGCCTTTATTCATAATTTATTTCATAACCAAGTGATAATTATAAGACAAAAAAAAGAGGAAAAAATATTTTAAAAAATCTTATTTTATTTGATGTTTTCTATGTCACAAATAATATATTTAAAAAAATCTAATAAACAATAAAGTCATTTCCTCCTCGTGTAATCATTAGTGTTATTTGCTTCAATATTTTTGACCGTTCTTTACAAGTTTTTTGTATTTTATACAAGTAGAGAATACCTATTTACGAAATAGTCTTGTTTCTCTAAAAGGGAATATTAATTCTCCTGTCAAACTTATGCCCAGCCAAAATTTTTCCCAGTGATACCTCTTTTTTTCTCACAGCTTTTCTATCTTGTCTTCTGTCTGCTATTAACATAGTTTGTGATTCCATTGCGACCATGTATTCCCATCTCCGAGTTCTCTTGGATTTTCTATTGTTCAAGTCCCTAATCGGGTCTGACATATGAAGAAAACACATATTCTTCTTAGTCACTTTTACTTTCGAACTCGAAGTTCTTAATTTGTAAATAATTGCTATTTTTCTTTCTCTAGTAAGTCTGCAGTGTAAAAAAACAGAGGAAAAAAAGATTTTGATGCTGGATTGTTGAAATTACCGAATTTCTGAATGCTAGGTTTTTGAAGTCATACTGTGTAGGTAGAAATGAGCTTTTTGTGTGCTCGTTTTAAATATTACATATGCGTGAAGAGAAACAAGAATATTTATACCTAAAATAAAATGGATTCTGTCATTTCAAAAACGACATATTTAAAAAATTTTCTAAATATAAGTTGGGAACAGTTTTTCTGTTATTTTTCTTTTTATTATTTATAAATTATTAATGATGTATGATAAGGTATACTAACTTTATAATCAGCCATAACAAATCCATAAAAATTCATTTACTTGAAAATAATATAGTTTTTTTTTCATTCAAAAAAAATTTTAATGAAAAAAACCACTCTAATTCTCATAAAGCTTATTTAGATAATCAGATTTTCAGAATAAATAAAAATACAAAGTAAGAATTTAAAAGGTCTTCAAAATATTTAATAAAATTTACAGTTTTAACATTCTTTATATCAATAACTCCTCTTTCGGTGCAAATACTTATAATTTTCTTCGACAGTAAATACTTCTTGATTATCACAAAAGAAATACACGAAACAAAATTTGTTTACCGTGGTAGTCTAATTTAATGCAATTTTTCAGTTTTAACATCTTTCGTACAAAATTGTTACGAGGACTATTAGTAGCTGCCCTTAAAAAATTGTATTTTAGCCAGCCAGATCTCCAGATAGAGCATCGCGTGCGAACGTGGTCTGCTTTCGTACAGATACCAACTCCCATTCGACATAGTGCGTGTTCATGAAGTACAATGAATAGACCTAATGGAGGCTGTATGTCACTCATTCTATTTAATTGCATTGACTGCCGGTGTCAACATCAGTGGAGTGATTAAGTATAATGACATTTACCAATGTCAAACAGATAAAGTAAGGGGATGGGAAACTCTTCCTGGAAGATTATGTATTGATGAAACACGAGTTGTCTAGCCCTACTGAGTCCCTTTGGGTTTGTAGGTAAGTTATATTTCTATGGCGAGAGGATCATGTTATATCCGTGACTATTTGCAGCTTGAGAAGTTATTTATGAGTGAAACAAAGAATTTAGCTTCTAGTATATTTGTTATCTTTAAAGATTTTATTATGTATCTCTTGCCTCTGTCATCAGGTTAAGAAAGAACACTACTTTATACAGAGAAATAGATGAAACTATAATAAAGACAATATAGAATTCCCCATACAGAAGTGGAGAAAAAGGAAAATTCATCCAATACATACATATATACAGGGTGGTCATAAAAAAAAACTTTGCTGATATATGGAGCTCTAGCGGCCAGTCCGTTCAACCGATAGAGGCGAAATTTCAGATATAGCTATTCAGACGTATGAGCTCGAGATTCTGTGAATGGCATCAAAATGGCGTTCACGGTTACGGTTATAGGTACAGAAACTCGAAATTTTCCAATGGCAACACCCATTTTTTTATCGCAAAATGCTCAGCGCATGCGAAAACCTTAAACAGCGTTGGAACGGTATGGTTATTGCAATAAACGGCCCCAAAAAACACGACCAAGGCGCGCGAAGAAAATTTGAATATGACAGAGACAAAATACCAATCACGGAGCGTCGTTTGCCAGATAGTCAGCGTAGAAAACGGATAAAAAGTAGGGTGGGAATGTTAGTTCTTCAGTCGGAGCTCGCAGATGCCAGCAAAATGACTTCGTTCGGGGTGAGTTGGTAAAACTATTATAAAAATGAGATGAATGCTGCGGGGCCCTGGCGGGTTTACCGTCGAAACCGTCGCCAAATACGTGGCCTATGCATTTCACAAGCTCTTCGTGGTTTACTGATCAAATTCGAAGAAACTGGCTGCACCTATGATCGTCCGCGATCCGGACGACCAACTGTTCCTGAGGATACTGTATGGAAGTGCATCACATAGTAACCAGAGAACGCATGCAAATTAGAAAAGGTGGATCTCGTGTTTTTGATATACCAAAATCAACGGTCATAAAGTTACTGCGCTCTGTAATCCGCAACTTTTCTTACCGGTACCAGCGCGCACAGATGTTGGAAGTGAGAGACCATCAACAACATATAGACTTTGTTAATGAATTTCTTATCCAATATGATGGCGATAACGATCGGCCTCTTTGCATATTATGAACGGACGAGGCACATTTCACCTTAACTGGTAACGCCAATGGTATCCGCGATCCGCTGTCCTCACTCCTATGGATTTCAGTTTCTGGGGATATCTAAAATTTAGAGTGTACATGTGCAATCCGCAAGCTTTGCCGGATTTGAAAGATTCTATCAAACGTGAAATTCCAAACATCCTTCATGCGATGTAACGTTCGGCTGTATTGTCCACAGTCGCCACCATGTATTGTGTAATTGTCTGTGATGACACTCATGTGGAAAATGTGTAATCAAAATAAATTAGTGGACTGATTAGTGTACTGACTCTGTGTCATATGCAAATTTATTAATTGCGCCCGAATGGTGTTTTTTTATTGGGGGGGGGTATTCGCCGAACAGTTTTTTGTGTGTGCATAACGTGTCCGTTTCTTCCTATACACGTAAGGTTCCAACGCTCTTTAGGGTTTTCGCATGCGCTGAGCATTTTGCGATAAAAAAATGGGTGTTGCCATTGGAAAATTTTGAGTTTCTGTAACTATAACCGTAACCGTGAACGCCATTTTGTTGCCGTTCACAGAATCTCGAGCTAATACCTCTGAATAGCTATAGCTGAAATTTCACCTCGATCGGTTGAACGGACTGGCTGCTACAGCTCCATATACCGGCAAAGTTTTTTTATGACCACCCTGTATAATACCTATGAATGAAAATTTATCTTACAAGTTCAAATAAAGATGTTAATTAAAATTCTTAATGAAGATGGCATGTAATAATAAAATACATTAATATATAATACAATAATAAAATAATATTATATATTTATGTACGTATATAGATATAAATATAGATTTTGAATTTGCTTATTTGCTTCTAAAAAGTTTTCCTTATGTTTCATGTCATACAAACACAATAAATTTTGATCACTTTTTTTCGTAGAAGTCAAGAATGACATTTAAAAAAAAAAATTCGACGTATTCCTCTCGAAGCTTTTATAAATCATCTTTATTGCTTTAAGAGGCGAGTTATGCTTCTATAATTTCTTAAATATTTTACTCGTTGTGTTGTACTGGCAACTGTTTTTTCTTTTTAATGGGTTCTTCAAACTAATTTTTATTTTATTTTCAAACATTGCTTCCAAGATTCTGTAAATTATACTATACAGATCGATCATTTCTTAAAAAATATTTTTAAATTTTCAGTTAAATGAGTTTAGAATACTTTTCCCAATATTATATTGACTTCATCGATATGTAAATAGTATTCTCCCGCGATTAGTTGGAATTAATGAGAGAAAAGAAAAGAAACAGAAGAAAAACCACAGAGAAAAGAAATCATTGATACCACAATTTTGAACTAACCAATCTCAGATTTCTGTGATGGAATCAGGTGAGAAGAATACAACAATTTTCGAAAGAAATTTTTACCTGATATAAAAAAAATCTGCCATTAAATAAAAAGAAAATTTCTCTTCAAAAATAGTAGTATTCATGAGTATCCCCAACTCTTGGGACGCAACACTAGTCACTGAAAAATACCTGGATGATAATGTTAAGTCTATGGAGGTGTTCTTTTTAAATATCCGCTCAAATTTTAAAGTTTTTACATCATTTGTTTGCATAGGATAGCTGAGGACCATCTTCGACCGGGATAGTTTTAACTTTTTCGATTTTGGTTATATATTTTTTATATTATGATAGTTTCAATTTCAGAACCAGTTCTATCCGGTTTCGAAAGTTAAAGTAATTATTTAAAAAAATCTGAAACCAAAATTGAAAAAGTAAAAACTAACCCGGTTGTAGATCGTGTCCTCAACTATCATATGCCAAAAAAAAAAAAAAAATGTGAGCGAGATATCTGAAAAGAACGCTCCAATAAACTTAACATTATCATCCGGGTCTTTTTCAGTGACTAGTGTGAGGCCTACACACGCCCACCACCTCCTCTAAGTCAGTCACACATTTGCTTGCAGGTCACGCAACTTTAGATGAAAATTTTCTTTGATTAAATTTACAAGAAAGCCAAAAAGTAGAAGAATTTTTTCATCAAATAATTGCTCCACCCTTTGTGATTCTTAGTTCCTTCCTTTCCTCGTACAGTTGAGATCTCTTCCACGATCACATGCCATCTTATCATAACTAATCATCTTATGCTTCAGTACTAAAATTAACTGCTGCATTAAATCTTAACCAACACAAAATATAGTGTATAATAATTCTTTATAAAGTTTTACTTGGTTTTAGTCATTTTGGATCAGTATGCGAGATCACATATGGTCAGATAAAATTCTGTGAAACAAAATTTCATAATAAGAGGCAATATGGTGCAATTTAAAAATGTTTTTAAAGTATTGTTTTGTTATTAACTGACATTCAACAAAGGAGGATGTACAATTCACAATATCACCATATCACCATATCACTTGTTTTATGCATGTTCACCACGCATAAAAGCCTAGAACGGATAATCAAATTTTACACATTTTTTGAAAAGTTCTCTAATTTCAGATGGTCCAATTTCATCATCGTTACAATCTAAAGATGAATTGTTTGTCTGTATGTCTATTCTCATGTGTCATTTTTACCCTGCGGGCTTAAAATTCTAAAAAATTGATTAATCATCATGAAACTTCAATATGGTGTTACGGTAAACAGCAATACTTTACATTTTTTAATGATCGTCGTGTCATATATAGTTTTTTGACAAGAGACTTCAAAGATGTTAATATAACATTTTAAACTACGCGTCAAAATGAGCGATTTCGATAACAATGAGAGTTAAAATGAATGTGAATTCCTGCATGAGATCAGATGATCTGATTTTACCCAAACCTTACTCGACCATCGATTTAGGACTGGTCATTTTCGCAGTAAAGTTTTCGATTGTGCATTGAGTTACTCCAATTGTTTCAGGTTTAGACTCGGTTTTGATTCTTGCGTGTCAAATTTAGTAACTTCATTTGTCAAAAGAATGCTCACAATATTGTTTATATTGAAAAAAATGTATAGTTTAAGAAATATAAATGTATATGCCTCTTTCCATACGAACTTGTTTGTCTGTTAACGCAATTGAGAATTGCTATGCTTGTTGGCCACCGTTATTTTCGAAAAATTTGCTTCGCCCTATTCAATTGATGAAATATCTTCGATAAAATAAGTCACATTTTTCCGCTCTAAAATACTGGTAGCCAAAAATCGTAGTGTGTAACAGACAAACCATTTCGCATGGAAATAGCCATATATATATATAGACAGATATATGCTAACTTTTCATCATAAAAGATAAAATTAGTATTTACTTGTAATAAAATCCTAATATAATTTCAGAGAATTGTTTCATAAAAGGATTCCATTCTACTTGTTGGTGGAGATGGATAAACGTAAATTTTCAACAGAGGTATTTATTTCAAATTGGACTAAATTTTTGCATGTATGTCGTTAATCGAGACAAATCTATATACCAAATACAGGACTCCCCAACGAATTAGTTTTTAGAATTTAGATCGGAACAGCAGAAAGTGGATCTTCATATACGCTTGCATTTCCCTATAGGTGAATTACACATAATATTTTAACTCATTAAACGGTGCCGTTTTGTTACATAATTCTGAATGTTTTTGAAAGTCTTACATAATCTATAATTGATGCATGATTTTTTTCTTTCTTATTTTATTATACAAACAACATATCAGTAACTTTGTTAAATTTTATAAACAATCTCATGTTTTACAATATTGTATTTCGAATAATTTTTCTTGGGTCAAATAAAATGTAAACTTTTTTCACCACAGACATAATTAATTCCAAGCTGAAAACCTTATATTCAAATTAAGCTGCAGTTTAGGCAGCGGGAATTTCAAATATATTTCGATGTGTTTCAAATACATTTCTAATGATTTTATGGGCGTGCTATCATTTCAACTTATATATAAATAATGGACAGATCATTTGAAAAAGAGAAGAAAGACAGACAAAGATATTTAAATAATCGTTTAATTTCTTTTAAATAACTCGATGATGTTCAAAATACTTCCCTCAACTATTACAAAAGCCGAAATTTTCTTTTTAAAAAATTGCCATATAATTTCCCTGTTCTTAGAAGCTACTATATTTCTCGGGAAAATTCTTCGCTTTTTGCTTGATAGCGAATAAAAAAGTTTTTCGTGACTAGGAAAAAAATTGCCGACTCCGCATATCAGAACATCTGAGTGAGCTTAAATTTTGAGTTTCATGTTTAAAGAAGTTTTTTTTTCTTTATTATAATCAAGAATATAATTCAAGTATTAAATATTCTAGTTCAAAAAATTTTTAGATATTTTTTCGATATATTTTAGACAATAGTAAATAGTGACTATCTCTGTTTTTAATCTGCATTGCAATCATTTTTACTAATATAAATAATAACTAATATAAAATGTAAACTATTACTTTTATTAATATAAAATATAAAGAACAAACCGAAAATTATTTTCGCGCATGCTTTCGTACAAGAATGCGTATAATGGTGCAGTTGAGTGTACTAAAATTAACTGTTGCATTAAATCTTAACCAACACAAAACACAGTACTAATAATTCTTTATAAAGTTTTACTTGGTTTTAGTCATTTTGCATGCTGTTTTGTCAGCGAGTATTTACCTACAATAGAGCTATCCTATATCCAATGCGGTACCCGCGGGACTCTTTGGAGATTTTCGTAGCGCTCTTACAAATAATACCTTGTTACCAGAGTTTTTAAAAACGCATAATAATCTTGAATAATTAGTGTTTCATCTGATTTTTTTTTCTTCCTTTTATTGTAGGAGACGTTAAGTTTTCGATTCTTTTCACTATAAAATATTTTGGAAAGCCTCTCTCTCAGGAAACTGTAATGATAAATTTGCTATGATTTATGTTTGTTTGTTTGTTTGTTTATTGAACAACATACATCTGACTTGTGTGCTCGACATGAAGCCTGCTTATAAGCCATCGTCGGTATACAGGGACGAGATAGCACACAAGGAAGTATTACAACACAAGAGAAGCACAACCAGGAGCTCCACACAAAGAGTGTGTGCAATGGAGCCAGTGGGATTCGAACCCACAACCTCACGATTAGCGGCGTGATGTCTTAACCACTCAGCCACGGAGGCCCCTATGATTTATGTAATTTTCTTCTATTATTTTTTGCCCTTTTTCATATTGTGGGGTCTTTTTATATCTTAAAAGACGCCTCGATAACATATTAAATCTACACAAGGAACCTTTCTTATTCAGAAGATTCGAATTCATACTAGAAATTCCGAACAGTACTTTTTACTTTATTTAATGACATTAAAAGTTTATTTAAAGAAAAATTTTTCCTTCAAAATTTACGGCATAAATTCTGAATTTCTGAAAGAAAAAAAAGAGCCAAAACTGACAACTTAACTCGTTACTTGACTAAGGTAATATTATGTTATTAGTAAATAAAGATTTGTGGGGAAACTAAATCTTTAATTTAATATTGTCTTATGTTTCTATACTTTTTAACACTTCACTTACCGTGTGCCACACATTGCACGTAAAAAAAACACGATAATTCGCATTATATGCCAGGATTTTAGTCAATATAATCGCTGTAACTGATCAAGAACAGTACAAAGAATGGAATAACAGTTATTTTGTTCATGTCAGATGGCTGTATTTCACAAAAAATTGAGTTTATTCTTCGAGAATAAAATCGACCAAGCTATTAAGGCAAAACTTACTTTTACTGATTTTTAATTTTTACTGATTACTTAAAAATATTAATATAAAGGTTGTATTTTCGGATGGTTTGATTCATTTTGAATTAAATATGCATAGTAGAAATGTTTTCTTCAGTTTCGTTATACTTTAGCCCTTTCCTTTTATTAATAATTGTAAATTTTCAGCACTTTTGTTTCGAAATGTACTCAAGACATTTTGTGTTTGTGAACATTTAATTGATAAAATGAAACATTTTGTTAAAGCTTTTGATTAAATAAGCTCTTATTGTGGGGGTATCTTATTTTGGTTGTATCTTATTTTGGTTGTATCTTATTTTTAGCTTCAAACACGATGATATAGGCAATTTTTTATCATCAGCGTCAATTAAAGCAGCTCTATCAAGGTAAAGTGTTTTCCTTATACGAAATGTGACATTTCGAATAACTTTATCTTCTTAAATCCTCAATTAAAATCAGTTGTATAATTTTGAACTCAAGCAGTACAGCCGAAAATGGATGCTGTCTTTTGTGACACTACTACATAAGCAGAGAAAGAACAAGCAGAAGCATGACCCAAGATCTAGTAATTTTTCTGAAACCATATAATGTCGTGACAAATTAAACATTAATAACGCATGAATGTGTAATACATATTTAGCTATATATATATATACATATATATATATCTTGCTTATATCCTTATTCTATTTTAAAATAACACAATATTAATTATAATCGAGTTAGAGGTGAAAATTGATTAAAATTTCATCTTAAGAGAATCTGCTTACGGAAATATTTGGGTTAAGAAAATCAGAGAGTCACGCGCTACAGCCTCGCTGTTGTACCTTTTATTCAGAACCTGAACATGGGTACTTGATGTTTGAAAAAGGAAAAAATGAATCTCTTTTCCTGCGAGAGAGATATTTTCAACATTTACGCTTCATATTATGAAAGTCCAGTAAGCCAATAATGTGTTATAATTTAAATGTACGTATTTAAAAAAATTCTGAAATTTGAAAATTTCCCAAGGGCTTTTGAGATCAATACCACTCAAATTTGCAATAAATCAGTAATACTGTTTAGCAAGCCAAATAAATGAAAGAATTTAGTTGAAATATTTACAAAAAGATTTCATTTGTTTTAAAACTAAATCAAGTAGTGATAATATATATCGTTTTGAGCTTTAAGTGTATATCTGTTAATATTCTATTACGGTATATAATATGTAAAATAAAGCCCGATTATCTTTTTGGTAGCACAGCGCTTGATGTAAACAATATCATATGATTAAAAAAATATCTTTAAAAAAATGAGATTTTCTGGTATCACAAAATTATGTTCGAAGGGGGGGGGGGGGGTAAACATTTTTTTTCATTTAAGATGAAACCGATTTTATTTGAAATTTTTTTTATGAATACGTGCGATTTGGACAAAGAAATGTGACAATATAAGCAAAAGTTTCCATATAGCGCACAGTATGCCGAAATGACGAACTTCCTTGACACGTGGGAAAATTATACTTATTTTCCCATAGCTTGTCGAATATGCAGAGTTGTACTATAAGTCTCGCAGAATGATAGATCATGTAAGTTTTTACCCTGAAACACACTTCTAGCTCTGTTTTTGAATGAAATATTTCGGGAAAGTAGAAAAAATAAGTGAAAAGCAAAAATGAGTAACTGATAAAAAAAATTATGTCAGTGTTTTTTTTTTTTTTTATTATCGTAAATTATGATGATTCACATTTTCAACAATATTCTGATACTAAATTCCTGTAATTATTTTTTATATGTACCCATGCATGGCTTTATCAATTTATTTTAATTTTCAACAGAGTTTGTGAGTTTGTAAGTTTGTAACTCTCCTTATTTTATGTATGTTCACCGATTACTCCGAAACCATGCAATCGATTAACTTGGTTTTGGTGTTAAATGAAAGACGATGCTCTCGAATTGGTACCACTTCAGTTTCATCGAAATTGGTTCAGTACTTTTTTAGTAATTAGGCAAAAACTAATAAAATTAGTGATTTTTCGCTAATTAAAAGTGTTGAATACGTTCACTGAATAAAGTGTAGAAACCACGCTTTTAAAGTAATCAAACTAAAAAGTGAAAAGTAAATATAATTTAAAAAACTAAAAAAAACGCTTTTTAAGTATATCAAACTAAAAAGTGAAAAATAATTCGTACTATAAGCTGAAAACGAAAATAGATGAAAAATAATATATTACTATAAAATCATTGTTATTATAGAAATCAATTAATAAGCAATAAATAAAATTATCGTGAAAAAAAAGCGTGGGGTGCTTCTTAAAAACTGATAGATGGAGCATGGTAGATGGAGTATTCCACGCTTTTTTTCCACGATAATTTTATTTATTGCTTATTAATTGATTTCTATAGTAACAATGATTTTATAGTAATATAGTATTTTTCATCTATTTTCGTTTTCAGCTTATAGTACGAATTATTTTTCACTTTTTAGTTTGATATACTTAAAAAGCGTGTTTTTTAGTCTTTTTAAACTATATTTATTTTTACAAATTTACTAAAAATTGCCGCGAACCGTTTCGATATCGCGAATTGACTCGATGAATACATCATATACTCGATCAAGTACATAAACCACCTTTTCAATGCAAGAAAGTACTGTGTGGAATTAGTTGCTTTTTAAAGTGACAATTTCTACGCCTAGCGATATCAGTTAGTTACATTTAATGATGCATTGAACTATGACTTGCATGACTGAATATGACTTGCACTATCCTTAAATTGCGTGCACAGTTATTCGATATAGTGAAGCTGGAGCTGTCTTCTTGTGAATCAAGTGCCAAGACACTCAAAATCGTAAAATGACTGCCCATAAGAGGCCCCAATAAATACATTTTTATACCATAACATTTATCAATAGCTTCGGCATATATAAGATTCAACTACTTTTTCAAATCCTTAGAGTTAGCTTTATGTCACGTAATCAAAATATTTATTAAGCTCTCTATATTGACATTATTTCATCTCTTATCTTTTCATGGTTTCCATGTCTTTTTCGCGCTTCTGAAAATTTTCGCACTTCTTACCCTCAGATAAGAAATTTTCCGTTGAAAACTGTTCAGTAAATTTTTCAGACACGTTAATTTTAAATTATGCACGTTATAACTTGAATATCAGTACTTTAATTACCTTTCTTTTGATGCGTGAAACTATTTATGAATTTATTGATATTGCTTCATCTCTTATGGTTACACAAATTACCATGTCTTTTCATTCTTAGGATTTTTTTTTTTTTTTTTTTTTTTTACGTCGTACCATTAAGATTTTTTCCGTTGAAAACTGTTCAGTAAATTCCTCAGACACATTACTTTTAAATTATGCACGTTACTACTTGACTATCAGTGCTTCTATTACCTTTCTTTTGATACGTTAGTTATTTATGAGGCTATTGACATTGCTTCATCTATTATCGTTTAATTAGTTTCCATGTCTTTTCTATTTTTCTAATTTTTTTTTTTTTTTTTTTTTTTTTTTTTTATCATCGAGAAATTTTCTTTTGAAAACTATTTAGTAATTCACTTGCACTCCTCACTTTAAAGTTATGCACGTTATAAATTTAATGTCAGTAATTTTATTACTTCTATTTTAATGTGTTAAGTATAATGAAGATATTATTTTTAAATTCTTTATAATATGGCATTAACGGCCAGATATCTTTCCTTTGTCAATATTCGTGAAGTTGAATCTACTACTCAATTTTTCTCTGGCAAAAGAGATGGAACTAACTAAGACCATTGGCTTGAATTCCGGATAAAATATTGCAGCAATTTTTCGCCTTGCCATGAGATATTTTCTTTCCTCCTTTACCGTTAGTGCCCACTATATCTGTGATGCATATCAGAGACAAATCCCAGAAGAGAAATTGATCGTCGCATTGAATTCCGAAAAATATTGTAAATTATCGTTCCAAAAATTTTCAGGGAAGGGAAAGGTTTTCTTTGTGCGAAGAATAACATTTCGAGTCAATATGTCTTTCCGCTTTAAAATTGGTTGCAAAACAGCCATTTTCATAAATATATCCATTTGTAACTCAATTGTTTTTATTATTTTTTTATTATTATTTAAGGTTTATCGCTGTATATAATGAATAATAGAATTAACAGGCATCCACACCATATTAAAAGTTAATATTTTAAACACATCTATTTCCATGTAGCAATCTTTGACTCATTCAATTGCAGAATTCTGAGATTAAAAATTTCAAAAATATTAAAATTTTTTAGAATCTTAACACGTTGACGGACACTTGCGTCTATAGCCGTCAAAGCGAAAATTTTAAGTGTTGAAATTAATGATTGACACCGGGATTTGAAAATAATTGTATTTATAAATAAGAAAAAAGCTAAATTTTACGAATTTAACAAATAGAAGTTTTTTTTACAAACATTCTGGTGCCACTGTGCTCTTTGGGAATTAAACTTTGGGAACTTGTTCTTATTGTCCGTCAATGTGTTAAAAATAACATAATAATATTTTTTTCAAAATAATCATTAAAATATCAAAAATTTTTAGATATTAAGTCTAATAATAATATTAAAAATATGAGACCAAAATCAGCCCCCCTCCCCCACACCGGGTTAGAAACATTGGTGGAAACTACTTTTTTATTGAAAGCTCTGAAATGGATTTTTTACATTTAGAATATTATACTTGTTCGTTCAGACACTAAAAAGCATTTTATATGAAAAATACCAACTATTTATTCAAATAAAGTTTTAAAATTTAATAACAGGGATGCTTTCGTATTAGTCACGTGTCAAATGTTAATAATAGAAGACATCTCCAAAGATTTCTTTATTCCAGCAGCCCTTTTAATTCTGAAAATTTCAATGGTTTAAGCAAGTAGTTCGATTACATGTCAAATTTCTTTTATTTATAGTATATTGTTGTTTTATATGCTTACAATTGAAATTTTAATTTCGTTAGGGAATAATAGTCCGAAACAAATTCTAAACTATTTTTTAAAGGGTAAATAGGTTAACTTTTGTAATAAGGATGGCTGCATACATTAAAAATACATTTAAAAAATTGTGCTTGAAATTGTTTTTAAAAATATTTAATTCAGTAAATTGCGATGCAATTTTCAAACAAATAACATTTAAAATTACATATTTTCCCTATTCGAAGGTATAAAATTTAAAAAAGGGCGATGTTAAGGGTTTTAAAAATTGCAGTAAAAGCTTAAATTAATTTTTAGGAGTTTATCAATTAGGTCCGTCAATTTCACTTCAGCATTACAGATGGGCAATTTATATTATTAAAAATGAATTATTCAATAGTAATAATTAATATCGCGGATCTTCCAGGCTAATTAGAATTTCAGTATTTCAGCTTTATCACATGATAAAATGCCTCATAAAACCTTCTTAGATAAATTAAAACAATTTTTTTTTTTTTTTTTTTTGAGAAAATGTAACATGATATTCTCCCCTACACTCTTCAATTATTTTTGATAAATTATGTATACCCAAAAAACTATGTTAAGTGGTTAAATAATAGTGTTTTAAATTTTATCTTATATCCACACAGATATTTGATCCTCATGGCCCCCTCCCCACACACATACACACTCTCCACTGCAGAATCTTTTTACCATTGTTTTTACCTCAGTTCCACTCGCACATTGAAAAAAGGTTTTAATTATTTTCAACAAAGAGTTTAACTTATTTTAAGATTCCATTGCCAAATTAAAAAAAATAATGATCGTATTTGTATTCGTTTTTCTAAACATAAAGATATTTTACACTTCCTTTTGTTTGATCTAGAAAAAGATTGAAACCGTGAACAGAGTGCCAAAACAATCAGACTAGACAAATTAAGTTACAAATATTCAAACAATAAGATTATCGTGGGTTTTAATTTTAAATTATAACTTACGAAAAAACATTCTCCAATCATTATGCCATCAAAAAATAATTAGAAAGCATAAGTATTCCAGGTATTGTATTTAAATATGTGTTTTGATTATTGAAACCATAATTAAGTTATTCATTTACCAAATGAAAACTCAGAGGGGTAATCTTACAGTTAGGAAAATCTCGCTCTCTTTAACGCAAAGCTTAAGAAAGCTGCTATTACGTATACTCAAATTTTGCATAATTTCCTCATTTTTGAATCCACCTATTGGTCCCTTGGTGAAACAGAATGAAGTATTTCTTAGTAGCAACCTTCTTCAAAAAAAAATGTTTGAATTATGCTTCTAGGAATTAAAGAAAGGAACTATTTCTCTTCGCTTTCATGACTTTTTCTTTGAAGTACTAATGTTTGCAAAGGAAAACTCTTACTTCTTAATTAAATTTCTCAACACTTGCGGGAATTGCTAAAGATTCGAAACCTACAGAATAATTTCATCGCATTAAATTTAATTATCATCATTATTAGTATTAGCATACTACCCATGTGTGGTGAGTGAAAAAAGCCCTATTAAAACTTATTGGATGAAAGTTGAATCAAGATTGACTTACTTTCTAAAAATGATAAAATATTTCCCCTCAGTTATTTTCATAGTTTTAAGATTTCAAGAGTTCCTTTTTTTCTTCTCTCTCTCTCTCAAATATAATAAATTCACCGATGATATTAAAAATATTTTCTGGAAAGGTGAAAATTCGTATGTAAATCTTTACGAAATGTATTTTTATAGAATAATTGATTTTTTAAAGGGCAGAATATTTAATCTTTATCATTAATAATTACTGTTGTGTTTTTACTGATGTTAGTGTACTTATGGTAAAGTTTACTTACGTTTTTCGCTCTTTCGGGTGATTTATTTTTTAAGTGTCTGTATAAGGGATGAAGGTTTTCATTTTGTTAATATAATAGAAATTCAATAAATTGAATTTTTTACTGAGATATAAGGAATTCATGGACGTTCCTTTTAGTTAGATTTTTTTTCTTAGAATGATAAAATTTTTGCATAAATTCTTTGTCAATTTCATTTTTATAGGATACTAGAACATTGTTTTATATAAATTATTGTACTTAAATTTCTATCACTGATAATTATTATTGAATTTCTGCAATCATTACTTTTTAAAATTCTATATTTCTTTTATCAAACATTTCTCGAATCTAATAATGATTTTATTGCAACTATATTAAATTTATATGTCATTTAATAACTGGTTTGATCTTAATTCATATGCGCGAGCAACAATAAATAGAATATAATTCTTCATAATATTTTAAGTTTTGTGGTGGTTTCAGTGAAAAATTTATTTGCTTGTGTTTCCTTGCAGGATTTTGGTCTCTCTTTGTAGGTTTGGTTTTTACATTTTTTTAAGCATATGAACAATTAAGCAGTAATATGTAACAAAATCGCATATGAATACATTATGGATAATTAGTTATTTATTGTGTGCTTTTGATGCTCGATAATATCAGTGTATCTCTGATTTAAAATCAGGGTTGTTATGATTTTGCCCAACCCAAAAAACCCGGGTGGGTTTTTTCTGAAAAAACCCACTTGAAAAAACCCAGGAAAAAACCCAAGTGGGTTTTTTCAAAATTTCAACTTTAAATTACATATATAATGTATTTATATTATATATATAATATATTGTAATATATTTCTTAATATCAGAACACCACTCATAAAGTTTACAACCATCACCCCCACCCCAAAGAAAAGAAATGTCCTAATTATACCATCACAATTTTTAAAAGAAATAATTGTTAGTTAATCTCTGTAGCATGTGTAAGTAACAAATTTTTTCCCATTAAAAAAATACTTTGATGTGTAATCTGTTCTATGTTATACAATAGAAACTCATAACAAAATACCATATATGCTTAGAATCCTAATTTAATTATGTAGACATGTAGAATTACTCGGCTTATTCTATTATTTAGTAATAATAAAAAATACTTTAAAAATTATTACTAATAATCAATTTATCTGTCATAATTTTGATTACTGTCATTGATTTATATATATTTGTAATAATCAATTAGCTACTTTAAATTTAGTAACAAGTGTACTTTTTTTTTTCAAGCATTCTGAACCACCTCCAATAACCCACAGAAACCTGAAAAAACCCAAAAAACCCTGAAAAAACCCGAAAAACCCTGATAAAACCCCAAAAACCCTGATAAAACCCCAAAAACCCTGAAAAAACCCAGTGGGTTGGGTTTTTTCTGAAAAAACCCGGGTATTTAACAACCCTGTTTAAAATATCCCTTTTAGAGGTGCATGTTATGTAAGTAATCAATATCCATAACTTGGGCCTAGTTAAAAACTAGGTTAACTAGTTAACCTAGTTAAAACTAAATAATGTTATGTATAGAAAGCTTATTTTTAAAAGTATGTATGAAACTAAGACACTTTTTTTTTCACTTTAAATCTGTATATAATTGCAGTATTCAATTATTATTGTTGCACGATAACTTCTTTAAGGTTCTGTCAACATTAAAATGGCCATTTTAATAAACATTTTCGAAAAATTTTTTAATGGTTTATTTGAAAGTGATTCCAAATCTGCATCATCTCTAAGATTATTAGAAGAGGACTTATGGCTAAATTAATAAACGTGAAATAATGAGTCAAATACCGGATGTGGGCACAAGAAAACAAAAAGAAATTTAGACAATGTTTCTCTGCATGATATCTTACTTTTTTACATAAAAGCGCTAATGAACTTAAATTGACACTTTTAGATGAATTATAAGAAATAATATAGATAAGAAATGTTTAAATGAGACTTCTGGAAAATCCATTTTTTCGTTACTTCCATGTTCGATAACGTTTATTACAGAAAATATTTTAAATATGTTTCAGTGAAATTTTGCCAGAATGCTTTCCATGTACTCATTATGTTCTGAACTAGAATCTAAGCTCTATCTACTAATATAATTATTTTTTATATGAACTGAAATACAAATTTATGGTAATTTTTAATTTAAAAAAATTGTATTTCTTGACATTATATTGAAATATTTCAGTGAATTTTTAAGATACTGTAAAACATATCGTTCAGTACACAGGTAATTTTAATAGGGAAATTACCTGTGTAATTTTATAACGGAAATTCAAATATATTTAGTTGAATTGAGTGTACACTGTATGGCGTAAGCACAAAATATAGCTAAAAAATGTCAAAAATCACATTATTTTCAATATATTATGAAATTGTTGCAAGGATTTTATGTTTTTTCAACATTCTGTACTTTAATTGAACTAAAAATATGCGTATGTATTCAATATTGGACATTTTAAAAATATGGCGCTCCGAACGTAGGCAGATACTTTAATTGTAGCAACGAAATTTGTATCTCACTGATGAATGAACTTAATGTAATAAAAATAATAACGTTTCTGATCCGGTTATTTTTTAATACTTTTTTTTTCTGTTTTAAATAATATCCCTTTCGGATCTAATTAGAAAATCTTTTTTCAAATGTAATTTGTTTGAAAATGTATCTCAATTTTAATTTCTTAATACTTAAAAATAATTTTCAGCAATGATTCTTTTTTCGAAATAAAATCTAATTGTATCATACGCAGTTCGATTGGAAAATTTATTCTATTTGCACCTAAAGTTATGCAAATAGTTCAGCATTTGGTGCAGGCTAATATTCCACAACGATATAAAAAAATTCATCAATAAATAAGTAAAAGAGTAAAATATATATAAACAACACATATTTAACTGGCATGTAATCAAACATGCGGATAATACGAAAGAATAACTCTTTATAAATTTAAAATTTTTATTTGAATACTTCAGCCCATAATAGGGTTCGTATGGGTCATGTCATTTTTCAGGCGGATTATCAGTTATTTTTATAGAAAAATAAATCTAGCTCAAACGAGCAACATTTCGTTTTATTTAAGGAGAGGGGTCCTATAAGAAAATATTACCCCTGCATTGTTTATATTTTTCATATAAAAGACTGTTTGATATTATTAGTGCAGGGTTCGTACGCTTAAAGGACTTTTAAACACAATATACCAGAAATTTTGTAAAGTAATACTTGCCTCATTTGATTAAATAATAATTAAAAAAATCTGTTTTTAGATATAGTAACTGGTTTTTACGGAAATTTCTAGTTCTAAAACATCAAAAATCCCTTAAATCCTTTGATGCGTACAAATATTCTAGTGATAAAACTAAAAATATACGTTAAGTGTAAATAATCTATTTGTTATTAATTAAAGAAATGGTTTTTAACTTTATAATCTAACTCAGGAAGCTCGGGTTGGATCTAGTACTATTTATTTTCAAACAAATATTTTCGTCATTTTTAAACTTTGATAATATTTCAGTATTTTTTTAAAATACTATTTTCCTTATAATATAAATAATATAATCGTCTTCAGTATTTGATTTTTTTTCAACTATCAGAAACTTTTTAAAAAAATAACTAAGTCTTTATCCCAGAACTCATTGCAGGCAGTTTTGCGAGAATGAAAACGCCTAACACCGGTTTAATAAAGCGCCAGACTGTTAAGTCCAAGTTTATAGTAAATACATATATCTTTTCTATTCGTGCTGAGAAAGATACGAAAATATTTATAGCCACCAGCAATTTCAATACGCGAGTGTGTCCATTTTAAACCCCCCTCTTCTCCACTCAGTAGGAGGTGGGGCTTTTCATATAAACGGGAATTCGATTTCTCCATACCCCCGATCGATATTACGATAGATTACTCAATCTATCAAACCAGTGAGCAGATTAAATGTGTTTTGATTAGTTAAAATTTGTTGCAATGCTGGCTGGTTCAGGCGTATATGCCAGCTTCTGAAAATTTATTTCAAGTGGGTTGTTTGATGAGCGCGAATAAATATTTACATAAACGTTTTATGCTAGAAGAAAATTAAAACCCTGTGTAACATATTTTTAAAAAGAAATTTTGAAAATATGCGAATTAAAAGCAAGGCATGGATTTCTTTTTTTTATGTGTATGTGTTTTGTGGTGATTTATCTGAATGAACGTATTTCTGTAAATGCGTTTTATATAGCAAATTCCCTGTGAGTAAAAACTATAACATATGAGGAGCCCAGAAGCCAAGGGATACAAGTGACAAAATGTCGATTTGGAGTAAATTGAGTTTAAAGATAATTGATGTTAAATTGGAACATCAATAACAATTGACTAAATTGAAATAGGAAACATCTGCTTGTTCCATTCTAATCTTTGAACTCTCATTTCAATAACTGTTAAAAAAATAGAGTACAATTTTCTTTAAATGTATAATTAATCAATACTGTTTGTTTTTCGAAAAAAGTGGTTAATCTCTATAACTCCCCAAATAATCAGAAAATGACCTATATTTCTTTACCTGAAATGAAAAAAGCATATTTCCAGATACCCTGTGCACTTAACTCAATTTTTTCAATTTTGTCACTTATACCCCTTGGCTTCTGGGGTCCTCATATGTATTCTTTAATAAAAATATTTTTATAACATTTATTTGACAATGAGAAAACTGAGCCATTTTAAGCAACTTCAAAGAAGGAGTTCTTATTTTCGGCCGTTATATTGTATGTATGTACATGTTTATGTCCGCAATTTTCTCAAAAACCACAGAACGGATAGGAATGCAATTTTATGTTTCACGATTCCAGTGCAACAGGAAATCTTTTAAGCTAAAAATTATCATAGTATAATTTTTTTTTTCAGGGGTACTCCGAAAAGTATATGATATGATTGTTTATTGCGTGTCAACGTGAGTGATGCCGGAGATTAGCATGAGACATAAGGGGCTGTGCAAATAAAACGTTATCAACTTTTTCGTAATTTTGGATCCCCCAACTTCGATATCATACGTTATCATTCCTTATACGTTACGTTATACGTCAGCCCCCTTATACGTCAGCTCCTTTATACGTCAGCCCCGCACCCGGTAATAATATTGTTATGAAAGGGAAAACATTTTGGATCTCTAGAGTTATTTTAGAGTTTCTTTTATTCGAAGTGATATAAAAAACTTACATTTATTTTTCGCATAATTTTATGATTCAAATGAAGAAAAGTTAATAAATTATCACCTTACATATGAAAAAACTTTAATAACTCTTTAAAGAAATATTTACTTTTATAAGTATTTTATAATACGTTTTTGTTAAATAATGTATTCAACTATAATGAAGTCCTGTTGCACTTACCCCGAGAGGAGTGGGGTAGGTGGGGGGGGGGGGGGGCAGATAGAGATTCTTATCAGCGAAACATGTGGAGAACATTCTTTCTCTTTCTCTTTTTTTATTAGTAAACACAAAAGATTCATTTCAAATATACTTCAAATATGGTTTCTCAAACCGTGATTATGTACGCATATACATATGAAAAAGAATAAGAATGTCAAACGTAAGGGTATTCCATATTTTACATTTAAATAATTTTATAATAATTTAATGATTTTAATAATGACTTTGTTTTCTCAGAAAAATAGATAACAGGCTAAAGAAAGTACGAAATGACATGTTACAAGCAAAAAGAGAATTTTTTGATCGGGTCAAAAATAATATCTACCGTAATTTCGGGTGTATAAGCCGCAGCTCAAACAATTCTTTTTCGACCCAGAATGTTTTAAGAAACAAATGTAACTAGTTAGATCGCCGTAAATATTTGTCTTCAATCACTAAATAAGATTTCTGGGTCCAAAAAGAATTGTTTGATCCGCGGCTTATACACCCGAAATTAAGGTATATCAAAATACAACACCCCTCCCTTTTCTTAGAGATATCTAACGATATCATATCTGACCCCCCCCCCCTCTCCCCTAAAATGATAACGTTATATTTGCACAACCCCTAATGTACCTAAACGTACGCAACTCTTACGGAAGAATAAACGCAAGATATTGGAAACATACGAAGAATAAAATTCGATACGCCAAGATAATTTTAGGAAATTTTGATGAGTCTACTTTTAGCAACAAGTTAAATTTGTTGTCATATCTCATCTGTTTAATCGAATTTGTCCTGGCAGCTATTGCCAATGTTAATTTTTGCTCAGATCTTGCGAATGTAAGTACCTTGCCTCTGAAAGGTTAAATTAAGCGTACGTCGGCTCCCCATTCTTTTTTACTATTATTAATCCACTTATCGTCGAAACTATAAGATATGGATTTTCAACTTTTTTGCTTAAAACCGTTCATAACCACAGATTTTGAAAGATAAACTTTGCTTTATTTATTGATCAGAATTACTGTGTAAACGAAGAAAACTATTTTAATTAAAATATAATCGTACGATATAAATTTATTTAGCCCCTTGAGGGGCAAAACACTTATGTTCCTAAAATGTTCAAATGATTGATTGACACCGGGATTCACAAACAGATTTATATGATAGAAAGTAAAAGCTGTTTTTTCGAGTACATTGTAAAAAGCAAATCTTAATACTAAAATTCCGGGGCCGATGTGGCATAAGGGAATTAAAATTAAGTGGTATATATAATATACCGGTGCCCTTCAAGGGGTTAAAAATGGACACGTATTTTTACCGTTGCGTCAACGCAACACTAGTGGGTGAGGGGTTCATATTTCGTCTAATTTGGTAATTTCCGACAACTACGATCTGGCTGATTTTTTAATTGGCCATTTCGAATTCTCACCAAAAAGTTTTAACTCTTATTTCTGCTTTACAAGATCATTGAATTTCCATAAATAAAGGTGCAAGCAAACTATCAATTAAATTTTCACCGTGAACGTCCAAATTTCTAAGGAAAAAAATCTGAAAATGCGACAACACTCGTGGATAGTGACATACCTACAATAACAGCTCTAGAACGTAGGGGTTAACTTCACAATACTTGTCTGTACAAATTCGATTTGAGCGAGACATGACGACAAATATTAGTTTGGTGATAAAGACATTCAAAAATTCACTCGACCTATCAAATTTTATTGTTTGTATGTTTCGAATCCCTTACGCATAAAGACACGCTAATATCCAACATTACTCATGTTTGTCACGAAGTAGAAAATCATATATTAAAATTTTTCGCATATCCCTGAAAAAGTAAAACAGCATTTGTATAAAACTCACATTTATTCTATAAAAATAGATAAAAATACATATTTACAATAACGTTGTTGTTATATTTTCAAAATCCCTTTAGTTAATGCATGGAACGACATTAGAAAAGCTTTTTAACTTTATGCTTAAAGAAATCAAGTTTAATAATAATAAAATAAAATAAAAACTTAGTCAAACATATATTTTATTTGCCGTCCGCCTCCTTTTGTGGAGCATCACCCATTTCTTCATGAAGCGAAGTGTGGAGTTGAATACTAAAAGAGTGGCCAGCCATCCTTTGTGGATTGGAGCGGGGTGCCAAATTCCGTAGACTAACAACAGCACGTTCACTCTAATGCAAGTCTAACTGGATAAGATTTCGATGTGCTGTTGTTTCCAGAAGCATCTTTAAAAGACACGCCTGCTGCATGTTTGAAGGAGGAAATTGTTTGATGCAGTTACTTTCGTATCAAGAACTCCTTATTCTTGTATATAGAATATTTTCAATAAAGATATAGATGTGTAATCTAATGCAGAAAATAAATTTTTAATCTATGCACTTCATTACATTTTGGGGGGGGGGGGTGATTAGATAAAATAAAAAAAAATCAGCAGTTTTTCCTAAAATATTTAAAACTTAAATATTTTAAGAAAATTATATTATCACATTTCACAAACCTATATTAATTCTAGAGAATCTAAGATGGTTTTCGCCGCCCCCTGAACACTATGCTTGAGCCCCCTAAGCACTGACAATTTTATGGCGGTTGCCGAAGAAGGATTTATTTAGCATGTGATATACATGCACATTGCCTTGAAGTTTTCCACTAATAAGTTTTAAAACATTTTTCTGCTTTATTTTTCGAGATTATAGAAGTCTAATAAATCTATCATAAAATACTGGTGTGTAAATTTAGAGGATTTAAAATACGTTTTACCTATTTTGTGCCACCGCAAGGCCTAGTATTCAGCGGAGAGTGAAGATTTTTACTACAATGTTAAAAATATTCAGCAGCTTGTCAATAAGTACAATCGTTTATGTGGTTAATGGTTTATTTGACTTTATTATGAATTTTTTTTAATTGGCCACAATAAAGCTGAATTACAGTTATGTATTTTTTATATAAAAACAGTTGAATTACAGGTCAATTTATTGCAAATTTTTAACAGTGTTTAATTACGTATCAATCATGTCATGTGACAAAAGATGATTTATTTTCAAATAGTTTATATATTTTTTCGTGTACTCTTCTTTTTTAAATTAATACTTTTTTTGAATGCATTTCTAAAATAATAGTATGTCCTTATACAATATGTTCTGCGTAAAAAACGTATTTATATATTATTCTATATTAAATATTTCTGTTTAGATAGAACTTAATAAGTACTTCTGCAAGTTTTGAGAAAGGGTAACCATATTAAACTTAAATTTTTTTACTTGATTTTCTTTTTTTTATATCTTGAAACTATGGAAAAAAGAAACTATATTCATTGAGCCCTACCTCATTTAATATATGAACATTTAAAAGGAAAGACTGGAAAAATATAAAAAAATTTCGAGGATTCTATTCATGCGTAAAAACAACTGTAAATCTTTTTTGCATAGTTAAGCAATTCAGATCGTTTGTGTTTCTTTAACCTCCAACACATTTTTTAAATTTAACGGTTTTTATTTCTTTTACATAGAAAACGCTCACTTTTCAAGTCCTGTAAAAATTTATTAGAAGCTGGTAACGATCTCATTATCTGGGTTGTTCTCCCTTTAGTGAAATTACTCTGATCACAATCATAACCGAATACAAAGTTGAGAGATAATTTTAAGAATCCTTCTTTTAAAAATAATTACAATAATAGGTCGTGTTGCAAACCAATACTAGATTAGTCTAATGTACTGCTGTGCGTCATTGCTGTTGTTATTCATTCAACAAATCATTCAATATATTTAAAGTCGGTTTTTTTTTAACTTATTAACCAACAAAACTGTAAGATAGAGATTTTCAACAATTTTTCTGAAAAACGTTTGCCAGCATAAATTTTGAAAGGTAATCTTTGCTGTATTTAATAATCGAAGTTTCTGTTATTAAATAAGATAAATGTTTTAATTTTAAAAAACAGTGGTGCCCTGATAGTTAATTTAAGTACGCTCATTTATTTTTATCGTTGCGCGAACATAACATCAGCGAGGAAGGGTTTAATGTTTTATTCCAAAAAAATTTTAACCCTTTGCGGCGCAGAGCACATTCATTGGTTAAGTGTTGAAATTAATGACTGATACCGGAATGTGAAAACAACTTTATTTGAAAATAAGAAAAAGCTATATATATATATATATATATATATATATATATCACGAATTCAATTAATCGGAATTATTTTTACCAAAATTCCGGAGCCAATCTGGCGTTTGGGGGTTAAACTTAAGTGGTTTCATAGATATACCACCATCTCTCAAGAGGTTAATAAGTTTAGTTACACCATTATGATAGGATTAGCATAAGAAACAGTTTTGCAATTACTTATTTAAAAAAAAATCTGTTCTTTTTTTTCTGTAATTTGAAAAATGTATTGATTACTTCCACGAACTTGGTTTTAAAAACTTGTGGGTTTTTTTTATTTAATCCCAGTAACCACACAATACCGAGCCAATACTGGCTTGGAAAAATGCTCTAATATTAAAATGTTTGAAAATTTCCAATATTAATACAATATTAGCATGAAATATTTTGTCCATTGCGAGTATACTGGGTAACCCGACCGATGCAGCTCTCTACTCCGTCTAAACAATGATTAAAATGATTTTTTAAAGCGATTTTCTCAAAAAATTGTTTTTGTACGAGAGATACCTACGCAGCAGATGAACCCATTTCCTTATTATCTTTTTTTTTTCTTTTTTTGTGGAAATTGTTACAGGTTCAGACTGACATGTTTAAAAATTTAATAACAAGTAAACTATTGAAATTATACTGCCAATCTGACCATCGAAAAAACACACTTTAAGAAATTTTGTGGATTTTAGCAACAATATATAATGTTGGAGAAATTTCCAATAAGTATATTTGGAAAATTTTAGAAGTTTTTTCTTTTAATATAAATTCATAATTCGCCCTTGATATAAGAAGAAACGAAGGTGTACATTGAAAATGCATTATCAACTAGCCTCTTGCATCGAAATTAAAAAAAAAAATCGTATTGCAAGAATATCGGCTATGCGTTAATATAACTGTTTCTTTAAATTTAAATATTTTTGAAAATCGTTGCATTGAAAATAATTCACTTTGGCGCCATAAAAAAGGCCTTATAATGCTTATAAAAAAATCGAAAAAAGAAAATATAAAAACATCCTGTGGGGTATATTACAAATCTCATTTCTATACGTTTTACTAAAATTTAAAATAAAACGACAGAGCTATTATCGAGCAATCCAGCAGTCCATAAACTAAAAACATAAATATTTGGCATCCTTTAAACATACTTAAGTTTCAAGTACAACAATAAAAATATGTAGGCACATTAATATTGAACTTAATATAAAAATAATGTATAATAATATAATAACATACAATAAACTATATATATTGTAATAAAAATGAAAAATAATAAATAATATATAAATTTATTACCTCTTTCAAACAAATAAAGTGCTAGATAAATATTCCATTGTGGAAGTTAAAACGAGAAGAAATAAATATAAAATTCGACCACTTAAATTTAAAATCACTGTCTCTTAATTTATTGAACGTTTTAGCTTAAAGAAAATGTGTTCACATTTCATCTTAAAAAATATACAAAAAGGATAACTAATTAGTCCCAAAAGAGCACTGTAATAAAAATGTTTCGGACGTTTATCTATATATCACGATAATCTCTAAAGTTTTATAGTTATCTGAGGTTTGCATTTAATTACAAAGTTTATTTGAACAGCGTATAGCAATTTTTTAATGCAATGTTTTATTTTTAATTTAACGTTTTTCTTTTCAGTATGTGTACATTTGTGAAACTTAACAAGCCACAAAATATTTAAATATTGTATACTGATTTACTGTAAAATCATTACCATATAGATTATAATTAATTTCTATTTTAATTAAAGGAACATTTTATTCCAATAGTTCATATACATATATATGCAACGAATGGGGAAAATATACTTATTTAGGAAATATATTGATAATATAAGAAAATCATGCTATGGCGTTATTCAAAATGATTAATTGTATTTTAGATAGAAGAAATATTAAAAAGAGTTACGGATTTAATACATCAAGGAAACTCGCAAACATTGCAAAGGTAAATGCCAAAATTATAATTTTCATATTGACATTTAGACAGTGCAATGTTTCAAGTGTGATTATTTATTTAGTTAGAAAGTTGCACATACAGGGGGAATGGAGAAGATGCCGCACGTACACCGTTTCAGCTTGTATACTCGATTGCAACTAAAATACTTATCAAACTCATTTCTCATGGCTGCATAAACACTTTTTTTCGCTCTTGCAACAGCTGTTTTATTTACTTTACTTTCAAAAACACTTTTTTCTTCTTATTTATGTACTTTTAGCTTCGTTAAGGCCTAAAATTTAGTTCAATTCTCGAAGCCTTACTTTTTTTCTTTCTCCTATAAAAATTATAAAAACAATAATTCCTCAATTCCGTCATGTGACTACCTAAAACTAGATGTTTAATTTTTCCACACAAAACTTTTTTTTTCTGAAGGCTGTTGGAACTTTGGAATTGTGTTTTCTCGGAATTCTGAAAATATTGAATTGAAGATGTTTTCCGGCGCATGTTTCTAGAAATCCCTTATTCTGTTACTTTTCCCAAAGGCGCCTTCCCTTGCAAAAATCATTTTTCAATGAAACGTTGTCATGAGCGACGTTTTAAAAACTACATGTAGATTTGAATAAGAGAAAACGTTTTAGCCTGAGAAAGCCTTTGTGTCCCATGTGAAACATCCCGCAATATCTGTCAGGTTTCAGTTTCGTGTAGTTTATTTTGAAATATGTATGATCTCGTGTACGTTTTTGCTTGTAAACTGATTTTTTATAGTCATATATATATATATATATATATATATTTGTGCTTTTAGTTTTTAGTGCACGTTTTCTTTTATCTAACATTTTTTCGGTTACTTTTTAGAGAAAAATTATGGAATTAGAGTTATATATTATTATTTTGAAACTAGCTAGAAATTAATTTTTCTCAGTGAAAATATGTCAATTCAATTTTTTTTACATTTATATTTATACTGATTGTATTAGTGCAAATAATTTTAAAATAATATAAACTTAAAATGTTCGTTCTACAAAGTTTTCTTCGTTTTCTTTTTCATTAAATATATACAATAAAATGCAATCATAAGATGATATAAAGTGAAGAATCTCATAATATTCTACAATAAAACATTAGTATGATATTTTATTACCATATTAAATTCAATACTCGAGTTATTATTATTATTGTTCTTAAATTTCGATAGTCGTTTTCAGATTATTTTAACTATGCAAATAAAATATTACTTTCTTTGAATCATGTGCAATAAAGTGCAAAAAATATTAAACAATTGTAATATCAGTTAAATTTTATTGTAATACAATATTCTCTAAGCATTTCTAAACACTCTTCCTTTGCCTAATGTCATATAAATATGAATTGAATAGTACAAAATAACACAAAATAATAATAATATAAAAAATATAATACAAAATGAATACAAAACAATATAAAATAATTCAAAACACCAATATTTGTTATGAGTCAAACAATGAAATATGCGTTAATCTCTACTATTTGGATAGCTAGTGTTAATGTTATTAAAGTAAAAGTAATTTTTTTATTGAAAAAAAAGTCGGACCCGAAAGGGATAATAAAGTAGATATGCATCAATGAGATTTTAGTCGCCGTTCAGTCCGTCCGTCCGTTTGTCCGTCTGTTCGCATATAAAAGAGAAAAAACTATCCAACCAAATCGTTTGAAATTTAATGCATCAAAATTATGTAGCAAAAATAGTATATCAGTGAAATATATAATTTTTGCATAATTTTATGGAGTCATTTCTATTTTTATGAAAATCGAATACAAAGATTAATTACAGGGACAATCAAAAGTATTAATCAATGGAAATAAATTACTTTAAATGTATTTTAATGATGTTACAGTCTTTCGAACATAATAAAGTTGATATGTATCTATGAAGTATATATTAATATATACATTCTGTACAATCTGTGTTGAAAAAAATATTTCTTATTAATTTACAGAGCCACACAAAATTATTCCATTACATAATGGTATAGGGGAACATTGTTTAGGGCGCGTATTAATTATATTAAACTATTTCACATTTTATGAAATTGATATACGTTGCTGTGGTTTACTGTAAGTTGCTTCATATAAAATAGAAAGCAGATATTACTTACTAGGACACGCAGAAGATTTCAGCTGCTATACTGTATGCAAATTACTGTATACTATTACACCAATATCTGAATATTTTTAAAGCTTCGTTAAAATACGAACGCACCTAATTTTCTATGCTTGAGTGCGATTTTCGACTTGTTATTTTATAAAAGTTAATTATTATAGGAAAGGCTGTATGGTTTTTGGTTGATTTTGAATACTAATTACTCTATATAATTGGGAAAAATTTTATCCGAAATAATTTAGTGTAATACTGGAATTTAGCACGTGAATCAATTTCATAAAAGTCATCTAAAATTTGAAAAGCTCTGATGATAAAAGTGATACGTGACAAAATGCTAAATAAAAAAAGAGTTAATCATTTGATTGTAGATAATGAATAGTCCTCTGCTATCTGCTAAATTACTATTCGTACAAAACTTATACTGACAGGGATTTTATTTGATAAAGGATGCATTTGACAATATATGCAAATAGCTATTTGGAAAGTTAGAATACATTTTCTCAAAATGATAATCGTGTCAGTTACCGCATTTATGATCTGCGCTCTTCATATTTTCATCTTATCTAACAACATTTAACCCTTTGATTACGGGGCTGGGACATATGTTATCCCAGCAACTATTCCTATATTCTATTCGTACCACTTTCTTAAGAAAATCTCTGTTATATTGTTTTACTAGGATACTTAGGTAAATTATATTAGGTGAAAATTTCTCTTTTAAATTTCTGGTGGGAATACGGAAAATGTAAATTAAAAAATCCAATTCGCCGGCAACACTGATGGTATCATGAATATCATTCATGATATCATTCATTTCATGGACATTTAAGGGTTAAGTAAAGTATCTAGTTCAAAATATGTTTACTTGATTTAGAACTTTGTGCATTTTGACATTAAATATCGAAATTGATTGGCTTATAAATGGTGTAGAGTGTGGCTGATATTTAAATTTACAAAATGGATTAAAAAAAAAGAGGGGAAAAATAATAGATCAATTCATTTTTATAATCTAAGATAACTACATGAAGAAAATGAATTCAATCGACATGTATTATAAATGTTCTGCAGATCATGAGTCACCGGAGCCAATGTTCGTTTAATCCTTCATAATCGTTTTTTGGGCGGTAACTAAAAATTCTGTCACGTAACCTTCTCTTCGATGAATATTTAAAATGCATTGACAAATTCTAATAACGCTGTATTCAAGGATCATTTCTTAAATTAACGTTAACTTACAGCAAATGTTAATTAAAGAAATCAAGGATCACTTACTTCGATAAGTATCCTCAAAAATTATTTCTTTGAATTAAAAGAGCAATTTCCAATGATAGCAGATAAATAACCTCTTTCAATACTTAAAAAAAACATATACGTTTTCCAAATGTCGAAATGTTTCAAAAGATATAAATTTATAAGATAATTTATAGTTGAATAGATGATCTTACTAAAACATTCTGTACTAAAAGAAGTATTAATTAAGCATCAATGCTGATTCTAAATGATCTTTTGAGCTCGGAAGTTCTTAAAGTGAATTAGCAAGATCTTGTTTTAGACTCTTAGGTATATTTTTCAAGATTTTATATAGAAACATAATTTTTTCATCACCAACCTCAATTCACTTTCTTATAATCGATTTAAATCACGATTAAAAAATTAATAAGGTAATGCTCGTAACTGATATTTAATTCTCATAATATTATTACTTGAAAGGCATTTTTATGTCAAAAGGCTGCGTTTCTTTTTTGCATAACATTACTTCCGAAAAGTATAAAATTTAAGAATTTATTTTGAAAAACGTTCACTGGAAGATAATATATTGTCCTTCTTTCCAATTTTATAATCATATTTAATAAGATACACCTTTTAAACATGTAATATAAATATTTAAGTTTAATTTTATAGAGTTACATGTTTCTTTTTCCATTTTTTTCTCACATTTTATTATAATTCTTAATATGCTTGCGAATCTTCTTCTATTTTTAGAAAGCAAGAATAAAATAAGTTATAAGCATTTCTCACGTGTTACTACATCTTTAAAATATACATTTTTATTGATAAAATAACTGGGGGAAAATTAATGAATTTTGTTGTTGTTGTTAAGCTTGGTGTAAGAATCTATCCAATAAAAGCTTTAAAAATCCTCTAAAAAGTTTAAGCTTTAAGTATTCTTGAATTTTACATGAGTACTTTTAGCCTCTGGCACTATATGTATATATATATAAAGCAAATTCGCGAGCGATAACACTTCTACAAAAAAGATGAGACTTTATCATTAAACTATAATTATAAATTGTCCTGCATATGCACATTTTAATCTTTCTTTCGTGAAATATATTAAACAAACTTTCAAAAAAATTGTTCTTTCTTTCAAACTTTTAATTGTAAAACTTTTACAACAGAGAACTTTTGTTAGAAGTTATCTAACTATTGTAATTCATAAAAAGTATAGAAATCAACTTTATTTTATTATGTTAGCATGTGGTATCGTGAATAATGGAAAACGACGAGAAGTGGTTCTTTTTTTCCCTCCAAATTTAAAAATTTTGTATACGATTAGATACCCGGTATGATTGCATTATTTCTCTTATTCTTTACTTTCTTTAGAATTGTCCAAAGAAATATTCTCAAAAAAAATCTTTTAGACGCAGCAAGATGACCTTAAATAGACCGAACATTTCAAAAAATTAATAACAAATACAGAGAATATGTACAGCTGAAATTATCATTCCAGGAGAATAATGAGTGCGATCAGGATTTTATTTGCTATCTTACCTTGTTTTAATTTCAAGTATAACCAATGGATACTGCAACTGATAGTTGTAGTATCATAGTATACTTTTATTTTTAATTGCGTTTCTACTGCTAAACGCAATGAAGAATAAAAGTGAGTGAACCTTAATCCATATTTATATATTAGTTGAAGATTAGTTGAACATCTTGATACAAGACCAAAACAAGACGGATACAGAGCCTACTGTGTCCTACCCTTAAAGAACATATTGAGTCCCCCTTAGACTTCATAATCTTTCATTATCTTCTCTATTTCATTTATAGTTTTCAAAATTTTGTAATCAAAAATTTTAGACGACCGTTTCAAAATTGGAACATTAACTCTTAAACATAAATGTTTTACTACAACGGTGCAATATTTGTGACTTACATTATGTCACATTTTATTGGTAATTTCTTCTACAGATTCGGCATTAGAATGGTGTAGAAATGGTTTTAAAGACCTAATCAGTTTACCGACTTGTGCGAAAATTATAAAGTGTTTGCAAAGCTGATCACTCACAAGTGGATGGTCAGTTGGAAGTACTGTTTATAGTTACCGTGTTCACTTATATGCACACACATACAATCACATCATGATTTCAGTACTTTACACTTATGCTTTTGGAAAGTAAAAAAAGGCAGGGGAAAAAATGTGCGTGCTGAACTAAGAGCAAACGAAAGATACTCGCCTAATGTTCTCTTGCAGCATTAATTCCCTGAATCATTTTCTCAGATCCTTTTGGAAACTATCACGACAATTTGTAATTTGCAAGATTTTGTAATTTTCCTTCTTATAACTTTTTCTTCTTATAACTTAATATAGCTATTCTTACTTCATTTTATGTAGAATAAAAAAATATACGCAAACAATTATACACACACACACATACAGTGTTCTCGCTGACATTTGACCAACGTTAGTAATTTGGCTAATTAAAAATAAAAAACATTCGCCAAATGAAAAAAGTATTAGCAAAATAGATTCGCCGTGTTGCACAAAATAAATTATCTTTAATCCTTCAATATATCCTCTTTTTTTCAATATGTTCTAAAATAACCAAAGTTTTTATAACTGCGACAACGATTGTTATTAATCTAATTTTAACTATCCGCTACAAATATATTAAAAATATGTATATATGTATATGTATGAAAAACGGATAGGAAAAGAAATTAAAAGCAAAAATTGAGCACTAGCAATTTGGCGAATCTAATCGCTTGTTTACTCGCCAAATGAAGAATTTAGTCGCAATTTGGCGCAATGGCGAGCGACAGCGAGAACCCTGCATATATACATATATATATATATATATATATATATCCATCATACATAAGGCCAGGTCGTCGCTTCACTCAGCACTGATCACCTGGCTTTCAATCGCCGTCAGCGCCACCTATTGTTTGAAATTCGAACTAAAATAAAAAATTACGGTAAAAAAACTCCTGACATTATACATAACGCTCCTGCAAAAATTTTTTAAATAGCTGTCACCGTTTGCAAGTTACTGAATTTTAAAATCCATCAGTCATTTTTGGGACACCCGGTATATACAGTTGATATAGTTAACGGAATGGTATATGGTGTATGGCACATTGCATATGGTACGTGTTAATCTGTAAATGGTACGTGAAAACAAATGCAGAGAAGACATTTTATATTTATAAATCTTTAACATGAAGTTTTTGCAAATAAATGCATTACGATATTTCTCTTCATGAAATTTATGCATGTGAAACAAATGCTGCAAATGAATTTTTTTATGTATACAGTCAACTCTGTGAAATCTGCAAATGTATAATCCGCAAACACATATTATCCGCATTATACTCTGATATGTAAATTATGAAAATCGAGGTTAACATTTAAGCCCATAAATGAAATTAAATGATTTTTTTTTTTTCATGAATTATCAATTTTCCAATGCAATAAATTAGGATAAAAAAATTTCATATATTTTGCACCCTGCATTTGAAAATAATATTTTGAGCTAAATAGAAGTGACAACCAAATCTACTTAGAAAGTTTTCTTTTAAATAGACATTGATATTTGTTGTTTGGTTACTTATAATCCAAATGCATAATGATTTATACTGTACGTTAACTGATTGTATAGTTAACGGACTTTATTGCAGCATCATTCTTATTTATTTTACATAACACATGAATATTTCTTATGTTTGACATAAAAACAAAATATCGCAGTATCATGCTGAAAGTGATGGAACAAACATTTAATTAGAAATGAGACCCAATTATTTTTTTTTTTTTAAGTAACAAAATTATATCTTAGAGCCAGAAGTAATGTGTATTCATTAGCTACAGATAAAATATTGACAACAAACTAAAATTTAAGCTACCAGTGAGTTGTGTCAATGTTTAAAAAATGAATATTCAGTGAAATTTATTTTGCATATAATTAATTTTTTCTTCAAACTAATTTACTTATTATATAAATTAAATTAATTTTGCATTATACTTTTCTTTGTTATTGTAATCTTCGTGCAATTGTTCCTAATTTATAGTCAGTTTAAAAAAAAAAAAATGTAAACAAATGGATAATTTATAATCTGCAAAAATCTATAACCCGCAAAGACCACGGTCCCTAAGATTTCATAAAATTGACTGTATATAGATTTTATTTATCGCTTTAAACATGCTTTTACTATTATTGATTAAATTTTTTCGAACAGTTGATTTCTTTTTCTATATACTATTTTTCTTTTTTCAATTCATAATATATTTATGGAACTCATGATAATTTTACTTTCCATGAATAACTACTAATATAAATTTGTGGATTTCGCCTTACGAATATATATGCTAATTTGAAAATACAAAAATTCTTATATCAGCTTTCATTGGGAAAGCTATAGATACACTCCGTATTCTTCTATGCGAATTCGAATAAATATTACCACTGCATATGAAAATGTGACCGAAAGTAGATATATAAAATATTTGTATCCTTAAAGAATCCTACCTCCCTGCTCCTCTTCCTGAGATTATGGAAACACGAGTTTTCAAATATTCCACGGATCAATGTTCTATTGATAGCAGCTTTCATATACTGGGCTATTGCCAGCAAAATTTGTCACGTAACTTAGGTCTCAGAGGTTTAAAACGCAGAAAACTATATATTGATATTATGGATGAAAATCACGAATTTTCACAGCTATCCGTGCTTTTCAAACTGTGACTTCAATATAAAAGATAAACAAATCTAGATTTTGAAGTACAACACTTATTCCGTTTAATCCTAAAAACTATGATCTATTGTTATAAGATGTAACCGCCACAGACATATTTAAAGTTTTAATGGTTTAATATAATTTGATGTTTCAGTTTAAATCAAAAGCCTTGAAATCACTGCATTCCATCAAAATTAATAAATTATTTAATACTTATCTTAAGTATTTTAACCCTTTAAAAGGCAATGGGAAATATAGTTCCCCTTTAATTTTGCTTCTCAACTGCCGAAATTATACTAAAACATGGAAAAAAGTTAATTTCTTGACGCTCGTAAAGGAAAGCGTTTATTTTCATATCAATTTGTTTGTAAATTTCGATGGCAATCAATCATTTAAAAAATCTAGAAATGAAATTATTTTACCAGCGAAATTAGGAACGAATAATCAAAGAATATATATACTCACATATATAGATAGATAGATAGATAGACAGATATAGATATACAGATATATGTGAAGATAATATGTTGCTTTCCTTTTACGAATTACTTCTTTGGCTTACAATGTCTGAAAGCAATTGTACTGGGAATGATCGCACAGGTTATAGCATATACTAGTTTCTTACAGTTTTATTTTTGTCAATACTGTATCAGAATATTAATCTAGTGCTTATTTAATGGTGGGCTTTTTAACAATTGTAAAGAAAGGTGACGATTATTAGATATAAATATTGGCGACCAAAAAAAAAACCTTACATATCATGTGTTTCGAGTGGTCCCGTATTAAACTTTTTATCACATCATCATTGATTTTTTAAATGTAAGGGTAGTTTCAGGTATAACGTCATTGATTTTGGACTGCCAAATTCAATAACAATTCAAACCACACCGTTATATTAGCTATTTTTATACAAATTATGCTCTTCGTTTCTTTAGACTTCTATTTCTTCGCGGAACACCCCTCGGCAAACACCCTGTCAGTAATGGCAAACCTATGCGGAGTTTCTTTTCTGATTCCTTGGAACCAGTTTCGAAAGTGAAAGTACCTTTATTTAAAAAATCTGCAAATTGAAAAAGTACAAAATGGCCCTATTAGAGATCGAGTTCAGCTGTCCTATGCAGAAAAATAATCCTTTAAAAACATTAACCCTTTCGGGTCCGTTTTTTTTCAATTATTAGAAAAAACTACTTTTAAGTTGATAATATTAACACTAGTTTTCCAAATAGATTAATTAGAGTTTAACGGATATTTCATTGTCTGAAACATAACGAATGTTGTAGTTTTGTGTACTTGTATATTCATATGACAATATTCTAAGGAAGAGTTTTTGGAAATATTTAGAAAATATTATATTACAACTTCCTAATACTTTTTTACACTTTATGACAAATGATTCTTTATTTTAAATTTCAATAGTGAAATTTTGTTTTAAAATGAAAGAATCGCAAACGGTGCAGAAAGAATTAAGCAAATATTCATTATTATTATCATTAGTAGTATATGCTTAAACATTAATGAAGTCATATAGTAAATGCATAAATACATACTAACATTACTACATTTAAACATTAACAAATGGTTGTTAAAATAAATTAATATTCAATTATAAGACATGTACTATTAATAGTACACCAGTTTAACCCAAAGGGATTAAACTTTAAACGAAAATTCGAAAACATTCTGCCCATAGGTTTGACATTAACAAGAAAGTGTTTTTAAGTGAGTGAAGAATCTCCTTAACGATACCTGTGAGGCACATATTTCTTATTATGTAATTTTTTTTTACATCATATTTTAATTATTGCAAAGTCTGAAACATACATATTTGTTGATGTTCATGATAACGCAAATGTTACAGGCTTAAATATTTCGAATACCTTTATTTGTTGTTGCTTTTGTTTTCTTGCTATAACACCCCTGGCTGACAGATTTTGCTTTGTGTGGGCAAAAAGGAGGGTTTCAAAGACATATGACTTAGACGAAATTGTTAATAAAAATTGGCCTATTTTGTGTATCAAAATATTTGCATTTTATTTATGCATTTTAATTTAACTATTCAGAAGTGGGTTCAACTCTTAAAGTGAACATTGCATTAGGTAGAAATTCACAATACATCATGCAGTGTTAGTGAGATCAATGGGGTTATTTCTCAATAATAAAAGAAGTATCAAAATGTTAAAATTCGCTGTTAATATATGTTCGAATCAACAAATTAAAATATCATAATTTTATTCGATACTTCTTGATGAAGTTAACCCAAACATAAAACCCTAATTGAAAGAAAATGAAATTTATATATCATTTTATTTAGCGGGGATGGCCTAAAAACGTATCTAAAACACACTAAAGTCAGTTTCTACTAGATCTTTTAACGCTTTAAATACCTTTAAAATTATGCCATATTAACAACTGCGAACGGAAATAAACGAAATTTTTTCCACCCATCAATTATCTAGCGAACGAAAATACACTAGCAATAACACATTCTCCCGATTTCACAACTGCATGACCTTCACAATAAAAGACAGTGTTTACTTCTTGATTACAACAAAAAAAAGTGACAGTCTATATTTCTTATGTGGTACATTATGAAGATAAAGTACGCATTCAGAATAGAGATGTGTCATTTGTTGAGGAACGATTCCAAAGGAACGGTTCCGGTGGTGGAACTGAACGAACGGTTCCTGTCTGTAAAAAGGATTCGTTCCTTTTCGGAACGATTCCAAAATGGAACGGTTCCTCGGACTAGTTCCGAAATGAAACCATTCCGAAAAGGAACGATTGATCGGACTCGTTCCGAAAAGGAACGATTCCTCGGACTAGTTCCGAAATGAAACCATTCCGAAAAGGAACGATTCCTCGCACTCGTTCCGAAAAGGAACGATTTTTCGGACTAGTTCTGAAATGAAACCCTTCCGAAAAGGAACGATTGATCGGACTCGTTCCGAAAAGGAATGATTCCTCGGACTAGTTCCGAAAAGGAATGATTCCTCGGACTAGTTCCGAAATGAAACCATTCCGAAAAGGAACGATTCCTCGGACTAGTTCCGAAATGAAATCATTCCAAAAAGGGACGATTCCTCGCACTCGTTCCGAAAAGGAACGATTCCTCGGGCTAGTTCCGAAATGAAACCATTCCGAAAAGGAACGATTGATCGGACTCGTTCCGAAAAGGAACGATTCCTCGGACTAGTTCCGGAATGAAACCATTCCGAAAAGGAACGATTCCTCGGACTAGTTCCGGAATGAAACCATTCCGAAAAGGAACGATTCCTCGGACTATTTCCGAAATGGAACCATTCCATAAAGGACCGATTTTATTTTAAAATAAGATATATTTTGATTTATTAAAGCAAAGTGTATTGCCCAAATATCCTTCAAATGTGCATGAAAAAAAAAATCGGGGGGGGGGGGAGGGAGACGAAGAAAAACGAAAGAAAGAGAAAAGAAATTAAAGTTGTAGGAGGGGATAAACGTTTAATAAACTACAACTGTGCATTATATCTAGAGGTCTGCATGGGCCGGAATTTTCAGGCCCGTAGGTAATTTATTTCGGCCCGGTCCGTTGTAAAGCTCAAAAGTTCGGCCTGGGCCCGGCCCGTTTAAAATTTTATATTTTAGGCCCGGCCCGTACAGAAATCAGTGAAAATAGGCCCGGCCCGTTTTGGCCCATTACAATTTCTAAAAAAAAAAAAAAAAAAAAGAAAAAAAAAAAAAATCAGATTTTTATCATATAATTAAGATTTTTTTAAAGAATACTGCATACATATCTATGGAATGATTTTACAATACATTTTACAGGAAATACACATTAACAACATTAATGATTACTACCAACATTCGAATAAAGATTCATTAAAAATTTAATATGGCTTAGAATAAAAGAAAAAAGAAAGAAAGCTAAAAACGTCGTTACTTTTGAAGATGTTTGATAAAAGAAAATTTATAAAAATACTTCTATATCATTTTATTAAAGGTTTTAAATCCCAATTCATTCTTAAATTCAAAGAAGCTTCTTTCTGATACATTTCTAAATTCACTTTTTTCTCAGAAATGCTTAAGATTAGCAGGTATCTTTATTCAAAAACTATATAATCGAGGGGCGTTATCTATTTTTTGATACAAGCAATTTAAGAATACTACAAGTAAATAAAATACTGTCATAATCATATGTCACTGCGATTTGAATAGAATTTCCGGAAGCGATAGCATGGGAAGGGAGAAAAACCTGCAATCATTTGAGAAACTATTACATCTCAAAAAGGTCATACAAGTCAGACTCAAAAGGTCATACAAAAAGGTCATACAAAGGTCATATTTACCAAAAATAAAAAACGCTATTCGATTCCAAATCCCTTCAATAATTAAGCTTATCACTTTTATACTTTTACAATTTAAAATTAATCAGAAATTAATTTAAAAACCATCAAGAAGTATATATCCGAAGATAAAGCTAACATAAGTTCTTTATCGCTGTTAATAATTTTACAAATCATGTTTTCTGCCCTACAGATCTTGAGAACAATTAAGTGTAATTCCGGTCCGGCCAGTCTATATGTAGAAAAATAATGCGAGCTTGATCTCGGACCGGCATGAGTCAGCTAAAAAAATATTAAAACGAGTTGCACACAATGTAATTCTCCGATGCTGATCTCTACATTGTACATTTTTATATTGATGCTGTCAAACTAGTATGGCTCGTGACGTACATTTATACTTATTCTCGTTAAAACCATATAAAATAGCTCATATTTTATCGTCCCAGCTCAAATCTTCAGAACGGGCCGATAGGCCCGAAAATTTTTTTAATCGGCCCGGCCCGTCTGGGCCGTTCAATTTTTTTGCCGGCCCGGCCCGTTTATGTTGTTTGTCGGCCCGGCCCGTTGAAAAAACTATTCTAAATCTGCCAGCCCGGTCCGTTAGAGAATTTAAAACGATTCCGCCGGCTCTTTATTCGGCGAAAAAAACGAAAATTTCGATTTTATAATTTCTTGTTTTAATTGTGCTTTATTATCGCTAGTGCATTCTGATTAAGTTTTTATAAAGATTCGAGTATTATAAATACAGTTTAAAGTGATTTTATTACACCACTCTCCATTTAAATGCCACAATCCACTTCAATTAAAAAATAACTTTCCTCAGTTTTTTTTTTCTTTACTATAAGCATGTTTAAAGTTATAAAACGCTTATGTATGTTTTTCAAGTGCATCCCAATTCCAAAATAAAATTTAAAGTATATTTAATTTTTCCAATGCTTCGTAATGCTCCATTACGGAATTACGGATACTATAATTGTTTATCTCGTCGACCCATTTCGACATATAATCGACAGGCTATTATTAAATTATGCAAATTAGCATAATTTTTACTTTAAATAACGAAATAACAAATAAATTAGTAAAAGATTAATAGTACCACACATAAAATATGAAATTAAAAATCACTTGATGGCGTAACAAACACATGTAACGTGTTTAATGTTAAGTGAATGTGACATTTATGAAGTCATTATTGGCATTTAATCTTACAGTTTGGAAATAGTTTTCTGATCGACGGGATAATACCGAATTGCGTAAAAGAAGCATCCTAATAACTCCAAAAATTATAGTTATGTTAACTAACAGTTTACTGCGTTGGTTTAAGTGTCTCATTTTCAATTAAAATATGCCTTTGAATTGAAATTTGAATGAAATGAATGATCATGAAAAATCGAAGAATGTGGAAAATATTAATACAATTATTCCGGCAAATAATTATCCAAGTGACTTTAATCTTTATACAAAATTTATGTTTTTCATTGTATTTTTCACCCACTCTTTAAGATAAAAAAAATTCGAAAATTTCTATAAATTTTCATCAGAACGAATATTTTAAGAGTCCTAAAAAATAGTTCCGGATAATGGAGTTTACTGATATTCCATAGGCTTCTTCTCATTACTACATATTAAATACACACAAAATTTTAAGTATCTATCTCAATTTGTTCGAGAGATAGAGTATTTACAGACAGACGGACAGACACGCGCACAGACAGACGGATTAAATAAACAATTATACTAACAATTTACTGCATTGGATTAAGTGCTTCATTTCCAATTAAAATAAATCTTTGAATTGAAATTTCAATGAAATACAGGGTCGTGAAAAGTCGTAGAATTTGGAAAATATGATTACGAATATCTCAATAATATCTGTCATCTGAACGAATATTTCGAGAGTCCGATAGAAACACTTCCGGATAATCGAGGTTACTTCATATTAAGTACATAGCAAATTTAAGTCTCTATCTCAATTTGTTCGGAAGATTTACAGACAGACGGCATGTTTTTTTTTCTAAAATTATGTTTTTCGTAATCTTCACTATCCGTCAATTTCTTTTTTCGATTTTCAAAACCATTGCAAGACTTACCATATACCACATATGATGAGAAAGTAAAAATTACCGGAATCCTAATAATCTGCAATACTAACAATTGTAGCGTTCCCCCCTCCCCATATTGACTCCAATCTGCATATTTAGATTTCATATATTATTTGCAAAAGCATTTTTTTTTTTTTAGCAAAATAAAAATTTTAAATATATTTATCAGCATATATTTATTTGTCAACTATTCCACTTTTTACTTATTACTTCTTCCGATAGAAGTATTTTCTAATTTTAATGTAATTAATCGCAGAATTCTGGTATTAAATATGGTAAGATTTATGATTCAGAAATAGCATTAACACACACACACACACACACACACACACACACACAAAAAAAAAAAAAAATAGTCACATAGCTATGCATTTTTATAAAAAATGCTTGAAATTCACTGAAATTAATATTTATATGCTGTAGAATGGAACAACATTTTTCAATTTTCTTTAAAAGGTGCATATCTTAAACTATAATCGATTCCTTCCGCTTATCAATCTTTTGTAACGAGTCCAAAAACTAAAAAACAAAATAAAAAAATTGACACCGCTATCGGAAAAATTCGATGCTTTTATTAAAAAAAAGAGGAAACACTGCTAGATTTCTTTCTATCAGAATAATAATACATGACAGTTAGATCCACTTGCAAATGAAAATGACAGAAAAGAAAGTAAAATGTGCAGAGTTAAAAAATGGGCAGTATCCATGATACAAAAAAAGCTCTATTGAACTGGGCTCCGGAACCCTACATTTATGAGATCTGGTGAATTCCAACCAATACTTAAATATTTTTTAAAAACAGAGACGTACCTGAGCTCCGGCGCAAATTAAGCCCTGGCATATTCTAAAACATTTCGGGAAAAAATTATTGTAGTTGCATTTTGTATTATTTTTGTGTTTTAAACTACTTTAATTTAGGTTTTTTTTTTTCCACTATTGCATTAAAATTCTATTATTACAAATGTCTGCTAATTTAGCATATATTTTTATTTTTACGTATTATAATTCCTAACATTCTTATTTTTTCTCCACATGTCTCAATAATACTTATTATGTATTAACAAAATCATTAGAGCAGAAAATGATTGTATAACATTAAAATTATTAAATGTTTAAGTTTCCAAAAATTTTTTGGATCATTTCTAGTTATTTGAAAAATATTTCGGTTATAGCAAATTTCTCAGATAAAACCTTAGCGTAACAAGCACATAAAACAATCACTTTGTGTGAATTTCAATACACAAGCTAAAATTTTTAGCAACGTTTAAACGCATAAATAAGTACAATACCATGATACAAAAATCACATACGTCCATTTAGAGGATTCTTGGAACTCCATTTTTAGTATGGAAAAAAAATTAAAGGATTAAAATAGAACGATGTTTTTTAGCCCCGTTAAGGGGCTACTTCTGTCAAATGAAAAGACCCGCTTACTAATGCTAATCCTATGGAAAAAATTTATAAAGATAACTCGGTTGCATTTCAATATTTTTAAATGATTTTTTTTCATTGGATAGCTGAGATAAATCAAAATGCAGGCCGTTTTTTATTTTTTCAATTTTGATTGCAGATATTTTTATAAGGGTGCTTTCCCTTTCTAAACCGGTTCTGAAAATGAAAGTCCCGCATAAAAAATATCTGTAAATATAATCGAAAAAGCAAACAACGACTTGAATACAGATCGATCTCAGCTATCCAATGCAAAAAAATAAAAAATAAAATAAAAATATTAAAATACAGCTGAGATATCTTTATAAATTTCTTGCACAGGATTAGCATTAGCAAACGGGTCTATTTGACCTTCATTTGAGTGAACCCATTTGACTGAAGTAGCCCCCTAACATCTGTTATAGTCCTGAGTTTTTCGGGATTATACCAGGGGTTTTCAGAGTTTTACTCGGGGCTATAACCGAGGTGCTCTTTTAATCCATTTTAATCTTTTATTTTATCTTATTTTTTACGCACTGAGGAAGGGGATCCACACAATCCTCGAAACGGCCATTGTGGGATTTTTTTTTTTTTTTTTTTTTTTTTTTATGTCCTGATACTGTACATATTTACGTGTTTAAACGTTGTTAAATGTTTTAGTTTATATAACCTAACTTCATAAACAAAAATTATTAAAGAAATTTGGTTGTTTCTAAAATATTTTAATTACCGTCAATAAATGAAAATTTTAGAAGTAATTTACTATTCATGACAGCTATATATTATATATGTTAAATTTCTTTACTATAAAAAAATAATGTTGAATTGTTTGTTGTACTACCATTTTAGCCTTGCTCTTATTGCAACGCATCATTTTATGATTTCACTAAATCAGCAAATTTTGTGTGCTCCTATTTTTGAAATAAAATTCTTTTGAACAACATTGTATTTTGTAGTTTTTATTTTTTTACTTATTTTATGTATTTCAAAACTTATTTGTCTTAAAATATATAATTGAAGAAAATTAGTTACGTTATTGAACTAAATAGTTATAATTTCCTTTCTTACTACATAAAACCACAGTTTTAATTATGTGCAATTTCTAAATTTAAATATCCTGGATTTTCATTTGTATCCTTTTTCAGAAACTTACAATCCCATTTTCAGCTCACTAAGCTTTGAATTTCAGAAACTATTTCTTTAATGGATTTTTATATTATAGTAGGTAGTAACAGCTAAAATTTTATAATTTTAGGTGTAGGCATTTCGGTTTCGGCTCCGCATTGATGATTCAGTTAGGAAGCACACTGTTATATACATACTAAGGCTGTCATATGCACTCCATTTAACCAATTACGTCTCTCCAAATCGATAAATATTGAATTTGATTATGTAAAAGATTCTATTCATATTTAGCCTTAACCCTTGAGGACGAGCGACACGTATACGTGCCACAAAAAAGCCTAAGAATCCTCGTTTATTTCCACCAGTAAAATTTTACTGCAAAAGTAGCTTTATTTAATCGGAGCATTTTCTCGATTTCATAAGGCACAAATTTCTGTTTTTAAAAAAAGATGACAATACATTGAAAATTTCATAAAATACTCCCGTCACGAAGGGGTTAAGGGTGTATTCCAATCCAAACTGCTTATTGTCTGATTTATTCTTAAATTCATTTTTGCTCTCAAACGTTTCAAACTGGCAATTCTTTTTCTTAGAAAGTACACAATGCGCCGTCCTTGTCTTTTTTTTTTTTTTTTTTTTTTTACAATTGCAAAAAAATTGTTGTCAAAGTTGGCGTTTTGAACTGAATTTCCTGAAGAGGGAGATCTGCGAACGAAAAAAATGGTCATACTGAGAAAATAATTGTTTATAAATCAAATTCTAACGAATTGAGCGAAAAAAAAAAGAAATCACGCGGCTTCTTATACATCTCTTTAAAAATCACCTCAGCAAGTTTCACGTATCTACCTTTAACCCTTTCCGGCACGGGCAAAATCTGTTAGTAAAATAAGAAAATGTTGACTGACACCGGAATTGACAAACGATTTTTTTTAGATATTTTGAATTCCTTAATTTAAACCTTTGTTGCAAAAGCAAAATTTTACTAAAATGTTATTGGTGCTGTTTGCAAGTTTGGAATTAAAATTAGGTATCCCAGACCGGGCACAGTGTGCCGGGAAGGGTTAAAAATGTGTCTGAAACTCTATCGGATATTTTCGAGCTGTTGAATGTGGAAAAATATTTTTTTCAAATACACCCTTAATTCCTAAATAGATGGACTTCTAGGAATTTTCTCGAAATGGGCAGACTCCGAAATTCCCAATTCCTGAGGAATCGTACTGAAATGGACCAACTTGGAAAACGGCCGGTTACGAAGGCCGATATATAAGTTAAAGATTACGTTAGGGTGAATTTTGAAGAGGAAACAAATCATAGACCCCGATATCAAATATTAGATCAATAAAGAAATTTCCTACGCAAAAATAATAAAATAAATAGAGGGTCATTTGACGACAGATTTTGGAGGGGAAAGCAATGATTACATTGAAAATCTAATAGACCGCCGCAACAGCCTGATGACCAAAACCAAAGCTACAGTAAAATTTCATGGATAAACTATAGTGATAAATGAAAGGTCAACCAAATGCAAAATTTCAAGAGGAATTATGCTTAATACAATAAATCATAAAGTCAGGGAATACTTATATTATGGGGATTAGAAATAACTATGCTAATTAATAGCGCACACAGATGAATAAAATGAACTCTTAAAAACAAAATGGACTGTCCAAAATATTTAAAAATTAAAGCAAACGATAAGAAATGATATGAAAAAAAAATGAATACGTAAGAAAATAAGTTAGTTATAAATAATAAATATTAGGGATTGCATGTCGCTCCGAAATCTGTTATCCCTGTTTCCGGATTCGTTCCCTTTTTTTGTAAAATAGTTTCGGACGCGTTTTTTTTTCCTTGGAACCTTTTTTTAAAAAATCCATCCTATTTTACCGGATTCCTTCCTTTTTATCTCGAAGTCGTTCCTTTTTTTCGCGGATTCGTTCCATTTTTATCGGATTCGTTCCTTTTTTCTTGAAATCGTCCTTTTTTCTCGAATTCGTTCCTTTTTCTCAAAATCGTTCCTTTGTCGGAATCGTTCCTTTTTTTTGAAATCGTTCTTTTTTTTCGAATTCGTTTCTTTTTCTCAAAACCGTTCCTTTTTTACGGATTCGTTCCTTTTTTTCTTGAAATCGTTCCTTTGTCGGAATCGTTCCTTTTTTCGGAACGATTCCAAAAGGAACGAGTCAAAAGAACTCGTTCCTTTTTTTTCGGAACGATTCTAATAGGAACGAGTCCAAAGAACTCGTTCCTTTTGGTGAACGGTTCCGGCTGGAACGGTTCCTTAAAAGGAACGATATTGCCCATCTCTAATTCAGAACAACTATTCGAGTGGGTTAGAAATTCGTGCAAATCTTGCATTCAGCTTCCACGCTAATGTGACAATCTGGTATTGCTACTTGTCTCTTACGTGGGATTTTTGTAATTTGCTAATGAGGTCACTAAGTTACTCATCACTAAGCGTGGATTCACTGAATTCAACCACGCCTAGTATTTTTTATGAAATTAAATAAGATCGTGCATGATTTCTTAAGTCAATCATTCACACCGACGTATCTGCTCTGTCATGTTCAGAGTAAGAAATTCAAGTCAGTTAGTCGCTTGCACGTTATCGCTATCATAATGAGAACTGTCGATGCAAAGAAAGGAAGACCCTAGCTTAAAGGTTCTTTTGTGTGAAATAAATATCATTTTTTTAACATTAATTTGAAAATAAGAATTTGTAATTACTTGCTTTAAACCCTTGTTTAGTACATCAAGTTCATCATTATATTTCTGCAAAATTCACTGATTTACATATAAAAGTTGCAACAAAAATATGATGTTAAATTTCATCTCGAAGATTCCTGTTTAACTTTTTATATTGGATTATGTTTGAAAATAATAATTTTCAGGATGTTAAATTTTATTTTGTTATTGTTATTGCTGTTTATGGATAAAGTACTATAGCAAATAGTCGTGATTCGACTTTGCATTAAGGGGACACAGTTCCTTTTACTGTGTCCTCTTAGTGGTCAAACGTGTCGAAATCATCTATAATGAAAAGACTACCTTAAAAAATAACACAGTGCTTGAAATTTAAAAATTTCAATGTACTTTTACAAAAACAAGTAAGCCAAACTTAGTATTTCAGATGAAAGAAATCATTGAAATTTTTTCATGAATATAAAAATCAAAAAAAAATAAATAAAAAGAAAAGGTTAAAAATCATAAGAAGGCGTAAATAAACTGTTCTTTAAATTTACATGAACATTCACGCATTTATAAGGATATAAAGAGGCAACACATTTCATAAAAACTTTCTCATTATTTGTCACACACCTTTATTGGATTTTATTTTTATATAAAAGACTATTTGTTTTCGAAAAAATGATAAAAGATGTTTTTGATGATGATATGAAGATAAGCATGGAATTAATCAATCTTATTTCACATGTGTAATAATTATAATACTAATAACAATAATATTTGCATTGAAATTGATCTATTGTATAAATATGAGTAATGTGTAAAAATATTTTTCATGTCTATAATAAAATATTTCTAATTTCATACTATGCTTTGTATATTGAATGCAACTTTATTATATTAAAATTTCTATTTATTTTTATTTTAGGTAAGATTTCTATTCAAGCACTTTAAAATGGAATACAGTTCAGTTGGAATTATTCACAACCTCATTAGAAATATTTTAAGCTTCGTGCATATTTTCAGTCTTCGAAAGTATCTGTTCTGGTAAGACATTACAATTTTAGCATTTAAAATAAATAATAATAAAAATGATATTGATGCTTCATTAACAAGCAGATATTTTAATGCATGTATGCATTTTTACCAAATAGAGATAAAAGAATATCTCAATAAAAAAGAAATAAGGAAGAATTGAAAAAGCATAATTATTGTATGTGCTCTGACACCTTTTTTCTTTTTTTGAATTAAAAGTTAATATAAATATTATATTCTTCCTTATTCCACAAATCGTCCTTTTATACACCAATTATTGTCATATGTTTGTGAGCATGTTCAATGAAAACAAAGTACTTTGCTGATTCCTGATTTCAATTCAAAGTATATATATTAGAAGCATTAACCTGCAAACTTGATTAAAAGTAATCCAATGCTAAAATCTGTGTGTGAAAAGTCCGGTGATTGAAATATATATATGGAACAACACCTCCGCGATCAATCCAGCTTGAGGCTTTAGAGCTGAGTAACAAATATTATAACACAATATTAGAAATCTGTTATTGAGCTAGTGCAAAGTGTGTAAGCTATTTGCAAGAAATATGACATCATTATTTGAGATAAGGTATGATTGACTAATATTTTATTTTCAAATTAAAAAAAATTCTTGATTAAATGCAAATTTTAAATATTTTTCTGCAATAAAATAAAGGAAAAATTCCTATTTGAAATTTGTTGGAAAACTGCACGTACTCTGCTAGTATCTCGCCATTAATATTTCGCAAAAGATTCAGTTATGGAATTTTCTAAAACTAATTTGTGTTCGCGATACATTATGTATATTAATTTAAAAAATCGATAACATGTTTCAAAAATTAAATAAAAGTTTAAACAATCTGTAGGGTATTAGAATAAAATAGATACCACAATGCTATGTTGAATTATTTTTATATTTAATCGTATCACAATTTTTAAAAAAGCAGACTTCTCTGGAAAATATCAAGGTGTAAGTATACGCAGAAATAATTTTTCCAAAATGGTACGAATAAAACAAACAATAGCCCACTGCAACGTATAGGTCCGAGTTTCTAATCTTCGAATTTTTAAGATAGCAGCTGTTGCAAACTTAGTTTCAAACTGCGTCATTTTATATCATTATAATAGATACATTGTACCACAAACCCCAAAAGAATATCATCTAATACTAGTTACTGCACAAGAAAGTCTAGTCTCCATGCTATTACTTCCTGCTTGGGTGCGACGAAAATACCTTTCATTCAAACCATATTCCGCCCACTGTCATAAGTTTCTGCCCAGAACATAGAAATGGTCTACCAAAAAAGAAAAAAGTACAGTACAAAATACAACGCTTCACCATAAATGTATGTTTCAATGTCGGGTTTCCCGCTGAGTCTTTATCTAACGTAATAATAGGGAATCCCACATGATGGTTTGAAAACTTGTTGCTGAATTTTATAGCCTCTGATTAGTTTTTTCTTTTTCAGTCATACTAACAGAGGCGTCATTTAGGGAGGGTAGGGTAAGGCAGTTATCCCCTTTCAAGTTCAGACGTCTTTTTTTATCATTTATGTTTCTTTAATTTCTTATTATTAGTAGAGCATTTTCTCTTTTTTTTACCAATATATTAATAATCACGTGTAAATGAATTACAAGATTTAAAAAATATATTCTTTTGAAAATATTTATGAAAGATTATTGCTAGAAACGTTAATAGAAAATCTAAATTGAGTAGGTGCATAGGTATAATTTGGGGTTAATAGGTAGGTGGGTGGGTTTGCAACTTCCACCCTCAAGGAATTTGATACTGCAGATTTTATCAGCCATCAGATTTAAAAAATAGAAATTATTTTAAAGCTAAAACAATTTGTCAGATTCGATTAATCCTTTCCGGTACACTGTCCCTACTCCGGGATACCTAATTTTAATTCCAAACTTGCAAACGGCACCAATAATATCTTAATAAAATTTTGCTTTTACAATGAAAGCTGATATTAAGGGATTCTTAATTTCTCAAAAAGTTGTTTAAAAAATTCGGTGTCAGTCGATAATTTCATTTTCCTAACAGAATTTGCCCGTGCCGGAAAGGGTTAAAATAACAATGTATGAATTAAATAAATGTATTAATTATATAAACTAAAAATATGAATAATATTTTATAACTTTTGATATTTTAATAGCCTCAAAACGAGACACATTTATCGCTAATTGGTTAATAGTAAAAATAGATGTGAGAATAAAATTGCATCTCCTGCTTCTTAGCCGAACACAACACAATCAAAAGAAAGTTTTGCTGCTTTCACAGAAAAACGTTGTCTCACCCAAGAATGTGATGGGGTGAATCGGACTGTGATTATGTCTACGAAAAATATTTTGCCCGCCCTTCCAAGTAAAATATGCAAGGAAACTTCAGCGAGCTAAATTTATTTAAACCTCTTTTTAATTTTTCTACCGGGTTTCCAACAACAGACTCTCTGATTTTAAAAATAAATAACGTGGAAGAGGAGGTAAATAAAAGAAGTGGTATGTTTATTTTGAAAGTCGTAAAATTCTGATTCAGAAGTTCCACAATTAGTTACAAATATTACCCACAGATAGTTCTGTAAGCTGAAGTTGCCGTACAGTGTTCAAGAATTAGGCTGCAAAGTGTCCTTTGCACGCAGTCGTACCAATCATCAGCCATTCTACCGGTTCACTGAAATTTCTCGAAAAGTTTGTTAATGCATTCGATTCAGGACTTTTTGTAACTTGAAAATGGGATTGAAAAATGCGCATAATTTCTGTAGGGCTGCGATTGAAAGGGTGATTCTGAAGTACCACAAAAGCGCGTTGCTCCATGGAATACATGACGTCAATCATTTCATTCATTCCTTCTTTGAATACTGTGTTTCAGAATATTCTGTTCAGGTATATATCAGTGACAACAGTGCCACCTGCCGACAAAATTTGTTACTAACTTTGAAACAATTATATCAGGTTTTAACATAAACGACCTTTCAAAATAAACATACCATCTTTTTCACTCTACTATCGATCTCACTTTCCAAGCTATTTCATTTTAAAATCTGGAAATCCTTTGTTGGATACGATGTAATGTCGAAGCGAGTTGACGCATTACAGTGTATAATGAAAGTATTCAGCATTATATGTTAACTAAATGCTATAAGTCTTTTCAAGTGTTTGTTTTCTGCATAATGCCTTTTAAGGTACTAACTTATAAGTTAAATAAGTATTCTATCGATCTATTAAACTAATTGTCGCAGAAAATGAATTAGCATTACCGAATACACGTTTCTCTACGAAATACAAAACACCTGCAATTCCGTATAATCTGGAATATGAAAAAACCTAATCACCATGTTGTCTTTGTGATACAATTTTGCATTTTATACACTAGTAAAAACAAACGTGTTTTAACCCTTTGCGGTGCAAAACAATTCCATTGCTAAAGTGTTAAAACTAATGAATGACACGCGGATTTAAAAACAAATTTATGTAAGAAAAGGCTCTATTTCACACATATCATAAACCGAAATTTCTTTTACCAAAATTATGGTGCCAATGTGACCTTCACATGTGACCACATGTGAGGCATTAAAATTAAGTGGTTTCTTAGACATGCTAGCGTTGCTCAAAAGGGTTAAGAACATGAGTTTGAATTTCACAATAATTTACATCTTGCAGTATGTGTCATATAAGCCTCTCACAAGGTGCGCACACTCCTTGGAATTTCCAAGGACTCTGGCACCACTATTAAAAATAAGAAAATTTACATTTAATTTTTAAACCACAACATTCGCAATCCCTACCTTCATTCACAGATTTTATGATATTTTTCTGTATGAAAATATTGAATCTGTTGAAGAATTGATCTGTATGAAAATATTCTTAAAATTTAGTGGTAGAACTGTGCGAACCCTGCTCTCACCTCCCTAATTTTAAATTCAAGAATTAATCAACTATAAAATATGACATATTAATAATAATTATGTGACATACTTAGCAGGTATCTTGTAAATTTTATCTTCGTAATTTTAAAAGTGGTTCAAAAATTTTTTAATTGGTGGAACTACACCGTTTCGAACTGTAAGAACGTTCAAATTCAAGTACGAAATCACTTATATAATCTCTCCCTATTTGTAACTTTTATTCTATTTAGCTATTGAAATAAGAAAAAATAGATTTTTTTTATTTTAATGTAATTTGAGCATTAATACAGTTTAAGACTACACCATGCCACCTTGTGACAAAATGTAAACTATTTTTTAAATTAATTTATATAAAATTTATGAACTAACTGATTCAGTATCACATGATTTTAAGTATCAAATGTTTCATCTTTATATTTTATGTATTTATTAAATTATTAAATTTAAAACTTAGGAAATCGTTTACGAAACACGCCACATGTGCTTCCGTGAAATGTTATTTAAAATATTTCCATAAAAATCATATTTTAAAAAAATTGAAAAATTTTCAATAACTTTATACATTTTTTAAAAAGCTATAAGTTGGCAATAATAAGTGAATCCGAATGGTTGTTCATTAACAGTATCTCTCTCGAACGAACTTCATTTTAGAGCATTACATCTTTTTAGCATACAATTTTCATGTGTATAGCCAGTTCTTTTTTTTTATAATTAGTTTTCATCTCTGTAAGTAAAATATTCCAATAAATAATCTGACACCAGGGTTCACACAATTTTACCACTTATTTTTTACAGTATTTTCCATGTATTTCAATGCAGAAAAATATTACGAAAATTGAGAATCGAGGTGGTGGTTGCGAACTCTGTTTCTTAAAAGTTAAATATAAATTTTCTTACCATTAATAGTGGTGCCAGAGTCCTTAAAAAATATAAGGAGTGTGTGAACTCTGGACACAGAGATGACAATTCCCTAAAATCAGATAAATTCAAAAAAATTTTATAAACGTGAATAGTTCAAAAATACTTTTAAATACAGGAAACATTCATTCATGTACATGACAAAACAAATCTGATCCCAGAGGTATTGTGTTGCTTTATGACGGCCGATTATCTAAACTAGGGATATATCTAAACTTGGAGGGGGGGGGGGCAATGAACTCCCTGGGAGTCTTTCTAAAGGAACTTAACTCGTATTTAAGCAAGGTTTGAAGAAAATCTCGAAAAACACCGAATGATTAGCCTGACGGGCGTGGTTGGGTTCGAGCCTAGCACCTCCCGTCTATCAGCTTTTAGAGCACGATCTCTCAGCCATGGGTGAGGCCCAATCAGATAGTTATCTTTCAAATTATTATTGTATTACGCACTTCAGTTACGTTTTGAAAAAATATTAATCATGTTTATATATACAGAGAATCATATAGATATAGATAAATCATGTAGAATATACATATATACATAGATATTCTATAAATAGTTTTTAAACTATACATCTTCCATTGCCATTTCATTAGTATTCCAAATTTTAACGACAATGAATATTAAATTTAGACTAATTGATATTTAAAAGCACTATTCAATCGGACTATTATAAGTCCCATACTAAATTCAGGCCGATTTCATTCACTAGAATTACACAGGGGTCGCAGCGTCACTAAAATTTTCACACTTTCCTACCACATTTTTAAAACGAAAATATTTATTGTAGAATTTCATTGTGGATTTTAAACGAATCTGACACGAAAATTTTTGATTTAAAATACTGGTAGAAAGTTCGAAAATTTTAGGGACGCTGCGACCCCTGATTAAAGCAACTACTAGTTTCTAATCATCCAAAGTTTTTACATTCCAACGTTTTATTGTTATAGTCAAACAAGTTATTAATATCAATTTTTTTGTGTGATAAATACTTAATTAACAATATATCCTCTTATCCCTTTTTTTTCTGCTTCTGTCTCTATAGCTAACAACGCAGCGTGATATTTATATAATAAAACTCTATATAAATAAAATTACCATAAAATCAAAAAAATAAAATCGATGCTGAAAAAAATACATAATCTTTTAAAAAATGGTTTCTATTTTTCATTTATTCATATTGAGGATTTATTTCTTTAAATAAGGTTTATAGCAATCTGTAAGTATTCACAAGTCACACATTGTCATTAATTTCGATTGAAATGATTTTATCCACACGTGTCAAAATATACTCCAAAAACTATCAGTGATAAGTCATACCTTCTTTCTTCGTTTTCTTTTTTCTTTCTTTCTTTCATTTTTTTCCTTCGAAATTATATTTACCTTTATGAAAAAAGTTTCGCGTTCCTTTAAAAGTTTTTAAGAGAAAAAGACGTGACTTCCTTTAATTTATTCCAATGATAAAATAATGTTCCAGGTTTAACTGAAGCTTGTATGTGTTACCTAGGAGTTAATCTCCTTTTTTATCACTTTATTATTTTTCTTTACTTATCCATCATCTGTCTCAAAGCACTGAAACTTTTCTTGACGTCAGTTTCTCTGCAATTAATATATTTCCTGCTTCAAAAGATTCTTTAATATTATTTTATTCGTGTATAGCAAAAAAGACAAGTTGAGTTTACTGTAAAAATTTACTTTCTCTTATTTTTTGCCTTATATCAGACTGTTTTTATCTTCGAAACTCGCGCAAAGAAAAAGACACTAAACATTTTTATTAAAAGTTTTAAATAACTTTAAACTTATTTTTAATTAACAGTATAATAAAAAGATTTTTACTGAGATATCATAAATGAGAAAAAATAAATACTTCAGACCAATGAAAGGAAAATAAAAAAGGAGGTATTGATCAGGTTATATAAAAAACACGGCAGCAAATACACTATGCACTTGTTTGCGTGTCTAAAATTTCATGTATTTTTATTAATCTTGGAAAATAGTTATCCAAAGAAAAGAAATAGTTATCCTTTGTATTTATCCGTCTAATTCTTTTGAGGGAAAAAATAATACGTGCATGTGAAGAGATTTCAAAGGGGCACATGACTTCATTGAACCTTTCTTAAACAGGTTCCTATATATACACTTTATTAACTACAAATATTTGAACCTGTTTACTGTATCTCTAGATTAGCTTTCCCCCGGTAAAAAATTTCAGTCACGCTAATCATATGAAAATATTTTTTAACCTATTGATCAGCTCTATTGAATAATAATAACAGGAATTAACACATAGTTAACTGAAATCAACTAGCACTTGTTAGAGTCCCCCCCCCCCCCCATTCGATCATCGCAGAATAGCAACATTTTATCCTGACCTTGACAGGTGCTGCAGCAATTGAAAAATTTAAATTATGCACGTGGTTCTTAGAAAGCGGTCTCGAGAGAAAAAAAATAGATAAAAATCGACCTTGACGCCTGGTCGATCAAAAATGGCCGACAGGTAAATACTCCTAAGCCTTGTAGTTTCAAGTGTCTCGCATTCGAATTTTATCGAAGATAGAGTAAAATAAAAGAAAAAACTGTTTAAGATTGCTCTAGACTTAAAGATTACCTGCTCAGTGTGTGCAATGCAACTGATGCGCAACGATACGCTGCCCAAGTCATTCTTGTTTGCGCCCTGCGCGGCATACTGATGAGATTTTTTGGTTGAACCGATTCACTGATATGTCGGCCTGAATTGAATCAATTATCCACAATTTCAAGGGGGAGGGGGATTAATGATCGGAATACTTTTCTTATTCCAGTGGATTCCCTATTTTGTTAGCGGCAACCGTTATCTCTGGATAACACTTTCACTTGGGTATCAGTTAGAATCCGCAGTGGAATATTTCATTAGTTTTCTTATCGTTCAACTTCTGTTTTCGCTATTTCTGATGAACTTTTTACTTTAAATAGCAGAATAAAAATAAATGTTTAATTTAGCTTTGTTTCACAGGAGGCTTTATCGGGTGTTTTCAGGCCGTTAAGCACAGTGGTGCTAAGGAAAGCTTAGTAATTCCCAGCCAGAGTTCTTTAGTTAGTGTTTTTCATTTTTTTAAGTTTATATATATAGAAAATAGAAGATATTGACTTGTACGTGAAAAAATATGTATTATTGATTTAGTATTTAAATTAGGTATTTGAAATTTTAGATGGAAGTTTGGGGGGGGGGGGGGGTCTTTAGTTTTATTGGAATTCACATGCTGTCATTTTTTGCGTTAAGAAGGTATCTGTACTTTCAAATGGCGGTTTTCAAACTTTGAATTAAGAAAGATGTAGATTTGAATTTCGTAAACAGTGATAGAAAACAGTAAATTAATACTTAATACCTTATTATTAGTTGCTAATTGACGCCAGAATTTCAATTTAATTTAATTTAACTTTGTGTATATACTTTCCACTTATTCTTTATAGCATTAGTTTAAATATGTGATTAATTCGTGATATTTTTTGTTAATTGATTATTATTTATTAAATAAATCGTTCGTCAAAGTAAGCCTAGTCTTTGTTTTAAAAATAAACAATGTATTTTACTTTAGAAATTTAAGTAAAGATTTAAACTAATAATATTTCAATTATATGTATAATGATTTAATATTTACACACAAAAGTTTAATAATCTTCTTTATAATTTGAGAAATTGCAGAAGAGAAATTCACTTCTTTATCAGCTTTATAAAAATCATGATCACTCTTGTTAAAGTAGTTTTGACTACTTTTGCTTCAAACTTGTTTACTGGATCTTCAATTATTGTGTTCCAATATAATTTTTTCCCCACACGGATGTCACTCTAAAGAATGGGGATCAGAAAGCAAGCTGTAAAGATGCCCTTTTAAATAGTAGTTTTCACAGGGCTCCCAAATGGTCCGCGAACTGAACATCAATATTTTTTAACAGAAAATTTCATGATATGTTTCTACAGAATTTGCTCTAAAAATAACTTCCGAAGGTGGTTTATCGGCAATTTCTAAGAAAAATCTAAAAGGAAAATTTCTTTAAGAAAATTGTGATGTTCACTTGGCGAACCATTTGGGAACCCTGTTTTCATTGTTCAAAGAAAACCTTGTTAAATATGCTGCAAATAATATTTTTCAATAACTTCATGTTTTTTTTTCCTTTTTTTGCGTTTAAGTGTTGGTGTTACTTATGATGGCCTACATGATTATCTACACAAAGGGATATAGGCCCAAACATGTATTTACGCAAGGAAATCCGAGGTGCGATGAAACCCACGAAAAACTTCAAACGATTAGACCAACAAACGCGATTCGGGTCGAACCCAGAACCTCCCGACCACTTTTGAGGCTATTTGCATTTAAAACTTTTAAAACTAGAGAAAGTTAAATCAAAATTTAAAAAATAATGAAATAAACTTTCCAGCACCAAATCTACAAAAATGCCTACATATAGAAATATCATAATGATTTTATCTTATGACATAAAGCTTTTTTAACCATAACCGGCTAGATAGCTGCTTATTTTGTGTCAAATTTGACGTGTCCAATTTCATCCAAATAAACTAATTTACCGTATTATCTTTTAAAATTAATACAGCTGTTAATACTAGTTATAAAATTAAATAATTTGGGACATCGCCATTGCATTACTTTCTGATTTTTTTAAATTTTTTATTTAAATTTATGATTTACAATAAAATACACTGAAAACATATGTTTTATGTTGTCAGTAATATTAATGTAGGATTCCTTTATTGATGTGTAATTACTCACCCTTCTAAACTGAAAAAATTATAAAGAAATTTCCAAAGAATTAAGATGCTGTGCATTTACATATTTGTTTTTACAACCCCCTCCTCTAAAAAAAATCACAGAACTTTTTCTAAATTGTTTTCCTGCACCAAAAAAAAAAAAAAAAAAAAATATATATATATATTAATTTTTGTATTTTTTAGTGAACTCAATATGTATTTAGATTTTCTTTAATTTCTGTATTTACTGACAAACGTGATATTTCTTTGAATTTACAATTATAGATTTAAAAATCATACCCATTGTTGAGATGTTTATTTTTATTTTACTTTTCTCTTTCTTTTTTTAATATCTAAAATTATTCAGTAGAATGAATTTATAGTTAACCTTGAGATTGTTTCCTACAGCTGATCATACAATAAAATTTCTTCTGAAGATTGTTTTGAAGACTGTTAGCAAATATGTTAAAATTAAACTAAGAAAACTGGACATTGATAGGAAATTAAATTAAAACGTAAAACTAATTAAAAAGTTCAGTTATAAGTTTTCCATTATCTAATTACTTAATAGTAAAATAGTAATCTCAAATTTAATGTGGATTCATAAACGAAAATAGTCAAAGTAGTAGCTTTTCTTAATGTAAGCTTGTCAATTACATTTTTAAAAAAAATCAAAGCTCCCTATTTCATTAAAATTTTAACTAGAGTCATCTCCACGTAATACGTTAATTTAATAAATGCTAAAAACGAGCTTATATTATTGAAAATATTTTTTAATTGGAAATTGTAAAAAAGAATTAACGTCGCATTTGAAAAAATATACTTTTCAAATTAATTATTTTATGGCACTTTCAGTTACAAAATACAACTTTTAATGAATAATTTTTCAAATAAAAATTTTATTAATAATAAAATATTTAAATATAAATTTATAATAATAAAATTATCTCAAGAAAGAGTATACTAAAGTATTATTGTAGAGATTTCATATATTTAATCTTAATTTATAAAGCGAAGATTATTAAAAGTCCATCTGAAAAGTATATTATTTTCAACATTTATAATGGTTATTATTATAAATATAATACAGTTTATCTAATATATGTATAAATTTATCTAATATATGTATAAATTTATCTAATATATAATTTACAAATAGAAGATTATTAAAAGTCCATCTGAAAAGCATATTATTTTCAACATTTATAATGGTTATTATTATAAGAGCACTAACTCTTTCGAGGCAAAATACCTTAGACAAATTTTATTTGGGCGACACAGTTTTTTTTAAGCAGTTCATTTTACTTAAAAAATACTCCAATCAAAATATATATATACATATTACAGTTGAGGACGCGAGTTTAAAAACTCGCCTTATCCAAATTTTTAAAAGCAAGATTCTTCTGTCAGCCTATTCTATTAGTGAAAATGCATCGAAAAAACTCTACAAGATGCAAAAAACTAGTTTTATCGTGTATTTCTGGTACTTTAAAATCTTGGTTTACAATGAAATCCAATAGATGCAGTCAGAGGATTTTCGCGATTTTCCAAAATTTTATTTTCTTGATATGGCAAGTTTTGAAACTCACGTCCTCATTTATTTATTAATGGTGCCAAAAAACAAATTCCACATGCACGTTTTGACGATGCATATAGTCCTCCATAGTCCTGGAGAGTTAAATAACCAGTATTACTTACACAAATAATATAAATAGGACTTCTTACTCGAACAAAATATATTTAATGCTAATTTGCAGTAGAAAGTACAGGCTTTTTGAAATATCTCTCTTGATTAAAAAGTTTTACAATATACCAAATATAACGTAAATTTGTTAAATATTGCTAAAAAACAATAGAGAAAATTTTAATACAGTCTTTTCGAAAACAATTTTATCGTTGACGATAAATTAAGAAGCCTTAATTTCATAACTTCTCCATGAAAATTTTCATCTATCTGTAGAAATAAGCATTGTACGGCTCAAAGGGTACATTTAATGAAATGTATTTAACAATGTTATATGATTTATTTCATCATTCTGAAAGAGCTCATCGTACCAATGAGGTTTCTCCTCTCTAAAATCAATAAGTAATAAAACTATGTTTTTGTCAGTTAAAATTTAGCATATAAATTAAATAAAAATTGCAATACACTGTGAAATGAAACATCTGAAATTCAAACAATTTAAGTGACTTAAACGAAGTGTTAAATTTTGAGACATTTTAAAGTGTCTTAATTGTAAGGCTATTTATATACGTCCAATTTAAAAATATTTCAAGTATCTGAATCACATCTACATTTAAAAACATCTTATTTGCCGGCAATAATGTCACTTTTCCTTTTTTTTTTTTTTTTTTTTTTTTTTTTTGTAAGCATTTTGTAAGCATTCGTAGAGTCGAACTCTATAAAGTTGTATGCATGAAGTAATGTTGTACAAAGAAATATTCTACAAAAGGAAATTATATACACTATATGGCCATTGATTATTGGACACTTGGGATTTTAGACATTTTACTAAATATCTAGAAAAATACATGAGGAATCATCTCGAAACTCTTAGTGTATAAATATAATATTATACGTCATACATCTCCGTGAAGATTTTTTACCGAAACTTCATTGGAGACCGTCAACAAATTAAAAAATAATGAATATCTTTTGAATAACCCTGTCAAAACTAATGTAGCAAAAGCGCTCAAACTCTATAGATTATGATTGATTGCCTTATTGTAATACACTGTGTTCATTTTTATGCAAATAGTATGCATACTCGCAGAGTAATTAAGGTTTTTAAAAAATGGTCCCAAATTTTTCCAAGTTTTTCCCTTATAAATTTTCAGAGTTCTTAATATAAAATAATATTTTTTTCAAAAAATATGACAAACAACATTGCAGACAGTACCCTGTAATCAGAATTAAAAAATAATAAAAATTGTATGAAAAATGCGTAGGTTTACTAAATAATGTTTTACTGCGCATGCGTCAAAGATATCAAAATTTCATTTGCATATTATGTTAGCTAAATGTATAAAGCAACTTTTGTAAAAGTCTCAAAATCATAGCTTGAAAATTCTGAAAATAATCGTCTATAGAAAAAGGACAAAATCCGTTGTTTCCAAAATGAAACAAAAAAGTGAGGGATTTTATCCAAATGTAGTAGTACATCCCGTATTGTGTATTCCATATTGACACTAATTAATGAATATATAGATACAACCCCTTTTGTTTTTGCTTCATTTTGAGAATAACGGATTTTCAACTTATTCAATTGACGAATCCTTTCAGAATTTTCAAGTTATGATTTTGTGACTTTTTCAAAAGTTGCTCTATACATATAGCTAACATAATATGCAAATGAAATTTTGATACCATTGACGCATGCGCATTAAAAAATTATTTAGTAAACCAACTCATTTTGTATACAATTTTTATTATTTTCTAATTCTGAGTACAGAGTACTGTGTGCAATGTTGTTTGTCATATTTTCTGAAAAAAAATATTATTTTATATTAAGAATTCTGAAAATTATAAGGAAAAAAACTTGGAAAAATTTGGGACCATTTTTATAAAAACCTTAATTACTCTGCGAGTATGCATGCTATTTTCATAAAAATAAACACAGTATATTACAATAAGGCATTCAATCATAATCCAGAGTTTGAGCGCTTTTGCTACATTAGTTTTGACAGGGTTATTCAAAAGATATTCATTTTTTTAATTTGTTGACGGTCCCCTATGGAGTTTCGGGAAAAAATCTTCACGGAGATGTATGACTTGTACTATTATATTTATACACTAAGAGTTTAGAGATGATTCCTCATGTATTTTTATAGATATTTAACAAAATGTCTAAAATCGCAAGTGTCCAATAATCAATGGCAATATAGTGTATAATATGAGAAAATATTCGTTTTGATTCGTTTCGTACGTTCGATGTTTCGTTTTTGTTTTTTCCGAGACCTATATATATGTTCTTTTTTTTACGCCTTAAAATATCTTTTTATTGTTTCTTCATAAACGATCTAGAAATTTGTCTTCATCAACATGTTGTTTTTGCATTATTGTCTTTAGAGTATAAACCAAATATTTATTTAGATTTTAGTTACTTGATTTCAACGCGAAAACTCCATAAAACCTCATATTCGCATCGACAAAAATTTCATATCCTCGGTGTTTTTTGAAAACATGCTTCCACTAATTAAAATTTTTAATTAACAAAATTATTTTTTGTACAAAAATAAATAAAATTAGTTCGATTCGTGATAAAATTTATTATAAAAATAATGTGATATATATCATTATTACTATATGGCAAATAAATTTATACAAAGTTCGAGTTACGGAATCCCAAATTGTACTAGTGTGGAATGTATACGATTGCTGAACTTAAGTGTGGAGTACAAGGGTTAATAAAGATGTTTAAATCTTAAACCTTTTGAATCTAATAAATGTTGAGTTATTTCATTAGATAATTTATATTTTATGTAACCATTTCAAAATTTAAGCACTAAATATTTTTTTTAATATTTCTTTCATACAGATTTTTTTTAAATATGTTTTTCTTAAAGACAGGTATAATAACCAAGGAAAAAAGTGCGCATGATACATTTTTGAATTTAAGGATTTTTAGCAACAAAACAGGATTAAACTGTATACTTATACTCGTCTTTATTGTTATAAAAAATATTTTTTCTTCTTATTTAATACTTGTGTCAAGATTATAACAAGCTATAAATTCAAAAAACATAACATTATCGATCAAGTATCCCTCGCCCTGTCGCAACACATGAAGACAGAGACGGCAAAAAGAAAGTCGACTGAATATGATTGATTAGATTTAGTTCGGAGCTGTTGAAAACCTATATAAAGGAAAGATAACCTCCAAACATAGTTTTTTCCCCAAAATAAATAAAGCGTATTCTTTGACAGATTAGAAGAAGCTTATGCATTTTTCTGATACAATGAGAAAACAATTACTTTGACACCTGCATTATAATATTGATTTATTAAAAAAATCGTCGTTGAAGATTAGTTCGTCGATAAATTACTCATATTTTAGACTAAACTAATTTGTGTTGATAAAAAACTGAGATAGGTATTGTCAAGATTATTCTAATTTATAAATGTAACCGATATTAAAAAATCAATTACTTTTTCTGCATTAATTATAAAGACTTTAGAAATGTTAACCACGAATTACACATTTTTGAAAGAATATCTCTATATTGCGTTTTATCGTTCGGTGCATGAGTTCAGTATCGAATATAATAAGGGAAAAAAGGCTTTGAAAAACAAAACACTAGAAAAAATTTAGTATGAAAGAAAAATCTGCTATGATAAAAAATATTCCTATTTATAAATGCTGCGTACAATGTTAATGAAATCCCAAAAATATGATTATTTTCGTTCATAAATTGTAAGTTTTGTATACTAAAAATAATTAGAATGATTCTTTGTGAAAAGTCATCTCAATATTAAATATTATATTTTACTTGCTTGGAATTACGACTTACGCAATATAAAAAAGACTACTGATTACAAAGTATAAATGAAGAGTATCTGTTTTACAGTACTTGTTGTCAACTAACTGTTGAAAGTTTATGAAATGGGCCTTTACGCGGGCACTCGGACAGCATCTATCTGAGAATACATTATAAGATGGATAGATGGTGTCCGAGCTCCCGTGTAAGGTCTTTCTTTGAATATGATATTAGCTGAATGTAACAAAATGCTAAAAAAAGTGACTTTTCATCATTGACGTGATGTGTCGAGGTAAAAGGTATCGTCATACTTACATTTATACATAATCATAATAGTTTAGCCATTCAAATTTAAAATTTAGGGATTAGAAATAAAATTTTTCTGATTCCTACTAGTATATTTTCAGTCACTATTCCAGAGTCCGTGAAATTTTACTACAAAATTTGATTACAATATTTTGCATTACATTATATTATTGGCAATATATTGCATTGTATTGCCTGATATTATAGGGTTGCAATGAAACAAGGTGATTACAAAGTCATCAATATAGATTTTAAATCGGAAACTGCACTATTAGACTCCTTGGACATCCTAAGACTTACACAGTCGTGCAAAAAAAGTAAACACCTCTTAATAACTCCTCAAAAGATTATCGTAGAAGAAAGTTACTAATACCGAAATATTGGAAATAAAGTCTAGTTTAAATGATGTATATAAAATTTGCTTAGGGGGGCACCTACTTATTAAAACATTTCCAAACTTTTTTTTTCAATAGCAATACCCAATTTTTAACAAAATATTTTTAATGTTCGGTTAAAACTATGCCTAGACATAAAATTTCAAGTCATTTGAATTATAAACATTAAAATTTTAGTACTTCATATATTAAATTTCATTTTCATATTTTTATTAATATCGCTGAAATTATACTCCTAATTTGCTATTTTTTTTATATAGCAATAATGTTAAAATACCATAATATAAATACGTTGAATTTGCAATTTTTATAATTTTATCATATGAATTATGAATTATGAAATTAATATTAAAAAAATTATGAATTACATCTTATAATTTTTTTCATGGATTTGGGTTTTATTAAGTCCTACTTTATGAAAATCTAAAATTTAATTTTTTTTCCAAGTAATTTTCAAATCACGCTTTAAAAATAGCAAAATGATAACATAATGATGTTTAACAATGATGGTACTACAATAGAAGCGAATAGAATTTTGGAACTTGTTATGCTACCCTCTAATACAGTGGTATTCAATGACTGCTTTGAGTGACGGCTAAGATGTCTTGATCAAGAAGGCGGTTCTCTCGGTCAACAATTGAATATTGAGCTTCAATTCAGTTAAAAACTCTAAAATATGCTCGTTTTAAAATAATTAATGTATCTGAAACTTATCGTACGAATTGCACGAAAACTTGTGTTTTGCTAATTAAAGGGTGCGGCATTTATGCTGCCAGAATTGGGTACTGCTGTTGAAAAAAACAAAGTTAAGTTTCGTTTTAGTATGTATATGCCCCCTAAGCAAATTTCATATGCATCATTTAAAAGCAGACTTTATGTGCAATTGTTTGGTACTAGTGACTTTCTTCTGCGATATTTTTTTGCAGAGATAGAGGGGAAGTGTTTGCTTTTTTTCCACGACTGTACAAACCTTTACTATATCAAACTCAATAATAATTATCTGTTCAAAAATATTAGAGAGGGAATTAAGAAAATAATATCATTTTTCCCAATGCAAGTTACATCCAAAAATGGAAAATAATTACTTATACTAATATATTTCATGTAAATACTGCAGTTCGTTAATTGTATTGGAAAAATGCCTAGTTAATTTCTGGAATTTAAATACCCTGTGCAATTATCACAATAAAAAAAACAATAAATTTTTCTATTATTGTATAAAATATTTTTGACAGAAATATTAGAAGAATTCGTTGCACAATTATCATGTTTATACTTTTGAGAAATAAGCAATTCTATTAAACTTCGAGCAAAATGTGAATTGTATTTGCCAGCTAACACTAATGATAATTTGGTATTATGTCACAATTTATGTGTAACAATCAAAAGCTTCAATGGTGAAAAATATTATCGTGAAAACTAAATTTGGAAAAATATTTCGGCGAAAGAAAAAAATTGATTTTTTCTCCAAGGTACAGGATGTGATGAAACTAGGAGTTAATGCTATAATTATGAATAGTGTGATCGATTTACTCAAGAGACATGATACAAATTATTAGAAAATTGCAAAAATTTCCACATTTGTTTCAGTCGATAATAATTGTTGAGAAAAAATATTCTGACTAATTCAATTTTTTCTTTCTGATTTTTTGGTACAGTATGTTCTTTAATTTTTGTGATCGTGTCGAAATGATAGGAATATTTAAAATAAATGCCCACAAATTAAATCTTTCATTTAAAAAGCACCTACAATCTTTACATTATCATTCTTTTGCGATCCGGTTTGACTTTTACCTTTCTACTCTTCATATTCATAAAGAAGAAGCGTATATCTCATGGCATCAGTAAACTTTTATAAATTCATATTTTATCAATAGATTTGTATATTAGAATTTATTTTACGTAATTCTTTACTGAAACAGACTAATGCTATAAAAGTATAAACTCGTGTAGAATCCACACTTCTTTCAGCACCCGCACATCACTCTAATCCAATTTGGGATTCTGTACATTCATCTGCATATAATTTGTTGGCAATTTAGAGATGATGAAATGCATAATTCCTATACGAATTTTAATGAGAAATGGAACTTTGATGTTTATTTTTCATCAAAAACTTAATTTTATTAATAAAACATGCAAATTAATTAAAATATCTTTTTAAAACCCGTCAACATTTAAAATTTTGTTCTGTACAAATTCGCACTTCTATGGAGTTACAAATGAAGTAAGTTATGTTTTTAAGCATGTTTATAATCTTCCTTTCAGATTATTGTTTCCAAAACTTTTTAACCGTCTTTAGAATTCTCTGCATAATTAAGTTCGTTACTTATATTTTTATTGTTATCCATTCACATGTATTGCTGTATGTAGAATTTCATTTGTGATAGCCATAAATATAATTTTAAACTCTTCAAAAATGTCATGAAATTGTGACCATCTGATACTTTATACATAGTTTAAGATGAGGAGAGCAGTACTTCCCTGAATACGGCTTTGAACTTAAATCCCAGATAACGGAATCAATGAAACGAAATTTCCACTTGTAAATTGTGAGATCAAAGCTCCACTTATAAACTTTTAACTCACAGAGTGCTTGAGTAATATCGTAACAGTAAAATCAATCAACTAAAACTCTTTTAATAGTACTTTTTAAAATTGTACCTATGACTGTTGCTTCACTAATACTTCACCAGGATGCTAAATTGAAAATTCAAAACACTTATAGCGTGCAGAGAATTTGCTAATGTAAATTTAAAATTCTTTACTCAATTTCCTTTAAAATCAGAAGCCTTAAAATATGGCATTTCATATTTCAGAATCCTTCTAGAAAATAGTCACGATCTGAACTTCGTCTCAAAATCTGTAATTTAAACTAACTCTTACGCAACTGATACTTGATTACGCATTTAATAATTGATTAAAAAAAAACTTAAAAACTAGCATCTGAATTTTAGCTCATTTCTGTAACGACTATAATACTTATTAAAATACCAATTCTTGTATACACAGCTTTGAAAATTATTTTTGTACTATTTTCTTTCTTTGAATAGCATACATTTATAATTTTGGTTTCACTTTACTTATTCCTTCTAACTAAAGACAGCTTTAAATGGAAATAGCTATAACAACACATTACAGAAGTTCAAATAAATAATACATACATATTTTATACTTTTTTACTAGGTTCAAAAAACTTCTATTATTACGTCTTGAGCTAGCTAAAAATATCACTGGCAATTTATTCGGAAGCTTTTACAATATCGTTTTCCTCCTTTTTAAAAGAACTGTTTCAAGAAAATTCTTCATAAATATGGCTTTAAAATCTGCGCGTCAAAGGTTTTTTTAAGGTTGATTTTTTTACACACAGTATTGTTTCGTATTCTAATGGCAAAGATTTTCGTTACATGATTTTGACACACGAAAGTGTGATAAATTTTCCAGTGTTTTCCGTATCTTTAAAAATGTGCTTGAAAATCTAAACTTTTTAAGAATAAGTGAAGAAAAATATCGACACTAGTAACTTCAGTAAAGTTATTATTACACATTTTTTTTTACTCAAAAGTTTCGTAAAGAGTTTTAAAGTTTTAGTATGTTCTAAAGAAAATACATTGCTTACGAATAAAATTCCTCACACTGAAAGAAGATTTTATTTAAAAAAATTCTTCATTATTTGACCGAATATGGTAAAAATGTGTAATTTATTTTTTTCACGAATTTAAAATAAAGTTAAATTTGTTAATAGTAAGATGGATAGGGAAGAGTGGTTTTGAAAGGGGCATTTTTTCTTTATAAACTTATAAGGTAATGACATTAAAAGATAACATTTTCATTTTTGCGCCTAATTCTCGTCTTACGCTCGTCGCGCCTAAATTAATATCAAAACTTCGCTTTGATACTAATAAAAACTCTTATCCTCAAGTACTGTAATTTAAAATCTGTATGCATTTATAAAAATTGGGAGAAATGTCCTTTTTTAACCTCGCTGTAGAAAAGAGACAGCTTTCGCGGTTGAAAGGGACAAACATAAATAAAACACTGTTATGAACAACTTGCCTTTCTATTTACAATTAAATTATTCAAAAATAAACGATAATAATGTGCAACAAAAATAAAATATATAGCAACATGTATTTAAACAAAAACAAATATCTCACCATCAATTATGGAATTTAGATAACTTCATCAAAATATATTAATAGAGTGGGGAGTGGTCAAGGAAAAACACAGTCAAAGAAAGTGGTAACAACCATTGTTTTCTTATAAAAAATACTTCCAATAATATAAAGGGATTAAAAAATGCAAATTTCTCTTTAACAAAATACTGGTATTCAACACTTTTTTCCTCTGTGTTTTTCCCTGCCCCTTTTAACCTCGCCAGTTTTTGTTCATTTCAAGTCCCTTACTCCCCTAGCGAAATTAAAGAATATATTCAGGCATAACAGTATTTTAGCTAACAAAATATACTGGTCTTAACTTAAAAGTACATACTTTACACTGCTAAGTAATATAAAAATTATAATCTTAAACTCAATATTATCTTTTTAGAAAAAAATTAAAGCAAGATCAAAATTTACTACTTTGAATCAAAAACAGGTTTTGCTTTCACTACCTACAACACAATAATTCCGAACGTTAGTTGTAGAGGTTATTAAGACAGAACAAGTATTGCCTTCAATTGAGCCAAAGTTGAAACTTTGTACATCTTATTTTCTTCCTGAAATTTTGAGTGTCCATTTCATCCTCACTCCTCCCTATATAGTCAAACCTTGAAAGATCGAACACGCTTAACGCGAATAACTTTTAACGTGAACTGTTTATCGTACTATTAATATGTAATCTATTTAAGTTCAGATAACACGAACAAAAAAAATATTTCACCTTGAGTGTTCGCGTTAACGAGGTTCGAGTGTACTTATATTGTTATGGAAACATCTTAAATTCTTCAAATGGCTCTTCAAAAATAAAATAATCTTTTATTTTCTTTCTGAAACATTTGTCTTTGAGCAACAAAATATTTTTTTAATCCAATGATATCAAGTTAAGCCTTTCATTGAGGTAATAATGTGTTTCGATTTAAATCGTTAAAATATAAACAATGTTTCATTTCGATTTAGTTTTATGTAATCGCATTTTTTATTATTTGATCAAATGATTTATAAAACACATTTTTGTATTAAAAATACATGCAATTATATAAATGTGTCAGTTTATTAAACAGAGATAAACTCATTTTAAAATAAATTTCATTTTTGTATTCTAATAGCTGTCATAAATAATGCGGCATCTAAGTTACTAGTTAACAAATGTTTTACAAATTTTATGAAAAAAAAATTTCAACAGCTTTTTCATTCCGAGAAATTTTTTTATTCGTTGATTTTATCAATGAGAGAAAACATATGACAACTTAACATTTCTTAGATGATGCAAAATCTATTTTGATTCAGTAATAATTCCATTGGAAATTCTCAGGATGTGGTTAAAAATAGCAAATTTGGGACGAGTTCTTCACACGATTTTAGTACATTTTAAGCTCTTATATTTTCAAATTTAAAAAAATATATTTTTGAATTTATTTCAAATTATTATCGGTTGTAAGCAGATTTAAAATAAAATATTTAAGAAAAATCATAAATAAATTCACAATAAATATAGTCATCTGTGGAAAATAATACATGGCAGAAATCTACATCGAAATTTTAATTAATTAGTTATTATTAATTAATTTAGAATGCTTTTAAAAGACGTTAACTATATTTCTCCTAAAAGGATTGTTTGATCTCTTCGTAACTTAACCCTTAAATGCCTGATTTTTCAAAAATAAATTTTAAAATTTTTTTCGGCTTTCATTTTTTAAATAAATCATGTGAAAAATACTTTTAAAAAATCATATTTTGTTTTAAGTATGGTTTACGGCTAAAAGACTTTTTGTTACTAATCGACAACACTGGTCTTTAACTGAAAAAAATAATTTTCCTTGATAAATTTGTATAACATTAAACACATATTAATTAAGATCTATGATTAGAAATAGATTTTATTTTCTCACTTCAGTGCAAAATAGGTTGTTTTGCAAGCTTTCAAAGAAAGCAAAAAGCACATCTAGCAACAATTGAAAAAAAAAAATCTATCTTTATTCTTAAGCAGCACAGGTGTTGTCATCTGCACTTTGAAAATTAATTTAATAGTATTGTCAGTATGTATTTTATTGGCAACATTAGGCATTAACCTTCAATATTATTCTAATATTATTTAAAAGCCTAATTTTGGTATGGGTTAAGAAAAACGGATTTAAGGGTTAAGAAAAACGGTTTCATTTTATAAAAAAGAAAAAAAAAGGCAGAATTTTTTTAAGGTATATTAATCTTTACCACGTGAAAATTAGTTATGATAACTTATTGTTAATGAGAATCGTAATTCCATCTATTAGGCAATGAGTAGAAATTATTTTGACCATGGAAAGTTTTACAATGTGTAATTAATTCAATTTATATAGATTGCCTATTTTTAAAATATACTTTTATATTTCCAGCCTGAGACCTTGGAAATATGTTACCTATCGTTGAAACAGGTTCGACTAACTGAAGTAACAAACCTCTGCTACCTTACTTTTCCTTTTTATCTTTCCTTGAAATCATATAGCGTGCTTCTTCTGTTCTATTACTACTGCGTGCAGTAAAGGATCAAAAAATAATCCGCAGTTGACACTAATAGAATGGAATTAAAAAGGGCATAGCTTTAGACTTGCTTCGCGTATTTTTTTATTGTTATTATTATTTTTATTTTTTACTAGAAGTCGTCACAAGGTCGATGTTTTCATTGATTACAGGTGTTCTGCAAATTCACTAAACATATTCAACTAAGCTTGTTAACCGAGATTCGGGTTTGTAGCTTTATTACGAATCACTTGAGAAGGATTAATTTTCTCATTCATTAATAAACAAAAGCTTTTGAAGTTTTCAAATGTTACGCCATGCTATTATGGCATGTATTACAATAGAAGCAAAACATGCTAATGGCTATTATAAGTTTATAGAATTTTATTACCTTCAGTACGCTTTTTATTAATTAAGAATTCCTGCGAAACTAAGTAAAATTATATAAATGATTTTTTAAATAAATTTATTTTTTTTTTTTAGATATTTAAAATAAAGATAAAATGAATTGTAAAGGGTGAGCTCTATTCTCCGAAATTTTTTTTCAAATGTCGTTTTTAACTTTCAACGAATTTAAGCTACAATTTTATTGAGTTTTAACCTCGGGATAAGACACACGTGCAGAAAAAAGCTGTGCCCAACTTTTCTTTTTCTAGCACGCTATGTCTTGCACAGATGAAGAATCTCGGTGGTAGATTCGAAACGGCTGTTTGCTACTTTTTCATGCATGATTTGTTCATTTCTAAACGTTGTTTTTCTCTCTTTATACATGAAAACCACATTTTACAATTAATGGGTTTTTGATACAATTGTAGTATATGCCTTTATAAAAATCGGCGGTATACTGTCAGTAAAGTCCCATTTGTCGAGATGATTTTGGACAAAAATTTAGAAATTTTGCAATTATTGCCAAGATAATGACGATTTACTTGTCTAACTTGTCTAAACAAACGCCAACGAATATCGTTAAGTTCTGTAGTGTGGATTGATATGGTTTGGACACAGACATTTAATCTAAGCATATGCACTGTATATTTATGAGACTCAAAATTCCATGTTTTACCGCAGTTCATTTATTTATACTTAAACAAAAATATTTTTTATATGCATAAATAGTAATAAAATCTTTCAGCTTTATTATAATAATTTTCACAAATGAGGAAGTAAATCATGTGAAAATTCTTTACATTGCATTTTTAAGGGAATGTAAACTAAAAATCCCGACATATATTAATTCAAATAAGACAGAAATAAAGTTATTTGTTCAACACTTCGGACATCAGACGATGCCTCATTATATTCCATTTTAGTTCCTTTATTTTTTTTCAAAAAATGAGTTAATTCAGTTTCCACCGTTAGAGAAACTTCATTAGCAGTTACAATAAATTATATCTTGGAAACTACCGTAATTTCGGGTGTATAAGCCGCGGATCAAACAATTCTTTTTCGACCCAGAAATCTTATTTAGTGATTGAAGACAAATATTTACGGCGATTTAACTAGTTATATTTGTTTCTCAAAAAATTCTGGGTCGAAAAAGAATTGTTTTGTCTGCGGCTTATACACCCGAAATTACGATAGTTAAAATATTAAAATTCAACGAATTTGTGTGACTTTCTCAGGTGCAGGTGAATATTTAGTGTTGATTTCATTGCGCTGTGTTACATATTCTGGCAGGAGGCGTTCTGAAGGATATAAACAGGCAGTAATATTTTAATATATTATATTCTTAATAAGAGTATATTTTGGAGTGTATTACCTTATACGTAAGTATAAATAAAATAGTTAATGAAATCCGCGATAAATTCTTGCAATGTCATATAGAAAGTAAGGAGCAGGAAATATGCTTTAACATTTCGTTATAACAAATCAATCGATTATTTCCTTACTTCTTAACGGAAAACATTGAAGAACGTTGCTAAGTAACTCCTAGGAACAACTATGCGACGATTGAGATACTTCTATTTTTAGCTAAAGTTTCTTATAACAGTTCTTAAAACTTTCTACTAAAGCAGTATAGTATACCTTTAAGTATAACACTTTCTGATTAGTAATCTTTGTTATTACTATTTGTATTCACAAACGAGTAATTTTTAAGTTAAAATAGAATGTACTTTAACAATTTAACTGATTTCCTGTGCGTCGTACGGGCAAGAAGAGATTGCTTTATCCATCACTATTTTTGTTAAATACACTATCATAATATTTAATGGCAGAAATGTTAAGACTAAATATTACGATTATTTTAGTTTTAAAAAATAGTGTTAATCCCCTATTTACAATTTATTGTACGTAAAAATAATCATTTAAGTCGTTAAGAGACTATTGCACTGATATTGCAGAATGTACATCGTATATTTTTGCTTTCTTCTATTTTAAAAAGAAAAAAATATTGGATTGCTGAAAATTTTCGAGTTCCGATTTTCGACAGATTTATGCACTTTAGTGGGTAGAGATAAAAAAAAAGTTTTTAAAGAATGTCTGTCTCTAAGGCTGTGACTCTGTCTATCTGTATGTATGTGAGATAAGTTTTCTGGTCGGTCTATCTCAAAAAGTAATGCACAAAATATAATACAATTTATATTCAGTTAGTCTCTGATATTTATTTATGTTAATTAGTTTTTGGTGTAAATTGCACAGCAGGTGGCGCAGCTATGCAGAATTTTTCCTGATTTCGCAATGTATCTAAATATCAAGAACTAAATTATGGTTTTTCATCAAATTTTTGATTCAGGTATATCTCGGTAAATATTGGTGCTGATTAAATATTGGTGTTGATTAAATATTGGTGCTGATAAATGTTGGTGAATCATTAGTGTAAATCGCCCAACAGGTGCCACTGCTAAGCTGCATTTTTCACGACTTTCGCAATAGCTCTATCACAGAAACTAATATACCAATTTTCATCAAACTTCAGATTCAGTTAGATGTTGACATAAGTTAGTACAGATTACGTTTTGATGTAAATCACCCAAAAGTGGCACTGCTGTGCTGCATTTTTCAGGATTTAGAAGATTTTAGGGATGCAAAGAGTGCATATTATATTCTTTATTTGATACTTAATTGTGATTTTATGCTTTCTGTCGTTTTCAGATTCTATTTGGGGAGCCCAGAAGCCAAGGGGTACAAGTGACAAAATATCGATTTGGAGTAAATTGAATTTAAAGATAATTGATGTTAAATTGGAACATCAATAACAATTGACTAAATTGAAATAGGAAACATCTGCTTGTTGCATTCTAATCTTTGAACTCTCATTTCAATAACTGTTAAAAAAATAGAGTACATTCTTTAAATGTATAATTAATCAATATTGTTTGTTTTTCGAAAAAAGTGATTTATCTCTATAACTCCCCAAATAATCAGAAAATGACCTATATTTCTTTACCTGAAATGAAAAAAGCATATTTCCAGATACCCTGTGCACTTAACTCAATTTTTTCAATTTTGTCACTTATACCCCTTGGCTTCTGGGGTCCTCATTTATAAAAATTTTAATAAAAAATATTTTTTGTGATTTTATCGATTTCATAATCCGTACAACATTATTCATGTAAACAAGATTAATGTGAGTATCTTAAAAAATTCCTTTTTTACAAAAACAGAGAAAAATTCTATATTTTCTATATTTTTTATTAGTAGAGAAAATTTAAATATAATGTTAACATTGTAGCGATTTTTTTCGTGAAAAGGAAAATCAAAATGCGTATCTGTTATCGTATTTAATGAAACATTTTTAATTTTATGAAACTGAGCTACAATATACAGTAGTGCTCGGAAGTATTTTGACAACTTATTGACACCAACTTACATGACAATAATATTTTGTTGTATAACGCTCTTATTTGTTTAATATTCTTGGATTTTTCTTGGGTTCCACGTTATTTTACTCAAATCATTGTTAATTTATTAAAATTATGTAAAACATTCAATATAATTAAATAACTAAATGATTGATTTTTGTATTTTATTACTGTTTTTATTTTAGTCAATTGTTATCTTTGTCAAAATACTTTTGAGCGCTATTATTTAGTTCATTATATGTTTGAATCTCTCCCATTATTAATAATTATAATCGGATAAAACCGAATAAAACTGTTAGAATCTTGTAGTTTGGGGGGGAGAATAAATCTATTGTTAATTTACTTAATCTTACCTCTTTAAAATACTGTAATTTATTTTGCTGTTTTTTTTTCAAAATATCTTTTAAATGTTTTTTAAAAAGCTCATTCAGTTCATAAAAAAAGCATCGACATTTGTGACTTCTCTGCACTTGGGGCTTGTGAAATATTTAAACAAAAACTAGCTTTATTAAAAAGACAGAAAGCGATTTATTTTTAAAGCCAAATCGACGTGTTTAAAGGATATGCACATCATAAAATTTTCAATAGTTTAAAAATAAGCAGATTAATCAAAGATTTTCGCTCTAAAGTTAAAAAGGGGGGGGGAAGCAATGGCAAAAATTTAATTTTAAGTAAAAATCAATAGCTGAAACACTGTGAAACCAATTGTGTTTTAAAATAGTTACATAGTTGTTTCCTTTTTAACTACTATAATGAAAAGCTTACATCATAATTAACTCTCGTGACGATAATAAACCTTAGTCGATAAATCCATTACGAAAATTAGAATACTTCGGGTTTTGTTAATTCATATTATATGAAGCGATATATTTAAGTACAGCTAAATATTTCATTATCTATCTTTTAAATAACGTGAAATTTTCTTTTTAAAATATTTATGGACACGTCTTTTTTTTTTTTTTTTCATTTATTTTTCACATCGGTTTTCTTTTTTTTTCTTTTTCTTTTTTTTTTTTTTTTACATATATATAATTCGATGTATTTTTAAACGGAAAATGGTTTTAAAGTGTGTTAATAACCAAAAGATTTTCTTTATTTTTTTTAAATCCATAGAAAATCTAAGTTAGAAAATTATTTTATTGGCAAAAAATTAAATTTACTCGTTTTCCATTTTTTTTTTTTTTTTCCAAAACGAAAATTGTTTGCTTGTATTAAATTATTTTATAAATTAAATATGTGATTCGTTTATTATTAATGCTTGCTCTTTTTTTCTAATCCGTAATTACAAAAAATGATGATTCAATAGGTAAACTCGCTCTCTTGTCGGTTTATTTAGTTTTCTTTTTTTGCGGTCGCAGTCGGTAAATATTTATTTCGGGATTTTTTATACGTAAATTCAAAATCAACATTGATTTTTTTTTCAGGCCAAATTAAAGTTTTGGAAATTATTTTTTGTTTCTATTTACATAAATTAGCAAATTAAGTCACCTGGACTACTGATTGTCGATGTTTTTTTTTTAACTTTTAAATAATTTAATTGAAGAGAAAACATCTGAATAAAAATCTTTTGCTATTATGTTTGCAAATACCTATTTTGCATATGAAAACGTAGGTGTCAATACAAGTAGTTTTTTCATGGAAATTAATTTTAATAAATTTATACAATTCATTTCGCATAAAATAATTTTATGTTGCGCAACTTTTTATCTCATTTTAACAAACAAGTACATTCTTGACTTTTGTTTTATTTAAAACAATTTTTAAATTTTTTATAACGGTATCCGCAAATGAAGTGAATTAAGATTTTTATTTTAAATCTGTTTTTAAGCATAAAAGGTTTTTGTTTGGTAAACTTTTTATGTTAGGGTTATTTTTAATAATTATTTTATTTATATTTATTATTCTCTTTTACTTGTCATACAGTAAATAATTTTTTTAATAATAATAATCAAAATAATGAAAGTAGAAGTACATGAAATATTTCATGCACGCATAAACATCTTAAATTCTCTACATTTTAGTGTCTTTTTTAGGTCTTTTCTTATTTTGTAAAACAAAGAACAGAAAACAGAAACAGAAAAAGAACTAGATTTTTCGAGTGATTTTATTTTATTTTATTTATTTATTTATTTAGAATTATTTTTATTATTTTTTATTATTTTTATTTATATTTCATTTCATTTATTTTATTTATTTATTTTGAGAACTAAAGCTACCTATTTTATCTAAAGTAATAAACTTCCCATTACTTTTCGGGAATAATAATAATAATAATAATAATAACATTGATCAAATAATTGCTTAACAATTTTTATGACATGACTAACTCTCGTGTGGTTCGAGGCGTATTTAACCCCCAACCATTTTTAAGATTTCGGATTTTTTTTATCATGAATTATGTACCCGTTCATCCATTTATTTTCTTCTAATACTTTTTGGCGACGTTATACTCATGAGTGATTTGTTTATGATTTTCATTACAATAGTTTTTATTATCTTTGAAGTTGTCATGATATTGGACTGATATTTTTTGTAATAAAAGTGCCCCCCCCTTTTTTCGATAGTTTTATGCAATGCAGACACAGAAATTTCAGGGCAGCATATTTTACTACATGGGAGGATAAATATCACCCACAATCTTCTAAATGTTAAAAACTATAATTAAAGAAGATTTACTAAACCAATCATAGGTATAGCTGTATTAAAGGACATCCCCTGAAAAAAATTCAATCAAGGACATAACATAATTTATGATAGTCTAAAAAAAATTATGTCTTATAAGAGAACATTACCATCGGTTCTGAATTTTGACGACAGTGGTATCGTTCAAAACCTACTTCACTGGTATTAAGAAAAGTGTAGAACTATACTCCTAAATCGTTCATGAGACCTGAAACCATTTTTGTTTCAAAGAAAAGAAATAAAGAATATAAAAACAACATGAGATTCCTTTAAAAGTTATCTAATTCATGAATTTTCTCTTATAATTAGTTATGATGTTGTCTTTCAAGATAGTTTTCGTGATAGCGTTCCTAGTAATGAGAATGGTATCCTTGTACTGAACACGATATTATCTTTAGCCACTGAATGTCTACTTCTTCTAAGATTACAAGTACTTGCTAACAGGGTTGGCACGGTTTAAACCAATTGGTTTAAACCATGGTTTAAACCACGGTTTAAACCAAATGGTTTTTTTCTCAAAAAAACCAATTGGTTTTTTTAGGAGAAATCTAATGACATTTTCATTTTTTTTCTTTATAATGTACGTGTTTAAGATTATTGGACGTTAATAATTTCTACTTTTAACACTTTATTTCAGTAATAAGTATTATATATAGTGGGTTTAGGTCTTTTTTATGCATAGAATTAAACCAATTGTTTTCTATTAAAAAAAAAAAAACAATTCGTTTTTTAGAAGAAATCTAATGACTTTTTTTTCTTTATAATTTACGAGTTTCAGATTTAGATATATTGGGTTTACGTCATTTTTTTATGCATAGGATTAAAATCAGTACACATTGGTGAACATATCTATTGCTCTAAAGAAAAAACTACAAACATGTGAATTGATCAAAGATAAAATCGATTCAATATTTAGTATAAAATATTTTAACTTTTTTAATAATGCAGATTATTTAATGCAATTAATAATGTAACACAATGATCTTTTAAGATTTTGCACAAGCTGTAAAAGAAATTTTTCTTTTGGGAGATTATCTTGAAGAATTAAAAGCAAAGACTGTTTGCTAGTTATAGCATTTTAGTAATAATTTTTCCCCTCTATTATCTGCTGAATCGAACGACTAAAATGTTAACTTCAAATTGTCACTTAGAAAGAAAAAATCCTAAGAAGTATGTCGGACGTTCCCCTCAGTCCACACAACTTTGAAGAATGTCCGTGATAGATATAGCTGCCACCACCGATATTACTAGGTGATATCGGTCACCCACTGTGAGATTGGTGTAAATGAAGACTTACGCTAGTAACTGAATTATCAGTTTATTAAGAATATATGTACACACAAAATACGCTATTTACAAATATATACAACTACAACTCGGATATAGGTGATCCGGTTCAACATTAAATTAGATACCGTAAAGATTGGTTGTGTACTATTCCAATTACACTTTCCACCTCACACTCAATATACGTTAAATTCACTTTTTTTTGGAGCTCAACCTTGAGTCTCCCAACACAAGTATACTGGGCCTGCACTTCTTAGCCCAGAGCACTAAACACCAGGACGTCTGTGTCCTTTGCGCACCAGAAAACGCACACTTTACGCTCTTTCACACAGAGCAATCTCTAGGTACGAAACCTAGGTACAGAATGACTGATCTGAGACAAACTCGCCCTCTCAACTCATGGGGTTACACAAATGCCAACCCCCTCTGGAGCTTCCTCATTGGGCACCTTCCCTCACTCCTTTCTTGCCTAGTGACATGCTGCTAATCTGCTCATCATCCGCATACTTCACTGACAGATGGACATGCCTCTCAGCTATCTGCTTTCTCTAACACACCACCTGTAAAGGATTATCTGGCAATTCCCCTTTCCACAAAGAAGGAATGTCACCTTGGAAATTCTGTACACAACCATACAATACAAAATATTCAAATAGAGAAAGAGTAGACATTACATTCTTTAGCACAGGTGCTATCAGATCCTGACACCCCCCACCTTAGCGGAAAATATGCCTTTTAGGGGCTAATTTTCCCCAAACGTATAGTAATATCGCAGAAGAGTTCAATAGTCTCTTTACAGATTTCTTCATTATGCTTATTACATAGGTATTTCCAGGTGTCTGAACACTATCTACTGACATCTCTACTGAAACTTGTACCAATATTAATATTACAAAAACAATACACATGTGAATACAATATTATAAACACAAAAAATCAAAAAATATTTACACACACACAGAAAAAAAAATTAAATGTGTGACGACATCCCTTTAAGGTTGTCCACTACTGGGTCGTGGATGCTGATGGGCTAACAACTGGTTGTTCTTCCCAGCTCTTTCTATGTAGTCTGGAAATTGCGTCAGCATTTAAATGTTGAGCTCCTGGACGATGAGAAATACTCAGGTTCCAGCGTTGCAAGGCAAGAGCCCATCTAGTGAGTTTGGGTGATCTTGGGGTTGTTTCGGTGAGAAATTTTAATGGATTATGATCCGTAATGATCTCAATTTGAGATCCATAGGTCCATTTTTCAAACTTTCGCAACCCAAAGAGCACACTCCAAGCCTCTTTCTCTATTCTCGGCCAAGCACGCTGAGCCCCTGATAATTTCTGACTGGCAAAAGCTATCGGTTTAAACTGACCCTTTTCATCTTTTTGAGTAAGGCAACATCCTACTGCCAGGTCGGAAGCATCTGCGTGGAGCTGATATTCCCGGCCTACGATAGGTGTAGCCAAACTCGTCACCTTACATAACTCATCTTTAAGAGTATTAAATGCTTTTTCTGCCCTTTCATCCCATGGTACAGTATTTTTAACCTTCCCTTTGGTTAATTCGGTTAAAGGTATAGCAATTTCGGCATAATTTGGAATATAAGATCGGTAAAATCCCATTAATCCCAAAACAGATCTAACTTCTTTTTTAGTTTTTGGTCTCTTTAGATCCCTTATTGCTCCTATTTTTTCCTCATCAGGTGCATGCGTTCCACCTGCAATTACATGCCCTAAAAACTTAGTTAATTTCTCTCCAAATTTACATTTGTCTAGCCTAATCGTAAAATTTCTCTTTTTCAACTCTTCAATGACAGCCCTAACATGTTCACAATGCTCTTCCCAGGTGTCGGAGAAAATGATGACATCATCAATATATGCTTCCGCATACCTCCGATGACCTTGAAGAACCTCATTCATATCTTTCTGAAACGTAGCAGCCGCCCCCGATAATCCAAACGGCATGGTACGCCACTGATAAGTTCCATTATGCGTTGTAAAAGCTGTCAAATGTTTACATTCCTTAGCCATTTTAATCTGCCAATAACCCCTCAATAAATCAATCGATGATAAATATTTAGCCGCCCCTGCGGTATACATGATTTCTTGTGAATCTTTCATCGGAAAGGTTGGAACCTGAGTTACCGAATTTAAAGCTCTATAGTCTATACAGAGTCGAACAGTTGCGTCTTTTTTCGCCACGCAAACAATTGGATGGCTAATTTCAGCAGTTGACACTTCGATTAGATTTAATTCTAATAACCCCTGAATCTGCCTATCTACTTCCTCTTTGTAAGCTACCGGCACACTATATAACTTTGGCTTTTTCCTTTCCACCCCCGGTTTAAGATCAATACGATGTTCCCCTACATCGGCTGGTCGTACAGGACCCATAAACACCTCTTTATTCTCCCTCAAAATAGACTTTATATCTTTAACTTGATTGTTAGATAACCCTTTTATTTCGAACCTTTCTATATCTCGTTCTACTTCCTGATCTCGATTCAAAATAGGAATTTCCCCAACTTCTCCAAATTCCTCATCACCCTCGAAAACAATATTAATATAATATTATTATTAATTATCAAGTTATGATGATACGCCATTCTATTTTGTTGCACCTCGGACGATAATTTTGCCTCATTTGCGGATCTTTCTAAACGTCCTCTAAGTTTATTCAAATACTCATGGATCGGCGTAGTATCTAACTGCGCCCCCTTATTTTCTCCTGCCCAGGATGACTTGAGAATCGATAAAGGACCTTCCGGCGCTCTACCATATGACAATTGGAAAGGTGCGATTCCCGTCGTAGAATTTGGGACTTCCCTGTACGCCCATAATACAAATGGTATTTGTTCATACCACTTTTTTCCTTCTTCTCTAATAGTATGATGTAACATACGTTTAAGAGTCTGATTAAATCGTTCCACAAGCCCGTTAGACTGTGGATATTGCGGGGTCGAAAATCTTGGACTAGCACCTAACCTTTTCTCAAATTCTTTCGTTAAGTCGGCGGTGAAATTGGTTCCATTATCGCAGGCGATTATATTTGGAATTCCTGTCCTCATAAATATTTGAAGTAACGCATCACATGCGGTTTTAGCAGTTAAACTTTTTAAAGGGATCGCATCCGCCCACCTGGTATGTTGATCAATTAAGGTTAGTATATACTGATACCCTTGGGAACTTTTAGGATCAATAGGCCCAATTAAATCAACATTAACTACCTGAAATGGAAGTTCCGGACGTGACACTGGGGAAATAGGAGCTCTATCATTTACTTTAACCCCTCTAGTCAATTGGCACTCTAAACATGACTCACAAAATTGTTTAGTTTCTTTCGCCATCCCCTCCATATAAAATGAATACCTGATTCTCTGTAAAGTTTTCTTAGCTGCATGATGCCCTCCAAATACCGAACTATGCGCTAATTTTAAGATTTCTTCCCTTCTTACTTTGGGTACTACTAATTGCGCTATAGTTTCGCCTAACAATTTCTCTTTATGATATAATAAACCATTTACAATATAATAATCCCCCTTATCCATTTTAGCTAATTCCCAAGCTTTCTCTAATTCTTTGCATTCTAATTGGGATTCCTTAAACATCTCGGAATTGCTAACAATAGTTTTATTACCTTTCTCCACTTTCGTTTTTTCGGTATTCTGAGTTTGTACATTTTGCGAACTCGCTTCTATTGCGTAAACATTACAATTATCGTTACTCATATCTTCCTTTTCACTCGAATTATCAATAATAATTTCTGAGCTTTCTAATTCTTGGGCCTCTAGCAATGGCTCCTCGCGATTGACACCTGACAACTCATTAATCACTTCGGGATGTAAAATCACTGGCTCATTAATATTATCAGTCACTGCGCAAAGTACTTCCTGATGAATTATATTAGTTTGTCCGAATTGCGGAATAGCTAACGGTAGTTTAACCAACGGCGATTTAACTGCTTCACCGAATAACCCTTGTAAATAAATACTACCCGCTCCTTTTAATTTCTCTTCCGGTACCAAATCTTTATGAACAACACTAATTTCACATCCAGAATCAACCAATCCCTTTGCTTTTTGCCCATTCACACTAACTTCAATTTTCTCAAGTTTATTTAATTTCTCACCAATAACGTTAGTTCTCTGTTCGGCCTTTGCCGATATTCTCGCCACAATAATTCCATTAGGTAACTCTTTGCTTTCTTTTACCACAACCTTATGTACACCCGCTTTCGAATCTCGTCCTTTGTTACCATTATTTCCCTCATTACCCACTTTATTACAAAAACGTTGGTAATGACCTCTCAAACCACATTTAAAGCATTTAGGAGCTGAAGCATCACTAGGCTTCTTAAAATCTATTTTCCTATCAGAAAAAGAATTAGTCTCATTACTCCCGTTTTGCCTAAAATTATTACTAACTTTGCTATCCTCCCTCAGTCTCATTTTTTCATTGTTCACATGCCTATCTTTACCTTTAAAACTTTTATACGTAACGGCGTACGACTTGTGTTTAGCGTCAAAATAATTGTCACATTCTTTAGCAATTTTAGAAGTTTCTAACCATTTACCTTGGTGAGTTAACCCAATATATGACGCAGTATCCTCATCTAACGTACTTACTAATTTATCAGTAACTATTAACTGGTTGACCTTTTCATAAGAGTCAGCACATCTAATCTTACAATAATTTTCCCATGTCGCTATTAAACGCGATACAAATAATACATGAGTTTCGTTCTGGTTTCTCCTAGCCTTCTTAAAATTTTCCAAACATGCCTTTGGTGTCGGCTCATGTTCCATTAGAACTAACTCCTTTAATTCCTCATAATTCTCCATTTGTTCCGTAGTCGTATAAATTAACAAATTATCCGCCTTATCTCCTAACATATTTAGTAGAATTTCGGCCTGCTGGTTTTCCGGTACATTTTTAGTTTTGAATGCCCTTTCTAAGCTGTTAAAAAATAAATTCCATCCCTCAGTCCCTTCCGGTACTTTGATAGATAGAGTTTTTACGCTTTTGATCAATTTTTCTATATTACTTTCATTATTAGATTCCCTAGAAACATTAGAATTATTTGCCGATCCTTGAACCCTTAGTCTCTCCATTTCTAATTCATGTTCCATCCTTAATTTTTCAACCCTTTCTTCTCTTTCTAATTTTTCGCGTTCTAATTTTTCGTGTTCTAATCGTTCTGCAACAATAGCGTCAGATAATTCCTTAATAACCCCCTCGTCATACTCATCACTGTCCATTATCTTTTTCTTAAGCTGAATTCTGGTATCATCTTCCGCGAATTCAACACCTAAATCTTCAGCTATCACCTGAAGATCAACCTTTTTTAATTTCAATAAGAAAACCATACCTTCACCGATTGTTATAACCACCCCACAAGAATAGTTAAACCTACCAAATTAATATTTCCTAAATTTCTAACTTAGTACGTATATACCCCACTTATTATACTAATTAATACCCTTCAGATAATCAATGCATTTAATTTCTAATTAACCTACTGAATACTCTAATTTTCCTCAACCATTGATATCACACAATATACTTCCAATAAAACAAAAGGTAAAATAGTGATTCGATTTGATTACTATGCAATATAAGTCTCAATTTATACACTTAGATAACAACATACAATTTACATAATAATACTGATACGTTGAAATGAATAGAAGTATTGATATCAATCAAGAAATCCACATAAAGAAAAATTGTAAAACATGCATATATAAATTTCTACAATTATCCTAACTAAAATATTTCCGAACTCAATACTGGTTCTTACACTTAAAACAAATATACTGAAAATCTTCACTTTTATTTTTCCTCACTATGGCTCTCTTTTGAGCCTTTCTTTTTTCACTATGGCTCTCTTTTGGGCCTTTTTTTCCACTATGGCTCTCTGTTGAGCCTTTTTTTTCTTTCTCTACTACTGGCCAATTAAAATTCTAAGCAAATGTTATTATACACTCTTCAAACTTAAAAAAATGTTGCTTCATTTAAATATTACTTTAACCATAATTTAACTTTAAGTAAATTTAATTATTCCTTCCAACTACTATTACCACAATTAATAAAAAAAAAATTATAGACAATCAATACTAGCTCAAGTTATTATGACCTTTCCTTAAAACAATAGCCAATATGGTTATTAACACTTTATAGGTAGGGAGTATTGATAAAACACATAAATGATATAGACAATTTACTTAAATTATTATTAATTATACAACAACAAATTTTGGTTCGAGATGTCAGCAGAAAGATATGATCAAAACATCTTACCTTATACTTTCTTTGCTGGGGTACTTTTCTAATCACAGGTAGTTCCACGATGTAGCGGTAATATGGCACAACAGTTCAGTTTAGTTCTTTCTAATAAAGATACGCACAACACTTTAGTCCACACTAGACGATCCGGCACGATACTTTAGCACATACTCGACGATACGGCACGACACTTTACACACATTCGACGATACGGCACGGCACTTTAGCATACAATCGACGATCCGGCACGATGCTTTAACCCACACTCGACGATATGGCACGACCACACAAGAATTCCACTGGATACTCCGGCATTAACAGACTGCAACACGGCTCGCTGGTCACTGGTTTCAGGTGATTCTATCCCGACGCTGCCAACAATTTGTCGGACGTTCCCCTCAGTCCACACAACTTTGAAGAATGTCCGTGGTAGATATAGCTGCCACCACCGATATTACTAGGTGATATCGGTCACCCACTGTGAGATTGGTGTAAATGAAGACTTACGCTAGTAACTGAATTATCAGTTTATTAAGAATATATGTACACACAAAATGCGCTATTTACAAATATATACAACTACAACTCGGATATAGGTGATCCGGTTCAACATTAAATTAGATACCGTAAAGATTGGTTGTGTACTATTCCAATTACACTTTCCACCTCACACTCAATATACGTTAAATTCACTTTTTTTTTGGAGCTCAACCTTCAGTCTCCCAACACAAGTATACTGGGCCTGCACTTCTTAGCCCAGAGCACTAAACACCAGGACGTCTGTGTCCTTTGCGCACCAGAAAACGCACACTTTACGCTCTTTCACACAGAGCAACCTCTAGGTACGAAACCTAGGTACCGAATGACTGATCTGAGACAAACTCGCCCTCTCAACTCATGGGGTCACACAGATGCCAACCCCCTCTGGAGCTTCCTCATTGGGCACCTTCCCTCACTCCTTTCTTGCCTAGTGACATGCTGCTAATCTGCTCATCATCCGCATACTTCACTTACAGATGGACATGCCTCTCAGCTATCTCCTTTCTCTAACACACCACCTGTAAAGGATTATCTGGCAATTCCCCTTTCCACAAAGAAGGAATGTCACCTTGGAAATTCTGTACACAACCATACAATACAAAATATTCAAATAGAGAAAGAGTAGACATTACATTCTTTAGCACAGGTGCTATCAGATCCTGACAAAGTATTTGTAATTTATTATTTGAATAATTGTGGAAAATAATATTTATCAAATTACATCCGAATGTTTATTATTAGTAATCAAAAGATTGTTTATAAAGTAAAGATTTACAGGGCATCAATGGTTCACTGTGTAGAACAGTTAAAACTTTCAACATAAGACTTTGCTAAAACTGTTTAAAATGACAAATGATTTTTTTTCAATTTTCAGTGTAAATTCACTACAATTATTAAATTTAAATTATTTTAAATGAAGTTACACTGCTTATAAACCAATAATGTCTGTTATTATCAGTAAATATGCATGTATATGTAATAAGAAAGGATGTTTTAAAAAAACTGGTTTAAACCAAAAAAAACTGGTTTAAACCAAATAAAACCGGTTTTTTGATTTTTTTCGAAAAAACCTGGTTTTTTTCCTACCCTGCTTGATAAAGAAAATAGTAAATATTCAAGAACTCGTCGAACTGTCTGCATCGAGAATAACACTATTACTATAGAAGACATACTAAAACAACATCATTGGCTTACAGCCAGTTCTCTTCACATACATTCGATGCAATACCATTGGAATTCATATCACTTAATATGAATTCCAAAAGGTTCTAATGTGAAACACGGATCAACTCTTTCAGTCACTAAAATATGTATGCTTCACTCTTACTAAAAAAAAAAGAAAAGAAAACACGTTGCTTTTCATCATTCGACCCTAGTGTTGGGGAAAACACATAAGTATTTTCAATACTTATAAGTGAAAAAAACATTGGCATCGTTAATTATAAAATACAATTCCTGCCTTCGACAACTTTTAAAGGAATTTTATGCTGTTTTAACTTTTTTATTTATCTTCTGTCAAAACAGGGAAGGATCCATATCTTGCAAACCATTGTTTTCGGGAGTATGGTTCCTATTTTTGATCCTCGTTACAAGAAATTTCTAAAGGTACCACTCTCGTCATAATTCAGAACTGACAGTCAAATCTAGGATTCCCAAGGTAATTTTTAAATGCTATTAAAAATACAAAAATATCGTCCCAGAGTTATAGAATATAGTTTTACTTTTCCAAAAGAATATTTCAAATTTGAAATTTAAACAAATGCAAAGCTTTCTAAAAAAGGAACTAGCTAAGAATATACAGCTGTAACCTTTTAAAATTTCACATTCAGTTAACAAAAATATATTTTGCTCTAAAACTTTTCTAAGCTTAAACAATAACTACTTTGCATTGTTTTGGAAATTTATTAAATAAACTTCTAGATATTGCGTATTTCATTCTCACTTAAATCTGATAAAAAAGCTGTAAAACAGCTTAGAAATATTTAGAAAATATGTCTTTTTTAGAACTTGTAGAGTATTATTAAATAACTAGACAGAATATTATTAATAATCTTGAACATAGACGGATCTTTAATCATTCTAAAAGTCCATTACAGGTAGCCCGATTTATTTCTTTTAATCATTTATGACAACTTTTCTTAAATTTTAAAAGGAATACCATATTTTTTTAAGCATTAAGGTATAATTTTTATCCAGAATAAATATTTAGATTGATGTGCATGTTAATGTTACTTAAAGCTGGTTTTTAAAAAGTATACTCCCCAAGTACTCTACATTTCATAGTTTCCTATATTTAAAGAAACACCGAAGAGGTTGAAAAAAAAATCTGATTCTGAAAAATGTTGGACAAGCATCTTAAGAAAAGATGGTGTAATAAATCTGACTCCTGTATTAACTATAATAATTCTCGCCTGTCGTCTCCATATTGACTTACAAAAAATGACCAAGCATTAACGAGGATTTATTTTAATTCCTTAACTGAATACTGCATCCCCCTGTCATACGCGTCGCCCAAATTAAGTGGGAACGTGACATTTTGAAAAGTCGGGGAACTCAAAAATTGCTTCTGCGCTGGGTGTCGCTCTTCATCAATACTAATTAGTGTCCGAAGTATTAGATTTCCGGAGCTCTGTTTTTGTAGCTACTTCTGAAAGGAGACCTTTAACGGTCGGGTAGGGGATTTGTCTTCTTTACGTCGTCCGCTCCTGACATTGATCCCGAAATTGGGAAAATCCAATCCGCACCATTTTTACATCCACCATAACGATCTTGGATCTGAGAGTTTTGAAGAATTTTGCAACATTTGTTAAATTTTACCTCTTTACTTAAAGCTTTGGCATTACTTGCTAATCACATTAATTTTTCACACTAAAAACTTTTACTTTCAAAAAAATATGTGGTGTTAATTAATATGTTTATAGATGCTGAAACGAACGTTTCTTGGTGATAAATGTTAGAACAAAGCAAAAAGACTGCACTCAATTTATCAAATTCGGTAGATGTTTTTTTTTTTTTTTTTTTTTTTTTTTAACGAAATCAAAATTTTGAGTGCATAAACTAGCACTATTTCTTTTACAGAAAGCAAACCGAACTTGTTTTAAACTAATCCCTCATTGAAATTATTTAGATTGAAATTTGTTTTTTACATCGTTTAAGTTCTCTTATGATATGGCTACTAAACAAAAGGGCCCGTGTTCTAGTTCCAGTACAGGTTTGAATGTTCATATTGGGATGGATTCCATTAAAATCTGAGGCCTGGATCATTTTAATCATAGCTACCAATATGTAATCTTTTCTTCTACCGCTATTTGTTACGAGAAAAATTTGCCCATTTAATCCTATGTTTCAAATGATTAAATAAGACAAATTTCTCTGTTAAAAAATAGTGGCAGGAAAATAGCGTAAAACTTGGCAGCTATGATTTAACCCTTGTGTATAAAAGGTGGTTGTAATGCTTGAAACACAGTTAAGTATTATGTAATGCTATATTTAACTGAAAATTCATTATTTATTTATTTAGTCTCTTAGAATTTTTCTTCGTTTCTTAATATCCATCTTTATTCAGATACTTATTTTAGTCAATTTATCTACATCTGCTGCTCTCGAACCCATAAAAGCCTAGTGTTATCGTATGATCACAGCATGGCTGCCAATACGCTTGTTCATTGCTTATCAGTAATTATCAAGAAGAATATCGAATATTAGCTTTCTTTCATGACAAAAACATCTCAATAAAATAAATCAAAAATTATTATTATGGAAAAGTGGTTTGAAATGCAAAAATTCCATTTTAAAGCGAAAAATAATTTTCTTTGTCAGTGGGTTAGTAAATGATCAGTTTTATAAGTATACATTTTAATATCACTTTACCTTTTATTATATTTTGCTTTACAAAAGATAAATTTTGAGATTTATGTTAATCAAAAATTAACTTTTTAGTGTTGTATTAAATAATCTTTCTGAAAAATGGTTCTAATGTAGTTTTTAAAAATTTAATACTCAAATGTCAAAGCTAGATTTTTAACGCCTAATAAAACAACTTCTCTAATAAACGTCAATACTTAAAATAATTCGTTGGATCATCTATTTCAACAGTATTTTTAAAAAATGAAAATACTTTATATATGATACTATGCCGAATCACTGCAGGCGCATTATCTATCACAACTTACTTATATGAAAACGGTTCTGCTATTTTGTTAATTGTTGATCATTTTCCTATTTATTTTCTTCCATGTAACGAAATATTAACATTTACAAATGAATAAACAAATCTTAATTAAATCTATATCAATGCAGAAAACGACTTAAATCTACACAAAAATTCAAGTTAATGCATTTATCTTCTTTTTACAAAAACTTAAAGAAACACTGAAACATGACTATGTATATATATTTATGCATTGATTTCATACAAGCAAAGGTATTAAAAGACTGTCAATAGAAACGCAATCGACTTGTTTCCACTCTTTTCGTTTCCATGGAGCTGTCACAAAGAATGGAATCCTGTTATAGACTTTAAATGTCTAGCGACGCATATTGCGACAGTGATGTAATTTTTAAAAAGGTTTCTGCAACAATAACTGACATATGTTGGTATTTCTTTGGAAGTTTAATGTTTATTAAAGTATTTGTACTATTAAAAAAACTTTTCTTGGAAATTTCACTTCTCGCAGCTCTGTTTCCAGTCACTACCATTTAAATCTATACGCTATATCTATATTATAAAACAAAAAGATGTCCGTGATTAACTCTGACGTCATATTTACGGTGTCCGAGCCAATTAATTTTGCTTTTACTTCGCTTTTTTTAACTTCTACACAATTCCAATTTTTACACCATCAAACAAGGGAAAAAATGTTTTTTCAAAGGAAATTTATTTTAAAAGTGTATCTGAACAAAAGATATCGGAGACAAAACATAACTTAACAAAGGAAATTTATTTTAAAACAGTATCCATTTATTGATTTTTTATGGCTTTTAATATAATTTTCAAGCAATATATATTTTTTAATAATCATTTTCTATCCCATGCATTCAAAACATTGCAAATAGTTGAGGAAATATTTTTTTGACAAATATTCCATAATGAAATTAAAACTTCATCAATAAATAAATAAAATAATGAAATAATATTTTTAAAATAGACATATAATCGAACTACGTTCTTAAACCACTCAAATTATCACAATAAAATGGCTGTTGTAAGTAGCTGTCTTTGGTGAATTCTTCAATTAACTGCTGGCATGCAGCTAATACGAAAATATCGCTTTTAATAAATTTCAATACTTTATTTGAATACATTATTCATATTTTCATTTTTAAAAAATGCTTTTCAGTGTTCACTGTCGGAATATATATATACTGTTAATATATATATATTAAATGTAAAAAAAATATTAGAATTTTCCATATAAAATGTACCGGGTGTCCAGTAAATAACTGACCCATTTTGAACTTAAATAACAAATAAACGGTTGGAGATAATAATGCGCGGTTTGCGGTATTGTTATTAGAAAATCAATAAATTTTTAAACATGTACATTGTTAATACAGTTCAAATTTCGGGAAAAAATATTGCGCTAGCGGTAACAGGCTATTTGAATACAGACATGACTCTAATTTTCATAAATATGAGATTTTCGGCTGGATCTGAATCTATATGTTGTCGAATCTGAATCTATATGTTGAATCGACTCTCGAATCAGATTCAGAAATAGGGTACGTTGGTTGGAAAGTGATTTAAAATAATATTTGTGATTGAACCACCCCCCTCATTTCCCCTCCTCATTTCCCCTCTTCAGTCTTGAGACTGAGATATTATTTTAAATATTATTATATTACATTAACAAAGTGCATATTTTAAAATTTATTTATATTCTAATAACAATACAGCAAGCCGCGCATTTTTATCTCAAATAGTTTTTTTTTTATTTACATTTAAAATGGGTCAGTCATTTACTGGACACCCGGTAGTTTTCACCTATGGTTCTATTATGCGAGAAGCTGAGATTGGATTCTTTACTTTTGTTTAACCCATTAAAGCCGATTGGTACAATATTGTACCAGAAAAATTTTAACCATTTTTCTGTATCAATACCAGTTGATTCGAACGGAAACATTATCTTTGCTTGACGGATTAAACTTCGTGATAAAGTCAAACAAAAATCGCTATTTTAATAAAACTGCTGTCAAGTGGAATTTTTTTACTTTAAAGAGAAAAATAATTCCGGTTTTAATGGGTTAATATTCAAAAAGCAGGTATTTTTAGGATAATTTAAGCTTTATTAAAACCATGGTTCCATGGATTTCTGTAGTGTAAGTCACATAGCTGTTAATTGTTGTGCTTGTTGTCCTATTTTCAAAACGTTTGCATCGCCTTATTCAATTAATGTTGTATCTCCGATAAAATAAGTCACATTTTTCCGTTCTAAAATACTAATAGTCAAAAATCATAGCATGTGACTTACACTACAAGTATTCATGGAACTAGACTAAAGTATTTGAATATCTTCTCCATTCCCCCCCCCCCTTCCACTTTTATTTTCCACTGTACGTCAATTTCCTAATTTTTGTAAATTTGTCCTTTAAATTTCTGTCATTGTTTTTTAAGCCTTTCCGATGCAGTGTTCTCCCGTCCGGAACACCTAATTTTATTTTCAGACTTCTAAATGGCACCAAAAATATTTTAATGAAAATTTGCTTTTACCATAAAAGATTAAAGTAACAGGTATTTAATTGCTGAAAATGTCGTTTGCAAATTCCGATGTCAGTCAATCATTTCATCAGAGTTTTCTGTGCCTGAAAGGGTTAAGTGCAGATATTATATGAAATTCATATTGAATGTTTAACTCTTTTGGGTCTGGTGTACTTTTAATAGTGCATGTCTTTTAATGGAGTATTATTTTGTTTTAAGACCAAAAGTCAAGATAAATTGCTATTTTAATAATAATTGTATATATACATGTAGTATTGTTAGTATATGTCCATGCATTTGCTATATGATTTCATTTATGTTTAGGCATTTAGAAATAATAATAATTATTATTATTTGCTTAAGTATATTTGCGCCGTTTGTGATTCTTTTACTTTAAACCTATATTTCACTTTTTAAATTTAAAATAAAAGTTACTTTCCTGAAACAATCATATGTAATAAAGAGCAAAAAGTATTAGAAAGTTGTAATATAAGTTAAATCTTATTGTAATGCAAATATTTTTTAAACATCTCCAAATATTCTGCCTCAGCCTATTGTCATATAAATATGAATTGAATAGTACGCAAAACAGCAACTTCCGTTACCTGTCAGACAAAAAAATATTCGTTAAACACTAATTAATTTATTTGGATAGCTAGTGTTAATTGTATTAACTCAAAAGTACTTTTTTCTAAAAACTGAAAAAATTCAGACTCGAAAGTGTTTAGAATAGTAATTGTACATGATTTTATTTTGGGTGCAGTAAAAGGAGATTTAGATCAAGCATAGTGTATCTATAATCTGATGTTTTGTGTAGATAATTTACATATTATACAATAAAGTTAAATTACAGAACAGAAGAGAAAACGATTCAAATGTACTTTTAGATTTAAAAATAAAAACAATAAAGTGTATTTTTAACATCGGCTTACATTAGAGTAATTGACTCCAAACAAGACAGTTTTGAAAGCCATAAATATTTTTAAAACCATTTTAATACTGAAGACAATGACGAATATTATGATTTATTAACTTTTCCATGACAAGTAAGCATAATTTTAAATTTTCAAATTTAACTTTAGTTTTAACAGCTAAAAAGAGAAACATTACGGAAATCTGAAAAGCTGTCCTATGGTGTTTATGGTAAAAATATATTAAAGTTCATGTTCGCCATAGCTTTTCTGTCACGTAATTATCAAACGAAATGCTGTTATGTGTAATAAAATTTACAATTCATTAAGCAAAATTCATGTGAAATCTGAAAAGAAAATAAAATTATGACGATAGGTAGTAAATAAAAATTCATTAAATGTTCGCACGATTTTCTAATAACGTTTTGAATGTGGATTTTTCTTCAGTCTGTATACAAAATGCACTTATCTAAACAATAAATTAGAATGAAGAAAACATAAATAAAGAAATCTGCACAGATTCCATTTGAATTCCGCTTCATTTTGCAAAGCACTGATACGTTACTGTTTTAATTAAAAATCTTGTGAAGCAAAAGAAGAAGATGGCGTGCTTGCGTGATTTTGTAACGACTAAATAATTTATTAAAGAAAAATATTATGCATTAGTCTTCTTCTAAATTAATCATACGCTCCCTTGAAGGTAAATTTAAAAAAGGGAACTTTTCCCTTCATTTTCGCATGAAAGGGTTAAGAAAGAACTGATGATAAATTATAAATTTGCATAATGGAGTAGTTTTCCTTTCTTGCCTCTAATAAATGCATTTGTATAATCACTGTACTCTTTCACGTAACAACGTCACATAAAAAGCTGTTAAGATTATCACAGGCGAAGAATAAAAATTTTTCACTTAAAAGGAAAGTTTTTCAAGTGTCACTAATATAAAAATATTGCAAATAACCACGTAGTTCAGTGTCTTTTATCTTCACTTAGCCTGTCAAGTTTTCCTAATGCCTACATCCTTTAAGACTATTGCCATGACAGATCGCCCTACTAAAACACTCATTTTCTCGAGCCGGATTTTCTTCTTGACACTCCGTTATGATTTCAAAGATTTTAACAATGCATTACTTTCTTTTGCATGTCTGGTGCAGACTCTAATTTTATACCTTGTCTAAATATCATAAAAATATTTTTAAAATTCCTAGCGTTATAAATTGGGAGATTTCTTTATATTTTATTTTACAATCTGCTTTGGTTGGATTAATGAAAACAAATTATTCCAAGATAACCTCTTATTTAATGAACACATTTTTTCTATTTGTTTGAAAAATGTTTTTATTTAAAATTTTCTCGTAATTTTCGCCTAAATGAAATTTTAAATATTAGACAGAAAATTTATTAAAAGACTTTCCGCCATTTTTTTGCTTGCGTAATTTTAAAGTGTTCGATAAATAAATAAATGTTGAACAAAATTAGTGAAACTGATTTCACAATTTTTTTTAAAGATTGGTATTTTTACGACATGTAATTTCTTCAGTGTAAATATTTTTAAGATTTTTATTTGGAACTACATATGAAAATCACTTATAAAGTTTAAAATTAAAACTAGATAAAAAGTCTTTCTTGGTTGTTAAATTTTTACGAATTATGTGAGTATCGTGGAATACATGCTATTTTAATTTTCTACATTAGTTAAATATTAAAATAATTATTTTCATAAAATGAAAATAAACTTTGTAGTGCCTAGAGAATATAATAATAATTAGTTAATATTAACAATACACCGCATGTAATTTTCTTTTGGTAAATTTTTCTGTACTCATATTTAGGGTTAGACACCGGAAATTTTAAAGAGAAAGTTACATATTTAACAACAGACTTCAGTTGTCACATTAGGCGAATAATTTTACTTAAATAATAGTGGTTGCTTAAAACTTATTTATTTATTAAAACTGAATTTATTTATTAAATTTAAATATTAACACTAGAACCGCCATTAGGGATCATTGTGACCCCTGTCAAATTGAAAATAGCCGATTTGAACCAGAATTTTTGTTATAAGATATGTTAAATATGTGCAGCAAAAAAATTAGCTATTAGATAAGTTAAATAGTTTTAAATAAAAATTCTGGTGTCAAACACTTTTTACAAAACTTGAATAAAATAGCCGGCGGTTCTAGTGTTAATTTATTCATATTTATATCACTATGCAGTGCAGTGTTGCCAGTGGACTACTTTTTAAAAATTCAGATTTCTTCATTGGCACCACGTTTTTGAAAGTGAGAAATTCATCCTATTTAACGACATAATAATTCAGACGAACACAAACAATATTTAACCATTTAAAGAATGTGGTGCGAATACAAAAATTCGGATTAAAAGAAAGTAGCCGTCTGGCAACACTGATGCAGTGTAGGATCGATACTTTTATATAAATTATTTACGTAAGTTCGGATGATAAAAAATATCTATCAGAAGTTTAAACAACTGTCTAATGAGTTCAATTTGTTAGGGATCTATTCTGAACTCTACCAATGTGTTTTGTTAATAAGCGATTGATTGATTGATTGATTTTTGTCGTCCGATTATCTACGCTAGGGATATAGGACCAGGGGGAATGCCCTCCGTGGGGGTCTTTCTAAGGGAACCTAACCCGTATTTACGCAAGGTTCGAAGAAAACCACGGAAAACTCCGAACGGTTAGGCCGACAGCCGCGATTGGGTTCGAACCCAGCACCTGCCGTCTACCAGTTGAGAGGTCCGAACCTCTCGGCCACTGGTGTTTGTTAATAAGCGAAGTCATTTTAATTTTTTGAAAAAAAATTCTCTGTACTATGTTTGTCATCATCAAAATATTATTGATAATTCCTTAGATATAACATTATTTCATACCGTGGATTGCCCAGGACTAGTGTTTCTTGCACAGAAGTTTAGGTAAACTAATTTTTGCCACAATGTAGTTCCATTCATACAGCATCAAGTCTTACAGCATCACGGTAGCCAACGCCAACACTAACTTCTTTTCAATGCAGTCAACAACACAACCCACTTTTGATTTCAATGTAATCCTTCCGGTATAGTGGGTGTCATTAAACAACAAAAGTAGGAAAATTCCAACATTATACTTATCTTTGTCAATAGCTTTTTTGTTTCGTTCAATTAATACCAATACCACTGAACGAATCTTCAAGAAAATTGCTGTTGTATAAGCACAATTGTTTATTTTTATAAGTGCACTAAAGAGAAACAAAAACACCAATGTTTAAATTTAACAAAATCATAAAAATCTCCTTTTAAATTCCATGCATTGTAGGAAAGTATATGTTTTACAAAAATGTAAATGTTAACTCGTTGGGCCAATGTTATTCCAAATACTGGACCAAAGTTACACCAACTTAGATAAATGCTTTTCTTTTTTCTGTCTCAGGAATTACAACGATAATCCTATATTAGGTCTTGATTTGCTCTATGGGGTTATAGTAACATGTTCTTACGAAGATCCAACTGAATTTACAGCTTGGAAGGTAAAAGATGTAGAGTAAAATTCTCACCGTGTTCACATGTTTTTATTTGCCTGGTGCTACCACGGTAGAACCTTGACGAATCACGTACTAAGAGCTTCCAGCCTCACGTAAATAATGGCACCTATATTTTGAGAACACAACTTTGTAGATAATTCAAACGATGTAGAAATTATAGCACATTTAATTTTTTTCTCTTTTTGGCCAAAATTACCCTTAATGTGCCAAAGTTACCCCATTTAACTGTAACTAAAATTTCATCTAAAGAAAAATTGTCTTTATTTAAATGAATTTCTAACGCAGGAAATATTCTAAAAATTCTAAAACCTAAAAGTATGTTACTCTTGTCCTACATTTCAAGATGAAAAAGGTAAAATGCGACGGAACAGTTTTCTTCAGCATAATAAATTACAAAAACAAAATAATGACAGAAAATTTTCATTCTTAACTTTAAAAAAGAAGTATTAATGAATATAATAAACCATTACTGTCTTATTTTAAATGAAAAGTGTATAAACTAATTTAAAATAAACATTGAATATTCAATCCATAAATCTTTCTTATTTACAATAAAGGACTAGTATAATCATTTTCCTCTTTGTTTGTTTAACACAAGTGTGTTTTGTTCCCATTTTTGAGGCTTTTTTTTCATTACATGATACATTAAAGTGGTTAATAAATTAAAGCGATGTCAAAGAAAGTAATTTATAATATTTTACAACTCCAAGTGTTTTTTGCTTGAATAATATTAACTGTTCTATTTTGCTTTATTTTATGGCGATAATTTAATTTTCATATGTCTAAATAAAATTGCTGCAGGATAATTCTTAAGAAAATCTTTTTGTTTGAAATTTTCTTTCTTTTTTCCTTTGCAGGTTATTACATGCGAAGTTGCAATTAATAAAATTAATCGTAACCCCACATTTTTATTTCTTATGTTTCCCGTTTCTTTCTTCTGCTTAAAAAATGAAAAATTCTTTCCCATTTTAAGTTGTTCTCTTAAGAATTGTGATTGAATTGTCAAATTTTATTCTAAAAAAATTCCCATAACAGCTGCGCTGTTTTATAAGTTATGTTTCTTTTAATTATGGGAATTCTTGTTTATTGGAATTTCAGAGTTTAAACGCTGAACTTATTTTCATATTATTTTTCTCGAATAAAAATTAAGAGGTTTCATTCTTGTGTTTAAAATTTCTTTCTTTGTGTTTATCTGCTGTTTTAACTATCATGATTTAAAGCCTCACAAATAACAATGCATTTTCTTTGGCAGTTGAATTTAAATATTTATCTATTATTTTAATCAATTTTTAATTTAAAAATAACCGGATTTTAAATATTTCTAACGTATACAGTGTTAAAGGCTTGTTTTACAAAGTATATTTTTATTCTTTTTTCGGAGTTTTAAAACAAAACAATTTAAATTAAGAACCAACAATTTTATTGCAATATTTATCCAGTGGCTGTCAAATAAACATGTTTTAAACCAAGAATTTTATTTAATAAAAATCAACTTGTTGTGATCATGGATCTAGAAATTATAAAAGCATAATTTGAAAAAATGAAAAAGTATTATTACTTGTATAGTTTCATATTGCATTTTAAAAAAATTTCGATTATTTACTGACTAGATTAATTTAATTTATAAAGTATGCAATTTTGAGCCACGCTGTTATTTCTGACATAAGAAACATCATTTCATGAGTGACATACCTCCATCGTTTCATCGTAAAACATATATTTTTTCACTCATTTCGTTGGCTTTACAGTATTGATCATAAGTCTTATATAAATCAATCTGATTTTATGTTACTTAATGTAATTGATAAAGCTCTTTTCTCGTGCTTTTTTAACACTTTCAACATAGTTGAAAAGTGGGTTTTGTGTGTATGTGTGCGTATCTTTTTTCTGTATTTTATTTTGACGATACATTTCCTGATATACTTCAAGAAGTTATTTTATAATTTTTCAACATAGTAGAAAGGTGTTAATGAATTCGGTACGTCTGTCCATCTGTGCATGCTCTAACTGTGCTAAATATAGTCCGACTATTTTGAGATTGATATATGTTATTAGGCATCACTATGGGATGTTCGGTATTGAAAATGAAGAAAATGTATAACATTTTCCGTTCATTTAGACGCAAAATAGAAAAAAAAATCGTTATATTACAGTCTTACTAGATTATTTTTTTTACTGGTATAATGATGGTCTCTCTGGAATAATATGATTAAAAAAGTATGCAGTTTGGAGCCACGCTTTTATTTCTAAGATAAAAAAACATCATTGCATAAGTGACATGCCTCCATGCATCGCTCCATCGTGAATATTTACATTTTTATTCATTTCGTCCGCTTTACATTGTAGTTCGTAAATCTTACATAAATCAATCTGATCTTATGTTATTTCCTATAACTGTTAAAACTCTTTTGTCGTGCTTTTTAACACTCTTCAACATAGTTGAAAAGAGTTTATGAATTATATTTGTCTGTTCGTTCTTTAACTCCGGTAAATATAGTCCGATTGCTCTGAAATTGATATATGTTATTTGGTATGACTATGACATATTCGATATTGAAGGTGAACGAAGAGTGTAACATTCATCGTTCATTTACACGGACACTAAAAAAAAAAATCCGTAACATTACGGTCTGTAGGGCAAAAATCATTTGCAGTATATTTTGATGTTATTACACTATTTTAAATACATTGAATCGGATATATATCATTGAGGTGTGCTACAAGGTTCTTGCTATAAAAATTGCTGAGGATAGCATGTATCGTTCATTTACAGGAACACACAAAAGAATTTGACTTCAGCAGAAAATGAACAATGATTGAACTATTGAAGCCCATGAACAATAATTATTGGGAGTGTTTTTTCATTTGTGGTATGCGTTTATAAATTTTATTATTTTTAAAATGTTACTTTGTGTGTATAAATTCTGTAGATAGTATACAGGACTGCAAGAAAGTTTCCAACAACATGTACTTATTGGCAAAACTAGCTGAATAGAAATTTTAAGTTGTGCTGTGCCTTTGAATGAATTTACTTTTAACATACTATGTAGTATGCATACATAATAATAGATCATATACAAAAATGCACAAAAAAATGCATATTTTTTCGACTATTCATGGTAATAGCAGAAACTGGATTTTTAAATGCAATATGTGCTTTCCGAATTGTTTATTTAGGCATCATATTTCACCTTAGTAAACTGTAAAATTTTGTTATAAAATTCTGAATGTTTTGGAAAGGGTTTCATAATCGCTGCATGCATGATTTTTCGTTCTTGATTTTAAAAGCATTGAAACAATCATTTGATAATAAAAGTCTAAAATATAAAATAAATATAAATATAAAAATAAATAAATAAAGATAATGAAACATCATGAATCAAAATGAGTAAAATTATAAGTTTTTTAAAACTCCCTTCTCTATATATTTATTTTTTAAAATATTGTGAACAAATACTGTTATTTAAAATAAGGAGCGGAAAAGAACTTGAATTCTTTTCCTGGTGAAAGAGCGCCATCTGTTGAGAAGTAATGAAATACAGACGATCATTTTGTAAAATTATGTTTTTATAAAAATAATATGTGCCATAACATTAATTCTTTCCAAAAATATAAAAGTACGTATCAAGATCAATTTTTTTCGTGCGTTTATAGATATGAATATAAATTTAGGAGCATCGTGCCATGTATATCTAAAAACACGTATTTCACTATAAACATGTATTTATTTTATTTTATTATTTTTTCGTTATTGATAATCATGGGCGTAACTAGATAATTTTTCTAGGGGGGGCCGCGGTACCATTTGATAATTTCGAAACAATAACATTTCAATTCTGTACAGTTCAGTTGTTTAACCCCTTGGGGACACGTATACATGCCACAAAAAGGCTTAAAATTTCTCGTGTATCCCCACCAGTAAAAATGTATTGTAAAATTTGCCATATTTAATCGGAGCATTTTCTCGATTCAATAAATTTTTGTTTTTTTAAAAACATTGACCAAACATTTAAAATTTCGTAAAAGGCTCCCATCGCGAAGGGATTAAGAGCGTAGTTCAATTACATGTTTGTTAAATTTATGTTTATTAGCTCACAGGCTATCATAGCCTGAGAGCTTATGTGCCCGTCCGTTCTGTATGTACGTTCGTATGTTCGTGCGTAACGCGATAACTCATGATAAAAATATCCGATCCACTTGAAATTTTGTATGTAGGTATATCCTGACAAGGCGCTTCCCTGATTACTTTTTGGAGTTCATTCGATATGTATAAGAGGGGGAACGGGGGGGCTGATGCCCCTCCCCTTAGTTGATATAAACGGGATTTTCATGCAGAATTAAGTTTTCGTTCAAAATTTAGATTAGGATCATTCTGATGAGGCGATTCCGTGACTGTTATTAGGTGTTCATTGAATAAGTATAAATAGGGAGAACAGGAGTTCTAATGCCCCCCCCCCTTAATTTATATAAATGGGTTTTTCAAGCAGAATTTTCAGATTTCGTTTAAATCTCTGAATAGTTTTGGAAGTTTAATGGTTAAGTATAAAAGAGGGGTATAAGTCCTTTTAAATTGTATAAATGCTAAATGGATTTTTATTAAGAATTATCTCATTTGCTCTGAATTTTGGATATAGATTTTTTATATGATAAAGCATGTCTTTGATAGTATAGGAGGTTCAATGATTAAGTATAAAAAAAGAGGAAAGGGGAGAGCTGTTTCCCCTTCTTCATTTTTTTTCGAACGGAATTAACCCTTGATAATATAAGGCTTTAATGTACAATTAGTATTTGTAGCCTGTGAGCTCAATACCATCAGTTTAACTGGGCAGTATTCTTTATATAATTTTATGATGAAGATCCATTATGGCGTATAAGCAGGAAATGAAATGATGAACTGTTTTTATTAAACCTTTCAGGGGCATGTAATTGTATTTCTATAATGATCAATTCCCATCGAAATATTCGAAAAAGTTTGCTTCAAAATAAGGAAAAACAATTTTTAAACTTTTTCCCACCAAAGCTATACAGGTATGAAAGTGAGAAATAAGAAAAAAGGTGGAAATTCTTTCCATCTATACAGTGGCGCCAAACTCTTATAATCGAACTGCCATTTTAACCGATACCTTTACAATAAAATTAAATCTAAATCTGCATATATAATAGCTTTTTTTTTAAATAAAAAAAAACTTTGGATACATTAACAATGTATTTCCAAATGTAACTGATAAACTTATGCTAAGTACAGTCATTGATTTTCTAAAACAAATATTATCTTGAATGGTTTAGCTGTTAAATTCCACCCCTCTTTACTTTTTCAATAAAAGCAATTCCCCCCACCTTTTATTTTACAATAAAATCAATCTCCCTGCTAAATTTATCTTTGCTTCGGAAATGCATCTTAAAAAGGTATCACAGAAATTATCCAAAAGTGTAGTATAAATGGCACAAAATATTCTATTCCAAAAAGAAACTTCCTATTTTTAAAGTCTAAAAAAAAAATTCATTCTTGAAAGACACTTTGAATAACCTCATTTATACAACTTTCAAATGCTTATAATATTATATGAGCTCACATTTCATTTTATATCTATTTTGCACAATAATTCAAGTTAATATATCCCACCAGGGGCCGAGAGGTTCTGCCTCCGAAACTGATAGACGGCAGATGCTGGACTCGAACCTAATCGCGGCCGTCAGCCTAACCGTTCGGAGTTTTCCTAGGTTTTCTTAGAACCTTGGATTTCCTTGCGTAAATACGGGTTAGGTTTCCTTAGAAAGACCCCTACGGAGGGCATTGCCCACTTTAGAACCTATATCCGAAGTGTAGATAATTGGCCGTCATAAACACAAACAAACCAACATTAAAAATAATATTGCCCAGTTAAACTGATGGCATTGAGCTCAGAGGCTACGCATACTAATTGTCCATTACAGCCTTATATTTTCAAGGGTTAATTCCGTTCGAAAAACAAATTAAGGAGGTGAAACAACTCCTCACTTTTACCTTTTTATACTTAATCATTGAACTCCTAAACTGATCAGGGAAATGCTTTATCATATAAAAAATCTATATCCAAAATTCACAGTAAATCGGAAAATTTTTAGTAAAAATCCATTTATGTAATTTAAGAGTAGTTATTACCCCTCTTTTATAATTAACCATTAAACGTCCAAAACCATTCAGAGATTCACCTTATCAGAAAGAACCTACATCCAAACTTAAAAGCAAACTGGACAATTCTGTATAAAAACCCATTTATAAAATTTAAGAGGGGTGGGGGGTAATCTCAAGTACCCCTTAAACAAGAACTTAACGAAAGAACCCCACAGCTAATTAGTGAAGCATCTTATCACTATGAATCTGTATCCAAAAACTGAAGCAAATCGGTTAATTCTGCAAGAAAAAACGTTTAAATAAATTAAGAGAATAATCCCACCAATCCCCATTTGTCTTATTCAATGAATTCCGAAAACCAATCAAGGAAGCGCCTTATCAGAATGAACCTATATCACAAATTTGAAGCAAATCGGTAAATTCTGCGGAAAAACCTCATTAGCCTTAATTAAGGGGGCGGGTACTTCCCATTTCGCCCCTTTTAGACTTATCCAATGAACTCGCAAAACAAATCATGGCGGTGCCCTCATCAGAATGATCCTATGCTAAAATTTGAATGAAATCTGATAAATTCTGCATGAAAAACTCATTCATATCAATTAAGGGGGGGGGGGGGGTATGATCCCCTCGTTCCCTCTATTATACATATCGAATGAACACTCCAAAAACTAATCAGGGAAGCGTTTTATCAGAATATACCTATATACAAAATTTCAAGGGGATTGGATATTTTTATCAAGAGTTATCGCGTTACGCACGTACATACATACAGAACAGGAGGGCACATAAGCTCTCAGGCTTTGATAGCCTGTGACTAAAAAAGGGGTTAATTTAAAAGTAAATGGTACTTATTTTTCTTAATTCTCTGCAGACGATAGAGATAGATTTAACCCCTTGAAGGGCACCGGTATATTATATATACCACTTAATTTTAATTCCCTTATGCCATATTGGCACCGGAATTTTAGTATTAACATTTGCTTTTTACAATGTACGCGAAAAACATCTTTTATTTTCTATCATATAAATCTGATTGTGAATTCCGGTGTCAATCAATCATTTGAACATTTTATGAACATAAGTGCTTTGCCCCTCAAGGGGTTAAAAATAAAAATCATGTTTGAAAATTATTGTTAAAACCATAAAAAAAGAATAGTCAATTGCAATGAAGTTTTTGAATAAATTACAATTATTTTACCTTTAGTAGATGTAACTAAATTCTAAATTAATTTAAAGTTGCTGTAAAATTTATATGACTTAGTTTATTTAAGCGTTTGAAAGACATTCATTACTTCTATATAGAATGCATATACTTTTATACACATACACTTATTTGATGCACATACTTGTATATAGACACACTAGTGTGACAAAGAGTGGGATTTCGTGTTTACTCCCCTAACCTTCCGCAGACACACAAACACATCAATAGCATTTAAAAGCTGTGAATATGCATAAAAATATCATGTAAAATATTAATGCATGTATAAAAGCAGGGTAAAGTAAAATATAAACAACATAAGATGTTTCCCATTTAACATTTTCAAGGCTACACACAAGGAGTCTATTTGATAATCCAAGGAGGGGGGGGGGGAGTAGAGTCACGAAGATCATGATGTACGCCCAGTCCTCTCTTCCCCTCCAGAATGAAGAAAATTTTCAAAGGATAGTTTAAAAATTAAATATATATTAAATTTTTTCGAAGTTTCTTCTTTCTCAACAACGAGATACTTTCCGATTCTCTAAATATTTACTTAAATCTAAAATACTTAATTTCTGACATATCCATAAAATCATTTTTTTTTCTGAGTTGTAAAAGAAAATTTTCAAGTGCAATTAGTCAAAATAAATGTGATAGATTAGCGTTTTCCATTTTTCGATAAAGACAATGTGTTTTTCAGGAAATCTCATTAAAATGTGGAATTTAAAGGAGCTCCCTTATGACGACATTTTTCTAACTGTAAAGTCCTAAAAACTGGTTTAAAATGCTCATTTTTTAAAAATAATTTTATGTCTTTATAAAAAAATGAAATTATTAAATTTCTTCGTAATGCCATCGTTTTGTATTTACGAATGAAAATAATTTTTCAAAAATATCAGAAAATGAATTGTTTTGGATATGGAAGCAGCCTTTAATGTGAGCTTAAGGGTGTTCTCAACTGCTCCGCTCAACAAGCGCAAAACGTTTTGACACATTTACAAATTCATTTTTTAACGGAAAGATATAAAATTTGAATGCCTGACTATGGAAACGATTTCAAATCGAACTTATTTTCCATTTTATGATAGTTAAATTACCTATTTAGTTCTAAGCTATTTCGATCACATGATCATCCGTTTTTATCCTGCTTTTCGACCGGTTTTTCTGCTTTCGTCGGGAAATGTGCGCAAAAGTGTCAAATTTGAAGGCTTGTTATGAAAAATCTATTGTGTTTTTTTAAAAAACAGAAACTTGAGTGCAACTAGACAGTTTCTGAATAATAACGCCTGCTATTTTTATGCATTTCCGAACAAAAATAAATTAAAGCATGTGTCACAAAGTTGCCCTTTTTGATTTAAGAACACCCTGAAGAGATATGAGCTTTTCATCTCAAAAAGGATCTATGAACCCCACACTCCTCCTATGAATAAAATACTGAATCCGCCCGCACTGTAAAACATTTGTGTAACTTTACTCCATAAAATTGGTGGCAGCCTTGCTGCCTCCGATTTTGTGGGGTACTTTAACCGATATAACCGGTGTAACATTGCAAAGTTACACCAGTAATATATGTTTAAATTACACCATTATATAAGTAAAAAATTACTCCTTGAAATGGAAGTCGTAGCTGCCACCAATTTTATGGAGTAACGTTACACAAATGTTTTACAGTGCGTATTTGAATGCAAAATTAACGAAAGAAAAAGTTAGGAATAATAGTAGATAAAACCAGGGGTGCCCAGAGAGGGGTTTGGTGACGCAAGATGCGTCATACAATTTAGTTTTGGGGGGGAATTTGAGAAAAAGTACATTTTTTTTGGGGGGGGGAGATTTTTAATTTTTTAATATTTCAATATTTAAGTCCAGAAATGTTCCTATGTTTTCTTTCTTTATATAATGGCAATAATAGCTCATTCTGCTATTCTCATTTCGCTATCTCTTGAAGGTGCAGTAGATTACAAGTAGAATGTAATTTACAATTTGTATTATGTTTGGGGGGGATGTTAAAGTATGAAGGGTTTTTTTTGGGGGGGGGATGGTCACTACTGGATAAAACAATACATCTGTTATTTCTACTGTTCCTTCTCTTTTTTTTCTCCTTGAATATTATCTGTTCTTTCATAGATTATATGGGATGGGTGATAATAGTTCCCAGTTCTACCTACAAGCAATTTACAGAGAAAGCGCAAAACCATTGCAAAATGGTGTAGTTAAATGTTAGATTAATATCTTTGAGAGAAGAGGGAATCCGATCGATTTCTATACGTAACTTCCCAGAATTTAAGTGGACGGGGTTCAGAGTTCTACAGATCGTACAGTGAGACTTCTTTTCTTTCCTGAGGTCCAAGGACAACTCATACAAAAGAAAAACTGTTGCCTTACCGTAGGACGAACAATAAAAGATCCCTTTTCTCGCTTAAGGCATGTAAATATCAAGACCTCCCAAGTTCCAGACCAGAATCAATCTCATGTCTGACATGTTTGTCGATATTTATCGCTTATGAAACTTTAAGTTTGCACCCTCCGCCCCTTTAAATAGTGGTATAGAAAATTTGCAAACAAGCTGCGTTTTATTCGGTTTTGTTAATATTGTTTATCATCTAAAGAATTACTGCTTTTGAAATCTTTTAAATAATCTTTCAAAAAAAATAGTCTTCATTTCACTGTAAAATTTTAATAAGGGGTCCAGTCAGAATTCTAGGGGGGTCCAGGACCCCCCTGGACCCCCCCTTCTTACGCCCATGTTGATAATAAATATAAAATAAATACGAGCATACATTGATAAATTCATGTTTAAACTATCTAATATAATATTCTTAAATCTATATTGTTATTGTTACATATCTTTATGAGCACAAAAATCATTTTCCTTTCTATACCCTTATTTTATTTCATGAATAATTTTATTTTCTGTGGTTTCAAACAATAAAAATAAAATTTCTTCTTTTTGTATGTGGGTGTGTCTGTGTTTGTTTGAGCATTTCTTTTTATCTCTCCCTGCCTTTTCTTTCTTTCTTTTTCTTTCTTTTTTTTAATCTTAGGTGTTTTAACTTTACATGAGTGATTTTTCATTTTTTTCAGCATGTGAATTCATATTTTTTGGAAAATTTATGGAAATTTTAATAATGATTTACTGATTGTAAGGTGAAAGCTAAAATCAAGTTATCGGACCATATTTTTATCACTTTGTTTCATGTGATGACTATGAAATTAAAAAAAAAAAGGCAAATACATTTACATAAAACTGTCAAATCATAAAATTGTAAAAATCATAAAACTGTAAAAATCATAAAACTATCAAATACTTAATAGAAAAGAATATTAAGAAAATAACCCTGTTTTTTATTTTTTTTCTGTTTTTTCGTGTAAATTATGTATGAATCCTGCCACCTTTAGCCTTTTTTGAGGAGAGGGGGTCATGTTTGTTGTGATTATATCGCAAAGCACTGGTATTTTTTCGAAACAACTTTATGTTTCACATTATTTTTATTAAAATTTCATCCTCATTAAATAGTTGCCAAGTCTCATGGTTTTTTCATTCTCATTCATTTTATAAAGAGAATTTATTAGTTGTATATTTCTGTTGCGAGTCTTCTAAATATAAAACCAAATTGAAAAACCAAAATGAAAAAATATTCACAATCAAAAGAAATTTGCTTCTTTTAGAAAATGTGTTAAAAGTGTGTAAGATTAATCTCCTTATTTATATAATACCAAAAATAAACTGGGTTTTTTTATAAAAAAAATATGCAGTTTTTAGAGCATTGGCTACATATTTTTTCGAGCTGATATGACGCAATGAAATCAAAAGTCGGAGATGCTATTTAAAAATCAAAGTTTGTAAGATTTTTAATATGTTGACGACTTTTACAAAATAAATCGCATGCATTTATAAAGAATTTTATACGAATTAAAACGTTTTTTTATATTTATTCCTGCAGTTGTAATTACAAATAAAGTTATATACATCGTTCGGGGTTTATTTTATTATTTATTTTTGACGTATTGTAAGTTTTCAAAGTCACGGACAATCATTGCCTATAGAATGGTAAAATACAGGAAAAACTCAAAGATATGTAAAAGTTTATTTAAATTACTTTATTCTTGTTTAATATCATACCAGTATTCGCAAGATAGTGAATAATTTTGCTACCAAACAGAAAAAGGTGCAACATTTTTTGCTGTCCACGGACATGATTAGCATTCCTAAAGAAATATATGTCTCCGGGTGAATGACACTTGTGTCTGTTATTTTCCGTTTTTCTTTATGCGCATTTTTTCATTAATATAGTTATTTTGTTGCAATACAAAAGAAATATACTGTTTTATAAAATTTCTTGCAAATGTTTGTACGAGATTTTGTGAATCTTCACAGAATTGTGAAACCTCACAGAACAAATCTATAACAGAATCAAAAGATAACTAAATGAAATGTGAGGAGATTAATTTTTCAATAAATACATCATCGATTAAACAAAACAGAAATAAGGATATTTTTCCTAAATTGTCCAAATAGTAAAAAAAAAAAAAAAATTGCAATAGTCGTAGTTTTTATCATTATGATGTTCAGTTAAGCCATTAAAAGAAAAGAAGAGCAAAAATTGCTTCATCAACAATGATATCAACTATCTCAAAATTAATGTTCTCGAGTTTGATCAAAAGTTCCGTTTCTAATTATTTATTTCGTAGTTTTGAAATGAAAAAATCGGTGGAAATCAAGATACAATTTATGATCGATTAAAATCGCTGAGAAAATTTAATTCTCTTAAATTACAAAATCCTTATTTCAGTAGGAGAAATGTAAAAAAAAAGTAAAAAAAGAAAAAGAAAATGCAGTTTAATAAACATCTAAATAATGTTTTCAAACAAAAATCAAATAAGACTAGACCGTCGAGTTGTATTTATATTTTTCATGTGTGCTTTTCATAGTAGTCTGAATGTGTGTTAATTTACGTGTCTTTTTTGCTTACGTTTTTATTTACGAGTGGCCTAATTAACAAACTAATAAACAGTCTGTATTGAGAAGAAAATTAATTAAAGTTTTAGTGGGATGTAAATGTTTTTAAATTTTAAAGAAGTGCATTTTAAAAGTTATTTTTAATTAGAAACTTTTTATTTGAAATTTCACGCATCAAAATATTTTTAAGTAATAAGCTAAGCAAATTCTTTTTATAAAATATGAGGACAGATTATTTCGAAATACATATATCTTTTTTGGTATAAATAGCATCTATGTATGTTTAAATTTTTAACATTTGTTTTTACATTATGTTATACCAATTATAAATTTTGCCTAAAAAATCAAATAATTAACTGAAATGCCACGTGATTTCGTTACGTTCATGTTCACACTTTTTTATATAAAAATTGTTACTTCAATTAATTAATCTAAGTGTTCAATTTTTAACTAACTATGTTAAATTTTTTATTTTATTTCCATATTGAATCTGAATAGCTCTTCAAATATTGAATGGATTCTGATTAAATTATCATCGCACAAAAGTATTCGCAGTTTTTTCAACAGTTTTCAAGTGATATTTTTAAAAATAGCATTCAATAATTGCAATATCTTTTCAGGTAAGATATCTTGATAGCTCCTTCAGATTGTCTCAAAATAGTTGTAACACGTATCTGAATCTAAAACATACACTATTTAACCTTTTTTATTATTATACTTCAAATTTCTATCGAATTAGATATTTTTAAACAAATAAATATATATATATGTATATATATTTGTCAAACTTTTAAAAAGAATACTAACCGTTACTCCCGTTACTCCGTTACTCCTTTAATATTATATTTAAAGGGAAACTATGTTATAAACAATTCATAAATGTCATACGTATGTTCAAGGTTTTATTTTGCGTTTTATATATGTCATTTAGACACGCATAGGTAACTATATACTTTATTTGAGAATTCGTACTGAATCCATGTAATTAGGAGATGCATTATACATGCACGACGTCATCTGAAACTAATAATCATAATTTTATTGTTCTTATTCTTTATATGCAAAGCTTAATAATGCAGTCACATTACAAAAAAAAAAAAAAAAAAAAAAAAAAAAACCAATAGGAACTTAGTGTTACTTCAGGATGTTGTTTTAAATAAAATAAAAAAATTACTAATTATTTTTTCTTTGTATTTTTGAGTGTATTTATCTTTCAATCAAAAATTTAGAAGAAATATCAAAACAAAAATGCATTTCTATACCAATTCCTTGTTCGTTTTCAAAGGAACCCTTTTTCGAATGAAAGATTCATTACTGATTAAAAATAGTGAAGCAAAATGCCATTTATTAATTTCATATTATCTGGTACGCACATAATAAACATACACTGAAATTCACGAAGTGACCATTCCTCTGGATGATAAATAGAGAAAACGTCATGAATCTAACAGATTTCTCTCCTGGTAGAATTACAATATCCCTCAATATAGCTGATCAACTAACCCCAAAACTTTCCATGTTATTATGGATTATCATCAGTCGACTCTCTCGATCCTATTTCTTTTCTTAAATTACAGTCAAACTTCCCTTTAACGAAGTCCCTAATTAATAAATTTCCTATTTACTGAAATTTTCACGAAAATCTTGATTTGAACACCATTAAAATACAAATTAATCTCCATATTACGAAAAAATACATTTTTCTATATAACGAAATTTATTCTACTTTAGTGCATAATACAACATTTAAACGGAGAGCTTGCGGTTGTGATGGATGCATTAATTTATTTCAGCGGATTGTATGAAAAAGAATTTTTTTTTTATTTAATCGTTTCCATTCAAAAGAAAAAATGCTAAAAAGTCTTTGATACAATAAGAAGAGATTCCAGTTTCACGAGAATGTTAGAGGAAAATTATTCATATAGGGTAACGTCCCCAGTAATTGGCATGCACCAATGATTGGCACATCCTACAAACATGTCCTAAAATAAGATTTATATCCAGTCTTTTAAAAATGCAAGACCATATGCCAGTTATATGCTCATTTACTTTAAAGATTATAACTTTGATTTATGCTACTAGATGACAATAGTGCCTAGGAAAGAGAAACAGTTATGGTTGTATGAAATTAGCCATTTTTGTGGCAAATGCTTCTTCTCTGGCTTAAAAAAGGCATGCTTTTTAATTCATTATTATCTGATTTATAATATAGTTTAAATTTTAATTAACAACAGTTTTGTTTAGTGGAAAAGGGTTACTTTAATTGTGAAAAAGTATTTTTGACACAACTATTTGGATTTTTGAATTAATGATATATGCCAATTAATGGTGCTTCAATTTTGCTAGTTCCAAGTAATTGGCGCCTATTTCAATTACAAGGGAATCGCAAGATTTGAGATTAAATCACTTATTTTGGCAGTACTTTTAAAGTTATAGATTAAATTTGTTTTGTTTTTATTTGAAAATATGAAATATTATCAGTAATTGGAATCCATTAAAGCTTCATATGACAATTACTGGGGACAGCATGACAATTACTGGCTATTAATATAAATATATTGTATTGTTTTAAAGTGTTCACATTTCAGACTAATATGCTCATTTCTTACTCTCAAAAACCTGAAATATGGAATCTTTAGCTACAGTAAATTCATTTAAAGCGATTAAACCCAATGCAAATTATAAAGTTCTTTTTTTATATAAACATGTACCAATTACTGGATCACAAGATGTCATACATTGGTGCTCTAGGTGCCAATTACTGGTGACTACAGCAACTTTTTATAAATATATTTTTATAAAAATACGTTTTCAAAAATTTTTGCTTTTAGTGCAGGCAAAATAGATGCACAGATATGCATTCTTTGATTTTAAAATATTTGCAAGTAAATATTTTATTTCTTGGTAATGAAACTTGAAGTACGTTCAAAGACAAATTCTTAATGTGCGAATTACTGGGGATGTTACCCTACTTAAAAAAAATTATGAATGTAGTTTTATAAGAGACCAGTATCAAAGTAATATTACAGACTTTTTTTAAGTTAAATAATTGAAATATTGAGACAAAAGAGAAAATTTTCGGTAAGCTTCAGTCATTGTTTATCTCTTTTTATCATGAGTTTTTTTAGACTATTCTATTTAATTTTTTCTCCCATACCTACATTTCATAACAAAATTACTGTCCAATTTAAAATATATTTTCCTATAATGTATGTATACTTTTATTTTACGCATGTGTATTTTCTCATACAAATTTCATGAATTTGGGTTGATTTCTGTTTAACAAATTTTCTTAATAACAAAATGTTAGAGTGTAACGATGAGACTTTTTTTTATGGAAGTTTCAATGTAATTACTTTGATGCATTTATTTTGAAGTTTTACAATTTTAAGAAAAGTTACAATTTGAATTATCCGAAACTTGCCAAGTACTACACAACAAAAATCATAACAACAAATTTTTTAAAAAGTAAATATGAAATATTCAGTATATAATGAACTAGAATTTAAATAATAAAATAATCTCCATAGATATAGCCATTCAAATTATTATTATGATACGTTTTAATCTATTTTGTGTATTTATAGATGGAAATAACAGTTAAATTTAAGGAAATTCGCAAATATTTAAACCGATTGTTCATTTCACTCAATACACAACTTAAAATGTAGACGATTAGTTTTATATAAATATAGTCACTGATTTTGTAATTAGAATGTTTCTCGGGGCTAATATTTCGTCAAAATAATATTTTTCAAAAGAGGCTATTTTATATTTCTGAAAATTTATTAGATATAGCCACCTCAAGTTCATAAAACTCTGTAGGTTTTTATGGTGTACTTTCAGTAATATCAATATTAGAACTTCTTTTTTCACTGTAGCCTTTCGAATAGCAACTTCCTGTTACTTAATTACACATTTCCGGCTTCACAGCTGAAACAAAGACAGTCATAACTAATACTTTCATTGATCATACTAAAAAAACAAAAAGCGTTTTGCGTGGCTGATTGTTTACTTTTAAAAGAAAAAATTAAAACAATCGGGATTTTTACTTAAAATTGGTTATTCAAATCCAATAGGATAATTTAACCCATTATCTACCGCATTATGAATTTATGAAAATTTTACGTTCTAAAGCATTTTACGCAAATTGTTTAAACTAAATTAAAAGATTTACATGTCATTTAACAAATATTTGAAGGAGTTTAGAAGGATTGAAGGATTTAGAAGGATTAATTAAACTTAAATCTACAGGGATTTTGTGCAATTTTATAACTACACTCAAATCTATTATTTTTTATTGCTTTCTTAGTATTTTTTAGAATTCTAAAATGTACAAATAGGATGTTCTTACAATATAAATATAGAAATATTTCCGCATTGAAAAATCCTCATCCCCCTCTATCAGTGCCAAGAAAGCTGAAAATATGCAAAGGCAAGAGAAACTATAACGGTACTTATAAGTACCGTCGGTAGATAAAGGGTTAAGGGGGCGTTTCTGGTGAGGAAGAAAAAGTGCAATCCCATGTCATCCTCTAAGAATATTACTTGTCCTTCTTGTTTATCAAATTTGAAAATTTCAAAAATGTTTCCTTTTAGCACGTAGATATTCAGATTCTTTATCCCTCTATAAGCTTCAAATTTTTATATCTTGATCTAGTCATAAGTTACAAACGAGTAAAAAATGCCATTTTTACCTCTCAGGACTTTGGAAATTTTAACACAAACTTAAAATACTCAGAATTACCTTCAAAATATTTTAAGCTTCCTATCTGCGTGGTGAAAAAAAAATATATATATATATATGTGTGGCACTCGGGGACTGCCGCGGTAAAGCTATTGCATAGCATTTTTTATCAACTTATGGAAAAATACCGCGTCAATGTCTGCTAAAGTCTATCGAAGGATACCGCGCCAAAGTCTGCCAAACTCAAACGTCGTTATCCGGAGTGTTAGGATTTTTTCTCGTTACGGAATTCCTAGATTCGGCCGCCGCGCTCAAAGCCCGCGATAATAGCTACGCAATAGCTTAATAAATTTCCAAACAAAATTTGGTCGCGCTACGAAAATTAGATCGCGAGTTAAAGCATTTTAAATTTTTCGACCCTCAAGGTGGGGGGGGTCTCCTGACACCAAAAATTAACACTGTCTCATAAAAAATTACCAAACAAAATTTGGCCGCGCTACAAAAATTAGATCGCGAGTTATAAGCATTTTAAATTTTTCGACCCTCACCGTGGGGGGGGTCTCCTGTCACCAAAAATTAACAGTCTCATATTAAATTACCAAACAAAATTTGGCCGCACTACGAAAATTAGATCGTGAGTTATAAGCATTTAAAATTTTTCGACCCTTACCGGGGGGGGGGTCTAATGTCCCCAAAAATTAACACTGTCTCATAATAAATTACCAAACAAAATTTGGCCGCGCTACGAAAATTATATCGCGAGTTATAAGCATTTCAAATTTTTCGACCCTCACCGTGGGGGGTCTCCTATCACCAAAAATTAACAGTCTCATATTAAATTACCAAACAAAAATTTGGCCGCGCTACGAAAATTAGATAGTGAGTTATAAGCATTTTAAATTTTTCGACCCTCACCGTGGAGGTCTAATGCCCCCAAAAATTAACACTGCCTCATAATAAATTACCAAACAAAATTTGGCCGCGCTACGAAAATTAGTTCGCGAGTTATAAGCATTTTTAATTTTTCGACCCTCACCGTGGGGTGTCTTCTGTCACCAACAATTAACAATGCCTCATAATAAATTACCAAACAAAATTTGGCCGCGCTACGAAAATTAGATCGCGAGTTATGAGCATTTTAAATTTTTCGATCCCCACCGTGGGGGGCTCCTGTCACCAAAAATTAACAGTCTCATATTAAATTACCAAACAAAATTTGGCCGCGCTACGAAAATTAGATCGCGAGTTATAAGCATTTTAATTTTTTCTACCCTCACCGTGGGGGGTCTCCTGTCACCAAAAATTAACAGTCTCATATTAAATTACCAAACAAAATTTGGCCGCGCTACGGAAATTAGATCGTGAGTTATAAGGATTTTAAATTTTTCGACCCTCACCGTGGGGGTTCTAATGTCCCCAAAAATTAACACTCCCTCATAATAAATTACCAAACAAAATTTGGCCGCGCTAAAAAAATTAGATCGCGAGTTATAAGCATTTAAAATTTTTTGACCCTCACCTTGGAGGGTCTCCTGTCACCAAAAATCAACACTGTCCCATAATAAATTACCAAACAAAATTTGGCCGCGCTACGAAAATTAGATCGCGAGTTATAAGCATTTTTAATTTTTCGACCCTCACCGTGGGGTGTCTTCTGTCACCAACAATTAACAATGTCTCATAATAAATTACCAAACAAAGTTTGGCCGCGCTACGAAAATTAGATCGCAAGTTATGAGCATTTTGAATTTTTCGATCCTCACCGTGTGGGGTCTCCTGTCACCAAAAATTAACACTGTCTCATAATAAATTAGGAAACAAGTTTGGCCGCGCTACGAAAATTAGATCGCGAGTTATAAGCATTTTAATTTTTTCTACCCTCACCGTGGGGGGTCTCCTGTCACCAAAAATTAACACTGTCTCATAATAAATTACCAAACAAAATTTGGCCGCGCTACGAAAATTAGATCGCGAGTTATAAGCATTTTAAATTTTTCGACCCTCACCGTGGGGGGCTCCTGTCATCAAAAATTAACAGTCTCATAATAAATTACCAAACAAAATTTGGCCGCGCTACGGAAATTAGATCGTGAGTTATAAGGATTTTAAATTTTTCGACCCTCACCGTCGGGGTTCTAATGTCCCCAAAAATTAACACTGCCTCATAATAAATTACCAAACAAAATTTGGCCGCGCTAAAAAAATTAGATCGCGAGTTATAAGCATTTAAAATTTTTTGACCCTCACCTTGGAGGGTCTCCTGTCACCAAAAATCAACACTGTCCCATAATAAATTACCAAACAAAATTTGGCCGCGCTACGAAAATTAGATCGCAAGTTATGAGCATTTTGAATTTTTCGATCCTCACCGTGTGGGGTCTCCTGTCACCAAAAATTAACACTGTCTCATAATAAATTAGGAAACAAGTTTGGCCGCGCTACGAAAATTAGATCGCGAGTTATAAGCATTTTAAATTTTTCGACCCTCACCGTGGGGTGTCTCCTGTCACCAGAAATTAAAATTGTCTCATAATAAATTACCAAACAAAGTTTGGCCGTTCTACGAAAGTTAGATCGCGAGTTATAAGCATTTTAAATTTTTCGACCCTCACGGTAGGGGGGTCTCCTGTCACCAAAATAAATAAGATCACCAAAATAAACATTGTCTCATAATAAATTACCAAACAAAATTTGGCCGCGCTATGAAAATTAGATCATAAGAAACATAAGTTTGAGACTTGATATCCTAATATCTGATAAACACCACGTCAATGTCTGCCGAAGTCTACCGAAGGATACCGTCCCGAAGTTTTCCGAACGGAAACGACGTTAGCCGAGTGTTAGGTTTTTTCGTTACGGATGTGTTAGGATTTTCCGCGTTACGGAATTTTTGGATTCGGTCACCGCGCTCAAAGCCCGCGATAAAAGCTATGCAATAGCTTAAAAAATATTGCTGAAATTTCAAAATTCGAATGAACAAGAAGGATAAGTATTTTTCTCATACGATAACATAGGATTCCATTTTATTTCTTTTCCGTCACTCAACTAAATAAGTACTTAAAATTTTTCTCATTTTCTGGATTTTAAATGAAAACCAATTTGAGGTACAAATTAAAAACTAAATTATGTAGGTAAAAATTATATTTCATTATTATATTATTTACGAGAAATACTTCAAATAAACATTTCTTTTTTTTTTTTTTTTTTTTTGCTTTGACGGAAACGTGCAAAGATTCTTTTTACAATAGAATCTATGTTGCTTATGCAAGTAAATACTATTTAGTTTTCAGAAAAACCAGGAGGCACTTGTTTTTTAAATGGTAACAAACTCAACACACCTTCCTTGAAACATAAATCCTGCCGTATAAATATCTTCTCACTCACATGTTTCTCAGTGGCACGCGTAGCGTTAATGGCCTTTATCATCAATAAATGGTAATTACCGTAATTTTGGGTGTATGAGCCGCAGGTCAAACAATTCTTTTTCGACCCAGAATTTTTTAAGAAACAAATATAACTAGTTAGATCGGCGTAAATATTTGTCTTCAATCACTAAATAAGATTTCTGGGCCCAAAAAGAATTGTTTGATCCGCGGCTTATACACCCGAAATTACGGTACAAAGGAAACAGTAATTACAAAAAAGAAAATAAATAAATACTTTCCCAGTTTTTAGATTTTAAATGAAAATCAATTTGAGGTATAAATTAAACGTCAAATTATATAAGTAAAAATTATATTTTATTAGTTCATTATTATATTATTTAATTATTATATTATTTGCGAGGTACACTTCAATTAAATAAGTAGTTATTGTTCAGTGTTTTTTTCGCTCCGAGGGAAACATGCAAAACTTCTTTTTACAATAGCATCTGTGTTGCTTGTGCAAGTAAAAGCAATTTAGTTTTCAGAAAATTCAGGAGGCACTTGTTCTTTAAATGGTAACAAACTCAACACACCTTACCTGAAACATAAAACCTGCCTTATAAATATCTTCTCACTCACAGGATTCTCGGTAGCACGCGTAGCGTTAATGGCCTTTATCATCAATAACTGAGTTCACTGCGAGAAAGCTTTATGCTGCTTGCCGCTGTAACAAAACGCCCGCAGGCCGCCTTCGGCTGCGAAACAGATAACAGTAATTTAAAGGGTTGGTACGCATTGTGGGGGAATTCTACATCAGAAATTGTTTGAAATCATTTTGTAGATTTCGTGTAAATATCTTTATGCAAACGTAAATATATACTTAAGCAATGGTTATTTAAAAAAGGAATAAACAGTATTTTTTGAGATTGTCTGTTGACCTATTGTTGTTGGAGCAATTCTATTGTAAAATGATAAAATGATGGACTGATACCAGAATTTAGAAAGGGATTTATTAGCAAATAGGAACTTGTTTAGATTCACGTTCATTAAGAGAAGGAAATTTTAATGAAATATTGTTGGGACCAATAAAGTTAAAATTAGGTGTCCATTTTTAAGGAAACTGTCTGCGAAAGGGTTAACCCTTTCAGTGGAATAAAAATTCTGTTTGTAAAATAATGAAATAATTGTCTTATACCGGAATTATCAAAAGAATTTTTCAGAAAATAAAACACTGATTTTCTACACAAAAGCAAATTTTCAAAAATAATGATGGGAAAAAGCGTAAAACTTGGCAGCAATGACTAACTTTTTGTAAGTAGGAATAAAATTTTCCAGGAATCGGCAACAGAAGCATATTGTCATTATTTAAACTAAACTTGAAATTAATTGTAGAATATTCACATAGGATATATTTCAATCGATCGTACTAATTTTTGGTCTTCGTAAAACTGAGAAATCAATTAAATACTCACAAAAGCAATGAAATTGATCCTTTAACAATGACTGATATTTAATAAATGGAACACTGGATGCGAATATGTGTGTTTCTACACAATTTTCAAAATATGTTACACTGCCATGGACAGAATGTCTTAATCGCTTGAACACGGACTGCGACTGGCAACTGTTTTCATATTAGCTCGTAATATAATTTACAAAAAATATTCTTTGTAACAAATTTCTCTTGAAAATATCCTGGTATAAGTGCATGGCAGATATTATTTTTGAAAAAGTGGTGCAATGAGAATTAGTGGAATGTGGCAATCCCAAAACTTTCTTCTATCTCATGCATGTTAATACTTCAAAAGTCGCTTCCACAGTGCCAAAATCAAACGATAATCTCTGCTCATCGAAAAGCTTCTAAGGGCATGAAATTCTGTGCATTATTTCTTGAAATAGCACTATTGCGGATATGGGGGAAAATGCAACATAAAAGCTCCACTTGTTGGCCGATTTATACCATAACATGAACAGCAATAATATTTATCAAGCTATACCTGAATCTGAAATTTGATGAAAAAATTCGTGCATTAGTTATTAAGATAGAGCTATTAAGGGGACCGGGAAAATTCAACATAGGAGCGTCACCTGCTGGGCTATTGACACCAAAGCATAAACATAACTAGTTTATATCATTGATTTACTGAATCTGAAGTTTGATGAAAATTTTGCATAAATTCTTAAGATAGTGAAATCGTGAAAAATTCAGCAAATCAGCGCCACCTTTTGAGCGATTTACATCATAATGCAAACAACATCCATCCATGTCAAGAACTAACTGAATCTGAAGTTTGATGGAAATACGTGTATTAGCTACTGAGATAGCTTTTGCGTTAATCGTAAAAAATGCAGTACAGCAACGCCACCTGTTGAGCAATTTACATTATTAGAAACTAGTCAGCATCAATCTGTATCATGGAATAACAGAATATAATTTTTTATTAAATTTCGTGCATTAGTTCTTGAGATAGAACTGTTGCAAAAATCGTAAAAAATGCTGCATAGCAACATGACCTGTTGAGCGATTTACACCAAAATGTAAACAACATCAAATCATGTCAAGGACTAACTGAATAAGAAGTTTGATGGAAATCCGTGCATTAGTTGCCCCACCAGTGGCCGAGAGGTTCTGACCTCAAACTGGTAGACGGTAGGTGCTGGGTTCGAACCCACGGCCTAACCGTTCGACCGTCGGCCTAACCGTTCGGAGTTTTCCGTGGTTTTCTTCGAACCTTGCGTAAATACGGGTTAGGTTCCCTTAGAAAGACCCCCACGGAGGGCATTCCTCCCCATGGGCCTATATCCCTAGTGTAGATAATCGGCCGACACAAATACACCACCGTGCATTAGTTATTGAGATAGATGTTGCGTAAATCGTAAAAATGCAGCATAGAAGTGCAACCTGTTGAGCTATTTACACCAGAAACTGGTCAGCATCAATCTATATCAGGGACTACCTCAATATAATTTTTTTATTAAATTCCGTGCATTAGTTCTTGTAATAGAGCACCCTCAAAATTTATGTCACATACAGACAGTCACCAACTCACAGGCATATATTTTGTAAAAACAGGTTTTTTGGAATCTCTGGCCCCTAAAACGTGTAAATCCGTCGAAAACCGGAATACGAAAACTTTTACGAATCCAATACTTTATTCTTCTAAAGATAGAAGAAAGTAATAAAGAAATTGTGGATTGGACGACGCATCTCACAATACCGTAATCAAATGTTTAAGAGTAGTGATGCCAGGTGCTCTGCGAAAATCGCTGCTCCAAATTCTCTGGACACCAGTATTTTAAACCAGAATTAGCTGTGATTAAAGATAGCGAAATATACTGTATGAAATTAGTGGTGGTCAGAGCATTTTGAGGCCGGATTTGCACGGTGCACTTACAACAGTAATTAACACTGTGAAGGTCTGTGTTTCATTTTAATTCCGGAGTTCCACATCAGCTCTAGAATTTTGGGAAAAAAATCCTCATGTCTAATACGCGAAGAAAAGCTTTTACTTATTTTGAAATAGATTTGTTTTAAAATCTATGTGTCATTTAATTCTTTCAGTGTTTTACGCATAACTGTATTTTGCCCTGGAAAGGTTAAGAGCCTACTTCAGCCCTGTTGTACCTACCCAGCACGTGTGTTGGCTGCAACTCCTTCATGTTTGCTTCTATTTTTTTACATTTTTCGAAATGAAACAAATTATGTTTTGTTTATCATTTTGCATTTTGCTTTTGAGAATTTCCGGATACGCAGATGCCGAATAATGGATCCAACACTGTACGTCTGTTCCCTTTCTCTTTAGCTCTTGCAAAGTTAACGGAGAACTTAAATTGCTAGCGTGGTATTTTAGTACACTTTAAATTCTCGATATTAAAAATGAAATGTTCAATTTAAATAGCTTTTTCTGGAATCTGGATTGAAAACATAAAGCATTTTCATTTATTCATATATTATCATCATATTTTATTTCAGTTATTATAGTATTTTAAATCTCTTTTTAATGAGTATCTAGCTTTTGCATCCCGGTAAAATATTAATATGTCAGTTAAGTGGATTTTATAAGAATAAACCTTGTTATTAAAATTGTTTTGTTAATAAACAATTCAGTAGTATTTCAGAGACAAATAATTTTTATTAACATTTTCTAACATAACGAAAGATTTTATTTATATTTATTGTCTATGTGTCTCTTTATATATCTATGAGTCTGAAATCTCTGTTAACAAGATCTCGCCTTTTTTTCTTTTTAACATTACAATTTTATTCAGAAAAAAATTATCATTTTTTGATATTATCAATTTATCATTTTTTAATAATGTAGTCTAAATCGATCAAGATTTCAATAATTCAGTGAGTTTCATGGTTAATATTTGGTCTTAGCCCAATACCTATTTCCAAGCTATTATAAATTATATTATGTCCTTACATGTATTTTTTACGCAAGTATAACATTTGGAACTCTAATGGTAACCCTTTAAACCCAGTACACCCCATAGTGTCATATGGAAATTTACATAAATACTTAAAAATTCCTGTTTTTTAAATAATTACGGAAAAAAACTTATGTTTAATAAATTTCAATCAAATTTTGAAATAATATTAAATTAATTGAAAAAAATCTAAACTTGTGTAATACAGCTGTATGCGTAGATTGTTTAATGTATTTGTACAGGATTTCATAAAATCAGGGCTCCCAAATAGTCCGCGAACTGAACATCAGAATTTTTTTAGAGAAATTTTCTTTTTAGATTTTTCTTGCGAATTGTCCCGAAACCGCCTTTGGAAGTTGATTCTAGATCAAACGTATCATGAAATTTTCTGTTAAAAAATACTGATGTTCAGTTCGCGGACCATTTGGGAGCCCTGTAAAATGGACTAATTTTTTTAATTCAGTAACAAGCAAGCGAATTTAATTAAATTAAGAATCTAACAGTTCCATCTGTTCGGGCCATCTATTCGTCATTAATTGTAATTAAAACAAAGAAGCACAGTAAAAAAAAAAAAAAAAAAATCTCAACTTCACACATAATTCTCTGTCAATAGTATCTTTAGTAACTTCCACCGTTTACTTTTGGGGAATTTTAGGACCATTTTAAGATACCTTGTAGATAGATAGTTTTAAAATAACATATAATTGATTTGTTCACGAGCAAAACAATTTTTCAGTTTTTGGATGAAGATAAATTATTCTTTCAAATAAAACATACACAAAGTGAATACAAATGATATTATGTTGCTCATTCTATTACTTGAAAACGACGAGTAAATTTTTTATTGAAAAACAAAAATCCTTTTTTCGATTATAATGGGCTATTTATATTACGTTTGCAAAAGTTAGGATTTTTTTTCTTTTTTTTGCGAAAATACAATTTTGTTTTAATTATTTCGCTAAGGAAATAAAAACTATAAATATTAAGGAGATTCTATAATTTATAGTCTTTTTTTAGCAAAAATATAAATATATATTTTCCAGTATGTAACTTTAAAAATCATTGACTTTTTCAGATACCGAATCATAAAAAACGACAGAAAAATGTCTTCCAGCTTGAATTCAATTTTTTTTTCTAACATACTATGTGGGCGGAAGTGACAAAAATGAAACAAAATTGAAAAGAAAAATATGATTGAGTAGTGTGGGAGAAGTTCTAACTTGAAACTATAGAGAAACTATTCTCGGATCTCCATGGTTTAAATTATGCGGAAAATAAAGCTGTCACTACAAGCATGCACAGAGCAAAAAGAGGTTTTTTTTCTACTTCTTTGCATCCAAAAACTCGCAAGAGACTTTTTCCATTGTCAAACAGTGAACAGTTACGAATATATTTTACATTTTTGTGTAAAGATTAAAAATAATGTTTTATTCGCTACAAAAGACGGTTTTTTGGTTTGTTATTCGTGTTAATCATGAATTTATTCGCAAAAGCTTAGTTAAAATTATGCAAAATAATAGTTACCAATCCATTTATAATAATTTAATGACAGATTTTTTTGTGATAATATGGAAAGTTATTTGGCTTTTAAGTATTTTATAATAATATATATAAATACGTAGGCAAACCTTTTGTAATTATAAACAATTTCAACAAATGAAAAATTGACCATAAAAATGAAATCATTTATGAGACCATAAAAATTGATTATCCAAAATGCTGTGTATCATAATGGAATAATTGAAAATGTATTACGAAAAATTAGAAACATATTGTAAGAAAGATGAATAAAAATTGGAACCTACATTGTTAAATTCACGTGAGGGGGCATTATTTATCAATATATTTTTTAAAGTAGTTTTCTGATCGAGAATGGCAAGTGATAGCGCTTTGAACATAGGGTGTAAACAAAAAAAGGTTTGGGCTTGCAGTTTGATATTTTTGATCCTCATGCGCCCCTTTCTCACCTGATGGTCGAAATTTAAACTAAATTTTTTCATTGCAGATTTCTTTCCCCCATGGTCTATGTAACGTATATTCCAAGTTTCATCGATACCTGTCAACCAGAGAGGACTTTATGTAGGTCTAAACAGGGTAACTTTAATTACAACCACCCTGTATTTTAATATTATGAACTTCAAACAGAACGAAGTTAAAAAAAGAACAGTGAGGAGCAATGCAAAATGTTTTCAATAAAACTTTATTGCTCATTTACAGAGACTCGCATAATAATTCGGTTAGAAGTCTGACAGTGATCGGTAATTGCTGGCAGAGATTTTTTATGCTGTCATATGCATTTTGAAACTTTTCCGTAAGAAGGGGTTAATTTATATCTTATCAGAAGCTTCAACATCAGAAAAATAAAATGGTCATTTAATTTTTACAACTTTTATCGACTATAAAATATGAAAAATATACACAACATTCTTTGTTTAAGGATTTGAAATACTATTCAAAATGTACCAATACAACCTACCAAAAACAATCATCATCTGTTAGTATTAACAACCTAGAACAAAGCATTCAAATATATTATTTCCATGTGTGTCAGATTCTCTAATTGTTTGTAAGACGACTATATTTTCTAAACGTTATTAAGAAAATGAATGCTAATTATTTCATTAGAATCATTTTCAATTTCATCAAATGTAACTTTCCAGGGTTTTTTTATTATTTTTCCTAGAATAAGTGTTCAAGGAGATAACTTTGAAGAAATTTATTTCATTGAACATCATCATAATTCATAGTAAAAGTGCCAAAAATCACTAAATTGTTAGTTTGCTAAAATTTATCTTAGCGGGAGTTCTCGGCAAATTGTCAAAAAGAGACTTCTTTCAAGGTTGGACGTATCTCTGTTCCAATTTAAAGATATTAGATTCACAAACATTTTACTAATATATTATGCAATGGTATGTACAAATACACTCTAAAAAATGACGGATGTTTCTCAGTCTTCAAAAATGTACTATAATCAATAACGATAATAAACAATAACCTCCTCCAAGCCACCAAAGACTCCAAAAAGCATCATCAAAAGCAAATTTTAAAAACATCAGAAAGCTATTTATTTCTAAACTCTTAGAAGAATTCATAAAAACTAATTTTTATTAGCTGCCCGTCATTTTCAAAAACGTTTCTGGGTAACTTTTAAAGTGCAATAATCAGTTTCTTTCGAATCGGAATATCACTTTTTCAAATGCTACTAATGCTCATATACCGGGTGTCCCAAAAATGACTGATGGATTTTAAAATTCAATAACTTGCAAACGGTGACAGCTATTTAAAAAATTTTTGCAAGAGGGTTGTGTATAATGTCAGGAGTTTTTTTTTACCGTAATTTTTTATTTTAGTTCGAATTTCAAACAATAGGTGGCGCTGACGGCGATTGAAGGCCAGGTGATCAGAGCTGAGTGAAGCGTCGACCTGGCCTTCAATCGCCGTCAGCGCCACCTATTGTTTAAAATTCGAACTAAAATAAAAAATTACGGTAAAAAAATTCCTGACATTATACATAACCCTCCTGCAAAAATTTTTTAAATAACTGTCACCGTTTGCAAGTTATTGAATTTTAAAATCCATCAGTCACTTTTGGGACACCCGGTAACTATTTTGATATTCAGAAAACATGTTTAACAGACAAATATACAGTACTAACAACATAAAGATTATTATGAAAATTAGCATTATTTTGTTACAGATGCATGCACAAATTCAATTATGCAGCTGAAAATGTTTTCTTGAGAATTGATAGAATCCAAAAAATCGGTTTTCAAGGTAACAGAGCACTCATTAATGCATTGTAGAAGCTACTATGAAAAATTTCAGAAAATTAAGGGTATCTAATATAAATTTTTTTTTCTGAATTCTTCAGTAATTTTCCAAAAATAAATTATTTCCCGGGGTTTCTAAATATAAAGAAACACTTTTCTGAATCTTAGGTGACTCCGAACAAGTTGTTGTACATTTGCGTGCGTGATTATTAAACATTTTCGTAGATTATGAAACATCTTTCATTTTTTACAGTATAGCAGTTGTGGTATTGTATTTTATTTTTGCATATCGTCATTCTAAATTGGAGGAAAGTTTGTGAAAAAGCTAAAGTTTTCTTCGTTACAAATAGGATATCGGAAATATTGTTCAGTCTAACAAGAATTTATATAAAGGCTTCAGTTGTTGCAAGGCCTGTTTGCTTTCCCTATACAAAAGTATTTCCCGACTGCATAGAAAGAATTCAACAATACTTCACCTTTTTTTGATGATACAGTTGATACCTGTAAATAAAAATCATAAAAAATACATATCTATTTCAAACTGAAATTACAATTTGCTAAAAGTAATATATTTTTAATTTAACGTATGGTCTAACACCAATTTGTGCAACAATTTGGCTTTCCTGGTCCCATTTGAGGTGAAATATTTGCGCCAGGTAGCAATTGAACAAAGCTGTTTCTAGCGGACTGCATTTACCCTGTAATATTAACTTTATGCTCGAAAATTACTTACTTCTGCATGTAGCGTAATCATCAGAAATTTAGTAATATATTATCACCATTTTTCTATTCTTATTCTGGAAAATTGCAGATATTCAGACATTTCATGATTCATGCGTGTTCAGCGTCGCTCTGGATTGGCCATACTCAACCTGCAGCCTGTGTGTCGCATGTGACAAGGCGACTTTTCATTTGTGGCGCATGGTAATTAATTCCGATTTATGAAACTGAGATCATACTGAGATTGTTCATAAAAATGTTTTCAGACCTTCGCTGTTTTCTATGCATTTTCCTTGAAAGGAGCAATTCTGTCCTGTTATTGTACTAATTTAAAATGTGCTTAAAACATGTTAAATGGCTTCTTTCTAGTCTAAATAAATTATTTTCACATGTAGTTTGATTTGTGTTATAGTGGCGTATACATTTTTTAAACTTGAAAATTAAAACATCATTCAAAATTACTTAAATTTGCATTGCACATTTCTAAATTTAAAGAAAAAAATCTGCATGGCGAAAACGACTTATTTTTTAAAGAAAAATGCTTGATTATTTATTTATTTATTTATTTTTTAACTTGAAAAAGCTGCATTGAAGTAATATTAAATTTTATGTTCATCATGTAATAAATGATGCTCATTAGACAAAGTTTTACGCAAAAAAATTCGCATCAAAAAGTTTTTAAGCACTATTTCTAAACAACGGTATTTTCTACATCATTAGCATTATGAATAAATACTACGGAGATTATCGTTTGGAAATACTTACGTTACATTTTTTGGTAACATTTCTTTCGCGACAAAAGTTCAATGCTGATTATATTGAATTTTTGTATAGCTTTGTTATACTAACTTTGTAGTCTATTTTAATTATCTTTTCCTTATATGATTATATCAGTGTAATGCGGCTTATCAAACGTTGCAAACCTATATTTTCAACCAGAGAGAAAAAAAAATTTCATTATGGTTGCTATAGATAAAACAAAAACATTCAAAAGAGAACCGCTATTACTTGCACAGTAAATACTATCCTTTTTCTATGCTTTCATTTTTCTAAAATTGAGATTAAAAAACATTTTTTTCAAAAAGAGCCAGACAAATTTATTTTTTAACTATTTATATCAATTCCATTATTCTCAAATGAAAATAAAAGATACGTTGGAGCCAAAACATTTTAAGAGTTACACATGCAAGTATTGCATCAGATAGAAGTTCAAAGTATTCAAATGTAAAATGTTTAAAAACTAGTATTGCAATACTTTTTTTTGTAATATAAGAAATATTTCTAAATTGGAATTATTTAAAGTAACAATTAATAATTTTTTTTTTTCAAAGATAGCCAAACAAACATTTTTTTCAACACTGTTATATTATTTCCAATTATCCTAAATGAATAAAATAGATAGTATGAAATAATTTGGGAACAAAAATATTTTACGAGTTAACACGAGCAAGTTCTATTCCAAACAGATATTCAAAATATCCCATGTGAAACATCAAAAAACTAGGATTGCATAATTTCTATTACTAATATAATAAATATTTCGAAATAGAAAAAAAAGTATTTATTTATACAAAGATATGTGTTGTAATCGCCAGTTTCGTATAGGTTAATTTTCTGTTTCTTTTATAAAACCCAACAATTACGAAATAAATTTGTAAATTCATTTTATTCAAAATAATACATAATGTAGAACCCCGATAATCCGGATCGGTTTTTTCATTTCGGTTTTTTAAGTTTGTGAAGCGATTGGCGAATTTTTTTATTATTATTATTCAGAATACGACGATGCAACATGTTAATGTTATGAAAATTAGCCAATTGCTTCTCAAACTTGAAAAAAAAAAAAAAAAAAAAAAACAGATCCGGATTATCGGGGTTCTACTTATGAGTATACTTCCTTGTATCTCTTCAAAGTCATAAGAATAATAAAACATTTATTTTCAATTTTTGCTGATTGCAATAGAACCACATAACATTTCAATACATTCTGCAGCATACATCGAAAAATCTATGAAATGCACCAGCTAATATCTTCATGTAACCATAAAATCATTTGACTATACAGATGTTTTAAAGTTCCTCCTTTGTAAACCTGTTGGCATTATTCAATTTTAAACGAATCCTAGCAGATGTATAAAGATTAAATTTTGCTTCACTGGGAAGTATCGTTTTCTTTCAATTTTTTTTGCATCCAGTTTTTATGTTCTTTTTCTCACTTATGGCAAAATATTTTTTCATGTAATTGCATTCATTTTCTTCGTGGTACCTTATGGAAGCTGGAGCTGGCTCATACTAAAATCGACATTTTATAAACAGCACTTATTTGTCATTCAAAGTACGCTTTTACAAATTGGTTTAATTCCATTTTATGAAACAGCTCTTATTTTAAATGAAAGCACTTAAAAATAAGATTTTGGTATAGTGTTCATACCTTCTACCGATTTTCATATTCAACATTACCATTTTACCGCAACTTTTTTCGATTAAATAAAGTAAAAATTTCTATTTGAAAATAATGATAACCTAGATACCTCTGCTTTGTGTGTGAAGAAAACTAAACATTTCTGTCTCGAGATTCAATAACTTTGCATGCAATATACTTTGTGTTTAATTCTTCTTTGATTTATGATCGACATACCGTTTCTTCCAACAAGTTCCCTGTATAAAGTAATAAAACAGCTCAAATACTTCTTAAATGACGTTTGACGCAATTATAGCAATGTATGCAATAATTTCAATTTCACGTTCTACATATTGCGAAGCTGCACAGAGTGAAGTAATCTTTTTTTCCACTTCTGTCTATTATAGGTAAAATTTAGTATTGTGAGAAAAAAAATCAATTATTTCTGAGTTATCCGATCCATATCACATATTAGCTTAAAAATTCAACTAAATAAAAAAGTTAATTCAAAACAATTTATGTTAACTTTCATGTTTTATAAAAGTTAAATTAAAAATAAATTTATGTTTAGCTTTGATTTTTTTTTTTTTTTTTTACTTGATTTTTTTTTTCAAGATTTCTTATTTTGTATTTAATTAGAATAATCTTTAACATGTGCATTTCAATTATCATAATATTTATTTTTTAAAGAGAAAAAAAATCTCAGCAAACAACAAGCTATATCTTACCAATAAAGTTAATTTCATCTAATCTTATACAATTTTTATATCTATATTTTATTCAGCTGTTTTCTTCAAGAGCATCCGAAAATGATTTTTTTTTCAATTAACATAATGTATGTTAAGTTATTTTAAGTTGAGTTTATCGAATGTACTAGTGAAAGAATTCTACATTCTCTAACATGAAATTCATTTAAACGTTCATTGTTTTCTCAGCCCAGATCCAATTATTCTTCCTTTCTCCCTACACTGGACTCTCAAGCAAGCCAGCGCTCTTCAAATAGCAACACCTTTTGCATTCAAAATCGTTTTCACTTGTTAGAGCGCGGCCATCTTTTGAAAAGAAAATTCCAAATGAATTCCAAAGCATCCTGGAGATCGAGGGTAGTTTTTACTACCAGACGTGACTTCCATAGCTTTCCCGTAAGAGCCCTATTATCCAATGCTTCGGCGCAACGCGATAAAAATAACGGATGGTCTTAGCCCCATGCGACACACAGCCGCATTTTCTTAAAGTTTTAGTTTCTTTAGAGGCCGCCTATTCAAGGGAATGAAAGCATATATCTGTGTGTGAAAGTATACAAATAGAATTAGAGGAAATGTGTTCAAGATTTTTATAGATGTACTGCCTTTTACTAAACTTTGACAAATTTTTCTTTCGTTAGAAAATAATAATTTAACCAAAAAAATTCACTTAAGTAATAACTTTTCTTGTAGATGTATAAACTGCTAGAATAAAACTCAATATATTATTGGTTAAAATACATGTATATTATTGGTGTATTATTTTTACATTTTTGTTACATTACTGATACATTTACAAAATTTTAATGCCTCAAAACATCCTATAATATTTGTTTTGCAAGTAAAAGATTAATTTTTAATTAAATTAAAGACATACAAAAGTACCTTCATTGCTCAAATATGTTTTCTTTATGGCTGTTATGTTTTGTAGAAAATTTTTATTTTATTAAATTGAAATACACGCTTTATTCTATCAAAACTTTTTAATCCTTTTGTTAACTTTAAATTTCAAGCCCCTCCTCTTAAAAAGAAAAACCAGAAGAATTTCAGAAACTGTCAGAAATGTCTTAATTTAATGCGTCACTTATCATTTAAATGCATATAATAAATAAACCATTGAATGCAATAACAAAAAATTCATTCAAAGAATTTTAAATAATACATTTTATTTGAATTTTACGGGGAGAAAAGACAAATAATAAAATATCATTTTGCCAATATATTTCATTTTTTGCTAAGATTTTGAGATTCTGATAAGAAAAAATAAACTGAAAACGTCATTTAAATAAATTAATTTAGTAATTATTCACATTTTCTTTTCTTTTTTTTTTATTCTCCTTCTTTTTATTTTGGCACTTTGAACATTTTTTATTGAATTGTTTTCCTTTCACAAATTACACGTATGAAAAGTATATTACTAAAAGTTAAAATGCAGTCACGCAACAGTATTGTACTTCATTACATCCTGGTTATTTCTGACTTGTACTTTTTGTTATTATTCCTTTCTTGTTATCCATGACCAATTTGTAAACATAATTTCCAAAGGGAAAAAAATATTCTTGTTTACCACATCAAAGTAAAACCAGAATTCTTCGAAAATTGCCACTCATGAATTATACATTCATATCTATGCAATTAATTTGAGAAACTCAGTCACAGTTTTTGATATAAATTCCCTCACCACTTGAGTTGAGAATTTTATCACTTCTTGAAATTCCAAGAATTCCTTTCATCTTTTTTCATTGTTTCCAGGACGATTGATTCTTCAGTTTATATTATGGTCATCAGTCTTTATATCGGATGGTTAAAATCTCTTATCCATCTGGCACAATCCCAACTCCAATGGTAAGAGGATAAAAACATGCCCACTCCTTCAACAGTGATAAAGTATGCTTTTAACATTAAACGTTTGTACAGAATTTTCCAAGCGAGATTAAAACAAATAGAAAAAAGCTAACACTTTTTCTTTCTTTTTGAAACAAAAAAAAAATAAAGAAAAACCAAGTTATTCTAATAACAAATATGGTGTTTTGATCCTATGATGTTGGATGTTATGTTCATGACTAGCAAGGTGTATACTATACTTTACAATTTTTGTGAAAAGTACTAGAAGTGTGCTGCATTCTCCATACGCTCAGAAACTTGAAAAGTTCTAATTTTATATTATAAATATTAAAACTTACTCAGTCTAATAATAAATGTTCTGAAAAAAATACGTAGAATAATACACATATTTTGGCATAAAATATGGATCGCCAATTCTCGTTATAAGGTTGAAACATTTTTCTAATACTATTATTTCCTGACTGGCAATTCTATAAATAGCAGCCTATTTAACAAATATTTAATTTGAAATATATTTTCTATAGTATTTAACTTTAAAATTAAAATTTGAGCAAAAATAGATGTTTTTGTGCTTTTCTAAGCTTAGGTTTAAAATTACGTTATTTGTTCACAGTTTTTGTTTCTTCTAGAATTGATTTTCAATTATTTTTCTGACCTGAAATAAAACAGAAACCTGCATTTGTAGCTTTATATCGTTCAATAAACGTAACTGCTCTGATTCATAATTAATTGCCTTTAGGTATAATTAGGTGTAGACTTGGTTAGTAATTTGCCCAAATAATTTGGATGAATGCAAAAACAAATTACAATGTTAATTGAAACGTTTGTGAGCCAGTGATTTCACCAATCAGTTGGTGAAAATGGATTAGTATTGGGTGATGGACTTTTATTGCTTTACATAAAAATACGTGTAAAGAGAATTACAGTAACAATTTCTTCCAAATTACGTTCGTTACTACAGTGAATCCCACATAAAAATTTGTTCTTTCTATAGTACAGTCTACAATTTAACATGTTCACTATAAAATCTTGATCGTTATTAAAACCATTTTAGCAATAATTCTTTCGTAATGCTAGTATTACCCCTAAGTCACAAGGTGATCATTGATAAAAAGGACACTGTAATGAGAAAATTAATGCAAATTTTAATGAAAATGGTAATTTGATTTTTATGTTGATTCTGCTTGAACGAATTAGATTAAATTCAAGGGGGAAATATACTTATATTTTCTGTATTTGATGCATGACTAAAATTTAAACTAGCATATAAACAATTATTATAATTTTTTAAACCGTTCGGATATGGTATACTATTAATCGTACATCTATTTTCATTGAGTATTATTTTTTCTTAACAATTATTTTTATTACTAACTACATACTGTAATGATAATAGTCTATAAATTTTTATAATGATTTAATTAATGTTTTGGCATTTAGTAATAACATTAATGATAAAAGTTTGCTTAATTCTCTCTGTACTGTTGGTGGTTCTTTTACTTTAAAAATGTATTTCACTTTTGAATTTTAAAATATAGGTTACTTTTCTGAACGAATTGTGTGTGATAAAACACAAAAAATATTGTAACGTTGTAATAACTGTTAAATCTTGTTGTAACACGATGATTTTCAAATGTCTCCAAAAACTCTTTTTTAGCTTGTCGTCTATGAAGATAAATTGAACAGTGCGCAAAAAAAACTAACTTCATTAGATTTCAGATAATGACACATTCGTAAATTTTCAGTAAATCTCCATCAACGTAAAAGTAATTTTTTCTCAAAACTGAAAAAAAAAAAACAGACTGAAAGAATCAAAATCAAATGTTGTTTCTTTTAATCTGCCTTCGAATAAATTTCATAACTAAAATCAGAAGGATAAGCAGGGTTAAATTTAGGTAACATAAGATTAACACTACAGGCCTAAAGGTAACGTAATCATAGTTGCCAAGTCTCCGATTTTGCCCACCACTATTATTTTAGAAGAAATGTTGTTCTTTTAAATCGTTCAAATGTTCCAATTCATGAAAAGGAAATTTTCTGTATTAAAATACTGGTATCCAAAAAGCCAAAGACTTGGCAGCTTTGCGTAATCCATTCGTGTCTATTCATCCATTAATGGATATACAGGAGTTGCATTCTATAGGAAAAAATTATTGTTCCTACCACTATTTTCAAAATAATATCTTTATTGTACCTTTCTATAACGTATTTTAAATAAAATCATTATGAATAATACTGATTAAGTGTTCTGATATGAGCAATAAAAATTTTGATATACAATGCGTCCCCTGCATATATGCTACGCAAAGTTCAATCCATCTGAGGTTTGAAAGGGTTGATAAAGGCATCTTTCTTTTATTATTATTTTTTCTTTTTTAAATGAAATTTTTACAATAACTTTAATTTGATGTCTAGAATTTTAAGCTCCAAGTCGTAACAGAAAACCAAACTTCTCATACACATAAACTGTGAATAGATGAAATATTACAGGGTTCGCACACTCCTTATATTTTGTAAGGACTCTGGCACCACCATTAATGATAATAAAATTTATATTTAATTTTGAAGAAACAGAATTCACATCCACCCCCTCGATTCGCAAGTTTTGCAATAAATTTGCTGCAGTGAAATACATTGATAATACTGTAAAAATTTAGTGGTACAGTTGTGTGAACACTGTATTAACTATGAATAACAAGAATATTGAATAAATATAAAACTTTAATGTCAAGAGGTACATATAAGTTTTATTAAAATACAAGTAATGCATTTTAAAATGCGAATTAGTGGATTTACTGCCGTAAAAATTCTTGCAGATTAATTTTCTACCTCAAAGATTGCGGGAATGACTTCATAAAGATGTCGAAGAAACATTAAATATATTCTGTATAAAAATCGCTTATGTCTGTATCACAATAAAAAATCCAGAGTACCTGTTTTAAAAGGTTAATCTGTTAAAAATTCAATTTTTTAGCAACGACATTTTTCGTAGTCTATTCCTGTATTTAAGTTACCTAATATTCTTTATCAATATTCTTTTACTTTTTTTCCAGTCAAATCCTTCCTTAACCAATTTCATGATACAATTGCTAGTATATTCTATTTCATAATATCAGCTTGTCTCATATATCTGTCAGGAGAAAGCAGAACTATCCGTATAGAGTGTGGGTGTGGCAGAAAGTCTGAGGAAATGAAATCATATATTAGAGGGGAGCGTCTGCTTTCTTATAGGAGATATGTCCAAGTTTTTTTGCTTAATTCATGGTAATCAATATTTATTACTGGGCAGCTGCTCTTCCTTCAAATATATGGCATATATAGCGATATTAGTCTAAAAAAATAGTAAAGTCATCGTGTGGTTTGTTCAAATAAATTACATTTAGCAACATATGTCTCGAGGACAAATAAATTTTCAGCTAAAAATAGATTTTTTTATCTAAATTATTTTTATAAACATATAGTTCTGAATTTATTTATAAGCCGTAAAAATCTAGATTAAATGAAATAAAGTCATTTCAAAGACATGATGTAAAGCAATTTCATGTATACTATTTAACATTTTGATCATTTTTTTTAAATAAGCATACGTTATTTGTTTAAATCAAGTTGAATAATTGTCGTTAAGTGAGACATAATATCTTCAAACAGTTGTTTCAAAAAATAAATGTAGATGATTTTTTTTATATTTACCTGATTATTATTAGGGACAGAGCAATTTTTACTTTCACATGAACCGTATTATTAAATACATTTCGAAATTTTATTTTTTTAATTATCATATTTTCATTTCATATTTTCTAAATCACGAGTGTTGAACTGGTGAACCGTTTATCACCACTATTTCTGAATTTAGTAATTTTCTTATCATTACTCTGTAAATTTCTGAATGTAGTATTTTCTTATTTTTACTCTGCAATTAAATAAGACAAAGATTACTATTCGTATATGGTGGTAAATACGGCTTGAATTTTCACACTTCTGAGCGAAATTGTATATTTACAACAACTTTACAAAGCTAGACATTTTTTTTATATAGATTGAAAATAAAAAATTTAACACTAAAAATACTGGTAATTTTACTCAAGTTTTTTGAGAATATCACAAATTTGAATTTTCTTTAAAGCTATTCAGCTTATTTATGTGTTGTTTACGTTTTATTTTCTTTTGGAAGAAATCTGTGGTTGGATTCGAAATATTTTCATTTAGTACCAGTCAAATGACTGATTGTTAGTATATTTAGGGCTAAATACTATTCTTTGAGTTATGTAAGGAAATAATTCTTATTTATCGACTTTTATTTCCAAGTTTCAAAAATTCTTAATAAAGGATTTGTTTTTTATTTATTATTTTTATGAAAGGAGACATATTATCAATAATTAGAAAATCAGAAATTCTTATGCTTGAGCAAAATAAAACTATTTTGTGATAGAATCCCATATCAAGTACTTCTTTTTATTTTCAAGCACAATCTAACAATAATAATCAAATTAACTTATTTTTGATAGACATTTACTATATAATTTCTATTTATAAACGTCTGTTCTGTACTAATATTCGAGTAGTCAGTCGTATAATTGATTGCATGTAAAGCTGTTATGTCGTTCAGCCCTTATTCCAATCTCAGGTGAGAGTTTGACGGATTGACCATCCATTCGTGGGGAATAATTTTGATTTCTACCAGGTCCACTATGATAAATGACCGGGGTGTTGACATGTTATAGGAATGCTCATTAAGTGCACCACAAGCGTATTGCATGAGATTCTGATCAGAATCATCCGTCCCGTATCCAAAGATTATAAGTTTCTCAACGACTATTTTTTATAACTTTTAGTCATGTTAATTCTACACTCTGAGGAAAGGTATAGTTTTAACATTTTCAGTATAATTTACTTGTATGTTTAAGTATTTATGCCCCAGATCATGAATTAGGAAAAGATATATCTCATAAACTTTCTTTGTTGGTGTTTAAAGTTAGTACATTAGACAAACTGTAATAATTATTATGAAAAGAGATGGTCTGATAACACAATAAAAGTTGCTCCTATAACGTATTCTATTCATGTAAATTTTAAGCGAAATAATATGCAATAATAAATTATTTAAAAAACTGAGTAAGTAATAAATAATGGATATTAAAAATTCGTTGGTAGAAAAATAATTTATTTATTGATATTAAAGAAATTTAATTTTAAATAACTATAAAATTTAATAATTATAATAAAATACAATATAAACTTTATTTATTTTGTAAGCCAACGGTTTTAGTCAAGTATGTAAAAATACCAATTTGATTTAAGGTTTTAAGAATCTTTATATCTCTAACACATGCATATATTACAATAAAAATTATACATTTGTTCGCTCTCTGGAGCAGATAGATAAAATGTAAAAACTGTATTGAAAATAACTAGCAAAAGTACAAAAAATTTCCAATTTTGACCATGAAAAATCTGTTTTACGACTGCGGTGAACCTATATCATATATATTATTAAATAAGCATAATAGAACATATAAAAATATATTATCTAAAAATTTTAGAAAAACTCTTAAATTGAGTATTAAAAGGAGGCACTTTTATATGCTCATCAAATCCAGTTTTTTAAAAGAATTCGTTTATTAAAACTTTTTTTTTATTAAATAACATTGTTCGTACGGGTTCTGGAATTTCTGGACCAGGAAATTCTTCACTATCGGCATTTTTGTACAGAAAATCTCTCCTTAAATAAGATGAAATTTTGCTCCTTTGAACTAGATTTCTTTTTATTATTAAAAAATACTGATATTACGCCTTGAAAATAACTGTACCTAAACGAATCCTGAATAAGTACCGTATATACTCCTGTATAAGTCGACCCCGTAACTTTCGAATGCACATTCTGTAAAAAACAAAAATCCATGTATAGGTCGACACCCTAACTTTTTACTTAAATTTTGCTTAAAATCAAACCAAAGATGTCATATTCCAATGCGAAAGAGTTGTAAGTAATCAAGTTTTATGTTATTATGTATTTAAAATTAGCAATCGTGTGAGAATATAATTCAATCAAATTATTCATGAAATTATAATTTAAATTTTGCTTAGAAATAGCATAATTAAACTTAAAATTATCATCTTTAATACGTTGAGTGGTACGTCAGTCACAGGTGACTGACACTGAACTCTCCATTTAGGTCGCGTCAACTACCGGTGGTTTTACACTTTCTATAGTTAGCAATTCCAATGCTATTTAAAATAAATATTAATGTATTTCTAAGGAAAAGCTTATATAATTTAATAAAATTATTTACAAAATTATAATTAACCTATAAGAGCTTAAAAAAATTACTTAGAAAAAACATAATTTTGTTTCGAATCATCATCTTTAGCAATTCGCTCCTTCCCTCTCTCTCTCCACACACACACTCTCTCACACATGTGGGGGGGGGGGATGTGTGTTATTTTATTCAAAGTTTTTGAAAATTTGGATTGATAACTGAATTGGATTGAAAACTGATTCTGATAATGTCAAAATTGTCGTTACCGACAAATTCTGCTCTAAATGACTTTTTTCTTTTATTGTATTCATCTTTTTATGCCTTCAAATGTCGAAATACAAAATATAGTTTCATTCGTCTCATGAATTTCAACTGTAGATATTTTCAAACAAAAATTTTTTTTTAATCACATTGAATGTAAAATATTAAAAATTTTAAAAATAATTAAATCCCTCCCACCATCTATTTCTAATTATTGTTTTTATTAGGCGAGTTTGTAAAATTGGAAGAAAAAAAAATATTCTTTCGACATTTCTAGCATTGAAACTTGATGAGTCTGAAAGCTACGTTGGTGGTCGTCTAAAAAAAATCATGTATTCTATTCTGAAGACCCACCAAGCTCGCTATAATTTTCATCTAAATTTAATGATCTACTGCGAAATATGTTTAAATATTTCTTATTTTATGTGGCCTATAAGAGAAAAAATAGTTTTCTATGTCTCTTTGTGTTTCACTTTGTATGAAATAAATCTTTTAAATATCTGTCTGCGTCATATCCTGGTTTATATTAATGTGATTTTATATTTTCTTCAAGTATTATTTCCAAATTTACTCTGCAGTTCTTTCTTAAAATTTATGTTTTGAAATCTATTTCTTTCTTCACATGGCTCTTGCTGAATGACTTGGTGGGAGGAACCTCTTGCCGCTAATCGATAACCAACTATTAAGGTGTATATATTCAATGGCGCCAACTTATATGAGCCTGTGGTACCCGAGCCCACCCAATAATTTTGAATCGTAGTGTATCCAAATTTCATTGTTCTGTTTCGTTATTTATTTCATTATTATTTAATTATTATTTTTTTTTTCCTAGATCAAAATTTATTTTGCCAAAGACCATGTGTTTTAGTTCTCCAACTGACACTTATAAATCTAAAATAACTGAAATGTTTTGCCCCATGTTTAACTTTTTGCTATTTCAATTTGTAATCATGTTTATGATATGATGATATTACAATAACTATTTCTGTCTTTATAAGGAAAAACGCATAAGAATATTATTTAATAAAATTGCAACTTTATTAAAACATGATACCTTGACGTAAAACTCTCATCTTTCAAAATCTGTTCACCCTTCTAACTAATCGTACCATTTTACCAAAATATATTTGAGTCTACCCAATATTTTTGAGCCAACCCAATATTTTTCAAAAGTTGGCGCCACTGGAGGCCAGTGTACTTTATATTCATCACTTTTCTCCATATCAATTAATCTGCAAACAGCATGTCTCTCATGCTTTCAGTTCTTATGTACTCATATATATAAGGAAATCACACGTGTAAAAACCCAAGGAAAAAATAATGCACATAATATACCAAATATACCAGCAATAAATGTAAATACCTAATAATAAATACATTACATCCAGTAAATTGAAAATGCAAATATGAGAAAGTATGAATGCCTTATAGATTCATCCTCATAAGAATAATTTATTGAAAATATATATTGTTTCATAGAATAACATCAGCATTAAGTCTAAAACTGATGAAACGTCAACCAATATTAAGCTGTTAATAGATTACAAGATTATATATACACTATATGGCCATTGATTATTGGACACTTGCGATTTTAGACATTTTACTAAATATCTAGAAAAATACATGACGAATCATCTCGAAACTCTTAGTGTATAAATATAATAGTATATGTCATACATTTCCGTGAAGATTTTTTACCGAAACTTCATAGGGGACCGTCAACAAATTAAAAAATGAATGAATATCTTTTGAATAACCCTGTCAAAACTAATATAGCAAAAGCTCTCAAACTCTAGATTATGATTGAATGCGTTATTGTAATACACTGTGTTCATTTTTATGCAAATAGCATGCATACTCGCAGAGTAATTAAGGTTTTTATAAAAATGGTCCCAATTTTTTCCAAGTTTTTCCCTTATAATTTTCAGAGTTCTTAATATAAAATAATATTTTTTTCAGAAAATATGACAAACAACATTGCACACAGTACCCTGTAATCAGAATTAAAAAATAATAAAAATTGTATGAAAAACAAGTAGGTTTACTAAATAATTTTTTACTGCGCATGCGTCAAAGATATCAAAATTTCATCTGTATATTATGTTAGCTAAATGTATAAAGCAACTTTTGTAAAAGTCTCAAAATCATAGCTTGAAAATTCTGAAAGTAATCGTCTATAGAAAAAGGACAAAATCCGTTGTTTCCAACATGAAGCAAAAAATTGAGGGATTTTATCCAAATGTAGTACATCCCATATTGTGTATTCTATATTGACACTAATCAATGAATATATGGATACAACCCCTCTTGTTTTTGCTTCATTTTGAGAATAACGGATTTTCAACTTATTCAATTGACGATTATTTTCAGAATTTTCAAGTTATGATTTTGTGACTTTCACAAAAGTTGCTCTATACATTTGGCTAACATAATATGCAAATGAAATTTTGATATCGTTGACGCATGCGCAGTAAAAAATTATTTAGTAAACCAACTCATTTTGTATACAATTTTCATTATTTTTTAATTCTGATTACAGGGTACTGTGTGCAGTGTTCTTTGTCATATTTTCTGAAAAAAAAATATTATTTTATATTAAGAACTCTGAAAATTATAAGGAAAAAACTTGGAAAAATTTGGGACCATTTTTATAAAAATTTTAATTACTCTGCGAGTATGCATGCTATTTGCATAAAAATGAACAAGGCGTATTACAATAAGGCATTCAATCGTAATCTAGAGTTTGAGCGCTTTTGCTACATTAGTTTTGACAGGGTTATTCAAAAGATATTCATTCTTTTTTAATTTGTTGACAGTCCCCTATGGAGTTTCGGAAAAAAAATCTTCACGGAGATGTATGATTTATACTATTATATTTATACACTAAGAGTTTCAAGATGATTCCTCGTGTATTTTTCTAGATATTTAACTTAATGTCTAAAATCGCAAGTGTCCAATAATCAATGGCCATACATAATTCGCCTTATCCAGAAAATGAAATTTCCACATATCGCGAAAAACCTTTGACTGCGTCCATTGGTTTTCCTTATAAACCAAGATTACACGACAGTGCCAGAAATACACTATAAAACTAGATTTTGTTTTATTTTTTTTTTTCTGATTGTGATGCTTTTTAAATGTAGATACACCAATATAACACTAATAGTCGATTTTTGGCGGTTCTACCCCCTTAAAGAATGGACTTTCAATATTTTGCAGGATTTGTCTTCATGTAAAAACGAATTCGTGTCATTTTCTCATAAAAAGTCGTCTCTGAACGTATTACACCTGAAGCAACATAGTCGGGCGGGATTTCTATACAGCATGAACACATCCTTTTTATAGATGCTGAACAATCAAATTAAAGAAAAATTAAAAGCCGAACTATTCCATTTTTTTTTATATTCATATTTAAAGACACCAAACGTGCGATCAGAAATTAAAGTAAATTTTAATCTCAGTAAGATTTTTTAATCCATTTCTTTCTTTGAAATTTTGAATTTTAAAAAATCCTTTTTTTTTTTTTATTCCGTCTGCTACGCTTAAAATGTTTTAACTGGTGTTGAAATATCCTTTCTTATAATTTATTTTGCTGTTTTTAACTAAACAACAATTTAACAATAATTACAAATCTTAGATGTATCTCGCTTTAGTTATTTAAATTGCGGTCAATACCCTTAACTTCCTGATAGCACACTTAATAGGCTAAAAATGATGACATATATATAATTTAACCCTTTCACATATTAGAAAAAAAAGCTGTGGTGCCTTTAAGCAGTTGATGCTACAGTGTTTGATTGATGAAGAATGTCTACATACATCAACCTACTTCGCATTGAAGACATTCTCAGCAGACACAATGTATAAAACTCTTGCAAACTTTAATGAAAAAAATAGATGAAAAAATAAATAAATATGAAGGAGAAACACAAGTGGTTGTAGGAAAGAATGCAGCCAAGCAAGACTATACGTTGTTGAAAAGTTGAGGGAGGGGGGGGAAATAAAACTTTGTAGGGGGGACCGTCTGCCGTGCTGTCTGGACCACTGTCCCGGATGTTTAGCGTTGCCATGGTAATTTAGAACGCAACTTGGCCGTTGCTCTGTAGAAGATTTCTTAACGCATGCGTTTTGTTTGGCGCGTAGTTCAGTAGAGTACGGGTTTCTCAGCGGATATTTTCCCGTTACATTGTTTCATTGTACTTAATTGTTGATTTCATTCCTCGATAAAGTAATACGTAATATAAGGCAGTTCTTTTTTTTCTCCTTTTTTAATCATTGTTTTTCTTTTACAATTTTGATCTGTTTAATTAAGAACTTCATTTATTTGGAAAGGTTACACATAGAGTCGGAATCTTTAGACATTTCCAGCAGGAGCAACGAACTTAAAATTTTCATTCGGCGGTAAAAACTTGAAATATTGAATTGATTCAAAAACACATTCAATTTAAAAATTGGTATTTAAGAATTGTGGTTTGATATAATCTTTTAAATTTTAGCTAAAATTCAAATGAAAAATAAATCTAAAAAAATCACGATTAAATATTTTAATGAAAATTTTTATTTAACCCTTTAAGAGACAAGCAATTGTGTTTCTGTAATGTTGAATTATCACCAGAAATTTTGAAAAAAATTATTTCAACATAACAGAATGTATTTTTTTTAAGGGCTCTTTTTTACAAAAATTATAAAAGTAAAAGTTAGTTAAAAATTTATGGTGCCTCTCAAGTGGTTAAAATTATTTTACTTACTTACCTTTTTTGTTTCGTTATTCTTTTTACACTTATTTCATGAGACAAATTCTAGTTCGAAGCGTAATATATTAATCTGATACAAGTCAAAATGGGCCCTCACGTTTTTCTTGTGTTAAACTATATATTATAGCATTTATTAAGAGTTCTAAAATATATAAGGATGTTTTTTATGTACATGAGATTGAAACATGAATGTATAAGTAGATATGAATTATCATGGCTAAATTTTACGAAGAATCATCATTTACTATAATTTTAGTTTACAATAAAAAATATAGGATAATGTTTTATATGAAAGACCGGAATTATAACGAAACAATGATGCAGATTTCTTATTATAAAATTAAAAACTTTTCTATCCACATGAAAACCGCTACCGATTTTTTTTGTTTGATGCTTGATTATTGTGTGTTTTAAGTCATTTTTCATTTTGATTTTCTTCTGTAAACGCAAGATAAAAGTGATGGATTCGTGAAAGGTTCCGATTTCTGGATTTTTAATAACTCATTTACACGCTACGGGATATCTTGAAAAAATACAAAAATTCTTAAACCATTTTTAACACGAAACCCAGGGCTTGAAAATTCTAAAAATTTTAAGGTTCCCAGCTGGGAACCTACATGAAAAATATAGGTTCCCAGATGAAAAGTATAAGTTCCCGAAAAAAATTATTTTTGAGTATTTTAACAAAATTTTCCGTTTTATCACGATTTTTTAAAAGAAATTTGCCGGTTTTTCGTGATTCTTTGACGAAATTTGCCGTTTTTCAAAAAAATTTTACGAGATTTGCCGTTTTTCTTATTTTTTAATGAAATTTGCGCTGCTTCGCACGATTTTTTGACGAATTTTGGAGCATTTCCACAATCTTTTGACGAAATGTGTCGTCTTAGCGCTGTTTTTGGACAAAATTTGTCGTATTTTAGCGATTTTTTTAAAGGAAATTTGTTGTTTTCCATGATTTTTTAACAAAATTTGCTGATTTTTGCGATTTTTTCACGAAATTTGCCGTTTTTTCGCGATTTTATTGACGAAATCTGTCGTTTTATCGCGATGTTTTTCGGAAACTTGCCGTTTTATCGCGATGTTTTAACGAAGCCTGTCGCTTTTCAAAAGAAAATCTTTACGAAATTTGCCTTTTTTGGTGATTTTTAAATGAAATTTGCGTTGCTTCATGCGATATTTCAACGAAATCTGTTGTCTTTTAATTATTTTTAGATGAAATTTCTCCGTTTTTTGCGATATTTTGACAAAATTTGTTGTTTTTCATGATTTTTTTAAAGAAATGTGCCGCTTTTTCGAGATTTCTTAACGAAATTTGCCGTTTTTGAGAACCTTTAATGAAATTTGTGTTTTTTCTGCGACTTTTTTGTTGAAATCCGGGCTTTTTCCGTAATATTTCAGCGAAATTACGCATCCCGCGGGCTGCTTATGAGCTATTTTTGTCAATTTTTTGCTTAATTTACGCGTTATAATGCGTCCGCGGCATTGCTAGCAGACATGTCAAAACATTAGGTTCCCGGCCGGGAACCTTAGTGATAAAATATGCGTTCCCGGAAAGGATTTCTGGGTTCCCCGGGATCCCGGGAACGCTATTTTTCGAGCCCTGACGAAACCTGTGTGTGGTATAATGCAAACGGATTTGTATCAAACTTCATATTTATTCAGATTTCGACATAAATTGGTTCGTATTAAATTTTAGTGTATGCGTATGATATGTGATAACTTTAGACTTGAATAAACACCAAACTGCTGGTATGCTATAATTGGTTTTCTTTGTTAATATCGTTCTTTACAATAATTCTATGTTAAATCCGAAGACATACACTTAATATTCATAATTGTTTGTGTTCAACTTCGTTGTTTGAATTAATATTTTAAAATTGTACAAAAGAAAGTTTTTAATGACCACAGCACATCAGTTTCGTCTGGGAAACGGATGAAAATCGTTTTATAGTAAGTAACAGGATTTGTTTTTTATAACATACACAAGAGATCAACCATTAATTACATCACACTTAAAGAGGAAATTAAGCGGTCCAGAAAGTGTGAGGTAATATGACTCGTGGAAGGCGTGGTAGAGATCTGCACGGACCGGGCCTCGGCCCGAAGCCCGAGCCCAGCCCGCGGGCCGAGTTCCATTAATGGCATTCGGGCTGAGCCGGACTGAGCCTAATCACTAATATTTTCGGGCCGGACTGGGCTCGGGCCTTACTTTTCTGGAGTATCCTGGGTCTAGCATCTTTTCCGTACGAAGCCGGGACTGATTTCATTCTTCTTATTCTTCACGGACCAAAATAATCAGTTCTAGTTGAATCATCCCGTATGAAAATCCTTTTCTTTACGGGGCCAAGTGTGTTAAAAAATCTTGGTCCAAAATTTTTTGCAAGAAGGCATATACCTTTAAGTCGTCATTATTCGACAATTAAACATTAGAATTTATTCTTTTTGAAGAATCGTAGATTTCTAGGCTTATTTAAATAAAGTTAAACACATGAAAAAAAACTGCCTATGACAGAATTTTCTTTTAAACTGAAAACTGGAAATTTCTTTTAAACTTCTTTTAAATTATTTATCCATGCAAAATGATTATAGTAATACGCGAGAAAAATATATATATTAAACATTTACACCTGCTAAAAAGGAAACGTGTTTTTTTTCTTTCCAATGCTATTCCGTCTTAGAAGATTTTACTTTTATCATAGGCCATTTTTTAGATTTGTATGTCTGCGTTACATACATGGATGAATAATATTAGTGATAACTGAAACATTTACATAAAACAAACAAAGGTTCATTAAAAGCATAAATATCGCAGCCTGCTGTACTTCTGCATAAATAGAGACTATAAACATGAAAAAAAAGAGAGACTAAGATAAGGTTTTTTGGTCAGAAATCTACCGTAAGAGTATACATCAATGTTCTGTAGAAATTCACTGGGGCCGGGCCGGGTCGATTCATCCCTGCTGCGGGAATAATTAGAACAGAGAAGTTTTATTATTATTATTATTTCAAACTGTATAACAATAATCTAGACTAATTATTGTGCATAAATGTAGTCATATTGATAATAACTTAAAAAATAAATTTAAAACAAACATTTTTGTGAAAATGACTCATACATCCCTCCTTTACCCTAATTTTTAAAAATTCCTTCAAAAACTCTTTAAAATTAACAGGCCTGTGTATATTTCTTTTTCCGAAACGGAGGCTGGAAATGTTTTAGCTGCCTGTATATCAAGTTACATAACAAATGATATGTATCCTATTATCAACTCGTAATTTACTCAATTCTATGCAACAAATAACACGCCATATTTAAAACTTGAATACACGATTTCTTTTTAAGGTAATTAACTACACCCTTCAGCTTGAAAAATTAACAATAAATAAATATTAATGCTCCTTAATTATAACAAAAACACCTTCAAAAAGTGTCATAAACAGATCTCATTTTATTTTTTATGTAAAAAGCTCAGTTCTTTCTCAATAAAGAAATTGTAAGTTCTTAATTATCTTTTATAACAGTCACTTTTTATCCTTCACAGTAAACCATATTTTCATTATTTCAATGATAAAGAAAAAGACCAGATTCTAAACCTTAATTTTGAATACCTTTAGTTTTTGACATCTCAATAATTTCTTTCGGAAAGGAAAACCGTTTGTTTCTTACATTTCAAAAAGCATTTTATGAAAAAAGTTAATTTTTTTTCTTTCAGTCAGAACAATGAAAACATTTAATGAAAAAAAAGATTAATTAATTGTTCAAAAAGAAACAAACATTCACATTAGTTTACAAATTTTATTCTTTTTTTTAAAAAAAAAAAAAAGCAGAAATCTATAATCATAAAATCTGGCTAAATCTTTAAACTTTTTTTGTATGACCAGAGAATTCTTTTCTTTAAAAACTTGTATAGTTTATAATAAAAACTTGCATGGTAAGTTCTTTTTTTATTCTCGTATTTTCAAAAAAAAAAAAAAATAATAATAATAATAACAGATAACTTATTTTAAAATAAACTTATTCTTGAAGTATTACTTTTCTAAATCTTATAATGCTATTCTTTATAATAATATACGTTACCTTATTAAAGAAAAAATGACCGATTATAAAAAAGTGGCTGCTCTTTCTTGGAATTATTAATTTTTTTCCCTTCTAGTGTTAAAAGAAAATTAGCTATGTGATTATATTTCTCCGAATAATTGCACCTATCTTTAATTTATCGCGCTGAAACATATTAAATTGGTAGAACATGCTTAATTGATTAAATATAACTTCGTAACTTTCGCCGTTCTCATGTTTGACTAAAAAAAAATATATCAATGACTTATGTCTGTTTCAACTTTTTCTTTTTCCGTTTGAAGCTCATTGTTAATAAAGGCGTAAAATTTAATAGTTTTCTTATCTTTATCCGAGTAATTAGAATTTTCTAAAATTCATCAGATGATTAATGTAATATTTTTTTATCTTAAAGTTAGTCAATGTTTACTCATATAACAGAATTTCGCATGAAAGATTTTCTACTTTTGCTAAAGTTTTTTTATATTTTAAATATTGAAATAATTAGCAAAGAAGAGAAAATTGCGTCCTAAAAATTGGAAAAGAGACTAATATAAAGTAGAATTCAATGAATAGAGAAAGTCGGTATTCAACAGCAAATGAGGAAACAGAATTCATACTTTTTAATGATAACACTTTTACTTAAAAATTCAATAATTGTTATTTTTTTACATATTTGAGTAATTTATAGAAATTTTGTTGATAAAAATAAATTTTGAGTAAACTTAATGTGGGCATGTACATATATATACACATTCTTAACTTAAGAGTAGACTATAATCGTATAAAAAAGGTTATTTACTCTTGATTGGATTTTTATGTATATTTCCATAATATTTTAACCTTGTTTAATTATTTTTAATAGCTATTGAACCCCATGCGTAGTTTAACTGAGATGTTATTCCAAAATAGATTTTGTTCCAGCTTCTAATTTGTACGCCAGTGTTTTTGAATAATTTTTGCGCAATATGAACCTATAATATTTTGACGGGGCTTTTAAATACCATTCAAGGGAATTCAATGTAAAACTTATTTGATTCGTATACTAATAAATGTATGTTGCACTTTTCCTACAAAATAATTTTCTCAATCCTATTTAGAAAGCGCAGTCAAACAATCGAATCTAAATATTTTTAATGTGGTTATTTTCTCAAACATTTACCTAGGTGTATCTTTAATCCTATTAAGAGGTGTTATAGAAAAAATTTGCAACTATAAAACACTTATTTATGACAGATATAATCACAATGCATTTAACAACAATGTTCTTTTATGAATTACGAGATTTCCACAATAACATTTTTTGTGAATTAATCTAATTATTCTATTAAATATTTTGCAAAAATAGCTCTAAATACTAATTTATTAATTCAGTTTTAATTAAAATATTATCTAAAACTCTAATTATTAATACGTATGTTATTCTAGCTATCTTAGGCATTAATAATAACATTTCAGGTGAAGCAATTTTTCTATTCAAAATTCACAGTATGAAAGGTTAGAAATAAAACCATTCTACAGATTTTTCGAGAAAAGGAACTTAATTTTTAAAACTTCTCTAAATATCAAAGGAACTAACTCAGATTACATACATTAACTCTCTTTCTTTCTCGGTATAACTAAATCAAAGTTTATGTAAAAAATACGTTCTGAAAATTTTGGACTTCGCTAATCCGTTCATCTTACATTTATTCGCTACTTTAGTTATATATATATGTATATTTAAATCTTTTACGGAAGATTTCAAATATTTTTACTTTCGATGTCTTAAAGTCTTTTGTGGATTTCTATTTAGGGTATCGGTAACTGTTTTTTCTCAGCTATTAAGATAATGTTAGCAAGAATTAACAAATCTGGAGAAATATCCGTTTTCTTTCTATTTTCAAATCATAATTTTTATTTTTTTTCTTTCTGTTTGGTAGATAAATACTCGATATAATCTGATACTGTTTTGTCGAATTATATTTTGGGTATAACTGTATTTTGAATGCAGTTTTACACAACGCTAATTTTACAATCATAAATAATTCTCCTGACAGAAATCACAGTGCTCTGTACTTTGACTGCTTCTATTTCCAAATAACAACTAACCCGGTAGTTTTCTATTGCACATGTTAAAGAAATCTACCGCAAATATTATTACTTGAGAATAGTTTTGTTCCAAATATCGAGCACTTCAATACCTGTGTTCGGAGACAAAGTTAAAAAAATATGATATTTTAGTGGTAAAAATTCGAGAAAAAATAATTGGCTTAATTCTGTAATCAATATTCTCGTGTTTGAAAAAAATAATATGTCTTAATTGTTAAAATGCTCAACTGTGTCGAAAATTAAAATTTAATTTTTCTCTTTATAGTTAGACAAAAAATGCTTTACTATCATGCAGAAAGAAAATGTTTACAACTGTCTCTTAGAACAGTTTTTGTATAATAGAATCGATCCTAATATGCGCGTGCAATTACTTGGAAGTTAATTAAATATTTTTCTTAAAAGCAATTTTTAATATTTATCTTTCTAAATTTTTGTGTTTACATGATTTTATAAATGAAGGTCTCACAAATTAGTAGACCAAGTCCATTACAAAAGAGAGAAAGAGAGAGATTGCCCATTTGGAAGGAGCATAAAATCACTTCCCTTTCCCTTTTCACTTTGTTCACTTCCACAAAAAACCAAGTATGTAAACAGATGACATACCTGAGAAAGTAAGTTAAAACAGACTTGGTTCACTGTGGGAGTGGACAATATGGATTACATGCATTTTCTAAAAGTAATATATCACTTCTTTTTTTCAAAATGGAAATGGTCTACTATGGATCTGAGCCTCTCATATATTTTTTGCATACTTATTTTTTTTTTTTTCATCAATATTCCTAATGCTGGTTTGATAGCGTAAAATATGAAAAATAAATAAATTATTCCTAAATATTTATTCCGATTTTTTCAACTTGAGTAGTCTTTTAAAAACTGAAAATATAGTAATATGATAAACTAGTAATATGATAAATATAATAATGGTATGATAAACATTCGATGAGCTACACCAATCTATTCTTTTTGAACTTTGCTTTGAAACTATAATAAAATCTATAAAATCCAACTTTCCTAAATTTCAGTTTTATCTATGATAATGATAACTAAACAAGATAATTAGGTATTTTTTTCAGTTTTTCTAATTTCAACCTTTGTCCTCAAAATATAAACAAATTCCATTTGTACAATTTAGCTATGTATCAAACTTTTTCAAAAAAATTCGCTATGTCCTAAAAGTGCTTCATTCTCACATCTTGCACTTTTTGCTGTTGGTGGATAGAATCAATAGACCTTCTGGAATAAATGCATTTTATTTTGTATTTGAACATAAATTTATAATGTACTTTATAGATATAATATGAATATAGACTTATAGATATATAGATATCTATAGACTTTATAGATATAATATGAATATAGACTTATAGATATATAGATATCTATAGACTTTATAGATATAATATGAATATAGAATTATGGTCTTATTCAATAAAACTAAAGCTGACATAAATCTGATAGTTAATACCCAGGTGGTATCCTTATAAAAACAACTTCCCTTAATAGTTCAACAATATTAGAACATAATTTATTTTAATTATTCCAAGACAACGCAAAATAAAATGCAGTATCCTATAGTATGGTAACACATATACAAACATACGTCAAACAAACGAATCTTCACTATAATGTAACAGAAATAAAATAAACAATTCAGCGAAAATCATTTATTACAATGTTAAGTAAAATTAGTATTAAATGGTATAAGAAATGCGAAACAGAGTCATTAAATCTCCTAAAGATCGATTAACTAATGAAGTAATTAAGATTCTAAATAATTAATTAGGCAATTTATTTCGAAGATTTTAACGAGTTAATGCCGATGAAGCTGCATTAAATGGGTTTTAATATCATTTAAAAACATTTAACCGATATTTCAATACTTACAACGTTAAACATAACTGTTTAAGCATATGAAATTTAAAAAAATAGTTCAGATTTGAATAGGCATTTTTAAAGTAATAGTGCCTTAATTTTACTTCGTTACGGAGCTGTATTTAGTTTATTTCTCAATTCTACATAAAGGATCTTATTTCTTTAATATTGATTCTTAAATTATCGAAGAGGATTCGAAATTTCGATTTTTCCCTTATTAACTTTTGAGATAGCATGACTTTTAATAACTTTCATATCTAAGGTATTTTCGTTGAAGCGTATCAAAAACTTGAATAAGCAAAATGGAGAATCAATTTTTCGGTACGTTTGGTTTTATTTTATTTTGTTTTAATGATTATGTAACTAAAATAGAAATTGATTGAGAAATGGGTGAATTTTTGAATGCGATCAAAGAAACATAAACGTATCTGATAATTCTTTAATGATTAAAAGTTCCAAGAAGAAGATTCGAAGTTTAATTTTAGGAGCTAATATGTGGTATATTTTTTAAAGTAATACAAAATTATTACTTTAAAATCCTGCCTTTTTAATAAACTTTAAAAGAGAAATCTGTGCTAGCGATTTTAGGTATCTTCATTTATATATATATAAAATAAGAGATGTCTGTCTACCTGCCCTCGCAATTTGGCGAGTTTGATTTCTCTTTTACTCGCCAAATGGAACATTTTGTCGCGATTTGGCGCAATGGCGAGCGACAGCGGGAACCCGGAGTATTCCTAATAAATTAATATGTGTTATCACTTCTGACTTTTAACTTGACAGATCATAATTTGCATTCAATTGTTTTTATCGAATCATACTGACCTTTGATGAATCTGTTGCTTATTTTTTTCTCATTTATATCTACATACTATTATTATTTTTTGTACTTGTTTAAGTCAGTGTTTTGGTCTTATGACAATTTAAATCTAAAAGATTTTTGTTCGAAATTCATAAAAAAAGTAAATCTTTAAGATTGCTTGTACAACTTTATGTTCCGTGCATGTAATAATATTTTAGCGGGAAAGTTACGTCGTCTAAATAAATTATCATTATTGATCATTCTTGTTATTGATCTTCAAAAATAAAATCATTATTAGTTTGAAAAGATCTATATAATCATTTAACACATTCAGATTAACTGTTTAAAATACATCATCACTTCTTAAATTTCTAATATGGTCTTCGCAATGGAAAAAAATGTATTTTTCCACTTTTTAAAATCATATTTAGAGACCAGTTTTATAATAATAAACCCCTTACTTTGAAAAATATCAGTTATGTTAATTTGAAATACCATAATTTCCTGCGTATAATCTGCGGACCAAACAATTAAGTTTAGACCCAGAATTTTTTTAAAAAGAAATCTAACTTATCAGATCGCCGTAAATATTTCTCTTCAATTACTAAATAATATTTCTGAGTCCAAAAAAGAATTGTTTGATCCGCGTATTATACGCCGGAAATTAAAATACTTAATAAAAAAAATTAACAAATTTCCTTCAATTAGATTCCCTTCGAAAGTCTAAGAATACAATGACTACACACTTTTTATTTATGAGCTCCGTCCATTATTTTTCTAGAAAAAATAACATTTTATTCTTTATTTTAGAAATTTCTGCTTTATTATGCACTCTTTTTTTGATAAATATCAGAACTAAGCTGTTATTACTTTACAAGGACAATTTAACTAAATATATTGTGGGATTTATCTTTGACGTCGCATGTTACACATAGATGAATGTAATGACTTTTTGAGTTTTAATGGGACAAAGACATCGACCTGCGGTTTTTTATTTCCTTGTTAGTTAATCGTAACAATTGAAGCCATATTTGCTTTTAATGAAAGGGTTTTTTTCCTTACTGGGAAAGGTTTTTATTTTCTCGTAATATGTGGTCATTGAACCTACAGAAAGCACTAAACTAAATGGACAATTTCATTTAATGAAACCTAAAACGAAAATGTAATATTTTGGCGCAAAATATGCATATATAGACACGCATATAATGCGTGTTTGTTTCAAGAATAACGAAAATTATGAATTGGTAAACATAAAAAAAAGCGAAAATATGACTCTAAATTATTTTTCAGAAATTTTTTTTTGACTAAATTTGTAGGGTTTTTCATACATATACGCATGTGTGGAGGGTCTTATAACCATAACTAATAACATTTTTTAATGATATAGTCCATTTAGAAGGTGCATAAAGTCTGTTTTATTCATTCCAGCAGTAATCCAAGTTTTTAAACAGATGACATTTTGTAATTTTCGATCTATAATCTGTGAATCAAACAATTACATTCGGACCTAAAAATTCTATTTCATAAAATTTAACGTATTAAAACATGGTAAATGTTTGACTTCAATTATTAAATAAAATTTCTGGGAATTATAGGTCGTAAATTACGGTATAAGAGGAAGTATGTGAAAACACACTTGGTCCTTTGTGAGAGTGGATAACGCAGATCTTATTCAGGTTTTGAATGGACTGTTTCAATTATTTTTTTCAAAATGGACTTGGTCTATTATGGTTGTGAGCTCCTCAATTATATCTTAACTGTACACTATAAAAACGAAAAATATCTGTAAAGTTACTAAAAATTTTCAAGGAAAGTGAGATTCTTCGAACATTTTATGTAACGGTAACAGCAAAAATTTATGTAACACATACTCTTTGCACTGTAAGTCAAAAAATCTGTAAGGTTACTATGATTTTTTTTAGGAAACTGGGATGCCTGGAACTTTTTATGTAGATTCAGCTCGAGTTATAGATCAAATTTTAGTAAAATTATAGTAATTTCTTTTGTAAAGCTACGGATTTTTGTAGCTTTAGGAAAACTAGTTTTGTAGATTTACATTTTTTTTAACAGTGTATAGATAAAATTTTGTTAAACATACAGATTTCCGTAACTTTACATCTGTTGAATTATACATTTTTTTTTTTCTATTTTGTACAGTGTATAAGAAATAAATCATTGCCAATAGATAGTGGGGAAGATAGCGGAGAAAATCAGTCTTTGAACTCTGAATTTCTATTCTGCGATTGTAAGTTTCTAAAAATATTACCATATTTGGATCATCTTTATAAATTGAAATAAGTTAACGATTATTGACAGCGGAAAGTAAAAGTCATCACAACCGTTGGTAGTGATGCATTTCGAACAGTTTGAAATGTTGTACGAATGACACCTTCGCAATGAACTTGCGAACGTGTCACTAATGTTTATTTCTTCTGTTAACATCACGGGTGTGATACTATAGCGAAAAATATGATGGTTGGATTCAGGTGTAAAATGAATAAAAAAAAGTTGTTAGAATTGCCTCACGTCCAGAACTGATTACGGATAAGCAACTTCGGTTTTCCTTTAGTTTCTCTTCTTTTCTTCTTTCTTTTATGTATTTACAATGATTAAACCAGCGCTTGTAAACTTTTAACGAGAACTTATAATATTTTAATTTTTAGGCCATCATAAAACCAAGAGAAATCCCTTACTAATGACAGTTATTGAATTTTTCAAGAGAAACATTTTTTTTTTTTTTTTTTTTTTTTTTTTTTACACAATATTTAAAAAAAAAAGGCTGCTTATTTATTTATATATTTATTTATTTGTAAAGCAGTATATTAATTAAGTTTAACCACCATTAGCGACACAGTAATTGAGAAATACTTATTACTATAATATTTGGGTATGGAATCAAAAGATAAAATTCCCATTTTCAATTTTTTATCTTTTTTCGAATTTACTTTCAAAATTGTAAAATCATATCCTAAACATTGCATATTTTCTTTTGAAATTATTCTCTTACATTCCATTTTTATAATCAATAGAATTAAAATGGTATAGGTTAATGGACGGTATATTTTTTTCTGAAACAAAGAATAATATTATTATTCGTTAATTCCGTTCCTGATTTTTGAAGAATGATAATTTCTCTTCTGCAATATAAAGTAAAATCCAATAGTACATATAAAGTACATAACTTTTTTGTTACCAAACTTTATCTTTATTATTGTACCTACGATATGAAACTATAAAAAATTTCTCAGTATTTCTTTAAATTAAAAAAAAAAATCCTTCTAAGATCGAAGAAGCACCGCTTTAAGTCACGCACAGGCAAATAAATGATTTTTTTAAAGATATTTTACAGCTATCATTTTTTTTAAGTTTTGTAATAAATATAAAAGTTGCACCTTTTATTTATTTATTTATTTATTGGTTTAATTTCCGAGTATTTAAAGTTTGTACATTTTGTTCGTATGTAAAATCTTCCAAAAAATTACAGGTGTATTTGGAAATGTGGGTATTATATTACATTTCCAGAACCAATATAATTAAAATTGTATCGTTACGGTCCAAAATTGGTTTTCCAATTCCATCCAGTTGTAAATGAATATACATACTTCTTTCTGAAACAAATAGTGATGTAATTAATAGTATAACTTAATTCCGTCGATGATGTTTGTAAGACGCCAATTTCTTATATGCAATACATAATAAAATACAATAGCCATGTAAAAACTATAAATTTCAGTAATATTTAAATTTTTATGTTCTTAAACTTTACCTTTGTTATTGTACCGACGATATAAAAAAATAAAACATTTCTCAACATTTCTTTAGAGAAAAAAATTTCTTCTGCGATCGAAGAAGCACTGCTTAAAGTCACCCACAGGCATATGAATGATATTTTTTTTTCTTTTTAAAGATATTTTGCTATTATATTTATTTTCGTTTTAAATTTGGTAATATATTTAAAAATAGTTGCTACCTTTCTTTGAGTTTGTATGGTTTGAATATTTCATCCGTATGCAAAATCGTTCAAAAAATTACAGTTGTACATAAAAATGGGAGCATTGCATTACATTTCCAGAATCAATAGAATTAAAATGGTATTGCTACTGTAGAAAATGTGTTTTCCCTTTCCAACGACGGCTAAAGGCAAATGCATACTTCTTTCTGAGCAACATTATTAATATTATTTAATTTTGTTGATGATTTTTGTAGGATAATTTCTCTTCTGTAATACAAAGTAAAATCAAATACCGCGTATGAAAACTATTAACGGTAGCAACATATAACCGCCCCCCCCCCCTAAGTTTACCTTTATTATAACACCTACAAGATAGAATGTATAAAGAATTTTTCAACATTTCTTTTTAAAAAACAAAAAACAAAAAAAATAAATCCTTCTGCGATCGAAGAAGTACACTGATGTTTAAAGTCACACACTGACAAGTAAATGTTTTTATCCCTTTGTTTTAAAGCTATTTCGAAATTATATATATATATTAATTGGCGATTATTTTAAAAACAGTTAGTCCTTTCTTTTTTTAGGTTTTTCAGGTTTCGATATTTTGTTCGTATGTAAAAATGTCCAAAAAATTACAGGTATATTTAGAAAGGGGGTATTCTATTACATTTTCAGAATCAATATAACTGAAATCTTATTGTTACGATCCATAATTGGTTTTCTATTTCCATTCAGTTATAAATAGATATACATACTTCTTTCTGAATTCAAGAGTGATATTATTAATATTTCTAAATTCCGTTGATGATATTTGCAGGATGATATTTTCCTTTCTGCAATAAAAAGTAAAATTCAATACCATATATGAAAACTTAAATGCCAGCAATATATTTTTTAAACTATACCTTTAATATTATACCTACAAGATAGAAAGTAGAAAGAATTTTTTGGTATTTCTTTTAAAAAACAAAAAATAAATCCTTCTGCGATCGAAGAAGCACAGTGACGCTGGAGTCACACACAGGCAAATAAATGATTTATTTCTTTTTGCTTTGTTTTAAAGATATTTTACGATTGGATTTTTTTTTCAGATTTGGCGATAAATTTAAAAACAATTGTTCCTTTTTATTCGAGTTTTTGGTTTTGATATTTTGCTCGTATGTAAAATCGTAAAATGAATATAAATACTTCTTTCTGAAACAAAAAGTGATATTATTAATAGTATATTCCTTAATTCTGTTAATGACCTTTGTAGTATGACAATTTCTCTTCTGCAAAGTAAAATTCAATACTACATATGAAAACTATAAATGGCCATGATATTTAACTTGTTTTGTTTCCAAACTTTTCTTCATTACTACACCTATGAGATGAAAGTATAAAAAAATTCTCAACATTCTTTAACAACAACAACAACAAAAAAAAAATCCTTCTGCGATCGAAGAAATACACTGACGCTTAGAAAGTCACGCACAGGCAAATAAATGATTTTTTTTTCATTTTAAAGATATTTTACGATTATGAATTTTTTTAGATTTGGCGATAAATTTAAAAATAGTTGCTCTTTTTTCGAGTTTGTAAGAATAGGATATTTTGTTCGCACGTAAAATATTCAAGAAAATTACAGATGTATTTACAAAGGTGATACTTTCTGACTACTTGTTTCCTGACATCAATCTATATTTAGTGTGACGACCTCGATTTTTCAGACTATTTTTTAATGTAACATAATCTAATATTTCTAGTACATCTATGCTTCTAAGAATCTTTATAATTTAAATATATTTAGTAATCTTACGTCTTTTCGCAATAATGTATCATTCTACTTTCCGTACAGAATATGCAAGGAAATATTGCAATCATAATAATAATAATAATTTTTAAAAACTTAAAAATTTTTAAATATCTTTACAATTGAGGGTCCTCTAAATTATTTTTTCCTATTTTTACAACGAATATATATGTATATGTGTATGTTGATATTTTCGTATGTGTATCGGCTACTAAAGTCCGTAATTGGTATTTTTTACAAATTGTGTGTGTGTGAGTAACTGGCTGAATGAACGCGATAATGTTAAAATCAAGTTTTCGATTGAGTTCAAATTTGGGAAATATGTTGTAGGTAAATGTTACAACATACATATAAGTTTTGGGACAAATTGGCCAATGGGCCTGATTTTTAGACAATTTTGCGACCATCACCATAGGAAAAATCAGAAAAGTAATGAAACAGATCGTACTATAGCAATATTTTACAGTGTTAACAGTTTATCTGTGGCTCTTAGCTGAAGGTTACGGGCTCAGTTCCAGCTGATTCTAACAATATTCCTTACTTGTCAAGTTTCAAATTAACTTCCGTAAAATTTTGGCTAATGTTATCCAGATTATACACATTTCGAACCAAAATTTTTTCAAGAAATGATATCAAATAGATTGCCCATGGAAGCATGAAATTAAACATATAAGTTGATACCAAGTAGATTTTCGGATTAGAAAGTCTTTAATCTGGACCAAATCGATCGTCATTTTATAGAATTTAATTTGAAAATTAGAAAGTATGGTATTCCATAAAGTTCGATAAATCGAATAGCATGACGCCGTATTTTCGTTCTTGACTCTACGTTTTAAAATTATCATTTTTTTTTTTAACTTGAACTATCGGCATACCTTATTTGTGGAACATATTATTATTAAAATATGATCAGCTATAAATTAATAAAATACTTTAAATGAAGTTTTTTATGCTAAAGACAATATGAAAAATTGAATTTAATAAAATATAATACTACCTATTCATAAACGCCTATACAGAATTACATTTCTCTCTTTTATTCCCCAACTCGTTTGTTTCAATAGTTTACATTTTTTATGCTTATTGTATTTTATGGCCCTAACGTATATGTCCGAATTCCTTTTTCAGCTTAGCTTTGCAATAATAATGGAACTAAGATTTCGTTTCCAGAAGCATTATGTTCCAAATTTATTTACCGTTTGACCTTGAAGTCTTGAAAGCTTCTTCAGCGTGCGAGAAAGTTGAGAGTCCTCCTTCTCTCTCGTTCTCTTCTTCTATTCACTATAGGTATTTATTTTCATCATTTCAGCTTTAAAGAATTACTTGAAGGCCAATTCACACATGGCACACCCTGTACCATTGACCTTGGTCATTAAATATGCTAAGCAACTGAGGTGTGATGCTATATTTCTTCACTTCGTCATTACTGCTCGATTGCTTTTTTTCCTTTCTGTTTTTTTCAGCAGGTCAAAATAAGCAGACGTGTAATTTTATTAAAAAAAGAAAAACTTAAGAATATTTTTTCTCTAAATTGGAATTATAATGCATTATAATTTATACAAATTCTTCGTTAGATATGTATTTATTTAGGCTGATCTCTGTGCAATGATTCATTCCAAACATGTTAAGGGTTTATTATTTCTGTTTAAAGCATCAAGGAAGGGCTTAACAAATGATTAATCATATGACACATGACATTCTGTAGGTTGTTCCAAAAGTTTCTGTCAATTTCAATAAAAGTAATTTATTTATAAAAAAGGGAAAAATTCGTAAAATGTATTCGTATAAAATGCATTGATATAAACTAATTTCTAACATTTCAACGTGTTGCTTTACAGTATTTTAATATAATTTCCATCAACCTCGAATTAGTAGTAAATATATCAATAAATTACTTTTACATCGCTATGTCATTTACAAAAAAAAAAAAATGATTTTTAACTAGTTGGTGACCCATCACATTTTGCGCTTTTTTTTAACTTCTGACAGTTCTGACATTCTCAATCGTTAGATCACCAAATTCTGGGCATCAATAATCAAAAAACTTAAAAGCTTTGGAGTTTCTCGAGTAAGTATTGTAAAATTAGAAATGGACACAAGGTAAAGATTACAAACGAAAGTTTTAAAAAAATATGCATTTTAAAAGTATTGAAAAAAATTACATGTGTCATGTTAGAAGAAATTTTCTGGCCGACACATTATCTGCAGGAGTTATGTTAGAACATGGAAGTGCAGAATGTTCAACTTCATAAAATTAGTTCATATCAGTCTATTTTAGGCTCCGACTTATCGCATTTTTCAGATTTTTTTTTCAATAAAACAGATCGAGATATTAGGAACACCCTATATTTTAACGCCGTCAATGGATAAAGTAACAAACAGTAACTGTATTGAAAAAGTTCCTTTTTAACAGTCCATACAATGTGTGGCTTCTTCTTTCTAGACTGTTGAAAGAACTTCTAAAATATAAGTGTACACTACGTAATTGTTTTATATGTTTCGAAATAAGTTCTTTCTTTTGTTCACAGCGGTAGAATTTCGGACGTCACGTTTTCCTTGATGTTATCCATGTATAGAAATATTTTCCGCTTATGGTTTTTTTAAATTTAGAAAATATGAAATAGTCCATCGCCGGTGCCATTTTCGAGTGTATGGGGAATAGTTTAACTGCACGATGTTAGGCTTGTTCAAAAATCGCTTCGTCTAGTGTGCGGATCATTTTTTATGCTTTCCCGACAATCACGAAAACGTCGGAACCTTTGAAAATACAAGAATGAGATAATGAGTCATAAATGTACGTTTTCAGCAACATTTTGCAAGTTTCGCTAACCCCTTTTCCGAATTTTAAACAAAATTTAATGTTTATTCTCTGCTCCATTATTTTCACTTCAACAACAATGCTTTGACAACAAACATTTGTTTGCGTGCTTCAACACAAGAAAGTAAAACGAGAATAAATCGCAGTACAGATGTTGTGCGCAGATGTGTTAGAATTCAAATACAGAGATTATCTAACCGATGAACTTTCAATTCTAATATTTGTTTCTACATTCTTGGAAATTAATAACCAAACATTGTATAATAAAATATTATAAATATATATGTATGTACTCTATAAAAAAATAATAAAAATTAGGAATAAAAAATACAAAGAAAAATACTTTATACATTTTTTAAATAATGTTTTAAAAACTTTAACATAATTTTCACATAATTTCAGATATCTTGTAGATATCTAATTTAGTTTTCTAAATGCCATACTTTCTTTAAAAAAAAATACATTACATAACAGTCAAAAAGATGGTATCGTAGTTTGTAATCAAATTTTTTTCGACTCCTGGTTTTTGGCGGATTCAAATGTTTTAGGGGCCAGAAATCGCGAAAAACATGTTCATAGAAGAAGTTTGTCTGTCTGTCCTGTGTCTACTTTGTATCATGGAAAAGTGTACAAAATTATGCATAGAATTGAACCATGTTTCTTGTATAGACTTTTGGCTATGTCAAGCAGGTCATAGTTGAATCTAGAAATATGCCGCCGGATAAGAGCAGTGCAATGGGGATTTTTGTGCCATATCCATTATTGAACAACCTAAAAGTGTATGCAGTTATGAATAGAATTGAACCAAATTTAATATGTATATATTCGGCAATGGAAAGTAGGTCGCAAGTATATTTGGGAATATTCTGACAGAAAAATTAAAAATAAAATGATTTATCTACATTTTAAAATGTTTGTTTATGTGTAACACTTAGAGAAAATATAATTAAACGTTTTATTCCAAAATGATTTAAACATCGGAGGAATGTCTTAATCAAATAATATATATGTGCGTCTGTGTGTGTATCTACCGTTGATTTTGAGAAAGTGGAGCAGGTCCATTTTCTGAAAAAAATTAAAGGTAAGTAAGTAATCTCTCTTTCAACATATCAGAAGGCACACCAATGTTCATTTTGCGATATACACTGTTAAAAATCTGCTGCATTTTGCTGCAACGCACTCCCCTGCTTGTATAGAAAACGGTTACTTGGCCGTGAAATGGCGCTTTCTCATTGGTTGGAATAGAGATATTATATACAAGTGGTGGAGGGCGTTGCAGCAAAATGCAGCAGATTTTTAACAGTGTATGTAATTACTGAAACTCGAAAATCAAAAGTTTGTATTTTGAAATTAATTTAAGCATTTTACAGTGCAGAACAGTGCCATCTATTATCAAAAATGTTAACTACTTTTTTAAACTACCCTATTCAAAATTAGTACGATGACTCAGAATCATATCACTTATTTCACATTTATATTAATTATGATTAATTAATTATTAAATTTTAAATGTAGGGAGCCCCTTATGAAATAAACTGCATATAAGTTTAGCTATTCTCATTAAAGGTCCACCCGTCCTAAATACAAATATAACAACTTTAGAAACGACATAAATATCTCACGTAATTTTATATAATTTTTCAATTTTTCGTTGATTTTATTAATTTTCCTCTTCTGTGGCTGTTTTTATATTAGTAAATGTGTTGTTTCAATATAAATAAATATTTCATGCATTATAATTTCAGCCCATGTGTTTGATTCTAAATAAATCAATATTTATAAGCAATCAATCTTACCTGTAAGAGCCGAGTTGAACTAACATTCGGAATGAAAGGGAATTTTCTGTTTAGTTAATGAACACATATTAATTAAACATTCACAGTCGTAAGCAATGGTCTCCAGTTAAACAGATATTATTGATGAATTAACGTCCACACCCAATTGTTTACATATTTCAATCAATATGATTAACAAACCAGTATTCATGATTAAATTTTAGTCGCATCAAATATTCGCTGATAAATTGGATTGGTGACTACATACTTTTCTGATACTGAATTCTATAACATTTGGAATGTAATAATTTGGGAATAATGTAGAGATACAGCACATATTTTCATATATTAATCTAACAGGTTCTAAATGGATTTTTTTTTAAAGCAAATAAGTAGTTAAGTAAATTTTTGCAATAGATTTTTTTTTTCCTCGGCGCTTTTCCAAAAATTCCGTTATGCAGGGAGTCTCTTCTTATGGATAACTAATAGCTAAACGTTAGTTTCAAAGATATAGTTTCAATAAGGAAACGAATTCAAATGTTTAAAAATATATAACGTAATGGTCTAACTATAGGGTTCGTACGCCTCCTGGGATTTTACGACTAGAAAATTCTTCGGTACTAATATTTTATCATAGAAAATTTCACACTAAATAAGGCGAAATTTCACGCATTTAACGTAGATTTATTTTACTGAAAAAAAAAAAAAAAAAAAAAAAAAAACATATTCCTTCTGGAAAATTCTCTGAAGCTTACGATCCCTGTAACTGGAACATCAAAATCAATTTAAGTCAAAATATTTATATTCATGAAAGTTTATTTTTTTTCTTTTTACGTGGACCCTGGACTTTAATATGTTATATTTAGAGAAACGTTATCCGAACTTCAAACGTATAGTAATAAAAAAAATATTTTTGTATGACCAAAACATAGGAGTTATGATACATTCCGGCACTAAGAATGCATTTTTCTGGGGGATGCAGGGCGTCAGACAATGCATAAAATACAAAGTTATCATAACTCAGCATCAGTAAACTTTAGATGAACTAAATTTGCATTGCATTTTGATATTTTTACCGTCATTTGCTACATATTTTTTTCTTATTCTTTGCAGGTAAGTTTGCTGCTATACATTTCTCTGTCATGCTAAAATCAGAAAAGGGTAAGATAACATATATAATTAACCATTTATTAAATGTATTACCAACCACATGTGGTATGCATGTACAATAAATTTATACAAATATAGCATATGTATAAACATGAAATTTTGCGATGAAAAGTAGTTTACAATTCTATTGATATCAACACTATAGGGGTGAGGGACTAACTGGCATATATGTGATGCTGTAAAAGTAACGGTTAAAGGAAAACCCGTATGTATTCGTTACTTTCAAACCCACTATCCGTTAGAAAGTATTCGTTACTCGTTATTTTTTTTTTTACTCTTTAGAAAATGGTTGTTAAATATCATAGTAAGCACTAGTACTACTCATATATTTAGGGTACTTTTCTAATTTTATGAGAATTTTTCGATTATAATTAGTTTTAACTATATCCCTTAAAATTAAAGATAAAACTTATCTAGATGCTTTCACTTATTTAACATTTCATAAAGTATAAAAGACGTTAGAAATACAACATGTGAAACATATTTTAATTTTTCATAAGACTGAAGCAATTATAATTACATACCATAAGTGCGGTCTTTGGAAGAATTCATTGAATTTACACTGACACATAATGGAATTTGTTCGAAACCTTCCTGAATGGAAATTTACGTAAAAATGTGAGCAATCAAAATTTCATAATATATAAGTGAATACAACATGTGACAATGGAATTATCTTGAATAGAAATATTCCAAGGTCCATTTCCATGAAAATAATACAATTCAATTTCTTCTGCTAAGGTGAAAAATATCGCTAAAACGGAATTCTTCTGCGGTTTCTCGCGATTCTGTTTCAGCAAATATTACTGTATATATTAATGAAAATATAATAATTGAGTATCAAATAAAAAAGTCTAGTGCATACTGAAACCAGTAAAACATGCGACAACAGAACCTATCTGTAACGGAAACTACAATTAAACTGGTTTTCAAAAGCAAATTTACCTCCGCTCAACGTCTCAAAACTTTCTAACATATTCACCGACACAATTTAATGCATAAAATCATAAATTTAGCTGTCATGAGAATAATATGAAATCGAATAGAGTTTTTCACTTTTGATCAGTGTGTTGCAATTCAACCTATAATTAAATATTTTTATATGACGACCCTTCAATTATTGTCGCTTCCAGAAGTTCGGTTCAAAACACATAGATGCTAATCAATATCTTAATGTCCGATCAAAAGCGCGTACAGATCTTATGCGAGTAACAATAAAAATCAATGATTTAAGTTATATTTCATAGAAATATACTTTATCATTCCCTAAATACAGCTGTAACGAATATTTTATTCCATTATAATCTTCAACTCTTTTTACAGTAAATTGATGAGCAAACTTAATAGATTAAATGCATAATTAATACGAAATTAGTCTAATTAAAATATTTACATGATTCCTTTTTTAAAATACATTCATGGGAATGTTATTAATCACTTGGTCAAAATAAAATCATTCATTCTCTTTATGTTTGAAAAAGTCATCTAATACTTCATATCTGAGAAATAAAGGTGCAGTCCCCGAAAGAATGAACGATCGCATAATAATCCTTCTTCTAAAAGCAGTTTGTTCTGCTATTGACCACGTGACTTCATAAATTCCCTTCCAAAGAACGAGTACTGAAGTAACGAAATGACTAAATGAATATACATATACACTGTAAAAAAAAATCTGTAAAGGTACTAAACATTTTCTAGGAAACTGGGATTCCAAGAACTTTTCATGTAACGATAACAGGAAAAATCCATGTAACCGATTCTAAAACTTGAGTTTTTGTTGTTACCGTTACAGGAAAAGTTCTTGGAATCCCAGTTTCCTAGATAAAGTGTAGTACCTTTACAGACTTTTTTTTACAGTGTGCGATAGTAATACGAGAACAACTGATTCCGAGTCCAAAGACCGAACACAAATTTTCATCTTTCACCATGAGACTCTTCGGCTTCGTTTATTAATCGCCAATTGAAGATAATGTTTGGAATTTGTTTCTCTTTGTTCTGCCATACACTGATGCAGTAACGAGTAACAAAACGTATTCCAAACTAACGATTCGGTACTTCGCATTAGAGAGAACATCCGTTACTCAGTAATGAATATATGCGGTTTGAAACATCTCTGCACATATGTAAGTACAGTACGCCAAAAAAGCGAATACTAATCACTTATCAGAATAAAGCTATTTAATCACACGTTACATGATTATGAATTTCTATATTTTGTACTTTGCTTCATTTATCAAATTATATTCGTTTGTCATTTTTATTCGAGTTCACTTTTAAATATAAATTGAATATAAACTAAAATACTTTTGCGATAAGTGACAGTACTCCGAAATACTTTTTGAAAATTTATCAAAAACGCTTTAAGCTATCAAAATAATGAAATAATCATTATTTGCTATGAGGAGTAAAGTTGTTTACTCAGAAATCCATAAATATACCATAATAAATTAGTTTAAATGAAGCGATCGATTTGTGTTTTAAATAAACTTTAAATTATTTTTTATCTAAAAGTATTGATTTCGAAGTGGAGCAAACACGAGTCGTAAAACAGCAATTTATTTCTCCTTTTTTATTGGAAACTCACAGCAAATAATGTTTGTAAAAATTTAGTAACCCGTTCATGTAACTGTTGATTGTGTCTTGAAGGAATTTAAGTCTCTCTTATACAGATTAAATAAATAGCTGTTTGTTCAAATTGAGAGCTTTTCTTCTCTTAGGGATTTTCAAATAGATTTATTAAGATTTCTAAGCACATACACAAAGCCACTTTCTTTCTAAATTTCTTCCTATGCAGAGATGTTAGTTTGTCTTTCACAGCTGATTCCGAAACAGTGATTCCAAATTAAGTCCCTTCAGAGCTTTGTGGCATCGTGCATCCCCTTAGAGCCCAGTGGCTGTTCCTTCTCTTTTCTTTCAGAGAAAGTTCCAGAGAAAGGAGCCCAACTAAATAACTAATAATTCAGGGTTTCTCTCTCCAGCCAATAATCCTCTCACCCCCAACTTTCTCCCTCCAGAGACTGACTTTCTTTGGTTACACATGTTGGCGATGCTTTTATGCTACATGCAACCCTTTTAGTATCCTGAGAATAAGATATGATTATTAATGCTAGTTGTCTGTCTTGTCTGTTGCTGAAATGCTCTAACATTGTTGCCTGATCCCGATAAAAGAGGATATAAAGTTGGCCTACTTGTTTGTTTTGAAACGGCTCAACAAATATTTAATATTGCGCATGACTTATCTATTTTTTATGTGTAATATTACCTATTCTAGGCTCTGAAAAAAAGCTTTGATTCGATACGCGTTAATCCATAAAAGGAGGTTCTGATGAAACAGAAAAAATGATTTGTTATATAGAGAAAGATTTCCAAGGTGAAATGTATATGCAATAACTAGTTCATGTTTTTAGAAATAGACTTCAGTATATTGTTGAAGTAATATTCATAAATAATGAAGATATCATCATAAGTAAAATGAATAAAATGGAATATATGTAACTGAGTATGTAAAAATAAACTAGTCAACTAATGTATTGACATATTAAGAGTATTTCATTAACATAATAGGATAATAAAATCATTTTATTACTGGGTTTCATTGCATATTAATGCAACCCTCTTCGAATCAAAATAATAAAGCACAATTATTTATGCTAGTTGTCTGTTTTGTCTGTTGCTGAAATGTTCTAACATTGTTACCTAATTCCGATATATCCCGTAAGATATCCCAATATAACCCATAGGATATCTCGATAACACAGGATAAAAAAGAAACTAATCGATTTAAGATTCTTTATTAAGAATACATAACGTTGATTAAAAAAATTTTATAATTTTCTTACCAAATTACAAAACAAATCTTAAATGGGTACGAGAAATTAAAAATGTATTACTAGCGATGATAAACAACTTTTCAGTGATAAACTAATGTTTGGTACGGTGACACTAAGTAAAACAAAATCCTTGCATTTGTGCTAAAATACAAGAATAGACATTCGTTAAGAATGTTTTTCTCAAACAGAATGAAGAGATGTCTAATGTGGATTTTTCTACTGAATATTCGAACAGAAAATGGTTTTATCATCTATTCTCATATTTCACAAGTGTTACTGGATTTTATATGGTGTTTGTACATTATAAAAGAGTAAAAATATATATGTATAATTCGCCAGGGATTGTTTTACTAAACCTTATATGAGGTTAGCATGCATGAGAAAGAATTAATATAATAGGGGAGTAAAATCATGTATGATATGGTTTTACTGGTTTCTTCACGTTTTATTTATCAAATACTCTTATTATTTTCAAAATGTTCCCCATTTCCAATTTCAAAAATTCTATGTTTTATATTTCAAAATTTCTTCGCAAAAAATTCAAAATTCTTTCATTTTGATTCGAAATCGATGTATTGATTAATTACTTTACCATTTAACCCATTAATGTCCAAAGCTTTTTCTTTATTAAAAATGAAATTTTGGGTTTCCCACCACTTTTAAATAAAGAATAATTTTTATGTTCATTTATTGACGAATTTGTCTCGTAAAAAATACTGTTTATTTATCTTTCTATTTACTGGTGTGAAAAGTGCTTTCTTGCCTTTTTTATAATGTTACCTAAAAAGGGACGTTAGGCACTAATGGGTTAATATGTAAAATAAATCTTTAAAAAACATCTTTCTAAATATCTTTATTTTTACGCATGAAATAACAGACTAACTTTCGCACCACGATATTTCTAAGGATACATTATACCTCTCCGCTTGAACTCTTCAAACTTATGATGATTTTACGTTGTATCATAAATTTGTTACCCATACGTATTTCTATTTTTGTCATGAAACCAAAGCGAGCAGCAATGAAGTATATTCTAAAACTTCTTCTCATAGTTCTTTTCCCTGAAAATGATTTACTATCACGTTCGTGAATCAGACAAGCCTATAATGGCAATTCATTTTCTTTTGTTTGTACTCGTTATTCTTAGTATATAAAATAAATTAAAATTCGCCATAAAACTTATACCTTCAACATTTTTATGCAAATATTTACGTTTTTGTTTTCTTTTATCTCATTTTGCATTACAAATTTTAGAAATATTTAAAGTAGAAGAGTTATTTTCAAGCCAATTCATCTTGATAGTTAGCAGTTCCCTTCTATCCGCATCCGTGATATTCAAACAAACTCGAATCGTTTTTATAAATGGGTACACTACAGTAAAAGTGCATTAGTTAATTAAAATTTGAATGAAATATTTTTTTTAATATTCGCGAAAAAAAAAATGGCAGTTAAAACGATGCGAGAAAGGGTTAAAAAATCTGTAAAACAAACACATTAAACAATTAGTCGGTTGTGCCAATCCAGAAACTTCCTTCTATCTCATACTTCAAAATTCGCCAACACAATGCTAAACTTAAATGATAATCTACGCCCATCATCAGGATTCTAAAGATATAAAATTCCGTGCATTAGTTCTTTAGTTAGGACTGTCGCTAAAATCGCGCAAAATGCAGCATAGTGATGACACCTATTGGGCGATTTACATCAAAACGTAATCGGCAACAACTTATGTCAAGATCTAACTGAATCGATATTCACAATAATTCTATTTCAAGAACTAATGTACGGATTTTCATATTATTAGAATACTCGCGATGAGCATAGATTGCCATTTAATTTTGGCATTGCGATAGCGAATTTTGGACATGTATTAGTTTATAACAAAGTTTATCACATATATAAAATAGAAGAAAGTTTTGAGATTGCCACATCTGACTAGTTCTATTTCTTTTTACTATATATTTTTTTATCCAAAACTTTAATTCTCTTCAAAAATTTGTTTTTAATAATCTTGGTTAAAAAATGAATTTGTTAGACTTTGAAATAGCATTCATTCTTATTCCAGTAAAACATTATTTTAGTATGTAAAACACATTATGAAAATATTTCAATGTGATTCCTAGAAAATCAATTTTAACATTGCATATTATTTTTTTTTAAAGTTTATTAATTTCAACGTGCATTTAAAAACTCTCATTCAAAAAATATGCGTTTTAGGCATAAAAACAGCTTTTATTCTTACTTGGTAATATATGAAGGGATTATTTTTCTACTTAACGATGTAAAACATATTTAAAAAATTGGCTAACAATATTTTTTGCGCTTGGAATGACTGAATAATCTTCTTACTGCGATATTTTTAAATATACGCCACACATTTTCGCCTGAACTCACTAAACTTATGATAATTTTACTTTGTATCATAAATTTTTAATCCATACATATTTCTATTTTTCTCATGAAACCAAAGAGAGCAGCAATGAAAAAGATTCTAAAATTTCTTTCTCTTCCTTTCCCTCCATCCCCCAAGAAAATGACATCCTATGTACCTTAAATCAGACTATTATCTTACGTTCTTAAATCAGACAATTCTATAGTGGCATTTTATTTTCGTTCGTTTACATTCTTTAATGTTAGCTTTTAAAATAAATATTAAAAAATTCTAAAATTTATATCCTCAGTATTTTTATACAAATATTGTACTTATGTATAGTTTTTCATTTTGAACTGTAAATTTTAAAGCGATTTAACACATTGTAGTTTTTTTTTCCCAATCAAAATCGACAGATTTTTTTTTAATGTATGGAAAACAGAATAACTTTTGTGCTGCGATATCTTTTTTTAAATGCCATACCTTTTCATCTGAACATACCAATTTTATGATAATTTTACTTTGTATGATAAATTTGTTATTCATATATATTTCTGTTTTTGTTATAAAACCGAAATGAGTAACAAAGAATAATATTCTAAACACTACTATCTCTTCGTTCTCTTTCCCTGAAAATAACGTACTATCGCGTTCTTGAATCAGAAGAGATTATAAAGACATTTCATTTTCTTTTGTTTTTCATCTTTAATGTTAGCACATAAAATAAAGTGCAATTCACTTTAAGAATTTTGTACTCGGCATTTTTATGCAAATACTTATATAAGCCTTTTCATTTTTTGATGAACACTTTAAAAAGATTCAATGTGAAACAGTTATTTCCGAACCAATCAAACTCGATATTTAACAGCTCCTATCTATGAGTCATATACTTCCAAACTCGAATTTTTTTGTAAATGTATTAATTCCATGTAATGAAACTGCATTAGTTAGTTAAATACTTAATTTATTATTCATTTGGAAATCGTTCATTTAATTCAAAACATTCAAGTAGTTTGAATGTTTTAATAATTATAGAGGAAATAATACAGGAAAAAATCATGGATAATTTCTTTCTTTTCTGTCTTAATATTGCATTTTATTTTTCCAAAAAATCCACTCTTTTTAACATGCAGTTTTAAGAAAATGCTCAATTAAAAATGATGGTGTTAGACCAAAATAGCTTCCATTAAACTTGCTAATAGATGTAATGATTATTTCACCATTTAATTATATAAAATATGCTAAAAGAAATCATCTGAACAGTATATTTATACGCATGGAATAATTGAATAACTTTTTCACAGCGGTAATTTTAAAAATACGTTCTGCATTTTCTCCTGCATCTTCCAAACTCATAATAATTTTACGTTTCATCATAAATTTGTTACCCATACATATTTCCATTTTTGTCGTCAAACCTAAGAAAGCAACAGCGGAAAATATTCTAAAATTTCCATCTCTTCGTTCTTCTTCTTGAAAATGATTTACTATCACGTTCTTGAATCGGGCGAGTCTTTACTGGCAATTTGTTTTATTTCGTTTGCACTCTTTAATGTTACCACATAAAATAAATTAAAATTTCTTCTAATGCTTATATCCTCAGGATTTATTTTATGCAAATATTGGTATATTCCTTTTCCTTTTGCGGTGGGAATTTTATACAGATTTAATGTGAAACAGTTATTTTCAATCTGTTTGAACTCAATATGTTTGCAGTTCCTTTCTGTCAATTTATCATATTTTTCTAAATTCAAATTCTTTGTAATTGGATGCATTGCAGTAAAACTTCATTAACTAATTAAAAATTCAAAGGTTTTTTTTATAAAAGTAAGAAGCAAAGAAATTGCGATATGTGAAAAGAAAAATCCGTCAAACATAATGCGTATAATTGTAAATGTAAAATAAATAAATCAGCCGACGTTTTCATATTTAGAAAGTTTTATCAACATAATATAAAATTGGTAGAACGTCACTGCGCTATATTTATGGCGTTAGAGTCCCGGCATGGAAACTTTTTCACTGGGATAGCATTTGCGCCTCTTAAGCAATTTGAAATTTTATCTTCATTTGAAATATTATATGCAAGGCGAAATTTCTCTCTTGAAAAGTTTTCAAGTATTAATATATTCATGCTGGATTTATTTGAGTTTCGTGTTTGCCCACTGTCGGTGGCTCACAGAAAATATTCCATCTTGTGCTGCATTTGTAGCCTTGCCATCATGTAATAGTGAGAAGTTAGAGGCTGGGTATCATTCCATGTGGTTTAGTCGATAGAACGTCAGTGTGCTAATACTGATGGCCCGAGTTCGAGTTGTAGCATGGAAACATTTTTACTAGGTTGGCATTTGCGCCTCTTAAGCTATTTAAAATTTGATTTTCTTTTGAAATAATATAGAATCACGCGCAACATTTTTTTGACTTGTTATCCTAACATATTTTTGAAAAAATATATTCTTTTAAAACAAAATTAAAAAAAAAAAAAGAATTTTTTAAATTTCGAAATACCTATGATTATTATATAAATGTGATTTTAGCATTTAACTATGCAAAACATATTCTAAAAAAAATCTAAAAAAAACTTTTTTTACGCATGCAACATTGGACTAACTTTTGTGCTGTGATATTTTAAAGAAAACGCTGTACATTTTCGCCTGAACCCTTCAAACGTATGATAATTTTGCGTTGTATAATAAATTTTCCATTTATATATATTTCTATTTTTGTCATCAAACTGAAGAGAGCAGCAGCGAAGAATATTCTAAAATTTCTTTCTCTTCGTTTTTTCCCCCCCTGAAAATGATTTACTATCACGTTCTTGAATCAGACAACCCTATAATGGTATTTCGTTTTCTTTCGTTTGCACTCTTTAACATTAGCACATAAAATAAATTAAAATTCCCTCTTAAACTTATAGCCTCAGCATTTTTTATGCAAATATTTATTTATTTTGCGCTGTAAAGAGATTTAATGTAAAACAGTTATTTTCTGCCCTATTGAACTCGATACTTAGAAGTTATTTGCTATCTGTTCATCATATTCTTTCAAATTCGAATTCTTTGTAAATATGTTCTTTTCAATAAAACTGCTTTAGCTAGTTTAATGTTTAATTAAAAATTCGGTGCGAAAATTTTCAATAAGTTTCAAAACATTTAATCAAATTAAATGTTTTATTGATATAATACGGGAATAAAATCGTGTTCGATATTTTTTGGCCTTTTTCTACTTATGGCTAATTTAATAAATAGGAAGTAAAGAGTCAACTACACGGAAGTAACCGTAGTCTTTGTGCATAATTTTCTAACGTATTTTACATAAACACTAATAAACTTTAATTGATGTTTTTAGATTACTTTTATAGATAAAAACAATTTAAGGTGCCCTAGAGTAATAATGCAACGTTAAGTTTCTACCAATTTTCATGGCTCAGTTTTAGATTTTTTTTTTTCGAATCAAACATAGGATTTGATACAGAAATTTATCGACTACGTATACAAAAAGGAGTATTTTACCAGAAATATATTTTTAAAATGTAGTGGCGTAATTACTTGGTCATTGCTTTTGGGGTTATTACCCACTTATATGGATAGTAATTGCATGCAAACAAATTTATAAAATAAGATGGAATAAACGCTATAAATTGTCCAATTGTAAAGATGCAAACTCCACAGCCCTAGAAATTGACAAATTGCTTTTACTAATCATTAATAGTGATATCAGGATGCAGTAATAATCATTTGAGATTTTATTCTTCTGGGATGAAAAAATTAGCAAACAAATAGCGGGCAATGGGACATATAAATTTCTCTTTATTGTTTTTAGTTTTCAACAATAATAATAATGTTCTCTCGTGCATAAAATAAAAAAAATATGTAGTTCTGCTACTGAAAAGGTTCATCTTAGGTAATAACACCAGTGGAAGGCGTTATTACCCCGTTATTATGCCGGTTATTACCCAGGTATACATTTTGCACAGAACATTTCAAACTGCAAGCTATCTCGCGAACACATCCGAAATATCCCACAACTTTTTGAAAGTACATGAAATACATTTCAAATTTATATACTAAACAAAGTATTTCCTAATAAATATCTACTCTTCACACCACAGAATTTACATAGCAAATTTTAGATTGGGAGTTTACTCTCCATCCTTACTAGAGAGATAAGGTCTACATCTGTTACAAATTAGCTTTATCGTCTGTTTGTGATTCACATGACTCAGAACCTTTCAGCACAGAACCCGTAGTACCATTTTTCCGCATTCATTCATAACTTTGCGTTATATTACCTCTTAGCGTTATTACCCACCCTTACGTTATTATCCACCCTTACATTATTACCCAAGACACCTTAAATATGAAATTTTTGAAAAAGATTTCTGAAAAATCCATTTCAACATTGCATATTATCATTATTTTTTCTTATTTCATAGTATTTTTTATTATTATTATTCATTTTAACATGCATTTAAAAAATCCTTGATAAAAAATATGGTTTTTTATACTTAAAAAAGCTTTTATTCTTATTTGGTAATATATGAAGGTATTGTATCACTTTTTAGCTATTTGTGTTTTCACTAGCTAGCTATTAGTATTTTTCACATAAAAACACTAATAAACTTTTACTGACACTTCTACATTACTTTTATAGATAAGAAACAATAAAGATAAGAAACTTTTAAATGCGATTTCTGAAAAATCAATTTTAACATTGTATATTATTTTTTTCTTTAAAGTTTATTAATTTCAACATGCATTTAAAAACTCGCGATCAAAAAATATATGTTTTAGAATAAAAAACAGCTTTTATTCTTATTTGGTAATATTTGAAGGGATTATGTCACTATTTAACTATGTGAAACATATTTAAAGAATCAGCCAAAAGTATAATTTTGTGCATGGAATAACTATATAACATTTTTACCTTGATATTTTTAAATATACTCTATATATTTTCTCCTGAACTCTCTAAACGTATGATAATTTTACTTTGTATCATAAATTTTTAACTCGTGCATATTTCCATTTTTGTCATGAAACCGAAAAGAGTAAAAATAAAAAAAATTCTCTAAAATTTCTTTCTCTTCTTTCTTTTTTATAGGAAATGATTTAGGGTAAAGTACCCAATGTTTGATAACTTAAGTAGAATTGTGCTTCAACATTTAATGATAATCTTGCCCTTCAACTTAGAAAAACAGGGATTGGTGCAATACACCCCTTAGATTGTTTTCTTTTCAAAATTGCGCTTGTTAAAAAAAAATAGAGATGTTTTTGTAAAAAAAAAAAATACGAAATTTGAAATGTCATACTCATATACCCATTTTTTGATATGGTGTACCCAGGGTTTGATTTGCTGTATCTAGTGTTTGATAGGTATTTTAATATCTTTTAATCAAATATTTTCTGTCAAAATAGCCGTTTAAAAAGCAAATAACCGTAATATTTAGGTTACACATTCAAATGGAACTTAAAGAAAAAGATTAATTTTAGAAATACTTCTGTTTATTAACTATTCAAAAATTGAATGCACATAAGTCTACACATACTGGTACTGTTGCCTACATTTACAAGTTTTAAGTTTTATAGTTGGATTTTAAGACTAGGCAGTTAAATGCTATGTATAACTCAGATAACCAACAAAATACAACTTAGAGCCACACAAAATTTTACTTTAGCAAATTCATGAAATAAGAAGCTTTTCTATGAGAAACAACCCTGGCAGGCTCATCAAGAAATATAAAATTAAATTATTCTGTCTAATACTTTATAAGCTACAAAATTCTTTTATTTTAACAGTAAAATTAAAGGCCTCAATCACTGGAAAATTCAAAAACCAGTGTTTCACAATAGTTATCAAACACTAGGTAAATTGATATTTTCTAAATCAGTAATTGAACGTGCCCTCTCTGCTTAGAGGTTAAAGTTAGAATGCTAAAACCCTGATCATAAGAAAAGAGAATTAAAGCTTTACACAATAGTATGTCCCATTATTACCCAGTTATTAAAGTGTCAAAAATGAAAATAGATATAACAAAACTTTTTTCTCAGATTTCTTATAACAACAGGCTGTAGTGGCTGTAAAACTCCAGACTAACTTTTCAGCAACTTAATTCCAAAACAATTTCTCAAAGAAGAAGAACACAACTTATATGTAATCTTACTGTACTTTACCCTACTATCTACTGACTTAAATCAGGCTATTATCTTACGTTCCTAAATCAGACAAGGCTATAGTGGCATTTCATTTCTTTCTTTTACACTCTTTAACGTTAGTATATAAGATTTTTTTTATTCTAAAATTTATAGTCTCGTCTTTTTTATACAAATATTAGACTTATATATAGTTTTTTATTTTACACTAAATTTTAAAGTAATTTAACGTAAGGCAGATATTTTCAGTCTGATCGAAATCGATAGTTAGCAGTTTCTTTCTGTTTATTTGTGATATTCTTCCATACTCAAATTCTTTTTAAATGATTACGCTATTGAATCCTTGCATTGAACTGTTACAATTAAGTTGATTTATATATATATGTACATATATATATATATATATATATATATATATATATATATATATATATATATATATATATATTCAAAATAACATTGGCCGGAAAAAAATGAAATGAACGAATTAGATAAAAATGTATTGAATGAGAGAGATTTTCGATTAGATAAGAAGAAAATTGCTATTCGGAAATAATGGCACTAAAAAGATTTCGAAGTTATTTACTAAGTGCGTTAATATCTGATATTTCTGTATCTGTATTATTACTCTTTTTTACATGCTTTAGTATCTTTGTTGATTTTAATTACATATTATCATCCTTGGGCGTACTTTTAACAGATTCCTGAAGTCTAACGCGAATTGCAGACGTTTGTTTTTGTGTAACTGCATCCACATTCTGTACTTTCACATTTTATGTTACACTATTCCTGAAAAATTACGCAATATTCGCATTTATAAAATTAGTGTACAATGTATATGAATACTTCGATTAGGAAAAAGAACACTATTTACACATTCAATTGTAATTTAAACATGAACACAAAAAATCACTATTTTAAATAATGTTAAACACATTTGCGACTGCATGTTCTCGTTTTTTCAATAGTAAGTGTCGCTGTTGTAGTTGTTCTTCCACGTTGCATTATTTAGCTGAAACATTTTGAGTATTATATTTATGTTACAAATGAACATGTATAATAATGTTAATGTTTCTAATCGATGTATTTATATGTTCAGGACGATGATTTCATTTTTATGAATGCTCTATATATTTGAAAATGTAAAATTAATTTAAAATTAATGTATGAAAAAATTAATGTAAAAGGAAATATTTTGTGTTATACATATGTGTGTGAGTCGAGAGAAAAAAAGTTGAAACCTATTTAAAATTCTGAAATTAAAATAAATATTTCCATTCTTTTAGTTTCTAGCTTTAAATCTTACATTCAAAAACCTTTCTACCCTCTGTAAGTTTCTTTCAAGGCATGACATTTATTATGTTTGATCTGTAAATCTGAAAAATTTTAAGAGAAAATTATTGATGACTTTAACGCATTTTTCAAGCGTTTGCGGTTACAATTAATGCATCCAGGTATTGGCGAAGCATTGTTTCCTCACAAAGTTCTAGACATCAGTTAAAAGCTAATTATTCAACTAATTTAAAATATATTCCTATTTTGACACACTCCCTACACACACATACACACTTGCTGGGAAATATTTGCGAATTAAAGAGCGAATGCACAACCAAAATCTCGTGCAAAAAGAAAGAGAATTTGTACATTTGAACTGTCTTCAAACCCTAATACCATGTAGGTCACTAAAATCATGTCTATGGCTCTCAGAGCCTCCTCTGAACTCCCACGTACCAGGATATGCGATGACAGTACTAATAAAGATGATCGTTCAAGCAACAATATTCCGAGTCCAATTATTTTATCCTTTAGCTAATGTGCTAATTCTTTATACACATATATAATTTTATATATATATGTATATAATTTTATCATAGTCCTTAAATAAAAAGTTAAGTCTAATTTTTTTTTTTTTTTTTTATTTTTTTTTTTTTTGTGCAACTAATACATTAAAACAAAGCGTCCTGCTATTACCTTTGTTTCTCGGTGAATTTTAATATATCAAAAGAATTTTTATTTTTTGTATAAAATATGTAAATCTATACCTAAGGTCATTTAAATATAATATACCATTTGTTTTAAAATATTTATTTTTCAAGCAGCATATGGTATTTTTAATGCTTTGAAAAACTCTTAAATTTAGGTAGATACATATTTTTTAAGTTTTATATTTAGAAAAAATTTAAACTGTTATATATTACCCCCGCTTATCAAAAGCTTTAATAATAAAATAATTGACATAAATATCTTTAAAGAAACTTTTTAAAATACTCCAATTTTTAGGCAGAATATTTTGTGCACAAAATGCTATATTTTGTGAACAAGAAAAAGCTCATACTAATTAAAATATACTCTTTTTTAAATGGGCAAATAAAATTTACGAATATGTTTAATTGGTAAGTTGTTTTAAATTAGACTCCGGAAATAATTAAAGTTCTGCATTTTATTTTAAATTAATGAAGTTTGAAAAAAAATAGGATTACCTACAACTAGGACACAGATTAATCTTCCAGCTGCTGATGATTTTTTTTTCTGTGTAAAATTGGGGTTAATTTTTTTTTCCTGTGTAAATTTGCGGACGTTTTACTTTATATTTCGATTCTAAAAGTGTTGATCGGAAACAGAATTTAGCGATGTTTAGAATTTCTTGAAACCTGAACTTGATATTTCTAAACTTTTTTTTATTCGGATTTTTCACTGTTTTGAAAAGATGTAATATTCACATATAGCTAAACATTTAAATAAACTTCCTAATAGTTTAAAAAAGGTATGAACTAAGTTACCTTATTTAATTCTTTTATAACATCGAAAATGTTCTCGAAAACATGTTAGAGGATCAAAATATTTATGGCGTTATCTTCTGTAAAAGCGAAAAACTTGGATTTTGACTTTACTTCCCGATAGATTTCCCTGCCGTAAAAATGTAACCTTATGCAGGATTACATAAATCACGTATATAAAAAACTTCAGATGGGCCACTTTGTTTCCTAATTTTTTTTATAGAAAATATCACGAAACATGCGTTAAAAATTATATAGTTTTCCATCTAAATCTATGGTCCCCAATCAACAGTCCGCTTCTTACCGCTATTTTCTAAAAGCAATCACCAACTTATTTAAAACAGAAAAATAAGTTGAAAATTACTATTCTGAAATAGCGGTATCAAGCACCTGGACGATTGGACAACCGTTATCCAGATAAATTATAAATAAAAGGAACGGAAATGAGACATCATTCGCTTAATTATACATTACGTTCACTTTTCTATTTTTAATAAACATTATGCGGAACTCAAATACCCAATATTAAAAGAGAGATAACAACAACAACATGGTCCGTGAATCTATACAGCAGGCAATGTCAGCCACGCTGCCGTGGGCGCTCTAATTGCACCCTTTTTCTTTATATGAAAGTGATATAATTTGAAGTAATTGAAAATATGATGCCGTTTTGTTTAAATGGAGAGCACAAAGTTCTCTATGTATGTATTTTCTTTTGCTTCATAAAATGACAACATGCTATGAGAAAAAAAATGATGAACTTATTCACACAGAAAAAAAGATCCGCATTTTTAGACATCTTTTCCGCCTTTCTATGCTTAGTAGTAACAAAGACTTGCTACACATTACACTTGAAAGTTTCGTAAATTCAGATATGCAATATATATATGCTTGATTATGTATATATTTAAGTAATATTTTTAACTGTATATTTTTAGCCACTATGAGTAAAACAATTTTATATTAAATAGCACATTCCTCTTATATCTGTGTAAGTAATTGATGCAAATAAGTAAAACTACTTTTATCAAAAGGCAACACAATACATTCAATCCATGATAACAAGAAAAATATTTAAGATGGCCAGCCAATGGCCATGGCCAGCCAATTCATAGAATTGTAAAAGTATCAAAAAGCGTATTAAAAACAAGCAAACGGGCAATCAATGGTAGGGGAAGATGGGGATACTTGAGCCATTTTTTGAATTTTAATTTTTTTTAATTTTTTATATTTTTTTAGAATAAAATAAAATATTGAAAATGAAAATTTGATATTTTTCCTTCAACTAAAAACCACTTTCAATAAATTTTGAACTATTTTTCTATGTATAATAAATGTTTATTTTTTGTTTTACATCATGGCTCAAGTATCCCCATGGCAGGGATACTTGAGCCATAGTGAAGGGATACTTGAGCCACTACGGAAAAATACCTACAAAAATAATTTTTTTCGCTTTATTTTTGCGCAAACATTTTACAGAATGATAAATTATGAAACGTAAAGTCTTTCAAAACCAATTGAGAAAACAAAGCTAGTAATACGATCATTTTTTGTCGTTAAAACTGGTTGTCGAAGGATAATTTGAACTTGAGTTATAACGACGGTAGAAACATCCTCAGTTCAGAGCCATTTAAATTTGGAATCTGCAATTCTTCGGGCAAATTTCATTTTCAAAATATTAAGCACTTATCCAACAAATATTTTTACAGTTTTCTTTCTGGCATATTTTATTAGTAACCAACCATCAATAGAAGGTTTTCTTTCACATCATCACCATCATTGACAGAATTTTCCTCTAATGATATTGTCGAACTCATGCTTTTAGTTTAGTAGCTGTCGGAATTTAAGCCAGATGTATCATTCTACTATTTCAAACACTTTTTTGATTTCACAGGAAAAGATTTTGTCTTCCTCTTTGGCTCCATGTAGGTAAGTTTGAACTGGGATTTTTGTTGCTTTTCTTGTTTTTGTGCGCTCTTTTTACCAATTTTTCTTCAATTTTCTTAGTTAAAAAAAAGTTACAGCAACAGAGATTACGATTTCAATATAAAATACTAATCTTAATATGTTATATTAAAAAATAAATATTTTAATATGTTGGACCTAACTAATTAAAGTATTAGAGATTATAGCCTGTAAAACCGTTTTAAAAAGTTATTTTCATTTAATGAAAGTTAAATTGAAAACTATGTTTACATTTATCTAGACAGGCTATTTTGTTAGTCAAATCGAAAAATAAAATAGACATTTTCATTTAAAAAATATACATTTTTAAACATTTTTAGGTCGTTATTTTTTTAAGAAAAAAAATAATAAAATGAAAGATTATTCTCCCTTTTCTTCAGAAAAATATCTATTAGTGAATATAAGGATGGAATTTTATTTTTTGTTTGTTTCACCCGTGTTTAATTTCTAGTGGGGATGGTTAAGACATGGCTCAAGTATCCCCACTCTCATTGGCTCAAGTATCCCCACTATCACTATTTTTGTTTCCCAGAGTTTTACTAAATAAAGCATGCAGCAATTAGAACTATTTTAGACTCAAAATACAATTGAAATTATGCTTATTGAATGTATGTATATAGTTGCAACTTTAAACAAACCTTTGATTACAAAAAAACAAAAAAACCATGCGCCCAAATATTTACTTCAGATAGGGAAAAGACAACTATTAATCACTATACTTTCAAAATGGTACCAAGATGTTTGATTTCTTTTTTACATATTCAGAACTATAAATATGTTATCATATTGGCAGTTTTAGAAAGAAAAATTAACCAACTGTCGAGATAATAGGGGTGGCTCAAGTATCCCCTATGCTCAAGTATCCCCACTCTCCCCTATATATGATTTTTTTTTAATCTATAGATTAGGATATTTTTATTTTCTGCGTTCTGTTTATTTACTGAATGTCTGATAAATAATGTAAACGGACTACATCTTTTGATTCAACTGTCCTGTGAATATTTTTTCATTTTTCTGTTATTCGCAAAAAAATCTTACAATGAATAGTCTCAATTCTCCCAGCGCACCATATGTTTTACAGATCATAATTACTATTATCATTGATTTAAAACCAGAAAATCTTTTTTCGCTAATCTGCTTTACGAGGAGAGCACTAGAATCCAATAATTTGATTTTTTGAATTAAAAGACTCCGTTCCTTTTCTTTTTTCTTATCTGGATCAGAACTTTTCTTTCTTTTTTCTGATTTTATATCGAATGTAATCTATTATACTAGAATAGCAGGGAAATCAAATAATTTGATATTTTTAAACTATTAACTTTCTCATACGTTAAACCTCTCATTAAGTTTGACTGGCTCCAGTGAACTGTACATTTTGTTTAACTATTTTTTTGTTCTTCACTGTTAAAAACTTTTAAGTCTACACTGTAAAAAAATGGTTGATTTTACGTTAAATTACTGGCCGCTCGAGTGCCTGTTTACAACTTTGAAAAATAAGCAGTAATATAGCGTCTTATAAATGTAACAAGCCATACATTCCAGCTGAACGGTATATTACTTTCTTAATCCTTATTTTTCAGCTTAGTGTTATTAATATTACAGTTATAAATCAGGCATCCCAGCATCCAATATTATACCATAAAAACAATTTTTCTTTTTACAGTACAGTCATTTGACCGTTTTATAGAAAACACTTCCGTGACCATAATTTAACTTTTTCTGACCATAATATAGTCAATAATAAAAATAAAACAACTTTTTATAGTTTTTTTTTTTTTTTTTTTTTTTTTTTTTTTTTTTTTTTTACTGTTTGTAAACGTTACATAAATGTTAATCTGTAACTTTGTAACAAATAAAAATTTTTTGAATTAAGTCTTGTTTGCTCTTAACCTTTTGAGCTCTGGGGTGTAAATTTCTTCAAAATTTTAAATGTCACATTGGCACCAGTATTTTGCAAAGAAAAAACCGCTTAAGGATAAACACGAAAAAATGTATTAAACCTTTTTCAAATAATTTTGGTCGAATTTTCTGGTGTCATTGTGACATTTTGGAATTAAAATTATGTGGTAGAAAATTCTACCGTCAGAGCTCAAGGGGTATCATCTACTCGTCTTTGTCGAGTGTGACTACACCGTTAAAAATTTGCAGCAAATTATTGCCCAGTCATTCAACAGTTTTTATAGAAAACATTTACGTAACCCTAATTTAAAGGGTTATTCTGATTATTTTATTACCCATATTAAGGTCCGAATAAAGTTAAATTACATTTAAAAAACCGTTTCTAATAGAAAATTGTCGGATGACTGGACAGTTTACAGAAATTTTATAACATTCTACTGCTTCTTCAGTATTAAGTTCGGTTATCACTAATAAAATTAAAGCGTTGTTGAACGCCATGTTGAAACAATAGTCAACAATAGTCTTCAAGAGTGGAAAGGATTTATAATGCATTAACCCCTTGAAGGGCGCCGGTATATTATATATACCACTTATTTTTAATTCCCTTAAGCCACATTGGCACCGGAATTTTAGTATTAAGTTTCGTTTTTTACAATGTACGTGAAAAACAGCTTTTACTTACTATCATATAAATTTGTTTATGAATCCCGGTGTCAATCAGTCATTTGAACATTTTAGGAACGTGCTTTGCCCCTCAAGGGGTTAAAAATTTATTTTACCGTAAAGGTCGGTATATATTCCGCGGCTAAAATAAGCCTCTTTCAAAACAGAAATTTGATTTAATAAATGCAGTCAAACAATTTCCAAGTAGTAATGAGTTATAATTTATTAAATGAAACACACGAAATATAAAATCACTGCATCACCGGAAATTCACCCAAATGACGAAAATAATGGCAAATGTAAAATATGTTTTGCATCTCTTTTAAAATAATTCATGCATAACACGGTTAAGAATTAAAATCTTCTTGCTTTTTTAATTCTTTCCAACACAGTTAATTAGTGTTTATTGATCCGGTTTGTCTGTTTGCTACCATTTAACAAATCGTGCTCTAACGAACATAAATATACTGCGATTTCTAAGAATTTGATATATGTTATTGAGTTGTTCTATAGAATGTTCGTAATAAAAAATGAAGTATGTAGCGTTTATACCTCATTACAGTGGCACAGGGTCTATGTTGAAAAATAATTTTCGATGCAATTTAATGATTTTACAATACTTCATGCTTAATGAAATTGGTATGCATCACTGAGGCGTGCTGAAACATAATTTCTCGGGAGTAGCATTATTAGTAGTAGAATAAGTAGCATTTATAGTTCGTTTACAGAGATGAACAAAATAATTACACTACATTACGATCTAAGGAGGAAAGTAATTTCCGATGCATTTAAATGACTTTATGATGACACATCAAGCTTAATGCACTTAAAAATTATTGCTGAGGCGTACTACAACATGTTTTCCGTTGATTAAGTAGTGTGTAGTATTTATCCTTATTTACAGATATGCATAAAATAATTCGCTTACAATAGGGATCGGTTTCATTGAAAAAATGAAATTTCTAAACAATATTCTATTAGTGTTCGACAGTGTTTCATATTGTATAATATGTAATAATGTAAGCCAGGAAAATGATTTTTCGTTCTTTTTATTTCTTAATTCTCGTTCAGAGGGACGCACGAAAGAATTCCATTACAAAATATGTATGGTGAATAATCGTTTCCAATGCATTTAAATGGAAAAAGAAATCCGTATTTCTTACAGGGAAAAAATGCATTGTATACAGAAAAATAGATTTTATCTGTTAAAAAAAAAAAAAAAAAAAAAAAAAAAGTGAATTTTGTAATTTTTACAAAGAAAAAAATGCGAATGATTTTTAACGTTAAAAAGCTGTTTTATTGAAAATTTTCAGGTATTTTCTATAAATTAAATGGTTTTCCCCTGGCGCCAAAATTGACAGTTTTTTTCCTGTCAATTTGAAAGATTTCTTTTTACAGTATTTCAGTGATGTTATGATGATACATTAAACCTAATGTAATTAAACAGTGTCACTGAGGCGCATTACAATATTTTTTCCATAGAATAAGGAGCGCGCAGTACTTATTTTCATTTACAAAACAATTTGGTTAAAATACAGAACAGATTGATTTCGTTGTATGAAAAAATGAAATTTTTACACTATATTCTGGAAGTGATGGAAAGTGTTCCATAACATATACTTGATGCGTTATTTTTCGTTCTTCTTCTTTTTTAACCCGAGGAGAACTTTTCTTTCTTAGTTGTATCCAAATTTCCTCGCTGTTATTTCGACTGCAATTTGATGCTTAACGTAGCAGTTGTAATTGGTTTCATCATTTTTCAACATGATAGAAGAATACTTTGAATAAGTACCTATTATGCATCTCTTCACAAAAATAGGAAAATATCCAGCGTGGAAAAAAAAGAAAGAAATCAAAATAAAATGAAATAAAAAAGGGGTATCATGATTCAAGATTTCGGGTAGGCGGGGCAAAGTGACTACTCGACCGTCTCTCGTGTACCGCGCGATAAGTTCATGGCCTGTCTGGAGGACTTTTGGTATTTTTTATATATTTTGTTGTGACGGGGGTCAGTTAAAGGGCAGACACATGACAGTTTTGTTTCGAGGAGGTTTTTCACGCTTTTGAAACATTTAACTATTTTTTACGTACGGTATTTTTTTTTAGTAATTGTTTTAGTGAATTTTAAACTTGAGTAGTCATTAACTTCGCGAAAATTAAAGTTTTTTTTTTTTTTTTTTTTTTTTTTTTTTTTAACTTGTTTAACCTTTTTAGGGGCAAAGTAGTTCTGTTCTTAAGAAGTTAAAATAATTGAATTACACGAGGATTTAAGAATAAATTTATTTGAAAACAAATGAAATCTTTTCCTCGTGTTCATTGTAAAAGCAAAATTTTATTTGAAAATCTTGAAAATTCTGCGAAGGCGAATGATATTATCAAAGACAAATCTTTGAATTTATATATGAAAAACTATTTTTTGGAATAAAATTAAAGATTTTTTATAATTATTTCTTCTTACAGCCATAAAAATTTAAATGTATTTTTTATATATAAATGCTACCCTTGGAGGTTTGGCATATAACTTTAACGATCAGATTACCTTTTGGTAATCTGATCGGTCATCTTTTTAGATGACCAACTTAAAATATAAGTAAATTAAATATCTCCGTGAAATTTAAAGTTTTTAAAACCAACTTAAACCGCGTGTTTTAACTCGCTGCCATTTTTATAATCTGGGTAAATCCATTTTTATAATCTAATTTAAGTATTTTACAATTCCAAATTAGCGATAGAAGAAGTTTAGTTAAACCTTGTAGGAAAACTATAGCAATTACCTTAGGCCACATAGTTTTTGTAAAAATGGCATTTTTCCGTTACTGATTTCGATATACCGTAATTTCGGGTGTATAAGCCGCGGATCAAACAATTCTTTTTGGACCCAGAAATCTTTTTTAGTGATTGAAGACAAATATTTACGGCGATCTAAGTAGTTTTATATGTTTCTTAAAAAATTCTGGGTCTAAAAAGAATTGTTTGATCTGCGGCTTATACACCCGAAATTAAGGTACATGGAGACTCGGGTGGCGTACTCTTTGCGCCTTCGGTTTTTAAAGCCTAGATAAAATTTGTAATGTTATATTTGTATAATGCAATGCCCAATAGTAGTATAAAAGCAATAAACGTTAATTTGTTAAAAAAAACTAATTTAATTAAAATTAATCGAGTAAGTACTTTGGGATACGTGTACATTCCTTTTTTCCATTGAGTAGCTCTGCAATACTCCATCCACCTCCTTTCGATGCTCAATTAGTACAGTGCCAAGTTTGAACTTTGAACACGGTCTTTGTTTTAGTTACACTGTAAAGAAAAGATATTAATAAGCTAATATAAATCGTCGAAATGCTTAATAAACATCGCCATTGAATTTATAAATAATATTTAAATATTTTAAAGTAGTAAATAAAAATAAATATTTAATATATCTTTTTTTATATAGATAATACATAAATATTTAAAAGTATAGGTCAAAAAACATTTTCTCAAAAATTTAATTATTACAGGTGATTTCAATGTCAACTGCAAAAACAGTGCTAGAAATGAACTTTTGGAATATTTTTAAACTCTTGATCCAAATTCTTTTATCCTGCAATGCAGCATTATTCATTCCTTTTTTAGTCATCATAAACAGATTTCGATAACATATAAAAAAGGGTTATACAGAATAACAATACTTCGATACTTACAATTTTGGCTTCATATTTCTGTGAACTTTCAAATTATATCGATCTACACTTTTCTAATATATATGGCTATACTCAACCCTACGTTGTACAGTTTTTACAAAGTTTTATCTTAACAAAAATTTTATGTAATATTACAGTTGTTAATTAATATACCTATCGAACGGAATTCTCTGTACGCGAGTAATACTCGCACTTGACGAATTATTTAGAAATACGGAAGCACATTACGCTTTTCATGCCCTTATTATGATTTTGTGTACTCCCATGCGCACATATTTTCAGCAGTTCAGGGTGTGAAAATTTTTTTAATATAGGCTGCATTGTTTTCTTCATAACCTCGGGTAGATTGTTTTTTGTAATTATAATGTTTTGCATAAGTCTAGCATGATTGAATCTGCACCATGATTCTTTCCCTGATAGTACATTTTTTTTTACTTCTGAGCCAAGTAGAGAAGTAAACGTTGTATCAGTTAAATTGCATGAATCAGTGTCTTTAACCACTTGGGGATGAGCGATTGGTATCCGTGCCGCATGAAACGCTCCGAATCCTTGTTTATCCCCACCAGTAAAATTGCACTGCAAAATTTGCTTTGTTTAATCAGAGCATTTTCTCGATTCAATAGGGTACAAATTTCGGTTTTTAAAAATTGGTGACAAAAGATGAAGAAATTCGTAAATGTTCGTCGGGAAAGGGTTATAAGCATACAAAACCGAAAATCGATATTTTCAGTTTTTTTCTTAATGATAAATTTTGATGAAAGTGTGTTATTCATTTAAGATATGTCATATTTTTAGTTAATTATGCTAACAGGGTTCGCACACTCCTTATATTTTGTAAGGACTCTGGCACCACTATTAATAATAAGGAAATTTATATTTAATTTTAAAGAAAAAGAATTCGCAAACACCTCCTCGATTCGCAATTTTCGCAATATTTTTCTGCAGTGAAATACATTGAAAATACTGTAAAAATTTAGTGGTAATGTTGTGCGAACCCTGTGCTATAATAATATTTTTTAAATCTATAATTTCGTGCCAGTAGAGAAAATAAATTTGATCATTAAAAAAAGACAGGCTAACTGATTAAGAAAATGGATGCACTAAAAAGTGACTGTCAATAAAAAATTTAAAAATCTGCTTCATCTGAACATTTTACTGAATCAAAGAAAACACAAAACAAAGAAAATTTATGCTTAACATAGTTTTAATTTCAAGCATTAATACTACAATTTTTATGATATTAAGTCATTAAAGAAAATTATAAAATTAGTAATAGCCGATATTTTTTGCATATGTTAAAATCATTTCCTTTTAAAAATGTTAACAAAAATAAACTGCAAGTAGATATAAATATAGTCGCAGTGACAGCATATATAAAGCATGTTATTGTTTTACTCAGGCATATCATTTTCAGTATGAGGTTAATATGTATCTTAAATATAATGTTTTCGACCGAATTATCTAACCTAAGAATAAACTGTCTGATTAAAGAATATTTATTATTTTATTCAAGTGCAAATTTTAGATAAAGAATTCATGCGTGAAGAAATTGTGTAACGAATTGTGTAAGTCAGTTGTTCAAAAGAATAAACACTGTATGATTGTTTTTCTGCATCTCAAATATTGTCATAGTTGTTATGGTTACATAAAAAAAAATTTTTATCTAGTTTAAAAAAATGTTAATTTAAATTCTTAGCATTGTTCACTCTTTGTTTCAATAAATATTTTAAACATATCCATTTTAAGACGAAAATATCAAATTTGTTAGTACAAATACAATGCCTATTTGCAATTTATTAAATTTTCATAATATTAACTTTTACTTAAATATTTACGGATTTATTAAATAATGATTTACAATCTTTCTCAGAATATCAGATTTAAAATTCGGAATTTGTCGAGCAAATATTTTAAACCTACCTCTTTCATTTTTTTTTCAGAACTATTGATATTTTTTATTTATTTTATATTTCCGGTTTTAGAACATATACAGCTCATATTCAAAATATTAGAATAATTGAGAAAAAGTAATAAGAAAAAATTATTTGTCATTTATTTATTTTTTATACTAAGTAAATGCAATTAAATTTCTTATAAATTAAATCTGGAATGTTTAGATAAGATTTTAACATTGATAAAATATAAAATACAGCACAATAAATTAGGTATGCAGCTTCCTTAAACACACCAGAATATTAGAATAAAATTTAGATTGGTTCAAAATATTAGAATATTTTATTTTACGCAACAATATTACCTTATGAATATGAAGTAATTGGTAGTTAATATTTTGTAGCATCCCCTTTAGCTTTCATAACAGCGTACAATCGATCTTGCATACTATATACAAGGTGTTTACAAACATTTCTATCAATATTAGCCCAAATAGACTTTATACGTGCCACTAACTCAGTTTTACTTGAAGGAGGATTTTCTTGAAGTTTTTTCTTCATTATACACCATAAGTTTTCGATGGGATTAAGATCTGGTGAATTTGGTGGCCAAGGAAGTACCTTAATGTTGCGTTGGCGGAACCAATTCTTAGTTGACACCGAGGTATGCGGGGACGCTAAATCTTGTTGAAAGATGAAATCATCTTCAAATAAATCTTCTGATGATGGAATCATGTAATATTCTAAAATTTCTTAATATATCAGAGAGTTAACCTTTTCGTAGACGATGCATAACTTTCCAGGTCCTTCTGCACTCATACAACCCCAAACCATGACACTAGCAGCAAATTTTACGGAACGTTTAAGGCATTCTTTATCAAATGCTTCTTGCTTCATTCTCCAAACTCGAATACCTTGAATACCATATGAAACACAAAACATACTTTCATCACTAAATAATATATTTTTCCAATCTTCATTGCTCCATAAACGTCTTGATTTACACCAATTCAATCTTATACGCTTTTGTCTTGCAGTCATGAGAGGTTTTGTTTTCGGTACACGAGATTCAAATTTAAATTTATGGAGACGTCTTAATGTTGTCGATGTAGAAACTTCAACTCCTTCTTCTTTCCATTTTCGGTGCAAGAATCGCACACTTTTAAAACGGTTTTTCTTAACTATACGCTTCAGTTTCCTGTCATCTCTAGCAGATGTTTTTGGTTTTCGGCCACCATTTCGGCGATTATTTTGAAATTTTCCAATTTTTGAATATTGTGTTAGTATTTTACTAACGCTCGATTGCGACTAATGTAAATAATTCGCTATAAAACATTGATTTTTACCGTGCCGATACAAATCAACCATACGAAGTTTAATAGATTCAGGAATATCACTCACACGGTCCATTTTAAGACGAAAAAGAAACAAACTGCAAAAAGGAATACTGATTTTAAATAAAATAGTCTGAATTTAATCAATGATGTCACCAGTTAAGAATTGGTAATAATTAAAGGAGAATTAATGTGAAATATTCTAATATTTTGAACCACTTGAATAAATATTCTAATATTTTGACTTTTCAAAATAATTTTTTTTGCAATTAATCTTTTCAAAAATGATATTAAATTTAAGATAACAAGTAAGTTTAATCAACAATAAGTTCTTAATAAAAATATCGTTTGCATATTTTCATTAAAAGACATTAAATTACCAAACGATATTTTCAATTTCTAAAAAAAAGGTAATTATTCTAATATTTTGAATATGAGCTGTATTTAATGTATGTAGTATTTCAAACTTCGCATTTCAAATTATGTTCTCTGTTGATCTGAAAAATAAGACCTAAAAGACTCCTGTCCCTACCGGCGAAGACACTCACGAACAAATTCTAATCCTACGGGGAGGCATTTTTGCCTATCTAGTTTACATTTCGACATTATTAAATAATTTGTTGCATTGGACAGCCAAGGTCCGTTTCTACATCCCCCCCCAGGGGGATACCTTCTTTAGGTATTCACGGGCTTCAGAACCTCGGGGCATCTGAGTGATCTTCCTCTCTTCCTTTTCCTCTTACTCCTCTTGTCTTCCTTTCATCTTTGTTTTACTCTCATTGTGGTTTCCTTTTCGGAGGTGAGGGCAATTCTGTATGAGCCGATGTCAACCTGTATATCGACTCATGGAGAATTGTAAACCACCCACGTGTTGGCCGTGCGTGGCGACCCGTGTCCCTGAAAAGGAGGATCCTGGTAGTTGAGGGAAACCAACACACTGCTTTGGCCTCTGCTTCAGGTAGACGGGAGGTGCATATTGGTCCCGTATGTACCAATCGGCTGGTCAGCTGACTTTTGTCACTGGCTTTAGGGATCAAGTGAGCGAGCAATTACTAGTCATCTCGTTAAGGGTGGAGACTGACATAGGATTGTCTTGTAACCGTATAGGCCCTGGTTAGCACTGGTGCACGAATGTGCATCCCCTTGTTGGGCTCGGTAGTGGGTGGTGCAGCCGGTGTCCGAATTATTTTTTCTCCTACTATTGGATGGAAAAACTTTTAATTCAAGTAACTCTCTCCCATGTGGAGAGCAACAAATTGTGCAGAATTCATCATTTACTCGTTTCTTTGTTATTAAACGCACTGATAGCCTCTCAGATAGTTCCTTCAAAAGAACTTCACCTTTTCTAATCGCAAAAACCTTCCGATCTGTTTTTGGTGACGGTCACACTCTCAAAAAATTGCAGTCTGGCGATTTACTGGTTGAGGTTTTTTCAGCCAGTCAATCACAGCTTCTAGTCAATCGCACTACAATAGGCTCTTTTGCTGTTTCTGTCAAAGCTCATCAAACTCTAAATACTTGTCGCGGTGTAATATCTGAACCAGATCTTATATACTCCTCAAAAGAAGAGCTTCTCTCAAATTTAAAAGAACAAGATATAATAGATGCACGCCGCATTACTATCAGAAAGAATGGACAAGTTATTCGGACAAAACACATAATACTAACTTTCAATGGCCATAATTTACCATCTAGAATTAAAGCTGGATACCTAAGCTGTCCAGTACGGCCTTATATCCGTAACCCTTTACGATGTTTCAAATGCCAGCGTTTTGGTCATACTAACACTAACTGTCGTGGCAATGTTACCTGTCCTGGTTGTGCAGAAGTCGGCCATGATGGTAAAACATGTGAAAAACCAGAACGCTGTGCGAATTGCAAAGGTAATCATACGTCATACTCTCGCTCCTGTCCAATTTGGAACCGTGAAAAAGAAATTCTTGCAGTAAAAACCAGTCAAAATCTTTCATACCCAGAAACTCGAAAACTTGTTGAAACCAGAACCCCATCTATAGGTCTTTCTTATTCTAGTTTACTCAAGCAGCAATTAAAATCTGTAAGACATATTAAGCACCCAGTCAGAATCACCTAATCCACCTAGTACCCCAAAGAAAGAAACACGAGATGTCAGTTGCCCTACTAAATGTTCTGTTAACCCTAAATTAGAGCATTGGTTACCGTCTTCAGAGCCTGTTACAATAGTCTATCAACCTATTCAGCCACAAAAACCGAAAAAGTCTGCTGAACCCCAGACAAGAATAATGCATCTACATCTAAAAAAAATCCTAATCTCTCTGCATCAAATTGCCAAAAACCTAATTCTAGTCAAAAGCCTAAAGCAGTTACACCCAATAAAAAAACCGTTAATCTTTCTACTTCTAATCACCAAAGGACCAATTCTTCTCAAGCCGTGAAACAAAATCAAAAGACAAACGAAAATAAGACTATTCGAGGTTCTCACCAATGGCAAACAGTCACAAAAAAACAACGAAAATCATATCAGGACCCATCTCTTGCTTACTTGAAAGATCCCAAAAAGCTAAACAATTATATGGAAGAGGCTATGGAAGAGTCATATGACTCAAGTGAAGATGAAGGAAACATTGTTCTTGAGGAATATGTACCTACTTGATCTTACCTCTTACCTTTTTAATTTCTGTGTTTTTAAATATTGTCAAAAGTATCATTGTTTTTACCATTTTACTAATTCTTGTTATGCATAACTACTTTACTGTTCGTATGATTTTAACTAATTTTTTAAGCTTTTTATTTTATCTTATTGACTGGTTATAATTGTACTACAATTTTATGTATCATCATTTTGCTTTTATCTTTTTACTATGTTTATGTTAGTTTTTTTAAAGTGACTTTTACATTTTGCATCTTTCAAAGTTCACATTACATTTATTTTTTGTTTTCCTCTTTACCTTGCTCTTGGCGCAGCATGTCCCTAAAGAGACCTTGTGCCAAAAAAATCTATACAACCAACCAACCGTTTCTACATCGCATCTTTTTTACTTTTTCGATTTTGGTTGCAGATATTTTTTAGAATGACACTTACATATTCGGAAAGGGTTTTGAGAATGACATAGAGATGGACCTCGGCTATGTCATATTTTTATGTAATTATGTTATAATAATACTTCTTAAATCTATAATTTGAGTGCCAATTGAGAAAATAAATTTGATCATTAAAAAAAGACAAGTTTGATGATTAAGGAAGATGCACGAAAAAATGACTATCAATATTAAAATTTAAAAATCTGCTTCATCTGAACATTTTACTGAATTAACAAAACACAAATTTATGCTTAACATAGTTTTAATTTTAGCATTAATATTACAATTTTTATGACATTCAGTCATTAAAGAAAATTGTAAAATTAGTAATAGCCGATACTTTTTGCATAGGTTAAAATCATTTCCTTTTAAAAATGTTAGCAAAAATAAACTGCTAGTAGATATAAATCTAGTCGCAGTGACAGCATACGTAAAACATGTTATTGTTTTACTCAAGCATGTCATTTTCAGTATGATGTTAATATGTATCTTAAATATAATGTTTTCGACTGAATTATATAATGTAAGAATAAACTGTCTGATTAAAGAATATTTATTGCTTTATTCAAATGCAAATTTTAGATAAAGAAAAGATGTGTGAAGAAATTGTCTAACGAATGGTGTAAGTCAGTTGTTCAAAAGAATAAACACTGTAAGATTGTTTTTCTGCATCCCAAATATTGTCATAGTTGTTATGGTTACATTAGAGAGATTTTTATTTAGTTTTAAATAAAATGTTAATTTAAATTCTTAGCATTTTTCACTCTTTATTTTAATAAATATTTTAAACATATTCATTTTAAGACGAAAATATCAAATTTGTTAGAATAAATACAATGCCTTTTTGCAATTTATTAAATTTTCATAATAATATTTTTTACTTAAATATTTACGGATTTATTAAATAATGATTTAGAAATTTTCTCACAATATCGCATTTAATATTCGTAATTTATCGAGAAAATATTTTAAACATAGAATTATTAATATTTGTTATTTATTTTATACTTCCATTTTAGAATATATTTTGACGTATGTAGTATTTCAAACCTCGCCTTTAAAATTATGTTCGCTGTTGATCTGAAAAATAAGACTTCAAACTTAAGGTTAATGTCCCCGCCGGCGAAGACACTCACGAACCTATGCTAATCCTACCGGGAAGGATTTTTCAAATATCTCGTTTACATTTTGACATTATTAAATAATTTTTTGCATTGGACAGCCGAGGTCCGTCACTACATCGCATCTTTTTTACTTTTTGATTTTGGTTGCAGATATTTTTAGAATGACACTTACATTTTCGGAACCGGTTTTGAAAATGATGTAGAGCTGAACCTCGGCTATTCAAAGACGCATTACACACATCATTACACACACACACACATATATATATATATATGTGTGTGTGTGTGTGTGTGTGTATATTAAATGTCGCAATGCAAACGAGATATTAGAACAATCCCTTCCCATAGGTTTAGCATTAGCTCGTGAGTGTCTCCGCCGGCAGGGACAGGAGCCTTAAGTCTAAAGCAGCGAGTTTCATACTAAAAATAGTCATTGGAAATACTTTTTCTTATTTCTATGGTAAATAAATACTTTGCGGAAAGTAACTTATTTTTAGTTATATTAAATTTTTATATTTAACCCTTTGTACTCGAGAGGTGATTCTCACTAACCAGTAGTGTTTCGCGTAAATGGGTGCTCCAAACAGTGTTGCCAGTGGGCTGCTTTTTAAAAATTCAGATTTCTTGATTGGCACCACGTTTTTGAAAGTGAGAAATTCATCCTATTTAACGACATATTAATTCAGACGAACACAAACAGTATTTAACCATTTAAAAAATGTGGTTCGAATACAAAAATTCGAATTTAAAAAAAAAAAAAGTAGCCGTCTGGCAACACTGGCTCCAAATGCTCTTGACACCAGTATTTTAATACTAGAACCGCGGAGACGGGTCATTTTGACCCGCACTCAGTGAAAAGATGTCGATTCGAACCAAATAAGTCTTCTTAAAATAATTTATATATAAGCTGCAAAAAAATTATTTGAAATAAATAAGTTAAATAGACTTAAATAAAAATTCTGACGTGATTTATTTTTATGAAACTCGTGTAAAATTTCCCCCGGTTCTAGTGTTAAACTATTTTTTTGGGGGGGGATGGGGGGGGGCAAATCTAATGGCCGAATAATCTGGGATAAACGATGGCGAAATAAACTGTAAGATATCAGTGATGTCCAAAGTATTTGGCGTCCCGATTTACGAGGGAAACCTGACAACATTAGTGATGAGTAACAGTCACCTCTCGAGTGCAAAGGGTTCACAAACTAATGGATAAAAATTTCTTTTGTTAATGTCCTATTCTCAGAACTTATTGGGGAAAATGCCGTTATTGCTGTAATCAAATATCGTTCCTCATGAAAACGTAATAATATATATATATGCAAAAAAAAAACGAAATTTTTGAAAATATTTAAAGTAGATGTAACATATCTAAACTTTTATGGAGACTTCCTTGTGTTTCAAACTATGAAATCAATATTTTAAAAAGAAGCGATTCCTTTTTAAGTTTTTAAAATTCTGAGTTTCCTAATTTTGTTAATTTCCTGTTATCGTCGTCCCTGTACCAAAAACATAAATGTGTAAATTTTCACTTTTGAGGTTTTTTAGGATCTTTTTTATTTTATTTTTCTTTTCTTTTTTTCTAAGTTTTGTAGGAAACGAAACTGTCTATCATTCTACAAACAACATAACATTTTAAGAAAGTAAAACAGATGAATTATGTGGGCATAATATGTATTCTAATGCACTTCCTAAAATTTTCAAACTTGCAATTCATGTCTTTGTCTTAAAAGAGAAGATATATTTTTATTTTTGAAACATTTTTATGGTCTTCATTTTGTAAAATGTGATAGAGTGACCGCATCAGTAATTTGCCAATCTTCAGTATTTCACCTGTAATATACTACACTATAGACTACAAAAACAATGTTGAGGATAGGTTAATTCTTGTTGGTAGGCAATCTGTCTAACTTAGATATATTTTCTGACAACTAAAATTAAGAATGTGTATAATTTTTATTTTTTACGGTCTTTTGTTCAACTCATCAGTTACTGATGTACTTCCCAAATGAAAAGTTTGTATGCCTTCTCTTTTTTCTTCTCTAATTTTCGTTCATCATTATTTTTAGTAAAGTTAAGGAGACTGTGGGCCTTCAGTTGGGCAAAAACCTACTGAAAAATTGTTTTTTTCTGGTTAATTTACTTAAATCTTAACTTCATTTGCAGAAAAAAAAACCATGCAGTTGCAACAATTGCTAGCAGTTCAAATTTGTACACGGTAATTGAGTTACATTAATAATAAAACTTTAAATTCCTTTTTCTCAAAATGACAATTTTTGTCGAATTAGTGTATTCAAAACGTTGCGTGAGTCTTTTTTCTGTCCAATTTTCCTAATATTATGTATTATTTTTTCCAATATGCTACATTTAAAATTTTAGTATTAATATGCATGCATTACTCTTCATAAAAGAATTACGTCAAATTTCAAGAAAAAATTGAAATATTGGAAGTCTATTATCTATTTTCTGAATAAATTAGTATAATTTTAAAACGCATACTAACTTTTATTACAATAGTAAATCCCTAAAACCAAATTTATTAACATAGTAGAATTTTTAACTAGAGTGATTAATTAACGTATTTTAATTAATAATTTTATTAATTACAGACATTTTTGAATAAAATTGATTAAAATTAGAAAATGTATCAATCGTACAGTTGATTGAAAATAAAAAAAAGGCTTTGAACATCGTTGTATACCCTTAAAATAGTGGTACAATGACAACTTTGTCTAAAATAAGAGTGCCCATAAGCATGCTAAAAAAGTTGTATTGTAAATGTGGAGTTATCTGTCATTGATTAATATAATTTTTCTTTAAAATTATTGTATGGTGCAAAAAATTTAATGAAATAATTGTCCTATGCTATGTCTTAGATATTATATGACAATTAAGCTTCGAAATCCTATGATATACCCTTTGCTATATTCTGCGTAGGAAGATAAATTACGATTGAAGATAATTCAAATTGGCTCGGCATTTAAATTTAATTGAAGATATTTATTATTCGGCCTTTAATTCAATTTAATTAACTAATATTTTGGCATTTGAATTTAATTGAATGGCGGAGCTTTCGCGCACTTGCCCTGAAATTAAAAGGGGTTGATCAGTTCGTTTAAATAGAAATCTAAAGCCGAAATAAAATATATTAAAAATATGCAAATTTTGCTAATCCTTTATGAAAATCTACACACAAATGTTTTAGTGAAAGTGTTATGGTTTGTAGTTGTAGCTTTTGTAAGCTGATTTTTATTGGCTTCCGTATTGTATATATTTATTTTGCGTGGAAAATACGTTGAGTTTCTCACAAGAAGAATTAGAGTTCAGTATTAGCTTCGAATTAATATTATACTAATCTCCATACGTCTGTACTCTATACTTCTTTTTGAAAGAAAAATTATGAAGTCTTAACGACTTATTGTACAGAATTCTTCGTTATAATTTAATATTCTGTAGTTTCTAATTTTGAAAATGTCAGTTATACGTTATTCTAATTAATTCTTCATTATTATTACTTTATGCTATAAATATTCAGCATGGCAGATATTATCTCAACAAGTAGTATGGGATTAAAATATCGAAAGTTATACTGGAAGACAATTAAATGTCATACATTAGAAATATTTGTTGTACCCCTATAGAATATGAATATTTTGTTAACTGCATGCAAATGCAATAGTTCCTAGCAATTTTACTAAGAGTTTAAATTCGTACACTAAAAATGAGTTACACTGAAAATAAAAGTCACCGCAAGAGTTAAATATTTATGAAATATGAAAAGATTAATTACAATATTTAAAAAATAATATTTAATGTAGAACTATGTATATGAAATCCATGCAAAAAGCATAAAAAACAATAATGGAATACTTCCAGTTTTTTCGAATTTTTAAATTTAAATTAATAATTATAACTGATTAATTTAGGTCTCACTTAATTTCTGCCCCCCACCCCCCACCCCCAATAAAAATGTTTTGTAAACAATTTTTATGAAAATTATTTATTATTCTCACATATTTGAATTGCTTTAGACAATAAATAAACACGAGTATGAAGAAACTGCACACTTATTGAAGTTTAGACTTCTATAAATAATGTGTATCAAAAAAGACGGTTTTAAAATTCCACATGTAACACTATTCATCATAATATTTTTAAAATAACATTAAAATTAATGAAATGTTGTCTTTTTTAAAGGCATAGTTTGTAGTCTAAATATTACTATTTTTTCTAATTACGCATATTTTAGATTTTTGTAAAATTATTTTTGTGCGGTGGCGTTTTTGGAGTTGAACATTTACTAGTAATTAATATACAATATTAATAAATGTTGTACACGACCCTTAAAACATGATCTTGTCGATAATTATAATATTTTGTATCAAACCTAAACTTTCTGATCATCTGTTTTGTATTCAATATTAATTGTTCTTTTTTCGATCTTTATTTATCACTATATGAAACTTCATTTTCCTTATCTTTTAGATTTCAAGTATATATTTTTCGTAAAAATATCGTTTAAATAAACATGGGCAGAATATTAATTTTCTTTACAGAATGTATTTTTTATACAATAGAAATCTTGTACATAATAAGAATAAAAACACTTATATTCTTTTAAAATATTTACCGCACTTAAACACACCCATTTCCGAAAAAATGAAACTTTTGAATACATTTTTCAAGTATTTACGTTAAGATAAATAGGTATTGTGTTCTTTTTTTATTATTTCTCCCGGATAAGATATCAAATTGGTAATATTTCATATCTATCACTATTTTTTTATTAGGTACTAGAGAAAAAGAAAGTAAATTATTCTTTGAACAAAAAGTTGTTGTCTGTTTATATTTTATCGTAGAAAATTGATACACAAAAAATAACATACAAATAATGATTTTTTTCGCATTATTTTAATGATTTCATTTCGCTGTACATGGAAAATTAGATTACTTTAAATATAAAATATTTTCTAACAATCTTTTTGTAATATTTCTAATCATAGTCTGTTTAAATAAGGTAGTTAATAAATGCTATTTTATTTGTTTCTTTAATGATGTGAATTTCATTATTTCTCGCAGTAATAAAAAAAAGACTATTTATAGATTTATTTTTCCAATATGGCAGTTTCGATTTTTTAGTAAAATGATATGTATTAATTCCGTCAGATTTTAAGAGGGAAAAGGGAGAGAAGTATACTAAATGAGACACAATGCGACAATGGAAAGGGCTTGTGTTAACCACTGCCCCTCAATACTAGGCTTTAAATACTGTCACAAAAATGGTGAAAGACGGAGACGGATTGGGGTTTACTTTTTCAGCATTTGTACGGTCTCTTGATTTTGGAATTACAGTATTTTCTAAAGTATTTTTCAACTTCTTTTTCTCAGATTAAATAAGAATACTTTTAACTAATACTGGTATTAAAATTCTAGGGACAGTACAAGACATGAAATAAATCAGCTTATGGCTGCCGTCATTTCCTGTGTCAGCTTATAGTATTCATGGGACAACAGGTTAAAACATTCTGTCATCAATTCTAAAGTATGAAAACAATAGATAAGCATTATTTGCACACCGCATATTAAAGTTCAGTAAAAAATACCTTCTTTTATTCAAGTAATAATAGATATATTATCAACTCCTTTCTTTGCATTTTAACAGCTTGAAATTAAAGTAGACAAGATCTTGATGTTTTCAGGACATTCTAAATAAAAAAGAGTGACTATTCACTCCGGAGGAGTGAATACTCAATCTATCGCAGAGTCAAAATATAACCAACTTCTTTACAGTGACTATTCACTCTGAACAAAAGTGGAATTGTTAACTCTCTGAAAGAGTGAATACTCACTCGTGCGAAGTGAATATTCAGTCTAAACAAGAGTGAATATCCAATATCCAATCTTTCAGGGAAGTCACTATTCACTCTTGAAAAACGAATGTGTTTTTAACCCCTGATAGGAACTAATAGTAAGTCTTTCATAGGAGTGAATGTACATTTTTTACGGAGTGATTTTTTTTATGTTGCTTTTATGGGCAATTCAAAAAAGTCATGTCTATTACAGCATGCAATAAAAATCGATAGAAGCAAGATAAAGAAGAGAATAAAATACTTTATTGGCAATAATTCATAGTTTGCAGTATTATTAGAAGTTCCAAGATAAAATTTAATAAGGGTTATCCATGAATTAAATTAGATTACGGACCGAACGAGTTAAAATGTTTTATTTCAATCCTATCCTTGGTGTTTGCTTTTATTGCTTAATTTATAAAGATACGATACTTTTAGAATGCTCATAAGGGCAAGTTATTAACCTAAATCTTAATCAGTAAATATTATTTCTTTCTTTTCAGTTGCCTATTAAGTCGTATTTAGTATTTTAATAATTCCCGTAATGTGCGTTATTTTTTTTTTCTTATCGTGTCAAATTCAAATTTTAAATCTTTAGATCTTAGTGTTCATTGCGAATGAATTTAAATACAATCAAACCTTATTCTTTACTGTATTTTAGTTACTTTGAAAGTTTTATAAATAACTGTTTAATAAGTTTATATTATAAGATTAACAATTTGTGATTTCATTTTTGTTTTAAAATAAAATCTTATATTTTATCCTACTTTTCAGTAAATTATCGCTACTTTGCAAAGTCCAACTGTTCTAAAATATTTTTAATTTTTCCACAAGAAAAAAAAATGCTTATCAGTTCAAAAATTTTTTTAATAAATTCTAAGTAGAATCTAAATAATTAGAATGTGTAAGAATTTCTTATGCATTGTTGATTAGTACCACTTTTTTGAAAACTTAAAATTCCACTTGTATTCGCCTTAACCTTATATATATTTAAATAAGCCGAATTCTACCATTTCAAAAAAATGTTTCAAATCAAGAAATCTGGATTTTAAAAAGTAGTCCAGTGACAACACTGCATTCAAGCGATTTATCAGGCTTTTAAAATATTTCAGGAAGCTGTTCAACTAAATAATTTTTACATAAGGACTTTTCGAGACATACTGCTTTGCAGAAGTAATCAATCTTTATATAAAACTAATCTAGATTCATGCAGAATGCCTAAAAAATTGTTTAGTTTTTTAATACTTTAGTAACTTTAGTTTTTTACTAACTTTTATATACTTACCATATGTACTCGCCTTAAAACCGACCCCAAATTCGAGTGATATGACAGACTGAATACCAGTATTTGAAAAAAGTGATCTTCGTCTTATTTAAATGCTGTACTTGAAAATATTAAATAAGGAGAAGATGTCTATGAGCTAAAATATTGTTATGCAGCATACTTTTTCTTCAGGAATTTAGAGGTTGGCTTATACGGTATGTATTTTAGGTCCTAAACTCATAAAGTGCATTTTTTTATTTAACCCTTTGCACTTCTTTTACGAATGTAAATCGACATCGAACTTTATGAAAGAAACTCCTATGTAAAGTATCCCAATTTCCTAAACATAATCTTCGTTTTACTTTATTGTAAATTTCATTAAATAAAACAAACATTTCTGTCCGAAAATATTGGTAAAGAAGTACTTGATAAGTATGTAACCCCATTGTGTAAGAATTTTTGGAAAATGTGTCTTACTAAGAAATATTTGTATGCTTGGTTTGTAATTTTTCAAAAGGATTTTAAACACAGTTTATTTTAAATATAATTTACAACAGCGTAGAAACTTTAAGTCATCCTATCGGAAAAATTAAATAATTTTTTTTTTCATTATAACATAAACCGAGAAAAACTTTTTAAAACTTCCAGATTCTTAGAAATTTGTTTTCTAACTTCGGTAATCTAAAAAATAAGCTGTAAGTTTTATTAAACTACAAAATAATTCTTTTCAGATGTTGATGAAAGTTTTTTTTTTTTTTTACTTTTTTTTCTCTCCTTTTATCAGAAGAGGAAGCATTTCCTGCTTTAAGTTAATTTCCTTTGTAAAACTGTAATGCTAAATAAAAATGACAGCTACATATATTCCGAAAACTGTGTTAACGGATTATCGATAAAAGTCATTTTAGTTAAAATATCAGATAAGATACGAAAAGTTTTAAAAGTTTTATAAAGATTTTATAAAACTTCTCATGATAGATAGTCTGTAACAACAAAAATATATGCTGTTTAACCGAAAAACTTACTTGAGAATGCAATTAAAAAAATTATACTGAATTAAAAAAGGTTTTCATTAAAATATATAAAAAAAATCAAACTGTAGGAATTCTAAAAATCTGAAAACTTTAAAAAAAATTTCTCAAAATCTGAATTTTGAAAACAATTTTTAAAATGAAAGGTAAGCGTACATATGAATGTCTAAATAACTCAAAATGGGAATATATAATTTTTTTTATTATTTATTCGGAGAGCCTTGCTTGTTTGGAAACGTTCTTTGCAATATATAATAATAATCATATACTAAACTATCTCTTACATAGCTTTTAAAATGTTTTGGATAATAGATATCATTTATATCTCGATAAAAGTCGATATGAAATTTAAAAATTTTAGTTTAAGTATACTTTTTTGCCAATATTGTTTATTTTTAAAAATATGGTTTAAATGGTGAACTCACTGCATTTCAATGTTTAAAAAAATATATACATAAAAAATTGCTTCTTATTTAATTAATTTTTTGGCTGGTTTAAACATTTTATTAAATCCTTGCTACTTTTTAAAATATTAATATTTTTGTTCTTTTTTTTAAAGATTTTCCAAAGAGCACACAAGTATTACACAAGACTGCGTATGGATTTTTAGAGACATCTAATATTACGTTTAATATAATTTTTCTACTCATACATATCGTGTAAAATTATGAAAACTTACGCATCTTCATATAGTTTTATTTTAAAAAATATAACAAAAAATATGAAGGTTAATTCCACACGCAAATTTATTTCATACATAATACAGAACACGTACAAAATATTTTAAATCTCTATCTTATGTCCCCCCCCCAAAAAAAAATAATAAAAGAAAGAAAGAAAGAAAAGAAAAAGCTTTAGCATTTTGAAAACATGAAAGTGAAGAAAATATGAATATGGAGAAAAAGTCGTTTAAAGTTTTCATTTGGGTGGGGGATTGCGCTGTTTGCATTAACAAAATTTACAATATCTCGCGATAAAATTACTGATTGGATAAAATGAGGTGTCAAAATATTAACAATTAAACAAAATTTCTTTTAATATTTGAAAAAAATTGACATTTTGACCAATTTTGTGGTAAACTGATCCTTTAAGTTATGAATAACATAATAAACGGATATTATTCGGATTCCTAAAAAATGATAACGTAAGAAGAATAGCATAACCCGAAAATAAACAAAATAGTTGTAAAGTTTTTATTTAAAGATTGTGACACATTATTTTTTTTTTATTTACAAACAATTTTATTGAGTGATAAGACTAAATAGTTTAAAATCTATATTCCTCCAGATAAACAAATTGTTATTTGAAAAATAATGTTACGAATATCTCAAAAATAATAAATTTTTACTTTTCTCCCTTCTAAAAAGTCTTCAAAGTGTTTATAGATGAAATTAATAGAATTTTTATATGCTAATTATTGTTTAATGATTCAACTATTGTTTTTTGTTCATTACATTTGACTAATGTTGTATTTACACATCCCCTTCTTCACTATAAAGACTTTAAATATTTTTTTCTGTAGAAATATCGCAGTCATCACTTAAGAGTTTGGGTGTAAAACATACACTGTTAAAAATTTGTAACAAACTGTCCAGTTATTTAATCGTTCTTGTAGAATACCTTAACGCACTCGTAATTTAAATCTATTCTGACCATATAATCGAGAGTAACATGGTCAGAATACAGTTAAATTATGGTTATGTAGTCGTCTTCTATAAAAACAGTCGAACGATTGGGCTTTTTGCAGCAAATTTTTTAACTGCCATATCTGATTTTACTTAACATTCTTTAAAAATATACAGGGTGATTCTAAATTTTTTTACAATAAAAGAGGGGTGATAGTACACATCAAGACAAACAATATTAAGTAGGAGACCAAGGGTCCAAAACGTTTTCCAAAGGAGATAACCGCCATTAAAGTTTAGGAACCTAAATTTCAAATAAACATAAAAAACGGAAAAATCGGTCGATTGATTTGCAATTTTCACTAAAATTACTCTTTACGTCGGCATTTTCTTGAAATTAAATTATAAAGATAAATTTCAAAAAATGCCGATAGAGGGCGCTTTAGACTTTGGAGTAACGAACAACTATTTTTTGGCGTTATTTTTTGCATCCTATTAAATGCTTTCGTAAGCTTAGACTTGAACTTAAATTTTGAGCTCAAAATCTGAATAGTTGGGAGTGGTTAAGTAACACAAACTGAGCTGTGTTCAGAGGGTTCAAATTTTAATAGATTATAAAAAACGGAAAAATTGGTCGATTGATTTGCGGTTTTCACTAGAATTATTCTTTATTTAGGTGTTTTCGTGAAAATAAATTATAAAGATAAATTTCAAAAAATGCCGATAGAGGGAGCTTTAGACTTTGGAGTAACGAACAACTCTTTTTTGGCGTTATTTTTTGCATCCTATTAAATGCTTTCGTAAGCTTAGACTTGAACTTAAATTTTGAGCTCAAAATCTGAATAGCTGGGAGTGGCTGAATAGACAAACTTAGCTGTGTTCAGAGGGTTCAAATTTCAAATGATTGTAAAAAACGGAAAAATTGGTCGATTCGTTTGCGGTTTTCGCTAAAACTAATTTTTAAATCAGCAATTTCTTGAAAATAAATTTTAAAGAATAATTTCACAAAAATGCCGATAGAGGGCGCCTTAGACTTTGGAGTAGCATGCAACTATTTTTAACAGTTATTTTTTTTTAATCTCATTAAATGCATAGACTAAAATTTTGAGATCAAATTCTGAATCGTTGCGAGTGTTTAAGTTGCGAAAAATTGAATTGTGTTCGAGGAGGAAGGAGGGTTAAATTTCAACTTCTGAACACACTTCAGTTTGCGCTTCTCAACCCTTCATAACGATCCAGAATTTGAGCTCAAAATTTAAATTTAAATCTAAGCTTCCGAAAACATTTAAAAAGCTTTTGCAAGCATTTAATTAGAACCACAAAATAATGGTTAAAATGAATTGTTAGTTACTCTGAAGTTTAAGGCGCCCTCTGACGTAATTTTTTGAAATTTATCTTTAAAATTTATTTTCAAGAAGATGCTGACTTAAAGAATAGCTTTATTTTAAACCACAAACGAATCGACCAATTTTTCCATTTTCTGTAATTATTTTAAATTTGAACCTCCCCCTTCCCCTTAAACACAGTTCAGTTTGTGCTACTTAACCACGCCCTACTATTCAGATTTTGAGCTCAAAATTTAAGTCTAAGCTTCTGAAAACATTTGATGCGATGCAAAAAATAACGACAAAAAATAGTTGTTCGTTACTCCAAAGTCTAAAGCGCCCTCTATCGACATTTTTTGAAATTTATCTTTATAATTTATTTTTAAGAAAATACCAATATAAAGAATAGTTTTAGTGAAATGCACAAATCACTGGACCAATATTTCCGTTTTTTAAAATCATTTGAAATTTGAACCTCTGAACACAGTTCAATTTGTGCAATTAACTACTCCCAGCTTTCAGATTTTGAGCTCAAAATTTAAGTTTGAGTTTATGCTTACGAAAACATTTAATGCGATGCAAAATATACCGGCAAAAAATAGTTGTTCGTTATTCCAAAGTCTGAAGCGCCCTCTATCGTCATTTTTTGAAATGTATCTTTATAATTTAATTTCAAGAAAATGCCGGCATAAAGAATAATTTTAGTGGAAACCGCAAATCAATCGACCGATTTTTTTGTTTTTTATGTTTATTTAAAATTTTGGTCCCTAAATTTTAATGGCGGCTATCTCCTTTGGACATTGTTTTAACATTGTTTGTCTTGATGTTTACTATCACCTCTCTTTTATTGTAAAAAAAAACAAAAAATAGAATCGCCCTGTATATTGTTACTCTATGATAAGATCATAATCAAAGGTTAATTATAAATAAGTGGAACGAATTTTTGTATTAAAATTTAATCCAATAAAATAAAATAAACGAAAAAAGTGCTTCACACAGTTAACCGGGAGTTCAGCCTTAACAAATCAGTTGTTTTACAAGAAACAGTCATAATATATTTCGCTGTTTTTTTTTTTTTTTTTTTTTTTTTTGAGTTGGGTGAAACCTTGCTCGTTACTCACCTTAAGGATTCTTTCTTGTTGAAATCACTTTTACAAAGTTTCAAATCTATTTTATACTTATTTTTGTTTTTTAAATTATAGAAGAGATACACTAAAAATTATTGTTGACAAAATTTTGAAAAATTATACTTTTTATTATTAAAAATTAATATTTTTCATAAATGTGGGCAATAATTGCACCATCTCGATTTTGAAAACTAATAACTGACACATAAGTTAAGACAAGTAATTTATCACAAGATAACATTAGTTTACAGTATTTCACAATAAAATACTTATCTGAGTTAGATTCTTGCTGAAGTGCCTGTTACTGGTTACTTGTCAATAACTGTTGGTTTCATCCTAATTGAATATTGAATTTCTAAAAACTTCATTTTATTTTTTACCTTGTTTTACAACCGAGATTTTCGTTTATAATAATACTCTAAAAGATCCAAATACTAACATTATTATTTATTTATTTATTTATTATTTATTTATATATTTATTTATTTATTTTTATTTTTTCTGTACTTCATACACAATATTCGATATAACAGTTTTTTCTTTCCGCATATTTTACAGAATTATTATTTTTAAAACATTTCCCCATTGACAATCGTCCTTAAAAGCCTCGCTCTCCTCCCCTCCTCCACTCTTCATACGCAACTTCGTTATCATGAAACCATATTATCATTCGACTTCAGAGAATGTTTTAAAAGATTCAGACTAGAGGAAGATGACTTTTAAAATATGATATTTTTTTAAAAAAGTGGTTTCTGTGAACTGTCATAGAAGTACTTGAAACCACACCCAGTTTATTATGCAAATGCAGCTGCATGAAAAAATTCAGATAACGAACGTGCGGGGTCGTAGATCAAGGTCCCTTTTTTTCCTCTGCTTTTGAATTTCGAAATATCTCCTCCCACGTTCGAATATCTTGATTTTTGTCATGTTTTAATGCTATTTGCTTTTTGTTGACTTTTTAAAGAGGTTCAGTATTTTCTGATCTCAGTTAGAATTCCAGAGATACTCGGTTATTCAACAACGGTGATTTTTTTAAATAATGGAATAAACCACCTGGAATAGGAAACTAAAGTTTTTATTAGTGTGATAAATCTATGAATTAATGTATAAATATATCTCTTACAATTTGGACAATAATAAAATTATGAACAAATGCCATACTTATTTTATTTTTCTTGGAAAAGAAAAAAAAAAGGCCTATGTTTTAGAAATTTTATACTTTAATAAATTTAGTGCCGAAAATAAAAATTACTTCCCCAGAGTCTTTGCCATTAATATTATTATTATCATCATCACCATTATACCTATTTTAATTGCAATATCTATTTATTAGAATTTGTGTTTAATTTTAAAATCTTTGGCATTTTAATACTACTTCACAATCAAATTTACGCTTTGTTATATATATATATATATATATATACGCTTCGTTTTTGCTCATTTCTGTTATTAATTTCATAAGTATAATTTAATTAGATATTCATAAATTAGAATAATAGTAAATGAGGATAGCACTATCTAACATTGATAACGCGAACAATTTTTTTTTTTCTTTTGCCTTGCTTGCTACATTTTCTTGCAATCTTCTAACCGCCAATTAAGAACTTCTGTTATATATGGAGCTCAGTGTTTAGGCTATGCATTTAATTAATAAATTTTATGGGTTTAGAAATAGGATTAAAGGATAAAATTTTAGTTTAACAGAAAATTATGCCTGCGATGTATAATACAATATAATATTATGCAAATTATGTTCAGCTTTAATAATGCCTAAAAATGCGGAAGAGGGTTCTAAGATTAGCAAAAGTTTACAATTTGCCTTTAAAATTCTCTTTCGAATAAAAAAAAATAGCTAAAATTTCCCACTACTCAATAATGCTCTATTCCAATAATTTTAATGCTTATACAATTGATTTTTACATCAGCTTGTAATAATAGCTCTGACTTAATCACTCGTATCAAGTTTTAATAACGGAGACTAAATTAAATTAATTCTCTCACAGCATTCATTAACTGTCAGTAACTCCGATTAACTGAATTTTTATCACTTTCCAATAAATGTGACTGATCGATTTACTTAGAATTAATTTAGAACCTTGTTACTAATAACAAACTCTTGAGCCATTCCTTAATGTACTCTATATCAGTGTTGATTTTAAAAGGGAAGTTGGACTTAAAATTTTATTATTATGCATTTTTAGATGAAAAGGGAAACTAAACAATTTTTAATCATCATTATTAAATTATAATATTCTTACATTACTTTAAAACATAATAATTTTGAAACAAAATTTTATCTAAAGAAACATGTTCTAAATACATCAGAGTCATGTTTTGGAACATACATAAATATTATATTTTCTTATATGCTGATAACAGTCATTTCCTTTTGTTAGTATAATTTGTCTGCATTAAATTTTATTGAAATTTATATCAGTTCAGATTATAAGTACTTACAGGAAACGATTATTTCAGCTTTTTTTTAATCGAAGTATGTACGCATGCAGGAATTTCTTTAGAAATAGAAGTAAAATAGATGTGAAACATTTTTTAAAGCTCTCCTATTTGTAGAAAACAACCCCCATGCATATCCCATTGTATCCCCCATGCATAATTTTACGCTAAATAATTTTTACTAGTTTGATTTCGTTTTAATGTTTATGAAGCACCTGTTTAAGGGTGTTCTCAAATCCAAAGGGACAACATTATGACACAAGATTTAATTCATTTGTTGCGAAAACGCATGAAATTGGCAAGTATTGTTATTTATTATTTAGAAATTATGTAAAAGACGTTTTCCTTTGTGTGTGTGTGTGTGTGTGTGTGTGTGTGTGTGTGTGTGTACGACCGCAAAATATTTTTCAGAAAATCCCGCAAAGCTGGCGTTCTGAACCGAATTTCGGGACGAAAAAAAAATAACTTTACTGTCAGGTGATCAAAATTAATTTTAACTAGATAAGTAAATTATTTATCAAAAAGACGAAAAACTCATTTCGATTCCAAATCACGTCAATAAACACCCCTGCCATTTTTGTGCTTTTCCTTTTAAAAGTCAGTTAGTAAATGTATCGGGAAGTTTCGTGTTTGTTGAAGAAAAAACAGTCAAAAAAAGAGCTACATACCAACATTTTGTCAAAGAGCATTTCTCCTTCTTTAATCTCTATATGTTTGAAGTAGTTTAAGAAAATATTGGTAAACAACTCTTTTTTGACAGTGATTTTCCCTGACCACTCGCCACCCTGGCAACATTTATATGGTAGTTTTAAAAATAATGTGTACTGTAATTTCGGGTGTATAAGCCGCGGATCAAACAATTCTTTTTGGACCCAGAAATCTTATTTAATTATTGAAGAGAAATATTTACGGCGATCTAAGTAGTTACACTTATTTGTTAAAAATTTCTGGGTCGAAAAAGAGTTGTTTGATCCGCGGCTTATACACCCGAAATTACGGTATATTTCACAACTCTTATCCCTTTTCAACTAAAATTTTGGTTATCTTTCCTCCTGCGTAAATACATCGATAATTTACGTTTGTTTCCAAATAGCAGTGATTTTGAGAAAATAAAGCGTTTTAATTGATAATTCTAAAATAATACCCTGTTAAAATTATTTCTATATTATATACAGAACACAACATTAATATGGTATCTTAATACAACATGTATATTTCACGACTCGTCTCTCTTTTCAAGTAAAAGTTTGGTTATCTTTCCTCCTGCGTAAATACAGCAGTAATTTAAGCTAATCTCGCGAGACGCTCTCGCTACGTCTTTAATTTCATGAAAGGCACTGCGAAATTCCTTCCCTAAAATTGAATTTCCTTGGCCCATCTTTCGTCTCTAATCCATTTATGTTTTTAGAAGTAAAACGTATGCTTTGCTAAAATATGAAATCGCTTCGCATTCTTAATATCATCCTACTATAAAACGTGACTGGATTTAATATGCACTAAATTCAGTATTTCAGAAAATAATAGCAGTAGTTAACTTCTTACAGATGGAATGTATTTATTTTATTTATTTGTTTATTTATTTTTTAGAAATATCTAATTTAATTCAAACAATATAGTGTATTTATTGATTTATTGATTGATATTTAACGCTAGTCGATGACATATTGTAATAAAAATAAATATTCATTATTTTAAGGCAGTGATACTCACTATTTTTTCTGAAAAGCATACAGCTCATTGCGAAAAGTTGTGACTACTTTATTCAATGGCGCAAATTCAGCGAAAAATTTAGGCAAAAGTTTCTATTATTAAAAAAAAAAGTGGTAAATCTGCGGCTACGAGCTACCTAGTAAATACCACCGGTTTGTGGTGAAATTAAACCAAAGTAATGTTAGAAGTAAATAATGTTTAAGTATAATGTATTACTGCTTTAAAATTTGCATAAATAAGTATTAAAATATTAAATATTATCTAGTTAGTTTTTATTGTGCATATCAAAGTAATGTCAATGAGAAATAAATCTGCTTTTTTATGTATTTAAATTTAATACTACATTATTCGTGTGGATAAAATCAGCCTTTTAAAAATCGCTAGCAGGTATTTTTATTGTATTTATGTTGTACAATAAGTTAAAAATACGGCAAAATACTTTTGTACTCACGATAGTCCTGACAATTATTAGGAATTTCGGATGCTTATATTTATGTTAATTTCTATAAGTATGATGATATTATAAATAGTGAATAAAATTCTCTGAAATTTTGAGCCATCGATGTTATATATCTATGAGAAAAGCTTAGGCTTAACTTTGCTTATTTAAGGCAAGCATATCCAATAGGACATCTACATGTGACAGACAAATCAGGATGATGAATATTTGAAGAACACTCATGTTTCACTATGTAAAATAGATTTAACGCCAAATAAAAAATCGCTTACGCGGAATTTTTATTTTGCTCTGACTACACCGGTTCATGTTGCTAGTTACTGAAAAGAAAAGCTTTATATGACTTGCATGGCTGCCAAACGCTAAGCAAATTTATGCCAAATAAACCCAAATTCAATAAAAATTTTAATAACCATTATTTACACAGGTCTTCAAAATAATGCTGTTGTTGTTTTCTGTTTACTTCAGGCATTGATAATATTTTTTAATACACTAAGCTAAAAAATACCGCACTTTTTTTCTGTTATGTAAAATTGTTGGCAAAGTGAGAAAATTTTTTAAGGCTAATAACACAGAAGTTGCAGTAAAGTGAAAAGAAAAAATACTTAAAAATATTTAAAAAATAAGCTGTATCTTCCATTTTCATAGTTGCCGCACAGTTAAGAAAATTATAATGTGTTTTCTTCCTCTCAAAGAAATATGCTCTCACCCTTGTCTTATGATTAGTACGACATTTGACCTGTTTCCTATGCAGAAACCAGTATTGATCTGAATTATGTTTGTGAATATCTGTCATCTTTAAAAAAAAAAAATCATTATTTACCATTTGAAAATCCTACCCTAATAGCATGCATGGTAACAGTGACGTCACTGTGAGTCACTTTGGTCACAACACTCTGTGACCAAAATGCCACCTCTCAGTGACGTCACATTGTGACTGAGATGTGACTTTCTTAAAAATCTTTAGAAATGTATAAATATCCTTCAAAGCATGTTATTTATTTTAAAAAACATGTTTCTGGCAATTTAAATATCAGAATGTTAATGTCAAATTAGTCACAAATGATACATTTTTCACAAATTTCTCACATTGTGACCACTTTGTGAAACGTCACAAAAGAGCTCTAAAACGGCCATAACGACTTCACATTTTAGTCACTGTGACTTCACATGGACGTCACGTGACGTCACATCGACAATCGATGGTCACAAAGTCACAATGTGGCTTCACAACGACGTTGCTGTGATGTCACCATGCTTTACGGGTAATACGCTTATAACTAAATTTATAATCTACCAGCCAGATGGAAATTCTCGATTTATGTCAAAACTGTACATGGTGAAAGTTATCAGCATCTTCCTCAAAATGAACATAATAAAATTCTTCAGAAACAAACTTCATGTTGGAGAAAAAAAACTGTATTGCTGATCTGCTAATCCAAGCTTATGCTGCTTGGAAAAAGGACGTTAGTTTTTAATTTTAAAAAGATTCGAAAAATAATTATTTCGATTTTTAAATATAACCAAAACATAAATAAACAAAGGACATATCTATAAATGTTGAGAAATTTCATACCAGAAATCTAATATCGTATGTCAAGAATGAGACATATAGTCGAGAAAATGACCTTCTCTAACTTTTTCTGCTTTATAGAACATTCTAATGCTCTTTTCCGATGATAGAATGAAATATTAACGATTTGTTCTGAAACGTAACCCATAGAATTTAATAATCAATTTTTTTATAACAATTACATTTTTACGGGTATTTTATACAACCTTCGGTTTCTAAAAAAGTTAAAGGAGAATAGTGTAATCAAGGAGAAGAGAACAATGTATTTCAGATTTTGCATTAACTCTTGATGGTTACTCTGAAAATACTATTCTATTAAGATCATATTCGGACGGAGCAATTTTTTAATGTACAATGCTGTACATATTTTTGGTTCAATTGTAATACAGAATGATGAAATAACATAAAATGCTAACAATATCTTCATAATATTTTTCAAAAATGCGGGGTTTTTTGCCATTTTTTTTACCAAAATTTCATGTTTACGCCAGGTAGCTTATACTCAATTCAATTAAATATATTTGAATTCCCTACACACTGAACTAGGAGTTTTACAATATCTTCACAATTAACTGAATATCTCAAAAGATATAAAAAATAAAAAATAAATAAAAATAAGCATTTTTTTTAGGTTTGAGTGACTATAAAGTAATTACTGTATAAAACAGAGCTTAAATTCTAGTACAGAACTTAGTGAGTGATATGGAATGTATTCTGGGGAAAATTTACTAAAATATGTTAAAACATTTTATGAAACTGAGTTTATCGAACATAGAAGTAATTAAAAAAATTAATTTTCATAATTCGCATTTAAAGTTTTTTTTTTTTTTTTTTTTTTTTTTTTGTCTGTACTGTTTCTTGTTTATAAAAATAATCTAGAAGTGTCGGTTAAGGTTTATTAGTGTTTTTATGTTACAAAATGTTAGAAAATCAAGCATAGAAACATTGTTTACATTTTTCTTGATCTTCTTACACCCACTTCCGGTATTTAACTCATTACTTCCCCTTTATTAAATTAATCATAACTCCTCTTCTAATAGTGGTAGGAATAAAATTAAACAGATTTAGAATCGTAAAATATTGTTCTTTTAAATAAAACAATAAAAAAGTTTCGTCGAAACTTCCATTTTAATGTGGGAACTTTTTATACAAGTCGCATTCGCAAATACACTAAAACTTTCCCCCTTATTAAAAAAGAAATTCGAACGAATTGTAGTGCTTTTTAATTTTTGAAAACAGCTCTACAAACAGAAAAAATTTTAGTTAATCATAATCATTATATTAAAGTTGTAATATTAAGGACTTTTTATACAAGTCGCGTTCGCAAATACACTAAAACTTTCTCCCTTATTAAAAAAGAAATTCGAACGAATTGTAGTGCTTTTTAATTTTTGAAAACAGCTCTACAAACAGAAAAAATTTTAGTTAATCATAATCATTATATTAAAGTTGTAATATTAAGGACTTTTTATACAAGTCGCGTTCGCAAATACACTAAAACTTTCTCCCTTATTAAAAAAGAAATTCGAACGAATTGTAGTGCTTTTTAATTTTTGAAAACAGCTCTACAAACAGAAAAAATTTTAGTTAATCATAATCATTATATTAAAGTTGTAATATTAAGGACTTTTTATACAAGTCGCGTTCGCAAATACACTAAAACTTTCTCCCTTATTAAAAAAGAAATTCGAACGAATTGTAGTGCTTTTTAATTTTTGAAAACAGCTCTACAAACAGAAAAAATTTTAGTTAACCATAATCATTATATTAAAGTTGTAATTACACTGTTGTGGTGCATGGTCAGCTCGTGAAATATCCTTAAAAGGGGGGTGGGGGGTGGAAAAATAAAGTAAATATCGAAGAACATTATTTGAAGAGAAAATTTGGCTGTGTAATGGGTTTGTTTAGTTTAAATAAAAAATTCAGTTGAAAGCAATTGGATCTTTTTATCTGCAAATTACATTACAAGTTATATTTTTAATGCAGTTTAAATGTTTTAATAATTAGACGTTTGATGTTGAGTGAGAAATGGGGCATTTATACAGAAGTTCAAAACTACTGAATAACAGATAATTTAGGAGCAATATCGTAATAATTTATGAGCTAGATCAAGTACCGTTCACGCTTCGATGGACAAAAAAAGAAAGACATACAAACAAAACTCATTATCTGTTTCGTTTTTTTTATGTTGAAAAATGTTGTAAAATAATCAACAATAATCAACTTAATTACAGTCGCAATCTCTCTTTGCTTCTATTTTCTTCTAGAAATATGGTTGATATCTAATGTTATACAATGCATGGTTTCTCTATAATCCATAATAAAACTCTGCGTTATTATGTGTAGATAAATACAATTTTGCGTGCAGTGAAAGCTGCTGAGCTAGTAAACCAAATTAATCATTTTCAGTATTATGTAAAAAAAAAGGGAGTAAAACATACGAAATGACACAGAAAACTTTATATTTTAATGGATTTTCTACATTAACGTAGATAACAATAAAAATGTTATTGCTGGAACACCCACAAGAGTAGGAAAATGAAAAAAAAAAAAAAAAAAACAATAAACGAAAATAACATTAAAACAACACGTTTTTACTCTGCTTTGCGTTCCTTTTTAAATAAAAAATGTGTTTTCATCTGTTTGACTGACATAAGATTGATCGTGGTTCAGAGTTGGAGAGGGGAAATAAAAAGAACCAAAATAGAGGAATGTTTTTCGTCAATATAATTTAGATGTACATGTGGAAAGTATGAAATAGGGGTCTGTTTGAAATGTATAGAGTCGTGTTTCCCAGGAGAATCAGGTCTGTGCTTCTAGAAGATTTTTATATAAAAAAGGAGGATTTCCGTTGACTTCATTGGGTGTTAGAAAGCACAAACTATTTCCAGAAATTTTATAAGAAAGCATATTTCCGAATTTATCCGAGCATCGGAACTTGGCAAATATTTTCCTAAGCATAGCGATTATATTTATAGAGCATAGAAGATGGATGTACAAAGTTAGACATCCCGATCTACTATTAAGCGAAACTAGGTAATATGACAAAGACCGATGAAATGCCAGAACTTAGTCTGCGGAAGATTAAGACTGAGATTATGGATTGAATAGCTAGACGTCCATGACAACGTCAAATTGGGGAAACTTAATAAACGAAAATATTAAAAATACTGTCTGGAAATTGCCGTGAATGTTTGAATAATGTATATCCAATAAACTATTTTTTACCGCTCCGTCGTGTTTAGAAGTTTCACAAAATAAAAAAATTTAAAGACATTTTAATGTGAGATTCATAATGTTCAGAAAAGAGATGATTAATTGTTTGTCACATAACTTTGGATCAGAAATTGTTGTTTCTTGCCAAAAAAGAATTTACTTTTGAATAAATTTTCTAATATGTGAAACATCATTCAGATACAAGTGATATTATAAACGCAATATGTTTTATTAAAATTAACGTTTATGCAATGTTATTATTTGTTACAGAAATTGATAGTTTAGCATGAGTAATAAATTTCATCGTGTAATCCTATCATTTATTTTAATGCTGTAGAAGGAAAGTAACCTATAAATATTTAGCAATCGTAACAAAAAATATTTTATCAAATATATCGATACATTTTATATTTTAAGCTTCTTATGGAAATACAATATAGAAATTAAAAATTATCTCAAAATCATGTACTGTCTTTTTTTATTTTTGACAACACATAACGATTATATTTCAAGACAGATAATTTTAAAATATGCCATCTCAGATATTGAATTCAGTTATTTTAGCTTATTTTAGTACTGGCACTCCCGAATATAATTTTTTTTTTATTCTTTTAATTGTTATAGTGTTTAATTCCATTCTTTAAATGAGAAGTTGCCAACCAGAGGTATCCAAAAAATCTGTATATTGCACTTTTCACTAATGAACCTGTTCGTAAAAATAATAAAACTAATTATACTCTTAGATTTCTGCGATGAAATAAAGCAAATATTTCTTATTGAAAATACTGGTACTTAAAAAATCGGTAAACTTGGGGACTATGTCAATATTAACTGAAAAAGTGATGAAAACTTTGGTACATATTTACAGTTTTCAACAACGTATTTGTGTATCATCTGTCGCAGTATAATAAAATTAAATTGAAAATTAATTTTAAAACACTGTTAAAAGAAAAAAAAGTCTTAAGAGCCCCGTTTAAGGTCTAGGAGAAGGAAAATGTTAGACTCCATTTCAAATTCTAAAACATTTATAATCTTAATCGGTGTTTCTACTGTATTATGGTCTCAAATCATATTATTTTTTTTAAATAAATACAATAACTTCCACTAATTTTATCATCATTATTATTATCATTCCATGAATAAATTAACCTTATTAATAAACAAGTATATGAGGTATTTTGTTAGCAATGAACAGCCTATTTTCAATAAAACCTAAACGTATATAGATTTGTATTACATTTGAGAAAAAACTATAGATGAGCGTCATGAAAAGTAGTCGAATTAAACAGTTAAACAACATAAAACATCGCAGAAGGTATTACACAGATTTAATTGGTAAAAAGTAAATGTTTTCAAAGTTCTTATATCTTCAAACGCGACTACTCATATTTATCACTTAAATAAAGCAGTTTTTATAGTTTTTAGTGACTTCGAACAAAAAAGGTTATAAAACATCTAGAGGACTTAGTGTTTTTTAATATATATTTAAGCATATTTTTTGAACAGCTACTCCAATTTTAATAATTATGTTTTTGTTAGAAGAGGCTCATTTCTGTGCGGTACTATTATAAATTTCAACATAGTCCAAAACGGTATAATTGCCTTTTCGTCTGGTGTTGTTCTTCCCTTTTTGGAATCAAATTAACGTTTTTAAGCGTCTAAAATTCATAAAAATTAGTTAATCGTGAAAAAACTTCAATTTGTTTTTATACACAGCGTTACCTTATATTATTAAACTATCATAAACAGTTTTTTCACAGAGGCGCGTCCAAACTTCATAAAAAAAATCATTAATGGTTCGGTCTACACGCATAGGTATATTTCGAAATTAAGGAATCCAGTCTAACAATATTATCTAGCCACTTTTGCCGAATTTTTCCTGTGAGATCCTGTTTTATCTAGATCATCAGAATCATGTTAATATGACAATTTTTATACAACCCCTATTTTTATTTATTTATTTATTTATATTTTCTGTAAGGGTTGGTACTATCAAAAACTTGTCCATATAAAAGCTGTAGATAAGATTAAGAAAATGTATAATAGATTTAGGTGGATTTGATACCTTGGGAAACGAAATACCTGACGAAATTATGAAAAAAAATCTTGAAACCCTATTTTTTGCGCCTCTTGAGCATATATTTAATTACATAAAAATTCTGTGATACATAAATTTTTGGCCCTTTTCCTAGAAGTAATAATAACTTGAAACTCATTTGATATGTATTTTAATTAAGAAGTTATGGAGGATTTTCTGTTTTCAAGACCCTTCCTATTGCTATCCTTTTGGTCCGATTTTGCCCATTAACGAACCTGGCCGAGATTTTCTCCCTTTTGTGTGTATGATTTTCAGTTTGGAAGAGATATGTTCAGAATTATGGAAGTTATTGTATCCATAAAAAGTGATATATATATATATATATATATATATATATACTGGGGGTGTTTTTATGATTCCAGGGGTCACAACTGACTTAGATCTGCAAAAATGTCTTTAAAATTCCAACATACGGGAGAATGTAATTGATAGTATTTCTTACAAAATTTACCTAATATGTGACTGTATACTGCACATCAAAATGAACACCAGTACAAAAATGGAATTTAAAGCGAATGTGAAAACCAATAAAGTGTTGTCACTAAAAGCACTCTGTTGTTTACTAAAATACGCCAAAGGACGTGAAAAAATTTATTACGAGTGCAATAAGATTACACTAGTTTACACGGCTTTTATACCCCAGCTGAAATTTGTTAATTTATTGTTTATTTAGATAGAGTTATCCAGAAAAAATAATAAGAAAATTCTGTCACGTCTGGTTTAAGAAATATTTATATACTTTCACGATTAAGGGAAGTATTTTTCCCCATTTTAAAATTGATGACTTTTGTATTTAATTATAACTTTATCTGTATTTTTTATACAGAATGTCAAAATAGAACATATGTTGAATGTAATTACGTAAAAGATGTGCAAATTATGCTAAACGCTGCATAGAAAATAAGACAGATATATGTAATATGTGCACTGTCCATCTTTGCTTCATAGAATATCATAATTAACACATCATTTACTATAATAATATAGTATTATTTTAATTAACATTTCCTTATAATAAGCCAATAAATAAGAGGCATTGCATAATAAGACTAACTACATTTTATTTTACCTTTATAGTTCATTAGGAAAAATATTTCTCATAAGATAATTATAATAATAATAATAATAGTAACCTACGTATTGTTGTGTTTATTTCTTATTTTTATTTAATCTACATTTAAACAAACTTAAATAAACAGTTATATACTAATATTTACTCTTATCAAACTTATAGTCCGGTAAGGGTTGATTGGATTACATAATTTTGGTATTAATATTTAAAAAAAATCAAAAATGGCTAATTTTTGCCTTCATTTTATAGTTATTTGGATCAGTTTCTCTTATAATGGACCAACAGTAAAACCCTAGCATGTTTTCATCCCAAAATCCCTAATGTCGTTCTTCAAAAACCTTTAAATTTTGATGAAAATGTTCTACTTGTTCGTCACTCATACTTCCTAAGTTTTCAGGGAAAAACTCAGATGCGAATGGAAAAAATGAATCTTTAAGAGCCCTTATTTTGAAATTCAGACAAAAAAGTGATGTTTTGAAAGTTGTATTTTTTAATTGCCTTGATATTTTTTTATGTTGAAGTAAAACATATTTAATGAATAATCTGCAATTTTGAAACCCTTTCTTCTTTTCTATAGAAAATGTCAAAGTTCAAGGTTGTGAAGGCCTTTTTCATGAAAAGTGAAATGCTGGTATATTTGGAGCACTATATCTGTCGCAAACAACAATATCCTAAAATTCTTTTGGCATAAACTGTTAGTATAACCCTACCTGCTTATTAAAATCTATTTGTTTCCTAGGGGCATTGTTACTTTACATTGTTATGTTACCACGAAGTACAGTCAAAATGACATTTTTGTCCATTTTCCGCACTTAATATCTTATTTAAGCAACAGTACCCCAAACTTTTTCTTATAGAATATGAAAGTACACTATTAGGACAAACTAAATAATATAGTACTGCACGGAGATATTGTTGCTATTAGTAGATATGATCTCTTAAACATGCAAAATTTTCAAAATCTTAACATTTAAATTAGCATTAACTAAAAAAAGGCGCCACGTTTGAATAAAACAAAATATCTCACACAATAGTTAAACATATGTACAAAACCATGGAAAAGAAAAAGAAGTGGGGCCTCGCGATGTTTTCGGGCAAAAAAAATTATATACGTTTCTTTCGGGGTGCATAAAAAAGTTGAAATTTGTAAACTAGTGTTATTTTTCTTTAAAATGATTCTTCTAAATATACGCCCATTTTTAGTAAATAACAACAAAAATTTTAAATTGGATAAAGCGTAAAATGTTTTAATTGAATTAATCACATTTTTATTTCATATACAAAAAAAAGTTTTTAAATGGATATTATAACGTAAAAATATTGCATGCAATGTAACTTCGGGACCTATTGACTCTATAACAGAACAAAAAGACACTATTAATAGAAAAACTCTGTTATAAAACTACTTTTTTCACAGTGAAAAACTAATTTAAATATTTCGTTACGTAATATTTAACAATATTTTATGTTATGTAACTTGCCGTGTTATGAACATGTAGATTTAATTTCTTATTTATTAACTGCAGTTTTTGTAAACGGCATTTATATACTTTTTCTCCATAATGAATTTCACTGTTATCCAGATGATACTTAAAAATCGATTTAAGATGAGCAATGTTCAATTTTCTGTCACGAATAAAAGTTTATGTAGCTTATCTATAGAAAATCCAACTGAAGAAAAAATAACTTACTCAGTTTATTTCTGTCTAGGTGAAATAGATACGTGATATTTTAATATTAAATAAAATTTATTTTAAGAAGGAAAGTATTGAATAGAGATTTTCTCTTGCAGAGTCTCTGATATTTTGTACAAGAAAGTCAAATTTGATAAAATGCTTTTATTTTTCTTTCCTTTTTCAAATTCTAAGCTAAACCTTATTTTAAAAAATTAGGAATAAAACAAGTGTCTATAGTGAAATTTATTTTGTAAAATGATATGGTATGCAGTCGTATTTCACCACTGACAAAATATTTATGTTAAATATTATATTACAAGAACTATCAATATCTATTTTGTTTCTTATAAAACAGTATCTATCTTCTAGAAAAGACGTTTGCGTAGATTTCAAAATCTAAAAGCCTTTTTTTCCCATTAGTTACAAATATATTAATATTAACTTATATTAGGTTTCCAAGACAAGCCGATATTCACTATACACTCTCAAAAACAATATTGCCGAGAAACGTAAGAAGTACAAGCAGCAAGTTGCTTTGTCTACGCAAAAATTCCGTATCTATGCAAAAAAGTATTAAGCAGCACTTGATGCCGGAACACCCCGGTGAGGATGTCAGGTATTTTTTAAAGCTAAATTGTCTATATTTTGGTGGAATGGACAAAACAAAGTGGAATATTTTCGTATTTTAACGAAATAACCACCAAATGATTAGTCTGAATCATGATTTTTTGAGAGTGCCATTTATAATTTACAGACATTTATAATATACAGACTCATTTATAATTTACAGACCAATTATAATTTACAGACTCTACCTTAAATTTTAATTTGTAAAAAGCTTAAAGCTTTGGAATATTCATAAAATTGTCTATTATGTGGTTAATTATTGACAAGTCCTATAATATAAAATTTGATGCGTGGTGCATAACGTTCAGAAAAAAAATTGTTATTTTAAACTACATGCTTGTTGGTTTTTCAAAAACTTTTGCTCAGAACATGTCAGTTTTTTTTTTTATTTTAGGTTTCTGAAAATATATTTGTGGTTAAAAATATATCATAAAAGAAAATCAAAGTTTTGTTCAAATTTATATTTATTTCTATGAGACAATATTGTATCATGTACCAACGTCCATTAGTTCGCGAAGGGCACAAAAAATTCAGGGAGACGTGCGCAGTATTGGATAAAGCAACCAATAATGCACATATCGAAACTGATATTCATTAATTGGTAAATATAAAGTAGTTTGTCCTGACTGACTGATAGTCAACGCACAGCCCAAACTACTAAACGTAGAAACATGAAAATTGGGGGAAATATTATCCTTATGATGCAATGGGATTTTTCAAAATCTCTCCTATAAGGGGGCAAACGGGGGGTTGGAAAATTCTGGAACACCTTTCTCTATCTTAGCAATCGTTTAAGGTAGCAGCGTCAAATTCCAGAAAATAAATCTACAAAAAAAAAAAAAAAATTAAACACATATTTCAGCGATTTTAGAAATTGCCCCCTTGAGAGGCTTAAAAGAGGGGTAGAGCAATTTAGAGCATTTGGTACGTCTCAGCAGTCGTTTTAAGTCGAAGCGTGAAACCGCAGAAAATAAATCTATTAAAAATAATTAAAGACGTGCTTGAGCGATTTTAGGATTTTTACAACCGAGGGGAGCGGTCAAATGAAGTGGGGGGGGGGGTCAAAAATTCCAAATATTTTTGGACTCGTCATGTGACATATCATCAGAAAGCCCTGAAGACACTCTTTGATTATGGACTTTTCTTGCCGCATACCATTTTGTCCCCCCCTCCCTGGGGCCATTTTCCATTTTTTTTAAATTGTAGCGTTTTAGTATTACAGATTGGATATTTTTACTGGGCTCTTTGTAAATACTATTGTTATAATACTTGAAAATTTTAAAGAGAGGGAAAGGTTTTATACCGAGGAGGCGTGATAGTTGGAACTCTGGAGGGAGGGGGAAGTCAATTTTCTAAATTTGGCCTACATTCTACATGTGATAATCATTAGAAAGCTCGCTGACCATTATTTCTAATTATGCACCTCCTGCGCCTCTGAGATATTTCGCCATATCTCAGCAGCAGGTTTAGGTAGAAGCGGCAAATTCAAGATAACACAGCTACTAAAAAAAATAGTTAAACATAGGTACTTCAGTCATTTTAGAGCTATTTTGTCGTCAACATCGATTTTGAACAAGATAATGTAAGATTATATGAATAAGACAACAATTATAAATGTTTAATTAGTTATTATGTTTTTTTTGTTGTTTTTATTGTTGGTTTTTTTTTTTTAACTAGATGTACTTTGTTAGATTCAAGATTCCTTTAGAGAAACCGACCAGCGTAGCTTTCAAAGACTGCTTGTACATATATATATATGAAACTGTTAATTGTATTACAATATACGAACCATTGAATTTAATAGAAAAATACTACATTGAAACGTGGAAGAAAAAAAATGAATACAAATGGAATATATATATGTATATATACATATATGCTTTCCTAATGTCGTACTACTTTCCACACATTCATTATTTTATTTTATTTGTTTATTTGTTTGTTTATTTATTTATTTATTTATTTATTTACTTTTTGGAATGAAATCTTTGAAGGATAGTAAAGATAAAGCATATATTTAGAAAGTAAATTAGACTTCACCTAAAAGTATATAAGGCGCACACTTTTTTTTATTATTGTTTGTACAATTTTAAATACTTATATGAAATTCATAGTGTTTAAAGTTTGTTTATACATTAAAAATGTTATTTGATGTATTATTTACATTATGCTATAAATCAATAGTAAATGACTGTTTATCCCCAGATTTCACCCCGAAATTTTAGGAATTGAATAAGCTATACTTTATAGATAAAATAAAGAACACTTCTGTTTCTCTCTTATCCATATATATACATATATATATTTTTTTTTCATAAATTTTAATTTCTTTAATTTATATATATATATATATATATATGTATATATATATGTATATATGTCTTTGTATTTACAGTATCATTATCGTATTTTTAGAAAAAAATATTGTTTTTCGTTTTTAAGAAAAAACTATTTTCTTTATTTTGAAATTATTATGTAATTTTGAATTTAATATCCATTATTATCAGTCAAATTTGTATTTTACATTTTATATAAAATCTCTGAACAATATGCAAGATCTCTTTCTTAGGAACTTACAAATCAGAGAAATTGAACATTTTCTTCATTATTACGATAAAATTAATACCATTAGCTACATAACTTCTATTTATTTTTTAAAGAAGAATATTAATCTATAGCAATCAGTATTCCAAAACCAAACAAAAACTGCTTTGTGTTATTAAAGCTGCTTTGTTTAAAATATAATTTAAAAAGTGGTGTGCATGATAGAGCATCCTCATATTAACATCTCATTAATATGCTGTGTTGTACAAACATTCCTCAAAAAATACCTTTGCCTTTAATTTGTGGACCAAAATATTGGCGAAAGAAATAACAGCATTCTTCCGGAAAAGTCCCAGTTCACCGATGCACCAAGATCGCCTTTGATTAATGACATAATTTGAATCCTAATTACTCCATTATTGAAGAACGGGTAGCTTATTAAAAGATTTTCAAAAATGTGCTATCTCACATTTTGTCATTAATCTCAGTCGCCTGTAAAGTTGGTGCATGCTGCAGCTTCTTTATGCAATTAGAGGTTGTCGTGATGTTCTGGAAAATGTTGAAAAGCTTTTCTAAAATCTGTCTAGTTTTCTTTTTCGATGCAAATCCTTTATTTCTGATTGTATTTTGGCTTTCTTGGTTATAAACTAGATATATTTTTATTCGCTTGTACCTTAAATACCAAAATATATCATCGCATTTTACTAGTTTGATGAGAAATTTGTTTTTGAAAATAGTTATTTTGAGAGTATTGATCGGATATTAAATTATTCCATAAAGTTCTGTGGCAGGAAGGGAGAACATACGGCACACGTGCCATATAAGTGGAAAACTGCGGGTTATTTTTTGCAAGGCATAGATTTGAGTTCTACATCAAAAATAGTAGTATTTCTCAAAATGCATTGATTAATATAGAGGTTATCTGTGTTTATCTGAATTCGAATAGTTCGGTTGTTTTTCATTGTCAGATTGAAGAAACTCAAATATAACTTAATGCATCACAATCTAGTTCAACATTGGCTCACAAAATTTTAAGAATAAGAGAAATTATGAGATTATCGCTAAAGGAATATTAAAAGTCATTATAGACAAAATTGCCGCTGGTAAAACTGTGACAGCTTGGAATGCTATTCCAGATGCTAAAAGCTACAGATTCTGGCATTTGGTATTTCGTCATTTTATATGTATGTATATATATACATATATATATAATAGACATTCCTTTCAGAAATAAAGAATATGAAAAATTTAAATAAAAACATCTTGTTAAATGGTCCAATTCAATTTGTGTTCTCTTAAAAATAACTATGTATGCTGATATAAATTACTTGGCATCTAACATGAGACGACAAAAATATTTTAAATATAAATTTCTAACGTATAACCTTAAATTTACTCATATTTTTAATGCTAAAAACAAAATTTTAAATGTTTTTTATTCATTATTGCTTGATCCATTAAAGTATTTTATTGTTGGCACGTCATGATCAAGTAAAATATATTTTTGAAAAAATTTGGAACGTGGATACAAAAAGATCCCACCCTGCCCTATGACATTAAGCCTTTATATTCGGACATATATAATTTCGGATATATTAAAAAAAATCTTGACAATGGAGACAAAAAACGATGCACTTTGTCCGTTTCTTTAACACCTTTTAACGTATATTTCCTTTGTAATTTTCTTGTAATTTTTTTCCGTTTAATATTATTTTCATTGTAAACAGTTATGAGTCGATATAAACTGCTTTAGAGACACACCCATATTTTTCTTATAATTTGTAGACGTATTATCACTTTATGTGCTTGTTATTTAGGAGAAAATATTAATAAATTATTGATTTTAACTAATCATTTTTATTGTTAATTCTATATTCGTCTTTTCTTTTCTTTGAGCATTCGCAATTATCTACTAAGTTCTCTACTACTATATTTTAATATTTTTAACAAGCTACTAATGAACATGAAGTTATTTCCCATGTTAGTTCTTTTACCTGTCATGAGTGCATACTAAGTTAAAAGACAGTCAATTTTATAAAATAAGCGGTCTAATTAAATTCATTACCGTTGAAATTTTATGCAAGTTAAGTGGTTTTGTACTTTTAAAAAAAGAAAAAATAATAGTTGTTGTATTTTTAAAACCTTTTAACGCATAAACATGAAAATTTCACAATTAATTAAACAGATTTCGCTTTTTAATATAATACCATTAGAAACTCGCTTAGTCTTTTACTGAATTTGTGCACTGCTGAAATTAAAATAGCTCTTTTGTTTTACTCCGTAAGTCATTGCGCGCATAATACACTCACTTCCAAAAGTTAAGCACGAAAATGTAAAATGCAAAAAAATCAACAAATACTGCTTTGATCGACACAAAATTCGATAGGAAAGTAGCATATATATTTATGCATAAAACAAAATCAATAATTATATGCAAAAATGAAAACAATATTAAATTTTTATAAATTATCAGATAGTGACATACTGAAGACTTAAACATAATTATTTATAAACTGAAAATAAACAGCATAAAATGAAAAAAAAGACATTAATAGCGTATGTGATCCCCCCTCATCTGTATACAAAGTTCATAACTTGTGAGCATGCTTTCAATTAGGTGGTCAACCACCGCAGAATTAAGCAATCGCCATTCTTCTTGTAGAGTAGTTTCCACCTCAATAAGAGTGGTTGGAGGTGGGAAACGTAAACATACAGCACGGCCGAGAGTATCCCAAAGATTTTAAATGGGATTAAGGTCGGACGAATATGCTGGCCACGCCATACGCGCAATCCCTTCACTCTCCAGATAGTCATCGACGAAGTCAGCTCTATGGGGACGTGCGTTATCGTCCATTAAAACAAAAGTAGAGCCAACTACTGCAGCCTACAATCTCACAATGGGTTCTAGGATTTCATCTCGATACCGGATAGCCGCCACAGAACCCAGTTTAAAGATGTGCGGGTCGGTGAGGTATCCTATTGAAATCCTTGCCCACCGCATAATGCTTCCGCCTCGGAATGCGTGATGTTCGGTGATGTTTTGGGGCTGATTGCATCTTCCTTGTTCACGCCATATCCTTATACGCTTGTCATGTAGCTTCAGAGCAAATCTTGACTCATCGGTAAACATGACGTTGCCCCAGTCAGACACAGTCCATTTGACATGTTCCCGGAAGCACTTTAATCGTACCCCTCTTGATTGGATGGATATAGGAACACAAACTCGAGTTACCCGGGCGTACAGTCCACTCATATGTAATCTTCGGCGTACAGTAGTTGCAGATATCGCCTTACCAATGGACGCTGTAACCATAGATGTCACAGGTGTGGAGGTCGCTCTGCGATTCCGCTTGGCTATAATAGCAATATATCGATCTTCCGCGGTGCTTGTAACCCATGGGCGACCGACTACGGACCTTTGGACAACTGTCTGTGTGGTTTGGAATTGTTTCCATTTACGTAAAATTACAAAATGATGAATGCCGAAGAAAAGAGCAACATCTGTGATCGACTGTCCTGCTTCAATACTCCCCACAGCACGCCAGTGCTCAGAATCTTCCATTCGTCTTCTGCAAGTCATAGAAACACGTATGTCTTCAAAACAAATTGTAAAGTTTTAAACACCTTTTATCAGCACTTACAATCAACTTCTGTAACCCTTCATAAAGCTGACTTCATAAAGCTGCCCTTTTTGCATATTTCTTGACATGAAAGCGAAATATTATTTATCAATCAGTTAATATATGTTACCTACCATATTTGCATACTTCCATCTACCTCTGCAGCGATTTGCATCCTCTTCAATTCTGATTGGATTCAGGAAATTAGCATTTTTCTCTCCGTGCTTAACTTTTGGAAGTGAGTGTATCTTGAGAACTAATGTATATATAAATATCTATGGATTATCCTGAAATTCCATATAGATAACAAACACATAAGTATTTTCTAAGTGATCTTTGAATTATTTACAGAGATGGGATTTTTAATTGCGACTATTTTTATTCTTTAAAAAATATATTGTTTTGATTTTTTATATATACACTGTTAAAAATCTGTAACTTCTGTTGCATAGTCATTCCACTGCTTTTATAGAGAGCGATTACTTAACGGTATTATGGAGTATTCTCATTGATCAAAATAGAGATAATCTATGAAAGCAGTGGAGTGATTATGTAACTAAAATTGCAGTTTTTTACAGTATATATATAAGTATTTTTTACATGGTTAATGAACCAATTTTGACCTAGCAGTAGATCATTTTGAAAATACATATGTTTTTAATAATATTTATCAAATGTCTTAACAATCCATATACATGTTCTCAAGATATCATACGCACAATGACTGTCAGAATAATAATAATAATAATAATAATAATAATAATAATAAAAAAAAAAAAAAAAAAAAAAAAGATCTATTTGATTTCAACAGTGTACAGACAGTGACAAGTCAGTTTCTAAAGGTAGTATATTAAAAAGCACAATCTGTTTGATTAACCCCCAGTGCGGTAGTTGGAAAAAAATATTTCTGGGAACTCAACTTTTCATAGATTATGATGCTACCGGATCTTTGCTAACTTAAAAGCCAATTTGAAATATTTAGCCAAAAGTAGATTAAAAAAAATTAGTAGTTATAATTATTATATTGAAGTTTTTATAGTAATGTAATTTGTTTTCTTCGATAAGAATTGGTCAACTGACGTCAGTTCAGTACCTCTGCCCCCTGAATAACTGGGCCTCAGCTCTGACAAAAAAAATGGCTGCTGCCAAAGGCGGATTTTTTTCAGCGTATGTACGGTCTTTTCAGTTTTTGTACCAATAATTTTTTTTAAGTTTTTTCGCTTTATTTTTCTCAGATTAATGAAGTCTAAGATATCTTTTATAAAATACTGGAGTCAAAACATAGGGGGCCCTTGCACACTTTTAAAACATCAGTCTTCGGCTGTCGCCATTTTTGCATCAGTGCTCAGGCCTAATATTCAAGGGGCGGCGGCAGCACGACAGCTTCGAAACATCTTATTGGTCGAAATATCTCCTTTCTTGATAAATGGAAACGAATCTTCTTAAAGCTAGCAAAATATAACATTTTGCTTGAAGAAAAAATGGGATTGCGCTCATACGCGATTTTTTTTTTTTTTTTTTTTTTACAGTAACAAACCAAATATTTCTGGGAACGGCGCTCCCACGCGTTCCCACCCAATTACAGCACTGTTAACCCCTTAACTGTGTTGCCCGAACTGACTTCGGGCAGGAACTCTTTGCACGATTCGTTACTTAAAGCTTTTTGACACCACTATTATTTTTGAGAAAATTTTCATACTATTGAAAGGCGGAAATGTGTAGACTAAATTTTACGAATATTTTATTTAAATAATAGTGATGTGAATCCGCTATTTTCAATTTATTGAACGGAAAAGAATTACAAATTAAGGGGTTAATAGACAAAATTTCATATTTATAGAAGAAAAATTTTGCGGATACACTAATTCGAACTTTGAATGTTTCTGTTAATTTTCGTCGGGTTTAAAAGGTCGAAGCAACCCTTAAAAAGATGTTACTTTTTAAACGATACGCATCTGTCGATTAAATTCAAAATATAATTTTTTCCAACATTTTTCCATAACATTTTCCAACAAAGTTGAAAAGTGTTTATTGATTCAGTATGTCTGGCCGTCTGTCCATCTGTTCACGCTCTAACTCGCGTAAATATACTATTTTCATGCAATTTAAACATGTTAAATGACACTTACCATGAAATTTTCGGTATTGCATATGAAATGTGCAGCATTAATAGTTCATTTACAGGGACACCCAAACGAATTCCCTTACATTATGGTATTTAGGGGAAAACGTTTGCAGAGTATTTTAATGACATTACGCTACTTCAAATATATTGAAACTGATATAAATCATTGAATTTCACTCAAGATGATTACGAAGGAATAGGTCAATCATAGAATTTTTTCGTTATTTTACAGGAACACGCAAAAGTAATAGCTTACAGTACGTTTACAATTTCGGTGTACACTTATAACTTTAATTATTTTTTGCCTGTTAGTCGTTTTATAAAAGTTCTATATCCCGTAAACAGAGGAGAGAACTCATATACAAAAGAATTCCCGTACCATTTTCCTTATTAGCGGAAATTAGTGAAGGTGAATTTTCAACTAAGATATGTATTTCCTAACTGTGTTAAATTTTTGCATACATTGTAATTAAAAGATACAAATCTAAATCATATACAAGGCTGCTCAAAGAATTCGGATAATTTTTCCAATGCAGATGTGAACAGCTGAAATTGGGTCTGCAAATGCTTAATGCATTTCCATATGGTAGAATTTGAGATAATACTTTAACTTATTAAACGGTGATTTTTTTTTTTTTTTTTTTTTTTTTTTTTTTTTTTTTTTTTTTTTTACATTGTTCTGAATTTGTTGGAATTTGTTTCATAATCTGTGCTTGGCGCTTATTTTTATTCTTGCTTGTTTTTGCTTCCCAACATCGTGCACCATAATATTTTTACAAATAATCTTGTATAAAGGCATTAAAATTGCAATCAGTTTATGTTTCGCGTAAAAGATTTAAGCTAACTATTTCTCCTACTTTTTAAAAAAAGAATTAATAAAAGTCACTTAATAATTTCATAGAATATTTTTAATCTCGTTGATGACATAAAAATTGATTAACAAATTTTTCTAGCGTCTTTAATGTTGTTGTATTGAATTATTAAAAGAAATTAATCAAGTTAAATTGAAAGAAGAAAAAATATTTATAAAATTTTTCAAGTTTTGAAATCATGTTTTCTCTCAGACGAACTTTGCCTCCGTATTTATAAATTGTGTGTTCTAATTTGTCCTATATTTTAAATTTAAGCAATAGTGTATATACTTAATTTTTACTATATCGTTAAAATAACAATGTAGTAATTTCAAAATACATTTCCGCGAAAAAATGAAAACGATTTAAGTGATACATATTAAACAAAGATATTTTTAAAAATGTTTATTTTTGAAGTAAGGTAAATTTATACATTGTATTTTATGTGCTACTTTGTTTTCATTATTTGCATTTTCCGTATTCTTACATTAATTATTCATTGAATATTTTAAAATTCTATCACTACCTATGACTGTAATTCTATCACTATATATCACTATATATTTACATTAACAGGTTTCGTACGGATCCTGGAATTTCAACACCAAAAAATTCTTCGGTAACAATATATTTTTATCATAAATCTCTACTTAAATTAGGCGAAATTTCGCGCGTTTGAACTCAATTTATTTTTTATATAAAAGAAAATACTGGCGTATCACCTAGAAAATAACGGTACCTATACATACTTTGCATTAAGTATTCGCTGAATATTTTAGAGTTATGTGTTTTCCTTTTGGTATCTTTTAATTTTTATATTAATTATTCACTGATTTTACAACTAAAGTATTAAAGTAAATTCATCACTATATATTTTGCACGAAACTGTGTTTTCATTTTTGCGTTTTCCATATGTTTACGGTAATTATTCACTAAATATTTTAGAATTAAAGTAAATTCATCCACTATATTTTGTATGTGCTGCGTTTACCTTTTTGCAATTTCCATTCTTTATATTATATACTAGCGGCCTTCGCCCGCTACGCTGGTCGGTTTATCTAAAGAAATCTTGAAGAAGTAGTTAGATAAGGTTCAGACATACATTAAAAAAAAAAAAAGCAAGTCGATCATTCAAAAAACGTTGGGAAATATCAAATATTTACTGTAATTTTTTAAGAAAAACAAAGTTTCGAAAAAAAAAATTAAATCGAAAAAAAAATTACACTGACATATTAATGCAAGGAAATTTTCCCAGAGAGAAAATTCGCCTTGAATACAATATTTCAAATTCTTTTAATTGCTTATAGGCGTTAATGCTAACATAGTGAAAAAAAATTCCATGCTGGGAATCGAACCCGGGCCATCAGTATGGCGCACTGACGTTCTACCGACTAAACCACATGGAACGACAGCCAGCTTGAAACTTTCTCATACTTAAGTAGACTGGCGAAAACATAACGATAGCGCGTTTTAAAATCGCACAGTGACATCTATTGGATTTTATATGTACTAAAAAACGTTATGTACTAAAAAACGTGAGCAGCGCACCTAATAGTTTCTTTTGTTTCTTTTTGTTACTTTTTTGTCTGTTGTCCGATTTTGATGAAACAAAGCCTATACACTGCCCGGGAGTGTGCATTCTTCATTAGTGAAAACCGCATAAAAATCCATTCAGTAGTTACGAAGATAACCTCGAACAAACAGACAGACAGACAGACAGACAAAAAATTCAAAAAAAAATTTTTTGTGTTTCATTGGTTTTCTTTTATCGCCCTGACTCCATTTTTGTCAATTATCTTCAATGTACAGACACACCGGGTCCTACTGTTTTATTATATGTATAGATTCGCTGCACTAGACAATCAAAATAGGATGTTTTTTGTAGTGATCTGGAATTTACGGGGATTTTTCCGTTAAAAAACAGTAAATTGTACAGGCATGACGATTGCCAGTTCAATCTCTGTAAAAATTCCCGTTTTTTTTTTTTTTTTTTTTTTTTTTTTTTTTTTCAGTGCATGTTTAGAAATCTTATCTCACAAAATTTCAAGACTGCGAATCTAAAAAACAAACCTATTCTTTCATTTTGTATAAAACGATATATTTTATTTCATGTTAACGTTTACTAATTAAATAACAATCTTAGTTTTATAAATTTTAAAGAAATATTACAAATTAACATATGCATATATATATATGTGTGTGTAGCACAGAACGACACTAAAATCATGCCACTTATAATTTATTCTTCAAAAATACTCTGAATAAATTTATTTTAATTATTTATTGGATATTTTTTTTATTTGAAAAATAATTAACATATTTTGATTTTTTTATTATTTTTTAACATAATATATAGCATTTTTTAATAATGAGATATGAAAATATATGAGATATAATAAGATAGCTTGCTAAGATATCAGAATTATATTTCAAGAAATTTTATATCCAATAATTATAATGCCAATTGTACAGATTTTTGAAATTATATCTTCAAATATCAGATTATATTGTCCTTATAAATATTTCGATATTGTAAAATTTTTGATTTCCCGCAAAGCTTTATTAACTGTATAACGATAAAGAAACTCGATTGAGAAGTTTTATTTTATTTACATTTTTCTACCACCTTATCAAAGAATCTTCGCATGTCACTCGTTAGGACGAAACACATTAATTATTAGGCTGCTATAGAGAAGATTTTGGACATAGTGTGTTTCATCAATGCAGTATATTTATGCTGTGCGGAGATAAAAGTGGTATTTAATGAATATATTTCCATTTGAGCAAAATATATGTTTATATGTGCTCAGTTAGTGCAAACTTAACGTAATATAACGCTTTTAAATTACTTTGTAATAATGCAAATGATGGGTGGTTTAATTAAAAATGGCATATTTGAGTAAATACGATATTTAAGAGATTTCATTATTACAGTAAAGTTGGACAATAAATTATGCATAGAGCATAATTTAGAATTATTCATGTTTTATTGTAAATATTGTATTAATTATGATGTCTAAGTAATTGCCTTTAACAAAAATATCATTGTTGCAGAAAATAAATTTGACTACGCGTCAAATTTTGATGAAGAATGAGCTTTCAAGAAATTATTTAGATACAATTTCGCCATATTCTTGATAAATCAAATTTTTTAAATTTCACACAAAAAAAATCACAAGTAGAGAAATCGTAGTCAATTGCAACACACAATATTGTTTTTAATTGTGTAATTAAATCAGCCATTATTTGTTTAGTTATATATTTGTTTAGTTTATTATTTAGTTTATTTGTTTAGTTTAGTATATATTGTTTAGTTATATATTTATTATATTTTGTTTTATAATCAGCCATTAAATTTCACACAAAAAAATCACAAGTAGAGCAATCGTACTCAATTGCAACATACAATATTTTTTTTTATTGTGTAATTAAATCAGTCATTATTTGTTCCTTAACACGGTTGTCACAGATAAATTTATTTTCTGAAACTTTTGTAGATTTTAATTAGACACGTTAATTGTTTCATTGTGCATTGTATCCTAATGTTATTTAATTAACATGGATATTCAAAAATAAGAAAAGATTTTAAAGTGTTTTTTTATTATTATTTATATTTTAACCTACAAAAAAATTAAAACAATTATTATAATTGGAATTTATATAAAGATATATAAAATTTTCAGAACACTAGAAATAGCTACATCTAAAATTTTTTCTTGAAACTTTTGTAGATTCTGTTCTTGATGTATCAACTGTTTCATCTTGTCATGTTTTTTTCTTTCCGCAGATCATTTAATTTACATATTTATTCAATATAAGTGTCGCATTCGTTATGCATTGTATATTATAATTTGCTATAAAAATCACAAATGCTAAAGAGAACCGTAGTTAATTGGTTTCGAAAAAAAAAGAAATATTAAAATTTTGAAAACATATATCTCACAGTCGTTTCCACATCATGATTATTATTTCAGTACATTGTTTCATTTTTAACTGATAGACAGACAAATTTTTAAAAACTTCTTAGAAATAGAAATTTAAGATTATGTCTGAATAAAAAGCAGCATTCATCTCAAATTAGATACTTTTTATACTATGCAGCAAAACTTGTTATAATTTTAAAGCAACCATATACAATCATTTTAACTTATTCAATGAAATCAACTTTTAAATTTTCCGAAATATTAAAATCAGAGAGATCTAAAATCTTATCTTAAAACGTTTTTATACTTTATTGCGAATAGTAACTGATTTATCGTACGTCATTTCCATAATATCAAATGAATATTCATAACTTTTTTGCATTAACATAATACTTTCCCTAATATTTCAAAAGTTATCTTTTCTAATCGGAAACATCGTGAATTTGATTTTCGAAAAGAAAAAAAAATGAATACATGTACTATGAAATATTTTTAGGTTCGTGAAAATTCTTTAAATATCAGTTCCTAATAAATAAACTGTTAAACTTCTAAAGTTAAGGAAAAAATCCACTAGAGCTTCAAAATTTTCGTTAATTAAAAGATTCGTTTTAATGAATTTGTTTTAATGAATACATCTACCTTATGTATATACGTATTTCGTAAAAAAAATTTCTTCGTTTGCAGGGTTTATCATTCCGTAAAAACGTTTGTGGTGACCCATTTCTATTTATCAGCATCAGCAGTGCATTGGATAACAGTTTTATTTTTAACAAATGTATTTAATATAGGAATTATATCTGAAGTTTTTGAAACTATAGTTAAAAAAGAAAACTTAAATCTTCTTTTATTAATTTAAAAGATAATATAAAAGTATTTTAAAAGATAATATTTTGGTTTTATAAGCTTTTACCGACATTTGTTTTTAGGTCTTTATCTATGTTGCAACTTGCTTTTCAAATGTCCATACCAAGGTATTTATACTGCTTAGAGTTCCCTACGAGCATGGCACCGCTGTCTCAGATTAGAAACTTTAGCCTTATTTAATGACAAATCTTGTGATAAATTTTTGTGGTATAATAAGACGAAAATTTTTATCCAGAAATTTTGGTGGAACTGTTTATTACCAGATCTAAACAGAAAAAATAGATTCGTATTTAAGTAGTTAAGAGCTTTTTTTGATTTTATTTTTCTTGATGTGTGCGTGTATATGATACTACAAAATTTGTCCCCTTTTCCTAAGTTCTAATTTCCAAGAGTTTATTTTTTCAATAAGAAAAGTTGTTCTGAAGTATTTCCCCTTATCGGCACCTCATTTAATATACACCATAATACAATTGTTTATTGCTGATATACATTATAAATAATGGTCAGAAGTAGCGCGCTGTAAACAGGCCCTGATTATACCGAATAGGAACGAGAAGCGCATACTTTCCTCAAAATTTTTAAAGGAGTCCGAAATTTTATATTGAATTAATTGTAATGCTAGATTGTTAGATGTGTGTTTATTTTACATATTGAATTTGAACATTATTAAATTTGCGTGGTAAATTAACGTGATAATAACAGTAATTCACTATCGCCTGACAAAAACAACTCATAATTATTTGAATTCGAAGCTATAGTTGTGATACCTACTCGTTATATGTAGAGAAACTATCTAGTTCTGTACAAAGGAGTGAGAAAAAACGAAAATAGAGACGTAAAAATACTTTTTTCTCATCTCCAGTTAATAGTATCATATCTGAGTTATTTTAGAATACCTCTGCATAATTTGTTCTCTAGAAATGGTATATTTACCTGACAGCCAATTGATCATTCACCACTTCTCTCCTCTTATGTTTTGAAAAGCCAAGCTTCAGATCAATGTCAAAAGAACATCGTGCTCTGTATTCCTAAAATAAAGGAAAATCCAGAATAATAGAATGAGTGCAAAGTAAAATAAAATAAAATTCTCGGCCACAGTATATTTGCTCAAATTCTAAAAGCGTTGGATTATACTTCTTGATATTCGAAATACGTCTTGCGATGGGCAAACATTTTGGTGATTCCGTGTTACAAAGTGTGGGAATTTATGTAAAAGATTTTGCGAGTGCGCATAAATATATGGATACTTGTATTTGTGGTACATTTGTTGTAGTAGAATCCGATAGTATGCTTTCGCTTCTATGAGGGGTTATATTTTGCTTCGAGAAAGGAAGGTGTTGATCCATGAGGGGCTGACAGAACGAATTCCGAATAAGGGCAAGATTTTAGAGCAGATATGCTTGTGGTCCGCAGATTTGATCGCATTTTTTAAGTAGAGAATACAAACATGCAATAAGTTAAGCTAATTTCTTTTGTCAGGATTTCTGTGCGAGACAAATTTTAAATCATATAAAAAAGTACTATAGCAATTTAACAATTATAAATATTAAATATACAAAAATAAATTTCTGACACCATATTTAAAAAATAATAATTGAATTAAAACTAAAAAAATTAAATAAAATTTAAACTGAACCCCCGATTGAGACAAATTTTAAACACATGAACGCAATCATGAAAACAAAGCTAAAAATTAACTTCAACGGTGGTACAGGAAGTCGGAACTTCCTGACGAATACAGCCTCTTTACAAATGATAGGGCGAATAATGCCTCTTTTGCTGTTTATTTTAAGTCAATTTTGAATACTACATTTTATTCCTTATTTTAAAATCTTCAGAGAAAAGGTAAATTTAGTTAATTAAATTTCAAAATTCAGGGAGGGGCAAATGTCTTTTCCTACTCTCCACATAGATACACAAAACTTTTTTTGACTGACACCACGTGTTGCTCGGTCATTTAAAAGAAAATTGGAAGATCTAAAAGTGATACTGAAAACATTTAACCAAGTATGCGTCTACAGAAACCGCAATTCTTGGTTATCAACACAGGCCAATGTATTCTCGAAGCTATTTTGGATATTCCAGCAACAATTTATTTCAATTATTTCGATAACAATTGGTGTTGGAAAACATTATTGAATTTTCGAGAATGACTGATTCATAGAATAATTGTAAATAAATTTGAAAGCATTTTCGTGATTCTGAGTTACAAAGTGTGGGAATTTGTGTAAAATGTTTTGCAAGTGCATATAAATATATGAAAACCTGTATTTTGAGAAATATATCTGTTGTAGTAGAATCCGATAGCACGCTTTCTTTTCTAAGGGAACTTATTTGTTGCTTCGGGGAAAAAGCGTTTCCATCGGTCATGTAAACGAAAATTCGACCTTCCAGTTAGATGTAATGGAAGAGAGAAATTTATCCAATTATGCACCTACAATAATTTCTATTCTTGATTATCACCACAATACAAAGGCTTGTTGAAGATATTTAGGGTGTTAGACAATTCATGTGGGAAAACAAGTGAAATATAGTTAATTCGGTAAATGAATTGTAAATAAGCTGAAGGCTAAAAAACCACTTATAATTTTCTTCCAATTCGAAAAAAAATTACAAATAAAAAGATTATAGCTTCCATACCAATTAATTAACACTAGAACCGCGGAGACGGGTCATTTTGACCCGTACTCAGTGAAAAGATGTCGATTCGAACCAGATAAGTCTTCTAAAATAATTTAAATATAAGCTGCACAAAAATTATTTAAAAATAGATAAATTAAATAGACTTAAATTAAAATTCTGATGTGAATTATTTTTATAAAACTTGGGTAAAATTTCCCGCGGTTCTAGTGTTAACACTAGAACCGCGATGACAGGCCATTTTGGCCTCTTTGAAATGAATATATTTCGATTCGAACCAGTAATTTCTTCAAAAAACAAGTTAAATGTAAACTGTATAAAAATAATTCAAACAATTTATTAAAACGATTATAAATAAAATTTCTGGTGTCAAATATGTTTTTCAAACTTGAAAAAAATTTCCCGTGGTGTTAAGAACTTTTTTCGACACACATGTATGGATGCATACTCTGCTACATCTGATCGAGAAAAAAATAATACCGATTGTACATCATTTTTCATTTTATTTCTGAAAAATCATTGCAAAATTTAGATTTAATAAATGTTAAATCGCTGTTACTTATTTTTCTAGATACAAAAAAAGAAGAAAAAACTAATTCCTGATTTAAAAAAAAATACATTTTATAATGCTTTACCTTGATTTTAGATATCACTTTTTTCATTCGTAATTCTTGAATCGTTTAGCTAAATTGAATATCTCGTGTACTGTATTTTGATCCAATATCAGATTATATTACACATTTCTGATTCATTTTTTTCTTCCATTGATCATGATTTTATCTTCGTTTACGGTGTTCGAGTTATTCTGTAATAATTACATTAATTGACCAGTTTGTTATACTGTTTTAATCTTTCTACTACTTGTTTTGTCAATTCAAGGACTTGACCTAGAACATTTCGCGTGTAGATTTGATTAAATCAATTATTTCGTTATTGTTACTTATTGACATTTCTAATACAAAAAGAAACATTAATTAATAATGCATGTTATTATTTACTGACTTTATATATATATATATACACATGTATTCACAAACATATTTCTTTTGTGTAACCTACGCAGTCTACAAAGCCCAAAGTAAAAGACTTGTTTTTAATTGCATATTAGTAGCATTGTTTTCAATTATTTTGAATATAAAACAACTTCTTAGCTTCGTCTATTTTTCTTTTATATTGATTTAAGTGGCGTCTTTAAATAGTTTGACTTTTCGACAAATGATTAACGCTTTTTATTCTTCAATCAAATAGTTTGATTTATAAATTGGAATTTTTTTCAAAGGATAAAGAATTAAAAATTAGTGCTAAAAATTGTTGATTTCTTTTTCTATCATTTACCCTAACCTAGGAATATTTAATTGCATCTTTAGCATAATGTTAGAGTTTTATTTATCAAAGTATAATTGTATTCGCTGTGTGAGATTAAAATTGAAATCTTTACATAAAATATTATTTGTTAGATGTTAATCCAGACTAGAAAATAAGTTAAATAATTATCCAAGTTACAAAAGTTTGCGATAATTTATATTTATGTGTTGGAAAATGCCTCTTAAGTGATTTAATTTCTAAAGTTGATTTTTTTAAAAAGAATAAAAAGTGAAAAAAATAAGGCTACGTTACGCTATGAAAAAACTGTTGATTTATATTTTGATCATTTAGTCTAACCTAGGTATAAGAATATTTCATTAAACCTTAATCACAATGTTAGAGCTTTATATATCAAAGTATGTTTGTATCCGCTGTGAGATTAAAACTCGAATATTTACTTAAAATATTATTTGTTAGGCCTTAATCCAGACTAGGAAACACGTTAAACAATTATCCAAGTTGTGAAAATCTGTGATGATTTATATTTATATGTTGCAAAATGCATTGCAAATAATTTGATTTGTAAATTTGAATTTTTTAAAAGGGACAAAAAAAACTACATAATGCAATAAAAAAATTATTTATTTATTAAGCATTTAATCTAAGCTATGTGTAAGACTATTTCATTTTATCTTTATCATAATGTTAGAATGCGATATATTATAGTAGTACAGTTTTATCCTCTGTAAGATTAAAACTAAAATCTGCACATAAGATATTATTTGTTATAAGTTAATTCAGACTAGGAAATAGGTTAAACAATGATCCAAGTTATAAAATTTTGTGATAATTTATGTTTATAGGTTGTAAAATGCTTCTTAAATAATTCAGTTTCTAAATCAGAACTTTTTTAAATAGATAAAAAATGAAAAAAAATTTGATTTATTTTTAAAGCAGTTAGTCTATCTTAGATAATGTTAGAGTGTTATATTATGGTATAGTTGTATCCTCTGTGAGATTAAAACTAAAATCTACTCATTAAATATTATTTGCTAGACTTTAATCCAGATTAAAGTGTGTTAAACAGTGATCAAAGTAATAAAAGTTTGTGATAATTTATATTTATTTGCAAAATGCCTCTTAAGCAATTAGATTTTTAAATTCATATTTTTTAAAAGAGATAAAAAAAAAATGAAAAAAAATTAGTGCTAAATAACGCAGTGAAAAAAAATCGCTGAATTACTTGATTATTTAGTCTAACCTAGGTACAAGATTATCTCATTGCATCTTTATCATATGGTAGAGCGTTAGATAAAATGTATAGCTGTACCCGCTGTAAAATTGCAATGAAATCTTCACATAAAATATTTGTTAGACATTAATACAGGCTGAGAAATAGATTAAACATTGATCCAAGATATAAAATTTTGTGATAATTTTTATTTATATATTGTAAAATGCCTCATAAGTAATTCATTTTCTAAATTTCAATTTTTCAAAAAAAAAAAAAAAAAAAAAAGTTAAAAAATGAAAAAAATTGTTGATTTATTTTTTGATTAGTTACTCTAACTTAGATAATGTTAGCGTATTATATTGTGATATAGTTGTATATTCTGTGAGTTTAAAATTATAATCTACTCATAAAATATTATTTGTTAGACGTTAATCCAGACTAAAATAGGTTAAACAGTGATCCAAGTCATAAAAGTTTGTGATAATTTATATTTATATGTTGTAAAATGTCTCTTATGTAACTCGATTTCTAAATTCAAATTTTTTAAAAAGGGTAAAAAATGAAAAAAAAACATAGTGCTAAATAACACAGTTTAAAAAAATTGTTAATTTATTTTTTATCATTTAGTCTAACCTAAGATTATTTCATTGCATCTTTATCATAATGTTAGAATGTTATATATCATAGTACACAGTTGTACCCGCTGTGAGATTAAAACTAAAATCTTCACATGAAATATTATTTGTTAGACGTTAATCCAGGCAAGGAAATAGGTTAATCAATGATCCAAGTTATAAAAGTTTGTGATAATTTTTATTTATAGGTTATAAAATACCTCTTAAGTAATCGCTTTATGTGGCTTACAAAATAAGTCCCATGGAAAGTTGTTCTTTGAGTTAAAATTGCGTATAATACAAATTAAAATAATATTTTAGTTATTATTTAATTATCACTCATTTATCAAATATTATGTAATAATATAGTTATTATATGAAGACGATTACATAAATAAATATATACTTTATCACAAATTTCATTTGATTAATGTAATAAAAATAAAGAACGATGTGAAAATATAGAAATGACAAAAATGATAGAAATATTTATTCAGTTTCAAACAATGTTTTGTTTAGACAATCTTGTTATTGATAAGTGGAAAATCACTTTTTAAATACAATAAAAACTGCTAATAGGGAATAATAAAGGACAGAGGAAAAATGTCTTTTTTATGCAGTTTTCCATATCACCAGGCATACCACTCATTATAAATGTATTGTCCGCGTATCATTATTGCCAAATGTTACTTGATAAATACTTAATAGTTTTGTTAGAAGCTATAATCGTATAGAAGAACAGAAAAAAAAAACTTGCCGAAAGCGCCAAGACACAAAACCCGTCTTTACATCAAATAAATTCGATCAGAAATAAGCTGAAAATAATCATTCATGACTATAAGGCAATAATTAAGTCGCTGTTATTTTTTTTTTTTATTACTATGAGATGTTTAGAATATACAGGGTGTCCGCTCTAAACGGTGGCCAACGGCTAATTTCTAAACCGTTAGTCATAGACATATATTTCCACTTACAAAAATGTTTTAAATGAAGTAAAGAAATATTTCGAAAACGATTTGGGTCAATAAAAACATTTCTTAAATAATTACTAATTTTAAATTTTTATATGGTCCCCAAGTCCAATAAATTATATTTAGTAAAAATTTCCTATTACACCTACAAAAAGAGTCCCGTTATTCTCGGTTAAAATTGACCAAGTAATAGCTGCTTATGTTTGAATCATATTTTTTGCTGATAATTAGGGGTCATTCGCAAATTAGTAGAAACAAAATTTCGTCACATATATTAAAAAAAATAGTTGAGAGTAAAATTAAGATTGCAATGCAAATTTAAAATCTTTAATCATTCTGACATATATGAATGCAAAATATACAATTTGTAATAAACATGAAGAAAAGAAAACAGAATTTCTGTTAGATAAAATGATGGAAATTAACTACTTACAAAACGATACATATTTTAAAATGTTATTAGATAACGCTAGCCTGAAAAAATTTTCGTTACGTCATGTTTTTTAGCTTTTGATAATTGAATCGTACGTATTCTGTACAGCTGAATCCGAAATTGACCTTCATTTTTTATCATCACTTAAGGATTTTTGCAAATCATAAATTTTAAAGTTAAAAAAAGAAAAAAATAGCGAAAAGTTTAAATTGTAAATTACATGTGTTTTTTAACTTTTGATAATTATTTTTTATGTATTTTTTAACAATAAAACCGAAAATGACCTTCATTTTTAACCATAGCGTCAGGATTTTTCGCAAATTGTAAGTTTGAAAGTTCAAAATTAAACCTCCACCACACCTCACACCCCTTCATCGGACCCCTCAGCTGTTTAATTCTAAGAATCCAAGTATAAGACAAAAAATTGAATAAATTATTGGATTAAATAAAATTTAATTTAATAAAAATAATTTTACATCATTTTTATAGTATTAAATTTTCGCTATATTTTAACTTTGACATTTACGATTTACAAAAAAAATTCTAACGCGGTTGTTAAAAATGAAGGCTATTTTCAGAAAAAAAAAATTAAATAAACTTCAACAAAGCAATAACTCAAATGATTCCATTAAAATGATAAATTGTGATAATTTTAAAATTTATATACCTTTTATTCTTATTTTAAATTAAATATTTAATTAAGGTAAAATTAACCAAAGGTAGGAAAATATTTATTATTGAAAACAACACATACTGAATATAAAAGTACTTTTTAATAAGGCTATTGTGGAATTTATTTGCATATAATATTTTCACTATATTTAACGTTTGAAAAATTTCAAAATTGTCAAAACATTTCAAAGAATACCTTTATTTAAATCGCGCTATTTTAATCTTAAAATATCAATATTTTGATCTTTGAATCAAAATGGCATTTACTTAGCAACAACAATGTTTGAAAACAAAAGCCTCTTTCATTTTCATTTCTGAGAGTTACATTGAAAATAATTTTGTTTCATTCCATTCTGAAAGTTCAATATTTATTCTGAATAGTCGTTAACAAGAGTTCTAAGTTTCTCTTTTAAATAACCGGTCGAACCTCTTTCAGCCAAGTTATGGTACTATACTGCCATCTGACGGCGACTTTTGTAAGGATTTATCAAATTTAACATTCCGGAGTTTCTATTTAGATATTTTTAATTTTAGATAATTTCAAAATAAAAATAACCCGATAAAGTATTTACTATTAATATTTACAGTTGGCATTTAGTGGTTATTTTTTTAATTTGATATTTTAGTTCATTTTTAATACGAAATATATTTTTTTTACATCACTTTAAAAAAAAAAGGGTTATGATTTACATATTCAAAATTTTAGTTTAATTTTTGATTGACATATTATATTTTCTGGATACTTGAAATATTTTTAACCATTAAGTACTGGTTATAAATTTTGTATTGAATAGTATTGGTTATAAACCATACATAAGTATGATTTATAACTTAATTTTATAGGTCTGTCTTTAAGTAAAATTAATTTAAAACATTAGAATTTTTTTTTCAATTTAATATGCCATAGTAACTCATCCTTAATTTATTAATATTTAGATAATAATAAATATTTACAAGAAAAAATTTCAGAAGTATAAATTTACTCGGGAGTTTTTAGAAATATTTGATATTTTGCAGATAAATATTTTAAGCGCTCGAAGTTCATTTTTCGTTAGACTGAGTTTGAAATAAACTACAGTCGAGTCTCTCTATATCGAAACTCCATACATCAAATTTCTCTATATAACGAATTTTTAGCAGGAGCGGTCCCCTTTTTTCATGATTACAGTAAAAACAGTCTCTATATAGCGAAATATCTATCTCCATATAACGAATTTTTTCATAAAATGTTTTTTATTTATTCATTTTTAAAAAAGCTTTAAATTCACATGGAATCAAATTTCCATCACTTATTTTTGATTTATCGTTCAAGGCTGAGTTTTTTATATTGATTCTCTACCTTGAATCTCCTTGATCTTTAAGTCCAACGAATTCATTCCACGAGCCCTATCTTTTAACATCCTTCGAGAAACAGTGTCGATTTAATTGTTACACATATAAAACCTGGATCAATGTGGTAATTGAAATCAGTGTTGATTTCAGAGGTTGGCTTGAGAGGATATTCACTCCCGGAGCAATGAGATTGCCCCCGAAATTTTCGGGGGTAATTTGAGATGTGTTTTCAATGGGGAAAACATTAAGTACGTTTTTCTTGTGTAATTTTTATTATGCTTTTAAATAAATGTCTATTCTCTTTTTTGAAACTGTTCAAATAATTAAGAAATAAGATATTACGTTGTTATTTATATTTAAACACTTCAAATTTTTAATTAAACGTATAAAAATAATACTTGTTCAAAATTTGCACATTAAACAAAAATTTTAACGGCTTTTTCTATTCAACGAATTTCTCTATACAACGATTTTTTTAGTGGAACAATGGATTTCATTATATAGCGACTCGACTGTACATGAAAATAATTTGCTCGATGCCATTGTAAAAAAAAAAAAAAAAAAATCAAGTCCCAGATTGAAAATGAGGGCAACAAATAGAGCTAGTTGCTAGTCTTCTATGATTATAATTGAAAAGCCTTGGAAACCATTAACTTTTATTCCAAATATCTACGGGAAATATTTTATACACTTGATTTACTTTGATTCTCAATCTTCTATTTAATAGATGCAGCGAGTATGGAAGAGCTAATTGGTATAATAATACCAGCTATACAGCGTTTTAAAAAAAGATCAGAATTAAAAAAAAAAAAAAAAAAAAAAAAAAAACTTACGTCCTGATGTTATATTAGTAAAACATACCTTCTCCGAAATTCTATGAAAATTTTGTCAGTATTTTTAAAATCTTAATATTTTACAACTGTTAACCCTTTGTGGACGAGCATCTTTTACAAGATTTTTAATCCTTTGTTACCGGTTTTTTAAAAGAGAAATCTTTGTCTGACTGAATCGAGAAAAGGCTGAAATTAATAAAGACGAAGTTTAAAATATAAATGTACTGGTGAGAATAATCAAGGATTCTGGGCATCTTATCCGGCACGTATACCGGTCACTCGTCTTCGAGGGATCAAAGATTGAAAACTTTAAATTTAGAAAAAGCGTATTTATATTTTTTTCTTATTTACTTATTTATTCATTTATTTATTACTTATTAGAACCACTTAGAAAGACCTTCAACGGCGCCCGTGATTTCTCACTGCAGTCCCGTTCATAATTTCCTTCAACTCACTACTGTGCAAATACAGGTGATATACGCTCATGAGTACAAGTTGTAGCTTTATTTAAGTAACACAGTTTAAATTAACTTAATATTGGCTAAAAATAGTAAAAATACATGTAAAAGGCATAAAATACCTTTATTTAGTTAGATTCGACATGTTCCATTGCTCTGACGGCAGTATTCTTAAGAACTAAAATAATGCAAATATTAAAAAAAAAAAAAAAAAAAAAAAAAAAAAAAATAGAAACCTGGTAAACAAAAATCACGTGAACTCAAACATAATGAAATTAACTGCAATATTAAAAATGGATATTTGTGCTAACAAATATCCATTTTTAATATTGCAATTGATTTCATATAAAAAGTAATTTTAAACAATGCAAGCAATTTATTTAAATAAATATTTTTTAATATTCATTATAGTGATTTATTTCATTTCAAATTATTTACGCAAACAACTGTTGTATAAACAACATTTACGCACACAATCATTTATAGCACCTCTGAAATATATTATGCATCTTTCAGAGTCACTACTCCATGTGATTAAATTAATTTATGACCCAATATTCCATGCAAAGTTACACAGGATTTAATATAAAATGTCGTAAAGAGATGTGCAAAATAACTGCCCTATTTAATGATGAATAAAAGATTTTGTAACGAGCAACTGTAGCTATTTTGTAAACCATCATTAATAAAGAAGCTGCAACATGTTGAACGTTAGTGATTAAACTTTATAGAAAAGATTTATATAAAACAAGGTGTTTTCTTGTTCCACCATTAATGAAGAAATTGCGATTTGTTAAATGTTAATTATTGTATATTAAAGAAAAATTTTACATAAAACGTTGGACACATAATACATTAAGGTTATTAATTAAAATTTTAATCGTTTGAGATTCCGTGTTTGAGTCCATTTCCCCCTCAAATCTTCGGTTAGATGAAAGATTTCAGCGGGGGATTTATGTTATCTATCTAAACCTATAAGATATGCTTTCTGATAACAATAACGTAATTTTAATGCAATTTCAATAAATTTCAGCTCTATAAATAAAGTGTATAATACTTGCTGAACACTACCTTAATTTCAGAAATTAGATTGATTGCCTCAAAATATTCTTTTTGTGTTCTCAAAAGCTGATTGCATATCTTCTTTGCCTATTAACACACTGAGTGCATGTTAGTCACTGGTGGCTGACTTACCGTTGACAAAACTTTCCGTTTTTGGCCGCGTCAGACACCGGTAATTGACAGTTTAAAATAAGATATAAAATTCAAATATTTACATTGTTTTAAATTATTATTGAAAATTTATTTAAATTTTTTTATAATATCGTATTTTACACTGTCAGTCATTGGACACTGACGAGGCCTACATGAAGAGTTCAGTGTCTGTCACCCTGACACTCAACGTGTTAATGGTGAAAACATTGACTCCAAAATAAAAATAACTGTCTAAGTTAGCATTAGATGACATCACTATTGGCCAATTTTTAATTCAACATAACTGTTTCAATTTTAAATATACAGACATGTAGTTTTTTATAATTATCTTGTTACTGCTAAAAGAAAAAATATTTAACTGACAAACTGTGTCTAGAATAGCCATATATTAATTTAAAATGTGTAAAATTTTTAAATTTAATGAATCGGATTGTTTCTTCAATATAATTTTTTTCGTGCCATATTCTGAATATGTTTACCTATTAAACTCCAACAGGTAAAATATTAAAAACCGTTTCAACTATTTGGGAACATCCTATATACAATTCCAAATTATTTTAAATTAACTACTTGTGAATGGCCTAAGTTGAAAGTGAGTTAGAAACTGCCGATTACTATCTGTTAGTGTACATTTTTTCTAGAAGAGGGTGAGATTTATTTTAACTATTGCCACTTTCCCTCCTCCTCCTTAATTCGGTACCCCAAGTTTTGTTGAATCTTTTCCGTCGCCTTAGCAACGGGCGACGGAGGCCCCGGAGGAGTGCGAGTGATGGAGATTTCCGCTAGAAATCTCTCCCACCTCTCACCTACCCCTTTTTCTTTTCCACTACCCCTCCGGGAAGGGAGGGGGGATTCTAGAGGAAACGTAGATATTGCATTTCTCGGGCGTACAAAAGCGAGTAGCTCTCCCCCAACCAAAAGCGGGGGTGAGGTTTCAATAATCTCTCGCGTATCTGTGCTAGACAAGTGTCCTCTTAAATTTCTCTTAATTTCGAAGGAAAAGAGCCAAGTTGGAGCTTTTTGATAAGTGAGAAGGCCTACCGGCGATGGATTCTAATCCCAACTTACAGGAAATTGTTTTAAATCGGCGGTAGAGAACGCTTGGAGCAAGTTATTGTTATGTTATGCCATTACGAATTGCTTCCACGTGGGCTTTCACAAAGAAGCGCATTTACTCTCGGCTATGGGAAAGAAAACATATTAATAACAAATCCAATTGTTAAACCACCGTGCTTCAAAAGAATAGTCTCGTTTCCGCTCGAGACTGCTGTTTTAAGAAAATTGCATTTACATCATCTATTTGCAAAATTATGTTGGTAAATGGGGGGGGGGACTCTCTGATCACTGATTTGTAGCTGAAAAATTATCAAACGTGATTGCGTGGTTGATTGAGTCTTTAGAGCGTGTTGGTTCATCCTTGTTCTATTGCTTGCACTAAGCAATTGGAAAGGATTAAATGACGAACACATTTCACTCTCGATGACTCCTTTGCCTTACAGGCTTTATACTTAGAGCTGCTAATTTGTTGCACACATAGCAGTTCACACAACAAATTTAGGGAAACGATATTTTAAATTTCGCTTTATCTAAGTAAGGTTTATTTTGATACTGTGCTGGTGTATTCAATTTTTATTTTTCAGAAATGTACCAGAACGAAAATCGCTTATGATTTTGTAAAACAGTGTGGTGAAATTCTTATGATGATCGTTTTGCAAAATAATCATAAATCACACAAATAATAATTTTTACAATTTATTATTTGTGTATATTTTAATTAATTTTGTATATTTTAATTTTTGTATATTTTAAATTAATTGTGTATATTTTCATTAATTTATAGCACAAATAATAATTTTTACAACAGAAACATTAAAAGAAACAGAGAAATTTTTTTCCCAGAAAAATATTTTATAACTTCTCAGGTTTCTTTTTTTTTAATAATTATATCAGAGGTACGAAAGACAGTATATTAGATTTATTCCACGAACATGTCTGATATCAGTCTCATTCCCCGCCTTAAAAGAAAATTTTCTTTCAGGTACTATAAATATTAACCCTTTCGACTCCAGCGCCTCTTAGACAAATTTTATTCGGTTTGCACCGCTTTTTAAAAAGAAGTTACCTACAATTACACTATATAAAAAATGCTTTAATTATTAAGGCATATTTTATTTTATTTTATTACGGGAGCCATAAACAACTTTTGCAAAGAAAGATTTTGGCACGTCAGACGCAACAAAGGAGTACAAAGGGTTAACTAAATGTGAATGCACAAGATGATTCTGAATTCATAGACGAACTCATATAACCTCTTCAGACCTGACACATTTTAAGCCATCATAAAAATTATTTCACAGTTTGTTCCTTCTGTGTATACGTATAGAAACATAATTTTGTAAAAAAAAAGTGAAATAATTATTATTAGTTTATGTTTACTAGCAGGTACACATATATGCACCTCGGGTTCATGCTGCAAAAAACACTTCATTTTTCAAAAAATTATTTTAATGAGGAATTTGGTGGACAACTGATACATGTAAGCTTATTTTACGTGATATTTTCGAAAAAAAAAATTATTTTTATATATAGAGATATATATTGCACTTTGTACAAATAACTCTTGTTCTTGATTTGCAGCCTTCATACTTGCATTTTGAAGCAAAGTTATCATTTGTTGAACGAGGAAACTGTCCAATTTTGTCGTATCTAATATAGTAAATTGGCTTCTAAATAACCTTACGTTGTTTTCGCTGTGGTTTATTTGCTGAATCGTCTTCAGAATCATTTTCAGATGAATAAATTTTGCGTGGTCTCCATGGTCGTCGTTCTTCACCTAATTTGCTCTTATATTTCATCAGTACGTAAGCAATCTCTAAAAATATCGCAAGAGAGACAATCTGTCTTTTCGAGGAACTTTACCTGTTCTGCAATTTCTGATATACACTATCGAACAAATGGAAATAACCAAATCTATAAAGTGTACAAAAACTCTTTTTGACTATTTTTTTGTTTGAATAGAACAACGGTAGTAAGCTAAACACCTATCATTTAAATCTGTATTACTCATATACGTTTTGTATTCACAATTGCAGGTTGTGTTACATTAATTTTACAGTTTTGATTTTTAGACACACCTAACACAACTGCTCTTGGGATAGCTATCGATGCAAATCAAAAGCAAAGTTACACATTCGTTATCTTTCCAGTTTAATATACACATATCATTCCCTTAGTCATTCATCCCACTCTCCGTGTTACAAATCTGAATCATTCTTGATTTTTTTATCTGCTCCTCCTAGTCTTTTGTTCATAATCATTCCAGTTTGGTAGATATTGTTCCTTAATGAAAAAATCGACACATTTTACACTAGTAAAAAACGGCCCTGGTAAATCACCCGTGTGTTGACTTTTGGTATAAATTTAAAAAACAGTTTCACAATGCCTCCACCTAGACCTAATCATAATTATTTTGAATCATCAACTGGTGCAATTCCTTTTCCATGCTTTATTTCGCAGTCAAGTGTATGGCCATTCCCGGCGGATAAAATAAAGTTTTTTAAGCCAACGGATTAGGTTTTAACGGAACAAACTGTCTAGATCCATCAAGTCCAGCAAATGGGATCTAGTGATCTCTATTGATCTAGTGATAAAGGTTTTGGACGGGGCAGGGACAAGCATTTAATTCTTACTGCATTCAAGATAAGATTTACTTTTCATAATTTGTCATCTGCTTAAAGATCATTTGATTTATCTGCAAAATGAAGAAATTTTCTAATCTCAAAAAATCGATCACATGACATTGTAGCTGCAATTCTAAGTACTGACAAGTCTTTTTGCCAGTAGAACCTTGCTTGGATATATTTTAAAGTTCCCATGAGTATCTGTACGCCTGAAACTTTTATAATTTCATATTTAGATGTATTTATTGAGAGACGGTTTCGTGTTTGAACGGAATATAACGGAATTGGAATTGTTTGAACGGAATTGGTTTCATATGAAACTTTTTCCCAAAAATCTTCATTTAACTAATCTAGAAATAATTCAAAAGGATTTGCGATGCTGGAAAATCTGCTTTTAGATAATCCTCATCAATCAATGATCCTCGAAATACTATTAGAAGAAAAAAAGATTAAATAAATATTTGCGAAAAGATAAGGTTTTATTCTCAGCATTATTATTCTGGTGTGCTGTAACGCAAGTTTAAAAAATTTACTTATTTTCAGCTTTCCATAACAAAGGCCTTTTAGGTTAAACTTTATTGTTACATGGATTCGGGATAGGTATTGGAGATATATCCTCAATAGTTATATCATTGTCATCTAAATTTTCATTGCCAGAAGACTCACCATCACCATTGGCCTCATCAGTTTATTTACTCTTACAAAGATATAATAATTATTATTTTTAAAAAATAATGTTTAATTTAAAACATCAACAAAATGAATTCTTATTTATAATTAAGTATATGCCTTAATAATTCCACAACTTTAGCACTGCACCAATTAGATACCATTAAGTACAATTTTTTTTGTATGAGATGACTTCTTTCCAAAAACACAGAATTGAAACCGGAGGTGCACAAACGTGTACCTTACAAATTACATCTAATTTAAATACATATTTTGATCTTGCTAAAAAAAAATTAATGATTTATGCAATACTGAAGAGTTTATAAGCATTCTTCAAACATTCATTCTGACTTTTTCGAAGTTTTATATTTTTCGCCATCGCTCGTTTATTTTCTCCAAAATCATATAAATTAAGACTTCTAGCGCCGTTTCTTGCTGAAACTAGAAAAGGCTAACGTACACAAATAGCATCCTCTCGTCTCAGTAAAAAAAATTCAAATATTAAGTGAGATACGTAGTTGAAATCAGAGGTACACAAATGTGCACCTCGGGTCTGAAGAGGATAGACGAGCTCAAAACACGATACAATGCACTCGTATAAATCAAGAAGTGAAGCACTACAGGGCGCTTCATTACTTGAATCACAATCTGTAAATTGTTTATTTCTTAACACGTCGCTGCCGCTCACGCGATAGCGCGTGATATGGCGCCAATGTTAACAGGCCACTCACGCGCCAGCGCGTGATGTCGGGTGATGTCCAATAGCCAGTCACGCGCTGGCGCGGGAAAATCTTTCACTGATTCTTTGTTATAAAAAGTAAATCGGCTTGTGGGAAAAACCCACTTCTACAGTGCGGCATTAACTATCATCACATCTTCATATAAGCGGCAGCGAACGTGTTAAAAACATTCTCAAGTAATTCTCTTCCCTATGATAGAATTTACCTATTCGCCGAAAGATTTTAATTCTAGTAAAGGCAAGATAACAAAAAGAAAAAGAAGAAGGGGTTTATTTTTCTTTAATTTTTAGTACTACCATCGGCTAAGTGTCAAATGCAAATTTTTTATTGATAGGTAAGTGAATTAAAGAAGTCACTTACATTATTCTAGAATATCTAATTGTGTTTTTCTTGACGCTTGATAAATCAAGTTCACATATAATGGAAATTACATGCATACGTTTCAGCGAAGGAATTTCTGATAAAAGTGATCAATTATGTGAAGTGAAACTGTATTTTGAGATTTAAAAAAAAATACAGAAACTATGAACAGTCATAGTTTTTAAGAAACGATCCTTAGAATATTTTGTATCCAACGACAAATCTTCATATCTTTTCAAAAATAGTTAGCATGTATTACTATAAATGAATATATATTATCACATAAGTATGTGACATTACATAATAACTTTTTATCGTTTTCGTTATCATTGCGTAAACAAGATTTTCAGATGCCAGGGTATGTGAAAAATTCGAAATTAATTTTTGAAGCAAATATGAATTGTATTCTATGGATTTTTTTAACATAAATAAGTTTATATAAACTTGAAATATGTGAATCCGAAATTACAGCTCATTCTATCAGGTAGTTCTTGAGTTATGCTTTAAATATTACCCGTATTTTATTCTGTTTTGCAATGGTTAAAAATGTAACTTTACTAGTTCTAAACTTTTGCATAATTCCTTAACTAATTGACCGAATGGCTGTTCGTTTGGTATCAAAAGATGACATTTTCCGAAAACTTTAAATATAATATCAAAATTATGTGTTGGCATTGAAAATTTTAAAATTTGTTATAATTTCTTTATGTATGCAACAAAATAAGCAAAATGTAAGTATATCACTAATGACAAACTATTATTATTATTTGATAGGTACCAGTCGCATTTTTATACGATCATTTGCCATACAGTTAGTAGGGGTTATTATCTTTTCTTTTCATACTGGTCAAAATTTGATTTTAATTGTTTTCATATTTATGCCTTTCTGAAATCAGAACTGTGAATTTTAATCATTATTTTATCGCATGAAACATTTTCAAATTGCAATTTTGCTTCTTTTTTTTTTTTTTTTTTTTTTTTTTTTTTTAGTAAGACACATCTATTTTTCATTTTTCAACTTAGGAAACTATATTTTTTAAAATACAAAATATTTTTTAAGAACTAGATAACTTTCACACAATAATGGTGTTCTGGCTTTTTTATCTTTTTTAAGTATGAAGAGATAAGTATTTTCTCTGACTGTCATAAAAATATCTCATATTAGGTACATCTTTTGCTATTTTTTCATAAACGTAAATATGAAAATCTTTCAAAAAAAGTTTTTTATATTTTTATTCCCCTAAACTTTAAATGAAATAACAATGCTTTCTGAAATAACAACTGATATTTTTAAAATTTTGCAAAGTTTAAAACCAATTCTCTCTATTTCTATTTCTAAAAAAATAATAATAAATTAATAATAATTAATTGCTATCTTTGTAAAAAACAAAAATTTGAAAACCTTATAACTCACTTTTATAAATTTCTTTCTAAGTTTTTCCCATTATCTAAAACAGAATCTACAAAATTTTCACAGCTTTAACTAAATATTACTGTCATAAAATCAAATTAATTTCAGAAAAAACTATGTATCCTTAAAAAATAATACAAAACTTTAGAATCACAATTTAATATTATAATATTTTTTATATGTAAGACGACTATAATGTTACAGTTTTTGCAAAGCCTAATCCTCTTATGATCATCCTTTTTAAGTAATTGGAATTACGATAAGAAATAAATTACTGCGGTAATGCTCTTTGAATTGCCATATAATATTCATAAGTGAGTTATTTTGTGAGGAAAATAAAAAGTGAAATTATTTAGTGCCCCATGCGTATATATTTGCTTGAATTTAATCTTTTTTTATTTCTGTAACTTGAAAAGAAGTAATTGAATGCGTAGTTGAATAAATTATTTCAATTTTCAGTGATAATATATTAAGTGGAAATGAAAAAAAAAATATTTTTGAAAATAAAAGATATTTTTTTTCTTCAAGTGAGAAATAAAAACTACAATTTTAGTTTCAAGAAAAACATATTAAAAGCTGTATTCAAAAACTTATTAAAATACGGGGCAGTTACCCCGGAACACATAAAGAATAAAATGGTTACCGGGAAAGGAAGAAAATAGGTTTTATCCTTGTCTGGACAACCTAGACTCTCACATCGGGTCGGATTATAGGTTTTTACCCGCATTTGACCGGACCCGTGGTTGAGTCTGAGTTGTGTTATATTTTTCCGTTGCGGCCCGGGTTGGGATCGTGTTGACTTTCATTTATTCAGGTTCGTGTCTGTTTCGGGATGGGTTTAACGGTAAACGGGAAAAAAGTGACTGGAAAAATGACAGAAAAATAACAGCGGAAAAACGAGACACGGAAAAAAGTGACAAGAGATAGGTAAATATTGAACTTGTCGATAAATAAGTGCTAAAAATTAAAAGTGGTAACAAAAAGTGTATTTTTTATGTTCTGATTAGTAGCATTAGTAGCTTTAGATATTAATAAAATAAATAATAAGAATGTCAAAGTGTAAACCAAAATGTTATTATTGGTGTTATTATTGCATTAAAATATATATTTCATTTTAATTATTAAAATATAACCGTTACGTGATATTAAACATTAAACTTACTAGGGAACGTTCCCAGGTGTAAGTTGTGGATTTGGACGAGTATGGTATCAAAAAAAGATCTCGTCATGTACGTTAAAAAGTCCATTGCACTTTTTAAAGTATATGACGAGATCTTTCTTTTGATACCCCACTCATCCAAATCCACAGCTTATACCTGGAAAGTTCCCTAATTAGTTTCATTAACCCTCTCACTGACAAGCCCAGAAAATCAAATTTTGGGAAATCGCAAAAAACCTTCGACTACGTCCATTGGTTTTTTGGGATTTTACAATGCCAAAAATACAGAATAAAATTAATTTTTTTACCGACTGTAGTGTTTTTTCGACACAGGTTTATCAATAGAATAAATTGATAGAGAAAATTCGATTTTTAAAATTTTGGATAAGGCGAGTTTTGATACTCACGTCCTCAATTAGTATATATATCCCCAACTAAGATTTTTATTATTGCATATTTTACATCCAATAGTTCAATACGTTTGCCATAATAACATTTTCGTTTAATCATAATTATTTACGTATCGTACGAATATATATACATATTTCTAATTTAAAAAATATTTCTAGTTACTATATTTTCCAAAATAATTCAAGTTGGGAAATATCTGCAGTCAGGTTTATTCCGCTTCTTTCAACTTGTATTCGGCCGCACAGATAATTATATTGATGATTTAGATTATACTGTCGTTTGTGCATCTAATGCTGCATAAGTATGTTCTTAATCCTGTTAGCTAGCAAACTACCTATTCGGTAGATCAATTTCATGTCACGTTTCAGTTTCATCTTAGTTAAAAGGAATGTTATGTTTTGCAGGTGTATGATTAATAATTTTGATCAGGTGGTCTAAAAGTGATTATAAATATTCTGCTAATGTATCCATATCGAAAATATGTTTCTAAATATATACATTGTTAAACTGGTTAGTCTGTGTTTTTTCGTAAATATTCGAATTAACATGCATAGAGGTTCAAAATTTAAACGGTGATGAGAAACAACAAAAAATTATTATACAATAAACAATTTTTATGTAAAAAACTAATTTCACAATCCGTTTATATAGTCAAAAATGCAGATTACTTCGTTCGAATTTGAATTTTTGTTTATAAATTTAACAATAAAGGTATTTTCATACACTGAATAATAAAATTGGCTCGAAATTTGAAACAGTTTGAATTTTCTTTGTGTGAAATGTAAATTTATCACAATAAAAGGTAAATGTAACTATAATTCATATCCAAGCAGCACTGAACTGGACTCTTCATATTTCAGAATATAATTGGCAGTTCATATGGAATGCTGCATTCTCTCATCTTTTTTTTACTATAGCTTCTCATGCCATTCAATGCGAGGTAATTCTGTTGAAAATGGCCTTCGAGCATCTTTATTTTTCTTAAATATGTAAGCTATATTTATATTCAATTGGAATGAGATGCAATATATTTTTGAGTAAAAAAAATAAATTACATATTTCGTTTTTGTTGTTATTATTGTTGCTGTTGTTTTCTGGAAAGATTGCTCGTTTTATCATGCTCTATATGTTCTAAAAGTTTGAGCGACCAATTTTTAATCACCATGTGTTTATACAAGCTGCAATTAAAATACATAATCTTGATACTGGCAGTACATACATTATGTTTTACAAATTATTAATATTATTACTATTTGGTCATACATTTTCATAATGATTCTTATTATTAAAATATGTGGATAATATTTTGAATCCTATACTTTTATTCATGCTTCGATAAGTTCCTTATTGCACCAGAAAATACTTTTTTAAATAATTAATAGTGTGTCAAACTGCAGAAAATAACTACTGACACTCAAATAATGCATAACTTTTTTTTTTTTTTTTTTTTTTTTTTTTTTTTTTTTTTTTTGAAAATTAGAACGTGATTTTTAAACAATCTGATAAAATCAGATATTAATTATAGTTTTTTAATTGATTTTCAATGTATATTTAATGCATGCTTACAGAATTCATATTTAATTTCATTTTTTATGCAATCTCCGAGTTTCGACAGCAATTCTTACGCATCTTATTTATAATGAAAAAAAAAATACATACTGAAATTGCGCAACTGATTGCTGTAACACTCAGATCAGGTAGCTAAAATTTACTTTTATTTCTTCAAACTTGACACTTTTTCTCCTCATTAATGTAAACTAGACTTCATTACCTTAATCTGTCTATAAATTATAGATTATAGTATATGCTGTAACTCAATAAGTATGAAGTAACTCAGTTAGGTTGAAATTGAAACCTGTTATCTCTTTAATTCCGGGCACGCTTCTCTCAGCAACACAGACATAGGGAGTTTGAAATAGCTCATTAATGTATCTTTCATAGCACTAAATACTAAATCATTGTTTAATTCTTTATCAATAAAATATGCCTTAAAATCTTTCGGCTCATTAGAATAATGAAGTCGCTGTGGGAGAAAAAACTGTCAGAATTAATATATTGTAAGCCAATATTAGTTTAAATCGACGATATATTAAGTTCTTAATGTTCAATAGATTATCAAATATTTTTTTAATCATTTGACAGATATTTTAAGGACCTATTTTTTTCTAAAATTTCACCCTTATCAAAAATACATTTTACTGTCAGCAGAATGTATTTAATCGAATAAAGCTAATTTTTAATCTAACAAGAAATTTTTTTTTTTATTTTCTTGAAAATAAGTTAAATTATCACTATTAATATTTACATTCATCACTATTTGATACATTTACAAACATTACTTTTTGTTAATATTTATATACATTACGTTCATTAATATTTATTGACATTTTTGTAGTCTAACCAATTGTATCATTTTACTCGTGAAAGTTTCAAGTGTCTTGCTAGATTAATAATGATTTAATAGCGATAGATATGTTTTATTATTTTTTTATTAAGTTCATTAATATGTCTTTTCACATTGCCTGTAATGCATTTTGTTTTTACTTCGAATATTATTATAATTTTATATAAAACTTTTTTTTTACATTTTATTAATGTGTTTTTTATTCAGTTATTTTATTATCAAATAATCTCATAAAATAGTTATGTACAACTTGAAATCAATATTTTTTAGTTTTGTATTGATGAAACATAAGTAGCATATTAATTAGTAGTAATAGGACTGAATAGTACCTTTCATATTTCAATCATAACTCAAAATATCATTTTTGTTTATTGTTGAAATAGTCTTTGATTATAATTAGAAATAATGAACTCAGTTACTGATTCGTATTTCAACTTAACCATTGTTCTTACTTCTTCAAGAAGTGTTAGCGTCTTTCTGAACAACAGCAAAATTTTTATTGTTACAGAATCTATAAATTAATTTTTATAAAGTCTAAGTTTTTTGGTACTTTCCAATGAGAAGATTGGGAATTATCGGAGTAAAACAATCGCAAATGCACGAACATGTTCAACACTTTCCGGCTAAGTTATCGTGTGTAACAAATTTCGACAAAATGACTTTCATTGGAAATAGTGTTTTAAAAATAGGCATAATACAAGTTTTGAATCAATTATTTTATATGAGTAGGAAATTACAGATAATAAAATTCAATCACTAACTAAGAACAATACAGTCTGAAAATTGATAATTTGATGGTAAACTCTCGATAATTTAGAACTCTTTAAATCGAAGCTGAATTGTAACTGACAAATTTAGAACCATAGTTGACAATCAAAATGAATACATATAACAGTGTATAACTGAACAATATGATTACTTACAGTCATCTTAGTTTTCTTCTCATATTTTCAAATCAAATTTATTTTAGGGAATGTTAATTTCAGGCTAATCAAAATGAATAAGAAAGATATTGTAGTTTTGTTTCCAGGAAGACATAACAAAATTGATATGCTGATTTAAACAGCATATAAAATCTATAATAGTGCTATTTCGCGTGTGAAATAAAATGATTTATAGCTGTTGTGCATAGATAAAAGTTTTTGGTATTTCTTTGTTATAGCGGCTCCCGCAATTGCGATTACAATAATGTTGCTACTACGATTTCCCCAAGGTCGTCTCCAATCTTATATATTCATCAAATATACGTATAAATACTATCTGTATATGTATCACACCATATATGATGTTTATGCATACAGGGTGAGTCATAAATATCGAAAAAATAGGCTATCTCCTTAAATATTGCCCCTAGACCCATACTTCCAATTGCAAAGTTTGAATTTTTTGATAAGATAAGTTGCAACTCCATGGGGGGGGGGGTCTATTTTAAAAAATAAGAAAATTAAATTTTTATACAGCCCCCAGAGGATAAAACTTCCAATTAGAAAAAATTTCCTTATCTATTCCTGAACTGAACAAAAAAAAAATTCATCTCGATATCTACAAATTTCCAAAAGATATTAAAATCCAAAATTTTCAAAAATTCGTGACTTACACCACTTAAGCATACCTCTGAGTGCAGCGAAATCAGCTCATTTGAAGTACAATTTAGGGATCGACCATAAATTTACGCATTGTTAAATGTCGATCCAAGACAATACTTTAACTTTTAGATATAAAATAAAAGCGCATAGGTTTTTGCTTTAAACTTCCTTGAAATATGCTAGATGTCTGCAGTCTGCAATATCTCGACCTTGGCGCCAACCTCGTAACTGGCACGACCCATTGGCCGAACCGTCATCTTAAATACTTATTAAATGTGTTATTAAATTAAGTGATATTAATTAAACTCTCATTAAAGTGTCTTTTAAACTTATTGACGCAGGCAATAAGTTTAGTAAAAATAGTAATAGCGATAATGACACTTCTATTAACGTAATCATCGGAAATATATTTTAATAAATTACATAGAAATATTTTCAAAAATTTACTTTTTCACTATTCAGCTTCAAAATTTATGTTGGTTTTAAACCTATTTTTACTTTCTTCTATATTTACAAGAAGAAAGTATTGAATTCATGAAAATTTGAATTCCGGTTTTCGACAGATTCACATGTTTTAGAGCTCAGAGATACCGAAAAACATATTTTTACAAAATGTCTGTCTGTGAGTCACTGCACAAGGAAAAAATTTGAAATTGACGTGATAAAAAATGAGGTTTAAATCAACTAACGCATTTAAACAGTAATTAAAGAGGGTGAGAATGGCAAAACTTAAACAAAATCTGAAATCGAAACTATATAGGACGGAGTTAATCACCTAGAAACTTTTAAAAAGTATTTAAACGCCAGGAGCCCATTTTTGTTTAAAACTAAATGCACTTTTCTGCATGAAATGTTTTTATTTCAGTATTTCTCATTTTTAAACTGACATAAGTCAATAACCGTCGGTTACGGTAATAGTCCTGCGAGTTCAATAGTTTTTTAACATCTCAAAGAAAAAAAATGCCCAACGTGCAGAAAGAAGTTTTCAGCTCAGAAAATTTACTTTTAAAAACATGATTTGTTTTCAAAAAATTGCATCTTTATTTTTTATATTGCTAGTTAAAATACTTTTATTTTAAAAATATATGTTATTTAAAATGCTGAATCAACATTGAAAATTAGACATTTTCATTTCTTCAAAAGAAAAGAATTCCAACGCGACAAATAATATTTTGAGTTATAACAATTTTAATTTACTCTAAATTTTTTGAAAAAAAAATTAATTAAAAGTCTTATAATGTGATAATGCTTACAAATTATACGGTTAACCATCATAAAACATTCAAAAATTTAACTCTTTAAATAAATAAATAAAATAAATGTTTCCTGGACCCATTAGAACAACATTGTTTCTTCAATTACACGCATTTCAATTTGTGCCTGATCTCTTGAAATCTCACGAAATATTAAAATTTCCATAACTCTCTGAGTTTTGAAGATATCAAGATGAAATTTTTTTTTTTTGTTCAGTTCAAGAATGAATAAGGAAAAAATTTCTAATTGGAAGTTTTATCTTCTGGGGGCCGTATAAAAATTTAATTTTCGTAATTTTTAAAATAGACCCCCCATGGAGTTGCAACTTATCTTATAAAAAATTTCACCTTTTTTTAGGAATTTTTTCATCTGGAAGTATGCGTCTAGGGGCAATATTTAAGGAGATAGCCTATTGTTTCGATATTTATGACTCATCCTGTATATACATCATAAGCCTACATTCACGTCATATGTAAATCATATTTACGTATAGATACGTCAAATGTAAATCACATTTACGTGATATGTACGTATTATACATATATTATGTACGTATGTTTTGTATGTCATACAAATGCATACATACGTCTTATGCATATGTCATATATGTACATCATATGTTACTATAATTTGGCCATATATGTCATACATGACGATAATGACATGTATAATTTGAGTATACATCTCGGTTCCTTTGTGATTCATTCTTGGGGGCCACTATAGTAAAGGGTATCATTTTTTATAACACAATATGTTCTTAATAATCTTACAAAAATTAGCCAATATCATATATGTTAATAAAGATTTCGTCTTTACAGGGTCGTTGCAACCGTGAAAAGCCGCCCTGCAAATACTTCCATCCGCCTCAGCACTTGAAGGACCAGCTGTTGATCAACGGCAGAAACCACTTGGCCTTGAAGAATGCCATTATGCAGCAGTTGCCCCTGCAGCCCTTGTTGCAGCCACCGACCGCACAATTGGCCCCAGCAGTCGTGAGTATCATGAATGTACGAACCACCTTTTTGTTCCTCCTTCCCTTTCAAACCCTCTCGCATGCCTTCCGCCATTCTTGGCATAATACCTAGTAGAATAATCTAATAGTTGTGAAAATGAATATTTTTATGTCTTCTTGCACATCCATCAGTACTTAAATCATGCAATTAATAACATTCCCTAAATGTGGTAGATGCTGCTTTCAACAGTAATTCCTTGATGGCCTTTTGTAAATTAGCAACGGGGAAATATCTTGAATTACCATATCACATGCAAAAGCTTGTATCATTACATCTAACTTATCCTTACTTTATTACATATTGCACGAATTCCCACACACGCCCTTAATCATCTTCTCTATACGTATGAAAAATTAGTTTCCAATCCAAAAAATTCACAAACTGCAAGTTATCTACGTACTAATGAAAGTAGCTGAATGGCGTCTATTAAATTTCCTTTCATTCCAAGTGTTTTGAAGAAAAGTGAAACAAAACCCGTATTTGCACAAATCGGAAATGTTCCAATTCCCTTTAATTTCAGACATTACATGGCTATTTCCGAAAGCGGAGGCCATAAAAATGCACATACTGATTACTACGAAATAACTTTTTTTTTCAGTTTATGGGCTTCTCAGTTTACTGTTCTAATTTAAAATGACTGAGTTGTATAAATTGCCCAAACTCAATTATCACTCCAGGAATACTTTCTAACCAAAATAGAATAGAAACAATAATGATTTTATAAGAAAGTAAATGTATTTACTTTAAAGTAAAGGTTCCAAATTTTTACGCAAATGCGAAATTTTATATGAAATTCGCAAATTACTACTTTCAGTAATATATCAGACTTTCAACAAAATTAATTATATTCAAATATAATTAATTAATTAATTAATTTAGAAAAGAAATTGGATTGAGAAAAAATTTGAACAAATAAGGGGTCCATTTGTAAAGATTCTGGAATCCGTATACATTCTTTATTCTCGTTAATTACGTTTCTTTATAAAAGACTTAATTAGTAATTTCCATAGAGATCAAAACTATAAATTGTGGATTCGAACTCAAAGGACAAAATAATAGACTCATATGTAACAGCTGGTTAACATTAAAATTAGAACTATTATCTATTATTTAATTTCAGTTTAATAATATAATTAAAGTAGTAATAAAGTTTATTAGCATGTGATATTTTAATAAAAATGCAGTTTCGTGCCAGGATGTTGTTAATTTGTTATAGAAGCTATATTTGTCGGATTAAAAAAGTGATAGTTTTTTATTAAAGTCATTTTAAATAAAGAAAAATAGAAAAGAATGGAGAAAGTGTTTTTAAAGTTGGAACTCACGAGGCTTTTTTCTCAAAAGTAATTAACAAGTCTCAAAAGTAATTTTTTAAAAATTTTCAAAATTTCAGAGAAATTTAATATTTTTTTCGAACTTTTACTGAATTCCTTGAACATAAAAGTTTTCGGAAGAATTTATTGGAATAACATGAATAATGCAAACAATTTCTAATGTTCGTCGTTCCTTATCCAAAGGAAAATTTAACAAAAATTCCCACCAATTTCCCTTTTGATTTAACTAAAACCCACTAAAGTTCCTATTCAAACGGCCAGGAATTGCCCCCTATGGCAAGTAGCATTGCTAATTCTGTTATTATCGCATTAAAATTTTTAAGAATATTTAGACTTCCAAAAACTTTTTCTTTATTTTTTGCTAAATTAATTACTTTTTAAGAATTTATCTAATAACAGCTAAAATAAGTTTAAGATACTAAAAGTAATGAAGAAAATATTTTAACCCCTGGGAAAAATATATCCCACCTAATTTTAATTGCGAAATGCCACATTAACACCAGAATTCTGAAATGAAAATTTTAATTTCATCATTTACATGAAGAAGAACTTTAATTTATTTTGTAATAAATTTATTTAAAAATTCTGGTGTCGATCAATCACTTGAACATTTAAAAAATTGAAATGCTTTGGCTCTTAAAGGGTTAAAAATTGAAAATCATGGAGCATTTATTTATTTATTTTATTGTTTATTTATTAATTAAAATTTTCAGTGAATTCAGTTTTTTTTAAAGCTTTTATTAAACTTTACAACACAGCTTATTGAAGAACTTTTTAGAATAACGCGAATAATGAAAAGGAAATTAACGTGCACAGTTCTAAAGACAATGCATTAAAATTCCTATTCAAACGGTCTGGGGTCAGGAGTTTTCCCTTATGAGAAGTATTAAGTTACTGTAAAATCTAAATTTGTAACAAAAATATGACTTTTTGAAACTCTTCTGAAAGAAAAGGTTAAAAAATATTTTTTCTATTAAATTAATTACTTTTTAAGCATTTATTTAATAACAAACAAAAGTAAGTTCAAAATGTTAATAAGTAATGCAGAAAATATTTAAAGAATTGGAATTCATAAGGCATTTAAATTTCTTTTTCAGAACTAATTAATAGCTTAATTTATTTTTAATTTTCAGTCAATTCAATTTTTGTTTTCCAAACTTATATTGAACTCGTACAACAAAATAGTTTTCTGAAGAACTTGTTGCAATAACGAGACAAATAAAAAGCAATTTTTGATATCCACCACCTTTAACAAAAGAAATATACATTAAAGTTCCTATTCAAAGTGACTGGGGGCCGTAGTTACCGCTTATGAGAGGTAGCGTTGTTATTATCGTGTTAAAATTTTTAACAAAAATTGAATTTTAAAAAAAATCTGGAAAAAGTTTTTTTTTCTTTCCGTTAAATTGATTACTGATTAATCATCCATTTAATAAGCAAATACAAGTTTTAGATATCACTAGGTGAAATATAGATAATGCATCTCTAAATATATCAGGCAAATCAAACATTTTTTAATTGTTTTATGCATTATGACTATATATTATTTTTATTATCAAGTTTTATAACACACCTATGCATAAAATAAAACAAAAGCATTTAGCTACTATAGATTTAAATTTTGTGTTATTCTTTAACCTTCGAATAAATTGTTAAATCGCTATCATAAAAGAAGGAGAAATGAAAAAATAAATAACTTCTGCAATTTGTGTACTCGAATTTACTCGAAATTTCTAATAATGTGAAACTAAATAATAAATGATAAAAAAAATAAGGGGTAAAATGTGATAATGGACATTGCTTTTCTTATATATATATATATATATATATATTTGGCCTAAAAATAGCGCGAGGCCCCACTTCTTTTTCTTCTCCATGTTATTGTACGTATATTTAACTATTATGTGAGATATTTTGTTTTATTCAAACGTGGCGCTTTTTTTAGATAATGCTAATTTAAATATTGAAGATTTTGAAAATTTTGCATATTTAACAGATTATATCGACTTACAGCAACAATATCTCTGTGCAGTACTATATTATTTAGCTTGTCCTAGTAGTGCACTTTTATATTCTATAAGAAAAAGTTTGAGGAACTGTTGCTTAAATAATATAAGTGTGGAAAATGAAAAAAAAATGTCATAACAATGTAAAGTAACAATGCCCGATGGAAACAAATATATTTTAATAAGCAGGTATGGTTATACTAACAGTTTATGCCAAAAGAATTTTGGGATGTTGTTTCTTGCGAGAGATATAGTGCTCCAAATGTACCAGCATTTCACTTTTCATGAAAAATGGCCTTCACAACCTTGAACTTTGACGTTTTCTATAGAAAAGAGGAAATTTTTTCAGGGCTTCAAAATTGCAGATTGTTCATTAAGTATGATTTACTACAACACAAACAAATATCAAGGCAATTAAAAAATACAACTATCAAAACGTCACTTTTTTATCTGAATTTCAAAATAATGGCTCTTAACTGTTAAGATAGAAGAGTTTGCTTGATCCACCACTTAAAGCTTTTTAACACCACTAAGATTTTTAAATACAATACAATTTCATACTCTTCAGTGGAGAAATCGTTTAAAGTAAACGTTATGACTATTTTAGCATCGAAAAGTAGTGTGACTTTTAAAATTCCGTATATCTCATGTTTTCAATTTATTGTGCATAAAAAAAAAGACTCGGTTAAGTGATTAAAGAAAAATAAAAAAATCTTTAAAAAGTTCAGCAATAAACTACAAAACTACATTTTTCCTTTCGTGTATAGTTATAGCGAAAATGTAATAGATACCAAGAAATAAAGCAACACTTATAAATCTTCTCTAAATGAAAACAATTAATGAAAAAATGTAACTAAGTTATAAATAAAAAGAACTTTAGTGAAAAGCAAAAAACATTCAAATGTAAATTACAAAATTCTTTTTTTTATTTTTACATATGATGATATAAAAAAGTAATATATAAGAGAAACAAACAAACAAAAAACTATAAATTTCTTTTAATTTGAAAATTATGAATGTAAACGTAACTCAAGTATGTCTCCAAACACATAAACCAAATTATCCTCTTTGTTAACTATTCTTTTCAATGAATCATTGGCTAATTATGATCCCAGCTAAGTGTTATCAACAGCTCTGCAGACAATAATTTACAGGATAACTTTCTCCTTTACCTTCCCTCCCATAAAACAACCCATTAGTGCGAATTTTCGGATGCAGTTGACCACGCCAAACCGACAAGGCGGCTAAGTTTTAATACCATTTCGCCTAAAAGGCGCCGACTGGTTCATATCCCAGACTTTCAGACTGCATCAAAACTCGCAAGTACGTTGCAAACTTTCTTCTTTAAAAATTATCCGTTGTTTCGTGCTTAAATATTATGTTTGGCAAGTTTCAGAATCACGGCATCGTGATTAGAATGTTAATAAGAGAAGAATTACAAAATAAATAATTAAATAAAATGCAAAACAAGTTATAAAAATTATTTTCATACTCGTTCATAGTACTTTTTCTTTCATAATTAAATTCAGTAGATTGTTCATCCATTAATTACATCACGCAAATTTCATGTTTTTTCCTCCCCCCCCCTCTCGTCATAGGTTGCCATATACGAGTGATACTCTCTCCCCTTTTGTGGTGTCACATTTTTTGCAATAGTGAATTTAGAGTTAATTTCGATTAAAACAAAATTCGATAATTATTTCTTTCTTTATAAAAACTCTTAGGAATGTGTGACAAATTAAAATGAATCCGATAATCACCAGCTCTAATGCACGAATAATATTGATTCGAACTTTGATATTAGTCATTAATTTTATTTACCAGTTGCATATCACATACTCTACTACCTAAATAAATTACATATTTTTATGAACTTCATTACGCTGCTTTCAAGCAATGCTTACCTAATTGTCTTTATATTTTAGATGCGATGTCATAACGTATTAACCTACCTCTTTACACTGCCACACTGTGTCACACTTTGTAGATCTCCCACTCTCTAGATGTGTGACGTAATTAATTGATGGTTCCTAAATGAACAATAGCAACAACCTTTAAAATATATCACATTGCTAGAATCAAAATTTTAATCTGAGAAGCATCAATACCTAAACTATAATTAATGTTTTTGTGTTTTATTTTTTATTTTCATATTGAGTTAATTCATAAACTGATTCAATAAACCAGAAATTCATATCAGTGACAACTATTGTTTGTTATATTTACTTAACCCCTGACCCACATCAATTATATGGTAATCTTAAAATGAATTATAATTCTATTCGTGTTCTGCAGTTCCTGTCGGTTGTATGAACCTGTGGTTGAAAAACCAATAAGCTTTTATAAAATAAATTCCTGAGAAAGCTGGCAAATTTTGATTTCAACGCTGTCCTTTAAAATTTTTATTTGTTTTAATCAAATTCTTATAGCACTAACTTGATCCCGATGCTACTAGAACGGCGTTCGCGAGAGAAATTGCCACAGTCTATTTACTTACAGAATGTTTGAAAAGAGATAAATTTAACAAAAACAAAAGGAAATCAGATTTCACATTTACTAACCAACATTCTCAGAGTATTGGAACGGTCTTTATATGACACATTTATATTTGTTTTACGATTTTTCTTATAGCCAGGATTACTTGCCTGATTTTTCTTCCTGGAAATGTTCACTTTTTATGCTAAAAAATTATTATTGTTAATAAGCCTTTCAGAATTTGCGAGAACTATGTTATACTTTCGAAATTAAAATGGTGTCTACTGAAACCACAATGAATGTCATTTTTACGGAAAAAATATCTTTTACCGCCATAAATTACCGTAAAAAAAGAAGCAGATAAAAATCTCTCTCGTTCAATCTATTTTATTTATTTATTGTCATTATTTAAGATAATATTACGATGAAAACTAACCCACTGTGTAATGACACTTTCCGAGGAAAAAATTTATTGTCTAATTATCAAATGTATTCCCTCTTCCTCAAGTACACAGATTTGGCAAATTTATTTGATCCACAGGATATATTATATAATAATCATTTTAACCCTTTATGTTCCGAATTATAAATCAGAAACTTGGTCCTCTTCAATATTTATCTTCGTTAATATGTGGAGATATCCAAAACAAATTATATAACAATTTGATTCTTAGATAGATTTTTAAATAAACTGGTTTAATAAATCGATAGTTGGGGGGGGGGGGGGGGGTTCTTTTTGTAAAATTTATACATGTAAATAAGGAAATCTAGGGATTATAATAAATAACTGTTAAATAGCTATAGGTTATATAATATATTTACAATATTTACAGTTTAAAATTAAGGGACATTTTTGACCATTCTTTACATGAGCTGATGCATTCGGCTATCAATTTACAGAGTTCGGCTGGGACATCTTACTCGCATCCGAGCCAATGTGATTCTCTCTTCTCATCTCAAAATGTTCCAAGGCTTCGAGAAATTCCGTTAAAAATTCCCACTTTGATGTCATTTTTTGAAATATATTCTGCCTCTATCAAAACACCGACCATTACGGCACATTATATAGTTTCTGAATAACAGAGCCTGCCAGTGGTTTGCGTTTGAGAGCAAAAATAAATTTAAAAATGAGTCAATATGCAGTTTGGATTTGATTACACAACTAATTCTTCCAATGCTATCGCTTGAGGAAATTTGGTTCAAAATGCCCATTTTGACAGTATTTTTTAAAATATATTCTGCTTCTATCAAAAAACGACCATTATGGTACATTGCATAGCTTCTGAATATGAGAACCTGCCTATTGTATGCATCTGAAAACAAAAATGAATTAAAAAATGAGTCAGAAAAAAAGTAGTTTGAATATGAGTACACCTTAATACGATTTTTTTTCTTCAACCTATATGTATTTTCAATTTGTTTTTGCTGTAAAAATTGGTCCTATAAAAAATTGTCAATATTGTTGTATAATATCAAGAAGATGTATAATAAATTCATGCTTATTTGAAATATTGTGTAATATATTGTATTATATCTTCTTCAACCCCCCTCCCCCCTTTTTCTTTCCGTTTTTTTTTTTTTTCTTTGCATTAAGAGTTTGTCTTATATAAAAAGTCAACATAAAAGTTGCAGATAGTGATAAAATTTATAATAAATTTAGTTGGATTTTATATCTTAAGAATTTACGAAGTTATATATATATATATATATATATATATATATATATATATATATATATATATATATTTTTTTACAGAAAAGTTAATTTTTTTCGCTCCTTGAACCCATTTTTATTTTTATCAAAAAACTGGCATACAGAAACTTTTAGCCCTTTTTTTAGACGTAATGATAACTTTAAATTGATTTCATATGCATTACATTTAAAAAATTCAGTTTTCGGTTTTCACAAATTCCCTCCCTATTTCCACTTCCTTGGTCTGACTTAGCCCGTTAGCGAACTTGATCGAAATTTTATGCTCTTTGATTTTATGTAACACTTTGGAAGAGATTTATGCAAAATTATGGAAGTTATCGTGCCCATAAAAAATGATATATAATTAGATAGATAGATTTAAAAAAAAAAAAATCTGAAGATATTTTTGCGTTCTAGGGGTCATAATCGGTATAGATCTGCAAAAAAATTTCAGAAATTCTAACATAGGGGAAAATGTAACAGGTAGTATTTCATAAGAAATCTACCTAAAAGTGGATTCGAAATCGCTTGCATTATAAAAGGAAAATATTTGAAGAACGATTATGGTGCGAATCATTCAATTTAACATAAAATGAAGTGGGGAGCACATTCCCACGACTCGCTTAAGAGTTAAATTAATTTTATATTGCATTTTCTGTAATAGAATTTAAAAATCCCGTCGGGACATAAAGGATTAAACTATTCCTAAAATAACACAATGTTACAAATTTAATATATATTTTTATCACATATGAAATAAGTGAAAAAACATCTAATAAATTATATGAAGCTTCCGAAGAATTTACTATACTTTTATAATTAAAATGCTTGAAACCATCTTAAATGTCATTTTATTGAAAAAAAAATGCCATAAATTACTGCAGAAAAAAAGCAGGCAAATTTCTCTCTCTGTCTATCTTTTTCTGATTTTATTTATTTGTTTATTTATTGTCACCATTTAAGATAGCATTGCGATAAACTGTTTTTCCCTGTGCGTAATGTCACTTTGCAGGAAAGCAGATGTACATTCTAATTCCCAAATGCCTTCCTCGTTTCCAAGTAGATATATTCGAAAAATTTATTTAATGCGCAGAATATATCACAATGCTTTACATTTTAAGCTGTATTTAGAATAAATTTATCTTCTCAATGTTAAAAACTGGTCACATTTTTTATCAAATACGAAATAAGTGAAAATCGAAAGTATTGACAAAAGAATGGCAGAAGGAAATTTCGAATGTTTAAAAAACATTTTCTAAATTTTCCCTTACAACGCTCTTTAGTTGATATATAATTTGCATGATCTGCCTCATAATTTTTTTTTTAAGTTGTTTACACTTTTTCGAACAGGACCTGATACCCCATATTAAAAAACACAAACGCGTGTGATCACTGATAGGCTGTGGATCACGGACCTACCTGGTCCAGTTGCCCAATTTTTATGGGGCTACTAGACCCACGAAGAAATAAAAATTAAATACATATATTTTTTATTATTAGACAATAAAATTTAATTTTGAAAACTTCTGTGTGATAGCAATACCTAACTGAACACAGTTAGGTCAAATGAATCAGTCAAATGAACATTAGGTTTTAGAAGCTGAATTGCCAGAATCTCAATAGCCATAATGTAAAATCAAGGCTTAGTTGCCCTACGTAACCCTATGTATTATTATATTCCCTTTTTTTCAAAATTACATAGTAAAAATATGAAATTTCCGTAAAATATTCGATACTTAGACAATTAAAATCGTCCCATCTAAAACCATTTTAAGTGTTATTTTTATTGAAAAAATAGAGGCAAAAATTACCTTAAAAAAGCAGCAAATGCACATCTTTCTCTTGCACTCTCTCTTTCCCTCTCTTATCTCTCATTTATTTATTGTCATCATTTAAGATAACATTACGGTTAACTGTTTTTCCCCGCGCGTAATGTCAATTTGCTGGAAAACAGATGTACAGACTAATTTCCAAATGCCTTCTTTGTTCCTCCAAGTAAATTGATTCAAAAAATTATTTAATGCACAGAATATATTACATTAAACTGTTTTTAGAATAACGCTATCTTATCAATTCTCTAAGCTGATCAAAATTTTTTTTATCAAATATTGAAGCAAGTGGAAATGTAAATCGCAAACAAATTTGAATGGTAAAGAAAAGTCTAAAACACATAAAGCACTTTCTGGATTGTAAAATATGTATTATATAATATTACACGTCCCTTTATTGCAAAAGTACATAATTACATAATAAATAATATTAAATATGCGAAAAACACTGACATACAGGCCAGTTGAAATTGCCCTGAAAATTATTGTTACTTTTTATGTAGTTTGGTGTCATTAACCTCTTAACTTTTTTTTAAAACAACATAAATTAAAAATAGGGGTTAAAGACCAATTTTCCATATTAAAATATTTGCCTCGCTTAATAAAAAATATTTGAGAGTCAATAAAGGTAAATTTACAGTTACAAATTTGTGGTATCGAAAAGCTTTTAGTGACGAAGCAAACAAAGTGTTCTTTCTCGAATCCAGTTCGGTCAACACCGTTAAGAGCCCACAATAGTCACAGAAAAATTACTCAGAAAGACCCGGATGACCATGTAAAGTCTATGGGAGCGTTCTTTTCTAATATCTCGCTCAAATTTTAATATTTTTGCATGCTTTTTTTTTGCACAAGATAGCTGAGGGCAATCCACAACCGGGGTAGTTTTTACTTTTTCAATTTTTGTTTCAGATTTTCTTTAAAAAATTACTTTAACTTTCGAAACCGGTTTAAACCGGTTCTGAAACTGAAACTATCGTAATATAAAAAATATCTAACCAAAATCGAAAAAGTAAAAACTAGCCCGGTTGTGAATCGTCCTCAGCTATCTTGTGCAAAAAAAGCATGCAAAAATATTAAAATTTGAGCGAGATGTTAGAAAAGAACGCTCCCATAGACTTTACATGGTCATCCGGGTCTTTTTGTGTACTTTTTCTGTGACTATTGTGGGCTCTTAAGGGGTTAATAAAAGGCTATTTCCGTGACTTTTTTTAGTGTAAGTCGCATGCGTGATTACTTCTATGCTTGTTGGCTTATTTTCAAAAAGTTTACATCACCTTATTCAATTAACGAGATACCTCCAATAAAATAACGCACATGTTTCCGTTCTAAAATACTGGTAGCTAAATAACATAGCATGTGACTTGCACTACAAGTACTCGTGGAACTAGCAAATGCAAAATTAATAGCCTACACGAGTCACTTAAAAAAACCCGGATGATAATGTTAAGTCTATAGGGGCGTTATTTTCAAATATCTCGTTCAAATTTTGATATTTTTGAATAATTTTTCAAATCAACGAAATCAGTGAAATTTTCGCTCAGTTAGAAATATTTTAATTCGTATGATAACTTTACCAATCAGTTTGATTGTGTTAAAAAAATGGAACTATCTACGTAGCCATCGTTCTATGGAGTTTCTTTACCTGCGGTCTATTCTGTTGAGCGGTCTAAATGACAGACCAGATGTTATGTCCAATAAGGTTATCTGAGTTAGCTTAACAGGTAAAGCATTGGCCTTGTAAGCCAAGTATCTGGGTTCGATTCCCGGCCTAGGCAATTTTTCGCTCAGTTCGAAATATTTTAATTTGTATTGTAATTAATGTTCGCCATTGCAAGGGTCACTTTCAGTCTTATGAACCCTAAATCTTCCATTATTTCACACCCATTATCTTTAGAATACTGGACATAAATATATACAGGATGATCCTAAATTGATTGTACAACCTTTAAGGGTTGGTACAAAACACTCTAAGAATCATTTTTCGTATAGGAATGTATTGGCGCAAGTGACGCGTTGAGGTACAAACACCAGGCGGAGCCTATTTTGCCCCCTTTTTTATTTCGAAATTTTTCATTCGTAAAAGAAAATTCCTATAATATTATTTTCTTTATTTAAGGGAAACGTATCATGATTACATAATGAAAAAATTCTTCTTTGAAAATTTCCAGTACGAAATCGAAATTTCTGAATAAAAAAATAGTGCAAAACTGGCAAATCTATGAAATACAGGTAATATATAAAAAGAAATAGAAATGCAGGTTTTTTAATTTAAAAAAAATCTATTTCCCATTAATATTCAAATCAACTTTTTTTAAGCAGTCATGAAATGTCTGTTTTAAATAGAGAAAAGAATGGTATAGAAATTTTCCAGTATAACTGAAAAAATTTTAAATAAACATAAGGGCCAAATTGGCCCCTTGGTGTTTGTGCCCCAACGCATTACTTCCGCCCATATATTCCCATATAAGAAATCATTGTTACAGAGTCCTGAACCAAACCTTAAAGTTTGTACCATGAATTAAAAAAATTACCCTGTATATGTTGATAAAACTGAACGGCAAAATAAAGATTTTAATTTCTATCAAATAACTTTGATTTCATAAAATAAATATTATATAACCTCATTATTAAACACAGTCTCATAAAAAAGCGCCTTTTTTAAAATATAATTTTTTCCAACCAAGTATGCTAAGATTTCTTATTTCATATTACAAAATAAATAACTTAAAACTAAAGTGAAATAAGTTAACCCTCTCTAAATTCTAGCGTAGTGAATCTAATGAAACTATGAATATGATAGACTTAAGTACTCCGTTAATTAAATATAAACAAATTTACTTAGTCTTTCGAAGCGAGAACCGTGACGCTAAATTAATTATTCATATCACGAAAAATTTAATTAATAAAAATAGAAATCACTGTGAAATTGAAGTAACATTGTTGAGTACATGAAATTTTGCTGAAGGAAATTAATCTTATGCTATAGAAATATTATTTTTCATTACAAATTTATCTTAAACTAAAGGTAAATTTAGCCTTATGTTAAATAAATGTATCATCGTTTCCTATAAAGTTGAAAAGATAATTAAATAATGTAAATGAAAAAAAAAAACTTCATAAAACTTTATTTTTTCTTTCATAAGATGATTTTATTTTTCACATAAGTTTAATTCATTAAGTAAATTTATATAAAAATCTGAATTACGACATTAGCCAGAAGGGTTATATAAAAAAGTATTTTATGTTATATTAATGATAAATACTTCCACTCTTCATAAGTTAGTCATAATTAAGGTTTTCTGTTTATTGTCGTATTTTAGTTAATTTTGCACAATTTTCCGGTTGTTCATTGTATGATTCATCTACCAAATGTAGAGAGAGAGAAATAACACTTAATTATTTATACACTCAGTTTCAGTTAATCATATTGATTATGTATTTACATACATCAAAGCATTTTCAAACTGAATAATGAAATTAAGTAAGGCATTCATGGCATTAACGCATTCACTTTCATGTGTTGTCTATCTAAATTGTTGGAGATATAGCTTTTTATTTGAAATTCTGCTAAAAATATATATATTATGGTCAAATTACTTGCTGTTCAAAAAAATATCCAAAGCGATAGGCAAATAAATTGCTACTTTTTCGAAAATACAAAATTTGACGCATATGTTTAGATTCTTTGGCCATTTAAAATTTAGGTTAAAATCATCATCCCAAATTGAAATGATTATCGCAGATAATATATTGAAGGTACTGAAACTTTCGTGCAATCACTGATTTAAGTTTATGAATAATATATTTTTATTTTATTTTTATTTTTTTCTATTTTAAATATCGTTTCAATTATCATATCTCATTAAAACTTTGCATATTCCGACTGAATGACTTACGAGTTGAGTTTTTCAATCTGATATTTTTTTCTCTGTTTTGGGTTGTACGAAATTTAATTGCTCTAATTCCTTATGGAAAATTGAGCAGGTCATTAAAACCACTGAAATGCGATTTTCTGCCTCGTTTAAAAGATCATCACCGATGAAATTGAAAGTTTATAACCATTTAAAAGTAATCTGGCTATTTATTTAATTTAAAATGAGCTGTAAAATTTTTTTAAATTATTTATGAGATTGTATTTTGTAAGAACTTAATAAAAATGTGTTGTGAAATATTACTTAATTAAGCTTTGCTTTTGCTTTTAAAATTTGCGTTTTACAGTGCTTTACTTCTGTCATTCAGGAGCAATTCATTATATTTTACCGGTTATAAATCATTCTGAACGTTGAGGTGTTAAACAAGGTGTAATTATTTCTGTAAATTTTTTTTTAAATCTTTTGTATGGTTCTTCTGAAATTATAATTTCTTCTTTTATTCATATTTCTTGCAGAAAATGAATGTGAACTTTTTGTTTCTTGGTTAAAGTAAGAACTCCCACGAACATTAAAATAGTAGTTTCTTATAGGTCAGTTATAGCTTTCTTGAAACCTTTTAAATGGAAACCTTGCTATCGTTAATATATTGATTCTATAGAATACTTTAAATGAAATAATTTTCCAACATTTTTGAAACTTTCTTCATTTTCTAATGAAACGTATTTCGGTTTATAATTCAAAATTTGATGGTATAAATTTGCAAATAATACAGACGTATATGCTCCATTAATTGCAAAAATATGTTAAATAAAAAATATAAAAACAACGAAAAATAAAACTACATATGTATCGGCTTTATCGAAACCTTTATCAAGACAAGTAGAAATACACTATAGTTGGTCTTAGTTGTTTTTATAAAGGTCTCTCGCCGTTATCTCCTCTTAGAATTTTAAAATGTGATATGCAAGTAGTCATAAAGAGTTTGTTCACGCGCCCTCAATGTCGAAAATTTTCGTTGAGTTCAAGAACGCACTATCAATGCATTTATGACCATTAGTAGGAAAAATGTTACCGCTGGTGTGGATCAAACTCAATTACTGCATAAATGTATGTCGTAGAACCAGAGGAAACCACATTGAAAATTTGCGATATCAAAAATTTGGATACATAACATTATTTTCATGAATCATTTTTACTTATTTTATGCATAATATTTTTGAGAAAGTAGTATTTTTAAATCCTATAAATAATTTTATATTCAACATGTATGTTCTTTTATGTAATTATATGTCAATTATTTTAAAATAAATAGAATAAACTGTTATGGGCATATTTTTTTATTAAAAACACTCAATATATTTTAATTCAAACATAAAAGCTTTCAATTGTAAACTTTTCTCGATATATTTTTTGTGAAAATATATTAACCGCAAGTAATCACCATAAACTCTAATTCTTTTTTTGAAACTATATGTAATCTTGCGTAGCGAAAGGTTCTTAAAAGCAAGTTTAATACTATTTTTGCTTTTACCCTAGAATAAAATAGGTGTAACCTAAAACCTTAGATAAAGTTGCTAGAGTTAAGTACTGCACTAAGCCATCCCAAAGGAAAATTTATTGCTTTGTTCTAATGGGCTGAGAATCCTAATTTTACGATGAACCGTTGACAAAAAGCGTCTGTCAGTCTGTCCGGCAAGCATCTGACCAGAGCCGAGTAATGGGGATATAGAAAAAAACTGCAGACAAGAGGAGTCAAACAAATTAGAAAGCCGGCCAAAAAATGGTCCCCGCCCTGCTCTCTCATTGTGCGCGGAAAAAGGAATTCCGCTGATTAAAAGAAAGAAACTAATATAAGCTAAGAAAAACAGCCTTTCTTAGCAAAAATGTGGGACAGCAGCATTTACTGAAGGCGTGAGCGTATAATGATTCCCTTTTTCTCCTAATTTTTTTCCTAGACACAGCCTTTTATTGTTCCCTTCTCAAACACACTGCTAATTGTTTGTTTCCTGTCTTCCTTTACAACTGTTTTAGATGGATATATTCACTAGTCTTTTAGTTGTTCTGCCGTCTGTTTTATTATGCACATTACATGATATTAACCACGTCTATTTAATTATATTGTGTTAAAACACGTACTTGGCATATGGTAATTATTCGATTAAGTTCTTTAAATTTTAATTAAATAAGTGAGTGATGTCTGTGTTCCTATATATAAATATATATTTCTTATGTCAAGTTATATATGGTGCAATTTAACATTTAACCTTTTTTTATTAATTTGTTGTTTTTAATTAAAAGTTGCATTTTCAACATTTCGAGTCTAATATTTAAAAGAGTTTAAAAAAAAAGGTGGTTATTTTCTATGAAAATTAAAAATATATAAATTAGAATGAAATTTTAAATATTTTGTCTGGAAATCTGCATCAACCAAACACGTAACATGAGTTTTAAAATGAGATTATTTATTTTCTATCACTAATTAAAACAACTTAGATTAGTAATAATAATTTTTTGCACACACAGTTTTCTTAGCGTAAATAGTTACATACCTGTCAAATAATCCTTAATTTGAGTACCACTATTTCCAAATAGAAATATTTTCTTTATCTTCTGAAATTAATTTGCAGTCAAATAAAGAGAAGATTGATATTCAGAAACAGAACTCAGCATAGGAATTTCTATGATGCAAACCGAAGTCGAGTCATAATTGACAATGGAGTACAAAGAGCTGATATGATTTTTAATAGTCTATATTGAACTACTTTATGAATTCTATAAAATTTATATATTGATACTCTTTTATTTTTTTAATGAAGTAAAATTTTAAAAAATTAGCATAGTTGCCAAGCCACGAAAATTAATTAATTATATGCGTCTTGTTTCTATGTGGTAACCATTTGAAATTTAGTTGATTTCATTCATTAAATAAAATAATTGGATCAAATAGGTTCATTTCAACATGAGACTCTCAGTAAAAAACGAATATTTGGCAAGTATATACAGAATGGTCATAAAAACCTTCCCCTATGCATGAACCTATAGCGGCCTGACTGTTCAACCAATCAAAAGAAAATTCCAGATAGTATTATTTGAAAGTATGTGCTGGAGATCATGACATTTCAAAAATATTAGAACTCTCACGATTATGTTTACACTGGAAATTTTCTGAAATTTTCGAATGACAACACCCACTTTTTCATGGGCAGATTCATCAGCGCATTGAAAACCCATAAATAGCGCTCGAACTGTACATGTATGACAAATATTGCAAGCGCAAAACATTTTCAAAGAACATTGTGAAGGACCAATGACAACACAAGAGAAATGAGAAGAAATTGTTTTTAATTGGATTTAGCAATTTTAACCCTTTCCGGCACGGGCAAAATCTGTTTGTAAAATGAGAATTTATCGACTGATACCGGAATTCACAAGCGAAATTTTTGAATATTTTAAATTCCTTAAGTTAAGCTTTTACTGTAAAAGCAAAATTTTGTTATTGGTGCCGTTTGCAAGTTTGGAATTAAAATTAGGTATCCCAGATCGGGCACAGTGTACCGGAAAAGGTTAAATGTGCTCACCTCACAGACTATAACAAATTGCATGCGGGAAATTGTTGACAAAAATGGAAAAGTAGCTTCGCAGGTGGAATGTGTCTAAAGTCACGTTTTATGGCATCTTTCAATTTTGACAAATCTCTAGGATTTGATGTGTACACCCTCGATATCATATAATCCCAGAACGAGAAATCCATCGGAGAGAGATCGGAAATTCACAATGGCCACGAAACTGCAATGCTGCGTAACATGAGTCTATCATGGAAATGCCTTTGCAGCACTTGTCGGACACACATGGTGACATATAGGGAGCACCATCTTCGATCATATAATGTCTTTAAGGCCATTTCGTAGTTGAATTCTGGAATTTCGTAAATCTAAAACATTGTTCTTTACCAAGCACTTGTGATCGAGCATGTTTTTATACTGTGTAAATGATGTATTTGAAGAAGTACGGACCTAAAACGAATGCCGTACCACACAATCACTTTAGTTTTGTGTAAAAGTGTTGTTGTCACATCGTGAAGATTCTCTTCAGCCCATTGAACGTAGTTCTTGGAATTTGCGTTCCCAGCTAAGGACAATGTGCCTTATCCATCCATAATATCCACGTCGGCCACCTGGTACCTTCATCACATCTGATGAGGAAACGATTTACAAAGTTGCTGTTGCTCATCTCCAGGTTTCAACATTTGGACGCGTTGAAATCGATAAGGAAACATTCCCATAATACAGTGCAAAGTATTCAGGACTGTGGTTTTTCGGACATCCAAACTGCGGGTTACACATCTTATAATATACTATGGACCTGCAACAATCGTATCATGCACATGCGCAGCAACTTTAACAGGAACAGGTCGTCCAGATCGCAGTCTATTACATGTGTATCTAATTTCTTCAACTTTTATTACCAAATCATGTAAAGTTTTACAAAAATCGTCGTAATTTATAATTTCGTCGATAAACTCGCACTGCTTCGACAACATTTTCTCCGCTAAAAGAGTTTTTTCAATTTACCTCGTTGTTTCCCTATAAGTGGAATCTTGTTAGCCTGTTCAAACACCTGATTGAAGGTCTTGACATACTGCTTATTAAAAGTTTTCTACTCACGATGCTTTGCACATGGTGTTCTATGATAGGTACGTCTAATATCTATCCCTGTGAATTATGTAAACTGCGTTAATTCACCTCCTCTCTGCATTGTAATTGGTCCTTTACAATGATATTTTTACTAATGTCTTAAGTCAGCATTTTTTGCCATTCGTGTATCGTTCCAGCAACATTTATTGTGTTCAACGCGCTGAAAAATCTGCGCATAAAGAAAGTGGGTGTTGCAATTAAAAAATTTCGATTTTTTTCACTGTAACCGTAAATATGAGAGATTTATTGCTTTAAATCATCTCGATCTCAATCAAATATCTTCAAATAACAATAACTGAAATTTCCTTTCGATTCGTTGAGTGGTTAAGCCGCTTGAGGTTCATTTGTCGGGTGAATTTTTTATGATCACCGTGTATATAGTCTTAAGATATCAAGGAATCTGTCACTAAAACTATTTTTCTTTAATTTATGATTATGTGTAAAGAAAAACATTTACGGGCTAGAAGTGGAAATTAAATATCTTTGCGACTACTTAACCCTTCTTTGCATGGTGATCCAAATTTACATCAACTTTTATTTAACTTTTAAAAAATAAATTAAGTTCTTAGCAACCACCATATTTATATAGATATATTAATCCTGTAAAAATTACAAATATGTGCCTCTATATAAGGTTAAAAATCTATCTAAAAATTTCTGGTGTCTAATCCTTAATATAAGAATAAAAAACAGAATTATAAAAGAATAATTCATGCAGTTAAGAGTTAATTTGAAATTCTAATAATTTATTAACATCATTCATCAGTACAATCGTATGTTTGTTGCAAGATAAGTGCTAAAGAAATTTAACACCATTATTTCACGATAAAAACCTTCAATTTTGATTTCGACATCCTTTTCAATAGAAATATATAAAAAAATATATTGTTTAAATATATAAAAGTTAAATATTTTATGTACAGATTTTTACTCGACAAACATTGAACCCTATGGACTGCAATCACCAAGTAGTTGACAGTGCTTATCAAAAATATTATCCTCCTCAGTCCTGAGGCAAATTTTACGTGGGGCTACAAAAACTAGTTTAAAATTGCTATAAAACATCACCAAAGATCTATCAGTCTATAAATCGATGCTTATGATATGCACGGATTTATTAAAATGTTCTAGAAGAAATTTTAGAAAATCAAGAAATAAATTAGTTTTCAGGATATTTTTCAGTGACTCCTACAGGCGAAATCAGGACTGAGGAGGTTATTAACCGAATGAATTCATTGTATTATAAAATTAAAATGAAAAGGTTGTGAGAAAAAAGTTCTGACCCTAACTTTCTCGCAAATCACCGTGTAAAAAAGTGATTGGTACCAAACGCTTAGTAACACCGTCTGATACTTAATGCTATAGTTAGATTTTGCTTAGAAGGTCATGTGCAAATTGAATTTTTTTTTTAATTATTGATATTTTCTATATTAATAGCTCATTTTGACGTCATACTAGGATTATTTGGAAAATTTTACTTTGAAACACCAAACAGGAAGTCACTGGGTCATGAAATTTAGGAAATGTTCAAGTTTGACAATTAGAACTAGGGGTCGGAGCATATAGAACAAATTCTATTGTTCTGACCAGTATCTTTTATCAATTATCTTCATGATGTATGCCTATTGCGATTCTTATAAACGTATCTCTTGAAGATTATTGATTAAAAATACAGTCGAACCTCGTTAATACGCGAATCAGGGGTTCGATCAAAATTCGCGAATTAAGCGAGTTCGCGTATTAACCGAAGGTCGCGAATTTTTGTCGAGTGATCTATCTAATAACAATCCATGTGGAAAAAACACATTTTTTGTCAAATTTTAGAGTTTTTAGGACATAAAATGACATTTTATTTATTTTAATCATTATGTGCTTCTTAAGCAGGAACGTTTGAAAGCTGAAAATTCAAATAATCATTATTTTCTCAAGTAAAAATCCTATGTCTTTTCAAATTTAAATTTATTATGTAAGATACATAAAATTGAATAAGACGAACACAATCTGATAACCATATTAACTAAAACTAATTTTAACAAAATTGAAATCTTTGTTAGCTATACAGAACAGATAGATGCGATAATAAATAGTGTTGATAATAATAAAAAGTCACTTAAAAAACTTACTGAAGTCAATAATGTCATGAAAATTACTTTTTGGAAAAGTAGCTGTCAATTTTGGCCTGTTTGACATGCGGTTGGGCCATCATCTTGATGTTTTTCGCCTTATTTAGCTAGTGGCAAAGTTGGCTTGTTGAGGATCTTTCGTCCAATGAGATGCATATTGTCTTAAAAAATTGAATGCCTCTGTAACTTTGGAGAATGGGGATGGTGCCGGGAGCGCAGGTTCATCATCTTCTTCCTGCTCATCCGATTTGTCAGTCGCAATTACATCGGCGATGATATCATCCAGACTGCTAAGTTTGGAGGCAACAAGATCTTTGTTATTATTAATGGACGTGTCTAAATAGACAAAATTTGCCCCTACAGTTTCTTGTACGGCCAGCTAATCTTCTTCAACATTAGGGTGCGAGGTTGGCTCTGTGTAAATGAAGTCCTCGCTATCTCCGAAACCCGCTTTGTGAAAGCAATTTGTAATTTTTGTTAGTGTGACACTTGGAATTCTACTTGGACATTATTCAGGTCTTCGTTGTTTTTTACATGCGCAGGGCAGTTGTCCACAAGCAATAACACATGGCGCGATTCTTTTCTCATACGCCGATCAAAATTACGAAGCCATGTTGTAAAAATGTTGCCCGTCATCCATGTTCTACGCTGGCTTTCGTACAGACAAGGGAAATTCTTTACATTTTTAAAGCAACGCGGGTTGCGTGATATCCCTATGACAAGCGGCTTTAATTTGTCTGATCCATCAAAGTTGGCACCGAGCAGAATAATAAGACGCTCTTTTCTCAGTTTGCCTCCATGACATGTTTCTCCTTTCATGGACATTGTTTTATTGAGTATCAGTTTGTAAAAAAGCCCAACATTGTAAATATCCCAAATTGAGTAGTCTTTTACAATCTGCGGAAGCACATTAATTTTCCTACATTGAACATCTTTAATGTTGACTGCAGTTGACTCACCCCACACTTGCTTGAATTTTATGCCGTACCGAGTTTTCAATCGATCCAGTCATCCGTTTGAGGTATTGAAATGTAGCAATCCCATTTTTGCTGCGATTTCAGAAGTTTTTTCTTGTATTAACAAGCCGCTTATTGGGATATTTGTAGAGCGCGTTTGAACAACTACTCGTGAAGAACCTTTCCCATGTCCTCAAAGTTGGTGGTTTTTATTTTCTTGTTCTTTGTTCCTCCAACCACAGCTTGGTTAACGATGGCATTCCTATAACAAAGTCCTTAAAGTTGACTCAGGTATCCCTTTTTCTTTGGTGAATGCAGACTTATTTGAGACAGCTTGGGCATCGCATTGATTTATAATTTGTAACTTCTCAGTGGAAAGATCCTTTCGTTTAAAATGTTTTGCTCCTTCCGCCATAGTTTAGGTTAGATTATAAAAGCATAGATGGATATCGTAGACTAGATAGTACTGGTAGCGAAAAACGACTGTCTTCTTTTTAAAATATCACAGCACTGATGAAACAGCGATTGGAGAGACTCACGTGATTAATCTGCGATTATAGCGCATGCTGCATCTAACGGTTCTACAGTTCTAATTTAGGATAGGGGGGGGGAGGGGTCACATCATTTCTGTATTATGGGGAAAAGTTCTTTTCATTTTTGTTTTTTATAAAAACTAGGTGATTTGCGCAGCCCGCGCCCGCGATGAATGAGCCTTACATGAACTTCAAATTTATATGATTTTATTAATTTAATTCCCTTTTTGTCTATATTTATATTTTTAAATGACAAAAATCGCAAGAAAAGCATTGAACTGAAAGTACATTCTGCGTAGCGTAATTTGATTTTTTGAGCCTATGCGTACAGAAAACGAGCTAATCCACAACAAAACACTCAGGTTTTTACTGACTTCAAAAAAATTTGTATCAATTATTTCTTAATTTACATATTCTTAATTAGCGTCTCATGATAGTCTGAAATAAATACGTTAAAAATCTCTAAATGCTGTTTTTTTGAATTTCCATTAAAATTTTATATTGTGGTTTTATATACTCTCCAAATGAAAACAGGTGTTTTTCAAAGCAGACATGATGTCTTTAACTTTTGCACAACGCTATCCTCGTCTCGTTTATAAGATTTCATTGGGAGAGTTTTGATTGGTCAGTCTTGTGCTAGCCTCGGATCGGAGTCCAAATCTATTCAGCGTGTGGTTTTGAGGGAAAAAAGGCTCAATTTAATTGGGTTTAAACAATTGTTGCATAAAAAATAAGTTAAATAATTTTTTAGATAATTGTTAGATAAAATGCTTGGGAAAATACTCCATCTAAAAACTCGTATGTTTAGATCTAAGCTTATTCGCGTATTAAATTTAGGTTTTTCTATCTACGGACTGATAAAATTTCGCGTATTAACCCTTTCCGGCGCAGACAAATTCTGTTCGCAAAATGAGAAATTGTTGACTGACACCGGAATTTACAAAAGACTTTTTCAGAAATTAAGAATTCCCTGATTTAAGCTGTCATTGTATAAGTAAAATTTTACTAAAATATTATTGGTGCCGCTTGTAAGTTGGGAATTAAAATTAGGTGTTGCCGGAAAGGGTTAAACGGATTCAAATACTAAACATTCGCGTTTTATATGCCTAAGATAGGAGTATTTCAAGGGACTAAAGAAAATTCGCATATTAAGCGGTTTCGCGTATTAAGCGGGCGCGTATTAACGGGGTTTGACTATATTAGTAAAAATAATAAAATTTGTCCTTTATGCTCCGATCCCTGTTTTAACTCGTAAATTTAAATTCCTTTTTAATCATAGCAAAACAGATTGCATAATTTTTGAAGCATAACTCGAAATCAACTCGGCATAATGAACTGAAATCTTAGATTACTACAGCTGAAATTTCATGAAATGGACTTCAGCAATATATATATGTGTGTTATAATTCTTTTTTTTAATATATATGTATATATATACATATATATATTAAAAAATACGAATATAAGAATGATATATTTCTTAATTTTCGAGACGATATCAATTGCACCTTATGCTTTTTTTACTTTGCTTACAAATCCAAAATTACAACTCATTCCGCCAACTAGTTTTTGAGTATTGCTTCAAAATAAATTGCAATCGATTTTTCAGTGAATAGAAATGAACATTATGAGTTCTAAAACTTAAACTTGAATAATTTCTAAATTACTTAACGAATGACTACCCATTTTGTATCTAACGGTAAAATTTGCTGCAAAATCCAAATATGATGTCAAAATTGGGAGTTTCTTTTGAAAATTTAAAAGTTTAGTACAATTTCTGTATGAGGAAGACTTCTAAGCAAAATCTTGGTATAGTACTAATTAACGGGAATTATTAATAATTGATTGCTGCCAGTCACATTTTAATGTCATGATTTGTGGCACGTTTATTTTGGGAATATACTTTTTCCACGATCCTCTATGGCGCATTTCTTTTTTATTCGGTTATATTTATTTAGAAGGGATACAATATTACAAATCAGAATACTTATATCATATAATGCAAGTCAAATTGAATCAAAGTATTACGAAAAAAATCCAGAATTGTGAAATCCAAGTTATATATTTATTTTTTGTCTGGCTGTTACTTTTATGAAATGAGAAGAATTAATAATTTAATAATTTCGCATTTTCCGTATAACCTAATTTATTTTAGGAACTACCATAGACGGCATAAATATCGGAGTTTAATACATATGTCTTGAATTTAATCTAGAAACTTAATATTTGAAAGTATTATGTAAGTATGTTTTGGTACTCATAACGCGAATGATTATGTATTTTTCACAAATCTCTGATAATAAAATGTGTTTCTAATTAAAAAAAAAAAAAAAAAAAAAAAAAAAAAAAAAATATCCTCAATATACAAGCATGCGTAAAATTTTGTAGAAATTCAACCTTCTTTTAATTATTTATTTCTAATCTAGAAACATACTTATTTTAATGTTGTTGCTTTGTAATCTGATATTATTTAAGCAAATTTTGTTTAGATTTATAAAAGTTTTCTTTTGCTCTCGTCAATGAATTTTATTTATTTCTCTATTATCTAATACCATTTAGAATAGAGTTTTGCATTTTATAACTAAAAGTATATAATTTTAAAATAAGTAGAATTTAGTAGAAATTTTAGTAAAACAATTGAATAGTATTTTTAAAATAATAGAATATTTTTAAAATAAGTATTACAAATCCATTTAAATATTAATCTTGAAATGCCTTAAATCCATTTTCTTGCAGTTTTATGTTCTTCAGTATGGAATATATTTTCTGGGAAAAGATTTATAAATTGATAAAATTTAATCTTTTTATCAGCATTTACAAAAACATCGAATATTTTGAAGAGCTGGAGATAAGTTGTTCATAAGTATCACTTTGTACCATTTTAAATTGAATTCTGTTATTCAAAAATAAAAATAGAATTTTAACAAAAATATGTTGAAAATATTGATGTTGTGGGAGAAAATTCGCAAGGAGCAAGAAATCTGTTTTACGTGTCGCAGCTGGCAGTGTATAACAGTCAGTTTTATCTGTCTTTCTATTCATGTATTGATTAATATATTTTCTCAAGTTTTAAAAATGTGCGTTTTTTTATCTGTAGGGAAAATATTATAAAGACAAACACTTGTTAAAAAGGTCGAAAAAGGTAAAAGTCAGGAATTTCTTCATTAAATATTTAGTTTTATTTTATTATTATTATTATCATCGGAACATAGTTTTATTTAAAATGTTTAAGTGTTAAAGTAGCATTAGCTAATAATTACTATGTATTAATAGTGTACTAGATTCTCAACACATTTTTTCGTAATGCTGATTTACATTCAGGAATAAAAGCAGAAACCCATCATTGAAAATAGAATAAAATCGCAAACAGAATATACAGCGAACATTTGTTAAATTCATCATTTCCTATTTGCAATTGGTATTAGACATCGTTTAAAACGTACCTTATCGGATAACGCGGACATTTTTTAACAACATGACAGAGTAGAATCGAAACTGCTTTGATCCATTATTTTTCAAAAGAAACTTTGACACAGCAGGGATTAAAAAAATTATCAGTGATAATAACGAAGAGAAAGAAAATTCTCTGCCGCCAAAAACATGCTAAGTTCAAAAACTGCTAATGGCTATTCGCCGGTATTACCAATCAAAATGTGATACAGTAAGCCTAATTTTCGTGTATGTAGAAACACTGAAAACTGATGTGCTAAAACGTTCATTTGCTCAAATAATGCAAAGAAAAGTAAGAGACCATATATATATTAAAATCCGTTCGCGTATCTATGTAAACTCAAAACACAGAAACAACAAGTCGGAGAAATAGGAAATTTGTCCCCCCAAAAAAAGTTTGTTCTAATCAATTCAAAAACTCGATCAGGTATATTCAAAACGAGAGTTTGAAGAAGTTCTGGCTTTAAAGAAAATCAAATTCGTTCAATTTGCTGTTTTAGATCTTGAACCGTTGCAAATTGACGCCTTTTAGCATATACGTTTCTAACTAATCTTCCCCAGAGATTCTCTATTAAGCACATGTCAAAAATAAGGGCCGTAAAGTCCATAGCAGATATTTAATTTTGTCTAAACCATTTAAAGTATTTAAAGACCACTTAAAGACATTGTAGAGTTGGACACTAGAATAGAGCAATGGTCTTGCTGATACATCCATTTGTCCTCTTCTAGCAACTTTCCAAAGAGAAGTAACTGTACTTCAAACTTTTCTGGTAACATTGATGATCATTCAAAAAAGTAATATGGATTGTTCTATTATAAGATATTTCTGTCCATACCATGAGTGAAACCTCTCCTTTTTGTCTACTAATAAAGTTCGTGATTACTTGCAAGTATCATGCCCTATAATATTCCCAACAATCGGGGCCATCTAAACTGATTTTTTTTTCATCACAGACAAAAACACTCAACCATTCCTCTGACCAGTTCTAGTGATTTCAGGTTCACTGAACAAGAGTGTCTTTATTCCATTCGGTAAACTTTGGTGAATGACACATTTTGCGAAAATCAAGAAATGTACTTGCCTGCAGCCGTCGATGAACCGTGGATAATGGAACGTTTACTTCTATTGAAACGGACCTTATGCACATGTTCTAGGTTGAAATTAATGTCAACATTACTCTGTCTTATTACTTAGTTTTGATTCTTTTAATAGTCTAGAACGGGATTTTGTTTCAGATTGTGTCCCTTTGACAGAATTCGATAAATACCAACCCTGCTGCGTCCAAATCTTCTTGAAATGTCCACAACTTTCCATCCACGAACCTTAAAACGATAAATTTCCAAAATTTATATTTGAGTAAGATGCAGACTGTGAAGCATTTTGACAGTCAGTCGGAAATGGAAAGACAAATTCCATTTTATATTAGGAAACTATTGTACCACAAATACATGACCTTGGAATATGCAAATTTTGATATTAGTACTTAAATCAGCGTTTAACACCAGTTGTCTATATATTTTTGGGACAGCATTTTTTCGCTCTTAATTTTTTGTATTAAATCGATGACTGCTGAAAGTTGTTTGAGTACTTTATTATTCTTTTTCATCATTATTTATTTTCAAAATTTATTTCATCTTTTAGGTAGCTTTCATTACAAAAAGTAAAAAGCTACCTACTGCAGCCGTCCGGAGGAAAGCACTTCCAGAAAATTTTGGTATATTTTCACCGATCATGACCCCCAGACCCCAAAACCACCCTCCGTTCAAATGTTGACATATATATATATATATATATATATAACCATATATATATATATCTGATTTTTGTCATGCGATAACTAACGTATTTATGAACCGATTTGAATGAAACTTGGTATGTACATAGTACATACAAATGTCTCGACCGAGTTCGTTGGTCAGCATCATCCGCTATATTGTTTTGAAATGGTGGTCATTTTAAATTTTAAAAAAAATTAAAATTTAAAATTAAATGCGAAAAAATTAAAAGTTGAAAAATATTTTTCTTTTACGTGTTAGAACTTAAAACAAAGATTCCAGAACACTTTTTATTTTGTCTATATCTTAAAAAATGATTGAGTTATAGCACTTTGAATTTTTCTAATGGCTGACATTTTGAAACGATCTGATTTTTGTCACGTGATAACACGCGTATTTATGAACCAATTTCAATGAAACTTTGTATGTACATAGTACATAAAAATGTCTCGACCGAGTTCGTTGGCCAGCATCATCCGCCATTTTGTTTCAAAATGGTGGTCATTTTAAATTTTTAAAAAATTTTTAAATTTAAAATTAAATGCGAAAAAATCAAAATTCGAAAAATATTTTTCTTTTAAGTGTTAGAACTTAAAACAACAATTCCAGAACACTTTTTATTTTGTCTATATCTTACAAAATGATTGAGTTATAGCACTTTGAATTTTTCTTATGTCTGACATTTTGAAACGATCTGATTTTTGTCACGTGATAACACGCGTATTTATGAGCCGATTTCAATGAAACTTGGTATGTACATAGTACATACAAATGTCTCGACCGAGTTCGTTCGCCAGCATCATCCACCATTTTGTTTCAAAATGGTGGCCATTTAAAATTTTTTTAAAAATTTAAAATTTTAAATTAAATGCGAAACAATTAAAAGTTGAAAAAGATTTTTCTTTTACGTGTTAGAATTTAAAACAACAATTCCAGAACACTTTTTATTTTGTCTGTATCTTAAAAAATGATTGAGTTATAGCACTTTGAATTTTGCTTATTGCTGACATTTTGAAACGGTCTGATCTGAACGATCCACAATGTTGCTTTAAAATGGCATACACTTTATGAAATCGTGGAATTTGGTGACTCTCTAAATCGCTTAAAATAAAACCAGGTTAAATAAAAGATGGCTAATTTCTAAAAATTCCTATTAATATTCAATCTTTACAAAAACTAGTATTCAATCTTATAAAATCACTAATTTAATAAGATTATTTCCACTAATTTGAGCTTAGTATTTTTGAACAATGTAACTTACCTTAAAATAAATAAATAAATATATAAGTATATGAAAGCTACCTCTTCCTCCCGGCATTGCCGGAAGGAATTTTTTACTCTTTTAGCTACTTCTTAAATCTAATAAAAAGTTTGTCTATAAACATATGGGATGCACTGTGCAAATTTCAGTGCAGGTACTTTTAAAGTGATGCTGAATAAATTATTCAGTCGCTAAATGTCACAAAGAAAAAGCATAGAGGGGTAAGAGGCATCCTTATGTTTGATTTTTTTTAACACTAGAACGCCCAGAAATTTTACTGAAGTTTCATAATAATATTTGATACCAGAATTTTTATTTGAAATTATTTAATTGATTTATTTAAAGTAAATCTGCGTGTTTGAAATTTAACTTATTTCAAGAAAAAATATCTGGCTCGAAATGAAATTTAATTACATGGTTGGAGTCGTATCGATTCATTCTGGGCGTTCTAGTGTTAAGTTATTATTATTATTATTATTATGCAATGACTAGTTCAAGACAAAACTCGGTATACACTTTTTTCTAGTATCTACAGGTTGTAGTATAATATTTATAATGGTTAGCATGAAATGTGAGCAGCCAAGTTTTAATGTTTCCACTAATTTTGAAAATATACTCACAAATTGAGTATAGGAATATAATTAAAAAAATTGAAGAAGTTAGTGGAAGAGCATGTTATGTAACATTTTCAAATGAAAAAATATTTTTTATGGTTGAGGCATTATAAGTTGTTCTATTATGTTGTTTATAATTAGTCTGGAAAGTCTGAGACATTACATGTTAATATTTCATATTTTACTGCTCAGTTAATTTAGCAATTTTAATATTTAAAAGAGAAATGTTAATATGTTTTATAAATTTTTTTAGCACCACCTGTTAAGAAATTACGCTAACAAGATTCGAATAAATCACTAAAATCTAGAACAAACAGCGTTCGCTTCAATTTTCTCGAAATTTACTTTCTGTAACATAACATATTCTTCCACTAAATTCTTCAATAGTTAATTTAAATAACTGAGTACACTCACTTCTGATGTTTATTTAAATATTTACATATTTATTTGCAGGCGTCAACAAGCCCCTACATGCCTGCCATAGCAGGCCATACGGCCTCGCAGTTCAGTCCGTACTTGAGCCCAAGTCCTATGATCCCAGCAGGAATGATGCCGGCCGACGCCCTCGCCGCCCCGCCACCTCCTCATCAGCTCACCTCCATTGTGCACACCCCCATTGTCACACAGAAGGTGCCCCGCACTGACAGACTTGAGGTAAGTAACATTTCTTATTTTCATTCAAATTGCCCATCTATTTTTGCTCTTTCTAAACCTAAATCTGGTCTTTTTACTCCGGAACTTTTCATTTTTGGAGAGTGAAATTATAAAAAAGTTTTTATATTCATTCATAAAATGCAACATTTTTGCGGCTTCTATAAAATGACACATTTGGGTATTTTATATTATAGTGTAACATCAACAAAGGCACTCATTATTTTATAGGTGTAATTTTGTGTGCTAAACTCTGTAAACCGGTGCTCTGAAAAATGCAAATTTGTACAAAACTAGTAATTTTGCATAACTTTAATATACATATTAATGGAATAATAAAAATCTGCTTCAGCACCTTAAGAGCTTTTAAGCATCTTAGATAAAAATATATACAAGATTTGTTATTAACAGTTTCATAAAATGGCGGGCGAATGAAGCACTTTGTAGAAATATTGAAATTTTCTTGTTCCGAGTGTTGATATCCCATTTAAGATATACAATGAATTCATTTGTGTTTCATATGTGCCAAGCGTTGATGTTCATGAAAATTCACCTTGTAGAGTTTGATTTTCTAATACGTGAGTTCTTTATTCATACGTCAACTTGATAGGTCTGATTTCATTAATCTTCCTACCCTGTTGAAATTTTACTCAAACTTGATTAAAATATTCCACACCAGAATTTTTATTTAAATCCATTTAACATACTTATTTAACTTAAAACTTTGTGTTGTTTATTTAATTTATTTTATGAAAAAATTTCTAGTTTGAATCGAATAAAACGCATTATAGGACTGGGTCGATTAGACCCATTCAGGGTAGGAAGGTTAAAATGAAGTTCAAAATTTTAAATAAAAGGTAACAATTTTCGTTATTACTCTACATTTAAAATTTCCTGTCAGTGCAGTCGTTACAATGCGAGTGATCGATAATTATGTTTACCGTTTATTTGTTACATCAAATCCTCTGTTACTGAATAATTTAAAATGCCATAATTTGAGACGTATGTAAATTCACATAAAGTAATGGATGATTGAAAATACTTATCAAAATAACTTTTGAAACAGAATTGTTACCTTTGAGTCACATTTTTGGCATAATCGTTAAGTAAACACTGCTTCAGTTATTTAATGCAATACAATACAAATACAAATAAGGATGATATTATTTTAGCTGTTAAACTCCAATCTAAATTTCGATATATTTTCCTATCAATATTACGCAGTGTTCGGCCCTGTAAGTAATTTATAAAGTAGCTTTGTACTAAAAAGCATTAAAAGCTTTACATAAAAATAATAATATTGTTATTAAGTTACAGTTCACACTATCTAATATAGGAATTGATTATCGCATGACATACTAAGAACGCTAACACGTTTTGTGCGGGGGGAAAAACACCAAAGAGATAGATCACGTTACAGTTTCTTGGAGAGGCATTCATCTCTTGCATTATTCAAATATTATAAATTCCTTTAGCGTAGAAAACATATATCCAAGTTTTAATGCATTCACTTATCACAGTATGAGCCTACTGAAAGTAATAATCTTGTAGTTGATTCGAAAACTGGAGAAATAAAACTATTCGTAAAATAATTTTGTTCGAACTCAATATATTTAGATATCGATCTTAAGGAATGTGATAAAGGAATTAAATCTCTAAAAATTTATTTGTTTATGTCATAGTATACTCCGCCGATTTTATGCTTGATTTGTGTAAATTAGACAGCTAGCATTCTTTTATCACAGTATAGAGTTATTGATTCCAATAATCCTGTAGTTGATTTAACAATTAAAGAAATAAAAGCGTTTGTAAAATAATTTTTTTCGAATTCAATCTGTTTTAATACCGATGTTAAGGAATGTAATAAAAGAAATGAATCACTAATAAGCTCTTTGCTTATATTATGGCATACTTAACCAATTTTATGCTTGATTTGCTTAAATTAGATAATTAGTAATTAAATCCATTTAAAAAATGAAAACATGAATCTGTTTATTTTTTCAGCAATTTTGATTTGAAAATAAATACTTGCTTTTCTCCGTTTTATGTACTGATACGTACTTAAAACTTACATAGTCAGAGAAATTTAAAAATGTATGTCTTAAAAAATTTAATAAATAGTACTGATTATTTACAATAAAATATAAGAAAATGTTATTTAAAACACCGTACATTTATTACGCTATTGCTAAAGTACGTGAATGTCCTCAAGGCATTTTAAATTGAACGGTTTTTCTTGATTTTTTGCTGTTTTTACTGTGCCTTTTTACCTTTTGATCAAGTGAGTTCATCTTTTCGAAACGTTGCATGTTCTAAAAATTTAGAACGACCTAGGTTTGTAAAAATTTTAACTGGTTCGCGATAGAAAACATAATATTCGTTAACATGATTTGCTAGATTATTCATATTATTAATAGATCTCAACGAGGATGCACAAACTGTCACCTAATTGAAATGACGGTTGAAATTCCGTGATTAGTTAAAAATCGATTTACATATTAAAATACAATTGGTCTGTTAATTCATATCTTGTTGGAAAGCACCTCCAAATCTGATTTTAGAGGGTTTACCATTATGTTTTCCTGCTTCCTTTCCTCCACATTTTCATATCTTTGGATGCAAGAAATCACAATGATAAACCTGCCGATAAACCTCTAAAATGGGGTCTGCTGGTAGTTTCCACGAAGATAGTATATGTTATCAATCGTCATTTTTGTCATGTCTGGCCCTTGCAAGATTGTTAGATCTGAGTTCCTACAGTTTTTTGGCTCTGGAACTACTTAAAATACTTATTTAAAACAGTTAACCTCTTAAAACTGTCGATCATGACAACGCAAGAGCATGCCAGAACTCATGAACAGTATTATCTATCATGCCTTCAACATCAAAAAGAATTTTCTAAGCATGTGAAGAAGCTATTTTGCGATTTAAAATGATACTTGTAGGTAATAGTCAACAAATTGAACAGTATTTGTCATGATAAACCAATTCTACAGTGTATGTCAGCTTGCATTTGTTAAATTATTGAAGAAAGGCATCAATAATACGCCCACTGGTGGTCATTTTTGAAATTATTTTATTTCTGCTAAATGTCTTTCTTCATTTAGAGGCATTCCAAATTTCATATTGCTCTGATGAATGGTTTCGATTATAGACAGCTATGGAGTAGGTGACCTTTAATTACGGACATCCTGTGTTCTAAAAGAAATTTTCAGGGTGTTAAGCTACTATAAAGCTCTTGCGGAACTCATTTTTTATGACGGATAAAACGAGATAAAATCCCTGTCAAATGAAAATATTTTGCGCTAGAATTTTTTTTAAGAAAAGGAATCATATGCACCCCACATTGTATAAAACAACAAAGTATTAAATAAAACTTCTTGTAAGAAATATGTTCATATGATTTCAATCCATGAAATTGATCCATGTAGCTGATTTTGTGTTAAATGTAATTAATTTATAATTATATAAAAAATTACAACGATTTCCTTATTATATACGCTAATTATTATTTGAAATCGGTGGCAAAGTATGCAGACATTGCACAAAAATTTGACTTGTGCAAGTACTTTGTAGATGCCAGCTGCTACGATTTTTTTTTTTTTTTTTTTTTTTTTTTTGTACTCCCAATGTTCCCAAATAGTAATCTTTGCCTTATTTAATTGATATTTTCAGCAAATAAATAAGGAAAAGGTTAGTTTTTGTAAATAATTGTTTCAAAAACTCATAGTTTTTGGAAGCTATGGAACTGCAACAAAAGAATATATCTGATTCATTACTGTGCATAGTGTTTCCAAAACTATTCTACGGGTCTGACTTGTTTTTTTGCGATGATGAACTTAGATAAAGGTTTGCAAACGTTTTTGCTATGATGGACGCAGTTGAACTTTACATTATAATCATCTTTGTAAACGCACTTCTTTCTCACATGTGAACACTTAATTGTATGAATGAGTGAGGTTTATGTAACTTAAACATGCAAAATATCGGATAGTGAATAGATATAAATTTAAAAGACATAGCTATGAAAAATTTTATCATCAAAGGATAACGAAGCTAAAGTCGTGGAAAAAAAAGTACACAGCCTCAACTAACTCTGTAACAAATTATCATAGAAGAAAGTTGCTGGTACCAAACGACAGGAAATATAGTCTACTTTTAAATTATATATACGAAATTTGGCTAGGGGGCATCTACATATCAAAATAAACCAAAAATCTGTTTTTTACAGCAATACCCAAATTTGATGACATAAATAAATTCTACAATTTTCAATTAGCGCATCCATGAAATTCAAACGATTAGTTTTACAGATTAATTATTTTAGAATGAGCATATTTTAGAGAACGTACCCAAATAGAAGTTCGCTACTCTATTTCTGAAATTCTACAAAATAGTTATGTTAATTCTATTAATGTATTATTTCTTACCAATATGATCATTTCACACGTTTAATATGGTTCGACTATTTCCAGACTAAATGTTTCAATATGAATAAAATATATATATTTTTTTTCAAATTATGCTTTTCTACACATCATAAACATTTAAACCCTCATTTTGATGTTTTAAATAATAATTCGAAAATTTTGAAATTGGGAAGTTCCATAAAGTAGGACATAATAAATATAAATCTATTTTTAAAAATATGTAGTTTGCAATTCATATTATTTTAGAATATTAATTTCATAACCCATATTGTAAAATTTTTTAAATTTAAAATTCAATGTATTTGCGTTTTTTAGTATTATACTTACACGACATGTCTTCATGGAATTACCCCTTATACAATTATTTTTATATTTATTTATCTGTAATAATTTGAAAAGTAATGAAATCAAACAATGAATTGATTAAAATTGGCACATTTTGGCCGTGTCAGATTATTAATCCATATTTACAAGGATTTACTAAAAGATTCCCTAACTTTAAAATTAAATAATTTAGTAACCATCATAAATATAAAGATGAAATAAGAGATGAGTTCCTCAGATTGCTTATAAGTTTTGTATAGGATAAATTAAAATATAGTTCATAATTTCGTCAATTTCAGGTAATGCGATGTCTCAAAATGTAAGAATGTTTAAATTAAAGCTTACACTACAGTGTTTACTTTATGTTATTTTTAACTATTAAAAGGAGAAAAACTGTTTGTATTTTGAAAATTTGTAATTATTCTATACAAAATTTATGAGCCACTTGATAAACATGTCTTTTATTTCATATTTATATTTAATAATTTAATGAATTATAGAATAAATCAAAACATCCATTATAAAGCACCCTGTACATACCATTTAAATGACATCAATAATCGTTTGCTCACTATTACTACATCAACAACAAATTCGCCGAAAATATCTCCAGGTATTTTCGTTAAAAGAACACGTGCCATTTTCCATATAATGGAAAAGTGTGTTTAAATTTTTGCTTCAAACTGACGCCTGAAAAAAATTCTGATACTAATGCAGATATTTATTTTTATCACACTACTAAAATAAATTTTAAAAAATCATCTGCACTTTAATTTTATTCAAATCTTTCTTTAAAGCATCGTTTTAGTTTATTTATCAGCATTTACATTTATATGTTTCTTCGAATGTTTATTATTATTATTATTATTATTATTACTTGAAAAAGAATTAAAAGTATTTCTGCTGAAATAAAACAAAAAAATTGTAAAGTATTAGAAAGAATTTGCTTCACACTTCTACAAAAATAAAAATAATAAAATAAAGCTTAGCCTTTTTTTCATGCATTTTTCATCGCAAGAATTTTCTTCAGTCTCTTTTCTTATTTTCATTCGCCACATTTTTAAGATTATCTCCTGAAAAAAATCTGAGGTGAGAAAAATTTATTCATTTTTTTTAAGAATGTGAAAGCTTTGATTCAACAACTTTAATTCTAAGAATCTGTATTTAATTTTACAAATTTAATTCGTTTTTGGTCTATATTTATTCGTTCGGTTATGGAAAGAAAGCAAAAAGAGTTATTATTACGTTTTAGTTATTTTTTAGATCGCCATAAGAAGAATTACTTTTAGAAAATATTCTAAGGAGAAGGGAAACAAGTTCTTATTAAATGCATATTAAATACCTCTTCAGACCTCAGGGTTTATTTATATATATATAGTATATATATTTAATTTCAGTTATGGATTTATGTTAACAAACTGATAACTAAGAAATGAAATACTGAAAAACGAAAACATTTTTTATTCTTCTTTTGCACATAAAATTTGGTGATATATGAACACTCAATAAGCACATTATTTGACAATTTCTTGGAATTTTTTTCTGTATTTTCTTTTTTTTTTCATTGCAAAAACAATGAAGAAATGAAATAATTATATATATATTTTTTTTATTACTAATAGATTCTACAAGTGATATCTTAACAAACAGAAAAATTATTCAAATTTTCATTTTTGTACATTTCGTACATTTTTGCTGCAAGCCGTTTTAATGTAACTCATATTTCGCAAAAAAGAGCTATAAGAAACAAATTGCTATTTTGTTCAATTCTGCGATTTGCTAGGCTCCTTTCACACCGAATTTATATTTTTAACATTATTTATATATGTGAAAAAAAATGTAAAGATGTGTTCTGTGTATCCTATAAGATACACAAGGTCTGAAGAAGTAAAAACAATATTATCAAAAACAATACTATTTACGGGTACACAATATTCCGGTCCCTGGCCATTTCGGTCCCTCGCCAATTCAGTCCCTAGCCAATTCGGTCCCGAGACATTTCGGCCTCGGACCCTAGCCATTTGGGTCCCTTGCCATTTCGGTCCTTAGTCATTTCGATACCTTGCTATTTCTTTACCCTCTCTTGTTGTGGGCCTGCCAAACGTTGCAAGTTCAACATTATTCAGATCTTTTTTAACTTTTCTTTTATTCTCCTCCTAAATTTTATAAAAATCTGAATATAACACTCCGATAAATTTAAACATTTATAACTCATGATAATGGAATCACAGCGAGCTGAAAATTTTGTTTGATTAAACATTGTGACATAATTTTCTTGTGTGGCATTTAGATGATTTGATTTAGATTTATGTGAAACGTGTGGCATTTATCGTGATCAGTGCTTAAGTAAACGCCAAAGTCAGAATCGGTTTGCTCTTTTTCCTTCCGAAAATTTCGATGTTAAAAATGAACCTTTCCCTGGCCGACCAATCCTTGAACAATTCGATGAAATTTTAAAAACAATCCAAGTAGACTGACATATTTCTTCCCACGACATTGCTACGGAACTAAACATCAACCATAAACCACTTTTGAACCATTTACATAAAATTGGATACCAAAAGAAACTCGATACTTGGGTTCCCCATAAACTTACAGTGAAAAATTTAATGGATTGAGTTTTCATTTTTGAATTGCTACTGAAACGGTATGAAATCGAGCCATTTTTGAAACAAATCATTACGGGTGATGAAAAGGGAATCACGTATAACAACAATGTGCTAAAAAGATCGTGATCGAAGCTTCACAAACGGTGGCAAAGCCCGGATTGATGACTATGAAAGTAATTCTGAGTGTTTGGTGGGATTGGAAAGGAATTTTCCATCATGAGCTGCTCAAACTTGGCCAAACCATCAATTCAACTATCTTCTGTAAACAACTAATGCGATTGAAGCAGGCAATTTAAAAACCCGGTCAAAATTGATCGAAAGGAAATTCGCTGTCTTCCATCACGACAACGCTAAACCACACGCATCTTTAGTCACTCGGCAAAAACTGAAAGAACTTTGTTGGGAAGTTTTGATGAACCCACCGTATAGTCCGGACCTGGATCCGACGGATTACCATTTGTTCCGCCCTATGCGGTACTCTCTTGAAGGTGTTAAGCTGACTTCAAAAAAGGCTTGTGAAAATCACCTTGTTCAGTTTTTTGCCCAGAACTCTCAGAAATTCTACAGTGACGGAATTATTGTTTTACCAGAAAAATGGCAAAAGGTCATCGAACAAAATAGCACATAAATTTTGATTAGGTTTTTTTTATTTATATAAATAAATTCACTTTGAAAAACACGAAAAAAAGCGAACTTACTTTTTCCCTTTGCATTTTTTAAACAGTCTTCTCTATTAATTAACATAAAACTAATTTCGATAGAAAATATATAATTACGTTTAAGGTACTTTGACTTACTTTACAAGAAATTCATATAATCATTTTCAAAGCTTTTTTTATTATTATTATTAAATTTGAGATCAAGCATAATGCATAAAGCACTTGTTATCATGTGTTGTGTTGAATTATATTTAAGTAATTAGTTGTAAGGCCATTTTCATCATTATTGTCTAAAATAGGTTTATTCATAATATATTAAATATTAAACGATGTTTGTAAGCCTCAAAATCCTTGTGAAAACGTGATATTCTACAATTATAGATTTTTTGCAATCAGTTCCACCAAATCATTAATGAAGTATAGAACTATTATTATAACACAGAAATTGCATGCAGAATTGCAATTTTTTAAAAACCAATAAGAATGCAAATCATGTGTATGTCAAAAACATGCATTTAAAAAATCATTCTTATATCCATCATTATCTTAATTATCTTTTCTGATAATTAAATTTAAAAATACATTGTTTTTGTGTATAGTAACTACTTCATTTAAATAGTTTTCTTTTGCACGTTTTAAATATAAAAAAATAATTTAAAAATGATTGATGAGTTATTTCTATTATTTTATAATTTTCTTTCTGAATTTTTCTCTTAAATACTTTGCTAAGCTAATTATTGTCATTTTTATTTAAAAGTAACATCAAAAGTGCTTTAAATTAGAAACCACCATTCAAAGATCAAGTCTTCAAAATAATATAAATTAAATTTACGAACGATAGATTAATTTTAGAATTATTTTTTTATTTATTTATTTATTTTTTTTTTTACTTTATTTTTCTTGATATCGTGAAAAACGTCCAGGTGGTTATTAGCCACGTCCACACTCCTTTTCTTTTTATTCAAATACTTGTAATTTTATGCATCAGTCGATTCACATTCAGACTTTATTTCTTCTTATATATTGTGATTGCATATTTCAAACACAATAATAACATTCTAAAAAACATGCAAGCTATTCTTTTCTTCAATTACAATGATACATTTTAAATTCTTTCCAGAAAAATTAGATTCTTTTCTCTAATTAGCACTCTAATTTGTTATTACATTTAGATGTAGTGTCTGAGACACATAAAAAATAATTACTTCTACAAATTGGAAATAATTTGAAAATTAAGTGCTTCTGAGCAAGGTATATGATAAGCGTTTTTTTTATTATATCAATCGCATTATTTAACTTCTTGATTAGTATATATTTTGGTTTATAAATGAAGTCAAAAGCAATGTAAAAAATAAAAATACCAATTTTGAAGTGCCTTAATACGTATGTATATATATATGTGCATATTACTGCATTACTGGGAGGTGTATTAAAGCCAAAGCACCGCAACCAAGGATCTGTTGTGCTATTTCCCGAAAATGAAAGAGCGCACTTAGTCCCTAAACGGACCGCTCATAAATAGTGAAATATTTTCCAACACATTCAAAATTGTGCAATAAATCTTCACTATTTAATAAAGTGAAAGATTATATACATGTAAACAATTTGGAAAACACACAACACATTTGAAAGCCCAATTTCTGCAACTACCACCTACGGACAAAAAAAGTCTAAAAAAAGTCTCAAAATTATTTTGTGCAGCTCTATGTTTGATTTGTAGATTTGTATGCATACTACACACACTGTTAAAAATCTGCAGCATTTTATCCAGTCATTTGATCGTTTTCTACAAAAAAAAAAGTAAAACAACCGTCTTTTTACGTTATTCTGAACTTATTATTACCAATTTTATGGTCAGAATAGAATTAAATTACGGTTATGTTACTGGTTTTTCAGAAAACGGTGAAATGGCTGTACAAAATGCTGCAAGATTTTTAACAGTGCAGTATGACAAAATTTAATTCACTGTTGAAATGCATAACAAAATACAATAACAAATCCAATTTAACAATTTGCGCCAACAAACAGGAATTTACTCGAATTCTTTTTTACAGCCTTGTATACGATATATACAATTTATATATATCATGTACAAAAAAATAGTTACATTTATAAGCGTATATCTCAACTGGAAGCGCATTACAATCAATTATCGTTCGTAAACAGTATTGCAATCGAATTATTTGGTATATCTCTGTAAATAACCGGTAAATGTCATGCACACTTTATTCAGCAGTAAATATCTTGTAGTGAGGCATATCAATTTCAATATATTTGAAGTTATATAATATGATTAAAATACATTGCAAGCGATATTCCCCATATCGAATCGGCCTTATTGAACCCCAATAACGTATACCAATTACAGATAATTCGATTATATGTATGCGAGTTAGAGCACGGACAGGGAAACCAAATTCATAAACGCTTTTCAACTATGTTGAAAAGTCTTAAAAAGCATCTAGTTAATGGTCCCTGTAAATTTAATTGAACTTTGTGTCAAATCTCTCAAACTGCTTTTAATAGATCAACTGTATTTAGAGGCACATATCAAATTATGAAATTCAAACTTTAAGCATCACGCTAAATTAATACTTTATTAATTAGTAATTTATTTTTTCTACGTCCTTCAAAGCTTATCCTTTTTTTTAACAATAGAAAAAAAATCTCGCATTTAAATGTTTGTATACACAAACATATTATTTTTCTTAAAATTACTTGATAAACACAGCGCATAATCGTGAAAAATTTGTATTTTAATCAGAAATCAAAATAAAATCTAGCTCTCCAAATTTCAGCTACAGCTATTCCTAATCTTTATTCAAACTGATTCGGAAGAACTGAGTGAAGTCTTGAAATTCAAACTCAAGATGTGTATCCACATACATTATGCAGCTTCCCTAATATCAGCTCCTTAGATCACTGCATTTGTTAGGAAAGTGAGATTTATTTGTCTCACGGATTTAATGAAACCTCTATTAATGCCCTCTGTAATGGACTTCTAAAGTCGTGGCGTCGAAATGAAGCTAATCACATTTGTACTCATTTGCATGCAACCGACAGCCTTCCAAAACTCACTCCAGGATGTTGCAATGTATTTCGGTACCACATTATTCATTTGACGTACGTTTCAGGGATACTAAAAGGGTTTGGTTTTTTGGGTATATTAATTTTATTTTACTTTAAGAAATAAATATAAATTATTTGAAATTTTCAGGTTTTTATGTAGATATTAAGGTGTAGCTATTAATGCAAATTTTCCAATCTAAATAATAGTGTCGTCAAAAGTTATTGCCATCTCCACAATCTTAAAATGGAGATTACAGATATTTTATGATTCCATTTAAAATTTTGACATGTGTGTGATAAACGCACTTATTGAATAACATTTGTTTCGAATCACCACAAATTTCTAAGCCGCAGTCATATTTAAAAAATGTTCTTTCAATTAATTGGTAGCACATGCAAATCTCTTCTTGCCTTGAAGCAATTTGAGAAAAAAATGGAAATTTATGTTTAGATGTATGAAAAAAGATTCTTTCTTTATTTTTAATAGCTTACCAGACAATAGGGTAAAGTACCCAGTATTTGATAACTTAAGTAAAAATTGTACTTCAGCATTTAATGATAACCTTGCCTTTCAACTTAGAAACAGGTATTGGTAGAATACACCCCTCAGATTGTTTTCTTTTCAAAATTGTACTTGTTAAAAAAAATAGAAATGATTTTGTAAAAAAAAATTCAAAATTTAAAATGTCATATCCATATACCCAGTTTTTGATATGCTGCACCCAGTATTTGTATCCAGTGTTTGATAGGTATTTTAATATCTGTTAATCAGATATTTTCTTTCAAAATAGCCATTTAAACAGCAAATAACCATTATATTTAGGTTTCACAGTCAAATGGAACTAAAAAAATTATTTTCAAAAAAATTTCTGTTTATTAACTATTCAAAAATTGAATACACATAAGTCTACACATACTGGTACTGTTGTCTACATTTACAAGTTTTAAGTTTTACAGTTGGTTTTTAAGACTAGGCAGTTCAATGCTATGTATAACTTAGGTAGCCAACAAAATATTTTTTACTTAGGGCCACACAAAATTTTACTTTAGCAAATACATGAAATAAGACGCTTTTCTATGAGAAACAGCTCTGGCAAGCTTATCGAGAAACTAAAATTAAGTTATTCTGTCTAATACTTTATCAGCTACGAAATTCTTTTATTTTAACCGCAAAATTAAAGGCCTCAATCACAGTAAAATTCAAAAACTAATGTTTCATAATAGTTATCAAAACACTGGGTAAATTGAAAGTTTTGTAAACAAGTAATTAAAAGTGCTCTCTCTGCTTTGAGGTTAACCTCAAAGCAGAGAGGGCACTTTTAAGGTTAGAATGCTAAAACTTGGACCATAAGAAAAGAGAGCTAAAGCTTTACACAATAGTATGTCCCATTTTTACCCAATTATTAAAATGTCAAAAATAAAAATAGATATAACAAAACTTATTTCGCAGATTTCTTATAACAACTCACTGTAGTGACTTCAAAACTCCAGACTAACTTTTCGCAACTTAACTTCAAAGCAATTCTCAAGGAAGAAAACCAAAACCTATATGTAAATGAAGAAAAAGGCATGTACTATCTCATGGAATGTAGAATAAATGACTACATGGTCTGTAAGTTTTAGAATAAGTAATTTTGCTGAAAGTTATCAAACACTGGGTAGTTTACCCTAATTCAGTTTTACTGGTTTGAATGGCTAGAAAGTGAGCGAAATCGCCTGATCATCACTTAGTGGCGGTCTGCTTAATAAGCACTTATGCCGTCTTAATGTCAGCTCTGTTTTACTTTATTTTGGCTTTATATTGACCGAATACTTAAAGTGGATTTGCTTGTTTAATTGTACGCTACCTATACATCAGGTCGAGTACCCGAAAGGCGGCTCTCGCGAATCGAGTTGGTCTCGTAATTTAGAATATTGATCAGGTGACGTGATCTTCATCGGATTAGGAAATTCCATAAGTATAATTCATGGGAAATTTGGAGACGTTTGTACTTACGACAGATTTTACATGTACCAGGTTCCATTGGCGTATATGGCGTATGAAAAAAGTTCATAATCTGACGTAAAAAAAATGCTGTTTTTAATGGTTTGTGTGAATTTTACCCCTTCACCATCATGCCTGAGTACGTCATGATTTTATGGTAGATCAAAAATCTGGAGGAGAAACAGTTAACATTTTTAAACAAAAGTCATCTAATTTTAGAAAATATACTAAAACATTTTATTTCAATTGCTTATTTAGATGTCTCATGTAACTGCATGAAAAAATCAAATTTCTTAATAATATTCTGCTTGTTTTGGAAAGTGTTGCATAATTTATGCCTGATACATGATTTTCCATTCTTGTTTTTCTTTCAATAAATATATTTATTTTATATATCTTACTTTACTCAATGCTGAGAAAAATTAATGCTGTCATTAAATCTTAATGAGTTTCATGAGAAAAAACGTGCTGTGTAACTATGTATAGCCGTCATAACGGATGTAAAGTTTTCAAATATGGTCGAAGAAATGCTCAAAATTTCTCTGTTATTTTTTCTATGGGTAAAAAATATTTTGTCTATAATGTTATTTAAAGGACCTTTTAAGAAGTCTTACATTTTAAAAAATCCCTATCGGCTTGGCCTATAGGTGGAGGTAGATTTCGAAGAGTGCTTATTTGAACAACGAAAAATAAAATTTGATTACAGATGAGCCCAATTTAACAACTTTATTTGGCCGCTTTTGAAAATTTTTTTATTTTACTTTTCTCAAAGAACTGGTTTTATCAGAATCATTTTAAGTTAAATTCGGCTCAAATGCCCATTTTGACAACATATTTTGAAAGATATTTTGACTTTATTTAAAAAATCGCCCAATACGGCTCATTATATAGTTCCTAAATAACAAAAAACTGTCAATTGTTTTGAGAGCAAAATTGAATTTAAAAATGAGTTATAAAATAACCAATTTGTTATTTGAATGCATCTTTAATCTTAAATAATAACAATTCTTTAATCATGATAGCTTTGGGAAAATTTGTGATAAGTGCCCATTCTGGCAGCCTTTTTTGAAATATGTTCTGCCTTTATCAAAAACACTGGCAAATCCATCACATTATATAGTTCCTATATAAGAGGACCTGTAAATTGGATGCGTTTGAGAACATAAATGGATTTGAAAATGAGTCAGAAAAAATGCTATTTGTTATACTTCCTCAATTTTTTCAATCACCATCACTTTGGGAAATTCTGTTCAAAATACCCTTTTTGGCAGCCTTTTTTGAAATATATTTTGTCTTTATCAAAAAGCTGGCCAATGCGTTACATTATACAGTTCCTAAATAAGAGGATCTGCCATTTGAAATCGTTTAAAATCAAAAATGAATTTAAAAATGAGTCAGAATATAAGCAGTTTGAATTTGAGTTTTTTCTCCAACTCCTATTTTTGTTTAATTTATTTTTGCTATGCGAATTGATCCTATGAAAACTTGTCAATATAAAAGTTGTAGATATTATTGCGAAGATGTAAAATAAATTTAATTATATTTGATAGATTAAGAATTGACGAAGTTATAGATTTTTGTCTTTTTTCACCTCCCCTCTTTTTGTTTTCATTTTTAATTTTTTTCATCGATAAGAAATAGTTCTATCAAACACTTGTAAATACAAAAGTTTTAGATAATGTTGAAAACATTTATAAAAAAAATTAGTTGGATTCGATATCTTGAGAATTGGCGAAGTTATGAATTTTTTTCTCCCAAAAACCCTGTTTTTTTTCGGCCCTTGAGCCCATTTCTAAATTTATCAAAAATCTGTCATGCATAAACTTTTGGCCCATTTTTAAAAAGTAATATAAACTTTAAGCATATTCGATATCTATTTTAATTAAAAAGTTATGGCGTTTTTTCAGTTTTCACTAAAACCCGTCCTATTTCCACACCCTTGGACCGATTTTGCCCATTAACAAACTTAGCTGAGATTTTATACCTCTTGATTTGTGTATCAGTTTGGAAAAGATTGGGTCAGAATTATAGAAGTTATCGTGTCAATAAGAAAGTGAGATATATGTAGAGAGAGATAGATAGATAAACTTTTTTACTGATAGTCGTTTTGGGGTCTACAGGTCATGATCGGCGTAGATCTGCAAAAATTTTTCAGAAATTCCATCATAGGAGCGACCTCAATAGGTAGTTTTTCTTACGAAATCTGCCTAAAAATACGTATATAAAACTTTGTACATGGGTCAATCCAAAAACTCCAAAGTGCATATAAATTTATTTATAAAACAAAATTTCGTTGAATAAAATGTAAAATTCTTTTTTGGTATATATTTCACTTCAGTAAGTAAAATTTCTAGTTTGGAAGAAGTTTCTTTCATCCTGAGTTACACAAAATGCATTTCAGGAACATTTGAAACACGCCACTTATAATCATCCCTCTCCCACCACACTCACGGGATCAAACTTTAGAAAAATTTTTTATCTTCATAAAGAATTCGATTATACATTATAAAAATAAAATTTATATGGAAAACACTAATTGGAATTCCTTAGTAGATGCAGTTTGTTACTGCGAATATCATCATGCTACATACATCTCGTTACCGAAAAAGTTTTATTAAAAATCAAGTATGTAGTATTCTTCGGAACATATTTAGAACGTGAAGCATAGTACGACAGCAAAATAATGTCTTTGGAAGATGGGAAATAAGATTCAGATCGACTACTCTGTTTGTGAGGGAGTGACCTTTATAATAAAGGCACTCTAGCATTTTTGAGATCGTGACGTCAATGATTTAACATGTGTAAGCGTGAAAGCGACATCTATCCTCTCCTTTACTTTAACTTTCTAGAGCGTGTGTGTCTTTTTCGGAGCCTACAGTTATGTCGCGGTTAGAAGTAATATGTAAATTTGTAGTATCTCAGTTTGCAGCATATAAAAGCTTGGAGTCTAGCGTCTTGTGTCTAGCGGCGAAAGCCAGCTGGTGTCTAGCGGCGTTAGCCAGCTAGTAGTGACTCGAAGCTAGCTAGGTGGTGACGACAAGCAGTGGTATTGATCTAGAGCAAGTGATATCAAGTATTATCGAGCCTTCAGTGAGTTGACAAGGAGTTTTGGAAGGCGATTCGAGAAGTTGGCCGGTGGTAAGAGTTAATATTGATTACGTTGAATATTTTCAAAGTTAATAAAGAGTATATATACAGCCACGGGCTGTCTAATAAAGTTCTATCTAGCAGTCTAGCGGAAGTTTAAGTGAGAAGCAATCTGAAGTGCCCCGATTGAGTTAGTTCCGGAGCTGTGAGTATAAGTTTAATCCTTCAGTATTGTTACTAGTTATTAAAAATCAAGAACTGCTCCACTGCCCTTGAGCCCTAACCGTTTTAAATAAACTGTTTTTATCTTATGTTCTGAGTTATGTCTCCATTCCACCCCCCCCCCCCCCCGCCGAGCACCCAACCGTTACATGTTTAGTTTCCTTTTTTAACCCTTTGAGGGGCAAAGCACTTCTGTTCCTAAAATGTTAAAATGATTGATTGACACCGGTATTCACAAACAAATTTATATGAATGTAACTATACGCTGTGTTTTGCTTGCATAATAAAAATCAAAACTTAATTGCAAATTTCCGGTGCCGATGTGGCATAAGGGAATTAAAATGAAGTGGTATATATGATATACCGGTGCCCTTCAAGGGGTTAATGAATTTAGGATCACTGTAGGATATTACATAAAATCCATTGTTGATTGAAACTGCTTAAATTTGACACAGACTTATAAAGTTTACCTTCAGATCAGGAGCACATTTGTACATTTTCCAGTGGAACATTTGATTTTGTGTTATTAGTAGATAGGTATACAAGCCACAGTTGACTATATCACTGACAATATAATGAAAAATGCACATTATCAGGGTGGCGAGTGGTCAGGGAAAAACCGGGAAAAACACAGTCAAGAAAAGAAAACACTACCAGTAATTTCTTACAGAAAATACTTCAAATAATATAAAGAGATCATATAAACTGAATTTACCCTTAACAAAATACTGGTAATGATCACCTATATTGACTGTGTTTTTACCTAACCACTCGCCACCCTGATTATTTTTTATATTATTATACTTTTTATATTATTATATTTTTTAAGAGGCATAAATTATTTTTTCCATGTCAAATGTTTAATTTTTTGTCGACAAATGAGATTTTTAGCGACTTACTTTGTCGCCGCTTTGCCCAAGATTAGCCGAAAGTAACAATCGTTTTCATGCATCTTGATTTTTGTGAATAAGGTTATGCTGATTTTATCGGCTCATAATTTGTTAAAAAACCTATCTGTAAAATGTAAGTGAGATTTATTATCAAACAAAACAATTTTAATAGTCACATAAAAATTTAATCACGGCCGAAATTAGTGGGGCAGAGGGGGCATGTGCCCCGGTCGCCAGAACAGAAGGCGGAGGGAATACCAAACGAAGATTTCATTTGTCAATTTTTCTTACATTTATGTTCAGCACGGTATACCTAAAATCGTCTTTTTTGGAGTATACCAAAGTGTAGAAGAGCATAAGGATATATCGCATAAGGATCATGTATAAAGAAGAAATTTTTCCGATATTTTTCTATTCTGTTTTTAATCATTATGGGACAAAGGATTATATAGTTCAAAATTACATATTTTAAGTTTTAAAATAAGTCGGTTATTAGAAAATTAGTAACATTTTCTTTGCAAATTTACTTTTAGGAGGAGGGTGGAGCGCCAAAATCTTTATTTGCCCCATGTGCAAAAAAAGTCTAGTTTCGACCCTTCATTTAGTAATTGAAACCTAAATTCTAATATCATCTATTATGTAACTGCACCGCAACATGTATTTTCTAAAAACTTACAGCTTAAATGTATAGAAAGTTTAATTCACTGAAATTAATCCAATTTTGAAACTTCCAATTTCTATAAAGTTGTCAAAACATAGTAAACGTTGATTGGTAACCTCTAGAGTAACTGGTTTTACTTAGAAATTCTAAATCTTAATTAGCATTTACTATGGAAATACACCACAACGTTCTGTTCTTTCTAAATACTTATATTCTTTTACTGCAAAAAATGTTTTATTCAGTGAAATTAATTCATTTTTGATACATGCATTATCCATATAGTTGTAAAAACTTAGAAAATGGATTGGTAACCTCTAGTCAGTTTTTCTTGTATTGTTCGGGTATGTAAAAGGACGATTTCACCGCCGCAAAAAGCAGCTCAGAATGGCGTTTCAAGGCAAGGCCGCTCCAGTGTATTCTTGCTTGAGATAAAAATACTCTGTTACCTTTTTTTGAGATCATTTTTTCAAACAAAACTGCAAGATGTATTTTCTATATTGCTATTGATCTTTTCGCATTTTATCATTCTACTCGAGTAATTATGTAGGTGAAAAATGTTACCGGTAGAGGAGTAGTTAAAATCTGTTTCATTTCAGAAAAATAATCATTGTCCTGTACGTTTAAGTATTATCCTATTTTCTTTTTTTTTTTTACATTGTACCATTCTAATCTGCATTACAAAAACCATAAAAACAAAATAATTACCGTTAAAGTCAATTTCATGGTGAGAAAAATATTATCTGTTAAATGTACCGTAATTTCGGGTGTATAAGCCGCAGATCAAACAATTCTTTTTCGACCTAGAATTTCTTAAGAAACAAATAAAACTATTTAGATCGCCGTAAATATTTGCCTTCAATCATTAAATAAGATTTCTGGGTCCAAGAAGAATTGTTTGATCCGCGGTTTATACACCCGAAATTACGGTATATGACTATTACCGTAATTTCCTGCGTGTAATCCGCGGATCAAATAATTCTTTTTGGACCCAGAAATATTATTTGGTGATCGAAGACAAATATTTACAGCAATCTAAAAAGTTACATTACTTTTTTTTTTTTTTAATTTGGGTCAAAAATAATTGTTTGATCCGCGGATTATACGCAGGAAATTACGGTACTTCGTGTTGATATTGTTGCATTTGAAGGTACTAATCGAGTTATTGTATAGCTGAAAAAGTTACTGACGATGAGAAAAATACAGAGAAAAATAATTGTTGCCACATACGTTTGGGTATTATCATATTTTATTCTTTTTACATTTTACTGTAAAATATGTATTAGAATAAAGTAAATTAAATATACAGGGTGTTTCTAAATTCATGGTACAAACTTTAAGGGGTGATAGTACACATCAAGACAAACAATATTAAACAGGAAACTAAGGGTCCCAAACGTCTTCCGAAGGAGATAGGTGCCATTAAAGTTTAGGGTCCAAAAATTCAAATGATTATAAAATACAGAAAAATTGGTCGATTCGTTTGTGGTTTCCGCTAAAACTATTCTTTATGTCAGTATTGTCTTGAAAATAAATTATAAAGATAAATTTCAAAATATGCCGATAGAGGGCGTTTTAGACTTTGGAGTAACTAACAACTATTTTTTACCGTTATTTTTTGCATATCATTACTTTTTTATAGAAGCTTAGGCAAAAACTTAAATTTTGATCTCAAAATCTAAATCGTTGGGAGTGGTTAAGTAATGGAAACTGAACTGTGGGGGGGGGGGGGGGGGGCGGTTCAAATTTTAAATGATTATAAAGTACGGAAAAATTGATCAATTGATTTGCGATTTTCACCAAAATTATTCTTTACGTCAATATTATCTTAAAAATAAATTATAAAGATAAAATTCAAAAATTGTCGATAGAGGGCGCTTTAGACTTTGGAGTAATATACAACTATTTTTTACCGTTATTTTTTGCATCTCATAAATTTTTTTTAGAAGCTTTGGCATAAACTTAAATTTTGAGATGAAAATCTGAATCGTTGGGAGTGGTTAAGTAGCGCAAACTAAACTGTGTTCAATGGGGGTGGGAAGGTTCAAATTTCAAATGATTATAAAAAACGGAAAAATTGGTCGATTCGTTTGCAGTTTTCGCTAAAACTATTCTTTATGTCAATATTTTCTCGAAAATAAATTTTAAAGACATCTTTCAAAAAATTCCATCGGAATGCGCCTTAAACTTTAGAGTAACCAACAACTATTTTTAATCATTGTCTTTTATATCCAATTAAATGCTTGTAAAAGTTCAAACTTAAATTTTGAGCTTAAAATCTGCATCGTTGTGAGTAATTAAGTAGCGGAAAATGGAACTGTGTTCCAGGGGTGGGGAGGGTAACATTTAAACTCCTAAACACAGTTCAGTTTGCGCTTCTTAACCCCTCCCATCGATTTAGAATTTGGGCTCAAAATCTAAGTCTAAGCTTTTTCAAGCATTTAATCAGATACAAAAAGTAACGGTTAAAAATAGTTGTCAGTTACTCTAAAGTTTAAGGCGCCCTCTAACGGAAATTTTTTTAATTTATCTTTAAAATTTATTTTCAAGGAAATATTGACATAAAGAATAGTTTTACCGAAAACCGCAAACGAATCAACCAATTTTTCCGTTTTTTATAATCATTTGAAATTTGAACCTCCCCACCCTCATTCAACATAGTTCAGTTTGCGCTACTTAACCACTCCCAACGATTCAGATTTTCATCTCAAAATTTAAGTTTATTTCTAAGCTTCTAAAAAATTTTTATGAGATGCTAAAAATAACAATAAAAGATAGTTGTACGTTACTCCAAAGTCTAAAACGCCCTCTATCGGCAATTTTTGAATTTTATCTTTATAATTTATTTTCAAGATAATATTAACATAAAGAATAGTTTTAGTGAAAACCGCAAACGAATCGACCAGTTTTTCTGTTTTTTATAATCATTTGAATTTTTGGACCTCCCCCCCACAGTTCAGTTTGCGCTACTTAATCACTCTCAACTATTTAGATTCTGAGCTCAAAATTTAAGTTTATGTTTAAGCTTCTAAAAAAATTTAATGAGATGCAAAAAATAACGGTAAAAAATAGTTGTTCGTTACTCCAAAGTCTTAAGCGCCCTCTATCGGCATTTTTTGAAATTTATCTTTATAATTTATTTTCAAGACAATACTGACATAAAGAATAGTTTTAGTGAAAACCGCAAACGAATCGACCAATTTTCCTGTATTTTATAATCATTTGAATTTTTGGACCCTAAACTTTAATGGCGCCTATCTTCTTCGGAAGACGTTTGGGACCCTTAGTTTCCGATTTAATATTGTTTGTCTTGATGTGTACTATCACCCCTTAAAGTTTGTACCATGAATTTAGAAACACCCTGTATATACACCGTTAAAATCTGCTTTATTGCGAGAAAAATAATCACCTTTACAAGCAATTCACCATTATCTCATGTTCATCTTTTCACATTTTACCACTTTAATCGAGTAATTATGTATATCAATGAAAAATGCTATGGATGATGACCGGATTTAAAATGTGCTTCATGTCCAGAAAAATAATCGTTGTCCTTGTCATATACGTTTTAGCATTATCTTATTTAGCGCTTTTTACATTTTGCCGCACTAGTCTACGTTAGAATAAACATATTTAAAATATGCAGCTAAAATCTTCTTCATGACAAGAAAATTAATCGCTGCATTATCATTTGACTATCATCTCATTTTGTTGTCTTTTTTGCATTTTACAGCGTTAATTCTGTACAGAGTAACCATATAAAATAACAAAACCCTTAAGATATTCTTCATGACGAGGAAATTAATCGCTGTCTCATGTATTTGACTAACATCTCATTTTAGTCTATCTCTTTTTTTTTTCTTTTTCTCTTTTTCAATTTTACCGTGTTAATTCAGTACAGAATAACCTAATAGATTCACGAAAATTGCTGCTGAAAGTTTAAGTCAAAATTTTATTCATGTCGAGGCAAAGATTTGACTATCACTCCGTTTTACAATTGTCTTGCTTTACATTGTTTTTTATTGAAACACAAAGTGGTGGGCATGAATGCAGAAGCTTTGATATAAAAAAAATTATTGTGTGGGTATAGACCATTCTTAATCGCTGTCTCATGCATTTGACTAACATTTCATTTTTGTCTCACTCTCTCTCTCTCTCTCTCTCTCTCTCTTTTTTTCTTTTTCACTTTTTTTCATTTTACCGTGCTACTTCAGTATAGAATTACCAAATAGATTCACGAAAATTACCTCTGAAATCTTCAGTTAAAATTTTAATCATGTCGAGACAAAGATTTGACTATCACTCCGTTTTACAATTGTTTTGCTTTACATTGTTTTTTATTGAAACACAACGTGGTGGGCATCAATTCAAAAACTTTGATATAAAAAAATATTGCGTGGGTATAGACCATTCTCTTTTGTTGTGAAACCTTACTGAAATACCATTAAAAACAAGAGGGGGGGGGGAATATTATTTCCTGTTTTATAAATTTGTAAAATGTCATCACACTTACGAAAGAAGAGAGACGTTCAAAAAACTAAATAAAATTGGACGCGAAGAAATTTTAAAAAATAAGCAAAAATAGCATTCCAGAACTATTTCCGGACATTGAAGACCACGTTATTCAGCCAAGAAATCTGATCATTCCGCTACATTTTCTAAATTCTGGCAGTTTTCTTTAACATATAAACTGTTTAACGAAGAAAAACTGAAAATAAAATAAGTATTTTGAAATTCGACGACTTGAAAATGATTTTTTTTCGCTGTTGTTGTTATGTAAAGAATTATAAAGAAAAGGGTATTTTCTTTTTTTTTTTTTTCACTTCCGCAGCTGTTGAGCCACTCAACTCCTATGTAGGGAGCACCATCTATCATCGTTTGGGGGACAATTCCCCCCAACAAATACCGTTTGCGCCTAATTTCAGTGTTTGTGGTCGAGATTTTTACATGGAAATTGTTGGCTAGAAGCCAAGACAGCTTTTATCCCCATTTTAATGTTGGAAAAAACTAAACAAAAAGATAACAACCGTGTGTAATGACTTAACATCTTAACACGTTAGATATTTTTGTTAAATAATTTCCGCTCATGCAATTTATTATTTTTAAATAAATCTTATGTAGAAATCAGAACATTGTAGAAATCAAACTAAATGCAATACGTGAAATTAAAATATTTTGAAATTTTACAAGACTATTTATGTTATTGATCCAATGCCACACTATGATTAACATTTATTTATTTATTTATTAATAAAAAAAATATCATATTAGTGTTTTTAAATAAATTAAAGCTTAAAAACAATTATATTTGTTAAATAAATTATTTTTATGAAATTTCGTTTAAATTTTTAAAATTAAAAAAAATAGTAATGCAATATTTGATGCCCTCGTGAGAATGATAATTAAAGCTTACTGATTTTCTTACAAAATTGTACAATTTGAGTTACTAAGAATTAATGAGCTGCAATTTAATCCATGAAATAAAATCTTTCATGTATATTCCCATTTAAATTATTACTTTAATGATTTTTCATATATTTGCTGTATAATAATTTATCAAAATAGCTACAAAACTTCAGGAAATTTTCAAATATTTAAATCGATGATTTCATCATAAGCACAAAATCACATAAACTGTACATGATAAGTTATATGTGAGCCATTGATTCTGATAGTAGGGTAAGTCCATTTTCTGAAAAAAATTCGTTAAAGCTAAATCTTATTACAAAATAATATAGAAATTATGTATTTAATTAATTCACAATAAACACTTTTTAAAATATGCTTAAATGTGTTACAAGTAATTTATTTGGTCACTAATATTTCAAATGCGTTGATTATGAAATTGAGTCAAGTCGGCTTTGAATAAATTACTTTTTTGTTATACAATATTAACAAGTATAGCCGTGGAAAAAAAAGTAAACACCCCTACTAACTCTTCAAAAATTATCATAGAAGAAAGTTACTGGTACCAAATGAAGAAAATAAAGTCTATTTTTAAATGATGTATATAAAATGTGCTTAGGGAGCCATCTACATATTAAAATGAACCCTAATTTTGTTTTTTATAATTACAGTACCCAATTCTGAAAGCATAAATGAACTCTACACTCTTCAATAAGCCTAAAAAAAATTTCATGCAATTCATACAATAAGCTTCCGAGAAATTAATTATTTTAAAAATGAGCATATTTTAGGGGTTGTATCCAAACTGAAGTTCGGTACTCGATTGTTGACCGAGAGAGCCCCCTTCGTTATCAAGGAATCTTAGGCACTAGCAGTCACTGAAGAATGCTAGATTACAGAATAGCATAAGAAAATTCAAAATATCTAGTCACTCTTATTGTAGATGGAATAAAAATTTAAAATTTTGGTTTTCCATAAATCAGAGCTTAATAAATCTAAATCCATCAGAATTATTGTAAGTTGCAATTAACATTTTTTTTAAATATTAATTTCATAATCCCTAACTCATATCATAAAATTATAAAAAAAAATTTAAATTCAACGTATTTATATTTGGGTATTTTAGTGTTATTACTACATAAAAAATTGCACATTTGGGGTATAATTTCTGGAGATATCAATAAAAATATGAAAATGTAATTCAACATTAGAAACACTAAATTTTGAATGATTATAATTCAAAAACTTATTCAAATGGCTTGAAATTTGTTGTCTAGGCATTGTTTAAACCGAAGGTTTGAAATATCTTCTTAAAACTGGGTATTGCCATTGAAAACAAATGAAGTTTGGGTTCGTTTTAATAGGCAGATGACCCTATAAGCAAATTTTATATACATCATTTCAAATTAGAATTTATTTCAAATCGTCGGGTACCAGTAATTTTCTTCTACGATAATTTGTTGAGGAGTTAATAATAGGGGGATTTTACTTTTTTTTCCACGATTATACAATCCGAATTTTACCGTGGTTACATTTAAAATCTTCTCTATCTAAATTAACCCTCTCATGCATAAATTATTTTTTATTATTTTGCATTATTGACTAAAAATCATTTTTTAAGATAAATGAAAACCCATTATAAAATAATTTTATTATTGCACTATATGCTAGCTATTATCTATCAACAAATAGGATCTCTATAAATGAATGCTCAAAAGTTTTTTACTTAATAATGCAATAATTATCTGTCCTCATATGAGGCCCGTATGCATGAGAGGGTTAAGAAATATATTTACATTCATACAAGTAATTATTGGATCTTTTTCATACTTCCCCTCTCCCTTCCTCATATTTTTTAATATTAGTCTCATAATTCAAAATTTGCATTACAAAATTATTGAATTTTAAAAAAGTAATCTATTTATGTTATGCTTTTAAATTATATGCTTTAAAAAATTTAACATGATACACTTGTAATTTTAGAAAATATAGATCAAAATTTATATAAAAAAATAATTTAACGGTAGAGGATCAAAAGCTTAAATAGTTTAAATTCCAAACTTTTATCTCAAACAACATGAAATTGAGTATGCAAGAGTTAATTTAAAGCTGTAATAAAGTTATTTTGTCAAAACTGTTGAAAATTTAAAAGTCTCTTCTAATTTTAATATGATCCTCCAAATTTCGGCATTTTTATAAAACTCCTTACATATCTCAGATTTACTAAAAATTCTCCTTTACAGTTTGACACTAAAATATTTTTCACATGTCTATTGCTATGTAATTCTTAAAACTTAATTCTAAAAAAGGGAGATTTTTACTTTTACAATGTATTTTTTTAGATTTAAATGAAACTCGTTGCATTTCAATGGTCAACTAAACAGTGAATTTTGCAAAATAATAATAATGATGAAGATGTTGGTAATAATAATGGCTGCATATTTAATTAAAATCGTTAAAAAGTTTAAGAAAATTTTAATTTTTTTAAATCCCAACTATGTATTTATTTTTTGAATATTAATATTTTGTCCAAATATTATTAATTTTTTTTAGATTTTCAAATGTATATTACACAAGACTGCGTGTGCATTTTTGGATAAATCAAATATTACATCTAATATATTTTTTATTAATATACGTAGTGTAAAACGATGAAATCTAGCACATCTTCATATAGTTGTACTTTAAAAAAAATAATAATAATAATCTGAAGGTTAATTTCATACGCAGATTTATGATATATATAAATGTACAAAAATGTACATGTACAAAAAATGTTAAATATCTATCTCAAATACAAAAAAAAAAAAAAAAAAAAAAACATAGCATTGTTTAAGCATGAAAGGGAAGAAAATATAAAAATAGCGAAAAAAGCCATATAAAGTTTTCATTTGTGTGGAGAATTGCTCTGGGTGCATTGACAAATATTACAATATATCCAGATATAATTACCGTATGGGTAAAAATGAGGTGTCAAAATAATCACAATTACACAGGCTCTGATTTAATATTTTTTTAAAAAAATCTATTTTTTGATCAATTTTGGGGTAAACTGAGCTTTTGAAATACTTTTGTCTACAACTAATTTATGTTGTTATCTGCAAACAGAAAATTGCTGGCTAGCCACTTAGCAAGTTAAATGCGTTTTGCATACCATAATCCAGTTTAACATAGTCTTTGTATGAAATCTCGAGCATAACATCAGCCTTTAATTACTCCCATAAATATAATAAAAAACAAAAGATTTCTGTATAATTGAAAACAAAAATTACCATCTAAAATTAGTGGCTTCACAATTTTTAAAACATTTGTGAATATATTCATCAAAATTGAAGAATGTAATGATTTTATTATTATTATTATTATCATCATCATCACCATCATCATCATTATTATTATTATTACAACGAATTTTATTTTGTTTTATTGTCTCGTATTGCGTCCACCTTCCGCTCGTGATATTTTTTTTTAATTACTTTTAATGAAAAACTTGTTGTTGTTTCATTTTGTTATTGTTTTTAAATATAAACTTTTCGGATAATTTATTTTGAGTTTAAATGAGATTTGCATTATTTATTTGTAATACTAAATAGTCTATGCGGTTTTCTCTCATTCCATTTGTAAATTAAAATGTATTTTCTAATGGCCTTCATTTGAAAAGAGTGCATTATCGTTGCAAGATAAATATCGACTTCGAAAAGAGCGATATTTCTATTTGGAGTTCTTTCCGAACTAATGACATTTTACTGATGCACTTTTATAATAGAGATTTTTCCATAATACATATCTTGTTTTCTTATCTAGATTAAATTTCTTATTAATTAACGATAAATGTTATTAATTATAGCTATGTATCTCAATTATTTAACTAGTTTTTTTGTTGATATGGCTATGGATATGAAACATAAAACATCGTTAAATTAAAATAATTCAGGGTGCGTAGTCATAAAAAAACTCAGAGGATTTTAATTCTTTTAGTATCAGAAATTCTTTAAAGCACTGGTTGCTTCATCTGAAAAAGGATTTCTTTTTCGTTAAATAAAACAAATATTACATTATAAAAATTCTGGTAGAAGGTGCTTACAAGGTCCTTCCACACTACGCACCCTGTAATTATTTTTTGTACAAAATCACTATTAGATAAATCCAATACATAGGACGCATTTCGAGCTAAAAACATTAACAGCTAGTCTTCAACTGAAGTAAGCAATGTGTCACAACGTAAGGGTACAAGATCAAAAATGAACTGCGCATTTGATTTACTTTTACTATGTAAGTACTAAAGTACTATGTTCATGTACTTCATTCATTAAGTTCATTTTTGGTTTTCTTCCTTTACGGACACGTGTTTACTTCAGCTGATGGCGAGCTGTTAATATTTTTAGCTTAAAACGTATCCTATGTATTGTTTTATTTTATGGTGATTTGTTATTTTAATTGTTATATACCGCCAATTTTCGGAGCTTTAAACCCTACGCGAACAGGGTCTTTTATACATTTTTCGATCTTTTATCACTGGTTTTTGTAAACAGAATTTTTTGCCTAATTGAATCAAGAAAATTCCCTGATTAAATAAAGCAAAATTTACAATAAAAATAACTAATGGGAATAATCGACGATTTTGAGCACATTATATACGGAACGTATATGTGCGTTCGTCCCCAAAGGTGTGAAAGGTTCACACATATTTTGCATCTTCGAAAAAAAAATTTAATTCATTTAAATGATTATATTTTTGTGACCAATGTGCTAATAAGTTATGAAAATCTAAAATTCAACATTTGGTTTTTAATGTAAAAACAAATGACAAAATTGTATTTTTTTCTATATTTTGTTATAAATGCTAAAAAAAAAAGATTATTCTTTCATTATTAAATTTAAAAAACTTTTTTCTGAATATGAATGTAATCCTTGAGAGTATTAATTATTATTCGATGTAACTAAAAAATCACAAAATAAATAGAACTGCATTACTTTAAATAATACTTACATTGCAGTGAAACATGGAGCTTAGTGAACGTAGCTAAAATTGTAATGTATTTTCTCTATATTTTGTTTAAAATGCTGAAAAAAGATAATTATTATATTATATTTAATTATTATATTAATATTATATTTTTAAAAAACTTAATTGAGAATATGAGAGTAATCCTTGAGACTATCAATCATTGTTCGATGTAAATAAAATTCATCAAATCAACAAAATTGTTACTTTAAATATCGCTTATATTGCAGTGAAATATGGGACTTAGTGAATGAATTAACAGGAGCTTGTCAGTGAGAGGGTTAAAAAAGCCTTTTCCATTTTTCTACTAAACGCATCTCATTTCATAAATTCTTAATTCATTAGAAGAAAAACTGTTATAGATTTTTTTTTTTTTTCATGTTATAAAAATCTGAAAACTTCATTTTAAAGGTGCCTTCAATAAGAAACTTTAATCTCAAAAGGTTCAGTACTATAGGTACGTTCGGCCATAACACACTCTTTTAATGTCTTTAGAAGACTTTGAGCCCTTTCCATAAGCGTACGTACTTTTGGTGATAACACTCAGTGACATTGCGATAGAAGTATTTATATTAGGTAAACTGCTTTTAATATTTCATTTTGAATATTGCTCTTGCATCTTGCCTGCAGTTAAGCTAGATATTCGCGAACGTGATTTAATGGAATACAGAATATGTAATCTTTTGAAAGCATGGCAACGAAGAAAACTTGCCTTTGTGCTTTCAAAATAAGTGTTTTAGAGATTCATTTTATAAATATTTAAAAAGTCACGTTTTTAAAGTAACGATAATATTAGGAATTTTCAAAAATAATATTCTTATTATAAGAAAAGGGAAATTTAACTAAATTGTTACAGAAATCAATTTTGCTTTATGTTGTTTAAACACTGTTTAATCCTTGTTTATAGTTTGTGTAAAAGTTGAATTTTTTTGTATAAGAAAACATTTCGGAAAAGCAAAGGATATCCTACAATATTACATTACACGAAAAAAAAATTCAGTCTTTTCCTAACATGTACTAATTAAGTATTCACTCGAATTCTACCCGTCTTATGAAGAAAATTATATGTTTATTAAAAATGTCTCGTTTTATTCAAATTATAAGAATACGCAATAAAATAAGATGATGTAACAATTTCCAACAAAAAAAAGAACAAAAAATTGTGAGCCAAGCATATATTATGAAACAGCCTACAACTTATCTAAAATACTGCAAAGGAATTATTAAAAGTACATATATACCGTAATTTCGGGTGTATAAGCCGCGGATCAAACAATTCTTTTTGGACCCAGAAATCTTATTTAGTGATTGAAGACAAATATTTACGGCGATCTAAGTAGTTACACTTATTTCTTAAAAAATTCTGGGTCGAAAAAGAATTGTTTGACCCGCGGCTTATACACCCGAAATTACGGTATATTAAGACAAACATGAACACAATTAATACCATAACCCAACATAGAATGAAAAATTAGCTGGGGTTAGGATTAGAACTTGGGTCTGTACAGAGTACCGTGCTGTTGCTCTACCATCTAAACAAGCCTGATGGCCGATATCATACACTGTAAAAAATGTCAGATGTTTCTGAATGTGTAAAAATGTACTGTAATCAAAAACGAAAATATGCTGTGACCTCTTCTAACTCACCTAAGGTTTTGAAAACCGTTCCTTTATCTTTAATAATTTCAGAAAACTACTTGTTTTCGAAATTTAAAAAAGAATTTATAAAACTTAATTTTTATTAGCTACCCGTCCTTTTCGGAAACGTTTCTAAGTAGCTTTTACAGTACAACAATCACTTTTCTCAAATCAAAATATCACTTTTTCGGATACTACCAATTCATACGAAAATATTTTGATATTCAGAGAACATGTTTAATAGACAAACATGCAATATTAACAGTATTAACATTAATATGAAAATTAACATTATTTTGCTACAATTGCATGCACAAAATCAGGTATGCAGCTGAAAATGTTTACTATTACTGTACTGTAAAAGCTACTTAGAAACGTTTCCGAAAAGGACGGGCAGCTAATAAAAATTAATTTTTATAAATTCTTCCTTAAATTTCGAAAACAAATAGTTTTCTGGGATTTTTAAAAGTAAAGGAACGGTTTTCAAAACCTTACGTGAGTTAGAAGTGGTCACAGCATATTTTCGTTTTTGATTACAGTACATTTTTATACGTTCAGAAATATCTCACATTTTTTACAGTGTATCCCGGCTCTGCAACATCTGACTCATAAACTATGTTGGGTAACTTCACCGTTAAATAATGTTGAAGAAGATAGATCATTTTATAAAACATATAGCGTATTTTTTAATCTAATTTTAACAATTATCTTCAGGAGTGCAAAAAAAAGGTATAATTATTTTGTGCTGCCCTATATATAATCAATACATATATGATCAGTGTATATATATGTATATGATAATTATAGGATTTGCACATACAAAACATAGCATGCTACATTTTAGTACAGTTAGATAATTCACTTATAGCAATCATTGCCAATAAATAAAAATTCACACTTTTTTTTTTTTTAATACAACCCTCTACGTTTTTAAACACGACATATTAAAGTAAAATTTAATTCGGATAAAAAATGCATAACACAACTTGAAACGAACTTTTAACAATTACTAAGTGGCAAGTCCATCTTGTTTTTTGCATAGTCCTGAATATGATTTTATAATCTACAAATGGTTATTAATATACTAAATACAGTTCAGCAAAAAAATGCATAACACAATTGAAAACCATTCTAAAGTAATTCATTCACATACTCAATCATACTTACGAATTCTTTTATTTTGCTATGTCAACAGAATTTAAACACATCACGTACTATGCAAAAATTTAGTTAAACTTAAAATCTCAAGCATAAATTTAAAACGCACTTCCAGAAATTATCGTCCATACTTATTTCTTTTGTTTGCCCCCTTAAATGAACGAAAAATGTAGTGGATACCATACTTTTCAATTTGAAACTTATAGTACACCTCAGTAATGCATATAAATTTGATTGTGTTTGGAACAGTGCATGAACATTAAATTATGCTGCAAACGATTTTTCACTGAGAGCATTATAAAACGGAATTCTTTTGTGTGAATAATAAATGCTTTGCACCTCATGTTCTGTAGAAATTCTGTTTTATTGCGCTTCGCAAATGCATAGCAACTTTATTATGTTTGAAATGATGTAACATCGTCAAAATTTATCTGAAACATTTTTTTTTCTATTGATCGTAAGATAGCGGAACTCATTTGACTGTCCCTGTAAACTAATTATAAATGCTGTACACTGTACTTTCAATAGAAATCATGCTATAATAAACGTCATTGACATATATGTTTCAGGGAAATCCAAGTATATTTACGAGAGTTAGAGCATGGTCAGACGGACAAACAAACCGAAGTCAAAAACACTTTTTAACTTTGTTGAAAAGTGATAAAATGAAAGAGAATTCATGCGATTGTTTCTTATGTTATCACACTTACTGTTTGATAATTTAAGGGGAATAAACTGGTAAAACACTGTTTGTGGCAACATTTTGCATGGTGCATTGGTTCGGATAAACAGATTTTACTCGAACCCGACCTGACCCGCGGTTTGGGCCAGCTCCAGTAGACGTTTATTTTTGTTGTTGCAGGTTGTCTTCCGGTTTGACTTTAAATGTTTCGATTTCGTGTTGGATTTTGACTCTTTCGACTATAGTTCAGGTAGATCTATTTTTCAAAGAAAGCTCTGAATATTTTTTAAATTAAAAAATTGTATATTCGAATATTAACGTGTACATATGTTTACATTTTTAGACAAAAGGTATGAAATTGATATTTGAGATATCATTATAGACTAATTTTCCTTAATTTTATTAATACGAGGGCTATTCGGAAAGTAACCTCCGTTTTTGAATTTTAAGAAAACTAATGAAATGAAACATGTTTTATTACTTACGTATGAAAGACACGTTCTTCAGCTACTTCTCAACATAATTGCCGTATTAATTAAAACAATTATTATAACGGTAAATCAGCTTTGAAATTCCCTCGTCACAGACTTCTGCCGCCTGCCTATTCAACTGCGATTATTTTTAAATTTAACTCGCACCACTCTTTCAATCCAAAGAATTTTAACATATTTTTCTATGTAATTTGCTGATAAATGTACTACCAAAAATGTTTTAAAAAATACTGGGTCAAGCAAAATATTACCATAGCAATTCGGAATTTGTCAATATGAATAAAAGAATATGTTAAAATTCTTTTTATTGAAAGAATGGTGCGAGTTGAATTTAAAAATAATCGCAGTTGAATAGGCCGGCGGCAGAGGTCTGTGACGATGGAATTTCAAAGCTGATTTACCGTTATGATAATTGTTTCAATTAATGCGGCACTTATGTTGAGAAGTAGCTAAAGAAAGTGTCTTTCATACGCAAGTAATAAAACATGTTTCTTTTCATTAGTTCTTTTTTAAATTCATAAACGGAGGTTACTTTCCGAATTGCCCTCGTATATGGATTGATTTTCTTTCAATCGGGATTCGAGTCGGTTACATTTTGATATTTTCCGGATTCGGGCAAGGCAACACTAGATACCGGGCTTGCTCATTCCTTTCATGACGTCACAAAAGGTGGCTGAATGACATCCAACGATTGGTACAAAACGATGGGTGCGTCACTTTGAACCCTGTTTGTACCAATCGCAGATAGCGGCCAGCCACCTTTTGTGACGTCAAGATAAGGAATGAGCAAGCCCGGTATCTAGTGCAGCCCTGATTCGGGTTAACGAGATTTTTTTTGTCGGGTTTCGTTTGTTTTTTGAATTGATTTTATGTATAACTTTCGGGTTCAGGTTTGATACAAAGAGACCCTAGCAGGACTGTGATTCTCTCAGGGGTTTAGAAAGGATTTTTTTACAAACTTTAAATCGCAGTCCTCTTCTTTATATGGCCCCTTGCTCATCAGACTTAGCCTCACGCGATTATTTCTCATGTGGTTACACCAAAGATCATGTTTCCATGGCCCCTATGGCAACAGCAAAAGATTTAACCCTTTATCTACCGCAATATGAATTCATGAAAATTTTACATTCTAAAGCAATTTACGTAAATTGTTTAAACTAAATTAAAAGATTTACATAATCTTTTAATAAATTTTTGAAGGATTTTAGAAGGATTGGAGGATTTAGAAGGATTAATTAAATTTGAATATACAGGAATTTTGTGCAATATTTATAAGCCCACTCAAATCTTTTATTTTTATTTATTTATTTATTTATTTATTTATTGGTATTTTGTAAAATTATAAAATGTACAAATATGATGTTCTTACAATATAAATATAGAAATATTTCTGAATTGAAAAATTCCCGTCCCCCTCCATCGGCGCACAGTGGGGCAAAATCCCGAAAAGCTGACCAAAATGTGAAAATGTTATTCAAATTGTACGAAAATTCGTATACAGGGGTTTTGGAGGATGCTAAGTAAGTATACAAAATTAAAATAAAAAAAAATGGCGGATACAATATAGCGGAATAAAAATTTAAATGTCTCGAAAGTTATTCAATTTATATGCAATTTCGTAAACTTTTCAGGATGCTAATTAGGATTCAAAAGTTAAATTTTAAAAATAAATAAATAAATAAAATCACAGATTAAGAGTAAAAAAAAATAAAATTTAAATAAAATTTAAAATTTCGAGGTAAACTTAAAAGAGAATTTTCAAAAAACCAAGACATACTTAAACGAAAAGTACGTTAATGGAAAATAAAACATTAGACATATAAATATATTCCAGAAATTAACTTTTAGAATCAACTGTAGTATAATAAAAAGATTCTTCAGAGGTCAAGGTGTCGAAATAGTTAGCAGAACTTGTTGGCGGTATTGGAAGATCCTGTGACTCTTAGGATCAATGATTTTAATTTCTTCTACGATAATTTACCTAAACTGGAAAGGAAAGAATCTGATGACATTAAAAGACGTAAAAATATCTTTTTTTTTCTCGCTACTGTATATTTGCGATAAATCTTCTCGATGCCTTTTGATCAGTTTGTTGCATGATTCTTGAGTATCTTATGGCATTTGACAAATTTGCAGTAATGAAGATAATGTTATTTCTTTGTCCTTAATAAATAGTTTGTGTACTGAAGTAAGCATATAGAACCAGGGGTGCTGCTCAAATCTACGAGCTATTTGTAAGGGGAAATTTTCGAAGTTTATCAAATAAATAACATGGCTACAAGAAATTACTTATGGCATAGAAACGTTTAATCAAATATTCGTATATGCTCGTTTAGAAATACAAATAGTTGCGTTTTCAAAGAATCGTTGAATTGTATTTCCATCATTTGTGCTTCCAAATCTGGGATTTAGTTTCTCGACGAGAAGTCTTGATTGTAAACGAAGTATTTTTTGCATATTTTATTTTGCAATTTCAGTGTTCTTCTTTTCATGCAGAGTACGAGCTTTTAATTTTTTCTATTCAGTTGTCTGCCAGGTGTAAGGCCTCTCTAAACATCTTTGCATGTAACTTAGATATTCTGAATTCTAAATTATCTCAATCCACTTTTAATAAAAAATGTCAGATCGGTAAGATGCTGTTTTGATGCTGTCTGACATAAGTAGCAACGTTGATTATTACACTAATTCGTTTTTAACGACTTTTTCTTCTGTGTCAATGATTGTATTAAACGAAATAAGTTTATTCTGCTGGTATTTAATGCAATCCCATTCATTGACAATTGCTTCCGTATTACTGTTGAAAAAGAAAAATGGATCTTGATTGGTCCGATAAAATCAGTGAAATGAAGATCTCGATATTTTCAAATTGACGATTCATGAATTATTCGCAATATTTATGTATTCTAGTAGCACGGAAGAAAAGAAAAATATATTAGACATAATTCCATCTTCACAGCTAAATATTTGTTTAAATGTACTCAGAATAGATGTGCCATCTCATCCTCACTTGCAAATCAAATCCAAATTACTAATATAAGCGAAAGTGATATTCATAATGATTTTTACTCGCATTAATGAAATACACTCAGTAGTTTGATCTAGCAAATACAGCCATTGACAAAATAATTCTTCTAATTATAATAGAACAAACAAAATTACTACCTATAAAGATAAGAAAATGTTATCCTACTGGATCAGTAATAGAGAATTATTTTCATTTTTTCATTACTAAGCTTACTTATCAAATTAATGTAATCTTATGATTATAGTACTTATTTACAATAAAATAGGAAATAAACTATTATAAAATTGAATAATTCAAAAATTTGAAAAATATTTATCAGCTAAATTATGTGAAAAGTAATCAATTTCAAAATTTTTGAGGCGACCGAAAAAGTGGCATTTTTGCTTGCGGTTACTAAAATATGCGTGAAATGCAGAAAGGCAGTTTTTAGCAGCTGGTTTTTTATGAAGCACTGGACAATAGCCCAAGTTATTATTTCCATTAAATTTCGTTGCGGAATACTGTGGAACATTTAAACTTTTTGATGTTTAAAAGCAAAAAAATAAATTTTTCTCTAAAATTTTTTATCAAAAATGACAATGAATTTATTAATTTTTACGTTCTTAATATACATTTTGTAATACATGCAAATAAAGTACATACTATCATAGTGTGAATCCATTTCAAATTATTAAAATCGGATAATATTATAAAATATAGCACGCGTTTAGGGGAACTGTTGTTTTGTTGTTTTTGTTCGCTCTAAATGATGCTCCTTCAAGCATCATTTTTGAAATGATGCTACTTGTAAGGGCAAAACAAAAATCTTTTTTAAATACAGATTCTGACTCTCCAAACATTGTACTAGCTAACAGTACAATCGAAATTCCCTAAATCGTAACTTCATTTTTCGACTTTTTTTCACCTTTTTGGGTTTTTTCCCCACTGTGCGGCGCCAAGAAAGTTGAAAAGATACAAAAGCAAAAAAAATCATCCTTTTAAAAATATTTTTGTTTTGTGTAACCAATAATGCTTTTGGAACAAAATAAAGTAATGCATCTGTAACTCATTCTAAACAGTATTACTCTTAATTGAAGTCTTAAAAGAATTTTATAATAAGTAATTTTAATGGTACTTATAAGTACCGTCGGTAGATAAAGGGTTAATAGAATTGTATAAGAATCACACGCATGTTTGATAGCATTGAACGTGAGGTGTTGTGACGAGCATAGGAAGACCTTCATTTTAGAGTTGAAGTACGCCGCATCCCCAAGTGTACACTGAATTGCATCTATTTGCTCATCTTTGTGTAATGAGTAATTTTGAGTAATTCAGATTTTTTTTTTTTTCAGTGCAACTAAATTATGCCCATCCTGTATATTAACCATTTGCACTTGAGAGGTGACTCTCACTCCTCACTCACCTCGTGCAAACAGTTATTATTATTTTTTTTTTTTTTTTTTTTTTTTTTTTTTTTTACTTTTAATGTAAAGAAAAAAAACTATGCACGGTACGATGGCTATTTAAAAAATGTAAAGTAATAAATACTGTTTACCTTATGCCAAAATTTAAATTTAAGACGAATGGCCAATTTTTACAAAATTTAGAGGCTTTAAATATAAGTGCAAGAAATCAGACAGAAAGACAAACATGTTATTTATTGATCCTATGGAAATTGAAGCGGAAACACCACCAGAAAACTTTCCAACAAAAAAAGGAGAAAGGAAAAAAGAAATATGTTTGTTTGTTTGTGTTTATTATGGCCAATTAGCTACACTTGTGATATAAGCATTAAAGGGGATGATGCCATCCGTGGGGATCTCTCTAAGATAACCTAACCCGTATTTACGCGAGGAAATCCAACGTTCGAAGAAAACCACGCAAAACTCTGAACAGTTAGGCCGACGGCCGCGATTGGTTTCAAACCCAGCACCTGCCGTCTACCAGAAAAAAAAAGAAAGATGAGAATCATAAAAATCTAAGCATCCGCTCAAACGTTATGCATGGATGTATATTAATATATGCATATGCATTAAGATATACGCCTTTTAGCATATAATATTATTAACTCCTTTTTGTCTTACGTACAATTTCATTTAAATTAAGTTTTAAAAGATAAAACAAAGTTTTAAAAAAATTAAAGTTTTTACTTTTGAAGTGGACATGCATAGGATATAGATTATTATTTATTTTTAATTCAACGATTACATGTTCGATTTCAATAAAAATAAGGAAAATGACTTAAACCTCGGGAAATTCGTTTTATCAGGGTTTGAAATTATCTCTTTTTCAGCTACCACTATTTCTAAGCAATAATCTTCGTGGCAGAAGTCTCTTGCAATGATGTAGAAGCCTACCATGAAGATTATTTATCTTCTAATTGCTACAGATATCTGCCACGAAGATTATTGTTTTCAAATATTGTCAGCCAAATAAATGGCTACCACCGATCATTCTTTTATCATAAATGATAAATTTGATAAATGAACAATATAAATTACAAAAAAGTTTAATTCATATATATATTTAGAAGAAAAATACAGGATGTTTTAAAAATGACCGGTATATTTGAAAAATCAATAAAAATTAAATGGGCAGCAATAGAAATACTCCGTCTGTTGCAATATACTTGGGACAATAGTAAATTTTCAGGCAGACAAACTTTCGAAATTAGTTAAAATTTTCAACAACAGATGGCGCTGCAGGCGATTTGAAAGGTATAGAAGAAAACGCAGTCTATGAGTTCGCCATTCTGTACGTCATCTAGCTGCTGTAAGCGTGTGCTTTTCACAGATTGAAAGTTTGCTGTGAAAAAATGGTTTAATTCTTAGAACAGAGTATTTTTGACTTGCAAGACCAGATGTACCGCCACAATCCAGAAACAATTGAACAACTGAAACAGTTCATCTCTTCTGTATGTGAAGCCGTCCCGCCTGACACGTTTACAAAGGTTTCTGGTAATTTCGTTCAGAATGCTGCGCATGGTGGATATGTAAAAAATATAGTACTTTAAATTTTTCCAGACTGCAGCGCCATCTGTTGTTGAGAATTTTAATTAATTTCAAAAGCTTGTCTGCCTGAAAATTTACTGTTGTCCCAAGTATATTTCAATTAACGACATATTTCTATCGCTTCCCGTTTAGTTTTTATTGATTTTTCAAATATACCAGTCATTTTTGAAACACCCTGTCTATTGCTACGTATATGCTTTTGATATAGAATCCAGGACTCGCACTGTTCCTAAAATTTTCGCACTTTGCTACCAGTATTTTAAATGAAAAATCTTTGTAGAATGGTTCTTTTAGATCTACCATAGAATTACACAATAAATATTACCGTTTTAAAATTGTGATAGGAAAGTATGAAAATTTTAGGAACGGTGCGAGCTCTGAGAATCTATGATAATTCTATTAATCTACATTAATAGAATCTATACCCGTTCATTGATATATAATTCTTAATATCGATACACTGAGACAAAAACTTATTAGTGAAAATTGTTTTCAGTTCCTCACAAAAATTCTTCGAATAAAGTATTATTTTAAACAGTATACTTTGAAACAGGTTTAAGTAATGCTTTTCTCAGTTATCATTATAATTTTAATATGCCGATAAAGTTTCATCGTTGCATTTTAAATGGGTAAATTATGCTAAATGCAAGTTTATTGGTATTTTTGGTATTGAAATAAGCATAAGTCGGGGAGATTTTCACATAATTTATAGCTGTCTTTTACAGACTAATATTACCATATACTTATAATTAAAATCTCATTATTAGCAGCTGTTTCTCCCGAATGTTTAGACGCTGTTGATTGTGATTTAATAGGAATGCTTTCAAAATCGAGTAGCTAGGCTTAGAGCATTTTTCTTTTTCGATATGAAAAGCAAAAAATTAATTTATTTTCTCGATTTTGTTCAACCTACTGTCGATTAAAAAGCCTACATTTTCATGGTAAAGGGGATCTGCAAAGACAAGGCTCATACAATCGAGAGCATCTTAATTAGATATTGTAACAGATATGTGATTATTACTAAATTAATAAAGCAGTATCTTTTTATTAAATAAAGGATAATATGTTTTAAATGTATGGTAGGGTAAAGTATAAGTAATGCCAGTACAACGGATCAATGATATTTAATTATAAAAAACTGCGTAGATATCAACGGTTGATTAACATTGTAAAAATAGGATGACTTATTACTAAATATGTCCTATTTTTAAAATATTTTTCGGTAAGTATAACGTCAAATTAATTATTTGTTTCTTAATATTGCTTTGTTGTTGTTTTTTAATTTACTTTCAAATTTCACATTGTCTCGCAACCTAGAATCATATGCTTATTAGGTTCAGGGAAATACGGCATTTGTTTATTTTAATATTTTATACATTTCATACCGCGCTTTCCTAAAACGGAATCTGCGTTCATAAAAGTCGTTTGAATGAAGTATAAACAGATGCTTTTGAAAGTGCTTTTAGTAGGAAGGTCATTCGTAATGTTTAAGTCAATTTGCGTTTCTGTTCATTTAAATTTATAAATGTTATAATACGTATTAAATTGAAGTGCAGTCTTCAAAATCTGTCCAATGTAGCATCAAATTCGGTTGTTATTAACATTTTTAAAAACTATTTAGGCAAATTAGAATGCCTTTAAAGTTTTTTATCTGTGAATAACTTCCCTTTTTTTCAATTAAATCTTATTAAACTCACTTGTTTATCTATCATACACTTCACTAGTTAGATAAATATTTATTCTCATACATAAACACATTTATATGAATCATATGCAGATGATACATTTTGTAATATAATATATTATTTATTAGTGTAATTGTCAGTATTTTAATGCTGTGATCAAGAACATTCATTTTATTTTGGCAACATAAATAACAACTAAAACTGCAAAAAAGTATTCAGCAACGCAACCAACAAAGTTTTTTATTAAATAAAATGTTTTATAGATACTCGAAAAAATAAGGGTAACTAACAGCTAATTAATAGCTTTAATTCAAAAGTTTTTTTTTTTTTTTTTTTTTTTTACATTTCTGAAACAATAAGAATTATATGTTAAAATATAAAGTTAAATGCTGCCTGCCAGAAAAGCATAAGTTAAAAAATACGGATCAAAATGAAAATTTTCATTGCGACTGAATAAACAATTTGGAAACATAAGAATTTTTAATTTTACTTAAATATGCTAAAGTTTATTAGAAATACAACTGGCGAGTTTCTTCAGTATTTTCGAGATAAAAAAAGAAAGCAAAAAAGAAAGAAATTGCCAAATGCACATTCTTCGAATTGTTGATAGTGAGTCTTAATGTTTTCTAAAAGCGTATTTGTTGAAGCAAATTGTTTCAAAATTTGTTTATATATATGAAATTAAGAAACGTTTACATGAAATCTTTTCATGCTCCATGAATTTTATTTTTTTATGTGTGGGTTTGGTATCCAAATATTACGTTTAATTTCTAACTTTTATTTACACTGTAATTTCTTTCTCTTTTTTATATTATCCTTTATTCGTGTCTATTCAGATGTGTGAGAGTTTAAAACTATTTTATCCAATTTTAAATTTTCCCTTAATCTAAGGATATTTTTATGGATTCTATAACATTGTTTATAGACACAAGGAGCTGTCAAAAAGAGGAGATGTGTTATTTGTTTTATTTTTGCTTTTGGGAAGCTTTTAGAGAATTAATATTTCATACCACAATGTAAACTGGAAACGTAATTTAAGTAGTATTTACATACTCAAAACAATCCTTTAAAATTTTAATTGAGACGCTTTAGACCAAAGGAATGTAAAAGTATATACCATCTTTTTTTAAATTTAAATCTTTTTTTTTTAAACTTTCGTTTAAATTTAGCGCTATCTTGGAGCTTCGTATAAATTATGAAAAAAGAAAAGTATTAGCAATCAGGTAAGCTTTAAAGTAGTGAGAAAATTCTTTCTTTTACTATTGTTTTTTCCTTATAAGCATGTACTTTTTTTCTATTCCTTCTACAGTAACCTTTCCTGCCACCCGCTACTTAGAAAATCCGCTTGCAATAATTTGAATCTTTTAGTATTCTTCCCCATAATGAAGCTGTAATCTTTTCTCTTTAAAAAAAATACATAAATTCTTGATTTTTACATTCTTAATTCTTCCATAATTTAAAAACGATGTTTAAGTCTCAAAAATTTTAATACTTCGAAATTGACCAGGTTGATTATTTCTATGTTGATTTTTGTCCTGTAGAATGTATTGTAAATTTTTTTGTAAAATAGTTGCTTTTAATAAGCATTTACATGATATTCATCTGAAAATCTTTCTTATAATTGTAGACTGAGCTGCGCTTGAATGTCCTATTACAATCTAACAAATTTCATTTATGCCGGTGGCTATAACTGAAATAAGTTACATTCAAGTACGTATGTCAAACGTTTCAGATAACGAGAAAATATCTGAACTCACTGAGTAGAAAACTGACGCCTTGCCTATTTAATTTGAAAAGACGCTCACAGAAAGATAATTTTGACATCCTCCATCCCACCCCAAAAAAATACAGAAAATTTTACTAAATATATTTGCCTATAAGTCTCTTTACCGAATATTCGGTACAATAAAGTGTGTTTTCTGGAAGCTCAGGTGTGTCTCCTATTGAAAAGATGCAGGAAAATACATTGTTCAATTTTATTTGTTCATTGAAGAGCTTCCAGTACTCAAAATCTGTTTATGTTGTGTTCAGTTTTGGCTTCCTGTGTTATGTTGTCCAAATGTGGGGCTTAAGGTTCTTTTGTTTGCTTTTGCTCATCAGGTGTGCAGGGAATACCAGCGGGGCAACTGCAAACGTGCCGAAAGTGAGTGCCGGTTCGCCCACCCTCCCGAGCACGTGACAGTGGACAGTGCGGAGGGCATGGTCACTGTGTGCATGGATTTCGTGAAGGGTCGATGCTCGAGGGATTTGTGCAGATATTTCCATCCGACGCCCCACCTGCAGGCGCAGCTCAAAGCCGCCCAGAGCCGAGCGAATGCCGCTGCCACCCAGGCTGCTATGGTAGGCAAAAACACACTACTTGCTTCTCTTCCTCTGTATCTCTTTCTGTCTATTTTTCATCCACCCTTGCTCTACAGATAATTCCCACATAAAATTAAATTCATGCAATTAGTGCTACAATCTTTCTTTATTTCTATCACGGAGCATCTATTCATATAATGGTCGTTAAGAGGAGAACTCTATTTTTTCATTGGTGAGATAATCATGAATCAAACCTTTGCAACAATTTTCATTTGATATCACCCGTTACAAAAAATGTGTAAACCTGCTAACGGCTGGGAAGACTGCTTACCACTCATGGGGACTTATGGGGACAGTTAATGTTCTTCGTTTTGAAACTATAAATAACTGCCAATTGTGTAAGGCTTAACATGTTGCATCATGATGTTTCTAAAAAACATGGTAAATTGTGCGGTATATTATAATATTTATTATTTCTTTGTGCATTAGGTATTCATTGGTGAAAGTCGAGGAACAACAATAATCACAATCGGTATAGTTTGTGTTTGGTTTTTTGTTTGGGTAGTTTAGATTCATTTATTGTGCACGGCAGCTCAAACAGTCAATAGTACTGTCAGATTGTCCGCAAAATATTATTAAAATGGAACTATTAAACTAGTATTAAATTTATAAGTTTTCTTGATGCCACTTCTTAAACATGATCTTTCAATTCTGTTATATGCAAACTATCCAATTCTAAGCGTATTATAATGGTTCTCATTGATTTCTCTATTTGACTGCTTGCATTCAATTTTTTCCCTATTGATAACCTGTTATGCCAAAATGTCCAACGAACACTCTTTAAAATGCGTTCTCTGGTTTCAGTCTTGGACAATTGTGATCATCCCATGAAGTTCATCGTGCTTTCATGATGAACTGTCACACCAAATATGCTTCATTTCTTGTTATTTTTGCTATATTTATATATAGAACAGGTTAAAGTTTTCGCTTCGTAATTCGTTTATACACATTTGCAAGTTTTAACACAACTTCAACTTTATATCATAGAAATCGATAGCTTCAAATGCTTAAACGTATAGAATTCCTTCGACGCAAAAAAAATATTAGATTATTTACACTCAAACTATAAGATTCTAAATTTTTGTAACTATTTCAAGAAACGTTTTACAGTTATATTTATTTTCAGTATTACGATTTTGCAAACAATAAAAGTACAATAACTTATTAATTTTACTGAATTCTATGATATACAATGTCCTACTTATATTATGGATTACGCTTAAGTATTCTTTATTTTCATTGCTTAGCTTGCGTGTAAAACTAGTATTTTTCAAAACGGTGTAATGTCGATTTCGATATTTTTTCACAGTATCAACTGTACTCATGTATTTTCTCACGAAAGTTATTATCATTTTTATAAGCCATTTTTTTAAATAAATAATAAAAAAAATAAAATAATTATTAATTTCCCGCTATCTTTTAAAATAGTATTCTCATTGCAATATAGTTTCCTGATGCCTATCATTAATTTTATGCATTAAACACCTTTTGTTTTTTAAGACATTTATACAGCTTTTCTGGTTATAGCTTTTCTGGTAATGTGAAATATTAAATATTATCCCTCCCGAAAAGGAATAACTCCTATTAATTTATATTATAATTCATTATAAAATTTAAAATATTAATTTTTGTCCGAAAAAAGTTATATTCTAATTTATCTGATAATGTAAAAAATGTCTCAATACGACAATGAACATAATAATTTTTCTGGAAATCAAAATTTCGCTAAAATAGAACATGGTGTCCAGATCGCGTGCAAATGGTCAACCTCCTCTTTACCAGGTGAAGAAAATGGATCACTGACCTAATGCTGTGAATTCGTCATTTTCTATTTTCGTCACCGTTCTTCGATATTACTGGAGACTGGAGACACTGCGACCGCACCTGTCTCCATTTAGAGGATCCATAGAGTCTAGACTGAATGACGCTGCTCAGATAACAATGCAGTTAAGCATAAGGAGTGGGTTTTAGTTTTCGATTATGTTTAGGTAATGTTTCTGTCCGCTTTTAATATTAATAATCTAGGCACCTTTAAAGTTTATTCGCTCGAGAAAATGACTCCAAATGTTAGCTTGAAATGTGTCTAACTTTATTATTCGAACAATCGCAGCTAATGTTTCACGCATAATTTCAACTTCTTTTGCCATTCTGTTAAATTTGAATTTTTCTGGATAGTTATGAGTTTAGAAAATGAAAATTACTTTTTTTTAATGTCTTATGTACACTAGTTCTTTCATATGGAAACTTTTATTACCAGAGCTGTACTGGAGGATATATCTTCTCCATTTTTAAAGAACTCCCTATATTTCGTATTTTTGTAGTAAAGCTGTAACGTATACTCTCTAGTGTGTACTCTCCCTTTTTTCACGACTACAGCTCTGTTTTTTTTTTACAAAAGCAGAGCTATATTAACATTTATATTTATATAATATATAATATAAATTGACATTTATATTTTATACTTTTTTACATTAATCTCTTTCTTTAATTATGTGAAACTAAATAAAGAAATTATTTTACTTGTTTTCCTTTGGTAAAATTGGTAACTTCAAGTAAAATATTTAAATGTTGAAAATAATTCAAACGTATTATCAAGAAAATATAGTAGCTGAGATTAATAATATGTTAAAATTCCTAACACATTTTATAAAACTCTTTGAGTAATGTATACAATTGTTGGTACAATTAAATAAAGCTACGTGTACATAATTATCCTTTCATTTAAAATACAACAATTGCAATCAATTCAATATTTGTGCAAATAAATTGGAAATAGATTTAATATTTTTTTTCAAGATTTAATAACTGTTTCAAAAGCTCTTCCTTATGTTATACTTATCACATAAAATATTCTCTCTTAAGGTCTGTTGTATAATGTACAACACATTGTATCAGTATTTATGTATTTAAATATTCATAATCAGAATTCAACAAATACTCCCGGAATCCATAGTACAAGAATTTACTTGAGACCCCTCTCATTTCTGTAGTCTCTATTTATACTACTTTAAGGAAAAATGTATCTGCCAAAGTTTTGTATATTTTTATTTAGGATTTGAGGACTCTAAACAATATGGAGTTTGGGACAATGATTATTAACTTAGTATTAATGAGGCTCTGCTTATAGTTCTGTATTCTACATTTTTCATTTATTAAAATTGATTTGTAATCAAATCAAAATGAACAGCATATACACTGTTTCAAAATAATTTGATGTGCGCATTTTATAGAAGTATTATTAAAATCAAAATCAGGCTTATCATGCATTTCCAATCGTTTTGGAAACGCATTCATTTGAAGAATTTCTTATAGAGTACATAAACTAAAGATGTTGTCTTGCCATCTGAGACGTTTCATAATTATTAAAAGGTATTTAAAGAAAAATACTTTTATTTACAATTTGCAGCTGTACATGCTTTTATATTTTCTCGCCAGCTATTTAAGTTTTTGTCTTGTAGTGATTCCCAAATTAAAAATTTACAATAGTAAATAAAATCAGTATTTTTAACGATTCATTCATATTCAAGGTAAATTTAATCATGCATTATAGACCTAAATTTAACATCATGTGATTATCAACAATATAAAACAAAAATAATCATTTTTAGCCTTATTATTAAACAAAAGTTAGCAATAATGAAAATTCTAATGCTGCATAAACATAACTGTTCTATTTTCTTTCACTTTTATTTCTCTTGGAACTGTTCGCACGTTATATCAAGTCGCTGAATTATAATAAATTAATCTAGAACTCTTTTAATTTGTAAAAGGACATATATAGTTATACAGAGCTGCCAACTTCTACGCCTTTTTAAATAGAATAAATCTGTTTCTAACAAGAAGATTTATTAAATAATACAGGCTCTAAATTTATTTCATAAATTGTAGTTCTGCATACATTTTTAACTTGTTAAATAGAATTTCGGTTCTAATGTATTTGTTTGGCTGAAAAAAGGCGTAGAAGTTGGTAGCCATGAGTTATATAATTTATGAGAAATAAATAATAATTTGGGACTCATTACCGTAAATATTATTTGATTCAAGCAAATGCTTTTTTGTTTGTGTGTCGAGCAGACTGAAAGGTAACATGCTGTTTTTCTCTCTCTTTTTCCTTTTTTCGCTGCGTATTCTTTCTTTGGAACTTCCCTGCTCTGCTTTGCTGCGAATCATCTTTCTGCTGCTTCTTCTGCACATGCTTCTTCAACAATGCTCCTATAGCCGAACGCTGATGCTAAGAAGAGGCTGCACGATTCAACACAGATGTTGCAACAACGTCCTCCAACCGCCACAGACAACATGCTCCTGGTACAGACACATTTTACGTGTTTCTAGATCAAGATTAGGATAGTTCAAATAAAAATTTAGTTGAATTTATCAAAGAAATATTTTTTTTCAGTCAATAGCAGCTTCGATGATATAATGTTGTCTTCAAGCATGCACAGTGGGCCAAACCTCCATCCACTACTTTCAATAAAAATGATCGAATAATTGTCATACGAGAGGGAAATTCGAACGAAAGTAATTCTAGTGATCGAAAGTTTTGTGTATGCAAAATTTTAGTCTCAAATTTGTTCTTAGATGGTACTATACCGTCAAAACTACAAAAAAAGCATAAAATAATTAAGGTGGGTAGTTACAGTCTATTTCATACAATCTGTTACAATGTTTCAACGTGTTAGGCTTTTTCATTTCGAATTGCATCCAAATGGTACTCAATTTCACAGAATACGTTGAAATATAGTTATAGTAGTAGATTGTACAAAGCAACTGTTTTGTACCTGCTTGAATTTTTGTTGCATATTTTGCAGCTTTAGAGATATAATGCCATTTGTGGACATATTTTGAAACTATTTTTTTATATTTGCTTAAACAAAACTTTCGATCATGAGGTCATCATGAACCAAACCTTTAAACCATACTCTCCGCCTCCAGTTACTTGCTTTTTTAAAATTCAGTTTTAAAGTGTGTCAAGAACGTTTGGCCTACTTGTAGGAATTTTATTTTTCATAGGCTACACCAATGAAATGATTAAACTGCTGGATTGCGCACTTATAGATATGTGTCTCTGCGAAATCGGTGGAAATTTTGATATTTTGTAGTTCTTGCGATGCTGATCAAATGTCTCAATGGGCACAATATTAAAAATAGTTGGTTTTGATGCTATGACTATTAAAAGATCCTAATTCATATTATGATGCGGGATAGTGAAATAAATATAATGTAGTTTTCAATTGTCATTTTATTTAACACTTATTAAGCAAGGTTAAAGTGGCTGCATGACGCAGCTCTTTTAATAAAGTGTAACTGATCTTAATCCGGTGAGTCTCCTTTAAAACGGCGTGGTAGGTCTTTTGTTTCATCCAAACTTGTTTCGACGGGTTAAGACTGTGCAGACGAGAAATTCAACGCGGTTTTTGACAAAGGCAAATGACCAAAAATTATTGACCAATAGACCAATGACCGAAGATTTGTAAAAACCTATGGCTAATGTTTGTAACGAATAATCTAATGATCATACTTGATTCATGATTATTATTCTTAACAAAAGGACCCAATGACCAATGATTTTTACCATTAAAAAAATCAAACAAATAATAAACTGTCACTTATTTACGTAAAACAATACAACCATAATTATAAGCTTAAGCTTATAATATATAGATATAATACCTTTGAATCCAAATTTATCAAACAAGCTCAAATAACAATATTAATCAAAAATCTAAATGAAGATGGTATGCAATAATAATATTTTATACACTATTATTGCCAATTATGACCAGTCGCTTGCGATTTTAGACGGTTTGTTAAATATTTTTTAAAATACACGAGAAATTATCTTGAAACTCCAGATGTGTAAAGAAAATAGAATATGTCATATATTTCATATATTTCCTCGAAGATTTTTTTCCAGAAATTCCATAGGAGACCGTGAGCGAATTAAAAAATAACGAATATCTATTGGATAACCCTGTATAAACTAATGTAACAAAAGCGTTGAAATGTAGAATATGATTACGAGGCCTATCGTAATAAACTGTGTTAATTTTTATGAGGATAGCATGTGAACTCGCTGAGGAATTAAGGTTTTTATTAAAGCAGTAACAAATTTCGCCAAGTTCTTTTGCATATAATTTGCAGAGTTTTTAATATAAAAATAAGTTATTTTCAAAAATTATGACAAACAATATTGTACACAATACCCTGCAATCAAAATTGAAAAATAATAAAAAATGTATGAAAAATGAGCAGGTTTACTAAATAATGCTTCACTACGCATGCTCGAAATGCAATTGAAATACAATGTGCATAATTCATTAGCTAAATGTATCGAGCAACTTTTGTAAAAGTCTCAAAAATCTATCTTGAAAATTCTGAAAGTTATCATCGATGGTATAAGTTCGAAACCCGTTGTTCCCAAAACATAGAAAAAGATGAAGGATTGTATCCAAATATAGTGTATGTTACACACTATTGCAATTGCACAATATTAAACGAACTACTATGTATAGTTACAGGCTCTCTTATTTTTGCTTTGTTTTGGGAACAACGGGTTTCAAGTTTATTCTATTGACGATAATTTTTACAATTTTCAAGATATGTTTTTGGCCTTTCACAAAAGTTGCTCCATACATTTAGCTAATACAGTATGCAAATTATATTTTGATTGTGTTCGCTCAAGTGCAGTGAAACATTATTTAGTAAACCTGCTCATTTTTCATCCAATTTTTATTATTTTTAAATTCTGATTGCAGGATATTGTGAACAATGCTGTCTGTCATAGTTTCTGAAATAAGATGTTTTTATATTAAAAACTCTGCAAATGATAAGCAAATAAACTTGGCAAAATTTGTGACTGCTTTTATAAAACCTTAATTTCTCGACGAATATATATGATATCCTCATAAAAAAGAACACAGTTTATTACAATAAGCCTCTTAATCTCCTCAGTTCTGGTGTTGCCTGTTGGAAACACTAAAGAACACCTTTTAAATTAATTTAAATGCTTCTAGAATTGCTAAAATTTCTTCTACACTTTTTTAATAAATGCATGCTTATCTTAAGCATCGCTATATAGACTGATTCATCTTTGAAGGTGTTTTATAGTCATTTTAATCTGGTTTTTGTGGTCCTTCTTAATATTTGTCTCAGAACTGAGGAGGTTAATAATGCTCTATAATTTGAACGCTTTTGCTACATTAGTTTTTACACAGTTATCCAAAATATATTAGTTATTTTTCAATTTGTTGACTGTCCCCAATGGGGTTTCGGAAAAAAAAATCTTTACTGAAATATATGACATATACTATTCTGTTTATACACCTGAAGTTTCAGGATATTTCCTCATGTATTTTTCTAGATATTTAACAAAACGTATATAATCGCAAGTGACCGGTCATCAGTGGTCATATAAAAGACAACGCACATACATTGCATCATAATGTGGAAGGATATTTTTAAACATTCGTAACATCAAAACTAGCCACGTTTCAAGGTTGTACCATTGAGACATTTGATCAGCATTGCATAATCTGTAACATATCAAAATTTCCCCCAATTCCAACGAGGTCACATTTCCATGTGATTGGTGCGTGGTCCTTTCGTACTAACATTATAAAATGTGCATGACCGCGAAATTTATTATTAAAATTACTTGTGATATACCTTTCGAATATTCATTTTTATCTTTAAGAGATTGTGTAATTTCATTACATGCGTTGTTCTTAGATCTTTTATGCTTGGACACGATATGAAATAAAATATAATTTAAGTTTTCTAAAGTAATCTTATAAACAAACTTGCAATATGTATTTATTTTTCTTTTAATTGAGGCTTAAACTGGCGAATTATTTTTTCAGTCATTTTATCTTATAAATTTGAATCTAAAAATTTTGTTCATTTGCTGACTAGATTGATTTTTTAAATAAAAGTATATGAAGATGTGTTAGATTTCCGCGTTTTTAGCGGTGCTTTGACAAAATTAGCATATTCTCCGAAACCCTTCGAGGAAATTTACGTTTTTCCTCTGCCCTTTAAGGAAATTAGCGTTTTTTTTTTTCAATGTTTTGATGAGATTTATTTTTTCTGCGCAACTCTTGCAGCTGTACTTTGTCGAAATTCACATTTGTTACCGCGGCCTTTTGACGAATTTCGTGTTGTGTTGCGATGCTTTTCGAGATTCCCTTTTTTGTGAAGTATTTGGGCGAAATTTAAGTTTTTCCGTGAATCGTGACAAAATGTGCGTTTTTTTACGATCCTTTGGTAAATTTTGCATTTCCTCCATGGCTCTTTTGACGAAAGTTGCGCGTTTTTTTCCCACGAGTTTTCGATAAAATTCACATTTTTTAGGATCTTTTGACGAAATTCAGATTTTTTCTGCAGCCCTTTGGCAAAAATAACGTTTTTTAAGCGGTCATAAGACGAAATTAACGTTTCCTCCGCGATGATTTGACGAAATTCGCGTTACCTTCGCTATCGTTTGACAAAATTCACGCTTTCTCCAAGATCATTTGACGAAACTTGCTTTTTTTTCGCGAAACCGAAACAAACAAACCGTGACAAAATTCGCGTTTTCTCACGGCCATTTGACAAAATTCGCGTTTTATCCGCGCCCTCTGACAAAATTCATATTCTATCCACGGTGCTTTAACAAAATTATGGTTTTTCTACGATTCTTAAACAAAATTTGAGATTTTTTTCTGCGAACGATTGAAGAAATTGATTTTTTTCGCCAACCATTTTTCAAAACTCGTGATATATTTTCGAGTCCAAATTTTCGGACTGATGACTGATTTTTTAAAATTTTCGAAACTTCACTCCTTAATTTTCCGGAAAAATCAGAACAGAATCTCCCCCGCCCCCTCTCCCCCCCACCCCTTCTGGCTATGGTCGTAATGTCAAAAATTATTTTTTGTGTACAACACAATTCAACTTGTTGCGTAAGATGTAGAAAATTACGAAATTTTATGATCAGCCCCCCCCCCCCGAAATAAAATCCTGGATACATTTTAAACATTTCTGTTTTCAAAACTATTACACATATACTATATATTATACATGTTATATATTTCGTAACACTACAAACATGTCTGTAATCTAGTTCCGCGCATTTTCCAGTTTTACACTGCCAGCAATTCTTAATGCAGCACTCATGTATTCTTTAAGTTCTTTAAGTGTTTTCGGCAATGGTGGTTCACAAACAAGATCTTTGATGTAATCCCACAAAAAGAAATCTCATGATACACAATCTGGGTATTTTTGTGGCGATGTGAATAAAGATATGACGTCGCTAATCGCACGTGCAATCCAAAGTTAAGCGACTGAAAAAAAATTGCAATTTTTTTTTCTGTTCAAATATTACTTATTACAATATATGTTAAAAAATATATATTTTTTAATCGGGTCATTCATTTATTCTAATCCTACTTATCACTTTTTTTTATTCCCAAATCTTAGTTAGTATTCAGAATGTTTTAGTAAAATTTTGCTTTTTTAGTTTACATGCAGAAAATACATACATGTTTATTTTCAAATCAATTCATTCGTAAATTCTACTGGTATTCGATCGTTTTAAAATTTTAGAAACACATTTATTTTTCCTTTGAAAGGATTAACTATAACAGTAGGAATCAGGAAATCCCATGGGATTTTAAGTAGAGATTGGCCGAAAATTCGATTTCGTTTTTTTTTTTCGGGCCAAAATCAGAGTTACCCCAAAAATAAATTTTCGGTAAAAATGCTCCAGAATATTCGACCAGACAAAACTCGACCGAAACTGTTTGTACTCCAAGAATCTGTTTCTTCTTTGAGAGATTTTCAACATTACTCACTTATTCGATCGTATCGGCACAAATGAGGTATTCTTTACTTATGAACGTCACTGTTTATAATTATCAGTCATGACAAAGTCAAGACGTGAGTGTAAATAATAAAGCAAGTAATGCATATATAACTAAACTCTGCAGATTATTTGCACGTACTCGTTAAAAACTGCACATTTAGCAATAATAGAAAATCTTTAATTTGAAACCACACAACGTTTTGAATACTTTTTGAGAAAGATCTAATACAACAGGTGATCATTTACAAAAATCAATTTAAAAGATAAATCAAGGAATGTATATCTAAAACATTTTTTGATTAGATGAAATTTATGAAATTATAAAATCAATCTGTGTCTTAGATAAATTAATTGCATTTTACTTTATATGAAAAAAAATATTTTGGTCAGAGACACAAATATCCAACATGGGCCACAAGTTATAATTGCACACTTAATTGGTTAATAATTATCTATATTTGTGTATGTGTTAATTACTTTTAAAATTTTGGGATATTTTCGTTCTTGTTTTCAGCCGAAAATAGAAAGATTACCAAAATTCTGTTTCAGTTTCGGTCTTAAAAACCCGTTTCGGTCGATCCTTAGTTTTAAATGCGCTTGGAGAACGGTTTAAAGTTTATTTCTCCTAAGACGTACTCCTGATATTCTTTCTGTAAAAAGGTTTGTCTGGCCGTGACGTGACCAAAACAATCAAAATGATTTTGGCAATATGTTACAACGAATAGATGGAGAAAACAAAAATGCCTTTACAAATTCAACACTTTCTTTTTTATCAAATTCTTTTCTAAAAAAAACTTCTGTTTGCTACGCAACGAATAGTGCAAACTGGGAAAGGCGAGAAAAGAAAAAAAAGGGTGAAGTTGAAGAAAAGAAAATTTAAAATAGAATAAATTAGGAATTGGAAGGAAAAAACAGCTCTATTGTTACAGAATCAAATTGCTTTTCGAACAAAATTTGTGACGAAACAATTTTATATAAAGAATAAAAGTTTCAGTGCAATCGAATCATTCAAAGTAAATACATTTACAGATCACCACAATGTTGAATTTCAGGAAAGGAGTTGGATTATCAGATCTCAGCAAAGCATGCATGTGTTTATTACTATTTTTCACTACACATATTGATTATATCTAACTTCTTTGATTTAATATTTTCAAGAAAATTTAAATATTTTTATTTCATCTATTTTTCTTATTTTTTATTCCATACTTTTACAATTGCATTGAGAAAAAAGGATAATATTTAGAATGACTTCCATAGTATTTACAATATATTTCATAAGGGACTCCCTAAATTTAAAATTCAATAACTCATTATTTACAATAAGTATAGGGGAGAGGGGGGCACGTTTGAACAATTTTTTTTTTAAATCAATACATTTCTTATTTGAATTATATTTTTTTGTGTTTTGAGTATTGTATAATAAAAACAATGCATTTTTTCATCATATGAACCAAAAATTAAAAGTTTTTTATATCAATTTAAAAAGTTGTGAGGATTTAAAAAGCTGAAAGATTTCTGTTCAAATCTGCCCCATGTAGGGGCACCTTTGAACAAATGAATAAAGTAAGAAAATATTGAGAGTTTTCATAAAAAGCTGCATATGTTTCAGAATATAAAGTAATATGAATAAAATTAAATAACTATATTTTATTGATACTAATAATTTTTTTCTTATTTAATCAAACTTAAATCCATCAAAGTTCATGTCAAAAATCATTGTTGAAACAACACAGAGTGTCCACCACAGGTATGTATGGTTGTAAAAACTTTTTTACAATATCCATGACATACACGAATATGATATTTGATAATTCTGGAAAATTCAAATTTTTCATTCACTCTTTTCATGAAAAAAACCTGACTTAAATTCCATTTTATCTAGTACAAAAAACCAAAAATAATGTTTGGGAAAGAGTAAATGAAAGAGTATAGGCTTTGTTAGACAAATCTGCTAAATCATGAATCTTTGTTGTGTATCCGGGATTTGAAAACATCAAATAAATGAATGCCATCATCAATTTAGATTTGATGCCTCCCATCGCTGATACATCCAGAGATTGTAATACATGCGTGCAGTAAGGAAAGATTGTTAACAGTATAAGTCCATGTTTTTTTATATTCTTAATTAACCTTTTTTCACATAGAAAAAATTCCAAAAATAATAAGATTTAGGTACATCAACAACTCTTTACTTCATAGTCTTAGAAGTTCAATGGTGCCCCAGCTTTTTTGTTCAGTGGTGCTCCATCACATGGAGTTCAACAATACAACTGTTTACTCAATTCGGCTAAAGAATTTGAATAAATCAAAGCTTATAAACTAAAGATTACATCTTTATTTAAATGTTGAACAATAAATCAAAATTTTAGGGAAACGAAATTGTCAGCAAAAATCTTACAACTTTATTTTCTTAAGTTTAGATTCAAGAGGGAGAAAAATACTTATCTTGCTTAGACAGTATAGTGCATACAAATGGTACAGATTTGTATACTCATTGCACTGAAGTAGTAGTAATGTATTGACATAGACTTTTTAAAAAATAATTTATTTGAAGGAAAATAGTTAGAGTGTTCAAAGGTGCCTCAGTTCAAACGTGCCCCCCTCTCCCCTAATGATCAATTCCTTGAGAGACGGTGGGATATATTTCATCGCACCTAATTTAAACTAGATTCTCACCAGAAAACTTTAACGAAATTTTATATTTTTAACTTTAGCTGCAAAATGTTGAAAAATTGCCTTTTCTTATTTTAAACAAAAAGTTTCGATTTTTCCAGTGCGAATTTAATATTACAGAGACATTATTGCTTGCCCCTCAAGGGGTTAAGGACTGTCCTTTCTGGCGAAGACATTCGCAAGCTAATGCTAATCCTATGGAGAGGTTATTTTCTAATATCTCGTTTGAATTTCAACATTTTTATTATTATTATTTTTTTTTTCATTGGATAGTCGAGGTCCAACTCTTCATTGCTCCTTTTTTACTTTTTCGATTTTGGTTGCAGATATTTTTTATCAAGTTATTTCCTTTTGAAAACAGGTTCCGAAAATGAAAATGTAAGCCTTTAATAAGTGAATTGTTTATCAGGTAGCTCATTAGTTTTGCATTGAGTAGTTTTGACATAGCTCAATTTTTTATCAGCAGATGGCGCTGCAATGTCTCAAAGTGTAAGACTGCTCAAACTATCAAGGAAGGTCTCCATTGGGGGCATACTCAGAATTTTTTGAAAAAAATACGAATTAAACTACTCATGTAGGTAATAAAGGATGAGTCAAAATTAGCGGCGGAATTACATTATTAGATATGTAAAAAAATAAAATAGTTTGGAATAATTGGCGTGATAAGCTGAAAGCGACGCGTGATTTGGCGAGCAGTGCATTTCCTCGCCAAAAGCAAACGATTTTAACGCATCTGAAAATTGATTTTAATTGACTTCACCGTTAAAAATCTGCAGCATTTACTGCAATGTCATTCCACTTTTTTTATAGAATAACTCTCTTCTGACCAATGAGAATGCTCCATAGCACGTTTTCTATAAAAGCGGTGGAGTGACGCGGCAGAAAATGGTACAGATTTTTAGCGGTGTTGTAGCTTGTGCAGCACTGTTAAAAATCTGCTGCATTTTGCTGCAACGCACTCCACCGCTGGTATATAATATCTCTATTCCAACCAATGAGAAAGCTCCATTTCACGGCCAAGTAACCATTTTTATACAAGCAAGGGAGTGCATTGCAACAAAATGCAGCAGATTTTTAACAGTGTATTTTTCAATTTGGAACAATTTTAATCAATTTAAATTGTGTTTTAAATGATAAAATATATTAATTTCATTTTGTTATAAGTACATATAAACGTATATGACAAAATTACACTTAAAGTAAAGTAAAAATGCAAAACTAAAATTACTTAAACTAAACTTATTTAAATAAATTGAACGTAGAAAGTTTTTCCTTTAAAACGTATTCGAAGCGTAAAAGCGTATTTTTCAAAATTTCGTTTTTTCGCCAACCGGAGATAAATCGCCAAATAAACGAAATTTTTATTATTTTTTTACGGACGTTATAAGGGGGTTCCGACAAATTTTTTTTATAAACATATATAACTATATGAGAAGAACATTCTGTAATTTTTTCAGATTTTTCTGAGTATGCCCGTATGGAGACCTTCTTTGTAAGTCGTACAACTGCATCAGTTATCTCAGTATTTTCTTTGCTTTTGTTTTAACCAAAGAAAATTGTATTTTTAAATTTTTAAATTATACTAGCATTTTTTTAATTTGAAACAGCGCACAGCCATCTACTGATAAAAAAATAGCACATTTTCCTTTTTTAATATTATTCTGTGTAAAATTTGTGAGCAACGTGACTATGTCACTTGTCTCATATGCAGTTTATTATTCAGTGAATTGTTAAGGAATTTTAAATGTTCTTTTATTACACATATGCATAATGAAATTAAAAAAATTATTGTGTTTCGCAATTTAAAAAAAATCGTCGTATAAGAGATTTTTTTCAAATTAAAATTAGGAAATAATTTATTTATTAATTTTTTACTCTATTTATCATTTTACCTTATCTTAAAATGTTTAGCAATAAATGAATTCACTATGAATGCAAGTGTCGGAGAAACTTTTACTAGCAAACTGAGATTCCTAGAACTTTTTTATATAACGGTAACAGCAAAAATTCTTGTAACAATCGGTTACATGAATTTTTACTGTTACCGTTACATGAGAAATTCTAGGTATCCTAGTTTACTAGAAAAATTTTAGTAACTTTGCAGTTTTTTCTGTTACTGTGTGGTATTTCAAACGTAAATATTGTATAAGGATTCAATTTAGAAAGTTTTTGTGACTATAAAGAACTAGCAGATTCCGCTGCGATCGATATTTGTCCTTCAGCATAGTTCAATATTTATGGGATACAATATTTTAGTACTTTTTAAAGCAATACTGGAACTGGTCGGTTTTTACACGATATCCTTTAGACATTGCACCGGTGATGCACACCTTTAAATCTTTAGCCCAGCGATAACGCTTTGCATCCACGAGTCGCTATTTTGTGTATGTGGCACTTCAAGAGAGAAAATGACAAACTAATACCCGAGTATACGTTTATCTAAAACTGTTTGAGTTACTCTTTATTTCTGATCTAGAACTAACACCCAATTACTATTAAAATTTATAACTGGGATATTTTCTTATGAACACTCCATATTTTAGAACATTTTCTTATTCTATAACTGCATGGAATATATTGAACCATCCAAAAAAGGGCTATATAGAGTAATATCTTTTTATAAAAATTTGATAGTGAAATATTCATTTGAACAACGTAAACTATTGCAACAGCGTTCAACTTTTTTTCTTATAAAATTAAAACTCCAGTTGAAAAGTTCTGGCACATTTCATTCTATTTTGTTACATTTTTAGTAAAGGAAAATATCGCAATTACTTTTGTGTTCTGCAAAGCTTAATACCTTAAGGCGTATTCATAATTAACTGGAAAAAAATTATTTTATTTTATTTAAGAATATAATGATATTACTTAATTTATAAATATCTAAGTATAATTTTGTACCTTTTTAAATTCTTTGTAACAAAAGTCATCCAGATGTTGCAAATAAAGCTGGTCTTAAAACTACCTTATTTACATAATTTTAAATACACTAATTAACTTTTATTTAAAATTAAACGGCCAAGAAAAATCCCTTTAAATATATTTATGCATTCATTATGCATAAAAATTCCTTTTCATAACTTTTTATCAGTGACGTCGATCAATCATTGTTTTGTTTAATGTATTGAAAAATATGGCTGTAATAAGATTTCTAATAAAGCATTTTTTCTATAAAATATGTATTGCATTCAATATACTTCTTACCATGCGTGCTCCATTGTATGCAATGGGGAACATTTTTAAACTTTAAAATGTTTTTATCCCTTTCTTTCTTTCTTTCTTTCTTTTATTACGTTTTTTAAAGTAGATTTATATTTTGAGAAAATTATTTAGGATTTTTTTGTCCTGTAAATCGTTTTTTAAATTTCAAGAGAAAAAACAATAACTTCAAAAGGGGTCCAATGGGCCCCATTTTTTCCTGTGAATAAATATCTGATGAGGAATCTTTATGTTAATTAAATTAAACAGAATCGAGAAAGTTATAACAATTAGCAAAAAATCCACATATGATAAAGATCTATTAATAGTTTTTCTTTTAACTAGGAGGTTTAAAAAAATCACTAAAGAATCATAATTTTCTCAGCTGGCAAAATCTTAAAACTGTCTGTATCTATTATAAAAATGCAGTTTTCGTCACAATAACCACTGAAAAAAACAATCACAAATTTAATTATAAATTTAATTATAAATTTAGTTCTTATAAGATATTTTTATTTTTATTTTTTATACATATATTATTTTGTTTCCTTGTAAAATGTAATTCTTTCTTTGAATGTTAGAAATTACTAATCATGGATAAGTGTAGCCGCATACTATAGGTACTTAATGAGAATTATTACTTTTGAAGAACTATATTTTCATTAAAAGCATAAATATATATAAATAGCTCTATCAATAATTTATTTATTTTCTTTGTTCCTATTTTTAATCTTTTCTCTGTGACTACCGTACGAATCGATTGTATAAATTAAAATTAATTTTACCTCAAACACTAAATGCCTCTAATTTGATTTAGTGATTATTATGTTTTAGTGGTAATGGAAAATTAAAACAAAATAATTTCAAAAAAATTTATACAGACCTTAGACTCAGTATAGTATGGTCTGTATCCAAAATAGTTAAGTAAAAATAATTCAGTTAAAAATTAATTAAATGAATTTATTGACTCATTTTAGGCCTTTCCTGGTGTCACTCCCTATAGCAAGAGACCAGCAATGGACAAAAGTGGCTTGCCAGTCTATCAACCTAGTACTACTGCCTACCAACAGGCACTTGCCATGCAAGTTCAGCAACCTTTTGTTCCCGTGTCTTGTAAGTATTGACCCATGCATATTTATCAACTTTAAACAAATAGATAGATCTTCAAATGCTTTTGATCTGCAAATGAATCCAAAATTCTGATTTTAAATGCAAAATTTAAACCTTAAGGCTGCTGGTCACTCATTTTCCGAATTGCCTCCGTAATGTTAAGTCTATACTGTAGATATGATCGTTTTTTATACATATGCACAATAAATACATTTTATACATACCGTAATTTCGGGTGTATAAGCCGCGGATCAAACAATTCTTTTTGGACCCAGAAATCTTATTTAGTGATTGAACAGAAATATTTACGGCGATTTAACTAGTAACATTTATTTTTAAAAAATTTCTGGGTCGAAAAAGAATTGTTTGATCCGCGGCTTATACACCCGAAATTACGGTATATTTTGCAAATGAAATCATCTATCTTCAAACGATTCGTTTTAACAGTATAAATTTTCGGAAAACTAATCCAAAGTTTAAAAATCAGTTGGAGTCTGTGTTGAAGTAGAAATATCAATTTCAAATTGACTCGGTTCTAATTTAAATATTTTCATGTGATTTGTTTTATTTGATTCAGATTATGTTTTATAAAAATATGAAAAACAAAAAGTAGATTTTTTTAAGGTTTAGAATTGATGACGCTTCTAAATATAACAGCATTGTACATTCATCAAAATACACTAAAAAATCTCGAAAAGATAATTGAAATATGTTAGTTGTGTATTTTCCCTATGTGTTTCTTGCTAAAAACAATTTCATAAATGGAACAAATTGAATAACTTAACTTATTTCTATGGGTAGCTGCATGGGTTTTTGCAGCATAAGTCACAACTAATCATTGCTATGCTTGTTGGCCCTCTTTATTTTCAAAAAGGTTGTCTGGCTTTATTCAATTAATGAAAGGATATCTCCGATAGAATAAGTCACCTTTTTTAGTTCTAAAATACTGGTGGCAAAAAATCTCAGCATGTGACTTATACTGCAAGTACTCATGGAAATAGCCTATGATAATTTTTAGTTATTTTAAAAGTTCTTAAGACATATCTTTGAAAGGTTAAAAATTATCCTCAGTAAGTTATATTTCAAAATTTTTGTCTTTTAAAGCCATGTTTCAAAATTTTCTTACAAATAATGAGTTTAGGTATTCTTTCAAAGATTATCTGGGCTTTAATTTTTTTTTTTCAACTCAACTATTCTGCTCAAATGTAGCTTACAATTTTTATAAATTTTGTACAGTATTGTGCTGATACCAATAGATTAGTGAGCACGTCTCCTAATTAATTCTATGCTTAAATTGTGTTTAAGGAGTCATATATATCTAAAATATTCTTCTAATTTCTAATAATTATCAATACTAGTGCCAAATTTTCACATCGCACTTTAATTTTTTTAAGTTTCTCAGTCAAGAATTTGGTAATTATGCAGATATAAAGTTTAAAAATCTTAATGTAAAATTCATTTTTAAACATCAGATTGTAATACGGGATTTTTCATGTATATAATTCAGAAAGTACTTGGATGAATCAGCTATAATTTTAAACTTCTAAAACACAATTTTTTTTTTCAAACAATTATAACTTTCAATTCACTTTTTTTTTTCAAAAATTAATTATAAATATAAGGAAAAAATATTATTATAACCCTTTTTTCTGAAAAATTGATATTTAAAAATTTCAAAAATGCCAATCCACATTAAAATTACAGCTTATTGCCCTCAATTTTTTTAATTATACTTTTAAAAAAATTTATCCTCATTGCAATCTGACTTGGAAAGATTACAAATAAATTTAACCTTTCTGCCCTGAAGGGTTCTTATCGACCCGTTTCTGTAATTTATTTCAATCAACTCAAACCAGAAATTTCATTATAAATTTAAATAAAAACAGCCGCATAGAACTAAATTAAATAAATATTTTTATATAATCTATATAAAAATTCTGGTGTGAATTGCTTTTAATCAAGTTTGAATGAAATTTCAACAGAATAAGAAGTTAACACGAGAAGTTCCAAGTTTTAAGCATGCATAACTCCTAAACTATTCAACCGATTGAATTATCGTTTAGTATCTGAAGGTACATCTTACCAAAGAATCCCAATATGATGTCAAAATCAGGTATTAATATTGAAATTTTCAAAGTTTGGTATACATTTTTTATCCACGTGACAAGAGCTTCCGAACGAGATCACTCTCGTCAAAATTCAAAACTAACTGATAATGTTCCTTAGTTAGTATTGAAAATGTTAACGTATATTACAATTTCTATATGTAGACGGTCCTTTAAACAAAATTTAAATACAGAATTAATTAGTAAAAGTTATAACTAATCACATGGTGCCAGTCACATTTTTATATGATTATTTTCCACAGATAGTAAAAGATACTGCGTTTTTTGTTTTTGTTTCGTTTTTTGTTGTTGATGTTGTTTTCTTTGTTCTGTTTTTTTATTAGGATTTCTGCATATATGACCCAATCATACACATATAATTCCTAGTTATATTTTAAAAAATTCAATACATTATTCACGTACAAGTTAATGTAATTGTCTATTTGTAATGTTATTCATTATCTACATCCCCGATGAAAATTACCCATTAAATTTTAGCATTAAATTTATGGAATGCATATTTAGCATTTTTGCGCACGAAATGTTTGCCAAAATATCAACATGCCTCCACTTCCCTTCACTTTTGAATTCCGTTCACTTTTATACCCATCCATTAAGGGATAGCTTCGCAATCAAATATAGCATTCCAAAACTTTTAGTGGCCATTTAGTGCAGCCATTCCATTCTTGTAATTCAATTTCTTTTTTTATATATGTTAAAGCTGCATTATTATATCGTTTAAAGATGAAAAGCTGGATAACAGAGAAATAAATATTTTGTAGATAAATGAAACTATTACGACTCACGGCACAGCTTTATATCCGGTAAATTTACTCATCAATAAAATTTTTCATGGCTTATGTACACTAGCGTTTTGCAACCGTAATAAGAAATAAAATCTAATTACTTGGATTATTCTTGATTTATGTAAATCGATGAAATCCTTTTCTGAAATTTAAACAGATACTGGGTTTAAAAACAATTTGACTGTCTGATAGAGAAACTCAGATATGTAAATGGTATGAAGTGGTTTTTAATGTTAATGCGTATCATCCTATGGCATTATTAAAATTTTCGATTTAAAATTTGAGTCATTATAAAAAAGATACATTAATTGTTTTGAAGTTTTCATGTAAATATAAAGCATGTAAAGTGATTGTAAATAATAGTAATTTGTTTAATAGGGCCATCAGAATTATTTTTCAGTATTTTACATTTAAACGGGATTTTAAATAGTTTATTAAACGCTCATTGAGAATATTAATCTTAGTTTAACTTAATATGAAAGTAATATCGTCACTATTTAAGTATCCTCTTTTCGGAAATTTGCTTTCCATTGTATTTTTATACTATACATTAATTTATTTACTGTTTAGTGCAGGATTCGTACTGGCCCCGTTATTTTTCAGGTAAAATATCAGTGTTTTTTTATAAAAAAAAAAATATATATATATAAATCTAGTTTAAACGCGCAAGATTTCATCTTATTTAAGGCAGAGATCCTCTATACGAAAATATTAGTACCGAAGTTTTTCCTGGTTTAGTAACGGATGACCAGGACCTGTACGAACCCTGTAGTAATTTCTTTATCGAACTTAATTCAGCAAATCTGGAATCTCCTGAATTTAGTTGGAAAAAAATTGTGTAAGAGAAACATTTAATGTAGTAATAATAAGAAAAATGCGTAATATAATTAAGTCTTTTCTGATTTAAAAAAGAAAAAAAAAAGACACTGAATTTTACATTTCCGAGATGAAACTATGAGTTTCCCGATCCAGAGCTGAGCGGCTCCATACGGTCCTTCAAAGAGGTCACGAGACCTCCGATCGAAAAGGAACCAGTTGACGACCAGTCGTCGCAACAGCCCGCCACCGGCCAGGAAAGTCAGGCAGCGGTGTGCCCAGTCAGTAATGCGATGTGCGCACTTTCAGATCAGAAGTAAATTGATCCAGCTTTGATCCTGATGACCATCAAAGGTCGCCGCACTGTCTGGATTGTTGATGATTTCCAAATCGTGACTAAGGGCGAAGGCAATGACCTCTTCCATCCCTAGCATCTGTTCATCTGCCCCCCCCCCCCCAGATGTACGACTTCGCGTTGAAATCCCCAAAATCCTGAACGTTGCCCTGAGGATACTTCGATAGCAAGTCGCCCAACTGAGTAAGGACCGGAACAGTGTTCTCATACGGAAAGCAATAGCACGACACTATTAGCACGTCCTCCTCTGCGATTGCACACCGAATGGCCACAATGTCGTTGGTGTTCAGAACCACACAGTTACAGTACTTCAGTCGAGAATTGATCCAAAAGGCGGCCCTGCTGTGTTCCGAAGACATGACTTCGGAGAAACCGTCAGGTACGCCAACGATTTTCTCCCGACAGACACGCTACTCTTTTAAGGACATCATGTCAATGCTCTGTGAGAGCACTGTCTTCCCTAACTGGTACGTAACCGCTGTACTGCGGTTGACATTGAGGTGAAGAAATTTTGGACTATTGGCCATAATTTCGTTTTTCAGTCAAAGCCAGTTCTTTTCGGAAGATGTGACACTCCTGTGAACCCGCAACATGGTCAGTGGGTAGAGCCTTATTAGCCGGGTTCATCGAGTTGACCTTAGTACAGTTTGGGCACGCAGGCTCGCTGGTGCAATCTTTGAGGATGTGGTCCTGACTACAACACTTTCCACAGCATATGGTGCTGCGGCAACCCCTTGCCATGTGCCCATATTTCCAACAATTGAAACATTGGAGAGGTCACCGTCTGCGTGAGAAGAACAATGCGTTCCTACAAAACGTTCTGCTTCCGCACTCAGTCAAGTCGCCGATACGACTCCAGATCCATAGACTACAGCATTCTGCCCTTTCTTCCCTTCAAAGAATTTCTTGAAGGACATATCAGCGTTCCCTAACGCTGCGTTCTGAATTTCAGGGCCTCAATGATTTCGTCCCCCGTAGCATCTGTGCCGACGCCAAAAATGACAATCTCTCGATTGCTCCTTACCAGTTTAGAAGCTGTGTGATTTTTCACCAGGTCTAATTGATCCAGTTCAGCTACCAGCCTTTCGAGGTCTGCAACACTATTCGCAAAGATTAACACCCCTCCATTGGAGGTATTCCGCATCCCTCCCAAACCCAGTTTAGCCTTCATTGACTCAATCGTATTGGCTACTAGCTTCAGATAATCATCGGAAGAAACAGTATTGTCATTTGGAAGGACTCTCAAAACGTTCTTCTCACAACTGCGACGAGACACCGCTGCACCGGCCGTCTTGGCACCAGCAGCACCCCCGCCCCCGGGTCCACTCCGGGCCACAAGAAGTTTACCTGATTATCATGTTCCTTCCTCAACCGTTTCTTCCTCTTACTCTTCGAGGTGACAGTCCACCATTCCTCTGTTCCCTTACCGGCAACTTCGGAATAGGAGCTGTCCGGTGGTCCCACCTCCTTCGGAAAGTCATCTAGTCTCGAGTATCCTTCAGCTTTGGACGCTCTCTTATTAGTTCTAGAGCCACCCTTCTGCGAGGCTTTCCCATTGAGCAGAGCAAACCAAGCGTGTTGACGGACTATGAAATCTTGCATACGAGCAATAGATCCCCAAAGTAGGCTTTCTTGGGGGCCATCAACGATTTGAGTTTGTTCAGCTCGTTGAGGATATTCACACCTAAAGAGCGCGCCTCCTCAATGAACGCAGCCGAGAGGTCGACCATATCCGCATTTCCAAAATAAATCTATAAGACAAATTTTCGTAAAGAAATATTTGTGGTAAACGTTATTATTCAGTCTTTTTAAAAAAGAGACGGCTAAAGTCATAAGGTGATGTATTAATATAGAGCACTGAGTAAGTCATTTTTTTAATAACGATTTGTAGAGTATACACGTTTTTAATTACATTTAACATGCAACATAAGTGTTATAAAAATTTCACTTGGCATAGTTCCAGATTTTTAAAGGTACATCGTCTGAAGCCATAATCAAAATTTTTAATCTATTATCATAAGAAGTTACATCCTTTCTGAAGTTTTTCCCTCGAGAAGTGACGACGGCAGTCAAAATTCCCAATTAAGAAAGATTCCCATCGCTATGAAAATAATTAAATTGCAAAACCCTCTTGCCCCAACGAATTACGCTCATCAAATTACGCGTTTATATAAATCTAAATAAACCATGAAAATTAGATTCATATACAAATGTATGTATTCTGTATGAATATAATATACAAATCCCGCTATTACGTAAATCAAAATAATCTTATGTGGAAATTCAAAATCGACCGAAACATTTAAAATAATACTAGTAAAATAACTAAACACTCTTATGAAAATATTAAATAAAACAATAACAGGGTTTGCACAGCTGTACTAATAAGTTTGTACAGTATTTTCAATGTATTTCATTGCAGAAAAATATTGCGAAAATTGCGAATCGAGGTGGTGGTTACGAATTCTGTATCACAAAAATTAAATATAAATTTTCTTATCATTAATAGTGGTGCCAGAGTCCTTACAAAATATAAGGAGTGTGCGAACCCTGAATAAGAAAAATAAACCGCAAAAGAAAGCCAAGTTGAGCTTATTTAATATCCATCCATGTCCAGTACCTGAGGATACATAATCTAAATGGCTCGTTTTCTGACTCCAGTAGGGATCTTTATGGTCACAATTATGATATTTCTTTCTCTTCCTTCATGAGTTAACAATTTTTCAATCTTCCGTACCCGCCTGGATAACTTGCTTTCGCCTTTTAGAACTATATTATAGACGTTAAAATATTTTATGTTTAATGACAAGTATAATATACTTATAAGTCGGACGAAATTACAATGAGTATCATTAAGTTGCAAAATCTGTTCCCTTTGATTGGTTTGTTGAACATAAATGCTGCCTCTGTGCTTTCAGAAAGTCTGTACTATCTCGCAGATTGCACATATAAGCGCAATTAACCATACAAATCAAAACTTTAAATGGCTTTTTCTCCATATTAATATTTAAGTCACTTTCTTGTTTTAAAAATGCGAAAAGTTTTTTTTTTTTTTTTTTTTTTTTTTTTTTTTTTTGTATTTGAGTTAGAGATTTAAATTTTTTTGTGTATATTCTTTATTATATATGTGATAAATCTACTCATGGAATTAGCCTACAGGTTTCTTGTTATTTTTTTAAAGAAAAGTATATGAAGATGTCTTCGATTTCCTCGTTTCTGACTCTATATATCAGTAAAAAGTTGTGTTAAATGTAATATTAAATTATTTAAAAATCCGCGCACAGGTTTGTGTAATACACATTTGAAAATCTTAAGAAAATATTGGACAAAAATATTAATATTTAAAAGAGTAGAAAAGATTTTTAGAAATGCAATTTTTTGAAAACTTTTTGAAAATTCTAATTGAATATGCAATTAAAAATGTTGTTTTTCGAAATCCACTGTTATTCTCTCTCTCTCTCTTCATATTATCGTCCATGAGATAGTTGTGTAGTGTATATGGCGCGTAGCACCATGTATACTAACATGATCTGTATGCAGTTTTTACCATATCCACTGTTATTTAAACATTTAAATGCAGTGAGTTCACAATTTGAGCCATATTTTCAAAAATAAACAAAATTGTTAAAAAAGGAAATTGTCCCCTTGAAATTACAATATACATATATATATATATATATATATATATATATATATATATATAATTTCATGCAGTAGAATTTAATACTTTCTGCTTGACAATATTTATTCTGTCTAATTTTAAATGTTTACTGTTGTAACTAAACTGTTATTATTTTATCTTCGAAAATATTTTATCTTCAAAATTTTATGTTTCTTAAAAAGTGTTTCAATGTATTGTGTATTTACAGTATAAAATCTACGATATATTATGCAATTATAATAAAATCCTAACAACTATAATGATTCTTTTATTTTATTTTTTAAATTGTCTATATTTTAACACCTTATGTTTGAGTTACATTTTTATGTAGCCATTTTATTTACTCAAAAATTTGCATAAAAACTTTAGATTGCTTATGTTTTCTGTTCGCATTCCTTGAGGCTACTTTAAAAGCTTCACGAAAATAAGATCACATTTGAGTGAAAAAGAATAATACATGTTTTCTGTCGAGAGGATTTTATTTATCCCTTAAAATATTAAAATTGTATGCTGTCTATATTTTATGCTGCAATACCTGAGCTTTCCAAAAATATTCTTGAAATTTTAAACAATTGTTTTCGCTGTATAGAAAAAGATTTATTTCCAATGATAAATATTTAACGCTTTGTTTTGGGATTCTGTCATTTTTTTTTATGAAAAGAAAAATGGAATATAATACATTAAGCATTTATAGTTATATATATTTAATAAGCAACCGGTAATTGTATAAATAATAATAATAACGAGGAAAGTATTTTTTCCTTTTTCAGATACATGTCTCCCCTCAGCAGTGACTGGCCATCCAACTGCTGTACCAAGATTCTAGATAAGGCCATTGTTGGAGACCTCACTGTAGAGTATTACATCTCTTTTCAAAGTATGACAATTTTCACAATTTTTTAATTTCAATGTCAATTAAAAAAAAAACTTTATATTGGGTTGTGTTATAATTCATGAGTGTTTTTATTTTCTAACTGAAAAATTCTCACAGAAATAAAACGTGTTGAAAAATAAACTATGTTATTTTAAAGATTTTTTCTTTCTTTACAAGACAGTGTGTTTCGGTTTTGCAATTTTACCTATTTATCTGCATTTTTAGACCATTAAAATGAACTATCAAATTAGAGTATTTTCGACATCGTTTGCTTCTTTGCATTTAATCGGGGGGCACAGGAATTGCTTGTACGATGTATACCAATGTTGCCATTTTAGTCTATTTTCTTATTCAGAAAATTCCGTATTCATGCCAGAAATTTTGAGTAATAATTTTTGCTTTATTTAATGACAGACATTCCCGTATTACATAAATTAAAAAATTCTTCCTTCGGAAATTCCGGCATATTAATTCTTAATTTCATAATAAAAAAGAATGGCAAATTAGCAAACCTGATTTGTATTGTGCATAGAAAAGGAACAGTGCCTCAAATTACTATCCGCCATTTTTTTCTTTTTCTTTTTAATTGTTTTTGTTTTTGTTTACTGAAAGAAAAAATATACCGCCTTCATCTAGAACAAATGGATAGTCATTTTTTAAATCACTAAACTAGAAATATTAATTTCCGAGTTATGCGAATAAGGTAAGCAAATAAATCAAATAGATGAAATGATCGAGAATTTCTAGTCTGTAGTTTTCTAGCTGATGAAACGATACTAAATGAAACGATTTTTTTTATCCTACGCTTTGAAAATTAAATGTTTAGTACTACTAGAAAATGTCTAGGAAACTAGGATTTTATAAACTTTTCTAGTAACCAATACAGCTTCTTCTTAAATAACGTCACTGCATTAAACTGCATGCAACACACAGACTTCCTTAGTGAACATACTAAGAAATCATTAGTAGCCATTTCATGTGTTTTTTAGTACATTATCTCATAAATGATTAGCAGTATTACATATACTTCTCTTGTAGGGTCAAGTGGGGTAATTGTGACCAAAGGGTAATTATGTCTACCTCCATATTGGAGAAAACTGTGCACGGTAAAATTTTGTTTGATGGTTACATATTGACCTCATAATGTGTTTTTCATTTTTGATATTCTTTATCAGTAGACTGAAGCATTTTTGATATCCGAATAGCAATTTGAACTAAGTCTACCAAAATTTTTCATAAAAGGATACATCAGTTTGGAGTTCTAATGGTTACAATTACTTCAAACAAATGTGTATAGGGAAGTATAAGGAGAAAATAAAATGGTCATAATTTCCCATCTAGTGGTCTTAATTACCCAAAACGTTTGTGGTTGTGATATTTGGATGGGGTAATTATAACCACCCTTTTAATTAAAAAAAAACAGCTATGAGAATTTAAACTTTAAAGAGGTATCCTTAAAGAGTCAAAGTTACTTCCTATGTACTAAAAATATCACTTTTCCAAATAGAAACAAGTAAAAAAAAATTAAGAATGTTGAAATGTACAAAGTGGTCACAAATACCCCTTCTGACCCTAATCAAAAATCTTTCTCATAAATAATATTGACCATTAAATATTGTTAATATGAGAGTCGCTGCGTCCTATATTTTTTGGATATTTGCTACCACTATTTCTAAACTATTATTTTCGTGTTAGATATCTTTAACATGTGCAATAAGAAGGTACCAAGAACATTATATTTTGAAAATAGTGAAGGCTAATGTATAAAACTACAGGAAACTGTTCCTGTTAATGTAAATAGCAACTGAAAACAAGTGGGTGAATGTCATCGAAAATCGCACAAAGAGTTTCGTTTAGTGTTCTTTTCAAAACACTTTATCCTTTAATTAATAAATCCAAATCATTAATTTATAATTATTAAATCCTTGTATAGACGACAGCACAGTTAAATTTAATTTTTAAATGATCGGAAAATGAAGTTTTTTTAATCAAATTAGAAATATTCAAGTCAAATTATTTTTTAAAAAAATTGAAATTCAGAAAATTTAAAAATTTAACAGATGTTTAAATAAAATTTGAAATTTCTAAAAACAAAAAAAAATAACGAGATTTAAAATGCTAAACTTTCTCAAGATATGGTGGTTGTTCAAGCAAAATTTAAAATTTCGAATTTTCTCAAAGCCAAATAAATTGTTTACTCGAATCTTAAAATTCCAAAATCTTAAAAATTCCTCGAAAATTTAAACAAAATTTAAAATTTCGGAATTTTTCAAAAAAAATTGCTAAAACATTTTTTAACAACTTTTAGCATTGAAATGTCAAAATAAATCATTCCGATTATAAACAAATTTATCGGAGAATAAAATATATCCCGCAGATAAAATGTCCAACTTCGATCTAAGATACTTTATCAGGCAAAAAAATTACCACTAAGCCTTTTAGACAACACAAAAAGGATTAAAATTAAGATTCTGTTTTAAAATCTGAACAACAGAAAACGTTTATCGTTATTAAATTAATTCATTTAATTAAGCTAATATATGACTTTTTCAAAATTTTATGATTTATCGTGTGACCGAAATATAGCGTCCAGAAAATATAGTGAATCGCCTATTTCAGAAATAGTTTTTAAAAAATGCTAAAATATTGCATCCCTTAAACAGGGTTCGTAAGCTTCAAGGACACAAGCACCTTGTACCAGAATCTTTATAAAGTAGTATTGGCTGTAAAGAAAAAAAAATCTATCTTCAGATTTAGAGACCAATACTTTATGAAATTTCTGGAAATGAAACACCTACTAAAATTCCCTGAATCCCTTGAAGCGTAACGAACTATGTTAAATGATAAACAATATTGAAGTCTAAATAGTCGATTGCAGTGACATTTGCAGAATTTTTTTTTTTTAACTGCAAGACGACTGCCAATCTACACGCGGTAATCAAAGGTATATGAGAAATGGATTGAATATAAGCAGCAATTGCGTCCGAGAATAACTGTTGATTCTTAATGAAGTATTTTGTTCTTGAATAAAGCAAACCACTTTAGCAATGAGCTTATACGATTCAATAATTTTAAATTTGTCTGGTAACTACTCGTACAACAGACATATCAATGAAAATAAATTGCACAATGGATGTCTTGCTTTCGAAACACCGCCGCCTGAAGACTGACACAAAAATAGGTGGATTTTTTTAAACGTATGTACTGTATGGCCTCCTAAATTGTACACCCATATTTTATAAAAGGTTTCTTTCACTTGTTTAATCTTAGAAAATTAAAGCAGAAAAAACTTTAAAATGTTTTTGGTACCATAAATGAAAGGAGCTATAGGGCAAACCTGGAAAATGTCACTAGCGACCACTGGTCGGTAGGAATAGTTTTTTAAGTGGCTGCTTTTTTATTTAAAAATACTAAACAGTAAAAATTCTATAAGTATTAATCTAAAATAGAATAGGCCAAATAAATATGTTAATATAAATACATTGGGGAAAAAAGTAGATTCCTTGATGAAATGTATTCTCACCTTGTAAAAAAAATGACCGCTGACAATTTTTCACCAGCCATTTTTTCTCATTTACTGACCCTGTGGCCAGTGGCTAGTGCTAATTTTGCCCTTTAAAGGGACCGCACACACACTGAAAAAAATCGGCCTTCGGCAGCTGCTATTTTTGTTGTCAGCACTCAGGCCTAGTATTCAAGAGGCGGTGATTAAGAGAAATGGCGTGAAAGCGACAATATTGTCTCCTCATTCTATTGATGCGATTGATTCTTATTAGAGATAACTTCAATGACAAAACAACAGATTTCTTTATTATTCATATTTTTTAAAGTTCTTCCAAAAAAGTATTTTATATGTTAAATTTCTCGCAATGAATGCGGATTTGGCAGGCAATTTTGTTTCTGAGATATAGAATTCTAACTAAGCGAGTATTTTTTCAGTAATAAACAAGTATTCTTGAGATTACAACATAATAACATTTTTAAATATTTTATAGTATATTTTTAGCAATTATTCGACAATTTCCACAGCAATTATTTCCGTAAAAGAGCCACTGGAATCTTTCGGTAACTATTAAGTTATTTTTAGGCACGCTTGTAATTATGTAAATACGTAGCACCTATAGTTGTCGTTCAGTCCGTCGCCCGTCTGTCCGTTTATATATAACAGAGCGAAAACAAATCAACCAAATTGTTTGAAATTTAAAACATATAATTGTTGCATTATTTTGTCAAGTCATTTCGAACTTTTTGGTAATCGGATGTATAGTTTAATTACAGGGACAATCAAAAGTATTCTGTTACATTATGGCCAATAGAAAAAAATAATTTCAAGTGCATTATAATGATGTTACACTCTTTCGCACATAATGAAATTGATATGAATCTATGAAGTATGTACTAAAATATACATTCTGTACAATCTGTGTTGCAAAGAATATTTCTTATTATTTTACAGGGCCACAATAAAGCATTCCATTGAATAATGGTTTAGGGGGATACATTGTTTGGGGCATGCTTTAATTATAGTAAACTGTTTCACATTTTATGAAAATTATATATGCTGCTGAGGTTTATACGATTACTTCCTGTTTAATTGAAAGCAGATAGTATTTACAGGGACACACAAAAGATTTCGGATACTGTACTGTATCCAAAGTACTGTATACTAGTACACCAAGATCTGAATATGTTTTATAAAATTTCGTTATAGTAAGAAAGCACCTCGTTTGCTATTTTGATGTGCAATTTCCAACTTGCTTATTGTTGTAAAGCATTTAAAAAATAAATGATAAATAAAATAAAAAAGCTTTTAAAACAACAGAAAAAAATATGAAGCAATGTCGGAAATAAAAATTCTTTAGCAAAAGAGTTTTAAGCAAAATTAAAAATATTGTCTGTAAAAAACAGAGACATTAGCAGACGAGATGCAATATCTAGAGTGGAAAAAAATAATAAATGTTCTGGTAACATTAAATATTCTTACTTTATATGTTTTATTTATTAAAGTTGACAGCTATTTTCCTAATTTAAAAGTAATTAAACGTTTCTTATAATCGTAAATGATTCAAGAAACATTTTTTGGTCTGTGTATTAGTTCAATCGAAAACTATATTCTCCATTCAATTAATACTGATGAAATAAGTAAAGATTTCGCAAAAAAAAAAAAAAAAAAAAAAAAAATACTTGTTAAATCTTTTCCTTTCTGCAAGTCATGTTATTATCGGAATTATTATTTTTCGTGAAAAGTAGTTGCATTCGATATTTTTTCTCTTATGAAACTATGTGAGAGAAATTCTCAATTCTTGTCTTATTTAATTGATTAAATTATTCAGACTTTGGACTCTCAATGAAAAATAGTCAAGGCTTTATTTGGATATTGCTTGGTGACTTTTTATAATAAATTCCTATCAAAATTTCATTTGAAAAAATTAATGAAACATAACTTATTACGTTGTTTAATTAAAAATGTCTTTGTATCAATAGTTTTTTAACATTTTTCAAACAGAGCTGAAATGGCTTATGAATTATTTGTCTTTCCCTTTTGCTTTACTCGCGAAAATATCGGGTGAGCCAAAAGTCCGTTAAAAATTTAAAAATTTATGGAAAAGGAAGAAATTATAATAAAGAAGTGCAGTTTTCACGAAAATAGTCACAAAGTAGTCGGACTTTTTTGTAGCAAAAAAGTTTTAGTTTAAAAAGTCACCTGTAGATGGCGCTGACACGAGAGAAACTTAGCAGAATTATGCAAATTAATCTTGCAATAAAAGAGCATGATACACGAGGGTTTGTCACTCGCTTTCAGAATGTTATCATTACACGATCGAGCGCTGTTCGTGAAGTTGTTCCATTCGAAAGGACAGTCATCAACTGCTGAGTTACGAAAATTTTTGCATGGCGGAAGGTCTGGAGACGAAGATTGGTACCATATAGTGTCCTGAAATAGTGACGCTTGTCAAACGGTTTGAAGAAACTGGCTCTTTCGGTATTAGCCACAAAATGGAAGATTCTCCTTTGTGGAGGACCTAAATAGAGTTCATCAGTGGTGACGTCACAACTCCAGAAATTGGGTCAAAACAAACCACAGAGTTCAGAAAATATAGAGATGAAATGTGTTGTTTTATCTTGAAGCTAAAAATTCAACCCTGAAACTGATTTAAACAAGTTACAATTCGGCCCAAACACTTGCGGATCGCTTTTAAAACTTTACCTAGTTCAATGAATTCAGCCTTTGAACGATATCTGATTTCATATTGAAAGCCTTTTTGTTGGTATATAGTGCATATCTAACACATTCTAAACTCTCTCGGTTTGTATTGACCCAGTTACCATGCGGGGTTGAGTTGTCTATGACGTCACACTGATGAGCTGTATTACTGCGGTGGAAACCACTATGAATGATTTAGCAGTGGAATCGTCTACGGAGAACAGCACTGCTCGAAAAAAATTGAAGGACATTTTATGTGCCTCACTCATCGATTCGGCGTATCCTCTATGAAATATTTCATCCTCTATCCCTACAAATTGCAGTGCTGCAGAGACTATAACCAACAGATACATCTATGACGGAATCATTTGCCGAGTGGGCTATGGCAGAATTGAAAGCAGCCTTCAGCGATTATTTAGCCTTGCAGGTGACGGTGCCCGGGCAGGGTTCGAACCGGAGATCCCACGGTCAGTAAGCGAGCGTCTTATCCGCCGAGCAAAAGGGTACCTCAGTCGCTTCCTGCGAGAAACTCGTTTTACTGACCGCGCAAGATGGTCGCCACAGTACTCCACCCCCAGTGAGAAGAACGTTGCGTTGACGTTCGACGAGCGATATGCACTCGTGTTGCGCTGGCGCGTGCCAGAGTGATGCGTTGTTGTTGTCGTGCTGCCGCCGATTGCACGTCTGACCCATCGATGATGCGCGGCGTGGCAGGCTTTGCTTGCTGTGAGCGTTACACAGGCTTTGGTCGTGTGCTCTGAGCGTTACAGAGGCTTTCGTGCTGCGAGCGTTTCGCAGACTTTGGATGCTGGGGGTGTTTTCAGTGCTGCCATCTGTTGGACTAGAGCGAAGGTGGTGAAGTGTGTTCGTTTGTCCGAGGTCACCAATGCATGTGACGTGCCGAGGCAGGGTTCGAACCGGAGATCCCACGGTCAGTAAGCGAGCGTCTTATCCGCCGAGCAAAAGGGTACCTCAGTCGCTTCCTGCGAGAAACTCGTTTTACTGACCGCGCAAGATGGTCGCCACAGCCTGTTTGGACGGATGAGGAGCACTTCACACTACATGGGGATGCCAATATCCAGAGCAATCGTATATGGGTGATGTCTAATCTTCGTGAATACACAACGGACTCTTAACATCCAACCAAGTTGACAGTCTGGTGTGGCTTCACATCATCTTTCATTAGCGGACCATTCTTCTTTGAAGAACCGTGATTTCTGGAAAACGTGCACATTAACCGCTGAGTGTTATCTCACTCTTTTTGCTTAACAAAGTCATGCCCGCATTAAAAGAAAGAGGTGTGTTATCTGTAATAAGCTTTATGCAGGATGGCGGACCGCCACACTGTGCCAATCCAGTAAAACGATTCCTATTGAATACCTTTGGAAAAGACAAAACAGACTGAACATCCGAGGCTTCAAGATCGCGTGGCCTCCAAGATCAGCCGACCTCAGTCCGGTCAACATCTGGTTATGGGGCTATTTGGAATCATTTGTGTACTGTTCATCTCCTTCAACAATTGTATAGACCCCTTGCATTGAAGTCACAGCAACCGCTGATACTTTAATCTGGTGCACATCTGGAGCCCAAACAAAGCATCATAACTCCCTGTTTGACGTTTAAAGCACGCGTGGTCTTTCTGTTTAATTTAGATTTTTCTCATTCTTGCATTATTTTTCTAAGTACTTAAAAAATGAAGCTCAAATAACTACGTATACAAATGTGAAAACACGACATTTGTCTTATGTTTGGGTGCCAGTTAAAGCATGTGACGTCACGTGCAAGGGATCTATAACTCAAAGGTTCCATCTGTCGTGAGGTTTCTGTAATTCATTTCGACATGCTGCATTCAACTGTAACGGGCATTATGAGTCCACTTAATTGTGCGCAGAATGTTCTGGAAGTTATGTTGAACATTTGTTATTGGAGGAATAAATGAATGGAGCGTATTGCTGCCTTGTTCCATATGTTCCTGATTGTCAACTCCTTCTGCAGATAACCCTTTTAAGTGACAAAATTTTTGCTGCTAAAAAAAAAAACCCAAATATTTTGTGAACCTTTTCTTGCAAACTGCACATTTTTGTCATAATTACTTCATTTCTTATGATTTTTTAAAGTTTCAATGAACTTTTGACTCACCTGATATAATCGGATTAGTATGTAATTAATATATGTTATTAATGTCTACTGTGGGATGTTGGTATAGTTTAAAATTATTCTCACTACCTTTCGTAATTTTTGTAGTCAAAATTGTTTTTACTGTATAATATTTTTGATTTTAAAAGTTTCAAACCACCTTAAATGTTTTAATAATTTTTTCTTTTTTTTAATATCTGTATTTATTTAGAAAATTAAGAATACTTTTTTTTATATATATAATTTTGTACTGCAACACATTTAAGAAAACTTTTGCACAAAATTAAATTGTTCTCCTGATTCCTTTACCGTGTCTATTTTAAACCATACTTTCTGAAACATAATTGGGCGTGTGTCAGTTAAAAACATATACTTTTGTTGATTGGGCCAAGATTAAATAATTTAGTTAATTTATAAACCTTTTTAAAGCATAAATATTTAAAGTGAGAAAAAAGTACATTTGAAAGCATTAGTGTGCATGTGTATATGTAAGGATACATATAAAGAATGTATAGAATGTATGTTGTTATATGCGATTGTAATACTTGTTATATGTATACTTATTGAGAAATTGAAATATAAAATAAAATTAATGTTTCGTCTTTAACGATAGATTTTATTCTTTATTTAACTCCTTCGCGTCGGAAACCTTTTACGAAATTTTAATGTTTCGTCACAGGTTTTTAAAAACAGAAATTTGTGCCTTATCGAATCGAGAAAATGTTCCGCTTAAGTAAAGCAAATTTTACAGTAAAATTTTACTGATGGGGATAAACAAGGATTCATAAGCCTTTTTGCTGCACGTATATGTGTCACTCGTCCTCAAGGGGTTAAACGCATAGTTTACTCTCTAAAAAATAAGGTTTTCAAATATGTTTATATATATATAGGGAAGTTGCAATCAGCTGATAAACCATTGTATTCTAGTGGAGGAAAGGGTAGTTCAACCAATGAAGACTGCGTATTTTAGTCTTTTACCTCCAGCGTGACGTCAATTGCAACTGCCCTATATATAATTTTGTTTCTAATTCTGACAACGCCTCTGTATGATATAATTTGGCATTAACAAGTTTTTACAGTAATTGATGTTGATTTGTAGTATTATCTAATGGTTCTATATATATATATATATATTATATATATTTTATATATATATATATATATATTTATTTATATATATTATATATATATATGTGTGTGTGTGGATATCTGTGGTATTTTGAAGAACTTTGTTATCATGAATTTTTCCAATGTTTATTTGGTAGAATAAGCAAATGAAAATATGCAGACAAATCTTTTAATACGCCTGCAGGTCGGGCTTTTTTATCATCTTTCGGACTACAAGATCATATTCTTAAATTCTTTAAAATATCTTTCTTTTTTCTTCTTACAGCTTGAATCGATTCACTCTTTTCTTTTGATACCATACCTTGATAGTGATTTTTATCAATTTTAGATGCATACTCAGATAGAATGCGTACATGTAAATACTCTATGCAAAAAAGCAAAATAATAATCCGAATTTCCTGAAATCCAAGCGTTTATTGAGCAATGTCATTCAAGCACGTTTCTTCGAATGCCTTTCATCCACGAACATCCTAAGCTCAGTGCATTTGTACTTTTCCATATTGAATGTGCTCATTGAATTCCCTGAATCATTCATGGATGTTGTTAAACTGTGCGCTCTGAAAAGGTTAGGATAGATGAATTGCATATTATTTTGTTTTATTCAGAAACGGATTATGTTCTTATTTTGTTTCAACCATGCTGTAAATGATTGATAAAAGTACCACTGAAACTGTATAAATAACTACTTTTATTATATATATATATATATATATATATATATATATATATATATATATATATATATATATATATAATACCATTAAAAGTAGACAAGAATCACCAATGGATTTTATCAATAAAACAATAAACCAAAACGAAGAATTAGAATTGAATTGAATTATAATAAAAAATAAAAAAAATAATAAATAAATAGTGAAACGAGTGTATCTGAATAAATAAATAAATAAAATGAATGCAAATGTAATTTGTAGTCCCCAGAGCAGAATCATCAAGCCCCAAATGCTCTGGAACTACAAATGAAGTGTGCGGTTTCATCCACGTATTAGCCATGAAATAGCAAAATAATACGTTTTTGGGGCTACCAGCACACAAAAACCAAATTATTAAACAAGGAACAGAGTAATAATTAGTTGAAAAAATGAAAATATATATATATATATATATATTAAAACAGTAGCGTGCAGCAAATAGTGTCAGTAACATGAGCACAAATATATATATATATATATATATAGTGATCTGTGCAATTTATGCATTTGTGTTTATACTGGAAGAAAAAATTAAAGAGACAAATATATAAAATCATGTAATATGAATGATTTTGAGCTTAAACAAGATCTTTATTTTGTACGCACGTAAAAAAACAGATGTTTCTCAAACAACGAAAATTTACTGTAATCATGATTCGATAACTGCTTCCAAGTTACCCAATATTCCAGAAAACGTTTCTTTATCTTTATAGAAACACCAAAAAAGAATTCATTTTCGAAATTTAAAGAAGAATTTCTGAAAATTAATTTTTATTACCTGCCTGTAATTTTCGGAAACGTTTTCAAGTAGCATTTGCAATGCATTAATGAGTTCTAAATTCTATCTACCCGCAAAATTGGTTTTTAGGATATTATCAGTCTTCAAATAAACATTTTCAGCTGCAAAACTGAAATTGTGCATGCATTTGTAACAGAAAAATGTTAATATTAATGCTGTTAATTCTGTATGTTTTTCAGTTAAACATGCTGAACAGGGAATTTTTTACTTGAGACCTGATAGCATCAGAAAAACTGGCTTTCCGGGTTGAAAGAACTGATTAATGCATTGCAAAAGCTATTCGAAAACGCTTTCGAAAATTACGGGCAGCTTACTGAGAACTTATTTTTATAAATTTATCTTTAAATTTGAAAGATAAACACTTTTGTGAGGTTTCTAAAGATAAAGGAATCTTTTTTGGAATCTTGGGTGACTCGGAAAAGATTATTGTACATTTTCACTCTTGATTATTGTACATTTTTGTAAATTATAAAACATCTGTGTTTTTTTACAGTGTAATATCTTAAACATCTTCAAAATGCTGAATATCCTATTTCTGAAAAAAAAAAAAAGATAGAAATATAATGCGATGTAAAGTTAGGTACGAAAACTTTGTTACATCTTACAACGTTTCAAAATTCGAAGAAGACATTTCTAAGTAAGTAGATATGTAGACACCCCTGTCACCAATTCCAACTTTCTGTCCTCCGTTTTCTCTCGCTACCAGTTAAAACTACTTTCACGATCCGTTAAATACTTTTCATAGACTTCACCTTCCACACTAGAAAACTCTATGGAATTTACATATTTCTGTGTACCGCAGCTGAATACCATTGCACCATGTAATAATACGGATTGAATATTTCCAACTCAGCGAAAAATTGCTCAGGATACGAACCCAGATACTTGGCTTACAAGGCCAATGCTTTACCTGTTAAGAAAACTGAGCGATAGCCGATACGTATCCATCGTTATATGGAGTTCCATTACCTGCGGTTTATTCTGCTGAACTGTCTAAATGACAGACCAGATGTTATGATCAATAAGGTTATCTGAGCGAAAAATTCCAGTCGGCTATCGCCCAGTTAGCTTAACAGGTAAAGCATTGCCCTTGTAAGCCAAGTATCGGGGCTCGATTCCCGGCCTGGGCAATTTTTCGCTCAGTTGGAAATATTCAATTCGTATGGTAAATGTACCAATCAGTTCGATTGTGTTAAAATAATAGTACACGTAATAATATCCATCTTGAGTTACCAACCTACTGCCTTTCATTGGAATTCTTTGAATACAACTAACAAAAACGACCTTTTTATAGTTGTTCATTTATTTGTACACCCATGTGTGTATTTCACGTTCATTTTAACAATAAATGTATAACAATATTTAATCAATAAATGTATATGGGAACTCTAGCTTGTGTATATTTAGTAACTTTAGTTCAAAAGAAAATTTGACTTGTATAAAGGATAGAAAGAAATACGCTTATAATGAACATAGAAGAATACAGTTCCACTTTTTAAGGTCTAAAGTTTCGATTTGTGCAATGTACATATCCGATAGGCAAAATGTTATTGTTAATCCATAATCATTGCACGACGTTATTCATAAGGTGATACTGCAGATGCTTCAGGACAGCATCCTTAGAAGGGTACGCTGATTAAAAAATGAAATACTGCCTTCACCTCGAATGAATAGGTAGTCATTTTCTGAATCCCTAAACTAGAAATATAGATTTCCAAACTATATTGAATAGGGTAAACAACTAAACTGAGTAGACGAAATGATCTAGAATTTCTAGTCTTGTTTCCAAGGTGGCGAATCGATAATGAATTTTTTAAATAGCGAGAAATTAGCTCTTGATTTTCTTAATAGTTTCATATACTAGAATTATAGTTGTTAAAAAATATTACAAGAACTAACCTCTTGTGTTCTCCTCTATTTGCGGAGATTTTTAATTAAGTTTGACCACGAGAATTTAGGAAGACGCTCTTGAATTCTATTAGAAGGCTCTAGAATTCTCCAGCAAAAGGAACTAGAATTTATAAGCATGACATAGAACTATTTTTTCTTTAGCCCCAATTTAGCCCCAATTTTTTTTTTATGCCAAAACCATATTTTTTTTTCAGAGTAAAAATAAGTAATGTGCGCGTTTATAAATAATCTTATTTTTCAGACTTTATGCATATTCTTTGAATTTGTATCTTCTTTATTAAATTTGTAAATCAGTTAATAACACTGCATACACTGATGACAATTCTACCTCTAATGACGTCACATGCATACAATATCTATTGGCTTAGATTCTTCAATTCCTGGTTAAAATAAAACATTAAAGGGTTAACAGAAAGATATTTGCTTCAAGTGCTAATATACTTAGCGTCCATTCTGTTGATAATACTTGAAGATAAAAATATTTTTATGTATATAAAGCAGCTTTTTCATTTCTATCTTTCTTTTTGGATTTGCTTGTGTTACTGACCATTTTACAATTTACGCATCTGAAAACTTAAGAATCAAAATTCCAGCTGATTTTTTAACAAACACTACTACCTTTTTTAAAGTTTCCGTTATACTTTTTCATATTTGTTATACTGATATTTACTTATTTTTTCTTTCAGGAAACAAAATTTATTGAAATGCATGTGAGGTCACCTAAGCAGCCAGAGTAAAAACAGTCAGCCTCTTTTTCTGTATGAGGTCTTCTTCAACGAAAGGGCATTTCCATCTCCAGGTTCTTCTGGGGTGGGACTACGCGAAAACAAGTGCCCTAAAACAAGGCTATGGAGTCTCACCCTCAGACAGTCTGTGATAAGGAGGCAGCACTTTTGAGGCTCCCTTGTGCTTGACACAGGGACATCCCCACTTGTGATGGGCGTCTAGTCAGGTGGCATCATGAATAGATCTGAACTAATGAAATGTCTCTGAATTCCCTCCCGTATCTATCTTATCACCCTTGCCTCAAAAACCCAAATTCCTGGGGATAGAAATGTATCGTCAATTTTTGAAGCAACTGGTGGTTTTTACTCAGTATCTTAGGGTTGTTAAAGGCCTCAATGAAACAATGATATCTTTGGCCTGAAAATAATGAACATAGCGTACATTTTTACTAAGTAAAATTATTTTCTATTAAACATCTTATAGAACAGAACAATCACAGTAAACTTTGCATCACTCACTTTGAAAATTCTGAAACACTTAAATTTTTATAACGCCCCCAATAAGTTTTTCTTTATCTTAACTTCGTTTACTTAGTCCACTTTCGTAGAAGAATATATTTGAAATACTATATTTTATTATTCTGTGTTTATCATAATGAAATAAATCATTCACATTATGATACTATTTTTTCATCAGGATATAAGAGCATTTTTCAATTTGTCAGCAAGTTACTGAAACTCTTATTCTAATACATCTTTGAAAACGGCTCAGTTATAATATTTTTATACATAGAAAAGAGGTAGGGAGTCGATTAAAGTATTCGATATAACAAATGCACTTTCGGCATTTTTCACTGTATGTAAAATATCCATTACACTAACTGACATCAATTAAAAAATTGGAGTTCAATATGAAACTATATATTTCTATTTGCCAGATGCTCTTTTATTATGTTGAACTTTTTTCTAATTTTATCATTCATAGTACTTCAAAGTTAGCCCAGAGTTCCGATTGATTTCTTGATACCTATTCTGACCACTTTTCTAGTAGTTTAGGCTAATATTTAAATGTCATATTTTTTCACACTAGAAGAATTAGATAAGTAAAAAATATTTTTGCTCAAAAAAAGAAAGAGGTGAATTCAACCAGTTTTGATTTTTTCAATCTCATGCACTTTTTATACTGCTAGTATCAGGCCAGTTATTATCTTTGTTTCATTAATAACTTGGTCAGAGGCCAAAACGTCCGGGGCCAAAGTTTCCGGAAACGGTTCGACAGCAACATTTTTTGTCTGTGTTCTCAGTTATCAGTGTGAATGTTAATTTTTTAATCAATTGACCATTTAGTTTTCATAGTAGTATATGCAACGAGATTCAGGAGAGAAATTATTCATATGTTAACTAGAGGTGCAGTTTGTTGACTTTACTGAATTCTAGCAGGAGGGAGAATGTCTCTTGTTAGGGATGAAAGTTATGGTTTCTTGAAAGATGATATTTTTAATAACAATTGTTTGTATGTCACATTGTTTTATTACTTGCATATCTTTGTATGTGTTGGTAACGTAATGTGGAACTGTTATATATGTTTTCTGTGGATTCTAGATTAATGAGACTCATGAAGAATTTTATATACTAAAGTATTCAAACTATGATAGCACCAATGCTACCTTTTTCCGGTGATACAGTTGCAAAGATTTCAGTTTACTAAAGTAATCTAGTAGCTCCAAAGAGCTTTCTGACTTGAAACTCAGGCTATAAAGAAAAAAAAGCAAAGTACTTTGTGAATAACATAACTGTGTTATCTTTTTTATTGGTAGTTTTCACTCAAAGAAAATTTAGAATTTGTATTAGTAGACAGTTGCATGTTTTGTAATAAGTATTTTAGTACGCTCTGTTTAAAAATGATATTAAATAAACTTAGGGCAGAAAAAATTTAAATTCTATATTTCCAGCTACTGAATTCACATAGGAATATATTTATCCTTTATTAATGTTACTTACTTGATAATCCATTGTTAAACATATTTTCATCATTGTAAGAATACAAGTATTGCACATTTTTAATGTTGATGTATCTTCTGATCTTGAAATACATAACTTTTTTCTGAAAGGTTACCACCTTTTGAATGCCTTGTTATTACAGCTGTGAGTTATGGAATATTTCCCTCAAAATATCTCTGCTTTAGTACGTTAGCTTTGGTTTCCATCTCCAAGAAAAACATTGCTATTTGAATAAGTGTTTTATATTATAAATATCTAATATGAGCTTTTCAAAATATTATAACTGTAAAGAAACAATTTTTTGTATTTGAACAAGATCATTTCATTGATCAAATGTTAAGGTATATTGTGCTGTATGTTAATGTTAATAAGAGTTAATAACTTTTGTTAAGCTGTTTGCATACACGTTTATTTACTTTTGAAAAAGAAAAGATGCTTTTTTGTTTTATATTTTCAATTTAACTATGTTAGTGATTTCTATACTTCCGTTTTGTTCTTTATTATATGCGTGATTCTCATTGTATTGTTAAATGCATGCGAAATGTTTACAGTCAAAATTATATGCATGTTATATAAATGATATTAGTGAAATGTAAACTAGATTCTCAAAAATCTGTGTTATTCTTATCAACTTGTAAGTGTATATTGTACATTATTTGACTTTTGAGTAAAATTTTCTTATTTGAGTTAAATTTTATTCAAAATGGTTCGTTTGCAATACTGAAGTTGTATTTAATATGTATTATGTATAGATATTATTTTGGATTATACATAGATATTATTTTGGAAGTTTTTAAACAATAAAACAACTTTTATGAAAAGTATTCACCATTATCAGCAAATTTCTCATCAAATTAAAATATATATATGTATATCTATATATACTTAAAAAAATATGTCTGATTTTACTTTTGAAAAAATTCACACTGCTTACAGTGCTCAAGTTTATTGGATGTTATCTCTTTGTAAAATTTCACCTGTAAAAATACAGTGTAACTATTTTTGTGAATATGCAGTTTCCATCTTTAAAAAAATATGTGTATATTATAAGAACAAACACTCTCAGTGCTGTTAAAAAAGGAACAACTTATTTAATAAGCACTCATAACTGAAAAAGCAAATTGCAGTGTTATGTTTCTTTGCCAACACAGGGGATTATTTGACTAGAAAAAGAGAAAAGTATTTCTCGCATTCAAAACACTATTCTTCATAGAGCAAATAAAACATTTACCAACAGATTTCGTTGTTTTAACTTTGGGCTTGACGAAGCCCTTAACTTGAAATATTTATGCAGCCTGTGATGAATAAAAGTTCCTTTTAAGCATGTTATTGAACACCTATATTCAGTGTGTTAATGCAGAACATTTTTTGTAAAGGAACCTACATTGATAAAATCAGGTACTCCCCTTTCCTATCAAGAAATGTGATTATTCATTTGTTTTTTATATATAACATTTTTTGTTTCCTATGTAAAATACAAACCATCAAACTGTATGTCAAAAGCACGAATTATTTAATTTTATCTTTTAGGTTTGTATTACTTATTGAAGCTGTGTATAAAATATGTTTGCTTATATGTAACTGTTGTGTTTCATATCATGGGCCATGAGTATGTTCAGTACATAATCCTAGATGTCCGATTATATGTATATGACATCGAGAACAGCCAATGTAAATTTGGTCTTTGCATGAATACTCGATGGCTATAATGCTATGAGACACTTAGAAAAATATACAATTGTGAGTTTTTTAAGAAAAATAAAACAAAGTTGTGAACATAATGTTACCTTCCAATGTAAGATCTAAAATTGTGGGTTTAGTGTACTTGATCGTAAATTTAGATTAAAAGCATGTCTAAGTAGCAAGTAGAAATACGAGTGTACAGCACTTGAAAAGTACACAGTTTATACTATTATTATGCATATATTTGCGTATATATTGTTATATCTTATATATGCATATATATGATGATACGTTCATATATTATATATTTAAAAATGTGCCAGTCATATGAGTTACACAGTGTGATAAGGACGTTTGTCCTAAGAGTGTAAAGATGTAGACTGTTATAAAATTCTCAGCCTACTTAGCAAAAAAATAAATAAAAGAGTCAGAAATTACCCGTGCCTCACAGAAGAGCTGAATTCAAGCAGAGTTTACATGAATTGTTTTTCTTATTCCATATATTTCCATTTTAAATTTTTATTATTTTTAATAAAATATTCACATTTTATATATATAATTCACAGAAAAAAAATTCAAGAGTTGCCATGGTGTTACAATTTTTTAGAAATACTGCTTTTTAAAAAAAATCGTCTTTTAACTATAATATTGGCCCATTTTCGCTTTTTTAGGCTTATAATTATTAAAGTCTAAAATTTCGGTGCTTTAAATGCTACAATTTAATCACATTAATAATAGTGCCAACTTATTCTTTTAAAAAATATCATTTAATGAGATCTTTTTATCGCTTCCCAGAAACTTTTTGGGGCAACTACAAAATTACTTTTGTTCTAAGTAAATGCATTTAAAGTTGTTTATTAATTTTTATAGATTACATTTATATTACATTCCTTTTAAAAATCACTCTATTATAAAAAAATATATATAATATATTTTTTCAGAATTATAAGTTTTAAAATGTTTTATTTCATTAGCTCCACCAAGCTTTTAAGCATAAATCCTTGAGCTGATTTTTTTTCCTGCTAGTCTAATATTTTTTCTATTCCTATTTTTTAATATAATATAAGAAGAAGCATAACTTTTTCTTAAGTTTCTGTGTGATTTTTTTCGAGTATTAAAAAGAGTGCGTTTAGATAATTTTTAAATTTATCATCTAAGATACTTTATTCGCAATCTGCTTTGCTTATAATCAAAAATTTTCGCCTAACCTTTGCCATGCGTAAAATGAAAATTAGTTATTTTTCATAGTTAAAAAAAAAAAACGAAACATTATAGAAATAGATAAAAATCTTTAAGCACGTTAAAGATTAAAGTTTACAAAGCATTATTTTTCACGTTATGGTGCATAGGATACGGGGGTTGTACTGATCTTGAAATTTCCAGAACATGACATTTTTTGGTACCGTATTTTCTTATAGAAAATCTCTCCTTTAATAAGGTGAGATTTGGCGCATGGAACCTAGATTTGTTATTGTATAAAAAAGAATTACTGATATTTGTCCTGAAAAATTTCCTGAAACGTATGACCTCTGATACGCTTCGATAAGATAGCGTAATATTAAAAATCGTGGTATATCTGTTTAACAAACGTTAATGGAGAAAATAAAGCAAGAATGTTTGAATTTGTGTTGTTTTAATATTATGTAAAGTTCAAAATCTTCTTTAACTCTACAACTCCTTTATTTTATATCACTTAATTCTACATTTTATTCTAATAATTAAATTTGCTAATGCTAATGATTTTTGTAACTACTTTCTGTCTTTCAAGAATATATTAGTATAAAAGGTGATTATACCATCTCCTAAATATTTGGCATTTCATAATAATAAATATAGACTGCCTAATGTTACATTATTTTATCCAAGTGCGAAATCAAAACACAAACTTAAAATGTAATATAGCATTTTTAAGGAAGAAATTTACTAACTATGGGACCACATAATATGTTTTATTCCTTTCCCAAATCTTGCTTTATTTCCTCCGTTGTTTAATTTGCTGTTCAGTCTTAGCATTAAAACAACTGCAATGTTTACATGGATCTCACTAAACTGTCGAAGAATATAATTTACATGTGAAAGAAAGAAAAAAAAACATGAAAAGGGCTTTTGGGAAATTTGAAGTTTTCAAACCCACGAATAAAAGGAATTTTTGGGGAAAGGTAATTATTTTTATTGTTTTCATAATTATAATAATTGTTATTATTCAAATGATGCCTTAAGTATTATTTATCTTCGATTTATTAAAACATAGATCAGATATTTTAAGTTGCTACGTTTCTTCTATCTCAGCCGGAAATCGAACACCAGATCTTCATCTAGAGAGGATTGCTCTGTACTTTGAGTACGTGAGCTACGCAGGCGAAAAACACATGCTGTTCCAATGCGTCACGCATTGCACTCCTTTCAGACTATTTGAGTCACGTGATCATCTTTTTGTAAGGCAAATGGCACTAAAATACGAAAAAAGCACATGACGTAGGTCGGCAGCCTGTCTCTATCGGTTGCCTCGGTACTGACGCACTATGTACCGAGTCACCTTAACCTTCTTCTAGATATTGCGACTGCCCTTACACCGTTTTTCCTAACACGGAGTTACCGAAATTTCCTACTATTCGTTTATTTTAACAGTTATCCTTATTATTTTTAAATTCGTTCTTGGTTTTTTTAAAGTTTATGAATTTTTTTTTATTATTATTTATATAATTGTTTATAAAACAAAGTTACAAATGCATATTTCTTTATTTGGAATTTACAAAATCAGCTATATAGCTTTACAAAATGTAAATATGCGATTATTAGAATAATTAAAAATTCAAATATTCCGAAATTTTTCAGATTTTTTTTATGTTAAAATTTTCCGAATGCCCTTTATGCAATAACATAAGAGACATGAAAATTTAATTAAACGCGTGAAAAATGCACTTAAAAGCAATTTTAAATTACAAAGAAAAATCGAAAAAATGAATAAATTTATTGGCAGTAGAATTTGCATATTTATAATGTAAAAACTTTCTTAATTCAAGCTTCGTTTCATTGTTAAACAACCTTTTAAAAGATTATATCGTTTATGTTTCGCGTTATTTAAAATATGAACAATTTAAAAAAAGAAAACGAAAGAAAAATCAAATAGCCATATCAGTTCAAACAACAAAACCAGTTCATTTATTTCAAAGTCAATAAAATATTAAAATAGACCGGAATCTAAACGCATTTACACCACAAAAGCAAAAAGGTGCTTAAACCAGCGATACGTGTCAAAATCTCCTTTTTTTAATATACAATTTTCGAATGTTCCATTGTGTCCATTGAAAATTAACAATAAATGTTTTCTTTTCATTAAAACAAATATTATTGCTGTATAATATATATTTTGATTCGCATAAATTCAAATAGTTATTTTTTATTTTTCTGTAGTATAATTATGGTTTCAAGGTATTCTAAAAAAAATAATACCATAAAGTCTTAACCCTTAACATCCATGTAAATTTTTGCAGTGCTAAGATATTAAAATGTGTCTTTCAAAAAGTAAAATGCTAAATTTTCTGTTTACCATCTTTGCTTCTTAAGATAGTTTGAGACTAAATCTTACATCACACCTAGCTACATTCTTAATCTATTTATGGCAATCCTTCGTTAAAAAAGCTGCTTTTTACAAAAGAATTCAGACAGCAAATTTAATTTACTTTATCCAGCTAGAACGCTTTGAATTCATTACTGACTTTGGAAGTAACAACTGCAATATGTAAAATATACGCAAGCTGAAGAAAAGTAACTGGCTACATTTTCCTCCCTTGTGACTGTGTTTGGAAGCGTAGCTTGTAACTGCTAATGCTGTATTACCAAGTTTTCATTGCTGTATACTCCTGCATTGCTGTATTACCAAACTTCAGTGTATCAATAAATAAAATTACCTTTCTACTTTGTTATGTTCATTTATGTTCCTTTAATAATAATGAAATAAATTATTCGAATAAATCTTAAGTTGTTACAGATGTTTTAATATTCTCTTTTAATAAAATAAAGAAACTCTTTTGTAATTAAAAGAAAAAATCTTTGAACTTATGTGAGAAAACAAAACAAAATTAATAAAAAAAATTAATCATTGTATTTTAACTTATAAAATTATTTTATATGAAAAGAATACAATACAATATTTGGCCAAATTTTTATTCATGAACTCCACACTTCTATCAATTCACACCAACAAAAATTTCAAATGCTAACCATTTTTCGAAAACTTGTTTTCGTTGATTTCCATTTTTCATTAACAAAATATTTTTTTTTCCATTAACAAAATAAAGTTTTGATATAAATGAACATCTCTGTTAGATTCTTCATTAAATTTCCTATGATAATCGTGTTATCATATTTCTTTATTCTTATTTGTCAACAAAGTAATACGCAGTTGGTGCAACGGAATCTCAAATCGCACTAGTTTGGAGTGCGCGGGTAATAAACAAAAGTTGTGGAAGTTCACGGGTTAACCCTCTGAGCTCTGGTGGGTAAATTTCTTCAAAATTCCAAATGCCACATTGGCACCAGTATTTTGCAAAGAAATTTTTTTTATGATATACACAAAAAATATATCAAACCTTTTTCAGCTAAATCTGGTGGAATATTCCGTTGCCATTGTGACATTTCGGAATTAAAATTAAATGGTAGAAAATTCCACCATCAGAGCTCATGGAGTTAATGACAAAAATTCCAAGAATTTATTGTAAAAACAGAGCTTCAAGAGTGGAAAATACTGCATAAACAGAGCCTGTAGCCAATGGGACAAACTCCTATTCGTAATTTGCAATAAAAATTATCTTATTTAAATTCCAAACTTATCGAAAATTACTCTCATGAAAAAGGTAAAATATTCTATTCTCTTTAACTTGTGAAAATTTGCCCCGTTGGCATTCAGACTCTGCGCATAAAAGATAAAATCCTCAAATTAAATTTTTCTTCCAAAGAAGTGCTTCGTATATGATATTAACCATGCGAAATATCAGAGAGATAAACGATTATAGTCCGCTTTTTTTGTGAAATTTGAGATAATAGTAGCGGAAGTTGGCCTAAAATGTTCTCCTTAAGAGGAAAACTTATGTAAAATGCATAACTGTTTAAATAAAACTTTGTGCATTTGCTAATATATTTTACACTATGTATTGTAAACATATTTTAATATTTTAAACCCAAATTAAGTAATATAAAAATGTTCGAAGGATCATTTTCCCTTCACCAAAGGGCAAAATGATCCTTCAGCTAAAACACTACCAAAAACTGGCGATAATTCACATTTAAAATAATAAAACTTTATATAAATCGGCATAAAATCAAAGCATTTACAGGACACATTTTGATCTGGAAAATACAACAGCCCGTCATCAGCTACTGCAAACACGTGTTCATGAGGGAACAGTGTCACAAATGAACTAAAAGGAGAAAGAGGATAGCTTTAAAAAGGTGCGAAAGGCGGCGCTAGCTGTAAGGTAAACACCAATCACAAAGGAACACACGCACAATTAGGAAATGTTGCCACAATGAAAAAAAAATTACATAACTCGGCAACATGCTCGTCCGTTTTAGGTCACATTACTGGATGACACCTGGAAACATAACAAATTTAGCAAATGTATTTTTTTATCTAAAACCATACTCTATTAAATAAACCATGTGATATTTCTGTATATAAAGACTATATATCTAAATAAATATGAAAGTTAGTGCTTATTTTATAACAGATATTATAAAATCCAATTTTTCGAAGAATTCCATTCAGATGCGTAATACTGCGATCCCTTAAATGCCACCATTACTTCTTCTTCAATTGGCACAATTAGTTCGTGCGTTATTCGATAAATAGCGCGACCTGTCTGGAAGAAAGCACGTGGATCAGTTTGACCACTAGGATAATTTTAGGCTACCTTACCCCATTGGGGACTAAAACGGCCTATAGAAGCGCTGCTCCCAACCTTCGCTACAGTATAATTTCCCTTTAACTAATATTAATGTCCCATTAAAACAATTCTTTATTGTAAATGTATTTAAAAGTTTTAAATATTCAAATTCGTATAATTCGTATGTTCAAATTCGTGTATTCTAATTCGTATAATGACTTCGTCATATAAGACAGAAAGCAAATATCACAGGAAATCTGAAATTGTGCAAAATAATAAATATTCTGAACAAATTAAAAATACATGAAATACGATGCGCTTGCACGGCTCTATCCTGAAGCGAGAAATTGCATCTTTTCTTCACCAGATGGCGTATTTGAGCGCTTGAATCGCCAACTATCCATTAGCTTGAGCAGGTAGGGCGAACCTGGGAACGATGACCATGACGATCCAGCGATAAAAAACATTCAGCGGGTCAAAAAATAATGGATAAAAATTACTGGCTTTATTTTCTTAGAATGAAAAAATATGGTTTCTAAGAGCGCGTTCAGCAAAGTAACCGATACATAACCTGACCAAAACACGTGTAGAGCTGCTAACCGATCCGCAACCATGTCGACCAGTAGAAATAACCAAAGTGACCGGTTAAGGACCGAACTAACCAGAAAAAAAAAATCTCGTTTAGATGGTCACATGATTGGTTTCAGTTTTGAAATACTGTTTGTAAACAAAACAATAATTACGATAACAGAGTACAGATGGCACCACATTACAAGCTGGTAAATATCACAGTAAATACCGTCCAGTAGGTCTGTCGATCGGTTAGACACCGTTTATTTACCGAGTCCCAAATAACAAGTTATATCGATCACTTTGAGTTAGGTCTGCTGAAAGTTCTCATACTGTACTATGGTATGGTATCATGCTGTAATAATTATTTTAAAAAATAATAAATGCTATTTCTGTTGTTGCATCTTGAATAATAAATAATGGACCCTATTCTCGCGACGTCAAAGTCATGTGCTTTGGGGTAACATTCATGACATCGACTCGTTTCGCAACTTATGGTTGCATGCCGTAAAACAGAAAAGAGCATAATCTGGTGACGTGAGGTCACGTGTTTTAGGAAAACATTGTCAAAATCACAGTCTCGAACCCAAAGGGAGAATAGCATGGAGGAAAAAGATAGATGGGGATACAGTATGCTCTAAAATCAGCTTATAATATGATGATCAAATCATTATTTTTCGAATATAATGTCTCGCAAGCGCAAGCACAGGTAGAGTGAAAAAAAATCAAAATTGCTAAATCCAGCATCTTCGAACTACTCTAAAAATTTAGAATTTCACTCGAAGTCACCATAATTTAATCGTTGGCTGTTTTTCTTGTAATTTCTAAATGATTGTGGTGGTATTTTCTTTTCGTTAATTTCGAAATCCTTTTAATTTGATACCTTTTGATCCGATTTTGAACTAGATTGTAATTCAGTAAGTTGAAAAAAATCCTTTAGAAAAGCTTAACTTCTATAAATTCGTGTATTTTGTGTAAGTTTTCTATATTTTCATTTAAGACATCAATTTTGATTAAGACATTTAGCCGATCAGTGAGGACAAAACTCGAAAAGCTGGCCAAACTTTTAAAGTTATTCATTTTGCATGAATCTTCGCATTCAGGTGCTCTTGAACATACTAATTACGATTCAAAAGTTTTAAAAAAAAATTAAATTATTTACATAATTTATTCATACAAATTTGCGTAATTTATGCAAAATATGCAAATTATGTAACTTATGTAGTATACATGAATTAATTAATCTTGAAATGAGAGTTTGATATAATTAAAAGCCCTAAAGGCATATTTTTCATCGTTTTCGTCCTATTGTATTTTCGAGAGTGATCTTCTTCATACCTTTTAATCATTTTGCTGCATAATTCTTGGGCACCCTCCGACATTTGCCAATTCGGCAATGTAAGTCTTCTAATTATAATACAATAAATAAAATTGGTCCTTATAAACATAAGAAAATGCGATTCTATGGGATCAATGATTGAGAGTTACTTTCATTTTTTTGCTACTAAACTTGCTTATCAAATTAATTTATGCTTATTATTTTAATACTTATTTGTAATACAATAAATAATAATATATTTCAAAAGTAAATAGTCTAAATATTTCAAAAATATTTACCAGCAAAATTAATAAGATATTTCAGATTTTTTTAAGCAACTAAAAAAGTAACTAACATTTCTACTTGTTACAAAATCTACTCTAATACTTATTTGTAATACAATAAATAATAATATATTTCAAAAGTAAATAGTCTAAATATTTCAAAAATATTTACCAGCAAAATTAATGAGATATTTCAGATTTTTTTAAGCAACTAAAAAAGTAACTAACATTTCTACTTGTTACAAAATCTACACGAAATGTACAATAGCAGTTTATAGTAGATTTTTTTCATTATTATTTATTACATAATAGTTCAGGCTATTACCTTCTTTAATTTCCTTGTGGAATTCTGCAGAATTTATAAACTATTTTAACTTTCAAACTAAAAAAATATATTTTTTTTAATTTTGCTAAAAATGATTATGAAATAACTAGTTTACACGTTTTTAATAGCACATGCGCATTGGTTCGCCATCCCGGCATTAAATACGGACTAATAGTAACCATCACGCTTAAAGCATTTACAAAGATATCACGGTTATGCATCTTTTAAAAGATTTGAAAAAAATTAAAAACTTTTCAAATACTCTATATTTCTAAATCCAGGAACAGGCAAATAAAAATAGAGGTTATTAAAGTAAATTGAAATTGAAAATTATTTTTTTCAATAATGATTCTTTCTATATATATATTAAAAAAAAAGAAATCCAGCTGAAGAAATAGAATATCTGAAGAACTCAGATTATAAAAGCGGTATGGGACAAAAAAAAAAAAAAAAAAAAAAAAAAAAAGGCGTTAATCATAAGAGTGAAGATAATCAGTGTTCCTTTACAATATCTTAAATTATTATTTGAAAAGAAAAATATTAACACAGATTTTAATTGATGAAGGAGACTTTTGATAAAATAAAAAATTATATGTAATAATACATGTAATAATGCCGAAAACAAAGATTAAACCATTATAGCTGTAAAGTTTTAGACCTTTACAGTTCATTTTCTCAAAATGATGTTTGCGTCACTTACCACCTTTATCATCTGAACTCTTCATTTAATAGTTACAAGTTCTTCTGGATTATTCTTTTGTTTCATATCACTTATTTTGATTAACTCATCGTGTAAGTTATTTTAAATAGAAGATACTGGTGAGCATAGTTGCAATTGAGAATCAATTGATAATTGAGGATGCCAAAAACCAAGAAGTATAAGTGACACAATTGAAAAAAATTTAACTAAGTGCACATATGACTTGGAAATATGCTTTTTTCTTTTTAGGTAATAAAATATAAGTTATTCTCTAATTACGTACTGCGTTCTAGAGATCACCCACTTTTGCCGAATAATTATTAATATTGATTTATCATATTAATTATTACCGTACAGTGCAAATTCCATTGAAATTCATCCAGTATTATAGATTACAAATAAATCTTGTAATATGTGGCTATCTCAACCTTATTTTATTAACAGCATTCTATTTAACACGAAAAATACAAAGCAATTTATAAATGATATTTAAAAAATTAAAAAGAAAATTATTAAAAAATTTAAATCACCTGTTCAATTGTTAAATTGTATCAGTCAACCTACCAAACAAAGCACAACAAATAAAACATGAGCACAATCACGTGATCAAATCGCCCAGCAGGTTTTTTTTTTTTTTTTTTTTTTTTTTTTTTTTTTACGTCGCCCGTGCGAGCTACATTTTTACCGATCCCACCGCAGCTAGTATAAGGAAGAAAATATGGGCTTCACATTGGTTGAATAATTTAAAGGGCATCTAAAAATTTTCAGAAAATCTTTCTTTTTATTCATTAATAAATGCGTAATATCAGAAGGAGATTTATCAAAATCCATCTCTTAAAAGGTTTTCAAACATAAACCGATGATTAAGTAAACATAAACTTTAAAATGTACCAAAACAAAATACTCTTTAAAGTATTCAACCAACCAGAAGCTTGTATTTTCTTTCCTACACTGTAAAAAATATGACTGTTTTGCTGCATCGTCACTCCACCGCTTTTATAGAAAACGACTACTTCAGGTTATCATGGAGCATTCTCATTGGCCAAAAGAGTGATATTCTATAAAAGCGGGGGTGTGGCGATACAGCAAAATAATCATATTTTTCACAGTGTACACTGTTAAAAATTTGACCCATTTGCTGCAGCGTCACTCCACCGGTTTTATAGAAAATGGTTACTTTACTGTGTTATGGATCATTCTCATTAGTCATAAAAGAGATATTCTATAAAAGCTGTGGAGTGACGATGTAGAAAATGGGTCAAATTTTTAACAGTGCACACTGTAAAAAATATGACTATTTTGCTGCATCGTCACTCTACCGCTTTTGTAGAAAACGACTACTTCAGGCTATCATGGAGCATTCTCATTGGCCAAAAGAGTGATATTCTATAAAAGCGGGGAAGTGACGATGCAGCAAAATAGTCATATTTTTTACAGTGTATGCTAGTTTCGGTGGGATCGGCAAAAATGCGTGCGAGCTTTCATCAGGGTTGGTGGTCATATTTAAAACGCTGATCGGGCCAGTGGTGACCAATCCCCCCCCCCCAAAAAAAATCTTCATACTTTAACATTGACCCTCCCCCCAAACAGAACATCAATTGTAAAATATAGTCTACTTATATCTACTGGACATTCAAAGATAACGGGTTGAGCATAGCGAAATGATTTCTTATTGCCCTTATCTAGAATTTAAAGAAAAAAAAACACAGGAATATTTCTGAAAATACAATGTTGAAAAAATTTAAGTGATATTAAAAGAATGAAGATTTACAAAAGTTTGCCTGTTGAGTATAGAAAAATGAGTTCTTATTGCCCTTATCTAGAACTTAAAGAAAGAAAACACAAAAACTTTTCTGGGAATTAAATGTTGAAAAAATTTAAAAGTGATATTTAAAAAAATCAAGATTTTTTAACAGTAAAATAAAAGGAAATATTAAGAATTTAACCCCCCCCCCCCCAAAAAAAATACTTTTTCTCAAGTTCCCCCCCCCCAAAAAAATAAAATTTTATGACGCATCTTGCGTCACCAAACCCGTCTATGGGCACCCCTAGATCGGGCTGAAGTAGATAAAATAGGTACGTGATACTTTTCCGGAATATTTTGGATTTTATCTGAGTGACCACAGGTATGTATTTCTGTAACAAGAGCCATGTTTTGGAAGGATAAAGAGACATAGTACTTGTTTTTACCAATTTTGAACCATAAAAATAATGCAATAACTGAATAATTTTAAAATTCCGTTCTTCGATAAAGCCTACTCCATGCAGAATCTTCTAAGCGCGCGCGCGCAGCGCGGGTGATTTCCGAACACGCCCATTGTCATTCAACATCGTTGGAGATTTATGGGATACAGCTTTTTTAGCACCTTTCTAAATCATTTCAGGAATAGCCGATTTCGACACTAGATTTTCTACAAAGCTAACGAACAAGACAAGCTACCGCGGTGCATCCCAAGTGTATTTTTTACAGACCGCTAGAGTGATGCGATACTCTTTTCGTTACGCCTCCATTGATGCATTCGAGCATCACGTGACTCCAGCGGTCTATAAAAAACGATACGTGAAATGCACCACGGTAGCCTGTCTTTTCTTTAGCCTCGCATATTAACAAAAGAAAAACACCAGTACGCGTTAAAAACATTTTAACATCACTGCCCCTTTATCCAATAAAAAGTCTTTTTCGGAAGATTATTCCCCGCAGAGGCGTGGCTGTTATCATTCGTGGGTAAAGTCCATTGAGAGCAATCCAACGCTCCTTAGATTGGAGAAAACATAAAAATTATTTACTAATAACAATTTATAATTCCACAAGCCAATGAAATTGAAACATACAGGTTGTTAGCATTTTTTCCCTTATTATCCTGCTTTGTGTTACGTTTCCTGGTGTGACAGCTTTCTCCAATGTAGGTGGCGCTAAGCAATCTGGACTGTGTGTTTGTGATCGATTATGTTCCGACAACGATGAATTCTCAGCATTGCTCACCAGGTGTTACAGTAGGGCTGGGATTACAGTGTTTAGAAATCGTACGACAACTCGTAAGCAGTCGTAAGTTTAAGCGCTAGTGGACGTGCACGCAACCTCTACAAATGTAACAGCGGCCTCTCATTGGCTGACTAAAAGATCAGCTCTCAGACTACGTCGAGGCGCTGTAATAAGGAAAGGGCATGTTTACAAACAAACGCTTCCTTCAACCAATCTACCAGTTACATTTTTGCTTTCGCGATCATTACAGGAATGATCATGGCGACGTTGACCAATCATACAACAGAGCTTTTAATCGCAGACAAATCAGACCAATCCTAAACCTATCAGATCTCTTTGACTTCTTGGGTATCGTAGGAGTCTTAAAGACGTGCAGGAAACTACTGTGGATCCACAGTAATTTTGTCCACAGTGACGTTGATCGCAGGAACGCCCATCCTACAATAAGTAAAGGGCAGCTGACGTCACTGTGGACGAATTACTGTGGATAAGGGGGAAAAACCAGTCCGTTCTTTAACGACTGACACTGTACGGATGAACTCCAGGAATTTGAATCGTCTAAGTTTGCCATTGCATAAGTAAGTATGATATGATTGGGCTACGTCGTCGTCAAGATGATTCCTACAATGATCGCTATGACAAAAAATGTAGCGGTAGATTGGTTGACAGAAGTGTTTGTTTGTAAACATGCCCTTTCCTTATCGAGGATTAATCCTTATTTAAGATAGTGAGGCAAATAATCCCAGTCCTAGGTTGGGATTACGGTTATTAAATTACGGGATATTAAGTCTGAGATTACGGTGCCTTGCTATCTTAAATCTTACGCTTGATCGTAGGATGGGCGTTCCCGCGATCGATTGTAACTTGGTATTACGATGCCTCAGGGTAAATCCTCGCGCTTTGGCGCAAGTCTTCTTGCTCTCAGCCAATCAGAGACCGTGGTCGTGGTTGCGCGCGCATCCATTTGTGTTCAAACTTACGACTGCTTTCAAGCTCTCGTAAGTTACGCGAGCTACCGTAAAACCGTTTACGGTTTGTTTACATCGTAAGTCTCTACGTCGATCTTAAGTGGGGCACCGTAATCCCAGCCTTAATTACGGTTATTAAATTGATGAGAGCATGATGATGATGTGCAATCAGCTGCTAGTGCTGCGGATGCAGGTAGATTTTTCACAATTAGCGAAACGAGATCGACCAATCAGAAGCCTGAATTTTTGCAAAAAGGGATAGTTTTGCAAAAATGCAGGTTTCTGATTGGCCTATCACTGGTCCCTAAAAGAGAAATCCTCAGCAACTATTTCTTTTTTCAAGTTCACCAAAGCAATGAAGCGCAGACTGTGAATGCGAAAGAAAGTGGCTCTGGCTGCTTAGCTATGCGCATTAATAAACAAAAACAAATGAAACCACATCATCATTTAGATGCTAAAGTATTTGAGTTTAAGGGTTTTTTTATTTGTAAAACTCCCCAAAACCCAATTTAATCGACGCAGTGAAGTTCAGTTTTAAATTATTCCTCTCAGATAAGCATCGGACATTATCGCTTCTATGTATCTTTACTAGGAACAAAGTAAACAAATTTATCATCGCTTCTTCCGATTTCTCTTTTGTAGAAAAAATTCAGTTATCAGCTTCCTTCAATCTTTTGAACATATTCTCAATTTTTAATTTATTGTGTTTTGCTTTGATTTGACAATGCGTGTCATTTTGAAACTATATTCAAAGGCCCTTCAGACTCATCCGTGGAAAACGCAGCTATTAACAACTGGTAGGGATTTGTACTACATACAAATAAAAAAAGTTCACTTAATTAAAATTTTTGCTCAGTTTCTTGTTATCTTTTTTATAGAATTTTTTTTTAATTTTATATTATTTATATTTTAATTTAGTTTAATATCTACGTAAAACATGATCGGCAAAACTGTTAGTCTTATTATATGAACAGCGTATTTTTGTCGTTTCTGGATAAATAAATTTTAAATCTGATGACATGGTTTATGGTGCAGGCCGCAAAGTCATCAGTTCCTAAATTTTTAACCATTTTCCTAGAAGTAATAATAACTTTAAACTGGTTTTATATATATTATAATCAAAAAGTTATGAGGATTTTTGGGTTTTCACAAAACTCCTTCCTTTTCCATCACCTTAGTTCGATTTTGCCCATTAGCTAACATGATCAAGATTTTCTGCCTCTTGATTTTATATATCAGTTTTAAAGAGATATGTGCAAAATCGTGAAATTTATTGTGTCCATAAAAAAGTGATATATAGAAAGATAGACCCATTAAAGTTTTGTCTGGAGTCAGTTTTTGGTTCTAAGAGTCATGATCAACCTAGATCTGCAGACATTTTTCAAAAATTCAAACATTGAGGAGAATGTAATGGGTAGTATTTCCTATGAAATCCACCTAAAAATTTGTTCTTAACAGGGAATACAGGTAAAAAGCAATGCATTAAAAAAAACTTTAAAAAAATGTGATTATTATATAATAATAGTCAGGGTCTGACAAACCCTGGGCGACAAACTCTTTTACCTACTTATTAATTTAAACTTTTTTCTTTAACCAAAAAAATTCCATCTGCAAAAATATTTATTTTTAATAGTGTGATTATTTGCAATAAAAGAAAGTACACCATACCTGTGCTGGAAGCAGGAAACAATAATTGACTGTCATTAGGGATGGAAGGAGTACATGGCACTATATTATATTTAAATTTTACAATGTAAAAGTGGTACTATCTTAAAACGTTTGCTCAGTTTAATTTGATTTATTAATTTGTTCACTGTATAATGACACATATCACTCAAAAATAGCTGAATACAATTAGGAGTAAGCAAGTATTCTATTTTGCTGTGAACGTGTTAATGCCAGAGAAATAATTTTTCAAGCTGGCTTCTAAGAATTTTCAATTTTTGTCAGTCCCTGATAATATGCGATATCAGAAAGTAAAAACATTTTCTACAGCCATTTACACTGATTTTTTGTGTTATTTAAATTCAAATTACTTGAATATTAATTAATAAAACTGTGATAAAATTTATTAATACATACTTTGTAAAAATAAGATAAAAAAATCCCTTATCCTTACAAAAACATAAAAAAACCCTGACTAAACTGACATCGGTTGGGTTTTTAAAAAATAATCCAGGTTTTTTTTAACCAATCTGGAGGATCAATCAAAGGATCTCTGATTTTGACTGTTTATTATTATTGTTATTTAATCAAACACTTTTGATCTACATGCATTATATTTCTGGATATAAATTTGTATAATTTTTTTTTATATATATTTTATTTTTATATACAGAAATATTTAAATTTGTTTCTTCAGAATCAAAATTATATATATATATTTTTTTAACCTTGTACTTATAACACATTTCACCAGTATTTCTCTTTTGTTAAAAGTTCTCGCTTTTTCTTTTCCTGGTTTTCCATTAGAAAATAGATTTTTTTTTTTTTTTATTGGAATAAGTTTCTACTAAATTCAAGACATCATTTCTGTAAAATGTATTACCACATCTTTCTAAAAATAATAAAGACTCAACATCCAGCTGTTTTTTTTTTTTTTTTTTTTTTCTTCCAAAAAAGTAACATACTTTTTACATTCTTCTAAATGTGTTGCCCTTTTCACAACTAATCTTTTTAATAGTTCATATGCAATAGTTAACTCTTTATATGTTTTTATAAACTGATTTTCTTTTTTCAACTTCCCTCAACTAAAGTTGTGTTTGTGTAACTTTTTATAATATATATTTTACATATATCCTAGGCTTGTGCTCAAATAAATTAAAATGTTAATTTACTTAAAATACAAGCACATTATATAGTTATGTTCACTGTATTAACACTATATAGGTCGCTTGATGCACTTATGTGTCATTTGTAAAACTATCGTTAAGAAATTCTAAATTCTCACCAGAAAGCTTAAATATAGTTATTAATGATACTTTTTTTTCATGAATAAAATAAAGGAAAATTAGTATTAAAATTTTTTTGGTGTAAATTAAAAATTTTTTTTTTTTTTTTTTTTTTTTTAAGCTAGATTTGGCAGCACTGTTTGTAGGTTAATGTTAATATTATTCTTATTTAAAAATATATATATATAGACATTCATTGCATTTTTTAATAAGTGTAACACTATATTCAATTTACCTCATTTTATGCAAAAGTATTTTGCAGAGAAAGATAATAGAAAAATGTCTTAACCTGTTTGTTGACATCTGTTGGTAATGTTTTAATCTAGTTCAGGAACTGAAAGAAAAAAAATGAAAAGGGATAGAAAAGCTTATCTCAGTACTTATTAGATATGCATTGAAGTCAGAATGAGAGGCAGCAGCACAGATAATCACCTCATTGAGTTCACGGCTGAAATTCTAGAATTTGTTAAAACTTAATTCGCATATTAACCCTTTCCGGCACACTACTTTTTAAAGTTGGAATTTAAAGAAAAAAAATTAGGCAATCTATTTAGGCCTAGAGGAGTACACAGGTATTGTTTTGTAAAGATTGCACTAACCATTTTAATTATACAGCTGTTGCCGAAGTGGTAACCTCCCATAAGTAAAACATTGATAAGTGCAGTGAGAAGAGCATTGCTGTGAAGCGCATATTACAGTAAAACATTTTACCTATTATTTAAAAACAGTAGAGTTTGATCACTGTGGTGCTGCTATCTAGAACTCATAAGAAAGATTTAAAGTAGCCATTAGAGTAGTTTTTGAAATATTCACTGAGTTTTTGTGTCTCTAAACAGGGGGAACTTTAGGTGTTGCCGACTCGGCTACACTGCACGTTAAGGGAATAAACCCAATCAGTCTGCCAAGTCATATCTTGGTAGAGAATACCTCAAAAGCCTATTTCAGCGGTTGACTCATAGGTTCAACATTGTGCTTTCCTGCTCTCAGTCTTCCATGTTTTCATACCTTTGGATGCAAGAAAGCACGTGGTAAACCTATGAGTCAATTGCTAAAATTGGGTTTTCAGGTGTTTTCCACTAAGATATGACATGGCAGACCGATTGCATTTTAATATGTAAACCAAGTTTTAATTAATTCTGGAATTTCAGCCATGAACTCAATGAGATAATTGTCTGTGCTGCTGCCTCCTAGTCTCAGTCAAAGCATATTAAATTATTCATACTTTGTGATATGACTGTTTTTCTTTTTATGTAGCAAATACAGTAGAAGAGAAAAGCTTTAATTTTCTGTATAATGCACAACTTCTCAGATATAAACAATAAATGTAGCAGTAAGTGCCTGTAATCCACATTGTAGAAATATTGTCACCCTTTAGAGCAGCCATTACCAACCTAGGGTATGCATACCCTTTGGAGTATGTGGCAGGCCTTCTGAGGTATGTGGAAAAAATAGCCAATAATGGCAGAAATCACAAAAGTTGCAAAAATATTGGGAATGTCAGTGTAATTTGTATACAGTTATATTGTTGTGATATGGAGACTACTGAAAAAAAGCATGTTTGTGTTATCTAGTTAAGTGGTAGTTGTGGGAAGGTTTTTTTTTTTAATGAGAAATGGGAGTACTCCAAAATGAAAAGACTAAGATAAGGATACATGAAAGAAAAAAAGGCTGGGAAGCACTACTCTAAAGGACTACATTTCAGATATTATTTCATCTATATTGCCTTAATTCAGAGTGCTTTAATGAAAATATTGCTATTATTTACAGGGCTTTAACCATAAAAATACCTAAGCCCATATATCCTGTGGTACTAACAATCGTAGCATGCTTGCCCCCACCATCACTCTAATCTGCATATTTATATTTCATACATTATTTTAAAAATTTAAAACATTTTTTTCTTTAGCAAAATAAAACTTTAACTATACCTTAGCTGCCAACTATTCAGCTCTTTAGCTATCACTCTTCTGAATTGAAGTCTGCTGAATTTTAATATTAGTTAATTGCAAAATTCTGCAATTAAATGTGATAAGGATTATGATTGGGAAATTATTAACACAAAAAAGAAATAGCTCATAGCTATGCATTTTTATGAAAAAATGAATGAAATTTACATAAATTAGCATGCTGACTGAAAAACAATGCAAAAGGTTGGAGATGGGAAGGAAAGGAAAGAGTAATATTTAGGCTTTGATTTTTTGGAAGCTCTATTACACTGAACTCTGGAGCCCTGTATTCGTGAGCTCCATTGAATTCCAACCAATATTTAAATACTGACAAAAAACAGAAAAGTGTCGGGGCTCAGATCCAGTGCAGATTGAGCCCAGATTATTAAAAATTTTGGAAATAAGTATTATATTGATTTTGTCCCATGCATATTTTGATCATGTTTAAAAAAAAATTTAATATTGTATGAAGTGATCTATGTAGTGCTAAAGATTATAATCTGTACAATTTCTGGTTACAAGGAATTCAATATAAAGATCTATTATATGTTGATATGTCCCATACATATTTTCCCTGCTTTAAGGTAAATTTTAATGATGTGTAAAATGATCTATATAACAAAAAACTTTGCATTTTTATATTTATGTTATAAAGATCTTGTATAGTAATTGTTAAGAAACTAATATATGCATTTTTTTTTTTTCATTTCTCTTTTTGCTAAAAATACAATTTAAATGCAATACTATACTCAGATTATCCTAAACTTACCTTACATTTCTATTTATATAGGATTTTTGATGGGAACTAGTGATGTTATTGCACAGACTTTAATTGAACGCCGGAAAATGGAAGAAGTTGAATTGCATAGAATAGCAAGATTCGCTGCCTTAGGAACCTGTTTTGTTGTAAATTGAATAAGTTGACTATATTTTCTTTTTCTATTTTAGGAATTAAATACAAATCTGTGTACCAAAGTAAATTTGTGATTACTTGGATGAGTATAGAGATCGACTTCTTTAATTTTAAAATATATAAAATCATTATTTTGAAAGAATTTTTTACTAAAATTTCATTAAAACAGTATAATGAAATAGGCTGTTTACTTTTCTGTGAATGCTTAGAAAGTCTCAATACTTAAAAGTTTTTAAAAGTGATGATTTGTAATAAAATTTTCATGTGTACCATATTCTCCAATAATTTTAACTTTCATGAATAAGAAACATGTGAAATTCAACTTTAAAAAAAAACAGCATTTTTTTAGCTTCTAGTTTTAAACTTCATATTCTTGTAGTTAGAAAATAACTCTTATTCAGCTTTAGTATTTAATATTGTACTCTCCCAGTGAGACCCTTGCCATTCAGAGCGATTAAGGTTGTAGGGGGCCTAAGGCTCAACACCTTTTCAGGGCCCCCTCGCATCAAAATATTAGCTACCCCCCCCCCCCCCCCTTCCAGGGAATATTCAAAAGGTATTGTTATATTATGCACTTGCCAAATTAGTCAAAATATTTTTTTTTTTTTTAAGAAAGTAATTGCAGAAAATGCAATATTAAGAAAATTTTTCTAGATTTTATTAAATTTAGGCCCAGGGCCACAGCCTAGTTGGCTTGTGCAGTAATCAGGCCCTGTTGCCATTCATTTAATAGTGAAGTAGAATGGGGATGGTTAGAAAATTACTACCTATTTTTAAACAAATCACATTAAGACTAAGTGATAGCTGCAGTGTTCATTGATCTTTTAGCAACAGTTATTTACATTGGATTAAATAAGTATTTTTAATTTAACTTGAGATGAATAGGAATAAATCTTGGAGATGGTAAGACTACCGATAAAGCCACAATGCTTGAAATTGATATTTGAATGCTGATTTAAATTCTGCAATAAATTTCATGTCAAAGAATCACAGCCATTTTTTTTTTTACATACTTCTGCATAAGAAAAATAATATAAAAAAATTTTGTGGCTACATCTGTAAAAATGTGTGTGGGTTAATTTTTTGCTATATATTTTTTATAAAACAAAAATCCCTGTTTCAGAAAAAATTGCTTCAAATTACTTATATTGAAAGAATTTTATACAGACAGCTCTAAACTTAAAAATCAGCATCACCGATACAGGATGATAAAGAAATTCATGGTACATTTTGACACCCAATATTGTCCTAAACTTGTTTAACTCGTTAATATTATTATACAATAGGGTGGGTCGAAAAAATCGAATTTTTTCAAATCCACTATTAATAGTGCGGAAAAGTTGCCTTTTGTAATTAGAAGGATAACGCAAAAAAAAATTTGAAATCGGTTAATATCTTTAGGTCGCGCATCGCACTTGAAGTTCAGAAAATTTGACCAAAAATGACATTTTTTGAAATTAATGGTGAAAATAAAAATATTTTTGAACCTACTTCTAAAAGTGCATAAAAGTTTCCTTTTATATCTGAAAATATAACGCAAAACTTTTTTTGAAATCGGTAATTATCTTTAGTAGGCCCATCGCACTTGAAGTTCAGAAAAATTGATCAAAAATGACATTTTTTGGAATAAATGACGAAAATTAATTAAAATTTTAACTTGCTGGTAATAGTACGCTAAAATGACCTTTTACAATTAAAAAAATAACTTTTTTTCTTTTTTAAATCTGTTAATACCTTTAAGTCCCTTTAAGTTTGCGAAATTTTATGAAAATTGACATTGTTTCATATAAAAGATGAAAAATCGTCTTCTTTTTACATCTACTTCTTATAACATAAAAATATTCCATTATATGCATAGAAACGTAAAATTACGTATTTAAATAAACTTATAAAATTGGTAATAAACATATTTAAAATTGGTTATCAATTTTGTATAATACATTGTTTGTAAATTATGAAAAAGTTTAGAAAAGTATGTTTTTCAACTATTTTATTTATTAGAGTTAAACATTCATATTGAGCAGATTTAGAACAATACTTAATGAAACATTCTGCTAAAAAAAAGAAAAAAAAATAACAAGTTTTACTTAAACAATATTAGGCTATTTGCATTGTAGTAATTTTAGAGAATAGTTATTTTTCTTTCTTGTTTTACTACAGTTAAAGCCCTGTAGTGAGATTTATTATCAAATTTTGGCATTAGTGATCGCGAAAGCAAAGTTGATCTAACATAGCAGTCTCTGCTATTAGAGCCACATATTTTTTCAGAAGACTCGCTCATAAGTTTCACATATCATTCCGCCACTTGTGTGTGTGGCACGGAAAAGCCCTTATTGTTTCCACTTCCAAATTTTGAGATAGATTTCGATTCAATAAAAGAGAAAGTTCTCTCTGGGCTGATTTCGTGTAATATATGTGATGAAGTAACTTTGTAGCTCGACCAATCAATTAGTTCAGTATAATCCTAAACACCAAAATTTAACTTGGGTCTCACAAAATCTCTTACAGTCGCCACTTCTGTCACCAGTTTCATTGCTTTCAAAATTTATCGTAATCCTAACTCTCACACATATACCCTCTCATCTGTAATCATTGCCAATAGCAGGTTTTCTGGATGAGCAAAGTAAGCGTTAAGTTCAATAACAGGGTCTATAACTTCTTGCAGACTTTTTGATAGGTAACACGATGTTGTTATTGTCTTGTGTACATGCTTTGTTCTATATATAATAGAATAATTCTTCTTAATTTCAAACCATACAGGCATATATGTTTTTATGATGGATAAAACTAACTGCTTCATTTCAGTCCTAGGGTTCTGAGAATTCTATTGGCGGTCATTAGCCATCAGGTATGAGGAATGGGCCCCGAATCACGGATAGAAAGATCCTCAGGAAGAAGCCGATCACACAGCATTTGACAATTCAAAAAGATACTTTTGATCTTTTTGAATTGTCATTTGATCTCACACTAAAGTCATTTGGGTTTTCAACAGTCACTATTGATTGATTCAAACTTGATGACAGGTAATATTTTGCAAGCAGGTAGTTGCTTGTCTATAGGACAAGAAAATAATGCTAACCTTTTGCTTTTATCATCAATATATTGAAACAAGTGCCTAAAAGGCAATTCAATGAAATGCAAAAGGTAAATACACCACTGCAAGGGCCTGCCTATCTTCATTTCCAAGGTTTGAATAATCCCTTTTTTCAATCCCGTACTGATAGAGATGACGTCACATCCAACTACAAGGACTTCATCTATGGAAATATTCTTCTGAGACAGATACAGAACGATACTTTCACAAATATTTTTTTCCGGTTCCATTCATAGGCGTTACATGACCAATTTTCAAGTTGGCTCCTGAATTAAAGAAATGTGCCCCTCCCGTTTTGGTCTTAGACACAATTTTAAATTCATTTTCTCTTGATATAATGTAACTGTATGTGGTAATCACATAACAAGCCTCAAAACCACCTGCGTTGACAGCCCATCTGCGTCCTGAGCAAGAGGAATAGAAAAAAATCGGTTCATCAGTTGTTTTTGTAATCAGCCTATGTGAAATTTGATCATATTTTCCAAATTTCAGGTATGATGCGCGACCTAATGATATTGACAGAGTTAAAAAAGAAAAAAAGTTATTTTTTATTTGTAAACGGTTACTTTAGCGTACTATTACAAGCAAGTTCGAACTTTTTTTAATATTCCTCATTAATTCGCAAAAATGTCGTTTTTGATCAAATTTTCCGAAATTCCAGTGAGATGGGCGACCTGAAGATATTAACCGATTTCAAAAATATTTTTGTGCTATCTTTATAGATATAAAAGGAAACTTTTCTGCACTATTAGAAGTAAGTTTGAAATTTTTTTAATTTTCATCATTAATTTCAAAAATTGTCATTTTTGGCCAAATTTTCCAAACTCCAAGTGCGATGCGCGGCCTAAAGATATTAACCGATTTCAAAAAAAAAATTTGCATTATCCTTCTAATTACAAAAGGCAACTTTTCTGCACTATTAATAGTGGATTTGAAAAAATTTGATTTTTTCGACCCACCCTATTATACAATCCTGCAATATTATATTTTCCAATAAACAAATAGAAAGAATCCAAGAATATGTACTAAAATAAAAAAACATTATCCAGGAACTTAAAAAAGGCAAAATTATATGAAAATATATTTTTTCTTTCAGTGCACTTATTAAGAATTAATATTTTAAAATATTTTTTTCATTACAGATAATGAACATCAGTGATTGATGATTTCTTTAGATAAAGAAACTGAAATAATTTAATCTTGGTTAGTTTTCTCCAAGTGTTAATTGCTTCCCATAAATCTATATTATAAAAGACAAACATGTCTGTGTGTAACACTGATGTCATTTTGATTGTGGCAACACCAGATGATTAAATTTACTTTTTTAAAAAACTTTTATTGCATTTTTTAATTTTTTAAATACTGCTCATTTCCAATTTTTACAACGAATAGGTAAAAAATGTACTTTCAAATGCATTTTGTTTGAAAACTGTATTGCAATTTATTCAATTTTTATTGTTTTAAAAATCATTTTCAAGCATTAATTTTTTATTCAAATCTATATCTGCTCTAATTACAAAAGAAAAATACATTTGAACTTAATTAATACAATTAGCTCTCTTTGTTTCCAGCTTATATTCTATAAAAAGTTAAAACATGTATCAGTCAATAAATTAAACAAAAATTTAAGGCTCGTAATCAAATTTTGTGCTTAAACCACTGAAATGAACATAATCAAAAAGGCTGATTGCAAATAATGATTTTTTGGTGATTATTTTTTTCTACTATTAACTTCTGATATGCAGCCGATAGGAAAAGATAACTTTTAGTATGTTTCAAATCTTTATTTGAATGCATTATTGGCTATTTTTCATATAGTTGTTGTAATTAGTGAGCATTCTAAAAGTATATTAAATGTAAAAATTCTATTATGGTTGTCAATAAAAAAGAATTCTTTCTAGGTTTTCTAACTGCAATCGTTGAAACTATTTGCTTATACTTTCTTTCATAAGTTCTTTGATTAACTGTGATTATTTTTATCGAATATCATGTCATAACGATATATTAGTACAGTAAAGGAGCTATTATATGGAATTCTGAAATCTGAAAGGGCCTAAAATCTGAAAAAGAAAAAATTCATAAAACTTTGTAAATTCTGAGAAATTTTACAAAAATGCTAAAATTTTGTAAATTCTAAAAATTTTCAAAAATTTTAGTTTTTTTTTTTTTTTTTTTTTTTTTTAGCCCATTATTTTAATGTGCAACCACTAAAATAAGTTATTTCAGTGGTAGCGGGGACATGGGACCCCTCCTACTCCCGAAATTAGGAAAAAATAACCTTTTTGTCAAGTTTTTGTTTAAAATTTATTTATACTATGATTTGTTTTGTTTTTTTTAATCATCAGATATTTCCCCTCCTCTGAAAAAATATTATGGCTATGCCATTGCATTTTTTGAATACACACATAATAGAAAAGTTCTGTTTATTTTCTTGTATCCTCCCTTCCTTCTCAGACATTCCAAAACAGTCTATCTGCTCATGGTTTCTAATTTATTTTTTTTATTTTTTTTCCTGACAGAATTTGTGAAAATGGTTAAAAATTGTCATGGAAAAAGTTTCCCTGCATGGTCAACAAGCAAAATTGCTCAAGAGATAAGATTTATTAAAAATAATCATGTAAATTAAGTAGCTGTAAAGAACAAAAGAGGTAGAGCTTGTAGATAGAATATTAGTTACCAATTTTATTTTTTTCATTGTTATCATTGAGTAATGCAGTAATTTTTGTGTACATAATTTGAAAACATTATTCAGATTATAAGTTCTATTCATATTTTACATGGGGTTGTTTTCATTTTTAATTTCAGATTTTAGAGAGGGGGGGGGGGAGTTTAGAATTTCAGAAGGACCCAAAATCTAGAAAGATCTTGGTCCTGATGATTCTGAATAATAGGTCCTCTACTGTATATAGTCAACTCTGTGAAATCTACACACTTAGAAACTGAAGATTTTGTGGATTATACATTTTAGCGGATTATAGATCATCCCGTTGTTTACATTTTATTTTTAAGATACAATAAATTAGGAACAACTGTAAAAAATTGCAATGGAAAAGAAAAACATAATGCAACATTGATTTAATATATTTACAGTTGAACCTCTCTAGTCCGGCATTCTATAAACCGGAAAACTCTATTATCCGACACATTTCTCCCTGTTTTTTTTTGTTTTTTTTTTCCTCTGTTATGTATTTTGTCATATATATACATATATCCTCCCATTTTATGTTTTCCTACGTTTATTTATTTTACGTCTGCGAAGTGTGCTGGTATCGTTATAAAATATAAAATTTTGCACTTTAACACTTTCGCAGCAGAAGCCCGAAAATTTAGCTGGACTCAGAATACCGGAAACGGCCACATTTTAAAAATTTGTTGCTAACATTCTTCTCCCTCGCCTTTGTATGCCCAATTGTCAGCAGCACAATACGTGGGTAGTTACTTCCTAATGTGAAACCTTTAATCCCTCAGATATCCCTCCTAAAGTTTATCTTCAATTCAGGTGTCTTGTACAAAGGGAAATCTCCTGGGGATGAACATTATTGTTACAGTAAACTGTGTGAAAGATTTCTGTAGTCTTCAGTGATTCTTTTTTTATTGGGTGATAATTCCCTGAGAAATTTGCCACCCCTTGATTGCAACAAATCTAGAATCAATCACTTATTCAACGACAATAGAAAGATGTGGGGAATAAGACACTAAAGAGAGAGCTTTTTTCCAATTTGAATAACCTTCCCCGTATCTGATCTGTTAGCTACACCAGGAAAAATTCTTTGCCTCGGGTCAGGGTCAAGTGGATGCTGGCATGAGTGTGCTGGAGGAGCACCATGAGGAGAGGGATCTGCGTCCCGCGCTCTGGATAGTTATGTACCAACAGACGTCTCCTTTTTTTTCTTATATTATAAGTAATTTTCTTTTTATTTCATTTAGTTTTTCAATCATAAATTTTTGTTAATCGATTTGGATGACGATTTCCTTTATTTGCTGCAAACAAACTTAATACTTTTTTCAGAAATCCATTTCTCATGAATACAAAACATATATTGCTTTATTTCTTACATTGAATAGTTTTTTAAATCGATTTATATAATGCTCCTGACGATACCGTTATATTTTTTAAATTTCGTTATTTAATTCCTAAAATACCCCCCCCCCTGCCCACAAGAAAGGAAATTGACGAAAATTTCTGCAGTATCTTAGAATTTCTGTAATCCGGAAAATTCCATAATTCGGCATCGCCCGAGTCCCACACATGCCGGATTGGAGAGGTTCAACTGTAATAACGAAATTTGAAGAAAAATTAAACTATATACAATACAAATTTTACTGATTATTCATTATTTTAAATATCGACACAACACAAAAGTAGTTTTAGTTTTGGCTTGTTGTCAATTTTTTTTCTGTAGTCTATGAATACTCATTACTTCTTGCCCCAGTATTAAATTTCATTATTACAGGAAATTTAAACATTTATATCTTATTTATATTTAAATATTTATTCAGTGGAAAATTGATAACTAAAAAAAAACTATCAAATTTAGCTTTATGACTTTAACTGTTAATGACAATTCCAAATGCAATAATTCATAAAAAATGGTGCAAAATATGTTGGCATGAGTTGCAACTTTATGGGGGGGGGGGGGGGTCTATTTGAAAAAATACAAAAATTAAATTTTTATATGACCCGCATAGGGTAAAAATTTCAGCTAAGAAATTTTTCCGCATCCATTCCTTATTTAAGCACAAAAAATTTCATCTTCATATCTGCAAAATTCTCAGACTTATGGTCTTTTAAATAATTTGTCAGGTTTTAAGGTATTCGACACAAATTAAAATGCATGCAATTCAAGAAAAATATTACTGTAAGAGTTGTAGGAAACATTCAAAAAATATATTTATTGTGATAGTTTTGTGATGGTTAACCAAATTAAAATACATTCCAAATGTACTTGATCTGGGATAGTCAGGTAAATAGATTGGATGATTTGATTAAGAACCCTGTAATATTTCATTCGATTCTATATTATAAAAAAATACTATAAGTTAACCAGTGCACATCATTGAGGCATCATTTTATTTCGGTTTTGTGTTGTAGATTTCTTTTTCTAAAATTATGCATTGTGTTACTTATTTTATTTGTTATGTGTTATTTTAAATTATGCATTATTTATTTTATTTTTCAGGCTCCAGTATTAAGAGTTTGGTATATGGTGTTAGAGAAAAAATTTGGAGCAATTGGGAAGACTGCTGGATTAAAAAAAATGTTATGTGATCAGGTTGGTTTATAATCATTTCTTCTTTATTTTTTCTTCTAAAAATAATTGAACAAAATTATGTTATTAAAATGCTAGAAAAAATGCAGGGTACAGCAGAAAAATTAGGAGGTACTATGTTTTAATTTTGATGTCTGAGGCCTTCTATTTTAAATCACAATAGTTGCAGGCACCAGGTTTTGTGCTGAAACTTTTCATACAAAAATGTATTAGCAATTTAATACAAAGAAAGAAATAGATATTACCTATAAATTGTCCTAAGTTGGATATTTAGAGTGAATGCTGATGATATGTTAGGTTATCATGATATGTTATTTATTTTATTTCTGTTAGGTTAAATAGGTTATAACATTAACTACATTTTCCACTTGGTTTTATATTTTGATTAAAAAAAAAAATATACATAATTACAGTAGTTACAAATTTTCTATTTACAGTAAAGAAAATATGCATTTGTTTAAAAAGAAAACTACAAAATATTTCCCTATAAAATTATATAAATGAGTATACTTTGGATTATTTTTTTCTTTGTGTGTGTGAATAGACAAATCTCCATTTTCAAAGAAAAAAAAACTTCAAATGTTTTTTTAATAAAGTTATTCTAAACTAAACATGCATGCTTTCTTTTTAATCTTTTTTTGATTTTTAATGCCAGATAGTTGTAATAATACATAATTATGCAGCATTTCTATAATAAAAATGCACATGGAACTTGATGACAAATACATTTTTTTCTGAAATATATTTATTTTGTTTTATTTATTTTTTTTTTTCCTATGGTGAAGATAAATGGTAATTTCTATATTTGTACAGCTTTATGTAAAATATTCTGTAACTTGTTTCATATACAATAATCGCAAACAGTATTTCTTATTTTAATTTCATCATATAAGAGTACATATGAAAAAAATTGTAAATGTGTGAGATTATTTTGCAATTTAAAGATCAAAATAACATTTAAATATTTGTTTTTCAAGAATACAAAAAAAAATTGTATTTAAAAAAATCTTATTACTGAGGTGCTTCTATTCAAACATAAAAAATATCATGGTTTTTGACAAATAGTCACCGAAAAAATCAATTTTGTCAATCGTTGGTAGAAAAAAGAATTAAATTTGTCAAAGGATCAAAAAAAAAAAAAAGAAGAAGCAAAGTTTATCAAAGGTTTACAACATCCCTCATCCTCTCTCTCTCTAAACCCCCCCCCCCCCAAAAAAAAAAAAAAAAAAATCTAATTGTTAGGGGCCATTGTAATATTTACCTGTCAAGGATATACATAATACAAAATATGAAAATAAAAGATGTGTAAATTATTTATAAAATGCATTGTAATTCCAAAACAAAATTTAAACATAGAGAGAGGGGAGCACGTTTTAACAAAATTTTAGAAAATCAATACATTTCTTATTTAAATTATTTTCATTGCGTTTTAAATGTTACATAATAAAAACAATTCATTTCTTTATCTTATAAACCAGAAATTAAAAATTTTCCATGTAAATTAAATAAGGTATAAGGCTTTAAAAAATTGCAAAATTTCTGTTCAAACCTGCCCCATGTAGGGGTACCTTTGAACAAGCAAGGGGCACTTTTGAACAAAATATGAAAATATTGATAGTTTTTATTAAAATTATTGCATGTGTTTCAGAAATATAAAATAATAGGAATAAAATTAAATAACTACATTTTATTTAAATTATTATTTTTTTTTTTATTATGTAACCAAACTTAAATCCATCAAAGTTAATGTCTAAACTCATTACTGAAACAATAAACAATGTCTCTCCTATCCAATTATGTTTGGTTGTGAAAACATTTTTACAATATCCTTGAAATTCACCAATGTGATATTTAATACTTCTGTAAAATTAAAATTTTTCATTCACTCTTTTTATGAAAAAAACCTGAGATAAAATTCCATTTTATGAGTTATGAAAACCAGAAATAATGTTTAGGAAAGAGAAAATGAAACAGACTTTGTCAGACAAAATTGCTAAATCACGAATCATTATTGTGTATCCAAGATTTGCAATTATCCAACAGATGAATGCCATCATCAATTTAAATTTGAAATTTCCTATCACTGTTAGATCCAGACATTGTAATCTATGTGTGCAGTAAGGGAGAATTTTTAACAATATAAGTCCATTTTCTTCGATATTCTTAATTAACCGCATTTCACATTAAAAAACTCCAAAAATAATAATATTTAGATGCATCCACAACTCTTTACTTAATAGTTTTATATGTTCAATCGTGCCCCATCACATGGAGTTCAACATTACAACTGTTTGTTATATTCAGCTGAAGAATTTCGATAAAATAAAACTTATAAACTAAAGCTAACACAGGGGTGATTCTCGTCCGAAAATTTAAGGCATCCTCTTCCGAAAATTTGAAATTGGGTTATCAGTTCCGCATAGTTGCCAATTCGTACGGTTTTGCGCGCGGAAAAAACAATTGCATAGAAATGCAAATTTCGTGATAGGATCGCTGAAATAGCATAAATTTCGTCAATATTTCGTGGAAAAACGACGATTTCGTCAATGTTTTTGTAAACGAACTTTGTCAAAGATCGATGAAAAACGCGAATTTCCTGTGCGAATCGCGGAAAAAACGGCAATTTCACCAAATATCGCAGATAAAACGCTGATTTCTTCTGAAGACGGCGGAAAAACGCCGATTTCGTTAAAAGATCGCGGAGAAAACGCCGTTTTTGATAAAAGATCGCTTAAAATACTTTGTCAAAAGAATATTTGAAAAAATAAGCCGATTTCATCAAAAGATCACGGAAAAAACGCCGATTTCGTCAAAAGATCACGGGAATAAAACGCCGTTTTCGAAAAAAATCACATAAAAAAGCAAATTTTGTCTAAAGATCGTCGAAAAAACGCCGATTTCACTTAAAAAATCATGGGAAAACGCCGATTTCGTCAAAAGATCGCGGAAAAACCGCCGATTTTGGCAAAAGATCGCAATAAATCGCCGATTTTGCTAAAATATTGCTGATTTCGTGCGATGATAGTGGGAAAACGCCAATATTGTCCGAAGATCGCTGGAGGGGGGGAAAACTCACGACCCCCCGCCCCAGGCCGATTTCCGAAAAAAAAAATTCATCCAGAATCACCCCTGAGCTAACATCTTTATTTAAGTATTGAAAAATAAATAAAAATTTTAGGGATACAAAATTGTCAACAAAAATCTTACAACTTTATTTTCTTAAGTTTAGATTCAACAGGGGAAAAAATACATATCTTGTTTAAACAGTATTGTTCATGCAAAATGATGCAGCTTTGTATAATTATTGCATTAAAGCAGTAGTAATGTACTGTCATATGCATTTTTTAAAAATAACTTATTTTAAGGAAAATATTTAGAGTGTTCAAAGGTGCCCCAAGTTCAAACGTGCTCCCCTATATTTAAACATTTTTAACAAAACGGGCCCTATTGGATTAAAATGGAAGTCTGTAGGAATTTGGCAAAATACCAGAAATAGCACCAAATTTTGCAATATATCTCCAAGTTGGTGACTTTTTATGGTTGATGAGATAAACAAGTGGTACCGAATTGTGTGAAAGAGACATCCTTATAACTCCAAAAATGATAATCATATTATTAGCTAATATTTTAATGCATCAGATTAAGCATCTCATTTCCAACTAAAATATAAATTTGAATAAATACAGGGTCATCAAAAATCGAAGAGTGTGGAAAATAGGATTAAAAATATCTTGTATAAAGATAGAAAACCAACGATTAGAAGTGTCAAATAATGCATAAAAAGGTAGCAAACAGCCATTTCTAATCTACTATCAAGATTCTTTAAAATTCGCATTTTTTACGCAATTCTTTCTTGAAATATGAGATTTTTTCAAGGTCTTTTGACAAAATTTGCACTTTTTCGTGACTCTTTGGTGCTTTTTCCGCAGAAGTTTGACAATATTTGTGTTTTTTTTTTCTTAATAATTTGATGATATTGGAGATTTTTTTCAGTGAACAATTGACAAAATTAATTTTTTACGACCACCAATTGTCCAAATTTGAGATTTTTGGTGTATGAAATTTCAGACTGATGAACTTTTTTAATTTTTGATATCAAATGCCTTAAATTATCAGAACATTTAAAAATCGGTCCTGCTTTTATTGCATACTAACAGTAAATAATTGGGGGAATATTTTAAAAACTTTGGTACTAAAAAAAAGTTATAAAAATAAAAATTGTTTATTTTCTAAAATTTTCTACACACGGCATGCGCGCCTGTGTCTGTATTATACAACTCTGATGATAAGAAGGACATCTTGTATTGTATAAAAAAGAAACTTGAATTAGTGGATGAAATTCTTGTGTTAACACACACAAACATTATTACATTTTATTTCAAGGACTTATTCAATATTTTTTTACCAGACTTACTTGCTACTGTTAATGGATTATTTATAGAATATTTACCCATCTTTACATTATTCTAATAATATTGGTCACTTAAAATTTTCAATAAATGTTTTACTTTATCATAAATATAATTTCCAAAATAATGCTGCTTTTATTCAGCATTAAAAAATACTACAAGTTGTAGGTACTTCTAATATGTTATCTGACTTATTTCTATGAAAGAAATTTCAATTACAAAAATAATTTACCTTATATACTCGCATATAAGTCGAGAAATTTTAGACAAAAAAAAAAACTTTAAAGTGAAGGTGTTTAAGTGACCTATATGCAAGACCTAAAAAATAATAAGTAAATAAAATATCAGAAATTACTTTGCAAACAAAATGGTACTGCAGTACCCCATTGCACTTGTACAGTACAGAATCCGAAATCTGGGACCGCAGGAATTCAAAATTTTGGATCATTTTTAGTTTATTTGTCAAAAAAAAAAAAAAAAAAAAAAATTATACTCCCCCAAGCCAAAAAAAAAAAAAAAAAAAAAAAAAGGTGTGTAATTTATGTCCAGAATACATTTCCAAAACTAAAAAACTGTTGTTTAGTTGACTTAGATGTTGATTAAAGTTAACGTTAAAGTAAGTTTAAAATAGGTAACATGATATACTTTTGTTTTTACCCTCTCAAAGTCAACAGCAAACTATGTTGGAGTGCCCTTACATCTCGCTGCTGACATGCTGATACTTCAAATACGCGACTTTGTAGTGTTCCTGAATTGTGATCGTCAGATTACAGTTCTTGCTATTTAATCAGTTATTTTGCTATTCACAGTAGTCAATTGGAAGTTTGACATCATAACATTCGACAAGCGTTCGGTACTTCTCAGCCAATAGTGTCTTACGTAAGTTTTTCTTTTTCAATGGCAGCACTTGTTATGCAAAAACTCTGTTTCTTTGTATAAATGATTTTACTTGCACAAAAAATGAGAAGAAAAAATATTTTTTATGAGAGGGTTAATTTACACGAGGGTTTTGAATTTTTCCTTATTTTTAACAATATAATTTAGGGGGCGAGTTTTACGCAAATATATGTGTACTCTATTATATAAATGAAATGATTATCTAAATGATAGTGTTTCTTAATTATTATGGCCTTTCTTTTATTTCACCATGGATAAAAAATTATTCGTTTTCATTTACCAGTCTAGTCAGAGCATTTATTTTGCATTAAAAGATACTAAAGAGACTGGATGTGGATTGCTAGAAAATTATAAAGATGTATAAAAAACTAGAAAAAGTACATAAATACAATAAATAATAATGAAATTCCTCCCAAAATATTTATGAAATCGAATTGCCACTAAGAACACATAAAGTTGGAACTGCTAAAAAAAAGTTTTAAAAACTTATATTTAAGTAAGGAAAGGAGGAGGGAGCATTGGGACTGCTTAAAAAGAGTATTTTTAAGATAATTATATTTTAGATTATTACATATTTTTTAACCCTTCAGTACACGCACTCCTTTCTATGATGTAACCACACGCACAAGGTCAATATGACCCTAACTTTTTCGTGAACTTCTCGGTAAAATATGGACATTATAAATAAAATAAATAAAGTCAGAAGTATTATTTGAATCATTTTTTAAGTAACAAGATATATTATTTGTTTTAAAAATCAAATTTCAAAGCAAAAAAAAATCCAAAAAAATTTACCTTTAATTTTGTATCGTTTTTCGGCATTCTTTCGTTTTCTATCGTTTTGAAATGCTTACACATTTAGTACATAATTTTAACAATTTTTTTCTTGAAAAAAGATGTTTAAATAGCATTACAAGCAATATTTTGTATAAAAACTTGTATATTTTGTATGTTGGGTAAAACTGACCCATTCACACTAGCCACTATAGAAAAAATCTCGTGTTTCAAGTTTCTGTTTCCAGGATCCCCTCTTCCTAGACCACCCACTAAGGTACCGGAAGTGGCAGGTGCAAGTCTTCAGAAATTCCTGAAAAACCTGAGCATGATAAGGAGCGTCGGGTCAAAAATACCCAATGCGTGTGCTTACGGGTTAAAATAACAAAAGTCTATACATTTAAACAATTTTATATCATACATTATTTTACATAACGCATTCTTCTGGGCTTTATATTAATTTAACCACTATATACTTATCTGTATTATTATTGCATTTATTTATTTTTTATATTTATTAAATATTAAATTAACATCTAAATTTGTCATTCTATATATTTTTTAATGAAATTGCTTACTTTCATTATTATTTAATTTTCATAATTTATGTCTATCAAATATTTTAGTGTTGTAATTTAATTTATCTTTTTCTAACATATTTTGTTTCACATCTATTTGTACCTTATAGCTATTCACACTGATTTTAGACAGCCCCATTGTCTCATTTTACTTTTTTTCTTTTTATTCTCTTGCTGTCTATCCCTTGACAAACTTTACTTATCTATTTAATGACACTACATAGCAACCTTTTTCATATATATTTATTTTATTTCTTGATGAGTTGTTTTTGTTATTTTTTAAGTTTTTTGTTTAATTTTGTTGAATTTCAATTTACTTTGTTGTTACTTTGTTGTTACTTTCAGTTTACCTTGGTTACCTTAAAACCTCCTGACGGTCTAGCAAAAGAGAAAAATTGTAATGTTGTTTTCTCCATTTTTTTTTTTTTTTTTTTTTTTTTTTTTTTAAATACTAACAAAAGATGAATCTTTTGACAGTACATTTAAAAACTTATTAAATTACAAATATGAATGTAATCCTGGAGAATATTAATCATTGTTCAATGTATCGAAAACTCATTACATCAATAGAATTATATTACTTTAAATAATGCTTACATTGCAGTGAAATCTGGAACTTAGTGAACATATTAACCAGGGGTGTAAGTATCTAGGCACCAACAGGAAGACTCCTACCACTAAATTTTACAAATTTTCCTAGCTTAAATTTTATTAACATTCTTACAAAAAATTGGACTAAATATAATAAAAAAAAATAACTGTTAAAATTTAGTGGTGAGAGACTGCCAAATGGCTCCTAGATTTTTAGACCCATGAAATTAACATGGGCTGTGAGAATTAATAAATTTAGTGTCCATGTTTTTTGATATGTTATAAAAAACATAATATTGTTATTTTTATCTTCATTGTGAATTGTGTTTATGAAGCTCCTCCAATTCATCACCATTTCGTTTTGTCATTTCCCTCTAAACTGAGCTCTGCTGAGGAGGCAGTGTGGCAGATTATTTCTTGAATTTATTTATAGTTTGTATTTTTTTCCTTTTTTTTTCTAGATATACATTATTTACAGTATATACAATATTTATTTTTAATTTTAGCTTATGTTTGTACCATGCTTCATAGGAGGTTTTCTTACAGTATTCAATACTATACAATTCCAACCTTGGCATGTAATTAAAGCTAACGTTAAGAAAGTGAGTATTTTAAATTTTCATAATGAAATGCATAATTTTGTAGAATAGTTTTCTCAACATATTGTTATTAATTATTGTTTTTCTGTATTTTATAATATGTACAGTGGTGGTCAAAACTTTCCAGCCAGTTGGGTTTTTTTTATTTGTTTGCCAGAACATTTCAGTGAAGAAGAAGCAAAATTGCTCCAAAAGCTAGGAATATGCAAATGACCTCTGACTAGGTGATCACTATGATTAAGTACTGAAGACACTTCATGCAAAGAGGAAGAATTCGAAATTTTCACGTGCAAAAGTTTCTGGCCATTCACCATTCTTTTGTTTTTGCTATTGGTAAAGTGTTTTTTTTAATGTGTTTGTTAATTAATCAATGTGAATAACATAGTTAAAATTTAAAAATGAAAAGTTCAACAATTATTGTTCATGAAAGAGTGATTTGTTTATCACTAAAAAATCAATCTTCTAATAAAATTGCTGAAAAGTTTTCAATTGGAAGGTCTACTATGAATGATATATATTTTTAAAATTACAGATGGCCATGGGTTCAAAGAATTACTATGGTCCTGGAGACCCCAGAAAATGACTATTCGTGTAAACAGAATTTTCAGAAAAAATGCAGTTGCTGATTTGCATAAAAATGCTGCTGAAATAACTCAGTCTACTATATCAAGATGCTTATGTGAAGTAGGACTTTATGTATAGATATAGAGAAAAATGGAGTATTACTTGTTTTAACATTCTTTAAGCAACCTTATCCGAATTCTGGGTTTGTTATAGGATAAAACATCATGTTATAAACAATATTTTCTTTAGTAATATATACTATGGATTCTCAGATGATTAATTCACTGTAAATCTTCAAGGGACATATAACTTTTGCATCTTCGAAATTAACTTGTATATTTTGCTTCTGGTTAAGTCTTAACAGGGCTGTTGCTGGTCACTTGTATTTCAAATCTCTCATATGCTCTTTAATACAATCTTTATATTTACGAGAAGCCATTCCTATGTATTTGAGATAAATATTTTCTGTTTTTAGTGGTGTTACTTATATTCTAGAAATTTCATCTTTCAGGATTGGGTCTATTTTGGCATTAACTAGATCTTTCAATTTTACTGGAGGGGTGCTAATTAATACAATAATGCGATATGAGGTGTTGCAAAATGAAGTACATACCAGAACTTTTTATAAAACTCAGACATGCACTTTTTCGCTTTGGCATAAATTTAATCACCACTCCTCCAGTAAAATTGAAAGATCTAGTTAATGTGTCTTAGATGATTAATTCACAGTAATTCTTCATGGTGTCTTAAACATTCCAATAAATAATTCTTTTCAAGATCACAGTCAAAATTAACAAAAATCATACCATACCATATTCCAGAGAATATTACAGATCATGAAATAATAAAAGATATATTAGATACCAGTAACCATAATATTTCTCCAATTAAATTATTGAAAACTTTTAAAGTTAAAGAGGAAAATAAATTCAATTGCATCCTAGAAATACCTGCTGATTTTGCAATTTGTTTGATCAGGAATAGAATTATAAAAAATAAACAACCTTCCCTTTGCCATTAAAAGATTCGTCAATGTTGTTCACTGTTTTAACTGTCAATGCTTCAATAACCTTGCTAAGGATTGTAAGAAGGTTAGAATATGTGTCTTGTATGATGAACACCACGAGTCAAGGTACTGTGAAAAGCCAGTTAAGTGTAAGAACTGTATATGCAACAGTTCAAGAAATCATAACTTTAACATCAACCATCCCACCTTTTCTAATATGTGTGAATCATTAAAATGCTTTGTTATGGAAATTGAGTGTATGTCTAAATACACACACTTAAAGTGTCTTTAAAAGTTAATTAAAAATCTATTTGAAAAATGTGGCATTGATGAAGGCGTCTTTGAAACTTTGTGATCTCCTTTCTAAGTGTGCTTAGCATATCACCTATTTTAAACTTTGAGTAAGACTTTTGTTTTAGCTTTACTATAAAAAGAAAACATTATTAATACACTGAAATTAGTCTTGTGAAATATCAAGTTAAGTTTAAATAAACACTACTTTTATTGTAAGTTCATGAAAAAAAGGTTAGGATAAAATTTAAAAAAGAGTTTTACAGGATAGCAATATTTCATGTTATTTAGGCTTCATATCTCTTTGATTTTTTATGGGTATACCCATACATATTTTTCTAGTATTTACAGCTATACCCAAATATGTTATATAGTTTTTGCAAAGTCCTATTATTCTTTTAGCAACAATTTGTTTTAATAATATAGTTAATAATTCATATGTTTATTCTATGGAACCCCCCCCCCCCCCGAACACAAGTTATACTTGTACTTGATCATTTTATTCTCTTCTTTTTTTCTCTCGAATAAGATATTAGTAAGCTGGATAAATATGTTATATGCAGGCATAAAAGAGTTCCTCCTAAAGGCGGAATTCCACCTTTTTTAAAGCAATCTTGGACATTCTCTGGTTTGATGCAAAAATGCAATGAAATTTCTGGAAGGATAATAGGGGATTGGGTGCCTGGAAAATTTAGTAATCGGACATTTTGTCTATTCAAATTCTTATATTCTAGAATTGTTTTGCAAAAGAGACATAAAATGAAAGGTGAGCTTATATCATCTGAAAGTCATATAAATGAAGTTGTTCAAAGTGTCTAATGATTTTTTTTTAGACTTGTTTCAAAGACTAAGTTCAAAGTGAAAGGAAATTTCTTTTTGGAATAGAAATTCTATTCCAAAAAGAAATTTCTTTTCACGTGTTGTGTAAAAAGTACAAAATAGTCTGAATATTTTGTATTATTTATGCAACATATTTGGGTAATTTGTGCGATACCTTTTTCAAGCTGTATTTCTGATACAAAGATCATTTTAGAAGGGAGACTTAAATCTTCCCCCCCCCCCTTTTTCAATAAAAACAGTTAAACCATTTAGGATAATATTTATTTTAGAAAGTTAATGACTGTACTTTATAAGTTGATCAGTTGTATTTGGATTTAAACCTTTAGCATTGTTAATACTTTCTAAGTTTAAAAAATAAATAAATAAATAAAAATAGCAATCATACGTCAGTTACATTTAATCTCATTATATAGGTATCTGTGAAAATGACACTTCAATTTATAAAAGTTTAGCACCACTCAGTACATGAAAAATATTTTCCACCTTTTTTCTCTTTTCCCACTTTTATGCCTGTATATGTGGAAGCAGCATACATTAAAAAATATCATATATGTATTGTTAATGATGGAAATTAGGGAATCTTGATAAAGATAGTCAGGAAAAAATCAAAGAACTTTTTTTTTACAATTTCTGTAGACATCCTATAATATTGAAATTTTATTTTAGCTAATTGAATAATAAAATAAATCAGATCGGTAGAAATTGAGTGCACAAAAAGATCAAATTATTGAGTAGGCTTGTGGCCCACGGGTTCTTATAAGTTTCTGCCACTAATTCTCAGACTCTCCAGGCTCTTCTTCTACATCCACATCTTGATTCATTGGAGCAATTACTTTTGCATCTATCAAATCTTCATCAATTGTTGGACCAAGGCAGGCCTCAACCTCAACTTCTGATATTTCTCTGGGAAGCTGTTTGAATATGTCTAAAAGCATTTTGGTGTCAGTATCATCATCAACTCTGTCCACAACTCCAATGACATTAGTTTCAACAGATTTAAACTATGCTTCAAAGACTAGTGACTCAACTTTAGGCCATGATTTATGCCAAGATTTTACTAACATTTTATCTTGAACTTCACCCCATGAAGAAGCTACCCAATTGTTAGCTTATAAAATCATGCCTTGTTCACTTATATGCTATTCAATTAATCTAATATTATCTTTTAAGTTTATTCCATTACCAGCCTTTATTTAGCTAAAATCTACTTTTCAGTATTTGCAATTACATCATTCTGTTATCATTACATCATTTTAACTTGCTGTGTATCCCTTTTTATGATATTCGCTTTGACATCATCAGTTTCTCAGAGTTAGCACTTGTAATCTTTCACTACTTGATGGCTTTCATCAATGAATGACACAGTGCAACACACTATCTTGCATAGTAGTCTAGAGGCAGAACTTTTGATTATGTGTTAGCTTTAGTTTGCTACATAAGCTGTGAGCACTTCATTTCTTGTCTGGTTTATTTTGTTTTATGTTTCTTGATACTATCTGCTTTTGAGCATGATAAAATCTCACTGTATTTTCATTAAATCAGCTGTTTTTATTTCATTTTATCATTTTAGTGATATCTCAGTTATTTTTCAATGAAAGAAGTTCTTGCAACTTTTTGTTTTGTTAGTTCTTCAAGTTATTGCAGTATGGAACCATTATCTGGAAACCCCATATCCAGAATGCAAATTGATAACTGAAAAATAATTTGTTTAGTTTTAAAAATGTAAGAACTAAAGTTGTATTTTACATCAAGCAAGGAATATAATAGAGAGAGTACATTTATCTATTGGTGATGCAATTTGTGGTCATCTGAAATATTTTTTTTTTAATGGTGTGAATGAGCCTGAAGTTGAAGACAAAATTTTTCAAGTAGAAGGAAATCATTACAGATCTGCTGAACTAAGTTAAAGGAATTTCGTTTTCAGAAGCTCAATTGCTGGATCAAGAGGCAGTGGAAGACTGACTAATTACTGATGGCGAGACTTCGATAAGTCATCAGATGACTGGCAGTAAGATTTGTGACATAATGGTAAATGATATAGCTAATGAAAGTGATGATGATGACCAACAGAATGAAGTGAGCGAAAATTTTTTAAATGAGTTATGATTCCAACTGAAAAACTGATTTTTATAGTGCAGCAAATAAGCTACTTCCATGAACTGCAAATCATGTCAATAATACAGGAACAATTAGTACAAGAGACATGCTGTAAGATATCAGTCTGAATAAAAATAAATAAATAAAGTGAAAAGGCTCTTTATTATGAAAATACTCACAAAGTTGTCAGCTATAAATGTTGATACTGCCTTTGCCTTTTAAATCTATTGTCATGTAAGTTCATTTTTTTTAAATGTTCATTTTTATTTAAAGTTTATCCTAAAGGTTAAAATTCACGGTCGCCACCTGCCACAGGGTGACTAAATGTAAAAAATTGGCGACTTTATCAGAGGCGGATTACCCATTAGGCTGAGTAGGCTGAAGCCTAGGGGCCCAGAAGAAAAGGGGGCCCGGTGCTAAAATTTTCCTTATATAAAGAACAAGAAAATATTCTTTTACACTGGTCGGACATTAATACAAAAGACAAAAGATGTGCGAAAATCTTTGTCGTAATCTTTTATATTTTAATCATCAATGATTTATGAGTTAATGAAGCAAGCATGTGCTTTAATTTTTCCAGTATATACCACTTTGAAGGAGTGAAAGGGGGTCCTCAGAAAGTCAAGCCTAGGGGCCCGGGTGGTAGTTAATCCGTTTCTGGACTTTATGCTATGCATCTAATCGCCAAAATGGCAATCAATCATTTCCAAAAATTAAAAAGAAAAATCATGAATTTGAAAATTAGGACATAAAATACATCGCGAATTTCGACAAATGGTCGCCGAAAATAACCAATTTCACCAATCATTCGAAGAACAATCGTTAATTTCGTCAAAGGATCGCGAAAAAACGCCAATTTAATCAAACGATTTCAAGAAATTTCGGTAAAAAATCGCGCTAAAATGTAGATTTCGTCAAAAAAGGATGAAAATACGGCAGAATTCATCAAAATATTGCGAAAAAATGGCAAACTTATTCAAAAGATCGCGAAAAAACGGCAATCTTCTCCAAAAAATCGCGAAAAAACTTTAAATTTCTCCATAAGATCGCCAATAAACAGCAATTTCGTCAAAAGATCGCGAAAAAAGGCAGACCTCATAAAAAAAATAGCAAAAAAAGGTAGATTTCATCAAAAGATCGCGAAAAAATGGCCGATTTCGTCAAAAAATCACGAAAAAACTTCAAATTTCTCTTAAAAAATCGCGAAAAAAAGTCAAACTTTTCCAAAAAAAAATCGTGAAAAAAGACAGATCTCACCAAAAAATAGCGAAAAAGCGGCAGATTTCGTCAAAAGATTGCGAAAAAAAGGCAGATTTCATCAAAAGATCACGAAAAAACTTCCAACTTTTCCAAAAGTATCGCGAAAAAAGGCAGATCTCATTAAAAAAAAATAGCGAAAAAGTGGCAGATTTCGTCAAAAGATCGCGAAAAAGTGGCAGATTTCGTCAAAAGATCGTGAAAAAATGGCAGATTTCGTCAAAAGAGCGCGAAAAAACGGCAGATTTCTTCAAAAGATCGCGAAACCCATTAACCAATAGCGGGAAATATTACTAAATTCATCAAGTGGTCGAAAAAAATCACTTTATATGGTGATGTGGGAAAAAATCATAAGTTTGAACAAGTTTAAGGTTTTCTGTGCATATAAAATAGTTGTTAACTATTTAATATTCTGATTAGAATTCCAAGAAACCAAATTCTATACTAGAGCAAAATAATGTTAGTGAAACTGTACATATTGACAGGTAGTGAGGTAGCTATTCCTTTATACATATCCAACTATGAAAATACAGTGTATTTATTATAGAAAATGCTATAAAACATTTTAAGGGGATACCAGGGCTTTGAAACTATCTCTTCAATTTTAAATTATACTGTAATATATGCATATGTGTAATATACTGCAATATCCAATACAATGTAATTCGCAAAAACTAAACATAAATGTTGTGAAAAATGTCATAAATTTTTCCTTTACACAATATTTTCTTCTCAGTGGCATCCCTGATACTAATTAGTGGCCATTAACTTGACAACAGTGGCTACTAATACAAATATTGAATTTTAACCTTTAGTTTATCCATTTTTTAATATTTGCACTGGCAATAAACATTAGTTTATTTTTTTTTTATCTGTTTGACATTGTGTTAAACACACTCGGCCTTTGCCCTTTTTTTTTTAGCCTCTAATATTCTGCTTCAATTTCAATATGTTTCAGAAGCTGGCATCTTAGGTTTATATCGAACCTACAGCAGTTACCAACTTTCTTAATATTTACAAGTTTCAAATGTTGAACAACTTCTGCTCCATCAGCCAGTCCTTCTGTAAAAAAACATATCAGCCTTTCCCTGTAATGTGTCTTAATGTTTTCATTAACTCATTGGTCCATTGATTGGTTTAAAGCAGCTACATTTGGAGGCAAGAAAATCGCTTTAACCTTTTGAAAGGCAAGCAATTACATTTGTGTAATGCTCAATTCCCTCCAGAAATTAAGAAAAATTTTATTTCAAAACAAAGAAAAGCAATTTTACTACTCTTCCCCAATGTTTAAACGTAATTAAAATTTTCTGGTGCAAATCTTAATTAAACGTAGGTGGGGTGTAATATATCCCACCATCCCTCAAGGGGTTAATTCTATCCTTTACAAGCTCACTTTCTGCTGGGAATGATGGGGCATTATCAAACAAAAGAATAATCTTCACGTGAAGTTTAATTTTGTTTTAAAAGAACCTCTGAAACTTACTTTATCTCTGGAACAAATTCTTTCAGAAACCATTCACTGAAAATGTCACATGTCATCCATGATCATTTCCTTAACTGGTATTTTGCTGGAAGAATCACATGCTGAGATCTGTTATCGTTCTTGTATTTACCAGTTACCTAATAAACACAAGTTAGAGTTTATCAGATCCTGAATGTAATGGATCCCAGGCAGTGTTCTTGCTGACATTTGACCAACGTTAGTAATTTGGCTAATTAAAAATAAAAAACATTCGCCAAATGAAAAAAGTATTAGCAAAATAGATTCCCCGTGTAGCACAAAAAAATTATCTTTAATCCTTTAATGTCCCCCTTTTTTTCTATATGTTCTAAAATAATCTGAGTTTTTATAACTGTGAGAGGGATTGTTATTAATCTAATTTCAACTATCCGCTACAAATTTAAAAAAATATGCATATATTAAATATATATATGCATATATATAAAAAACGAAAATGAAAAAGAAAAAATTGAACACTAGCAATTTGGCGAATCTAATCCCTTGTGTACTCGCCAAATGAAGAATTTAGTCGCAATTTGGTGCATTGGCAAGTGACAGCGAGAACACTGATCCCAGGCAGCTGCAACATTATGTAGAAGAAGCTATGAAATCGGAGTCTTATAGCAATGATTCTGATGCCAATGACAATACAATGCTAGAAGTATATGAGCCTAATTGACTTTTTTAATCTGTGTTTTAAATATATAAAATTTTATGTAGTATTTGGCTTTTAATATTTCGTTTTATGTCTCATTTCTTTACTATTCGTAAGATTTTAACTAGTTTTTTTAAACTTTTTATTTTACTCTCATTGACTGATTCTAATTATATTTCAATTTCATAAATCATCACATTACTTTTTTAATTTTACTCTAATTATTCTTTTTTAATGTGACTTTTACGATTTCTTATGTTTTATTCCTTATCTTGTTCTTGGCACAGCATGTCCCTAAAGGCATCTTGTGTCATAAAACCCTATCCAACCAAGCAACCAACCAACTGTCCAGCATAAGCTGACTGAAAATTGTGGATCTTCAGCTGTTTCTTCGTTTAAATCTTTCATTTTTTCTTGGAAAATAACACCTGCATTTGTTGTGATCTTTGTAAACCATTGCTCAATTTTGTCACAATTTTTAATCTAGTCCACAAGTGTAGACCTTCCAGCTGCTCAGATCAAATATTCTTCAATGGCTCTCTATTATCAACTCTTTTTTTGCAATGTGTTGTGCTTATTCTTCAGGTTTATAACATCTCATTTATACTTTAAAATACTGCTCATTGTAAACCAAGTTTGGAAGAAATTGCATAGAATATGGATTTTTGCTGAACCTGCAAGCTTGAATGTGTTACCTAATTGTAGGAGGGAAGAAAGACGAGTAGTGCTATCTGGTAGAATAAATAAAGGAAGACCAGTTATCAAAAAATTTTTATGAATCATGCTCAGCCAAAAATGCTTTTATCCCATCCTGTTTTTAAATCAAAATTTGTATCTGCTTTCTAATCACTATTTTAGTAAGAAAACTTCATTGAATTAAAATTCTTTAATGTTCATGTATAAACTTCTCGAACAAGTTATTACATGGGGGAAAAAAAAGTTAATGTGGTCATTATTGGTTTGCTTATTGGCAAGATGACTGAAATGTCTGAAAATGACGCACAAAAAAAGGTGATCTTTAAAAAGAATTATTAATTAGATCTGCCATTGCAAAGATTCTAATTACTAACAAAATTGTTTTTAAAAAAAGCTTCAATAAAAACTTTTATTATGATGACCAGTCAACAAATAAATAAACAAAATAAAGATGGAATTATTTATAATTCTCATTTAAAATTATATAATTTAATAACAAGTTTTTTCAGTGTAGATTCATTTGTTTTTAATGAAATTCTTATTTTTTTTCCAGGACTATTTTACTATTCTAAAAGACAATTATAAAGTAAGTACCTGTTTAGTAACTGCTAAATGTATTTGAATAATAAAATTTTAAATGGATCTATTTGATCTAAAGTTAAAAGTTTTTAAAGTACCTTATTAGTATTATTTTGTATCAGTGAAAAATTTAATCCTTTAAGCAATTGACAAATAAAATCCATTTCCAGAAAATAAGTTGTAGACAAAATATATTTTAACAAAATTATGTTTTACAAAGTATATAGGATGAAGCGATGGGGATTTAAAAAGATAATTTAGCATTAAGGCTGCTAATCACTCACCTTCCAAATTCCTCTCACTAAAGTTAAATCTATGGATGTTTGATCAGGGTCATGTGAAGTGGGGGATGTAGGGGCGAATCATCCCATGTACAGAAATTTAGGGGTCACCAAGTTTATGTTACTAACCTTCTTTTTTCTGTAAAAAACTATATATACATACATATTGAGAATTTTATAGAGTGTGGCTTCTTTTTTGGAATACAAAATGAGTTCCAAATCAGTTGAATACATTTTTTCCACATCCGTTTTCAATCCTCTTTACCAAAATATAAGTGCAATTTTCTCTTATATTATATAGTTGTTAAAATTGAATCTTTTAAAGTCCAAAAATAAATGTGAAATATGTATTCAATAGATTTTATTTATGTTTCTACTCTCTTCAATTTTGTGACATTGATGCCTGTCACAGACCGAAAGGAGGGGGATAGTATCCAATTGAAATGTTACCCTGGTCACAGTTTTCTCCTCTCACGGTATTGTGTTTTATGCATTCGTATATTTAAAATATCTCCTCTGGAAAATAATATTTTTAATTTCTTTTTTCTTATGTCTCCTTTTTTCTTAGTTCTCAAAATGTTTCTCTATGTTTAATATTATATGAAGTGTTAAAATACTACTCTTATTTCATCAGCTTTTAATTTATTAATTAAGTATAGATTATACAAATATTTTGAGAACTAAAAAAAATACAATTGAAAACATTAATTTCATGAGGAAATATTCTAAACACATAAATGCATTCTACACCCATAGACCTAACATTAGTGAGGGGAATTTGGAAGCTGGATGACAAGCAGCCTTTATGGAAAACATTTTATGCAATAATTCACAATTCTGTTAGCATAAAATAATCATTTTTCTGCTAATTAAAATCTAAACTAATAAAAAAAATCCTGATTATAGAGCACTTGCATAAACCCCAATTAAAGTTTTAAAATATCCTGAAGCTTTTCTATTATAGGAATTTTATTCAGAGTACATCTGCCAGATGATGTAAGAATGAACATGAAAATTACATTTACATGTAAAATTAATTTTAATATATCTTAGGAATAGGTTTTATAAATGTTTATAAGAAGAGAAAAAAAACTCTCATGTATCCAGAAGATTGAAGATATATTTTGCAAAGATAAATTTGGTTGAAGATAACTTATACTCCCTCTGTCCCAAATTAGTTGCAACATTTGAATACTTTTGTACTGATTATTGATATTTATGACTTTATGATTTTGTTTGAACATTTTTCAGAGAGCTATACTATCGATCAACAATATTTACGTACCTAACATTCCCTCCATAATTCCATAACTATGTAATTAATAAATTTAATAAAACCCGATGCACACGCTCTAAGCCACGCCCCATTTTGTAAAGATTTTTTTAACAGTAATCACATAAAACTGTCTTCAAGCTAATCAATCATGAAATCATTTAAAAACAGTTTATTGAAACATTTCTGAATTTTTTTATCATAAACATGCTGCAAACAAAATTGAATTCGGTGGAGTTTTTTTTTTTTTTTCTATTAGATTTTGCTTAATGATGGATGAAATACACGCCAAAGATTTTTCCGCCTTGAGAATCCTGTATAATTTTGATTTACGAATTATAACAGCATATGATAATCTTCTGGGACATCCTTAGTTTTGCTCAGTGGCTTTTTTTTTTTTGTCCGCATTTACAATTTTTTGTAAACTTACATTGTAATTTCTTAGCTTTTATTTTTGACTTCTTTGTCTGCTCCTGCAAGCGACATAGGTTGATAAACATTATGATGCATATTGAATTTTATAGCCGCAGCATTGCGTCAATAAGGCTTAGTTTACAATTTTTCAAATATTGTTTCAAACATTCCAGATACAGTGTTGCGCTCAATAACAGTCATTTCTTTCTTCAGACAATTTTCTAAATTACTGTATTTACTCGTGTATAGTGTGCATGCGTGTATAAGGCGCACCCTTACTTTACAAGTAAAAATGGTGATTTCTCTAAATCTCGTGTATAACGTGCACCATAAATTTGATACGCTAATGAAGAATGACCAAATGAATTTCAGTAAAAAAAAGTCAAAATAAACATTACACCAGACAGAAAACAAGACAAAAATGCATTTTTAGATTTCGGGTTGTAAGAGAATGATGGTAAATGGGAATGAGTGACGGTAAAGAGAATCGCAAATTAGCGTTTAGACAATGTCATTAGCTCTGTTTGTATAAAAAACTGCAAGGAGTGAAATCATGGGTGAAAGTTTTCCGTCCACAGACGGAATTCCGTCTTTTAAAAATTCCCGAGGACGAAAATGGACGGAAAAAATCTCAGAGGACGAAATCAGATCGCAAAAGATGCGCTTTTCATGAAATGATCGTGAAAAAAACCCCACAATTTTCGTCAAAAAATTGCAGAAAAAACGTGATTTTTGTGAAATGATCGCGAAAAAAAGCGCTACTTCTGTCAAAAGATTGAACAATAAGACGCGTTTTCCGTCAAAAACCTGCGGAAATAACGCAATTCTTGTGAAAAGATTGTAAAATTCATGCTATTTCCGTCGAAAGATCGTAAAATTCGCGTTAGTTCCATAGAAAGATCGCAAAAATCACGTCATTTCCGTCAAAAGATCGCGAAAAACACGCCTTTTCCTACGAAAGATCGCAAAAAACATGCCATTTCCGACGAAAGATTGCGAAAACACATTAATTCTGTCAAAGGATCGCTAAAAAGATGCGTTTTCTCTCAAAAGCTTGCGAAAAAATGCGATTCCTACCAAAGGAATATGAAAAAGACGTGATTTTCATCAAAAGATCTCGAAAAACCCACGGTTTTCATCTAATGATTGCAGAGAAATGCGTTTTTTTATTAAAGGATCGCGAATTTTGGCAAAGGATCTCGAAAAAGACGCGATTTTTTTCAAAAGATCGCGAAACACATGCGATTTCTGTCAAAGGATCGCAAAACAGATTCGATGTCTGTCAAAAGATCGCAAATCAGATTCGATTTCTGTCAAAGGATCGCTTAACAGATGCCATTTTTGTGTTAAGGATCGCTTAACAGATGCGATTTTTGTCAAAGGATCGCGAAACAGACGCGATTTCTGACAAGGGATTGCAAAACAGACGCGATTTCTGTCAAATGATCACGACGCAGACGTTATTTTTTTCAAGAGATCGCGAAACAGACGTGATTTCCGTCAAGAGATCGCGAAACAGTCACGAATTTAGTCAAGATTGTCAGCCATACTCATTCCCTTAACACTCCATAAGCATATATACATATTGTAATAGAATAATATAGCATGACTTACTGGGTTTTATTTTATTCCAGTCTTATCTTATCTTTATCTTATTTGCCGGTTTTTCCAATCCCTTTATTTTGTTTTCCCTGTTCCATGGCATATTCTATTTTTTTAAATCGGTTACTTATTTGTTTACTTTCGATTACAAACATCCACCGGTGTGTTCACGGTCGTATTTCCTCTCCATCTGATTGCGATTTGCAATCATCGCAAATCGCAACTTACGAATAGCCGTATCTCCCTTTCGCAAGACAGGATCGCATTCACTCAACAGACGCAAAGGGGCAGACGGCAGACGCAAAGGGGGCGTTGCTCTCTGGCGATGGCTGGACTAGCAGAGGTATTTAAAGCGGGTGTTTTGTTTTGACTATGTTTGACTCGGCAGTGGTTTTGTGTTAAGAGATGAATCCTGTTAATCAATAGTGGGAATATTTCACTGAATATTTTGTTGTGATGAATCATTTTTGATATCATGGAACTCTTTATTTCCTTTGGACATTTATGAACAGTATTTATTTCTCCATCACTTTGAATTAAGAGGCCTGTTTTTTCCCCAGTAATGCAAATGTGAGTAATTTATTTTTGCTACCTGTACTGGTCATTTCTCTTTATCTTACGTCATGCTAATTAGTTATTTAAGTATTTTTATTGTGTTAACGTATGACTTTAATTTTGTAGATAATATAATTTCGGAAATTACGGTTTTTGGTTGATTTCACCAGATATTGTTTATCATTGTTTACCATTTCATATATACATATATTTTATTTTTGAATATGTTTTTTTCAAAATAAACTTTAGATTTATTTTAATTAAATGTTTCTTTACTGACTTTTAAATATGACACTACCACAAATTGCCAACATTTATTTCAGGGTCACCAATTTTTCATCTCTGCTTTAGTTTCACATAATTTTAGAACGGTTCTGTCTTCAGAACCGATCACGGGTTATGGGCCCAGGCTACTACGCTTTTTAACCTGTTATGGTGGCCGTAACCTTCGTTGGCAATATCGTAATCTGGTGGTAGCATGCGGCCATTAGACCTCCAAGTGATTTCTAGTGGGGGGGGGGGGGGGGGGCGCAATAGCATTTTTTTTGATAAACACATTTAATTTTTCTGGCATGAAATAGAAAGGTTTTTTTGGTAAAAAAAATTTTTTTTGGTTGTACTATACTATCTGACTGCTTAAGAGTACGTTTTTTTTTTTTTTAATTCTTTTTCCTTTCTATTTAAATTTGAAAGAATAAAGCTAAAAGCATGGCAATGACCAATGTGCAGGTTAGCATAAGCAAATTAAATGCTCACAACTATGCAACCTGGGCAGTGGATGTAAAATACCTGCTGCTAGATAAAAATGCCTGGGCCATCGTGAATGGAATTGAAAAGGCTTCGGATACCAGTGACGCTGTGGCCACTAAAGAATATCAGGCACGCCTCAGGTCAGCACTGTCCATAGTCTACTTGAACGTCGAAAATGAATTCAGGAGAATTATAGAAAACATCGATGACCCACATGAAGCATGGACAAAGTTGAAAATCCACTTTCAGCCTGACAACCGAGCTCGCCATATGCAGCTCTTTGGCGAGATCCTATCCTGTAGAATACAGCCTGATGAGCCGGTGGACATGTTTGCCGCACGTCTACAAAGACTAGCTGACCAACTGGCTGCCATGAATGAGCCAATAAAAGAAATCTATCTGACATTCCAGTTGCTTCGATGGCTCCCAAAGAAATTTGACAACCTCGTCCAGGGAATCTTGTGATGGCCAGAACAACAGTTCAAGTTTAAAGATGTTCTGACCCAGTTGGTGGCTGAAGAGTCCCGCATCAAACTACGAGAGGAGGACAGAGATAACTTGGTCCAGTCCCACTTTTCCCGAGCTCGTACACCCAAGAGGTCTGCCTATAAGCCCAAGTTTAAGGGAAGATGCCATAGATGTGGACAAGCCGGCCATATGCTTCGACAGTGTTAATTGCCTCAACAAGCCTCCAGCCCCGAATCTTGCCTCCATACTACTTTGAGAGACTCCTCAGACTCCTCATTCTAGAACTCCTCAGTATCCAGAGGTTCATCGGTGTCCAGTCCAGTTCGAGTCCGATCCAGTAATCCCAGACCCAGCAGAGATGTGTCTCGCAATAGAAACAGAACCAGACGTCAACGTAAGCCAACAAGCCAGGTAAATTACCTCATACAATCTAATCTTAGTAATATTAAGTGTGGTGGAGATGCCTGGGTCTTTGACACAGGTGCCTCGCACCACTTCTGCAAAGATAAAAATCTCTATGTTAAATTTAAGCCTTTGCACAATGACGAATTGGCTGTTGCCGTTGACAGAGCGACTTTTCCTATTGAAGGAACCGGACTAGTGGACTTAAAAATAAATGGGGGGATGGTTCGCTTCGGCGATGTTATGTACTGCCCAAGTTTAAGGCACAATTTGATATCTGGCCCTAGGCTTGATAAAACTGGTGCCAGGTTCAGAGGAGGTGAGGGTAGGGTTAAAGCATATCGTGACAGTGGTACCCTATTTTGTGCTTTTCTTAAAGATGGCATTTACTGCCTGTACCCAGATCCTAACCCTAAAAATAAAACTAAAACTCAAAATAGCCAAAGTCCTAAAAAGGTGCGTTTTCAAGCCTCTACTGTCCAGAAGGACGACTTTAAAGTATAGCATAGATGCCTTGGGCACATTAGCTCCACTTTAATTGAACATACTGTAAAATGTAATGGTGTAAGGGGCTTACCACCTATTAAAAGTAAAGACTTTGAATGTGAGACATGTAAAATTAACAAACACAGGCGAACTTCCTTCCGTCCTATAAATCGAATAACGATCAAAACGACCCCTTGAATTACTTCATACTGACTTGTGGGGACCGACACAAATAACAGGTAGAAACGGTGAGAAGTACTTTTTAACTATAACTGATGACTTCTCACGAAAAGTATCAGTCTATCCCTTATGTAACAAATCACAAGTATTCAAGGTTTTCACTAATCATGTAAAAAGAGCTGAAAGATTTTTAGGCACTAAGGTAAAAGAGGTCCGTAGTGACAATGGGCGAGAATTTGACAATGAAGCCTTTACAAAATACTTTGAAGAGAACGGGATACACCATGAGTTTACAAACGTGTATTCTCCGGAACAAAATGGGGTCTCGGAACGTTTAAATCAGACTATAATGGATGGGGCCCGCTCAATACTTAACAAAAGCAAACTCAGCCTAAAATTCTGGCCGGAAGCAGTTCTATACATCGCGTACACACTAAACAGAAAATGCCATAAATCACAGGAAAAGACACCCTTCGAGTATTACTGTGGCAACAAACCTTCAATAAGACATTTACGCCCTTTTGGTACTGTGGCATACGTGGGGGTGCCCAAACAGTTAAGAAGCTCAAAGTTTGATCCTAAAGCCAAAAAGGGGGTTTTAGTGGGTTACGCGATGTCAACCGAAGGCTACAGGGTATGGATCCTGGATACAAATAAAATAATAGAAACCATAAATGTTAGATTTGGGGATGAATCTGTACCGAGAAATGTTCACAGACATAGCGAGCAAGGCCCAAGTTATTCCATTGGCACAAACCCTTTTACTACTTCAGAGCAGCACAACGGAAGCGACCTGGGACCCACATATATTTTAAGTTCAGAACAACCAGAGATTGACCCTTTGACCGACCTTCAACCTGACAGATTTCCTTTAGAAAGACCACCCTCTCCATCTACTAAGCCAGGCACCTCAGAATCCGTTGAACCCGCCTCCGTTCACTCATCTGAGGATGAAAGTGACGAGGATGACGAGGAATTCTCGAGAACGCTGAGGGATGCTGTATGGTTCCGTAAGGCCATAACTAGGCCTGATAAGTCGAGAACCGACATCTACTATTATGAGATGGGTGAAACGCAACGTTTAAGATCACTCAGAGAAGTGCGGGGATACTGCCAGTCTAATGGTATCAAATTTGATCCAACTATGTTCAGTTTCAAAGGGGAAAATAAATATCAGGATATTGTAAAATCTACTTCCAGTGCTAGTTCAAGTCCTAGTTACACACCTCCACACACATCTTTATCAGAAACACGTAAAAACAATATATGACTAGAAGACTCCATCCCAAACACATATAAGCAAGCCTTAAAATCCCCTCAGTGGGAACTCTGGAGACAGGCAATGCAGGAGGAAATGGATGTAATAAACAAAAGACAAGTATGGGAATTAACATCACTACCACCCAACACTGAACCTCTAGGCTGCAGATGGGTCTTCACCATCAAACGAGATGATAGAGGGCATGTGGCAAGATATAAAGCGAGACTAGTAGCCCAGGGCTATAAACAGGTCAGGGGTGAAACTTATGACGAGACATTTTCGCCAGTTGTGAACTTTAGTCTAATCCGCTTTTTCTTTGCCGCCCTAGTCTCATGTCTCGGATGGATTCACACGCAATGCGATGTGAAAGGAGCCTATCTGTACGCCCCTCTCTCAGATAATATATACATGAAACAACCTCCAGGTTATGAAATAAAAGGGAAAGAGCATTTAGTCTGTAAACTCCAGAGGGCTTTATATGGCCTCCATCAAAGTGGCCAGGTGTGGTTTTATGAATTACATAAAATTTTAATTTCTCTTGGTTTTAACAAATTGGATTGGTGTAATTGCGTTTACACATTTTCTAATTACATTGTTTTATTATTATACGTTGATGACTTCGTTGTTTTAAGTAACCATCAGAAACACATAAATGAAATTTTAAAATTACTAACTGAGCATTTTGACATCAAAATCCTGGGGAAAACACGTAAACTTCTTGGGGTTGAGTTTGAGGAAGATAGGGAAGGTGTAGTGACAATTCATCAAATGCAATATATTGATGATATCTGTGCACGTTTTAAGGAATTTAACTTTCCCATCACTTCACTTCCCATAAGTAAAGGAGTAGTGTACTCCAAGTCACAATACCCTCAAACAGATGCAGAAACCCAGGAGATGTCAAAATATCCATACAGAAGTGTTTTGGGATGCTTATCATTTCTTACAAGCAGGACTCGTCCCGACATATCCTATGCTGTAAACATCTTTAGACAATAGAGCTCATCAGTGGTGACGTCACAACTCCAGAAATTGGTTCAAAACAAACCACAGAGTTAAAAAAAGATAGAGAGGAAATATGTTGTTTTATCGTGAAGCTAAAAATTCAACCCTGAAACTGATTAAAACAAGTTACAATTTGTCCCAAACATTTACGGATCGCTTTTAAAACGTCAGCCAGTTCAATGAATTCAGCCTTTAAACGATATCTGATTTCATAATGATATATAGTGCATCTCTATCACACTCTAAACTCTCTCGGTTTGTATTGACCCAGTTACCATGGAAATGCGGGGTTGAGTTGTCTGTGACGTCACACTGATGAGCTCTATTCCAGAGTAATCCTGGTATCATCCACTGGAATGGTCTCTTAAAATTACTAGGGTACGTCCAAAGCACCAAACACTACAAACTGAGGTTACCCTGTCAACATATAAATCTAATAACATATACAGATGCTGACTTCGCCGCCAATCGCGATGACAGGACGTCAATGGGGGGACAACTTTTAATGCTAGACAAATCTCCTATCATGTGGAGGGCTTTCAAACAAAAATCTGTCTGCTTGTCTACCATGGAATCAGAGATTGTGGCTTTAACAGAAGCAACTAAAGAGCTTCTTTGGTTCAGTAGAATCATAACTGAATGTTATGACAAACACATTTTTACAGGCCTACAAACTAAACCAACCCTGTTAGTAGACAATATGGCCTCCATTGATTTCCTTAAATCTCCCATAGAAAACTATAGAACAAAACACATTGACGTTAAATTATTTTTTGTTAGAGACCTTTTAAACCAAGAGATATTTAATGTAAAACACGTAACTAGCAAAGCTAATCTTTCAGATATTTTTACAAAACCCTTAACGAAGTTTGATCTTAAAAGATTCATTGAAGTGATCTTTAGTTATGGGTAATATATAATGTTTTAAATAAGTATTATTTATAAGTAAAAAGTATTAAAAAAAAAACACCCCCTCCTTTGAACTTGGGTCAAGCATTGAGATGCTTGTTTAATCTTTTAAGTTAAACCCTGAAGTTTAACACTTTTCATTTTTCAAATCTGAAAATTTGTATATTTCAGTGTTTTTCTTTTATAATGTTTGAATATGTGATTATACACTTGTTTTTCTTGTTATTTCATATTTTTGTCTCATATGCATATGTTTTAGAATCATACATAAGTTTTCCAATACCCTCATTTCCAACATCGCGGACAATTTAACTCCCGCTGGAATGTGATCAGACCTCAGGATGGTTCATCTTCCGGGGTCCGAGCAGCCCCAGGAAGCGGCTCGCAGGGGTGAAATTGTAAATAGCCAGAGTGGCCTGCAGGGGGTAGTGGCTTTCTTGAGTGTTCTGATCACAGGAAGGCCTGTCGCGGGCATCGTTTCTTTTAAGTTTGTAAGTCCCTGTTTTGAAAAATGGAAATGTCACATAGGTCCCGTCCGTGGTGTTGAAAATTGAGCTGTATTTTTTTGCATATATAAATATGAAAAAATAAAGGGTTGTTTTACTTTTAAGAAATTGCATAACAAGTGTTTTTCACATTTTAAATTTTTTTGTTAAAACATTTGCAAATGTATATTGTTTCAAAAGCTTAAGCATGCATATTGTTGTTGTTGTTGTTTGTTTTTATGTGAGCGCTCACTGTCCCTATCATTATCATAATCAGTCATTATCATGATCATGATCATGATCATTAATGTTATTATCATTGAATGTGTCTCTTTTGCATATCATGAATTTCTCATACATTATCAAAGTGTTTTTGCATTGTAATTCATGTTTTGCTATTCTCCACATTCATAATGTTTATGAATCTGTTTTATGATAATCATTTATTCTAGTGTAATTATGCAAATGTATGTAAACATAAGTGTATTGTAAAAGCCAAGATCAAGAAAATCGACATACTAAAGAATGTTGTTGTATGTACTGGTAATCGTAGTCACTTGCATGTGATGAGGTAAAATGGTAACAAATTTCATGAACTTTTTTTTGAAATGTTTGTTTACCTGAAAGACTTTCAAATTTTTAAGAGTTACTATGGTAACTAAAGACTCTTGTGCTATGAAAAAAATTGTTATTCTTGTCGTTATATAGTTATTAAATTGTTATTCATATAGTTATTTCTATTGTTATATAATTGTTAATGTTGTTACTTAGAAAAATTTGTTACATTGTTACGTATGCAAGAATATGGTTATTAACATTGTTAAAAGTTGTTCATTCTTTGAAATTAACTTTGTTATATGATATTGTGAATTTGTTGCATTTATGCACGATAATGTTGAGTTTTTCTTCGCTGGTAGCTGTCAAAGTATGATAGTTGATATACTGATATCTTATGTTGTTCAATATGACCTTTGATATTATTTATATTTGGTAATACTTGGTAATTACTTAGTTTCTTTTGAGTATGAGTGTTAAGGGGGGGGGGGTGATTGTCAGCCATACTCATTCCCTTAACACTCCATAAGCATATATACATATTGTGATAGAATAATATAGCATGACTTACTGGGTTTTATTTTATTCCAATCTTATCTTATCTTTATCTTATTTGCCGGTTTTTCCAATCCCTTTATTTTGTTTTCCCTGTTCCATGGCATATTCTATTTTTTTAAATTGGTTACTTATTTGTTTACTTTCGATTACGAACATCCACCGGTGTGTTCACAGTCGTATTTCCTCTCCATCTGATCGCGATTTGCAATCATCGCAAATCGCAACTTACGAGTAGTCGTATCTCCCTTTCGCAAGACAGGATCGCATTCACTCAACTCCGGCAGATGCAAAGGGGGCGTTGCTCTCTGGCGATGGCTAGACTAGCAGAGGTATTTAAAGCGGGTGTTTTGTTTTGACTGCCGGTGGTCTGACGATGTTTAGTCTAGCTTATATCGTATGGTGTTTTAAGTTTCAATTATGAAAGTCTGTTTGGAATTTGTTTTAGTTGAAAGATGGTTTTGTGTTAAGAGATGAATCCTGTTAATCAATAGTGGGAATATTTTGCTGAATATTTTGTTGTGATGAATCATTTTTGATATCATGGAACTCTTTATTTCCTTTGGACATTTATGAACAGTATTTATTTCTCCATCACTTTGAATTAAGAGGCCTGTTTTTTTCCCCAGTAATGCAAATGTGAGTAATTTATTTTTGCTACCTGTACTGGTCATTTCTCTTTATCTTACGTCATGCTAATTAGTTATTTAAGTATTTTTATTGTGTTAACGTATGACTTTAATTTTGTAGATAATATAATTTCGGAAATTACGGTTTTTGGTTGATTTCACCAGACATTGTTTATCATTGTTTACCATTTCATATATACATATATTTTATTTTTGAATATGTTTTTTTCAAAATAAACGTTAGATTTATTTTAATTAAATGTTTCTTTACTGACTTTTAAATATGACACTATCACAAATTGCCAACATTTATTTCAGGGTCACCAATTTTTCATCTCTGCTTTAGTTTCATATAATTTTAGAACGGTTCTGCCTTCAGAACCGATCAAAAACATCGCGAAATATGTGCGATTTCTGTCAAAAAATAGCAAAACAGATGCGATTTCTGTCAAAAGATCGCGAATTTTGCCAATGGATCGCGTCAAATGAGCACAAAAATTCGTTTTTCTCCACGATTTTCATCAAATGATTGCAGAGAAAACACGATTTCTATTAAAGGTTCACGAATTTTGTCAAAAGATCGTATAAAACAAACGTGGATTTCGTCGAAAAATAGCAAATTTTGGCAAAAGGTTACTGAAGAGTCACAAATTTTGGCTAAATATTGGAGAAAAAACAGGGTCATAGAAAAAACTCAAGTCATGTGCGTGTGTATGTGCTCACTCAATGAGGAGGAGAAATAAAATATTTTCAGTCTTGACAAAATTTCAAACTTGCACCCATGAGTGAAATAAATATGCAGTAATACTTCAATTAAGTAACATTTTCCAAGTTTTAATATCTCCTTTGAATAATTTTTTGTTTCATATGTATATAGTTCGACCTCATCCAACAAAAAATAAATATTTCCGTGTATAAGGCGCACCTAGGAGTTTTGCCCTAATTTTGAAAAAAAAGTGCGCCTTATATATGAGTAAATACGGTATTAATTTTTTTTTCTTTAAATTTGAGTTAACATTGCTTCGGACACCTAGTAAATCGTTATATTCATTCTAGTATAATTTTACTGGTGTCGATCAATTAAACTGAATCCGAAGTTATTTATGACTCTGCCTACTTGAAATGTAGCAACTAATTTGGGACAAAATTTTCAACCTAAATATCGCAACTAATTTGGGACAGATATCAGTTATATCAGCTCAAGAAATTTCAGATAAGGACTATTCATAAAAGCTGTTTTCTTTTAAATTTTCTTGTGAAAAATGGAAGTTTCATATGTTAGATTATAATGTTGAAAGCATTATACAGAAGCATTAAATATTAAAGTAATACTAAACAGCTTTCTTAAAGTATTTTTTTTTCTACGTATTAGGACTTTAATAGGCTTTGTTGGTTTAAAGTCTACCTCTTTTTTACCCTTTAATGCAAATTTTCCTTAACATTAAAACACAATTTTATGATTTTATTTATTTATTTATTTATTATTTTTTTTGTTACTTAATCCTGCTGTTTAATTCAAAATAAAACATCAATTTTGTCAAATGATCGTGAAATAAAGCCTCAATTTTTGTCAAATGATTGTGATAATAAAGACTCTATTTTCGGCAAACAATCATGAAATAAAACATTGATTTTTGTCAAACAATCGCGAATTAAAACAATTGTTTTACCAAATGATCGCAAAATACAACAGAGATTTTTCTCAAACGATCACAATATAAAACAGCGATTTTCGTCAAATAATCACAAAATAAAACATCGATTTTCATCAAACGATTGTGATATAACATTGATTTTCGACAAATGACTGAAAAACAAAATCATTGATATTCCTCAAATGATCCTGAAATAAAATCATTTTTCCTCAAATAATCATGGGGGAAAAAAAAAAAAAACTGCAAATTTTTGCTATTTGCTCATGGAATAATCATCAAATCTATTGCTGGGTTACCTAAATTGATTTAAAATGATGCAATATAAAAGCCATAAGATACATTTATTATATGCGAAATAATATATTTTTTATTTCACAAAAAAATATTTACACTTAGGATTTACTTGTGTAGCATTCTGTTTCAAATTAATGCAATATTTAATTTATAATGTAAGATTGTTACAGATAGTTGATTAAAAATATAACAAACTATTATTTTCTTTTATAAAAATCGGCTTATATAAGTAATTGATATCGGATAATTTTCCTTTTATATATATAAATATATGTGCATATAATGAATATCATTCAAAGTTGTTTTGATATATAGGAAAAGTAAAGTGTTTCATTACAAAATTTATGTACTTTTAAGGGTCCTTAACAGTACAACTTCTAAAATAAAATAAGACTTAAACTAGAAGACTTTAAAAATAAGTCTTCTAAAAGAATGTGGAAGAGTCCTGTTATAGTTCATATAAAAGCTGGATTTTGTTACTTGGCTGAAAATCTTGTCTTTTTATATACTTTGTATTTTTATTTACTAGTATTTAATTTTTTTAATTTTTATTCACTGAAAATTAAAAAAACTGATGCTGTTGGACCAATTTTGTAGTTGCTTGTACAAGTGGGCATTAAACATTTTTCAGGTGCTTTGCATTTTATCCAGAAATACTTTTTAATACAGTATATCACTAGCAAATGTATTTTAATTTAAAACTGTTAAGGTAAGCAAACATGTGCTAAATATCTAGTAATCTACATAACGTCCTCACTCACTAATAAAGTTGTTCTGATCACTCTAGGATAAGAAGCTAGTAGGACTACTAACTGTAATGTTATTATCCAGTTTGTCAGGTCTCTGTTAGCTTTGTTATAGGACATACTGGTTTAACAGGCTCCATCTCATCCCCCTAAAAAATAGAGACTTATTCTCAAAAACAATGGATGCTAAAAGAAACTTTAATCCATATTTGGTGTCTTTAACAGTTTCATTATTTAAAAAATGAAAAAATAACTTTGTAGAGCAAACTTTTATTTGTTTTAAATTTTAAAAATCTTATTGATTCATAACCTTTTATTTAATGTGTTATTCATTATGCTTTTGATCATTTAAGTTTATTTTTTTATCCTTTAGCTATGGCCTGCTGCTCAACTAATTACGTTTTATATTATTCCATTTCACGTGAGGTATGTTTATTGTATAATCTAAATGTGATGTGTTTGTCTACTTTTTACTTGCATTAAGTGATTAGTTATATTTTGTATTTACATAACCATTTAGCATGTTTTTGAAATATAAATAATTAAACATGCTTGTTTAAGAATATATATGTGTGTATATAAGCTCAAAATTTCCAATAATTATTGTATGATTGAAAAACATTTCAGTGATAATTTATATATTTCGCTGCAACTTTCATCTCATGGCTAGAATGGAATGGATTAAGTTAAGTGTGGAATCATCTGTTGCACAACAAAATTTTCTATAGATATGAGACTTGCATGAATAAAAATGGAAATTATTTAAATGTATTATTAAATAAACATGATTGAATTTATATATATATGTATATGTAATCAATTTACTAGAGAAAATATTTTCTTAGAATGCATTGTTGTAAAAAGCTCTGTGAACAACACACATTGAAGGCTGCATGCAGTCCACGAGTTGTCAGTTGGAAATCCCTAATCTAGAGAAGGATTCTCAAAATGAGCTTTGGATTGTGCTACTTTTGTAAAATTATTTTATTTTCATATTTTTAGGATTCTTTACTTAAAAAGTGAAAACAGAATCATTAGAAGATCACTCCCATGTCTGTCTGTCAGTCACAGCCATTTTACTCATAAACTATGAAATGTGGAAAGCTCAAATTGGGAGAAGTAATAGACTTTTGACCCACACATATACAGATTATTAAACATTTAGAAATATATTTAAGTGGGGGGGGGGGTAGGGGCTAATTAAGTTACTTGAAGAAAAAGATATTTTCTTTGTATATCTTGTGACAGCTTTCATTACGCCGAGCTCAAAAATATATTTCTTCTAATTTTAGATATATATTTTAGGAGAAATCATCAAAAATGTATTGCAAAGATATGTCCCCCCCCCCCCCCATCTAATTTCAAATCTACTGAAACTTAAATTATAAAAAATTTTGGGGCTATTGATTTTACTTTAAATCTTGCAGAAAAACAATAGCGATTATTCTAGATTGTATTGTTTTTGAGAAAAGCATATTTTTCTGTTACATACAAATTTCGATTTGTGCACACTGAGCAAAGGTGTTGAGGAGTGTCGGAGATATTTATCAGTAAAAGCATTGTTAAAAATTATTTTTATAAAAATTTGTCCATAATTAACCGAGATATTAACCCTTAAAGACAGGAACAGTTTGGACATAAATAATAATGGAGGTTGTGTACTCTGCATACCATCAGCTTTTAAAGCCTAGATTACAACTTTTAATTATATATTTGTATAATGCAATACCTAGTAGCAGTATAAAAGCAAAAAAACTTCATACTGTTGCAAACATACTAATTTAATTAGAATTAATCACATAAATCAGGGTTCATATGCATAAAAAAGAAATTTAAAAAATATATCCATTTTAGTATTAGGATTTTTTTTTTATGTATCATTTGCCTTATTTAATGCAAAATGTTCCTTAATTTGGATATAGCTGCTACTACATTACAAAATTTTTCATATTAAAATGTCTAATTTTCTTTTTAACTCCTTATGCATGAGAACCCTTCATAAATACCATGGAGTTTGCAACTAGTTTGCATTGAGTGGATCTCTCACTATGACTCTTATGTATATAAAAGTTAATTAAAAATCTACCTGGAAACACACATCACGGACTAAAGCAGCTTTACAAATTTGTAGGCTCCTTTCTACACAAGCTCTTTTAGCACAATGCCAAGTTTAAACATTGAACAAGGGTTGCATGTTAGCTACACTGGAAAAGGAAAAGGTTATCACTGTGCTGAATTTAGTTTTATGAAATGCCAAATGAAGCACTATATTTTATTCTGTACTGAGTTTAGTTCCTTATAAATAGATAAAGATATGATTTAAAAAAAAGAGTTATACAGAATAGCAATGATTGATATTATTTAAATTCATATGTCTTTGAACTTTTATGGTACACCCATTCATACTTTTCTTGTATATTCAGCTATAACCAACCCTACTTTGTCTAGTTTTTTACAAATTCTTATTACTCTTTCAGCAACGATTTTCTTTTAATAGCACAGTTAACTCCTTCACAATGAGAGCACTTTGCTTAAATTTTAATCCTTAATGATCGGTTTTTCAAAACAGAAAACTTTCTGTACTTGAATTGCAAAAATGCACCAACTAAATAAGATAAACTTGTCAATAGGATGAACTAAAGATACAAAATGGTTGATGGTAATAATGGGGGATTCTGAGATTTTTAAGTGGCATGTATATCAGTCTCTTGTCCCCAAGGGGTTAATAATACATATATTTATTGCACAGAACCTTCTGAGCACGAGTAATACTTAAACTTGACCGTTTATTATTATTTTATTTTATTTTGTTAACATTTTTATCTGCATTATCAGTTATCAAATCTCCTGTATTTTATCATTTTCTCCCTCTATATAATGATTTAAAAAAATCATATTGTTAAAAAAAAAAAAAAAAAAAAAAAAAAAAAAAAAAAAATTATTTTTTATCTCTTGTGAATATATATCATTGCTCTCTTGTATTTTGCTGAATTCATATTATAGCTCTTCATCTTTTAATATTGAGCCAGAAATTTTGCTTTGCATCAAAGCATCAAATTAGCATTTACAGATCATTTTAAAATCAAACATTGAGCACATTAGTGCTTATTTGCAGAATTGTTGTATAACTTATTTTAAATCTAAAGAAATTAGTGAAATGAGTCTATGTAATAAAAACTGTTAACAAGTGATATGTTAATAATAATGAATTAGTTATTTTATGGTGATACATTAATAAGTATTATTTTTCTTTACAGAATTGTTTTTGTCAGCTTTGTGGCTCTGCTGTGGAACACATATCTTGCCTATGCAACAAATAAAAAGCACTAAACTATTTTCTACTGAAAAATTAAATATTTTTATACTAATATTGTAGTGTGTTAATTCAGTTATCAAGCGCAAAATGGACTGAAACATATCATATTCTCTTATTAAGCATGTAAATCATGTGTCCTCAAAAATGATTTATGCTTACATCTTGTTGATTTATCATCTGAGGAAAACTAAACAAGTGTTAAAAATATTAAAATTTAAAAAATATACATAACTCATCTTACTTTTATAATAATCACAATTCACATTTACATCTAAAATCAACTGAAATGGAAAAACTTACAACCTTATGTTCTTTTATTACAACCTTCATAACAGGAAAACATGAATCATGTAATAATCTTTTTTAAAACCAAGTCTGATCAGTTTAAAGTCTGCCTCTGAAATTGAGCACATTGTAAAACAAAGTTATTTTAAATGAAAACTCTTAGACAAGTTATAATTATTTTATTGCTTAAAGGGTTTTCTCTTAAACTCCCGTTAAAAAAAAAAAAAAAAAAAAAAAAAAAACCTTGCTTTTTTTTTTCTTGTTGTGCTTAATACAGAGTTATTACAAATGAATCATCGGGTTTTGATATGTTACTACGTGTGAACTAGGAAACATATATGTTTCCATGACAACACAAACGAGAGAGCCTTAACTACAATCTTGCACTGTGTATGTGTCATGTGTGCCTGGTCGTCATGTTTGCTGTGCGAACGTCATATTCAAAATGGCGACTGGACTACAGAAAGTGTTTTGTGTAGTATTATTTTCAAAGTGTAAATCACTTATAACCGTTCTGAGAGCACACCGGAAGGCATACTAATTGCAACCCAACAAAGCATTCTGCATTGGTACCAACAGTTCAAAGAAACCAGTTGTTTATATAAAGACAAAAGTTCCGGCAGACGAAGCGTTACTAAAAAAACAATGGACCTAGTAAGAGAGAGAGTTTCATCCATAGTTTCAAGAAATTGAACTGACGACAAATTGAAATTGAAAGACTGCATTCATGACCATGAACAAGAATCTTGTATACTTTCAGTTTATTTTCATGCATAACTTATTTCTAGCCAATTATGTTCCGAAATAAATGCTTCGGAAACCCGATGATTCTTTTGTAATAACCCTCTATTAACTCCACCCAGTGTTCTCGCTGTCGCTCGCCAACGCGCCAAATTGCGACTAAATTTGGCGAGTCATTTTCATTCATTTGGCGAGTAAACAAACGATTAGATTCGCCAAATTGCTAGTGCTTAATTTTTGCTTTTTCTTACTTTTCTTTTTCGTTTTCATACATATGTATATATATATATATATTTAATATATACATATTTTTTTATGTTTGTAGTGGATAGTTGAAATTAGATTAATAACAATCGCTCTCACAATTAATAAAAACTTGGGTTATTTTAGAACATAATGAAAAAAAGGGGGTACATTAAAGGATTAAAGATATATATATTTTTTTTTTTTGCTACACGGCGAATCTATTTTGCTAATACTTTTTCCATTTCGCGAATGTTTTTTATTTTTAATTAGCCAAATTACTAACATTGGTCAAATGTCAGCGAGAACACTGGCTCCACCTCTTACAAATTAACTTATTTGACTTCTGATATCACTAGTATTACTGAAAATGAGAACTCTACTTTGTCAAACAAATATTTTAGTGTTAAATGAGTATTGTGTTCAGTAAACTTTTTTCATTAATTATTATTGTTCTCAAACTCATGATGTGGGTGTGAAAAATTTTATGACATTTGTGTATACATACATACTATTTTGACAGTAATTTCAAATTGCATAATTTTGTGTTCTGTTTTATAGTGGTCTGACCAAAGTTTTTCTTCTCCAGCATCCTATTTTTGTGAAAAAAGTAATTTAAAAAAACATTAATTAACCCATTTGTATTAAAACACTGGTATCTAACAATCATACTTTTTTAATGTAATATAATAAAGAACCATTTATCCAGAATTGTTGGAGCCAGATACATTCCAGATTGCTGGTTTTTCTGGATAACTGATTGGACATTAAAGCAACATCTATTTAATCAGATTTGTAGAACATATGTGGCTATGACAGTATTTTGATCTCAAATTTAATTTTTAGACTACTCAGAAAGTCCAAACAAGATCAGACATTAATCAAAGTTTTAAAAAAGGCAATTTCTAGAAAAATCTTAGAAACAAGAAGACTCCTGTTTTCTCTGCATACAAATAATAATGTCCTTCATATAAATATGCTGCCATTTCAAATCTTACTTGTTGGAATCAAGTTATATCATGCATGTTGTGTTTAAAGCAATATGCATATCAAACTGACACTCTATGGCTCATTTTTCTGAAATAGGTCAATTGGAAATATCATTCTGGATATATGGTTAACTGGTTTCTAAATATAGTTCCCTACTGCAATCCAAATTTTAAGAATTTTCTTCTGTGGAAGGACATCCACACTTCATGTTTTAGAAAATAGAAAAGTTGCACATTTTTATGAAACAACAAAAGATTTAAATGAACAGTATTGCAAAATCACAAACAACTCTACTAACCACGGTGGACACACAAAGCAAATACAGCAATATAAAATCAAGTGTTACCAAATTAAGAAGTGAAAGACATCTCTGAAAATGTAATCACCATATCTACTATTGAAATAATGATATTTATCCAGGGATTCAAGTGCTGCATCACAAAATTTTAATAGTATTTCTCACCTTATTTAATGACAATTTCTTTTTAGATTTAAGTAAGCAAAGAATACTATTAAACTTTTGTAGTTAAAATCAGCTATTTGTGGTGCAGCGCTTTCATTCCTGTTTATCTAGTAATCAACATTGATTCTAACTGAAGATAGAAAGAGAATAAAGCCAGCTAGTGATAAATAAAAGAGGCTTTAGTTTATGTTCAGACGAATGATAAAATGAACCAAAAAAAGGGCTAAATTTTTGCATAATTTCATATTCACCACGCTGGTGTAATTCATGTGCTGGAATTTTTTGGTGAAAGAGTAATTTTTCTAATATTTATTTTGTGAAAAGTTTGTTAATGAACTCTATATTTCCATAATAGATACACCTGGTTATAGTAGGTATTTTTATTCTGATTTTATGAATTTATTCCATATCACATTTGTCTTCATTAATTTTTATGTATAATTTTATTAATAATGATGTTTAAAGAGACGTACAATTTGTAGTATCTTAAATTCTGCATCAAAAAGTTTCTTTTATTATGAGATTAACATTAGATTGAGTTTTTAAATTTAATTTACAGAAGTTTAAATGAACCTGTTTTTGGAAAGTTTATTTACATGATCATCTAAACAGGAAACTCTTGTCTAGTTTAAAATTTAAGCACAGCTAAATCTGATTTTAAAAAAATGGAATTTTTTTAATTCCATCAAAATCTCCATTTATGACATGCATAAAAAAAATCAGACTGAAGAAGATGGATGTAAATTCAATAGGAATTGCAAAATTGTAAATTCCATCATAAAATTTTATTCCAACAAAGGAATATTTCAGTTTTACAAAATAGCAGTTTGAAATAATTATGAACAAAATCAAAGTAAAAATATCAGTTTAAAAATAAAATTAGTTAATTCTTCTCTTTTTTATTTTTTATGGTCATTAAAAATGCATACCGTATATGCTCGCGTATAAGTCGACCCCCTAACTTATATTGTTAAAAATAAGGAAAAATTCAAAACCCGCATATAAATCGACCCTCCCTCCCCTCCAAAAAAATTTATCTTTTTATGTGAGAAATAAAATTTATTTATACATACAAATAAACAAACAGAATTTCTACATAACAAGTGCTGCCATTGAAAAAGAAAAATTATGTAAAACACCATTGGCTGAAAAGTACTGAATGCATGTCATGTGCAATGACGTCAAACTTCCCATTTTGTTGAGGAACGATTCCGGCAGTGGAACTATAGGAACAATTCCAGTCTGTAAAAAAGAATACGTCTTTTTCGGAACGATTTCACAGAATCAATCCTGTTTAAAACTGTTCCCATAAGGAACGAATCTTCTGAATCGGTCCAAAATGCACCAATTCCGAAAAGGATCGATTCCTCGGACTCATTCCGAAATGAAACAATTCCAAAAAGGTCGATTCCTCGAACTCGTTCTGAAATGTAATGACTCCGAAAAGGAGCAATTCCTCTGACTCGTTCCAAAATGAAACAATTCTGAGTTCTCGACTCTAGTTTTGAAAAAGATCGACTCCTCTGAATCGTTCCAAAATGACATAAATCACACACTTTTTTTTGTTCTTTGCAACAGGGTAGGGTACATTTTTTTTTTTTTTTTTTTTGAAAAATGATCTTTAATTCAGAATCGTCGAAGTTGGAAGGGTTCCGAATTTTGGATTTTGTACTCTACAAACAAAATGTCGTGCTGCAACACCGATTCGCTAGCAAACTATTTTCCGATATTTTATTTATAGATTTTTTTTAGGTCTCACGTATAAGTCGACTCCCCACTTTGAAGTTCATTTTTTGTCTAAAATTTCTTGACTTATACACTAGTATATACAGTAAATAGGCATAAAAGTTACAGATCAAGTTAATTTAAAAAAATTAGAATAAAGTTAAAAAAACAGACAAGAATTTGGAACTAGTGAGAAATTGTATTATGATATATATTCCGTAGAGGAATCTTATCATTATAACTTGATAAATCTACTTTCACAAATATCATGTGATTGATTAAAAGAACTCACCTCTCTCTTTCTCTCTGTCAAATCTAAATGTTAAAAAATAATAGACATTTTATTTTAAAGATTGGTTATTTATGAAAAGATTTTTTTTTTAAACTGTAGGTTGTATAAATTATAAATATTATAAAATAGGAGTGCACAACCTTTCTAAGAGAAGGGCCACTTACAAAAAGTCTGGGTTTTAGAGGGCCACATCAGTTACACAGGGAACAGTATATTTCAAAAGGTGGGAGGCTCAAACACAGGAAAGAAGACTAGACTGGGCAACATCAACTCAGCCTATTTTAACGAATGAAGTAACTGAGACTTTTTGGCAACTATCGCTTTATTGACAACTTTGAGATTTCACAAAGAGAAAAGCAGAAGTGCGGTCAACTCAAGACAAACATAAGAATGCGAGTTTCGGCGGGAGAGAAATCGGTTTGGCGTGCTAAATCTGCCCTCTATCAGATGAGGGAATGCAAAGATCCCGGCGTAAGAAAAAGTTGCCGATGTGGAGTCTAGTTATGAGAAATCTGTGGGCTAGATAGCCTATTTCCAAATGATTTAGGCTTAGTTAGCTCTATATAGGCAAGTTATGCAATTTAAGGCGAGATAGCCTATTATGCCTCAATATCAGGGCCTTAGCTAAGGAGATGCTCCCGGCTGCTCAGCCACCACGCCCCCCAAAACATTTTGACAAAACAGAACCTTGAAAAGATTTCAAGGTCACTAAATGAATTTGTTTTAAAAATCCAAATTAAATTCTTTTCTAAATCTAATCAGGGTGTCTATTTCAGCTCAACAACAAACTTTCCTGACTTTTCCAGGTTTCCAGGTTTTTTCCAGCTAACAAAAATTTCGAGATGTTAGGTTTTTTGTGTGTTATATTTATATTTGTTTAAACTGACAAAATATCATTGATTTACATTAGTCTCTTCAAATTCTTCTAAATGTATTATTGTCAAATCCTATTTTATTTATTTCACTTTTCCATATTTATAATTTACAGATACAATTGCCTGAAAGATAAAGTATGCAATAAAATGCAAATCATAATATTAGTATATGGAGAGCAAAATCTTTTTTAATAATGAAGAGAGTTAATTGAGAAAAATAATTCAAAAGCAACATAAGAATTCAAAATTCAATTATATTATTATATAATAATATATATATATTAAAAAAGATACGGAAATAAAAATTTCTATTCAAACACATTCTTCGATTTTCTAATTATATATCTTCAATGCCATGAAATTTGTAAAATAAAAAAAGGCAATTGATATTAAAATTTATCTGAAACAAAAAATCTCAATAATTAATAAAGTAATCCAGTTAAAAGAAGTAAAGGTAATGTTTGATTTTATTAATACTTATATTTTTTTCTGTTATATTGCATTTGTTACACAAATTTATAGAAACAAAAGCAATACAGACACACGATACTGAAGCTTGAAGAAACTTTAAATCCTTTCTACAAAAACATAACCAAGAAAATAATTATCACAACATTCCAGAATTTAATTTTTAAGTTCTTTCATCCATTCATCTAGTTGAGCTATCATTTTATCAGCATCTTGCTGAATTAATTTTTTTTTTTTTTTTTAACTTTAATTTCTTCAGCAACTCTCTTTTTTTTAGTTTCTAACTTCTTAGATTTTGTCTCCAAATGCTTCTTCTTTTTTAACTTCTAGATAATAGCTGTGGGCACTTCGAGCAGAAAGTATCATTTGTTTCGAGATATCTACCATAATTTCCCACATATACGCTGCTGCTTACCCGGTAATTCTCCATCAACCTGATCCGTGAGTTCAGCGCTTAATTCTCCTATTGAATCTAAAATCCAATTCACCATTAACTCAACCTGCCGAAATCAGAGAAGAAATGGAAACTTATGTTCGGTTACTTAACCTTCCTGTGGAAGAAAGGTTGTTTTGTTCGACCTTGCATGCACAGTAGAAGCAAAGATGGCGGTAGCTTTAAAATGAACATTGTTGGATTTTTTCCAAAGAAACCTGTTTGCAATTCACTAAGAAAACGAAATGTTAATTATAAAAGATGTTGTTATGAAAGAATGTGTTGCTTTAAATTTTCAAGGTTTTTTCAACATTTTACCTCTATAAACGAAAATTACATTAATCCTTGATGAGTCTTTGGGCATTGAAGGCTCAAGTTTGCCACAATTTTTATATCAGGTAGCGCCATCTATCGAATGTGAATAGAAAGATTAGTCTGATATGAAAAATTTTCATTATATAATTTAGATATTTTTAATAATAACAATAATAAAGAAAAGCAGTTTTTTCTTACATTTCAGTTTCAGCCTTTTTATCTTTGTTATAGCATACAATCGTAGAAGCAGGAATTTTGTGACGGCAAAATAATTAGCCGTTGAACTATAATACACTATAATAATTTTCTTTCTTGTTTTAAGTAATTACTTTTGTTTAGAAGAAGCATTTTTCAGATTTATCTTGAAAATTTTCATATTTAAAAATTTGCGCATCAATTACTTTAATTAAATTAATTTAAAACATTAGAATGAATGTATGAAAAAATAGATGTATTTTCAATATTTTAATATTCCTTGAAAAATAAGTAAACTAGCTCATTATTTTCTTTTATTCTAATTACTATTGCTAGCCAGATTAGAAAACCGTTTATTAAATTTAATAATTAGAGGAAAAAATATATATATTTTTAATAAAGTAAATTTTATGAAAGAATTTTACTGTAATGCAAAATCTTGTAAAAATAAAAGTCTTATAACTATATCAGTACTTTGAATCTTATTTTGTGAATGAACAAAACCACCAAATCATAATAATAATTTGAAGTTTATCTTTCTAAAAATTAAACACAAGTATTCATTTCAAATCTTGTTTTTGCTTCGTAGTTAAACACTATGGTGATATGACAGGACAGAACTCATAAATGCGATAAATACATCATGATTCCTTTGGCCTATCAGGTATGCACATTTCAACCTGATGTTCACTAACCCAAAGTTGACTGATCTCGGCTCTGAAGTTAACGATGAATTTCAAATATCTGGCAGTTAGATTTGCTAACCTAAGATTTCTCAACTGTGAGTTAAACGTGTGTTGAAGCTTGATGGAGAATCGCCCGGTTAGTAAAGTCTTTTTCAAACCAGAAAATTTATTGAAAAAATGAAGTCAAATGCACAAGCAAGTAACATATTTTTAGAAACTTTCTGGTAGGAAATCGAGTTACCTAAGGTGTAAGGTGTGGCGTTTACGTGCAAAATTACAGTATATTAAACAATCCTCCAGCATAAATGGCGGAATCATAAACTGTAGGTAGAGCAATCAACTGACTTTCCTTGCAAATTTTCAATGAGTAAACCTTTGTTAATATTAAAGCCACTCTCAACAGTTGCATTGCCATGTGACATAATGAGCACATTTTTTACAAATGCAAATATTTGTATTGATTATAACTGCTTAACAATGTAGAATATAAAATATCCAATCTGTCATTTTCATAGTTAAATTCAGAAATTCCCTTTTTCATATGGGACGACAAAATAAATGAAGAAAATTCAGTTTTCACTTTATCAGCAGTTAATGGTGATATCTGACTGCAATCCATATCCATAAACACTTCAACAGCTGCATCTAATCTGCCTGTGACTAATGAAGTTGAAGAGATAGTACTTGGAGACAAATAACAAATTCCTCTAACAAGTTTGAAATGAAATGGAGTTTTTTCAATCAATTTCACTGTCATCTTCTGTAAAAATGACATTCTTTCTTAAAATTTATTTTCTGTATCTGAAGCTTTGCAGCAAAACCAATGTGCAAATCTGTAACTGATAAAAGATTAGATACACGCTTAGATAGATTAATTTTCATTAGCTTAAAAACTGAATTATGCTGTTTGATAATATCACAGAGATGCCAAGTATTACGATTTGTCCGTAATTATTACGGATATGCAACAAAAGTTACGGCCACAGGATAAAAATTATGGATAAAAAAAAATCGCGAATTTCATCAAAGGATCGTTTGAAAAAACGCAAATTTCGATATAATAGGATCGCGGGAAAAAACAGAAAGCATTGTGTAAAATACGCGCACTTCGTCAAAATGACGCGAAAAACGTGCAAATTTCGTCAAAAAATCGTTTAAAACATGCACATTTTGTCAAAAAATCGTTTAAAACGTGCGCATATCGTCAAAAAATAGCGAAAAACGTACAAATTTCGTCAAAAAACAGCATTAAATTCCGTCAAAAAACCGCTTTAAACGCGCTCATTTCGTCAAAAAATCACTTAAAACGCGCTCGTTTCGTCAAAAAGTCGCTTAAAACGCGCCCATTTCGTCAAAAAATCGCATAAAATGTGCACATTTCTTAAAAGATCGCAAAAAACGCGCACTTTTTGACGAAAAATCGCGAACAACGCGCACATTTAGTCCAAAAATCGTGTAAAACGCACACATTTCGTCCAAACATCGCAAAAAACTCGCAAATTTCGCCAAGAGATCGAGGAAAAAAGGAAGAATTAACTTTTAAAGCGTTTTTGCAGACAGGGCAGGACCCTTAACCCTTTTCGGCACACTGTGCCCGGTCTGGGATACCCAATTTTAATTCCAAACGGCACCAATAATATTTTAGTAAAATTTTGCTTTTACCATGAAAGCTTAAATTAAGGGTTTCAAAATATTTTAAAAATTCATTTGTGAATTCCGGGGTCAGTTGACAATTTCTCGTTTTACTAACAGATTTTGCCCGTGCCAGAAAGGTTTAATGAATTGGGCAAACTCGTTCTAGACTCTACTGGTTGTTGTGAATAAAACTGACAACAATAGTTCAAATACAACAAAACTTGCATGCGAAATTACGAAAGCTTTGTAATTCTGTAATTTTTGCATATGTTTTTTTAAAGCTTATTATTGTCACCTTATTATGACTGCCATTTTTTTTCTGGTGAGCTTTGAATAACATGTTATAGCTTAACTTTTAGAGGCCAATGTATAATAGCCAGTTAAACCCAAAATCCCTACTATTAATAGCATTATTACCTCTAAGAAAAGTTTTTATCCTGTCCAATCCCAAATATTTTTTTATTATTATTTGACGCAAGTTTAAAAAAAAAAAGTATCAACCTATACTAAGCTCTTGCTGTAGTTACAATTTTATATTAGTATTAGTTCTTTTTCTCCTACAGGGTTTCCAGCCAAACATGACTAGTAAATTCCCTGAATTACTATGACCAAATCTAAAACTCGCTAAACAAATGGGCATATAGCGAAATTTGCTATTGTTTTCGCTATTTGTTTCTGCAATCAAACTTTTTTTTTTGCAATTGTTTGATGGATTTTGGAATGGTATTTTGGTTCATGGAAGTAACTTCTTTGTTGCATTCCATAAATCGGGTTTAAGATGAAAAATATCAGAACTCATTTGAAAAATTTTTACTCACTACATTCTGCTGATCATCATCACTATTTTCATTAGACATATCATTTGTCATGTCACACATTTCACTTCCAGTCATCAGATGACTTACAAAAGTGTTATCATCAGCAAGAACAATTTTACATTGATTACACTAGTTTACACAATTAAACTTTTTGTCTGTTGCTGTGAATTCTGTGGTTGATAATGTTCACTTATGACTTGTTTTTGTCAAATCTAACCAGTTCTAATTTTTTTGAGCAGTTCGAGTTACTTTTATTTTTATCATTTAAGCATACATATTAATTGATAACAGGCGTATTTTAAGATTAGTATTAAAATATGACTGTTAAGATTAGTTTCTCAAGTTTTTGCGTCATGAGTAGTTCAAGGCAACATTGTTTAAACAATCCAGATCATTTTTGCTATATATGTGGAGAATGTGTTTAACAATTGTAGAAAAGTTATAACAGTTTGTTAAATATACCTATTTTGAGTAATTTGGGATGCTCTTGGATAAAAATAAGAAGTCTTGGACTCCCAATTGTGTTTGTAAATCGTGTGTGGAATATTTAAGATTATGGAAAAGTGGTAAAAGAAGTGCCTTTAAATTTGGAACACAGACTATTTGGTGAGAATCACGAAATGAACTCGAAGTCTGTTACTTTTGTAGCGTGAACGTAAATGGTTTAAACACTAAAAATCAAACTAAATGGCAGTACCCAAGTACTAGTTGTGTTCAACGTCCAGTGCAGCATTCACCTGACTCTTCAGAGCCTAAAAATATATCTGAACCATTAGAACAAAATATTGAAGGACCAAGCTCATCACAAAATGATGCTGATTTTGAAGGTATGTCAAATGAACCAGAATGCTTTTCCCAAAATGAGTTAGATGATCTTGTAAGAGATTTTAATCTTTCTAAACAAGCTTCAGAATTGTTAGCATCAAGACTAAAAGAAAAAAATTTGCTTCCCTCAGATACTAAAATAAGTTTTTATTGTGAAAGAGATACGGAATTATGGTGTTATCTTTCAGAAGAAAATGGTATTACCTTTTGTTCAGATATCAAAAACATGTTAATAAAAATGGGCTTGAAACAATACAAACCAAACGACTGGCATTTATTCATTGACAGCTCAAAACAGCCTAAAATGTATTCTATTATATAATGGAAATAAATACGCTGGGGTACCTATTGTCTACAGTACAAAGTTAAAGGAAGGATATTGTAACATTTCGCTAGTCTCAAACAAAATAAAATACAATGACCATAAGTGGCAAATTTTTGTCAATTTAAAAATGGTCAACTTTCTTCTCTGTCAACAAAGTGATTACACCAAGTTTCCCTGTTTTATATGTCTTTGGGACAGTAGAGCTAAACAAAAGCATTGGGTAAGAAAAAACTGGCCCTTGAGAGAAAATGTAGAGCTTGGAAAGCACAATATAGTCCACAATTCATTAGTAGCTCATGACAAAATTATCTTTCCACCATTACATATAAAAATGGGCATCATGAAACAGTTTGTAAAATCACTAGATAAAGACAGGAACTGCTTTTCTTACATTTGCCAAAAATTTCCTCAGCTCACTACAGGGTTGGCAAGTTTATGACAGTGTGCGGTTTTATCCGGTTTAAAATGTCATGTCAAAAACCTCTCGTCAGAAACCTCAAATACTACACTGATCTGCAAAATTTCAAATTAAATATCTGTCACACATATACAACATTAGATGTAATATTAAAAATTCACTATTACTGTATTGTATGCTATCATTTCCGTAAAAAAAAAGAAAAAAAATTATTTTAAATCGGAAAATTTGGCCTGCCTCCAAACTTGCTCAACTAGCAATGCTTCTGCTATCAAGCCCTGCTAGCTCAGCACCAACTGAGAGAGTATTTTTAACTTTGGCTTCATACACTCAAAACTCAGAAATTGTTTGAGTATAAATAAATTAGGGATGTACCAAATATTTGGTATCTATTCAGTATTTGGCCATATTACCGAATGTTCGGTTAGGCCGAATATGAAACTATTCGGTTTGGCTGAATATCAAAGGCTGAATATCAAAGTATTCAGCCGAATCGGATAGTTAAGGCTTTTTAAAACACATTTTTAAAAACTTTTCACAATTTCTACTTTTAACTGTCAATTTATAAATATATTTAAAATAATTAGAAATAAAAAAATTTAAATAAAATAGAATGTTTTTACATTATTTATTTGCTGTTTGTAAAGTTTAACTTAAGAAAATTAACCATTAGAAGGATTAAAATTATGATTTTTTAAGATTCTCCTTTGGAATAAATGATGCGATTGCAGATGCAAGTTCCTAAATTTTATTTAGTAAATAATCTGTTTCTTGCTTTTCCCAAATAAAAGTCCTTAAGCAAGAAAGAAAAACTTTTGAGATTAGCAATAGCTATCAAGGCAGATAATTTTTGTTCATGAAACCATAATCATAATCAACTTATTGAATCATAAGTGCATTGTATTTCATCTCACTCTAGGTCAAACTAGTGTTTTCGTTTGTTGCATTAACAATAAATAAGATACCGTAACTATATTTTCAACTCACATACTTTGATTTCTGTAAAATATGATATGATGGGAAGGATGGAAAATGCCATCATTCATAAGAAAAGAACTATGAGCTAGACATTCTTTTATTCAGAATTAAGTTGAAAGTATTTATACTTTGTATTGAAAAAAAATCTGCCTTGAGTTATTTAAAAAGAACAAATATGAGACTGTACAGTTTTTCAACTATTTTTTAATTATTTCTCTTTGATTTCAAAATGTTTGTTTCAATTCATAGAAGAAATCATGAAGTTTAAAATTTTATTAACTGAAACAGTCTCATAATTGTGCTTCTTAAATAACTCAAAACAGGTTTTTTTCAGTTCTTATAAAAAGCTCTTGTTTATCAAAATATCTCTTATTAAATCTTATTATATTTCTCTTATTAAATATTATGTAAAATTGTTTTAAAAAGTAACATTTTAATACCTTTAAACTTTGAAATATAAAAAGTATTTGAAAAGCCGAATACTCAGTATTCGGCTGGCCAAGTATTCGGTATTCAACCCAACAATTACTATTCAGCTAGCCGAATATTCGGTATTCGGCCAAAATCACTATTCGGTGCATCCTTAAAATAAATGTACCGTAATTTCCGGCCTATAATCCGCAGATTATCTGTTAAAAAAGCTCAAAATTTTTAAGTGCGGATTATAGGCTAAAATTTTTTTAAAAGTAGAATTTCATTAAAGATATCGGCAGTTATAAAATAAAAATGTAAACAGCTATCACACAATTGTCTTTATCGACCGTTCATGGAATTGCTCGTAATTAGTTTGCATATGACGTTAACGTACTAATAGGAGTGGCTTCCGATTTTTATGTTATATTTTTTTAGCCTTTTGGTAACATGTTTCTATGAAAAGCAAAAGTTTCTCAACTCATCTCATTCAAAAATTGCAATCTCAATCCTTTAGCTGAAACAATGAACTATGAAATAATTTTATGCCACAAAAATTATCCTGTTACGCAAATTGTAAACACTGCAAACAGCCATTGAAAGCTATATTAGACTGCAACTACGATAGGATAATGATTAATTTGATTAAATATCGATAATCGTAATCAGTCAAACTGATGTAGATCACAAATTCGTTTCATAAGTAGCAGCACACATTCATCTATAAGTCATCTAGAAGCTGTAAATACAAGAGAGCCAAAACATCTATAGGTTATCTAAAAATATCCACGATACTCTCTTTTTACGTCTATTAGAAGTAACGTGTGATCTCTCTGAGTTCCTTCAGACGTTGATTACATCCAGGTAGTCTACAAGACTACATCTATAAGACCTCCAAGCAAGAGTATATTTTCCATAAGAGATGCATAATGCGTGTTATTTGCAAATCCATTAGATGTAGTCTTGAGTATTTCCTAAGGACATGGAGTAAAGGATTTCCTTTAGATGTTAAAAAGAGTGAAAGCCACAGATCGTCTGTTGCAGGTCACAGACATCTGATAGAAATCTAAATTGGAATGTCAGATCGACGTCTGTTTATTTACTGATATGCACATCTAACTAACATTATGGAGATTAGACGTATTCATACTATAAGTCGACGTCTTATAGATAACGTGTGTTGTATGGGAGGGATACAAAAACCATAATGATAAAACATCTTATTTAACATAGCAGAATTTATATTGAATGTTACTAAAAAAAGGAAGCTGCTGAAAATGATTTAAAAACACCAATTGTTACAGAATTATTTGTTTTCACAAGGCATTCAACATTTAAAATATTAGATTCAATGAAAAAAAGTATTTGTATATTTTTTAAATTGTAATTATTATATAATTTTTTAATTGTTTTATTACAATTATCATTTGAATACAGCAACTAAATAAATATGGTAATTTATTAATACTACTTTAAAATGTTGAAAACAATGAGTAATCCTCGTATAGTCTGGCATATAATCTGCGGTTTATACTCTGGCGCGGATTATCTGCTAATATTATTTTTAAACTGCTAAAAATTGCAGCTGTGGATTATAGGCTGGAAATTACGGTACTAAATTGGTTATAGTAAATTAGTGTAGTTATAGTTAAATAAGTGTGCTAAATAGAATGCTGCAGGGTAAAATTGATACAGATTAACTGTACAAAATTATTTTCTTCTATTTGAACATTCTAAAAAACAAAAATGTTTTATTGCAAATAAAGTAATTTAATTTTTTTGTAAATATTAAATTACAGTAATTAATTTTGAATAAAAAATTATTTAAGTCATTAAGACTTATTCAATGTTTCCCTCTTGTTCTTAAAATGTTTTAAAGTTGAATTGTTTCATTACATGTTTTTGATGGTTTAAGCCAGTTTTTGATGGTTTAAACCAGTTTTTGACACTTGTCATGTCAAAAACCAGTTTCTGACGTCAGAAACCCTACCCTGGCTCACTATGGAAAAGATTAAAGCCAGTATTTTTGATGCCAACAAAATCAGACAACTTACGAAAGATAATTTAGAAATTCTATGACTGAGTTAGAACACTGAGACTGAGTTTAGTTAGGCTTGGACAGCTTTCGTCTCTGTGATGCAGAAATTTCTCGGAAATAAAAATTCTGAAAATTATATTTAACTTGTAGAAGACCTGCTACAATTAAAAAATATGGGGTGCAATACGAGCATAAAACTCTACTTCCTCCCTAGTCACCTGGACAGATTTCCAGAAAATTTAGGAGATATGAGTGAAGAGGGAGAATGTATGCATCAGGACTTACGTGTCATGGAAGAAGCACTATCAGGGTTTCTGGGATACGAATATAATGTCTTACTATTGTTGGTCTCTGATACGTCAGTCTACACATCAGAGAAGAGCTTTAAAATGAAGTTCTTTAGAACTCAATGATTAATTTTTTTTTTAGTAAAGTTTTTCTTAGTAAATACATGTTTTTTTTTTTTTTTTTTTTTTTTTTTTTTTTTTTTTTCTGTTTAATACCTACATAGCTGAAACTCAGAAACTAGAGCTGATTAAAATATTATAATTATATTTTTGAAAATAGCATATCATATGTAGTCAACAACAGCTAAAAATTTTTCAGCAACAGATATACTGTAAACTAGTGATTGTTCTAACAATTGAGAATCTGAACATAAATGTTTTTTAGCTTAGTCCAGCATATCTGTTATAATTTCTTTCTTAAAAATTTTAAAGTCTTCCACTTTATGTTCATTTACACCATCAAAAAATATTGCAGATTGCCACAAATTTAAGCACTTTTGGATATCAGGGCTCCCAACAGATTTTAGTCCTCAAAAAGGGGGAAAGGGGACCATTTTTATTTAAAAAGGGGACTTTGGGGGACCATTTTTATTTAAAAAGGGGACTTTGGGGGACCATTTTTGCTTAAAAAGGGGACTTTGGGGGACCATTTTTTGCTTAAAAGGGGAACTTTGGGGGACCATTTTTTGCTAAAAAAGGGGGACTTTGGGGGACCAATTTTATTAAAAACAGAAACAAAAAAAAGGATCATATGTGCAGGGTTCCCAACACATTTTAGTTCGCAAAAAGGGGGAAAGAGGGCCATTTTTCTTTAAAAAGGGGACTTTGGGGGACCATTTTTTTTAAAAAAAGGGGGACTTTGGGGGACCATTTTTTAAAGGAGATTTTGGGGAACCCTTTTTTTTTAAAAAAAAAAAGGGGGGACTTTGGGGGAACCATTTTTTTTAAAAGGGGGGGACTTTGGGGTTTTTTTTTTTTTTTAAAGGGGGATCTTGGGGGACCATTTATTTTTCATTAAAAATGAATTCATTTGCTACATAGAGTTACTAAATATGTTAGCAATTTTTTTTTTGTTTGCCTTCTGCCAAAATTGCCCTTTTTTGCAAATCTTTTGACGAAATCTTCCATTTTATCGCGATTTTTTGATGAAAGTTGTCATTTTTTGTGATCTTTTTTGTGAAATTTGCCGTTTTTCACGAATCTTTTGACAAAATTTTCCGTTTTATCGTGATTTTTGGACAAAATTTTTCTTTTTCATGATCTTTTAAGGAAATCTGCCGTTTTTTCGGAATTTTGTGACAAAATTAGCCATTTTTTCACGAATCTTGCCGGAAATTATTCGTCATTTCGCGATTTTTTAATGAAATTTATAATTTTTTCGCGATTCTTTGACGAAATTACGCGTTCCGTCGGGCACGTAAGTTACTTTTTTGCGTTCCGCCGCCGATTTTTTGCGTAATTTACGCGTATAGCGCGTCCGCATCATCGCTGAAGATCTGCGTTTTTTCTAATGTGAGGCAAGAAGGGCGCTATTTTTTAAACTAAAGGGCAGGAGGGGCGGCGCGCCACCCTGAAACCCTCTGAATAAAGAATGAAATGTGAAATTTTTTTTCTTTTATAATTAATTACTATTATGAAATTTGAAAAAAAAAAAAAAAAAAAAAAAAAAAAAAAAAAAAAACAGACTTGATTTGGATGGGAAAGAATTAAAAATCTTTAAAATATATTTTTCAGAAGTGTAAATAAACAAAGTAAATTTATACAAACAATAGTAAAACTGTATAAAAAAAAATTTAAGCGCATTTTTAAGAAATATATATTACATGCTATATTTACTTATTATTTTTTATTTTTTTCATTCAGTTCCGAAAATTAAAAAATAGCTATCAGTCCAAAAAATCGGACATAAAAAATCCCCAGAGAAAAAAATAATAATAATCTGGAAAAGTAAACAAATTTCTTAACATATAATCTTAATACATTTTAAATTTGAGTGAAATCGCATAGTTATATCACATATTCTTTATCTGAAAAGGTTTACTGCCATTTCTAGAGTTTCTTGAAGGGGCGAGGAGCGTTCTTTGAGATATGGTGTAAAACTGCATGATTCTTCTGACAATAAATAAATATATATATAGAGAGAGAAAAAAACAGTGTGTTTTATCAGTCAAAATATCAAAAATTTCGATAAATAATCGCCCTCCCCCCACCAAAAAAACAATAATAATAATCGCAAAAAAATTGCTAATTCTGTTAAAAGATCTTGAACTGAAAGGGGGGGGGGGGAGCAAATTTTGCAAAAAATTGTAAAAAGAGAAAAAAAAAATCGGGAATTTCAGGATCTTAAAGAAACAAAACAAACATATTAACCTCGTCAAATGTGCGCGTTAAGGTTAAAGGACAATGTGCCACTAGATTGATCATTCTGTTGGAGAAAGAGCAGGTGTTAATAGAGTGATTATCAAGTGTGTTTATTTTTTTCTTCAATCAAAAGATAACCAAGTTTCATGTTTGCTTCTTTTGTTATAAATATGTACTTGAGTGATTTTATTAGAATTAAAATATATGAAGCTTCGAGTCATAAGCATATCACGTCAACTCTCCACCCCCCCCCCTTTTTTAACTTTCGAGTTTTTTTAATAATTAAAATCTTTAATTAACCGTCAATCATTATGTAAAATTACACCAGAATACATCGATATACATAATGTCTAGTTAGTTAAAAGAATTTAACTGCATTTGATAAAATTTAAAGTTAATAAAATTGAAATTGACAAAATGTCCGGATTTTAGAGATTTCCGGAATTTGAATGCCCGGAGTTTTGAGTTTCAAATGCACAGAACAAAGTCTTAAGGCCCCTGTCCTCGCTCGAGGAAACGCTCGCGAGCTAACGCTATTCCTATGGGGAAGCATTTTTCTAATAACTCTTTCGTATTTTCACATTTTTGAGTAATTTTTCTGCATTGGATAGCTGAGATGCATGCCGACAGCGCACCTTTTTTTTTCTTTTTCGATTTTGGTTGCAGATATTTTTTTTAAAGTACTTTCAGTTTCGAAACCGGTTTTGAAAGTGAAACTAACTTTGTAAAAAATATCTGCAACCAAAATCGAAGAAGTAAAAAAAGGTGCGCTGTCGGAATGCACCTCAGCTATCCAATGCAAAAAAAATTATTCAAAAATGTCAAAATGCGAAAGAGTTATTAGAAAAATGCTTCCCCATAGGAATAACATTAGCTTGCAAGCGGTTCCTCGAGCGAGGACAGGGGCCTAATCAAACAAAGTTCGGACGTTTCCAGAACTATTTTTATTATTGTTTTTTAAAATATACATAAAAAAAAATTTAAATTAGGAATTTTTAAAACCGGATCTAAAACTTCTCTACTCTTAAAATTATTTTTAAAGAATAAAGATATTCATACTTTTTTCATACCACATGTCTGGTTTCGGCAAAATGATCTAACGATCTGTTCTTCTGTAATGCCCGCGATCCAGTGTTGAATTCATGTGGGGGGGGGGGCTTTCCTGCTCAGAACAATGAAATTTCCCCACTGGCAGATTTGAGTTTATGTTTTGAATAGTAAAAAGTACAAGCCCCCCCCCCCTCCCCGAGTCGCAGAAATTCCTACAAAAAAGTCTGAATTCAACACTGCGCGACACCCGCATCAATGCGGCTGTGATGATTCACAACTATTATTTTTTTCTTATTTAACTATTCAAATTTTATTCTTTTAAATATATAAAAGACTCCGTTAATGTGTTAACAAATGTACTTTGCTTAAGTGCAGAAAAAAAAAAAAAAAAAAAAAAAAGAAAATCTGTTAAGTTAGTTGAAAGCAAACAAAACAAGAAATGGAATGAAAAACCAACTCCCTCCCCCCCCCCCATTACAGCTTTAAAAAAAAAAATCCATATTTTTAAAATAAATTGACAGATTTCTTTCAAATTTTCAACAAGTTGTAATAATAGTAAATTAGGTAATTTAAAATTTTTTTATTAAAATATAACAAGTTAATAAAAAGTTACAACGCCTGCTGAAAATGCCCAATTAACAGAAGCTGCCCAGAAAAAAGTAACCATCTGTGATTTCTTTTCGTTTTTTTTTTTTTTTTTCCACCTCATTAAGTGAAATCCGAAGTCGAATGTTAACGCAATCGGATCATTTTCTTCAGGTGGGTAATATGTTTTGCCATGCAAAGTAATCATGGATAGATTTATTATTTCTTTTTAGCTAACGATTTAGGGAGAAAAAAAAACTACAGGACAGAAACTGAAGTCCGTTTATAGAATAAAAGAGAAAGGTTATCGCCGAAAAATCGAAATTGATGAAGCAGCGTAAAATAACTGACATGTTCAGTGTAAAATGCACAAAGAAAAATTAAGTTTGTTATCTAAAATTTGAGGCATTGGCTATGTTTTTTATTTACTTTATATATATAAACCCTGAAATACCTACTTTCGTTTTTATTATTTTTAAGTGTTATCTTTTTGATTGGTTGCCGAGTTAAAAACCTAATAGCAGGCAGCTATAACTTAGCGAACATTCCATTTTTTGAGAGAAAATGTGAATGTTTTTCCACATCCGCTAAAGAAAAACAGATAAACACAACTCCAGTGTTTTTTTTTTTTTTTTTTTTTTTCCAGATAGGAGAAAATCAAAATAAATCTGCAAGCAATGTATCTTTAAAAGTTTAATTTACTATTCTTATGGAATTATTATAGTTAGAAAATATTTTTTTTAATCAGGAAATTAATAAATCTTGATTACAATTTTAAAAAGAATAAAAACGGAATTTCGCGAAAATAAAATAGTTATTTCGCAAAAATTAAAAAGGTATCCCTTTGTCTCTCTCCAGAGGGGTACCTACATCTTACGATGCAAATATGGAAAAAGAAAGTGCGATCGGCATACTTTATTTTGTTTATTTAAGGAATATGCTTGTCAAATTACAATATTTAGTATAACTTATTAAATAAAGAAAAACGATACCTACTTTGATCACGCTTTTTCTTCTTCTTTTTTTTTTTTTTTTTTTTTTCAAAATTTTTTTTTCTCTTTCATCAGCAATAAGAATCCATGAGACTAATTAATCCAATTGCAGCCTATTGTTACTGAAATAAAGTGCTTAAAAAAGTAAAAGCACCTGCGAACGGGTCACATGAACACATTGGGATGAAACGGCAACGATTCCAATCACAAGAAAAGGGGGATTAATGAAACCATGAGTGGCCGGTTCCATTTGACTTCAAAACGCTAATTGATTGCTTACTAGGGAGGGGCGGAAGTGTCCTTTACTTTATTTTCAAGCATGAAAGAAAGTGTGAATTTAGACATTGAAGGAGCATGAAACATCAGCATGCACCACAATTTTGCCGTTTTCTAATTTTTTTTTCTTTTTTTTTTTAAATGAATGATTTTTTTGTTTTTTAGTCATTGAAAGCGGACTAAGCGGACCAAAACGCATAAAAGCGGACCAAAGCGGACCTTTTTCTGAAAAGCGGACTTTCGCGGGAAAAAGGGGACCATTTGGGAGCCCTGTATATATTGAACATATAATTCCTTCTTGATTAGGTTTTAATCTTTTAAAATGGTGTAGTAAAAAATGTTCTTGACTTTTTAATTTTTAACGATCTTTAGTGAGATTTTTGATACCATTTTTAGTAGATTTTTTCCATTCTGCTGCAGTTTTTAATATTGAAAAGAAACGTTTTAAACTTTTAGTCGAATATAGTAAATTTTGTACATCACGATTTTAGAAATTTTTGCAGTTTGTCCTTTTTTTGTATTTTGTGGTGCTATTTGGACATTCACAAAGGGATTCTGTTTCAGACTAACATATTAAATTTTGTCTCCACGGTTTTCAAAGCAAAATTTTGCATAATTTCGTTTTTTGTGCCGATTTTACATACATGTATACACATTCGGCAGTGAATTTTCGTTAGAATGCTATACTTCTCATTGTAATAAATTTTATCCACTGGGATTTTGGAAAGGTTTTTTTTTTTTTAATTTCCTTTCTTGATTTTTTGTCATTAGTAAAAAGAAATGTATTTACAGATCATTTAATAAATTTTTGAAGGATTTTAACGTATAATTTCAGCAATGTTTTAAAGCTTTTCCTATAACCTGTTTTCCTACTTATTTTTTTAGCAGTCTCATGAAAGTTTAATTGGGGGTTCTACTTAATAGATATGGATAGCATTGTAGTGTTTTGCAATGTCTTATGTGGTTTTTGTAATGATGTGATTTTGATATGAAATAAGAAAAACTTATATTTTGCAATTCTTTATTGCAAATCTGGAAAAAACTGGTCCAAAATATTAATTTTGACAGTTACTTGCCGTCAACAGAAAATATGCCAATATACATAAGCTACCAAAATTAATCTTACGGGAGCCAGAATATACATATTTAAATATATATATAATTCTCCCAGATGTTACTTTTTCTTCTGTGCTTTTTCTGCAGCTTTGGTCACTTTACCACCAGAAAGATCTTTAGCTTTCACTGCTTTGATGACACCAACGGCAACGGTCTGTCTCATATCACGAACAGCAAATCTTCCTAGAGGAGGGAAGTCTGTGAAGGTTTCCACACACATGGGTTTACTTGGTACCAAATCAATGATGGCAGCATCTCCAGATTTAATGAACTTGGGATTATCTAAATCAAGTTTTAAATAATTTAGAAAACACATGAAATATAAAATGCTTATAATTAAAAAATACAAATAAATGTTTCAGAAGTAGCAAACATTAACAAAACAAAATTACGCATGAAACTGAGAAATAGAAAAAAATTGAAAATCTATATATTTTTTTTCCTACTAAAAATTTTAATCTCCTTCCCTCGTGTGCTTTGCAAAAATCCATAGAATGTGGAAAATTTTAGAAAAATTGCACCTTTTAGAATAGCTCTTTCATGCACAGAAACTTTGGAAATGCAATATCAGACAGCTGAACATTGTTAACACAAAATCTCATAACAAAATACCGAAGCCCTGTCAAATATGAAAATCAACATTTATTGAAAAGAAAATAGAATTTTGCAAAATCCCACCCCTTTCTTTTACTATTTGCTTCAAAAACATAATTCCTTATGCAAAATTCTGGATATTTGAAAAACTTAAAATGTTTCAGAAAATAGGAATAAGAAAGTAATGCTTGACAAAACACTGAATCCTTGGGGGGGGGGGGGGTCCTGATATGCAGAAGTTTTGAAAATGACCTTAAAGAATGACCTCAATGAAAATTTAGGTTAAGCAATTTTATAAGCTATTGTTCCATTACTTTAACTATATTCAGGGTTTTCACTGCCGCTCGTTATTGCAACAAATCATGACAAAATATTTCATTTGGCAATTACATGAACAATCAGACTCGCCAAATTGTGAGTGCTGAATTTCTGCTCCGATTGTGCATGTTTGCCAAATACAGCCTATATCCGTATCCACATTTCTGAACAATTCATGGTGCTTTTCATGCTCAATCGCACTGTGTTATTTACATTAATCTATTTACAGAGATAGACTCAAAACCAATTTAGCTTTGCAACAGCCAAAAATATAGAAACAATTACGTGACAGGCATTCCTCTCTTGTCAATCACTGTCAATGATCCAGCAACCTGCTGGTAAAAACAGACAAAATTACTTGCATCAAATGCCAAATAGAAAAAGTTTTGCTGGAATGCAGCTTTGAAATTACCCACTTACCATACTATTTATTAACTGTAAGAAAAATATTAGCTGCTCAATATTTTTCTCTCTCAAAGTCTAAATCTCATAGCTGTTTTTACTATACATTTTCAGAACGGTAAATCAATGATAGCAGTTTTGAATTTTTATTTAGTGATAAAAGAATGTCTGAAACATTTACACATTATAGAAGACAATTTACTTATGTATAGTTAATTTTCTATTTTATAAGTATTTAAAAAAGTGATAAAATAAGGGGTTGAAGATATTTTTTTTATGTTTAACACTAAATCAAATTAATTTTTTTCAACGCTAATTTCCCCCCCTCCATTTGGCTAGTGTTCATTTTTTATTTGCCAAATTGCTATGTTGACCAGCGTGAACCCTGACTATATTTTACAGTTTTATAAACTGGGTTTCCGAAATAATCTTTGAAATAAGTGACAATCCCTACCTCACTCCCCAACAAGTTGAACTGTTTCCAGTTTTGTTAAAGTATAGAATTTTGTGAAAGACTAAATCAACAAAAAATTTAAATGAAGTCATCAAAGTGCTTGAAAAATCAAATTACAAGTTTAACAAAGTATGGAAATTTAGGGTATTGTTTCAAGTGGTGCATTTCTGTAAGAGAAAGCAAAAGCTTTTGTTGGTGCTCTCAGCAAAATTTCATATGTTCTAACAGATGACAGAAAGATTGAAAACATCTTGAATTGTCTGCATAAAGATGGAGAAAACTAATGTAGATAATTCTACAGTCTTTAATCTTAAAAAGTTTGATGTTTAAAAAAATATATATGCTGTGTTGTATTTTTAATGATGAAATGAAAAAACATTTAATTGGAGTTTCTACAAACACTGCTGCAAGATTCAGTCTAAAGACCAATGGATTATTCGATGCTTAAGAGCTCAATACAGAAAAGAAATTGTTCAAAAAAGATTTACAATAGAATTCTTGACTTTCCATGACCAAATCTAAAAAAATTACCAGGCCAAAAGGGCTTGCAACAAAATTTGCTACTTGTTTTTACAATTTAAAAAACAATTTTCTGTGGGTTTTTTTTTTTTTTTGGGGGGGGGGGAGAGGGGAGATGATTATTTGATGAATTGAGATTTTTTTTCCCAAGACTATTTTATGTCATTTTTCATCCTCTCCCTAAAAAAAAAAAAAAAAAAAAAAAAAAAAAACCCGAAGGTTTCAGAAAATTTAAGTTTTCTCATGTATTGTGAAATTTCCTTGACCCCCTGAATTTCCATGATGCTGGAAACCCTGAGTAAATTACCCAAGAAGAGCTTGGAACAGTATCATCAACAACAGAACTATAAAAAAAAAAAACCTCGAATTTATGCACAAAAATGAAATTAATCAAATGCAGAGTTTCCAAGTCTCCAGCTTTTTACACACCAATATAATCTAAGAGAAAATGTTATTTTTAAATTGGCAATGTTCTAATTAATTAAAAAAGATTTATTAAAATACTGGTATCCAAAAGTAAGATTTAGCAGCTTTGAAAATGAAATCTAACATGCACATTAATAGAAGATGAAAACCCTAAAATTCTTTCTTAGACTGAGAACAACCATCAAGTGCATTTCCACAAGTGGGTTGACTTTTGAAACAACAGGTTAAGGAATAGTTGCTGCAGTAATTAGTTTTTTGGGGGGAAGGAGGGACAAAAAATGACAACATTGAAGTACCAGACAGAGTAAAAATTAATCACAGAATGGAAAAGTTTGGCATAATAAATGAAGCTACCCCCAAAAATATGTCTAATATTTTATTTCTTATTTATTTTAAGAACAATTTAGAACTCTTAATGTATAACAGGCAATAGCACTAAATATTGAATATTAACACAAAATACTGAATAACAAAAAATTGTCCCTTTAATTTTATATTTACTAGGTTCAACTGTACTGCATCTATTTTTTTTCTAAAACTTATAAAAATTCAAAAGTCAAAAATTACCTTCCAGTTTCTTTCCACTTCTTCTATCACACTTTTCTTTGATATCACGGAACTTGCAAGCAATATGTGCTGTGTGGCAATCAAGAACGGGTGTATAACCTGCAGAGATTTGGCCTGGATGGTTTAGTACAATTACTTGAGCTGTGAATTCTTCAGTGGCTTTAGGAGGATTGTCTTTGCTATCACCACACACATATCCTCTTCTCAATTCTTTTACAGATACATTCTTTACATTAAATCCAACATTGTCACCAGGAACTGCTTCTGTCAGAGCTTCGTGATGCATTTCAACAGACTTTACTTCAGTTGTCAAGTTAACAGGTGCAAAAGTAATAACCATACCAGGCTTGATAACACCTGTTTCAACTCTTCCTACAGGTACTGTGCCAATACCTAGAAAAGAAATTATATTTTGATACATAATGATAAACACTAGAGCTCTTTTTGCTCTCTGAACAAATTCATAAATTTTCAACTGTTTTTAATAAACAATTCTTTAAAATAGCATATCTCTTTTTGCATGACCTATGGGACTAAAGCACCTTCAATTTATAAAAAACAAATTCATGCTATTTTTTTACTCATTTTATTACTACTCATTTTATAGTGTTAATTCTTTTTCCTGTGATCGTTTGATGATTTATTTTTCTCTTTTCCATGTCAACATTCACGATATATTTGACGAAATTTAAGATTTATTACTATTTAATTTTCAGAAATGATTGCCTTAATCTTTCGAAATATTCTGAACAGAATTATTTCCAGGAATGCCATTTAGAAAATAGCAAAAAAGAGGAAATTACACGTAAAGTAAAATTTACGACATTTTTCACAACATTTATATCTGAATTTTGTAAACTATATTGTTTATAATAAACAAAAAAAAAAAAAATTACCTTTTTTTGAAAACTTACTTTATAACAGTAAATAAAAATAATTTTTCTTTAGTTAGTATTTTAGATCACACAAGGCCACAGATTCAGTGAAGAATTTTACGTATTGCATCATTTTAAATCAATTTAAGTAATCCAGCTAGAGGTCTGCACGGGCCAGAATTTCCAGGCCCGGGCCCAACCCATACAAAAATTATTTTGGCATGGCCCGTTGTTAAACTCAAAAGTTCTGCCCGGGCCTGGTCCATACAGAAATCACTGAAATTAGGCCCAGCCCATTACAATTTCTATGATTTCTAAAAAATTCAGATTTTTATCATAATTAAAATTCCTTAAAAGAAGACTGCATATATATCTATGGAATGATTTTACAGTATCATATATATTAAAGCAGTAGCCTATTTCTTTAAGAGCAACTCAAATTGGTCTGTGCACATGCGCGAAGGTGAACTTTTATTAGCCTTACAAGTTAGAGGAAAATAGAGGCAAGTCTGGTTAGCTCAGTGGTTTAAGGCACGGAATTATAGCTCTGAGCTTTTGTAGAGGCGTTGGGTTCGATCCCAACACTCGGCAAAGCCTTCTTTTTTTTTCTTTCTTTTTTTTTAACAATGATACATTTCACTACGAGGGGAAGTTACATTATTTTTATTCTTTTGTTATTATTATTATTTTGATGCTTTATAATTAAATAAAGTTTAACACTCAACAATGATTTTTTAAGTAATAATTTTATTTTTAAAATATTTCTATTAAATCACAGTAACTATTGGATATAAACAGCCAATTTCCAATTCTGGGCTTTAGAGATACATTTATAAGAATAAATTTATAGAAAAATAATAAATAATTTTTCAAAACAGAATCGTCCTTGATTTATAGTTTTTATCATGTTTATATCATATTTAATGATCATATCATGTTTATATCAATTTACAGTTTATACCATGTTTTCCGAGATATATGGCGAAACTGGCGATTTTTCTTCGCACAATTAACAAATGTGATTTTTTTTTTCTTTGAGACTATTTGACAAAATTTACGATCACTTTAGTTAGAGTACTTAGTTTAGAAATGATTGTCTAAATTTTTCGGAAAATTCAAAGCAGAATCGTCCTTGATTTATAGTTTTTATGTTTTTCCCGAGATATATGTGCGAAATTGGTGCTTTTTCTTCGCACAATTGACAAAATTGTTTTTTTATTCCTTTTTGATATTTGTAATCTTTCCAAGTCAGATTACAATGAGGATAAATTTTTTAAAAAGTATCATATATTAAAGCAGTAGCCTATTTCTTTAAGATCAACTCAAATTGGTCTGTGCACATGCATGAAGGTGAACTTAGCCCTACAAGTTAGAGGAAAATCGAGGTAAGTCTGGTTAGCTCAGTGGTTTAAGGCACGGATTTATAGCTCTGAGATTTTGTAGAGGGGTTGGGTTCAATCCCAACCCTTGGCAAAGCCTTTTTTTCTTTTTCTTTTTTCCTTTTTCTTACTTTAATAATGATACATTTCACTACGAGAAGTTATATTATTTTTATTCTTTTGTTATTATTATCTTGATGCTTTGTAATTAAATAAAGTTTAACACTCAATGATTTTTTAAGTAACAATTTTATTTTTAAAATATTTCGATTAAAACATAGTAATTATATCAGATATAAACAGCCAGCTTCCAATTCTGGGCTTTAGAGATACATTTTTAAGAATAAATTTATAGAAAAATAATTTTTCAAAACAGAATCGTTCTTGATTTATAGTTTTTATCATGTTTATATCATATTTAATGATCATATTATGTTTATATCAATTTACAGTTTATATCATGTTTTCTGAGATATATGGCGAAACTGGTGATTTTTCTTCACACAATTAACAAATGTGATTTTTTATTTGACAAAATTTACAATCACTTTAGTTAGATTACTTAGTTTAGAAATGTCTAAATTTTTCGGAAAATTCAAAATAATCGTCCTTGATTTATAGTTTTTATCATGTTTATATCATGTTTTTCCCAAGAGATATATATGCGAAATTGGTGCTTTTTCTTTGCACAATTGACAAAATTGTTTTTTTTTTTTCTTTTCCTTTTTGATGTTTGTCAAAATTTACTATTAGTTCGGAATTTTTAGATATATGACGGTTTTTTCTAAGTTTAGAAATGACTGCCTAATTTTTTCAGAAAATTCAAAACAGAATCTTCCTTGATTTATAATTTAACGTAAATCGGAGCTTCGTCAATCGTATGTTATCCGGATACTATTACAGTGGAACATGGTAAATGATTTCTAGCATTTTTAAAAAACTTTGAAGGGTGAAAAATAATCTGCAGACATTCTCAAAAGTCTGATGAGCGTCGCACCAGTGCGCCGATTCTGCACCCGATATCATGTGATATTGGTGTTTTGTTGGTAAATAGAAAAGCATTAGATGAGAGAAATTCTATGAGAGCATTTGTGAATGTAATTTGCCTGGATATAAAATGCAGGGTTTTTTTTCATTTATTGAAATTTTTAATAAAAATTAATCTTTAACAAATTCTTTTATAGCTGAAATATTTTTTTCTCTTTGTTGCTTTTATATTGTTGTCGTCAAGTTTTGACAGGTTCCATCTAGTATTTTACTGGAAATCAGGGATGCCACTCAGAAAATAGCAAAAAAGAGGAAATTATGCATAAAGTAAAATTTACGACATTTTTCACAACTTTATGTGCGAATTTTGAAAATTATATTGTTTATAATAAACTAAATAAAAAATTACAGCTTTGATTTTGTTGTAAACTTTTAATTTATAAGAGTAAGTTAAAATGATTTTTCTTTAGTTCACAGTATTTTACATCAATTAAGGTAACCTAGCAAAAGGTTCAGTGAAGAATTTTATGTATTGCATCATTTTAAACCAATTCAAGTAACCCAGCAATAAATTCAATGATTATTCCGCGAGTGAATAGCAAAATTTCGCAGATTTTTTTTTTAATTTGACGAAAATAACTGTTTTATTTCATGATCGTTTGGCGAAAATCGCCATTTTATTTAGCGATCGTTTGACGAAAATCGCCGTTTCACATTATGATCTTTTGATGAAAATCATCGTTCCACATCGTGATCTTTTGACAAAAATCGTCGTTTCACATTGCGATCGTCTCAGAAAAATTACCGCTTCGTTTTGCGATCGTTTGACGAAAATCGCCGTTTAATATCGCGATCGTTTGACGAAAATCGTCGTTTTACATTGCGATTGTTTGACGAAAATCGCCGTTTTATTTAGCGATCGTTTGACGAAAATAGACGTTTCACATCATGATCGCTTGACGAAAATCATCGTTCTACATCGCGATCCTTTGACAAAAATCGCCGTTTCACAAAAATCACCGTTTCGTTTCGCGAACGTTTGACGAAAATCGCCGTTTTATATCGCGATCGTTTGACGAAAATGGCCGTTTTATTTAGCGATCGTTAAACAAAAATCGCCGTTTCACATTGCGATCGTTTCAAGAAAACCACCGTTTCGTTTCGCGATCGTTTGATGAAAATTGCTGCTTTATATCGCGACCGTTTGATGAAAATTGCTGCTTTATATCGCGACCGTTTGATGAAAATTGCTGCTTTATATCGCGACTTTTTGATGAAAATAGCCGTTTTTTTCGATCTTTTAACGAAAATCAATGTTATATTTCGCGATCGCTTGACGAAAAAGGCTGTTGTATTTCACGATCGTTTGATGGAAAAGGATGTTTTATTTCGCGATCGTTCGACGAAAATCGTTATTTTATCTCGTGATCGCTTAACGAAAATCGCGAATTCTTAAAAATTAAAAAAAGCGGAAATCCGCCAAAAGGCGGAAAAGTGGCATCCCTGGGAAATACACATTAACAGCATTAATGATTACTTAGATATATAGGCTTCAGTGTTCGAAATTAGCAGTCGTTAGTCGTCAAATGCAACTCAAAAATTGAATTTGACGACTACAAAATTACTCTTGGTCATCAAATTTGACGCCTAATTTTAAAAAAAATACATTTATTAGGTATTTGGTTCCGAAAACTTAAGAAAAAAATGGTCTAGTCTGAAAATTCGGAACTAAAAACATTGTGAATTTCGATAAAAAGTCGCGAAAAAAGTCAATTTCATTAATCGTTCACATACTCCTGATCCCATTGAGATCCCACTCTAAAAAGTTCAAAATTTAAAGCTTATAATATTACAACAATAGAATATTCAAAAATTTTAAAAATGACTATCTAAAAAAAATTTTAATTTTAAATTTAAAAAAAATTTAAATTTTATTTATTTTAACTATACATAGTCGACTTGCATATCAAATTAAACCTTATAAACTCCTCTTTGAAATGAGTGGTCATAAAATTTTCTATGTGTAACAGAACTTGAGAAATTCAAAATTGAAAATGTTTATGCAAGTCAAAAAATGATTTTTCAAAATTTAAATAGTTGTATAAAAATTTAAAGCGATAAAAAATAAAATTATGCCCTAATTTATATCATCATAGAGAATGATCCCTAGCAGTTTCATTGAAATCTGAAAGGGTCAGGTTGAGTTGCTGGTTGATTTGGCATGGAATGACCCTTTTTACAAATATTTTCTTAATCCTCACCCCTAACAGCTTTTGTATTCATCCATACAAACATAATTAAAATAATTATTTATACTTACTCTAATGAAAATTTAGTTTATCAAGACACAGCACATTAAACTAACCCTGTTATTGACATGAATATTTTTTATTGAAATTTTCTAACAGTAAGACACTTTGGTTAAGTATTAGGGCAAAGAAAATAGAAATTTTCTTTGTTTTTTAGCTTTGCTCTTGCACAAGGTAAATTTCTTTCTCCTGCTTTTTTCTTGGATATTACACATTAAAGATATCTAGTGATGTTGCTGGACTTTAAGTTCTGGGTCCTGGAGACCCAGGATTTTTAAATTCTGGGTCTCTTTTTTACAAAAGTGGGTCCTCACTGATAAGTCATTTTTAGACGCAAAAATTGAACTTTCATTTGGAAAAAAAAGACTGAAATGCAATAATTTTTGTTTTAACAATAATTAATGAATAATTAAAACCAATATTATTTTTTAAACCTATTGAGAAAAATGTTATTTATTTTTAGAAAAATAAATGTGCAAGATACAAATTTAATTATAAATTAATACTTATTTGAGTGTAGAAGATAACATGTATCACTATTGTTTGCATTTTTTTAAAAAGAGCAAGACTGATTCATTGAAAAAATCATTTTTGTTGAAAAAAAAAAGGATACTTTTGTTGAATATAAGGGTATTTTTTGTTCAATGAATGAGTGCTTTCAGAAGTCACATTCATTCAGAAAGATTTAGAGGTGTCAAAAATGGATTTTGGGGCAGGAAAGTCTGTATTTGGAGTGGCAAAAAAATAATTTTGAAAATTAATTTTTGGGTTAGTTTTTTTCAGAGTCCCTTTCATGAAATTTTTAGTTTTATCACTATGTCCTTCATGAAATCTGTCATTTATTCATAGATGCCAACATTGTAAATACCATATCAGGAGTGAACTTGTTAAATTTCAGGAGTTTTGGACACTCTTCAGGAGTAAAATAGTCACTTTTCAGGAGTTGCACATAATTTTTTTTTGAGGTATTTTTAAAATATTTTTTACACATACTTTCTCAATCCTCAACCCTGACAGCTTTTGTATTTATTCATACAAACAAAATTAAAATAAATGTTACTTTTTTTATGTAATTAAAAAAATCTAATAAATTTATACAAATGGAATATTTTTTATATTTACAGAGCAAAAAATCCATGATTTCTATACTAGATGTGAAATTCATGAAATATTTTTTTCTTTGCAACTGGTTTTCTAACAAAGTGATTTCCTCCCACAACTGACAGACGGAAATAGGATCTTTTGCAGAGATGACGAAAATCGCGATCATTTCCAGAGACTGACTGACGAAAATCGCGATCATTTTCATAGATTTGACTGACGAAAATCGCGATAATTTCCACAGACTGACTGACGAAAATCGCGATCTTTTCCCGAGAGTAATTAACGAAAATCGCGATCTTTCGACGCGAATAATTGGCAAAAATCGTGATCTTTTTAAGCTAATGATTGATGAAAATCGCGGTCATTTATCGCGAATGACTGACGAAAATCGCAATCATTTCCAGAGAGTGATTTACGAACATTGCAATCTTTTTTCAGAAATGACAGACAAAAATCTTGATTTTTTTCCCGAAAATGACAGACGAAACCCACGAACCTTTGTCGCGAATGACTCACGAAAATGGCGATCTTTTTCCGAGATTGAGTGACGAAAATCGCGATCTTTTGCCGAGACCTACTATCGAAGATCCTTGTTTTTTCCGAAGACTAACTGACGAAAATCGCAATCTTTTCCAGAGACTAATAGACAAAATCGCGATTTTGTGTCATGAATGACGAAAATCGTGGTTGTATTACGCGAATGACTGACGAAAATCACAATCTTTCACCGCGACTGAGGAAAATTACGGTGTTTTGCCATGACTTACTGACGAAAATTGTGATTTTTTACCGCGAATTACTGACGAAAATCGCGATCTTTTCCTGAGAGTAACTGAAGAAAATCGTGATCTTCTGTGGCGAACAACTGACGGAAATGTATTTACGATGTATTTCAATGACCTATTGTAGAATTTCGCGATTTTTTGCAATGATTCATCGAAAAAGATCGTTATTTTTGTCCCGAATAATCGAAAGTATCGCGATTTTTTTGCCGCAAATTTCAGTATTTTCTATCTTATTACCGTACTACCGTATTTTAACGTACTTTTCCGCAGAAGTTGGCATCTATGTTTATTGGAATCTTTTGGCAAAATTTAAAGTTTTTTTTTCAAAAATTTGCCATTTTTTGCAAATATTTTGACGAAATCTGCCGTATTTTCGCGATCGTTTGACGAAATCAACCGGTTTATCCTGATTTTTGGACAAAAGTTGTGATTTTTCGCAAAACATTTGGCGAAATTCGCCGTTTTATCGCGATTTTTGGACGAAAATTGTCGTTTTATCGCGATTTTTGACAGAATCTGCCGTTTTTTCGGTATTTTGTGACGAAATTAACCATCCTTCCGCGAATCTTTTGACAAAATTGGCCGGAAATTAGCGTTTTTTGGCGATCTTTTAAGGAAATTTGCCGTTTTTTCGCGATTTTTTTTACGAAATTACGCGTCTTGTATTTTTTTGTTAAATCGGAAAATTTGAAAATAACAAAAAAGCTGAAAACCGCGGAAGAATCTCATCCCTGAAATTTCCATATTTTCTACCTTATTAACTACCGTATTTTTACCTACTTTTCCGGAGAAACTCCAGAATTTTCGGAGAAGTTGGCATCTATGTTTTCATAGGAGTGAAACACATGTTTCAAAAAACAATCGCATTCCAAAAATTTTAAATAGATTTTTTTAAACATTTAATAAGATAAATTTGTAAACAAAATAAATTTATAATTCTTGAAATACCTCCAATTTTGTATACATCCTGCAGAGGTAACCTCAAAGGCTTATCAAGTGGTCTTGAAGGTGGCTCCATGGCATCAAGAGCTTGCAAAAGAGTTTTTCCATCAGCTTTACCACTTTTCCTTTCAATTGCCCATCCTTTATACCACGGCATGTTGGTACTTGGTTCCAACATATTGTCACCATTCCATCCAGAAATAGGAACAAAGGGAACAGTGACAGGATTGTAACCTATCTTTTTAATGTAAGTTGAAACTTCCTTCTTAATTTCTTCAAAACGGGACTGAAATAAAATTGAGATGTTAAAAGTACATTAGTTGATTAATGCCTGAAAAGTACAGAGATATCAAATGGACAAATTATTTGATACAAGCTTTATACATACCTCACTGAAAGGAGGTTCAGTAGTATCCATTTTGTTTACTCCAACAATCATCTGTTTTACACCTAAGGTATAAGCAAGCAAAGCATGTTCTCTAGTCTGTCCATTTTTGGAGATACCAGCTTCAAATTCACCAGTACCAGCAGCCACAATAAGTACAGCACAATCAGCCTGCAGAAAAAGTAAAAATTATAGAAGTTTCATTTATTACAAATTAGCAAAGTATATTAAATATTTATTATAAGTGTAATTTTTTTTTTAAATTTTTTTAATCTGTCTTAAATAAAAGAAATGCACAAATCATTAATTCATTTGATTTACCATATGCTTCTTCAAATAGCAGTTTTTAAAACCTGTCATTCTATTTACCATCTTCCTCCATGTATATATTCCTCCCACCTTTTTACACTATACCCATTTTCAGCCAAAAATCATCAAAAGTTCAAAAAAATTTTTTTTTTCTCATAGAACGATGAAATACATATTTATGAATATCCATGCAAAATTTCAGAACTCGGGGACACTTTGAACAGGTAGAAAATGAGCTTTTTAAATTGTACTCACTATAGAATTTAAAGAACTAGCGGCCGTTTAAAACGTGTTTTCCTAAAAATGACTTTTTTCATATTTTGCCTAAGTTCAAAGTACTAAGGCTCAGTGGTAAAATGATTTAGAAACAGTGTTTTTAGAATCTTAAAAAAAAAAATTGCAACAAAAGTAAGGAGAAAGATTTTTTTTTAACTATTTCTGAAAATTTTACATAAATTGGTAAACATGAAAATTTAAGGAAACTAATTTAAGGAAATTTACCATGCATATTTTTTTTAGCCGATTAAAATAGAAAATAAAAAATATCTCTCCTTCGTTCTTTTCTATATACTATAACACTAAGTAATTTTAGTAATACCAAAACATTGAAAATTGAATGAAAAGTAGTAATTTTAAAAAATATTTTTCGACAAAAAAAATCCTAAAAATCCCCATAAAAAATACTTTTTAATAAAAAGTGAATTTTTCGGCTAATTATTACTTACAAGAAGATTCTTAAATAGTACATCAAAATTCATTACTTTAAAATCAATAATAAAAATTTTGGGTTTTTTCTTACAGGTCTCCCTTAAAAATTTTCGGGTCAAGGATCAACCAATTTCTAAACATTTTCAAATTTATCCAACTAGATCTTTATAAAAATTTAACTGGCATACATTTCCTATAAGAGTGAAAATTTAAAACAAATCTTATTCATTAGTAATGAAATTCATGATAACTAAAATTTTACATGGAAAGACACTTGCGACTAAGAAAATCAACTAAATTTTAAGTTTCTTTCGCAATTTTAAAAGGAATTAGTCTTTCCTTTCACAATTCTTTGGCAAAATTTGCACTTCTTGCAATCTTTCGACAAAATTCAGATTTATTCCATCTATATTGACAAAATTACACATCCCACAGGATGCACAAGATCTATTTTTTCCATCCCATCTCCATTTTTTTTGTGGTAATTTATGCACCATAGCACATCTGTGGAATTGCTGAGGCTGCAGATGTCCCAAAAGTCTGCAACAACTGTTTCAGTGTCACACACATTCAGCCACAGGGGTTATGTATAAATTATGCAAAAAATCAGCTACAGGATGCAAAAATAGTTGTTATGCATCCCACGGGATTCACAAAATAACTAATTTGACAAATTTAGTTAGATTCGCAAAAAAGGGCCAATTTTGTCACAAATCCTTAAAAAGAAAATTTCTCATAATAGTTTAAAAGAATATTGATTTAAGTTTATTATTAATACAATTATTGCATTTCATTTTTTGTTTGCAAATGAACAAATTTAATTTTTGCATCTAAAAATGGAAATTATTAGTGAGGGACTCATTTTTATAAAAAAGGGACCCAGAATTTAAAAGTCCTGTGTTTTTATAGCTGCTAGTCTTGCCAAATTGTGACAAAATGCTCCATTTGATGAGTAAAAGAATAATCAGGCTCGCCAAATTGCGAGTGCTCAAATTTTGCTGTTTTGTGTGTGCCAATACAGTGGAGATCCTTATCCATGTTGCTCAACAATTTGATGTTACTTTGCATGATCAATCATACCATGCCTTTACATAGTTCTATTTATAGAGATACCAACTTAATTCAGCTTTGAATTGACCAAAGACAGAAACAGGGGTGATTCTGGATGAAAATTTTTTCGGAAATTCGCATTGCATTTTCGGAAATCGTGGTGGGGGGGGATCTTTGGACAAAATCTGCGTTTTCCCGCTATTTTCAGACGTAATCAGCAATATTTTAGCAAAATCGGCAGTTTTTTTGCGATCTTTTGACAAAATTTGCATTTTCCCATATTTTTTCCAAGTGAATTCGACATTTTTTCGACAAAATTTGCTTTTTTACGCGATTTTTTCTCGAAAACGGAGTTTTATTCCCGCGATTTTTTGACAAAATCGGAGTATTTTTTCAAATATTCATTTGACAAAATATTTTAAAGCTATCTTTTATCGAAAACGGCCTTTTTTCCTGCGATCTTTCAACGAAATTGGCATTATATCCGCAATCTTTAGACGAAATCGGCATTTTCCCGTTGTCTTCAGAAGAAATCAGTGTTTTATCTGCGATATTTGGTGATATTGCCGTTTTTTCTGCAATCTGCACAAGAAATTCGTGTTTTTAATCGATCTTTTGACAAAGTTCATTTACAAAAACATTGACGAAATAGTTTTTCCACGAAATATTGACGAAATGTATGCTATTTTGGCGATTGTATCAAGAAATGTGCATTTCTACGCAATTGTTTTTTCCGTGCACAAAACTGTACAAGTTGGCAACCATGCGGAACTGAAAACCCAATTTCAAATTTTCAGAAGAGGATGCCTTAAATTTTCGGAAATTTCGGACGAGAATTACCCCTGGACAGAAATGATTATGCAGGGGTGATTCTGGATGAATTTTTTTTTTCGGAAATTCACATCAGATTTTCGGAAATCGGCAGCGGCCAGTTTTCGGCGAGGACCCCCCCCCCCCCCCCTCTAGTGATCTTCGGACAAAATCCGTGTTTTCCTGCTATCTTTAGACGAAATCAGCAATATTTTAGCAAAATCTGTGATTTATTGCGATTTTGCCGAAATTGACGGTTTTTCAGAGATCTTTTGACGAAATCTGTGTTTTCCCATGTTTTTTAAGTGAAATCGTTTTTTTTGACGATCTTTAGACAGTTTGCATTTTTACGCTATTTTTTCTTGAAAACAGCATTTTATTCCTGCAATCTTTTGACAAAATCTGCGTTTTTTCCGTTATCTTTTGATGAAATCTGCGTATTTTTTCAAATATTCTTTTGACAAAATATTTTTAAGCTATCTTTTATCGAAAACTGCATTTTTTCCCACGATCTTTTAACGAAATCGGCGTTATATACGCAATCTTTAGACGTGTTGCGCATCTATACGTTTTTAAGTTTAATAAACATTAAAACGTTTTCCTGCTATTTTCAGACGTAATCAGCAATATTTTAGCAAAATCGGCGATATTTTGCGATCTGTTGGCAAAATTGGCAGTTTTTTCGCGATCTTTTGACGAAATTTGCGTTTTCCCATATTATTTCTAAGTGAATTCTGCGTTTTTTCAACGATCTTTAGACAAAATTTGCTTTTTTACGTGATTTTTTCTCGAAAACGGAGTTTTATTCCCGCGATAAAACGTATTTACTTTGATAGATGCATATATGGTTTTTCATCATCCCCCGAGCATGTTTGTTTAGCATATCCGAGAGCTGGTTTTTCGATCTGCTTCTATTGAGTAATGTTACTGCGTAACAGCCAAATAGCAGTGATTTAGCGATCGCGTCACTTACCGTGAACGGCAGACGTTTTCGACGTCATACCGCTTGGCCAATAGCATCTCGGATATGCATTTCAGATAAATCTCAATGTTTGTACCTGAAGAGAGTTTGTACCTACAGTGGCAACGGACTTATGTAAAACACTCTTCAGAATTTTGTATAAATAGTTTGTGTTGCGATGGCTTGTTGCTCTGTTACCTTTTTTGGATGTTGCTTAAGCATTTCATCAAGTAATTTTATTCATCACTGTTTTAGTTCTTTTTAAGTTTACGACAAAGTAATGTTGTAGTTTTGTTTACATTTGTAAAAATGTCGCCATCCCAGTCATTAATAAAAGAATTTGTCATGAGAACTGTTGTTTTGTTTTAAGCCTTCCACATAACCACTGCAAATACTCTGCTCGGTCCATTTTAAATGGCCGTCAAGACGAAATCGGCGTTTTCCCCGCAGTCTTCAGAAAAAAATCAGCATTTTATATGCCATGTTTGGTGAAATTGCCATTTTTTCTGCGATCCACACAGGAAATTCTCATTTTTTTATTGATCTTTTGACAAAGATCGTTTGCAAAATCATTGATGAAATCTTTTTTCTACGAAATGTATCCTATTTCGGCAATCCTCTCATGAAATTTGCATTTCTCCGTGATTGTTTTTTCCACGCGCAAAACTGTATAAGTTGGCAACTATGCGGAACTGATAACCTAATTTCACATTTTCGGAAGAGGATGCCTTAAATTTTCAGACAAGAATCACTCCTGTGATTATGTGATCATTTGTCAAATTTTTTCTTTCAGTTAACAGTCAAAATCTTAGAAATTTTCAATGGATATTTTGATAATGATAAATCAATTGTAGCTATTTTTAATTTTTATTTAGACTGATAAAAGAATGGCTGAAACTTTTAAACTTTGATGAGAGAGTTAGAATGTACTTTAATTTCTATTTTATAAGGGAAAAAAAATATTTGGAAAGTGATACAATATACACATTTCAGTGTTTCTGGCCGAATTTATTTTGCTAACATTTCTTTTCATTTGGCAACTATTTCTTATTCACCAAATCGCTAATGTTGGTCATAAGCCAGCAGAACTCTGCCGGGGACCTAAGATTTTTCATGTAAAGTAACATCACTGTAAATCTATGTCACTTAAAAATCTAGTTGGCAGCTAAAACCCAATCCTGAAAATATGTAAAATTTACATCACATATGTAGCCAGCATGAAAAGTCTCAGGTTTTCCAAAACACATGAAAATCAATGGTTCAAAAATGAATCAAGCATTTTTTACAGATTAACAAATTTAGACAAACTCAACATGTTATGATTCTTTATGATGAAAATTTGAGCTGAAATATTAAAACTTTTTACTCTGTGGTGGCAATAAGCAACTTACTTGAGATGTGCCAGTGATCATGTTTTTGATGAAATCCCTATGTCCAGGAGCATCAATGACAGTTACATAGTATTTTGAAGTTTCAAATTTCCATAATGTGATATCAATAGTAATACCACGTTCTCTTTCAGCTTTTAGTTTATCCAAAACCCAAGCATACTTGAAAGAACCTTTACCCATCTAGAAGAATAAAAACATTTCAGTAAAATCATACACATACTTAGCATACATAATATTAAGAATTTTAAAGTTTAAGCCATCATAATTAATTTAACATTAGCATAATTTAACATTTTGCATGTTTAATTTGGAACTGCTAAATTATTTAACCAAATGACATCCTGCTTGGCATCAAAATAAATTTATCAAACTAAATAAGCTCAGTATAGGTATTAGATTTTCTATTTGATGTTTTCTGGTAAAATATGTACTGACAAATTTAAACATGTCAAAATTAAGGATTTATGTTGAAAATTTTAAATTTTTATCTTTTTCTTTTTATTCTTATCAATGTCCTAAATAAAATTTAAGTATGACACGTTTACAATGATTTGCTGTAAAGTTAAGATATAGAAGGCAGTATATATTTTCTTCCCACAGCACTGCACATTCACCCTTTCAGTACATCAAAATCCATGTTTAAATTGTTTAACCATATTGAGTTTATAAAAGATTTTAGAATAAAACGAAAATGCAAAAACAATGTTTTGATTTAATTTTTTACTTTGTAGTACACTTTCCAGGATTTTAATACATTTATCACAGATCTGAAGATGACAAATTTAAACTGATATCAAAATTCTCATGAGAGATGAAACAAGTTTTTCTGCCATAACACTAACATTTTAACACATGACTTTTTACATACAACTACAATTAATAAATTAACAATGGTTTGACAGATTGATAAGTTGATTAACCTGGTTTGACAATGAAACCTGAACTCATTTCTTTGACAATCTCTATGCAATTACGGAAGTAATTCGCAATTTTAGGGAAAAATGAAACTTAGGATAGGGGAAACAAGGGAGGTTTGACCCACCTTATACTTTTCATATTTAAAAATTTGTTTAGCTGATAAGTGCCAGATGGCAGCATGGTAGCAAGCAGAATAACACATTTTTTTTTGTCTGTTAGCCATTTGCAGGAAGAATAAAGGAGGAATCACATGTGATATCATTTTCTGGAAGAAATTTTTTTGTTGTTGTTGCAAGCTGTTCTCTCCTGTGCCATCAGTCATTAACATATATAAAAATAAGTTGAATTGTTTGTGTACTTAGATTAATATACTAAAAGGCAGTATACTAATATTTTATTTTTACTTTTTATTTTAATGTGTTTTTTACATTTTTTTCCAAAATGGCTATTAAGGGAGGTTTGACCCATGTCAATTCTGGGAGGTTTGGCCCGGGTCAAACCTCCCCATTTTGTTTAATTTGATGTTTTAACACATTTAAACTGTACTATAGAGAATTTCTAATAGAAATATTGTTCTTAATCAAATCAAATGTTCTTAATTCAAATCAAATAAACATTGTTCTTAATTCCAAATATACTGAATATAATAAAATTCAATTGAAACACTTCTTGTTTAAGCATTACTTTTATAAGTTTAAATATAAGTGAAATTTTTTTTTTTTTTGCTTTGTTAGGTACAACCCATGCTTTAAATTCTTCATTTACAAGTTATCTTATAACTTTTATTTTATATTTATATTATGAAAATTCAATAAAGTTAAACAAGAAAAAGTGTCAGGTAGGGGTAAAACAAGCAGATTTTAAAAAATAAATACATAAAGATTTGTAATTTTTGCAATTATTGCTATGAAAGGAGAGAAGCAAGTATCTCAAGTCACTTCTGCAGAACGTGGAACTTTAGTCACAATGTGCTGTGGTATCTCTGCAATTGGAACATCAATTCCACCATTTTTAGTATTTCCACGAGTTCACGTAAAATAAATAATGACAAGGGGTGGACCTCCAGGAATGCAAGCTGCCGCTCATTCCAGTGGATGGATGACACAGAGAACTTTCAGTTATACCTCCATCATTTTATAAAATATAGCAAATGCAACAAAAATAACGAGGTATTGATTATTCTCGACAACCATGAGTCACACATATCAGTTGAGGGTTTGCAGCTTTGTGTGACGCAGTCACATTATCTTGGACTCAGAAATATAAGTAATCAACTGTTTTCGAAATAAACATTCATACGATAAATTATATAAGGTTTCTAGGCACGTGAAGTCTTTAATCTAGTATCCAGATATCAGAATTAAGTATAAAGTTCATCTCACCCTTAAGAAAGAAAAAGCTACATCTTAATCACTCGATAAGAAAAATACGCGTAAATTCTAATTAACCATAATCACGCGCGCTTTTAATCTAGAAACAAATAGCAGAGTTCATTTGAGATGCGATTGATATACTCGGATATATATACAGATAGACACGAGAGCAAAATAATAATGAATCGATGAATATAATATAACATTACTAAGTAAAGGAGAGAGTAGTGCGTGAGTGTTGTGCATCATTAAAAGGACCAAGATGCCTATTGAATCGGCCCCAAAGTCTACGGTCAACATACTCCTGGGTAAGTCCATACTGATATATCTCCATCTCTCTCTTTTATTGTAAATTGTAGATGTTTTATTTTATTAGTATACGTTTAATTAATAAACCAATTTAGTCCAAATTTCTCTACTTCTTTAATAACCACTATACACGGCCCCCCCAATTGGGGCGCTTTTACATTTGGTGCCTTTTATCAGGATTTTTTTTTCCTGTAATCAGAATTTTTAGCCGGGGTTATAATTATATATGTATATATGGTTTCCTACTTTGACCGGGAAGGTCTCATTCTCTCCAATAAAGAATATAGCATGTGCAATGTGCGGAAAGTAAAAGAAATGATTTCCCTTCTTGTGTAAACATATTTTTTTTTATCCTGCTGTTTTATATAATTAGTGGATTCTTTCAAAAATATAAACTTAATCACTGTTCCGAAATATTATATCCTATTAATTATATATGTATCCGTATATAACATAATTATTCCTTCTTTTTTCTGTCTTTTTCTCTTTTTTCCGTTTTGCTTATCATGATGGATTATTGGGCTACATACACATCCTTTCTCATTAATTTTATATGTATTGTCAAGTGTGATGCATAATTATACTTTTTTTTCTTGTGTATATATGTGCAATTAAGTTTCTTGAATTATTATAATTAAACAATTATTATTATTATAAAGGGAATTTATAGATAAATATACAATGTCAGAAACACCGAATAAAATCGCTGGCTATCAGAATCTTGTTAATAATTTCGATGGGGATTTGTTTTCGAATGTAACATTCTTTATAAATAATATCGAATCTATCGGGACCCTGGCTCAGTGGGATGATGCTGAACTTATTGTAGTTTTTAAAAGCAAACTCCGCGGCCCCGCATTGCAATTTTTCATTGATGACCCAGAATTAAATCAGGAGAAAGTCTTTAAAAATGTTAAGGAAAAGTTCCTAAAATATTTCGATCAAAAGACCACTTTAAGTCAACGTCAGCAGTTGTTTTCAAATTGTAGGCAAGCGCCTGGAGAATCTGTCCGATCTTTCGCTACTAAGGTTGCAAATCTAACCGCAAAATACTTTGGCGCAGGTAATATTTCTAAACCAGACGTACTTCCCATAGTTGACCAGACAAAACTCGCGAAGTTTTTAGAAGGGTTGCAACCTTCCCTCAAAAATTTGGCTATTAATCGCAATCCTAAATCATTCGATGAAGCGGTCGAACAGGCTCAATTGGATGAAATTAATTCACAGTTTTCAGCGTCTGAGATCGTTCCAATTAATACATTTAATTCAACTCAACAGAGCAACATAGAAGACAAATTAAATAAAATAGTTGAGAACCAAAATAAAATGACGGAACGTCTAGTTCATTCGCTTTCAGAGCAAATGCAAAACTTACGTGTCCAATATACCCCCCGTGCTCCGCGAAATTTTACATTCGCACCCAGACATACGCAACCATCATCGTTGCACTGTGTTTTATGTAATCGCAATAACCACCTATCCCATCAATGCTATTCGCGAAATCGAAATTCACATTTCAATCAACCCAGGATTCGCAATCCGCAGCAGAATGCGAGATCAACAGACTACGTTGGTAATACACCTTATCAGTCCAGGTCATTTACCCCTCGCCAGCCACAAACTACCCAATATAATAGAAACAAGCCTTTAAACTCCAATCGGGGTCGATAACATCAAAAGGGCCCCTATCACCTCAGGTTAAAACAAACACATCTTGTTTATCAGGAACAGCGGAATATACTATAGGCAAATACAGTCCCTTGCCTATCATTGAAATTAGAATTGGAAATAAAATTTTTAATGGGTTATTAGATTCTGGAGCAAGTGCCTCTTTGTGTAGTTTTTCCGCTTTTAAGCAAATAACTCCATATCTCATACAAAATAATAATACAAATCCCTCCATTAAAATTTCAACTCTGACTGGCAATGAAATAAAACTACATTCTACTGCAAACATGCCCTTAACTATCGGAAATAAACGTTTAAATTTTAATTTTTTAATCACACATTCAAATTTCAGTCCCGAATATGACTTTATTTTGGGATTCGATTTCATGTCTTTATTTAAATGTCACATCAATTTTGATAATAAGACGGTTTCATTTCGGGGTGATCAGATTCCTATATGTAAATTTGGACAGCAGAAAATTAATGTCATACATGTAAAATCTTATGCAAAATTAATTCGCAAACTTAAAATTCCTCCACTGCAATCCGCAGTTGTTCAAATTAAATCTAGCCAAAAATTGCCTATTGGTACGCCTGTATTATTAGACCCCCTACCTTCTCGTCACGACTTAGAATTACATCACTCTGTTTCTACTATCACTAAAGAAGGAACAATTCCGCTCATTATTAATAATTTATCGCATAATTCTACCCTTCATTTGAATAAAAATACCAAGATAGCGCATATTGATTCACATATCGATATTGCTTCAAGTACCTCTATAGCAGACAAACGGAGGCGAGATTTAAAAATTTCCGACTTTAATTTATCTAATATTCCAATTGAAGCAAAATCAAAATTAGAGGCGCTCATTTTTGAATATGCCGACATTTTCAGTACTTCCTTAAAAACTATTGGAAAATGCACTTTGGAAGCCCCCCCTATTGAACTAACTGATACTTCACCTATTCAATGCCGATCATTTCCTGTACCAGTTGCGTTACGCGATACTCTTCGAAATGAGATAAAAGAGTTATCGGAGGCCGGCATTATAGAAAAATCTAACAGCCGCTATTCTTTTCCTCTTATTTTAGTAAAAAAAAAAACTGAAGGTAAATTTAGACTTGTAATTGACTTTCGCAAATTAAATGAAGTAACAATTTCTTCAAATTATAAATTACCACTTATTTCTGATATTCTAAATTCTTTAAGAGGTGCTAACTATTATAGTACTTTGGATGCAAATTCCTCCTTTCACCAAATAAAATTACGCGACGAAGACAAACAGTTAACCGCGTTTTCAAGTCCTTACGGAAATTTTCATTATAAATTCCTCTGTTTTGGATTAAAAAACTCAGCACAGGTCTTTCAAGAAACAGCAGATACAGTACTAAATGGTCTTCAACCAGAAAATATTGCTACATATATCGATGATATTATTGTTCCTGCGAACACCATTGATGATTCAATAAGAAAATTAAGATTAGTTTTTGACCGTTTTCGGCAATACGGTTTAACTTTAAATCCCTCGAAATGTCAATTTCTCCAACCTAGCATAAAATATTTAGGACATGTTGTTGACAAAAATGGACTGAAACCCTTACCTGAGACTCACATCAATCAATCATTTCCCAGTACCTACCACGGTACGCAAATTAAAACGGTTCTTAGGTTTGGCAAATTATTATAGATCGTTTGTAGAAAATTTTTCTGATATTGTTATTCCACTAACAAATTTAACGAAAAAATATTCTAAGTTTCGGTGGACGGACGAAGCTCAAACTGCTTTTGACACAATTAAACAAAAATTACTATCTGACGTCATGTTGAAACATCCGAATTTTAATGATGTCTTTTATCTAAATACGGACGCTTCTTTAGAGGCTGTGGGTGCAGCCTTATTACAGAAAGATGAGAATGGAATTTTGAGACCCATTAACTATTTTTCTTGTAAGTTGAAACCACATGAGAAGAAATGGCCCGCTATTGAGCTCGAGGCATATGCTATTTTATTGGCGATTCGACATTTTAAAGTTTACTTATATGGTCGAAAATTTATTTTACTTTCTGATTGTAAATCACTTAAATATTTAAAAACTCTTGATTCACCTGCTAATAGATTATCCCGTTGGTTACTTGAATTGTCGAATTATGATTATCAATTCGAACACATTAAAGGTTCGACTAATTATTTAGGCGATTTGTTATCCAGAGATGTATGTCACTCCGTCAACGTTGTTAAGGCAGATATTCCAGATCTCGAAAAAATACGATTCGAGCAACGTGCAGATCCATCTTTGAAACTTATCATCGATTATTTGGAAAATAATTCGCAAACATGTCCAGAGAGAACGGATGACTATTTCCTCGAAAAGGGTATTCTTAAACATTTGTCTCATAGGAATAGTCATGCGGCCCGGAATGATTATTTTGAACAAATCGTAATTCCAAAAAAATTAATTCCTTATGTCTTGGAAGGTTCAGAAACAGTGCATTTTGGTTTTTTCAAGAATTATCGAACTATTAAGGAAAAATTCTATTGGAAAAATATGTATCGCGACATTAAAAACTTTTCCTATTCTTGCACTAAGTGTATTGAAAAAAAAGGCTTTAATATTACCAAATCTCCCTTGATGAAATTCGATACACCAACCCAACCTATGGAGCGGTTAAGCCTCGATATCCTGGGACCCTTAAGTATGTCTGAATCCGGGAATAAATATGTACTTACAGTGATAGATCACTTCACAAAGTATTCTGTATTTTTTGCCCTCTCTGACATTACAGCAGATACAATTTCGGCAAAATTACTGCAGGTTATAACTGTTTTTGGAGTACCTCAAGCGATTTTGACGGACCTTGGAAGAAATTTTCAAAGTCAATTATTTTCTAGCCTAGCCAAAAAACTTAATATTCGCAAACTTCGAACTTCCCCGTATCACGCCCAAACGAACTCAGCAGCAGAACGCCTCAACTCCAGCATTAAAAACAGCTTAACATGCCTTTCAGAAACAATTACCGATTGGGACACTTATTTAGATTATTATAATTTTATTTATAATAATTCTTATCATGACACTACACATGAGAAGCCATCCTTCCTCATGTTTAATAGAGACTTAAATTTACCATTTCATTTATTTGAAAAACCACCACGTCATCATTACTTCCCATGTGAAAATTATGTCGAAGAGAACCTTTCCAAATTACACTATGTATATCGTAATGTATATAAAAATTTGGAACAAGCTTCTGAGAAACAATCTCAGTTTCGCGAAAAGATTGCAACGTCTAAAGTATTTCATATAGGTCAAAAGATTTATCTATATACCCCTGCTACTACACAATTAACGGGAAGAGCTTTTTCAAAACATTTTAGTGGACCATATCGTGTAATCGAGAAGCATTCTAACCTAAATTATACGATAATTCACGTAAATAAGCCTTTCGCCAAACCAGTCAAAGTTCACGTTGACAGAATGTTTTCATATGTCGAAAGACGGCCTGATCTGCAAATTCCCACGACTCCAGGTAGCACTGAACATAAATCATCATTTCCATCCTCCCAAAATGATAATCTCGCACCGCCTCAACCTAAGAATGACTTTTCTCTTTATGATAGTGATACGGAAATTGATGAGTATATTCCACCTTTTATCGCATCCTCTAATGCAAATAGAAACCAAGATGGGCCCGAAACCAGTCAAACCTCCACAGATCCCTTACCGGAAGTTCCCCTTGACACACCGGCAGATAATACGCCTCCCCTGTCTGATCAGCAATCAGTTACTCCTTTAAGGTTACGTAAAGTTGACGATGGGACTTGGAATTGCGAAAGAGCTCGCGGGCGAAATCGTGCTTCTAGTTCGGAGATAAACACTAACTCTTTTTCTGACAGACTGATAAATTGGGCGATTGGTTCAGGCACGGGCACACAAGAAAATAAAAACATAATTGATAAAATTTCCGATGTCCTAGCGGACAAACTAGATACAGTGGGTAATATTCAGAAAAAGTGGATAAAACCTCAAAAGACTAGATATTTTTATCGACGGAATTAAATATCACAGTTATGAAAGAAATTTTCTTTATTCGTTTTTTTTTCTGCCTCTTTTTCGTTCCAACAGCCCAATATTTCATTTATTTAACTATACTCTCTAATAGATTATTAGTTCAACAATATTCTCGAATATTCTCAACAACAAATAGTACTGATTTTAATAATATACAGCCGTTCTTACTTGATTCTCTATTAAATATTATCATTTACTAAATCCTTATATTTTAGTGTACTATAGTTTTAGTTTTCCGGTATCCTTTGTCAGATGCGCGCGACCTGTCATTGGATTACTAATTGTTTTTTTTTTACATTTGGAATTATATTTTGTGCTGGCGTAAAATCAATTCCTTATGTGATTATTCAGTTAGGTAAGGAAGACTAAATATTCTTATAATTTAACATATCCAAAATATATAATAATAATAATAATAATAAAGCATTCAACAGTGTTCCAGTAAATTATCCTGAAAAAAAAAAAAAAAAAAAAAAAAAAAGAAGTTTGATGTCATTCAATTAACATAATTATAAATTCATATGTATATAGATTATTTACCCCCCCCCCACAATTTTTTTTTCAGTTTCCTTGTGTTATTTTTTTTTCTTTTTCATCTTCTTAGTTAAACAGTTACGGTTTGTTATCGCCAACTATCATGCAGAGGCAGTGTAAACAAATTTATCGAAGATAACTTTCGTTTTTCTCCTTTATTTTCGTCTTCTTGCTACTCCGAAGCGATATGTTCAGATTATCAACTATTGACAATTCTTTCATGTATAAATTAATAAACAGATTAACTTTGTTTAAACATTTTTTTTTACAATATTTTTTTTATCTTCTCTCTTTTCCCCCCAATAAAATGAACTTGTGATTTTTATTAGAATTTTCAGCCTTTAAGTTTTGCATTTTTTATTTTTTTTCCTTTCATTTTCCCTTGCGTAATATGGGAAATCATTTCTTGCTTATCTCATTCAGATAATCTTTGTGCTAAAATTTTCTTTCAAGTAAGAGATAAATTTTATAACACAATATACTAACCTTAATTATAAACCGATAATTAAAATAATAATAATAATAGTAATAATAATAATAATTTTTCGAGAGATAAGGCTAATTAACACTATCATCAGTAGCATTATTAATAATAATAATAATAAATATTTTCTCACTTTGTTCAAAAAAAAAAAAAAAAATCAATTAATAGTTTATGGAATTTAATCTTAATACATGTTTAAGTTTTATTTTGCTAGGATAGATAAAATAAATAAATAAATAACATATTTAAATGTGAGATGGAGTATTATCATATTCTTCCCAGGAGGATTCCTCTTCATTTTTATGATGGTCCCTCAGGTTCTAGCCATCCAGATTTGCCACAGAAATGCAACATCAGCTAGTTATGACTGCGGAAACATTACGGCTAGCACCTTGGAACTTTTGGACCTACCAGTGGATTCCTGCCAGGCCATTAACTGTGAATTTTGCATCACAGGAACGAGGACATACATCCTACATCAAAATTCTCTCCTACACCCAGCTGCCTTCTTTGAGAAACCCACCAATGCCGACGGTATTCTGGACACTTTCCTATGTTCAACAGCCGATACCAGAGGTGACATGATTCCTCTCCCATGCGAGTGTTCAACGAACTGTTCAGGTACAGCAGATTTTTGTTCAAATTTTCCCTGTGTCGATGAAGCCCCATGCCGATGTAAGGTTCGGAAAGTACTATACGAGATGTCTCATCTCTCTTCTACCGGTATCATCGTCAATCCTACCTTGATATCTTTACAGGTGTGTCTCTTCAAAATACCCAAGAAAACCCGGCGATCACGTCAACTTCAGGAATATGAAGGGGCTACATTTTCTAATCATAATTTATCCATTTCGTTTCAAGATCCAATCGTTACACTTCCAGAACCAGGAAAACTCATAGCACGAGTGTCTGGAAATGAACTAATTTTATCTATCCAGTCAGAATTACAGGTTGTTTTGCCACCTGAGTTCGTAGCATTTAGAGACACCCTTACATTAATTTTTATTTCAAATTCAGGGAAGGCAGTCCATGGCGACATTTCCCTTGAAGGAAAGACTGTTTGTCGATTATCAAGCTGCATCCTTTGCAGAGACTTTTTGTTTTATATCAAATGCTGGCCTGCATATATTACTTATTTGTTTTATGGTACTGTTACAATTTTCGTGCTAAGTATATTGTGCCTTCTAAAATGGGCCTGCAAAGGAATTTTGATCTCCCTACGGTCAGTGATCCTCTTAATTCTTACTACCCTAGCATTTATTAAATCTTTACTTCGATTTTTTCTTCTAGTCGGAGCTTTGCTAGGTACGACAATAAGAAATTATATTCTCTCATTTCACCAATTTTTGGAAAATCGCAACCCCCAGCGTCGACCAGCTATGATGCATTCTATACTTTTATTTTTAAGCCTTCTAGCTTTAACTCAGGCTGACTGTTCAACTCATGCACTTTTGAGCTCAGACATAAAAAATTGTCAAAAACAAACTGACCATCAAACTTGTCAATTATTCACAACGGCAGAGATAACGTTAAAAGGATTAGGTTACGAATCATGCATTTGGTTCCAAGATAAAAATGATAATGATATTTTTCACATGAAACTGAAACTTGTGTCAGCCCAATGTTCGTTTTCTTCGAAGAGAAAATATTTCACATTTCCTGTGAAGCATTATACCATTTCGCAACTCGCGTGCCCTCAAAATTATTATTGCGCCTGGGGCGAACATTGTAAAAATGATAAACATTTTGAGGCACTCACGGAAGAAAGTTTAGAATATCCAGGCTTCACGAGCTGCCAGCCGTCTAGCGTGGGTAGTGGATGCACAATTATTTCCCGTATGGGATGTTTATTTTATAGGGTATACTTTATTCCAGACTTGCTGCATTCCTATGAAGTACGACAATTATCAGGTCACCAATGCACATATACCATTTCAGTGGAACGTTCTCTTAACAATACTGTTGAGACTATGACATTTCATTCTTCTACAATAACAGCTGACGGTATTAGCATAGACATCCTAGGAGCATATAATCAAGCTCCTATACATATTTCGGATTCGCTCTTATTACGAGTGGGAGATGCTTCTGAAGCTTACCTAGTCCCATCAAGTCCTTCTAATCGTCCTATAGCTGGATTAGTGGGCCAGGTTCAAGCAAACACTAGTTATACTACAAACTTTTTATTTGACCGAAATATGGTACAATGTACTTTTTTCGAAACTACTCTTCGATGTATGCAAACGCCAGATGCGTTGGAAGCACTTTATGCCACAAATGAGCGGGCACTGCCTCTTACACATGATTTACATCTTCTTTCTATGGAAAAAGGGACTTTAAAATCCCAACTCCTATCTTCAGCTCCGGTTCGCATGCAACTTCATTTTCAGGACTATAAAATAACAGTACAGAGCATTGATATCTGCCCACGTCTAACTGATGCTGTTTTTAAAACGAAAGGATGCTATGCTTGTCAGATTCTTTCCGAAATGACTTTTTTCGCTTTTTCATCATGTCATGCAGGGACTATTTCTCTAGAATTTCAAAAAATTTCAATTTATACACGTAGTATTAATTTAGGAACTGAGCCACAGGAATATTCTATAAAATTTTTAGCTGATGAGAAATGCTACGATGAAAAGATTTGTTTGGTTTCGAGAAATATGAGACAGTGCCAAAAAATTTCCTTTTGTCTCTCTGAACCCAGCCTGCACTTAATTCAGTTAAATACTTCATACACTAAATCATTTTCTAAAAGTGATTCCTCGGGCTCAGGCTTCTTTAGTTTTTTCTCCCTCCCCACTTTCAATAATGTTTTTATGTCATTAAAAATGTTGGGAGCGATTTTGTTGATTGTCTGTCTCACCATCACGATTTTTTCTACTTGTGTCACCTGTTGTAGAAGATAAGTTCTACGAATGTACTTATATATATTATTACTGTTTTTATTATAACTGTTTTTTGTTTTCCTCATAACAAACTCTTAAATGTCTTACCCTTAAAACCACTACTGCTAGTTTCACTAGTTATCATTTTTTTCCCTAACTATTCAACATGATTTATTCGTTATTCACTGTTTAAATTTTTTTTTTCTCCTTTTTTATATTTTTATTTGTAAAATATATAATCAAAAAAAAAAAAAAAAAAAAAAAATCCTTTTTTTTTTCACTTTTTATTTAGAATTTCAATTTTTTTTCCCTAGTAGTTATACTCTACAAATTGGATATTTACGAGTTTGTATGTTCTTGCATTTATAGATTACTAATGGATGTATAACTTATATATATATATATTTTTCTTTTTTTTACCCATTAAGTAGTTCTGCGAAACTACTCTTGTACTGTTATATGTATTCCTTTCAGAGAGATGGAGATTTCGGTAGAGAACCCTAAGCCTTAAATTATTTTTTTTTATTGTTTTTTTTTTCGCGTGTGAATAGAGATGTGACGCAGTCACATTATCTTGGACTCAGAAATATAAGTAATCAACTGTTTTCGAAATAAACATTCATACGATAAATTATATAAGGTTTCTAGGCACGTGAAGTCTTTAATCTAGTATCCAGATATCAGAATTAAGTATAAAGTTCATCTCACCCTTAAGAAAGAAAAAGCTACATCTTAATCACTCGATAAGAAAAATACGCGTAAATTCTAATTAACCATAATCACGCGCGCTTTTAATCTAGAAACAAATAGCAGAGTTCATTTGAGATGCGATTGATATACTCGGATATATATACAGATAGACACGAGAGCAAAATAATAATGAATCGATGAATATAATATAACATTACTAAGTAAAGGAGAGAGTAGTGCGTGAGTGTTGTGCATCATTAAAAGGACCAAGATGCCTATTGAATCGGCCCCAAAGTCTACGGTCAACATACTCCTGGGTAAGTCCATACTGATATATCTCCATCTCTCTCTTTTATTGTAAATTGTAGATGTTTTATTTTATTAGTATACGTTTAATTAATAAACCAATTTAGTCCAAATTTCTCTACTTCTTTAATAACCACTATACACGGCCCCCCCAATTGGGGCGCTTTTACATTTGTAAAGATAATGGGATAACTTTGCTAACTTTACCACTCCATACAAGTCAAGTTGCAGCCACTTGATAGATCTGTTTTTAGTCCCTTCAAGATATTTTATAATTCTGCTGCCAGTAATTTTATGGTCACGAATCCAGGTAAACCTATCACAATATACGACATTCCAGATTTGGTTCGCAGATCATTTTCAAAGGCTTTTACTCCTGAAAACATACAAAGTGGATTTGCATGTACTGGAATCTGGCCATTCAATTCAGATATTTTTCCTGAATCTGATTTTTTTCTTCTAATGTGACAGACAGACCAAATCCGGATGTTACAAGTATGCCTTCAGCTACATCTTCTAATCCATCTACCAGTGTATTGAATCTACCATCAACATCTGCAAGTTTCACAAATCTTTCTTTTTCCTCCAATTCTAGTATTCCATCTACAAGTTCAATGAATTCACATTTTCCAGTGCAATTAGTAACACCTGAGCAGCTTCGTCCATTTCCTAAAGCAGGACCTAGAAAAGGCAGAGGTGGTAGAAATCGTACAAAGTCAAGGATTTTGACAGATACCCCTGTGAAAGCAGAAATCGAGAAAAAGCACAACTTGAAAAAAACAAAGAAAACTTCACAAAATAATAAGAAGGTTAAGAAGCAAACAAAAAAGCGTATATTAGATTTGTCTTCAGACAGTGAAACTGAACTAGAAAACTTTCATCTTTCAAGTGATGAAGATGCAGTTGATGATTTTGAAGATTCTCGAACCAACATTGAAAATGGAGATTTTGTTTTGGCAAAATTTACAACCAAATCTAGTTTACTGCATTTTATTGATCATGTCATTGAAGAAAATGGCAATGATTTTTCGATTAATTTTCTGAAAAGGTCTGATGCATGTAGTTTCTGTTTTATTTACCCTGAAAAAGAAGATATTGCCACAGTATCAAGAAGCGATCTCACTAAGCTACCTCATCCTATGATTAGTGGAGGCACTGAAAGAGTTGCATTGAAAATAAAATTTAACTGTGATTTTTCAAAATATCAGAATCTTTACTGATTGTATCTAAATTCCTTTAATGATTTTTGTCCAGATTACTTGCTGTTTCGAATCATAAAATAAATATTTGTTGATTTCTATTCATAATTATTGCCTGTAGTTTGTAATAGTATATTTTGAACATTTAATTATTGCTGTGCAATTTTTAATAACACTCCATTCCTGTGGTGGGTCAAACCTCCCTCACAGTGGGTCAAACCTCCCTTAAGTAGGGAGGTTTGACCCAGTTTTTGAGATCTTGAAAAATCATTAATCAGAAAGATAGTTTATAATTTAAATAGAAAAAAATAGTTTAAAATGATGTCAAACATTATAAGCTATCAAATAATGTCAACATGGAAATTTTATTATGTTAAAAAAAAAATAGAAAAATGTTTTTGTAAAAAGTGGGTCAAACCTCCCATGTTTCCCCTACTCATTTTTTAATTTATGCAAAGTTTTTCCTAAGAGTAAAAAATGGTCAAAAGTAAAAGTTGGCAAGCATGGTACACTGCTACTTTCTATAACACTTACGCGGCTTGCTAATATATCATTTGGGAGGGAAAGGGAAAAAAAAAAATTTACAATTGTATCTTATTGTTATTTGGAGAAGAATGAGTCATCAGCAAGGCAAAATCAAATATTTTTGCATAGACAAATTTTTCAGATGAGAGATTCTCTGGTTCTTCCAGAATGATTAACAGTTTTTCCCAGCAATTTCCAGAATCTCTCTGATCTATTGAATTTTCCCTATTGTCACAAAAATTCATAATTATGCAACTGATTGACACACTTCACATTCAACAACATTTTGATTGATAAAAATTTCTAATATTCCATTAATTGTTCTTTATCTAGTAGCCAATAGATACTTTTTCAGCAAACAGATGAATCTTGACTAATTCACAAATTATCTTGCTTGATTGACTAATTTCTAGATTTTCTTCTATGACTAAATTTTCTATTTCCACGATCTTCTGATAAAATATGAAATTTTTTTCCTACCTTGATTGACAAAATGAGTTCAGCAAACTACTGCTTTTGTCAATTTTGTTGTTTTCCAGGAACAGATGCTGTATCGTCTCGCAAGCCACCATTTTGTTTCCCTGTTATTTCTCATCATTTACAGTTAAATAATGTTAATGGACAAGATGCAACTGAAATTGAGTGATTGAATCCTACATTTCAAAAAATTAAACTAAACCATTAATAATTGTGGAAACTTAAAGATTGAAATATCAAATTTTTAATAGTAAAAATAGTTTGATTTGCTTATTTTGTAAAATATTCAAATAAAGTGGAATTTTTTTTTTCAGTGTGCATAAGCTTTTAAAGCATTTTCTTCCCTCAAAAAATAATTTCAAAATAATTGTTAAAAATATTAGGGAAACAAGATGGCAACAAGAGAAGATACAGCATCAATTCCATTTTTCTTTCAGTTGATAAAATTTCTTTTATTTTGGTCAACTGATGAAATATTACCCTTTTAACTGCCAGTTTCTTTTTAAAATTTCATGAAATAATTCCTATGAAGCAAAATCTTAAGCTTAGGCATGAAAGTGGGAAACGAGAAAAAAATAAACTTTTCCATCTATGCAACGATGTTAAAACTCTTATAAACGACGTTAAAACTCTTATAATTTAAGTGTCATTTTAACAGAGAATAAAATTAAATGTAACTGTGCATATGATTGTTTCTTTTTAACTTAAGTTTCAATAATGCTAAAGGAGTAAAACCAAATATATTCGATCCGCTTATCTGAAGTAGACATTCATTTTGCAAAACAAATATTCTGAATAATTCAGAAAATCTTTCTGCTAAATTAATCTTTGCTTCAGAAATACAACTGAAAAAAGGCATCGCAAAAATTACCTAAAAGAGTTGCATAAGTAGCATAAAATGTTCTATTCCAAAAAGAAACTTCCTGTCACTTTGAATTTTTAAAGTCTAAAAAAAGATTTTCTTCTTGAAAGACATTCAGAACAACTTCATTTACAATAGTTTCAGATTTAGAAGCTCACTTTTCAGTTTATACCTATTTTGTGCCACAATTCAAGAACAAACTCTAGTTTGAGTAGACAAAATGCCCAATTAAATTTTTGCCTCCCCCCCCCCCCCCCGCTCTCCAATTATCCTTTTAAAATTTTCTTTGCATTTTTGCACCAATCCAGATAATGACAAAAATTACTTTTAAACAGGTGGAATTCCTCCTTTAGGAAGAACTTTCATGCCTGTATTTTTAAAAAATGAAATTCAAGAAAAATTATAATTTAAAAATAACTGCTTTACCTCTTGAGCTTCTTTTTCGAATTTCTCAATGGTTCTTTTATCAATACCTCCACATTTGTAAATTAAGTGACCAGTTGTGGTAGATTTTCCTGAATCTACGTGGCCGATGACCACAATGTTGATATGAGTCTTCTCTTTTGGCATTTTCTCTGAAAAGAAAAAAAGTCATTTAGAAAATATACATAAAATTAAAAAAAAAATAAAAACCTCTGCACAATGCAAGATTTTTAAAATGCATTCGTACTTTTTAGATCATTACATTGTTGATGTACAAGTTAACTACTTCATGATAAATTTAAGAGAAGCTTTAGTGAGTTTTTTTTTTTTGGGGGGGGGGGGGGCTTGAAATGAGATTTAGTGCCATACAAATGATACAAAGGCACTGAATATGATATTTGACAAAAATTGTTAACATCTGCATAACCAGAGTTGTATAAAATGGACACACACATGCACAGCAAATTTCATGAACTTAGCAGAAAAAAATTTTATAACTTTTTTCAAGTACAGTAGAGGACTTATTATCCGGAATTCCGAAATCCGGAAGGACCCGAAATCCGGAAATGAAGGCGATTGAGAACGGCATGAATCATGATGAAATGAATGAATCATGAATCTTTGATTAAATGTGCGTTTTTTCGAGATTTTTAATAGATTTCATGCTTTTTGGCTTTTTTTTTTTTTTTTACAAAATTTACCTTTTTACTGCGTTTTTTTTTTAAACAGAATTTACGTTAAAAAAATGCAATTTTTTTCAAGTATTGCTTCAAGTATCAAAATTCATAATTCATTCAAAGATTCGTGATTCATTCATTTCATCATGATTCATCCCCATAAAAAACCGCAAATTTTTTCAAGTATCGCGAAAAAAACTGCAAATTCGTCAAATATTGCGATAAAACCCTGCAAATTTCGTCATATCGCGATAAAACCTTGCAAATCTCGTTAAATACCGCGAAAAAATCCTGCAGATATCGCGCAAAAATCCCGTGTAAGCGCCCCCTCTAATTATTTTACGATTTTTCGTCACGTTTGGAGAGGCGGATTAACGGTATTTTACGGTGATACATATATATAAAGCCAGTTAGTTCAGTCTTCAAAACGTCCGGATTTTGAAGAGCTCTGAATTTTGGATGTCCGGATTTGAGATTTTGTACTATAGTACAAGAGTTAAAGTTGTAGCTTAGTGTTTTTTCCCACAGACTTCTCATACAACACACTTTTCATTTATATTCTAGATAGCAGTGCTATAATTTTGTTATTATTTTTAAATTTTCCGTGTTTTTTTTTGGGGGGGGGGGAGGGAGTGTCGAGTTTCGGACGGACCCGAAATCCGGAAAGCTCTCGGTCCCGACGATTCCGGATAATAGGTCCAAAAAATTAAAAATATTCTAATTATGTGTGAATTATTAACTGTTAGCACTGAATTAAAAGCAGGGCCGATTTTCAAATTTTCCATTTAAAGGCATATGCCGAAAACTTTAAAAATTCATTAGTTTGAAATTTCAGACAAAAAATTAAACTTTGTCAAATGGTTGTTGTAAAAAATTAATTTTGTCATTTGCTCACAGAAAAATTAATTTTATCAAATTATCAATGGAAAAACAAATTTAGTCAAAGTTCTGCATAAGAAGCACAAAATATCAAAGGATCATGAAAAAAAATCTAAGAATTTTAAGAAAAATGAATTTTGTCAAAAGATCTAAAAAATTATTGTGAATGTCAGCAAAACATCAAAAATGCATTTCAACAAAGAACCACATAAAACACTTACTTCAACAGAGGACTGTGCGAAAAACACGAATCTCAACAAAAGACCATGCAATAAATGCAAATTCCATCCATGAAACGCATAAAATCCTGAATTTCGTCCATGAATTGTATAAAAAAATGCAAATTTTGCCCACATCGAAAAAATGCAACACAATTTTATTAAATTAATTTGCAGAAAGTTTTCGACCCAATATTCATGTGCGCAGAAAGTTTTTGGTTTTATACAAGTATGTGCCATTCTTTTCTGTGGCTAACTGTTTAATACTTGCCATTTTTTAAATAAGCTACTAATTTAATATCTTTTTAATGAAAATATCTTTAGTGCAGACTCAGTCACCACATGGTAACTTTTTTTTTTTTTGCTGTGGCCACTAAATTCTGGTGTCCAAGTCGTCCAGACAATTTTACAGCAAAACTGAACCCTATTTTAAAAGTAAATGACATACAATTTCTTATTTTAAAAATATTCATTAACATTTATGTACTGTTTTTAAACTTTAGTCATAGCTTTGCTTTAATCAGACATGGTAGACACATCAAAGAAAAAGCAACTTTTACAGCCTAATGGATTTTTTTATAAACTTAGCTTTTTTTTTGTTCTATTTTGATAAAATTCTCATTTTTTTTTTTTCAATCTCCTGACAAAATTCAAGGTCTTTACCATGATTTTTTTGCCAAAATTCAGATATTTTCCACAATCACACCGAAATTCCAGTGTTTTCCACAGTCAGTTGACTAGGATTTTTTTCAATGAAACTCATTTTCCAAGATTTTTTTCCATGATCTTTTGATGAAATTAAAGTAATTTTACATGATCACTAGACAAATTTCAGTTTGTCAATGTTTGCATTTTGTCCACATTGTCCAACAGGATTCGCATCTTTTTCGCGCTTCTTTGACAAAATTCAAACTTTTTCAACGATTTATGCAGTTTATACAATCTTGTCAAAAATCCCATATTTTAAATGATTTTTCGATAACAATCTTATTTTATACAATCCTTCTCAAAAATCACGTCCTTTGACAGAAAAGTCATGTCTCAATCCTTTCATGGAAATCGCATTTTCCCCTGCAATCCTTTCATGGAAATCGCATTTTCCCCTGCAATCCTTTCATGGAAATCGCATTTTCCCCTGCAATCCTTTCATGGAAATCGCATTTTCCCCTGCAATCCTTTCATGGAAATCGCATTTTCCCCTGCAATCCTTTCATGGAAATCGCATTTTCCCCTGCAATCCTTTCATGGAAATCGCATTTTCCCCTGCAATCCTTTCATGGAAATCGCATTTCCCCCTGCAATCCTTTCATGGAAATCGCATTTCCCCCTGCAATCCTTTCATGGAAATCGCATTTCCCCCTGCAATCCTTTCATGGAAATCGCATTTCCCCCTGCAATCCTTTCATGGAAATCGCATTTCCCCCTGCAATCCTTTCATGGAAATCGCATTTCCCCCTGCAATCCTTTCATGGAAATCGCATTTTCCCCTGCAATCCTTTCATGGAAATCGCATTTTCCCCTGCAATCCTTTCATGGAAATCGCATTTTCCCCTGCAATCCTTTCATGGAAATCGCATTTTCTCCCGCAATCCTTTCATGGAAATCGCATTTTCCCCTGCAATCCTTTCATGGAAATCGCATTTTCCCCTGCAATCCTTTCATGGAAATCGCATTTTCCCCTGCAATCCTTTCATGGAAATCGCATTTTCCCCTGCAATCCTTTCATGGAAATCTCATTTTCCCCCGCAATCCTTTCATGGAAATCGCATTTTCTCCCGCAATCCTTTCATGGAAATCGCATTTTCCCCTGCAATCCTTTCATGGAAATCGCATTTTCCCCTGCAATCCTTTCATGGAAATCGCATTTTCCCCTGCAATCCTTTCATGGAAATCTCATTTTCCCCCGCAATCCTTTCATGGAAATCGCATATTCTCCCGCAATCCTTTCATGGAAATCGCATTTTCCCCTGCAATCCTTTCATGGAAATCTCATTTTCCCCCGCAATCCTTTCATGGAAATCTCATTTTCCCCTGCAATCTTTTCATGGAAATCTCATTTCTTCCCCCTGTGATTCTTAGACAAATTGCATTTTCTTTATTCGTTGACAGAAATCTTTTTGATGACACTTCAATTATTTTATTTTCTGCGATTCTTTGAAGAAATTTGCTTGATTTGACACTGTTCGTGCTCACATTTTTGTTGATTTCATCCACTACCTACACCCACCCACTGCATTAAAAATGTAAAATTTTAATGCATATTTGTATCCATCCCAGGACTAATAAAATGTAGTGCCAAAAGTGGAATTCCATGGAAAATTAACACGTCTAATTTAGAAAATTAATTTTAAGTATGATTTAAGCAATAAAATTTAGCTGAAAACCATTTTGTGCACATAAACCTAAAAATGTGCATTTTAGGTTTTCTAAGAAAATAACTTGAAAGAATGCTTTTCAATCAACAAGCAGATTTTTTTTAGGGAAACATTTTTATAGCACTAAAATTTCCTCAAATTTTATGTTTTTAATGGGATCAAAATAAATTTAAAAAAATCATTACTAGAATAAAATAAATACAAGAGTTTCATTCTTTTAAATTTTTAAACACTACTACACTTGAGGAGAGGGGGTGAGAGGATGGTAAGGTATGAGCTTTAATTATAAAAGTGCTTCCAGAAATTAGGAAAATTGTGGACATCAAATCAGTAAGAAAAGACTACAAATTTTCAGCAGCATTGTTGCTACATTGACAAAATTAAGAAAAATATTGTAAAGAACAAGTCTCAAAGGAGGCAATTTTAATTTAAGAAGGATAATTAAGACAATGTGAACTATTTTAAATTGATTCTTCAAATTACTGAGTTACAAGAAACAAGTTTTGCTTTTCTTGTTATTTTTAAGAACATGTAGGTTCTTTAGCTAGGGATTAAGGATTTCTTTAAAAGGAACTAAAGCTAAGCATCCATGATTTAATACAAAAACGAAGTTACCTGAGGCATAGAATTTATATTATGAACAAATTTAGTTGAAGTTTAAAGTTATAAGCTATTTAAAAATTACATATTATATACGACTTAAGAGATTTCTCATTATTACTTAATTGGCAAGATGCAAGTTTAAGATATACATTCACAATTTACTTTATTAAAAAAAGAAAAAAAATTGCACGTGTCTGCATTAATTTTAAAGTATCGAATTGAAACTGCAGCTATATTTGTAAGAAATGGGACATCAACTGCCAGATTCTGATATGCCGATTTTTAATAACAGACATCGCCGCTGTAACATATGATTATAAACCTTAACAGCCGTGAATAAGCAATTTTAATAACTTATTTTTCATTCTCTTGATGATCGGTTTACATTTTTATTCTTAAATCCATTATGCTTCCGATCAAGTTTACAGAGCCGATCAGTCTTCGAGATCTCCGGCAAAAACCACATGCACTCTTAATGCCACGTTTTTTCCGTAATGGATTTCTATGTAGTTCAAACGATACAAAAGTTGACAGGAGATCATGGTACAAGACAAAAGCTTGGATTAGACTGGTATTCACGAAAAAGTTGTGATCAATTAATAAAATCTTTGAAAAAATGAGGGAGTCGTGCAATCTACTAATATTAGTTGAGATTTTGTTTTTTTACATAAGTATTTAATATATTCCACTGACATCTAAACAAATGCCTTAAATAGAGTGAAATAAAATTTAGATCAAAAGAAATTTCTAATGATAATGCTATCTTATTGTACCACACTTAACTTTAAAATAGGCTGAAAACGTCAGCACTTGCAGTGACGGACGCCAACATATTATACAGATATAATTAAAAATTATTGAATTAAATAAAAGAAATGATCATTCAGCTGAAATAAATAAAGAAAAAATAATAAATTTAATCAATCATACTCACTTATTAAAGTTAACTAACTATGATGGAAAGAGATGGGTGATATCCGTCCGGCGAGTAACAACGTCTGCCACACAAATCAGAAATGATCACGTGTCCATGAAAAGAATCTCATCTCACTGGACTGAACTCATTATGCCGCTATTGCCAGTTTCCTAATACAAATATCTTCCCAAGAAATTAGGATGCCTTTATTTGAGAGTGGTGCATATGGAATATGATTTGTTGAGACCTCAGAGGAAAAATAGAAGTATACCTGCTCTGTTGTTTAAAAACGAATCGCCAAGTATTTTGACGACCCGATTATACATAACTAACTAATGTTTGTTAATGCGCTTCATCCTCTAATCCATGCATCGAACTCGTCACCAAATTCTGAAAGGCAGATTACCAAATATAGGCAAGATTTTGGATTCATCCTCTAATCCATGCATCGATCTCGTCACCAAATTCTGAAAGGCAGATTACCAAACAAAGGCAAGATTTACCAAATGTTTAAATAGACGCTTTCAGTGTGACGTCAGTCAAGCCATTTTCCTTGGATACTGACTCCAAACAAATGGTTACTATGCTTCATTTATTATTAAATATAAATCGTAGAAATTGGTATCGTTGCAGTTGCATATAAAACTTTGAACATGTGTCGATTATATATAGCTGAAAAGTGCTTCTGTAATATGCAAATAAAATAGAAAAAACAGCATAGCAACCGTTTGTTTGGAGTCAGTATCCAAGCAAAACGTCATAACTGACGTCACGACTGAAAGCGTCGAAAGATCTGATTATGCATTATTTAATATCTATGTGTATTATAACTTAGCCTATTTCCATAGCTAACTGAACCACGATCAACTATTTTTTAGTTTCTAATGCATTTTTAAATTTTTACCTAAATATCGGAAATTATTACATATTTTAAAAAACTTAACTATCGACATAAAGACTGACCAGTAGGGTGGGCCGAAAAAAACTTTTTTTCGATTTTCGGTGATGGCGGATGCGGAAAAGTGACCACTGGTGACACTTAGTTCATACAAAAAATTTGAGATTTTTTTGGACATTTCTTTACCCTGCCGCAAACGGTTAAAAGTTTTGCAAAAATGCTCATTTTTGCACTTTTTTCGAAAAAAATTAAAAATTGTTAAAGTAAATTTATTTTGGATGTATTTACTTGAAAAGGCATATTTAATGTACCAAATGTTTAAAAAAGATCTGATCATGCATTATTTAATATCTATGCGTATTATAACTTAGCCTATTTTTATAGCTTTTTCTCGCATAACACGCAAAAGTCGTATTTGTTTCAATCGATCGTTAGTTTCTCTCTTATTTTTGTCCCTTGGTCTTCTTTATATTTTTTCTACGTGTCGAAGGTTATATATTTGGGCAACGGACAGCAGTATACTTCAAAAACAAATCTAGAAGGTGAGAAAGGGGTGAAGCAGGACTCTAAGCGAGAGCAATGACTCGTCGTAATACTGAGGGAGTGATGGACGAAATAGATGAGGGACAAAATGCGCTAAAGGATTCTGATTATTTCTCCATGCTCAGTTACCTGCGACATTTGTTCAGTGTGAACGTGAAGCCATTTTTTAGTGAGATACAGATTGCTTTTTGAATCGTTTAATATTCCATTATAGTGTTTTGTGCGTTTTATTACGAAGAGCTTAGGAATGGTTAGTATAAAGGACTATGGTAGTGTAAAGACACGCGATAGCTTGAAAAGTAGCCTTTTGGAGGCATCATGCATATTGAAAGTATTGCAATTGACAACTTATGCTGATAATCATGCGCCACTACTACTGGTTGTTTCACCATGTAGAAGTTGTGACAGCAGAGGATACGAATCTGGTCATTGATAAAAACAAAGTCAGAAGAGATTAATAAAAACTTGGAAAGAAGATACAGACAGAAGAAGTTCTTGAAAAAAGCATATTATATATAATAAAAAAGCATAAGTTCATATAAAAGCATATATAAACCTAGCCTTTTCCTTACAGAAAACCACACGGGGACACGGGCTCATAAACTCGTTTCACGTTTCTGAGCGAGACATTTTAACGCTTTATCAGGATTTAAACTACTAACGCACGAGTGTAAAATTCTGCAAGCAGTTGTGATTATCTCGATTTCACAGTTGGTCCAGGTTATCTGTTTTCCATTTCTCGAGGACATACTCTGGTTGAAACTGCTGCATAAGCATTTTTCAAATAAGCACTTTTGATGGGTACTTACAAGGAAGGTCTCCATACGGGCATACTCAGAAAAATCTGAAAAAATTACAGAATGTTCTTCTCATATAGTTATATATGTTTATAAAAAAAATTTCGGCGGAACCTCCTTAAAACGTCCGTAAAAAAATAATAAAAATTTCGTTTATTTGGCGATTTATCTCCGGTTGGCGAAAAAACGAAATTTTGAAAAATACGCTTTTACGCTTCGAATACTTTTTAAAGAAAAAACTTTCTATGTTCAATTTATTTAAATAAGTTTAGTTTAAGTAATTTTAGTTTTGCGTTTTTACTTTACTTTAAGTGTAATTTTGTCATATATGTTTATATGTACTTATAACAAAATGAAATTAATATATTTTATCATTTAAAACACAATTTAAATTGATTAAAATTGTTCCAAATTGAAAAATACACTGTTAAAAATCTGCTGCATTTTGTTGCAACGCACTCCCTTGCTTGTATAGAAAACGGTTACTTGGCCGTGAAATGGAGCTTTCTCATTGGTTGGAATAGAGATATTATATACAAGCGGTGGAGTGCGTTGCAGCAAAATGCAGCAGATTTTTAACTCTGTTGCACAAGCTACAACACCGCTAAAAATCTGTACCATTTTCTGCAGCGTCACTCCACCGCTTTTATAGAAAACGGTCAATTCACCGTGCTATGGAGCATTCTCATTGGTCAGAAGAGAGGTATTCTATAAAAGTAGTGGAGTGACGTTGCAGTAAATGCTGCAGATTTTTAACAGTGAAGTCAATTAAAATCAATTTTCAGATTCGTTAAAATCGTCTGCTTTTGGCGAGGAATGCACTGCTCGCCAAATCCCGCGTCGCTTTCAGCTTTTCACGCCAATTATTCCAAACTATTTTATTTTTTTACATATCTAATAATGTAATTCCGCCGCTAATTTTCACTGATCCTTTATTACCTACATGAGTAGTTTAATTCGTATTTTTTTCAAAAAATTCTGAGTATGTCCCCAATGGAGACCTTCCTTGGTAGATCTTCAGTATTTTACATTTCTGATATCCATGAAACAGCAATAGGCTCGAACAAAGGGACACGTAGATTTTTCACATCCATTAGTCTATCACATATTGGTTTGGCAAAGATCTTAGGTCCCGTGGTTTCACCATCAAGTTTAGAGAGTAGATGTCGGAGGGGGATATCGTTCATATGAAGAATACATATCAAATGTTGCAGCTCTGTTCCTTGTTTTTTTTTTCAAGACAGGCAATGACATCATTGCGTTTTCCTGTATTAACAGTGGTGCCATCATACCCAAGTGCTGTCAGTTCAGAAAAGTCTAACTTGTGGTTACTTGGAAGATTATATAATGATTTTGCCATTTCTTTTCCGTGACCGGAACGAGGTATCAAGTGATCCAAGTATTCCTAACCAGGTTCAAACAACACGGTGATTTGTTCCTCGCCATTCTCTCGACGATACCGCTTGTTCTTTTTTTCACCTCTGAATATACTTTTATCCGTTCTACCATCAAAAAATATGTTTTTAATTTTTCTTCTTTGAAGAACTTCTTCTGTCTGTATCTTCTTTCCAAGTTTTTATTTATATCTTCTGACTTTGTTTTTATCGATGACGAGATTCATATACTCTGTATATACTTTCCATATTTAGTTGGAGGTTACGCGCAATGGACTCACATTGTGTTGGTACTCCGTAAGTACCGCGATGTCATGTCATGTCATATACTCTGCTGTCACAACTTCTACATAGTGAAGCAACCAGTAGTAGTAGCGCATGATTATCAGCATATTTTGTCAATTGCAATACTTTCAATATGCATGATGCCTCCAAAAGGCTACTTTTCATGCTATCACGTGTCTTTACATTACCATAATCCTTCATATTAACCATTTCTAAGCTCTTCGGAATAATACGCACAAAACACTATAATGGAATATTAAATGATCCAAAAAGCACTGTATCTCACTAGAAAAAGGTTTCACGTTCACACTGAACAAATGTCGCAGGTAACTGAGCATGGAGAAGTAATAAGAATCCTTTAGCGCATTTTGGCTCTCATCCATTTCGTCCTTCACTCCCTCAGTATTACGACGATTCATTGCGCTCGCTTAGAGTCCTGCTTCACCCCCTTCTCCCCTTCCAGATTTGTTTTTGAAGTATACTGCTGTCCGTTGCCCAAATATATGAACTTTGACACGTAGAAAAAATATAAAGAAGACCAAGGGATATAAATAAGAGAGAAATTAACGATCGATTTGATGGACATAAATCATCATTCAAAACTAATTTCCTCCGTTGCGCAATAATTGACAGTCGAAATTACATCGTAAATCACCTTGAGTGGTCGTTATCGGGACCTTGAAAACTTATTACAGCGGAAAGGATTATTATATATTGTTTAAGCTGGGAAAAACATTAAATAACATTTTTTATACTTTATTTCTTTATCATATGATGTGTGCGTTTTTGATTTCAGTAGTAATGTAGCTCTTTAACAGTGAAGTAAACTTTTTAATCTCTCGCGTGTCAAAATAAATGGATGGGTGTTTGTTTTCTTTAGAGAGTGTCAATGTGGTATAGTGTCAACTATTTAATAATGAAAATTATAATTCTTTTAAAGGATCGTTAGTGAATTTCAAGTTTACAAATAAAATATATGTGTACGGAGCCAAGAATCACAAATGGATTACTACGCTATATTCAGGTGGAAACTTATGTTGAGAAGACCAACAATGTTGAGCAATAGAGGAACGTTTAAGCTCCTGATTTTTGACATACCTTTTATGTTCCATTAAACGAAAACTGAGAGCACGTTTAGTCTGACCAATATAAGAAAGACCACATTGGCAAGAAATTTGGTAAATACCTCAGTTATCTAAGTGATCAATGGGGTGCTTAAGATTTGAAAAAGCAATTTTATTAACAGGAGAAAAAATAACATTGAAATCGAACCTTTTTAAAATTTTAGCAACTTGCTGACTGATTTTGGGGAAAAAAGGCAAAACAACCAAAGCATTGGAGTTCGAATTAAAGTTCTCTTTCTCTGTCTCTTTGCTCAGTTTTGCTACTTTTAGCTCGCTGAGTTTTGCACTGATGAAGAATCTCGTTAGTAGATTCGAAATAGCTATTTGCTACCTTCTCATACTTTATTTGTGCATTTATATTCGTTGGTTTTCTATCTTTAAACATTTGTGCACAAAGGCTTTATTTGCTATTTTAATAAATACAACTTTTGCCTGTTATACGAGAAAAAGCTATAAAAATAGGCTAAGTTACACATAGGTATTAAATAATGCATGATCAGATCTTATTTAAACATTTGGTACATTAAATATGCCTCTTCAAGTAAATACAACCAAAATAAATTGAATTTAACATTTTTTATTTTTTTCGAAAAAAGTTCAAAAATGAGCATTTTTGAAAATTTTCCAGCCGTTTGCGTCAGGGTAAAGAAATGTCCAAAAAATCTCAAACTTTTTGTGTGAACCGAGTGCCACCAGTGGCCACTTTTCCGCCCCCGCCGTAATAGACTCTATCAGTGATGACGTCAAAGACAACTCAACTCCACGTATCAGCCAAAAATGCATTCCAAACAAACAACTGAGTCCAGAAAGAGATTGAGATGAAAGATATTATTGTTTAGGCATAAAGCTGCAATTGCAATCGTAAAGAGGGTCCCAATACGGCAAAATTATTGTTGCTCGATATGGAACGTTTTCCTAGTTCAGGAAATTCAGTCCTAGTTCCAGGTTCTTGTCTTTTTTTTAACGACCATATTGCTCGTGGTTTTGACGGTATAGTACATCTTTAAAATACTCTGAACTCTATGTGTTTGTTTAGAACGTATTTGCGGCTGATATGTGAAGTTGAGTTGCCTGTGACGTCACACTGATAGAGTCTATCGAAAATCGAAAAAAAGTTTTTTTCGGCCCATCCTACTGACCAGTATTAAGTCTTATAGATATTTTTTTTAAATACTCAGTAATGTCTGATAAATGGTATATGAATGACATGGGCGTAATCTGGCGAGTGAAAGGGGGACATATTCCCACACAGTTTTCCTGGAGAAAAGCAAGACATACAACGCTGCTTCGGCTTCGTGCAAAATAAATTGTCTTTTTTCGGAGGGAATATTTTCTCAGATGCGTGACTGTTGCCCTTCGTGGGTAAAGTCCATTACACAATCTTCAAGTTTATAGCAATAATTTCTGTCGTATGTCTCTTCAAGGTTTTTAATTGTTCCAGTATGGCCCATGACTTTTTATTTTCAGAAATGCAGGACTTGTTAGAACGGCAGGGGACAGCACAGACAACCACCTCATCGAGTTACGGCTGCATTCAATTCTTCCTTTCAATCTTCATACCTTTGGGTGCATGAAAAATAATGGAAAACCTACGAGTTAATCGCTAAAATCGGCTTTTCAGATGTTTTCCACTAAGATATGACTTGGCAGCCCGATCGCGTTTTAATATGCGAGTTTTAACTAATTCTGAAATTTCAGCCGTGAAATAGATGAGATGACTGTCTGTGCTTCATCCCTCAGTCTATTATGTTCATATGCACATGTGAAATAGATCTCTTGATAAACTGTCTAATGATTTCGACCATTGTCACTATCTTTAAGTAAAATAAAGAGTAAAGTAACCTTGGGACATGAATTGGACCAAACATTCGGATCCTCCCTGTTGCATGGGACCAGCCAAACATTAAACTGTGCCAAAAATTCACCGAGTCTCACTGTCAATCTCCATAACTAGAGCACGAATTTTCATGAAACTTCGGATTCAGTTATACCTTGATAAATACTGATGCTGATTATGTTAAAGGTAAATCACCCAACTGATGGCACTCAAGGGTGGATCCAGCTCTCCTTTTAGAGGGGGGGGGGGGGGTTCATGTCTCCTTTTTTAGGAGGGGGGGGGGGTCACGTCTCTTAATAAGCAATTTTTATATTAAATGTCCCAGAATATTAAAGATTGCTAAATTTCTGATACTTTAGGAAAGTTAATTTCATTTGTAACAAAAAATTTTTATAAATATTCGTAAAAATATAAATATATACAATTTATTCAGATGCCAACAAATTGAAGATTTTACCATTTTTATATAGAATTAAACAATCATTCGAAAAATTGAGCATTTCATGTAAATTTTTAGAATTTAATAGCTACTAAAAAGCCGCCATGAGGGAGCAATTGGCTGTCATGGAATGAAAATCAGTTTAAAATTCTACAGTTTCCGGAGATTTCGTGAAAGATTAGTTGCCTTTATTGAAAAATGGAAAACGTTAATCGATCACGTTTGCTCTGAATAAATGCATTTAAAAAATATCTCTTGGATTTGTCAGAAATTACCTGATTTGTGTTTAAGTAAAACTTTTAATGAGTCAGAAAATTCTGAATGTTAAGCAAGGGATAAATAATAATAATAATAAAAAACTAATATATATTTCATTTTTTAAAAATTCCCTTTAAAAATGTTCTTCGCTCAGAGGGGGGTCATGACCCCCGTGACCTCCCCCTTGGATCCGCCACTGATGGCACTGCTGTGCTGTATTTTTCACGATTTCCCGTTATAGTGAACCCGGTATATAACGAACGAAAATTTTTGTCCCACCGTTTTTCTATTGTATTTAAAAAGCTAAATTGATCCTTTTATAGCGAACCTATCGGCTATTACAAACTTTTTTTTTTTTTTTTTTTTTTTTTTTTCATTTGTAAAAACAGGAGCCTAATTTCATAAGAAAATGTATGTCGGCTAGTGAAACATGGGCCGAATTAGCGATATGTCTTTTTATTAACCCTTTAAATCCCATGATAAAATACGTTCTAGAAATAGAATATTTAGTTTAACACCAGAAAAATTCAATGGCTAATTTCCTTTTATTTAAATACGGTATATACTGGCATTAATTAAAACAAATATTGCCGTTTTAATTTTCTGGTGGGAATGGAGATATACGAATTAAAATATCTCGGGCGGTCTCGGGCGATTTGGGATCTAGAGGGTTAAAAGGTAGAAACAAATGCATTATTTCTTTCTTATGGTTGTCATTCTGCAGGTGTGATCACGCCTACCCGTCAGTCATTTTTAAAAACTCCTATCACAGCTGCGTAATTAAGAATATTTCGAGATACGGCAGCATTGAAAAGAATATGAAGAAAGCAATAATTGAAATGATTTTTGCTTAAATTATAATCTCTGGAGCTCAGAAGATGATATAAAACGACTCAATTCAAATGATAAAAAGTAAACAAAATAATAATAATAAAATAAAAAATAAATGATTTTTAAACACGCTAACAATAACTGGTGCTGCCAATCCTAAGCCTGGATAAAGTGCAATAGTTTTAGTACACTGTAAAAAATTCTACCCTTTTGCTGCATCATCACTCTTCCGCTTTTATAGAAAACGCTTACTTCAGCCTATCATGAAGCATTCTCGTGGGCCAAATCAGAGATATTCTATAAAAGCGGGGGGGGGGGGGTGGCGATGCAACAAAAGGGTCTTTTTTTTACAGTGTACAGTCGGGAACATCCTTTAAATTGTTTACACATTTATCCGAACTTTTGCTTATCCGAAATAGGATTGGCCCCAATTTGTTTGGATAATCGGCGCTATGAAGTATTTCTATTTAATTAATATAGTTAATATTTATTATTATTAATATTTGTTAATATTCCTATTTAATTAATAATAGTTAATTTATTTAGAATTGTGCCAATTTAAAGTAAACGATTTTAGTCAATTTAATTCATTAATGATCATATTTAATAGATTTTATGTTTGGTTTTTTTTTTTTTTTTGGTCAATACATCCCTATTGAATATACAGGTAACGTCTAATGATATACACATATTGTGAGCTCTAACATTTTTTAACGGTTCGGATGTAGCGAACAAAATCTTTCGTCCCTTGAAGTTCGTTATAACGAGGTTCTACTGTAATGCATAAATTTTCACTTAACTTCTAATTCATTTATCGACTGACACAAGTTGTTGATAAGTTTGGTGTTAATCACCTAACAGGTAGCGTTGCTATGCAGGATTTTGCAAGATTTATATGATTTTAGCGACAGTCGTATCTTAAGCGCTAGTGCACGGAATTTTATGTATTGAGAAGCCTCATCATAGGTATAGATTTCCATTTATTTTTGACACTGTAAAAGCGAATTTTGAACTATTAGTTTAATATTGAAGAAAATTATGGGATCGGCACATTCGACTAGTTTACTTTCGGGAACGGGATATGGTTTAAACTTTCAGCATTTTAATGTGTGTTTTGTTCACTGCGTTTCTTTTATTTTTTTTAGTGATTTTCAACGCGATTATTAGCATTAGTTCGTGTTCCGCCATGATTATCTGATATTCGAAAAAATAATTCTGTTTTAAACTTCCATCCTAGTGAAGTAAATATTATCCACCGTGATTTTTAGTGCTGTTGTCAATGCGATTTTTAACTATTGTTAGCATATTTGTTCGCGTCCCACTGCGATTTTCCTTAACATTTGAGAAAGGAATTTGGTTTCAAACTTTTAGCCTTACAAAGTAAGTTTTGTTCTCCACGATTTTTGAACTCCTACAGATTTTCTATGTAATTTGCATTTTTAGTGCTATTTAACATTTTTTTCGCATCACGCAGAGATCTTTTAAAATTTGTTAAAGAAATTCAGTTTTAAACCTTTAGCCTAATATGGTAAATTTTGTATATATATATACACACACACACACACACATATATATATATATATATATATATTAGCTTCTTTGTTACGTTTCGTAACAGTATTTAGCATTCTTAAAAAAATGTTTCAAGACTTTAGCCTGATACAGCAAATTTTGTTCTTCGCGCTTTTTGAATATTTAGCGATTTTTTGTGCAATTTATTGCATTTTTCATAAGTTTTTTTTTTTTTTTTTTTTTTTTTTTTTTTTTTTTTTTACATTTGTGAATGAATTTTGATTAGCAATAGGGCAGTTGCAATAAGCTGATTTACTTTTCTTCCGCCAACCAAATGTTGGCGATTCACCTCCAACCGCTACCAATCACAGCTGCCGTTCAACGATTGTTTGACCACCACTGGTCAATTTGTAACGTCATACAAGGCCGTAACTACCGTCGGGGCACTGCCCCAGGGCCTCCAAGCCTGAGGGGTCCCAAACTGATGGTTAAAAAAAACTATTGATTTTAGTTTCTAGTCTAATTTCCTATAAAATGCCCAGCACCTAACTAAAAGTTAGTAATACAAAAAAAAAAAAAAAAAAAAAAATGCTAGAGTAAATGTTATTGTGTGTTCATCGATATACTCCATACGTTTTGCATGCAAAAGCAGCTCTAGAGCAGACAGCAGAATGTCGAGTCGAATGTGCCATGATTTGTGAAAAAAAAATCAAAATTGATCGTTCAAAAGGTTTTTAAACAGGAATGTATGATTAAGTTACATAAACTCAAAAATGAACCTAAACAAAACACTCTTTAAAGTATTCAACCAATAAAAAGTCCGTATTTTCTCCTCTTCAGTGGGATCGGCAAAAATTGCGTCGCCGTCAGGTGCCTGCGGAGTAGTGTTGCCCAATTCTACGTTTTTTAATCAATTTTGGGCTTATAATACTGTGTACATTTAAACAGCGTCGTGCAAAAAAAAAAAAAAAAAAAAAAAAAAACTGCGCTTGGGGCAAAGTTTTAATTTGCCCCGGACGCGAGGGGCCTCACTAGTTTGCCCTGGGGCCCCGAAGTTTATAGTTACGGCCCTAACGTCATATGAAACTGTCCTATGTTTTAGCCTAAGGAAATTTTGCTCTTTGCTATTTTTTAATTCTTAGCTTTATTTTCTGCGATTATTATTATTATTATTATTTTTTTTTTTGGGGGGGGGGGTCCTTTACAAGTTGCGACTAATTTTTCATACTAGTAAAATAAATCTTAAAATATAATTAAAGTAAAATAAATCTTAAAATCTAGTAAAATATAATAAATTCTGTATTCTTTTAAATAACATTTTTTTCAAAATTCTTGCAGCAATTTTTGATTTTTTGTTACTATTTTTACAGAAATTTTGCATTTTATGGAAATTTTTTGACATTCGTAAAAGAAATTCTGGTTTGAACTTTTAGCCCAATATGGCAAATGTGTTCCTCTACGATCTTTAAAATTTTTGTATAAATTTTAGTATAAAATTTAGTTGAAATTTAAAATATATACTTGTTACATAATTTTGTCGAGTCATCTCAAATTTTATGAAAATTGGATATAGAGTTTAATTACAGAAGTATATACTAAAAAAATATAATTCCGCACAATTTGTGGTGCAAAGAATATTTGTTATTAATTTACAAGGTCACACAAAAGCATTCCATTGCACAATGGTATAGGGGGGGGGGGCTGTTTGGAGCGCGTTTTAATACTATTAAACTATTTCACATTTTATCAAATTGGTTTACGTTGCTGAAATTTACTACACGTTATTTTTATTTCCTGTAAACTAGAAAGCAAATAGTATTTACAGGGGCACACAAAAGATTCCAGCCATTATATTGTACCCGATGTACTGTATACTATCACACCAAGATCTGAATATTTTTTAAAATTTGTTATAGTACGAATGCATCTCATTTGCTATGTTTGGCGTGCAATGTCCAACTTGTTAATAAATGTTATTTGTATTCATGCTGTGATTTTTAGAGTTTTATCGTGCTTCATGCTATTTTTATGGGCAACAGGGAACGCTGGCATAGTTAGCATAAAATAAAACTGAATACCGTTATTTGGGTCTTTAAGAAGAGTTCACTTTGAAAAGGTACATAAAAAAAACCCATTTATTCCTTTAAATACATACATGAAATGTGCAATTTGTGAACTTGCTTTATGTTTTCGTTGAACATTTAAAATTTATTTTAATAATAATGTTTTTCAGTATTTAATTGCATGCAGTGGGTAAAATAGGGGTTTTAAATTTGTACAAAACACCTTGAGACTTTTGTTCCCCTAGTCTTAGAGCCGAAGTTACGCCTATGATGAATGGTAAAGTTGCAAAGTATATTATTATTTTAAAACTTTTAAAATATATGATACATATTAGTATTACTTTTTGAATCCAAATGTAAAGATATACATATTATAATTTTTTGAAGTAAAAATTCTGATTATGATAAATAAAAAACTTGTATGTTTTGTTATAAGAATTAATTTAAATAAATGGTGCCTTTCTTATGTTGTTACATTTTATATAAAAAATCATTTATTTTCTTTATTAAATTATTAAAACTGATAAATGGCTACGCGAATTGTTTTAAATAAATTGTACTATTTTTGCAAAAATTTTATAAATGTTCAAATAAGATTTTGCTAAAATTATTGAAACATAAAATTACTGGAAGGTAATAGCTAAAACTATTTTTTTTTTTTTTTTTTTTTTTTTTTACTAAGCTTAAATTCTGAACTTTATTATGAAAAATAAGATTTTTTCAAGAGTTTTTACATTAAACTTTTCTTGTTTTCGTGTTTTTTCAAAAATAAAAAATATAATAACAATCATAATATTCTTAAAATAAAAAAAAATATAATAATATATTAACAATAAATTATAATTGTCAATAGCTGCAATGAAGTTCAGTCAAAAACTTGCCTCAGTTGAGAAACATTTTTGATATCAGGGCAGCATTTCTTCACATGATTCATGAAAGAATCTAAATCAGTTGTTCAGAAAAATCTGTTCTACATCCAGATCTGTCTTTAAGCAAGATCTAAAAAGACGAACGTGCTATCTCATATTTACAGAACGTGATTATCAGTGAATGGATAAATCTACATGGTAATAGAATCAACTGGAGCAATGACAAATCTAGAAATTGTCGAAGACATGGTCAGAGCTCATGAGATGATTGAAGAAGGTTATCAAATTTTCAAGACAGAATATTAGTCTGAAGAGTCACAGTCAGAAGGTTTTATCAAACCTCCAATGGTTAAGAAACTAAAGACATCTTCTGATTTGAGGAAGAATAAGAGTGTAAAGTCAGAGTTTGTTGCCAAGGCAGAAAGAAATCAGTTTGCTCAGAGAACGATCATTATAGAGCGAAAAAACATTAGATATGAGAACTACCATCTAGGGATTCCTCAATGATCCTTAGCAACACTTGATGGTTCAATGTAAAAAACTGAAAAACCAAACTGATGATTGGTATGACAAAATTGCGATTGCTGAAAGTGTGCAAATAACGGCGTTGTTAATATCATTGTCGGAGTATACTTTGTTCTAAGCTACCGCAGGAGCTAAATCATTTGGACAACTGTCAAAGAATCTGTTTTCTAAAATAATACACGTTTCTACATCCTCTCAAAGAATATATGCTGTATTTGATATATACAGGCAGATGTAAAAAAAAAAGTGAAAGAAAGCTTGAAGAAGAGCCCGATCAAGCTGAAGTTGGGCCCAGGGCCTGTTAAAAAGTTGGGCTCCCCCTACCTATCCATTTTCGGCGACACTTTCAGAAAGAAAAGGTTTATTTGATGAATTGACAAAGTTGTTTGGGTGAAAAGGTCTATTTTAAAAGTTGGATAGGCCTATTTTAAAAATTTCTAAAAATTTTATTGAGTCACTCAGAATATTTAAATTTTACATTTCATATTTTATAAAACAATATTATTTGAAAAGTATTTGGTTAAGGGAAAAAATCAGCCACATAATTTGTGGGCCCCTGAAATTGGTGGGCCCAGGGCCAAGTCCCCGGAGGCTCGTGCATTAATCAGGCCCTGGCTTGAACTGTTGATGATGCTATGAAAGTTATGTACTCCTAGAACCCAGGACGAAAATGTAAACAGTTTTTACCTATGGAAGAGAACAAGAAAAAACATTTCATTTCTCAAGAATTGTAAAATGAACATTATCTGAAATAGTTGAATACACAAATGATGTAAGTTATCCACGGAGAAAAATGCTATAAGTTCATGAATTAGCTAAAGAGAAAAGGATGATTCAGAACACTGAGTTTCAGATGCACTTAAGGCACTTGATACTGAAGCTGATATATCAGAGTAAACAAACAAACAACAACAAAAAAAAAACAACTTGAGTCGTTAATTTGCCGTCTCTATTATGGAAAGCACAAATTCTAAGACATCAATGAATTGCGGTATGTTATATATTTTTTCTGCAGAAAAGGAGTTTGTGATATACCATCGCTTTTTGCCATGTAGTAATACACTCTACGTATAGGTAATGCCAGGTAATTACCACGATCTTTTTTGGAAGAAGCGCCAACAGATTGATCCTGATCTTTAATCCCCAGATAAATATCGTTGGAATTTTGGAACAGGTGGTGAGGGGGAAGGCTATATACAGGTGGAATGGCAATCTTTCCTGCTCCTGAAGCTGTTTTGGAACTGATGTCATGTTCTTATTCAAGAACGTGTGTCACACTATCATGTGAGTATCTTTTTAACCCTTTGCACTCGAGAGTTGACTGGTTGACTCTCACTCACTACTAGTGTTGTTACATGTCCCTCGTAAATCGAGACGCCAAATGCTTTGGACATAACTAATATCTTACACTTTCTTTCGCCATCTGTTATCACTGATTATTTGGCCATTAGATAAGGCAAAGAAAAGTAGCTTAACCCTTTAAGCGTCTGGCTTATTTTTTCCTTTATGTTTAAAGATTCGTAACATAATACCTATGAAAAATATTTGTATGGGAATTTGTATATGACTACCTTACACGTTTATTTATCTTATGCGCTGCAAAAAATAACATTAATATCAGTTTTGTAATTAATCAGCCCTTGATTTCAAAGATTTTGCGACGGAAAAACCCGGTTAGGACGCTAAAAGGGTTAAAATACTGATGTCCAAAGCGTTTGGAGCACCCATTTTTGTGGGACACTAGTGGTTAATGAGAATAACCTCTTGATTGCAAAGGGTTAATAATCTCAGATGTATAAGCATATGCAGAGTATAAGACTATTCTATGACGATGTAGGTGATTTGGACATAGGAATGTCAACTGATGATGATAGCAGCAAAGAAGACTGAGTTGATTTCTGTTATTAATTAAACCCGTTCGGGAACAGCAACTTTTACATGAATTTTATTCGGCTGACATCACTTTTTTGTCAAACAATTAAATTTAGTTTACTAATAAAGAAAATATTTTAATTAAACAAGGCAGAACCCGTCGAATTTCGACAATAGAAAATGTATACGAAGGAACTGTTTCATCAATTTATAATAAACCTGCAAAATCAGTTATAATAAAAAATGCACTTTATATTGTTAAGTCTAACTCTTAAACAAATGATATTTAACCTAAAGTTAACTTAATATGATTTATATAAAACTCAGCTGTAGAAATTATTTAAATAAAACTTTAATCCTAATATGAGCAGATATAAGATAATATAATGCCTAAATATAAACAGATCATTTTTATTTGGAGAAAAAATGCACGTCTGATGTTCAAGAATTCATCCCTTTTCCACGTGTTTGTTTTGTTTGGACCGAATGAGGGCATTTAAATTTGAGCGATAACGCGCATCATATTGCTAGCCCATTTTACGACATACTGCATCTCCATCTATCTTTTTTCTCCATGGCTTTTCCCCCTTTGCTGTTAACCCTCTCATGCATAAATTATTTTTCATTATTTTGCATTATTGACTAAAAATCATTTTTTGAGATAAATGAAAACCCATTATAATTTTATTATTGCACTATATGCTAGCTATTATCTATCAATAAATCGGATCTCTATAAATGAATGCTCAAAAGTTTTTCGCTTAATAATGCAATAATTATCTGTCCTCATATGAGGCCCGTATGCATGAGAGAGTTAATAGAAATGTTGTGTTTCTGTTGCCACAGTTATAAAAGCGGAATTAAAAACTACAAAAAAAAAATATTTCAAAAATAAATTAAGATACAGTTTTCAAACAAATTGCATTTAAAATTACATATTTTTCCCTATACGTCGATGTAAAAATTAAAAATGTGCGATGTTTAGAATTTTAAAAAAATGAAATATCAAAAATTGCAATACCGAGATTTCATTTCAAATTTCAAAGTGCTGTGACTCGCAAAATGACGTATGCGTTACGCACATACACGTTTGACCTTTGTGATATAAATAGATAAGGAATTTTTTATTGTTCTTTTTTAGTGGTATCAAAAACAAGCGATGGAAGCATGTTTTCAAGGAGCATATTAGTACCAGTGATCCTGAAGGGGTTGATTCTTAAAAGACTAAATAAAATAGTTTCACCAGTATTAACTTTTTCTTGAATTGCTGTGTCTTATCTCCATGAAATAATATACATAAAATGCAAAACAAGATTTTTCTTTTTGTTTTTTTCATCGCAAATGTCTTTTGAACTGTTTATCCAATCGACCACAAGCCTTTCTGACGTCAAAGAACGTCACGATGGAGTATAGCTAATCGGCTTCTCCATTTATCCCACAACCGTTCACCAAAAGGCAATCAAATACCGTAACGCTTGTGGGAAACATTGCGAGCTCCGCCCAGTGCTAGTGGTCAATTGAAAATGTTAATAAACATTCTCAACTAAAATAAAATGTAAACAAATTTATAAGTTGTAAAACGTTTTATGTTCAAAAATATTTGTTCTTTTCATTTTTCATTTAAATCTATTTAATTATGTGAAGATGAAAAAAATAAATGACCCATGTGCGATAGATGGCGCTCATCTTTTCAATATGGCGTCTATAAGCTACCACAAATTTCATAGTATAAAATAAAAATGAACATAGTATAAAATATAAAATGAACTCCTGGGACCATTGTGAATCCAAAAAGGTCATATTGGAAAATCCCACGAAAAATTATCCAATTCTATCCGTACAAGATTAGCCGTGTACAAGAGTTACGTCACACAGACCATGATAAGCGATTCACTTTTGCTCTCACTTTTCTTGCCAGAATTGAGTTGGATGATGCTTGGCCGTGGAAAATCTTATGGAGAGGCGAGGCCCACTTTTACCTGAATGAAACTGTAAATACCCAGAACTGTCGAATTTGGGATAACAAGTCACCAAGAGCATTCAAGAAAATTCCTTTGTATTCACCAACGATAACTGTTTAGTATGGTTTCACAGCAGATATGATCATAGGTCCATTCTTCTATGAGAACATTACTCCAACAGCACCTGTAACTTGTTCTGTTACCGGAGACAAATATCGCCAAATGCTAAACAACTTTGTTATTCCGGCAATTCAGCAAAGAAAGTGCCTGGAGAAAATCATTTTCATGCAAAATGGAGCCCCTCTACATATTGTTTTGAAGGGAAAAGCAGCTACTACGACAGAAATTCATAACAGAAAGAGTCATTAGCCGCTGTTTTCCAAATGAATTTCCACCTCGGTTCCCTGATCTTACACCTTGCGACTTTTGGCTATGGGATTACAAAGGTCTATCACGGAGGTGTCCAGGACCTGGCTACGTTAAAATATAACATATCGCGAACGGTACGGGAGATTCCTGCAGACATGTTATTCTCTGCTCTTGTAAATGCTGTGCACAGAATGCAATATGCGGTCCATAAAAACGGCGGCCGCACCAAACCTGAGTTGAATGTGCTAAATAAATGGTAATTTTATTTCAGTATTGATTCTTCTTTTTTGAAACTCTCTATTTCGAATACACAGCACCACATATTTCCCTGTCGGTGACTTTTGGAACTATTTTTTTCGCGGAATCCTTCGTCCCCTGTCTTGTTTAATCTTCCTACAAATTTTGCACCATTTTTGCAGTTAGATTGTGCTACAGAGCACTCTGTGTACCGTTAGTTTAATTATGGCCACTTTGTGTTTATATATATATATATATATATATAAGACACCAATTACCTGATATACTCACACCTAAACCCGCTTGATTGTTAAATTACATCACTGTTCCGGCAGCTGTGCTGTCGATTGTGCTGTGACTTTTCAGTATTAGAAACGGAATTTACAAATTCTTTTTACTAAAAGTATATGAAAACCCTGAACCTAAACCCAAAACTTCCTAAAATTATTCTATCAAAAGGTAGAAATGTTTTAAAATGCCGAAAAACCTCTTCAAATCACTAGAATATTCTGGCATTCTCGGGTAAGACTCGTGCCTAGAAATTTCGGCCGATCCTCGATTCGGGTCGAATTACAAATATATTTTTGTTGCGGGTCAGGTTGATTTTTATTGTTTCGGGTTCGGTTTGGGTCTTAACCTTGCGGGTTCGGTTCTGACTGACTCATTCAAGAATATCCAAACTATTTTTAAGGTAAAAATGTATGTACAATAAAACCGTTATAGTGGACACTCCCAAAAACGGACATCTCTATTATTTAGTGAACACTTTTCCAATTCCTAACACTTAAATAAATTTGTATATTTTACCTCTTTGAATAATGGATACCTAACAATCTACACACATGTAACGTATAGGTGTGCACAAATTATCAAAAATACGATGCATGTGTTATCGCGGGTATTAAAAAAGAAAAGTTTTTAATATCTTTCATATTTCGAAAGAAGAAAGAAAGGTTTTTAAAGAAATAATAATCGTATCACACTTCTTATATTTTATTTCTCATGCATTAATGGAATGTGCATTCATTTATATTCAAATACATATTTATTTTCATCTGATGCATAATCGTGGTCAAAAATCTCGGTAACCCAAATTGAAAAAAAAAACTATGAATTGTCTAAATCAGCGGTTCCCAAACTTTCTTGATACGCGACCCACCTTTCAGTGGAAAAAAATTTCGCGACCCACCTATCAGTGGAAAACAATTTCGCGACCCACTTTTCAATAAAATAAATAAATAAATAAATAAATAAATAAAAAAAATTCGCGACCCACCCGAGATAAAGTTACGTATCACTATAGCAATTTTTGTACGATCGCTATACGCTCGGCTATCATATCCTACGAAAAACGGAACTTTTCGTACGGAACGTATTATCAACAAAAACAAGAATCGGTAATCTCAATGTGTGTTAGTGAATAGTAATAAAAACAATGCACAAACTATAAAAATAGTTAAAAATAAGTTCAATTATTATGACTTTATAATCAATGAGATTTCTGATACTGGCGTTTACTAATGTTGAAACATATATTAACACGCAGTTTGTCTCAGTACTTATCTTTCAAAAACCGCAAAGTGGAAAAAGCATGTTTTCATAACTACAAAGTTTTGAATTTCATCAAGGTCCTCAAAGATGATTTAAATATTTCTGGATATTCTGTTCGTATCTTAATCTAGAAGGAAATTAAGGATTTTCCCTTGAAATATTATTTCCTGTTGAAATTGTCATATCTTTTTCAGCATATGAAATAAAAGATATATATTTTGATGACAAACATCGATGTGCCGGCTATCGCAAACAATGCGAAATCGAAGCTATAAAATCTACCCGATAATATAGACATCGTCGTTTTACGTGTGAAAAATAATTTAAAATATCTTACAAAAAAATGAAGCTTCAAAACATTTCACTTAAAACTTAACACAAACTTTATTCCAGAATAAATTCTACTACTCTTTTTTATCATTGCTCGTGAGCATCTGCGAAAAATAAAACCACGACCATGGAGTCACCATGAAAGTGCGGACACTAAAGCAATTATAAATATTAATCTAATTCGCGACATTCTCCCACCTTGAGTTTTCGACAGTTAAACTCAACAATGGGTACAATAAAATATAAAATAAAATATGACTAATACTTACATTACAGTGATAAGATACAATTCTTACAATATTACATTTCTCAAAACAGGTAAATAAACATTTTCTTCTGCAAAATTCAAATAAAATTAAACATATTATTACAAATTCAAATTAACACTATGAAATATACTAAAAAATAAGAATAAAGTTTTTTGTTGAAACAGTATTTAAAGTTAATAACGTTTTGGGACAGTCACTATTCTGCAACTTCTCGTTCTTAATACTGGATCACTAGAAAGTTCTTTTGGAATCTCTAAATTGTACAGTTTTTGGACAGGTCTCAAAAGTTCACCATTTTCAGTTTTTAATCGTGCAACTCTTGGGTGGCCATCTTTACCAGAAATAAGTTCTTGCACTCGGGCTAAAGCCCAATAGGCACGTTTCTTATCAGACTCTACGAGTACGACATCACCAACGGTAAGTTGCTTGACATTCTTTTGCAAAGAACTTTGCTGGCGCAATTGTCCTAAATATTCAATACGAAATCGCTTACGTAAGTGTTCTCGAACATGTTGCCTATACTTAACTCTTTTATTTAATTCTTGCGCGTCAATTGCATCAAAATCTCTCACATCTGAAGATCTTATGTCCTGTAAAAACATTGATGGTGTTAACGGTGCTAGATCGTTCACATCTTCAGTAACATAAGTTAGAGGTCTAGCATTCACAACTTGTTCACAATCACAGAGAATTGTGAGCAGTTCTTCGTAGGATAATGAAGCTCTACCTAGAACTTTTCTCAGGATGCGTTTCACCATTTGTATCAATCGCTCCCACCAACCGCCCCACCAGGCAGCGGTAGGTGGGTTAAATTTCCAGCGAATCTTTTGTGTTGCTGCAACGGCAGAGATTTTCTCCCAATCTATGGCTGAAAATGCTGTGTCTGCCCCGACGAAATTTCCGCCGTTATCAGAATACACGGTGGTTGGTCTTCCTCTTCGCGCTATAAAACGCCTGAAAGATTGGAGGAAAGCATCTGTAGATAATGACGTAACTAATTCTAAGTGTATGGCCCTATACACTGCACAAGTGTACAGAACAATCCAAGCCTTTTCCTCATTCTTTAAATATAATGGGCCGGCTAAATCAACTCCAATTATCTGAAACACCGCTGCGTCTTCAACTCTTTCTGCTGGTAATGCAATAGAAATCGATTCTGTCTTTTGTGCACTGAATCTTCTGCATCGTACACATTTCTGTACTACTGCTCGAATAGTTTTCCTAGCTTTTACGAACCAGTAGTCTTCTCGTAACGATGTCATCATAAGAGCCACTCCTGCATGCAAAAGCTCTTGGTGTTTCCAGGAGATCAGGCGGTGGACTACAGGATGGTCAGAAGGCAAAAGAACAGGATATTTAAAATTGAAAGCATCTTCTCTATAAATAACTTGCGTTTTCACTCTTATAATACCATCTTCATCTAGGATTGGTCTTAAGCTACGTATCTTCTGATTATTCTTCTCGTTGAATCTGTCTTTCTGAATCAAAATTATCAATTTTCTTTCGGCTTGTTCTAATTCCAAACACGTAAGTTCAGAAACTTCTTTTGAATTAGGATTTCTTAAATTGTTTAAGAATCTTAAAATCCAGGCGATCAATCTTATAATTTTCTTAAAAGATGAAAACCGTCGATAATACCAATCACTAGATTCTGTGTTCTTGTTCATTGCTGAAATGACACTTTTCCGTTTTTCAGAGTTAATAATTTCTTCATCGGGAATTTCGGCACTTTGAGGCCAAGTATATTCAGGTTGAGCCAACCAATCCGGTCCCTCCCACCATCTTAGTTGTAAAAATTGTTCAATCGAACAACCTCTGGAAGGGATATCTGCCGGATTAAATTTTCCTGCAATGTGTCGCCATTGGTTCTTTTGAGTTAAGGATCTGATTTCTTCTACGCGATTCCAAACGAATGTTCCCCATCTTTCGTCTCGCTTTATCCAGCTTAAAGCTGTAGTTGAGTCACACCAATAAAATATCTTTAAATTTGGAATTCGTAGATCAGATATAACTCGACTTCCCAACCTGGCTCCAATGCAGCATGCTAAAAGCTCCAACCGGGGTATCGTTATGTTCTTAAGGGGAGATACTCTTGCACGTGACTGTACGAAAGTTACCAGGATTTTATCTTTTCTCTTTACTCTTAGAAAAATGCAAGTAGCATACGCATGTTTGCTTCCATCACAAAATATGTGAAGGCCTACATCATTACTTTCATAATTATCAAGATACATCCATCGCTGCAATTTGATGTCAGAAATCATCTTCAATCCTTGCACCCATTTTAAAAATTGTTTAGCCAAATTAGTTGGGAGTAATTCATCCCACTTAATTTTTAACTTCCAGCATTCTTGTAGAATAAGTTTAGGGAGCAAAGTCACAGGAGAGGTAAATCCAAGAGGATCAAACACTTTCTGTGCGAATGAAAGTACAGCTCGTTTTGTGGGAATAATTTGTTTTTCCTCAATAGAACTGATTTTACAAGATAGGGTATCGTTTTCCAGATCCCAGTTTAAACCTAATACTGGTGTTACATTAGCTGCTGAATTTTCAGAAATAATTTGAATGGGATAATTTGACAACCATCCCCTGAGATTAAATTTTGCAGAGAATAGTAACGTTTGGGATTCAAATATAAACTTATTTAATTCTTCAACTGTGTTGAAACTGCAAACACAATTATCTACATATAACGATTCATTCAAAATTTCTACTGTAGAAGCAAGATTTTCAGTCGCACTTTCTAAATGATGTCTCAAAGTAGCCGCTAATAAAAAGGGGCTACAATTGATTCCAAAAACAACACGTTTATGTCTATAAATTATGCCATTTTCCCATATAAATCTCAGATAGTCTCTATCCTCTGCTCTAATACCAATTTGTAGAAATGCCTTCTCTATATCGGATACTGCACCAACAGGATATTTCCGAAACCGATGCAATATAGAAGGAATCATTTCAATCAAATTTAATCCCTTATCTAGGCAATCATTTAGAGAAGGGGAACCTTTAACATGAGCCGAAGCGTCAAAAACTGGTCTAACTTTAGTAGTTTCACTCGATTCTTTAAATACAGGTCTGTGTGGCAAATAATGTACTTTAGTTTCTTTATTATCAACCACCCTTTCAATTATTCCTGCATTTATCCACGAATCAAATACTTCGCTATATACCTCAATTTTATTTAAATTAATTAACTTTTTCCTCGTTGTAGCAAGTCGCTTTTCGGCCAATTCTCTATTGTTAGGTAAGCAAGCTTTATCTAGCACCCATGGCAATGCTACTTCGTATCTCCCTTCTGAATCTATTCTTATATTACTCTTAAAATGCTGCATAGTTTCTTCATGAATTTCAGATTTAGTTTTGGATTCAACTGGATCCGTTATACCCATAATATCCAGCTTCCACAAATCAGCAACGGAACAATTGTTCCAAAGTGATGAAATAATCATAGCAGCCTTATTTGTTTCTGATTTAATACTTGGAATTTTTCCCATTAGAGTCCATCCCAAATGGGTTTTTACCGCAACCGGACCACTTTCTAAAACTTTAATATTTCCGGTGAGTAATTTTCCGGCCACATCAGAACCAATCAATAATTTCATTTCATTTTCGGTTTCACATGAACTATTTTCAACATCAGAAATTTTAATGCCACATTTATTTAATTCTGATAACCAAGGCCCAGTTGGCACTTTTCGTATTTTAGAACAAATAACAGGAACATCTAAAACATGCATATCAGATTTATAACTATTGTCTATGCTACTTAAGTGAATTCGATACTTATTATGCTTTGTTTCACTTGTTTCAATATTACCAAATAATGTGTGAATTAATTTAATTTCACCAATACTTTTATAATTCAAATATTTAATTACATCTCGTGATAAATAGGAACGTTCGGATCCTGTGTCAATAACTCCACGCACGATTTTCTCTTTTCCATTGTGCTTTACACGGACACTCAAAGTTTGGAGTAACACTTTAGGATCCGAAGCTTGAGTAGTTAAAACAGTGTCACTACTCCCTGATTCATGTTTATGACTTTCTAACGACACATTACCACCTTCATTTAAAACATTTTGACATAATATTGAAAAATGTCTTTTACCACAATTCGAACATTTAATAATTTTAGAGTTACAATTGCGTGAAATGTGGTTTTTCTTCAGGCAAACAAAGCAAGCTTTTTTCTTCAAAATTAAGTTACGTTTCTCATAAAAAGAAAGCGAACTAGCTTTAAAACATTTTTCTGATAAGTGACACTTGTCACAAAATATACATAAATCTTCACGTTTTTTAACTAAATTCTTATTAGACTTATTATTTATAAATAAATCTGTGGCGGTTGGCATTGAATTATATTCATTATTACATTTATGATATTTCTTTGGGTTTTCAAAACCAAGATTGGAATGAGCCAAAAGAACCCGCTCTTCCGCAATAACTTCATTTTTCAAAAAATCAAGGATAGAATTTAATTGATTCTTACCTTGAGCAGTCTTCTCACGCTGTCTTTCCCAGATTTTAAGGACATCATGAGGTAGACAAGATTCTACAAGTGGGAAAAGTATGCTGGCATACTTTTCTTCTGTGACACCTAATGATTCTAGAGACCTAAGTTTTGTCTCTAGATTATCATATAACGACGATAAATTGAAATTCTTGCTTGATGATCGATTATTATTTAAAACTAATTGAAGAAGATCTCTAACATATATCTCAATAAGTGTATCTTCTCTGCCAAACCTTTCTTTCAGATGTAGAATTACTTTTGGATAATTATCAGCTGAAACCGGATAACTATTTACTATCTGTGCTGCTTTGGATTTCGGCGTTATCGCCTGTAAAAGATAAACAAATTTCAAATGGTCATCTAAAGTGGTGTCTTCATGAATTTTACTGAATGAATTCCAAAAGGTTAACCATAATCTTGCATCGCCATCAAACGGCTGTAAACTTATTTCTGGTAAGCGAAGTGGTCGCGACAGTGTTCTTTCAACATCCGTATAATTCTGCGATCGGAGTTGTTCTTCGATAGGCTTCACCAAAAATGTCTTTACTTTTTGCTTTATAGCAATAAATTTTTCTGTATACTCTTCGCAAGCTTCAAATTCTTTAGAATAATCTTTTTCTATAACTTTCTCTGTCAATATAAAATTCAAAATTTCTTCATCTACAGCTCGCAATCTTGTGCTTTTATCTTCCAGTTGACACATTAAATTCTCTATTAAATTAGTATCTGGAGTTGCGTCGTTTAAAGCTTCATTTAAAGCATTATAAGTTTTCGTAAATCCAGATCTAAGAGGAGTTCTTTTGATTTTCAAAGCATCCATTTTTTCTCAATGACAACTTCTGATAACAAATAAAAAACAGTTACTTTTCACACGTCCCTATTAGTTCGGACGCCACATATCGCAAACAATGCGAAATCGAAGCTATAAAATCTACCCGATAATATAGACATCGTCGTTTTACGTGTGAAAAATAATTTAAAATATCTTACAAAAAAATGAAGCTTCAAAACATTTCACTTAAAACTTAACACAAACTTTATTCCAGAATAAATTCTACTACTCTTTTTTATCATTGCTCGTGAGCATCTGCGAAAAATAAAACCACGACCATGGAGTCACCATGAAAGTGCGGACACTAAAGCAATTATAAATATTAATCTAATTCGCGACACCGGCGACCCACCAAAACAATTGCCGCGGCCCACCAGTGGGTCACGACCCATAGATTGGGAACCGCTGGTCTAAATTATTGTAGTGTGACCTTAATGCTGCCTGGTGTTCCGATTTAGGCGGAATATCTCAATTTTCAGGAATCCCGTATAACTCATATGCGGGACCATAAATGTTTCGTTTCTTCACCACACCCAAATTACATCAAATTTTATTCCTTAGTCTAACAAGAGAATTATACCACAAGTCGGCTACAGTAAGTCGTCAGGTCGGATGTTTCCGAATACCTTATATTTCGTCTAGAAATCTTGTGTACTTCTATTCAGTGTTTATTCGATTGACCGTAATCTTTAAGTGCCTATACGAAATAAGCTTGAAGAAAAGATAAGACATGAGAAAATCTATCTGCTCACTTTAACCATTTTCATTAAAAAGTGTTTGGTAAAGGAATGTTTGGTGTTTCTGTAAAGAAATGAATCTGAAATGCGTCAGAAAGTAGCTCGTTTGAATCAGAGAACAGCTTTAATAAATTAGAGAAAAATACAAGTGTCATCCATAAAATAAGTTTCCTATGACCAGTAAAAAAGAAAAATAAATATAATTTTCCAGAAAGATTTATTACAAAAGATACAGCAATGTTTCAACTAATTCTCAACATAAGAACTCCTGGAATTAAAATGGTTGACACAGCGTGGGATAAGATTTTGTAGTCCAGGGTCATAGAAGTCATTTGCCGCCTAGGAATGGTGCCAGAAGCTTGTTACAGTTGTCAGCTCACATCTCATCATCCGTAAAGATCTTGTTGAGATATTCGTTGCCTTCATCGTTATATCGCTACAGAAATGTCAATGCTGCTTCCACACGTTTGGTTTTGTGTTGAAGTATAAGATGTTTCGGCACCCACCTGGCGACAATTTCCAGATCAACTGATGTTTCATGCATTGAGAATTTTTTCTCGCTTTTCAACAGCGATACCACGATGAGGGCAACGAATACTTCAACAGGATCCAAGTCAACTCGATCCAACTTTCCGGGATGTTTGTTTTCCTTTTTAAAGGCCGTAGAAAACTCATTTTTTCGATGACCCTCGTATTTAAAAATCTACTTTTTATTACACAGTTTCACAAGTTAGGAATTTTTAAGCAATTTTTTTACAAATTCTAAACTACATTAATTTTTTTATGAATCTTAAATTTGAATGTCGAAAACTCTAAGTGTCTAAGCAATTATTAATGCTGCTACTGCGTATTTTTTCTGTCTTGTGAATACATAGTAATTTAAAGCATACTGCAAAATTATGCCATTAACAAGCTGTTAAAAATTTGAAACTTTTGCTGCATCGTCACTCCACCGCTTTTATAGAAAGTGATTACTTCACTATATTATGCAGCATTCTCATTGGTCAATATACAGATATTCTATAAAAGCGGAGTGACGATGCAGCAAAAATTTCAAATTTTTAACAGTGTACGTATGTTTTCACTGATTTTTTATACGAGAGATTTTGATTACTTAATACTTCTATGGTTGAGCGAGCTATTTTTGTCGATCTTGTTAACTTCTCATACGCGTACAATCGAATTCTTCCAGGAAATCATCATCAAATTCTATAATAGGAAATACCTGGCATTGCGATACATTGTTAAAAATTTGAAACTTTTGCTGCATCATCACTCCATCTCTTTATACAATATCTCTATATTGACCAATGAGAATCCTCCATAATACATATAAGTAATCATTTTCTATATAAGCGGTGGAGTGAAGACGCAGCAAAAGTTTCAAATATTTAACAGTGTAGTTGGGACAAAAAGTCTGTAAAAGAAATATTTGGGCATCGAATGCTGTCACTCTCTTATAGAGGCAGCCAGGTATAGGTTATGAGTTTCGGATTCTTCGTCGAATCGTTACCGCTCATATCCGATGCCTTTATAGGAATTAGATTGTTGCTGTTTATCTCAGGCCCGTAACCAGACGGGGGCCAGGGGGTGTTGAGCCCCCTCTAATGCTTTCAAGCTGTTTTACTATTTTTTTTTGACGTGACAACGTCTTGTAAATTGGTTTGCCGGGAGACACTTCAAGAAACTGCGTTACGTTACGTTACGCTCCGCTCACGATACGCGCTCACTTTTCTCTTAACTTTTTCCGGTCACTTGTGGGACCATTTTCTGAACGTGAATGTGAATTCGCTGCAAGGAAGGGGCGGTGCTTAATAGGAATTTTAGATAGTATCAAACTAAGACGAAATACGTTATGTATTAGTTATTAGTATAAAGTACAAAGAAAATAAGTGTAGTTTATTTCGTAATTCGGTGGTATATTATGGAAAACTAATGATATGTGATTAGTGAAAGCCATTTTACTTTAGTTATATTCTGCTCATTGAAAAATTCTTTAATATGCTGTTTACAAAATTCAACATTTGACATCAATAAACATGAAGTAAAATGTGTTTAACAAACACAGTGTATTGCAAGTTATTGTATGTATATTTGTATATAAATACGTATGTATGTGTAAAGGTAAAAATAAAATTTTGTTAATATGAAATTCAGTGCGAGATTCTTTGTATAAATTAATGTTTTAAATATAATTCTTTGTATAAATAAATGTTTTAAATTGTTACTATTATTTCATCCTTCTTCCTACTATACGAATGAATATTCACATTAAAATTATTTTACAACTCTAAGTCGTTGTCACGTAAAACTTTCGCCCGTATACCGACTTTACAGGCAACCAATTTTTTTTTTTTTTTTTTTTTTTACAAAATGTATATTTTAAATTTCCCCAAGGAAAAAAAAGAGAGAAAGAAACTAAACTATACTTTTAGATTTGTAACTGACTTGAATGCAATGAAATATGCCAAACATTTACTTTCATAACCACAGGGCCGTGCTTAGGACTTTGGCGGCCCTGGGCGAAATATATTTTGGCGGCCATTTTTCCGAAATTTTTTAAACGGATGTAAAATGTTATAAACCGTACAAAATGTATCACAAGAGTGAAATTAGTATGAACTTTTTAACACAAAAAATTGAAAAAAAAGACATCATAAGAATTATTACCAAAAGCAGCGGTGCACAACCTTTGGCCCGCGGGCCACAGAGATACCACTATTTTTATGCAGAATATTTGTACTTATAGTTATGACGAAATCTTTGCTATTAAATAAAACAAACGACTCTTTTCAAATATTCTGGTGGGAAACAATTTTCTGGCAAAAAGGTTGTGCATCACTGCCAAAAGAATCAAATTTCACTTGCACATCAGACTTTTAGCTTACCATTTTTTGGCTTTTCATGATAAATTACAGTTCATTTTAATTTGTAGGTTTTAGCATCATAAATCGCACGTAATCTATACCTATATTATAAAGAGATAAAGTTTGTTTATATGTAGGGACTAATCTCTGGAACTACTGAACCGATTTCAAAAGTAATGGTACCAAAATGATGGTGCTCTTCCCTGTTCAAACATAGGCTATATCTTATGTCGATTCCACTAACCCAGGGAGTACAGGCGCAAAATAGCGATTTTTAAACAATCTTGAGAAATAACGAACCGATTAAAAAATAATGATTCAAGATGATGGTGACAGTCCTTGGTTCCAACATTGACTATATTTTATGTTGGCGTCATTACCCCATAGGAAGCAAAAAACTTTCTAAAGATGCAACTGTTGTATTACTGAAAGATATAGAAACATAACGTTTGGCTTGTTTGTTATTTATAAAGATATAAATGATCTCAAAGAGCGTTTTCCAAAAATACGAAATTTAAAAGCGGTGAAAATGGGCGAAAAGTGTTCTAAATTGCAATTTTTAATTTATCTTGGAAGTACGGACCGATTAAAAAATAATGATGTCAAAAGGATGGTGATAGTCCTTGCTCCAACATAGGCTACATCTTATGTAGGTGTCACTTCTCAAAAGGGGTTCAGGAGCAAAAAAAGCTCTAAAAAATGTGACTTTTGCGTTAAGACGGTCCTAGAAACATAAATTTTCAGATGTTAATTACTTATAAAATATAAATGATTTTCAAGAACAGTTTCTAAAAAATATCAAATTTAAAAAGGGTAAAAAATGCGCGAGATGAGATATAAAATCTTTCTAAATTGAATTTTTTAAGCAATCTTGGGAAGTAACGAACCGATTTAAAAAATAATGGTGTCAAAATGATGGTGACAGTCCTTTCTTTAACAAAAGCTATATCTTTTGTCGATGTCGTTACCCCAAAAGGGGTGCAGTAGCAAAGAAACGCTCTAAAAATGCGATTTGTGTGTTACTAAAGGGCTTAGAAACATGAAATTTTGAATAGTAAGTTACTTATAAGATAGATATGGTCCCCAAAAACATTTCCTAAAAAATTCGAAATTTAAAAGAGGGGAAAATGTGCGAAAAGTGTCCTAAAAACGTTCTAAATGGCGATTTGTAAACAATCTCAACAAGTATAAAACCGATTCCAAAAGTAAATTTGTGGCGATGGAGCCTGTTAAAAAATAACAAACATAAGCTATATTTTATGTTCGAGATGCTAACAACAGAGGGTTTCAGTAGCAAAAAATATTCGAAATGTCTATCTTTCTAAATTCTAAAAATGTCAAATAAATAAAATGTAATAAATTAATTCAAAAACTATAAACCAGGGGTTATATTAGATTTGGTTTATGTTGGGCTCAGTAGAGTGAAAAAGATTAAAGACTTCATGCTTGAATCTTGTGTTAATTTTACCATTTTTTAAAGGAATAGTAAAAATATTTTATATAGAAAAAATTTCTTTTAATTATATTAATGGTCAACAGCGCCTAGATATGTTTCATATATATTAACACTGTACAAGGATTACTGAAAGAATTATCATAATAGCTAAAAATGTATGAATTGATATGTACTACTTTGAATTCTAATATTTTTATTTTGCTCATTTTCATTTTTTGAATTTGTATACTAATTTTATTAATTAAAAAATAGCTCATTTTCTGCATTTGTAAGAAGTTATGTCAGAAAATTGTGTCTTCACTTGTCACAAATTAAATCGATGAATCCCTTTGAGGGAAGAAGTCCTACTTAAAAATATATTTACATGTTAACATTAAAATAGAAAGAAAACATTAAACCTAATAATACATGCGAAACACATTTAAAGACTAACATTACGGCATATTTAAAATGTTATATTTAAAATGATTACGAAAAAGTCTCTTTTTTAATACTTTCCAACAAAGTTTCAAAATATTTATGATTTCGGTTTACCTGTCCGTCTGTCTGCGCTCTAGCTTCCGTAAATAACTTGGATTGCTTTGAAAATTTTCGACATTATTGACGTTTACCCTAGCAGAACTTTATTTCAAATGAAGGTTCTAGCATGATTAGTTTATTTTCAGGGACAGTCAAAGATGTACCGTTATGTTATAGCCTAAGGAGAAAAATCGTTTCAAATGAATTTTATAGATTTTACACCCTGTCCAATTCATTACAAATTATATACATTTACGACGTGCACTAAAATATGCTTTCTGTAAAATACGCGATGAAAAAAATAGCTGTTATTCATTTACAAGGCCACCCAAAAGAATTACATTACATAGTGGTAAAGAAGGGAATTGTGTGCGACATATTTTAATTATATTAAATTATTTTATACATACTAAAATTGATATACGTCGTTGAGACTTAACATAAGTTATACGATATAATCACATATAATACGAAGTGCACAGCATTTACAGGGACACACAAAAGATTTCGAATAGTATATTCTTTCCGACGTACTGTATATGTATCCGATGATGGCTGATGGATGGATAAAATGCATTTTAATTATGATAAGTGCTTTTAAGTTTTTCTAAATCTATGCATATTATATAGAGTGTATAAATGCTACAGTTGATATACAAGCCTATACTAAAGAGATCGCAAACGTTACTGAATATGAACGTAAATTACTTAAAGGTGATTTTTAAATAAGTTATGCATTTTTATGCTAAACTGTATTCAGTTTACTAAGGAATAGTTTTTGAACATGGATAAAATGATATACAGGGCCACGCAAAGAATTGAATATATGGACGCCTATGAATGATAATTTCTGAGAATGTGTTTTCAGTAGTTTTACGAATTAGTTTAAAATAAATTGTAATAAACTTGTCAGACTCGGATTGCGCCTGACAAGTCAAATAGACTCTTCATAAAAACTGGTAAAATGTAAAAGCAACACCAACTTTTTTGCGGCTCCAAATTTTGGCGGCCCTGGGCAAATGTCCGGCTCGCCCCCTCTTAAGAACGGCCCTGCATAACCATATTCGATCAGCTATTCTACGTTATCTTGCTTGCGGCAATGAACTTTACTGTACAGTTCTGGAAACGTGTTCTAGATCGGAACATTTCTTTCTCCTAAATAATTAAATCCAGATGTACTAACTAGCTACCAAATGTTTCGTCGGTCGCTTCGTGTTAATGTAAAAGCGATGATTTTACAAAGGATGAAAGGAAATAGGCATCTTGGTCCAGCTGATCGGCAATTAGTAAAGTAATGGGGAAAATCTTCACTAAATGTAGTTACTAAACAGGGGCGTGCCGAGCCAGTGTGCAAAGTGTGCGGCGCACACAGGCGCCGAAGTAGTAAAGGCGCCTAAGATTTCAATTGAAGAGTAAATACTTAAAAAAAATCCTTAATTTAATTTTACTAAAATGTATTATATTTTCTTGGCATCTGAATTATCTTTTCTAGATTTACCTTATACAAATTTATTTATAAATATTCTATTCTTTGTTTCTTTTGTTTTATTCTACGTTATGTTACGTTTACGTTTGTGTTATGTGACCCCTAATAAATCATTTATACGCAGACCTGTTAAACCTTTACAAACAGAGGCGCACCTCATATAATTGTAAACAATGAAAGGCGCCGTAATTCACATGGCTGAAAACATACAACACTGTAATGGAAAAGCATGATATATAGTTTTATTACCATAGCAACTAAATTCCACCTGTTTTTTATTTTTAAATAGAAATTATTGCCTTACTGCCAGGGGCGGATCCAGAGGATCGTTTGGGGGGGGGGGCGATATTAAGAAACATAGAATCAACATAGTCATAATTTCTGTTCATGAAATCATTCCTTGTACAGTTATTATTAAATGAATGATCAAATGAAATGCTTTTCCGCGATCTTCTCACGAAATACGCTTTTTTCCGCGATCTTTTGACTAAATTCGCGCTCTTTTCGCGACTCTTTGACAGAATTCGCATTTTTGGCATTTTTGACGAATTTCGCCTTTTTTCCCGCGAAACTCTGTCAAAATTCGTTTTTTTTTCGCGATTCTTTGACGAAATTGGCTCTTTTCTGCAATACTTTGACAAAATTAGCAATTTTTTGCAACCCTTTAAGAAAAGTAGCTCATTTTTCCTCGACCTTTTGACGAAATTGAAGTTTTTTCCGCGACACTTTGACAAAACTCGCGCTTTTCCTGCGATCCTTATGTCGAAATACGCGCTTTTCAGCGATCCAATGTCGAAGTTCGCGTTTTTTACGCGATTATCTGTCAAAATTCACGTTTTTCCGCGACCCTTTGACGAAATTCGCACTTTTTCGCGGTACTTTGAAAATATTAGCGCTTTTTCAGAAATCTCATGTCGAAGTTCGCGCTTTTTCAGCGATCCATTGTCGAAATTCACACTTTTTCCGCGATTCTTTGCGTAGCTTTCTTCCAACCCTTTGACAAAATTAGCGCTTTTTCCACGACCTTTTGACGAAATTAGCACTTTTTTTGCAACCCTTTGAAAAATGTATCTAACTTTAGACGAATTTCGAGCTTTTTATGTGACACTTTGACATAAATCGCGCTTTTTCAGCGATCCTATGTCGAAATACGTGCTTTTCAGCGATCCTACGTCAAAGTTCGCTTTTTTCGCGATCCTCTGTCAAAATTCGCGTTTTTTTCTCGACCCTTTGACGAAATTTGCGCCTTTTTCCATAATCATTTGACGAAATTCGCGCTTTTTCGCGATACTTTGACAAAATTAGCGCTTTTTCAGCAATCTTATGTCGAAGTTCGCGCTTTTTCAACTATCCTATGTTGAAATTAGTACTTTTTCCGCGTTACTTTGCCTTCCGTTTTTCCACGACCTTTTGGCGAAATTTGCTCTTTTTCCGCGATACTTTGACAAAATTAACGTTTTTTTGCGCGACCTTTGACAAAATTCGTGCTTTTTCCACGATCTTTTGTAGAAATTCGCTCTTTTTCTGCGACACTTTGACAAAATTAGCGCTTTTTAGCGACATTTTAATGAAATTCGCGTTTTTTCCGGAACAATAGAATGTCTCCGACGGAATCACAGAGATCCCTTCCGGAAAAAAGTCTGAATCATGGATCAGAAATACAACTGGATAACGGATCCCTTTGTTCTCTTCCGAAATACTTGAAGCTGGAATGACCGAGGTTCTATCGCCAAAAGGGTGACATTTTTTGGCGGTGATCCCTTTGGCGGTGTACCGTGAAGCTCTATCAACGCAGACGAAATATAAGCTACTGGTGGGTGCGGAAATTCCAATGGCAGTTTTTGGAGGGAGAATAACCGGTTTGGCGCACATTGCTACCCACCATCACGTGCTGGTGGGTAGGTAATATTGGATTCAAGAAAGGTTGCCATTTCTTAGTCCAGGTATTAGACGTCAATGGTCTGAATACAACACTGGTTTGGGGGGGGGGGCGATCGCACTCCCCCGTGGATCCGCGCCTGCTTACTGCAGAATTTGTCATAAGTAAGAAGAAAATATCTTTCGGAAATACTGGTAAAAGTTACTCCTACAAGAATTAGGCCATGAATAGAGGTAGACTTATACGTTAGAAACATCCTATATGATGCACGTATATTTCATAGTGATAGTTATAAGTAAGTACCTTATGATTCAGAAACTATTTAAAAATAATTTGCAGCAATAATTTAATTCAGAGACATTTAAAATTAGATTTTCAGAGAGGCAATCTATCTCCAAAAGCTTAGTAGCTGAAGAAGCCAGAAACCTTACTCACTGAATAACAAATTAATAACTTTAAATAATTAAAACTAAAATAGAGGTAGACTTATACGTTAGAAACATCCTATATGATGCACGTATATTTCATAGTGATAGTTATAAGTAAGTACCTTATGATTCAGAAACTATTTAAAAATAATTTGCAGCAATAATTTAATTCAGAGACATTTAAAATTAGATTTTCAGAGAGGCAATCTATCTCCAAAAGCTTAGTAGCTGAAGAAGCCAGAAACCTTACTCACTGAATAACAAATTAATAACTTTAAATAATTAAAACTAAAATAGAGGTAGACTTATACGTTAGAAACATCCTATATGATGCACGTATATTTCATAGTGATAGTTATAAGTAAGTACCTTATGATTCAGAAACTATTTAAAAATAATTTGCAGCAATAATTTAATTCAGAGACATTTAAAATTAGATTTTCAGAGAGGCAATCTATCTCCAAAAGCTTAGTAGCTGAAGAAGCCAGAAACCTTACTCACTGAATAACAAATTAATAACTTTAAATAATTAAAACTAAAATAGAGGTAGACTTATACGTTAGAAACATCCTATATGATGCACGTATATTTCATAGTGATAGTTATAAGTAAGTACCTTATGATTCAGAAACTATTTAAAAATAATTTGCAGCAATAATTTAATTCAGAGACATTTAAAATTAGATTTTCAGAGAGGCAATCTATCTCCAAAAGCTTAGTAGCTGAAGAAGCCAGAAACCTTAATCACTGAATAACAAATTAATAACTTTAAATAATTAAAACTAAATAAAGCTGATCGATAACTATTAAAAAAAGCTTATTCAAACATTTTTTAATTTTAAGAATGTATCATTTAAAACGGATTTTTAATTAAGATGAAACATTCGAATGGGTGCAAAGAAAACCTTCTAAGCGCGCAATTATGGCGTCCGCGGGGGGCGCGTTGGAGAATCCTGAATAGAGAAACGGTGTAAAATCAGAACTTGGGGACTATACATGGGAGAATACATTTGTTTGGTTTCGAAATAACAAATCTTAGATAAATTTTATTAGCAAAATGATGTCTAGGAGTCTTCATTCGATTTAACTACGAAACTTTAATCCTTCTTGGTTACAAAACATGGATGAAACTATTTACAAATGGATGTTTTACATATGAGTAAAAGATAAACATTTTAACATAGGCCATCTGCCTATAAGGAAAGAGCAGCTGACGTCACTGTGGACGAATTACTGTGGAGAAAGGAGAAAAACCAGTCCGTTCTTTAACGACTGACACTGTACAGATGAACTCCGGGAATTTGATTGGTCTAAGTTTGCCATTGCATAAGTAAGTATGATATGATTGGGCTACGTCGTCAAGATGATTCCTACAATGATCGCTATGACAAAAAATGTAGCGGTAGATTGGTTGACAGAAGTGTTTGTTTGTAAACATGCCCTTTCCTTATTTATGTTAGCTGGGTACGGCCGGTATGGCCTTTTAGTTCGTCTGACTACAGTTAACTCCGGATTGCATCTGCTGTCATTCTCACAGGAAAACTGCAAAGTTAATCAAAATTTTATTGTTTGGTTGCTGAGGTCTAGTTTCAGAAGCCTCATTGTAAAATGTGCATACTTTGCGGTACAGAGTAAATCTTTGTTACTAGGCAAGGCACCACATGTATGTGGTGCCTTGTACCACATATATGTGGTGCGTTATATATTATAACTTTATCACTTTAGGGGGGAGAGGGGCGTCTGGCATATGATATCGAAAGATATTTCTAAATTTGTTTAAAATTATTTAATTTTAAAATATGGAATACCTCAACGTTTGGTATTCCTATTCTTCTGTCTTATGTGTATGAATATTAGTGCTCGCGATAGGATACGTATAGCAGGTATACGATTAAACGATATACGTATATCCGTATAATACGTTTTTCTGCTATACGGATACTTTCGAATATACGTTTAAACGTATCCGGATACGTATAAGGCGTATCAACTAAACGTATATTTAAGAATACGTATATTTAATGTATACGTATATTCGCCGTATCGTATCTAATTTAAATAGCGGACTTCACCAGTCTTATGTCGCTGAATGGAGAATAATTTGGAAATCGGTAGCGTTACGACAGAAATCCGCATAGTATGCAGGCCCGTAGCTAAGGGGGCGCTATGGGCGGCTCAGCCCCCCCCCCTAGAATATTTTGAGCCCCCCCCCCTGGAAAAGATTCCAAGGTCACTCAATTAATTTCTGTTCCAAAAATTCAAATGAAATTCTGTTCAAAAATCTAATTTAGTTTTGAAACCCTTTCACAGTTTTGCGGAGTTACTAAATAGTATCTAAAATAAGTGTTTCAACACTCCCTCATCTTATATGTACATATGAAGTTAACATGATGTTTCATTTTGCACCAGTTATACAATCAAAATTTTCATCATCCTATACTTTTCTTAGCATAAAATGAAGTTAGTACAACAGTTTAATTAGAAACATAATACCTACAATGTGAATAGTTATTAATTTATCTTTCTGCGTCAGAAAGAGAAAAAAAATTATGAGCCCCCCCCCCCTACATTCTCTCGAGCCCCCCCCCCCCCCCTATGGTTCACTTCTAGCTACGGACCTGATAGTATGTCTTATACATACGAGATTAAGCAATGAAAAGCGTATATTTTTTAAAACAGTTTGCAAAAAGTTCACAAAAGATCAGACTCCTGATTGGCTAATCTCGCTTCACTAACAGTGAAATATCTACTATCTGGATTCCAACCAAGATCTTGGTATTTCCCTTTATAAATATTTTAATCAACGTACATGTTCAGTGCAATTTACCGAAGTGACCCATGTTACCTATCGATTGTAGGGCAGTACGAAACCGAAATGTGGCACCAATGAAAACTATCCTGTTGAACTGTAGCTGACGTCACAATTCGCCTTGATTTTCATTTCATACTACCCTACAATCGGTTGGTAACATTGGTCACTTCGGTAAGTGACCGGTAAGTTACTCTAAACATACTCAATGTTTAATTATGTTTCTTCTAATTTTCATTAAATAAGTCATGAAATATTCTGGGAGGACAAAATAATTAAATTATTTAAAAAAGAAACTAATAAAAATTACCAAATATGTAAATTATTTTAAAATTCCTCCGCGGTGAGACAATTTACATATGGTGAAAAATAAAACCATTGTGTCACGTGACGCAGACACTTAGTATAAGTATCTCGTAGTGTAGAAGAACGAGCATTTATAGACGCAGTTCTGCTTAGATTACAATTAGAAATGAATAGAAAAATCTGGGTGTGGCGGTACGCTGTGAAAAAGAATGACAGAGCCTACTGCCTGCTATGTGATGATGATACTGCTGAAAACTCATTCTGTGCAACTGGTGGAACAAAATTCATGCCACATATAGACAAAGTCACAGACAGATATTTTGTAAAAACATATTTTTCGGACTATCTTACCCTTAAAAAGTGTAAACCAGTCGAAAGATTTCTCGAATCCATTACTTTCTTCTTGTTAAGATACAATAAAATATAAAAAAAACTAACAAGGAAGGTCTCCATACGGGCATACTCAGAAAAATCTGAAAAAATTACAGAATGTTCTTCTCATATAGTTATATATGTTTATAAAAAAATTTCGGCGGAACCTCCTTATAACGTCCGTAAAAAAATAATAAAAATTTCGTTTATTTGGCGATTTATCTCCTGTTGGCGAAAAAACGAAATTTTGAAAAATACGCTTTTACGCTTCGAATACTTTTTAAAGAAAAAACTTTCTATGTTCAATTTATTTAAATAAGTTTAGTTTAAGTAATTTTAGTTTTGCATTTTTACTTTACTTTAAGTGTAATTTTGTCATATACGTTTATATGTATTTATAACAAAATGAAATTAATATATTTTATCATTTAAAACACAATTTAAATTGATTAAAATTGTTCCAAATTGAAAAATACACTGTTAAAAATCTGCTGCATTTTGTTGCAACGCACTCCAGTGCTTGTATAGAAAACGGTTACTTGGCCGTGAAATGGAGCTTTCTGATTGGTTGGAATAGAGATATTATATACAAGCGGTGGAGTGCATTGCAGCAAAATCCGGCAGATTTTTAACAGTGTTGCAGAAGCTACAACATCGCTAAAAATCGGTACCATTTTCTGCAGCGTCACTCCACCGCTTTTATAGAAAACGATCAATTCACCGTGCTATGGAGCATTCTCATTGGTCAGAAGAGAGATATTCTATAAAAGTAGTGGAGTGACGTTACAGTAAATGCTGTAGATTTTTAACAGTGAAGTCAATTAAAATAAATTTTCAGATTCGTTAAAATCGTCTGCTTTTGGCGAGGAAATGCACTGCTCGCCAAATCCCGCGTCGCTTTCAGCTTTTCACGCCAATTATTCCAACCAACTATTTTATTTTTTTACATATCTAATAATGTAATTCCGCCGCTAATTTTCACTGATCCTTTATTACCTACATGAGAAGTTTAATTCGTATTTTTTTCAAAAAATTCTGAGTATGCTCCCAATGGAGACCTTCCTTGTAAGCACTGAGCCACAGCTCTTCCAAAGATTAGTTTGATTCTATCCACAACTAATGTAAGACAATTTATAATAAATAACTTTATACTGAGAAACGTATTCAGATTTTTTTAGGTACCTGCATAACAAGTAGTAGTTAAGTAAACGCATCGTAGTTTTTTAAACAGAGAATCGCGATGGGGATACTCTACCGGATATTTCTCAATGTCTGTAATCCGCAGAAAAGCATTGAAACATCAAATTTCATATCTTGAATGAAAAACGTTTAAACGTTTATACGTTTAACCGCTTGGATAAGATCCGTATATACGATGTACCGTATATGTTGTTTTGCGCAATACGTATAACCGCCGATGCCGTATTATACGTATAGTTGATCCGTATTTCGTATAATACGTATTATACGTATACGCGTATAAACGTATAATCGAGAGCACTAATGAATATACAATCTGCGTTCAAGAAAACAGGTGCAAAGTACGTTTGAAATAATATATGTGTTTACCAGTAAAGAAAAGAGATTTTCGTCTAACTGTTTTGTTGATAAAAAGTTCAAACAGCCCCTCCTCTTCTATCTTTCTTGTGTGGAGGAAAGTGCAAGAAGGCATTATTACTATTGAATGCATTGTGTAACAAAAATTTTTTGTTAAATACTTTTAACTAGTAACTGTTTTTTTTAAGTTTCCTTTGATATAAAATACATAATAGTGATATTTTAATGACTTCTCTTCATTTGAATCAATGAAGCATGCAAATAATAAATGTATAACCCTATTGTATCGGTATATCTCTGCAAAGAAAAAATTAAAAAATCTAAAGATTTATAGACATTGAAAACGGTATCATTAGGCTGGAGGTTGAGGAATGATAACATATGATACTGTAAGATGGGGATGTTCAAAACTGCAATAAAGTTGATAACGTTCGTTATATTTGTATAGCCCCTTGTATAATAGTATTCTGTTCAATGTACAGAATTTAGATTAGTGGTCTGAGTAAACTACAGGGCAAATTTTAACTGATAAAAATTAAGCATCAGCCTTTTCTGAAGCTGTTCGCATTCCGTTATTCCGTACCGTAAGGAATAACCTACCGTTTAACATGTAGGTTAGGATTTTCGAAATTTCTCTGAGTAAAGTTTATTTTAGGCGGCCGAAGCAATATTTGTGTTCAGCACTTCTACAAATGATAATTTCTGTCGAAACTATTATGTATTAGACAAAAATTGAGGTTTTATTTTTCTCAGCATAGACCTCTGAGAAAGCAAATACCTTTTATGTATATCTGGTACTCTGGACTTACCATGACGGTGAAAAAGGAGGAGGGGTGATGAAGATAAGCTAAATTTGGCCATAAATGTAAAAACATTCTTACATTTTCGAAGATTGAAGGGGCAGTCTTTCCATGCGCTCCGAAAAAAATCGAACGTTTTAAGTTTATGGATAGTGGATAAGAGTACTGGGGGGAACAACACAAACATGAACTCTTTCAAAATTGAAAGCTTGCCATTTTGTTATGATCATTAAGGGCTTTTAATTAATATTTCGGCTAATTAACAAAAAATGAAAAATCTGAGTCACATGTGCACCTGCCTATCATCTATCCTTATCCAAATTTTCAGAACTCTATGTGCAGTAGATTTTATTTTCTTAGCCATCGCGAATACATGCAAAGTAAAAACAAGTTTCTTTCTTTCTTTTAGGTGCAATCTATTATAATCGTATTGAATTATTTTCTCTATGATAATGAAATTTTACCGTTGTGCAGGATTCTAATACAGAGAATTGCCATTTTCACAGATTTTACAGTGTTAAGAATAGTATTTACATAGGTGCCATCCTTCTTCTTCTTCTTTTTTTTTTTTTACAAATAATTTAAGCATGTTTGTAACCAGAAATTTTATTTAATAAATGAAATTAAACAGAAATTGCATAGAAACAAGACATATTTTATTAAATACATTTTCTGGTTCAAAAGACTATGTTTGACTTGATGAAAAACTTCAGAAAGATGGCAACTATACATTTGCAAATATTCAAAAAAAATTTTAATTTTTTTTTTAAATAAAGTTTTATTTTTTTAGGCGTGATGAAGAGGGGGAGGGGGTATAGGGCGCCAAATAAAATTCTGCACACAGGCGCCGGATACTGCTGGCGCGCCCCTGTTACTAAAAATACGCGTTTCTAAAATTTAATGTTTTGCCTGTTGCCAATATATATTTGACAAGAAATTTAGTTAATGTAACAATAAAAAACATTAAGCGAAAAAACTTGATTAAGGTTAAGATTATTTTAAGATAATGACAAAAATATCTTCAACTATCTGTTGTATGTTACATTTAAATCTATTTTCAAGCTTAATTCGACTGCTTTCTGACACATTTGCGAACTAATTTTTATTAATAAAGGTATAAAATTTGCAGACTCAAAGAATTAAATTGCATGAGTTTTGTGTTTTATAAGACTGTATACCAATCTAAACGAATTACTTTTTGACATATTTTCGAATTTTTTTATTGATAAAGACACATTTGCAGTTATTCAAACAATACAGAATCGAACAGCGTTTTACGTTATTTTATAACAGAAAATAAAAAAATAATCTGGTCAAAAAGTAACGGAAAATTTGACACTGGGTTGATTTTTCTGGCATTTAACGAAATGCTAGTCACCGAGTAACAATTTATCATAACTTATGATACATGGCATTTATAAGAAAATTGGAAACGAAATTCCATTCTTAGGCATATGGAGGTGAGAAGCTGAAATTTTTAGCAAATGGGAAGAAAATTACTTCTTGAATACATCATGAAAATTCATCATGATATTGAATGAAAGAAAAACATTTTTTAGACTCTTAGGGGAAACGCATAATAATGAATAGCTGCCGACATTTAATGAAACTTGTTCACTTGTTTGGAAAAAAAAATTCATGCTCATGCTCTTTTTTTTTTTTTTTTTTTTTTTTTTTTTAATGAGACTGGACCAATTTCAGGAAAATCATGTGAAACGCATTCGAACAAATCTATGTTATGAGGACACACGCTTTGAAGCATACCTTCAATTTTTTTTATAATATTGTATTTTATGTGGTAGCATAATACTTAATGCTAAAAATTAAATAAAATAAAAAAATGTAAAACATCCTATTTTACTAAAATTATTTATTTTAAAGTTAACTATTTAAAAATTCCTACTATTTTTATAAATATGAATATTTTAGCTTCGATTTTTTCCGCAATCATTGGAATATACTAGATAAAACTGTGTGTGGATTTTTAGATGTATGGGATTTCACATTTAATATGATTTTTTTTTCTCGTGTGAATCGAAAAATGAAGAAGATTCAAGAAACACTCAATTTAAATATTTAAAAAAAAAAAAAAATTACTATAAACTTGAATGTTAAATCCATACACAAAAATATTACGTACACCATGAAGTAAAAAATTTTTTCAAACCTTTATCTAAATTAGCAAAAAAGCCTTAGAGTTTGTAAAACAAGTAAATTATAAAAATATGAACACGGTGAAAACTCGGTTAACCTTTACTCTGGGACTCGCTCAGTGTCTATCTGAGAATGCATGTAACAAGGTTCGCACACTCCTTGGAATTTCCAAGGACTCTGGCACCACTATTAAAAATAAGAATATTTACATTTAGTTTTTAAACCACAACATTCGCAATCCTCACCTTCATTCACAGATTTTACGATATTTTTCTGCAGTGAAACACTTAGAAAATAGTCTTAAAATTTAGTGTTAGAATTGTGCGAACTCTGATGTAATCTTGGACAGATGCTGTCACAGCCCCTCCGTAAAGGTTAAAGGTTTTCAAATGTAGTGGTGATTGCTCTGGATCTACTAATAAAATTTGCAATATCTTGGAATATAATTGTTGTATAGGTAAAAATGAAGTGTCAAAATATTCACAATTAAAGAAGCTTTCAGCTAATATTTTAAAAAGTACATCGATATTTTGACCAATTTCAATGCACTCTGTCCCTTTAAATGATTTTAAATGAGTTAAATTTAATTTATTTTCTTTCAAGAAAAAAAGTGTTGAAGAATATAATAATAAAATTATAATCATTGTTTTTAACATAATCATTATTAAATCCAGATACATTTAAAAAATATGTGATCTCTATATTTGTAATAATTGATTAATTCTGGAAATGAAATAAATATATGCAGAATTTTAAATTTAATTATTATTGCGAATTGTTTGATGGTTAATTTTATAAATCATATTATTAATGAAATAAGGTCAGGAAAGGTTAGTTTTAAGGAGAAGCAACATCATCATTGAACTGAATCGTTTTAAAAACAGCCGTGACTTTAAAATGATCTAATAATTCATCAGAAAACAAAATATAGACAAAATTAAATTACAAATACAATCAGTTTAAAAAATTCAAACATTTGAATTAATATATTAAAGTATTTTTTTTAAATGATAATAATAAGTTTCTGCTTTATGAAATTGATAACTTTAGGAATATATATTTATATTAAATTTATATTCATATCTATTCTATTTTAAGGAAAATTAAACAAAACTGTTTAAAAAGTCAATATTTGCTCTACGCCAAAATATAGTGTAATCGAAGTTACGTTTGCTTTATATTATTTCTGAATGGATTAAATTATGTTAGATTAATAACAAATATTATAATGAAATAATTTGAAAAGCACAATCTAATCTGTTTTCCGTAGAGAGCCGTGACTGTTGCATTCTTACATTGTTAAAAATCTGTAGCTTTTGGTGCAAAGTCGCTCCATTGCTTTTATAGAAAACGATACACTGTTAAAAGTTTGAAACTTTTGCTGCACCGTTACTCCACCGCTTACATAGAATGTCTCTATTTTGACCAATGAGAATGCTCCATAATACAGTGAAGTAATCGTTTTCTATAAAAGCGGTGGAGTGACGATGCAGCAAAAGTTTCAAATTTTTTTAACAATGTAGTTTGACTATATTATGGAGCATTCTCATTGGTTAAAATTAGAATAGAGATAATCTGTAAAATTGGTGGAGTGATTATGAAGCAAAAATTGCAGATTATTAACAGTGTAGTCTTCACGACCCAAAATTTTCAGCCCCGCTAGTTTCGACGCAGCTTGTATGAAGTTGTTTTTTTTGTCTGGGTGTGGTCTGGTCCTTTCAAAGGTCCTGCAATTAAACATTAAAATTTATTCTTTTTAAAGAATAGTAGATTTCTACGCTGAATAAAATATAGTAAATCATGTGAAAAGGAAGCTGCCTATGACGAAAGCATGTTTTAAACCGAAAATTCCTGGCCGAGGGATTTTTTCCCCTATGAGCCAGGCGGCAAGTGTTGTTTATGACCGTCGATTATCTACAAGTGAGATATAAGCCCGTTCGATTGGAATAAATTGACAACTAATAGCTTGGCGACAATGACGAATCACGAATGTGATGGCTCGCCATGATACTTGGCGATTCCCTTTAGCCCGAAATCGTCTAACTAATTATGGAACTAAGAAAGATAAGGAAAGAGTATCGGCCAACTGATTAGCTCCAAAGAAAGCCGAGAATTCTGGGATAGGTGTGACCCTGAAACTGTCGACAACCCGGCTTCTATTGGCGTTTGGCGGTGTGCATGGCGGTGTGTTTGGTGTGTGCCAAACACTTGGCATGTGTTTTACCTCTCGCTGTAGGCATTTTTGCCGATCCCACCGAAGCTAGTATAGGGGAGAAAAATACGGGCTTCTGATTGGTCGAAAAATTGTTTGCAAATAGATCATCCTGAATGCTAATGTACGTATTAGGAGCGTATATGAGTATATCATTAAAATAATAATAAAAAGAAATTGCACTTTTTTTTAAAAGTAATATAGAACAATTGAGTTTGTAAAATGAAAATACTATTGTTTCTAAATAAATTGTTCTGATTGTGTATTTATGTGCATATCATGTTAAAAAAATAGAAAGAAAAAATGACAATTCTATTTTTATTATTTTCTAAAAGTAATACAGAACAACTGCTAAACATCCCGATTAACTTCTTTAATTATAAATTCCGAATTATCTATTTCTTTATCTATTAATAAATATGTAAAAACAGAAGGAAAATCCAGCTTTCAAAAGCTTTTCAAACAGAAATTGATGATTAAATAAACGTAAACTCAAAAATGAAGGAAAGCAAAATTATTCAACCAATCAGAAGCCCGTATTTTTCTCCCCCTATGCTAGCTTCGGTGGGATCGGCAAAAATGCTCGCTGTAGCAGCATCGTCACTTCACTTTGCTATCAAATGTTGTGCCAAATAATCGATAACGCCAAACTATTTCCATGTTCAGGATATTTTTCATGGAATGCTCTCATATGGGTGACCCTCACAGAAATCAAGGCAACACTAGATACCGGGCTTGCTCATTCCTTTCATGATGTCACAAAAGGTGGCTGAATGACATCCATTGATTGGTACAAAATGATGGGTGCGTCACTTTGAGCCCTGTTTGTACCAATCGCAGACAGCGGCCAGCCACCTTTTGTGACGTCGTGATAAGGAATGAACAAGCCCGGTATCTAGTGTAGCCCTGCAGAAATCCGGTGGCATCGACTCTCTCCCACAGACTTCTCATACAACTGGACTCAGATATAGCAACCTTTTCTTAAAGCATTAACCCACCTCCCCACCATCACGTGATGGCGGAGTGGGGGGGGGATGTGCGCCAAACTGGTTTCTCCCGCCGATCCCACCAGCCACCAAGACCTATTTAGACTGCTTTATGTTTCTTTTAATATGAGAATGAAAGCAGAAAATTGCCAAAAAGGGATCACCGCCAAAAAAAGACACCCTTTTCGCGATGAAAACTCGGAGGTCCATGCTTCAAGAATCCGCGAACAGAATAAAGGGATCCATTATCTGGTCATTCCTGATCTAAGCTCTCTTCCTGCTTCTAATTTGAAACAGGCTTCGTTTTACTTCCCTATCTTTCTTACAAGGAAGGTCTCAATTGGGGGCATACTCAGAATTTTTTGAAAAAAATACGAATTAAACTACTCATGTAGGTAATAAAGGATCAGTGAAAATTAGCGGCGGAATTACATTATTAGATATGCAAAAAAATAAAATAGTTTGGAATAATTGGCGTGAAAAGCTGAAAGCGACGCTGGATTTGGCGAGCAGTGCATTTCCTTGCCAAAAACAGACGATTTTAACGAATCTGAAAATTGATTTTAATTGACTTCACTGATAAAAATCTGCAGCATTTACTGCAACGTCACTCCACTACTTTTATAGAATATCTCTCTTCTGACCAATGAGAATGTTCCATAGCACGGTGAATTGACCGTTTTCTATAAAAGAAAATGGTACAGATTTTTAGCGGTGTTGTAGCTTGTGCAACACTGTTAAAAATCTGCTGCATTTTGCTGCAACGCACTCCACCGCTCGTATATAGTATCTCTATTCCAACCAATGAGAAAGCTCCATTTCACGGCCAAGTAACCGTTTTCTATACAAGCAAGGGAGTGCGTTGCAACAAAATGCAGCAGATTTTTAACAGTGTATTTTTCAATTTGGAACAATTCTAATCAATTTAAATTGTGTTTTAAATGATAAAATATATTAATTTCATTTTGTTATAAGTACATATAAACGTATATGACAAAATTACACTTAAAGTAAAGCAAAAATGCAAAACTAAAATTACTTAAACTAAACTTATTTAAATAAATTGAGCATAGAAAGTTTTTTCTTTAAAAAGTATTCGAAGCGTAAAAGCGTATTTTTCAAAATTTCGTTTTTTCGCTAACCGGAGATAAATCGCCAAATAAACGACATTTTTATTATTTTTTACGGACGTTATAAGGAGGTTCCGCCGAAATTTTTTTATAAACATATATAACTATATGAGAAGAACATTCTGTATTTTTTTCAGATTTTTCTGAGTACACTGTTAAAAATCTGCTGCATTTTGCTGCAACGCACTCCCCTGCTTGTATAGAAAACGGTTACTTGGCCGTGAAATGGCGCTTTCTCATTGGTTGGAATAGAGATATTATATACAAGTGGTGGAGGGCGTTGCAGCAAAATGCAGCAGATTTTTAACAGTGTATGCCCGTATGGAGACCTTCCTTGTTAGTTCCATGTAACCAATCAAATGCGGAGCGAAGCTGTGCAGTTTAAGCTTTTTGGCCCTGCATTGTTAAAAATCGTCACTCCACTGCTCTATAGAAAACGGTTACTTCACTATATTATGGAGCATTCTCATTGGTCAGAATAGAGATAATCTCTAAAAGCGGTTGAGTGATAATGCAGAAAAATGGTGCAGATTTTTAACAGTATTACGCACTAGATTCAAGTGCTCGAATACGCCATATGGTGGGAAAAAGATGTAACTTTTGGCGTCAGGATAGTGCAGTGCAAGCGCATTGCTTTATATGTATTTTTAATTTATTCAGAATAATAATTTTTTTTTGTACAATTTCAGATTTCATGTGATATTTATTTTCTATGTTATATGACAAAGTAAAATTTATCGAATTTGAATATCTAAAACTTCCAAATGTATTTACAATAAAGAATTATTTCAATGGCACTTTAGCATTAATTAAAGGGACAATTATCCTGTACCGAAGGCTGCGAGCAGCGCCTCTATAGGCCGTTTTAATTCCCAAATCTTAATCAAGGCTTAACAATTCCAGCCTACACTGTAAAATATATGACTATTTTGCTGCATCGTCACTCCACCGCTTTTATAGAAAACGACTACTTCAGGCTATCATGGAGCATTCTCATTGGCCAAAAAAGTGATATTCTATAAAAGCGGGGGAGTGACGATGCTGCATCGGACATTAATTAGGGTCCTATTATGATTAATGATTATAATCGAGATGAAATCTTTTGATTATGATTATATTGCGATTATTTCGAAAACCAAAATCTATGATTACGATTACAGTGTGATTACACAGCTTTGCAATCGATTATAATCGACTACGATTACACGATTACGATTACTCGAAGTCAGATTCCATCCTGATTATGTCCAATTTTATATTGAAAAGACCGAAAAGACAAGGCATCAAATATAATAAATCTGTCATTACATTTATTTGTGTATTATGAAACTTACTGATTGAGTACATAAAACTATTTACAATAAGAAACGTAAACAAAACCAGTAGAGTTTAAGTGAAAACTAAATAGATTAAAATATTAATAAGTTAGAAGGGGAAATGACAGATTTATTTATAAATGTAAACACCACCCTTGTTCTTAGATTCAACGTAAACAGAAAAATTAAATAAAGAATATACGTTGGATATGCCAGGTAACAGAAAGTAAACAATTTTAATTTTTAAGAGAATAATTGAAATCTTCATTAATTCAGTCACCATTGTTGTAAAGCTGTTGAATTTCATGAATTTTAAAAGTTGCAAAGTGTTAAAATATTAAGTCTTGTTAATTAATGAAAAATCCATTTAAATTTCTCAGAACAATGTGCAATGATGTCTTAAAATGAAAATTTCAAGTTGAAAAATGACTGGTTTTGTTTACTTTCAAAACTTCTTCAAAATTGCCAATATTCCCCAAAATTCCGGGTTTATTCATCAAAATTCCCGGGTTAATTCCCGTACCTCAAAAACTGGGTTTTTTGCAACTCTACTTACAAGCAGGCTTTCACGTCGAGCACACAAGTCAGATGTATTTATAAATAAATAAATAAGCCATCAGTGTTAAAACTGTTGTTAGCTTTCTTTTTTCAAAAACTAAAACAAAATCACTTCACCTTTTTTTTCATTCACGTATAAAAACATTTCATATTTATTTACTTAGAAGGTGTCACAAATAAAAATTAAATTAAAGAGTTGACATGTTTCGGTTCATTAATAAGAACCGTATTCATAACATATAAAATCAGTAGAAATTTAAATGACACTGGATATAAATATAATTTAAAAATCAAAACAAAACATTGCGCCCGCTATGATCGTGAATATAGCCATTGCCAACGCGGCATATAAATATAATAAATTTTGACCATATATTAAATTTAAAATGTATAAAATTAAAATTAAAAAAGTAGAAAAACTAAATGACTCTGGATATAAAGGTATTTTAAAACCCCCCAAAACATAAAATAATGCGCCCCCTATGATCGTGAATAGCCAATGCCATCGCGGTTCCTCCTATTAGACTCATCCTTTAAATATTTATTAAGTAATTCTAACCACAAACTCGGAATGTCATAAGAATAAGAATCATTACAAACTCTATCCATCCTAGAATATATCTCTATGGATTCACGGATGATTAATTTTCGGAATAAACTGGAAATGAACACTAATCTACTATCTTTAAAACAAATTTTAACCCCCCTCTTTAAAAACAATCTTGATAACGCAGTCTTATTCCTACCAAATTTTATGTCACATTCATGCTCTTTCTTTCTAACCCCAAATTTTCTACCTGTCATACCGATATAATTAATTTTCGGAATAAACTGGAAATGAACACTAATCTACTATCTTTAAAACAAATTTTAACCCCCCTCTTTAAAAACAATCTTGATAACGCAGTCTTATTGGATAGGTAGATTAAAGGATCATAAAGAGGGGTATCCTCTACGCCCCATCGTTACAAGATGCCAAGCACCGACTTACTATTTGGAAAAGGCGTTTGTGCTTATTTTGAAAGAGTTACTGCCGCCATCAGAGTATGTTGTGGATTCCACTGCAAGTTTTGTTGAAAGCATAAGGACACTTGAAATTCCTCATAACTGTTTATTAGCTAGTTTGGATGTCAAATCACTTTTTCCGTCGATTGACATTTTTGAAGTTTGTGATGATATTAAAAAGAGGATTGACAAGGCAGAAATATATAATGACAGTATAAAATGTACTTTAAAAGATGGATTACAGTTGATTGTACAAAGTAATTATTTTGTTTTTGATGGTAAAATTTATAAACAAAACATGGGTGCCCCTATGGGTTCTCCTATTTCGGGTTTTTTAGCTGAGTTTAAAATGAGACCTTTTGAAGAGAATATTTTCGCAAAGTTCGAGAAAGTTCCTAAATTTTGGAAGAGGTATGTTGACGATGTGTTTTTAATTTGGGAGGGGGGAGTTGAGTCTTTCATTGTTTTTGTAGATGAAGTTAATAAACTGGATAGGAATATTCAATTTACGTTTGAATTGGAAAATGATCGTGCTATTTCATTTTTAGACGTGTTGCTTATTAGAGAGGGTTCTATGTTAAAAAAGAAACTTTTCAGGAAAGATATAGCTAGTCAGCATATTATTCCATTTTCTGCGTATTCACCCTTTGGGTATAAGTTTTCTACATTCCGGTTCATGGTTAATCGTGCGTTTATTATTTGTTCTGATGAATTTTTGTATGAAGAGTTGAATTATATTTTTAATATTGCTAAGTTGAATGGTTACAAAAAGGATAAAATTAATAAATTGGTTAAAAATTATAGGGATAAAAATAATTCTCAGGTTAATTGTAATTTGGTTGATAATGCCTGTGAGAAGGGGGAAGAGATTAGGGTTAAAAGACTATCGTTTCCTTATATAAAGGGTAATTTTGAGAGGCTTAAAGCTAAATTAAAAAAGTTTAAAATAGAATTAATTGCTAAGCCACCTCCTAAGTTAAAACATCTTCTATACAGAGCTTTTGATCCGGTTCCACAAGATGATCTAGCAGGGGTATATGAAATTCCATATGAGAATGAAGAGTGGGATATTAATTTTTATATCGGTATGACAGGTAGAAAATTTGGGGTTAGAAAGAAAGAGCATGAATGTGACATAAAATTTGGTAGGAATAAGACTGCGTTATCAAGATTGTTTTTAAAGAGGGGGGTTAAAATTTGTTTTAAAGATAGTAGATTAGTGTTCATTTCCAGTTTATTCCGAAAATTAATCATCCGTGAATCCATAGAGATATATTCTAGGATGGATAGAGTTTGTAATGATTCTTATTCTTATGACATTCCGAGTTTGTGGTTAGAATTACTTAATAAATATTTAAAGGATGAGTCTAATAGGAGGAACCGCGATGGCATTGGCTATTCACGATCATAGGGGGCGCATTATTTTATGTTTTGGGGGGTTTTAAAATACCTTTATATCCAGAGTCATTTAGTTTTTCTACTTTTTTAATTTTAATTTTATACATTTTAAATTTAATATATGGTCAAAATTTATTATATTTATATGCCGCGTTGGCAATGGCTATATTCACGATCATAGCGGGCGCAATGTTTTGTTTTGATTTTTAAATTATATTTATATCCAGTGTCATTTAAATTTCTACTGATTTTATATGTTATGAATACGGTTCTTATTAATGAACCGAAACATGTCAACTCTTTAATTTAATTTTTATTTGTGACACCTTCTAAGTAAATAAATATGAAATGTTTTTATACGTGAAGCCATCAGTGTTGCCAGATTGGGGATTTTGTCCCCAAGTTGGGGAATTTTGAACCTCCAGGGGAATTTTTGGGGGACAAGTAATTATTGGGGACATGTTTGGGGACTATGAACATTTTTGGGGAAAAACTTGGGGAATTGTTTTTCCAATTTCAATTTTTACTTTCAGACATTTTCCAATGCTTGATCTGTCTCGAATTCGATTTTGATTTGGAAAACAAAAATAAAATACAGAAATAATAGATGTAAATAATTATGGACTCTATTCTCCGTTTGAGTTCGAGGCTGTAATTTCGGCAATGTTTCCCCAAAACACGTGACCTCACGTCACAAAAATGTGTTCCGTTACTATTCTACGGCATACAACACGAGTTGGGAAACGAGTCGTTGCATAACTAATGGCTATGATGTGGGGGAATGTTTCCCCAATGCACGTGACTTTGACGTCACCAGAATAGAGTCCATTCTCATGGTCTTTCTTACCGTTTACATGTACAACTGATTCCTCACGATTGGCCTAGGACTATCCTCCACCCAGAGCCGTCCTTATGGAGGACAGTTGAAGGCGAGGCCCGGTGCAAGGATTTTGTATGGCCCTTTCCTTTAAGACTCTTAACATAATCTGATGTACACTATCAATATAGAAGAAATGTCTTCACCTATATACTCTGTCTCAGGGAGTCAAAGTTCGATACCCAAGCTATTATAAAAGAGTAGCGTTTCTTTATGTGTTTGTAGGAGTAATTTCTAGAACTACCGAACCAATTTCACAAGTAATGGTGGCAATCTGATGATGAAAGTCCCTCCCTCAACATGGGCTATATTTTATGTCAAGAACACTATCTTTTCTTTAAAATAATCATAAATGTATACAAAAGATTTTCTATTGTATTTCCTTTTTTTTACTAAAAAAAATATTTTGTGTCCAAGTGCGAGGCCTCTCTAGGCGCGAGGCCCTGTGCGGCCGCACCTGTCGCACACCCCTAAGGACGGCTCTGCCTCCACCTGAATTTTCAGATAAGTAAATGAGGTAGACTTTCCTGTCATCGCGGTCGGTCACACAAGCACAGATATACATTTCAATTAATAGTATAGATTTATACAACAAAAAGAAGAACAATATTATAACTTTTTTTTTGTTGTTGGTTAATGCTTGTTGATTTGTGTTTCGTGGAATGCCGATACCGATATTTGCAATTGCAAGACCTCCAATTGTATACTACAATCACATTGCTAGTGCTACGTTTTTAATAAACAATTGTGCAATGAATGCAGCAGCTCTTCTTGCTCTTTTTATGAGAAACTTGAATGAAAACTCTGTGGTCTTAAACGGCTTAGACCTTTACATTAGTAAATATCTTCAGGACGTGTCAGAAACTTTCATTTGATGTATTCTTTAAATACATTAAAGGAAATATATTTGTTTTATTATTGACGAAATCACAATGATTAATACAACATAGATCCTTTACACTAGATAAGTGCTTCAGAAGAGATGAGAAAAATTTAAAATCAAGTTTTACAGCTTAAGTCAGATAAATTTAGTTAATGCCAACATCATTCATTCAAACCCCAACCAAAGATGGTCAAAACCTTGAAAAAGTTATGGGTATATAAAGCGTAGATTGAGCTAATGTAATGATAGGCCAGCATCATCGACTCGCAACAATTTCAATGATAAGTGTAAACGAGCTTATGTCATTGTAAAATGTATTTTTTATTCTCGTCGATTAGCTGTGAATATACATGCAAAATTCTGTTAAGTTTAAATGCTTAACCTTTTTTTTTTTTTTTTTTTTTTTTACTTTCTTCTATCTTAAGTATTGTAATCGAAATTTTTTTCGACTTCCGGTTTTCGACGGATTTACACGTTTTAGGGGTCAGAGATTCCAAAAAACATGTTTTTACAAAATGTCTGTCTGTCCGTGTGTCTGTGCGTGTGTCTGTATGTGTGTCTGTGTGTGTGTCTGTGTGTGTGTCTGTATGTCGCCATTCTACCATCAAAAAGTGTATGAAGTTATGCATAGAATTGAACCAAATTTTTTGTGAATGTTTTTGGCTGTGGCAAGCAGGTCCTCCTTCAGTTTTGAAATATTCCGCCGGAAGGGAGCGCTGCAATCGCGATTTTTGTTCCATTTTCAATATTGTACCAACAAAAAGTATATGAAGTTATGCATCGAATTGAACCAAATATTTTGTGTATATGTATGACTATGGCTAGTTGGTCCTCACTGAATTTGAAAAAAATCCGTCGGAAGGTGGCGCTGCAATCGCTATTTTTGTGCCATTTTCAATATTGTACCGACCAAAAGAATATGAAGTTATGCATCGAATTTAACCAAATTTTTTGTGTATGTGTATGACTATGGCTAGTTAGTCCTCCCTGAATCTGAAAAAAATCCGCCGGAAGGGGGCGCTGCAATCGCGATTTATGTGCCATTTTTTGTACCGACCAAAAGTATATGAAGTTATCTATCGAATTGAACCAATTTTTTTTTTGTATCTGTATGACTATGGCTAGTTGGTCCTCCCTGAATTTGAAAAAAAATCCGAAGGAAAGGGGGCCCCGCAATCGCGATTTTTGTGCCATTTTCAATATTGTACCGACCAAAAGTACTTGAAGTTATGCATCGAATCGAACGAAGTTTTCTGTGTAAGTGTATGGCTATGGCTAGTTGGATCGCCCTGAATCTGAAAAAAATCCGCCGGAAGGGGGCGCTGCAATACCGAATTTTATGCCATTTTTAATATTGCACCACATAAAGGTGTATGAAGTTAGTTCTAGAACTGAACTAAACATTTTGTATATGATTATTTTTTGGAAAGGCAAGTAGGTCCTCCCTGAATTTGAAAAAAAAATCTGCTTATCATTCTATTGTCCATCAGCTCGTGCAGAGACAGAAATTCGTTTTTACTCCGATTAACTGATTGAAGCAGAAATTTAAGATGAAAATCAAAGTTGGTAAGGTATTGAATTAAAATTATTAAAGCATTAAAATGAGTAACTATTTTTTTAAGTGTATGTATGAGATAGAAGAAAGTTTTGGGATTGGCACATCCAACTAGTTTTTTTTGTATTGAGGGAATTTTTTCGAAAAAAAGCCTGATTTGGGGAAAAAATTGACTTTAAATTTGTTAAAAAAAATTTATAACGGAAAATTGAAATTTTAAAACGTGCCTTTTTTGAGCACAAATTGCGTTGGGGACTTTTTCTGTAAAAATGTCTGATTTGGGGAAATTTTCAGAAATTTTGGGGGAAATGGCTTTCGACAATCTAGCAACACTGTAAGCCATTGACTTTTTAATATACGTAGACGCCACATCTCATTGTTCTTTCGGCATGGTTTCGAATCCAACATCTTTGGCGAAAAGATGCCGTTTTTTGGCGAAGAGAAAAACAGAAGTGCGGTCAACTCAAGACAAACATAACAATATGAGTTTCGGCGGGAGAAAAACCGGTTTGGCGCGCTAAATCTGCCCTCCGTCACGTGATGGAAGGTAAAGATGTCAGCCTAAGAAAAGGTTGCCGGTGTGGTGTCTAGGTATCTTAGGTCATTGAAATAAGCCTATGACCTGTTTTATAATTATCTTTACAAAAGGGGACAACACACTTATGCCTTCAAAAAAATGATAAGTACACAAAAATTTCTTTTAATAATAAATTTCCACACAGAGATATGTTAACTTTACTTCACAGATCGGAAGTATCAATAAATCTTCTTGATACTTCTAGGATCGGAACCGAATGCTAGTTCACCAAGTTTTTGTCCAAATTCGTCTTGACCAATAAAATTGTATAGGGCAGTTGCAATAACGTCATACTGGAGGTCACACACTAGAAATAGACAGTTCTGATTGGTGGAACTACCCTGACCTCCACTTGAAATACAATGGCTATCAGCTGATTGCAAGTTCCAGTCACTTATTTATAACAGAACTCTACTTCCTCCGACGTGTTTCTCTTGTAGTATCTGATTGGTTAGAGCTGCATTGGAGTAATCACTAATCAGAATTTAAGTCGATGAGGTGTTTTTCCTTCTTTTTGTTTTGATTTTTAAATATCTGCATGGACATAGAAATAGGTAACTATTTCTATGTTCATGATATCTGAAACGAAAACTGGTGCTTTGGAATTTACTCAGTATACTGTACATTCTCAATTTATAATACTCGTGCTTTTAAAATTATAAGAACACATTTCAGATTGCTATATTAAAGAATTGTTCGCTGATCGTTCACTCCTTATCTGTGTTTCAGTTTGATATATTTTAATTAATTTGTGATTTAACCTCAGAATTCCTCAAATTTTTGAAAATGGAAGATTACGAAACTGTTTTACTTGTCAAACCTGAAGTTTTCATCTTTAAAATTCCTCCACGAGCTACAAACCGTGGATACAGGTATGTTTATGATTTTAGTTTAATGAAATCTTATTTATGACTCATTATAAGTTAATAACTTACAAGCCTTGTTGAGATAGCTACAAAGTATGTTGAGAACAGTGTTTCTAAAAATTATTTATTTATTCAAAACTAAAGCTATGTATGATCTCCGATGTTGCTCGTAAAGAGTGATTGGTGGCGCGGAATGCCGTTTATTGTAATATATTGTCAGTAACAAACCTCAGAAAAATTTTGCTTTTCTTTATTTCTATGAATTAAAGAACAAAAACTTCCATTAATTTCTTTCTGTTGTATCTTCTGTGCGACAATTTCGTTGCATGCGTTTACTGATCATAGGGTACTGTACTCGGGATTCCCTGTCTCGCAAAGCTAATTTCTGGCAATGAAGCAACTGAACTAGCCTTTTGCTCGGTACTATATACAAGTTATTTGCTGTTATAGGATCTCTGTTACATGCCTATCTATACATTCAATTAAAATGTAAACTAATTGTAGTATTGTCAAAAATGAATAGAATATCATTACATTTTGATTTGTTCCACCTTCTATTAACTTTAAATATTCGCCATCATTTATAATGTGCATGCTTGCTAAGAATGTTTTTTTTTAAAATTGAATTTTAAAGGTGTGAAACCTTCTAAATTCAGCTTTCATCTTTCAGTATGGTTTTTCTGAATCTGTTTTAACTTGAAATTTGTGATTGAACATGTAGACCAATTAGCAAGTTACTGCCATTAACTTGTAGAAGGTTGCAGTGCTGTAATTGGGCGGGAACGCTGTTCCCAGAAACACTTGGTTTGTTACTGAAATAAAGAAATTTGTTACTGGAATAAAGAAAAAAGGAAAAAAAATATCGCGCACGAGCACAATAATGTATATATTTTTTTTATCAAGCGAAACAATAGATTATTGTTATTTATTATAACAATAATAATGAAGGTTACTGATACTGGAGATGAGCCTAGAGAGTTAAATCTTTTCTTCCAGATTGTGAAAACTATACTCAATTAAAAGTTTGAATGCGAAAGAGTATTCAGGCTGTATGAATAAATTCATGACTGATGAAAGAAATTCACTCCTCCTTGAAAAAGCCAATTCACTTATATGTATAAGCCATATAAGAAATCTTGGTTGTGATCAGGAAGAAGATTACAGACGAGACAGCTTGTTGTAAATCAAAAAGCATAGAAAACCCCTCTCATTATTTCTCTTTATGTAAATTTCTTTGATAGATATTTCAATGTTTATCAATCTATTTTGTTACTTCAATTAAATTTTGATTTATGATGGAAAATGTTACTATGAACTTGATTAGTTATTGCTTTTAGATTGATGCTATACAAATATAATGCTTTAAAAACTAGAATATAATAATTATAACCATTAATTAAAAAAAAATGTTGGGTTTTGGCTAAAGATTTTAAATCAGCTTTTTGCTTAGCAAAAATCCGGTAGCATCAATATCTACCCTTTGAAAAGGTGAGTTCCTGTTCCCACAAATATTTTCTTCCAACTACAGCACTGGAAGGTTGTTAAGAATATATTTTTTTTTAATTTAAATTTTAAAGGGGTGAAATCTGAAATGTAAAACTTTGTAATACCATAATTAAACTACTGCAATCAGAAAATTTACATTCAACTTGGAAGTTACTTCTGACATCTAGATCTTCTTTAAGAATTTTAATATGAAAAGAGTTAAATATGATGGAAAGGCATAATCCTAGAACAAGTGAGACATTTGATTTGGGCAGTGTTTTTGACCCGTGCACCAACTGAGACATCCTCGTAACTCTCCTCAATCACAACACATACTTTTAAGCAGACAACTCGCTACTTTTACAGTTCCAAAAAAAATTTTTTTTTTCTTAAAGTAAACATTCCAAATACTTAATTTGAAATAATTAAAAAAAAATTTAGCTTATTTTTTCTCTGGAATGTTTAATTTATACAAATTTTTAACTCGGGCATTTTTCAGTTTATAGAAATTTTTCACTCCAGATTTTTCAATTTATAGAAATTTTTGACTCTGAATTTTTTTATTTTTATAATTTTTGCTATCTAGATTTTAGATTTTTACAAAATTTTTCTTCTGGAATTTTTTTTTCCCTAGATTTTTCAATTTGAAAATTTTTTTCCTTTGACTATTTTGATTTTTGCAATTTTTTTTCTCTGGATTATTTGATTTTGCAAATTTTCATTCCAGATTTTTGTATTTTATAATTTTTTTTTTGCTCCAGATTTTTAGAAATTTTTTAACAGATTTTTAGATTTTTAACAATTTTTCAGTCTAGAATTTTCATTTTAAATTTTTAACTTTTTTTCATTTTGGATTTTTCAGTTTGTACAAATTTTTAGCATTATTTTGTTCTTTATTTTTCAGTTTTTCTATTTTACAAACTTTTTCTGCAAGTTTTTAAAATTAAAAAAAATTTCAACTTTTTCTGTTAAAACAAAACATTCATATACAAAACTGCTTTTCAAAATGCACAAAATATAATAGGAGAAAGTGTACCTCAGGACATTGGCAATTTCTAATAAACTATTGGCAACAATGATCTTTTGTCTAATGTCTAATAGTGACCCGAGGGGTCTGACAATGCTCTAAATCTGATACACAGCAGATTTACTGCTATGTAAATCAAGTTGAAATCAGTAAATCAAGATTTAAATAGTAAATCCAATGGTATATCAATGTAAAATCAATAAATGAATAAATCCTATGGTAAATCAGTAAGTTATTTAATAAATCAAATGGTAAATCAGTAAATCAAGATGTAACTTATAAATCCTATAATAAATCTATAAACCATGTAAAATCAATATATCCTATAGCAAATCAATAAATCCTATAATAAATCAAATATTTAAAATCATTAAATCAAAATTAAAATCATAAATCTTGTAATAAATTGATAAATCAGTGTAAAATCAATAAATCTCATTGTAGAAAATAATCGGATTCGTGAAAGTTTTTGAATTCTATTTTTCAACGGATTTACACGTTTTAGGTGTCAACGATTCCAAAAAACATGTTTTTACAAAACATCTGTCTGTCAGTCTGTATGTGGCATAAATTTTGTGGGCATTCTATTTCAAGAAATAAAGCACAGAATTTCACAAAATTTTATATTCAGCTAGACCTCTATATAAAATAGATCTGATTAGCCTTTGGTGTATATCACCTAATAGGTGGCGCTGCTATGCTGCCTTTTTCATGACTTCTACTATAGCTATATCTCAAGAACTAATGGACAGATTTTCATAAAACTTCAGATTCTGTTAATCCTTGATATAATATGGTTCTGATTACATTTTGATGTAAATCGCCTGACAGGTGGTGCTGCTATGCGGCATTATTCATAATTTTCACAATAGCTTTACCTTAGGAACTAGGCTTTTAATTCATTTATTTCTTTTATTATGGAAAGAAAAAGAAGTAAACTGTGGATATATTTTTCTGAAGCATTAAATGATAAAGCAGATTGTGACTTATATTTATGGCAAGCGAAGTATTCAGTTAAAGAAGGTTCAACAACAAATTAAAAGATTTATTGGTAAAGCATCGTCCATCATATGCAAAGGCAGATTCAGTCCTCAATTTAGAGGGGAGGTGGTCATAACACATTTTCTTCGGAAAGGAGGGATTACATTACAACACTTCATGATCAATTATTATATTGAAAGTGATTCTTAAATTAAAAGTGATTTTTTATTATACTTTCGCTAATTCACTTTCATTTGTAAATACGAAAAAAAAAAAAAAAAAAAAAAAAAAAAAAAAGCATCAGTATTTCTAAAAATAAATAATTTACACAGATTTCATTTAGATATGAAGAAATTGATATGTTTTTCATTTTTTCATAAATGCAAAAAATGATTTTGAAATGCTCTTAAGTTAGAATTTTATGATAATTTTTAGGACTTGACAGCCACAGAAATGTCATCATGAGGGGCAATTACCAGTGGCGTCCGGAAATTTAGTTTAAAATCCTGAATTTTATGGAAATTTTTGAAAGTTTTATTTAAAAATTGGCTTTTAGTGAAAAATGGAAAACACTTTTTAATCACATAGTTTCCGAATAAGTAAATTTGCAAATTTCTTGAGATTAAAAATTCTTCAACAAATGTGTCAGAAATTATCGAGTTTTGATTTGCAATATTGAACAGTTGGGGGGGGGGGGTAAAGTTTTAAGGTATACAGGAGCGTGTGAAGAGAACTGCATCCAGGCCAAAGTTTTGGGTCCAAAAATTTGACACCCCCTGTCCCTCAACTTTTGTTTGTGACGGATCAAAAAATGACGTTGGTAAAATAAATTTGGCGTCTCTTAAATTTCTACGCCCGGAGCGACTGCCCCCTCTTCCGCACGGCACCGAAGGTATATTTAATTTCTAAAATAATTTTTTGAATATTTCTGCAGTTCAAAAGGGGGAGGGGGTTTATGATTTCCGTGACTTCCCCATTGGATCCTCCATGTTTCCCAAAGCTTGCGGATTCAGCAAAAAGTATCTATCAGTAATGTGTCCATTAGTATCATCTGAAAGAATTTTTGCAAAATCAGGTTACATATTATTTGAAGGGTCCCCTTTGTAAAACCAAAAAGAATGTAAAAAATAATATTTTTTAATATAAATCAAAGAATTTTGAAATAATAATGAGAGTGATGTATGCTGTTATTTTTAAGATGTTAAAGTCTAGAACAAAACCAGGGCTGCTGGCTTTTAGCCGGGCCGGTTTAAACCGGCTGGCTTTTTTGGTTTAAATCGCTTGCAAAAGGCCGGCTTTTACTAAAACTTTTTTTTTTCTTCTACAAAAACTATTCTTAAAATAAAATGTATTATTAATTAATAACTATTTAATTACTGTTGTCATAAAAATGAACTGTCTAATAAATTGTCCATTAAAATATAAGTGAATTGACTGTAGAAATGTTCTTGTGATCAACAGATGGGAAGAATGTTTGTAAGAAAATTTGAACAATAAACATTTTTTTGAAGTAGCTCAAATGATTTTTGCCAAATATAATACCAGGGTCATTCCATGTCAAATCAACCAAAAAATTCAATATTCAACCTGACCATATCCGATTTCAATGGAACTGCTAGGGATCATTCTCTATGATGATATAAATTAGAGCATATTTTTATTTTTTGTTTATCGCTTTGAATTTTTATACAATTAATTATTTAAATTTTGAAAAATCATCATTTTTTGACTTGCATAAATATTTTCAATTTTGAATTTCTCAAGTTCAATCAAATATAGAAAATTTTGTGACCACTCATTTCAAAGAGGAGTTTATAAGGTTTAATTTGATATGCAAGTTGACTATGTATAATTAAAATAAAATTTTAATTTTTTTAAAATTTGAAAATTTTTTAGATATTTTTAAAAATTTTGAAAAAATTGTATGTTTGTTGTAATATTATAAGCTTTAAATTCTGAAAATTTTAGAGTGGGATCTCAATGGGATCAGGAGTTATGAAATAAAAGCTGACTATTACCATACAAATCATAAATAACAAAACAGACAGAATTAAATTGCTATTTTAATGGTAATTTTTGACTTACATTTTAAATATCAGTACTACACTGATCTTGTTTCAAACAAAACCATTTGTTGAAATTTTATTTTTGATTCCCTCTCCCATATCTATGCTCCTTTAAATGTAAATGCATTAGTTCATGGAATCTTGCTAATCCAGTAACCTATTAGATTATACACTAAACCTAACCTAATACAAGAAATTTGTGGATGGGAAAGTTTACTAATTGACCCAAATCAATTCCTCTCCTTTTAATGTGTGGAAAGATTTGTCAAGGAACAAGAACAAAATATTTAGTCAATATATATAGAAGGAAAGAGCATGTTTACAAACATTTCCATCAACCAATTTACCACACCACTGCATTTTTATCATAGTGATCATTGCAGGAATATTTATGGCATTATAGGCCAATCATATCATGGACCTTTTAAACAGAGACCAATCAGATTGGCCGAGGTCATATGTACGGCAGGAGATTTAAAGAACAGACAGATGTTTCTTGCTATTGCCACCCTGCAGTAATTCAACCCACACTATGTCAGCTGTTCTTTCCTTATAAGAAAAAACAAATGAAGATAAAGGGATGTACAGTAAACTCTGTATAAGTCAGAATCAATCAGAACTGAGAAAATTGTTCACAGTAAGTGATATTCTGCCTTAGACAAATTTTATACTGTCTATGAATTCACAAGGACTTGAAAAACCTTTTTGAACTAGACAAATTTCCATCTTACTCAGTCTGGCTTACAGAGAATTTACTTTACTTAGAAAGATAAATAAATATAAAAGCTATGTCAAAATTATTTATTTTTTCTTATCTTTAAAGTAGAATGCTGCCTTGTAAACTTCATACATAAACAAGTGACTATTTTTATTCATAATAGTAGCACATTCATATATGCTAGGAGCCATTGTTCAAGTGAAGTACTTTATAAACAGTATATCATTTTGTATATTATTTATTTGGATGTAATTTTTACCCATAACAACATGAAAATAACTAAGCATAGGATGTGCCACTGGATCTATAGCATAGATGTCTGTTAATCAAATTGGCTATTTATGAGATTTTTGTGATATATTATTAAATAGCTATAAAAGTGGACATCTGAAACATGATTTTGAATGAATTTTATAAGATTAGTTTTAATTTACATAAAATGGCCATTTGTAAGGTAAATTAACAAAAGAAGTTGTTAAAAATAAATAGTAATACAGTAGACTCCCTCAAATCCGCACTCCTAAAATCTACAACTCTCTAAAATCCGCACATATTTTACAGATATAAACAATGAAACATTCAGTTCAGATGTAGGTCCAAAAAATGATTTTTTCAGTTTTATATCAATTCTATACATTTTTTAATTTATAATTTTTGTTAAGATTATTGAATTCATGTTTTTTCATGAAGAAAGAATAATTTATTTCTGAAAAAATAAAGATATTGCTAATATCATTGGTAATCACAATCTTACCAAATATATTTATGTATTAATCAAGCTTTTTTAGTTATTAAGTCTGCCTAAACCTGAAATAAAGTTTCATTATTTTATGATCCTGATGTGAATTTGTAATGCACCTTTATGAGGCAAGTTTCATTGAATAATTTAGGAAAAACACATTTCCTCTTTTATAATGAATATTTAATTGTACATTATTGATTATTAACTTTACCTTTCCTTTTAGTATTTTAATCATTTTAAAAAATATCTAAATTTTTATTAGTTTATTACTTTTTTTAATATTTTAGTATATTATATGCATTCATTATACTTTTGATTTCATTATTAATTACATTCAAATTATTTTTTTAAAAATGTAAACAAAGCGGAGACCAGAAATCCACAAAATTCTAAAATCTGCAAAACCTCTGGTCCCAAGCTGTGCGGATTTGAGGGAGTCTACTGTATATGCGTTGGAAAAAAGCCAATAAAAGCTGGTTTTTTCCACAAAAGACTGGTCTTTTCCAATAAAAGCCGGCCAGCTTGGTCTTTTTTAGGAAAAGCTGGCTTTTTTGCAGCCCTGAACAAAACACATTTCTTTAAAACGTTTTGAAAATTTTCAAGCAATTAAATATTGACAGGTTTGCTTTGAGTGCATTCTTTTTCTGTAATTTTTTTCTTTTGTTCGTATATTTATGTTTTATATTTGAAAAAATATTTTTAGGATAAAAACAAATTTTTAGATTGCTTGTAAGAATGTTTTTATGATAAATTTTATTTATTCATTTATTTTGCGTTGCTTGTAAAATATTTTTTGTAGTTATGTTTTTCAATTTCATATTTAAAAAAGAGTATTTTTAAATATAAATAAAAAAATTCAGAAATAATAACATGATTAAAGTACAATGTTATTTGATAGTATGATCATGTAATAAATTAAACATTTTTTTAAACCATTTTTAAATTATTATAAAAATAAAATTTTTACAATACACAGTTAATTTTAGTGTAAAATTAATAGGTAAACTTGCTTGTAAAAATAATTACAGTCGAGTCTCTCTATAACGAAACTCCATACATCGAATTTCTTTATATAACAAATTTTTAGTAGGAACGGCCCCCTTTTCGCATGATTACATTAAAAACAGTCTCTATATAGCGAAATATCTGTCTCCATATAACAAATTTTTTCATAAATTGGTCTTAATTTATTCAGTTTTAAAAAGCTTCGAAATCATATGGAATCAATTTTCCATCACTTATTTTTGATTTATCGTCAGTGCTGAGTTTTTTTTATAACTTCTCTCCTTGTTCTTTAAATCTAACGAATTCATCCCACCTCCCACACACCTTTCCACATCCTTCTCAAAAGAGAGTCAATTGGATTGATACACATACACATGTAAGAGAGGAATCAATGAGAGGCACATAAGAGAGGCCTTCAAATGGAGGAAAATGTTAACTACAATTTTTCATTCCTTGCTAAATGTAAACTTTTTTGAGAGCGTAACAATTTTAAAATCAAAACAACAAAAAATTACAGTTTTCTTCGTCTGAAATCAATGCAATGCAAGCCTTCCTTATTTGATTTTCATTAAGCTTTCAAATTCTGTTCTCTTTTTTGAAACAGCTTAAATAATTAAGAAATAAAATGTTAGGTTAATATTTACTTTTAAACATTTCAAATTCTTAATTCAAAAGATCAAAAATAATATTTGTTCAAATTTCAAACATCAAATACGATTTTTAACATCATTCTCTATACATCGAATTTCTCTATATAAAGAATTTTTTACTGGAATGGTGGATTTTGTTATATAGAGACTCGACTGTATATCATATTTATGATATAATTATTTTGCAACTTGAATAAATGAATGATTTGCATCAATGAATTTGCATTTTCAAAATAAAACTTAGAAACTCAATTAAATGTAAATTTTACCTACAGATGGCAGCACATGCAAATTCATCTAAAGAGACTTTTGTACAGTTTTGTAATTCGTATAATGATTGTTAATGTACCTGATTTCTGTACTGTTAGGAAAGAAACGAGTAAGGAATACTTTCTAACAGGTAGCGAATCTGAAAATAATGATATTATATGGGTATTTCTTTTGACATTATTTTTACAACACTACAAGATATGCAAACATTGTCATGTCACATGATCTGAAGAGCCAATCAGAGCAATGCTAACTGCTATAATGAGGCGTGTAAATCGCAAGTAAATTAGTGTTCACTCTAGAAATAAAAAAGGCATGGTGCTATTCACTAAAAAGGGCATTACTGCAGCAGAAAAGGGCACTTTTACTTGAAATTTTTTTTATTGCCTTTAGAAATGGAAAAAAAGAAAGCGAGAAAATACATAATTTTTAAGTATGATAAATAAAGTATCATTAATTTAGATTTATTTTATGATATAAAAATTAAAAAATACAATTCAAACATGATTGTATAGTTTCATGTTCTTTTTCTTAAAGAAATGAAAAAATTCTTTCATTTTTGGGCACACAAATTTAGAAATACTACGGAATAAAAAAATATTTATTAAAAATCTCTGGGTTAAGCCAATGGTGCATTTTACTAGTTTTAAAAAGAGCAGGGTGCATTTTCTAAATCTGAAAAAGGGCAGAGTGCTGCACCCTTCAAAAATAGCCTAGAATGAACACTAAGTAAATCACAAACAAATTGCAAATAAATCAGTAAATCTGCGAACACTTATAAATCAATCAGAAACCAGGTAAATCAACTTGATTTATATATCTGGTACACCAAAAACTAGTTTGTTGAACCCTTCGTAGTGACCTATAATCAACTGATATCCAGGGGCGTAAATCCCGGGGGGGTTTGGGGGGGTGCAGCACCCCCCCCAAGAAGAAATCAGTCGGAAAATTTTAGATCGATCGGGAAAAGTATGTTTAGTCGGAAAAAAATGGTATTAACCTATAAAAACTTATAAACTGGAAAAACGGGAATTTCAGTCGGAAAGTTTTCCGTTCCATTGGAAAAGGCGTGTTTAGTCGGAAAAAATAGTACTATATATTATCCTATAAAAACTTATAAATTGGGAAAACGGAAAAACAGTCGGAAAAATTCTTGTTCGATTGGAAAAAAGGTATTAACCTATAAAAACATATAAATTGGAAAAATGAAAATGTTATTCGGAAAATTTTCCGTTCCATCGGAAAAGGCTTGATTATCCGGAAAAAATATTACTACGTATTAACCTATAAAAACATATAAATTGAAAACACGAAAATATCATTCGGAAAACTTTCCGTTCCATCGGAAAAGGCATGTTAGTCGGAAAAAATAGTATTACGTATTAACCTATAAAAATTTATAAATTGAAAAAATGGAAAAGTCAGTCGGAAAAATTTTTGTTCGGTCGGAAAAAATGGTATTTACCTACAAAAACTTATAAATTGGAAAAACGAAAATATCATTCGGAAGTTTCTGCGTTGCATCAAAAAAGGCATGTTTAGTCGGAAAAATAAGTATTAAGCATTAACCTTTAAAAATTTATAAATTGGAAAAACAAAAAGGTATGTCGGAAAAATTCTTGTTCAATCGGAAAAAAATAAATTTAGCCGAAAAAAAAGGTATTAATTTATGAATATTTATGAATTGGAGAATTACTTCTGTCGTTTTTATTAAATAAGAAAAACAATTTAGAACGAAGAAAACATAAATTTATTCTCAGCCGGAACTATTATTAATTAATTTAACTAATTGGTAATTTACTAATTACTTTAATTTACTAATTAAATAATGTAACTTATTAATTTCTCGGATTTTATTTTTCTGATAAAACTATTCAGAAAAATTTTGATTTGTCAAATATTGTGTACTCAGAAACCTCAATATGACGAAAAAAAATATTTATGTACATATTATAGCAATGTTAATGTTATTTGTAAACGTGATATTTTGAGTGAAACCTTGATATTCCGAATTTTTTTCCTGTGCTTTTTGACTTCGAGATATCGAAATCCACCCGTATTTATTTACTGTCGGAAAGCTTTTAGTTTAGTCTCGAAATTTTAAGATCTACTGATAGAAGTGAAGAAACTTTTGTTTTTTAATCTTAACTTTAAATTTAGCTAGAAATATGTATCACGAAATTTAGGTGGCATCCGATGAAAATTCAAAACTGAAATACGAATATTTCGTATTTTTCCATGTCAAAATCTGGATATTTTTCACTCTGTACAAATTTTACCTATAACTAGTATAACAACCACGTCAAAAATGACGGAATTTTCATTTTCATTTTATTTTCATAATAATACAAACAGAATGAAGATTTTAGTATTGAAGAGTTTGTATTGTAGAAAAGCACATTTCAAAAATAACAATAGATTTCTACAAATACAAATGATAAAGTTTTTAAATTTTTTTTTTTAACTTAATATTTAGTTTTTGAACAAATTTTAATTTCAAAACAAAGAGCAGTATTTATTACAATAACGATAATAATAATTAGCGAAATGAAACTCAATTTCTGAAGATTTCACAAAGCATTAAAAATAAATATTGAAGTATTTTAAATTTTAAAATACATTATTTTTATTAAAAGTATGATTCGGCAGTGGCTTTAATCATGGGCATATGATACTTTTAGTTCGATGCTTTTAGGCATGAATTAAGAAGCTTTGTGTTTTGTTTTTTAAATTTGGATTTGGCGCTATCTATACGCAGTTAATATAAACAAAACAACTTTTTTAAAAAAAATAGCAGTTTTATTTTGAAAATAGCAAGTTTTTCAAGAAAATTCGCATATTTTCCGCGATTTTTTGACAAAATTTGCGTATTTTCCGCGATTTTTCGACAAATTTCGCGTATTTTTCCCGTTTTTTCGACAAAATTCTCGTATTTTCCACGATTTTTTGACAGAATTCGCGTATTTTCCTTGATCTTTCGTCAAAATTCTCGTATTTCTCACGATCTTCGTTAAGATTCGCTTATTTTCCGCTATTTTTTGACAAAATGTGCGTATTTTCCCCGATTTTTCTACAAAATTTTGATATTTTCCCGGATCTTTCTTCAAAATTCGCGTATTTTCGGACGATTTTTCTGCAAAATTTGAGTATATTACACGATTTTTCGATAAAATTCGAGTATTTTTCGAGTATTGCCATCTCGATTTTCTTTCGCGAGCTAATCGCCGTCTACGTTCAATCGGCGTTTCTTTATTTTCATCAGGCATTGCTAAAATTATCGTTAAATTACAGAAACAACGATTTACTTGAAAATATATATAAACCATGGACTTTCTCATATACGTAGGTATTATAGGTCATTGATATAAACCTACCGCGTGTTCAAAAAGATCAACAAACACACGTGCGTTCTCAAGTACAAATAATTTTGATTGAACGATTCTCAAACGCGATTGATTCACTACATTTTTTGCGAGAAGAATACTACGATCCAGCCTACTTTCGCTGATAGCGAAACGTGACTAACCAATCAGAATTCTGCATTTTAAGAAACAGTGAAAAGTTCTTAAAAATGCATGCTTCTGATTTAGATCTCTATTAATTATTAGCAAAGTGAAATGTAATTTCCGAAAATATCACATTAACTTTTTGATATGCCGAACATTAACTCGTGTTTATTACAAAGTTCTATTCTTTATATTATTTGCCAATAGATGATTGCAAAAAGAGTTTTTGACAGTTTTAAACAAAATCAAATTATTTAAAGAGTTTAATATGATTTCATAAATATTTTAAGAACAGAGTTAGATAATTGACGTGTATTCTTTTTTTTTTTTTAATAATGCGTTCAAAGAGTCATTCATTTGTTTCAAGATTTGGAAAATCTGAATGGCAACAGAGTTCGTTTGTTTATATCGTAATCTGATGTTTGTTTACAATTACTTATTTTTAATTTGGAGCCTAATACATTATAATTGGATATGATATACATGTTTTATAGAAAAATATGCTGTTTAAACGTTATTTTAAGTAAAAGAAATTATCTTTTAGCTGTCATATGTCTGCATTTGTTTTCCATTAAGCCTAACGTGGCGTATTGCTATGGTCCATTCACAGATAGGAGTGGCGAATCCTGGAACCGTTCCACACACCTCTCCAGAACGCATTTTATTATAAGTAGATTGAAAATAATCATGGTTTTATTTTTTCCTACCAACAATTTTTCTGTTTTCTTTATATTTTATTTAATAAAAATTAAATTTTAAATTGTTTTTATTTACTTTTTTAAGTAATTTTTGATTGATTTAAAGAAGTGCTTAAGAAATTTATATGATACAGAATGAAAATTGAAAATACCCAAATACTTTGAATTTTTATCTCGAAATAATCTGGATATTTTACAGTGTATACGGAGTTTATACTTCTCTCAGAAATAATACTTTCGTTTTCTTTTTTCTGAATCAATTATATTCAGTTTTTTAAGTATTTTTATTATTACTACATTTGTTTAGTCGGAAAAATTATGAATTAGTCGGAGGGGTAACACCAAATTGTTACGCTGCTTTAAAGTGTGTCGTTAGAAAAAGCTAAAACTTATATTAAAAAATCCCGTATTTTTGACAAGTTTTTGTCTCTAAAATATTCCCCAAGCAAACAGATTTTAATTCTATTAAAAAAAAAAAAAAAAAACCTAAAGAGATTTTAACTGATTGCTAAAAAATAAAGAAATAGAATATTGTTTTCTCTTCAACATAAAGCTTAGGCACCTAGACGACTGGGACCGGACATCCCGCCTAATGTGTTAGTTCCTAAACAAATTGCGCCTGCGTTAACTCTTTGTTTAAACCGTTAATATTCCGGCTCATATAGTACGAAATTATTCAATTAAAAAGTGTTGATTTGAGAAGATTTTGGTATATAGTTAATCAGTTATGCCCCACCTAAATGCAAGAGACAAAAAGTGCAATGTGGGTTATATAATTCCGTTTTCGATAGTTATTACAGGATAGGAACACACATAATAAACAAAAGCATGCTGATAAAATTTCAGCCCATATCATATACCGTTTTGCATTGCTGGAGCTCGAAAAAATCTGTTTGAAGTAAGTAAGCTACTTTATTACAGAATATTTTTGATCTATAAAATGTTTAAATAATTGAATTGTTTTCATATTTATTAATGAATTTTTTCTTTATTTTTTGAGGGGGCAGATAAATTATTTAATAACTTGTAAAAATATACTGTTCAGGAATGTAGTGTAGGGTATACGGGAGTATACGCCGATACCCTCTGGATTTTTTTAAGGAACACCGTATACCATCTGTTTCTCAAGAAAGCTTTAGTACATGCACTCAAGGTATACCCTCTGTTTTGAGCCTATACCCTCCGATTTTTTTACGACTACACCACTGGTATTACTGTTTTTCGATACATATTATTTTTTTAGCAATTAGTATCGCAATTCCCAAACTATTTGCTAGTTTTGTTTCAAACATGCGATGACAAACAACTTATTATTTAATAGTAATTTCTTGAAATTACTATTATTTTGAAGTAAATTTTTCTTTCAATATGTTTGCTTTCTTTTTTACCAATCATTTTACAATTTGCAAGTCTATGCATTTAGTATTATGCATGAACTTAAAACTGTACTATAGAACTGTATTTTTTTTGTAATTTATCAATTTTATTTCATTAATATTTAAGAATAATCTAGTGTTTAAATAAATTTTTGCCTACATGACGTTTTATTTTTATTCTCTCAAGATTCAACAACTAAGAAAATCAATTTATTTTTTGAAATTCAAATGTCAATATATGTAAAATATTCTACATTTTTAAAACTTTGTTATAGTACAGATATAATAATTTTGTCTCACTGAAAAAAAATATTTTGATTGTTATTTTATGGATAGATTTTTTTTCCTGTGTATGTATATAGATAAGAATCAAAATTTAATCATCTGAAACTTGAAAAGAATTTCGGCTTTGGGGAGGATAAAACGGCGCAACTTTTGACTGTTTAAAAGCTAATTGATGATTAAATCGATCTTTAAACCTTTTTTTTAAGTTGAAATTTTAAAAAGGCATTTCAACTTTACTGGTACTTTTTGTGTGTGTGTGTGTATGTGTGCCTGTGGGGGGGGGGGGGGGGGGGGTAGACGAAAAAGGGACCAGAATTTTACTTCTGACTTATGCATTTCGTTTATTTGTTTGGCATTTTGCGCATGTTTTCACATAGATACAGCAAAACTATGTACTGTATTTAATTGCCTTATTTATAAAAAAAAAAAAAAAAAAAAAAAAAAAATAATAAATTGTGTATAATTTGAAAACCTAATGAATTCGCACTTGAAAACTTACATACTCTGCTTTAATAATTTATTTGTTATTAATCTATATATTGCATCTAATATATTTATGTGATAATGTAATTTATATGTGATAATATATATTTGTGTAATAATGTGATATAATATATTTGTGTTATATAATTATGTATATTATCTAATGGCAGGGCAACGGCAGGCGGGCCAGATAGTACAGATATCCATACATATATAAAATTGTTTGTCTTGACTGACTGATAATCAATGCTCAGCAAAAATTACTGAATCAACAACCATGAAAATTGGAGAGAAAATACTTCTTATGATGTAAGCGTGTACTAAGATTGAACTTTTAAAATTACCGACCTAAGAGGGATAAGTGTGTGTGTGTGTGTGGGGGGGGGGGGGGTCAAAATCTACTAAAAATTTATTAAATGCATAATCCAACGATTTTAGAAATCCCCCCCCCCCTAAAGGGGTTAAAGGGGGGAGACAAAAAATTTGGAACATTTGGCACACTTCAGCAGTTTTTTTTTTTTTTTTTTTTTTTTTTTTTTTTTTTTTCAATAAGAGCGTGAAACGGCAGAAAATAAAATGTTAAAAATTAATTAAGGCTATAGTGGACTCTCAAAACTAATTTTTTTAATTTTCAATGAATTTTTTAAAAAATTTCTGGAAATAATCATAATATATATATCTCTTATTTCACAATTTTTTTAAAAAATATATTCAATAGTTTTTGAGATACAGATATATATTTTTTTTAATTAACAAAAAATGGCAATATTTCAAAATGCTCCGTGCGTAATTCTTTATGCCCAATTTTTCTGATTTTTTGTTTAAAATGCTCTCTATGTATGTGTTAACAAATGTTAATAAGCATTTTTAGCATATTACTAGTAAAACATTAAAAAAAATTATTTTAACTTTATTCTCATTAATATTTATGGTATAAATGCCTCTTATTATACAAATTTTTGTTAAATATATTAAATATTTTTAATATTTTAAATATATTAATACTTTTTTATTTACGCTAAAAAGATTGGGGACAAAAAGCAATTCCTCTAAATACATTATAAACACGCTTAAAGAAATAGTTAAAAGTTACAGTTAAAGTATTGTTTTGTGAAATCACAAAACTAATAATTTCAGTACAAAATTGTAAACATTTTGTATTGTAAAACTAAAAACTAGGCTAAATTTTACGGATGTGAATCGGCAAAAAAGTAAAAAAGGGGCGTGGCACAATCAGCAGATTGCACAAAAATGCTTCTAACTCCAGTAAAAATAGTCGAAATTGAAAAATTCTTTTTGTGTTCAATAGCAGGGAGTTCATATAATGTTATTATGCTAAAAATGAAAATTCGACAATTTGATTATTTTTTGCGATTTTGAAAGTCCACTGTAGCCTTAAATACGTGTTTCAACGATATTTTAAATTTTCCAACCCCCAGGTGTTAAAATGAGGGTGGAAAAGTTCCCTACTTTTTTGGACCCATCATGTGACATATCATAAGAAAGCCCTCAGATCACTCTCTCATATTATAAAACTTTCTCCATTCCCCCTGAACCACTGCTATTTCCCTACCAAGGACAATTTTCGATCTTTTTTGAAATTGTAGCACTTTATCATTTTAGATTGGATTTTTTTATGGGGACTTCTGATAATTATTATTTATAATATATGAAAAATCCATACTTAGGGTAAGGGTCTATTCTGGGAAGAAGGACAATTTTCTAAATTTGACCTACATTTCTCATGTGATATATCATTAGATACTTACTTTGCCTTCACGGCCGATCACTTTTCTAAATTTAGCCGATACTTTTCATGTGATATACCGCTGGGAAGCCCTGTGATAGCTTATTCGTATTATGCACTATCCGCGTGCCCCTCTCGGGTAGTAAGGTTATTGTATTCCATCAGAACATCTTTTAATAATGGGGAAAATATATTGTTATATAAGACTAATAGTAACATATATATATACATATATTAGTCCTCATATGCCCATAGTACTCGGAAATTTTCCTTCTTGGAGTCGGAAATTTTCGAGCCTACACCCCCCTACGCGACTAAGGTGGTTTACGCCCCTGCTGATATCATCATAGTAACAGAACATCAGAAGCATTAAATCAGCAACTTGGTGAAACAAAAGAAAATTTCACTAGTCCAAAGTAAATATTTTCCTCAATTCAAATTTAATTTTTTAACTATGTACTTTTACAAGAGGTCAACAGCAACTTATTTTTTTATAAAAAGAGAAGATTTTTAAATGTTTTGGCTATAAGAAAATAATGATATTGCTTCTAGATTTATCATTATTTTGATTTCATTTAAAACATATGGTGATTGTATCTTGGGACAGTAAACTATGTTGTACCTTGGGACATTGTAACAAATGCATGGTTTGTAATAATTTGAATAAATAAAAATAGTTTTATTACTTATTTTATGGAAAATTCCACGAAACATGTGAAATACAGTAAAGAAAACAACTTAACTTTATTTTTGATACATTTTTATGACGACAGAACTATGCAAATGGGTCATTCCAAAAATAAAGCACCCATTTGGTGTCCGACGCTTTGTATTGTTATATTTTCTAAAATTCTGTTTCAAAATTAAATTTAAATATTGGAAAATATATTTTAAAGATTTTTTCTTTAATGCAATTTTAAATTTGATATAAATCACATGTATTCTTATTCAAATAACTTTCTTAATTGTGTCCTGTAAAAAGGCATGTCCCAAAAACAATTTTTGATTTTTAAACCCTATTTTTTTTTACTATATGTACTAAGTTATTTTTCAGGATGTTTTTTTTATGTCTTTGGAATCTTAATATTATCCCTATACATTTTAAATATTTTTTGTAACATTATTTTTTTACTTTAGAAGAAAAATTCACATGTCCAATTTTTGTCCCTTGTGTTACTGCCACCTTTTTCTTAATATTAAAACAAGAATTTGCAATTTAAATTTTGTTAACAGTAGTCATTCATGTACTTTTAGAGTTATTCATCCTAGGTAGTCATTTTCCTCATTTGTTAAATTTTGAAGAATATTATTTAAACAAAGGTGATTTTTGAAGGTAAGTGTGTTTTCTATGTGTCCCCATGTTACTATTGATTTATATTGATTAATTATTAATTTTTTAGTTTATTGGCGTTTAAGTTGTAAGTCTTAGTTAAAAGAAAATATTCCATCTAACCTTGCATTGTTTCTATGAAAATAGTAATACATGGGTGATAATTTATTTCATTTTGTCTCATGTGTTACTAGTCTCCTGTGTTACCATGATTTTGGTAACCATTATGTTAGGGACAAAGAACCCATGTTTAAAAATGAAATGCAACAGAATATTCTGGTTTTTTTTTTATGCATTTGTTAGTCTATATCAGAAATAAATTTTTAATTAATACATAAGTACACTTTTAAGATTGTTAAATTTTTTATGTTAAGTTAGGATGTCCCCTTTGTTACTTTATTGTCCCCTGTGTTACTGACATTTCTTTTATCAGAACAGAAAAGAAAAAACTTTCTTATGAATCAGTTTCATAATATACTTTGAGTTAGTATTCATCCTAGGTAGTCATTTTCCTCATATGTTAAATTTTGAAGAATATTATTTAAGCAAAGGTGATTTTTGAAGGTAAGTGTGTTTTCCATATGTCCTCTGTGTTACTATTGATTTATTTTGATTAATTATTAATTTTTTAGTTTATTGGCATTTAAATTGTAAGTCTTGGTTAAAAGAAAATATTCCATCTAAACTTGTATTGTTTCTATGAAAATAGTAATACATGGGTGATAATTTATTTCATTTTGTCTCCTGTATTACTAGTCCCCTGTGTTACCATGATGTTGGCAACCATTATGTTAAGGGACAAAAAACCCATGTTTAAAAATAAAACGCAACAGAATATTCTTTTTTTTTTTTTTTTTTTTTTTTTTTTTTTTTTTTTCTTATGCATTTGTTGGTCTATATCAGAAATACATTTTTAATTAATACATAAGTACACTTTTAAGATTGTTAATTTTTTTGTTAAATTAGGATGTCCCCTGTGTTATTGACATTTCTTTATTAGAACAAAAAAGAAAAAACTTTCTTATGAATCAGTTTTATATTATGCACAGGCTAAAAAGTATAAATAAGTTTTACTATAATTTTATTATATTAGAGTAATTTTTACCAAATTATATGTTGTTTTATACAAGGAGAATACAAAAAAGGGTAACACAGGGGACATAATATGCCTATATCATGAAAAAATATATACATAAACAAAAAACTATATGGCAACAAAAAAGAACATTTATATCAAAGTGTTAATATTGTAAAAGTAATTCTTTACTTTAATAAAAAAAAAAAAAAAAAGAGAGGATCATTTAAAATATGGTAACACAAGGGACATCTTTCAGCCCATGTGTCAATGTTTCTAGATGTAGTGATAAATATTTTTAAAAAAGTGTGTTGCTGATATTCAATTTCTATTCTTAAATACGTATACAACTCTCTCAAAGATATTTTTATTTCATTTTAAATGGACAATTTTTTGAAAAAAATTTTTCTCAAAAGGGACCTTTATTTTTGGAATGACCCAATATGAATCTGGTAACTGCCGATAAACGTTTTTCTTTCCATATGATGCAATGTTCTAAAGAGCATATCTTCTGATGTATTTTTCTGTGTTTTGAATCAATTTTAAAGGTATATTTATGTATTTTACTATGTTGTTAATCATGGATAACATAACCACCATAGTTTGATTTTTACAAAATAGAGAAATGACGGGATGTTGGAATTATTTTGTTTACAATTCCCACCTATTCTTCCTTTAAACTATAGCCACTTGACTGTACTGTGTTTTGGGTGTATAAAACATTCTACATGTCTTATGCTAATGAATAGATGATATCACATGCTTTGCAGCCAATCGCAATGTATGCTGTGGCAGAAATTGTTAGAAATGCATTTTAAAAACTTTCACACCATCAAATATTATTAAAGGTTTTGAAGTAACAGGCATTTATTCAATCATTGAAAATGTATTCAATGAGGATGAATTTTTAATAATATGTAACTGGTAGAATAATTGCCAAGTAGAAAACTTGTGTAGAAAGAAAATGAAAAGACCACCTTCAGAACAAAATAGGAGTTTTGAATATGTTAATGATAAACTTGCTTTATCTAGTACTAAAGCTGATGAGAATATTAATTATGATCATATCACAGATGTGTTAAAAGTAAGAAATCAAGAAAGTAGATTACTCTCTTATTTAAGTATCTGGTAAAATGTTTTTCTCATCCATGTGTCTGAAGTTAGTTAATGTCCTTGCCAATGATGGAACTTGAGTTTTATTCTCTATTTCCTTGTAAAATAGAAGTTTCATTGGCACAAAATTAGTTATTGTTATTCTACAAAATATTCATAGGCATAGCTAGCCTCTTGAACGGGGGGATGCCCAAATTTTTTAACCTGAACATGTTGGGTACAAACAATATCTTATGTAATAAAACGGAACCCCATAAAACCTATCAAATTTCCGTTTTAGACAGGTTTTTTGCGGAAGGTATAATTGTGTAGAACTTCTTTTAAAAAGGACCCAAACGCAATTTTTCATTGCTTGAAGAAGGATGAGAAATTGCTTAAAACTAAATCTAAATGGACAGGGGCGTGCGAAGAGAAAACTGCTCCCGGGGAAAAGTTACAATTTGGCGCCCCCTCCACTCACCTTTTTCTTGTAACAGCCAAAAATGACGTTGGTAGTATAAATTTGGTGCCCCCTAAAATTCCAAGCCGGGGCAGCTGCCTCCTACGATCCCCCTTTCGCACGACGCTGCTAATGGATGCGGATACTGTGAATATGCGAATTTTGCGTAAGCACAGATTTGTACTAGAGATGAGTTCGGGCTCGTTTTTTGAAACCCGCGCCCGAAAGATTTTTAGTACATTGGAGCCCGAGCCCAATACAAAAAGTATACAAAAATAAATAAATAAAATATTTAATGATATTTTAAAATTGTTTCAAATGTGATACCCATTTTTAAAAATTTCTTATAAAATTTACTGTTAAATAAAAATTTAAATTCAAGCTTATGAAAAGAGCAATTTGCTATCAAATAAAAATATCCTTCATACCTAAAATGATTCCCATATTTCTTGTCCTTTAAGAAGAAAACTTGATGGACATATTAAAGAAGTGTAATGAATAAATGGATAGAGTTTATAGAAATTACTATTTGTATGCTGAAGAATCAAAAAATGTTTTCAATTTCCTATAAAAAGTGTACATCTTCAAAGGTGTAGTCGTAAAAAAACCACAGGTTACACGATCGACGCAGAGGGTATATGCTCAAGGCACAGAGTATATTCTAGAGAGTACATCCTATGGGCTTCATGAGAAACAGAGGGTTATACGGAAGGGTATACCCCAGTATACCCTTCACTACATCCCCTGTACATTTATCTATAATCAATTCCTTTCTCTTAACAATTCCCCATGACTGACGGAAACCTTAAAATCAACGCAAATTGAAACATTGATACAGTTATCTTAAAGTTCCGTTGTTTTTATGAGAAAAGAGGAAACATTAATCGAATATTTTCTATCGGAATAACATGTAAAATATGTTTACTTACGAAGGGAAATCCTCAGCATAAGCAAAATTCATGAAGACAAACAGAAAAAAAAAATCACAATGCTGTTGTCATATGAAGAACGATTATGATTCGTGCACAATCAAATAATTTGCAAACCTCAAGCATCTAGTCTGCATCAAAAACGAAGAAATCATTCTCTAACAAAATAAATAAATAAATGATCGAATTAAAAAATATCCTCTGCCTTAAACGAAAATCTAACCAGAAGCTAATTTATTATTTATGATTATTTTGATAGGCGCCTTATCAATTAATCGTCGACGTAAATGCAGTAGACATAAATCTCCATACATCACAAATTTTCTTTTGAAGCAACAATCTACTATTGAAACATAAAAAATATATTTTTTTTTCTTTCGTTTTGATCAAAATAACACTGAAATGACTTGAAAAAGAATAATTTTAAAAGGAAAATAGTAGTTCTTTCAATCTCTTCTACACATAAATGTTTTTTAATTCTCAGAAAGAATGAGCCCGACACTAAAATGAAAATAGAGCCCGTGCCCGCTTCGGACCCGGGTTTGGGCTCGGGCTTTCGTGCTGGCCTGTTTCATCTGTTTCTGAGCCTGTCTCATCTCTAATTTGTACAAGCTTCAGGGTTCGCACAGACTCCTTGGACTCCTTAGAAACTACTTAGAAATGAAAACATTCCCAAGTAGTACTTAGAACTACTTAGATAAACAAAATACTCCTTAGAAACTCCTTAAATTTATTGCTGTTTTGCACGCCAGCGATATTGCTCCCAAAAAAGAAAAAAATCGCGATTGTAAAACGCACGGTAAACCCTTTATGCACGTCATTCATCAGAAGCACAGCAGTGATTGCAGGGATGCCGCGGACACGCATAAAATACGCAAAAAATAGGCGATGGGACGCAGTAAAATAGCTCTTACGCATCCCGTGAGACGCGCAATTTCGTTAAAAAACGCATAAAAAGGGCGACTTTCGTTAAAAAATTACGAAATAGACTATTTTTCGGCAAATTTCGTCATTCACGAAAAAATGGCTAATTTTCTCAAAATTTCGAAAAAATGCAGAGATTTCCTCCGAAAAATCGCGAAAAAACGACAAATTTCGTCAAAAAATCGCGATGAAACGGCAAATTTTGTGAAAGAATTTGCAAAAAACGACGGATTTCGTCAAAAAATCGAGATAAACCGGCAAATTTTGTAAAAAAATTTCGATAAAACGGCAAATTTCGTCAAGATACGCGAAAAATGGCTAATTTTGTCACAAATTGCGAAAAAAGGCAAAAAGATTCGCGAAAAAATAGCTAACTTTGTCACAAACCTCGAAAAAACGGCAAATTTCCTCAAAAGAGTGCGAATAAACAACAAATTTTGTCAAAAATTCCCGATAAAACAACAGATTTCCTCAAAAAATCGCGAAAAAAACGACAGATTTATTCAAAAGATTCGCGAAAAAATAGCTAATTTAGTCACAAAATCTCGAAAAATGGCTAATTTCCTCAAAATATCGCGAAAAACGGCAAATTTCGTCTAAAAATCGCGAAAAAACAGCAAATTTCGTTAAACAATTTTCGAAAAACGTAAATTTCGTGAAAAAAATCCCGAATAAACGGCATATTTCGTCAAAAGATCGTGAAAAGACTCAAATTTTGTGAAAAGGAGACGGGGAAAAAAAAAAAGTTAATGCCTGAAGTGAATTTTTCTGTTCCAAAAGCTAATTTTCTTGCTTCAAAAAAATTTTTTTTTGCTTCAAAATTATTATTATTATTATTATTATTATTATTATTATTATTATTATTATTTTTTGCTGCTCTAAAAACGGATTTTCGTGATTCACTATCCATTTTTGACTGCTCCAAGTCTTTCTGAGTAAATGTGACTTAGGAAAACACCCATTCATTAAACAAAAGGTCTCATCACTTTACTGTACAAAACTATTCTTTTTTTTTCAGCAAAAATGTCTTTTTCTATATATCAGTCTCGCCCCTTTTTTTTTTAAAGAAATGCAAACAATAGTGATACTTGTTATCTTCTACTTTCAAATGTTCAATATTTTACAGTTAAATTTGTATCTTGCAAATTTATTTTTAAACAAGTAAAGAAAATTTCTCATAATTTTAAAAACAACTAATATTGGTTTCTTTTATATTTTTATTTATTATTAAAAAATAATTATTGAATTTCATTTTTCTAATGCAAATGAACAAGTTCAATTTTTGCATCTAAAAATATGACTCATTAGTGGGGACCCGCTTTTGTTAAAAAGAGACCCAAGATTTTTCAAATCCAGCAACATTCCTGGATTGGTTGGGATCATACTAAAAGCCGCCAAAGTGTCACGAACTATCGCAGATAAAATGCTAATTTCGTCTGAAGATTGCGGATATAATGCCGATTTCGTTAAAAAATTGCGGGAAAAAATGACGATTTCGTCAAAAGATTGCGGGAATAAAACGGCGTTTTCGAGAAAATCGTATAAAAATGCAAATTTTGACTAAAAATCCTCGAAAAAACATCTATTTCATAAATAAGAGAAACAGGAAAGCACAGATTTTATCAAAAGATCGCAGAAAAACCACCGATTTCGACTAAAGATCGCGGGAAGCATCGATTTCGTCTGAAGATCGCGAATACCCCCCCCCCTTCTTCTTGCACGGTAACTCGCAGAATCCCTGCGGAATTGGGGTTGTGCAAGTGCATGCCACATAAATAACAACAAAAGTGGCAAGTCTTTAAATCTTTTTGGACTCCTTGGATTTTTTATGTACTCCTTGGATTTTTCCTTCCCAACTCTGTATGAACCCTGAAGCTTCCACCCCCTCCGTTCTCCAGGCTAATCACATGGTGGAATTATCGTTTCACATCTGTATTTCCTTTTTTTTTCTCCTATCTAGACTTTAGATAACAAAAGCAAAGATATAAATAGTAGTTTCTATCCTTGTCGAGAATTTACTCTAATATTTTTATGGAAATATGCATGCAATAGAAAAATGTTAAAAAAAATTCCATAAAGAAACGACATCAAATTGGGATTATAAAACCAACTTTTTTGATTTACTGTGATTAATACAGATTCTAGTAAATATTCTAGTTTTAAAAAAGATGAACAAAATAATTTTCTTTAAAAGAAAAAAAGAAAGAATCAAGGTCTCTTCTTTTATCACATTTCAAAACATAGACTGTTAGTTTTGATTAACTAATTGAACTGACTTTGCTTACATTTTTCTTCTTTTTTCTTTTATAAATTTTGATTTAAAAAAATCTATCTTGGATCTGCGCGAGCGGGGGGGGGAGGGTGCCCAGGCACCCAGGGCACCCCCCCTGGCTACACGCATGATATTGTATTAGTTATTGTACAAAATTAATTAGTTATATGTCTATTGGCTGAAATATGTAATATGTCCCAAGATACAACAGGGTGTTGTATCTTAGGACTGTTTGTCTTCCCTATTTTAAATGAGTGACAATTTTTTATTTTCAAATTGTCTGAATTTCTAAAAATATATTATAGAGGTAAATGCTGGTGTATTGAAATGCTGCCTTCAAATTTTAAATTGTATTATAATCTTTGAAATAAAAAATTAAAATGTGAAAACTGTCCCAAGGTACAACACTCTCTCCTATTTATTTATCATTAATTGAAAATGTTAACTTATTGCATTCTATCTATGACACCTGAATTGAAAAAGGAAGTACAGTAGACTCCCTTAAATCCGCAACCTTAAAATCTACAATTCTCTAAAATTTGCTCATAATTTACGAATGTAAACAATGAAGCATTCAGATCCGATATAGGGACAAAATTTTATTTTTTTTTAGTTTTATATCAATTCCATACATATTTTAATGTGTAATTTTTGTTAATATTACTGAATTCATGTTTTTTTTCATGAAGAAAAAATAAATTTATTTCTGAAAAAATTCAAGTTTCATTGAATAATTTAGGAAAAATACATTTCATCTTTATAACGAATATTTAATCATGCCTTATTGATTATTGACTTGACCTTTGCTTTTGATATTTTAATCATTAAAAAAATTATCTAAATTTTCATTATTTCAGTTTATTACTCATTTTAGTATTTTATTATATTGTAATTATAGTTTCAATTGCATAGTTAATTACATTCAAGTTACTCTTTAAAAAATGTAAACAAAGCAATGACCAGAAATTCGCACAACCTCTGGTCCCAAGCTGTGCGGATTTGAGGGTATTTACTGCATCCACTGTCTGAAGAAGAATGAGAAAAATATAAATTGTGGGGAATTGGAATGTTTCAATTTTTTCCATATGCCGCAGTCAAAGCTTTCCTATGTTGTTTTAATAGTTTTCAAAGAATGAAGTAAATTGTGAATTTAGTAGAAAAATAATCTAAACATTAGGCACTAAATTATTTTTAAAAATTACTAGAAATTCCCAAATCTGATTTTTTCCCCCTATATCAGTTGGTGCAAAAAAATTTTGGGGGGGGGGGGGGCATGTATTTTCCTAAATTATTCAATGAAACTTGCCTCATAAAGGTAGATTATTAATTCACTTCAAAATCATAAAATAAGGAAGTTTTATTTGAGGTGTAGCCAGACTTAATTACCAAAAAAGCTTGATTAATACATAAATATATTTAGTAAGAAGATTATGATTACCAGTGATATCAGCAATATCTTGAATTTTTTTCAGAAATAAATTTATTATTCCTTCATGAAAAAAACATGAATTCAGTAATATTAACAAAAATTACAAATTAAAAAAATATATGGAATTCATATAAAACTAAAAAAGTCAAAATTTGACCCTATATCTGAATTGAATGTTTCATTGTTTACACCCGTAAATCATTTGTAAAGTTTAGAGAGTTCCAGATTTGAGGGAGTCTGTTGTAATATATATATTTTTTAAATTTGGGTTGTACATCATTTAAACAAAAAATTAGAAATGGTATGCATAAAAATATTGTGATGAGTCTTTCAGGTGAATTGTTCTTCCTTTTAATACATCACAAAAGTGGCATATTTTTAATTCAATTAATTGAATTTTATTTATTTCTAAAATAACGACCCACCTTTATAACTACAAGGAAAAAAAAATCCTCCTAAGGATGTGAGATTTCAAAAGCTTAGCAACATCACTGAATATATTATATTTAGGATTGTTTATTTTATTTTATATTTATTACCTGCATTTTTTATGTTATTATTATTTCCTTCTTAGAGCTGCTGATTGGAAATTGGATGCTCCAGATTGGACTGGAAGAATGAGAGTTGTATCACTAGGGAAAAAATGCTTTATAAAACTGGAGGATAAAAATTCAGGTTTGTATTTAAGTTATGTATCAACTACAACTTTTTTTTGGAATATCTTTCAGAATATTACAAAAATCAATTGCACTCAATGACACTTTGCAACAAAAATTGATAGAGTTACTGTTTTGAAAATGAAAATACTAGCTTCTTAATGAATTTGATTTGGTGTGCTGAACACAGGGTTCGTAAATATCATAATATTTTCAAAAATGTAAAAAAAAAAAAAAAATCTGATATTTTCAAAGCAGTCAACTTATTGCTGATAATAAATATTTCAATCATAATATAAATTACTAAAGCATAAATTGCATTTAACATGAAAATTTAATCAAACACTATATTAAAGTGCTTTTTTTCCCCTCTCTTAGAACAATATTTAAGATCAACTAATTGAAAACAGAAACTATTTTCTTTATACACTTACATAAAAATAAATTAAAAGAAAAAAAAAACTAAAAACTAGGATTCAGTATCAACTATCAGGAAATCAAAAATTTATAAAACAAAGTTTTTTTACAAAATATTTTCGTTATTGAAAATTTTTAATATAAACTCATCTTATTTTTTATCTTACTTTATCTTATAAAACTTATCTTATTTTTTATTTCCTAACATGAATGCAGTTTAAATGAACTAAATCAAGACCAGAACAGATTCTTTTCTAATGAAGCTTTATATTTTACTTAATCTAAATTAGACAGTTAATTTTTCTTTGTCTGTTTTGAATTATGTCCCACATAATCTACAGTTAAAAGTAAAAAATTCAAACGTAAAGCTTGGAAAAGATATTTGTTTTCTCTGTTTGAGTATCAAAAGTCACTACCGGAGACAAAACTTCTGTGTTCTTTATCTACAGTTATTTAATTTAAATGTTTAAATGGTGTAACATTCAATTTGACAATCCTGAATGATATATATGAAGCTTTATTTTAAAGATGTATAATGATAATGATGCAACTTAGGAGGTGGCAAAACTGGTCCAAAGCTGCTAAAAGTTAAGGTGGCTAAAATTTTAAAATGTGTAATAAAAATTATCAATTTTCAACATTTAAATAACTCCACTATAATAAAACAAACATTAAAAATATGGTTTTTCTGACAGTTTGACTATTTCTTCTCTTTTTTGTAGCCATACTTATGAATATATCTTTAGGTTCCTAAAGTCTTTGGATCATTATGCCTATTCTTAGAATTTTTTCTTCCATTTTTCTGGAATAAACTTGTTATGAAGAATGAAAATCAACGTTTTCTTCTTGTTTACTGTTCATTCTAATAGCAAACTATGGTTTGTTTAGTAATTCCCTTTTACACTAATTATGTATCAATTTAAATTGACTATACTAGAATTTTCATCAGATTTTTGCGCTTATAGATTTATTTTGAATTATTCATGCAGATTGGTAAAATTGAAACATAGAAAAAGTATTAGTGAACACATTCCTTTTTAATTTATCTTTTGCTGAGTTTTAATTTGCAAAATTTTTTTGAAAAATTTTGATAAATACTGCTAGAAGGCTGATCCTTTATGGAAGTATGCATTGGGTTGCTAAAATCTTTTACCCATGCTTACTAAAACCAGGGGTGCAGAATATGTCTGATCCGGCAATCTAGGATTTTGGGAAATTTTAAGCATATGGGGAAATTTTGCAGAAAAATTTGGGATTACGATTTTAATGATGGATTCCACAATTCTCTGAGACAGAAAAATTTCACTACAAATAAAAGATCCGAATAGTGATCTTCACAAATCAATCTCAGAATAATATGTACCATATATCAGGGTTGTTTCAATTTCTCAAAAGTTTAATCCATTCGGTTCCGAAAATTAAAAAAAAAAAAATTGTTATCAAATTGAAAATTTAAACTTTAAAATACTGCAAATTTTGTCCTAGAATTACAAAAAAAAAAAAAAAAAAAAAAAAAAAACCAAGAATTTTGTCACAAGATTGCACAATTATTACAAATTTTGTCAAAGGAATGTGAAAGAACTGCAAATTTTGTCAAAAAATTGCAAAAACGCCAGAAATTTTGTCAAAATTTGCAAAAAAATCTGTAAATTTCTTCAAAAAAAAGCAAGTTTCATCATAAGATCACAAAAGAATTAAGAGTTTTGTCAAAAAATTGCAATATAACAGAAAATTACATCAAAGAAACATGAAAAAAACTTTAAGTTTTGTTAAAATATTGCAAAATACATCAAATTTCCTCAAAAGATTGCGAAGCAACTGCAAATTTCGTCAAAAGATCATGAAATAACAGGGCAGCCATAGGTGACTATTTTTAGTTATAAGTGGCACCACTTTGCAAAAAACTATGATTTTTGTCAAGCGGCGAAATAAACGTAAAATAAGACAAAAGATTGCAAAAAAAAAAAAAAATCCAAAATTTTTTTTTTAAAGATTGCGAAAGAATTGCAAATTTTATCAAAAGATCATGAAATAATAGCCATTTTTCATCAAAAGATTGCTAAAAAACACAAATTTCATTAAAAACCCGTGAAAAAAATGTAGTGCTGGGAGTAGATCCCACCTTCCTCCACTCAGCTGCAACCTTTCAGAATTTTTTTTTTATTTTTATTTATTTTATTTTATTTTTTTTTTTTTTATTTATTTTTTTTTTTTTTTGCACTCAGAATCACCCCTGCCATATATTTTTTCACATAAGTTGAGAAATATTGGAAAAATACATTTTCTATGCCTTTGGTAATAGAGCATTTATCTATTGTATACTGTAAAATTTAGGGGAAATTTTCACGTGGATTGAGGAAAATGTTGGGAGTTAAACCATTTTCTGCACCCTTGGCCAAAACACTATACATGTATTGTCTTGCTGTTTCAGCAAAAATGACTGAGTAAAATTTATATACAATTTCAAAAATCCTTAATAGAAGTAATTTTTCTTTTACCTATCTTTATCAGGAGAATTGTTTGCTAAAGCACCAGTTGATAAGTATCCTGGAATAGCTGTTGAAGCGGTAATGGATTCAAGTCGTTATTTTGTACTAAGAATCGAAGATGACAATGGTAATTAATTTTTTTTTATTTATCCATGTTTTTAATTTAATAGGAAAAAATTGTTGCTTTCTTTTCTTTTTACTTTTCTGTATTACAATCAAAATGTTGTTTTATAAATCACTTGTAATTTTAGATCTTTTGTTAAACATCTAGAAAAATACATGAAGAATCATCCTAAAACTCCAGATGTGTAAACAGAATAGTATAGGTCATATGTTTCCATCAAGAAAGCATTCAAACTGTAGATTATGATTAAGTTGCTTATTGTAATAAACTGTGTTCATTTTTATGAGGATAGTATTTATATACACAAAGAAAAATTAAGGTTTTCATAAAAACAGTCCCAAATTTTGCTAAGTTTTTTGCTTAAAATTTGCAGAGTTCTTAATATAAAAAAAAGTGTTCTTTTCAGAAAATATGACAATCAACATTGTACACAATACACTATAATCAGAATTAAAACATAATAAAAATTGTATAAAAACATGAGCAAGTTTACTAAACAATATTTCACTGTGCTTGCATGAACACAATTAAAATATAATGTGCATAATGTGTTAGCTAAATGTATAGAGCAACTTTTGTGAAAATCTCAGAAACATAGTTTGAAAATTCTGAAAATTATCATTATATATCCATTAATTAGTGTCATTGTACAATATTGCATGTATTATTATTATATTTGGAAACAACCCCTCATGCTTTTGAGAACAAGAGATTTTGAGCTCATTCTATCAGTGATAATTTTCAGAATTTTCAAGCTATGTTTTTGAGACTTTCACAAAAGTTGCTCTATACATTTAATTAACGCATTATGCATATTATATTTTGACTGCATTTGGACATGCTCAGTGAAATATTATTTAGTACACCTGCTCATGTTTCATACAATTAATAGTATTTTTTTATTACAGGGTATTGTGCACAATTTTGTTTGTCATATTCTATAAAAAAATATTTTTTTATATTAAGAATTCTGCAAATTTTTAGCAAAAAACTTGACAAAATTTGGGACTGTTTATGAAAACCTTAATATTTCTTCATATAATTTTTCTTCACCTTTTGGCCATATAATGTATATATATAAACATTAAATATAATACAAATTATTGCATTAAAAGCAGAAAAAAAATAAATGAAAAGGAGAATAATCTAAATTTATCGAACCAAAATAGATTCATTAGGCTCACTTTGGATCACAAATAAAGTGTGTGGTTTCATCTTCGTATTAGCTGTGAAAAAGCAAAATAACATTTGCGATTTTTTTTCCTCTTTCTACTAGATAAAGAAATGAATTGAACGACCGCATAAAATAAAAAGCTGTAAGATTCTAGACTCAACTCTATAAAACTGCCCTTAAAAATCAAAAATTGCCCTGAAGAATGTAAAAAGTGCCCTTTTCACAACAGTAATGCCCTGTCCCCTTTTAATCCTGTGGTAAACTCTTTTTTATAAATCTTTTAGCTTTGTGACCTAGGCCAGTGGTCTTGTGCCCAAAAATGATAAAATACAAAGTTTAGTCAAAATCATTAGAACCATTTTTAAGATAAAATTTACATGTACTCTCACTCACAATTTTTGCTCATATTATAAGATAAACCCTCTAATTGTATGAAGTTTTTATTTCAGTTTTTATTAAAAGATTTTTTAGGGTTTAATGTTTAAAGTAAAAATGAAACCATTATAAGATCACTTGTTTGTCTTTTAAACTATAATACTTGGAAAGTTCAAATTTGGCAGAAGTAATAAAGGCTATTGACTTGCATATTTATAGATGAATAACCATTCACAAATATATTTAAAAAAGTATAGGTAAACTAATTAAGTTTCTTGAAAATGAAAATATTTTTATTTGCACATCTTGTGGAGTATTGTCAAACTTAAAAATACATTTATTTTAATTTTAAATATTTTCAGAGATATCGTTGAAGATGCAATGCAAATTTATGTCCCTTTTTTTTATTTCCAAAAATACTGAAACTAAAATTATGAAAAAATTAGGGGTAGTAGAAGTTTATTTAAACCTTGCTGGAAAACTATAGCAGATAATGATTGATTACCCAAGCTCTCATAGTTTTTTAGAAAATCAGATTTTTCTATTATTCACAAATTTCACTTACAGACATTCAATAAAGGTGTTGAGGGACACTCAAGGTACCTATTATCGCTGAAGTATTAAAGGATTGTTGAAAATGATTTTTTTTAGGAAAAAATGTTGGTAATTAGCTGAGGTATTAATCTTTAACCCCCTGACTGCCAAGCAAAAGGGCGAAATTGTAAATTTTTTTTCGCTGTAATTTATTTTAAATGTTATTAAAAGATTGATTTTCTATTATGGTATAATTTTTTTGTTACGTATATGCTTATAAGACTTGAAAGTATCAATCATAACTCAATTTCTTAAAAATGGATTATGTTTTTAGATTTATATTAATTTAAATAAAGCTTCAACTGCAGTGAAACCTGTAGCCTAGTGGACGGATATATCCGGTCGCGACAGTGGGAAGGTTAAAGGCACAGATGATTGAACATACACATACATAATATGTGTATGTACTCTACATGTTATTGGCTTTTAAAGTCTAGATAATTTGTTGATGATATGTTTGTGTATTACAATGTCCAGGTAGTTGTATAAATGCAAAAAATGTAAATTTGCTAAAAACAGACTAATTTAATTAGATTTAATCTTGTAATGAGTTTGGGATTTGCAACTAGTTTGCATTGAGTTAGTACTTTCAATATGTCACTCATGTCTTCAAAGGTTAATTTGAAAACTACTGATTAATATACTTATTGCCAGGATCCCTCTATCTGTGAGTAATGCTCACACTTGACTGACTGTTTTTCCTAAAGCTTGATTTGTTTAAGAAATTTTGGGGGCAATCGCTTAAGAATTTTAATACTCTTATTTATTTGTATTGTTCAATGAAATGTTCCTTTTTAAAGATTTTTATAAGATATAACAAAATGCTATCCTTTTCTGATCAGTGTGGTTTTATTTTCTGTTTTAAAGAAGAAAAAAAAACTTAATTCTTGAGTTTGTGGAATTTGGTAATTTTTTATTTTTCATTTGTAGCAAGTGATGAATTTTACAATGATTGTATTCTTTTAGGTAGAGCTGCATTTATTGGTATTGGATTTGCAGATAGAGGAGATTCTTTTGATCTGAATGTTGCTCTTCAAGAACATTTTAAGTAAATATTTAATTTTTTTCAGGTTTTGCTGCTAGATCTTAGATTTTTTTGATGAGATTTAGTTAAAGATAAAAAATAAAAATTCTGTAAATAAATGTTACAATCTATATTATAAAGGACAAACTGTCTGTGTGTGATGCTGGCATCTTTTTTCCAAATAGCGACATTTGATAATGAAAATTTCACTACTGCAATTTTTTTAACTTCTAAACTTCACACATTTTGACTTTTTACACCATTATTCAGGGAGAAAAATATATTTTCAAATACAATTTGTTTGAAACTCTATTTCAATATACTCATTTATTAAAGCTTTAAATTTAGATTTTTTAAAATCCATCTCCATCATGACCCATTTTCATTTAAAACAATATAGATAGTTCAACATTTGTCTGTGCTAATTTTTCATACTGAAATTAAAATTGATCAGCAAAAAATTAAATATAATAAAATAAAATGGCAGTTTTTATGTTAGGCATACCAGGTGATAAATTGCCAAATATATTTCCCATATTGTATCCATATTGCAGCCATTTTTTAAAAAATATAAACCTTTTACATGCTTAATTTAAAATACATGCATTTCACTCATTTAATTAAAAATATGTTCCTTTATTTAATTTAAAATACTGAAAAGAAAAATAATAAGAAGCAAGGAAGCAGGAATTCTGCTTTTAAAAAATTTAGTGTCTACCCCGGTGAGAAAAAAAAAAAAAAGTTACGAGGTGGAACCCATTGAATGTTGACAGAAGAAAATGTTTAAGAAAGAACTGCTTTATTAATTTATAATAAACCTACAAAATTAGTTAAAATAAAAAATGCATCATATATTGCTTAGTCTAATACTTAAACAAATATTATTTTAACATAAAGATCACTGTTTTTCTATAAAGACTCTCTAAATTTTTAAAAAACATTTTATTTTTTATAAATGTGTGATTTCCGTTGCATTATATTCAAAAGTAAAGCATTTTGCCAATGAAGAATTTCAAAGCCACTGACGTGAAAAATATCATTTTTACAAAACATATTTCAGTTTTAAGACTAATATATACTTCTATTTTACATAAAATCACATCATTTGCATCTGCTGAAGAATCTCGCATTTATGATCCAGTTTAGTTAATCTATAAAAAGTTTGCATATGACACCACAATTGCGAACACTACACAAACCTAAAAAATGTGATGTTGTGAACATGACAAAAATAAAAAAATTGATTATCTAGTGATTTATATGCCTCCATTTGTTGGTAGCATTAATTTGGATACTTAAAATTAAATATAGTTTATAACAGCTCCATGTTTTATCAGTAAACATTAGTACAGTAGACTCCCTCAAATCTGCACAGCTTGGGACTGGAGATTTTGCGGATTTTAGAATTTTGCAGATTTCTGGTCATTGATTTGTTTACATATTTTAAACAGTAATTTGAATGCAATTAATAATGCAATCAAAACTATAATGAATGCTTATAATATAATAAAATATTTAAACAAGTAGTAAACTAACATAATTAAAATTTAAATAATTTTTAAAATGATTAAAATGTTGAAAGAAGGTCAAGTTAATGATCAATAATGTTTGATTAAATATTCATTATAAAGATGAAATGTATTTTTCCTAAACTATTCACTGAATTTTGCCTCATAAAGGTACATTACTAATTCATATCAAAATCATAAAATAAGGAATTATTTCAGGTTTAATCAGACTTAATATCCAAAAAAAACCTTGATTAATACATAAATATATTTGGTAAGAAGATTGTGATTACCAATGATAACAGCAATATCTTGCATTTTTTCAGAAATAAATTTATTTTTCCTTCATGAAAAACTTGAAAGCAATAATATTAACAAAATTTATGAATTAAAAAATATATGGAATTGATATAAAGCTAAAAAATCAAATTTTCTGTCTATATCTGAACTGGATGTTTTATTGTTTACATCCATAAATTATGTGCAGATTTTAGAGAGTTGCGGATTTTAGGAGTGTGGATTTGAGGGAGTCTACTGTGTGTATATATATATATATATATATATATATATATACACACAGTCGAGTCTCTATATAATGAAATCCACCATTCCAGTAAAAAATTCGTTATATAGAAAAATTCGATGTACAGAGAATGATGTTAAAAATCGTACTTAATGTGTGAAATTTGAACAAATATTATTTTTGAATTAAGAATTTGAGATGTTTAACAGTAAATATTAACCTAACATTTTATTTCTTAATTATTTAAGCTGTTTCAAAAAAGAAAACAGACATTTATTTGAAAACTTAATGAAAATCGAATAAGGAAGACTTGCATTAATTTTAGACGAAGAAATCTGTAATTTTTTGTTGCTTTGATTTTAATATTATTACGCTAAAAAAAAAAAAAAAAAAATGCTCAAATTTTAGCAAGGAATGAAACATTGTAGTTAACATTTTCCTCCATTTGAAGGCCTCTCTTATGTGCCTCTTATTGATTCCTCTCTTACTTGTGTATCAATCCAGTTGATTCTATTTTGAGAAAGATGTGGAAAGGTGTGTGGGAGGTGGGTTGAATTCGTTGGATTTAAAGAACAAGGAGAAAAGTAATATAAAAAAAGAACTCAGCACTGAGGATAAATCAAAAATAAGTGATGGAAAATTGATTCCATATGATTTCAAAGCTTTTTAAAACTGAATAAATTAAGACCAATTTATGAAAATATTCGTCATATGGAAATAGATATTTCACTATATAGAGACTGTTTTTAATGTAATTATGCGAAAAGGGGACCGTTCCTCCTAAAAATTCATTATATAGAGAAATTTGATGTTTGGAGTTTCGTTATAGAGAGACTCGACTGTATATATATATATGTTTTTTTTTTCTTTTTCAAAATACCCAGGTAAAAAAGTCAGCAAAAAACCTTTAAAAAAAACTTTCAGGGAAGCTCAAGGTATTTCGGACAAAAAAACCTGAAAGCTACCTTAAGGTAAAAAACCTGTATTTCCCCTCCACATTTTTGTCCGAAATACCTTAAGCTTCCCTGAAGGTAATAAAACCTGCGTAAACCCTTGATACTTTGTCCGAAATACCTTACACTTACCTGAAGGTAATAAAACCTGCGTAATCCCTTGACACTTTGTCCGAAATACCTGAAGTTAGCCTTTAGCCCCGGTTACCCCCCACTCCCCTTGGGGGGGTGGCAAAATGGGGATAGGGGGAAAGGATGTGCATAACATGTATAAGGAGTGACAGGCTTTTCCAACAATATGTCACATGTGAGGGGAAACAAAATTTAGAAAACTGTCCCCTTCGGGGGGGGGATGAGTGAGAAAAGAGAAATTGTTGATGCATAACAAGATTAAGTGGTTACATGCCTTTCAAATGGTATGTCACAACAGGGATATCAGCAAAAGATACCTGCTTTGAATCCCTCGAAAAATTATGCCCCTTGAAATGTGCACCCTCTTTCCCCCTTTCTTTGAAATTTTTAGATATTATAAATATTTATCAGAAAACCATAAAAAAAGGATCTAAAATGATAAAAATGCTACAATTTCAAAAGCATATGAAAAGCAGAAAAAATAATGAAATTCTTCGTTCGTCCACAGGAAAAATCTGCGAAATTCATCCATCGACCCAATGAAAAAAATCCGAAGAATTTTGTAAATCGATTACAGCTGCAAATTTTTTTTTAACATGTGGGAATAAAATGTTTCAAAATTCATAAATCAGTAATGCAAAAAAAATTGATACAATAATTCATTCTTTAAAAAAATTCACAATATTTCCCAGTCAATTATTTGGAAAAAAAAAAAAAGAGTTTCTTTATTCCGTTACTTTAAAATAATGAGAAATTTAACAATCTGTTGCAGTAAAAGAAACTCACCAGTGAATTGTGAGAGAAAAAAAAAAAAAAAAAAAAAAAAAAAAAAAAAAGAGATTTTTTTAGTCGGTGAAAGGAGAAAAAAAAAATGCAAAATTTTTAAGCCGATTTCTGATGAAAAATCGTTAAATGAGTCACACTGAATATTGCATAATGAATAATAATTAATGTAAAGAAAAAATATTGCATAATAACATTTTAAATAGGGAAAAGTCACAAAATTCATCTGCCACAGGAAAACATTTCAAAATTTTACCGATAAAAAAAGTGTAAACAAACCAATTCAAAATATTTTTTTCTGAACAAGGTACATAATAGCCCTTTTATAAAAATTCACGCCCTTTTTTCTTTTTTAGAGCAGCTCTTTTTTTTTCTATAAACAACATAATTTTAGTATTGATTTGAGATAAAAATATCAGAGGGGGGGGGGAGAATTTTCAAAAAAGGGAGCAGTTGTATCTTGTTAAATAATTTATACATATATATATATTTTTTTTAAAGTTCATTTTTCGCAATAAATTTTAATATTTTCTGAGATTGATTGATTTTTTGGAGATCTTCCCAATTCATTGATGAATTCAGCGATTTTTTCGCCTGTGATCAAATAAAGAATTTTGCTTTTTTTTTTTTAGAAATGTTATTTCTGTCATTAGGCTGCCGAAAAGCTTTGCAAAATTGTCAATCGTTTTTGTGAAAAAAATCGAGAAATTCACCAAACGGTTGGCTATGATGAAAAAAAAATTATTCAGTCTGTCAAAAATAAATACTAGTTTTGCCAGTAAGTTGTGAGGGAAAATAGGGAAATTCACCAACTGTTTACTGGTTAAAATGAAATTTTTTGACCACCTGAGGGGGGGGGGGGGGGGGGGGGGAGAAATTTACACCTTGCCTGTCCTCATACACAATTAAAGTTATTGACCGTAATAGCCTAATGTGAAAAAAAAAAACCCTTAAAAAGTAAAAATTGTTTAATAATAATTAAAATGCTAGCAAAATATATGTGAACACTCCCATAAGATTAGCATTAGCTTGAGTGTTTAAAATCTTAAATGGTCATGCAAAGAAACTGAACTATTACTTTTTGATTTTTATTACAGATTATATATATATAAAGTTTCTTTTACTTTCACATATCTCAAAAGGAGGCTCCCATAGATTTAACATTAGCTTGTGAGATTCTTTGTATATCATAAATTTAAATATATACATTTTTGTATGATAAAAAAAAAAAACATTATTTAATCTGTCAAAAAAAAAAAAAAAAAAAAAAAAAAAAAAAATGCCTGGTTTACGTACTGATTACATGGAGAAAGAAAACTCACAAGTTTATCCAGTAAGTTGTGCGGAAAAATAGGGAAATTCGGCAGCTGTTTACAAGATAAAATGAAATTTGTTGACCATCTGCATGGGGGTGGGGTGGAAACCTGCACCTTCCATGTCCTCATACACAATAAAATTGATCAACTGTAAGAGCCTAATGGAAAAAAAATCCCTAAAAAAATAAATAACTAAAATGCTAGCGAAAAATATGTAAATAACTTCCCCATAAGATTAACATTAGTTTAAGCATTAAAAATCTAAACTGGTCATGCAAAGAAATTGCATCACTAATGTTAAACCTATGAGAGCATTCTTTAAAAAAATTTCTCACTTGCATATTGATAATTTTAAATGTTTTTTTTCTTGCTCAGAACAGCAGAGATTGAATTCTAATTGGGCTATTGTATACTTTTTGATTTTTAATACAGATTATATATATAATTACTTTTACTTTCACATATCTCAAAAGGTTGCTCCCATAGGTTTAACATTAGCTTGCGAGTTTCTTTGTATATCATAAATATATAAATTTTTGTATGAAATGACTAACATATTCTTCATTCCCCCCCCCCCCTCCCGCCATTCATTTTGCCACCCTGGACACATGTGGGAAGAAAAAAAAATGAAAAAGTCATACAAGTGTTGGTATAATATAAATAAATAAAAATAAGTAATGCAATATGTAAGCAGACATGGTACTGGCTAAGCAAAAAAAAAAAAAAAAAAGCTGAACTTTCACAGCTTTAAGGACTTTTGACAAAATTAGCATTTTCTCACAGCGTTTTAACAAAATTAGCACTTTTCTGTAATTTTTTAATGAAATTAGTGTTTTTTGTGAACATTTTACAAAAATTGTACTTTTTTCTATGATTTTTTCAATGACATTTATATTATCCATGATCCTTTAGCGATATTCACAGTTTTTCTCACCGTTTTTGACAAAATTAAAAAAAATTACACAATCTTTCGAGAAAATTCGAGTATTTTCTGCGATATTACACCAAAATTTGTGTATTTTCCGCGATCTTTTGTCAAAATTTGCATACTTTCCAAGATCTTTTGTTAAAATCTACATATTTTCTGAGATCTTTCGTCAAAATCCACATATTTTCTGAGATCTTTTGAGAAATTTCTCTTATTTTCCACGATCTTTCGATAAAATTAGTGATTTTTCTTCAATCTTTCAACAAAATTCATGATTTTCCACCGATCTTTCTTCAAAATACTAGGGATGGGACGAATACTCGGCCACTATTCGGTATTCGGCCTATTCGGCCCTTTTGCCGAATATTCGGTTGGCCGAATATTGAAGGCTTGTTGACCGAATACTTCGGCCGAATATTGCTAAAATCTCGCCGAATAGTGAAAAATATCTCGCCAAATAAATTTAGGATTAGAAGAATTTCATTCCACACATTTTTTTTTCTCTAATCCAAATTTGCTACTTCATTTGTGAAGTCCTCATTCTTACTAACAAAATATACAGTTATTCAGATGCTAAAAAATATACAGCCTTTCTGTTTTTCCTATAAAAGTTAGTGATATTTTAGAAATTGCTGCCCAAGTTTGGATTTAATTGTACGGAAAATGTCTTCATTAGTGAATGATATATTACAATTCAAGATATAAAAACACTTATAGAAAAAATAAAAGAAAAACACTGCCTTATTCTAAAACACTCGAATATTTATTAATGTCTGCAAATTCCATGCACATATAAAGTCTTATGATATTCATAACTTATTTTCTATAAAGTAAGAAATGAAAAAATTCATTCACTAGGTGTATTAACAAAGATTCATTTTCAAAATTAAATATCAAATATCACTATTCCAAATACAACGGTACATCTGAAAACAGTACTGGTGTCAAACTAGATACACATTAGATGGCACAACTTGCTTTATGAAGATAGTTTTACAAATATTTAAACATAAATTCTAAATAGTGAATAAAATAATTTTTTTATTCTATAGTTTTCCCTTTTAAATAGTTATTTGCATAATTACTGACTTAAATATGCAACATTATTATGTATATATTTTTTATTTACATCTTCCTTCATTCATGTTATCAATTTCTGTTTATTTGTTTAATGCTTGATGAGTAAGTGGAATATTGAAGTTGAATATTGTATGCGCCAATTCAAATGTCAAAGATTTTGTTAACATATGCATTCTACTTTAAGCATAACCTTTTGCTTTAACATAATTTGTAATTTACAGTTTGGCAACTGATTTTAGAACGGTCTCGTTCTTACGAGTTTTCTTATCATTAGGGATACAAACTCTAAATGATCAAATTTACTTGATTAAAAGTTATTTCATAAAATATCTTCTTGTGAGCTCTGAGAGAGAGATATTAAAAATATTATTGATTTTGGATGCAAGAAATTGTAAAAGTATCATTTGATAGTAAAAGTGAAGTACATTCTTCATAATTTAATGGAAATATCTTCCCATCTTGACTTACTGAAAATCAATTTGATGTACATTAGGATAAAAGAATATAATGCAATTTCATAATTTTTTGTGTTAAAATAAGTTTTTCAAATTTAAAAATACATTTAAAAGCACATTTAAGAGTAATAATTATTAATGTGTTTCTATTTTTTAAGTTATGTATAATCGAAATTAATTTTCATAATTGAAAAAAAAAAATTGCTATTCGGCCGCCGAATATTCGGTATTCGGCCTAAAATTTGGCCGAATATTCGGTATTCGGCCAAATCACTATTCGTCCCATCACTACAAAATACCTCTATTTTCCATTATCTTTCTACAAAAAACTTCTATTTTCCTCGGTCTAACGACAAAATTCTCATTTTCCACAATCTTTTGGCAAAATTTGCATATTTTCCTCGATTTTTCGGTAAAATTTGCAATTTTCTGTGATCTTTTGGAAAAATTCGTGCATTTTCCGAGATCTTTCATCAAAATTTTCATATTTCTGCTGATCTTTCAAATAAATCTGCATATTTTCCCCGATTTTTCGACAAAATTAGAATATTTTCTTCGATCTTTTGAAAAAGTTTGAGTATTTTCCACGATCTTTCAACAAAAATTTGAGTATTTTTCCTAATCCTTTAACAAAAGTCGCGCCTTTTTCTGTAATCTTTTGACCGAAATTGCATTTTTCTTTCCGCAATCCATTGAAGAAAACTCTGCTAATTGACTGTTTGAAACTGACTATTTTTTCCCTCGATCGTTAAACAAACTTATAGGTTTTTTGCGATCCTTTGGCGAAATTTGCATTTTTTCCTACAGTCCTTTGAAGAAATTTTCTCAATTTGGTGCGGTTAGTATTCATGTTTTTGTTGTAATTACACCCCCCCCCTCCCCTCAATAAGAAGGTCAACAAATTATAATGCATATTTGCAACGATCCCAGGGATGATGAAATGCATCACTGAAAAAGCAGAATTCAACATTTCTGCAGAAAAGTAGCATGTATGCATAAGTCAGCCCACAAAGACAAATCCAAAAACTCACCATGTTGTAAAATGGGTTGTAAAAAACGCAAATTTTGATAAATGACCATGAAAAAAATGGGAAATTTAAAACAAATTTTATCAAAATCCCGAGAAAAAGACAAATTTCGACAAGCGATGCTGAAAAAAAATCTGCAAATTTTCTAAGCAGATTGCTAAAAATGGTAAATATTGTAAAAAGATTACAAAAACAACTAATTTTGTCAAAGAATTGGGGAAAAAACTATAAATTTTGTTTTAAAAAAATCCCCAAAAAACAGCACATTTCAACAAAAATCCAAAAAAAAAAGAAATTTTGTAAACAGATTGCAAAAAAAGGTGAATTTCATTAAACGATCATGAGAAAACACCTCATTTTATATAGGTATCAGAGAAAAAAATGTGAATTTTGTTAAAAAATTGTGAATTTCGTTAAAAAATTGTGAAAATTCTCAGAAAAACAGTAAATTTTGACAAAAAATCCTAAAAGACAAAATTTGTAAACAAACCTAAAAAAAGGCAAATTTTATTAAAAAACGATGAGAAAATGACTATTTTGTTAAAATATTATAAAAAAACTACTAAATTTGTCAAGAGGTCGCGAAAAAACTCAATTTTTTTCCATGTATCGCAAAAAAAAAATGTGAATTTCGTCAACTGATTGTGAAAAAAAAAGGCAAGTTTCGACAAAAAATCCCAAAAAAAAAACAAATTTTGTAAACAGATCACGAAAAAAAACCCAGCAAATTTCATCGAAAGAAATTCTGGAGTTCTATTGCTTTTAAATATAGTGAAATTTGTTAATTGGTTAAAGAAAAATAAAATCATAAATATGGAAATTCGCTAATTCCAAAAATACAATATTTATCTTATAAAATAAATAAAAATTCACTTACCTTTATTTTAAATACATCACTCGTACAAACTTCCAAACACGAAAAATCGCACCTATCGTCGATAGGTCAAAAAAACATCTTCAGTTTTGTTGATGATGCACGAAAAAAATTGCAAATTAAGTACATTTGCTCGGAAAAATTGCATGTTTTCTCGGTTTATCGTGTGAAAAAAACACGAATTTCGTTGATCGTGCACGAAAAAATTGCGAATTTTGTTGATTAGGGACGAAAAAATATCACAAATTTCGTTGGTAAGGCACAAAAAACGCAAATTTTGCGATGATGCGCGAAAAATTTGAAAATTTTGTTGATCGACTGCGAAACAATCGAGTGTTTTGTCAGTTTATCAAAATAAAAAAAATCGTGAATTTCATCTCGCAGCGTAAAAATTTGCAGATTTCGTCAAAGTTAGTTAAAAGTTGCAAGTTTTTGTTGATTGGACACGGAAAAATTTGTATTTCGTCAACTAAGGGCGGAAAAAACGCATATTTTGTCGATCAAACATGGAGAAATCGTGAGTTTTATAGATCGGATTGCGAAAAATTGGATATTTAGTATGTCAAACACGAGAATATCGTGAATTTTGTTCGTCACATGGGGAAAAGGTGTAAATTTTGCCAATCAGGCTCAAATAAATTTGCGAATTTTATTGATTAGGTTCGTAAAAGTCAGAAATTTCATCGATTGGCTTCGTAAAAATCGCGAATTTTGTTAATCAGGCGCGGAAAGATCATGAATTTTTTCGATCGGCTTCATAATAATCACGAATTTTTCGTTCAGCTCGGAAAAATCACGAATTTCGTCGATTATGCGAAGAAAAATTGCGAATTTCTCCGATCGACTTCTTAAAAATTGCGAATGTCGGCGATCATGCGAAAAAAACCCGCAAATTTTGTCAATCAGGCACGATAAAATCATAAACATTCATTGATCAAGTGCAATAAAATCACAAAAATTCGTCGATCGGCTTTATGAGATTCACGAATTTTCTTGATCGACTTTGTAAAAATCGTGATTTTTTCTTCGATCGGCTTTGTAAAAATAGTGAATTTTCTTGATCGATTTCTGAAGAATTGCGAATTTTGTTGATCGTTCAAGGAAAGATTATGAATTTTCTTGATTCGCTTCATAAAAATTGCAAATTTTATTGATCGGTCTGGTAAAAAAACAAAATTTTTTCGATCAGGCATGGAAAAATTGCAAATCTCGTTGATCAAGGCACGAAAAATTGGGTATTTCATAGATCAGGTATGGAAAAATCTTGTTGAGCGGCTCCTTCTTTGTTTTTCATTCATAAACTTCACATTTTTTTGTCAGCACCAGCCGCTTATGTTTGTTTCTTAGCACTTTTAATAAAACAAAATTTACTCTCTTGAATAAAATCAAGGAGTATTATTACATCTTGAAAATAATCTTTGCTACAACTGCTACAAACATAAAAACTGCTGATACAATCTCACCAACTGAATTTGATATTTTGACTGGGTATGCTAATTTAAAGGTATACCTCCCCCCAATCCCCTCTGAAACTATATTTTTTATCCGATTATAAGTCACAGATCATCTCATTGAAATCAAATTTTCTTCGTGTTATTGATGTGGCCTTGGAGTACACAGGCATAATTGTAAGTGGCCCTTCTCTTGAAAAGGTTGTGCACCCGTATCATAGAGCATATTTCTCCGAAATAATTTGCAGTCTACAAAAAAATACATTACACAGAAGGTGCAGGCAATTTCTTATCATATTTTATAAGCTGACTATTTACAACACAATTACTTTAAATCATTTTTTTTCAATTATCTATAAAACTATTTAGATTAATAAATTTACAAGTAATATTTGAAAATATCCATAAAAAGATTAAGATATTTTTGATAACTTGATTGACACTTATTTTTAATATGTCGGAGAAGTAAAATCAACATCAATACAAAAAATAAATAAATAAAAAATACATATATATATAAATTTCTTTACAATGAACAGGGCTAAATTACATATGGGTTATTTGAATTCCCTATAACTGACATTTAATTACCTCCTCTTCTATTAAAATATAAAAAAACAAATCTAAAATTAAATAATAAGAATAAAAAATTTCATCTAAAAATTCGCCCCCGAAAATACTCTCATTAGGTCTTTAATATTGAATAGCTAAAAATACACTCAATATTCATTTCTGGAAAGGGATTTTTTTTTTTTTAAGAAACGTGGGACTTTCATGCATAAATTGTCGCCAATTATTAATTTTTAACTATCTTGTCAGTTTATACATTTAAAAAGATTAATAAAAGTAGACAGAATGACTCCAGTTTTAGCTGTTTGAGTTTGAATGAACAATGCTTTGAGGTCTATAGCTACAGTGGCTGTTACCTCGAATGATCCATAATACACAGAAACTAATACAGAACACTTTTATTATTACAGGAAATACAGTACGTACATTTAATACACATCACAGGGACAACACAGACACCCATGCCCCAGTTTTAGCTAAAAGAGATAAATAAAATAATAAACAAACGAACGCAAAGCGAAGAACGACAGCGATTATCCTGCCAAACGCGCGGTCAGTTTGTTTACAAAGTAAAGCGGAGTTGCGGAGTTGAGAAGATTTCAGTCGCGACGCCAGTCATGACATTTCGCTAGTAATCAAACTGCAAACAAACGGTTACTAGGCTGTATTTTATATCTAAGTATTTTTATACTTTACAGGCAGTTGTAACATTTTCTATGATTTATATTTAAAAAGAAAAATGGATTTTCTTATAAATATCCATATATATAACAGTAAATATATGGACATTTTATGTGACAAGAGTTGGATTTCGGTACAGGAAAGAGCGAGGGGATGAACATATTTTTAAAAACTTCAGGTGCATTTTTTGGACGGATCTCTCTGTCAAATATTATTTATCAAATATAGAAGTTTCAAAGAGATTTCTTATTGGAGGTGGAATGAATTTTCTTTAGGGAATTTTTGTGGGTGTTTGAACACGATTTTAAATAATGATGAAAGGGATTTTTAATTAATTTGGAGATTTTTTTTAGGGGGAATTTTTGTTAATTAAAATTTTTGTATGTATTAGAATTGGAGGGGCTATTTTACCGAGGAAGTTTGAGGAAAAATTATGAAAATTTTCAGGGTAAAAAATAGATTAACAAAGTTTTGTGTTTTTTATTTTTTATTTTTTATTTATTTTTTTATTTATTTTTTTAACGAGGAGATTTCAAAATAATCTTGAGATTTTTGTTTTCTTTAAAGGGATATTTGTGGATGGGAAGGAAAAATAGTAATTTTAAATAGTAATTAAAAACTTTAACGAAGAAGCCTTAAAATAATTTAGATATTTTTATTTTTAGAACGGGATTTTTATATTGCTATTTTAAATTGAAATTTAATTAAAAATTTTAATGAAGGGCGTTAAGAATTTTCCATTTAACCGCTCACGGGATTTTTGGATGGGATTGAAAAATTGTAATTTCAAATGGTAATTAAGAATCTTAATGAGGGGACTTTAAAATAATTTGAAGGTTTTTTATTTCTAGAACGGAATTTTTATATCGCTATTTCAAATTATAATTTAAAATAATTAAAAGTGTTAACAAGGGTAATTAAGAATTTTTTATTGAACCGGTGGAAGAAATTAGATTTCTCAGAATTATCTAAAATATTAATTAAAAAAATAATAAATATTATGAGGAAATGCAAACATATCAAAATCTTAGATATCATAATGTGCAATGATAAACCTCAATAAAACCTTTAAGTAAAACCTTTATATTACCTGCGTGAGAAACAGTTTTCATTTTCCTTCAAAATACCTCAAGTGATTTCGAGAAAATCTTCTAAGTCATTAAAGATGATTTAAAGGTAATAATTTGCTCATAAAAACCTGTATGAAAACTTTTAAAAAGCTGTATATTTCTCTTAGGGAAACCTTTAGCTTTCATTTTCCTTATAAATACCACCAAAAACCTTTAATATGCCTGCAAAATCTCAAAATATTTAAAGGTTTTTTGCTGATTTTTTTACCTGGGTAGCTCTAAAAGATGGTAGAAATGGCAGCTAAAAGATTAGTAATTTACTATTTTCCCTTTACTTTCTACAGAAATGGACTACTTCAGCTGCCACGATTACAGAAATGACGTTAAAAATTACAAAAATATTAATATCTGAAAAATAATTTGAGATGCAGTTTTGAAACAAGTTGCAGTTAAATGTTTTCTTTTTTCTCTGCATAAAGGTATAAAAATTAAAGTACAATTCATAAAAATTTAGAAAATTGCAGTAGAGATTATCAATATTTAACCATACAATTATACATTTGCTTCATTTTACGACTGGCTTATGTAACACAATGCTATATTTAAATGATGACATTTTGATTGTTGCCTAAAAAATAACATATTGGGGATTAATAATATCATAAAGCAAAATTTTTTATTTCAACTTAAAGGAGTTGTTTCTAATTTATTTATGCAAAATATAAAAATTGCTATTGGCAGTTTGAAAAGTGCTACTGTAAGAATTGCATCCTGTTAATAGTATAAAAGTGTCAATAAAATAAAGTAAAACACAAATTTAACATGTATAATCAAACAATTTCAATTTTTACACCAAAGAAGGAAAAAATGCATTTTGAAAAAAAAAAAAAAAAAAAAAAAAAATGTTTGCAAACTACATCTCAGTTTGTTAAAAAAATTTGTAGCTTAGTATATGGTTTTTAAATACTTTTCAAGTATGAAGTATTGTTTAATTTATGCCTATTCCATGCAGCCCAAATACGATATAGATAAATCTGTTTCATTTAAAATAACATAAATAGTTTAACATTTGTTTCTGGCTAATACTCCAAAATAAAATTAAAGCTTCATCAGTAAAATAATTCATAAAACACAAATCTGAGATGTAGTTGAACTACACACTTAACTGCTGAAATGGTTAATACAAAAGTATTGCTTTTAATAGATGTCAAGGCTTTGTTTAAATACATTGATATTTCTTACATGAAAATACTTTTTAGTATTATTAATGGCTAATTTTTATCAAATTTGAAAAAGCTATTAAAGTTAGCAAAAAAGGGTCTTTGCCTATATTCTGTAACCCAGGAAGTCCTGGTGGAATCTCATGGAAATGATAAGTTCCCAAATGTTTCTGGTTAACCTAGTAAATATGTTAAGTTAAAAGATACTAGAATGAAATAAGAAAAAGTTTGTGTACAAATTTGAGATTGTTTTTCATCTAATTTCAATATGTTAAATATATTGTTTAATTAATATTTATTATTTTACTTGAGTCTCAGTAGGGTTTAAATGTGAATAGTTAGATTTTGGCAAAATATATACATTTAAATGATTGTTTTAAAGGTCTTATTTGATTAAAAGTAGATTAAAACATACACATGTACAGAAGATATATTTGGAACTTCAAATATAGTATCTTATGTTAAAGTGCCATTTTAGTTTAACATATATATCTAAATTTAGTTGATTGAAAATAATCAAAAATAAATTCAGATTTTATTTGAAAACTGAAGATTGTTATAATGTTCTGAAAATCTTGTTCAAAAAGTTATTTAAATTTAATTTTGTAATGATTATATGGATCCATATTAAATACGGCTGATATTTACATCCAATACATATGTTAGTATATAGATGTATGACTTTAAAAATATAAGATGATTTTTAAAATATAAGATAATGCAAGGTTTTTTTTTTTTTAAATCAGTTTGTAGAAGCTGGGTCATTCCATGTCAACTGGCCTAGAGGCTCCCACTCGACCCCCTTCGATTTTTATGAAATTGATACAGAATATACATGTGGGTATATGATGAACATTTGGAAACTGTATAGTGCAAAAAGTTGTACAGTTGGAGAACCAGGGGTCCATTTGTACCAATCACTATTTCATGCTTGTAGAAAAAACGGCCAAATCATGAAGTTTGGTATCATATTGCTCATGATATATGAAACCTTACTTATTGAAAATAGGTGATCTAGTGCAACTTTTTGTGCTAAAAAATGTAATTGCAGTATTAAAAATCACAAATCAAAACTATCGTGATTACTAGGCCTCAAAATAGGCCGTACGGCCAATCTGGTTGAATTTTACCCTTACTTTAACATGCTGTAACTACTGCAAATATTATTTTAAAAGTTTCTCGCTTTACAAACTAATTACCTATGGAGATATCGTAAAGTCGCTGTAGTTATTTTTTGATTGCTTAAATATTCATTAAACTATTGATGTTCAAAATCTAATAAAAAGTTAAAATCGTCGATTTTGCCCCAGATTCAAAAGCGTATATCTCAAAAGGGACACTTCTGATTTGGTTACAATTAGTGCCAGTGGAAAGAGCATATCTTAATTTATAAAAAAAACTTTATTTCATTTTGGGCCTCTTAGATACAGAAGGAAAATAATAAAATTCAAAAACCTGTTGTACGAGATAATCTAGATACATACAAGAAAGGTATATATTACGACAGGGTCTTTCAACATATTTTGCACCATTCATTTTTATTACAATGATTAATACATATAATAATTATCACTTTTCCTGGTCACAGTTACTTCCCCTTTACCATTATGAATGATTTGTAACCGCATTGTCAATGAGATGTATCCAATAACCAGGCAAGACTAGCTCCTGGTTGGGTATTGCATGTTTTAAATTTTGAATGCGGGTACCAAACGGGATCCATAGATTATAATAGACTAAATGTTTTGATTATTCCAAGCTCCCATTGTGTTGATTCCTGATCTCCAATCTAAAAAAAAAATTACTCATTAGTTCAGTTTGTCAAATTTCTTATTGATTGCGATTGCAACAGCTTTCGGTAAATTGTATTGCTGACTAATTTTTGTTTTTATTGGAAATGGAATAGTAATTATAAGCTCTTCTGGAATCCAACAGAAGTTTTGTCTAGTGGGCTAATAAAATGTTTTCGAAGGTCCATGGAAGTGTATAAAATTTATTAAGACATCGTTGTTGAAATTTTCAATACCAATTCTTCAACAAAATCTTCAATTGTCATCTGCTTCGTTTCTAATGTGTCATGATCTGTGTGAACTCATTGCTAAATTCAATGGCGTCTTCTGGATCACTATCTTCGGAAATACTTTCCAAAATTTTTTTCAAATTATCTGTTCCAGGACATTTTTCGCAGTGATGAAACATACAATGTTTAGAATTCAAGTCACAAGCTGTTTTACTTATAAGGAATTTATAACCTACATCAGTTGGGCAGCTTGCTAGCATCAACTTCACATTTTGATGCATTTTACATATAGATTGAGAATGTGAACCTGCTGCAACGACAGTCACACACCATTTTGGTTTTAACTCACAAAATTAGGAGAATCCGATTTCCGGTCCGCTTCGATAGACTGCAAACATTTCTTTCAAATTGCTTAGTAATAGATGCTTCTGCATCTGAACTTTCCTTCCATCTATCCGAGCAGAAATGAAATCTTTTATTCCTGGACATATTAGATTAAAGTCTTCATCTTGAAAAAAAATTAATACTCTTTCTTTTATGTTTTCTGGCAACTTCTTATCAAACTTTGCTCTAGGTAAAGCCAATATCCCGATGTCTGCTTTTAATTTTCGCGCTGCTTTTACCATTCTTTCTGAAACTTCAAACACTTCCATAACTTCTTTTATTGTCCAACTTTGAGGTGCCATTGTTAATATTTGTATTTGTTCTGGACGTTTTGACAACTGTAACTTCTCCTTCAATTCTTTAATTAGTTGTGTGTAATCAAAACAGTCTAGGCATTGGTTGCATGTAGTAGGTTGTCTTAATTTACATGGATCTATACCAGCAACACTAGCTATTTTCTTTGAAATCACATCTTCAGTTTCACTTATCTTTCGCTTTGCATAGCTTTTAATATCGCTTATTGATGTTTGTTGAAATTTTAAAGGAGATAAATCAATAGCTGTTAGACTTTTGTTCAACATTTCTGTTACATCTATTTCATCTTGCTCCAATTCGCTTGAAGAAGAGGACCATGTTCTTTTTTCTTCGAATTCTTTTCTGCATGATCTACATATTTTTTGGTCTGGTTTGACATTTTTCTTAGTTTCTTAGTCTGTCAAATGATTAGAACTTTCTAAATTGATGGACCGCAAAGATTTTCGTACACAATGATTGTCTTTAGTGAAGGGATTACAGCATGTTCGCTGAAGAAGCTCAAATTTATGCAAAAGCAATGTTTCGTGATGAAAGCATATTTGAGAATTTTCTTCAAGATGCAATAAACTTCGACGATTAATTGACTCCTGTTCTTCAGAGGAAAGTTCTTTAAAAAGCTTAAAACCTTTATGTGCAGAATAAGTCGTCAAATGGCACTGAGATTTATCAGCACAGCCAATGCTGCATTGACTCTGATCATAATTATGAGAATCCATAGAGCTAAAATCTTGATACAGAATGTTTTAACAGTAATGTAAAGCGTAAACTGAAAGAGAAAAGGAATATTTTTGTATAAATCTTGTTAAACATGCTATACCCAACCAGGAGCTAGTCTTGCCTGGTTATTGGAAAAAACTCATTGGCAATGCGGTTACAAATCCTCATAATGGTAAAGGGGAAGTAACTGTGACCAGAAAAAATGATAATTATTATATGCATTAATCGTTATAATAAAAAAGAATGGTTCAAAATATGTTGAAAGACCCTGTCGTAATATATACCTTTCTTGTATGTATCTGGATTATCTCGTACAACAGGTTTTTTAATTTTATTATTTTCCTTCTGTATCTAATAGGCCCATAATGAAATAAAGTTTTTTTTATAAATTAAGATATGCTCTTTCCAGTGGTACTAATTATAACCAAATCAGAAGTGTCCCTTTTGAGATATACGCTTCTGAATATAGCGAAAAATCAGCGATTTTAACTTTTTATTAGATTTTGAACATCAATAATTTAATGAATATTTAAGCAATCAAAAAACAACTACAGCAGCTTTACGATATATCCATAGGTAATTAGTTTGTAAAGGGAGAAATTTTTAAAACAATATTTACAGTAGTTACAGCATGTTAAAATAAGGGTAAAATTCAACCAAATTGGCCGTACGGCCTACTTTGAGGCCTAGTAATCACGATAGTTTTGATTTGTGATTTTTAATACTGCAATTACATTTTTTAGCACAAAAAGTTGTACTAGATCACCTATTTTCAATAAGTAAGGTTTCATATATCATGAGCAATATGATGCCAAACTTCATGATTTGGCCATTTTTTCTACAAGCATGAAATAGTGATTGGTACAAATGGACCCCTGGTTCTCCAACTATACAACTTTTTGCACTAAACAGTTTCCAGATGTTCATCATATACCTACATGTATATTCTGTATCAATTTCATAAAAATCGAAAAGGGTCAAGTGGGAACCATGCCAAAATTTAGGACACTTGACATGGAATGTGACCCAGCTTTAAATTTTCAGATACTAAACAATAACTCATTCTGCCCTGTAGTTTTTGAGTTATGCTAAAAAAACTATTCTGTTTAACTATGATTAACTCTGAGTTTAGCATTTGGGGTTCCAAATTTTAAATCTGCATAATTGTTAAACTACTTGTTTGAATTACCATTTAGTATCCAGATGTAATTTTGCCAAAATATGATCTCAAAATTAGTGTTTAGTATTGAAAATTTTAATATATATATTTCTTAAATATATGTAGGCTACCACTGTGGAAAACTGAAGTAGAATATTCATTTTTAGATAGTGTTACTAATCAGTCAGTACCAGTCCAATTTTTATACATTCATTTTCAGTATTGTTAGTAAGAGCTGTATCTTTTTTACAGTGACTGTACAATATGTTCATACAATGGTCTGAAAAGCTACTTTTATTAAGTAACAAACTACAACTACTTTATTAAAAATTTAGTTAGTTATAAACTTTATTGAAAATGTAGTTAACTGTATAACTACTTGTTTTAAAAAGTAGTTGTTACAAACTACTTTTATAAAGTAGTCTTTAATACTTACAGATTTTTTTGAAGAATTTAATTTATACTGTAAATTGGGGTTACAGATTAATACTGTGATGACTGTCAGTATAACATTCAATATAACTCTTGGCATTAAAAAAAATAAAGATACCATACCGCAAAAGGAATTTTGAAAATAATAATAATATTTTTTATACTTTTCAATCCACTTGAATACACATAAGAAATAAGTTTTTGAGTCATTACAATTTTAGACCTTTTTATGAATTTATAGGTTTTAGAATGATTTGAACATGGTTTGACTATTTTTTAGAAATGTATTTTAACACATTGTTTTTCAAGTATAACAATGTAAATTTCTGTCTAGTTGGAGTAAGCATGGCATAAAAAAATAACTAGGAGTTTACATTTAAAGTCCTCAAAGTTAGTGAAAAATCAAATATGCACACAGTCTTTCTATAAAGTTTAATTATAGTAGCAGTATATAAAATCATAAACGAGGATTTTTTATGCAAACAATAAAATAACTAGCAGAACTATAAGGAAGATGGCAAGCTGGTTTAGCTCTGAAGAAAGCAAGGGCAGTCGGGAAAGTGTGCCTCCTTAACTGCTTATAATCATATTGATATTTGTGAAATCTTGGCGGAGTATTTTCTTCTCTCAGCAGCTTTCAAATATATTTTATCACCAAATATTTCAATCACCTTCCTCTTATGTTTGATTGAAGTGCTTATCTTTGTACTTTTGTTTTTCAAGAAAAGTGGTGAGAGGGGGTGTGGGAGAGCTGTTACTCAAAAGGTATTTGTGCTTAAAAAATTTGCATTATTGATATGAAATTTTCTTTTAACATTCTACAAAATTTTTGCAATTTCAAATCTAACCAAGAAAAATTTTGATTTAAAAAAATTATCCCATAATTTAAATGTCAATTCAGGTCTACATTATTAATTTCAGTTTCATTATCATTTATAAGAAAAATAAAATTTGCTTTATGTTGCATGAGACATTATTGCTACTTTAGTTAGGAATGTTTTGTTATTTTCCTAGAATTTTTATTAAAATGATTACAATTGAGGACCTATTATCCGGAATTCCAAAATCCGGAAGGACCCAAAATCCAGAAAGGAAAAATATATTAAAAAATGTTATAAATTTGTAAATTTTAACTAAAATTTTGTAATTTCTGAAATTTTCAAAAATTTCACAGATTATTTTTTTATTCCATTGTTTCAATGCGCAACTACTAAAATGAATTATTTCAGGAGGAATGGGGATGGTTGCTTCCCGCTCCCAAAAGTAGGAAAAAAAAATCTTTTTTTATTACATTTTAATTTAAAATTAATGTATAATATGATTCATTATTTTTAAAAATTTGATAATTCGCCCCTTCTTCTGAAAAAAATATTATGGTTACACCATTGTATTATTCGAATACACATATTATAGGAGTTATGTTTATTTTCTTGTATCCTCCCTCCCTTTTCAGACATTTCAAATTGTCTATCTGCTTACAGTTTCTAGTTTTTTTTTCTGATGGATTTTGGCAAAACGGTTAAAAATTGTTGTGCAAAAAGTTTACCAGCATGCTCAACAAGTGAAATTATTTACAAAATAAGATTTATTAAAAACAATATTTCAAAAATTTTTATGTAAATTATGTAGCTGTAAAAAAAGGAGTGGCTGGGTGGGTAGAGGTTATAGAAAGAATATTAGTTATCTTTTTCTTTTTTATTTTTTCATTATCATTGCATAATGCAGTAATTTTTGTCTACATAATTTAAAAACATTCAAAACATAAGTTTTATTTATATACTTATATGGGATTGTTTTCATTTTGTCATTATTATGTTTTTATTAAAATCTGAATTTCGGGGATAGGGGTGGGGTTCCCAATTTCAGAAGGACCCAAAATCCAGGAAACTCCAAAATCCGGAAAGCCCTCGGTCCCGAAGATTCTGGATAATAGGTCCTCTACAGTATTTTCAAAGACAGAAAATATTTAACACATAATTCAGATAGATAACATTATGGAAAAAATATTTTATAATGATTGTTACTGTTTATTTTTTATCTTGAAAAATAAAAAAAAGGTGTGAAAAAATCTTTATTAAAAAAAAAAATTGCATTTTTCAGTGCTCGAAAAATAGCATTCCCGGGATCCCAGGGAACACAGAAATCCTTTCCGAGAACGCATATTTTATCACTAAGGTTCCCGGCCGGGAACCTAACCTTTCGCTGTGTCCACTAGCAATGCCACAGATGCATTATAACGCATAAATTAAGGGAAAAAAAGCGGCCTGGGGGATGCGTAATTCTTACGGGAAAATATTACGGGAAAAGCCCGAATTTCAACAAAGGAATCGCAGAAAAAATGCAAATTTCATTAAAATATCGCAAATAATGGCAAATTTCGTCAAAAAAACAACAAATTTAGTCTAAAAATATCTAAACGACAACAGATTTCATTGAAAGATCGCATGAAGCAATGCAAATTTCATTAAAAAAATCGCAAAAAAGGCAAATTTCATAAAGATTTTCTTTTGGAACGCGACAGGCTTCGTTAAAATATCGCGATAAAACAGCACGTTTCAGTAAAACATCGCGATAAAATGGCAAGTTTCCTTAAAACAGCGTGATACAACAGCAGATTTCGTCGAAAAACGGCAGATTTCATTAAGAAATCGTAAAAATCGGCAAATTTTGTTAAAAATCGTGGAAAAAAACAAATTTCGTCAAAAAATCGCAAAAAAACAGCAAATGTCATCCAAAAATAGCAAAAAGAGAACACATTTCATCAAAAGATCGCGAAAATGCCCCAAAATTAAAAAAAAAAAAAATTGTGCGAAGCAACGCAAATTTCATTAAAAAATCGTCAAAACAGCAAATCGCGTTTAGAAAAATGAAAAACGGCAGATTTCGTTAAAACATCGCGATAAAATGGCAGATTTCGTCAAAGAATCGCGAAAAAGCGTCAAATTTCGTTTAAAAAATTGCAATAAAATGGCAAATTTTGTTAAAATACTCATACATAAATTTTTTTCGGGAACTTATACTTTTCATCTGGGAACCTATATTTTTCATGTAGGTTCCCAGCTGGGAACCTTAAAATTTTTAGAACTTTCAAGCCCTGCATTTTTATATTTCTTGTATCTTTAAATGAACAGCAAATTAGTATCATTCACACGTGTGAAGGCTGTCCCGAAATTCAACACATTCAAGTACATGAAACTGGCAAGTGGTCCTAAACAAAAACAATGAAACAGAAAAGTATTTTTCATTAAAAGCAAAAATTCTTGCAGAAATGCTAAAGTTGATGTTTTGAAGTAAATTTCTGGATGAGAAATGTCATCATGAGATAATCTTTATAACTAAATATGTAATAAATTTATCTAAAAATGAAAAAATGCCATTTGATTCCAAAGCACTTCAGTAATCATGCTGTGGTTGGGAAATTCAGCTCTTCAAAGCTCATAGGCATAAGGTGCTGGGTTCAAATCCAATTGTGCTTGTCGGTCTAACCGTTTGGAGTTTACTGTGGTTTTCTTCAAAACCTTCAAAAATCTTGTGTAGTTACAGGTTAGGTTCACGTAGAAAGATCCCAGTGGAAAGCACTTCAAATAGGGCCTATGTCCCTCTTTTAGATAATTGGCTATCATAAATAACACCATTAATAGCCACACTTACCAAATGCATAATTTTGCTTTTAAAAATTTCAAGAATTATAGACAAATTATTTATGCAAAAATATCTCTTCTGGAATTTATATATATTATTTTATTAGAGTTTTAATGTTTCTATTTATTGGGCGTATTCTGATTTAATCTGTTTTGTGCCCCTTTTCTTTTCATATTGCTGCATATTTAAATGTTAAGTATCACACCACTTTTTAAAAGAAATCTATGCAAAATGCTTATCTTTTTTGAAAGAATCATTAATTATAAATTTAAACTAGTGTATGTGGAAAATTGTTTGTTATAGATTTCTGCTAATAAAATTTATATCCCAATTTTCCATTAAAATTTCTACCTCATTTTCTCATCCATCATACAAATTTTATAAACTTTAAAACTTACTTTTTAAATTAATATTATCTGTTTCTTAAGGCACTCAGAAAAGTATTTTTTCTCTGTCAACATTATGAAATTTTCTGACTCATTTATAAAAATAAAAACATTTATATTAAAGCTTGTTATTGCACAGTTTAAAAAAAAATATCAATAAATTAATTATATTTTTTGTTATAAGCAATTTTTTTTTTTGTGATGGCAGTTCTCTTTTCTGCAGTATTGTTCAAATATTTTATACAAAGTTTTACTAATTTTAATAGCTATTGTCTGAAAGATCTAGAAAAAAAAAAGAAAGAAAAGAAAAAGGAAGAAAAATAGTTCATTTACCTATGTATATGTATTAATGTAGACTTATTTTTCTGCACATGTAATGTTTTGCTCTATTTTTGTATTATACAAGTTTTGTTTGTTTTCATTGTCTAGTTTTGTTCAGATAAATTTTAACTCAATGTGAACTAAAAACAACAATTCAGGCTTAAGGTTTTCACTACTATGTCTGCCTATGATAAAAAATTTAAAAAATCTGTGACTATGGTGCAACAAGTTTTCTTTAAATTGGTTGATTTCATGTGGAATGACCCTGGTACAAAATCACTAATGCTATCAATCACTTGATAACATCGCGAAAAAAATGTGAATTCCATCAACTGATCATGGGAAAAATCAAATTTTGTCTATGGCCGTGGAAAATAAATCATGGGTTTCATCAAAGAATTGTAGAACTTAATCACAAATTTTGTCAAGTAAGTTCAGAAGTTAATTATAAATTTTGTCAAGAGATCATGAAATAAAATCACGAATTTTAACAAATGATCGTAAGGGAAAAAATACTGCCAATTTTACTTAATTGTTTTTAAAAAAAATAATGAATTTCAGCACAAAATTGCATTAAGAAATTCACAATTTTCATAGTCATAGAAAAGTCCTAAATTTGAATTAAGTTATAATTATTGTACATATGAAAATGTTTGTTAACTGATTAATATTAACAGCATTTGTTCCTGATTAGAATGCATGAAAATAAACTCTATATTTGAGTGAAAGAATGTTAATGTTTGTCAAGTAATAATTTGTCAAATCAACTATGAAAATGTAATATATTTATTACAGAAAATACTATAAAACTTTTTAACAGAAGAAATTTATCAATGTACTCATTTTTTATTCAATACAACAATTTTCACAAAATTTGCACATAAATGTGTCTTAAATTTTATTATCATGTGTTTCTTTTTTTTTCCTCCTTTTTTTTTTTTCCGGGTGGCATTCTTGGTTTTCACATATTTAAATTTTACTGCATATAATATTTTGCATTTTTGTCTAAATGGACATAGTGTATGTATGTGTGTAGAAAGGGAGAGGTTCAAAATGTTTTCAGTCTTGGTCACATCTCAAACTTGCATCGATAATTATGTCCTCCCCCCCCCCCCCACCCATGATTGAAGTTTCTTTTTCATTTATAAGGTTAAAAGATGTATAAAATTCAAACTAATTCTTGAGCAGTTTTATTTTATGAGTTAACAAAATTATACTGGGCATCTTTATTGCCATAAAAATAAAGCATACCGTTACAGAAATACAGTTGAAAATATACTGATAAATAATAGATTAACCGTTTACACACCAAAATAATATCTTAATGTAATTATAATTATTATGTTTTTCCTATATTACAGCTTCAAATGTTTTAATTTATGCATACAAATTCATAAAATAACCAAAAAAAAAAAAAAAATCTAGTTATTTTTGGCTGTTTTTATTTTAGTATTCGCATTTTGGAACATGATTATTAATTGACAACCTATGCAAATATATAACAAATTATTTTTCGCTATATGCTATTGTATATTGTTCTTGAGTATTTTCTTGAATTCCAGAAACATTTAGATTCCTAGCGGTCAAATGTAAGTAATATAGAGAAAACGATAAAAGCAAATCTATTTTTTATGTAAATTAATGAATTTACATTTTCCTTATACCTGTGATAAATGCTTAAGCATAAATATATATTTTTTTTTTCAAAAGTTAAAATCAACCTTATATCTTATTGGAAAAATAAGGACATTGTTATTATGTTGGAAAATATATGTTTTGTATTACAAATGATGCAATATTCCTATTTGGGAACATTGGCATTTAAACGGTTAAAAAAACAACTAATTATTGTTATTAAAATAAAAACTCCATAACAAACAAACAACAACAAAAATATTAAAACAGTGCTCTGAATTGATTGCAATAAAATGCTTTGCCACCACGTCTTGGATAATATATCCTGCATCAATCATAACAAAATGCAGACCAATGAGTCAAATGTTAAAAGAAATAATAAAATACCAAGGGAAAGACATGCTAAATAAGCCATAAGTGTGCTGTACTATCCCTTTTCCTTCAAAGGTTTATGGGTAGTTTATACAAATAATAAAATCATAGCAGACAGGCTGCAGAGAAAACACCTCTGTCTTTCTTCCATAGCTACTTTTTTATAAAACATTCATGATGCAAACAGCTTTCTCCTACAGCTTTTTAGAATGGTATTTATAATTTATGTTCAAGTTTTTTTTCTCCTCTTTTTTTTCTGTACTGTGAATTTTATTTTGCAATTAGCTGAAACAATTTTATAGATTATGTGTATCTTTATATGGAATAATTATAATTTTATGCTTGTGTATAAATTTATAACTGAATAAAATTATTATTTCTTTTAACCTTTTTTAAGGTGGATCCAGAAAAGTGAAGAAATTGAAAAAGGATTGAATGAGCCTGAAAGTAAAAGCAATCTTGATTTGGGCTTTAAAGAAGGTCAAACTATCACCATAAACATGAATATTGGTGTAAGTTAAATTCTTCATTAATTTTACGTATAAAAAAAATTAACATTTTCCTTTTGTCTCTTCATATCTAAAGTAACGACTCATTATTGGAAAAGCACATGAAAATCAGCATCAGTAAGAAAAGCTCTTAAAAATTTAAAAATGTCCAGGTTTTTGAGTCAGCTTGTCTCACTGAAAATAAAGCTGAATCAGTCAATAAGAAAATGCTAACCAATTAGGAAAGTTCATGAATTAGTTTATTGCAAAGTAATGACACAAAAAATCTTTATTAAAACATGCCACAATACATGCATAATAATGGGCAGGGGCTAGCAAAGAGAAAATTGCACCTGGGGCAAAGTTAGAATTTGGCGCCCCCCTCCCCCAACTTGTTCTTGTGACAGGCCAAAAATGATGTTGGTAATATAAATTTGGCGCCCCCTAAATTTCTGCGCCTGCCCCAGGCGCAGAAATTTCTCCATTTCTCCATTTTTTTCTCCATTTTGCACGGTGCTGATAATGGGTGCTGTAAATGTAGCTAGCTATCATAAATAAGTAAAAATTAAATGTTATAATGAAGAGCATGTTTTGTGTATTCACCATTCCTTTGAAAATACCTATTAAATATATTTTAGAAAGTAATAGAATTGAAGCAAAGTCAATATTATTAACACAGATTGCATTTAGATATTTAGATGACTTTTTTTTTTTAGAAACTCTTTTCAGCAACTAAAACATTCTACCACTTCTCAAGTGCTTTTATTGCTGATAACAGAGATGAGGTTTTGGGAGAGTAGAAAATAATCAAAATATTAGAAAATTTTTTTGTTTCTAGGCAGAAGGAAAAGTATATTAATTTTTGACCAACTATTTTAAATTCAAATGATGAATTTTTTGGGATTTATCTGCAAATAATTGTAAATTTTAGATAAATGCAAACCCTCAATATCTGCAAATAAAACCTCAATTTACATGGAAAGTATTTGCATGTTTAACACTCACTCTTGCACTACTGTTTTAGAAATTGCATAAAATTATGTAAACAAAATAAATGCTTACATATGTGCAAGCTGTTCATAAATAATATATATATATTTATTTAATATCAATAAATTAATATGAAATCTCAAGCTATCGATTCTTCATAATACAAAAATGTGGATTATGCAGTTATATTTTTCTAGCACCAATAAAACACTTTTCTTGGTGGAAGTACTTTACAGGTAAAGTTTTTTCTGCAATATTTCATTTCAGAAAAATGTTTTTATACTTTAAGACAAAATAAACTTTGTTACATGGATGCAATAAAAGTGAATTGCATCCAGTTACATACAGTTAACATTATAAGATTTGTTGTTTTCTTTTTGGCTATCACATTTAAAAGTTTAATTTTTTTCTTTTTTTATGACAGAGTGCATCACTCATCTTTATCTTTTCAGCAATTAAATTGTGTTTGTAATAAATTAAATGCATTGTCAATAGCAGAATAGAGACTAATATTTCAAATTTACAAATTACTTAAGACAATAACTATCTTGCTTACAGTTAGCAACAAAAAATTAGCAAAGGCTGAAAAAAAAAGCCATTTCTGTACTAACTCACAATTTTATCAAAAACATGACGATCTATTAAAGTTTTTACCTCTGATGTGAAAAATCTTTCGCTTTGTTTGAAAAGCCAATCTGCTGATCTCACATTTGACATGATAACCAAATCAGATAGGTGCATTTTGGGATGCATTTTTGCCCAATTCTTTACTCAGATCAGTTCTGAAATAAATCTTTGCTTTTTTTTTCTACCATCTCATTGTGGTTGTTATTTATTAAAAATTTTGTGTAAATATGAATAAAAAAAATATTATAAATATTTGAAAATATTACTTTCAGTAAAATGCGAGGTAAAAAGACACTTCACCTACGTTATATGAAAAGCTTCCACTGCTCTCTAAAGAAGAATTTAATACAATATTACTTTATTGAATGTAATTTATTGTTGCTATAAAATAGTAAATTTTGCTTATAGATATCTGAGTATCATAATATGTATACAATTTAGACTTTTTGTTTTTAAAATTATCAATTATAAAATAGTCAGAATTAGTAGAAGGATAAATTTTTAGTGCTTGTCATTTTCTCAGAGATAGCAACATCACATTATTATAGCAGTTTTAATAGGCATAATTATTAATAAATTTAATCCCATATGTTTGTCTTTTATTTTTGTACTGTGCCTGCGAATGTGTTAAGTAGCATGGATATTGACATATTATATTGCATGAATCTGTATAGTTTTGTGTGTTGAAATATGGATGGACAGATAGTTTCTATAGGTCATTCTTATGAAAAGATACTAAATAGCAAAATAATAATAATAAAAATTATTGCTTAAAAGTATGTAAAAATGCTTAAAATTGTGTGGATGTTTCCATTTATGCTTAATAAATAACCTTATATCAGTGGTCTTCTATTTTCTATTTCACAAGTTTTTGATTTTTAAAAAATTCTGAAATGGCCACAAAGGTCATGGTAAGGGACATTTACATTTCAAAAACTTAAATGCCCACGAAAGAGACAAAAAATAATTTTTGAAGTTTTAAGTACTTTGGCTTTCAGACAGAAAAGCAATAGCAATGTTGAATTTTGTTCTGAGCAGTAGTAATATTATTCCTAAAACTAAACGTTTAATTTATAATGTTATTGTTCAAAGCATTTTACTATATGATGCATTGACATGGACATTAACCCTCTGACAGTCTTGCAAAAGGGCAAAATTGTAATGTTGTTTTCTCAGCATTTTGTTTTAATTGCTAAAAAAATATGATTCTTTCAAAATTATAGAAAAATCTTGTTTACGAATATGAATGTTATCCTTGAGTGTGTTAATCATTGCACAATATATTAAAAATCAATTAAATCAACTGAGTTATATCATTTTAATTATTGCTTGCATTGCAGTGAAACCTGGAGCTTAGGGAACGTCTATAGACAGGCTTGTCAGTAAGAGGGTTAAATCTCCATCCAAAAAAGAAACTTCTCTCTACTAAAATGGCTTTTGGTGAACTTCAGCAAGCAAGTCTAGGCTAGAAAAAAAAATAAAAATTCAAGAATATGTTTAATCATGCAGGTCAAACAAGATGTTGTTAATACAGTTGAGTATAACAAGCTTATGGTACTGACATGTTCATAGAATGAAAAAGGAATGCCTTTCTAAAATCCTCTTTTAATAGTATCCAGAAGGCAGAGGTAGGAAATACAAAAGTTTGATTTGAGAGACAATAAAGATATTTAAGTTAAAGGATGAGATTATTATGCAGAGGGAGAGATGCAAAGGATATCTCAGAATTATTTTTATGGGTCAAGAAAACAAATTGTTTAGTTGAAACTTCTGATGAAGAAATTTAAAAAGAAGAATCAAGTGTTAAATAAAATATTGCTTTTTTATTTGAAAATGTATGTACTTTTAATCTTTAGAATTGAATTTTAAGTTATACTTTTACTTGTCTGTATTCAAGCTGAGATTTTGTTACAACTCTTTTAGAAAAGATATCGTGAAATATCTGTTCAGCATTAAAAAAATTGCACTGCAATGTATAATATAACTATTCTTAGCACACTATTGGATGCACCATGTTATGAAGAAAAATCAAGCATTTTAATATCTTCAGTATTAGCGAGATGCATGATTTTCTTACCACCCTTTTCTATTTATTTTCCAGAGAATAAAATAGGGGGAACTTGGGATACTTGACCCAAGCCTTTTTTCTCAGAATTGGGAAAGTTTTGTAAGTTGAAAGTGGCATCACTACTTTTTTTTTCACTTAGCTGACCACTTGATGAAAATAACTGAATCATTGAAATACATTTTCATGCTCCAAAAGTAATTTTTTTGTGCTGTAAACTCTGATGTTAGAAATTTTTTTGTATAAAGGTAAAAATTTTTTAATTGGTTATTTGTTTCGAATGTGTTTTTAGCTACAATAACATGTATAACAGTATTAATTTACTTATTAGCAAATGGTTACATTTTAGTGGTATGTAGTAAATATGCAACTTGAGATAATTGATCCAAGATTAGGATTAGTACTATTCAAATGCATTTAACATGTTTTATTTATGAATTGAAAATATTATAATATTAATTATAAATAATATAAGCAAGTAATATAATTAAATGACTGGATTTTTGTCAAATATTGTGGGAAATGGAATATAAGATTTCTTGGAAAGGTTCTCGAAATTAATTCTGATGTGCTTACTCTTCAGTTTGCAAGAAGAATTGATGGTACGCAGCTTAAATGGCTTGAAATGAATGATATATCATAAGTTGATCCTGACTAAATCAAAGCTAATCTTTATCCACCTGAGTTTTTGATACAAATTATAGAATTAAAAGTTTTGTTTTTAAATATGTTTTACATTTGGAGTTAAATAAATTGTTATTTACATATTTTAAACATGTTTAATCACAGAATGAATTTTCAGACTGCTAATATTTTGAATTTTCTACAATAAATATTAAAATTGGACATATTAATGTTAGGACTATATAATAAAAATTTTAAATATTAATTTTGTTTGACAAAAATAAAAAAGTATTAATGTTAATCTTGATTTTATGTAAAAGTGTTTTGTTTATAATTTTAAATCATACTCCCAATACATTGGTGGGATACTTTACCCCAGTTGAAAGTTTTAAATATTCAATATTTTATTACCTTTATAATTAATACTTTGGAATAGTAATATAATGAAGTATTGTGTAATATTTCATTAAGTATATATAGACAGCATTTACACACTCGTAAGTAATGTAATATATATATATATATATATATATATATATATATATATATATATATTAACAATCCAAAACTAACAACTTGATCAAGTATCTCTACTTTCCCCTACTTTATTTGTTAACCATATTGTGCCTGCTGCATAATGACTAGTTTTGTATTCTGTTTACACTGCTATTTTTTTAAAATACATGTTGTTGTATATTTCTTTTGCAGATATTGTCAAATCAAAGTATAAGCAAAAATTTTTGTATTGAAAATGTGGTTCAAAATGGAATAAAAAAAAATAGTCACCTTGTTGCTGGTACACAAGATGTAATTCCATTTATAACAGTATATATGGAATGCCAGATTAAGCCATAGGTGTAGGCTTAGAGCCACTAAATCTATACATATATAAAATAGCTTGTCCTGATTGACTGATTGCACAGCCCAAACTACTGAACGTAGAAGGGATTTCTGAAACCCCCCCCCCCCCAAGGGGGACAAACATTGGGTCGAAAGTTCTGGAAATTTTTCCTATATCTCAGCAGTCATTTTAGGTAGCAGCGTGAAATTCCAGATAAAAAATCTACTAAAAAAATAACTAAACACATATTTTAGCAATTTTAGAAATTGACTTCCTGGGGGAGGGCGGGAGGTTAAAAAAGGGTCAAACAATTTAGAACATTTGGCATACTTCAAAAGTCATTTTAAGTAGAAGTGCAACACGGTAGAAAATAAATCTATAAAAAAAAATAATTAAGGTCTTATTTCAGCCATTTTAATATTTACACCCCTGAGGGAATTAAAGTGCGGGTCAAATACTCTAAACTTTTTTGGACCTGTCATGTGACATATTATTGGAAAGCCCTCAAACTGCTCTTTCATAATTTGAACCTTTCTCCCCACACCCCAATTTGCCTCTTTTCCCGGGGGGAGGGGGTTAGTTTTTGAATTCTTTTGAAATTGTAGCGTTTCATCATTACAGATTGGATTTTTTTTTAATGCTGCTTTCTGATAAGTACTATTTATAATATATGAAAATTTAAAAAAGGGTAGAAGGTTTTATACCGGGGTGGCATAATAGTTGAAAATCTGGGGTTAATTTAACAGTGGGGTAAAACTGTAAAATAATCTTAAATATGTATTTTATCTATTTTAGAAATTTCCACCTAAGTGGGTTTAATGGAATAGTCACACGTTTAGAATATTTCGGCATATTTCAGCATCAGGTACAGGTAGAAGCAGCAAATTGACGATAACACATCTACTAAAAAAAATAGTTAAACATAGGTACTTCAGTTATTTCAGATCTATATTATCTATTATGTCATCAACATCGACTTTGAACAGCATAAAGTAAGATTATACCAATCAGACAGCAGTCATGGATATATTATTTATTTTTATCTTTACTTGATGTATTTTGTTTGATTCAATTTCCCTGTAGAGAGACCGACCAATGTAGAGGACAACGACCGCTAGTCTGCAGATAAAAAAAAATACAACCACTATTAAGCTGATTCAGAATTATCGGCACTTTTTAATCAAATTAGTGATGCAACACCAATTTAATAAGGGCTTATTGTGCTTAAGCCATTTGGTAGGCCTCCCCACCTAGCTGAAACTGAAGTTGCAACACCAATTGTATTTCATTTACTATAGTAAACAGAAAGCATTTTGAAAATCTTCTGCTTGACGCATTTCAGAAAGTTAGTCATATATATATATATATATATATATATATATATATATATATATAATAAAAAATTATTTAATTATTTTACCATAGAGTAAAATTTTGTCTATGATTGGAATTTTGAAAATATTTTTCCAAATGACATCAATTTGAAAAATATTTGAGTTTCAAATTTATCTTATGAAAATTTTTTTCCCTATACAACTGATATTTTTATCATTACTAATTCTCGGAATAATAATTCTAAGTAATTCTGTTACTTTTAGTCACTTTTTTATTCATATATGCTACGAATCTTTTTGGAATGTTTACTACAAAATAAGATAAGAAATGAAGAAATAGATTTATAAATGGAATGTGAAATTTGGAAAACACCATTAAAAATAATAATGTAGTTAAATGTGTATGTATCTAAGATTTAAGTAAACAAATCACTATTAAAAGACAAGATACAAATATATTGCCTTTTCTATTTTTCACATGACTGTAAAGGCAGTTACAATTAGACTCGGGATCATAAAAAATTTAAAAGGAGAGAAATTGCAGAATTTAAACTTGCAATGCATTACATAATTTAACTGGTGTATTTGCCTGATATATATATTCTCATTAGTGTTAAGCAGGGTTGGTAAAAAACTGTTTTTTTTTTTTTTAAACCAAAAACCATGGTTTTTTTGGTTTAAACCGGGTTTTTTTTTTTAAATATGTTTTCCTGTTACATATACATGCAAATTTATGAAAAAAAGTAAACATTTTTGAATATATAAGTAATAATTTGATTTAAAGGTAATTCTAATCAATATAATTATATAATATACAATCAATTATGTATAAAATTGAAATTCTTTAAAATCCAAACATTTTTAGAAAAAGCTGTGTCTTATATTTCATAAATAAAATGTGCTACATAATGAAACATTGATACCCTGAAAATCTTAATGAACAATCTTTTGATTACTAGCACTATAAATAAATATATGATATAGATTCATATATAAAACTTCATATATATTATTTTCAAATGGTTATTCAAAATAATTAATTTGAAATACTTGTTATATGTGATGTCTGATTTTTTTTGTTAGAAGACTGCATGAGTTAATTATCTTTTATTGAAAAATAAAGCTTTTTATAAAGAATTTTTGGAAGGATTTGAATTTGCAGTAGAGTCTTTACACACTTCAAGCATTGTGTTTTCTAAAACTACCAGTTAAAAGATGACTGTTAAATAGACAAAAATATCTATTTAACAGCTTTTTAGACTATTGAAAAACATTGATGTTAAAATATACAGTAGCTTTATAAATGCTGTCATCTACCAAAGAATTTAAACAGCCATCAGACTGCATGCTCTATTATAACACTTAGTATTTTTAAACGTCTAAACTAAAAATTGCATTTTTAGGCATTTTTATGAGACTTTTTTTCTATTACGTCTCAAGCAAACCTTGTCTTCCCCCCCCCCCCACCCCCATCCCTTTCTGCCAATTTTCTTAACTGATCTAAGTAATGGGTTTGGTTATGCAATAGAAGATTTAAATATATCTTTTGCATATTTTAGTTAAATGTAAACAGGTGCTTTACTAGTGCCTAATTTTTCAATGTCTTCTTATTCGACTTCATATCTTGAGTTTTTTTTTTATTCTTAAAAAATAATCCCTCCAATCAAGAAAAATTTCTTTTAGAGCTTGACTGAAATATTAAAGATCATTTATGTCATTATCTGTACATCTGTGTTTCTCAAAGGAAAATATTTTTAAAATCTAAATATTGCATATTTTTCATCTATTTTATTTTTGCTAAATTTACATGATTTAAGTGTTTTCTGTAGAGTTACAGATATGTTCATCAGTCATGAAATATGCATTCTACATGTATACTAACATGACCTTGACTAGACTCACTATGTCTTATGGTGACTATTGAGATAAGACTTAAAAATAGAAATTACTTTCATCCAGTAATTTGAAACACTTAAATTACAAAAATAAGAAAATATTATATTAGATTTGTTCTAAAAAACTAATTGGTTTGAACTGTGCCAACCTAGCTGGCAAAAAAATAAAATTATAATGCAAAAAAACCCAATCCCAATGTAAGAATGCAAGAAAAACAAAGGCTTGTTAAAATCACTAATCACAGAGGAAATAAAAAACTCATTGTCAATTATTCAATAGCATACATAACAAAAAGAATTTCTGAAATGATGAAATCCTTAATAAATCCTAACTAATCAAGCAATTTAAATAATAAAAGTGCATTTTTAACTCGAGTCTGCCCTTCTGGCTATATATATATGTTTTACAAATAATGGCTATATATATATATACATATAGGCCTTAAAAAAGAAAAAGAAAGAAAGAAAACTGATTAGTTTTTTCTAACCAGCTAATTTTAGAAAAAATAATTATTCTACCATATAGATTTACAGCTTACAAGAAAAGTTGAGTTGATTAAAATTTTTTGTCCTTTTAGAAACTTATTAATTCATCATTTTTCTACAGCTTTGCTTTGTAGCTTCTTCATAATTTGGATTTTGTATTTTTCAATAATGTGTAAAATAAAACATTTGGGTAAAAAAATAAAAAAACCAGGTGAAAAAAAAACCAGCATGTTTTTTTTAAAAAAAACCAATTGGTTTAAACCATGGTTTTAACCAACTTGGTTTAAACCAAACAACCCTGGTGTTAAGGAAGCAAATTTTCTTTATACTTACAAGCTTTTAAGTTAGTATGAAATTTATAATGATCACTGTTTATGTGACATTTTATGTGCAACAGCATACATTAAAAGTATCTTTCTATTCACATTTTCTTTTTCTTTTTTCCTTTTAAAAAAGGTAATAAAAATGGATAAATTATGAGTGAGACACATGCCAGTGAAGAATTTTATATAACAAAATAAAAGTCGAAATTAAGTATTTTTAAGGTTATTATTCAATTTATCTTATGATTAAAATCCTTTGCAACTATCTTTTTAGTATATGTTTCATGTTAATCTTTATAACACTGTACACATTTATTAAAACACTTAGCTGAAAGATTTAACCATTAAAGCAACAAACTATAAGAATATGTGTTTCAATTAACCTTAAAACCATCATTACATACCAATTAATTTAGATGTATAAATTAAAACTGGAAGAAATACAGGTGTACACATATTTTTTTAGATGATTTTCATGGTATTTACAGAGCTATTTCATAAAAAATGTTTGTATTTTAAATGTTCAGTTTGATTACTTTTATTATGAACTGTGTTCCTAAACTACAATTTCCATAATAATAATGCCTTTTGTGGTTTTGGAAAAAGTATTTTGGCCTATTCTTCTTGAACAGTTTTCCAAAGTCCACAAAAAAGTTGTAGGTCAACATTTGAATGTGAACTCTTTAAAATCAAAAAGCATAAAAATTCATGGGTGATACATCAGATTTATTGGCTATATCAGTGAAGAGTATAGTCCTGATAAGGGTATAGCCTCTTTCTCATTCTGTTTTTTTGTAGGGATGGGAAATATAGTTACTTTTGGTTAAGAGGTTGTATTGTTCCACACTTGCACAGGTAATATGTTCCAAAAACCTGTTATTTTTGTAACATATAACTAATTGTTGTGTATACTGTCAACAGATGCCTTTTAAACAAAATGTTTTAAATAATTATGGGATGTCAGTATAAAAGTTGATTTCTATTGAGGTTGTTATTATTAATTACTGAGATTTAATTAATTCTGTTGATTTTATTATCCACACCTGCAAAATCAGTTTGTGGTTAAAAACTTAGTTTTTTGAGGTGAAAACTTACCTAGTTATGAAACTTTGAATTTCACACATTTTTAGAGTTTTCTGGCACTAAAAAACATGTTTTTTCATTTATGGTGACTAAAACGTTGAAAATTCATAAAATTCTAAGTATCATAACTCAGTAAGCTTTGTCCATAGGAAAATAAATTTTTGTGGTTTTACTTACTAGAACATGAAAAAACTTTTCTAAATAAAACTTATAGGATCTAGGCATTGCATAAAATTTGTACTTTCTTAACTATTTAAAAAGTTATTAATTTAACTTAAATCGATTTTTATATGACGCAGAGCAAAATTTGAAACATTTTTGCCATATGAACTATACTTCTAAAACTAACGGTTTAGAAATTAGCTATTGCTAGGCGATGATAAAAGACCCTGTATAATAATAATAAATACAGTTTTCAGAACATGATTTGTAAGAAAAAGAAATTTAATTCCCGACTTCTTAACAGCCATATCTATCAACATATATTCGACAGTAATCCTACAAGAACATATGAATATAATTTATACACTTTAATAAAATACAATGCATCTAACCAAATTTCGACATACAAATAAATTTTCCAAATTAATTAAAATTGCTCTAAAATTAAGTTAAAATTACAATAAGATATTTTCTTTCTTTTGTTCAGCAAAATTTAATCACAAAAATTAAATGTTTTTCAGCTCTCATTTTCAAAAAATGCAATGAAAAAAAAAATTATAGCACCAGAATATCCCCTCCTCTCTCAAAAACACCATGGGTACATAGATATATCTTTCTCAAATATTTAAATTCAAAGAAATTGCCCATAAATATCTAGAATTCAACCCTAGATGAAAGCATTTCATATAATAATTAATACCTTGGGCACAAAATCTTTCCCAAAAACATAACGAATGAATAAAAAGTTTTAATCAAATGTTGTTCACTGAAACAAATTTACTCTTTTAGTTCTATTTATAGTCATTGAGCCAGAAGCCAAAATTAGGCTTTTTGGTTTCATCTCTGGGGACTTGGTGATATGTATCTTTTTGGACTCACAATGGTCCAGGGAGTTCATTTTATGATGATACTATTAAATTTGTGGTAGCTTATAGATGCCATATTGAAAAGATGAGCGCCATCTATCGCACATAGATAAAATGATTTTTTTTACCATTACTACATAATTAAATTTCTATGAAAAAATGCAGAAAACAAATATTATTGAATATATAAAGTTATACAAATTATATATTTAAGATTTAATTTTAATATGATTACTAACATTTTCAATTGGATAAAATGATTAAAATACATTTGCGATGAAAGAAAATCGAAATCTTGTTTTGCATTTGAATATGCATATTATTTTCATGTAGATAAGACACAGCAATTCAAGAAAAAAGTAGTACTCGTGAAACTATTGTACTTAGCCTGATAAGAATTAACGCTTTCAGGACCACAAATGCATATATGCAACTTCAAAACGGGTTTCCATCGCTTGTTTTTGATACCACTAAAAAAAGTAACATTTTCCTTATTTAATTAAAATATGTTCTTGTTTGCTAAACTAAATTTAATTGTTTGACAAAAAGTAGTGTCAATTGAATAAAATTCTTTCAAAAGATGCTGGCCTCAAGCGAGTTAATAAATAATAGAAATCTTAGTTTTCTGCATTTCTATCATGATTGCTTCACATTCCTTTATCCAAGTAACTTAAATCATCATAGAACAGTTGTATGTTCTGCATATGCTTGTACATGAGGTTACTGAGTGAACATGAACATGTTAGTGTGGGACATTTTTTTGAACAAGAATATGACACCTGTTCCAAAACAGCTTCAGGAGCGAGAGATCTGCCTTTACACTGGATCTCTAGACATCCTTTTCCCTCACTATCTTTTTCAAAAATCCAACCATATTTATTCAGTGATGGGAGATTAGAATCAGCCTGTAGAAACATTTTCCGAACAAGAACGTGGTAATTGGCTCGTATTACCTATAGGGAGAGTGTATTACTACATGGCTGAAAGCAATTTGACTCCGCAGACTCCTTGTTTTATAAAAATGTATATAGAGAGAATATAGCACAATTCTTTGATTCCTGAGTATTTTGCTTTCCATAACAGAGATGGCAAACTTAACAACTCAAGCTGTTTCTTTGTTTCCTCTGATAAATCAGCTTCAGTATCAAATGCCTTAAGTGCGTCTCAAAATTTTGTCTTCTGGTTCCTCATTTTCCCCTGCCTGTAAAAGCGCTTATTATATCGCACCTGACGGTGAATACATTTCAAGTAATGCTTTACATATCTCTTTACCTAGAAGTCCATGAATTTCTTTCAGATTGTAAGATTGTAGTACTTTTCTTTATCCTGTCATTGGATCCAAATTTCACAAATATTCATTTTTCCCAATTTTTCAAATTAGTTTCTAAAGAAAACAGAGTAGAGATAATAATAATGTTTCTAAATCCATGGTGTGCACAAATTTATAAGTTGTGTATCATTCTTCTTGGAAGCAGGACAATTTAGTGGATTCTTCAGCTAGTTATTTCGTGAATATATAGTATTTTTCTCTGACATAACGCACAACAGTCGTGTATTCAACTATTTCAGATAATGTTCATTCTGCGATTCTTGAGATATGAAATGCATAAATTATTTATTCTCCTCATCAGATAAAGTCTGCTTCCATTTTCATTCTGTTTGTCCAGAAGTATATAACTTTTATAATATCATCAACAATTCATGTTTTTCGTTCATTTCTTTTTATTGACAACTGCTTGTATGTATCAAATACAACATCTATCATTTGAGAGGTTGTATAGTCTTGTATTATTTTAGAAAACAGATTCTTTGATAGTTGTCCAAATGATTGTAGCTCCTGTAGTATCTTTGATTAAAGCACATTCCGTCATTTATATTAACACCACCATCATCTACATACTTTCAGTAGTTGCAATTTTATCATAACATCCATAAGTTTGATTTTTCAAATTTTTGCATTAACCATCAAGTTTTTCTTAGAATTATAGAAGGAGACCAAGATGGTAGGAATAGACAGTTCTCATATCCAAGTTTCTTCGCTCTGCAATGATCGTCATCTGAGAAAACAGATATCCTTTTGTCTTAGCAACAAATTCTGATTTATTTAACTTTAAATTTTCTTTCTTCCTCGAGTCAGAAAATGTGTTTAGCTTATTTATCTTTGGAGCAGGGTTGGCACGGTTTAAACCAAATGGTTTTTTTCTCAAAAAAACCAAATGGTTTTTTTAGAAGAAATCTAATGACAATTTCTTTTTTTTTTTTTTTTTTATATAATTTACGTGTTTCAAATTACTGGACATAAATAATTTCTACTTTTAACACTTTATTTCAGTAATAAGTATTATATATAATGGGTTTAGGTCTTTTTTTATGCATAGGATTAAACCAATTGGTTTTTTCTATTAAAAAAAAACAATTCGTTTTTTAGAAGAAGTCTAACAACATTTTCTTTTTTTCTTTATAACTTACAAGTTTCAGATTATTAGATAGAAATAATTTCTATTGTTTTTTAGGAGAAATCTAATGACATTTTCTTTCTTTCTTTATAATTTATGAGTTTCAGATTATTGGATATAAATAATTTCTACTTTTAACACTTAATTTCAGCAATAAGCATTAGATATATTGGGTTTAGGTCATTTTTTATGCATAGGATTAAAATCAGTACACATTGGTGAACATATCTATTGCTCTAGAGAAAAACTTCAAACATGTGAATTGATCAAAGATAAAATAGATTCAATATTTAGTATAAAAAATATATTTTTTTTAATAATGCAGATTATTTAATGCAATTAATAATGCAACACAATGATCTTTTAAGATTTTGCACAAGCTGTAAAAAAAATATTTCTTTTGGGAGATTATCTTGAAGAATTAAAAGAAAGACTGGTTGCTAGTTATAGCATTTTAATATTAATTTTTTTTTCCCTCTGCTATCTACTGAATCTAACGACTAAAAATATTAACGTCAAATTGTCACTCAGAAAGAAAAAATCCTGAAAAGTATTGTAATTTATTATTTGAATAATTTTGGAAAAGAATGTTTATCAAACTATATCCAAATGTTTATTATTAGTAATCAAAAGATTGTTTATAAAGATTTACAGGGCATCAATGGTTCACTGTGTAGAACAGTTAAAACTTTCAACATAAGACTCTTTGCTAAGACTGTTTAAATTAAAAAATGAATTTTTTTTATTTTCAGCATAAATTTACTATAATTATTAAATTTAAATTATTTTAAATGAAGTTACACTGCTTATAAACCAATAATGTCTGTTTTTATCAGTAAATATGTATGTATATGTAATAAGAAAGGATGTTTTAAAAAAACCCGGTTTAAACAACAACAAAAAAAAAAAGTTTTTTTGGGTTTTTTAAAAAGAAAAACCCTGGTTATTTTCCAACCCTGCTTTGGAGGTCTGAAAAATCCTTCTGCTTTTGAGTCTTCAGACAGATATTCTCTCTTGAAAGTTTGGTAAGTCTTCTCTCACCTCATTGACCATTCTTCGACAATTTCTGGATTAGTAATTGCTCTAGTTGATTCTATTACCCTGTCTATATTTGTCTATTCATTGATAACCATGTTCTGTAAATATGAGGTATTATGTTCATCTTTCTGAATCTTGCTCAAAGACTGATCTGGATGTAGAACAGATTTTTCCAAGGAACTGATTTTGATTCTTTCACGAATCATGCGGTAAAATTCTGCCCTGTTATAAAAAATATCTTTTAAATGCGGCAGGGCTTTGGCTGAACTTTGTTGTAGCTTTTGTCCTTGCGTGTCTTTTGTTATTGTCTCTTTAATCGCCCTATCAATTTAGCAGCTTGTAAAACCAAGAAAATCTTTTCTATCAATGTGCTTATTGACAGAATTTTCCAATATGGCACCCATTAGTTACTCTGTTTTTGAAAATATCATATATAAATGTCATGTTGTGGCTGATATTGTGGTGAATCCGGAAATGTATGGTTTAAAAGTCCACTGACATAAAAATACAAGAGCCCCTGGCTCAATGGTGGCAGCTATTTTTCAATATGGTATCCATAAGGTACTTTGGTTTCGAAAAAATGGATGAATGTCATTCTGATATTGTGATGAATCCAAAAAGTGTATGTTTATGATTTAACAAGTTATCTGACAGGAAACCACAGAGCCCCTGGCTCAACAGTGGCGTCCGTTAGCTACTCCAATTTTGAAAATATGCTATGTAAATATCATTCTGATGCTGTCGTGAATCAGAAATAGCATGGTTTAACAAGTCTGCTGTTATGAAACCACAAGTCCCAGCCTCAACGACGGCGGCCATTTTCCAATATGACGCTCATAAACTACCATAATATTGAATGTATCATAGACAAATGAGATGCTGGTGTTGTGATAAATCCAAAAATGTGTGATTTACCAAGTTAGCTGATATTAAACCACACGACCACTTAACTCAACGGCGGTGGCCATTTTCCAGTATGGTGCCCAAAAGCTACCCTCGTTTTGATAGTATCATGGATAAATGAAAGCTGTTGTTGTGGGGAATCCAAAAATATATAGTTTATTAAGTCCCCAGACATGAAACCACTCAAGCCCCTAGCTCAATGACTATTATTGCTCAGCGCTTTTTGTTACTTTAAACAATGTTATACCAAAATGCTTCGAAATAAGCAAAAGATAAATTGACAACAGAAAATTTAAACAGATAAATAATTTCAAAGGTACTCTATTATCTGTGTTTATTGAAAGCTTAGCAAGCATTAACATGAACCTTTTGTAACTTAAGAACTAGATTTATTAATAGGGCGTAGAACAAATTAAGCAATATTCAATCATTATCTGCAGTTGGTTTCCAAGGTTTCCAAGTGCTACTTTCAGTTGAAATCAGTCTGAAGTTCAATGATCATGTTTTAAATGCACTAATCAATTAAAAAATTATAAATTTATGTATTTTATTTGAATATAGCAAAATGTTTTGTTATTTTTAAAATAGATTTTCTATCCAAAATCGAGAATTAAAAATTTTTAATAACATAAAATTATAAATGTGTTTTATATAAATATTGCAAAAAGATACTTTTTATAAATTTATTGGTTGTAAATTTGAATTTAGTTGCATTTTTTGAGGGGGGGGGGGGGCAGTGAAAGCGAGTTAGCAATTATCGCTTTTCTCCTTTACACAACATAAATGGCAAATATACTGCAATTTCAACAATTATATATCCTAAATTATGCAGGGCAATTAAAAAAAATTTAAGGTTCCAGCTGGGAACCTACATGAAAAATGTATGTGAGAGTACTTTGACAAATTTACTGTTTTTTGTGATCTTTTGAGAAAAATCTGCCATTTAACCATTATGTTTTAAAGAAACCTGCCGTTTTATCGCAATGTTTTAACAAAAACTGTCGTTTCAATGTTTTTTAATGACATTTGCCTTTTTTGTGATTTTTGACAAAATTTGCTGCTTTTTTTGTGATTTTTTAATGCAATTTGTATTTTTTACGCAATTTTTTGGTGAAATCAGGCTTTATTCACGATCTTTTGACAAAATCTGTTGTTTTTGGTATTTTTTAACAAAAAATAAAGTTTGCTGTTTTTTTGCAAATCTTTTAACAAAATTTGCCTATTTTGTGATTCTTTTAAAAATGAAATTTGTGTTTTTTCCTGCGACTCTTTGATGAAATTCAGGCTTTTTCCATAATATTTTGACAAAATTATGCATCCCACAGGCTGCTTAAGAGCTCTCTTTTTGCATCCCATCTCCAATTTTTTGCATAGTTTATGCGTTATAACATGTTCACAGCATATAACATGTTCACATGCTGGCAGCCACGGTGACTTGTTAGATTCCTGGTAGAGAACCTGAGTGAAAAAATATACATTCCCAGAAATGATTCTTGTGTTCCTTGGAATCCCAGGAACACTATTTTTCAAGCCCTGTATTATACCATATTTCGAGGGATGAAAATTAAAACTGATTAATATCCATTAATTTTAAATGCATTTGTAATATAAGTGTTATATAAAGGAAAAATATTTTTTTAATTAATAATGTAGCTTATGCACTTAATTTTAGTATGTTGCATTTAAAGACATTTTTAAAAATATGTTGAATGTACTTTTTTGCACATATTTCTCCTTCATATTTTTACTAAAAAACAATGGTTTATGAAAATTTCAGACTTCATATTTTTAGTGGATTTGTTTTAACCCCTTGAAAGGCAGTGATGCCGCTATAGCAGTACCTAATTTTAATCTCTAATTTATACATTGGAAATTTTTCATGAAAATTTCACTTTTACGTACGCAAAAATATGCTTTTACTTGTTACAAATAAGTTTTCTTGTAAATATTTTTATCAATGATTTCAACATTTTACGAATACAATTGCCTGCCCTTGAAAAGGTTAATGGACGTTTTGGAATGTCCTAAACACAGTATGATTTTTTCGATCATTATTTATTTATGAATTACTCAAAGAATGTGGATGCTGTAATTCTGAATTAATGCAGAGTATTGATACAGGTTTTTAAGGTTACTCATTAAAAATTAGAAGCAACAACAGAAAACATGAAAATACATTGTTTGTTGAAATAAAATTGCTCAGATAAAAAATTAGACAAAACATTGTTCTGTTTCATAAGTCAAACTTTGACTTTTTGTCATGGAAATGCTAAATGAAAACAAAATACAGTAGTGTCTGAAATCCACAACTCTCTAAAATCTGCGCATAATTTATAGAGGTAAATAATGAAACATTCAGTTCAGATACATGGTCAAAATTAGACTTTTTTTAGTTTTATATCAATTTCATATTTATTTTAATTTGCAATTTTTGCTAATATTACTCAATTCATGTTTTTTCATGAAGGAAGAATAAATTTGTTTCTGAAAAAATTCAAGGTACCTGATATCACTGGTAATCACAATCTTCTTAACAAATATATTTATGTCTTAACCTAGCTTTTTTGGTAATTAAGACTGGCTAAACCTGAAATAAAACTTCTTTATTTTATGATTTTGATGGGAATTAGTAATCTACCTTTATAAAGCAAGTTTCATTGAATTATTTAGGAAAAATACATTTCATCTTTATAATGAATATTTAATCATATATTATTGATTATTAACTTGGCCTTTTGCTTTTAAAATTTTAATCATTTAAAAAATTATCAAAGTTTTTATTATTTTAATTTATTACTTATTTTAATATTTTATTACATTGTGAGCATTCATTATAGTTTTGATTGCATTATTAATTACATTCAAACTACTGTTTAAAAAATGTAAACAAAGCAATGACCAGAAATCTGCAAAATTCTAAAATCTGCTCAACATCTGGTCCCAAGCTGTGTGGATTTGATGGAGTCTACTGTAATATATCCGATGCATGACCAGAAAACTTGTCAAGTGAAGCATGAACTTTTTAGCACTTTCCAACAAAGTTGAAAAGTGCTTATGCATTCGGTTTGTCTGGCCGTCTGTCCGCGCTCTAACTCCCGTAAATATACTCGGATTGCTATGAATTTTTATACGTTATTGAGGTTTACCCTAGCACGAACCCTATTGAAAATGAAGTATCCACCATGATTAGTTTATCTACAGGGCGAATCAAAAGTTTCCCATTACATTACGGCCTATGGGAAAAAGTCGATAATATACTGGGATTGCCATGAAATTTTAGGACGTTATTGACGTTTACCCTAGCACAAGTTCTATTGAAAATGAAGTTTCTACCATGATTAGTTTATCTACAGGGCGAATCAAAAGTTTCCCATCACATTACGGCGTATGGAGAAAATTCGTTATGCTCAGATTGCCATGAAATTTTAGGACGTTATTGAGGTTTACCCTAGCACGAACACTACTGAAAATGAAATATCTACCATGATTAGTTTATCTACAGAGAGAATCAAAAGTTTTCCATTACATTACGGCCTATGGGGAAAAATCATTAATATACTCGGATTGCCATGAAATTTTAGGACGTTATTGACGTTTACGCTAGCACGAACCCTATTGAAAATGAAGTTTCTATTATGATTAGTTTATCTACAGGGCGAATCAAAAGTTTTCCATTACATTACGGCCCATGGGGAAAAATCGTTAATATACTCAGATTGCCATGAAATTTTAGGACGTTATTGATGTTTACCCTAGAACAAGTCCTATCGAAAATGAAGTTTCTACCATGATTAGTTTATCTACAGGGCGAATCAAAAGTTTCCTATTACATTATGACCTATGGGAAAAAATTGTTTCAAAGGAATTTTAAAGATGTTATACCCTGTCAAACGTATTAAAATATGCATTCTATAAAATATAAAGTGAAAATGTAGCTATTATTCATTTACAGGGCCACACAAAAGAATTTCATTAGATAATGTAAAAGGGGGAATTTTGTGTGACATATTTTAAATATATTGAGCTTTTTCATGTATAATATAATTGATATATGTCACTGAAGCTTAATATAAATTATACGCTACTGTCTTGCATAATATGAAGTACATAGCATTTACAGGGCCATACAAAAGATTTCAAAAAGTATATTCTTTCTGAAGTACAGTACATGTGTCCGATGATGGCTGATGAAGGGATGAAATGCATTTTAATTATGATATTCGCGTTTGTATTTCGCTAAATATATGCACATTATATGGTGTGTATAAATGTTATAGTTGATATATAAGGCTACCCAAAAGAGTTCACGAACGTTACTGAATATGAGCATAAATTATTTAAACGTGGTTCTTAAATAAGCTATGCATTTTTACTCTGAGCTGCATTCAATTTACTGAGAAATGTTTGCAGAATATAGATAAAGGGATATACAAGGCCACGCAAAGAATTCTTTACATGGACGCCTATGAATGATAATTTATGAGAATGTGATTTCAGTTGTTTTAAAAGTGTTTTAGCTTACAATAAATTTTAGCCTAATGCTGACGTGTAATAAAGGTAGAATGTAAACTACAGGGCTGAACAAAAGTATTTAAGTATGTTTCCTTCTAATAGTATGAATTGCTGAAAAAGAAATTTCAAACTACTAGGTATTTTCTTGCTGAGCTAATTTTTCCTATTATATGAACTGACATATGAAATACAGGGCTGTTCTAATGTACTGGAATACATATTTGGGTATATTTGGCTATACACTATTATTTCCCTAAATAACAAAGTTTTGTTAAAGAATTCATTAAGTGTTGGAAAGTGCTTCATAATCTATGCTTAACGCATGATTTTTCTTACTTGTTTATTACATATTTTCAGATGTTTTCCTGATCTGCTATTTGATTCAGTGTTTTGTTTATGCTCTACATTTAACAATTTGGAGACAGTGTGTGATGGTGGTAACTTACAACCAGGCATCAAGCTGGAAAAATATTTAATTAGTGCTGTAAGAATTGATGTAATGCAAAATAAACTTGTAGCACCGCACACCTAAAAGAATTTCTCATAACTAGGGTTACCCCCTAGTTATAAGATAGATAAGAAAAAGCAAGATGTGCACATCTGAAAAGGAACAATTGTCAGTGTTTTTTAGTGAATATTGTTCTGTTTTAGATTCACAAAATTAAATTATTCATTAAGACAAAATGAGCAAAGGTACTGCCATTTAAAAGCATATGTTATTTAATTAACCAGGACTTTTCATCAACATATCAATGCAATATTAGGTTCCAGCATAGTAACAGTTTTATTTATTCTATTAAATAATGTCCATTGTTATTATTATTATTATTATTTTTTTTTTTTTTTTGCCTTTTAAAAATTTAAATCTATATAAAATTTTTTGTTAACAGCTGACACTAATCATTTTAATGATTTAGAAACAGTCCTTTGACTTGGACAATTTTCAGTTCTTTAATATTCTTAGGTATATATTTGAAACAATTTTTCCACTTAAAAACAGACATTCATGTGTTTTCTCTGTCTTATAAATATTACCTACTGTGCCTTTAAATATAAAAAAGCCACAGCATTTCTTATTAACTAAATACAAATAAGTCTTTTTGTAAAGCAGGAAAATATAACCTTCCATTTATCAATTCTTTTAAAGTCCCATTTTGCATGTAAACAAAAATTTGTTGCTGGAGAAGAATTTATACTTTCAAAAATAATTTCTCTATCCAGTCAATTTTTTTTATTTTTTTAACACCAAAGCAAACTTGTCTAAAAAATGTACAAATAGCCTCTATATTTTAGTATTTAATTATATATATTTAATATATTTGTAATATGTAGTTATATGCATATATATGTGTATATATATGCACATACATGGCTTTTTCTACTTATAATTGAAGGATATGTTATTAACTTTAGTGTGTTTAGTAAAATTTTCTACATCCTATAGAAAATGCCCTTTAAATTTTCTCTACAATGCCTTCTTATTAATGCATACTACAGATTTAGGTGTGCAAATTTCACTATCCTATTTCAAGAACTAATTCCTTTATTTTTATTTTAGAAAAAGTCTGGAAGTTCAAAACCACGTCCAAAAACAACTGCCTTCAGTGGAACACCTGGCTTATTACCTCCTCCGCCAGGTGGTGTTAAAATACCACCTCCTGTCTCTAAACCTGTGCAGCCGATGCCATCCCAGGAGCCAGCAAAACCTAGTTCTAATGCTTCTGCTAATCCATCCTCCAATAATGACCTCTTGTTGGATTTTGATTTACAGCCACCTGCTGAGCCTGCAGTAAATCAAACTTCTGTTTCACAGAATTCTTCAGGAGCTGATCTTTGGGGGGATTTTACTACTGCTTCTCCGTAAGTTCACACATTTAATCTTACCTATTATGATTATATCTGATTATATGTAAATAACTGTAATAATATGAAATTATGTTACTGTTCTTCAGTTTAATTCCAAGAAAAAAATAAATTATCTTCTTGAATAATACATATTCAAAATAAAATAAGAAATTTATTTTTATCACTTTTTAAAAAGCATTTTATAGAAGTTTTTAAACTCAAGCAATAAGATGTAATTTTTGTTTCACACTATTTAATTTTGGTTTTTGCAAGCTAATTCCAAGCAAGTCCATTTAAGGACTGCAACACTCACTCACAGAATTGCACTAACACAACTGGTGAAACAAAAGAAAAAAAAATTATCTCCACATAGAAGGAAAACCAGAGACACATAAGAGAGAAAAAAGGGCTAAAATAATCAACCTTCACGCCCCACCAGTGGCCGAGAGGTTCGGACCTCTCAACTGGTAGACGGCAGGTGCTGGGTTCGAACCCAATCGCGGCTGTCGGCCTAACCGTTCGGAGTTTTCCGTGGTTTTCTTCGAAACTTACGTAAATACGGGTTAGGTTCCCTTAGAAAGACCCCCACGGAGGGCACTCCCCCTGGTCCTATATCCCATTAGCGTAGATAATCGGACGACAAAAATCAACCAACCAACCTAATCAACCTTCACTTTGATACAATTAAAATATGTGCAACTAATAACTAAATATTCTCCTGGTTTTGAAAATCAAAAGAACTTCAAAATTTTCTCTAAAGGTAATTTACATAACTTAGTAATAGGTCTTTTTGGGGTTTTATTAATATTATGGAAAACCTTAGTATTGCATCGTTATCTGTCTGCCATAGCAATTGTACTCAGAAATGTTTAAGTTACAAACTTCATTTTTTTTTTTTTTATTCTCGTAGAGCTAAATACACACTGTCATTCTCAAAATCATAAAATTTTGAAAAATCTTATACTATTTTAATTAAATATTCTTTTTCAATTTCAGAACATAATCTTAATGTCAGCATGTTTTGCAGAATATCTGTAGCACAGTGGTAAAGCACTTGTCTTCAATGCAGAAGATAGTGGGTTCAAATCTGGAACTTTAAAATTTTGATTTCTATTATCATTACACATGCAGTATTAATTTTTATAATCTTCTTTTTTTCAGGCAGAAAAAATCTGGAATTTAAATCTGAAATCAATATTTTTGTTTACTACTGCCATCTAATGGCCATATTTTGAAATAATAGATTTCTAAAAGCAAATTTTTCAATTCGTTATAAGAATTATTCAGACATTGAATTTTTCTCTTTTGAATTTTAATAAATGTTAACATCCTTTTTTGGTGCTGTCTAATGAATATTTGGAAAGTCAAAGAATTAATATGGATTTTTTCAGAATTATTTCAGCATTTTAAATACACTTTAAACTAACTTTTGGTTTTAAAAAATTTATATTTTATTCATGACTGTGCTAAATTTTTGAAATTTCTGAATTTAAAAATATTCAAATTTTAAAAATTTTATTTAAATAATTTTTCTTATGTTTTTAATTTGATTTTAAAATACTTTTCTAATTATTTTTAAATTAAATATAATTCTGTTGCAATTTATGTAAGTATTTAATAATTACAAATTAACAATTTTGATTTATTAATTTAAGGATAAAGTGTTTTAAAAGAAGATATTAAACAAAACCTCTCTGTTATCTGCTGTCACACTTACCCACTCATAAATTAACCAGTTTCAGTTTTTAGTGTTACTGCATTAGCCTTTTTATCAGGCCTAAGAAGGGTTTTGATAACTGTGGCCAATTTCCATTATAAAGATGAGTGGCCTTCATTTTTTATTATGACGAAATCATTAACATTAGTTTCTTCTATAAGCCATTTTATTCTTTGCTGTAAAGTAGAGAGGTAGTCATTACTCCATCTTTTTGGTAAGTGTTGAAGCATTCAATACACTAATTTCCATCTGGTCAATCTTTATTTTAGGTGCAGTTGTGGAAAAAAGTAAACATCTCCTACTAACTCTGCAACTAATAATCATAGAAGAAAGTTACTAGTACAAAACAATTGGAAATTAAGTCTACTTTTTAATGATGTGTATAAAATTTGCTTAGGGGGTCATTTACAAATTAAAAACAGCCCATTTTTTTAATGGAAATGTCCAATTTTTACAAGATATTTTAATTCTTTGGTTCAAACTATGCCTAGAAATTTCTATGTTTAGATAGATTTCAGTATTTTAAAATTTTGGTAGCAAGTTGATACATCTGATGCTTTTACATTTCATTATGCTAATCAGTTTGTCCTGTTATACATGTGTCAGTTTGTTTGATCTTTAATTTTAATTAAAAAAATGGTAGTGATCATATTAACCTCAGAGAATTTCAGAGAGCAGAGCTTAATTGGTAGTGTAAACATGAAATTATTGATTTCAATCAGGTATAAGGGTTGGCATTTTTGCCGGCAAAAAGGTATTTTTGCCAGGATAGTGGCAAAAACTGGAAAAAACTGGCAAAAATGGAAAAAACCTATTTGTCTTTAATGTGTGATAAAATCTGCATGCTAATAATAGTAATGGTATAAACAATTAAATTTAACAGAGTACTATTTAATATTTTAATTTAATTTGCTAATTAATTAATATTAAATATTTTAAATCTTTAAAAAATAGGTGGGATTCAGTCTTACTTAGGAATTTTAAGAACAAAATAAAAAATTACATACCTAATTTTTTTTAATCTTAAGTCCGGGATATGTTTAGGAAAATGTTAGGTCTTTTAAAGGACCCTTCATAAAATAATTTATCTTAAAACAGGACCCTTCACAAAATTCTTTAACCTCAAACAGAACCCTTCATAAAATCATTTGTCTCTCAAATAGACATTTCATCTTCAAATTGAACTTTTCACAAATTTAATCATTTAAAAATAAAATCTGGCCTGTTAATAAACAATTGAACTCACGAAAACATATATTATTTAGCTTCTCTATATGTGAAGGGTAGAACCTAAAAACACTGATAATTTAAAATTCACAAAACTGCGTCTAAAATTTTCACAAAGACAAGAAAAACTTCCTAATTTAACAAAAGCCGGACCCTGTGAGAAAAGTCTAGACAGACCCCTGTAAGCAAAGTATTTTATCAGTCATTAATATATATATATATTTAATTATCAAAAGATTTTATAAAATTTTGTTATTTTTGTTTTATGTCATGAGACTTAAGAAATGTAAATATCTAAGTCTTTGGTACTATTTTATAACTATATATCTGATGAAACTAGTTTGTTAAAAGATAAATAAATTAAATTGAAAATTATATATTGGTAAAACTGTTATGTCTTATTAGGAAACTAGATTTTTTCTGTCCCTTTTACACTCCAAGAAAATAACAAAATGTTAAATTATTTAGATACTTTCAGTAAGTAGCCTGTTGTCACTTTATCTTTTTGTACCATATTACCCCTCCCCCACTAGGGATGCACCGAATGGTGATTTTTGCCAAATACTGAATATTCGGCCGACAGCTAAACCGAATACCGAATATTCGGTGAAGTATTAAATAAGCTTGTGTGATTTCAAAAAAACTTCTGTTCTTTAGTAGCATACCTTCAACTATGTCCAGCAAGTAGTGCTACTATTGAAAGATTTTTTTCAGATTTTTCATTTGTGCAAATTAAGATTCGAAATAAGCTATCAACAGATACTCTTTCAAAACTTGTTTACTGCTATGTCATGCTAATACAGCAAAATTTAGGTTGTGAGGAAGATATTGCTGAAAAATTTGAAATTTAATAGTTTTCTGCTTTAAATATAATTTTATATTAAATTAATTTTTGGTTACTATAACTTTCTTCGAGTTTCTAACATATATAAACTATAAACATAAATGCTTTACTCAGTCTCAACAGTTCTATTATGTGAATTATTAATAATTGTATAAACATGAATAAATGAAGTTTCTATTTATTTATATAAAATTGGTATTTTTTCATTTATAATCTTGTTATAAAAGTTAGTATTCTTTCATAAAGTGCATAATTATACTTATTTAACTTAAAAGTTAAAATAAATCTAGAATAATATTGATTTTTTAATTAAGTATGCAATTCATTTTTTCTTTCGTGAAATATTTTTTTCTCTTTCTGGGGGGAAAAAAATTAAATAGACAGCCTATTTTTGCCACCCTTTTGGCAAAAACCTATTTTTGCCAGGACGGTTTTTACCAGGTTTTTTCCGCGGTTTTTTCCACCTTTGGCAAAAACTCGCCAACCCTGACAATGCTTTTCATAAGGTGAAAAAACATATGAAATAACTCTTTTCTTTTTAAATATATGTCGATGTATTAATTGCAGATGATTGATCTAATTCTAGCATTTGATATCTACAAAACTGGGGCGAAAAGATTTTACATCATTTAAATCATTATTATATCTATAATGTAGTCATTGAGATATTTATCCTTATTAATTTAATTTACTCAAATTTGTTAAATTGTTCCATGTATTACACTGAATGTCAGTTAGATAACATTAAAGTATTTTAATGTTATTTAAAACTGCTAATTTATAATCTTCTATCAATCTAAAATTGTAATTTTTACAAATAAATACCAATGTAATGTTTTTAATAAAGAGCTTTATATAATTTTACCTTGTCTTCTATAGCTTCATTATTTTTCATACTATTCGAATACACAGGCTAATTTTTAAATATTTTACAAGACTTTCAGATAGGCAAGTTTTCTTGATAATCAGAATTAATGTGCAAACAAAATCTAAAATATGAAGAAAAAGAAACTTCAAATGGCAAGTTATTTTGCCAATTGGCATTAATGAGTTCAATGCAAATTTTCAAATGAAATTGCAGAATAAATTTAATCATAGAATTATTAACCCTATTTCAAATGAGAATAATGAACGTAAAGTTATTCTGGTACCTTTTTAAAGTAGATTTAATCTTAGTTCTCCAAATAAATCTGAATATAAATCATGCAAGCATCTCTGAAAAGATCTAACAAGAATCAACTGCCCCCTTCCTTCCATCCTTTTCTTCAAAAACTTTTTTTTCTTCAAAATATGGCATTATTAATTGCCTTAGGATTTATTTTGAGGCAAAAAAGCAATTTGTCTGGGTTTTTTTCTACATTGATTCCTTGTACTACTTTATACTATATTTTACTCAAAAATTTTCATTGGCATGCCTTACATTTCTTCCAATAAATTTTTTCAAAAATCATGAGCTAAATAAAAACAAAATCTGAGAAAAAGCATTACAAAAGAACGTATAAATTTGCAATCACATTCACATATTCAAAAAGTATTATAGTTACAGATTACTAGTACATTTTTAAATTTTATAATCCAACATTTGTAAGCATTATAAAATGAATATTGAAGAGGATTTTACAGTATATAACAGTAGACAAAGTTTACTAAATGAGTCAAATGGTCATATTGGTAAGAAACAATACATCAATAGATGTGACTTAGTCAATCTGTAACTTTTAACAATCTTTGAATACCAAATTTCAATTTGGGTATACCCCTAAAATAATCCCATTTTAAAATAACTAATTCCTCATAAACTAATTGTATGAATTTTGTAAGCATTTATATTTAGGCTAATTGAAGAGTGCAGAATGTATTCATGGTGTCAAAATTGGGTCTTGCTATTGAAAAAGTAAACTTTTTGTTTGTTTTGGTATGTAGATGATCTATAAGCAAATTTTATATACATCATTTAAAGGTCTGATATATTATAATCTCTCAGTAATTTAATAATCCTGTATAAAATTCAAAATGCTTTTTATGTAAACAATTTCATCTCAAATCTTGATTAGTGTTTTGTTTGAAAGCTCTAAATACTACTTACAATGAAATAATTTTCTTGTATTAACGAGAACCACATGTCCAGAATTTTAAAAAACTTTCAAATTATAATTTTGAAGGTTGTAATTTTTTTCTGCTTCTGTACTGTGTCATAAATTGTAAATAATCCAACATAGTACCTTTTAGTTGTTTAACATAACAAACTCTATCAAGGTTTCTTTAGAATTTGTAATTTCATTTCAGTGTTGAAAACTATTATTTTCTTTCGATACTTTCTTGATTGTCTGTTTGCTGCTTCATCATTTTTTTTTTTTTTTTTTTTTCTGAAAGCATTAGTAAAAGTAAATTATTATGAAAGAATCTTCGTTTTCATAAATTCTACCTTTTGCTTTTCCTTTCCATTTAAGAACGTTGTTTTCCATTATTATCCATATTTGGTAAAGAAAACAAAAGCTTGTATAAACAGTATTAAACCATAACTTTCAACAAGAATTATCCTTCAACTGGCACTGCATAACGATAAATAGTGACTTTTTCTGGATACATTAGGCTGTCAGTAAATTAAAAATGAGATTATGGACAAATACACTGGTGTGCAAAATTTTAGGACGAGTCTCAAAATGCCAATTTTCAAGGGATTTCCAAGCAATAATTATCACTCGAATATTCTGAAGGAAGTAATATAATTCGAATAATTATTATTCCTGCATACCAGCTAGTCCATATAACATCTCATTCAGGTCACACATGGTCACGAGTCACAGTCACTACAGCGAAACAAAAAATAGGAAATTCCATATGTCTCTTTTATGAGTCTCAAATGGCTACTATATGTGACTCCACTGACAGGTCACTGCGACTGCTGCTTTGTGTCAAGTCACTAAGTGACTTTACAGTGTCATTTTATTGAGACTCTCGTGTGACTGTCATTTAGAGTCTCAATTTCAAAGTCATTGTGAATGTTGCATTATGATAAATTGCTAAATGTCACATTAAAGTCACACGGTGACTTTTTGTCACAAGACTTTGTCAAATGGTGACAGAGTCCCTACTCTGAAGTAACCACAGTGAAAAATCACCATGTGACTTTAATGGGATATTATTTGGTAATTTATCATAAAATAACATTCACAATGACTTTGAAATTGTGTCTCCAGATGAGAGGTCACACGAGAGTCTCAAAGAAACAACATTGTAAAGTCACCTGGTGACTCACCGGCAAGCAGCAGTCACAATGAACTGTCAGTGGAGTCACATATAGTAGTCATTTCAGACTCATGAAAGAGACATATGGAATTTCCTATTTTTTGTTTTGCTGTAGTGATTGTGACTCTTGTGATCAATGTGTGACCTGAATGAGATGTTATATAGACTAGCTGGTATGCTGGAATAATAATTATTTGAATTATATTACTTCCTTTTGAAAATTGGCATTTTGGGTCCCACCTTAAATTTTGCACACCAGTGTAGTTTCATACTGAACTGTATATTCTAGATCTACATTACAGTAATAAAGATTCAAGTTCCATTTATGCCATAATAGTTATTTGGAGATTTAATACAGTAGAACCCCCCTAATTAAGACCCTGTTAATCTGGATCGATTTGGATTTTTTTTTTTTTTTTTTTTTTTTCAAATTTGAGAAGCGATTAGCTAATTTCCTTAACGTTAACTTGTTTCATCGTCATATTCTGAATAAAAAAACTTTTTCTAAAATCTTTTCGGAAAAATTCCTTAAGCTTCCTTATTTAAACTCTTTGATGTTATCTTTCAAAGAAACAACAGTGTATCACTAAGTTTGGCAATTCCAATTTTCCTAATTATTTTCTATTTAAAGCAATTAGAAATGTCATAAAAAATCACTGCACAATAAACTTTTACATAGAACTAATTTTACTTAGAACATTGCAAGAAAGCAAGATAAAACAGTCCCTTTAAGACTTATTGTCTGATAAGGATTGATTTCCGATCTTTGTCATCCCATAAGTCTGTTTCCCTGTCATTGTGACAAAACGAATCAACAATATCACTTGCAGTAAATTATTTATATTATAAAGATGAAGCATTGAATTCAGGCACTTTTCGGTTGAATACAAAGGTGATTTTCTGTAAGTATGTTTTATTTTATTTGTTTCTAATTTTCCAGATAATCTGGATTGGGTCTGGTCCCAATTAATCCGAATTATCGGGGTTTTACTGTACTATATTGTATCTATTGAATTATAACAGGCTTTTAGTGTGTTAAATTGTAATTAAAAATTGTTTCTATTTTTTCATTTTGCTTTTTTTTTCTTTTATTGTTTTAGAGGTTCAAGCAGTATTTCTGATAAAGCACCAAGCTCAGAAAACTGGATTAATTTTTAGTGTTAATGAGAAAGAGTAAATACTATATCACTTATTTTTGTTCATTATTTAAACTTGTAAATTAATGTAAACAGTGTTCTTCCACTTGTATTCTTTATCTTCAGCTAGTCTTTTTTTAATTATTGTTTCATGTATAATAGCTACAATCCATAATGTTATACTCATTAGTATATTATTTTTCCTCGTGAGAGCTTAAGTTTTGGCATTAAAGCTTTTTCTCTTTCCTTTTCTCTTGAAAGATGCACTGTGCATTATAATGAAATACTCCTAATGTATTAATTAATTCAAATATTTTATATTTGTGTGCTTATGATTTTTTGTATTATTGAGTAAAGCTATGTTCAGATTCTTTGCTTAAAATATGTGATCATTGATTATAATGAGATACACCTAATATATTAATTCAGTTATTTTTTGTTTGTGTGTTTAGGATTTTTGTATTATTGAATAAAATTAATGTTCAGTTCTTGTTTTAAAATATGTGATCATTGATTTTAATGAGATACTCCTATGTATTACATAATTCAGTTATTTTGTATTCATGTCCTTATGATTTTTGTATTGTTGAGACTCGATAATACTAATGATCACATTTTTTGCTAAAAATATGTGATCATTTTTCATATTTCTAGTTTATATTATCACTGATATCTAAAATAAAACAAAAATTACTCATTTTGATACGTTATATAGCTGTTAAGTCTTGTATATACATGTATATGTGTTATGTAAAGAATGCAATTTTTGTGGTTTGACATTAAAACTTTATTGTTAAATAAAAAGATATATTGCTGGATTTTAGATGAAAAATGTATTATATTGCCTCCATAATAGTCATTTTCATTTTAATGTTAAATGTTATATTTTTTCTTTCTTGGATGTGTGTGTTTTAAATATTTAAAACTCTTAGCATTAGCTTCATTTTCAACATTATTTGTAATTTTATTTTAATAATAGGTTTGATTTTACACTTTTTTAAAAATAAGATATGCATTTTTTATATCCTTTTCTATGACATTCCTATTTATCCTTGCCCTTTTCCAAATGAATTCTTATCCAGTTATTTATAGTGTATGTTATTGTTTCTAGTTTTCTTACACTGGATATTGGTTAAAATTTAATTTCAGAAGAAAAACATGCAATCCTTTTAGGCTTTTTTTTTAATACAAATTATAAATATTTATAATTAATATATTGGTCTTGAGAATATTGTTAAATTTATATAAGTGCGCAACTATCCAGTCAAAGTTTATTGTATAAAGAGTTTTTAAAAAATACTTAAAAAATCTTTTAACGTACTCAGTTTGAAATTAATGTTATATATATAGATATATAATTCCCTTTCCAAAAAATAAATAAATAAAACATGAAGGAATTTTAAGGAGAGAGGATATGTATTTTAATATAACTATCATGTTTACACTGGACTCTCGATAATTAAAATTCACAGGGACAATGAAACTAGTTCAAATCATCCAAATTTCAAATTATTGAAAGTGGTTAAAGAAAACAAAATTACTGGAAGAAGCATTGAATGAGGCTTCATTTCTAGATTATAACCCCCCCCCCCTGTTTATATAATTGTAAAGCAATTATAACAAATATTTTAAATGCAGTGGTATCCACTTAGACATGTTTCAAGGAAGTCATCAAAAACTGAGTATTAAAGAGCAAGATTAAACATGATTTGTATAATGTTCCAGAAACAGTGCATTATTTACCCATCTAATCATCTAAATGAAGTTTAGAGCTTTTATTTGTATCTTCAACATAAAAATTGTCTTATACCTATATTAAAATTAAAATTCAATTACATTAAGCCTTAACTCATTGTTCATTTTTACAGGATTTAATGGAACATTCGAAATAAATATGGATTCAAAGATTGCTTCATTGTCAATTAATACTTTACAAACAAAAATAATTTTACTGCTTTATTAACTTTTCATATAAAGAAAAAAATATTAAATCTTTGAAGCACAATACAGCTATTAAAATCATATTTAATGCTTGTTATAATAAATACCATTATAATCTGTCTTCAGTTGTAATATAATAAGGAAAAACTATCTTTATTAACCTTTTTATTAAAAAAAAAGTTTAGCATAGTAAAAAGGAAATAACACAACAACAACAACAAAAAATATGTATATTACTGCAGTCATACTTGTTTCACATTTTCAAGTTTCCTTTTTTCCCCTATAATACATATTATAAAACATAGTAGTGATATAAGGTACACTTAAAACATCACTATTAACATGTATATTCATCTCTCATAACTTTTATGACTTGTCTGAGCATTCTGAATTTGTCTATCTCTCTCTAGTGCATTAAAAACATACATGAAGTCAGAAATAAAGTTTAGGTTACAGGTCAAGGAAAGATTGTAGTGTTGCTAATTTATGGGGTGTTTTTAAATTAAAATATATACCACTATATCGGATTAGTAAAGTTTGCCTTAATTAATCTGTTGTTAAATAAAGTAAATATTGACAATACTGGAGAAGAGAGACAAGAAATTTGCTCTTTAATCTATGAATTTACATCTTAAGCATGATTTTTTGCTTCAAAGCACCTAAAATCTATTACATATTACCCACGATCATCTAATAACCATTTGCATGTTAAATGTGATATTTTTTGCATTAGCCTTATGGGCAGTGTTCAAATGATTGAAAAAAATCTGCATATAGGATTGCATATTAAACAAGAACATCTTAATTGGGTTCAATTGTATTCTTTTAAAAATAACAGAAATTAAATTGTCCAAACTCTAACAAAAAATATTATTTTTTAATCAATTACATAAATGTATGAAATACTATTACTACTATCGCTATGAAAAATACTTATCCAAGGTCGTTTGCCATGGATCTAAATTCTGTACACCTGCTAACAATGCAACTTACTGGAAGCAATGAAAGAAAATATTTTTAGAAGCTAGAACTTTGAAACTGGCTGTTGTGAATTTGAAAATCAAAGCAAAAAAAACAAAAAAAAAAAAAAAAAGAAAAAAAACTGCATGTGATAGAAAGTATAAAAAAATATATAAGAAAGCATCTATAAATCACTTTGAATTATTCAAAGGCATAAAAATTAAGCTGAAGAAAATAAATACAAGTTTACTTTATTTCATTATAGGAATTTTCAGTGCTTGCCGTTTGTTCGAATTAACCAAAAAATTGAATAAATAGAATTTTAATTCTCATGAGTCCACTGTATATAACTTGATTTTCGTATAAGTTACCAACTCTATAATAATTTTATCTACAGTATGAAATTTATCATAATCAGTAAATTCATAAGGATTCTCTTAAAGTATGTATTTTCATAATTACATATCTAAAAATGAAGCCCTTTTATAATGAAGGTTTTCTATTTTTAAAATGATGGTATTACAATAAAAAATTGTTTTTCTAAGTAACTTGAAAAAAAAATAATCTTTCAATATTTTGGAAAATTATTAGCAAAATTTATACTATACTATTTTATTGCTAATTACTTTTATTTTAGTGCATCCTTTTTTTTTTCAACCTCTTTATATGTTAAAAGTACATGTATTGAATTTAATATAAGTTTTGTCTCATTGTTTAAAAAAATACTCAGTATTTTTTATTCACCTTTATTAAATATGTATTTTAAATAATGTTATGTACTTAATTTTTTGTTTTATAAACTAGTTAGCTGCACATCAGCAGTTTGGGTAGCAGCTTGCACAAAGCTGTAACACGTAAAAAACTTAAAGGCGTAACACATATAATAATAATACACGTATATGTTATGTTGAATGTTATATTGGATATTTTTTGTTTTAATTTGTAAGTCATTTTTGTTCAAGTATACCTGAAAGAAGCATGCAAATTGCTATGTAAATCTTTATGTAGTCAGAAATGTGTTTGTGCCTTTTCCCAGCCAGATACTATTTATTTATTTCATCCTTTAAAAATGTGCATGAATGTGACTATCAAAGAGCCTTAGAGATTGAGTCAAAAATAGCTTTTTCACAATATTTGTGTTTAAGATATTAGGAAATATATATGTGAAATAACATAAGAATGATATTTATTTAAAAAGCTTCTTGTATAGATTGTAATAATTGTTAGTTTCTTATTAAAATGTTTATAGATTTATTTCAAACAATAAAATATCCATTATACTACTTTTTATGATTTTTTTTGCTCATTTTCATGCTATTTTGCTGTTTCTTTCTTTCTCAGGTATTTATAGGACATTACCGTTCTTTTAACATATGTATAATTCATTTTTCTAACAGTTTTATGTAACAATTCCTAGTTATCTGTTATAAAATTTTATATCAACATTTAACTCACATTAGAAAACCAAAATTAAAATACTCTGAATTAAATTACTAAAATTAAAATTACTCTGAAGTTTAAAAAATATATTACATATATTTATACTGCAAACATAAAAAGAGCAGCGTATGTGTTCGATTCTACCTCATTTCTCAAAAGTATCGCTGAAATATATTTTAAAATGTAAAATTATATTATTTGAATGTCAATGAGTGCATATATAGATACATTAATTTTTCTACATAAAATATATAATTGATATTGGAGGTATCATTGTAGACTATTTTTCCATTATTGCTTTACAAGTTCGAATTTTCTTTTTCAATTTTCTCTTGCATTTCGAGTTGGATTAAGTTCGAATTGAATACTTTTTGGTCGAAGTTTGTCGAGTTCGGGTCATTTACTTTTTTAAAACTGGTTCAGGTTGAATGGATATAGAATTAACCAGTTCAGCTCGGGTATAACCCAATCCGGGGAGGACTCTATGCTCGCAAAATAATCCGTGAATTAAACTATTTTTTCCCTTGATATTCCGCTAAAACAGAAAAATTTACTTTAAATTTTGCTTTCAAGCGCTTTAATTTTACTATTTTTACCCTTCCCCTCCCGCAAAAAATACATAAAATCACCAATTACCTGAAATACTCACATCTAAAGCAATATATTCGTCAATTTACATGGGTGTTCTGGCAGCTATGCTGTTTAGTACTTTTTCGTATTAGAACGGAATTTATAAATCCGATTTTTCTAAATATACGTAAAAAAACAAAAATCTAAGATCAAAATTTTCAAAAAATGTCCAATAAGAAGGCAGTAATTGCTTAAAATAATAGAAAAGTCTCTTCAAATCACAGGGCTATTTCTGCATTGTCGCCACGGACTCGAGCGAGAAATTTTGGCCCGTGCAGACTTTCTAACCCGCAGTTAGACCTCCTGTATAACCCGTCACCCGTGGTTCGGATCGGTGATATATTTTTAATTGCGGGTCACTTTTTACTGATATTAAAATAACGCACTTTTAGATTTCCAACTATTTTACAAGTTTTCACTTCATTTACATTTATCTTTTGTTTTTAATTTGGGAATTTTGTGTTTAAGTTTTTGTTTCAGATTTAAGTTTTGTATCTTATCAAAATTTGATACATCGCACTTTCTGCATTCGATTAATATACAGTCTAAAACAAAATGGAACTTGAAGGTGTTTTCCCCATTGTTTTTATTATTACTACTATAAGTTAAAAATTCTGTTTTAATTTACACATTTTCTCGAAAATACAGAAAATTCATCAATCTAATGCTAAAACTATCTGAAATCCTCCAATATCTAAAGTTACATTTTTGTTAAATCAAAAGATTGTTCAGTTAACTGAGCAGTAACACTTTGCACTAGATTTTTCGATTCGAAACTGATTGTTTACGTATCTCTAATTTCTCTTAAAATAATGAAAAGTTCGTGAACCGAATCTCAAATTTTTTTGAAATTCTACAATGAAAACACCAACATTTCTTCAAGTAATAGAAAAATCCATTCCAATAACATGTGCGTTCCGGCAACTTATTGTCTGTATATTTTATTTTTGGCGAAATGTTTTTTGAGAATGTATGGAATAATAATTACATTTTCTCAAAAGTGTCAAAAATAGAAAATAATGAAAAAAGTAAAATGCGGTACTAATAAAGTAATACAACGTGCATAATTCAAAAATTGTAGTTTGACTAATTAATTTCACTCCGGCAAATATATTCAATTCAAATAAAGAAAACTAATATTTAGCACAGAAACATGTTCAGATGAACGAAAAAGGATATGAAGATATTTCAATTTTATACAAGATTTGTTCTTAGTAAGTATGCTGTTTCTTTATACTTGTATTCTTACTTAGATTTCAATCTAGGATTTTTATACCGCAGATAACAGCTGCGATTCACTAAAAGGAAATACATACAGTCGACTCTCGTTAATTCGAAATCGGATAATTCGAATCTTCGCTTAATTCGAACTAAACATGAAGTCCCGAAATTTTTAATGGCAGAATAACATTAAACATTTTCATTAATTCGAACATATTTTCTCTTGACTTCGTTTAATTCGAACTAACGAGAATTCCGATTTTTCATTTTTCTTTTCGTTCACACGGATTTCAGATCATTTGAATAACTTTCTTTCTTTGATTTTTGTGAAAATTGTTCCGAACGAGTATACAAAGAATCCAATACATTTGATATTCACTTTCTTTAGTGCCCCATCTGTCCATCAATGACGCTTTAAATTTTTCTTCCATTGTGCTTGTTTCTAATCTTTTAATTAGTTTATGTATTCATATATTCTAATTTAATATTAAGTCATATTCTAATGATAACAGACGAAATAAATTCAAAAATCACGATAACATTAATTCCTTTGTAACAGTACCATATTGAGCATGTTTTCATTTCATATTTTCCTTAATTTCGGATAATTCGAACATTTCTTGTGGTCCCAACGAGTTCGAATTAACGAGAGCCGACTGTACCTTCTCTTTTGACTTGTTTTCAAATTCTGATGTGCAAGTTAATATAAAACAAACTTTTCGACAACCGGAATAAAGAGATTGATAAATAATATTGTTTAGCTTCAGCAGACGTATTCTTGCTGAATGGTTGTAAACCAAAAAAACACCTGCATTGTGATAGACCGGAAGGACATTTCAGAGTTACAAAGGTGCAGTACTCAATTTTCGTCAATTGTCCATTGACCACAGATATAAGGAGTTATTTTTTTCCTGATGTAGTATTTTTTTTTTTTTTTATATATAGAAATAAGATTTTTAAAATTATTATTCATCTGTTTAATGCATTTTTTTTTTTTTTTTTTACAAAATTCATATAATTAATCAGACAGTAATCGTAAAAACAATGGTACAATGAAGTTTTAAAGAAAAAATTTGACTGTGAAAAAATAGAATTTATGACTTTACAAATTTTGCATTATAATTATCATTTCTACTGATTATAAATATTTTATGAGTTCTGTCTTTTTACGAAGATATCAACTTTAATTTGTCTCTGCTGTATATAAAAAGTTTCAAGACTTTTATAAGAGTAAGTCCAAATGATTTCCAATTTATTTGCGTTTATATGTGATTTGCTATTTTTACACGAGTGTTTTAATTTTAAAACTGCTTTATACTCAGAATTCGTCCTTTTGTTGATAATAATAATTTAACTAATGTTTATGGAAGTTTTTCACTTATGTTTTTGCATTCAGCAATAAATACAATAGAGCTTGTATTATTCGGACTTGTCGACATTTAGTCCGATCCGGTTAATAAAAAATACGGAAAATAGGACAACTTTAAAAAACGCATATACATATGTTTTTAGGTAACTTCTCTTCACGTTTTTTCCAGTTTAAGACTGGCAATTGTGGTAATGCATATTTTAGCAAATTGAAAATGGCGTATTTAGAAGGGTTTTTATTTTATTTAACTTATTTTTTTTTAAATAAAATTTACAATTTTATTTTCTTCAGAATTGGTACAAAATTATGTATAGAAGTACACATAGAAACTTCATGATTTCCGACATAATTATGCATAAAAACTAATGCACAAAATTTAATCCAATTCCATTCTTTTTTTAGATCTTCAAATAAATAATTGCAGATAAAATTTGTCATGCAACAGTAAACAGTGGTTTTGTTATGCTTTGTTTTTAATAATTAAAATTTACAATTTTAATAATTTTAATTAAAATACACTTTTTTTCCAAAAATCAAAATGATCCTATTTACAAATGAAATTAAAATGAAATAAGTACCACGTAAAAGCTTACCTTTCTAAATAATTTTCTGTTTTATAATAGATTTATTTGATTGTTAAAAAGCTTAAATTGGCAGGTGTGCCGTGAGACCGGGAGAATTATTTCTCAAAAAGTTAAACACAGAATTTTATCAAACTTCATCATATTCAGTTAGTATTAATGACATTTTGGTATTTATCGCCCTACAGATGGTGTTTTTATGCTGTGTTTTTTTTCCGAAATTTTTTTATCTCTATACCTATTGAATATAGAATTTCACAAATGCGTAAAAAAAAAAAAGCAATATTGTCTCTATTTTGTACTCATTCAATAGGCTGCGCTGGTTTCCTTATCCACTCCAGAATCAATTGTCGTGGATTAGCGAGCATGGTTTGCCATATTATTTATTCCTGGTGAATAACCCAAGTTAGGAAAGAAATTTTCCCCGAGCTCCAGTTCCTGGATAAACTTCGATAGAGGTCTGCATTGGCCGGGTCCGGGCCTATTTTCTTTTACGACACTGGAGCCGGTTCATGCCTGGTTTTCACTCTTTTCATGGCTTAAAGGTGTTCTTAAATCAAAAAGGGCAACTTTGTGACACATGATTTAATTTATTTTTGTTCGGACATGCATGAAACTAGCAGATGTTGTTATTCAGAAACTGTCTAATTGCTCTCTAAATGATGAATTTTTAAATGTGTCAAAACGTATTGCGCTTGTTGAGCGGAGCAGTTGAGAACAACATCCTTAACTAACTTTTTCGATACCGAGCTGGGACTGACTTCATTCTTCCTAGGATTGCACGGGTCGAAATTTTCAGTCTCGGTTTCGATTCAGCCCGTATGAAAATCAACCTCACGAAACGACTTTGGCCGTGCAAAAGTCAGTAAAGTTTGGCCCATTCCAAACATTATTTTTATAAGTTTAATACCCCATTATTCTATAATTAAACTTTAGAATTTATTATTTTTAAAGAATAGTAAATTTTTACGCAATAAAATTAAAATACAGTAAAACCTGCCTATGACCCCCAAAAAGTACTTTCAGTTTCAAAACCGTACCTGAAAGTGAAAGTATCTTTAAAAAAAATTTTTTTTTGCTACTGAAATCGGAAAAGCGAAAAAAAGTCATATTAAAGAGCAACTTCAGGTGTCTCATGCAAGGAAAAAAAATTGTTTAAAAATATTCTAATAAAAACGAGAAATTTGAAAATAATCTGTGTTTAACATGACAATGCGTGTGTTCTCAAGTAAGTGAAGAGTCCCCTTAAACGCAAAATATGTTGATTCAAAATGAATATAATAATACATGTAAAAAGAATATAATACATTACACCTGCTACGAGGGCAACTCGACCATAACTCGCCCTTTTTTTTTTTTTTTTTTTTTTTTTTGTTACTATGCGACTTTGTCTTGGAAAATTTTACTGCGTGGCATTTTTCTGATTTTTTAGTCTCCAATACATGACATAAGTATTAACGATAACTGAATGATAATTGAAACATTTACATGCAAATAGATATTCATTCAAAATGCCGCCTAGAACACTTCTTAAAAAGACTATTTTTTATCAGACACCCCTCATCCAAAATATTTTATAACCGTATCGAAGTAAAAATTCACGTTTTGTAGAAATGGAGTCGGGCGGGCCGAGATTTTAACCTTTTTTTTTTTTTTTGGTTAGGTTATATTATATATGTAGGTATTTGTATTTCCTAGACCGTATAATCAGGCAGATTTTCTAAATTTTATGTCGACCGGAACATTAATCTATTTAGCGCAAACCGGATCAGTCCTGAGCCTAAAATTTTTGCCACGCATTTTTTAGAACCCGGAACAATACGCGGGTACCTGTAATATGCCCCCCTATTAATTGGCCCCCCTGTCGGGGGATACAGTGCCCCCACGTTGGGCAAACTCTCGCGTCGTTCTTGAGCATGACACTGATAAACAATGGTTCTTAAGCCTTTTTGCGGCACGTATACGTGTCGCTCGTCTCCAAGGGGTATAATAAGACTTCCCAGCTACACACAATTTTTTAGGTCTCATTTGGGAATACTAATTTTCGATTGCAGTGCTTTTTGAAATAATGAATATGAAATTTAAAATACAGTAGAGATTACCTAGACTTCGATTAAGCGTATTGTCCAATTAACCGGATCGATAAAAGACCATACTTTTTTTTATTTTTTTTTTGTCATCTTTTCCAAAAATTTTAAAGTCAAACTTCTTCAGGCAGGGTAAGGTAAATTTGACAAGAAGACATGGAATTCAACTGTTAAATAACTAATTTCTAATCCCGAAATAACAAAATCACCAACAAATACAAAGACAGCAATGCATAAAACTATTTCTTTCTAGAACCTTAGAAGTTTCCCTTCTAACGCACGAGAGTCCCACGCAGACAAAAGAATGGCCTCTGCGAACCAGAAGACTATCAAGAATTTTTTTCTTTATCACAAGGATTTTTCAAAATGTATATACTGTACAGTGTATGTATATAATTTCTATGTGTACTTCTATGCACAACTTTGTACCAATTTTGCAGAAATTAAAATTTTAATTAAAAAGAAAATACTTCTAAACACGCCATTTTCAATATGCTAAAATGTGCATCACCACAATTGCCAGTCCGAAACCTGGAAAAAATGTAAAGGGAAGTTGCCTAAAAACATTACCCTATGCGTTTATAAAATTTCCCAATTATCCGGATTTTTCATTAACTGGATTATCCTCGATACCGACCGGTCCGGATAATCGGCGTTCTACTGTGTGTATTACTGAATGGAAAAATATAAATGAAAAACTTACATAATTAAGACAAATTAAATTATTATTATCAACAAAAGTACGAATTCTGCATATAAAGCAGTTTTAAAATTAAAACACTCGGGTAAAAATATCAAATCACATATAAACACAAGGAAATAAGAAATCATTTGGACTTACTCGTATGAAAGTCTTGAAACTTTTTATATACATAGCAGAAAAATATTAAAGTTCGTACTTTCGTAAAAAGAATTAACTCATAAAATATTTATAATTAGTAGAAATAATAATTTTAATGCATAATTTGCAAAGTCGTAAACTCTATTTTTTCATAGTCAATTTTTTTCTTTAAAAGTTCATTGTAGCATTGCTCTTAGAATTTCTGATTAATTATAAAATTTTGTAAAAAAAAAAAAAAAAAAAAAAAAAAATGCAAAAAACAGAAGGATTAAAAAAAAAAAACCTTATTTCCATATTTTAAAATAAAAATACTAAATCAGGAAAATAATTAACTCCTATTATCTGTGGTCAATGGACAATTGTCGATAATGGAGTACTGCATCTAGGTAACTCTGAAACATCCTTCCACTCTATCACAACAGGTGTTTTTCTTGTAATTCCCATAGCAACAATAAAAAATATAAATATTATTTTTACAACCAATCAGCAGGAATACGTTTGCTGATGCTAAACTATCATTCCATTACTTGAAAAGTTTGTTTTATATTAAGTTGCAGAACAAAATTTGAAAATTAGTCAAAACAGATAGACATGCATTTCCTTTTACTGAATCGCAGCTGTTCTCTGCGGCTTAAACATGGCAAATCCAAATCTAAATAAGAATAAATGTATAAAGAAACAGCATACTTGCTAAGAATGATATCCTTTTCCATACCATCTGAACACGTTACTGTACTAAATATTAATTTCTTTTATTTGAATTCAATATATTTGCATGGTGTGAAATTAATTAGTTGAACTACAGTTTTTGAAATGCGTAACTTTTGTGACTTTATAAATATCACGTTTTACTTTTTTCATAATTTTTATCAAAGCAGATTTTTTTAGCTATAGTTGTAATAATAAAAACAATGGGAAATACAACTTCAATTTCCATTTTGTTTTTGAATGTATATCGATCGAATGCAGAAAGCGTGATATTACAAATTTTGATTCAAATATGAAACAAAGAGCTTAAATACAATATTCCGAAAGAAATATAAATGAAGTGAAAATTTGTGAAATAGTTGGGAATCTTAAAGTGCATTATTTTAATAACAGCGAAAAGCGACCTGCAATTAAAAATATATTGCTGATTCGAACCGCGAGTTATGCCAACACCCCCTATAGTCAAGGCCTCCACAGCGAATTCCAGAAGTTTCAATATGGCTGCCCCTACAGTCCGAAGGTCCGACTCCTTTTTTACCGGTGACCTTAGTCAGTGTGCGTCAGTCCAGTGCCTAGTACGGCATGTTTCAATCTGACGTTTCGCCATTTTCTATTTTGTTTTGCGTTGTACAAAATTTGGATATTATAAAGACTAAAAGTAAGTGTTATCTCTTTTTCCTTATATCATTGTTTTAACAAAGCTTTAAAGATAATTTCTGTTAAACACACTTGTAAGATTAGTGATTACCGATTTAGTTTTCAAGCTATATGTATTGCAACAGTGGTTTTCAAATCATTTACATCTATGGTGAATTAGTATTTTGTTTAAAATAATTATAAAAAAAATATAATTTTGCTTCTTATCTGAATTTTTATCCTGTTGATTTTAACTTTCAGTATTTCCTCACAGGATTTTGTTATTATTTATATGTAATATATCTTTATCAGAAAATTACTGCCCTTTAGCAATTGTTTATTTCTTTGTTTATTAAGTATTTTTCTAAATTCCAGTTTATTAGTTTGAATCCGAATTTACTTATTAAATTATATAATTTTTCTCGCTATCAGTTTAAAAATAGTTTACTATAAGTAATCTGGGTGCGCTGTTTAAATTAATTCATAAAATATTCAAAGAGTTTGTTTATTGCTATTACGGCTTTCATTAGCATATTAATTAGCTTCAGCTGTTAAATTGCTTTTGATATTTTGACAATTATCTTTTCCTTCTTTCTACTATACTTTTCTATACTCTTAATTTGAAAGTTATTTTTATGGAAACAGATTTTTTTTTTAAATATTAGTAGATATTTTTTAGTAATAATAATAATAGTAATTTAAAACTAATTTATAAATTGATAAAGAACAGACACTTTCTTTAATAATAATAAGAATAGTAAAGTGTAATAATAATAGCAATTCAAAGATAATTTATAGATTGATAAGGAATAGATTTTTGTTCTTTAATAATAATTTATAATAATAATAATTTTAAAATAATTTATAGATTGATACTGAACACATTTTTTTCCTTAATAATAATAATTCTTTAAAATGTATACTTTAATAATTTATAGATTGGCAATTGACAGATTTTTTTCAATAATAATTTATAATAATAATAATTGTAATTTAAAAATAATTTATAAATTAATAAGGAACAGATGCTTTCTTTAATAATAATAATAATAGTAATGTATAATAACAATAGCAATTTAAAGATAATTTATAGATTGACAAGGAATAGATTTTTTTTTCTTTAATAATAATTTATAATAATAATCTTAAAATAATTTATAGATTTATACTGAACACATTTTTTCCTTGATAATAATAATACTTTAAAATTTATACTTTAATAACTTATAGATTGGCAATTGACAGATTTTTTTCAATAATAATTTATAATAATAATTGTAATTTAAAAATAAATTATAAATTAATAAGGAACAGATGCTTTCTTTAATAATAATAATAATGTATAATGATAATAGCAATTTAAAGATAATTTATAGATTAATAAGGAATAGATTTTTTTTTCTTTAACAATAATTTATAATAATTATAATTTTAAAATAATTTATAGATTGATACTGAACACATTTTTTCCCTTAATAATAATAATACTTTAAAATTTATACTTTAATAATTTATAGATTAGCAATTGACAAATTTTTTTCAATAATATTAATAATAATAATTTATAATAATTGTAATTTAAAAATAATTTATAAATTAATAAGGAACAGATGCTTTCTTTAATAATAATAATAATTTAGAATAGTAATATTAATTTAAAAATAATTTATAAATTGATAAGTTGTTGCATCTTTTTTTTTCTTTGTTCCAATGCCACTTGATATTATATTTAATATTAATTTATAAGATTAAACAATCTTATAAGGAAATACTGAATAATAAAAAAGTTAAAGCTAGAAAGCAAATAAAATATACCTTATTTATTTATTATTATTTCCTTTGATTTAATAAAAAACATTTTATATCTTACATATGTATAACAGAAATTATTACATAATAATGATATTAAGACAATGACATAAGTAAATGAGATAACACTTAGCATTCTGTCTTTAAATAATTCTCATCAAATAAGAAAAAAGTAAACAAATAAGACACATGGGAGTGAGTGTGAAAAGTGTGTGTGTGTGGGGGGGGGGGGGGTGTATTTGAAATGAAAAAACTCTTCTCACACAACATATTATTTAGTACATTTTTTTATCCAAATCTTTTTTTTTTTTTTTTTTAATCAAGTCATCAAATTACAGTCATGTAAACGAATTTAGCTTCAGGATTATGAAGCTAATTTAAAATATAAATTTTAATATATTTTTTAGAAAAAATGATGTACTGTTATAATTTTAACCTTAAGTTTTTTTGCTGAGTTTTTTTTTTCTCTTTTCTTTCTATTATTTTCATTCTTTCTTTTCTTCAATGTATAAGTTCATTTGATGTTTTAATATAGATTTTTTTTTTTTTTTATCCTACCTATTTAAAATAGTGTGATATTGATAATGTAAAAGAAATATTCTATTTCTAAATTAAATCACATCTATTTAAAAATCCAAAGCTCAAATCTAATGCAGTTTTGCCTCTTATAAAAATTTGTATTTTAAGTCCTTTTTAGTATATTTTTTAAACAATAAGTAACCCTCTTAAATTACAACTTATATTTATAGGAAATGACAATTATTTACTTGATTACACATTCAATTAACTGAAAAAGTAAACACTATTGCTAAAAATTTTGAAAATTACAAGAAATGCAACTTTGTGTGAGCTTGTGTAAATTCATATTATGGACGTGGGAAGTCGGACATCGCGATCAGCCATTTTGAAACGGTGTGAAGGCCTTGACTATAGGGGGTGTTGGTTATGCAGGAGGTCTAGCTGTGGTCTGCGTGGGCCAAAATTTCTCGCCGAGTCCGTCTCGACAGTGCTGAAATATCCCTGTGATTTGAAGAAGTTTTCTATTATTTTAAGCAATTTCTTTCTTCTGAATGGAGATTTTTTGAAAATTTTGATCTTCGGTTTCTGATTTTTACGTATTTTTAGATAAAAATGATTTATAAATTACTTTTCTAAATACGAAAAAGTACTAAGCAGCACAGCTGCCAGAACATGCGTGTAATTTGGTGAACATGCTACTTTAGATGCGAGTATTTTAGGTAATTGGTGTTTTTTACTGTATTTTTTAAAAGGGGGGTAGAAATGGAAAAGTTAAAGTGCAATTTTTTCTGTTTTTACGGAATATAATCAAGGGAAAAAGAAGTTTTCGAGCATAGAGTCCTCCCCAAATTGGGCTATACCCGATTTAAACTACTTAATTCTATATCCATTTCAACCTGAACCAGTTTTAAAAAATTAGATGACCCTGAACTCAACAAACTCCGATCTAAAACCAACAGTATTCTATCCGAACCCAATCCCAACTCGAAATGAAAAACAATCTTCCATCTTGTAAAGCAATAATGGAAAAGTAGCCTACAATAATACCACTAGTATAAATTATATTTTTTATGTAGAAAAATCAATATATCTGTATATGCACTCATTGACACCCGGATAATATAATTTTTCATTTAAAAATATGTTTCGGAGATACTTTTGAGAAATCAGGTAGAATCGAACCTATATGCTAAAACAATTAAAATCAATCCGACTCGAAAAATAGAAGTCAATCCGAAAAAATATTAACTTTAGCCAGATCCGATTCAAACTGCCTGTCGAGTTGGGTTTAGTTTCCCGAGGTGAATGCAGAACTCTACCAGAAACTCGAGCCCGACATCATCACATTTTGACCTGAACGCCTGAACCAAAAATATTTCAACATCAACCAGACCCCAACCGTAACTGATGAAAAAATATATCCATATTGTAATGCAGTTATATAAAAAAATTGAACCTTCAGTATCAGTTTTAACTTTTAAATTAAAAATCAGTATAGATAATCTCATTAATATTCATATATATAATGATTTTCATCGTAAACTAAATTTTGTAAATTCTTATGAGAGTTGGATTCATCTCGAATCAAGAACCATAAATGCCAGCATCCAACCTGAACCTGAAACTATTAAAGTTAACCAAACTGGAATCCGACTCACAACAACAAAAGATTGGGCTCGACCCGATCCGGTCCAGACTGCGAGTCGGGTCAGATTCAGTTTGCCCAACCCGATGCAGTATTCTACTTGTCATCCAAGACAACCCCGACAAAATAATTTTCGTTTGCGTACTCTAAACCGTACCAAAAATTCTCCATGTCAAACCGACCGTAAATCCACAATCAGCGGAAATTCATCCACAATTTAATGTAGTTAAAAAATAACAATACATGATTATAACTACAGTATAAATCTTATCTTTTTTTTGTTGAAAAATAAACATGTACAGCGTCATTCATGTATCATCCTGTGTAGTAATCCATGTAGATTTTTAATTTAAGAAATTATGATTTAAAAAAAAAAAAAAAAAAAAAATCGGGTTTATCTGAACTCAAATTTTAGTCAGAAACCGACTCATATCCAAAAGAATTAGTTTAGTCAATAAAACTTTGAAAAAAAAAAAAAAAAAAAAAAAAAAAGCTCTATATTTTGATTTAACCCGACAGGGAAGAAATTCAAACGTCAAAATATTGAATTCGACATTGAATTTTTGCCCCGATGGGGGGGGGGGGGGGCAGGTATGCCCGGTTCCCCCTCTGGTGCCGCCCTTGTTGTTAGGGGAAAAAAAGAGGAACAAAGAAGGAAAATAATAAAAAATGTATTTTACAAATGCTTAAACAGTTTTAAGTTAAAACTTGCATATTAATAAACTTGTTTCGGAAAAATAGCAAAAAAAAAAAAAAAAAAAAAAAAAAAAAAAAAAAAAAAAATCGAGTAAAATATATGTCGAAATAACTGATGAATTTTCAAAATTTATCCCTAGACAGTATATCTTAAAACATTTAATGAACTAGAATAATATTAAGACCACGAAATTAGCAGATTCCCTTAATCAAAACTACGGAATCGAATAGCAATCCCATTTGTCCTTAAAAATAAACGATCTTTCAGAGAATGCTGTCAAAGAACATATTTAATATGACGCTATATTATTTCCCATTAATTTAGGATAATTTTTGTAGGTTGGTAATCGAGGGTGAAGAAATGTATCGATTTAACTATAACAGAAATTTATGTATGGCTACTGTGCGCTATCTTTGAGAGTGAGACCGCTTAATCGAACGATGCACAAAAGATTTCATTAAATCATAAAGTTTTTCTGTACTAAAGTCTATTCACACAATTTTTATAATTAAAATTCTAGCAATAATACTACGGATCCAAAAAGGAAAAAAAAAATTAGAGTTTTCAATCTAAAATTACGTAAAAATTGTTACTTATCCACTTACGCGCTATCGCTAAAATATTTCCTTCTCATTTATATTTATTCAATTTTAGCTTAAATTTTGAAAGATATATACATACAATTTATACTTTCTAAGCAACAGACGTAAAGGCTAAAATTTTGCTTTGGAAATGTCAGTTTTTTGGGGGGGGGGGGGGAGGGGGGGGGTAATGCCAATTAAAAAAAGTCCTTCCAGCCAGTGCCAGGAGGAAGTGGTAGCTTTCATATTCCTTATTAAAAAAAAAAAAAAAAAAAAAAAAGTTATATTATTCAAACATATGAAGCTCAAATTTTTCGCAATATAATTTTTGTTCTTTTTATAATTTTTGTCAAGGCATAAGGTCGTATGTAAAGCCGTTTGACAGGGCTCGTGGTCGCTTATCAGCGACAGAGTTTCACGCAAGAGAGTAGGATCCGCGCTTCCCATCTTCGTCCGCAACCTCTACCTACACTGCAAAAAAAAAACTGTGAAGGTACTAAACATTTTCTAAGAAACTGGGATTCCAAGAACTTTTCATGTAACGATAAAAGGAAAAATTCATGTAATCGATTCTGAAACTTGAATTTTTGCTGTTACCGTTACAGGAAAAGTTCTTGGTATCCCACACTGTAAAAAAAAAAAATCTGCAAAGGTACTAAACCTTTTCTAGGAAACTGGGATTCCAAGAACTTTTCCTATAACGGTAACAGCAAAAATTCAAGTTTCAGAATCGATTACATGAATTTTTCCTGTTATCGTTACATGAAAAGTTCTTGGAATCACAGTTTCCTAGAAAATGTTTAGTACCTTCACAGATTTTTTTTTTTTTTACAGCGCAGTTTCCTAGAAAATGTTTAGTACCTTCACAGATTTTTTTTTTTTACAGCGCAGTTTCCTAGAAAATGTTTAGTACCTTCACAGATTTATTTTTACAGTGCAGTTTCCTAGAAAAGATTTAGTACCTTTGCAGGTTTTTTTTTTTTTTTTTTTTTTTTTTTTTACTGTCCGACTCTCTTGCGTGAAGCGCTGTCGCTGATTACGAGTCCGTACACTGTAAAAAAAAAAATCCGCAAAGGTACTAAACCTTTTCTAGGAAACTGGGATTCCAAGAATTTTTCCTGTAACGGTAACAGCAAAAATTTAAGTTTGAGAATCGATTACATGATTTTTTCCTGTTATCGTTACATGAAAAATTCTTGGAATCCCAGTTTCCTAGAAAATGTTTAGTACCTTATCAGATATATATATATATATATATATTTTTTTTTTTACAGTGTATGCCTTGGACTCTAAATAGAAAAGGAAAAAAAAAAGAAGAGAAATTAAAACCGAATAAATTTAAAAGAGAAAGTACACAAATTAAAGATACTGAAAAACGGTTAGTGGGTGGGTGCACTGTAAAAAAAAATCTGTAAAGGTACTATATTTTATCTAGGAAACTGGGATTCCAAGAACTTTTCTTGTAACGGTAACAACAAAAACTCAAGTTGTTGAATGAGGTTTTGAGTTTTTGAAAAACTCAAGTTTTGAACAAAAACTCAAGTTTTTGAATCGGTTACATGGATTTTTCCTGTTATCCTTACATGAAAAGTTCTTGGAATCCCAGTTTCCTAGAAAATGTTTAGTACCTTTACAGATTTTTTTTTTTTTTACAGTGTGGGGCAATGGAACTAGCGATCGCCCCAACCTACGTCCCGAATATATTTTTCTATCCCGAATGTATATTGTTCGAAGTAAATTTTTTTTTTAAATTTTAGATGGCCGCCATTTTGAAATAAGATGGTATATGAAACGGGCCAACAAACTCGGTCCAGACATTGGTATATACTATCTACACACCTACTTACATCAAAATCGGTTCATAAATATGCGTGTTATCACGTGACAAAAATCAGACCTTTTCAAAATGTCAATCACATTAAAAATTCAAAGTGCTATATCTTTAACTCAGCCATTTTTTAAGATTTAGACAAAACAAAAAGTGCTCTGGAATCTTTGTATCAAGGTCAAACACACAGAACAAAAATATTTTTCAATTTCTAATTTTTTATACTTAATTTTAAATTTAAATAAAAAAAACATTAACTGCCGCCATTTTTAAAAATATGTCGGATGAAGTTGGCCAACGAACTCGGTCAAGACATTAGTACGTTCTATGTACACACCAAGTTTCATTCAAATCGGTTATCAAATACGATAGTTACAGCATGACAAATGTCACACACACACACACACATATATATATATATATATATATATATATATATATATATATATATATATATGTCAACATTTGAAAGGAGGAGGATTTTGGGGTCTGGGGGTCATGATCTGTGAAAATATACCAAAATTTTCCTGAAGTGTTTTCCTCCGGACGGCTGGAATACACTGTTAAAAAAATCTGAAATTCACAGATATATTTTTCCTGAATTTCACAGAAAAAGTCCCTTTTCACAACAAAAGGGCATTTTCCGTGAAAAATCAGAAAACTTCACCATATTTTCTGAAAATAACGAAACGGAAGGAAATAGAAAGAAAAAACGGAGACACACTGATTTCTGGTGTCTCTGTGGCCGAGTGGTCAAGGCACCACGCCGCTAAGTGCTTGCGAGCGTAGATTGGGGGTTCGAATCCCACAGGCCCTTTGAAATAATAAAAACATAAAAAATCTCTTTTAAAATGCATTTTTTCTGTTTATTTTTCTCTTATTTCTTATTTAAAAAATCTCTTAATTAGCCCAAATAAATAAATAAATAGTGTGCGACAATTTCAAAAAACCAACGAACTCGGTCAAGACATTAATACGTACACACCAAGTTTCATTCAAATCGGTTCACAAATACGATAGTTACAGCATGACAAATGTCACACACACACATATATATATATCGATATATATATATATATATGTCAACATTTGAAAGGAGGAGGATTTTGGGGTCTGGGGGTCATGATCTGTGAAAATATACCAAAATTTTCCTGAAGTGTTTTCCTCCGGACGGCTGGAATACACTGTTAAAAAAATCTGAAATTCACAGATATATTTTTCCTGAATTTCACAGAAAAAGTCCCTTTTCACAACAAAGGGGCATTTTCCGTGAAAAATCAGAAAACTTCACCATTTTTTCTGAAAATAACGAAACGGAAGGAAATAGAAAGAAACAAGTTGGAAATTGCACGTGAACGTAGCAAATGAGGTGCGTTCGTACGATAACGAAGTTTTAAAAATATTCAGATCTTGCTGATATAGTAGAGCGTACTTCGAATACAGTATAGTTGTCGAAATCTTTGTGTTTCTGTAAATATGCAGGAAGTAATTTTTATTACACCTCAGAAACCTATATCTTATTCATAAAATGTGAAATAGTTGATTATAATTAAAACACACCCCAAACAATGTTTCCCCGTATAGTATTATGCAGGGGAATACTTTTGTGTGGCCCTGTAATTTAATAATAAAAATTCTTTGCATCACAGATTGTAGAGAATGCATATTTTAGTATATATTTCATAGATTCATGCCAATTCTATTATGTTCGAATGAGTGTAACATCATAAAAATGCATTTGAATCTTTTTTCCCCATTGACCGTAATGTAATGGAATACCTTTGATTGTCCCTGTAAATGATCTATGCATCCGACTTTCATAACATTTGAAACGACTCGATAAAATTACGTAATAATTATATGTTTTAACTTTCAAAAGATTAAAATGCATTTGAATTTTTTTTTTCCATTGACCGTATTGTAACGGAATCCTTTTGATTGTCCCTGTAATTGATCTATCCATCCGATTTTCATAACATTTGAAATGACTCGACAAAATTACGCAATAATTATATGTTTTAAATTTCAAACGATTAAAATGCATTTGAAAAAATTTTCCCCATTGACCGTAATGTAACGGAATTCTTTTGATTGTCCCTGTAATTGATCTATCCATCCGATTTTCATAAAATTTGAAATGACTCGACAAAATTATGTTATAATTATGTATTTTAAATTTCAAACGATTCGGTTGGGTAGTTTTTGCGTTGTTATATGCGGACAGACAGACGGACAGACAGACGGACAGACAGACGGACAGACGGACGGACTGAGCGACAACATTAGGTGCTACGTATTTACATAATTAAGAACGCACCTAAAAACGGAGACACACTGATTTCTGGTGTCTCTGTGGCCGAGTGCTCAAGGCACCACGCCGCTAAGTGCTTGCGAGCGTAGATTGGGAGTTCGAATCCCACAGGCCCTTTGAAATAATAAAAACATAAAAAATCTCTTTTAAAATGCATTTTTTCTGTTTATTTTTCTCTTATTTCTTATTTAAAAAATCTCTTAATTAGCCCAAATAAATAAATAAATAGTGTGCGACAATTTCAAAAAATTGTCTATAACATTATTTTTATAAAAAAAAAAGAATAAAATTTTCTTTTCATTCATTCAAAAAAAAAAAAAAAAAAAAAAAAATGAAAGAAAAAAAGAAACGGTGATTTTAAATAGTGTTTATTTTTATTTAAACTAGTTAAAAAATTAAAATTGATTTTTAAAAAATAATAAGTATTATGGATCGGTTTATTTTATTTTATTTTGTATCGGCCGATTATCTACTCGAGAGATATAGGGGCCCCACCAGTGGCCGAGAGGTTCGGACCTCTCAACTGGTAGACGGCAGGTGCTGGGTTCGAACCCAATCGCGGCTGTCGGCCTAACCGTTCGGAGTTTTCCGTGGTTTTCTTCGAACCTTGCGTAAATACGGGTTAGGTTCCCTTAGAAAGACCCCCACGGAGGGCACTCCCCCTGGTCCTATATCCCATTAGCGTAGATAATCGGACGACAAAAATCAACCAACCAATCAATCAATCGAGAGATATAGGACCAGGGAGGAGTGCCCTTCGTAGGGGGGGGGGGGGGGTTTCTAAGGGAACCTTTTTACCCAAGGTTCAAAGAAAACCATGAAAACTCCGAACGGTTTGGCCGACGGCCGCGATTGGGCTCGAACCCAATCGCGGCCGTCTACCAGTTAAGAGGTCAGAACTTCTCGGCCACTGGTGCGGGCGTTATGCATCGGTTTAAAATAAAATAAAATAAACCGTTTACGAATATTCTAATGAATATATTTGAAAGGATTTTGCAAGGAATCTGTTGTGCTTTGAAAAAAACACAACAGATTTTCCTAACTCATAAAAGACACACTTTGTTCAAACTGACGTCAGTAGCTTTGACACAGTCAGTAAGGACTTATTACGTTGTCGAAGGGTCTCGAGTTCGATTTTCAGGACGACTTGAAGTAAATAATATAAAAAAATTAAATTAAATTAAATAATACAGCAACTCAAAATTACTCGGAAAGTTCGAATTCTTTGACTATTGATCGATTCATTAAACTTAAAAATTGAATTATTATCATTAAAAATCAAACTTGTAACGGTAAGTTACCGCTTCTTCAAAAGGAGTTTTCCTTTCTTTTATTTCCCAAAATGAAAAATTAACGGAACGGTAAATGTCTGGCAACCTTACTGCCAGTACTTTTACCGTGAATTCACAGATTATTTTAGCGGTGTTGGTAGCTTTTTACTTTTTGTAATGAAAGTTACCTAATAATAATAAAGCAGAAAAATATAAAATAAACTTAACGTTGTAGTCGTAAAAGAATCTGAGAATATATACACTTGAGTAGGCTATATCCAGGGCTATAGTTATTAGTATGTACTGTAGCTTTATTTGAGAAAAAGGAATTTTACGGGGAAGGAATTTTAAAGGAATTTTAAACGGATTTTCTTTTAACCCTTTATCTTCCGAATTATGAATTCATAAAAATTTTACATTCTAAAGCATTTTACGCAAATTGTTTAAACTAAATTAAAATATTTACATAATCATATTATAAATTTTTAAAGGATTTTAGAAGGATTGAAGGATTTAGAAAGATTAATTAAAATTGAATTTACTGAGATTTTGTGCAATATTTATAACCCCACTCAAATCTTTTACTTTAAATTGTTTTCTTAGTATTTTGTAGAATTATAAAATGTGCAAATATGATGTTCTTACAATATAAAAATAGAAATATTTCCGAATTGAAAAATTCCCAATCCCCCTCTCCCCCTCAGCGCCAAGAAAGCTGAAAAGATACAAAAGCAAAATAAATCATTCTTTTAAAAATCATTTTGTTTTGTGTAACTAATAATGCTTTTGGAACAAAATAATGTAATGTATCTGTAACTCATTCTAAACAGTATTACAACTAATCGACGTATTAATTTTTTTTTTAATAATAAGTAATTTTAATGGTACTTATTAGTACCGTCGGTAGATAAAGGGTTAGAATAAAATCCAAAAGAATACGCATATACCTTCGTATACTACTACACACCATCCACTGCTACACATCTGAAATTATTGTATTTTTATCAAAGTTTGTAAAATACAATCACCGTTGTTCTTATTCGTAAATATGCTGACTAATTTATCCCGCATTTCTTTGCACGCATGCGTTAGGAGGCTAACTTTAATGATTGTAAAAAGGTTTACGGAATATTTCCTGAAAATGGCATTCCACACTGGAAGTTTTCCGTGATTTGAGTAAAAGTGGATAAAGAGCAGTGAAAACGGAAAATGTTAGTGAGAAATTAACGGAATAATGTGTGTCAATTCACAGACTTTTTTGAGAGTGTATTTAACGAATACTTTTCAACAATTCAGGGCCTGACTAAGGCAGGGGCATGAGGGGCAATTGCCCCGGGCCCCCTGGCTTAAGGGCCCCCCCCCCCCCCCCAAGGACAGATAAGTTTTTCGTTAAAGCAGTGTCAAATGATAAAAAATGGTCAAAAGTGACCAAAATTCTTTTTTTTCAGTTTTAAGGTTCTCTCTTTTCCTACCCACTCTGTTTCCGTACCCAATGCCTCCTTAAGGCCTCACATTTAACCTCATATTCATGCAATCTATAATTTCTTAAAGTTGTCTTTCTTCTGCTTTTATGTATATAGATGTAAATAGTACTTGGTACGAAATTTATGTACACATAGATTACACAGTTGTACACAGTTTTAGTCCCGTGAGTATAATTTACGAACAATTTTAAGATAGAAGGAGCCCCCCCCCCCTTAAAAGTGTTTGCCCCAGGGCCCCCCACTGTCTAAGTCGGGCCCTGCAACAATTTAGACATCCCGTTCGGCTGCTTCCATTGTTTAGAAGATCTACAGTTACTTGAATATTAAGGAGTATATATTAATAATAATTATATATATGTATTAATATTTAATTATTTTTCTATTCAAAAGATAAAATTGGTATTAAAGATATAAATGCCTACTACATTTTATAGTTCCATTAAAATGTGGATTATTTTTCTTCGTTTCGGTTTCAGATCGGCGAAAATTTTTTGGTCATGTTTTGTCTTCACTTCCAATGGAATTTTCTAGTTTGGTTCAGGATAATACTATACACTCAGAGATCAAACTTAATTTTTTAGTCGGATATTTGAAAAATAAAGTTATTTTAAGTGCAATTCTTAGAACGACCCTCTTCTCTGACACTATATATTAAGGTGGCCCAAAAATATTGTGACAAGCTTTAAAGGAAAGTGGGGGACATAACAAGGATTCAGATTTGCATAGCAACTCGTGGTCGGATGTCGGAAACGTTTTCCTGGGCGGTATTGACGACACGAAACACAACAAAGAAAGGACACGAACAAAAAGAGAAAACATGTTTATTATTCTTAGTGCTGCAAAAATACCGGGATAATACTGGGGAAGTACTGAAGAATTTATTGCACGCATTGTGACAGTCGCCGGGGAATTTGGGGACATTCCCGGTGTTTTCTAGAGAATAATAGAATTTGCATGCACTGGAAATGATGCGCCTCCATGCATTACAGCCCGGAGTGGTAATTTCGAACACCTACTTTGATGACGATCGTTGTCTCTTTAATGTTCCTTTTTCTTAGCTTTCTGCTGTACTAAGGATGTTAAAGATGTTTTCTCTTCTTATTCGTGTTCTGTCTTTCTTGTGTTTTGTGTCTTCACTACCGCGACAGAAAAACATTTCCGACCATGGGTTGCTATACAAATCTGAATCCTTGTGATGCCCTCTAACTCACTTTAAAGTTTGTCCCAGTATTTCTGGGACACCCTGTATATCAAGGGCGATCTATAGTGAATCCTCAAAGGGGAACGATTTAAAAATTTGGAGGTACGAGTTGGGGGATAATGTTTTTCATTGCGGATGGGATTTATTTCTACTTTTTTACTGTGGGTCGGTTCGTGTCGGATTTATTTATTTTTTTGCTGTGCGTAGAGTTGGGGTCAGATTGACTTAAATTATTTCAAGTTTGGATCTGCTCCAGATTGGTTTACACTTCTGAGAGTCAGATTCGAATTGAATAAAAAGTTCGGGTAGGGGGCAATTTTTTCACTGCGGGTCGTGTTTATTTCTACTTTTTTACTATGGGTGGGATAGATTTATACTTTTTGCTGCGGGCGGATTTGGGCGAGGTTGACTTACATTATTTCGAGTTCGGGTCTGTTCCGGGTTGAGTTTAACCACTTAACTGGTCATTATTTTTGGAAAAACTTCCAAATAATGCATATTTCTTTCATGTCTTTTACAGAATTTTTAATTTTTTACCATCAGTTTTTCAAAACAGAAACTTTTACCTAATTAAATCAGAAAAATGCTCGGATTAAATAATACAAATTTACAGTAAAAATTCACTGCTGACAATAATAAATCATGTTTGGCAAAAACACGTTGGCCGTATAGCGTACGGGTAAATCAGGGACGCAGTTAACTCTTGAGAGTCAGATTTAGGTTGATCATGTTTTTCAAAAAATGTCTGGATATTTTTTCATGTAAAAACATTATATATAATAAAACATCTATGACAGATATCCCCGAATAGCACAAACCTTTATTTAGGATATACTTTGTAATCGTTTGTTTATATAATAAAACTCCTGAAAACCGGACACGTCGGAAGCGTGAAATTCGTTCGCTATTCAGAAGTAATAACACGTACTGTAAAATATTTATGCGAATACGTCTGAACAGTGGACACCTCTATTTACCGAGCAGTTTTCAATCTGAATTATTTTTCCTGTGAATATCAAACATTTTCGGAGAAGAGACAAATTCAGAAGTCCTGAATAGTTCGTTATTTTGAGGTTTCGCACTAAAGAGTGCGCTATATATATTAGATGTTTATTTTTCTATAAAAGATAACATTGATTTTAAAGGTATATTTGTAAACTGCGTTTTATAATTCCATCAAAATATATGAATTAATTTTCTTTCATTTCAGTTTCGGGTCGATAAAAATATTTGTGACGGATTCGTGTGAGGTGTCGATTTGACTTCCAGTGTAATTTTTGGGCTCGGATTGATTTTATTTCTTGAGAGTCGGGTTGACTTTAAACGTTTCGTATTCGGGAATTTTTTCTTTTGGGTTTTGACTCGTTGGTTCGGATATAACCTACCGTAATTTTGGGTGTATAAGCCGCGGATCAAACAATTCTTTTTGGTCCCAGAAATCTTATTTAGTGATTGAAGACAAATATTTACGGCGATCTAAATAGTTATATTTGTTTTTTAAAAAATTTTGGGTCGAAAAAGAATTGTTTGATATTATACACCCGAAATTACGGTAGTTGCCGACTGGATTTTTCAAAAAGTCAAACTATTTTTCATTATGATGTCTGAATAGTGATGAGTATGTTATGTATTTGTTCATTTTTCTTCTTAAACAAAAATTTTAAATATTGATACAATTATATGGGATACTTTTCTTAATTACATTCAAATGTGGATTGATTTTGTTTTATTATTAAGTCAGATGATTTTTTTTTTTTTTTTTTTTTTTTTTTTTTTTAGCGAGTTTGGGTAGGTTTAAAACTGAATTGCTTTTGGAGCCTGGACCTGGAAATTTTGGTTTGTGTAGACCTCTAGAAGAACGAAGTCCACAACAGGCCCGACCAGGAAGAAAAAAAAGTGAGACTCAATCCAGCTCTTCAGAAAAAAGTAATACCCGGACCCGGCCCGGTTTCTGAAAGTGTGGAGACCTGATCGAGTCCTATAATCGGATGATTTAAAGCTGGCTCGATCTTAAGAATGACCTGTTTACCGTGTGGTCATCTATAATGTCGTTTTGCAGACCTTTATTGGCCTCAGGAGGGAGAGGGGGCGACAGACCCATCGCCCCTAATCCGCCATTGCCGTGATTCTATATTACACAGCAAAAAGGATGTTCGTGAATAACTCTAATCTCATATCAATAAAAAAAATTAAATAATGGTATATTTTTTTTGGTAACACTTAAATATTGCATAATTGTAATTTTTACAGAGTGAAATAGAATATATATATACATATATTGTAATACAATTAATGGTTTTACATATATATATAATTTCAGATGGGATTTCTTTAAAAATTGCATCGAAGTTTACTCAATTTTTAAGGATTTTTAAAATAATTTTCAAGCTTGTATTTTTTTTAACCCATCTTGCAAATATTCGTACGACCCAATTACTGAAAATTAACCCTTGCAGTTAAAATAATGCAATTCAGGATTTCTTTGTTTATGAGTAATTTCCCATAACTATTTTTCCAAACGAAATTAAAGTCTCAAGAATATATAAATGAAACAGGAATTTAACAGACATGCAATCTACGAGTTTAAATGCTGAAATAATCAAAATAACAAATAAATGAGCCGGCATGTGGTGAATAATAAAAGTCTCAAAAATGCTTTTTCAGTGTATTAGTATATACTAAATTAAAATGAAATATTAATAAATTAAATTAATAGTAACACAATAGCATATGTTAAAAAAAAACATTATTATTATTTTTTTTAAGGATTTTTACTTATGTTCTATACTCAGCGGAGTACATCGGGCAGCTTTAATCTGAGTGATATCACTGATCAGTAACGCTTATGTCATATTGACGATGTAAACGATATGAGTAGTAATCGTCTCCTTTTAGCAAAATCATTAACATCTGATTATCGCATAATATCAAACTGTCGAATAAAGAAAAAATATATTTTCAAATGTAACTTCTTTGAAAACTATTTTAATTTACGGATTTGTGATGATTTTAGTTAACCGTTAACGCGTGTTAAAAACAACAACATCATCAACAACAAAAAACTATATAATCCGAAAAAAAAATTGGATTGTAACCCTGATTTTGATACAAAAATGTTTATTCTTTCATCTTTTAAAAATTGCCTTTGATTTTTTTTTAAACACTTTACATAAATCTAACATAGTTTTGTGTTATTTCATTGGTGCATTTTAAGTTTTGTAACTCTAATATTGTAAAAGCTGTTTAAATGAATCATAACCTGCATAACTGCTGTTTGGAATATTCGAGAAAAAAAAAAAAAAAAAAAAAGTCATGATTTCATTTATTAAATAGACTGATTCGGTTAGCCAGTGATAAAATTAACCGGCAACCACCGTTAGCAAAACTCAAATCCCAAGTCCCGAATTCTGGCTGCGCCACTGCTGGTAGTAAATTGATTTTTAAATCTCTGATGAGATACTATTGAGAATAATGGAAATTTTTCATTTGGCGGGAATAAGTAATTATCCTAATTTAAATTTACTTATTATTGTTTCCAGGGCTATATAGAGGGGGAAGAGGGTATAGCCGGGGCAAATTACCTGACTGCGGATCTCCTAAGGGGTCCGACTTCGGTCCTGGTTTTCAGAAAATGTAGATCTACCTTTTTATGACAAAGTTTTAAATTAACTAAGAAAGAATTTACTAGAATGGGTGGTGTGGTGGTTGAGAGTGTGGGGTACTCAGAAGCGACACTCTTGTGCATGTATCAAATATCTGAAAGTTCATTTGATATCAAGAAAGTTTTGAAATTACGCTCTTGTTCATGCGCGTAGCCAGGGGGGGGGGTGCCCTGGGTGTCCAGGCACTCCCCCCCCCCCGCTCGCGCAGACCCAAGCTTGATTATTTTAAAAAAATCGAAATTTATAAAAGAAAAAAGAAGAAAATTGAAAGCCAAGTCTGTTCAATTAGTTACTCAAAACTAACAGTCTATGTTTTGAAATGTAATAAAAGAAAAGATCCACATCCTTTTTATTTTAATTATTTTGTTTATCTTTTTTAAAATTAGAACATTTACTAGAATCTGTATTAGTCACAGTAAGTCAAAAAGTTGTTTTCTTAATCCCAATTTAATGTGTTTTGTTTATGGAAGTTTTTTTAACGCCGTTCTTTCTCATTCATGTTTTTGCAATTCTTTAAGAAATTAGCGCAAATTCTCGACAAGGATAGAAACTATTTATATCTTTGCTTCTTTTGTAATCTAGAATCTAGATGGAAAAAAAAAAAGGAAATACAGATGTGAAATGATAATTCCACCGTGTGATTAGCCTGGGGAACGGAGGGGTCTCACAAATCTGCTTCCTTTGAAAATCAGAAATAATGATACGCAAAATTCAAATTAACAATGGGAATAGAGATAAGATGGGCTCAGCCCGGGCCTGATACGGTCTCGGGCTCAATTTTTATTCTCTAATCTTCAGGCTCGGGCTCATTTTTTCTGAAACCGAAAAATTATACTTATTAATGCGTAGAAAAGATTGAAAAAATTTTTTTCCATTTAAAATTGCGTACTTATTCCTTTTCAAATAAGTCATTTAGATCAAAATGACGGGGAACTGAAGTAGTGTTTATTTATTTTAGCATTTCCTTGCTATTTCAAATGAAAATTTGTGATAATTACAGATTTATGTCTACATAATTTCCAACGACGACCTACTGAATGGCGCCAATCAAAATAAACACAGATATGAATTTGCTTTTTGTTGGCTTTTCGTTAGCATATATTTTTTAATAGGATCGTTTATTTATTTATTTATTATTTAGTTACATAACGTGAAGATAGTACTTTCTTCTGTTATTAATAGCCGAAAATTAGCTGGAGGTTTGCAAATTGTTTAATCTTCTATTGTGCACGAGTCATAGTCGTTTTTCATATGAAAATTAGTGGTTGTTCTATCTATTTGTCAACACTAAGTTTGTTCATGCTGAGGACGATATACATTTTCGAAGTCAACTTTCCTGCGTAAGTAAAAATAATTATTATGTTATTCTGATACAAAGCAATTGTTCAATGTTTCCTCTTTTCCTATAAAAGCATCGGACCTTTAAGATAATAAAGTCATTTTTTTAATTTTACGTTGATTTTCAGGCACCTATCAATCACGGAAGATTGTTATGAGAAAGGAATGGGTTATAATTAAAGATGTACATTTTTTGCAGAAAGTGTAAAAACGTTGTTTGATTCACCAGATTACAAATAGTAATTTCTACAAATTTCATGCATATATTCATTAAGTCACGAGCATGTACATGAAATTTACTTTTTAAATTAGGGAAAATTTTGAGATTAATTTTAAGAGTCAACTGTATTTTTATTTGATACGGATTTTGATAAGATTGTATTTAAATTTTCATTTAACAATTTTATCTGTGTAAGAAATTTTTAATACTATAATAATAAATCTATTATACAATAATAATAAACAAAAATAAATAATTAACATAATAATAAATTTTTAATACCATAAATACCATGCAATTTTGTTTTGTATATTTTTGGTATCGGGCTCGAGGTCTGGTAACAAAAAATCTTTCGGGATCGGATTTAAAACCGTCGATCTCGGGCGGACCCGGGCCCCAGAAAAAGAGCCCGAACTTATCTCTATTGGGGAATGGTCTGTTGGTTGGTGAAATTTCGTTTTTTGCGGCCATATTTTGACATTTTTAAAAAGAACATGTTATAGAAAAGAGACGGGCTCTTTTTTTTTCTTTTTTTTTATTGGAAAAATTTATTTATTCATGTGTAGAAAGATTGAAAGAACTCTTTTCCATTTTAAATTGTGTACTTATTCCCTTTACAAGTTTCTCTATTGCTACTTCGATCAAAATGACGGGAGAAATAAAGCCGTGTTTATTTATTTTAGTATTTCATTGCTGTTTGAAATGAAAATTTGTGATATTTACAGATTTATGTTTACGAATATCTTTGTTTTATATCTACCATGTTTTATCTGTGTTTATATATCTTTTTCTTATCCATTAGATTTATTTTTGAGAAACTTCTCATCCTTCTTCGCACAATGAAAAATTGCGTTTGGGTCCGTTTTAAAAAAAGTACCATACAATTATACCTTCAGCGAATAAAAACCTGTCTAAAACGGAAACTTAATTGCTTTTAAGGGGTTCCGTTTTATTAGGTTTTATTACATAAGATATTGTTTGTACCCAACATGTTCAGTTTAAAAAATTTGCCCCCCCCCCCCCCGTTCAAAAGGTTGGCTACGCCTATGTTGTTTTAATGATGTAACTGACTTCCGATCAGCGAGCAGATATCAGGTGGCAAGTTGAATAAAGTGGCAGATTAAAGTTTCGCATTTTGTTTCCTTCATACATTAAACTTTATCATCCGAAATTAGTAGATGAATTCAATTAAGATTTGATTATATTTTTAATATCTATTATTTTTATTTTTAATCGTTAGATAAAAAATTTCTACAAAATGCATCATAAACTATAACATTGTAGAAAGGACAATACAATGGTAAACAAGTACTATATTATATAGATTTTTTGAAAAAAGGTATTAGTCAGAAAATTTATTTTCTAATAGAGTAAAGCATGTTTCACGTTTATAAAGGAATACAGTTATAAACGGGAAAATGTCATGTTTCAGTGCCCCAAAATATTATGCAATTATATTTTCTAAGATTAAAATAACCTACATAAAACGGAAGTTTTCCCTCATCGGTTGCGTTTCTGTCTAAACAAGTTTGATTGTATCATGTTATTGGGGGGGGGGGGGGCAGGGAAGGACATGTGTTGGAATTATTACCGTGGCCGCGGTATTTTTGTGCGGCTGTAATTGTTTCTAATAAGGTCTGTAAAATAGTGGCGTAGTGTCAGGGGATGCTGCATCATTTTACTAATCAGTATAGTATACAAAATTTGGCCTTATTTAATATTTGGAAATTCTACGATTAAATAAGACCAAATTTAGTTTATAATACTGGTAGTAAAATGATAAAGCATCCACTAAGCTATTATGCCACTGCTCTGAAATAACATTTTATTTCCCTATCAAACTGTTCTCAAGTTAAAATAACCCCGTCAGAATATTAGCAGACCATACTTGAATTCATGTATGAACAAAATTAGAGCTTTGCTATTGGCCAAACTGTAATATGATGTATTCAAATCTCCTCTCCCTTCCTACATAGCAGTGAAAAAGTATGTTAGCGTAAAGGAAATTATTTTTTGACTAATCGTTATTTTAAAATGTACAAATTAAAATTGTATCGAAGGTATTAATGCAAAGTGTATCTAGTCAAAGAGTGCACTATCTTTAATATCTTAGTGAAGGTCTTTTAAGTGAAGGGAGCATAGGCAAAGAAGAAATATAGTTTATTGCTTCTGCCATCTATCGGTACGAAATGAAACCTATATACATTAAATTTAGGAGTTAGTTGTATTATGCTGATTTAATTAAACTAATGAATTAATGTATAGAATTTTTTTTTTTAAGTTGTAAATGTATTTTAAATATCTAAAAATGTATTTAAAAAATTATTATTTAAAAAATTAATTATTTAAAAAATGTAAAAATGTATTTTAAATATAAATGTATTATTTATATTTAAAAAAAAAAAAAAAAAAAAAAAAAATCAGAGATCTATATTTTTAGTTTTTAAAGTCTATTATAATAATTTACCATTTATCACATAATTGCAAAATTAAAAAAAATATATACATTATTTTTAAATCCAAATGTATAGTTTTTTTTTTTTTTTCCAAGAGAGAATTTTTTTTTTTTTTTATAAATAACCAGTTAGATGATTATTTATTAGAATTAATTTAAATAAATAGTGTGTTTTTAGTTAATTTTTACAGTAAAAAGTAATAATAATAATAATAATAATATGAAGTAATAAAGAAAGTGTTAATTTCTTAAAATTTATTATTATAATTTGTGATGTGTTTTTACATTAAAACTTTCGCCTTTTTTTTTTCAAAAATTATAAATTTAAAAAATAGTTATGAAAATCATACTGATCTTAAAATATAAATAGATAAATAATAATAATAATTATTATTATATGTTCTGTCTGTAAGTACAAAGTAATAATAATAATAATTTGAAGTAAGAAAGAAAGTGTTAATTTTTAAAATATTATTATTAAATAAATAGACCGAGAAGAAAATTTTGCATTACACTGCAATATACTTACACTTCTAATATCATATAATAAATCTAAAATTTTAAGGGTAATCATAGAAGGAACATAATAAATATGATTATTACTACTAAGAATACAATGAAGATTTTTAATTAAATATGTTTGAAAAATACAAAAATAAGAAAAGTTTAATTTAAAAAAATCATCGAGGATCTTGATTTTTACAATAAGATTCTGAATTTGTATTCAATAAAATAATAATGATGACGATAATAATTTCCAGTAATTTTAGATAATCTTACTTAAAAGTATGAAAGATAGTTGTAAAAATAATACATTTAATTCAGAATATTTTTTTTTAATCATTCATCTTTTTAAAATAATTTAATAAAGAAAATAAATGGTTCTTTATGTAATAAGCATAAAAAAGGCAATTCTTTAATTAATTCTAATAAATAATCAACTAAATCTGTGCATTATATATTAAGGAAAAATATATATAACACTTGCATTTGAATAAAAAAAAATAATAAAGAGGTATTATATATTTTTAAGTACATAACAAATCTAAATTTTTGTTTACAAACCCTTTAATTTAAATTAATGAATTAATTTTATGCAATCAATGTAAGAAATTTGATTCTGTAACTTAATATGTGATTCTACTTGCTGTCGATAGATAGCAGAAGCAGCAACAGAAATTCTTCTGGTTGAAAGCAAAAAGCAAAGTCTTGCTAAAATATATTCCACTATTTTACTAGCTGTTTCGCTTGTATCAACTGATAAAATTTAAATTTGTACAATTAAGTTAATTATAGCACCTGCAGGAAGAAGAAAAAAAAAACGATTTGTCAACAAAAGTAGTGATTTTTATTGCCAACTAACATGTCTTTCATGGCTACGAAAGAAGGGGAGGAGATTCCAATAACCAGACTACAGACTGACCAATAGCAGAGCTTTATTTTCCCCTATACATGAATTCAAGTATGGTTTGCTTATATGTACCCCGTCACTTCACCCTAAATTTGTTCGAAATGAATAAACGATACGTGGCGTTTTACGGGGAGGGGGGAGGGTGTCTCACCCATAGAATAATACTTACGTACATCATAGATTAAGTATTTACACATTGTGTAAATATTTAATATGTGACGTACATCGCTTCCTACTTCCATAGTCCCACCGAAAGAGCTGTTTGATTTTTGAAATATTGCACAGAAATCTGAGACTTGCATTGAAATATCAACAGAAACTATAAATATATGAGATTTCCTTACTGTTGTAAATTGATTACTTTGCACAAAAATCGTTTGATGGAATTATCGTTTTAAAATATAAAAAATCATTACTTAGAGCCAGGATATTAGAGCAAATCTAAAATTTACTTTTTATTAATCTATAATGCATTTTTTGCACATATTGCTATTACTTTTTAGAAAATTACTGTTATTTTAGCATTTTGAATATTTTCTGTGTCTTTTGCACTCTTGCACTCGCTTTTGCAAAATCGTCTGCAAGTATTATGACATTAGTACGAGAGAGTGGCAACAATGATTATGTCAGGCAAAAATCTATTCGATACGCCAATCGCAAACAAGTGCGACGTGCGTTTGGATACATCAAACGGTTCTCGGGAAGAGACGGTAAATAATATATTATTGCGATTTATTATATGTTATAAGTTATCAGATTCTTGCGTATTAGTCTGCGAGAGTGATTTCTTGTGAACTTTTAATGTATTTTGTTCTTTGATTAAGATTATCTATCGATTTACGCTTGACACCATTTATGGTTCAGTAGTGAATTTCAGCCATTGTTATTATCTACTCTCGAACTCACTGAATATACTCTCGGCGTTAACGAAGTAAATAAAAGCACGTGTGCTTCTTTCAAACAGAATCGTTCTGAAGTTAGCTTGGTTGCTCTACATTTTTGATTGCCCAAATTCTGTGTTCTCAAAGAGTAACTTTTTGCAACAGAAATTTATTTTCTTAAATTCCTTATTATTTTGTGTGTGATTTTTTTGTAAAGTTTAGAATTAATGTCTAATGGCCTCGAGTCCAACAATTCAGACGTGTTTACCTTTAACACATAGCAGCTTTTCGTGTAGTGCGGACATTCGTATTCATAATGATCTAGAATCGGATGGCGATATGAGTAAAACTAGATTAAAACTAAGCACAGGACATGCTCTTTTGAGGAAGCAAGTTCCGAAATCTATATTTTTGCATCCTCAGAAACCTTACAAAAGACGATTGACATTTTCAGGCTACCAAGATCCTAAAATTGTCTGTAAAAAGCGACGTAGGTTTACAAGTGTCGCGCTACCGACAAAATTTTTGCTTGGTGGAAACATTAATGACCCACTGAATCTGAGAAGCCTTGAAGATGAAAAAATCAATCAACAATTAAATGCATTCACTCCAGCATCATCACCTGTCCCTATCCCTCGTGAACGTTCTCAAGTACAGGTGTTAATACCACCTAATATATATGATCCATTAAATTTGAATACTGGAGAAGAAATAGAATTTAACTTATTAACATCCAAACATCGCAAAAGGAGGAGGCATCGAAAAAGTAGGCGTGAAGACAATGATAGTGTACTTGAAGTTTCTACTTCAAAAGCAGAGCCTCCTGGTGAATCATCTAGTGTTGTGGAAAATTCATGTATCTCAAACCTGTCTGATGAATGTGCTGAAAATGATTCTGAATTGGATATTCCTGCAGACGATAAGACAGTTACGGATAAGATAGTCTCACCTGTTGTTCCACAAGGTTCACCTGCAAAGTTTTTTAAGAGGTTTCATTCAAGGAGTTTTTCAAAAGAGGCAGAAGAAAAATCCACCCTGAAGCCAGTAGCAAAAAGGCGGCGTTCAAAAACTAGACTTCAGCAACATGCTGACAGCATAAGGTTTCGTGCAAATGCACAGAAATTTTGTTATGGTAACCACATTGTAAAATGGGGTAACAATGAAAATACTGACCAAAGACTTAACATATTAAGTAAAGACTTGTTTTATGGTAAAGATGTTATGGATATTGGTTGTAATTCTGGTGAATTAACTCTTTTTATTGCAAAACATTGGGAGCCCCGTACGATTATTGGCATTGATATTGATAAAAAACTAATTAACATTGCACAAAGAAAAATTCGTACATACAAGAGCAAAGCTGTTTCTGAAAATATAGACTTTCCTCAGTCCATGGCCACGTTATATGGATCATTGGCTAAAGTTGGAGGAGTTTTGCATTTAAACTCTCAGAATTTTCCTAATGTTTCATTTTTTGAGGTAAGATTTTCCATTTCTCTTTTATGATGCATTTCATGTGAAGTGCTCGTTATTAATTTTTTGTCTGTTATCAAGTATTTTAGCCATTTATTTTTTTTGTATGTGTGCTTTACTTTCATTTGTGAATAGGGGAGAAATGGGACACTTTTTACAAAAGTAACAATATCAACTTTATTTTACAGAGTTCAATCTTAAGAAAAGATGACACTTTTTAATGTAGCAGAGCAGGTGTGCTTTTTAATCGGGGATACGTTTAAAAAATTGTTTAGGTCTTTTAAAGGATCTTTTTACAAAATATTTTTTCTTAAAACATGATCTTTCACAAATTTTTTTATCCCCAAACAGGACCCTTCACAAAATTCTTTTTCTTGACTACAACTTTACCAGAAATTTTCATCTTCAAATTGAACTTTTCACAAATTTAATCATTCAAAAATAAAACCTGGCCAGTAAATAAACAGTTGAATTCACCTAAGAACGTATTGCTTAGCTTTTTTATATGTGAAGGTTAGAACCTGAATACATCAGCAATTTAAAATTCACAAAATTATGACTGGAATTTTCACAAATAAGAAAAACTTCACAATTTCACATAAATAGGACCCTGTGAGAAAAGTCTGGACAGACCCCTTATTAATGTACCTGGACACTACAGAAACTTAACATGCAAAAACAATTTCATAATTAAGGTAATTATTTTTTTTTTATTTGTAATTTTTGTCAAGGTTATTAAATTCATGTTTTTACATGAAGGATTTTTTTTTTGGAAAAAAAATCAAGGTATTGCTGATATTACTAGTAACCCCAATCTTATCAAATATATTTATGCATTATGCTTTTTTGGTTATTAAGTCTGGCTAAACCATGGGGGGGGGGGGGGAAGCTTCCTCATTTTATGATTTTGATGTGAATTAGTAATGTATTTTTATGAGGCAAGTTTTGTTGAATAATTTAGAAAAATACATTGAATCTTTACAATGAATATTTAATCGTACATTGATTATTAACTTGACCTTTGCTATTAATATTTTAATCATTCTAAAAATTAACTATTTTTTATTATTTATTTTAATATTTTATTATATTGTAAGCATTTATTATAGTTCTGATTACATTATTAATTGCATTTATATTATTGTTTAAAAAATGTAAACAAAACAATGGCCAGAAATCCACAAAATTCTAAAATCCACACAACCTTTGGTCCAAAGCTGTGTGGATTTGAGGGAGTCTACTGTATGCCTATAACATTTGTCTGCTATATTGGCAAAATATTTTGAACGGAACAAAATAATTTGTACACCAATGTCAACATTATCTTTAGATCAATTAATTTCGTACATTACAATTTTTTCATTTTCAGCAGTAATGGGAAAAATGAATGTCTGTGTAGCAATATGGAATTCCAGTAATAATCTTATCATTGAAAGTTACTGAAAACTGAAGTATTTCATTTTTACTTTCTTTATTTTATGTTTCTAGATTAAATTAAAAAATATTTTCTGTCCAATCTTTGAATTATTTTCCTTGCATTTAATCCTTTTTATTAAAATATTAGTAAATTAATCGTATTAAAAAGAATGAATTGGACTTGTCCCATTCCTCTCTTTGCTGGTTGTGATTTAATTTACAATAAATTTTAGCCTAATGCTGATGTGTAATAAAGGTACTATGTAAACTACAGGGCTGAACAAAAGTATTCAAGTGTATGTTTCCATCTAATAGTATGAATTGCTGAAAAAGAAAATTCAAGCTACTGGGTATTTTCTTGCTAAACTAAATTTTCCCATTATATGAACTGACATATTAAATACAGGGCTGTTGTTAAGTACTGGAATACATATTTGGCTATACACTATTATTTCCCTAAATAACAAAGTTTTGTTAAAGATTTCATGAAGTGTTGGAAAGTGCTTCATAATCTATGCTTAACACATGATTTTTCTTACTTGTTTTTTATGTTAAACTTTGTAAAACAAAAATACTGTTTAGGCATTGTTTAAATTATGAATATATATAAAGATGGACAATTCCATGCAAAGTAGGACCATCATGGGCATTTTTTTCTTAAGACATTGGTATATTATATATCATTTTTTTAGTAAAAATTCCTAGGAAAAAAAAACTGAAGGATTTTTTTATATTTAATTGTATTTTTTTATTTATTTATTTATTTATTTATTTATTTTTTTTGTAAATGGATTGCGGAATATACATTTTCTTTTTAATATAAAAAATGCATGAATTTTATAGGATTCTTAATGCCATTTACTCATAAAATTTTGTTTTGTTACTGTTTTATTTTTTACAGTAGTAATAAGTATTCTTTTATTAGTTAATGATTAAATAATATTTTAATTAAAAAGGTTAATTAAATTTGTTTTCTGAAATGTAACAAGAGTAACCAAAAACATATAAAAGTTTATCCTAATGAGAAAAAAAAGTTAATCATAATTATTCATATAAGGTATATTGTTTACTTGTATAATACATTCTTCAACAGTATGAAATTGATTTATGAAAATTATACGTCTTTTACTTTAACTTTGTAACAAGAGTAACTTTAGATTTTTTTTGTAACAAGTGTAACCTCAAATAACTTAATTTATTGAGTAATTTTAACCGCCTTTTATTTTTAATCACTTCAACACTATCTGTAGCTACATGAACTTGAAGTTATTATACAAAGTTAAACTGAAGTTTAGCATATTAAAAACTCAACTCAGCATAAATGAAGCAATAAATTAACATGACTTGTTCTACAGTTTGCCAGGATTTTTTTTTTTTATTATTCATAATAAATATTTTCATCAATTCTACATCTTAAGAACAAACAAATTTTGGAGATACCAAGGTTTATAAAGCAATTTAGTAAGTATATTTTAGAATTATAATACTAAAAACAGAATAATTTATGATTTCTTGTAACGAGCAACCACAAATTATATATATATATATTTTTTATTTCTGTCAGATTCACTTCTGATTTTGCAAAAGCAAGTGAATCAACAAAGATTCAGGTGATAAAGATAGAGCAATATTATTTAAAAAAAAAAAATGTTAGATCGTAAATCCATTTATCGAAAGTTTGTCAATTAAGGGTGTTCTTAAATCAAAAAGAGTAACTTTGTGACATGTTTTAATTTGTTTTTGTTCGGATATGCATGAAACTAGCAGATGTTGTTATTCAGAAACTATCTAATCACACTCATTTTTCTGTTTTTTTTCTTTTCTCAAACACAATAGATATTTCAGAACAAGTCGTCAAAAATGACATTTTAAACCTCCTTTTCCGATGAAAGCAGAAAAACCAGTCAAAGGGAGAAAAAGATGTAATCACATGATCAAAATAGTTTATAATTCTGTAGGTAATTTGATTGTCATAAAATGGAAAACTGAGTTCAGTTCAAAACCCCTGTCATTGGCAGGCATTCCAATTTTATGTTTGCATTAAAAAATGAATTTGTAAATATGTCAGAATTAGGGATACAACAGATATCTGGCTGATTTTTCAATATCCGAATTATCGGATATTTGAATCACAATTACTGGATATCCGGCAGAACACATCAAAACAAAAACAGTAATCATTTGACCCCAAACAATGCCAAAAAACTTTTTCTATAATGCAAAAGATGAAACATTATAATAAATTCCCTATCGATGAGTAAAAAGTAATTCTCAAAAGTTTAAAGAAGAGCTAACTTTCTTAATATTTGAATTCTGTAATAAATTTAAGTATTTACATTTACATCTTTTAGAAAATTGTATCTTTATTTTGAGATTGTAAAACAAAATTTTAAGTTGTTTATTAAAGATTGACCTTATTAATTTTCTTTCTTTTTTTAAGTTAAGCAATTCAACAGACCGATTTTTACTTTCTACTACCCTTAAAATAAGAAAATATTGTAATACATTTTTTTTGACATCCTGGTATTCAACAGACTTACATGTTTTAGAAATCAGCTATCCCAAAAAAACATGTTTATACAAATTGTCTGTCTATCCCTGTTTCACCATCATGTCATCAAAAAGTGCATGAAGTTATGCATCGAATGAATCAATTTTTTTGTGTATGTTTTTGGCTGTAGCCAGCAAATCCTCCTTCAATATTGAAACATTCAATTGGAAGGCAGCACTGTCATTGCAATTTTTGTGCCGTTTCATTGTTCTATCATTGAAAACTGTATGAAGTTATGCTTGGAATTGAACCAAATTTCTTTTGATATGTTTCTGGCAATGGCTTGCAGGTCTTCCTTCAATTTCAAAATATTTCGCCGGAAGATGGTAACTGTAAGAGTGATTTTTGTAAAATTTTCTTAATTTTTCATAATTTTTTTAAACAGCCCATTGGCAGCTCATGCAACGATGGAAACTTCGCATCTTGCTAAACTGGCTATTCGCAAACAGCAGATGTATAGCAGAAAAATGAAAAAATATTGATTTTAATAAATATCATAATCGAGATTACACATTGTTCGAGATCTCATTGTTACTCTTGATTAATTGACTGGAACAGAAATTTTAGATGAAAATCAAAGTTGGTATAGTATTGAAATAATATTGAAGTAGTATTAATGTTTGTAACTATATTTTGAAATATTGAGATCTATGAAATAGAAGAGTGTTTTGAAATTGGTGCATCCAACTAGTTATTTTTGTAACTTTTCTAAAAAATAAATTTTTTTTTACTGATAAATTTCAAAGTAATTTAATTTAAAATAAAATTAAATGTGATTTAAGGTTGCTTGTGACAGACTAACAATTGCATGACAATTTACTATATTTCTCCACTGCCAAGTTCCCTCAAACCTCAGGTTTTTCAGACTGGTCGACAATTTCTTAAAAATTTATTTTTGCCATGACTGATGAAATCAGTGATATTTTTTCCCTATAATTTGAATATTTTGAGATTTTTTTTTTTTTTAGTGTGCCAAAACATGAAATAACTACAAGGGCAGTAATGGCCATTAGAATCTGCCCTCTATCAAATTGGCCTAGAATAGATGTCTACAGAGACTGGAATTTACAGGCTTGGGCCCTGCCCAGTCTGAACAAAAGTTATTTGAACCTGACCCGGTATAAAAATCAAATGTTCGGCCCGAGCCTGGTACCTTTAAATTTTTACAGTTCTAAGTCCAGCCAGCACATACAGAAATCGGTGAAAACAGACATCCATTCCGGCCGGACACATATTTCGAAAAATTCTAATTTTTAATATGTAATTAAGATTTCTTTAAAGAATGCTGCATATATATTTATGGGATGATTTTACTGTATATTTTACAGAAAATATGCAACAGCAACATTAATCATTACATCGATTCTTAGACTTTCAACATTAAAATAAGGATTCATTAAAAAATTAATATACTTTAGAATAAAAGAAAAAAGAAAGTTAAAAACATAATTTTTGAAGCTGTATAATAAAAAGTAGATTTATGAAAATGTTTCTAGTACAACATTTATTAAAGATTTTTTCAAATCTAGAGTTATTTTCTGATATATTTTTGAATTCATTCCTTTTCGGGACCACATAAGATTAGCAGGGTTCTTAATCAAAAAGCATGTAATTGAATGGCGTTATCCATTTTTTGATAAAATTAACATATCTTAAAGAAAATACAGTCAGAGTTAGCATTTTGAATATAATTTCATTAAGCGACAGCATGGGGAGAGGAAAAAGTCTGCAGCCACGAGACAGGAATCTCTTATGTCAGGACAAGTATAATGTATTTACCAAAAATAGAAAATGCTAATCCTATTCCAAATCCCTTCATTAGTCGGGGTTGTCAATTGTAAATTTTTCAGTTGAAAATTAGTCCGAAAATTTGTCAAAGTTTTGTTTTGAGTAGTGAATTTCAGAACTGCCTTAAGATATATTTCCAAAGATTGAATTAACAAAAGTTTATTATCGCTGTTAATACTTTTATAAAACATATTGTCTAACCTACACACAAAGAGAACAATTAATTCCAGTTCCAGCCCAGCTTGACTATGTATGTAAACAATGAAGCCTCATTTTGGCTGGTATGAGTGGGTTAAAAATATTAAGTCCGGCTCAGACGCAATGCTGTCCAAAGCCGATCTCTACATTGGGGAAGTTATATTTCTGTATTGATGTTGCCAAACTAGCATCACCTCATGATACTCATTTATACTTATTCTTGTTAAAACCATAGTTATTGAAAATAGCTCATATAATATTGTTTCTACTGAAACCTTTATTGGGCTGATTGTCTTGTTAAATTTCATTATCGGCCCATCTCAGTTTTTTTGCCAGCCCGGTCTGTTTGAGAATTCACTTACATTCTGCCGGTTGATGCATGCAATTCACAGAAATTAGGATTTGACTTTTTGAAATAAACCATTTCTGTGTAGTAGGAGAAATCAATTGAGTATTCCTTGCCAGTTTAAAATTCCAATGCATAGTAGAAAATAATTCAATTAGCTAAAATGCCAGGGATTATAGTTTTGATAAAATTCCACCAACTAACTTACAATCACCATAGGATATTGACAATACAGTTATTGATATGCATTAATCCTGCAAGTAAATTAAAAATGAATGAATATCAGATTTTACAAAGTTAATATATTTATATATTATATGTATAAATAATTAAATAAAATAAGAAACCATAATCATGTGTATCCAATAATTTCGTGTATTAGAAAAATTGCTCTGTTCTGTTTGTCAAAAGTGTAACTTGTAAAAGATTCTAAACCACACAAAATCAAATAAAATCTAAATTAAATTCATTTAGCAACTCAGTTATTAATTGCCCATCATATTGAATAAAAGTTGAAAAATAGATATGTTATATATATATACACATATAAGGCTTAAGTTCCTTTGATTTAAGTAAAATAAACATTTTGGGTAATCATCTTGTTGTTTATTTAACTTATTTCAATGACATTTTATCATGTCTGTATACATTGTAAATAATTAAATGGCATGTAAAAAATAGTGGGGTTTAAAAAAGTATTTTTTTTTTCTTTCAGACAGTTTAACTCCCCTGCATTTATAAGTGTTACGAGGGAAACTCTTTCCTTCTGGGAAAACCTGAATTTTAAGCCTTGATATTCAAAGAGATTTAGTTTTTTTAAATTATATTATAATATATTTAAAATGTTTTAATGGTGTGTGAAACATGTTTGTAAAATATTACTTGAGGTGACATTGTATAAAGAAATAAACATTCACGATAACTAAAGACATATTTAGTACCAGATATCCGAATCTGACAGGCAAAAAAGTTTGTGTATCTAATATCCGGCAAAATCAATATCTGGTGCATCCCTAGTCAGAATGTTTTGTGCTTGTTGAGCAATAAACAGAGTAGTTCAGAACACCCTTAAAAAAATTGGCAAAATCCACTGTTTTACAATCGTAAATTCACAGGGCTGGGAAATTACATGATTTTACTCGCCACTGGCGAGTGAACTTTCTGTCAGGGCGAGTGAAGTTTTAAGTTATCTTTCAAAACTTCTAACTGTGAAGATGCCAAAAGCTTTATTTATTTATTTTACTAGTTTCCTATATTTTGAAAGTTTCAAATTTCTGTAATTTAAGCATGATACTAAGTTCTATTTTATAATGATATTTTCTCTCTTGAATATATTTCTTACTCTTATCAAACAAAAATATGAAAATGCATTGTAGTAACAGCAATTAACTGTTTTTGCAGTCGTTTAAAATTTGTCTTAACGATTTTCAACTGTTGTGTTCTCCTGGCTGGTAAAATAAATCCTTGGCTGGTGAAATTTCTCAAATTCCCCACCCTTGCATAATTTCTATAGTAGGGATTCACAACCTATGGCCTGCGGGCAAAAAGTGGCCCGCGAGAATCGTCAATATACAAGTCGAAAAAATTGCAACTTTTGTGCATATGTCGCAGAAAAAAATTGTAAAATTCGGTAATTTACCGCGGAAATAAATTTAAATTTCGTCAGTCACTTAAAAATCGCTTCTTAAATTTCGTAGGTCGGGCACAAAAAAATTCCGAATTTCATTACTTAAGTGTTGGAAAATAGAGAACTTAGTCGGAGACTCGGAAAAAAGCAAATTTCGCCCACCAGGGACGAAAAAAATCATAAACTGCTTTGATAAGGCATGGGAAAATTGCCAATTTTACAATGATGCGCGAAAAAAGTGCATTTCGTTGATTGGCTGCAAAACAATTGTGAATTTTCTGAGTTTAATAAAAATGGGGAATTTCATTTACCGAGTAAATGAAGATTTTGTCAAAATTTGTTGAATGTGAATTTCTTTGATTGGGTGCGGGAAAATATGTATTTAGTCATATAAATGCGGAAAAGTGCAAATTTCGTCGAATGAAACAGAAAGAACGCGAGTTTTGTGGATCGGATTCTAAGAAATTACAAATTTCATTGGTGGGACACAGGAACATTGCGAATTTTGTTGATCTCATGTGGAAAAAATTGCAAATTTCGTCAATCAGGCTCGAATAAAATCGCAAATTTCTTCTATTGTGTGCGAAAAATCCCGAATTTTGTCGAACATGCGAAGGAAAATCGCAAATTTCGTCAATTGACTTTGTACAAATCATGAATTTCTTCAATAAAGTTCGTAAAAATTGTGAATTCCCTCAATCGGCTTTATAAAAATTACAAACTTCGTTGGTAAATTTCATAAAAATCTCAAATTTTAGCAATCATGCGAGGAAGAATAGCGAATTTCATTGATCAACATTGTAAAATCGCAATTTTCGTCAATCAGCTTTATAGAAATTGCGAATTTCGTTTATCGGTTTCTTAAAATTTGATAATTTTGGCAATCGGCTTCGTAAAAATTGCGAACTTTGGACAGATGGGGAAAGATTATGAATATTATTCATCGGCTCCATAAAAATCGCGCATTTTTTTGGTCAGGTGCGGGGAAAATCATGATTTTCATTTATCACCTTTGTAAAAATAGTGAATTTCGTCGATTACCTTCGTGAAAATCACTATTTTCGTCAATCAGCTTCGTAAAAATCGTGAAATTCATCTATCACCATCGTTAAAATCGCAAATTTTGTCGATCGGCTTCCTAAACAACATTGATTTTATTGATCAGGCTGAAAAAATTGTAAATTTTCTTGATCGACTTTGTAAAAGTTATGAATTATTTTGTCAATCATGTGAAAAAAAATCTCTAATTTCATCGGTCAGCTTTCCAAAAAACTCCCATTTGTCAATTGGCTTCGTAAAAATCACAAATTTCGTCGATCTGCTTCATAAAAGTCGCAAGTTTCGTCTATCAGCTTCGTAAAATTCACGAATTTCATCTATTGGTTTCATAAAAAATCGCAAATTTCATCGATCGCCTTCGCAAAATTGCAAATTTCATCGATTAGGCATGAAAAAAAAAAAAAAACGAAATTTCGCCGATCAGTTGCAAAAAATCAATCTTTATCGATCATGTGAATGAAAAATTGCAAATTTCGTTGATCGACTTTGTAAAAATCGCGAATTTTGTCAATCGTTTGTAAAAATCGTGATTTTTGTCAATCAGTTTTGTAAAAATTGAATTCCTTCGATCGGTTTCGTAAAAATCGTGAATTTTGTTGGTGGGGGAAAATTTTTTGAATTTTCTCGATTGGCTTCGTAAGAATCGCAAATTTTGGTGATTAGGTGCAGAGAGATCGTGAATTTTGTCGGTCTGTTTCGTAAAAAGTTCAAATGTTGTTGATCGGACACAGAAAAATCAGGAATTTCATTTATCAGGCACCTAAAAATCTTGTTGTTTGGCTCCTTCTCTCTAGTTCATTCATAAAGTTTTTTTTTCTCAGCACCAGCCTCATGTTTGTTTTTTAGCACTTTTAATAAAACAAAATTTATCTTAATAAACAAAATTATCCTGAATAAAGTCAAGGAATATTATTACATAATGAAAATAATCCTTGCTATATCTGTTATATATACAAAACGTAAATACCAACTGAATTGGATATTTCAGGCCTCGCAGCGTTCCTATATTTCCTATAATTCCTATAAATTTGAAGAAAATTCCTATTTTTCCTATATTTCCTATTTTTTCCATCCCTCCACCCAGGCATGAGATTTTTCCGCGGATCCGCGATTTTCCTTTTTATTATCATTTTCTGCTTCTCCGATTTTTTTTTTTTTTTAATATCGTCAAAACATCGCGGAAAAACGGGGATTTCGTCGAAAGATCGTGTGAAAAATACTATTTTCGTCGAAAAGTCTCGAAAAAAAAATGCTATTTTCGTCTAAAGATCGCAAATAAATGCTATTTTCAAAAGAAAAAAAGTGTGATTTTCATCAGAAGATCGCGAGAAAAATGTGATTTTTATAAAAAGATCACGAGTAAAATGCGATTTTCGCCAAAAGATCGCGAGAAAAACGCGATTCTCGTCCAAAGATCGCAAGGAAAACGTGATTCTCGTCCAAAGATCGTGAGGAAAACGTGATTCTCGTCCAAAGATCGCGAGGAAAACGTGATTCTCGTCCAAAGATCGCGAAGAAAACTTGATTCTCATCCAAAGATTGCGAGAACAATGCGATTCTCATCCAAAGATCGCAAGAAAAACGTGCGATTTTCGTCTGAAGATCGCGAATACATACTATTTTCATCAAAAGATCGCAAGAAAAACGCAAGTTTCATCAAAAAGTGGAAAAAACAATTTTATTCAAAAGATCGCAAAATAATTTTTCTATACAAAGATCGCGAAATAATACCGTGATTTTCGTCAAGAGATCACGAAATAATACCGTGATTTTCGTCAAAAGATCGCGATGAAAACGCGATTCTTGTTAAAAGATCGCGAGAAAAACTCTGTTTTCCTCCAAAGATCGCGAAAAAAGTGCAATTTTCGTCTAAAGATAGCGAATAAATACTATTTTCATCAAAAGATCGCAAGAAAAACGCAAGTTTCATTGAAAAGTCTTGAAAAAACCCACAATTTTGTTCAAAAGATCGCGAGAAAAACGCGATTTTCGTCAAAATATCGTGAGAATAACGCAATTTTCGCCAAAAGATCGCGAAAGAAACATGATTTTTGTCAATAGATTGCAGAAAACAAACGATTATTGTCCAAAGATCGCAAAAAAATTTTTTTTTCATCAAAGAATTAAAAAAAAAACTTTATGTTAAGAGATCACAAGAAGAGTAGAATTTCCCCCTAAGCATTGAAGGAAAAATGCAAATTTCATCAAAGCATTACTAAAAAAAAAAAAAAAAAAAAAAAAAAAAAACTGGGTATGCCATTGGAAAATGTATAATTAATGTAGGGAAGGATTTCGCTCTCTTCCCCCCCCCCCCCCCCTACTCCCTCTTCGCTGCTGTAACTTTTCATGTAAATTGTAGGGTTTTTTAAGATATTTGAATTTTTCTTGCTATTGAAACTCTTTTCATATAAATTTATTTCAAAAAATGATTTATAACCTTTATTTGAGTTATTATTACTATTTTTTTAATGCAAATTCTTCAAGTGATGATGATTCAGAAAATAATTGTAAATAATGTTGAATATTGGGGGAGGGGGGGGTGTTCAACTCCTGAAACCAGTATTTTAATCCTGAAGTATGTTAAAAACTTCTGAAGTAGTCTGGAATGAGCTTTAAATAGTCTACGTTAATGTATTAAAACATGTGTTGGTGTTATTATGTATAGATAAAATTTCCTATAAATTCCTATATTTTCTTCAAAAGAAATTCCTATATTTCCTATAATATTTTTGAAGAAAGTCACTTCTAGGCCTGATATTTTGACTGGGTAAGCGAACTTAAAAAAGTAATCCCCATTCTCCTCTAAAACCATATTTTTTATCGATTATAGGCCACAGATCACCTCAAAATCGAATTCTCTTCATGTTTTTGATGTGGCCCTCGACCACCCAGACATATTTTTAAGTGGCCCTTCTCTTGAAAAGGTTGTGCACCCCTAACTATCAATCACGCTCTAAACATATCAAGCCAGAAAGATGATTACATGGCAGGAGAACGGGTATTAGTAAAGTACAGGGTTTGAAAAAAGCCAGCTAAAATTTTAAAAAGTCCTTCCGGCAATGCCGGGAGGAAGAGGTAGCTTTCATATACTTATATATTTATTTATTTATTTTAAAGTAAGTTACATTGTTCAAAAATACTAAGCTCAAATTAGTGGAAATAATCTTATAAAATTAGTGATTTTATAAGATTGAATACTAGTTTTTGTCAAGACTGAATATTAATAGGAATTTTAGAAATTAGTCATCTTTTATTCAACCTGGTTTTATTTTAAGCGATTTAGAGAGTCACCAAATTCCACGATATCATGAAGTGTATGCCATTTTAAAGCAGCATGATGGATCGTTGAGATCAGACCGTTTCAAAATGTCAGCCATAAGCAAAATTCAAAGTACTATAACTCAATCATTTTTTAAGATATAGACAAAATAAAGTGTTCTGGAATCGTTGTTTTAAATTCTAACAAGTAAAAGAAAAATATTTTTCAACTTTTTAATTTTTCGCATTTAATTTTAAATTTTAAATTTTTTAAAAAATTTAAAATGGCCACCATTTTGAAACAAAATGGCGGATGGTGTTGGGCAACGAACTCGGTCGAGACATTTGTATGTACCATGTACATACCAAGTTTCATTCAAATCGGTTCATAAATACGCGTGTTATCACGTGACAAAAATCAGATCGTTTCAAAATGTCAGCCATAAGAAAAATTCAATGTGCTATAACTCAATCATTTTGTAAGATATAGACAAAATAAAAAGTGTTCTGGAATCGTTGTTTTAAGTTCTAACACGTAAAAGAAAATTATTTTTCACCTTTTAATTTTTTTGCATTTAATTTTAAATTTAAAAATTTTAAAAAAATTTAAAATGGCCGCCATTTTGAAACAAAATGGTGAATGATGCTGACCAACGAACTCGGTCGAGACATTTGTATGTACTATGTATATTCCAAGTTTCATTCAAATCGGTTCATAAATACGTTAGTTATCGCATGACAAAAATCAGATATATATATATATATATATATATATATATATATGGTTATATATATATGTCAACATTTGAACGGAGGGTGGTTTTGGGGTCTGGGGGTCATGATCAGTGAAAATATACCAAAATTTTCCGGAAGTGCTTTCCTCCGGACGGCTGCAATAGGTACCTTTTTACTTTTTGTAATGAAAGCTACCTAAAAGCCACACCGGTGGCTGTTATTGGTTTTAACCGTCATTTTTGACCAAAATTGGCTTTTATATTTATGAAGCTTTTTAATTATAAGCTACACATTTTTGTGTTTTTTAATTAGTTTTTAGACATTTAATTGAGGTAGAATTTAATATAACCCAGCTTCTCAATAACGAAGACATTAATATTGAAATAATGCATTATATGGATTTGCTAGTGCTTTGTAGTCAGAATTGCAAATATGTTAGCTAAATTTTAAAAAGCCATACCAATTGCTTTCTCTGGTTTACACTGGTCCTAACCCCCTCCTTTTTTTTTCATTTTTATTGTTTCTTATAATTAAAAAGGACAATGGTTGTTCAGTTACATAATTTATTACTTGAAGAAAAATTTTATCCGAGTGAAGTTATAAACAAAATGAATGACTCTTATTCTCTTTCTGTAAAAGTCTTCATTTCTGTAGACAAAAATTAAAAATGGCTTGTAAATCCCAAGCAATTTTTTTATAAAATTATATATACAGTAGACTCCCTGAAATCCACACAGCTTGGGACCAGAGGTTTTGCGGATTTTAGAATTTTGTGGATTTCTGGTCATTGCTTTGTTTACATTTTTTAAAAAGTAATTTGAATGCAATTAATAATGAAATCAAAAGTATAATGAATGCTAAAATATTAAAATAAGTAATAAACTAAAATAATAAAAAATTAAGTAGTTTTTAAAATGATAAAAATACTACAAGCAAAGGTCAAATTAATAATCAATGTAAAATTAAATATTCATTATAGAGATGAAATGTGTTTTTCCTAAATTATTCAATGCAACTTGCCTCATAAAGGTACATTACTAATTCACATCAAGATCATAAAATAATGAAGCTTTATTTCAGGTTTAGCCAGACTTAATAACTAAAAAAGCTTGATTAATACATAAATATATTTTTTAAGATTGTGATTACCAATGATATCAGCAATATCTTTATTTTTTCAAAAATAAATTATTCTTTCTTCATGAAAAAACATGAATTCAACAACCTTAACAAAAATTACAAATAAAAAAACATATGGAATTGATTTAAAACTAAAAAAAATCAAATTTTGCATCTACATCTGAATAGAATGTTTCATTATTTACATCCATAAAATATGTGCAGATTTTAGAGAGTTGTGGATTTTAGGAGTGCGGATTTGAGGGAGTCTACTGTATATGATATATATTGTGAAAAAATTAAGTTTCCCATCACTTGTAAACTATAAAAATCATTTTCCCCTTAATAAATGCATTATTATATAATTATCTGCATTCATAATGTATCTTATTTTCAAAGCTTTAAAAGGGAATGTAACAAGAAAAACAATTTTTTTTTAACAACAGTATAAACAGGTTTTCTTCCAATTTTAAGTAATATAATAGATTTTAAAACTTTTAGATGGCTGTTATTTAATAAGTAGTCATTTCTTTTTTTAAATAACTTTAATTTGAAGATTTCATTTCATAGTTTAGATAAAATAATCTTTAATGTAGAAAACTTATCTTTTTCAGGTAATAAGACTCTAACCATACATCGGAGCCCCACCAGTGGCCGAGAGGTTCGGACCTCTCAACTGGTAGACGTTGCTGGGTTCGAACCCAATCGTGGCTGTCGGCCTAATCGTTCAGAGTTTTCGTGGTTTTCTTCGAACCTTGCGTAAATACGGGTTAGGTTCCCTTAGAAAGACCCCCACGAAGGGCATCCCCTCCTGGTCCTATATCCCTAGCATAGATAATCGGACGTCAAAAATAAACCAAACCAAACCATACATCGGATGACTTATCTTATAAAACTAATAAAGTTTATCATGTTTTTCGTGCACAAATATAAAAAGTAGACATTCTTCTTTATTATTCAGCAAAAAATTCTGCGCATTTAAAAGAAAGGCAGAAAACATTATGCATTTTTTCTATTATAAATTACCACCATAAATGTAACGAGTAATCATAGAATTGCCCAGATAATATTCCATAAATATGGAAACTATAACATCTATGCATAAATAAGTCAATACACACAGAACATAAAAAATATATGAAGCAAATTTACTTTTGATTCGTGAAATATTTTTCTTTATACAATAGCAAGCTTATGCAAATCAGTTACTTTTTTCAACTGAAGATTGGTGTACTATTGCTTCATTTAATGTGTAATTGATTGAATGTTTAGAATGATATATAAAAGAGGGAAAACATACAGTCCCATTCCACCCTACTCAATATTTCTTCTTATATCACTTTATAAATACTCAATGTAAACTGCTTTTCAAATGCAAATAAAATATAACATTTTGTTTCCAAATATAATTTATGTAAATTATGCTATGAAAAATTTGTTACATAGGCACATGGATGGGTGTTTCTGAAATTCATATAAAATTTTATAAAAGATTGAAACAGATTTTGGGTGTGAGGGCTGGGGGTATATCCATTCCCAGTACCCTTTTTTTGGCCTCTTTGATGAAATTTGCAATTTTTTTGCTGTTTTGTGGCAAAATTTGCTGCTTTTCATGATCTTTTGATGAAATTTGCCTTTTTCCACAATCTTTTGAATAAAATTTGTCATTTTTTCATGATTCTCTGACAAAATTGACATTTCCTCCACTGTCCTTTGACAAAATTAGCAATTCTTCGAACGATTCATGGAACTGATTTTTTTTTTCGATGATCATTCGCCAAAATTCACAATACATTTTATGCATGAGTTATTGGATTTATGACTAATTTTATTTTTAATTTTCAGAAATAATCGTCTTAATTTTTTGGAAAATTCGGACCAGAATCACCCCTGCTTATAGTAATGTCATTTTTACATAAATATGCCAAATGCATTTTCTGATTTATATGTCCAACTATCAAAGCAAAGAAAATTATAAATTTATTTATTCGAAAATAAATTAGACTTTATCTTTCCTTGATTACAAGAAATTTGCAAACATTTTTCTAATCTTGTTTGTTTTATTCGGTAGCAGAATATCTGTATGAGCAGTTTGTGTAGTTGGGTTTACTTTACTTGTCAAATGACATCAATTGATGAAATTCACAAAACATCGGGTATGGAAGAGCATGGGTGTCCGTATGGGGGGGGGGGAGTAAGGCGGGGCTTGAGCACCCCCTTTATTTTGGTTTTGTTATACTTTTGCCAAGTTACATAATTTTATCAAATAAGTGCAAGAAAAGCAAACAATTTGTCAAAGAATTAGAGAAAACACAAATTTTGTCAAAGGATTGCAAAAAAGTTCTTTGATTTCATTCAAAAGGCATAGAAAAAAACGAAAGTCATAGAAAAAGCACAAATTTTGTCAAAGAATCTAGAAGAAAACTGCAAATTTTGTTCAAAAATTACAAAAAAAAATCGCAAATTTCACCAAAAAGTCACAAGAAAAGCAGTTTGTCAAATTGCGAAAGAAACATAAATTTTGACGAAAATTTGCAGAAAAAGCGGTAATTTCTTCAAAAGATCACGAAAAATGCAAATTTTATCAAAAAATAGGGGGGGGGGGACACACACAAAGTACCAAATATTTACAAAAATGTATGTTAGCTTTGCAGGAAGTTGAGGTTTTCCTCAGCTTCCCCCCCCCCCCCCTAAAATAAATCATATTGGCACCTTTGTGGAAGGGGAAAAAAAAAAAAAAGAAGAATGAGTTGATTTGGGCAGATGAAGGAAAGTATCCTTTATCTCATTTTCATCTGCATTTTTATCTAAAATATAACACAGTCACCATACATTATTGTAGTAAGAAACAATGTAGCCAGTAAATTTCTTAAAATCTAATTTTTCTCTGATAGGAATAAATGTATGGGTTTCTGATTATAGTGAAAATAAAAATACAGTAGACTCCCTCAAATCTGCACAGCTTGGGACCAGAGGTTGTGCAGATTTTAGAATTTTGCAGATTTCTGGTCATTGCTTTGTTTACATTTTTTAAACAGTAATTTGAGTGCAATTAATAGTGCATTCGAAACCATAAGCTTACAATGTAATAAAATATTAAAATAAGTAATAAATTAAAATAATAAAAATTTAGATAATTTCTAAAATGATTAAAGTACTAATAGCAAAGGTCAAGCTAATAATTAATAGTGTATGATTAAATATTCATTATAAAGATTAAATGTATTTTTCCAAAATTATTCAACAAAACTTGCCTCATAAAAGTACATTCCTAATTCACATAAAAATCATAAAATAAGAAAGTTTTATTTCAGGTTTAGCCAGGCTTAATAACCAAAAAATCTTGATTAATTTTAAATAATTAGGTAAGAAGACGTAATTACCAGTAATATCAGCAATATCTTGAATTTTCCCCCAAAAAAATTATTCTTAATTCATGAAAAAAAGATGAATGGAGTATTATTAAGAACATTATAAATTAAAAAATATATGGAGTTTATACAAAACTAAAAAAAATCATATTTTGTAGCAATATTCGAATTGAAAGTTTCATTGTTTACATCCATAAAATGTGTGCAGATTTTAGAGAGTTGCGGATTTGAGGGAGTCTACTGTAATTCTGTTTTCATTATCATCTCATTTGAAGGGATAAAAGCATGAAATTTTCTAGTACCAGGTACTGCTACAGCCTGGCTGAGTCGGTGGTTGTGCTGCTGTTTAGTTTTAATATACCCCTCCTGGGTTATATATAACAAAATTCCATTGTCTTAAATAAGTGAAATTTTAACTACTCATGTAACTGAAATGGCATAGTTATTTGCTCGTGGTAAGGCTTCCTGCTCCATCACAAGGTACTTTGACATGTGCTGTAGCAGAAAAATGCTTTTTTTGCTTTAATTTCATAATCATTTTTTGCGATAACAAAGATTTATGTTTTTTTGTACAGGGCTTTTGTGCCATCTGAAAAGTAGTAACGTTTCTTCACTAATTTTAATTTGAAAAACTGAATAAGTTTTTTCTGAAATGTGTATATAGCTACATGGCATTATTAGAAGTTGAGACGAAGTCTCAAAATAAAAATATGCTTAGTGCTTAGAAATGAGATTCAGTTTGCCACCTCCTAGGACTACATAAATTTGTTGTTAGAACAATTTAACATCCATATTTTATCAGCAATCATGATGCTCCCATCCCACATTTGAAACTTGCACATTTCTTAAAAATATAGAAATATACTCCAAATTATCTTTTATCCACTTTGGAGCCTTTCTTAGAATCGGCACTAGATGGTGCCATCAAAATCCACGAAAAAAGAAACAAAAATACAAGAAAACAACATTTTAATCCCAATATATGCCTTTTTATTTTATTTTGTGTCTAAAAAAGATATTAATACAGAGTTAAAAAAGCAAATGTTTGCTATTTTGTTTTATTGTTGTCATATATAAATGATATTGTAACTATTCACAATTTGAAAAAAAAAAAAAAATCAAACGTGTATTTGTGTAATAAAAAATTGAATAAGTACAAAAATTTCACAGAATGTTTAAGTTTCCACATCAAAAAAATTTTTGCTAGCAGAAGTGCATAATTTTTCATGTTTATATCCATACATATATTAGGGATATAGCGAATAGTGAATTCAGTTAGCCTAATACTTTTTATACTTCAAAGTTTAAAGGTATTAAAATGTTACTTTTTAAAACAATTTTCATATTTAATAAAAGGAACATCCATTTTCATAAACAAGAGCTTTTAATAAATAAATTTATATTGAAAAAAGTTTTATATTTGGAAGAGAGATAAAAAGAAAAAAAAAAGATAAGGGGCCGTCCATTAATCATGTGATGTTTTTTTGGCATTTTTAACCCCCCCCTCCCCCTTGGTGATACATGGTGAGGTTCAAGACTCCCCCCTCCCCACCCTCTATCTCATGTATTTTTTAAGTACCTACAAAGAATCTTAATTTTTTTAGAATATTTATTATAAAATACAGGTTCAAGTATCATCAAATTTTATTATAGAAAATAAAAAAAAAACTACAATAATAACCTTAAGAGGTAAACAGAAAGGTTGCAAGTTGTTTTGGACTGATATAAAAATAATGAAAGAAATGCGAAAAACTTTTTTGCAGTAATACATAAACATAATTTACAATGTCCTCAGACCATGAATTACAAGACTTTCTTCAACACCAATAACTGGATAAGCATCTTGCAAGTTAGTTGTAGGTGCAGTGCTTTGTTGAAGATTAACATCGGCTTTATCAAGCCACTCGGCATCATCATTTCCACGCACTACGCAGAGAATCTCTCTCGATCTAACAATCGTTCGTCGCGTGAGGATGCGAGCAGGACAGACATTGTGCATCTCTAGACTATTAATGCTCGGATTCAGCTGCTTGTGACAAGAATTCAGATGTGTTTTAACTTTTAATTTTGTACAGAAGTACAATGCACACTGCTGGCATGTCCTTTCCAAAAGTATCCAATCCTTCTGCAGGCTTACTACCTGTTGATGTGCTTTCAATTGTGTCATTGCCGGTATCATTGGATGTGTTAGACGAAATAGGAATGTTCTCACTGGCATTCTGAAAATTAAATTATTATATTTACACTAAAATTGCACTAACTTTTCACACATACTTTTACACTAAAATATTAAATGAGTATGTTAATGCAAGATAATGCTGCCATCATTTGTGAATCTTTCAGTTCAATAGTAGCGTCACTGCAAAACCAAACTTACAACCACCACAATGGTTAATAAACCCATGCCTCGTATACAGATTTAGCTCAATTTACCTACTTTTTTAAAATCCTGCGAGCGATGAAATGTAGCCAATGCGGCCTCCATTAAATTACGTGCTGTTTTTAGCACTTTTTAACAGAATTTAAAATAATATTCCTGTGTGCCAACGGCTAGGGCTACCTTAACTATTAAAAACCTAAGAGATTAATTGAAACAAAATGAAAAATTTTTTACGTGTAAAAATAAATAAAATATGTTTTGGATTGAAGTAATACTTATTAAACCTACCTTAAAGGTAGGTAGGTACGATATACATATTTTATATTATATATATATATAATATAAAATATATATATATTTTCTCACAATTATTTTTTTTCTACAAACCTGGTCCCCCCAAAATAAAACCTATATCGAGCCCTGATATATATGGATAAATTTTTAATGCAAACAGTGATAACAAGAAAAAAGGGACATTACAAGAATATTAAATTTTCGATTAAAATTAGGAAAGTGACAAGGATATTAAATTGTCATTTAAATTCTGAATAATGTGAAAATACAAAAAATAAGAGCAGTGGTATCTTCCATATTTTGCAAGTTAGAATCAAACGAAAATGTGAAGAATATTGCATACCAACATTCAAACGATAAACAGACTGTGGAAGAATACAGAACACACACAGCAGAATAAATAAATTCAAACTGCAAACATTAAGTGTATTTTACATTATTAATACTTTTAATGACATAAAATGAAATAAAGCAATAATTTTGATTTAAAAAGCTGCTTTTTAAATTGAGTTTTGACTGCACCATCTAGTGGTGATTGTACAAATGGCTGCAAACACAACAATAAATATAGTTCGTAATATAATTGTTATTTTATAAATAATGTGCACATTTAAGCATGGGAACATTGAGATTTCAGATCAAATTAAGTAATTAGAACAGTTTACCAGAAAGAATTTTACAGTCCCAAAGCCATGGCAAGCGAACTTGAATGATACCAATGTTCATCCCACACAGGCTGTATGTTCTAGGGACAATCTGCGTAATTCCATTTTCTTTAAAATATACTATAATGGTCTGGGATTTTTTCCAGTGGTACGATTGTTTGTCATTTTCAAAATAAGTACAATTTTATGTCTTACTATTCTAAAATTTATAATATTAAAAGTAGATAAAAATTTCAAACCCTTAATTGTTCTTTATTTCTTTTTTTAATAATCAGAGTATTAAACTAAGTAATTTATATAAAAATAAATTAGATTGGGCAAAAAATAAAAATGAACTATTGACTTTTCAATGGGAGTCATTTTTGTCTCAAACCCAAACTTTCATTTTCAACATGTTATAATTTCTAATTAATAATTGCTATTTTCGTTGATTTGGGAAATTTTATTTTGAGAACAGTATAAATTTTGTATACTTATTACAATTCCGTCTGAAAATTGATTTTAATATGGATTAATTAAATTAAATAAGACTGTCTTACGTGTTTTGTGTCACTGGTCTAACAACTAATATTTTTCAATTTTAAATATTATTCTGATGATAAAAATTGATTGAATTGTCTTTGTTATGTTAGCAACACTGTTTGTAAACAAAATAGTGGAAAAACTAGCTGTCTTCATGTGATCTACTGCTTAAAAAAAGAAAAAAATATTCCTAAGTCAGCCGAGTTCTTTTATTATGTGTCACTGGTCTAACAAGTATTCTATTAAACTGATAACAGTTAAATCAATTTAATAAAAAGATTATAATAATACAGCGTACAAAGTTGTGTTTAACACCCTAAACCACAATATTACAATTTTTAAATAAGGAATAAGAATTTATTTTTAAAGAAATGTCACTGGTCTAACAGTCACTGGCCTAACAATGCATTTGTTATGCTAGTGACAAATCCTGTTATACCAGTGACACAATGCTAAGCAATGAAATAATTTCATGTAGAAAAATTGTTTTTTAAAAGTTATAATAATATTATGATTATTCACAACTTTAATAAAGAATGTCTTTGGATTAATAGAAAAATGTTACCTATCTAATGCAAAATGTCACTGGCCTAACTAATGCTTACTTTTAAGTAATTATTGTAATTGTGTTAATGAGCCAATTGAGCTCAGTCATTGTATTATTTGAGTTACAATTAGCATTTTATTAAATAAAATATTTTGCGAAAAAAATCGTACTTTAAAATTTTGAAAAAAAATTGCTGAAAATGTACCTTATTTTGAAAATGACTCACCTACATCATTTCCAATGCACAAACCGGTTAGAAGGTGAAAGTAGCCTAGGTCATTTTTCTCTTCGAAGTCCGACCTCTAAGCGATTATGTCAGTAACTCGGCTTTTACTTATGATTCAGTTTGAGTAAACAATCAGCATCACTTCACCAGAATTAATGCTTATTGGTCAGCACATTTTACGCTAGCTCTGTTGATATTTCTCGCATTGTTGATTGTTGGCATAGTTTCAGTATTTGATTGCATTTGTTTACTGTGGGTCGGTCATTGCAGCAAACTTAATGCATGTGTGCATCTGTAATAATTAAAATTTTAGATTTTATTTGCTTGAAGATTGAGATTTAATTTAAGCGGCGCTAAAGAAATGTTGCATTTTTACTTGTGTTATTTGTTGTAATTAATGTAAATTTTATACAAAAATTTTTATTTATATATAAAATATTTATAACATAAAATTAATTTGGCTATAGGTAAAGATTATTTTAATGATTTTTTTAAGCATTTTAAATTTAATAGATTTTTATTGTTTTTCTTTTTTCATTCCTTATTAATTATATATATAAAATCCCTCCATGTATAATGATTCTGGGGTCAACCCATCCACGAGAAAAAACACTTATTGTGACTAATGACAAATTCCATTGTGAAAAGTTATCTCTGACTTTAAAGGCTATCAATTTTTTGTCCAATGCAAACGTTCCAGAGTCGTAATGGAGCATTCTCATTTGTCAGATTTACAGTTTGAGCTGTAAATGACGTCACTACATTTTACTGTGCTTTGAAATCTTTTCCCTATTTCAGACACAATATTCACACTGTTAAAAATTTGACTCATTTGCTGCAGCATCACTCCACTGCTTTTATAGAAAACAATTACTTTGCTGTGTTATGGAGCATTCTCATTGGTCATAAAAGAGACATTCTATAAAAGCTGTGGAGTGACGCTGCAGTAAATGGATCAAATTTTTAGCAGAACACTGTTAAAAATTTGACCTTTTTGCTGCATCATCACTCCCCAGCTTTTATAGAATACACTGTATGCAACACACACAAAGTAACCGTTTTCTATAAAAGCGTTGGAGTGATGCTGCAGCAACTGTTAAAAATTTGACCCATTTTGCTGGAGCATCACTCCTGCTTTTATATAAAGCGGTCACTTTACTGTGATGTGGAGCATTCTCATTGGTCATAAAAGAGATATTCTATAAAAGCTGTGGAGTGATGCTGCAAGAAATGGGTCAAATTTTTAACAGTGTAATACGGTAAATTAATCATTTTCTATAAAAGCTGTGTAATGACGATGCAGCAAAACAGTCAAATTTTTAAGTGTTTAATTAAAACTTTTTATTTAAGAAAAGCGAAGGTGTGTTTTAAATACAATATTGCTAGAATTTTTATATTCGTGTTGCTTTATTTATTTTTTTTTACAGCCTAGCCATGAATGACTTCATTGTCACATAACGAATCACAATTATTTGCTCTTTATTGTTGACATTTGTTTTCGATCTTATAAAGTATTTTCTTTTAAGTATTAGCTAATGGTATAAAATAGTTATTTCACAAATGTTTTAAAATAGCATTATTAGTGCATGTTTTGCATTATTAATGCATGTTAATTTGATGTTTTTTGTGAAATAATTATAATTACTGTAATTTTGTGAGTGAAATTCATTAGCTGCATATTCTATGCCCTTATTTTACCCATTCAATTAATAATTTGGCTACCCTCTCATATTTGTCTCGAAATGGCCAAAATGAGAAAATTTTTTATACATTTTGGATATTTTTATTTTCTCTCAGTATTTAAAAATTTTTTGGCTGTAGTTTCACAATGTATTCTTTTATAATTGATATTTTACCTTATTTTATTCTTTTAAAATTTATGCATTTACCATTTGTTCATTACAATCCCTCCCCATCTACCAGATAGTTTTGTTATAATTTTAAATGCAGATTTCTACTGAATTTTTTAGATTTTTCCCTCATGTTCAATCTTTGTATTTTTCAAAATTGTTTAAGCCTAAAGCGGCTATGATTGACCAAAGTTGTAATGTTTTATCATCCTTTTAAAGATGGAAACATGTCATTTTGACGGGCTACCTTCTAGTATTGTATAATGTAGGATTGTTGAATTTTGCAACATATTTTCTATTTATGTTATGTAAATGGGAAAAGCAATAATTTTTAGCACTCTCCCTCTCCCCAAGCAAAACTCTAATTCAGAATCATTAAATTTATAAAGTACCTTTTTGCAACATTTAAAAAAATGCATTTATTTATAATTTTATGGTCTTATAAATTTAATTCTCAATTTAGGGTATAAAAAATCTATTTCAAAAATAACAAAACATTATTTTGCTACTTTCAATTGAAATGAAATGCACGAACCTATAATTTTTTGATTACCGCATTTAAAATATGATATTAGAACTTTATATTAATTTTAACTGAAAGTTGCAATTAGGAAACCAACCACAGACAATTCCTTAGTATTTTCTAATTCATTCTTATACTTTCTCATTATGCAAGTAAATTTAGTTTTCACATACAAAAGAACATTTTATTGTTTGGTAAGCTTTGAATAAATATAGATAATAGAATAAGAATACCTTTGCGATTATTTATCTGCTAAAATTTTCTGCAGTCAATTCAGTCTTTAGTTTATTTTGAAACATTTGTCACAACACCATTTTAAGTTAAAAATATATGCTGAGTATAAATATAACTGAAAGGATCATTTTGTCTGAGTGAATGACATTTGATTAAAAGTGTTTATTTATTCTTCTTTTGGGAAGGAAGGAAAGAGCACTTTGCTTTGCAATAAGATGTGATTTCATCTGCATGTTGATATCAGCAGGATTGAATTAAAGATATTGACACATGCTTTCTTTGAATGTTTAAAAGGGTTATTACTATGTGTTAATGTTAATAGAATTTTTGGGTGAGGAGCTATAAATTCAGGTGCTATAAATTTTATTTTTTGGCCAAAGGCTTTTATTTTTGTTTTCTTGCTGTATTTTTAGACGATGAGAACTGAAAAACATTTACCATGATTTTATTTTGCTGTAAAGAAGGGAAAAAAAAAAAAAATCCTATAATTTGTGAGGAAATTCAATTTTAGTACAATTGTAATTAATTTGAAAAACATATTTTTATGTGCAAAATTTGTTTGGATGAATTGCATTTGATTAAAAGTGTAAAAATAATATTTTTGTGTTCTTGTACAGTTTGCTTTGAATATGTGTTGACAGATATGGCTGCTATGAAGTTGGGGTTCAAATTTTTCTTTTTTACAAATTGTGTTGTTAAAACTGTTTATTACTATACAGGGTGTCTCTTATCGTTTACCAATAACTCATTTCTAAGTCAATTGCAAAAATGTTCCAGATTTTGTTCTGAATGATATAAAAATTGATTTACATTAAGAATAATTACTTTTTAAATAGCTAAGAAATTAAAAATTTTATACAATGCCTGGCTCTTATAATTTTATGTTGAAAAAGTTTTTCCGTGTAGTAACAAATTAATTTTTATAAAGTCAAAACTTACTGGGTTCATGATGCATAGAATTTTATGAATTTTCAAGGTTTTAGTCACCATAAGTAGAAAAACGTGCTTCTTGTACTTGAAAGTCTAAAATGCATGAAAATCAAAGTATCACAACTATGCAAGTTTTTGACTTTCAAAAATTTAAGTTTTTAACCACAAGCTGATTTTAGTGGTTTGGATTCGTCTCAATACCAGAAAACAGCATTTATACTTACATCCTAAAATTATTACAAATATTTTGTGTAATCACTTCACCGTCTACCCCGAGATAAGTCGGGGGTAAAAGCATAGTTTCCCCATACCTGTCGCCAGTTAAGTGATTAAAAGGCATTTTGATTAAAACATTCATTGATAGTATGTACGCATCGATTAGTTAATGCTACATAAGCTATAGATTGTTGGAATTTGTTCTGAAATTGAAATTTATTAAATATTGTCAAAAGAATTTTTTTTTTTGATAACTTGCATGCTAAATCAACTGACTAGTAGTGAATAATCTCGAGGGTGTCTATGTTTATGATCAGCGGAAAAAAACTTAAACATTAGCACATAATTTTAATAGTATAGGTGGCATTTCCACAGGATCATATATTCACCTCCACACACTTTATTTTTCTGCATGTCCCTTTGTGCATTCATTTAGTTTCTGTAATTCAATATGGGGATGTGAATATGTGATCATAGTAGTTCATGTTTATAGTAGTTAGCGTCAAGTTTATATTACTTAAAAACTTTTCTGCGGATCATGTCAATAGATGTTTCATTTGTTATGCAGATGCTTCAGTTAAGTGGTGGTATAGTATGAGTAGGTGAAAAACTGGGTTCGTTGCTTTAAATCAGCTTGATTTTTTAATAGTTGATTTAAATCAGTTTTTTTAAAAGTTATTTTTAAATAAATTTAAGATGTAAACAAACAAACAAACAAAATATGTACTATATTTTAATTTAGTTTTATGTAATATAGGTAATCATACAGCTTTTAGAAATATAAAGCTTTATCTTTGTTAAAAAGAGAAAAATACTTTCAAAACTTTGTTTAGAGAAAAATACTTTCAAATTTCATTTGAATCAAATTATAAAATAATCTTGTAACAGTAAATAAATCTAAGCATGAATGTATTAAATATTGGGATATTTACTCTTAGTATTTAGAAAGCCTTTTGCAAGTTGAGGTAAAATAAACTATGACTTTGTGTGTTCTACTTTGGTGATGTGTATTTTATTAAAGTTTGTGCAAAATCTGAATGATTCTTTGAATTTTTATTTGAATCTAATATAATGGATTTTCATCCCTTTTAGAGTGGTGAAAACTATTTGTTGCAGTTATTGAAAAGACTGATACTAAAAAACTTGCAGAATTTATGATCAACTAGCTTTTTACTGTAATAATTTCATCTGCTTCACATTCAGCAGAAAAAATGTTCTCTGCTTTTGGTTTGTTGCATTCGAAAATTAGAAATCAACTGATAAAGCTGCTAAACTCATTTTTCTGTATCAGCACTTTGACAAAACAAAAGTTAACAACTTAGTTTGATTCCAAATTTAAAATGTTTATGCTGCAGTTATTTTTAACTAAAATACTGAAGGTTGATTTAATTTTTGATATCAGATTTATAATTTTCCATGCATTTTGTTTAATAAAGATTTTTTCATAGACTAAAATTTTACCTTTGAATCATTTATATAAACTTTGTAACATTACGAAAATAAATTGGTAATACTTATAACATGCGTCTGTGTAGGGGAAAGTGGGGATGAATGGGTCAATTTTTACATTTTTACTAATAACTTAAGCTGTATACAGTTGTTAATTAAAAAAAATATTACTTAAAGAATACTTCAGCATTTAACAACTTATTGACATAATTTCAATAAACAATTGTCTTTTAAATTTTTAATAAATATTTTTAACATGCATGCATACTGTCCCATTCATCCCCATGATGGGGATGAATGGGATAACTTTGGGGATGGATGGGACAGTTAAAAAAATTATTCTAAACAAATTTTATTTGAAAACTGAGTGATACATTTTATTTTACTACAAATAGACTGAAGCTAATATCAAATGCCAACAGTCCTTTACTTCCTTCAACAGTCCTTCCCTCTCAGTTCCCAGAGGTCTAAGCTTTGGTAGTTGCCTAACAATATCCTCCAGATTAACAAAATAAATTTTTGGTGAATCAGTATAGTAAAATAAGGAATTATTAACCTTTTTTCTCAAAAATTGTACTTGAAGGTTATCATTATTGTTCTTTAAAACCCAAGCAACGTAATAATAAATATTTTTTTTCACATATCTTTGTTAGGAGAAAGTCGTCTTCTATTATAATATCCAAGCTGCAAACTTGGTGGTCCATATCACTTGAAATCATGTTCAAATCACTTTCATCTTCATCATGAAGTGATAAATTGTCAGATTCATCACTACTGTCCATACCTTTACTAAAAATATTTCTTGAAAGCAGGCAATTCAATTTTCTTGGTCTGTTTTTTTACAATTTCCTTTTCCAAACATTATTTTTCAGGTGTATCGGTTAGGACACGACTGTGGCCTCGTTTTCTCCTCTTAATAGGTTTCTTGGTAATGACAAAATGTAATTTTATTTATTATGGTATAGCCTTGGGGATGAATGAGACTGTTCCATTCATCCCCATTAACATTGTCCCATTCATCCCCATAGCCACATGGTTATATAAAACAGTGATTATGCTTAGTAAGCACTGTCAGTATTGTTCATTTGCATCATAAGTATAACAAGATATTATATCATTTTAACAGAAAAAAAATTCTAAGGTTTTGGGAAGGTTAACTATCAATTAAATAATAAAATGATTAATCGGAAAAAGTAACTTTAGCTATTGAACAAAGTATTTTTCAAGAACCAAGCTTCTGTTATGGATATTGCTTTGAAACTGTCTGTTGAATGACCTCAGTACTGCCATCAGTCAGGTAAATTATTTGTTTGGGGAATATATATGAATTTCTGTTGTCCCATTCATCCCCACTCTCCCCTATAACTTATATTTTATAAATGAAAAGAAATGTCATATAAAACATTAATAATGTTGTGTGAAAAAAAAAAAAAAATCTAATTTAAATCAATAAATAGATTTTGATTTATTTTAAAAAAAAAGGATCAAAAATCATAAACCCTTGAAAAAGGATCGATAGTTTAAAAAAGGCTAGCTTTCAAAGATAGGATAAAAAATTTCAGCAGTTGGAAAATACAGTAGACTCCTTCAAATCCACACAGCTTGAGACCAGGGGTTGTGTGGATTTTAGAATTTGGTGGATTTCTGGTCATTGCTTTGTTTGTATTTTTTAAAAAGTAATTTGAATCTAATTGATGATGGAATCAAAAGTACAATGACTGCTTGCAATATACTGAAACATTAAAGTAAGTAATCAACTATAATAATAAAAAATTAGATAATTTTTAAAATGATTAAAATACTAAAAGCAAAGGTCAAGTTAATAATCAATAATGTACAATTAAATATTCATTATAAAGATGAAATGTGTTTTTCCTAAATTATTCAATGAAACTTTCCTTATATATAAAGGTACATTACTAATTCACATCAGGATCATAAAATAATGAAGCTTTATTTTAGGTTTGTCCAGACTTAATAACTAAAAAAGCTTGATTAATACATAAAAATATTTGGTAAGATTATGATGACCAATGATATCAGCAATATCTTGATTTTTTTTTTCAGCATTAAATTATTCTTTCTTCATAAATTCAATAACCTTTACAAAATTTACAAATTAAAAATGTATGTAATTGATATAAAACTATAAAAGTCAAATTTTGCACCTACATCTGAACTAAATGTTTCATTTTTTACATCTGTAAATTATGTGTGGATTTTAGAGAGTTGCAGATGTTAGGAGTGCAGATATGAGGGAGTCTATACTGTATCACATTCCTGAAAATACACACTGCATGCTATAAAAAATACATCAGACTTAACTTTAATGCAGCACTAAAAATGCTCAGAAATGAACCCTTGTCAATCAGTGGACAGTCGGCTACTCTGCAGTCATTAGTACCCAAGTCATGGGTGTGTTTTCCGTCTACAGGACGGAATTCCATCTACAGGAAGTTCCCGAGGATGGAAGCGGGATGGAAAAATCTCCGACGGTGAAAAATGATGCATTTTTTGCCAATAGATCACGGAAAAAGACACTTTTTCGTCAAAAGAATATGAATAAAACATGATTTGTGTCAAATGATTGTGAAAAAAGGCGTTATTTCTGCCAAAAGATCACAGGAAAAAAAGCTATTTCATTCAAAACATTGTAAAAAGACTCGTTTTTCATCAAAAAATTGCAGAATAAACGCGATTCCTGTCGACGGATCTCAAGAAAAACATTATTTCCGTCGAAGAATCGCGAAAATGAAGCAGCCTCTGTCAAGGGATCGCGGAAAAGACTCTATTTTCCTCAAATGATTCAGGACCTTGATTCCTTGATTTCATCTTCCTCGATTCAAATAATTTTCTTAGAATAAATTTAATCTTTGTTGAGTTCAAAGATGTTTTCTAATTTTTGAAAAGTCATAATTTTACTTGCATGGAAAATAAAGAATTGGTTTGATAATAACCACATGTCCTTTTCTACCCATTTTCATTAACTCTATTGAAGTCTGAATCGAAACAAATAAGCATTATATTACTTTTTTAGATTCACCCCCACCTGCAGGGTAAATCGGTACACCATTAAAAAGACTCTTTCTCTCTCTCTTATATATATATAGATAGATAGATAGATAAATTAAAAGAAATGTTTTGTTTTTGCTTTAAATTTCAAGGACAAAATAAGACCGAAGTTTCTAGTCAAAAAATAAAACAATTAAAAAATCGGTAGTTGCTTTTTTGTCACGTTAAATTGGAAAAGTGTTCAGATTCACCCCGTTTTATGGTACTATTACAGCACATTTGCCTTTTGATAAAATGTGAGGTTGAATTTAGCATTAATAATATTACATGGAGATATTATTTAACTTTATTAGTTGATTATGACCAGGCATGAATGAATCCTTACTCCTTATGACAGACATAACAAATGTGACAGACATGACAGTTTTTGAACTTTTATTTAATTACTGTAATGCAATTTTTTAAAAATAAATTTTGCATGAAGCATAACAAAAGAGAAAATGACCACTTGTTTCTTTTGTGCAAGTAAATTTTATGCAAAATAAAAAAAAATGTTTTTACGTGACAGACATGACAAGCATACCTCAGGCTGCATTTATGAGGATACAATTTTTTTTTAAAAGTAAACTGATAATTTTTATCAGTGTATGAAAGAAAAAAATTGTCAATATAAGGTGAAAAAAAAAAAAAAAAAAAAAACTTCAAAGTTGTATACTCACAGGATCACCAAACTTTGGAGTGAAAATTAATGTTTTTTAGATTTGTGAGCGAAGTTGATAAGATTGACTGTAAAGTGACATTTTATATCAAATAATAATTGGTATGTTTCTCAGATTTGAATATTTTTCTTGCAATTGGTACCAAAGAAAGTAAATTCCATTAATCAGTTCCCAGGTTGACCTTTGCAGGGAATTAGCCTTAAGGTATTTTTGTCAGGCAAAAACTGGAAAAAACCAGGGCAAAAATGGGAAAAAAGTCAAAAATGACAAATTCTTATTCATTTGTAATATATTTAAAAATCTATAAGCTAATAAGGTTAATAATAGTATAAACAATTAAATGTAATAACATATCATTTAATATTTTTATTTAATTTACTAATTAATAAATGTAATTATTTTTACATATTTGAAATTTTTATGAAGTGTGTGGATTTAGTCTGGGACTTTCAAATTTAAGAGCTAAATTAAAAATCGGATGTCTATATAGTTTTTTCTTAACCCTTTTGGTCTGGTGTACTATTAATAGTAATGTCTTTTAATAAAGTATTATTCTGTATTAAGAAATACTTTTACTTCTATTTAAATATAGCAATGTTACTGTATGCCTATACATTTTATATATGACTTCATTTATGTTTAGGCATTTAGTAATAATAATTATTATTTGCTTAATTCTCTTTGCGCCATTTGCAATTCTTTTATTTTAAATATATATTTTAAATTTAAGTTATTTTCCTGAAAGAATCATGTGTAATAAAACATAAAAAGTATTAGAAATTTGTAATACTGTGAAACTTCCAAATAAGGAACACCTCTATTTAAGGGACAAAACTCACGGTCCCAGTCCCTTGGTATAGGACGTGTAATGCATGGCTGCCAACTACTACGCCTATTTAGAGTCAAATAAACATGTTAGAAACAGAAATTTTAGTAAATGATTCACAATATGTGCTGTAATGCATAACATTGAATATATTTGACATACATTTTACTAAAACATTTTTGTGGTTCCAAACATGTTTATATGATTTAAATAGGCGTAGAAGTTGGCAGCTCTGGTAATGTATTGTATTTACCTCTGAATAAGGGACACTCGATTTAAGGGACAGTTGAAATAGAGATTAAAGAGGCTGGCTTTTGAATTTCAGTTAATGAAGTAGTCTGTGATGAAAATACAGATATTTGTGAACTTATCAAACTCAGACAATTATGTTGATACAGAGGGATACAACACATTATACGAGCATTTATTTACCCACAATTCTGATTCGACTTGTGTTTATCACCATTGAAATTAATGCTGAAAATTATGAGGATTATTCTGAAAGTGGAGAATAAAAAGAAAGTTGTGAAATGAAGAACTTTACAGATAATTTAATGCTGTTCTCAAATCCAAAAGGACAAATTTTATGACAAAAGTTTTAATTTATTTTCATTCAGAAATACCTGAAACTAGCAGGCATTGTTTAGAAATTATGTAATCGAACTGTTTTTTCTGTCTTTTTTTTTCTTTCAAACGCAATAGATCTTTTAGAAAATAGCATCGACGTGTTAGTTTTGAACCGAATTTATACACGAAAGGAGAATAAGTACTCAAGAAAAGGTGAAAAACGTCCGTCACATGATCAAAATCACTTATAACTCCATAGATAATTTATTCAAAACTTGAAAACAGTTCGATTCCAAATTGCTTCCATAGTCAGGCATTCCTATTTTATACCTTTCTGTTAAAAATGAGTTTGTAAATGTGTAATGTGTCAAAAAGTTTTCCGCTTGCTGAGCAGAGCAGCTAAGAGATTTCTGCAAAGCAGTTAAATACTTTTTTTTTTGTAAATACTATAATAATGAACTAAAATTTATAAATATGGTAAATGAACACTTGAAAATTTTATAGTGAAAAATTGAAATTTGCAAAGCAATCACTTTTGATTGATTACTTCAAGAATAACTCTTTAAATGTTTTTATCTTTTTGCATGTACAGTTTGTGTAAAAATACAAATCAAGAATTCTACAAATCATTTAATGATTTAGTAATCAGTTAAAATTTTTAATTAATTAATTTTCTATTCCTTTTGTGTCTGATTAACGTAATTTATACTCTTCGAATGCATTTAAACTTCGGATTTTAATGTTTTGTTATTTTTATATCCTTCAGGACGTAAGTAAAAAACTCCGAATAAGGGACATCTCTATTTAAGGGACAAAAGTTCCGGTCCCATAGGTGTCCCTTATTCCGAGGTTTCCCTGTATAAATTAAATCTTGTTGTAGTTCAGTATTTTCTAAACATCTTCAAAAGTTCTTCCTCAGCCTATTTTCATATGAATATTACTTGAATAGTATGCAAAACAACAACATTCTTTATCTTTAAGACAATAAAATATTCATTAAACACTTATTAATCCATTTAAATAGTTAGTGTTAATATTATTAACGTAAAAGTACTTTTTTCTAAAAATTGAAAAAAAAAATTCAGACCCAAAAGGGTTAAATATATTTAGTTAACCATTAGTATCTTTTTAACTATCAAAAGGTAATTTATAATTATTTTAAAATAGCCTGTTACATATAAAAAAGTAGGTTAAATTGAAAATCACATTGAAAAAACTCTGTCTTGTCAAGAAACTAAATTTTTTTTTTCATCCCTCTTACACTCCAAGAAAGGGACAAACAATTGCATTCATTACATTTCATAATGTATAATTATACTTATTTAATTAGGAATTCAAAAATAAATTTAGAATATTGATTTTTTAACTAAGTATTATAGCCCAGTGGCAGGGTAGGGGAAAAAAAGGCCGAATTTGAAATTAGAGGAAAGCTGGAAATTGTTTTAATTTATTTAGTTTAGGTCTAGAATGAATGCACTATGTTTTCCCAGAGGGTTTCAGGGGGGCGCTCCGCCCCTCCTGCCCTTTAGTTTAAAAAATAGCACCCCTCTTGCCCCGTCATCCAAAAACTAGTGCCCCTCTTGTCGTTCATTAAAAAAATGGCGTCCTTTTTGCCCCACATTTAAAAAAACGCAGCCCTCCAGCGATGATCCGAACACGCTATAGCGGGTAAATTATGCAAAAAATTGGCGACGGAACGCAAAAAACAGCCTTATATGCATCCCGTGGGACGAGAAATTTCATCAAAAAATCGCTAAAAAAAACCCAGCAAGTTTCGTTAAAAATCGCGAAATAACGACTAATATCCGGCAAATTTTGCAAAAAATGGCTAATTTCGTCTCAAAATTTCACAAAACGGCAGATTTCCTCAAAAGATCGTGCAAAAACAACAAATTTCTTCCATAAATCGCGATAAAACGGAAAATTTTGTAAAATGATTTGCAAAACCAGAAAATTTTATCCAAAAATCACAATAAAATGGAAAATTCTGTGAAAAATTCAGTTTCCGTGATACTTTCACGAAATTTGTTTTTGATTCTCGTTTTTTCGCGATTTTGCAAAATATGTAGTTCTCTATGACCTTTTAACAAAAACTGCTGTTTTTGCGATCTTTCAATAAAATTTGCCGTTTTTTAACGATTTTTTTCACGAAATTTGACATTTTTTCGCAATTTTTTTTAGCAAAATATTTTTTTTCCCAATTTTTTTGATGAAATTTGTTTTTTCACGACTTTTTGAACCGCTAGATTTTAGATTCAACTCTATAAAAATGCCCTTAAAATTGAAAACTGCTCTAAAATATGCAAAAAGTGCCCTGAAAAATGTTAAAAGTGCCCTTTTCAGAACAACCCTTTTCAGCGTCCTGCCCTTTTTTAAACCTGGGGGAAACTCTGTTTTCCCCTTTTGTAGTAGGTGAGCGTTAGAAAATATGTACAAATTTATAGTATAAAACAAGGATTTTTTTTTTTTTAAATAACAATATCTTAAAACCACTAATAGTTTTGTACCAAGTAGTACTTTGGCCAAGTAGCCGAGTACAGAGTACTCAGCCACTGACTACTCGGCTGAGTACAGAGTAATTGTGTAATAAGAAAATAAAACACTGATGTGCGCATAATGTGAGCTTAGATGTACACTTACATAAATATACATGTGTACATTAGGACTGGGCGATGTAGAGATTTCGTAACATCGCAATTTATCCATCTAACATTGCGATTTAGTGCTACATCGCGATTTAACACAAATTTTACCGTCTATAATATGAAATCTATTTAATTTTTAGTAACAAAATACGGGCTTTATGTCCCCCTCTCCCATATTGATTTAGCATTTAATTGTTCAAATAATAAAAAGAGGTATATTTTACACACACACACACACACAAAAAGTTTTTTTTTAATTTAGTGACCTATTTTAAATTTTAATATTTTTTATAATGAGTCCTATAAGAAATAAAATAAAAAAAGGGATTTTTTTCATTGTGTCTGACTTGTTTTGGATGCTACAAGCTAAATTACTTAAGGAGTATGAGAGCCTGGGGGCAACTTCCCCTAACAAGCTCAAATAACATTTCATTGCTAACAACATACATACACTTGTTTTTACAGACAATGAGTTAAAAATTAATTTAAGTAAGACAGAAGCAGATTCAATGATAAATTTAGCTGTTCATTTACCTTCAGAAGAAAAGTAATATAAAAAAGAGAGGGGGGGGGGGAGATATGAGAAAAAGGGTGCAATTTTGTTTCATTTTAGCTTTTAGATTATAATAAAATGTGTTTAAATAAAAATGCTGACATTCATATAGTGAATGGAGAAATATTGAAAGGCCAGATTACCAAACTTGCTGATTTTTGAGACCATTGGCTCCTGTAAGATTAGTAATAAAACATAATCTTAAAATTACACATATCTATACTCGTGTGTACATCTATATAATATACATATGTAGTATAAATAAACTCATTAAATTTGAAATTTATTTGGGCACCTTTTAAAGTCAATTTTCTACAATTCAAAACTAATAAAAAAGGAGAATTGATACATAACAAGTACAATTATGAACCAATATAAAATAAAAAACATTCTTTAACCCTCTGATTTATTCTAACCATTGAAATCTGTCATCTATCAAAAATAAGAATGTTTATTGGTTGCTGTAACAATTCATTGAATGATGCAAAACATTTCATATTTATTTTGTAACTGTCTTATACCTCCCCTTTTTTTTATTAAAAAAATGTATTGGCTTTGCATTTTCTTTTCATTTTTCATGTCTATAGATTAAATTATGTTATTTTAAATTTATTATTTTTTAAATATCTCAGTAAAAAACTAACCCTTTCTTAATAAAAATTATAAATGTGTGAATTAAGAATGCCTTAAAAAGCAAGCTCTAAAATTGATGAGTGTAAATGATCTAGAACTTGAAAATCCACCAAAGAAACAAAGAATCATGAGAATGCTAATGTAAAAGAAAAAAAAAAAAAAAATGCCAGTAAAAAATTCATCAATTTTCTGGCAATATTTTGAGGAAATTGCGAATGAGCAAAAAGATTGTGGCATTAGTACTAGTTTAAAAATCTTTGCTTGAAGAATTGGTACAAAAAGAGATACATGCTTTCTTAACAGAAGACTTACGTAAAACTGACACTCCATTTGCACAATGGGGGGGGGGGGAGGAAACTTTTCTGATTGTGTGCAACTTTGCAAAAAATTCTTATGTGCACCTTCAACAACTGTTTATTCTGAATGTATATTTTCAGAGGCAGGCCAAATTTATAGTGTAGTAAAAGAAATGCTTTGTCTACTGATAATGTAGAATGTTCGGTGTTTTTGCACCATAATTTGAAATATAATAAGTTTAATTATTAATTGTTTATTGCATTTATTGTATTTTCAGTTTCTTTATCCAAAATAATAGTCTTTCTGTTTTCCTATAAATCAAAGTATTTATTTTTATTTGTATAATGTGAAATTTTATGACGGTTTTGTTCTTAACTTTTTCCATATTTTACAGACATATTGTTAGATACCGAGTAAATAGTTTTATGAATTACTACATACATTATACATTTGTATTCAAATAACTTTTTACATATCATTTATAAATCCATATGCTTAAAAAATGAAATTCTTACAACTACTCGGTATTGGCCGAGTACAAAGTACTCGACAAATTGGCCGAATATGCCGAGTACCGAGTATTTACTGAGTACTCGGTACGGCTCTAACCACTAAATTTATCAAAAATATTGTCTATACAAATGTACTGCTTACAATTCTGGATAAAATTAGTACCTACTTTAGTTGAATATTAAAGTCCCAATTCTACTTCAAAGTTTTTAGCCCTGTGATCAGAGGGTTGAATTCAACTGGAAATTGTTTAGATTCCTTCAGCTTATGTCTAAAATAAATATGCTATATTCTGCCCTTGGTACTAGGTGAATGTTAGGACATATATGTAGATATTAATAGTCTAAAAACATGTTAGTTTTTAATTATCTTAACAGTGTACTAGAATCGCAACCTTAATGTTAAACAAAAATATTAATGAGAGTACTCATTTTATTCAGAATTTTAAGCTCCAAAACATTTGTATTGACAATGTTTTTGACAGAGTTGGTGATTTTGAGATAGTGTTATGGTATTTAAAAGAAACTTTTTTTTTTCCTTTTTTACTATAAATCTATGCATATTTTCTAATGCTCAACTTGTACAAGGAGAAAAACATAGCACATTCATTCTAGATCTAAACTGAAGGTATTAAAACCATTTTTAGACTTTTTTCCTCTAATTAATTCTGAATTCAATCCCCTAACCACTGGGATATTAAGTTTCATGAAATATTTTTTCTCTTTTTCTTTGAAAAAATTATATTTGCAGCTTATTTTTGCCACCACTTTGGCAAAAACTTATTTTTGCGGGACAGTTTTAACCAGGTTTTTTCCATGTTTTTTTCCATCTATAGCAAAAACTTTCCAGCCCTGTTTATACTTCCACAAAATAGATCCTTATCAGGTTTGAATGCACACTGTCCAACTGGTGTCATTTTATGCTGTTTGGGTTGTGAATTTCATTTGCAGACGTCTAAGAAGGTGACGTAAGCTGCAGAAATTCAATGATTTGTTCAAAAGATGGGGGTCTCCACATACAATTCAACAAATCTATACTTTTTGAGTTTTTATGATGGGCTTAGATTGCCACTGAATCAGGGTTGCCGGCTTTTAGCCGGGCCAAAAAAAGCCGGCCGGCTTTTTTTGGTTTTATCCACTTAAAAAAAGCCGGCTAAAATTGAAAAAAGCCGGCTTTTATTTTTAAAGTGTTAATTTGTATTGAATCCATATTAAATTTTGATTGATTTATTTTAAATACATTTTTAATAATTTACTACTAAAAAAGTTATAAATTTCTATTTAATTTTTCAAATAAGTAAGTCTTTATAACTGCTAGGAGTCAACTGTGAAGGTATTATGTCTGAAAAATATAAATCTTGAAAAAAAGAAAATATACTCAAAAAATGTGCTTTAAACTTCTACATTTCATACTTCTACTTATATTACACATTCTTAAGAATTATATTTAATGGAATTATGACAAAATTAGTGCTCCCTATAGCTATAAAAAGGGCAAGGTGCTATTCAATAAAAAGGGCACTACTGTATCATAAAAGGGCACTTTTTCAAGAACAAAAATTGTTATTGCCTTTAGAAAGGGAAAAAAGAAAGCAGCAAAATACATAATTTTTAAATATGATAAATCAAGTAACATTAATTTCGAATGATTTTATGATATAAAAATTAGAAATACAATTAAATTAAAACATGATTGAATAGTTTCATGTTCTTCTTCTTAAAGAAATGAAAAAATTCTATCATTTTTGGAAATTTCACTCAAATTTAGAAATACTACGAAAAAAAAAATATATTTGTAAAAAATTTCTGGGTAAAATCAGAGGTGCATTTTACTACTTTTAAAAAGGGCAGGGTGCTGCACCCTTCAAAAATGGCCTAAAATGAGCACTAACAAAATGAAACACATCAAAGCATTCATGGAAACATTGTTACAGGTCAATATGTAAAGATTAAGTCATAAAATGAACAATGTTGAAAGAGAAATTAGGAAGAATTCAATATTTGAGGAAAGTTTAATACATAATTACATAAAATTAAACAACAAAAAATGTTCTAATAAAATTTGCTGGATTAAAATTTTAAATAGCTCTTTGTTATTTAAAAGTGCATATATGCCTACTTGCATGAATGAATATATTCATGCATATGCTAATTGAGAATACTGAAATAAATTGTGAAATATAATATATTATGAAATCTGCATAATTCGAAATATTATTTTCAATAGTGAGAAATGGTGTTTTTTTATATGTATGATTTTAAATGTTTATAGCGAATAAAACATGACATTTTAATAACTCTTAAAATTAGTTAAGTAATAAAACATGTAACTAAGTAACCTTTAATTTTATAAAGCAGTAAAAATGGAAAAACAAAGGTAGGATTAAAGGTCAATGTAAATCAGAAAAAGCACTTGGTATGGCCATTTTATAAATTAGTTGACATATTTGCAATTCTGACTATAAACCACTAGCAACTCCATCAATGTGTTATTCTAGTATTAATGTCTTCATTATTGAAAATTTGGGTTATAACCCAATTTCTCAATGAATCATAATTAAAATCTCAATTTTTCATATTAAGAAACAAATTTATTAAACTGAAAGTAAATTAAACATCATTAAAATTAGTTAAAAGACACTTAAAAATGTGTTGCTTATAATAAAAAGGTTTCACCGTATAAAAGCCAATTATGGCCAAAAAAGGCCAATTTTGGCCAAAAAAAGCCGGCTAAAATCGATAAAAGCCAGCCGGCCTGGCTTTTTTAAATTTTAGCCGGCTTTTTTGCAACCCTGCACTGAATTCTGGAATTGTGATATTGAATTTTAAAGTATTAACATTAACAGGTATTAGATTGAAGAAAACTTTGGAATTGGTATCTGTCTAGTTTATTTTATAAGTTTTGAATCTTTGCATTTTATTACATTTTCTTCTAATGTTAAAATATTTACCTGTAATACGGTAGAAATAAATTCTTAGTTCTACTTATACATTTTGTGAAAGGATACTTCTGAATAGACTAACTAAAGTATAAAGCATAAAAAAATCGTAATTTTCTTTTCTTATTAGAATTATTATTATTGAAAATAATAATAATTCTAATTTGGACACTTTGTTACACTAACTATGCTTTGTTAGTATAAAAAGTTTTTAAAAAGTATTATGATTGAAAAAATGGATTGTGTGTGTGGGGGGGAGGGGGTGTTGATACCGTTTACATTCGCCCCAGGTGTCACCTATCCTAGCTACGCCACCGCTATTCTATTAAAGGTTTGTATTGAAAAAGCAGCTAGAAACTTTACTTGGTCTAAGCCTAAGCAAAATAAAATCAAAATCATGAACTTTCAGTTATATATTTTCTGGACCAATATTTAAATCTGCAAGATATAAATAAATCCATTTACACTGGATAAAGAAGTAATAAATACTGCTTATAAATGTTGTAAAAATGCATAAAATTCTTTGGCTAATTAGTTTTTTAAATGTACAAGAGTATTTTGCACATCAAATTAATTTCTTATTTATACCCAAAACAAAGTCTATGCTTTATTATTCCACAATTAAGATATGAACAAAACTTTTGCAAAATTGATTCTATTTATTTTATTACTCAGACTAATTTTACTACTTTAATTACATTATAAAGGATGCTGGCCGATAATACTTCTAGAAGTGACCAAGAATTACATAATTTCTGGGGTAATTCTTGGCGACTTAAAAATTATAATTTTAATTATAAGTGCATATATATTTAAGTAAACATTTTATTATGTAGCCATCAGGGGAGATTATTTCAAAAATAAATTGGGAACAACATCTTTAATAGTTTTTGTAATAATTGGATGTTGATGATTTTTGACCCGAAATTACCTCCAGGTAACCCTAGTTTTTTTCATTATAATAATTTATGAAGACAATTTTTAAAAGTAACTTCACTGTATCAGCATTGGATCATATTAAATAATGACTAAGTGCCTAATTAAGCTATCCCATAGGTTAACATCAGATTTTGTGATTAGAGAGAGGAAAACATGTTTTGTTAAGTTCATATTTGGCTAAATATATTGGTCTTGAATGTTAGTAGATTAATGATAGTTTTTTACAATATTATGGCTACCAAATTGTAAGGGGTGCCATATAATTGCTGTTTTGGTTCTATATTTTTGGTTGTACAGTAAAATTTAGTTTTTCATAAAATTAGAAATGAATCACAATATATATGATTAGAAAAGTAAATTTCCCTTTACATTCATATTTGTTGAAACATATTTAAAGTAGGAGCAGGAAGGATGTGAATAAAATTAGGAAATATAATAAGTAGGTCTGTTTGAAACTTTAAGATAGTTTATAGTGCATAATAAAAATTTTAAAGTGTCTATAAAGTTCTGAAGAGACTGCTGCACATGGAACTACAAAAGTTTGGGTGTCAAGGTACTCTATATATGAAGTTTTGCATCTCGAAGCCTGATTTTAGTTTTTTTAATTTAGTTTTTATGTGATTTTTAGCCATTTTTTTAAATATTTTGAGACAATTTTTCCACATTAGCCAAAAATAATGCAATGTCCTTCTTTTAACCTAATATAGTGAATTTTGTTCTATTTTTAATAAAGTTAGATTATTTAGATTTTGTACAAATTTTTGGATTTTTACTGAAATTTTTAATGCAATTTTTATTATTTTTTCACATTTTGCCGCTATTTTTTATACACTGTACTATATGGCCAAAGGTGACCGGCCACTTGCGATTTTAGACATTCTGTTAAATATCTTGAAAAGTACACAAGGAATTATTTTGAAAATCCAGATTTGTAAATATAGTACAGGTCGCACATTTCTGTGAAATTTCTCCTCCTCCCAATCCCATAGGGGACAGTCAACAAATTAAAGAACAAATACTGTATTTTCCGGGAATAACGCCGCATCGAGTATAACGGTGCACTTGGTTAAAAATAAAAAAACTAGTTTAACGCTGCACCGGGTATAAGGCCGCAACGGGTGTAATGCCACACCGGGTATAACGCCGCGACGGGTATATTCCCACATTCATTACTAGAGCAATGAAATAAAATTATTAACTTATATAAAGTAAAACATTTTGATCTTATATAAATAACTTATATTTTTTTGCTGTACAGTTATTTCAATGAAATCGGAACCTCATCCATTCGCTGCTCCACGATTCCCGTTAACTTTTGCTAAATTGATAACATTCAGCTTGAATTTTGCAGGGTAACTGCGGCGCTTACAACTCACATCTGAAGACATATTTAAGATAAAACTTACCGTAAAATACTGTTAATCCACTCCCCCCCCCCCCCCCCCCCCCCGAAACGTGACGAAAAATCGTAAAATAATTAGAGGGGGGCGCTTACACGGGATTTTTCCGCTATTGTTTCACAAAATTTGCAGCGATGAATCATGATAAATTGAATGAATCGTGAATCTTTGGATGAATCATGAATTTTGATACTTAAAAAAAATTTGTGTTTTTTTTTCTTTAACGTAAATTCTGTCGACACAACGCAAAAAAAAAGAAGAAATTTGTCAAAAAAAAACCCCCAAAAGCATGAAATCAATTAAAAAATCTCGAAAATAGTACATTTCTAAAGATTCATGATTTATTCATTTCATCATGATTCATTCCTTTCTCAATCATTCTTTTGACATAATTTGTACTTTTTTTTAGAGATTTTTTGAAGTAATTCGCGTTTTTACTGCAATCTTTCGTCGAAATGTGGGTTTTTTGGCGATACTTTGGCGAAATTCATGATTTTTTCGCGATCTTTTAAAGGAATTTGCGTTTTTTTTTTTTTTTCATGATTGTTTGGCGAAACTGGCGGTTTTTACGCGATTTTTTGGAAGGGAGGTGCTTTCTCGGGATTTTTTGAAAATTTCAAATATTTTATAAAGTGGGGAGGGGGTGGATTAACGGGATTTTATGGTATATCAGTAAATTAAAATCAATTTTAAGCATCAGATTCTTTAACCTTAAAAATATAATTCCACGTACATGTGTTTAATTACAGCGAAAGCAACGAAAGTTTAGATTTGCCGATCTGTTTTCAATAATTGTAAATTAATTAGTCCTATTTACAAGCCGCACCTAGTTATTGGCCGCACTTTTGTTTACAAAACAAAAAAATCTAGTTTAACGCCACTGCGTTATTCCCGGAAAATACGGTATCTTTTGGATAACCGTGTCAAAACTAAACCTGAACTAACCAGCTAAACCTGAAATAAAACTTACTTATTTTATGATTCTGTTGTGAGTTAATAATGTACCTTTATGAGGCAAGCTACATTGAATAATTTAGGAAAAATATATTTCATGTTTATAATGTATATTTTATTTAGTTGTAGATTTTTGATTATTAACTTGACCTTTGCTTTTAATATTTTAATCACTTTAAAAATTATCTGAATTTTTATTTTTATTTATTAGTTATTTTAACATTTTATTATATTGTAAAGCATTCTTTTTAGTTTTGATTGTATTGTTAATTACAAAATGTAATTAATTAAATGTAAACAAAGTAATGACCAGAAATCGGCACAATTCTAAAATCTGCTTAACCTATGGTCCCAAGCTGTGCGGATTCGAGGGAGTCTACTGTATTAGTAAAAGGAATTTTGTTTCAAACTTTGTCTAATGTACTAAATTTTGTCTGCTATGATTTATGAATTTCAGCGATTTTTAATGCAGTTTTCAATGCAATTTTTAACAATTTTTCGAGATTGTTTTTTTGTGTTTAATGTTGATTTTTTGTCATTCATGAAATATTTCCAATTAACGTGTTTTACCTATTAGAGTAAAATTTGACCCCTGCAATTTTTTAATGTTTAGTGATTTGTAATGCATTTTTCAGTGCAATTTTTTTTATTTATTTATTTATTATTTTTTTTTAATTTGGAAATAAAAATTTATTTCAAATTTTTAATCTAATTTCAGTTATTTTTAATGCAATTTTTCAAGATTTTTTGCTTGTCACGTCAATTTTCTATCCATAAAAAATTCCGGGTACTACTTGATTATCTTGTCAACAGATTTCTCCAAATTTCATAAATTATCTGACTATTTGCCAAATTATGCAAACTGATGTAATTTTTATTTTAAATAATGAAAGAACAATAAATTATCAAAACATGAATGAAAATACAAATAAAGTAATGAAGTAAAAATCACTTAATGACATAACAAACATGTGTAACATATTTAATGTGACATTTACAATAATTTATAATCATGTCAATTATCTGATTGTGACATTTACAATCAGCCATTATCGGCTTTTAATCTTCTGTTTTGGCAGTATTTTCTTGGTTGACTGGATAATCAAGTAGTACTGATTTCCGATTAGTATGTTTTATCCATAGGAGAAAATTTTGATTACTGCGATTCTATAAATAGCTAGAGATATTTCGTACATATTTCAGTATTTTTTAATGCATTTTTCAATGAGTTTTTTAATGCAGTTTTTTAATGTTTTCAATGCGATTTTTTTTATGTTTACATTGCGATTATTTGATCTTTTCAATGCGATTAGTACCATTTTTCTGATCCCCGCGGTGATGTTTTAACAGTTAATAAAGTAATCTGTTTCAAACTTCAAACTTTTAGCTTAATATAGTATATTTCACTATTTGCTTTTTTTTTTAAAGTTTTATTTATTTTTAATATGATTTCTAGTGGTTTTTTGCGATATTTTATGTTCTACATCGATTTTTTGTGGGACTGGAGGGGGGTAATTCATGAAAAATGATTGCTATGTTTTACCCAACTAGAATATTAATTACAATCAAACATCATTAACATGAACATGCTTAACATGAACAAAATTTTGATTCCCTTTGAGGTTCATGTTAACAAGGTTCGACTGTATTTTTATTAAAGGGATACATTACATTTAGCGATTTTTTAATGAATTTTCCAATTTGTTTTTTAGAGGTTTCGCAAGTCACATGGCGATATTTTGAAATTTGGAAAAGGAATTTGGTTTTAAACTTTTACACTCACTCATTTTATAAATTTTTCCATTAACAAATTTTGAAATGTAGCGATTACTAATGCGATTTTTAGCAATTTTTCATTATTTTTTGCGTTTAGTGTCAATTTTTTGTCATTCATGAAAGTTTTCCAGTTGCAATGTTTTAATCTAATATAAACTAGCCCAATATTAATTTTTTCATGTATATATAATTTTTAATGAGATTTTTTATGTTTTGCACCAATTTTATCATTTATAACTGATTTTTGATTACAGTGTTTTACTTATACAGTAAATTTTGGCACGTGGAAGTTTTAAATATTTACAGATTTTCAATGGGATTTTTAACAATTGTATGAACACCAAGGCGATTTTTCATCATTTTTATTAAGGAATTCAATTTCAACATTTTAGTTTAATGTAGTAGATTTTGTTTTCCTTGAATTTTTAATATTAGCTATATTTAGTGAATTGTACAGATACTTTGCATTGATATTTTGCTTATTTAAGAAAGAATTTAGGTTATACTATTTTTCTCTATTAATGTAAACTTTGTTCCATGCTATTTTTAAATTAAAAAAAGTATTTTAATGTATTTTATTTTTAGCACAATTTGGACTTTTTTCAAGTCCATTGCGATTTTTTATTTTACACACAGGAAAAAAATTGTCTAACTTTAAGCCTAATATAATAAATTTTGCCATCAAGGATTCATGATTTTTTTAAAGTGTTTTACATGTCTATTTTTTGTCATTTTTGAAAGATTTCTGATTACAATGTTTTGTATTTTTTTTAATTAATGAAAGAATTCAGATTACAGTATTTTCTCCCATTATGGTAAATTTTGTCTGCAGGAATTTGATATAGATTTTTATCCTACTATAGTAAATTTCGTCATCTCGATTTTTGAATTTTACCAATTTTTAATGTTTTTTAGTGATTTTTCAAGTTTTGCAACAATTTTTTGACATTGGTAAAATAATTAAAAAAAAAAAAAAATCCTGAATTTATGAATAATTTGTTATTGCAATGCTTCTCCCCCCTCCTCCTCTTAAATTTTTAAGCATTGAATTTCAAATGTCTAGTGATTTTTAATGCATTTTCAATGTAATTTTTAGCCATTCTTCAAGTTCTGTGATGATTTTATGATTGTGACGATAGCATTTTTTTTAATATTTTGCAATTTTTAGGCTTTCTTATTTTTTAATATTTTGAAAGGAATTAGATTTTAAACTGCTAGCCTAATAGGAATTTGGTTTCAAACATTTAGCCTTTATGGTAAATGTTTTGCTCTTTTATTTTATCTGCAGTGATTTTTAATGCAATTTTTTAGCTTGTGTTCATAGTGATTTTTTTTTCAAGATATGGAAAACAAATTCAATTTAAAATTTTTATGCTAATATGATAAATTTTCTCCTGTGTAATTTTTGCTACATTAAAGGTTTTTTATTGCAAATTTTTTGCAATTTTTTTCCTATTTCATGGTTTGACATTTTATCAAACTAATTAAATTTAAAACTTTTTATACAAATATAGTAAATTTTGTTTTGTGATTTTTAAAATTTTTTCAATTTTTAATGTGGTGTTTGTTTTTTCGCGATCCACTGTGATATTTTTAGGTGCTAGATTTTTGACCAAATGTAATAAATTCTACCCTCTTTTCTTCAAAGTTTATTTGGATTTCAAAACACAATTTTCGATTTTTGTTTCATTTTTTTTTGTCATTTTTAGTATGTTTTGTGATTTTGAAAGATATTTCCACATTAGTAAAAAGAATCCAGTTTGAATTTTCTAGCTTTTCGATGAAGTTTAGATTAAATTTGTGCAGCGATTTTTTTAACTTTGGGTTTATGATTTTCAAAGATTTTTTTTTGCAATTCTTGCTGTCTTTTGACGAATCAGGGCGACACTGGGCAGGTTAGCTAGTTATTTATATCTTGAGACAACATGCTTATTGTTATTGGAGCTATAAGCATTTTTACTAAAATAAATATTTATAAAACATTATAGATTACTTACAAAGATTATGAAAGTTTAAATTATAATGCTTACTTTTATTTATTTTTTTTATTATATAAATTATTATACTAACATTACAATGCTTAACTATCAATCAAATTAATGTTTCAAAAATGTAAACAAATCAATGAGCAGAAATCTGCAAAATTCTAAAATCCGCACAAGTCATGGTCCCAATCTTTGCAGTTTTGAGAGTCTACTGTATTCATAATTTAAACAGTGCCTAAACAGTATTTTTGTTTTACAAAGTTTAACATAAAAAGAAGTTAGAGATCGAAAAGGACAAGCAAAAGTGGCTGGCAGAAAGAAAGATTCAATGTGGTTATATTTTACAGAAAAAAATACTATTACGCAAAAGGTGTAATAAGCAATAGCACTATGCAAACAGTGCAGTGCATAAATGATAGGGATTGTGGCAAGAATGTAAACACAAAGAACAGTCTTGCAGCTTTAATGATAAAGATTACATTATTGAATCTAAATCAATTGGAATACACATACATTTAACATTATTTTCTGCATTTATTGTGTTTTTATATATTTTATATTTTGTTGGAGTAATAGATTAATGAAAAATAACCTTCAATTAACTAGAAATTTATAAACACAAAGACAGATTTATGTGTAACAATTTAAATTTAATATAGTAGAATCTGCAACTCTAAAATCTGCAATTCTCTAAAATCCACACATAACTTAGATGTAAACAATGAAACATTCAGTTCAGATGTAGGGACAAAATTTGACTTTTTTAGTTTTATATCGATTCCATACATATTTTAATTTGCTATTTTTGTTAATATTCATGGTTTTTCATGAAGGAAGAATTTACTTATTTCTGAAATAATTCAAGATATTGCTGATATCATTGGTAATCATAATCTTCTTACCAAATATATTTATGTATTAATCAAGCTTTTTTGGCTTATTAAGTCTGGCTAAGTCTGAAATAAAACTTTCTTATTTTATGATTTTGATGGAAATTAGTAATGTACCTTTATAAGAAAAATTTCATTGAATAATTAGGAAAAAGACATTTCCTCTTTATAATGAATATTATTTAATCCTGCGTTATTGGTACAACTTGATCTTTGCTTTTAATATTTTAATCATCTTAAAAAATATCTAAATGACGCTACAGCAAATAATTTAAAAAAAAACATACACCCACATCAGCCGTATTTAGAAACCATTTACTGGATAAAATAAAAATCCAAATAGAAAACTAAATTAATATATTTCAATGAATTTTTGTAGAGAAAAACATAAAAAAACCCTATACACTGTAAAAAATTTAACTCATTTGCTACAGCGTCACTCCACCGCTTTTATAGAAAACAGTTACTTTACTGTGTTATGGAGCATTCTCATTGGTCATAAAAGATATTCTATAAAAGTTGTGGAGTGACGCTACAGCAAATGGGTCAAATTTTTTAACAGTGTAGCACTATCGAAATAATCACCACGGGTGATTTTCAAGAAACCACTATTCCTGCAAAAGACAAGGAATTTGACGTCAAAATTCTGGCCAATCAGGCAAAACCTGATTGGGAAAACCGAAATATGTATCGATTTAATATGCTCAATTACACCATGATAAACGATGATTTTAAATAAACATCAAATACAAAAGTTGTGTATTTTTGTCCGTAGAATCCGAATCTGCAATAAAAAATGGGGGTTATAATTTAAGATTTCAAAGTTGGACCTCCTCTGACCACTAGGGGGTCAGTTGCGAAGGTCAAATTTGGTATCATTGAGTAGCTTATTTTAAAATATTTAACACCTATATTTTTGTTTTTCAATCTCATATGTATTTCTCGAGTTATTCGACCGTTTCCAGACTTTTTGGACACCCTGTATAAATATATACACAATTAATATTAATAAAAAATATGATTTAAATAAAAAAAATCAGATTTAAATCTGGTTTTTCTATTTTTTTTTAATTCATGATTTTTAACAACCCTGATTGTAATTGACCTGTGAAATAAGTGATTTGAAAATTAAAATGCAGTTATGTTGAATTATATTTGTTACATACTCAATTTTGCAATAAAAATTTTTATACTATTTATGCAATAACTTTAAAATTCAAAGTTTTTGTTTACATTGAATTGGTTTTAAAAATAATTTTCTTATGTAGGCTAACTACGTTCCTGGTTGTGAGGAATACTTAGAGACTCAAAAACCAGAATTTGATGTTATTCTTTGTTTGCGTGTGACTAAATGGATCCATTTAAATTTTGGTGATGAAGGCCTTAAGATGGCTTTTAAAAGAATGTTTGCACAGTTGAGAAATGGTGGCCAATTGATTCTAGAGCCTCAACCTTGGTTTACATATTCCACAAGTAAAAGAATAACTGTAAGTATATCTAATTTAGTTCATATTTTTAATAATTGTTTATGATTTTTGAACTTATAAAATTATGAAATTCTTGCTAATTGTACTTTCCCAAAATATTTTTAATTCACTATAAATGTAGATTAAGATGCACATTTTATAATTTTTAAAAGGATGCAATCCTAATGGATTATTCATCTTAAAAATTAGTTAATTGCAGTTTATCCACACTATGTTTAGGTTTTGATGATTAGATGTTTTAATGTAATACACAGGAGTGCAGAAAATGTTTTTACTTGCAACATTTTCCCCAACCCATATGAAAATTTCCCCAAAATTTTATGCTTGCATAGATCTGTATTTACTCTTACTGTAGATATAGATTTTTTTTTCTTTTCTCAACTTATGTGCAAGTATATATGATAAATTTTATTCTGAGATTGATTTTGTGAAGGCCACCAAACAGAACATTTTATTAGGGGTGAAATTTTTCTTGAAGAATTATGTAGTTCATTGTTAAAATCAAAATAAATTGTATATTTTTCTGCAAAATTTCCACCAGTGGCTAAAATTTCTCCTGATCATAGATCACTGAATTGGACATGTTCTGTATCTTTGGTAATACAGTGTTTGCCCTAATGGCAAAATTGGGAAATTTCACCAGTGGTCAATAGCCACAGCTTTATAAATTGCCTCTTATTCATTTAAACATGCTAAACAATAAACTTAGTATTGATCAAAAATTAAGTAATCCAAATAAATATGTTAATGTTAACATTTTGTCACCAGCAAAAGTGGAATCATTGATGGCATGTGAGAAAGTTTTACTCTCTCGTTGAAAAGGGAGTTACTGCAGACAGTTTTTTTAAATGGCCATTTTTTCAGTAAGTAGCTGTGTGACAATGGTAGCCAGCACTAATTTTGCTCTTTAATTTGCCTTATAACTAAAAATAGAATGATTTTTTTAATGTGATTAATATTTAGATGTCACAAAAGGTGTATCACAAGCATCAACCACCAAATTTTAAATCTTTCAGGTTATCACTTATATGCGACTTGACAAGAAGCGGCCTTTCAAGTTTCTGGTACATGGGGGGGGGGGGGATATTTAATCTAGGCTAAAATATTTTATGGCAAGTTCCATTTTAGCAAAATATCTAAGATATATAATATACTCAATATAATTGCAATCTGTCAAACATCTTTAATTTGTTATATGAATAGTTGTATGAGTACCATAATTGAGGGAAGAAATGCTGCATCGCTTAAAGTTTAAAAGTTAAAATTTTGGAAATTTGACGTTTACGAAAACTGTGAGTAAAATGTTCTGTGTTTCAAAAAAAGAAGAAAAAAATCGCTCTTTTTTCTTTCTTTACTTCATGATCACGATGTTGTTGATCATAAATCAATCAATTTGTAAAGCCCCAGATTTCCCCTGAAGTCATGTGCATCGGCTGCTTCAAAGAAGACACTCCATCACTAGCGAATGATGGGTTGAAACTCTTGTTAATGGTGCGATCCTTTTGTAATAACTGCACGACGATCATGGAAAGCACATAATCATGCTGGATCACTTAAGAGTGACAGCCCGTGATAGGGCAGATATGATGTCGACCTCCTAGATAGATGGTTGATGTTTCCGAAAGTGGAATGTCGAGAAAATGTTCTCAGGAAATATCAATGAGGAGAACCGTGTGCAAAGAAATGGAGGCGTATACATTCAAGTCCAATAAAAATGCAAGATTAGAAGAGACATAAAGATATGGCTTCTAAGTGGCAAGAAAAAATGAGGGTATGGCTCTCGGAAAAATTAAAGGGGATATAGGCGAGGGGAGGAGAGAGGATTTCGTCATTTTGAGTTTGGTTTGTAGAGAAGAAGGTTGACTGTGGGGGGACCGTGTGCAAAGAAATGGAGGCGTATACATTCAAGTCCAATAAAAATGCAAGATTAAAAGAGACATAAAGATATGGCTTCTAAGTGGCAAGAAAAAATGAGGGTATGACTCTCGGAAAAATTAAAGGGGATATAGGCGAGGGGAGGAGAGAGGATTTCGTCATTTTGAGTTTGGTTTGTAGAGAAGAAGGTTGACTGTGGGGGGTCTCAAAAAGGGAAGCAAAGTTGCTCCCCCAGGGATATACGACATTGAAGGAAGCCTCTTGCGGATGCAGAGAGAAATGGATCCTCACGTGATACGGTTGCAGCCTGCTATATGAACATTATTTACATAGGACTGATATCTCATTTATTTGTTCAAAATATATAATTATTAGTATTTAATCTAGATTGAACTAGTTTGTTTTATATAAAATAAATTTCATGTTAATTCAAGATCAAAGTATTTTTAATTATTACGCATCTGAAGTTTAAAAATTACTGCTTACGCTACCACTCTTTCCACGAGGTAGTACAAATACAATGCATCATAAATCGTCCTTTTCCAAGAAATATGGTGAATGGAGATATACAGGAAGGGAAAAAGAAGCTTGCTTTTATTTGCACCTTGCTGTAGAAAAATAATATTGGAAAGCCAGTTTTGCTGAATTTTACAACTGAAATTTCTCTTTTGCTGGTACATTTTAGTTTATTTACAAATCACTATTATATCCATCAAGGAAAATATTTTGTTAATGTTATTGATTATTTCAACTATTATTATTACAATCTTTCATTAGAGGAAGATGCTGAAATTCATTTTCTTATGACGACCTGATAACATAATTTTTTACATCTTTTTTGATTATTTGTTAACTAATAATTTAGTAAATCGAGTATAAACAAATTTTAAATTCTGTTATGACGATCCCTCATTAGTGTGGAATTTCAAAATTTCCATTCTTACGATGAAAAGGTGAAAAGTATGAAAGAAAGAAAAAAAAAAAAGCAATGTATTAACATGATATTTTATCAAACTTTCCAGATTATTCTTGTTTGTGCTGCTGAAATCATCTACATCATTAAAAATATCTTTTATTTTTAAACTGTTAATGTTATTTTTAGAATATATTTAATCGATTAAGTATCGACAAAGAAGACTGTTGTACTGGAAGCCAAAAATTAAGGGGTGCCAAATTCATTCAGCTATTGTTTCTTCGTTAAAGATCCACTAAAAAATTTCTTTTGTCCAAAATTATTAAATGCTTCACTTAAATATTGCTTAGCTAATTAATAAAGTTGTTCTTAGCAACATGTATTGAATAATATTGGGTTGGGGAAAAAGTAAGTTCACTTTTTTTCGTGTTTTTCAAAGTGAATTTATTTATATAAATAAAACAAAACTAATCAAAATTTATGTGCTATTTTGTTCGATGACCTTTTGCCATTTTTCTGGTAAAACAATAATTCAATCACTGTAGAATTTCTGAGAGTTCTGGGCAAAAAACTGAATAAGGTGATTTTCACAGGTCTTTTTTGAAACCAGCTTAACACATTCAAGAGAGAGTACCGCATAGGGCGGAACAAATGGTAATCCGTCAGATCCAGGTCCGGACTATATGATGGGTTCATCAAAACTTCCCAAAGCTCTTTCAGTTTTTGCCGAGTGACTAAAGATGCGTGTGGTTTAGCGTTGTCGTGATGGAAGACAGCACCTTTCCTTTCAATCAATTTTGACCGGGTTTTTTAATTGCCTGCTTCAATCGCATTAGTTGTTTACAGAAGATAGTTGAGTTGATGGTTTGGCCAGGTTTGAGCAGCTCATGATGGAAAATTCCTTTCCAATTCCACCAAACACTCAGAATCACTTTCGTAGGCATCAATCCGGGCTTTGCCACCATTTGTGAAGCTTCGATCACGATCTTTTTAGCACATTGTTGTTACACGTGATTCCCTTTTTATCACCCATAATGATTTGTTTCAAAAATGGCTCGATTTCATACCGTTTCAGTAGCAATTCACAAATGAAAACTGTCCATTAAATTTTTCACTGTAAGTTTATGGGGAACCTAAGTATCGAGTTTCTTTTGGTATCCAATTTTATGTTAATGGTTCAAAAGTGGTTTATGGCTGATGTTTAGTTCCGTAGCAATGTCGTGGGAAGAAATATGTCAGTCTACCTGGATTGTTTTTAAAATTTCATTGAATTTTTCAAGGATTGGCCGGCCAGGGAAAGGTTCATCTTTAACATCGAAATTTTCGGAAGGAAAAAGAGGAAACCGATTCTGACTTTGGCATTTACTTAAGCACTGATCACCATGAATGCCACACAAGTTTCGATGAGCCTGCGCCAATTTTTCCCTTTTTGGAAGTAAAAAACTAAAATGTGACGAAAATGATCTTCTGAAATCTTTATTTTTAAAACACAATACAGGGATGCCACTTTTCCGCCGAAAGGCGGATTTCCGCTTTTTTTAATTTTTAAGAATTCTCGATTTTCTTTAAGCGATCAGGAAATAAAATAGCGATTTTCGTCCAACGATCGCGAAAAAAATAGCGATTTTCGTCGAACGATCGGGAAATAAAACGGGAATTTTTGTCAAACGATTGCGAAATTACACAGCAACGTCAAGCGATCGAGAAATACTACAGCTTTTTTCGTCAAGTGATCGCGAAATATAGCAGCAATTTTCGTTAAAAGGTAGTGAAATATAACAGCGATTTTCGTTAAAGATCGCGAAATATAACAGTTATTTTCATCAAACGATCGCGAAATACAACAGCTTTTTTTTCGCCAAGTGATCGCGAAATATAGCAGCAATTTTCGTTAAAAGATCGTGAAATGTAATGGCGATTTTCGTTAAACGATCGCGAAATATAACGGTAATTTTTGTCAAAAGATCGCAAAATAAAACGGCTATTTTCATCAAACGGTCGCGATATAAAACAGCAATTTTCATCAAACGATCTCGAAATGAAATGGTGATTTTCGTGAAACGATCGCAATATGAAATGGTGCTTTTCGTCAAACGATCGCGAAATAAAATGACGAGTTTCGTCAAACAATCGCGATGTAAAACGGCGATTTTCGTCAAACGATCGCGAAATAAAACGGCATTTTCGTCAAACGATCATGAAATAAAACAGCTATTTTCCTCAAGTAAAAAAAAGTCGCGGAAAAAAAACAAAGAAACAAAAAAAGACTTGCAAATTTTTGCTATTTACTCCTGGAATAATCATCGAATCTATTGCTGGGTTACTTAAATTGATTTAAAATGATGTGATACATAAATTTCCTCACTGAATTTGTTAATGGATTAAATTGATTCATGTAAAATACTGTAAACTAAAGAAAATCATTTTTATTTTCTCTTATAAATTAAAAAATTACAAAAAAAAAAAAAAAAAAAAAAAAAAACAGAGCTGCAATTTTTTTTTTCATTTATTATAAACAATATAGTTTACAAAATTCATGCATAAATGTTGTAAAAAATGTCGTAAATTTTACTTCATGCATAATTTCCTCTTTTTGGCTATTATCTGAGTGGCATCCCTGACAATAACTTTTGACTGGTTAAACAGATGACACTACCTTTATATCTAGAATTTTCTAGAAACTGTTACCTTTCAAACGCTGTATAGTATGACGTAATTAAGTATTACTCGAGATATGGGACTTTAAAGCTATCTATTGGGAAAAAACGAATTTACTTTTTCCCCAACCCAATATATGAACCTTAAAATTCTGAAAAACAGCATTCCCCCTTCCCTGTCAAAATAAAACATTGACAAAAGAGAGGGCTATGAATTAAATTTTCTGTAAAAATTTCCTCTATTTTTAACAACATTAATGTTGACAGTTTGTCCCACCGAAATAAAGCCACCATTATTTTGTACAGTAACTGGACACAAAACAAAACCACGAGAACAAAACAAATATATTTAGAAAGACTATATAGAAATGCATATTTACAAGGAATAACTTACTCCCTGCTCCACTTGATCAGGAAAAAAAATGAATGTATAAAAAAAGAGGAGGGAGTGGGGAAAGTGTCCCGCCAAACAAAGCCACAACTGTTAATAGCAATTATATCTACAGTGCTTACATATGACTTGGACTATACGATGGGGCATATCATTTACATATCCCTGGAAGACATTAGCATCAATATTATCTCAGGCCTTGATGATGGAGACCTTCAGTTCTGCCACAGACTTGAACTCTTTGCCATTACCATTTAAAGTTCTACTGAGGATACTCCACACATTTTCATGGGGATTGAGATGAAAGTACAGGGCAGGCCATTCCATAATATATCATCAATTATTTAAAAACCATTCCTAGGAGAATTTTGCAAAGGTTATGGGGGCACTTTTCTACTAGAAAATACAACTTAGACCACCAATTCTCTTATCAGTTGACAATAAATGGGTTTCTGGCAATTCTTTGTAATTAGTAGTTTACATGCGGTTTGAGGGAAGAGATAGCTTAAGCTTACTACTGTATCTGAAGCCTACCAAACTATTAAGTTTCCATTGTGCTGTCTTTTGGAGAAAATTTCCTCTCCTTTTCTCACGTCATACCAATAGAAAGCAAGACAGTCTGAGTCATGCAAACTAATTTTTCTCTTGTCTGGGTTAGGGTGGTTCAAAAAAACTTTTTTTGAGATAAACACACACACCCTACTTTTTTTTTTACATTTACCCCGTAGTATCTCACTCCTAAAATTATAGCTGTTTACACCTACAAGAAGATGGTGCTCAATGACCCTTCATTTTGACACTTTTTGGTAATTTTACACAATTTTATAGCTTTTGAATACTGGGAATATGATTTTCAAATGCATAATTTTTAAACAAAAACTGATTTTTTTAAGCTTTTATAATTCTTAGTAGATAATATAAAGTTTAAATATTTGTCAACAAACAATATTTGAATATTTGTCAATATTTTTCTACAAACTGATTCTAATAAAAAGAAGAGAAGATTGTGATTTTCTTATAGATCAATGAAATAAATGCAAAATGTATTTGGCTAATGAGGATAAAGAATTTATTTAAAAAAAGCAAAAGAGAATGCTTAAAAGGATAAAACAGCAAGAATGACAAGAAGTCAGACATTTTATCCACTGCTTTTTATTCAGTGACTGATTAAAAAAAAAAAAAAAAAAAAAAAAACTTGTCAATCAGAAGTTGATGCTGATGTTTTCCCCCCCCCCAAAGTAAAGAAAAATCTTATTTACAATCCTAAAAAGAAACAAGATTTGTCTAAAATACAACTCTTCCTATCTGATGTTATTTATGTTTTAGATTGTAAAATCACATCTGATCATGAAGCTCTGTGTTTGTTCCAATTGTATCAGCTCTGGGGCATGATTTTTGTGCACTTCCCTTTCAAGAAGTATTACAGAATGATAAACAAAAGCTTGTCGAGAAAACTAGAAAAGAATATATTGAGTCAGCAATTTTTGATTTCAAATCAGATTGTTCTCTAGTCACCCATTGAAACGGCAAAATTTTATCTGAATGTTTTGGATTAGGAAAGGTTGATAGGTGGCCAGTACTTGTTTTGGGATCTGGTATTGAAAAGCTCCTTGGTGTGCCCAAGTTCAGTGGCGGTTGAACAGCAGAAAATATAGTGAATTCTATTTTACTCTTATTACACATGTGGGGTGTAGAGATAAACATTCAAGGTTTGTTTTGATACTATGAACACTGGTTATGATGTAAAAAGATCATGCATTCATTTGAAAAAACAAATTGGTCATGAATTATTGTGGCTAGCCTGCAGACACCATGTCATGGACTTAATCTTGGTGGCAGAAGTTTTTAGCCTGTGCCTTGGACTGTTCAGTTCTCCAGAAATCCCACTCTTCAACAGATTTAAGAATGTTTGGCAAAGAATTGAACAAACAAATTTTTGGGGGATAGAATTGAAAGAATCTACTAAAGGTTTTTGAACATTCAACCATTGCTTGTCTTTTATCTGTAGATAAATCTATGGTCAGAGATAATTACAAAGAAATGACTGAGTTAATACATGCTACTTTAGGAAATACACTTGAGAAAATTCACTGGAATGCACCAAGTGCTATTCACCATTCTCGGTGGATGACTAATCTTCTATACACTTTCAAAAATTTTCTCTTCTAATATCAGACATTTTTCGTCAAACTAAGAGAGAAAAAATGCAACTTCAATGATTTGTAGAATTCAGTGCTCTTCTTTACAGAGTAAAGCATGAATAATAGCTTCGCTTGTAGTTGAAGCTCTTGAAGTTGTGTTGCAATTTTGGAAAGATCTAAGAAAATATGAGATTATTGATTCTGAGATTGGACTATGAGAAAGGAAAGCTCTAGAAAATAATGTGATACCTTGAATGAATTGATTGGTCAGATTCTTGTGTTTTCAAAATCTTGTGTGATTGTGTCATTTTCAGATACAATACGAACAAAAGAAACAGCAAAAATTATTGCAGGAATGAACAATCTGGAATGTTCATGAAATGTAAAAGGTCAATCAAACTTATTGAAAGATGATGCAAGCCTTGGAGATTTTGTGACAAAAAAACTGTTGAACTCTTTTCTCGTTTGAGACTTTCTACGACTTTCACCTGAAGACTGGAAGAAACAATATCAATTATGAAAATGATAAAAGATATGTAAAAGAACTATGAAGGGTGATAGATACCACTGAGATAGATGTACAGAAGATTCAAGAATTCAACAAATTTTTAACAAATGATGAGGATTATAAGCAGCTTCTTTTGCAATTTGTTAAAGTAAGTAAGACTATCGCATCTAAGACAACAATAAAAAAAATTGTTGATATTGTTTCAAAAATATAAAGATAAAAAACTGACAATATTAACTATTTTGCTAGACTTTACTAATGATGTAAACATATACATAAAATATATTCTTAAAAATAACAGATTTTACCTCAACTTTTGCAGGGTTGGAAAAAAACCAGGTTTTTTTGAAAAAAAACCAAAAAAACCGGTTTTTTTGGTTTAAACCAGGTTTTTTTGGTTTAAACCGGGTTTTTTTAAAACATCCTTTTTTATTATATATACATGCATATTTATTGATAAAAATAGACATTGTTGAATTATAAGTAGTATAAAATCATTTAAAAATAATTTAAATTAAATAATTATAGTTAATTATGTAGAAAATTTAAAAAAAATCATATTTTAATTTAAATAGATATTAGTAAAGTTCAAACAATAAGCTACTCTACACAGTGAAACATTGATGTTTTGGAAATGTTTATATATAATCTTTTTATTACTTATAATAAACATTTGATGTAGTTTGATGAATATAATTCTTTTCTACAATTTAAAAAAAAAAAAAAATTGATAGTTCTTGGGGGTTTTGTGTTTTGAGAGACAATTTGAAATCAACATTTATGGTCATTGGATTTAGCAGATAACTGAGGGGAAAAAATAATTTGTTATTATTAAAATACTATAACTAGCCCCCAATTTTTGAATACTCATTCAACTTCATATTTTGATTTTAATTCTTAAAGATAATCTGCCCGATAGAAAAAAAATTTCTTTTATACTTTCACCAAAATCTTAAAGATTATCCAGTTATGTAGCTCCATACTCAAAAGCATTGTGCATGTTATGATAGATTGCTTTAAATAATCTGCATTTTTAAATGAAAATATTTTATGCTAAATATGGAATATTTTTAATCCATTTTATCTCTGATCAGTTCACATATTCTAAGATTTTTCTTTAAAGCAATGTAATATGTTCACCAATGCATACTGAATTTCATCCTATACATAAAAAATAACCTAGAATCACTATATTTAATACTTTTTGCTGAAATAAAGTGTTAAACGTAGAAAATATTTATATCCAATAATTTGTAAGTCTTAAATTGCGAAGAAAAACGAGAAAATATCATTAGATTTTTTTGAAAAAAACCAATTGGTTTAAACCATGGTTAAAACCAATTGGTTTAAACCGTGCCAACCCTGACTTTTAGTCAATTCAATTGCAAATGCCTAAATATCTCCAAAAGTCAAAAGTTGATAGTTCATTGAGCACAGTCTTTTATTTGCTGTAGGAGATTAAAACTTTGCCAGAATAATAGTATGGACAGATGTAAAAAAATGAGGGGTGTCTTGGTCTGTATGCATTTTTTTTCCATAGGTTTGTGAACCACCTTAATCTGGATATATAACAAGATACCACTGGTCCTTCAATGTTTGATTATACACTATATTGCCATTGATTATGGGACACTTGCGATTTTAGACATTTTACTAAATATCTAAAAAATACATGAGGAATCATCTCGATACTCTTAGTGTGTAAATATAATAGTATACGTCATACATCTCCGTGAAGATTTTTTACCGAAACTCCATAGGGGACCGTCAACAAATTAAAAAAGGCTGAATATCTTTTGAATAACCCTGTCAAAACTAATGTAGCAAAAGCGCTCAAACTCTAGATTATGATTGAATGCTTTATTGTAATACACTGTGTTCATTTTTATGCAAATAGCATGCATACTCGCGGAGTAATTAAGGTTTTTATAAAAATGGTCCCAAATTTTTCCAAGTTTTTTCTTTATAATTTTCAGAGTTCTTAATATAAAATAATATTTTTTTCAGAAAATATGACAAACAACATTGCACACAGTACCCTGTAATCAGAATTAAAAAATAATGAAAATTATATACAAAATGAGTTGTTTTACTAAATAATTTTTTACTGCGCATGCGTCAACGATATCAAAATTTCATTTGCATATTATGTTAGCTAAATGTATAGAGCAACTTTTGCGAAAGTCACAAAATCATAACTTGAAAATTCTGAAAATAATCGTCAATTGAATAAGTTGAATATCCGTTATTCTCAAAATGAAGCAAAAACAAGAGGGGTTGTATCCATATATTCATTGATTAGTGTCAATATAGAATACACAATACGGGATGTTACGACTACTTTTGGATAAAATCCCTCATTTTTTTGCTTCATTTTGGAAACAACGGATTTTGTCCTTTTTCTATAGACGATTACTTTCAGAATTTTCAAGGTATAATTTTGAGACTTTTACAAAAGTTGCTCTATACATTTAGCTAACATAATATGCAAATGAAATTTTGATATCTTTGACGCATGCGCAGTAAAAAATTATTTAGTAAACCTACTCATTTTTCATACAATTTTTACTATATTTTAATTCTGATTACAGGGTACTGTGTGCAATGTTGTTTGTCATATTTTCTGAAAAAAATACTATTTTATATTAAGAACGCTGAAAATTATAAGGGAAAAACTTAGAAAAATTTGGGGCCATTTTTATAAAAACCTTAATTACTTTGCGAGTATGCATGCTATTTGCATAAAAATGAACACAGTGTAATACAATAAGGCATTCAATCATAATCTAGAGTTTGAGCGCTTTTACTACATTAGTTTTGACAGGGTTATTCAAAAGATATTCATTCTTTTTTAATTTGTTGACGGTCCCCTATAGAGTTTCGGTAAAAGATCTTCACGGAGGTGTATGACGTATACTATTATATTTATACACTAAGAGTTTCGAGATGATTCCTCATGTATTTTTCTAGATATTTAGTAAAATGTCTAAAATCGCAAGTGTCCCATAATCAATGGCAATATAGTGTATTTGGACCCATCGACTCTGCTTTGCTTGTGGATAGCTTTCAACATGGGCAGGCTCAACATGGGTAGATAGAGGCTTTGATTGTGGTGGTAAACTTTACCTACCTGGCTTTTCCCTTGGACTTTATGTAGACTATCAATTACCAAGAATTGCTAGAAACATATTTATTGCCAACTGAAAAGAGAATTGGTAATCTAAGTTGGATTTTTCAGCTGAAAAACACCCCATAACCTTTGCAAAATCATCCTAGGAATGGTTTTTGGATAATTGGGGGACATATTATGGAATGGCCTACTTTATACTTTTATATCAATCCACAAGAAAATATGTGGAGTGTCCCCAGTAGAACTTTAAATGCCAATGGCAGACAGTTCAAGTCTGTGGCAGAACTGAAGGTTGCCATCATTGAGGCCTGTGATAATATTGATATTAATGTCTTCCAGAGATTGGTAAAGGATATGCCCCATCGTATATTCCAAATCATAGCATGGCAGACACAATTGTTATTAACAGTAATGGCTTTATTTCAACGAGACACTTTTTCCCTTCCTCCTTTTTATATTTTTTTCCTGATCAAGTGGGACTGGGAGTGAGTTATTCCTTGTAAATATGCATTTCTATATATTTCTATATTTCTTTCTTAATATTTGTTTTGTTCTTGTAATTTTGTTTCGTGTTCGATTACGGTAAAAAATCATGGTGGTTTTATTTTGATGGCGACACACTGTATTAACATAAATTAATGGGTAAACATTAAGACACATTTTGTAAGTGTTTAAAATAAAATAAAATAAATGTTCAAAGAAAGCTTTGAAAGTTTTTTAATAAACAAAAACAAAAGAGAAATTATTCAAATTCTATACATTTATTATAAAAAGAACTCTGTGGATGTGTCATCAAATTCATTTTGTTTGAGCATGGAAATAGAAATTACTAAGCTGAAAAGGAAAAAAGTCTTTTTTTTTTTCTTCTTATTAAAAAAATAATTACTATCTTCTCTGATAATTTAGATTTCAAATTTTCGACAAGTTGCATTAATAGTAAATTAGGCTGTGTAACAATGTTTTATTGAAATACAGGGTGATTCAGCTCGTCGGTGACAAACTTTAAGGATCGATAGAGCACACCTAGACGAACATTTTTGAATAGGGAATGTAGGGTCCCTGACGCGATGGTAAGGCGCTAGGCGCTTTCGAAAATTTGGGTGCCGAAATTCGAAACGTCATAAAAACTAGGGAAATGGTTAGATTTTCTTGCTTGTTGCGTCGAAATGATTCTGTTTGTTTAGACTTTCTTCAGTACCAATTTGATAAGCGTATCTCTTAAAACATGGATAGGGGGCGCTGCAGACTTTGGAGAGCTAGACAACAACTTTAAGCCCGTTATTTTGATAATTTAACACATGCTCGCCAAAGTTTATACTCTAACTTAAAGTTTGAACCCAAAAGTAGAGCCCTGCAAAAAGCGTAAGAGCCGGAATAAAATGTCAAAGTACAGGGTGGTCGAAACTCGAAGGCTCCTAAGAGATAAACAGATTTCTTGACTTATGGCATGCATTTTCATGATTCTGTTTGCTGGGGCTCTCTGAAACTCAGTTGAACGGTACAAAAAGAAACATCGATAGGGGGCGCTTTGGGCAAAAAACATAATTCGTTGACATTTCGGACGCTAACTGGAAACGGGGCGCTACGATCAGTTAGTAATAATGAAAACACATTTTCTACCTCTGCTCAACACTTCTGAATAAATTTAGACCAAAAACATCAATGATACTGGAAATTTATTTACAAAAAATAACACTACAGAAGATGCTCGAAATTTCGACCTTGGGCCATGATGCAGGCTTCGCACCTCCGTCGCATTGAGGAGTGTGTGTTTCCAACAATGCCAGGAGTATCTCTGATCTGCCCTGCAGCTGCCACAATGCGCGCCACAAGTTCTTCAGCTCTGCTGACAGGTGTATGGTATACCTCGGCCTTCAGGTAACCCCAAAGGAAGAAATCCAAGCAGGTGAGGTCTGGTGATCGGGCAGGCCAGTGAACTGGACCCCCACGCCCGATCCACCGCTGGCCATACCTTGCGTTTAGATGGAGACGCACGTCGTTCGTGTAATGGGCCGGAGCTCCATCGTGCTGGAACCACATCTGGCGACGCGAACCTTTCGGGTACGTGCGCCTCCTCCAGAAGCTGCGGTAGCACTTGATCCAGGAAAATCAGGTAATTTCCACCTGTCAGCCGTTCAGGTAACAAATAAGGGCCAATGAGGCAATCCCCCAGAATGCCGGCCCACACATTTACTGAGAAACGCTCCTGGGCTGCTCAGCTTCTGGTTTCATGTGGATTTTCATCACACCACACATGACTGTTGTGGGCGTTCCACATTCCCTCCCGGCTGAAGGTGGACTCGTCCGTAAACAAAATGCTGTTTACAAAACGGGGATCCCTGGATCTCATCGCCAAGTACCATCTTGAGAATTCCACTCGAGGGCCAAAATCCTGCTCTCTGAGCAACTGCACCCGCTGGATGTGGTAGGGGTGCAGATTCCGGGAACGTAAGATGCGCCACGCAGTTGCTTGCGAAATGCCAACATGTCTGGCGATATCTCTCGTGCTAAGACCTGGGTTGTCCTCAACCAGGTTAAGCACAGCCTCTTCGTTGTCGGGGGTGCTCACTGATCGCTCCCGTTCAGGCCTGCCTCCGTCGAAAGATCCCGTTGTGGACAACCTCTGGTGTACTCGAGCGAAGAAGGCATGGCAGGGGATTTGCCTGTTGGGGTAACGCTCGGCGTACAACCGCTGAGCGGCTCGTCCATTACAACCAGCAGCGCCATACGCCAAATGCATGTCAGCCAATTCAGAGTTTGTGTACCGTTCCATCCTACTACCGATCTGCAGACAAGTAACCCGAAGCTTAAGTAGGTACCGCACGTTCAAAAGACGTGTCTCCGCATACAACTACGTCATCTCGCGTTGTCGTCTACGCATTACGTATCTTTTGCATATCGATATGGTACGATATCTTCGTCATAAATCAGCAAAAAGCACTGTCAGCCATTTTTCCTTCCTTAACACTCTAAAATACATAATTCTAATTATATATATCGTAATATTGTAAAATGGCATGGCTTACTATCTTATATTTTGTTCCAACTTCCATTTTTTCTTCTTTGCCGGCATTTTCCAATCTTCCGATCTTTTGTTTACATGTTCAAATCAATCACTTATCTTTTGTTTTTCCGATCGTCGCTGATGGGTGTGTTCATCCTGGTTTTATCGTTCCGTTCGATCGCAATCCGCAAGCATCGCGGATCGCAACTCGTAAGTGGCTGTCTTGCATTTCTTCCATCGCAAGTCAGGAGCTCGCTTGCTCAACTCGGAGGGGCGTATCCAGTTTCGAATTGCCGCTGCTATTTAAACCGGCTGAGATATGTTGTGCTGGGGATTTTGAAGCGATGTTATGTTTCAAGATAGTTGATGTTAAAGTCAATATGATATAGTTTCAGAAATGTATTTTAAATTCATCCAGTTTTAAAGTTAACATCTAGTTGTTTAATTATGCCAAATCCGTTGCTGGACATTTAATTGTGAAAATGGTTATTCAACTTCGCCCGTTTGTCATTTTACCAGCAGTCATAATCCATTTGTGTTTTTAATTAAGTTTTCATATTCATTTGTGGACATTATTATCTTCAGTTAAAACTCTACATGTTTTCAAGACTTTTCATCGAAACAGTTGGTGTGCCGTATCATTGGAATTTCTCCAGTATGTCGATAGCTCTTATCCATAAGTGAGTCCGTTTTGTTTTCAGTGCTATCCTAATATTGTTATATGCCATGCCATGCCATTTAATAAGTAATATTATTTCATTATATAAAATGGTTTTAATTTAAATACGGAATTGAACTTATTTTCTGTTTACATTTTTCCAGTTATATTTTTCATCTAAGTTTATACATATTTTATTTAAACTTGAATATTATTTCATGACATAGAATAACTTTAATATAAATCTGGAATTGAACTTGTTTCTGTTTATGTTATGCCTGTTATATTTTTCACCTGGATTTATACATGTTTTTATTTTAACTTGCATTTATATTTTCGTTAATAAACGTTAGTATTATTTCACTGAAAAACAGTTTCTTTAATGAATGTCTTAAACTACACTGTCACAATGTCACCAATACTTACTCTCTTAGGTCACCGAAGTTGCACTATTATAAACTGCTAAATTTTATTTTGTTTTAGACGGTTCTTGTTAAAGAACCGATCAAGCACCTTATGTAAATTTTATTGCGCGCATTGTGCATGATTGAAACCAGCTATGTTTGTTAAAAAAAACAAACAAACTGCAGTTTTAATAGCTTCTTATGATAAGTAAATTACTCTCTTGTTTTGTTTCTAACTGATCGTAGCGCCCCGTTTCCAGTTAGCGTCCGAAATGTCAACGAATTATGTTTTTTGCCCAAAGCGCCCCCTATCGATGTTTCTTTTTGTACCGTTCAACTGAGTTTCAGAGAGCCCCAGCAAACAGAATCATGAAAATGCATGCCATAAGTCAAGAAATCTGTTTGTTTATCTCTTAGGAGCCTTCGAGTTTCGACCACCCTGTACTTTGACATTTTATTCCGGCTCTTACGCTTTTTGCAGGGCTCTACTTTTGGGTTCAAACTTTAAGTTAGAGTATAAACTTTGGCGAGCATGTGTTAAATTATCAAAATAACGGGCTTAAAGTTGTTGTCTAGCTCTCCAAAGTCTGCAGCGCCCCCTATCCATGTTTTAAGAGATACGCTTATCAAATTGGTACTGAAGAAAGTCTAAACAAACAGAATCATTTCGACGCAACAAGCAAGAAAATCTAACCATTTCCCTAGTTTTTATGACGTTTCGAATTTCGGCACCCAAATTTTCGAAAGCGCCTAGCGCCTTACCATCGCGTCAGGGACCCTACATTCCCTATTCAAAAATGTTCGTCTAGGTGTGCTCTATCGATCCTTAAAGTTTGTCACCGACGAGCTGAATCACCCTGTATAATAAGTTCCATTGCCCTACATAAATGTCCATTATGCAGCAACTCTAAAGAAAAAACTAGAGAACTATCTGAGGTTCATATTCATCTTCCGTAAACTCAAGAGTCAACATTACCAAAATTAGATCATCAGCACATTTGTTTATACTGAAAGGAATTACATTTTATTGTGAAAGGAAAAAAGATTTTTGGTGGCGTACTTACAAATTATTATTATTTTTTTTTTTTTTGAAAAATGAAATCTGTTTAAAATTGAAAGCAATGGTATTTTTGGGATTCTATGGTATCAATTTAATGTAAAAAGACAACATATAAGAAAAGTTTCAAGGAAAAATTCCAGAATTTGAATGTTCAGAAAATTGCTTCTACATTATAAATATTTTAATCCTACATATTTTTAGATAGTTAGTTATTTTAATAATTCAGTTTTTTAATCGTATTTATGCAATATTTTGGGTATGTTAGTGCCTCCTTCATAGAGCAAAGTAATTCTTTTTGACTGCAGTGTTTACAATGGATGCAGCAATTATGCTAATTGTTTTCAAAACGGATGTCAATTTTCAAGGGTGCGACATTTCTTCCCTAATATAAAGAAGACATCGAGTTTGTAGATGATTATATGCATTGGCATAAGAAAGTATATGTCTCTATTTTTCTTTCTAAAAACGTGAAATACAGTCAAACCCTGTTAATATGCAAATCAAGGGACTGGTCAAAGTTTGAGAATTTTTGCCCTGTAGTCCATTTAATAACACCTTTATAAAGATTAAAAAAAAAAAAAACTTACTATCAATTTTTAGCATTTTTAAGACATAAAATGACATTTGTTTTAATCATTATGTGTTTATTAATATGTCACGCTGAGCACGTACCACCGGTGGTCCACAAAAAGGCTTAAGAATCCCTATTTAGCTCCACCAGTAAAATTATATTGAAAAATTTGCCTTATTTAATCGAAGCATTTTCTCAATTTAATAAGGCACAAATTTCTGTTTTTGAAAACTGGTAGCAAAATATTAAAAATTCTGCAAAAGGTTCCTGTCATGAAGGGGTTAAGCAGGAATATTCAAACACTAAAATAAGTGTTATTTTCTTATGTAAAAACCGTATAAGTAGTTTCCAGTTTGGACTTAACTATAATTGGGTAGATGTGCCAGTAATGGGCCATCTTCCAGTAATGGGCCACCTCGCACTTTTTGGTTTATAAAAAAATAATAAAGAATAGTTAAGCTTTTATTATTTTTTTCTGAACACTACCTTGCATGCTTTATAAGCTGGATTAATTTTTTACACTTTTCGTCAAAACAATTAGGAAGCAAAAAATAAAGTTTCACAGTTTTTCTGTTTTTCACTGAAAATCTTAATGAACATGCTAAGAGCAGACTTTACTTACTTAGTTTATATCTTTTTATTTTTCCGTAAAAAATGAATGTTTTTGTTTGGTTAGCAATATAAAACATTGAATTTAATATACCAATTGCCATTTACAAAATTTTATTTATTTTTAAGATTTTAGAAGGGGTGGCTCATTACTGGATTGCTTATTTCGTGATTTTCCAGTAATGGACCACCCAAGTGAGCAGTACAAAAAGTGTTATTTCAGTAGAGATAAAATATTTTGATTTAACTGAAAAGCTAAATAATCAAATTTAACACTTAAATTTTACCTATCAGAATTTAATAAAGGCAATTTCTTTATAAATAGTTGTTTTTAAAAAGTCATCCAAAATTGGTACAAAACATAAGCAGAACATTTAACAAAATCTAGATGTGCCGTTACAAAAGAAGTTGTTTTAAGTTGGTTCAGAAGTGTAAAATCATATTTGGAAGAAGATATTATTAATATTTTCTCCCGAATTCTAAAGCATACAGAGAGAATTTTCAATAAGGTGAAAACAAGGTTTCTTTTGTGCTGTTAAAACAAGTAAAATTTTGGGGACAAAATCAGATAAAGATGTGTATTATGTAGTACCAAATAACGAAAAAGAACAAATCACTGTTACGGGATGTTTTTCAGCAAATAATGAGATTGCTCCATTGGTGATAATATATCCATATAAGCATCTCTAAAGGGAAATTGTGGAATCAATCTGTACCAAATTGATGGGCTATATGATTATCTGAAAATGGTTGGATAGTGCAAGAACATTTATCATTTTAAATGCATTCTAAAATTCCATATTGAATAGTTTGGACTATCGGAAAGGGATGATAAAATTGAAGATCTGTTATTTATATTTCACAGTTGCACAGTATGTCATTTAGATAATGATATGAATGAAGATTGGAGACTTTTTTTAATGCCTTATTTTATCTAAACTTGATTTCAGTAAAACATTGTCTTTATCTTATAAATCCAATTTAAATATTTTGTTTTATATCTTCACAATATAAATCCTTTAATGTTAGTTAATAATAAACAGTTAATAATATCATTAATATTTTGTTTTATATTCACATTATAAATCCTTGATTATAATAAATTCATAACTTAAATTTAAATATTTTGTTTTATGTTTTTTCATTATAAATCCTTTAATGTAATGAATTTCTAACTTAAGTTTTAATATTTTGTTTTATTAGTATGCTTTCATTAAGTTCTGGAGCAAAATACAATTGAAACAAGTTGGAAATTGCAGGTGAAGCGTAGCAAATGAGGTGCGTTCGTATAACGAAGTTTTAAAAATATATAGATCTTCCTGATATAGTAGACAATACTTCGGATACAGTACAGTGGTTGAACGCTTTGTATTCCTATAAACATGCAGGAAGTAATTTTCATTACACCTCAGCAACGTATATTATATTCATAAAATGTGGCACAGTTTAATATAATTAAAACATGTCCCAAATAATGTTTTCCCATATAGCATTATATAGCGGAATACTTTTGTGTGGCCCTGTAATTTAATAATAAATATTCTTTGCATCTCAGATTCTACAGAATCTTTATTTTAGTATATATATACGTCATATGTTCATGTCAATTTTATTATGTTCGAATGAGTGTAACATCATTAAAATGCATTTGCAACTTTTTTCCCCATTCACTATAATGTAACGGAATACTTTTGATAGTCCCTGTAATTGATCTATGCATCTGATTATTATAAGATCTGAAATGACTCGACAAAATTATGTAATAATTATATGTTTAAATTTCAAACGATGAAAATGCATTTTAAACTTTATTCCCATTGACCGTAATGTAACGGAATCCTTTTGATTTTCCCTGTAATTGATCTATTCATCCGATTTTCATAAAATTTGAAATGACTCGACAAAATTATGTAATAATTATGTATTTTAAATTTCAAACAATTTGGTTGGATAGTTTTTGCGTTGTTATATGCGGACAGACAGACGGACAGCCGGACGGACTGAACAAAAACTATAGGTGCCAGGTAATTACATAACTACGAACGCACCTAAAAACAATTATCTGTTATTTTTTGTAGGGTGGCCCATTACTGGAACATAGGCGGTCCATTACTGGAACATAGATGGTCCATTACTGGGCTTTTGTGTGTTTAGACATATTTCTATTATTTAAAATGAAATTTTTATTTCTATTGGGAAATGTAACTGTGGGATTAGTTAAATATTGTTGAAAGATTAATCTAATACAAAAAAAAAGTGGAATACAATAATTATAACTATTAAAAAATTATTTTTTAGAGAAATTCCTTAAGGTGGCCCATTACTGGCACATCTACCCTACATAAAATAAAAGAAAATGAACACAAGTTTTTGCTAACAATGTTATCTAAAACTGTTAACAAAAATAAAACCCTTGTTAGCAGTACAGAACAAATTGAGAGCAATGTTGAAACTAATAAAAGTCAATATAAGAAAAAAAAATTATAATTTAATAAAGTCAATAATGACATAAAAATTACTTTTTGATAAAGTAGTTATTGATTTTGACCTGTTCGACATGCAGTCGTTTCATTGTGACATTTTAACCCTATTCAGGCGATAGTAAAGCTCACTTATCATGGGCCCTGCATTCAATTTGGATACTATCAGACTAAACTGACCACCTCCATAACATTGGAGAATGGGGATTGGGCCGGCGACGCAGGTTCATAATCTTTTTCCTCATTCAGTTTATTAGTCACAGTTGATTTGGTGATGATGTATCCACACTTCTGAGCTCAGAGGGATTTAGTTGTTTGTTGATAATAATGAACGTCTAAATCAAAAAATTCTTCTCCTACAATTTCTTGTGTACCCAGCCATTGGTATGAATGACACTCCTATTTTTTTTTTTCAAAGCATACGAGCCATGAAATCTGTTTCTGCCCATTCTTGTGAGCTTTGTGAAGGAAAAAGATGATTTTTAATGAGTTCTTTCTGATTTTTAATTAATAACTTAAGTATGTATTTATCAGAAATTTAGAATTCTGAGTCTCAGGTACACCATGCCTTGGACTATTTTTATTTAACTTTTCAGACTTGTACATGAGAAATCTTTCTAGCTATCCCACACGCACAGGGTGATCTTAATTTTGTTATAATAGATATGTTTTTACATTTATGAATTCTAAAAGCACACATCCAAATGAACATTCTGAGAATGATGGCAGATTCTTCTATAAAGTTACTACTCTGACTACTTAATTCCAATTTTTCTGCTTAACACATAAACTTATTAAATGGGATTTGTTTTATAAACAGATCTGTCCTTTATATTCTTGTTTCTAATAACTATCCCCGGTGACGATCAGCATAGTTCTATGGTCACTGTAATTTACTAGTGCGTGACTGATACCTTGAAATAGGACTACATAGCTACACGGGTGCGGAATATGTCCGATCCGGCGATCTAGGATTGGGGGAAATTTTAACCACCTGGGGAAATTCTGCAGAAACATATACAATTGATTTAGATTTTAAGAACGAATTCCGTAAATTCCTGAGATAGAAAACTTTCACTACAAATAAAAAGATCTGTATGGCAACTTCCAGAAAATCGATATCAGAATAATATGTATCGCATATTTGGGGTGATTCTGTTTCGAATTTCACTTCTGCCATATATTATGAAGTCTAAGTTGAAAAATAAATGTTCTATATCTACAATAGTACAGCAATTACCGATAACATAAGGTACAATTTTGGGGAAATTTTCATGTGGATTGGGGGAAATTTTGGGAGTAGAAACATTTTCTGCATCCCTGCATAGCTAGGTGTATTCATATAATCATGAAGTTAGAAAATGACAATAATAGGAATCTCGAGAAGTAATAAAGAGATCCACCCCACATCTGCATACAAACAACTCTAAAATGAAAAAGGGCTCATTTGATCAGCTTTTTTGGAGGGGGGAAAAAAGAGCAGAGGAAATATTTTTTATTGAACATAGACTGTGGCATTGAAAAGTTTCCTAGGCTATACATATAGGAAATTATTGATATGAACGTAAAGGTGTTACTGATGGGTATTTGGAATTATCCAGTATTTATTGTAGTTTGCACTCAAAATATAGCGTATAAATTGTTAAATAAAAAATAAGAAAGTCAGAATATAAAAATGGACCATAACCACATAATACAAAAATCTGGAGGGGCAAAAGGTAAGTCTTCCCCTTGCTTCTGGAAAACTAGGGGGGCATATGTCTCCCTTGCCCATGGTTGGCACTAAGAAAAACAGTAAGATAGTTTTTGCTTATTTTTTTCCCCATGTCATGTTTTACCACTCATAGCCATTGTTTTCTAGGGTTTCATTTAGTAAAATATCCAAATTCGTCCATGTTTTAAATATCTGATTTGAAAAGTTTTTTACAAGCTCCAGAAGCTCATTGGTTTCTCAACAATTGATGTCTTCACTGTTGACAGCAGCTGAATCACTGCACACTTTCTTAGATTTTATTGCAGGGTGAACTTTAACTCCTTCACAATGGGAGCCTTTTATGAAATTTTTAATGTTTTGTCACTGGTTTTTAAAAATGGAAATTTGTTTCTTATTAAAACAAGAAAATGTTCTCATTAAATATGGCAAATTTTACTGGTTGGGATTAACAAGTATTCTTAAGCCCTTTTGTGGCATGTATATGTGTTGTTCGTCCCAAAGGGCTTAAATCAATCCAGTCATCCATTTGAGGCATTGAAATCTAGTAATTCCATTTTTCTTTAGACTTCAGAAACTTTGTTGGGCTAGCAGGTGACTTATTGGAATATTCGTTGAGTGTGCTTGTACAAACTACGTGTGGATGGTCTTGTACATGCTCTGAAATTTGGTGGTTTTTGTTTCTTTGTTCTTTGTTACCCCAACAACAGCTTGGTTAAATGATTGCAGCCCTATTCTTTAACAAAATTTTTAAAGTTGACTCCGGTATGTTATTTTCCTTGGTGATTGCAGATTTATTTAAGACAGTCTATACATCATGCTGAATTATTTGTAACTTTTCAGTGATGAAGAGTCTTTTAATGTGTTTTACTCTTTACATCATGGTATAAATTAGATTATAATTGTATTATCAAGTAGATATCATAGACTAAATCCTACCAAGAGCGACAAGTGACCCTCTTTGTAAGATATCACAGCATTGATCAGACAGTGAATGGGCAAACTCAAGTGTTTTGTCTGCAATATGCAAAGTCTGTCGGTTTGCCACTGCTCTAATTTAGGAGGGGAGATCACATCATTTTTCATTGTGGGAGAAAAGTTAGATTTTTGCTTCTTATTTGAGAAGAGCTCTTCAACCTTTTTCTAGTGAGGTTGAAAACAGCATTTTTGCTTACACAGCATTTTCACAATGCAATTATTAGAAGTAAAATTTCCACTTTTCTCTTCTTGGCTTGTTTGACTGTTCAAAGCAATCAGGGTCAAGAAAGAAAATTCTTTTAACTGAGAGAGGTTGAAATTGATATCTAATCTCGGTAAAACTATTCATGGTTGACAAATTTTGACAGAAAAACTTATTCTTAGTTTAAAGAATTGTTGTTGCTTGGGGAACCTCAGCTGTTTAGAGCAAAGTTTATTTGCATATTAAAAGTAGGGTTTTCTTGCCAGGGACTGATAAAATTTTGCATATTAATCATTCGCATATTAAGATATTTTTATATGCATAAGATAGGCGTATTTCAAGAAACCTGAGAAAATTAATGTATTAAGTGGTTTCTCATATTAAGTGGGGCATGTAACAGGTTGGACTGTATATTTTGAAATATTCATTAAATTTTGTATATTCTCTATAAATATTGATATCTTTGACTCCCATCATTAATTCTCGCTGAAAATTCATATTAAGTCACTTTTTACAGTATCAGTTAGTGCCAAGTTTACAGGATTTTTAATCATCCTAAATTAACATTTTATCGTAATTTTTGTGTATGATGAAGGAAAAAATAAAAATTTTTTAGTAAAAATGAAGTAGTCTGCAAAATCAGGGGTGATAAAAATCATGATTTAAATAATAAAAAAAACTTTTGATTTTTTTTTCTTATTAATATTATTTGGGCACTTATTTCCAGGCATGCATGTATTTATTTTTTCAATATAAATTTACACATTTCTATTAATTTCATTACATTTCTTACATAAGAATTAAAGATATTTTAAATAACAGTTAAAAATTGTTGCAAACAAATTTAAGAGATTCACTTAAAACTTAAAATTTTATTATTCTACAATTAAATTTCAATTATTATATGTATAATATTTAAACTTGTTTAAATTTAAAGTTTCTACAGCCATGTAAGCATAATAAATTGATTCCAAATTTTATTTGTTGCAAGATCCAAGAAACTACTACTACTTTCAACAGCATTAATTATTGGCTTGCACATTTTCAAAATGAAATCACATATTTGTATAAATAAACAACAATTAGTTAAAAATACATTCTCTGAAGAACCTGGATAAGGCTTGAATGTACTAAGGTATTTTAAATAAAATTAATTGTTAACATATTTGATTATTTTTAATTGCATTTTAAGTAAAGCAGTGAACGTTTTAAAGTTCATAATATATATATTTTTAAACAAGGTGAAAGTTGTGTTCCATCATATGTTTTCATTCAACAAGGATCTGTTTAGGAAAAAATTGGGATTTTTATAGGGTCTTTCACTTTTTTTTATTTTTAATATTAAGACAGGATCCTTCACATAAATTTTCATCTTAAAACAGGGTCTTTCACAAAATTCTTTTTGTTTAAAAATAAAACTTTCCCTAAACTTAAACTTAAACTGCTGCCAAACTTAAACTTTCACAAATTAATCATTTTAAAATAAAATTTATCCTATCACAAAACAGCTGAAGTCGCCAAAGTACCTATTACCCACTTTTTCTTTAAATAAATAAATAAACGCTCTTGTTAAAAATATAAACAAGAACCTATATATAATTTGAAATTCTAATTCACAAAGGTGCGATTTCATTTTTCAATTAAAAGAACTTCATAAACAGGATACATAAATTCTGGATATCCATGAATAAGGTAATAGTATAATATTTCTTACATTTTCAATTGCAGTAAACAATGAATTCTAGGAAAAGAAAAGAAAGAGGGATTAGCTACAGCTATTAACATATTTTCAGTTATTGAAGAAAGATGAAATTGGAATTTTATAATTCTATGTTAGAGAGACACAGTCGAAATATTTATTATGTTATATAATTAGTCGAAGTATTGATTATATTATTTGACCAATATATCAATCGCCAATGTATGGGAGACAGGAATTTGTAGGCTAAGCAACTAAATATAAAACTAACTTTTGTGATTTGTGTGTAATCTGCTTCAAAAGAAATAACTCTCCACTGAAAAATACTATTATACTAAATTCTTTTATGTTAAATGGATTTAACTATATCTTAAGCATTTAATTTGCAAAAATGAAGTAATCATTTAAAAAAGAAAAATATAATAAAAATAAGAGCCTTTATCTGTATTTTTTGAAAAGGCATGATGGATAGATAATATTTTTAATACAGTTGTGTTTACTTTACCAAAAAGTCACAATGCCTTTTTTTTTTTAAATCTTTAATCTAACATGAGCAGTGACTTTTTTTTAATAACATAAATGATGAATTTGATTCTTATTTTGCCCATAAATATGAAATGTAAAAAAGAAAAAACTGATTTAAATCAATGATTTTAAAAAATGAATGATTTTTTTATATCAATGATTTAAATCAAACAGCCCTGCTGCAAATGTTTTTTGAAATAAAGAACTAAACCAAATTAAAATGTTGCTTGCTGTGGGAAAGTTTTGGTGCATCGTTGAATTTTATGGTTCACAAAATACTTTAAACTGTCATTTTTATTACTTTAAATGACTTTTTTTTTTTTTTTATATAAATAATCATAATTTTCTTTGATTTTTGAATAAAAAAAACTTCATGAAGAACAGGATACATAAATTCTGGACAACCATGAATAAGATACTATAATATCTCTTATATTTTCAATTGCAGTAAGCAATGAATTCTAGGAGGGGGGGGGAGAAAAAGGGATTAGCCACAGCTATTAATATATTTTCAGTTATAGAGGAAAGATGGAATTTTATAATCCTGTGTTATAGACAAACAGTCGAAATATTTGTTATAATATAATTAGTCAAAGTATTGATTATATTATTTGGTCAATATATCAATCACCAACATGTGGGGTACAGCAATTTATAGGTCTAAGCAACCAAACATAAAATAAATCTGGGATTTGTGTATAATCTGCTTCCCCAAAAGAAAAGAAAAAAAAAATCTCTCCATTGAAAAATACTATATTAAATTCTTTTATGTTTTTAGATTTAACTATAGCTTAAGCATTTAACCTGCAAAAATGAATTGTAATAGTTAAAAAAAGAATATTTATAAAAGAAAAAAATTAAAAATAAGAGCATTTATCAGTTTTTTAAGGCACTATGGATAGATATTATTTTTTAATACAGTTGTAAAAAGTACACTTAAAAAAAATATAGCATTTTGAGTTTTTAAAAGGTAATCTTTAATCTGAGGCAGAGCCTGATTAAAGGCTTTGAAAGTACTAAGATGTTTATAAATAAAATTAACCTAACATCTATATTTGATTATTTTAATTGCCTTTTAAGTAAACCTGAACATTTTATAGTTCATATTATACATTTTGTGTTACAAGCAAGGCGAAAATTTTATTCCATCATATATTTTTATATGTATTGATAAAAGTCTGTATTAACTGTTACCCCCATGACAGAAAATTGTGATTTCTGTCTTCTGTGATAGCAATTTAGTGAAATGAAAATTGTCTGCAGGGAAGTACAGTATTTCAATATTCTTATGTGCGTTACAAGCATTGAAATAAATATTGTACTTACTGATTAATATTATAAAAACTACATTTCAAATGTAATATAACCTAATTAAGTAAAGCAAAACTAATAATTTACAAAAAAAATAAGTAATAAATATAAAAATGTTTTGTAAGGTTAATTTGAGTCTGAATCTATTTAAAATTATATTGAAGCTTTTTTTTTTTTCGGGGGGGGGGGGGGGTGCAAGTTTTGCATTTTTCGCATTCCAACCAGCAAAATGCAATGTGTAGTTGAAAATTGTAAGTATGTGACTACAAAAAACAGAGTTAGAAATTAGGAACTCTATGTAAGGGCATCAAATGGCACCTACAATTTTCTTTCCTGGGTGCCAAACTGCATTTCATGTTTGCAATTTTATGTTTAATGGTATTTTCTCATTTCTTTTTGCAACTATTTTAAAAACAATATTGTTTTTATGAGTTAAAATCAAGTAAGGGTTTGACTGTTCATATTAAGCACTTTATTTCTGTGTTAATCCCTGAAACAAAATAACAACTCTCACTTTATAAAAGTCTAAAACTTGATTAAACTAAAATATTTGGATTAAATTACAAATTTTGGCATAGGTGTCTAAGACACAGGCCACTGTCTGGTCTTTAATCGAAATCAGGTGCAAGTGAAAAAAAGTTAGGCTTCTAATTTTATGACCATGCATAATTTTGTGGTGATGAAATGCAATATTTTAGTTACATTTGACAACTAACAACCACTAGTATCTAACCTTGCTGCAAAAATAGTTACTGTTATGGCAATGCATTTTCATTATTTTTTCCCTTATATAAATAAGAAATATTTAAAACAGGATAAAAGTTTTATATAAGATAGAATTTAGTATCATGTTTACGTCACAGTAATTTGCAAAGTTGCAAAATATAGCTAACAAATAAAACAAAGTGTTTGGCGTATCTTCTATAGTCTGTACTTTTCAAAGACTGCCTAGAAATTAACTTTCTCTGTTCGAAAATCCACTTGCCCATGGCAAGTAAATGATGTATTTCTTCACCTCTGAGAAAGAACAATGATGTATTTCTTCATTTCTGAGAAAGAGCAGTGTTTATATAGTATTAAATATTTGATAGTCTTTTAATAGTTTGGAATAAAGAATCAAAACTTGCAACTGACTATGCAAATATTTTTAGAAACTTAATCATTCACATATATATGTACAGAATTTTTAGCTTAAATGATAATAAAAAGATGAAAATATATATGTAAAGATTATTTAATTAAGCCATAAGTATAGCTTATTTTCTTATTTCTATTAACATATTTCTAGTGAAACACCTTCCTAATAGTCATTTTTTGTTGTTTCAAAAAACAAGCACTTGCCTGCCAAATCTCCGGAGGAAAGCATACTTCATTATGTGACTATTTCCATTTATTCCATTCCATTCAAAAATTCCTATTTTCTTAAGTATTTACAAAAATGTGTTTAATTTTTCAAAAACTATTAATAAAACTATGAATTAAAGCAAATTTTCCATAAAGAATTTTTATTAAAAGGTAAACCTATTTGCATAAAACACAGATAATTTAACTTCAGAAAAACACTGGATATGTATTTACATATGAATAATAGAAGTTTAAAATTCCGATACATGTATTAGACTAGATGTCATAGTCATTAGGTTTTTGCATGAATTATGTGTCTGCCTGGTTTGTCAGAGATAGAGCAGGTTTGTCAGTTGGTAGAGCAATGGTAGCTTCAACCAGAGGTCCCTAATTTGAATCCTGGCCTGGAGTTCATAGTTAAGCCTATTACTCAGTACATAAAAAGTGTACTTGTTTCAACTCTATCTATTTGTAACTTTTATGTATACATACAGGATGGCTCAGAACTTTGTCAAAAATGTAAAGGCAGGTAGAAGGACCTAAATAAGCAGATTTCGTATGGAAATGTGGGTGCCAAAATGCAGTGTTGAGGAATAGAGGGCACTGTTGAATGTGGTGGATGAATGCTCTTCATTGGCTTGAATTGTCATTTCCCGCACAGATATCAGACAGCTTGGATTATTACATGAATGTAGAGCTTGCCGATATGCATTTCATGTATGCGATAGTGCAAGGAACAGATTGGCTGCTCAAAGGATTTAGATTGAATGATTCCCAGCTAGGATTCTGCCGGATCCCCAAACATTTGTTCATATTCATTAGAAGTTGGGTGCAAGTGGAGCATTTTATGCTCACTGTTAAATGTTGCAGGATTCCTGCAGTAGAATTTTGCGGCATTAAGCACAGTTGAGAATAGTCTTCAATAAGCTCAAAAGCTGCCAGACGTGCATTGGGTATGAACCATTTCCTTTATTAGCCCCATACATAAAATGCATGTCAGCAAGCTTTGCATTTATTTTATTTATTGCCTAAGTGTGGCAAAATCACCAGACCTCAAAGGTCCAGTGTAGACTCTATTCACCTCCACACGGCATGCTCCCCGACACACGGGAATTCGTTAACAATTAGCACAAAAAAAAAAAAAATAAATAAAAAAAGATTTTATCTACAATACAAGCTCTATCCACCGGAGCATTGGCTGTTGCCTCGGGACAAGGAACAGACCACCAGAGTGGGTGATGTTATTGTAAGAAGTTGTGTAGGAACAGTAGGTTGGTGCATAGCGAAATAGGTTGATGCACCATGCAGGTCTATGAGGCGAGATTTGTTAGTTCCATTTGGAAATTAAAAATCCTATTTAATTTGCCTATAAGAAGGGGTCTTGATAAAATATTAGATAACCAGTTTTTGGGAAGGATGGAGGGGTATTTAACATGCCAGGCTTGGGTAAGCATGCAGTGATAGTAGCTAAGCTCAGGGGTGCCAAACTCATTGCAATCGCAGAAGTGATTGGCTGCTCAATAAAAACATTTCAGATAATCCAAGCTTTGCACTGTAGTAAAAATGCATATTGTTTGAAATCCATGAGGGAATGTCAATTCAAGCTAGTAAAGTGCTTTCATCCACCAAACTTAACAATGCCGTCTACTGCTTCAAGGTCAATGCTGAATTTCTGTGCCTGCTTTCCTGTACAAAATCTGCTTATTTAGGTTTCCTCTATTTGCCTTTACATTTTTGATAAATCAGAGTTTCCCCCAGGTTTAAAAAGGGGCAGGGCGCTACTATTCTGAAAAAGGCACTTTTTACATTCTCCAGGGCACTTTTTTGATTTATAAGGGCACTTTTATAGAGTTGAATCTTAGAATCTAGCGGAAAAAAAAATCGTCAAAAAATTGAAAAAAGGAAGAAAAAAAAAAGGTAAATTTTGTTAAAAGACTGCGAAAAAAAGACGAATATTGTTAAAAGATTGCGAAAAAACGGCCGATTTTGTTAAAAGTTCGCAAACACAGCAGATTTTGTCAAAAGATGGCGAAAAAAAACGACAGATTTTGGTTAAAAAATCGCGAAAAAATGACAAATTTTGGGAAAAGATCGCGAAAAAACGGCAAATTTTACTAGACGATCACAAAAAATTGGCAAATTTCGTCAAAAGATAGTGAAAAAACCACCTATTCTGTCACGCTTAAACATGAAAAAAAGTAAATTCCGAAAATAAAATTCACTTTTTTTGTGCCCTTTTGACGAAATTTGCATTTTTTTGCAACCTTTTGACGAAATCTGGCGTTTTTTCGGGGTATTTTGACGAATTTTGCGTTTTTTTCGCAAATTTATGGCAAAATTTGCCGTTTTTCGTGAATCTTTTCACAGAATTTTCCGTTTTATTGCGGTTTTTGGACGAAATATGCCATTTTTTTTGCAAATCTTTTGACGAAATCTGCCATTTTATCGCAATTTTTTGACAAAAGTTGCCGTTTTTCGCGAATCGTTTGACAAATTTTTCCGTTTTATCATAATTTTTGGACGAAATTTGTCGTTTTTTCATGATTTTTAAAGAAAATCTGCCGTTTTTTCGTGATTTTGAGACGAAATTAGCCATTTTTTCGCGAATCTTGCCAGAAATTAGTCGTTATTCCGCGATTTTTAAAAGAAATTTGCCGTTTTTCGCGATTTTTTGACAATATTATGCGTCCCGTGGGGCGCGATAGAATTTTTTTTTCCGTTCTGTCGCCCATTTTTTTCATAATTTACGCGTTATAGCGCGTCCGCATCATCGCTGAAGAGTTGCTTCTTTTCTAATGTGAGGCAAGAAGGGCGCTATTTTTTTGAATGAGCGGCAAGAGGGGCGCTATTTTTTTGGATGAGGGGCAAGAGGGGCGCTATTTTTTAAACTAAAGGGCAGGAGGGGCGCCGCGCCCCCCTGAAACTGTCTGGGGGAAACTCTGGATATATTGTTTTGAACCTCCTTCTATACTTTAATATTAAATGCAAATCAAGAAAATGTCATTTGTAGAATTGTTTAATTTTCTTCTCTCCCAAGTTAGAATTGGAATATTTGTAATGAAGTTGCACCAAACTACAAAATTTTTAATACCAATATATAATTCTGAAGTTATAATCAGCATTTTGTTTGTTAATTTTACCTAAGGATACCAAACCAGGATTAGAAATTAGGAATTTTAAGAAAGGCCTACTAATTTTTTTTCTAAGTGCCAAACAGAATTTCATGAATGCAGTTTTACATTGCATCATATTTTCTCATTATATTTTGTAACCATGTTACAAGGCTCCCAAATGGTCCCCTTTTTCCTCCCAAAAGTCCCCTTTTATGGATTTTGATCCCCTTTCAGTATCCCCCCCCCCCAAAAAAAAGAAAAATTCGCAAGGTAAAAAGACCTTTAAAAATTACTAAAAACTCAAAAATTGCGGAGGACAAAATTTATTACAGTGGGGTTAAGCATTGTAATAACTGGAATTCTTTCACAAATGTTAAAAAAAATTGCCAAAAATTGCAAATTTTTAGAAATCTCTTAAAAAATTTCATTTAAAATTTCTAAAAAATGCAAATTTCATCAAAAGATTGCAAAAAAATGTTAATTTTGTCAAGACTGAAAAGAACCAAAAAAAAAAAAAAAAAAAAAGCTAATTTCATCAAAAGATCACAAAAAGCACAAATTTAGTGAAATAATCCATGGGGGGGGGGGGATTTTTTTTTTCCCCAGAAGACCGCTGAAAAAACGTATAGTTAGTGGTGCAGGGAAGAGTATTCCCTCTTCTGGTGTAACATTTCAGAATTTTTTTTTTTTCAACTCATAATCACCCCTGGAATTCTCCTATTTTTATTTTCCACAAAACAAAAGGTATGACTTTTATTCTGCACTTTCCATTTATCAAGGATAAACTTGTCTTACCTGTTACTTACATGACCAGTTTTTGAAACCAGATGTCAAAGAATTATCACTAAATGCACACACAATTCTCAAACTGCATAAAAAATTCAAAAAATGTTGCACCAATCCCAAATAAAAATAATATTGAAAAGATGACAAAATTTATTAAACTGGGTTAAAATACTGAAACTAGATCACTTTTAAGATTAAAAAAATCACAGCAAAACTGGAAAAAACTCTTAAACTCATAAAAATTAAAAAATTGTTATACAAATTCTGAATAAACTTAATTAAAAGGAGGTCAACATTTATTATATTGGGCTAAAACATTGAAATGGGATTCTTTTTACTAATTAAATGGAAAAAAATTGCTGTAGAACATGCATATATGTTTTAAAAAAAAGAGGCTAAAATATTAAATTCTTATCTGATAATGCATTCATATTAGGGCAAAATTTATTACATTAGGTCTAAAAGTATGAAACTGGATTCCTTTTATAAATGTCGAAAAATTGTTGCAAAATAGAAAGAAAAAAGAAACACGCATTAAAAATATATGAAAATTTTTTAAATGCTGTACAAATTTAATATAAACTTTATTGAAAAGAGGATAAAAATTATTACATTAGGCTAAAAAATAAATTATCATAAATAATAATAAAAAAAATCTCATAAATATCCAAAAACTTAGACATGCCAGTACCTTCATGCCAAATCTTGTAGCTCTGTATGCAACAGTCTTTCTAGTAAGACAAACTGTGTTACCTTTTATTCTGTAATTTTGTTTTTAATTATGATAGAGAAGTATTTTCAATTTATTAAAGAAACTTTTAATTACAATGTCTTTTAAATGCTCTCTTCAGTGTATATACAGGTTATCCCTAACCAAATGGTATATACGCTAGGGGGTGATAGAACACATCAAGACGAGTAATAGTAAATAGGAAACCAAGGGTCCCAAACGTTTTCCAAAGGAGATAGCCCCCATTAAAGTTTGGGGTCCAAAATTTCAAATACACATAAAAAACGGAAAAATCGGTCAATTGATTTGCGGTTTTCACTAAAATTATTCTTTATGTTGGTATTTTCTTGAAAATAAATTATAAAGATAAATTTCAAAAAATGCCAATAGAGGGCTCTTTAGACTTTGAAGTAATGAAAAACTATTTTTTTCCGTGATTTTTTGCATCTCATTAAATGGTTTCGTAAGCTTAGACTTAAACTTAAATTTTGAGCTCAAAATCTGAATAGTTGGAAGCGGTTAAGTAGCACAAACTTAACTGTGTTCAGAGGGTTTAAATTTCAAATGTTTATAAAAAAGCAGAAAAATTGGTCGATTGATTTGCGGTTTTCACTAAAACTATTCTTTATGTCGGTATTTTATTGAAAATGAAGTATAAAGATGAATTTCAAAAAATGCCGATAGAGGGCGCTGTATACTTTGGAGTAACGAACAACTACTTTACGTTATTTTTTTGCATCTGATTAAATGTTTTCGTAAACTTTGACTTAAATTTTGAGCTCAAAATCTGAATACTTGGGAGTGGTTAAGTAGCACAAACTGAACTGTGTTCAGAGGGTTCAAATTTCAAATGATAATAAAAAACGTAAAAATTGGTCGATTCGTTTGCAGTTTAAAATAAAACTATTCTTTAAGTCAGTATCTTCTTGAAAATGAATTTTAAAGATAAATTTCAAAAAATTCCGTTAGAGGGCGCCTTAAACTTCAGAGTAACCAACAACAAATTTTAACCGTTATTTTTTGTATCTAATTAAATGCTTTCCAAAACTTGTTAAATGTTTTCAAAATCTTAGATTTAAACTTAAATTTTGAACTCAAATTCTGAATCGTTGGGAGGGGTTAAGAAGTGCAAACTGAAGTGTGTTCAGGAGTTGAAATTTAACCCCCCCCCCCCTCCCCTCGAACACAGTTCACTTTTGCGCTACTTAAACACTCGCAACTACTCAGAATTTGATCTCAAAATTTAAATCTAAGCATTTGAAAGCATTTAATGAGATTTAAAAAAATAACGGTTAAAAATAGTTGTACGCTACTCCAATGTCTAAGGCTCTATCAGCATTTTGTGAAATTTATCTTTAAAATTTATTTTCAAGAAAACACTGATTTAAAGAGTAGTTTTAGCAAAAACCGCAAACGAATCGACTAATTTTTCCATTTATTTATAGTTTTCCGTTTCGTTTGAAATTTAAACCCTCTGAACACAGTTCAGTTTGTGCTACTTAACCACTCCCAACTATTCAGATTTTGAACTCAAAATTTAAGTTTAAATCTAAGCCTACGAAGCCATTTAATGAGATGCAAAAAATAACGGCAAAAATAGTATTAGGATGGATTATTTCGTTAATCCAAAGTCTAAAATGCCCTCTATCGGCATTTTTTGAAATTGATCTTTATAATTCATTTTCAATAAAATACCGACATAAAGAATAGTTTTAGTGAAAACTGCAAATCAATCGACCAATTTTTCAGTTTTTTATAATCATTTGAAATTTAAACTCTCTGAACACAGTTAAGTTTGTGCTACTTAACCGCTTCCAACTATTCAGATTTTGAGCTCAAAATTTAAGTCTAAGCTTACGAAACCATTTAATGAGATGCAAAAAATAGTTTTTTATTACTTCAAAGTCTAAAGCGCCCTCTATTGTCATTTTTCGAAATTTATCTTTATAATTTATTTTCAAGAAAATATCAACATAAAGAATAATTTTAGTGAAAACCACAAATCAATCGACCGACTTTTCCGTTTTTTTTATGTGTATTTGAAATTTTGTACCCCAAAATTTAATGGCGGCTACCTCCTTTGGAAAACATTTGGGACCCTTGGTTTCCTATTTACTATTAATCGTCTTGATGTGTTCTATCACCCCCTACCGTATATACCATTTGTTTAGGGACACCCTGTATAATTTAATCCTTTTATCTAAGGATATACATAAGAAACTTGTGGTGTGCAGACTGTATTATGACTATTTTTATTAAATTTTTATCATTTCAATAGATATTTTTAATCACATTTAAAAAAACTCATTATGATAAAAAGTTTTAAAAATAAATTTTTAATCGCAGAATTCAAAAGAACATCAATTTCATAAACATTTTAAAATTCAAACATTTTCAAAAAAAAAAAAAAAAATCAAGCATTTTGTTTTAAAAAGGTATACACAATACATTGTAAAAGGTATATAAAATACATTTAAAACAAATCATTTTTGACATGTTTCAGTTACAATCAAGATAAGATGTTCACCAGTACATCTCATTGTCTGGTGTCATTTGTATTGACCATGAGACAAATTTTATGTTATGGTTCTTATCTTGATTGCAACCGAAACATGTAAAAAAGTGTTTGTTTTTAATGTATTGTGCAACACTTTCTTAAGTAATGGAAAATGTTTGAATTTTAAATTACCTTATATACTCGTGTATAAATTAAGGAATTTTAGACAAAATTTCAGAGTTAAAAATGGGAAGAGGGTGTGGGGGGATAGTCTTATACCCGAGGTAATGAAGAATAGTCTTATACATGAAGTTTGCACTGTTTTTACAAAAAATAAAAATAAAAATAAAAATAAATAAATAAATAAATAAACATACATACATACATACATTGAATTTTGCAAGTCTTAACTAATCACCTATGAGCCTCAGCTTCCCCCCCCCCCCACTTGGAAAAACTTTTTATCATGAGAAGCATTTTAGTCCAAACTGCACTCCTGTATGACAATTACTTGGTTTTATATTGAATTTTAAAAAGTTTCAGGGGCTTTTGAGACACCTTGTATGTTAATTTGGTGTATACACCAAACCCACTTATAGAAAGATTCCCCATTTTTTTTTTTTTTTTTTTTTTTTTTTTTTTTTTGGTTAAAAGCACAAGCTAATGAATTTATTAAAAAATTGTAGTTTTTGCTGTATTTTTTTATTGAGATATGGCAACAGGAAATAAAAAAGTATTATTTGAACTATCTTTTTGTGAATTTCTAAACTGATTTCTCACAGATAATCATAATTTCATTAATGGTTAATTCCATGATTTTGTCATGTCTGTCACAGAACAAAAAATCTCTATATTTGTTCGCCACCGTTTTTTTTCGGAAAATTTCCTTTGCCCTATTCAACTGATGAAATATCTCAGATAAAATAAGCCAAATTTTTCCGTTCTAAAATACTGGTAGTCAACAATCATGTGACAGACATGACAGGTATTCATGGAATTAACCTAATATGAAATTATCAGTTTATTAAAGCATATTAAAAAATATATTAAATTCTAAAATTATTAATGTTGTATTGTTATTGGAAATACACCTTTTTATATGCAAATTTTTATAATTCTAAGTCCATTATAATTCAGTCAGAAACTGAGTGGAAAATCAATTAAGATTCCATCTTTATGTACAATAAACATGTTAACCCATCTGTCTTCATGTAGCATGTAATGAAATAAATTTTTGCAATATTTCAAGTAAGTTTTTATTTATTTCATAAGACGTATGTCCTAATATGTGAACAGTTTGCACCGAAGTAAACAATTCCGCTTTTGTTTACTAGTATGATTTTTTTTGCAGGTTGTTAAAAAAGCAAACATGAATTTTTATCACCTTTATAAATGTCACTGTTAACGCCTGGATTCTATAGAAATCTCAAAAGCTTAGACCTGCTAGAATTCAGACGTTCAATTGTAACCAGTTTAATGTATAAAGGTACAGCTAAATTAATTAAAAATTAAAGGTCAACCCTCTGTAAGATAACCAGTTGTAAAACATAGTAACACATTCAATATGCCTCGAACTTTGTGTTTAGATGAATGAAAGCATTATCCAAAGAAAACAGAAATGAAGTTTGCAAATCCCTGAAGAGATAAATCTTGCAAATTCACATATTTGCGTATAATTTATATTTGTGGAGTTTGCACTGTATTATTGTGTCCAGGGTGCATGGAGTCATTTCATTCCAAATAAATTGGATAAAACTTAGTCTCTTATAAATAAATAAATATATTTAATATAATACTCTTTCTGGGGACAAACTTTGAATCCTGATGGACACATCACTATTTTTTTTTTAAATACAGTAGACTCCCTTAAATCCGCAAAGCTTGGGACCAGAGGTTGTGCGGATTTTAGAATTTTGCAGATTTCTGGTCACTGCTTTGTTTACATTTTTTAACCAGTAGTTTGAATGCAATTAATAATTCAATCGGAAATATAATGAATGCTTACAAAATATTAAAATAAGTAATGAACTAAAATAATAAAAATTTAGATAATTTTTTAAATGATTAAAGTACTAATAGCAAAGGTCAAGTTAATAATCAATAGTGTATGATTAAATATTCATTATAAAGATTAAATGTATTTTTCCAAAATTATTCAACAAAACTTGCCTCTTAAAAGTACATTACTAATTCACATCAAAATCATAAAATAAGGATTATTTTTTTTCAAGTTTAGCCAAGCTGAATGACCAAAAAAATCTTGATTAATGCATAAATATATTTGGTAAGATTGTGATTACCAGTGATATCAGCAATATCTTGAATTTTTCCTCAAAAAATTTATTCTTCCTTCATGAAAATAACATGAATAGAGTACTATTAAGAAAATTACAAATTAAAAAATATATGGAATTGATACAAAACTAAAAAAATCAAATTTTGTCCCAATATCCGAACTGAAAGTTTCATTGTTTACATCCATAAAATATGTGCGGATTTTAGAGAGTTGCGGATTTCTGGTTTGCGGATTTGAGGGAGTCTACTGTATATCCAGAGGTTGATCGAGGAAAAACTTGGGGCTTATATTTTGGAGCCTCTTCACCAAAAACCATTTAGTAAAATACTCATTCACAAAAGTTCTTAGTAAAATAAGACTTCATTTCAAAATTTTATTTCATAAAAGTTTTCTCTTCATAATTTTTATTTTGTTAGGTTTTAAAGAGTGTAAATTTGCAAGCATAAACGTTCACAAGAATTGAAAACTGTAACACAAGAACTTACTAAAGTTATTATCAATTAATGCTTGTTTTGAATTTGAGCAACTTTATTTCATCTTTCACTATACAATGCTATTTTTCATCAAAATCCCGTATATTTCACTTTTTTTTTCTTACAAAATGGGCCCCAAGGAAAAAAAAAACTTTTTCTGGCATCCTTTCTCCAATTGTTTCCTTAAATTATGTGCTATAGTGCATCCTTGGCACCACAGAACCGTATGCTGTTAACACATTCGCTGCTGATGATATGGCATCAACGTTAAGGGGCCACTTACGCGCCAGTGCATGATGTGGGGTGATGTCCAATAGCCAGTCACACGCTGGCACGAGAAAATCTTTCACTGATTCTTTTTATAAAAAGTAATTCGGCTTCTGGGAAAAACCCACTTCTACAGTGCGGCATTAACTATCATCACATCTTCACGAAAGCGGCAGCGAACGTGTTAAAATGAATAAAAATATTAAAAGATTACATGCATTATGTATTATATGCAGACTCTTATTCATCATTTATATGTATGTTGAGACCCTTTTTTCTTTTTCTTTTTTAGCCTTCTATATTCAAGACCTATTGTGAATTGAAAATGCGACCAGAAAAATTTTGTGAATATTTGCTGTCTAAAGAAGTTGGTTTTTCTTCATGTGATGTTATTGGCAGAACATACAATTCCACTAAAGGTATATAATTTTTATACAACTTATACTTTGTATATATATACACAATTTTAATATATCCTGAAAAATACTTGACAAAAGTCATCTTGTAAGTTACTTTTTCATTGTCTTTAGTATCTTAACCCCCAGATCACTGAGCAAAAGGGTAAAATTGTAATGTTGTTCCTCTGTATTTTTTTTAATCTAGAAAATATTTTTTCAAACATAATTTTTTTTTTCTTTTTTTTACATATAAACATATAAGCCTTAAGAGTATTAATCATAGCTTAATTTTTTTAAACTGGATTATATCTGTAGCATTATAGTAATTTAAATAATGCTTCTAATGCTGTGAAATCTACAGCTTAATGAATGGATATATCAGTTCGCAGCAGTGAGAAGGTGAAGTTGGATGTCTACTGTAGTTGTAAGATTTAGTAATGTTTTTAACTTTTTGATGACTAATATTATACATACAAGATAGTTAAGCAGAGTATAGTGAAATTCGTTTAAAAGGCTAAAATGTTTTCTTAAGACATCATATGAAAGAATTAACTACTGTCCCTGTAAACAACAAACTGAATTGTGTTATAGGTGTAATGTCTATTAATTTAAACATTCATATGTTTGCAGTATATTTTTTCTGTTCTGGAGCAGCTTTATGTTGTGAGTTCTCAGCTTTTGCAAAGATAATCAAATAATTTCATGTTTTCAGCATGAAGTATTAGTAGTATGAGATGTAACAGTTATATGATGAGAATTTATTTCTAATGTTTTTGTCGGGCAACATTGATACTTTTGTTATCTACAGAAATGATTAATACAATTATTCAAGAATCTTGAAAAGAGGTTCAAAGGCAGCTTTCTTGAAGAGCAAAAGGGAGGTATTGAAAGTTTCTGTAGTGGAGTACCTAGAAAAGAAAAATTATATATTAAAGGTTAAGTAGAGGCCAAAATCTACATAAAAAATTATATACTTTTATTCTTTAGCTGCATTTTCCTCTTCTGTCTCTTTCTATAATATAAAAATGACAGTAATTTCTATTCTATACTAAACTTTCTATTATCAGCTTTCTGTTTTTTCAGTAGTTGCTTAAATTTTGTCATAACAATTTGTATCTTGCATTTTGAGGGCTAGTTAAAAATCATTGACTGTTAAGGTTTTCTAAAAAATTATAAGTGTCTCGTAAAAGTCAAATGAAATTATCTCGTCATCCAAATTAAAGTCTGAAATGTTACAGAAAACTTCAATTTTGCTAAAATTATTTCTGTAACGTTTAAAATCTAAGATGAAATAAAATTGTAATATTTCTTAAACTTTTTTTTATTTTTATAGTTTTTGTTTCTTTAACTTAGTAAATGCATAAATTCTTCACAGAAGTCATTTTCTGTGTCCTGTTTTATTGCATTCAGTTTGCTGTACCACCAAAGGAAAATATTTTTTTAATAACTTTAAAAATATTTGCAAAAGTAATTTTGGAATGCTTGAGGCTGAAATATAATGTTGTTTTCAGCAATTGTTTTTACCTTTGAACATATCTAGTAAGCACAATATTAATAGTAATAAAAATAACATCAAAAGTTATTTAGGAATTTATTGATTAATCAAAATTTAAACAATTTGATGCAGATTCCATAAAATGGTCCTCAAAAACTGTCATAAATTTATATATATTTTTGGCTATGTCTAACAGATCCCATTTTTCTCAATTTTTCATTAATCTATTTTACATTGGCTGTTCATGTAGCAACAGGCTATTTGCATTCATCCAACCCAGTCATTCTCAAATAGCTGATTTACAACGGAGTAATAAAAAGTGTAGATTTTATTAAATATTATGATTGAAATTAACTTTTTTTTTTTTTTAATTTGTAAAATATAGCAGAAACTTACGATTACTATCTAAGCTGGTATAATACTGAAGTAATAACAAAGTATTAACGTGTTTGTCAACATTTTGAATCTCAACATTAACATGTATGAGAAAAAAAAAGCTTTTAGATTGGCATATCCAACTAGTTTGAAAATAGTTTTTAACCCTTTGCACTCCGTTTCATTTTGAGTACGGGCTACTAGCAACTCTGCATCATTTTACAAATTTTATTCGAATTTTAGTTGGTCGGCACCATTTTTTAAAAAGAAGTTTCCTTCAAGTACACAATTTCTAAAATGCTCTCATTAAATAAGACAAATTTTATTTTCCTTTATTATAGGTGCCAAAACAAATTTTATAATGAAAGATGTTGCTGCAGCGATGACAACAGAGTGTTTCACTTATCTTATGTCACCGCAACGGTGACAATGGAGTGCAAAGGGTTAGAAGAGTTTAAACTCTGGTAATGGAGCAAAGGGGATGTGATTGTAATTTTGAATGGATAGGGGTGTATGTCTGAACAAATATTTATGTGTTAGTATTTCAAAGTAACAAATAAGAGTAGTGTTGACTCTAGAAAAAAAAAGCCAATGGGCAGGAATTTTTCAAAAAAAAAAAAAAAAAAAAAAAAAAAAAAAATTCAAAGAAAACACTATTCTAAAAAAAAAAAAAAAAAAAGTGCATTTGTACTTTGTTTACAAAAATATTTGAATTGGTTTGTTCAGAGTCCCCTAGAATTTGCGATATTTTCTCGGGATCAATTGATTTGCCTTGGGGCACATAGGAAGTGTTAAAAAAAAGGCTGCTGGACACATTGGAAGGGTTTAAAAGAGCCCCTGAGCACACAAAAGAAATAAAAGGGGCTGCTGAGCACTGCACCCTGCTAAAACAGCTTAAAATCAACACTAAAAAGAACTAAGTCAAATCAGCATTAAAAAAAAAACTTTTAACAATTTTATCATTTTATCAACTCTTTTGGCTGTCTGTCAGACCACTGCTTTTGTGTTGCTGTTGTTTGCTTTTTTTTTTCCCCTTTCACAGTTATAGTAGATACTAATGACATTTTGTTTGTACTAGTATTATTGTAGAGAATTCTATTCTAAATAGATGGATTTTAATTATAAAAGTCTTGTATAAAGTTTACTAAAGAAAATATATCCTATGAGTAAAGCAAGTCTTTTATTCATGTTTCATACGAGCAGTTTCAGAAATTGGAGTCAGTGTCTATGCAAAAGTTTCTGTCACAGTAGTTAAGGGTTAAAGCTGGAGAGAAGGGGAGGAAGCAAAGAGCAAAAAAAATTAAATTTTCAAGTAGAAGTAGATGATTGATCATTCTTCACTTGATAGATTATCAATCATTCAACAGATACTTTAGACAATTAAATAGACCAGTTTGAGTTATAAAATTTTAAACAATACATTTGTGTGTATGTGTGTGGAAGGGGGTGTATGATTAGAATTTTCACTGGGGGAGGAAATTTAGATGATTCGTTAAGTACTGTTATTTCAAAGTAACAATAAAACAACTAAAGCAAAACATTATTAAAAACTCGATAGAGCTTACAGCTTAACAATTTTAAAGATTTGCAACTTTAATGCTTTGGGAGTTAAATTGGAGAGGTTACAAGAGGAGAAATTAAATTTCGGGAAAGTAAAATTAAAGGAAGTAAAATTTCAGGAAGAGGGGGGGAAGGATGAATACCTGCCGAAATACACTAGTCTGTCACCTCTTGCCAATATCATTTTGCAAAATTTAAACATATGGGAATGTCTATTGTTACTTTTGTCACCACCAAAGAAATGTTCAATAAATGTTTCCAATTCTTTTATTAAAAAAAAAAAAAAAAAAAAAAAAACTTTTAAAGATAAATATGATGCAACCATTTAAAAGCACATGTGTGTTCTACTCATCTGAATTACATGCAATTTGTAACAAAATGAATTTTACTTGTCTAGATAATAAAGATTTATAACTTTTGCGACTACTGGATATTCAATACAATATTCAAAATACATAATATTCAAAAACTGTGTATAAAATAGAAATTCTGTGAATTATGTAAGAATATAGAAATTAAATGAGTTATATCTTTTAAAAAAGGATTAAATATTGAACTTAACTGATAACACATGACTTAGTTACATTTGATATAGCAAAATGCTAAGCATTACTTTTGCGACATTTTATCTGCAATGGAATTTTTGTGAACATTCATTTTAAATTCAAAACAAATCAATTAAAGTTTATTTAAAAAAAGATATTTTTCATACAAAACAACTTTTAATACTTTAAAATGACATAAAAGTATAAAAATGTATACACTTGAGCCAAAACATTATGATCACCCCCCACATTTTGCAATGAATTCGCCTGGATGATGTGGAAGGCACATAATCGAATGGGAATGATATTTAAATGCTGCTAAATGCAGGGCTGTAGTAGAGGGTAAATGCCGTATATCCTCTGTATTTTTTTAAGCCGTGGGATAGCCTCTGGATTTACCATATGCCCTCTGTTTCCTAAGAGAGCCATAGTACACTCCAGGGTATAACCTATGCTTAGCGAGTATACCCTGGTTTTTTTTTTATTTTATGAATACATCATTGGCTATATGTTTAATCAATAAAGGAAAAGTATAAAAATGCATTGATAAATAAATTTTGAATAGTAATTTGAATATAGTAAAAAAATAATTCTAAAAATATTTCTACTAGAATTAACTTGACATTTATTTTATTATTGGTCAGCTTAAAATCTTGGGTATTGTATTGCAGAATCAAATATTCAGAGTACATATGTAACAAAAAATTAGTATTATCTATTAAAGAATATATAGAAAATGTGGGTGTAAAGATACGCACTTTCCATAAATTTTGATTTTTAACAAACATATTAGTCTAAACTTATGTTATGAATGATTAAAATATTATATTAGAACATAAGGCACTTGTCACCATCAGCAATATTCAGTCAAATTGTAATTTCGTGAGAAATTGTAATTTATAAAAAGCATTGCTTAGTGTATCTTTGCTGCATCAGTTGAGGTAAAAGTACGCAGTGGTGGGGAAAAGATATGCAGTGTGTATTTTTGTCCCGTTTCTCCTAAAACAAATGAGTTGTGTTAAAGCATGAATAAATTTCACTAGTATTTATAGTTAAACTGAAAATTGTAAGTTAAATCATAAAAAAAGGTTGCAACAAGCAGTAACAGGGTTCGCACGGACCTTAAAAGTCCTTATAAACTCCTTATATTTCAATAGTCCTTAATAAGGATCTTTTTATTGAAAGTCCTTATTTTTTAACATGAGCTTAAGATTAACGCGATCCGTAAAACGCTTTAAAAAATCGCCAAACATTCCAATAGTGATTCCCGTCCGAAATTTCCGAAAATGTAAGGCATCCTCTTCCGAAAATTTGAAATAGGGATGGGACGAATATTCGGCCACTATTCGGTATTCGGCCTATTCGGCCCTTTTGCCGAATATTCGGTTGGCCGAATATTGAAGGCTTGTTGACTGAATACTTCGGCCGAATACCTATAGCCGAATATTTAGAGATATCTCGCCGAATATTGTTGAAATCTCGCCGAATAGTGAAAGATATCTTGCCAAATAAATTTAGGATTTGAAGAATTTCATTTCTTGAAATTTTTTTTCTTCTAATCCAAATGGGTTACTTCATTTATGAAGTCATTCTCATTCTTACTTGCAAAACATACAGTTATTCACATACTAAAAAATATACAGCCTTTCTGTATTTCCTATAAAGGTTGGTGATATTTTAGAAAATGCTGCCCAAGTTGGAGAGTTAATTGTACAGGAAATGTCTTCATTAGAAAATGATATGTTACAATTCAAGATATAAAAACACTATTCGGGAAAAAAAAAAAAAAAAAAAAAAACCACCTTATTTTAAAACACTCGAATATTTATCAATGTCTGCAAATTCCATGCACATGTAAAAAAGGCTCTTATGAAATTCATAACTTATTTTCTATGAAGTGAGAAATGAAAAAATTCATTCACTAGTTGTATTAACAAAGATTTATTTTCAAAATTAAATATCAAATATTACTATTCCAAATACAACAATTCATCTGAAAACAGAACTGGTGTCAAACTAGATACACATTAGATGACAGAACTTGCTTTATGAAGATGGTTTTATAAATATTTAAACATAAATTCTAAATGCTGAACAAAATAATTTTTTTATTCTATAGTTTTCACTTTTAAATAATTATTTGCATAATTACTGGCTTAAATATGTAACATTATTATGTATATATTTTTAATTTACATCTTCCTTCATTCATGTTGTTATCAATTTTTGTTTATCCTTTTAATGCTTGTTGAATAAGTAGAATATTGTATGTGCCGATTCAAATGTCAAAGATTTTGTTAACATATGCATTCTACTTTATGCATAACCTTTTGCTTTAACGTAATTTGTAATTTAAAGATTGACAACTGATTTCCAAACAGTTTCATTCTTACGAATTTGCTTATTATTAGAGACACAAACTCTTGATGATCAAATTTACTTCATTAAAGGTTACTTCAGAGAATATTCTTTTGTGAATTCTGAGAGAGAGAGAGAGATTAAGAATATTATTAATTTTGGATGCAAGAAAAGACAAAAGTATCATTTGATAGTAAAAGTGAAATACAATGTTCATATTTTAATGGAAATATTTTACCATCCTGACTTACTGAAAATCAATTTGATGTACATTAAGATAAAAGAATATAATGCAATTTCATAATTTTTTGTGTTAAAATAAGTGTTTCAAATTTCAGAATACATTTAAAAGCACATTTAAGAGTAATAATTATTAATGAGTGCCTATTTTTTAAATTATATATAATAAAAAAAAATTTTCTTTATTGGGAAAAAAAGTTAGTATTCGGCCGCCGAATATTCGGTATTCGGCCTAAAATTTGGCCGAATATTCGGTATTCGGCTATTCGGCCAAATCACTATTCGTCCCATCCCTAATTTGAAATTGGGTTATGAGTTCCGCATAGTTGCCAACTTGTACGGTTTAGCGCGCGGAAAAAACAATCGCGGAGAAATGCAAATTTCGTAAAAGGATCGCCGAAAAAGCACACGTTTCGCCAATATTTCATGGGAAAACGACGATTTCGTCGATGTTTTTGTCAACGAACTTTGTCAAAAGATCGCTGAAAAACGCAAATTTCATGTGCGGATCCCGGAAAAAACGGCAATTTCTCCAAATATCGCGCCCATAACGCTGATTTCGTCTGAAGACCGCGGGAAAACATCGCTTTCGTCTAAAGATTGCGGATATAACGCCGATTTCGTTAAAAGATTGCAAAAAAAATGCCTTTTTCAATAAAAGATAGCTTAAAAATATTTTGCCAAAAGATCATTGAAAAAAAAAAAAAAAAGCCTACTTCATCAAAAGATCAGAGAAAAAACGCCGATTTCGTCAAAAGATCGCGGGGATAAAACGCCTAGGAATGATTCTCGTCCGAAATTTTAAGGCATCATCTTCCGAAAATTTGAAATTGGGTTATCAGTTCTGCATAGTTGTCAACTTGTATGGTTTTGCACGCGGGAAAAAACAATCGCGGTGAAATGCAAATTTCGTGAAATCACGTCGAAAAGCACACACTTCGTATATATTTTGTGGAAAAATGACGATTTCGTAATTTTTTTTGTCAACGAACTTTGTCAAAAGATCGCTGAAAAATGCAAATTTTCTGTGCGGATCGCGGAAAAAACGGCAATTTCACCAAATATCGCAGATTTCGTCTGAAGACCGCGGGAAAACGTCGATTTCGTCTAAAGATTGCGGATATAACGCCGTTTTCAATAAGATTGTTTAAATATATTATGTCAAAAGATCATTTAAAAAAAACGCTGATTTTATGAAAAGATCACGGAATAAATGCTGATTTCGTGAAGATCGCGATGATAAAAGGACGTTTTCGAGAATAGATCGCGTAAAAATGCGAATTTTGTCTAAAGATCGTCGAAAAAACGCCGATTTCATTAAAGACACACTGGAAAACGCGGATTTTGTCAAAAAACCGCCGACTTTGACAAAAGTTTGCAATAAATCGCAGATTTTGCTAAAATATCTCAGATAAATCGCTCAGATATATTCCCCCCCCCCCCCCGCCAATTTCTGAAAATGCGATGTGAATTTTCAAAACAAAAAATTACCCAGAATCACCTTTGAAAACGCCGTTTTTGAGAAAAAATAGAATAAAAATGCAAATTTTGCCAAAAAATCGTCAAAAAAACGCCGATTAAAAAAAAAAAAAAAAAAAAAAAACACGGGAGAATGCTGATTTTGTCAAAAGATCGCGGAAAACCGCCGATTTCGACAAAAGATCGCAATAAATCACCGATTTTGCTAAATATCACAGATAAATCGCCGATTTTGTCTGAAGATCGCCAATAACCCCCCCCCCCCTCCTACTCGGGGGGGGGGATGTAACTCGCGGAATTCCCCCTTCCCCAGCACCGCCGATTTCCGAAAAAAAAATTTCTCCCAGAATCGCCCCTGAAACATTCGTAATCTGCCAAATATGGCAGATTATGAAGCCAACTAATGTTATATATTTACGATTAAAATTTAATGTAAATAATTATGTGTACTGTTCTTTTTTAACTTTAGAAAGTCCTTATTTTTCTTTTAATGAAGCCCTTACCGAGTCCTTATTTTTCATTTAGCAAACTCTGTATGAACCCTGAGTAACTTCTAACTGCTGCAACAAAAATTGTTCCATAAATAATGTAAGCGGTTTTAGAGACCACTAGATCGCAGACTCTTGAGGGTTGACACTTGACTGACTCCTAAGATACTATTTCTGCATTAAACTTTATGTAAAGGCCTATGATAATAAAAACTCTCATTCAGAGGTCCATATTGATACTACTAAGTTACCAAACGAATCAAATTAAACTATAACAACAATAATTTAACTGAAAATTACAAGTAAAACTGTGAAAACTAAATATAGGAGTGTGTCTGTGAGGCCAGGATTTAAAGGTTAAGAATTAGAATAAATGCATTTCATTAAACAAAAATGTCGGGTTTTAAAAGTAGATAGGTAAATACCTACGTTCCTTAAAAAAAATTAACTAGGAAAATGAAAAGGTAGTTAACTAGCTTATATTCTAAAATCTCCATAACCTCTGGTTCCAAGCTGTGTGGATTTGAAGGATTGTACTGTAATTTTATTTCTGTTTATGAAAATAAGACTTGAAGTTAGTTTTAATAGTCAATACTTTTATATTATATATCAGTAACTGAAACCATTTTGACAAAAACTATCAAGATGCCCCCTCCCACTCCCCCATCCCAAAAATTAAATCATGGGTTAGTTACAAAAATATGGCAGTTATGTTTATTTTGACAGGATACTGAAGAATCTGTCCAAATGCTTATTTCTGGAATCTTTGAAATATAAGGGGAGGGAGGGGGCATCCACTATGTTATGAATAATGGACTAATTTATGAGTTGAGTGAATATTAATTAAATTTATGAGTTTCTCGGTATCTTTATGCTAGATTATTTCTTTATATTTGTTTATGTGTCTTCAGAATACATGTATATAAAAAATATGGAAGAAAAAATATTTTTGTCATGCTTTTCAAAAACATTTTTAATTTTTTTTTTCTGAGAAAAGATTGACTAATAAAAAGATTTAGCAAAATAAAGTGGGTGGCACATCTAAATATATATATATTTTTAATTCATACATGAAATGTCAATTTTATGTAGATAGTCAAAAAATCTTAATTTTTTTTCTCAAGTTTTTCAAAAAACCTTCAATTCTTTTTTTTTTTAATATTGAGAAAAGATTGGATAATAAAAAGCTCATAAAAAATATTTAGCAAAATAAAATGGATGGCACATTAAAAAATATATTTAAATTCATACATGAATTGTTATTTTTATATGGATATTCAAAAATAAAAAATATATATTTGTTCTAAAAAAAAAATAAAAATTGATATAACTTTACGAAATATATGATATAAAGAACGTTCTGCCAAAATTTTTAGCCATTCTAATTATTTTAGAAAGAGTTATGAAGTTTTTTGTGGAATCATACAGACTGACATTAAAACTGTCCATAGAAAAAGAAAAGTGTTACATGTTCAGGTGTCTATAATTTAAAATATTTTAATTGGATTCAATTAAAATTTCACATGATAGCATCTTATACATGCATGTTTTCTTGTACCAAGTTTCATCAGAATCCGAGATAGTGGGTGACATTTTGTAAAATTGTTGGATGATTTGACATGGAATTAATACATTATTCATTTCTGAAAAGAATGACTTTCAGATAAAATTGTTATAATAGCAAACAGCAACTCCTTTAAACATTGTTTGGTTTGTCTGAAATTTAATTCCGAATTGTCTTAATTACCATTTGTATTTTTGCTTATAATATCTTATATTTCCTTTCAAAGAATTTCCTTATCTCTTAATCTGAAACTCTTTTGAGCAAATATTGAGCTATATTGGGTTTCATTAGTTTGTATTTTAGCCTTTTCAATCTGTATAATGACAACCAATTAGACTAATTAAATTCAGACAATTTTGTGCGATTTTATTACTTTGCTTTAGAATATGAATTTATGCCATGGTGTACAATGTTTGGCACACGTGAAATAGGCTCGCTGTCCCAGGCCCATCTGACTGATTGCTTGAGGTTGTTTAGATGTATACAGGATCAGAAGCATTTTTTTATTTAGTAAATTTTCATGTATGTACTACAATGGTGTTTTGAGTACTTCATACCATAAAAATTAGTCTGTGGCAGAATTTTTTAAAACTTTCGGCAACAAATCTCATAAACAACAAAAAATTTTCTGCAACATAATTTTTAACAGTAGAAATGAATACAAATTTATGTCCAATGCAGTTATAAAAAAGACAACTAATCAATCATAAACTAGATATTACATATTTTTGTTCTATTTTCAAACTGTATGTAAAAAAGGTATAGGTTTAAATCTACAGTTGCCACTCGCCATGTGGCGATTAAATTTCTAAAAGTGGCAATTAAAAATCGGCCATCGATTGCCACCCTAGTCGCCACTCGGTGATTAAAAAATCTTATTTATTTGCTTTGTGAAATACAGCTTTTTTCATTGTTATATGCATCTCCACTTTGCATCTAATTAGTGAATTGGTCAATTCTTTCTTTCTATCGGATGCAAGCAGATTTAGCAACTTTGTTGTATTTTCTATATTTTGGGTAATTACCATGAACCCTTTATTTGGATCATGTTTTCAAGAAAGTTTTTTTCCTACAAAATATAGTCATCAATTTTAATTCCACATTGAAATAAATTATACCATTTTTACCTCTGGATGCAAGGATATTTTAAGGACATTGCTGTATCTCATCAAAGCAAAGAATATTTATATATATCTGTACACTCGCCAAACAATAATTACCACTTGCCAATTTTGATGATATTGGATCCAACTAAATTTTAAGTAAGAATAAAATATATAAGAAAGATGTGAAATTATTTTTAAATTTAAAATATTTAAAATTTAAAAATACAATTTCCTTCTTTTATACAATGCATTAATATATATTTAAATATAGTTTATCGTTAATAATTTTATCTGCAGTATTAATTACTAATTCATATTTTTCCATTCAGCGGAATGCCAGTTTTATTTTTAACCAAATATTTGTAACTCTGTTACTCACTAGCCACTAAATAAAGAAAAAAAAAATTATTTTGACCTAGATTTAAAAAGGAATCCTAATACCTAATGAAACTGGGTCTACCGGCCACTGGCTACTAATTGAATTTCCCAGTTTTCACCTATTAAAAAACAGGCCAAAAACTTAAATTTAATGAATCAGCTTCAGAGGAAATACCTAGCTTATTTACAGTAAATAGACTTTCACCCCCTTAAGCTTTGTTTTTTGAATCCAAGGTAAAATTGCTGTAATTTGTATCAATGCACCACACATTTGAAAACTATAAATAGATCAATTTATTAGGAAGGGAGAAAAGAAAGGTGTTTTATATAACTGCTTAATTATCACAAATAATTAAGATATAAATTAATATGTATACATACACATGCCATTTTTTCATCTTGCTAGATGTTAAGGTGATTCTTATTCTTGGTATAAATAAAAATAATGAACTTATCTCCTTTTACTAAATTATTATAGTTAATTTTTCAAAATCATATGTTGTGTTTGTGTTTTCAAATAATAATTACATAGCTAAATAAGGAGTTGTTTATTTGCTTTAAAAAAAAACTTAGTTTTCTAAAAACTTTATTTGAAGTTTATTAGCTTCCATACTTTTTAGTCCAAATGAAAATAACAATTTTGAGAAATGACATCAGCTACATTTACGACTCGAGGATGGGAGTTTTCTGTAAGTCGCCATTCCCTTTCTGCGACAATGTCGTGTTTCTGTCATGGGGAATAACAGTAGTTTTATTATCTATTAGTATGTAAATAATGCAAATAATAAAATTAAACATACGGTGTTACAACTATATTGGTGTTATTAGGTTTTCATACCAGAAAAGAAAAAAATACGTAATTGGAATTTAAATTTGTGAAATAAACCTATGTTTCTGATCTTCTTTAGCACATTTTTATAACTTTCAACCAAAAATCAATCACATGCACAAAATATGCATTCTAAACTAGGATGTAAAAAAATAATTTTATGACAAAAAAACCCCCCAAAAAACTGAGGCTTTTAAAATTAAAAATCCGATTTAAGGTTCTGATTTTATCTCCTACATTCTTTCACAGTAGCTGTTGAGATGTTAATCCTTTAATTCACTATAATTTGTGTTTACATATTAATCTAATTTGTAAAAATAGAATGATAAAATAAGAAAATCACTTTATATAATTCTTTGTGCAGAAATCTATCACATTTGCCATAAAACCATTTAATGCTTCTTTATTCAATAAGCAAAATATTTTCATAAATATTGTAAGTTATGTTCATCTTAGATTATTATAATTTTTTGTAATTAAAAATTTTTGTTATTTTAAATGCATTTTTTTAACCATCTAATTAAAATCATTGACATCCCAAAACTATCATCATTTTTTACATATAGAAAAATTTATCTTAAAAATAAAAGCTTATCAATTCGCCTCCTTGAATATCTTTTTTCATACTAACAAATATTCAATTAAAATCAAATTAATATTGTTTTTTAAGAAATATAATTAAAATATATATAATTTAAATCACAAACTATTTATTTACTGATCACCAAGATTTTGATATAAAATGGGGTGTTATGAATGTTTGAATATATGTCCATATTATATAGGTGTACACTCAACTTCAAATTTGTTTCCTTTCATGTCTTTCCTTAACATATAAGTTTAACTGCTAATGTTTTATGTTTTAGTGGAGGACTTTAAATTTATTGGGAAGCTAAGTTTTATGTTTTCATTAAATTTTTTATATTTATGCTTTTAAACATCTTTTGTATTTGAATGTGTGTAAATCTTTATTTTTCAGTTTATCGGCAACCGATTTACCTCTTAACTAAAGGATTCCAAACTCCCTGTCGGCGAAATATTCAAATGGATCTTTTATCAACAATAATTCCGTTTCACAGTGACCAATGGAATAATAATTCTGAGGAACAGGGTTCATGCCGTATGTGGTCAGATACAGAATTTTTGTCAAGTTATAATGATTTCAGTCATCCAGATATGCATGAGTAAAAATTCTTTTTGAATTAAAAGCTTCATTCATAATTCATTAAGGATGTTCAAACTAAGGATAGAGGAAAGATTTTACCTGTTCTTACTTGGATAATGAGAGTTTCATTGATATTTCTGTGATTAGGGATCAATACACAATTCACTTTTTTTTCAGTTGGGATGTTCTTGGTGAAATGAGTTTAAGGTAGTTACACATCATGATCTGTGCCTTCAAGTAAATTTTTTTGTCACAAATACATTGCTGTGGCATGTAAAAAAAAAAAAAAAAAAAAAAAAAAAAAAAAAAAAAAAAAAAAGCTAATACCATTAATAACACAATTTTTCTCTCATCACATGGAAAAGTTGTAGTTTTAGGGGGAAAATGCATTATATTGTAAAATAACGGGGGGAAAAAATATATATCTACATTTTATAAATATATATATTTAGCTTTATTTTTCTTTTTTTTCCCAAGCAGTCATGTATGACGCTGTATTTTCTGAATGTGATTTTTTGTCTTTCTCTTTATTTCTAGAAATATGCAAAAATATCCTTTTGAAATACAACTTGCTGATTTTTAATGCTTGTCTTGAACGCATATCAGATTTTTAAAAATATATATACAGCCATGCAATGCCAGAAATTTCTAATAGATAATTTTCATTTAAAAATTTCAAATGGCTAATTCATACTTGTATGTGAAGTTTTTATTAAAATTCATGGAGTTCAGCTTTGACTATTAAAAAAATTTTTACTTTTTCTTCAATAAATTTATATTTTCAACAGTATATTTTGAAATCTTATTCAAAATTTTTTTCTGGGCCATGTAATTTTGTAATATTTTTGAAATAAGCTTCTCCCTCCAAATAATTTATATGCATTAAAATGTGATGCATCAAAATGATTCTGCTTTATGCATTCAGGAAAAAAAAATGCTTGTTAATTTACAAATTACCATATTTAGTTAAATATATAGGCATTCTTTTTACTCATTTTTTAACTATTATGAGATTTTCTGTTATTAAGACTCTAAATTCATATAAAATCGGACATCTATATGAGTGGTAAAACAATAGTATTTCACTGCTTGTATGCATTAAATTTTACAGTTTCTGTAAACTCTTGATTCCCTGTAGGTTAAAAAAGAGTAATGCATTGCATTCATCGATACATATATGAATATTTACCTGTAAATAGCCAGTAAGCATATTTTAAAGACAACTTATGATTTCAAACTAACTTAATGTTTGCTAAAAGTGATAAAAATGCATTTCAAAGTCAAACAACCTTTATTTATCCAGATTGACATGTTTCATTGCTCTTATGGCAACATTCTCAAGATCAATAGTGATAAATATTTTCATAAAGAATTTTTAAGTTGAAAACTGTGGTAAGCTAAAATAACACATTATTACTTTTTTTTTGTTTTGAATAAAAAAAAAAAAAAAAAAAAAATTAAGAATATTTGTCTTGTTATTTATCTTGAGAATATTGCCATCAGAGCAATGAAATATGTCAATCTGAATAAATAAAGTATTTATTTGCTTTTTTAAATGTATTTTTATCACTTCTAGCTATTATTAAATTAGTGATGTTTCAAGTGATTTTTATACATTTGTTTTATGACTTATGATTTTACACATAAATTATTTATTGACTATGCTAAACTTTATAGGTTATAAAATTTTTATTTATTGTTTGTTTGACTGAATATGTGTTATTTTTCATATTTTTAATAGATTGTTATTTTCTATTTTGTCCATACATGAGCAATAACTAATTTAACTAGATTCTAGAAGTAGAATTATTTAGAATATTTTATTTGTATGAGAAATAATAGATTTGTTAAATTAGATTGGGAAAAAAGTTTTGTTCAGGAATTATATAAACAAATTATATATGGTTTGAAAAAATGGTGTACGTTATATTCTGTTCTGTTAGCTATAACATTATTTATTTTTATTTTTTCTTTAAGTTAAAATGCATGTGAAATTCTGTGGAATCTTTCAAAATGGCATACAATTATTTTTTTGTTTTACATTTATTATATAGCCAAAAGTAATATTTTAGATGTTTTGTTGAAAATTTCTATAAAAATACTAGACATAATTTCCTACAACTTTATACTGAACTTTTATTTTGGATACAGACATTTTGTGTGTTTTTTGCTTTTCAAGAAATAATTATAATATTCATAAATTCAAAATGTTAATTTTATTTTCAAAAAATTAATGACAATGTATGTCAAAAATATTTTATGTACATTTTTATGAAATTTATCAATGTGTGGAAGATCCCCTGGTAGTTTGATCTCTTTTGAGGCACTGTTGACCAGGATATAAGACAAAAAGCTTATCTTTATTTAGGACCATTTCAGAATGTATGCTGCAATTCTCATTTCAGATAATGATTGAATGAAAGTTTCCATGTGCACTTCAGTCACTTTGTTTTCAATTTTCAACATAAGTAATATGTTAATTTTGTTTCTTTATTGTTTTATTTTTTGCTTTCTGTGTTTTTATATTTGTGTATGTAGGTTTATATTTTGTAGCATTTTTATTTTATTGCTTATTTTATTATGCATATCAGATTTATTCTTTTATAATGTGAAACTTAAATATGATTTTAAATGTAGCAAAATTCAGGTTTTTGCCAAACACTGATATGAACATTAAATAAATGTATTTTTGTGTATTTATTTAATTTAAAATATGTATAGTAACATTTAATGTTGTGAACAGAGGCAGCTTTTATATATATATAATGCTTATATGCCTTTAAATATAATGTTTTTGTATTTAACTATTAGTTTCTTTTATATAGAAACTAATAAGGATTTACCATAAATAATTTTTATGACTAGAAATATTTTTATTCTGTGTTTATTAATAAAAAAAAATAATTTTGTAGCTATTAAATTAAAACACATTTTTTTATAAAAACTATGTGAATACAAAGAAGATTAGTTATTAAGTTAAATATTAAATTTATAAGTTATGGAAATACTTCGCTATAAGTTAATTTAAAACTAATGATTTAACAGATTTCTAGAACTTTTTTTGACATTTTTATGGACTGTAATAAAGCAAAGTTTATAATCAATGAAATAACTTCATTTTGTGAATTGTACATGTAGTTCAACTACTTTCAGTGTAGTAAAAACATACTACAGTGGGTCTGTTTTTTGATCTTATGTACAAATTCTGTTATCTGTGTAAAGAAGGCGGGGGATGACGCCCCCACCTTTTTTTCCCTCTCCCAGAAAGCAACCTACTACATTTGCTATTGCTGTCATTGTGCTAAGTTCATAAACAAGCTTATTCTCCCTCATTAAATCATTCAAAATACATCCTCTACTCTAATTTAAAATGGTATTTGGAGAGAGATAAAATTTTTTTTCTCATGTTAAGGCTAACAGTGAACTTACCATTCATGTAGCTTAAATAAAAAACAGTAATAAAAGTAATTTCTTCATAAAAACTAAAAGAAAAACAGGCTTTTGTACTGCATTATAAAAATGTTGCTCACTCTAATAGTTTTCTTAAGAAATGTGTCTTATTGCACATACTAATCCCCATATTAGCACATAAAATATTGAATTATGTTTGCACATATAGATAATATAATGAACAAATTACAATAATTTAAAAATATAATCGTTTATCATCAAACCCTCTTTCTTTCACACCTCTGTGTGTGTGTGTACTAGAAAAAGATTATAATCCTAAATATAAAGCTAATTCATAGTATATTAGTTTAATGATTTACTACATATTTGATTTCATGTATTCTCTTTTCAAGTTATGTAATCTTAAATTTCCCACTTTGGAGATTCTTTTGACTTTTATTAAATAAAAAAATATGCATATTCAGAGTAGGAGCATGTACAGATAAGAGTAATAAAATGGATTGTTTTCAGATTATGACAAAAGCCTAAGAGGACATCCATTTATTACATTGCACAAATTTGTGAATTTTGACATCTTTCCCCTGTGTCACAAGTGATCCTCCTTCATTTGTGACACCACATTTTTTACAACTATTAATTTAGAGTTGCTTTTATGGGGGAGGGGGAGAGTCATAATTTATTGCCAGTTGACATAAATACTATAAAACTGTCAAAATTTTGTATACTTTAAACTGTTACAGTTTAAAGGAAAAGTACACTAAATTGTCTTTATACATATTTTTTTTATAAAGTTTATTATTCTAATCTTAATTAATACAACTTGTTTTCACATTTTAAACACAATATTACAAAATATTAACTTGCTCCCTCTTGATGCCATTCTTTGAACTTGCTCTTCCCTTCTTCTCTTGAAATGAGACATAATTAATGTATGTCCCCTAATGAGGAAATGGATCCCTACAAATGGAATTAAATTTAAACATTTAAAGCATAAATCTTTCTGTAAGTGAAATTTTATTAAAATTTTTAATTCATAAAATATTATTTAAGATTGATAGTTATAATTTATATAAGTATATAAAATATTAAAATTAGATTTGAAAAACAGATGACAAAAGGTAAATCTGAAGCCATTGTAGTTCTTTTTAAAGTAGAATATAAAATATTGTAATATATACATGTATTTTTGTATAGTGTTAATAAAAATTTGTTATTTTTAAAATTTTCATGAATTTTTTCATAAATATTTTTAGCTATAGTATCGCTGACATTATATAGTTTCAAATATAGTATTTTTGACTGTGATAATGCATATTTCAATAAATGAATTAGGAGAGTTAAGTTAGAGAATATATTTATTAGTTTTAATGTAAATAACATGACCATATTGTGTGTCTTAAAATGTTTCATTGGTAGGGTAGGTTTTAAATAGTTTAAAGGCTTATAGTGTGAAATGTAAGAATGCTTTAAATTTGTGGAGATTTCATTTTATTTATTTAAACTGCCTATAGTATGCCTTTTTATATTTAACTTGTCTTTTTTTATGAAAAATTTATTTTAAAAATCTCTATGTAAAAATGCACATTTAGCTATAAACATAATTTAGAAAAAGGCTTGTGTTAAAAAATTTGAGGAAAGAAAGTTTTAATCAATGAAGCAGGTGTTAGGGATGTCACTCCCTTCTTTTTAAGGAAGAAATCTGACAAAATAATTTTTATTATTGCTTGCAGAAACTTTGCTTTTTTATAAATAAAGAAATGGAATTTCTGACCAATTTAAAGCTATTTTATAGATGAATCTATATAAGTATAGTAAGTGATTCAAAAGTTAAGTTCATTTATTTTGTAGTGCATTGTCTATTTACTTAGGTTTTTATTGCTTATCATTCATTCTAGTCAGAGATATGACTTTTGTTACTACAAAAGTCATCTAGTTGTCTCCATTTGTAAACTGTACATAAATGCATAGATTTTAGGCATTTATCAAAACAGCTTGTCATTATTTTGTTATTGTTTTGGTTTTATTATTAATTTTATTTCTCTTTATTTCTTGTGTTTCATAGTGCATGCTAGAGGTCTGCATGGGCCGGGCCGCGGCCCGAAGCCCGAGCCCGGCCCGGCCCACGGGCCGGGTTCGGGCCTATTTCCAATAATGGCATTCGGGCCGGGCCGGGCTCGGGCTTTACTTCTGAAGACTTGGGCCGGGCCGGGTCGGGCCTAGTCACTAATCTTTCGGGCCGAGCTGGGCTCGGGCCGTAATTTTTTTGCTGGACGGGCCGGGCCTAACTTTTTTTTCCGTATGAAGCCGAGACTGATTCCATTCTTCCTAGTTTTCATGGACCAAAATAATCAGTTCCTATTGAATCTTCCTATATGAAAATCCTTTCCTCGACTTTTTATAAATCAGTAATATTTGGCTTTGTCCAAAAATGTTTGCAAAAAAGGCATATACTTTTAAGCCGTCATTATTCTACAATTAAACATTAGAATTTATTCCTTTTAAAGAATCGTAAATTACTAGGCGTTTTAAAATAGAATTAAACAAACGCACACACACACACACACACACACACACACACACACAAAAAAAAAAAAAAAAAAAAAAAAAAAAAACATGATTATGACGGAATTTTCTTTTAAACTGAAAACTGAAAGTTTCTTTTAAAATGTTCATCCATGCAAAATGGATACAACAATACGGGAGAAAAAAATATATTAAACATTTACATCTGTTAAGAAGGGAATGTATTTTTTTTTTTTTTTTTTCGTTCCAAAGCGATTTCGTCTTTGGAAATTTTACCATATACCGCTTTTTCGACTTTTTGTCTCCATTACAGGGAATATGGATTAATAATACTAGTGATAACTGAAACATTTACATACAGCAAAAATTCATTTAAAAGCGTAAATATCGCAGACTATGGCACTTCTGCATAAATGAAGATTATAAAAATGAAAAAAAAAAAAGACTAATATAATTTTTTTTTGTCAGAACTCTTCCATAAGATTAAAGATCAATGTTCTGTAGAAATTCACTTGAGCCGGGCCGGGTTCGGGCCGAATTTTAAACTTTTTTCCAGACCGGGCCGAACTCGGGCCGAAATTTTAACTTTCGGGCCGGGTCGGGTCGGGCCAATATTTTTTTCGTTCGGGCCGGGCCGGGCCCGGGCCGAAATTTTAACTTTCGGGCCGGGCTCGGGCCTGGAAATTTCGGCCCGTGCAGACCTCTAGTGCATGCATCTCAATATGTTTATACATTAACTGAAGCACCTACGGTAATCCCAATTGTTATGTTTGTCTACCAAAAAATTATATTATTTTATAATTAAAGCTAAATTATTATATTAGGGCTCCTACTTGTTTTTATTATCAGTATTTCTGAAGAATAATTTTTGTGGTAGGTTTTTGATATTTGTTGTAGAAATAACATTTAAGATAGGTTTCTGCAAAACTTGCAAGAGAAATCTAAAAGGAAGACATTTCTTTAAAAAAGTGGTATTAAAAATAACAGGGTAAGAGCCCTTTTATATGCTTTTGACATTTTAAAAATAGTTTCTTTTCAAAAATTGCTCATTTACATAATTTGTATTCCATCTTTGCAATATTTATATTTCATATGTTTTATTTGAAAATTTCCTTCAATTTGTTAACGACTGTGTTTTTATTAGGTTATATCTATTATTTAATTTATGTAATTTTGTTGTTATTTACTATTTGTCTATGTAAATATCAAGAGTTTACAGAATAATTTTTAACATTTATGAAAGCAAACACAGTTGCAAAAATACACCGTGCTTCCCTTTTATGTAAATAATCTCTGTAGATAAACATGAAAAAAAAAAAAATTGCTTGATGGGGAGTGAACTCTAATGTTGTAGTTTTATGCTTATATAACAAGATGTGCAAAGTTATGTATTTGTTACTGAGAATTTATGGTTATGTAAATGTAAAATAACTACTATCTATTGTGTAAGAAATGTTACATAATTTATAACATATTTATTGACCAGCAGGCTTCCAGAGCCTTAAAATTCCAGATTTAATGATTTTTTAACATTTTACTTTTACATCTTGTTTACTTGTACTACAACCGTGTTTTTTCAGTGTTATATTTGAAGTTTTTTCTGAAGTCTTGCCTCTAAGTACAAAAGTTGTCTATATGTTAATATTTTGTGTTTGTATAATACATTATGAACCAAAATAAAGTATCCTTAAATTAAATCAGTTGTACTTTTTTTTTTTTCTAAATTGTCATCTGAGGCAAAATTGTCCTTAAATCCTTTCAGGGGCAAAGTACTTTTGTTCCTAAAATGTTGTAATGATTGAAGGATACCAGGATTTACTGACATATTTATTTGAAAAGTAGTTAAAAGCTTCATGTACATTATAAAAGCAAAATTCTATTCAAAAATTCCACTGCAATTGTGGCAATTAATTAAAATTAAATGGAATGTATTTGTTCCACCTCCCTTCAAGGAGTTAAGTGAATTTAGTAATGGCCAAAGAAAATTTAATTTGAACTTGCAGAATTCTTCAATTTAATTTTATTCATACCTTTAATGGCATCAAACTTTTCAATTCTATTATAAAATTTAAGAAAGAAGCACAGTTTTTAACCATCTGACAGCCTTGCAAAAGGGCAAAATATTTTTTTTTCTGCATTTTTTTGTTTTAAATGCTAAAAGAGAAGATTCTTTCAACATTATATGAAAAAAATTAATTACGAATATGAGTGTAATTCTTGAGAGTATTAACCATTGTTAAAATTGTGTTGTGTATTAAATTCCATTAAATCAATAGAATTTTATTACTTCAAATATTAATTATATTGTAGTGGAATGTATTACCACAGGCTTATCTGTGAGATTAAGTACATTAATACTTCTTCAGGCTAAAACAGCTACGTTTATTCAAAGATATATTCATTCAAAATTTATTATTTTTTAAAGATTTGTAAATTCAATTTAAAGGTTAATTTAGCACAATTTTCTCTCTCCCTTTGTAAATATTGTCTGGATAATTCTTTTGATATTGAATGTTTTTATACCATTTTATTTTGGTACTTGTATTTCATTTTCGCGTTTTTAAAATTTTGTTCATCACTCATTATTTTGAAAAATTGCTGTTGGGATCAGATTTTTTATTTAAAGCTTTGTTTCCCAGAAGTTGGTTTAAATAGACATGCGTGTTTCCTCATTGTTACTTAATTCATTCAATGCAGCCCTTTTATATATTTTGTGGGAAATTCATTAAGGTAATTCAGTGTAGAACCATAGTGAAAATAATTGCCCATTGGCGTTATTGTAGTTTTGAACTTGTATGGGAAAACATGCCTAATATCTGAAGCCACCTCATTAACAACTTAAGACTACCAAATTTGGTAATTTCTGGCCTAGTTGTAGAAACATAGCAGCAAGCATTACATATTATTTTAGACTAAGTATTTTTTTTTTTTTAATGAACAAATGCCTGGGTTTTCTGTTAAAATTGCTAAACATTAAACATTTTTTACTTTATCATATAAGGATTAAAAAAAAAACTGTATCCTTAGAAAAATAAATATATTCATCAGTTTTAATGTATACTAAATTATTATAAAAAAATAGACAGGAAGTATTTAAGTTCACATTTTATATACTTAATAAAGGATTTATACTGCTGATTTTACATTTTATGTGTCTAGTTTTTATTTTATACATTATCTTTTCTTTAAATATCTTAAATGTTGCTGTTTCTTTTTATCAAGTTTAATCCAATTTCTAGTAAATTAAATTGACATGAGAGTTTTCTAATTTTGATGTTAGAAGAAATATGCCAGGGTTGGATTTATCCTGGCGATTACATTTCTTTTTTACCAATAAAAGTTTCTTCTTTTTTGTATCTCATTTTCAGAGTTGTTCTCTTATAGCAGTATCATTATTGCATGCAACATTGGGTTTCTAATGTGAGAATATTTAATTATTAATTTTAAAATGTCTCTTTATTAAATGAATATCAATCCAACTATCACTGTAGTTTTGAAAATTACTTTAATATTTGGTCATATGAAATGAAATTATTTCATAATTATAAAAAAAGAAGTTAGCCTTCGCCCTGGGTGCAGAATCGGCGCAACACTGGGGCGCACATCGCAGGCTCTTGAGAACGTTTGCAGACTATTTTTCAACTGTTAAAATTTAAGAAAAAAATTTTCATCAAATTTCATCAAAAGATCTCAGAAAAAATAGCAAATTTCGTCAAAAGATCGCAAAAAAAAAAGCAAAAAAAAAAAAAAAAAATTGTTAACATATTGAAAAAAAGACAAATTTAGTCAAAAGATTATGAGAAGGGTCAATAACTGCATAGGGGCAAATATCGTCAAAAGATTGTGAGAAAAAGACAAATTTTTTCAAAAAACAACAAAAAATTGCAAAAGATAGCGAAAAAACACAAATTTTGTTCAAGTAACCTCCCCCCCCCCTCCCGAAAGAAAAAAAACCCCCACAAACTTCATCAATGAATCGCAAAAAATGACAATTTTTGTCAAAAGGTCACGAAAAAACAACAAATTTGTCCAAAGATCCCCAAAAAATGACAAACTTCAGAAAAGGTCACAAAGAAATGGCAAATTTTATCAAAACATCTCGAAAAACTGCAAAATTTGTCAAAAGATTGTGAAAAAGCATAAGCTTTGCCAATAGGGTGCCCCCCCCCCCCAAAAAAAAAGCGCCGGAAGTGGATTTTCTCCCTTTTATGGACAATGTATGATGGTGTCAAAAATTCTGAGCATAAAAAGAATTAACTTTAAAAAGTACTTTCCTTTTATGTTAATCAGAAACACGTGGGAGGTTTGATTGCATGTAACATAATGCGAGAGAGCAGAAAGCAGAGTGTTGGAATTCAATCACATTTGGACATTTGTGGTTCCAATGGGGGAGGGGGATTACACTTTTTGACCATTGCAAACACTAAATCTCAAATTCTCCTGGGGGAGGGGGAAGGAATACCCCATCTGGGTCACATATTTAAAATCAACAAAGGGGGCATTTGTCCTTACTTAAGTTCTGCAGAGTGTTTTTAACGCTTCTACTTGCATTGCAGACTGCAGAAAAAATTTCTGCTTCTGGGGCCTTCAAGTAGCTAGACAGTCAGTACCTTTGGCAGCATAGAATTGAGTTTCAACCATCTATCCATCATACTACTGGCCATGCAAAAGTCACAGTTAAGGGGAAATCTATTGTTATTAGCCCCACTGCCTCCAGTAGTGTAGACTTGGGTTTTGCCTGTCTAGTTGATTGGGAAAAATATATCTTTGAAATAATCCTTATATTTAATATTTCACTATTATTGGTCAAAACAATGCTGGGGATGAGATTTCCATCCATACTTTATTATGTAAAAAAGCAACAAAATATTAAAAATAATCAGGTTTTAGTTTTATAGTTTTAAAGAAAAATTATACGAAAACAGGTTAAAAAAAATTAATAACACTGTAATTTAGTATCACCATACATCTGTTACCAAAACATATACTAAAACAAAAAACAACTTATGCTATTAATGCAAAACATTGAATTTTCCTAAACATATTTTAACAACATAAACCTGGCCATGAGTTAAAAAACTTAAGTAGTCTGTTATTAAAATATTTACATAATTGCTGTCTTTCAATTTCTTTAGAAGATTTTATTTTCCACGACAAACAAAAATTCTACATAATATTCTACACAGTTTGTAGTTTGTAATTTTAACCAAAAATCCAATTATTTATGTAAATAGACCATATTTGTTTAAACCCTGCACTAAAAATGTGTAAAGAACACACTGAAAATATGTCAGTTAGTTTTGTATGCATGTACAGTAGGGTGGAGCGAAAAATTTTTTTTTTTGAAAATCGAAAACGGGTAGGTGCCAAAAGTTACCTTTATACTAGTAGATCAACTGCGTAAAATTTTACCGCTGAAAAAAATGGCTTGAGTCTGCGCTTTTGCTCCAAAAATCGAAATTTTGAGTAAAATGTCATTTTTTTACATTTTTTCAAAAAAATTAAAAAAATTCCTACAGAGTTGGTTAGTATTTAAAAGTGTTGCTTAGACCTTTATATTTATCTGCTTAACATATTTAAACTATAAACCAATATGTTTATTCCCTATAGCTGGAGCAAAACGGACAACTTTTAGTCACAAAAACAGCATTACCACTCTATTGGGTCATACAATGAATTGTTGTTTTTAATGCAGCTCTTGTTTTCAAAACTACTTTGGACATGCGTCATGGAGGTAGCTATATTTCCTATACCACCCGGCCCAACTATTCGATCATCTTAGTACAGTGTTTTATTTATACATTGATTTGTGATTTTCTTTATAAAAATTTGGCATGTTTTCGATGCTTCCACCTTGTTTATCTGTTTATGCATCCACATGCTGCTGTAACTATCTTCATGTATATTTTTACAGTTTATACAAAAAAAATGACAAGCAGAGTAATGCACGGGAATATTATTAAAGGGATTAATATTCGGCCATCTATTATATTTATCAAACTTACATTCAGTTGATGAATAGTGATTGGAAGTTCTGTTACCACAACATTTTTTTCAGTCAGTTGTATTTTTTTTACGCAATGATTTGCTTCAAAGATGATTTCAGATATTTCAACTATAAGTATGCCATCATTTGTTCTACTTTTGCATTTTTTATACGTTGAGAAGCGAGCTGTTTAATGTGATGGTGATCGTCAGAGAGAATTGCAATGAAAATTTGTTCTCCATGTGTAAAGCAACCGCGTTTGTAAATAACTTTTTTTTTTGCATTAGTTTTATGCCGTTTTCTAAGTGTTTTCGTATCCAGGTAATTTTCTATAAACTTTTAGATCCCCTTTTTATGAGTGGACAGCATTTGATGGTGAAATGTCCTGGGTATAAACTTATAATGCATAGTACTTTATGAGGGAATGTACGGATTCTAATCGACTAAGTGCTCATTTAAAATTAGGAGAATTTTATTTGTCACTGTGAACCATTTTGCATGGGGTAAGCTTAGAATTGTGTATAATATTGAATCATTCGCTACTTCAACTCCAGTGAATTTCCTCTGCGTCAATTATTAGAGAAGTCGATATAAAACATTCTAAGCTACATGGATTCACTGGATCAATAAGGAAAGTCTTTGTCTACGTACTATTCACTTCCTACTGCAATTTTTTTTTTTTTTTTATAAAATAGAGAATAATTTTGAAAAATTATTTTCTCAAATTGAGAAAAAGATACTCAGAACACACTAGAAATTTCTGTCGGATATTGCAAAGCTAATTCATAAGGAAAGTTATTTCTCAGAAAGAATGGGGAATAGGAATTTAGAAAACATCTCACACAAAAGACAGCTCATAAAGTTAATGAAATTTTCCGCTTTATATAAGCACAGATTGGCAATCAGCGTCTATATATTCACTCACAAAATGTATAATCCAAGTTTATGCCGCGGGTATACCAAATGTACTACACATCTAAATAATAGATCTAAAATCTTATTAGAAATTACTAGATTACGGAATAACACAGGAAACGACATAAAGCATACTAAAACTTCTTTAGAAATATTGTTGTTTTACACACAAATTTTGTTTGCAATCATCTGTGACGATCGTCATAATATTAAACAGTTAGCTTCTCAGCATATATTCAATGTAATAGGTTCAATAAATGATGACATACTAGAAATTGAATTCATACAATCAATGTTTAGGCAAATCATTGCATATAAAATGTAATTGATTGAAAGAATGCTGTGATAACAGAACTTCCAATCATAATGTACTAATTGCATGAAATTTTAATGAAGATAATAGACTGCTGAATAGGTTCAATTAAGAACATACCCAATACATTACTCAACTTCTCTTCTGTTATGCATGGTATACGTGCAGCAGGTCACACCAGCATGATCCAAATCATCCAAAGTCAGTGAATACAAAGAAGAGATATATTACTTTGATACATAGAAAACTTATACTCGTCTTCGGGAAAAAAAAATAACGATACATAAATAAAACACTGGGCCTAGATGATTGGGTGGTTGAGACGGGTGGTATAATGCAACCACCTCTATGAGTTATATACACAGTAGTTTTGAAAGCAGCTAGGTAAGAAATGCATTCAAAACAACGTTTCGTTGTATGCTCCAATAGAGAGGTTAACGCTGATTTTTCACAAAAAGTTGTCATATTTGCTCCAAATATACAGACTACAAATATTGTTTTATAGTTTAAATATGTTAAGCAGATAAATATAAAGGTCTAAGCAACACTTTTAAATACTAACCAGCTCTGTAGGAATTTTTTAATTTTTTTGAAAAAATGTCAAAAAATGACAAATTTTACCCAAAATTTCGATTTTTGAAGCAAAAGCGCAGACTCAAGCCATTTTTTTTCAGCGGTAAAATTTCACGCAGTTGGTGTACTAGTATAAAGGCAACTTTTGGCACCTACCCATTTTTGATTTTCAAAAAAAAAAAAATTTCGCTCCACCCTAATGTACAGTGTGTCCAAGAAACAAAGATCAATAGAATTTTATGCAGTAAACGGTTTGTTTATCAGGTAAGCTGTAAAAATCTTATACAAAAGTTTTGAATGGTAAATATTTTAAAAAGATTGCATTCTGATTGCAAAGAATGCTTTGATTTGACATTTTTCTTGCTTTAGATTGCTGCCAGAGAATGTGTTTTTCGGCTTAAAGTGCCATATTTTAAATTTTTGAAATTTTGAAATTCTAAAAATTTACTTCAAAAAATCTTTAAAATATTGCACTGTAAGCTGAAAAATTATTTCTCTGCAGGCAATCTAAAACAAGAAAAATGTCAAATCAAAGCATTCTATGCAATCAGAATGCAATTTTTGAAAATATTCACTGTTTGAAATTTCTGTATAAGATTTTTACAGCTTACCTAATGAAAAAACCGTTTACCACATATTACTATCGATCTTTGTTTTTGAGAAATTTAATTTTGAAATCAAGGTGTTATTTGCTGGACACCCTGTATATTTGAATAGAATTGAAAAAAGTCCCATAATTTTAACACTTTGAAGTCTGAACTATTTCAATCACATATCTTCCTTTGAACTGAGGGTATTTGGTATTTTTCATGATAAAAAAAAAAAAAAAAAAAAAAAAAAAAAAAAAAAAAAAAATTGGCATATTCATAATCAGGAACTATTTAAATGTACTAATAATTAATATTTAATGAGAAATTATTCAAAAAAGCATGTTTTATATTTAAAAAGATTTGCATAAGAAAACATTTTTTAATATAATTTTACACACACTTGAATTAAAACTTTCACAAAATTTGTACAAATATCTGAAAGTAGAGTTTATTTGTATATAAACATTTAGTAAAATTTGCTTTTATGGGTACATTTCAAAGCACAAACAACAATCCCCACAAGATTCACTGCAAGTTTGAATTAAGCTCTGATTATAGGTATTGTCATATATTTCTGTTTAGTGTTGCTATTTGTATTTTTTCAAAAAAATTGTAGATAATATTGGAATAAATCTCGACTGTATATTATAGGTACTTTTACAAATCAGTTAAAAGTTGACTCTGAGTTAAAAGATGAATCTGAGAGGCTTCTGGGCTTACTTCACTTCACTGAAAACAGCAACCAAAGTGACACTTGGGCTTACACCACTAAAAATTTCTATAAAAACAGGGGGGGGGGAAGGTGGGACTTTCTGTAAATTTATGCTAGTTCTCAGTTACATGCAGTTAATTGAGTTTCTCAGTCATCATTTTACAGACATTATCTTATATCTAATTACCTTTAGGGATTTTCATGTCTGTTTAAAAAATTTTTTATCTCTAAAACTAGCAATTCAAAATACACACTTTAAAATTGTTTTATTTTTATTAGACACATTAAAAAAAGAAAATTTAGTTTCAAAAAAAATTTTTTTTTCAAAAATATCTCTTTGTTGTTAGTAGGGATTTTTATCAACAATCACTTTTCAGTTGTTTCCTTCACCATATGCCAGAAACTTGATAATATTAAAAGCAAATTGTGTAGTGTTATTTCAAATCTATTATTATTTCAATGCTGTTTTTATTATTTCGCTGATAAATGCATTAAAATACATATATATTAATCTTCTAAAAACATGTTACTCAAAATTAATAAATAAAAATTAAAAAATCACTTAATTGTATCTTTTTCTGTTATTTCTTACTCTTTAATATTAGGGCATTAAAAAAAAAAAAAAAATGTGCGGCAATTTGAAAAAAAAAAAAAATGTATAAAAATGAATTATATTCAATTTTTTTCATTAAAAATATCCATTGGATTTTTTATTTATTACTAGTAATAAAAAATTTAAAATTGATTTAAAAGATAATATGTATTATGTATTGGTCTAAAATAAATTAAAATAAACAGTTTATGAATTTTCTAATGAATATATTTCAAGAGAAATCTTTAAAAAGCATAAGTAAGATATTTTTTCCTGCTGTATCCTAAAAGACATACTTTGTAGTTAACAACAGCTTCTAAGGTTCAGTCAATAAGGTGTTCTCTCACTGCCAAAAGTTCTGGGGTTCAAATTGCTGGACAGCTAGGAACAAATTGTGTAAAAATTAAATGATACAGCATTTCAAATTTTTTCAAAAAATTCAAAGTCATTGAGATCACTAAAGATTGTGCAATTCTCTTATTTTGAAAACTAAATTAAAATATTATCATTAAAAATAAATATGAGTCTATTATCATTTACCAAATAACTACTTTATTATTTAACAGAATCTTTTTTTTTATGTAATTTTACATAAGACTTATAATGAATCATCCATAGATTCTCGGTAATTTCACAGAAAACTTTTGCAAACTTCAAAGCATTAACAAACTTCAAAATGTAGTTGCATTCATAATATATAAAATAACAAAATGCTGCTATATTTAAGCTGCATATTAAACACCAGTTGATATTTATTTAATAAAAGAAAAATTCAAATAATCTGTTGTAAAATTGATTACCTAATATATAATGTCTCTTTTATAATAAAATACAGTATAACAAATCCGGGCAAACCCATCAATCTTACTAGTCTCTGATAAGATGTAGCCATGTTGGGCTTATTTTAGAGATGTGCATGCGAAAACATCTGCCTAAATACTAATTTTTATCTACCTAAAACCCCTTCTGTTAAACATAATTTTCTATAAAAGATTCAAAACTAAATAAATTTCAATGATTTGTGCAATAAAAAAAAAACAATTTCAGAAATAGAGTTGTAAACAACCATAGTGTATAGAGAGTCATTCCCTTTTGTAAGTCATTCATTGAAAAAAAAAATTAAACCAGAATACTAAATTTCACCAGAAAGTGTTCTACCCCTGCTCATTCATGTGACATCAGCCACAGATACACAGAAGAAAAACACAAATAGGCATGAAGAAAATTTTAATAATGCCTTCCCTTAGTTCAATAGTCTTTTTCCCTAGGGGTTCTTCTGTAAATTTGTTTCTGCTGAAATGTGGTGCAAAGATAATACAGAGAAAATTTTTTAATTATGCAATTTTATTGCATATTTATTAAATATTTGTTTTATAAAGAAATCTTAGTTTTGTTATGAAATATTAGTTGAAAACCCTGGTATACTCAGAAATATTAATGCTAATAGTGTGTTTATTAGAACATAAACTAGATGAAACTTTGCTCATCTAAAAACTTCCATATTGTCAATTATTTTATCTTTTTTCAAATTTTAAATGGAAAAACTACTTTTACCCACCATCCTAGGACAGGCATTTACACTAGTAAACAGTAAATGGTAATGTCCCTTATCTTCTACGAATTATGACATCATCAGTTGGGCTAAAGATAGCTGCAATGGGGATATTGTGGATTGACTGAAAGAAGAGAGTGGTAAATTGAAGAGATTGTGCTACCTAAATTTTTATAATCAATGGCTAGAACATTATATCTGAACTGCTAAAATAGTGAAAAAACATGTATTTTTTAGTGACAATGTATTTTTTAATGAGTTTTAGGATTCTGTGCTTAAAAAGTAAAAATGGTACAGTTATAAGATTGCTCATGTCGCTTTTGACTGTCTGTCATAGCCTTTTTACTTGCAAACTATGGAACGTAAAGTTCAAATTGAGGGAAAAATCGACTATTGACCCATATATTTACATATTAATATACATTTACAAATGTAGAGGAACTAGTTATGTTATTTGAAGAAAAATATTTTTGCTGTATATCATGTGAAAGATTGTGCAATGCTGAACACAAAAATACAATTAGTTTAATTTTAGGTATTTTATTTTCAGAGATATTGCAAAAAATGCAGTGCAAAAATATATTCTACCCCTTCTATTTCTGAATCTACTGAAACTAAAATTATGAAAAAATATGAGGTCATAGATATTAATTTAAATCTTGTAGGAAAACTATAGTAATTGCCCTAAATTGCATTGTTTTTAAACGATGCATTTTTCCATTGCACACAAATTTTGATTTGCAGGCATTGAATAAAGGTGTTGAATAGTGCTGTAGGTGCCTATCATAGCAGAAGAATAATCATTGCTGATATAGATTTTAGGAAAAAGTCCTTGTTAATTAGCTGAGATATTAACACTTAAAGACAGTGATGGTTTGGACATACATAATGATAGATCAAGGCATACTACCATCGGCTTTTAAAGCCTAGCTAACAATTTTTAATGATATATTTGTATAATGCAATGCCCAGTAACAGTATAAAAGGAATAAATGTCAAATTATTAAAAACAGACCAATTTAATTAGAATTAATCATATAAATACTGTGGAATTTGCGACTAATTTGCACTGAGTAAATCTCTCAATATACATTCCATGTCTTTAAAGGTTAATTAAAAACTTACATAGAAAAATGCCGAATGGACCATGGTGGCATTGCAACATCACAAATTCCTTTTGAAGTGTGCTTAGCACAATGCCATGTTTAAACTTGGCATTGTTTAGAGAAACATAAGTGTTAGAGGTTTACAAAAAAAAAAAAAAAAAAAGTTTTGGTTTTCTTTCATTTTTTTAAGATAGTTAAAAAAATTGTTTTATAAATTTTGTTCTTTATTTAGTTTATTATAAACAAATACAGTTTAATATATTTATACATAAATGCTGTGAAAAACATAATTTTTACTTTACATGTTATTTCCTTTTTTTTTGTTATTTTTCGAGTGGCAACCCTGAATTATATAAATATGTAACTCCTATAGTCGTCGTCTGGTCTGTCCATCTGCATATAACAGCACAAAAACTACCCAACCGAATCATTTGAAATTTAAAATATATTCTTGCTGCAGGATTTTGTTGAAATATTTCATACTTTAGTAAAATCAGATTACAGTTCAAATATAGGGACAGTCAAAACTATTCCATTTCATTATGGTCAATGGGAAAAAATAGTTTCAAATGCTTTTTAATGATTTTACACCCGTTAGAGTTTGAACATAATGAATTGATATGCATCTATAAAGGGTACTAAAATATACATTTTGCAGAATATCTGGTGCAGATAATATTTATTAATTTACAGGACCACAAAAAGAATTCTGTTACGTAATGGTATTGGGGAGAACATTGTTTGCAGCATATTTGAATTGTATTAAATTATTTCACATGCAGTAAAACTTATACAATTAAACAATATTGCCTATGGTATACAACCCCCTCCAACTGCAGAATAATACAATATTATTCAGATAACTTAGGAAAATTAGTTGAAATTTAGTATGCTTGAATAAAAAGACCAAAGAAACTCTGCTACTGTTTAGAGGTCATCATTCATGGGTTATTCTCTGCAATAGTGCAAAAAGTGGTTCCCAGCCATATAAATGCTCTAAATTTCATTTTATTTTTATTTATTTATACTTTTATTAGAAGGTCTAAAGTTTGTTTATTAGGGGCAGGGCGTAAAATTTAAAAATAAACAAATTTAATATTTAAAAATGTAAGATATATCATGCAAATATCATTCCCTCACCTCTCCCCTACCCATACTACCATACTTTACTGCCTGATTTTTTCCATTCAGAAATAAAAATAATTAAAAACACCCTAAGCAAGATAAAGTTCTTAAATGGTACCTTACAAAAAATAATAAAAATATTTTTTTTTACTGTAATTATGTAGTCTACTCAATCAATTATAAGTCTCCCCATGCTAGACCATCATTCCCTCACACCTTGCTATTATCCCAAATATCCTATCACTAAAGATGAGCAGCAGTCTAGCATTCTTTACAGAGAGGAAGCTAATTTGAGTACTTGTCAGTCCAGCAACATAAATTGGTGGGATAAGTTTTTGTTAATTTTCTAGAAATTTTTTTCAATCAGAAAATCGGGGAGTATTTTTATTAGCAGTCATTCCCTCACGCAGAATGCTAAATTTTTAGAAATTTTCAAAATTTTTAATTTTATCATACATTATATATTATGTGTTCTTCTTTAAGGAATCAGTTCGGTTTTTTCCACAATTTTGCATTTTTCATGACAATTAGTAAAAACATCTTAATTTCATCATTCCCTCACTCGTCATTCCCTCACATTTATTGTTATCAGTTAATGATAAGTGAATGGGGAATATGCACTTTTGTTTAAAATTTTATAACGATTTCTGCTGCTATTAAAATCTTCAACAATTGACCAATTACTAACAATTTATCCAATTTTTATGAAAATTTACCTATGTAACATTCAAGTCAGATTGCTTGGTCAAATTTGCAGTATTGTAGAGAATAACCCTCATACTTCCAATTATAAATTAGTGTTCACTCTAGAAATAAAAAGAGCATGGTGCTATTCACTACAAAAGGCACTACTGCAGCAGAAAAGGGCACTTTTGCCAGAAAAAAATTGTTATTGCCTTTAGAAGGGGAAAAAAGAAAGCAATGAAGCACATAATTTTTAAGTATGATAAATCAAGTAACATTAATTTCGATTGATTTTATGATATAAAAATTAAATCATTCAATAGTTTTATTTTCTTTTTCTTAAAGAAATGAAAAAAATCTATCATTTTTGGGCACACAAATTTAGAAACACTACGGAATAAAAAAAAATATTTATTAAAAATCTCTGGGTAAAACCAGTGGTGCATTTTACTACTTTTAAAAAGGGCAGGGTGCATTTTGTAAATTTGAAAAAGGGCAGGGTGCTGCACCCTTCAAAAATGGTCTAGAATGAACACTATTATAAATTATAAAATTAATTCACATGCGTAAAAGGGAAAAAAAAATGAAAAATATTAAATATTTTCATCGTAATTAATACTGTCATGTTAGCTCTTCCCTTCATCCTCCCCAATAGCAAAAAAGAATGTAAACGATAGTTATTTCTAGGGGAAAAAAATGTAAAAAATTTAACTACAGAATCCAAAAAAATTAAATAATCCTTAAACTTTTGTGCAAACATGGCATTTTGTATCAAAGTTTATTTTTTGTTCTAGATTGGAAATACAGTGTCAAATTTGATACTGTTACAGAAAATATTCAAATATTGTTCATATTGTAGTTTGCATTAGAGACTGGAAATAGTTATTTTTGGTTAACAGGTTGCATTGTTCCACACCTGCAAAATTAATAGGTTCAAGCAATCTGTTATTTTTGTAAACTATAACTAATCACTGTGTACACTTTTAACGGATGTTTTAATTAGAAGGCCTTTACACAAAATGCTTGAAATAATTTTGATATAAGTATAGAAGCTGTCTTTTGTTGATGAATCCACACCATTAAAATAGGTTTTAATTTTTATTGGACAAAAATGTACCTTTTTATGATACTTTTAATTTTAGTATTTTCAGCTTTTTTGGCACTAAAAACAGAATTTTCTGTTTGTGATGATTAAAATGTTAAAAATTCATAAAATTCTAAGTATCATAACTGTGTAAGTTTTAGCTACAGAGAAATAGATATTTACTCTTTTACTTGTTAAAACATATAAAAACTTTTTCTGAATAAAACTTATAGGACCCTGGCATTGTAAATTTTTTTAAATATCTCAACTATTGAAATGATGCATAATAAAATTTGAAACATTGTTACAATTGCAACTATATCTCTAAAACACGGTTTAGAAATTAGCTGTTGGTAAATGATGAAAAAAGACACCCCAAATAAAAATTAATACAGTTTTAATGATTTGCAATGAAATAAAATTTGATTTCGGACTTCATTGCATCCATATCTATGATGAACCCCACGAGAATATGAAAATATTATGTGAACACTTTTAATCAAATGCAATTTATCATTACAGTTTACTAATGCAGTACAGTCAACTCTGTGAAATCTGCACAATTAGGAGGTTTTGTGGATTATACATTTTGACGGATTATAGATCATTCCTTTATTTACATTTTTATTTTTTAAAGTCTGATTCTAAATTAGGAACAACTACACAAAAATTACAAAAGAAAAGAAAAGAGTAATGCAGTACTGGTATAATATATTTAATAATTGAGATTAAAAAATTTTAAATTACATATAATGCACATTTTACTGATTATTCATTATTTTAAACATTGACACAACACAATGGTAATTTTGGTTTGTTGTCAATAACTTTTTTTTTTTCTGTAGTCTATGAACACTCATTGCTGTTTGCTCCAGGATAAAAAAATTTTATTAGAGGAAATTTAAATATTTTTATCATATTTACAGTTATGTTAATGACAATTTTCATTGTTTAAATTTTGACATGTAGTGCGGATTATACATTGGCATCTTTCATTGAGTTGACTTCACTAAAAATACGTTTTTCCACTTTTGGTGACTAAAACACTGAAAATTCATTAAATTGCAAATATCAGAACTCAGTAAAAGAGTAAGTTTTGGTCAGAAAAGAATAATTTTTTACTGTATAACATGTTAAAACGTGGGAAAGCTTAACTATTTTTATGTACTCATAACCTAAATTTTTTAACTATTTCAAAAGCAGCTATTTTAATGTAAATCAAATTTTATGATGTAGAACAAAATCTGAAACATTTTTTGAAAATAAAACTATACCTCTAAAACTCAGTTTAAAAATTAGCTTTTGGTAAACAACAAGAAAAGACATGTTGTATAAAAATAAATACTGCTTTAGAATATGATTTGTAAAAAATGAAATTTGATCTCAGATTTCATTGCACCATATCTATATCTATGCAGGGTTACAAAAAACCCACCTATCCTATAAAACCCACCTGATTTTCTTGGGTAAAATAAAACCCATATTAAAATGGGTTTTATTGGGTTTTTTATAATCTATTATGTTATTTTTTTAATCTTGTGTTTAAAGAGTTACACAATCTTATCAAAATTGATTTTGGGCAAAATATAACGAAAAACCATTTTCGATACAAAATACATTGGTTTTACAACTTAAAATACAAAATACTTAAAAAATTTCAAAATACATTGAAAATACAAAATACATTTAAAAAAATTAAAAATTATTATGCATTGAATTGCACAACTGAAATGCAAAGCTGGTTTACAAAACTAAATTTTTTAGAAATGATAAATTTCCAAATAAAGAAGTAAAATCAATTAAAACTCCACGAAAGATAATAAAAATAAAACCTAAAGATTGCACAACAATGTGTTTAAAAATGTGTGAAAGTTATAAAATTAACTAATAATGAATAAAACTATCCTTTATACTGCATTTCTCCCCTTTATACTTAACCAGAGAATCTCCAAATGTGTGAAAAATGAAAAAATGTGCATCGCAGTTTTGCTATAGCACAAACAAGGAGGTATGGGACAGCAATAAAATAAAGCTAAAAGTACAAACAGTCTAGTGTTGGCTAGATATAAAATGAAACAAAGATTGTTGTTGGTTGATAATATATGTGCCACAATCTTAAAGTCCAATATCTTCATATCTGGAATGAAATTTCAGGATCGTCAGTTATAGTTAATATTAAAAAATCACCAATTTCATTTATATTCATAATTTTTAATTCATAAAATTTTGAAGTAAATGAAATGTATCATCAATGTTATATTATTATATTATCCTGTAAAAATGTTTCCATGCCGTGTTTAGCAATTTACATTAATCTTATTAAAAAAAAAAAAAAAAAAAAAAAAGGAATCAAACATGCCCTATTTCTCCATTTATTGACATGCTCTCCACTTCCTTGTTTTTTGTTAAACTTCTTGCTTAAACAAAAATGCTGCTTTTAGGCTTAGTTTAAATTATGGATAATATACAATATAATGTTCCGTAAATAGGGAAACTATTATATCTATGCATAAACTAATCATTAGTATGCAGAAAGTAAATATATATGAAGTAAATTTACTTTTGATTTTTGAAATAATCTTTTCCTTTATAAAATTGCAAATTTATACAGAATACAGGAAAAAAACAACAACAAAAAACTGAAGATTGGGTTACCATTGCTTCATCTTGTGTGTGATTGATGAAATGTTTAGAATGATGCATAAAGAGAAAAACCTATTGTCCCATTTCTCTCACTGGCTCACTCCACCCCATTCTCCCCTATACATTTTCCAAAACTAGTTACATTGCATTCAAGGCATCCAGAAACATGTATATAAAGCAGAAAACAAGAATCGGAAATTTTCACGATTTCTGTACTTTATTATTGCTTATTTAAAAAAAAAATGCAAAAATAAATCAGTTTAATATCAGTCTTTTTTAGTATATGTCTACAAAAGAATACATTTTGTATTAATGTACAATGACACTTAATCGAATTGTTTAAATGTATTTTTTCCTTTATATATAATGCACTTGGGTTTAATTAGAGCTTCCAACTACGGTTTTTCACTAATAAAATAATTAAGGTACAATTTTTCGATTAGGGTACTTTTAGAAAAAAAATTATGCAGATTTTAAAATATGTATTAATAAATGCTAAAATGTAAATGAAAAATTTTGATAATTTTTAACACAAGTTGAATTATTATTATTAACAAAAGTAGGAATTCATCATATAAAGTAGTTTAAAAATTAAAACCCTCAAGCAAAATATCAAACCTTACATAAACACAACGAGAAAAGAAATCACCTGAGCTTACTAAGTTTTGAAACTTTTAACATAGAGCAGAAAAAACGTAAAAATTCTTACATTTGTAAAAAGATTGCATTTATAAAATAATCATAAATAATGGGATTCTAATAATGGAATTCTAATGCATTATTTGCAAAGTCAAAAATTTAATTTTTTAAAGTAAAATCTTTCCTTAAAGTTCATTGTAGCAATTGTCTTATGATTACTGTCTAATGTATTTCTTTTTTAAAAACTAATGTAAATGATGAAACAGACAAATTTCTAAAAAATCTTATTTCAATATTTTTAAATAAAACTACTAGACTAAAAAAAGAAAGAACTCCTTATATCTGTGGTCAATGGGCAACTGTTGATAATAAAGAGCAACACCATTCAACTCTCAACAATCTTTCTAGTTAATCACGTATATGTTATTTTACATTTAATTCCTACAGCAACATTAAGATAGTACATAAAAGTTATTTTTGTATCGAATTAGCAAGCTTGCTATAACTAGACAACCTATTCATCAGCCTACTTATCCTAGCAATAATCGAAAGTGTGTTTATATTATTTCTAGATCAGAATTTGAAAACAAATCATAGTAGACTGGCACTATTTCTTGTTTGAATCGCAGTTTTTTTTCTGTGCGGTTTTAACATGAGTGTTTGAATTTCGAAAAAAATGTGTTTGAATAATATCTTCAAAATACAAAATACTTTATAAAATGGGTCATTCCTTGGTAACTTACGTTACATTTAGGACAATTTACTGCAGTAATTTTAGTAATATAACACAAAAAAATGTTCAAAAATAAAATAACATGATTTGTTAATAAAATCTTTTTTAAACACTAGAAGATTTAATTGTTTTGAAGACACTGCTGATACTTTGTCTTACACTTAGAATTTTACTGGCATGTACCTAAAATATAACATAATTTCGACAAATAAGTAATTAATGCGCTTTGTTTTATTTAATATTGATTATATAATGCATATTTCGTTCACAAAATATTAGAAAAAATGTTGTCATATAAAAAATTGAATAATCATTGCCGGTGTTATGATTAAAAATATGCAAAAGCAATTTTAGTGACATAAATTCTTTCTTTGGCTGTACACGAGATGGCGCCACTACCGCGGATTTTGTATTTTCTTCTGTGAATGTGTAAATTAGCAATGTGAACCCGAAATTTCGTCTATGAGAGCCGGAGGAACCGAACCGAAGAAAGGAAAAAACTTATTTTTTGTGGAACAAAAAACCTAAAATGAACAAAAATTGTTCCGTTAATGTCGGGACTGAATTAAACTTTGTTTTCTGCTTCAAAACAAGCATAAAACGATTTATATTTATATATAAAATCAGTTTCTAAAATTTCCGTTATTCAAAAGATAATTACTTTATTTGAATTAATAAAATATCAATATTAAGTGCAATAAATGGCATCATTTGTTACTGGTCTACCACTTTTTGATGTAAGATAGATATATCAAAGTTAATCAGAAATTATATAAATTGAAATTGAAACTAATGTAAACAAAAACGAAAAAAAATGCGTACAGCATAGATTATAAAACATTTTCCAACACATTCAGAATACTATAACAAAACTTCAAAGTTTACCAAAGTGAAATATGTCTAAATGAACAATTTGGAAAATGCATAATGTGTTTGAAAGCCCGATTTCTTTTATTACCATGAATAGTCGTTAAAATATCCGACTTTTTTGGGCAGCCCTGTATATGATCTATAGATATGAATACTTACTAGATAGTGTGCTAAAAGTTAGTTCAGCTAAACCAGTGTTGAATTCGGACACTTTTCTCCGGGTGGGACATTACAATTTTTGACCATTAAAAACACAAAAATCTTAAATTTTCCGGGGAGGAGGGACTTTTATTGCTCCGAGGGGGGATGTCCCCCTCGGACCATCCCTTGAATTCAGCACTGAGTTAAACGCATACCACAGTGGAAAATTTCCACTTAGCAATTCCCGCCAATAAACGGATGTTGTTGGGAACTTTTTTGCGACCTTGTATATGATCTGCAGAATTTATACACACTAAGTAAGTATTTAAAAATAATTAAAACGCCTACCACAACTGAAAAGGCCAGGGCCCGACTTAGACAGTGGGGGGCCCTGGGGTAAACACTTTTAGGGGGGGGGGGGCTTCTATCTTAAAATGTTTCGTAATACTCAAGTGACTAAAACTGAAGTTCATAACTACTGTATGTGTACGTAAATTTCGTACCAAGTACAATTCATATCTATATACATAAAAGCAGAAGAAAGGCAACTTAAAAAAATTATAGAATACGGGTTTTTTTTCGATTACAGAAATATGAGGATAAATGTGAGGCCTTAAGAAAGCATTGGGTACGGAAACAGAGGGGTTAGGAGAAGAGAGACCCTTAAAATTGAAAAAAAAAAAAGAATTTTAGTCACTTTTGACCATTTTTTTATCATTTGACACTCCTTTAACGAAAAACTTATCTGTCCTTGAAGGGCCCCCTTAAGCCGGGAGGCCCGGGGCAATTGCCCCGCATGCCCCTGCCTTAGTCAGGCCCTGCAAAAGGCTCTTCCAGCTATTATTGTTCGTCGGTTTCAATATTCAATTATTGCTCCTTTTCTTCTATAGCCAAATTATTTTTTGTGCCCCTGTAGATGAATAAATTCTAAGCACCCATATCATATAAGAACCTTGTAGTACACCACAATGACGGATATCAATTCTGGTATGTTTAAAATACTGTAATAATAAAATAAACGACAAACAATTTCCCCTCATAGCCCGTAATGTAATGGAATTCTTTTGAATAGCCCTGTAAATTAATCGAAAATCTACACACTTCATTTTTAATACCGAATATGCCATAGTAAACCCTAATTACATAATCCAATTTCAGGGCAATCGGACTGTACTTACGTGAGTTAGAGCACAGATTGACAAACCGAATTTATAAACGCTTTTCAAGAATGTTGGAATTTGTTAAAAATGAAAGTATTCATTAACAAGGTATAGGAATGAACAATGCGGTTTTAACATATGTTACAAAGCACAGTTTCGAACCGAAATTGAACCAAAAACTGAAGTCACTTTTGATGGAACGAAAATCGAAACCCCCTCCCCCCCCCCCCCCAAAAAAAAAAAAAATCATTAATTTTAACGGAACAAAAGATTAAAAAAAAGATATATTTTATTTTTATTGTACCGGAACGAGAAATACGAAGCCTTTTGATGAGTAAGATCTCGAAATTGAGTTCATAGTGTCCAAGTTTAAGGTTCACGACGTAAAACTTTCTACCAAAAGAAAATTTTCAGGAACAGTTGTAGTACAATCCATTTTATTGTTACATTTTTCACAAAATCGTATGATGGGTATTTAATAATGGATTATCTAACAGAGCCCAGTTAACCTCTAATATTAGGTGAATGACAGTATTATTACAGGGAAAAGTTTTCTAAATTCTACACATACTGAAGTTTACAAATATACCCACAGAAGATTGCTTAGCAGATTTCACATATGTTCCCTAAATACAAATATTACAGAAAAGATGAACACTGTAAAAAAGAGAGATAGTTCTTCATCTAATAAGAAGGTTTAAAAAAATGTAACTTCTTCATAGTTATCCACGATTCTGAAAAGCATTCAGGAATTTAATGGTTCTAATGGTTTTAAATTTCTAATGGTTTCCCGAGCTTGAAAAAGGTATTTCGTAAAGAAAAATTGGTTTTGCTACGTGTATTTTTCGAAGACGTTTCTGAAAAGTTTTTACTGAGCATCTACTAACACGAAATATCGCTTTTTCGCATACGATTAATTCTCAAGTAAAAATTTTTAGCTGCGTGACGAAATTTACACAATGCAAGAGTAACAATATAATGTTCGTTTAGCATGTTTGTTTGGGAATGGAAATATTTATTTTAACATGGAAATATTTATCTAGAAATTGAAGCATCCGAATAACCTATATTTCATGTTGATACTATATTGAGAAACCTGTTTAATACTCAAGAAACATTTCCGAAAATTTAGGTGCAGCAAAATAAACATTTGTTTCATAAATGCTTCGTTAAATCCCGGTTTCTAATGATTAAAAAGCATTTTGTGGGTAATTTGGAAAAAATCATATTTTCGTAAATTTCTTGGCAGATGGAGAAGCATTCTCCTTTTTTAAAGTGTAGTACATATAAATTTATTTTCTTCAGTTACTCAAGCGGTTTCTAGACAGAGAAACCAGATAAGAATATGATTAACATCGATCAAGTTCATATATCCTAACTTGATAACCCACTCTCACAAGCTCCTGAGAGGTCCTGCTCTCTAAGCTGGTAGTCGGAAGATTCCAGGTTTAAATCCATGTTGCGCTTGGATGCCTAAACGTTCGGAGTTTTCCGTAGTTTTGTTCGGAGTTGTACAAATATGGGCTAAGTTTCCATAGAAAGTCTTACGCGTAAAGCATTCATCTTGGTCTATATCCCGCGCTTAGATAATTGGTCTCTATAAACACCAAACTAGTCTCGTAATAAAAGTTTCCAAAAGTAATGTGGATTTTCTCTTGCATCAAACTAACTTAAGAGGCCACTCGACTCGTTAAAAAAGACCCGGATGACAATGTTAAGTCTACGGGGGCGTTATTTTCAAATATCTTGCTCCAATTTTAATATTTTCACATGAGTTTTTTTTTTCTGCTTTTGGATATGATAGCTGAGGACGATCTACAACCGGGCTAGTTTTTACTTTTTCGATTTTGGTTTCGAATTAAAGAAAAAAAACCTTTTTTGAAACCGGTTGAAACAGGTTCTGAAATTAGAACTATCATAATATAAAAAATATATAACATCGAATAAGTAAAAACTAGCCCGGTTGTAGACTGTCCTCAGCTATCCTATAAAAAAAAATCATGTAAAAATATTAAAATTTGAGCGAGATATTTGAAAATAACGTTTCAACAAGTCGAGTGGCCTCTTAAGCTGTTATCAGATTCACGGACTTTAGACGCGACAAACTTTTCAGCCGATTTTAACCCCAACATTTTCCCGTTCAAAGAGAGAAAAATGTTACAATTGTCTTTGAAAAAGTTGGAGGAAAAGCCGGAAAACCAGTCCTACAAGTACCAGCCGTTAATATTTATCGCCTATTCGTATCAATCGCTTATCTCTGATTCGTTGAAACGTTCGATGTTGGGTGAAAAATCTGCGCTAGCCCAGACTTTTTTGGAACTGTGGAAAAAAAGTTGGGGAGACATTGCTGTTTTCTATCACACGGGGTGTTGGGAGGATATTTCGCGAAAAGTTGGAGGAAATCAAGTGTTGGCTCAAAAGTCTTACGAAATGTTGGTGGATCTGATAGCAGCTTTAGAGAAATTTGCGGCACCCTTTGTCAGTCATTTTTGGGATCACTATTCAATTTTAGAAGTGAAGTTCTTGCTTTATGGATAATCAGGCCTTTCATCTAATGTATTTGGTGCATTAACTTCAGAAAAGTTGGCATCTGATAGAGACGAATTGGATTATGAAAAGATATTCAATTTTCAGTATTTTTAACTGAGTTATAAATTTTGCTTAGGTAAACATTTCCTTCTTTAAATAAATACCTAAAATTTAAATTGAAAGCTTTTGAGAACATAATACGTCGGTACCAGACATTAACATTTTGATAATGAAACCCAATTCCCAAAACGATTATTAGGGTAATAAATAATTTTGTGTTGAAAAATTTCCATAGATTGGTATGATTTCAAGATCGCCGAGAATCGCTGTAGGGTCATTCCATGTCAATTCAACCAGACCTTGTAACCCGACCCACAGGGATTTTGATGAAACTTTGTGTACACACTAATTCTATCATGAAATGATTCCATCAGAAATTTTTCCTTCCTAGACCTCATGGTTTGTGAGATATGGGGGCTCCAATTCTTGGGGGGTTTCTCAAATCGCACATTTCTGAGTCTGTATTTTGAGATTGCAGTTCCATCTTCAAAAAATTGTTTCTCTGGATCTAAAACGTGAATCATCTTAAAAATATCACTGTAAGAATATAAAAGATTTTAATAAAAAAATATTTAAAAAATTTACTTGTAATATTTAGTATAAAAAAAATTAGCCAAAGTTGAGAGTTATGGTTATTTTTTCAAATTTTTGTGACTTCACCAAAAAGGCTGTACACAAAAAGGCAAATTAAATTTCCAATTTCTTTTTGTTTTAAATAAAAGTTTATACTTTGGGCTTTCTATCTATGAAATAAAAATGATGTGTTTCGCATGGCTTATGCAAAATTTTGGGTACTTTCCAATTAGCCGGATGCATGTTTTATTTTTACATATTACATATGCAAACAAAAAGGCAAATGAAATTTCCAATTTCTTTTTGTTTTAAATAAAAGTTTACACTTTGGGCTTTCTATCTATGAAATAAAAATGATGTCTTTCGCATGGCTTATGCAAAAATTTTGGGTACTTTCCAATTAGCCGGATGCATGTTTTATTTTTACATATTACATATGCACACAAAAAAGCAAATGAAATTTCCAATTTCCTTTTTTTTTAAATAAAAGTTTACATTTTGGGCTTTATATCTGTGAAATAAAAATGATGTCTTTCGCATGGCTTATGCAAAAATTTTGGGTACTTTCCAATTAGCCGGATGCGTGTTTTATTTTTACATATGTGCATATGTATAGATCTATATAAATGCAGATATATTATACATGTCCATATGTATGTATATATACAGTATATTGATATATATATGTATAACACTGGTGCCCGTCTAACCGAAAAGTACCAAATTTTGCATTGTTCTGAGAATCTGCACCAATTAAGAGGGAAAAAATCTAAGTTTAGCTGTGGTACTTAAATAATTACTGGAATTTCTATGAGTTATTGAATTTAATGTTATTTGATGCATGTTTTTTTTTAATTTGCAAAGTGAAATTTAGGCTTTGTTTTTTCTGATTAAAAAAAATCTGACTGTAATATGTTTCCCCATTAAATTTAGTGAATGGTCCATATATTTCATTTAGTTATTTAATAATGGGCATTTTTTGCTAATCAAAAGAACCTCTTACTTTTATTTTTAATAATTAAACTCAAAACAGATTTTTTTTCCTTGCACAGTATAAAATAGATAGTTTTTTCTCCTCACATTTCCATTCTTTCTGTCGAATGTTTATATATTAATTATTTGTGTTTAAAAAATGTTCAAAACCTTGTATTTCCTGTCCTTGGTTAATTTTTATCAGTTTAAATATTTATATTGGCAAGTTTAAATACACAAATGTTTAACAGAACTTAAATTTGTTTCTATAGTCTGAAAGATTTAATCGCACCTGCCTTGTATAAAAACCTTCTGATAAAGGCAGGGTAATGTTCGTTAGTATGAAAGCAGATGTTTTGAAATCAATTTAATAAAATTAATGTCATTCTGTTGTTTCTTATCATAGAAGAATGATCTAACTTTTACTGCTACTACTAAAAATATAATCTGATTGATAAATACTTTATAGTTTATGATATGTATAAATATTTTTTTGCTTTATTGTTTTAATATGGAGCCTGATATTAAACCTTCTACTAGTCTTCAGGCCTGCAGCATTGTAGTATTAACTGGTTTAGAATGTCACAAAACTAGCTATAGAAATAACAGAGAAATAGACTACATTGATAATCTCTGTGATTCAGAAAAAGAACTTTTATTAGTTACCACTATTGCATTTATAAAACAAAAATTAAGTGAAAACCGTTTGATTAATATATGCGAGCATCACAGAATTTCGCTCTTAATGAAATATGAATTATATAAATGTGGAGATCCATTTAAGCGGCATAAAAAGCAAGTGAAAAAAGCAATTAGGGCAGTTAATAGAGATTTATATACGGCCGAAAAAGTAAACCAAAGTTGAAAGTTATGATTATTTTTCCGAAATTTTGTGACTTTATGAAAAAGTCTCTACACAGAAAGGCAAATGAAATTTCCAATTTGTTTTTGTATCAAATAACATTAAATTCAGTAAATCATAGAAACTCCAGTAATTATTTAAGTAACACAGCCAAATTTAGTCAGATTTTTTCCCCCTTAATTAGTGCAGATTTTCAAAACAAGGTAAAATTTGGTACTTTTCGGTTAGACGGGCACCAGTGTTATACATATATATATCAATATACTGTATATATACATACATATGTACATGTATAATACATCTGTATTTATATAGATCTATACATATGTAAAAGTAAAACACGCATCCGGCTAATTGGAAAGAACCCAAAATTTTTGTATAAGCCATGTGAAAGACATCATTTTTATTTCACAGATAGAAAGCCCAAAGTGTAAACTTTTATTTAAAACAAAAAGAAATTGGAAATTTCATTTGCTTTTTTGTGTTCATATGTAACATGTAAAAATAAAACATGCATCCGGCTAATTGGAAAATACCCAAAATTTTTGCATAAGCCATACGAAAGACATCATTTTTATTTCATAGATAGAAAGTCCAAAGTTTAAACTTTTATTTAAAACAAAAAGAAATGGGAAATTTCATTTGCTTTTTTGTGTGCATATGTAATATATAAAAATAAAGCACTTATCCGGCTAATTGGAAAGTACCCAAAATTTTTGCATAAGCCATGCGAAACACATCATTTTTATTTCATAGATAGAAAGCCCAAAGTGTAAACTTTTATTTAAAACAAAAAAAAATTGGAAATTTAATTTGCCTTTTTGTGTACAGCCTTTTTCGTGAAGTCACAAAAATTTGGAAAAATAACCACAACTTTCAACTTTGGCTGACTTTTTTTATCCTAAATATTACAAGTAAGATTTTTAAATATTTTTTATTAAAATCTGCATCTTTTTATCTTCTTACAGGGATATTTTTTGGATGATTCATGTTTTAAATCCAGAGAAACAATTTTTTGAAGATGGAACTGCAATCTCAGAATACAGACTAAGAAATGTGAGATTTGAGAAACCCCCAAGAATTGGACCCCCCATATTTCACAAACCATGAAGTCTAGGAAGGAAAAATTTCTGATGGTATCATTTCATGATAGAATTAGTGTGTACACAAAGTTTCATCCAAATCCCTGTCGGTCGGGTTACAAATGGGGGAAAAATTGGTTGAATTGACATGGAATGACCCTGGTAGCGTTTAATGATTTCGAACGTCTGTATAATACTCACATACGATGTATTTATTTCATGTTTTATTGTTCTGCTACTAAACCAGCTGAACCGCCTAAAAATCTTTGAAAATTTCAATTTGAGCTCGAGAATGAAAATTAAATTACTAACAGTTTCAGAAAAGGATGTCCAGCTTATAGCGGTGCCTATAAATTTTTAAGTTTTCTTGTTGTCTACAGACAAAACTACTGTTCAAAAAGTTGTGAAATATTATGAAAGACAATAAAGGGATGAGAATTTGTTTATAGAAAGAACAGTTCAAAATTTTGACCAGAGGTCGATTTTTAACAAATTGCAAATTTAGTATGACGATAGTTTAGAAATTTTATTTATTATTTTAACTTGATTCTAAAGACAGCATTTAACGACATGTTTCTAGCATTTCCTAGACTACTCTGAGGTCAACTGTGGAACATGCTACATTACGATTCCAGATTGTATCAGAAAATGATGACCGTTATGCGGAACATATTTGATTGTAACAAAATTTGTTAAATTATCGCAAATGTATGCGTAATTCGTTAAGAAACGGCCTCCAATTTTTTTCTTCGCTTAAACAAATTCTCATAATTTTATTATGTACTCCACAAAATTTCACAATACTTTGAATGATAGTTTTGTCTGTAGACAACTTTAAAATAGGGTCGTTTAATTATGGGTAAACTGTAAATAAATTTCTAATTTATCGTACTGCTAAATTCATAATTTATTAAAAATTGCCCTCTAGTGGTAAAATTTTGATTTTTTTTTTTTTTGGGCTTAAACAAATTCCCACCCCTTTATTATCTTTCACAACTTTTTGAATAGTTTTGTCCGTAAACAACTTTAAAGTAGGGTCGTTTAATTATGGACACTCAGTATATGCATTCTTCTTAAATATTAATTATATTAATCACTTTCACATAAAAAATCAAATATTGGCATAAAATAAGTAATTTTTGTAACTTGTAAATCTTAACTAAGTAAAACATTAATAAAAACAGAAGGAGTATACCTGCTTGGTATTACACATCTATCTACCGTAATTTCGGGTGTATAAGCCACGGATCAAACAATTCTTTTTGGACCCAGAAATTTTATTTAGTGATTGAAGACAAATATTTACGTCGATCTAAGTAGTTACATTTGTTTCTTAAAAAATTCTGGGTCGAAAAAGAATTGTTTGATCCGCGGCTTATACACCCGAAATTACGGTAATTAGACACAAGTGTCGATGAAGGTAATATATATTTGGTAATACATTTGGTAATATATTTGGTAATTTAAACTTGGGATATATTTGGTAATTTAAACTTGCAATTTTTTTTAAAATTCATTACTTATTAATTGTGTGCCTAATTTGTAAATGCCCGAAAAAACATCTGTATTTTTCTTACAAACGTATGATTTTAAACAAAGTAAAGCATTTTAAACAAAATTAGGATAATCCAAATTGTAAATATTTCAGTTAGAAAAATAATTTCCAAGGTATCGATGTAAATTTTTTTTAACAATATCGGGATTACTATTTATGTATACAAATGGTTTTTAAGTACGACTTAAAAGCTTGACAGGATAATTTTTAATCTCTTCTCGACGAGAATCTTTTTCAGAACGTTCAGTTATTTTATCACAGGTAATTCCGAATGGACATTTTTTTCCTAATTTAATCGCAAAAATTCTGTGATTAAATTTTTTTTTTTCAAAATTTACTGATAGGAATAATCAAGGATTTTGAGATGGCTATATACCATGTATACGAGATGCTCGTTGCGAAGGCGTTAATAAGAGAATTACAAGATTTTTTCTTATTAAATAATAACCTCTTCAGACCTGACACATTTTTAGCCATCGTAAAAATTATTTAACACTTTGTTCCATCTATTTATACGTATAGAAACATAATTTTGTAATAAAAAGTAAAATAATTATTATCTATATTAATAAAATAACAAATCGCTCTGTGTGTGTGTGTGTGTGTGTGTGTGTGTGTGTGTGTGTGTGTGTGTGTGTGTGTGTGCGTGTGTGTGTGTGTGTGTGTGTGTGTCTGCGTCTGCGATAGTTAGCGAAAACTACGGTACGTATGAAGCTCAAAATTTTTTTGAGAGTAGCCCAATATCTCTCCTGATGCACCTGACGCTCAGAATTTCAAAATTCTATTTATTAACTGAGTGATTAATTAAATTCCAAACCTCACTCTCATAAAAAATCCCTTTTTTTTTCTAGCTTTATTCCTTTTCATTCTCTTATGGTTGGTTGGTTGCATAAAATTTTCGCAGAAATAATTAAAAAAACTGGGACTGACCTTTAAAATTCATAGACTGGCAAACTGGAAGTTTAAATGAGGATTTTTTTTATTACAGCTGCTGTACGCCATGGAGGAAAAAGATAGGTGGTGGCGAAGTAAACGGAAAAAAAGGTTTGCAATATGAAACCATTTATCGCTGAAATTTTAATGTCTCAAAATAAAGCACGAGGAAGAATTTTGGATTAATAAGACGGATTGGAAGAAATGAATTACAGCTGAAGCATATTTTACGAAGAAATAGTAATTTTTTTAAATGGTTTTTCTATTATATTATTTATTAAAATAAATATTTGCTTTTAAAATAATTGAAATTGGAAAATTAAAAATAATTAAATGTCAAAACAAAATAAATAAAATATTGAAAACATATGATTTGAAGTAAAAAATTGTATTACTAAAAGTTTTCTCTTTTTTTTTTTTTTCAGAAATTTTTAATACTTTATAACGTAGATGAAAAATGTTTATGATTTAACAATATATTAATAATTCCATGTCAATATATAAAATATAGTGATGAAAAGATTCTTTTAAAATCATGCATGAACACTTAAATAATAATATTAATCTAAAATCTAGATTTCAGAGTGCAGATGATTTTAAGACATTAACGAAAGAATGTTGATTTTTCAAGCAAAGTCTTAAATGATGCTTCTATATTGATATTTCAAAGTCATATGATAAAAATAATCAAATAATTCTTGCCTATGATTGATCTAATTGTATCTTTCATGCATTCTGATCGTGTATTACAGGCAATAATGGCACAAAACGTTATTTTTTTAAACGAAATTTTAGTCATCTATTCAATAACAGTTTAAAAGGTAAAAAACAAAGACAAAGAAATACTGGTTTAAACCAGTTTGAATTGATCGGAGTTTCAAAGGACATGGTTTTGTTGGTGCTTATTTGGACTTAATGTAGCGGATTTTAGAGTTACATTTTTTGCGTCACCCCAAGACATTATACTGCCACTCTATTAATTTCTTTTTACTATATGGTTTTACGCATATTTTTGGCATTTCGAACATTAGAATGTGAGTCATTAGCTGTGTTGCTGTAAAAAACATTACACAACACTTTTCTATGAGTTTATTTTTTTAATCATTGATTAAATTTAAATGTGTTCTATTCAATTTAAAATTGTAATATGGCTTTAATTTGTTTTTTAAAACAAAAATAAAATAGCTGTTTGGCGTGCAATTGTTTGTATCCGCAAACGATTCATTCACCATAATAAATTATCAAATAGCAAAATAAATTATCTATCAGAAATAGCCATAAAAAGAATAGTAGCAAAACTGATTATAACCTTAATGATTAGACTAATTTAAACATAACCCGATCCCAACCAGAAAGAAAACAGACCACACTCCGATCCGTGATACACAAAATTTCCGTGAGTATAAACCCGACCCTGACCTAAAAATTCTGTTTGGAAAAAACTATGGATTTGATAACTGACCCGAACCAAATCTGAATCCCGCAAAAATGTTTAAGTGAAGCATAACCCGATTCAAACAAGGAAAAATAATTTTCGTGGGTATGAAACCTGACCCGAACCTAAATATTTTCTTGAAAAAAAACCAGAAATATGACTCGAACGAAATCTGAAACCGATAAAAATATTCCAGAGAACTATAACCCGATCCCAGCAAGACAAAATACTTTCCATGGTCATAAACCCGACTCAAACCTAAAAAACTCCGTTTGAAAAATCCTGAGCTTTGACCCAAACCACATCTAAATCTGACCAAAGTATTCGAAAGAACTATAACCGGATTCGAGTAACACAAAATAATTTCCTTGGACATGAACCCGATACGAACCTAAAACTCCCATTCAAAAAATACCTGAAATTTGAATCGAACCAAATCTGAATCTGACAAAACTATTTCAAAGAAACGCAACCGGATCCAAACAAGACAAAATATTTCCATGGACATGAACACAATCCGAACCCCAAAAAATTCTTTGAAAAAATCGCGAACTGAATGAAATCTGAAATTGGCAAAAATATTCCAGTGAAGCATGTCCTTATTCGAACAAGACAGAATTATTTCCGTGAACATGCAAGAAGACCCGAACCCAACAGTTATATTTGAAGAAAAAACCCGAAATCTGAATTGAACCAAATCTGGACCTGACAAAAATATTCCAAAGAACTATAACCCAATCCAAGCAAGACCAAATAATTTCTATGGACATAAACCCAACTCGAACCTAAAAATTTCGATTTGAAAAAAACTAAAATTTGACCCAAACCACATCTAAATTCGACCAAAATATTCGAAAGAATCATAACTGAATTCGAGTATGACAAAATAATTTCCGTGGACATGAAGGAGATCCGAACCTAAAAATTCTATTTGAAAAAATACCCGAAATTTGAATCGAACCAAATCAGAACCTGATAAAAAATATTCCAAAGAATCATAACCGGATCTGAATAAGACAAAAAATTTCCATTCACATGAACAGAATCTGAACCTAAAAAATTTCTTTGAAAAAAATCACGAAATCTGAACTGAACCAAATCTGAACTTGAAAAAAATATTCCAGTGAAGCATGTTCTTATTCGAACAAAGCAGCATAATATCCGTGAATACGCAAGAAAAATCGAACCCAAAAATTCAATTTGAAGAAAAAGCCGAAATCTGAATTGAAACAAATCTGTTCCCGACAAAAATATTCCAAAGAACCATAACTGTATCCCAGTAAGGCAAAATAATTTCCATGGACATGAATACGACCCGAACATTAAAACTCAATATAAAAAAAAAAAAACCTAAAATCTGAACCGAACGAAATCTGAACCCGACAAAAATGTTCTAATGAATCATAACCAGATCCGAAGAAGACAAAATAATTTCCATGGACATGAAACCAATATATGGTTTGGTAACATTTAGGTTGCAATTACATTACGGTAAGTCTTTGATTATATTTAATTTCCCGTTAGGTTACAGTTAGGTCACGGTTAAGTTAAAGTTAGGTTAAAGTTAAATTGCATTTATGTTATGGTTAGAATAAGGATATGTTACAATAAAGTGAAGGCTAGGTCACATTTATGTTATATTTAATTTACGGTAAGGTACTGTTATGTCAAAGTTAGGTTACAGGCAGCTTATGGTTACGGTACAAAAGTTTACGGGTAGAAATTTATCCATAGAGTGAACATTAAGCATGATTTGATTAAAAATAACACTTACTTTTGTTAAATGGCTCTAAAATTATAATACTACATACCAACATTTTAGCTACCAGCGAGTACCGATATGGTATAGTCGGATTTAAGAGTGATATAATTAGTTTCAAATTCAAAATATTTCACTTGGGATTTTTATGTGAAAAAAAAATAATTAGTTACATGACTTAACAGTGATTTTTGATAAATATCAATACTTTAACACAAAAATCACGCAGTCGTCGGATACATATTCCCTCCCGCGTTTCCCATCGCTCGTTTTGAGTATTTTTAGAGCTTAACATTAGCTGTTTTTTAAACCGATTTTTTACACAGTCAGTGGCCACGTATTTCAAACAATGCATTTTTGCATGTTTCGAGTTATAAAATCATACAAATTTCAAGTTTGTTTAATCTTGTTAATACGGACCCGGGCAACGCCGGGCGGGTCAGCTAGTTAGTTTATATTTACTAGCAGGTACACATATGTGCACCTCGGGTTCATACTGCAAAAAAACACTTCATTTTTCAAAAATGTATTTAAACGAGAAATTTGGTGGACAATTGATACATATAAGCTTATTTTACGTGCTATTTTCAAAAAAAAAAAAAAAAAAAAAAAAAAAATTATATATGTTACAGGCCAAACCCGATTTTAGGCCAAACTAGATTGGCCTAGTCCAAACTAGTCTATCCTAACGCCCATCGGATAAACTAGTTTTTCCTAGGCCAAACTAGTCTATCTTAACGCCCATCGGATAAACTAGTTTTTCCTAGGCCAAACTAGTCTATCCGAAAGCCCATCGGATAAACTAGTTTTTCCTAGGCCAAACTAGTCTATCCGAACGCCCATCGGATAAACTAGATTTTCCTAGGCCAAACTAGTTTGGCCGAACGGTCCTTAGGATGAACTAGTTTAGCCTGCTATTCATTGGTTTGAACTAGTTTATCCTAGGCCGAACTAGATTGTCCTAGGCCAATTCAATTTGGCGTGATTTTATTGAATTTAAAGACCGCCACGGCGCCAACTTTCTTGTTTTGATCTAATTTAGCCTAGGCCGATGCAATTCGACGCGATTTTATCTCACAGACTATCAAAGCCTGAGAGCTAATGTGTTCGCAGATTCTGTGTGTGTGTATGTAACCATGTACGTACGTATGTAGGACTAATATAACGGACTAATGTGTAACTAATATAACGCGAGCACTCTGGTGTTGGAATTTGGACGCGATTTAGTTCAAGCCAGCCGGCTTCGCCCGCTATCGGGCCCCTTCTTTTATATAAAATCTTGAAACGGACGTAAGTTGAAGCGAACGAACTTCGAAGTGAAAAAAATATGATGATAAATATTTAAGAAAAAGGATTTTGCATCGAAATACAACTATTTTCTAATAATAATTTTTGTAAAAATGTTATATTCTTGCTGGAACTTTTTGAAACTTTGTGATAGTTTATCGCATATGATATAATTTTATATATATAAAAAAAAGAGTTACATTTTGGCGTGAAAGAGGGTGTGGTTGCGAGCAAAATCAGGAAATATAACGGAAATTCTATATTTTAAAGCACTGCGACCTCAAGTAACACATCTACTAATAGGTTGTTTAACGGAGTTTCATTCAAATACAGGTTTGTTAATAATAGAGTACGCTCCCTGGTGTTGGAATGAGGAACTAATATAACGTGGCTTAGTTAAAACTTGCTGGCTTCGCCCGATTTCGGACTGGCGTGGGCAGCGGGGATATGGTTCGAATTTCGTTCGCTTCGAGGTTCTTTCGAAAAGGAGGGTTACATTCGGTGGTGCGTGCTCAGCATGCTTGCTACGATTTAAATTTTGTTCGCTTCGAAGTTCATTCGAAAAGGATTAGCGCATTCGGCAGTACGCGTGCAGCACACCTGCTATACGCTGCCGCAGTCTGTGGGGACGCGGCTGAAGAACTAATGCACGAAATTTAATAAAAAATTATATTCAGGTAGTCTCTGATCTAAATTGATGCTGATTAGGTTTTGGTGTAAATCGTTCATCAGGTGGAGTACTGTTTGGCATTTTTTACGATTTGCGCATCAGCTTTATCTTAATAGCTAATACAATCAAATTTCCATCGAACTTTAGATACAGATCGTCCATGACATGAGTTGGTGTTGTTTTTATTTTGAAGTAAATAACTCAACATGGGTATGATATGCTGCATTTTTCACAATTTTCACAATAGCTGTATCTCAAGAACTAATAGACGGAATTTAATAAATATTTATATTCAGATAGTCCCTGATATAAATCGATACTGATTACTTTTTCATGTAAATAGTTTACAGATGGCGCTTCTAAAGTGCGTTTTTAGTGATTTGCATTAACACTATTTCAATAACTAATTTACGGATTTTCATCAAACTTCCGAATCAGTAAATCCGTGATATGAACTAAATATTTTTGCGTATTCGTGTTAATTGCTCAATAGGTGGCGCTGTTGTGCTCAATTTTCCCGATTCCTGAAATAGTTTTGTTGCAAGAATTAATGCACGAATTTTCACCAAACTTTAGATTCAGTAAGTCCCTGATATAAATTAGTATTCTGTAGTTTTGGAGTAAATCTCTTGAAAGTAGCGCCGCTATACGGTATTATTCGTGATTATTGTAATAGCTCTATCTCAGGATCTAATGCATGGATTTTCATGAAACTCCAGATTCAGTTAGTCCTTGATATAAAAAAGTACAAAAGTACTTTTTAGTTTTTGGAGTAAATCGTGCAACAGGTGGCGCTGCTATGTGGCATTATTCATGATTATCGCAATAGCTCAAGAAGAAATGCACGGATTTTCATCAAACTTCAAATTCAGTTAGTCCCTGATATAAATTAATATTCTTTTGTTTTAGAGTAAATGGCTCAATAGGTAGCGCTTCTATCCAGTTTTTTTATGACTTCTGCGATAATTCAAATATCTGAAATAGTACTAATACACAGATTTTCATCAAATTTCAGCTTGAATTAGAATTTGAAAGACGTTGTTACGGATTTTTCAAAAAGTTCCGGCAAGAATTTAACATTTTTACAAAAATTGCTATTAGAAAATAGTGGTATTTAGATGCGGAATCCTTTTTCTTAAGTATTTATCATCATGTTTCTTTCCTTTCGATTCAACATTCGTAAATACCTAAATCGCGTTGTATTAGTTCCAAATTCCAACACCAGGGTGCTCGCATTAGTTCCACATTCCATCACCAGGGAGCGCACCTTATTACTAACAAAACTGTATCTTAAGAAAACTCCATTAAAGAATCTATCAGTAGATATGTTACTCGATGTCGCGGTGCTTCAAAACAAGAATTTGAGATTTTTGAAAAAATCACTATTCTTCAATAGTGGCATTAAATGCGAAATATATTTTTATAAATTTATATCATATGTCATAAACTATCTTAAAGTTTCAAATAGATCAACCTAGAATCACCGTTACATTTCCTGATTTTGTTTGCCCCACCCCCTCTTTCCCTTTCGTAATGGGACTTTTTATACAATTTTTTATCACATGTTATAAACGATCACAAAGTTTCAACAATTCCAACAAGAATTTAACATTTTTACAAAAATTACTAATAGAAAATAGTGGTATTTGACGCGGCATCTTTTTTCTTAAATATTAAACATCATGTTATATTATGTTTCAAAAAGTTTCGCAAAATTGGTAATATTTAATTAGCAGCCAAAACTTAAAAAAACGTTGAGCTTTTTAAAAAAAATCTAGCGTCCCCTTAATCTACCTCCCCGCCGTATCCTAAATTTCAAGTGTCATGCTTTATTTAAGCTTTTTCTTATTTTTAAAAGGATTCGGATATTCACTTTTTTAATATGAACAATTTCGCGTGAAGTGATGTGTGTGAAAACCAATATCTGTTACGAATTAAAAATCTTTTCATAAAACCAAAAGTTTCTATCCGATTGAAAAAATAATCCGCTCTATCTTTAAATTTAAACTCAAAATCTCCAAAATTAATCAGATAAACGCCTTATCAGAAGAAACCTACATACAAAATTTGAAACAAATCGGTAAATTATCCCTGAAAAATCTATTTACATAAATTAAGAGTGTTACCCCCCCATTCCTCCTTTCTTTATATGTAAACAATGAACACCCACAACTGATCATGGATGTACCTTATCAAACTGATATTGTACCTAAAATTTTAATAAAATCTGATACTTTTGCATGAAAACTGACTTAACGAAATTAAGAAGTGGGAGGGGGGGAGGTGCGGTTTAGCCTTTTGTTCCCCTTCCCTTATTCTTATCCAATGAACCCCTGAAACTAATCAGGAAAGTTCGTTATCAGGATAAATCTATGTCCAAATTTTGAAGCAAATTGGATATTTCTATCAGGAGTTATCGCATTACGTACATACGTACGTACATACGTACATACATACGTACATGGTTACATACACACACACAGAATCTGCGAGCACATTTGCTCTCATACTTTGATAGTCTGTGAGCTGAAATCGCGTCAAACTGCATTGGCCTAGGCTAAATTAGATCAAAACTAGAAAGTTGGCGCCGTGGCGGTCTTTAGATTAAAAAAAAATCACGCCAAATTGAATTGGCCTAGGACAATCTAGTTCGGCCTAGGATAAACTAATTCAAACCAATGAATAGCAGGCTAAACTAGTTCACCCTAATGACCGTTCGGCCAAACTAGTTTGGCCTAGGAAAATCTAGTTTATCCGATGGGCGTTCGGATAGACTAGTTTGGCCTAGGAAAATCTAGTTTATCCGATGGGCGTTCGGATAGACTAGTTTGGCCTAGGAAAAACTAGTTTATCCGATGGGCGTTAGGATAGACTAGTTTGGCCTAGGAAAAACTAGTTTATCCGATGGGCGTTAGGATAGACTAGTTTGGACTAGGCCAATCTAGTTTGGCCTAAAATCGGGTTTGGCCTGTAACATATATATAGATATATATTGCATTTTGTACAAATAACCCTTATTCTTGATTTGCAGCCTTCATACTTACGTTTTGAAGCAAAATTACCTTTTATAACGAGGAAACTGTTCAATTTTGTCGTATCTAATGTAGTAAATTGGCTTTTAAATACCCTTACGTTGTTTTCGCTGTGGTTTATTTGCGGAACCGTCTTCAAAATCGTTTTCAGATGAATAAATTTTGCGTGGTCTCCATGGTCGTCGTTCTTCACTTACTTTGCTCTTATATTTCACCAATACTTATGCAATCTCTAAAAATACCGCAGGAGGACAATCTGTCTTTTCGAAGAACTTCACCTGTTTTGCAATTTCTTATATACATTATCCTACAAATGGAAATAACCAAATCTATAAAATGTATAAAAACTCTTGTTGACTACTTTTTTGTGTGAATAGAACAACGGTAGTAAGCTAAACACTTAACCTTTTAAATCTGCACCACCCATACACGTTTTGTATTCACAATTGCAGGTTGTGTTACATTAATTTTACATTTTTGATCTTTAGACCACCTAACACAACTCCTCTCGGGATTGCTATCGATGCAAGTCGAAAGCAAATTTACACATTTGCTATCTTTCCAGTTTAGTATGCACATATCCTTCCCTTCTCTTAGTGTCTCATCTCATTCTCCGCGTTACAAATCTCGATCATTGATTTTTTTATCTGTTCCTCCAAGTCTTTTGTTCATAATCATTCCAGTTTGGTAGATATTGTTCCTCAATAAAAAGTCGACACATTTTACACTGGTAAAAAAAACTGTCCTAGTAAATCACCCGTGTGTTGTCTTTTGGTATAAATTTAAAAAACAATTTAACAAAGCCTCCACCTATACCTAAGCATAATTATTTTGAATCATTAGCTGGTACAATTCCTTTTCCATGATATATTTGGCAGTCAAGGGCATGATCATCCCTGGCGGATAAAATAAAGTTTTTTAAACTCAACGGATTAGGTTTTAACGGCACATAATGTGTAGATCCACAACGTACAGCAAATGGGATCTAGTGATCTCTGTTCATCTAGTGATAAAGGTTTTGGCTTGGGCAGGGACAAACATTTAATTCTTACTGCATTCAAAATTAGATTTATTTTCCATAATTTGCCATCTGCTTAAAGATTATTTATCAGCAAAATGAAGAAATTTTCTAATCTCAAAAAATCGAACATGTGACATAGTAGCTGCAATTCTAAGCACTGACAAGTCTTTTTGCCAATAGAAGCTTGCTTGGAGATATATTAACGTTCCCATGTGTATGTGTACGCCTGCAACTTTTATAATTTCATATTTAGATGCATTTATTGAGCGACGGTTTCTTGTTTGAACAGAATATAACGGAATTGGTTTCATATGAAACTTTTCCACAAAAATCTTTATTTAACTAATCTAGAAATGATTCAAAAGGATTTACGATGCTGGAAAATCTGCTTTTAGATAATCCTCATCAATCAATGATCCTCGAAATACTATTAGAAGAAAAAAAAGATTAAATAAATGTTTGCGAAAAGATAAAGTTTTATTCTCAGCATTATTATTCTACTGCGCTGTAACACAAGTTTTAAAAATTTACTTATTTTCAGCTTTCCACAACAAAGGCTTTTTAGGTTAAACTTTATTGTTACAGGGATTCGGGATAGATACTGGAGCAATATCTTCAATAGTTATATCTTAGTCATCTAAATTTTTATTGCCAGAAGACTCCATCACCATTGGCCTCATCAGTTTATTTACTCTTACAAAGATATAATAATTACGATTTTAAAAAATTAATGTTTAATTTAAAACATCAACAAAATGAATTCTTATTTATAATTAAGTATATATATTTTAATAATTCCACAACTTTAGCGCTGCACCAATTAGATATCATGCAGTACAATTTTTTTGTGTGAGATGACTTCTTTCCAAAAACACAGAATTGAAACCGGAGGTGCACATATGTGTACCTTACAAATTACAACTAATTTAAACAGATATTATGATCCAGCTAAAAAAATTAAATGATTTATGCAATACTGAAGAGTTTATAAGCATTCTTAAAAATTATTATGAATAAATATTCATTTTCTAATTATAAAAATATACTTAATTTTTCGACATTTTATATTTTTCGTCATTGCTCGTTTTTTTCCTCCAAAATCATATGAATTAAGACTGCTAACGCCATTTCTTGCTGAAACTAGAAAAAGCTAACGTACACAAATAACATCCACTCGTCTCAATAAAAAAAAAAAAATATTCAAATATTAAGTGAGATATGCAATTGTAATCAGAGGTACACAAATGTGCACCTCAGCTCTGAAGAGGTTAAGGGATATCGTATAATTCCGTAAATCTCAACAGTCTCCATTTATAAATTTCTCAATATTCTACTAATGCTGGAAAATGCTTTATATTTTTTCCTGGTGCATCATTTTTCGTTCATGTTTAATTTAATGCCAGAATTCTAAGTGTTATAACATCAGCGTTGCACATTATCATTAAAAATCACTTAAAAATAAAGAATAGCAATTTCCTGGATCGTACTTTGTCCTTTGAATATGAAGTTAACGCTCTGCCAACTAAACTATGAAAACGTGGCCTGGACAGCGGTAGCAAAAATGTGCAATAGGGTCGGGATGATGCTACGTAGGTTCAGCCGTTATTCACGACTTACCAAATTTTCATAGACAAGCACACATATTACGGGGACTTAACTTTCCTGTTATTCAAATTTGAAAAAAAAAATCCAGCACGTAGATAGGAATATTTTTATCCCTCTGTTGTCCCCTCTGTTCGAGTTAAAGTAAAAAAAAAAAAAAAATATATATATATATATATAGTTGAAATTTCCAATTTGAATGAGCAAGAAGGATAAATACAGGATAATTATAAAAAAACTATCCCGACGTTTGGGCTCCTAACTATTATACTATTCACAGAAACTGAATGAAATTTTGGGAAAAGGTATTTTGAGGTATGCGCTCAAGAATGATATGGAAAACAACAGTGTCACTCAAACAATTACGGTTACAGTGAGACAATTTCGAAAAAATCAAATGTCAACACCCAGTTTTTTGTATTGAAATGTGATCTCCATTGTGAAAAATTCCATATAGCGTTGGAACGGCGACTGCAGCATAAAAATCAGCGGCGGTAGATAGGCTTAAAGTGAGGACAACCGATAAAGACAGAGAAGCAGCATAAAATAAAGCATTTTATTGTGTTTCACAAATTTTTCACATGACCTCCTTCACACAAGATGAGACTTTGAATGGGCAGATGGTGGATAGTACTGCAGTACGTACCATGGCAATGGGAATCTCTTGAATCGCAGTTCTGATGGCATCTTTCAAATCAGATGCAGTTTGAGGACGAAAATGATACACTTTGGATTTCAGATATCTCCACAGCCAGAAATTCATTGGTGTCAGATCAGGAGACCTTTGTGGCCACGGAAACGGGAAATGACGGGACGTAACTCTGTCACCAAATTGTTGACTTAAGACACGTTTGACAGAAGACTCGACATGTGGAGGAGCACCATCTTGCATCCACACAACTTCAGATATAGCATTTTGCCGTTGCAATGCGGGAATCGCGTAACGACTTAACATGTCCAGATAGTGATCACTAGTTACTATACACGTTTGCAGATTACCGGCAATAACCACTTCAAAAAAGTAAGGGCCGAGTATGAAAGTACTCGTTATACCACACCACACGGCCATTTTTTCCTCGCGTAATGGACGGGCAAGCACATCATATGGATTATTCTCTGCCCAGTGCACACAATTTTTTGAATTCACTTTAACAGTTAACAAAAAATGCACCTGTCCACAGAATGCGTAAAGGCCAGCTACTATCTTCATCGTACCGGATAAGGAATTGGTTTGCAAAATAAAGCCGTAATTGACAGTCTCCTGCTTCCAACATCTGGACACGCTGGGATCGATACGGAAACATGTTTAGAACAGAGCGCAGAATCTTGCGTACAGTTGAATTCGGCATATTCAGAACACGCGAAACACCACGTGCAGTTGCGGGCCGATCTGTGCTTATCGTTTGATGAACCTCTGCAACAGCTTCCACAGGAACCGAAGGTCGTCCAGACTGAGGTCGATTGCATGTGCAACCAGTTTCTTCAAATTTATGAATCAAGTCTGTTACAGCTTTGACAGTGCAGAGGCCTCGCCGTAATCCATGGTTGCAGCGGTAAACACGCAATGTCTCTGCGGCATTTTGTCCATTCAGGTAATAAATCTTTACGATTTTCCCACGTTCTTTTTCTGAAAGCGGCATCTTGTTTGGAATGGCAGAAGGCAACATAAGTGGCTGGCATTTCACAGTGTCTTTTCTTTCACCTAGCGTAACGACGCCAATCATGATTGTGTCTTGCCTAAACTCGAAATTTACGTTTCTTGGTTTCTTCTTCTCGTTTTGTGGAAAACAAATCAGGCTGGGATATCAGCCGAAGAAACGGTGTGACGTGTGACGTAAATGAAACGAACATTAATGTTCTGATGCAAAGTCCTTTTTACTTTTCCCTTGCCTAGTTCGGTGATTTTCATGCTACAGTTGCTATTCCAACGCTATTTAGGGTTTTTCACAAAGGAGATGACATTCTAATACAAAAAACTGGGTGTTGCCATTTGATTTTTTCGAAATTTTCTCACTGTAACTGTAACTGTTTGAGTGACACTGATGTTTTCCATATCATTCTTGAGCTTATACCTAAAAATACCTTTTGCCAAAATTTCAGTCAATTTCTGTGAATGGTGTAATAGTTAGGGGCTCAAATGTCGGGATAGTTTTTTTTATAATCACCCTTTATTTTCCTTTTAGATAACATGAGATTCCATTTTTCGATTCTCCACCAGATAAGTTCTTTTAACACTAGAACCGCCATTAGGGGTCAAAATGACCCCTGCCAGAATGATAATAGTCGATTCGAACCAGAATTTTCTTCAAAAGAAATGTTAAATAGATACAGCAAAAAAAAAAAAAAAAAATAAAAAAAAATAAAAATAAAAAAAAATAAAAATAGACTAATTAAATAAGTTAGATAGTTTCAAGTTAAAATTCTGGTGCGAGACACTTCTTTTTAAATTTTTGTAAAATACCCGGCTGTTTTAGTGTTAATAATGTCAAACAAAATAAGTTATCTATATGTATGATTACGCAATACATGATTTGACAGACTTTCTGGTTTTACATTGTTTAACTGGTGTGTGTGTAGATTAATCGAATCATATTCGCAAGGAATTTCCTTGAACATTAAGCACTAGCAGCAGTAAAAAATGATTATGGTCTATTAACTAATTCACGTCTTCTTGTAACTGTAACAATTTCTGTTAAGGGATGAATCTTAAGGCAGTATACATTACTAGGGCTTACTTTTTTCTGATTCAGTGATTTTTGCTCTATTTTTAGGGTTCCGTACTTATAAAGTGAAAACGGAACCATTATAAGATCACTCTCGTGTCTGTCACAGCCACTTTACTCATAAACTATGAAACTTGGAAAGCTCAAATTCGAGGAAGTAATAAAGACTATTGACCCACATATTTACAGATTGTTAAATATTTACAAATTTATTTTTGAGGGGGGTGGGGGGGGGGTAATTAAGTTAGTTGAAGAGAAAAAAATTTCTTTGTATATTGTGTGTGGTATCTTGCGAAAGCTTCCGTTACTCTGAACTCAAAAATATGTTTCTTTTAATTTTAGGCATCATATTTTCAGAGAGATTGTCGAAAATAGGGGGCAAAAATATGTGCCCCTCCCCATCTAATTCCAAATTTACTAAAACTAAAATTATTAAAAAATTAAAGGTTAAAGATATTACTTTAAACCTTGCAGGAAAACTATAGTGATTACTCTTGATTTAATAGTTTTTCTGAAAAGCACATTTTTCGGTTACACACAAATTTCGATTTCTGGGCATTGAGCAAAGGTGTTGAGGAGCGTTGGAAGTACCTAACGTAGCAGAAGTATAAAAGCTTTGTTGATAATGGTTTTTGAAAAAATTCGTCGGTAATTAGACGAGATATTAACCCTTAAACACAGGACATAAATAATGACGGGGGGCGACGTACTCTGCATACCATCGGCTACTAAAGCCAAAATAAAAACTTTTAATAATATATTTGTGTAATGCAATACCTAGTAGCAGTGTAAAATCAATGAACTTCATACTATTGCAAATATACCAATTTAATGAGAATTAATTACATATATCAGGGTTCGTATACATAAGAAATTAAAAAATATCCATTTTAGAACTAGTTTTTTTTAAGTATTAATTGCTTTATTTAATGCAAAACGTTCCTTACTTCGGATATAGCGGCCACTGCTTAACGAAATTTCTGATATTAAAATGTCTATTTTTTTTTTTTTTTAAAAATTCACTATGCAAGTGAACCCTTCATAAATACTATGGGGTTCGCGACTAGTTAGCATTGAGTGAGTCTCTCATTACGATTCTTGTTTATTTAGAAGTTAATTAAAAAACAATCTGGAAAAACGCGTCACGGAACAAAGTCGCTTTGCAAATTTGTGAGCTCTTTTCTACACAAGCTCCTTATGCTCAGTGTCAAGTTTGAACATTGAACAAGGGTTTTGTGATAGCTGGATTGGAAAAAGAAAAGATTATTACAACGCTGAATTTAGTTTTATGAAATATACAGTGCGTGTAAAAACTATAAAAACAGTAAAAAATATTAAATTTTTTGATAAATTTCAAAACAAATGAAACTTTTTTTCATATAATATGTATCATCAAGCTGAAAAGCTAATAAAAAAGTCAACAAAATTCAACTGTCAACATTTTGTTATGAAAATAAATTTTGTTATTTTTGCTTCTGTAAAAACTATAAGGGCACCAAAGAAAATTCAATATAGTAATAAAGAAACAAATATTTAATGTGTTATGCACTCACCTATGTGTTTAATGATTGCAAATATTCCATCAGTCCTCGACATCATTAATTTTTACTACAATTCGGGATTGTTTTTGTGCTATTCATCTTCAATTGTAGATCTGAATTCCAATTCTGAAGAAAAATGGCTTTCAATTTCATAAAATCATTTTACTAGATCTTCCTATAAGTTATCGAAAGGATTTAAATCAGAATTTATGAGCGGCCATTGCAAAGCTTCAATATTTTTCTAATAGAACTTAAATTTTTTCTCACGATTTGTATAGGTAGGCGCATTATCTTGCTGTTATACCCATTTTTTTCTTACCAGAAGTGTTGCAACAGATGAAAGATGGTCAAAAAGAGTTTACATATGTGTCTTTGAATTAAATTTTCCTGAAAGATATATATGTGACCCCACGTCGTTGAAGGAAAAGCATTGCAACGAATCCACCATCTAAATGATGCTTTGATAAAATCCCTTTTTCTTTTCTTAAATCACCCCAATGATATTTCTAGTCATCAGGACCAGTGTTCTCGCTGTCGCTCGCCAATGCGCCAAATTGCGACTAAATTCTTTATTTGGCGAGTAAACAAGAGATTAGATTCGCCAAATTGCTAGTGCTCAATTTTTGCTTTTTCTTTATCGTTTTCCATGCATATGCATACATACATATTTAAAATATACACATTTATTATATTTTTAGTGGATATTTGAAATTAGATTAATAACAGCCGCTGTCACAGTTATAAAAACTTAGGTTTTTTTTTTTTAGAATATATTAAAAGGGGTACACTAAAGGATTAAAGATTTTTTGTGCTATACGGCGAATCTATTTTGCTAATACTTTTTTCATTTGGCGAATGTTTTTTATTTTTAATTAGCCAAATTACTAACGTTGGTCAAATGTCAGCGAGAACACTGATCAGGACCATTTAAGTTTCATGTCTTTTCATCGGAGAAAATTAAATTGAGAAAGTCCATCTATGTCGATACCGCTCAGTTCCATCAATTACCTGGTTTGATTGTGATCGTTCCTGATTTTTTCCGTACGGAGTTCGAATATTTTAATAAATATACGTATCCTCTTGCAAAAATATAAAAGCAATGACACAAACTAATTAATGTGATTTCAAAGGGGGAGCGGCGCACACGAAAAACAGACGCTTTGAAAATATTTTTTTGCAAGGGTTAATATTAATTTCTTTTAAATCATAAAAAAATTAAATTAGGAAATCTAAGCGTGTATTTATTGCTTTATAGTATTTTAAATAGTTTAGTTGATGCGCTTTGAAAAAGACTTAATTTTCGATCCTCGGTTCTTAATCTGCGAAACGGAGTCTCAATTTATGCCATCTTGAGATATTCATTATAGTTTAATTAATTTATTGATCCAATACCCCCCCCCCCCCAAAAAAAAAAAAAAAAAAAATCTGAGCCACAAGTTAATTAGAACCTGTCTTGGGCTATCTTCAAGTAAATTTTTAGACCTCTTCTTGCGGTGGATTTTTCTAGCCATTGTGCGCACACACCGACGAACTCTTTTCTTTTATTTGAATAGATAAATTTACGCGTGATAAGGAATTAATTGCATAAAAGTTTTTCTGAATATGTCTCCTGATAAAAATTTGTAATTAGAAGAGTATTTTTTATACCTTTCACCTCTTTTCAATTAGCTTCAGAATTACTACAAATTTAAATGCTATGATTGTAAAGTTTCTTTTTTTTTCTTTAAACACATTTTCATAACAGTTCTTTCCATTTTATATTCATTTCATTTGGTGATAAAAAAGAAAATTATAATTACTATTACATACATATGTATTTGACAGAAAATATAGAAAAAATACTATATTATCAAATAAAAAAATCCCTGTCGGCTTGGTCTACAGACGAGGTAGATTTCGAAGTTAAGTGCCATTTCAACTACAAAAAATAAAATATGATTAGAGATAAACCCAGTTTAGAAACTTTATTTGGCCGTTTTTGAACAATTTTTCATTTCATTTTTTTGTAAAAACTGGTTTTATCAGAATCCCCTTAAGCGAAACTCGGTTCAAAGTCCACTTTGACAGCATTTCTTGAAATATATTCTGACTTGATGGAAAAATTGTCCTATGTGGCACTTTATATAGTTCTTAAATAAGAGAAACTGCCAAATGAATACGTCTGAGAGCAAAATTGAATTTAAAAATGAGTCATAAAATAAGCAGTTTGTTATTTCAATACATTCTCAATTCTTCAATCTCGATGGCTTCGGGAAATTTTGTTCAAAATATATACTTTGACGGCATTTTTCGAAATATATTCTGCCTTTATCAAAAAACTTACCAATACGGTACATTATACAGTTCCTAAATAAGAGAACATGTCAATTGGATGCGTTTTAGAGCAAAAATGGATTTAAACTTTATTTAAAAAGAAGTATTATAAACTTTAAACTGATTCGATATATATTTTAACTAAGAAGTTAAGAGATTTTTTTCTGTTTTCACAAAAATTCTTCTTATTTTCACCCCCTTGGTCTGATTTTGCCTTTTAACGAACTTGACCGAGGTTTTATGCCAATTGATTTTTTGTATCAGTTTGGAAGTGATTTGAGCATAATTATAGAAGTTATCGTGTCCATAAAAAAGTGATATAGATACATATTTTATAAAGATTTTTACTGATGGTAATTTTGGGATCTGGGACTAGGAGTCATGATCGGTGTAGATCTGCAAAACTTTTTCAGTACCAAAATAGGAACGACGCCAATAGGTAGTATTTCGTACGAAATCTACCTGGAACGCTACGCCCTGGGACGCTACGCTATATTCCTGGGACGCTACGCCCACTCACATTGATTTTACTGTAATATTTTATATTAATCTATTATATGTAACTAAGTTTTACCCAAGTATTTATATATTCTTTAATTATAAACTGTTAAAAAACTTCACACAAATTCGAAGTGTAAGTTTTTTAGTTCTTCGAAAAATTATACTTTTCAACTAAAAACTTTAAGCAACACTAAGTACTTTAGTGATAGCAACAAAAATGTTTTTTTATTGGTAGAATATAAATATCAGATCATATGTGGCAGATAGGCTTAAAAATTTTTATTTAATTTCAGTAAAAAACATTTGTGGAAATAGAAAATTTTTGAAAAATTTTTATTGTTCTAAAATAAAAAAATTAGTCGCAGAAAAAACTGTCTGACATAAGTTTTAAGCATAATGTATATATATTCCAAATTTCATCAAAATCGGTCGGGTAGGTTCCGAGGAAATGGGTCTTAAACCTCGTATATTTCCCCATAGCATTGCTTGTCTTCTCAGGCTTGTCCACCCTTAAATTTTTGTGAGTGTATAAAAATCATATTAGTATGTAAGATTACAAACGCTTAAAAGTAAAATGAAAAAAGTTTCCATCACACACTCACACGTAATGCTTGCAAATTATGTTCCCTAAAAAAAAAGTGCCAGTAGGAGCCTTAAACTGCCCTAACAACTTCTTTGCCGCTGTGCCATATTATCGCAAAGCTTTGTAAATACGTACGTTTCTTGAAAATATGCAAAAAGTTCCGTTACAATGTGTCGATTTGCCATTAGTCCCGATCATGGAAATTCATAAGTTTGTCACGTATACAAGTAATAAATTGACATAATTACAAATGAATGATTTTAGGATCTTTTCTTACTTTACATGTACTATAAGACCTTCCTTCGTTCCAAATTTCCAACCGGAAGCACCCCATAGGGTTGGAAAGTAAAACCTCGATAGCCAGATTATTTCTTGTTGACCTAGAACCTTGAGTTTTGGCACGAAGTAAGGTCTTATAGTAAGGTATGCATGTAATATATGTAGTGGAAAAAAATCCGTAAATCTTTCATTAATGTCGATTTATTACATAATTTTCCATAATCGGGATTTTCAAAAGCATTGCAAATACCGTAACATTTTATTGTATTAAATTACAAGCTAGAAGTTTTTTAACAACATTGGGACCATTGACCTCGTTACTCGATATTATTTGCAACTTGACACCCTTAGCTGTCCCTGAGAAAAATGGATCTTGACAGACAAGCCGACACCAAAGCGAGAGGTTTCCATTGTTTACTTTTGAGGTACAGAACCCCCCCCCCCCCCCCAAAAAAAAAAAAAAAAAAAAAAGATTACCAAGTGGAAAGAAGGCTATATTCTTGTCAATCTTTAATTTTTTTCACTTTTTTATTTTATGTATAATAAAACAATCTATCTATAAAAAAAATTCTTTTTGCGAATTTTCTGAAAAATTAAAATTGAAAACATGAATTATTAATTATCTCAAGCTATTTGCATATATTTTATTTTTTATTCCGAAAATATTAAATTTATTTATTAATCTTAAACAAGTAGGAGTCATGGCGCCTTGAGAGGGAAGGGGGGGGGATAGAATATGGGTTTTTGACATTTTAACTATGAACATTTTATCTTTTGATTTAATTAAATGAAAATAAAATTTACTTTTAAAAAAGCATTTAAACTAATTAAAACACGCACACACAAAAAGAAAAGATTGAGAGTATACTAGTTTTGATATTTATAATAATAAAGCTTCTATTTATTACAAAACTCCCCCGTCCCTTAAACAAATACACGCACACGCACAACAAGCGCACCTTATCCCACCTGTTTTATTTTCTGCCGTTTTCTGTGGTAAGAATACAATTGTTGCAGTTAGTTTAATGAAAGCTATTAATTTTTCATACAATATGAAACACGTAAATGAAAAATTATTCATACATAATAACAAAATTTCTTGTGGGGTACATTCAGAATTATGTTTATATCATAATTCTCAATTACATATTAATTGAAATTAATTTGTTAGAGATGTATTTCCTTTAGGCCAGCAAATAAATTAGTGAACTAAGTTTAATTTGCAAAGGATCTCCAAAATCAATTCGATCCTGATCCCTAAATGAATTAAGACAACCTACATAACACATTTTTCCTTTTCAAAGATTTTTAAAATTCATATTTAGTAAAAATGTGACTTTGTTAGTTTTAGGGTCACACGTGTACTCTAAGGTGCAGGATTTGCAGTGACATCACAAAAATAAAACAATACTTGCCAAAATTTTTCATAATACCTCAGATATTTTAAAGTGTTTTTATGTATTAATATTTCTAAGCAATTCACATTTTAGTTGTAATGTGAATGACGTCGCTGCCACCATGATTATACGGATATTTATTTTAGAAAGTGAGTTTTACTTGAAAGCTTTTTTTTTCTTGATTTCTCATTCCATAATACATGTTTTATTATTCTCCCATATTTTACTCGCATTCAGTGTCTTATGTTTGTGAATGTAATATTAGGGGGTTTTGTAATACAAATAAAACGTTTGGTTTCTTATCGCCTGTTTGTCATTACTTGTTCTTCCTTTGCTTCCTTATCTTTTCCTTGACCCTTTCCGGCACAGACAAATTCTGTTCGTAAAATGAGAAATCATTGACTGACACTGTAATTCAGAAACGATTTTTCTAGAAATTAGGAACGCCTTAATTTAAGCTTTCGTTGTAAAAGCAAAAATTTTTAAAAATATTATTGTTGTCGTTTGCTAGTTTGGAATTAAAATTAGGTGCGCCCAGAGTGGAACCAGTGTGCCGCAAAGGGTTAATACGCCGCTTTTATTACTACATAATTACATATATCATTTTATCGCCAACTATTGTTTTCCATTCGCACTTTGCGATGCGAAAAAGTCGTCCTTGCCATTTGAAATTATCGAAATTGTCTCCCAGTAATTCCCGTAATCAGGATTGTTCGTTGTTCGATTGTTCTTCACCACACTGCGAGTCCTTACCTTGAAGTATCTACACTTTAATTTTTTTTCTTCAAATTTTGTGAACTGTTTGATTGCTAATATATCGCTATGTTTTTTATGACTACAATGTATTATGGGGATTCTATTGGATATCTATACACTGTAATGCCTCTCTGTATAAATATGATAAAAATAAAGTTTGGCGGTGTAATGTTTCAGCGAGTAAGTTAAACTGAATATACCGATAATATAGTTTTTACGGTATACAGTGGCGGTGAAAAGTTTCCGGACAGTTAGTTTCTTTCAATTGTTTCCCAGAACGTTTCAGCGAAGAAGCGCAATTGCTCTAAAAATTAGGAATATGCAAATACTCTGTGATCACGTGATGATTTTGATTGGATACTGAAAACGATGTAAAATGGAGGAATTCAAAATTCACATGTGCAGAAGTTATCAATGTGAATAACGTAGTTTAAATAAAAAAAAAATGAAGCACGCACTTTTGAAGGAAAATGCCGACTTTGATTCTTAATATCCCTGGTGAGCAATTATTTAAAATTTTGGAAAAAAAAAAAAAAAAAAAAAACTTTAAGGCAGGGATGAAAGTATCTCGAGATAAATAGACAAATTTGATACTGAAGAGGTTTCGGAAATACAGCCTAACAAGATTGGAAAAAGTTCAATGATTCATAGTCATTTCTGTATGCAAATTATTTTCTAAAATGAATATTTTCGAAGTGAAGATAATCATAATACACAGAAAAGTTAATTTCTTTGCAGTGAACAACAAAATTTAATTAAAAACATAGATGTAATATAATTCAAAATCATAAATGCAATACAAAAAAAAAAAAAAAAAGTAAGTTAGTACCCCATATTTTGTTTTGTGTTTTGTTCATGGTTAGTGAGTTTTCTTCACAACGTGATCTTGTCTTGTTATATGGAACCGCATATCTTGTTTACTGTGAATAATTTTGCGATGCTACTTTTGCATCATGGCTTTGTATACTTCCTCTGTTTTCATGTGCCTTCTCGAAATCCCCCTTGATGCAGAATGTAATTTTTTGCATTATCATATTAAACGTATGCAATGAAATTGAGGTGGGTGGGCAACAAAATGAGAGGCTACTAAAGCAAAGTCTTCCAAGAGCACGTTATACAGAACTTTCATTCATTCATAGATTCTTACCTCCAAAGATGTATTTGAATACTGCCGATTGAACATAAAAAAGAAAAAAAATCGTATACATGCATGTTACGTTTTGACATAATGACAGTAATGAGTACTTTGAAAACTTATTTACTAATATTTAAATGGGGAATGATTCGGTATGTCTTCCATAATTGAAAAATGGACAGTTCTCGTACAGCAAGACTAAAAAAAAAAAAAAAAAAAAAAAATACTGTAAGATGTATTTTAACATTCAAACTGGACGAACATGTGGATATAATATCTAAAGGAAAGCTCTTTCACTATACCTAGAGAGGAATGATATCATTTCATGCATACAGGGTATAATGAGCGAAACAAGAAGCTATCTCCTTAAACATTGCCCCCTGGCACATACTTCCAATTGTAAAGTTTCATAAAAAAAGATGCAAAATTTTATGAGGTACGTTGCAATTCTATGGGGGGGGGGGGGTCTATTTGAAAAAATACGAAGATTAAATTTTTATACGTCCTCCGTAGGTCAAAATTCCGAGTTAGGAAATTATTCCTTATCCATTCCTGAATTAAAAAAAAAATAATCTCCATATGTAAAAATCTCACAAAGATATTAAAATCCAAAATTCTCCAAAATTCGTGACTTGCACCACTTAACTTTGCCTCTAAACGAAGAGTTTTTGACTCATTTTGAAAGCAAATTAGGAATCATCCACAAATTGTCCGCTATTAAATGTCGATTTAACACAGTGCTTGTCATTTGGACATAAAAAGCAGCGTACAGATTTAACGCTAAACCTGATTTTAAAATTTGCTAGTAGTGTCCCGAACCGATCAATAGGGGAAAAAAGTTCGGTCCGGCCTCGAAAAATGTTAAAAGCATAACCTGGCCCTGTCTGGAAAAATGTTAAAAGCATAACCTGGCCCTGTCTGGAAAAATGTTAAAAGCATAACCTGGTCCTGCCAGTAAAAATGTTTAAATCATAGCCCGGATCAGCCGTGAATTTCTACATAGTTTTTTACTTCGATATGGTTAAAAATTGTTTCGTATAGAGAAGTTTTGATCAAAAATACTTATTATAGCTATAGCTTTTCGCTTTTCATATTTATACATTTTAGCACTTTCCAACAAAGTTGAAAAGTGTTTATGCTTTCAGTTTGTCAGGCCATCTGTCTGTCCTGCCATCTGGCCATTTATCCGCGCTCTAACTCTCGTAAAGATACCCAGATTACCATAAAAATTTTGAAGTTATTGACATTTATCCTAGCACGAACCCTATTGCAAATGAAGTTTCTACCATGATTAGTTTATTTACAAGGACTGTCAAAGATTTTCCGTTACATTATTGCCCGTGTGATAAAATCTTTCCAATATGAATTTTAAAGGTGTTACACCCTGTCAAATATATTAAAATTTATATGCATTTATGAAATGCATTAAAATATGCTTTCTGTAAAATATGCAGTGAAATGAATAGTTATTACTCATTTGCAGGGCCACACAAAAGAATTCCATTACATAATAATAAAGGGGGGGGGGGAATTGTTTGCGACATGCTTTGATTATGTTAAACAATTTCATGCATAATATAATTGATATACGTCGCTGAGACTTAATATAAGTTATTTCATGCATAATACGAGGTGCATAGTAGGGACACACAAAAGATTTCAAGTAACATATTCTTTCCGAAGTACTGTATATTATCGATGATGGCTGTTGGATGAATGAAATGGATTTTTAATTATGATATGTGATTTTAAATTTCACTAAATGTATGCATATTATACAATGTATATAAATGCTATAATTACACAATTTAGATAAAGGTATTTTTAAAATAATTTATGCATTTTTACGTTGAACTGCATTTAGTTGACTATGAAATGCTTGTAAAATATAGATAAAGTGATATATATAGCCACGCAAAGAATTGGATACTTGGTCGCCTATGGATGATAATTTCTGGAAATTTGATTTCAATCGTCTTAAGAATATTTTAGTTTGAACTGAATTTTAGCTAAATACTGCCATGTAATAAAGGTACTAGGTAAACTACAGGACTGAACAAAGGTATTCCAGCATGTTTCCGCCTATTAGTTTAAATTGCTGAAAGAGAAGTTTCAAGGCGTTTTCTTGCTAAGCTTAATCTCCCATATATAATAGACAGTACAAATACAGAGCCGTTAAAAAGTATTGGAATGTATATTTGGCTATGGACAGTAACACCTATTTTACCTAATTAACGAAGTTTTATTAAAGATTTCAGGAAGTGTTGGAAAGTGTTTCATAATCTATGCTGAATGCATGATTTTTATTACTTGTTATTATTAAAGAAGCATCAAAGACTGTGATATATTCATTTTATCAATGGATCTCTATTTATATGTAAATGTTTCACTTATACTTTAATATTGTTAATGCATAATATTCCATGGTTGGAAACTTTGAAAAATGTTATACAGTAAAATCTTTTAAGACGGAATCTCATAGGAAAGAAAAAAATACGTTATAGACAAAGTCCCTACTTAGGAGGTATAAATGGAGTTTATTTTTTTCTCATTTATTACTGTATTTATTTTGCATGGATCAAAATATTTTTCGTTTAAGATAGAATTCCGTCATAGGCAGATTTTATTCACTGGTTTTATTGTTTTTAAGTTTTTTGTTTTTGAATATACTATTCTTTAAAAAAATTAATTTTAATTTTATTTTCTAAAATAAAGGTGATTTCGAAATCTATGTGATTTTCGTAAAAATTTTGATTGAACCAAATTTTACTTATTTTATGCACGCATTAGGTCAGTCAGAGACAGTGATTTTAATACGACTTGTGCCGAGACCGGGATTGAAAATTTCGTCCCGTGTAGACCTTGAAAGAAGGAAGTAGTCCACTCCGGTATGAAAAATACGTTAGGCCCGGCCAGGCGATACTTCTTAAATGAGTAACGTCCAGGACTTGGCCCGGCTTAGACCCAGAATACAAACTTTTTTAACAGTGTCTCCAAGCCTGAAGTTGTGAGAGATAAATTTATAAAAAGCTCTTAATCTGCATGTTACAAAAAGCATTGTTTTAAATAATTGACGGACATTTAAACAGTACAGAAAGGAGGTGAAACTGGGAAAAGTTAAACTAAATTGGAAGTTTGAGCAATAGAAAGGAATTACTTTACAATTTCGATTTAAAAAAAGCATTTAAACATTTTATTAGGAGCCAAACTTTGTTTAAATCTTTAAATCCGTTTTTCTGCATCATGAGTTTTTTTTTCCCGGTCTATTTCTCGCCTTTAAATTTTGAAAAGTCAAGAATATTTAATAAAAAAAGTGCAAGCTTGAAACATGTATTTTTTGATTATTTTATATTAGTTTTGTTGAGGTAAATTTGATTTGATTATCGGTGTTTTACCCCAATACATGACATCTATGATTTTGAATATTTAGCGATTTTTTGCAACTGTATGAGTTTAGCAATTGTATAAAGGATTTAGATTTCAAAATTTTAACTTAATGTTGTAAATTTTGTCATCTGCGATTTTCTAATATTAGAAAATTTTTGATGCATCTTTCAGATTTTTGTGTCGATTTTTTGTCATTTATGAAAGAATTCAGATTACAATGTTTTAGTATTTTTTTTTCACCTGCTATTTTTTGAACATTTAGCGATTTTTAATGCATTTTCAATAAATTTTTAGGGTGTTTTCGAGTGTTACAGCGATTTTTTGACATTCGAAAAAATAAATATTTCAAACTTTTAGCCTAATATAGTAAATTTTGACCCCAACGATTTTTGAATTTTAGCGATTTTTAATGCGATTTTCAATGGGATTTTTAGCTATGTTTGGAGATATTTTACGTTCCGCGCCAATTTTTGTCAGATTTGAAAGATTTCGATTTATCGCACTGTAGTAAATTTTAACTCCAATTATTTTTGATATTTAGCAATTTTTTAATTTTTTAATTTGTTTTCTTAGCGATCTTTCGAGCAAAACGGCGATTTTTTGAATTTAGCTGAAATATTGAAAATGATATTAATAATAATGACATTCTTTTAACGTTGTAAATTTTATTGTGTACGCTTTTTTAATTTTAGAGATTTTTAATGCAATTATTAGCGATTTTTTACATTTAGTGTCTTTTTTTATCAGCGATTTTTATGTCATTTTTCAATGTGATTTTTATCATTTTTTCGGGTAGCATGGCGATTTTGTGACATTTTGTAAAAGATTCTAGCATCAAATTTTTATCTGATTGTATAGTAAATTTTGCCCTCCGTAGTTTTTTCATTTTAGCGGTTTTTTCAGTTTCGCCACAATTTTTTTATCATTGCTAAAAATAATTCGATTTTTAAGTTTTAATTTAATATAGCAAATTTTATCCTCTATGCTTTTTGAATTTTAGCAATTTTTAATGCGATATTCATTGTGATTCTTAGAGACTTTTTGCATTCCCTTAATAGTGATTTTCTTCTCCTACGATTTTTGAATATTTAGAAACTTTCAATGTGATTTTATGCGATTCTTCGAATTCTAAGGTGATGTTTTGACATTCGGAAACAGAATTAGGTTTCGAACATTTTACCTATATTGTACATTCTCTTCTCCTAGATTTCTGCATTTTTAGCGATTTTTAATGCGATTTTTTGGATTTCACGACTACTCTTTTTAAGATAATAAGTTGAAACTGGTGTTAATCAATCAAAGTGGAAATATCTAAATTCTGTATTCGTCTTTAAAAAATAAATACCTTGGTATTTTACATCACTGCCTCTACATAGATAACAGTTTTTCAATCAAAAATACCTTTATTATTATACTTCATCTCTTCAATACATTTACCAATACATTTGTATTAGATGAAAAACTGCCGTTGCCCGGACCGGTCAGAAAATAGCACAAAATACGAAGAAGGTTTAAAAATCACAATAAAAAATCGCTAAAATTTTAAAATAATATAAATCTAAAAAAAATTATTAATATAAATTATGAGTTATAATTTAAATACATAATAATTTTTAAAAAATTAAACGAATTTAGAATAAACTTAATAAAAAAAAAAAGAAAAAAAAATACTAAATTGGGATAGAAGTTTGAAACCGGATTCCTTTCACAATATGGAAAAATCGTAGCAAATCGCACAAAAATATAAAAAATTATTTAAAAAAAATTAGGAAAATATCAAAAATTGCTGTACGAATAAACTTTGCTGCGAATAAACTGGGTAAGAATTTACTATATTATGCAAAAAAATCGCCGCAGATCGCAAAGAAATGCAGAAATCGCGAAAACTTAAAAAAAAATCAGGAAAAGAAAAAAATTATGTTTAGATAAAAGTTTGAAACCTAATTGTTTTTACGAAAGTCAAAAAATCGCCGTGAAACACAGAAAGATGCTTAAAAATCGCGATTAAAAGCGTTAAAATAGTAAAAATTATAAAGAAAAAAATTATTAGATTGTACGAAAAGTTTGAAATCGAATTCCTTTAACGTATCTGTAAAAATCTCCGCGAAACTAAAAACATGCTACTAAATTGTATGAAAAATCGCATTAAAAATTTCTACAGTTAAAAAAGCACAGTGGCGAACATTTACCATAACAGGCTAGAGGTTTAAAAAGAATATCGTAGTAAAAACTTCTTTAAAACACCATAAAATACAGTGGCGGTCAAAAGTTTCCGGCCAGTTAGTTTCTTTTATTTATTTGCCAGAAAGTTTCAGCGAAGAAGAAGCACAATTGTTTCAAAAGTTAGAAATATGTGAATGTCCTCTGACACGTGATCATTATGATTGGATACTGAAGACACTTTATGGAAATGGGCAGAATTCGAAATTCGTGTGTGCAAAATTTTCTGTCCACTCATTATTCCTTAGGTTTTTTTTTTTTTTTTTTTTTTTTTTTTTTTCTGTCGGGAAAGTATTTTTTGGTCGTGTATGTGGACGAATTAAAATGCATAGCATAGTTTAAATACAAAAATGAAAAACTGAAGAATTGCTGTTCGTAAATGAGTGATTAGTTTGTCGCTAAAGTGCCAATCTTCTCGAGATTTTTCGGCAAAGTTATCGATCTGGAAAAACCGAATATAAACGATATCTATATATTAAAGCAAAAGCCGTTTTTATTCAGCACACTCAAACTGCTCTCTGCGCATTCCTGCTTGCGCAAATCCGACAACAGAACCAATGAGAGAAGAGATAGTTACTGTCTCTAAATGTTAGCGTGGTATGCCCGCGTTCGTTGTTTGTTGTAGCAGAGAGCCAATGGATCTATTGTGTGCTTTTAAAATGTGCAATTAAATATATGTATGGATTTTTATATCGCAACGTAATTAGTATATTTTTAACATAGGATTTCAACAATATAACCTGGTAAGTGAGAACTTTTTTTTGAATGGCAATGTAACATTGGGTCGATCGAGTTTATTTATTTTGATTTTGCCCGTTTTTATTGAAGGACATAATTTAACCGTTTCTTCTATTGCATAACACTTCTTATTTTGTTTTCAATCTTTTTTTTTAAGTAATTCCTTATTGTGATCTTCATTTCTGTCACATGAAAAATACATTTCTATTTTGCCATGGGTACACTGAAGTAAAATATTCCCCTTACGATGTTCGCGAAAACTTTTCTCGGATAGTATTTTTTCGATCGATGCTTAATTTTATATTTCATAATATTATTTATTTTGATTTCGCCCATTTTTATTGAAGGACATAATTTCACCGTTTTTTCTATTGCGTAACACTTCTTATTTTGTTTTCAATCTTTTTCTTTTTTCTAAAGCAATTCCTTATTGTGATCTTCATTTCTGTCATATGAAAATTTCATTTCTATTTTGCCTATAGCATTTACATTTGTTGCATTATCATTTTGAAAATTGATAAAAAATAACAAAAGACAAAACATTGCAAATTCTAAATTCGTATTACTCAACTAAATAAACGTAGGTCTTGCAAAAAATAAACAAAATAATAAGAGATCAAAATAGATGCCTTATAAATAACTTACTTTTTTAAATCTTGTATATGTTACAGGCCAAACCCGATTTTAGGCCAAACTAGATTGGCCTAGTCCAAACTAGTCTATCCTAACGCCCATCGGATAAACTAGTTTTTCCTAGGCCAAACTAGTCTATCCTAACGCCCATCGGATAAACTAGTTTTTCCTAGGCCAAACTAGTCTATCCGAACGCCCATCGGATAAATTAGTTTTTCCTAGGCCAAACTAGTCTATCCGAACGCCCATCGGATAAACTAGATTTTCCTAGGGCAAACTAGTTTGGCCGAACGGTCATTGGGATGAACTAGTTTAGCCTGCTATTCATTGGTTTGAACTAGTTTATTCTAGGCCGAACTAGATTGTCCTAGGCCAATTCAATTTGACTTGATTTTATTAAATTTAAAGACCGCCACGGCGCCAACTTTCTTGTTTTGATCTAATTTAGCCTAGGCCGATGCAATTCGACGCGATTTTAGCTCACAGACTATCAAAGCCTGAGAGCTAATGTGCTCGCAGATTCTGTGGGTGTGTATGTAACCATGTACGTACGTATGTACATACTTATGTACGTACGTATGTAGGACTAATACAACGGATTAATGTGTAACTAATATAACGCGAGCACTCCAGTGTTGGAATTTGGAAGCGATTTAGTTCAAGCCAGCCGGCTTCGCCCGCTATCGGGCCCCTTCTTTTATATAAAATCTTGAAACGGACGTATGTTGAAGCGAACGAACTTCGAAGTGAAAAAAACATGATGATAAATATTTAAGAAAAAGGATTTTGCATCGAAATACCACTATTTTCTAATAGTAATTTTTGTAAAAATGTTATATTCTTGCTGGAACTTTTTGAAACTTTGTGATAGTTTATCGCATATGATATAATTTTATATAAAAAAAGAGTTACATTTCGGCGTGAAAGAGGATGTGGTTGCGAACAAAGTCAGGAAATATAACGGACATTCTATCTTTTAAAGCACCGCGACCTCAAGTAATACATTTACTAAGAGGTTGTGTAACGGAGTTTCATTCAAATACAGTTTTGTTAATAATAGAGTACGCTCCCTGGTGTTGGAATGAGGAACTAATATAACGTGGCTTAGTTAAAACTTGCTGGCTTCGCCCGCTATCGGACTGGCGTAGGCAGCGGGGATATGGTTCAAATTTCATTCGCTTCGAGATTCTTTCGAAAAGGAGGGTTACATTTGGTGGTGCGTGCTCAGCATGCTTGCTACGATTTAAATTTTGTTCGCTTCGAAGTTCATTCGAAAAGGAAGAGCGCATTCGGTAGTACGCGTGCAGCGCACCTGCTATACGCTGCCGCAGTCTGTGGGGACGCGGCTGAAGAACTAATGCACGAAATTTAACAAAAGATTATATTCAGGTAGTCTCTGATCTAAATTGATGCTGATTAGTTTTTGGTGCAAATCGTTCATCAGGTGGAGTACTGTTTGGCATTTTTTACGATTTACGCATCAGCTTTATCTTAATAGCTAATACAATCAAATTTCCATCGAACTTTAAATACAGTTTGTCCATGACATGAGATGGTGTTGTTTTTATTTTGAAGTAAATCACTCAACATCTCTATGATATGCTGCACTATACACAATTTTCACAATAGCTGTATCTCAAGAACTAATAGACGGAATTTAATAAAAATTTATATTCAGATAGTCCCTGATATAAATCGATACTGATTACTTTTTCATGTAAATAGTTCAACAGATGGCGCTTCTAAAGTGTGTTTTTACTGATTTGCATTAACACTATTTCAATAACTACTTTACGGATTTTCATCAAACTTCCGAATCAGTAAATCCGTGATATGAACTAAGTCTTTTTACGTATTCGTGTTAATTGCTCAATAGGTGGTGCTGTTGTGCTCAATTTTCCCGATTCCTGAAATAGTTTTGTTGCAAGAATTAATGCACGAATTTTCATCAAACTTTGGATTCAGTAAGTCCCTGATATAAATTAGTATTCTGTAGTTTTGGAGTAAATCTCTTGAAAGGTAGCGCCGCCATACGGTATTATTCGTGATTATTGCAATAGCTCTATCTCAGGATCTAATGCATGGATTTTCATGAAACTCCAGATTCTGTTAGTCCTTGATATAAAAAAGTACAACAGTACTTTTCAGTTTTTGGAGTAAATTGTGCAACAAATTGTGCCAATTATGTGGCATTATTCATGATTATCGCAATATCTCAAGAAGAAATGCACGGATTTTCATCAAACTTCAAATTCAGTTAGTCCCTGATATAAATTAACATTCTTTTGTTTTTAGAGTAAATGACGCGATGCCGCGGTGCTTCAAAACAAGAATTTGAGATTTTTGAAAAAAATCACTATTTTTCAATAGTGGCATTAAATGCGAAATATATTTTTATAAATTTATATCATATGTCATAAACTATCTTAAAGTTTCAAATAGATCAACCTAGAATTTCCGTTATATTTCCTGATTTTGTTCGCCCCCCCCCCCCTGCTCTTTCCCTTTCGTAATGGGACTTTTTATACAATTTTTTATCACATGTTAGAAACTATCACAAAGTTTCAACAATTCCAACAAGAATTTAACATTTTTACAAAAATTACTAATAGAAAATAGTGGTATTTGACGCGGCATCTTTTTACTTAAATATTTAACATCATGTTATATTATGTTTCAAAAAGTTTCACAAAATTGGTACTATTTAATTAGCAGCAAAAACTTAAAAAAAACTCTGAGCTTTTTTTAAAAGAAATCTAGCGTCCCCCTACTTTACCTCCCCGCCGTGTTCTAAATTTCAAGTGTCATGCTTTATTTAAGCTTTTTCTTATTTTTAAAAGGATTCGGATATTTACTTTTTTAATATGAACAATTTCGCGTGAAGTGATGTGTGTGAAAACCAATATCTGTTACGAATTAAAAATCTTTTCATAAAACCAAAAGTTTCTATCCGATTGAAAAAATAATCCGCTCTATCTGTATATTTAAACTCAGAACCCCCAAAATTAATCAGGCAAACGCCTTATCAGAAAAAACCTACATCCAAAATTTGAAACAAATCGGTAAATTATCCCTGAAAAATCTATTTACATAAATTAAGAGTGTTAACCCCCCATTCCTCCTTTCTTTATATGTAAACAATGAACACCCACAACTAATCATGGATGTACCTTCTCAAACTGATATTGTACCTAAAATTTTAATAAAATCTGATACTTTTGCATGAAAACTGACTTAACGAAATTAAGGAGTGGGGGGGGGGGGTGCGGTTTAGCCTTTTGTTCCCCTTCCCTTATTCTTATCCAATGAACCCCTGAAACTAATCAGCAAATTTCGTTATCAGGATAAATCTATGTCCAAAGTTTGAAGCAAATTGGATATTTCTATCAGGAGTTATCGCATTACGTACATACGTACGTACATACGTACATACATACGTACATGGTTACATACACACACACAGAATCTGCGAGCACATACGCTCTCATACTTTGATAGTCTGTGAGCTAAAATCGCGTCAAACTGCATTGGCCTAGGCTAAATTAGATCAAAACTAGAAAGTTGGCGCCGTGGCGGTCTTTAGATTAAAAAAAATCAAGCCAAATTGAATTGGCCTAGGACAATCTAGTTCGGCCTAGGATAAACTAATTTAAACCAATGAATAGCAGGCTAAACTAGTTCATCCTAATGACCGTTCGGCCAAACTAGTTTGGCCTAGGAAAATCTAGTTTATCCGATGGGCGTTCGGATAGACTAGTTTGGCCTAGGAAAAACTAGTTTATCCGATGGGCGTTCGGATAGACTAGTTTGGCCTAGGAAAAACTAGTTTATCCGATGGGCGTTAGGATAGACTAGTTTGGCCTAGGAAAAACTAGTTTATCCGATGGGCATTAGGATAGACTAGTTTGGACTAGGCCAATCTAGTTTGGCCTAAAATCGGGTTTGGCCTGTAACATATATATATATATATATATATATATATATATATATATATATGTATTTTTTTTTTAATTTGGACATGCAAAAAACATTCTGAAATGTCTCAATCAATCACAAGATTTTTGTGGGGCCTAGACAAAATTTCTGTGCTTTTGAGATTTTTGGACGAAATTTGTGTCTTTTATGATACCTGGACAGTTTCGGAGAAGTTTATCGGTTTTCTCGAGTTCTTTCAATGAAATTGTCGTTTTGTCACGATCTTTCGATGTAATTTCCCGTTTTATTGAAGATCTATTTGCAAAATTTGTTGTTTTTTTTTTCTGCGAAATTACCTTTTTTTGTGATTATTTGATGAAATTTGCTTTTTTTTCAATCCTTTGACGAAATTTGCTGTTTACTCACAATCATTTGTCAAAATTTGTTGTTTTCTCACAATATTTTGAATTTTTTTTTCACAATATGTTTAATTTGCCATTTTTTAGAGTTTTTTTTTGTCAAAATTTGCTTTTTTTTCGAAATTTTTTTAAACGTTTTGGCAAAATTTTGATTTTTTGCAGTATTTTCACGAAATTTGTTTTATTTGAGATACCTGGACAATTTTTTTTTCTGCAGTTTTTTGACAAATTTTTTAGAGATCTTTTGAAGAAATTTGTTGTTTTTTGCAATCTGTTTACGAAATTTGCTGTTTTTTTTCCACATCTATTTACAAAATTTCCAGGTGTTCTTTTTTTTTTTGGGGGGGGGGGGAGGGGTATTTTGATGAAATTTGTTATTTTTTGTGATTATTTGTCAAAATTCATGTTTTTTTTTATACTTGGATAAAATTATTTGTTTTCTCAGGGATTTTCGGTGAAATTTGTTATTTTCTCACGATCTTTCGATGTAATTTGCTGTTTTATCGAAATTATCTTTTTTTTTGTGAAATTTTTCATTTTTTTGTTATTTTCAGAAATTTGTCTTTTTTTTTTACAAAATTTACCTTTTTTGTGATCTTTTAATGAAATGTACCTTTTTTTTTTCATCTTTTGACAAAATGTGTTGTTTTATCACAATCTGTTTACCAATATTTGCATTTTTTGAAGTACCTAGACAAATTTAAAGTATTTTCACGATCTTTTGACGAAATTCACGTCTTTTATTATACCAGGAAATAATTATTTGTTTTCTCAGGGATTTTCGGTGAAATTTGTCGTTTTTTCTTGCCATCTTTCAATGTAATTTGCCGTTTTATCAAATTATTCCTTTTTTCGTGATTTTTTTTTGTGAAATTTGTTGGGTTTTTTTTTGTTATTTTCAGAAATTTGTCATTTTTTTTTCACTTTTTTTTTTTTTTTTTTTTTTGTTGCAAAATTTACCTTTTTTGTGATCTTGATGAAACGTGCCTCTCTTTTTCATCTTTTGACAAAATATGTTGTTTTCCCACAATCTGTTTACCAATATTTGCATTTTTTGAAGTACCTAGACAAATTTAAAGTATTTTCACGATCTTTTGACGAAATTCATATCTTTTATGATACCAGGAAATGATTATTTGTTTTCTCAGGGATTTTCGGTGAAATTTGTCGTATTTTCTTGCCATCTTTTGATGTAATTTGCCGTTTTATCGAATTTATCCTTTTTTTGGAAATTTGTTGTTGTTTTTTCGTTTTTTTTTCGTTTCTTTTTTCTTTTTTCAGATTTTTGTCAACATTATGTAAATACTATAGGCAAAATAGAAATGAATTTTTTATATGACAGAAATGAATATCACAGTAAGAAGTGTTATGCAATAGAAAAAACGGTTAAATTATGTCCTTCAAAAAAAAGGGCAAAATCAAAATAAACTCGATCGACCCGATGTTACATTGCCTATCAATAAAAAAGTTAGTTCTCACTTACCAGGTTATTTGTTGAAAAGACTAATTTACTCTGATCCTATGTTAAAAATATACTTATTACGTTGCGATAAAAAATTCCATACATATATTTAATTGCCTATAAAATGAGGGAATAAACATATGTCACTCAGCACACAGTTCAATGGGTACACTGAACTGCAGTATTCCCATCGTAAGATTACCCAGAAAAAACATTCTGAAATGTCTCGATCAATCACAAGATTTTTGTGAGCTTTTTTACATAACTAAATTACTTTTTATCCATGATTCATTAATGAATTTTATAATTTTTACCCCACATGACCAGCTGTCGATTTTTGTATTTTTTCTTCAACTAATTGACAAATTTTCTATTTTTCATGTGATAGATCGAGAAATTTTGTGATTTTTTTTTTTTTTCTCATGAACAAAGAAATGTTGCATCTTTTCTCCCTGCAATTAATGAAAGTTGTTTTTTGAAATTTGTTGTTTTTTTCTCAAAATCTTTTGATGTAATTTGCCGTTTTATCGAATTTATCCTTTTTTCATGATTTTTTTGAGAAATTGTCGTTTTTTGTTATCTTTTTGAGACATTTGTTGTTTTCTTTTTTTGCTATTTTTTGTGAAATTTACCTTTTTTTGCGATTACCTAGACAAAATTTATGTGCTTTTGAGATCTTTGGGCGAAATTCGTGTCTTTTATGATACCTGGACAGTTTCAGAGAAGTTTATCATTTTTCTCGAGTTCTTTCGATGAAATTGTCGTTTTGTCACGATCTTTCGATGTAATTTGCCGTTTTATTGAAGATCTTTTTGCAAAATTTTTTGGGTTTTTTTGCGAAATTTACTTTTTTTGTGATTATTTGATGAAATTTGCTTTTTTTTTCAATCCTTTGACGAAATTTGTTGTTTACTCACAATCATTTGTCAAAACTTTGTTTTCTTACAATATTTTGAAATTTTTTTTTTCCGAATATGTTTACAAATTTGCCATTTTTTAGGGATTTTTTTTTGTCAAATTTGGCTTTATTTTTCGAAATTTTTCCATGAAATTTGCCAATTTTTTTAGACGTTTTGGCAAAATTTTTATTTTTTGCAATGCTTTCACGAAATTTGTTTTATTTGAGATACCTGGACAATTTTTTTTCTGCAGTTTTTTGACAAATTTTTTAGAGATCTTTTGAAGAAATTTGTTGTTTTTTGCAATCTGTTTACGAAATTTGCTGTTTTTTTCACATCTATTTACAAAATTTCCAGGTGTTCTTTTTTTTTTTGGGGGGGGGGGGTTATTTTGATGAAATTTGTTATTTTTTGTGATTATTTGCCAAAATTCATGTTTTTTTTTATACTTGGATAAAATTATTTGTTTTCTCAGGGATTTTCGGTGAAATTTGTTATTTTCTCACGATCTTTCGATGTAATTTGCTGTTTTATCGAAATTATCTTTTTTTTGTGAAATTTTTCATTTTTTTGTTATTTTCAGAAATTTGTTTTTTTTTTTTTTTACAAAATTTACCTTTTTTGTGATCTTTTAATGAAATGTACCTTTTTTTCATCTTTTGACAAAATGTGTTGTTTTATCACAATCTGTTTACCAATATTTGCATTTTTTGAAGTACCTAGACAAATTTAAAGTATTTTCACGATCTTTTGACGAAATTCACGTCTTTTATTATACCAGGAAATAATTATTTGTTTTCTCAGGGATTTTCGGTGAAATTTGTCGTTTTTTCTTGCCATCTTTCAATGTAATTTGCCGTTTTATCAAATTATTCCTTTTTTCGTGAAATTTGTTGGGGTTTTTTTTTGTTATTTTCAGAAATTTGTCATTTTTTTCACTTTTTTTTTTATTGCAAAATTTACCTTTTTTGTGATCTTGATGAAATGTGCCTCTTTTTTTCATCTTTTGACAAAATATGTTGTTTTCTCACAATCTGTTTACCAATATTTGCATTTTTTGAAGTACCTAGACAAATTTAAAGTATTTTCATGATCTTTTGACGAAATTCATGTCTTTTATGATACCAGGAAATAATTATTTGTTTTCTCAGGGATTTTCGGTGAAATTTGTCGTATTTTCTTGCCTTCTTTTGATGTAATTTGCCGTTTTATCGAATTTATCCTTTTTTTGGAAATTTGTTGTTGTTTTTTCGTTTTTTTTTTTTTTTTTTTTTTTTTTTTTTTCAGAAATTTGTTAACATTATGTAAATGCTATAGGCAAAATAGAAATGAATTTTTTATATGACAGAAATGAAGATCACAATAAGAAGTGTTATGCAATAGAAAAAACGGTTAAATTATGTCCTTCAAAAACAAGGGCAAAATCAAAATAAACTCGATCGACCCGATGTTACATTGCCTATCAATAAAAAAGTTAGTTCTCACTTACCGGTTATTTGTTGAAAAGACTAATTTACTCTGATCCTATGTTAAAAATATACTTATTACGTTGCAATAAAAAATTCCATACATATATTTAATTGCCTATAGAATGAGGGAATAAACATATGTCACTCAGCACACAGTTCAATGGGTACACTGAACTGCAGTATTCCCATCGTAAGATTACCCAGAAAAAACATTCTGAAATGTCTCGATCAATCACAAGATTTTTGTGAGCTTTTTTACATAACTAAATTACTTTTTATCCATGATTCATTAATGAATTTTATAATTTTTACCCCACATGACCAGCTGTCGATTTTTGTATTTTTTCTTCAACTAATTGACAAATTTTCTATTTTTCATGTGATAGATAGAGAAATTTTGTGATTTTTTTTTTTTTTTTTTTTCTGATGAACAAAGAAATGTTGCATCTTTTCTCCCTGCAATTAATGAAAGTTGTTTTTTGAAATTTGTTGTTTTTTCTCAAAATCTTTTGATGTAATTTGCCGTTTTATCGAATTTATCCTTTTTTCATGATTTTTTTGAGAAATTGTCGTTTTTTGTTATCTTTTTGAGACATTTGTTGTTATCTTTATTTGCTATTTTTTGCAAAATTTACCTTTTTTTTTTGCGATTACCTAGACAAAATTTATGTGCTTTTGAGATCTTTGGGCGAAATTTGTGTCTTTTATGATACCTGGACAGTTTCAGAGAAGTTTATCATTTTTCTCGAGTTCTTTCGATGAAATTGTCGTTTTGTCACGATCTTTCGATGTAATTTGCCGTTTTATTGAAGATCTTTTTGCAAAATTTTTTGGGTTTTTTTTGCGAAATTTACTTTTTTTGTGATTATTTGATGAAATTTGTTTTTTTTTCCAATCCTTTGACGAAATTTGTTGTTTACTCACAATCATTTGTCAAAACTTTTTGTTTTCTTACAATATTTTGAATTTTTTTTTTCAGAATATGTTTACAAATTTGCCATTTTTTAGGGATTTTTTTTTTGTCAAATTTGGCTTTATTTTTCGAAATTTTTACATGAAATTTGCCAATTTTTTTAGACGTTTTGGCAAAATTTTTATTTTTTGCAATACTTTCACGAAATTTGTTTTATTTGGGATACCTAGACAATTTTTTTTTTCATTTTTTTGACAAATTTTTTAGAGATCTTTTCATAAAATTTGTTGTTTTTTGCAATCTGTTGACGAAATTTGCTTTTTTTTTCTTTCACATCCATTTACAAAATTTCCGGGTGATTTTTTTTTTTTTTTTTTTTTTTTTGGGGGGGGGGGGGGTATTTTGACGAAAATAGCTATTTTTGTGATTATTTGCCAAAATTTGCATTTTTTATGGTACCTAGACAAATTTTTGTACATAGTAAATGATTTCATGCATTTTTTTTAAAAAAAACTTTAACAGTAGAAAAATAATCTTCAAACATTTTCAAGAGTTTGTGACGTGTGTCGCAGCGTTGCACCGATTCTGCGCCTGGGATCATGTCATGTTGGTGTTACGTTGGTAAATGGAAAAGCATATTGAAATTTTTAAGAAATATTAATTTTTTAACAGTGGCAAAATACTTTATTTTCTTTGGTTCTTTCATATTGTTGCCGTCAAGTTTTGACGGGTTTCACCTAGCCAGAATAAATATCATTAATTTTTTTAATATGTGAAATAGACATGTATTTTTGATTTATGAAAATGTAATAGAAAAGTTATTTGAAAATGCAAATATTTATTTGTTGAATGGAGTGGGTAATGTAAAAACAACCACTGAGAGGATTATTGTTACAGTTGTTGCTAAATGGCAAACTATAAATTCAGTCTTATTTTGCTGCGAAGTAAGTGAAGTATGTATATTTTGTATGAAATGAGAAATGACGGTAATTTATGATTTATTCATGTCATGTACAGTTTATTGGTGTTGTATTTGTAAATGGAAAATTATCAAATGAGAGAGATTCTAATTCTATAGCAGCATGTTTGAATTTAACTCTGCCAATTGCGGGTCATTTGCCTGGATGTAAAATTCAGGTTTTTCTTTTATTTATTGAAATTTTTGCTGAAGATTAGTCGTTAAAAAATCCTTTGATAGCTGGAAAATACCTTTTATTTCTGTGGTGCCGTCAAGTTTTGACGGGTTCCATCTAGTTTAAAATTATATAAAACTAGCCGTGGCCTTCAGGACTTTCTGACATCCAGGAGACCCTGGAAGATGACTATTTTTGTGGTAGGAATTATCAGGGGAAAACAGTTGATGACCCGCATAAAAATGCCGTTGCAATATTCTGCGATTTACTGAATGAAAATATTGCTGAAATAAATCACTATACCTTATCAACATTCTGGCGTGATGCTGAACTTTATGGAAGACTCGGCATTAAAAAATTTCAGAGTAAAAAGAATACCAACGTTCCCGACAGGCGTTTTCTAAGGAACACAAAGTCTGGTTAAGTGAAAACTAGACAAAAATTCTATTTTTACATCAATCAAATTTCAAACTTTTTTGGGAGCGATAGTAGACACTACGTCCGATGACCTAACAATAAAAGATATGATTCGACATATGTTTTTCTACAATGAAGCATGGCGGAGGGTACGTTAAAATGTGGGGAATATTTTCTTCAAAAAGTGTTGGTCCGTTATTCGAAATCCGCGACAAGATGCATGATGTAATGTATAAGGCTAACTTGCAAGAATATTTGCTGCCTTATTACAGGAAAAATTGTGGTCGCAACTATTTGTTTTAATATGGTAATGACTTAATGAATGTATGCAAGCTCGACAAGCAATGGCATTTACACACACACACACACACATACACACACACAAAATTGCTTTTGAAATGGCCAGCCTAAACGACCGAGATTAATCCAATAAAAAATCTATGGAAATAAGTTGGCAAATGTGAACTATAAATATTCCAACTCAGCCGAAATTTCCAAAAAATTGCAAGAAGAGTGGAAAAAACACACCATCGACGGTCTTCAAACGTTAATTGTATCAGTGTCATGTTGCTGCGCCGAAGTACTTATTACTAAAAGTATGGTGATAAAATACTAATTGTACATGTTGTTTATCACTGTTATTTTCTATAAGAATACCATTTTTTTCTAAACTTGCAAAGGTGGCCGGAAACTTTTGAGAACATGCGTTCTCCTTTGTACATAATTTTGTTAATTAAATTTATTAATCATGACGGTTATTTATCATGGATAATATTTATATGTTATTCCATAAATAAGTTCCTAACTATTATGTCGATAAAATGTATAAGTATCACTTTGAGATTTCTCTTCATATGGGTATACTTACAAATTAACTAAAAAATTTTTACTGGCGGGAAACTTTTTGCCGCCACTGTATATTAAATTGCGCAAGGCCTTTCGAAAAAACTGAATCTTTCTTTGTCAGGCGCAAGGAAGATGTGCGTCTACTATAAATGTAGCGAAACGACTGAAATGAAAAGCGGGAAAGGAAGCAAGCTGAGGCAGCACCCAATAGGAAAGTAGAAGGCAAGAGCCAATTACTGAAAAATAAAATCAAAACGTTCGACGAATACTGTGAAGAGGGGAAGGAAGAAGCAAAATGGTAACGAGGGAAAAAAAACAGATTATAATAAAAATAAATGCACACAAACAAAAGAGCACAATAAAAAAATATCTAGTATATGTACCGGGTGTCCAGTAAATGACTGACCCATTTTGAATGTAAATAACAAAAAAACTGTTTGAGATAAAAATGCGCGGCTTGCTGTATTGTTATTAGAATATAAATAAATTTTAAAATATGCACTTTGTTAATGTAATATAATAATATTTAAATTAATATCTCAGTCTCAAGACTGAGGTGGGGAAATATAATACAGATGGTTCAATCACAAATATTATTTTAAATCACTTTCCAACCAACGTACCCTATTTCTGAAGCTGATTCGAGAGTTGATTCAACATATAGATTCAGATTCGACAACATATAGTTTCAGATTCAGCCGAAAATCTCTTATTTATGAAAATTAGAGTCATGTCTGTATTCAAATAGCCTGTTACCGCCAGCGCGATATTTTTTTCCGAAATTTGAACTACATTAACAAAGTACATGTTTAAAAATTTATTGATTTTCTAATAACAATACCGCAAACCGCGCATTATTTTCTCAAACCGTTTATTTGTTATTTAAGTTCAAAATGGGTCAGTTATTTACTGGACACCCGGTATGTATATAGTTATAAACACACATATATGTGTCTAAAAAAGTACATACATAATTAATACAAAAAAGTTAATTATAAAAAGTACTGAAAAGGTTTTTCCAGGCTAAGGAGAGCGTTTTAGAATCAGATTTATCATTAACAATAATATCCCGATTAAGATAAATAGTTAAATTTTCAAGAAAATATAATGCAGAGGTACTATTGGCATTAAAGATAATTTTAGCAGTTTGAAAATTAAAACTATGGCCGGAATCCCAAGAATGCTTGGCAGCAGAAGATTTAGAAATATCTTGATTAATGACATACCGAAAGTGTTCTTTTAGGCGGATTTCGAGACTTCTTTTAGTTTGACAAATATAAGATAAATCACAGCCATTACAAGGAACATTATTATTTCCCCATTTTTGGAGGTCAGAAACAGGGGGTTTAATGGAGGGAAATTTGAATTTATAGGCAGGTTTAAAAATAACGTTAAAATTGAAACATCTTAAAAAATTAGCTAATTTAAAACATAAAGGTGGATAAAAGAGGAGGACGACCAAATTATCAGGTTTACTTTTAACAGAATTTGAAAGAGTAGATTTACTAGGCGGTCTATTGAATTTGTTCACAGCAGTATAAATGATAGAAAGGTTGAAACCTCTTTTGGCAGCAACAGCTTTTAAGTAATTCAGTTAATTCTTAAGGGTTGCAATGTCGGAACAAATTTTGAGAGCACGATTTACATACGTATAATAAACACCGATTTTTTGGTTGACTGGATGATTTGAGAGAGTATGGGGGCAAGCCCTTATTACCGCATGGGCAAATCCGGACTTTGCCCATGGGCCCCGGACCCTAAGGGGCCCCAAATCCATACATTAAGTCATAAAATATTTGCTTTCTTTTTCCAATTCCAACTATTTCCATAAGTTGTATTTATTAAATTAATCTTAAGTTATTAAAACAAATTGCTAAAGTTATATAAAACAGTTTTGTTCTGTACAAAGGGAAAAAAATGTATTTTTATTAATTAAAGTATTTAATTAGAATTGACGGAGCTAAGAATTTTCTTCTATTTTTATCCAAGGTGCGAAAATATGTTTATGCATTACACATTAGGGTGGGCCGAAAAAAACCCTTTTTCGATTTTCGATTATGGCGGGTGCAGAAAAGTGGACACTGATGGCACTCAGTTCATACAAAAAATTTCAGATTTTTTGGACATTTCCTTACCCTGCCGCAAACGGCTTGAAGTTTTGCAAAAATGTTCATTTTTGAACTTTTTTCGAAAAAAATTAAAAAATATTAAATTAAATTTATTTTGGTTGTATTTACTTAAAAAGGCTTATTTAATGTACCAAATGTTTAAATAATATCTGATCATGCATTATTTAATATCTATGTGTATTATAACTTAGGCTATTTTTATACCTTTTTCGTGTATAACAGACAAAAGTTGTATTAGTTTGAATCGATCATTAGGTTCTATATTATTTATGTCCCTTGGTCTTCTTTATATTTTTTCTATGTGTCAAACGTCATATATTTGGGGAAAAAACAGCAGTATACTTCAAAAACAAATCTGGAAGGTGAGAAAGTGGTGAAGCAGGACTCTAAGCGAGCGCATTGACTCGTCGTAATACTCAGGGAGTGAAGGACGAAATAGCTGAGAGCCAAAATGCGATAAAGGATTCTTATTATTTATCCTTGCTCAGTAACTTGCGACATTTGTTCAGTGTTAACGTGAAACTCTTTTATAGTGGTTATACAGTGCTTTTTGGGTCGTTTAATGTGCTATTATAGTGTTTTGTGCATTTTATTACAACGAGTTTAGAAATGGCTAGTATGAAGGGCCATGATAATCCAAAGACACGCTATACCGTGAAAAGTAACTTTTTGGAAGCGTCATGCATATTGAAAGAATTGCAATTGCCAACTTATGCTGATAATCATGCGCCACTACTACTGGTTGCTTCACCATGTAGAAGTTGTGACAGCAGAGGATACGAATCTCGTCATCGATAAAAATAAAGTCAGAAGAGAGAAATAGAAACTTGGAAGGAAGATACAGGCATAAGAAGTTATTGAAAGAAGGAAAATTAAAAGCATATTTTTTGATGGTAGAAAGGATAAAAGTATATTAAGAGGAAGAAAAATAACAAGCGGCACCGTCGAGAGAAAGGCGAGGAACACATCACCGCGTTCCGGTCAAAGAAAAGAAATTGCAAAATCATTATACAATCTTCCAAGTCACCACAAGTTAGACTTTTCTGAACTGACGAGATATCAAGGTAACGGAACGAGGTATCAAGTGACCCGAGTATTCCTAACCAGGTTCAAACAACACAGTGATGTGTTCCTCGCCTTTCTCTTGACGGTGCCGCTTGTTATTTTACTTCCTCTTAATATACTTTTATCCTTTCTACTATCAAAAAAATATGCTTTTAATTTTCCTTCTTTCAAAAACTTCTGCCTGTATCTTCTTTCCAAGTTTCTATTTCTCTCTTCTGACTTTGTTTTTATCGATGATGAGATTCGTATCCTCTGCTGTCACAACTTCTACATGGTGAAGCAACCAGTAGTAGTGGCGCCTGATTATCAGCATAAGTTGGCAATTGCAATTCTTTGAATATGCATGATGCCCCCAAAAATTTACTTTTCACGGTATAGCGTGTCTTTGCATTGCCATGGCCCTTTATACTAGCCATTTCTAAGCTCGTCGTAATAAAACGCACAAAACACTATAATGGCACATTAAACGACCCAAAAAGCACTGTATAATCAGTACAAAAGGGTTTCACGTTAACACTGAACAAATGTCGCAAGTAACTGAGCAAGGATAAATAATAAGAATCCTTTATCGCATTTTGGCTCTCAGCTATTTCGTCCTTCACTCCCTGAGTATTACGACGAGTCATTGCGCTCGCTTAGAGTCCTGCTTCACCACTTTCTCACCTTCCAGATTTGTTTTTGAAGTATAATGCTGTCTTTTCCCCAAATATATGACGTTTGACACATAGAAAAAATATAAAGAAGACCAAAGGACATAAATAATATATAAACTAACGATCGATTCAAATAAATACAATTTTTGCCTGTTATACGCGAAAAAGCTATAAAGATAGCTTAAGTTATAATACACATAGATATTAAATAATGCATGATCAGATCTTATTTAAACATTTGGTACATTAAACATGCCTTTTCAAGTAAATACAACCAAAATAAATTTAATTTAACATTTTTTAATTTTTTTCGAAAGAAGTTGAACATTTTTGCAAAATTTTAAGCCGTTTGCGGCAGGGTAAGGAAATGTCCAAAAAATCTCAAATTTTTTGTTTGAACTGAGTGCCACCAGTGGCCACTTTCCGGCACCCGCCATAATCGAAAATCGAAAAAAAAAGTTTTTTTCGGCCCACCCTATTACACATACACATATGAGTGACCACCTGTTCTATTTGAACAAAGTTGCAATGATTCCAAGGGGGCCCCCTAATTTATGTTTGCCCAGGGCCCCAATTAGTCATAATCGGGCCCTGTATGGGGGTGGATTAGAGACAGAAAAATGTTTTCTATAAACACAAGCTTTGAAAGAAGAATCACATTTGGTAACTAAAACATCAAGGAAATGGAGTTTATTACAATTTTACAACTTAAAAGTAAACTGAATATGTGTGTCGATGGAATTGACAGTTTGAAGAATGGTAAAAATATCAAAAGGATTATCGATTAAGACAAAAGTATCGTCAACATAACGAACATTTAAAATTAATCAGATTTAATAATCTTTCTTCAAAATAATGCATATAAATATCACGAAGAATGGAAGATAAAGGATTATTCATACTTAGCCGTCTGTTTAAAAAATTATTATCAAATTGAAAATTAGTTAGAGTTAAGTAAATATTAGTTAAATTAACAAAATATTTGATTTCAATATCAGAAAAATGAAATTCACGTATTTTTTTGTTTGTTTGTTTGTTTTTTTAAGCAAGAAAGAGTGCCTTCAATCGGGACATTAGTAAATAAAGATTTGACATCAAGAGAAATCATAGAACAATTAGATGGGTTTATACTTTTTAATTTACTAACGATTTCATAAGAATTTTTTACTGTATGAAAATCAGAAATACATAAAAAAGAAAAATTAATGTTAAAAATTTGGCAAGAGAATAAGTAATAGTACCAATATCAGAGACAATAAGTCTTAATGGAATATTAATTTTGTGAACTTTAGGTAAAGCATAAAAACGAGCACAAATGGGTGCAGAAGGAAACAACAGTCGACAGAAAAGGGTCCGCTTATGTTGGGCAAGAGAACATGTTTCCTGAACCAGACAAAAGTGGGCTTCTGTACGTTTCACAGACGAGTCCCGATTCACACCGGAGAGCGATTCAGGACGTCTTCTGATCTGGAGCGAACAATGCACTCGATGCCATCAATCAAACATTGTCGAAACACACAGGTACAGAAATGGTGGAATCATGGTTTGGGCAGGGATCTCATTCCTAGGCCACACTGACCTGCATATGTTCCATGGATGAGCTCTGACTGGTGCGAGATATCCGGATGAGATCCTTGATTCATATGTGCACCCGTATGCCGGTAGTATTGGCAATGGTTTCATTCTATTAGATGATAATTCGACACCACACCGAGTTGTGGTTGTGGAGGATTGTCTTTAGGATCACGGTTTGGAGAGAAAGGAATGGCCAGCTCATTCTCCAGACTTGAATCCGATAGAACATCTTTGGGATTATGTTGGAATACAGGTTGCGGCTATAAGTCCTCCTCCAAGGTCGTTAAATGAGCTGGAACAAGGCTTACTCCATATCTGTTCAGCGCTACCTATTTTGGTGTTCGACAATTTAATTGAGAACATGGAAAGTCCGGGGTGGGCATATTCCGTATTAAAACCAGTTTTTTAATGTTTCTGTCACATTTTACTGCATAATACTGCGATGTACTGATTTCTTCAAGAATGGAATTTTCCACCATGAGTAGTGCTTTTTTGTTGTAATTTCATTTATACGTTTAACGTAAGTAAATTTCTAAGTCGCGTGTAATAAATAACAGTTTAGCACACATTTCCTCCAAATTTGTTGTTTCTATATTCATGCATTTGCAAATTAGACGCAAAAAACCGATTGTACCTTAATTTTTGGAGGCCAGTGTTTTTTGGTGTGCGTATTAATTTTTTTTTCTTTAGTATTATGAGACTGTTTGACTTTGAGGATGAAAAATGCTTAATTGACTGGAATATTAAAATATTAAAACATACCAAATGAAAAAGATTTACAAGGCCACTCAGTTGGACAACATGCAGGTATTTTTCTTTAACACTAGAACGGCCGGAAGGAGTCTATTCGACTCCGACAATGAAATAAAATTTCAATTCGAGCCAGAAATTTTTTCTTGAAATAAGTTAAATTTTAGCAACACAGATTTACGTTAAATAAATCAAATAAAAAAATTTGAATAAAAATTCTGGTGTGAAATATTATTATCAAACTTGAGTAAAATTTCCGGGCGTTCTAGTGTTAAACTGGAAGCTATGAAATTTGAAACATTCTAATTTACGATTTGAAGAATTTTTTAAGATTATAATATTTTACAGCGAAATATGAAAATGCCAAGTTTTTGGGTGTTTACCTTAGGCATGGAAAATATATACCTGCCCGCTGGACATATATTTACACATCTATTCTCACAATTTACTGTATAGAGGTGTTGTCCGATATTCAATGGTGCCCGTTACGGAGTTTTACTTTATACAGTTTTTTCACCTGAGAATTTTAGGTAGATTTCGTATGAAATACTACCTATTGCATTGTCTCCCATGTTGGAATTTCTGAAAAATTTTTGCGGATCTACACGAATCATGACTCCTAGACTCCAAAACTACCATCAGTAAAAAAGTTTATATATCTATCTATCTATCTATCTATCTATCTATCTATCGGTGTATATCACTTTCTTCTAGACACGATAACTTCCATAATTATGCTCAGATCTTCATCAAACTTTTACATAAAATCAAGGGGCGTAAAATCTCGGTTAAGTTCGTTAATGGGCAAAATCGGACCAAGGGGGTGGAAGATAGGAGGGTTTTTGTGAAAACAGAAAAAACGCGATAACTTTTTAATTAAAATAGATATTGAATCGGTTTAAAGTTTATATTACTTCTAAAAAATGAGGAAAAAGTTTATGCGTGACAGATTTTTGATAAAGTTAAAAATGGGCTCAAGGGGCGAAAAAAACATGGTTTTTGGGAGAAAAAAATTCATAACTTCGTCAATTCTTAAGATATCAAATCCAACTAAATTTTATATAAATGTACTCAATCTTATCTAAAACTTTTGTATTTACAAGTTTTTGATAGGACCAATTTTTACCGATGAAAAAAATTAAAAACAAAAACAAAAAGGGGGGAGGAAAAAGAAAAAACCCATAACTTACTCAATTCTTAAGCAATTAAATCTAATTAAATTTATTTTACATCTTCACAATAATATCTACAACTTTTATATTGACAAGTTTTTCATAGAACCAATTCTTATAGCAAAAATAAATTAAACAAAAAAAGGAGTTGGAGAAAAAACCTCAAATCCAAACTGCTTATATTCTGACTCATTTTAAAATTCATTTTTGATTTTAAACGCATCCAAATGACAGATCCTCTTATTTAGCAACTATATAATGCGACGTATTGGCCAATTTTTTGATAAAGGCAGAATATATTTTTAAAAAGGCTGCCAAAAAAGGTATTTTGAACAGATTTCCCGAAGTTTTCATCATTAAAAAATTCATTAAGTATAACAAATTGCGTTTTTCATGAGTCATTTTTAAATTCATTTTTGTTCTCAAACCCATTCAATTTACAGGTCCTATTATTTAGGAACTATATAACTTGACGTATTGGCCAGTTTTTTGATAAAGGCAGAATATATTTTTTAAAAGGCTGCCAAAAAGGGTATTTTGAACAGAATTTCTCGAAGTTATCGTGATTAAAATTTGAGGAAATTTAAGAAATTGCGTTTTTACCGAGTCATTTTTAAATCTTTTTTTGTTCTCAAACGCATCCAATTTACAGGTTCTCTTATTTAGGAACTATATAATGTGACGGAGTGGCCAGTTTTTTGATAAAGGCAGAATATATTTCAAAAAAGGCTGCCAAAATGGGCACTTCGCACAAAATTTCCCAAAGCGAGATGATTAATGAACTGTGGGTATTCAAATAACAAATTGGTTATTTTATGACTCATTTTTAAATCCAATTTTGATCTGACACGCATTCAATTGACAGTTTTTTGTTACTTAGGAACTATATAATGTGCGTATTCGTCGATTTTTTGATAAAGGGTGAATATATATATTTTAAAAGCTGTTAAAGTAAGCACTTCGCAAAAAAATTTCCCAAAGCGATCATGATAAAAGAATTGAGGTTGTATTCAAATAACAAATTGTTTATTTTATGACTCATTTTTAAATTCAATTTTGCTCTCAAATGCATTCAATTGACAGTTATTTATTATTTAGGAACTGTGTAATGTGCCGTATTGGTCAGATTTTTGATAAAGGCTAAATATATATTTTAAAAAATCTGTCAAAGTGGGCACTTCGCACAAAATTTCTCAAAGCGATCTTGATTAAAGAATTGTGGATGTATTAAAATAATAAATTGGTTATTTTATGACTCATTTTTAAATTCAATTTTGCTGTCAAACGAATTTAATTAACAGTTTTCTGTTATTTAGGAACTATATAATGAGCATATTGGTCAATTTTTTAAATAAAGTAAGAATATAATTCAAAATATATTGCCAAAATGAGCATTTAAGTAAAGATAGGCATTTTTTTTCTTTTTTTTTTTTTTTGATGAAAATTTTTCGAAATCTACCTCCGCCTATAGGCCATGCCGAAAGGGATTTTTTTTCTTAATTTCATTTGATAAATTGAGTTAACTCGAACCCGACCAGCAAGAGTCAAAACACAGTCCGAAACAGTGAAAGTGAACACGACTCGTGGTGTGTGTCATGTTGAATTCAGGTAGTCGAGTTCTAGCAACATCAAGCGGAAAATTATTTTGAACTTTACTTTGTGTAGAATTAATAATTCTATGCGACTTCTTCGTTTCATTTTAAATTGGATAGACGTTAATTATTGTCAGACAATTGGGAATGTTTTTGGTTAGATGCTTCAGTTTTACTGTCTAGATTTTATTTATAATTTCTAAATCGAACCCAGCAGAAAGGAAATCGTTACTTCATTAGCAAAGTGCATACACTCCGGGGTTGTGCATGTACAGCGTTATAATTTTAGGGAGAAGGGTGGTTGTCTTTTGATATCGTTATCAATTATGATCTATTTTTTCTTTTTTACAGCAATATAGTTTGTTATGATCTCTTTTTTTCAATCTAAAATAATTTCTATAAAATAATTTTTTTCAATAAAAAAATTTCTTTCTATAAAATAATTTTTTTCCAAACTGTGGAATAGCCGAATGTTCGCCGTTTCTATGCTTCTGCATTATGCGCATATAATTAGCTGTTAGAGAAACCAGGTGCGAAATGATATTCCTCATATTTACTAGTAAAAAATGAGAGAGGGAAAGAATTTGTCCACCTGTTTTGTTTATAAGAAGTTTTGCTTACTCCTGTGCAGGGAACAAATACAAGAAGAAAATATTACTGTTGAATACATTATGTAACTAAACGCTATTACAAAATATTTTAAAATAGTAAACATTTATTTAACCCCTTGAGGGACGGTGAGATATACTTTATCCCACCTAATTTAAACGAGATTCTCATCAGAAAATTTTAACTAAATTTTATATTTTTAATTTTGGCGGCAAATATTGATAAATTACCTTTTCTTGTTTTAAAACAAAATTTTTCAGGTGAAAATTCATATTACAAAGGCATTATTGCTTGCCCCTCAAGGAGTTAAAGTGTTATTCGATATGTTATTTCATATATAATGGTGATATTTTAATAACTTTTATCGATTTAAATCAGTAAAATATGTAAATAATAAATGTATAACTATATCTGTATCTTATTGCAAACGTAAGAAGAAAAAAATGAAAAAAAAAAAAGAAAAAAGAATTTTTAGACGCTGAAAACGATATCATTAGGTAGAAGATGGAGGGGAGGGGAGCCCAGGATTGATGACGTATGATATCGCAAGGAGCAGAGGAGTTACAAATATTTAAAAAGTAGATAACGTTATACAATGGCGCCAACGTATATGGGACCGTGGGCCCCGAGCCCACCCAAGAATTTTGAATCATAGCGTACCCAATTTTCATTGTTCTAATTATTTATTTCATTATTATTTTATTATTCATCTTTCTCCTTAGAATAAAATTTATTTTGTCAATGTCCATGTGTTTTAATTCTCCTAGTAACACTCATAAATCCAAATGACTGAAATGTTTTGCTTCCATGTTTAACTTTCTTCTAATTCAATGTATAGTCATGTTCATAATATCATGACATTACAATGAATATAAGTGTCTTTATAAGGAAAAATGCATCGGAATATAGTTTAATAAAATTGCAACTTTATTAAAACATGATAGCTTGACTTAAAATTCTCATCTTTCACCATCTGTCAATCCTTCAAAGATAACACCATTTTACAAAAATAATTTTGAGCCCACCCAATATTTTTGAGCCAATCCAATATTTTTCAAAAGTTGGCTCCACTGACGTTATACATGTTCAGCCCCTGGTTAGAATTTCTCAATAAGCATGGCATTACTATTTCAAAAAATTTTTTTCTTTATATATATATTTTTAAAGATTAAAAATCTTTTCGCCATTAATCCCAGAATTTGTAATATTTTACTAGGATTAGATGTGAATAATTTTTTTGAAAATTCTGGTAAAATTGTAATCACTCTGCATTACTTTCGGTAATTTTACTTGTAAAATTTGAAATAATAAGAATTCATACTCGAGTGCAAAAAAATATGATAAATAAATGTTAATAAATTTATATGTGCTGTTGGCCAATAATATAATAAATAAATAAATAAAATATAATAAAAATATAAAAGAAGTGAAAATTTTACGTCTGTATTTGCATACTGGATTTGAAATTTAAATTATACAAATAAAAATACCCATCGTTAGCACTCTTGTTGCTTACCTCATAACTAATTTGAGCTCTTAACTATTTCTGAAAAAAAATATCTAAGTTTTTACAAAGTATGCTGCTGTAATGCTTATTTTCATAGTCTTTGATTTATAAAAATGATACTCTTTAACAAATTTTCTTCAACAATTCGACCGAGTTTTATTTTTATATATACTGTCACGCATTACTTTAACACGTACTTACTTCTTCTTTTACACCAATTCTAAAGCCGGAAAGGTATTTCAAAGCAGACTTTAGTTTATCAACATTATTCTTCTCTATACGTCAAACAGATTGATTTGTTAGAGTGAAATGTTTCTTCGAGTATCGGAGCGCGAACCAGAAATTGGCGATTAGAACTTTGGAGTCCTAACCACGCCCGAACCACACTTGTCCGTTTCGAACCACGCCCATTTTGAGAAAGAACTAATGAAGCATACGTCCATTTCACATAAAATCAAAGCGCTGAATATGTAGCCATTTGTATCGTAGCATCAACCGATCCGTAAATATCCTCATGATTAGAATCGATCCGATAGCTTTAACGGTTTCCATGTCAACGAGTAAAACAACACTCCTGAACAATATTTTACCTTACCCAATGGAAGAGACTTTTTGATTTTTGATTTTTTTCCGATATGACAAGCTCCTAGTATGAATTTCTCGGAGAGAATGATGAGAGACTCTGGACTTCCTCGGAATGGGGATGTGCTCTCTCCGCTGCCCATGTCCCACGAGACTCCTTAGACTGATGAAATCGATGAAATAAATAGCCGAACGGAAATTCAGGGCTGACGTTAAGGGTGGTAACTACGTAATTTCCTGGTAAAAATTCATTGACCCCGTTCACGTTTTCGATTCATCAACAGCGATTGGTTGATATAGTTGAAACACCTGTTTTAAACTTCTGACTCAATTTGAAACATGTGTAAATACTCTCACTTAATCGCTGACCATGCTGGCTCGGGAACTACCCGAGCACTTAAGGCTCGGAACTTTAGAGGGGCATTTTCGTTGTCGCTGGAGAGTCAGCAAAAGTGGCAATACTATATCAATCGTTGCTAGACAAAGATCAAGTAGACGTCTGCGACCCAGGATGGCTGCCGTGGGTCGCATTCACCACCGGTGGGATCCCCGTCCCATTCTGGTCCCCAAACCCATAGTCCCACCCAAAGCGCGCATGATTACATTTTACAAAAATGGAGATCCTTTTCACAGTGGCACTAAGGTATCCATTATGCCTGGCAAAGATTTCATATCTTTAGAGAGTTTATGTGATTACTTGACTCAGAGAATGAATATCCCTCGTGGTGTTCGTTATATTTTTTCACTTACGGGACGAAAGATTACCCACTTAGACGACTTGCTGGATGGTTACTCTTACGTCGTCTCTGGGACTAAAAATTTTCAAGAAATGGCTTATGGCCAATCTGGTCGTATTCGGCCTACTGGTGTTTCACGGGCATATCTTCCTCTTGCTATAAGAAGCGAAGATTTGAAATTGTATAGGCCTCTATCACCCCATGATCAAAGGTACAACAAAGAGTGGCGTCTGCGATCTCCTAAAAACTTACGAAGTCGATCCCTGCCCACACAAAATGAAGGAAAGACCATAACAGTTGTTAACAGCCAAAATCCTTCTGTTTATAGCCGGGTGCTTTTAAATCTTCGTACAACTCAATCTTTTGAAGAAATCGTCCAAGATTTGGGACAAGCAATTAGACTTCCAGAAGCTAAGCGGTTATATAACCAGACAGGAGATGAAGTAAGAAACATATTTTATATTAAGTTTTTTAGGAGAAAGTTTATAGGATTACAAAAATATCTCAGAAAGGTTAGAGACTATTTTCTCTACAATTTTAATGAAAACTCATTCGTAAAACTATTTCATTTATCACACAAGTGCTTTAAAAATGAAGTAAGATGCGTGAGTATAGCAACATTCCAAACCAGTAAATGAATGAATAGGGTAATAACACGTTTCCTGTTGCGTGTGCTAATTTTGATACTTGAGTCTAAAATATTTGTCATTCCGCGAAAGATTTGCCTAGAAAAACGTTTAGAATGCTTTATTAGCATTATTTTTTATATTTTTGAACGTAGCTGAAAAATGTTTATCTTCACTATTAATGTAATTATTTTTTTATACGATAACATTAACTAACTGAAATATATTTTTGTCTTAGAAGAAATTACATTTCTTTAATATTTTGATTATTTCACGTAACTATAATGCATTAACTCAGGCATATTCAACTTGCGGCTACTGATGAACGACCACTAATTTCGAATAGATTAATTTGTCTTATGTAATAACAGATAATTTGTGATTTAATAAGGCGAAGATTTTTATTTGGAAATAGTTGTGACAAACTTCTTTTTAGACTAAAAGTTGAATACCTCTGCATTAGTTTGTTGCCTTTGTAAATATAAACATTTTCTATAGAAGATAGAAATGAGCACTTACTTTATAATTCAACAAATTCCTCGTACGTCAGTTATTCCCGCAATTACTTTTAACCCTTTTATGGGCAAGCAATTCTGTTGCTTAAATGTTAAAAACTTACCAGTATTCACGAACAATTTCATCTAAAAGTAAATAAATGCAAGTTTACATTTTTTCCCGCCTAAATTAAAAAAAAAGCAAATTCTCTTCCAAAAATCTGACACAAAGTTTGATTAAAATTAAGTGGTTTAAATAATAACCAAAGTCCTTAAAAGGAATTAAAACGTAATTATACCTCTATTTTCGATGACACTTTAAACATATTATAAACATATCTGTTTAGCCGGAAATATACATCATAACTGTAATAGTATTTGATTTTATGATAGTTATATTTCAAATTAGACGGAATGAAATGGTAAACATTAATAGTTATGTGGTAGAAAGTTCATATGCCAACTTTAAAAGTTATAGCAGAATTGAGACTTGATGCACGATTTATTTTCTTACAAGCATAACGATGGACCAATCTTAATTCATAATTTATGACGGTTAACGTTTTGTAAGTCACAAAGTACCTGCTTCTAATTAGAAAATGAGATGAAGATCATATTTATTCCTAAACACGCCACGAATCGGCCATTTCTTTTGATTTGCGAAAGCACGTGGAGCACGTGTAGTTGTGTTTTGTTCTGTACGCTTGAATTGTTTCATTGCGTGAGTATTTCACGGATGAATCGCCGCTTCATTAAGAATTGCAGTGTTTTATGTTTTCTTCTCTATTTCCGATCTTTTATTTAACTTCTACATAGTTAAATAGTGTTAATGATTTCGGTATGCCAAACCAATTTTGATTTAACTTTTGAAATAAATACATAGTTTTCGCAACTTTAAACTTTCTTTCTTTTGTTTTGTTTTTCGAAATTAAATGAATTCAGAAATTTTATTAAATAAAAGAATTAATAATTACATAAAAACAAGAAGCATTTCATTAAGTACATTTTTTGGCCAAATTATGTTTATTTATTTGACTCGAAAAACTACAAAATGAGCAGTTATGTAAATTATTGAGTGCAAACAAAATTTATTACTAAAATAATAATAAATTTAAGTTATTAATAATGATTATTAGAAAGTGTATTAAAAGAAAACCGCCCCTTACTTTTTATATTTTTCAATTTTTTTTATTGATACAATAATTTCTTAATTTAGCAAAATAGTATAATGAAATGTATTTCTGAATTTTTTTTTTTTTTTTTTTTTTTTTTTTTTTTTAAGAAGTTTTATTTAAACTTCTGCTGTTATTTTGCCTTGAAACATTGAAATACGTTATATCTATATATATATTTTTAAAACTCATTTTCATTGGCATTGCTTTTATTTTAACTTAGTAAGATTTAAATATACGAATCTAACAGATTGCTGCGTGCATAACATTTTCAATAATTTAATGAATTTGAAATAAAATCACAGATAACATAAATAAAATAACAAATAAAATATACATTTTTATGTGAAACTGCAATGCGTCTTAATTTTATGCACTGTAGATGATTTTAACCCTTAGCACTCCGCACGTTTTTGTACTTTATCACGGAGCGCAAAGGGTTAATTCTTTTAAATATTAATTTCACTATTTTCATTTTCATTTTTGTTTTTTATATATAATCTAATATAATTGCAAATATTTTTGTTAATAAATCTTTTTAGTTTATATTTCTTTTAAGTAAAATGTACTTTTTGAAATGCCTTATTTTTTTCTTTTTGTTTGTTTTTTCATAATCAAAATTTATTTTTTATATGTTGAATAACAAATACTTAAAAAAATATATATGTGTTTTTTATTTAAAGTTTCTCTATCCCCTTTTTCCCTCTCTTTTCTTTTCTTATTGTTGTTCTACTATCTAAACTTTTAACAACTTTTCTAATTATTCCAACTTAAACTGATATACATTCATCCCCATTTTTCAATTAAAACACAAATTAAAAGGAAAAAACGAAAATAGGACATTTCTTTTTCACTGTTACTTTATATTACGCTGATTGAATAACAAAATTGAATGCAAAGCCCCGAATAGAAATAACAAAAGTTTTAATTGTAGGACATTCTAAATCTTCTATAGTTTTTTTGTGGATACGATTGTTGTCCAAATTTTAATGACAGTTTGTGCAATTATTTCATATAAATGAATAATTACTGTTGATATTCTTTTATCTTTTATAAATGTTTCGTTTCAAAGAGATTAAGATTTAAATTTATCGATGACTTTTGTTGCCTTGCATTTTTGTTCTTTAAAGTATATTTTTTTCGAATAATAATAATAATAATAATAAAAATAATAAAGTAATTTTCACATATTTGAGCAAAATGTCACATTTATTACATTTTACATGCTTTTAGAATTATTTATATAGCCGTATGTTTTCAAGGTTTTTGTTTTGTTGCAATAATTTTTTAAAGAAATCAATATCACAAACCAAAATATATAAATTTCCGATGTTTATTTATTTATTTATTTTTAATTAGTCGAGAAATGTTCCATACACAGACATTGTGAGTAATTATGAAAACAATATTTTAACCCTTTCCGGCAAGGGCAAAATTTGTAGTAAAGTGAGAAATCATCGACTGACATCGGAATTCACACACGAATTTTTTAAATATTTTGAATTCCTTAATCTAAGTCTTTATTGTAAAAGCAAAATTTTACTAAAATATTATTGGTGCCGATTGCAAGTTTGGAAGTAAAATTAGGTATCTCAGACCGAGCACAGTGTGCCGGAAAGGGTTAAAACAATTCTAAGTTCATCCAACTTACAGATTGTCAAAATTTTTAATACACAAACAATTAGAGATGCAACGGATGTTAGTTTAGCCGGATGACGAACACCGGATATCCGGCTTTATTTGCGGCCGGATATCCGGGCATCCGGCCGCAGTATGTTTTAATCGGTCCTTTTCTATTTTTTATTTACCTTTAAAGAAATTAAGCATTTGTTTAAATATTATTTGTATGTTATTTTCTGTTCAATCTATTTATTAATTTTCTTTTAACTGTTATTTTTATAATTAATTGTCAATATTATAATTAAATTTTTTTAATCATTTGTTATGATATCAGCTAAGAAGTTAATTAAATAATGTTAAGAGATCAACAAACTTGCAGCTGATTATTACGGAAAAAGAATATTTAATATTTTTATCTTCCATTTTTATATTATGTTGGCCGAACATATCAATATGTATCGTTGGCTTTATTTTAATGGTTGCAACAACAGATATTTAAAATTTTGTAGGCATTTTCGAGAAAACATTAGACGCACAAAAAATAGCGACATGAAAAATAATAGCGACATTTTAATCCTGAAAGATTAATCAGAATTTTGTGTTTTATTTTGTTACAATGTTATTATTATTACCGTATAATTTCGGGTGTATAAGCCGCGGATAAAACAATTCTTTTTGGACCCAGAAATCTTATTTAGTGATTGTAGACAAATATTTACGTCGATCTAAGTAGTAACATTTGTTTCTTAAAAAATTCTGGGTCGAAAAAGAATTGTTTGATCCGCGGCTTATACACCCGAAATTACGGTATTATTTATCTTGAATTTTACATTGTTATGATTCAGAACATTTTCCTGCATTTATATTAAACATATGAATAAATTTCACACACATCTGAATTTATCTTCTGATACATTTTAAAATATGGTGAATGCTCCAATAAACAATGAAACACTGTTCTTCAATATGAATAATTTGCAATCGTTCTAATCTAGCTGGATTTTTGAATTATTCAAAGGACGACATTATGAGAGTAAGATAAAATTCTGCCCACGTTGTTTATTGACATCAACACTCACAATTTGAATATTAAAAGTGTTTTTCTTAAACTATTACCCGCTGGTGTTGCGTTGATGCAACGGTAAAAGTAAATGTGCATGCTTAACCTTTTCCGGCACAGACAAATTCTGTTCATAAAATAAGATTTTATTGACTGATACCGGAATTAACAAACGACTTTTTTAGAAATTAAGAACTTCTTAATTTAAGCTTTCATTGTAAAAGAAAAATTTTGTTAAAATATTCCTGCTGCCGATTGAAAGTTTGAAATTAAAATTAGTTGTGCCCGGAGTAAGACCACTGTTAAAAAAAGGGTTAAACAAACTATCAAACTACCACTATTTTTGAATTAAAACGAAATAAAACAACAAGATGAATGTAGATTCTACCATTGCAGAATTCAGTTTCGCCTCCGATTAGAAAAAAAAAAATCGATAGAAGTTTTTTAGAAGGGCGACCCCGTTTAGATTGCAATGAACTAACTTCATTTTTCTTGTGTTTATCAATATAATAGCAAACAGAACGGCGTGAAATACCCAATTGAATAGCAATTTCTCTCTGAGACATTGGAATTGCGGAATAATAAAGAGATACAATTTGACGTGCTACTTCTTCATTGAATAGATTCATCAAAAACAGATTTTTTCTTTAGTTTAAACGCTTTTTTATAGTCTCTGAGTAAAAAGAAATGCAATTTAACAATAAAACGAATGGAATCCCATCGAATTCGACGAATGAAATGTTTAAAAGACCCGATCGATTTGGTTTAAAAAAAAAGCAAAAGTAATTACATTATTGAATCAATATATAATAAATATATTTACAAAGTAAATGTCAAATTTGCAAGTTACAATTTTGCATGCAAATATTCGCACAAGTACAGTTAAAATTGTAATATGAGTGCTGGCGAAATCCAGAAATTTTATTTTATATGCACTCACAAAAAAAAAATAGCTTTATTTAAAAAAAAAAAGTAATATCGGGTACTACTAGGTTATCCCATCGACCAAAAAATTATCGCCAAACTATAAAATTAAATGCCAATAATGGATGATCGTGAATGTCACATTCAATGACATTAAATATAATTCATGTGTTTAAAATGTCATTAAGTGATTTTTATTAATATTCTACTGATTATTTATTTTTTCGTTATTTAAAATAAAAATTATGTCAATATGTATAATTTGGCTATTAATTTGGCGAAATTGGTCGACGGGATAACAGAGTAGTACCTAATATCGTTATGAGTAAAAATACGATGTTTTAAATAGTGACGTCATTTTCTTTTCAAATGTTCTTTAAAAGTTACTGTTTATGAAAAAGGCATCCATAATAATATTGTAATTCCCATTTATCTGGTTGCTGAATGACATAATTTTCCTCATTTGAAATTTCTCTTATTTTGATTTAGACATTAATTTTTATCGTATATTATTTTCTGTCATTTTATTTACATTATTAATATTATTTCTCAGTAAATATATTTTTTTAACTCAATTAGTGCATAATTATACGCAGTCATTTTAGAAAATAAATTTTTATTATCGAGAGAAAAGCTAAACTGTGTTGCCACCATTTTGAAGAAATGTCATGAAAAAGCTTTTAAAATTAAAAATAAAATATAAAAATGGAAATAAATTAAAAAATAATTAAAATGGGCACAACTACAAATAAATAGCTTTCATTAAAAAAAATAATTATCAAAATCGGTTGACTAGAAAATTCAGGGCTGATGACACGACATTTTTAGCTTGTCTGAAAGAAATAGCCTCGGAGGCTAATATTTAATAACAGAAAATTTCATCTTTAAATAAAGCTAATATTATTTTAAAAAAAATGCAGTAGCAAACGTTTTCCTGCAAAAAAAGTTGAAGTGAAGGTGAAGAACTACATCATATAGTTTAGGCGGTTAATGGGTTAACAATTTGAGGGGCAAGCAATTACGTTTGTATAATTCTGAAATCCCACCGGAAATTTGTAAAAACTTTATTTCAAAATAATGACAAGCAATTTCACGATTTTTTTTCCCTCCAAAGCTAGAAATTTTTTTTTTTAATAAAAATTTTCTGGTGTAAATCTTCTTTAATCGCAGGTGGGATAAAATATATCCCACCGCCGCTCAAGGGCTTAAATGACATTTCTTTTGAAATAGTTCATGGTTTTCATATGTAACTTATTTCTGTTAAAATCCATATTATTTTTCATCAATGGATAACATTGTATTTACGCATACGCTTATACGGCATTTGTGTTACTGTAGATCAGGCATGGCCATTAAGGCGATTGCGAACATTCGAATAATACAAATTGATTATTATAAACTGGTCACTCACAAAAGAAGGAACTTTATGTCAGTACTGGATCTATTTTGTTAAGAGTGTTGAGTAATGCACAGAGTATTGCTCAATTATGTCAATACTTTAAATGCTGTAAAATTAGGGCTTATTTAGATTTTACCTAAGTCATGCGGTAGAAAAAATTGTTATCGCCTCGTTCCTGAATATATATATATGGGTCTTACGATGACCATTGTAGCTTAATTTTGGCTTATCTAAACTTAAAGTAATTAGCCATTTTTATTTAAATAAAATTTATTATAGAGGTTGGACGAAGAAATTTGTGAAAAAACGGTATTTTGTTTTAATTTTGAAAAGAGAAATTTAAAGGAATTTGTATTTGAAAGCAAAATTTACTTTTTATTTAAAAAATAAAACAAATAAACAAGAAGAAAAATGTGAAAAATAACCTTTCCTTTAAACTCTGCATATAAGGAAGGTGTTGACAAAACTAGAAGTAACTCCATTTAGTCCAAAAGTGAGTAGTTTTACTCAATCGTGTCACCGATTTGAAAAATGCTCGTTTGAGAAAAACAAGTTTACATATTTGTTGTACACTTACAAGCGCTTATTAATATTCCTGTATACACAGGGTGATTCTAAATTGTTTTTACCAAAAAAAAAAAAAAGGAGGAGGGATAGTACTCATCAAGACAAACTATATTAAATAAGAAGACAATAGTCCCAAACGTTTTCCAAAGGAGATAGCCGCCATTAAGGATGTATTCGAAAAGACGCCTTTTCACCTTCAACAGCTCGAAATTTTCTGATACAATTTCAGACGCATTTTTAAAAGTAGAAACATGAAACTTACTGAGGGGATTTTTGAAGAGACGTACAAGGTGCCGTGTGATGTCATTTTACGCTCAATTCATTAGAATGGGGAAGTTGCACTCATCTTAAATTAAGCTTTCTTTTATGTTTAATTGATGAAGACCGTCTTACATTCCCTGAAAATCAACTCAGAATTGTAAAAATAATTTAAAATAACTAGTTATTGCAGTTTTAAACTCCGTTAAAAGCAAAACAAAACCACGTGATGCGAAAACGGGACGGGATTGGTTTGACGTCACTATACATGAAACGCGGATTCTTCCTTAGCCGTCTGCATTGTGATTGAAGGCTGTTTCCTATTGCTTTCTGTTTGTTATCTACTATAAACATCTTTTAAAAACTCATTTACACAAAAACAAAATCAAATTAGAGTCAAAACATTATTTTATTTAACATATCCAAATATAATGTACTAGTGATTTATACATTTGTATTAATTTTCATTTAGAAAAGTGCTGTAGGTAGTTGGGTTATATAAGATACAAAATTATACCTTCTTGAAATAGCTTTTTTTTTTCTCTCAAATTTATTTTAAGGGTATAAAAAATGCATTTAATGTGGGTAAAGGTACAGGGAGCTAAAGCTAAAAGGCACATTTATTTTTTACTTACTCTGATTTACTTAAAAGAATAAAGAATGAATTATAGTTTTATTAAAAAATAAATCGTAAGTAAAATCGTCTTTATCTAGTTTTTGAAATGTATTGTTTCCTTAATTCATTGTAATACTTAATTATTCGTTTTGTTATGAATAAAATTTCGCATTGTGCAAGTTATATTACAGATAAAAAATTAACTCAAATTTATTATGAGAAAGTTAAATTTTGAACTATTGCGTAAAAAAAAAAGAAAAAATTTAATACTGACTTATCGAATAAAATTTTAAATTAACTACTGTCAATAATAATTGCGTATTCATAGATCAGAAACAAATTACTACAATTACTACAGCTACTTTTTTTTTTTTTTTTTTTTTTTTTTTTTTTTTTTTTTTTTTAAGCACATTTGGTAGAAAATGTAGGCTTGTGAATTTACTTTGGAAAAATAATAATATTTGCTCGATTTCTGTTTTAATATATAGAAAGAAAAGAAAAGCATTATTTCAACTATCATTTAGAATTTCTAAATTGAATTTTCAACTTATAATCATTGTTCATTTATTATGAAAGTGTTAATTTATTCAAGCATATTTCTTAAATATGTCCACCCCGGACAACCCCTGAATTCAACACAGCTTATAAATAATGCATATGCATTACTCAGATTCAGATACCATTCTATATGTATACATGTAAAATTTTGTTTTCACATGTTAATATTTCACTTTTTTTTTTTTTTTTAATGAAATGTGTGATGTGTGAGAGAAATGGGGGTGGGGTGGGGGAATCCATTCAAATGTAGCCGAATATGCCAAAGATAGCAATATAAAAAATATATATTTATTTGATCTTTATCAAGGAATACCTTTGTCAGTTGAAATCATTGATACGAATCGTATATAAAAAAGGGACTCTTTATTTTTTACTTATATTTTCTACTTTATACTCTATAAACTATTTGCAGCTTCACAACCATTTGAATTTTTTTTGGGGGGGGAGGGGGGGGCGTGGTTTAGAACATAATAAACTTAATGTTGTTGCAACTTGTAACGACAAAAAGAATTCGACAATTTATCAACTGTTTTGGGCTAACGAAAACCCCGTTAAAATTAATGTATTGATTTATAATTAACTTCTAAAAAATATTAAGACGATGTATTGTTACTGGAAGCATACCTTATTCCATATTTTTTACATTTCTTAATTTATCTGAAAGTGGGTGAAAAATCAAATGCACAATCCTATCTTTACATGCGAAAACCAAGTTAAATAAAAAAGTGTACAAATAATTTAATTAGCGTTTTAATATTGTTTGCTTACGAATAATTTTTGAATCCATGTAGTACTTTTTATTTGTTTGAAATGTAGTTTCTCAGAATGTTCTGCTTAACATTTATCAGACTCTAAACACATAAGTCTTTTTCTCAATGCTCTAACTTTCATTAAATAATAATAATAATGATTTTTTTTTATTATCTTGTTAAAGAAAATAGTATTTTCATTTTGAAAATAAGCTCTGTACTACATAAAACTTCAGTACGGAAATTTACATAAAAGTTTACAGAGCGCATTGCTTATGTATGTCGGGGGATTCCTGTTTCTCTCTTTTGGATCTTTTAACTTCCGTTAAAATATTGTTAATTTATAACAAACATAAAAAATAGAATTCATAAACCAAATACTGAGTTGTAATCTCATAAATATATATATAAAGCATAAAATTTTCAATCCCAAAGTCTGATGGAGTTCATAAAAACGACAGTATTTAAAATAATTACTTGTTATTTTTTGTGTTTCATTTTCGAAAAATTATTATTATTTTCTTTTTTTGTGTATAATTGTATAAAGCTTCTGTAAGGCTACCTTAAAGCCATCTGAAAAAATTGGTTTCATTCTGAATTTATCTGTTTTCCGATTCAAAAATAGCTTATTTAACAATTGAAAAGGTAAAACGTTTAACGAAAGCAGGACAAATTCTCATTTCAAATATAAAATATAAATACGAAAACTTTTTTATAAGTTGCCCAGACCTACTCGATAATGAAAGAAATACTATTTGAACCAGTTTGTAAAATTAATTATTGAGAAATATTAATAAGAAGGAGAAATATATGTTATTCTATAAAATACAATTGTAGTATAAACATGTATCGATATTTTAAAATGAAAATCCTTAGAACAACGAGGGGGAAAAAAATCTCTCTCGAATTCACAATATTATTTATTTATTTCATCAATTTACAAGACCTTTAGTTTGTTTTACGAACCATTTTTAAGAAAAGAAAGAAATCATTCAGCGTAATCCAAGCTATCTTCATAGAAAAGTACAGGGGAAAATACGGCAAAGGTTTGTTTTCATGTGTAGTGACGTCAAAACCGCTTTCGTCACGTGACGCGGCTTTTTCCCGCCGAAACAAAATCTGCATTTTTAAAGTTAATTTAATGGACTTTCCGAGTTTCAAAAAAACGTAAAAATGGTATCAAAATGCTCGTACGTTTGTACTCTATAAAATGCAAGTTAAATTGAAAAACGTGCAATTTCCCCATTCGATTTATAAGCAATTACTTTCTCAGTAGGACCCTTTTTTTCATTCCCAAATCTCCCGCTTCGGAAAAATCGGTTCAAAATGCCGTTTTAGATTGTTTTTTTTTGCAATATTTTCTGCATATATCAAAGAATCGACCGTTATGGCACCTTGTGCACATTCTAAATAAGACAATTTGCTAGTTTGATGCATATGAGAGTAAAAATGAATTTAAAAATGAATCGGAAAATAAGTAGTTTGAATCGAAATGCACCCTTAAAGTTTAGGGTCCAAAATTTCAAATAATCATAAAAAATGGAAAAATTGATCGTTTGATTTGCGGGTTTCACTAAAACTATTCTTTATGTCAGTATTGTCTTGAAAATAAATTATAAAGATAAATTTCAAAAAATGTCGATAGAGGGCGCTTTAGACTTTAGAGTAACGAACAACTATTTTTTACCGTTGTCTTTTGCATATAATAAATTTTTTTTAGAAGCTTAGACATAAACTTAAATTTTGACCTCAAAATCTAAATCCGTTGGGAGTTGTTAACCCGTTCGGGACCGGCACCTTTTACACAAATTTATTCAGTTGTCACCACTTTCTTTTAAAAAGTTAGCTTTACTTAAGTAATCTCGAAATTACTTTGATTAAAGAAAACAAGTATAACTTTACTTTTTTACTGGGGAGAAAAGAGAAGGTCTTTATCCTCTTTTTCGGGGTGCATATATGCAACCATGGTCTTCAACGGGTTAAGTACTGCAAACTAAATTGTGTTCAAGAGGGAGGGGGGAGATTCAAATTTCAAATAATTATAAAAACAGAAAAATTAGTTGATTCGTTTGCGGTTTTCGCTAAAACTATTCTTTATGTCACTATTTCCTTGAAAATAAATTTTAAAGATAAATTTCAAAAAATTCCGTAAAAGGGCGCCTTAAACATTAGAGTAACTAACAACTATTTTTAACCGTTATTTTTTGCATCTAATTAAATGCTTGCAAAAGCTTAGACTTAAATTTTGAGTACAAATTCTGAATCGTTGGGAGGCGTTAAGAAGCGGAAACTGAACTGTGTTCAGTAGTTGAAATTTAATCCTACCCCCCTCGAATACAGTTCAGTTTTGCGTTTTTTAATTATTCCCAACATTCAGATTTTGAGCTCAAAGTTTAAGTTTAAGTCGAAGCATTTGAAAGCATTTAATGAGATTAAAAAAATAACGGTTAAAAATAGTTGTACGTTACTCCAAAGTCTAAGGCACTCTCTATCGGCATTTTTTGAAATTTATCTTTAAAATTTATTTTCAAGAAAATACTGATTTAAAGAGTAGTTTTTGCGAAAACCGCAAACGAATCGACTATTTTTTTCCTTTTTGTATAATCATTTGAAATTTGAACCTCCTCACCCCCCCCCCCCCCCCTCTGAACACAGTTTCAGTTTGCGCTACTTAACCACTCCCAACTATTCATATTTTGAGCCCAAAATTTAAGTTTAAGCCTAAGCTTCCGAAAACATTTAATGAGATGCAAAAAATAGTTATTCTTTAGTAATAGTCTGAAGCGCCCTCTATCGACATTTTAAAAAATTTATCTTTATAATTTATTTTCAAGAAAATACTGACATAAAGAACAGTTTTAGTGAAAACCGCAAATCAATCGACCAATTTTTCCGTTTTTTATGTTTATTTGAAATTTTGGACCCTAAACTTTAATGGTGGCTATCACCTTCGGAAAGCGTTTGGGACCTTGGTTTCCTATTTAATATTGTTTGTCTTGATGTGTACTATCATTTCTCTTATTTTGTAAAACCAATTTAGAGTTACCCTGTACATCGAATCACCTATTCCAGTATTATATAAGCAGCCCATCTTTAGATGATAAAATTTCAAAACAAAAAATCGATTTTTCTATTTTTATGAATTGGTGTAAGCTGTAAGCCCTTAAAATTCATTTTGTTATTGGGCCAAGTAACCTCGCCCAAGGTTCAAGAAACACCAGTTTAGGGTATTTAAATATGCTGTTTATAAAACGCGACAGGAATCTCAAAATATTTTACAAAATGTAATAATTCGAATTGCAACTTAGAGAACTTTAATTATAAAGTTATAGAAATTTAAAACATGTTACTGAGGATTTTAATAATTAAAAAAAAAAATAAGGACATTAATATATTTTATCTTTTTCCTGATTTAAATATAGAATTTACTAACTGTTATCCGTAGATTTGCAACACAAAAGATTTTTAAAAGAATCAATTAGGCCTAAACAAACAAACAAACAAACAAACAAAAAACATTCTTTAATAATTAAAAACATAAAATTATCCGATGCTTCAATTATCCGATCACTCTTTCTAGTAGACAGTTATTTTGGAAATTCGATTTTGCATATTTCTTTTTATTATATATATAAGATAATTTCCCGTTCTTTCATGCGTTCGACAATGCACACGCTTTTTTTAAGATTGATGTCATACGTAAATTTAATTACCGTAATTTCGGGTGTATAAGCCGCAGATCGAACAATTCTTTTACGACCCAGAATTTTTTAAGAAACAAATATAACTATTTAGATCGCCGCAAATATTTGCCTTCAATCACTAAATAAGATTTCTGGGTCCAAAAAGAATTGTTTGATCCGCGGCTTATACACCCGAAATTACGGTATTTGTTATTCTATTTTATTACTCCTATTTATTCTATTTTGCAATTCTTGCATTCATGGATACAAATTTGTTTTCATGTCAAAGAATATTTTTTAAAGAGATTTTTAATACCGTAAAGTATCGAAAGTAAGCTCCCCTTTAGCAGACAGGAAATTCTAATAATTTTGAGGGATATTTATAATTGGAACTTTTGTGAAATATAGATAGGTAAAATTAGATGATGGTGAGGATATGTTTGGGATTTATAATTTTCCCCAGGATTTATACAGTTTCCAAAATATACGAGGGGAAATCTTACATTTTGAGAGGAGTTTCTTTCGGTACTTTATGGTTAATATTTTTGAGGAAATTTGTTAATTAACCGGTTTTTCCAGGCATGGCCTTTGGGTGATTTGCGAAATAAAAAATCATCAGACAACATTACATTTCGTTTACAAACCCCTCACTTTTTGATATATGTTTCTTAAAAAGGAAATTAAAACATGTTGGAGCATAAAAATTCATAAATATATCTGAAATGAAGGAAAAAATGTCTTTAACTCTTCTTAGATTTAATGGGTTTTGATTTCACAGCTGTAGATCTACCAACAAAGGCAAAATATTTGTCATGTCCAAAAGATTATCCAAATTCAAATCCTTTTTTTAATTATACAATACAATTGCTTGATTTTAATTACTGAAAAAAATCTGTTATTTAGTAAAAGAACACGCAGATTAAGGAAAAAGATTGTTATATTAATTAATTTGCTATAATTGACGCTTACACTCTAAAGAAAGACATTTTATTTTAAATCTAAGAAAATATAACATAACAACATACGAAAATATACCCCAACCTCTTCCCAAGATACTCACGATTTTTAAATGTGCTCTTTATCTTTAGAATCTCCCTCCCAAATCCATGCGGTTTTTTTTTCAAATTTAAAGAAACATTTATAACATATAAAGTTTTCTTCTGCTGCCAGTAAGTTTTGAAAACATTGCCGAATAGTTTTTGCAGTATATTTGCAGATTTTGTTGTTAATTTATCATGTTTGTTGAGCAAGAAATTGCTTACTCGAGACTTGATAGCATATGAAAAAACTGATTAATACAGTATAAAAACTACTCAGAAACGTTTCTGAAAATCAGTGGCAGCAAAAGAAATATTGTTTATATAAATGCATCTTTAAATTTCAGAAATATATTGTTTTCTGGGATTTCTAAAGATAAATAAATCATTCCAAAATCGTGGGTAACTTGGAGAAGAAAAGTGTGTATTTTCGCACCTCGTTATACTATACTGTCCTAGATTAAAAATACATTTAACTTTTTTTTTACAGTGTATGAAAGATTCAAAATTTAGCCGGAATACATTCTAATGCGAGACAAACAATACCTTTCAGTTTTCGATATTTTGAAACGACAATTTAAACATTTAGAAATTTGACAGTATTGTCAGCTATCTCATTTCACGGGTAAACCGATAAGTAATGGAAGTAGAGGTAACTAAATAATATCAGGATGTTTTACTTGTTTTTTCTTGAGCGCTTTCCTAATTAATGTGTCATTAAAAATACTAGAGGAAAGAAGCAAAAATGTCTTCCGTAATTTCCGGTGTTTAAGCCGCAGATCAAACTATTATTTTTGGACCCAGAAAATTTATTCAGTAATTGAAGCGAAATATTTACCGAGATCTAAGATGTTTAATTTTATTTTTAAATTTTTCTGGGTCGAGAAATAATTGTTTGATCCGCGGCTTATACACCGGAAATTACGGTAATATGTGTCATCGATATTTTGGATTTTACATAAACAATTTTACTGGAAAAACCTAGTTTCATATGAAAATTAAACGCTCACAACTTTAGTATAAACTTACCCCCTTCGCGACGGGAGCCTTTTACGAAATTTTTAATGTTTTGTCACCGGTTTTAAAATACAGAAATTTGTGATCTATCAAATCGAGAAAATGCTCCGATTAAATAATGCGAAATTTACAGTATATTTTTACTGGTAACGATAAACACCGATTCTTAAGCCTATTTGCGGCACGTATACATGTCGCTCGTCCCCAAGGGGTTAATATATTTATGAAGTATACTAAAATCGGGATCATGGATGTACAGTAAAAGGACGTTAGACTTATGTACTTGCCTACGGAAAAGTCTGTTGAAGTTACACCACTTTATGCAAATTGTAATACTTATTATTTTTTTTTAAAATAGAAATTGGACATACGTTAAATAAAAACGATATCGTAATTTCCGGTGTATAAGCCGCAGATCAAATAATTATTTTTGGACCCAGAAAATTTATTCAGTAATTGGAGAGAAATATTTACCGAGATCTAGGAAGTTTAATTTTATTTTTAAATTTTTCTGGGTCGAGAAATAATTGTTTGATCCGCGGCTTATACACCGGAAATTACGGTACTTTCACCAACAGATGTTTTTTGTACGGATTAATCAATGTCAAAAAACGTTTCTTTTATTTGATAAATTATGGACAAATATGCGGTTAAATTTATGTTAAATTTGAAAATCTTTAATAATTTAGCTTTTGTGGAAGCATTAAAAATGTTTCCCAAGCCTAAATGAATAAATTATTTTTTAAAACAAAATTGATTTGGTACTGAATAGAAAAACAGGGTGAGCTGAAGTCTTGTCCTAATTATAACTATTTATTGTATGAAAACTATTATAATTAGACCAGCCGTTGTTTGGATGTATTTTAAGTTCAGTTATAAGGTTTTTAATGAGACCAAATGCTTCATAAAATTTCAACGTGTGCCTCCTTGGTAAATCGGAAAATGTCAACGCGGCGCTATGATTGTTGCCAATGTTTCTCTAACATGTGTTCTGTAAGTGTACACACAATATGTATTATCCAAGCTATTAGTTCTTCAACGTCAACAACTAGTGTGGCAAAGCAAAGACTGTATTCTTGATGTAGCCTCAGAAAAAAAAAAAAAAAAAAAAATCAAGAAGAATAATGTCAAGTAGTGATGGGCGATTTCGATTTTTTAAATCGATTTAATCGATACTACGGCCAACTCGATTTAATCGATACTTTAAAATTTTTAATCGATTTCTCTGAAGGTAATATAATTTTCATTTTCCTTCAAAAGTCGAAAATAGACTGATGTGCCAATTCCAAAATTTCAGTGTATTAGTTTCTAAGATAGAAGAATTAAAGAAACCTCAGAACCCCCCCCCCCCCTGCAAAATAGCGTTTTTTGTTGAGTGATGTACACCAAAAATTGATCAGGATCAATTTTTATTAAGTACCAGCTGAATCTGAATTTAAATGAAAATCCATGAAAGCGCGAGATACAGCTATTGCGAAATCATAAAAAATGCAGCATATCAGCGCCACCTGTTGGGCAATTTACACTAAGAGCTAAATAACACTAATCTGTGTCAGAGATTTACTGAATCTGAATTTTGATGAAAAATCGTTCTTGAGATAGCGCTATTGCGTTAATCATGAATAATGCAGTATAGCAGCGCAATCTCTTAAGCGATTTCCACCAAAATGTAATTAGCATAAAATAATATCAAGGACTAATTGAATCTAATTTTTTATGAAAGTCCGTGCAATAGTTCTTGAGATAAAGCTAAAATGGAAACAGGGGCGTGCGAAAAGAGAACTGCGCCCGGTTCAAAGTTCCAATTTAGCCCCCCCCTATTAACTTTTTCTTGTGATAGGCTAGAAGTGATGTTAGTAGTAAAAATTTGGCGCCCCCCAAATTTCCGTACTCGGAACGACCGCTTCCTTTCGCCCCCCCCCCCTTTCACATGGCGCTGAGTGGAAATTGTGAAAAATTCAGGACAGCAGCGCCATCTGAGAAGCTATATACACCAAAATGCAAAAAACATCAATTCATGTCAAGGACTAACTGGATCTAAAATGTGATGAAAATCCGTTCATTCGTTATTCAGGTATAGCTGTTGCGCAAATCGCAAAAAATGCAGCATAGCAGCGCCACCTGTTAGGCTATATGCACCAAAAATTAATTAGATTCAGTTTATATCAAGGTCAAACTAAATCTAAAGTTCTGTGGAATTCCGTGCATTTGTTCTTGAGATAGAACGGTTAGAAATTTTTGTCTTATACAGACTCACAGAGTGACAGACACACCCACAGACAGATATTTCTTAAAAACCATGAAATCGTGTTAAAGATCTTCTAAAATATATAAATCCATCAAAAACGGGAAGTCAAAATTTTTCACGAATCTAATACTCTCTTCTTGTAAAGTTACAAAAGAAAGTAAAAATGTAAAATCGATTCTGCCCGTAAGATCGATCTTTAGATTCGATTTCGATCTTTAGATTCGATGTCGATCTTTAGATTCGATTTCGATCTTTAGATTCGATGTCGATCTTAGATTCGATGTCGATCTTTAGATTCGATGTCGATCTTTAGATTCGATTTCGATCTTTAGATTCGATTTCGATTTTTTTTCTTTTTTTCTATGCTAAATTAGTGTTGAATGCAGGTATTTTTCTGCGACTCCAGAGGAAAGCATCATGTTTTACAGCTCTGTAAGAGAGGCGGAATCGCAATTTGTGCATTAAAAAGCATAAATGTCATAACTTCTGGGGGGGGGGGGTAATCCCCTGCGGACCACTCCATTAATTCGACACTAGGTTAAATCGTTATATTTTTGTTTAGAAGTCCAGTTATTTGAAGTATTAGTTTATTATGTTTTATTTTTCACGCTCGTCTCTTCTAAGCCCCCCCTTCCATGTCAGTTTTAACTTACAGGGCCGTTCGAAATATGCATACAGTTTAAAAAATGTCCAATTCTCGGTCTATTTTATTTTAGATTCACATTTTAAATCCTTGACAAAAGATAAATAAAGGGTCGCTCTTCCGAACGTTTGGGGTTTATCTGCGCCCCGCCGGGGGGCATATTTTTTTGTTTCTTCAAAAGAAACAAAAAAAAATTTTGAGGGGGGGGGGCTTGCACCCTCTTCCAATTTACACCTTAAAATTTCGCTCATTTAATTTTCTACCATTTTTAATTTAAAAGTTTAAGCTACATGGCACCCCTGTGCCATGTAGCCTCAGGGGTGCCATGGACCCTCCTCCCCCCTCCCTGTCGATCACTCACCTAATTTTGCTTATTTCTTCACTTCATTTCAATCTTTAAAAGGCTATAACTTTGCTTCTATAGGAGTTACAGTGATGAGAAAAATTCTAGTATAGCTAAACATTTCTCGCCGTTTTTTTTTCTTTTTCTTTTCCAGTTTCCCGGTTTTCCCTATAGGACATTTTTTGGGGGGGGGGGGGGGCAGAGGGGGTTTTCCTTCATACAATATGTCTATTGAAAGCTTATGCTTCATGCATTACAAATCTAGCAAAAGAAATTTTCTCCCATCATTTCAGGTCACGTTACGGACCCATAATGTGTTAAAATTTTAATTTTTCAAACTTAAAAAAAAAAAAAAAAAACATTGATACATATTAGCGAAACTGGGGTTCGAACCCGCAATCGTTTAATTGCACACGTAATCCCTAAGCTTATTGGCCACCGAGTACTCAGCAGCGCTATTATTTCTTTAGATTGTCATCTTTAAATTCATAATATCTTTTGAATGGAATGTCCGATTTGAATAATTCGAAAAGTAATCTACAGATATTGTAACAGGCTACAGGCATTAATACAAAATGATTTATTTCGATAAAGATTAAGGTATCGATAGTATGGTCTAATTTTGGTTCATGTATTTATCGCGTTTTAAAATGTAAGAAAGTAGTTATAGTGAGTTAACTACAATAGCTGGACATATGGTATAGCGCGTTTTTTTTTTTTTTTTTTTTTTTTTTTTTTTTTTTTTTTTTTATAGACATTAATATGTTTTTTAATATTATAGAACCTTTTTTTATTCATTTAAAAGTATTTCCTGGCGATTCAAAATTATATATCTTAACGATTCAAAAATACACACGTAATTGTTCAAGGTTTCACTTCTATCGGCACTCTCAAAGTGCCACTATTTTTTTTTTTTTCATGTCTGTCCGTCCTACCGCCCCCTCCCCTTCCTCACCAATCTTAACTTACAAGTTCGTTCAAATTATGACTGCGATTTTTAAAAAGTCTAATCCTCGTTCTATTTTGTTATAAATCCATATTTTGAAACCTCAACAAAAGATACATTTGGGCCGGGGTCGCCCTTTTGTCCGTTGGAATTCACCTTGCCCCCCTGGGTGGGGGGCATATTTTTGTTTCTTCCACACCATCTCATGTAACATATCGTTATAAAGCTTTTTATCTCCTCTTTTTTTCTGTTACTACCTCTCTCTCCACCTAGTTACATGCTCTTGGCACTCTTTATAGATTCAAAGAGTGCATGTTCCCCGCGGGCCACCCCGCGGGGTCCTTTATTACTGTTGAACGGCCCTGTAACACTAAGTTAAACACTATATTTTTGTTTAGAAGCTCAGTTATTTGGGTTATTAGTTAATTATGTTTTTTTTCAAGTTTGTCCGTTCTAATCCCTCGCCCCCCCCCCCCCTTTCCTTGCCAATCTTTACTAAATGGGCCGTTCAAAGTATGCATGCAATTTTTAAAATGCCCAATTCTCGTTCTATTTTATTATAAATCCTCATTTTGAAACTTCGACAAAAGATACATTTGGGCTATGGTCGCCTTTCCTTCAAGAATGGGGGTTACCTGCCCCCTTGAGAATCGGGCATATTTTATGTTCTTCCAAACTATCTCGGGTAAAATTTGATTGGCATTAGAAAAAAAAAAAGTTTTTTTTTTTTTTTTTTTTTTTTTTGTCTATACTCCTTGTTCCCCATCCTAGTTACACGCTCTTGGCACTCTTTATACTCGGTTTAATGCCAAGTTACTCTGTGTTGTTTTTAGTTGAGTTACGTCTCTCAAATTTGTCAAAGTTTTTGTGTAAGTGAAAACCATACGTGACAATCATTTTAAAATTTAAAATTCTTAATATCCGACTCTAAAATCTGCAATAGCTTAATTCTATGCCTCCCTAAATGGGGATGGGGGGCGGGGGGCGGTAATTACGGTCCTGCTGATTGTCTAAGTTTTGGAATTAGAATTTGGATCTTCTCTGTGTGAACCTAAATATCGAAATATCGATTCTAGTATCGATTCTAGAACTGAGAAATCGATTCTTATTATGATCGATGTTGTTTTATACGATATCGATTTTAATCGATTCTCAAAATTTCCAGAATCGCCCATCACTAATGTCAAGAGAGCGTGTAGTCCATGGATTGATCCACCATTTCCAGTTTGCCGGACCAGGAATTTTTTGTCTAAATACGTATTCTAATTTATAATTAATAGATATTCCTATTCTGGTATTCCTAAAATTCTGCTTTAGCTTTTTACATATTCTTCTGAAAACTCACACTCTCTTCTTTACTTTTTGTAAAATGTTTATTGACATGATACCCACTATTAAATTAATGACAAGGGTTTCTACAGAAATCGCAAATCAAGTCAAACATTTTCCCTCAGGAACATGGTTATCTCCGACAGGGGTGTCGAACCTGCGGACCGTAGAACTACAAGTAATTTTGAATGGAGTAATTCGTGTTATTTTACGACAGAAATTTTGCGATTCAATAAGGCGAAGATTTTCATTCGGAAATAGTGGTGACAAACGGCTTTCAGGCACAGAGATCGACATTAATTAGCCGCATTAATCAGTCACATGATTTGTCTTTAAATATTTCACCAAGAGAAATCTTCGAATCTGCATACAGAAATAATTGATTTCATATCTTTTTTCATGTCTTATTAATTCCATAATCTCGTGACTGTGAAGAAGATAAGATAACAAAAAACACACATAAACGAAGGCAGATAAGAAACGTGATATTTTTTCTTAATTATAAAGGCAATTCTTCAGAGGAAGAAAGGTGTTATTTCATTTTAATGACGACTGCTATTTTCAGGCAAAACATGGAAAAATTTGTATTAGTGAAGGGAAATCGGGAGGATGTTCGAATTTAAAGTTGTGTTATACGTGCTACATTTAGGGAGAACATTGATATAAAAATATATACGCACTATATGGTCATTAATGACCAGATACTTGCAATTTCAGACGTTTCGTTAAATATCTAGAAAAAACACATAGTGAATTATTGTGAAACTCTAGGTGTGTAAACAAAATGGAGCAAGTCATACATTTCCATGAAGATTTTTTTTTTCTTAAATCCTATTGATGACCGTCAACAAATTGAAAAAGAATGAAGTTCTTTTAGATAACCTAGTCAAAACTGATGTAACAAAAGTGATTAAACTGCTATGATTAAAATTCTATGATTAAGTGGCTTATTCTAATAAACTGTTAATTTTTATGAGGATAGCATGATAGCTCTCGTGTAGAAATTAAGGTTTTTATAAAAACAGTCTCGAATTTTGCTAAGTTTTTTGCTTATAAGGGTATAGCCGGGTTTCATAGTAAAATATTCCCTTGAATCAACCACATCGAGTCCTACATGGATCGATAGTCCATAAAAAGAAATTCATTTCTCCCCAGTTTTAAGTTTGTATCTCAAGACTATGGGGGTAATGACCCTAAATGCTTGTTATGGAAAAGTGGGCATTGTGTCGAAACTACTAAGCAAATTTCAACGAAAAAAATAAGGGATGTAAAAAACCACCATACGAATGTTGGACAATTTTTTCAGATTTTTTTTAAACAAAAGAACAAGTTTTCTAACATTTTTCCAGTTTTTAAATGAACACTTTAATTAAAAATAAACTGAAATTTCTGAGTGATCACCTTAATTTTTTTGCATGAAATACCATGAGACATGATGCATATTCACTATCAATTTCAACTTTCTACGTATGGTTCATCATATTTAAAAAAGGCAAAATCATATTCCGGCGAAAATGTGGGGCGTGTCTCGAACAAATTTCACGTCTTCTTTTGAAATCTCACATATTAATTCACACGGTGTTTTTAAAAGAAGGCGTGAAATTTGTCCGAAACACGCCTAGAGGTCTGCACGGGCCGGAATTTCCAGGCCCGGCCCGGCCCGTAGGAAAGTTATTTCGGCCCGGCCCGGCCCGTTGTAAAACTCAAAAGTTCGTCCCGGGCCCGGCCCGTTTTGGCCCGTTACAATTTCTACGATTTCTAAAAAAATCAGATTTTTATCATATAACTAAGATTCCTTTAATGAATACTGCATACATATCTATGGAATGATTTTATAGTATATTTTACAGCAAATAGACATTAACAACATTAATGATTACATAGATTCTTAGGCTTTCAACATTCGAATAAAAATTCATAAAAAAATTAATATGGCTTAGAATAAAAGAAAAAAGAAAGAAAGCTAAAAACATCGTTAATTTTGAAGCTGTTTAATAAAAGAAGATTTATAAATATATTTCTATATCATTTTATTATAGATTTCAAATCTAAATTCATTCTTAAATTCAAAGAAGCTTCTTTCTGATACATTTCAAAATTCATTTTTTTCTTCTCAGAAACGCATAAGATTAGCAGATATCTTTATTCAGAAATTATATAATCGAATGGCGTTATCCATTTTTTGATACAAGCAATTAATGAATACTGCAAACAAATAAAATACTGTCATAATTAGCGTTTTGAATAGAATTTGCGGAAGCAATAGCAAGGGAAGGGAGAAAAACCTGCAATCATTTGAGAAACTATTATATCTCAAGAAGGTTATACAAGTATTTTATTTACCAAAAATGAAAAACGCTATTCGATTCCAAATCCCTTCAGTAGTTAGGCTTATCACTTTTATACTTTTACAATTTAAAATTAATCAGAAAATGTGTCAAACTTTCGCATTATTGAGAAATTAATTTAAAAATCATTAAGAAGTATATATCCGAAGACTATGCTAACATAAGTTCTTTATCGCTGTTAATAATTTTACAAATCATGTTTTCTGCCAATAATTAAGTCTAGTACCGGTCCGGCCAGTCTATATGTAGAAAAGTAATGCAAGCGTGATCTCGGACCGGCATGAGTCAGCTAAAAAAATATTAAAACGGGTTACACATAATGTAATTCTCCGATGCCGATACTCTGTGCATTTTTATAAACGTGCATTTTATATTGACGCTGTCAAACTAGCATGGGCTCATTTATACTTGTTCTCGTTAAAACCATTTTCGTTGAAAATAGTTGATATTTTATCGTTCCTGCTGAAATCTTCAGAACGGGCCGGCAGGCCCGAAAATTTTTTTTATCGGCCCGGCCCGTCTGGCCCGTTCAATTTTTTTGCCGGCCCGGCCCATTTATGTTGTTTGTCGGCCCGGCCCGTTGAAAAAACTATTCTAAATCTGCCGGCCCTGCCCGGCTCGTTAGAAAATTCGAAACGATTCCGCCGGCCCGGCCAGGCCCGGGCCCGTGCAGACCTCTAGACACGCCCCACATTTCCGCCAGAATATGATTTGCCCTTTTTTTAATATGATGCACCATACGTAAAAAGTTGAAATTGATAGTGAATGTGCATCATGTCTCGTAGTATTTCATGCAAAAAAATTAAGGTGGTCATTCAGAAATTTCAGTCTATTTTTAATTAAAATGTACATTTAAAAACAGGAAAAATGTTAGAAAACTTGTTCTTTTGTTTAAAAAAATCTGAAAAAATTGTCAAACAGTCGTATGGTGGTTTTTAAATATCTCTCATTGTTTTCGTTGAAATCTGCTTAGTAGTTTTGTCACAATGCGCTCTTTTTCAAAACAGGCATTTAGGGCCATTACCCCCCCCCCCCCATGGTCTTGAGATATAAACTTAAAACTGGGGAGAAGTGAATTTCTTGTTATGGGCTATCGATCCATGTAGGACTCGATGTGGTTGATTCAAGGGCATATTTTACTAAGAAACCCGGCTATACCCTTTGCAGAGTTCTTAACATAAAAAAAAAAAATACTATTTTCAGAAAATATGACAAACAATATTGTTCATAATAACCTGCAATCAGAAATAAAAAATAATAAAAATTGTATGAAAAATGAGCAGGTTTACTAAATAATGTCTCAGTGCGCATGCGTGAACGCAATCAAAATATAATTTCTATAATGTGCTAACTGAATGTATGGAGCAACTTTAGTCAAAACCTCAGAAACTTAGTTTGAAAATTCTGAAAATTATCATCGATAGAATAAGCTCAAAATCCATTGTTCCCAAAAGGAAGCAAAAAGATGACGAGCTATATATACACATAGTACGTGCAATATTGTGTATGCTATATTGACACTAATCAATGAATATATGGATACAACCCTTCATCTTTTTGCCTCATTTTGGGAATAACGGATTTTGAGCTTATTCTATCGACGATAATTTTTAGAATTTTTAAGCTGTGTTTTTGAGAATTTCACGAAAGTTGCTCTATACATTTAGCTAACACATTATGAAAATTATATTTTGATTGCGTTCACACATGTGCAGTGAAACATTATATAGTAAACCTACTCATTTTAATGCGATTTTTACTATTTTTAGATTCTGATTACATGATATTATGTACAATGTTGTTTGTCATATTTTCTGAAAAGAACATTTTTGTATATCGAGAACTCGGCAAATTATAAGCAAAAAACTTGGCAAAAATTGAGACTGTTTTTATAAAGACTTTAATTTCTTTACATGTATACATGCTATTCCCACAAAAATGAAAACAATTTATTACAATAAGCCATTTAATATTAATCAGCAGTTTGAACGCTTTTGCTACATTAGTTTTGACAGGGTAATCTAAAAGATCTTCATTCTTTTTCAATTTGTTGATGGTCTCCTATGGGATTTCGGGAAAATATCCGACCTGTACTATTTTGTTTACACACTTAGAATTTCAGAATAATTCCTCATGTATTTTTCTAGATATTTAACAAAATGTCTAAAATTGCAAGTGTCTGGTCATTAATTGTCATTTAGTGTATATATATAAAAGACTTGTTTATATAGTAAACTATAAAATTAAATCTAAATTTATAATAGTCATAATCTTTTTTTTTTTTTCACCTATTAGTTATAGAGTGATACCGCGATTCTTAGTCTGTCATGATACGCCTTTGTAAATATAAAAATACATTAGAGTACTGCGCATTGCATGAAAAAAAATGACAATCTAACAAAAAATGTACACATAATTTATTAGTGATTGCGATACCTGAGAGAAAACTGACTTCATTTGTATTTTTTAGGAGGAAACCCACACCGGACTTTTACCCACATGAAATACGATTATTTTTTAAAAATCGTTTGATCTTTTTTTTTTTCTTGCTTCACGTCATTTTAAGAAGGAGAAAACATAGCAGTCTTTCCGGACCGGTACAACCCCCCCTCCCCCCCCCCCCCATCTTCCGATTAATTTTGTTAAGTGGGCTGATCGCTCAGCTTCGGAATTCTCTACCGTAATGTTAAGTCTATGGACGTTTGGTGTATTTGTATATTTAAAATCAATATTTTTAACTTGTTTTTTCTGTGTACTCTTCTTAAAGGATATCTCTATTTTTCTTAATTATCCAAATATTTCTAAAAGCTATGCTTAATTTAATATTTTATGTGTTAAAAGTTGATAAACTGTGAGTAAAATTTGAAAACTTCATATAAAATTAAGTATATACTTCAGAAAAATTTTCAAAACTAAGAAAAATAGAAATATCCTTTAAGAAGAGTACACAGAAAAAAGAAGTTAAATATATTAATTTCCCCAAAAGATATTTTAAATGTATGAGGGTATTTCCATGAGCACATGTCGTGTAAGTCACATACTACGATTTTGGTTACCAGTATTTTAGAACGGAAAAATATTACTTATTTTATCAGAGATATTTCATTAATTGAATAAGGCCATGCAAACCTTTCAGAAATAACGGTAGCCAACAACTTAGCAGTTATTAATAATGTGACTTACACGACAAATGTTCATGGAAATACCCATGAATGCATCAAACGTCCATAGACACATTACGGGGAAGAATTCCAAAGGTGATTGACCAGCCCCTTTAACTCCTTTGAAGCTGCTCCGCAATATTAATAATATAATTTGTGGTTTGTCATAGCGATACCTTAAGTATAGCTTGATGTGGGTTCCCAACTTCACATCACTAGGATAACTTGGAGTTTATAAATCTGATTTAAGACGCATATAATTTCAGAGCAAGCCCTATATTGAACGTACACCCCTGGAAAAAGAAAGTGATCACCCCGTACTAATTCTACCGAAAATAATCGTACAATGATGTGACCGGTACCAGTCGATTAATAATGACGCTTACCTAAGAAGGATGTACTTAGATTTTGCATCAGAAGCTCTATACACGGAGAAATTGTACCAAACGTAAATGTTTTCAATAATAATACTACAATAATACTACATATTGACATCAGTGTTCGCTCGCCGATCATCGATTTTGTGCTGATTTGTGAATTTTTGAATTCAATCAATTTTCTCTTAAAACTTAAATAAAATAATATAAACAAAACAAAATAATATAAATATTTTCTTTATAATAGGATTATTATTCGTGCATATTTAATACGGACAGATCGTATTTTGATAGCTTTGTCTGTGCCATGGCGTATTAATAATAATAAAAAAAAATTAAATAAAAAAAATCACATATCCTTTGTAAAAACTAGGGTTACATTGATTAACTACGACATTAATTCATATCAATTTATCACTTTCAAAAATTTCTTAGTTCTCTAAAAGATTGTGTTTACTGCAGGCCCCGGCAGAGGTCAAATATATCATAGAGCTGTTAATAATTTGTGTACTAAATTATAATTAATATAATTAATTTGCATTTAAAATTATATCTTTAAAAAGGGACGTAAACTATAAAAATTAATCTTTCAAACCACTTCATTCTAATATGAGGGCCCTAAAAATGTAAGTAGAATGCATTCAATGGCTAATTCCAGTCAGAAAATGCCACAAGGCAACAGCAATAATGTGTTTAATACAGCCCGTTGTTGTAAAGAGTTTTCTTATTTCACAATATAATTTCTCAAAAAATGTTTTATCGATCTGTTTTCCGCACATTCGTGACCAAAGCAGTATACAAAGTAAGCGTCCGAAGATAAATGGGAGAGGTAACCGCAAGATTAAAGGCGGGATCACATCAATCAATGTCATACGCCACCTAGTGGAAGGGGTGAACTACAAGAGGATTATTAAGTAGATTGTAATTTTTTTGTGTGAATAGCAACGAAATTATTTTGTTGTTACAGAATAAAATATTACTTTAAAAAGTTGGCTGGTTAATACGTAGAATGAAGCTTACGTTTGAAATATTATTGTAAATAAGTATTGAATAAATAAGTGAAGTAGACTAAATATTAAGATAAAATATACTAAGATGAAATATTGTTTAATTACATAATACAAATGTTGCTGATTTAAATACGTTCGTTTTTAATTACGTTTTTTAATGTTTTGAAGGATAACGCATAAAAATTAGTAAGTAGTTAATATGTAAAGATAGAATTTCGTAGTCTCATTTTTACTAAATTCTTGATGTGCTAAATTTACAAAATAATATACACGATTGTATTCCCAATGAGAATACAACGTTTATCAATGTTTAGAATATGTATAGAATTTAATAATAAATAAAATATTCAATTTTAAATCCTTTTTTTTCGTTTATCGAGTGCAGACGACAAGGATCTAATATTTTCTTCGTCGTATTGCACTTATATTATTTAACTTAAAAACTTTTCATTCTTGTAATTTAAAACTCATTTCATTATACATTTGAAGTAACTTTAATTTTAAACACATGCATTAAATAATGCATTATTAAACAAACAAGTATTGTTCATTTAATTGTTTAAATATTTGACGATTCTTGACAATAATTTTCCTAAAATCGCCAGATTAGATTTTTTTTAAACCGACAAAGCCATTTAGAGAATTTCTATTAAAAATTCAATCATAAATTTCAAGTTAATCTCTCATAAAAGATGAATCTTGTTTATCAGATTTATTGCAAAGTATTTTTGTTATAGCTTTTTTCATAAAAATATGTGCCTTTAAAAAGAGTCACATTGTCATTTTAATTTCAGGCAAAAGACAATATGTTTTCGTAGCATTAATGCTTTTTCTTCTGAAATTAAAATGATATTGAGACTATTTTTTAAATCAAAACAAACTGTATTTATCAAAACAAACTGTAACAAAAATATTTTGCAATAAATCTGGTAGACAAAATTCATCTGTCATGATTGAGTAAAAATTCAGAAAATATGTTCAAGTTATACTCAGATAATATATATCTGCGCATATATGACGTCATACTAAAAACCCGCGTATTTGCCTTATTACTCCGGCCACCAGCTTGCGCGATGTGCCGATTTACGCCAGATTCCTTAATTATCTTTGTACGCTTGATATGTATACAGTTTTGAAGATAAATCAAATCCAAATCTACTGTATCGCACTTTCACTGGAATATTTATACTCCTGCAGATTGAACAACTGAACCTAAATTCGCATCCGGATATTTTAAATCGAGGAACTGTAAGCTCCAAGGAAAACCAAAAGCACTCGAAAAATTAGAGTGCCTGTAGTATAGAGTCAGTTGCGCACACAGGTTATGTTTTAGGCCATGTTCACATTCAAACAACTAGAAAAACTCTACAATAGAGTTACCAATATCTTACAACTTAATTTTCTTAATATTATATACCAGGGGCGGCGAACCCGCATACCAGAAGGACAAATGTTCCCCTTTGTTAAATACTTTTCTTCACCCTGTTTAATCCCAGAATATTTTTCATTAAATAAATCGAAGAATATTTTCCTTACAAAATGATAGCAATTTAATTTCATGCACACGAGTTCTCACCTAGTTTAAAACGCCATTTAAAATTATGAAAATTGTAACATTTTTCACTTATGAAATATATTGCATTTATTTTGCCCGATATATTTTATTTAACATTTGCTATTTCTTTTGTTACTTCACGTTTTCATCTAAGAAGTATGATGTAAAAATGAATAATATAAAACAAAAACAAAAAGACATAGAACCCGCTTCCCATGATTTAATCATTGTAAAAAGTATTAAAAAAAGAGATAGAAATATAGACGAGTAAATATGTATATATTTCATAGAAATAATCTAATAGCGGAATATGTTAAAATATTTGCTTATGTCACCGTTTATTTTCCTTTACACATTTTTCGATTTTTCTAAAAATATTTTCCATGTATTTGCCTGACGGGGGAAAAAAAAGAAAGAAAAGCGAAAAAAAAGCAAGAAAAAGTAATCGATTGCCTTTAACTCATTCGGCCAAATCAATTTTTAGGTTTGCATAAAACATTAATGACATGTTTGACACTAGCACTCGATTCTGTTAACAACAAAGTTGATTTTCAGAATTGGTTACGCCTCTTTTTCTACGTCATAAATAAATCGAAATATTTCGCTTTCAGAGTAAGTTATACAACCATTCATTATTATTATTCTTTTAATGTTGAAACATTTAGAAAGCGTAGAAACGCAGAAAGCGTTTTGTCTGCACGAAGAAAGGAAAAACCGAAGCAAATTTTTTACTATATTATTTTAAATAATTATTATACGCATTTCACAAGTCAGTTTTTATTGAAGCGTGAAATATTTTCTCATTTCTTTTATTTTTGCATACCAGTTTTTTTTTTTACACTAAAATGCTTAAGAAAAGTGTAGGATTTTGTCCATAGCGTAAAACCCTTTAGTATATTATCATATAGTGCGTATTAAAAATTTAAGCATAACAAAGTTTCAAAATATTATTTTATTATTGACTGAAAGCTACTTTTTTTTTCACATGATTTACAAATTTTAGTTAAAAAAAGTATTTAACAGATTTATGCTTTAAAACGTGTCTCAAATAATAGAATTTATCAAAGGAACAAAAATGAATGTATCAAAAGTTTATGCACAGTAGTTCCTTAGTCTTTAGTAGAACAAGAATAAAAGAAAATTATACTTGATTATTGCTCCATTCTATTGAATTATTTTAAATATACGGTCTTCTTTGATAAAATGTGGTTCAATATTTTTTCTTGTTCAATTTTAAACCACGCGTTCTCAATGGCATCTTTCAAGTCTTTTTCTATTTGGATAAATTCCATGAGTGAGAATACTTCCACATATTTTCTATAGGTTTTTAATTCGGGCTATTTGCCGACCATTTCAAAACGCATACTTTTTTCGACCTAAGCCACGTTAAAGTTGAGTTTGAGGTGTGAATCGAAGCATTATCCTGTTGAAAAAATGTTTTCTTCTTTCAAATCCTCTGCAACAGGAAGCAAGTGATTGACAACCGTCTCTTGCCACTTTTCAGAGTTTTCACAACCATTGATGAATGTTAGAGATGTCTGACCATTGAAAGAAATAGGCCCCCATACCATTAAACAACCACCACCATATTGTCGGTTACATATACTCTTAGGTTCTTTGTAGAGATTATGCCAATAGTAATTAAACCCATCAGGACCATCGAGGTTCCATTTTATTTTCATCACTGAATATGACATCCAGCCACTTATCACCAACTGACATATGCTCTTTGGCCCACTGACATCTAGCTTCTTTATGGTGTTGTTTCAGACATGGTAACCGAGCCATTTTACGGTTTTTGATGCATTCGGATTTCAAATCTTTTCTATAAACAGTTTTTTTTCGATATTTATCCTCCAACTGCACGTTTTAGTTGCGAAATAGAATAATTTCCAGTTGAAGCCAAGTTTCCGATGCGGCCGTCTTTGCGTAAACTAGTTACTCGTGGCCTTCCTGAACAGAATTTTCGTTTGAAATGATTACCATGAGCCAAAACTTGATGAATACTTCGTTTTGATCTTTTTAACCCTTTCCGGCACGGGCAAAATCTGTTAGTAAAAGAAGAAATTATCGACTGGCACCAGAATTCACAAACGAATTTTTTAGATATTTTGAATTCCTTAACTTAAGCTTTTATTACAAAAGCAAAATTTTACTGAAATATTATTGGTGCCATTTGCAAGTTTCGAATTAAAATTAGGTATCCCAGACCGGGCACAGTGTGCAGGAAAGTGTTAATGCACTTGCAATTTCAGAAATAGACTTATGTTTTGTCCTCTCATACTCCGCTATTATTTATCACCTCTTCCTCTGAAAATTCTTTCTACTTAGGCATTTTGTTCTAACTTAAAAAACAGCGACTGACTGTTTTTTATACACCCAGAAATCGTTTGCGTGCGCAACCGCTTACATCCATTTGTAAAATTTGCATAAAAACGATTATGTGCTTAAATTTTTGATACGGCTATTTCTGTTCTATTCTTAAATTCCATGATTTGAAATATAATTTAAAAGATAATTTTATTGAATATGATGTTAAAACTACTATTATTAACATATACAATACAGATATTGAAATAGAGTGAATAATTAAAGTTTTATGTTAAAATTTTTACTGTGCTTAAATTATTGACACTCAGTGTAGTTGTCAACTGCTATGAAATTTTGCCAAGTACTTCCGAATAGAAATTTTTGCCGTATTTAATCGCATTTTTCTGCGATAAAATACGGTAAAAATTACCATTTGGAAAAAATAGTGACAAACAAATCGTAGCAATTGGAAGCTATGTATTATATATGATGAAACGCTGATAATACAATAATTAACCCTTTGAGCTCTGATGGTTGAAATTTCTACCACTTAATTTTAATTCCGAAATGTCATATCGGCACCAGAAAATTTGAACAGATTTATTTGAAAAAGTGTAATGCCATTTTTTTTTTTAGTGCATATGGTTAACCGATTTTTTTATTTGCCAAATACTGGTGCCAATGTGACATTTGGAATTTTGAAGAAATTTATCCGCCAGAGCTCAAAGGGTTAAATGCATATCATTATGTTTAACACTAGAAGGTCCAGCTGGTGTCGATTTGATACCGATCAAATGATAAAACATCGATCTGAACCAAAATTTTTTTTCGCAAAATTTATTAAATTTTAACTAGAGAAAATTCAGCTAAATTAAAAAAAAATAACGTTTCAAGTAAAAATTTTGGTGTTAAATGTTTTTTTTAAGATTTGGTAAATTTTCCAGACGTCCAGTGTTAAAGAATGACACATGTAAGTGTAACTATAATTTTTCGCATTTGTATGCTTTTAAACTATTATATTTATTTTAGCAGCATACTTGGATTTTACAGTAAAAAAGTGACAGAGATTTCAGAGTTCCCCCGCTTCGTTTGAGTATGTGGAGATTTATTTTATTTAAACTTCTAAGATTTTTTAGCTATTTAGCAAAAATTTAACCACTTGAGTACGAAGCGGTGCATAACGCGTTCATTTGTTTATTTCCAAACAGTTGATACTTATCAGATGTTTACAGAATCGAAGTGTTCATAAACTCAAATTTCATTTAAATCCTTTTTTGGTGCGTTCATAGTTAAATAAATAGTCGTCGTCGTCGTCTGGTCCGTCCGTCCGTCCGCATATAACAGAGCAAAAACTACCCAACCGAGTCATTTCAAATTTTATAAAAATCAGATGTTTCGTTTAATTACAGAGATAATCAAAAGTTTTTCGTTACATTATGGCCAATGGGAAAAATATGATTAAAGAACATTTTAATGGTATTACAGCCTTTCAAGCAGAATGAAATTGATATGCATTTGTGAAGTGCATTAAAATATACATTCTATAAAATATGCGGTGCAAAAAATCTTTATTATTCACTTACAGGGTCACACAAAATAATTCCGTTACATAATAGTATAAGGAGAAACATTGTTTTCATCACTTTTTAATTATGCTAAATTTTTTCACATATAATGAAAATGATATAAATCACTGAGGTTTATACAAGTTACTTCCTGTATAATAGAAAGTGCATGGTATTTACAGGGATATACAAAAGATTTTGGATACTTTACTGTGAACCTAAATACTGCACATTAGAGCTTTGCTAGAAGTGCATTTTTAACACTTTCCAACAAAGTTGAAACGTGTTTATGATTTCGGTTTGTCTATCCGTCTGGTCGCGATCTAACTTAGTAAATATGATCGGATTGCTCTGGAATTTTTGGAAGTTATTACGTTTACCGTAGCACAAACCGTATTTCAAATGAGGTTTCTAGCATGACTAGTTTATTTACAGGGACAGTCAAAAGTTTTCCGTTACATTACGGCCTATAGGAAAAAATTGTTTCAAATGAATTTTAAGGATGTTACACCCTGTCAAACGTATTAAAATTTATAGGAATTTACAAAATTCACTAAAATATGCTTCTGTAAAATATGATATGCACTAAAAAGAATAGTTATTATTCATTTACAGGGCCACACAAAAGAATTCTTTTACATAATTTTAAAGGGGGGGGGGGTGATTGTTTACGACATATTTTTATTTTATTAAACTCTTTCGCGTAAAATAAAACTGATATGCGTCACTGAGGCTTAATATAAGATATTTCACGCATAATAAGAATTATATAGTATTTACAGGGACACACAGAAGATTTCAAATAGTATATTCTACCCGACGTACTGTATATTATTGATGATGGCTGATCGCTGAATGAAATTCATTTCTAATTATGATATTTTCTTTTAAGTTTCACTAAATTTATGCATATAATATGATGTGTATAAATGCTATAGTTGATATACAGGGCTACACAAAAAGAGTTCGTAAAGGTTGCAGAATATGGGCGCAAATTACTTAAGGTGGTTTTTAAATAAGTTATGCATTTTTACGGTGAATTGCATTCAGTTTACTAAGAAATGTTTGTAAAATATAGATAAAATGATATACAGGGCAACACAATTAATTGGATACATGATCGCCTATGGATGATAATTTTTGGAAATGTTTCAGTAGTTTTAAGAGTGTTATAGTTTGAATTAAATTTTAGCTAAATACTGGCGTATAATAAAAGTACTAGGTAAACACAGGACTGAACAAAAGTATTCAAGTATGTTTCCATTTATTTGTATAGATTGCTGAAAGAGAAATTTCTACCTGTTAGGTGTTTTCTTGCTAAACTAAATACCATGTTCGGTATTGAAAATAAAGTATCTAACTTTCATAGTTTACTTGTAAGTCACTTAAAAGTATTCCATTGTGGAAATGTCGTAATTATATAAATATGTTACACTTATAATCGTCATCTAGTCTGTCCGTCTAATCGTTTGCTTGCATAAAACAGCACAAATCTACTCAACCGAATAGTTTGAAATCTAATTTATGTAACCATTGGAGAATTTTGTCGATTTTTATGAAAATCGAATCAGAACTTAAAAGGATAATAATAAAAATTTTCTTTATTCTACTAAATCCTATCATACGTAATTAATTCAGTGATATATTATGATAGTTGATGATTTTAGGTCTGCCATGTTGATGCCATGTAGGTCTGCCATACTATTTAAAATGGATTCCTATTGTTTTCGTATTACTGAATTTAAGATATATAATCGTATCAAATTTTGTATTCATGCATTTTTACAAAAGATTTTAACAGCTATTGCATAAAAATCTGAATATTTATAAAACTATTTATAGTACGAACGCGCCTCATTTGCATCGTTTGATGTGCAATTTCCTTTTTGTTTCTTATTACTATTCACAGTGACTATTAAAGTAACTGTTGTGATAACATTAATAACCAAGTTAATGTTATGTTTATGACGATTTTGAAGATTTTTTAAAAAAATAATGCTTTAAAAATATTCTTTATCGTTTTTGTTTCATCAACGAAGTCTTCAATATTTTAATGATTTATAAATTAAATATAATAATATAAATGAAAATGATAATATAAATGAACATAATGTAGGCCCCTTCAACTTCATTAAGAATCTAAAATAGGGGATTTTAATCTCTAGCCCACTTATAAAAAATATATATTTATTTATTAAGAGAAACTTTGCGATTAAATAAGGCGATGATCATCTTTCGAAATTAGTGGTCGGAAACGAGTCTCAGCTAAAAGATCGAAGACCCCGAAATCTAAAGTCTTCATGTAGATTTTAATAGAAAATTCTAATTTATTTATATATAGATAGCTTTGACTAATATAATATATACAAATTAATTGTAAATTCTTGTTGTAAATTCCAGAAACTAAGAAGAATGATTAAAAGGAATTTATAGCTTACAAAAATTAATGAAAACGCATTTCATGACACCGAACTATTCTTTGTTTCGATTTTAAAACCCTTTTCTAGCACATATCAAAAGTATGCTGGGTTTTAAATCATCTTTAAAATGAGTAATCTTTCTCGCATTCTCCATGAAGTTTGATTCACACTTGCTGAAAAATATACACTATAAAAATTTGGAAAATTTCTGAAGTCGTTTAGGGGATTAAACAAAATCTCACACCATGTTATGCATTTCATTTTTATTTTGCTATTTAACTTTAATGGAATGTTTTAAAAAGCATTTTTCCGAAACTTAGCATTTTTATAAAATAATATAAAAAAAAAAATAGCTGAGGAGAAGAAAAAACCACGTATTTTCTATTATTGAAGTTGAAAGATAAACTGAAATATAATGTTGTATAGATAATATAGATGTTGAAAGATAATGTTGTATATTTAGCCTAAAACTAAAGCTAATGAAAGACTGAAATCTGTATATTCGATGACATTATTGTTACACAGGATGTATTCGTCAGAATTTAAATAATCTCTATGCTAGTAAGACTAGCGCAATACAATTTTAAAAACCACCAGGTGCAACACTAGAGTCCGAATGTTAGCAGTTAAATCAAAGAAGAGTCCTGAAATCCGAAAATTTTGTTTAAAGTCAACACAAAGCCCTATCCGAACCCGATATACCTCAACTCGAACCCTAAATTTTCAAATTCGACCCCGAACTTTTTATGAAAAATAAGGACAACCCGTCCCCGCCCCTTAACTGACAAAATCCAATTCGACCTTGACCCACAATGACATAAAATAGTACCAACCCGAACCGCAGTTCAGGTCGGGTTCTGGTAAAATCTGGTTTGACTCGATGCAGATCGATTTATGGAAATGAATTGAGTATTGGGAAACACGCATAAGTGTGTACATGTGTTTTTTTTTTCGGAAGAGTATTATTATATTATCGAAGTTTAATTAACCAATAAGTAAATTAATCTATATTTTAATACAATTATGGATAAATAGTCTACAATTATATCTCTAATATCGGTCATCTTTTCTGTGTAAAAATAAACATATACGTATTGATTAATATTAAAATATATAATTTTTCATTAAAAAAATATTCAGAACTTTTTATGAAAAATAAGGACAACCCGTCCCCGCCCCGTAACAGGCAAAATCCAATCCGACCTTGACCCACAATGACAAAAAATAGTACCAACCCGAACCGCAGTTCAGGTCGGGTTCTGGTAAAATCTGGTTTGACTCGATGCAGATCGATTTATGGAAATGAATTCAGTATTGGGAAACACGCATAAGTGTGTACATGTACTTTTTTTTCTTTTTCGGAAGAGTATTATTATATTATCGAAGTTTAATTAACCAATAAGTAAATTAATCTATATTTTAATACAATTATGGATAAATAGTCTACAATTATATCTCTAATATCGATCATCTTTTCTGTGTAAAAATAAACATATACGTATTGATTAATATTAAAATATATAATTTTTCATTAAAAAAAATATTCAGAACTTTTTATGAAAAATAAGGACAACCCGTCCCCGCCCCGTAACAGGCAAAATCCAATCCGACCTTGACCCACAATGACAAAAAATAGTACCAACCCGAACCGCATTTCAGGTCGGGTTCTGGTAAAATCTGGTTTGACTCGATGCAGATCGATTTATGGAAATGAATTCAGTATTGGGAAACACGCATAAGTGTGTACATGTGCTTTTTTTTTTCGGAAGAGTATTATTATATTATCGAAGTTTAATTAACCAATAAGTAATCATTCAAAAATGATTATATAGTAACCTGACATTTAAAAAGAATAAGTTTATGTGAACATAATTAGCACGCAGATGTGCGTGTCTAGAAGTTGTAGACGGACAATTTGAATATCTATTGTCGTTTAGAACACCTAAATATATTTTTGTTATTTTTTAGAAATTACAATATTGGTTTTTTGGGCGACCCTTTTGTTCTGGAAATGAACAACACCTGTTGGTTTCCAGCATTCTAATGACGTAATCCATACAGATATATACAACTCCATTAAAATTTCCTTTTAACTTCCCTGGAGCCTGGAGATCCTGTTGAAGCTGTAAAAATATCGCTGAAAATTTCTTTTTCTGTTTTCTGTAGTAATAGTTGTTATTTTTATAGTCTTTCTTTTTTTCTTTCAAATACCATTAGAGTGTTTTTGCTATTTTTGTTTTTACTGCATACCAGGCACTAAATTTTCGCATATATTTCAGTAATCGTTTTAAGGAAATGAACCAATCTTAGGCGAGCGTTTTATTTTTTTTCTTAAATAAAATGCTGTGTAATAGAATAAGTGTGGAAAGTTTGTATTAAGATATTTTGCAGTAAAAGGTAATGTCTCTCATTTTATTAATCAATAAATCAAATTGCAAACACATTCTGATCAAATTCGAACTAAAATTCACTTATAAACAGTTTTTAAAATAAAAATATTTTAGTAGTTACTTCAACAAGTTACTTAATGAAGGAAGTTGACCCTCTTCAAATTTAGACATTCCAGAAAAGCATTATCCTATATCGCAAACCAAAGTCTCCACTAAATAATTTACAGAAACACATCATAATTGCACCTTTAATATGATTAGATAAATAGTGTGATTGTTACTGCTTATTTCCAGTTATAATAGTCCTTCCGGCACTGCCGGGAGGAAGAGGTAGCTTTCATATACTTATATATTTATTTATTTTAAATTAAGTTATATTAGTAGAACCTGATTATGAGATTGGTCGAAATCTTAATTCAGGTGCGCATGCACACTCATATTGTAATCGATTAATATACATATGCGATAATTCAGCCATTTTGTAAGATACAAACGAAACAAAAAATGCTCTGAATCTTTGTATCAAGGTCAAATGCATAAAAGAAAAATCTTTTTCAATTTCTCACTTTCTTGTACCTAATTTAAAATTATAAAATTTATAAAAAGTTTTAAATGACCGCCATTTTGAAATAAAATGGCGGATGGAACTGAGTACCGAACTCGATTCAGGGCTCAGTATATACTATGTACACACCAAGTTACATCCAAATTGATTCATAAATACGCGTGTTATCACGTGACAAATATCAGATCGTTTCAAAATGTCAGCCATAAGAAAAATTCAAAGTGCTATAACTCAATCATTTTTTAACAATAGACAAAGTAAAAAGTGTTCTGGAATCGTTGTTTTAGGTTCTAACACGTAAAAGAAAAATATTTTTCAACTTTTAATTTTTTCGTATTTAATTTTAAATTTTATTTTTTTTAAATTAAAATGGCCGCCATATTGAAACAAAATGGCGGATGATGCTGGCCAACGAACTCGGTTGAGACATTTGTATGTACTATGTACATACCAAGTTTCATTCAAGTCCGTTCATAAATACGCGTGTTATCACGTGACAAAAATCTGATCGTTTCAAAATGTCAGCCATAAGAAAAATTCAAAGTGCTATAACTCAATCATTTTTTAAGATATAGACAAAATAAAAAGTGTTCTGGAATCGTTGTTTTAAGTTATAACACGTAAAAGAAAAATATTTTTCAACTTTTGATTTTTTTCGCATTGAATTTTAAATTAAAAATTTTTTTAAAAATTTAAAATGGCCACGCTGGCCAACGAACTCGGTCGAGACATTTGTATGTACTATGTACATACCAAGTTTCATTCAAATCGGTTCATAAATACGTTAGTTATCGCATGACAAAAATCAGATATATATATATATATATATATATATATATATATATGTCAACATTTGAACGAAGGGTGGTTTTGGGGTCTGGGGGTCATGATCGGTGAAAATGTACCAAAAATTTCCGGAAGTGCTTTCTTCCGGACGGCTGCAATAGGTAGCTTTTTACTTTTTGTAATGAAAGCTATCTAAAAAGAAATTAAAAACTTTAGCAGAGAAAAACAAAAACTCAAATTGTTAATAAAGTTAGAGAAGAAATTGTTTAATATGTATTTGAAGGCTATTTATTTCAAAATTTGCGAATTTATCTTAGTACAGTGTTTAGTTTTAAAAGATTATTTAAAACTTCCAAATATGAATTTGATTAAATGTTTAGATCAAACTGTTCATGAAACATTGTTTTTAATGTACTATTAAAATGGCATAAAATATATTTAAAAGGAAAAAAAAATGATTAGAATTAGTATTGCTGAAAATGTGTAATGCATGTATTTGTTTCAAACGTTTATGCCCTTTTGTTCCTGGGTGTTAGTCTTTATTTAAGTATTTTGATTTTTAAGGATTGTATATTTGAAAAAGTTGAGATTAAAAGAAAGTACTTACATAGTATATATAATGCAAATTCCATTTTTATAAATACTGTATTAATAATCCAAAAAAATCTAAGGTCATTTTATGATTAATTTTAATAAATTGTATAACAATTTAAAAAAATCTTTGTTTTGCTGCCATATTTATTTTGAGTATCCGTATTTTTAAAAATATGTATTTCTAATTTATTTTAATTAAAAAAAATAAACTTTTGCATAGTTTTCAAATTTCTAGTTTATGAATAATAGATATTTTAAGGTATCGCGACAAAATTTCATATTTACTGCTACGAAAATTTATTAAGGAAAAGAAGTGAAAATAAATTTGATTCAATTTGAAAATTCAAACAGTCGATGAATGTAAATATGTAGATAGTCTTCCAAGAAAGCAAAATCGGGAAGAAATTTACATATTCATAAAGAATAATATTCGGCATAGAGATTTTCCCTAAAAATACCACTCACGTTTATTTTAGAAAAATGGTTAAAAAGAATCAGCATTTTTCATAGAGGTTTTATAACCAAGAACGTATGGAAGTTTGCCTTATTTTTGCAATATGGTAACTTTCTATTTATTCACACCTTTCATTTATAAACACATATTCAGTAATACCATCAAATATATTTTAAATGTATAACTAAAAACATCTGTTTTGTGGATAATATTAAAGTTGATTTATTTTATACACAGAGTTAAACAGTATGTGATATATTTAACTTTTGGAATAACTTTATTCATATATTAAATTGAAATTTACCATTATTTTTAAAGATGTATATTTACATTTTTTTTTTCATCTTGATGAAATAGGAACGAAAAATAAGTCATAGATTATGAAACACTTTTCAACACTAACAGGATATTATTAAAAAATTTCATTTTTACTAGAATAAAATATCTAAATAAGTACAAAAAATAAATAAAAATAAATAAAATATATTACCTAATACCCTCAAAATTAGATCGTTTAAAAATGCATACTACAGAGAAAACTACACTTCTAGAAATTATCGATCCTAAACAGTTTTTTAACCGAATTCTTTAGTGTGTATATGTAAATAAAAAAGAAATGCTATGCACGTTATAATCCATAGAAAATATGCAGTGCACTTCAGTGATTTTGTTATATTTGAAGAATCACAGCATCATTAAAATGCCTAAAAAATACGTCTAAATTATTCCCCATCCCAGACTTTCTCCTTTTGGGCGTCTCTGTGAACGAACTATACTGCTTATTCCGCATTCCTTTAAAAAGCCTATATTATAGTGCATTTCATTGATACATATTAATCGCATTAGGTCTGGACTGGCGAAACATCCATAAAATGTGCAGCAAACGATTTCCTCCATTTTAACGGATTTATTTTACATGTCCCTGTAAAAGAACTATATAAGTTCTACACACCTCACTTTCAATACCGAATATTCTATAGTAAAACCAAAATAAATTACGAAATCAAGTCAATCAGTATATATTTACGAGAATTAGAGCCCGGATAGACATGTGACAGACAACAAAATGAATTCATAAACACTTTTTAACTGTGTTCGATGAAGAATGTAAAGAAAAAAAAATAATAAAAAGAATGTAATAAGGAAAAAAAACTGAATCACTTATTTTCAAGGTTGCACAGGATATGTGAAATACAGTGCTCGGGTTAGCAAGAAATATGGTGATGATACATTTTTATTCGAAATGTTTCGTGTTCGGCTCTTAAAAATCAATCTGAAATCACCTCCCACATACCTGAAAAAGGAAGAACTTAAGTGTAATGGAAATGTAACAAATCTTTCGAGGTTTGAATATTTATCCTTTTAGGTGTGTGCAATTATATGAGTAGAAATTCATCGTTATATTTTTGCATGAATTTAAAAATATTTAAAAGAATTTTTCTCATTATGTTAATGTAAAAATAATCTGTTTTGAGATCTATGAAAACATTTTACAAAATGTTCCTTTTTGAGATGTTTGCGCAAACAAAAGAAAAAAAAGATAAAGGAAAAAAAAAGAAAAGAGTTGTACAAAGTGGAGTTGTGCCCCCCCCCCCCCCCCCCCAAGCAAAAAGAGTAGTAATGAGTTGTAAGTCTCTTCTTTTTGTAGAAAACGTAAATTGCAATATCTGTAGAATTTCTTCTGCGTACAAATAAAACGCAATTTTTTTTTTTTTTTTTTTTTTTTTTTTTTTTTTTTTTTTTTGCGTTTTACTGTAATATTAGTGTTATTTAACCCTTTATATTCCCTCCTTGCATATTTGCAACGTTCCCAAAAATCAACTTTACTTACACTGTGGGTTTTAAAATACTATTTTATTTATTGCTGCTGTATTCCTACACAACAGTTAATATAATTTTTTTTCTTAAAATTCCCAACAGAAGGCGATACTGATTTAATTTTTCATGCCAAAGTTTTACTTATCATTTGTGCAGTTTCATACCGTTATTGGAAAAATGAACTTCGTAAATTTTGTCAAAAAATTTGGAGACGTTCAACAATAGATTTTCTACTTAGATAAGCTCATAAACTTTCCAAACTGATATTAGAATATTCAAAGTTTTTATCAGAAGTACGTAATTTTCTGTCGATTCGAGGTGTGAACGAAATGTACTTTTTAGTCAATATTTTAGGTAGCTTTCATTACAAAAAGTAAAAAGCTACGTATTGCAGCCGTCCGGAGGAAAGCACTTCCGGAAAATTTTGGTATATTTTCACCGATCGTGACCCCCAGACCCCAAAACCACCCTCCGTTCAAATGTTGACATCCATATATATATATATATATATATATATATATATATGTCTGATTTTTGTCATGCTGTAACTATCGTATTTATGAACCGATTTGAATGAAACTTGGTATGTACATAGTACATACAAATGTCTTGACCGAGTTCGTTGACCAGCATCATCCACCATCTTGTTTCAAAATGGCGGCCATTTAAATTTTTTTTTTAATTTAAAATTTAAAATTAAATACGAAAAAATTAAAAGTTAAAAATATTTTTCTTTTATGTGTTAGAACTTAAAACAACGATTACAGAACAGTTTTTATTTTGCCTATATCTTAAAAAATGATTGAGTTATAGCAGTTTGAATGTTTCTTATAGCTGACGTTTTGAAACGATCTGATTTTTGTCACTTGATAACAAGCGTATTTATGAATCGATTTGGATGTAACTTGGTGTACACTTAGTACATAATAAGGTCTGGACAGAGTTCGTTAGCCAGTTCCACCCGCCATCTTTTTTCAAAATGGTGGTGGCCATTTAATTAAAAAAAAAAATTAATTTTAAATTAAGTACAAAAAAGTGAGAAAATGAAAGATATTTTTCTTTTATGCATTTGTCCTTGATACAAAGATTCCAGAGCATTTTTTGTTTTGTTTGTATCTTAAAAAATGGCTGAGTTATAGCACTTTTAATTTCTAGTGTTGCTCACATTTTGAAATGATCTGATTTTCGTCATGTGATAACACGCGTATTTAAAATCCGATTTGGATGTAACTTGGTGTGTACTTAGTACATACCGATGTCTGGACCAAGTTCATTGGCCAGTTCCATCCGCGATCTTGTTTCAAAATGGCGGAATATTACATTTTCTTTAAAAATTTTAAATTTTAATATTATGTGCAAAAAAGTAAGAAATTAAAAAAGATTTTTCTTTTTTGTGTTTGACCTTGATAGAAAGATTCCAGACCACTTTTTGTTTCATCTACATCTTGAAAAATGGCTGTGTTATAGGACTTTCAATTTTCAGTGTGGTTGACATTTTGAAACTGTCTGAAATTTGTCACGCGATAATACACATATTTATAAACTGATTTGGATATAACTCCGTGTGTACAAAGAATATACCAATGTCTTGAACGAGTTCACTGTCCAACTTTATCCGCCATCTTGTTTCAAAATGGCGGCCACTTAAGTTCGTGAAAAATCTTTTAAATGTATAATGATGTACAAACAAAAAATTAGAAATTGAAAAAAAGTTCTTTCTACAGTATTTACCTTAATAATGAATTCCGGAGTATTTTTTGCTTTGTCTTAAATAAAAAAGCCTGAGATAGAGCAGTTTGAATTTCTAATGTGGGTGACATTTAAAAAAAAATCAATTTGTCTGCGACATCACTCGTATATATTAATTGATTTCGATGTGAGTGTGCATGTGCACATGAATTAAGATTTCGATCAAGCTCATTGGCTTGTTTTATCCATCATGTTGCTTTAGAATGGCATACACTTCATGATATCGTGGAATTTAGCGACCCTATTAATCGCTTAAAATAAAACCAGGTTGAATAAACGATGACTCATTTTTAAAAATTCCTATTAATATTCACTATTGACAAAAACTAGTGTTCAGTCTTATACAATCGGGTTCCTGTAATTTTAGTTTCGTATGTTTGAATAATATAACTTAATTTTAAATAAATAAATAAGTATATGAAAGCTAACTCTTCCTCCCGGTACAGCCGGAAGGACATTTGTTTATTTCTATATTCTGTTTTCTGTATCTTATTTTTTATATCCTTATTTTCTTATTTATATAATCTGTTCTATATCTTATTCTTTATATCTTTATTTCCTTAGTTCTGTATTCTATTTTCTATATATTATTCGTTATATCTTTATTTTTTTTCTATATACTTTAAGTAGACATTTTGTTTATATCTCGACATTTTTAGTCGACATTTTGTTTATATCTCGACATTTTTAGTCGACATTTTGTTTATTTCTATATTCTGTTTTCTGTATCTTATCCTTTATATCCTTATTTTCTTATTTATATAGTCTATTTTCTATATCTTATTCTTTATATCTTTATTTTCTTATTTTTGTATTCTATTTTCTATATCTTATTCATTATATCTTTATTTTCTATTTTCTATATACTTTTTCTCAATGCCTTTATTTTCTTATTTCTATATTCTATATATTATTCTTTATGCCTTTATTTTCTTATTTCTATATTCTATATATTATTCTTTATAACTTTACATTCTTATTTCTGTATTCTATATTCTATTTTCTATATATTATTCATTATATCTTTATTTTCTTATTTCTATCTTATTTTTTGAAATTTATTTTTTACATTCTTAAAATGTTGTATTCTAATATCCGACTAAATATTTTTAAAATCAGAATTCAAATCTGAATATTTTTCAATCCCAAAGGGTTAATTTATTATTAAATCAGTAAAATATTTTTATATTAAAAAATTTTTCGCACTCAAGCTACATGAATATGTAAAAAAAGTAGCCAAACTGGCAACTTTGGCTAAAAATACAATTTATTTCTTCCTTGATTTCAGATTTGACATCAAAAACGTAAATATAAGTAACGTTAAAATTTAAATGTCGCGTGACAATCCATGAAAAATGCTTATTATTTATGAGATAAATTCAACCTAAACTATTGCAATCGATAACTGAATTTACAGCACTGTTGTTTAACTTTTATTTCATCAATATAGTTGATTGTTTTTCTTTTATATTTTCTATCTTTATTTCTTTTTTAATGATATAATCGAGAGTAATGTTGCATTTCTGGATAAAATTTTTGTATTTTTCTGAAATTTTTTATTGAATTTTTGCCTTTAATTTTTGCTTATGGTGCAGTTTGGTGGGGAGGGTAGTCGAATACGAAATGATTTTTAGGCGATTTTCAATTAAAAAAAATAATGCACATAAAGAAATGGTTTGTGGCAGTGAATTTATTGTATTTTCGTCTAAGTGTGAGATTATTCTCATGTAAAAATGCTAATATTTTAATCTATCTAAACTCCTTGAAAGTTCACTATACACAGCCTGCATAGTAAATCGGTATAGGCACTCTTAATAAGTATTTAAAAAAAAAAAAAAGATAAAGAAAAAGAATGATTTTTAATATTTTAAATAGTTGAAAGCCAATCCTGAAATTGATAAGATAAATATTTTTTTTTCCAAAATGACAGCAATTTGAGCCTAATTTTTGGTACTAATTTTTCAGTTTGAATTTTATTAAAAAAAAAAAAAAAAAAAAAAAAAAAAAAAAAACATGGATTGCTTGAATTGTTTAACCCCTTGAAGGGCTCCGATATATTATACATAGCACTTAATATTAATTTCAAAATACCACAATGACACCAGAAGTTGACAAATTCAATATAACATGTGTATAATGTACACGAAGAATTTTTTTTTACTTATATTCAAATAAATTTGTTTTTAAATCCAGGTACCTTTCAATCCTTTTAATATCTTAGCAAAAATAGTACTTTGGTCCTGAAAGGGTTAAGCGTTAAAGCCAATACCGATTAAAACAAGTAAGAAAAATCATGCGTTAAGCATAAACTGTGAAACGCTTTCAAACACTTTCTGAAAACTTTAACAAAATCTCATTATCCAGGGAAATAAGGTATACTGCCCATAGCCAAATATGTATTCCAATACTTTTGAACAGCCCTGTATTTGATCTGTCGGTTGATATAAAGAATATATAATGGGGAAATTTAGTTTAGCAAGAAAACGCCTAACTGGTTGAAATTTTCCTTTCAGCAAGTTATACTTATAGATGTAAACATATTTGAATACTTTTGTTCAGCCCTGTAGTTTACCTAGTATCTTTAATACACGAAAGTATTTTGCTAAAATTTAGTTAAAAAAACACTCTTTTAACTACTTAAATCACGTTTCCAGAAATTATCTTCCAAAGGCGAGCAAGTATCCAGTTCTTTGTGTAACCCTGTCTATCATTTTATCTATATTCTACAAACATTTCTTAGTAAACTGAATGCATTTCAACATAAAAATGCATAACTTATTTAAAAACCACCTTTAAGTAAATTACGCTCATATTCAGTAAACTTTCCGAGATCTTTTGTGTAACCCTGTATATCTAATTTGTGTAACTATTAGCATTTATTCACACCATATAGTGTGCATACATTTAATGGAACTTAACCCGAGAGAACGCGCGCGTAATCAGGATTTAAACTGTTTTTACTTTGTCACAAATAAAAACATTTAATAATCGTCACCTTAGTTTTTTTTTGGAGTCAATTTTTTTTTAATTCTGCGATAAGTTGTAGATTACTTTTAAAAAATTAGTGGTGACAGTTTACCCAGGAAGCGTAAAAAAATACGCTTCCTGGGTCTTTTAGGCCCGGCGCGCGTCCTCGCGGGTTAAAAGAGCATATCATAATTGAAAATGCATTTCATCTATCCAACAGCCATCATCCACAATATACAGTACTTCGGATAGAATATACTATTTGAAATCTAGTGTACCCTGTAAATGCTATGCCCTTCGGGTTATGCAGCGACGTTTATCAATTTGATTCTACGTGAAATCGTTTACCATAACTAAAATATGTCACAAAATATTACCAGCTTTAATTTTATGTAATGCAATGCTTTTGTGTTGCCCTGTAACAATAACTATTCTTTTCACTGCATGTTTTACAAAATGCTTATTTTAGTGCACTTCGTAGATGCATATAAATGTGATTATGTTTGACAAGGTGTAACATCTTTAAAAATCATTTGAAACGATTTTTCCCCATAGGCCGTAATGTAATGGAAAACTTTTGACTGTCCCTGTAAATAAACTAATCGTGGTAGAAATTTCATTTTCAATAGGGTTCGTGCTAGTGTAAGCGTCAATAACGTCCAAAAATTTCAAAGCGATCCGTGTATATTTACGAGAGTTAGAGTGCGGACAGACGGACATATGGACCGACTAACCGAAAGCACATACACCTTTCAAGTTTGTTGGAAATTGTTAAAATAATCTTTTGCCAAAAACGCTTTTAAAGCTTTTGATCTGGAAAAGTTCTGTTTATAACATTGTAATGATAATAAACATCTAATCAGAGACGCAGATTCTTAAAGGATGTCTCTTTTTTTTTTTCATAGTTCTCTAAATATTTCTAAAATCTATGCTTAATTTAATATTTTATGTTTCAAAATCTGACAAACTGTGAATGAGATTTTAACACTGCATATAAAATTAACCATATATTTTAGAAATAGTTTGAGAACTAAGAAAAAAAGAGACATCCTTTAAGAAGAATACCCACAAAAAAGAAGCTAAAAATATTAATTTCCCGCGGGTATATTTTAAATATATGAATGCATCAAATGCCCATAGACTTAAGATTCGGAAGCTGAGTGACCAGCATCCTTAAATACTGGGTGGGACAAAAAACCTTTTTTGAGGACATATTTCAGACACTTTAATGGTTCAAAAAATGAAGAAAAAAAAAATCATTTATTGAAAATTTTGACTGGAGAAACGCCCTTTAAAGTGCTCTAATGGCCCCTGTTTCAGAGGACAGTGCTCATTTTGATGGTATTTTACTTAGTTAAACTGGAAATAGGATAGATTAATTAACATTAGGATACGATAGGTCGTTCAGATCCTTAGCTTATCCTAATCAGCTATCTCTTCAAATATAGATAAGCTTAAAAATAAACACTGACCTTTAAAAAAAGAGGACACCTTCTGGTCACCTTCAGTTTGATGAATTAAAAATGTAATTAATTTGATACATTAGTTAAGTATAAAAAAAGATTAAGGAGACTCATCACTTACTTGAAAACATCCGTCCCGATATGTTAATCCTATGGGCAGGTTATTTTCGAATTTCTCCTTTAATTTTGAAAAAAATTAAACGATTTTTTTTCACAGTATAGCTGAGCTCAGTCTCTAATATTTACTCTAATTTTTACTTTCTCGCTGTAGGTTGCAGATTTATTTAATGTAGATACTTTCACTTTCAAAAGTGAAAGTATCGGATAGTCGGTTTCAAAAGTAAAATTACCTTTATTAAAAAAATCTGCAGCTGTAATCGAAAAATTAAGAAATAGCCATATTATAGACCGAATTCAGCTATCCTATGGCGAAAAGAAAAGAAAAAAAGTTTTTGTTTTTAAGTCAGTGAAGATTTCCTTTAAAGTGTAATAGAATGAGTAAATTAGTTCTTTTTCTTTATTTTATGGAATGAACAGCTATCGTTCAACCACATGGCTTGTGAATTTCCGCAAATTTATACTAATTAAGTGATTTCAAAATAAAAATCTTCTATTTTTGGCCGTTTTGTATGTATGCACGTACTTTTGCAGCTTTTCAACAACTACTGGACGGATTTGAATGTAACTTCTTTACACAATTTTCTTGAGTGCTAAATGTAGTCATTTCTCTCCGGGAAGAATTTCTATATCTTCAGGGAGGACATTGTGGAGTTCCGTAACTGCATTTTAGACCATAATTAAGCATAAAAACACAAATCTTCCGGGGCCACATTTCAATTCTGAGGAGGGGGGGGGGTCACTCCTTCAGTTCTTCACTCTCTAGTATAACACGGAATGTTTTAAACTAAAAAAGCCACGTGTATCGTGTATAGTTCTTTATAAGAGCACTTCGAATGTTTCAATAAAGGACATACCAAACGTGTCCAATGCTAGCAATTAGAGGACCTTTAATAAATAAGAGAATTTTGCACAAAAATGTCTTGAGTCTGACATTATTATCAGATTATTGTTTTATTGTTTGTTGGTGTGTCTCACTAGTCTAATCGGATTCATACAAGGGATTATTCACAAGTTCTTGAATCTAGGTTGCTATAGTTTGGACAAAACATTCAGTCTGAGTATACGCCCTGTGCGTATGTTGCTACTCTCTTATTTATTTATAAATGCATTTAATTGGCATCAACATAAACTAAATTGAATGTGGATAATGATAAAGGGTTGTCACCAGAAAACACTCTTATTGTGCAAAACCACTCTCTAAAACGTGCTAATTGGACACAGTCGATAATAATAATAAATAGGCAATTGAAATAAAATAAGAGTTTTCCACATTTGCGATAAAGTCGTGGATTAAGAAACAATCATTTGAAAAATGTTGATTTTTGTTTCAAAATTTCCTTTATTTATGTTGATTATGGTGGTGGCTAGCACTTGAAACTATTATAACAGTTTTTAATTTAAACATGCGCTTCAGTTTTTTTTAAATAGTATACTTAAGGCCATAAGTTAACTTATCATGATCAAAGTATAACTACGTTCATAGAGAAAAAACTTTCTAAGCAGCTCAGTATTTAAATAAGTACTTTTCTGAGAAGAAATAAAATGATGACGTTAATCATAATACTAGTAATAATAATAATAAGATATATAAGGAAATGAATGAATCTTAAACCTCTTAGTAAATCTAATGGAATTTTGAGATTTTTCGAAATTTTAAATTTTTTATGAATATGTATAAAATTAAAAAATAAAATCTAGCTAGTTATTTTTTTCTAATGTTAAACAAAATATTTTACCATTTCAGTAAATTAATTTATTTGGCATGTTAGCATTAAACTATATTTTGAGACAATTATTAAAAATTGTTAAAAATTGACAATTATTAAAAATTGATTTACAAGATTTGTAATTCATTAAGACGAAAATCTTAAACGTAAAATTAACGTACATAATCGTTACGTGCATAAAGTATATAGTTTGAATAAATTATTTTAATATTAAGCATTAAATTATGTAACACCATTATTTTTAAAACAATATATATCACTAGAACATGAAAAAATGAATTAGAAAGAATATTCGATAATATACAGGGTGTCCCATAAGTAATGGGACAAACTTTAAGGGGAGGTAGGGCACATCATAACGATTCAGAATTACATAGGAACCCATGTTCCCAAACGTCATTTTAACCCTTTAAGAGTCAGTTTTATTTGTCGATTTTTCCACATATGTGGGCGTGGCTTTTGAATGTCGAATTTTCAACAAGTGTATTTTATATGCTAATAGTTAAACAAAAAGAATATAAAAAATGAAAATGCTGCTTCTACTCGACGTATTTAACACACCGATTGTATTAATATACAATTAAGTATAGAATTTTAAAATGTCGGAACATAGAAGATTTTAAAAATGTACAGTAGGCGGAGTTATCATAGGAAGGCGAGAATAAATACTTTAAGAAATAAGTATCCACACCGGAAATTGTATTCCAGAATTTGTAGGACAGGAAATTTATAATGCGTTTAATCTTTAGACTTTGCTTTTCTTTCCACAGTAGCCTTGCAGAAATTACGCTGATTGGAATTGTCACCACCCGCTGAAGAGTATGCAACGTTTCACCAATAATGAACTGGCGGATATGCACTTCATATATGGCTTGGCCGAGGGAAATGCAAGGGCTGCACAAAGATTATATTGCGAAAGGTTTCCACAGAGAGTTGCACCGGACCGCCGAATATTTGCTTATTTACATTACAATTTAAGTAATTATGGTTCACTTCGAGGTGATAGGAGTAATGTGGGACGGCCACGACTGTCTCGAACTCCAAGTATGGAACAAAATGTGTTGGATATCGTTGGTAGCAATCCAAGTACCAGCGTACGAAACATCGCTGCTGCCATACGAGGATCTCGAAGTACAGTTCATCGTGTTTTGCGACTTGAAGGATTACACCCGTACCATCTGCAAAGAGTACCATCATTGCTTCCTACAGATTATCCTGCACGTAAAAGTTTTGCAAGTTGGTATCTCGACCAATGTCGTCTAGATCCTCATTTCCCATCCAAAGTTTTATTTACGGATGAGGCATATTTCACTCGAGATGGTGTATTCAACCATCACAATACGCATTTATGGTCTGATGAGAATCCCCAAGGAATGAGACCACATGCTGCCCAACATCGTTTTTCAGTGAATGTTTGGGCTGGTATTGTTGGCGACTTCTTAGTTGGGCCTTATTTGTTGCCAGCGCCTCTGACATCTAGAGATTACCTTATTTTTTTGCAAGAGATGCTACCAAGGTTACTTGACCCAGTACCACGTGATATGTGGTTTCAACATGATGGGGCACCTCCGCATTATGGAAGATGTGTTCGTCAGCATTTGAATCAGGCGTTTGGTCATCGATGGATTGGGCGTGGTGGACCGGTTATCTGGCCACCACGCTCTCCTGATTTAAGCAGCATCGATTTCTTTCTGTGGGGTGCATTGAAAGGTGCTGTTTACGCAACACCGATTGATACAGACATGGATCTGGTTGCGAGAATCGCCTGCGCTGCTGCAGATATTAAAGAAAATCCAGGTGTGTTTGAGCGAGTCCGCCAGTCCATGGTCCGACGTTGTAACGCTTGCATCACTAGTAATGGTGGAAACTTTGAACACCTTTTATGACATTCTTACATGTCACTTACCAAAGTACGTATAATATTTATGACCAATAAATATTTGAGATGATCTCAGTCTTGTGTCTCTTTCTTTAAGTATTTTTGATTTATTTAAAACTCCGCCTATTATAAGTTGTTTCTACATTCTAATATTTTACATTTTCATGGTTATTATTCTTACTAATACAATCAGCGCTCTAAATATTCGAATAGATGCAGCGATATTATACTTCACAATTTTTTCGTCAAACTATTATCATAGAATATCTTTTTTAAATTTAACATACATAAACCACGCCCACATGTGTCAAAAAATAGCCAAACACAGTTAAATTTTACATGGTTAAAATGACGTTTGGGGACATAGGTTCCTATGTAATTCTGAATCGTTATGATGTGCCCTACCTCCCCTTAAAGTTTGTCCCATTACTTATGGGACACCCTGTATATGTATATGTATAACCATTAATTGTATTACAATATATGAACCACTGAATTTAATAACTTATACCACATTAAACATGAAGGGAAAAAATAAATAATTAAAAGAAATACAAATGGAATTTGTAGAACCAAAGCAGAATCTTTGGCCCCAAATAGTTTGAAACTACAAAGGAAGTGTGTGGTTTCATCTTCGTTTTTGCCATGAAAAAGCAAAATAATACGAATTTGGCGCTACCAATACACATAAAACCAAAATTAAACAAGGCACATCAAAATTACTAAATTGGATAGAAAAATGAAAAGGGAAAATAAAAATTATTATCGTCAACATGATAATAATAAATAAATTAAAAACGGAGTAATGCGGTAACAGAAAAAATAAACCAAGCACCATAGTTTACCCTATTAAGATGTAAAACAAAATCATTTAATTTGACTATGCTAGGCTAAACTCAATATTTTAATATAACATGATTTAAGATTTAAAAATCGATAATTAATATATTTACGCTACACACTTAGAATAGTATTATAGATCTCCAATTTATTAAAAGTTAAATACAATTTAATCATGTAAATTGTTAAATTATATTAATAGAATTAATTGATGTAACTATACATTTATCCATACATATGCTATATGCAAGTGTGCTATGTGTCAATTAAATATCCATTATAATATGTTTTTCAATTTAACAATAGCATTTCCCACTCTCATTTTTTTAATTAACCAGTGCGTATTATATATATATATATATATATATAAATGGTTTACTAGTATGCATTTCCATTAACACATAAAGAAAAATAAATGTGAGCATAATAATAATTTTTTAACCCATCAAAAAGTTTTCAGACGAAAAATTTTTATCTGCAGTAGAATACGCTACTCATATCACTTTAACGGAACGGAGAAATTCGAAATTTTAGTTAAGAACAGTTTGTAAAATAAATTTTAAACAGTATATTGCCAAATGAGTTTTTATTCTTTTTAAAAAAATAAACACATAAAATATTAAAACCTTTTTAGCCTGATCCAAACACTAGGTTTGAACTGATGTTACGAAATAAAAAGTAATATAGCAGATGCTTCCATTTCCTCTTGAGCTAAAATGTTCTGGTTAATTGAACTGAGGCATTATGTAAAAGGCTAGAAATCCATATATCAGTTAGCAAAAAGCAAAACTTCAACGCCCATCTACCCACACAATTATATTGGAAGTTTTACTTAAAATACTTTGTTAAAAAATAAAAGAATATTGAAAACAAGAGAATATTCAATCCAGTAATGGTAAATACGTAGGTCGTTTGATTTTTCAAAACAATTAGGTCCACTCGCATCCCTCAAATTTGGAATATTTTGACTGCCGGCACGAATAAACTGATTCATATTTATTTTTAAAAAAGTATGCTCTACATTTCTCATAACAGAATTCAAACAAAATGTACTAATTTATTGATTTAAAAAATGTTTTATTGGGCACATTACGAGCTATTTAAGGTTACATGGGGCAACTGGGCCATAATTTTACAATGAAATTCTGGAGATTCTGGCAATTCCTCTTCCAAAAGCTTGAATTAATATCCGAATCTTTGTAAATATGTTCATTTAGGTCCACTCTTGCAGACAAATATTCTCAAAATTACATTTTAATGTCTAAAAAAAAAAAAAAAAAACATGTATATTTCGCCACTCTTTATTCGTTTTTCATTTCCACACAGCCTTTTTTTAGGTAGCTTTCATTACAAAAAGTAAAAAGCTACCTATTGCAGCCGTCCGGAGGAAAACACTTCCAGAACATTTTGGTATATTTTCACCGATCATGACCCCCAGACCCCAAAACCACCCTCCGTCCAAATGTCGACATATATATATATATATATATCTGATTTTTGTCATGCGATAACTAACGTATTTATGAGCCGATTTGAATGAAACTTGGTATGTACATAGTACATATAAATATCTCGACCGAGTTCGTTGGCCAGAATCATCCGCCATCTTCTTTCAAAATGGCGGCCATTTAAAAATTTTTTAAAAATTTTAAATTTAAAATTTAAAGCGAAAAAATTAAAAGTTGAAAAATATTTTTAATTTATGTATTAGATCTTAAAATACCATATCCAGAACGCTTTTTACTTTGTCTATATCTTAAAAAATGATTGAGTTATAGCACTTTGAATTTTTCTTATGGCTGACATTTTGAAACGATCTGATTTTTGTCGTGCTGTAACTAACGTATGTATGAACCGATTTGAATGAAACTTGGTATGTACGTAGTACATACAAATATCTCGACCGAGTTCGTTGGCTAGCATCCTCCGCCATCTTGTTTCAAAATGGCGGAAATTTAAAAAAATTTAAAAAATTTAAAATTTAAAAATAAATGTGAAACAATTAAAATATGAAAAATATTTTTATTTTATGTATTAGTTCTTAAAACACCATATCCAGAACACTTTTTACTTTGTCTATATCTTAAAAAATGATTGAGTTATAGCACTTTGAATTTTTCTTATGGCTGACATTTTGAAACGATCTGATTTTTGTCATGCTATAACTAACGTATGTATGAACCGATTTGAATAAAACTTGGTATGTACATAGTACATACAAATATCTCGACCGAGTTCGTTGGCCAGCATCATCCGCTATCTTGTTTCAAAATGGCGGCCATTTAAAAAATTTAAAAAAATTTAAAATTTGAAATTAGGTACAAAAAATGAGAAATTGAAAAAGATTGTTTTTTTATGCATTTGACCTTGATACAAAGATTCCAAAGCACTTTTTGTTTCGTCTGTATCTTTAAAAATGTCTGAGTTATAGTACTTTTAATTTCTAGTGTTGCTCACATTTTGAAATGATCTGGTTTTCGTCACGTGATAACACGCGTATTTATACACCGATTTGGATGACACTTGGTGAGTAGATAGGACATACTTATGCCTGGACTGAGTTCGTTGGCCAGTTCCAACCGCCGTCTTGTTTCAAAATGGCGAAATATTATTAATTTTTAAATTTAAATTTTTAAATTAGGTTCAAAAGAGTAAGAAATTGAAAAAGATTTTCTTTTGTGTTTTGACCCTGATACAAAGATTTCAGAGGATTTTTTGTTTCATCAATATCTTGAAAAATGGCTGAGTTTTAGCACTTTCAATTTCCAGTGAGATTGACATTTTGAAACAGTCTGAAATTTGCCACGCCTTAATGCGCATATTTATAAACTGATTTCGATATAACTCCGTGTGTTCATGGTACATCCAATGTTTGACCGAGTTCACAAGCCAACTTTATCCGCCATCTTGTTTCAAAATGGCGGCCACTTAAATTTGTCAAAAATCTTTTAAATGTATAATGAAGTATAAACAAAAAATTAGAAATTGAAAAAAGGTTCTTTCTAAACTATTTATCTTAATAATGAATTCCGGAGTATTTTTTGCTTTGTCTTTACTTTGAAAAATGCCTGGGATATAGCAGTTTGAATTTCTAATGTGGGTGACATTTTTAAAAAAAAGTCAATTTGCCCGCGACAGCACTCGCATATATTAACCGATTTCGATGTGAGTGTGCATGTTCACATGAATTAAGATTTCGATCAAGCTCATTGTTTTTTTTATCTATCATGCTGCTTTAAAATGGATATTGTGGAATTTGACGACCCTATAAATCGCTTAAAATAAAACCAGTTTGAATAAAAGATGACTAATTTCTAAAAATTCCTATTAATATTCAGTATTGACAAAAACTTGTATTCAATCTTACATAATCGTGTTCCACTATTTTGAGCTTCGTATATTTGATTTATATAACTTAATATAAAATAAATAAATAAGTATATGAAAGCTACCTCTTCCTCTCGGCATTGCCGGAAGGACTTTTTTTAAATTTACGGCATTAGGTCCTGTTTAAAAAGTGTAATTAACTTAAAAAAAAAATTAAACCAGGTAGATTATGCAAATTATACATCATCTAGTAAGGGAAACATTTGCTATCAAGGTGTCGAAGAAAAGCACCAAACTTGAAATTATTTGGTTTATTTATACAAAAATATAAGAATTAAGTAAGCACATAAGTACTTTAGTATAAATAATGAGTATTAAATTTACATGGGTATTTTAGGAAAAAAATTAAACAAGATAACTCTATGAATCAACGGGTACGTAAGTACTTAAATATCTCGTCATCCTTTTTATTTACTTCAATGAAAGTTTGATAAGTCCAATAAATCTGTGGAGAATGTAACCATGTTTTTATACTAAACAGGGCTATTTTTTATTGGTTTTGTAAGTTTTCCAATAATGTCACTTTGTCTTATGTAAACTTCTACATCTGTATCGTAAAATTTCGTGATTTAGATACTTTACTTAAACAACTTAGTTAAATACCCGCAGACATGCTTTTTTCTCGTAGTTTTATTATATTATTTTAATAATATAGTATATAATTTCCTTTACTGCCATCAAAAAACAAGTGAGAAATTATTTTCCCGTAGTAAGAGAAACTCGCAAAATGCTTTTATAAGTGTTGGGGTAACTGGATCATACATAGTCCAGCTACCCCTAAGTCCCGTTACCCCATTCTCAAAAAAAAAAAAAAAAAATATATATATATATATATGGGGTAACTGGAACATCGGCCTTATATTTGAAACATGAAGTAAAAATGTATAGATACCTAATAACAATAATGTATTTGTATGCCTAGTCTTCAAAAAAGTGATTGTTTAAGGGTCATTCTCAGATAAAGGGAAATTTTGCCTTTGAAAAAAAATTTTTGTTTTTAATTTTCTATTTTTTTTTTTTTTTGTAATAATGGAATGTTTGCATGTCTGACATTATGAGAAAAATATCTGCAGAAATCGTTAGCCTTATTTATGGCCTTAATTTATAGAAACCCAAATTAATAATTGGAAGATCAAACTAATTACTTTATAATTCAATTTCATAAAATATTAATACGTTAAAAATTAAGAAATTTATATTTAATCATTCGCCCATTTGTAATTATCATTTATGAGATAAATATAAACATTAATAATGTAAAAGAAAATCATTTTTATTCACAAAGATAAATGAAAATGATTGTTTTGTAAAATCGGATTTAATTAATTTTTAAACAATAAGTCAGTAAGTTTAAATCTTTATAGTAATTCAAATTTATGTTATTGATAATAGGTTTTGTGAAATAATATTAGAAAATACAAAAAGTCTTCAAATTTCTCATTTCCATGGCCTGTTGGCCATAACCATGTTTGCAAAAAGACATGGTAATGACATTTTTAATGTTTAACCTCATTTTAGGCTAAATTATAGCAATCAAAGGCTTACAGTATATTTACTTCCAAAATAGTTCTAGAGGCAGGGGTGCCCAGAGAGGGGTTTGGTGACGCAACATGCGTCACACAATTTAGTTTTGGGGGGGGGGGGGAATTTGAGAAAAAGTACATTTTGGAGGTGGAAGGGATTTTTAAATTCTTAATATTTTCTTTTTTTTACTGTTAAAAAAAAAATCTTGATTTTTTTTAACATTACTTTTAAATTTTTTCAACATTTAATTTCCAGAAATGTTCCTGTGTTTTGTTTCTTTAAATTCTAGATAAGGGCAATAATAACTCAACTTGCTATCATTTGACTGTGCAGTAGATTAAAAGTAGAATATATTTTACAATAGACATTCTGTTCAGGCGGGGGGGAGGGGCAAAGTTAAAGTATAAAGTTTCTTTTTTTTTGGGGGGGGGGGGATTTGCGTCATTGGGTTTGGGGGGGGGATGGTCACAGATAATTTGTATTATTATATTATAGTAAAACGAAACATGGTAATAACACATAAAAAACACATTCTTCTCAGTTTTTGAATAAAAGTATCAAAATGAAACAGTACATACCTATGTCAAAAACTGTTGTTAGTTTTCGTAAAAACTTAAACAAATTTACATCACCTTTTCTTTACATATAAATAAAAGCATTTTACATTTATTTATTTAAATAGGTGTCACAAAACATATTTAAATATTTAACATATTTAAGATTTTAATTTTTGTGACACTTATTTAAGTAAATAAATGTAAAATGTTTTTATTTATAAGTACATACCTATTGCAAAAAAATTAGACACCACTGCTTGTAAGAACATGTGCTACTCTAAAAGTATACACCTAAAAGTATACTCCAGCGCCCACTAGTGATGAGCTATGAAAGAAAACACTTTGCACCATGGTAATGACCATCAATTCCAGGAACAAAGTTTAATTAATTAAAATTAAGAGAAAAAAATGTTTTGAAGCTAAAATGTTAATTATATCATAAGTAGAGAGATAAAATTTTATTATATTGTTGTTGTTGTTTTTGCTCATACGCTTTCCAACACTTCTAAGTGTAATTTTGAATTATTAAATATGAAGTTAGGGACATGGTCATGACATCATGGTAATGACATTTGCAACTTTTTAATTTTTTTTTAATATTAAAATTATTATTTTTACCATGTTTAAACTGTTGCACAATGTAGTTCTTTATCTATTTTTAAAAATAAAATTAAAGCATTCATGATAGACTCATTAATTTTTCTTTTGTTGGTCAAGAACATAAAATTTCCCTTTATCTGAGAATGACCATAGAAGTACTTACCGTATTTTAATAAAAAGTCGAAGTTCAACCAAATTGACGTTATTTTTTTTAAAAAAAGAAGTTTGAATTTTCGGTATCTATCGCAGAAAAGACAGAAAATATTTGAGTTAACACACGTTGTTTTAAGAAGTAGAGATGGGAGTGAAATGTTCACGATAGCTAAAACTAAAAGTCGTCTACTGTTTTTTTTTTTTTTTTTTTTTTTTTTTTTTATGAAATAGCCTATGGCCCAGTTACCTCGTGGTTCCAATTACCCGAGGTTACATTAATATTGTAAATTTATGCCTTAAGAAAATGAAAGAGGAAAAAAAAAAAGAACTGTTTTCCACAGAAATTATTTTGAATGTTTCTATTATGAGCTTACAACTCCGAGTGTGATATGATATCAACTACATAGACATTCCTAAAGAACTCTACTTTAAAATATACTTGAACTATACTGTTAAAAATTTCTGTAAAAAAAAAAAAAAAAAAAAAAAAAAAACGAGAAAAAAGCGAGACTCTGTAAATTTACACTAGTTCTCGGTTAAATGCATTTGATTAAATTTTTTAGTCATCATTTTACCGACATTATCTATATCCGATTCCCTGTAGGGATTTTCATTTCTTTATTTAAAAATATTTTTAACTTTGATAAAACTTGTAATTTGATTCAAACTTGTAATACACACTTTTAAAATTCTTTTGCATTTTTACTGACTTATTAAAGAAGAAAATTTTGTTTAGATTTTTTTTTTTAAAACTTAGAATAATTTAGAAAGGGAAAAATCATGTCTTTGGAGTTTGCATCACTTTGCAGTTGTTTCCTTTACCATATGCCAAAAGAAGAGTACATTGAGCAGTATTATTTCAAATCTGTTATTATTATTACAATGCTATTATTATTTTATTGGCGTTAAAAAAATATATCAATCTTCTAAAAACAAATGACACAAAATGAATAAAATAATGAAAATGTAAAAAATAACTTTTAAAAAATAAATTACATTTTTTTTTGTTAATTTTTCTCTTATTTCTTACTATTTTTTTTAAAATATTAGAACATTAAAAAAGTAAATAGCGTGCGACAATTTCGAATTTTTTTAAAAACGTTATTGTTGTGTAAAATATGAATTACATTAAATTTTTTTTCATAAAAATTTCATTGAAAGTTTTATTTATTACTTAAACTAGTTAAAAAAAAAATAAAATTGATTTAAAAAATAATAGGTATTATGTATCGGTCTAAAATAAATAAATAAAAAAAAACCGTTTACGAATTTTCTAACGAATATATTTGAAATGAAATCTTTGAAAAGCGTAAGTACAATAGATTTTTTCCTGCTGAATCATAAAAAACAACAACAGCTTCTATGGCTCAATCAGTGAGGTGTTTTTTCACTGTCATCTGGGGTTCAAAATTTAAGACGGCAAGGAACAAATTGTGCAAAAATTAAATGATGCACTAATTCAGATTTTCTCGAAAAATTCAAAGTCGTTGAGATCGTTGAAGATTGTGTGATTTACTGATTTTGAAAACTAAATTTAATTACTATCATTAAAAATAAATATACGGAGTCTTGCGTATTTTTAACAACGTTAATTTACAGAGTCTATTCCAAATTTACCGAATAACGTATCTGTTATTTAACAGAATCTCGGTTTTTCTAATATGTGTAATTTTACGTAAGACGTAAGATAATGGATTACCCGTAGGTTCTCAGTAATATCTTAGAAATTTTTTAACAGCGTATTCAAAAATCGTGCATTATTTAACACTAAGAGATCAAAGAGAAGTCAATTTGACTGCTACAAAATATGTATAGTTCGAGTTGAACCAGAAATTTATTTTAAAAAATAGTTATATATCACAAAAAACAAAATAGATATGTTAAAAAGCTTTAAATAAATATCTGGTGTGCATCTTCTAAATAAAACTTCTGCGAAAGTTCCGTCGATTCTAGTGTTAAAAGTTTATATTTTGAACAAGTGATATATGGATTGCACTCTTGTTACTATGCATTTTTTTTTTCTTTTACAAAGCCTAATGTATATTTTCCATAATTTGAATAGCTTATGCAGATGATTAGATTGGATAATTTATTTAAAACCTTCCTGTGTCGTTAAAATTCGCAGTTCTATTTCATTAGTGTTAAATTTACTGAAAATGGTAAATTACTATGTTTACGTCTGTGAGTATTGAAATTGCTTTAGTATATTTATTTTAAAAATTTCGAAAAATAAAGATAATTTTCTGAAGTTCATATATAATCAGACATTGAAATACATTTTTACATAGCTAAGATTTAGACGCATTTCGAAAAAACTTTTTTTCCAAGAAAAATGTTGAAATTAACTTTGTTTATTTATTATATAACTGCTCAATGATATTAATAAAAATAAAGTTAGAAAAGTGTTTGTGATATTTTTCCGAAAAAAAAATAAAGTAAAAATAAAAATAAATAAAAATAAACTAAGAGAGGAAAAGGGCTTCAACCCATATTTCGTATTTTGGTACTTATTGTTAATCAAGTGGACCAAGCTTTTGTAATGTACCATTTTTATTATGTTATTTAATCACAGTAATAAAATGTGTTTTTGTTTATTTTAAGATTTACATATCCAAAAATGTGAGTTATTTGTACTTGATTAATAAAAAAAAAAAAAAAAACGGGAAAAAATGAGTCAGTCAGCTTGGCATTCGTCGCTTGAAATGGATACGGGGCGCGATACGCAATTATTGGCATCTAGGGAGTTACGGGCGTGAAATGCTTGAGAACCACTGCTAAATAATTTTAAACCGTTATTAAAATTGGGCTATTTGAATCATTACCTACTTTTAGAAAAGCCCTATTTATTCTTCTGTTATTCCGATACTGAATGTGTCATGCAAATTTTACTTATCGAACACGGAATTCTATTGCTTAAGAACAACCTACCCTTTTAGATTAACAGCGCAATTTATTACAAAATAGGTGACCTATTTGTAAAGACATTTTTAGGATCAATATCAAAATGAGGAGTGCCAATAAAAGGTTTGCAGTCAAGTAGAAATTTACCTTAGACCCAGGAGACGATCGAAGCTAATAATCAATAAAAAGAATTACTAAGTTTTAAAACTCTTCGTTTGGGTGATCATTAATGCAAATGGCACTACCATATATTATAGCGTTCGTAGAAAAACAAAGATAATCGTTAATTATAAAAGCCTTCAAGCGTTAAAACAGAAGGTCGTCTATTTATTCATTTCTTCAAATAAAACTTAAAGCCATAAATCTTCTTTAGAATTTATTGAATGACTTGTACAATGCGAAGAAATTGAATTTGTAAGTTTTCTTAGGCGTTCGTAAGAATTAGTTTATCCAATCTTACAGAAATTTTGTACCGTAACTAAATTATATTTCATGGTAGAGTGAATTCGGAAAATTGATTTTCAAAAGAGGCGGGCAAAGATGACAGGGTTAAAGATGATTTCACAAAAATAATTCTATGTTTAAAAAAGAAAAATCATGGTTACTAGAATTTGTTTATTCGTAATGTAAAGTTATTTAAAAAAAATCTGAAATTGAACGAGACAACATTGAGCATAGTTGGTGAAGATAACTGTAATCTTACTATGAATGTCAAATTTATTGTATTTAAAATGTTGAACATAGTGTATACGTGCATCAAATAATCCAAATAAGTCAAAAGGGAATCTTTCTGTGTTATGTAATAATAGGTTTGTAATTAATTCATGAACAAGCAAGATTTGATGTAAGAGTGAAAAGTTGAGACAAATGAAATAGATATAAAATTGCTATCACTTGCATTATTTTGCATATAAATTGAAGTATAAATATATAATAATGAAATAAAGATGAATTTTTCTCTCTTTCTTTTTTCTTTTTTAGTAAAGTTGAATTGGAGATAATAATGCTTCAGATGATTTTCAGATTCTGTTAACCATGATGTAAAAGACAATGTATTTTGGAAATTATCTCAAGCTCTCACAGATCAAAAGTCATTTGGCTCGTAGTTTGTATTTCGATAAACAATTTCAGTATATATACATTGCTCTGCAAAAGTTTAGACACTGGTGTTATGTAACCTTTAAATAAAAAATATGAGCTCTTGAGTTACACAAATTGCTATAAATATTTTCGAATGTATTTTAAACATTTTAGGACGAAAATAATGGTTTTAATATAGGATAATATTTAATTTAAGTGAAAAAAGTTAAATTTGCATATTGCAAAAGTTTAGACACTTTTTTGATTTTCTGGCAACTTGCTATAGCATCGTTTAGTGAAGATGCCACGAGCTAGAAATATTCAATCAGATGAGCTAATTGAAGTAGTGAAGCTGAAATGGAAAAGGAAGAATGTTGCAGAAATTTCAGTTATATTGAATCGTCCAAAGAGTTCTGTTCAAAGTACAGTCTAAGGGTGACGCCTTCAAAACAAAATATAAATCTGGAAGACCTTGTGTGAGAAGAAAATGAGATGACAGAAGGATCAATAAACTGGCATTTACACAAATGATGGTTGCCAATCACATTAAAAGTATGCTAGGACTTTCTGTGTCGATGGATATGATTCGTAGATGAATTAACCCCTTGAAGGGCGGTGGTATAAAATATATACCACTTAATTTTAATTGCGAAATGCCACATTCACACCAGAATTTTGAAATGAACATTTTGATTTTATCAAGTGCACGAAGAAAAGCATTTATCTATTTTGAAATAAATTTGTTTTTAAATTCTGGTGTCAATCCACCATTTTGGGATTTTATGAAAAGAAGTGCTTTGCCCCTCAAAGGGTTAAAGAAAGGGGTAAATCAATTTACATGAAAATGGTAAAACAACCAGCTTTAAATCTCACTACAAATTGGATAGAAGGCAATGCATTTATAAACATAAGTCATATAGACCCAAGTGGTACACTGTGATATAAATTAATGAAAAAAGTGGAATTTGAGTGGTAGAAATGAGTAGGCATACTATTGGCATGAATTACGTAAAAAGCCTGGGACTTGCTTTAGTCAACGACAAGGAGGTGACTATTTAATGATTTGATCCTCAATTTGCTTTAATGTTCGAGTGTCTGTGGAGTTATTCAATGGCTGCCAAGCAGCGCAAGACTACATACATACGTTGGAGAACAATTTACAGTTATTTGGGGAACTTTTAGCTGGTCCAAAGTATGTATTTTAGCAAGATAATGCGCCTATTCATGTTGCATACAAAACAAAAACTTTGTTTAACTCTCAAAGTACTACTGATCTCAACTGGAAGGCGTGTAGTCTTGATCTGGGCCCAATTGAAAACCTTTGTTACATCATATCATGTAAGGTTTATGCAAAATTTTGCTATACTTTTATGTTAATGAGCTTTGAGCTGCTGTTGAATATGTTTGGTTCAAAATAGACCCCCAAGTGACGCAGGATTTAGTTTCTTCGATGAAAAATCACATTCTTGCACTAAATGCAGACAATGTGGGTGCAACTCCATTTTAATTTATGGTTATTTTTCTGTAAATATACAGATTGTCTATACTTTTGCCGCAATGTTAATTTCGTTTTTTTGTCATAATATATTATGTATAAAGGTGTAAATTTATTGCTTGGTTGTGCAAAAAGGATAAGTCACAAGTAATTTATGACAGATGAATTACAAAAATTCGTTACGTATTTCTGAATACAGAAGCGTAATCGATCATTGTCTAAACTTTTGCTGAGCACTGTATATATATATATATATATGTATATATATATATATATAATTATGTATCAAAATTGTCCGGGCAGTTTACGCGTTTTATGTAAAAATAAACAAGTAATTAAAGAATTAATTGTTCTTGATTTTCGGGTATGTAAAGAACTTATTTGAATTTAGATTTTTCAAGAAAGAATAGTCAGAAAAGCAATTAGGGGACCAACAACAAATTGAATAAAAAAATAATATTGGCTGTCACCCTGTATCATAAAATGCTTTAAATGATCTGAAGCTCTAAGAAATGATTAAATAGACTCTGTACAACACGTATATGGGTGCTGTACATGTATAAAATTATCAAGTTTTGGATCCCTTCTCCCCTTATGATATCACATGTTGTCATTCCTCAAACCCTTCCCCCTAATGTTACCTTTATCATTGTGTAAACATTCTTTTATTTTACAATTTTCTTTCTTTTTTAATACGTTTGGAGTGGCATCCATTATTCACATACACTCATGTCCATAAATTAAGGATAATGCCAGTTCCAGCAAATAAAGGTACAGAAACAAAACAAACGTGACTTATTTGTCAAGTCCATTTATTAAGCAAAAGAAAAATAACAAAAAAGATGGTATATCTATGATAACATTCATAAAATCTACAATTGTTGCTCCCTAGAGCAATTACAAAAAAGTAACCCCCTTAAAAAAAGAAACATTGTGTGGTTGGTATGATTGTTAATAAATTGTATGTCTCCCAGACGATGAAATACAGTCCGCACAACACCTAGGCATGCTGATATCAAATTATCACGCTGATCTTGGTGAAGATTACTCTACTCAGCAAGCAATGCTCTCCGAAGTTCCGGCACAGATGTAGGAGCTGGTTGAAGGGCTGCAACCCGTCGGCCAAGCATATCACATACATGCTCTATCGGATTTAAGTCTGATGAAAATGCTGGCCAATCCACACGGCTGATATCCTCAGCTTGAAGGCATTCACTGATTCACTTACGATGTTTGCTCGGTGAGGACAGGCGTTATCATACATAAACACAAATTCTGAGCCCATGTCGCCCATAAACAAACGTACATGTTGTTCCAGAATGATGTCCCGATAAATTTGGCCTGTCATGGTTCCAGTTTGAACATGTAGATCTGTTCTGGAGCCCAGTATAATTCCACCCCAAACGAGCAATCCTGTACCACCGCAACGATGTCGTTCAATGATGTTGTCTTGGTGGTAACGGGTGCCTGGTGCTCTCCATATGAAAATCCGACGTGAATCAGACTGCAAGCTAAACCTGGACTCGTCGGAAAACATTACACAAGCCCACTGTGACGATGTCCACGTTGCATGTTCTCTACTCCAAGCTAACCGCAGGTGACAGTGAGTTGCTGTTAGCGGAACACATCTAACAGGTCTGCGAGCATATAGACCAATATTTCCCAACCGTCTGTACATAGTTCTCCTTGAAACAGTTGTACACGTGGCTGAAGATAGCTGACGAGACAGGTCTGATGTTGTGCTCTGTCTGTTTCTTTTGGCATTTACTGCCAAATAACAGTCTTCATTCGTGGTTCTAACTCGGGGACGACCTGTACTGTAACGTTTACTGACATTTCCATCATCTTGGAATCGTTGCCAAAGTCTAGAGATTACACTTTGGGCGATTCCAAGTGCCTCAGATACTTCTATTTGTGTACGCCCACATTCCAGACGGCCGATAATTCTACTACGTAAAATATCATCCACGTGTGTCCTCTGTGTCATAACTGTTCGGCTTTGGCAATGAGAAGCTTAGAAAATGCTTGTTAACAGTTTTACTTCTTTGCCACCGTTCCTTATATACGTCTCTCTCACAATTTCATCATTGTGAAGTACTATCGGCACCATCTGGTGGCTTTCAGAAATTTGCATATTAGTCTTGAAGGTGCGTGTGATAATTCTGCAAGTGAATTTTTAACTTTAGAGTTTGATTTCCATGTGATTCTGAATTATCTTTAATTTATGGACATGAGTGTATTTCACCTATTTAAATGAATTGAAGTCAACAAAATATCACTATTATACGTATGAAATAACTTATCAAATAACACTTTAAGGAAATACTATTTAAAAGTATGTAATAAGAGCTTTTTGTACAGAATGCCGTTAACAATAATGTTTTCTTGCATTTGTGCAGAGAGGGATGGGGGAGTAAGGAGAACTTATCAACAAAACAGGTGACCAACATTCTTCATTTTTTAACCAGGCAATATAACAAGTGTCATATCGATCCTGGTTTTTGTAACACATTATATACGAAAATGCAGATGAATAGAATGCCGAACGTAAGGATATTCCATATTTTGGAACAAAATGATTATATAATGCCTTTATGGTTCGATAATTTTATATTTTCATAAAAATAGATAACAGACTACTTTGATGTAAAGAAAAAGTTACATGGAAAATAGTTTTCTGTTTGGATCAAAAATGATAACAATATCAAAGGACAACTCCTATTCCCGCTGGAGATATCGTATCATATCAAGTGCCACACTCCCTCTTCCGCGTAAAGTGATAACCAGGGCCTGATTACCTCTCAGGCCAACTAAGCCGTTGCCTTGGGTCCACTGTTCAGGAGGGGCCAAATTTAATAAAATGATATAGAAAATATTTCTTAAAATTGAAATTTCCTGCAATTATTTTAGCAGAAAAAAACTATTTTGATTAATTTGGCAACCATATGATAATCTAATGATAACCTGTAGAATACTCCTGGGTAAAAAAAAAATTCTAGCTTCTATTTTGGTACAAGGGGGGCCTTGAGAAAGAGCTGGGCCTTGGATCCCCTACCATCATAATCGGGCTCTGATGATAACGTTACATATGTACAGCCTCTATGCAGTTGTGTAAAAACAGCATGCACATTGTTAAAAAATAAATTTTTCATAGAAAAAAATCCGCATGAAAAAATCCGCACAAGAAAATGAATGCATTGAATATCTTTAAAAAGTATGAGCATTTGTATGAAGTAGTTTTTAACTATGTCTGTGCAAATGATAACATATTTTTACTCTATAATTTAGTAGTAAAATATGTAGGTCAACTTGTACAAAAAGGGCGAATCAATTCTTTTCAAAATTCAAGTAGTTATGCGTGATGAAGTAAGCTTCAGTTATTTTCTAAAAATGATTGACCGATAAGGGAGTTTCTAAAAATACTATTTTCATCATAAATCACTAAATATCTACATTTGATTACATAAAAATTATTAACATTTTAAATCTGTGGTACTCATTTAGTGACCCGCAAAATTATCACTTTTTTGAAGGAAATTTCTTACCTTATTTACTCCGTATTTTTTGTCATTAAAAAAGGAGATTACTTAAATAGGGGTGTGCGAAAGAATTTTCGAAAAAAAAAATAGGGAGTACTATTGTTTTAAATATATGTACATGCATAAAAAAAAAATATATATATATATATCATACACACTGTTAAAAAAATTACTTAAAAATGAGAACTCGTTTCGATGTACTCTTTTTTTTTATTACAGTATAATTATTTCAGAAACAAGCACATGATATTTTGAAATACGAGTGACAATCCGGACTGAAAAGTAAGCTTGTTGTTAAATATTAACCCATTAACGCCCAGCGTCCTTATTTGAGGACGGTTACAAAAACAGCAAGAAAGCGTTTTTCCCACCAGTAAAGAGGAAGATAAATATATACCTTCTTTCAAGAGACAAAATCCTCGATAAAATTAGATAAAAGTTAATTTGATTTTAAAAGTGGTGGGAAATACAAAATTTAAATTTTAGCGAAGAAAATAATTCGGGCGTTAATGGGTTAATATAATCTCTTGTTACTCTATTCTCTCTCTAAAAAATGAGTACCGTAATTTCGCGCGTAAATTTTGATAACTGAATTTCCCACCAGAATTAATTTTTGAAAAAATATTAGTTGCTTGTGCTTAACACGCATTTGACTTCATTTTCTCGATAAATTTTTTGGTTTGAAAAAGATTTTACTAAGCCGCGGCGTATACGCGGGCAATTACGGTAAACGCTTTTCTCGAATTTAACAGTTATGTACTCAGATCTATCATAAGATCGAAAAGTACTAAAAAATGCGTACATTTTACTTATTTTTAAGTATCCAGCAATGTCAGCTTGTGAATAGTCCTTTATCACAAAGTTACTATTAAAATGTTTTTGAACTGCAATTCGCGATAATTTCCTGAATTTTTACGATATTTGTCCGTCCTTTTAATATAAATTGCCCATTATAATTGGCTACTGAATCATGAAAGAAAAAGTGAGCTATCATTTGCGCTTGTACAGTAAAAAACATTTTAAACAAATGCTCATATTTTATGAAATATTCTATATATTCATTTCCTATAGTTACAATATATTGTTTCTCTTGCATAATTTCAAATTTCCTGAAAGTAGTATTAAATTTAGTTGAAAACACTGCATATTATTAAAAAAAAATTGTAGATTTTTTTTCTATTTTTCGAAGAAACTTTTATATTTTTATGAATAAACATGCTATTCTCACACAAATGCATGAACTTGTTGTACAGTGCCTGTTCGCATTTTTGCCCATCCCACCGAAGCTAGCATACGGGAGAAAAAAACGGGCTTCTGATTGGTCGAAAAATTGTTTGCAAATAGATCATCCTGAATGCTAATGTACATATTAGGAGCGTATATGGGTATATCATTACAATAATAATAAGAAAAGAAATTGCAATTTTTTTTAAAAGTAATATAGAACAATTGAGTTTGACGGCTTAAAATGAAAATACTATTGTTTCTAAATAAATTGTTCTGATTGTGTATATTTCTGCATATCATGTTAAAAAAATAGAAAGAAGAAATGGCAATTCTATTTTTATTATTTTCTAAAAGTAATACAGAACAATAGTTAAACACCCTGATTAACTTCTTTAATTATAAATTCCGAATTATCTATTTCTTTATCTATTAATAAATATGTAAAAACAGAAGGAAAATCCTGCTTTCAAAAACTTTTGAAACTGAAATTGATGATTAAATAAACGTAAACTCAAAAATGAAGGAAAGTAAAGTTTTTCGACCAATCAGAAGCCCGTATTTTTCTCCCCTATGTTAGCTTCGGTGGGATCGGCAAAAATGCGGCCTGTTCAAGCCTTTCCTAAAACTACAGATCATTTACAATTTTTTTAATGACAGGAGTGATCGCAATTATTCACTTTTCTTCAATTTATTGTTGATTCCCTACCTCCAATGGTGACAGCTGTTGGGAAATTATTGTAGGAGTGTAATGTCATTCGGAGTTAGAAATTTTTTACTATGATTTCTGGTTTTAATTCAAATCTCGGCGATGGATAGCGCTATGATATTTTGCTTCTGCATCGAAGTCGAGTGTCTTTATATATATAAGAGGGCAATTTATTCACTGTGTGCATATGCGAAGATTAAAGTTTTTTTTTCTTTTTTAAGAAAGTATGGAAACTCACATGTCAGAACTTCGTGATACTCGTTTAAATGAGTTCGGAGCACAGTTCATGTTTGACCAATAATCCCTTGACTATTCATATATACTTGCCTGTATATCACCATTTTGTTATATGCACCTTTACATTGGTTATATGTTGTGGCTGTTGCGTTTGAGTTTTACATGGGAAGATTTCCAAACACTTTCGCAATGTTTTGTGTGCTACAGCTTTACTCATACAGCATGAAGTTGCAATTTTGCTAACCGATTTCTTCGGATGGCGCAGAATAAAACTTTTAAAGTCTTCCACATTTCATGCAGACATGATCGAACGATGTCGGCTAAATCATCGGTAACACTATCGGTTCGTTTAAATTTCTCGTTCAGTTGCTTAATTGTATTTGAATGTGGACCATTCTTTAAATTAAGTATCACTTACAAGGAAGATCTCCATATGGACATCTCAGAAAATTCTGAAAAAATTACAGAATATTCTTCTCATGTGGTGTCTGAAATATGTTTCTAAAAGAAATTTCGGCGGAATCTCCATAGAACGTTCGTAAAAAAATAATGAGTATTTGGCAATTTGTGCGACGAAATATAATTTTTAAAAATGCTTTTTCGTTTCAAATACTTTTTAAGGTAAAAATATTTCATGTTGAATTTGTTTAAAATTTTTTATTTAAATAACTTTATTTTTGTCAGCTTCAGTTTGTTTTAATTATAGTTTTGTCACATATATATTTATAATGAAAGTTAACAATGAAATTTTATGAATTAAAACAAAATTTTAATTAATTAATTAATTGTTTCAGCGCCCAAATTAGGTCCATCGGAATACTGTTGATTTAATTTTGTTGCTATGGAAACAAAAATTTCTCCGATATTGAAATGTATTTACTGCAGCGTTATTAATCTTACCTTTATTTTGGAATACGCTTAAATATATGAAAATATACATTTCAATATGAAAATATTTTTAATATATGAAATTATTTTTAAAGTGATAAAATTAAATATTAACTGCAGCGTCAAGCAACATAAATAGATAACACAGTTTACACAAGGTGTCCACTCTCAACGGTGGCCAATGGCTAATTTCTAAACCGTTAGTCATAGACATATAGTTCCAATTACAAAAATCCTTTAAAAGGGCAAAGAATTGTTTTTCAAGCGATTTAGATCAAAATAAAATTTTATTAAAAAATTACGAAAATTAGCTTTTTATACGGTCCTCCGGTCCTATAAGTGATATTTAGTAAATTTTTCCCACTACTCTAACAAGTAAGAGAAAAAAAATCCCATTCATCTAACATTAAAATTGACCGAGTTATGAAGCTTTAAATTTCATGACTTAAACCACTTTTATGTAGCTGAATACCGATGAATTGGACTGAGCTTTAAGGGAGCGTACACTAAGTGCTTAAAGTATTATAAAGGGCGTCTATTTCCTAACTCTGTTCAATAGCTAATTCCTAAACCATTTGCCACAGATATATAGTTCCAATTCCAAAAAGGTTTTAAATGAGGTAAAGAAATGTATTTAAAGCAATTTAACTGAGGGTACTATCTCCGTATGAGTTTTACGGTACTGTTAATTTTTATTAATTAACTTCTGCATTGGTTAAAATAATTGAAGACGTGAGTTTTAAAATTATCTTTATCGAGAAAAACAAATTTTGGGAAATCGCGATTTATTTTAAAAGGTGTGTTATTTTGAAGCTTTTATTTTGCTTAAAACGTTCTTACGTATGTTTCCCTAGCTCAAAATTTCTATTCAAATTATAACTCATTTCCAAATATCTGATCGAGGTTCAATTTGCACACTTATTTATATCCAATGACAATGTAATATTAAAACAATTTTAGGTGCGTACCATTTATTTATTTTATAGGACTATACCAAATTTTGTTAGGTTAAGTAATCTAATAGAATTTTAGATATATGTCATTTTGTAACGATTTGTGACTGTTGCTTTTCATAATTTAAATTAACAAACTTTCTGTATTTTTTTACATATAATTTTAGTACAAATTTTGCTTTAACATGTAATCATCAACATAAATTTAAAAATAATATTGTAAAAATTATTTTACTCTCAATGTTTAATGTTAAATTTTATATCTTGCGTTTATTTTTATTTTCAGTAAATTTGTGACTGACCCCTAATTTGCAGCAAAAAAGATGCTTTAACTTTAAACAGCTATTACTTGGTCAGTTTTAATCGCAGAGGAATGGGACCTTTTTTGTATTACTTGTTAGAGTAGGGGTAAAAATTTACTAAATAACACTTATATAGGACCGGATGACCGTATAAAAATTTAATTTTCGTAATTTTTTAATAAAAATTCTTTTTGACCTAAATCAAGTAAAAATCAATTCTTTACCTTTTTTAACACTTTCCGGCGCAGGAAAATTCTGCTCATATTAATTTTTTAATAAAAATTCTTTTTGACCTAAATCAAGTAAAAATCAATTCTTTACCTTTTTTAACCCTTTCCGGCGCAGGAAAATTCTGCTCATAAAATAAGAAATTGTTGACTGACACCGGAATTTAAAAACTACTTTTATAGAAATTAAGAATTCCCAAATTCACGCTGTCATTGTAAAAGCGAAATTTCTATAAAATATTCTTGGTGCCGTTTGCAAGTTTGGAATTAAAATTAGGTGTTGTCGGAGTTGTAACACTGCGCCGGAAAGGGTTAAGGCATTTTTGCAATTGGAACTGTATGTCTATGACTAACGGCCACCGTTGAGAATGGACACCCTGTATATGTATATGTATATATATATATATGTATTAAATTCACTTGTTAAGTTTAAATTTATTAATACCATTTACACGCATTCTAAAAATCTATTAGGAAACAATTTTCAGTTACATTAAAATCGTTTGTTTTTGGAGAGGAAAAGTGCTGCTCGCCGCTTTCGTCTTTTCCCGCCAATTACTCGAAAATATTTTATTTCTTTTACAGAATTTCTGCTGTATTTCCGTCTCTAAATTTGAGTGATCCTTTATTACGCACATAAGTAGATTACTTAGTATATTTTTCAAAATAGTCTGAGTATGCCCAGTATGGAGACCTTACTTGTTAGAAGCTTCTTCTTTTCTTCATTATACTTTTAAGATGTGTTTACGTTATGGTGTTATCATCTTGGAATTTGCGTTACAAGCATTAAATAATAAGACATAGCCAATCAGAGGTGCTTCAAAAACCAATGAAGCACACTCATTGGTTAGAAAACCTGTACATCGCGGACCCCGTAGATCTGGGAAGGCGGTTACTCCTTAATGTAAACAATGAATTATCCAACTGGCGGTACTCCAATAACACAAATGTGCTTTCATATCCCACATAGAACATTTTCATCCTTTCTTAAAACTGGATTCTATGTGTACAGCCAGCGCCCCCTAGTTATTTGAGAAAGTTTTAACAGGCGTCACGAAAACGTCACACAAAGCAGGCAAAAAGAAAAAAAAATCGGAACAACGTACATGTTTTGACTTTGTTAGTTCGTGGACTTATTAATTTTTGCTTTCTAATGATAATTAAATATTTTACGAGTCAAAGAAAACGAAACATGCAAGTTGTTCGAATTTTATTCTTTGTTTTGCCTGCTTTGTGTGAGGTTTTCGTGACGCGTGTCAAGGCTTTCTCCCTTATCTAGGGAACGTTCGTACAGCAATCTACTGACGAAATTCCCTCTAAATCTGGACCATGGGCTTTCGATCATTTCGACCATTTTTTATGGACTTCTCATCTGTTTTGGTCTAAGGTGTCTATATGAGAGTGAAGACAAACGAACAATAAAATTTGAATTGTTGAAGCGATTTTGGATAAAACGGAATGGCTAGCAGATCGCAAGCTAGTGTTTTTGGCTTCCTTCAAACGCGTTTATCGAACTCCTCCAGCCAAGGATCATAAAAGTTCTGATATATGGGTTGTCTTTTTTGAAGAAAAATTTTAATCTTGCCTTTCCTTCTGTGCATAAGTTCATATAAATGTCAATTTTTAATCTGTGTCTCTCTCTCTCCTTTTTATAAATTTGACTTTCTTCCGTAATTTCTTCTAGTATATTACTTCGAAGGTTATCCTATCTTGCAGTAAAGTTGCATTTTTTTCTGGTATTTCTAATACAGATTTTTTTTCAGCTAAAAAAATCTCATAAATGTTCATATTGTCGTTTTTTGTTGCGTGTAGCTAAAAATTGAAAGTTGATATACAGCGAATATAATCAAGGTCCAATAAGAAAACATTAAACAATGATGTATTACTAGAGTTCTAATTTTTGAAAATAAATGTAATCTGTGTGGTTTTGGAAGGCTATTTATAACTGACCTAATAGATCGTGAATATTTCCACACTCACGTTATGGTTTAAAGTACGCCAAGGATGTGCAAGTTCAAAAAACTGCTATGTGATGACATTAGCTATTGAAATATTAGCTGGACATAGTAGGTTGTTTTTATCCTTTGTCATTTCCTTCTAATGTGAAGGAAAGTTATATGAATAAAAATAACTGTTATCGTCCTTCAAGTAAGATTTTTTTTGCTACTATCCCTTAGCAATAGTAAAACTATAAGCTGCAGTAATTTTCTTAAAGGAGGAATTAGGATTTTTAACAAAAAATGCACTTGATTCCAAAGAAAGCATAAGTAAAATTCCAAACGCAAGTTGTTTCATTTCAGCACAAAGTTTTTTCACGGAAGTTACTTATTTATAATGTTCTGTATACTTAACAGACTTTAACTCTTTTTTTTATTTTAATTTGTATTGAGAGACTATTTACATATTTATCCTTTTTTTTAAACTTTAAAATTTTCAATACCATCACAGTATTTTTATTCCTTTATTCAATTTTTCAAGGTCCATTTACCATAAAATATAAATTGGTCCTGTTCTATCTTTACAAACCCATTAAAAATTATCTAAAAAGGCTTGAAGGGCCGTGTCTTAATTTAAAAATAAAAATTATTTTAAGAATTTAATGATAATGATTCTATAACTATTAAAATAAGGCTATATTATTTTCTTTTTTTTTATAGGGGCATAAGTTGTTTAAATGAAAGCTTAGCATACTTATAAAGACAAAAAATGGGTGTTTAATTTTAATATAATACTGTGTGCGATTTTCACTTGCATAACTGTTCCTAAGGCGATAAGCAAAATAGAACAAGGAGAAGAAAATCCGTTTCTTAACTTTTCCAACTATCTATATGCCTCTACTTATTTTATAATATTTGCATTATTGACTAATTAAATAATTCCAAAAAGTGTTTGATGTAAAGCATGACTTCACTGTAGGCTATTTCCATGAGTACTTGTAGTGTAAGTCACAGGCTACGAATTTTAGCTACCAGTATTTTAGTACGAAAAAATGTGATTTATTTTATCGGCACATTCTGATTAATTGAATAAGGCCAAGCAGACTTTTCGAAAATAACGGTGGCAAACAAGCATAGCAATTATAAGGTAATGTGACTTACACTACAAAACCCATGGAACTAGCCTGTAGCTAGGCTTTTGCAAATAATTATATAATGCAATAATAAATGAAATACACAAATTATTGTAGCGTCTAAACCTAAATATCCGAAGTTTTTTCTTTAATATTAATTGTTTCAATTTTTAATACTTAATGTTTCCGTAACTATAGATTGATAATTGGGGAAAATTTTTATCTCAATGTTTTTGTTGTTTTTTCAATATACTAAAAATATTCTAAAATATGGAATACAACAAAGGTGCTGCTGTTGTACTTTTATAAGTTAGACATTATTTAACAGGCTGGGGTATAAATAAGGTGACTGACAAAATACAACTTTGAGAAAATCAAGTTTTCTAAAGAAAACTACAAACAAAACTATTACGATTATTTCCTAAAAACAGTTGATTTATTAAGACTGGATACAGTTTATTCAGTTAACTTATGTGCAATATATATATATATATATATATATATATATATATATATATATATATATATATATATATATATTGCACATATTAATTGAAATTCATATGTAGAATTTATCTTTGATTACTGTGGCATACATAAAAGTAAACCTCGTACTTTTAAAAGGTTTCCAATATTCAGCTGAATAATTACTCCATTGTTCAATGTTATTTCATATAACACTTCATTTATATGTATTTGACTCCTTTTGAGAAAATATAAACTACCTACACACATATATTGTATACATATATACATATATACAATACATGAGCAAAATTCAACGAACTTTTCCGATTTCAGACTTTTTTTGGAATAGTTAGTCCCAAATAAATAGTTCAGGAATTCTTCTGTAACTTTAAGAATTTAAAGAACATGTTTGACTTCATATTTTCTAACAAAGTTTTGGTCATAAGAAGAAACAGAAGACCAATAACAAATTGATTAAAAAATATTTGAGATATCCTGTAAAATAAAATGCTCGAAATGATCTGCATATAAAGCATGTGATTGTGTGCCTTGTACAATGTATACGTTCATTTGTGTAAAACAAATGTACGTATATTTATGGAGATATCAAGATTTCTTTAAACAATTCAACCTTCTTTACTGTGCGGTTTGGCGATTAGATTTTTTGTCTTACAAGGAAGGTCTCCATACTGGGCATACTCAGAATTTTTTTTTTTTTTAAATACCGATTAAACTACTCATTTATATAATAAAGGTTCAGTCAAATTTAGCGGCGGAATTACAGAAGAAACTCTGTAAAAAAAAAAAAAAAAAAAAAAAAAAAAAAAAAAATTACTTTCGAGTATTTGGCGCGAAAATACGAAAGCGTCACGCGATTTGGCGAGCAGCATTTTCCCTCGCCAAAAGCAAACGATTTTAATGCACCTCAAAATTTCTCGTCAATTAATTTTTAGAATACATGTAAATAGTATTTAATGAATTTAAATTTGAACAATGAGAGAGTTTGACATATAGATATATTTTGTATTACATGTTTCTATTGCTTTTGTTGCAGTTATTTAATTTTATCACTTTAAAAATAATTTCTTTTATAAAAAAAAAAAAATTCACATTGAAAAATATTTTTTCATACGTTTAAGCGTATGACAAAATAAAGGCCAGACGAAGAATGCTGTAATGCATTTCAATCAGGGGCGGATTACCCATTAGGCTGAGTAGGCTGAAGCCTAGGGGCCCGGAAGAAAAAGGGGCCCCAATGCTACGATTTTCTTTCAGGTTTTTTCTTCATATCAGCTCTAGAAAATTCGTTTTTATTTTTATTTTTTTTTCTATTTTGTTTGCAGGTTTTTTTTAAATTGAAGATACTTTTACTTTCAAAACCGGTTCAGAAATTAAAAGTATCCTAATTAATAATAATAATAGTATCTTCAACTAAACAACAACAACAACAAAAAAAAAACAAGTTGGAAATTGCACGTGAACGTAGCAAATGAGGTGCGTTCATACGATAACGAAATTTAAAAAATATTCAGATCTTGCTGATATAGTAGAGCGTACTCCGGATACAGTATAGTAGTCGAAATCTTTACGTTTCTGTAAATATGTAATTTTTATTGCACCTCAACAACGTATATCTTATTCATAAAATGTGAAATAGTTGAATATAATTAAAACACGTACCACACAATGTTTCCCCGTATAGCATTATATAGTGGAATACTTTTGTGTGGCCCTGTAATTTAATAATAAAAATTATTTGCATCACAGATTGTACAGAATGCATACTTTAGTATATATTTCATAGATTCATGCCAATTCTATTATGTTCGAATGAATGTAACATTATTAACCCGGGAGGACGCGCGCAGGGCCTAAAAGACCCGGGGTGCGTATGGTTTTTACAAATGTAACCACTTATTTTTTTAAAGAAATCTTCAACTTATTTTATCGCAAAATTTGTAAGAATTGTCTCCGTCTTAATAAAGTGACTGTTGTAATTTAATTTTATTGGTGGCAAAGTTAAAATCATCCGTACCTTGGATAAGCGCGCGTTTTCCCGGGTTAAAATGCATTTGAAACTTTTTCCCCATTGACCGTAATGTAACGGAATCCTTTTGAATGTCCCTGTAATTGATCTATCCATCCGATAGCCATCTTTACCATAGTATTAGCATTATAGAACAAGGGAACATGAAGAACATGGGAACACTAATGTTAATCCTATGGGCAGTTTTTTGGAGATTTCTCGCTCGCAATATAATATTTTTGAATGAAATTTTGACTTAAAAAATACTTTAACTTTCAGAACCGGTTTGAATTGGTTCTGAAAACAAAACTATCATCGTACAAAAAAAAAAAAAAAAAAAAAAAAAACTGTAACAAAAACCGAAAAGGTAAAAACTAGTCCGATTATAGGTCGTCCTAAACTATCCCATGAAAAAAAATTGATTTAAAAATATTAAAATGCGAGCGAGAAATCTGCAAAGAACAATATTCGGAAAAATATTGTTCGTCGTAATAAGAAGAAAATTTAAAAATTCCCCTTTTTTAATATCCAAAACTTACCGAATTACGGCATTTTGAATTTTATGAAATTTCAATGTTTTCTTACACTAAACGTACATTTTTCCTTTTTTGTGCCAAAAAATGCAAAAATGTATTGCCTTGAAATGCTTGCTGGGGGGAGGGGGGAGGGATGTCAACAAAAATCTAGCCTAGGGGCCCGAGAGGTAGTTAATCCGCTTCTGATTTCAATATCGGAGAAGTTTTTGTTTCCATTCAACAAAATTGAATGAACGCAATTAGATTGGAGTTAATTTTGACATTGAAACAATTTTAATTAATTTAAGTTTTGTTTTAATTCATAAAATTTCACAGTTAATTTTCATTCTAAATACATTATGACAAAAATATAGTTAAAACAAACTAACGTTATATAAATAAAAAAAAATTAAACAAGTTCAACATGAAGCATTTTTAGCTTCAAAAGAATTTGACATTAAAAAAGTATTTTATGAAATTTTATTTTGTCGCCAACCGATGATAAATCGCCAAATAAAAGAAATGGTCATTATTTTTTTACGAAAGTTCTATCGAGGTTCCGCCAAATTTTTTTTACAAACATATATATCTACACGAGAAGAACATTCTGTAATTTTTTCAGAATTTTCTGAGTATGCCTGTATGGAGACCTTCCTTGTTAGTTAGAATCTAGATGTCGCTGCTCACCGACATGAAAATTTTAATGAATGGTGGAAATGATTGATATTTTTATCGTGCCTATGTTAACTTCCTTAACTTAGGTTAGATAATAGTATAAATACAGCAACTTAGTAAATTTCAGAAACTTCAATTTCAATACATTTGCAATTGCGCAATGTCATTAAAATATTCTGCAAAGGATTTTACTCCCTAGACCATAATGTATTGGAATTCTTTTGGGTGCCCCTGCAAATGAACTATTAATCCCACTTACTTCATATACAACACCAAACATGTCTAGGGGGCCCTAAATAAGGTTTACCAATTGCATGAAAATCCGAGTATATTTACGGGAGTTAGAGCGTGCACAGACGGCCAGACAAACCGAATTCCTAAATACTTTTCAACTTTGTAGGAAATTGTTAAAAATGGAGAAAACACATTTTACACCTTAAATATCAATAGCTTTTCACTAATTTATGACATGGATTGCAAAACCGTTATATTTGTAAACTTTAAACATTTCAAACACCAAATACAGCTCATATTCCAAAATATTAAAATAATTACTTTTTTTTTTTTACAAACTGAAAATTTTGTTTGGTAATTTAATGACTTTTAATGCAAATGTATAAACTATATTTTTATTAAGAACTTGTTGCTAATTAAACTTATTTATTATCTTAAAATTAATATCATTTTTGAAAAGAGTAATTGAAAAAAAATTATTTTAAGAAGTCAAAATATTAGAATATTTCACATATCTCCTGTATCACAATTCTCCTTTAATTATCACCATTTCATAACTGGTGGCATCATTGATTAAATTCAGACGATTTTATTTAAAATCAGTATTCTTTTTGCAGTTTGTTTGCTTTCTGTCTTAAAACGGGTCGTGTGAGGTATATTCCTAAATCTATTAAATTTCGTATGTTTGATTTGTATCGGCACTGTAAAAAACAGTGTTATATAGCGAATTATTTACATTGTTCGCAATAAAGCGTTAGTAAAATACTAACACAATATTCAACAAGTAAGAAAAATCATGCGTTAAGCATACATTATGAAACACTTTCCAACACTTTCTGAAATCTTTAACAAAACTGTGTTTTTTAGGCAAATAAGGTTACTGTGCACAGGCAAATATGTATTCCAATATATTTGAACAGCCCTGTATTTGATCTGTCGATTAATATATATATATATATATATATATATATATATATATATATATATATATATATATATATATATATATATACTATAAAATGGGGAAATTTAGCTTAGCAAGAAAATGCCTAGCAGGTTGAAATTCCTCTTTCAGCAATTCATATTAATTGATGGAAACGCATTCGAATACTTTTGTTCAGCTCTGTAGTTTACCTAATACCTTTATTACACGCCAGTATTTAGCTAAAATTTCTTTTTAAATAAAACACTCTTAAAACTACTAAAATTACATTCTCAGAAATTATCATTCATTGGCGTCCATGTATCCAATTCTTTGCGTGGCCTTGTATATCATTTTATCTATGTTCTACAAGTATTTCTTAGTAAACTGAATGCAGTTCAGCGTAAAAATGCATAGATTATTTAAAAAACACTTTTACGTCGCTTACGTTCATATTCAGTAATGTTTCCGAGCTCTTTTATGTAGTCCTGCATATCAACTATAAAATTTATACGCACCGTATAATATGCATAGATTTGGTAAAACTTAAAGCGCATGTCATAATTAAAATGCTTTTCATCAATCCACCAGCCATCATTGGATACATATAGAGTACTTCGGAAAGAATATAACATTTGAAATCTTTTGTGTGTCCCCGTAAATGCTATACACTTCATATTATTCATGACTATATTGTAAAACTTACATTAAGCCTCAGCGACGCATATCAATTTTATTATTCATAAAATAGTTTAATATTATTAAAATATATCGCACACAATTCTTCCCTTTACCATTATGTAGTGGTATTCTTTTGTGTGGCCCTGTAAATGAATAATAGCTATTTTTTCACCACATATTTCACAAAATACATATTTTAGTGCACTTCGTAAAAACATATAAATTTTAATATGTTGACAGGGTATAAGATCTTTAAAATTCATTTGAAACGATTTTTTCCCATAGGCAAACTAGGCAAACTTTTGACTGTCTCTGTAAAAAAACTAATGATGCTAGAAACTTCATTTAAAATAGGGTTCGTGCTAGGGTAAACGTCAATTACGTCCAATTTCAGGACAATCCGACTATATTTACGGGAGTTAGAGTGCGGACAAAACGTCCAGACAAACCGAAATCATAAACACTTTTCAACTTTGTTGACATTCCCATACAACATTCCAGATTTAAATTATAAGAAAATTTTGCATTTACTTAAAATAAAAAATAAAAACGAAAAATAATTTTTTGCTATTACTTTTTCTCAATTATTCAAATATTTTGAGTATGAGCCGTATCAATGTTGCTCTTCAAGTATTCCCCACTCTTCTCGTTTCTATAGCTTTGTGCGGGAGAAATTTTAACAAATGGAAATTAATAAAAAAACATAATTAAGATCAACTATCGGACAAGAATTATTCTATTTTTCTGTTATTTCAATGGAATGCAATATATTTAAAAATATTAATTATGAATGATGTAAATAATGAATTTGCTAAAATGAAAGAGCCTGAAAAGTGCAATTAAAATAAATGTTATTAAAAATCTATTTTAACATGTTTTTATTCTTTTACCAAACCTAATCAACTAAGGGGCCTAAATGCAATTTCATGCACAGGGCGGAGGAATGTTTAGTTACGGCACTGATATATACAGGAAAACCTCTGAATAACGGATATCTCTTGAGTGCGGAATTCTTAAACTTTCCGGTTGTAAAAATGCACTTATAAATAGGTTTTGAGTGTCGAAAAAGTTTGTTATACACCCACATATATATATACAGGGTGCTTCATAAATATCGAAACAATAGGCTAATTCTTTAAATATTACTACTAAACCCATACTTCCATTTGCAGTGTTTCATAAAAAAAATGTGCAAAATGTGATGACAAAAGTTGTAATTCCATGGAGAGTCGTACGAAAAGATTTGAAAAGTACGAAAATTAAATTATTATATGGCCCCCGTAGGGCAAAATTCCCAATTAGGATTTTTTTTCTTTATCCATTTTTGAATTAAAAAGAAAAAAATCCATCTCGATATTTTCAAAATTCGTGACTTACACCAATTATCCATGCCTCTGAGCGACGAGTTTTTGACTCATTATAAATGCAAGATAGGGATCATCCGCAAATTTTCTGTTATAAAAAACCGATTTAAGACAATGCCTCTCCTTTGGACTTAAAATAGCAGCGTATAGATTTAAGTTAAATTTACTTTGAAATTATGCTGGGTGTCTGCACTAAAGGTCTGCACAGGTCGAAATATCTAGGTTCGGTCCTAAACCGAAACATAGGGGAAAAAAATTCGGCCGAACCCGAAAAAAAACTTTAAATCATAGCCCAACCCGGCCTAACTGAATTTCTACATAGTATTTTACATAGATAGGGTTAAAAATTGTTTCATATAGAGGAGTTCTAATCAAAAAGGCTTATTATAGCTTTTCTTTTTTCTTGTTTATAATTTTTTCATCTTTAAAGAAGGGCCAAAGGCTATATATCTGTTTTATTAATGGATCGCTATATACATTTAAATGTTTCACTTTTCCTTTAATTTCGTTAATCTATATTCCATGTGTTGGAGAATATGAAAAATACTATAGAGTAAAATCTTTTAAGATGGAATCACATAGGAAAGAAAAAATGCATTATAGACAAGTTTCTTTCTTAGAGGTTGTAAATGCAATCTATTTTTTCTCAGGTATTAATATATTCATTTTGTATGGGTCAACACATTAAGACAGGATAGGGAGGTTCTTTTTCACTGGTTTTACTGTATTTTATTTTTTTCCTTTAAAATTATCTTTAAAAAAAGAATTTTAAAGTTTTATTGTAAAATAGTGGCAATTTAAAAATATATTCATTTTTTATAAAAATTTTTGGGCTGAGCCGAATTTTACTTATTTTTGCAATGATTAGGTCAATCAGAGACAATGATTTTAATACGGGTTGTGTCGAGACCGGAACTGAAAATTTAGCCCTGTTCAGACCTAAGAAAAAGGAAGCGAGTCCCGGTTCGGAATGAAAAAATACATTAGGCCCGACCTGGCCGAGTATTCAGAAAAAAGTAAGGTCCCGGTATTGGCCTATCCGGTCCCAGAATACAGACTTTTAAAAAAGTGCCAAGAAGATAAAAAGCCTAAATTTGTTAGGGCTAAAATTTATGAAAACACTCCTAAAAGGTAAGTTAGAAAAAAACATTGTTTTTAATAACTGACGGACATTTAAATAGTATAGAAAGGAGGTGTAACCGGCAAAAGTTAAACTGAATCGGAAGTTTAAGCTACAGAAATGAGTTATTTTGTTTTAATGTGCAATTAAAAAAAAAAAAAAGCATTTAAAGATTTTATAAGGAATCAATCTTCGTTTAAAACTTTATGATTTTTGAAAAAATAAGTTGCATCATTTTTTAAAATAAATAATTTTAATATTTTAAAAATTAATGTTTAAATAAATTCTGCAGCAAAACTAAAATTATAATTTCCTCTTTAATTAAAAGAAAATAATTCCGAAGGAGAAGAAAATTTTACTTATTTTTGCAATGATTAGGTCAGTCAGAGACTATGATTTTAATACGGGTTGTGTCAAGACCGGGACTGAAAATTTAGCCCTGTTCAGACCTAAGAAAAAGGAAGCGAGTCCCGGTTCGGAATGAAAAAATACATTAGGCCCGACCTGGCCGAGTATTCAGAAAAAAGTAAGGTCCCGGTATTGGCCCATCCGGTCCCAGAATACAGACTTTTAAAAAAGTGCCAAGAAGATAAAAAGCCTAAATTTGTTAAGGCTAAAATTTATGAAAACACTCCTAAAAGGTAAGTTAGAAAAAACATTGTTTTTAATAACTGACGGACATTTAAATAGTATAGAAAGGAGGTGCAACCGGCAAAAGTTAAACTGAATCGGAAGTTTAAGCTACAGAAATGAGTTATTTTGTTTTAATGTGCAATAAAAAAAAAATAAAAAAAAAGCATTTAAAGATTTTATAAGAAGCCAATCTTCGTTTAAAACTTTATGATTTTTGAAAAAATAAGTTACATCATTTTTTAAAATAAATAATTTTAATATTTTAAAAATTAATGTTTAAATAAACTCTGCAACAAAACTAAAATTATAATTTCCTCTTTAATTAAAAGAAAAGAATTCCGAAGGAGAAGAAATCCGATGAATAAACTTTCGAATTATAACGATTTTAAATAACCTCACTTAAAAAAAATGTTAATCATGTTAATTTTTTTTTAAACTCTATGAGAAATTTTAGGATATAATTTTGTTTGCAAATTATACGGTTAACTATCGCAAAAAAGAAAAATTCTAACTCAATAAATAATTTTTTTGCATATTTCCTGGGCATATTTCCTCCTTGCCTATTTCTTGAGTCCTTTGAATCTCTTGCATTTCAATTTGTGTCTAATCCCTTAAAACCCGATGAATTATTTAAACGGTTGTAATTCTGCGAGTTGTGCGTATATGAAGATGGAATTTTTTGTGTTTAATTCAGGAATGGATAAAGAAAGTTTTCTTAATTGGAATTTTTACACTACGAGGGTCAGACTCTCCATGGAGTTGCAACTTATGCTATCATGTTTTGCAAATAGATCATAAGAATAGAATAGTAATCTAATGGAACTTTGCAATTTGAAATGTGGCTCTAGGGCCATTTAAAAATATAGCCTGTTGTTTCGATATTTATGAATCACCATGTATATAAATATGCATACGTATATGTGTATGAATGTATGTGTGTATGTATGTATAGTAGTGTGCATATGTGTATGTATTTTATTTCTCTTTTTCAGTTGCATAAAGCCTGTGTCCACATATTTCCTTAATACTTATAAATTTTTATCTTAACCCTGTAGGGGCAAGCAATCGCGTTTGTGTAATTCTGAACTGAAATTAAAAAATAAATAAATAAATAAATAAATAAATAAGTAAATAAAATAAAATAAAAATAAGTAAAAGCATTTTCTCGACTTTTTTTCTACCAAAGTTAGAAAAGTAAAGTTTAATAAAAACTTTTCGGTGCAAATCTTTATTAATCGTAGGTGGGATATAATATATCTCACCGCTCCTCAAGGGATTAACGAGGGATTTTTAGTATATATTTGGCTAGTAAAAAATCCAAGTTGATTATTTGTGCTTATCATTTTAATTTCAAATTAAATTAATATTTAAATGTAATTTACAACAAGAATGAAATTTAAATTTCATTTATTCAAGAACCTAATGAAGCATTTGTTAGCAGCTACATCCATTTAGAAACGATAAGATATGGAGTAATTTTTGCAGGCTGTAGGGCTATAGAAAACTATATTGCCATCACACGACTACTTCAAAGAGTAAGTAAATAACCAAAAAAGATTTTACATTTTCGTACAGGTAGAACTCTTGAAAACCTTATTTCGGCTCACCGCTTGATTCACACAGAACCAGATCGTTTAATTGCGACCTCGAGTTCTTCATGCTTAACTATAGATTGAGTGGGTCATTTAGAAATTAATTACTTTGTTATCTACAAATATACACTTTATCAACATGTATATCCTGTTCAACAACCTATATATGCCGTACGTCCTGTTTAACATTCGAGTTCATCTGTGTAAAAATAGCTTATGTATTCATTGTGGCATAAAAGTTTTTTGTTCTTTTTAATCATTAAAATTTTTTCAATATTTTTTTCCTGTCCTTATTTTATATGCAAAATGAATTGAATGGCTATTCTGTTACTTTTTTACATAAATTATTGTTATCCATAAAAATACGTTCTAAATTATATTTATTATAAAAACACAAGATGTCTCTCTGAAATATATTTAAAAGCTATATTTCATTATAGGCAAATATTTGAATAAAAATTCAATCATATCTTTTAGCGCTGGTGGTAATTTCTCCGATAAATTTTTACTCTGGAGGGAAACGGAACATATAGGGATTCATTTTCTGCATCTGTTGTGTTAAGAGAGATGTTATAAAATCAAACAAAATTTTTGTAGGATCTAAACTTTTGTAATGATAACGAGGTTTGAGGATTAAGTTGTTTTAATCTCGGAACTATGGATCGTAAATGGTGATGCAACGATTGAACACTCGGCGCAATTATAAATATTGCGACCTGCTTTAGTATCTACTACATTTTTTTTTTTAAATCTAAAGAATAATTTGGGATCCCTAAACATTTTGCGCTTATTGCGATCACCCCTCTCGCCCCTCTTTGGATTCTTCTACGATACGCCACTTAATATCCATTTCATATAAACTTCTTCACTATAGGAAACTTCTGTAGTCTTAAACCTATAGTTTTCTATTTTTAAATAGAAAATTATATGAAGCGTGGCGGATATTAGGGATGAACTCGCAAAACACGTTTCGAGAATCAACTGTTTAAATATACTCTTCTATCATTATCGTCACTATATGCCATTTCGAATATTAAGAACAAGCTCTATTTTCAATTTGAATCGGATTCTTGTAAGAGCTTGCGGCCTACAAACTCCCTTGTTATTATATATATATATATATATATATATATATAAAGGAAAGAAATAAAATAGACCTTTCTCGAGCTTGCTCCTATCCCCCAACGTCTCATATGCTTCTGTCGACTCGCATTTTCTTTCATCTAATTAGTTTTTTGAATAAAGCCCAACTACGTTATTTTAATGTAGACGAAATATTTCATTAAAGCATCAATAATCACCACTTCCTGTCCTCACTTACTCCAGTCTAATAAAGTTTTATAAATTTTCTATAATGGTCTCTAAGGGCTACTGTGAGCTATAAATCAGATCAATAACACCATCACAGTACTATGTCTCCGCCCAAATTCTGAAGACAGAATATCAGCAAATCATTAGCTAGATTATAAATCACGAACGACTGCTTCCGGGTTCGATATGTATTGGATTCAACTTTTTTTCATTTTTGGATGTAATGTGTCCTGTACTCTTAAAGTTCCATTTTTTTCTCTTGCTATCATCTATTAGATTGTGACAGTTTTTATGTTTCTCATATACTCGTATTTCCTCATTCAGCTGTCAAGATATCATACTTTCCTTATTAGATGTAGTATTGTTAAAATTCTGTTATTTCTGTTTTATTTTGAAAAATAAACTATAAATATAGGTTTTTTTTTCTTTTTTAAAGCTAGACGTAAGGTTTAAAAACCGGATCTGATTGTTATGAATAATTATACTATTTTCATTCACAAATAGCTTTAATTAATGTTATGTGAAACTTAGACAAAAATTCCCCACTTCTCATTTTGACTCGAAAGCACGAAAATTTTTTTATTTGTATATTACATCTTTATTTATTTATATATTTAATGATGAAATTTACAAAAAAAATCAAAGAATAAGTAAGGAAAATAGAAAATTAAATTACACAAATCAGACAAAATAGGGAAGTCCGGAAACATTGAAGAGATGAAAAAATTCTAATGCTTATATTGTACATTTTTGTCTTGTTTCCTTGGTTATTATTAATTACAGTTAATATTTTTTCTTCTTGTATTAAGGTGCTTCCATTCAATTTATCTGAACCTGCTTTTACTGTTAATTTTATAGTATTTAAACTGAAATATTATTATTGTTATTTATGACAAATATCTTTTTAATATTTTGGCTCGTACGCACAAAGATTTATTTCATCTTTATCTTATTTTCGTATGTTTTTAGACTTAGACAGGATTTCTTAAAGTTACGAAAAACCAAACAATAAGTAAGAAAAATACAAGATTAAATCAAGAAAAATACGGAATCTCTGAAACATATAGGATATAAAAAAAATCTAATGCTTATATTAGTCAATTTTTTCTCGCTTCCTTGGTTTCCTAATTACCGTAATTTCGGGTGTATAAGCCGCAGATCAAACAATTCTTTTTCGACCCAGAAATTTTTAAGAAACAAATATAACTAGTCAGATCGCCGTAAATATTTGTCTTCAATCACTAAATAAGATTTCTGGGTCCAAAAAGAATTGTTTGATCCGCGGCTTATACACCCGAAATTACGGTAGTTGCAATTAATGTTGTTTCATCTTGCATTATGTTTCTTCCATTTAACTTCTCTGAACCTGCTTTTTCCACTAGGGAACCACCAGAAACATTTAGGAGGTGCAAAATTTTGAATGCTTCAATTTTTTATTTGTGTCTTGTTTCCTTAGTTATCATTAATTATAGTTAATATTTTTTCTTCTTCCATTCAGCTTATCTGAAACTGCTTCTTCTACTAATTATGTAGTATATAGATTGAAGTATTATTATCGTTATTTAAAACAAATATCTGGTATTTTTTTACATTTGTAGTTAGAGGTGAACTAATGTATTAATTCAGTTTAGAGGATTTAGGAAGTATTTCAAAGAAAATCAAAATTGCCTTGTGATATAGAAGTAATAATTCTATAGGAATGTCGTAAAAGGCTGCCAGTGTTATTGTAGCTCTATAATTAAAATCACTGGTACTTAAAAAGTTAATTTCAAAAGATAACAACCCTTTCTAACAACAATTTGATCTTCAGATTTTCCGAATCTTTATTCGCATGCTTGATCAATGTTGTTGTACTTGTAAACACATAACACAAATTTTCATCTTGTGTAGGGGACAATGAAGTTATTATTATGACACAACAGCAACATACATAAAAGAAATTGCAATCAGATTTCAATAACAAAGAAAAATCTATTAAATATTAATTAAATATGAGCAAGATTTCAAGCTATGAATTGATTGAACAAAAAGAAAAATTAGCGAGAAGGACAAGCGATACTAAATGAATTGTAGAAAAGTTTTTATTATTGAAAGGAGCTCATTATTGTTTAGTCTGACATGTGATACATCAATCTTAGTTTGATAATTTTCAGTCCATTCATAGCCCAAACAAAAGATGGATATGTGACTAGAAAATAGTAGATATCATTAGACAGAAAATGAAAAAAGTTTTTAATTCTTTTTCACTTATTGTGTCTGTTCAATCAAAAAATATTAGACTGTTCCTTAGCATTTTATTCCGAATTATAGAGATTTCTTTCTTTGAAAATAATATATATGGAAAAAAAAAAAACATTTTCTAAATTTTTAGATAGTCTTAAAAGATTTTTATGTGATATTACTGATTCTCTCGCGATTATAATATCGCTGAATGTAAATTTTCAATTAATGAAAGTATATCATTGCTAAAGATCTGAACTTTAAGGTAGTGTATGCGTGATTGTATCATCAATGGGCAAAATAGGCAATTTAAAAAAGTATAAAAGTAAAAATAGATAATTAAAAAAAACTCTTTTATAATTATTAAATGTTCATCTTAAAAATCATGTCTAATTTCTTGATTGATTTAATTTCCACGTTTTTACCAAAAATTTTCATTACAATACATTAATTTGGCGAATTGGATTTTGAAAAATTGCCTGCATTTTTTATGCTTGGTAAATCGCATCAGCAAGTGAATTTATTTTTAAAAATATATCATTTTTTGCCGTGTTTCTTCTTTAAGATAAAGCAATAGCAAAGAGAAAAATTAAACATTATTTAAGTTATCTTTGTGGAATTTTTCAATGCACAGTCTTAAATTAATTAATTTTATACTGTTTATTGATAAAAGCGCATTTTATTTTAAATATTATAATATTTATTTTTTATTTATAATTTATTGTTCGCTTTTAGCCTTAAAAAAATCGTGGATTTATCTCCCGTGGCGGATTAACGTAAAAAAATGCCTTAAAATTTATGCCTATTATTTTATGCCTATTAATTTATAATTAAGCTCTGAAAATTTTAAAATGATGTATTGTCACCTGAAACACTCCTGTGAGAGTATTATTTATAACTATAGGGTATCAGGAAATGGGTTGAAAATCGATTACAAAATTTCACCTTTACATATTAAAATAAGATTGAGTTAAATAAAAGAGTGTTATAATTCAAACGGCAACATAAGCTGTTAAAAATTAGTGCGTTCCAAGTTTCGTGAAAACAGCGATAAATAAATAATTTAACCCGTTTGCATCTGATGTACTGTTAATAGTACACATCTTTTAATTGAATATTATGTTCTCTTAACAATTACTTTTGTTACTATCGAAATTTAGTAACAGTAGTGCATTTCTTATTAGGATTGCATTAAAGCTTCGGCACTTAGTAATAATAATATTAATAATAATAAGAGTTTGCTTAATTATCTTTATAACCTTGGTGATTCTTTTGTTTTAAATCAATATCTAATTCTTAAAATTTATATTATAGGTTACTTTTCAAAATGTAGCATGTGCAATAAAAAGCAAAAAACATCAGAACGTTGTAACACCTGTCAAATCCTGTTGTAATACAATATTCTCCAAACTTCTCCAAAAACTCTTCTTTAGCCTTTTGTCTTATGAATATGAATTGAACAGTACCCAAACTAACTACAATCTTATATTTCAGACAATAACATATTTGTTAAACTTCAGCAAATCTGTTTAGATAGCTACTATTAACATAAAAGAATTTTTTTTTTTTCAGAATTGAAAAAAGAAATCGAACTTGAAAGGGTTGTAACTTAAAACCTTGACTTGAAATAATGTAATAGATTAAAAATTGTTAGCCAAGAAAATTATCAATGCAATAAAAATACTGAGAAATATGCCATAGATTTTAAAACATTTTAAAAATGAGTTCATACAAATGAATGTTATTTTTTTTATCTTTTATATATTATCTCACATTTTTAATAAACAAAATCACTGATCAATAGATCCAGCACAATCACCCACACAAATAAAAATTTTAAACTGATTTTTCCCCCTGTTCGTATTTTTTATAACTTGTTTGTTCGATAAGTGCTAAGGCTTTTTTGCTAATTTAGATAGAAGTTTGATTTTTTTACTTGTTTTCCATGGTGTATTTAATATTTTTGTGCATGGATTTAACATTCAAGTTTATAGTTATTAAAAAAATATTTAAATTGAAAGTTTGCTGAATTTTCTTCATTCTTTAATACATACGAGAGAAAAAAAATCATATTAAACTTAAAGTCCCATACATCTAAAAATCCACGCATAGTTTTAAGTAGTATATTCTAATAAATGTGGAAAGAAAAATCGAAGCAAAAATCAATTTTATTCATACGTATAAAAGTAGTAGGCATTTTTAAAAAGTTAAATTAAAAAATAAGAGTTAGTAAAATAGGTTGTTCTACAAGAATTTAAAGAAAAATTTTGTTTAATTTTTAATTTTAAGTATTGTGCCACCACATATATTACAACATCATTCAAAATTGAAGAGAAGGTTTCAAAGGTACTGTGTCCCCTTAAACGTTATAATAAAAAGAATATTGCCCAGTTCAACTGATGGCATTGAGGTCACAGTCTACGCATACTAATTGCACATTACAGCCTTATATTTTCAAGGGTTAATTCCGATCGAATAAAAATCAAAAGAAGGGAAACTGCTCCCCCTTTCCCCTTTTTATACTTAATCATTGAGCCCCCTAAACTAATCAGGGACATGCTTTATCATATAAAAAATCTATATCCAAAATTCAGAGCAAATCGGAAAATTCTTAATAAAAACCCATTTATATAATTTAAGAGGAGTTATCCCCCACTCTTTTATACTTAACCATTAAACTTCCAAAATTATTCAGAGATTTGAACGAAATCTGATTATTCTGCATGAAAAACCCATTTATATCAATCAAGGGGAGGGGCATTAGAAAACCCGTTCTTCCTGTTAATACTTATACAATGAACGCTTAATACCAATCACGGAGGCACCTCATTATAATGATCTTATACCTAAATTTTGAACGAAAATTGATAATTCTGCATGAAAAACCCATTTATATTAATTAATGGGAGGGGCATGAGCCCCCCGTTCCCCCTCTTATACACATCAAATGAACTCCAAACACTAATCAGGAAAGCGCCTTATCAGGATGTACCTATATACAAAATTTCAAGAGGATAGGATATTTTTATCATGAGTTATCGCGTTACGCACGTACGAACGAACGTACATAGTACATACAGAACGGGCGGGCACATGAGTTCTCAGGCTATGATAGCCTGTGAGCTAAAAACTGTTGCTTTGCAGCTTTACCTTTCGATTTTTCACTATGAATATTTTTATCCTACTTATTTAGGCTGAGGCTTTTTTCGTATTTTTAAACGAAACTCTTGTTGCGAATGAATTTACACGCATTTTATTCATAATGAGTTACAGCTGTCTATGTTAAAGAGAATTTTTTTCTCAAACAGTAAAATGTTGTTTTCTACTTTTTTTTTTCCTCCATAGAAGACTCTTGACAGTTTTGACATACTAAAGAGGAAACAGGATATAGCCAAACAAATATGTAAAAATTTACAATGCTAACGAGAATTATTGTTCTAGTTCTAATTTTGAATGACATTTCTCTTTTCAAATACAGCTATTAAATTTCATTTTCATTTCATATCATACAATTTTTGATTACCAAACCGTAATTTTTTTCAATTCTATACTTTATTCAGCTAGTTATCCTTGTCTAAATAGAGGGAGAAAAGGAGACTAAAATTGAATGTCTTTTGTCAAACTAACATAGTTGATTACGGCTTCGGATTGTTTGATTTGTTTGTCTGTGGAGCATAATCGAGGAATTCGCGATAGTTTAGCTTACATTTATATCAAAAATATTTTCGAAACTCAAATAAAATTTTTCTGTTTTTTGTAACTTAAAAAGGATTTTTTTAAATCCTGTCAATGTTACAAAATGCTAATAAAAATGGCAATGTTTTTATTGATTAATTTATATGCATAAGTTTTTTTTTTGTAATACATATTATAACGCATATAGAAATAACACTCGTGGTGCAGGTTATAGATTTCAATTCTGGCACTTTCAATAGCGAATGTCATATTTGTCTTAAAACTGTAGTCACATTTTCTCTATTTTATTTGAATTTCAAGAAGGCTTTAGTGAATTTTGTGATTTACCTAGAGTACTTCATCTATTCTGAATAAATATAAAATGATTAAAAGACTTGATTTTTCTTATGAGTTGCAATTTTTCCGACTGACTAGGGAACTGCAAAAAGTGTAAGTCACCGATTTTGACGAAAGTGGTATCGTTGGAAAGATCTCATTGTGAGCAGTAAAAAACTCAATAGAACTACCCATCGCAAATGAGTCGTTTTCGAGATATTCGACAATTTATGTCACGTAGCTAGTGCACACTTAATGGGGGACCGCAAAAAAATTTACTCTCGATCTTAACTAGACTGGTATTATTGAAAAGATATCATCGCAAGGATTGAAAAACGCAATAGAACCATCCGTCTGAAACGAGTCGTTTTCGAGAAATCCCATAATTTATGTCACGTAGCTAGTGGATACTGGGCTAGTGCACACTTAACGGGATACCGTACAATACTGTTGTCTTAATTTTGGCGAAAATGGTGTCGTTAGGAAGATATCATTGTGAGAAGTATAAATCTCAATGGAATTACCTATCGGAAATGAGCCGTTTTCGAGATATCCGGCAATTTATCTCACTTAATGCAGTTTCTCAGTAAGTGTGCATTAGCGATGTGACACAAATTGTCGGATATCTCGAAAACTTCTCATTTCTGACAGGTGGTTCCAATGAGTTTTTTAATCCTTACGATGATATCTTTTCGATAATACCAATTTCGTTAAGATCGAGACTGAAATTTTTTGCGGTCCCCCATTAAGTGTGCACTAGCTACGACACATACATTGTCGAATATCTCGAAAACGACTCATTTGCGACGGGTAGTTCCATTGAATTTTTTACTGCTCACGATGAGATCTTTGCAACGATACCACTTTCGTCAAAATCGGTGACTTACACTTCTTGCAGTTCCCTAGTGAGTGAAAAAGTATCCAGGCCCAGATTTATAAGAAATTAAATTGTATAAGCCTGAACTATTGGACATTTATTTTAGTGCTATAATGCAACACCTGATAAAACTTTTGTACTAAAATTCGTTATTTAATAAATGACAACCCCATTATTTGAGTTATGTGTATTTTTGATTTTGTTTCAATCGTAGAAGTGATACATGCTTGGAAATCTCTTGAAGTGTGTAGCGTATGTAAAATAATAACATAATCTAAAATATGGGGTCCTTGCTAACCTTATATATTAGCAAAATTTTTCGCAAAAATGGCGATTTGAAGGTAGGCATATACTTGAAGTTTTAAAATATTTTCTGTTAAATCTTTCACTTAGTCTTTATAGTTTTTAAATTTAATGTTTTTTATTAAAATATTTGCATATTATTAGTAATTTACATTTATCTTATTTAAAATAAGGAAATGGACTTGTGCCATTCCTTCCTTTTCTGGCATGTCCCATTCCTCCTCACTACCTTGTTTTATGTTAAACTATTCGTATAAACAACAGTGCTGCTTTTGAGCTTAGTTATAATTATGGATAACATACAGTATTACATTCTATAAATAGGAAATTTATTGAATATTTAATATGTGACAATCACATTTAGTGATGGGCGATTCTGGAAATTTTGAGAATTGATTAAAATCGATATCGTATAAAACAACATCGATCATAATAAGAATCGATTTCTCAGTTCTAGAATCGATATTAGAATCGATATTTCGATATTCAGATTCACACAGAGAAGATCCAAATTACTAATTCCAAAACTTAGACAATCAGCAGGACCGTAATTACCGCCTCCCACCCCCCATCCCTATTTAGGGAGGCACAGAATTAAACTATTGCAGATTTTAGAGTCGGATAATAAGAATTTTAAATTTTAAAATGATTGTCACTTACGCAAAAACTTTGGCAAATTTGAGAGACATAACTCAACTAACAACAACACTGAGTAACTTGACATTAAACCGAGGATAAAGAGTGCCAAGAGCGTGTAACTAGGATGGGGAACAAGAAGTATAGACAAAAACACTTTTTTTTTTCTAGTGCCAACCAAATGTTACACGAAATAGCTTGGAAGAACAAAAACTATGCCCCATACCCAAGGGGGAAGGTAAACCCCACTCTTGACGGAAGGGCGACCATAGCCCAAATGTATCTTTTGTCGAAGTTTCAAAATGAGGATTTACAATAAAATAGAACGAGAATTGGACATTTTAAAATTTGCATGCATACTTTGAACGGCCCATTTAGTAAAGATTGGCGAGGAAGGGGGGGGGGGGGCGAGGGATTAAAACGGACGAACTTGAAAAAAATAATAATTATAATAAACTAATAACCCAAATAACTGAGCTTCTAAACAAAAATATAGTGTTTAACTTACAAGGGGACCATCAAACATGGTGCTCACAGATTTTGATGAATTCAAAGTATATTGTAGGGGTCATACCATTAATTATTCGGCTAAAAGGGTTCTTTCAAATGGGCCTTGGTTTTTGAGAAATTGGGGGGTCAAAGTTCAGCGTATATTTTAAGTACTTATTAGTAAAGAGGTTTGTCAACAGCTCCGTGGCTCTGCGGTAGAGCACGAGATTCCAGACCCGGAGGTGGCAGGTTCAACTCCATGTTGGAGCTTTTTTTTTTTTCTTCTTCTTTATATGTTTCGTATATGTTAATTTTTTTAAGCAGAATTGGAAATTCTAAAGCTTTCAACTTATTAATATTTTCTTATGGGGATAGTTTACTTTTTTCATTTTTTTTTTCTTATTTTAAAAAATATGGTTCAAATGATAAACTAATTACACTTCAAAATTCATGAGATAAATAAAAATAAATAAAAAATGCATATATAATTAAAATTTTCAAAAGTATAAAAATTTTGAATGTTTTAAAATCCCTTCTACTTTAAATATTAATAATTTTGCTCAATTACATTTATATATATTGCTAAGTAAAATAAATCATACCTTTGTAAACTCATTAAATTCACATTCTTCATTCAATATCCGTTCATCTGCCTCAATAAATTGTCGATTATCTCATATTTCTAATATTGAATTATGAAATTCTTCAGCTATAGCAATAGAAGAAAAGGAAATATCATCCGGTTGGGAATTTGTAAGCAGATTATCATTTCGTAACATCTCGCAATATTTTAATGCATTCGTAATTTCGCCTTTTTGTTCCTTTTCCAAACGAAAGTTTTCTGTACTAGTGCTGCTTCCATCTATTACAGTATTTTTAGCATTCAACCCATTTTTAGCATTCGATACAAATCTACCAATTGCATACTCAATTTTCATACCATAATTTCAGCTATACATATACATACCAATATTTCAAATATTTTATTTGTCTGCAAAAGAAACAAAATGACAACAGCAAAAACAATTTCTATTTTTGCTTGATTTTACCGAGAAAATAAAAGCAGACGAATAAAATAAATATATATCATTTTATGTATCGTAAATTCTAATTTAATTAGCAGACGACTTTCCAATCTAGTTGATTTTTTTATTAAACGTTAGAGATAAATGTATTTAAAGATCAGTAAAAATTTGGATAATATTTTAGCACTACTGCATTAATATTTTATTACACTTTCGAAGGTATGCATTATTTGAATTAACTAATCCTATAAATGTTTGAGAAATTGCACCTGAAAATTATTTTGTATAATTTATAGAAAAAAAGGATAAATTTTCATTTAAAATATTCCACAAAAAAAGCGATAGAAAAAAGAAAAATTATTATTTCAGAATTGTGCTTAGAAAAGAAATTACATAATAATTAATAAAAAAAGGTTAAAGACATAAATTCGTTATGTAGTTTTGTCAATAAAAATATTAGTTTAAAAAATGCAGATAAAAAGAAATTTTCATGAAATACATTCGAAAATATAAATTTACTTTATTAAGAAAATATCAAAAAGCTCAAAGCTGTAGAGTTCCCAATTGTGCTTAAAATATGTAGCATGTAAAAAATATATAAAGAAAAAAAAAGCGCCAACTTTTTTTTTTTTTTTTTTTTTAATTTAGCAATATATATAAATGTAATTGAGCAAAATTATTAATATTTAAAGTAGAAGGGTTTTTAAAACATTCAAAATTTTTATACTTTTGAAAATTTTAATTATATATGCATTTTTATTTATTTTTATTTATTTCATGAATTTTGAAGTGTAATTAGTTTATCATTTGAACCATATTTTTTTTAAATAAGAAAAAAAAATGAAAAAAGTAAACTATCCCCATAAGAAAATATTAATAAGTTGAAAGCTGTAGAATTTCCAATTCTGCTTAAAAAACTTAACATATACGAAACATATAAAGAAGAAAGAAAAAAAAAAAAAGCTCCACCTTGGAGTTGAACCCGCCACCTCCGGGTCTGGAATCTCGTGCTTTACCGCGGAGCCACGAAGCTCTTGACAGACAGCTTTACTAATAAGTACTTAAAATATACGCTGAACTTTGACCCCCAATTTCTCAAAAACTAAGGCCCATTTGAAAGAACCCTTTCACCCGAATAATTAATGGTATGACCCCTACAATATACTTTGAATTCATCAAAATCTGTGAGCACCATGTTTGGTGGTCCCCTTGTTAGTGTTGAATTCATGGGGTGGCCCGCGGGGAACACGCACTCTTAGAAACTATAAAAAGTGCCAAGAGAATGTAACTAGGTGAAGAGAGGGGTAGTAACAGAACAAAACGAGGAATAAAAGCTTTATAATGATATGTTACATGAGATGGTGTGGAAGAAACAAAAAATATGCCGCCACCCAGGGGAGCAAGGTAAATCCCAAACGGACAGAAGGGCGACCCCGGCCCAAATGTATCTTTTGTTGAGGTTTCAAAATATGATTTATAATAAAATAGAACGAGGATTAGACTTTTTTAAAATCGCAGTCATAATTTGAACGATCCTGTAAGTTAAGATTGGTGAGGAAGAAGGGGGGGGGGGTAGGACGGGCGAACATGAAAAAAAAAAAAAATAGTGGCACTCTGAGAGTGCCGACAGAAGTGAAACCTTGAACAATTACGTGTGTATTTTTTGAATCGTTAGGATATATAATTTTGAATCGTCAGGAAATACTTTTAAATGAATAAAAAAAAGGTTCTATAATATTAAAGAATATATCAATATCTATAAAAAAAACCGCGCGATACCATATGTCCAGCTATTGTAGTTAACTCACTATAGCTACTTTTTTACATTTTAAAACGCAATAAATATACCAACCAAAATTAGACCATACTATCGATACCTTAATCCTTATCCAAATAAATCATTTTGTATTAATGCCTGTTACAATATCTGTAGATTACTTTTTGAATTATTCAAATCGGACATTCCATTCAAAAGATATTACGAATTTAAAGATGACAATCTAAAGAAATAATAGCGCTGCTGAGTTCTCGGTGGCCAATAAGCTTAGGGATTACGTGTGCAATCAAAAGATTGCGGGTTCGAACCCCAGTTTCGCTGATATATATCAATGTTTTGTTTTGTTTTCTTTTTTTTTCGAAGAAGTTTGAAAACTTAAAATTTTAACACATTATGGGTCCGTAACGTGACCTGAAATGATGGGAGAAAATTTCTTATGCTAGATTTGTAATGTATGAAGCATAAGCTTTCAATAGACATATTGTATCAAGAAATGAGAAAAAACCCCTCTGCCCCCCCCCCCCCCAAAAAAAAGGTCCTATAGGGAAAACAGGAAAACTGGAATAGCAAAATGAACGGCGAGAAATGGTTAGCTATACTAGAATTTTTCTCCCCACTGTAACTCCTAAAGAAGTAGTTATAGCCTTTTAAAGATTGAAATGAAGTGAAGAAGTAAGAAAAATTATGTGAGTGATCGACAGGGGTAGAGGGGTCCACAGCTCTGGGGGGTACCATATAGCTTAAACTTTTAAGTTAAAAATGGTAGAGAATTAAATGAGCGAAATTTAAGGTGTATATTGGTGGAGGATGCAAGGACCCCCTCAACATTTTTTCGTTTCTTTTGAACAAACAAAAAAATATGCCCCCCGGCGGGGCGCAGATAAACCCCAAACGAGCAGAAGGGCGATCCTTTATTTATCTTTTGTCAAGGATTTCAAATGTGGATCTAAAATAAAACAGACCGAGAATTGGACATTTTTAAAACTGTATACATATTTCGAACGGCCCTGTAAGTTAAAACTGACGCGGAAGGGGGGAATTAGAAGAGACGAGCGTGTAAAATAAAACATAATAAACTAATGCTTCAAATAACTGGACTTCTAAACAAAAATATAACGATTTAACCTAGTGTCGAATTAATGGGGTAGCCCGCAGGAGATCCCCCCCCCCCTACAGAAGTTATGAGATTTTATGCTTTTTAATGCACAAATTGCGATTCCCCCTCTCTTACAGAGTTGTAAAACATGATGTTTTCCTCCGAAGTCGCAGAAAAATACCTGCATTCAACATTGATTTAACCTAGAAAAAAAAAAAATCGAAATCGAATCTAAAAATCGAAATCGAATCTAAAGATCGACATCGAATCTAAAGATCGAAATCGAATCTAAAAATCGACATCGATTCTAAAGATCGAAATCGAATCTAAAGATCGACATCGAATCTAAAGATAGAAATCGAATCTAAAGACCGATCTTACGGGCAGAATCGATTTTACATTTTTACTTTCTTTTGTAACTTTACAAGAAGAGAGTATTATATTCGTGAAAAATTTCGACTTCCCGTTTTTGATGGATTTATATATTTTAGAAGGTCTTTAACACAATTTTATGGGTTTTAAGAAATATCTGTCTGCGTGTGTGTCTGTCACTCTGTGAGTCTGTATATGACAAAAAATTCTGACCGTTCTATCTCAAGAACAAATGTACGGAATTGCACAAAACTTTAGATTTAGTTTGACCTTGATATAAACTGAATGTAATTAATTTTTGGTGTATATGGCCTAACAGGTGGCGCTGCTATGCTGCATTTTTTGCGATTTGCGCAACAGCTATATCTGAATAACGAATGCACGGATTTTCATCAAATTTCAGATCCAGTTAGTCCTTGACATGAATTGATGTTTTTTTGCATTTTGATGTATATCGCTTCTCAGATGGCGCTGCTATGCTGAATTTTTCACAATTTCCACTCAGCGCCATGTGAAAGGGGGGGGGGGCGAAAGGAGGCGGTCGTTCCGAGCACGGAAATTTAGGGGCGCCAAATTTTTACTACTAATATCACTTCTAGCCTATCACAAGAAAAAGTTAATAGGGGGGGGGGTTAAATTGGAACTTTGAACCGGGCGCACTTCTCTTTTCGCACTCCCCTGTTTTTATTTTAGCTTTATTTCAAGAACTAATGCTCGGACTTTCATAAAAATTTAGATTCAATTAATCCTTGATATTATTTGATGCTAATTATATTTTGGTGGAAATCGCTAAAGAGATGGCGCTGCTATACTGCATTAATCATGATTAACGCAATAGCGCTATCTTAAGAACGAGTTTTCATCAAGATTCAGATTCAGTAAATCCCTGACATAGATTAGTGTTATTTAGTTCTTGGTGTAAATTGCCTTACAGGTGGCGCTGATATGCTGCATTTTTTATGATTTTGCAATAGCTGTATCTCGCGCTTTCATGGATTTTCATCAAAACTCAGATTCAGCTGGTACCTGATAAAAATTTATCCTGATCAATTTTTGGTGTACATCACTCAACAAAAAACGCTATTTTGCAGGGGGGGGGGGGGGTTGAGGTTTCTTTAATTCTTCTATCTTAGAAACAAATACACTGAAATTTTGGAATTGGCACTTCCGACTATTTTATCTTCGACTTTTGAAGGAAAAGGAAAATTATATTAACTTCAGAGAAATCGATTAAAAATTTTAAAGTATCGATTAAATCGAGTTGGCCGTAGTATCGATTAAATCGATTTAAAAAATCGAAATCGCCCATCACTAATCACATTGCTAACAAGTCGTAGAACCAACATAGTGAAAAAATGTTCAAGCCGGGGATCGAACCCGGAACCCTTGGTATAGCGCTCCGAGTGCTCTACCATTTAAGCTACGTGGACGATGCCCAGCTTGTCATTTCTCACTTATATTTTGTTAGTAAGGCTGCAACTGCAGCACAAGATGCTAAGGTCTACATGCGAACACAAATCTGTGGCGTAACATGAGACACAAATAATCCAGCATCGGTGAATATATCATTTAATTATAATTAATTTTTCAATTAATTTTCAGCAGTGAAACTACGCTTGAAATTATTGAATATTTAATACGTGACTATCACATTGCTGACAAGTCGTAGAACCAACATAGTGAAAAAATATGTTGTAAGTTTCCAGTCAGCAGTGTCCTCCAACAAACAGATGTTGTTGAAAACTTTTGTTCAGCATTGTATATGATCTATAAAATTTATCAACACTAAATAATATTTAAAAAATAATTGAATTTAAAAATATCATTCAACAACTGAAAACGCACTCCCAGGAATTATTGTTCATAGGTTCAATATAGTTCAATTATTGTTAACTTTATTCTGTAACCAAATTCTTTTGTATGTATTTGTAGATGAACGACTAATTCCAAGATGACCATGTTCTTTAACAAGAAACTTTTAGTATACTTCAGTGATATAGATTCATTAAACTATGTTGTAAATAGTGCAATATAATTAAAACACACCGCAAACGATTTTCCTCATAGACTGTAATGTAACGGATTTCTTTTGAGTGTCCCTGCAGATGAACCGTAAATGCTACACATTTCAGTTTCAATAGCGAACATACCATAGTGATAGCCAATGTTTCATTTAATGGTAATCGGACAATATTTACGCGAGTTAGAGCACGGACCGACAGACAGATTTACAGACAGACAAACTGAATTGATAAATACTTTTCAACTATATTGGAAAATATTAATAAAAATGAACACTTATATTGCAGAATACTTTGTTACGAGATTCCACAACATAAAAAAAAAACACAGTTGATTTCTGTTGAGAAAGCATGCCAAAGCAACATTATATTCATATAATTGCTGCTATAGATTAGATAGGAATAGATTGAAATATTATATGTATTACCGTTCTCGCTAACCTACTGCTTTTTCTTTTTTACCGTATTCAACAATAACTTAAACTTAATAAAACTCTCAAGCAATTTAAACCTGGCATTTAGAATTTTCTGAAATTGCAATATTATAGTTGTTATCACTATTGATTTTGTTATTATTTTGCATGAATTGCTTAGTCATTCAGACATAAGTTCTACATTTATTTCTGAGGTAAATTTTTGTTCTCATCCATATAAAAATGACTATAAATAAATACATATAGAAAGCGTTCTATTTTTTAGCATTCCTAATTCGCGAATTTAGAAAAAAAGAAGAAAAAGTGCGAAAAATAACGTAAATAAATACCATATTTCTAATTGAAATTACCATACATCTTTTAAACTATCTTATTCAGATATACTAATAGGCTGAAATGGGATGAGGATGCTTCACTTAGATGGTAAATGAGTGAATTAATTAGGAGTATGCTATTCATTAAATATAGTTTTTACCAAATATAAAAGAAATGAAGTAATCATATGAGTGACGAATAAAATTGAAAAGTGTGCTTTAATCAATAGCTAATTCGCTTTTCCTTCTTGCTTCGCTTTAGATTTCGTAATCCGCACTGATCTTAGTTTGAAGTTGTTTTAATTCTTAAAAACCTTAAAAAAAAAAAAAAAAAAAAAAAAAAAAAAATCTTTTAGTACTCTTAACCCTTTAATTCCCATGATAGAACACGTTCTAGAAATTATGCAGTTCAGAAAATTTGTTTTTACACCAGAAAAATTCAATGGCTAATTTCGTTTTATTTAAATACGGAATGTTTTGTTATTAATTAAAACAAATATTTCTGTTTTAGTTTTCTGGTGGCAAATAAGATATACGAATTAAAGTATCTCAAAATATCTCGGGCGGTTTGGGATCTAGAGGGTCAAAGTATGTGCCTACCTTTGGGGTACTTTTTTGAAAAATATGAAATTTTTATCAAACACATGTGTTTTTTTAGTTAAAACAGAGAATAAAACTTTGAATTCATATAAATTTTTAATGGAATTTTAATTAACTTTAAATTTAGGCCATATTCAGTTCAATTTTAGTGTAGAGTTGCGTTTATGCCAGACCTTCTATAACGAAATCTTTTCCATTGTATTTAACTTCTTTTTTCAACAATGTATTAGCAAATCACTCACGTGTGTTATGAAGCAAAAGATTTGCAGTACCGCTTAAATTTATTAACATATACTAAATTTTGTATACAAAAGATGCTTAAAAAATATTTTTTTCAATGAAAATAGCTCTTAAATTAATGTATACAAACTTACAAGCTTTGTTTTGCTGCATAACATACCAATAGTTGAGCAGAACCTTATGACCAAATATTATTTCAATATCTTAATTTTTTTTTTTAGAAATGATGTTTCTCGTAAATGTACACAATAGTAAACGCAGTTTTCCAGAAACCGCAAATTAAGATTTTGATATAGCATAAAAATATTTGTATAAAGTTTTCAACTTAAAAATCCACTATATTTATAGACATTTATACATTTGTGTTTATATTATATGTTTATGTTTTAAAATGTATCATTTACCTTATAAGACTTTTTAAACGGTCACATCCGGTTGCAGAAAGTTCATTTCCGGTTTATATTTCGGGCTATAGTTTTGCTTCTAATTATCGCTGAACCAAAAGGGATTCCTAAATGTTTAAACTTTAATGTAAAAGAATAATAAAAAATAAAGTAAATTCGTAAAAAAAAAATAGTGATTTGAGGGTTGGCACATACCTTAAACCATACTCTTGGAAATAATGGGACACCGATCATTTTATTACCTGTCATTCATTTCCGTATTCAAATATATGGTCTTGGAAATTCTTTTTGTTAATTTAACATTTTTTTAAATTAATTTTAGGCCGGTATATTTTAGCGTTAAATGAGACAATTTACAAAAAAAAAGAAAATCCCTTTTTACGCACTTTTTTTTAACATAAAAATGCTCTGTTGCACACGCCTTTTGATTTATTATGTTGTTTCATATGGCCTTCAAAATGCGTTGGCTTGATTTTCAAAAGACATTTTAGCTGGAGTAATTTTCGTTACTCAATATTTATCTGTTCTTTTATTGTTGCAATTTTGATAGAACTTTTTATTCTCTCTAGCACCTTTTGACTTTAGTATATGTTGGCTATTCGCTATCCTGTTTAAAGAAGGAAGAGAATGGCGAAGGAAAAAAAAAGTTTTAGAATAACTTTCTGTAGAAACAGTCCATAAAATGAATAGGTGGAACAGTTTCGTTACATGTTTATATTATGAAAATCTTTCATTTAAAAATCTATGAAGTGTTTTAATTTTAGAGAATGTGTTCAGATTATTCATTTAATAAATGTTCTGAACCCATTATTTAAACTAATGACATATAGGTAAGATTGGCAAAAAGATGTTTCTATCATTGAAATCGAAAACTTTATTACATCTTTAAAAGTATTCTACAGTATCTGATGCCCATTTTCCTTATATAAATCAATACTGATTGTTTAAATAGATAGTTTATAAAAAGACAATTTTATTTGTTAAATAAATTATTTTGAGGCAATTTTTTTCTGATTTTTTTCTAATTTTAAAGCAAAAATAATACAATAATTCATACTTACAAAGAATGTTTTGATGATAAAAATAACGATCGTTTATTAATTTGTTTTTCATAAATGTATAATAAAAATTGCTGCAAATGTAATGAACAAAATCTGATCCACAATATAAGAAATTCAGATAATAATTTTTCTTTAATTTTCTGTATGTTAATTTTTAAAATAGCTATAAAATATCAAGAAATTCTCAGATATCTAAACAAATAGTTCATTACACTTACAACATCACATAAATTACAGGTGATCAGTTTTACATAAATATAACCGTTAATTTTAAATATAGAACGTTTTTCGTAACTGATTGTTGATGAAAACCCCTTCCCCCATTTTTTTTCATAAAACGAATTCAACTTTTACTTTAATTTATGAAAATTGATTAGGAATATTCACCCCCAAGTACTAAAAAATACTTATGTTTAATTTTTTTACCGTAGTTATTCAATGTTAACTGGCCTAGAGTCTCGATCCGCTTCCATTTTGATGTAATTGCTACAGAACATACATATAGTTCTAAGACTGGTATGTATGAACTGTCAGAGTTAGAAGTAGTATAGTTGGGTTTCCAGGATATTACTGTGTAAATTTTACTCTTTCAGAGTTGCAGCAAAAAGATCAAATCAACAAGTTGTCATCTTATTGCTTATGATACTGCTCATGATACATAAACCTTACTTATTAAAAATGTGTGATCTAGTACAACTTTTCGTGCTGAGAAATAGAATTGCAATATTAAAAATAAGAAATCAATCCATTCACAATTACTTGGCTTTAAATTAGGCTATGTATTTTGCCGCAAAAATATTTTGCATAGCGTCATCCGTCATTTTATCCAGATTTCAAATTAATTTCAAAATGTAGCAAACATTCCATTTTTTTTAAAAAATAAATCCTTTGCGGCACAGTGGTCCCACTCTAGGCACACCTAATTTTAAATCCAAACTTGTAAACAGCACCAAGAGTATTTTAATAAAATTTTGCTTTTACAATGGAAGTTTAAATTAAGGAGTTCTTAATTCCTGAAAAAGTCATTTGTAAATTACGGTGTCAATCAATAATTTCTCATTGTACGAACAGAAATTGTCTGTGATGGAAAGGTTTAAGAAAGAAAATCGCCTACATATGGTAGACGTGACATAGATGTGATTTGTAATTTGTTAGGTCATATATCTTACTTGTTTATGTATGTTTTGTGAAAATAATGTGGTACGCAATTTTTTTCATAAGTGGAGGCCACATTGCTTACACTACGTTTTCCTAACTAAACAAGCTAGAAACATGTCTCTTGACAAAGTAAGCTTGCTGTAAGCTTATTTAATGATACAAATAATTTTTTTCAATAAAATACAGACTGAAATATTGAACAGAATTAAAATACTGACTGAACATACTATTGCAAAGTAAAATTTGAAAAACGCTGAAAGGTTGTTCCAAAAATTGTGCACATTGTTTTTTTCTCCTTGTAGTTTCGGTAATATCTTTCAAAATACCCCTTCCATTTAAGATATTCATTAGGTGTTCTGGTCTAAAGAGGACACAAAGTAAGGCAACAATTCATCTGCTACAGAACCGTTAAATATAAATGATATGCATCTTTTTGATGAGTTAACTCTTTCTGGTTGTTTGCAATCCCTACGAAATATTATCTTTTTGACTCAGGGTCATCATTTAGGTTGGTTTAATTAATTAAGGATATTTTTCTTTGACCCTTATATATTTGTTTGAGTTTGAGTTTGAGTGAACAGTGCTTTGAGGCCTATAGCTACAATGGCTGTTGCCTCGATTGATCCAGAATACACAGAAACAAATACAGAACACTTTATTATTATAGAAAATCCTGTAAATACATTTAATACACATCACAGGGACAACACAGACACCCATGCCGCTAGCTGGACTCGAACCAGGGACCAGCGGTGTGGGAGCAGCTGCCGCTACCAACCACGCCTATATATCTGTTAAAGCGTCTTGAAGATGGTCAAAATATTTGCTGGACAGAATTGATACTGAGCTTGCTCATTCCTTATCATGACATCACAAGAGATGGCTGGTTGCTACCAGTGATTGGTACAAAAGAGATGAGCCCATTGTTTTGTACCAATCGCTGTACGTCGTCGATAGCGGCCAACCACCTTTTGTGACGTCATGATAAGGAATGAGCGATCCCGGTATCTAGTGTTGCCTTGATATTTGTCCAAGTGGATCAATTCTAACTGAAGCGCTAAATTCTAAAAGATAGTCCCGTTTTAGCATTATTGACTTTAGCTGCGTTCTCATTGGCTGTTATCAGTCACGCATCATAGATACTGTTGTCTTCTTGGCCTGTTTAGATTTGGCGCACTTCTCAGTCAGTCTCAGTGTTTGAAAATCTGTTTTGCGTAACTAGTTATAATTTTTATTTTAAGAAATCTGGACCATACCCGCCATCATGTACCTGACATTCGGACCGCTAGTTTAACTATTGTTAATAGATTAATATAATAGTGAAAAAACTGGAATATAATAATTATAAGTATTAATTAAAATTTAGTTTTTAAAGAAATTTCTTAAAGGTATCCATTACGGGTAATTCTACGCTATAAGTATTGTTGCATAAAAATGAATAACGTATTATGAATAACATATGTTTCACAAGTAAAGCATTTTTTATTTTAAATTATATATTAACATTAGTATAGAAAATTACGGAGCACACATTTTACAATATGCAATGAAAAAGAAGCATCATGCGTTTATTATTATTTTCTAATAATGATTTATGCATTATAAAAATTTATATAAGTAGTAGAATTGGAAATATCAAACGATCGTAATATTTTACATAAAAATATTTATTAAATTAGGTTACTTTCTATGAAAAACAAAAGCATGATTTAATATTAAATTTATTAAAACAATTAACATTTACCTTTGTAAATGTTTGTTTTATGATTGCTTACAATTAAGAGAGGAAAATAAGACACCAATTGGGATGTAGCATTGAAACATTTACATTTTTCGACCATCATCTACATTTATAGCCATTATAAAAATGACATAGAAACCACATTTGTAAAATTTTTCGAAAATTTACGAGATCTCTAGAAATGCGCCAAACCTAATGCACCAAGAAAACAACAGCTTCTATGATGCGTGACCGATAACAGCGAATGAGAATGCAGCTAAAGCCAATAATGCTAAAACGTGACTATCTTTTAGAATCTCGCAACTGAAGCTCTGTCATTGGATTTGTCTTACAGTTAAGTCATCTCGGCATCGTGGCATCAAAGTGGAATACCAGTCTTCATCTGAGAAATTCTTGTGATTAGGTTAACCTGGCAAAATTATTATTGCTGTAGATTAAGGGATGGCATTGCCCAACGAAATAACACGGATCAGATAAACCTGAAAAATGAAGACAAAACGTCTCTTCGTTTCACTCTATTAATAACAATAAATATAAAAAATGGCACTTACTTGCTGTTTTGATTGGTTGAGCAAGGGGAACTTAGAAGACCACATAATTTACCTGGCTTGATAAATATTCGGCCAGTATTACAAATGAACTTCTGTAATTTTATTTTCTCGTTTTTGGCGGCGTCTAATTATTCTGTAAAAGGACGTGGATACCGATAGCCCCATTTTTTATGCAATATGTAACGGTAAAGATGAGGATAAACTCTTTTTTCAGAAGTGGGTAAAATTACCGCGAAATAAAACATCAAAAAATTTTGTGCTATTTTCCAAAAAATGGTTTTTTAACCCTGGAGGACGCGCGCAGGGCCTAAAAGACCCGGAGTGCGTATGGTTTTTACAATTGTAACCACTAATTTTTTAAAAGTAATCTTCAACTTATTTTATCGCAAAATCTGTAAAAATTGTCTCACAAGGAAGGTCTCCATACGGGCATACTCAGAAAAATCTGAAAAAATTACAGAATGTTCTTCTCATATAGTTATATATGTTCATAAAAAAAATTTCGGCGGAATCTCCTTATAATGTTCGTAAAAAAATAATAAAGACTTCGTTTATTTGGCGATTTATCCCCGGTTGGCGAAAAAACGAAATTTTGAAAAATACGCTTTTACGCTTCGAATACTTTTTTTTAAAAAAAACTTTCTATGTTATATTTATTTAAATAAGTTTAGTTTAAGTAATTTTAGTTTTGCATTTTTACTTTACTTTAAGTGTAATTTTGTCATATACGTTTATATGTACTTACAACAAAATGAAATTAATATATTTTATGTGTTTATCATTTAAAACACAATTTAAATTGATTAAAATTGTTCCAAATTCAAAAATACACTGCTAAAAATCTGCTGCATTTTGTTGCAACGCATTCCCTTGCTTGTATAAAAAACGGTTACTTGGCCGTGAAATGGAGCTTTCTCATTGGTTGGAATAGAGATATTATATACAAGCGGTGGAGTGCGTTGCAACAAAATGCAGCAGATTTTTAACAGTATATGACACGGTCAATTCACCGTGCTATGGAGCATTCATTCTCATTGGTCAGAAGAGAGATATTTTATAAAAGTAGTGGAGTGACGTTGCAGTAAATGCTGCGGATTTTTAACAGTGAAGTCAATTAAAATCAATTTTCAGATTCGTTAAAATCGTCTGCTTTTGGCGAGGAAATGCAATGCTCGCCAAATCCCGCGTCGCTTTCAGCTTTTCACGCCAATTATTCCAAACTATTTTATTTTTTTACATATCTAATAATGTAATTCCGCCGCTAATTTTCACTGATCCTTTATTACCTACATGAGTAGTTTAATTCGTATTTTTTTCAAAAAATTCTGAGTATGCCCCCAATGGAGACCTTCCTTGTCAGTCTAAATAAAGTGACTGTTATAATTTAATTTTATTGGTGGCAAAGTTTAAACCATTCATACCCTGGATAAGCACGCGTTCTCCCGGGTTAAACAAACAGGGATACCTGGTTTTTTTTCATACGGCTAATTTTAGTTGATAATAAAAAAGTACATTCTTTTACACTCAGTTCTTTGCTTAAAAATTTATAAAAGCAGCATGCATACATAAATACTATGCCACTTCTCAAAAATCTAAAAAAAAAAAAAAAAAAAAAAGTGATTTAATGGACATATTTTGTCAAGATTAGTCAATTATCAAGATTAGTTGAACGAAAATTTATAAAAAAAAATAAAAGATTAAGAAATCAACAAGTATTTGTTTAATTTCCTATATACTAAAAATAATAACATTTACATTTATGTTAAAATTTCGGATTAAAAACTGTATTAAATTTATTAATTACTTACCCATATTTATTTAATTTAATTATTTACTTATTTATTGATCTTTAATTGCTTTAGGATAATTTAATCACAGTTTTGGATGTTGCTATGCAATTTGTTTTGAATTCAAAGAAGAAAATATTCGTGAAGTCCGATAAATCCAATTTCAATAATGGCATGCGTGACTTATTCAACGTGAATTGTTCATTGGATAAACACACATGAGGCACATTGATTTATTTGCGTGAAGCTTTTCAATAAATTTGTTTTATTCATGTTTTAAAAAAACATTGTGGGATTCGATCAGTCACTAGACAAGTTTCGCAATTAAAATAAATACAGCAAATTTCTTGAGTAAAGCGTACAATGTCGGATATGCTATTATATACTATTCGTTTATTAAAATTTTATAGATACTTACATTCGTATTTTCTTGTAACTAACGCATTAACCACTTAACTGATTTGCCCGTACATCGTACGGGAGAGAAGAGTTTACTTGATCCATCATTTAAAGCTTTTTGACACCATTAAAGTTTTTAAATACAGTTACATACTAATTAATGGCAGAATTATTTAGACTAAATATTACGAATATTTAGCTTTAAAAAAGGGCATTCATCCCATATTTTCAATTTGTTGTATGTAAAAAAAAAAAAAGTTAAGTGGTTAATGTGAAAAATTCACATCATAACTAATTAATAGAAATTTTATTTTTATCTTACTCTTGATAAAAATATTATTTCCCTTAAATAGTTTTAAACTATTTGTGCTATGCATTAATGTGTAATTTTTGATGGCTGCTATTGGCGTTATCTTTTGTTGTGTGGTTTTTTTGAATTTGTTTCGTCGCTGAAAATATTTTTCTTTCTATTTCTTATTATGAGAGTTATCTAGAAAAATGTGACCAAAACGGTCTTTTGCCTAATATATCACTTGTCCTTTTCTTGTGCAATTTGCTGTGGCTGCTATAAGAGTTTTCTTTTGTAGTACTGTGTTTTCCAAGTGTTTCGTCGTTGATAATCTCACTTTTAATTTCTTATTGTATGCGTTATCTGAGGAAAATATGACTAAAACTGGCTTTTGCCTAATATTTTATTCTTCCTTACCTTTGCTGTTGCTCTGAGTGGCGTTTTCTTTTATCTAGTCTTTTTCTAAGAATTTCGTCGCTGATAATTTCTTTGATGCTATCTATTGAAATATGGACAAAACTGGTTTTTAGCTCACAGGCTATCAAAGCCTGAGAGCTTATGTGCCCGCCCGCTCTGTATGTATGTACGTGCGTACGTTCGTACGTACGTAACGCGATAACTCATGATAAAAATATCCGATTTACATGAAATTTTGGATTTAGGCTTGTTATGATAATACACTTCCCTGATTAGTTTTCAGAGTTCATTCGATAAGTATAAGAAGGGGAACGGGGGCTATTGCCCCTCCCCTTAATTTATATAAATGGGTTTTTCCTGCAGAATTAGTAGATTTCGTTGAAATCTTAGATGTAGGATAATTCTAATGAAGTGCCTTCGTGATTGGTATTGGGTGTTCATTGGATAAGTTTAAAAAGGGGGAATGGGGGGGTAATCCCCCTTCTTAATTTAGGTTTTTCACGCAAAATTTATTGATTTGCTTCAAATTTTGTATAAAGGTTTATTCTGAAATGACACTTCCCTGATTTGTTTTTGGAATTCACTGGATAAGTATAAAAGGAGAATAGAGGAAACTACCCCTCATAATTTATGTAAATGGTTTTTCATAGAGAATTAACCGATTTGTTTCAATTTTTGGATACAGGTTCATAGTAGTAAGAAGCTTCGCTCATTTGTTGTGGTATTTTCTTTTGTTAATTATAAAGGAGGGGTACGGGCGATTACCTCCCCCTTAAGTTAGCTAAATAGGGTTTTATGCAGAATTATCCTATTTGCTTTAAATTTTGGACGTAGGTTCTTTCTGATAAGTTGGATTTCTGAACTGTTTTGGATGTTTAATGATTAATTATAAAGGAGGGAACAGGGGACAACGTTTCTTAAATTACATAAATGGGTTTTTATGCAGAATTATTCGACTTGCTTCGAATTTTGGATACAGGTTTATTGTATGATAAGGCGTATCCCTGATTAGTTTTGGGGCTTCAAAGATAAGTATAAAGGAAGAAAATTAGGGGGGGGGGGTACTTCCTTCCTTATTTTTTTCCGAAGGGCATTATTATATAAGGCTGTAGTATACAATTCGTCTGCATAGCCTGTGAGCTCTATGCCATCAGTTTAACTGGGCATCATTCTTTTAATTGTTTAATATCCCACTCTTTTTTTCCTGCCCAATATCAGACTATGTTTACCTAAATGGTAAAAAAGGAAAAACAAGCTTTCGTTCGTTTGAGTGTCTCCTTTAATTGGTCAAAACTAGGATCTTAAATTTATTCACACTCGTACACATCTTTTTTTGCCAGTTGTCAATTTTTTTGTATTGTACCACGTTCAAAAATAAAATAAAGTAAAATAAAAATAAATGATTATTTCTCTTTTATCAAAATTAGTCTCAAAATACTATTTTTATCATTTGTTCTCTGTATCACTCATAAAAAATGTTGTATTCCTTTGAAGATATGACAAAGTGTAGGGGAGAATGGAGTGCAGTGGGACAGTAGGTTTTACTCTTTATACATCATTCTAAATATATCATCAATCACACAAAAGATGAAGCAATGGTACCACAATCTTCAGTTGTTTTTTTTTTTTTTTTTTTTGGGGGGGGGGGGAGTCTGTATAAGCTTGCAATTGTATGAAGGAAAAGATTACTTCAAGAATCAAAAGTAAATTTGCTTCTTATACTTTTTATGCTTTTTATATTTTAATGACTTGTTTATGCATAGATACAATACTTTCCCTATTTATGGAACATTATATTGTATTTTACCCATAATTTAAACTAAGTCTAAAAGCAAAATTTTTGTTTATACAAGGAGTTTAACACAAAACAAGGAAGTGGGAAAGGAATGGGAGATGCCCAATTCTTTTTTTTTTTTTTTTTTTTTTTTTTAAATAAGATGAATATAAATTGCTAACATGCAAACATTTTTAGAGGATAACATATTAATTATAACTCTGAAAATATATCCATTTACTTGAAATGATAAATAAATTGAATTGATGATTTTTTAATGTCCTCTATGACTGACAATCCTGAATTTTCATTCCAGTCATGAATATAGTGTAATTTTATACTGTTGCACATAAATTATTAACCTGAATTGAGAAAAAATACTGAGAAAAATTATCTTAAAGATTGCTACTTTGAATAATTATGACTTTTCGCATATTTTTAATTATCGGATTTTTACGGCATTTCGTGAGAATATACCAGAGATAGTCAAAATCATTCTAAACAAAAAATTATAAAATTGATGATTTATTATTTTTCGCAAAGAGCGCCGAGACCTAGTTGAAACAACTTACTTCTTAAAAGCTTACTTCAGTTTATTATAGGTTGTCAAATGGTAAATGTGATAATGAGTTTCTTAACCTGTGTATGGGTGTGTGCTTACCATTTGTATGAGTATTTGTATATGTATGATGTATGTATTGGTTGAATTAAATTTTACCATGCTGGCACACTTAAATTGCCAATTTTAATCAAGTCATAAAGTGTTCTCATAAACCAAACTATAGATGACTATAGATTATTGGCGCGGTTACAAATTATAATCATTTCAACTGTTTGGATAGTAGAACCTTCATGTGCCATGCGTTTTGTAATTTAAATCCATAGATAGCTTTTCGATATAATTCTTTTTTTATACGACCACGATTATTTTTAGTAAAATATGATCTTTCTGACTATATTAAGTTCTTACCGCTAAAATTTACGCCCCCCCCCCTTCCCCGTTGCCCCCGAAGCATGCAAAAAAGGTTTAAAACAATAAAATATCTTTGTAATTTTTTGTCGTATTTGTTGTTCTCTAGTATAAATTATCGATCATACAAATTATCCTCCCTTTCCGAGAAATTCCATTTCATCTTCTGCAACCATCACACAGAGAAACCTTTAAAACTGTTTATTTAAAAAAGTCACATTCATTGCTCTCTAATAACAATAATAAGAACTCAATCAACTTACCATCCTCTTTGAAATTTAAACTTCCTCCTTTTGCCACCTCCGGCTTAGAAAGAAATTTAAAATCCTTATTTATTTTTTTATAACAAAAATTTCTGTTCTATATGTTGTTTACTTGTAATGATAAATAGAAATTCAACCATCTAAATTACCCTCACTTCCTCTGCTCCTTCCAAAATTAACACTTTCCCCTTTCATCATAGAGAATTTCATATTTTTAAAACTCTTTCTGAAAAATAATTCTGCGCTATTTTTTTTTCATTGATAAAAAAATATAAATGTAAAAAAAATAAATAATCATAAATTAACCCTATTTCAACTTCTCAAATATACACTTGCTTCTTTGCACTCCACTTCCTGAAAGCAAGAGTTTAAAAATTTTAAAACGTTTAAATAAACTATTCTGCTCTATTTGTTGCACTCTAGTGACAATAAGTAAGCAATTATGTAATTTATCCCTCTGCCTCCCATCTGACATTCCTGTTTCACCCTTTGCTGTCTCTCGATCATGCAGTGTTTAAAATCTTTAAAACTATTTTTTAAACTGCCATAATATTTATCTAAATTACCTCCAGCCCATTCTCTTAAATTTATGGCACCACCCCTTGCCTTCCAGCTTACAAGACAAAAAAAAAAAAAAATAAATAAATAAATAAATAAAAAAAAAATAAAAAAAAAATAAAAATTAGTTGATTAAAACCTTAAAACTTTTTATTTAAAAAAATTCTGCCATATTCATTGCTTTTTAGTAATAATAAATAAATAATCAACCATCTATTACAAACTCACCTTCCTCTCAAATTCTCACCCCCCTCTTTGTCTCCCAGTATACGATAAAGTTTAAATTTTATTATTTTATATAAACAAAAATTCTGCATTATTTATAGTTCTGTAGTGTCAATAAATAATCAGTCATACAAACAATTTGCGTACTTTCCTTATAAGTTCCAAAAATTCTGTCCCCAGTATTTCAATTTAGAAAATTTCTATTAATATTTAAATCGCAGAAATTACAGTTGCCACTTTTAATTCAGAATTTGTATTAATTTTCTGCGCTTAAAAAAAGTGAAAAGTTCTTTAAAAAATTATGGTAGGACTTATATCTATTTGAACTACTTCTAGAACTGTATTTACCAGAGATAAACTATCCCTCTTACCCCAAAATTTCATTTTCTTCCTTACCTCCTCTAGCATGCAAAATTTAAAGTCATTTAAACTATTTATTTACTTAAAGAAACCTCATTTATTCGTTATTATTTAGTAAAATAAATAAATAATCAATCTTCTAAAATATCATTCAATGCTTCGAAATTTATATGACAAATTCCATCCTACTGAATACATCTATGCAACAAGGCCCTCCGATCCTACAACTTCAATGGAATGTGAACGAAAATATAGCGACCTACGTAAGAGTTTCTGTGATCTTTGAATTGGTTCATCTAAAATATTCTTCCCTCCCCCCCCAAAAAAAAAAAAATTATGCTCCCCTTCTTCCTCTTCCAACGTAGAACATTAGCACATTGTTTAAATCTTTAAAACTCTAATTTAAAAAATTTATATATTTGAAAAGTCTGACCGAAAAGCAACATAGTAGGAAAAACGCAGTATGATAAGGATGGTTTCTGCCACTCAAACAAAACAGCAGCCGTGACATCACGTGCGCCCTGTGCACTGTGCTGTTATAAATGAATAGACCGCATAATATAATTTTTCCAAACATTATATTATGCTTCAATCTGCTCAATATCATCCAAAAGCTTGTCATTTTATAAGTAAATTATCTTTTAAAATGCATTAAAGAAAAAAAAAAGTTGCGAAATAAATTTTTGGATTAACCCGATCTATACTATATTAATTGCCAAAATTAAGCTCGGCTTCAAAATAAACAAAAATGAAATATTTCTGAACAAAAATCAACTGTTTTTCGTTCAGTATCCAATATATTACACTAATTATTATTGTAATAGTCATTCTTATGATAGTAGCTGTTGTTTAGGCTATTTGAGTAAAGAAGTATGTATTTTTATATGCATCACTAGATATCAATTGAATGTTTGCTTCTAAATAAATTTTCGGTTTTTGTTATTAATGTTTATTTTTTTTCTTTTACTAGGTACGAAGCTTCTCTCAACTAAAACACGAGCTTAAAAAAAGTGAAACTTTCTACGTTGATACCGAAGAAGAACCTAACAATAATATTTTACCTATTCAAGACCAAAATGATAACGATTTCTTTTCTATGGAGCTTAACGATGGTGATCATAAGCAAGATATAGATACGGGTATCATACATGGTGGTGGCAGCCTTCCAAATTTATCTGGTAAACAATAACTTCATCATTTATTTATTCACTTTTTTGAAATCCTTTACTTTGGAATAAATTAAAAATATCTTTACTTCAGATTTTTTTTTCTCGTTTTTTATAACACTTCAAATATTTAATAATTTCTTTAAATTGCGTTGAACCATAAAACATCACATGAACTTTAATCTGAAAAGATTCTTTCACAACTTGCAGAGAAAATGGTAAATTTTTACTTATTACCATATTCTATAGTCGCTAAAACTATTTTTTTTTTAATTTTTTTTACGAAATAAACATGGATTGTAAGCTAGGAATTCATAGTTTCAAATGTGTGATTCCAAAATTGCAGCTGATTCCGCAAAGTAGTTTTTTAATTATGCTTAAAATACTAACTACATTATAAACTGATTTAATATGATTTAAAATTATTTTGACCCATTCGGAGTTTAAAACTCTAAACCTGCACATATCCTAAAATAAGGGCGACTGGAGAGTATTGAGCTACTTTTTATAAAATGATTTTTTACTTTTCAAGTATTGAACCTAGAATAACATTGCTTATATCATATTATTCGTTATACTATAAGGTAGCGAAATAAAATTGCAACGTAAGTGTAACATTCAAGAAGGTTGAAAAATGATTGATTTTAATCATGAGTAATAATGGATCAAGACTCCTCAAGTACAAGAGGCTTGAGCTACTTTATTTTACATTGAAATGTCTGTTAAGAGAAATAAAATCATTTTAAAAAATCAGAATAACTTTATGCTACATGGTTTGATTTTTATAAAAAAAAAAAACTGTGAAAATATGATGCTTAAACAAATCTGCTAAAGCAAAATCTCAAGGCACACGAAAAAAATTCCATTTAAAATAGCATTGTCTCAATAGGCATAATTGTATATTATGGAGAATGACATTTTAATGTTTAAAACAGCATTCAATTATATAGAGGTTCCGTTTTTGTAGCGTTTAATGTATTTTTATGTCGCGATTTAGAAGCCGTAGTTCCACTTTTTTCTTATCTCCTTGTCTCGCTTTTTGTAATGCTCGTCCTTGCAAGGTTAGTTGTTACATAGGCTGACTTCATATTACTGTCAATTTCGTGAAATTTGTAACCTTCCTTGCAACCACGTAGAACTTATCATTATTAACTCTTAAGACTAAACTTTCATTCTTTTTGGTCTTTTCCATTCTTTCTACTTACCTAATGTATGCAATATTTAAATGAAATAAGAGTTGCTATCAAATTTTCCATTTAAATTTCATTAAATTGTTCTTTGCAATGGATAGTAAGCTATTTTTCACGCCTTCTTTTAACCAATTTTAAACATTATCTTTTCTATCACCCCATTTACTGCAGTTTTCTTAATAAATTTACATTCTTTAGGGATAAGAGTGTTCCGCGTTTTTTCATACCAGTATAATATCAGAGAAAATATTGTTCTGTTAAATCGCAGCATTTTTCGATTGAGTAAAATAACTTTTTCTCTAAGATTACACTGGTGGGAAAAAACGCGGAAAATTCTCATGCCTAATTCTTTTACAAATACCGAGTGATTTATAATTAATGTTATGATTTCAAAAGTCTGTAATTTTAAAACTACTGGTCAGAATGACTTGATATTTTAGCAGAACAATCGTGAGGCAATGGGATTTTCTTTGGAGAAGAAAAAAAAGTCCCAAAATGTGCCAATAGATGGCGCTATCAGAGGAAAAACAATGTATTCGTTAGACACAGGAATGTTGTTAGCCAAAAGAAAAGAAAATAGAATTCAGGGATTTACTAAGAAATTATTTGTGAAAAGACAAGAATACGTGTTTACAGCGACAAAAGAGATAATGACGAAAAATGAAAAAAAAAAAAAAAAAAAAAAAAAAAAAAGAACTTCATGGAATAAACACATTACCGATGAATAAGGCATAATTTGTTCGACATGCTCTCCACCTTGTTCCGCTACTAATTGGAAGAGCTTAACGGCATACTCCACAGCAGGTCGGAGGGTATCTGGTACTGATGCAAGATTGACGTTCTTCCAGATCAGCAGGCAGCAACTCCTGCAGTCTTGTACGGATAATAGCACAAGATGTTTTCCTTGGACTTTATGCACCGTGCTATTCGGTATATCCAGCATTCGGCCAATTCCCTGTGCACTGCTGATTCCAGCATCACTTTTAGTTTGTTCTTGTAAAACTATAGCCACATCTTCCACTGCCGCAACCGAAACTGGTTTCCTTCCTCTGCCCCGTTTAATGTCATATGAACCGTCTCAGCGAATTCAGCAGTCATTTTTCACAGACGATTTGTGGTTATTGGGCCCATTTTTATGAGTTTTAATGTCCGAAACTTCTTAATAGCTTCAGTGCGTAATAAATATTCTTATAAAAAAGATTCAAGAGCGGAGCGCGATCCTTTATATTCAGAGTCATGGTGAAGTATTCACGCAAAGAACTGGTGCTCTGCATTTTTATGGCAGCTAGGTCTGCGGTGCACATGTCACATATTAGCATTCTGCATAACTCCAGACAATGTGAACCCTGACAACGCCACATTTTGGAACAATTTTTTCCTTCGCCAAATAAAATTCCATTGCCTTATGATTGTTCTGCTAAAATATCAAGTCATTCTGACGAGTAAGTTTTTAAATTATCGATTTTTGGAATCGTAACTTTAATTATAATCACCCTGTATAACCAATAGTCCGTCATTATGTACAGTGTGTAATAAAAGGATTTCAAAAATCTTTGATTAAGGAAGACTTGACCAATTGATAAACCGTCCCTCACATTGATTGGATCAAGTCTACCCACATAGCCATTTTGTAAAAAATATCACACGGTTTCGAAAGCTCAGTATATTCTGCATTTTTTTAAGCCTACTTATTTAAATTTGTATGATATATTTTATGTGTGACAATGTTACAAGATAATTCTAAAAAACACACCTTTTAATTGAAAACTCTTTACAATTGATTCTTTCCACACCTGTATCGATTATCTTCATGATACAAAAACTTTCGCGTACGGAGTAACTTTGGTTGCCAATTATTGGTAAAAATCTGAAATTCCTTTAAATATGAAAACTGAATGATGAATCAAGCCTCTTCTATGGTTAATTCTCCTCAAATTCCCCTTCATGACCGAATAAATTTTCGTTTGGTAAATTTGAAAAGGAAAATTTACCGAAGGATACAAATACGATGTCGAAATTAGGTGTTTGTTTTTAAAGTTTGTTACAATCTATGTATAGAGACAACCCTTAAAAAATTTTAAATATAGAATTGAACCGTAGACATTATAGCTAATCGATGATACCTGTCAGATTTTTATACTATGATGTGCGACGAGTTCATAGGGGGTGTTAACTTTTTTTCCCTACGATGGTATACCTTTGGATATTCCAGTCTGCCAATCAGAGACTTTGAATTGAATGAATCCAAAAATGTTGCGATATTTTATGAAAAAAAAAAAAAAAAAAAAAATATATATTTATTGTTTGTTGAATATAGAACTTTTTCGGCTCATCATCATCAAAAATTCAAGTTAAGATTATTTACTCTTTTTGGGGTCTCAGCTTTATTTTATATATCGTTCTCATACTCTTTAAAAGTTTGACATATTTAATATATATTTTTAAAAACCAATTAAATAGTAAAATGATATTCAAAATCAGTGTAATCCACAGATTTACTCATAATTATGCTTGAATGCTAATTAAACTATTTTGTTATCGTATACTATTTTAATAAATACATATTAAAAATGTCCCTTACCCAAAGCATGAATGTCTCTAGAATACTTACACGCGAATTAATTGTAACTCAAACATGAATTTTGTTAGTAAAGCTGCTTTTTGTTTTTAATAACACAGAATAAAGATAATTCCTTATCTCGTATAAATGTGGTAAAATGCCTATTAAAAATTGGTGCAAGCAATTTAAATATTAATGTAATTTTCAAAATGTTTTATAACTTAGTTCGTTAATGTAGAATAGTTTGCATAGTGTTTATCTGATGTTACATTTAATCAATAGGTATTTTCACAATAAATGTTTGTACAGAAGAAAACGTATAGAAAAAAAAGTACAAATTGGGCATAAATGAAAAAATATTTTTGTCATAAACTAAACTTAATTTTTATGTTTCATAAATTTCAACTACAAAGTTGGAGTATTTTATGCACGGTGCTATTTTATTTAAGTGTCTGTTATTTTATGTTATAATCTAGAAGTTCCTTTCTTAGATCTCAGATACTCTTTTCTTAGATACCATTACTATATGCACCGGTACGTAAAAAAATAAAATAATAATTACCTCCCTGTGAGACAAATATGTGAAATAAATAGACCTGGCATTCCTAAATCTAAAAATAGCATCCACATTTCTGCAACAACATTTTTCAAGAAACAGCTTTCTAATAATAACAAATAGTAAAGGATTGTTACATTAACTTAGAATGGTAAATAAAATTAAAACATGAAAAAGGTATTTTCATTGTCTAAGATAACAAATCAATAAAAAATATCATAAAAATACATTTTTTTATGTTTCTCTTATTTGGTGTCGTCCGCTCTTTCTTGTCCTGCTGCATCCACTTACCACTGTATCTTCTTTAGTGTTTATAAACATTTAATTTTATGTTATTTACACATTAACATATTTCAATATGTTTTTGTGTACGCAATTTCTGTTTACATTAGTAAGGCATATGTTACCTACATTTTAAAAATAGGCAACTGCACCTAAAAATTGCCATATTCTCGTTTAGTAAGCTTAAATTTATAAGGATCAACCATTATTTTTACAGGGGGATTTTGGAGTCGACCGGCGAGCAAATTTTATAACTGAGCCAAAATAAAAATTATCACCGCCTAGAATCCTCTCGTCTATCAATGTCTATTTATCCTGATTATTTTTTTTCCTATTTTTCAGAGAATTTCAAAGATGATGTTATTCTCCAAGAGCCAACGACCAAAATAATTGAACCAACTCATTCTCCTGTGATAAAATCTACTTCTCCCCGCTCACGTAAGCCTGTACGAACGTACAAAGGACATGGAAATCGAGATCGAAGTAACAGACATGGGAAGAAATCTCAAGAAATTACCGAAATCAAAATTTCTCCTAGCAGCCCACCTGATAAAAGACTCGAAATAGCATGGGTGTATCCTTTGCACAGTTTAATATTTTACCTTATAAACATCATTTAAAATAGTTTTATCTAACAGACGCATTACCGTATGCATGAGCTATTGAGCCTAATGCTTCTACCTGCTTGGATGACTTCTAAAATATGTAATAAAAGTTTTTTTTTTTTAAGTGTCAAATTTCATAAAAATTAAAGACCTCTCGAAGAAATAATTAGTGGTTGTATGATTTTAAATATTTTTTGTATACAAGTGAAACAATGTAGCAATTTTATTGCTTTGAATAAACTTGTAATATGTTTTGGATTATCCCTTTTATGAAGGAGATACATTGAAAATTAAACTCTAAAAATATTTTACACTTTATGATAATTAGTCAGAATTTGTATAATAGTACTAATAATGAATTTCTTGAACTATGTTTTATCATTTGATTGTATTTTCTTCATAATTCAGATTTGCCATCTGTTTTCATTAATTTTTCCTTTAACTAGATAAAACCCCTAATATTATGTGAGCAGAGTAGCCGAAACGTGTATAGACGTACCTATCAGATTTTATTTTTACATTACATCAATGTTCATAAGTTCCCCATAATGCAAATAAAGTTTTAATAATATATTTTGCAGTATGACAGAAAGCTAGTTAAAAACTTAGCTCTGTCATTATACTATTAATTTTACTTTTTTATATAAAAATGTAAAAAAAGTTTTTCTGCTTTTTTGTGCACATGAAAAATTATTAATGTATGCCTTAAAAAATTGAAGAGTTTCGTTAATATCATAAAAATCCTCAAATTCATTTCAGTAACAAAGACGCAGTACTATATCTTTTAGTATATGTTAGCTCATTTTACATTGTTTCATTTTTATTGAAATGTTAGGCTGATTTTTCAGGAAAGTGAAATCTCTGCTTTAACCACAAAAATGATTAGAAAAGCCATATATCTATTTTACATGTAAAAGGTAGTAGATTCCAAATATTTTTGCATTACTAAAATCTGTGAATATTGTAGATAAATCAACTGCATACACTTACATAGAAACACATAACCTTATTCGCAATTAAACATACCTATTTTTCCTCGAGCTTAAAAAAAATCATGTTTTCGCTGAAAAAAAAAAAAAAAAAATCTCAAATTTACAGGAAAAAACTCAATTTTGGCGCCAGTCAAAAAACCGTTTAATTTACAGAAAATATTTGTAAATTTACATTAAAACTGTTCTTTTCTGTAAAATAGATTTTCCTGTAAAAAACACATTTTTTTCTCTAAAAATTGCAATTTTTTTTTTTTTTTTTTTTTTTTTTTTTAACAGTACACAACTTTGCAACAAGACTTCCATTTTCTTTCTTTTTTTTTTTTTTTTTTAATTCAGAAAATTCGCTTTTATACGAGACATTATCATATTCTTTTCCATATTTAATGACAGACATTTGATGTTTGCTTAAATTAAAAATTCTTTTTTTAGAAATTCCGGTATAATTCGATATATTTGATTTTAATATATCAATGCTTATATCAAGGGAATCCATTAACTGAATTTTGTGAGCGCTTTCTTAGTTTGAGAGAAAAATAAGTTAGAATTTTAAATAGTTCACATCTTCATGAAAAATATTTCATGAGATACTTATATCAATAAAGCTTTACCATGAGTAAGGCAAAGCAATTTAACTATTTATCTTTTTCTTCGATTTTGAATGATAAATATTTCTATTTTTACTTGTAACGTTTATCATTACAAGCTAATATATGCACGAGTATTCTCGTCTAAATAGATCACTGCCTTCAAAAAAAAAAAAAAAAAAAAAAATTCTTTTTATGTTCTTTTGACAAAATGTGACAAAAAAAAAAAAAAAAAAGTGTTTATCGTGACAGTGAAATAATTGCACATTTTGTGTTTGCTTCAGATCTGTGACTGATATGAAAATCTATTTATTCCCAACGCATATTATTTTCTTTAATTTAATTCTAGTCATGGTTACCATGGCTTAGATCCTGGACGAAATCTTTTTTTATTGTCTTCTGGTGAAATAGCGTATTATGTAGGTACCATAGCCGTACTACATGATTATGCAAATCAAACGCAAAGGCATTATCTCGGTCATACTGAAGATATTTTATGGTAAGTAAATTTTAGTATTTGTGAGAATAACTGAAATAAATATCGTGTATTTCCTTAGATATGACGATAGTTCAATCATGAAATGTCCTCCAAAACCAGAAGTTTTCTTGTGGAGAGGTGACTAATTAAAAAAAGTGACTTTGTCTCTGAAAACCATTATGAAACAAAGCAAATCTTCAGGTGCATAGCTGATCTATATGTATGAAATATAGGGAGAGACAAAAAGCCTTTGGCACATTTTGAAAGTCAGTAATAATAATAATAATAATAATAAATCAAGTAATTGACGTACGAAAGTATTTTTAAGACGAAAATGCTTCTCATGATCAAAAATTTTGCTTAAGAAAAGAAAAGAAAAGAAAAAAACAAAAAACATGGTTTAAAAAATTACCCAATTGATATCGCTATTCCTTCAAAGTTGCGAAAATAACTAAAACACTGAAGCAGTTACAGACCTTTTATTTTTACAATATTAAAATACATAATATAATATTATTTACAATATTAAGATATTTCAACGTATGAGTTTTCATAGCTCAAATTACATCACCGAATTCCATACGTTGAAATAGAATACTGCGTTGTGGGGAAAAAAATGAAACTGATTGTCGTTTTGATTATTTTTTTTCTTAGTTATGAAGGTATAGTGCCATCTGTGAAAAAGTTTTAGAACTAAAAATTTCGAATTCGTACAGTGAAACCCCGATCTATCGTTCCCGCATCCATCGTTTTCCCGCATTAATCGTTTTATTTCTACAGTCCCTGCACAAATTATACTTAAATAATGTTAACAAAACCCTCAAGCACCGTTGTTTAAAAGTCGTTTTCCCGCATTCATCGTTGTATTTTTTTTTTTCCTCGCCGAAATGAAATTGAAAGTCATGTGAATCCATAACATACAAATTGGAATTACTTCTTTTATCTAAAGATAGCTCATTAGTGCTGTTTGTGTGACAATAATGCAGATGAAAAGTAATTGTATATGGCAGAAGTTGTGATTACGTTTCATTGATCAAGATGTTGCAACATGTGGTATTCTACACATAGAGAAAATGTGTGATAATGAAAAAAAAAAAAGATGAAAATAATGGCGAAGAAGCAAGGGTTAACGCTCCTGCCGATAAAGCTGAACCTCCATTGCCAAATCTGTCTAATGCAATTACGGCTTTGAATCTGTATGAACTCTTACATATGCATATGAAATAACAAAAAATGGCAAGGAAAATGTTGTATAACTTGAAAATTTATTTTTTCATGAAAAAAATTGAACGGAAATCTAAACAAAATTATAGTTTTTTAAAAATAAATATCAGTTTAACTTCGATTTATTCATTTTACAGTTTAGTAAGCAATAAATTAGTATTTATTAGTATACTGTATGCATTGCAGGCATTAGTAATGCATAAAAATTGTGTTTTTTCGTATTTTGAAGTTAAACTGTATTCATCGATTTTTTTTCTCCCACCCCTTGAAAAACGATCGATCGGGGTTCTACTGTATTTTTTTAAATGTTTGGTAAAGCACCTACTTCCATTCATGAAGGAGTCCCATTCATCTCTCTTTTTGAATCATAGAATTTTCAAACAACAATTTTAGCGGTCTATTTCTATTGGAAATGTTGTGGGAACCTATAAAATAGACTATTATTCTGAAGTAATCGTATGCAAAAACGGACCAATTAAATCCTAATCATAAGAAGCTTTTAGTTTGAATCGCAATATCATACAGCAATTAATTTGTTTTATCCAAATGCACTCAGAAAAGAATGGTAATGGTTTTTCATTGTGGACAATGCAATATTCTTCAATCCTTGATGAATTGAAAATGCGTGGATGTGTGTGTGGATTTAAATTAGTGAAGGGCGGTTGACGATGATTCAACAATCGAAATAATCGCCATAATAGAAAATAACAATCGACTTATAACAATCATCGATTACTTCTCAAATTCTGTAAAGCTAAATTGTAAAATTTTGTGAATGTAACGACAATGTTATCGTTGTGATAGGCAATTCCAGGATCATTCTACAATCTGGATAATTTGAGTTTTGAGTGGAAAATAAGATTACGGTCATACTTACATTTTTGAAATAATTTATTTCTACCCGGCATTTGCCGATATTATTTCATTCGATTAGAAATGTGGCGTGCTTGTGCTTACTTTCAGCACACTCGGGTGGGCCAGACCTGTATTTTGTTCGTTCTGGATTGTGTCGAACCAGATTTTATTTTGCTTCTAAAATAATAATGGTATTGTATACAATTATTGATAGAATTTCTAAGAAATATGTATATGTTTTTAAAAAAATTAAAGAGAAATAATTTTAAAAAATGAAATATATACAGTGGCGGTCAAAAGTTTTCCGCGAGCAAAAATTTTTTAGTTAATTTGTAAGTATATCCATATGAAAAGGAATCTCAAAGTGATACTTGCACATTTTATTGAAATAATAGTTAGGAACTTATTTATGGAATAACATATAAATATCAATAAATTTAATTGACAAAATTAAGTAGAAAGGAAAATGCATGTTCTCAAAAGTTTCCGGCCACAATCGCAAGATTGGAAAAAATGGTATTGTAGTAAAAAATAACAGTGATTGAAACAATTTACAATTAGTATTTTATCACCATACCTTTAGTAATAAGTACTGCGGCGCAGCAACGTGACATTGATACAAGCAACGGTTGAAGATCGTCTATGGTTCGTTTTTTCCACACTTCTTGAATTTTTTGGAAATTTCGGCTTAGTTAGAATATTTATAGTTCCGCACACATTTACGAACTTATTTTCAATGATTTTCTATTGGATTCATGTCGAGCGTTTGGGCTGACCATTTCAAAAGCGGAATTTGTTTGTGCGAAAGTCATTGCTGGTCGCGCTTGCACACATTTATTAAGTCGTTATCGTGTTAAAACAAATAGTTGCGACCACAATTTTTCCTCTAATAAGGCAGTAAATAATCTTGCAAGATATCTTTATACATTGCACCATTCATCTTGCCGCGGATTTCAAATAACAAAACAACACTTTCTAATGAAAATACTCCCCACATTATAACGTATCCTCCGCCATGCTTCATTGTAAAAAACATATGTCGAATCATATCTTTTATTGTTAGGTCATCGGATGTAGTGTCTGCCATCACTTCCAAAAAAGTTTGAAATTCGATTGATGGATAAATATAACTTTTGTCCAGTTTTTTCTTCACCTGACTTTGTGTTCCTTGAAAAACGCCAGTCAGGTATGTTGATTTTTTAACCTATATATTTTTTTAACACTGACTCTTCCATAAAGTTCTGCATAACGTCAGTATGTTGACACGATGAAGAATTTTACGATTAGCGAATTCGAAAGTACATTAAAATAATACTTGAAAATGGAGTCTTTTTACTTGTTTATTTTGGACAACACACACTAAACACAACTACAAAACACTTAAACATAAAAACATAAATTTTACATGTATAATAAGCGAGAGTTACTATTTCTCTCGTCGAGAAAAATCCTTCGAGCACATCTGGTCTTTTTAACATGATTTCGTAACAGATGATCGGCCCATCGGCGCCTAAAAACAATCACGTGACTGGATAGCAGGTGCTACGATTCGTAACACTGCCCACCCATGAACATATGGATGTTCATCACAAATTATATATCAATTTAATACAACATGAATATAAATATGGAATATTATACATACTTCAAAGACAAAACTTCAACTAAATACAACAAAACTTCAACTAAAATAAGAAAAAAAAACAAGATTAGTATATACAAGTTAATCAGTTCAAATTTCCATGTGATACAATAACTGTACTGGTCGTCTGAGAATAGATTTCTCAGTTTTTACCTTGCAGGCCCTCACCTTGACGTCTCTTCCAGGAAATAATTCAATAATTTTTCCTAGACTCCAGAAATTTCTGGGTAATTTATCATCTTTGATTAATACTATGTCATTCAATTTAAATTGAGGAAAATTAGTTTTGTTCGAACTTAAATGAGCTGACCTCAAATTTAACAAGTATTCCCCTTTCCATCTAGTCCAAAACAAGCGCATTAATTTCTCACGATAGTTAAAAGATTTAATTAATTCTTTCCTGGAAGAGATATTCGATTCAAGATGAAGGCGAACTGGTGGCAGAGAAGAAATTCTTCTCCCAATTAGGAAATGAGCAGGCGTTAATGGTAGGGGGTCTTGACCTTCTGGCGAGGCATATGTTAAAGGTCGAGAATTGACCATTCCTTCAATTTCAACTAAAACAGTATGTAGTTCATCAACAGTTAGCGATGATTTCCCGAGTGTTTTTCTTAAAGCAGTTTTTATAGTTCTAACCATTCGCTCGTAAAATCCCCCCCACCACGCTGCTCGTTCAATGATATATTTCCACTGTATGTGATGAGAAGCAAAATAGTCTTGCACATCTGGATGAGTCATAATCCGCCAAAGGTTTTTCAAGTCATTGTCCGCACGTTTAAAAGTCTTGGCGTTGTCCGAATATACTACAGATGGTAATCCTCGCCGAGAGACAAACCTGCGAAAACCTAGTAAAAATGTTTGTGTCTACAAGTTGCCGACAAGCTCCAAGTGGACATTTCTAGTAACTGCACATGTAATCAATAAAATGTATTGTTTGTTATCACAGTCTTTTACGTATAATGGCCCTGCAAAGTCACATCCTATGACACTAAATGGACTGGTCTGTTCTACTCGATCATTAGGCAATGGCGCTACCGTCTGATCGCCTGGAGTTGAAGAAAATCTTTTGCAAATAATGCAATTTTTAAGCACAGCTCTCACAGATTGTCTAGCCTTTAATAACCAGAATCTTTCTCTAATCTGCACAAGCGTATGGGCAACAGCAGAATGAAAAACTCTGTAGTGGGCATCCCAAATTATAAGTTCTGAAAGTTTGGTTTTTGGCGGAAGAATTATTGGATGTTTCTCATCCATCGAATAATTTGCGTTATGGAGTCGTCCTAAAACTCGCAAAACTCCATCTGAATCGAGGTAAGGGTTCAATGAAAGCAATCTAGAGTCTCTAGGAAGTGGCTTGGAATTTTTCAGGCTTAAGATTTCTTTTTCGAAAATTTCAGCTTGACAATTTTTTATCCAGAAGATTTCGACTTCTCGGATTTCCTCCGCCGAAAGTGTACGTATTGGTTCACGATTTTTCTTTAGTAATCTGATAAAACGAAATACATAGGCTGTTACACGCAATAATTTTCTCAAGCTACTAAATTTTTGTATATCAATTACATTCTCCTTGGCAATAATTGTATTAACAACAATCTTACTTCTAGCTTCAATTTCAGGATTGACTGGTTTTAATTTTAAATTATCGTCCTTAGGCCAAAATTTTTCAGATTTACCGAGCCATTCCGGCCCGTACCACCACTGATTGGAGTTTATTAACTCTTTCGCTGACAGTCCCCTAGTTAGCATGTCAGCAGGATTATCCCTGCTATTTACATGCAGCCAAGAACTAGGGTCGCTTAAGTCCTGAATTTGCATCACTCTGTTAGCCACAAACGGCTTCCATTTGGATGCAACTCCTTTGATCCAATGTAGTACTATGGTCGAGTCTGACCACAGTACTATTTTTTCTAGATTCGTGAAAATGAGTTTAAGGTGACTAGCTATTCTAGCAGCTATTAGAGCCCCTAAAAGCTCTAAGCATGGTAGTGTTATTTTTCTCAATGGGGCTACTCTGGCCTTAGACATAACAAAACATGTCCTATAATTTTCTTCGGACGTTTTAAACCGGAAGTAGGCTACCGCTCCATAGGACTTCAAGGAAGCATCGGAAAAAATGTGTAGTTCTACTTTGTCGTGCACTTCACTCGAGTGATAATAATATGTGGGTATTTTTAATTGGTCTAGCAATTCGATTTCCTGATACCATGTTCTGTATTTAATTTGAAATTCTTCGTTAAATTCATCGTCCCAGTCTAGCCCACTCTGCCATAATTCTTGAAGGAAAATTTTTACCCTTATCAAAAAAGGTGACATAAATCCAACTGGATCAAATATTTTAGCGACAGTCTGGAGAACATGCCTTTTGGTGAATTCCAAGTTGTCACCTATTGACACTAAAGATGCCAAATCTATAGCTAAAAAATCCCCTTCAACATTCCAGTTTAACCCCAATACCTTTGATTCTGCGCAGTTTTCATTAATCTCTATAACCGGGTTACCATTCCAAGCTTCTTTTAATTCTGGAGAATTAGTAACGAACTTTCGCAATTGCATATTGGCATCTTTAAATATAGAAACTGCAGTAGTTGTTAGTTGCATAGCCTGCTCGAATGTAGATGATCCGTAAATTAAATCATCTACGTACAAATATTTATTAATCATTTCATAGGCGGCGGGTTCCGTATCCTTATAATTACCAATATGCTTTTTAATTGTAGAGGCTAAAACATAGGGAGAGCTGGTGACGCCGAAGCAGTGACGATTAAAGTGATACAAAACACTGTGTTTATCTATGTCGCAGTCATCGAAATACAAAAAACATAGATAATTTCTATCATTTTCTGATACCTGAATTTGTAGAAAGGCCCTGGCAATATCCCCCGTGAAAGCAATTTTAAACTGTCTGATATTTAATATCACATCTATGAGATTAGGATTCAAATTTTCCCCCGCAAAAAGACATTGATTTAAACTTTTCTCCCCCATTTCCCGACTGCTCGCGTCAAAAACAATCCTTATTTTTGTTGTAGAAGAACTTGGCCTAGAAACAGCAGAGTGTGGCATCACGAAATTGACAGAACAATTATCACTACATTTTTCAATAATTCCCTCGCTTAATTGCTCTTTCATAATTTCATTATATTTTAAAAACAAAGATTTATCATTCTTTAACCTTTTCGCCAAACTTGCGAAACGCCTTTCTGCTACCTGGTAACTATTAGACAAATTCTGTTTATCTAATTCGCTACGCCATAACAAGGGGGTCATATATCTATCATTTTTAAAAATGATTTCTTTCTGGAATTGATTAATGACCTCATAAGTCTCCTCTTGCATTTGATCATTTGAATCGACTAAAAAAGACTCAATTTGCCATAATTTTCTAAGATCATTTTCTGAAGGGAAACAAATTACATTCATACAGGAAGTTGGCTGCGAATTATTACTATTAACTTGACCGACAATGGTTTTGCCAAATATTGTTGGCTGCATAAATAAATTATGATTAATTTTTTCGACATTACCTATTATAGTTTTGAACAGATAGTCTGCACCTAGCAAGATCTGGACCGGTTTCGAATGAATAAATGTATCGGCCAATTCATGTTTATCTAATCGTAATTTATCTATTAACTTATAATCAACAGAAGTCATTATCTTAGTACCGCTAATGATTTCAGAAACCAGCGCTTTTACAGTTATTTTTTCATAAGGATGATGACAACTAATAATAGTTAAATTTACTACATTAAACTCCTTTTCTATGGCATCGCGATTCGCAAATGTATAAACCAAAAGCGTTTCCTTGGCAACAGGTTTTAATTTCAACGCTGAGGCTAAACTTTTTGTAATAAATGTTCTAGAGGATGCCGAATCATATAAGAGTCTCGTGCATAATTTATTACCAGTACCCTGCACTCGTACACAGGCGGTTTGCAACAATGTTGCGTACTTTTCGGGAGAATTATTAGTTTTAATTACATATGAAAATACGGGTTGACTTTCTTCATTTTTAGAATCATCGGCTTTCACTGAGCTTTCATCGTGACGCGCTTTTGTCGATTTTTTTGTCGGGCAAAATAAATAATTATGCTGGTAACTTTTACACAATTCACAAGGAGGTATTTTTATCTTACACAAGGATATTACGTGTGATTTCAAAAAACAACGATAGCATCTTCCATCTTTTTTTAATTTATACCTTTTTTGTTCATCGGTAATTTCATTACACTTTAAGCTTAAATGATTCGCGTTACAAAATATGCAAACATTTTTTACAACAGTATTAAGCGCGATTGAAGAGGGAACTTTTGGTTTAGTTCTAAAATTCCTTTTTTCATATCGTGCTACTTCCTGATTTTTTAAGGAAATCCCTGACACTGCATTTGCTGCTTCCCGCGATTCTATTTCAAATTTTATGAATTTCATCAGTTCATTTACGTCACCAGCTTTTTCCGCGTTTTTCTTTCTCTGATATTCTACAACTAAATTATGGGGTATCTGTTTTAAAATTATCGGTATCAATAAATATCCGAAATTGTCCGACGCGACCCCGATAGCTTGTAAATTACGAATGCTTACTTCGCATTCGTCATATAAATCTCGTAATGACTTAATATTCGTGCTCGACCTAACCGGTTCTAGTTCTAATAATTTGTTTATAAACCCGCTTATCAAAATTTCTGGTTTACCGTAACGATTCTGCAGCAAGTCTAAAGACTGCTGGTAATTCGCCTCGGTCAGGGCTAGACCGGAAATTGATTTAAGTGCTTCACCTGACAGAAAGGATTTTAAATAAATAAGTTTATTCACCTTGGATAAATTTTCATTAGCATCAATGCTGCTTTTAAAACTATTCATAAATTCCAAAAACATATTCGGATCCCCTTTAAACGTCGGGATGTTTATTTTTGGTAAATTTATTGTTCTTGGTCTAGCATTGAAATAAGGAGTTGTACTCGCGTTAAATAAAGAACTAGTATCAGGTTGATCAGAATCAATTTTAAATTTCTTCAAATTTAATTTAATTTTAAATTTTGTTTCATTTATTCCATCGTCATATTCAATAGATGACTGAATATCGTTCTCGAAAATTGCTCCATCCGATAATAATTCCTGAACCTGATTATTAACAGTTTTTAATTCGTTTTGTTTATCATTAATATTAGTTAAATATTCTGTTAACTGCTCAAAATGACTTTTATCATTAAAATCGATACTTTCTATATAAGCCTCAATTTTTGTAATAAATTTGGTTATTGCGGTTTTCAATACCTTTCTTTTAGTTTTAATTTTTTCAAGATCCATAATAGTGAAAATATAGATCAAAAGAATAAATCAAAATAATTTTACAATACCTTTTCTATCCGCGATGTGAAGACGCGATGTATTTCCGATAAATTCAGACCGAGAAATCCACAAGAGCGGCAGCACAAATCACAGTCTTGAAATTTATAAACACATTCTTGATATTCAGATATCCTTAAAGGAGTCACTGACACTTATAAAAGTCTTAAATTCGAAAGTCTTGCAAACAGACTTCGAGTAATCGTAATCGTGTAATCGTAGTCGATTATAATCGATTACAAAAAGCGTGTAATCGCACTGTAATCGTAATCATAGATTTTAGTTTTTGAAATAATCGCAACATAATCATATTCAAGAGATTTCATCTCGATTATAATCATAATCTAATCATAATCGAACCCTAATGTAACTGCAATGTAATCGTAATCTTAAATAAATATGCGATTACGTTAGGATTACGTCTTCTTTTTTCCCTTCCTTTCTCTTCCAAACCAAAATATACTTGGTTGGTTTGCTAAACATTGTACCACCAGAAAAGGAAGAGTTCGGTTCATGTTTTCAACTCATTAAATGGCCCTAAAGTAGGAGTGTGAAGGTCGGAGGTCATAAGAGATAGAGATAGCCTTTAATGGGGTAAAGTGAAACAGAATGTATACCGCACACTGTAATAGGATATAGGAATAGTATTTGACTTGAGTTTGTCAGTGATATGGGAAGTGAGAAAATAAAACAACATGTGGTCAATCCAGAGGTATGGGTCATTGATTGGAAGTAGTGAAGGATAAAAAGTAAAAAAGAAAAGAAAGAAAATAATTTTATTTATGGTTTTACTATTGAACATTATATCCTGCATTCCCACACCCCTTAAATTCTGTCCTAGCAGAAGACAATGCGCTTTTTCTTCCTTTAAATGTTCTTGTACAGAGTCATAGCCGGGGGGGAGGGTTCAAATGCTCTTCATACCATTAAAATCGAAAAGTTTATTCCGCCTTGACTAATAGCTTCAAATTCTCTGATTAGATATGGCAAAGAAAACTTTATAAAATTAGTGATACCAGTGCATCTGTATTCCCCCCCCCCCCATCTTCTACGCCGCTGTTCTTGTAATTGAAATTTATTTTAAAATTTATGAAATTTGAAAATCATTAATATCAGTATATATTTTTTAGTTTGTATTTCTTCATTTTTTCTCCGAAAGCAGTGCAATTATTAAAGGGTTACTTTAGTAATCCAAAAACACCCCTTCGCTAATGTTAATTTTATGGGCAAAAAAATTATGATAACAAATTTACGATCACTTGCATTTCAATATTTTTAAATGTTTTCTCATTGAACAACTAAAGTCGATCTGTATGATAACGGATTTTTTTTACCATTTCAATTTCCACTACGGTTTTTATTTATTTATTTATTTATTTTAAAGAGTATATTTACATTTTCAAAACCGGTTCCTAAAGTAAAAGCATCTTAAGGGTGTTCTCAAGTTCAAGACATTTTGACACATTTACAAATTCATTTTTTAACGGAAAGATAAAAAATTGGAAGGCTGACTATGGAAGAGAATTTGAATCGAACTGAATTTTCCATTTTGTGACAATTAAATTACCAACAGAATTATGAGCTATTTTGGTCACGTGATCTCACGATTGTTTCCCTTTCATTGACTGGTTTTTCTGCTTTCGCCGGAAAATGCGTTCGAAATATAAACTTTGATGGCTTGTTCTGAAATATCCATTGCGTTTGCCAAAAAAAAAAAAAAAAAAAAAAAAAAAAAAAACAGATAAATGAGTGCAATCTGATAGTTTCTGAATAACAACACCTGCTATTTTTCTGCATTTTAGAACAAAAATAAATTAAAACTTATGTCACAAAGTTTAGCTTTTTGATTTAAAAACACCTATAATAAAAAGAATGCATACAAAATTAAAAAAGTAGAAAATGGTCTTTATACACATCGATCTGAGCTAAACAATGCAGAAAAAAACGTTTAAAAGACTAAAATGCGAAGAAGATATTTAAAAAATTTCCTCCAAAGGATTAACATTAGTTAATGGGTGTGTTTGCCTTACTGAAGTAGCTTCTATATGCTATGCACTGCATATTAAAAGGCACACATATAGAAATTTATAAAAAGAAGAAAATTTAATGTTTTATAATGTGAATGAGAAGGTTCAAAACAAAACCTCAGACTACTTTAAAGAGGTATTTTCCCAATATCGAATAATAATATGAAAAAAATGTGATTTAGGCTGAATTTTTCTTACGAAATCCGTAAAGTTAAATCATCAAAATTCAATAAAAATAATAATAACCATAAAACATGGAAAATTTGAAATGTTTTTAAATCGTATTACAGAATGTGAATATTGCATATAGATAGTCAAACAATGAATTCGAAACAAGAGTTGTTCGTAATAGAACTCTGCACAACTCGTGTTAAACCACATCAGAGTCCTGGAATTTTATTTTTAGTCAATCCGAAACCCGATTCAAATTCAACATACTTCCACTCGAAACTGATTCAGACTGACTTTTTAATTTAATGCAATTATGATATTAGCCTGTAAGAAACTAATAAGAAACTCTAATAAGAAATTACTATAATAAGATACTCGAATTCAGCGGTTTCCAATCTATGGGTCGCGACCCACTTGTGGGCCGAGGCAGTTGTTTTGGTGGCTCACGAAACAATCTAAGTTTGTCATAAAAATACTTTATTTCTGTTTAAAAAGATAAGACAATTTCGAAAGGAAATAATCGGAGTATCCTTATTTTCATTTTAGATTAATATACGAACAGAATATCTAGAAATATGTAAATCAACTTTGAAATCCTTGATGAAATTCAACACTTTGTGCTAATGAGAACATGTTTTTTCTACTTTGCTGTTTTTGAAAGACAAGTACTGAGACAAACTGTGAGTTAATATATGTTCCTACATTGGTAAACAGCAATTAGAAATCTCATTCATTACAAAGTTATGTTTTCGTGATAATTAAACATACTTTTAACCATCTTTATAGTTTGTGTATTGTTTTAATCCATATTCATTTACACACATTGAGATTACCGATTCTGGTTTCTATTGATAATTTATCTTCCGTACGAAATTTTGCGTTTTTCTTAGGATAGGATAGGGAGCGTATAGAGATCGTACAGAAATTGCTATACTGACATACAACTTTATCTTGGGTGGGTCGCGAAAATTTTTTTTTACTGAAAAGTGGGTCACGAAAGTTTTTTCCCTGAAAGGTGGGTCGCGTACAAAGAAAGTTTGGGAACCGCTGCTCTAATTAATTACTCTAATAAGAAATTTATCTTTTTTATAATGGAAGAAATGTACGCGATATTGCGCATATACATAAATATAATATATAATACCTTAATATTTAATAATAATACCTTAATATTTAATAATACAATTTTTTCTCCGGAAAAATATTTTGTTTTGTGAAAAATTGGGTAAATCCTAATAAGAGTCACAAATGGCTGAGACACAAGCCAACAGATTTAACACTTAACTGCTGTAACAAAAATTGTCGCATAACTACTGAGAGCGGTTTGTCAGACCGCTTAATATAAAGATGAATAAAAAGTTAAATCTCGTAATACTATTTTTGTATTAAACTTTATATATAGGACAATTATAAATAAAATTCAGTTATTCAAAAGTCTCTAGAGATAGTAAAGGCTCCAAACGAAACAAAATTTGACCAGTATTTAAAGTTAAACTAAAAATTACGAGTTAAACTTCAAAACCTGAAAAACAGCGGTCTATGAGACCGCTAACAGTAGTTAAGGGTTAAAGTCAACATGACCTGCAAAAATGTCAACCGTAATCGTAATCTAAATGTAATCGTAATCCAACAAAAAAATTGTAATCGTAATCTAAACGTAATCGTAATCCAACAAAAAATATTAATCGTAATCTAAACGTAATCGTAATCCAACTGGCATAAAAGGAGACATAATCGTAATCGGTTTTTAGAAATTGAAAATAATCGTAATCATAATCGATTACAGTCCTCTGTAATCGACTCGAAGTCTGCTTGCAAACAGTCATTAATACAATCACTTCCCGGGTTGAAATGGGGCACCATGAAGAATTTTACGATTCGCGAATTCGAAAGTACATTAAAATAATACTTGAAAATGGAGTCTTTTTACTTGTTTATTTTGGACAACACACACTAAACACAACTACAAAACACTTAAACATAAAAACATAAATTTTACATGTATAATAAGCGAGAGTTACTATTTCTCTCGTCGAGAAAAATCCTTCGAGCACATCTGGTCTTTTTAACATGATTTCGTAACAGATGATCGGCCCATCGGCGCCGAAAAACAATCACGTGACTGGATAGCAGGTGCTACGATTCGTAACACACGGTAGACTGACTTATTTCAGCAATATTTTCATTCCGTAAATCGCGGGATATTGCGAAGGCATTTTTATTCGGGTCATCAACTGTTTTTCTCCTGATAATTCCTTAAACAAGAATAGTCATTATCCGGGGTCTCTGGGACTTCAGAAAGTCCTGAAAGCTATGACCATCTTTATATAATGTTGGCATTTTTCGAAGAAAAAAATCGGATTGGGTCAGCCTTGTTTTTGTTGATTTTTAATAGCATCTGGCGGGACCAACGAACTGCGAAAAAGGAAAAAAAAAAACATGCTTGGCTCAATTTGTGGCTTTTATAATGGGTCGGGCCAGACCAATATACCTTTCATTCCGTCTGGTCAAACGTGGGCTTGAAAATTTCGTCCCCGAGTGACTTATAGCATAGAATAACAGTGTGAAATTTTGCACGATTTATTACGTCTTATTAGGCCATATTCAGTTAAACTAAGAATTTTTCGAAAGAAAGACTTCAGATTGGCAGGAGAGAAAAGAGCAATTAATCATAAAGGAAATAAATACACCGCGAACTCATAGGATAAAGTAGATGTAATTTTACACGTTGATGGGTCTTAGAATATAATAAAAAGGATTTTTTTCAAATTCTCCACTGTCGCTCTCGTCATTGCAAGCTAAATTGTATCTCGAAAACTATCAGAACTGAAGACATAATATTTTGTATCGCCTATTTCTTGAAACTGACACTAGATACAATAAATGATTTTTAAAAATTCAACGGAATCTCTGCTGTTGTTGGGGGACAGAAAATATATCGCAGATATATCAGAGCTTTAAAGATGAATTTTTTTCATGATGATTGGCATCAGTACTACTGAAAAAAAAAGTACAATTGTTATTAATACTTGGTTTTTGTTATCTATCGTACAAAATCCGAGAGTTCCAACAAAATTGTCTGAAACTTCTTGGAATAGAATAAATAAAAATATACTGACAAAGATATTGCATGAATATTAAAAAGATTTCTTGAATTTAGCATAACAATTCTTTAACAATAGATAAAGCGGTGTTTGTCGGATTTTAATCGTAGTTATAAAAACTTTATATGACTTCTGAAGCAAAAGAATTATCTAAAATTTGCAATGCATCGTATAAAAATAAATTTTATAATAAAACTTTAAGTCTTATACAAAATGCAGATATATTTTGCATATTTCTTTACTTTTACACCTCATTTTTTAACTGTTCGAATTAAAGGAAGAATCTATTATTTAAGCACAATTATTGACCATTTTGTATTAGAAAGTTTGATAATCGCCACCGGGGGTTGTCGATGGAATTAATCCACTAAAAAATTCTTAATTTCCAGTACCTCAAAGAAAATAAATGAACAGTAGTCATAATTATGTTTCTAAAAGCCGCAGAATAAGGCTACTAACTTTGAAAATCTCAAAACGTGGATATATTTCTCTGTTACATTTAACTCTTCTTATCGCATTTATTCCAAATACAATTTTGCATTGCTCTTTCTTAAAAACACACGAAATATGAGTTAATACATGTTTCGATATTATGTCAATATTGAGAAATACAGTTTAAATCTCTTGAAGGGCGGTGACTTCTTTGTGCCTCACGTAATGTTAGTTCCTAACTATCGTATGGACAACAAAATTTTAGAAAAGAAAATTTTCCTTGTATTATCTTCCTCAGTCCTATTTCGTCTAGAGGAGACACTAAATCACATCCTTTTAATTAATTTAAATGTTTTTAGAACTACTAAAATTACTTTTAGATAATTTTATTAAATGCGTGGATTTCATAAGAATCGATATGCAGACTGATACAACGTTGGAGATATTTTATGGCAGTTTTAAACCGGTTTTTGTGGTGCGTTGTAATATTTGTCTCAGGACTGAGGAGGTTATGTATGTGAAGAAATTTTTTTTTTGTTATTTCGAAATAAATCTGTTTATAAATTGTGGTGTCATTCTATAATTTATGTATATTACGAATAAAAATATTTTGCCCCTGAAGGGTATAAAAAATAGCATGATATTGGGGATAAAGGTATAGTTATAAGAATGTAGCTATAATTTGTTGACGAAATGAAGAAGGCTAGGAATCGAGTATGGGGATTTTAATAGTGGTGAAAAAAAAATTATATTTCTATTTAGGAAATTTTAATAGCAATCGAATTAATAATTAATACCACAAAAACATGTTTATACAAAATATAATTATCTTTATGCTTTTAAAAAGTATCATAAAAACAAAATGTAATGAAATACATAAATTACATTTCAAAAAATGTAAACATACATAATATTAAAAATACGTAAATTATAACTGCCTAAATAACTGACATAGGGAACCAGAAAGATTTGAGATGAAAAAAAATTGACTGAAGTTTGGCTGTCGTTTACAAATATAAATCTGTAATTAATTCAGACTTTTATTTCATTTTGCATTTATTTATTTTTATTTTACCGAAATAAAAATATTTTTTGTTAAATTGAGGAGCTCAAAGGAAAAGAAAAGACTGGTAATTTTAATATTTTTAAAGATTTTTAATAATCAAAACTGTTTGCAATTTACTGAATACTAATAATTTAAATGTTGAAATTTATAAAGAAATTAAGCTGTTTAAAAACATTCTTCTCATTCAAAGCTATTTTGAAACTTTGTAAAAAACAACGTTAAATTTCAGGAAATGCAAAGCAGGATGTTAAAATACGCTAAACTTTTCGAGAATATTTATTTAAGTTAAAATAGAAAATATACTATTTCACTGTTAATAATAATGATGATAAAAGTTTTAAAATTAATTTTGGAAAAAAAAAACTAGTATTAAACAAGATATATGTTTAGAAAAATACTACACAATATTGAAAATCAACATTACCAAACGTCCTTTTAGTATTTAAAAGTCATTCTCTTATTCTTCGGATATATTCTGTCTTCAAAAATAGTGCGTATTAATGGAAGTGGTGTTATTGCAGCTACTAATTATGGTAATGCATTAGGTACTTTGAATCTGGAACACAAAATATACCATGTAATTATCCTAGATTGTAATTATCCTTTCATACTTTTAATCCTCAGACAGCCATTTATCTTATTGTTTTATGGAGAGAGTTTTTGTAAATTAATATGCTTTTAAATTGTATATTTTTAAATTAGTAAAAGTTACTCTTTTGATTCGTAGCATCTAACTTTTGAAAATATAACAAAACTGTAAAATTGTAGAGTAATAGGAAACTCGTTTCTTTTTTTCAACTATATTTCGGTTAACCCTGTAAAAAGTGGTAGCGTAAAATTTTGCTTGTACAATATACGTTTTTTTTTTTTTATTATTGCATTTATTTATTTTAAATGAAATTGCTTGTGTATTCTGGCAAGTTTTCAACATTACAATACCTTCGAATCCCTTGCCCCTGAAAGGATTTATGTCATCGCATATTTTACAATGAAATGTAAAATATAAATTACAAACATAAGCCATTAATCACAGGGAATTTTAAATTTTAGACATTTTTTCATATGTTTAAAGGTATACTTGTCGATCGTAAAGATATACTATGTTTAAAGATATTCTTCTGAAACATCAGAATTCCAAAGAATATATTTGACCTCATATTTATCAACGACAATTTTATAAAGAGGGCAAATAAGGGACCAACAAAAAATCAGCGAAAAATAATATTTGTAATATTAATTACCCTCTAAAGTAGAGAAATGATCTTGCATTCTGTGTATAGCTGCTGCATAGAAATATGTGGATGTTGTACAATTGTGCATACATTTGTCTAAGAATAGTACGTATATTCATGGAGATAGTGATTTCTTTAAGTACAAAAAATTCTTGCATTTTTTTTATTATATACTATATGGCCAAAGACGACCGGCCACTTGCGATTTTTCACTTTTTGTTAAATATCTAGAAAAATACATGAGGAATTCTCCAGGTGTATAAACAAGATAGCACAGGTCATATATTTGCGCAAAGACTTTTTGCTGAAGTCCCATAGGAGACCGCCAACAAATTAAAAAAGAACGAATGGCTTTTGGATAACCCTATGAAAACTAATGCAACAAAAGATTTCAAACTGTAGATTATGATTAAATGACTTATTATAATAAACTGTGTTCATTTTTATGAGGATAGCACGTATACTCGTAAAAAAAAATTAGGGTTTTTATAAAAATAGTCCCAAAATTTGCCTTGTTTTTTTATTATAATTTGCAGATTTCTTAACATAAAAATATATTCTTTTCAGAAGATATGACAAACAATATTGTACAAAATAGCCTGTAATCAGAATTAGAAAAAGAACACAAATTGTATGAATAATGAGTAGGTTTACTAAATAAATTTTCTCTGCGCATGCATGAAAGCAATCAAAATATAATTTACACAATGTGTTAGCTAAATGTATAACAACTTTGCAACTTTTGTGAAAGTCTCAAAAACTTAGCTTGAAAATTCTGAAAATGATCATCAATAGATTAAGCTCAAAATCCGCTGATTCCAAAAGGAAGCAAAATGATAAGAGTCTGTATCCAAACATAACAGTACGTGCAATATTAACTATGATGTATTGACACTAATCAACGGATATATGGATACAGCCCCTCTTATTTGGATATAACAAAATGTCTTATTAAAAAAACATTCACACACAGACACATAAAATTTATTGGAATATTATTTATTGGTACAAATTTATTGGAATATTAATAAACTCATTTTTTTTTGTATATATTGTAAAAGCAAAATTTCATTCGAACGTTGTGGTGCCATTGTGGCATTTGGGATTATAATTAAGTTGTTTAAAATATTCCACCGCCCTTAAAGATAAGTGTATACTATTCTGTGAAAAAGTTTCTGTAACTTTCAGCAATTCTTTATCGAGATAAATTTGATTTATTCCTGGAGTTACAAGCGATTTCTATGCCAAGTAATAAATTTCTTCTGATAGTAGATCAATTTTACTTTGGAATACATGAACATAATCATCTCTTTTTTATGATTTTCAGGATATTTAATTTCCGAATCTATTATCTTTCAGAATTTTTTGACCTATATTTCATTTGCGTGTTTGCGTCAGTAAATACAGCGGAACTCGTAATTTTTTATTATGCTCTATAAAAAGTTAGTTTGAAAATCGATGCTGCATTTAAATTGATGTTGACAAAGGATATTTTGTTCAAAAGAAAAAAAGAGAAATGTTATATTTAATAGGGCTCATAAGGCGACTCGTTTAATTAATTTAGTTTTCAAATATGCTCGTTTATAGCAGAGAGTAATGATATTAATAATAATTGAGTAATTGTAAGATGACTTTTCAGTGGCTTTACAAAGTGGAGTCTTGCCTTGTTCGAATACGGTGTTTCATAAATTTTAAAAAACTACTTAAATCCAGAAACTGATATACCGCAAGCCATTCATTAACAGTTCGACTGAAACCGGCATCTATATGTCTAAACTTAAAAGCTGAATTAAACTAGTTACTTGCAATAATATATAAATAAATATTTATTAAATTAAATGTTAATATGCATATATAAGCAAAATTTTAGACTGTTAATGTAATTTTATGCACCATCTAAATTCATTATTTTTATTATTCTGCACTGTTATAGAAATTTTAATTAAATATTCATTTAAATTTATTATGCTTTTATAATATAGTGAATTTATTTATACCTCTATTTAATATTGGAATATAATTAAATAATTTCTCATCGATCTCAAATATTTACTTTTTCTTTTATATTCATTATTTGTATTAACTTAATTCAATTACATATTTTTTAATTGTTTAATTTACATACATTATTAATTAAGGTTTTTTCTATAAAATTTCATTCTATAAAATTTTTAAAGGCTAATCCATACATTCTTTAAACCGTTTTCTAAGTATATAATTTCCAGATACTTCGATTGTTATATCTAATTATAGAGTACAACACTATATCAGATCTAATTCTACCGGCATTCACACTGTTTTCTTTACTCTAGGGGTGCACAACCTTTTCAACAGAAGGGTCACTTACAAATATGTCTGGGTGGTGGAGGGCCACATCAATAATACGGAGATAATTCAATTTCAAGGCTTATAATCGATAAAAAATAAGGTTTTAGAGGGAGTAGGTTGTTACCCTTTTAAGTTCGCCTAACCAGTCAAAATATCCAATTCAGTTGGTATGAATGTATCAGCGGTTTCTACGTGTGTATATATAACAGATATAACAAGGATTATTTACAAGATGTAATAATATTCCTTGACATTATTCAGAAGAGTAAATTTTGTTTTATTTTTCCGTGCCTGATCAATGAAATTCCCGATTTTTCTGCACCGAATCAATGAAATTTGCAAATACTTTCAAGCCTGATCGACCAAACTTGCGCTGTTTACGAAACTTGTCGACAAATTTCACAATCTTCCGCGCCTGATGAACAAAATTAGTGATTCATACAAAATCGATCGATAAAATTCATGATTTTTATGCACCTGATCAACAAAATTCGCGATTTTTACGAAGCTGATCGACGAAAATCACAATTTTTACAAAGCCCATCGACGAAAATAACAATTTTTACAAAGTCCATCGACGAAAATCGTAATTTTTACGAAGCCAATCGATGAAAATCGCAATTTTTTTCAAAAATGAATAACAAAATTCGTGATTTTTACAAAGTCGATTTACGAAGTTTTCGATTTTTCCTCTCCTGATCGATGGGATTATCGGCTTTTTAGCGCCTGATCAACAAAATGCTCAATTTTTGTGAAGTCAATGAAATTCGTGATTTTTACGAAGCATATCGATAAAATTCGCATTATACGAAGCCAGTTGAGAAGATTCACAATTTTTCCGCGCCTGATCAATTTTTATGTAGCGGATCGGCGAAATTCACGATATTTACGAAGAAGATCGGAGAAACTTGGGATATTTACAAAGCCGATCGGCGAAATCCGCGATATATGCAAAGCCGATCGACAAAATTCACGATTTTTACAAAGCCAATCGACGAAATTCACGATTTTTACAAAGCCGATCGACGAAATTCGCGATTTTTTTGTCTTGATAAATTGACAAAACTCACGATTGTTTCGCTGACGATCAACAAAATTTTTAATTCTCCCGCACATCATTGCCTTTTTTTTTTCATGCCGATCAATGAAATTCGCGTTTTTTCGCTCAATAAATTTAGAAAACATGCTCTCGATTTACTCTCAAGATAGCAAAAATTTCTAGATTTTCCTATTACTAAGTCTATAGTTGCCATTAAAGTTTTATGAAGTTGATTTATAATTTATAATTGCTTAATGAAAGAGGGGCAGGCATTCAGGTGTGATTTACTTCTCACTCACGAATTATGAAAATATTAAAATCATTCTATGTATTGATACATTTAAAATACTATTCTAAATTGTGTTGAAAATAACAAACTATTTAGTGTGATCCTATCAATTCTTTCTGCCTCAACGGCAATGTAAAATACCATAAAAGAAAACTTGTTACTAAGTTATTTAATACATTGATTGACATTAATACAATTTAGGACATGGAAGTAATAACAGTGCAGTTTATTATTGTATGATTTAGGATGAGTTATAGATACTTTACCATGCTTCAAATCATTATTCATTGTATAAACAAAAGATATTTTAAAATGAATAATTTTTTTTCAACTGTCCATCTTTCCTTACGTTGAAAGACATGGGGGTGTCAAATGTGAAAAAATCTTGTGCTGTCATTTGTTATGAAAAATTTAAAAAAATTCGAATCCACACGTGAAACCTGAAAACTTAAGAGATGACAATCAAAGTAAAAGTTGGTTGGAAAGAAATTTTTAAGCATTATTTTTTATTATTTAAATTAGTAGCCTCACAAATGATGTTTAGGGGAGTGCGAGGGTTAAATAATTTTTTAGGTCCTTTAGTTTGTAAAATAAGTTAATTGTTCGTTACATTTTGTATTGTTTCTTATTTATTCCATAAATTTACCTAATGCGTCGGCAGTGCTTTGGATTACACGTTTCTCGCATACACATTTCTATCTATGCCCAAAATTTTACTTATAGTGAATTTTATTTGTATTTCATAGTTAAGTGATTATCTGTGGCATATAGAGATTTTATAAAATCTATTTTATGTTTTTGATTTTATAGTATGGCTCTTCATACGCATGATGATGTCATAGCAACTGGGCAAGGCTCTGGCATTGAAAGTAAAGCTCAGGTAAGATAGAATTTTTTAATCTTTTATTATGGGGGGTTTTCTTATAGAGAGTTATTTCTCAGGAATTCCTCCATGTTTAAGCTACATGTAAACCAAACTTCAGAAAGCTTCTAAAAGTCCAATATTAATTAGGTAAGAAGAACCCAGGAATCGTGTACTAAACAATAGCAGTTGTCACAGTAAGTATTGTGAACTATCAAACCGAAAAAATGCATTTAGAAGATATAAAGAGATTAAATATGCGGAAACGTATTTGTTTATTTTTTATCATATTTTTTATATGTATAACGCATGTTGATGTGTTTCATTCATGATCACATATGTAAATAAAAAACTGAAAGACAGAGAATAATATGTAATAGAAAAAAAGATTACCTCCGTCAGTATTCGTAAATACGGTTCGGAACAGAAAATAAATAATTAAAGGTCAATGTGATAAATTTTCTACACTTTGAGAAGTGAAATATTCTCACTAGAATTTATTTGACAGCCAGGGATGCACGAAATAAACACGTTAGTTACGCATTAGTTACCTTTGGTTAATATATATAAGCTGTTATCTAACATTGCATCGGCTCATTAAGTTAATGGACATTGTTTTGAAGAATTTCATGTTAAACTCTCCTTAAACTAATGGATTAATTCACCAATATTGTCAGAATAAGCTTACACGGTTTTCATTACATCCCGAGTGTGTATATAGATAATAGATCTGGTGATCTAGTCATCCATAGAAGTGGATATTAAACATAAAAGCAGCTAACATAAAGGAATGAACTGTTTCATTATACTGCTCAGTTTTTGCCTTGTGTAGTGTGATGTATAGCCGAAAATGATTTGCAAAATTTCAAATAAAACAGTTTTCTGTTTTGCGGACGTAGATGTATAATTGTTCAGAAAATATGTCTGTAAAACAAAATAGACTTGTTTTCTGTACAGACTGAAAAATGATCGTGTGAGTGAAAGAGCAAAATAATATTTTCACACAAGTTAAATTGGATACAAAAATTGACGAAATCGAGTTGCTACAATAAGGTAAAGAGCTTTATTATCTTAGCCCCCCCCCCCTCTCCCAGTTACTTTTAGGCCCCTGGAAGTTTTAACTTTCAGTGAAAACCTACAAAATTTGAAATGATTTTCCCCCATAGGCTGTAATGTAATAGGAAACTTTTGATTCGCCCTGTAGATAAACTAATCATGGCAGATACTTCATTTTCAGTAGGGTTCACCTCAATAACGTCCTAAAATTTCATGGCAATCCGAGTATATTAACGATTTTTCCCCATAGGCCGTAATGTGATGGGAAACTTTTGATTCTCTCTGTAGATAAACTAATTATGGTAGATACTTAATTTTCAATAGGGTTCGTGCTAGGGTAAACCTCAATAACGTATAAAAATTTCATAGCAATCCGAGTATATTTACGGGAGTTAGAGCTCGGACAGACGACCATCCGGACAGACGGCCAGACGGACAGACGGCCATCCGGCCAGACGGACAGACGGCCATCCGGCTAGACGGACAGACGGCCAGACGGCCAGACAAACCGAATGCATAAGCACTTTTCAACTTTGTTGGAAAGTGCTAAAAAACGTTTCAAGCAAGTAGGGCACACTGCATCATTGCCGTCATCATCGCTTATGTTATCATCATGAGGAATTTTAACAGAAGAATCACTTTCGTCATCAATGATGTTAGGTAGGTCATGTTTGGACTTTTTACACGGTGGATTCTTTCCCTTCCCTTTGAAAGTGGTAATTGTTAGAAGTTTTTTTTTTTTTTTTTTTTTTTTTTTTTTTTTTTTTGTCAGCAGAGCGGTTTTTTTTTTCGCCTGGGAATTTTTTCACCTTGTTTTTATGCAGAGATCAAGTGATCAATGTTCCTCAACCTCCTCGGGCAGAAGTTGCTGGTGTGATCAGTGTCACTTCCCTGATCTCTTATTAGAATGAACTTATTTACAAAATTTGAAGCAAATACTCAAAATTTAATCTATACATACCTACATACAAAATTGTTGGCACATTATTTATCAGGATTTACACCGCTGAAAAGCGGTGTCAAATGCTGATATAATTTCGTCCCCGAATCCTGAAATAATTTCGGAAATAGTTCTGAAATAATTTCGAAGTCCTGAAATGATTTCGAATCCTGAAATAAAAAATCCCCCGAATCCTGAAATAATTTCGTCCCCGGTACGAAAATGAGAACTGAAAGGCGGACGAAATTGGAACAACGCTATTTCCCAATATGGCGATGCTTCATTTCTTGCAAAATAAACTGAACATTGTAAAACTCACTATATGGTACTGTTAACATCTTACCTACGTAGAATACATGCAATGAATAGGAAATAAATACTTACGGTAAAGTAAATGTTCTACAAATGTCTTAGCAAGAACTTAGATCTTCTAAAAATAGGAAATGCAAAATTAATAATACATGGATTCGTCTTAGCGAGTGAAATTTTCACTTCTGAATCCTTTTATCTTCCGTTCGTTTTGCCTTGAGTGATCAGTGGTGCCACTTTCAGAGAAGCGGAGAAATGAATGGGGACGAAATTAGGGAAGGAGACAAAATGTAGGCACTTTACCTTATACAGGGTGTATCTAAACTACTGGGCAAAACTTTAAGGGCTGATAGTACACATCAAGACAAATAATAATAAATGGGAAACTAAGGGTCCCAAACGTCTTCCAAAGGAGATAGGCGCCATCAAAGTTTGCGGTCCAAAATTTGAAATTATTATAAAAAAACGAAAAAAGTGGTCGATCCGTTTGCGATTTTCACGAAAACTATTCTTTATGTCAGTATTGTCTTGAAAATAAATTATAAAGACAAATTTAAAAAAATGCCGATAGAGGGCGCTTTAGACTTTGGAGTAAAGAGCAACTATTTTTTACCGTTATTTTCTGCATCTGATTAATTTTTTTTAGAAGTTTAGACCTAAACTTAAATTTTGAGCCCAAAATCTGTAGTTAAGTAGCGCAAACTGGAACTGTGTTCAAAGGGAGTGGGTAGGTTCAAATTTCAAATAATTATAAAAAACAGAAAAATTGGTTAATTGATTTGCGGTTTTCACTAAATTTATTCTTTATGTCAGTATTGTCTTGAAAATAAATTATACAAATAAATTTTAAAAAATGTCGATAGAGGGCACTTTAGACTTTGGAGTAACGTACAACTATTTTTTACCATTATTTTTTGCATCTCATTAAATTTTTTTTAAGCTTAGACATAAACTTAAATTTTGTGCTGAAAATCTTAATCTTTGAGAGTGGTTAAGTAGCGCTAAATGAACTGTGTTCAATGGGGGTGGGGAGGTTCAAATTTCAAATGATTATACAAAACGGAAAAATTGGTCGATTAGTTTGCGGTTTTCTCTAAAACGATTCTTCATGTCAGTATTTCCTTGAAAATAAATTTTAAAGATAAATTTCAAAAATTCCGTTAGAGGGAGCCTTAAACTTTAGATTAACCAACAATAATTTTTAACTGTTATTTTTTGTTTCTAATTAAATGTTTGCAAAAGCTTAGACTTAAATTTTGAGCTCAAATTCTGAATCGTTGGTAGGGGTTAAGAAGCGCAAACTGAACTGTGTTCAGGAGTTAAAATGCTACCCTGCCCACCCTACGAACACAATTTAATTTTTAGCTACTTAATTACTCACAACGATTCAGATTTTGAACTCAATATTTAAGTCTAAGCTTTTAAAACATTTATTTAGATTAAAAAAAATAATAATAACGGTTAAAAATAGTTGTTGGTTACTCTAAAGTTTAAGGCGCCCTCTAACAAATTTTTTGAAATTTATCTTTAAAATTTACTTTCAAGGAAATACTGACATAAAGAATGGTTTTAGAGAAAACCGCAAACGAATCGACCAATTTATCAGTTTTTTATAATCATTTGAAATTTGAACCTCCCCTCCCCCATTGAACACAGTTCATGTTTTGCGCTACTTAACCACTCTCAACGATTCAGATTTTCAGCACAAAATTTAAGTTTATGTCTAAGCTTCTAAAAAAATTTAATGAGATGCAAAAAATAACTGTAAAAAATAGTTGTACGTTACTCCAAAGTCTAAAGCGCCCTCTATCGACATTTTTTGAAATTTATTTGTATAATTTATTTTCAAGACAATACTGACATAAAGAATAATTTTAGTGAAAACCGCAAATCAATTGACCAATTTTCCTGTTTTTTATAATCATTTGAAATTTGAACCTACCCACTCCCATTGAACACAGTTCTGTTTGCGCTACTCAACCACAGATTTTGAACTCCAAATTTAAGTTTATGTCTAAACTCCTTAAAAAAATTAATGATATGCAGAAAATAACGGTAAAAAAAAAAGTTGTTCGTTACTCCAAAGTCTGAAGCATCCTCTATCGGCATTTTTTGAAATTTATCTTTATAATTTATTTTCAAGACAATACTGACATAAAGAATAGTTTTCGTGAAAACCGCATACGAATCGATCAATTTTTCCGTTTTTTATAATGATTTCAAATTTTGGAGCCTAATTTTTGATGGCGCCTATCTCCTTCGAAAGACGTTTGTGACCTTTAGTTTCCCATTTAATATTATTTGTCTTGATGTGTACTATCAACCCTTAAAGTCTTGCCCAGTAGTTTAGATACACCCTGTACGTTTGTCAAGACCTGTTTAACAGATTTCATCAGAAACACAGCATTACTATAATAAATCTTTTGATATGAAATTATTTTACATATCCGAAAGCAGTATTATGATTAACTGTAAAAAATTTAAATGGCTATCAAAATGAAATAGAGATAAAAATGAAAAAAAAATTGCAGCAAATATACACATTATAGCCCATATATAAACCAAAAGAAATTAAACTAGTTAACTTTTTACATATCTCTATGAAATTTTCTGAACAATATGTCTGTTTGGCATACTTTTCTTAAAAATTGTTGACTATATCACGTTAGACTTTGTTGTGGTGTCAGAAAAACATTCTATTTGAGAATAATGAGAAGCAGTTTTCATTTTGGCTTAAAAGAAAAAAAATTAAAAATATTTTACTAAAAAACTTTGAAAATCCTAAAAATTTTAAGTTTATATTTTTCATTATTTAATTTTTTCCCCTCAGACCTGCAATGTTACATATTTTTAGAATGTTTCAACTGTTTACCTAAAATAGAATTTTAGAAAAATGCACCAAAGCATAAAAAAACATATTTCGAAAAAAAAAAGACAAAAAACTATAGGGGAAGATGGGGATACTTGAGCCATTTTTTAAATTTAAATTTTTTTAAATTTTTTATAATTTCTTAGAACAAAATAAAATATTGAAAATGAAAATTTGATATTTTTTCTTCAATTGAAAACTACTTTCAATTAATTTTAAACTATTTTTCTATGTCTAATAAATTGTTACTTTTTCTTTTACATCGTGGCTCAAGTATCCCCATGGAGGGGATACTTGAGCCAGATGTCACATTCGCACCAGTATTTTGCAAAGAAAAAAACCGATTAACCATATACGCGAAAAAATGCATTAAACTTTTTTCAAATAAATTTGGTCGAATTTTCTGGTGTCGTTGTGGCATTTCAGAATTAAAATTATGTGGTAGAAAATTCTACCAGCAGAGCTCAAAGGGTTAATCACTATACTTTCAAAATGGTACCAAGGTATGTGATTTCTTTTTTACATGTTCAGAACTATAAATATGTTACCATGTTGCCAGTTTTAGAAAGAAAAATTGACAAACTGTAGAGATAATAGGGGTGGCTCAAGTATCCCCTATGCTCAAGTATCCCCACTCTCCCCTATATATATGCCCACAGTGCATAAAATATTTTATTTTGAAGATTTCCAGTATCATAATATTTTAGGTCCATAATCATTTAGCATCATAAGCTTTCAGCTCTATTTTGTATGCCGATAATTGAAAATTCAAAAATTTTAAACATTTTATGTTCCATGTGCCCTTAGAGCCCACACTACGTAGTGAAAAAGACCCAGATGACAATGTTAAGTCTATGGCGACGTGGACGATCTACAACCTGGCTAGTTTTTAGCTCACAGGCTATCATAGCCTGAGAGCTTATGTGCCCGCCCGTTCTGTATGTATGTGCGTATGTGCGTAACGCGATAACTCATGATAAAAATATCCGATCCTCTTAAAATTTTGTATGTAGGTATATCCTGACAAGGCGCTTCCCTGATTAGTTTTTGAAGTTCATTCGATATGTATAAGAGGGGGAACGGGGGGCTCATGTCCCCCGTTAGTTGATATAAATGGGATTTTCATGCAGAATTAAGTTTTCAAAATTTAGATTAGGATCATTCTGATGAGGCGATTCCGTGACTGTTATTAGGTGTTCATTGAATAAGTATAAATAAGGGGAACAGGAGCTCTAATGCCCCCCCCCCCCGTTAGTTGATATAAATGGGATTTTCATGCAGAATTAAGTTTTCGTTCAAAATTTAGATTAGGATCATTCTGATGAGGCGATTCCGTGACTGTTATTAGGTGTTCATTGAATAAGTATAAATAGGGGGAACAGGGGTTCTAATGCCCCCCCCCCCCGTTAGTTGATATAAATGGGATTTTCATGCAGAATTAAGTTTTCGTTCAAAATTTAGATTAGGATCATTCTGATGAGGCGATTCCGTGACTGTTATTAGGTGTTCATTAAATAAGTATAAATAGGGGGAACAGGGGTTCTAATGCCCCCCCCCCCCCCGTTAGTTGATATAAATGGGATTTTCATGCAGAATTAAGTTTTCGTTCAAAATTTAGATTAGGATCATTCTGATGAGGCGATTCCGTGACTGTTATTAGGTGTTCATTGAATAAGTATAAATAGGGGGAACAGGGGTTCTAATGCCCCCCCCCGTTAGTTGATATAAATGGGATTTTCATGCAGAATTAAGTTTTCGTTCAAAATTTAGATTAGGATCATTCTGATGAGGCGATTCCGTGACTGTTATTAGGTGTTCATTAAATAAGTATAAATAGGGGGAACAGGGGTTCTAATGCCCCCCCCCCCCGTTAGTTGATATAAATGGGATTTTCATGCAGAATTAAGTTTTCGTTCAAAATTTAGATTAGGATCATTCTGATGAGGCGATTCCGTGGCTGTTATTAGGTGTTCATTGAATAAGTATAAATAGGGGGAACAGGGGTTCTAATGCCCCCCCCCCCCGTTAGTTGATATAAATGGGATTTTCATGCAGAATTAAGTTTTCGTTCAAAATTTAGATTAGGATAATTCTGATGAGGCGATTCCGTGACTGCTATTAAGTGTTCATTGAATAAGTATAAATAGGGGCAACAGGGGTTCTAATGCCTCCCCCCCCTCTTAATTTATATAAATAGGTTTTTCAAGCAGAATTTTCAGATTTCGTTCAAATCTCTGAATAGTTTTGGAAGTTTAATGGTTAAGTATAAAAGGGGATAACTCCTTTTAAATTATATAAATGCTAAATGGGTTTTTATTAAGAATTATCTAATTTGCTCTGAATTTTGGATATAGATTTTTTATATGATAAAGCTTGTCTTTGATAGTATAGGAGGTTCAATGATTAAGTATAAAAAAAGAGGAAAGGGGAGAGCTGTTTCCCCTTAATTTTTTTTTTTCGAACGGAATTAACCCTTGAAAATATAAGGCTTTAATGTACAATTAGTATTTGTAGCCTGTGAGCTCAATGCCATCAGTTTAACTGGGCAGTATTCTTTATTACTTTTTCAATTTTGATTTCAGATTTAAAAAAAAAAATACTTTATCTTTCGAAACCGGCTAGAACCGGTTCTGAAATACAAACTATCATAATATAAAAAATATGTAACCAAAATTTAAAAAGTAAAAACTAGCCCGGTTGTAAATTATCCTCAGCTATCCTCTGAAAAAAAAATAATAAAATAAAAAAATAAATAAAATAAAAATAAAAAATAAAAAAAATGTAAAAAATATTAAAATTTGAGCGAGATATTTGAAAAGAACGCCCTCATAGACTTAACATTATTATCCTGGTCTTTTTCATTCAGTATAAGTAAAAGTGAGTAAAAAGTGAAAGTAAAAGTGTAAGTAAAGTGTAAGTAAGTAAAATTGATACACAATGGGCCATAACATGATGGTATATTCTGTGTGATCTTTTAGCGTAAGGAAAAAAAAAAATTGCAAGGTTATAATAGATTTCGCAAATACAATTCACAATTTTGGGAACTTTCTTGTTTGGTAACACTTATTTAATAATGCTTTTAAGACTTGTAACATTACCATAATTAATCTTTAGGTTTGAAATTATTTTATATTTCATTTTTCTCGAATGCTATACCCAGACAACCACAACTGTCCTTCGGACGTCATACAATGATTATATAGATCCTGTGGGTGTCATATCCTATGCGAACTATCCAGTGAATGCGCTGAGGATAGTAAGGAATGGACGGTCCAATCACATTGTCCGCTGAACAGCCTCTGAACAACTGTGAACGGACCATCCAACCGAATTGTCCCCAAAACGGCCGATGGATGTTCTATAACCGTCAGTCCTTTTTAGTAGCTGTGGAGCGCCTTTTTTGAACTCCTCAACTCGTCGGCCACAGAGGAATCCAATGTTTATGTTTCAATCAGCGCATGGCGAATTCGAATTAATAGAGAAAATGGATGTTGATATAAGGTAAGAACTTTCTTTTATTTTTATTTGCAATGCATTTCTTTATAATTATTCTGCCTCTATATTTTTTTAATGTTGGCAAAATTTTATTAAAATGCAAAACAAAAAAATAGGCCTAGTCATCGCCCGAATAAGAAATAATTTTATAAAACAATGTCTATATTTACTATAAAAAATAAATTTGTTTTATAAAATTGAAAATTTTGTGTTTTGTTCTGAAGTAAATGTGCGTGTGTTTTATAATAAAATAAACATGTTATAAATATAATAAAACTACATTTTGTTTTGCCACGGTATGCCTAACAAGTATTTCGTTTTCTCGCGAAAATCACGAAAAAACACCGATACCCTGATATGACAGCAGCATCTTTTCCATTTTAATGCTTTTTTGTAACAAAGCTGTTTAATATACTCAGAAAACAAGATCATTTTAACAAAATGATTTTATTTAACAGCTTTGAAAAATCAAAATTTGAATATTTACAATTGATGTAACAAGCTCTTTTAAAAATTTGAGTTGACTTGGATTATCCATTTTCTATTAATTATATGTTGTGCACAGTTAATTTTTTTACTTTATTTTGTTTTAAGCATTAAGATATTCTTTTCTGTGTTTCATTTATAGGTCATTCAAAAAGTAAAGCACCTCAGTGGAACATTTTACATTATATTTCAGTCAAACTTAAATATTGTTAAAATATGTATTGCAGAAACATTTTTCTTCAATGTAATTATGAAATTTTAGATGATTTTTAAACTAATTCTAGAAAAAAAAAAAAAAAAAAAATCTAATGGCATTTGTGCCACAAGTAAAATTTTGAATTGCAATTAAAAATTTTATTTGTGGGTTGAAAGTGTTCTTATTCAGAAACGTGATTGAAAAGTGTTTTTCATTTTTAAATAAAAGCAGATTTTAAAGAAAAAAGAAAAACTTTCAAAAAATTCCATGATTTAACATTTTAAACTTTATTTCCAGACGCAACTGCTAATTGCTCCCTCGTGACGACATTTCTGTAGCTGTCAAATCCTAAAACTATCATAAAATGCTAACTTAACAGCATTTCTGAATGAAATATATCACTTCATATCTGAATGAAATCTGTGTAAATATTCATTTTTAGAAATACTAATGCAAATATTTGTATTTATGAATGAAAATGAATTAGCGAAAGTAAAGAAAAATAGTCACTCTAATTTAAGAATAACCTTCAATATAATAATTAATTATGAAGTGATGTGACCAGTATTGAATTCAGGGGGTGCCTGGGGGTGGGGACATTCCCCTCCCAAAGCAACGAAATGTTTCCCCTGATAGTTTTGAGATTTTGTTTTTAACAGTCAAAAATTGCAATTTCCCCTCCGCGGAACTCTATAATTGCCCCCTCCCCTCCAACCGGAGCCGCAAAAGTCCCTCTTGGAGAAAAGTGTCTGTTAATTCCATACTGGATGTGATTTCTCCCCCCCTCCTCTAACTTGAAGACTGGATCTGCCATTATATATGACGGATGATGTTTTGCCAACAAATGTTTCTTAATTCGTTGTTGAACCACCTTTAACTGAATATATCGCTTGGCATACATATAATTAACAGCTCTATCATTTGATGCTTTAGAAAAATGTCTACAGTTTACTTCTTTTTCTGTCCCATAATAAAAGAATCAACAAACCCATACATGGTTCATATGAATATTTTCCTTGTAAACTATCAGTATTTTTTTTTTTTTTTTTTTAACAGGGCTTGAAATTTGATTTTTCCCAGGAGGCGAGTCTCCCTCCCAACGTTTATAAATGAAGGGAAGTTTATCAGTCTGGGAGGGAGGAAAAAAAATCTTTAAAATGCATTATTATTTTATGTGCTATTTAAAGAATTACAAGAATTCAGATTTGACAAAATAATGCACAATTTTTATTAATAACTCAGAATAATTATGCAAAATATATTAGAGTACAAAATAACAGAGTTTCCCCCAGAGGGTTTCAGGGGGGCGCTCCGCCCCTCCTGCCCTTTAGTTTAAAAAATAGCACCCCTCTTGCCCCTCATCCAGAAACTTGCGCCCCTCTTGTCGTTCATTCAAAAAAAAAAAGCCCTTCTTGCCCCTCATTTGAAAAAACACAGCCCTCCAGCAGTGATCCGAACGCACTATAGCGCATAAATTATGCAAAAATCGGCGACGGAATGCAAAAAATAGCCTCATACGTGTGCCATTAGACGGGTAATTTCGTCAAAAAGTCGCTAAAAACGGTAAGTTTCGTTAAAAATCTCGAAGTAACGACTAATTTCCGGCGAGATTCGCAAAAAAAAAAGTCTAATTCCGTCACAAAATTTCACAAAACAGCAGATTTCTACAAAAGATCGTGGAAAAACGAAAAATTTCTCCCAAAAATCGCGATAAAATGGAAAATTTTGTCGAATGAGTCGTAAAAAATGACAACTTTCGTCAAAAAGTAGCGATAACAGAATTCTTCAAAAGATTTGTGAAAAAAACGGCAAATTTCATCTAAAATCGCAACAAAACAGAAAAATTTGTGAAAAGTTACGTTTTTTTTTTTTTTTGCAAAATTTCACGATATTTTTAGTTTTTTCATGCTTTTTTTAAGCAAAATATGCCATTTTTCGCGATTTTTTCACGAAATTTGACGTTTTTTCGCAAAATATGCTGTTATTTGCGATCTTTTAACAAAATCTGCTGTTTTTTAAGATCTTTTAACAAAATTGACCGATTTATTGTGATCTTTTAACAATATTTGCTGTTTTTTCGCGATCTTTTAACAAAATTTGCCGTTTTTCAATTTTTTGATGAATTTTCTGTTTTTTCACGACGTTTTGAACTGTTAGATAAGTGTCCTTAAAAATGAAAAAGTGCCCTGAAAAATGTAAAATTGCCCTTTTCAGAACAGTAACGCCCTGCCCTTTTTTAAACCTGGGGGAAACTCTGAAAATAAAAAAAATGAAGCTTTATTATTTTTGTTACAGGTCTAGTTAACTCTGTTTTTGGTTAGCCTCGATTTTAGATTGAGTGTAATTTCCTGCAAGTTGAGTTTGACAAGTTTGGTCCTGCAAGTCCTATTTAATGCTAGATTTTCTAAGAGAAAATACTGGTACAAAAAAATTTCCTGGTCATGAAATTCCATGTTCCATACTAACCCTGCCATACGAAATCCAAAGCATTGAAGATTTGAGAATAATTAATACATACAGAATAATAATGCCGAATTGTCTGAGTTCGAACACAATTTCGCATCTTCTACAGCACTTGACTATCTGGCTGTATACAAATTATACTTAAATTATACAAGTTTAAGTTGCGTTTGAAGTTAGTTTCACTTTGTTTGGCTGCGTTTTGACATATACAATTAACGAGTCTTATTTTTAAGTAACAGTTCGGTATTGTGTATCTTAAAAAATACCTGTTTTTAGAAACAAATATGTGTAGTTTGCAACAGCTCTATCCTTGAAGGACCGAAGATTAATTCAGAATTTTTAAATTTATATTGTCATTTTTAAGCTTCCTATCATTCGTAATGTTTTTCAAAAATGGAATAAAATCATAATGTTTAAAGGACAGCCTTGCAAGGCATTGGTACTTGATCTCTACTACACATTCAATGTTCTTTTAAATGTTTAAAATTCTGTCTAATTTTAATGTAGGTTTTTTAAATTTAGGGGGTTGAGAAGGGGGGATATAGATAAAAATACTGATTTTTAAAATGTCATTAAGTGTTGAAAATGATTGATCTCAGAAAATATTTTGTATTAGTTCAGATTATACTTAATTTTATCTATTCTCTTTCAGCTTCTGTTTCCACTGCCACTGGCAGTTCAAGTGCACCTGCGTTTGAGGATTTCCTGTTAATGGATGAGTGCGATATGCAGTTCTTAGAAGAAAAACACTCAGTACCGGAAAATCAAGTATATATGGTATGCTTTTCAAAAATTTTTCAGTTTATCTTAATGTTTAAAGATTAGTCATAATTTTTAAAGATTTTATTTTTCCTCTCAAGAAGCTTTTCTTTATAGTACGAATTTAATATTTCCAACTGAGCGAGAAATTGACCAGGCCATGAATCAAACCCAGATACTTGGCTTACAAGACCAATGCTTTACTTGTTAAGCTAACTGGGTGATAGCCGGTTGGGATTTCTCACTCAGATAACCTTATTGGTCATAACATCTGGACATAACTCCATCTTAATATGGAGTTCCATTACTTGCGGTTCATTCTGCCGAGTTGTCTAAATGACAGACCAGATACTATGACCAATAAGGTTATCTGAGCGAGAAATCCCAGCCGACTATCGCCCAGTTAGCTTAACAGGTAAAGAATTGGCCTTGTAAGCCAAGTATCTGGATTTGATTCCCGACCTGGTCAATTTTTTGCTCAGTTGGAAGTATTCAATTTGTATGATAAATTTATAATATATATTTTTAATTGCTTGAATTTAATTTTGCATTTTTAAAATATTAAGCCATAGATATAAAGGCAGCTTCTTTTGTAATTTCATCTATAGTTATACTTTACTTTCTGACACATATAAATGGTCTGAAAATATAACAAATTATAGATCTGCTCATTTTATTTGATTAATGGAGTAACTTCAAAATTTTCCTTTTCACTTTTATATTGAAAAACACAAAAAATCAAGAAAATTGATAGTATTTTTATGTATATTTGAAGTTTTAATAATTCACCAAATGAATTTTAAAACGACAGTTTTTGTTTTGGCGGCAAAATGCTGCATCACAGACGAAAGCGCTGTGACGTCATTTGCCATGTTAATACCATCGTGCTATGAGCTTAAGTGTTTGACTGATAGTGTTTAAATTTTTTATATCAAAAATGTGTTATAAATTTGTATAGTACTATGTTGCACAAGTATTACAGTAAATTCCCTGCTAATAAGCACTTTTTTAGTGTTCCTAAAGATTATAATAAAGATAATTTATTCTGATGTTAACATGATAGAAATGTTTTTGTAAACTTATCTGCTATTCTTCATTTTTATTTGTATGTGTATTTATTGATTGAATCTAAATATTTTTTGAATATGTGAATGGAAATAATTGCATATGAAACAAATATATATATATATATATATATTTATGTATTATATATATATATATAGTTGTTCAGTTTTATTTATACATATTAAGAAATACCAAGTAACCGATAGTTTATTTGAAATATATGGATTAGGGATGTACCAAATATTTGGTATCTATTCGGTATTCGGCCATGTTACCGAATATTCAGTTAGGCCAAATATCAAACTATTTGGTTAAGCCGAATATCAAAGTATTCGGTCGAATCCAAAGGCTTTTAAAATACATTTTAAAAAACTTTTCACAATTTCTACTTTTAACTGTCAATTTATTAATATATTTAAAATAATAAGAAATAAAAACATTTAAATAATATAGAGTGTTTTTACATTATTTATTTGCTGTTTGTAAAGTTTAACTTAAGAAAATTAAGCATGAAAAGGATTAAAATTAAGATTTATTAGGATTCTCCTTAGGAATAAATGATGCGAATGCCTAAATTCTATTTAGTAAATAATCTGTTTCTTGCTTTTCCCAAAAGTCCTTAAACAAGGACGGAAAACTTTTGAGATTAGTAATAGCTATCAAGGCAGACAATTTTTTGTTTATGAAACCATAATCGTAATCAACTTATTGAATCATAAATGCGTTATATTTCATCTCACTCTAGGTCAAACTTGTGCTTTCGTTTGTTGCATTAACAATAAATAAGATATCATAACTATATTTTCAACTCACATGCTTTGATTTCTGTAAAATATGATATGATGGGAAGGATGGAAAATGCCACTATTCATAAGAAAAGAACTATGAGCTGGACATTCCTTTATTCAGAATTAAGTTAAAAGTATTTATACTTAATACTGAAAAAAATCTGCCTTGAGTTATTTAAAAAGAACAAATATGAGACACTACAGTTTTTCTTCAACTATTTTTTCATTATTTTTCTTTGATTTCAAAATGTTTGTTTCAATTTGTAGAAGAAATGAAATTTAAAATTTTATTAATTGAAAAAGTCTCATAATTATGCTTCTTAAATAAAAAAAAAAGGCAGATTTTTTTCAATACTGAATGTTCTTATAAAAAGCTCTTGTTTATCAAAATATAAGTTTCTCTTACTAAATATTATGTAAAATTGTTTCAAATAGTAACATTTTAAACTTTGAAAAATAAAAAGCATTTGGAAAGCTGAATATTCGGTATTCGACCGATTAGTTACTATTCGGCTGGATGAATATTCGGTATTCAGCCCAACAATTACTATTCGGCAAGCTGGATATTCAGTATTCGGTTTAGCTGTCGGCCGAATATTCGGTATTCGGCCATAATCAGTATTCGGTGCATCCCTAATATGGATATATATATTATTCAATAATCATAATGCAATTTTTGGAAGCCTTTAATTTTTATATCCATCTTTAATGTATAATTCTATTCATTAAAAAAATAAATAATATATCACTTATGAAAAAAAAAAAAAAAAAAAAACACTGAAACCATACATTTTGAGTGAAGCATATTCAGTCTTTTTAATAAACATTTTTGCATTAATAGCATATCCAGAAGAAAAAAAAAAAAAATGGTGGAGGGGGGGGGGGGAGGGATAAGAAAAGGTTTGTTCTCAGAGGTTTTAATTCAGGGGATAATTCAAAGTTTAGGGGATTTTTAAGGGAGATTTTAACCCCATAAATAACACTTTTGTCTTCAGAAATGTTTTGAAAATATATATATACATACAATATCATAGCTACCAACTCTTCTGATTTTTTTGCCGAAAAAATTCAATACAAATTTTTGCATTGTTCAGTCGATAATTTGCGGCGATTTGAAGTGGTAAAATTTACTGTAATTTTCTTCCGGGTGTAAAAAGCGGAGGATGTTGGCAGCTATGCAATATTTTGTTTGTTGTGTGCATACAATTAAGCTTTTTTTTTTTTTTTTCTTTCCATGAAAATTTATATTTTATTTCATCTGTAAAATAACATTTCTACTACCGAAAATCTAAGTTATTTTATGCCTAGAATTTTATTCATTTTTTTTATTTGTAATTATTAGTTACCATTATATATTTTTAATGCATTTATGTACTTTATAGAATTAAGTAAAAATTTATTATTTCCTGTAAATTATAAATAATTTTGATGCCAAATGTATTTAACTTTAGATGAATAACATTAGACAAGTTATATTACTTTTTTTTTTTTTTTTTTTTACTCTAACAAAAAATAAAGCAATAATTTTCAATTTGAAATTTAAAAATTGTCTGCCGATCCCACTTGACATGTAATCTATGATACATACACATATAATTATATTTTTTTATAAGAAATCATCAGCTAAACTTACATAATAAATCAGAATAAATAAATAAAAAAAATTATATCTTTTACTTTCTTTTGAAGGCAAATACTAGCTGAGAAGCTATGCTCTGTATACGAAAAATTTCCAAATTAATATTCTGTTTTAAATATTTTTGATATGTCACCGATTAATTGCTTATTTAGTAAACTTCAAAGTTAGTATACTAAACATTTTTCTACTTCATTATTTGACATGTATTAATATTTAAAATAAACCAAATATTAAAAAGTTATTCATTTTGTTAATGCTTTTTTCTAATAAATTATCATGCATTATTTGAGGCAAGTAATAAGCACTTTTTTAAATATTAAAAAGTGAAAATAATCAGACTTGTTTTATAAATAGCTAAATTTTCTGATGTTCATTTGTTTGTGTTTTAGATGCAGTTTGTGAAGAGCAATCCATTACCAAGTCTGCTGTTGAAGACATAATCAAAATATGGCTAAGACATGCTAAGAGAGAAAAGTTAAGAGAAAAGATAATGTTAAGAGAAAAAATAAAACAGTGTAGATTAATAAGAGATGGATAAAATAAAAATTGGTGTACAGATCTAGAATTCTCCTTTTCATATTTTTCTTTCAGATCACATTTTTAGACCATCCCTCCCTCCCAATGAAAAAGACAAACAAATAAATATTGCAACTCAGCTTATAAAGCTTATGCCCTATTGGAAATTGTCCAAGGTCATTCAAAAAGAAATATTTAATTGAACAAATTTAATTATGTAATATTTAAAAATTTATTTTACTTTTTTATCAAATTAAAAAAAAAAAAAAAAAGAAAAAAAAAATTCTTTAATCGCTTATTTTCTTTGTTCAAAAACCAAATTAATTTCTTGGTAATTGCTGTTCTAAAAGAAATCATTACTTTTATTTAAATAATAACCTTGATTTCTTCTGGTCTACATACAAAAGAGGAAAAATAATTTGCATTTTTATCTTTGATTTTATTTTTATTAAGTTTCCGTTTCCAAATCACAAAGATATATAAATTTGAATGACTAATGTAGACCTTTAAGTATGATTACAAAATTCAACAGCAATTTCAAGGATTACCAGATGAAAATTAATCGATGTTTTCGCTCTAGCTCCCAACACACAATTGATCCGGTTGTTATTCATCTCAAAGGTCTCGACACCTTTCATAAACTATATTGGAGTGGCTAGAAATGGAGGTTTGTAAAATATTCTAAAATCATACAAATTTGTCTGCTTGTAGAAATATTAGTGCTTTCCTTTGCAGATGAAACATATTGGCAAGATTATCTTATTCATAAACTATAATGTGCCATGCTTAACATTTTGTGATACAGGCAGAATATATTGCAAAAAACGTTATTGAAATGGATATTTTAAACGAAATTTCTCAAAGCAAGAGAATAATAATGAAAATAATGGCCATACTAATAAAACAACTGTTTACAAGAGTGAAAAATGAAAACATACAACTGCTTATAAATCTCTTCAAACATTATGTCAGCGAGTTTCATGCTTTTACTTTTAAAAGTGAATCTGAAAATATGTCATAAAACTTTATCTTTTCAGAAAAAGTATTTTTTGAAGATTTCCTTAAAAAGGGATTTTTTTTTAACCTTTTTTTTTTTTTTGTAGTTATCTTGGACATCTTACAAGAAGGTCTTAACTCTGTTAGTACCATTTTGGTTCTTCATTGACACCATTATTATTATTTTTTAAAGATTTTGTTTAAAACCAAAAAGAAAATTACAAATTGAACTTCATAAAATAAACTTGATACCTTCTAAGAAACTTCATTAAATTTCTCGTTCAGATAATAGAAAAACAAGAATGCTCATCCAGAATTAAAATCTCTACTAGAAGGATTAAAAGTGGATTCTGTGAATATTTCAAAAAATATTATTGAAACTACTAATGTATTTAATAAAGTGTGCATCATAATGTAATGGGAAACTTGTCTCTCTGTAAATGATCTGACAATTTTTTATGTTTGATTAATATTGAAGATTAAGAAGACTTCACTTAAAAACACCTGCTCGATAATGCTAAACATTTAGGTAGGTTCTTGTTTCAATTCCAAAATTTTTACACTTATTTTTCATTCCACAGCAAAGATCTATTTTTAATAAGAGTATTTTGTACTTTTCCAATTTTGGTTGCAGTTTTTTAAATGCAGGTACTTTTGTTTAACCAATTCTGAAAGTTAAAATAGCTTCATTTAAAAAAAAAAAAAATGTTGTTGCATAATAGCTTCAGCTATCCTAAATTTTTAAAAAATATTTAAATTTAACACATTGCTATCCATGGTGACGACATTGAACTTTGCTTCGGCCACTGGTGACTGACAATGTAAAATATGATATAAAATAAAAACATTTAGTGTTTAAATAATTAAGAAAGTAAAATCTTATAATTTTAAGTTTAATTAAGTTCAGAAAATTTTAAATAGATCTTAAGTGATTGCTTAAAATAATATATTTTTAAACTTGGTGACTGACATAGCATGTGTTAATAGAAAAATTCAAAAACCTGTGCAATTTGTAATTGTGTTTGCTAGAAGACAGTCATGGATGTCTTCGGATGGAGAGTCCTTTTGAGATATAGATGCATCACTACAAAGTTAATTATAAAAAGCCAGAAAAATTTATTTTACAATGAAAGAATATAAATGCTGAAGCTCTTCGATACTTTTTTATGCATTTGTAAAGAAAAAAAGCTATATATGTGGATGAAATAATGCTGAAGATCATACTTTTTTATACACATGCAGAGGTCGATCCAGGCAAAATTTGAGGCCTATTTATTGTTCCTTCAAAAAAAAAAAAAAAAAAAAAATTAATAATAATAATAATAATAATAAAATGGGCCTATTCACAAAAATAAGTTTAATATAAGAGACCCCTTCGCGAAATTCCTTTTAATAAAATAGGCTCTTTTATAAAATTCTTTTTCATAAAAAATGTGTAATTTGTAAACATAACCAGTTTATGAAAAAGAAAACCTTTAGCAAATGAATTTAAAGATGTTTTTGTTAATAAATGCTTGGTTTGAATTTGCATAAGTGGGTTTGAAGTTTCATTACAACCCCCCGCCACAAAAACAATATTACTTTTCCAAGAATAAAAATCTGGATCAACCCCTGACATGTCAAAAAAGAAAATTATAGGCTGCAGGTTGAATTTGAGTGATTCAGGGGGGTGGGTATCTGCAACTGTCCTATTACTGTACGAAATGTGTAGTAAAATGTTGTCCACAGGACATTGGCAGGTTTCACATTTCAAACTTCAGGGGATGTCCTACAACTGTCCACAAGACTAATTTACCCATCCGTAGGATATCAGTTTATCTGGAATATGACATTATTAGGATGATTTTAGGACCGTCCAGAGGGTATAATATAAGCGTCCTATAACCATCCCTAAAGTGTCATGAAGTGACATCCACAGGATGTTGACAGGTGTGACATTTCGAAACCCAGCGGATGTTCTGTAACTGTCTACAGGACCAATTCATCGGTCCACAGGATATCACGCATATCCGAAACGTGACATCTTCTGGATGTTTTTAGGATGTATTTGTGTTGTCTGGGATATTATATTTATGGAATTTCCAAAATAATTTAAAATTGGTAGAAAGTAATTTTTGTCATATATTGGTATCTTTTGGTGACAAATTACCTGCTTTTTTTAAGTTATGATCGTAATTATTGAACGTTAAAGTAAAGAATGTTTAATAAGGTATTGTTCTTAATTTGTAGACCTACACATAATCAATGTAAGAATAGAATAGCTAACATGAGAAGTTTTAACTAATAAACATTTTTATTTTCATTTACAGTGAATATAATACTTTTACAGATACGACATGCTATAAAAAAATCATGTCGAAGGCAGAATAAAACTGATCACATTAATACAGATAAATACAAATTAGCACATATCATTTATCTTACCACATCTAATCTATAAAAGTAACATAATTGACAATTATAAAAATTGTTTTAAAGATATTTATAGTAAATATTGTCCATTAACTCGAAATCCAGAATCAAAATTAACAAAAAAGTAAAAAAATAATAATAAAGTAGTATATACTATGAATAAATTTAATTAGCATAGAGAAAATCTATGTTTTAAAGTTATATTTTTTCTTTTTATATATTGTTTAAACAAACATTTGATAAATTAATAAAGACAGTTATAGAAATGCGTAGAAGCTTTAAATATCTAAGTTTCCTTTTCCGCGGTCAATAAAATTTTCATTTACTGCTTAAAACACGTCTCTTCTATTATTTGCTAGCTCATTATTACTTTCGGTCTAACTATTTTTGGTTGGCTTAAAACTAACTCAGACATCATTATCTTATTTGTTATCCCAGTTACACATACACATGCACATACAAACAAACAAGCAAAAACCCAACAAAACAGATGAAAGAAGTGGTTTAAAAATTCATTTTATCTAAATAATTGCTTCAAAAAATCGATTTACATCGATTTTATATTTAAATATAGTTTACAATGTCGTTTTCGTGGGAAATGAACTGATGTTCTAATCTCTCTCTGTCGAATAAAGGACAATCGACTATTAAGTTATTTTGTAAATAATTTTGAATCGCTGCTTAATTGCAACTGATTGAAAGACTGGGAAAGTTAAATGCAATAAAAAAGATTTTTTTATGCATAGATGCAACATTTATACAGATATTGCATCGATTTTGTGATTCATTTTTCTTTAGATAAAAGGACTTTTGAAACATTTCTTTTTCTTATATTATTCTTCTTCATCTTTTCTTTTAGCTTCCGATTTGCTATTTCTTTTGGCCAGTAATTAAAGTGTCGTCTCTAAAAGTAACGGTGTAATACATAAGCCAGCTGTAAAACAAAGCAGATTGTACGAGATCTTCTCTACTGCAATTTTTTAACTTTCTAAGCATCGCACATTTTTAATTTTTACATAGTCGTATTGGGAAAAAAATGCTTTTAACACTAGAATTACAATGAGCGATCATTTTGACGGTTACCAAATGAAATTATACCGATTCGAATCAGAATTTTTAATGAAATTTGTTTTAAAGATTTAAAGAAAAAACCAAGTTAAAAAAAATAATTTTAACTGTTTTAAACAAAAATTTCGTTGTTAACAATTTTTATAGAGCTTAAGTAAAATTTCTTATAATTCTAGCGTTAAATGCATTTGTTCATAAATTGCATCGCAATTTATTTCAGATATTTTTATTATTTTGTAGTTTTTAACACGTTTCCAACTCACGTACACTCTATTTCTGTTGAATGTAAAAGAAAAACAGTCGGGAAATAATAAATTATTATATTTTCTGTTGTCATTTTCCCATAACAACTGAAAAATGACTAAAACATGTGTTATTTTGAAAAATACAAATGAATGAATTATAATAAAGCATAAAGCAAAGCTATTATAAATTATATTTAATTTTAAGTAACTATATGAATGTTACAGATAAATGAAGGCATGTGAATTATTAGAAAGCTGATTCTTTTTTTTTCTTTCGTGTGCGCACGTGTAGCTGAGGTAGCTATATTGGTGTTTTTTCTTTTTTTTATGCTGCTACAGATCACAATTTAATTAATTAAAAAATTCCATTCAATAAAATTGTTTTTTCATATAAGTATTACTATATAAACAATCATTTCTACACCTTATTTCTCAATTAGTTCAAATATTTCTTCTACTTTACCAATGAATTAACTGAGATCAGGACTAGATTACCTTCTATATGAATCTTGTTGTAATTTAGGATAATCAAAACAAGAGGAGATTTCATAAGGGTCATTACTATGAGATAACATAAGTTAAGTTAAGAAATTACAGAAATAAGAAAGGTTACCAAGATAAATCAAAATGAATTTAAAAAAAAATACATTCATTAAGTTTCTATAAATATTAATGATTGCTAGTAAATAATAATGATAACACAACAAAATTCTCAATCTGTCTAGATCTCAGACGTAGCATATATGGATCTGTAGCAGTGAACCCAATTTTTATCTATGTTGTTTTATGGGATATCAGATTCGAATAGATAACCTAAAAGCTCAAGATCTTTATTAAAATTTCAAAAGATAGAAGAAAGACACTGGAATCTCCCATCTATTTGTGGGGAGCAAAAAACGAAAAATTTTTAAAAGCAATAAGATTTCTACCATATAAACACAAGCATCCCATAATACAACAATGATATTGTGGCCAGAAAAAGTATAGTGTTAGTACATCTATTTTAACTTCTCCGTTTTTTTTTTTTTTTTTTTTTTTTTTTTTTTTTTATAAGATAAATTAATTTGTTTTAAATCATGTGAACTTCTCAACAGTTTTGCTTTAAGAATTTCTACTACTTAGTTAAATATCTTTACTCAACTTTAAGATAAAAGTATGTTAATTAATCAATGTATATATGACTTCCAGTCTGATAAATTACTTTGAATTCTGAATAAAAAAAGTAAGGGTTGAGATTATTTTACTTTTAAACATTCAGAGAAACTACTTTAATTTCACGATATTACACATTTTAGTATAGTTATTTTGGCACTATTGAGATTAAAATTCAATTAAACTAATATCAAGGTAGGATAAAAAAAAAACTATATAACTATACTTGAGTATATCCTTATTTAATATTCATTTTTTTTCCTTTTTTTTATTTAATTAAGTGCTTACTTTGCATTGAAATAGATTAAACTTCCTTTTTTTTATAATTAAAATAAAGGACATATCAAAACAAAATCATCAATCTTGAAATTCTATTAAATACATTCTCTTTTATTTAATTCAAAAAAAAAAAAAAAAAAAAAAAAAAAACATCAGAATTCACTAACATGAATTTTGTTGCAAACCTTGGGAAATATCATCTAACAACAAGAATATTTAATAGGATAAAAAAATAATTTAAGAGCAAATACAATATAAATTTCTTACCTACAGCTTATTCTATCTATCTCTCATTTAGAGACACTTTCATTTTTTTTAGGATTAACTTGGCTCACAATTTTCCCTGCATTATAATACACTTCACTATTTCATGACGGATCTTATACACAAATTAGACTTGGAGTTCTATTCGGATAGAGTCTCTACGCTGGCTTCCTTTCATTTGAAACTGTAAACAGGGCTATGATAGCTTCATGAAGGTCTGCGACATAATCGATTAGCATCCCTCAGCGACACAAATCATGAGAATTTCACCATACTGGAGCCGAGATTTCGTGCCTTTGGGTTTCGACATCTCACCCGGAGATGCACTTGAAACGAAAATTAGTCTTGGATAATCATCGACACAAGCTAACAGCCATTAGTCGCCTAGGACAATCTACTATGCAGCGCTCGGGACAAGTCTCTTCTAAGCGGGTATCAAAACAGCTCTCAGGACTGCTGGAGCTTAGGAATTCAAACGGAAATCTCGCATACTCAGCCGCAACATGTAGGTGCTGTAATCTAAGTCGAGGGGTTTCGACCCCTTTTTATCTAGAGAAATAGTTTGAACGGATCATTCTTCTCCAGCAAACTCTCAGCTATCTGCGGCAGACCACACTTCTTCACCCAACTCTTAGCGTGTTTTTTTTCAGACTAACCCGAATATCGTAGAATTCTTTAGGCCTCCCCTCTCCCAGAATAAAAACAGGGAAGGGGGGGGGACAGGACTTTCACACCTCTTCAACCAGATGCTCTCCGTTCGACTGCTATCACCAGGACTGACTTTTTTTCTAAAAACCAATTGCGCGTAAGCCTCTAACAGACGGGGGTATTTTTTCTGAGAACACGGACGCATCCCCCTTTTCCCCAACCAAAAGGGTGACTTCTCGTTGGTCAGCGCGCAAGTACCATATCCAATGTCCATATAAGGAAATGTTTCTATCTCTCAATCACGTGACTTACATGAGGTCCTGCACAAGCAGGTGTTTTTTTTTCAACTCCCGTTCCCATGAAATCTACAGCTGGGATTCCAAGTATTGCACATAATGGGAGTAACAGGCATGGGGATATTTTTATGGGCGAAAATGTATCTTGCTCTCTCTCTGAAATGACACTATACAATTTTTTTTTATGGGTCATAAAAAAAGGGTGCACTTTTAGCAATTTACACAGGGCTTAGAAAACTGTGTGTGGCCAATTATATAAGGTACGCTATTTCTTGTCCGAAAACTCATAGCATGGGAAGCACATACATCTTTAATCTTAACAAAAGGGCTTTTAGCAATTATCGCATTTCTCTGCCAAGCAGGGATTTTATGAGAGTTTTAAGGGGAGGGGGTGTGTTTTTCTTTCTAACATTCACAAACGCTTGTGAAAGCGTGGGAACGGAAAAAGGAATAATAAAAGTATTAAGGGGTTGTGTGTATATAAAAAAAGGAAAGAGGGGTTTTGAATTTTGAATAATTAAAATTTTAAAGAAGGGCAGTAATCAATAAAAAAAACTGTAACAAGAGCTCCCCCTCGTTGAAAAAAAAAATAAACATTATTCGTTTTGGTCAAAAGCAAGAATTTTATTTTTTTAGCTAGAAGACCCCAGAAGGTAAATCGAAGAAAATTAAAAACAAAAGTGAATGAAAATTCAATCCAAAGTGAATGGAAAGGTGAAATGACAAATTAATATAGTACCCCGGTTGACTAGTTGAATTAGGATTACCGACTAGAGCAGATCACACAACGACCCGAAAAGTTGATAACTTCACCCTAACTAAATCACCACAACAACTATGCACTCCGGAAAGCAATGTTGAAGTTTGGGTATAACATTTGAAAGTTAAATGTATACTAGGGCCTAAGTTGCTATTGCAAAACCTACACTATTTACCTGGCATACCTACCTAGATCTTCATAGCTGGGCATACTGTTACGAATATCAATACACTGGGATATTTCTACATGCTACCATCTCTGTAAATATTAAGCCTTTAAAAAAAGGTTTCCCACAAGTCGAATGCAAGGAAGATTTGTCCAGTAAATAAAGAAAGGAATTTTTGAAAAATTTTGAATCCTGTGAGCAGGACTGAGCCAAAGGGCCGAAACAACCAATTCCTGAAAAATCACTATAAATATATCATTGTAGCTGGAGGTATCACAGATATGTACACATATAAGTAGGATAATATGTTGTATACACATATACAATAAAAAGAACAATACCTTGCATTACATACATAGGGTGTACACACACAAAAGAAGGGGAAATTAGCACTTACACTTGATTATATTCAGTGGGGACAATGACATAACGTGCGCACATTAAAAAAACAATATAATGTATTTTACCGTTCAAACTGAAGTACACAAATTTATGGACATTTAGAACATAACACTATATTTGTATAGGTTACCTTGTGTAACCTCGAGTGATAATTGTATGCCTTTGCTACCACTGATGAGGAAATAGTTCTTATACAGACAGTAACCAAAAATAAAAAATCCATAAAATATCACAAATAATACCTAAAGTGAAATAATATTAACTCCACATGAGAGCTTGCCAATTTCTTTGACAAAGAATACGAGTTTTTTCAAAATACCCATTTTACACATACAAGGGGATGGGTCGATTGTTAGAAAAATCAAACAACATAATAAACAGCACAAACAATATATATATATATACATAAACCAGATAAATATATCTGTGGGGGTGTACATTGCTTGTATCTTAAATCCCCTATCTCCCAAATAGAGAAACAAATTTCCAAAAATACCCCCAAAAAAGTAAAGTTAAAAGAAATTGCAAAAAAATTTTTTTTTTGTTTTTTTTTTTGTTAAAGAATGAACTATATTTACAATAGTAACTATACTATATACAAAAAGGGTTGCACCAGGGTTTTACAGGCATTACATATATTGTTATCATGCCTACTTTCCTAAAATTTCCTGATCAGAAATTTTTCTAAGTTCCCAAAATTAGCGTTAAAATCCGCTAAAAATTAAAAAAAAGAATACAAACAGGGGGCGGAGCACTCAATTGGTTGTAATATATCGTAATATTACTAACACTCCCGAGAGAAAATAAGGTGCGGGCTAAAAATCCACATTAAACAATTGCGGAGTAAAATCAAAACAAAGCATTGTTAGGCTCGAACACTACCTAAATTTGTTTATATCGGGCCTACAATTTGCTTGAAATAAATACAATTACCTATATATATACAATCTTAAAAAAAATAAAGCTAAACAGCTCTAAAATCTATAATTAGGACGCGAATTCCTGTTTCTCAAGGAGTAATCAGCTCCCGGTACTGACCGCCACTTATGTTGTTTTGATTTGATGCCGGATCGTTCTCGTGAACGACTCACACGGCCTGAATCACTAGACGTTCCTATTCGCATCATTTCCGCTTCGCGATCAACGCTATCCGATACGTCCGTCTTTCCTTGCGCTTCAAGAAGTAACCTATCAACCTTTCCACCGATACGCTCGGATGGAGTAGAGTGTGATGGGGAAACGTCGCTGGCCATCTGTTTACTAGTTTCGTTTTCCCACCCGGGTCTAGTTTCGCTATTTCTTTGCTCGTGACGTCTGCTCGTAGCTCGGGGAGCTTGCGTATCAGGTTGGATGGTTGCTGTACGTGCTATGGGTGGTGGGAATCGATTTATGAACCGATTTCTTTTCTTACGTGCAGTAAAATCGAATTGAAGATTCGATTCACTTGTTGTTGTTGACATTTGACTTTGGCTGTGGTTTTGGTCTGAATGAGTGTCTGCATTCTGTTTATTTACGCCTGAAATGCATCTATCTTTGAATAAGGTGAGGCGATCTACATGGACAACCTGGGTTTTTGAAGGATTAGCAATTAATGCAATTTTAAAATTGACATCACTGAGTTTTTCAATGATTGTAAAAGGTCCGTTGTTTAGTTTTGACAATTTTCTCGTATTACCAGCCGTGATAGATGGATTATATAGCCATACTCTATCTCCTATTTTTAAATCTTTAACGACCGCTGTTTTTTCTCTGTACTTTTCTTGTACTTCTGATACTTTAACTAAATTATCGTACACTTCGGCATATATTTTTTGGAGGGCGGGGATTAACAATTCACAGAATGATGGGGCGTCATTATAACTAAATCTAGGTGACTGAGAAAATAGGTTGTATGGTAAATTTAAATTCCTGCCATATAAAATTGCTGCGGGTGTTAATTTTGTTGAGGAGTGCACAGCTGAACGCATCGCTAACAGGGCAAATTTAAGTTTAGTATCCCAGTCTGATTGGTTTTCATTTACTATGTGACTAAGGGCGTTTTTTAACGTAGAATTCTGTCGCTCGATCTGTCCATTCGACGCCGGATGAAAGGCAGATGTTGTGATATGCTTAATGCCAAACATTTTGTAGACATGTTCGATAGCTTCGGATATCAGATTTTTCCCATTGTCCGTCGTTATAAACGCAGGCGCGCCATAACGCGAAATGAAATCAGCAAGCGTATCTGCGATAACATCAGATGTGGTGGAATTAACTGCATAAGCTTCTGGCCACTTAGTAAAAGAGTCGATATATGTGACAATATAGGTGTTACCTGAAAATGTAACTGGTAGTGGACCTATTAGATCTAAATGTACCTTGTTCATAGGAAATTCGGGTGTAGGCATCCGTTGAAGGGGTGCCTGCTGGTTAGCTTTGTATGCCCTCTTTTGTTGGCAACTAATACACGACTCCACTAGGTGCTTGATATCAGCTGACATTCCGGGCCAGTAAAAGTGCTCTCGGATGCGGTCAATCGTCTTTTTAAAACCTTGATGACAAGCCGCCAAAGAATCGTGTGTTAGAGCGAACACTTGCTCAATAATTTCCCTAGGAACTACCAATTTAATTGGATTACTTATTATATTCGAATCTCTAGTGTCCTCACACACAAGAATGTCATCTCTAAAAAAAAATTTCATATATTTAGGTGCTATGTTTAAATTTTGGTCTAATTTTCTGGCTATTTCACAGCACTTTTTATCGATTTTCTGCAACTCACTAATTTTATCAGTTAAATTTGAATGCGGTACAAAAGTAGTTTCTTTTTCTACTTGTATACAAAAATTACTGCTGCTAATCTCAGGTGTTTCATCAATTTTTGCAAATCGAGAGAGAAATTCTGCTACACTATTACACTTGCCTTTTATATATTTAATTGTAAAGTCAAAATAAGATAGAGTACATACCCATTTGGCTATACGTGAAGTGGGATCATGAATTTTTAACATAAAAGTAAGGGGGGCATGGTCTGTAAAAATGGTAAAATGGGTGTTAGCTAGGTAGCACTTAAAATGGCTAGTTGCCCAAACCAGAGCGAGAAGTTCTCTCTCAGTGGCAGAATATCTCGTCTCTGCACCTTTGAGTCGCCTACTAGCAAACGCCACTGGATGAATTTTATTTTCTTCATCCAACTGTGACAGAACTGCACCCAATGCTTCTCCACTCGCATCGGTATAGACATAAAATTCTTTACTAAAATCAGGTAATACGAGGCACGGTTTAGAAATTAGAGCCTTTTTTAAATCCTCAAATTCCTCTTGGGCTTCTTTCGTCCAGGCAAAATGCCCACTTTCCTTTGTTAAATCAATTAAATTTAATGCCCTTTTTGGGAAGTCAGGTATAAAACGTCTGTAAAATGAGAGGGTTCAAATGAATGACCTGACACCTTTACGTGTAGTAGGTGGTTGCAATTTTTCGATTACTTCAATATTTTTATTAACAGGGGATACTTGCCCGCTATGAATTTCAAAGCCTAGGTATTGGATTTTATTTGAAAGAAAAGTACATTTGCTGGGTTTAAGCTTTAGTTTATGCTGCTTTAATCTATCAAAAACCAGTTTTAATTTTTCAAAGTGGGAGTCTACATCAGCAGAAGCAATGACAATGTCATCTATATATACTAAAATTCCGAGATTTCCTAAATCTCCAAAAATGGCATTTATTAGCCTTTGAAAACTGTTCCCTGAATTAGATAACCCAAAACAATTTCTATTCCACTCAAAAAGACCTTTATGTGTGATAATAGCAGTTTTATGCCTGTCTTCAGGTCGTATGACTTGTTGAAAAAAACCACTAGTCAAATCTAGTGTTGAAAAAAATTTAGCTCCACTTAAAGCATCCACAGAATCAGTAATGTTTGGGATAGGATATGCGTCTTTGACAAGATTTTTGTTTAGTTTACGAAAATCAACAGCTAGTCTATAAGAACCGTCTGCTTTTTCTACAAGTATAACCAGTGATGCGAATTCTGACATAGATGGGGAAATAATTTCAGCTTGCAGTAGAATATTAAGTTGATCTTCCATTTCTTGACGTAATTTATATGGAACTCTGTATGCTTTGGATTTTACAGGTTTATTAGAGGTTAAATTGACAACATGGGGTATGGTATTACAGCCTGGTAACTCTAGGACAGATGCTGCAAATACATCTTTATTTAGATCTAAAAATTCTTGCATTTTAGATTTTAGGAGAGGGTCTAAATGGCTTAAGTCAATATTAGAACTCCAAGTGAGATCAGCATGATCAAAGTCAGCTATTGGAGTAGTCAAATTCACATTACAACTTAAATTATTATCCGTTAATGGTATATTAGACTTATCTATACATTTCTGGATTTTTGCAACATATGTATTTTTGCTTAGCTTTATAGTATGATTTGAAAAATTTGCAAGAGAAACAAAAAGGCCATGTTCCTGAGTACATATGGCTCTAGAAATAAGTAGACCTTGGCTTAAATTCTTCGCTAAAGGTTCTAGCATTAGAACATCATTTTCTTTTATGGAATTATTTTTATTGCACTTAACTTCAGCTATTAATTTTGAATGAGGGGGAATAGAAATTCTTTCGCATAAAAGAGCTAAAGTAGTAATTTCACCATTGTTGTTGTTATTATTGTCAAGATTGCTTTGTTTAACAGTCTGAGGTGTCCTATTTTCTAAGTTACTTTTATTAGCATGGACTGTTTGACTCGTTGTTTGCTGTCTAAGGTCTAAAGGTTCATTAATTTCACATTCATTTGTACTCGAGTTACTGCGTGATATATTTTGTAAACAAAAAACATGTGCATTTTCATTATCTGCCTCATTTGCTTTAATTGTCATGTTTAAATCTGCATTCACTTTCATACTGGGATATGTAGTACCCTGAACTGTCACATTTTTACTACTAAGATTCCCACATTTTTCTTTTAAACTTTCCTTACCCTTTTTGGTTACAATTTTCATAGGTGTGTCATTATTACTATACTCATTTCCCTGTTTATTAGCAAAATTGGGGGCATTTGGCCTACATTTTGACTGTTCATTACAGATATTTGCTTGTTGACATTCTAAATCTGCACTATTCACTCTGATATCACTGGTATTATTTACAATATTTCTTTCTAGGGAATTTTTTAGTGGTGACAATTTTTTTGTATGACTCTCTACTACTTGTTTACACTGTGTTTCTACTGGAATACTTAAAACAACATTATTATTTTTACAATTTATTACAGCCTGATATTTACTTAAAAAGGGCATCCCCAAAATCACACTAAATTCATCGGCTAATTTACCCTGGACAATAAAGAACTCAGACTGACATAATAAATCATTAAATTTAAAGTTCAAAGAAACTTTTTGGCTTAGAATTACTCTTTCGCCAGTTACCGTTAAAATAGGAGTATTGCACTCGACAACTTCACAAAAATTTAAATTAATAAGTGCTGTACTACTTAAAATATTTATGGCTGACCCTGTATCACAAAGTGCAGTAAGAGAAATATTATTTACATTTATCATAGCAGTAGGTAAATGGTAAGAATGGGGGGAGAACATACTAAAAATGATTGGGGGGGTCTGGAGGCCTATATGGAGACGACTCGACCAAATCGAAACCAGCCGTTACACGTTTAAAGCATTATTGGATGTAGTAGGGTTGCTGTGTTCATCCTGACGAGTATCACCGCTCGCATTATCATCTCTATTTCTTCGGTTAGTCTCATACCCTTGATCAAAATTGCCCCTATGTCTCCTATATCCACCTCTATTATTATTTCCTCTATAATTCTCACTCTGATAGTTCCTGCCCCTGGAATTTTGTCCACGTCCCCTGGGATTTTGATGGAAGCCCCTTCCATAATCATTTGTGTACCTGTTTAGGGTACAATTTCTTGCATAGTGGCCTGGCAAACCACATTTGAAACAGTAAAAAATTCCAGTTTGGCTACTTTCACATCCCTGGCTAAAATTATTTTGGACTTCTTTGGATTTTATTTCAACTATACTATCAATTTTAGCTGCGAGCAGATCAATTTGGGATTTTAAATTTTGAATCTGCCTGTTATGGGACTCATCATTTTTCTGAGAAAATACGGCAGCACATGGTACATTCTGGGGGTTCGGTATATTCTCACTACTTTCATAAGAGTTGTAGAATGGATTTACGCTTTTATAAGCTTTTTCCTCAAGTAGGGCTATTTGGAGGACTTCCTCGGGAGTTTTTGGATTTCTAGCGATGACACCTTTTCTTATTTCAGGCGACAAATTGTTGAGTAGCACTGAGTGAAGGAGTGCTTTTCTGCTTTTTTCTACAACATCATCTTGTATACCCTCTATGACGAGCGAGTTTAGTGACAGGTCGCATGCCCTGTCATAAAAGTCCTGTACTGTCATTGCTGGGGTTTGTTTAAAATTCATTAATTTGTTAAGCTGCACATCTGGGGTTATGTGCTGACTATATCTGTTTTTTAAAATAGAAACTAACTCCTCAAAAGACTTAATTTTGTGAATTTTTAGCAGTCTAGCAGCTGCACCAGATAATCTTGATAGCAAAGCAAATTTCTTTTCCTCATCATCCCAGCCAAACATGTTGGCAAAACTGTCTAATTTTTCATAAAAATCCCCAAAAGAAACCGAATTACCCTCGCCACTGAATGGGGGAATATAATTGAGATTATCAATAAGGGCAGTTTTTCGCTGAATTTTCGCCATCTCTTTAGAGGGGTCGAGTGCCATTTTTGCTTTTTAAAGTGCACAATATACGATACAAAATTTGAAAATAATAAAGATAAAAGAGGGGGAAAAAAGGGAATAATAAAAATATTCACACACAAACTTTTACTACTTCTAAATATGGCATAAAATACCCATAAAATAGCAATGTATACCCCTATTACTCAAATTTACAACATACAACAAAATAATAAAAATAGAACAAAAATACATATATTTATTTACTTTGAATCACCCTTAATATAAACAATGTTTAGTAAAACTCAGGCTCTACAGTACTGTGCCAATTTATTGTGTATATAGCAAAAATCAGGCATTTCAACACGGCATCAACTTATTGTGTATACCGTAATAATTAGGCTCTGCCACACGGCACCAAACTTATTGGTGTTTTTTCTTTTTTTATGCTGCTACAGATCACAATTTAATTAATTAAAAAATTCCATTCAATAAAATTGTTTTTTTCATATAAGTATTACTATATAAATAATCATTTCTACACCTTATTTCTCAATTAGTTCAAATATTTCTTCTACTTTACCAATGAATTAACTGAGATCAGGACTAGATTACCTTCTAATGAATCTTGTTGTAATTTAGGATAATCAAAACAAGAGGAGATTTCATAAGGGTCATTACTATGAGATAACATAAGTTAAGTTAAGAAATTACAGAAATAAGAAAGGTTACCAAGATAAATCAAAATGAATTAAAAAAAAATACATTCATTAAGTTTCTATAAATATTAACGATTGCTAGTAAATAATAATGATAACACAACAAAATTCTCAATCTGTCTAGATCTCAGACGTAGCATATATGGATCTGTAGCAGTGAACCCAATTTTTATCTATGTTGTTTTATGGGATATCAGATTCGAATAGATAACCTAAAAGCTCAAGATCTTTATTAAAATTTCAAAAGATAGAAGAAAGACACTGGAATCTCCCATCTATTTGTGGGGAGCAAAAAAAGAAAATTTTTTAAAAGCAATAAGATTTCTACCATATAAACACAAGCATCCCATAATACAACAATGATATTGTGGCCAGAAAAAGTATAGTGTTAGTACATCTATTTTAACTTCTCCGTTTTTTTTTTTTTGTTTTTTTTATAAGATAAATTAATTTGTTTTAAATCATGTGAACTTCTCAACAGTTTTGCTTTAAGAATTTCTACTACTTAGTTAAATATCTTTACTCAACTTTAAGATAAAAGTATGTTAATTAATCAATGTATATATGACTTCCAGTCTGATAAATTACTTTGAATTCTGAATAAAAAAGGTAAGGGTTGAGATTATTTTACTTTTAAACATTCAGAGAAACTACTTTAATTTCACGATATTACAGATTTTAGTATAGTTATTTTGGCACTATTGAGATTAAAATTCAATTAAACTAATATCAAGGTAGGATAAAAAAAACTATATAACTATACTTGAGTATATCCTTATTTAATATTCATTTTTTTCCTTTTTTTTATTTAATTAAGTGCTTACTTTGCATTGAAATAGATTAAACTTCCTTTTTTTTATAATTAAAATAAAGGACATATCAAAACAAAATCATCAATCTTGAAATTCTATTAAATACATTCTCTTTTATTTAATTCAACAACAACAAAAAAAAAAATCAGAATTCACTAACATGAATTTTGTTGAAAACCTTGGGAAATATCATCTAACAACAAGAATATTTAATAGGATAAAAAAATAATTTAAGAGCAAATACAATATAAATTTCTTACCTACAGCTTATTCTATCTATCTCTCATTTAGAGACACTTTCATTTTTTTTTTAGGATTAACTTGGCTCACAATTTTCCCTGCATTATAATACACTTCACTATTTCATGACGGATCTTATACACAAATTAGACTTGGAGTTCTATTCGGATAGAGTCTCTACGCTGGCTTCCTTTCATTTGAAACTGTAAACAGGGCTATGATAGCTTCATGAAGGTCTGCGACATAATCGATTAGCATCCCTCAGCGACACAAATCATGAGAATTTCACCATACTGGAGCCGAGATTTCGTGCCTTTGGGTTTCGACATCTTACCCGGAGATGCACTTGAAACGAAAATTAGTCTTGGATAATCATCGACACAAGCTAACAGCCATTAGTCGCCTAGGACAATCTACTATGCAGCGCTCGGGACAAGTCTCTTCTAAGCGGGTATCAAAACAGCTCTCAGGACTGCTGGAGCTTAGGAATTCAATCGGAAATCTCGCATACTCAGCCGCAACATGTAGGTGCTGTAATCTAAGTCGAGGGGTTTCGACCCCTTTTTATCTAGAGAAATAGTTTGAACGGATCATTCTTCTCCAGCAAACTCTCAGCTATCTGCGGCAGACCACACTTCTTCACCCAACTCTTAGCGTGTTTTTTTTCAGACTAACCCGAATATCGTAGAATTCTTTAGGCCTCCCCTCTCCCAGAATAAAAACAGGGAAGGGGGGGGGGACAGGACTTTCACACCTCTTCAACCAGATGCTCTCCGTTCGACTGCTATCACCAGGACTGACTTTTTTTCTAAAAACCAATTGCGCGTAAGCCTCTAACATACGGGGGTATTTTTTCTGAGAACACGGACGCATCCCCCTTTTCCCCAACCAAAAGGGTTACTTCTCGTTGGTCAGCGCGCAAGTACCATATCCAATGTCCATATAAGGAAATGTTTCTATCTCTCAATCACGTGACTTACATGAGGTCCTGCACAAGCAGGTGTTTTTTTTTTCAACTCCCGTTCCCATGAAATCTACAGCTGGGATTCCAAGTATTGCACATAATGGGAGTAACAGGCATGGGGATATTTTTATGGGCGAAAATGTATCTTGCTCTCTCTCTGAAATGACACTATACAATTTTTTTTTTATGGGTCATAAAAAAAGGGTGCACTTTTAGCAATTTACACAGGGCTTAGAAAACTGTGTGTGGCCAATTATATAAGGTACGCTATTTCTTGTCCGAAAACTCATAGCATGGGAAGCACATACATCTTTAATCTTAACAAAAGGGCTTTTAGCAATTATCGCATTTCTCTGCCGAGCAGGGATTTTATGAGAGTTTTAAGGGGAGGGGGTGTGTTTTTCTTTCTAACATTCACAAACGCTTGTGAAAGCGTGGGAACGGAAAAAGGAAGAATAAAAGTATTAAGGGGTTGTGTGTATATAAAAAAAGGAAAGAGGGGTTTTGAATTTTGAATAATTAAAATTTTAAAGAAGGGCAGTAATCAATAAAAAAAAACTGTAACTGCTACCAAATAATGCAGTTTGAGTTTACATCTTTTGATGAAGACTTTGATCTGTAGCAAAACATTTCCATGATTAAACATATTTATTAGTAATTGAAATTATTGCGTTTAAAAATACTAATCGTAAGTTTGACAGCATGATGATAATCCAGGCTCGCAGATCCTTGAATAATAAAGACAAGTATAAAAGAGGAACTCGTTAAAATTTAAAGGCATGATATCTTTATTGGGTATATATACCGGGTGTCCCAAAAATGACTGATAGATTTTAAAATTCAATAACTTGCAAACGGTGACAGCTATTTAAAAAATTTGCAGGAGGGTTATGTATAATTTCAGGAGTTTTTTTACCTTAATTTTTTATTTTAGCTCGAATTTCAAACAATAGGTGGCGCTGACGGCGATTGAAGGCCAGGTGATCAGTGCTGAGTGAAGCGTCGATCTGGCCTTCAATCGCCGTCAGCGCAAACCATTTGTTTGAAATTCGAACTAAATAAAAAAATTAGAGGAAAAAAAACTCCTGACATTATACATACCCTCCTGCAAAAAATTTTTAAATAGCTGTCACCGTTTGCAAGTTATTGAATTTTAAAATCCGTCAGTCATTTTTGGGACACCCGGTACATATATATATATATATATATATATATATATATATATATATATGAAGATTGTAAGTAAAAGAGAGAAACTTATTAAATCAGTTATTGAGACTTCGATGTACAGAGCGGGAATGATGAAGTTGTCAGATATACACTTAATAGAACTTTGAATTAAAAACTATCCAATAGGGCAGTCAATTGGCGTTTTAAAATTTAAACGTACAAACATGAGTGCCAACGTTAAGTGATGTTAAAAATACATTTAGAAGCAGCAACGCAGCTGCCGGGTGCCGATTTTAATATAAACAGAATGTATATTTGCAGCCGAAAAGACATTTATGTTGACTACCAAACTGAGAATGAACAATAAGTGTATAAATTACTGCTTCAACAGGAGCATACGGTCTAAGAATATATTTTTTATATGCTGTTTGACCGAACTAAAGTTTGCTTGCACAGTTAATGATTTTAAGATGAGAAAAAAAAAGATTTGTTTTAGATTTATTTTATTAATGGCTTCGGGTGAATATGAGAAAACCTAACTGAAAATTAAAGCGCAAAATAGAAAAAGAAATAGATATATTCTTTTTAGAAAGGAAAGGAAGTTTTGAATAAATTTATAATTGTGAAAGTAGAAATTAAATTTTAAAATGAAGAATTTTATTTAAAAAAGAAATAAATAATATGTGATGGCATGATACTTTCATCATCACACTGCCCGCAAGCATCATGCTTCTAATGTTTGAAAATTTCTCAGAAAGTTTCACATTATTGCTTTCAATATCAGACATCTAATTATTTTTGTTTTATGTATAAAATAATTTCTTTTACAAGTAAAAAAAATAGTATGTATCCTTTAGTTAAAAATTCTTTTTAATACTGATTTATATCTTTAACATTACGCAAATTGCTAGTCACATAGCAACCATACTTAATCCTTTAGCATGTCTAAGGAATTTGATTTTTAGCGTCTAAATTCTGCCATATTAGTGTTTCGCTTGAAAGTATTCAATTCTCAAGTAATCTTTAATAACCTAATGAACGTTGAATTTTCAAAATTTACAGTTGCTTTGTTGGCATGTATATAACTGAAACAGATAACGAAATAATGTATTGTTAACTATTCAGGAAAATGTCCTCATACGTAAATAAAGTACATTGAGGTATGAAAAATTCTTTCATATAGTTAACAGAAAGAAACTGGTGAACGATAATATTTTTCACTTGGCTCGTTTCCAGTGAATAATATGTTAATATTTATGTGATAATGAGCTTTCAAGCTGAGGGAAATTAACTGTAACTCGTAATCCTTTTGGGTGATAATTTTTCAAATCTGTCATTAGCCGGCACCTCTATCTGACGGATAACCTAAATTTTTACTCCGTAATAATAAGTTTTTTCATCCGAATAATGCTGAATGTTTTTATTACAGTCTGATTTTAAGTCATCAGAAATTAATTTTGCAAATTTCATAGATAGACATTCGTGTTTTAAAAATTATTACTATTATTAATTTTGTTTGATAGTTATCCGGAAAACGAAATTATTAAATACACCATGCACTGTTAACCCTTTCGGGTCTGGTATACTATTCATAGTATATGTCTTTTAACTGAATATTTTTTGTTTTAACACTTTTATTAAGAATAACATCTAGTAATGTCAGTGTTTGTCTACGCATTTACTGTATGACATCACAATGTTTAAGCATTTAGTAAAAAAAGATAATAATAAATATTTGCTTATTTCTACTTGCATCATTGTCAATTTTTTTTATTTTAAACTCTTTTAAAATCTTTCTTTTAAAATTTAACTCTTTAAATTAAAAATATTGGTTAATTTTCTGAAGGAATAACATGTGACAAAATAAAAAAAAATATTAGAAAATTGTAATATCTTTTAAATTTTGTTATTTTGTTGTATTTTGTTGTAATTCCACAGTTTCCAAACATTACCAAAAACTCTTCTTTAGTCTATTTTCATATGAAAATGAATTGAATAGTACGCAAATTAACTATATTCTTTAGATTTCAGACAAAGACATTTGTTAAACTTCAGTAAATCGATTTGGATAGCTAGCATTAACAATAATAACGCCAAATTAATTTTTCTTTCAAAATTGAAAAAAAAAAGTATATCGGATCCGAACGGGCTAAAAAAAAATGCTTCTTAAGTGGGTCCGGGACACAAAATATTTAAATTTTCTTTTAAAAAATATTGCATTAAATTTTTCTTTTTTTAATGCTTAATTGAGGTTTAAATCATGTTTTATCTTAATTAGAAGAGGAAATATTTATTTTTTCGTTTTACTTTGTTTTCAAATCTAGCATTTAAGCAAAGGTTACCATGAAATGACTTTTTGTGAAAGTGCTTTTTTCTTCATGATGGGTTTTTTTTCACAATTTCTCGGATTTAAATTTTTATAACTCAAGAATCATAAAAGAAAAATGCTTTTAAGTTAGAACATGTCTTTTTCGATTGTTTTACTTTCATTTTGATTCAGGAAAGTTGAAAAAAAATATTTACTTTTGAAAATATGATTTTTTAAAGGAAAGTTACATATCTTTTTTAAAAATTTTACTTTAAATATTTTTTTTAATTAATATTTTTAAAAATACTGAATCATAATTAAAATTTAGATATTTCAGTTTATTTAAGAGTCATTCCATATGAGAATCATCCAGGCTGTGATTAAATGGTAAACGAATTTTTGTGATTTTTTTCTCAGTGATATGAACATTAGTAAGAAAGAAATCCAAAATATAAATGCTATGTGACCATTGGTTTTAATTTGGGGGTGAGGTGTCGAATGGTCAGTGCCCCGCTTGAAAAATTGAAATTTTATGTTTTGCATAGTATCTCTCATAGTTAGCGTTGCAAAGGTTAGAAAAAACCCGGGAATAAACCGGGGTTTTAGGAATAAACCTGGAAAAAACCCGGGATTTTTTGGAATAATTCGGGTTTTTGGGAATAAACTTGGGAATAAACCTGGTCTATTGGAAATAAACCCGGGAATAAACCGACTTTTTGCAACTCTACTCATAGTATGCAATGAAGTTATCCCACAAAACCAATTGCACGGTTGTATATAAAGTATACCTCACTTAAAATAGGCAAAATTACGTTTTTTTTTTTTTTAAATTTGAAAATTGGCATAAAATTTTGGAATACCTTAGAGTTTGCCGATGGAAGGGCCTACTTTTCTGTGTTTCACTTCACCATAGGAAAGCATACAGCAATTAATAATGAAGGGATTACTTTAATGCAAAGAGCTACATGTGTCAAAACTTTAGTGAAATATTGATAAAAATTCAACCTTTGAAGACCCCTAGCGCACTGATTTACACATATCCCATAATTTTTATCCTTGAATAACAAAAGGCGAACCTTATATAATGCAACCATGCAATTTGTTTTGTAGGATAACTTATTGCATACTATGAGAAATACTATGCAAAACATAAAATTTCAATTTTTCAAGCGGGGCACTGACCTTCGACTCTCCACCAAATTAAAACCAATGGTCTCATAGCATTAATATTTTGGATTTCTTTCTTACTAATGGTTATCTCACTGAGAAAAAAATTAACAAAAATCTGTTTACCATTTAATCATAGATCCCTTGATTCTGGGTGATTCTTATATCGAATGACTCTTAAATATAAAAAAAAAATTGAAATTTTACGAATAATATTTTGAGTTATAACGATTTTAAATTACCTCACTTTTTTAATAAAATTATTTTTTTTCTAAATTTTATAAAAATAGTATGTGAACTTTTATCATGTGATTTTGTTTACAAATAATATGATAAACCTTCAACAAAAATAAAAAAAATAACTCGATGAATAAAAAAAAAAAATGTGTCCCGGACCTCTTTAATTTACATAACTTTAATCACGAAGGCAAATGAATATAAAAACCTCTTTCGTGTTTACCATGGTTACGAAAAGCATTCTTTTTCTTTTGAAGTCACAGAAACTAATATATTTCCGATATAAGCAACATTTATAAACACAAAATTTTCAGAAACTTTTCCGAGTAATTTTTTTAGTGTATGAATATCATATTAAATGAAACCGCAATATCGGTTTTTAGGATACTGTAAATTATCAATTAAATATTTTCAGCTGCGTAACTGAATTTATACACACAAGACATTAAAAATAACATTTATTTTAATGTTAATGTTATATATATATATATATATATATACATAATTCTTCTCTGATTGAAAATGTTTACTTGGAAATTAATAGCATGCATAGAACCCATATTCCATACTGAGAAAATTTATTAATGCATTATAAAAATTACTCGGAAACGTTCTCGAAAATCTGCATCAGCAAAATAAACTTCACGTTTTCTAAATACATCTTTATATCTCAAAAACTTATAGTACTTCCTCAGGTTTCTAAATATGAAGAATGTGTTTTGGAATCGCGGGTTACTCGAAAGTGTTTATTGTACATTTTCGAACGTAGTTATATTTTAAATTCTCAGAATAAAAACCTTCCTAGAATTTTCTAGAATAAAATATTTTTCTACAATGTAGCTACATATGTAAGCATACATAAGAATACATACATGGAATTATAAGTTGTAATATTATTTCTTGAAGTTTCTGTACAAATGCAAATGCAGTAGCAATAGAAAAAAAAATTGGTTTCCAAAAGGTCCTATGATTTTTTGTAGGTTGACCTCCAATGAAAAAATAACATTTTTACCTCCAATCCCTTGTACTTTTTCACCACTAAAAATAAAAGTAAAATAAATAAATAAATAAAAAGGTTATTGTCAAATTTTTTTTTTCGAATAATTCGGATCCAGTGCAATTTACAGAAAAGGGTGATGGAAAATGAGAAACGGAGCTAGGGAAGGGAATGGCAAACAGCCAAAGTTAGATGGTTAAAAAGATGGGTTATTTAAGAACTGTAAAGTAACGTTTTAGAATTTGGGGGAGAAACTTCGTGCTTTTAATTAAGAAAGCTGTGTAGATTCAATTCCTAAGCGGCTGTAAAGGACAAAGCACTCCAAATATAATTAAAAAAATATGTCAATCTAAGAAAATTAATAACAGCAGAAACCTGCGAGCTACCAAACTTAAGAGGAGGGAATAATTTTCTTTAAAAGAAAGATATTAAACTAAGGAAAAATTGCGCTCTCGCATTCAATAAAGGGTTAAGTTCCAAAATTTCTGTTACACATAATGGGAATATCAGTTGGGACCTAAGTTAAGCAAATGGAAGGGAGTAGAGCTTAGAGGCATTTTCTTATTAATTTATTTTAATTAAATCAATTGTACAGCCAATTATTAAAACAAGTAGATACCCATTTTAATGCTCATGTAGTTAACAAAATCAATGGTGTCTTGACAATAGAATTGTAAATAGGGGTTAAGTTTATGCATTAATTTTAGTATAATAACAACATTTAAACAAAGCAAAGTCATTCCCAGTGTCAAGTCCCAGTGTCAATGAAAAAACGCATTTATTTATACTCAAAAAAAAAAAAAAAAAAAAAAAAATCAGAAACCGAAAATCCAAATTAATTTTTCACGCACAAATTCAATTAAATTTATAGCGAGATCAAAAGAATAATGAGGAGACGATGTGTAGGGCTTCAAAATTATTTACAAATCAACTAATAAATCAGCAATTAAATAAGTTATTAAGCTAGTAATAAGCAATTAAATAAGTTATTAAGCAAGTAATAAGCAATTAAATAAAAAGCTTTCTGCTTGGATGATTTACAATTCGGTGATTTGAGAAGTTCTGTCCGCGATCTGGTCAGACATGACCACTGATCAAATGTTAATAAAAACAGTGAATAGCTCAAGAGGATTGACGCTAGGGCGACACATCACTAACGGCATCATCATCAAATATACGATGCTACTGATTTATTTACAGAATGTATGGGATGAAATTGAGCGTTTTTGTGGCACAGTGTCAGCAATATCAGAACAGAATGTTGACCTCAGGCTTTTAAGAATCAACATAGAGGTGATGTTGGTGTGAATACACTGATTCAGTACTTTGCCAGCCATCGTTCATTTCTCTAAACTTCTCGCGAATGAAATCCCATCTTTCATTAGAAGTTGGTAGTAAAGAGATGTCAAACATCTTTCATCAAAACTTTCAAAGCATACATTTTAAACGAAATGATACAGCGGTTTCTCTTGTTGTATTAAGAAATAGTGCAAAAATCAAGGTGGTGTATTATTTTAATATTAAACTCGCCTTAATCTGATGAAAACTTTTCCTATCTTGCCGACGCGTTCTTTCTATGATTTTACGCTGTAATTAACAGTCTATGGTCGAGATCCAGGTAGATTTTTCGCTGTTCTGCAAAACGAGATTGACTTATCAGAAGCCTGCATTTTTACAAACAAAAAAAAAAAAGTTCCGAAAAATACAGGCCTTTGATTGGTGTATCCCGTTTCGTTAAACAGCGAAAAATGCATCTGGATCCGATCAATATTTGGTTGATTTTTTTTTTCAGATTTTTACCTCTAATTTTGCCGTGAATCTAGTTTTGTGAAATTTTGAAAAGAGTTGAATTTACTTGATGCATTTCTTTTCTATGTTTGTTAATTAATTAATAATTTTTTCCCTTTACCAAGTGCAATTTTGATTAGTTATTTACAGCTGTTAAAAAAATACAGTCATTTGAATAAGTTTTTTGTAAGATAACTGATTGACTAATTCTTAGTCTCTTTTACATATACACATACGGAGGGAGAAGGTAGGGGATTTGGTGCAAAAGTTGTGCAACATACTTAAAATTATGTATTTTGGGGGTCTAATTCTATTTCTAATTTAATAATTTATGTGTCATTTTAAAGACAATTTTGTATCGAATTCAAAACTCTATTAGCGATCCGTTTTTAATAATGTCTTCCATAGGAAATCTCCTTTAATTAATCAATAAAAAAACCTAATAATAATTTATTATTTGGTATTTACTCATGGTGACTAGAAAATCTTTAACTATCAAATTTTATAAACTAAATTATTAGTATATACATTACATGTATGGACGAAAAACATGTTCTAGCTTAAGAATCTTGAAAATAATACATGTTTTGTTTTGGAGCATGATTAATTTTGCGTGGCCCTAGCATATACAGTGAAGAATTTTTATGCATTTTGTAATTACCACTTTGCATGTGCATAAGTGAATAATGATTCGTCCGGAAGCAATCTGTCATAAACTTTCATTAATATTGCTTTGTAAATGATTGTAGTGTTGAAAGAAAACAGTAATGAGGCTGCACATAATTTTTGCTACCGTAAATAACTGAACTCATTTCGAATATTTATTTCATAAAAAGTATTTAACATTACTTTCTAGTAATTTAGTTTGGATAGTTACTGTAATTTTGTTTACTGAAGATTGTATTTCTAGAGAAGGGAAATTTTTGAAACAAGAAATTGCTTTTTTTGTTTGAATTATGACTCAGTTTTGCATTTAAAAAAGTGTGGTTTTTAATCTAATTGTAACTAGCTGGTATTATGAAAGAAAACTTATGTTAAAATTTAAGTATGGATTTCTGCAATAAAAATAGGTTTACACACACACTGTTATATATATATATATATATATATATATATATATATATATAACAGTTAGAAAATTAAAATAAAATCAGAAAATATTTTTGTAGCTATATTTACTGTTGCAAGATTTTCCGCGTAAATCACGGTTCCAAATGGAATAGACAACACTAATTTCTTACAGATTTTTTCGCCATCTATGCATTGTAAAAATATCTGCAAAGTTACTAAAATTTTTTGTAGGAAAATAAGTTTCCTAGACCTTTTTATGTAACGGCAACAATAAAAATTCATGTAACAGATACACGTTTGTTCTGTAAATCAAAAAGTCTATAAGGTTACTTATGAATTTTTTAGAAAATTGAAATGCCAAGAACTTTTTATCTAAGTGCAACCCGGGTTACAAATAGAACTTTTGTATAAGATTACTGTAATTTGGGTAGATTATTTTGTAAAGTTATAGAAATCTATAGCTTTACAAAAACTTGTTTTGCAGATTTACATCTTTTTTTTTTTTTTTTTTTTGTTCTGCTGTGTACAGATAAATTATTAATAAGCATACAAATTTCTCTAACTTTCCATCTGTAGAATTACAGACTTTTTTACAGTGTAATCGCCATTAGGTAAGGCAAAGAAAATTGCATTCAAATACTGATATCCAGAACATTTGGAGCTCCGATTTACGAGAAACACATGGCAACGTTAGCTATACTCTCTTGCCGGTCTTAAATCAAAAAGGGAACTGTTAGGAGTGTTGGTTTATTTTTGTTTGTAAATGCCTAAAACTAGCGGGTGTTGTTGCTCAGAAACTATCTAATCGGACTCATTTTCTCGTTTTTTTGTAAAAACAATAGATTTTTCAGAAAATAGTGTAAAAGTAAACGTTTTGAACCGAATTTCTGCGCGAAAGAAGAATAGCCACTCAAACAGGGGTGAAAATGCATTCTTCACGTGATCGAGAATGCTTATAACTCATTAGGCAATTTATTAATCAAGAAGTGGTAAATTCAGTTCGATTCCAAATTGTCAGGCTTTCCAATTTGATATTTTTCCGTTAAAAATGAATTAATAAATGTGTCAAAACGTTTTTCGTTTGTTGAACAGCTTTAAGTGTTCTTAAAAAGTATGTTTATTTATGAGCATAGCAATTTTGTATACTCTTTTCCAATTTTGCAGGCGCGTTTCTCTTCCGGAAATCGACATTGATTACAAACACTTTGAGATCACTTTCTACATCTTACATATGAATGTACATTATCTTACCTATCTTATGAAGTTGTTTACTGTAGCAAAAATGATTTGCAGGCACATATCTGATTAGAGGCATCGATTGAAATTTCATACGATAAGATGAAAGAATATCTAAATGAAAATAAGATTTCATGTGTTATTATTTAATTTTATTTTTGAGTGTAAAGCTGTTTATTTAGAAAGTTACGTACCTTTACTAAAGTTATTTGACTGCATTCATTGACATATTATAAAAAGCATTACATTTAAAATTTTTGATGCTATTTGCGTAAAACTTTTGAATGGAATGACAATGTTTCAAATAAATCGCTATTATTTAAAAAAAATTTACTTGTATAGAATTTTAAAGAAAACTATTACATGAATGCTGTTAAAATTACAAATTAAAACGATTACTGAAATAAACTACATGCTTCTAGTACACATACAGAAATTTTAAGTCTATGAGATTTTTTTTTCTGAACTCAAAAGAATTATCGTAGTATCTTACGCGCATTTAAGCTATGTTTACACGAATAACTGCATGTATTTAAAATAATATTCTCGCAATGAAAATTATCCTAGTGCACATACTTGAAAACAATATTTAGCGAAAAATTGCGACTGAATAGGTATAATGATGAGACTGGTGAGCTAAAGCCCCTAAAAAGATGCAAAATAAGCTGCTTAATGAAGAATAAATTCTGCTAAACTGCTGTTATTCCCAACATTATCATTATTAAAACTTAACATTGATATAGTAAAATAATGTTGTCTGTCTTCAATGAATCGTATTTTTTAAAATCAATTTTGTACATTTTGTTTAATTTTAATAAATAGCTTTTTAAAGACAACTTTCTGTTTCCGGGTTGTTTTTATTAAAGTAGCAATGTACATTCATGTATACACATGCTTGCTAATGTCATGTTACATAAGAAACTATCGACATAAGAATTAAAAAAAAAATGATTTTACGTATCAAGGAAATGAAATTGTGCGTGCAAAGGGTCATTTATGATGTGATATGAACGACATTGCAGAAACTTGACATGTCGACTCTTCTGAAAATTCGTAGATAAAAAATAATATTTCTTTTTATTGATTTTTGTTTTACGTTTTCATCACTCGATACCGATGAAGTTCAATGAATGCCTTTCAGGACATCATGAAAGTTCAATCCAATACTGTCGATAATTGTTCTATTATATTTTTTACTTGGTATCATAATACATGGGAATCAATACATTTACTATTTCCTAAATCTAACATATAGCTGCACCTTTAGTATTTTTTCTTTTTAATTATCTTAATGGAAATTTTGAGAACAAGTATGGCAACATCTAAGTTTACACGCAACTTCAATTTGATGGGAAATACTTTTTTTTTTTTTTTTTTTCATTTTACAATCTTTTTTACAATAAGAGAGTAGATATATTTTACAATGAAAAATTCTAATTTCTGTATTTTTTTTTCAGTAATTCAGTTATAAAAATTTATGTGAACCTTCTTAATTCGGGTACTGAAGTATTATTGAAGATTCGTACGCATTAATAGATTTAAAAGATTTTAGATGTTTTAGTACCGGAAATTTAAGAAGTACTGGTTTCTGTATCGGAATATAGATATTATTTTCATTAAACAAGGCAAAGATTGCAGAATAAAAATTCTGGTAAAAGCTGAAGCCTACGAACTCTGTAAATACCATGTCAAAAAGAATAATTTATTTTCATTAGGATGATTTTTTTAGAATATCTGCTTCACAAAGGAACTGTTTTTAATATTTTTTTTTATAATTTTAATATTAGTATTTAATATTTTTTCTAATTATTTTTAATATGCTTATTTTTTACAAATATTTGTTATTTATGGATACATTAATTATCCAGAATAAGCGTTACCTTCTCGAACTATATTTAGAAGATCATGTTTTCGTGATTTTTTCAGCTGAAAATCGCAAGTATACTAGTCACATTCGCATGGTGGATCGAGCCAGTGTATTGCGCGCATTGGTCAAAAAATTTAGTTGTTGAATATTAGGTAACTTTTAGAAGTTATTAATTATTTGTATACCATTTTTTTAAAAGTATACAACCAACAAACCCAAAATGTTACGAATAACAAACAAAAAATTAACTCAAAATAAACTTTGATTATTTTTCCCTTATAAAAACTAAGCATTAAAACACTTTTAAATAATTTACAAGTAGTAAAATTATTTTTAAAAAAATATCCAGGTATAACTTTTACGATCAATAGTTATTACGTTAGGAAATTTGAATGTATATTTTCATTAGACTCTCGTAAGATCACAATCTGAATTATGTCAAAACATATACAGTGCACAATCTGCTTTTCGTAGGTGCATTTCATTCTTGCAATCATTCGTATCCTTGAGTGTAAATAGAATGAAATTAAAATAATTTTGATTAGAAATGCAATGAATTTTCGAATAGAAATTTAGATAATTATGCTTTTCTCTGAGTTTTTTTTTTTTTTTTTTTTTTTTTTTTACTATTTTTTTCACTTTTCTTTTTTAGATGTTGTAATGAATACACATTATTGATATTTATTTAAAATTTTTAAGTGGCAAACGTAATGACTTTTGCCCCCTCCCCCCCTAAGCCCAAAAGTTTTCTTTAAAAACACCATGGGAAATAATTTACTTTAAATCAACGACTATTAATCATACCATAATTTACTCCCTTTATTGCAAAATTCCATGAGTTTGTTTAATTGTGAATATTTTTACATCTCATTTTTACCCATATGGCAGTTATATCGCGAGATATTGTAAATTTTGTTATCACATCCAGGCAATTACACATACGAATTAAAACTTTAAATGGATTTTTGTTCATGTTAATATTTTTTTTTTTTTTTTTTTACTCTCCTGTTTAAAAGATGCTAAGGCTTTTTGTATTTGAGATAGAGATTTAAACTTTTTTGTGTATGTTTTCTTTATTATATATGTAATAGATCTGCGCATGGAATTAGCTTTCAGTTTTTTTTTTTTTTTTTTTTTTTTTTTTTTTTTGTTATATATTACAAAATAAAAGTAGATGAAGATGAGTCTGAAGATGATAATTCTGAATCGTTAGGAGGGGTTAAGAAGCGCAAATTGTACTGTGTTCTGGGGTTGAAATTTACCCCCCCCTCCCCCCCTGAACACAGTTCAATTTTGCGCTTGTTAATTACTCCCAACGATTCAGATTTTAAGCTCAAAATTTAAGTCTAAGAATTTGAAAGCATTTAATGAGATTTTTAAAAAAATAATGCTTAAAAATAGTTGTACGTTACTCCAAAGTCTAAGGCGCCCACTATCGACATTTTTTGAAATTTATCTTTAAAATTTATTTTCAAGAAAATACTGATTTAAAGAGCAAGTTTAACGAAAATTGCAAACGAATCGACCAATTTTTTTTTCGTTTTTTATAATCATTTGATATTCGAACCTCCCCCCCCCCCCCGAACATAGTTCAGTTTGCGCTACTTAAGAGCACACACTAGTCACGCGGTAAAAGCCGAACGCTAATGATAAGTCTATGGGCACAATCTTTTCAAATATCTCGCTGAAATTTTAATATTTTTGCATGATTTTTTTTGCACAAGATAGCTGAGGACGATCCACAACCGGCCTAGTTTTTACTTTTTCAGTTTTGGTTTCAGATGTTTAAAAAAAAATTACTTTAACTTTCGAAACCGGTTTAAACCGGTTCTGAAACTGAAACTCTCGTAATATAAAAAATGTATAAACAAAATCGAAAAAGTAAAAACTAGGCCGGTTGTGGATCGTCCTCAGCTATCTTGTGCAAAAAAATCATGTAAAAATATTAAAATTTCAGCGAGATATTTGAAAAGACTGCGTCCATAGACTTATCATTAGCGTTCGGCTTTTACCGCGTGACTAGTGTGTGCTCTTAACCCTCCCAACTATTCAAATTTTGAACTCAAAATTTAAGTCTAAATTTCCGAAAACATTTAATGATATGCAAAAAATAGTTGTTCGTTACTCCAAAGTCTAAAGCGCCCTCTATGGCATTTTTTGAAATTTATCTTTATAATTTATTTTCAAGAAAATAATGACACAAAGAATAGTTTTAGTGAAAACCGTAAATCAGTCGACCAATTTTTCCGTTTTTTATGTTTATTTGAAATTTTGGACCCTAAACTTTTTAATGGCGGCTATCTCCTTCGGAAAACGTTTGGGACCCTTGGTTTCCTATTTAATATTGTTTGTCTTGATGTGCACTATCACCCCTTTTGTTTTGTAAAAACAAATTAGAATCACCTTGTATGTATATATTATGACACTTTTTAAAAGAAATTTTTTTATCCTTTATATTGATTTATTTCCAGGCTCACATCAGGGTGTGGAGAACGGATAATTTACAAACATTAGCTGTGATAGGACAAGGAAGATTAGAAAGTGATATCATTGGAGCTGTGTTTTCTTGGGAGGTATTTTTTAATTTATATAATTGTCAAGATAATTTTCAAGATACATGTTCAATGTTTACGCATTTAGTGTTTTTGATGGTTTGTGAGAAAATAAAAATATTTCAAAGAAAGAAGGAGAACGAAGATTGTTTTATAATTAAATTGATATCCCTCTTAGGAAAATGTTTTCAAACATAATAATTGGATATTTAAAAATATATTATTTGATGTTTTCATCACGTTAAAGAAGAAAAAAGTCAGATTATAATTATTAAACACTTGTAATAAGAATAAACGTTGCATAATGTATTAAATTTATGTCATGTTCTGGCTCTACTTATTTATTTATTTTTTCCTGCGCGGAGCTAAATGATAGCTATACATTCCATTACAAATTTTGAAATTGATCATTTCTATCTTTTAGCGTATGAATATGTCAATGAACGTTACATTGTGATTCTTAAATTTAAAAACTAACATACCATGGTTCGTACGGATCCTGGAATTTCACGACCAAGAAATTTTTTGGTACCAGTATTTTCTTATAGAAGATCTCCCATTAAATAATGCGAAATTCCGCATGCTTGAACTAGATTTATTTTTCCATTAAATAATTCTGGTAAATCACATGAGAAATAACGGTATCCGTACGAACCATGCATACATACGCGGAAAATCGATTAATATGATAGCTCTATTGATGAATCAACAATTTATAATAAAACGTTTGTTTCAACAATCCACATAACTGTTTTGTGTATAAAAAGTAAATTCCGAAAGTAAATTTTAAAGAGTAAAAAAAATATATTTTTTTTATTTTCATAACTGTGCACGATTTTTAAACCTATTTTTTCTCTTTACTTACCAGTACATATTATTAAAGCATGTACTGATATTTTGAATAATGCACATTTTGTTGAAATTTAAATCTTTTTTTAGGGATCTGTAATGATGCTCCTAGAAGGTCTTCAGGATACAGCCTTGTCTTTATGGGACTGGCAAAACGATATGGAAATTACTCGAGTTACAGTAAGTTTTACATCAAAATATTTGTTTTTTAAATTGAAAATAATTTAGCTTTACTTAATTAAAATGAGTTAAGGATATTTTATGCATTCTATTATAATAATAGGAAATAAACCAACTATATATTATTCTTTTCAAAATTTTGCTTAAAATTTCTACATCAATCATTTTTAAGCATTATTCAAAAAAAAAAAAAAAAAAAAAAAAAAAAAAAAGGTTGAAACTGGTATGAATAAAAAAGAAATAAAAGATCTTATTGATAAACGCCATCAAAAAACTTTAAAGCGCTAGACTTTTCGAAAGATCTGAGTGTTTCTTCGTCAGGTACAAAGAAGACGTGCTTCTACTATGAAACAGCAGCAAGACTGAAATGAAAGATAAGGGGAAAGGAAATATGCTGAAGAAACAGCCACTAGGTCATTAGAAGACAACAACCAATCACAGAAGAGTATAATCAAAATAAAAGAACACTGAGCAGAAGAGAAATCAGGAAGGAAATTGCAAAATAAAATACATGTAAATAAAATAAAATAAAGATAAATTATAATAAAATGAAAACATACACGTATATTAAAATATGGGAGCACAAGAATATATATGTATGTATGTATATATATATATATATATATATATATATATATATATATATATATATATATATATATATGCATATTTTCTTTTTTTAACTTCTTGTGCTGCCATATTTTAATATATGTGTGTGATTTCATTTTATTATAATTATTAATTTTATTTTGTTTGCATTTATTTTTTATTTTCCAATTTGCTTCCTAATTCCCCTTCCACTCTGTGTTCTTTTGTTTTCATTATACTCTTCTGTAATTGGCTGTTGTCTTCTCCTTTCCTATTGGATGTTTCTTCAGCTTGTTTTCTTTTCTCCTATGTTGCATTTCAGTCTTGCTGCAGCTCTCACAGTAGAAGCACGCCTTCTTTGCGTTTGTCGACGAAAGACTCAAAATCTTTCGATTGTCCTAGCGAATTAAAAATTTTTCGAATGTGTTTTTAAGAAGATAGTTTAGTTCTTATTAGTCAAACAGCTATCAATCTACATCAGCGGCTCTCAACTAGTGTGTCACAGAACAGCCGTGTGAGGACCTAGAATGTATGGCGAATTTTTTTAATAAAGTTTTTTATTTTATTATCAATGCGTTATGAATTAACAGAAGTATACTTACTTCAAAGTACGACATTTCAAATTCTGCGGTTTATTATGTAATAAAATTTAGTATTTGGATACTTTTGAGAAAATATGGAAATGGTCTCATACACTAAAATAAAGATAGTGATTTCAGAAAAATAAAATAAAAGATTACGACAGAAAATTTCGTAGCAGAGTTAAAGCGTAAATCATAAAAATTTTATTAAAAAATCTTTACAAACTTTGTTTATATATAAAAATTTTGAAGAATATTTTAGTTGACGGGTGCTTTACACAATTTCTTTAAATTAAGAGACAAATTTCTGTTTTACGCTCAGTGTGCCTGCATGCCCAATCAAATGCAGTGTGCCCAATCAAATATTTATGTTTATGTCTGATGATTTAAATGTAACAGAATTACAGAAATAGCAGATAGCTACGATTAAAAAAAATTAATAAAAGGAAGAAAATCAGATATTGCAATTTGGATTTTTTTCAATGCCAGAGAATTACGTTTATTATTTTATATTAACTCAAAAATCTATATATTTCTGTTTGGGGCTTTTCTGTCTTCTTATTCATTGTATTCTGCCGAAGTAAAACTGTAGGATCAAGTGTGCCGTGATATATACAAGTTTAGAAAAACTGTTTTGCGAAGCGCTCCAAAAATTGCAAGCAATTTTTTACACAATTATTGTGAAAACCTTACTTAATATGTTTAATTAATATGAGTGGGGTGGTAAGTTATTACAATATAAATAATGGGGCATGTTGAGGCAAAGACGATACATCCTAATACTTTTAGTCTTGTAGATTAATGCAATTTTCGATAATAAATATCCCATATTTCAATAGTGATTTAATTAATTAAGACTTTAATTATATGTTTCTCCTTATATAATGATATTTTGTGTTTATTTATTTATATTTTATGGCATTTGATCATTTCACATTATTCAGTCTCATTTAAAATATATGTTTTATTTAAGTTTTAAGCATAATTTGATAAACCCAGATATAAATAGCCTGTTTTGGCCTTTTTTATTTTTTAAATATAACTCAATATTTTGGGGTTTCGAATGATTCTGTTTTTTGAAGTGTATGATATGAAATTTGAAGAAAAATACAATATTTGATTATGGTTTATACATGGTACAGCGAACTCGTCAGAAGGTAAATCGCCATCGCTTTTCCCGAATAGTTTTCTTATCTTTATTTAATCTAAGAATTTGATTAAATAGAATTATACCGAAAAATATTTTCCCAAAGAAGTGATGACAATTAGCCTTCTTGCATGCAGGCTCGTTGTCCAGAGTTCGGAGTATCTACCTATTATGTTTTCTGGCAATTCTTATAATGTAGTTTACCGTATTGCACAATAACAAAGTACGCTGTTAAAAATACCGTAAAAAATTAAAGGCTTTTTATTTTCTGACTAATGAGAACGCTCCATAGGCGTTTATGTAGCGTTCTCATTTGTCTTAAAATAGATAGTTTTTAAACACAGAGGTAAATTTTTACAATATTTCCAACAGTTTATGCAAACTACTAGGTGACTGTAGTATTTTCGTAAAAGGTAAAATGCACAGGGGTTGTATTATATAGGAAAACTTTTTATTATTCCTACCAGAACTCTTAATCAGTAATCTTCATGATTATTTTATTTAATATAGGCTATAGAAAGGTACGATAAAGATATTATTTTCAAAATAGTGGTTGGAACAATAAAAATTTCCCTGTAAAATGCGACTCCTGGATGCAGCAAATAGAAAACAAACATACAGGCAGACCACTGATTGAAATCGCCAGGGAAGCGTGCTTTTTAAAAAGAAAGGATTACAACAGAATTTGCTATAAAGGCAAGGTAATGCGTTTATTTTTCATTATGGAAATAAATTATCATTTTCAGAATGTCGTTTAAGTTGGCCATTATTGCTCAAAAAAAAACTACTTTATACATTTAATAACAAACGGAAACTTGATATAGAAATTTTGGTTTATCGGCCTCTGTAGTTTTAAGATGAAGTATAATAGTCCAAGAGCCGACAATACAAAAACCTAAGGTACCAAGTACAAGAAAACAACTCTTTATATTATGGAAGAATAGAAGTAAATGAATCTAATAATCCATGTCTGCCATAAATGAAGTGGTCCATAAGCCGAAAATTTATACCACCCGTGGTTGACTCGTAGGTTTATCTTTGTTTTTGTCCTACAATCAAAAGTAGGTTGGTTGGTTGATTGGTTGATTTTTGTCGTCCGATTATCTACGCTAATGGGATATAGGACCAGGGGGAGTGCCCTCCGTGGGGGTCTTTCTAAGGGAACCTAACCCGTATTTACGCAAGGTTCGAAGAAAACCACGGAAAACTCCGAACGGTTAGGCCGACAGCCGCGATTGGGTTCGAACCCAGCACCTGCCGTCTACCAGTTGAGGGGCCATCAAAAGTAGGAAAACAAGGATTAGGAACAAGAAAACACAATGATAAACCTACGAGTCAAGCAGTAGTGGAATTAATTTTTGGCTTATGCTTCACTTTACTTCCGGCAGACATGGATCATTAGATTCCCCTATTTCTACTCTTCCATAAAATAAAGATTTGTTTCTTGTTCTTGATACCTTAAGTTTTTGTACTGTCGACTCTTGGACCATAACATCTCTATCTGGACTAAAGATCTATTGAATTTACTGTAATATTGTAACACACAGTCTTATTTATTGCGATTTCTGTAAGAGGATATATGTTTTGTTCAGTGGTGATTTTAAAAATATAATACATTTCTGTAACCAAGAATTAAGTGACAAATTTTACGTATTACAACTTTGTCTGTGAAGCATCAATGAATATATGTCTACTTTTATATAAAAATCATATGTAGTATTACAATGTCTAATATTAAATTTTAACATTTCTTATAACTTCCAACTCTTTTCACTCGAGCATAAAAATGACTGTGATGTATGAAACTTTGCAATTGATTCCTTTTAATTTTCAGTTTTTTTTAATAATGTTTCTTAGACAGGGCAATCCGTCTTGGGTGGTGCTTTTCATCCAATAGAAGAAAATATTCTAGTAACTTATGGCAGACAACACTTAGCTTTCTGGTTGAAAGAAGATAACGGAACTCTTACGCGACAGGATCCTCTATCAGCTGTAAGTATTTCTATTGGCAGATTTATTTATTTATTTATTTAAGGTAAGAAAATCTTATTGTTTCATTTCACGGCTTTCTATAATAATAACCCTTAAGGCTCATGTCCCTGGTCGATGAAGCTCTCGTGAGCTAATGAATATGGGGAGGTTATTTTCTAATATCGAGCTTGCATTCCAACATTTTTATTTATTATTATTATTTTTTTTTTTTTTGGCATTGAATAGCTGACATTGCTCTTTTTTTACTTTTTCGATTTTGGTTGCAGATATTTTTTTAAAAGGCATTTTCACTTTCGAAGCCGGTTTTGAAAATGAAACTAACTTTGAAAAAATATCTGCAGTCAAAATCGGAAAAATAAAAATGAGTGATGTGCATATGCACCTTAGCTATGCGGTAGCAATAAATAAATAAAAAAATAAATAAATAAAAATGTCAAAATGCAAACTTTTATTAGAAAATAACCTTTCCATAGGAATAGCATTAGCTCGCAAGCGCTTCGTCGGCCAGGGACAGAAGCTTTAAAATTGTGTAGCAGCTAATTTTTAAATCCACAGTTATAAATTTAGAGAAACGGTAACTAAAATTAAATATTTTAGGGATGTTATTTTGCGTAACATTTAAATGTTGGGAATAGACTTTGATAGTCATGATATTATTTAAGCAGTAGCATTATCTAGCTTCATATTCAGTTTACACAAAATCAGCAGTTTTATCTGATAAAGACATTTATGGTTTGGATGGTACAATTTACTGGTCGCATCGATTAAGAAACTTTTTATAGTTTTAAGTGTTGATTATGATAAAATTTAATGCCTTAGATAGATTTTATTTGTAAACTTTTCCACAGGTATATTATTACTGAAATATTCTTATGGTATTTTAAAAGAATTTTGTAGTAGCCTTTTTTTCTGTCCAATTTTAAGCTATTGCATAGCTTTTATCGCGGGCTCTGAGCGCAGCGACCGAATCTAGAAATTCCGTAACGAGAAAACCTAACACTTCCGTAACGAAAAAACCTAACACTTCGGCTAACGTCGTTTCAGTTCGGCAAACTTCGACACGGCATCCTTCGGTAGACTTCGGCAGACATTGACGCGGTATTTTTCAGATATTAGTATATCAAGTCTCAAACTTATGTTTCTTATGATCCAATTTTCATAGCGCGGCCAAATTTTGTTTGGTAATTTATTATAAGACAGTGTTAATTTTTGATGAGAGGAGACCCCCCCCCCCCCACGGTGAGGGTCGAAAAATTTAAAATGCTTATAACTCGCGATCTAATTTTCGTAGCGCGGCCAAATTTTGTTTGGTAATTTGTTATGAGCCAGTGTTAATTTTTGGTGACAGGAGACCCCCCCACGGTGAGGGTCGAAAAATTTAAAATACTTATAACTCGCGATCTAATTTTCGTAGCGCGGCCAAATTTTGTTTGGTACTTTATTATGAGGCAGTGTTAATTTTTGGTGACAGAAGACCCCCCCCCCCCCCACAGTGAGGGTCGAAAAATCTAAAATGCTTAAAAATCGCGATCTAATTTTCGTAGCGCGGCCAAATTTTGTTTGGTAATTTATTACGAGACAGTATTAATTTTTGGTGACAGGAGACTCCCCCAGGGTGAGGATCGAAAAATTTAAAATGCTCATAACTCGCGATCTAATTTTTGTAGAGCGGCCAAATTTTGTTTGGTAATTTATTATGAGACAGCGTTAATTTTTGGTAGCAGGAGACCCCCCCAAAATGAGGGTCGAAAAATTTAAAATGCTTATAACTCGCGATCTAATTTTCGTAGCGCGGCCAAATTTTGTTCGGTAATTTATTATAAGACATTATTAATTTTTGGTGACAGGAGACCCCCACGGTGAGGGTCGAAAAATTTAAAATGCGTATAACTCGCGATCTAATTTTCGTAGCGCGGCCAAATTTTGTTTGGTAATTTATTATGAGACAGTGTTAATTTTTGGTGACAGGAGACCCCCCAAAGTGAGGGTCAAAAAATTTAAAATGCCTATAACTCGCGATCTACTTTTTGTAGCGCGGCCAAATTTTGTTTGGTAATTTATTATGAGGCAGTGTTAATTTTTGGGGACAGATGACCCCCCACGGTGATTCTCGAAAAATTTAAAATGCTTATAACTCACGATCTAATTTTCGTAGCGCGGCCAAATTTTGTTTGGTAATTTATTTTGAGGCTGTTAATTTTTTTGACAGGAGGCCCCCCCCCACGGTGAGGGTCGAAAAATTTAAAATGCTTATAACTCGCGATCTAATTGTCGTAGCGCGGCCAAATTTTGTTTGGTAATTTATTATGAGACATTGTTAATTTTTGGTGACAGGAGACCCCCCCAAAGTGAGGGTCGAAAAATTTAAAATGCTTATAACTCGCGATCTAATTTTCGTAGCGCGGCCAAGTTTTGTTTGGTAATTTGTTATGAGACAGTGTTAATTTTTGGTGACAGGAGACCCCCACGGTGAGGATCGAAAAATTTAAAATGCTCATAACTCGCGATCTAATTTTCGTAGCGCGGCCAAATTTTGTTTGGTAATTTATTATGAGACATTGTTAATTTTTGGTGACAGGAGATACCCCACGGTGAGGGTCGAAAAATTTAAAATGCTTATAACTCGCGATCTAATTTTGGCAGCTTGGCAAAAATTTTTTTGGTAATTTATTATGAGGCAGTGTTAATTTTTGGAAACAGGAGACCCCCCACGGTGATTGTCGAAAAATTTAAAATGCTTATAACTCACGATCTAATTTTGGTAGCGCGGCCAAATTTTGTTTGGTAATTTATTATGAGACTGTTAATTTTTTTTTTTTTTTTTTTTTTTTTTTTTGACAGGAGACCCCCACACGGTGAGGGTCGAAAAATTTAAAATGCTTATAGCTCGCGATCTAATTTTCGTAGCGCGGCCAAATTTTGTTTGGTAATTTATTATGAGACAGTGTTAATTTTTGGTGACGGGAGCCCCCCCCCCCCCATGGTGGGGGTCGAAAAATTTAAAATGCTTATAACTCGCGATCTAATTTTGGCAGCTTGGCAAAAATTTTTTTTGGTAATTTATTATGAGACAGTGTTAATTTTTGGTGACAGGAGACCCCCCCAAGGTGAGGGTAAACAAAATTAAAATGCTTATAACTCGCGATCTAATTTATGTAGCGCGGCCAAATTTTGTTTGGTAATTTGTTATGAGGCAGTGTTAATTTTTGGAAACAGGCGACCCCCCACGGTGATTGTCGAAAAATTTAAAATGCTTATAACTCACGATCTAATTTTGGTAGCGCGGCCAAATTTTGTTTGGTAATTTATTATGAGACAGTGTTACTTTTTGGTGACGGGAGCCCCCCCCCCCCATCCCCCATGGTGAGGGTCGAAAAATTTAAAATGCTTATTACTCATGATCTAATTTCCGTAGCGCGGCCAAATTTTGCTTGGTAATTTATTATGAGACATTGTTAATTTTTGGTGACATGCGACCCCCACGGTGAGGGTCGAAAAATTTAAAATGTTTATAACTCGCGATCTAATTTTCGTAGCGTGGCAAAATTTTGTTTGGTAATTTATTATGAGACAGTGTTAATTTTTGGTGACAGGAGATACCCCACGGTGAGGGTCGAAAAATTTAAAATGCTTATAACTCGCGATCTAATTTTGGCAGCTTGGCAAAAATTTTTTTTGGTAATTTATTATGAGACAGTGTTAATTTTTGGTGACAGGAGACCCCCCCAAGGTGAGGGTAAAAAAAATTAAAATGCTTATAACTCGCGATCTAATTTATGTAGCGCGGCCAAATTTTGTTTGGTAATTTATTATGAGGCAGTGTTAATTTTTGGAAACAGGCGACCCCCCACGGTGATTGTCGAAAAATTTAAAATGCTTATAACTCACGATCTAATTTTGGTAGCGCGGCCAAATTTTGTATGGTAATTTATTATGAGACTGTTAATTTTTTTTTTTTTTTTTTTTTTGACAGGAGACCCCCACACGGTGAGGGTCGAAAAATTTAAAATGCTTATAGCTCGCGATCTAATTTTCGTAGCGCGGCCAAATTTTGTTTGGTAATTTATTCTGAGACAGTGTTACTTTTTGGTGACGGGAGCCCCCCCCCCCCCCCCATGGTGAGGGTCGAAAAATTTAAAATGCTTATAACTCACGATCTAATTTCCGTAGCGCGGCCAAATTTTGCTTGGTAATTTATTATGAGACATTGTTAATTTTTGGTGACATGCGACCCCCACGGTGAGGGTCGAAAAATTTAAAATGTTTATAACTCGCGATCTAATTTTCGTAGCGTGGCAAAATTTTGTTTGGTAATTTATTATGAGACAGTGTTAATTTTTGGTGACAGGAGCCCCCCACGGTGAGGGTCGAAAATTTTGAAATGCTTATAACTCGCGATCTACTCTTCGTAGCGCGGCCAAATTTTGTTTGGTAATTTATTATGAGACAGTGTTAATTTTTGGTGACAGGAGACCCCCCTCCACGGTGAGGGTCGAAAAATTTAAAATGCTTATAACTCGCGATCTAATTTTCGTAGCGCGACCAAATTTTGTTTGGTAATTTATTAAGCTATTGGATAGCTTTTATCGCGGGCTTTGAGCGCGGCGACCGAATCTAGAAATTCTGTAACGAGAAAAAATCCTAACACTCCGGCTAACGCCGTTTCAGTTCGGCAGACTTCGGCACGGTAGACTTCGGCAGACATTGACGCGGTATTTTTGCATAAATTGATAAAAAATGCTATGCAATAGCTTTACCGCGGCAGTCCCCTAGTCCCACATGTATTTTTTTCTATTGTTGATAGTTTAAAAATGTGTACAATCTATTCTTCTGTTTTAATTATTCCCAAATAAAGACATAAAGCTGATTATTAATAACTTTTCTTTTTTGTATAGGGTCGTTCAGGAACTAGTTTCTTATCGATGGAATTCATTTCTGATGGTCGACTTGTAACTGGAAATTCACGAGGATTCATCACGGTCTGGGCTCCGAGTGAAGACACATCCAAAATATTTTTTCTTCAAAAAGAATTTAAAGCTCATGAAGTAAGGAAAAATAAATGTACTAAATGCCCCAAATTCTAAATTACAGTGATGTAGCGAAAAATTATATGTTATATGCTTCTACAAAATGGCCCATACTGTGTTAACATGTTTCCTTTCCCTTTTATAGTATTTGTAAGATAATTCAATCTGTTGTATTGCCTATGCAGCTGGGTTTACCGCATTTTACTGTATTTTCACCTCGTGGAATTCATCTTACTAAGATACACACTTGGAATCAAAATTTAGCTGTCTTTTTTTTATTGCATTGAAAATGCGGATTTTAAAAAACACATATTTTATTTTTAAAAGCACACATATATGTGAATTTCAAACCTCGCCTTATCCAAAACTTAAAAAATCTATTTTCCTACCAATATGTCCTATTGGTGATCCTGCATTGAATAAACACTACAATTTACAAAATAATTAATTTTATCTTGTATTTCAGGCATTGTAATATCTTGGTTAACAAAACCAATGGACGCAGTTATAGATTTTTCGCGGTTTCTCAAAATTTGATTTTCTGGATAAACTCACGTTCTCGTATATATATATATATATATATATATATATATATCTTTTGGTTTTGTTATATATATATATATATATATATATATATTAGCTAAATGTCTTGCAACATTAGCAAATTTCTTAATTTTTATACCGTAAGTTTATTGCTGCATTGCGCATTTTCAGAGTATATTGTCATTTAGATTTATACTTATGTAGTTATTTGATACCTTTCTGTAAGAATTTCCATTTGATGCTGCAAGTTTTCCATCTCCGTTTGCTTATTATTATGGTCTATTTTATTCTACTTCTTTTCGAGTGTATATATGTTATATTGGGTTATTCTATATTCGATGTAGATGTTCATTTGTAGTATTGTATAATGGTTATATATTAGCATTCAAATTACTATGATGCAAAAGCGCAAGTAATTATGAATGTATCCTTTATAGATGTATTTTTATTTCGCTTGTAAAATTCATTTTGAATCTCCATTTTATATCATGGGCATCTTATGTATTATTTAATATATAGTTGGTTAGCTAAATATTTTGCAACATTAGGAAATTTCTTAATTCATAATTTCGTAATATTTCCCATGATTAAGATTAGTAAAATATTGTCTTATATAAAAAATGTTTTTAAATATTTTAATTTTATCTACACCATGCTTTCAAAAACGGATATTTTCACTGCTGAATATTTTCGTTTAAAAAAATTAATTAAACGCACAAAAAATAAAAAAAGAAGCTTTTCCATTGCTGTGAATTTTTTATAATATCATGCCTATATTTAAGCAGATCCTGTAAAAATATTTATTAAAACTGTACTATTACATTACGTGGATGCCATGTCTGTAACCCTGTTTATCACGGACGTTATATCCAAAGATGCGACGTTTGTTTCTTTTATTATTAAGTGACACATTCAATATTGAACTGAACTAAATTATTCTGTTAACCGTTTAAACGCCAATGTTCCCAAATGGGAACATTGCATTATTTGTAGCACTAAACATATATTTTCCAATATAATAACGATTTCCTTATTTTCCCTACAAAATATAAGGTTGATTTCAACTTTTGAAAAAAAAAAAATATTTATGTTTAAGCATTTATCACAGGTATAAGGAAAATGTAAATTCATTAACTTGCATAAAAATATTTTTTTTGCTCTTATCATTTTCTCTATATTACTTACATTAGACCGCTAGGAATCTAAATGTTTTTGGAATTCGAGAAAATACTCAAGAACAATATACAATAGCGTAAAGCAGAAAATAATTTGTTATATTTACATAGGTTGTCAACCAATAATCACGTTCCAAAATGAGAACACTGAAATGAAAACAGTCAAAAAACTGCAGAAATATTTTTTTTTTTTTTTGGTATTTTCTAAATTTGTATACATAAATTTAAATATTTGAAGCTGTAATATAGGAAAAACAAAATTATTATTATATTGCGTTATTAATTCGGCATCTAAAGGTTAAATTAGGTTTTGTGCTTTTAATATAATATTCTATTTTATCTAACTTTACTGTTTTATAATCCATACATATCTTGACCACATAACTGGTAGTGGTTAGGTTAAAAAATTCTTTTGTTTTAAAATTTTGAACAATTTAATTTTGCTAAACATAGATTAAATTTGCAACTTATTGCTACATTCGAAGCTTCTAACTTTTGATAGTGAAGTGTCCATCTGCTTTCTTCTGTTGAGCTGTTTAGCAGCTATTAGTTGTCTGTCTACGGACAAGAATCCGTTTATTTTGAAATTTTTTATTTATAAAACGAAACTATAAATACGCAATATTCCCCTTTTAAAATTCCTTTGAAATAAGTTTCAAAAAGCTTTCAAATAAAATGAAATAATTTGTCACGAAAAAATAAAACTAAATCAACTTTATGGCTTGAATAAGTGGTATATGCTACAGCTATCAAAGTTTATGTATATAATTTGCCAGATTCTTGGGGATACATTATTTTTTATAAAAAAATTAATATATTTTATTATTTTAATTGCATTTATTATATGGCATTGTTGGATCAAAATTGGTTTATAACTTCGCTAAATTTCGGTCCTTTATTGTGTCAATAAGTTCTTCGCCAATATAAAATCAACAAAGCCAATATTGGCTTTATATTAGAAATTTTTCCAATGTACTGCTAATAAAATATCTTCAAGAATTTTATCTACCCTGTCTTGTGGGTGCTTATTTTTATTCCTTTACATTATAATCATGAGGAATTTTATTTCATTCAAAGCTAAAGAAATACAAAACAGGAGCAGGTTGGAAATGCTTGATTATGTTTTCCCTTTTGGAAAGTTTTTTTTATAACATGAACTTTTAGACACAAAAAATCCATTTGTTATTATTCTTCCCATTAATTCTGAAGTAAATAGCTTAATTTGCTGTTTAGAAGGTTTAGTTTAATATTTTTTATGCATGTGCGATAATAAAACGATTTTTTTATGTATTCCGAAATTTCGTAATGTAGCTAGTAAGTATTTAAAATATATTAATTATCGCTACAAATATGGTGAATAAATTGAAGTTATATATAAATGCATACAAAAGCAATTAACTTTTCCAAGAGAAAATATTCGAAAAAAAAATATTACCATTATTTCTTATTTTACTTACATAATTACATTTGTGTATATACAATGTGTGTTATTTGGACAATTAAAACCTACATTTACCTATAACTTATTTTATTTATACAGGGTGAAGTGACAGCTCTACTTTCTTTACCTGAAGGTGTTTTAATATCAGGTAGCAGTTCAAATGATGAAGAAGGGGAAATCCACGTCTGGGATACAACGAAAAAATTTGCTAGTCTTGCAAATTCAGTGGTAAGTTGCTATCTCAAATTTCTAAAATATTTAATCCATATTTGGCATGTAACTAAGATATGTTACGACATTCTTTAAATCCCCCAAATTTAAGTGTAAGAAAATCAATTTAGCATTATTAGAGTTGAATTTATTTAAACGTTAACGTCGTTTATTTATCATATAAATTTCAAAGATTGTTTAACATAGTGATTTAAGTTAATTCGTTACAAATATTTAAACCATTAAATATGTAAAACAATTATTCTCTAAATTATTCATCTTCACTCCTATTGGATTCTTCATGAATCATGTCGAAGAACTGAATTCAGTACACCAAACACTAATTAAAGAGTTTTTTATTGTGTGAAGGCATTGACTCAAAAACATCGCTTAAACGATCAGTATACTCACTTAAATCCTATTCAGTCAACCAGACACTAAAACTACATTTATATATATTGAAATATTCTTCGCAATATCTCATTCAACGTTGCATTCACTTGGAAGTCTAAATAGGCGTATCCTACAAATAGTGCTGTTTCTGTTGCAGTTAGGCGGCGCTTTTCGTATTTTTTTACATTTGTAGGACCCAAATCAGTTAAAAATCTTTCTGATGAATAAATCGGCCTTTTTCCATTATTGAGACTACCTTTTCTCTTGTTGATAATTGCAGAACGGTTGGAAAAGAAAGACTAGTTAACTTTTTCATTGCTTTCATAGGAGTAGAAACATTTTTTTTAAATTTTTTACACTGATCTGATTTTGAGAGAACCTATAGGGGAGAGAACTTTTCACGCACATTCAATAATTAAATCATGGGAAAAACACGACCCATTCATTAAAAACTTCTGCATTATACAACCTTTACAGATTACAAGTTCTGTGCGAGATGAGATGCGTGTTCAAACTTCTGTCAGTGATTTAAGTATAAAGGTTCGAATAGATGTATTATTCAACTTTTTTTTTGCGCAGTGTTTTTTATTTTTTATTTTTTTTTTTTTAAATAATTTGTGGTATAATTCTGTAGGGCGAAAGTCTTTCCTCTAAATATATCTCCGCCTCTGTACATTCTTGAATCATCCCGTCTTTCTGTTAATAACTACAAATAATTAGAGAAGAAAGAATGATAATTGCTCTTGGAGAAGAATTTTAGACGAAAGCAGTTCTTTGTTAATTGGAATATAAATTCGAAAATCATTTATTGCGAAATATTCTTCAAAATTTATATTTTAGTAAAAAATAATTCCAGGTGCATTTCACCAAGTTCATCTGAAATACTTGACTTTTCTTTTTCAACATTAGTTGATTACTGATTCTCAAGCATTTGAGCTTGTCGACACATTATTTAATTATTTTTGAAAATTCAGTAATTTGTAAAATAATACAATGGCAATGAATATTAAAACATTTAGTTCTGTATTATTAAGGGAATTATATTATACATGAAAATAAAACATTTATTAAAGAACTGACATGATTATACATACTGTGTATTGAGGGAGAAATTTAAAACTGTGAGAACAATATTTATACAGGGTGAACCAATAGTTTTTGCCCTGATTGTAAACATTTATTGTGTTCAAACAATTACAATTAGACATATGTTTGTTTTTATACACTGTAAGTACCGTTATAAATTTTTTATTAGACCACATGTCACAGTAAATTTCAACGTGTACCCCTGTCAGGTTTCTGACGCTAGTGAGCAGATAACTAATAAGATTTGTGTTATGTGATGTTACCTTTTTACTTATTTATTATGTTTCACATGTATAGCTTTTTGCGTACGCTGGCATAATAAAATATCTTTCTTTATCTTGATGCTGATCTGTGATGTTATAGTTAGATCTTCTGGTATGAACAAAAACAATTGTATCAATGAATGGCAGTTCCTCTTTCTATTCAAGATAATTTACAGCCGATAAGGGAAACCAAAGAAGCTGTCTATCTGGTGAGATAGTGAAGGCTACGGGAAGGGGGAAGTCGAGAGGGGGGGTCTCTGTTGGCAAAGAAGAAACTCCGTAGGCTATTTTGGGGGGCAAAGGAATCGTAGAAAGAAAAAAGGAGTTGGAAGGTAGACGCCAATGTGTAAGTTTTATGTTCCCTGGATGGAGTCTTCTGAAAATAGTTTGATGCTCTTGGCGTATATAACAGGTGCAACGAGCGGATCAAGGGTGATCCTCCAATAAATCTATTTAGATACCATATAGTGAGAGGGCTCTAACGAATTTAATAAAATGTACCCAGTGCGCAGAAAGTACTTGCTTTATGTAATTTAGTATTAGACCGAATCGCCTATATCCTAGCTCTTAAATGTAAATATGTTTTGTTTACATGCAAATCATTTGTAAATAAATCATTAAGTTTAATTGAATGAGATTAGCATTCTTTTTGGTAAGCCTTCTCACAAGGTGCCCAATAGCATATTTATATCGGTGGTGGCAGCATATCAAAAATAAAAGAAAAACTTTCGTAGTCTATACGAGTGGCGATTGTAGCTCTAAGAAAATTGATTAGCATATGGACTAAGAAAGAGTGTAACAGCCCCCTTGATAGCTCGGAGAATGTGTAAACGGTATTCTAGTTCCCGCCAAGTGTTTTACTTACGCATCATGCTTAGTATAGGGTAAGTCTTGCTATCGTTTTGAAAATCGAAAAAACAATTTTGACGGATTTACACGTTTCAGACACTGGAGATTCCGAAAAGCATATTTAAAATAAATTGCCGTCCGTCTGTCTGTCTATTTGTCTGTGTGCGTGTCTATAAACTCTCTATCTCCCGCAGAAATTGAGACAGAAACTTGAAATTTGGTGTGTACTTAGTATGTAATTTTGGAAAGAAGCTTATTTAATATATCAATAACCTCGATTATTCGGAACTATTTTGAATTATAATAATCAGGGCAAGACTTTTTGTTAATCCTGTATTTTTAAATCGCTATAAGTGAATAGTTTACAAAATTAAATTTGTATTTCATTTGAAAATCTACATTTGTATTCTTCTCTGTTTCAAAGAAAGTCTGAATATATATTTTGTTTCCATCTTATTAGCTTCCTACTGGATCCGGAGGTGTGATGTCTCTTTGTCCTCAGAAAACTGTAACCTCAGAATGGGAAGTGTATGTTGGAACAAATAAAAATGTTATATTTGAAGGTTCTGTTATATGGGCATTGAACCCTGTCGTTCACGTGAGTATTGCCCAACTTCGTGTTTTATATTTTAAAATAAACACATAAATATATGAAAGGATAAAACCTAAAGCCTTTTTAAAATTTAAACTTAAAATTAAAATTCAAAAACTTAAAGGTCCGAATTAATATTTTTAACTTTAATCTAAAATTTAAATGCCCCTTCTTTTAACCTTAATTCTAATACTTAAAGCTAGTTTGCCCCTGTTAATGTTCTTTCCCAACCTAACATTTATTACTCTCAGAGATGATTTTTGGATGTTCTTTAAGATTAAAAAAGCTGACGTAAACGCAATTCTTAATTTGTAGGATCAGCAATGAAACCCTGGAAAACCGCACCTAACAACGTCATAGTGCCTAGATATTTCTTAACCAATTAAAATTAGAGTAACACCCATTAGTTAGTATCGCGACCTGGTAGAAATAATGCGAATTAACGGCCTTTAAATAGCGGGAGCGCCTAAAACAAGCGGCTTTTTTGACCTAACACTTGCCTAATAAAATGCTGCCCAAAGAAACGAAGTTTTGAAAGGAAAGCGTCAAGTCACAGGGACCTGGTTTCTCCCAAAGATCTGCCAAAAAGGATTAATAAACCAGGCCCCAAGTGAAAATGTGGTGTCGTTATTTCTCTCTCCCTCACACCTCATGATTCCACAAAATAACGCCGCATAGACTCTAGAATGCCAACAGCTATCCCCGGCCCTTCGGACGATTGACTCGGCGCGATCGCGAAAGTTCCCCCCCGGAACTTCCACGCTGGACGCGACGGATTTATGTTTCAGCGCCCGACCTCTCGAATCTCTCCACGACTACGATATGAACTCTCTCCACGACTACATTACATGAATTCCCTCTCCTCGGATCGGATGGTGACGGAACTCCCACGAACGTAAGGCCAAGACTCGGGTTCCTTACAAAGAGTCGGGTAGGATAAAAACCTGACAAGCGGAACGAAACCTGGATGAAAAAGCGCTCTGCTTCCAGGAACGTGATCGGCGGATACAAGCGGTACCAGATGTCCTCTCAGTCCGAAGACTAGCCGGAATATGGCATGATCTTTCGCCAAGACGCGATAAATACGGCTGTGTGGTGTAACGTGACTGTCGTTCTACAACCCCTGTGACTGCGCCGCGCTCCGCGATCAGCTGTGCAAGGATTTTGTTTCAAAGGGAAAGGAGAAGTATCGCGGATCGAACTCCGATAGTTTGAACATTTAAAGAGAAAAAAGAAAGGACAGAATGTGCGCGTTTATTTTTATTTATTTTTTTTCCCGCTCCATTTGTTTTCTATCAATCGCGGATTATTGTTCCAGGTAAGATGTTTTATTTAATATGAAAAGTTAGAAGGAGCAAATTCAGGCATTTTATTGAAAAAAAAAAAAAAAAGAAAAAAAAAAAAAGTAAAGTTGATTTTTTTTTGTTTGTACTTTGTGTTTTTATAAAAGTTATTTTTAGTATTTAGTTAAGATTTTAATCATAGAAAAAGAACTGTGAACTAAGAATGAACATGATAAAATATTTTTATTTTATTTTAAATTTTTGCTGTAAAGTTCGTTTTGCATTTGTTTAGTTCTGCTCCTTTCAAGTTGAAAAAGATAAATAAAAATTATCTTTTAAATTAAGATTCATAATTTGAGTTATAAAAATGATTTAAATATCAGGTTATTATTATTTTACTATTATATTTGGAATTATTTAATGTTATTTTTATGTGTTACTATGTTGGAATATATTATGATTTTGTGAGATTTTATTTATAAACATCATGAGTACTACCCCACAATCAGAGAAAGTAGGCGACCCCCCAAAAAATGATGATGTGGTTCCCGAGACTCCGGAAAAGGAAATTAATGCAGCAAATTCTCAGTCCTCAGGTAATAGTGAAGGCACATGTCGAAAAGATCCCGAAATTGTGCCATTTTCTCCGGACTCGAAGATGTTATGGATTCCGTGGCTGAGATACTTTGAGTCAGTTTGTGTCGAGGAACACAAGGATGATTTGTGGAAAATCCGCAACATCCAAAAGTATCTAAAAGATACCGCGCTTACCTTATATATCAACAACTGTCTTCATGTCCTCCATTGGTCCGAGTTAGTGTTATTGTTCACTGAACATTACACTACTCCTGATACACTATCATTGACAGATTTCTCCCAGATCAAATTTAAATTTGGAGGTGACTTAAATGAATATTACCACCAAAAAACTAAAGTAGGACGCACTTTAGGTTTAGATCAGCGTTTCATTTTGGACGGTCTTACTGATGGACTGCCAGTAGAGATGAAACAGTTGGTAGTGACAAATGCGCCTGCTGATGTCAATGAATGGAGAGAATTAGTATTTAAATTAAGTAAATTGCAGTTAGAGCAGAAAGATAAAACAGACAGGAAGACTGAGCCCAACCCTCAGCATCCCCCTCAATATCGACAATGGAAACCTTTTAAATCCCACATTGACCATGGACAAAATTCCTACAGACCATGGAATTATCGTGTCCCAAACCAATCACCTCAATTTCGACATTTTAACCCAAACCCACAAAGAAATACATTTAGACCGATGCAACCAATTCCCACAAGATCTATGCAGACCGATCAACAACGCCCAAACTTACATTATCAGGCCACGTTGCCACCAACGCCGTGCCGAGTTTGTTTAAATGTGGGCATTTCGAATGCTTATCATTGGGTGCGAGATTGCCCTTTTCGTAAACAAACGCTGAATGTTACTGCCCTAGCACCAAATCCAAGTGTTTCAACCCATAATCTAGATCAGACTAATAATGAGTTTCCACAAAATACAGAAGAGAGCCAATGACAATTAATAATACCCGGGTATATCAAAACACATAATGGATCCAAACAAAAAATGAACAATTGTCAAACAGCTACTCATGTGAAAAGTGAAGACTCATTACCATGTTTGATAGATACAGGTAGTTCTATCAGTGTAATGCCATACCATTTAGCCCATAAATTTAATCTAAAAATATCTAAAGTTCAAAAGAGTATTTCAGTCGCACAAACTCAAGGTGTTCTAGCTTTGAAAGAAAAATGCCTTGTCAGTTTGCAATTAGGACAAATAACTCAAACCATTGAACTGTTTATAATTCATAACTCTTTACCATATGTTTTAATTGGGCTACCACATTGTGAATTGTTTAGATTAAATATTGATTGCTCTAAAATGCAAATCCATCAGAATAACAAAAAAATATCACTTATGCGTAATATTTCAAAAAAATCATCCCACCATACTTTGCATTTGTCACAACCATATATCCACCCGCTAAAAGCAGAGATCCAAAATGCAGAGATATTTGAAGAAAATTTTGAACAGGAGTTGTTTGAAACCTCTGACCATGGGCCCAAAGTTCAGTTGGCTAAAGAACAACTACCTGCTCTTCTCGCCAAATATGTCTGTATTTTTGCAAAAGATAAGTACGATGTAGGCTGTGTGAATATAGAACCCCAAAGAATCCATTTAACCTCTGACCTTCCCGTTTCACTTAGGGCTTACCGTACATCACCCAAAGAAGAGGAAGAAATCCGAAACCAAGTCCAAAATTTGTTACAGGCAGGAATCATTAAAGAGAGTTGTTCCCCTTATTCGTCGCCTGTCACTTTAGTTTACAAGCGCGAAGAAGGGAAGAAAACTCGTTTATGTGTAGATTTCAGAAAATTAAACGCTATTACCAAGACAGACGCAGAACCCCTACCCCGAATTGATACCCTTTTGGATAAATTAGCACAAGCTAAGGTCTTTTCCACTCTCGATTTGGCCAGTGGATATTGGCATATACCTATCCACCCTCGAGACACCGAAAAATTGGCATTTGCGACCACTTTCGGTTTATTTGAATGGTTGCGATTACCTTTCGGATTAAAAAACGCACCTGGGATATTCAACCGCACACTCCGAAGAATCTTTAATAAGTACAAAATTAATTTTGCCTGTAGTTATTTTGATGATGTTATTGTATTTTCTCAAAATGAGGAAGAACATTTGATGCATTTAGAGACATTATTTAATATTTGTGTCCAAGAAAACCTCAAATTAAAGTTATCAAAGTGTAATTTTGTTAAATCAACAATTAATTTCCTTGGTTATGAAGTTTCTAATGGATGTATTACCCCTGACAATCCAAATGTAGAAGTTATTAAGAAATTAAAACCACCAACCAATGTAAAAGAGTTGCAACGCTTTTTGGGATCTATTAATGTCTATAATAAATTTATCCCTAAGTATGCCGAAATTAGATATCCTCTCAACCAATTATTAAAGAAAAATGTCCCCTATGTATGGGACCAAAATTGTCAATATTCTTTTGAGAAACTAAAACAGGCTTTGATTGAAAAACCTATCTTAAGATTGTTTGATCCCAAAGTGCCTTGTGAACTGTTTGTAGATGCCTCAAGTCTTGGAGTAGGGTGTGTTGTGAAACAGGTAGATGAAAAAGGAAAATTACACCCAATAGCATATCACTCTAGAAATCTTCGAGATTATGAAAAAAATTATGCAATAACGGAATTAGAATGTTTGGCAATTGTGGATGCCTTGGATAAATTTTATCATTATTTACATGGTCAAAAATTTGTCATTCATACGGACCATGCGGCACTTACCTGGCTCAAAAATGTTAAAAATTTAAGAGGTCGTCTTTTCCGCTGGTCTCTCAAACTTAGTATGTTTGACTATGAAATCAAATACCAAAAGGGCTCCACTAATGTTGAAGCTGATATGCTATCAAGACAACCTGTTTCAGAAAATGTACACCATGTTATACATCTCCTTGACTTGAATGAAGTAAGAGACAGCCAGAAAAAGGAAAATGTAACAGCAGATGGTAAAAAATACACTGAAGTAAATGATGTTGTTGTAATTAAAAAGAAAAGTTTGTATAAGATTGTTGTCCCCATGTGTTTACGGTTACCCCTCTTAGAAAAAACCCACACACAATTTGGCCACCCTGGTATTTATAAAATGATAAATTTAATTTCCCCACAGTATTATTGGCCTAATATCAATCAGGACATTGAAAATTTTGTAAAACATTGTCATACATGTCAAATAAACAAAAAATGTAAACAAAAAAGATTTGGCATGTTACAATTGATGCCCCCAACAGATATACCTTTTGAATGCTTGGCATTGGACTCTGTTGGCGGATTTAATTACTACAATTCTACGAAAAAATATTTGCATTTGGTGGTTGACCATGCAACTCGCTATGTGTGGGGTTTTCCTTCAAAAAGTGTAACTACTGAAACTTATACAAACATTTTGAAACAATTATTTCAACTACAAGTACCAGAAAAATTATTAACTGACAGAAATGGAGCATTTACAGCTTCCAGATTTAAGAGATTTCTTCGTACTTACAATGTTAAACACAGATTGACAAGTAGTCACCACCCCGAAACGAATGGAAAAATTGAACGCCTAAATCAGACTATTGTAACCAGATTAAAGTGTAAAGTTAATTCTTCTTCTAAGAAAGTACCCTGGACTAAACTGTTAGATGAAGTCTTAGTTGAATATAACAATACTCCTCATTCTGTAACTCAATTTACCCCTAGTTATTTATTGTTAGGAAAATTGCCATATGATCCTCCTTTGCCAAATAATAGTTATTATCCTCCAGTTGATGAAGCTAGAAAATTGGCTAAAGAAAGAACAATTGCTTACCATAAGAAAAATAAAGTCCGCTATGATGCTCGTTTCCTTCCTGTAAAGTTTAAAGTTAGTGACCTTGTAATGTATGAAGAATTTCATTATCCTAATACCCGTAAATTAACTTCCCCATATTCTGGACCCTACACCATTCTGAAACAACTTTCTGAAGTCACTTTTGAAATTGATAAACCCAGCCCACATTTTAAGAGAAATTCTGAAATTGTCCATTCATCCAAGTTAAGATACTACCATTCTCCTCAAAATCTCAAACTCAACCATGAATAAACCCCATCTATCTCTTTCATCTTTCAATTTTTTATTTTTGCTATTCTATCGTCCCTCTATCATTAGTATTTGGAAGAGGACCCAGCTGGATGTTTAACCCTCAACCCCCAGCGGTAAAGGATGAAAGTTACAGTTTAAAAGCACTGTTAATTTTTTTTAATGTTATTAGTATAGGATGAAATGTGTTACGTCAATAAGGGTCCTTCGCTCCTTGACCACCCGTCTTTAGCCGGACTGTTTTCCCAGATTCTCTTTCCAGGTTGAACGGAGAATCTGGCAAAACTGCTTCGCTTGCCCTTTGTAGGTGAATGTCAGTTTCCCACTTTCCTTTTCTATAGTGCAAGTGGCACGTTTTTTTTTTGGGATGATCTTTCACCACAAAGTATTAAAATCCATCTCCCACTAACACTGGGCATGGTGAAAATTATAGCAAGTTTATATTTTTACTTAGTAGCTATAGTTTTCAGAGGTCTGACATTTTTGTATTTTGGAGTTAGCCTCAAATTAAGCCTAAAACTGGATACTGTACATAGTTAGAAAAGATGCAACCTAAGAATTAAGTAGGAAAAATAGAGTTTTATAGTATTATAATTAGTATTATGTTATCTGTGTTTTATTATATAGTGATTATATTATATAGTGTTAAAATTGTGTTGTGTTGTAATTACTTTTGGTGATATTTCAGTGTCAGCATACAGTATTTTCAGAAAAAATGTGCATTTATTATACAATTGTATTTTGCTGATAATATTGAAGATCATATTTTTTGAGTATTTTGCTATTGGTACCCATGTTTAATGTCAATAACTTGTGTGTGTTTTAGTATCTTATTTTTGAATATTTGATTATATTATATAGTATTCCAATTTTGCATAAAGAATGTTTCCAAAGGACTTTCCTTCATAAAAACTTTCAACCAAAGGAAACATCACAGACATTTAGAAAACTGTTTAGTGGAAAAAAAAAAAAAAAAAAGTTTATTTTTTAAATGTTATGTATTTTAGTCAATATGTGTTTCATTATTTTAAGTGTTGATATTTTGATTAATGTTTCTTTTTGTTGTCCTTCTCGAGAATGTCCCTTAAATGCTGCAGCATTATTCATCACACATTATCAGTACCATTATTCATAGCATTATCCATAACATTATCTGTAGCATTATCCGTCACAGTGTCAGTACCATTATTCATCACACATTATCAGTGCCATTATTCATAGCATTTCCATAGCATTATCAGTAACCTTATCCGTAATATTATCAGTTACATTATCTGTAGTATTAGCATTAGTGTTCATGTTATTCAATGCCAAAATATTGACAAATCTTTTGTTGTAATATAGTGTTTTTTATGTAAAGAATAATGTTTTCATATAACCTTTTTCATGTAACCTGTAAATAATGTAGAAACTAGGTCCACCTGGCTTGACGTTCTAAAACTGAGAAAGAAAAAAAAAAAAAAAAAAAAAAAAAAAAAAAAAAAAAACCCACTTAATAATAAAGAAGAAACCCAGGTAAAATATTTAGGGGAGCTGAGACCCACAGACCTTGCAAGCAAGATCTGTGGCTCTTGTTTTAGTGGGGGGGGGGGGGATATGAAAGGATAAAACCTAAAGCCTTTTTAAAATTTAAACTTAAAATTAAAATTCAAAAACTTAAAGGTCCGAATTAATATTTTTAACTTTAATCTAAAATTTAAATGCCCCTTCTTTTAACCTTAATTCTAATACTTAAAGCTAGTTTGCCCCTGTTAATGTTCTTTCCCAACCTAACATTTATTACTCTCAGAGATGATTTTTGGATGTTCTTTAAGATTAAAAAAGCTGACGTAAACGCAATTCTTAATTTGTAGGATCAGCAATGAAACCCTGGAAAACCGCACCTAACAACGTCATAGTGCCTAGATATTTCTTAACCAATTAAAATTAGAGTAACACCCATTAGTTAGTATCGCGACCTGGTAGAAATAATGCGAATTAACGGCCTTTAAATAGCGGGAGCGCCTAAAACAAGCGGCTTTTTTGACCTAACACTTGCCTAATAAAATGCTGCCCAAAGAAACGAAGTTTTGAAAGGAAAGCGTCAAGTCACAGGGACCTGGTTTCTCCCAAAGATCTGCCAAAAAGGATTAATAAACCAGGCCCCAAGTGAAAATGTGGTGTCGTTATTTCTCTCTCCCTCACACCTCATGATTCCACAAAATAACGCCGCATAGACTCTAGAATGCCAACAGCTATCCCCGGCCCTTCGGACGATTGACTCGGCGCGATCGCGAAAGTTCCCCCCCCGGAACTTCCACGCTGGACGCGACGGATCTATGTTTCAGCGCCCGACCTCTCGAATCTCTCCACGACTACGATATGAACTCTCTCCACGACTACATTACATGAATTCCCTCTCCTCGGATCGGATGGTGACGGAACTCCCACGAACGTAAGGCCAAGACTCGGGTTCCTTACATATATGTAATTTTTACATACTAGGATGTATGTATAAATATGACAGATAGATGTGTCTTTAAATTATATTTGTTGATTGTTATGCTAATTGATATTTTTAACATAATGCTAAACGCAAACGTTTTCCAGTTTTTTTCTAAAAAGTAGGAAATGTTCCTAATATCACACCATTACCTTACATCGCATCCTTTATGATTGCGCCAGGTCGGTTCTGTCACCTAGCCGAGACTGATTCAACTAGTGTCTAGCAGCAAGGTGTCAGTCGTAGAACAGCCTTGTTTAAATACGCAATTTAGCCTCTGCTATTTTTTTAAGTTTTATGAAAACCTAAAGTTTTTGTCAATTGCAACATGTAGTGAAAAATTATTTTCAAAGTAAATGCTGTTGTTAATTATTGTAAGGTAAATACAACCACATAATATTGTAGTTTAACTAGATATACCGGTAAGGCTCTTTCTATTCTTACGGAAATCACGTGAAAGTTATTAGTTAAATTAAAAAATACCAAAAATATATAAAATTTTGAAAATGGTTGCTATATTACGGACATTACTCCTATTAAACTAAAGTGCAGTAAATAAAAAGTATCCTTTGTCGTGTACAATAAGTAAGAGCTACGAAAAATAGATACTTGTCTGCCTGCTGACTAAATAATACAAATAAACTCTAAAAATGTATATTGATAAAAGAAATAGATAAAGTTTGCCCGTGTGCCTGTAGAAGCCGAAGTATGGCATGTATGGCAGTATGCCGAAGTATGGCATGTAGAAGTAGAGGTCTGCAAATTTGGAACAAGGTAGAATAAAGTAGGTTCAAACGCACCTTAGACTCTAATTTTTCTTTAATTTAATTATTGTAAGCGGTACCGAGTACAAAATTTATGCATACATATAATATGTATGAAGTTTAGTACTTAGCAACTTCCACATTTTTCATAAAACAATGCTGCAGAAAGATAGAATGAGGCCCCCTAGAATGGTTTTTGCCCTGGGGCCTTCCATAGCATTAGTCCAGCTCTGTATAGGTTACTATCTCCGGTCCGAACAACTCCGGACGGGTCAGCGATAAGAACTAAAGGAAAATAATGTGAAATATATGTTTCGATGTAGTATTATTAAAATTATGTATATTTACATTTTGTTTTTTAGGGCCATTGTGATGATGTGAGAGCTTTAGCCTGCCATCCTGATAGACCTTGCTTTGTAACCGCAGGTCTTGACAGATACATTTGTAAATGGGAAGTAAACAGTTTAGTTTGGAAAGTTCAAAGCGATGTAAGTTTATTTATGTATTATTGTGTATTTTTATATGACAGTTATAGAGGTATCGTAGCAGGACTTCATAAACTCTACAGAATCAGAAACTTCACTAAAAGTGCGGAAATAAAATGACCAAAGAACTTCTGTGATCCTTAGTTTTTGATAAAATGTGAAAAAAAACATACTGTGTATACCGTAATTTCCGGCGTATAATCCGCGGTTCAAACAATTCTTTTTGGATCCAGAAATTTTATTTTGTGACTGAAGACAAATATTTACGGTGATCTAAGAAGTTGCATTTCTTTATGAAAAAATTCTGGGTCGGAAAATGATTGTTTGATCCGCGGATTATACGCCGGAAATTACGGTAGTCTCATCCTAATGCATAGAAAGCAAGTTATACTCTGCAGTGCATTTTATAGCTCTAAAGAGTTTATGAGGTCATGTTGAAACACCTGATAAAAACAGCTGAACACTAAATATTTTATGAAAATGGAAGTAGTACAAATATATCTCTTTATAGACTCTTGCGGTATTTAAACTAATTTTTAACTACAAGTAAAATATTTTATTTTCTTATCATCATTTTTGTTCTTGTGTATTGATAATGTATTTAGAATTTCTGTTTAGTGCACAAATACAGGCTTTTTTAAATATTGCTAAATTTGCTTCCTGTTCCAAATTATGAAAATACATGTCTCGAAGTCAAGCAACCTTCCAATCGTCACCTGAGAATAATAAGGTTCTATCTGTGTTATTGAAAAAATTTACTTATCGATATAGAAAGGTTCTGTTTGTATCTACGAAAGCATTTATGGATTAAAATAAAGCCCAGCGACGATTAATGCCCAGCGACGGATTTTCATGCCGTAAGCATTGGAGCGGGGGCAACCCCAAGAGAAATGGTGCGCATTAAAATCACCCGCAATAACAAAATTTGAAAAAGGGCGGGTTAAAAAGACAGATCATGAGAAGGAAGACGAGAATTTTTACGAGATGGTAAATAAATGGTTGCAAACATAAGTTGTAAAGTTAATTTGCGCTAAGAAGTGCGTTCCTGGCGTAAAAGGATCAGATCTCCTCAGATCAGCTAAACCTGATTTAAAAGAAATGAAATCATGTATTAATGGAGAAAGAATAAATTAGGTCCCAAACGAAAATGTCTCGACTTTCTTGTCTCTTACATCGTCGGACACGATATATATGGCAAAAAGGATGAAGTATTGTAAAACATGTCATTGAATAGCTACAAATGAAGTTACGTAACGCTTCGATGAAAATAATGTATTTCAACTTTATTGTAAGCTATATTGTTTGATTTCCTTTTATGTCGATGGGGCTACATTTTAAAAAATATATTTAGTGTTTTAGAGGGTTTTGTTTATAAATATTTGACAATAAAATGCGAATAGAAAAATAAATTATGCTTCTATGAAAAATATTACGATTTTTTGCCTTTTCATGGAAATTCTTTCTTGGTAGAAAATAAATTTTTATTTCAGGAATTTAATTATTTTTGCAAAGTTTGTAATGTTTTTAGTATTTTTCAAAATAGTAAAATGTTAATTATCTTTATTATAGACACATTAGATGTTTCTTTAATAAGGAAACAATTATAAAACTCTGATTGTTAAATAAAAATATCATCTGAAATCATTCTGTGCCACCTGTTGCAAATTATGAAAGTAATATGCGATTATTAATATTATAATTATTAGCATTTGAAAGTTGTAGGGATGTTTTTAATCATGTTAAATTAAATATTTCGATAAGAGTATGAATATAATTCACTTTTTCGACGTCTAAAGTTCTTTCTTAAAAGCATTTATTTCATGAGATGTTTTATTATTTTGTCGAATGACGTCTTTTTGGAAATAATAATTCGTATAATTTTACTAAACTTTTAAACCTAAACATTTGGATGGAAGTTCTGCAGGAATATTACTTGTATTGTGCAGGAATATTGCTTGTATTCCTGCACAAGTTTCCCTGTATAACTTGTGCAGGAATACAAGGGATATTTCCGAAAGCTGTATAAAGCCATGCTAGTTTACTCTAGTCACTACATATAATACATAGATTTTGTTTTAAAATTGTGCGAATACAATAAAATACAATGAAATAATTGTACTTTAATATGCCGTAGTTTGTGCTTTTTGAGGAAATAAACTGCAATTTCCTACTTCCGCATCCTCTTCCAAAATGACAGGATGATTTTCTTTTAACATAGCACAAATGATTAATAAATAAATTTGGAACGTAGAAAATAATAAATTACATCATGCATCTTTATTATACTTGCATTGCGCAACTATCACAGTGATTATTTCTACTGAATTTTTACTTTTCAATTTTTGTATTTTCTGATATACGCTGGTTAAGCATAATTTGTAATTAAGTAAGTAATGAAAGAAATATAAATCGAAATGTGCTGAAACTCCAGGTGTGTAAACAAAATAGTACGCGTCATATATTTTCGCGAAGAGTTTTCCCCGAAATCGAACAGGGGACCGTCAACAAATTGAAAAAGAACGAAGATCTTTTGGATAACCCTGTCAAAACTAATGTAGCAAAAGCGTTCAAACTGCACATTATGATTAAGTGGCTTATTGTAATGTACTGTGTTAATTTTTATAAGGATAGCATGCATACTCGTAGAGAAATTAAGGTTTTTATAAAAACAGTCCTAAGTTTTTTGCTTATAATTTGCAGAGTTCTTAATATAAAATAATGTTCTTTTCTGAAAATATGAAAAACATTATTGTACACAATACCCGGTCATCAGAATTTAAAAATAATAAAACTTGTATGAAAAATGAGCAGGTTTACTAAATAATTTTTTATTGCGCATGCGTCAACGATATCAAAATTTAATTTACATATTGTGTTAGCTAAATGTATAGAGCAACTTCTGTAAAAGTTTCAAAACCATAGCTTGAAAATTCTGAAAATGATCGTCTATAGAATCAACTCAAAATCCGTTATTCCTAAAAGGAAGCAAAAGAATCAGGGATTTTATCCAAATATATTTGTACGTGCAATATTTTGTAGGCACTAAATAATGGAATATGGATACAGCCCCTCATCTTTTTGCTTCATTTAGGGAATAAAGGATTTTGATCTCATTCTATCAACGACAATTTTCAGAATTTTGAAGCTATGTTTTTGAGATTTTCACAAACGTTGCTCTATACATTTAAATAACATAATATGCAAATGAAATTTTGGTATCGTTGACGCATGCGCAATGAAAAATTATTTACTAAACCTACTCATTATTCATACAATTTTTATTATTTTTAAATTCTGATGACAATGTATTGTGTACAATGATGTTTGTCTTATTTTCAGAAAAGAACATTATTTTATATTAAGAACTCTGCAAATTATAAGCAAAAAACTTAGGACTGTTTTTATAAAATTCTTAATTTTTCTACGAGTATACATGCTAGCCTTATAAAAATAAACACAGTACATTACAATAAGCCACTTAATCATAATGTGCAGTTTGAACGCTTTTGCTACGTTAGTTTTGACAGGGTTATCCAAAAGATCTTCGTTCTTTTTCAATTTGTTGACGGTCCCTTGTTCGATTTCGGGGAAAACTCTTCGCGAAAATATATGACGCGTACTATTTTGTTTAAACACCTGGAGTTTCACCACATTTTGATTTATATTTTTTTCATTACTTACTTATTTACCAATTATGTTTAACTTTTGGACACCAGTGTACTCCGTTTTATATACAATATACAACATTTTTCTTAAAAAAAAAAAAAAAAAAAAAAGCATGCGAATGATACTCACATGTGCATTCTACACACATAAATATGGTCGTACACATACAGAGTGTTTCATAAAGGATGGTCAAAATTTTAAGAGGTAATAGTACACATTCAAACATACAACTTACTTCATAAAATTCACGGTCGGGGGAAAAAACGCAAAGGTACTGGTACATTTGGAAACTTGGTTTATGCAAATGTTAACATTCCATTTCTATTGCGAGTTACTGGCGAAGAACGGTACTAATAGCATGCAAATGTGATACGGGAAAGAAGAACACGTATGCAAAATTTCGCCTCGACCAATACATGAAAGCTGCTGATCAGAGTGTATATCGGTCAAATATAGAAAACATTGCCATTCACTAATATGGAAAAAGCTGATATGCATTTTATCTACGTAACTGCAAATGTAAATGTCTCAGAGGCTCAAAGATTGTACGGAGAACGGTTTCCCAATGTGCTTTTGTGTCTTAATCGTTCTTTGTGTGTTTTTGCCTCTCATAACAACATCACCTTCGGCCCTTCTAGAATTTCTGCGTTTTTAATTTCGACCATGCATTCTTAAAAAAAAAAAAAAAAAGCCGTTTGTTTGGTTGTATGCTATCATTTCTTAAAATTTTGCCCATTATTTATGAACATCCTGTATATTTTCCCCCTGCGGGTTACTTTGGAATACTGTCAAACCGTTAAACTAAATAGCAGAATTATTTCTTAAGTATCTTTAGTGGAAACTTTACAACGTATTATGAAACTTTTATCCTATGTTTTTCAATTTAACACGCAATCAAAAGCAATATAATTTGTAGAATTCTTCTTACAAGTGTATACTAGTTGTTTAATCCTGGAAAATTTCTGAATGCCTACATCTATTGAGCGGTAGGGAGTAGTTATTTATTAAGATTTCATACTGGTATCCAATAATGTGAATGTATAACTTATAGCATGCTTTTCAGAATGCGCGAAATACGAATTAAAAAAACTTTTCTAAAAACTTTTAGTCACCAATTGTATATATCCCTTACAACATTCCATAAATGTTCGTATGTATAGTGTACATTAAGCTTTAAAAGAATTACTACGTAAACCATTAAAGGTATTGCTGAAACTGTTATAGTTAATTTTAAATTTAAAACAGATTTACATTAATAAGTCATAAAATAGATCATTTTCAGTTTGCTCTCTTGAAAAGTTGTATTTCAAATTTCGAAAATAGCACGCAATATGGTGCTTAAAGGTTTCTAAATTAAAAGAGTAGTTTTTTATTCTCGCAACTCTCTCTTTGATTACTCTACTATTTTTTGGTATTTTACAAATAGTAAAAGAAGAAAATTTTGCGTCCAATAGATAAATTATTATCTCACAATGCTGCAAATGCATGTTAAACTAATAAAAAGTTTAAAATAAAAAAGTAATCACTTTGAAATAATTTAGTGAAATATTTAAGTAATTTTCATTTCAAATTTAGAACTTTATATGATTTTGAAATTTGCATCTTCGTTACGCTTGTTTCTTCAAGAGAAATGTACACGCAAAAGATTGTTTTTCTTTTTATTGTTATTGATACGATCACCTGTTAAACAGCGAGTTCTTACTGGTCAGAAAATTTCTAGAATGAGGGAAACGGACTTAATATGAAGAAATATTTGACAGTATTTAAATAATTATATTAAATATATACTAAAATAGCGAATCTGTGTAAACACGTGTTATAAGTAGAAAAAGCAAAGTGAACTAACATAATTTATAAAAGCCGCTCTTTGCACATTGATTATAGTGATATTTAATGTATTATATGTAGAAGGTGGTGCTATACTGCAAATATGAGTTTATGCTTACATTTTAGTGGTTGCGATTCTTTTTCAGTAAAGAATATAGAAAATCACACGTATATACTAAAAGTATTTTCAAAATTTTGTACTAATTTTTTTCTGAAAAATTATTGTTTGGGTAATGAAGAATGTCTTTAAAAAGATTTATTTGCATCTGAGAAAAAAAATTATCCACTTTTGTGTGCAAGTAATCTGAAAAAGAATCTTTTTTTTCCTTTAAAAGGCTTTTTCAAATATAACACATCTAACAGAGAGAGATACTTCAAAACTTTGAATTACGTAAAATGTTTCCAGTATAAGTTTATTAAACGAAAGAAAATTGTTCTTGTATTCAAATACAGCTTATATATCCAAATCTTAGCTTTAATATCTGAGTTAATTATCATCTAAAAATCAATAATGTTTTCTACTTTCAGTGTGAATGCTATTCTGTGACAATCCATCCTCATGGTAGCATCGTTGCTGTGGGCGATGAGCATGGTGATGTCACTTTTTTGAATATGGAGGATGGTCTGCATGTTACAACTCTTCCAGTTACCAATAGCCCACTGTACAGTCTCAAGTATTCTCCTGGTAATTTTCCTCATATATTTAGAATAATTTATTAAAACTAAGTTAATACCATGTTTTTGAATATTGAAATCTATAGATGTCTATCTCATACTCGAAAATTTTAAGTTATTTAAATTAAATTTGAATTTTAAATTAATCTGCCATTAATATTCTGTGAAAATTATTATGAATCATAGTTTTTATTTTAAATGCGAAAGGAAGGTGTTTGATTTTGGGGATGTTATCGGTTCTATTTTGAAAGAAGATTATTAATATGACATAGAAAGTAAGAAAGATGAGTTTATTCTATTTGCCTAAATTTATTCTATTTGTCAACTTAATCAACGATAGGACTCTTTTAAAGTTTTGTAAATCACAGGCCAACTAATAGTGATCGAATAATACATCTACTTCATTTAAAAGCTCAATAGATAGTAAATTTCTTGTCCAGCACGTAATTTATTACTTTTACTCTAAAATAGCTGATCCAAATGGAATCGATGTTAACAGTAATAAACTGTCTACAAGTTTATAAATATAGTGAAATTTGCTTAAGCTTTTGTGCCCATTAATTCAGCGTAGACTAATGACGCATTTTTTTAAAAATTCCTAAGTATAAATTATTGTAACGGGAGGGGGATATAATGTAATTAAATTTCAAATTTTAATGAACATGAAGACATTATAAAAGAAATTCCATATGTGAAAACCATACATTGCGCATTTTTTGTATAATTTTTTTCCTCCAATTATTTTTATAATCTTCCTTGTGCGTTTTTTTTTTCAATGTATGAAAAAGAATGTCCGCAAAAATATGAGTACACCTGTACAATGGTAAGACAATGCAAGTCGATCACGTTACTATGTGACTGAAGCAATTTTTTACTTTTAATAAAGAGAGAATTATAAAAAAGTCAACTCTAGTATTTTCAAGCGACGGAAGCGATTTTGAAGAAAATGCCCATTTTTGACTACGAAAATTAATATCGAAATGTATAAACTTTATAAATTTTGGAATGTCTATAATAAGTAAATAAATACTTCAAAATACTTTTCTTGATATATTTTCTATGTCATACATTTTATGCAGTACCTATATGCACAGCATATATAAATTTTGTAAAAGACGTTGCGAAAAATTATTTCTTAAGCTAATTGTGAAGTTTCGCTTTTTTTTGTGTGTGTATGTGTGTGTTTATGTGGTCCCTATCCACCGCACAAAATGTGAAAAAAGAAGTAAACACCCCTTACTAACTCTGCAGCAAATTTAAATAAAAAAGAATTACTGGTACCAAACGATTGGAAATGAAATCTGCTTTTAACACTAGAACCGTGGCGACGGGTCATTTTGACCCGTATCATATGCAAAAATGTTGATTCAATCCAGAAACCTCTTTATAAAATAAGCTAAATACAAGCTGAGCAAAAATAATTTCTATAAAAAACTTGAACAGTTTTAAATGAAAATTCCGGTGAGAAATATTTTTATAAAACTTGAATGAATTTTCCCGCGGTTCTAGTGTTAAATGATGCATATATAATTTACTTAGGGAGACATCTACATATCAAAACTAATAATTAATTTTTTTCAGTAGCAATACCCAAGATTAACACTACAAATAGACACAGGACATTGCAAATGCAATACTGATGCAGAACACATCATGACATTTTACGTATAAACTTGCAGATTTTCTTTAATTTGATATCATTCTAAACCTGCAAAACATAGCATTTTTACTTCGAATTATGCATTTATACTTAAATACCTTTTGTTCTTTCAGATGGTGACACTCTTGCCGTAGGTTGTGCTGATGGAAATCTCTATCTCTTCCAAACACACAGTAATGGTTACATGTATAAAATCGATTTTATATTACCGGTGAGTCAAAATATTAGTACAATCTATAAAAAATTTAATTATTTATATCCAATGAAATTTATATAAAACCAACACAAAATATTTTCTGAAACTGACCGAAAAAATAAGTGTAGAACAGTCATTTTCAAAAAGTCACAAAATTTCATGTATGCAAATCAGTGGAAAAATTTAAATGTTTTAAAATTGAAATATTTATGGAGCTTAAGTGGGTCCGAGACACAAAAATCTTCAGATATTTTAAAATAATTTTACTAAAACTTTTTCGCTTTTTTTTCTCTTTAAAATTACGGTTAATTTTTTTAAAAGTTACATCAATTTTTTAACACTTTTACTTTAAATACTTTTAATTTTTATTCAAATTAATATATTTTTAAATGCTGAATCAAAATTAAAATTTATCTATATTTGTTTATTCAAATGAAAAAAAAATTAAATTCTCCAAATAATATTTCGAGTTATAACGATTTTAAATCACCCCGCTTTTTAATAAATTTTAAAATTTAAACTTTAAAAAAAATCTGTGAAGTTTTATCGTGTGATTTTGTTTACGAATAATATGATTAATCATTACAAAAATTTTTAAATTTTTAACTAAATTAATACAAAATATTGCAAAATGTGTTTCGGACCCCTTTAAGGAATGTAACAGATTTTATTTTAAATTAAATTTTTACTTTAAAAATTTTAAGCTTATCGTAAGCGATTTTTAAAAAATCATGAAATTGTGTATATTTTTTAGCATAAAAATAATGTTTGGGCTTTCGACAGTTAAGATAGACTTTTGTTAATATTTTTGTATAAAAAAGGATCAAACACGAAGCAACCTAATTATTAATTAAAAATAATGAAATACAAATAAGAAATTTGTAAAGAACGCTATCATTAGTTTAATATTAGCTTGTTTGTTTCTTCGCGTACTTGCATAGGCTCTTAAATATTAAAATTCTTAATAGGAATCCTTATTATATTTTTATTCACTCGGTTTTTATATTGCAATAATCTTTAAATCTTTTGGCAAAATCTTAGGGAAAAGTGATTGTTTCAATGGTAATACATACTATAAAATTAAATAAGTCGGTTATTTCTATTCCAAGACTTTCTTCTTTCTTATACATGTTAATATTTCAAAAAGTTGTTATGCATGTTAACACTTCCGTGATAACGCTTCTGTAAAACACCAACTTTGAGTCCAGTATCTTAAGTTTCTGCTTCATTTTACTAACTCAAATAAAAACGAGTTAATCTCGATCATAATATTGTTTAAGATCTCTATTGTTGGTTATTCTGTTGTACATCAGCTGCTTGAGAATCACCAGGATAACTGAATGCGAGTTGCTAGTCGCTGCATGAAAAGATGATGTAAGGTGGTCTGGTGTAATAACGCCAAGTGCTAATATTATGCATAATTATGATATAATCTGGTAAAAGACACGCATGTGCTCTGCGCAGAAGGGTTTTGAGTCATATAAATCGCAAAAAAACAGCTTCAAGTTAATTTGTTTCATTTTTAGGTCTTATTGTTTTTACAAGCAACTAAAATTAACGCTTGATCTAAAATTTGCGAGATACGTTTTGTGATGTGAAGACTTTTTTTTTTTTTTTTTTTTTTTTTTTTTCATCCGGAAATACTTTGTTAATTACATAAATTTGTAGTACATTTCATGGACTTTCAAAATGTTGTTGAAGATTTTGGATATCTTCTCGAGATAATTTGTAATTTAAAATATACAGCGCAATAACTATAACGGGGTAATAACGCCAATCCTTGCCATTAATACCCCGGTTGATTCCCTACAGTGGCCGAGCTACATCCTAAATACTGATTCAAATAAACACAGTTAAAACTGTGCAATGTTTCTAATAATTGTATTTAGGCGGTCCTTTTTAAGCAAAAAGAAGCTCACGGTCTGATATTCTTTTGCGTCATCCCCCCCCCCCCCCCACACACACACACACCACACCTTTATTTTTCTTACACTTTCACAATTATTGAACATTTTCAATAGCTTAGAATGCAGTTTGTCAATTTCTAAATTTGTGGAGTTTGTATTTTTAGAATTGGGCAATCTGCATGCAATTATTCCATCTTATTTCATTGTTTTGTTTGCATGGCGTTATTACCCATATAGGTGGGTAATAACGCCAAATAGCATTGGTCAAGAAATCACGCCATTACATTTTATGAATACATATCTCTTAAATTATTTTTTTTTATATAGATAGTCAATGAGTTGCTGTATCAAATCATATATTTGTTTGAAAAATATAATCTAAAACTGAGCCGTGAAAATTGGTAGAACCTTAACGTGGCATTATTACCCCAGGGTACCTTATAATAGAACTTTGAAAAATCGCTATTACTGCGTCCCCTTACGGAGGGCTTTTACCAAATTTAGGTAGGCCCTAGCCAAAAGCATATACATAAAATTTGGTTCAGTTCGATGCATAACTTCATACATTTTTCGATTATACAATAATAAAAATGGCTATTACAATGTCTCCTTTATTAAAGTGGCTGTTTCGTGTTATCTCCGGTGGCCAGCGTCGAGGAAACAGTTTTTTGCCGGCACAAAAAGTTGTATAAAAAAACCTGTAACTCCCGAGCATAAGCGTAATATTTTGAATACCATTGTGCATTCAAAACACATGATACGCCGCTTATCCTTTATTCAGTCCTTTCAGTATTCTGCCCCTATATATCTGATAAATTAGGATTGTAATAATTTAAAAGTTTTGGGGTATTAATATTAAGATTTGATGATTTTGTTGCTTATTGAGTTTTGTTGTGATTGGAAATATTTTGTATTTTTTGTATTTTAGGGCAATGTACCAATATTGATGCTTGATTGGTCTGTAAATGGCGAGTACATACAAGCTGTGTTTACAGATAATGATTATCACGATATTGTTTTCTGTGAGTATCATTAGCTTAGAGAAAAAATCAATAAATATGTAAATATGGCACACATGATCTTTTTTAGCGATTATTTAAATTTTATTTTTATTTATTGCGTTAAAAATAAATAAATATATTTCTTTTTTTTCTGTAAAAGTAATATACAGTAGCTGTTTGGTTATAGCTTTAGAATTTTTTTTAAAAATATGATTAATGCATATGAATGATAAGCTTGTTTTTTTATTTATTTATTTAGACATTTTTTTTTTGGAACTTTTTTTTACATTTCTTCTCATTTTCAACATAGTTTTGGACATTTAAAAAATACGATCGTTGAAAAGAGAAAGCAAAAATCCTAAACTGCCTATTATTGAAGATGCTGTTTCTTGTGAAAATAGTGCGTATAAAAAAAAGGGCTCTGACTAGTACCTAATTGATAAAATTATACAATTTGATGTCATATTGAGCATAAATTTTAGAATGTTGCTGGTTTCAAAATTAATTGTTATTTAAACTACATTCAGTCAACTAAGTCATTCTGTTTATGAATTTTATATTATTATCGACATTAAAACTTTCAATAGCTGATATATGAACCGTAGTACATTTAAAATTAAACAATCTAAAGTCCTGAAAGAAAAAATTATGATTACTAATTAACATACTATTTCATTAATGTGTCATTATTGTATAGTGTTCTATAATTTTATTTTTATCACCTGCATAAAGTTATCTTTCAATGTGATATAGCTCAACCACACATGATTCACAATGCCCATTCTTTCTTCGATGCATACAATATCATATACCAGTAGATTTTCACCAGACATTCTCTAAAAAAGAGCGCGGTCACAAAATAAATCACATTTAAAGACACTTTTTGTCACCAAATTAACAACACATTTAATGTGCATTGAATTAGAATTCTTCATATACAAAGCATCTTTTGTGTTGTGATTGTATTCTTAATATGTTGCAAAAGTGTTGCTATTTATAAATGTGGTCTAAAAATAGTGTTGTTAGCTGATTATAAATAGTGTTGTAGATAGTTTTGATGAAAATTTGTTCTTATAATAGTGTTGTGCTACACAACACTTTATCAACAAATTAACAACATATTGTAAAAATCACGCAATTTAGAACACTATAAAACAATGCATGTAAAATACTTTCTACAAGGTGCCTTTAAAATAACACAAATTTAAAAATGAAATATGAGACAGTTTGCTTTATAGAAAAAAAATGCAAGGGATTACTGAATGAGTTCACAAATTTTTACCAATGAATATCAATAACTGCATTTCTGGAAAAAGTATGAAATTCGCCTTTTTAGGCATCACACTGTAAAAGAAAAAAAAAATCTGTTAAATTTACGGCAAAAACAGCTGGCAGCATTGTTGCCAGCAGTTAGCATGGCTTATGCTTTAAAAATGGTTTTTTGCTGTAAAAATTGCAGTAAAATTAGATGTAATAAAAATTTTACATATAACTTTATAGCAATTTTTACAGCAAAAACTGCTGGCAACACTGCTGCTTGCAGTTTTTGCCGTAAATTTAATATATATATATATATATTAGGGATGCAACGGATACTGATTTTGCCGGATATTGGATACCGGATATCCGGTATCCGATTTGCCTACCGGATTCGGATATCCGATCGGATATCCGGACTAAATATGTTTTTAGTTATGGTGAATGTTTGTTTATTTCTTTATCAAATGCCATCTCAAATAATGAATTGCAAACATGTTTCACATACAATTATAACATTTTAAATATATTGAAATATATTTTTCACATCTTTAATATCTTTGACTATCAGGGCTTGAAATTCAGGTTTTCCCAGGAGGAGAGAGTTTCCCTCATAACATTTGTAAATGCAGGGTAGTTAAACTATATGAGAGGAAGAAAAATATTTTTTTTAACCCTATTATTTTTTACTTGCCACTTAAATATTTACAATTTATACCAACATGACAAATTTCCATTGAAATAATTCAAATCAACAACAAGATAATTATAAAAAATGTTTATTTTAACTAAAACAAAGGAAAATAATAAAGCTTTATATACATCATATCTGTTTTTCAATTTTCACTCAGTGTTATGGCCAATTAATAACTGAGTTGCTAAATGAATTTTTTAATTTAGATTTTGTTTGATTTTGTGTGGTTTGGAATCTGTTATATGTTACACTTTTGACAAACAGAACAGAGCAACTTTTCTAACACATTAAATTATCGGAAAAAATTGATTTTGCTTTTTTCTTCTTATTTTTTTTTTCTTAATTTTGTAAAATCTGATGTGCATTCATTTTTAATTTGCTTGCACGAATAATGCATGTAGGTGATTGTATCGTCAATATCCTTCTGTGATTGTATGTCAGTTAGTGGAATTATCGTCAATACTGTAATCCCTGGCATTTTAGCTAATTGAATTATGTATCGCTGAACTATGCACATCAACTATTTAAATGATTTCCTTGAAGTTCATCATTTTTTTTAATCATTTGGAAAACGGTTGTTGTTGTCGGTCGAGAATGGACCTTGTGGTGTCCACATTTTATTTTGTTTATGATTTGTCCAGGGATATTAATGTTTAATCCATGACATATGTAATATATGACTCTTATTACATAAATCATGTTTTAATCATCATAAAAATGATGCTTTTAATGATTTTCAATAACTCAATGGGAAACATTTAAACATCTTGCTTTGGGCAATGGATGTCCATATTTTATTTATTTGTTTTACGGAATTCTTTAAATTTAGAAGAATTTTTATTTCAATAGGAAATCAAAATGTCATTGTTAATAAAGAAGATAGTAGAAAAGTTACAACTTGTGCAGGTGCAAATTATAAGATGCGGAAAAAAACAAATACAGAAACATCGTATGAAAGTTCGTCTGTTAAATAAAAAAAGAGGTATGATTATTGAGTCCACTGATGAATGATTTTGAAAATGAAACATCTAATGTTGAACCACTGATTGTAAAAAAACATGTTTTCTTTTTTTCCAATGAGCAACACAAGATTTAATCTCATTTTGTTTAGTGCTAATTCCAGATGCTCAGACTCTAGTGACCATTACTGCCCTTTAAATTATTTCTTGCTTCGGCGCAGGAAAAAAATTTGCAAAATATGTAAATCGTTCAAAGAAAAAATATCGTTCATTTTGTCCACCATGGCAAAAAGAAATTTTAAAAAACTGTTAACCTGTCTGAAAAAATTTGAACTTTGAGGGAACTTCACCAGTGGAAAATATAGCGGAATTCGTCAATCAATTACAGTAAAATATCGTGAAATTTGCTAATCTGTCGCAAGAAAATATCATGAAATTCGTCAGCCAATAACAAAGACAAAACACAAATTTTTCAGCTGAACACAGGAAAATAATTGTTAATTTCATCAGAATGTCACAAAAATAAAAAGGGAAATTTGCCAGTCAGTCGCAGAATAAATAGCTAAATCTTTCAATCAGTTGAGAGAAATAAATTGTGAAATTTGCCAGTTGGTCTCAAAAAAAAAAAAAAAAAAAAAAAAAAAAAAAAAAAAGCAAAATTTTGTGTGTTGAGCAAGCAAGAAAATTTTGTGAGAAAAATTACAAAACTTTTCAGTCCGATGCAGAAAAAAGAATTTTGTATAATTGCCGTAAGAGCAAATTGTGAGATTAGGCAATCGATAGTGGAAAATATCAAGAAAATAGTCAATCCTGAGACTTGATGGCCACTTCACAAAAAAAAAAAAAAAAAAAAAAAAAAAAAAATTTTTTTTCAAACAGGAATGTTTTGCCCACAATATTTTTTAGGTCATGAATCCTGCCATTCCGTCCCGAAATTCAAACCTTGTATGTATATGTTAATAATATTGAATAAAAAATGCAATTCAAACATTTAAATCTTCTGACTATTTGTCAATGAACTACTGATAATTGCTAATAATCTATACAGTAAAATACTGATAATTTTTAAAACAAATTTTACTCATTTGTTAATATGCCTATAATTGTAAAGTATTTTCATAAAGTAATACATAGCACCTTTTTATAATGCAAACATAAAATGTCTCACTAATATACCAATGGTTGAAGAGTTATCTCCAAACATAGGTTTAATTGATGATTTTTTTTTCATGTTTTAATTATTTTATACTGTTTTACCTTAAGCTACATTTAATTTTATTTTAAGTTAAAACAGTTTAAGTTTAAAATTTATACGCAAAAAACTTTTAATTTTAAATATTTATAATGAAGTCACGAAAATAACTAGTTGGATGCACCAATCCCAAAACTCTCTTCTATTTCGTAGATCTCAATGTTTCAAAAAATATTACAAAATATTAACACTACTTCAATATTATACCAGTTTTTATTTTAATCTAGAATTTTTGCTGCAGTCAATTAATTAGATTAAGAATGAGTTAATCTCGATCATGATATTTATTAAAATCTATTTTTGTTATTCTGTTTTACATCAGCTGTTTGCGAATAGCCAGTTTTAGCAAGATACGAAGTTCCGATTGCTGCACGAACTGTCAATTTACTGTATAAAAAGATTATGAAAAAAAAATTATAATAAAAAGAAGATTGCCCTCTGATGGCATTAAGCTCACAGGCTATGCATACTAATTGTATATTACAGCCTCATATTTTCAAGGGTTGATGCTGTCCGAAAAACAAATTAAAAGGGGGATAGCTCCCACCCATTTCCCCTTTTTATACTTAATCATTGAATTCCCTAAACTAATCAGGGATATGCTTTATCACATAAAAAACTATATCCAAAATTCATAGCAAATCGAATAATTCTTCATAAAACCCATTTATATAATTTAAGAGGAGTTATGTCTCTTTATACTTAACCATTAAACTTCCAAAACTATTCAGAGATTCGCCTTATCAGAAAGAATGTACATCCAAAATTTAAAGCAAATCAGATAATTCTGCATAAAAACTCATTAATCAAATTTAAGAGGGGTTGGGGTAATCGCCCGTATCCCTTTTATGCTTAACAAAAGCACTCCAATTAAATTAGGGAAGCATCTTATCACTATGTACCTGTATCCAAATATTAAAGCAAATCTGTTAATTCTGCAAGAAAAATCATTTACCTAAATTAAGAGGCGTAGTCCCACCAATTTATACATATCCAATGAAATCCGAAAAAAATCAGGAAAGTGCCTTATCACAATGAATCTATATCCAAATTTTGAAGCAAATCAGTAAATTCTGCATGAAAAACTCATTAAACTAAATTAAGGCGGGGGGAGTTACCTCCCATTTCCCCTCTCTTAGACTTATCCAATGAACTCGCAAAAGGGATCATGGAAATGTCCGCATCAGAATGATCCTATGTCTAAAATTTGAATGAAATATGAGAATTTTGCATGAAAAACCCATTTATCTAAATTAAAGGCGGGGGATTAGTCCCCCGTTCCCCCTCTTTATACTTATCCAATGAACTCCCAAAACTAATCGTGGCGGTGCCCTCATCAGAATGATCCTATGTCTAAAATTTGAATAAATCTGTATGAAAAACCCATTTATCAAAATTAAGATTGGAGAATTAGCTCCCAGTTCAGTCTCTTTATACTTATCCAATGAACTCCCAAAACTAATCATGGTGGTGCCTTCATCAGAAAAATTCTATGTCTAAAATTTGAATTAAATCTGATAAATCTGCATAAAAAACCCATTTATCGAAATAACGGGTGGGGAATTAGCCCCCTGTTTCACTTCTTTATACTTATCTAATGAGTACCTAATACTAATCACAGAGGCGCTTCATCAGAATGATCCTATATCTAAATTTTGAATGAAAAATTGATAATTCTGGATATAAAACCCATTGATATATATTAAGGGGAAGAATATTAGCCCCCGTTCCCCCACTTATACTTATCGAATGAGTTCCCAAAATTAATCAGGGAAACGCCTTATCAGAATATACCTATATTTAAAATTTCAAGTGAATCGGATATTTTTATCATGAGTTATTGCATTACAAATTTACATGTATACATACAGAATAGGCGGGCACATAAGCTCACAGGTTTTGATAGCCTCTGAGAAAAAATTCATTATTACAGTACCATCTTCCGGCAAAATATTTTTGAATTGAAAGAAGACCTGACAGCCATTCTCAGAAACGTATCCAAAGAAATTTGGCTCAATTCCATGCATAACTTCAGACAGCGTTTGTTGGTAGAATAATGAAAATGGTGCAAAAATTGTGATTACAGTACCGCCTTACAGCGAAATGTTTCCATAATGAACATGGACATGCTGGCTACAGCCAAAAGCATTCACAGAATATTTGGTTCATTCTATGTATAACTTCATACACATTTTGATGGTATAATCGTATGATGGCAACACTGGGACAGACAGATATTTTGAATAAACATGTTTTGGGGATATTGGATCCCTAAAAGATGTAAATTCGTCGAAAAAATTGATAACATTACTTTCTTCTATCAAGGATAAAAGAAAGTAAAAATAGGTCTGTTTTTATCATTCGCTCCCGTAACTGGTATATAATAAGCCTGCGCTTCTCTATCGCTTTGCTCGACTTAGCTTTTTCTAGCACGCTGAGTTTTGTCCTGATGAAGAATCTCGATAGCAGATTCAAAATGGCTGTTTGCTACCTTTTCATGCATTATTTGTGCATTTCTAAATGTTGGTTTTCTATCTTTATACATTTTTGCAAAAAGGCTTTATTTACTATTTTGACTACAAATTTTGTTTTACAATCTGAAAGTAAAGATACAATTTTCTAAAAGATATAAACATAAATTCTTGAATTTATTACAACGTTTAAATATAAATAGTAGGAAAGCTGGCAATTGTTTAAACTTTTGAGAATTACCTTTTACTGATAGGAAACTTATTGTAACATTTCATATTTTGCATTGTAAACAAAAGTTTAGGCATTGTTTGGGATCAAACAATTACTGTTATTCATCTATATTTGCTTTGCTGCATTCTTCCGGATATCCGATATAGAAGTCGGATATCCGGTGATTGTGATTCGGATATCCGATGATATTTCGGATATTAAAAAATCAGCCGGATATGCCGGATATCAGATATTGGCCGGATATCCGTTGCATCCCTAATATATATATATATATATTAAGTGCATCTATATTCACACCATTAACAACACTTTTTGCACAACCTTATTTCTGGCGCAATACATTCGCAACAAATTCACAAGAAAACGAACGATTTTGGTGAGAATTGTTAAGTTCAGTTAGTGTTGCAAAAGTGTTTCACGAATTTGCAGTGTACTCGTACACTCTTCGATATTAGACGAGATGAATTCAATTTGATACTGATCAAGTATATACACAGTAGTGCCTCGACCGTCCAAAATTTATCTAATTCGCAATTACGAGGGATGATCCAAAACAAAGTTTACAAGGCAAAGGAAAAAAATATTTATTAACAATAGAAACAAGATACAAATGGCAATCAAGAGACACATCTGGCCTTTTCTTTTCCACATAGTCGCCAAACCTGTTTAGGCATTTGTCAGAACGTTCGGCCAACTTATTTATCCCGTTTTGGTAGTAATCAGGGCCCTGCTCATTGAGCCATTTCTCTGCAGCTGTTTCCAATGCATCATGTGAGGTGAGCCGTGTTCCGGATAAGTTTCGCTTCAACGCCGGAAAGAGGAAGTAGTCACTTGGAGCCAAATCGGGGCTGTTTTGGGGGTGATTCCAGGCGTCCCACTTGAACCTTTGCAGCAATTCCTGAGTCTGGCAAGCTGTATGGGGCCTGGCATTGTCATGCAGAAGAATGGCGCCTTTGCTCGACGATTTGTCTGTGAATTTTGGATGCGATCACATTCTTGGGCCATAAGAATCGAATTACGGCTCGCACCTCTATGCGAGACCACTGTTCTAGACGTCGTGACATTACTGTAGCTCTTAAGTGTGTTCGTACTGACGCTACTTACTCGTAAAACCGCTTTAGGACAACTAGCGCCATCTGTCAACCACCCTGGGTGGAAATATTCGCTCCACAATTATTACTTTTCAAATGCTTCTGCTTGTAAACTTTTTTTTGGATTCACCTACGTATTTAATACTCCATATCATCGAATTTAATAGCTCGTATTACCATTGCCAGCAATGAAAACAGTCGTACGTCTCGTTTAAGTCGGCACACAAAAATGTAAAGCAGGTTACACCGTATTAAATTTATGTAAATACATGTTAATTTATGATAAATAAATCTTAATGTATACATTGCATAGCAAGTTAGATCTAGAAAGTTCTTTAAATAATTGAGAATACTGTAAATGAACAGTTCAATATTCATAAAAAAACTTAATATATATATTATTGTTTAAAATCATATCACACTGGTGCCTGCTGTGCACTAAACTCAGACATTTTAATCAAACGTTTGGGAGTGTTTCAGGGATTTTAACATTGTGATATTCAACAAACAAGGTTCATCATTGCTATATGAATTTTAAATAGCGAATTTTAATCAAAGTAACTGGCAGTTTTACTTAAGATTGTTCTCAAATCTTAATTCTCTATTTTTGCTTATGATTTTACCTTTAGATCCTAATATTTCACATTTTTAACAATCTAATATTTTCCCCCCGTTTTTTCTCTAAAAGTAATGCGAAAGAAGACAGAAAGTGCAGGCCGAAGTCGTTCAGAAAGTGCAGGCAAAGGTTGTAAATCATAAAAAGGATCTCGGGTAGCTATTGACTATTATTAAGGGTATTTTTCTCCTTTGCAGAAAACAAAATGATATGCAATGTTTCCGCTTTTCGGTTATGAATAATATTCCCTGAAATTTTAATCCTGCAGAAATAGAAATAATTTTTCAATTACGATACAAAATTTTACGTTTTCAAGCAGAAAAATAAAAATAAATTCTGTTTTAAAAATAGTACACTAAACTTGTGTAGCATCTATTTGTTTTAAATTAAAGACTACTACTGATTTTTATAATATTTTAACAGCCTTCCACAGAAAAAAAATAATAGAGCACAGATCGAAATGTAAAAATATTTTAGCATTATTATAGAAAATCGAAATTTATGGCAGTTGTGGTACTGTGAAATAGGTCCTTCTAACATTTAAAACAGGAGTTGCCGCGTAAACTAGAACGTCTTGGCGCCGCGAAAAGCAATTGTCATTGTAAAATAATGTCTTCTAAAATTACTAAAATGTCATTTTATTTTTGCATTGCGAGGAATTTTTAACTGCCGTTCTTTTTCCTGATCGTATTTTCTGTTGAAATTTTAATTACAACCCCAGCCATTTTGCACATAATTTGTAAGAGTTCTATAATAAACATTAAGGGAATTTTCAGAAATAAACGATACTTTTTATACTTTTGCTTATAGCAAATTATTATTTAATGGTGTCCGGGTATCGATCTCTCCAAACTGAAAACTAAAGTAAAAAAGCTGGTTTTAAGCATAGACATGCTTAATGATATACGTTTTTTAAAAACGATGAATAGCCATACATTAATATATCAATGCAGACTTATATTTTCTAGCGTATATTAATGACATTTTTATTGACATGTGAAATTAATGATTTTTTAATATTATGTAATGATGAAATTTCTATATATTTATCTCATTTTAAAATAGATTCTTTTTCATTCCTATTTATTGGGGATTTAAAAACTAGATAGCTCTTTTTTTTTTCCTTTCCAATCTTCAATAACTGATTTATTTTTAGTACTAAAGAAACTAGTAAAAACATTATGTCGATTAGAAAATAGACGCCGTTAAATTCCTGCCGAAACCTTCATTTAAAAGATGTTTTAAAATACTGAAAGTATTGGGGACTTTTAACAAATATTTAGTAATATTAAAAACATTACGTATGATCTAACAGTAAAAATAAAGATAGGAGTTTGTGTATATCTGTGTGCTTTGTTATGAAAAAACCGCTGTGCGCAGAGCTAAAAGATTTGGCAGGAAGAGTATATCTGAAATTAAGCGTCTCAGAGCCAGTTTTTAATTTTTTTTTGTGTGTGGATTTTTCACTTTTCTTTTTAAAATTAGATTTTATTTTCGTATTTTTTTCCGTTTTGTGTAGATTTCTCATACAAATAGAAGAAACATCAAGTTTAATTTTTTTAGCCTATAGTGTTGTAATTTTTCTTCTCTCCTATAAAGTTTATTTAGAATTCGTACAGCGATTTTTTTTAAATTTTCACTAAATTTATTCTTATGACTTGTAACGTTTAGCGCTTTCCTTGGCGATTTTTCGACATTTGTAAATGGAATTCGGTTTTAATCTTCTAGCCGAATAGCAAATTTTGCCCTCTATGATTTTTTAATTATCGCGAATTTTTTAGCGATATTTTAGTGATTTTTCGCGTTTCGCATGGATTTTTTGACATTTCAATATAATGGCTCAATACAGTAAATTTTGTCCTCTGCGATTTTTGTACTCTAATTTTTCATGCAGTATGTGTGTGGGGGGAGGAGGGGGTTGTGTTTTGCGACAATTTTTTTCTAAAACTGAAATAACTCTTAAGAGAATTTTGATACTGCTGTTATTAAATTCAAACTGAAAGAGTACGAAATTGGTTCCTATAGCAGGGATGCAAGCACTGCTATAAAAAAGACCAATTGGTTTCACTAAATTTTTAAAGGATTTCTCGCCTTTATTTATGACAAGATTTCTAAGATTCAATAAAGCAAAGAATACTATTGAATGTTAGTGGTTAAAATCGGCCATTTTTGGTGCAGTGCTTGCATCCCTGCTATAGCAACGTGCGGAAGATGGCGAAAAATTTGAATTTAATCTTTGTTGAAGAAAAAAAATCACAATAGTTGGAGGTTTGTTTGATTCGAAACCGGGGCAGGCTGCCTTTCGCTTTAATGTCTTCAACCCCATATTCGTTTAATGTAAGGTTCGTATGAGGAAAACCGACCAATTCAGCGGACAAAGCTTCTTTAGTCATTAATAAAAAAGCTATTGAAATGCTTACAATTTGAAATTTTGATTTTAAGTTTTTAAAATATTAATTGCTTTTTTTTAAATAATTTTTGAACTCTTTAAAGTATGTTTGAATCTGTATTTTAGAAAAAGTCTTTGCTATTTCAAATCTGAAATATTGTTAAATTTTTCTATCAAGTGTAAGTGCTTTTGGTATATATACTTTTTTTGTATCAATATTTTATGACGTGAAAATAATGTTAATTAAAAATATCTTTCGCGAAATTCGTAGAATAACTGTTTTTTCTTCATTCACAGGGGACTTAAAAAGGAGAGAAAAAGTTCATTCTGTTTCTGTGTTGAAAGAATTGGAATGGTATAAGCCAAACTGCACTCTTGGTTACAAAATCAATGGTTTGTGTTTTTCTGAAGTGAATAAATTAACTATGCATACTCTGTTATTTGCACATAAATAAAGAAAAATGACTTTTTGCCTATTTTTGGTAAATAATGATATACAGCTAAATATTCAAAATGACCATAATCTTTAAAAATATATCGTTTAAATTTTTACCTATTCGTTGAACATATTAAATTCTTTAACTCTGGATTCTATTTTTGCAGCACAAAATAATATTTATGCAAATATGTATCTGTGAAATCTTCAGTCATGTGACAATATTCTAAAATTTGAACCTAAATATTAAAACCTGTATAAATGTATACAGAATCCCCCAAAAAACAGAACTGTAAAGACAGACATGCATACATTTGCATGATTTTCTATATTTAATACCTTTATTAATTATCTTATTTTTTCTGCGCTCTATGAACCTTTGGAGTCATATCAGCGCTTCACTGCGATTGATTGCGAATCATTATACTTTTTATAATCGGTTATTTACGAAATCCTATATGGAGATAAATAATTCAGAGATATTCCTGTGCATTTTTTGTTGATTTTCAATGATCATCTATTATATTAAAATTTAATTGTGTGTTTGCAATTTCCACCTACTCTCCAAGAATAGGATCAATTATGGATTGAAAATAAAAGCAATTATTCGTAAAGATCCAAAGATCTCATAATTTCGAAATTGAAATTAGTTCCCGAAATATATAATGTGTGATGAAATTTTGGAAACTAAACAACTCTATTTTTATGGATTAGAGGTAGAAAAGCAGAAATAGTAGGGACTATTTATTGTACTTTTATTAACGTCATTTTCTCATTAAAGCTGAAAAGAGTAATTGATTTCAATTTGAATAGATGATGAAAAAGCATTTTGATTGAGTAACATTTCTCATGAAAATTTGGAAAATGAAAATTGTCACGTATTTATGCTACACGAATCAGTTTATTCTAGAGAATAAAAAATCTTCCTTTGATAAATTGACATCTAAAAAACATTTTACTGTAGTTTTTATTATTCATTTTATGTTCAGCAAATTATTCAATAAATTAGATCAAACAGTTTTAACCTTTTTGTTTTCAACTTTACAGTTATTTCCTTCTATTAACAAAAATTGAGTTTAAAGAAAAGATAAAAAATTTCTACAAATTATTTTTCAAAGATAGTATTTAAAATTTTTCACAAGAGTACTAAAACTGGAGCGTTTTGCGAGTAAAAATGACATTTTAAAACATTTTTTTAGTTCTTTAAACTGAAATATTTTTGTAAAAGTTCATCAAAAATGACGTTATTTTCATTCTACCATCTCAGAAATTACTGAAAGAATTGGAAGAACAAAATGCTTTTGACAAATAACATCAATTAAGAAGTGCATTTCCACTGAAAACATTTAATCTGCGTTATAAATATGATTTGTTTCTTAAAATCCGTTTAAAAGCTTGTTTTCCGACAAACATTAGTCCGTTGTCAGTACAATAAAAAAAATGTAAGTCATGAAAGATGAAATTAAATACAACTGAAATAATAAATCATGTCAAAGCAATTAAAATTGAAATTTAAGTTACGGAAAACAGTGTAAGGAACTAGACGAGCTTCTCTCAAAGGTGAACTCACTAAATTTACGTACTCAAGAACATTGTGGCGTTTTGTGTCTATTGCAATTCCATTTAATTATGGGAGGGATGAATATCTAGAGCATGGACAGCTATTTTGATGCTTAAATTTCCAGTCTTGAATGCATATTTATTTTCCTTCAGTCTAATTTCAAAGGTGCAGCCAATTTCACAATGTAACTTGACTCACACAGTTTGCAGGGTAAATAGTAAATAATGCCTTTTGATTGCGAGATGGAATATCGATGTTTAAAACCACACAGAAAACTTCGTAAATATTTTGGGGCAATAAAGGCAGTATTAATTTTAATAGTTATGAGTAACTAGTGATACTTTTTCTGAAAGGTATGGATACGTGGCCTTGAGTAACTTCACGATGAAAGAAAAAAAGAGTTGCTGTATTTAAAGTTTCTGAAAAAAAAAAAAAAATTCTAAAAATGCCCAAGTCATATTCCCTCAGAATAACACGGTTTTGCTAGGACTTTAGCTTTGATTTTATTCTTTCTTACTTTTTTTATTTTTTGACATGGCTCTCTATGTATGTTGTTTTTATTCCATCTTTCATGACTTAAACTTTTTTGCCCTGATGAGGGATTGTTATTTGTCCAAAACGTCTACAGGTACAGGGTTTTTAATGTGATTGTGTATTTGTTTGAATTTAAAATGTTAGTTTTCTTATAATTAAATTTGTAACTTTTATGAAAATAACTATATTTACTAATTTACCTGTAAGATTATGAAGGTGAACATTGCATAATGCTAATTCCAAAAGCTTTATCATGATCCTGGTATACGATTAATTCACACTAATTGTAATATGTTACTTACATTATCGATTTATTGTCTTTAGGTATGTGGAATAATCAACATATTCCAGACGCCGTTCATGTGTGCTGTCATGTGTCAAATTCCAAAGATTTATTAGCTGCTGGTGATAAGAATGGTTTCATTCGGCTCTTCCGTTATCCAAGCACCAGTGAAAAAGTGAGTTATATTATTAAAAAGCGTTAACTTGTAAACTGAAATGAAAGTAGCTTCTAAAAAGGAGAGTTGTCTTTTACTTTAGAGAAACTTATCTTGATTTTTTAGGTAAATATGAATGGAATCTCTTATCCGCGATGGATTTTATCTATCTTTTAAAAAGTTGAAATATTTTATTAATATCAAAGTAACAGAATTAAATTTAATTAAATCTGAAGTTACAGATATTTTTGTCCTGTTGCGAAATTCTTGAAGCATGGAAAATTGGATTTCAATATGTCTGTTTTTGTATGTTAAATTAACATTAAATTTTTAATTGGGTTTCTTCTGTCAATAAAAATTAAACATAGATTAATATTACAATTAGTTCTTCTAAGATAAAGACCTTTGATTGATGAAAAGGACTTTTGAGTTATATTTCAGTAGGCATATTGTTTTAAATTTCATCTGAACCAAAATTCACAGGTTCGATTCTTTAAGCTCAGTTGAGATTGCTGTGTACAATTTTCAGGATTTCTGCAAGGATAAAAATAATTCAGGCCTCGTTCCCTCCAAAAGTTTTCCCGAGAAATTTTCGTCCATGATAAAGTTGCTAAAATATATACACTCTGTCTAAATGTATACACTGTTACATGCACTAATGTTCAACAAATTATTTTTATTGTCTCATTTTTTTCTAAAAGTCGTCTTTTTGTGTACATGTTTGTAAATTGTATCAGTCTTATATTTATGCTGCGTTATAATCTAAATAATATGCACGCCACTAATGGTTTCATAAAATAACATTACATTTGATTGACAAAGAAAAGCAATTGTTGTTTTGTTTGTTTGGATGTTGGGGTGGGGGGGGGGCGTCCTATACAAATATTTATGTTTGTTTTAATTATTTTTTTTATTTAGTTTTAAACCTATTATTTAAATATACATTTTTATTTGGACTAATTAATATTTTACTCTACTTAATATTTTATCACAACTAATTCGATATATGTTGAATAAAAAAATAAAGCCTTTTAATGCATGAAAAAATAGCGAACAGCGTTTTCGAATCTACTATCGATATTCTTTATCAGTGCAAGACACAGCATGCTAGAAAAATCAGTGCACGCTGTGTCTTGCACGTTGTATCTCGAAACGGCTGTTTGCTACATTTTCATGCATTATTGGAGCATTGCTCAATGTTGGTTTTCTATCTTTATCGATATACCGTAATTTCGGGTATATAAGCCGCGGATCAAACAATTCTTTTTCGACCCAGAATTTTTTTTTTAAATGAATGTTACTATTTAGATCGCCGTAAATATTTGTGTTCAATCACTAAATAAGATTTCTGGATCCAAAAAGAATTGTTTGATCCGCGGCTTATACACCCAAAATTACGGTATGTTGCTTAAGTATAAAAAATTTGCGTACATTTTAAATTTGAATTAAAGAATTCAGCATAGTAAATTAAGAAATGGTAATTCATTATTAGTAATAACTTGAAATTATATAGATTGAATTCACAAACAGAAAATTTATAACTGTATCAAATAACAGAAGCTGTAATAGTCTTTACAAAAATTAAACTTTTTCTTATTATATAACATTTTAAATTCCCACATCTACAAACATTTATATTCTGTGGACCACATTTCTTTCATTTCTGGCTTCCTCTTGTTTAGTTTAAGATTTATGAAGTTATTCAGCAATATCTCTCTTAATATGTTGTGATTAATGTTATGTGGTTTATTTTTGTGTAGTGAAGATACTCTTAAGATGTATTTTAAGGCATTTTTGAATTTTATTAAGAATTACATATGTAATCTTAAGAAATGTTATTTGGTTTTGCAATCTTACATGACTCATAAATGATTTTTTTAATGTCATACATGAATTATTATTATTATTATGGCATTTCAGGCTGCATATTATGAAGAGAAACAATGCAGTACTGATGTGAATGCTCTCTGTTTCTTCTCTGATGACCAATACCTTGTGTCAACGGGTGGTCCCGACGGTGCTGTTTGTGTATGGAAATTATCTTCCGTTGGTCCTGCCTAATTTCTATGTAAAACTGCCAATGAAATCCTATCTTCTTACTTTGGTATTTTTAGATGAAGAAAATAAACTGGTTTTGTGTAATTTGTATATGCTTCTTGTTTGACACAGCTTAATCTCACATCATTTCATAATCTTGCTTAAAATGCATCAAATAAAATAAGCGTTAAACAAATAAATACAGTTTATCTTTCATTCTAATTAACAGAAAGCCATTTTACGATTTGTTTTCAAGCTTTCACTGTTGAACGAAAAAGTAAAGATTTTTCTTTTTTTTCCTCTGCGAGAAACTCTCCTCTAAAACTCTTACCGAGAAAAAATAAAATGGTAATTCGATTGGAAATATATCTTCTTTAAATTTGTATTTAAAACAGTGTTTAGAACCCATCTCCGTATTGAAATAATAAAAACTTTAAAATTTTCAATATGAACACCAACACCTAAATTTGACACCAGAATGTGAATATAGAACTTAAAATTAACTTAGATAGTGATAAGTCCCCAATAATTGGAAATTACATTAATAATTAGACTAATTTGTGGCTTATAAATAAAAATCGTTACCATAAGGTTCAGATTTAATGCAAATTTTATCAATGCTTTCCTATAATGATTAAAATTTGTGTTAGAAAAATGATAATTAGATAGCTAAAATGTCCTAACAAATAATTAAGACAGCTGTTATATTTATTAAATTTTTAATGGAATTATTATTTTTCCAAATTGTTGTGTTGATGATTTTTAAGCATAGATTGAAACTTCTTATCAGATCGAGCAGCAATTTTGTACATGCACATTAGAAGCTTTTAGGAAACCAATTTCTGCTATAAATGTCATGAAATACAATTCATTCACTTTATAACGCATATTTCATAGGTACAATTTTTTAACGCATGGAAATCACATACCGTATATTTCCGTGTACAAGCCGAGAATTCTTTTTGCTTCAAATTAGAACGGTCGGATTATACACGAGTACAAGAAAATTTCGAAAATTGATATTAAAAAATAAAAAGAAAAGATGATAAATATAAAAAAAACTTTAAAAATACTTCCAAGTTCTATAAATACTTTAAAGATCCATTCTTTTACAATTAAAAAAGTTACCAAGTATCATTCATTATCCAAATTATTGTCATATTTTCAGGCAACTCATTAACACTAAAACAGCCGGGTATTTTACTAAAGTTTTATAAAATGTGTTTCGCACCAGAATTTTAATTTTACACTATTTAACTTATTTAATTAGTCTATTTTTGTGCTGCATACATTTAACATATCTTATGAAGAAAATTCTGGTTAGATTCGGCTATTATCATTCTGGCAGGGGTCATTTTGACCCCCAATGGCGGTTCTAGTGTTAAAATAGCTTTTTTTTCGTTGGTACATCAGTATGAATATCGACAGTGTCTAATTCATCATCACTGCAATCACTGCCTTCTTAAAAATTGAGACATCTCCATTTCCATCCATTGCAATATTGATGCAACATTTTTGGAAAGCTCAAACGATCATTTCTTTTAGTAATTCAAGCAAAAAATAGGTTATTTAGTTTTTATGAAGGAGCAAGGGTCATAAAAGAATAAGTGGATCCCAGTTAACACTAGAATGACGGTGAGTTGCCAATTTGGCCTTTACTAACTAAATATATTTCGGTTCGAACCATAAATTTCTTCTTAAGATATGTGTAAAAGAATCAAAGGACAAAATGGTTAATTAAATACATTAAATAGTTTAAAATAGAAATTCTGGTGTTAAATATTTTTTATAAAACTTGTGTAAAATTACCTGTCTTTCTTGTGTTAAACAAATTTCGAAGCGTGGTAAAGCAAAACAGGAATTTTGAAGGGCGCCTTTTTTTCTGTTATCTATGTATAAAAAATGGCTAACTTTTCGTTGTCTGAATTTTTCTCATAATTTTTTTAACATCGGCTTATATACGAGATTCTGATTTTGGACGTTTTTTTTCACTAAAAAGTCGTATATTCGGCTTAATACAAACACAACAGAAAAAAACAGCATGAAAAAATAATTATTATTAGATATAGGAATGTAAATATTTAAAAATGTTTAGTAACATGGGGAAATTAAAATTCTTCATCTGTACAACTTTTAAACTTTTTGACTGAAGATTTCTCATTTGTTATCAAACGTTAAAATATACTCTAAAATCGTAAAATCAAGTAAAACTTTTGCTGCTGGTCTTGAAAAATTAAAAATTTCTTAGTATTTAAATATGAAGACTGCCCCTTGATTTTATTCCTCTAATATGATTCTAAAGAACACGTGTTTTGCAATCCAATGCCTATTTTTGCTTTTCTGTGCAACAATTTTAGATGATTAAATGCACAGTTGTGTTCTTTTTCTTAGGCTTTTTGTATGTAATCAGTTTTTATTTAATTTTATGAATTAATATGAATGTTCATAACTTTTTAGTCGAATTTTACTAACATATATGTTATTAAGAAGGTTGAAATTTAATGAAAAACTGAATTTATTTTTCTAAAACTATATTTTATAAAACCTTAACCATAAAAAAAATCCATGTCTTGCTGAAATGCTGATTGTTTATACATTAAATAAAAAAAAATTCCTCTGGAGAAACATGCTCTCTTTGTTCCACCCAGTATGAACAAAAACATGTAAAAATATAAATTTAGTAGCAATATAATTGTACTAGTAGTTGTTCTCCTACAACTATCTCTATATTGTTTGCTAGTTTTAGTTTTCCTCAAACTAAGTATTTTACTTCATTTACAAGTTTTAATAAAATTTTAAAAAGAGCATTAACAACAACAATAATAATAATCAATCTTCTATTTTTTCAAAGTTCTTTTTATTTAGTCGTATTTTTAGAAATGTATTAGAACTTCACGCTAAAAAAAGTAACATAATAAAACCTTTTTTATTTTGTTTAAAAATAGTTGACAATTTTTATTTTTTTCTGTCTAGATGTGATGAAATCATTTCTTTTATTATTACTTTGGAATGCTTCAGTTATCTAAATCAGACTTGTCAAACCTTTCAGTAATAACCTTTCAGGGGATACATTTGCTGGTAGCAATCAAGAGCTCGGAAGGGGGGAATTTTGATCTCATGAGCACCCATCTGGAAATGCTCCTAGAGTACAAAATTATGTAGACTAAATGCAGACCGAGCATGTATTTTTTGAAGTGTGTGCATTGTACAGAGGGGATCACATTCTGCAGATTACCCATTTTTCATTCCCAATGAAATTTATGTTGCGCAAAACTTATTTTTGCTATGTTTTGTTTGTTTCCATGATCTCGAATAGCATCCTATAATCAATATAAATTTGTATATACATACATACTCTAATTTTGATTTATTTTTTAAAAATTTTTTATTCTTTGTAAAACAGTGGTTCCCAACGTGATTCGTACGCCCCACAAGAGGGGGGGGGTGGCAATTTCAGATTTCTTATTAACAAAATTTCTGTATTTTTTAAAACTATTATTGAAAATAGTGTCATAATCTATAACTTTATGAAAATAAGCTTCGCATAACCCAAATTTCTGAAATGGTATTTGCGCAGTCACTGGGAAAATGTATCTATTCATGGTGGATGCACTTTGCCATCGATATTAAACATTTCGGAGTGTTTATTTTGTTCAGTTTCACGTCAAGAATGTCATATCAAAGGACTTTTAATGATAAAAATTATTTTATTTGTGATCATACAAAATATTGATTTTAATTAATGAGTATAACTGTTTATATAAAGGGAAATGTTTTTGCGCAGAAAATAGGGAGATTCAGAAAATATTTAGAAGAAAAGAAGAAAAAAAAAGCATTTATTTGCCTTCACAATTTCCTATTTTTAACCAACTTAAAAAAAAAATCGTACTTCAAAAGAAGAGGAGGTTATCAATTCGACGAGTATGTACTTTTTAAATTTGGTTAATTTTTTTAATTAATTTTTGGTTTTTGTGTTAAATGAAAGAGGTTCCCTCGAATTGGTACCACTTCCGTTTCATCAAAATTGGTTCAGTGTGTTAGTAACTAAGCAAAAACTAATAAAATAAAATTAGTTTTTTCTCGCAAATTAACTTTTATTGTTATAAATGTTTCCCCAGTCATAAGCATAAAGCTATAATTTATCTCTGTCTGCGCCAAGTTGTCGCTAAACTTGGCGTCTTTTAGTGAAATAAAGCCAAATTTGGTGACCAAAATAAGTCGTCACAAATGAAGCCAACCTAGCTATAGATGACTTATTTGGCAACGTTCCCATTCAAATTCAATAATGGATGTTTTCTGATAGGTTTCCTTGGATTTGTTAATCGCCAGTCATATTTACAATTGTCAAAGGCCAACTGCATTTAGAATGTTAATTTAATGCATATTTATTAAATATGAAAAGTTATTTAAAATGTTAAGTAATACAGAAGCAAAACTAAATTAATACAAAACAATAATTTAGCACACGTTTAGTTGAGCACATAACCTCAGACTGACGGAGCATACTATTTATATGTATATATATGTGTGTGTTTTATATGCATCCTGTAACTATGTCACCTTATGTTAAACAGTTATATATATGAGTGCTTCGAGATTGCTTTTAATTATTTCACAAGATAATAATACAGGGCATTTCCAGAACTTACAGAGCACTTGTCCTGTAAGTCACATTTCTAGTAACGGCTAAATTGTTGGCCACCGTTATTTTCGAAAGGTTTGCATGGCTTTAATCAATTAATGAAATATATGTGATAAAATGAGTCACATTTTTCTGTTCTATAATACTGGTATCTAAAATCGTAGCATGTGACTTACACGACATGTCTCATGGAATTAACCAATAGTAGTTTTTCAGTATAGGAGTCTTGGCGAGAGAATGAAATTTTTATGCATATTTTATCGCAATATACCGTAATTTCGGGTGTATAAGCCGCGGATCAAACAATTCTTTTTGGACCCAGAAATCTTATTTAGTGATTGAAGACAAATATTTACGGTGATCTAACTAGTTATATTTTTTTCTTAAAAAATTCTGGGTCAAAAAAGAATTGTTTGATCTGCGGCCTATACACCCGAAATTACGGTATTTACAAACTTATATTTACAAAATAGAAAAAAAAAGTGTTATTGCAATTAGTATTATCGACATTGTTGGTGCGATGTATTTACGTGGCAAAGATCTTAAACAGACTTTAGCAGACATTAAACATAATTGCCAGTCTCAGCGAGTTCGCAATTATGTAGCCTTCTGAATTGTATCCAGAAATGGGAGCAAAGAGAAGAAAGATGATTACTTAAACGAAAATCTTGAATTTTAATCAGATTACCCGACAAAAATGAAAAGTGGGCAATACTTGTTAGTATTGACCGCTATAGTTTAAAGGAAATGAGAATATCGTAATTTCCTTCCAAAACTTTTATGTATTGCTGTACCGTGCTTTCTAAAATACGTCCTTTAGTAAAATGTAGACCGATTTTGCCGCATTAACCAAGACTATTAGATGTGAATGAAGATGGATTTTCTAATTTTCCGTAATCGAGTCCACGAAAAGCGTGAAACAGAAATGTATTAGCAACAACATATTGTAACATAAAATGTTTAAAATGTTGGTGTCATAAAAGGTTTATTTTATAAAACCACTTGTATGCACAAAATCGGATTAACTATAATATGCCAATTGGCAGTGGAACCAAAAACGGAATAATACTTAATAATTTTCAAATCTCTACATCATCGAACATATTGCAAATGATAATGCAATAAAAAGCATATGAAAAGATGCATAAATGCCTAAGTGAGTTAAACTATTTTTGTGTTAAGAAAGACGAAATACATAACAACCGAAAATAATCAAAATGCAGTCATGATCACAGTGAGTTCCCGATTGTATCAAAATTTTTGGATCTGGCGAAAGATTAACCAAATAAATTAAAATAAAAGTAACATGCTGCAATAATTAGCAAACATTTAAGCATATTTATCATTATATATACATTATACTTTACATATTGGCATTTATATAACAAATCCAAATGAGAGTATATTAATGCTACCATAAAACAAATTGCTGTTTTTAAATTATCGAAGCCTCAAATAAAAATGTACTGAAGCTTATTTTTTGGCACTTTAGAAATTTTTTTAATGACAAGACATTTGATGAAACAAGTCAGCAATTTTCATCAAAACAATAATGCAAAAAACGTTAACTTTTAACTGAAAAGAGAAAAATAAACTTTTGTACGAAAAATAAAACCGACTTCAAAAACTACAGTAAAGTGAAAAATATTTTTTTTTTTTTTTTTACATAATAGTAATAAGAGAAATTAAATTAAGAGCATAGTATTTACCATGCGTATTATTATATTTATGTACATTAATTTGATTATTTGGAGTCGGTGTCAGCCAGACAAGTTCAAAATTAAAATTAATTATCCAATGCAAAGCTTAACAAGGTTCAAGGTGCAAATCAAACATGTTGTGAAAAAAATCCCATTCTTGATCATTCAATTCGGACAGCATCGTGCATTTTAAAATCTGTGGCTGGCTACGATTTTTTTATATAATATATTGTATAAACGCATTAATTTCATATTAATCCTTCATTTAGGACACAAAATTACAGTCGCTAATCTCACTTGAAAATACGCATTTATAAAATCAGAAGAAATGTTTTAAAAACAAAAAGTTAAATTTTTTAACCAAATATTAAACCTTTAAAAAAAACTCGTAGATGCTTGAATGTATGTCCATTGGAAAATTACATGTACTTTGGCTTAGCTGGCACCGACTCCAAAAAATCAAATTAATGTAGATAAATATAATAATACGCATGGTAAATACTACGCTCTTAATTTAATTTCTTATTACTATTATGTAACAAAATAATTTTTCACTTTGCAATAGTTTTTGAAGTCGGTTTTATTTTTGGTAGAAAAGTTTATTACAGATATAGTTTTGTGTCTCTCTTAAATTTGAAAAAAGTTGCGAATATGGATTTGAAAATGTCTTCGACAGAACTAAAATTGTACTTAAAATCTAGTTAAAAAATATCAGTTTAGTAATACTATAGGGCTTATTTTTCACTATATATATATATATATATATATGTGTGTGTGTGTGTGTGTATATATATATATATATATATATATATATATATATATATATATAAATTATGAAAAATTAATTCAACAAACTTTAATTATCCCTATCTGTTTCTTATACGCAAATTTCATAAGAATCCTACTTTCTAACAATACCGTTAATTTTTTAGATCATAAAATTATATTAAAAGAAAATAAATTAATATCTGATATATATGACAAACGCAATGAATTTAAATTCAAAGTTAATACATTTGCTAATTTTAAATCCTGTCTTCATAATTCAGTATATCGTAATATATTTTTTAATCATTTATATAGAATAAGATGTTTATGTTTCCCTCATCTTATTAACGCAAATATTAAAAAGCTAATTTATGATGCATTAAATAAGGGTTTTCATAAAAAGTTCATATATTCTTTAATATACAATTAGTACTTAGATAATATTAAAATAATTAAAACATTGCGTAAAAAATGCATAAAAGATTATTAAAATACAAAAATAATTATAAAAAGTTAATAAATGCAATATATATATATATATATGTGTGTGTATATGTATATATAATAGGATGGCTGATGATGTGTGTGTATATATATATATATAATAGATGTTAGATTACGGTGGAGGGTGGTGTTATCTGGATAATACGCAAAGATTAATTTTTAAAAAAAATTAACTGAGGGGTGGGGGGAAGAGACTACCATAATACATTTTATACTGGATGTTTAATATACACATATGTATGACTAATAGTATAATTATATTAAATCTATTAATATAATTTAATAATTAATGTTAAAAATCTAACTTTTAAAAATTTGGACAATACCTAAAATATTATTTCTAAGTGTATAAAATGCATATATTAACTATATGTTTTATTTCTTCTTTTATCTTATTTTACGATATTGAGTTTAGGTTTGCATAATTAAATTAAATGAAATTAATTTCAATTTCAATTTTTATTATTTTTTTTTCATCTTTTTTTCACTTTATCCTCTTTTTACGTACCAAAACATTATGATATTAGTTAATAATTAATTATCATAATATTATTTACTTATTAAGAAATTGCAATATGATATAAGAACGATTTAATCACCGAGATCTCATAATATGCAACTATTAATTATAGGAATCATTATAATGATTCATCCACATTAAATTTTGCATATTTTTAATATTTAATAAATAATCTACTTATTACATGTATTGATGTTTTTAATTAAATAAATAATTTAAATTTTATTTATATATCTACTGAGATTATATGCTTAAGGTATCTTCCAATATGTATATAATGCACTTAATTTATAATCAGAACAGTAATTTTTGCTTCATCGTTTTAGGGGTAACTATAATGTCTGGTATGTTTTTCCTTTTCTATCCATTTTAATAACGTTATTATGTTATGACCCGGAGCGCATTGCATACTTCGGAAAGTTAGAATTGCATAAAGTACAGATGTCGCTCTTGCGCCACACATGTTAGATCAATGACGTCACGAACTCACTCAAAACACAAGAGTGCCTTTATTACAAAGGGACACTCCCTTACATGGCAACTTTTATTACATGCTGATAGTTTCTTGAAGATTTAGTAAATGTAGATAAATGTTATTATATTTATGTGAAGTTATATAAGAATTCATAAATATTATAGTGTATCTATATATCTGTAATAAATGTTATACATCTATATAAATATTATGTATCTATACAATAGAATTATACAATTGATAAACTAAAAACATAATGGAAATAGAAAAGTAAGAAGAAATTAAAAAAATAACTAATCTGCCGCACAGAACGTATCCGACATTCAAATTTTTCCCTTTATGTATATATAAGAGTTGAAAAAACAATTTATTAACCATTAAAAAACTGATAACTAAAGTATCGAAATGTGAAAATGATTAAAAAAATAAATATTTATAAAAAATAAAAAATAAATAAAAATCGAAACTGAAATTAACCTTAATTTGCTCGTTTATTTATTTTTCTTATTTTCATTATTTTTTTAAAATAATTATCTGTTTTGTATTTATACAACAATACATAAATATTTTAGAATTACTATTTTTAAGCTGCATTGTTGGGAAGACTTAACATCAATTACCTTCTCTCCTATTTCTGCCAATTTTTAGTAATGAATAATTAATATTATATATATTGATAGTTATAATATGAAATTTTAAAAAAAATGGAATGTTATATGGCACGAATAACAATTTATTCTATTTAGCATACAGCGCTTTAAAAAATAATCAACAGTGATTTAAAACCCCCAAATGTGCATAAATACAATAGTGCTTTGAATGTGGAAACCATGAGTATAAATTATCTGCGTGTCAGATGAATAAACGAATTTTCCACTTTTCTTTTTCTGTGAGTGTTTCTGTTAAAATTCTCAAACCGTAATAATGTCAAAGTGAAAAGAATATGATGAAATATGTTAAGAAAATATTTCTTTAGAAAGTTGAAAACGATTTTTGTTCACATATGGAAGTACAAATAAACTGGAAATTTACAGATTTTCTTTATATATAATAGAGGGGTCAATCCATTTCAAGTGGTCCAGAAAATATTATTTTGGTCGCTCGACCATTTTTAAAAAATCTGAAATTTTTTGTACAACAACCCTAACATGACGTAAGTTCAAAATGATCGTTATTTTAATTTTACTATTTTTTGTTTGTGCATGGCGGCCATCTTTGTTTCATCGTGTTCAGCCATTTTCTCAGATACTAGGATACACAAAATTGTAAATATCTCATCTTTTATTTTACCAATTTAAATGGGGTTTGCAGCATTTTGTTCAGAATAAAATAGGCTAAATATACAGTGGTAGAATAATTTTGAAAAATAATTTTTTACAGGTGAAATTTTAGCACAAAATTTAAGATTTTTTCCAAACTCTATCCATTTGCAAGAGGAAATTTTTTATGCAAGAAAAACTGTCAACCTTACACAATTTTTTCTACAAATAGGTCAAAAGTGTGTGTACTCATACATCAAGTCCCAGATCTGGGAGTTAATTTCTCTTTGCGAAAAAAATTCCGAAATTCTTCAAAAATTTCAAAAATCGCACTTTTTAGGCTTTGATATCTCTGGTGGGGCACGAGATAAAAATATGAAATTCTGGCCTTTGATAGTATTGTGTAGTAGTGTTATGTACAAAAAATTTCAAGAAGGAGATTTGACTACAAGCGGATATATGACATGGAGAATATGTAAAAACAATACTGCCGAACTATTCTAACCTACTATGTAATTGTTCAACAAGACTGTCAACCTTACACATTTTTTTCTACAAATAGGTCAAAAGTGCGTGTACTCATACTCCAAGTCCCAGATCTGGAGTTGAGCTCTCTTTGAGAAAAAAATTCCGAAATTCGTCAAAAATTTCAAAAATCGCACTTTTTAGGATTTGATATCTCTGGTGGAGCACGAGATAAAAATCTGAAATTCTGACCTTTGATAGTATTGTGTAGCAGTGTTATCTACAAAAAATTTCAAGAAGGAGATTTGACTATAAGCTGAGATACGGTGATTAAAAAATGTTAAGAAATGCTATTATGAGTACATTAGGAGAAATGAGATTAGTCTCATTTATTACAATATTTACACAGAAAATATCGTTTGTTGAAAACAGTTTAATAATAAATGTTTAATTTACAAAGATACTATATATTCTCAACAAAGAGCTTAACACTATTTACGAGAGATGTTATGAGTTCGACCAGTTACTGTTGTCAGTCCATATGACTGTTCTTTCTCAAAATTTTATTTGAAGGCACCCAAGTCTTGTCAACCCTTGTTAACTTGAATGAAATTCTCTAGATTTAATAATTGAAACCATGTCAACTCGATCAGTTGCAACTCATTGTCTGAAATTTACTTTTCCTGAAATGTGTATCGAGTAAAATTGTTGCAATAGCATTTGTAGTAGGTTTGTTCCTCTGGACAAATAGTGCATTGGCTTAGCATACATTCTGAATTGTTTAAATCACACAGACGCATTTGAAGAAGATATTTGTAATTAACATTTAACTTTGTACCATAAATAATTAATTTAAAATTTTGGAGATATGAACAATAACATAGAAGATTACAATAGTTTGGCAGTATTGTTTTCACATATTGTCCATGTCATATCTCAGCTTGTAGTCAAATCTCCTTCTTAAAATTTTTTGTACATAACACTACTACACAATAATACTAAAGGCCAGAATTTCAGATTTTTATCTCGTGCTCCACCAGAGATATCAAAGCCAAAAAAAAAGATTTTTGAAATTTTTGACGAATTTCGGAATTTTTTTCGCAAAGAGAAATCAACTTCCAGATCTGGGACTTGGTGTATGTGTACACGCACTTTTGACCTATTTGTAGAAAAAATTGTGTAAGGTTGACAGTCCTGTGGAACAATTGCATTGTAGGTTACAATAGTTTGACAATATTATTTTTAACATATTGTCCATGTCATATCTCAGCTTGTAGTCAAATCTCCTTCTTGAAATTTTTTGTACATAACACTACTACACAATACTATCAAAGGCCAGAATTTCAAATTTTTATCTCGTGCCCCACCAGAGATATCAAAGCCTAGAAAGTGCGATTTTTGAAATTTTTGAAGAATTTCGGAATTTTTTTCGCAAACAGAAATTAACTCCCAGATCTAGGACTTGGTGTATGAGTACAAACACTTTTCACCTATTTGTAGAAAAAATTGTGTAAGGTTGACAGTTTTCCTTGCATAAAAAATTTCCTCTTGCAAACGGATAGATTTTGGAAAAAATCTTAAATTTTGTGCTAAAATTTCACCTGTAAAAATTTATTTTCCAAAATTATTCTACCACCATATATTTAGCCTATTGTATTCTGAACAAAATGCTGCAAACCCCATTTCAATTGGTAAAACAAAAGACGAGATATTTACAATTTTGTGTATCCTAGTATCTGAGAAAATCGCTGCACACGATGAAACAAAGATGGCCGCCATGCACAAACAAAAAATTGTAAAATTAAAATAACGGTCATTTTGAACTTTCATCATGTTAGGTTTGTTGTACAAAAAATTTCAGATTTTTTAAAAATGGTCGAGCGACCAGTGCTGGACCACTTGAAATGGACTGACCCAGAGATAAGTTTTTCAGCATGAAAATGATTTTTCCATTTATCCGTGTTTCTCGTAAATTCAATTTTCTCGTAAATTCAATTAGTCCGTAAACTCAATTTTTGATAATGTTCTGTATTTTTTCATTATATTGCTCAAATATTTTTATAACCTTTTAGTTGCAGTCCGTATACTTTTTTTCGATTACAATACCGCCGGGGCAATTTTTCACCGGGAATAACTAAAGGAATGTTTTTGCCTGATTTATGGCAAAAATTTTGCATGCATAACGTGCTTAAAAAAGGAGAAAATTTCTATTCAAATTTATTGGTGGAAGTTTGCCACGTAGGTAACAGATCTTATGAATCTTATGTAAAAAAAAGAGCCATTATTTGAAACTAAATTCTCAGTTACTTCACTCGCAACAGTATCTCCTATTTATTCATACACTATATGGCCAAACGTGACCTGCCACTAGCGATTTTAGACATTTTGTTAAATATCTAGAAAAATACATGAGGAATTATTCTGAAAATCCAGGTGTGTAAACAGAATAGTATAACTGATATATTTCCGCGAAGATTTTTCTCCGAAATTTCATAGGATGACAGTCAACAAATTAAAATAGAACGGATATCTTTTGTATAACCCTGAAAAAACAAATATAGCAAAAGCGCTCAAACTGCAAATTATGATTAAATGGCTTATTGTAATAAGCTGTTATCATTTTTATGATGATAGCATGTATACACGCAGTGGAATTAAGATTTTTATAAAAATAATCCCAAATTTTTACAAGTTTGTTGCTTATAATATGTAGAAATAATGTAACAAATGTCCTTTTCAGAAAATATGACAAACATTGTATACAATACCCTGTAATCAAAATTAAAAAATAATTGTATGAAAAATGGGCAGGTTTACTAAATAATGTTTCACTGCACATGCGTTTATGCAATAAAAATATAATTTACATAATGTGTTAGTAAAATGTATGGAGTACCTTTTGTGAAAGTCTCAAAAACATAACTTTCGATCAAATAAAATTTCGTCGATAGAATAAGCTCAAAATCCGTCATTCCCAAAATTAAGCAAAAAGATGTATCCATATATCCATTGATTAGTGTCAATATAGCATATACAATATTGCAAGTATTACTATATTTGAATACAACCCTTCATCTTTTGTGTTATTTTGGGAGTAACAAATTTTGAGCTTATTCCATCGAGGATTATTTTCGGAATTTTCAAGCAATGTGTTTCAGACTTTTACAAAAGTTGCTCTATGCATTTACGAACACATTATGCAAATTACATTTTGATTGCAGTCATGGATGCGCAGTGAAACATAATTTAGTAAACCTGCTCTTTTTTTTCTACGATTTTTATTATTTTTTAATTCTGATTACGGGGTATTAAGTACAATATTACAGTGCGTGTAAAAACTTCAAGGACAGTAAAAAATATTAATTTTTTTTTATAAATTTCAAAACAAATGAAACTTTTTTCCTTATAATATGTATCATCTCGCTGAAAAGCTAATAAAATCGTCAACAAAATTCGATCGTGAGTATTTTATTATGAAGATAAAGTAATTGTAAAAAACAAAACAAAACAAAAAGGACTATTTTTGCTTGTGTAAAAATTATAATGACAGCAAAATGTCACCGTAACGAAACGAAATAAACCAAGTCTTATGACTTTGGTTGCATCCACGAAGAATCTAGTATGTAATGTAGTAAATAATGTTGTAAGCAATGTACAGATGAGGTATAAAGAAGTTTGGATTAACAGTGTTTATATGATTCAATTTATTTTATGTCATAATGCTGGTTTCCTAGTACCATCTTTGATGATGAAGACATTTTCAGAAATGATGACTGTGCTAAATTGCGTAGTTCTGAAAACAGTTTAGAAAAGTAATCGCGTGTATTTATCGTATTTTATGGGGATGACTAAAATAAATTACACACATTTCATTTACCAAACAGATAAAATTTTTTGATAAAAAGTTACGTAATCCATAAGTTAAAGGTCTTTTGAAATATCCATGAATAGAGCCAAACAAAACATCGATATTTTAGAATATATGTTCTGATACCATTTGGTAGTTTCTATAGCATACATTGTCAACGTTAAAAAGTTAAAAGGCTTCCAGGCATCGAAATTGCTTGCATATCTCGTTCAATTTTCTGTATTTGCTCAGCAAAATTGAAAAATCTAATTCTTATCAATTTTTAAAAGTAAAAGGATTTATTTCAAAATAACATTTTATAACTAAGTGTACACAGGAATTCGCCTAAAATGAAAACGAATTTACGGAAGCCATAAATCTTTTCATAACAGATTTAAAGACTTTTAGTCTTTACCCCCTCCTCCTAAAAAAATCATCTTTGGGTAATTAAACATTTTCGAATATTCAATTTTTAAGGATTGGGAAAAATTTCTTTAAAAGAAATTTAGAAATTCCACCGCTGTAGAAAAGTAGTTTTGTTGCTGTGATAACTCAATGATTTACATTTCAAGTCTGAGCAAACTTGCAGGTTATTGTTTCAATTATATACAGGGTGTTCCAAAAATAACGATCCATTTCTTTGAAAACACTAATCTATTGGTTTCTTTCACAAGTGTTTCAAGAAATACTCTCCTTAGAAGAAGGAATAGCCATCGTTTCCTGGAAACTGGTGATAAAACGTATGAAGAGGTGGGTCAGCTGTACCATCGAGAACACAGAAAACATCCACCCACCTTGTGAATGTGATCTCCTTTAAACTTCAGATACTGATGATCGTTCAAGACGTTTGTCATTCACCACACTATCAGTTCCCCGTAAAGCATGGTGACGTCACTGCAACGTCGTTGTGAAGTCACATTGTGACTTTGTGACCATCGATTGTCGATGTGACGTCACGTGACGTCGATGGGAAGTCACAGTGACTAAAATGTGAAGTCGTTATGGTCGTTTTAAAGCTCTTTTGTGACGTTTCACAAAGTGGTCACAATGTGACAAATTTGCGAAAAATGTGTCATTTGTGACTAATTTGACATTAACATTGTGACGAAACTGTGACAAAAGCGACGATATATAAACTGTCAGAAACATTTTTTTTAAAGTAAATAACATGTTTTGAAGAATGTTTATAAATTTCTAAAGATTTTTAAGAAAGTCACATCTCAGTCACAATGTGACGTCACTGAGTGGTGGCATTTTGGTCACAGATGTGATGTGACCAAAGTGACTCACAGTGACGTCACTGTGACCATGCATGTTATCAGGGTGGTCTAAATTTGTTCACATGTAGCCTGATATTGGCCCTTGTTGGTGGCTATTTTCTGTATTTTGATGGTACAGTTGACGCACCTCTTCATATGTTTTATCACCCAGTCCCCAGGAAGCGATAGCTATTCTCTCTTCTAAGGAGAGCATTTCTTCAAACACCTGTAAAAGAAATCAATAGATTAGTGTTTTCATAGAAATTAATTGTTATTTTTGGAACACACTATATATATATATATATATATATATATATATATATATATATATATATATATATATATATATATACAGGGTGTTCCAAACTTCGATCGACTAAATAAGAACGGTGTTAGAAGATATTAAAATTATAAAAAATTGCCATAAAACATGTGGTCAAAAACCATGCATTATCCAAAAATACAGGGTGTTTTATCCTAACTTTAATTGACGGTAATAACTTTCGAAACCCAAAGTATATTACAATGAAACTGTTAATAAACATGCTCACCTTAGTTGTAAATGTGATAAAATAAAAAATAATAGTAGTTGTTTCCATTATCCGAGTCAGCAGTAAGCACATGACATTACTCATTTTGGAGTGAGATTACCAATTCATACGGTATCATGGATTATGTGAGCACCCTATTTTTTCAGAACTTTTTGTGATTTTTTAACATTCCATACAAAAGAAGGTATATATCGCTACATTAGAACAGCAATATCTTTATTTTTCTCATAATTATTACCGTCAACCAGCGTTCAGTTAGAGTGAAACACTCTGCATTTGTGACTAAATAAGGGGTTCTTGACCCTATGCTGTATGGCGTTTTTTCATTCTCTTCATTCCTACTATCAAAATTATTAATTTGTCTGTCAAATTTCGAAACACCCTGTACAAATACCGGGTGTTCCAAAAATGATTGATCAAATTAAAACTCAATAACTTGCAAACGATGACAGATATTTTAAAAAATTCTTCCAGGGGATTATGTATGATGCCAGGAGTTTTTTTAATGTGATTCTTGATTTTAGTTTGAATTTCAAACAATAGATGGCACTGGGAGCAATAGGTGCTCAGTCCATATCCGATTTTTCGTTTTCGAGATGCATTCAATACGTTTTTATCTCTTTTTTTCGCATAGAAGAAGAGTGAGGCTGAAAACTCGAGCCTGGATTTAGCTATTATTGTTTGGAGCCTCATTTATCGTCGATAATTTTAACTGACACTGAGAATCGCATCATAAATACTCCTGGCATCTTACATATATCTGTCAATGTTTAATAGTTATTGAATTAAAAATCCATCAGTCATTTTTGGGATACCCGGTACATGTATGCATTTATAGATACATGATTTGTGGATTTACATTTCCCTTTGTTTCCGCATTCCTTATAATTGAGGACATAATAAACCTATTATTAGACCCAAATTTTTCAATTTTTTCAATGTTTTAACTTTCTAGAAGACAATCAAGCATTTTTTTTATAAATGCGGTGACATTTTAATATAATAAATGGTTAAGTGGAGAATAAAACTGCTACACGTGTCGAATTTCTAGAATACATCTGTGAAATTGGATGAAGCCTTCTTACTAACATTATTATGCATTATCTTATATATAACACATCACGGGCGTTGCCGTGATCATTCTCGTCAAGATATTCTTAATATTCTTAAAGGCGTAAGTAATATCTTAAAATCTATTGTAAGAAAAAGCAGTGAAGAAGTTATAAAATATTTATCCTTTGTTCATGATCTTAATATCCAAATATTAATATTTTATATTTTATTACCTGATTTTTCTTTCATTTTGAAGTTGAAAAAGGAGAAATATCAGTTTAGTGATATATGTATCAACCCTTTTTCAAATGTAAGCCATGTGTCATTAAAATACCTGTCGTTTAATTTTGAAATGAGAATGGCAAGATTATTAAAGTTGTATTTTAGCTTGCGTTTATTGATAAATCCTTCATATTTTTGCGGTGTTACTTGTGATAATATTTTTAGTAATGTTTGAAGAAAAATGCATTTATTTACATAATTTTTTCTTTCGTTTAAAACACTCATTTCACTAAACAGATATTTTTACTTTCTTCTATATTAACAAGAAGAAAATATTGGATTTGTGAAAATTTTCGACTTCTGGTTTTCGTCGGATTTACACATTTTAGGTGTGCCAAACAGCCAGAAAAACATGTTTTTACAAAATTTCTATCTGTGAGTCTATTTATGCGTCTGTATGTTTCACAAATTTTGTAAGCGCTGTATCTCAAGAATTAATGAACGGAATTGTATAAAACTTTAGATTAAGTTAGACCGTGATGTAAACTGGTAGTGATTACTTTTTGTTGTAAATCGCCCAACAGGTGACATTTCTATGCTGCCTTTTTTATGATTTCCACAATAGCTATATCTCAAAGACTAACAGACTGATTTTCATAAAATTTTAGATTTGGTTAGTCTATGATATAATATGGTACTTATTGCTTTATGGTACTTATTAATTATCATAAAAATAGCTCTATCTCAAAAACTAATACACGAATTTTCATCAAACTTCAGATTTAGTTAGTCCCTAATATAAATTAGCAATGTTTAGTCTTTGGAGTAAATCACTCAAAAGGTGGCGCTTCTATCCAGAATGTTTTATGATCTCTGCAATGTCTCTATTTCAAAAACTAAAGCAAGGATTTTCATCAAACTTTAAATTCAAGTAGAACTTTACATAAGTAATTGCTGATTAGATTTTGGTAAAAATCACCTAACAGGTGGCGCTATTATGTTTCCTTTTCGGAAAGTATTAATAAGTATGAGATAGAAGAAAGTTTTGAGATAACCACATCCGACTAGATTCGTGTTATAGGAGGAATTTTTTCGTTGTTTCTTGCGCCAATTTTATGATACAGAATTTAAATGATGAATCTACATTTCAATAAATAAAGCCTTACTATAAATTATACTTAGCTGCATAAATTACGCGCATTACCTTTGCTTCAATAATTACTGATAATTAAATGAAAACTTACGCTTTCAGAAGGGTTGAATGCAAAATATTACCATTCATTCACCAATGATATATATGGAAAATATCGAGATTTTTAAAATAATATCATATTTCTTTAAAAATTATGTAAATTTGCGAATACATGAAATCTTTATGCAACAAAAAACAGCGTTTATTAAAGTTATCAATTAAAGTTTGCAAACTTTAATCAAGAAATTCACTTTTGTAGAGAGAAGATACTGCAAAATCTATGAAATTAACTATGAAATTAATTTTTGATAATAGGATATTAGGACTTCGTTGGGTGGCAATTGTTTGAGAATTCCAGTAGGTTTGGTGACACCTATTTGTAAAACTTTGAAATCCTTTTAAATATGAAAATTGAAGGGTGGGTCAAGCCTCCCCTATGCTCAACTCTCCCTAGTTTTCTCTACTTGAAGATATTGTCTAGATTGGGAAATATGCTAAGGGCTACGAACAACTAAGATTAGTGTTTTACGTCTAATCTTAGTTCGGTTTAAAACATTCAGTGATACATGCAGACATATAGATACTTTTCCTTCTAAAATCAGACTTATTATGAAATTGTGCAAAGAAATGTGATAACTATTGCAGAATTAATGATTCAGTAGCTTACCATTGCTTAAAGAATGGAGATAATTATATATACTCTATTTGCTCTAACTGATAGACAGAAATTTCTGTTATGAATCAATATGTACTAACATTTGTAAGCAAAAAAAAATTCTCTCTTATTTTTAAATGAATATCTTTTTACGTAAAGTGCATAATTACTCATATAGGCATGCATTATATATACTCGTATATACATAATATTCAGCTCTTTCAATATGTAGTTTCTTATGCATGACATTAGCGATATTGTTTATGCAATCTAATTGAATTAAACGATTTGCAGTGTCTCTGTGGAATATTTTCAAACAATAAATTGTAAAAGAATTTCCGAAGCATAACTTCGGTCAAGGACGTTCACGGGATTATTTCGATGTAATTTTACCATACAAACATCAATAACTTATCAGTCAAGTGTTTCTAACCATCTGACCCACAAAAAACTACAATTGGATTAAGTTGATGCGGAACCATCAGCCAGGTATATAAGAATATATTGGCCGCAACTTTTCATATATTTACACTTCCTGAAACTTCTGCCATCTAACCTTCCATCATGATTTTGTCGGCTGTGTTTATGTTTTGTTTTGCAGCAATGCTGATGAATTCTGATTCAAGACAAATTGGTAAATATCTATTTCTTTATTTGTGATGTTCAATTGCGCACAACAATATATCCATTTATTTACTCATTTACTATTTTATTTGTTAATTTTAATCAAAACGAATACTTTAATGAGGAAAATATTTACTTATAAGGATATATTTAATCATGTTAACATGATAGCGACATTATTAAGAAAATTTGAAATTCTAATTAATTAAGTTAAATTAATTATTTTTAATATGAAACCGTGTATTTATTATCCACACTTAAGACGTCTGAAGGAAATATAGAAATCTTTTCTTCTTTTCATAGAAAATATTCTTTGTAAGCGTAATACATGGTACGTGATAAATGCCGCTAAAATAAAAAAATAAATAAATAAAAATAAATAAAAATACAGACTAAATAAATCATTTTTTTAATTAAAAATTTGTTTTAATCTATTGAATGCTATCTTTGATTAAAGTTCAATTCAAGCTACATTTCAAGTAAATTGTTTCTTCAGACTCATTTCCCTCATACGAATTGCGTATTGATGAACACTTGAACAAAAAAAAAGAGAAGATATCCGAATCTTTCAAGTTTATTTTAACTAGAATTTGAAAAGATAAAAAGTTATGTGCATACAAGTATGATTAAAATCAGTCATAATGAGAAATGAGCGATGAATGAGTTTGTGTTTTTCATTCAATTCTTTCGTTTTAGCGATAAATAAACTGAAATTAAAAAAAAAAAGTCTCCTTCATTTTAATAGAAAGAAAAACAAATTTTATAATTGCATTACTTTGATCAAGTTCTAAAGCACAATCATTTGTAAATATATATATATTAAAGGTCTCTATGATCATCAGAGATTTTTATCATAATAATGTATAAATCTTGGATATTTTGTATGAATGTATATATGTAGCGTACTTATGCATATTTTTGAAATTTTGTTTCATTCTTTGGTATCGAATGTAATTATCCGCTTATAAAATATTTGATCCTCATATTTTCTATCGATGAAAGAAAATGATTAAAATACTTAAGGCTGTTCTCAAATCTAATGGGGCAAATATATGGCATAAGTTTTAATTTATTTTTATTCGAAAACGCATGAAATTAGCAGTTGCTATTATTCAGAAACTATATAATCAAAAATCGATGTCCTTTTTTTTTCTTGTAAACACAATAGATCTTTCAGAAAATATTGTCAAAATTTGCGTTTTGAACCAAATTTCCCGACTTAAATAGAAATACCAGTCAGCGAAGGGAGAAAAATTGTCTTGTCACGTGGTCACAAACGCTTACAACTAGGGAGGTAATTTATTTATCCAAAAATGGAAAAATCATCTCGATCCCAAATCGCTTCCATAGTCAGGTTTGCCAATTTTATAACATACCGTTTAAAAAATGTGTACTTCGTTGTGTCAGAAAGTTTCGCACTTGTTAAGCAATGAACTTGCCTTAAACACGTGTATATATGTTTGAGATAAGGGATTTTACTCATTAATAATTATTTCAGTGAAAACTTTTGTTACATAAAAAAACTCATAGTCCCATAACTTTCTCACAACACCTTTTATTCCCCTTGCTTCATTAAAATAAAAATAACATGGATACGTTATATTGCTCAAAGAGAAAAACGTTTTCATTCTATTTGAAGCAGATTGGGAAAATGTCACCCTCTTAATATTTCCTTCTGCTAGGATAATTTCAGGCATTTTTTCTGTAACTAACTGCTCGTTATGAAATGCATTAATATGTTTTACTTTATGTAATTTTCGAAAATAAAACTAAGAGGTTAATAACTTATAAACATACTAAATGTTTGATAAAGAAGTATAAGGAGAAATAAATAATTTAAAGTAGCTCTTACCCCCATATTACCGCGCTTCAAAATAAAATGAGTGAACTGCTGCTGATAATTCGATATTTGCCCCTGAGGTGCTATTGTTGCTATTTTAAAAAACTATTTGCAATAGTGAAAACCGAAAATGAAATTTTATAAAAAAATTAGTTTAAAATACTTCAACGCATGAATTTTTCTAGTTTTCCGATATTTCACTACACTGTAAAAAATCCGTTAAATTTAAGGCAAAAACTGCTGGCAGCAATGTTGCCAGCAGTTTTTCTGAGATTTTTAAATATTTAAAATTCATTATTTGTTTCAAAACATTATTGTAACCAAAGATTATTGTGCTATAGTAATTATACTATATAATATAATATATTATTGTAGTAACCAAACATAATTGAAACTTCTTAATCCCATATATTGCAATTTATTTAGAGCGTATTCTCAAAAAGTGCTTACATGAATTTAAATAATTCATACGTTAATAAGAAATCTTGATAACAATTAAGTGCAACAATGAAGTGTGTTGTGTTCTGTTATATTGGTTCGTATGGAACTAAATTCAGAATAGTATCAAGATTAAAAAAAATCGTCCGGAGGAATATTGATTTATATTTAACGTTATTACATTATCCAAGCCTATTTTCCCAACAAGAATCCATTCAAAGAAGTGAAAAGATTTGAGACCACTATACTTTATCTGTTACAGCAATTAGCAGAGTATTGAAGCAATTTTGCGATAATCATACAATAATCTGGTATGCCAAAATGAATCTTCGTGAACTTGATAATGCATGCATTGAACATGCATGTCTAGAAGTTGAAGGAGGGAAATTTGAACACCTTCTGTAGCTTAAGACTTCTGTCCCTGCCAGCGAAGACATTGCGAACTAATGCTAACCAAATGGGGAGGTTAATTTTCTAATATCTCGTTTGCATTTTGAGATTTTTAAATATATATATATGTTTGTATTGAATAGCTGATGCCCATCTGTACTTAGTTCTTCCTTTTTTTTACGTTTTCCATTTTGGTTGTAAATTATCTTTTAGAATGACACTTTCATTTTCGGAACTGGTTTCGAAAGTGAAAGTATCTGTAACCAAAATCGAAAAAGTAAAAAAAGAGCAATGTACACATAGATCTCAGCCATCTAAGCAAAAGAAAAAAATAAAAATGTCGAAATGGAAACGAGACATTACAAAAGCCTCCCCATAGGCTTTGCTTTAGCTCTCGAGTGTCTTCGCTTGCAGGGACAGTCGCCTTAAAACTAATAAATGGGGTTTTACTAATTTCTTTGTAATTTTGATAAAATTTCTCTTGATTTTTTTTCACATTTTCTATATTTTAATAGTTAAAATCGATTACCTATTTTATAATGTTATAGCCCGCATATAAAAATATCAAATACGGCGAACGCTTTTTTTTTATTGGAGCTTCAAAAGCAGAGAATTGGTTATAATTGACTAAACCTAAAATATTAAGCGAAAATTATATATGCATAACACATTGAACAACATGAAGAAACAGTAATTATGTGTTTATCTCAAAGAGTACCACATTTATGTGTTTCAAAGAAGAAAGAAATATTTTGTAAGTGCTGAATTTATCTGATTGGTTAAAGCAGCCGCTGCTCTTATCTGCTAAAATTAACTATGAAATAATAATTAAAAAATTATTTAACTGCCGTTTCTTCTGGACTGCTGTAATTTAATAATATAAAATAGACTGAAAGTTCAACTCTAAAAATTAGTTTTCCAAACTGTACAAATTTATATTATCTATTTAGTCGCTTTGTATGTCTTAAATAATTTTCGTTTCTTACCCTAAACTTCTCTCAATTCTTATAGAATTAAGTCATTAATTCAACGCATTCATTTTTAATTCCTTTAGTTGTTGATTTAACTTATCGTTTTTATAAAGGTTTCAGTTTTTTTTCAATTTTAATAATTACCATCAGCGAATAATTGCATATCTTGGATATATTAATAAAAGTATAACCTTATTTAATTTTGATTATAAATACAATCGAGAATCTTCTAATTATGTCAGAATTCAAATTAACTGAAAAAAATTACTTAAAAGAAGTTTTTAAAGCTGTTATTTCAAAATAGTGATATGGTAATTGAGAAAAATTAACATTCTCATCTTTAATGAAATCGGAATTTTAAGTTTAAAAATAATTAATGCTGAATAATATTTTTCTTAGAAATTTCTCATTTTGCTTCTTTTTCTATGATCGCAATTAAAATAAATACCTCATTATCGGAAATAAATATTTCAAAAGTTCTCCTAATGAAACAAATAAAAAATTATAAAATAATTATTACGCCTTATTAGATTAATTTTCATGATTAATTTAAAGTAAAAACTGTTTGTTTGCTTGCAATTCAATTTTGAGAAAGTCAAACTTAATAATGCGACTGAAGTTTGAAAATTATATAAACATAAATTTTTAAATTAAACACATTTTTATATTAGTGTTTATTGCGGAGAAATTTGAGAAAAATTGTAGGAGCGTGAGGAAAGTCGTTATCATAAAATCTACAGTGCAAAAATCTCGAAGTTCAAAGAAAATAAGTAAGTCTATCTTATTTAATTTTTTGAGTACAATCGTTCAATACATATTTTGAAGGGTTTTGTGAATATGTGTGTTCATGTGAAATGTAAATAGGAATTAAAGAGATATTTCTCTTCATAAGAAGTGTAATTAAAGTTAGGTCTTAATTATCAGCTCCAATTTAACCTTTTGATGCATGGTGTGTCATGCGTGCAACGTGCAACAAATACTACATTTATCCATGCGATAGATTTACAAAACACTAGCATCATCAATTGAGAAGCTCCGAAGCCAAGAGGTACAGGTGACAAAACTCTATTTGGAGTAAATTGAGTTAAAAGACAATTGACGTTAAATTTGAACATCAATAATAATTGACTGAATTGAAATATGAAAATGCCGCTTATTTCATTGTGAAACTTTGAACTCTTATTTCAATAATTGTGAAAAAAGTAAAGTGCAATTTTCTTTAAATTTATAATTAATCAATTTTGATTATTATTCGACAAAACTGGTCAAGCTCTAGAACGTAGAACATAATTAGAAAATCACTTACATTTCATTAACTGAAAAGAAAAAAGCATATTTCCAAGTCGTCTATGCACTAAGTTAAATTTTTCAACTTCGTCACTTTACACTTTGACTTTTGAGGTCCACAGTTGTTATTAAACACCGATTATGTCACTCGGTGGCATTTTTTATGCTATTTATTTCCTTTTGTTTCATAATAAAGTAATTTAAGTCAGTCAAACGTTAGGTATGATTTTTTTCAATTTTTTTAATGCATAAAAAATAAATATAAAAATTATATGACGGAACGAAATTTTCGCCTTGCTTTTAACACAAAATATATAATATGAACTTTAAAATGTTCAGGTTTCCTTAAAAGACGATTAAAATAATCAACTATAGATGTTAATAGTTAATTTTATTTTAAACATCTTAGTACTTTCAAGCCTTTAATCAAGCTCTTTCTCAGAGAATTTTTTTTTAATTTATACAAATACATTTTACTGATATTTTTACACATTTCTTAAAGGTATTTCAAGAGATGAAGAAGCTACTGAAAGTCCCAAGCCATATAGTTTTGGATACAACATGTCTGATGCCAACGGCGCTTTACAGCACCGCCAAGAAATCGCAAATGAAAAAGGTGAAGTCAGAGGTAGTTACGGATACACAGATTCAAATGGGACATACAGGAGAGTGGACTACGTAGCTAACAGCCGTGAAGGATTTAGAGTTAAAATAGATTCGAACGAGCCAGGAATTATCAAACAAAACAATAATCCGAATATATTGTACGCATAAAAACTTAACAGATAAAATTAATTTACAGATATGCCAATGTATCATAAAGTATTATTCTCTATTTAGAATTTATTTATAAAAATATAGTGTTTTATTATTTTTATTGCATTAACCTATTATCAGCAAATGTTATATATTTTGTATTGAGTTCCTGATATTACATAAGTAAAATAAAATTCCTAAAGTGTTTAAACATATCTTTGATAATTATTAAAATCACATTTGGAAATATCATTTAAAGGTATATCACATGTATATTTTAAACTAATTACAAAGTGTATGCATTTTTCCACACAAATACTAAATAAAGTTTGCGTAGAATAAAAAGTGAAAAAACAAATAAACGAAAAAAAGAAAAATAAACACGCCAGTTATAACATCAATTCTAATTGATGTTAGAAAAAATAAAAGAAATTATCGTTTTAACTAGTAAATGTTCTTCATAAACGTATGGGATTTATTTTGTCATAAAGGATCATCTACATGTACAAATTAAACCCTAAAAAGTTCAAAAGGAGATTATTTTTTCCTTCCATAGGTTGAGTGCACCAGTAACCGGTGAAATGTAAAAGAAGCAAAAATTAAGAATTGATGGGCAATTTTGATACCTAAATTGTTTGTTAAATAAAATTTGGTTTTAAAAAAGCTATATTATAAAGCAAAAACATTTCAGTAAGTAATGCTGATGTCATATTACGAATGAAGTACCTAATGGGAATAAATTTCACTTTTAATGCAATTCTTTTAACAGTTGAACACCGCAGAATATCAATTTTTACTCTGAAAAATTGGAAAAAAATTCTTTCTAACAGAAATTGTGTTTCTTTTGTTGACAATTGTTTTCGGAAACGTATCCGAGTTGTTTTTATAATGTAATAATCAGTTTTCTCAAGCCAGAATATATGTTTTTTGGATAATATCAATTTTCAAGTTATACACATTTCCATGTTCAACGTGCATGGTATATAGACGAGAGTGATAAATTAACAGCATTAAAAAAATATTAAAAGCATTATTACTTTGTCGGATGTATAAATTAAATTTCGCAGTTGTCAATAATTTTTTTTCTAAATGCTTCTTTAAGGGGGTTACGGGGCATATTTTAAAATAATTTTTATTTATTGAGTTAAAATTTTGAAAATTTTTGTGATGGTTAACGATATTATTTGTAAACTAAATCACGTGATAAAACTTCTCGTATTTAAAAAAAATAAATAAAAATTTAAATTTATTTAAAAGGTGTGGTAATTTAAAATTGTATAACTCGAAATATTATGTATAGCGTTTCAATTTTGTTTCATTTGAATAAATAGAAATGTATAAGTTTTAATTTTGATACAGCATTTTTAAAAATATTAATTTAAATAAAAATTAAAAATATTTAAAGTAAAAATTTAAAAAAAAAATAAATTTTTTTAAATTATATTTTAAAACGCAAATATTTTTGTTCAAATTTGCTGCATCAAAATTGAAAAACAATTGAAAAAGACATGTTACAAGTTTGAACCATTTATTTTAACGACTCTTCACTTATAACAATTTAAAAGGGAAAAATGGTGTAAAACCTCATTATAAGAAAACGCTTTTTCACAAGAAGTTATTTCCATGACAACCATTGCTTGAAAACTAGATTTTGAAAACAAACCAAAACGAAAAAAAAAAAAATATTTCCTGCTGCAATTAAGATAGAAACATGATTTAAACGCCATTTTTTAATAAAAAAAAAAACAGCGAAATTTTTAATGCACTGAAACTGTTTTAGAAAATTTGAAGATTTTTGTATCCAGGGTCCCCTTAAATATCAAATTTATATTAGTTGCTGCGATGAGAAATAATGCTCTTCGAAATCGTTTGCAACTCGGAAGAGGTTATTGTTGTTGCATATTTTCGTTTGCAGTTATATAATATTTTTCTTAATTAAGAAACATTTTTCCCTTTTTTTACAGTGCATGCTTCTTAAGTAAAAATAAATAGCATTTTCCCAACGTTTTTATATATTATCATTAAAATAATTGGTCTGGAGCTATGCCACATTTGTACAAAGTGTATGATAAGTACGCAGAATGAAATCTGTGTGACTGTTTTTTTAACTTTTTTAATGTCTTTAAATGACAGTTGTAGAAAACATTTTCATCCGTAAACATAGTGAGAAATATCCATTAAGCAAATAATAATTGTTATTTAATGTAAAATTCTGAAGGAATTATTATTGGCATTCAGTGAAATTTCAATTGCTGAAATAAATTCATTTCTAATAAATAAATATCTAGATTTTTTTTTAATTAGCAGTTCTCTTAAATTAAGAATTCTCAGTTGTATTGAAACTAAGATCAAATATTTGCGCAAAATTTAACTGGGAGTAAACCTCAAGAAAATACATGTATATTAATTTATTGAAGATGTTATAAATAACATATTTTAAATATATTTACAATAACTAGATATATAATAAAAATGTTCTCTCACACTTTAACTGATTAATGCACAAAACTTTATCAATCAAAATTTAGAAGGGGAAATTAAACCGAGTTGTATTAATTTTTATTTTTATTTATTTATTTATTTATTTATTTATTTATTTGTAATATTTTAATCACTTAACCGGCGACGGGTATGGGGAAACAGTGCTATAACCCCCGACTTATCTCGGTGCAGCCGTGGAAGTGGTTAATATGGTTATTGTGTTTATCAATGGGATATATCTTATAATGGGAACAATATACCAATATATATTTAACCCTATTAGTGCATGTAGCTACCAGAAACGTTTCTTACATCTATATACTATGGCATTTACTTTTGAAAATAATGTTTATTTACTACCTAAGTGGAATGGAATGAAATGAAAAATAGAACAGTTTCACCAACACTATTCCTATCGGGCTTGACCTGAAAATAGGTTTTTCACGCTTTCTCTGAGAATAAATCTTATTTTAAAAGCACATATCCATAAAATTTATTCACATTTATTGCTTATATAGTACATCCTTTTCGCCTGAATTTAAATAAATGTTGTTGAATAGAATTGATGAATATCTATACAAAAGGTTATAGTACTAAATCAGTCTTACAGTCTAAATTTATCGCAGTGTGGGATCCCGTTTCAGTATATATGCCAGAAGTAATATGAATCAGTAATCATTTCTGTTTACCTTTCACACTTTAAACTGCTATTACAACTTTTGCAGTTGTTAGAGATTTTGATAACTTTATTTTTTACCTTGTAACAACTGCATGTGAACCTTTTAGGGAATGTCTTCAATGGTAAGCTATTTATTTTAGAAAGCTAATTATTTTAATTTGAAATGATCAGTATGTGCCTAACTAAGTAAAATTAATTTTTTTCAAAGTTAAAAACATTAGAATAAAAAATGTGTTTTATTGAAACGTTTAGCAAAACATGTCGAAATTACCATTTAGTTAATATTTAAGTAAAAAACGTTGATTTACTAGAGTTATCGAAGCTTAATAAGTAGAAACGCTAGATGCAGACCGTTAATGATATTTTGGTCTATGACCTTGAAAAAGTTTAGGATGCTACGGGGAAAGAAATAGACTGACAGGCACAAGAAATGCATTATTTAATAAAAAAAAGTCCACTTTTCTGGCTGTTAATATTTATTGTCACCTTAAATAATAAATAAACTTATCTTAATCTGAGTGACTCACTGGTTAAATTCATAGTTATTAGAAATAGCATGTCTAATAACCTTGGGCTAAATTGACGTTGTTTAATTAAAATTTATTTTAAATTTCAAGGCCACGTTTATGTATAATTGCCTAAAAAATAGGTGAACTGAATGAGTTAGACACGGTTTATGACCATTATATTTATTAGGAAATGTTTAAAAAATAGCCTCATGTTCTTTTTATCAAAAAATGTTTCAAGATGGCGTCGAATATGGCAGCCCGAAGAAACATGGGTAGATCTGCATAGGTTCCCAGCTTGTTCAAAACAGGGTCTGAAATCAGAAAAACATATCTTTTGATTGAGTTACATAATTTCTTATGGAATAAACCTGAAAAACATTGAAAAAGTTTAAAAAACGACAATATGGCAGTTACAAGAAATTAATATTGATTTTTTTTTTTCGATTTTATTTTACCTTTGACAAGCTAAAAAAATATCTAATACAGACAGATTTAATGTATGGTTCATTCTATGGTCAAAAGTGTTGAAACAAATTTCAAATCAATTAGTTCAATGGTTAAATCATTAGAACCTATGCAGATTTGAAAATTTTATTTCATGAGAACGTTTCGTAAATTTTTTAACTCATAAAATTTTTGCCATCCGGTTTAAAGAAAAATTATTTTTTGGAATTGCCAAACATGAATTCGAGATCATATTCAAAACTCTATAAGTATTTTTATGGGAAAAAAGTAAAAATTAAATAATATATATTTTTTAAACGCTAACTTATATTTAGTCAATTATTCTTTTTCCATAGAAGATTCCTTCCTCTGATTTATGTTTTTGCATATCTGTTAATTGTTTTTTTCTTCTAGCAATGCTAGCACTTCAGGAAATGCTGGACATAAAACTTCTGCATTCTGGGTACAAAATTGATATGTATTGACGTCGTAACTTCTGGCTTTCAGACCAATAGATATTCCCAAAGCGTTCATCGTTTTTAATAAAGAAAATCTTCCTTCATTAAATAAATTTGCAGTTAGGGTGAAACTCACAGTAACTGACACCTTAAGATTTCTTTCTTATTCAAATCAATGCTACAAAATTGTAAATCGATTTTATATATATCTTTGTTTTTGAAAGTATAGTAGAGATACATTAACCCTTTCGGGCCTGGTGTACCTATAGTACATATATTTTAATGGAGTATTACGTTTATTCAAAAAATACTTTTGCTGTTATTTACATCTAGTAATTTTATTCTATGTTTATGCATTTGCTATATGACTTCATTTATGTTTAGGCATTTAGTAATAACAAAAATTATTATTATTTGCTTAATTCTCTCGGTGCCGTTTGCGATTCTTTTATTTTAAACATACATTTAACTCTTTAAATTTAAAATAAAAGGGACTTTCCTCAAAGAATCGTGTGTCATAAAGTGCAAAAAGTATTTGAAAGTTGAAATATAAGTTAAATGTTATTGTAATACATTATTTTCTAAACATCTCCAAAAATTCTTCCTTAGCCTATTATCATATAAATATGAATTGAATAGTTCGCAAAACTACAACATCCGTTATCTTTCAGACAACGAAATATTCTTTAACCACTATATAATCTATTTAGATAGCTAGTGTTAATGTTATTAACGTAAAAGTAATTTCTTCTCAAAATTAAAATGAAATTCGGTCCCGAAAGGTTTAAAATTTTTCTTGGCAAAATTTTTAATAATTATACATTTTAATATTAAAAGTTAATTTCTTTTATAAATATGGTCAATAACTTCCGTAACTGATACCAACCCTTTTTATTTTTGAAAAACCAATAACTGAAAAATAAGTTCTAATAGTTAAGACAAATACGTTACTACTAGATAACATTACATTGCAGAATTATAAAAGAAAAATTCTCTTTTCAGTTAGATTACTTGCTAAAGTATCAGCTACTAGTTGTTATTAATAACTAGGAGTTTCACTCTATATAGCGATTTGTAGAGTTTTATAACCTGATCGTACCGCAAAACACAATATTCAACAAACTGTAGCAACATAAGTAATGAATGTATTCAAAAACTTCATTTGCAGTGCATCCCACGCACTTGTACCTTGCACAAAATGTGAAAGAATCGATTTTTTCAAAAAAACTATATGTAAACGTGACCTTAAGTTAAAAACAATTTGCTTTGACACAAAAGTTGTAATAGTAAAAATTTCATTATAACTAAATATTTTTAGCGACCGCGTATTTAAAATCGCATGAAATAATAACGGGACTCGATAGTGTATGTATATATATATTAGAAAAATCTATATAGAGATTGAATTTCTGAAATTAATCTGTCAAAAATAAAATGCATTTTAAATCTATTATATAGTCCAATCTCGCAACTTTTTGAAACATTCAGAAAATCAATTGTATCTGTAAATTTAAGAATTTGCAGACATTGTAATGTTACAGCAAATCAAGTAGACGTTCTCTGTTTCCTATAAAGACAAACCATCTTCCGGAAAATGCTATCAAAATGTGTTTTAAAATAAGATTCGAAAGTCAAAATAGTTTGGGTAGAGTTTTACTCATTAGCCAATCGATTATAATTCAAAATTCATGCAATTTATGTGAGAATAAAAAACGTTTTTTGATTTTCAGTCAGTTCAGTACTATGTGAAAATTTCATGCATTTACATCAGGGGTGTCTAATCTGCGATCCTACGTCCCGCATATTACCAGAATTTCTCAATACAGTTTTCGCCTTATTTAATTGTAAAATATTACAAGATTAAATAAGGAGAATAATAATGTATTGAAAAAAGTGATAAGAAGCGACAAGCAAGCCCACAGGTTGCACTTTCCTGACTTGCGTGCAAATATAATTTTTTGAGTGTGGTAGAAAGTTTTGCTTTCGGTAAAAAATAATTGAGAGAGTCTTTAAAGAAATCGCCAGACGCAGAATAAAATATTTTAGTTTTTGATCATTACTATTTGATTATTTTGTTTCAATACATCATCTGATTTATAATAATCAATATATTATGTTATTTATGATTTATATAATGCCGATTGTGAAGAAAACTTTTTCAAACATAAGCTAATTTATCTTCACGAATTTTTGTCACATTAAATTAACACTGCAACTTATTTGAAGATTATTTAAAAGTTTTAAAGTCAAATAATCTTATTTTTGTTTATTATTTAAAATTTGCGGTTCATTATTTGAAATAAATGTGCCAGAAATATTTTGAAATTCAAAGCAAATATCTAGGTTTACTGAAATAATATGAACGGAGAGAATTTCAACATTTAATCACTGTTTTTTATATGGATATCTGCAAATTTTCAAATATGAAACATTTGATATTTTAGATAATTTTTACATTAAAAGAGTTTCATTGAAGTTATTTGAGGACATGGTTATTGTCTATGCTGTAAAAAAGATTTTTTTCAAACACAAACTAATTTAACTTCATAAATTTTTGTCATATTAGATTAACACTGCAACATATTATTGTCTTTAGATGTTTTAACCTTCCTACCCTGTTGAAATTTTACTCAAACTTGATTAAAATATTTCACACCAGAATTTTTATTTAAATCCATTTAACATACTTATTTAACTTAAATCTTTGTGTTATTTATTTAATTTACTTTATGAAAATTTTTCTGGTTTGTATCAATTGAAACGCATTATAGGACTGGGTCGATTAGATCCATTCAGGGTAGGAAGGTTAAAGCCAAATAGATTTATTTCTGTTTATTGTTTGAAAGTTACACTTTTCACTTTATTAACCCATTAGTGCCTAGCGTCCCTTTTTAGGGACGCTTCAAAAGGTGCGTTCAGCACTGTTTTTGACACTGGTAAAAAAGAAAAGCAATAATTATTTTATTTAAATGATGCATTTTCGTGATTAATGAACTAAACTTAAATCTTCTAAAAATAGTGGTGTCAACCAAATAAAATTTACGCAAAAGATACTGGGCACGAATGGGTTAATAAAATATACTAATTTGTTCAGTAAATTTCATTCCGCTAAATAACACATAAAAAGTATTTCACAGTCCCAAAAGCAGGCGGAAACGTGCCAGAAATATTCAACGGCAACTTCCAATTCAAAGCAAATATCCAGGTTTACTGTAATAATAAACAAACGGAGAGGATTCCAACTTTTGATCACTGTTTTTATATGGGTATCTGCAAATTTCTAAATCGCCTCATTCTGAAACGTTTGATATTTTAGATAATACTTACACAGAAGAGTTTCATTAAATTTCATTTTGAATATTGCCTATGATGTAAAAAAATATAAGTGTTGATTTTAATTTTTGCCCGTAATTTAATTTAATTGCAACACGCTAAAATGCGATATGTATATGCAGTGATAATTATTTCCAATGAAATAAAAAGTTCACCTGTTTATACTATTAGATTGTTTTTGAGAAACTGGGAAAGTTTCAGTTTCGTAGTTTGCTTATCCATTCGTACATTCCGACTTCTGCAAGCCCGATGGATTGATTTCTTATTATTTTTGTATTTCCTTATAATTCGAAAAATTTGGATCTTATTCGTTTATAAAAGTGTTTATTCAAATCACTATCTTTCATAATACTCATATTTTAAACTAATAGATCTCAAATTAGACTAATTTTTACTTCCAAATAAATTATGAAATTTCCTCTTTTTCACTACAATAGTATTCGGGTAAAAATATATAGTTATTTTTATTTTATTCTACTATACATTAATTTAATAGCGATAAGACTTTTTTCAGAATTTACAAAATATTTTATCACTCATAGCTCATCGAATCCGGGTGAATTCCTATTAAAACTCTCAACATGATTAACTATGCATAGACACAATTTCCGTTGCATAAATGATCGACGAGTTAATATATTACTCTTTGACCATTCTGCATAAAAAGTTGCATTTGTTTTTTATAGTCATATGATTTCATTCAAATGCCGTTTTAATAAGGTCTAGAAAAGAAGCGTTAATTCATTAAAAAGCGTGAATCTTTATTTTCATTAATATTTTAACAACTTTCATATCATACCATGGTCCTTAATATTGCTAATAACCTCTCCAGTCTTAATGTCGCCTGCAGAAGACACTGAAAAACACTCTTTAAATTAATTTAAGTTTTTCTAGAATTGTTAAAATTACTTCTAGACTTTCTAAATAAATGCGAGCATATCATAAGCATCGATATATTGACTATGTTTTATAGCAATTTTAAACTATTTTTTGTGGTCCTTTATAATATTTGTCTCAAGACTGAGGAGGTTAAATGAAAACGTTTCTACTGCTTGACAGCTCTAAAACATATAATACTTCTTTAATTTTTTTTATATTTTATTAAATTAAATTATAATACTTGATTTTGGATAATTGTGTCACGGACGTAGAATTTAGATATTTCAAAAAATAATTACATATTTTAATTGTTGAGTATTCAGCAATAAATGAGGCTTTATTTATTTTGATAAAAGACTAAATACCCACGACTTACATTCAAACAATGAGGATCGTTTAGAGTCTTTTTGGAACCTTATCCACAGTTCACAAAAATAACTCAAAGTATACTTATATTTACACCTTCAAGGGCGGTGGTTCATTTTTGAACCACTTAATTTTTATTCCTAAATGACATATTGACACCAGAATATTTAAAAGCAAATTTTCCTTTTATTAATTGCTTTTAATTATTTTAAAATAAATACGTATATAAATTCTGATGTCGTTCAATCATTTCTGCATTTTACAAATAGAAGCGCCTTGCCCCTAAAAGGGTTAATGACTTACAAATGCACATATAATTCAATAACCAGGGTGTACTTACTATCTGTTTATTACTATTCTTGCCTACCAATTATTATATAGTGCTGAATCTGGCGAACTTTACGATATTTTAATAAATAAATGTATTACTTCCTCATCATTAGCCGAAAATGGCATACGAATGTATATGAAAATTTCAGAATATCATAAACTCATATTCAAATGATTTTGCTTTGTGTATGCTTCTCAACTTCTGTATTTCGATGTAGTAATATTATTAAATATATATGAAAAGTACATCCTCCAAATTTCTTTCATTTTATATTCCCTTGCTTTGTGAGCCCATAACCCATCTCTATATTACTACTGTGGCAGAAGATGCAAGATTCAATATCATTATTCTCCCTAGAAAGCTTTTATGACATCGAAATAAATCTGGTGAATAGAAATAAAGCTTCTATCTAACAATCAGCTCCAAAAAGCTTTTCATGATTTCTACTAATTGGCATCCATATTTTCTGAGAATCTTTCGTGTCTTATTTATTTTATTCAAATGAACTTAATTCGTAAATAAGGAGAAAATCGAGTAACTGTTGCAAAATATTTAAATTTCGGGAAAAATGAAACTTTGATTCATAAATTAAATTTTGTTTATTTATATGACGACTTTTATAGGAAATATAAATAGCTTTTAAGCAGCACGTAAATTAAAAAGAATTTAGAGTTTGATTTACATTTGAAAGTGTGTTAATTATTCTAACATGACATAGAACTACTCCACTAAAACGACTCATAGTAAAACAAAATTTAATTAAATCGAAAGAGAGGAAATTTCGATCTCTTGTGATTTTGGAAAGTTAATGTAAAAATGTTACCATATTTTTCATTAATATTACTCGGTTTTGATTAAAATTGCTATCTCTCTATTTTTATTATTACAAGTGTTTATTATGCACAAATAAATAACAGTAGACAAACTGGTGCCCTTGACTCACCGTTTACTATTATTATTATTATTATTATTATTGGACCGTCATTCAAAAGTGAATAATTTATTTTGTGGAAAAAAAAGATCATGCAAGTATCCCAGAGAGGACATTCAACACTTTGAATTCAAGAATTCATTTATTAAAATAAATATGTTGATGAAAAAAGTGACGCATATTTAACATAGCTTTTTAATTGTGTATACAGTAATTTCAAATATAGTCACATTTTAGTCGTTCGTTTGCGCATCACTACCAGAATTTTTAAAAGTACATATTTTAAGCAAACCCAAATTTCAAAACACAAAACATTTTTCTTCTTTGTGTTTCAGCAGTTAACTTAATGTAAAAAGAAACTCACCAAACTTTGAACACATATTGCACGTTAGTTTAAAAATTCTTATAGGGTAAAATATTTCTGTACCATCTATTGACAAAATTTTTGGCTATTATGTAAAAATATTCAGGAACCACCTTATAAATATGTCGCTTGTTTTCTCTTTAAATTAATTATAATTAATAAATAGTTAAATGTTGACATTTGGCCTTCTATTTGACACACCCTGTAGCTAACATCTGTGTTTTAGATGAATTTATAAATGATATTTATAAAAGTGGAGAAAAAAAATTGTGCATCAGTTTTTATGATAAAAAGGTCAATCTTTAAGTTGAAAAATTATTATCCAATTACTCACCACACAGCACAAAATTAAATATGTAATTCCTTTGATAGTCGTATAAATTAAACGAAATTTTATTGTTAATTACTACGTGGAGTCGATGTAAAATTGTACGTGTTCAAAAATTATTAAGCTCATTAGTAGTCTATCGATCGAAATTAATTCAGTGTTAGAGTTTTTTTTTTTTTTTTTTTTCTTCCGTTACAAAAAAACAAAAAAAAAAAAAAAAAAAAAAAAAAAAAAAACAAGTTACATCGCCGCATAAATGGGAGCAGGTTTGGAAGGAAAAATATATTTAAAAACATTTTTTATTAAATTAGCTGAAAAAGATAGAGCAACCAAATTGCGATAACGAAAAAACCCTATTAAATGTCAACAATTTGTGTCAGTGAACTAATTAGAGAACTGTGGAACAAGCAGACTGATAGCAAAATGTTTCATTGATTATTAATTATTTAAATTTATTAATAATAATTTAAATTATTATTCCGATTCAGGCCAGATTTATTTCATTAGACTCGCGCCGGGCCAGAATTATACTTCATTATTTTTGTCCCAGGACAAAGTTTTATATTTTCCTAGGAATCAGGCAGGGCAAAGCCGTTATAATTCAACGAAAAAATAATCTTTCTATTTCTCAAGTAATAGTAATTATTTTATGAATTTTCCTCTCTAATAGTTTTCATATTTTAGATACGGCATCACAAGTTAACCATCAACTTCTTCCTTTGTCGTATACTGTGGATACCCCCTCCACACACACACACACGAACACATACATACACACGAAATTAGTAGATGATCACAATTTTTTATTCTTTTGTAGCAAGTAGAAAGAAAAGAACCTCGCGAAACAAAAAAATGCCGGTTTGCTCTTTTTGATAAATCTATCTATCTATCTATCTATCTATCTATATCTATATATATATATATATACACTATCTACCAAAAAGTATTTGTACACTTTCAGTTTTTGACATTTTGTCAAATATTTAAAAGTATACTGGTCGGATTCTTCTGGAACTTCAGAAATATAAAGATTATGTTTCACTTTATATTTATTTACATTCATTTGTTAAGCGGGTAATTAGGGGGCCGGCAAAAAAACAAAGAATAATAGAAATATTTGGGATCGCCCTGTACATGAAAATGCACGAAACGACTTATCGCTTTAGAATACAAATATATGAATACAGTAGAATATGTACACTAATTTTTGTGAGAATAGCATGTATATTTATGGCGATAGAGCGATTTTTTTGAAAAATTCAAAAAATTCTGGTATGTTTTTTGTTTATATCATGCTGGGTTTTTGACCAAATGTAACGCAAATTTCAGAAAAATTGGCAAAATGCAGTAGAAAAATTTAGCGCAATTGGAATTTAAATATATTAAATATTTTATGAAATATGAGTAGTTTTATGAAATAATTTTTATCTGCGCATGCGCGAACGATAAAAACAATTCTTTTACATCATTTAATAGTCAATTCTATGGAGTAACTTATAAAAAAAATCCAATGAAATATCGTGAAAATTCAAAAAGATATCATTATTATAAGTAAGCTGTTTTTACATTGCTCTCTAAAAACGGCTGAATGATAAGGAATTCTCCACAAATTGACATTTTTTATTGACTGACTTTTAGGAAAAAATTAGTATTTAATGTATACAATATCTAATACAATATTTCTGTTAATAAGTATCTTGACATCTGTGATGGAAAAGAATAAAAGCCCTTTTCCTTTTCTATCACAGGTGTCAAGATACTTATTAGCAGCAATATTGTATTCATTAAATAGTTCTAATTTTTTCCTAAAAGTCAGTTAATAAAAAATGTCAATTTGTGGAGAATCCCTTATCATTCAGCCGTTTTTAGAGAGCAATGTAAAAACAGCTTACTTATAATAATGATAGCTTTTTGAATTTTCACGATATTTGATTGGATTTTTTTTATAAGTTACTCCATAGAATTGACTATTAAATGATGTAAAAGAATTGTTTTTATCGTTCGCGCATGCGCAGATAAAAATTATTTCATAAAACTACTCATATTTCATAAAGTATTAAATATATTTATATTCCAATTGCGCTATATTTTTTTTAATAGATTTTGCCAATTTTTCTGAAATTTGCGTTAAATTTGGTCAAAAACCCTCTATGATATAAACAAAAAACATACCAGAATTTTTTGAATTTTTCAAAAAAATCGCTCTATCGCCATAAATATACATGCTATTCTCACAAAAATTAGTGTACATATTCTACTGTATTCATATATTTTTATTCTAAAGCGATAAGTCGTTTCGTGCATTTTCATGTACAGGGCGATCCCAAATATTTCTATTATTCTTTGTTTTTTTGCCGGCCCCCTAATTACCCGCTTAACAAATGAATGTAAATAAATATAAAGTGAAACATAATCTTTATATTTCTGAAGTTCCAGAAGAATCCGACCAGTATATTTTTAAATATTTGACAAAATGTCAAAAACTGAAAGTGTACAAATACTTTTTGGTAGATAGTGTATATATATATATAGTTATACGATATGCGATTGGAATCCAGATTCAGTAATTCCAGTTGCCACAGTCTGCATGCGAAAATTTGTTTTTTATCGAAATTTCCTTTCAAAACTAGGGAAATCGAATAAATATGTTGTTAATAAAACACCTTCATACACCCAACATATAACAATGAAATTTTGCTATATGGTTTACCTTCTTCAGTAATTACGCATGGAAAAAAACTTCTCAGATTGACTAGGCCCGCATAAAAATACGAACCCGACCCTGTCCTGGAATAAAGAAGTCTAGGCCCGCCCCGAATCTGCAGGAAAAAGTAAGGCCCGGGTTATCCTGGACAGAATGACGACTTTCCTCTGCCAAATATGAATGAACCTAATCTCATGAATGCAAACTGAGCCAAGCCGGGACCTATCTTATCAAAACTATGCCTAAAGGCGAAAATCTGGTAAGTTTGCTTCATCGTCGATCACTCTAGGATTTTTTTTACACCTTTTTTTTCTAAAAAGTATTCAATAGTAGTAACAGGAAAGCAACAGATGTTAAACATCTTTAAAGATTTTTGCATTTAAATATTGTTTTTTGATATAAATATCTGTACTGATATCTTATATATTTTGTATTCATTATTACTAGTTGAAAATTAAAATATCTTTGTCCAAATTAATTTGTACATGAAATAAAATATAAAATTCATTAACAAATTATTTTTCTTACAGGTGTTTGTGATAATTTTATTGAGCCTTCTGAAAAGAGTTGAAATGCTAGTAAATAGTACAGAAGAATCATTCTTTCTCCTTCCCTATCCTATAAAGTCAAGTTATATCAAAATAAATAACTATCATCTTTTAAAAGCAGAAAAGCTTTATTTAAACAATAGGTTTCATAACAAATCTAAGTTAAATTCTACAATTAACTTTCCAAATAAGAAACAATACTACTCTCCTATAAACATGAATTCTAGTGAAAGACATTTGATAAAATATAAACCTAATGAACTAAATGTTTCGAAATATGATGAAATACTCTTGAAATCACTGTTTTACCCAGTTTATAATTCAACCGTTATCTTAAACAACTTTTTTAAAACACTACAAAATTTCTTTTCAAAGGAAGATACTAGAGCTAATCGATCCACAACAGCTGATGGTATTCGATACAGAATTTCGCAAATAAAGCCTCTTATCATAGCCGCTTTGAAAGAAAATAATGACAAGTTTCAAAATAATATTTCAACTAATAAATACCTTAACTCAAAACTTTCATTAAATGATAATTATTTTCCGCTGTTATTTAACAATACAGAAAGGTTTTCAAAAGGTTTGAAAAGGCAAGAACCTGAAAATTATACGCATAGATATTCTCGTGGAGAAATAGAGAAAACAAGTATAGATGAATCAGGATCTACAAATAAGCCACATATTCAAGTATCTGAAGTTAACACGTATATACAGTACTTAGACACAAAAGATAAACATTTTTTAATTCCTTTTTCAGAATATATTTCTAAAAATCATTCCGATGAAGTTACTGCCGTTGAAACAAGCTCCAATTATAATTTTACTGATTTTAAAGAAAAGCTGTCACAAATGAGGTTTGAAAACCTTAATTTTCGCAAAAATAACATCATGAAGTTGTCACATCCTCAGCAATATTTTCTGTACATCAAGCCCCAAAACCTCAAAGAATGTTTTCAAATAGTTACTTCAAAACCTATGCATATATTTTATCCTCAACAATATATAATATTCCAAGAACAGCACCATCAACTACCAAATGTAGAAGAATCAAGAATTCCGAATAAGCAAAGTGCTCGTCAGCCACGTTGAAATGAATATTAATTTCATGTTTATTTACCATGAACAAGTATTCAGAGAGAATTGATCTTTTAATTGACCTATTTAAATTCAATTCTAATGATTATAATTTTATTTGTATATGTTACTGATATACAAGTAACTTTCCAGAAAAATTGCTATAATATAGAGTAACTTGTCGAACAGCTCAATAATTACTTATATGATTAAGTTAAAGTAGGAAATGAACGGAAATAAAAGTTCAAGAGATTAAAACATGTGATAGATCAAATGAAAATGTACTTTATCAATTTTACTGATTGATACTATATGGAATATACCCATGCTTGCATACTCGTAATAAATCTTAGATCTACGTTGTAGCACTGAAACAGGACAGAAACTCAAATGCATAATATTGGCAGCTACACTGTGAAAACAAGTTTCTTGAGGCCTAGTATTCATGCAAAATTATCAAGCAAATGAAGATTTTGACAGCCACAATGATGGACACATGCGATGAATCTTTACAGATATAATAATACATCAGATTTCATTTCAGCCTTTAGGCTACATGTAACTTTTTTGTTGTTGTTGTGTTTGCGTTATTGTAAATAAAATTATGTGGAAAGAGATAATAACTTCTTTCTAATTGTTATAATTATTTTTTTACTTTAATAAAATGTTATCGTTTTGAATGTGATGTTTTCGAAGAATTGTTTAAATAGCGTATCAATTATTTACTCTTTTTGTAAGATGTTGTCCGATTAAGATATTCTTTATGCTAGATATAGTATAATGTGTTATAGAGAAAAAAATTCTTATTGATTGTCATGCACCTCCGTGTGGTAAATTACATTTAAAGAAGAATTTATAGAAAACTATTTTACTATCTTATCAGAGAATTTTTTTTTAATATTCTGCATAAATATATTAGTATGCATTAGTATTAGTTCTGCATAATTATATTAGTTTTCTGCATAAATATATTAGTACTATTTTTATCAACATTCTGTTTATCGCGGTTATAGGTATTCTACAATCCTTGTTAAATGTCTTAATCCCTTCGGGACGAGCGTCTTTTACAGAATTTTTAATCTTTAACTATCCGTTTTTCAAAACAGAAATTTTTGCCTAAATGAGTCGGGAAAATGCTCGGATTAAATAAGGGAAAATTTGCAATAAAAATTTACTGGTGTGAAAAATGAAAGATTTAAGCACCGTTTGTCGGTCGCTCGTCCCCAAGGGGTTAATCAATCAATAAAAGAATATTTTTCGTTTTTCCATGTTTTATTCTAAGAATACTATCGTATTAATGAATACTACATTCTTTAATAAAAATATTTATTAAATCTTTTTAAAACATGTCAGAACATGAGATGAAATCATGTACAGTGTAAGAATATACAGCAAATGATGAGGAGCGAAGTTGTGCGAAGAGCTGCTGTTGAATGCACAAGCACTTGAATCATGAGTGTAAAGAATACAGTGTTCATTTATAAGCGATCCAGACATTCTGTCCATGTGTGTTTGATAAAACTGTTCAGCTTCACTGCCACAATCTTTTAGAAGGTGCTCGTGCTGGCACTTAACAAATTCTGTGAATAAACTAAAGTAGAAGATGATATTTAAAATCTCAAATACAACGAAGCTGCCAACTGTTACGCTTTTTTTTCTTATCACTAAAATTTAAGAGTATTTTATTTTATTGAATCGTTGGTTTCGGTGATAAAATGGGTCAAAAATTTCTATTAAATTTTAGTGGTGAGAAAAAGAGTAAATGTTGGCAGCTATGATAAAATCACGTTCATAAAAAAATTATGCGTACACACATTTTTTTAGCAAAATCGTTTATAAAGGGATCGCAATAAAGGTGTCATTTGTGACAATGTAATTTTATCTAATCATCATATATAAATTACCTCCCAATTAAAGTCTTAATTCCAATTTATCGATATAATTCATTAAAATTTTCTTTTCTTTTAGAAATATATTAATTTCTTCATCTTTTTTTAGGTTAATAAAATAAATATTCCTTTTAATCTTTACTAATCTAGCTTTCTTAATAGACTAAATAAAATAATAAATCTTTCTTAATAAACTAAAACTCTTTATCTTAAAAGGGTCCGGGACATAAAATCTTGAAATTACTGCATTAATTTTTTTTTCAGTTTTTTATGCTTAAAATAACGTTTACATTATGTATCTGTCTTAATTAAAACAGGAAATATTGGTTTTTTCGTTTTGGTTTATTTTCAAAATTTAGCTTTTAAGCAATGGTTGTTATAGAAATGACTTGTGAAAATGCGTTTTTCATCATAATGGGTTTTTTCACAATTTTCCTGGTTTAAATTTTTATGACTCAAGATTGCTTAAAGGTAAAAGCTTCTAACTTAGAACATATCTTTTTTGATTGCTTTACTTTAATTTTGATTCAGCAAATTTGAAAAAAAATATTACTTTTGAAAATATAAATTTTTTAAATTAAAGTTTATATCATTTTTTTTTAATTTTTACTTTAAATATTTTTAATTTTTTAAAAACTTAATATTTTTTAAATGCTGAATCAAGTTAAAATTTAGATATTTCTGTTTATTTAAATGTATAGAAATTCCAATTCTACAAATAATAATTTGAGTTATAATGATTTTAAATTACCCCAATTTTTTTAAGAAATTTTTAATTTTAAATTTAAAGTAAATATGAGAAGTTTTATCATATGATTTTGTTTACAAATGATATGGTTAACTCACACAAAAAAAATCAAAATTTTAACTCACTAAACAAAAAATATTTTAAAATGTGTGCCAGACATCCTTAAAACGTTAACAGTGCAACTGCATATTTTTATGAATAAATAAGGAGAAAGTCTATAATTATTTGACTTTACTCTACGGTAATCTAATTGTTTATGAATGCTTATATCAATAATCATTTTAGGTAATTACCTATTTCATCTATAAGTATGTACTTTTTGCGTTAAAAACACCACTGCATTCATAGATCTGTCACTTTTTGCTTCTAAATAAGAATTCAACCACAGTATTTTAATAGGGATGCTGTAATTTTAGTTATTAATAAATGGCTAGGCTGGATTGCATTTGAAAATTTACATCAAAATAGGTTATATTTTAGGAATTTCCACCTGGATTTCCATTTTTGGCTTGCTATATTGCCACTAAAGCACTGTTCATCACTATTAAAAGGCATTCACGGCATTTCTCTCTTAATGTCAGCTAATTAACTACTAGGGCCGTTTGGGTCTCTCACTGGTAATGCGATATTATTGAAAAAATTATTGATATCTGTCTCCCGAAATATCCGAAAATTTAAGGCATCCTCTTCCGAAAATTTGAAATTGGATTATCAGTTCCGCATAGTTGCCAACTTGTACGGTTTTGCGCGCGGAAAAAACAGTTACGTAGAAATGCAAATTTCGTGAAAGGATCGCCGAAATAGCGTACATTTCGTCAATATTTCGTGGAAAAACGACGATTTCGTGAATGTTTATGCAAACGAACTTTGTCAGAAGATCGATAAATAACGTGAATTTCCTGTGCGGATCGCGGAAAAAATGGCAATTTCACCAAATATCACAGATAAAACGTTGATTTCTTCTGAAGACCGCAGGAAAACGCCGATTTCGTCTAAAGATTGCGGATATAACGCCGATTTCGTTAAAAGATCGCGGAAAAAACGCCGTTTTCGATTAAAGATCGCTTAAAAATATTTTGTCAAAAGAATATTTGAAAAAATACGCAGATTTCATCAAAAGATCACGGAAAAAACACCGATTTCGTCAAAAGATCGCGGGAATAAAACGCCGTTTTCGAGAAAAAATCGCGTAAAAATGTAAATTTTGTCTAAAGATCGTCGAAAAAACGATGATTTCACTTAAAAAACATGGGAAAACGCCGAATTCGTCAAAATATCGCGGAAAAACCGCCGATTTCGGCAAGAGATCGCAATAAATTGCCGATTTTGCTACAATATTGCAGATTTCGTCTGAAGATAGCGGGAAAACGCCGATTTTGTCCGAAAATCGCTGGAGGCAGGGAGGGGGGGCGTGGATTCCCCCTCCCCGATTTCCGAAAATGCGATGCGAATTTCCGAAAAAAAATTTTCATCCAGAATCACCCCTGGCTGACTTTCTGCGTTTTGTTTATTTCTTCATGCCTTCATATAAGGAAGGTATCAAAGAATTCGTTTTGATACTGAAACTGCATCTTCTTCGAACATGTAACTTCAATCTCAATCTCGTAAAAGTACATCATTAGATTGCAAAAAAGTTTTCGATCCGAAAATAAACATAATATATTGATTGGCGAACTACATAATAAAGATTACGCCAAACTTATGCCATTGCTGCTTTTAATTATTTAGTTTCATACATATATATAAAGGGTGGCTACTAAATTACTGTCCATTTAAGAGTAGGTAATAAAAAAGAATTTGAGAAAAAAAAACGTGGTGTTTATTGCATTGTTATTAGAAAAGCAATAAAATTTTAAAAATGTGCTATGTTCAAATAGTTCGAAATTGAGACAAAAGATGGCGCTGGCGGCAACTTGTTGTAGGAATAAAGACAGAACGACCAGTTTTCAATCAATTGTTGTTGAGTAAATTTAAGCAGTGGCGTAGCTAGCGGGGGGCGGAGGGGGCGGTCCGCCCCGGGTGTCACCCTCTAAGGGGTGACACCCAATCTTTATTTGCAAATATATACACATAATATTACAAGATTTTGAAAAAAATTCTGGAGTAAAGTGATATTTCTGGTAAACGACGCATTAGAGTTAATTGCCTTTTCTTTGAGAATGTGAAATTTTATACAGAATGGGGCGTCTTAATAAGCTATACACGAGGGAACAAAAACCAATTTATACAAAGAGTGGGTAGCGAAATGCATACTCTAAAAGAAAGACTTTTCGTCTACATATAGACTACAGTAGGAATGCATAACCTATGGCCCGCGGGCCAAAAGTGGCCCGCGATGGGTTAACGTGTGGCCCGCGACCTTCGCTAATTTGCAACTAGAAAAAATTCAAATTTTTGTGCAAAAGTCGCAGAAAAAATCTTAAATTTCGTCAATTTACCGCTGGAAAATATAAACTTTTGTCAGTTACTTAAGAATCGCAAATTTCTTTGATCGGACACGGAAAAATCGCGAATTTCATTGACCGAGTGCGAAAAGATCGCACATTTCGTTCATCAGGTGTGAAAAAATCGTGAATTTTGCTCATGAAGGTCGGAAAAAATAGCAAATTTAGCCGATCGCACAAGGAAAAATCGCGAGTGTTTGTCGATCAGGCACGAAAAAACGTACATTTCATTGATCGGGCAAGAAAAATTTGTCAGATTTGTTGATAATGCACGAAAAAATTTCAATTTAAACTCTTTGGCTGCGAAAAAATCGGACGCTTTCTCGGTTTAACACGTGAAAAAAAACGCGGATTTCCTTGATCGGCACGAAAATTTCGAGCATTTTGTCGATGAGCGACGAAAAAAATCGCGAATTTTATCAATCATGCGAAGAAAAATTGCAAATTTCGTCGACCAGATTCATAGAAATCGTGAATTTCGGCGATGGGCTTCGTAAAATTCGCGAATTTTGTCGATCAGGCTCGAAAAAATAGTGAATTTTTTCAAACGGACTTGAAAATTCTTGAATTTACCGATCAACTTCGTAAAAAATACTAATTTTGCTGATCAGGTGCCAAAAATTTGTGGGTTTTCTCGCTCGGCTTGGTTAAAATCGCGATTTTTTTCAATCATTCGAAGAAAAATCACAAATTTCGCCGATCAGCTTTGTAAAGATAGCGAATTTTGTTCATCGGTTTCGTAAAAATCGCGAATTTCGTCCATCGGCTTCGTAAAAATCGCGAATTTCGTCCATCAGCTTTTTAAAAATCTCAAATTTCGCCTATCGCTTGCTAAACATCAATAATTTCGTCGGTCATCTGCGGAAAAATCTCGAATTTTATCGCTCATATGAAGAAAAATAGCTAATTTTATTGATCATGTGAGAAAAATTGCGAATTTAATCAATCGGCTAAATAAAAATCGCTAGATTTTGATTGATTGCGCGCGAAAAAAAATATGAATTTTGTTGATTATGTGTGGAAAATTTTGAATTTTCTCGATCGACTTCGTAAAAAACATGAATTGTAGTCAATCGGCCTCTTAAAAATAGCTAATTTCGTCGATCAGCCGCAGAAAAATCGCGAATTTTATCGATCATGCGCAGAAAAAGGGCGAATTTCGCCGATCAGCTTTTGTAAAAATCGCGAATTTCGTCGACCTTCCTTAGTAAAAATCGCAAATTTCGTCGATCGGCTTCATTAAAATCGATAATTTCGCCGATCAGCCGCAGAAAAATCGCGAATTTTATCGATCACGTGAAGAAAAATGGTGAATTTCGCCGTTCAACTTTGTAAAAATCGTGAATTTTGTTGATCGACTTCGTAAATTTCGTCGATTGGCTTTGTAAAAATCGCGAATTTCGTCGATCAGTTTTCTAAAAATCGCGAATTTTGTCGATTGACGTTATAAAATTTGTAAATTTTGCCAATCGGTTACGTAAAAAGTCACGAATTTTCTCGATCGGTTTCGTAAGGATGGCAAATTTTGTTGATCAGGCACGGAAATATTGAATTTTCTCGATCAGTTTCGTAAAAATTGTGAATTTTGTCGATTACTTTCGTAAAAAGCCCAAATTTGGTTGATTAGGCATGGAAAGCTGCAAATTTTGTTGACTGAGCGTTGAAAAATCTGGATTTTTAGTGATGAAGCAAGGAAAAATCTTGTTGATCAGCCCCCTTTCCCTCTCCTTTGTTTATAAAGTTTTCATTTTTTTTCGACACCAGCCACTTATCTTTGTCCTTTAGCACTTTTAATAAAACAAAATTTACTCTCTTGAATAAGTCAAAGAATACTATTACATCTTAAGAATAATCCTTGCTATATCTGATATATATACAAACGTAAACTGCTGATCTATCCTTACCAATTGAATTGGATATTTTCACTGTCTAAGCAAACCTAAAGGGGCATCATACCCACTTCCTTCTGAAAACATATTTTTTATCCGATTATAGGCCACAGATCACCTTCGAAATTGAATTTTCTCCATGTTATTGATATGGCCCTCGACACACACATATTTATAAGTGGCCCTTCTCTTAAAAAGGTTATGCACTCCTAGACTACAGCATTTAGTTATGCGGACTATGGGATGAGTGATAAGCCGCACTTGTGTTTTTTCTTTTGTAGGAGGACGAAAGGTAAATACGGAATAATATGGTCATTTGTTATAATAACGTAGAATTGTGTTTAAAAAAATATGACGGAATGGGGTGGGGGGGGGTGGCATCATACTAGTGGGGGTGACACCATTATATCCGCCCCGGGTGTCACCCATGCTAGCTACGCCACTGAATTTAAGCTAAAGTTTATTGTGCAAAAATGCTGTATTCTGTGGAACAATGAAAAATTTTAGTGTTAGAATTTTACAGCTTGAATCACAGTGTTATGGAAACTAGGCAAAGTTTCCGATGGAAATTCAATGTTACTAAAGAACTGGCTAAGAACACAATTAAAAGTTTGTTGAAAAATATGAACGGACTGGAAGCGTCAACGACAATTGTTCAGGAAACATAGGGTTACCGCATGCATTTTTGCCGATCCCACCGAATCTAGCACAAGGAAGGAAATACAGGCTTGTGATTGGTTGAATAATTTAAAGAGCATTTTATTTTGATTCGTTTTTGAATTTACAATTATTTAATCATCAGTTTCTGTTTGAAAAGATATTTTGATTAATTTCTTTCTGATTTTACACATTTATTAACAGATAAAAAGAAAGATTTCCTGGAATTTAGAATTAAAGATGTTAATGATGATGTTTCTCAATTGTTCTGTATTACTTTAAAAAATATAACAATAGTAATGAAATTGTAATTTCCTCTTAATTATTTTAACATTATAGAATAATTTATTTACAAATAATAATCGCTTTCCTTTTAAAGGCGTCAATTACGCGATATTTACAAACTATATAGGTTCTATATTACTTTTAAAAAAATTCTTTTTATTATTCTTATTATCTCTTTATTATAATTTTAACACGTTATACCCATATACACCCCTAATACGTACATTCACATTCAGAATATTTTATTTACAAACAGCAATTGCTCTTTAAATTATTCAACCAATCAGAAACCCATGTTTACTTCCCTATGCTAGCTTCGGTGGGATCGGCAAAAATGCCTACCGCATGCATCAATCACTACTTATATGACGAAAGTATTTAGGCAGTCGAACAACCTTGCAGACAGCGAAATGCAGCCTTGGTTATCTGTCAGGAAAATTGAGAGGGAGTGTGGACTACGAAAATCCTCGACACATAAAATCAAGAAAAAAGTTTAAACCTGTTTCATACAAGATTCGAGCTCACCAACCTCACAATATTTGCATCACTAATCAAAGAGAAGTCTTCGTGAACGATTGGCTCAAAATGTTGATGGTGGTTCCCTACTTGTGTGGGAAAAGCACCAATTTCAGAGGTGTCGGTAACGGTGTCGCGAGTTCAATGGTTTTTTACCATCGCAAAAAATGCCCAACGCGCCTAAAGAAGTTTTCACTTCAAAAAGTCTTTAAAAACTTTCTAAATTACGTTTCTACCTAATATTGAAAAATGCCGATTTCAAAATTAATGTCGGCAAATTAATGGTGACAGTGCCTGTTTCAACATAGGCATTTTATGTTGGTGCCACTAGTCCTAGAGATGGTAGACCTTACACAAGAAATTTGGAATAGACATGATGTTTAATTTTAAGATGTGGATGCATACAAAGAAAATAGTTCCTAAAAAAATTAAAAACTTCAAATGAATACTGAAAGGAACGGCTGCTGAGCTGTGCCAAATGATCTAAACTTTTCGATTCCTTTTCAACTCCCCCTCAAGGGGGGGAATTTCTAAAATCGCTGATATACATCTTTAATTACTTTTTTAAGATTTCTTTTCTGCAATTCACGGTCCTTCCTAAAATGGCTACAGAGATGTGGCAAATGTTCTAAAATTTTCGACACTCTTTTAACACTTTCAGGGGGGGACATTTTCAAAAATCCCTTCTTAGTTTACGCTTACTTCATGAGAAGTCTTTTCTCCCAAATTTTCATACTTCGAGGTTCAGCAGTTTGGGCTGTGCGTTGATTATGATTCAATTATGACAAACTATTATATATATATAGATAGATAGATTTGCATTTTAAAAAAGGTAATCTCTGAAAAAAATTAATAAAACTATTAAAATCTGATTGGTATTTTTATATATACTGACGGTAGATTTTCGTAAAGCACTGAAAATAAAAAAGAGATACAAATGAAAGGAAATAAAATAAATTTGTTTAGTTTTTTACCAGCAGTGCATTTTTAAATTATCGTTTACATCTTTTTCTGGATCGGTACTGTGAGCCAATCGCTTGTATTGTAGGGCACATTTGCGTTCATCTGTAGATACATTCTTCCAGCAAGGGGCGTAGAGTAAATAATCTAAAAAAAAGCATTATAAATTTTAATTTCAAACTATTAATACTTGTTTTCACCAGTAAAATCTTTTATGGACTTTTTCATTTTTCTCAAATACCTATATGATATATATGATATATACATCATATGATCATACCTATATGATATTAAAGTTACAGAACTTAGAAGGAAGTACAGCGTACAAATTACAAGAAACATTTTTTATGCAGGATACCAGCTACACAATCTAGCCCAAGAAAAAAAAAATCGTCTTATTTCAGCTGGAACCAGATTTCCGTTTTTAACTTTAACAATAATAAATATCTTTCAACAAAATTTACAATGTTCGAAATGTCACGAGAAATGGAAAAACAGCAAATATATCAGTATCTAAATAAATGTTGTAGCAGATGCTCCATATGGAGTCCTGTGCAGGTCGGGTATATTCCAACTCGAACATGGCACACTTGAAAACGAATCCGAACCCAAAATCTAAGAAAATGATTATATATTTTGATATAATTGCAAAAAAAAGATAGTTGTCAATTATGTATATACACTGCTCAAAACAAATAGGGGAGCTCATAATTTTAACAAAATTACGCAACTATTTACACCGATAGGTAACGTAAAATAAAATATTCATAATTGAAACTGTAGTAGAAAACAGATGAAAAAACTTCTCATGTAAATCAAAGTTTATGAGGTAAAAACATTTAAAAATGAGATAAGTGCAGAAATAGCAATTTTGCAAAAACGTCTTTTTTCACTAAGTTGTAAAATTCAATTGCTCAACATATATTTTGAGAAAAAAAAAGCCTTTAAATGTCACAGAAATGTAATTTACCGGAATCCATGGCTTGACATATTTTCGGGACAGTTGAATCTGGTGAAAAACGACGAAGTCTAGTGGAGGCTATTGGACTCTCGCAAGAAATGTCAATGCAAGGCTGTGGAATGCTAGACATCGACATGGTCAAAGTCGGCCATGTTTTACCTTATAAGATGATGACCCATATATTCTGTTAACAGTTGGTCGAGACAGAAAGGGCAGTTGCAAGCATAGCCACGGAACGAATCTTTGTCACGGAACGAAAGGTATCAAAGCAAACAGTCCTAAATAGGCTTTATAAGCCAATGGTCTATAAATATGGTCCCTAAATAGGTCAATAGTCTATATTCCGCAAGTGAGCGGCCCAAAGAAGGTGGGCAACTGATCATCGAGTTTAGAGACAAAGCTGTAGAAGTCAAATTCTGTTTACAGACCAGTCTCGATTCAATCTAGATGTAAATCCCGGTGTGTGTTTTCATGGAGAAAACATGATACTACTAATTATCCTGCATTCGTTCGTGAAAGATCGCGTTACGGATGAGGAGGGTTGATGCTTTGGGCTAGAATTATCATAGATGGGCATATGGATCTGCATATCGTTCGGAATGACATTTTGAAAGCCCAGAGTTATAGCGACGATATACCTAGACCTCATGTCGTATATTACGTTGCAGCAACTGATGATTCCTTTTTTCCGTGCATCATAATGCCAGACCATATACAACTCGTCTTGTGAAGAACATGCTCAAAATTAAAACAATGCAGCGTGAAGAATAGCCAACATGCTCTCCTGTTCTGAATCTGATCGGCCGCACCAGTGACTGAGAGGTTCTGCTTTCGAAAATGGTAGACCGGAGGTGCTGAGTTCGAACCCAACGCGCCCATCAGTCTAAACGCTCGGATTTTTCCGTGGTTTTCTTCGAACCTTAGATTTCTTTGCGTAAATACGGGTTAGATATCTTTAGAAAGACCCCCATGAAGGGACCCCTCTATTAGGGTCTATATCCCATGTGTTGATAATTAATTGGTCGTAATAAACACAAACAACCAACTTGAATCCGATCGGGCATGTTCGGTACACACGTATTGTAGTGATTCTTATTTCTCCTTTTATTGCCCGGATCTTGGGGATTGCAATTCTAGTGGAGAGGAACAGTACTCCCCGAAAACGTATCTATAATGTAATCGAATCCATGAAAAACAGGTGTGTGACAGTTTTATCTGTTCGAAGGGACCACACGCCATATTGAATATCTTGCATTATTCCTAAACATTATTCCCTACTTTTCTTGTTATTTACCTGTAACAAAATTGATCTTTACTCATTCTATCTATCGTTTTAACCAATTAAAGCTCTCTTACAATTTTTTTATGTCTTCTTTTTTGAATTATGCATTACGCATATACTCTCAACATTATGCATATGCATGGCTGTCTCGCACTGTTCTCTTCACTTTTACTTGCTCCCCTACTTTTTTGAGCAGTGTAGTATCTGTTTTGTATTTTATGTTTAAAATTGAACATATTTTGCGTTCAAACATATTGACAAGGCGACTTATTAAAAATAACTTATTAAACATATATTGCGAACAGTTAAAATTCAAATACTTTGTTCCTCTCAAATTAAAAAATATCCAGATGTTTTGAAAATAAGGTCAAACTGAAAGCGACCCGTAAGTGTCACATTTTAATCCGAAGCGTACCCGAATCTGAAACAATGCAACCCAAATTGGACCCCAACCGAATCCGACGACCAACGAAACAAATTAGTGTCACTCGACTTGACAGGAATCGTGGAACGTGTCTGGTCTGGTCGGATTTTGAATAATTCGGGTTAGCTAACCTGATCTAACTCCATAACGAGAAATGTAGTTGACTACAGTTAACTTACTTTTGAACTTTGAGAACTTTTCATGAAGTCATCGAATTTCATACAAAACAAGCTAAGTCCGTTGAAATTGTCGTTAGAGAATCTTCAATATTCATAAGCTTTTGAACAAAAGTGCGGATTCGTATTAATGACAGACAACTTGTATTTTTGATTAAATACATGAATTGTGATGCTGGTTTCCAATGTGACAGTGTTTGCTCAAGTTTGCTGTATTGCACTGCAGTTTGTTCGTAACCAAAAGCTCGCAACTTTGGTTCTAAATACACTGTTCTATAATCGGGTAATGCAGATGCTTATTTCAACAGCAAAATATTTTAATAAACAAGATCTAAATTTTTTAGAGATGTACTGTATTTAACTACCGCTAAGCTCCATATGTAACAGGAGTTCTTAGTCGGCAGTCAAAAGTAGTTTGCATGGCAAAAGTATAAAAATTTAACGCGTTATAGTGTTAGATATTCGTGTTGTCATTTACTGCTATTCTAATATATTCTTCTCTAATCAAGCTATATTTATAAATTAATAAACATTTTTCCAATCATGTAACGGAATGCGATTGGTTAGACTTTTTTGCCGTAAATGTAAATTAAAATTATTGTCACTGTATCTTTTCGTTCTGATCGCTGGAAATCAAATTGGGAAATAAATAGACAGATCGCCTGTTTATATAGAACTCAGTATTATCTATTACTTTTCTCCATTTTTGTCGTTTATTACATGACATAATTAGAATTTAGAAAAAAATACTTTTACTAATGTATAAATATTTATTAGTGTTCATTTAACATCAATGCGAAATTAAACTGTCAAAAAAAAATAATTTTCTTAGTAACGAGTATATTACTTCAAAAAAAAGGCATTTTTTTTTTTTTTTCTGAAGTGGCTGATATTTTATAAATGTTTTCTCAGAGCCATTTTTTAAAAAGTATATACACAGATAGAAATTATAGCGATTTTTGTCGCATAATTTATGAGCGAAGTGTACTTATGTTTCCAAACCTTAAACGAGATTTTCTCGAAACAGTATAATGTTGGTGATCAAAATATCTTTGCAACGAGTGAAGAATTTTTTCTTGATTTCATTTTATGATTTATCTAGTCTTTTACTGATTTTTTTAATTTTTTTTAAATTTATTTGTTTTAAATAAACGAAGCTAAATCAGATTTTTTGTTAAAAATTTATCACATTAAATTTAATGGTCCATTATTTTATTAAAAATGTAAAATAATAATACATTAAAAAGTCGATTAAGGACTATACATTTATTTATAGATCCACGTGTTTTTAGTTAATTGTTTTTTAGATGAAGGTAATCAGGGAATCTTGAGTACCGGGTCAAGCCGGGGCTTCAAGCCGCATAACATGGAAACCCAAAAAACACATATTTTAACAAATAATAATAATAATAATAATAATAATAATAATAATAATAATAATAATAATAATAATAATAATAATAATAATAATAATAATAATAATAATAACAATAACAATAATAATAATAATAATAATATGGCTTTCGAATGATCAAATATGTGCTTTTATGCAAAAGCCTACATATTTCTACTTAGTTCCTATACACGTCAAAACAAGTTTATGAAATAAGGTGGTCTGGTGTAATAACGCCAGGCGGGGTAATAACGCAAAGTGCTAATATTTTGCATAATTATGAAATAATCTGGTAAATGACACCCATGTGCTCAGCGCAGAAGGGTTTTGAGTCATATAAATCGCAAAAAACAGCTTCAAGTTAATTTATTTCATTTTTAGGTCTTACTGTTTTTACAAGCAACTAAAATTAACGCTTGATCTAAAATTTGCGAGATACGTTTTGTGATGTGAAGACTATTTTTTTATCCGGAAATACTTTGTTAATTACATAAATTTGTAGTACATTTCATGGACTCTCAAAATGTTGTTGAAGATTTTGGATATCTTCTCGAGATAATTTGTAATTTAAAATGTACAGCGCAATAACTATAACGGGGTAATAACGCCAATCCTTGTCGTTAATACCCCGGTTGATTCCCTACAGTGGCCGAGCTACATCCTAAATACTGATTCAAATAAACACAGTTAAAACTGTGCAATGTTTCTAATAATTCTATTTAAGCGGTACTTTTTAAGCAAAAAGAAGCTCACGGTCTGATATTCTTTTGCCACATCCCCCCCCCACACCACACCTTTATTTTTCTTACACTTTCACAAAAAATTGAACATTTTCAATAGCTTAGAATGCAATTTGTCAATTTCCAAGTTTGTAGAGTTTGTATTTTTAGAATTGGGCAATCTACATGCAATTATTCCATCTTATTTCATAGTTTTGTTTGCATGGCGTTATTACCCATATAGGTGGGTAAAGACGCCAAATAGCATTGGTCTAGAAATCACGCCATTACATTTTATGAATACATAAATGTTAAATTATTTTTTTTATATAGATAGTCAATGAGTTGCTGTATCAAATCATATATTTGTTTGAAAAATACAATCTAAAACTGAGCCGTGAAAATTGGTAGAACTTTAACGTGGCGTTATTACCCCAGAGTACCTTATTCTTATTTTTCAAGCTGAAAACGCCGATAACCCCTTAATGAACTAGCTAATAACTTAATTTGAAACATATTCAAAGAGCATGAAGACGTTTTGAAAAGCATGATGATATTTCTTTTTAGTTAATTTTTGAGAGTTTAAAAAGGAAGAAAATAGAGTTGGTTAAAGAACAACTATAAGGAGAGTCACAAGGGTTACATCAAAAAGGTTTAGGTTTATTTCTAAAACTTTAGGAATTTAAATTTTTTCTAAATTTAAATTTTAAAATTTCGTTAAAGAGAATTTTGCATATTTTAGTACATGAACATATGTATGGTTTTCCGCCATTGACATTCAACAAGAAAGTGGATTTCTCAAAAGTATCAAAAATAGAAAATTAATGCATTTCAAATACCTGTGAAGATATATTAAATTAAATAACTGTTGTTCATGTTTTGTAACACAGACTATTTTAAATTAAAAACCTTTAGAGAAACTACTCATTTTAATGAGAATTTTGAATTATAATCTCCAATGTTTACATCTCACACAAGTTGCGATCTGAATTTTGTTTCATACAGCATTTTCAGGGCAGCTTACCACAGGGTGTTTCCATATGAGAGCTGCGACATATGGAGCATAAAATTTGATTTATAGAGACAATTCTGGACACAGTCGAATCGTCAAGCATATTCGCATCGTCTCAGAGCCCGACATCTGTTTTTAGCCCCAAGCTATTTTTTGTTTTACTTGCATAACAGAACTTGTCCAGACGAGTATCGCCAAGTTCTGTAATGGAGGTTCCACACATTTTGAAGAAATGCGTCTTTCTAAGCTCATTCTGAGCATCGTATGTAACAAATCTTATGCACAGGCACTCTAGTTTACCAGAGCTACCAATCTCATCGGTTACTTGATGTCATTATTAATCAATCTATAGATCCATTATACGGAATTTGCCAGAGTGTGACTCAAAGCTGTCGCACAATCTGGTCTGATACTTTTTATCAGCTCAACAGAATAAATGGGTGGTTAATATATGGAACTGTAGAAAATGCTGCATACGAAATTATATTATATTAATTTATAACAATTGGTAAATGTTTTTTCACCGTCTTTGAAAATTTACATCTGTTATATTTCATTTATCGACTGAATAATCGTGTTATAAATTAATCCAATATAGTCAAGTAGCTGTTTTCGTAAGGGGATGTTCCCTTACGGACAAGTATTTAGCTGATGACGAATTATTATTTCCAACTCGAAACACGTCTTATGCACTGTTTTGATTTCATGGTGATTTTTTTTTTCAGTTTTATTATTTTTATTGTTACATATTGCCATTTTTGGGGGCTGTTTCGCTTTTAATTAGTTATTCTTTTATTTTACAAAACTAATTCTCTTTCACGAATACATTCATTCATTGTAACTTTTACTCCTCTATGTTATCATTAATACAGAAAATCAATAAAATATTTGAAAAAAACAAACAAATTGAAAGCACTAATACAACTTAGTAGTAAAAAAAATAAATAACGCCTACAAAATATTTCCTTTATTATTCAACCTTGATGCTGCAATGGTTTTTATATTAAGATATGAAAAATAGATGCTCATTTGAAAAACATCTGTGAGCCAGGGATTATTTTAGTTTCTAGAACTTCTAATACAAATACACATGATTATTTTAGTATAGGAATGAAAGTAAAAATTTTAAATTAAAAGAAAAACAACACTCAAAGGAGCTATAAAAATAATAAACGGTTGAAAAGATAACTGTTTTTGCAAGTTATATTGTTTGTTTTAGAAAAGAAATTCCATTTTCAATTCGATAGTTGGTTTAAATCAAAACATCCCGTTGTATTTTAATATACTATTTTGAATACTCAATAAAAAAAATTTTATCATTATTTTAAAATTTTAAAATTACATCTACAGTTTTCTTAGTTTTCAGGCGTCACGATATTACCATGCCATAAATTAATTTACTAACTGTACTTTCAAACGATGTTTTATAAATATTTCAAAATGCCTTTATTTTGAAGAAAATCCTAATAGAGTAAAGGAAAATTTATTGTTTAAAAGAAATCTTTCAAACCAACCTTCTTGTAGTTCTCCTGGCACACATAAATCCTCTATAACGTGTCTTGATTCTGACACGACTGATTGAAATATCCTCCTCTGAACAGCAGTGAAACAGCGAAGACTGTGATCTTCGATACATCGGAAACCATTCTGCAGTCGCCTAAAAAACGTGCAGATAAGTAACATGACAGCAAAATGGATGAACCATTTCAAAACTCAAATCCTGAAATAGAAAATGTTACGCATTTAAAGGTTGATAAATATCTTGACTTCACGCATATAAAGAATAAAATACTGCAACAACAATTTGTGAACTGTAACTCTTTTGGCATTAAGGAAATTAAAGCATTAATTACTCAGTTCGCATATATATATTTTTAAATATATATTTTATTTTATTACTAACGAATGTACTAGATTTAACGATGTAAAGAATAAATTTGAAAACCGATAGACTAATTAACATCGCAAAAAGGAATTTCAGAATTGAATTTTGTAGAGATTGGATTATTGAAATTCTATATAAACCAAAAACCTTACTAGAGAATAACGCGAAGTTATAGTTTTGGATTTCGCTAAAACTTCTTTCAATGTAAGCTTCGTATCATGGAAAATAAAAGATTCACTGAAACTATCCTCTGGAGTTTAGCTGTTTGAGAGGTAAAAGATCATTAAATATTTAATTGTGAACAAAACTTTCAGAACCATTGAACGAATAAAACGTGCTTAAAATAATCTATAAAGTTGATATCTAAAAACATCATAGATATTTAAAAACAAATTTACTCAATTTTAAACTGGTTAAGTGTTTCTTACTGCATGTTTCAAGAGACAAACAAGAAAATATAAAATATATTGGTGTACCAGTTGTAAGCCTAATGTAATATTAGTAAAAAAAAAAGAATATTATTGGATAACAAATAGATGTTATTTTTTTTTTGGGGGGGGGGGTTCTGAATTCAGTGGTAATATCCGATTTTCTCTGAAGCAACAATTTTTAGATACTAACTCAAAAACACGGTATTTTCGAATATTAATTGGTAATAAATAAAAAAAACACGTAAATCACAGATATTTTACTGTATATTCAGAGACATTTTTATCAAGAATTGTAAATCACGTACCTACACATGCAGCTGTGCCCGCCAACCATTTTTTTTCTACCCATGAATGCTCTGTGCATATACATACATACATTTACTACATATTTTTCACTCATGGTAGCTGCAACATCAGTGCAAATGTTGATTTTGATTGAAAGAAAGAAAAAGTTCTCTGTCGTTGCTGTCTTATGATATCTGCTTTGAGCAAAATATAAAAAGACTAATTCAAAGAAAAAGACACATTGTTATATTTTCCACCCTTTACAGGAATATAAATTAATAAATAGTGCAAGTTTATGAAGTGTGCACTGAAGATGCGCACATATAAATTAATATGTGAATTGGAGTACGTCCATAAAAATATATGAAATACAAAAATGTCTGAAATACAAAAATGTCTTCATGAAAGTGTCAAAGGTTGACGACCCTTTACTTTAACTAATAATGTATAGTTTAATTTTTTAAATAACAATTTCACCGGTATATATTATTAAATTCAACAATAACATTAATCGAGATCATATTACTACACTCCTATGAACAATTCAAATCATTTCATTATACAAGTATCTAAAAATTTTCGATCCAAGGGATATGATTAAGATGTTATATCTAAACAATAAATTATTACATAAAAATAAAAAATTATTAGATGCATTCAAATTTAAAGCCTAATTATTAGATTTATTTGAAATAATAAAGCCAAATTACAGTAGAAAGCCTGTAAAATATATAGCCGCATTTTTTTCTTGAAACTTTCTGGTGTCAATGTGACATTTGCGTATTTTAAAGAAAGTCACTCACCAGAGCTTAAAGTGTTAAACAATGAGAGAATTTAATACATTACTTTTTTTATATTACATATTTATGTTGCTTGTTGTTGCAGTTGTTTAATGATATCACTGCAAAAATAATTTCATATATAAAAAATATTTTCTTGAAAAATACTTTTTCATATATTTAAGCGTATTCCAAAATAAAGACCAGATGAAGAAATCAGCAGTTATACATTTCAATATCGATGAAGCTTCTGTTTCCATAGCAACAAAATTGAATCGATAGCGCTCAATTGGACTTAATTTGACACTAGAAGAATTGTAATTAATTTAAATTTTGTATTGATTCATAAAATTTCACAGTTAACTTTCATTATAAATATGTATATATCATAAAACTATAGTTAAAAAAGTAAATCCGACAAAACTAAAGTTATTTAAATTAAATTTATTTAAACAAGCTCAACATTAATCCTTTTTACCATAACCCTTTCCGGAACGGGCAAAATCTGTTAGTAAAATGAGAAATTGTCGACTGATACCAGAATTCACTAACGAATTTTTTAGATATTTTGAATTCCTTAGTTTAAGCTTTTATCGTAAAAGGAAAATTTTACTAAAATATTATTGGTGCAATTTGCAAGTTTGGAATTAAAATTAGGTATCCCAGGCCAAGCACAGTGTGCCGGAAAGGGTTGAAGAGTGTTTGATATAAAAAATTTTTTTTTTTATTTTATTCCATCACCAACCAGTGATAATATGTAACTCTTTTTAGTGTTTTCAGTGCCAACGTTATGACAACAGTAAGAGTACTTGTTATGCACCCATTACTTGCGCTCGTTGCGATGTTGTTGGCTACGAAAGTAAACTTCTCACAAATTCTGAACATTGTGTTAATTTCTTGGTGATCACACCCCTCTCCTAAATGATAACTTAAGAAAAAATCCAGACCATAAAAATTACTCAAACATATTATATCATGGATCTTGCATACATTGTACACTCTAGGACACACGAGTTTTCATACCCTAGCATTCTACAGCAAAGCTCAACATCTGTTACGCACCCAAACTTTGTCATCATTAATTGATACATCTTTTACATTATTAACTGTTATCATTAGAAAAAAAATACGTTCACTATTCTAACAGTATATATATTTTTTTAAAACCTTTTAACACAATTATCAGAACTTGTAATGATGGTGAAAGTTTTAATAAAATTATAGTACGTACTATAGAACACTTTTTTTCCATCGCAACAAATACCGTATATATGAGGTCTCTTTCACAGATCAATCTCCAAAGGCTGCATTCAGGATTACACTGAATATACAATGAATAATTCTAATTTTATTTAGATAAAACTTCATTAATACATGGAGGTTAAAATAAAACTGATGATACTTAGAGACACACACGTAGCTCCTTTTCTACTGTACGCAAAACTTCAAACATGTGTTAGGTAAATAATAAAATCGAGTTTTTAGCAAAAATGTCTGGAGTTTTGCCACATTGTACTGCTAAAATCCTATGCAAATGAGTAATAGTCCAAGACCCCACAGCACATAAACCTAAGATATCGAGCACAAGATAAAAAACTTTATTTTATGGAAGAATAGTAATAGTTGAATCAAATGATCCATATCTGCCGGAAGTAAAGTGGTGCATATGTCAAAAATTAACACCACTAATGTTTACTCGTATGTTTATCATTGTGTTTGCCGTACAGTCAAAGGTATGAATTGATTGTACGGTAAACACAATGATAATCCTACGAGTAAATAAACGATAATCCTACGTGTTAATTTTTTGGCTTATGCACCACTTCGCTTCCGGCAGACATGAATCATTAGATTCCCCTATTACTATTCTTCCATAAAATAGTTTTTTTGTGTTCGATACCTTAGGTTTTTGTGCTGTCGGCTCTTGGACTATAATGCGTTGCGAATATAGTTTCGCAATGAATCGCGATACGTATGATTCAAAGAAATCATTCGTTCACAGTGAACATATGCTGCTGAACAAGACGGAACATGGATTGATCGTAAAACATTTTTAACAGAATGAGGCAGCATTCTGAGTTCATCGGAAGATTAAAAACTTATAGACCGACAGGTGTTATCACAGACAATCACCTCATCGAGTTCATGGCTGAAATTCCAGAACTGATTACAACTCAATTCGCTTATTAAGCATTTAAGGCCCGATGAAATTGTAAACAAAGATAGTTATGCCAGCTAAAAGTAAAATATGTACTACATATACTATCTGTTGATCAAAACTGATACTTTATTCTTTCTGCAAACCAAAATGATTGTTCAATTTGGGTTTTTATTACATACAACTCAAAAGCAACAATTTAAAATAATGTCTAAACCACATAATCGTACGGGTTTGACCTTAAAGAGTTAAAACTCAATTAGTCTGACAAGTCATTTTGGTAGAAAATACCGACTGCTTTTTAATATGCGAATCAAGTTTTAATTTATTCTGAAATTTCAGCCGTGAACTCATTGCGGTAGTTGTCTGTGGCAGGGCTCGAAAAATCTACATGCCCGACATCAGTGTTGTTAGACGACGACTTTTTAAAAATTCAGATTGGCACCACTTCTTTGGATTGGTAAAATTACGTTTCGTTTAATGACATATTAATCAAGAGGAATTTTATCCTTTAATAAAAGTGGTGCCAATCAAATTTTTAAAAAGTCGCCGTCTAACAACACTGATGTCGGGCATGTAGATTTTTCGAGCCCTGGTCTGTGGTGCCGCCTCCCAAGTTATTAACCCATTAACGCCCAGCGTCCTCGTTTGAGGACGGTTACAAAAAAAGCAAGAAAGCGGGTTTCCCACCAGTAAAGAGGAAGATAAATATGTACCTTATTTCAAGAGACGGAATCCTCGATAAATTTAGATAAAAGTTAATTTGCTTTTAAAAGTGGTGGGAAACACAAAATTTAAATTTTAACGAAGAAAATAATTCGGGCGTTAATGGGTTAAGGAGAGAACCCATGTCTATAAATGCAATTAAAGATATAATTCGCATGTTTTAAGAAACCGGTTTGTTAGATGTTATACCTTGAAAAGGACGTCATGCAACTGAGACGGCGATTGTGAAGGAAATTACAATTGCAGCAGCTGAGGTATCTGAAAGTTCTTCAAGTTCTATTGTAAATGGCCGCTCAACAGCACGAGCACTGAACATTTCATGGACAACGGTGTATATGATTTTACGCAAAATTGTTAAGCTCTACCCTTACAAGACGCATTTAGCTTGAAATCGCAAGATCACACTGCATATATTGATTTTGCCTTGCATTTTCTGGCGAGGATGCAAATGGATGAATACTGGTCATCGCGTATCTTATGGACACATGAGACAATTGGATGGGGCTATGAACACGCAGAATGGCTGCATGTGGGGTTCCACTAATCCTCTTACCGTGCAACAACAGCTTATATATTCCCCATATGTCACGGTATGGTGTGAACCTGGAGAATCCTGCTGTCTCGGCATCAAGGCAAAGAGACTGTTTGCCACCACAATGATCATGCAAGATGAAGCTAATGCTCATTAGACAAAATGCATAAAAAATATGATTTGAGATAAGTTCCCTGATGTACACGTCATCTCGTATCCTTTTCCGATTAACTGGCCAGCAAAGTCACCGGAGCTGAACCCATGTGATTTCTGACTGTGGAGTTTCTTACAAAGATCGTGATTATGAAGGACATATAACTAATGAAGCGCAATTGAAAACTAGCATCTTACACCATGTCTCACACATTTTTACTGTTATATTGCATGCGGTGTTTGGTATGTTTTTAGCACATTTTTGACTGACACGGTATGCATAAAGAGCACACTAGTGTGTAAATAAATTAAATATTCCATTACTCTAATTTTTGTGCAATGATCTTTTTTACGTTATTAAAGTGCTATCAAGGGGAGAAATTTCAAACTCTTTTATACGAAAACCTGAGATCTCATAATCTACATAACATGTATTTGAAGTTTCATTCAGATCCATTCAGTAGAACCGCAGCTATAAGCCTCTGAGTACTGTCAGTTTAATTTTAACAGCCTTGTCTTACAACGTTGGTTACATTTTATCATACTTTGAAAACTTTCGGGAGATAATAATACCCACATTTTCCTACAATAATTCTAAAAATAGGTTTCTTGAAATAAATGACTGGATATGTATCTCAAAAACTATGATTAATTTTTTTTTACTGTTAGTTAATGCCATGATTTTTGGAAAGTTTTATTTTAATGCTTTTGGATGACATATAAATGGATGACATCAAAATAATATAGACCTAGACTGTTTTAAGAAATGATTTTCAAAATGTAGACATTTTGTTCTATTGTAATTCACATGAATAATCAGAATAAATAAATTTACAAACATATATAGAGAAGACGTCAAATATAGGATATGGTAATTGGAGATAAATAAAATATAAAAGTAATTTATATTCTTTTACAAATCATCCAGGTTTATCGATTTCAAAAAATTAAGTTTTAAAATTAATGCACGGAGTACTTTTAATAAATTAACTAGTAAGTAACATCAAAATAATACAGAAAAGGATAATAAAAGCTCATTTTTGTGTCGCCCCTCTCCACAGCATAGGACAATTCTTTTTTCTTTATGATTTATTTTTATTGATTTAATCAAACGATTTATTTATGTCTCTGAATACTGTGTAAATATGATACGTAAGATTCTAAACTTTGGTTGTTTAAAAAATAAATATTAAGCATTTAGACATTTTTAAAACATTTTATTTTCGTTAAGAAGCGCTCATAACAAAATCAAGCAATTACGTATGTTTAACTTCTTTGTTCAAATAGCAATGAATGTAAAATATAGAATGTTATCATGGACAATTTTGTTTAAAAAATATAAAATGGTGAAAAATAGTCGGTCAAGTGCGAGTATTACTCGTGCTTAGAGGATTCCGTAAAAAAAATACACGAATTGAAGAGCTTAGTAGATGAAAATGTTAAGTGTTTTAGAAAAGATGTGCTTCGACAATGCACGGGTGTTTGGCGACTTTTTTATTGGCGCGGTTTTCTAATCCACTACAAATTACTCTTTTCTAACGCGTCGACAACTTTGAATGATGGTTAATGCACTACTTAAAAATAACGAAGCATTAAAAAGCGCAAAAAAGATGTATTTTAAAAAAATCAAAATAAAACAAAAACACATATTTTATAACATAAATTTTATGGTAAATGTGCTAACTTGCGTCATTTCGTGTACTTATACATCAGAGTAGACATCAGATAGTTCAAAATCTAATTTCTCGTAAGTTTTCAAATAATACCATCACGTCCGTGCTGCCCGAAGAAGATAGACTGCTGAACATCGAGATTGTTAGCAGCATGATTGGAGTCAAATGCAGTTTACAGACGAGCCCCGATCCAGTCTGGAGTGTGACACTCGACGTGTTTTGGTATGGAGGGTAAAGAGCATTCGAAATAACCCCCCATTCATTCCTGAAAGATCACAATACAGACAAGGTGGTTTGATGGTATGGAGTAGAATCAGCATAGGTGAACGTACGGACCTGCATATCATTTGGAATTGTACTTTGACGGCCCAAAGGTATGCAGACGAAATACTGAGACTTCGTGTCGTATGTTACGCTGCAGCCATTGGAAATTCCTTTGTTTTCCAGTATGATAAATGTCAGACCACTTACATCTTGTCTTGTGGAAGAGCTAACACAATACAGCATATGGAATGGCCAGCGTGTTCTCTTGACCTGAATCCAATCGTTCATGTTTGGGACATGCTGGGACGACGCATAGCTACTAGATCAAGGCCTCCTTTTACTGTCTGAGATTTTGAAATTTCACTTCTTGAGGAATGGAACAGTATTCTCCAAAGCCTTATCAATAACATCATCGCATTTATGGAAAACAGGTGTGCAGCACTCTTAGTTCTTCTAGGAGACCATTTCCATATTAAAAATTGTCCATCATTTCTAAACAATACTTTTTTATCATTTACATGTAACCAAATTGTTGCTCTAAATCATCTTTTCATTTTTTTTTCAGCTTTTCAAAGAATTAAAGCTTAATTACAATTTTTTGCATCTTTTTCTCTGTATTGCGCTTTGATACGCGTGTACTTTCTATTTTATGCCAATACATGACTGTCTCGCAGTGTTTTCTTATCTTCTTTGCTTTCTCCCCTAATTAATTTGAGAAGTGTTATTAAAGGTTTTTATCTAGGCTTTAGAAGCCGATGGCACATAAAGTACACCGCCCCTGTCATTATGTATGTCAAAACCGTCTGTTTCTTTAAGAGTTACCATCTGGGCTTATTATCCACCATTTTTTTAAAAAAATCATTACCTGCAATACTTTTACACTTCTGATAGAATAGGTACCTCCAATGGTCTTTAACACCTTTGCTTAATGTCAGCAAATCGAAATTTCTGTGTAATGGAAAAATGCACATTTCTCAAAAACTATGTGAGCTAGGGTCATCGCTATAGTTTTCCTACAAGATCGACTACTTCTAATCTTTTCACAGCTTTAGTTTCAGTAGATTCAGAAATAAATCAAAGGTATGGGACACATTTTTTCTCAACATTTTCAACAATATTTTTGAAAATATAATACCTAAAATTAAAAGAAATGTATTATGTATTTTGGAGTTCGGCGTTGTACAAGCTTTAACAGGATGCCTCACATGATACAAAAAGAAAAAAAAATATTAGCCTCTCTGTGTTTTTCCTAAATATATTTGTGAATTTTTAATAATGTGTAAATATGTAGGTCAATAGTCTTTATTACTTTCCCCAATTTGAACTTTCCACGTTCAATATTTTTCGTGTAAAGTGCCTGGATAGACAGACAGACTTACAGACACAAGAGAGATCTTATAGTGAATCCGCTTTTACTTTTTAAGTATGGAACCTTAAAAAGGACAAAACATTAAATTGTGCTAAATAACTTTTATTTCAGGCCTCTTAGGAATTATTTAAAAGGACTTCATGTCAAAATCAATTATAGGAGCAATAAATAAAGACACTAAATTTTATGAAATCGAAAAAAACATCTTTTATTTAAAAAAAATGAAAGAAAAGGATATGTGGACCAAAAATCGGCCTTTTCTACGTATTTCCTTTAATACTGATGGGCGAAGCATTGATGAAACTTAAAAAGAATTAAATATACATTTTAAAAAATAATTGAAAAAACAGTGCACAAACTTTAAACAATCAGGTGAAAGAAATAAAGTTACTTCAAAAAAATATCATATAATACTCAAGCTTCTACGATTTTAGGCTGGATAAAGCTCATATAATGCATAAAGAGAAATTTGCCCACCTTATAAATTATGGCGCCATAAACAGTCAATTATTTATTAAATAGAGCTGATGGATGTGGGGTGATCATAAATATACCGAAAAATATATTAATGTCAAAACTAGTTTCCACAGGGAACGATAGAAAATTTGATAATTCGTTTAAAATGCCTTTTCATAGCCTTGGTTACATAATTTAAGTTTATAAAGAATGATGAAATATCGATCATAAGGTGTATGTATTTAAAAAGAAAATTTTTGAAAAGAAATACATAAATAACTCATTCTTTATTGACTTAAACGAAGAAGATATAGAAGATGCTATTAAAAAGAAAGAGAGAGCCGAGAATGATGCAAAGTGATCTATAAAAAAACTGACGGTATGTGTTGTAATAAAAGGAAAAATATGCGGGAATGGCATTAAATATAAGAATCATATTACTGAAAGAATGTTGTTGATCAACGATATATATCGTTTAAAAGAAAATAAATGGATTAAACTCACTAACTATTTTAATTATTAGTTCCGGATTTTTTTTCAAACTAAATTTACAAGTTATTGACTTTAACTGAATTCTAAATACTCTTTTAAAATTTCATAGATTTTATTGTTTGTTCTGAAAAAGGATACTTTTGAATATCAACTTCTTGCAAAATGAATACAATCACTCATATATTGATATACTTATATATTGATGTACTTAGCATGTAATGCTTCTTTTCTTTAATTTTAACGTATGTGTGTGTGTGTGTTATAAAACATGCTTTTTTTTACTCATTATATGAACTTTAGTTTTGGTTTTGAATAACAACGAAAAAGAAAAAAATATGTATCAAGCATAGATTATTAAACACATTCCAACAATTCTTGAATACTGTAACAGAACTTTTCCGTTTAAAAAGGTGAAAGAAAATATTAAAGTTAACAACTTTGAATGCGCATAACACATTTCAAAAGCAGATTTCACTTTTTACTGTTCATAGCAAGTAAGATTCTCGAATTCTTTTGAACTCCACTGTATATGATCTATAAATTTATATGTGTACTGCATAATGTGCCGAAGTTTAGCTTACTAGGGAACATCCTCAACTGTCAGTTCTGGATTTTGTCGAGAGTGGTATCGTTTGAAAGCTATTGTCACGAGGGTCAATAAATATACAGGAACTATACTCCCGAATCCAGTAGTTCACGAGATATGAACCGTTTTATGTTTCGGAAGAAGAGATAATAAACAAGGGGAAAACAGCAAGAGAGTTCCTTCAAGCGCTCTCGAAGGCAGGAATTTAATCAAAATAATAGTGGCTTTCACGATAGTGTTTTATGATAGAGTGATAATGCTATCCTCGAACTGGAAAGATCGAATGGCCAAACAGATGAAAACTTATTCAGAGAAAAATTAGTTTATTCTATACAGTCCCATATGGATCGACAAAATACCTTCACCCATTGGATGTTTACTTTTCCCAAAACTACAAGTACTTGATAAAGAAAATACGAAAATAATCAAAAACTCATCGAAGTATTTGCAGTGATGTTAACACTATTATTATAGAAAGTATACTGAAATACAAGTCTGTTCTGTTCACCTACTTTAGATGCAATGTGTATGCTTTCCAAAACGCTTTAATCCGAAACTCTGATTCAGTCTTCCGACATGTATGCTTCACTCTTACTACACAAACCTGTGCTGACTGTCAAACAAGAATGTTCTTCATTCTTTGTGCATGGTGCTGGAAGATTTAAAAAAACACACTATCGTGGTTAATTCTGGCAAAATTTCTGCCTTCGAAAGCTTCTCATACCTTCGAAAGAAATCTCATATTGTTTTCCCTTTTTTATTTATTTTCTTCCGAAATAGAAAAGTGCCTATATCTCGCGAAATATCGGATTCGGAAGCATAGTTCCTTTACATTTCTTAATCTTTGGGGAAAGAGCGTTTGAGCGACACCCCTTTAATCAAAATCCAGAACTGACAGTTGGAGATGTTCCCTAGTTAGTTACAAAATGAATAATACAGACGAGAAAACGCCCCCGGCAACATCCACCAACGGACTAAAATGCATCCGAATAATTTTGTACAGCAAGTTAGTTAGAAAACTAATAATACATTCGAAAAATTGTCTTCAGCAACATCTACCAATAGACTAAAATTCATCAAAATATTTTTTTACATCTAGTTAATTAGAAAAAACATAATAGAGTCTAAAATATTGCCTTCAGCAACTCCATTAATAGACTAAAATATATCCGAATAATTTTGTACACCTATTTAGTTACAAAACTCATAATCCAGTCAAAGAAAATAGTCTTCAACAATCAATAGAATAAAACCAATAGGTAACCAATAGATTAAAATGCATCCGAATGATTTTGTACAACCTATATATATATATATATATCACCTTCAGATACACGTCTTATATGAAACAACTTTATCTAACTAATAAACGATCAAGTTCCCGTTTTACTCCCACTTAGAGTATTCTGTAGAATAAATAAGGTACCCTGGGGTAGTAACGCCAGGCGGGGTAATAACGCCAAGTGCTTATATTTTGCATAATTATGAAATAATCAGGTAAATGACACCCATGTGCTCTGCGCAGAAGGGTTTTGAGTCATATAAATCGCAAAAAACAGCTTCAAGTTAATTTGTTTCATTTTTAGGTCTTATTGTTTTTACAAGCAACTAAAATTAACGCTTCATCTAAAATTTGCGAGATAAGGTTTTTGATCTGAAGACTATATTTTTTATCCAGAAATACTTTGTTTATTACATAAATTTGTAGTGTATTTCATGTACTTTCAAATTGTTGTAGAAGATTTTGGATATCTTCTCGAGATAATTTGTAGTTTAGGATTTACTGCGCAATAAGTATCTCGGGGTAATAACGCCAGGGATTGGCGTTATTACCCCGGTTGATTCCCAACAGTGGCCGAACTATATCCGAAGGGGGTTTATATATTAATATGGGACAGCATTATCATCATTGTTGAAATGGTAAGATTAAGGAGGGGGGTGTCCAATACTTAAAAATAATCTCTCTATTTTATTTTTTATTATATTATTATTATTTTTTTTTTTTTTTTTTTTTTTTTTTTTTTACTAATGTAAAAAATAGTTTTTAACTCTTGTAAATAAAACTATATCAAAATGTTTTCGAGATTCAAATTCGAACATCTTCAAAATCAGGTTTCTATTAAATTTCCACTGGATTGTTCAATTGAGTTCGAAATTTTAACTGTCCGCTTTCTCAGCTTTCGGTTTTTCAAAACTTTATAAATTTAACCTTTAACTAATATTACAGAAATTGTAACGTATGAATGTTATGCGGTTTGTGAGACCACAAAATTGAAAGATGAATAAAAGGCGGGAATAACTCATAGGATTGTGTTTTTGTACTAAACTTTTTATACAAGAGTATTATACTTAATATTCACATATTTAGTCTCTGGTGATAGTATTAAAATTCCAAATGAAACAAAATTTCGGTAGTGTTTGCAGTTAAACTGAAAATTACAAGTTAAACTAAAAAATTAAAAGAAAAATAGTGGTCTACGAAACCGGTAACAATAGTTAAAGGTTAAAATGCGATCCATGATTAAAAATCATAGAATACTGTTCCTGCGCTAAACTTTTTGTACAGAATTAATTCTAATTAAATTTAATCTATTAAAATATTTCTAATAATATTACGAGAACTCCAAACGAAAGAGAATTTCAGTTGTAACTATAGTTAAACAGGAAAATACAAGTTAAACGCTTTTTTTTTTTGGGGGGGGGGGGGGGGGTACAGTGTTCAGTCAGATTGCTAACAGCAGTTAAAGGTTAATTTTGTTGCTAATATAGAGATAATGATATATAACCATATGAATTATGTATAAAATTGAATAAGACATCTCTTTGGGATAATATTTTTTAATCAAAAATTTTATTCAATTTATTAAAAATTTATTAAAGCATGCTCTTTAAAACGTCGACAATTTAATTGTAGGTTTGGAGAATCCGCATTAGTGTGGAGTTATGGGTTTAAAACTATTTACTAGATTACTATAATAGTATTAACCATTAACTGCTGTGACAAAAATTGTCGCATAACTTACTGTGAGTGGCCTGTCAGACCGCTTAATCTAACGACGAATAAAATGTTAAATTAACTTTTAGAATATTATTTTTGTATTGAACCTTATATACAGGACTATTATAAATAAAATTCAGCTATTCAAAAGTCTCTAGAGATAGTAATAGGACTTCAAATGAAACAAAAATTTCCCGGTATCTATAGTTAAACTAAAAATTGCAAGTTAAACTCTGAAACTTGAAAAACTCAGCAGTATGTGAGACGCTAACAGCAGTTAAAGTTTAACAAAAATATTTATTACATATAACTCTAGTTATTATAAAACTTCACATGATTAAAATATTACATTATGAATGGTTAAAACCATGCAATGTTTCTTATAATCATATTTAAGCGGGACTTTTTAAGCAAAGAGAGACACGGGGTGTTATATTCTGTTGAAGCTCCCCCTCACTCTTTTTTCTTTCACTTTCAGAAAAAAAATCAATATTTTCTATCGCATAGAATGCATACATGGGAATATAAATACTGATTCAAATAATCCGTGCAATGTTTCTAATAATTCTATTTAAATGGTCATTTTTAAGCAAAACGTAGCTTAGAATGATATTCTTTTGCCTCCTCCCCCCGCCACCACCACAGCTTTCTTTTTCTTTCAGAGTCACAAAAAAAATTGTACATTTTCAATAGCTTAGATTGCAATTTGTGAATTTCTAGAGCTGTAGTGTTTGTATTTTTAGAATTGGGCAATCTACATACCATTATTCCATCTTATTTTATAGTTTTGTTTGCATGGCGTTATTACCCACATAGGCGGGTATTAACGCCATATAGCATTGGTCAAGAAAAAACGCCATTACATTTTATGAATACATATCTGTTAAATTATTTTATTTTATATAGATAGTCAATGAGTTGCTGTATCAGATCCTATATTTGTTTGAAAAATACAATCTCAAACTAAGCCGTGAAAATTGGTAGAACCTTAACGTGGCGTTATTACCCCAGGGTACCTTATATAAATTATTAATTGTATTATAAAAAATCGTTGCTAAAATAATAAGACTTTTAAAAAAATTATACAACGTAGGGTTGGATATAGCTAAATATACTAGAAAAATATGAATGGATATATACCATAAAAGCTCAAAGAAATATGAAACATAAATAATTTTAAAAAGTGCTATTCTGTAAACTCTTTTATTTAATCTTATCCTAATCTTTTTTTCGTGAACTTAATGTGGAACTGACAACAAAAGTAGTGCATATTTAAACTTCATTTGACATCTTATTAAACTAAATTCAACATAGTAATAACCTTACCTTTTCACAATGCAGCTAAAAAAAAAAAAAAAAAAAAAAAAAAAAAAAAAAAAAAAAAAACGCTTGTTCAAAGTTTAAACTTCGCACTGTGATAAGCGCGCTTCGAAAGGAGATTGTAAAGTTGCAAAGCCACCTTGATCCGTGCCGAGTTTTATCAGATAGATTTTTAATCAGTTTTTAAAGACACGGAAGGCGTATTGAGAAATCCACTCAATGCAAACAAGTGACGAATCCCAAAGTATGTATGATTAATTCTAACTAAATTAGTCTATTTTTAACTATTTGACGTTTATTGCTTGTATATTGCTACTGGGTATTTCATTAGACAAATATATCATTAAATAGGCTTTAAAAGCCGATGGTACATAGAGTACGTCGTCCCTGTCATTATGTATGTCCAAACCATCTGTGTGACAAATACAATTTTTTCATAATTTTAGTTTCAGTAGATTCGGAACTAGATGGGGAGGGGGGGGGGACAAATTTCTGCACTACATTTTCGACGATTCTCTGAAAATATAATACCTAAAAATAAATAAATATATTTTTGAGTTCAACATAACGAAAGCATACACACAACACATTACACGACATACAAAGAAAATACTTTTTTTTTCCAAGTAACTTAATTAGACACTCGATATTTTTCCAAAATATATTTTGAATATTTAATAATCTGAAAATATGTGGATCAATAACCTATAATACTCCCTTCTTCCCCATTTAAAATTTCCATGTTCCATAGTTTACGAGTAAAACTGTTGTAACCGAGAGACAGACACATGAATGGTTTTATAATGGTTCCGTTTTTATTTTTTAACTACAAAAAACTAAAAATGGGCAACGACTGAAAATGAACTTTCAGTAATTACCATCCGTAGACAGCAGTACATCAAGTTCCTTGCGAAGTATGTAGATGTATTCATTTATATTCTACAAATATATCTTACAGTACATAATATTATTTAGCTGGAAAATGAATGTCAAACAAAAAATAATCTTAAGTAATTCACGACAATACAGATTAACCCTCAAAAATTATTTTTTGTACACTACATATGATCTACGGATTTTATACACACCATGCAGTATGCAAAAATTTAGTTGAACTTCAAAGCACATATCACAACTGAAAACATACTTCAAAGATTCATCGCTCATAAACAGCACTTTAAGCTAATTATTTTATCTTCCCCCGGTCAATGAGTTATAGATGCTATGCAGATTATGTTCGACCGTCAGGGTCTTGTAGGGCACATCAATAAGGTATATAAATGTCATTATGGTTGAAATTGTGTAACACCAATAAAATACACCGTAAACAATTTTCCCTTATAATCAGTTATGTAGCTGAATTCATTTGTATGACCCTGTAAATGAATAATAAATAATTTACACTGCATATTCTACAGAAAGCATGCTTTAATACACCTCAGAAATGCATATAATTTTTATTATGTTTGAAATAATGTAACATCATTTTAATACACCGCATACGACCGTAAATTCGTAGAATATAATGTAACAAGATTCTTTTGAGCATCATTGCAAAAACTATAAATTAACTACATACTCCATTTTCAATAGCCATCATATCACAGTAAATCTCAATGATACACATCATTAATATGTCAACATGTATATCAACGAGAGTTATAGCACAGGCAAGCATAGACAGACGATAGATTAAACATCCTTCATAAATCATAAACATGGTTCCACTATGTTTGAATGTGGTAAAATATAAAACATAAATGATATACCTGACACTATAATTATCTTTTTACATGAAACCGAATTATGTTGAGTATTAAAATTGAAGTAAGCATTAATTCTACTTGTATCATAGAAAAATATATTTAATTTAATTAAAATAATCTACAATCTGCATGTTTTTTTTTTTCATATTACATGCTTTTGAGTGTTTAAAATTTAACAAATTTGGGCAATTTAATTTAACTTTTTCAATATTTATAATTTATATTTAAAAAGTAATGCTTCTTTTAAAATTTTTGAAACAGTTATAAAACAAATCTGGTTATAAAATTTTTATTTACCTGCATACAATAATAAGTTCTTCTTTAGTGGCAGCAAGTGCTAACTCTTCAGTCTGAGTAATTGCATTTAGAGCCTGAAAACACTGCTCTAATTCTTGAATTGTACAGTTATGTGTCGTTGCAGAAATGATCCCTAAAAAAGATACATAAGAAAAGTTACAAAGATAATTTGCCTTTACATCAGTATTTACGTGGCAGCAAACATTATACTGAGACTATAATAAAAACAGAATAAACTCTGAAAAACAAGCCACCCTCACTCCAAATGCAGCCGGAAAAATGAATGGAATTATAAATAAAGAAGAGAAGAGATGTATAATATTATTTAGCAGTTATGCGAGTGAAGTAACTAAAAAAGTTGTTGCAAGCTATAATCCGATCAACAGTTTCCGATTACCGCTGATGAACTTAAACCTGTAAACTTTAATACAAAATTTCTTCTGATTGAAACGCATCATTAACGAGAAATTTCTCTGAGAAACATGTTTAAAAAATTCAATTTCTTTTTACTGGTGTTAGTTTAGTCGAATATATTTTCATTGACATAGACAATGAGTTGTCTTTGTTGTCACAATGTGGGGGAATTAATACCACTGAAGTAAACTCCTACAGGTAAAAATGAATATTAGTTTTCACCATTGTTTTTCAATAAAATATTTAATTAATTGGCGTTTAAATCAAGAAAAATGTTCTACTTAAATTTTCTGGTGGAAGTTTTCCGAGGTGGTAATGTATCCCTGCAAAAGCGGTTACAATTGAAGCTTCATCATTCTAAGGATGTGTCAGTTCCTCTTTCTTAAACACTACAATTACAGCGAGAGGTCATTTTGATCCCTACCAAGTGAAAATATTTCGATTTGAACCAGAAAATTATTTATAAAATAAGTTTAAACTCATTAAGAAAAAAATATATAAATGAATAAATTAAATAGTCTTAATTGCTGAAACGCGCATTACCGTTCAGCGCCATCTACCGCAAGGAAACCTCAGCATCATCTACCATCGCTGTCAAGCTTACCGGACTACTTCTGATCGTAATTTCGAACACTTTTTCTAGTAAAACCTTTCAGGGCTCCCAAATGGTCCGCGAACTGAACATCAGAATTTTTTTAGAGAAATTTTCTTTTTAGATTTTTCTTGCAAATTGTCAAGAAACCACGTTTGGAAGTCGATTCTAGTTCAAATGTATCATGAAATTTTCTGTTAAAAAATACTGATGTTCAGTTCGCGGACCATTTGGGAGCCCTGACCTTTAAATAAACTGTTTTCTTTCACATTAACGTGTCTGTTTCTCTGCTTGTTGCTGGTTCATTCCATGTCAATTCAACCAATTTTTTCACGATTTGTAACCCGACCGACAAGGATTTGGATAAAACTTTGTGTACACACTAATTCTATCATGAAATGACTCCATCAGAAATATTTCCTTTCCAGACCTCATAGTTTGTGAGATATGGGGAGTCCAATTCTTGGGTTTTTCTCAAATCGCACATTTCTGAGTCTGTATTTTGAGATTGCAGATCCATCTTCAAAAAATTGTTTCTCTGGATCTAAAACATGAATCATCTTAAAAATGTCACTGTAAGAATATAAAAAGATGCAGATTTTAATAAAAAATATTTAAAAACTTTATTTGTAATATTTTGGATAAAAAAAGTCAGCCAAAGTTGAAAGTTATGGTTATTTTTCCAAATTTTTGTGACTTCACGAAAAAGGCTGTAAACAAAAAGGCAAATGAAATTTCCAATTTGTTTTTGTTTTAAATAAAAGTTTACATTTTGGGCTTTCTATCTATGAAATAAAAATGATGTTTTTCCCTTGGCTTATGTGAAAATTTTGGGTACTTTCCAGTTACCCGGATGCATGTGTTATTTTTACACATGTACATATATATAGATCTATATAAATACAGATTTATTATACATGTACATGTGTATGTATATATACAGTATATTGATATATATATGTATCACACTGGTGACAGTCTAACCGAAAAGTACCAAATTTTGCCTTGTTTTGAAAATCTGCACCAATTAAAGGGAAAAAAATCTGACTAAGTTCAGCTGTGGTACTTAAATAATTACTGGAGTTTCTATGAGTTATTGAATTTAATGTTATTTGATACAAAGAAATGGAAATTTTACTTGCTTTTTGTGTAGAGCCTGTTACATAAACTCAGAAAATTTCGGAAAAATAATCATAACTTTCAACTTTGGTTTACTTTTTCGGCCGTATATAAATCTGTATTAACTGCCTTAACTGCTTTTTTCACTTGCTTTTTATGCCGTTGAAATGGATCTGCGCATTTATATTGATAAAATTCATATTTCATTAAGAACTAAATTCTGTGATACTCACATATATTAATCAAATGGTTTTCACTTATTTTTTGTTTTATAAATGCAATAGTCCTAAGTAATAAGAGTTCTTTTCTGAATCGCAGAGATTATCAATGTAGTTTATTTCTCTGTTATTTGTATAGCTAGTTTTGTGACACTCTAAACCAGTCAATATTTCAATACTGCAAGCCTGAAGACTAGTAGAAGGTTTAATATCAGGTTCTATATTAAAACAATAAAGCAACAAAAATATTTATACATAAGGGCATTTCCATGCGAATTTGTTAGTCTGATACACAACTGAAAATCGCTATGCTTGTTGACCACCGTTATTTTCGAAAAGTTTGCTTCGCCTTATTCAATTGATGATATATCTTCGATAAACTAAGTCTCATTTTCTCACTGTAAAATACTGGTAGCCAAAAATCATAGTATGTAACAGACAAACAAGTTCGCATGGAAATGCCCATGTCACAAACTATAAATAATGTAAAATTCAGAATACATGGCTGCCAACTTCTACGCCTATTTAAGGTCAAATAAACACATTGGAATCAAAAATTTTCTTTATTAATTAACAATATGTACGATAATACACCACACTGAATAGATATGGCATACATTTTACTAAAACATTTTTCTGATTCCAAACATGTTTAGATGATTTAAAAAGGCGTAGAAGTTGGTATCTCTGAGAATATAGTTTTAATAGCACAGTAAAAGTTAGGTCATTCTTCTATGATAAGAAACAACAGAATGACAATAATTTTATTAAATAGACTTCAAAACATCTGTTTTCACTAAAGAACTTTATCCTGCCTTTATCAGAAGGCGTTTATACAAGGCAGGTGCAATTAAACTTTTCAGACTATAGAAACAAATTTTTGGTTATGTTAATGTTAAACATGTGTGTATTTAAATTTGCCAATATAAATATTTAAACTGATTAAAATTACCCAAGGAAAGGAAATACAAGGTTTTGAACATTTTTTAACCCCTTGAGGGGCGGTGGTTTCATAGATATACCATTTAATTTTAATTCCTAAACGCCACTTTCGCACCGGAATTTTGTTAAAGAAAATTACGGTTTATTGAATGCGTGAAGGATAGCGTTTTCATATTTACAAATAAAGTTGTTTTCAAATTCCGGTGTCAGTCATTAATTTCAATACTTAAGCAATGAATTTGCCCTGCCCCGCAAAGGGTTAAACACAAATAATTAATAATAAGCATTCAAAAGAAAGAATGGAACTGTGAGAAGAAAAAATTATTTATTTTATACTGCACAGAAAAAAAAAATCTGTTTTGAGTTTAATTATTGAAAATAAAAGTAAGAGAATCTTTAGATTAGCAAAAAATGCCCATTATTAAATAACGAAATGAAATATATGGACCATTCCCTAAATTTAATGGGGAAACATATTACAGTCAGATTTTTTTTTTAATTAGAAAAAACAAAGCCTAAACTTTACTTTGCAAATAAAAAAACATGTATCAAATAACATTAAATTCAATAACTCATAGAAATTCCAGTAATTATTTAAGTACCACAGCTAAACTTAGTCAGATTTTTTTCCTCTTAATTGGTGCAGATTCTCAAAACACGGCAAAATTTGGTACTTTTCGGTTAGACGGCCACCAGTGTTATGCATATATATATCAATATACTGCCTATATACATACATATGCACATGTATAATACATCTGTATTTATATAGATCTATATAGATTTACATGTGTAAAAATAACACATGCAGCAGGCTAATTGGAAAGGACCCAAAATTTTTGCATAAGCCATGGGAAAGCCATCATTTTTATTTCATAGATAGAAAGCCCAAAGTGTAAACTTTTATTTAAAACAAAGAGAAATTGGAATTTTCATTTGCCTTTTTGTGTACAGCCTTTTTCGTGAAGTCAAAAAAATTTGGAAAAATAACCATAACTCTCAACTTTGGCTGACTTTTTTTTTATCCAAAATGTTACAAATAAATTTTTTAAATATTTTTATTAAAATCTGCATCTTTTTATATTCTTAGAGTGATATTTTTAAGATGATTCATGTTTTAGATCCAGAGAAACAATTTTTTGAAGATGGAACTGCAATCTCAAAATACAGACTCAGAAATGTGCGATTTGAGAAAAACCCACGAATTGGACCCCCCATATCTCACAAACTATGAGGTCTGGGAAGAAAAAAATTCTGATGGAATCATTACATGATAGAATTAGTGTGTACACAAAGTTTCATCCAAATCCCTGTCGGTCAGGTTACAAGGTCTGGTTGAATTGACATGGAATAACCCTCTGCTGTTGCCTTTTTTTTCTGCTTCTTTTAACCATAACTCGCAAATAAGGCATTTTCAACGTTACATTCCTATGTGATTCCGAGTCATTTTTGCTGTTTGTTCCCTAACATTTCTCGGCAGTATGTTAGTCTGATAATAAAACACCCAGGAGTAATGCCATTGAAATGTGGGAGATGTGACTGAAGCGTTCTCTATCAAAAAATGAAGACACCAAATATGTACGTCATTTTGAATAAAATAATTACCAAGGCATTCACCAAAATTTTTATTTCAAATCGTGATATAAAAAATGATTTTAGCGAAAACCGCAAACAAATCGACCCTTTTTTCCGGGTTTTTTTTTCTTTTCATCGTTTGAAGTTTTGGACCTTAAACATTAATGGCCCGTAGCTCCTATAGAAGACGTTCGCGCCCCATGGTTTCCTATTTAATAATGTTTGTCTCCATGTCTACTATCACCCCTCAAAGTTTGTCGGTCTGGTAGTGAAACACCCTGTATATAACATTAAATGGAAATTTTTATTATAGAAGTCAATTTGAATGTTGTTTGAAAGTTGTTTGGTTCCCATGACTACATCACATCAGGTGATCTGCGATTAAATAAGGTGAGGCATGGGATCATTACTTTTATTAGTGATGACATAGACGGGATCATTTATACTTTTAGGAAATTGCAGTACTCAAAATTAAGCATCTGGTTGCACCCTCACAGGCTAGTCTTTTAAAGGAGGCATTAAGTGGACTCGAATTTATTCTGTTGAATCTATTTATATTACACGCGAGTTAGGTGAATATTCCTGCTCTTATTCATACTTGGGAAGAGCAAGTTATTGCGGATATGTTAGATATAAGTATTTCATTGACATAAGCATGCCGATTGTACAACTTATAGAAATATACACATAATCTGCTTTGCATCAGATCTGTTCTTCTTCATTTTCTTCAAAATTTTAAAAACTATCTAATTAAAATGGTTTAATTTCTTAATTGAAAATAACGAATAACCAAGTATAAACAAACAAACAGTTGCCATTCAGAACCACAAATTAAAAATCTAGAATTTAATGAATGACTCTTGAAGCGTTTCATTAAAAAATACCGGTTAACATCCGATTATGCTCTTAAAATATTTGTAAAAGCATATTAAAAATATTTTGAAATAAGTTTTCAATTTTCCCTACCGAATTCATACTGACTCATGTTTTTATTAAAAAAAATAGCGCTAATTGTTAATCTACTTACATAAACAAAACAGAGGTTCCATGCATTGATTACACTTCGTTTCTAGATATTACAGGGCTCCCAAATGGTTCGCGAACTGAACATCAATATTTTCTTAGAAAGATTTTTGTTTTATATTTTTCTTGTAAATTGTGCAGAAACCACCTTCGGAGGTTAGTTTTACCAAAAATGCTGCATAAAATTACTATGAAATTTTCTGTTAAAAAATATTGGTGTTCAGTTCGCGGACCATTTGGGAGCCCTGTATTATTTTAACATAATCTATAAAAAATAAATATAGTAAAATAACTTTTGATTGAATTTATAGCTTTTTATAAGAAAAGTGGAGACGTGATGATGTTGATGACGAGATCAATTTTTAAAAGATCTGGTTATACAATTTTAAAATTTCATTCAATATAAATAAATTGAATATTATTATTATTTCTTTTACAGAATTTAAATTTAGTTTTATTAATTTTTAAGATATTACCATTTATCTGTTAAAATAGTTTAATTTCATTTGCATTATAAAAACAAAGAGGTTTTATTTCAGACTAGCTGATCCGCCCGGCGTTTCCCGGGACCATAGATGTTTTCAAACAAATTGCGTGCATTCAAATTCACCATTCATACTAAAATATTAAAAAAATTATCTGGAGAATATTTTAAATTTTAGAGTATTTTAAATTTGATCTAAGTGAACACAGGTATGTATTTCTGTTACGAACGCCATGTTTTTGGAAGGCTGAAGAAATATAGCCGTTGATTTTAGCTGTTTTGATCCACAAAAATGATGCAATAATTGAATTGTTTTAAAATTCCTTTCTTCAATGATACCTACCTCATGCGAAATCTTCTGAGCACGCGCGCACATCTGAACAAACCCTAAGAGAGCGTAAAAGGAGTAATTACCTAATTTACTACTTTTTTTCGATGGTGACATGGATGGATTTTGAAGATCAATTGTAAATCAATCAGGAGAAACAAAATCCTCAAAACAGGAAAAATTAATAAATGCGTGTGCAATTTGTTGCTAGCATTCAGCCCTAAGACACAGTCGTTAAATCCCATATTTACCGTCTGTTCTCATTGGATGGCTTCTTCGTTGCCGCGGGTTGGTGGATAGCTGCAAATAACCTCTAACTTGGCTGATTTGTTGCCGTAGATTGCTGGAATGCTACAAATATACTCGTACCTAGTGAGTTTTAATTAAAAAAAATCTAAATTGAAATTTGAAAATCCGGTTGTGAAGTGCACTTTCCGGTGTTAGCATCCACACATGACAAAAAATTCAGAGATCTGGCTGTTATAATTTCGGCGTTATCCCCGGTCAGGCAGGCAGACAGGCAGGCAGGCAGGCAGACATCTCTTATTCTCTATATATAGATGTAATTGAAATATAAAGTGCCACCAGGATTACATTAGTATGAATTTTAAAAAAATCAAATTCTTTTATTAAGTTACAACAAGTGGACCAGTGCGAAGATTTTGTACTAATATATATATATATATTTCATGCAGGTTTAAAATTTTGAAGAAAAAAATATGATAAAAATATACAAACAATATTAATCACACAATAATATTTTGATTTTGCAGATTTTATAGTCAGCTCAGATTTTGAATTTACCTAACTGGCAATTTTTTTTAATTTATTGTCAGAAATGTGAAGAATATTGGGGAATACAAAATTTTGAATAAAATATAGTATAAAGCAAATAATAATAAAGAAATAAAGGCAAAAAATATCCAGATAAGTTGCTCTTTTATCTCAAACCAAATCTTAAGTCGGTTGATAAAGGCACGTTTAGAAAAAAAATCGACATGGCTTATATTCAGATTTATTTGAAGAAATAAAACTAAATTTATTTTAAAAAGCCATCTGAATAACTTTACATTCATTATTCTCCTTTGAAAAGGGTTAATAATTATATAATTAACAGATTAATATCTCTAGTATAATCTTGGGCATTGCCATGCGAACTTGTTTGTCTGTTACATACTACGATTTTTAGCTACCAGTATTTTAAAACGAGAAAATGTGACTTAGTTTATCGAAGGTATATCATCAATTGAACAAGACGAAGCAAACTTTTCGAAAATAACGGTGGCTACACTGTAAAAAATAAATGTGTAAATTTACACGCAAAAATGTGTAAATCGATGATCCAAAAACGACATGTCTATATGTGTAATTTGGTGTGTAAAATACGCCAAATGTGTAAATTTCAAAATACATATTTTTATGTGTAATTTGATGATAAGTCCAAATGTGTAAAAGTTATCTGATAACTCTTGAAATACACACTTTAAAGTGTAAGTTGCACTGAAATACACATATTTCTGTGCAATATTTTTACACATATATTTGTGTAATATTCTACTTTTACACATATTTTGTGTAATAGGAACATACACGTAATCTTGTGTAATATACAACATACACATATGTTTGTGTTATATGCAGAATACGCAGATTTATGTGTTAATATTATGTTCTTACACATATGTATGCGAAACATGCAAAACACACACTTTTGTATAATTTTTAAAATACACATATTTTTGTGTACATAGCTTTATTTAATGCTTTGACATGTAAATTGTGAAAAAAAATAATGTTTTTATGGTTACGAAACAAAACTGCATAAAGAACAAACTCATGTAATACTTGGCGTTTATTTTTTTTTTAAATTGCACTGTAAAAAAAAAAAAAAAAAAAAAAAATCTGCAAAGGTACTAAACCTTTTCTAGAAAACTGGGATTCCAAGAACTTTTCCTGTAACGATAACAACAAATATTCAAGTTTCAGAATCGATTACATTAGTGATGCACAACCTTTTTGCCAGAAAATCGTTTGCCACCAGAATATTTGAAAAGTGACGTTTGTTTTATTACATAGCAAAGTTTCTGTCATTATTATATGGAAAATTATTCTGCATAAAATTAGTGGTATCAGTTTGGCCCGCGGGCCACAGGTTGTGCACCCCTAGATTACATGAATTTTTCCTGTTACCGTTACATGAAAAGTTCTTGGAATCCCAGTTTCCTAGAAAATGTTTAGTACCTTCACAGATTTTTTTTTACAGTGTGACTTACAAACAAGACCACAAATCACAATATGCCTAATTTACAAAAAACAGGGTAGTCTTAAATTATAATCTGTTATCTTTCTGTTAGAGTTGGTTTGAAGTGCGAAAATCATACATTCATAATTTATGAACAGGAATGTATAATTTGAGTATAGGCAATATGGAGACTGTTTTTTTAAATTAAGTTAAAAGTTAGAGTTCTTTCACACCATCTTACAAGTGTAGCAGCTTATGTTGTTTTCAATTTATTTAGAATTTCCTCTTTTTGGAAATTCATATAGATTTTTTCTCCATATTCTGAAAATGGCATAATTTTAACTTTATTTATAACTGATAAAATGGTGATTTTTTTTTTCATTTGTTGCGATGTACAGGGTGAAAAAAAAAACTTTTTGTTTCTTTTTTTAATAAATTATTACAAACTTTTTTCGTTTGGGCTAATTATATTTTTGCACTCTCTTTGAAAGCTTTTGCTCACTTTAACTTCCAAAGTTATCATCACACATGTAAGGCTCCACAGCTAGTATTTTTAACAATAACGTTCAAGCAGAATTTTCCTTTAATATAATTTGACCAGATGGGTGAAAAAGCGTCCAGGGCAGGATTCGAACCAGGGACTTTTAGCGTAAGCTGCCAGTCTGGCATTAGTTAGCTTTATTTAGTATAAGTCTAGTTCTTTGGCTGAATTATGTCCGCCAGATTCATCCACGATAGCTCAATTAGTAGAGCATTGGCAGCTCTCATAAAAAATCCCGATTCAAACTTAGGCCAAAATACTTTTAATTCTGTTGGAAAAATTACAAGTGATTTATTTAATAATTAACATCATTGTATTAAAATTAATAAAGAATTATTCTTTTATCAAATTACATGACATTTAACAGCAATATTTGTTAAAATTACTAATGAAATATTTCTGCTTAAATGTTCAAAACATAATCAAAATAAAATTTACATAAAAATATATATTCTTGCATTATACATAGTATGTTTTGTAATCTTTAAATTATAAGGATTATTGACGATAGAATTGAAAGATTATTGATTACTAGTGACTGAATGAAATTAATTTAGTATTTTAATAAGCATTTTGAACGCTAAGTCACTAGTGATTATTTAATTACCCAACAACTATAAAAAATATTAAATATAAAAAGGAAAACCGATATTAAGTACTTACATTTTATGCATTTTAATTGCATGGTATTATTCACTATAAATAATACATGCGATTATAATATAGTAGACGCAGTTGATACAGATAAGATGGACAGAGAAAATGGGATTTACATCAAAGTTGCAGTTATGATGTCACCAAAATCATCTTGAAATATATATATGCATAATATAGAAATATACTCTATATGGCGAACGGTGACCGGCCACTTGCGATTTTAGATATTTTGTTAAATATCTAGAAAAAAACATGAAAAATTTCCCTGCAACTGCAAGTGTGTGTAAACATAATAGTACAGACCATGTATTATCATGAACATTTTTTCCCCTTTCCCCCCATGAACATTTTTTCCATTTGGACCCGTCAACAAATTGAAAAAGAACGTATATCTTTTGGATAACCCTGTCAAAACTACTGTAGCAAAAGTGTTCAAAGTGTAGATTATGATTAAGTGGTTTATTGTAATTAACTGTGCTCCTTTTTGTGTGGATAGCATGTATATTCGTAGAGAAATTGCGTTTTTATACAGAAAAAAATCCAAATTTTGCAAGTTTTTTTGCTTATAATTTGCAGAGTTCTTAATATATATATAAAAAAATCCTTCCAGAAAATATGACAAATAACATTGTACATAATACCTTGTAATTAGAATTAAAAAATAATAAAAATTATATGAAATAATGAATGGGTTTACTAAATAATTTTTCTCTGCGCATCCGTGAACGCTATCAAAATTTCACTTCCATATTTTGTTAGATAAATGTATAGAACAAATTTTTTGAAAATCTCAAAAGCATAGCTCGAAAATTCTGAAAGTGATCGTCGAAGCTCAAAATCTATTGTTCTTAAAATGAAGCAAACAAATGGGGGGTTGTATCCAAATATAATAATGCGTGCCACATTGTGTATTCTATATTGGCACTAATCAATGGATATATGGATAGAGCCCCTCATCTTTTTACTTTATTTTGAAAATAACGGATTTTGAGCTTATTCTATCTACGATCACATTCAGAATTTTCAAGGTGTATTTTTGAGACTTCCACAAAAGTTGCTCTATACATATAGCTAACACAATATGCAAATAAAATTTTGATAGTGTTCACAGATGCGCAGTGAAAAAATTTTTAGTAAACCTATTTATTTTTCATACAATATTTTTAAAAAATTCTGATTACAAGGTATTGTGCACAATGTTTCTTGTCATAGTTTCGTAAAAGTGCATTATTTTATATTCAGAAATCTGAAAATTATAAGTAAAAAATTTGTCAAAATTTGGGACTCTTTTTATAAAAATCGTAATTTCTCTACGAATATAATAAATATGAAGACACATAAAAATGAAGACAGTTTATTACAATAAGCCACTTAATTATAATCTATATTTTGAACGCTTTTGCTGCATTAGTTTTGACAGGGTAATCCAAAGGATATTCTTTCTTTTTCAATTTGTTGACAGCCTCCTATGGAGTTTGATGAAAATCTTCACGGAAATGCGTGGCATGTACTGTTATATTTACACACTTAGACTTTCAGGATAATTCCTCGTGTATTTTTCTACATATTTAACAAAATGTTAAAAATCGCAATTCGCGGTCACCTAGGTGACTTCAGGAATAGGTAAAACCGGCGAAGTCACCTAGGTGGCTGACTATATATCAAAGCTTTGACCGTATAGTATGAGGACGTAAATTTCAAAGCTCGCCTTATCTAAAAAAAAAAAAAAAAAAAAAAGAAAAAAAGAAAAAAAGAAAAAGAAAAAAAAAGAAAAGAAAAAAAGAAAAAGAAAAAAGAAAATCGCGAAAAAAACCTAACTGTGTCCAATATTTTTCATTATAAAGCATGGTTTTACATTGATAGAAATACACGATAAAACTATTTTTTATGCAGATTATAATGTTTTTTTTTTCGATGTAGGTTCATTAATAGAAAAGATTGATAGAAAAAATCGATTTTTTAAAATTTAAAACTCTCGTTCTCATGTATACATTCCAAACACTTGTCATGCCCCACAAACATCCTTATATGAGTAATATTCACGTCTTATGTTCGATATATTTATGTATCTTTGTCATCGTATACATCTCAAACACAAGTCATGTAGGTATGCTTCACATATGATGACTGCAAATGAGCATAAATGTTATGAAACGTTAATTGTAATGTATATTATTTTAAAGTCATATGTGCTCTATAATTTGGCAACCCATTTTCAAGAGATCGTTGCAACACATAAATACCTAAACAAATTCAAACTACTTCGATTCTAAAATGTACAATGAGTTTTAATGCTATTTGAAAAATGAAATAAAAATTTAAAAAAAAAAATAGCAAATGCTCCTATTTTCTTTTATGTATGTGAAGTAATCTTTTGACTTTTTCGATCTACTCTTATATTAACAATATTTCTACAGCTATCAAATGATACTTTTTAAAAATTTTTATTTTTGTTGTTTTTGCTAATAGTAGTTTTTGAATGTAATACGCTTAAAAAAGTATTGAATTTATGTAAAATATTTTTAACTATTTCAATCTAAAAATCACAAAAAAAAGAAAGAAAAACAATGAATCGAAATTTGTTAAAAGGTGGGATTTGATATTGGTAGAAATAGTGTTAAGAAAACTATATAGCATGTAAAAATCTGAAAACGTGCAGTTTTATATCAATTATTGTGATAAACAAGCTGAAACATAATTATTTCAATTGCTACTCAATGTTGAAATTGCAAATATTTATTGGGGTGTTAAAAGGAATCATTTTAGAAATGTCTAAAATAAATAAATAAATAACAATACTGATATTTTTTCATGTTTAAAATAAGCAGAAATTTATATACTTCACATCAACATTATCAATTTTCAAATACAAAATAGTAAAAAATCTCTTTTTTAGCTATTTTTCATCATATTAAAAAATCTGCAAAGTTCATTTTAAAATTACGATGAAAAACTAATGAAATAAGAAATAAAACTTTGAAGTGAAAATTTATCTCAGTATCGCATGTTGACAATTCTAAGAACAATTAGGCTGACAACTGCTATGTTTGAAGATAGCAACAATAAATATACTCATCTTTTTTAAGCTGACAAGTAAAGGTAACATTGATTCTCACTGGATGAGTAACTTTCACTTTTTGGAATGTTGCAGATATACAACGAGGTGATATAAAGGATTAATTCGTTTTATATAAGAGTTTACAAGCAGTAAAAAAAGTATTGAAATTTTTTTTTATTATTAAAAAATAGTTTTAATAACACATTGAAGAAAATACATTTTTATTTGTGAAATTATACATTTAATCCAATAACTCAATGTATGATAAAAATAAACAACGATCGTTAAGTGTTTATATCACACCGCACCGCATCTACTCTATTTTGCCTTTAATGTGAAAATTTAATTCGTTTTTCAAGTATGTATCTGCAGGGCCGGCGCCAGACGTGAGGCAAGTGAGGCGGCCGCCTCAGGGCGCACGCTAAAAGGGCGGCATTTGCCTGGCATATATATTGAACCAATAATCCATTACTATTTTGTTTGTCTAAACTAAAAAAAAAAAGTTTATTTTATTTATTTTTTTTTTATATAAAAATATAGAGTGCATTTTATATAATTACAACCTAGTAATAGCAGAAGCCTTCACAAACGTCATTGCAAAACATGAATTAAATCGACACTAAGACATAAATTACAGTAACAACCAAATCCATTCTTTTTTTTTTTTCCAAAAATGAAGTCATACTGAAAACAGCAGAATTCACAAAGGGCAGATGGCGCCAAACATAAACCAAAGCATTTTCTCAATGTTGCTGCGTCATCTATTTAGTATTTCTTTATTTTATATGTGTTGTCCGTCATTCGATGGTGCAATTGTTTTCATTAATTGATTCTAAAGGACCAGATTTTGGACAGCATGGTTAAAGAGATTTTGTGCTAATAGTAATAACGAAGAAAATGATACTTCAGGTATATATTGTGTTATTTTTTCTTTTAATTTAAGATGATGATTGCAGATCATTTAAAAAAAGTATTCTTTAAAACATATTTCATTAACATGTTATTAATGTTGCCAAGTGTCCCACGTAAATCAGCTCCTATTTACGCTGAGCCGTGCGAAACGAGGGGCGAAGGGGGCAGTCGCCCCGGGCGCAGAAAATTGAAGGGGCGCCAAATTTATTATTACTATGGTCGTTTGTTTCTTCTCTTTCTTTCTCTCTCTCTCTCTTTTTTTCTTTGTAAAATATATATTATATAAACATATTGAGATTTTTTGTGTGAAAAAGACATACATTCTCAAAATAGCATATTGCTTCATTCTTGGAATACAGAAAGGGTTATGCAGTACTGTTAGATACATTTTTTTCACATATGTTTTCCAGATCCCCTTTGCCAAAATATATGTGCAATTTTATTTTATGTTATTTAATTGTTAAAATTAAATTTTTTAAAATTTCAAAATAAGTGACAAATGTATTTAATAAAGTTTGCGTTTCTTATACTTTTTAATTTTATGACACCTGTCACCCAGGGCCGTAGCTAGACGTGAACGATAGGGGGGCTTAAGAGAGTATACGGGAAACTCATAATTTTTTTTCTCTCTTTCTGACGCAGAAAGATAAATTAGTGCATATTCACATTGTAGGTCTGTGTTTATTATCAAACTGTCGTAATAACTTCATTTTATTCTAAGAAAAGTATAGGATAACGAAAATGTTGAGTGTATAGCTGATGCCAAAGTCAACATTATGTTAGCTTCATATGTACAAATTGGATTAGGGAGTGTTGAAACACCTATTTTAGAAACAATTTAATAATTTTGCAAAACGTGAAAGAATCTCAAAACTAAATTAGATTTTTGAGCAAAATTTCATTTGAATTTATTGGAACAAAAATTCATTTAGTGACCTTGGAATGTTTTTCAGGGGGGGGGGGCTAAAAATATTTTAGGGGGGGGCTGAGCTGCCCATAGTGCTCCCTTAGCTACGGACCTGCTGTCACGAAGACAAAAGGTTATTGGGGGGGGGGGGGGAGCGCCAAATTGAAACTTCGCCCCGGGCGCAATTTTCTCTTTGCACGCTGCTGTATTTACGCGGAACACTTGACGCGGAGTACTTGTAATACTGTCACTTGCTTAAAAAATTAACCCGAATAGATAATTAATTTCTCAGTGTCCCAGACCTTCATCCGAATCTGAGAATAATTATTTAATCATAAACTGCCATCCAAAAAACATAAGATCCTGATAAAACGCCACTTTCGACATACAATTTTTTTTGCTTTCTGTAATTTATTGCTTATATTTAAAACTGTACTCAAATCCAAGCTGGCTACTTTCAGACATACTCTAAATTTCATTTTTATTCTCAAACATATCAAATTATTAAATATTCATTTTAGGAAACTATGTAATTTAATTGTTTTTCCCATTTTCGCCTAAAGACAAAAGGTTTTTCAGTAAATGCTGTTAAAGTTGGCGTCTTGAACAGAATTTCTGGGATTGATTATAATTACATAATTGATGATTTTGCGAAAGAAAAGGCAAGCTGTGTAAAATTCTAAAATGGTTACTTAATTCTTGACGTTTTGAGTTCATGCAGTTATTACTAATACTTGATTGCATTTAAGCATATTTTATTATATTTTATAATAAAATATGCATTTAAGCATATTTTATATAAGCATCCTAATATGTGATTTTAGGATGTAATTCTATTTTTCGTTTAAATTTATGACAGTGTTAATGTATGAAAGTTCGCTTCTTTAACGTTTTGTATATATTATTGCAGATATTATCATTATATTTTTGTTATTTAATTTCAAATTAATGTTTAAATTCTGGGTACGTACAGTTTTAACACAGTTTTTAAATCAAATATTTCATCCTGTTTAATATCAGGAAAATTGAAAATATATCGACCTCTTACGATTAAATATGGCGATTGCATTCAATTATATTTTTTATTTTACTTAAAATGTAACACTTAAATATTAAATAGAAATAAATATTCATTTTTATGAACTCTTTTTATCCCCTCTAAGCGTGACGTCATTTATGAACGGCATCTTGATACAATTATTTTTTCCTTTTACTTTTATACAAGATATTCATGTATTGTTTAATTGTTTAAACACTTTTTTTAACCACTTTTGGATCGAAAACTGGTATTAAATTTAAATTATTCTATCAGAATAAAGTGCAATTATTTTTATTAGGAATGTATAATAAACTGTTTTGATAAAGAGCATTTTATACTATATCGTATTTATATCATTGTTGATAATTATGTTTTTTGTAAATATCATTAATATCCTGTAAATATTTCATCATATCATAATTTCTAATTTCAGCAAGAATTTCATGTGCAGTTTCTTTTAGTGTGTTTCAAAATTTTAATCACTTTTGGATCGAAAACGGGAAAACAATTGATTTATTCTAGCAGATGAAAGTGTAATTATTTTATTAGGAATATATAATAAACTGTTTTGATAAAGAGCATTTTATACTATATCGTATTTATATCACTATTGATAGTTCTGTTTTTTGTAAATATCACTAATATCCTGTAAATATTTCATCGTATCATAATTTCTAATTTAAACAAGAATTTCATGTGCAGTTTCTTTTTGTGTGTTTCTTTTTTTAATCACTTTTGGATCGGAAACGGGTATTAAATTTAAATTATTCAAGAAGATGAAAGTACAGTTATTTTTATTAGGAATATATAATAAACTATTTTGATAAAGAGTATTTTATACTATGTCATAATAAATGATTCTGCAAAAAGAAAAAAAAATCTATACAAGTTGATTTTGAAATATTTTTCTATTTTTCATAGTTACTTTCTTTTAAATATTATTTAATGATATAAAAATTTATGTGTTGATGGTGTCCTTATTTTCTATATACAAACTTTATACGTAATTTGACTTTTGTAATTTTCACATAATATGGCGCAATAAATGCTTATTTTAAATCTAATTTTTTTGCCAGGTGTAATTGAGATTCTATGTAATATTCGTAACGTTAATTTATTTAATTCTTCAAGGAAGATTGAGTGTTTTAGAAGTCAGTTTTATTCTTGATACTTTTTTTTTTTTTTTTTTTTTTTTTTTTTGTTAATATTGTTAGGATGGTAATTTTTGTGAATTCATTTCAAACTAGTCGTTATTTTTAATGAGATGCAAAAAATTATAAGTAATTTTATCATTTTAAAAATGTAAATTAATTTGATATACATTAGAACCTCGCTCATTTGAACTAATTTTATTGGTGCCTAGGTCCGTAGCTAGAAGTGAATAATAGAGGGGAGGGGGGGCTCATTTTCTCTCTCTTCCTCTATGACGCAAAAAGATACATTAACTCATATTTGCACTGTAGGTACTATGTTTCTTATTAAACTGTTGTAATAACTTCAATTTATGAGAAGAAAAGACTATGTCATGAAAAATTCAAGTGTATAACTAGTACATTATTAATTATCATGTTAGCTTCCTATGTGCAAATAGGATGAGAGAGTGTTGAAACACTTATTTTACTTATAATTTAGTCTTTCTGCAAAACTATGAAAGGCCTTCAAAACTAAATTAGATTTTCCAACAGAAATTCATTTGGATTTCCGGAACATAAGTTCATTTAGTGATCTTGGATTCTTTTCCAGGGGAGACTCAAAATGTTTTAGGGGGACGGTGGATTGAACCGCCGATAGCACCCCATTAGCTACAGGCCTGCCGGTGCTTGTTCGGATTACAAAAAAATTCGGATTTCTCGAAATCACGATAAAAATAGAAATTAAAAAGATGCGTGCTAAAAAACGTAAGTTTTAAGAATTCAGTAAACATCCTTTAAACCTGAATACCAGATAATCCGGCACGATTATGGGAAAAAAAAGTATTCCTTGTTTAATCACTCCTGTTGTTTATAATAATCCAATGGAGCTTCAGAATGAGAAATTACGTAACAACCCATTTAAATAGCTCAATCACCACATCGACGATGAGGAAAGAAAATAAAAATTCTGTAAATAATTTGCGAAATCAAACTGTTGAAAGGAAAAATAAATATTTATCATCTTAATTAAATACATTTTGCATTTTAGAAAATAGAGTAGAGCATCGAACATCCGGACGTCGCTTAACGGTATTGTCCAATTACCCGGCCGATCAACGATCACACATTTTTTCCACCTTCTCCAAATTTTTTAAAGTGGCGCATTTGGTTCTTTAGGTGCGATAGGATAAATTCAGCTGGATGTAACAAACGTTAACATTAAATAATTATTTCCTAATCCTGAAATAATACCACTAACAAATGCAAAGAAAGCAAACAATGCATATAATAAACTAACTAGAACCAAATAAGTTTCATTTCCAATGCGCAAATCCTCATGAAAATCCCACTTTTCTAGCAGAAGACAACCAAGAAAATTTTTTTTCCTATCACGATATATTTTGTAAATGTATACACTGTACAGTGTATGTATATACATGCAACAGTTTCTATGTGTACATCTATATATAAAGTTACACCAATTTTTTTAGAAAAAAAATTTAAAAAGTGAGTTCTAAATACGTCTATTGCAGTGTGCTAAAATGTGCACTACGCTAAGCTTGAAAAAACTTGAAGGAAAGCTACTTTAAAAAATTGCCATAGCAGTTTTTTAAAATTGTCCAACTATCTGAATTTTCTATCTATCGGATCGGCCTCGACCTTGCTCCCTACCAGTTACCAGTCTGGATAATCAGCGCTCTACTGTATTTTTATAGTGATTGGCAATGGCAAACAAACTGGTATTCGGATTATTTAAAGGTGGCTTCTACGAGTAAACCTTTTATGTGTTACGTTTTCATTTTATATTCGTGTAATATGTTGTAATTTTTTCAAAACTGAGTAATTTCTTTTTATTCAAGTTGATTAAAGAAAGAAAAAAACATGCTTTACTGCCATTTAAAAAAAAATCTAACTTCTACATGTTTTTCCGACATTTATCCTATAATTCTGAAAATTTTGTAAGTTAATCTTTTCAATTAACCTGTTGAAGCATAATTTTCGAAAATAAAATTGGCTCGGATTAATCGGAATTTTTGATTGGATGGTTCTATTGTATATTTATTTTCAGGATAAATGATAAATAGCATCTTAATTTACTATTCTAAAAAATATTTGAATAGTCGTGAAACAGTTACGTCACAGGGGCGGCAAAATAATGCTCGCCTCAGGCGGCAAAATCTCTAGCGCCGGCCCTGTGTATCTGGTTTGCTGGATGTTTTTTTGCCAGAGTCATTATAAATCTAATACTATCATAAATAGTATAAAAGATTACAATCTACAATTGAGTTCTTAAAACAATGTGGTGTAATTTTTATTTATATAAGTTTATTAAAAATCAGATAATGTTTTTGTATGTGACTCAATAAGAAAAGAATAATTAATACAATAGCAAACGATTAACTAATTTTTAAAGTAAAAAAATACGTAAAAGAACTCAGATCATAGGTATAAAAATAGAACAACATATTAGTTCATTATGATTATCACCAATATTTTATTTATAGGATTAGATGATAATTATAAAAAAAAAAAAAGAAATCCATTTTAATCATACCGTTTTCTAATAGCGCTTGTGGTATATATATTTTGAAATTTATCTGTATAATATCAATCAAGATATAAAATAGGGTACATTTCGGTTAATCGGACGCCAATATTATATATGCAATACACATATATCTATACACATATTGTATTTATATATGCATGCACACATATAAATATATGCTTATATATGTAAACAAAGTTTCATATGTATTTATGTATTTATATGTATATATATGTATATATAACACTGGAGCCAAGCTAAATAAAAAGTACATAAAATAATAAAGCTATCCAGAATGAAAAGTAAGTAATGAAATACAATTATTACATTTTAGCTTCATATCGTTGAAGTATATGCGACATTTTTTTAATAATTAATTTTTTTTAGTAATCATGTTTAAACCGTTATTGATTGTGTAATTTCTACATTTTCATTTGCAAATGTATCCAAACTTTTAATTTACTTTGAAAATTTTCAAATTAGAAAATTTAACAATTGTAAAGTTTCATGCACTATGAATATTGCTTTATAGATTTTATAACATTTCTCAGGTTGAATAATAAAATTAATAATCATTGAAATTGATCCCCTCCTTAATATTACATTTCCATGTTTTCTTTTAAAAACATTTATCCATTGTGCCTTATTTCTTATAATCATCTTCTGACCAGGTGCAATTTTTAAAAAATAAAAATATGTAATGCAAATTATTTCAGAATATTACTTAATACAAAATTTTAAAAATTATGTTTGAAAACATTCTCTAAAAAGGCTTTTTTGTTCAATAGTTTAAATATCTTTAAATGTTTACTGATTACATAACCATTGATTGTGATGTTTTTTTCATATACTTTTATAATTTATGAAACCATGATCTTAACCAGTTATTTTTAAAAAGGAAACAAATCTGATTAAAATGCTATTGGAATCACAGTTTTCTAATATTCTGATTAAAATTGTCACTAGGTAAATTATGTAATTTCAATAAAATAAGCAACAAATTTATTAAACTAAATGAAGTTAATGAAATATTCAAATTTTAAAACATGTTTATAAGAAGTTAATTAAAATCTTTATAATTTAAAGAAAAACAAATAGCAAGAATAATTTCTTTCATACCTGCTTTTCACTGACATTCTTTATTGTTCGATTTTGTTGGAAAAGTAATAAATCCAATACATAATCACAATAGCTAAGGGTGGAAGCATATACACCACGCCAAAGCCAGTGTATTGATCTCGGACTTATATATTTTGTATAAAGTATGATCTTGGAAGAACTGCTCAGCAATTCATTGTTTAAATTACAAAATCCGTGTCAATACAGATCTATGTTGTCGAGAAAACTTTCTTGCATCCGTTCGAAAGCGTACTACATGTACTCTGTCTACTTTTATTCTACGGTTAGCCAGCCGCAGACGACTTTTTTTGCTAGCAGATGCAAAATGTGTTTTTAAAAACAAAACAGCGTTATAAGAGAAGGAAAAAAATTTCTTTATCTGTCATTTTGCGGTTTCAAACCAAATATTTTCTGCTACTATTAGCTGTGCACAACTTTTAATGAGCAGCTGAAAAACACCATATGCGCGTGCATGTTTGCTTTATAATTTGATCAATGATTTTGAATCACACATGACCGAGAATTATAGACAGTGAAAGTTCATAGTAATAAATAACAAGTTGGAAATTGGACGTCAAACGTGGTAAATGAGGAGCGTTTGTACTATAAACAAATTTATGCAATAGCTGTTAAGTTATGTAAAATTTGTCTTATGCAAAAATGCATGACTACAAAATATGAAAAATTATGTATCAATTACAGAGCAATCCAACTATATTACGCAAGTTAGAGTACTGTCAGACAAATCAAATTCTTAAACATTTTCAACTATGTTTTAGAGTGTTAAAACGCCTACTAGATTGAAATTTGAATTTCAGAAATTTACAGCCAATAGACTGTAGCATATTTTAATTCTTTTGTGCAGCCGAGTCCTTTATTTACAATCTTTACATAAGTATAATGCCACTATTCAGCTAAAATTTAAACACGCTTAAATCTAGTGAAATCACCAGAGATTATCTTCTATTGACAGCCATGTACCTAATACCTTGCGTGGCCCTGTATATCATTTTTCTACATTCTATAAACATATATTGGTATAGTAAATGCAGTTCAGCGTAAAAATACATAACTTATTTAAAAACCATATCTAAGTTATTATTTTCATATTCTGTAACCTGTACAGTTTCAGTTGTGTTACCCTGTATATGATGTAGAGCATTTATACACACAACGCAATCAGCAAACATTTTGTTAAATTTAAAAGCTCATATCACTACTAAAAATGCACTTCTAGAAATCATCTCCAATATTGAGTATTTCGGTTGCAGTATAGTACCCGACATCTTTTGTGTGCCCCCTATGATTACTGTGCACTTCCTATTATACAGGATGCAACTCACAGTAAACCTCGGCAACGTATATCAATTCCATTATATGTGAAAAAAATTAACATGGTTAAAATATGTCGAAGATAAAGTTTCACCCTATATTATTATGTAATGGAATTCGTTTGTGTGGCCCTGTAAATGAATAATAAACGTATTTTGCACCGCATATTGTAACAGAGTATATATTTTAGTACACCTCAGTAAATGCATATTAATTTCATCCATTAATTTCATTTTGTTTAAAAGGCAGTAATACCATCAAAATGCACTTAAACATTTTTTTTTCTGAATTGGCTGTGATGTAACGGAAAAATTTTGACCATCCCTGTAATTAAACTATACATCCGATTTTCACAAAGTTTGAAATGACTCGACAAAATTTTGCAATAATTATATACTTCAAATTTCAAAGCATTCTGTTGGGTAGTTTTTACTCTATTATATGCAGATGGATAGACGGACAGATAGACAGATGGAAAACGGACTGAACGGCGACTACGTGTGCTACCTATTTATATAATTACGAACGCATCTAAAAAGCATATCATTTAAGCGGAAACAGTTCAAATCAAGAAGTCATGATAAAAATTTCCAAAGTAAGAATGAAGATTTCTAGAATTCAGACAGTTTCGGTCTAGCCGAATTTTCAGCAGCATTTTTGCCAAAAACGAATTTTTGTTGAAACTCGGATTTTTAGCCGAAAACGAAAACGAATTTTCGGTTTAGCTCTAGTAATGACAATAAATGCAACTAAGATAATTTTTACATTTTTAATTATATATAGCACACAAATTTGTGTAACTCCAAATATTTTATATATTTACACATCTGTCTGGGTTTATAAAGCTTTAACAAATTGCATACTTGACTTCGTAAGTCATATACACATAAAAACAGCTAAATTTTTGTTCAAAGTGTGTAATTTTAGAAATTTACACACACGTTTGTGTACACATAAGTATGTTTAAAATAGAATAACTCATCAATTTGTGTAAATCTAACCATTTTTCTACATTTACACACTTATCTGTGTTTTTCAAGTGATAACAAATTACACACTTATTTCAATATGCTAAATACACATAAAAACAGGTAAATTTCAGAAAAATGTGTGTAAATTTTACGACAGGTGTGTAATTTTATAAATTTACACATATATATGGGTAAAATTAGCTGATTTACACATTTATTTTTTAGAGTGTAACAAACATAAGCGATTTTCAGTTGTGTAACAGACAAACAAATTCACATGGAAATGTCCTCTTATTTCGCTGTTTCACTCGAAATTTTGTAATCAAGTCATTAAAGACGGTTGGAAAAAACTTGCCATATTCAAAGTTTACATTATTTTCTTCATATTTTAGATTTTTTTGCACACTACTTCCGATTGTCAAGAAATCTTCCCTATCTAAATGTCATAAAAATAACTTATAAAAGTTTTTTAAATTAACCTGTGTATTCGAATAGATCCGAGTGATCAAGCTATATATATAAAAAAAAAGATTTAATTATTCAAAGATCTTCTATTATTGGATAAAAAAATTTGGTATTTGTAAAGATTCTAATTTTTGATTGACATGCAAAAGTTAGTAATGATTAAATTAGCATTTTTAAATAACTATCAAATACTTTCGTGGGAATATTTTATCTAAACAGATAATCAATGTATTTTAAGAACAATTTAAAAAGATCTGAATATATTGAATTAATACATATAATAAATATCTGAATGACTATATTATGATTTAAAATCTTTTTGATCAAGTTTTGTAGATATCAAATGTTAAAATTAGATTAATACATTTGCCGTAAATGCATCGTCTGTTTAAAAAGTGAAAAATACATTTAAAGTATTCTTGCATTTTGTGGGAAACATTGAAGTGAATAATTTCGTGTTTACGCAACAATTAAGCTTTGTTCTCTGAAATTTCACGTTAATGTGATCACAGTTACAGTTTTTTTCATCAAAATTAAACACCAATCAAATGCGAATGTGTAGATAAGGATAAACTGGTCCGCAGAATGAAAATTAAAAAACAATTGTACAACTTGCTACTAAAGTTTTAAAATATTTAAAATTATTAAAATTAAAAAATAGGATTACGCCAAATAATAAAAATTATCTCATATGACAGAACTTTAGAAAAAGAGTAGCCAGAAAAATAAATATGATCAGAGTAGTACACAAAAATAAGAAGGTAAAAAATCCCCAGCCCACAATATGAGCCACATGTTTTACTTAAATTTAAAAGAGGGCTGTGGGAAGTTTTTAATATAATCTATATAAACCATTTTTATCAAGAACTTCATGTAATATCTATGTCATTGATTCAATAGGGCTGTAAGAAATATCGGGATCTCTTTTGATTATTTACCTAGTACATGAACATGATTCAGGTTAATGTAAGATTCCGAGGCACGCAAATGCATTTTACGCTTAGTTTACATCGTAAGGCAGACTTAAGCTATAAGTGGATCTTAAGCGAAACAGCATAATCTGTTAAAATGTTTCAATAAAATGAGTAAAACATACATTTTTCAAATTATGCTTTTCTGCATATCGTAGACGGAACCTTAAAACAGCATTTTGAAGTTATTCAAGAATAATTTGAAAACTATTTCAAAGAAAATTATGAAATTTTGGATTTCCATAAAGCATGACATAATAAATATAAATCCATCAAGAAATGTAAGTTGCAATTCATATTTTTTCATAATTATTTATAAAAAATGATTTATTCATTAATATTTATTCATTAATTTCATAATTCATAATTTATATTATAAAAAATTTTAAACTAAAAATTCAATGCATTTATGTTCGAGTTTTTTAGTATTTTTCCACAAAAGAAAAATGTTACATTAGGATTATAACTTCATGGGATATTAATAAAAATGCGAAAAGGTAAATTAACATTAGAAGCTCTAAGTTTCGAATGTTTATGACTCAAAAGTATAGTATCGAAATGATTTCGAATTTCGTTTCTAGGCATAGTTTGAACCAAAGATTTAAATTATCTTCTCGAAATTGGGTGATGCCATTGAAAAAAACAAAGTTTCAACAGTTTTTGATTTTTTGTCCCTTAGATGGTCTCCTAAGCAAATTTTATATACATCATTTAATAAAGGACATAATTTCCAATCATTTGGTACCAGTAGCTTTCTCCTACGATCTTTTTTTTAAGACTAAGTACAGTGTATTAACTGTAAGTCTAGATAGTAGGGTATTTGAAGAACAACGTAGGAATATAAAATTCCTCCAGTGTTTGGAAAAATTGCTAACAGTAGTAATGCACGTGTTGCAGAAGTTGTATAGTACGAAAGTACACTGTAAAAAATAAATGTGTAAATTGGCTAATTTTACACACATATATGTGTAATTTTGTAAAATTGCACACCTGTAATAAAAATTACACATTTTTTCGGAAATTTACCTGTTTTTGTGTGTATTTAGCGTCTGAAAGTAAGTGTGTAATTTGTTATCACTTGATAAACTCAGACAAGTGTGTAAATTCCGAAAAATGCCTGAATTTACACGAATTGGAGTGTTATTCTAATTTGAGCATAATAATGTTTACTCAGAGAAGTGTGTAAATTTCTGAAATCACCCACTTGTTTTAAAATTTACACATTTCGTACAAAAAATTGCCTGTTTTTATGTGTATTTTGTTTATTAGAATGAGTACGTAAGTTTTTATCAGTTAATAGACACACAGAAGTGTGTAAATGTTAAAGATTACGTGTATTTACGCGAATTGGAGTGTTTTACATAATTATAAATATGTAAATTTTAAAAGACAGTTTCTAAATGTATTAGAAGACTTTCCGACAAAATTGAAAAGTGTTTATGCATTCGTTTTGTCTGTCCATCTGTCCGCGCTCTAACTCTCCTAAATATACCGTAATTTCGGGTGTATAAGCCGCAGATCAAACAATTCTTTTTCGACCCAGAATTTTTTAAGAAACAAATATAACTAGTTTGATCGCCGTAAATATTTGTCTTCAATTACTAAATAAGATTTCTGGGTCCAAAAAGAATTGTTTGAGCCGCGGCTTATACACCCGAAATTACGGTACTCAAATTGCCATGAAAATTTTAGATGTTATTGATGTTCACGTTAGCACAAACCCTACTGAAAATGAAGTTTCTATCATGATTAATTTATTTACTGGGATAGTCAAAATTCACCATTACATTACGGCCTATGGGAAAAAATAGTTTCGAATGAGTTTTAAAGGTGTAACACCCTGCCAAACATATTTAAATTTATATGCATTTGCAAAGTACGTTAAAATATGTATTTAAAAAAACGCAGTATAAATGATAGTTATTTATTTACAGGGCCATACGAAAGAATTCCATTATGCAAGAACAAAAGGGCGGGGGATTATTTGCGAGATATTTTAATAATGTTAAACGACTTCGTGTACAATAAAATTGATATGCTGATACGCTGAGTCATAATATGAAGTGCATAGCATTTACAGGGAGATACAAAAGATTTCAAATAGTATATTCTATTTGAAGTACTGTGTATTATCGATGATGGTTGATGGATGGATGAAATGCATTTTTAATTATGATATGCGTTTTTAAGTTTCACTAAATATATGCATATAACATAGTGTGTATAAATTCTATAGTTTATATACAAGGTTACACAAAAGAACTCGCAAAGGTTACTGAATACGATCGTAATTTATTAAACGGTGGTTTTTAAATAAGTTATACATTTTTATGTTGAACCGCTTACTCAGAAATGTTTGTAGAATATAGATAAAATGATATACAGGGTCATGTAAAGTACTGGATACGTAGTCACAATTCGATGATAACTTCTGGAAATGTTATTTAAGAAGTTTTAAAAGTGTTTTAGTTTAAAATAAATTTTAGGTAAATATTGGACTGTAATACAGGTAATAGGTAAACTACAGGGCTGATCAAAAGTATTCAAGTACGTTTTCATCCATTAGTATGAATTGCTAATAAATAAATTTAACGACAGTTTAGCGTTTTCTTGCTTAACTAAATTTTCTTATTATATAGTATATATATCAACAGACAGATTAAATACAGGGCTGTTCAAAAGTATTGAAATACATATTTGGCTATGGGCATTAACACGTTATTTTCCTAAATAATGAAGTTTTGTTAAAGATTTCAGGAAGTGTTGGAAAGTGTTTCGTAATCAATCCTTAACGCATAATTTTTCTTTCTTGTTAATTGAGATATGAATTTTTAAATTGATTTTTACATATTGCGTTCTGTGTACAAATGCTGTAGATCATGTACAGGGTAACACAGCAGAAAATGCACAAATTACAGTACATGAACGGAAGTAGCTTAAAGGTGGTTTTAAAATAAATTCTACATTTTTACACAGAATTGCATTTAATAAACTAAGATATATATGGAGAAAAATGATATACAGGACCACCGAAAGAATTTGATACATGGCTGCCTATGTAAGATAACCTCTGGAAATGTAAGTTCACTAGATTTAAACGTGTTTTTGTTTTAATTAAATCATAGCTAAATAGTGGCATAACCTTATGCAAAAATAGTAGACAAAATACAGGGCTGTACAAAAGAATTAAAATTTGCTATCGTCTTTTGGGTATAAAATTCTAAAAGTCACATTTCAACCTATTAGTCGTTTTAATATTTTACAACATTGTTGAAAATGCTTAAGAATACGGTTTGTTTGTCCGTATTCTAACTTGCGTTAATATTTGGATTGCTCTGTAATTGATACATGCATTAAGGCAATATTTTAATTCATAACCCAAATTATGACTAACACAATATAATAATTTATAAAAAAGAAACTCTACAATTCATTTTAACAGGAAACTTTTTGAAATTAAATAAAAACAAAAGTGAAATGCATAAAAAGAAATTTTAAACCGAAAATTTTAATTAGAACCACTTTTATGAAAATAACGTGCGTTTAACTTCCAAATCTAGCATTGTATAAATAAACGGAAAACAACATCTGTGTTTCAACATCTGCGTTGCGCGGCAATAAATTCACCTGCAGACGATCACAACAGTTGGTCTTTGGAATAAAGAACGTTCGGTTTGCTCGTATATATTGTTCTTTTATAAACGTATATAGTTCGCATGAATTTTAAAACTTTTACGAAAATGTTACAAGAATGCGGCCAAAGGATATTTTACATGACAGTCCGAAAAAGGTACAGTGTCAGTAATGTAGTTAAAAAAGAGCTCATTAATGTCATTGTACTGTATTCGGACATAATTCTACGAAAGAATCTACGTATTTCTATTTTATAGGTGAAAACTGGGAAATTTGATTAGTAGCCAGTGGCCGGTAGATCCAGTTTCTTTAGTGGCCACTTTTTAAAAGTTAGTAGCCACTTATTAAAAATAGGTCAAAATGACTTTTTTTTAATTTATTTAGTGGCTAGTGAGTTACAAAGTTACGCATATTTGGTTAAAAATAAAACTGTCATTCCATTGAATGGAAAAATATATATTAGTGATTAATACTGCAGATTAAATTATAAGTGATAAATCTATATTTAAATATATATTAATGCATTGTATAAAACAAAGAAATTTTAATTTTAAATTTAAAAATAATTTTACATCTTTCTTGGATATTTTATTCTTACTTAAAATTGGTGGTAAGTATTAAGTTTGGCGAGTGTACAGATAAATATAAATATTCTTTGCTTTGGATGAGATTTCAAAACTCCGGATGTCTTATTAAGACAAAATCAGAGAGTGCCAATGTGTCGGTGAGGAGGAGGAAGTCTTCTTGGTAGCAGTAAAGTCAGATGCTAAATTAGCAGTATTACTTGCCTAAGTGGCGAGTGCTAATTTTGTACGATATTTTTAAAGTAATTGGCTAAAATGTTTCAATCTTTCTTGACACCTACATAAACTTATCATAAATTAAAAAAAATTGTACCAGCCAACTATTACTGGTACAATTAGTGAGCGTATGGCAAAGGTGAAAGATTTAAAAGATACAGCAATTTCCTTAAAATCTCCTCGCATCCAGAGGTAAAAATGGTATAATTTATTTAAAATGCATGTGGAATTAAAATTGATGACTATATTTTGTAGGAAAAGAAACTATTTCTTGAAAACATAATCCAAATAAAGAGTTCATGGCAAAAAGCCAAAATATAGAAAATACAACAAAGTTGCTAAATATGCTTGCATCCGATAGAAAGAAAGAATTAACCAATTAGATGCAAACAAAGAAGAGATGCATATATTCATGAAAAAAGTTGTATTTCACAAAGCAAATTAATAAGATTTTTTAATCGCCGAGTGGCGACTAGGGTGGCGATCGATGGCTGATTTTTAATTTAAAGAGTTAACCAATTCACTACTTAGATGCAAACAAAGTAAAGATGAATATATCCATGAAAAAATTTGTATTTCATAAAGCAAATTAAAAAGATTTTTCAATCGCCGAGTGGCGACTACGGTGGCGATCGATGGCCGATTTTTAATTTACTAAATTAACCAATTCTCTAATTAGATGCAAACAAAGTAGACATGCATATATCCATGAAAAAAGTTGTATTTCACAAAGCAAATTAATAAGATTTTTTAATCGCCGAGTGGCGATTTGGGTGGTGATCGATGGCCGATTTTTAATCGCCACTTTAACAACTTTAATCGCCACGTGGCGAGTGGCGACCGCTAATTTACACCTATATTCTATTTGGATTATCCCAATTTAACACAGAGAAAGGTCATTGATAAGAAATAGGTAAGGAAATAGTATTTTCTCAGCTTTTTCTTTTAGTTAATAGTTTTAGTTTTAGTTAATTTCACATAAACATTTTATAAAAGCAATGACTAACATTAATTTAACTTTCATCAATTCAGTAAACTTTACTAAATTTAATTTTTATTTTGTTGAAATAAAAGGCCGCATGCCAACGATTTATTCATTTAAATGGTATTTAAATCAGATTATTTTTCCTTTTTAAAACTATGCGGTTAAAATTACGTTTCTTTAAATTTGAAAAGTTTTGTGTTTTAAAAGTAATTTAACCAATAGTTAACATAATTACTATACATGTATTATCACATCCCAATAGTTTCTACTTTAAACAGAGATTTAACTCATATATGAATCATATCGCATTATAAAATGTATGAATACGAAATATATAATATGTACAACATGCATATGAGGTATATATAGGCTAGATGGGAAGGTAATGGACAAGCTTCAATATTTTTGGTTAATAAAAAATACTTATTAACAATTTAATTTATATATATATATATATATATATATATATATATATCATTAACTCCTCTCTACATGATTTAAAATCTAAATTATTTTTTATGCTCCTAATCAAGACACAGAAAATAATATTTCAAAGTTCCATCGATTTTCAGGAAAATTTGAATGAATTTGCTGAGAGTTATCTTCATTTAAAAAACTAATACTGTCAGTTTTCTTTCCTTGCAAAATTTGCATGTGTTTATGTTTCGTTAGAAAGAAAATTTTGAATTTTATGTACTTATGACTATTTGCAAAATTTCATTTATTTTTAAGAATTTAAGAAGCGTGTGTTACTGAGGGCGGAGGGCGCTCAATTAAATCTAATAATTCCCATTTAAATAAAACAATTAAGTTACAGAAATTGTTAAAAATCAATTGTATTCTGAAAAATTAACTGCATCTATTGTGCCATATCTGTCGCCGGAGACTGAGTGGCGCTCAACGTGTTAATTGTTAAAAATAGAGGGAAGTAAACGAATTTGTGCTAAAATAACTTTTTTTTTCATATTTTCTTTTATCTATCTAAACCTTCCAATGTATAAATAATTTGATAACTGTAATTCCCTGACATTTAGAATTTTAAACAATGTATCTAAAATAATTAAAATTTTGATATTGTGATAGTTACCATGATTTATTTAAACAGTGAACAATTCTCAAAATATTTCATTAATTATTGCTATGCTAATTTGTTAAATTTATTTGAAGCAAATATTTTGTTTTATTAGCATGCCTTCATTAAATTCTGGCTCTAATTATTTTTATAAAATCTATTACTTTTGTGAGGTTCCATTGCTGGATTCACATTACTTATTCTTTTTTTATTGTGTCTTATAAAAAATAACCTGTATTTTTAATACACTGATAAAAATAAATTTTTCACCTCATTTTATTCTAAAAATTGCATAGTAATAATTCTAACCCCTTGTAATATTTATGATAGTATCAGTGTTATAGTGGCTTTGGCAACAGAATCCAGCCAGAAATTACATTTTTGAAAAAAAAAAACGAACATAAAAATTTCACATTATAGGCAAAATAGAGTACAGCATTCAGTTGCTGTAAGGTAGAAACAATTAATGACCGTTTTTAAAAATCATGTATCAAGAGTTATTATTGATTTAAATGTATAATTTCATAAATAAGAATGTAATATCTACAATCTATTATTAAAGTTATTTTTTTTATAATCAAAAAATTGTTTTTAAGTTTTCTTTTACTGCTTGCAAACCCTTATGTAAAATGAATTAATCATTTCTGTCATCACGTTGTATATATGCAAACAAAAGGAGATAATATATTATAATTTCAGAAAGAAAACAGATTAAGAAAAATAAAGAAAATAGATTATAATAACAGAAAGATAATAGATTACAATTTGAGACGACCCTGTTTCTTGATTGAGCGTAAATAGTTCTTGTTTTAAGATTACAAATCTGTTAGAAAGAAACGAGTTGGAAAATGCGCGTTAAACAAAGCAAATCAGGTGCATTTCGTACTATAAATAAGTTAAAAAAATATTCAGATCTTGGTGTAATAGTAGACAGTACTTCGGATACTGTTTAAGTATCCGAAATTTTTTCTTTGTCTTTGTAAATACTATATATCTGCTTTCTATTATAAAATAAGTAATCTTTAACGAATCTCAGCAGCATAAGCATCAATTTCATAAAATGTGAAATATTTTAATATAATTAAAACGCGTCCCAATCAATGTTTCCTTCTTTATTATAATGTAATGGGATTTTTTAGTATAGCCCTGTAAATTAATAAAAACAATTCTTTGCACTACAGATTATACAGAATTTATATTGTAGTATGTACTTCCTTGACGCATATCAATTTTATTATGTTCAAAAGTGTGTAACATTATTAAGATGCACTTGAAACTATTTTTTCCCATTGGTCATAATGCAAGGGAACACTTTTGACTGTCTCTATAATTGAATTATGCATCTCATTTTCATAAAAATTTAAATGACTCGATAAAATTATGCAATGGTTATGTATTTTAAATTTCAAACGATTCGGTTGTGTAGTTTTTGCGTTCTTATATGTGAACGGACAGGTAGACAGACGGACGGATTGAATAACAACTATAGGTGCTACCAATGTACATAATTACGAACGCGTACTTAGAAACACGTGAAGCAAATACGAATTTGTTCTTCATGTAATTTTATTTTGCGATTTTGAAAACATTTTTTCGCAGTTTACACATCAAAGAATAAGGTAAATATCTATGTACACAAAAACCTGTGTATTTTAAATATTACACAAAAATGTGTATTTTCCATTTTACGTAGACATATGTATAAAAACAGAAAATTACACCCAAATCTGTGCATTCCGTATATGGCACAAAAACATGTGTATTTTGCATATTACACAATATTGTGGGTATTTTCCTATTACACAAAAATATATGTAAAAACAGAATTTTACACATACATATGTGTTAAAATATTGCACAGAAATATGTGTATTTCAGTGCAACTTACACATTAAAGTGTGTATTTCAAGAGTTATCAGATAACTTTTACACATTTGGACTTATCATCAAATTACACATTAAAATGTATATTTTGGAATTTACACATTAGGCGTGTATTTTGACAATTTACACACCAATTTACACACATAGACATGTCGTTTTTGTATCATCGATTTACGCATTTTTATGTGTAAATTTACACATTTATTTTTTAGAGTGTAATGTCTTTTGCGAAGGTGTTTTTAAAGGACGAATTTTCAAATGTGCACCTAAGGTTGGAGGAACATCGACGATCACACTAAAGACCATCTCGCTCAGAAGCTTCCAAGAACTGAAAAGACGTATTTTCGTTTATAGTGAAAAAAAAAATTACTGAAATTTAACAAAATCAGGGCTCCCAAATGGTCCGTGAACTGAACATCAGTATTTTTTAACAGAAAATTTCATAATACGTTTGAGCTAGAATCAACTTCCAAACGTGGTTTCTTGACAATTTGCAAGAAAAATCTAAAAAGAAAATTTCTCTAAAAAAATTCTGATGTTCAGTTCGCGGACCATTTGGGAGCCCTGCAAAATCCAAAATATCATAACTCGATAAGTTCATCAGGAAAAATTTGATTTTTCTATGTTCTTCTCAGGAGAAGGAAAAACATATAAATGTGGGGACCATATAAAAAATTAAATTTTGCATTTTAGTATATATGCAGACTCATGTAAAACAATTTTCATTTCTATTCTGTTTAAATTGCATGAATGTTTCTGTCACGAGCGATTCAAGAGCATAAACACAGAGACATCTATTTGGAACTGCGTATATGTTGACGCTAAAGAAAGCAATGATCTCATGTTTTAAATCATTTGCAATAAAAATCTCCCTAGTAAAGGGAAATGCAATTTTTACATTCAAATAAAGTACAACCACTGTAGCTAAGTTGCGTGCGTTTATTAATATGCTCGACAATATTTGTTTCACTAAGAAATGTATGGAATATTTAAAATGAAATATATTAAGCACCTAATGGTTAATTATAGTGTCAGGTGCTCAAAATGATACAGTCGCTGCACGTTCTATAAAAAATCATCATAGCTATAAAAAAGCATTAATTTCCCTTTTAAAAAAATATTGCTAAGTGTGTAGCTGAGTAATGGAATAATATTTAACACTTCTCAGTCAGACGTCCTTAAATAAATATATTTTTAGTTAATTCAAGTGCTTTAAATGCGATTAGCATTTTGAAGATTGCTACATAATTTTTTTTAATTCCTACAAACTATTTTTTACTATATGTAACTTTACTGTTCCTAACATAAATACATTCTTCAAAAAGAAGCATTGACGAAATATTAGAACATTATTTTTCCGTTGGTATACTATTTCAATTGTATTAAAAAGTCATAATAATTATTTAGAAAAATATTCTCTTTGCTATAGCAAGTAAAAAGAAAAATACTAATATTTTTGAACTTAGACAAAACTTTTAAAAACTTACCGAGTTGTGATAAATTGAAATTTTTAATTTTATATTGTTTTCCACCGCTAAAATAAAAATTCTCAAAATTAAAATATGATAACTTGATAAACTTTGGTAATACAGAAAGATTTCTTCTTTTTTTTTAAATAGCAATAGGGCAAAACTAAATATGAAGATAGATGCTCAAAACAAAACAAATGTATTAGAAAATTAGGGTGTTCAAAATCAAAATGGATCAAGTCTATAAAACATTATTCAGAGATATGTCAAAGTAACGCTTTCATTCCTTTCATTGAAAATCATAGGAGATAAATGTCATTTGTTGCTAACATTTTCTGTCTGAAGTTGGTTTGTTAATGCACCGAACAAATTATTGTCTGAAAAGCAAAAACTCACCCGAACAAAAAGTGGACTTTGGTTCTAAAAGCCACCTCAATTATAATCAAATAACTTTAGAACTGTGAAATTTAAAACTGTGAATATGACTTGTTTTCAGAATATTTTGCATACTATACATATGGAATACATATGAAGCGGAGTCAACTGATTGTAACATTCTTTTTGAAGAAATCTCTTTTCCTTAAATTCTTCAGTAGTTATACTAAAAAAATGCGTTCTCAAAACTAAGTAAAAAATACCCAATTTTAAATATGCCACATACCCTGATCCAAATGCATTCAAAACTGGGGAATACGTGTACCTCATATACTCGTGTATAAGACCAACTAAAAGAATACAAACTACCCTCTTATAAGACGTGTTGGTATAAGTCGACTTGAGTATAAGTCGTAACTTTCGAATGCAAATTCTGCAAAAAGTCAAAAGCCCGTGTATAAGTCGATCCCCTAACGTCTTACTTCAATTTTGCACAAAATCAAACCAAAGATGTCACTTGCCAATGCAAAAAAGTTGTAAGAAAAAGAAAAATAAATCATTGAGAAAATGTTTAATGATAAATTATTGCTATTTGTATATTTTCTATATTATCTTACTATACACACATGTAAAAAGCCAGAATTTTGCTGTATTGTTACTTAAATTCTACTTAGGAAAGTTTTCCTTATCCAGTGCTGAATTAAACATAAAAAGTTGCAGCTTCGTAACTGTAAAACTCGCAGTGTTATAGCCGTTTAAATAATGCATCAGGGTTTAAGGGATTAGACACAAATTGAAATGCGCTCGATTCTATAACCAATGTTATTTTAACCTTTGAGGGGCAAAGCAGTTGTATTCTTAAAATGCTGAAATGATTGATTGACACCAGAATTTAAAAATCAATTTATTTAAAAAGAGTTAAAAGCTTTTGTTCACGTACTCGATGTAATTAAAATTTTCATTTCAAAATTCTGGTGTCAATGTGACATTTTGAAATTAAAAGTAAGTGGTATATATTTTATACCACCGCCCTTCAAGGAGTTAGCAGATCTTGGAAACATGTAAAAAAATATATATTCTTTGGTTAGAATTTTGATTTTTTTTCTCTTTTTGTGATGGTTAGTCAACTTACAAACAAAAACCCATCATAAAATTTCTCATAAAGTTTACAACAAATTCAAATGATTAGTATTGTTTTAAATGGGATAATTTAAAATCGTTATAACTCGAAACATTATTTATCGGATTTCAGTTTTTTCTTTTTATTTAATTAAAGAGGAAAATCTATTAGGTAGACTTCGTATGAAATACTACCTATTGCATTCGCACAAATGTCGAATTTCTGAAAAATGTTTGCAGACCTACGCCTAGACCTCAAAACTACCATTAGAAAAATGTTTATATATATCACTTGTTTATGGTACCAAACTGGTACATAAAATCAAAGGGGATAAAATCTCGGCTGAGTTCGTTAACCCTTTGTGGGGCGCTGGTTTCATTGATATGCCACTTAATTTTAATTTTCAAACGCCACATTCGCACCAGAATTTTGTTTAAAAAAAATTACGGTTTATTGAATTCGCGAAATATGGCGTTTTCTTATTTACAAATAAAGTTGTTTTCAAATTCCAGTGTCAGTCATTTATTTCAATACTTAAGCAATGAATTTGCCCTGCCCCGCAAAGGGTTAATGGGCAAAATCGGACAAAGAGAGTCGAAATAGTGGTCGTTTTTGTGAAAACAGAAAAAAACCACAACTTCTTAATGAAAATAGATATTGAATCAGTTTAAACTTTATATATTACTTCTAAATAATGGGCCAAAAGTTTATGCATGACACACTTTTGATAAAGTTAAAATTGGGCTCAAGGGGCGAATAAAATAGTCAACAAATTGGAAAAGAATGAAGTTCTTTTAGATAACCTTATCAAAACTAATGTAACAAAAGTGATTAAACTGCTATGATTAAAATTCTATGATTAAGTGGCTTATTCTAATAAACTGTTAATTTTTATGAGGATAGCATGATAGCTCTCGTGCAGAAATTAAGGTTTTTATAAAAACAGTCTCAAATTTTGCTAAGTTTTTTGCTTATTAAGGGTATCGCCGGGTTTCTTAGTAAAATATGCCCTTGAATCAACCATATCGAGTCCTACATGAATCCATAGCCCATAAAAAGAAATTCATTTCTCCCCAGTTTTAAGTTTGTATCTCAAGACCATGGGGGTAATGGCCCTTCCATGCCTTCATGCAGAAAAACGCATTTAAAATTTTAAATAAAGTTTGGCTCCTAATAAAATGTTTAAATACTGTTTAAAAAATTCAAAGTGGAAAAACTGCATAGTTTAAACATCCGATTCAGTTTTAACTTTTTCCATTTTTACCTCCTTTCTGTACTGTTTAAATGTTGGTCAGTTATTTAAAATAATGCTTTTTCTAACATGCGGTTTAAGAGCTTTTTTACAATTTTAGTTCTCACAACTTTAGGTTTTTTACTATCCCGGCGAGTCTGTTAAGAAAAGATGTCAGTATTGAGGCCCCTGGCCGGGCCAGGACTCAGATGTCACTGCTTTACTTTTTTCTGAGGACAAGCCAGGCCGGGCCTAACGTATTTTTTCATACCGTACCGGAACTGCAGACTAACAGAATTCTGTTTAATGAAAGCAGATTACGTTTCATATTAAATTGTTGTAGTAAATCCATTATAAGAGAATCTATTGAAATTTATACACGTAATTTTTTTTCTGTTAATATTCCTAAGTTATGGTTACAGTTTATAAATAAGTTCCTCGTGAAAGCGTGAATAGGATGAACCAAGTTGATAATTAATTTTGATCATGGTCTATTTTTAATTTATTATTTTTACAATAGAGCGCGTGGTTTTTAATTTACATCTTATTGTCGCGTGCCATTTGTATTGACCGTGAAATCATTTTAATTTTTATTTTAACTTTTATTTTAATTTTAATTTTATTATGATTATGGTTCTTATTAGATGGAATCGAACCATGTCAATAATATTTGTTTTTAATTTTTCGTTACACCTCTCTCAAGTAAAATAAAATTGTTTATTCAAATGTTTATATGTAAAATGTGTATTTTTTAAAGTCTTGTGATTTAAAAATCTAAAAGATTTAATAACATTTTTATGAATAGTTTTAAATAAAAATTCTGGTTTATATGTTTTTTATACATAAGTTAAATCAAGATTGAGTAAAGCTTTAATAGAGTAGTGAGCTTATGCGATCTCACTGAAAGAGGACAGAAGAGACAGGAACAGTGACAAAATTAAGAAAATTGCATCCGCATTCATGCTAAATTAATTTTAGTAAAATTGCAACATAATCTGAACAAAGCAAAAGTATGTTACACCATGACAAGTTCATAATTAAATAAGAATAATAATAATACAAAAAACTTGAGTACGGGACAGTGGTAACAGGTAATAAATACATTTTTATTTTTCTATTTATTTTGCGGTTTGTAACTGCTTTTGGAGTCCAGATAATTAACCCTTTCTTGCGCAGTGTTGCCGGGCCGGCAACACCTAATTTTAATTCCAAACTTGCAAACGGCACCAGTAATATTTTAATATAATTTTGCTTTTACAATGAAAGCTTAAATTAAGGAATTCGTAATATCTAGAGAAGTCCTTTATAAATTCCGGTGTCAATCGACAATTTCTCATTTTACTAATAGAATTTGCTTGCTCCGGAAAGGGTTAAAACTTACCAAGATTGCAGCTACTACTAAATGTAATTGTCCGGGAAAGTTTATCTGACCTTTGGGTGGTCACAAAAGCAGTTTTACACAATTGGACAGTAGCCACATAAAAATTGGTTTGCAATCTTTCTCTAGTCAGAATAAATATAAAACTATTTATAATTTACATTTTTTATACTTTAGAATTTATATTTTCATTTTTATAGTAAAATTATAAAAAATAGCTTGACATTATACTTAAATGTGTTCTAGAAGATCAGTGCATGAAGTAGGGGAAAAGGAGATGAAAAGCTAGCTTGTATATTCAAACTATCATTGGAATAAAAATTGGAGCTATTTTCTTAAAAATTATTTCGAAATTGTATAGCCATCATAGAAAACATTATATGCTAACGAAGATTATATAAATGCTAAAATTTAGCATATAACCTCAAAGACACAAATTATCCACTTACTGGAGAATATAGATATAAGGTGTTGAGAACCAAAGTGGACCAATCTCGACAGCTGTGATTTCAAGAAAAAATGCTTTCTAAAATTTGTATAATTTTTTGTCAAACTTTTTTAGACCAGTTGTACCAATGACAGAGAAGATCAAGGTTTTACAGCAAACGTATGGTGATTTAGCTAGAAGTATCAGAGAGGACCAAGCCACTTGTTCCACTTTTGCACTAGCAACTCGATATCCAAGTTACATTGGATCATTTATTAAACTGGTTATATACCTTGAATGGTTTCGAAATTATTGAATTCATTACATAGCCAATAGATGGCGTGACATACGATGGTTTGATACTTCAAACTCTTACTTAAAATGTATACTTCAAACTCGTACTTCACATATATTAATAATATATTATTATATATTAATAATATATATATATATATATATATATATATATATATATATATATATATATATATATATATATATATATATATATATATATATATATATATATATATATATATATATATTTTATATAATATCATATATTAATAATATATATATATATATATATTAATAACCTCTATTTAACCTTCCTACCCTGTTGAAGTTTTACTCAATCTTGATAAAAACATTTCACACCAGAATTGTTATTTAATTGGCGTATTTCTCTAAATCTGCTATTTAACTTTCGTTATAAAAAAGTTCTGGTTCGAATCGTATGAAACAAATTATAGTCATGGGTCGATTAAACCCATTCAGGGTAGGAAGGTTAAAAAAAATTACATTCATATTCGGAATGAACGCAAGATTTCTAGCTGAATGGTTCTTTCTCATCTCTTTGCAACAATTTTGTGCGACAATATTATATGGTGCTACTTTTTAATACTTTCCAACATAGTTAAAAAGTGTTCATGAATTCAGCTTGTTTGTCTACATGTGTGACGTCTGTCGAACTTTACGTGCTCTAACTCGCACTTTAATTGGCAAACAATTTATATACATTAATGGGGTTTATTATGGCGTATTGAAAATGACGTATGTAACGTTAATAGTTCATTAACAAGGATACTTAAAAGAATTAAGTTACAATACGATCTATGGAGAAAAATCGTTCGCTTGTATTTGAATGATATTAAACTATTTCAAACATATTCGGATTCATATATATCACTAAAATGTACTAAAAGAGACTTGTTAGAGAATATGGTGTGGATAGCATTTATCTTTCATTTACAGGGATTCACAAAAGAATTCACTTACTGTAGTGTCTAAGAAGAACAATTGCCGAAATTGCATTTAAACAGTGATACGCATGTTTAAATTAAAAGAATATGGCAACACATTCCTATAAAATGTTGGTTTTGCAATTTTCGTTCTGCAAATTTTTAAACTTCTACACTGTAAAAAAATCTGTAAAGTTACTAAACTTTTTCAAGGAAACTGGGATTCCTAGAATTTTTTGTGTAACCCTAACAGCAAAAAATTTATATAGCCAATTCTGTTACATGAATTTTTGCTGTTATGGTTACATAAATAGTTCTAGGAATCCCAGTTTCCTATAAAAAAATTAGTAACTTTACAGATTTTTTTACAGTGTAGACATCACACATTTTTAATTTTTACGCCAACGTAGAGGGCGAAAAATGTATTTTTAAATGCAATTTATTTGAAATCTGTATCTCAATTTTTTTGTGAGATTCAATTTTTTTGCAGTTTTAAATTCTATTTCTCTAATGGTGGCAACTTGAGTACTTCATTTTTGTGGAAAAAGAAAAGTAGCAGATTACTGAGTATTTTTGTTGCCATTTTCTCATAGCAACTGAAACAATTATAATTAAAATATTTGCTATGCTAAAAATATCGTCCACTTAAAACACGGTGAATTTTGGTTTCATTTCGTTTTTATATATCAATTAAATGTTGTTTAGTTCATTGCAAATTTACTGTACAATAGATACATCTATTCTTTTGTACACAAATGTATTTTAAAGGACATTTCAGTGACTTATTTTCTCAGCATTTATAAAATTCGTATCAAAAATCTGAATGGATGCATTTTATTAATCTGCGTAAAATAACTTTTTCCGAGTTTTGAAAAATATAAATGAAGGATTTCTGATATGACATGGAGCTATAATAAACAAAACAAAAAAAATGAAGGCATATGAATCATTAGACAATTGATTTGTTTTACCAAGTTCCTTAAATGACGACATCAATTTTTGTATGGTTTCTATATAAGGTACCCTGGGGTAATAACGCCAGGCGGGGTAATAACGCCAAGTGCTTATATTTTGCATAATTATGAAATAATCAGGTAAATGACACCCATGTGCTCTGCGCAGAAGGGTTTTGAGTCATATAAATCGCAAAAAACATCCTCAAGTTAATTTGTTTCATTTTTATGTCTTATTGTTTTTACAAACAACTAAAATTAACGCTTGATCTAAAATTTGCGAGATACGTTTTGTGATGTGAAGACTATCTTTTTATCCGGAAATACTTTGTTAATAACATAAATTTGTAGTGCATTTCATGTACTTTTAAAATGTTATTGAAGATTTTGGATATCTTCTCGAGATAATTTGTAATTTAAAATGTACTGCGCAATAACTATACCGGGGTAATAACGCCAATCCTTGACATTAAAACCCCAGTTGATTCCCTACAGTGGCCGAGCTACATCCTAAATACTGATTCAAATAAACACAGTTAAAACTGTGCAATGTTTCCCATATTTCTATTTAAGCGGTCCTTTTTAAGCAAAAAGAAGCTCACGGTCTGATATTCTTTTGCCTCATCCCCCCCCTCCCTCACCACACCTTTATTTTTCTTACACTTTCACAAAAAATTGAACATTTTCAATAGCTTAGAATGCAATTTTTCAATTTCTAAGTTTGTAGAGTTTGTATTTTTAGAATTGGGCAATCTACATGCAATTATTCCATCTTATTTCATAGTTTTGTTTGCATGGCGTTATTACCCATATAGGTGGGTAATAACGCCAAATAGCACTGGTCAAGAAAAAACGCCATTACATTTTATGAATACATATCTGTTAAATTATTTTATTTTATATAGATAGTCAATGAGTTGCTGCATCAGATCCTATTTTTGTTTGAAAAATACAATCTAAAACTAAGCCGTGAAAATTGGTAGAACCTTAACGTGGCGTTATTACCCCAGGGTACCTTATTATTCCGCGATGTGAAGTCAGATGCATTATTTTCTATACATGTTGCTTAAGACTGAATCGTAAAAACTGATTGTTCTAGAGAATGCATGACAGGTCGCAAATAACGTTATTTTATATATAAAAAAGCTTGTATTTAAATTATTAAGATTGAAATATGTTTTGTAGATCTGTTTCATTTTCACTCCAGTGATTTTCAGATTCTGCAGAGGCGGAAATGCTTCACTTCTGAAAATAACATAATTGAAATCACACACTGATAAAACGCAATGTTTTACAAAAATTTAGCCCGTCTTCATGGAAGAGCTATGGTGCATACTCAGATCGGAAGTCTTTGCCCAAAAAAGGGAAATTCATGTTACAGGAATTTGGCGATTCGCACCTGGATAAATTCGCTTCGCTGAGTTAGACAAGTAAACAAAGATTATCTAAGCAGTAATACCAGGTTTAAAATAATGTCAGGTTCGCCAAGTTGTCGCTCAACTAATCAAATGTTATTGCTATTCTTTAAGACATTCTTCTATTATTTTTATCAAAATACCATAATTTGCTTAATGTAATTTTTTATAAATATGATTTAACCGGAATTGTAAATAATAGTTTTTACTTACAATGAAAAAAAAAATATCATCTATAAACACAATGCTATTTTTTATTCATTTGCCCTAAGTTTTCTACTGGAAGCCTACACTGTTAAAACTAAAGGTTGCATATGGCACTCCTAGAGGTGAAACGCTTGTCCCGTCAGCGACACCCTAAAGGAGCCAGAATTGCACCATTAGGGGTGCCCTAATGCACCCGATGGTACCCCATGGCACCCCAAGGCACCCACATGGCACCCTATGAGGTGCCATGGGGTGCCCTAGGGCACCTTTAGGGGTGAAAATCTGGCTCCCTTAGGGGTGTCACTGACGGTACAAGCCTTTCACCCCTAGGAGTGCCATATGCAACCTTTAGTTTTAACAGTGTACTAGAGTACAGGATTACCCGGTGGTAACGCGCCCGGTGGGTCTCAGAGGCTCGTGAACACTTTTTTTTAAACCATTTAATTACGCATGATTAACATCGCTGCTGTATTTTATAAAATATGAATAGCAATAATGAGGAAATATACTTGATAAAAAGTATCTAAAAATTGGAAATATAAATATTTTCTAAAAATGCTTATGTACTTATGTACTTAATGTACTTATGCACTATGTAACTTAATGTACATATAAAAAAATATATTTTAACATGAGAAAAGTCAAGATTACTTAAATAATACTATTAATTTGCCATATCAGTTCTATAATGTTATATTTTTTATATTTATTAAATATTTACATATAAATTTCAAAAGCATTATTACAAAAATAAGGGTTATTGACCCAAATTGCATATAATAAAGCCGTGTTCTCCGCATTCATTTTTTTTCATATATTTTACATGTTATTTTGTTTTCCTTCACAAAAGAGCATGTGTGACATTTTTCTGATGGAGCTCTTAATTTCTATCTAATTCATCTATCTGTAAATCAAGTTCACCTTCTGAAGAGGATTCGTGAGTGCTGAACTGTTCCTCGTCAGTTATACCTTCATCATTATTTTCATTTATCGATCCATCATCTCTTGAAACTTCAGCAAGTAATTTTTCCAAACGTTTCATTTCATCGCTATAACTCAAATAATCATACATTTTGAATTTTTCAGAACAACGCGTTTTAGTAAAAATATAAATACGAGAGAGCGCACTAGGTCTCTGAGTTCCAGATATCCAGACGTTCGACGAAAATTATCTCACCGAAGTTTAATATTCGAAAGTGCAAAAAGAAAATGAATGACTTTAGGATCAGGTACTGATAGACTAATCCATTTTTCGTTTTTGGAGGGGTTTTTTTTTACACTAGAATTAAAAAACGCCCGAGCCTATGAAACCCAGCGAGGGTTCTTACAGCTTAATTAGAACTAAAACTACAGCCAGCGGCGTAAAAATCTAGGCTCCAACAGGCAGTCTCTCACCACTAAATTTATTTTGTTATTTCTTGTATAATATTTCGTGTAAAGTTTGTGCAAGAATGCTATTAAATTTTAAGCGAAGAAAACTGTTAAATTTTAGCGGTGAGAGACAGCCCGCTCATGCCTAGATTTTAGCACCCCTGACTATAGCCATCGTTTATTTTCATTTATTCATTTAATTATTTATTTACTTATTGACTTACCGAGCATTTGTAAACATTTTCTATGACTGAAAATTACACTTAACTTTATTTTTGCATCAGTTAAATTTATAACCTGTGATCGTTCACTTTCTCTCTCTTAACCATAAACATCCACGAGCAGATAAATATATATATATATATATATATATATATATATATATATATATATTTAAAAATGTTTTTTTATTATTTACGTTTTCATTTTAAAAAAGAAAAACTGCAAAACATTTGGATACCTCTGTTGTAAAAGTTTCCATTTTGTTCTAAGGTAAATTCTATACTTTCTTTTCTATCGGTGATTTCTTTTTCAAAAATAAGAGATGTTCTACAAATAATATATATATATATCTATTTTGATTTGGCAAAGAATTTTTTTCTAATGTCAGGTTAAAATGATATTTAGAAGAAAATTCATTGAATTGTTTGAATGTCTGGGGTCACTGAAAAGAAATATTTTTAAGAAATTTTAAATCGTTCAGCTGCACTTGAGTTCGAAAAACACTTATTTCAAATTGATTACATATTTCAGGTTAAAGTATTTTCGAGGAATGTAAACGTCAAAAATAGTAGCAGATAAATATAAAATGTATTACGTTTTTGGTTGATTTTAAATTAATAGAAAAAAACGTTATTGCAACATATGTAATGCTTTTGAACATGGAATCTCAGCATCGCAATCGCACCATATGGTACTAACGATTTTAAACACTGATACTAATCTTGCTTCGGTGAAAACTAAGTGCTCAGTACTTTGTAATTTGTTTGAAACATACATTAAAATTTAAGATAACGATACTGAAGTTTCCCTTAAATTAAATTAGATTTAAAAAAATGTATGAGTGATTAGATATAATTTTTTTTTAATTTGTAATTTTATATTACATTGTAATATTCAGCGAAAAGAAAATTATTGAATTACAGTCAATAGTAATAAAAATAATATAATATTAAATTTTTTAACATGCTTTCCAATAATATATCTGACATTTAACTCATTTCAATTATTTAATATAATAGAAAATATTTTTCGTTTTTATTGTTCTTCAAGACCAAGAATTTTTTTTTTCTTTTTTTCTTTGTGATAAATAAAGTTTTTAACAAAATTTGTTTCTTTATTATTACTATTATTCATGTTTATAATTATGAATGTAAAATGTGAACAATTACAATAAAGATTTCAAAAATAGCAAAAAAAAGTTTATGAAATTTTATTGTAATATCAATTTTGGGACCTTTTCATTGCCTTCCAAAACATTTAGGAGAGATCTAATCAAAATTATGATAAATCATTAGGTTTATACAAAATTAACGCAAATGTCTCTCTTGTAAATTTCCCAGCAGAAAAAAGCATTATATACTTTAGATAAATTTAGAAGCATTGTTTATCAATGTCTCCAATTGCACTCTCTCTGAAAGGTTTCTAAATATAAGGAAAATATATCTGAATATAAGGAATTATGAATATTGTCAACTGGTGTAACTTTGGGCCAAGAGAGAAAAAAGATTAAATCTGCTATATTTTCTACATCTCTTGAGTTATCGACAAAGTTGTGATCTCAAAATATAGGTGGTAGCATTAGCTTGAAACTAACAGCTCATTGTAAGTAATTCGCCAAGTTTGTACCGTGGCAGCACCAGTCAAACAAAAACATGTGAAGACGATGAGAATTCAGCTCTTACAAATTTTGTCTGCCAAGTTCTAAATGTACTCATTTGGACTTTGCTAAGCACGTAATATTATAACCTCATTAGCGTAGATCAAGGCCTAAAGGGATTATGCGTTGTCTTTCCTAAGATAAAAAAGAAAAGGTTTTTCTAAGTTGGGGTAACATCGGCCCAACCAATTATCACTTACATTGTTTTATATATTGATTGTCAATGCATAAAAAATGCTATTTTTGAAGGGGATATTATCTTATTCTGTTGAATTTAAATATTAATTATTTCAGATAATGTTTTTGTTTATTTTTGCTATAAGAAAGAAAATAGACATTTGTGCTTATACAAACAATAATTTTGCCGAAAATGCCTCTAGTATATTGGTTCCAAATGAACCAATCAAGAACGCTATTGACAAAGATAACTGTAAAGTTGTAAATTTTGTACTTGTACTAATATCGATTCCGAAAAGATTACTTTGAAATCAAAGGATGGCTGTGTTGTTAACTAAATGGAAAAGAAATTAAAGTGTTGTCGTTGGACAAAGCGATCGGATTCGGTAGTGTATACAATTATGTGAACAATATTGTTATAAAAATCAGTCCATCTAAAATTCTGTCTAAGAGAAACACGTATTTAGTACTAGACCTGGTCAGTCCACTTTAAGTAATATTTATAAGTTTTGTAACATTTTCTAAAATGAGATATATGCTAATTTGACATCTTTTTTACATGTTTACATTTCTTACCCTGTCTTCCCCGTCTTTTTCAGTCGGGTAAAATTGGTCCAAATCATGTTGTAGGCCTTATAAACACTTTGGCTAATGTTACCTTAATTCACGTTAATATTGTCCAAAAACTTTCAAAAATACTTGTCCTCTCAAAAATACTTTTAAAAGTATTGACAAATTTCCATATGTACTTAGCAAACAAAAAATTAACATGGTATTCATTTTCTTAAATGTAAAATTAGAGAATGGAGATGCTGAACATGCCATGAAAGAGAAAAATTTGGGCTAAAGCTACCCCTGTTTACCATAACTAAAATTTTAAATTTTATTTTCGTAAATGTTTCTTCTATATCAAAACATTTTTTTACATTTTAAGCATATTGATATGGTAACAGTATATTGTAAGAAAAGATACATTATTGTAGTTTAATTGACCTAGCATAAAAAGGTTTACAAAATTATAATTTAACCTCTTTCGAGTTTTTAAAGATTTCGAAATTTTTTACTTTGTATTCAGCAACTTCAACAACTAGTAAATTTCAAAAATTCAAAGAGCGATTTCTAAAACAAGTTTATTTTGCTGTCCGTAATTTTCGAAAGAATATCCGAACAGTTTTTACAATTTATTAATCAGTTCTCGAATAAATATGAATGCGAAATATCTATTTCCGGATGCTATCAACTCTTAAGTAAACATTTTCAGCTAAGTATTAGAGTTTATGTATTCAAGAGTAACGAAATAACATTAATTTTGCGCAGTTGATTTAGCATGTTTATTTCTTGAATATGTTTATTAAACATGAAGATGAATACCTGAAAACTAACAGCATCAGAAAAACGATATTTTGTGTACCACAAACGATTTTTCCCCATAGGCCATAATGTAAAGTAATTTTTTTATGCATCCCCGTAAAAAAAATAATTTATGTTAGTTATTTTATACATTTTAAAAAACATGTTGTAATACATCTCAGTGATTCATATATAAGTGCACTACAAAGAATTTTTTTTCCCATAGATCATAATGTAAAGTAATTTTTGTGCATTCCCGTAAACTATAATATATGCTAGTTATTCTATACGTCCGAGAAAACATGTTGAAATCCACCTCAGTGATGCATATCTCTATAAATACACCACAAACAATTTTTACCCATAGATTATAATGTGATGTAATTTTTGAAAGATCCCCTAAACATATACTAGTTATTCTATACGCCTGAGAAAACATGCTACAATTCACCTCAGTGATGCATATCTCGACATATGCATCACAAAGGATTTTTCTTCAAAGTATTTATCACTTGCTAACTAAGCGTATAACCAAGAGGGTGTAAAATGTCCAAACAGGGGATCGAACCCGAAACCATTGAAATAGCGCTCCAAGTGCTCTACCATTTAAGCTAAGAGGACGATACCTAGCTTGGTATTTTTCACTTCCATATGGTGTTAAGTCTGCAACTGCAACACAAGATGGAATAGTCTTCATGGGCACACATGAGGCGTGCCTTCATGAAGCGTAACATGAGATACAAATAAACCCAGCACCGGTGAACACATATACAATTTTTAGTGATTAAAATTTAGTAGTAGTAAAAATACGCTTGAAAATATTATTGAATATTTAATACATGATTTATCACTTGCCAATTAAACGTATAACCAACAGAATGAAAAATGTCCAAGCCAGGGATCGAACCCAGACCCTTGGAATAGCGCTCCAAGTACTCTGCCATTTAATCTACGAGGACGATTACCTCCGACGCACGACATTCCTGTATACACCCACGCGCCCGCGAGTACACTTGTACCTTTTTGCGCATATAAATCCATTTTAAATTTATGTGTATAAATGTATATTTTGCATTTCTGACAAGTGAATGGAACTTTTGAAAGAAAAAAATACACGAAAATTGACTACCTAAAAATCTGTTTTGAATAAAATATTGCTTCACTTGCATGTAAAAAAAAACTGATTTTAACCATGGTTTTAACAGTTTCCTCTGATAATAATGAAAAGTTCATTACTTGTCGCAATCCCTTGTAGTTATCTTTGGTTGTATTTGTTGAAGATCGACCTGAACGCGACTCATCATCAACAGTTCTCTTTTCCGTCACAGAAACTTTTGAACCAGTCATAAACATATTTTTTATTTACTGCTTCAAATCCATACACTTTCAGCAACATTGCTTGGAACCTCCATCGTCGTTTTCAACCGTTTGTAGCAAAACTTGATGTTTATGTATTGCTCCATTGCATTAATATGACGTGTCGCACTGAATCCGCTCGAATGGTTAACATCGGGCAAATTTGTTTGAACATATACCCAGAAAAAGGAATTGATTAAAACTACAAAACATGTTTTGTTGAGTACATTTTGGTTGTTTAAGCGAATTTTTTACTTAAAGTAAAAAATCGGTTTTGTTGCTCAGAAAAAAAAATATTGTTAATGCTCTCATAAAATTTTAACAAAATTTCATCTATTTTATTTGGGTCTTACTAAAGTCTTAAATTTTCAATTTGCAATTCCAACAAGATTTTATTGTTTTTGCAAAATTTATATTGCCATGCAGTAGCCATAACTCTCTCACGTAAGTTTGCTTAATTGACTTATATAGCTATAAAAGATTAACATAATTTTTGGATAATAAAAACTTTTCAAATTGAGAGGGATTAATGACGTTATTATTACATTATTATTCACTTCGGATAAAAATTGCGGATGAAAAATCATAAAAAAATCAACAATATATTTTGTTTATTCAAACAAAATTTCCATTGACTCATATTTAAACGAAAAGATTTGTTGGACCAAACAAATTTTTGTTGATTCAACAAAACTTTTTTCTGGGTGTAGTGATTTGGACCACAGGGGGCGTTTCTCCATATGTCTCTCAATGGACGTGGGCATTCAAGAACACGGATTCTTCTCCCGAGGTATAGTTTAAATATCAAACCTCTCATCAAAATTTTCAAACGCTTGAATAATTTCAGACGAGTGAATAATTTCTATGACTCCTTTTATTTTAATGGATATTTAAGGGATGTATCTGAAGTTTTTACCACATGATCCATTAATGGATATATTTCATTTTGTATAAAAAAAATAAATCAAATTAAGTATGTTCTTATATATACTCAATGTTTATTCTGCTGTATTCAGAAAATTTCTGGGCTTTGCTAATCGTCAATGAGCATTTTGCGTATTTTATTTAAATCATTCAGTAATAGCATAAGTAATGGAAATCTGTAATTGGAGTGGGAGACAAAATGATACTCATCTAAAAAGATTAAGAATAATTCGTACAGATTAGAAAAATCTCACAATAAAATTCCCGAAGACTTTATGCCAAATTAACGTGACATTTACGATTAAAATCTATTTCTACATGCGCATTCAGTTGCTCTGTATATATTGATTGATTTGATGTGATTTTTCATTAACGCAGCACAACCATTGTTAGAAAATTACCCGCGGCAAAGGATTAGATTACATGACGAAGGATTCCTGATTGCTGAATTAATGTGCAAGATATCATACTAAAATGATTTCCGAAAAGGCAGAACTGGAAAATAGTAACCAATTAAAAATCGTGAAACAGAAAGAATTAAAATTGCTTAAATCTAATAAACTAGAAATTTATTAATCATGTTATGTTGAAATTCTGAATTCTTGATGCTAAAACTTAATATCAATGTAGCAAACTGATGCTATAAAATTACGCAGAACAAGATATAAAATGATATGAAAAATATTTCTGACTTAAAATATGCTAGTATAGAGATGAAACTGAAGAATAGCATTCAACTGAAAATTGAAGACAGGTGAAAACATAAAACACAGTAAATTTATTGCTAATATATTTATTATATGGTGAGGGAACAAAAAATCTCAAAATAAATAGATAAATCTATAATTCAAAATGTATAGACAATAGCATGATGCAGTTTTCACTGAAATGTGCAGAAAGATGCGATATATATATATATTTTTTATAACAAACAATTTATAACTAAAATAATCATATTAGCCATCAAGTGGCGTTTCAGTTGCGTCAGCAGCTTATAAAAAGGCGCAGCACAATTTTGCGCATTTCTTTAAAATATTTTTCTAATGATTTATTCATATCCTAACACAAATTCATTCCTAACCACAAATAGGATTATGTTCAAATTCAGGAATGCTATGAATGAGAGTATCTGCCAAGCATGGCAAGACACTATACAGAGAACCGAAGAAGATTTTTACTGTGATTCATTTCACATGATATCTTAAGGTAACTTAAGCTTCTTAAAATAACGAAAAGTGAAAAAAAAATTACCATTTTTTTCATTTTATATAATAAAAGGTATGCATTACAATTTTTAAAAGTTAATAATAGATATATATTTTATCTTTCATTCCATATTTTTTTTAGTTCATAATTAAGAAAATTAGTATTCGTGTTTATTTGTTTTTGCTTGTTTATTATTATTATTATTATTATTATTATTATTATTATTATTATTATTATTATTATTATTATTATTATTATTATTATTATTTGCAGAGCAGGAAATAAGAAGCGCAGATTGCGCACATGAATACAAATGAATTTCTAAACGTAAAACAAAATTGTTGATATCAAATTATATTTGAAAGTTTTTTACTCATACTGAACCGTAGAAAAATGTTTATTAATAGAACGTTTATGTTTCAAGAACAAAACTGTATCTTGTTTATATAAAATTTTCAAAATGCTACAGCAGTATAACACCAAGATAGAAAATATTTTTTTCAACAATAATAAAAGAAAGAAAATTTAAGTTTATTTTATAGAGCCTGACATACGCTGTAGATACTGAAAATTTAATGAAAAAATATTGAAAAGTTTTGAACTTCTTGCGATCAATGCCGTAAAAAAAAGTATATCTCATTGAAAATATTCCATGTTTAACATCTAATAGGAGTGCAATTCATTTTGTATTTAAGTGCTAAGAAATGACTACGATTTATTAAATAGATATAATTATAATAAAATATTACTGCAATGATTTTATTATTATTCCATTATAAAGTGCATTAATTTACACATTTAGCTAGAATTGAATAATTGTTTCGTAACTTATCCCTATCAAATACTTATTTATTTAAATATGTTTTTCTAAAATTTAACATTTACGTTAATATTTAAAGGTAAATCCCCATACAGTTGTTATTAATATTAATATTTATTTTTCGTCTTTCTTTCCTAAATAAATACTATAAATTATCCAATGACAGAAGGCAGTACTATACAATGGAAATACTGTATTTTATTTATTTCAAGATTATTACAATGTTTTTCTTAACTCCATTTGGCTGTTTTAGTAGTATTATATTTTTAATATTTCTGGCAATAAGTGCAAATCATTTCTTAGAACTTTTTGAACAAGTTGAGTCAATAGTAGGGCTTCTTTGGTTTCTCAATTGCTAACGAATTTCTTTAATTCTTATTATTTTATTTATCTATTGCGGTTTTTGGCTTCTTCTTTTATTATTATTATTATTTGGATTTACTGTGGGGTAGCCCAAATTTTACATTTTTTTAGTTTGTTATGGTATATTCAAGGATGAAACTTCATATGTTAATTATGGAATAATTCAATTTTTTCATTTTTTTACTGAATTTCTACTTCCTTTTTTCAATTGATTTGATGATATGTTTAAATTTTACATATATATAAAGGATAAAACTTCATTTTTAATTTGCAAAATCTTCTCTTATATATTCACTTGTGTATTCACTTTGTAGATAATCATTTGTATTGATATATAATGGTTTAATACACACACACACACACACATATATAGATAGATAGATAGATAGATAGATAGATAGATAGATAGATATAGATATATAAAGTTTAAGAGAAGAAACGTCGAAAGTTTTATTTTATTTTAATATGTACTAATGTATATTAAAATTCCTGTTTTGTGCACCACTGAGCAATGTGTTATTATTAATTAAAGTTTAAGAGTTCTAATCTTTTTTAAATAGCGACAGTGAGCAGTTTCTCGACAGTTACGGTGCTAATTGTCGGTAACAAATGCAGGCACCAATGTTATTTCTATAAAAAAAAAACCATTCTTTCCGTGTATTCAAATGTGATAATCATATCACACTAGTGACTATACTTTTCAAATTATTAATTTATTATTTTTTGTTACTTTTGGATCAACCTGTATTTAATTATTTAAACCTTTTTTTTAAATAAAAAGCAATCCATTCATTAACTACCTTTTGCATAATATTAACAATTGTGGGAGACAAATGCCCATTCGGTTTACGCTATTAAAACATATACGTGATGGTAAATTAGCTTTCTGAATGTCATGCAAGTTAATCGTGCTTATCAGCGTTCATTTATCTATGTTCGTGTATCCTGTTGCCAAAATTTTATTTCCCCGCACGTATTTAAATAAATTTTGCGGGTTTCCCGGACATTAGTCGAGTATCCGGAATGAAATGCTGGTCATTTTTCATCCGTAAAATGACTGTGACAAATGACGTTATTCCTCAATAGGCGAAAAAATATGTTCGTTTGTGTTATCTGGAATCCTTCTTTCATTATTTCATCAGACTTATAATTATTTTTACTCCCTAAATGCCTTTTAATTTCGATTCTAAGTAGAGTTTTTCGTGTTCTTGACTGACAACTTATCTGAAAAATATGTAAATGCATTTGTTTCAATTTGTTATATAATGAACGACTTTTTAAACCAAAATAAACAAAGTAAAGAATACCCGAAAGATTAACAATAATTTTTAAAAAATCAGAATAAATCCATGAGCGAGTAATTTGTTAAAAAATCAAATTGCCGCATTAACCCTTTCCAGCACAGACAAATTCAGTTCATAAAATGAGATATTATTGACTGACACCGGAATTTACAAATGACTTTTTTTAGGAACTAAGTGTGTATTTTTGTCGGCCGATTATCTACGCTATGGGATATAGGCCCTATGGGGTGGGATGCCCTCCGTGGGGGTCTTTCTAAGGGAACCTAACCCGTATTTACGCAAGGTTCGAAGAAAACCACGGAAAACTTCGAACGGTTAGGCCGACGGTCGCGATTGGGTTCGAACCCAGCACCTACCGTTAACCAGTTTGGATTTAGGAACTAAGAACTTATTAATTTAGGCTTTCGTTCTAAAGCAAAATTTTATTAAAATATTACTGGTGTCAATTGCAAGTTTTGAATTCAAATTAGGTGTGTTTATTAAAATTATCTAAAAATATTTTATAACAGTGATATTTTTAGTGCATGCGCAGGTAAAAATTACTTCATACAACTAGTCATACTTCATAAAATATTTAATATATTTACATTCCAGTTGCACTATATTGTTTCTACTATATTTGGCTAATTTTCCTGATATCGGCGTTAAATTTGATTGAAAACCCTGCATGATATTAGCTAAAAACATACAAGAATTTTTTGAACTCTTCAAAAAAATCGTTATAATCTCCATGAACACACATGCTATTCTTACAAAAATACGAGGCCATGTTGGAAATTTACATATACGTGGACATTTACATATTTGTATTCTGAAACGATAGATCATTTTGTGCATTTTAATGTACAGGGTGATCCCAAATATTATTATTTTTCTTTATTTCTTGTCGGCTTCCTAATTGTCCTCCTTATCAAAGGAATGTTGATACACTATATGGCCAAAGATGACCGGCCACTTGCAATTTTAGACATTTTGTTAAATGTCTAGAAAAATACATGAGGTGTTATCCTGAAAATCTAAATCTAATGTGTTAATATAATAGTACAGGTCATACATTTCCGTGAAGATTTTCTTCCGAAATTCCATAGGGGACCGTCAACAAATTAAAAAAAAAATGAATATCTCTTGGATAACACTGTCAAAACTAATGCAGTAAAAGCACTCAAACTGTAGATTGTAATTAAGTGACTTATTGTAATAAACTGTGTTCATTTTTATGTGGATATATTCTTAGCGAAATTAAGGTTTTTGTAAAAACAGTACCAATTTTTTTTTCAAGTTTTTTGCTTGAGTATGGGATTTCAAAACAAAATCTTCACGGAAATATATGACCTGTACTTTTATATTCACACACTTAGAGTTTCAGGATAATTCCTCGTGAATTTTTCTAGATATTTAAGAAAATTCCTAAAACCGCAAGTGGCCGGTCATCTTTGATCATATAGTGTATATACAGGGTGAGTGATAAGTAGCGAAACAATAGGCTATCTCCTTAAATATTGTTCCAAGACCCATACTTCCACATGCAAAAATTCATTAAAAAATGTGAAATTTTTGATAAGATAAAGTGCAATTCCATGGGAGGTCTATTTGAAAAAATAAGAAAATTTAATTTTTATGCGGCCCCCGTTGGGCAAAATTCACAATTAGGAAATTACTCCTTATCCATTCCTAAATTGAACAAAATAATTTCATCTCCATTAAAAACCTCACAGAGATATTAAAATCCAAAATTCTCATAATCCGTGACTTACACTACTTAACCATGCCTGTAAACGAAGAGTTTTTGACTCATTTTGAAAGCAAATGAGAGATCGTCCACAAATTGTCCGTTATTAAATGTCGATTTAAGGCAATGCCTTTTATTTGGACATAAAAAAGCAGCATATTGATTTAAAGCTAAACTTGTTTTCAAAATATGCTGTTCGCCTGCAATGCAGGTCTGAATGGTCAAAATATCTCTTTCCGGTCCCAAACAGACCCATAGGGAAAAAAGTTCAGCCCGACCTGGAAAAATTTTAAAATTAAAACCCGGACCGACCTGGAAAAAAAGTTTAAATCATAGCTCGGCTCAGCCGTAAATTTCTACATAGTTTTTTACTTCGGTATGGTTAAAAACTGTTTAGTATGTAGGGGTTCTGACCAAAAATACTTATTATAGATTTTCGTTAATAGCTCACAGGCTATCATAGCCTAAGAGCTTATGTGCCCGTCCGTTTTGTATGTACGTTCGTACGTTCGTCCATAACGCGATAACTCATGATAAAAATATCCGATCCACTTGAAATTTCGTATGTAGGTATATCCTGACAAGGCGCTTCCCTGATTAGTTTTTGGAGTTCATTCGATATGTATAAGAGGGGGAACGGGGGGCTCATGCCCCTCCCCTTAGTTGATATAAATGGGATTTTCATGCAGAATTGAGTTTTCGTTCAAAATTTAGATTAGGATCGTTCTGATGAGGCGATTCCGTGACTGTTATTAGGTGTTCATTGAATAAGTATAAATAGGGGGAACAGGGGTTCTAATGCCCCCCTCCTTAATTTATATAAATGGGTTTTTCAAGCAGAATTTTAATATTTCGTTCAAATCTCTGAATAGTTTTGGAAGTTTAATGGTTAAGTATAAAAGAGGGGAATAACTCCTTTTAAATTATATAAATGCTAAATGGGTTTTTATTAAGAATTCTCTCATTTGCTCTGAATTTTGGATATAGATTTTTTATATGATAAAGCATGTCTTTGATAGTATAGGAGGTTCAATGATTAAGTATAAAATAAAAAAAGAGGAAAGGCGAGAGCTGTTTCCCCTTCTTAATTTTTTTTCGAACGGAATTAACCCTTGAAAGTATAAGGCTTTAATGTACAATTAGTATTTGTAGCCTGTGAGCTCAATGCCATCAGTTTAACTGGGCAGTATTCTTTATTCATATTTATACTTCTTATTATTAAAGAAGCGCCAGAGGCAGTGATGTATTTATTGAAGCGAAAACTTTTTAGGAACGTCGTTAATTTTTGAGACGGGAAAAATCCATTGAACTCGCGACACTGTTATCGTAACCGACACCTCTGTACATAAGTATCTATATTTTTGAGGACCACTTCCAAGGGGGGGGGGCTTGCACGCCTCCCCCAACATATACCTTAAAATTTCGCTCATTTTATTCTCTACCATTTTTAACTGAAAAGTTTAAGTTACGTGGCACCTCCGGGGCTGTGAATCCCCCACCCTGTCGGTTACTCACCTAATTTTGATCTTTTCTTCACTTCATTTCAATCATTAAAAGGCTATAACTTTGCTTCTATGGGAGCTACAGTGGGGAGAAAAAATCTAGCATAGCTTTTCCTCGCTGTTCTTTTTGCTATTTCAGTTTTCTGGTTTTTCTCATAGGACCTTTTTGGAGAGGGGAAGGCATTTCTCATTTTTTGATGTAATATGTCTATTGAAAGCTTATGCTTCATACATTACATATCTAGCATAAAAAATTTTCTACCGTCATTCTGGGTCACGTTACGGACCCATAATGCGTTAAAATTTAAATTTCTTAAACTTTTTCGTAATTGTTCAAGCTTTTATTTCTGTCGGCACTCCCGGATCGCCGCTATTTTTTTTTATGAATGAATCTCTATTTATATGTAAATGTTTCACTTATATTTTAATATCGTTAATCCATATTCCATGCGTTGGGAACTTTGAGAAATGTTATACAGTAAAACCTTTTTAAGACGGAATCACATAGGAAAGAAAAAATGCGTTATAGACAAATATCCTGCTTAAGAGATGCAAATGGAGTACTTTTTTCTTACATTTTATTTATTTTGCATGGATCATCACATATTCCGTTTAAAACAGGATTCCGTCATAGGCAGATTTTTTTTCGCTGGTTCTATTGCATTTAATTTTTTAGTCTTTTAATATACCATTCTTTAAAAAAATGAATTTTAAAGGTTTTTATTGTAAAATAAAGGCGATTTCAAAATACATAGGTTTTCCGTAAAAATTTTGATTGAGCCTTTTTTTTTTTTTTTTTTTTTTTTTTCACTTAAGAGACAGCGATTTTATTACGGGTTGTGTTTAGACCGGGATTTAAAATTTTGTCCAGTGCAGAGCTAGGAAAAAGGAAGCAGTCATCTGCTGTATGAAAAATATGTTAGGCGCAGCCAGACGAATCTTCAGAAAAAAGTAATGTGTCGGTCCTTGCCCGGCCTGTGTCCAGAATACAAATTTTTTAACAGCCTCTCCAGGACAATAAAAGGCCTGAAGTTGTAAGAACTAAATTTATAAAAAAAAAAAAAAAGACTTAATACGCATCTTAGAAAAAGCATTGTTTTAAATAAATGACGGACATTTAAACAATGCAGGAAGAAGATGAAAATGGGAAAAGTTAAACTGAATCGGAAGTTAGAGCTACAGAAAGGAGTTACTTTACAATTTCAATTTTTTAAAAAGCATTTAAACATTTTATTAGGAGCCAAACTTTATTTAATACTTTACATTCGTTTTTCTGCATGATGAGTTTTTTCCCTCTATTTCTCGTCTTTAAGTTATTAAAAGACAGGAATCGTTAAAGAAAAAAGTACAAACTTGAAACATTTCATTTTCGATTATTTTACATTAGTATTGTTTCAGAAAATTAAAAAATATATATATTTATTTTTGAAAATATTTTTTTAAGTTATATCATTTTCTAAATATTTTTAATAATTTTAAATTTAATATTGAAAAAAAACCGTGGAACAAAAATAAAATCAGATTTTCATCATTAATTAAACGGAAAAAAGTTGAAATACGATACATAATATTTCGAGTTATAACGATTTTAAATTATCCCATTTAAACCAGTACTAGTCATTCAAAATTTTTATAAATTTTATGAGAAATTTTAGGATATGACTTTCTTAGCAAATTATATGGCTAACCATCACAAAAAAAAGGAAAAAAAATCAAAATGCTAGCTCCAAAAATAGAATTTTTACATGTTTCATAGAACTGTTAATGTAACATTGTTTCTTGAATTGCACGCATTTCAATTTATGTCTAATCCCTTAAAACCTGATGAATTATTTAAACGGCTATAACTCTGCGAGTTTTGCTGATATGAAATGAAATTTTTTGAGTCAAATTCAGGACAAGGAAAGTTTTCCCAATTAGAATTTTTATCCTACGGGGCAGTATCATTTGTCCGTTGATTAGTGTCAATATAGCATACACAATATTGCACGTACTGCTTCTTTTTGCTTCTTTTTAGGAAAAACGGATTTTGAGCTTATTTTATCGACAATAATTTCCAGAATTTCTAAGATATATTTGTGATACTTTCAAAAAAGTTGCTCTATACATTTAATTAACGTGTTATGAGCATTTTATTTTGATTGCGTTCACGCATGTGCAGTGAAACATTATTTAATAAATCTGCTCATTTTTCATTCATATTTTCTATATTTTAATTCTGATTACAGGCTATTGTGTACAAAGTTGTTTGTCATATTTTCTGAAAAGAATATTTTTTTATAGTAAGAACCCTGCAAATTATAAGCAAAGAACTTGGCAAAATTTGGGACTGTTTTTATGCAAACCTTATTTTTTCTACGAGTATACATGCTGTCCTCATAAAAATTATTACATTTTATTACTATAAGCCATTTAAACATAATATGCAGTTTAAACGCCTTTTCTACATTAATTTTGACAGGGCTATTCAGAAAGGTATTCTTTCTTTTTCAATTTTCTAACGATTCTCTATGAAGTTTGGGGAAAAAAATTGGGGAAATATATGATCTGTACTATTTTGTCTACACATCTTCGGGAATAAAATTTTATATATTTTTCTAGATATTTAACAAAACAAATAATATCGCAAGTGGCTGGCCACCTTTGACCATATAGTGTAGATATATTACAATATTATTGATAAGAATCAGGATATGTCTTACATTAGAAGCATTCGGAAGAATCATGCTTTTATTTTTCAATTAGGTTTTACATTTAGGGTAACACAAAACCATTTTTTTTTTAAATAAAGCTCATTGAAAAGAATATATAACACACATACATACACTATATGGCCATTAATGACCGGTCACCATTGGCCATGTAGTGTATAATCGTATCCTGAAAGTAAGACTTCATCAGAAAATAAAACCTATCCCAAGAAATAGCTTATTTTGATTTTTTAAAGCAATCTATTTCTAAGACACTTCCTCTTGCTTTATAAATGCACGCAATCATGAGCAGAATTTCAAACAATGTAACATTTCGCTTGAAGTAATTTAAAAAAAAATCATGAAAATTTATGCTATTAGGAAAGAAAAACACGTTATGAATGTGTTGGGAAGTAGCAAAGTTGGATTTGTGAAAGAACGTGAAATTATATTTTTAATTTTATCATTTTACATAATTGTAGTAAAATGTCAAAGTTTAATCAATCAAAGTTTAATCAATGTATGTTTTTAGAGTTCTGTATCTAAAAAGTAAAATCTTAACCCTTGTGGTCTCACTTTGGAAATTCTATCATAGAAAATCACGTAATAAATCAACATTGAATTATAAGTTAATGGTTTTCGGATTTTTCCTCTTACATGTATACTATATGATCTCCCTTCGTGTCAAATTTCAAAGTTTTGATCAAATACATTATAATTTTTACTATAAAAATGTAAGTTACTTCCGGTTGATCTAAACTTGAAATTCGGCACAAAGGAAGGTATTATAACACATGTGGAATAAAAAAAAAGAAAATCATCGATTTGTAAACCTATATTGATTTATTACATGAAAAATTCGTGATTTTCTATTATCGGAAATAACGATCATGTAGAAAAATTGAGGATTTTCGGGGGGGTTTTTTTCCTTTACAAGGGCTATGAAATCTTCTTTCATGTCAAATTTCAAGGTTCTAAACCGACCGGAAGTGCCTTGCAACTTTTAGAGTAACATTTATAGAATACTTCCAGTTGACCTAGAACTTTGAAATTTAACATTAAGAAATATTTCATAGCTTGTTTAAAGGAAAAAAGTCTGAATGCCCTTAGCTTTTCCACATGATTGTTATTCCCGATTATGGAAAATTATGAGTTTGTCATAAAATAAATCGACATAGGTTTATAAATTGATGATTTTCGATTTTTTTTTTTTTTTTTTTTTTTTTTTTTTTTTTTTTGCATGTGTAATAATGCCTTTGTTCGTGCCAAATTTTAAGATTCCAGATCAACCGGAAGTAACCTATATGTTTTAAGAGTACAAATTATAAAGTACTGACACAGAACCTGGAATAATATCACGAAGTAAGGTTTTATTTCAGGTATAAAGGAAAGAATTGGAAAACCATTAATTTATAATTATATGTCGATTAATTATATGACAAACTCGTGAATTGCCATAATTGGGACTAATGCCAAATTAACGTATTGTTCCATTAATTATATAACAAACTCATGAATTTTCATAATCGAGACTAATGCCATATTAACGTATTGTAACAGAATATTTTATATGTTTGTCAAGAAATTAGGTTCTTATTAAGCTTCATGATAGTATGACATAAATGGTACAGAAACTTCAAGGTACGAGTCTTACTCGCGCTTGTCCCGATTTTTTCTTTTAAACATGACATCATTTTCATAGACAGAAATGTAAGATTTTTCTTTGTTTAGGACCCCATGGTTATAGAATACGGAAAAGAAAATATTAAGAATCCTTTGGCATTAAACCCGATTCAAGAGAAATGAAAAAATCTCAGAAAATTACATTAGGCTAATGCAATCACGGTAAAATTTGTCATTTTTCTTGATGAAAATACACGATTTCATTCGAATGACCTTTAAAAAGGAGATCATTTTCACTAGGAAAGCATTTGAAGATCTGAACGCTAAACTCAGAGTGTCTGATTTTTTCCATCAATAAAAAATAACTTTTCTGGTGTTATTTCTTAAATTTTATCATTAAAACTTAAACAGATTCGATAAAGACGTAATTTTTCACTGCTTATTTATTTCGTAATTATTAAACTAGAATCTGTAATTTTGGAGCTGGTTGAACTAAATGGCGAAAACCATATGTGACGGGAAGACATCTTTACATTTTCAATATATTTATTTATTATAAAATACATAAAATGTATGCATTTTAGATATGAAGAGAAAGTAAAATCGTAGAAGAAACATTTGAAATATAATTATCATATGCAATAGTAAACAATGCATCCTATTTTTCAAGCATTGCTTATTTTAATTAAAGTTAAGTTTTTTATTCCTATTATTTCATTATTCTAAAATTCTTGACAAATCTAATTATTTCGCGTTAATCTAAACTTTATTATACAAATACAGTCAAATATAAACAAACCGATGTCATACACATATATATTCATAAGTGTCAAGGATTACAGATTTTTAATACCACTATTTCAAAGTAGTAATATTTCTCTTTCTTAAAAATAAAACGAAGATTACTCTTCGAAAACAGTGATATTCAAAATCCTTAATCTTCCAAATCTATAAGAGTTCAAGAACAATGAATTGCATTTATATGATAACCAATGTGATCCAATAAAAAAAATGACAAAAAAGTTTTTATTCACATTTGGTAAGTACAAATGAATCGGTTTTAAACCTATTGCGTTCAATTGAAAAGATTTTTTGCCCATTTTTTAATGCTATAAAAGACAAAAGCAATACCTGATTAGAGCATGGATCAAATGGGTCTTGGCCCTGAAGTCCTTTACTTTGAGGCTCCCAAAATTGTCATATGATATTTTCTTAAAGCTATTTTAAATCTAATCTAAAATCTTGCACTAAATACAGTCAATTTTTAATACATTTAGAGTACGATAAAATTAAAAGCAAAAATGCATTTACTTAAATATGCATTTGCATTCTTATTTGTATAAGTCATAGAAAATATTATTTTTTTTAAAAGTATTATAAGAGGTGTGGGGGTGAATGAATACTAGGCCTTGGGTAATCTAGCCTTAAGTATCTTTTTTTTTTTTTTTTTTTTTTTTTTTTTAGATTCTTGGAATAAAGCAGTCCCCTGCACTGTTAAAAATTTGCAGTATTCTGTTCAGTCATTCGATCATTTTTTGAAAAAACGGTTACATAACCATAATTTCGCTATATTCTGACTATAAAATGGGCACTAATACGGTCAGAGTAAAGTTAAATTACAATTGTGTTACCGTTTTCGATAAAAACGGTCGAATGACTGGGCAAAATGCTTCAAATTTTTAACAATGTACGATGGTAAGTTAACAGTTTCAAATAGACCGGGAAGACACAAATTTTCTTAATAAATCAGCTGTTTCTCGATCACTCATCAGCCGTATATGTCACCAGTAGTATCACTCCAGATGAATTACAGAACTTAATTGTATTCCTTTAATGTTGACTTTAAACTGACCTTTATGAGCAGGAGTAAATGATGCTAAAATTGTTTTTTTTTTTTTTTTTTTTTTTTTTTTTAAACCCGTGTACTCGTTAGCTGCTATCTTGCAGCTGTTTCTAATATGTTTATACATGAATAGGTTTAATTTTTCACCAAAAATGAAATTATTTAAATATTTGGCAAGTTATTTGATTACATCTAACGGTGCTAACAACATTAGATATTCAATTGTAATCGAAACTGAATAATTGACTATTTTGATTAAAACGTGATCCAGAATTATGAAATGTCATGATTTTTAAATTTGTAAATTATCTTGCTGCCGTAGTAAACAGAATATTGGATAGTATAAATTAAACAAAAAGTTTTTGATTAAATTACCTTTATTTTAATAGCGTCTTCTATTAAGTGACAATCATTACACTACTACAGTGCGTGTGAAAAATTTAAGCACAATAGCAATTTTAAAATAAAACTTTAAATATTAACTTTATTTCAATATCTCTCTTTTATATATTAATAATATCTATTTTTACACTATATTCATTTAAATTAACTTTTAAATTTTATTTCAAACCAAGGAGTTTAAGAATAGAAGAAAAATGACCGTGTCAAAAGTTTAAGCACAAAATCGTTTTTATGCAAATTTTACAGTCTGACGTAAACGGTTGAGCACGCAAACAATTTCTGGGTGTATAAGAAGCAGTCCGCTGTTGTTTTTGGTTTGGTTTGGTTTGGTTTATTTTTGTCGTCCGATTATCTACGCTAGGGATATAGGACCAGGGGGGAGTGCCCTTCTTGGGGGTCTTTCTAAGGGAACCTAACCCGTATTTACGCAAGGTTCGAAGAAAACCACGAAAACTCCGAACGGTTAAGCCGACAGCCGCGATTGGGTTCGAACCCAGCACCTGCCGTCTACCAGTTGAGAGGTCCGTACCTCTCGGCCACTGGTGGGGCGCTGTTTTTTTTGAGTTAGTACAAAATGACCAAGTCGAAAGAATTTTCAAATGAGGAGATGATCAAAATTTGGAGTATGAGAGCAAAATGTAATTCTGTTTCTGAAATTGCAAGTGCATTAAAAAGGTCAAAACAAGGTATTCGTCAAATTTTGGCTTGTGATATGATTTTAAACGAAAATTTCGTTCAGGAAGGCCATGAGTGACTAGTTTCAGTGAAGATAGCCGCATCAGAAATTTGGCTTCAACTGGTAATTACTCCCTTTCGGAAATAAAATATGCAGTTGGAGAACAAATATCGAAAAAAAAACTGTTTATAGAAGAGTTTTGGAATTCAAATACATCAAATACCGTAAAATGGCTCGATTACTGTGTCTCAAACGACACCATAAAGGAGCTAGATTACAATGGGCCAAAGAGCATATGTCATTTGGTGAAAAGTGGCTGAATGTCATATTCAGTGATGAAAAAGAATGGAACCTCGATGGCCCTGATGGGTTTAAGTACTATTTTGCATGATCTCCGCAAAGAACCTAGTAGTGTATTTAGCCGATAACATAATGGTAGTTCTGTAATGGTATGGGGGACTATTTCTTTCAATGGTCAGACATCTCTAGAATTCATCAGTGGTCGTGAAAACTTTGAAAACTACCAAGAGACACTTGCCAATCATTTGCTTCCTGTTGCCGAGGTTTTCAGGGGGAGAAAAATGATTATTTCAACATGATAATGCTTCCATCCATACCTCAAACTCAACTTCATCGTGGCTTAAGTCGAAAACAGTGTCTGTTTTGAAATGGTCGCCAATAGTCCTGATTTAAACCCTTTAAAATATGTGGTGTATTTTCACTCATGCAATTTATTCAAATGGAAAGCAGTATTCTTCAGATAAAGATTTGAAAGATGCCATTGAGAACTCTTGGTTTAAAAATGAAACAGAAACAATACAGTACCTCATTTTAACGATGGAAGACCGTATATTTAAAGTAATTCAGCAGAAAGGAGCAATAATCAAGTATTATTTTTTTTTATTATTATTATTCTGCTAAAGACTAAAAAACTACTGTGCTTAAACTTTTGACACACTCATTTTTGTTGTTTTGGTCAATTTTATTATTTAAGATAAATTTTATAGCATGAATCTGTTAACTATCTTTTTAAAACTGCAATTTTTATGCTATGTGAAAAGGGAAGTAACTTTCATCCATTAATAAAATTTTATTTTGAAATTTTCTGTTGTGCTTAAACTTTTGACACGCACAGTATACATATATTTGGGGACGTCGTGTCACTAAGCTACCGCTATTTTGGAATAGAACATTTTTTCTTACTTTATGTCAGAAATTTTTCATTAAAAAAAAAAAAACAAAGATTACTGTTCGAAATGGTGCGCACGGCTCTACTACAATTTTTGGAATAGAATTTTTCGTATTATTCAGTCCTAAAAAAATAATATAAATTCTGATAAATAATATAACTTGTGTAAAGTTGTTTCAAATTCTGCAATTTAAATATTAAAAATAAAATTCCTAACTAAAATAGGGGCGCCACACTCCTTGAAAATTCCAAGGCGTGTACATACATTGCTATTCGAAAATCCTGGTGAGAAACGACTTTCAGATAAAAGGATAATAAATCCTAATACACATTGTTGTTATCTTTCCATATCATATCGCTCCAAAATATATTTTAATGAGTTTTCTCAGACAAAAGCAATGTTTTCATTTTATATTAGCATTAACAATTTAACCTTCTTTTTATTTGTAACATAGTATTTTGAATTGATATGAATTTTTAGAGGTGCATTTTTACACTTCTTTTTCATAGGATGGATTATCTTTTATTGTATGACTTGACTCTTTATAAAATATGCAAGCATAAAATAATATATATATATATATATATATATATATATATATATATATATATATATATATATATATATATATATATATATATATATATATATATATACATATATATATATATATACATATATATATACATATATATATATATATATATATATATATATATATATATATATATATATATATATATATATATATATATATATTTAATACCATTAAAAGTAATATTTCCAATATCATATTCTCCAATTCATAAGACAACAAAAACATATTTATTTTTTAAGTACTAGGGGACTACGCTCACCAACTATTTTCATATCAGTTATCATCACGCTAATTTCATCGGTTTTAGACTCCCTGTAAATGGGTTTCTATTCATTTTTCTTTGATTGGAGATTTTTAAGGCTAAATCAGCTGCTGTTAAGAAGTACAATGTCTGTTTTCGTCTTTGATTAAAAACAATTAATTAAAATTTTGAAATTAAGCTAATGTAAAATGAATTAAGTAAACGGAGTCTTTTTCTTTCGGTATTTTTTAATAACGCTATAAGAAAGTTCTTTAAATAAGATGTTTAAAATGCATCGTTTTAAATTTGATGTATTTTTCACAAAGTTTTTTTCTGTTTTTAATATTCACGTGAAAATAATTTTGTTGTTAGATAGGAAATATTGTCTGCTCAGTCTAAAATTCACATTAATAGTTGAAAAGATTATCTTAAAATATGAAATAAATATCTCAATATCTGCGCAAACATACTTTTAAACTATTTTGCATTATTATTGTTTGGTCATTTTAAATATGACGAAATTTCCTCTATTTGCTACCTTTAACACATATTAATGAATTCATTATTTTAAAGTTTTATTTCTCTTTCTAACATTCACTTGTTTTTGTCCTCGAAACGAAATATTTTAATTTTCGCTTTTTTAGGAATGGCAATAGTAGTTTAAAAGATACTCTAGAAATGTGAAATGTCTCCTGTAAATATATATTTAAACTGTTGTATCGTTTTAAACCTGACGTACTTTTCACCAAAGTTTTCTTTTTTTTTTTTCATAATTACATGAAAACACTTTTGTTGCTAGAAATAAAATGTTATTTGCGCTGTATTAGAATTCATCATAATAGTTGAAAAGATTATCTCAAAATATGAAATAAATGTCTCGCACAAATATATATTTTTATTTAAACTGTCGTGCAAACTGTTAATTATTTGGCCATTTTAAATTTGGCGTACTTTCTTCCATTTATGATTATTAAGCTCTTAAAATTCGTGCGTAAGTATAGTTTTATGACGTAATTTTAAATATTTTCTTGCGTTTAATGTGTTATCATTTAATTCTATTTCGAAAAAAAGTATGTTTATAATAGCCACGTGTAAATAAAATTTTAATTTTAAAGAAATATTATTCTTTACTCTGTTTTTAAAACTGGCAACAGTATAAGTGATACCTTTTTCTAAAATATGTAAAAAATATCTTTTAAAATGCTGAAAATTTGAATTTAAAATGGAAATAAATCCTGTAAAAATAACTCAAATTAAAAAAAACATATGCAGTCTGCACACCGGGGAATTCTAATGCATAAAATGATTTAAAAATACTTAAATTCCTGAGTATAGTTTTTGCTCAACTTTTTTAATGGAACTAATTTAACATTAAATATCTCTTTTTTAAATATTCAATTTAAAAATTGTCTACACTAGCGTGTTTATCAAACATTTCTCTATAACACCACCAATTTTCATATTTTTGTATGCAACAGTTTTCTTAATATCAACAAAAACTGACCCTCGGTCACAAAATTTCATTGTCAGTGACAGTTACTTTTTATTTAGAATAGAGATATTATAAAATGATGTAGGAAATAAATTAAAACTAATATTCTTCAATATTGCTGATCCCGAGCGATCTTCATATCATTCTTCAAATATTTTTACATATTGGTGATACATTATTACGCCTTGTTATTCTTGTCATTTACTATTTCAAGTTTAGAAAGGGAGAAAAATAAAAATGCATGTGCATAAAATTTAACGCATGCTTAAAGCTAGTCAACATTTTTCCATTGTAAAAAAAAGTACGTGCCAACAGTTTTTGCAATTTTTTTTTTTTTTTTTTTTTTTTTTTTTTTCAGCGCTTTCTTCAAATTTTTTTATAATAGCCATTAATGGTATTAATGTGTTTTGATCATTTGTCAGTTAGTGTTTTGTTTTTGTGGTTCAACAAAAATACTTTTTTTGACTTACTATTTTTTTAAATATATAGTTATAATATAATCCTTCCCAAATTATAGCTACCATTTTAACCCATTAGTGCCTGGATTATTTTCTTCGTTAAAATTCAAATTTTGCATTTTCCCACCACTTTTAAAGCAAGAATAACTTTTATCTTAATTTATCTAGGACTTTGTCTCGAGAAAGAAATTCTGAAGAACGCAGTGTATATTACAAGGCTAGATGCCACGAGAGAAACGATTATGACTGCCTCATTCTTTTTGTAGCTTTTAGCTATACGATTTGTCATTCAGTTCTACAGAATGTCGATTGTCCATTACGGGAACTAGTTTCACAGTGAATTTTTTGCATGTATTTAACATCAATGCATATTTTACATAGCAGTCTGGATGGCTAGCGGTGTTTTCACTCTGTTGAATAATCTTGACTATTGGTTATAACTCTGCACTGTAAAAAAACTGTAAAGTTAACTAAACATTTTTCTCGGAAACTGGCATTCCTCGAGTTTTTCATCTAACAATAACAACAAAAATTCATGAAATCTATTCTGCATGAAATCTATTCTGTGAATTTCTGCTGTTACCATTACATAAAAAGTTCTGAGAAATCCAATTTTCTAGAAAATATTTAGAAACTTTACAGATTATTTTTTACAAAGTAGCTTGAAATTTGCATGATAGTAGAGTTTTTCATAGTACAATCATGCCAATTTTCTGCAACACTTCTTGGGTGGTTTTCCGAAGTCCTTTCAATATTTCTGACTGGCGTCTTCAGCCGCTATTAGATACACCAACATTCCGTAAGACTTTTGAGCCAACACTGGATTTCCTCCAACTTATTGCGAAATATCCTCCCAACATCCAGTGTAATAGCAAACTGCAATGTCTCCCCAACTTTTTACCACAAGTTCAAAAAAGTCTGGCTTAGGTTAGATTTTTCATCCAACATCGAACGTTTCAACGAATCAGAGATAAGCGATTGATACGAGTAGGCGATAAATATTAACGCCTGGCACTAGTAGAAACTGGTTTTTCGGCTTTTTCTCCAATTTTTTCAAGGACAAAAGTAACCTTTTTCTCTATTTGAACGGGAAAATGTTGAAGTTAAAATCGTCTGAAAAGTTTGTCTCGCCTAAAAGTCCGTGAATCTAATAGCAGCAGCTTTTGTTACTTCAACAAAATAAAGCACTAAACTCCATAAAGGAAGCGTCAAGTGATTTCACAAGCATCTTTTCTAATTGAGGACAGTTTACTCCCTTTGTGATTAATTTCCCAAAATATGCACCAGTGCACTTGGAAGCGTAGAATTTGTTCGCATAAAGCTGTACGTTATTGATTACTTTTTCCATGTAAAGCTGAATTTTCTCGATGAAAAAGGATTCTAAAATAATATTCTTGCAATGTAGTAAATTACTTTGGCTTTATTTCATACTTATTTTAGCTTCGATTTACTTTTTATAAGAAAATTCAGCATCATTTATAAATCCTGGTTGTCGTTTTTTTTTTCCACTCACACGCACACAAAAGCAAAGGTAAACAACTCTTATTTATTTTCAAAGTATGTGAAATAATTTAGGTTTAAAACTCCTCTCAATTTGGCGCCTCCTATTTAATTACTTTATGCCCTGATTCAGGTACATAATTATCTTGGGTATCAAGTGTGTTGAGCAATCAGTAGAAACATTTACTTCAAACATTGACTTCGTTATTTAGATATAAAAAAAAATCTTACTACAGAAAACACTCACATACAGACACACACACAAACAAAAATTAAATTGCAGTTTTTATTTATTGTCAAAATATGTGAGATAATTTCTATTTCAACTTCTCTCAATTTGGCGCCCTTTGGCCTTGACTCTAAGAGGGCTAGCTCCCCTTAACTACGGCACTGCACCTTTTGTAAATTATTATAAATGGCGTATTACTTCCGAAGATTATAATTTGGCACATTTATAATTATAATGGTTTAAAATATCAAATTCATGCTTCATGTTATATTTGTGTTCAAGTTATTTGTGTTGAAAAAACTGTAAGAATTTTGTTTCTATCTTCTTTATTAATGTTTTGTTAGTTACTGTATATTTTTTAATCAAATCTTGTTGTCAAAACTAAGTTTCGTATCTTTAATTTCACTTAAGAGCTATATTTTAATAATTAAAATGAAACTCATGCTTAAATGCCATCATTATCACACCGAATAAAATTACATTATTTATTTATTTACTTATTTATACAGTGAAATGAATACTACAGACGAATTTATTTACACTGTTGCAAGAACATCATAAGAGTTCAACTATGACGTCATGAGTATAAATTATAACCTCATCATAGTTTTGGGCTATAGCTTTAAAAACTTATAAATACCTAATTAGAGGCATTCAATTATTATAGTATTCAGTTTTTTAGTTAAGTATGACAATAAAAATATAAATTGTTTATGTAAATTAAGAGTTGCTCGGTATTTGTTTTATTGGAAAAAATAATGTTAAAGAAATTATTTTAATATTTAATATCACTTATTATGAATAAAATGAAATTTAAATGCGATAGTAACATCTTCTAAATTTACATTAACGATAATTCTATCTAAGGACTTTATTAAATTATTAGTATCTAATTAACATAATTAATTTATTAATAAATATTTATGTTTTAAAACAAAGTTCGAATTCTTTCTATATAAATTACGTTAGTCAATGTATCTTTTTATAAAATTAATGAAAAAAATAGCACTTTTACTTAAAGTACCACAAAATTGTAATATACACCATACAAGCAAGAGAAATACACTATATTGCCATTGATTATGAGACACTTGCGATTTTAGACATTTTACTAAATATCTAGAAAAATACATGAGGAATCATCTCGAAACTCTTAGTGTATAAATATAATAGTATAAGTCATACATCTCCGTGAAGATTTTTTCCCGAAACTCCAAAGGGGACCGTCAACAAATTAAAAAAGAATGAATATCTTTTGAATAACCCTGTCAAAACTAATGTAGCAAAAGCGCTCAAACTTTAGATTGTGATTGAATGCCTTATTGTAATAAGCCTTGTTAATTTTTATGCAAATAGCATGCATACTCGCAGAGTAATTAAGGTTTTTATAAAAATGATCCCAAATTTTTCCAAGTTTTTTCCTTATAATTTTCAGAGTTCTTAATATAAAATATTATTTTTTTCAGAAAATATGACAAACAACATTGCACACAGTACCCTGTAATCAGAATTAAAAAATAATGAAAATTGTATAAAAAATGAGTTGGTTTACTAAATAATTTTTTACTGCGCATGCGTCAACGATATCAAAATTTCATTTGCATATTATGTTAGCTAAATGTATAGAGCAACTTTTGTGAAAGTCACAAAATCATAACTTGAAAATTCTGGCAATAATCGTCAATTGAATAAGTCGAAAATCCGTTATTCTCAAAATGAAGCAAAAACAAGAGGGGTTGTATCCATATATTCATTGATTAGTGTCAATATAGAATACACAATATGGGATGGACTACTGCATTTGGATAAAATCCCTCATTTTTTTGCTTCATTTTGGAAACAACGGATTTTGACCTTTTTCTATAGACGATTACTTTCAGAATTTTCCAGCTATGATTTTGAGACTTTTACAAAAGTTGCTCTATACATTTAGCTAACATAATATGCAAATGAAATTTTGATATCTTTGACGCATGCGCAGTAAAAAATTATATCGTAAACCTACTCATTTTTCATACAATTTTTATTATTTTTTAATTCTGATTACAGGGTACTGTGTGCAATGTTGTTTGTCATATTTTCTGAAAAAAATATTATTTTATATTAAGAACTCTGAAAATTATAATGAAAAAACTTGGAAAAATTTGTGACCATTTTTATAAAAACCTTAATTACTCTGCGAGTGTGCAAGCTATTTACATAAAAATGAACACAGTGTATTACAATAAGGCATTCAATCATAATCTAGAGTTTGAGCGCTTTTGCTACATTAGTTTTGACAGGGTTATTCAAAAGATATTCATTCTTTTTTAATTTGTTGACGGTCCCCTATGGCGTTTCGGTAAAAAATCTTCACGGAGATGTATGACGTATGCTATTATATTTATACACTAAGAGTTTCGAGATGATTCCTCTTGTATTTTTCTAGATATTTAGTAAAATGTCAAAAATCGCAAGTGTCCCATAATCAATGGCAATATAGTGTATATGTATTATGGTATCAATGGACCCTATTCTTCCTTTCGATTCAAGACCATAAAAAGTACACTGCGTGGGAAAATAGCTTCGCTGGAAAGAATTACGATCTTCAAGAATTCACTTAGTTTTCCTTCTTCCACTGAAATCATATAAATGCATGTGTAGTATGTATGTATAATATATTTGAATAATAATAATGAATATTCTTTTAATTTGAGATTATTTTGCCTTAATTATCGAATTTATTAGAAATACAATGTTAAAATAAATTAGTTTAGAGTAAATGTCAATAAAAATGGGTTGCATTTCAAATGTTTAAATGGAGATTTGTATATAAATTATGTAAATTAAATTTATTTTATTTAAATAAGCTTTTAATTCACGATTTCAATGTTAATTTTTAGTATTAAGAAATTTTTTAAACTAAAATTTGCAAATCATGCTTTTATCAAAATTTTCATTATTTAATAATTATATAATTGAAAAAATATGCTTTCAGTTTCCTTAATTTGGTTTCTGTGCTCATAAATGTGACAATAAAATAACTTTGAAAAGAGATATAGCACAAAAAAAACTTGGTGGATGCAAAGCGAGAACGAATCATCACGCCGCCATTTTACCCTCTGTGACATCACGAAAATACTGGCCATTAAAACACAAAAAGTCCTTCCGGCAGTGCCGGGAGGAAGAGGTGGCTCTCATATACTTATTTATTTATTTTAAATTAAGTTATATTATTGAAACATACGAAGCTCAAATTAGTGGAACCCGATTATATAAGATTGAATACTAGTTTTTGTCAATACTGATTATTAATAGGAATTTTTATAAATTAGTCATTCAACCTTTTATTCAACCTGGTTTTATTTTAAGCGATTTAGAGAGTCGTCAAATTCCACGATATCATGAAGTGTATGCCATTTTAAAGCAACATGACGGATAAAACAAACCAATGAGCTTGGACGAAATTTTAATTTATGTACACATGCACACTTATATTGAAAACGATTAGTATATACGAGTGCTGTCGCGAGCAAATTGATTTTTTTTTTAAATGTCACCCACATTCGAAATCCAAACTTCTATATTTCAGGTTTTTTTAAGGTAAAGACAAAGCAAAAAATACTCCGGAATTCATTATTAAGATAAATACTTTAGAAACAACCTATTTTTAATTTCTAATTTTTTGTCTATACATCATTATATATTTAAAAGATTTTTTACAAACTTAAATGGCCGCCATTTTGAAACAAGTGGGCGGATGAAGTTGGCCAATGAACTCAGTCAAAATATTGGTATGTACTATGTACACACGGAGTTATATCCAAATCAGTTTATAAATATGTGTATTATCGCAAGACGAATTTCAGACCGTTTCAAAATGTCAACTACACCGGAAATTGGAAGTGCTATAACTCAGACCTTTTTCAAGATGTATATGAAACAAAAAATGCTCTGGAATTTTTGTATCAATGGCAAATACACAAAAGAAAAATCTTTTTCAATTTCTTACTTTTTTGCACCTAATTTTAAAATTTAATTAAAAAAAAATTAATATTCCGCCATTCCGACATCGGTATGTACTATGTACGCACCAAGTTTCATCTAAATCGGTTTATAAATACGCGTGTTATCACGTGACGAAAATCAGATCATTTCAAAATATGAGCAACGCTAAAAATTAAAAGTGCTATAACTCAGCCATTTTTTAAGATACAGACGAAACAAAAAATGCTCTGGAATCTTTGTATCAAGATCAAATGCATAAAAGAAAAATCTTTTTCAATTTTTCACTTTCTTGTACCTAATTTTAAATTTTAAATTTAAAAAAATGGCCGCCATTTTGATATAAGATTGTGGATGGAACTGGCTAACGAACTCGGTCCAGGCTTTATTATGTACTATGTACACCAAGTTACATCCAAATCGATTCATAAATGTGTTATCACGTGACAAAATTCAGAGCGTTCCAAAATGTCAGCCGTAAGAAAAATTCAAAGTGTTATAACTCAATCATTTTTTAAGATATAGACAAAATAAAAAGTGTTCTGGAATCGTTATTTTAAGTTCTAACACATAAAATCAAAACATTTTTCAACTTTCAATTTTTTCACATTTAATTTTAAATTTTAAATTTTTTTAAAAAATTTTAATGGCCGCCATTTTGAAACAAAATGGCGGATGATGCTGGCCAATGAACTCGGTTGAGACATTTGTATGTACTATATGCATACCAAGTTTCATTCAAATTGGTTCATAAATACGTTAGTTACAGCATGATAAATGTCAGATATATATATATATATATATATATATATATATATATATATATATATATATATATCAACATTTAAACGGAGAGTGGTTTTGGGGTCTGGGGGTCATGATCGGTGAAAACATACCAAAATTTTCCGGACGTGCTTTCCTCCGGACTGATGTTCACAAAGAAATCGTAATGGGAGACCGGGGCAAGATGTCGAATGTCTCAATTTTTCCGTTTTCCACTAGGTGGCAGCATCGAAAGGACACTATTGGCTCTCCTATAGTCCGTTCGTTAAACAATAGTATAGAGACACTGAAATTGCCATTTTTGTGTTAGTTGTGAAGCTTTGATTATTTACAGCTGACACATTATAACTTTTATGCATGTGTAAATAAGCTCTGCTACAGATACAAGTAAGATATATCGTTTCTTTTTAATATTTATGAGTAACTTAGTTTAATACTACCTATTACCATGAATAAATGTCAATTAATCGCTTCCCTTCATGGCAATGAAAACGAATATTTTTAAACAGGCAGTCCGGGGCAAGATGACGAGCCTGTCATCTTGTCCCTTGTTTCGGAATTATTAACCTAACTACTAAGTTTCCTAACTAGGCTTCCTGCTTTCGAAGGTTCCAAAACTTGTAGGTAGGGAATTTCATCCATAGGACAAAAAAAGACTGCTAATTCTCGAAATAATTAGTTGAATGGGAGAAAAGAAGATGCCGGACTTCCCTAAAATAAAGTTGACTGACAAGTTACCTTGGCAACAGGACCGATTTCAGACGGTTCTAGAGTCTTTCCTATACGAGCTCAAGGGCGGATCTAGTCCTCCATTTAGAGAGGGGTCGTGGCTCTTTTTTTTTGGGGGGGGGGGGGTCACATCACTTAAGAATTTTTTTATTGGAGACTGTTTTCATATATCCAAAACAGCTACTTTTCTGATATTTTGGGAAATTTGCTTTCATTCATAAATTCAAAAAAATACATTAATATTCGTAAAAATATATAATGTACACAGACTATTAGATACTAAGAAATTGAAGAATTTCTAGTTTTCTTATAAAAGCAAAGAATCAATCAGAAATTGAGCATTTTAAACTAATTAAGGACTAGATAATTACAAAAATACCGTTAATGAGGGAGCAATTGGCTGACGCGACTTGAAATTCTGTTTAACTCCCCACATTTTACGGAGATTTCCCAAAAAATTCTTTCTCTTTATCGGGAGATGGAAAACGCTAATTAATCACATTTGATCTGAATAAGAGCACGTGCAAATGTCTTGCATCTGAAATTCAAAATGGCTTCTTGGATGTGACAGAAAATAACTGCTTTGAATTTAAGTAGAGCTTTAAAGAGTTAGAAAGATTTACATTGTTGAGCAAGGAGCAATTTTGAAAGAATTTAACGTATATTCCATTTTTTAAATATCCTTTTGGAATTTTTTTTTTGGATTTTTTTTCGTCCACGGGGGGGGGGGGGGGGGTCATGACCCCCGTGAAATCCTGTAAACACTTGTTCGTTTGTGTGTTTGTCCACACGACCTTGCGCTTCTATTTCTTCTGGGGCTTAGGGGCGCATCTGATTGGGGGAGGTGCCGTTCGAAAGGGAGCGAGCAGAAAAAGACATTTTTTGTCTTCGCTAAGACCCCCCCCCCCCCCGAAAGAAAAACCTATCGGAGTCCGTATCTCCTCTTCCAAGCGTCCAATTGGTGCGAGGGGGGCTACTGTTCGACGAGGATCGACCCCGGGGTCAAGATTTCCCCCTTCCCCCGCTGGTCCTCCTCCGCTACCAAAAATTCAAAAAAGTGTTTAAGGAAAAACATCCGGCATTCCTATTAGAGATAGAGCAATTTTGCCAATTTTATAGGTCACCATCCTCTCTTCGTATAAAATCACGTCGGGGAAGGGATGAAATACCATTCACCGTAAGGATTACCTCAATATCTTCGATTCTAACAATGCGATTCCATCACGACCAGTAACATTAAATTGAGTTTCGCCTCGACAACACTTTTCGAAGTTGCACGCTACGCCCGCAATGGTGGTCGTTATTAAAACATGTTTAAAGCGTCATAAGTCGATAAGCTTTTGTGTCTCTAGCCCCTTGATGTGTCATTTTTCGGCCCATTGAAAACCTACTGTAGCCAAGCATGTGACAACTTTATGGTCACTCATCCAGGACACACTATCACAAACAAAAATATTTGTGAGCTTTTGAGCACCGCTTACTTCAAAGCAGCTACAATTGGAAATGTCGTTAAAGGGTTTAAAGAATGTGGAATCGAGCCTCATAATCCTCTTGTGTTTAGCGAACATGACTTTGCTGCTACAAAAACTACTGAGCATGATGTTGTTGCCGATGAAACTGAAAATAATAGTGCTAATCCTCAGACCTTGGTAGTAGAAAACCAACGTATAAACCCTCCAGAAGAACCAGAACTTATGGCAAATGCTGACTCTGATGTACTAAAGAAGCCTGTTAGTGTTTTTGATTTCAAACCATTGTTTAAAGCAACATAATGTGACAAAAAAAAAAAAGAAAAAGCAAAACACTGAGCTCAAGCATTCTTACAAGCACATCCATTAAAGAAATGTTAGAACAAAGGGAAAAGCAGTAAAAAGAACATGAACATTTAAAAAAAACAGAGAAAAGAAGCTCGTGTAGCTAAAAAGGGAGTAAAAAAACTCAAACTAAGTTCCTGTTGGCCTAAGTCTATTAAATCCAAGCCAAACAGTCCATTTGCACCACTTCAAAGGATGGTGTTTTCAGATGCCCTGCTGGTGATAAGGAATATTGTGACCCACTAACAGAAGAATGGATCCAGTGCTGTAAATGTCAAGAGTGGTTTCATGAGGAATGTTCCAATTATGAAAATGGCATTTTTATTTGTGATTATCGTTAGCTGCACAATTAAACACTTCAACATTACGTTATAATACATTATGCTTAGTTTGATACTCTGTAAGATGTAAAAACACAGTTATCATTTGTTAAACCATGTGACATATTCAAAAGATAAAATATGTTCACCTTTTTTAGTGTTGTAATTTTGCCCCAAGGCCAAAGTCATACTGGAGAAAGATGACAATTTGCTAACGTTATGAAAAAATAAAATTATTTATTTATTTATTTTTTTTTTTTTTGAAAACTTAAATGGTAGTATATTTAATACTACAAAGGAATACTCTAACAGTTCGTGCAAAATGAATCTTACTATACTTAAAAATAAATTGATAAACAACAAAAAACGTTAACATAGTCATCTTACCCCGGTTTTCCCTACTCTGATGTGAAATCACTCTCATAAACATGGAAAAACTACTGCATTCGTAAATTCAATTTTTTCAACAAAAATGTACACATTTAACGACAAAAAATCTGCCATCAGAAATATTAATTTTACTTTATAGAATATGATGAGTTACACTGTAGCAAGCAACGTTTAAAAATTTATCTTAATAGTCTTATTTGTATGACATGATTCTTTATTTTACAATAAGTTATGCCCTACTTCAGAATTATAAATCGATCTTTCCTCCATTGATGACAAAATCTAATACCGTGCTTAACCTACTTGATTTTGCGATATAAAATTTATGAATGTTCTTAAAAACAGAGATTGATGCTCTCACGCATTTCATAATTTTACAATAAAAGAGTTTTTCTTGTTCGATAAATTTTTAAATCTAATATTGTATTTTCTAATAAAGTGTCTTCTTATTTCAAACCGTTTTCAATCATAATAATAAGAAATACATTTTTAATACCATTTGAAGAATGATATAAGTGTGTGTCATGTATATTATGTGTATAGATGACTTTTTCAGTCAAAAAAGTTTTATATAATTTAACTTTACATTATTTCCATTTCTTCTAAAATTCTTTATTATCAAATATTTTATTGTAGGTGTCATTAGCAGTTATTAAATTATACGAAATAAAACATTTATCATTTCTTTAAAATGAATTAAACAAAGACAAAAAAAAACTACGAACGAAATTCAATTATTAGCTACACATGTCTAAATAAAACATACTTATCGACGACAATGTAATTTACTTCAAGAAAGGTTTTGTAAAATAACTATACCATTTTGTAGACCAGGAATTTAATACGAAGTCTGGGTTTAAAGCTATACAAGTCCCGCCCTTATCTAAAAGAGTTTGGGAGTTTACTGATTCTAGACGCTTTTTGATAGCAAAATTCAGTGAGTCAAATAAATCGATTATTACTATACAAAAAAGTGGAAGTTTTTTATGCTAAAATTAAATAACCGAAATTGGATGTAATATAGCATAACAGTCTTCAGAAAAGGAGAACATTATTTAGTTGATTACGTTTAAATTTATTAATTATTAAAATTCAATTTTGTGCATTTGGTAAGCACTAGTCTTTTTCTCCAAATTACTTGGCGCAAATTCCCTTTGGCGTTAAAAACCCCATAGATTTTTTTTTCTGAGTTTCTTTGGAGATTTCGAAAGAGAATTTCACTGGTCTTATTTTATGTACATTTACTTTACATACATATATTTAATTTGATATTATCTATCATCACAATTTCTGTGTATCTGTACAAAAGTTTCTTCATAGGCAAATGTAAAAACAGATTAACAAATTTATCTCAATTTTTCATAGCACATAGAAATTCCGCCTAATATAACATTATTAAATTGAATTTTAATAATAACCGTTAACAAATGGATTAAGTATTCAAATTCTTTTGTTCGGTACCATAAGTGTATGTAACAAAAATATTATTCTTAGATATTTAAAATGAGCACATCTGTTCGCAACGTCATTCTCATCAACTTACTGATTATCTTTCAATAATAATAGCTAAACTTGATTAAATGATAGTGTTCGAATAATTTTTTAGTACATTTAATACATTTTATTTTGAAAATATTAAATATTTTCACACGAATATTTTACATTTTTAATGAATTATGAACAACTAGATCTGTAAAATGCGTTTAATTCGTTATTTTCATAAAATACTCTGAAACTCATTTTAAAAGAGCTTTTGAAAAATGTAAACACTCGTATGTCTCTTCAAGAAAATACCTGAAGAGTAGCAATAAGTTCATTTCCCTCCTGGGACTGCTATAAGAGTTATTTAAATTGAAATCTGTTTAGATATTAATTAAATTCTTGTTTTCATTTTCTAGAAAGCAATATTTGTTAGAATCTCTGAGAAGTTCTATTCGAAAGGATTTAAGTGTCATTTATTTCTCCTTGAGATTATCTTGTATGAATTCACGGAATGGGTATAACGCAGTATAAAGTGTACAACCTGCATTATTCAGCTGCATGGTTTTCAAGATGCAAATTTTGGAAATGAAAATATTTCTAACCATAAAATAATTTCATTGAAGAAAGTAAGCAGCAGATTTATTTTATTTTACTTTATTTTTGTTCTTAGGGTTGTATCGTATTATAAAGAGTGTCCACTTTCAAAACCCATGCTCTACAAAACAAATTGAGGAGAGAGTGTTAAATACAGTGATACCTCATCTAAAGAAGCTTATTCGTTAATGCTTCAGTTTCCACTTTCGATCACGCGAATTAACGTCGCCACACCGAAATCACATTCTTTAGCAAAAATCTTCTTTAACCGATACCTGACTTCACGTTCAATTAAAATGTAAGTAGGTTGGATTTTGTTAGTATGCACATCCAATAAAACATTCATTAACCGAGTCAGAAAAACGCGAAAAAATACTTCGTTAGTCGAAGCATTCTTTCTCTGGAATATCACCGCACAACTTTTAATAAGGTATTCTTATTTCCCTATATTTGTATACAAAATTCTCATTTAAAAGCTTTGAAATACATTTTGATTGCAATTACCGTATTTACTTGTGTATACCGCGCACGCATGTATACTCACCCCTTACTTTAGAAGGAAACATGACAATTTTTTAAAATCGCGTATATAACACGCACCATAAATTTGATATGCAAATAAGTGAATGGCCAAAGTAATTTAACAAAAGAATGTCGAAATAACAGCTAAATGCTTCATTTTCCAAAGGAAACATGCTCGGTGAACCTCAATTGCATAAATCAATATTGTGTAAATCTAATCATATTTACGCAAGTTTGATCGCGGACAGACGGCAAACAGACGAACTGAAGTCATAAACACGTTTCAGCTACTTTGAAAAATGCTAAAAAGCATGCACAGACAAATGGCTGTATTTTTACCAAGGCCAATAGGTCACATAAGAAAAATAAGCCATGACTTATTTTATTTCTCTTTTTTTTTTTCTTTTAAGTTTTATAAAATATCAAAAAATATAATTTTTGACTTTTTAAAATTTATTTCTTTTACTAATAATTTCAACAAATGTTAAATACGCTTTCATAAAGTATTAAAACTATCCATAGTCTGATTGCAAATAATGTAGCGTATGAACCCGACAACGCTTGTTATCAATGGCTGGAATGCGACCTTACTTTTCCGAATTATTAAAAAAATATTATGACAGTTAGTAACTCAAGTGTAGCAAGATAAAAAAAAACATTTTTAAAAATCACTAAGTGATGCGATGTTATTTCAAATTGCCATCAATAGTTACAGAATCAATATGACAAAATCTTTAAGTTGTGGTAATTTAATATATTAATTTTCTAGAGGAAGAAAATAATTTTTCTATCTTTTGGTGAATTATCTTTCACAGAAAAGATGCCTACTTAAAGATTTCTATACATCTATCAAGATCTGCAAAACTTATCCCGAGGTATTTTTTTATTATTATTTTATTTTTTATTTTTACTTATTTATTTATTTATTTTTTGTGCGTGTGTGTGTAAAATATACAAATTTTGAATCAGAAATTTTGAATTAATAAAAGAAATCAAATAAGTACTACATAAAGTGTAAAGCAAATGATTAAACATTTTTTGGTTTAATATATGCTTTTTGATAAAAAAAAAGGAAGGATTGCAACTGTACGTTGTTCCCTACCTGTTTGATGCTATGAAGTAATAATTATTATTGTTTGTTTCTGAGCTGTGAGAATTGCAATATACAAATATAGCAATCATTTCTTCTTATACTGTCATGCTTCAAGCTAAAAAATGTTAGTTAGCTTTTACCTAGATTATACTCTTTTAACCGATTATATATATCATATTTTCAGTGTGAAATATGAGAATATACTTATTTGACCAAAATTTGGTTTATTCCGTTAAGACAACTCACCTAAAAAAGATGCGCATCACAGCACATCCCAGTCAAGTTCAGTTTTTTGCTTAGTCCCAGTGTCACCTGTAGATGACAGAAGTTTACTATCTTTTTGTCTACCGCCACGGAGATTTTATTTTCAAATTCTACCATTATTGTAGAAAAACCAATTAGTAAAACTCGCAATTACTTTTTCTTGCAACACTACCCATATGTCATTTATCAAATTCATTGAAATGTTTCGCGCAAAATTGGAGCAGTCTGAGTTGGTGGGATCTGTTGAGACATAAAAATGTACATAAGTATTGTTTTCTCCCTTCTTATATGTGATAAATGGAAAACGCCCAGTGACGTAGTGGTCAGAGCATCTGACTGCGGCGCCACGGGTCGAGAGTTCGACTCCCGACAGGGTACGGTTCACTCAGTCTTTCATAACTTCGAAGTCGATAAAATGAGTACCAAGCTTGCTTGGGAACTAAACACCGAAAGTCTCGCGTTAGGCTGACCACCTGGTCGGAACGTATGCTGCAAGCACCTTGGGGCTCAGGATCTAGTAAACACAGGTGGGTATTGTTGACGCTGATCCTTCGTGAATTGTAATGCCACAGAGTTTAGTTAGATAAATGAATAACTAAGCTATATTACGAATGTATTTTATGACCAAAATATCTTATGTCATATTTATTACAACGTTGAAAATATGCCGTGTCACTTGTAGGTAATATTCCAATAAAAAGAAAAATGGTGGTAGTTTATTTATTTTATATATATTAGACTATAGATATGTGTGTGTGTGTTTTGTCATTACCAAATGTATATAAGCTATTTTATTTATAAAGAAAAGAAAAAATTTTATTAACTTGGACATGAGAATTGAAGAGTTAGTGATTAAAGAAGCATGAGATCTTAAGTTATCAAGATGAGTGGGATGCAAGATGCAACACTTTTGCGATTTTAAGAATTTTAGACATTTTTCTTTCAAGAAATCATTTAATTTGGATAAATGCTGACATTATATTATAGAATTGAATGTTATGGCAGGTGATAGAAGCTAACAATGCACAATTTTTCCCAATCATACAATATTTTAAGCATAACATTCTTTTGGTGAGTTTTATCGTGTATCATGATTCATTAAGTTTAGAGATTTTTCGCGTTGAATATTATTGTATATAAGCCATTTTATCATAGCCATTTTCTTAAAAAATGCATAGTGTTTGTTACATTTTTTTTATTACTTGCTACTGAATTCATTTTCATAGCACATATTACCATGCATCGATCAGTTTTAAACAGAGCTGTTAATTGTTTGTCTTCAATTTTAATTGACATAGAAAAGTACGGCACAAATTCAGCTAAGAAATTTTCAAACTTATATGTTGCAAACTAATTCTTAAAAATTCGTTCTGTTTTTTTTTTTTTTTTTTTTTTTTTTTTTTTTTTTTTTAATTATAGGTCACAATTTATATTTCTATTTGGTAATTAATTTCATTATATATATAAATAGCAGTTTCGAATTTAATTCATGAACATGTGTTATATGGTATCTTGGGGGGGGGGGGGGGTCTAACTCTTACATACACTTTGATTATATAAATTGTAACCTATGCACACCAGTAATGGATTGAGATCTTACAATTTCATTATTAAGTATTACATAGAAAAGTTATAAAAAAGTACTATGTACTGTATGCTCAGCCAGAAATTTTCTACTTCTGATGTAGGGGAGACTGGGGTACAATGGTCCACTTTTGTAAATTTTGACTGTTTACTCTTAAAGTATTGATTTTTTTCTTTTGATCAAGCACATGCATATTACCTGTACATTAAAGTTTATACTGCATCAACTCAAAAATAATAATTGTGCATACTTTTTTAAAAATATTTTTTTAAATAGCAAGTGACAAAGTGGACCATTGTACCCCAATGCCGGGGTAGAATGGTCCACAGCATGGGGCTGTATGGACCACTTATAATTTGAATAAAAATATATCAGTGTAGTTCATTTTTTAACAATAAGAAAGATAAACTATATCATAATTTGTTTATTCGCATTTTATTACTAATTTTTATTTGTTTATTCACATTTTATTATTCATTTTTATTTGTTTATTCACTCTTTTAGCTCTAACTAAAGTAAATTTTTTTCTTCATTTTTTTTTTATCATTAGGTTATATACCGGCCGCAGATTGAACAATTAGGTTTATTATCATCCACAATACATTTTACAGCCTGTTCCATAACTTCATGTGGCACAGAACCTCTATGGGTTTTTCTAGGATTGTTTCTTGGCATTGCTAAAAGAAATATGAAAAATAATACACATCTTTTTTGTACAATGATGCTACTTAAAGTTAAATATAAACCTTTATAATAAGATAAGAAATATATATATCTAAATATATGACTAAGGAAAAAATATAATAAATTTTTCCTGTCTACTTTACATCATCTGTATTTTTTTAAGGAATTTTACCTTATTTAATTATTATATCCAGATACAAACTAATAGATAGATATAATTTTTGTTTTTCTCATTCTACTATTTTATTTAAATCTAACTTATTATGGATGCATGTATGCATAAGTGCAGGAATATTGAATTAACAAATTATATGGAATTTAAAAAAAACCCTCAAATGCACAAAATATTTTGTTTACTAATTTTTGGTGTTCAATTTCGGTTAATTTTTTAATTTGAAAGCTCATATTATATAGATAAATATTTCAAAAATGCATTTCACAACATGAATCATTAATTAATTCACACACAGAAATAAAATAATTTATTAATTCTTAATTTGGGCTAATTTTTATCTTTGAAAGCATATATTATACAGATAAATATTTCAAAAATGCATTACACAACATGAATCATTAATTAGTCTACACACAGAAGTAAAATAATTTATTAATTCTGAATTTCACATATAATATTTAACTTTTAAAAACATGGGATGCAAAACTGGCGTACAATGGACCATGGTCTATTGTACCCCAGTTTCTGATGGTCCATTGTACCCCATATGGAAGTTTGACAAAAACTTGATGATAAAAAAAAGAAATTTAGAATTCTATTATTTTAGCTATAATAAATATAATAATGGATTTTCTTACCTTTTTATTTTGACACATAATGTCTTTCAAATTACAAATCTGTAATAAATAAATGAAGATATGTTTCACTGAAAATATTTACTTTTGCCTTACTCCCCCTGTGTCAAATCAATTATCAAGCATAAAATGGCTAAAATGTCAGCTATGCACATGGTTTCAAACTTCTTTTTACTACTTCATGACTGTCATCTATATACTAAAATATGAAGCTTTCAAAAACAGAATTAATATAAAAAATAGGGGGTGGACCATTGTACCCCGTGGTCCATTGTACCCCAGTCTAGAGGTCTGCACGGGCCGAAATTTCCAGGCCCGAGCCCGGCCCGAAAGTTAAAATTTCGGCCCGGGCCCGGCCCGGCCCGAACGAAAGAAATATGGCTCGACCCGGCCCGGCCCGAAAGTTAAAATTTCGGCCCGATCCCGGCCCGGCCCGAACGAAAAAAATATTGGCTCGACCCGGCCCGGCCCGAAAGTTAAAATTTCGGCCCGAGCTCGGCCCGGTCCGGAAAAAAGTTTAAAATTCGGCCAGAACCCGGCCCGGCTCAAGTGAATTTCTACAGAACATTGATCTTTAATCTTATGGAAGAGTTCTGACCAAAAAAATTTATATTAGTCTTTTTTTTCATGTTTATAATCTCCATTTATGCAGAAGTGCCGTAGGCTGCGATATTTACGCTTTTAAATGAATCTTTGTTTGTTGTATGTAAATGTTTCAGTTACCACTAGTATTATTAATCCATATTCCCTGTAATGGAGACAAAAAGTCGAAAAAACGGTATATGGTAAAATTTCCAAAGACGAAATCGCTTTGGAACAAAAAAAAAAAAAAAATACATTCCCTTCTTAACAGATGTAAATGTTTAATATATTTTTTTCTCCCGTATTGTTGTATTCATTTTGCATGGATGAACACTTTAAAAGAAACTTTCAGTTTTCAGTTTTATTTAAAAAAAAAAAAAAAAAAATCCGTCATAATCATGTTTTTAGGTGCGTTCGTAATTATGTAAATACGTAGCACCTATTGTTGTCGCTCAGTCTGTCCGTCTGTCCGCATATAACAACGCAAAAACTACCCAACCGAATCGTTTGAAATTTAAAATACATAATTGTAACATAATTTTGTCGAGTCATTTCAAATTTTATGAAAATCGGATGGATAGATCAATTACAGGGACATTCAAAAGGATTCCGTTACATTACGGTCAATAGGGAAAAAGGTTTAAAATGCATTTTAATCGTTTGAAATTTAAAACATATAATTATTGCGTAATTTAGTCGAGTCATTTCAAATTTTATGAAAATCGGATGGACAGATCAATTACAGGGACATTCAAAAGGATTCCGTTACATTACGGTCAATAGGGAAAAAAATTTTAAATGCATTTTAATCGTTTGAAATTTAAAACATATAATTATTGCATAATTTAGTCGAGTCATTTCAAATGTTATGAAAATCGGATGCATAGATCAATTACAGGGACAATCAAAAGGATTCCGTTACATTACGGTCAATGGGGAAAAAGTTTCAAATGCATTATAATGGTGTTACACTCATTCGAACATAATAGAATTGGCATGAATCTATGAAATATATACTAAAATATGCATTCTGTACAATCTGTGATGCAAAGAATTTTTATTATTAAATTACAGGGCCACACAAAAGTATTCCACTATATAATGCTATACGGGGAAACATGGTTTGGTATGTGTTTTAATTATATTTAACTATTTCACATTTTATGAATAAGATATACGTTGCTGAGGTGTAATAAAAATTACTTCCTGTATATTTACAGAAACGTAAAGATTTCGACTACTGTACTGTATCCGGAGTACGCTCTACTATATCAGCAAGATCTGAATATTTTTGAAACTTCGTTATCGTACGAACGCACCCCATTTGCTATGTTCACGTGCAATTTCCAACTTGTTTTTTTTGTGTGTGTGTGTGTGTGTTTAATTCTATTTTAAAACGCCTAGTAATCTACGATTCTTTAAAAGGAATAAATTCTAATGTTTAATTGTAGAATAATGACGGCTTAAAAGTATATGCCTTTTTTGCAAACATTTTTGGACAAAGCCAAATATTACTGATTTGTAAAAAGTCGAGAAAAGGATTTTCATATAGGAAGATTCAATTGGAACTGATTATTTTGGTCCATAAAAACTAGGAAGAATGGAAGCAGTCTCGGCTTCGTACGGAAAAAAAAAGTTAGGCCCGGCCCGTCCAGCAAAAAAATTAAGGCCCGAGCCCGGCCCGGCCCGAATGCCATTGTTGGAAATCGGCCCGAACCCGGCCCGCGGGCCGGGCCGGGCTCGGGCTTCGGGCCGCGGCCCGGCTCGTGCAGACCTCTACCCCAGTCTCCCCTACTGACAACAAAAAAGCAACGGGAAAATATTTTTAGCATTCTTAGTACCCTCATAGCATGCATGGTCACGGTGACGTCACAATGACGTCACTGTGAGTCACTTTGGTCACATCACATCTTTGTCCAAAATGCCACCACTCAGTGACATCACATTGTGACTGAGATGTGACTTTCTTAAAAATCTTTAGAAAATTACAAATATTCTTTAAAACATGTTATTTACTTTTAAAAACATGTTTCTGGCAATTTAACTATCGTCGCTTTTGTCACAGTTTCGTCACAATGTTAATGTCAAAGTAGTCACAAATGACACATTTTTCTCAAATTTGTCACACCGTGACTTCACAATGTGATGTCACAAACGAGCTCTAAAACGGCCATAACGACTTCACATTTTAGTCACTGTGACTTCACATCGACGTCACGTGACGTCACATCGACAATCGATGGTTACAAAGTCACAATGTGACTTTACAACAACGTCGCAGTGATGTCACCATGCCTTACGGGATATTTCCACACTACACGAGAATAATTTTTATTACTGTTGATACTGTGATAAGTGTAAAAAGAATTTATGCATTTTTATACAACATTTAAAGTATAATCAAGGCTACAGATTTTCGTCTGCCTGAACGTTGAACGTTTCGTCTGCCAAACATGTCGACAGATTTTGATTCACCGGCAAATCGTATACTTATTTCGAATGTAACACACCTCAAAAAATATGTTTTTGGTATATTAGTAGTATGAGTTCTTATCTCTCAATAAAAACGCTTTTAAATAATGAAGAGAAGGATTTTTTTTTCAACTGGATAAATCATCTTCAAGATTTTAGTAGTACAGTTGTGGTTTCTGCCAACAGAGCAAAAAATGCCCAGACCATGAATCGAACATTTGGCTTGTCCTGCCAATACTCTACCTATTGAGCTCTCCCGATGATACTTGGTTGACCTAATTCACTCTTATTTCTTGAACATGGCTGCGAACAGCAGCGCGAATTATTTATACTTTCATCAAATAAATGCTACTTTTGCCTTTTGAGCTCTGATGGTAGAATTTTCTACCACATAATTTTAATTCCGAAATGCCACAATGGCACCAGAAAATTCAACCGAATTTACTTGAAAAAGGTTTAATGCATTTTTTCGCGTCTATCGTTAACCGGTTTTTTTCTTTGCAAAATACTGGTGCCAAAGTGACATTTGGAATTTTGAAGAAATTTGACCACCAGAGCTTAAAGGGTTAATAATGGAGTTATGAATAAAGAGGAGGAAGCATATAATGTATTGCCTATCAGTTGCGAGTGAAGTAAATGAGGAATTTGTCACAAGATGACGGCTGTTTCTTTTAACCACTGAACTGATCAATATTTTTGAAAAATCTTTCAAATAATGCCGTTTTTTCATGTCTTTTACAGAATTTTTAATCTTTTATCACCAGTTTTTCAAAACAGAAAATTTACCTAATAGAATCAGATAAATATTTGTATTAAATAATGAAAAATTTACAATAAAAATTTACTGGTGAGAATAATAAATCTTGATTGGAATATGGATGCCTGTACCACGTGCGGGCAAATCATGATTGGCAAAAACACGGTGCCTGTTTACGTACGGGTAAATCAGGGAAGCGGTTAAGGGGACGGTGGACGTTAAAAATTTATTTTATTCGTTTTTGTCATAGCAATATGAAATTTTGTGCACATATACATTTCACCAAAAGCATATAGAATACCTTCAAATAATTTCCAACCTTATTAATGTAAGACGTTTGTCTTAATAACGGCGTGAGTTCTCACTATAACCTCAATATAATTGTTTATCTTCAATTCTTATCATTAATCAGAATTAAATAGGAGAGTAAATGGTACTCACCCGATGAATTCTTCTTCATTGAAGTGTCCAACAATTAGATCCACCATAAGGGAAGGGAACCGGGCATATTCACATGTTGATATATCCACTGCACTAATTCATCTTGATAAAGACATATAACATTATTATATGGTAACTGTAAACCACACACACAAATTATTATATCCACGCTTCTTCATTTTCTACTTTATTTTTAACACGCGAGAAAAACAAACACAGCAAAAGGGTAGTGCTCACATCAAGCTACAAAAACAGAGAACAGAATGAATTTAAATCGATGCACACATAAATCATAATGTAGAAACAATTATTAATAAAAAAGAGTCATTTTGTAAGTTTTGACATTTTTGTAAACCTGTAATTGTTCACTCGTAATCACTGTTTCCAAGGTCATGCTAACAAGCACTTAACTTTATTTATGATGCCATGATAATTGTCACTTGTTGCACAACGGAGGAAATTATTTACGAATTGCGCAATGTTTCTATCAACTCCTCCTTAATTTCTGAAGTTGTGTTGTCACTCAGATGCAAGTTCTTCCTGTGAATTTCAAAAAGAGGTTTGGGCAGGGGTTTCGTGAATAAGTCAGCTATCATGATTTTGGTTGGGCAATATACGAGTTTTATTATGCCATCTTGTTTCAGTTGTTTTATGAGATGATATCTAAGTTCAATGTGTTTTGTTTTACTTGAATGTTTTTCAAGCTCTATCATTTTGATAGCCGACTGATTATCCTCGAAGAGTTCTATAGGATATGTTTGTGAGATATTGAGTTCTTCAAGTAAATTCACCAGCCATTTGACTTGATTAGCTGCATTAGCTGCTGAGATGTACTCAGCTTCGGCAGAAGATAAAGCTATGCAGGATTGTTTTTTAGTTGACCAAAGTATGGGATTTTTACCTAGCAAATATACATTACCACTTGTCGATTTTCTTGATTCTGTGTCTCCACCCCAATCAGCGTCCGCGTAGACTTCTAGCGTTGGTTTTGAATTTCCATCTATAACTAGATTAAAGGTTTTTGTTGTCTTAAGATACCTCATGACCCGCTTTACACTGTTCCAATCTTTCATTCTTGGCTTTTCGTTCCTTCGGCTTGAGATGTTGACAGCTGCACAAATGTCAGGTCTGCTCACTGTGGCAAGATATAAGAGTGCACCTATGGCTTGTCTGTACTGTGTGTTGTTTGGTAAAATATTGTCATCATCTTTAAAGTGAGTGTAATTTGTTTCCATGGGTGTACTACATGGTTTTGCTTCTTGTAAATTGAATTTATTAATTAACTCTTCAATTTTTGAAGTTTGGTTAATTAAGTAGCTTTTGTTTACCTTTCGAATGTTCATGGATAAATAATTGCTTACGTCCCCTAAATTCTTTAATTCATACTCTTTATTTAAGTTCGCGATTATTTCCTCAATGGTTTCGTCTTTTCCTGCAATTAAGAGGTCATCGACGTATGTTATTATATAGGTTGTTTCATTGTTCCTTTTCTGTGTAAAAAGACGTGTGTCAATTTTACTTTGAATGAAATTCATGTTTTTTAGTGTTTCTGTTATTTTATTATGCCACGCTCTCGCGGCTTGCTTAAGTCCGTAGATTGCCTTATTTAATTTACAAACTTTGGTTTCCTGGTTTGGTTCAACGAATCCTTCCGGCTGCGACATGTATATCTCCTCATCAAGTTCCCCATGTAAGAACGCGGTGTTAATATCTATATGCTTAACATTTAAGTTTTGGTGCAACGCCGCTATTAATAATGCTCTTATCGTAGTATACGATACGACCGGTGCGTAGGTTTCGTCATAATCCTCTCCGAACTTTTGCGTATATCCTTTAGCTACTAAACGTGCCTTATATTTTTGGATTTTTCCGGTATTGTCACGCTTTAATTTATAAGTCCATTTACAACCTATTATTCTCTTATTCGGTGGAGGATCTACAATTGACTATGTTTTATTTTTTCTTAAAGAATTCATTTCGCTCTCCATGGCTTCTATCCAATTCTGTTTTACCGGAGAGTTTTCCATTAATTTAACTTCCTTATAATCCTTTGGTTCATTAATTTTGTCATCTTTGACAATATATATTAGCCTATCAGGAGGTACGCCTTTATTTATTCTATCTGACCGCCTTAGTTCCACAATTTGTTGTTGAGACGCAGATGGTGTTGTTTTTCCGTTCGAAATTTCTATCTCTACGAGATTTTTACAATTGCGTTTTTCGTCTTCATTTTGTTTTTGTTCAATTTCAGGCTTATCATTTACGTATTTGAATTTATTTTCAAGAAATTTTACCGTTCTCGCGATTTTTATTTCATTTCCTCCTACATATATGCGGTATCCCTTAGATTCATTGTCGTATCCCACAAAAATACCTTCAACAGCTTTATTATATAATTTTTGTCTTCTGGCTTTATCAATATAAGCGAAGGCTTTGCAGCCAAATACTTTAACGTAACTTAAGTTTGGCTGTCTTTCTGTCCATAATTCATATGGCGTTTTTGCATTAGCTTTTGTAGGCAGTCTATTTTGTAGGTGGTTTGCCGTACAGATTGCTTCCCCCCAGAACTTTAAAGGTAGATTTGATTCATTTAACATTGTCCTAGCCATCTCAACTAACGACCTATTTTTCCGTTCAGCCACCCCATTTTGACTTGCACAATATGGGACTGTATGTTGATGTTTTATCCCATTTGATTTGAGATAATTCTCAATTTCATCTGATGTAAATTCTCCCCCATTATCCGTTCTGATTTCTTTCGGTTTTTCACCAAATTTGTTGCTTATCAGCGCAATGAACTCTTTGAGTTTTTCATAGACTTCACTTTTTCTTTTCAATAGATAGATTATTGTGAATCGCGAGTAGTCATCAATAAAAGTCAAGAAATATGATTTCCCCCCAATCGTGGGTGTCTGAAAAGATCCACAAACATCCGAGTGAATAAGTTGAAGCCTTTTACTTGCTCTATACTGAGCAACTTTCGGATAGGGTTCATCAGTTAATTTCGCCTTAATACACGGTTCGCAATCTATATTATGCTTACAATTGTTTATCTGGATACCTCTTACTAATTCCTTTTGTGTAATTTCTTTAATCGATGTTAGATTTCTGTGTCCTAACCTTCTATGCCATAGTTCTAGACAATTTTTATTGTTGCACGTTTGTGTAATGTTCGCGTGGTTTTCGTTAGCCAACTGGACTTCATAGAGGTTATTTACCTTTTGTGCTTCTAAGCAGATTTCTCCGTTAAGTTTGAAAGTGCATCGGTCATTTTTAAATACAATCTCACATCCGTTTTGGGTTGCTTTGCTGACTGATAGTAAATTCGTTTCGATTTCAGGTACTAGAAGTACATCTTTAAGTGTTATTTTATGAATTTTATTATCCGATGTCAGCGTATTTAAATTTACATCGCCTGAACCGTAAGCGATAAGTTTTTTTCCGTTTGCGATAGTCACGTTTGTTTTTTCCCTCGATTTTATCTCTGTAAACATTGATTCAGAGGATGCAATGTGACTTGAGCTACCGCTATCCACAATGAATGTTTTATTTTCTATCCCTTGTGTTATAAATGCATAATCTTTGTTTTCGCTGTTTCTCCATGTATTGTTTTTTCCTTCATAGCGATTAAACCTGTTATACGATTCCGATGCTTGTTCATTCTTAATATTGTTTTCACCCCTTTGAAAAGCGAGTGATGTAGAATAGTGTTTTTTGTAATTTTTGTTGTGTTGATTTTGTTGTGTTGATTTTGTTGTGTTGTGTGTGTTTTGTTTTTATTGTGCCAACATTCTTGTGTGTTATGGCTTCTCATTTTACAAATCGAACAATATTTTGATTCTTTTTTAGCTGGAAACTTTTTCTGAGCTTTAAAAGCTTTCGCTGTATTATCAATACTTTCATAGTTTTCATTTCGACGATTAAACTCGTCAATCAGCTTATTTTTAATATATGACGGAGTTAATTGTGCTTCTTCTTTACTTTCGAGAGCAGTAATTAAATTATCATAAGACTGGGGCAGAGAGCACAGGAGGAGCGCGGAAATGTGGTGATTATCAATTATTTCGCCTATAGCTGCCAAATGATCAACAAGCTCCATTATTTTTGTAATATGATTTATCATATTTCCATTTTCTGCTAATTTTATACTATATAACTTTCTTAGAAGAAACAATTTGCTTGTGAGATTTGATCTCTCATGGATTTCTTTTAATGCATCCCATGTTTGTCTAGCAGTTTGTAAGTTTTTAACGTGGGTTATTTGTGAGTCATCAATAGTTAGATTTATCAATGCCCGGGCCTTCCTATCATTTTTGGACCATTGATCGGTCAAAGGGGTCGGTGGATTATCGGTTATTACATGGAACAGCTCTTCTTTAGTTAAGAGCATTTCAATTTTAAATTTCCATGTACTGTAATTCGTTGCTGTCAATTTTTCAATTGAATAATTATCTTTTAAGGTGGCCATTCTAATCTTATATTTTTATTTGTTTTTTATTCAATATTTTTTATTTGTGTGAAATTAGTATATCACTATGTTATCAAATTGATATATCTTTTTAGATCGTACTCATAATCATTGTAAGACGTTTGTCTTAATAACGGCGTGAGTTCTCACTATAACCTCAATATAATTGTTTATCTTCAATTCTTATCATTAATCAGAATTAAATAGGAGAGTAAATGGTACTCACCCGATGAATTCTTCTTCATTGAAGTGTCCAACAATTAGATCCACCATAAGGGAAGGGAACCGGGCATATTCACATGTTGATATATCCACTGCACTAATTCATCTTGATAAAGACATATAACATTATTATATGGTAACTGTAAACCACACACACAAATTATTATATCCACGCTTCTTCATTTTCTACTTTATTTTTAACACGCGAGAAAAACAAACACAGCAAAAGGGTAGTGCTCACATCAAGCTACAAAAACAGAGAACAGAATGAATTTAAATCGATGCACACATAAATCATAATGTAGAAACAATTATTAATAAAAAAGAGTCATTTTGTAAGTTTTGACATTTTTGTAAACCTGTAATTGTTCACTCGTAATCACTGTTTCCAAGGTCATGCTAACAAGCACTTAACTTTATTTATGATGCCATGATAATTGTCACTTGTTGCACAACGGAGGAAATTATTTACGAATTGCGCAATGTTTCTATCAATTAAAATGTGTAATTTTTTTTTACAAAAATTTAAAATTTTAAACGAAATTTTAAAATGCTCCTCGTGTCTTAATTTTTGAAATATTTTCTTGCTTTTGCATTTTTATCACTTAAAACTATATTATAAACAAATTTGTGTAAGATTTTTTAAATCTCTTGAATAGTTAATATTTTACAGATTTTTTTCTAAATTCCTTATCGATTTTCATCAAAATTTTGCCTCTTAATAAGAAAAAAATAAAATTTGACTATCTTAATGAAGACGAATTTTAAAAAGCTTACACAATTTCTTTTGTAAATAATATCAGGATACTTCCTTATCAATTTTATAAATATTGACCAAAAATTAAGACGCAAGGAGCAATTCAAAAATCTAAAAACGCTGAAAAATTAGTTTTGAGAAATACAGATTTAAAGTATATAAATATATTTATTTTTATTATTTACTCCTTAAAACCTTCATAAAGGATATTTTAATAAGAAAAAAACTAATTAAGTACTATTATACCCCAGAAATAGACCTTTTTTCTGACGATTTTGCTATAGATGATTTTGCTCAAATAAAGGTCTACTGTCCCCTTATTCGGATATACAATTTCTTATTATAGCCGGTGAAAACTTCCACCAGTAAAATTGAGTAGGAAATTTCGTCGTATTTTAGCGCCTTATTGAAGGGAAACGTCTCTTACAAGTTTCGTAAAAATTTGTATTTCTTTTTACTGGTATCAGTACGGACAGGTATTTCTTTTTATTCCAGGTATTTTCTTGACACTGACAGGAGGTTGTCTTGGTTGTCACAATGTGGCTGAACAATTATAGCTAAAGTAAAATCTTACCAGTAAAAATGAATATCGGTTTTTACCATTATTTTTTATTGAAATTTTCCATTAATGAGGCGTTTAAATAAATAGAAAATGTCCGCATAAATTTACTGGTGAAAAGTTCCCGTGGTGGTAATAAACCCAGGGACCTCGCTAAGGGGGGGAGACAGGGGGAGCCCCCCCCCCAAACGTTTGCAAATTCTGTTACAGCTGGCAAATTTACAAACAGAATTGGCAACTTAGTTCAAAACTCTAATAAAAAAAACTATAATAAACTTTCTATTTCTGATAGATTTGACGAAAGTTACCAATATAATTAGAAATATTATTGAGCTTTTTACAAATAAAAACTATATTACATTTTCTAATTGTGATAACTTGGTAAAATTATAAAATTAGTTGGTAAACGCCGAGAAATATATATGTTTGCTTTTTACTGAATTGGCAAATACTGAATTTTGACTTGGCAATTTAAGGTTCTCTCCCCCACCAACAAAAAGTCTTCACGAGGGCCCTGAATGAACCCCTGCAAAAGCGGTTACAATTGAAGCTTCACTATTTTAAGGATATGTCCGTTTCGCTTAGTTCCATGATTTTAATAGCTCGGATGAGATGAGCTAGCACTCCAGCTCGTATCCATGTGTAACGAATAGAGTGAATTTCGTCAGCCAAATATCGTCCCGAGAGCTCAATATAAGGCGGAGCATTGGCGCGGCAAATCAAAGGTTTGTTTCCTGATCTGGGCATTTTTCACTCTCTTAGAATTAACCTCAACTTCAACTTGAAGACATTTTAAAATTAAACTAATTTGAATAGTTTTATCGTTCTTTGCTTATAACGTAATACATCACTACTATCTAAAAATCTTGAGTTAGTTGAGTGTCATGTGTTCATATTAAAGTAAATAAGTTGTTTTATAATGAAGCGCATGAGGTGAAGTCATAAGTAAATTTCTTCTGAAAGCAAAAGCCGTAGCTTCTTTGCCGTTTTTTTGTGGAATTTAAAAGTTTTTGCTGAATATATGGCAGATGATCAAAAGATTGATAAATCTTATCCATTTTATCGAAGTTTTAATTAAATGTATGATAACCACCGGCACCTTTATTTATTTCCTTTAAGTGCTTGAAAGCAGTTTCGAAATCTTATGTAAAACAGTTGAAATGAATGTACTTTTTCTGAACTACTGAAAGGATTTCAATACTTTTATTGTTTCCTGGGTAGTTAAAGTAAAAATTGATCGTTCCTCAAGAAATAAAAATAACAAATACAAAAGTAGATGTACCTCTTTCTCGGAAGCAACTGAAGGGATTCAAATACATAACGAAAAAATAGTTATGGCAGAAGATAAGTTATAAATTAATCGTTCGGCAAGAAATAAAGTTTAAAAATGTATTAGTTAAAAATATAAAAAGGGGTCATTCAAGTACTACGTAATCATTAAGGGGGGGGGGGGGGGGGGGATCCAGTGTTTGCTTATTTTTACTGACAAGAGGAGAGAGGGGGGGTTACGAGAATTCTTTCGTAAAGCATTAGACAACGAAATAACTACAGTTTAACAACAAAAAGCAAAAGAGCGTGATTTGGATGTTGAACGACTTGAGATAAAAGATATAGAGTAAACAAGGGTTGGAAACGAGGAAAATTCTAGCTCACCACTGCATTAAAAGCGTAATAATAGACAAAGCAGAAAAATGGATTCAAAGATCTTGGATACCAGACTAGAAATGTGAACGCCAAACACATAATATTCCTTTGACTCTTGTAAAAAATTTGTGTTATTTGCCAAAATAAGTTACACTTATTATATTTCTTAAAGTTATTTTTTATTATTTGTTTAGTGCGATAAATAATAATACATTAAGAACTATTTTGCATTCCATGAATTGTTTAATGCAATACGTAACAATATACTAAACCGATTTTGTTTTCCTTCTATACATCACAAATCTTATATGTCTATTTATTTAAATTTGCTGATTACTAATGTAATTTATCGCTAACTGTAATTTTTTTATGGCAAACAGTGTTGATGTTAGAATGTCATAAAATCTTACGTAAGTAAAGGGAGGGGGAGGTCTAGAATTTGCTTATTTTTCCTTACAAAGGGAGGAGGGATGTACAAAATGGCTAAAAATATGCTTACGTAATACTTGAACGGCCCCATAGTTATTAATAAAAAAACTAGAATTTTTTCACGTTACTATTGCATTTTATTGTTTTACTTACTTGGCGATTCTTGTGAAATAACTCATTAAAAAATGCATTGAAATCTCTTCAATAGTTCATTAACAAAAGGTAAATCAATGTCCGCTATTTTACTTTTTTCTGTTTCGAAATCGTGCAAGTATTGTACATTTATTCCTAATTCCTATTACTTGTCGAAAAATCCATTTATATTTTAACTACTGATAAAACTATTAAAAAAGAAAATTGAAATCTCTTCAGAATTTTCCGAAAAAGAATAAATTGATATCAGTTGTTTAAAATGTATTTTTTTAACTATTGTCACTCCTTTAAGTATAATCTAAATCGAAAACAAATAATTTAGATCTTAGTTTTACTGAATAAATTTAGTCGTATTTCAAGGGATCTTTAAAATATTCCCTCATTTTCTTACGAATCGTACACCAGGCGCCAAATATTTAAGTGCCGTTAACCAAATTTATATAATTATTTTTAACTGTTTTAAGTGGCATTAAATTTAATTAATTTACATGCAACATGAATTAATTTATTTTTAACCTATACATAGTGAACAATCAATTGATAGGTATTTTCATTAAGTAGCGTACAACTGTGTATACGTGAAAGAAACATACAAATGCGTTAATTCTAATACAAATTTAGTACGTATACGTATATATGTATACATGTAATAATAAAAAAATCGCCCCTTAATCCTAAGTTAATTACTTCCAAATTCTTTTTAACCGACTTCAAAAAAGGAGAGGAGGTTATCAATTCAATGCGTGTGCATTTTTTTTTCATGTATGTTCACCGATTACTCCGAAACTATCCAACCGATTAATTTGTTTTTGGTGTTAAATGAAAGAACTTGCTCTCGAATTAGTACCACATCCGTTTCATAGAAATTGGTTCAGTACTTTTTTAGTAATTAGGCAAAAACTAATATAATTAGTGTTTTTCGCTAATTAAAAGTATCGAATAAGTTCGCTGACTGAAGTGCAGACAAAATGGCCGAGCGGTCTAAGGCTCCAGATTTAATCTCTGGTGCTCGAAAGGAAGAGAGTGGGTTCGAACCCCACTCCTGACATACATGTATACAATAACCTTTTCCGTATTATAATTTTTGCATATATATTTTATAAATTAAATACGAATTTCGTTATTAAGAATATTTTGTATTTAGCCGTTAGCACAGAGTATCAGAGATCTTTTATTGATTCAATACTTTATCTGTGAAAAAGTACTAAAATAACAGACTTGCGAAAAGTAACATGACCTTGAATAAGCTCGACGAATACGTTGCAGTCAGGATAGCCTAGCGGTCTAAGGCGGCTGATTTAAGCTTTGGTTTTCGAAAGGGAACGTGGGATCGAACCCCACTCCTGGCATACGTATAAAACTTAAAGTTTTTTCCGTATTATAATTTTTTTAACTGGCTTAAAAAAAGCAGAGGAGGTTATCATCATTTCGACGCGTGTGTATTTTTTTTTATGCATGTTCACCGATTACACCGAAACTATCAAACGGATTAAACTAATATTTGTGTTAAATGAAAGAGGTTATTCTCGAATTGGTACCCCTTCCATTTCATCGAAATTGATTTATAATTTTTTAATAATTAGGCAAAAACTAATAAAATTAGTGATCTCTTGCAAATTAAAAGTAACATGGACCTTGAATAAGTTCGCAGGACGGAATACAGTCAGGATGGCCGAGCGGTCTAAGGCGCGTGATTTAAACTCTGGTTCTCGAATGAAAGCGTGGGTTCGAACCCTACTCCTGACCAGACTTCGAGTAATCGTAATCGTGTAATCGTAGTCGATTATAATCGATTACAAAAACCCTGTGATCGCACTGGTAATCGTAATCATAGATTTTGGTTTTCGACATAATCGCAATATAATCATAATCAAGAGATTTCATCTCGATTATAATCATAATCTAATCATAATCGGACCCTAAGTAATTGCAATGTAATCGTAATCTCACATAAATATACGATTACGCTCTAAGATTACGTCTTTTTCCCCCTTCCTTTCTCTTCCAAATGAAAATATACTTGGTTTGCTAAACATTGTACCGGAAAAGGAAGAGTGCGGTTCACGTTTTTAACTCATTAAACTGCCTCTAAAGTTGGAGGGTGAAGGTCAGAGATCACGAGGGACAGAGATAGCCTTTAATGGGGTAAAAGTGAAACAGAATGTATACCGCACACTGTAATAAGATACAGAAATAGTATTTGACTTGAGTTTGTCAAAGATATGGGAATCTATACTAATAAAAGAACAAAACGCTCTGTCTGTGTGTGTGTCTGCGATGGCTAGCAAAATCTACAGCACGTACAAAGCTCAAAATTTTTTTGAGAGTAGCCCAATATCTCTCCTGATGCACCTGAGCTTCAGAATTTCAAAATTCCAATTATTAACTGAGTAATTAATTAAAATCAAGAGGTCACTCTCATAAAAAATCAATTTTTTCCCAATTTTTTTCTCTTTCATTTGTTTACGGTTGGTTGGTTGTGTAAAAATTTTCGCAGAAGTAATAAGAAAGCTGAGACAGAATTAAAGAAACCCATGGAGGAATAAGATAAGTGGAGGTGAAGTAAGCTCAAAAAAGGTTTGCGATATGAAACCATTTATCGCTCAAATTTAATGTGGCAAACAAAAGGACGTGGAAGAGATTTTGTATTATAAGACGAATTGAAAGAAATGAATTACAGTTGAAGCATATTTCAAGAGGAAATAGCAAATTTTTAAAATGGTCTTCGTTCTATTATTATTTATTAGAATAAATATTCGCTTTTAAAATGAAGGAAATTGGAAAATTAGCAATAATTAAATATCAAATTAAAATTAAATAAGATATTGAAAACATTTAATACGAATTAAAAATTGTATAACTAAAAGTTTCCTTCATTAATGTAATTTTCAATACTTTATAACGTAGATGAAAAATGTTTATGACTTAATAATTGCATGTAAATAAATATTTAAAATATAATGATGAAAACATTCTTTTAAAATCATGTATGAAAACTTAAGTAATAAATATTAATCTAAAATATAAATTTCTGACTGCAGACGATTTTAATGTACTAACAAAATAATGTTATATTTTCAAGCAAAACGTTAAAATAATTTTCTATATTGATATTTAAAACACATATGATAAAATAATTAATAAATTTTTACCGGTGAAGCGATAAATTAGTTCTTTTTTTAAAAACGAGAGAAAAAAAAATACAGGTTTAAACCTGTTTCAATTGATAGCGAAATTTTAAAATGGAGGGCCAAAATCACACTCCGGTGAAATTCAAACACCTCATTAGTCATTGAGCCGCGTCCTTTTCAGGGAACAATCTCTTAGCAGTTGGGTAAATGTTGTCATACTCCTTTTTCCGAGAAAAAATCGTAGCGGCAGTTTTGAAGTAAATCTTATCTCTTTTCATTTATAATCTAAATTTTTCACTCTCATTTTATAAAATGGCATCAAAATATCTTAATTGAGTTAATTTCGATGGTTTATCTTAAATAAGAACAGACGGTAACAATCGCTTAAAAAATACTTTCCCCCTCACCTTTTTCAAATGGAGAAACAAGTTCGTGATTTTCACCCTTACCACTCGACCAATGGGGTGGCTGGATTTCACTTGACTGTGATTTTGGCCCTTCATTTTAAAATTTCGCCAATTGATAGGCGTGTCAAAGCACGTGCTTTTGTTGGTACTTAATTGGACTTAATGTAGGGTTACATCTTAAGCATCATCTCCAGAGATAATACCTCCACTCTATTAATTTCTTTTTACTCTATGAAAGAAACCAATTTGAGATTTTGACATTTCAAAAGTGACTGTTTTTTTCCCAAAGACCTTTAAAATTCATAGACTGGCAAAATGTCAGTTTAACTTAGGATTTTTGAACATAGCTATTACGTCAGATCGTTGGTACTTCGTACATTAGAATGTATTTGTGGTTGGCTATGTTGCAGTTAATATATGTATATGTATATATGAAGCTTTTTTAGCAGTTTTTTTAAATCATTGATTAAATTTGAATGCATTTATTTAAGTTAAAATTTTATTAAGACTTTAATTTGTTTTTAAAACAAAAATGAAATGGCTCTTTGACGTACAATTTTTCGAATAGGCAGACGATTCATACACAGTAATAAATTATAATAGGTTGTTGCCTGGTGTAATATGGTAAAGTTAAAATTATTTACAACGTTAGAACACCAGAATATTCGAATTCCAAGCATACCGGTTTCGGTAGCATATAGCATACCTTCCTCAGTGCTAAAGATAGTGGAGATTTGCTCATATATATATAGGGAGGATAGGGATTCAAGTGATAAGTTTCTTGACCAATAGGAAAACAGAGGATCCTAGGCAACAGCCAATAGGAAAACAGAGGATCCTAGGCAACAGCCAATAGGAAAACAGGGAACAGTTAATAGGAAAATTGGGTGGAAAATGGAAAAGATATTGCGAGAATTGCATTAAAAGATTAAGAAAAATTAGTTTTAATGTAATATTTCCAACAGTCTGATAATGGTGGAATAGCAAAATCACAATTAACAAGATTAGGAAGATTTTTATGGATATGGAAAGCTTCAAGGAAGTTAAGTTCTTGTATAGAAGTAGGTTTAGTTAGTATCTTAACAGAATTGAAGTCAAAAGCATGACTCGTCTCCCAGCAATGTTTTGCGATTGAGGATTTCTTGATTTCTTGTTTTTCAATATATTGCTTATGTTCTTTAATACGAAATTTTAGACTTTTTAGACGAAATTTTTTTTAGGTCAAACCAAACGCAGTCTAAAATTTCGTATTAAAGAACATAAGCAATATATTGAAAAACAAGAAATCAAGAAATCCTCAATCGCAAAACATTGCTGGGAGACGAGTCATGCTTTTGACTTCAATTCTGTTAAGATACTAACTAAACCTACTTCTATACAAGAACTTAACTTCCTTGAAGCTTTCCATATCCATAAAAATCTTCCTAATCTTGTTAATTGTGATTTTGCTATTCCACCATTATCAGACTGTTGGAAATATTACATTAAAACTAATTTTTCTTAATCTTTTAATGCAATTCTCGCAATATCTTTTCCATTTTCCACCCAATTTTCCTATTAACTGTTCCCTGTTTTCCTATTGGCTGTTGCCTAGGATCCTCTGTTTTCCTATTGGCTGTTGCCTAGGATCCTCTGTTTTCCTATTGGTCAAGAAACTTATCACTTGAATCCCTATCCTCCCTATATATATATATGAGCAAATCTCCACTATCTTTAGCACTGAGGAAGGTATGCTATATGCTACCGAAACCGGTATGCTTGGAATTCGAATATTCTGGTGTTCTAACGTTGTAAATAATTTTAACTTTACAGTAATAAATTATCAAATAGCAAAATAAATTATATATAAAAAATAGTCACTAAAAGAATAGTAGCAAAACATAATGTTTAGGCGTATTAACACATAACCCGATCCCAACCAGAAAAAAACAGACTATACTCCGATCCAAGCAAGACAAAAATTTCATGAGCATAAACGCGACCCGAACCTAAAAATTCCATTTGAAAAAAAACTATGGATTTGATATTTGACCCGAATCAAATCTGAATCCCAAAAAATATTCAAATGAAGCATACCCCAATTCGATCAAAGAAAAATAATGTTCGTGTGTATGCAACCCGACCCGAACCTAAAATTTTTCTCTGAAAAAACCCAAAAAATGACCAGAACGAAACCTGAAATCGATAAAAATATTCCAAAGAACTATAACCTGATAAGAGCAAGACAAAAAAACTTCCATGAACATAAACCTGACTCGAACCTAAAAAATTCCATTTGAAAAAAAAGCCTGAAGTTTTATGCAAACTACATCTGAATCCGATCAAAATATTCGAAAGAACCATAACCGGATTCGAATAAGAGAAAATAATTTTCGTGGACATGAAACCGATCGGAACCTAAAATTCCATTTGAAAAACATACCTGAAATTTGAATCGACAAAAATATTCCACAGAACCATACCCGGACCTGAACAAGACAAAAAAATTTCCATGAACATGAACCCAATCCGAACCTAAAAAATGAACTAAATCTGAATCTGACAAAAATATTCCAGAGAAGCATATCCTTATTCGAACAATGCAGAATAATTTCCGTTGATGCGCAACCCAACCTGAACCTAAAAATTCCATTAAAAAGCCGAAATCTGAATTGAACGACATCTGAACCCGAAAAAAATATTCCAAAGAACCAAAACCCGATCCGAGCAAGACAAAATAATTTCCCTGGACATGAATCCAACCAGAACCTTAAAAATCAATTTAAAAAAAAAATACCTGAAATCTGAATCGAACCAAATCTGAATCCGACGAAAATAGTCCAAATAACTATAACCAGATACGAACAAGACAATATAATTTCCATGGACATAATCCCCATTCAAAACCAAAAAATTTGTAAAAAAAAAGAAAAAAAAAATCCCGAAATTTGAACCAAACTTAATCTGAACCTAACAAAAATATTTCAGTGAAGTATAACCTCATTGGAACTAGGTAAAATAATTTCCATATAAGTACAACCCGACCCGAACTTAAAAATCCCATTTGAAGGGGGGAAAAAACCCCACGAAATCTGAATTGAACCGAATCTAAACTGAACACAAATATTCCACACAATCATAACCGTATCCGAAGAAGACAAAATAATTTCCATGAACATGAATCCAATCCGAACCTAAAATTCGGATGTTCTACAAAACATAATGCGCTCCGTAGCGGTGGAAAGTGAAACTAAGTACTTAGCGCGAGATGGTTAAAATATTTTGTTTATAGTTAATGTTAAATTAGAACTAGGTTACGGTTAGATAACAGTTAGGTTGCAATAACGTTCCGGTGACCCTTTTGCTATTTTATTTTCCGGTTAGGTTACAGTTAGGTCATGGTTAAGTTACAGTTAGGTTAAGGTTAATTTGCGGTTAGGTTGTGGTTAGATTATGGGTAGGTTATGATTAGGTGACGGCCAAGTTACATTTATGGTATATTTAACTTGCAGTTAGGTTACTGTTAAGATACAGCTAAGTTACAGACAAGTTATGATTCCGATACAATTAGGTTACGGTTAGGATTTTGTTCATAGAATGAACATTACGCATGTTTGATAAAAAATAGACAACTATTTTTGTAAAATGGCTCTGAATTTATAATATTATATACTAACCTTTTAGCGAATCATCGAGAATCGATTTCATTCACGGTATAGTCAGATTTAAGAGTGATATATAATTAGTTTGAAATTCAAAATATTTCACTTGGGATATCTATGTGAAAAAAGTATTTAGTTAAGTCACTTAACAGTAATTGTAAGGATAAATATCAACACGAAATCGTTGGACACATATTCCCTCCTGCGTTTCCCATTGCAGTCATTTTAGGTATTTTTGCAGCTAAATATTAGTTTTTTAAAAAACCAATTTTTGACACAGTCAGGGGGCACGTATTTAATATAATGTACACTGTAAAAAATTTGACCCTTTTGCTGTATCATCACCCCCCCGCTTTTATAGAATATATCTCTTTTGACCTATGACAATGCTCCAAAATAGGCTGAAGTAATCATTTTCTATAAAAGCGGTGGAGTGACGATGCAGCAAAAGGGTCAAATTCTTAACAGTGTATTAACACATATTTTGAGTTGAAGATAAAATCATAAAAATTTCAAGTTCGTTTAACATTATTATAACGGACCCGGGCAACGCCGGGCGGGTCAGCTAGTTAAGAAAATAAAACAACATGTGGTCAATCCAGAGGTATGGGTCATTTGAGTGAAAGTAGTGAAGATAAAAAGGAAAAAAGGAAAAAAAGAAAAATATTTTATTTATGGTTTTACTACGGACACTTGTATTGAACATTATATTCTGCCCTTGCCACTCCCCTTAAATTCTGTCCTACCAGAAGACAATGTGTTTTTTTTTTCATTTGACTTTCTAGTACAGAGGCGTAGCCAGAGAGGACCGGGGGCTACATGCTCTTCATACCATTAAAATCGAAAAGTTGTTTTCGCCTTGAGTAGTAGCTGGAAATTCTCTGATTAGATAAGGCAAAGAAAGCTTTATAAAATTAGTGGTACCCAGTGCATCTGGATTCCACTCCCCACCCCATCTGTCTACGACGCTGTTCATGTAATTGAAATTCATTTTAAAATTTATTAAATTTGAAAATGCGGAATATCTTTTATTATTTTTTAGTTTATAGTTCTGCATTTTTCTTCGTAAGCAATATAATTATTAAAGGGCTACTTCAGTCATCCGAAAAAATTTCTTCGCTAAAGTTTATCTTATGAGCAAAAAAAAAATACGATACCAAATTTACGATCACTTTCATTTCAATATTTTTAAATGTTTTTCTCATTGAGCAACTGAAATCTATCTGTATGAAAACCGATTTTTGTTTTACCCTTTCAATTTCCATTACATGTTTTTTTTAGTATATTTACGTTTTCAAAACCGGTTCCTAAAGTAAGAACATCTTTAAGGGTGTTCTCACTGCTTTGCTCAGCAAGTTCAAAACGATTTGGCATATTTACAAATTTATTTTTTAACGGAAAGATAAAAAATTGGAAGGCCTGACTATGGAAGCGAATTCGAATCGAATTGAGTCTTCCATTTTGTGGTAATTAAATTATCTACCGAATTATGAGCTATTTTGGTCACGTGATCACGTGATTTTCTCCCTTTCATTGACTGTTTTTTCTGCTTTCGCCGGAAAAAAGCGTTCGAAATGTCAACTTTGATGGCTTGTTCTGAAATATCCATTGCGTTCGCAAAAAAAAAAAAAAAACAGAACTGGTTAACAACACCTGCTGGTTTTATGCATTTTTGAACAAAAATAAAACTTATGTCTCTAAATTGCCCTTTTTGGTTTAAAAACACCCATAATAAAAAGAGTGCATATAAAATCAAAAAAGTAGAAAACAACGGTCTTTATATACATCGATCTGAGCTAAACAATGCGAAAAAGAAAAAAAAAAACTTGTAAAAGATTAAAATGCAAACAAGATATTAAAAAAAATTTCTTCCAAAGGATTAACATTAGCGAACTGCTGTTTTTGCCTTACTGAAGTAGCCTTTTTATGTTATGCACTGCATATTAATAGGCACAGAAATTAACAAAAAGAAGACAATTTTATGTTTTATAATGTGAATGAGAAGGTTCAAAATAATACCTCAAAATTTTTTAAAGAGGTATTTTCCCAATATCGAATAATAATATGTATATGAAAAAATGTGATTTAGGCTGAATTTATCTTGGGGAATTTGTGAAGTAAAATGATCAAAATTTAATAAAAAAATAACAACCATAAAACAATGGAGTTTTGAAATAATTATAAGATGTGATTATAAAATTTATTATAAAATGAAAATATTGAATACTGATAGTCAAACAATGAAGTTCGAAGCAAGAGTTGTGCTTCATAGAACTTTGCACGACTCGGGTTAAACCAAATTAGAATCCTATAATTTTATTTTTAGTCAATCCGAAACCCGACTCAAATTCAACATACTTCATCATAATATTAGCCAATAAGAAACTAATAAGAAACTCTAATAAGAAATTGCTCTAATAAGATGCTCTAATTAATTATTCAGAAACTAATTATTAAGAAATTGATCGTTTTTATAAAGGAAGAAATTTATGCTATCTTGCATACATACATAAATATAATACTCCTTAATATTTAAGAATGCATTTTTTCCCCGAAAAAATATTTAGGACTGTTTTGTGAAAAATTGGGTAAATCCTAATAAGAGTCACAAATGGCTAAAACACAAGCCAACACATTTAAAGTCAACATGACCTGCAGCCGCAAAAATTACAACCATAATCGTAATCTAAATGTAATCGTAATACAACAAAAAATTGTAATCGTAATCTAAACATAATCGTAATCCAACAAAAAAATTGTAATCGTAATCTAAACGTAATCGTAATCTAACTATCATAAAAAGAGACATAATCGTAATCGGTTTTTAGAAATTGAAAACAATTGTAATCGTAATCGATTACAGTCCTCTGTAACCGACTCGAAGTCTGCTCCTGACGTACGTGTGTACAATAATCTTTTCCGTATTATAGTTTTTAACCGACTTCAAAAAAGGAGAAAGAGGTTATCAATTCGACGTGAATGTATTTTTTTTCTATGCATGTCCACTGATTACTCCAAAACTATCCAAACGAATAATTTGGTTTTGTGTTAAATGAAAGAGGTTACTCTCAAATTGGTACCACTTCCATTTCGTCGAAATTGGTTCAATACTTTTTAGTAATTAGGCAAAAACTAATAAAATTAGTGATTTCTCGCAAATTAAAAGTAACATGCACGTTGAATAAGCTCGCAGAATAGAGTGCAGTCAGGAAGGCCGAGCGGTCTAAGGTGTCAGATTTAAGCTTTGGATCTAAAAAGATGGGCGCGGGTTCGAACCCCACTCCTGACATATTTTACATCCATGTACAATTTACAATAATTTTTCCCCGTATTATAATTTTTATTAACCAACTTCAAAAAAGAAGGAGGAGGTTATCAATTCGACGCGAATGTATAGATTTTTTTATGTATGTTCACTGATTACGCCGAAGCTATCCAACAAATTAATTTGGTTTTTGAGTTAAATTAAAGAGGTTACTCGAATTGGTACCACTTCCATTTCACCGAAACTATCCAACCGATTAAATAGTATTTGTGTTAAATGAAAGAGGTTACTCTCGAATTGGTACCACTTCCATTTCATCGAAATTGTTTCAATTAATTAATTAGGCAATTAGGCAATTAATTAGGTAAAAACTAATAAAATTAGAAATTTCTTGAATATTAAATGTAACATGGACGTTGAATAAGCTCGCCGAGTGGAGTGTAGCCAGGACGGTATACGTTGCAGACAGATGGCCGGGCGGTCTAAGGCGCAAGATTTAAGCTCTGGCTCTCGAAAGTGATCGTGGGTTCAAACCCCCTCTTGTCATACGTATATAATTTACAATATTTTTTTCACCGAAACTATCCAACCGATTAAATAGTATTTGTGTTAAATGAAAGAGGTTACTCTCGAATTGGTACCACTTCCATTTCATCGAAATTGTTTCAATTAATTAATTAGGCAATTAGGCAATTAATTAGGTAAAAACTAATAAAATTAGAAATTTCTTGAATATTAAATGTAACATGGACGTTGAATAAGCTCGCCGAGTGGAGTGTAGCCAGGACGGTATACGTTGCAGACAGATGGCCGGGCGGTCTAAGGCGCAAGATTTAAGCTCTGGCTCTCGAAAGTGATCGTGGGTTCAAACCCCCTCTTGTCATACGTATATAATTTACAATATTTTTTTCCCGTATAATTTTTCTTAACTGACTTCAAAAAATCGTTAACTTTTAACTAAAAAGAGAAAAATAAACTTTTCTACCAAAAATTGAACCGACTTCTAAAAATACCTGCAAAGTGAAAAATAATTTTTTTAAATAATAGTAATAAGAAATTAAATGAAGAGTGTAGTATTTACCAGGCGTATTATTATATTTATGTACATTAATTTGATTTTTTGGAGTCGGTGCCAGCCAAGCCAATTTGTTAAAATTAAGTATCCAATGGAAATCGTAAAAAAAATAAGGTTAATTTTTTAACTAAATTTTAAAACGTAAAAAACTCGTAGATATTTGAATGTGTGGCTATTGAAAATTACATGTAACTTGGTTTGGCTGGCACCGACTCCAAAAAATCAAATTACCGTAATTTCGGGTGTATAAGCCGCGGATCAAACAATTCTTTTTGGACCCAGAAATCTTATTTAGTGATTAAAGACAAATATTTACGGCGATCTAAATAGTTGTATTTATTTTTTAAAAAATTCTGGGTCGAAAAAGAATTGTTTGATCTGCGGCTTATACACCCGAAATTACGGTAATACATAAATATAATAATACACATGGTAAATACTATGCTCTTAATTTAATTTCTTATTACTATTATCTAAAAAAAAATATTTTTCACTTTGCAGTACTTTTAGAAGTCGGTTCAACTTTTGGTAGAAAAATTTATAACATTGAACTTTTTCCTTTCTTTTTATAATATTTTAACATATTATTTTTAATTCCATGCCTTTAAACAAACCTTTTTATTTTATTTTATTCTAAAAACATTCATCTTTCAAAACAATTATTTTCTTTAAAAGAAAATCACTTAACTTAATTCATTGTATCTGTTGCATAATATTTATTTATTTATTCTCTTAAATGTTCGAATACCCAGAGTTTCATTCGGTCGTTTGTGTTTGTACAAGGGATTCCAGCTAAATAATACGCGACAGTATGAGAGAACTAATTTGAGATTTGTGTCAGCGATTTAAATTTCATTGGTTAAAAGTAAATTCTCAAAAATTAATTGGTAAATTAGGAGTTTGTCGTGAAATCCCTTTTTCTCCGCTCTGATAACTTATATAAAGGATTACGTTGGCTTTGGAATCAAAGTCAGTTCAATTTTAGTTAGTTTTTGTGCGTGTCTTCGATTTTTTTAATTGTCACTTGGTGAAATATAACGTATAAAGAGCGAATCTCTATTGCGATAACATCGCATTCTGTTATGGCGGTATCTTATAGTTGTACCAAGTTTACAACCAAACTACAAAAATAAATAGAAACAACTGCCTTTTAATACGCTGTTAAAAATAAAAAATAAAATTTCGGAATTTTTCCTTAATTTTGACAGAAATTAAATATGATTTGATTAATTAATTAACAATTTTATAAAATATTTCGTTTGATTGTAAGAAATTAATTTAAATGAAATAAATTTCTACTTAAAAGTCAATACACTCGCAAAGTGAATGTACCAATAAGTCAGTGTGAGAGATAAAATACTGTTATAAGCATTTTGGTCATTTTTATAATAAACTGATGCAATGAAAACAAACTCAGCAAGCATTATAGTGGGTATCTCGAAAAAGAAACACGTTTATTCAGGGTGTCCAGCAAATAAGACCCCATTTTCCAAATTAAATTTTTCAAAAACAAAGATCGATAGAATTTGCGGTAAACAGTTTGTTTATTAGGTAAGCTATAAAAATCTTATACAGAAGTTTCGAATGGTGAATACTTTGAAAAGATTGTGTTCTGATTGCGAAGAATGCTTGGTTTGACATTTTCCTTGTTTTAGATTGCTTGCAGAGAACGAGTTTCTCGGCTTACAGTGCCATATTTTAACGATGTTTGGAATTTTAATTTCTGAAATTTCGAAATTCCAAAAATTTAGTTCGAAAAATCGTTAAAATATGGCACTGTAAGCCGAAAAACTCGTTCTGTGCTATCAATCTGAAACAAGCAAGATGTCAAATGAAGCATTATTTTCAATTAGAACACAATCTTTTTAAAATATTCACCGTTCGAAAATTTTGTATAAGAATTTTACAGCTTATTTAATAATCAAACCGTTTACCGCATAATTCTATCGATCTTTGTTTTTGAGAAATTTAATTTTGAAATCGGGGTCTTATTTGCCGGACACCCTATATGTGTGCGAATATGCGTGTTGTCATCAACATTTTCATTGTATTATTATTCTTTTGTTATTAATACTGACATGTTCCATGTTTCTTTAATTAGTGCATATGGCTTATTCGAAAGAAAAGTAGCACCTCTCGCAAAAATTCATTTTGAGTTTGATTCCACTAATAGGTCTGTCATATATGTGTATTGGTGCACAAACAGTTTCATAAATGTAGTTATATGGAAAATTGCTTTTTTATGTCCTTTTGTGACCAGAGAAGATAGGTGCATTTTGTGGTGAGATAAAATTACCTAACCCTCCTAACCATATCTCACGTCTTCATTCTAAACCCCTTGGGGACGAGCGACACGTATAAGTGCCGCAAAAAGGCTTAAAAATCCTGGTTTATTTCCACCAGTAAAATAATACTATAAAATTTGCCTCATTTAATCGGAGCATTTTGTTGATTTAATATGGTACAAATTTCTGTTTTTCAAATCCGGTGACAAAACATTAAAAATTTCGTAAAAACCTTCCATCGCGAAGGGGTTAAGTGTTTTAAGCTTTTATGCACGTTTTTACTCCTGTATAAGCTAAGCGTTATAATTTCATGTCATAGTAAAATCATGCAAATTTTCTTTTGCCTCTCCTGTAAAATTTACTTTTGCCGAGATGTTTCACTTTTCTTGCGGGTGAGAGATATGTAATTCTGTTTTCAGCCTATACGCATGGTTACCATCTGCTACAATTTTTCGACAAGGGTAATTCTGAAGAGGAATTACTGCCTTATGTAATTGCAGAAATATGCAATTAAAGAAGTTAATGATTTCTCAATAGAATTACTGGTACCGAAAAATCATAACAATTGGCATTTATGACAAAAATTGCTTTTTTATGTCCTTTTGTGACCAGAGAAGATAGGTGCATTTTGTGGTGAGATAAAATTACCTAACCCTCCTAACCATATCTCACGTCTTCATTCTTAACCCCTTGGGGTTAATCACTGGTCCTTTTTTTTTTTTTTTTTTTTTTTTTTTTTTTTTTTTAACCAGTAATTTTTTAAAAAATAAATTCGTGGTAGGTATCTGCAACAATTCCAAGAAAAAACGCTCTGGCTGGCATGTTTCTACGAAATTTATAAATAAAATGTATCTTTAAATAAAAGTGGTGTTCGAAAAGTGGACCAAGTGGGAGCCCTGTTATGGTTATACGTTTAGGATGAACATCTCTCAATTATTATAATTCATATTATAAAAAAGGAAAAAGTATATAAGAGAAGAAATGCACGAAATTTTTTTTTTAAGAATGTTAAGTGTAAGTAAAATATTATGTATTATATAAATGATTATATAAACATAAACAAAAATTAAACTTATTTTTAAATTTGTGAAATTTTTTTAAAGCTAAAAAGATGTTTGTTACTTATTCAGATGTCATAGGTTTGTCATATCCATACTCTGCAAAAAAGATACTATACATTAATATAAAAATGGAAATGGTTTCTCTGACTTACAGAAGACAGTTGACAGTAGTAGCCAGAGCGATTAAAATTAAATATGATTTGATTAATAAATTAACCAATTTTAAAAAATAATTCGGTTAAGAAATTAATTTAAGTAAAATAAATTTCTACTTAAAAGTCAATACACTACCAAAATAAATATAATTAAGAGACGAAATGCATGAAACAAAAAGTTTGAGAACGTTAAGTGAAAGTAAAATATTATGTATTATATAAACGATTATACAAACGTAAACAGAAATTAAACTTATTTTTAAATTTGGGAGATTTTTTTAAAGCTAAAAATATGTTGGTTATTAATTCAGATGTCATAGGTCTCTCATATCCATACTCTGCAAAAAAGATATTATACAATTAATATAAGAATGCAAATGGTTTCTCTGACTTACCGAAGACAGTTGACAGTAGTAGCCAGAGCGACAAATCCATGAGTGCTAAATGATGAAAACTTCAGTTCTCCGCGCGCGCCATGTGCTTTTCGTTGCAGAGGGCGCTTTTTACATTTCAAGTAAAAACTTATTGGAGAAGTTATGATTTAAATTCGGAAACATGGGATGAAAATTTTGTTAACGAATACAAAATGAAAATGATGATGCAGATCTAAGAAACGTATCGGAGATGTGAAAAAAACAGAAAAATATTCATGATATTGACAGAATTAAGATATTATATAAACGAATCTTTGATAATTTGTCCTGATGAATCATAAATAGCATTAAAATTTCTCCTGTAAAGATATTTTTAATTTATCTTTTATGAAATCTATTGTTTCCAAATGAGCTAGTAACTTCAAGAAATTGTTAGAGAAAATTTATTTGTATTTGGTGAAAATAGTCTTTCAAACAATAATAACCATTCTTTACACTGTGATTTCTCACATAAACGCCGCGGCTTAGTAAAGTCTTTTTCAAACCAGAAAATTTATTGAAAAAAAGAAGTCAAATGCGTGCAAAGCACAAGTAAGTAATATTTAAAAAAAAATTAATTCTGGTGGGAAAATGAGCTATCCAAGGCGAGGCGTTTACGCACGAAATTACGGTAGGAAATTACAATTTGAATTAATTTCTGAGAATTCTTATTGGGAGTGAGCGTTCGTATAGTAAACAGAAAATATTTTCGTGAAATGGAACATAAAATTATTAAAATTTTTAAGTTTTTAATTATCGGCCTGAAAAATAGAGCTATACGATTATGGTGCTAAATGATTATGGACCTAAAAGATACGGTGTTTTGGAGGGTTTTAAAATGATATATTTTATAAACTATAGGTGTGTATACAGTTTTTTGGCTTTTACTAGAAATGTGTTTTTTTATGCTTTGGTATATTTTATTTTAGGTAAACAGTTGAAATTTTCCAAAATTGTATTACTAACTTATTTTTTTAAAAATATTTAACATTATAAGTCTCAGTGAAAAAAAAATTAATTGATGAAAACTATGTTCTTAAATTTTTTAGGATTTTTAATGTTTTTAGTGAAATATTTTTAATTTTATTTCTTTTTAAGCCAAAAGAAAAATTGTGTCTTATTTTTCTGCAATAGTATGTTTTCTGACACCATAACAAATTTTAAGATGATAAATTAAACAGTTTTTTAGAAAAGTGTACAAGACAAAATATTGTTCAAAAAAATTCATAGAGAAATGTAAAAAGTTAATTAGTTCTTGAAAACTAATTCATGCATGATATTAATTTATTTTGGTTAATATATAAGTTATAATGTGTATATTTACTGCATTTTTTTATATTTCTATTTTTAAGTAAAATACATAATTAAGTAAAATACAGTATTTTGCAAAAACTGCTTCATTTAACTTGTGGAGATGATCCATGTGCCCTTAAATTTAAAGCTTAGCATGATTTCGAATTAGGTCAACAATCTCACATCTAGGTAATATAAAGAAAATCCCTTTTTATACTAAGGCGCGTGGTTACTTTCATTTCTTTTATTTCTTTTACATTGCTAATTTTCATTAAGAAGCTTTTTAGCATCTTTCAACGTAGTTGAAAAGTGTTGATGCGTTGGTTTCTATGACTGTCCATTCATCAACGCTCGTACATAAGTAACAAATTTTGAAAAACATCGTAAGTAACTTTCGAAGGAAAAATACCTCTGAGATAGATTATAAATTTTAAATTTTCTCGTTGAAATCGGTTTCCATAATATTGTGTTTCCTCGAAAATAAGAACTAATCGGAAAATAGCCCTAGAATGATTTTTCAAGATGCTTGTAATGTAGGCCCTACTTCAACATAAAATGCACTTTCTTAAAATAGTCAATAGCTCCAGATTTAAACATGAGGACGTGAGTTTCAAAAATCGCCTTATCCAAAATTTAAAAAAAAAAGAGTTTTTTTTATTAATCTATTTTATTGGTGAATTTGCATCGAAAAAAGCCCTATAATATGAAGAAAAAAAGAACTAGTTTTATCATGCATTTCGAGCGTTGTAAAATCTTGGTTTACAATGAAAACCAATGGACGCAGGCAGAGGTCTTTTGTGATTTCCTAGAATTTGATTTTCTGGATAAGGAGAATTTTGAAACTCACTTCCTCATATATTATGATGAAGCATTTACTTAATGTATATTAATTTTAAAGTAAGTTTAAAAATCCTATTTTTTTTTTTTTTTTTTTTTTTTTTTTTTTTTCAGCAAGTAGCAAAGGGAATAAAACGAAAAATCTCCTTTGTTCATTTTTCTCTTTTATTTTAGCTTTATGAATGAAAATGAATATTTTCATTAAGTATAACTACATTTTAACGGGAAGCACATCTCGACATTCTGACATGAGGGTTCTAGACAAAGTGGCAGCGAAATAAAAAATTACAGAAAATTACGACTATTTTTAAAACAATGGTATTAAAATATGAATGTTTAAAAATGAAAACTTGTGTTTTCTGTTAGCCATATATTTTTTTCAAGCATATGCGATATGATTGAACATTGTCAGGATATGGTTCCTTTAAATCGTCAAAAACCAAGATTTCTCAACATCTCATAAAATAATGATTAGTAAAAACTTTAAAAATTACACACCAATGTTTTTTTTGTTGTTGTTGTTGCTTTTTTATGTCACTCATTCTGTTTTTGATGACACTTTTGAAACAATAACATCCACTTACTCCATTTGAGTTCCTTGGATCAAATCGGTTTGAGGGGGTATAGTATAGTTTGACTTTTTCTTAAATCGTTGTAGAGTCAGAAGGATTTAAACTTTGGGGATGCAGATTTTAAATCCACGTGAAAAATTTAATTTGTATCGCCCTTAAATATCACCTAATTAAAATGTTCCATTGTTTTATTTTAATGATACATAATACATAAAATTTTTATGGGATACATCACCCGATCAACCCCATTCAGGCACTTTTTGATTCTAATACATATTTTTAATCAAGAAAGTTATTAATAAATTTATTAATTACGAACTTCATTATTTTTTAAGCAAAAAATAATCATCGTCACTGAAAGCAGGAATACGCGTTTTTACAACTCATTCATATAATCAGTTTGAAACATTTTAATTTCCGACGGTCTGAGGGGTCTGATATATTAATGAACATGCTATATCTTATACTAATGCACCGTATTGCAATACATCTCAAAAATATATGGACAGGGGATTTTTTGAAATAACAGTTTAAAAAACGAAGCAATAATAAAGAAAAAACTTATTAGCACATAAAATCATAACGTAAGTTAATTACATCACAGAAATATCATGTTTATACCACAGATTGCTTGTAGAAAAAATAAATTTAAAATAATCAGTCCCAAAAATTTATTGACAGTAAAAGAACAAAAAAAAACAGTTTTATTACCACCGTATCAAACAATTTTGCATATTCAGTGTTCTGTACATTTGTTTGAAAAAATCACATATAAATTCAAATTAATCAGTCCCGAAAATTCATTGACAATGAAAGTAATCGCTTTTATTACCACAGTATATAACAATTTTGCATATTCAGCATTCTGTACATTTGACTTAAACCTTTCAAAATATAAAATCACTATTATTAGTTCTTTAATTCCCGAATAGTTGGAAAATGCGACGTTGCATTTAGTTCTCTGCAGCTGATGTAACTAAATGTTTATGTTATGTTAAAGTTTCTGATATTACTAAACAAGTGAAATGCAGATTTAATGAATTTTATCGAAATTATGAAATTTTATCGAAAGATGAAAATGCCAGTACAGAAAAGCATTCAGGTCGACCAAAGAAAACAGATCAGCGACAAGATAAAGAGATTTTGAGAGCAGTTTCAACCCGAAAGAAATCTCTTCGTCAAATTGCGAGGATTTTACTTTTTTCTTATTTCGAGGTCTACTGTCCAACGTGTCACATATAGGCAAGCAAATTTCATAAATATCGCAAAATGTGTCTAACATCTATGCTAAAATTTCCCCATAGGCACGCATCCTTTGGACAAAATATACATGAAATGGACAGATGAATAATTAAATGTTTTCTTCAGTGAAAAAAGAATATTCAGTTTGGATGCCTCTGATGGCAAGCCTACTATTGGCATGAACTAGGACAAGAACCTCGTGAGTTTTTTAGTCGACAACAAGGTGTGGTGCACTTTGTGTTTAAAAAAAATAACGAATAAAGCTTTTTTTAATGGTAAAGAGTTCTCGAAATGTCGATTATCGGAATGTCCTCAAAAGCAATTTACTCCCATTTTGAAACATTTTAGAAGAAGAAAATTGAAATTCCAACAAGAGAATGCAATCAAACCTCCCACTCAACAAGCGCTTGGTTTGCGCAAATCACGCGTCTGTTATATACTGGCTAGAAATCAGCGGAGGTCTGAAACCAACTGAAATCCTTTGGGAATGAGTTACACGAGAAATGTGCGCTCATGATTGTCAATTTTCAGGAATTAAAGCAACAAGTAGGGCAGATTCGTTTCTCTTTCTAGCCACACATTCTCCAAGTTAGAAACATACCGGATAGAATTTTCAAAATAATTCAAAGGAATAAATCCAAAATTTTAATTTAAACACAAAATATTAGAAATATCTATACCATTTTTAGGACAGTCTGTTTTTATTTTCATATTTTATGTAAATTTTGTAAAATGTAAACTGTGTTTCTTTGTCGCAATAAATTTATGTTATGGTGCATTATGCTTTTTATTTATTTCATGATTATTGCTTCATTTTTTAATCGTCATTTCAAAAAATTGCCTGTCTATAAAATTTTGAGACGCACTATAATGCACACACATGTAACTTCATCTTCCAAATTTTTATATTTCAACCCGTTCTTAAGAGAAGTTTCAGTTTATTACTGCGTTCTGTTATCGTTTGCATAAGAAGAAAAAAAATTACACAATGTCTAAAAAAACAGTCTGACGAATTTTCGCACACATTCTTTTTATATTTAAAGTTTCCGAAAAAATAAAAAAATCCAATGATTAATTGAATGTTCATGTAACTGCTACTTTTGCCAATAATATCTTAATGTTATTTTTTAAAATGTACACATAAACTCTTAGCACATATTCTTTTATAACTGTGCGAGCATTTAAGAAAAAAATATATAAACTATACACTTTTCCGGCCCGGTTTCATTCAAAGAATTTAAAATGTCAAAAGTTGGTGTTACTATTTGAAAAGTGGAAATTGGCGTGATTTCTTAAATGTAGACAGCTGTCGAATCATAATCGGTGCGTAGAATTTAATTGCATATCCCAGTCAATTACCACCTATATGTATTTTTATACGACTATTTTCAGCAGAGATTGATCATTTTTTATCCTTGACTGTAGATTGTTTTAACTGAATCTATTTAAATCGTTCTGCATGAGAAAAATAAGGCATCCTCCGAGAAACAGTGCTTAGTATGTGAAATATTATATTTATTCGCATATTTTATGTTCCCATGCATTTCTTGCACTCGTATTTTGAAGAAAAAAATGATCGCATAATTTTCCCTTAAAAAATATAATATAATTTATATTGGTGAAATGTAAGTCGTACCAACCCACACGCATGTGATTCTATTTTCCAAATTTGCAATTTTCAGTCCGATTTTAAGTCAAGTTTTAATTTATTTTTTCGATTGAAGGAAAATTAATTCGCTATTTTTGTGCAAATACGTCTAAAAATATGCTATATCCATTGTCATGTGATCAATGTAATGCATTTATTATGATTAAATCAAAAAAAAATTAACAATACAAAGTAATAAGAAAATCTTAAAATCACACTTTACCTGCAATTTTGTACGTTTTGCAACATATATTTTTTTCACAATTCTTTTTTAAATGTTTCTTACAAAATCCGAAAAAGTAATAATTTTAAGTTAAAATAAAAAAAATATCATGACATGTGTAAAAATGAAGTGAAAATAACTATTTACTTAACATTTTTTTTTTTTAATATCAGAACATTTTTGTATTGCTATAAATCGTACCTTAATTAAATTAAATTAAATAAATTATAAGGATCGTAAATTTAAACAAGTTGGAAATTGTACGTCAAACATAGTAAATGAGGTGCATTTGTGCTATAACGATGTTTTAAAAATATTCAGATCTTGCTGTAATAGTATACAGTACTTCGGATACAGTATACTGGTCGAAATCTTTTGTAATCCTGTAAATACTATCTACTTTTTATTATACAGGAAGTAACTTGTAATAAACTTCAGCAATGTATATCAATGTCATAAAATGTGAAATAGTTTAATATTATTAAAACAGTGCATTCTTCTATGCGATTATGTAATGGAATACTTTTGTATAGCCCTGCAAATTTATAATAAATATTCTTTGCACCGCAGATTGACAGAATGTATTTTTAGCAGTATATACTACATAGATGCATATCAATTATATTATGTGCAAAAGAGTGTAGCATCATTAAAACGCAGATTAAACTATTTTGTCCCATTGACCATAATTCAATACTTTTGATTGTCCCTGTAATTGAACTATTCATCCGATTTCCGTAAAATTTGAAATGACTCGATAAAATTATGCAACAGTTATACATTTTAAATTTCAAACGATTCGGTAGGGTAGTTTTTGCTCTGTTATATGCGGACAGACAGACGGACTGAACGACGACTATAGGTGCTACGTATTTATATAATTACAAACACGCCTAAAAATTAACTTCCCGCAAAAATCTGAAATATACAGTATTCTGGTACAGTATGGTATATGAAATATTTTGGGAGTCCCTGTAAAGATTTCATATACCATACCTTTTAAAGTATGATACCATACCATGCCTTTTTTCGTATACCATACCTTTTAATACATAACCTTGTAAAGATTTCATATACCATACACATACTTTTCTTTTCAGGCACAGTGCCTGGAAAGAAATATGTCCTTGATTTGTATTGCAGTTGAAACGCATTTAAAAGGAACAAATCAATTTCTATTTTATTACAAAGATGTTTTTGTTACTTGCAATCATTAACTATTTATAGAATTGGCGAAACATTCTGCTTCCCCCCTCCCCTATTGGTATGATGGCAGAAATGCAATTGTCAAGTTTTAGATATTATGTTTTTTAATAATCGCCAAGTGAAAATGAGCACAGGAGAAACTACTAGAATTACAGTACACTTACCAGTTAACTACAGACTTTAATTTTAAGTAGAAGTGTAATACGACTCCGCAAACAGCTATTTTGAAAACAAAAAACTGAGCTGATCAAAAAAAAAATTTTAAAAATTCCGATTAACTGCTATTCAAAGGAATGGTAAACTGCTTCCTCATTTTTTAATAGAGAAAATGTATAGAGGATAGCAGGTTTAACACTAGAACGCCCGGAAATTTTACTCAAGTTTGATAGTTATATTTCTCACCAGAATTTTCATTCAAAACTATTTTATTTATTTATTTAACGTAAAGCTTTCCGTGGTTTGAATTAAACTTATTTCAAAAAAAATTTCTAGCTCGAATTGAAATTTAATCCCATGGCCGGAGTTGAATCGACTCCTTCCGGCGTTCTACACTGTTAAAAATCTTGTTCTAGTTTGAACCAAAAAAGTTTGTTTTTTGGTGCTCAATAGCTGCCACCATAAGATGGTGAAATCTCGTACCAACATTTGGAGCTTCCTACTTCAACCTCGTTCCAAGTATTGGAACTATGCTTCAATGGGAGCTCCAAATTTTGGTTCAAGATTTCCCCATCTTACGGTGGCAGATGTTGAGCACCAAAAAACAAACTTTATTGGTTCAAACTAGAACAAGATTTTTAACAGTGTAGTGTCAATTAGTTGTTGGAGATGTAGAACAGTTAATAAGAGTTCCTCAAATGGAAAATAGTATTGGAATAACTCAGATAAAAGCTGCATTTTCTGCAGTTGAAGAGTGGCAAGAAATTGGTAAAATCCAGGCAATGTGTTTTTGATACCACAGCAGTAAACGCTGACCGTCTCATAGAAACCTACATTTTGCTATAGCAATTATTAAAGGAAATATTTTTTGTATTTACCATATCACCATTATAATTTAGAAAATATACCAAAAACTGTTTTTGATTGTAAAATGCGCAAAACCACTACTCCTCAGCCAGATATCCGGTTGTCTAAGTTAGATCAGACAATAAAAGTGCTATTGAAGGTGAAATATTAGATATAAAATGTTTGAGTCAGAGGAAATTTCAAGTTGTCTTAGAGAACATTTTAACAAAAAATGAATAGCCCATGAACGATTATAAAGAATTTAACCAACTTTCTATTGTTTTTATAAGACGTCTTCCTCCAAATGACATTTTTTCAGAGCTCTTAGTGCTATTCATCATAACACATGGATGACACACACCATTTATTCGCTTAAAATATATTTTTTCAGAGATCATTAATAAATTTTGAAAAATAAAATATTAGAGATATTTGATTATACAGGGTGTCCGAAAAGTCTGGAAACGGCCGAATAACTCGAGAAATACATATGAGATTGAAAAACGTAAATATACGTGTTAAATATTTTTAAATAAGCTACTCTGTGATACCAAATTTGACCTTCGAAACCGACCCCCTGGGGGTCAGAGGGGGTCCAACTTTGAAATCTTAAATTATAACCCCCATTTTTTATTGCAGATTCGGATTCTACGGACAAAAATACGTAACTTTTGTATTTGATGTTTATTTCAAATCTTCGTTTATCACGGTGTAATCGAGCCTATTAAATCGATACATATTCCCGCTTTTCCAACGGGATTTTCCCTAATCGAAACTGATTGGGCAGAATTTTTGACGTCAAATTCCTCGTCTTTTGTAGGAATAACGTTTCCTGAAAATCACCCGTGGCGATTATTTCAATAGTGCTACACTGTTAAAAATTTGACCCATTTGCTGCAGCGTCACTCCACAGCTATTATAGAATATCTCTTTTGTGACCAATGAGAATGCTCCATAACACAGTAAAGTAATCGTTTTCTATAAAAGCTGTGGAGTGACGATGCAGCAAAAGGGTCAATTTTTTTACAGGGTACTTTACTGTGTTATGGAACATTCTCATTGGTCATGAAAGAGATATTCTATAAAAGCTGTGGAGTGACGCTACAGCAAATGGATCAAATTTTTAACTGTGTAGCACTACCGAAATAATCGTGTAATAATAGGAAACGCTATTATTGCAAAAGACGAGGAATTTGATGTCATAAATTCTCCCCAATTAGTTTCGATTAGGGAAAATCCCGTTGGAAAAGCCGAAATATGTATCGATTTAATATGCTCAATTACACCGTGATAAAGGAGGATTCGAAATAAACATCAAATACAAAAGTTACGTATTTTTGTCCGTAGAATCTGAATCTGCAATAAAAAATGGGGGTTATAATTTAAGATTTCAAAGTTGGACCCCCTCTGACCCCCAGGGGGTCGGTTACGAAGGTCAAATTTGGTATCACTGACAAGGAAGGTCTCCATACGGGCCTACTCAGAAAAATCTGAAAAAATTACAGAATGTTCTTCTCATACAGTCATATATGTTTATAAAAAAAATTTCGGCGGAACCTTTTTATAACGTCCGTAAAAAAATAATAAAAATTTCGTTTATTTGGCGGTTTATCTCCGGTTGGCGAAAAAACGAAATTTTGAAAAATAAGCTTTAACTCTTCGAATACTTTTTAAAGAAAAAACTTTCTATGTTCAATTTATTTAAATAAGTTTAGTTTAAGTAATTTTAGTTTTGCATTTTTACTTTACTTTAAGTGTAATTTTGTCATATACGTTTATATGTACTTATAACAAAATGAAATTAATATATTTTATCATTTAAAACACAATTTAAATTGATTAAAATTGTTCCAAATTGAAAAATACACTGTTAAAATCTGCTGCATTTTGTTGCAACGCACTCCCTTGCTTGTATAGAAAACGGTTACTTGGCCGTGAAATGGAGCTTTCTCATTGGTTGAAATAGATGGTGGAGTGCGTTGCAACAAAATGCAGCAGATTTTTAACAGTGTATGACACGGTCAATTCGCCGTGATATGGAGCATTCTCATTGGTCAGAAGAGAGATATTCTATAAAAGTAGTGGAGTGACGTTGCAGTAAATGCTGCAGATTTTTAACAGTGAAGTCAATTAAAATCAATTTTCAGATTCGTTAAAATCGTCTGCTTTTGGCGAGGAAATGCACTGCTTGCCAAATCCCGCGTCGCTTTCAGCTTTTCACGCCAATTATTCCAAACTATTTTATTGTTTTACATATCTAATAATGTAATTCCGCCGCTAATTTTCACTGATCCTTTATTACCTACATGAGTAGTTTAATTCGTATTTTTTTCAAAAAATTCTGAGTATGCCCCCAATGGAGACCTTCCTTGTGAGTAGCTTATTTAAAAATATTTAACACGCATATTTACGTTTTTCAATCTCATATGTATTTTTCGAGTTATTCGACCGTTTCCAGACTTTTCGGACACACTGTATATAATCAATGTTTAATGTTAAAGCGTAGTTCAATGCTGCCATTAACAACTTGGCTCCCGATCAAGACTTGAAATTATTAAAATGACTTGTTGCTGATAGAAAAATTTATAAATAGGTTGCACACAAAGCACACGCTAAAAAGACAAACCGCCTTTGATATCTCAACTCCGATCAAGTAGCATTTTCATTTTTAGATGATAATTTTAAAAGAAAGGTCAAAATAAGCATGGCTGTAAAATTAAAACTATTAACCTTTGCAAGGGCAAGATATTTGTATTCGTAATGTTGAAATAATTGACACCAATATTTACAAGAAAGTTTATTTTCAAACAAAAAAAAAAAAAAGTGTATTTCCGCGTACTTAAGAAAGGTGAAATTTTCATTAAAAAAATCGGGTGTCTATGCAGCAATTAGGGATTAAAATTATGTGATGCCATAGCAGCTTCACCGCCCTTCATGGGGTTTGAAAAGAGAATGATGATGGTGATAGGAATCTAAGAACATCAATAAATTTCAACGAAGAAGATTATTTTTAAACGAAGAATTCAATGTTTTCATTTTGTCTTAAACTATAATTTTTTAAGAGATCTTATATTATTCAAAATTTCAATTCCTGCTTAAAAAGATGAAAAAAGAAGAAAAGCAAAGCTTCTGTTCTAAAAACTGTATTTGTAGATAAACTTTCCAAGACTCTTAAAAAGCCTTCGTATCTAAGCCATTACCATCTTACCGTGATAACAGTAAGGGATAATATGTTTATTATATATGTAGGCAAATTAATTTGTAATTGTTCCAATATTGCTAATTCCGTTTGATTGACCAGTCATGTTTAAGTGCTTATGATGTTTTCCAAATGAGAAAGAAAAAAAATTGAAAAAGGCTGCATGTTGAAAATACAAGTTTTAATCAGAAGAAAAAGTAAAACAAAACTTTTATATCACCACAATAAAGTAAAGCAAAAATTCTTTAAAATTTTAACAAAAAAAAAAAAGATTGTAAAGAAGACGAAAAAAATCTTGAAAATCATCATGCATATCTATCTATCTATCTATCTATGTATATATATATATATATTGTAATACTGAAAATTAAAATTTTCTGTTTTCACAACTCACAAGAGAAAACAGGGTAAAACTGCGTATTTTTTTATTTTATGCTTCTTGCAGCCAGGATTTGAAACAGGATTTAATGTAACTTTATGTACTGTGAAATATTCCTGGTACTATAACACTATTTTAAATAGAGAAATACTTCGTCATAATTTTACTAATTAATTATACTTTATAAAATGTCAAATCATGTGGTCTTATCGTACCGGTGGGTCAAAACTGCATGCATTTATTAATGTTACAGAAAATGAAAAAAAAATTAGACATTTCATTAGATATTTCATTTTATAACTTTTACTAAGGAGCTAAACTGATAATATTTTAATTATTATGAGTCTAATTATTTAATATTTAACAAAAACATGATTATTTTCATTACAATTTATAGCAGATAAGTCGTTCCCTTTTTTTATCAGCTTTATAAAAATCATAAACATTGTTCATGCGATTTTGACTGTTTTCCTTCAAACATAGTTTATGGACCCTTCAATAATTGTTTTCCAATATCCTTTTTTTAGCCCAGGATATCCGGTATTAACCCAAGATAACGTAAATTGAAAAGCAAGCCGTAAAAATGTCCTTTTAAATGATAGCAACAGTCTCATTGTAGGAAATAAATCCTTATTAGTTATTCTATACATATAATTGTATAAAAAAAACTTCAGAAATTGTAAACGTGCTTATTAGAACTGCTCAATTTGGATCAAAACTGAGGTATCTGTTTCCCCCCAATTGTTCCCTACTTCCCTTAGATTATTTTCCTGATAAAACTATTTCTATTCTAAGTGAATACTTTTAAATGAAAAATTTACAAATGAGCAATATGTCAGAATTACATTCATAATAGAATTACAGTCATATCTTAGAACCCTTAGCATAAAAAGCAAAAACAAAAATCTATTACCAAAACAGAACAATGGTTAATAAATAAAGACATTTCTAAGAAACTTTATCGGGTAAGCACTACCAAATGATCTGTTTTCTCAAAGCCTCTGCAATTAATTTAAAAAATACCACACTTTAATAGAATAATTACTGAAAGTACCGTCGAGTGGAACTTTTGTTTAAAACAGGTATTAAATTTAAAGATTAAATGTATTACTTTTCTTGAATGAGGAAAATTTTCTTTTCTTTCTTCTTCTTTTTTTTCGGGTTTTTTTTTTTTTTTTTTTTTTTTTTTTTTTTTTTTTTTTTTGATTTGTATATTTTTGAGTTTTTGAAAAATTACATTCAGACGAAGTTAACCTGTAAACTGATAAGCAGTTAATAAAAGATAAAAATAATTTTTTTTTAATCAGTTAAAACCAATCGCATTTCTGTAAGAATTGCAATAATTTTTGTTTATTTAATTTCCAATAGTTTTTCCCATTTAGAAAATAATTTAATTTTAAGATTTCCATATTTTTAACTTCTAAAGTCTTAAATTACCCGAATGGCTTCCTGTTCAGTGTCTAAAGGTAAACTTTGCCGAAGAATCCAAATAAGGTATCAATATTATGTGTTAAAATTGAAAATTTTATAAACAAGGGACTTTAATGCAAACAAGATTTATTCTGTGACTTTTAAAATTTAGAATTGGAATGACCACCCTTCGCTTATTATTATTTTTTTTATGTAGATGGCCACAGAAGACAGGTAGATTGTCCCATTCGCAAAAAGGGACTGGTACACCAGCGCTAATCAAATCGGATATCCGGTTCTTGCTGCCACAGGCAAGCAAACATACCTAAAAACTGTAGTCGAGCGTTTGCATCAAGGAGAACAATTCACAAACAGATTGAATTTCTCGCATCTAAGAAGATACACAGCCCCAGACGTACTTTGGGTACCCAATTGTGTTCCTGGTGACACCGTTGACAACAGGCGCTAAGGTGCAGTGTTGAATTCAGGGGGCCCTATAATGGAGATTCCATTATATATAGTTTTTTTGGGGTCAAAATTTAATCCTTTTATAAAATTGCATTTTTAGTTAATCTATATAATTTAGGATGTAGGTATTCATTGCGCCCTTTTCCCACAATTTAATATTCTGTTACGTATGAAAAAGCTTTCATTAATTCTTTTCTCTTACATGAATTTTTTTGATGTAATGTCTAACTGAAATAATAAAATAAAAAAAACAATTCTTTTCAATCTGCGCTTCCCATAATTCCGTTGAAAGTTATCTTTGCGATTTCAATAACTAAAATAAAATCTAATCTTTGTACAGTTGCTAACGATTTCCTTTCTCTTCATAAACATTTGGTCCTGCAAATTATTTCGTGGGTGCGTCTCTTTGATTTAGAATATAATATGTGAATGTGAACAGATGTTCGTATCGTCCGTTGAGAGCTTATGCAGTTCTCACGAATTTAATCTATTAACCCTTTTGTGCCTGCTCCCATAATTTACAGGTTATCAATTGGCTGTATACTTAACAATGTGTTCTGTCTCTCTCTGCATAATTATCGCCAAGGTCGGCAATTATACAAAGAGTTTTGGCGAAAACCACAAGCCAAATCGCTAATCAACATCTGTACTGATAGTACGAGATCCGGCTGCAGAATCAGTGTACTCATCGAGTGTTTGCTGAAAACCAAATTTTTACACATATTTATGATTAGGAGAATTTATATCTACCAGGTTGCCTATCAAAATGTGGCCGCTAGTATTTTTAATTAAATTATTAATAATTCATAATCCGTAAGAAATTTCACTGACTTGTTTTTTCAATAAAATGTCGTCTACTTTACGGCAACATCTATAAAGACTCTGAAAAATCATGGTTGCCGTTGCGCACCTGGCCGCACCTCTTCGCAGCCAGGTATACACTGTAGCGGAGATTATCGCTACATATCTTTTCCCCTTCATAAATGCAATAATTATTTCCCTTTAATAAATTCTTTGTTTTATTTTAATTTCCCTTTTCACTATTAAACCCATTAGTTAAATTAATCCTACATTTAATAGTTAAGTTCTAGCTTTCATCCTCCCACTATTAGAAGTTTCAGCTTTTCATCTTTTGGAGCTCTCTGTAGAAAATTAATAAGAGAACTTCCTTTCTCACAAATTTTCTGTTGTGTCTGGAAAAACATCTGCCCATAGATACCGCACTTATTAACAAAATAAAGAAAGCTCTAGGCTTAGTTCATCATAATCTTTTATCCGTTACATTTTTATTAACATCTGCCTTCCACACCCTGTTTTCATTCTCACAATTAATGCTTAAACCTAGAAATACTTTTATCTCTGTTTATCCTGACTGTGCTTTCTTTCTGTTCAATTGCGCATCTGGATATTATAATTGTGGTCAGCAAAACTCCAATTTAAGTAACGGCCTGCTTTGCCCTTGTCTATTTCCCAGGCTTAAGATATTTCTGTAACCCTATAAAATATTCGCAGATGTGAAAATAATCCTTGGGTTCCCAGACCGCAAAGTAGTCACTGATACTGAACGTGTGGTTTATCAAATGTCGCCAAAATTCTTTGTATGAAAGACTTCTGATGCTTTTTGGCGATAAGGGTTATGACGTTGTATCGTCACTCCACTGATTGCCATCATACAGACAACATGTAGCTCACTAGAGCTCTGAGAATTCCCCCCCCTTATGGGGAACTTACAGTGTGTTAATTCTTGCAAAATAAATGCGTCCTAAAATGTAACTCTCTTTTCGGAGTTTTTTTGTGTGTGCTTCTTTTGGTAAATCACCTGGGCCTATGAACGAACACCTATACATATTATATCTGGTGCATCAGGCCTGTGTTTTTTCTCCGGTCAAAAAAAAACGCACACACACACAGAGAGTTTAAAAAAATTAGTAAAAAAAATCTTCGACGAAAACACGTATGCACCGACGGACGAAAGCGCCGACGTACGTCAACGGGTCAAGACTACGCAAAAAAAGGGGCAGCATTCCCCGAAGTTCCAAGGCTGTCTGTACTTCATAGTGTGACGTATTCCCCTACATCCGAACCGAAACTTGCGACAGTCTATATTATTCATTCATGACTTCTCCCGCACTCAAGAAATGTTTTATCTTCTTTCTTTTTCTCCCTGTGGTTCTGCAATATCTATGAAGGTCACAATTTATCAGCTGGTTGTTTCGCCGGAATATGGGACAAGTGTTTTCGGCTCCGGACTGCAGCATTCTGTGTTTCATTTTACCCTGCGTTGTGATATGGCTAAGTTTTTTTTTGCAGTGTTGTGATGGTGAATCACAAAAGTGTAATTAGTGGTGGTGTGTTTCTTCATCTACGTTCCTGTGAGGTGTGCAACAGATTAGTGAGAGCCCACATGTAATAGATATGCAACATATTGTAAACCTGAATCATCGTGCTGTGTGTCAACATTCGAGAATGCTAAAATGAATAAAAAAAAAAGTTTGTGAAGAAAAAAAGTGATTTCTCTCGCAACGCCAGCTGATGTTTGTGTTATGTGTCGATGAGTGATTAGTTATGTCAGCGCACCATAAGAAAAGTTTGTGTAGCACAAAATGTCTATGATTTTCCATGCAGCTTATTATTATAAAAAAAAGAGAGAAAATTTATGCGTTACGGGTCGTCGAACCTGTACGCACCTTTTTTTTTAGCTTAAATCGTTGTCAACAACAAAATTACAGTGATAAAGTACTTTCAGTACATTTAGTGTGTGTTTGTGCTGCTCTCGTCCTCTGAAGGTTCAGCCACTGCGTCAAAATTACTGATTTGCACAGTTAGATCTTCAACGGCAGTCTAGTAATGCTAAGGTTTGCTAGTAAAATGGGTCGTCGCACCCAGTCTTACATATGTTGTAAATGCATATCAATTCTAGCAAAAAAAGTGACGTGAGCTAAACAAAAAAAAAGTGACAGAAACATGTTTCAGTACTAGAAGTTTCTATTTAAAAAAAAAAATAATAATAATAATTACTCAACATAACATAGAAACACATTTTCTTAGTTCTTACAGATAATTCATAATGAAAATAGTTTGTGTTCTTTTTATCAGCTTGAACAGAGAAGATTTTTTTTAATTTAAATATAGTGCATTTTTGAAATTTTATGTGTATTAACGTAAACAATATACATTTTAAATTTTAGTATTTAATTTGCACTTTTGAAAGCATTCTTCTCTTTTCATGCTCACTTTTCAAAAGTATTATTATTTTCAATGCATATTGTTTTAGTATTTATGTGTTGTATACTTAAATATCACAGTTTTTTTATTTTATGTGTTCGCGCATTATTTTTCGCTGACATTACTTGTCCTTAATTAATTGCAGTTTGAGATTCATATTCTCGTTTTTACTAAATTTTTCTTTTACCACTAACTTTGCCAGTACCTTCTTAAACAAACCTTGTGAAACTGTTTAGTTTCTATTTGACAAGTAAAAAAAAAAAGGAACTTTGGCATTGGTATTTTTGAAGGGTTAATAAGTTTATTTTAAAGACAGTACATTTAAAAAAAAAAAAAAAAAGGAATTTTGTGTTTGCATTTTTTTTAAAAAAAAAGGTATTATTCAGTGTCTGCATTTTAGTTGTTTTGTTTTCTGTGCTCACAGATTGTTTACCACCCCCTCCCCCTCATTAAATGTGTCTAGATTTACTCGTAATTTGGCAGCGTTTGCTCTCTGACTAATGCAATATTTAATTTTTGGTTTAGACTTGCATTTTTTTGTTATTCCCCCAAATTATTAATTTTAATACTGTGGTTAACAGTCAGATTTGTTTTGGTGCACCTAGTTTATTTATAAATCTTTCTTTTGATTTATATTAGTGCATTTTCCTTTTGGTAAACATCTATAGCTAATATTGAGCTAAAACAAGCTTCAGCTACTTCCCAAACAATGTCAGAGAGAGATAATAAATTTGGGTCCGCTTTTGGACAATCACAGGTTTCAATATCCCCTTTACTTGAATTTTATGAGGAAAATTTAACAAAGTTTTCAGACACAATTATCGCTGAAGCCACAGCATTTCAAAATCAAATACAAAATCAAAACAACACTGATGCACTTATCTCTAATTTTAAGGAACTCAAATTCACAATCGAATGGGATCTCAACATTTTGAAAGAGACCTTTCATGTACTCAAAGATGAATATGCTAAGGTAAAACATGAAAAAGAAAATTTATTTTTGGTAAATAACAAACTGCTGGAGCGTGTACGTGACTTGTCTCAGGAACTAGAAAGTAAAACTAAACCTCACATATCAAATACTCAAAAAGAACACACTCCTTCGGTTAATACGACTTGTCTAAAATCTGTTCAGAATATGTCCACACAAACAGATAACAACCTCATTATCAAATCTCCACACACTACAATACATGAAAGTCGCAATACAAATCCCTCGTTTTCTAGTAATCAACAGGTTAATGATTTATGTGACAGTAACAATTCTCATCCCAGTATCTTCTGTGCCCCTAAGAAAGATAGTACCAATTTTATCCCTGTTGTAATCATGAGAGTGCCTGAAAATTTTAGCATACCTGACATTATTTTGGCTATTTCAAATCTAACTGATACTTCTTCCCCTCCCATTCAATTTCAAAGCAAAATAAAAATAAAGCATTGTAATTTATTTAACTGGATTTTTCTAATGCCATCCCACTTTGCTGAAATTTTGCTTGTACATAAACATATTATTATTCAGTCCACAAAGTTTACTCTTAAAAGGTACATAGATATAAAAAGGTGTTTTACATGTCAAAGTCTATTTCATTTAAGTAAATTCTGCCCTAACGACATAATATGCCCTGTCTGTGCTATGTCACATAAAGATTCTAATTGTGTAAACACACCAAAATGCATTAATTGCATGAGGTGCAATGAATCAAGTAATACCCATTTTGACATTCAACATACAGCTTTTTCTCATAACTGCCCAGCTGTCAAGAGATATATAAACATACAAAGACAATTGCTTCATACAACTGAGTCTATTTCAAATGAGAAATAATGTTTTTCTTTAATTTAATTTTCCTGGTCACACACTACATAATACAGGATAAATTCACTACGCTTTTTATGCATTCTTTATACATTTTGACAGATTTGTTTTTCATTTTTTTTATAAAACATTTGGTATTTTGTTCCCTCACATTTCCTGTTACACTTTAAATTTTAACAATGTTTCTTCACATTAATCTTGTGTACAAATGCATTTTATTTCTTTTTCTTATTCGGCTATCAGGCGCCAGATGGTTGAGTAATAGAAAGAAGGCATGTAAGAGTGAAAATTTTGATGCGGGTCGTCAATTTTGTTTTTCACTTGGTTTTGGTTGGTTCGTGTTGGTGTACACAATCATTTTAAACATATTTACTCAATCAAACACACTTTCTTCTCCCTTTAATGTTTTGTTTTGCAGTAACAGGAATTCAGTTAACAGTAACAATATTTCAACTCTATTGTTACACAGGCTACATTTTCCACATTTAATACAGTTTTCATGGTGTAGATATTTTTTTGGTTCTCAATTATATTTTAACTTTAAAAGGATTGTTGATAGTATAATTACATTTTTACTTTCCTCAACATTGAGTTATATTTTTTTTCAACTTATGGTCATGTGTTTTTCTCTAGGTCATGGTATATCAGATACCAGGTCATGCGATTTCTTTTACACACATTTTTCTTTCATGTGTTTTTACACAAGGTCATGTGCTTTTTCTCTAGGTCAAGGTATATTAGATACCAGGTCATGTGATTTCTTTTACACACATTTTTTTTTCTTTCATGTGTTTTTACACAAGGTCATGTGTTTTTTTCTCTAGGTCAAGGTATATTAGATACCAGGTCATGTGATTTCTTTTACACACTTTTTTTCTTTCATGTGTTTTTACACAAGGTCATGTGTTTTTCTCTAGGTCAAGGTATATTAGATACCCGGTCATGTGATTTCTTTTACACACAATTTTTTTTTATGTGTCTTTTTGGCACAAGGTCATGCGATTTTTTTACACTATCACATCGTTTTTGTTTTTTTTTCTATATACACTCAGTCATGTGCAATACACTAGGTCATGTGGTACACACTAGGTCATGCGAATACACTTTAGGTCATGTGCAACATATCAGGTCATGTGGTTCTTACTTTTTTCTCTTATTTCTCGGGTTGAGGATTGTACACCAATTTCACTTGTTTTCTCAAAACTGGTTCATGAAAACACACAATAACACACAACACAGTCATGTCATGTGTCTACATTTTTACACTTTTGTCATGTGATATGAATCCTTCCCTCATTAAATATAAAAAAAAATTTCCTTTGTAATTAGGTAGTTGAAAACCTCATTCATACAAATATCTCGGATATTTTTTTCTTTTAACACACTTACCGTTAAATTCTCTTCGGTTCATGTTTGTTTTGTTTTTGTTAAAAGGCTCATTCTAACACAAAAAAAAAACAGTTGACATTTTTTTTACTGTTTGTCATGTTCACACTTAACCATTTCATCCTAATTGTTCAAGGTTAGATTTATTTCCTTTACATGTTACAGTACTTCAAACGACACTTAGTTCATTTTTTTTGTCACATTTATATTGCATGTTTATTTGGATTTTTTTTCACACTACATGTAAATTCCCTTGTTACACTTACCTCTTTTTATGTAGTGGCAGTACATGAAAAGAAGGTCACTTACTTCACTAATAACTAATTTTCATTATATGCATTTTATCACAACGTTGTAGTTCAACATTAATTACAAATTATTTTGGACAGTGGAATAGTACCATGTATAAAAAAAAGGACTTTCATCATTCTTATTTTTGAAATATTCCAGTTGTAGTAGCACCTAATCCTGACTATTTGTTTGCCTTACCCGGACTGACTGTTTCAATTTGATTTATGAAATGGATTACATTTCATCTTATAGTTTTATTTTTGCATTTTTTAATTTTAGCCCCCAAAAAGTCGTGAACCGTTCAAAATTATGCCCCAAGGTTTCACGCCACACCTGTCTTGCAAAACATTTTTTACCTTGAATTGGCCTACCAATTCTTTTAGGTTAAATTTTTATGTGACTTCCAAGCGCGCTCCTTTCATAGATCAGTGCGATTTTACTGAGGAGCGGGGCGGACTTATATTGTACGCAATATGGGTTCGTCCACTATTCCCTCTCCCCCTAGGGCTGATGTCTTAAACTGAAGCGATAATACTTGTACTGTTTGTACAAGAATAAGGGCTACAACCTTTTTATGGGCATGCCACTCGCATCTCTTTTTTTAGTAGTCCTGTGCCTTATGCACAAATTTTCATTTTCAATTTTTAACAACATACATTATTTTTAGAACATATTATTTTAGTTAGTTTTCTTTTATTTTTGTTTTAAATATATACTATTTGTGTTTTGTGTTTTATAAATATATATTTTTGCTTGCAATTATGCCATTTTGATCTCAAAAAGGATCAATTTAAAGAGAAGTTATCAAATACTAAGCTATCAGGTGATCACAAATAAATAAAATACTTCTCTCAATTTTTGTTCATGACATAACAAAATAAACAGCTGGTGCCAGCGCCACAACAAAGAAATTGAATAAAGGATCCGATATTAATTAAATATTTTGTGGCATGTTTGAACTATTAACGAGCTCCCTGTCATGATAATTATAAAGATATATATGGCCATTGTTTTATTTACATATGCTGCAAGCAAATAGTATATTCAATCATTTTTGTAGTACTTATATATATACTTGTATGTCTTTTGATATGTGTTTTGTATATTTTGGTAAACGGCACATTCAGTATCCTCAAACTAATGACAATAATAGTAGTTAAAAAAAAAAAAACTTTAATACAAGTATAAAGTTTTTTTGTGGTGGCCGGGGTGAGTTATGTAGCGGAGATTATCGCTACATATCTTTTCCCCTTCATAAATGCAATAATTATTTCCCTTTAATAAATTCTTTGTTTTATTTTAATTTCCCTTTTCACTATTAAACCCATTAGTTAAATTAATCCTACATTTAATAGTTAAGTTCTAGCTTTCATCCTCCCACTATTAGAAGTTTCAGCTTTTCATCTTTTGGAGCTCTCTGTAGAAAATTAATAAGAGAACTTCCTTTCTCACAAATTTTCTGTTGTGTCTGGAAAAACATCTGCCCATAGATACCGCACTTATTAACAAAATAAAGAAAGCTCTGGGCTTAGTTCATCATAATCTTTTATCCGTTACATTTTTATTAACATCTGCCTTCCACACCCTGTTTTCATTCTCACAATTAATGCTTAAACCTAGAAATACTTTTATCTCTGTTTATCCTGACTGTGCTTTCTTTCTGTTCAATTGCGCATCTGGATATTATAATTGTGGTCAGCAAAACTCCAATTTAAGTAACGGCCTGCTTTGCCCTTGTCTATTTCCCAGGCTTAAGATATTTCTGTAACCCTATAAAATATTCGCAGATGTGAAAATAATCCTTGGGTTCCCAGACCGCAAAGTAGTCACTGATACTGAACGTGTGGTTTATCAAATGTCGCCAAAATTCTTTGTATGAAAGACTTCTGATGCTTTTTGGCGATAAGGGTTATGACGTTGTATCGTCACTCCACTGATTGCCATCATACAGACAACATGTAGCTCACTAGAGCTCTGAGAATTCCCCCCCCCCTTATGGGGAACTTACAGTGTGTTAATTCTTGCAAAATAAATGCGTCCTAAAATGTAACTCTCTTTTCGGAGTTTTTTTGTGTGTGCTTCTTTTGGTAAATCACCTGGGCCTATGAACGAACACCTTTACATACACAGGTATGATTTTGTTACATTTATACACCCACAACGTACATTCATAATTTATATATCAAATTAAAGCTAATTTTTTTCTGTTTATTATTATATACGGTTGCCTAATTAAATCTGGCCGCAAATAAGGGTTGCTGGCTGTTAAATATAGTAAATAAAAGCGGTGGAGTGACGCTGCAGAATCGTTTGTTTCATACACTGTTAAAAATGTGCTGCATTTTGTTGCAACGTACTCCACCGCTTGTATATAATATCTCTATTCCAACCAATGAGAAAGCTCCATTTCACGGCCAAGTAACCGTTTTCTATACATCGCTTGTATATAATATCTCTATTCTAACCAATGAGAAAGCTCCATTTTACGGCCAAGTAACCGTTTTCTATACAAGCAAGGGAGTGCGTTGCAACAAAATGCAGCAGATTTTTAACAGTGTATGAAACAAACGATTCTGCAGCGTCACTCCACCGCTTTTATTTACTATATTTAACAGCCAGCAACCCTTATTTGCGGCCAGATTTAATTAGGCAACCGTATATAATAATAAACAGAAAAAAATTAGCTTTAATTTGATATATAAATTATGAATGTACGTTGTGGGTGTATAAATGTAACAAAATCATACCTGTGTATACCTGGCTGCGAAGAGGTGCGGCCAGGTGCGCAACGGCAACCATGATTTTTCAGAGTCTTTATAGATGTTGCCGTAAAGTAGACGACATTTTATTGAAAAAACAAGTCAGTGGCCGATCCAGTGGCGTGGTCGGTAGCGTCAGCTCCTCCCACACCGCTGGACCCTGGTTCGAATCCAGCTAGCGGCATGGATGTCTGTGTTGTCCCTGTGATGTGTATTAAATGTATGTACTGTATTTCATGTAATAATAAAGTGTTCTGTATTAGTTTCTGTGTATTGTGGATCATTCGAGGTAACAGCCACTGTAGCTACAGACCTCAAAACATTGTAAAAACTCAAACTCAAACAAGTCAGTGAAATTTCTTACGGATTATGAATTATTAATAATTTAATTAAAAATACTAGCGGCCACATTTTGATAGGCAACCTGGTAGATATAAATTCTCCTAATCATAAATATGTGTAAAAATTTGGTTTTCAGCAAACACTCGATGAGTACACTGATTCTGCAGCCGGATTTTAGACTATGATTGTAACTTCACTTGGATTTTAACTACTGTCCAGTAAGGACCTATTGCCTCATGTAGCCTTCATAAAATTGTGTTTCCAAGGGGTCACTCCCTGAGGAGTATAAGTCTCCGCTCATTCCTGCGTATCTTAATAAAGAACTTCGAAGAGACACTACTGGTGTTTTTCATTACTTCTGCGGACCTGTCTAATTGCAAACACTTCGTGGAATTTACAGCATAATTTAATTGCTTTCTCCTAAAAGGTATTCATACGAGCTGTCACTAGAACGTTATCCAAAAATCTACTCCATAGGCCCGGAGGGAGACATCCCCCCCCCGTAAATTTTGAGATTTTGTGTTTTTAATAGTCAAAAATTGCAACCCCCCCCCCCCGGAACTTCATAATGTATCCCCGGAGCCACAAAAGTCCCAACCCGTAGAAAAGTGTCTGAATTCAACACTGCTAAGATGATCTCTCGACAGTGGGATAAACACAAAACAGATTTTGGGGCCTAAAGTCCTCCTTGATGCAAATGTCTGGCTACTTTTTTAATCCAAATGTTCTCTTGCCAGTGACAGCAAGAAACTGATGGCCGTCATACTGTGACGATAACCTCCCCGTAATGTGTGTTGAACATCTCAGTTTTTGAAATACTAACGAAAACCAAGAGCTTATGAACTACCCTTGATTATAAGACAATTAATGAGTATAATCAAAATATCGTGAAAAAAACAGTAGTTCATATATATACAACTTTAACTGTTTAAAATGTGCATTTGTATTTGATGGAGTTAGTCAGATTGGCTTCTGAACGCCTCATATTACGTACGAGATGGATTAAACATTAAAAATCTTGGACCCATCATAAGCACATTTTAAATGAAATTTCAGTTTTACAATTTTCGGAACTGCATTCTTTTTCTTTTTAAACATCGCACATTTTTAATTTTTACACCGTTGCGTAGAGAGAAAAAAAGCAATTTTAAATGAAGTCTGTTTGAAATCTTTATCACAAATTGTTTTTAAATTATTATTATTTTTTTTTTACTATTTTAAGTTTTTATTACATATTTTGTCATCGTGGCAGCAATCAGAGAACGAAAAATAAGTTGTGGAATTTCATCAATAAAAAGATCCAGATATATTTCAGATTTCCCAGTTCTCTACAGAGAACAACATCTATTTTCCAAATAGTTAAAAAAGACCAGAAGGTTTTCTCTTCAAAATCTTAATCAGTGTATAATTTGCTCATTGTGAGACATCCAAGCCTTTATGTGTGCGTGTGTATGTATGTTTTTGCTAGAAATATCCGCAGTTGAACTTAATTATTGTTAAATTATAAATCTTATAACACTAAATAAAAGGGGAAACATAATTTAATTGAATAATTTGCACATCTGTTATATCTTCATTTAATGATTTTTGCAGGTTTCTAAGGTAATGCTTTAAGCACAAAATTATTGATTTTCACAATGCTTCAACAATGCTTCTTGTTTAACACTTATAGTGACTTTTTCTTCTTTAGATTACAGATAAAAAATAAAAAAAAATAAATAAATAAAAGGAAAAGGAAAAGAAAAAGAAAAAGAAAAAGAAAAAAAAGGAGGCAGATTTTTCATGGTAATATAATATCAAATGCTAAAATATTCAGTCACATTCTCAACCTTTATGGAATTGAAGGATGAGATTATTACTTTTATGTATTATAAAAACAACGAAATAAGACAAAGATTCCTGCAGGGGGCAAGTGTCAAGATTTTGGCGTTTCTAAATGATCAAGCGATACAGTAATCTCCCACTCTCCGCAAATAAATAAATAAAAGAAAAGAAAAAAAGAAACTGGACAACAGCTTTAACTATTGTAATTGTCTAATAAGTATGCAGTGTGAAGTATTTATAAAATAAAATAAAAATTCCAAATAAAGACAATTCAGTTTTATTTGACTTCAGTGATAACTATAATTTGACAATCAGCAGCTTGACAGTGCAAAATAAAACATTATACATCTGTGCATCTTTTTCTTTTTAAAATTCCAGTAGAAATTTATTTTTGAATATTTAATTTTTTAATTGTTAAATTTCTATGTTATTTTTATATTTATATGTTTTAAAAATAGACTTCTACAGAAATTTTTTTCTCCTATTTTGCTTAGTTTACTTCATGCTCATAACCTCAACTTTTTTTAAGATCCTTTCCTGGATTTCGTACTACCGACGCTAGCGACTCTCTGCTACTTATGTCTATAAGATTTTTTTTTTTTTTTGAAAGAATTATCTGTTTTTTGTGGTTGAAGGTAGGTAGTTTTAATCCCTCTTTTTTTGCTGTGAAAATCCTTCATTACGGAATGTATAGGAAAAATATAAAAACATGCAAACTCACAGGGCACCATCAAGCCAAAGAAAGACCCAGTGCCTGGTATTCATTCACTTCCTATATTGCCACAAAAAAATATTTTCTATGATTTAGAATACAAATATAAATATATAATTAGACACATATAGGTTTTATTTTTTAATGCTATCTAATATAACACAAAATATATTGAATTCAAGGTCAAAATGCTTTAAAATATTGGCTTTGATTTGACATCACGATTTGATTTTAAATGGCTTATTATAGATGTGTTGATGAAATAACTGTCGTAATGTTAATTCATGTTATAATTATAATCAAGCTTTTCCAGGGATTTTAATTTTCACAACTTCATTTTTGATTAAATCTAATAGTTTTTAAAAATTCATTTCAATATCTTATTTTCTTAACTTAATTTAAAATACAAAATGTTTTTATATAAAGTATGAATGTAAATTCATGTGGTTCTTCAAAATTGCACATGGAGCAATGTTGCATACCTGTCACCTAACATGTTTAATCCTTATCAGTATTATGTCACTTCTCATGTATATGTAACATTAGGACAAGCATCTCTAACACAAATTTTATTTGGTAGGCATAACTTTTTTTTTAAGAGGTGCTTTTACTTGTACTTTGACAGTATATGAAAGAGAAATATACACTAAAACTTATTTTTAAAATGAAATTTTGAACAATGTACATAATTAGGAATATTAAATAGGAAACTAAGAGTCCCAAACGTCTTCTTGAAGAAGACAGGCACCATTAAAGTTCAGGGTCCAAAATTTAAAATGATTATAAAAAAGGAAAAATGTGTTGATTTGTTTGCATTTGTCGCTAAAACTATTCTTTATGTCAGCATTTTCTTGAAAATAAATTTTAAAGATAAAGTTTTAAAAACGCCAGTAGAGGGCGCTTTAGACTTTAGAATAACGAACAACTATTTTTTACCATTATTTTTGTATCTTATTAAATGCCTTCAAAAGCTTAAGACATAAATTTTGAGCTCAAAATCTGAATTGTTAGGGAGTGGTTAAGTAGCTCAAATTCAACTATGTTGAGAAAAGAGGGGGGGGGGGGGGGGTCAAATTTCAACAGTGGCCGTAGCTATGTTTTTTGGCGTCCGGGGCAAGAAGAAATTTTGCGCCCCTCCCCGAAAAAAAATTAAATAAATTTAAAAAAAATAGCTACTTTATTTTCCCGCAACACGAAAAAAAGAAAAAAATGCTTTTTTGGCTTACACCGGTAAGAAAAGGGCAGCTCCATCTTCCTTGTTTTTAAGGATTCAGCTAATTTTACTCAAATACACAAAACTAAAATGCGTGAAATCTGATTACAGTAGATTTTTAGTTGTCATTGATACCGAATGTGAATAAGAATTCCAAAAATATATCGGAAAGTTCACGGATATGATGGATATTGTTTTAAGCGTAAGTGAGTAGTAATAATGAAAATATTTTTTCAATAAAACATATTTGATAAAACTCCTAAATTATGCCCTCGATTAGGGTAAAAGCATCTCCTGCTTTAAAAAAGAGGTTACCCTAGAATTTCAAATTGCCATATTCGTCTTTTTTTTAAGATAGAAGGGAAACCAAAAAAATGTTCTTGAATCCTTTTATCAAGATTTAATGACTACGCAGGGAATAAATTATTTATAATTTTTTCGATATTTTTTTTAGTTTGAAATCTTTAGGGGGCCGCCATTTTGGAACTGGATGGCGAATCAAGATGTCCATCGTATTTGGTTGATGATATCTTAATAAATCCTTAACATGAATTCAATCATGTCCAAATTGGTTTATAAATACGATCGCAACAGCATGACAATGATAAGATGACTATAGAAAGAGGTACCATCTATAGAGAGATAAAAGAGATAGGATTTAAAATATTTTTTAAATTCAAAACTAAAATTAATTTTCCAAAATTTAAATTATAATTCTTAAGTTTATTTTTATAATTTTAAATCTTATATTCTAAAATCCGCTTTACCTCTTGTAACTTTGTTTTCCAGCATAATATTTATTATGTTGACTATATTAAAATCAGAAGGTGACTTAAGGTGGAAAATGCTGTTTGGAGAATTCTTCTTCGTTTGCGGTTAAAGACTTGAACGTCACCACACGGTCAGTTAATTAACAATTAAACTAAATGTTCCTTCCAAATTGATACTTTCAATCCCTTCTTAAAAATATTACAAGCCCCAACGTATTTAAAGGAACACAATCGAAAAAAGTTCGAATTTGCCTATTTGATGACCATGTAGATCCCGAAACTGACATAAATAGCTCATTGTTCGTAATCTTTGGACATCCGACGGAGCACGCGGAGATTATTGTAAAATCTAGCGACGAAATAAACAAGTTCGATCCACAAAGAAGATATCCCCATTAATTTTTCAGTTAGTCATTACATATACAGATATAATACAGATTCTTTAATTCATATACGCTGAATTCAAGTACAGGGTTGGCAAAATTCCGTAAAAACTATGAAAATTAATAAAATCCAGAAAAATAACCGAAATAAAAAACGGTTTGCATGACAAGTCACAATTACAGCACGGCAGAGTGCAACAGATCTCGATGTACGCATACACATGTCATCTCTCCGCGAATCGTATCTTTCAGTTCCGACAAATTGGATGGACCAGATCGACATGTTCGGAATTTTAAAGATGCAAAAGTCTGCCGTTGATGAACCTGGAGACTGAGAAGCGCATGGGAACCTGCAATCTCTACTTAGGATTTTGAATTTCTCGTATGTTTGTATCAGGAATTCCTAGGCAGAAGTAGCAATGTGACTATGGGCTTCATCTTGCACAAATGGGACGGTAGAAATCACGCGTCTTTCACGCAAACATAGCACGACTCTTTCGTTCAGAAACATTAAATAACGCCGAGCATTCCCCTTAGCCGTTTTCCATCCGTTTTCAAAAAAGAAGGGTCCTATGATGAACGAATCTGTAAAACTACAACACACTGTCACTTTTAAAAACTGCAATGGTTTCTGGAAGTACTCACGTGGATCAGACCCTGGCCAAACTCGAGTTTAGCCGTGATTAGACATTACCCAAATGCTATAATTATTGTTATTAACGTCTTTATGAAGCAAAAAATGACCTTTTTCCTGCCTAGAAAATTTTAAAGATTTAAGTGGGAATCTGTTTGATTTTGGAGAAAGCCCACCTCGAAAATGTTTCTCTCTGATATGAATTCATAAAATTTATGGTTCGACTACCATTGTATAGGTACAGATAAAGTATTCAGTGAAGAATATTGCACACTAAGGATGGTGGTGTGGCCGTTTGAGGAACACTGCTGGTACCTGCAGCGGAATCGAATGCTAACACTTCCGTTTAGACTGTAACACGCGGCAAACGTGCCTTTATAAAACCTTGTCTTTATGATATTACACGATTTTTCCGTGTTCCAGTTTCCTCAAACCGCTAAACAAACTTTATGACTCCTGTCGCTGTTGAGGACAATTTTCCAGTCATCACATTCATGTGAACTTCGAATTTATACAATACAAGAACAAGGTAGCTGATTCCTGGTTCCTGTAAAATAACTTAAACTTTTATTTTTTGCATTGGTCATCCTTGTTTACATATACACTTTATAACGGTGAAATAAGTAGTGGATTAGGAGCGTAAGTTCTTATAACCACATTATTTGCATGTTTCCATCAATGTCCTTCGCACTAACACGATTTTTATTTTCTACCTGTCTTAAATTATTCCCGCAATCTATAGATGCTAACCCTGCAAATTATTTTATATCTCAATCAGTTTTCTGTTTTTTATGATTTTTTAATGTTTAGACGAATTTTTGTTCGTCCGATATATATCAAAGGAATTTATCTTTTAAAACGACGAAAATAGGCATTTGTATAGGTCGTATTAGGAAGAATGAAAAATCGTACTTTGTATTTTATACGATTTCAGAAGAGGAAATTTGAGTGTAGATCGCCCACATTTTATTATTTGGCTTTTTTAAATACTAATTCGATTAAAAAATAGAATTTTCAATAAAGAAGAAATATCTTTGTTATTTTTCTAGCTAAATTCATTTTGAATTGATTCAACAGAAGTCCCCATTACGCAAAAAAATTAATATGGAAATGCTAAAAACGTAAAAATCAGTGTGAAAACCTGTGTGTAACTGATAGAAATAACTAGGAATGTCTACCGCACGAGCAAGTCTGAAAATTTGATGAGGTAGTCCAAGGCAAGTCCTGATGTACCATGAGACACATATTTCTAAATTGTTCCTAATTAGCCGAGATTGTTCATTAAAAACTGATTAAAAAAAACTCGATTTTCTTCACAAGATGTCAAAATAACGCGTACATTTGAACTTGATTACACAGCCAAAATGAAAGAAATTAATAATTTTCACTAAAATAGAAATAAAAAAAACTGTCGATTGAAAAGTTCAAAGGACATGTAGAAAAGTATTTTACGCCTGAGTATAAAATGTTTGAAAATCGATCGATAATTATTCTTTTCCTTTCTTTCCGCCAAAAAACCGACGGTGACATTACAAAAGTTCAGGGAAAGAACCATACAGGTTCAAACATTCTTTAGAAAAAAAAAAAAAAATGCGTTTTTCCGGCCGACCACTTTCCAATTTAATTTACGATAAATGAACGACAGATTATATGACATATAGACAATCGAGTAATTATCAAACGTGCGTGGTCAAGTGCTAAAAACATAATTTAAAAGCATTTTATCAATTTAATTGAAGTTTATTAATGTGTTCTGTGGCAAGAGTCCCGTGATGTGAATTAAGAGTTCGTCCATAAACTCTTCTTCCCTCTGTTTACATTTAAAAGTGTTTTCCAAAATATAAATGTCTTTTATCGTTATTATCGAACATTCTTTTCTCGGATTCTATCGATACCGACGCCAATACATAACGTCGGTGTTGATTCTAATGGCCAAATTTCAACAAGAATTGATTCTTTCAAATTAGCTTACGATTTTCTTTCAGTTTTTAGCTCTACTTTCCAGTGCAGGGGTCGCATACTTATTTCAGGTTCTATGGACTCAATTTCAACTGGGTACTCAACTTTTTTTCGATTGTCCTAGAATTTTTAGTTCTACCTTCCAGCCCCAGGGGTTATTTTTATCTAAGGTTTTATTAACCCGATTTCTGTGGAATTTGTTTTTTCCAACTCATCTTATGATTCTCTTAAGGTTGTTCTCAACTGCGCAACAAGCGCAAAATGTTTTGACACATTTACAAATTCACTTTTGAACAGAAACATAAAATTGGTAGGCCTGACTATGGAACCGAATTGGGAATCGAACTCCATTTTTTGATAATTAAATTACCTTTCGAGTTAAAGATTTCGATCACGTGACCACCCGTTTTTCTCCTGATTTTCTGCCGGTTTTTCTACTTTCGTCAGGAAATGTATTCAAAAACATCAACCTTGAAGGCTTGTTATGAAAGATCTATTGCATTTGTAAAAAAAAAAAAAAAAAAAAAAAAAAAAAAAAAAAAAAAAAGAGTGCAATTAGTTTCTGAACAACAACATCTGCTTGTTTCATGCATTCCCAAACAAAAATAAATTAAAACTTACGTCACAAAGTTGCCCTTTTTATTTAAGAACAGCCTTTAGATTTCCCGCGACGGTATACAGGGACGTACGCAGCCAGGTACCCATGCCGGAGATTTTGGTTGAAAGAGATAAATTCGAATGGAGGGTTTTAGTGGTTAGAGATTCGTGCAAAGCATGCCTGGTCTACACTGCAGTGGAGACTTATCCCACAAGTTCATTTTGAGAGATTCGATTTTTTCTTTTTTAAAAGGCATAGAAGTTTTAATCAATCATTCGTGATTCATTTGGAAATATTGACGGGCGAGTCAGCTAGCACACAACTGAATTTTTTTTTCCTTTTGATGCCAGAAATATGAATCCAAGTCACTATCAGGCTTTTTAATTTATAAACTGAAGGCTAGACAGTTAGAAACCAGTTAGTATGCATAAGCGAATGACGATTATACAACTCTCCATTCTCTCCACATTCACCGAATTCCATCAAAATATTCACACACTCACAAAAAAAGTTCAACAATTCTTATTTATTATAAAAATATATGGAATAATTTTGGTTTAAAACTCCTTTCAATATCGCCCCCCCCCCCCTATTTAATCATTTTGCGTCTCAATTCACTACATTATTTTCTAGATGCCATAATTTTCTTAGATGTGCTGAGCCATCCCTAGAAACATTTATGGAAGCTTTTTCTTTCTTCAGTATTTGAATATAACAAAACAGCTTACTAATGAAAACATTCACATGTAGACACATACAAAAAACTTTTTAAAAAAATTATTTATTTCAAAATATGCGAGATAATTTTTGTTTAATCCTTTCCCAATTAGGTGCTCCTTGGTCTCGGCGCCCGGGGTGGCCACCCCCCTTAGCTACGCCACTGAATTTCAACTCTTGAACACCATTCAATTTGCGCTAAATAACCACTCCCACCAATTCAGATTTTCTAGTTCAAATTTTAAGTCTAAGCTTTTGAAAGCACTTAATGAGATAAAAAAAATCACGACTAAAGTAGTTGCTTGTTACTCCAAAGTCTAAAGTGCCTTCTATCAGCATTTTTTTAAACTTTATCTTTAACATTTATTTTCAAGAAAATACTGACAGAAAGAATACTTTTAGAGAAAACTGTAAACAAATCGACCAATTTTTCCATTTTTTATAATCATTTGAATTCTAGACCCTAAACTTTAACGCCGCCTATCTCCTTTGGAAGACATTTGGGGCCCTTAGTTTCCTATTTAATATTGTTTGTCCTGATGTGTACTATCATCGTTTACAGTTTGTACCATTAATTTAGAATCATCCTGTATATGTGTGCATGAATTGAGAAATTTTGGAAAAATAAAAATAAAATTAATACGTATGGTAATACAAATTTTATGGAAGCCTATAATATATCGTAAAACTTTGGGAGAGCTTTCATATGGATTAGGGAAGATGTTGGGAATAAAAACATCTGCTGCACACCCGAGGACTGAATTGTTGAAATGCTACCGAAGGATTATGTCACTTCTGTTAGTGAATTATTTCATGCCACTATGACAATTTCACTTGTTTAATATGTTTTGACTGTCCATATGATTCAATAAAATGAGTAAAATATATTTTTTTCAAATTATACTTTCTGCATGTCACAGATGCCCTTAAGCCATCATTTTGACTTTTTTTATTATAAGCCGAAAACTATTTGGAAGAAAAATTTCAAATTGAGAATTCAAAGTAGGGCATAATAATTATAATTCTATTAAAAAATTTGTAAATTGTAATTCATATTTTTTTAGAAGAGTGATTTAATATTGAATATTTTTTTAATTACAAATTCAATGTATGTTTGGATTTTTTAGCATTATAAACACAGGCAAAATTATCACATTTTAAGATTATAATTTCAAGAGAGATTCATTAAAAAATGAAAATGTATTTCAACATCAGAAGCTCTAAATTTTGAATGCTTATAACTCAAAAATTTTTCATGCAAATGATTTAAAATTTTGTTTCTAGGCAGAGTTTGAACAGAAGATTAAAAATATATTGTAAAAATTGCATGTGGGCATTTAAAAAAAAACAATGTTTGGTCTAGCTTGATTTTTAGATGGCTCTCTAAGCAAATTTTATAAACAACATTTAAAAGTAGACTTTATTCCCAATCATTTGATACCAACAACTTTTTTTCAGAGTTCAGTAGGGGCTGTTTACTTCTTTTCCCAAATGTACATTTAAAAACTGATATACGGTCATCATTCAAAATGGCCAATTCTTAATCCAGTAAACTCTTTAAATATTTAAATACAGATATGCAATTTCCCAATGATCTTGTTCCAGTAATAGTGACTTTTTCTAAATGACCAATTTGTCTACAGCATTTGAATAAAATTTGAAAAAGTTTAACTTTTTGAAAATTTATAAATAAACTATATCAATAACATAATTAATCAATAATGGCATCAATTCATGTCAAGGACTAACTGAATCTGAAGTTTGATGGAAATTTGTGCATTAGTTATTGAGATATAGCTCTTGCGTAAATCATAAAAATTCACCATAGCATCACTACTTGTTGAGCAATTTACACAAAAACTGATCATGATCAATTTATGTCAGGGACTATAAATTTTATTAATTTCTGTGAATTAGTTCTTGAGATAGAGTGCTCACAATATTTATGTCACATACAGGCAGACAGTCACAAACTCACAGATACACAGACTTACAGACATTTTGTAAAAACATGATTTTTGGAATATCTGACTTTTAAAACATGTAAATCCGTCAAAAACCAGAATTTGGAAATTTTCAGGAATACAATACTTTCTTCTTGTAAAAAAATAGGAGTAAAAAATTAAAGCACATGTCAACTTTTTAGGTAGCTTTCATTACAAAAAGTGAAAAGCTAACTATTGTAGCCGTCTGGAGGAAAGCACTTCCAAAAAATTTTGGTATATTTTCATGGATCATGACCCCAAGACCCCAAAATTACCCCCTGTTCAAATGTTGATATATATTTATATATATATATATATATGATTTTTATTATGCTGTAACAATCATGTTTATGAACCGATTTTAATGAAACTTCGTGTGTACATAATAAATAGAAATGTCTCGAACGAATTCGTTGGCCAGCATCATCCACCATCTTGTTTAAAAATGGCAGCCATTTAAATTTTTTTTTATGTAAAATTTAAAATCAAATGCAAAAAAATTAAAAAGTTAAAAATATTTTTCTTTTATGTGTTAGACCTTAAAACATTCCAGAGCACTTTCTATTTCGTTTATATCTTAAACAAGTTGGAAATTGCACGTGAAGCATAGCAAATTAGGTGCATTCGTACGGTAACGAAGTTTTAAAAATATTACTTTCATATATCAATCTCATAAAATTGTAAATAGTGAATTACAATTAAAACGCTCATCAAACAATGTGCTCCCTATACCATTATGTAATAGAATACTTTTGTGTGGCCTTGTAAATCAATAACAAATGTTCGTTGCACCACAAATTATGTATGATGTATATTATAATATGTACTTTATAGTTGCATATAAATTTTATTAAGTTCGCATGAGTGTAACACGATTAAAATGCATTTGAAACATTTTTTCCCATTGACTAATGTAACGGAATACTTTTGATTGTCCCTGTAATTAATCTATGCATCCGATTTTCATAAAATTTGAAATAACTCGACAAAATTATGTAATAATTTTGTATTTTAAATTTCAAACGTATAGAATATATTTGAAACTTTTTCCCCATTGACCATAATGTAATTGAATACTTTTGATTGCCCCTGTAATTGATCTATGCACACGATTATCAAAATATTTGAAATAACTCGACAGAATTATGTAATAATTGTGTATTTTTAATTTCAAACGATTAAAATGCATTTGAAACTTTTTTCCCCATTGACCGTAATGTAATGGAATACTTTTGATTGCCCCTGTAATTGATCTATGCATCCGAGTTTCATAAAATTTGAAATGACTCGACAAAATTATGTAATAATTATGTATTTTAAATTTCAAACGATTCGGTTGGGTAGTTTTTGCGTTGTTATATGCGGACAGACGGACGGACTGAACGACCACTATAGGTGCTACGTATTATATAATTACGAACGCACCTAAAAATGACTGAGTTATAGCAATTTGAATTTCTAGTGTGGCTGGCTATTTGAAACAATCTGATTTTTGTCATATGATAATGAACCGATTTAGATGTAACTTGGTGTGTACATAGTACATACCAAGACCTGGAGTGAGTTCATTATCCAAGTTTCATCTGTTATCTTGTTTCAAAATGGCGGCCATTTAAAATTATTTTTATTTAAAATTAGGTACAAAAAAGTGAGAAATTGTAAAAGATTTTCTTTTATGCATTTGACTTTGACACAAGGATTCTAGAGCATTTTTTGTTTCATACGTATCTAAAAAATGGCTGAGTTATAGCATTTTGAATTCCTAGTGTTGCTCAAATTTTGAAATGATCTGTTTTTCATCACATGATAACATGCATATTTTTAAACCGATTTGTATGTAACTTAGTGTGTACATAGTATGCACCGATGCCTGGACTGAATTCATTGACAAGTTCCATCTGCCCTCTTGTTTCAAAATGAGGGAATACAAAATTTTTTTAAAAAATTTAAATTTTAAAATTAGGTACAAAAAAGGTAAGAAATTGAAAAAGATTTTTCTTTTGTGGGTTTTACCTTGATACAAAGATTCCAGGGCATTTTTTGTTTCATCTATATCTTAAAAAATGGTTGAGTTATAGCACTTTCAATTTCCAGTGTGGTTGACATTTTGAAACAGTCTGAATTTTGCCACACGATAATAAGCGTATTGATAAACTGATATGGGTATAACTCCATGTGTACATAGTACATACCAATGTCTTGACCGAGTTTATTGGCCAACTTCATACGCCATCTTGTTTCAGAATGGTGACCATTTAAGTTTGTCAAAAATCTTTTAAACGTACTATGATGTACAAAAAAAAATTAGAAATTGAAAAAAGGTTCTTTCTGAAGTGTTTGATCTCAATACATGAATTCTGGAGTATTTTTTGTTTTGTCTTTATCTTAAAGAATGCCCAAGATATAGCAGTTTGAATTTCTTATGTGGGGGACATTTAAATAAAAAAATCAATTTGCCTTGATAGCAACTCGTATATATTAATCGATTTTAATATGAGTGTGCATAAGCACATGAATTATTTTAAGATTTCAACCAAGTTCACTGGTTTGTTTTATCCATCATATTGTTTTAAAATGGCATACACTTCATGATATCGTGGAATTTGGCAACCTTATAAATAACTTAAAATAAAACCAGCTTGAATAAAAGATGACTAATTTCTAAAAATTCTCATTAATATTCAGTATTAACAAAAACTAGTATTCAATCTTATATAATCGGGCTCCACTAATTTGAGCTTCGAATGTTTGAATAATATAACTTAGTTTTAAATAAATAAATAAATAAGGTATATGAAAGATACCTCTTCCTTCCAGTACTGCTGGAAGGACTTAATAATTATCTTGAATTGCAACAGTCTTTTCAGTGAAATAAAAGTAATGTTTTAAAATCCCTAAAATAATTTGTAGGTAAAAGTTGTGGTTTAAGAATGAACTACAATGAATAAGATCGATTTGTAAAAGGTAAGAAAAAATACATTTTTATTACAAAAGTTCTGTTAAAAAATATAACGAAATAACATTTACAAAGTTTATATAATTAAATATCTACATTGCCAATTACAATAAAAAAATAGAATATGTAAATGACAGAATTGCACCTTATTAATTTCATTATAAATACATATAAAATTATTTCTAACAAATGTATATATAGTTAAATATTACATTTCAGGAACAATTTTCCAGGTCAATTGTAAAAGCTCAGGTCTTAAATTATGAGATATATACAAATGTGAATTTTAGGACATGGAAGTCAACTGTAACGGATTTGATATTGGTGATGGCTTGTCAGATAGTTATTAATGTTTAGCTAATTATTGATTTTTTTTTAACTTGTAGAAAATGATTTCTGGAATGACAATAACTACTTGTATACAGAACAATGAAAAAGGGTTTCATTCTCCACATGATAAATTAAAGAATTTTGCTTTTTTTTTAGCTAAAGTATGCTGTATAATACAAATAAGTCATTCAAATAGTTTTAACACTGGAAAATTGAAAATAAATGAAAAGAATGACATTTCTTAGAAGAAACAGCTAATCCTAATGAAGTCACTGATACACTTTCATCACTGGAGATAGGGTTGGCACTAGACATGAAACATAGTCATCTCAATTATGCATAAAAAGATAGTAGTTGTAGGAATATTTTTTTTAAATATATCATATCATAACAAAATAGCACATGCTTCAAGCAATGAAATGTTATGTGGATTCGTTTTCTGTATAAGTTTCTGGAAATAGAAATGTATGTTTTACAAGGTACAAATGCAACAGAACACCAACAAAAAATAATCTCTCCAAGTTAAATCAAATCTAAACAGCATTATATACCTCTAATGACAAAAAGTAGCTGATAAGTGAGCTCAAAGTTTGGGGATCAAAACATCATGATATTATCAAGCAATTATAATGCATTTCCTTAAAAAAGAATATTAATGCACATACTTTTCCTTCTTATTATGGATCTATGATAATTCTGCAAGTGATCCCTAGGTCCATCTCATAATTCACACTGAACTTTAAGAAAAAAATTCTCAGAATGCAGTGAGAAAACTTGTTCAGGAACTCATGCCCTACAATAACAAGGCAATTATCTAAAGCAGAAAGGAAAAAGATTGAGTCACTTAGTATAAATCATGATTTATATCTTCAGAAATTAATACGATATGCTATGCTAACATGAGTATTTCAGCTGGGGAATAAAAGTTCTGGTAATGCAATGAATTCCAAAATAGATTGACATCTAATAGGATTGTACTGTGTTTACAGATGAAAGTAAATTTTATTATGTATGCATTTTTAGTTGTGAAAATACAACACAATCATGATATAAGATTACTGTCACAATATTAAATTTTTAGTGCTAAATCACTCCTGAGGGACTATCAGAAACTTCAATGTTTGAGCAAAAAATGGTAGTTATCAAAACTCAAAAAATTAATCATCAGCATCTAATTGGAATCTCTGTTTCATCACATTCAATAATTTACTTTCAATATTAAAGCCCATCAAATCCTTCCGTGTAATTAATCCAACAACTTTGTTTTTGTCATCTACAACTACTAAGTGTCTTAAACCTAAAGAACGAAAAATGATGTAGGTCCTATGAAGGGAAAACTGCTTCTGTACACATACAGCAGACCTGTTAGCATAAGGAGCCTGGAATTTAAAAAATATATTTACATATATGCAAGTAAAACATTATGAATAAAGAATAAAAAGCAATATTTAGCAACGAAAACAGCAGTCTAGTAAATTTGGATAGATAAAAAACTATTTAACTGAAAAGCAGAACAAAGATATTTTAAAGGATATTTAAGAAAAACTTACAAAAAAATAATAATAATTTTTAAATAGATAATTTAATAAGCATTTGTCATGTGCAGATAATTTACAATTTATAATCATAAATATTACATTTTTTATGAATAAAAAATTTACTCATAATACAAAATGCACAGCCAATGATTGTATGCATTCTCTCATATATTGAAAGATAAAATAAAGAGACATATCCTAGTGAAAATAAACTAGCTAAATAATAATAAGCATAAGAGGACGAAACAAATACAGTACAGAATCTGTTATCCAGAATGCGTTGGATCTGATATATTAAGGATAAGGGGTTTTTGCATAATTCGAAACACTTCACCATAAGTGTTAAGAAATGCAAAAAATACCTTTATGAAATGCATAAAATATGATAACATATGTAACTACATAATTACAATTTTTTTTTACAAAAACTTTTAAAAAACCTTCTAAATTATAGTTAAATTAAAAAATATATACATCAACATCTAAAACTTAATTTTAGAACTTTGGAGCAGAATGTTTGGTTTGGGTTTTTGAAGCATTTCTATTAAAGTTGGTTGCTTATAACACATTTCTTGTACTAATTGCATCTGTATCACATACACTAAAATGATTTGCTATTCATAGAAGTATCTTCTTTGCTGCACTTTACAAATCAGTTGTTCAATTGAAAACTATCAGCTGCTCATTTGAATTTTTTTTTTATATGCCACATTCTGCTGATCATCATCATAGCTTCTATTAGACACATCATTTGTCATTATATCACAAATCTCACTGTCGGTCACCTCATAGCCTAAGGAGTACCTTCATGAGCATTTAGGCAGTTTCCCATTGTCTCTTGACCCAGCAATTGAGCTTCTGAATATGAAAGTCCTTTAATATGATCCAGGAGATATATAGTAACTAATAATATCCTTCTGCTTGGAAATTTTAAAGTCTTCAATTTTGGGCGCGTTCACATCATCAAACAATAATGCAGCTGATCTCAAACTGCATCATCCACAGTTTTGCATATTTTGGATGCCTGCTTGTCATGCTTAGCATAAAATACATCTTCAAATTTTGGATTTTTGAAATGAAAAAATTAAGTTTTGGTTATCATTTTGCATTTTTGCTTTTGGAGCATTCTGAATATGGGGAAGCTGGATAACGGATCCTACACTGCCCTAAAATTGTTATTATAAAGAACTTAAAATATACATCCAACTACAAACTTAAAAATTTATTCATCTGCTGAAAAGATTCATAAATAACATATGCTTACCACAAAAATTTTTTTTAATTACACATTTCAGCAGTGGCATATATTAATAAATAAGTTTCAAGTTTATGGTTAATACCCAATATTTATACTAAAGTTGCCACGAACTTCATGTTTAATCTATCCATATAATTCCAAATGAAGTTTAAAGACAGATAAAACCATATCAAAAATTGCATTCTGCATTTAATTACCTATATATTTACTAGTAATAAAAAACACCATGTCAAGTTTTACACAAAAATGACAACTTATTCTTTGTGTGTGATTTTTAATTGACACTTAGCGCATTTTGTCATAAATGTTACAAAATAATAATAAATAGTGTTATAAATGCAAGAACATTTAAAAGAGCTTATATTTCATCTTAACCATTTGTATCACCATGTTGCAGATCTGTAAATATTCAGAAGTCAACAGTATTTTGCAGTAAGTTTTAAAACACAATTTTATTTGTTATTCTTATTTCCTAACACACCAGTTAATACAAAATGATCATTTGAATTCTCAACAGACAATGTTATTGGATTAATTTTTGAAACCAAAGTTTTGTTTATCATTTGAGAAGCTTCAGGTCAATATTGTAAAAATAAACTTTGTAAATTTTGTCACATTAAAAAAGCTGGAGAAATTGTAAAGTAGATTTTTTAAGCCAATTTAGTATACTTTAAGATTTTGTATTAGAAAATGGACAGTATTTATGAGAAGTATGTCAATTTCTGTTTATTGTAGATGTGAAAAAAGTATATCTTAATCAATAATTACTTTAGTTTTGCATTTTAATTTTTTAAATTATTTTTTACTTGCTTAAAATGATGTATTCTATCTAAGTCAATATTTTTCAAATCAGAGTTGTTGAGTCACAAAGGATTAAAGCTCAGAGAAAAAAGTACATAATAAAGTCAGTCTGTAAATATTTAATAAATGCAGTAGTCAGTGCATGTAACTATGATAAAATAATAGGCATACAGTAATTATTAACATTTTTTCAATGTGCAATGATACATTGAAACCCAGTGATTAAAGGATTTAAATAGGCAAAAAAAAATTTACATTACCATATCCAAATACTTCTCAGAATATTCATCAGAATTCAACACTGAGAGCAATTTTAAAAACTTGGATGATTTGGCCAACTTTTCAACATCGTTTTCACAAAACTAAAGTAAAAAAAATAAGTCATGGTATGAATGAAAATAATACAAAAATTTATGTAGACAAAAATATGTTTTAAAAAAGTATTACTTGTGAATAATCAATTGGTAGGGCATCTTCTTCTTTATTGTTAAGAAATATTTCTTCATGACAGAGCAAGACACATAAATCCGATCTAAAAAAATTTACTAAAAATTAATTATTTTATGTAAATAAATAAATAAATAAATAAAGAGTCATGAATGAATTATTATAGATATCATTGGTGATATGTATCAATCCAATTTTATATTTCACCAGACTTATACAGGGTGTCCCCTCTCAATGGTGGCCAATGGCTAATTTCTAAACCGTTGGTCATAGACATATAGTTCCAATTGCAAAAATGCTTTAAAAAACACAAAGAATTGTTTTTTAAGCGATTTTGGTCAAAAAAATGTTTTACTAAAAAATTACGAAAATTAAATTTTTATACGGTCCCCCGGTCCTATAAGTAATATTTAGTAAAAATTTTTCAACACTCTAGTAAGTAATACAGAAAAGGTCCCATTCATGTAACATTAAAATTGACTGAGTTATGAAACTTTAAATTTTATGACTTAAGCCACTTTTCTATAGCTGAAAACGGATGAGTTCGACTGAGCTTTAAGGGAACGTACACTAAGTGCTTAAAGTATTATAAAGGGAGTCGATTTCCAACGCTGTTTAACAGCTACTTCCTAAACTATTTGTCACAGACATATAGTTCCTATTACAAAATGTTTTAAATGAGCGATTTAACTGAAGGCGCTGTCACCGTATAAGTTTTACGGTAGTGTTAATTATAATTAATTAACTTCTAGATTGGTTATTAAAATAACTGAAGACATGAATTTCAAAATTCTCTTTATCGAAAAAATCAAATTTTGGGAAATAGCGAAAAAACTTTAAATGCATCTATTGGTTTTCATTATAAATTTTGAGATTGCATTGTTACAATAGTGGAGATTTGTATAGACTGATAGAGAAATCAAAAAGCGATAAGTCAAGTTTTGAGATTCATATCCTCAATTGTATTATTACGTATGTTTTATTTTGTAAGCAAATGAAGCTGATTCTTTTCGTGATTTTATTTTAAAAAGGTATGTTATTTTGATGAGCTTTTATTTTATTCATAGTTTTCGTATGTAAATTTTCCTAGTTCAAAACATATATTCAAATTTTAACTCACTCCCACCGTTGAGAGGGGACACCCTGTGTATATATATATATATATCTGGTAATGTTTGAAAGTATGTTTCTGTATGTTTGAAAATAAAAATTTATTATTTTCAAAAAAATATTTTTTTGTTGATATTTTCATATTTTATATTTCATTTTAAAATACCATTGATTGATATTTTTTATATTTTCAGTTAAAACAGCTATAAGTGACAAATTCAATGTTCAAATGAAAATCAAATTTCATTTTTTTTTTTAATTGCTTAAGGGAATGTGCAAATATAACATTATCATTTTAGGGAGGGGGGGGGGGGGGTCTGGCGAATAATATCATAGGGTATCTCTAGCGGGGGGGGGGGGGTGTCTTTTGATATCGATATCATTTTTGATCCAACCAAAATTTTCTCTTTTTATTTGTAACACTTTCTTTGATTCAAAATAGTATGTTATCGTTTTCCAGTCTGTTATTTATTTGTATGAAAATACAAAGTTGTTATTAAAATAATTAAATTATTATAAAATTATCTAATTCAGGAATATGGAATACTTCCTATTCTCCTGTTATATGAGTATATACAAGGTGTCCCAGAAATATTGGGACAAACTTTAAGGGTACGTAGGGGAGATTATAAGGATTCAAATTTGTATAGCAACCCATGTTCGGAAACACTTTCTTGGCGTGGTAGTGATGACACAAAACACAAGAAGAACAGGACACGAATAAGAAGAGAAACTATCTTTATTATCCGTAGTACTGCAGAAAAGTAAGAAAAAAGAACACTTAAAAAAACACCGATCGCTATAAAAGTAGGTGTTTAAAATTACGACCCTGGGCCCTGATGCATGCAGGTGCATCTCCGGTGCATGGAAGATCTAATGTTCTCTAGAAAACACCAGGAATGTCCTGAACTTCCCCAACAGCTGTAACGATGCGTACAACTTGTTCCTCAGAACTTTCCAGTGTTATCCAGGTATTTTTGCAGAATTAAGAATAATAAACATGTTTTCTCTCCCTGTTCGTTGTCCTTTCTTTCATGTGTTTTGTGTCTTCACTACTACACTAGGAATATGTTTCCGACCATTATTGCTATGTAAATGTGAATCCTTGGGATGACCTCTATCAACCCTTAAAGTTTGTCCCATTATTTCTGGGACACCCTGTATATATAATCACTGTTTGAGAAACTATATATGAAGTATATTTGTAATGAAACTTGTATTTACTAATAAATAAAAGAGAAAAAGAAAGAATGTTGTCCATTTATTTCATTGATAAGAATTTATATCTCCTCATACCCTTTTCTCCATGCAGGGCAAGGGCAACAAGACAGTACTACTGCTGATGCATTATGTAACAAAATGCTATTATAAAACACTTTTAAGTAGAACCTGTTTCTTTTAAGTGTTATTTAACTGACTTATCTTCATTTGAATCAATAAAGCATGCTAAAGATAAATGTAAGCAGTTTTGTATATAGTTCAAAACAAAAGAAATAAATTCTAAAATCAAAATTTTTTTTTTGACATTCATAACGATATCATTAGTGGGTGGGGGGAAGGGATGAGAGATGATAACGTATGATATCAGAAGGGGGGGGGGATCCAAAATTACCAAAAAGTTGATAACGTTATATAAGCACAGACCCTAATAGGTGTAAATGACAACCTAGTGAAAAAGATTCCATGCCAGGAATCGAACCTGGGCCATCAGTATAGCCACTGACATTCTACCGACTAAAGTACATAGAATGACACCCAGCCTGGAATTTCTCACTATTACATGTTGGCAAGGCTACAAATGCAGCACATTCCATCTTGTGCTGCGTTTGTACCCTTCCACCATGTAATATTGAGAAGTTTCAGGCTGGGTGTTGTTGCATGTGGTTTAGTCAGTAGAACGTCAGGGCGCTATACTGATGGCCCGGGTTCGATTCCCGGCATGGAATCTTTTTCACTAGGTTGGCATTTATGCCTATTAAGCAATTTAAAAAAAACTGAAATTGATTTTCCTTTGAAATATTGTATTTAATGTGAATTTTCTCTCTGGAAAAATTTCCAGGTATTAGGTATAAATGACTTTTAAAATGTTATTGATTGTGTCATTCTGCAGATAAAGCTGTTTTGGCTCTGACAGTGATGTTTTTAGACTGCTCCCTGCCCACCTTAAATAAAAGAATAAAATATTTTCCAGACTATACATTTATAGCTGAATTTTTAACTGCAGAACAAATAATCATGTGGAGAAATATTAACTTAAAAAATGCACTGAAAAAAACTAATTTAGATAATCAGTTATTTACATTTTCATTAATATGAATTTTTTCTGGTTTGGTTGTTTGGTAAATTGTACAAGATAGAATTCTGCACAGGCCCAGCTGACAAAAAAATTTAAATGGGCCTTCCGGCACAATGAAATAGCTTAAGCAGGTTGATCACCCTAAGAAAAAAAAATAAAGACAATAAAAAATGAACCATTGTCAATAGATATTGTCATGTAGACATTGTTATATCCAGTTAAGAGATTGGCATTAGACATTGTGTTTCAGGCCAGGCTTAATTTTTTCAGCAGACTTGTACTGAGTTGAGATTAGATTTAGAATTTTTTTTTCTACATACTTGAGGCAGGCAGAAACTGGACTTAATGGTTCCTAGGATGTGTTGGGTTTGCAATGTATCTTGTGAAATTATTAATAGCAATAATGGAATTCTGTTAACAGACTCTTTGGAAATATATCTTAAGGTGGTTCTCAAATTCCCTGCTCAACAATGTGAAACTTTCTGACTCATTTTTAATGGTAAAATATAAAATTGGCATCTCCAACTATACATGTGATTTGGAATCAAATAGTGTTTTTCATTTTTGATAAATAAATTACTTATCAAGTTATAAGTGATTCTTGTCATGTAACAGCAGATTTTTCTCAATTTACATGTTATTGCATCTGGAAATTCAATTTAAAATATCAACTTTGGTAGTATTTCCTCAAAGATCTTTTGTCTTTATGAAAGATGGAAAATGCCATTTGATTACATAGTTTCTAAATAAGAACATTTGCCAATTTTATGTGTTTCTAAAAAGAAATGAATTCAGAAATGCATAAGAAAGTAATGCTTTATAATATGAGAAGAGCTTTAATAAATTAAAGTGAAATATTTTCAAGAATGTACTTTTTATTACACAGCTTCAAAAGTTATGATTTTTTTAACCCTCTTTCTAATGCTAAACTACAATATTTTTTTAATGCATACTTATTTGAATGTTGAAAAGTCTAAGAGTCTAAGTAATCATTAATCTTGCTATTGTATATTTACTGTCTTGGAAATACATAGTAATCAAAAACATACAATAAAATTATTCTATAAATATACATACAATGTTCTTTAAAAGAATCTTAATTGTATGTTTAAAAAAATTAGATTTTTTTTTTTGTAGCAATTGAGTCATACAAGACTGAATCTGATTTAATTGATATTTCCATTGGCCACGACTATTTTTCCTGATTTTTCTATGGGCATGGTCAGAAACTAAAAATATAAAAAAGCCAGCTAAAAATAGTTTTTACTTGATGAAATTCTGACTCATACAGATTTTAGTTATGGAATGAAAAACATACAATCTTACAATTATGTTCTAAAGTTTTTCTTTCAGGTTTTTAAATATTTTCTTTGTAACAGCATTACTTAATCTTTTAAATAAAATTCACGTGTTTCTAAAAACTCTTATTTAGAATAAAAGCATTTCTCACTCATATATTCTAGCAAGCTTTTAAAAATTGGATATTTTAGACCATATAACTCTGATACTATGCAATTTACAATGCTACTTCTGTAATAGAAGGCTTCTAACAGCTTTGCTATTTTATTACTGTACATTATTTTCTTCCAGATCATTAAAGACAAACTACTAATCAAAAATTCTATTACTGGGATAGACTATTATCTAAGAACTTACAAATGTATATTTTATTTTCAACTAGCTGACCCACCTGGCATTGCTTAAGTCTTTGATAATAACCCTAAATATGCCTAAAATCATAATGAAATCATTTTATAATTTTAGACAAAAATCTTTTGAAACAATTTTAATGCTGGAGATTCCATTACTTTTGGCTGAGTACACTCTCAAATTTGTATGATTTTGTATTTTTAAATAAAAATCTACCAGAACAAACTTACAGTTGGGAATCCCTCTGCCTTTGGCAGCAGATATCTATTGTTCTATGCATACTTCAGTCTATTTTTATGAACAAACATAGAATTTTATGTTTTTTAAATGAAAGGTACAGTTTGAATTAGGAAAGTACAGTAAAAACTTTAATGTTTTTCTTTTTAATGTAACACTACAGGATATTGTACAGCATTTAATTTCTAAACAAAGAAAAAATTAATGCTTCACTTTTGTCTATGTGAAGATATAAGGAAAGACTGTAAAAGGTGGAGGCACAATAGGAACAAACAAGATTTTGTGATACTCATTAGGATTTTTACTTAATATTTTAGATAATTATCAAAAAATGAAAAATCTCAGCCTCATGTGCATTCAGAGCTCTCTTCATCTTTTCTCATCAAAATTTTAATACCTCTACGTGTAATAGATTTTTCTAGCCATCACAAAAAGACACACAAACAGACAAAGATCTTTCTTTTATTAATATACAAGAAAGGTACCATTCTTTAAATAAACTATTTCAAACATATTTTCCAATATAATTATGTGGGATAGCTAGTTCATAAATTTTGTCTATTTTTCAAAATTTCCTTATGATAGATTGATAGATTTCTGCATAACATAGGTATTTTATAAGTTTTTAAAAATTTGTGATTGGGCTTAATGTAATTCTAGGATTTTCAGTCATCTGGGGTCCCAGGATCTGTAATCCTAGTATCATAATCCTCAGCTTTAATACATTGCCTTTTATTTTAAGCTGTGTTATTAATTTAAAATATGAAAAAAAATTAAATTGTTGAAAAAGTAATACCAAATTTAATATATCATTAGTTCTACAAGGCTCTCTATCAATTAGAAAAAATTGCCTTAGATAGTTAAAAATTATATATAAATAGGAATTAAAGAATAATACATTGAATAAATGGTAAATTTAAAGTAAAAGATTTTAAAAAGTCTAACGTGTAAAATATAGCCATTTCTTATTTAAAAAAATAGCAATATATATTACAGACTAAATAAAACTAAGTGAAAAAAATAAGAGAAAAAAATTAAGCAATTCACAATTCTATACTCACCGAGTAATCAGTCCATAGAAAGCAGTATCATTTCCAGTTCTTTTAACAACTGGAAATCCACAATGATTAGTTTCAAGTAAAATTTTGGATAAATCACGAACAGACACAACAGTCTCTAAAATAATAACTGGGCTTGACATTACATGGGAAGCTTGAAATAACTCTAGATTTAAACTGTGAAAAATATTAGAAAGCATTTTTAAGTTGTACTAGAAATTACAGAAATTTATAATTTTAATAAGCAACATAACCACCAATTTAATAATAATGCATATTGATTGAAAAGTGTCAGTAATTTAATTGATTTATTTATAATGATCTGACATTAAATCAACAGTAGTTAAATGTTATGTTGAAAGCAATGATAATTTTTTATAATTTCTACAGTTAAACATGCACATTTAAGAATAACAAGGAATCTCAAAAGAATTAAAAATATCTTTGATAGTGAATCTTCATAAAAATTATTTTCAAGCAAAGTGAATTTCAGGTATTTTACATAAACCTTTCATTTATGATGTTTAGGGAGACATTTTCCTTTAGCTTATGAATTAGTTTTCGCAAACTGTTTTATATAGAGTTTTTTTAGATTATTTATTTTAATAATTTCTATTTTTTCTAATACATGTAAAAAAAAGAAAGAAAGAAAAAGATTTTTGTTGATGCTACTAGTACATATTTTTTTTCTTCTACAGAATACAGAATGGTTGCTAAGATATTCCTGATACACTGTCTGTAATATTTTACAGATCATATCAATTGTCTACTGACATATTTTAACAGCACAACCATAATCAATGTGGAATCTGTACATTAGAGATCAAAAAGTGCTCTAGGTGATTTTGCAAAACTGAAATATGACTCAATATGAGTGATAGATTACTATGTGTTTTTTAAAGCAGAAATGAGAGTCGAGAAAATAAAATATACAAATGCAATCAGTATTTAAGCAATCTATAAAAGATTTAAAAACAAAGATCCTTAAATTTGTCAATTTCTTAATACATGGCTACACCCACATCATAACATGATTTTGAGTTACTGAGATCAACAAGAGTGTTTTTTTCTTTGTTTTCAAAGAAAAAACAAATGACAATGATGAAATAATTGACTGAATGATGTTTGTATTATCGAATGAACTTTTATGAGGATACAGATAAGCCATAAAATTAATAGCTGCATTGATTAATTCTTTAAAGTTGTATTAAGGTTTTGCTAAAATTTTTAATCCCAGCTTTATCAAAAGAATCTAAATGTTTCACATCTAAAATAAATGATAGGGATGTAAATTCTGTACTCATAAAAAACAAATATTATGCAAAAAAAAAAAAAAAAAAAAAGTTAATTTGGAAAAAGCATCACAAAAATTCCTAAACACAAAAATTATTTAAAATAACCAAATTACTCATACCAAAATTTTATTTATTCTTGTTATAATCTTGCAATCAACTATTATGAAGCTTATTTGAGATTCATCTGTACAAGTATTTAATGATTTCATATTGTTAGTGTAAAAGCGGTAACTGAAATACATCCTGCAAACTGGGTAATTGATTATGTTTATGAGAGCCAATTATCAACACGAGGAATATAGGCCCAAAAGGGAGGCGAGCACCATGGGTGTCTTTCTAAGGTAACTTAATTTGTATTTATGCAAGAAAATCTGATCCTGTAAACTGAGATGTTTTGATTTTCATCAGTAATAAATATTATTTTTAACTCAGGCTCCAGTTTAATTAAATATAATAAAATGGGGAGGGTGGAAGTTACTGTGTTAAATTAAAATTGTACAAAATAAATTGATTAAAAAACAAAATTGCATGTCTACTAAAAGCATTGTGAGAAAATAAAATTTTTTTATTAAAATCAAATATTACAAAATATTTTATATCACTTCAAAATTTATAACAGAACATTGAAAAATATTTGACTGTGTACACAATAATTTTACAACACTTCATCAGGGAAAGGTCGTGTGGTATTCAAAATAGAATGTTTTTCTGCTATTTTTTTGGGGGGGGGTTATATGCACACATACTTTTATTAATGAGGAGATTTATAAAAATTACAGATATAAAATAAGCCAGTTTTTCAGGCATTTCTGAAAATCCAAGAATTTTTATTTACAGCTGTTTTTACCTTTAGCAATTTAAACATCATGCTTTACTTGAAATTATATTTCATAAATATTTTTGATGAAAACAACACAGCAGTATATAATTAGAAATATTGGAAAGTCATTTTATATTAGATCAGACAGTAAATATGGATATTGATCAAGTGACTTGAAATTAAAAAGTTTGGAATCTACTGCACTGAAAGACTCATAACTAGCCTGCTTAAGATTTCTCTTCAGCTTATAAGAACAGTGTTTTTGTTATTAACTATCAGGAAAATAGTTTTTGTCCTCAGTAGAGAATTGGGAAATAAGAAGTATATCTGAATCTTTTTATTGGATGAATTCTACAACTTATTTTATTTTATTCATTTTCTGATTGGTCCATGTTTAATGTCCAAAAATGGAATACTTCTGTTTTTTATTTTATTTGTTTTCTGATTGGTCCATACGTAAGGTCCAAAAATGGAATACTTCTATTGCCACAATGACAAAAAAGTAATAAAAACTATTGAAAAATAATAATTTGAAAACAAATTGTGATAAAGTTTTCAAACAAATTTCATTTAAAAGTGCATTTTTTCTCTATGCAACCGTGTAAAAATTAAATATGTGCAATGTTTAGAAGTTTAAAAATTTTCAGTTCTAAAAATTGTAAAGCTGAAATTTTATTTAAAATTTGATTATGATGGGTCCAGGAATATTAATGTTTAAACCATGTCGTACGTAATATGAGGCATTCAGAAGTCAGTCTTATTAACTCCATCCAATAAAAATCCACATTTTAAACAGTTAAAGTTATATATCTATAAACTACTGTTTTATCATTGGTCTAGGAATATTAATGTTTAACGTATGGTGTACGTAATATATGACTCGTTATCATCATGATAAAAATGATGCTTATTATTATAATTAATTTAAATATAGAATTTATTTATAAGTCTTTAAAATTTTAGTCTTTGAAAATATCCTTTTCCAAATAGTCATTGTAATTTGTTAAATTATATTTTTGTTTTTTTTTTAGCATTTTTTTAAACTATGCAAATAATTTAACTAAATGCAGTGTAATGAAGAATCAGAGATTATTACTTTTTGGCTCCATTATAAAGAACAACTGGTTCAGAATCCAAAAATGGAATACATTTCAACTCAAGTTGGGCATGATAAAATGGATGAGTTATAAAATCACCAACCCATTTTGATACCATTATTGAAACCATAATCAGCAACAAAAACTGAACATCATTTGTCAGTTCCACCTAAAAGGTATATGAAAAATTACTGGTGCAAATTTATTCATATATTTTACAGAAGGAAAAATTTTATACAGTTTCTTATTCACAATCAAATTAAATGAATTATTAAAATAAATTTTACCAAAAGAAGGCATAATCACTGTAACACTTTTATATATAAATAACTAAATAAGTAATAATTAAGTAAATAAATAGCTATTACTATTATTTATAGCTCAATTATTTTGACTGGCAAAGTTATCATACAAATTCAATTTACTCCATGTGTCCATCCCAGCCAACTAATTATGTAATGGGAGAAACATTTTGATTATGTGGCAATAAGCAACACTCATCACATGCTTCAAAACTGAAAAAGAACTGGAAGAACAATGTAGCTTTGAGCGCACCTCTAATGTTCAAAGTTGGACATTTTAGAATTTAGAAGCAGAAATGTTAAGATTTTAAACTTGTAAATTAATAGTGCTGATTTGTGCTTGTTTTGACAACATGCATTTTTATCCAAGGAATAGACAATACACAAAAAGACCAGCTTAACTACTCATATAAATTCTAATGCAATTGGGAGAAAGAATTATTTTTTATAAGAATTTTGAATTATTATAAAGAAAAGAATGCTCTGCTGTTATCTGAGTGAAATATGCCTATCAGTTGTCAGTAAAGGTAGCACAAATAGTAGAGCATTGACAATATAAATCAAAAGGTTCTGGGTTCAAATCCTGATGTTTTTTTCATTCAATTGGAAAAATTGAATTTGTAAAATATCTACTAACTAAAGCTTTAATCAAGCATAACAATATTGTACATATTCTAATTGTAAACAAGAATACTACAGATTAGCATGAAGAAAATAATTTAGAACTAAAACACTAATGACAGAAATTCATAATTATGATTATACTAACCATTATGACAGTTAAAGACATGGTAAGACGTGACACACCTCCAAAAAATGCAGCAGCACCAATAAGAGCAAAAGCACCAGGATCAATCCAAGCCCAATATGGATCCACAGGGCAGTCAAATATTTCAATCATTATCCGGCCAATAATTCGTCCAATTAATCCTCCAATAAACCTAAAGTTTAAAAAAGTTACATTCAAACAAAATGTTATTTAGTGCAATATTAATATACAATGTTATTTAGTACATATTATAACAATTAACTATTTATGTAACATTATTTAATACTACTAAAATTATAATGGCTTCTATTACTTAATTATATTTGTTTCTTGGCAGCCTTTTAATCATGAAGTTGCGAAATTTAAAAAAATATATAGGGACAAAATTGGATTTTTTTTGTAGTTTTATATTAATTCTATATATATCTTAATTTGTAATTTTTGTTAATATAACTGAATTCATGTTTTTTCATATAGGATGAATAAATTTATTTCTGAAAAATTTTAAGATATTGCTGATATCATTGGTAATCACAATCTTTTTACCAAATAAATATATTTATTAGACCGGAGCAAAAAACAAAAAAGTTTGCAAATCGAACTGTAATAATGTGGAAAAGTTGCTACTCATTAATACAAGCACAGGGGCAAAATATTTTTGAAATTGGACAATATTTTCCACTCCCGCATCATGCCTCAAAGTTTTCGAATTTGAACAAAATTGAACAGATATATGAAAAATCATAAAAGGTGTAAATTTTGTCTGATCAAACACACTTAATTTACATAGAATGACTTTGAGGTGTAGAAAGGAAGAAAAAATAAAACACATCCCTCCTCGATAACCTTTCAACCTGCTCAAGGAAGTGAAAATGGCCAATTTTCACAGATTTAACTCAAATTACTGAAATTTTAAATATTGACCAATTGATCTGATTTTCTTGTACATAAGACAATCTTGAGGATAAAAGCAAAAAAAAATACTCCCCTACCTTTCTATTTTTCTCCCCAGAGGTCTACAAGTGGTCAAAATTGTGCAGCTCTTGGAACACCCTTCTACAAACAACTAACGATTCACTATGGAATGGTGTATGCACTGTGGGTCTCAAGCACATCCTACCCAACCAACAAACCAAAACATGCACATGGAGAATTATTCAGATCCACCTGTAGATTCAGATGTTACAAATTCTTCTTCATTATTGGCGTACCCACAAGGGGACCTAAAGTTTTGTTGAAGCCCCTCCCACATCATAATATTAAACTAACTATTTAAAGTTTTCTAAAAATATGAAAGTTTACTTTTATTATTTTTCACAGATTCTGCCAAATAGAAATTTTGAAAAATAGTATTAGTTTCACAATTTTTTTCTTATTTATAAATTTTCTTATGAAATTTGAAAAATCCACATTTTTAATATTCACCACTTAAAACAATATTTTCTTTTTATTTATCAGAGAATAAATAAAAAGAATCAGCCCCATCAAAAGAATCAGCCCCATCAAAAATTTTCAGAGCCCCTCCCATAGGTTTTTTTCATTGCTCCCCCCCCCCTTCTACCATCTAGTCTACATTTTGTATCAAGTCAATAGAAAAAACGTATGTCCGGAAACAACACATCTTGTCCATTTAAAAAAAAAAAATTTTAAATCTGACCAAGCTCATCTGACATTCTGGGCAAGAACAGGAAAATATAGACCTCTAAAATATGCCAGCCCCTTCGAAAGCTTAATCCTGAATGTGCCACTATTCTTCAGTGTCAAATTTTAGCATAGTAGCACAAGAAGCGAGAGTGGCTGTTATGGAATCATCACGTCACTCATGATCATAGACTTTTAAGGAATTCTATGTTATCAGTTTGACACTGCACTCTACAGCTTTCATATAACATAGTACATCTGCCAGATTCAAAGGAACAGTTGGCTTTTTCTCCTTTGAAATCAAGTCGCGATGTCAAATGAAGAAATGCTTAGCAAAAGACATGAACAGGTAATCTTGGTTTCATACAAATTATTGTTATAATAATAATCATTGGCTAGGAACTTTCTAGCAAATTTTCCTTTTGTGGGAGTGACTTTCAATTTTAGTACCCACCGACAACTCAGCTCTTGTGTGCTGCATATAATTTATTTTTATTAAAAGGAGGCAGTTTTAGCAATGGGCAAAGAAAACATTTGTTCAAATGACTTTTTTAAACACCTATTGGACTTTTACAAATATTTGCCTATAGTTGCTTTTAAGAGAATTCAAAGTGACATTCCAAAGATTGATTTAGAAATTCAGAGTGAAGATCAGAGACATCTGAACGATATTGCTGTTTCCATTGCTACTGGATCTTATTCCTCACACCTAGTGAATCGGGATCTGGGACCAATATTTCATTCTTGGTGGTTAAGAACAAGTTCTTAAACAGGTTTTTGAGACTGTACTATATATTTCATTGGAAACCACACCCGGAAATATCATCAACATCGTCACATACATTATGACAGTATACATACTTCTGTCATTTGAAATTGAGACTAGATCTTCAATAATTAAGGGACATAAAGATTGTTTGAATGCATCAAGAAATCCAGAAGCTTACCTGCAAAAGTCCAAAAAGCGATGAAGAAGGTGATTAAAACAAATACTATATTTGCCCGTTCATTCAGAAAACTTTCCCATTTCAATGGCAGTGAATGATAAGGCAACATGTTCGAGAGCTGGAACTTCGGCGGGTACTGAAATCCAAAGACATTCCCATAAAGAGCACATCCATCAGAAATTTTTCTGTTTTGGCCATAAATTTAAATGCCAATGATTAATATGTCATTATAAATTGGTCTGAAACCGAGATTACCTGTCAACTTCTTTTGATAAACATCTCTTCAGCTTACATTGCAGACTTGATTTCCAATGAAGAAAAGCCAATTCTTCCTTTACACTTGGTATACGTATCATATCAACCACAAGCCATAGAGCGCAGTGTCAAGCTGGTAAGATATGCCTCCTCAAAAGTTTATGGTCTTAAGAAAAGTGATGGTTTCATAAGAGCCAACCTCGTTTCGTATGCTACCATGCCACAGTTTGACACTAAATAAGAATTTGCAGTACTGAAATTTGCATGTGGTTCTGGATTATTTTCCATGCTGATATATTGCTTGATTGGTTGGATAGGGTTTGGGTGGAAATCATAGAGCAGCCACCTCCCCATAGTGAATCATGAGTCGGTCATAAAACAGGCTAAGAGCTGCACAATTTTGACCTCTTGAGCCCTTCCAGGGAAAAGAACAGGAGTATTTTTTCAACTTTTAGCCTCAAGATTGCCTTATGTACTAACAAATCAAGTCAAATGATCAAGATTTACAGCTCCAGTAAATTAAGTTAATTTTATAAAAATTGGCCAATTTTAACCCTCTTGAGTGGGTTGGGAGAAAATAGACAGGGTTCCCGGCAAAACATGATGGGCAAATTCCCCGATTTTCCATGACCAAATCTCAAAAAATTCCCTGAATTTCCCTGACTAAATCTCAAAAATTTCTTTAACTAAATGGAAATACAATGAAATTGGCTACTTATTTACACTATCCTTTGACAAAACTGATGTTTTTTTTCTGCAATTTTCCTCAAATTTCCAGGGTTTTTTTTGTTTTCTTTTTTAATCTTGGAATTGTTTGACGAATTTTGTGATTTATTTTCAAGATGCTTGATGACTTTCATGTCATTTCAGTTTTTCTGTAAGATTTTTCCATGACTTTTTAGAAAATATTTATAAATTCCCTGACTTTTTCAATATATTTTAAGATTTCCATGACTTTCCCTAACTACTTTGAAATTCCATGACTTTCCATGACGCTGGGAACCCTGATAGAGGAAGGATGTGTGGTAATTTTTTTTCTTCATTCTACACCTCAAGGCTATGTACATTAAAGGAGCTCAATCAGACAAAATTTACGATTTTTCATATATCTGTTCAATCTTGTTCAAATTCAAAATATTTGAGCATGAACAGAAGGTATTATCCAGTTTCAAAAATATTTTGCTCCTGTGTTTGTATTGAGGAGAAGCAACTTTTCCGCACTATTACGATTTCATTCACATTTTTTTTTGTTTTTCACTCTAGCCTAATATTTATGTATTAATCAAGCACTTTTGGTTATTATGTATGGCTAAACCTGAAATAAAACTTCCTTATTTCACGATTTTGATGTGAACTAGTAATGTATCGTGATGAGGCAGGTTTCATTGAATAATTTAGGAAAAATACTTTTTATCTTTATAATGAACATTTAATCATGCAGTATTGATTATTAACTTGACGTTTGCTTTTAATATTTTAATCATTAAAAAAATATTTAAATTTTTATTATTTTATTTTATTACTTATTTTAATATTTTATAATAGTTTCATTCAATAATATTATAATTTCATATATTCAAGCATTCATTATAGTTTGATTGCATTATTAATTACATTCAATTAACTGTTTAAAAAATGTAAACAAAACAATAACCAGAAATCTGCCAAATTCTAAAATCCGCAGAAATTCTGGTCTGAAGCTGTGCAGATTTGAGATAATCTACTGTATTTATTTTCCTATGAACAGGTGCTATTGATGAGAATGTGATGCTAACTAAGAGTTCTGATAAAGCATCTATTAACCCTTTCCAGCACACTTTGTCCAGCCTGGGATACCTAAGTTTAATTCCAAACTTGCAAACGGCACCAATTAGTAATTTAGCAAAATTTTGCTTTTACAATGAAAGCTCAAATTAAGGAATTCTTAATCTCTAAAAAAGTCATTTGTAAATTCCGGTGGCAGTTGACAATTTCTCCTTTAATTAACAGAATTTGCCCATGCCAAAAAGGGTTAAACATGACATCTGATGCCTCGATACCACTTACTACCACCACAATCATAAGATGTTAAATTTCTAAATGGTAAGGAAACTTGAAAAAAGAATAACGAATAACACAGCCACTGTATCTGACAACTACAGCATTTTTTTTCAACTGCTGGTGTATTAGTACTAAGAGTACTAATGAAGCATTTATTTGACTTGGTACATAGCATCAGACTGCCACCTACACTTCTACTGCTGTGGTTCTGGTAATCTGTCTTTGTCCCATAATAAAAGGAGATGAATAACAGTGTTATTGGTATTTAATTAGTTCTTATTAATTGGTTATTATTGGTACTTAATTCCAACTATTTTTTTCAAATAAATTTTTAATATGCAAAAATAATGTGATTAAAAACCCTATAATTCAAAGAGTATTTTTACTTTTAGGAAAAAAAAAGCATAGCATAAATGCATTTAACATATACAGTCATGGAAAAATAATAGAAAATCCCTTTTGCATTTTAATAGTAAATAACTATATGAATAACATTTAGGTACCCATTATTAAAAATTATGCCCTTAGTTAAAAGGTATAGGGATACATTTTTTTGTCATTTTCATACTGAGATTTATTAAAGGTTTTTCAGTTTCCATATTAACATCAAATTTCATTACAGAATTTTTCATTTGTAACTAAATTTAAATTCAGATCCTAAATCAGATCCTTTTAGAAGAAAAATTTTGGTTTTATAAATATTTAACTTTTTTAACTCTTATGTTAAATTACTTTTTTATATCTTCATTCATGTTTTCTGAAATCACAATCTGTTCATGTTCACTTCTTTACTAAAAGTGAACATGAGCAAATTGTGTTTTACACTATTAAAGAAAACAACAGACAAGTATTTTGGCATGATAGTTTTAATAACTTTTAGTTACATAAAGTATACTATAAAATTATGATTTAAAAAGAACATGAAATCCAGCCTTTGACTATTTTAACAATATTTAATTCATAACAGCTTCTTAAAAAGGAATGCAAAATTTAGTCATCTCACCTATCCACTCTCATCAAGTGATGCTTTTAATTATGCTTAAATATCCATCACAAATCTAAAAAATGTTTTTAAAGGCTGCTAATTGAAAAACAGTGAATCATACAAAACATTTTTACTCATTGTTTACCATTTTTCAATTATAAATAGATTTTTCATTATATACAGACAGCATTCTTAAACCCAATTTTGTATATGAATCAATGTTTAATATGTATTAGCATTAAAAGATCAAATATTCATTCCTACGTAATCTAAGCTTGATGTCTAGGTAAGGTTTTTCAAGGATATACAGACATACAACAAAAAATGGGTTAGTTTTTCTTAAAAAGACCTTTATATAAAGATGCATACACAACGATAATCTTGCTAAATTTAGTCATTGCCCAATAAAGTTTCCCAATAAAATATAAAACAAAACAAAGATTCTGTTAAGGCTATTTGTTCTCAATCTAAAGTGGCCATTTTCTGACACATTTTTTAATTCATATTTGTTAACAAACATATCAAATTGGCAGGTGCTCTTATTAAGAAACTATGTAATAGAACTGTTTTTCCAATTTTCTGGTGAAGAAAAAATATTTTTCAAAAATTGCTGTCAAAATTGTTTTTTGAACTGACTATCTAAAAGCAACAATGCAGGAAAGGAAAAAATGTCATATCTAAACAATAACAGCCCATAACTCAAAATGCAACTCCTTCATAGGAGAATTTTTAAAACTTCAATTATAAACCACTTCAATAATGTCTATAAGTATCACGCTTTTACATATAAAGTTTTGCATTTTTGAGTTGAGAAAATCACTTTTCCCATAGCTGTTGTAAATGAAATTTACCTTTAACATACATTAGCAAAATATGATATTTTATAATAAGATGCAGTGAATAATGAAGTGCTTTGACTAGTTAGCTTCATATTTCTTTTCAGCTAATATACTAATAGTTTCAGCAAATTATTAACATAAAGCCTTACATATGTAGTATTCATTCTAATAAGAAAGGCCCAAGGTTACATGCCCCCCTTTCTGCTCTTTGATATTAAAACAGAATCCCAGTAGTCCTTCAGCAATAAAAATGTAATCATCTTGATATGAGATAGTATTTTTTTCATTAAAATGAAGTAGTATCCTTCTTTCCCTGAAAATGCAAACTCATTATTTAAAAACTCTCTTAATTGCTTTACTTTTTCCACTTCATTATAACTACTGCCATGATTATCTATACAGACAAATATGGGGAAAAAATGAAATCAACTACTGTCTTTCCATAGTTCTATAGTGCTAAAAATCGACATCTTGACTATATTAATAGTCACTGAATTTTGTTAATAAAATGTGTTTTGAAAAGATGACATTTAAAGAATTTGTGTAGGGAATCTCATTCAAAAAGAAAATGTTTCATTTGATTTAATTTCTTTAAAAACTCCTGTCATTAACTTAATTATTATTTCAGTGCTATCAAGATTAAAAAAAAAAAAAAAAAACAATTTTCACTAAAAGTGCAGTGTGTGAATACATAAATGCTTTTAACAAACAACAGGAAAGGATTAATTTATTGTATAATATTCTCCCCTTTTAGATATGCTATTGAAAATAATAAAATTTGAGTGCAATTTATTATGATGAAGATGACACTTTTAAGAAACATTTTACCTAACAATTTATAAAATTAGGATATATTATTCCCGATTGACTTATATATTATAATTTTCTATATTATGAATAATGTTTAAAAACAGGATTTCTCTTATTTCTCCATCATTGTACAGCTATCTGATTAATCAAAAAATACTTTTTAAAAAATTACATTTTAGGAATTACAACACCACTAGAAATAGATGATCCAGCAGCCCAGCAAGCTAAAATGAAATAGCAGGGTAAAACTACTAACAATGATGCAAAATTAAATTCAACATGGGTCTGTCGTGAAAAAAGACGATGAATAGCTTGTTCTCCAGTCAGAAACAACAAAGTAGCCACTAAAGAGTATAAAAAGATAAAATATAAAATAACAAAATCAATTATCATAGTTGCCAACCTGCCAATTTTTTTCATACCGATATTTTTATGGAGAAATACTTGTTTTAAGCAACTGCACAATTTATGCAATCTTTAAAAAGGAAGCATTTTTGTAAGATTTTACTGGTATATAAAAAAAAAAAATCGGCAGGTTGGAAACTATGAATTATGAAAAAAAATTAAATATGTGAAAGACATTTTTATAAAAACATGTAAAAGAGGCATATACAGGGCAACAAATGAAAATAGTGTTACAGCATTTGATAATATAAGTAGAAAAGTAACAAATTGCAACTCATTTTCACTGAAAATATTTTGTAATTTTCATGTACACTAGCAAAAATGATCTAGTTTATCAAAAAACAGTCTATTGATACTGCGATCCTTAACTCAATTATGATTTTTTTCCTCAGACAGTCCTCCATAACAAAAAATACAGAAAATACTGTAATTAAAAAAAAGCTGTAACTGAATCCTTTTTTTAATGAGAAACAAACATAAAAATTGAATATAAATATGACAAATAAAAGATAATATTTAATATTTATCACATTACTAGCTTCAAACATAATGAAAACAGAAACTCAAAAAACAGTATAAATCATTAAAAGGTCACAGTAGATTAAAGACTAAAAATGTGTATGAAATACATGAAATTTCAATTATTTTCAAAAAATCTTGAAAGGCGACTCATATGTTACATCAAATCATTAAACATCCACTGTTCAATGTAGCTAGTAAGTTCTAGTATGCTGAAATTTGGAATAGTGAAATTTCTCTTGGTATTTTATATTAACATTCCTGTGATTAAAAAAACAATTGTAGCTCACCACATATAAACATACATTTACTAGAGCATGAGAACTAATAAGTATTTATTACAGGTATTAGAAAATTTTTTATTCTTTAACAAATTGTAACAACATTGCTTTCCTACATATTTTGTTCCATGATACTTGTAGGACACTGTGCACACTGTGTGTTTTGAATGTTCATGCAAACACCACAAGTATGAATATTTATGTAATGCTTTTTTACTAATTACTTAATTATTATTAAGGAATTCTCATACAATACTGATTTATATAAATATTTATTAATATTAATTAAAATTTTAATTATTTAAAAAGACATACAGCCAATAGAGTGAAAAAGCATCCAAGCTGAAACTCGGACCCGGGTCATCGATATAGCACACCAGCATTCTACCAACTGAACTCCTTGGAAACCAGCTTGGGTATTTTTTCACTCTGTTGGCTATACAATTTTAAGTAATTAAAATTTAAATTAATAATGAATGCAAGGCATGTGAAATTTTCTACAGAAAAATTCCCAATAATTAAGTAGATTTATTTATTGGTATTTTTCACTTCTCAAATGTCATAGTAAGTTTGATACACATAAAAAACCTGTTAAATATGCATAAAATCATTTTTTTTATATCATGAAATTTATACCTTCATTATAATTTTTAGTAGTTCCTGTACTATTTTCTGCAGGACAGTTATAAAGCTCTACATCCTCTATGTGAAATTCTTTATTTACATAACAGGTAGAATTCTTTGCAGTAGATTTTGGAGGAGGATAGGATGTGCAGGAAAACAATAAAGGCAAGAAAACAGATATGGTAGCCATAATTATCTAAAAAAATGTAGTAATTATTATTATTAGAAAGTTAAGCATTTGAGGATTGTTTTAATTTAATTGTGAGTTACACAAAAGATATTAAATTTTGAATACCAAATTTTTAAAAAAAATAATTATTTTAAATTATAAGAATATCAACAATATGTGAAATTCAGATTTCAAATGTGGAATAATGAATCTTTCTTATTAAATAATATAATATCATATACTATTCTTAAATAACACACTGATAACCGATTAGTTTATTTCAGAAACCACCTAAATGAAGATTCTTCATTTTTGAGATATTTAAGAAAATATTAAGAGAGTATAAGTACACAAAACGTTATTTTAGTGGATTTCTTCCCCAATTGAAGCTTCTATTAATTAACTTCAAAAAATGAGGTACCAACTTAATTTTAAATGTTTTGATATATATGAGATTCTTGAAATATACAATTCAATTAAGCATACACTTTTTTCAAAATCCTAAATATTATATGTAAAAATAAACTTAACCATGATTGTAAGTGGCTCGGCAATTAGAAACACTTTTTGCAACCCTTTAGACTTCACATGTGATAAAATATTTCTCCGTATACGTGAAATCTTCAAGTTTAAAAAGGTAAAAGCTGCTCCCATAATTCCTCCAATAGCACCAACTATTGCTGCAGGAATAACAGCAATAATATTAAGATCAAGTCTCTTAGTAACCTGCGATACAGAAAAAATTATTAATGTACATCTTGCTAATTGCTTAATATAGATTTAAAAAAAAATTGTAGAAATTTGACTTATAATGAAATTCATTCATACCTGAAAGAGAATATATTTTTCAGTTTTAAATAAACCAAAGTTTCCTTGATAATGAAAAGCAGTGAAAGCAGAATTCAAGAGGTCAGTTGTAAATGTAGAAATCATACAGCAAAAAAATGTTTGCCAAGACAGTTTCATGTTCCAAAATGAAGAAACTTCTTCCATAGAGAATAAAAGACCTCCTACTGGAGAACCAAAAGCTGAAGCGACTCCAGCAGCAGCACCAGCTGATATGAAGTTCCTCCTGTAATATATCTTTATCAGGTTTGAAAATCATTATTTTTTATTTTATTTAAAATCAATGTAAAATTACCTGTCTTCAGAATTACGAAATCGCTTAAAAAATGGCAATTTAATCCCTAATGTAGATGACTTAAGCTGACTACATCCTGCACCAACTAAAGAACTTTAAAAAGAATAATCATAAACAATGTTTTCTTTAGCATACTCTTATACATAAAACAATGACAATGAAACAATATATAAATTGTTTTGGCCACTAAAAAATTTGAGTTTTTTTTTTTTTTTTTTTTTTTTTTTTTTTTTTTTTTTTTTTTAAAGATTGTAAGACAGTTTTTACATGGAACTATATATTTTTATTCAGTAATATATTATTTATTCTTGTTACCAAACTTTTAACACCTTTCAGCTGGCACCATAATTGAACATTTGTAAAAAACATGGTTTTTATACTAAAAAAATTGAACCAAGTGCAATATGAAATTATTATCATTATTGCAGTTGTAGAACCAAAATTCAACTAAGATTTTTCTCTTTTTTTCTAATCGTTGATAATATAATTATTCAAAGGTTGCCACTTACTTGGTACACTGGTTAATTGTACAGCATTTTTAATAAATGCAATTACAATCACAGGCAGATTACCCATTAGGCTGAGTAGGCTGAAGCCTAGGGGCCCGGAAGAAAAAGGGCCCTGATGCTACGACTTTTTTTTTCAGATTTTTTCTTCATCAGCTCTAGAAAGGCTGTTTTTAACTTTTTTTCCTTATTTTCTTTGCAAGTTTTTTTTTTTTTTAAATAAAGTTACCTTTACTTTCAAAATCAGTTCAGAAAGTAGAAGTATCCTAAAAAAAAAAAAAAAATCTTCAACTATACTTAAAAAGTACTAAATGCATTTGTAGAGAAGACCTCATCTATCCAATGCAAAAATCACTTAAAAATATTGAAATGCAAACGAGATGTTTAAAAAAATTTCTACCATAGAATTAACATTAGGTTTGGTTTGGTTTATTTTATGTCGGCCGATTATCTACATGCAAGATATAGGCCCTAAGGGGGGGAGTGGTGCCCTCCGTGGGGGGGTGGTCTTTCTAAGGTACCTAACCCGTGTTCAAGCAAGGATTAACATTAGAGGATGGGTGTTATTGCTTGAAGTAGCTGCTTAAGAGGCTACACTAGACATGGAGAACACGGAAACGCTAATATTAATGTAATGAAAAAAAATTCATTGAAAAATATTAAAATGCGTGCAAGAAATCTGCAAAAAACTGCCCCATATAATTAGCATTAACATTAGTGTGATAGAAACCGCTGATAATAGAAACATTCTTTCAACTGCAAAAATGCATATAATTTAAATAGAGCTTTTGTTTTATATGTTGCTGCATATGTGTATTACAATATGAAATTTTATTTTTTATATGGCCCCTGATTCCTAATAATGTTTATTCAGGAAAATATTGTTCGACGTCTAAAAAGGAATCGACAAGGTTCGACGTCTAAAAGGAGGACTTTTTGTTCTCCTTTTTTACGATTAAAACTTACCTAATTGTTGCATTTTAAATTTTATGAAATTTCAATGTTTTCCTGCACTAAAAGTATTTTTCCCTTTTTTGTGCCAGAAAATAGAAAAAGGAGGACCAGGTGGGGGGGGGGGGGAGAGAGGAGGTTGTTTACAAAAAAAATCTAGCCTAGGGGGCCGGGAGGTAGTTAATCTGCTTCTGATTACAATGCTATTTTTTCAGATATTGGAATAAGCAGTAATATTAGACATAATTCATTTACACAGCTGTCAATGCATTAGAATTACAAAATGTAAAATGCACTAATAAATAACACAAGATTAAGTTAGGTTTATACAATGCTTTTAAAAAATTATGAGACAAATATTAAGAGATGGAAAAGCAATTTTTGTATAGGAAGTTGTGCAATCAAAAATACAGGGTGTTTCACTCCAAGCCAAACATGAATTCTTGTTTCTAATTTTAATAATATAAAGTTATATTTTAAAAAATTACATAGCATTGTGTCATATGTAACCTGTCCTCACTTTAAGTGAAATATAATAATATCACAAGAACTGGTGGAAGTTATCAAAAGTTTTCCATATATTAGAATGTAGTTGAAATTACATATAGTGCCATTGACCGAATTATTGTGCACTTCCAGCACTTTTTGAAACATCCTACTTCAAATAAATCAAGGAAAAACTTTGTAAATTTTGCTAAAATAGCTTCACTGCTTTTAAATGGATATTTGGGTTTGACTTGAAATCTATACTTCATATTTTTGACTGAATAAATGCATTGTTAACTGGTTATCTTTCACAAAAAGTGTTAATTGTAGCATTCTTCATACCTTTTAAAATTTGTCCTATCACTTTTGAAATACTCTATACATGATACATTTCTAAAACTTTTAAGAGAAAATTATATACTATTTTTAATTTTTCCTTTATATGATTTTACTGAAGAAAACTTATTTGGCTGTTGTTATATTATATAATCCCTGCCCTTATTCAAAATGAGTGACCAGTTTTCTCTTAACCTAGGAAGTTATTATGTTTTCCCCAATAGAATAATTAGTATTTAAATATGTTTTATGGAATTTAATTCAATAATTCTAAAATTACAAAATTGATTTTGGTTTGAATTCATAAAAATGGCTTACATGATTAATAAGAAGTAGATTACATTTTCAGTTTTGTAAGTTGCTGAATGTATACATATGAATTGATCATCTGATTGCAAGGTAAAATTTCAAAGACACAACTTCCTTTGTAATGTGATGAAACATAAAAATTAATCTTCTATTGATGAATAACAGATTAAGATATTATTTGTGCTTGCTCAGCTTGTGTGTTTCATGATCCTTTTGATTGACATTGTCATAAATGATCCATATTTGATTTTGAGTCAAAGTTTTTCAAAAATTCCAAAAGTGGATCTATTTTACCCTGTTACAGTATGAGATGACTCTAAATGGTAATTAAATGGTAAGTGAATTAAGCATTTTGTTAAGTGAACTTTTTAAATTCATAAAGAATCCATAAATCAAGTTTTTTTTATGCAGCCAAAGTTGTTTAAAACATTTTTAAAAGCATTTATGGAGGAGATTAAACTTCTATGTAATTGTGCATAATATGCTCTAATGATCTGCATTGACTATTGCCTAGATTTAATTATCATCAACTTCAACTGCATGACAACAGAATCAGTACATCTTGAGCGAAAAAAATCACCAGCATGAAAATTCATTAAGCAATTTTGAAATTGCCATTCGTTCAAGTTTTGACTATATACAGCAAATAATTTCTTTTTTACTGAGCTTGTGTTGTGATTTTTCCTTAAGCTTGAAAAAAATAAAACGAAGAAAATTATTGTTTTGCTTTTCCATTTTTCAATCTACACCAAACAAAATCTGCACAACCTATCAGTAAAAGATATTTACAAAACGCCGATTGTTGTAATAATTATGAAGCATAGAATACGCAATTACTTAGTTGTAAACCCAATTTTTTTTTATCTTTTAAATGTAACTTCGGACTATTTTTATACAATCTTTTCACAATACTTTATGGAGATTGAAACTGTATTGTAGATAATAACTGAAGATATGTAAATAATTGAAATACAGATGGTTATTTCACAATCTCATTATAATATAATTTATTACATAAACTTTCATTTGAATGCAATAACTCACTGCTATATTAATAATTTTGAAACATTCAAGGATATATATGACTTACCAAATGTAGTTAAAGATATCCAAAAGTTATTTGAAATACCAACAAAAAAAATAAAGACTATTAACATATTTTTAGTAACTTTTATACAAAACATGCATCTTTTAGTAATCTTTATACAAAATATTATTAAAAGTAACAACAAAAAATATCCATGAATAAGACTATTTTTAAAAAAAGGCAAATCTCAAACAACTACTGAGTCTTGATGATAAAATATAGAAAACATATTAATTAAAAGATAGCATATTTCTATGAACAGAATTCATTTCTTAAAATTCTAAAGAGAAATAATTAACTGATCAACATTACCTTCAGAAAATAATATTCAAAGCATTTATTAATTTTATCTATTTAGGCCATGAAATTTTTACAGAAAGAATTTTTAGTTATTGCTTTATAATGATAAAAAGAAGAAAAAAAGGTTCATTTGATCTTTAAAAATCATATTAAATAAATCTTTGATTTATAAATTTTTGAAGATGTTAAATAAAATGTTTTATTTAAAGCTATTCTAAAGCTGAAAAATACACAAATTTTAATACAGACAAAAATTTACACATTCTTTTCAAAAACAGTACAATACAATCCAATATTTCAAACAAATCTATGAAAAAGTACATAGAATATTTTTTACCCTAAATGAACCATAGGACCTTCAGGACCCACAGGCATACCACTAGATACTGCTAAGACACAAGATAAAAATTTCACAGCTAAAGTTTTCACATTAAATATATGACGAACAATCGTACCATTTAAAAAGGCGATAATTTCAGGCAATCCAGATCCACCTGCACTAGGTCTAAGCAACTGAAATGAGAGAGATGGGTATTTCAGTCTTGAGTGATTTAACTATTTTATTTTTAAATATTGTTATTAAAGAAAAAAATGTTTAAGAAAGATATATTCAGCACATGTAAGTTGCACTATAAATTGCTTTTTTCTATCTGTTATAATTACTGTGAAATAGCACATCATTCAGTGAGTTTTTTATTGCATTAATTATGTAATTGTATAAGCAACTGAATAATTTCACAATACATAGTAAATGTGAAAAAAAATGTAATATTTGGGCTTAATTGGTTTATAAGCAGGGTTGACCATAAGCAAAGTACAACAAGTACAATATGCATGCACCATACATTTATAAAAATTTCCAATAAGGCTAACAAATATTTTATCAACCTTTGAAAAAAAAAAAAAAAAAAAAAAAAGATTCTAAAATTTTTGCATTTGTCCTTCATGTTCATGGAGATTTCCAATCAGACTAAAACATCTTGCTTTTTAACACATTCTAGTGTAGTTGAAAAATTTTATAACTTAGGTTTGTCTGGCCATGCTCTAACTCACCTAAATATGCTCGATATTTGCCCTGAAATTTTTGTATGTTATTGACATCTAATATAGCATGATCTCTATTGAAAATGAAGCTTATAGCATGTATAGTTTATTTACAGGACAGTCAAAAGTATTCCATTACATTATGACCAATGGGAAAAATCATTTTAAGTACATTTTAATGATGTTATAACCTTTCGGACAGAATGACACTGATATGCATTTATGAAGTGCACTAAGATATGCATTCCGTAGAATATGCAATGCAAAAAACATTTATTATTCATTTTCAAAACCAGAAAAAAAGAATTCCATTACATATCATTCTATGATGATCATTTTTTGTAGCAGAGCATTTTAATTCTGTTAAATTATTTTATACATAAATAAATTCATATGCATTACTGAGGTTTATAACGCATAACATCTTGTATAATATGAAGTGCATAGCATTTATAGGGGCACACAAAAAATTTTGAATACTATACTTTATTCAAAGTATGGTATATTAATGATAAATGCTGTGAATGTATTTTTTAACACTTTCCAATATAGTTGTTGAAAAGTGTTTATGAATTTGTTTGTCTATCTGCTTATACTGTAACTCATGTAAATGTAGCCAGATTGCCATGGAATTGATATATGATATTGGGGTTGATCATGGGATGTTCAAAATTGAAAATGAAGTGTGTAGAGTTATTTGTTTATTTAAAGGGAAATTCAAAATATTACTGTTATATTACATCCAATATAGAAATATCATTTGTGATGCATTTAATGATGCTATGCAATTTTAAACATACTGAAATTTATGTATATCATTGAGGTGTACTTCAAAGCACTTATTGTAGAATCTGATGATGATATAATTTATCACACACTTACATGTACACAAAAAAATATTTAGCTAAAGTACTGCCTATGAAGAAGAATTGGTAAAACTGTGTTTTCAGTTCTGGTATGTGTTGTAAAATTTAATCATTATTTGCATATTATGTGGTATGCATGAAATCTATAGATCGCAGGACTATACAAAAGATCTAAAGAACAGAAATTGCTGAATAGAAATTTTCAATTGAACTACCTTTCAATATACCATATAGTATGCATACAAATCTATAAATCATATACATGCAAAGTTTATATACCGTACATAAAATTTGGATAGTTTCCTGATTATTCCTGCTATTGATCATAATTGCAGTAATTGTGTTTTCAATTGCGTAAGGTATTTTCTAAATGTTTATTTAGATATAATTCATTTTAATAAACTCTAAAATTTTATTACAATTCTGAATGAGTTGGAAAGTGTTATATAATCTATGCTGTAGGTATAACTTTTTGTTCTTGTTCAACTTTGAAATCAACTTAGGGTTTTAAAATTCTTTCCAGACAGACATCTTGAAAAAGAAGGCCAGCCCTCTTTACATGTTGAACGCAAGAGTTATTCTAAATAAGATATAGGAAGTGATAGCATTAAGAGTAGGAATTTCCAATCTTTTTGTTTAACAGAACTTTTCTTGATAAATTCTGAAAGATAATCTTCACCTTATTTAATCACAAAATTTGTCATTCAACAAGGTATATTTTTCTGTTCTAAAATGATAGTAGCTTGATCATTTAGGGAATACATATTGAAAATCCTTAATGTAGAGTTAATGAAATGCTTGAAAGATTAATCTAATGCAGGATAAACACTAATCATCAATGGTTATGATTTAATTATATTAATTTTAACAGATCAAAGTCAATGAGCTAGGAAATTACAATAAGGTTAGTCATTAGCAATAAAACTAGTTGTATTTATATAGAACCATTATTATGTTAGAGTTGTCTAAATGGATACCTTATGAACTAACATCAATTAACAATCTTAGAAATTGGAACAAACATAAATTCTTATTATTCCATAACACTATAATTAGTGTCTGCCATTGAATTTTAGCATGTTGTGAGAAATAAATCATTTTTACTTTAATAATTTTTGTTCATGTCTATTTAATACAACCCTTACTTTTGACACAAAATTTCAGAAAAGCAGAAATTTGGCATAAATTTCACATAAATGATATAAGGTAATATCAGTTGATTAAATAAGATTGCATCTTAATATAGCATTACATAGCAGCAGAGAGATTTTTATTTTCAAATCAGTTATTTAATCAAATATGAGTTTCTTTATATAGATCATTAAAAAAATGCTAATTTTTTTCGCTCATCATCTGGTCTAAGAACATATGCAAGTACATGATATGGAAGCCAATGTTGTTCTACTTTTGAATATTACTGCTAATGATGGATTTTGTGTAAGTTTTTTTCAGATGACTGAATAGGCTTTCAGCTCACTTATTGTTTTCGGCAGCAGGTGAGAGGGGCTCTTGACCACCACCATTTAAAGAACAGGCAGAATCATGGTACCCTTCAAAACCTGTGTTGGCTATGCATCTACAGCCATCATTTGTTTATGCCAATAATTCCATTATCAATTCAGTCAGAAAAACACCTTCACATACGCCCAACTGCTGACACTCATGAATAGTGTCTACTTTCAAGACTGCTCCAATAAGGGAGATGACACTGGATTTTTTTTTTATCTAATTAAGTTAAAGGCATTAACCAGTAAGTTCAGGAGAGCTGTGATGTTTAATACATCAGATGACTGAATAAGCTTACAATTCACTTATTGTTTTTGGCAGCAGGTGAGCAGGTAGCAGGTGAGAACAATAGATATTTCCATACATAATTGCTAATTTATAATGAAATGGTGTAGTGTTTGTATATGCATTTCCACCAAACATACTAAATTACTGAATTAATTGCAGGTATCACTTGCAGAACAGGCAGAATCATGGTACCCTTCAAAACCTGCATTGGTTATGTACGGCTGCTATCATTTGCTTACGCCAATAATTCCATTATCAGTTCAGTTAGAAAAACATCCTCATACATTTGAAATATTAACTCAGAATGAAATGGTTCTGTATCAAATAACACCGTAATTCACTATTTGAGAGGTAAACTTTTATGTGAAATATTTTAAAATTATTTTCAACAAACTTTTGATTATTGTCAGCAATAAAATAATTTAGTATCCAGGATTTCAAATCTAATAAAAAATGGATATTATAACACATCAAATTTTAATTGAAAACTATTCATTTTTAAAAATTATCTACTCTCAAGCCTTTTTTTATTCAAAATTGAATTGTTATTTTTACTAACTTTTGTGAAAATGTGCATTGCATAAATATTAACTGCTAAGAAAATATGTGTTTCCAAAAAATTTAATTTGTTAAAAAAAAAGTTGAAGGTAGTTTTTAATTTTTAACTTTTGAGAAGAAATAGTAAAATTAGAATGCTTAGACATTAAATGCTTAGAAATGCTTAGACATTAAAAGTAAAAAGGGGCACACCAAGCACAGGCATTTCTTAAAATGTATAGAGTATCTTGCTGCAGTAAACCCTTTATTAAATATCACCTATTTCATATTCTATAAGTATTTTGTGGCTAACTTAATATTTTTCTTTGATATTTATTCCCTTTGAATAGCTAAAAATATAATTTTCAATGACTTTTAAAAAGTCATGTAGAAATTGTTCAAACTGCAATTCATTTTATTTAATATTAGTTGCTTGTATATCAAAATATAAAGGAGTAAACACCGACTTTTTTATTTCTTAATCTTCATTCAAGAAAAATTAATATCAGTAAACACACACATTTTTAGTACTCCTAATTTTTTTTATTGAAACAGTAAAAAAAAAAAAAAAAGTAAATATGATGTTTATTGATCTCAAGGATTATCAAAGTAAAATCTTCAAAATCTAACAATAGATATTTCCATACATAATTGCTAATTTATAATGAAATGGTGTAGTGTATATGCATTTCCACCAAACATACTAAATTACTGTATTAATTGCAGGTATCAAAATTCCCAACAACCCTTTCCATAAGACTCAATTCTTGTCCAAAAAATTTTAGAATAATTTTCATTACATTTATCTATTTCAGGTAACTGGAATAATTTATTTAGATTTATTTTAAGAAGCAAAATCTTATAAGATTCCTGAACATAAGTAAATAATTTTTCTAATTTTGTTCAGGTTATTTGCATGAAATCTGCTAATTAGAATTTCATTTTCATATTGAGCAGGTTCCATTCTTAAGCAGATAACTAGCAGCATTCTTTCTAATCAATTTATCTTTTATAACAATCCACAACAGCATTCTTTCTAATCCAATGCAATAAAATGTTTATATCAATCATTGCCTCTGCAAGAACTTTGTTAAACAAAGTTCACTCCTGCTAATTCATCTATGATTTTCTGAATCGACTCATTGAATCCGACAAGCAGTAAACACAAGCATAATGACTTGCCTGGGAATTCAAGAACTCAGCATTGGTCAAAATGTTTGTTCTTATAATGATCATCAGTAAATTTTTTGTGATTACTATAAATGCCAAAGAAGTACCAATTTTAGTTTAGAACCTTTTGCTTGCACCATCATGCTCTGACTCCACAGTTAATTATAGATATTGTATCCTATTCAACAGAATTTTTTAAAAAATTGGTTTCGAAATATGTATTTGCTGTATGCAGATTCTATTTTAAAACTTAATATTTTATTTTAATAGTCTATAAACAAAATTATCTATGAACAAAATTCCATACATCATAGGCTGAAAACCCAAAGAAGATAAAGTTTATACAAACATATAAAAAGTAGATTAGAATTTTGACATTAGCAGCTTGCATATTTGCAAATTTTCATTTTATACTTGTTATGAAATTAATAAATAGGTTTAAATAAACATGAGACTGAAATAAAAAGGCTTGCCTTTTTTATCATAGTTTATTTACTTGATTTCTAAATAAATTTAAAACCAATGAAATATTAAAAATATTAGCAAATTATTTTGACAATGTAAATATTTATTTTATTTTTAGTGCTTTCTTTTTATTATTTTTTTAATGTAACTGCTACATAAGATTTTGTATATGAAAATGAATTTCAAATAACAAACATCAATAGCTTTCTGTAAGAGTTTATGCAGAAGAAATGGACCAGTCCAAGATAAGCAACATCAAATGAAATCATAATCTGGATAATTTGAAATTCAGTTTTAATAAACAATGTTGAAATGTATTACAGATATGTGCCAAAAAAATAAAAATAAAAATGCAGTTTAAAGAATACTTACAACAACAGATGAAGAACTTATTAAAATATAAAGACAACTTAAAGCTAAAACCCAGAGCCAAGCATACACAATCTTCCCATCCTAAAATAAGATGCAAGTACGTCATTTAAAGTTTACTTCGGTATCAAATAACAAAATATAATCAATAAATAAAAGATAACATATTTTCAAAAAAACATTTTAAAATACTATGTTTTATATAATATCATAACAAAATATACAACAGTCTCAAAATAAAATGCATACATCAGCAATAGGTATAAAATTAAGTAAGCAAAGTATGATTTAATTTTTAATACAGAAGGGACTTTTAAGTTCAAAACTATTTAATATTTGTGTGTGCAAATACAGGGTATCCCCTCTTTATTATTGTCCAATAGCGAATTCCTAAAATCTCTCTCCAAGCTCTAACTTGAAAAAATAAAAACATTTTTGTATTACCAAACTCTACTGAATTACGCTACTTTCAATTGCTTTTTAATTTCTAAATATAAATTATAGGACCAAGAAAAGTACATAAAAGTTTAATTTCATAACTTTAAACAAAAGTAATTAACTGGTGTAAATGGCTTTTCATATTACGGAGGACAACATTTGAAACATTTTAGTAATTAAAATTTAACCATTAAACTTGGATAAGAATATTTAAGGAATCCTGTATACCATGCATACATACACATATATTATAAAGCAATGACATATCTATGAGTAACATTGTTGCCATATCAATGGTGGTAATGAACTTTCAATCTATTTTGTATTTTTCACAAATTTATTAATTTCTAAACATTGCATAATTTCAATTTTTACATCATCAGACAGGGAAAAACATGTACTTTGAAATACAATTCGTTTGTAAACTATATCTCAATTTATTGATTTTTTATGTTTTAAAAATAAATATCACACACATTTTTTTAATTTATCACAAGCATGTGCAGCTCTATTATGGAATATTAAGTTGTTTTCCCTTAAAGCAACATAAATAATTCAACATTTGTTTCCAAATATTCAATAACAAAACAAAATTCACCTTCATCAATCAATAGAAAAATAAATAACACACAAGTAAAACAAATATGTTGAACTATGCTCTTAAACACCATAATAATCAGAATAAAAAAGGCTGCTGCAGACAAGGAAATTTTGGCGATTTCTTTGGCTACTAACCACTGCCATGAAACTAATACAAAAGTACTGTTTTTAATATATTAAACTTTATTTTAATAATGAGCATATTTCATATAAAACCAACAATATAACCTTCATCAAGATACTGAATCTACCAGAAAAATATGTTTAAAATGATGCATTATGAAGAAGAATATTTTCAGAGTTTTAAAGTTAAAAGTATACAGTGAAAAAAAATGCATCAAAAATGGATTCATCAATTTGCAAAAAGTTTCATCAAACTTTTACCTGAATGTAAGCTCTTGCTGAAACCCATTTTAATTCTGCAAAAATATCAATAAATTGGTGGAGGAAAAATCCAAGTGTGCCAACCAGAAATCCTATCATTCCCATCATCACCCAATAATCCCAGTCTAACCTGTAATAAATGAACCATCATAAATAATTCATTACAAAAATGCAAAAATACAGTACATTTTTATAAAACAAAGGATTATTTTTTAAGATATATATACCTCTTCAAGAGAAGCATCACATATATGTAACATGTAACATGCTCAGAATCTTTCATTATTCCCATCAGTTATTTTTTATTGTAAAGTTTGCCTTATTTAATAAGGGTATTTTCTTGTTTCAAATAAACAAAAGTTTCTGTTTTGAAAAACGGGTGATAAAAGATTAGAAATTCTGTAAAAGAGGCTCATCCTAAACAGGTTAATAAAAGAAATATGCTGAAGAAAAGAAAGTTTGTCTCTGATGGATAATAAAATCCATTGTAAGAATGTGCTCCCAACACTAAGTTCATTTGGAAAATTTTTTGTTTAAAAATATAAAATCACACAAATTCAGGATTTGTTTGAAAAAACAGACTGTAGCATAACAATAAAAGTAATATGTGATTTCAAGATAATTCTGTTAATCAGTTTTACAAAAGTAAAATCAAATTTTCACTCAACTAAAAATTAAAATAAGATTATTTAAAAGTGAAAAGTAGGTTTCAAAAATTTGACCTCAATTTTTTATTTATTCTTAACATTAAAATCAATACAAATAATAATAAAAAACTAGAAAACAAAATTTTTACTTGTAAAATTTGCATAAAAATTACTTTTTTGGTAATATTTGAATAAAATAAATAAAAACAAAAAGGACAAATATCAAGATATCAATACCCATATAAAACTTACAAATAAATAAATATAACTACAGTTCTAAACAAATTGCTAATTTTAATTAAATCTATACAAATAAAAATCAGTTTCACTTTGTCTGTGTTCGAGTGTCTGCCTGTCTGCAATGGCAAGAAAAATCTATGGCAAATTACAAGGCTGAAAATTTGTTAAACCTAACTCCTCTTCTGGTGACCTGAAACTAAAAATTTTAAATTTCTAATAATTAGCCGCTTTACAAAGAACTTTCATTAAAAATTCATCTCAGAGGGAAAAAGTACTCAACATGCACAGATGTTTTATTTACACATCTGATGCATAAATAAAACATTAAATAAAAATGTTTCGAAAAAAAAATCAAAAAGGGTTGTTTCCCCCCCCCCCCTTTTTTTTTTTTTTTTTTTTTTTTTTTTTTTTTTTTTTGGTTAATGGAAACACCTCACCGGGGTTTAATTTTAAAGATACCAACAAATCAGAAATTATGATCTTAAAACTAAAACCTTCTTCATATTCAACTATCTTCAACAGTGCAATTAGTTTTAAAAAATATAAATTTTAATCATTTCAAATATACAGATGAATGCAGATCACTTTATACCTCACATAGACAATTATTTTTTTTATGTTAAAATTAACCAAATATACACAATCTTTTTAAATCTTCTCACTAGACTAGATTTACATCCCCTACGAAAATTTTGAAACATTCAGACAGACAGAAATATTTTTTAGAAAATATAATGTGCAAAAATTTAGATAAAATTAGCAGAAACCTGAGTCTTTTGTTGCAGTTTTGTTTGCTTTTGGTATGCAAAGACTACAAAATTTAAATTACACAGAAAGTAAAATTGCAAATAATATATACATTCGATTCAACATTTCTTTTCAGTAAAAAATATAAATTCAGAAAATGGAGCAAAATTATACAAATTTGAAATTCATTTAAAGTTATTATCCTGGGCCAAGACAATGCTATTGGCAGGCCAGCTAATAGTAAATAAATTTTAAATATGGAGCTGTCATATGGTTATTCATAAATTTAATTTATTAGTCAGATATTCAGACCTACTTTTCTAGTGTTAGTTAAATACAGAAATAAGAAGAAAAGAAGGATGAAAGAATTACATAATATAAAGGATTATATTTTACATGCAACTACAGATAGGAATGGTTGAGGAAAAAAATAGAGATTTTGGGGAAAAACTCTCTTTTTTTCAGTTTTTTACTATTTTTTATTTTTTCCAAATTGGGAAAATTGAGTTTATTGTCATTTATAAAATAATCTAGCCAAAATTTTATAATAGCTATGTTCTGATACTTTTATGCATATTTTTTTCCTGTTTAGCATCCCACATGAAAACGTTAACATAGAAAGTCTTATCTGTAAGCAGGAATCTATTTAGAAAAATGAGTGGCTTAAAGGAACCTTTAGAATTTTTTCATTTTAAAATATATGACTCTTACAAAATTCTGTCTCTTAAAAATAGACATTTCAGAATTTTTTTTCAATCTCCAAATTGATGTAACTTTCACAAATGTAACAATTTTAGAACAAAAATATCTGCTGCATAATGGCTGAAATCACCAATGAATCTATTATCTAGGTGTATACAGGGTGTTTCACTACCAGACTGACAAACTTTGAGGGGTGATAGTAGACATGCAGAAACACTTTATTAAATAGGAAAACATGGAGCGCAAACATTTTGTGTAGGAGCTAGGGGCCATTAAAGTTTAAGGTCAAAAACTTCAAACGATGATAAAAAATGGAAAAAAAGGTTAATTTGTTTGCGGTTTTTGCTAAAATCATTCTTTATATCACGAATTTTTTCTAAAAAATTTTTAAAGGTTACATTCAGAAATTGTCGATAGAGGGCGCTTTAGATTTTAGAGCAACAAACAACTACTTTTTACCGTTATTTTGTGCATGAGGTTGAAATTATTCTTAAGTTTAGACTTTAACTTAAATTTTAAGCTCGAAACTGGAAACACTGGGATCGGGTAACTAGCGAAAATCGAACTGGGAACAGAGGAGGGGGGGGGGGATTTTAAATGCTCATAAACATCGTTCAAACTAATCAATTTTGTTTCGGTTTGCATGTAGGTCATTCCCTCAGTAATCATTTCATTAATAATGACGTACAGCTTTGGTGTCCTCATTTTTTGATAGAGGGCGCTTCCAACATATCTCTGACATTTCAATGGCATTATTCCTGGGTGTTTTTCTTCCAGATTAACATACTTCCAGGAAATGTTAGGGATGCAAAGACGACTCAGAATGACATAGGAATTTAACGTTGGAAATGCCTTTTTTGTGAGTTACGATTAAAGGAAGCAGAAAAAAAAAAGGCAACAGAAACAGCAGAGAAAAAGCAACACGTTAATTTGACAGAAAAAAAAATTATTTAAAGGCTTTACTAGAAAAAGGTGTTCAAAATTACGACCCCATGAGATTCCCGTACCATCAGTTGAAGACCTCGCAGATCTTATTTCTGTAGCTCCAGAAAGCTATCAGAGATGCCAGGAATCTTTCAAAGTGTGCGGAATTCCATGTGATGCATCTGTCAAGCATGCCATACAATTTCTGGTCATAATTTTGAACACTTTTTGTAGTAAAACCTTTAAATAATCTGTTTTTAGTCACATTAACATGTTGCTGTTTCTCTACTGTTTCTGTTGCTTTTTTCTTTGCTTCTTTTAACCGCAACTCGCAACAAAGGCATTTCCCACGTTAAATTCCTATATGATTCCGAGTTGTCTTTGCATCCCTAGCATTTCCTGGAAGTATGTTAATCTGGAATAAAAAAAACTCGGGAATAATGCTATTGAAATGTCGGAGATGTGTTGGAAGCACCCTCTATCGAAAAATAAGGACACCAACTTGTAAGCTATTTTTAATGAAATGATTAACGAGGGAATGGCCTACACGCAAACTGCAACAAAATCGATTAGTTTGCCTGATGTTTATGAGCTTTTAAAATCCCCCTCTGTTTACAGTTCGATTTTCGCTAGTTACCCTATCCCAGTGTTTCCAATTTTGAGCTTAAAATTTGAGTTAAAGTCTGAACTTTAGAATAATTTTAACTCCATACACAAAATAACGGTAAAAAATAGTTGTTTGTTACTCTAAAGTTTAAAACGCCCTCTATCGTAAATTTCTAAACGTAACTGTTAAAATTTTTTTAGAAAAAATTCATGATATAAAGAATGATTTTAGTGAAAACCGCAAACAAATTGACACTTTTTTCCATTTTTTATCATTGTTTGAAATTTTGGACCTTAATCTTAAATTTAATGGTACCTAGCTCCTACAGAAGATGTTTGCGCCCCATGGTTTCCTATTTAATAATGTGTGTCTGCGTGTCTACTATCACCCCTCAAAGTTTGTCGGTCAGGTAGCGAAACACCCCGTATATGTACAGAGGACCTTGTCAATAACATCTAAGTAAAAGCTTAAATATAATAATTTCTAATTCAAAAAATTCTAATTACATTTTTTTACAAGTAATATACAAAAGTTCACAATTTTGCAAAAAATAGAATCGTATATAATCCAGGCAAATCCTGATATGATAAGTAAGTTCCACTTCTCTTGTTACATACAGACTAAGGCAGCAATAATTTCTATATTAACTCATCCCATCATTTACAAAATAAATTTGTTGTGTTTGATTTCTCTTGAAAGTATCATAGTATAGGTGCATGATACAGATTATACTTCAAAGAATGGTGCAAATAGAATAAAGAAATAGTAGCTGGGATGATATATGTCCCAACTCTGTAATCAAAATGTTAAAAATGAAATTTTATGTACAAAATTATTTTAATAATATACCAATTAATGAAAATGATAAAGGGGAAAATTTAATATAGAAATTTAAACATTTATTTTTATTTGCATACCTGTAATTTTTCACTAATAGTGAAAAAAAATCTTTTCATAGTAACTTGCAGTTGAAATTATTTATTTCTGAATTATAAATTCTTAGAGTTTTCTAAATGTATTCTTTTTAAAAGTTATAAATCAGTATAAATAAACTTTGCAAAGAAAATGTAAGCAAATTTCTGTTAAAAATTTAGATGAAAACAATTTTTAACATATGGAAAAATCTATCTGTTTTAAAACTTTTATTTTTTTTTAAAATACCACTTTCAATATTAAGAATCTAAAACTCAAAGACATATTTGGATTTATACTGAAAAGTTGTACTAAAACTTACACAGGAAATGAAATTCATAATTATAAGAATGAAAATATAATATTATAAAATAATACCAATTTTTAAACAATAGAAGAATTGAAAATAATATTTATAATAATGCCAGAACTACTATTTTTTTTTCTTTTAAACTGGCATCATTATTTTAAAAACAGTACTGTGTAATTGGGATGTACAATACAGTTTAAAGTTGCTTTCGAATTGCAATGATATTGATTTATTTTTTTTTTTTTTTGCTGCCGTTTTCTATTATTATTATTGCTACTGATAATTAAACAAATGCAACTGAATAATCATTGCAACAGAAACATGATATATTACAAACAATGATGTTAAATTAAGTAAGAAATGCTACTATCAAAATTCAAAGATAGAAAAGATAAACTTTTAAAAGCTGGCTTGCTTTCTCTTTTTTTTAAAATAATATATCCATATAAAAGGAAAATATTTTTTTTAGTGTGCATAAATATTTAAAAAAAATATTATTAAATATAAAAAACATAGCTCATTTTTGAGAAGCATTTGAGAGAAATCAATTAAATCAAAGAAAAAGATTTTTTCTGCCAATTTAAAAATTTCAGAAATTTCTACATCTCTACATGCAATACACTAAATTAATTTTCCTACATTTGTTAAACTTTCAGTTATAAAATATCCTTACATTCAATATTTACTTTATTATATTACCATATTACCTAGTAGGCTGCTTATAAATCCAGTCTTTATAAACTTCGCTATGAGGAGGTAAGTAATCAAGGCTCTCATATTCACCTAAGATCTTTTTTTCTGTATCAGTATACTTATGATTTACAAAAGCACTTTCAAAATCTCTTCCCTGTAAGAATTAAAATAACAATAATTTAAAAAAATTAAAGTGACAGTTATGGTAGCAAATAAAAAAAGATAATTTGAAATTAAATAAGGAATAAATGAACCATACGAAGGGTTTATTGCAAAGTTTTGGGAAAGTTTAAAAAAAAAGCCTTTTATTATTCAAATTTTAAAGTTTTGTCAAAAGTAACTTTCTGCGCATGCATTACTCCACACACTTAACATCCTCAGTCCTGATGCTGCCTGTAGGAGACACTAAAAAACACCTTTTAAATTAATTTAAATCCTTTCAGAATTATTACAATTACTTCTGGATCTTTTTAATAAATGAGTGCATATCATAAGATCCGATATATAGACTTCAACATCCTTGAAGATGTTTCATAATAATTTTAAGTTAGTTTTTGCAGTCCTTCGTAATATTTGTCTCAGGACTGAGGAGGTCACAAATATATTGCCACCTATAATATCCAAAAAGACCTCTTTTAAATGCCTTAAAAAAAAAAAAAAAAAAAAAAAAAAAAAAAAAAAAAATGATATCTAAAAAATGTCAAAATGGAATTATCTTATTTCTGCAGCAAACCTCTCATACATTTTTTTTAATATGATATACTTTAATTATGGATTAGATATGCTATAGATTTTATTAATTTATTTTTTTGTAAAAAACAAATATTAATAATGAAAATAATGATGATTGCAGTAGACTCCCTCAAAGCCGCAAACGACTAAAATTCACACATCTTTACAGATGTAAACAATGAAACTTTCTTTTCAAATGTAGAAACAAAATTAGTAGTATTATTTCATTCCCTATGCATTTTAATATATATTAAAATCAATTATTTTAATATATATTATTAATGTAATTAGTTTTTAAATATCCTTGCTTTTTTATTTTAATATTTTACTATGCTACAATCATTCACTATAATTTTGATTGCATTATTGCATACAAATTAAACATTGTAAACAAAATAATGACCTGAAATGCACAAAGTTTTAAAATCTGTATAATCTCTGGTTCCATGCTGCGTGGATTTGAGAGAGTCTACTAAGTAAAAGCTACAATGATATTATGATTCTTTGCAATTGAGTTCTAAGTTTACAGAAGAAACTACATACATATAGCTAAAATGGTACAAACATCTAAATTCATGCATGTAGTTTAACAATAACGTCAATGTTGAGGGTTGAAGAACAGTTTCAACATTTAGTTAGTTTTTTTTTTTTTTTTTTTTTTCCTTGGAACAAATATGCAGAGAAAATAAAAAAATATATATAAAAGCAATCACATTTTGTTTTTTAATGTGAATGCTTTTATTCAAACAAATAAATTCTATAGCATTAAATTTAGCATTTTTAAAGGATATCAATAGAAATACTTAATATAAAATTTCATTTTAAAAAATTTAGATTAATATAGTGCAGATTTTTTTTTAATTATTTGGAAAACAAATAACATTTCAACGTCATTAAATTAAATGTGTTTACGATTTCAGATAACTATGAAATCCAACACCACTTCCAGATTGCAAAAGCTGGGAAAAATGACTGCACAAATACATTTTATTTACTTTTGGAAATAAAAACAATTGCATACATTATATGAGTTTTGTTTAATTAATATTTAAAAATGGTAAGGATATGTTCATAAAGTCAAACACAAAAAGAAGATATCACACATTGATAGAAAAGTAAAAATATAAATGTGAGCATATACTTTGGCAAAAAAGTTATGTTTGAAGTCATCAGTTTCCGGAACTGGAGAACCATAGTCACCTATGTTTTCAACAAACTCTAATAGTTGGGGATTCCGAGAAACCGGGTTGTTCCTCTCACGACTTAATTCTACTTCGACAGAATTATCAGAATTAACTTCCATTTTATCCTAATACAAATCGTAATAAAATTCAATATAAATATCTATAAATTAGAAGCTTAACTGCAAGCATCAGCATATTTTAAGCTGACATTAGTGGATGACAATATTTAAAAATAATTCATTTATAACTAAAAATTCTTTGGCATTCAACATCCAGCTAAACATTTGTGAAAAATCAAGCAAATTAGGAAAGAGTCGGGAAATTTATAAAACAATTGATGAAATTTCTACAGACAGAAACATGAAATTGTCAACGTCAAATCGCGGAGAAATTTTCAGGATGAGAAAAATTTCATAATGTAAACAAACATTTAAAGTTCACGCCTACAGATGTAGAGTTGTTTAAGTCCTTCTAAGGCTCCGTTTACGAATGACGATCGGGTCGTACGCTCACAGAGGAAACTAACGAGTGGACGCATATATTTATTTTTTTTTTCCCCCCAACCATGATTTGCCATCTTATAATCTGATTGGACATCGCTTTCTGTGTCAAAATGATTTTTCTTGGAGGGAAGGAATTGCAAATAAACATTAACGAACGGGGTAAAGGAAAAATTTTCTGCATTTCAATATATATTTTTTTTAAATTTGTTTAAATTAGGAATCGATGGTAAAAGGGATTTCGGCAAAAAGAAGAAGGAAGAGGTTATTAAGTTATTTTTTAAAAAATCTTGAGGGAGGGTATCAAGATTTTTTTTTTATTATTACTATGAAAAAGATACGGAAGAAAATATTTAATGTACATATATATATATGTATAATTTTACACATTATATGTTGGCGGAAAACAGGTGGTGAGTGAAAATTTTAGAGGCGAGAAGATTTTTACTGTACACTGTAAAAAATATGACTATTTTGCTGCATCACCACTCCACCGCTCTTATAGAAAACTACTACTTCAGGCTATCATGGAGCATTCTCATTGGCCAAAAGAGTGATATTCTATAAAAACAGGGGAGTGACGATGCAGCAAAATAGTCATATTTTTTACAGTGTACAAATTAGCGATTTCATTACAAAATAAAGAAGAAAAAATTCCTAGTAATTTTAATAAATTTGTTGCTTTTCAAATGTAACTTATTTTTCAATTTTACAATATTTTTTAATTTAATTTAATTTTTTATTTTTTTATTATTTTATTTTATTTTATTTTATTTTTGTATTAATTTACCATTTTACAGGCGAGACAATTCCAGTCAACGAAAAATCCGGATAATTGGACGACTTTAAAAAACTCATATGGTAACATTCCTTCACATTTTCCCCTGGATGCAACCAACGACACATAAGGTCAGTTCAAGACATTTAAAATGTCCGCACGGAGTCGATTGACTTTACACGATACACTGTAAAAAAATTGACCCCTTTTGCTGCTTCGTCACTCCACCGCTTATATAGAAACTTCAGCCTATTATGGAGCAGTCTCATGGGCCAAAAGAGAGATAGTCTATATAAACGGGGGAGTGACGATGCAGCAAAAGGGTCAAATTTTTTACAGTGTAGGTACAAAGCGACGCGCCCATCATTTTGCATCAATCACCGTGTAAAGTTTATCCATTCCGTGTGACGTTTTAAAAGTCATAACCACACATGTATATCGGTGATCGCGTGTCAACCCGCACTCTAGAATTTGGTATTACTCACTTGGATGAATTGAATCATCACCAACGACATACAAGGACAGCTGAGGCTAACGAAAAAGACAGACTACTGCGGTGCTCCTACGTGTCTTTTTTTTTTTTACAGACTGCTAGAGTGACGTGATGCTCCATTCATACGTATGCATTAGTGCATTCGAGCATCACATGACTCCATCGGTCTGTAAAAGAAAGGTACGTGGAATGTACCACGGTCTGTTTCGTTATCCTCGAGGCAAATGAAAAAGACAGGCTACCACGATTCATTTAACCCCTTGAAGGGCGGTGGGATATATTTTATCCCGCCTAAAACGAGATTTTCTCACCAGAAACTTTTAACAGAATTTTGTAATTTTAACTTTGGCTGCAAAATATTGAAAAATTGCCTTTTCTTATTTTATAGCAAAATTTTTCGTTTTTTCCGGTGAGAATTCAGTATTACAGACATATTTTTGCTTGCCCCTCAGTTAACGTATCTTTTTATTACATATTACATTATTATTGTGTACGGAAAGAGCTTCACGTGAGACTACCTTCTGTACCCTCTGTTTTTCATTAGCCTCATTGATGACTTTTATGGTAAAATTTGGTTTAAGATTTGGAAAAATTTTATTAGTTAAATTTGTTATTATTCTTTATCTGTCAACTTTGTGCTAGAGCTTGATATTGGTGTTTAAGCCTAACGATAATTTGATTTCCTGTTTCCATAACTATATTTGTTTCATTAATTGCCTTATACTATAATCTGTTTATTTGGGCCCACTGTGGCCGAGTGGTTAAGACACCACACCGCTAATCACTTGGAAGCTTAGGTGGATTGTGGGTTCGACTCTCGCTGGCTCCGTACACATTCTTTGTAAAGTTCCCGAGTGTAATTGTCTGGTGTAAATTTCCTTGTGCTATCTCGTCCTTGTATGTAGATCAGTTTCAACCACGTGATCAACTCCCCCCCCCCCAAGTTTTATCCAACCAATCATAACCGAGAATTTATAGCCTGTATTTTAGCCAACCAATCACAATCGGCCAAATTTGGGGGGAGGGGTCAAACAAAAAACACGTCTGGTTGCTAAAGTGGTTGCTAGGGTGTGACATCAGTTGAAACTGATCTTTTGTCAATGACTTATAAGCGGACACCCGATATCAAGCACAGAAGTTAGATGTATGTATTTAATAACTAAATAAATACATTTGTTTATTTTATAGATCGAATTTTGCTGTTTATTTATTTCTTCTTTCGTCATCGAATTTGTGCATTTGTTTAGCATGTAGCTTATGTTTACTTTTAATTTTCTTCCTAACAAATTTTTACAGAGCAATCTACATAAGTAAAATTTATTTCTAAACATATTTTTAATTTTGATAAGATTTAATGGTTTTGCATAATTCAGAATGTTACTGCACCTTGGCTTTCGATTAGTATATGAATTACCTTTTAAAACCTTATATAACTAAATTAATGTTCTTCAGATGAATAATTTAATACTACTAAAATATACATATTCTGTATTTTTTAAAGTATCTCTGAAATACATGCGTATTTTATTTATTTATCAATATGCAAATGCTATTTCATTTAAGTTGCTGTAAAAATAATTTTCACAAACCTTTAAAAAAATTACATGCTGAAAAGCATTTTGGATTTTTCTTTTATTTTTGATAAAATGTAATACTGCATTTCGGTAAAATAATTTTATGCAAACACAAAATACAGCTGCTAACATCCCCATTTCATTCCAATAAAATAAACATACTATGAACCAGAAGATTTACTTAAATGAAATTTAAATAAAAACAAGACATATTTTACAATGTTTCTGTGTTTAAGTTTCTAAACTATGTGCAAAATAAAATATAGTTTGTATGTATTTATAAACAATTCCTTAGAATGTACTAAAACACTTTAATCTTAACCCTTTGAGAGGCAAGTAATAATGTCTCTGTAATAATGAATACTCACCGGAAAAATAAAAAAACATTTGGTTTAAAATATGAAAAGGCAATTTTTCGACATTTTTGCCGCCAAAAATAAACTAGTCGTTGGGGGCCACCGAAATACTTACCCATCATGGATATGTATATGAAAATAAAACTTGTGAAACTATTTATACAATGCATTGCAATTCATAAACAAAATTTAAATATTGTTAATATACATAGTAATGCTATATTAAAGAACTGCTGATGTACTAATTTCGACAAATTATATAAAACGCCAAACTACTCAAGTAGTACCGAACTGCGTAAAAGAAACATCCTTATAACTCCAAAAATAATAATTCTATTAACTAACAATTAACTGCGTCGGATTAAGCGTCTCATTTCCAATTAAAATATACTTCTGAATTGAAATTTGAATGAAATACAGGGTCATGAAAAATCGAAGAATGTGGAAAACGAGATCACAAATATCTCGACAACTAATAATCCGATCGACTTCGTTCTATATGCAAAATGTGTGTTATTTTATTGCCTTTTACGTCCATTCCTTAGAACAAAAAAATTCGAAAATTTTTATATACCTTTCATCAGAACGAATTTTTCGAGAGTCCGAAAAAAATAGTTCCGGATAATCGAGGTTGCTGATATTAAATAGGGTTCGTCCCATTCTTACATACTAATTACATACAAAATTTCAAGTCTCTATCTCAATTTGTTCGGGAGATAGAGCGTTTACAGACAGACAGACAGACAGACGGACGGCAAATTTTTTTTTCTAAAAATATGTTTTTCGGAATCTCCACTATCTAAAACGTGTAAATCCGTCAAAAAAATTTTCGATTTTCAAAACGATTGCAAGACTTACCCTATAGTACGTATGATGGGTAAATAAAGCATGAAATTTCGTTTAAAGTTTCTTCTGAGAATCTCGTTTAAATTAGGTGGGATATAATATATCCCACCGCCTCTCAAGGGGTTAAACCTAGATCTAAAATTTGAATCTTGAGTTTGAACATTTATGTTTTGGTTTTAGAATTTTAACTTTATGATCTTTAGAATTCGGTAACAATGTTTTTCACATCAATCAGACATGAACCTTTTATGGCCCAAAAAGTGCTATCGAGTAGTGCATGTTGAGTATTTTTAACATCACATTCCTCAGTGACAATTCTCTGAACAAATTTTCTGCATAAAGTTGCTTTTAAATGCTTGAGCTCTGTGTATTGGTTTTGAAAAAAACAAAAAAGTTCTTCATGATTACGTGACCAACACTTCAGGTATGTCTTAAGATATTAGTATACTTGTTATTTCTCATCAGATAGTTTAAATTAGATTTTCTTCCATTCTGATAAGTTTTTATTTGAATTTTATTATATATAACAATTATAAAAAAATGTTTTATTGTAAAACGGCATAATGGGAAAAAAAAGTTTTTTTAAAGATCTTACAGTATAAATTAAACAACAATCGGTACTTTAGTGCATTTTGTTTTTCGTGCTCCAACAGAGTGCTCCCATGGTCGTGACGTCATTATCTTGTCATTACACCATGAACTGGTCTATTAATTTCGTTGATAACGATTTAGTGGGCTTTACAAATTGTTACGTAAGCTGCTGGTATACGGAAATAAATACCAGTAGGAGTGAAGGATATTTGCTTTGGTTTTGACATTGCTTTGAGGCCTATAGCAGCTATGACTTTCGTCTCGAATGAGTCATTACACACAGAGACAACGACAATTCAGAAATATTTTTATTTCGCATATCCATTGCATATTTATTACTCTACAAAGGGACAACAGACCATCCATGTGTTCCCCTGGATTCGAACCCGGACAATATCATTCGAACCTTCGGTGCGGCAGTAGCTGTCGCTACTGATCACGCCATTGGCGCAAAACATGAATATTTCATCTGCATTCCTGATATCTAATAAACGGTGTTTTTCTGAGGACAAATATATGCAGCGACATGGTTGTTGCTATTCTGGGGTACACTGTAAAAAATTTTAGCCTTCTGCTGCATCGTCACTCCCCCGCTCTTACAGATCATCTCTCTTTTGACCCATGAGAATGCTCCATAATAGGGTGAAGTAATCGTTTTCTATAAAAGCGGTGGAGTGACGATGCAGCAAAAGGGTAAATTTTTTTAAAGTATACCGTCCATTAGATATAGATGAGACTAGGATGTAACTGTAAGAGAGTGAAAACAAACGAGATGTGAAATTTGATTGGTTGAGACAATGTTAGACGAAAACGGATCGTAAAGCTAATCCCAGATAGCATCCAAACTTACGTAAACGGTCGTTTTTTCTTTACTTGCCATTATCCTGCAAAGCTACATAATCTTACCGTATACCACGGGCACAGTGAATATTTTCAGTACTAGTTTTGCATGACATTCGTGTAACCCAGGGCCGAAACTAGAGGGGGCACATGCCCCGGACGCCACCAGAACAGAAGCTGAAGGGGGCGCCAAATTAAGATTTTGTTTGGTGTGTTTGATATAAAGAATGCATATATGTGAGGGGTAGGGGGTGCCAAAATCCATGTTTGCCCCGAGCGCAAAAAAGGCTAGTTTCGGCGCTGGTGTAACCAACCCATGTTCGGAAATCTTTAGGAGGATTAGTACGGTTCGGCGCATGCGCAGTCTTTTGTCTGTCAAAAAAAGCCGCTGTGTTGCCGCCATCTTTTTCCTGTGGTCTACTGTCTATCCTGTGACGCTCGCTTTATTAAGAAATTACCTAAAAGTTTGGCAAGTTTGTTATTATTACATTCTTTTATTGGTGCGAATGTACTTTACTCTCCTTCTTGGCGCGATTTTTAAAAATTGCCAAATTGGCGCGTTTTTGCGTCTTGTCTCCCGGAGCGTCTTTCTCCAAGGCCCGCCACACACTACAGAGACATACGTCAAAAATCGTGCAATATGACGCAATCAAACCGGTTTTTTCCCTCTTATTACTGTGAAATTATCCATGTCGTACGTTTTTTCGTTCAATGTTTGGCCTGCCACAGACCTGTCATACATTGAGCGAAAAAACATGACACACTGTTAAAAATTTGAAACTTTTGCTGCATCGTCACCGATTAAAAAAAAAAATTCACAATAAATATATAAAACCATTGACTTTCTAATATACTAATAATAAATAATATACTAATAAATCTAATTTCTAATAATAAAACTTCATATGCACCAGTTTCTAAAACAAACAAAATACAATAGCCATAAAAAAATTCACTTACCTTTACTTATTTACATTACGGAATCCTACAAAGAGGATACTTTATTTTATTTATAATTTATCCAAGAAAATACATTACCCGTTCCAAATTAAAAATCCATCCAACAAACTAAAAGAATTATTTCTGCTTCCAGATATCGTTTCATGCGGCAGACGATTCAGTAATGTCCGGTATTCAGGCACATTTTGCGAATACAGAGATAACAAAACGAGATTGAACAATCAGAAAACGGCATTCAAAGTTTTTGCTTTTTTAAGTGAGCGAATTTTCTGATTGGTCAATTTCGTTTCGCTAACAGCACAAAATCTATCCAGATTTCTGCTATGAAAAATACTTTTGTTCCTTAAACTCAGCGTAAAAAACTATTTAAGCACTGTAAAAATTAAAAGAAATGAATTTTAAAAACACACTGCGTACATTCAAGCGAATTATTTTAAATTGGGGAATTTCTTATTTGTGTATTTTACAGATATTATTTATATCAATAAACAGTCACAAAAATAATTGTGTACTTATCAGCGCCGTGCGAAAGGGGGGGGGCGGCGAAGATGGCAGTTTTACGGGCGCAGAAATTTATACTACCAATGTCATTTTTAGCTTGTCACAAGAAAAAGTTCGGGGAGGGGGCGCCAAATTGAGACTTTGACCCAGTCACAGTTTCCTCTTCGTACGCTTCGTTCCATACTTAAAAATTCGGGAAAAACAATTACTTACTAGAGATAAAAATTACAGAAAAGGAATTTTAAAATTTTGCTGCGTAAATTTGCACAAAGTTATATAAATTTTACAACTTACGTTCGTGAATTTTACAAATATTTTATTTCTAAAATTTAGTAAGGATATTTATCAAATAATATAATTTCTATATCATATAATTTCCATAATTTTAAACTGAAACATTATGACTGCATTAAAACAACAAAAAAAAAAATCAGTGGATCCACAAAACTCGCTGTGAAGGAATCAGTAAAATGCATGAAACTCGTCGACACCGCAATAACTAACGTGTGTATGAGCGCTTCGCGCCCATTAAAACTAAAAAAACATCAGTGGATCCACGAAATTCGCTGTGCAGGAATCACTAAAATGCATGAAACTCGTCGACGCCGCAATAACTAACGTGTGTATGAGCGCTTCGCGCCCATTAAAACTAAAAAAAACATCAGTGGATCCACGAAACTCGCTGTGTAGGAATCACTAAAATGCACGAAACTCGTCAACGCCGCAGTCACAGACGTGTGTATGAGCACTTCGCGCCCATTAAAACTAAAAAAACATCAGTGGATCCACGAAACTCGCTGTGTAGGAATCACTAAAATGCACGAAACTCGTCAACTCCGCAGTCACAGACGTGTGTATGAGCGCTTCGCGCCCATTAAAACTAAAAAAAACATCAGTGGATCCACGAAACTCGCTGTGTAGGAATCACTAAAATGCACGAAACTCGTTAACGCCGCAGTCACAGACGTGTGTATGAGCACTTCGCGCCCATTAAAACTAAAAAAACATCAGTGGATCCACGAAACTCGCTGTGTAGGAATCACTAAAATGCACGAAACTCGTCAACTCCGCAGTCACAGACGTGTGTATGAGCGCTTCGCGCCCATTAAAACTAAAAAAAACATCAGTGGATCCACGAAACTCGCTGTGTAGGAATCACTAAAATGCACGAAACTCGTTAACGCCGCAGTCACAGACGTGTGTATGAGCGCTTCGCGCCCATCGAAACTAAAAAAAACATCAGTGGATCCACGAAACTCGCTGTGTAGGAATCACTAAAATGCACGAAACTCGTTAACGCCGCAGTTACAGACGTGTGTATGAGCGCTTCGCGCCCATTAAAACTAAAAAAACATCAGTGGATCCACGAAACTCGCTGTGTAGGAATCACTAAAATGCACGAAACTTGTCAACTCCGCAGTCACAGACGTGTGTATGAGCGCTTCGCGCCCATTAAAACTAAAAAAAACATCAGTGGATCCACGAAACTCGCTGTGTAGGAATCACTAAAATGCACGAAACTCGTTAACGCCGCAGTCACAGACGTGTGTATGAGCGCTTCGCGCCATTTAAAACTAAAAAAACATCAGTGGATCCACGAAACTCGCTGTGTAGGAATCATTAAAATGCACGAAACTCGTCAACACCGCAGTCACAGACGTGTGTATGAGCGCTTCGCGCCCATTAAAACTAAAAAAAACATCAGTGGATCCACGAAACTCGCTGTGTAGGAATCATTAAAATGCACGAAACTCGTCAACACCGCAGTCACAGACGTGTGTATGAGCGCTTCGCGCCCATTAAAACTAAAAAAAACATCAGTGGATCCATGAAACTCGCTGTGCAGAAATCACTAAAATGCACGAAACTCGTCGACGCCGCAGTCACTGACGTGTGTATAAGAGCTTCCCGCCCATTAAATTTAAAAAAACATCAGTGAATCCACGAAACTCGCTGTGCGGGAATCACTAAAATGCACGAAACTCGTCAACGCCGCAATTAGTAACGCATGCATGAATGCTGCGCGTCCATTAAAAGAAAAGAAAAAAAATCGCTGGTTTCATGAAACTCGCTAAGTTAGAATTCCTAAAATGCACAAAACTTGTCCAAACTGTGTTAACTAACGACACTATATAACCGAAAAATTATTCTCTGGATGCTCAAAAGTCGAATTGAAGAAATTTCTAAAATGAGCAAATTTGCGGTTATTAATGCAGATATCCAACTATTAAAATCTTTGTAAATTTGTACGAAAATACGGGATAAAATTTTGAAATATATTTTTTTTTATGTATTTATGGTACATATATATTGCGCGAATTTTTAAATAAAAAAGAAAGTTTTTCTGAAATAGGAATTCACTTTCAGTAAAATTAACACATCATCTCAATTTTTTAAATGAAATTGATAAATCATAACTTAAATCATTGAATATTTATTTCGAGAAATTTATTTCGTACCGCATACTTGTCTCCAAATGTATGTTATTTATTAAAATAAGAAATATCTTTAAAATAAAACGAAAAAAAGGCCGGGAAAATATAGTCATACATGTATAATGCAATCTCCTTTTTTAATTCAAATAATAATAGACTGATGTAACAATGAGATTTCATAAAAGCCAATCAAACAAAAGATAAGAAACCGTGCAATCCGGTTAAACCGATCAAAATTCCTGAACTAACAACTGTAGGCGTGGAAAGAATTCAGAAAACGATTCGGTAACAAGAAAAAGCCATCAGAAGTGTCCAATCAGAAACGGCTTAGAAATCAGTACATTACGTAAACCGAAGCACTCCTTAGGGTTGCCATATTGAAGATCCGAGTGGAGAAAATGAAAATGCACGGTTGCCATGTCGAAACATTTATCGCTAAATAAAAAACGTCGCCTTGGCGAAGGAGAGTAAAGTACATTTCACCCCTTTTATTTTATTTGTGACATCCAACTAATTATATTCTTTTAAGAATAAATCGTTATTCATAAAATTTATTAAATTATTAAGCATAAATTGCACACGAGGAAAAATAATGATTTGAAGTGATTATTCATATATCTTTATTGTTGTCGTAATTGAAAATAAAGTAAATCTATAATAGCAGTTCTACTATAACGTTTTACCATTTGCTTTATTTATATTAAATTGTACACACATATAAATTAATATATGAGGAGCCCAGAAGCCAAGGGGTATAAGTGACAAAATTGAAAAAATTGAGTTAAGTGCACAGGCTACTTGGAAATAAGTCTATTTATTTGTAGGTAAAAAGTTATGAGTGATTTTTTAATTACGTACTGTGTTTTAGGGGTCAGTTACTTAACCTCTTTGCCGAAACTGTGAAACGCGTGGAGGCCAAGGGATATAAGTGCAGTTGTATCCGTTAACGTCTATATAGCAGAAGTGCGACCAACGACATACAAGGCCATTTGCTTTTTTATATATTAAATAAATACATTTTAATTGTTAACAAGTAAGAAAAAATCATGCGTTAAGCAAAGATTGACATTTCCAACACTTTCTGAAATCTTTAAAAATGTTCGCTATTTAGGGTAATAAAGTGTTACTGTCCATAGCCAAATATGTATTCTAATACTTTTGAACAGCACTGTTTTATCTGTCAGTTGATATATACTGTATAATGGAAAAAATTAGTTTAGCAAGAAAACGCATAACAGTTTGAAAATTCTCTATTAGCAATTTATACTAATAGATGGAAACATACTTGCATACTTTTGTCCATCCTGTAGTTTACCTTAACCTTTATTATACGCCAGTATTTAGCTAAAATTTAGTTCAAACTAAAACACTCTTAAGGCTGCTGAAATCACATGTCTAGAAATTATCATCCATAGATGACCATGCATAAAATTTATTGCGTGAACCTGTGTATCATTTAATCGATATTTTACAAGCATTTCTTTGTAAACTGAATGCAATTCAGTATGTCTTATTTCTAAGCAATTTTTAAGTAAATTAAGCAGTAACCTTTACGAGATCTTTTGTTTAGCACTGTATATGAATTATAACATTTATACATGCCATATAATATGTATAAATTTAATCAAATTTAAAAGCGCAAATCATAATTAAAAAAGCATTTCGTATATCCACCAATCCTCAGATTCAGATTCAGCCAGGTTAGGAGGCCTACTAATTGGTTTGAGCTCAACAAGCCCCACTCAGCAAAGTTTATTAATATATATATATATATATATATATATATATATATATATATATATATATATATATATATATATACACAGAACAATTATACAGTAAATAAAGGTAGGTAACAAAAATAATTGAGATAATGAAATAACTATAGGTAACAATAGTAAAATAGACTCCACCAATCCTCATCGATAATATACAGTACTTCGGATAGAATATACTATTTGAAATCTTTTTTGTGTCCCTGTAAATACTATGTACTACGTATTATGCTCTAAATAACCTATATTAAGCCTCAGAGATGTATATCTATTTTATTATGCACGAAAATTGTAATATAATTTAAAATATGTCACAAACAGTTCCCACTTTATCATTAGGTAATGTAAATCTTTTGTGTGGCTCTGTAAATAAATAACTATTCTTTTCACCCCATATTTTACAAAGTTTTTATTTTAGTGCAATTCGTAAATGCATACAAATTTTAATATGTGACAAGGTGTAACATCTTTAAAATTCATTTAAAACGATTTTTCCCATAACCCGTAATGTAACGGAAAACTTTTGATCGCCCCTGTAAATAAACAAATCGTGTTAGAAACTTCATTTGCAATAGGTTCGTGTTGAGGTAAACGAGAATAATTCTCAAAAATTTCAGGGCAATCAGAATATATTTACGAGAGTTAGGCGCGGGTAGAGGGTCAGAAAAACCAAAATCATGTTCACTTTTCAACTTTGTTGCATAGTGTTAAAAAAATTTAACACTTATATTAGAACAAAAACTATAAAATTTTAACACTTATATTAGAACAAAAGTTTTTCCTTTCATTCATTTATATAAACATTGTTCATAAATTTTTCTTAAATTCATTTTTTTATTTCATAATTTTTTATTTTATAGAATTTATATTAAAGCATAATTTTGTCCTTTTATTTATTTGTATCAACATTGCTCTTAATTTTTTCATAAATACAATTTTTATTTAATATTTTTTCATTTATTGTGTTCATTCGGCACTTGCAGCCTTTAGCTTCCAAGCAGTTTTCATTACAGCTTGGGAGCCAAGGGGTACAAGTGCCGAATGATGATAAACATTGCTTAATTATAAATAAAAAAGAAATTTTATTCCACTTTATTTCTAAACAGCTATTGAAATAAGAGTTCAAAGAACATTAAGAAATAAGCAAAAAATTCCTATCTCAATTAATTCAATTACAATTGATGCTTAACTTTGAACTCAATTTACTCGAAATCTAAATTTTGTCACTTGTACCCCTTGGCTTCTGGGCTCCTCATATATAAGTCGATCGTATAACATAAAATCTAGGGAAGTATGTCGTTATGTTTAAGGCCCCTGTCCTCGCTCGAAGAAACGCTCGCAAGCTAATTCTATTCCTATGGGGAGGCATTTTTCTAATAACTCTTTCGCATTTTGACATTTTTTAATATATTTTTTTGCATTGGATAGCTGAGGTGCATGCCGACAGCGCACCTTTTATATCTTTTCGATTTTGGTTGCAGATATATTTTTTAAAAAGCACTTTCAGTTTCGAAACCGGTTTTGAAAGTGAAACTAACTTTGTAAAAAATATCTACAACCAAAATCGAAAAAATAAAAAAGGTGCGCTGTCGGCATGCACCTCAGCTATCCAATGCAAAAAAATTATTCAAAAATGTCAAAATGCGAAAGAGTTATTAGAAAATTGCTTCCCCATAAGGAATAGCATTAGCTCGCGAGCGTTTCCTCGACTGAGGACAGGGGCCTTAACCACATGTTTCGAGATGTTTTATTAATAACACACATTACTGTTTTATTATAATTCTATTGATAATTTTTATTATAATGAAACATCGATTATAAAAGCACTTAGTTATTATTTTGTTGTTAGTGTTTCATTATTTTGAGTGTAAAATCATTATTTGTTTCATTATTTTGAGTGTAAAATCATTATTTGTTTCACTATTTTGAGTGTAAAATCATTATTCATTTCATTGTTTTGAGTAAAAATAAATTGTCTTTATTTCTTAAAATCGTCAAAATTAAGGAAAATATAATTTTTCAAAATTACCCATGATCACTCATTCTGGCGTTGATGACTAATGTACTTTAAACAAATAAATTACATAGGTCATTGAATAAATTAATATATATTTATATGCTACTTTTTTCTCCATTTTTTTTCGAAAATAGTTTATTTATTCATATTTTTTTAAAATGTTTTCCAAATGTTCTTACGGAACGTCTCGATGTTTTTATTAAAAAGCATTTTTAAACCTTAAAGTTAAAAAAAAATATATAAATTTATATCATTTTTAGCACATCGAAGCATATTTTTATTTCATACTAATAATTTTTTTATATAATCAAATTGCATTTTTCTCTCTTTTTAAAGTAAATTAAAATTTGTTAAAAATAACTATATAGATATTTGTTCTAAGAACAAAAGCAAAACAAAGAATTTTTCAACACCTTCCCTCCTTCTTAAAATTAAAAACATACTTTGCTACATGTTAAATAATATTATAAATTTATATCATTTTTAGCACATCGAAGCATATTTTTATTTCATACTAATAATTTTTTTATATAATCAAATTGCATTTTTCTCTCTTTTTAAAGTAAATTAAAATTTGTTAAAAATAACTATATAGATATTTGTTCTAAGAACAAAAGCAAAACAAAGAATTTTTCAACACCTTCCCTCCTTCTTAAAATTAAAAACATACTTTGCTACATGTTAAATAATATTCATGTTCTAAAATAATATTCTAGGAACCAAAGAAAAAAAAAAAACTTAAAAAAAAAATCTTATATTTTGTCATATGTTAAATAATATTCATATATAAACTAAAATTATCAGGATATGATTATATCCTTATTTTTTAAATCTGTTGCAGATAATTTTGTTCTTATCGCATCAACTCCTTTTCCTACAGTAATATACAATTAAAAAATGCCTACCAACACAAGTAATTGCCTAAAAAAATTATTGCTATGTATTAATTTTTTATGCTAAATGAATAAGTTTAAATTAGCTATTTATGAGTAATATTTTTATTTAGTCTTGGAAGTAATAGATGTTTGCTGTCGCCATCTATTTATGATAATAAGCATTAAAGTTAATATTTATATTTTAGTGACATTATTAAAAAAAATCTTTAAGTGTTTTCAAATTTCTACTCACGATTTACTTTTCGGGGTTCAGAAACTAGAATTATTAGTAAGCGCTTAAACAAACAATGTAAAATAATTTGGTACACCAAGAATACAGAGTTATGTTTAAAATGTTATATTCTAGTAGGAATAAAAAAATAAATTTTGTTTTAAACATATGAGATACTGTAAAACAGTGGTTCATACAGCTTATTTGCAAGCGTTTGTGGAATTTGATGCCTTTTTCTTATGAATTTGATTCTTTTTTCATGTGTTTTTAATATTTGTTTGTACTTTTCTTATTCATATTTTTTGCAAAGATGTCATATATGCACCACACTGGCAATTTTATATCTTGCATGATAACTCGTCTACTATTGTTTTTTTAATTAACTGTTGACTTACATTTATTTTCTTTTTTAAAGTGACACAAATTGTTTTCTTCCATAATTATTAATTAAACTTTATTTATTTATTATTAATTTCCTTTTTAAAATAATAGAAAACAACTAATATAAATGAAGGTTTCACCAAATTGGCTTTAGAAAAAAAATCGCACCAATGTGGTGTGTGTAGGACATCTGTGCTATATTTTAGTCAATTTCTTCTTTATAAGTCTTTAAAATAAAAAAAATACACACCAGAACACATGAATTAAGTTGGAATTAGTTAATTTTATGTGCATGTATAATTTAAATATGCCATGGTTATTTGTGTTAAAAAGACAGTTTTTCTATTGTCGCTTATATTCTTCTATAATTAACTGCTAAAACATAAATTCTGTACTGTATAATTAGCTACTAAAATATAAATTTTGTCTTTTATAATTATCTGCTAAAACATAAATTTTATTTTTAGAAATTTAATTGTATCCTTTATCAAACATTGTCAAATTGTTATTGTTTATCAACAATACACATCAATTAAATATGAATTTCTAGTTATTTGTATTTATTACCATGGATTATGGAATTGTTCATTTTTTGTATAAATTCTTTTATTATCAGTTTTGAAATTGCAATTATTATTATTTAAACAGCAAATCTAATTAACACAAAAGTTCTTATGTTAAGAGTAATTGGATTTGAAAAATCCTGGGTCTTTTTTTTACAAAAGCGGGTTTCCATTTGTAATAAGTCATATTTTAGATGCAAAAATTAAACTTGTTTATTTGAAAAAAAAATTAAATGCAATAATTATTGTTTTAATAATAATGAATACTTAAAACCAATATTAATTTAATATCAATATATGAACTATGGAAATAGTGATTCATGGAAGCTTGTCATGAGGGGTTTAAAGTTTTTCTTGGTTGTCATTATTTTATTTTTTATTTTTCAGTTACAAATCCATGACATCTGGTAAAACTATGGGTACCTGTACGTGGCCAATACTGGTCATCACAGGCCACTAACGGTCGGGGCTTCCACGGGAACCCGAAGCCCCCCCCCCCCCCCCCGCTTCATGGAAGTTTGAACTGAAGTCCAATCCTTGCGAGAGAGGCACCCACCCAGTACTGATGAGAGGGGTCAGAACAGGGTCGACCGAAAGCAGATTCACCGTCACATCATCGAACCCTAATCAGGGGAGACTCACAGGAGATTGTTGAAAAGAGGGCAGCATGTAAAGAGTCCCCCGAAAAGTAACTTGTAAATATTTATTTATACTGCTTTAACATTTATTTATACTGCTTTAATAACATTAGTATAATTTAGTGAGTTCATGTACGATTTTTTTTTTTTTTTTTTTTTTTTTTGGGGGGGGGGGGGGGTTGATAATTTTATACAAATTAAATGACATGTTTTTGTTGTAAAATACATCCTTTTTTATTTTTTTTTTTTGGGGGGGGGGAGCATTATACATTAGGGTGGGCCGAAAAAAACTTTTTTTCGATTTTCGATAATGGCGGGTGCGGAAAAGTGGCCACTGGTGGCACTCAGTTCACACAAAAAATTTGAGATTTTTTGGACAATTTCTTACCCTGCCGCAAATGGCTTGAAGTTTTGCCAAAATGCTGATTTTTGAACTTTTTTATTAAAAACTTTTAAAATATTAAATTAAGTTTATTTTGGCTGTGTTTATTTGGAAAGGCATATTTAACGTATCTAATGTTTAAATAAGTTCTCATAATGCATTATTTAATTGCTGTGTGTATTTTAAATCAGCCGATTTTTATAGGCGAGTAAAACTCGGCGTGCAGCTACGACATCCACGCGAGGAGTTCTTGGTTGTTTCGCGTTGGTACGGAACGCAAAACAAGTTAAAATCTGTACATTTTTAAAGAACATAGCACTAAACTAATGCATAATTAGAGGTTATTTAAACATTTGGCACATTAAATACATCTTTTAAACTAAATACCACCAAAAAAAAAAAAAAAAAAAAAGCTTAATATAATATTTAAATTTTTTTTTTGCTAAAAAAGTTCAAAAATCAGCATTTTGGCAAAACTTCAAGCCATTTGCGGCAGGGTAAGGAATTGTCCAAAAAATCTCAAATTTTTTGTGTGAACTGAGTGCCACCAGTGACCACTTTTCCGCACCCGCCATTATCGAAAATCGAAAAAAAGTTTTTTTCGGCCCACCCTATTATACATGATTAAATTTTGTATATACTTTTACAATATATTAACTGTAGTACTGAGATTTTTTTTTCCCTCGGGATGTTAATGCTACTTTCAAATTGTAACATTTACCTTATTTAATTATAAATTATATAAAGTGAATATTATTGTTCAGAAACAGGTAGCATTTTGAAATAAGTGTGGGGGGGAAATTATATTAACTAGTTTACTTAATTATAAATTCTTTTGTTGGATTTTTCTTGACTCCTAAATTTTTCATTTTTACACCTTCTATTGACAAGTTTGTTTGTATTAAAAGCTAAATAAAATTTTCCCATCTTCTTTTTTTTTTTTTTTTGGGGGGGGGGGTTATCTTACTGAATGATAAAAGATAAATTTAAATGAAATAATGATTTGAAAATTAGTAAAATTTATTCAAGAAATATGATCTATAACATTGTATTTGAACTGAAAGTATGTTTAAGTAATATAGCATGGCATATGACAATCGGTAGGGGTGGGGGACGTATGGGAAGTGTGAAACTTTGTGACAAATGAGGGGAGACAAGGGAAAAAAATCCAACATCATTTATGGATAGCCCCCAAGTAAAAATAAGGTGTAGTTTTTATATTTTTAAATATGTCATATAGTTATTTGTATTAAAGCATAAGAATTTTTGTATTATCTTACAGTAGTCTGTAAGTAGCCGTAAGCTATAAATTTGGATTTTAGAAATTTAATTGTATTTTTTATTATCAAATATTTCATGTGCATGTAGAACTATTAAATATGGTTTTATTGATACTTATATTCATGAACATCGATTATGAAATTGTTTGGTTTATGTGTAAAATTTATCATCAGTTCTGCAATTGTATTTATTTTCAGATGGTATCATTAAAACAAAAATGAAAGCAGAAAGTTCCCAAAAAAGATGCATATTCATGTTGATGTTATTATATTTTTTTCTCTACAATTGAGCAGAAATTGTTTAATATGTTTAAATTTGCACAAAGCTGTATAATATTAAAAAGATAATGTTTGTGAATGATGTATTGTCTATCTAGGCGTATTCTGATTTAAAAAAAAATATAAAATTCACAGCAAATTTTGTTATTATATAGATACTGCTTCAATAAAATAAGTTCACAAACAATTATCAAAAATTTTCTTGTTTTCTAGGAAAAGCGTTCTTCTCCCACCTCTTTTTTTTGTGTGTGATTATTCTGAGCAAATTAAGTGGTATGTTTTTGTTTACTTATTCGGCTAACCAGAGCTTTATAGAAACATAAAGTCAAATACCGTAATTTCGGGTGTATAAGCCACGGATCAAACAATTCTTTTTGGACCCAGAAATCTTATTTAGTGACTGAAGACAAATATTTACGGCGATCTAACTAGTTATATTTGTTTCTTAAAAATTTCTGGGTCGAAAAAGAATTGTTTTGTCTGCAGCTTATACACCCGAAATTACGGTACCATCAATTTAAGAAAATAAGACAATTTCATCACATTTTATCGGTTACAACTTGATTAACTTTAGTAATATAAACATATCATAATCTACATGAATTCAGTGGTGTTTTGAAAGCATTTGGGGTTTCATATAGAAGTAAAAAATATCTTGTATAAAATGCATCCATTATTTTATTATATTTGTTAATTTATTTTTTTTAAAGTGGGGAGGGTGGGAACATTATACATGTTTAAATATTGTATATATTAACTGTACTACTGGTAGTTGGGTCTTTTTATTATTTCTTAATATTAACAATATTATTAAATAGCAATACTTGCCTTATTTAATTTGCAATTAGATACCTCAAATTCAACTTACAACTTTGCTGTGTCATTGAATTCACCATATTTAATTGCAAATTAAATAAAATGAATGTTATTGTCCAGAAAGAGGTAGTATTGTAAAATGGGAGGGGGGTGCTGTATAACATGCTACATTAACTGATTTACTATATTATAATTTTTCGTTGGGATCTTATTTGAATGATTTTGATATATATTTGAATAACAAAAATAGACTGGGAGGCGGCAGCACAAACAATTGCCTCATCGAGTTTATGGTTGAAATTCTAGAATTAGTTAAATCTTGATTTGCATTATAAAATGCAATCAATCTGCCAAGTTCTATTTTGGTGGAAAACACTTAAAAACCTGATTTTAACAGTTGAATTGTAGGCTTACCACTATGCTTTCCTGCACCCAAAAATATGAAATAATGGAAGATTGCGAATGGGAAAACATAATGGCTAACCCTTGAGTCAACCACTAAAATCGGGTTATTAGGTGTTTTCCATCAGTATATGATTTAGCAGATCGATTGCATTGTAATATGCAAATCGAGATTCAACTAATCCTGGATTTTCATCTATGAACTCCTTAAGGTGATTGTCTGTGCTGACACTTCCTGGTCTAAAAAATAAATGCACATTAAGATTAAATAACAGTAAATATTATATTTAATATTAGTAATTTCCTTAACTTAATGTATGTAAATTTTAAAAAACTGGATAAATAAGGTGAGATTCTTTATTTGCTATTTCACTTTTATTATTTTGTCATTTGCTTATGATTATCCTTTTGTATAATTTTTATGACAGAACTCAGAAAGTTAAGGAAAACTGATTTCTGACAAAAATTCAGAGCATCTTCAGTGAAGAGCACTGATCTTCAGCAGCCTCATAATTGATTTAAAATAATAATAATAATAATAATAATAAGTCACTGATCCACTGCATAAAATTCTATTAAATCTTTTTTAACTCTTTGAGCGACCCCTCCTTCTGAATATAAACTAAACTTACTTTGCAATTATCCAAAATTTTGAAGATAATGTAAAATTATAATTTATTAAAAATTGAATAAAATCATGATTTGAAATTTGTTGTAGTGTCTCAGGGCCAAGAAAATTTACATTTGTCTGTCGGTGACGGCAAAAATGTTACCTGTCCTGCAGATCACTAAGTTTTTCCAATTAGTTGTCCGGTTGAATTTTTGGCTGCTTCGGTCCAGTAGACCACTAAGGATTTCAAACACTGTCTAGGTTAAGATATGATAGTATTTGTTTGAGAATTAAACCAACCAATATAAGATTTTTTTATTGTAACTAATTTTGTAGATTTATAGTAAATTTTTGAAACAGTGTTAGTTGCTTAACCTCGTCCTCTGAGCTGCAGCCAGCTATCAAGGATTCAATTTAGCATAGAGTTTGCAATCTCACTGTCTGCTAATCCATCGCTTTAAATCTTGAAATTTTTAACGTTATCCTAGTTCTGAATGTACAATTTTTGAGGTCACGCAGTAATTTATTTTTCTTATGTATATTTGATTTGTGTGTTTATATTTGTCTTTTTTGTTTTCTAGAGAAAAAAGAATGAATTAAGAAGAAGAAGAGACTTAACTGAAGTTCCTGACAAAATTATATTGATGTATTATTGATAAATTATGTCAACTCTTTATATGTAAATAAATAGAATTTTATAAACTGAATATTTCATTTGTTTTCGAGACTATTTCCTTGGTACAGAGAAATAATTTTCATTGCTTCAGTCAGACTTCAGTTATTAAAAATTATGAAGGGAAAAGAATAATGAATTTAAATGAATTAAATTATAACTTTAAAAAATTAAGATTAGTTTGGTATTTACTGTGTTGCTCATAGAAAAATATTTTTCTGGCTTAAAAAAATAAAAAAATAAAAAAAATAGAAGAAAGTGTTTGACTTATTGTAATTTGTAAAATTTATGTTGTTAAATAAGTAAGAAATGTAAAATACTTTTATGCAAAAGAGCTGGGAAAATCACCATTGAATTTATAAAAAAGTTTTTTTTTTTAACTTTCTTTCTTAAACAATTTTCCGATAAAAGATCAAATAGCTGCTGCAGGCATCAAACTTAATTCTGTGGAGGATTTTTAAAAATCTGCTAATATTCTCTGAATAATAATCAAAATTCAAAGAAATAACTTTAATAAATGAAATAATTAAGAATTTAATGAAGTACTAATATAAAAAATCTGCAATATTCTACTGTCATAAATGTATGTTGTAATAGAATTCCACATATTCGATTCAATATTTATTGTAAGTAAACAGATTTGTATATACAATAAATAATTAAATGATCCTGAAGTGTGAACTGGATTCAAAAAGTAAGTACCGTAATTTCGGGTGTATAAGCCGCGGATCAAACAATTCTTTTTGGACCCAGAAATCTTATTTAGTGATTGAAGACAAATATTTACGGCGATCTAACTAGTTATATTTGTTTCTTAAAAAATTCTGGATCGAAAAATAATTGTTTGATCTGCGGCTTATACACCCGAAATTACGGTAATTAGTATAACCCTTTCTTGCGAACACCTAATTTTAATTCCAAACTTGCAACAGCACCAGTAATATTTTAATATAATTTTGTTTTTACAATGAAAGCTTAAATTAAGGAATTCGTAATATCTAGACAAGTCCTTTATAAATTCAGGTGTCAATCGACAATTTCTCATTTTACTAATAGAATTTGCTTGCGCCGGAAAGGGATAATCAAATTTACTATGCATGGGCATACACATAGAGTTGTATATTCTTAAGTCCCATTAGCAATTTTTTAAATACTTTTTTATCCTATGTATTGAAAAAAAGCTTTTTTTTTTTCCCCAGAGATATGACACTAGAAAAAAAATCCCTCTGCTTATTTTTATTTCAAATGCTCAATCAATAATTTTCAAGACTCTGTGCCTATGTGTGTAAGGATGAATTTCAAATATTAAATACGTGAAAATTTTCACATTTCTAACTGAGCATTTCTGTGTGTTATCAGCAGAGTGAGAAATGCTCCAATGAACTCGAATTGCGCTTAGTTATGAATGTGAACATTTTCAGTAATTTTAGGTGTAATTTCACAGTTGATAATTAAAATTTTTCCCTCTGGAAAGTTTTAAGTAAGAGATTACTTTGTTCATGCATCAACACCTGTAATTTCCATATTTTAGATTTTAACTGTGGACAGTCTGTACAGAGACTAAGTTTTCTAATTTGTTACAATTTTTTCCCCATTAAAAAAACCTTTCCTTTCAAACTTCTGAAAATAAAATTATCTTAATTAAAAAAAAAAAAAAAAAAAAAAAAAAAAAAAAAAAAAAAATTGTAAACAGGATTGAAAAAGTAAAAAAAGGCCTTGGTAGAAATGAACCTCAGGTATCGAATGCAAAAATAAAAAAAAAATAAAAAAAAAAAAAAAAAATGCAAATAAGATTTAAAAAAAAAAATCCGCAGAGGATTAACATTAGCAATCAGGTGTTTCTGCATAAGTAACATAACCTTTAAATATAATTTAGGATTTTTTTTTAAGTATTAAAGTTAAATCTAGTAATGTTGTGAATTGATACAAATTCAATACCTATTTTATACATACATAGTAAAAGATTATAGGAATGTTATCTAATTAAAAATAATAATAAATAAAATGCCTAAAAACAGGCTAATTTTTTATAATTAAAAAAAATATTCAGTTATCTAATAAATATATGAATTAAAATAAACTACTTGATAAATATGTGACTAACAAAACACTATAATTTTTAATTATAGATAGTGTTTGACTAAAATTTAGTTTTCCATAAAAATACACACGCACACACACACACACAAAAAAAAAGGTAAACACAAATCAGATAAATTGTAAGTTCAGTTATTTTGCTTAAAATCCCCCTTTTCTATCAAATATATATATATTACAAATTTAAAATTTTTTCGCCAAAACTAACCTTTATACTACCTTAATTTTCTTATAATAATGTTCCGTACTTACTTCAAATTATTAAATTAAAATCTTGTTTCTAGATCTAATCTGTTAATCTGTATGCAGACGATATAAATTCTTAATTTGCCTTAAAAAACATTATTCCAGTATGCGTAAATTTAAAAAAATGGCTCTAAATTAAAAATATTCTTAATTAAAACTTTATTTCTTAATATTCCAAATAAAACTGATTTCTTCTATGTTTTTATCAACCCTTTTTAAGAAAGTCTTATTAAATTTATTCCAAAACCATACCTTTCAAAAAATATCATTATTTTATTTTATCTATTTATTTATTTTTTCGCCGTCAACCTTTGATGTGTGCATTAATAAATTCATTTCTTTTCTTTTTCTCTTAAAATTAATCATTTATAAAAATCGTCTGCCTAAGAAATTATGAGTCGATTATAAATTGGTTAAATAATATTTTTTTAAAAATAAATTTATCGTCTTTGTAAAATAGTCTCGTATCTGGACAAGAATTCTGTTTACATAAAAGGATGATGGTTTGAGATTACAGAAAGTTCTAGAATTTTCTTTTTAGTTTTAAAAGGTGGAAGTCTCGAGATGTGAAGGAGAGAGATTCTGGAGTTCTTTCGTCGATGAGTACGTCTGGTTGAAGTAAATGATGGAATATTTTTTGGACATTTCGGTAAAAGATCGTTTTCAAAAAGGAGTTTTTCCCTCTATAATGACTACAGTTGAATAAATAAACTTACAGCCACCAATGAATGATTTATTGGATATTCTACATTTATTTATTTTTTATTTTTTCCCTCGCTGGCCATGACTTCTGTGCAAAGAACGGGGACCCTGGCGATGATGTTTCTGGCTCCTAACTTTAAAATGTCACATATATATAAGATTTATAAAACACCTCATTTTAATTTAAAAAGTAAGGTATATTCAAATTTTATCATTTAATTAATAAATATAGTAATTAAAATAAGCAAATTTATAAAAATGTGACTAAAAAATAAACTATTTTTCAATATATGGATAATATTGGACGAAAATTTAGTTTTCTGTAAAAACAGATACACAAAGGAGTAAAAAAAAAAAAAAAAATAGCATACATAGCTCAGAAAAGTTTTAAGTTCAATTATTTTGGTGAAAATATCTTTTTTCTATCAAATAAGGTTTTAAGATTTATAAGAAACCTCATTTTCATTTTTTTCTGCATGTTTGTTATAAAAGCCTTTTATCTATCTTTCATTGTAACTCCTATCCTTTTCTTTCTTCCTTTGTGCATGCTTATTCTGAAATACTTACGAACAAGCTCTGATTGCGTCAACTAGCAACCCTTTTCAAAATCTTTACAAACTTTGCATGAAAAGCCTTAAAAAAGCATTCAGACATTTACATAGTATGGTTGAAAAAAGCTGTTAAAAAGCAAAAAATGCTATCTGGGAATGTTTTTTACTCGTCTAATCGAACTTGTCCAGGCGAATATGGCCAAGTTCTGAAATGTAGTTTTGCCATAGCTTGGAAGAATATGTCCATATAAGCACAGTCTGAAAATGCTGTTTTGTGCGTGTGATGCCATTCTCTTCATCAAGGAAAATTAGCTTGACCAAAATGATAAGCTGACCAAAAAGCGGGGTGGTTCGTTTTTGACCAAATTCTTCACAACCAATCAAAATTCATTTCATGTATATCACCACTCGCTTATAGAGACACCCTAGTTTGTATTGAACATGGACGATTTTTAAAATATTAATCCAATGAACAATCGAAAGTGTCATTATAAGAATCTAATGATCCTCATTGTTCCTTTTGTGCAAAATGTTGTATTCAGATCTTGAAATTTTGCAGGATGTGTTGCGTCAGATCAGAAAAATATTGTGTTCAGTCTGCTCATATGAGTTGTGCTCGTATTCACCAACTACTTCGACCCTGAGTTATACCAACAACGTCCGTCGAACGCTCAAACGGTATTCCCCTTTAATCCTGATTGGACGTCCCTTTGATAATATCCAATCAAACGTTATCATGATTTTCATTTGAGCGTTTGACCGTGGTGCTCTAGGTTGAGGTAGATGTTGAATACGAGCATAAGTAATTCCAGTTTTAGTATTTGGCAAAGCATCGTATGATCATTACATGTCGAAAACGTTCTTGTTTACTGGGTTGTAATTTTGAAATGCCAATTTTGTTAAAAATGATCAAACATATTTTTGAATGATTAATTTTACTTTTAATTGTACTGTATTTTGTTTGTTTTAAAAACAGATATAACTGGTGGCTGTTGAAGTGATCGTACAAAAAATATTGTTAATCAATTAATTAGCAAAAATTTAACAAACCAAATTCATCACCACTGCCAGAGAAACAAATAATTTAACTGTTAAATTTATTTTTGTGCACATACAATATGAACTTGAAAATAAAATCTCGGAAATATCTACATAACTGCACTTTAATTTTCCTAAATATGCATGAATTTAAACGAAATTGACGCAATTCATTGAGGTTTATCTCAATATATTTCTGTTGAAAATTATATTTGTAACTTTTATACTCTGTTTACGGGGATACTCAGCATAGAGCGCGTTCAGCAGAATCACTGGTTACTTACTGGTTGGATCTGTTTGTTACTAAAGCGTTCACTGCTACTAATCGATACGCAACCATTGTCGTTCAACGGAAGTGATCGAAGTGACAGGTAAGGGACCGATCTACACTGTTAGAAATTTAAAATTTTTGCTGCATCATTATTCCACCTCCTTTGTAGACATTACTTCACTGTATAATGGAGCATTCTCATTGGTCAAAATAGAAATATTCTATAAAAGCAGTGGAGTGACGATGCAGCAAAAGTTAAAATTTTTTACAGTGCAATCGAGAAAAAAAAAAAAAAAAAAAAAAAAAAAAAAAAACCCTCAATTACTTGAGTCACGTGATCGGTTACATAAACATTTATGACAACAACAATAAAAGAATAGTTACAGCAACGTAATACAGATGGCGCTGCTAGTAAACAATACAATGGAATCCAGTGAATCAGTCAACTGGTTAGAAACCGGTCACTTACCATGACAGCATGTAACCGGTTACATTGATGGTTTTGGTTTTGTCAGCTGAACGCGCTTTTTATTTGGATTTATTATGGTACAAACACAATAATTGTTTAAACTGCTTTTCAATGATGTTACACTATATCAAGTTTTACGAAATGCTGCTATGCACTATAACATATTATCTATAGAATATAACGTGCGTAGCATTTTTTGTTCTTTTGCAGGGGCAAGCAAGAGAATTCTACGCAAGAGAATTTTTTTTAAGTTGACAGTAATTATTTGGAGTGCGCTTTATGAAATTGATCTACGTTACTCAGTTGCATGATATTATTTTGGTTATAGAAGATAGGACTTGTAGCATTTATTGTTCTTTCACAGAGCCGTATCAAAATATTCTGATATGTTATTGCTGTGACAGTGTTACTCATTAACCCATTCGTGCCCAGCGTCTTTTGCGTAAATTTTATTTGGTTGGCACCACTATTTTTAGAAGATTTAAGGTTAGTTCATTAATCACGAAAATGCATCATTTAAATAAAATAATTATTCCTTTTCTTTTTTACCGGTGTCAAAAACAGTGCTGAAAGCACCTTTTGAAGCGTCCCTAAAAAGGGACGCTAGGCACTAATGGGTTAAGATGTCTTTAAGAGTCAAAATCTGTCAGGAAAGGGAGCTTGAGGGCAGTATTTATATTTTAGCAGTCAAATCTTATAGTTTATGAATTACTAGTACATATTACTTACTAATACGTAATTATGAATTTTAAGAAAGGATAACAATTTAATATTGCATACAGTTATTGATAATTTTATTAAAAATTAATATTTGAAGTATTTAATATGAATACGCATAATTATTACAAAATTAAACGTATATAACTGCTTCAGTGAGATTCAAGAAAGATCTTTTCCAAATCTTCGATTTTCGGGCAAGATTTGTATTTAGTTTTGATAAGTTTCAGCAGAATAAATGCAATCTCAAATAAAGAAACTGAATTAGAAAAATAATCAAAATCTTTTATGTGCGATATGCTTATTCAAAACATACTCTGCAGCTAAGTTCCAAATGTATGTTCAGTATAATTGTAATTTTTAATGTTTCTAAAACAACCTATCAAATATAAACATATTATGCACATTTGATGCCTGAGAGCGAGAAGGTTTTATCTACTTCTCGTTTGGGATCTTTTTTATTAGCGCTTCGATATTATTTGAAGTATTTGCTAGAATGCATTGAATCATCTCGAATTGAAAAATATAACTATGCGATAATAGTTATTAATTATAATTATAGTACAGTTAATTATATAGCTGTAGTTACTATGTAATTATAAGTATACAATTATAAATACATTTAATGCATGATATTCAAGGAGATATGTGCAGAGTTGACGATGATCGAACCAGAGACTCCGAAACAGCAGACGAGCTCTATAGTGCCGAGCAAAAGGTGTATCTCTGTATCTCTCTGATAAAAATTCGGTTTACTTCCCGTAAGAGACTCACCACAGTTCTCCATTTACAGTGAGGTAAATGTTTCTTTAACTTCGAGCATGGGATGTTAACTCATGTTGCGTGGCATATGCCAGAGTAACTTTGTTGCATTGCCATGCACACGTGTGGCTCCGAAGATGCACGAAGTGGCAGGTTTCGTGCTATATGAATTACCATAGACTTTGCACTGGGATCATTTTTCAAGCTTTGCGTAATGAAGATGTTTTCAGTGCTGTCATCTGCTAGTCCTGAGAGTACATTATTATACAGCTGAAGTAGCGTATTCGTTGCCAAGGCCATCAATGAAAACATTTTATAGTGTGGTCAAAGAATTTCTTCGCCCTCATTAAGCCGTCTTAAAAGAATAACAATTACATGGTAATGAACTAACCGTAACAAGTCTAAGGACACCACACAAACGATGACTCGGACGAAAACGCAGATTGTCATCGCGAAAGTGAGTTCGTTAGTACAAGGCTGATACTAAAGCTTTATTTCTCCAACTGTTGATGCAGTTTGCAAGCTGCAGCTTCTTATCGCTAAATTGGCGTAGCAATTCGCTTCTTTCTTTGCAGTGTCTTATACCCTGTTCACACCATGGATAGTTAAGATATCTCAGGCCTGGAACTCTCTCAGAAAGTTCCAGAAACTCTCTCAGAGAGTTTCAATTCTCTCGGGTTAGATACAGGAACAACCACTCACTCTCATTGGCTATAAAGCTTCGCTTTTACTGGTTGGCTGTTGCGCCCGTCTTTACTTCAAGCGCATGCGCATACGTTACATTTGTTCAGTTCAGAGATACAGTGACATTCGCTGAGATATCTTAGGTAAGTTTTTCAGTGTGAACAGGCATCCAATTCCGGGAGGGTCCATTTCAAACACGGCGATCTTAAGATATCTTATGTTAGTGGTGTGAACAGGATATTAACCCCCTGACTGCGCAGCCAAAGGGTAATATTGTAATGTTGTTTTCTCTGTAATTTATTAAAAATATAAAAAAAAGATGTTTTTTCCAACATGATGCAAAATACGTTATTCGTATCGGTGTATAATCTTTGATAGCATCAATCCTAACTTAATTTTTCAGAACTGGGTTTTATTTGTGGAATTATACTAATTTAAATATTGCTTATGTTGCAGTGAAACCTGCAGCTTAGTGTGTGAAAAAATCAGCCGGCGGCAGTCAGGAGGTTAAAAAATTAACGTATTGCCGAGAGCGCCCGAACAAGTTGCTCAGAGAGGGTTGTTTGTAAGTCAGGAAGAGGATATCCAACACAGGTCGTTTTTATAGTTTGTATTGTGGCGGCACACTGTGGCGGCGTGGATGAAGTATCTATGGCTATAAAAACATGTTTGAATTTATCTATGGATACTATTTCTTTATTTCTCCTAATGCCGAGTTCAAAAGTCCTATTTCTCTTGAGTAGGCTCTGAATGATCCATCGTATTGGGCGTGGAGTGGCTTCTGTACACAATCCTGCCAGATGAACTCATGGGAGCTCAGTGCCCAAACGGGGATGAACAAAACTTCCCTTTGTCCGTGGAAGGAAGTTGAACTATCTGCACACTCGCAAAGTGTGATTTTAAATCGTCTATGAGTTGTTTGGGTTAAGCATCAACAGATATCGGCTTGGAAAATTCCCTTCTCGTACCAACATCCTTTTTAAAGACAGTACGAAGGGATAGCAGTAATATTTGTAATTCTGTAGACCGTTGGTCTTTGTACGGATGCTTTTAATGGATGGCGGAAAGTTAAAAATAAGATTGATTTTTATTTATCATAAGCGCGTAAGAGAGAGGATTGTGCGACAGTCACCGGTGTATTTCGATCAACAGGCGTTACTGAGAGTTTATCTGATCGGTATAAGTAGAATAAGAATTAAGCGATTGGCATTTTTGTGCACTTTTAAGCATGCATGGCAGTAGCAACAATCCCCACCGTATTCACAAGAGCTTTCGTTAAAAAGATTGTCTTGTTTGGAACCATTCCGGGGAAAAGAACCACTGCCCCTACTATTGCAGAAAAACCGTTCCACGTGTTTACTTAAAGCGGCGATCTTGCTTCGAAGTGCAATAAAGCAATATTACCTATGAATAATGGGAAGCGAAATATCTCACCACTCTGTACGATGTGGCGAGAAAAGTCTTGGCGGGACTTCACGATTAGCGCCAATCAACAGACACAGGAGCGAACGGTAGTGTCTAAACAGCATCTCTAGGAATCACAAAACTGCAGCATGGGTATCTATCGTGCTCTCGCACTCGGCGAAGGCTATTTCTATTGTTTTTGTATAAAATTTATACAAACAGCACGCGTGGATCATATTGGAAAGTTTGAAAAAAAAAAAAAAGAAAAAAAATTGTTTTTTGAATGTTTAAGTTACGAAAAAATATTTTTCAAAGTTTACTGATATATAATTATTAATTATATAAATATATTACATAATTAATTAATATATAATATATTTACATAATAATAAAAATAATTATGTCATTTATATATTTTTTAAAAATTGCCATTTTGAATTAAAATTACATGCATTTTGTTTTTCAAGCTGCAATTAATTACATAATGTAATTAACATTATTATCAATAAATTATTATGTATTCTTAATAATATTATTTATTAATTTATTGTTAAATATTAATATTAATATAATCATGTATGATTTATATTGAAAAATCTATTATAGCTTTCTATAAATAAATACTTTATATTGGTTTAGTATTAATTAATAATTATAAAGTATAGCAATATAATTAGTATACCTATTTTTTAAGAAGCTATGAACTTTGAATAATCATTATTGATAAAAAGGGGGAAAAAATGTTGGTTATGTGTATATATTTTGTAATTAATACTTCAAATTTAAAAACCAATTTAAAGAAAATCCCAAATGTTTAAGATTAATTTAGCATTCAATATAAAAATTTATTATTATTTATTTAAAATAAGCTAATTGTATAGCATGAATACAGTTATAATTAGGATATAATCTAAATATTTATTATTTTTTATTTAAAAAAATGAATTATTTGTATAGTATAAATGAAATATGTATGAACATTTTATAATTGTTAATATTTAACAATATTTATTAAATCAATATAATAAATTGTTAATGATTAATATAATTAAAATATAATAAATGTAATATTACTAATATGAAACTAGAATTAAATATTTAGTGCAATTAAAATGATTTCAATGTTTATCAAAATCTAGCATTCTGCAAATCTAGATCATATTTTAAAATTGGTAGTAGAGACCACTTTTTTTTCTAGATATTTAAAAGAAGAATACAGTACATATCACTTTCGAAAAATAACATGTAATTCAATCTGAAATTAGATCTTAGCTGCGACTAAAATCTGTTGAATGAATCTTTATTTGCAAAATGTCCTGGAACTAATGCTTGAATTACCAATTTTTCAATACTTGCATGGGTATTATTTGATTACCCTGTCGATTAATTTTGCCAAATTATACAAATCCCCTAATTATCTAAAAAGTTAAACAAACTGACATAATTTTTATTTTAAATAACAAAAGAAAAAAAAAACAAGTTTGTAAACCATTAATAAAAATGTAAATAAAAAGTGAATGTGACATTTACGATCATACATTATTGGCATTTAATCTTATAATTTGTTGATAGCTTTTTTTAATCGACAGCGTAATGAAGTAGTAGTACTCTTGCATGTATAACTTATCAGACCTGTAACAAAAACTATTCACCAACATTTAAATTATTAAAAAATATGCACTATTCTATTCATTGAAATGAATAAAATAGTGTATAATACTTTGACATTATTTCTTTAAACATTAAGCTAAAAGTACATAACAAAAAATGTGTAGTCAGATAAGCATGTGACAAGTATACTGGAGATCTGTATTTTAAAGTATTGCGACCAGGTTCTTTTCAAAAAAAATGCATTCGCTAGAGTTGTAGGCTGTGATCAATAAAATAAATGCCTTTTGAGAACTTTGTTTATTTAAGGTAGAGTTATAAAAATTAAATCATTTCTTACTGAAATAATTAGGGATGGTGCCTGTAACCATTTTTCAAGAGACCTTTGTTACATGACTGAGTGCATGAAGCGAGAGAGAGGCAATTGAATTTTCTCATTCAGAATTCACACATTGGCATCCAGAATTGGCGAAAAGGAGCATATGAAAAGTGAATGATATCATAACCATGAAATTTTCTGTTACGCTTTAAACAATTAAGATGATTTTGAATTTAATGCAGGGCAACCAGAAATGGGCAGTCCTAAAAAAATACGCCAAAAAGAATTCGCGCCAATTCGTACGTTAAGACTCTGTTTTGGGAGAATTTATGAAAGACACAATAATGTGGCATGCACAAGGAAAGATTATTACCTAACGAATAAGTTAGAATCACAATTAAGCAGAGAGAAAAGCGATTTTACTGACCGCAAGCAAAGCATATCTTTGTTCTTTTTTTATTTGTTTCCAGCAAGGGTGAAATACGCATCTTAATGAATTCTCTTTATCTGACAGCCGTTTATCAGTAATAAAGCAGATGCTAGATGTTTTTCTTTCTTTTCTTTTGAACGGAAAGTTATTGTGGGATCGAAATAAAACATTAAGATAAACTAGATATTTAATTAAAGATTAGTTTTAACGGTAATTTAGAAAAATGTAAAATTTAAGAAAACTATATGTGATTCTACATCACAACAAGCATCTTGGCATTTATTTTTGCGTGCTTTTTATGATAGTTGCTGTTCAGATTCAGGAATATTTTTATTTAAAATAATGTCACCAGTTATTGATAGTAATAAAAATATCAAGGCAACTGTTAGAAATATTACAACTGATTTTCTACTATCAATGTTTTAATAGCATTAAAACTATTTCATAAGAAAGAGTCCAATATTATATATTTAATTAAAATTAGAAGAAAATAGGGGGAAGAGATATACTAACTCGTAGTATGACATCCATCAAAACAACAATCTAATATAATTATTCATGTCTTTATTATTGCATATTCAATTTTTATAAGGATAGAATGGGGGAGAACATGATAAAATTACTTTAAAACGGGGAAGAATCCTTAAAGTGGCATTTAATATTCCAAAACAAAATATAAATATTTATACTTTAATTACTAAACATTAAAATCTCATAAGACTTTAGCAGAGAAAAAATATAGCTTAAAAATACATTTTTGAGGGGTGGAAAAATTGTACTCTTTATATATCTAATAATATACTGTTATTTTTATTCAATGTATATTTAATAATATACTCATATTTTAATTATAATATCTTTACAATTCAGTTCAGTTAGTCCCTCAGCCAAATAATTGATTTAATGCTTGTTGATTTTAAATGTGTTTAAATCTTCTTAAAAAAAAAAAAAAAAAAAAAAAAATCAGACAATGAAATTAGTAAATTTTTAGCCTTTTTAATCTTATTCAAATATGTAAATATGTAATACGTCTTTTAATAATTAATATTATAAAAGTTCACAATGAATTTGAGAATCTAAAATTTAAATAATTTCTAAATTTAATATTAGTTAATAAAAAAAAAAATCATAATGTGATTTTTTTATTGACCAACACACATAAATATTGAGTTATATAGTACATGAAATCCATAGATCGTTAAAAAATGTGTTGTGAAAAAACAGTTTAATTTAATATTTTTAAACTTCATTACTTTAATAAAATAAATCTATTTACACGGAGTTGGAGTTCATTTTTATTATTCAAATTTGTTATTATTGCACATTTCCAATGCAAAATTTGTAATCAATTTTGTGAATTCTTTCTGTGCACGTATTTTTTCTCTACAATTCTTCTAAGTTCAAATATGACAAGTCTGTTAAAATTACAGTTTTGTGAACTTGCGGTGTAAATACACAGAATCTTTTTCATATACTGCTCAAGCTCGCTTTTCTTCACGCGATCAACATAAACATAAACAGGACTGCTACTAGAGGTCTGCACGGGCCGAAATTTCCAGGCCCGGGCCCGGCCCGAAAGTTAAAATTTCGGCCCGGGCCCGGCCCGGCCCGAACGGAAGAAATATTGGCCCGACCCGGCCCGGCCCGAAAGTAAAAAATTCGGCCCGAGCCCGGCCCGGCCCGAACGAAACAAATAATGGCCCGACCCGGCCCGGCCCGAAAGTTAAAATTTCGGCCCGAGCTCGGCCCGGTCCGGAAAAAAGTTTAAAATTTGGCCCGAACCCGGCCCGGCTCGAGTGAATTTCTACAGAACATTGATCTTTAATCTTATGGAAGAGTTCTGACAAAAAAAAATTATATTAGTCTTTTTTTTTTTTTTTTTTTTTTTTTTTTCATGTTTATAATCTCCATTTATGCAGAAGTGCCGTAGGCTGCAATATTTATGCTTTTAAATGAATCTTTGTTTGTTGTATGTAAATGTTTCAGTTATCACTAGTATTATTAATCCATATTCCCTGTAATGGAGACAAAAAATCGAAAAAGCGGTATATGGTGAAATTTCCAAAGACGAACGAGCGCTTTGGAACGAAACAAAATGCATTCCCTTCTTAACAGATGTAAATGTTTAATATATTTTTTTCTCCCGCATTGTTGTATTCATTTTGCATGGATGAACATTTTAAAAGAAACTTTCAGTTTTCAGTTTAAAAAAAATTCCGTCATAATCATGTTTTTTTTTTTGTGTGTGTGTGTGTGTGTGTGTGTGTGTGTTTAATTCTATTTTAAAACGCCTAGTAATCTACGATTCTTTAAAAGGAATAAATTCTAATGTTTAATTGTAGAATAATGACGGCTTAAAAGTATATGCTTTTTTTTGCAGAAATTTTTGGACAAAGCCAAATATTACTGATTTATAAAAAGTCGAGAAAAGGATTTTCATATAGGAAGATTCAATAGGAACTGATTATTTTGGTCCATGAAAACTAGGAAGAATGGAATCAGTCTCGGCTTCGTACGGAAAAAAAAGTTAGGTCCGGCCCGATACTCCAGCAAAAAAATTAAAGCCCGAGCCCAGCCCGGCCCGAAAAGATTAGTGACTAGGCCCGGCCCGGCCCGGCCCGGCCCGGCCCGGCCCGAGTCTTCAGAAGTAAGGCCCGAGCCCGGCCCGGCCCGAATGCCATTATTGGAAATCGGCCCGTGCAGACCTCTAGCTGCTACACTCTCCGTGAGCGAAAACACCCTCAAGTATTTATCTCACAAATCCAGAAGTCTCGCCAAGCATTTTCTCGCCACATCGTACAGAGTGGTGAGATATTTCGCTTCCCATGAATAATACCTATACCCCAGAACTGGCAACACAGGACTGAATGATATATGCGTGGATCGGCTGATGTGTGTACATTCGAGCCGTTATACAACATGAGCTTTGAAAAAATTTTTGGGGATAAATTTTATGTATGATTATGTCTTTTAACACGGTGCTTAGATGCGTTATACCCTTTTGTTGAAATAATTGGCCAGAGTGTATTTCAATTTAGGTTAGTTTTAAAAGTGCCCTGTAAATTTTTTTATAGTGCTTACTTATACGTCTATCGTATTTTGTAAGAATGAATGAAGTCTTACTTCCTGTGAATGCTTGATAGTTTTGCTGTGATTTGCAGAAGTGGTGAAGTAGTAGAACTTGACATACCACCGGGAGTGGGAACCACTCTAGTTCTCTTATGACGAGTAATTCAGGATTAGCCCAAGGTTTTGCCTCATACAGGCGAGCAACCAGTGATTTTTCATCATTGGTGAATACTGGGTACCAAACCGAGAACCAGCTGAACACTATCGAGATCCCCCCCCCCCCACCCGCCGGAGATGACTGATCTGTAAGCATACGCGTAGCGTCGGGGGGGGCACGGGGGGCACATGCCCCCCCAATCATCTGAACAGGGGCGCCAGAACAGAACAAGTAGTGGCGCCTAATGAAGGCTTTTTTTTTTTACATGCAAAAAAAGTGTACCAAGCGATTTCCCTAGGGATTGCAGAGGGGGCATGTGTCTCGGACGCCAGAACGAAAGGCGAAGGGGGCGTCAAATAAAGATTTGTTTCTCTTTAAATACAAAAATGTATATGTATGGAATTTGCATAGAAATGTCTCACAGCCTGAAACCAAGCGATTTCCCTAGGGGGTTGCAGAGGGAGCATGTGTGGTCCCCAAAACGAAAGGCGAAGGGGGCGCCAAATGAAGATTTATTTCTCTTTAAATATAAAAATGTAGTATGGAATTTGCATAAAAATGTCTCACAGCCTGAAACCGAGCGATTTCCCTAGTAGTTGCAGAGGGGGCATATGTCTCGGGCGCCTAAACTAAAGGCGAAGGGGGGCGCCAAATGAAGATTTGTTTCTCTTTAAATACAAAAATGTATATGTATGTAATTTGCAAAAAAATGTCTTACAGCATGAAACCAAGCGATTTCCCTAGGGGTTGCAAAGGGAGCAAATGTCTCGGACCCCAAAACGAAAGGCGAAGGGGGGCGCCAAATGAAGATTTGATTCCCTTTAAATACAAAAATACATATGTAGGAATTTGCATAAAAATGTCTTACAGCATGAAACCAAGTGATTTCCCTAGGGGTTGTAGATGTGGCATGTGTCTCGGACCCCAAAACGAAAGGCGAAGGGGGCCCAAATGAAGATTTGATTCCCTTTAAATATAAGAATTTATAGGTATGGAATTTGCATAAAAATGTCTTACAGCATGAAACCAAGCGCTTTCCCTAGGGGTTGCAGAGGGGGCATGTGTGTCGGTCCCAAAAACGAAGGGCGAAGGGGGCGCCAAATGAAGATTTATTTCTCTTTAAATACGAAAATGTAGTATGGAATTTGCATAAAAAATGTCTCACAGTCTGAAACCAAACGATTTCCCTAGAGGTTGCAGAGGGGGCATGTGTCACTTACCCCAAAACGGAAGGCGAAGGGGGCTCCAAATGAAGATTTATTTCTCTTTAAATACAAAAATGTAGTATGGAATTTGCATAAAAATGTCTCACAGCCTGAAACCAAGTGATTTCCCTAGGTATTGAAGAGAGAACATGTTTCTCGGACCTGAAAACAAAAGGCGAAGGGGGCGGCAAATGAAGATTTGTTTCTCTTTAAATACAAAAATATTTACGTATGGTATTTGCATAAAAATGTCTCACAGCTTGAAACCATGCGATATCCCTAGGAGTTGCAAAGGGGGCATGTGTCTCGGGCGCCAAAACTAAAGGCGAAAGGGGCGCCAAATGAAGATCTGTTTCTCTTTAAATACAAAAGTATATATGCATGGAATTTGCATAAAAATGTCTTACAGCATGAAACCAAGCGATTTCCCTAGGGGTTGCAAAGGGAGCAATTGTCTCGGACCCCAAAACGAAAATCGAAGGGGGCGCCAAATGAAGATTTGATTCCCTTTAAATACAAAAATATAAATGTATGGAATTTGCATAAAAATGTCTCTCAGCATGAAACCAAGCGATTTCCCTAGGGGTTGCAGAGGGAGCAATTGTCTCGGATTCCAAAACGAAAAGCGAAGGGGGCGCCAAATGAAGATTTGTTTCCCTTTAAGGGAGACCCGTAAGAAAAAACCCAAAATTTTTATTATTGATTTTAAAGTAATGAATTTTGGTGTACTATTTAAGAGTCTTCTTGTAAGGAATAATTAGCAAAAAAATTCACTTTTTATTAAAAAGTATATTTTTTATGGGGATTTTTATGATTTTTTTTTTTTTTTTTTTTTTTTTTTTTTTTTTTTTGTCGAAAAATACACTTTTTAAAATTACTAATCCTCATTCAATTTTCAATATTTTGGTATTACTAAAATTTCTTAAATAGTGTTATAGTATATAGAAAAGAACTAAGGAGAGATATTTTTAATTTTCTATTTTAATCGGCTAAAAAAAAAAAAAAAAATTAAAATACGCATGGTAAATTTCCTTAAATTCGTTATAATTTTCATGTTTACCAATTTATGTAAAATTTTCAGAAATAGTTAAAAAAATATATCTCTCCTTACTTTTGTTGCAAATTTTTTTTAAGATTCTAAAAACATAAACATTTTGTTTCTAAATCATTTTACCACTGAGCCTTAGTACTTTGAACTTAGGCAAAATATGAAAAAAGTCATTCTCAGGAAAACACGTTTTAAATGGCCCCTAGTCCTTTAAACTCTATAGTGAGTACAATTTAAAAAGCTCATTATTTACCTGTTCCAAGTGTCCCCGAGTTCTGAAATTTCGCATGGATATTTGCAAATATGTATTTTATCGTTTTCTGAGGGAAAAAAAAAAAAAAAAAAAAAAAAAAAGAACTTTTGGTGATTTTTGGCCGAAAATGGGGTACGGATCTCCCTTAAATACAAAAATATATATGTATGGAATCTGCATAAAAATGTCTCACAGCATGAAACCAAGCGATTTCCCTAGGGGTTACAGAAGGAGCAATTGTCTCGGATCCCAAAACGAAAGGCGAAGGGGGCGTCAAATGAAGATTTGTTTCTCTTTAAATACAAAAATATATATGTATGGAATTTGCATAAAAATGTCTCACAGCCTGAAACCAAACGATTTCCCTAGGGGTTTCAGAGAGACCATGTGTCTCGGTACCCAAAACGAAAGGCGAAGGGGGCGCCAAATGAATATTTATTTCTCTTTAAATACAAAAATGTATATTTATGGAATTTGCATAAAAATGTCTCACAGCCTGAAACCAAGCGATTTCCCTCGGTGTTGCAGAGGGGGGCATGTGTCTCGGACCCTCAAAACCAAAAGCGAAAGGGGCGCCAAATAAAGATTTGTTTATCTTTAAATACAAAAATGTATATGTATGGAATTTGCATAAAAATGACTTCACAGTCGAAAAATCAGAAAGGAAAACTGTACCAAATGCATCTGTATGCCCTATTGATTTAAATGTGTTAGACTCAACTCAAAAACCCTTTTCTGTGTGAAACTGTACCTCATCGATAATTACCAAAATTCCAAGTTATTTGCATAGGGGCTGAAGAGGGGGCATTTGTCTCGGACCCCAGAACTATAGGCAAAGGAGGCGCCATATGAAGATTTTGTTTGTCTTAACATACAAAAATATACAATTATGGAATTTGGTAAATGTCTTATAACCAGAAAATTCAAAAGGAAAATTGAATCAAATGCATCTCTATGCCTTCTGTCATTTAAACAAGTCTGTCTGTACTTAAAACTCTCTTCTATGTGAAATTGTACCTCACCAATAATTTCCAGATGCCAAACAATTTCCGTAGAGGTGCAGAGGGGCATGTGGTTCGAACGCCAGAATGAAAGGCAAAAGGATGCGTCAAATGAAGATTTTGTTTATCGTTACATACAAAAACTTATATGTATATATATTGAATTTGCATAAAAATGGTCCACAACCTGAAAAATTAAAAAAAAAAAAAAAAAAAAAAACTGTACCAAATGATCTCTATGCCTTGTGTCATTTAAATAAGTTAGTTTTTGCTTAAAAATTTCTTAAGTGTGAAACCGTACCCTCACCAATAATTGCAAACGGCAACCAATTTCTTTAGGAATTGCTAAGGGGACATGTGCGTCGGACGCCAGAACGACGGGCAAAGGGGGCGCCAATTAAAATTTTGTTTGTCTTTATATATACTATAACAAAATAATTTGAAATTAAGCATACGATGTCGACCCGGATCTATTTATATTTAGCTTTTGTAACTAACTATTAACAATTAATAAAGATATAAGTTAATTAGAATTTTTACAGGATTTCATGGTATCAATGTAACGAAGGAGTGAATAAAATAAGTAAATTGATTTTGTATATCACTTTGATAAATTTTAAAATAATGATTAAAATCAGTGTATGTTATATATTAAGATGTTGGAGCAAAAGTTAGAAAGAAACTAATATAATGTCAAAGTAATCTTTCATGTTGGAGAAATATAAAATTGCAGCTTAAGTCTGGTTTTAATTTAACTAATTTTGTAAATATGGTTTTATTTTATTAATAACTTGTAAATAAATATGATTAATCGAGACATTATCTCAGTCTGTTTTATTTAGTGATAAGTCTATGTGTGTCATCTTTTCTAGGAATAATTTTCTTGTAGCATATTTGTTGCTTTTTTCTTTTAGGGTTATAATTGATTTACGAGGAAAAACTTGTTATAGTCCTATTACAAATATTTCTAATATATATTTTTTTTTTTTTTTTTGGGGGGGGGGGGGGGGAGAAGTTATTATGAATTGAAATTTTGCGAAAAATTTATAAGTGATAGGGCCCTTGTAAATAATCACAATGCAAACTTATATATTTGTTTTAATTAACATTAAATAATTAACCTATTTAAAGCGAGGGTTTTTTTAATTATTTTTATCTCGCGATGTCTTATCACTAGAATTTCTTTTGATGTACGATCACAATGATTTGTTATTTTAAGTAAATTAAATTGTACCAAAGTTACTTTATGTGTGGTTAGGAAATGTTTGGATAGAGTACGTAAAATTTTAACCAGTTATAAAGAGTGTGTGTTAATCTATCCGGCAAACTGGAAAATTAGATGTATTCTATTTATTTAAAAAAAAAAAAAAAAAAAAAAAAAAAACTTATGTATTGTTATATGTTACAGTGGCTGTATTAACCATTCAAAATGCATTAGGTCAATGTTTTGAGAATCTAAAGAAATTTTGTTCTAGGATTTTCTTTGGGGGGGAGGGGGGGGCGTGAAATCCAAGAACACTGTTTCCCATTGGCACAAAATACCATTTTATAATTAGCGCATGAAGCAAAAGTATGAAATGATGTAAAATACAACTCAAGATTACCTTATTATTTTATAAGAAGCCCAAAAATAACTTTTGTTAAGTTGGCAATGCTTATTGATCTTATTTTAAAAAAACCTACAAACTAAAAATTTTATCATTGCTAAATATTGTAAGAATTTATTTTTTTCAAGGTAACTCTCAGATCAAAACTGTATTTTTTTCATACTTTTTTTTTTTTTTTTTTTTTTTTTTTTTTTTTTTTTTTTATTCGAACAGGTGCTATTTTCAAATTTATAACTGAATAGTATTTTCCACTTTTCGATAAACTCAGAAGTACTTTTAGAAGATGTTGTAAATTTGGCATTTAGAACTGGATTTCCGGGCGGTTGATAGTACAAGTGAGCCCCTCCCCCCCCCTCCCAAAGGAAAAAAAAATACCACCATGAAACAGTAACCTGCTTTAAGATTTAATTCGTTTATCAGAAAATAGAAATAAAAACATTTGATCATAAATTTCTTCAATAATCACGACTGCAATTGTCATGCTTTTATGTTTAAAACTTAATAAGAAAATATGTCAGGAAGTTTTTTGTTTTTATGTAAGGGGAAAAATATCTTTTCGAGAATCGGCTTAAATGTCTATTTAAATTCTTTATTTTCTGCGTTTGGCAACATATATTTTCTTTATATATTTACAAATTCATTTTCATTAGTATATACATGGATATAGAATAGTAGATACCTATCTATCTTCATAATATATATAATACAATGAAAATTTGAAACTAGAAAAGTCCTGAAATTTTTCACCATGATTTTAAATAATATATTCATCTGTCTTCGGGATTTATCATTGTTATTCTTCTTTTTATTATTATTAGGGAATTTTTTTTTTATTATTTCCAGTCCATATTTTCAATGAATCTTGTAGCAAAGAATATGAAAAATACTATTCTTTCTTTTAAAAGATATGTTTTCAAAATAGATATTTTTGTAAACAGCAAAGTTGATTTTGTTTTCTGTAGAATTCAAAATTTAAAAAAAAAATTTAAAAAGAATTACATTTTTTAGAAAATGCATCGATCTTCAAACATGATTAATATTTAAAATTTTTAAATTAAAATTTATATTTTTAAATCGAAATTGACTTTTTTTTTTCTTTGTATTATTTACCCATTTCACGTAGCATAGGGTAAATTTTGCAAATATTTTGAAAATCGAAAGAAAAAAAAATATACGGATTTACACGTTTCAGATACTGGGGATTCGGAAAAACATTTTTATTTCCAAAAAAAAAAAAAAAAAAAAAAAAGCCGTCTATCTGTGTGTCTGTAAACGCTCTATCTCCCGAACAAATTGAGATAGAGACTTGGAACTTTGTTCTTAGTATGTAAGAATGGAACGAAGTTTATTTAATATATCAGTAACCTCGATCATTCGGAACTATCTTTTTGGACTTTTTGGAAAAAGTCTTTCTGATGAAAGGTAAATAAAAAATTTCGAATTTTTTTATTTTAAGGAGTAGACGTTAAAGGCAATAAAATAACACAAATTTTGAATAAAGAACGAAGTCGATCGGATTATTAGTTGCCGAGATATTTGTAATCTTGTTTTCCAAATTCTTTGATTTTTCATGGCACTGTATTTTATTCAAATTTCAATTCAAAGATATATTTTAATTGAAAATGAGACCCTTAATCCGACGTAGTAAACTAGTAAATAGTTAGTTAATATGATTATTATTATTATTTTTTTTTTTGAGTTATAAGGCTGTTTCTTTTACACAATTCGGTACTACTTGAGTAGCTTTTCATTTTATATAATTTGTCGAAATTGGTTCATCAGCAATTCATTTACTCCTTCGCGACGGCAGCCTTTTACGAAAATTTTAATGTTTGTCAACGATTTTTTAAACCAGAAATTTGTGCCTTATTAAATTGGGAAAATGCTCCAATTAAATAAGGCAAACTTTACAGTAAAATTTTGCTAGTGGGGATAAATAAGGATTCTTAAATCTTTTTGCGGCACGTATACGTATCGCTTGTCCCCAAGGGATGAATAGAGTATTACAATATATTGAAAAAAATTAAATACGATCAAATTTTGTTTTGGAATTGCAATGTATTTTATAAATAGTTCACACATGTTTTATTTAATATATTAGATTATGCATATCCATGATGGATAAGTATTATGGTGGCCCCCGACAACTAGTTTTTTATTCATTTTATTTATTCATTCATTTCACATTTATTCAATCATTAACGTCTCTACATAAAAATTTAAGCGAAGCCGATAAAATATGGATCATTTTCATTGGTTATGAACTTTCGCGAGAATAACAATTATAAACGTGTTCTACGAACCGATACTAGTTTGACAAAATCATTATAGAATCTTATAATATGCCCAAATTAGAGATTAGATAATCGTACAATCACATCATATCTGAGCACAAACTCAATTTCATAAGCAGACTCGTGCTGGACCGAGATCAGGCATATATATATATATATATATATATTTCCAGCATAGTTGAGTCAGAGCGAAACTGTATCTAGTTGTTTACAGTGGGACAAGTTGTTTGGGAGAAATATTAATAGATTAATCGGGCCTCTAAACAAATTTAAAGGACCTGGCCAATAAAAAAATTGAACGAACCTGCCGTTCTGGATTGATAAAAAAATTAAGCAGGCCTACCAGCACGATATAAAAATCTCTACTGGGCCGATAGAATGTGACTTTCGCAAGAATATGCATAAATGTGCGTCACGAGCCGATGATAGTTTGACAATATCAATAAAGAAATGTACGAAATGTCCAGCATATAGATCGGCATCGGACAGTTATATGGCATCTGATACCGAACTTAATTTTTTCAGCAGACTTGTACCGGGCCATGATCAGACTTGCATTTTTTTACACAGTCGAGACGGGACAAAACTAGATTTAATTTATCTCAGGATGTAAAGTGCAAGGAATATGTTCTGTAAAAATATTAATAGCGATAATGAACATATAGTAACGTAATCTTTGTAAGTACAACTTAAGGTTATTCTCAAATTCCCAGCTCAACAACGTGAATTTTAACACACTTTCTGACTCATTTTTCTTTATAAAGGCATAAAATTGACAGGCCTGATGATTGAAGTAATTTGGAATCGAATAGCATTTTCAATTTTTTTAAATAAATGAATAACTTTTTAATTTATAAGCTATTCTAATCACTTCATGACAAGTTTTTCTTCTCCCCGGTACTATTGCGTCTTGAATTTCGATTCAAAATGACAACTTTGGCAGTATCTTCTCATAGATTTTTTGTTTTTTACAAAAAATGGAAAACATATTCGATTACATAGTTTCTGAATAAGAACATCTGCAAATTTTATGTGTCTCCGAAAAGAAATGAATTCAGAAATGTATCAGAAAGTAGCTAAATTGGATCAGAATAATAATTTACTGAAAAGTACGGGGGTCATCCATAAAAAAAGTTTTCCGTGGCTAGAAACAAAATATACTTACCCAAAAAGAACTGATACAAAAATACAGCAATGTTTTAACTACTTTTCCACATTAGAACCAACGGAATTAAAATGTTTTTCAGAACGAGGGATAAGTTTTTGAGTCCAGTGTCATACAAGTCTTCCACATGGGAATGGAGCCAGGAACTTGTTACAGTTGTCAACTCACGTCTGATCAACCACAAAAATCTTGTTGAGGTATTCGTTGCCTTCATCGTGATATCGCAACAGAAACATCAATGCTGCTTTCCCACGTTTGGTTTTGTGTTCAGGTGTAAGTTGATTAGGCACCCACCTGGCGCAGTTTCCAGATAAACAGGTGTTGCGTGGTGGTTTCTTGCATTGAGAATCTTTTCCGCGCTTTTTTAGAGCGATACCACGATGAGATCGATGAATACTTCAACAGCATCCAGTTCAATCTGATCCAACTTTCCGGGTAATTATGTTTAGTTTCTTTTTAAATGCCGAAAAAACTCGTTTTTTCGATGACCCTCGTATTTCAAAATCTATTTTTTTTTATAGTTTCAAAAGTTAGGAAAATTTTTAAACAACTTTTTTAATCATTATTATTCTGAACTACATTAAGTTTTATGAATCTTTATTTGAATGTTGAAAAGACTTAAATGTCTAAGCAATTATTAATGCTGCTATTGAGTATTTTGTGGTTTGTGAACACATAGTAATTATAATTTAAAGTATACTGTAAAATTATCCAATTAATACTTATGCTTTTTCCCTGATTTTTTGTACGAGCAGGACCTGGCCGTAAACTATGAAAATATAAACGGGCCGGGCTCGGGTGAAACTTTTAATACCCACACCGTCCCGTGCTGAGCCCATGCCGGGAAATTCCTGCCCATGTCGACCTCTAGTATGTCCCACTGGAGGGACAACTAAAGAGACGGTCACCACATGCGCGTAATTTATTCTGCGAGCCACGATTTTATTCATTTTTTGACCGACAATCATTCTTAGGGAATTTCCTTATCTCTCTTGATCATCTCCTTCCCCCTGTTTTAAAACATTGTGTACTCTCTGACACAAAAAAAAAAAAAAAAAAAAAAAAAAAAAATGCAAATTTCTATATTTTATTTAGTTCTGAATTTCTAAATTAAAGCTAAACCTTGAAAGTTCCAAAATAAACGCGAAATAAATATTTAATAGAATTTATTTATGCTTGTTAGTTTTATGACGCCCACCAAAAGAAAAAGATTTTTTGTTACTTTTTTGGGGCTAGGGGGGGGGGGGGCGCCAAATTGAAAATTAGCCAAGGGGCGCTGTTTTTACTTCACTGGTGCCCCCCCAAAAGTTTTGGTCACGCTACGCCTATGTCTGTAAGCTGAGCTCGTTGAGGAAATTCATTTCTTAGGTGCGATAATCCTCAAAAAAGGTTGAATAATCAAACAACTTCCAGTCCCAAAAAAGTTACGTTAATTTCGGTTGTATAAGCCTCAGATCAAACAATTCTTTTTCGACTCAGAATTTTTTAAGAAACAAATATAACTAGTTAGATCGCCGTAAATATTTGTCTTCAATCACTAAATAAGATTTCTGGGTCCAAAAAGAATTGTTTGATCCGCGGCTTATACACCCGAAATTACGGTATATTTGGGAAAAGTGCATTTGGGAACTCCATCACTCAAATGGAGGACTTTACAGTCAGACAGTATGCTTGGGTAATTTACATCAGTAGAAAACATCACAAAAGGGTAACTCTATCACTTGAAAAGAGCGACCAAAGCCAAGAGGCGTAAGATTGCTCCAATATCAGATGACTACCAGAAAGAGGCGGTACCATTTGACAGTTTCTACCTCAAAATCGTTCGAAAGGAGACGAAAGAATTGAAACTTGGCATATTCAAGAGAAAAAGTAAGAAAAATGTGAGGGAGCAAAGTGTTGAAAAGGTAGGAACACCTCCTGTGATCCAGAGCAGTATAAAAACAAAAAACGTTAAATTATTGAAAACAGAATAATTAGAAACAATCACATAAACACTACGGGATTTGCGACTAATTTTGTCCAGTGGGTTTCTCAATACTCCGTTTCTTTAAAAGTTGTTTAAAAACCTATCTGGAAATACGCGGCACGGACCATGGTAGGTTTGCAAATTTGAGACTTCCTTCTGAAGCGTACTTAGCACAATGCCAAGTTTAAACTTTGAACAAGGGTTTTGTAGTAGCTACACTGTAAGAAGATATGATTTTTAATACGCTGGATTTAGATTTAGGAAATGCCAAATGAAGTTTAAATATGCATTACTTTTATTCTCAGTACCAAATTAAGTTCATTATAAATAGTTAAAGTTAATATAAAATAAACTAATCGGATGTGTCATTCCAAAAACTTTCTTTTATCTCATACATGTTAATACAAGTACTTAAAAATTCGTTATTACAGGTGCCAAAATTAAATGGCAATCTATGCTTATCGTGAGGATTCTAAAGGTCTGAAATTTCGTGCATTAATTCATGAAAAAGGCTTATTGCGGATATCGGGAAAAATGCAGCATAAAAGAACCAGCTGTTGTGATATTTACATATACCAAAACCTAATCAGCAATAATATTTATCAAGATATACTTCAATCTGAAGTTTGATGAAAATTCGTCATCAACCCTTAAGAAAGAGCTATTGCGGGAAATGGGGAAAATTCAACATAGCAGTGAAGTATTGGAGAATTGACACCAAAATGTAAATAGAATCACTTCATATCAAGTATTTACGGAATCTGCAGTTTGCATCCATGAATTTTAAATCCATGCATTAATTACTGTGATAGAGCTATTGTAGAAATCGTAAAAAAGGCAATATAGCAGCATAATCTGATAAACGATTTACACTGAAATGTAAACAGCATCAATTCATGTCAGATTAACCGAATCTGAAGTTTATTGAAAATCCGTGTATTAGTTCTTGAGATAGAGGTGTTGAGGAAATTTTAAGAAATGCAGCATAGTAGCGCGACATATTGAGCGATTTACACCAAAAACAAAACAACATTAATTTGTATCAGGAAATACCTGAATATTAATTTTTTATTAAATTTCGTGCATTAGTTTTTGAAATAGAGTGCCCACAAAATTCATGTCACAGACAGACTCACAGAGACATTTTGTAAAAACATGTCTTTTGGAATCTCTGTACTCTAAAACTTGTAAATCCTTGAAAAACCGGATTTCGAAAATTTTCACGAATCCAATATTTTTTTTTTTTTTTTTTTTTTTTTTTTGTAAAGATAGAAGAAAGTAAAAAAAAAAAAAAAAAAAAAAAAAAAAAAAGAGTTATACAGAATAGCAATATTTGATATTATTTAGGCTTCATGTCTTTTTGAACTTTTATGACATGCCCATTCCTACTTTTCTAGTATATAGAGATATAACCAACCCTATGTTATATAGTTTTTTACAAGTCTTATTATTCTTTTAGCAACGATTTCTTTTTTAACAATACTGTTAACTCCTTCGTGACGAGAGCACTTTACTTAATTTTTTATCTTTGTTTTTTCAAAACAGAAAATTTTCTCTAGTTGAATCGCGAAAATGTTTCGATTTTTATAATAAAATATAACTGGTTGGAATAATGAAAGATTCTGATAATTTTAACCGGCACATATACCAGTCGCTTGCCCATAAGTGGTTAACAATTCATATATTTGCTGTTCGGAACCCTCTAAGTGTGAGTATTATTCGCACTTGACCATTTTTCCCCTTAGGGAGCACTGAAACCACTCTAATATGATAGTATATAATCATTTTACTACAGCTAAGCAGTTTTTCCATTATTCTAGCTTTATTCGTTCGATTTATTATTTGAAGATACAGGGGCATTATTTTGCACCCGACTAGTGACATCCATTTGACATAGAATTAGCCACTTATTCCATACATGTTTGCGTTATTTTCTCCCTACTTCAGTGCTTTCATTCTTTCAGAAACTTTTTTAGAATCAGTTTCTAACAGTGGCTGTACTTTCAAATTTCATTTAAAGTAGATGTTTTGATTGCTTTATTTATCTCATACCGAAGAGGTACCAAAAGAAACAAATTTCTTGTTAGTTAAGGTATGTTTTTTTAAGCGTTACAATGTGTAATCAAATCAGAAGTGTCTCATTTTAGATATTTGTTTTTAAAAATGCAGTTAAATTTATGATTTTTAAAAAAAGGTATTTCAATGATGAATAAGTTAATGAATATTTAAACAGGAGAAAAAAAACTTCATCAGATCTATGACATATGTTCATAAGTAATTAATTGATAAATAGATAAACTCTTAAATAATTTGTTTAATAGTTAGAGCTTGATAAATTAAGGCTAAAAGTCATCACTACAGGCCGTATAGCTTATTTTGAGGTTCATTAATGATAAACGAATTGCTTTCTGATCTTTAATTCTACAAATATATGTTTTAGCACAAAATGTTGTATTAAATTGCATATTTTCAATCACTGAGATTTTTTGTATAGCAATAAGAAAACAAACTTGATGATTTGATCGTTTTCCTGGCTGTGAAATAGTTAACTTTGCAAAATGACTCCTGTTGACCAAATTATATTACATATGACTCTGACAGTTTACAGCTACCCATCTTAGGCTATATGTATGTCCTGTTTCAATTACAAAAATTGATGGCTTCGAGCAGGAGTCTATAGGAGAGTTGATATGCATGACCCGTGCTAGAATGCTTTAAATTACTTCAAATGTTTAAAACACTTCAGATCATTAAAATAGCAAATAAAGGCTTTGTGCAAAAATGTAAAGATAGTGTAACTTTGTGTAAAGATAGAAAAACAACAATTTTAAATGCACAAATAATGTATGAAAAAGTGGCAAACAGCTGTTTCGAATCTATTATCGAGATTCTTCATAAACTCAGCTGAGTTTTGCACTGATGTAGAATCTCGATAGTAGATTCAAAACAGCTGTTTGCGACCTTTTTATACATTATTTGTACATTTATAATCGTTGGTTTTCTATCTTTAAATACTTCAGATCAGTTTCATAAGAATTTTTTATAATAAAATGTAGTGAAAAAAGAGTAATTGTATGCATCAATAATGTAGAAACTGTGACAAAATTTATGCATGTTGTGTGATTTTTCCTTTTGTGCATTTTTCACCAAAGACAGAATTACCATACTACCATCGATAAACATTTATTTTTTGTTAGTAAATTCACATAAATTGATATACATATTGTACATTTGATAATAATTGTTTTATCTTTTTCTGCCAAAACCTGATATGCCAAGTATAGCTAAAGGTAAAGGCACACTGACGCAGCAACCAACCTCCGTAGTTGTTTGACAGCAAATTTCCATACTGGTTGGGCGACAAGGACAGTCATCATTGGAGGTACATTGAGCTATACTGCTAGTCTGGCAAGTAACTGTGGGACATCGAGTTCCTATAAAGCAGGCAAACACAAAATAAGTTAGTGACAGATAAATAAAATGAAATATTTTATATTTTTAAGTAATAATTACCATAATTTCAGGCATATAAACTGAGGATCAAACAAAACCAACAAAATTTTATTTAATATTTGAATTCAAGTAAGTATTTTGTTCTAGTAAGTTATATTTTATTAAATAAAATTTCAGAGTCTAAATACATTTGTTTGATCCGTAGATTATACACCGGAAAAAAAAAAAAATCAAAATTGGTGATTCTCTTACCACACAATTATTTTCATAAAAAATTTAGATTAAAAAAAATTGATGATGTATTCTTTTAAAGAAGTAAAAGTAATCTAGTATGAATGCAGAAGTGGCCCCTTATAATGAAGCTTATTAGTGAATAAATGAAGGTAGCATTTCAAACAGTGGTGCTCACTATTTTTAGGTAGATTTCGTATGAAATATTACCTCTTATATTCTCCTCTATGTTCGGATCTCTGAAAAGCTTTTTGCAGATCTACGCCGATCATGACTTTTAGAATCCAAAACCATCCTCAATATATATATATATATATATACACTGGCCTGCAAAAGTTAAGGTACAACCGGTTTTTTGCGCCTAATTTGCAAATAAATGAATACAGAAACAAATTTGGAGGAAATGTGCGATAAACTGTTATTTATTAAATGCGACATAGACATTTACTTAAGTTAAGGGGACGGTGGATATTTATTTGAGCAAAATCGTCGCAAAAAAAGGTCTTTTTCTGTGGTATAAAAGTACCAAAACAATTTTTTCTTTTAAAAATATCATTTATGAAGGTTTTAAGAAGTAAATAATAAAGGTAAGTAAATAATAAGGTAATTTAAATCTGTTTTTCTCAAAACAAATTTTTCAGCGTTTATAGATTTTTGAAATACTACTTCGACGTAATTTTTTTTTATCAATATTTATGAAATTGATAAGGAAGTATCCTGATATTGTTTAAAAAGAAATTGTATAAGCTTTTTAAAATTCGCCTTTCTTAAGATAGTCAAATTTGATTTTTTACTTATTAAAAGGCAAAAATTTTATGAAAATTGATATGGAATTTAGAAAATAATCTGTAAAATATTAACTATTCAAGGGATTAAAAAATCTTACACAATTTTTTTTATAATACAGTTTTAAGTTATAAAAATGCAAAAGCAAGAAAATATCTCAAAAATTAAGACACAAGGAACATTTTAAAATTTCGTTTAAAAATTTAATTTTTTTTAAAATTTAAAAATTTTAATAAGATTGGAAATGTGTTCTATATGCTTTTGGTGGAATGCATATATGCACAAAATTTCATATTGCTATGATGAAAATTAAAAAAATAAAAAATTAACGTCCACCGTTACTTTTTAAACGTATAAATGAAATTACAACAAAAAAGCACTCATGGTGTAAAATTTTATTCTTGGAGAAATCAGTACATTGCACTACTGTGCAGTAGTTTAATATAATTAAAGTATGTTGCAAATCATTCCTACCTTACCTTTACCATCATGTAATGGAATGCTTTTGTGTTGCCCTATTAATAAATAATAACTATTCTTTACACAGCATTCATTACAGAATGCATATTTTTGTGCAATTCGTTAATGCATATAAATTTGAATATGTTTCACAGAATGTAACACCTTTAAAATTCATTTGAAACGATTTTTTCCCATAGGCCGTAATGTAACGGAAAACTTTTGACTGCTCCTGTAAATAAAGTAATCATGTTAGAAACTCCTTTTTCAATAGGGTTCGTGCTAGGGTAAACGTCAATAAGTTCCTAAAATTTCGTGGCACTCCGAGAATATTTATGAGAGTTAAAGCGCGGCCAGACAAACCAAATGCATAAACACTTTTTAACTTTTTTGGAAAAGTGTTTAAAAGGATCAATGCACTGCACGCCATAACGTATAGAAAAAATGCTAAAGTGCCTCTCAGTTTTTTGTGAAAACAGAAAAATACTCATAATTTCTTAATTAAAATAGCTATAGAATCGGTTTAAAGTTTCTAATACTTCTAAAAAATGGGTCAAAAGTTTATATATGACAGATTTTTGATAAAGTTAAAAATGGGCTCGTGGAATAAAAAAATAGGGTTTTGGGTAGAAAAAAAATTCATAACTTCGTCAATTCTCAAGATATCAAATCCAATTAAGTTTTTTATACATGTTCTTAATATTATCTAAAACTTTTGTATTTACAAGTTTTTGAAAGGACCCATTCCTACTACAAAAAAAAAAAAAATAAATAAATAAATAAATAAAAAATGAAAACAAAAAGCTGATGGAAAAAGAAAAAAATTCATAACTTCGTCAATTCTTAAGATATGAAATCCGATTAAATTTATTTTACATCTTCTCAATAATATCTACAACTTTTATACAGACAAGTTTTTTATAGAACCAAATCTCATAGAAAAAATTAATTAAACAAAAATAGGAGTTGGAAAAAAAAACCTCAAATCAAAACTGCTTATATTCTGAGTCATTTTTAAATTCATTTTTTATTTTAAACGCATCCAAATGGCAGATCCTCTTATTTAGGAACTATATAATGTGACGTATTGGCTATATTTTTGATAAAGGTAGAATGCATTTCCAAAAAATGCTGTTAAATTAGGCATTTTGAACAGAATTTCCTGAAGCAATCGTGATTGAAAATTTGAGGAAGTAGTCCAATAACAAATTGCTTATTTTCTGACTTATTTTTTAATCCATTTTTGCTCTCAAACGCATCCAACCGACATGTTCTCTTATTTAGGAACTGTATAAAGTGCCGTATTGGTAAGTTTTTCGATAAAAGTAGAATATGCAGGGTGTATCTAAACTACTGGGCAAAACTTTAAGGGGTGATAGTACACATCAAGACAAATAATATTAAATGGAAAACTAAGGGTCCCAAACGTCTTCCGAAGGAGATAGGCGCTATCAAAGTTTAGGGTCTAAAATTTGAAATGATTATAAAAAACGGAAAAATTGGTCGATTCGTTTGCGGTTTTCACGAAAACTATTCTTTATGTCAGTATTGTTTTAAAAATAAATTATAAAGATAAATTTAAAAAAAATGCCGATAGAGGGCGCTTTAGACTTTGGAGTAACGTACAACTATTTTTACCGTTATTTTTTGCATCTCATTAATTTTTTTAGAAGTTTAGATATAAACAAAATTTTGAGCTCAAAATCTGTGGTTAAGTAGCGCAAACTGAACTGTGTTCAATGGGAGTGGGTAGGTTCAAATTTCAAATGATTATAAAAAACAGAATAATTGGTCAATTGATTTGCAGTTTTCATTAAAACTATTCCTTATCTCAGTACTGTCTTGAAAATAAATTATAAAGATAAATTTCAAAAAATGTCGATAGAGGGCGCTTTAGACTTTGGAGTAACGTACAACTATTTTTTACTGTCATTTTTTCCATCTCATTAAATTATTTTAGAATCTTAGACACAAACTTAAATTTTGTGCTGAAAATTTGAATCGCTGAGAGTGGTTAAGTAACGCAAACTGAACTGTGTTCAATGGGGGTGGGAAGATTCAAATTTCAAATGATTATACAAAACGGAAAAATTGGTCGATTCGTTCGCGGTTTTCTCTAAAACCATTCTTTATGTCAGTATTTATTTGAAAATAAATTTTAAAGATAAATTTTAAAAAATTCCGTTACAGGGCGCCTTAAACTTTAAAGTAATCATCAACAATTTTTAACTGTTATTTTTTGTATCTTATTAAATGCTTGCAAAAGCTTAGACTTAAATTTTGAGCTCAAATTTTGATTCGTTGGGAGGGATTAAGAAGCTCAAGCTGAACTGTGTTTAGGAGTTGAAGTATTACGCTGCCCACCCTATGAACACAGTTTAATTTTTCGCTACTTAATTACTCATAAGGATTCAGATTTTGAACTCAAAGTTTAAGTCTAAGCTTTTAAAACATTTATTTACATAAAAAAAAAAATAAATAACGGTTAAAAATTGTTGTTTGTTACTCTAAAGTTTAAGGCGCCCTCTAACGGAATTTTTTTAAATATCTTTAAAATTGTTTTTCAAGGAAATACTGACATAAAGAACGGTTTTAGAGAAAACCGCAAACGAATCGACCATTTTTTTTCGTTTTTTATAATCATTTGAATTTTGAACCTTCTCACCCCCATTGAACACATTCAGTTTGCGCTACTTAACCACTCCCAACGATTCAGATTTTCATCTCAGAATTTAAGTTTATGTCTAAGTTTCTAAAAAAATTAATATGATGCGCAAAATAATGGTAAAAAATATTTGTACGTTACTCCAAAGTCTAAAGCGCCCTCTATCGAAATTTTTTGAAATTTATCTGTATAATTTATTTTTAAGACAACACTGACATAAAAAATAATTTTAGTGAAAACCGCAAATCAACTGACCAATTTTTCTGTTTTTTATAATAATTTGAAATTTGAACCTACTCACTCCCATTGAACACAGTTCAGTTTGCGCTCCCTAACCAAAGATTTAGAGCTCAAAATTTAAGCTTATGTCTAAACTTCTAAAAAAATATAATGAGATGCAAAAAGTAACAGTAAAAAATAGTTGTTCATTACTCCAAAGTCTAAAGCGCCCTCTATCGGCATTTTTTGAAATTTATCTTTATAATTTATTTTTAAGACAATACTGACATAAAGAATAAGTTTAGTGAAAACCGCAAACGAATCGATCAATTTTCCCGTTTTTAATAATCATTTCAAATTTTGGACCTCAGACTTTGATGGCCCATATCTCCTTCGGAAGCCGTTTGGGATCCTTAGTTTCCCATTTAATATTATTTGTCTTGGTGTGTACTATCACCCCTTAAAGTTTTGCCCAGTAGTTTAGATACACCCTGTATTTCAAAAAATGCTGTGAAAGTGGGTATTTGAGCTGAATTTCTTAAGATAATTCTGATAAAACCATTTCTTACAGAAAAATGAAATAAAAAATTGTTCAAAAGCGGCCAAATGAGGTTGCTGAACTGGGTTTATCTCTCTCTCTTTTTTTTTTTTTTTTTTTTTTGGTAGTTGAAATGAGTATTTAACTTCGAAATCTACCTCCGCCTGTAGGCCAAGACGACAGGGATTTTTTATTATATGTAACTAAATTTTATGAAACTGTGTATACATTTTAATTCATGTGTTTGATAAAATAGTACTTTTCAGTTCAAATCCCCATTAATTCTTTCTTCCATTGAGAAAATGTTGAAATGACTGAATGATATCAGAATCAACATACAAATACCGTAATTTCGGGTGTATAAGCCGCGGATCAAACAATTCTTTTTGGACCCAGAAATCTTATTTAGTGATTGAAGACAAATATTTACGGCGATCTAACTAGTTATATTTGTTTCTTAAAAAATTCTGGGTCGAAAAAGAATTGTTTGATCTGCGGCTTATACACCCGAAATTACGGTATATTTGAGAATAAGAAAAAGCTTTTTTTTTCCCTTACATAATAAACGGGATGTATTTATTCCAGAATTCTGGGGTCATTGTGGCTTTTCGAAATACAGATGGATGTTCCATGTTATGGAACACAGAGCGACAGAGGGTTAACTCGTAAAGTACTCGATCGATTTCGATTAATATATATGTGTGTGTGAGTGTAGCAAAGTATAAATATAAGATCATATGTGGCAGAAAGTTTAAAAAAAATTTAATTAGTTTCAGAAAAAAAAAAAAAAAATCTGAAAAATTGGCATTGCTCTAAATTAGAAAGTTTTAGCAGCAGAAAAAAAGAAACTGTCTGCCATTAGTCTTGGGTAAAATCCAGTGAATAGGGATTGGAAACTTCATCAGAATCGTCAGGTAGTTTCCCAGTAATTTCCCAAACAGGCCCTAATGCTCGCATATTTCTTCGATGTTGCACATCAAGTAAGTCATTTCAAATAATTGAGCAATTACTATTTTCAAAATTAATAAAGTATTTATGAGAATAATTTAATCGTTCAAAATAACCATTAATGCTGTTATCACGAAATGAATATTTTAATTAAATTATAGGGAAATTCGAAAAACTAAACTGCAGATAATTATGACGATTATCGAATTCTGAAACAACCGGGAGGGGTTGTTGAGCGAGACAGAACCCTTTTATATAATAATGTTTTCACAGAAAATAAGCAGAATATAGGTGCATTATCTGTTACACTTTTCTCAAAACTACTAGGGGTCATTTGCAATAATACTATAATATAAAAACAATATGTATAAAACTGTGGGCTGGATGTTTCAAGATATTAAATAAAATGAGTTCAAAATAAAAATTCTTAAGGGTGATTCTACGATAAGAGGTAATTTGTACGGCAATCCGTTTAAAACAGATTTTTTATTCTATATGTTACTATTTTTTGCAATGAATCGCATCATCTTAATATACTTTATTAAATAACATCACAATTGAATGCCTACTTAAAACACATTTTTCTGAAATTTCTTACAAAGTCTAAAAAAGTCTCTACCCTGGCATGTCCCCTTGCTGGTGTCAATTTACCGTAATTTCGGGTGTATAAGCCGCGGATCAAACAATTCTTTTTGGACCCAGAAATCTTATTTAGTGATTGAAAGCAAATATTTACGTCGATATAAGAAGTTACATTTGTTTCTTAAAAAATTCTGGGTCGAAAAAGAATTGTTTGATCCGCGGCTTATACACCCGAAATTACGGTAACTTTCAAACAATACATATATTTTTTCCATCAGATGCTTAACTAAAGTATGTTTAATTGGAATTTAAGTAATTATACTTACGTATTATAAAATAAAAAATAAAATAATTTTGTTAATTTAAAATAATTTTAAAAATTAACTTTTGTCCCGCTTTTTTGTGTATCTACCCTGTCAGATTTCGTTCCGCTGAAACAAATATAAATCCAGGGATGTCTATATAGGAAGTAGCGCTTAAGGACATCTATCGGCTTGAAGTTAGCAATACTAAACGCGCAAGCCATTTAAGCGTCGCCATTTTTAGTTGTTGCGACGCGACCGTGCGGTGTAGTGGTTTCGCAAGGTGGTCGTGTATCTCCCCTGGTAAGTCATAAAACTTATAATATTCATTTAATTCAATTGATTTACTGCCCTAATTAAACAATACAGTAATAATTAAAGTGAAATATATTAACCCAAATAAATTAACCCAAAAACTAATTCAGTCAGTTAAAAAAATTGAATTTATCATGAAAATGTCTCTCCCCTGCCGTATTTCCTCTGTCAAGATTAACTGCCAGAGGAAAGAATCATTGACCAAAAAAAGTTATAAAATATGTATAAAGTGACTTGCCCTTGTATGAAAAGGTAAATAAACGGGACAAAAATCATAATTTAAAGGTTTTTTATCAAACGCAAACTTTTCTTTTTGGCCGTATCCTCTATGTACTTAAACCTCTTATCGTAGAATCACCCTTGAAGAGCTGATGTTGAAGCCGCATATGTGTAGCTAGAAATTTAAAAAAAGACTTATAACACTCCTTCAAATACAAGTTATTTTTACAGAGATAAATTATTAAATACTAAAGACAGAAATATAATAGTCTATTGAACAGCTTATGTGTGTCTTAAAAACTATGTCTTCATTTAATCCCAGAATGACACACATATATTTTTCTAATAAATCTGACATATCGATGCGTAGAAAATTAGAAAACGTTTTTGGACTTTTTTTTAATGATAAAAAAAATAATCATGTAAGTTTTATGTAGACTAAACAATAGGAAAAACAATGAAGAAACAGAAACAGACAAAAAAAAAAAAAAAAAAAAAAAAAAGTAACAAAAACAAAAAAAAAATGTGTGATAGCCCTAGAATGACACATATATACAGGATGATTCTATTTTTTTTTTTTTTCTTCAATAAAAGAGGGGTGATAGTACACACCAAGACAAACAATATTAAATATGAGACCAAGGGTCCAAAACGTTTTCCAAAGGAGATAACCGCCATTAAAGTTTAGGGACCAAAATTTCAAATAAACATAAACGGAAAAATCGTTCGATTGATTTGCGGTTTTCACTAAAATTATTCTTTATGTCGGCATTTTCTTGAAATTAAATTATAAAGATAAATTTCAAAAAATGCCGATAGAGGGCGCTTTAGACTTTGGAATAACGAACAGCTCTTTTTTGGCTTTATTTTTTGCATCTTATTAAATGCTTTCGTAAACTTAGACTTGAACTTAAATTTTGAGCTCGAAATCTGAATAGATGGGAGTGATTAAGTAGACAAACTTAGCTGTGTTCAGAGGGTTCAAATTTCAAATGATTATAAAAAACGGAAAAATTGGTCGATTCATTTGCGGTTTTCGCTAAAACTAATTTTTAAATCAGCAATTTCTTGAAAGTAAATTTTAAAGATAAATTTCACAAAATGCCGATAGAGGGCACCTTAGACTTTGGAGTAGCGTACAACTATTTTTAACTGCTATTTTTTTAATCTCATCATATGCTTTCAAATGCATAGACTTAAATTTTGGGCTCAAATTCTGCTCCGCTGGAAGTGTTTAAGTAGCGAAAAATTGAATTTCGAGTAGGAAGGAGGGTTAAATTTCAACTCCTGAACACACTTCAGTTTGCGCTTCTTAACCCCTCATAACGATTCAGAATTTGAGCTCAAAATTTAAGTTTAAATCTAAGCTTCCGAAAACATTTAAAAAGTTTTTGCAAGCATTTAATTAGAACCAAAAAATAATGGTTAAAATGAATTGTTGGTTACTCTGAAGTTTAAGGCGCCCTCTGACGGAATTTTTTGAAATTTATCTTTAAAATTTATTTTCAAGAAGATACTGACTTAAACAATAGTTTTATGCCGAGCCAACGGCTTGGTTGGTAGCGTCAGCTCCGGCTCCTCCCACACCGCTGGACCCTGGTTCGAGTCCAGCTAGCGGCATGGGTGTCTGTGTTGTCCCTGTGATAATGTATGTACCGGATATTCTGTAATAAAGTGTTCTATATGGTTTCTTGTGATCATTGGAGGTTATGCCGGCGAATAGCTGTAGCGCCTACCTCAAAGCAAATAAATGTAAAATGTAAAATAGTTTTATTTTAAATCGCAAACGAATTGACCAATTTTTCCATTTTCTATAATTATTTTAAATTTGAACCTCCCCCTCACCCTTAAACACAGTTCAGTTTGTGCTACTTAACCACTCCCTACTATTCAGATTTTGAGCTCAAAATTTAAGGTTGAGTTTATGCTTACGAAAACATTTAATGAGATGCAAAAAATAGTTGTTCGTTACTCCAAAGTCTAAAGAGCCCTCTATCGACATTTTTTGAAATTTATCTTTATAATTTATTTTTTAACAAATACCAACATAAAGAATAGTTTTAGTGAAAACCGCAAATCAATGAACCAATTTTTCCGATTTTTAAAATCATTTGAAATTTGAACCCTCTGAACACAGTTCAATTTGTGCTATCTAACTACTCCCAGCTTTCAGATTTTGAGCTCAAAATTTAAGTTTGAGTTTATGCTTACGAAAACATTTAATGAGATGCAAAAAATGCCGGCAAAAAATAGTCGTTCGTTACTCCAAAGTCTAAAGAGCCCTCTATCGGTATTTTTGAAATTTATCTTTATAATTTAATTTCAAGAAAATGCCGGCATAAAGAATAATTTTAGTGAAAACCGCAAATCAATCGACCGATTTTTCCGTTTTTTATGTTTATTTGAAATTTTGGTCCCTAAACTTTAATGGCGGCTATCTCCTTAGGAAAACGTTTTGGACCCTTGGTCTCCTATTTAATATTGTTTGTGATGTGTACTATCACCCCTCTTTTATTGTAAAGAAAAAAATTTAGAACCACCCTGTATATTTCAAACGAATTGGCGTTTCTAACACACTGAGGTCTACAAAGCCCAAAAGGCGTTTTGGATAAAATATTTTATTGATAAAAACGTAATTGTGTTAGTTTTAAACTGACTAAATAATAAAAAAAATGAAAAAAAAAACTGAAGTGAAAAACTGCATTAATTTGCAAGTTCTTGCATTTCTCTAGCTCTCCACATCCAGTTATCCGAAAGTTCGCAGCGATTCTAAAGATATCAAAGTTGGTGTGAGATAGCTGTCAATCCAATGGCAAACCAATCCAATGGGCCTTTATACTCAAAGTGTGAAGTGGTCATCAAAAATTGCGAGTTTTGTGAGACCCCCAGTGTCATCTAGGATTTTACAAAATAAAAACTCGTGTGGTTTATGAGTCTCCAGTGTGACTTCTAAGACTAAATGGGGGAGCTTGAGCCCTTCTCTTCCCAACGCTTTTGATTGGTAGCTTATGAAGCATAAAGCTTGCACCAGGGAACATAGGCAACGCCCCCTATATTCAATATGCGGAATATATTGAATATATATTGAATAAAGGGGTTGTTCACGTAGAGGAATCTTGAGTCGGTCTTCTTTGAAAAAAAAAAAAGAACATGCACAGAGCAATATTTCATCCTCCCTCTTAAATTCCAGGTTTAAAGAATCCCCAGTTCCAGGAAAAGGACTTGTTATACATAAGTTTATCGGGTTTACCATATTCGAAAATCCATACCCAAAGTTATCATTAGTTATATAGCTTTTCACTGCATGTCATGGATCATTGTAAGTAATTTTGGTACGCATTTTTTAACACGTTGACGGACACTTGCGTCTATAGCCGTCAAAGCGAAAATTTTAAGTGTTGAAATTAATGATTGACACCGGGATTTGAAAATAATTGTATTTATAAATAAGAAAAAAGCTAAATTTTACGAATTTAATAAATAGAAGTTTTTTTTACAAACATTCTGGTGCCACTGTGCTCTTTGGGAATTAAACTTTGGGAACTTGTTCTTATTGTCCGTCAATGTGTTAATATACTACACCAAATTCCGGTCGCAAATCACACATCAGTATAATATCTAACTTAATTATTAGAAGTTTTCCTATAATTACACCTTCTCCTAACTATTATTTCTCATAGTTCAGATTAATCTTCAGTACAAATGTAGATAAATACATAACTAAACTTAAGGTGGTTCGCCAATTACCTGCTCTAAAAATGCAAAACTTTCTAACACAGATTCCGATATATTTTTAAAGACATAAAATTATAACATATAAGCGATATATAGCTATGTGTAAGGGATTTGAAATCGAATTGTGTTTTCCCTTTTTTATAAATAAATTATTTATCGAGACATAAGCTATTTTGATCACATGACGACAGGTTTTCCTTCTTTTTTTCGCTGCCCCTTTCAGAAATTCTTTTCAAAACGCGAACTTTGACATTATTTTTTTAAAGATCTTTCACGTTTACCAAGAAATGAAAAATGTCTTTCGTAGTTTCGTACGTAGTTTCTGAATAATAACACCAATTTCATGAGTTTTTGAACAAAAATGAATAAAAAAAAAGTATCAAAAAAGTAGCCCTTTTGGATTTGAGAACAGCATTAAAGCAGCAATATTCGTGTAGAGGATGTTACCAGGTGTGCGTATGCATAGTCGTGGGAAAAAAATGCAAACACTCCTCAACAAATTATCTTAGAAGAAAGTTATCCTTACCAAACGATTGAAAATAAAGTCTACTTTTAAATGATGTATATAAAGTTTGCTTAGGGGGTCATCTATATATTAAAGCGAATGCAAACTTTTTTCAGTGTCAATACTTATTTTTAACAAGATATTTCAAATTGTTAGCTCAAACTATGCCTAGACACCAGTCATTTTAATGATAAGTTTTTGAATTATAAATATTCAAAATTTAGTGATTATATAAATTAATATACATATTTATATTAATATCTTCTGAAATTATATTCCTAATGTGCTAATTTTTTACGCAGCAATAATACTAAAATATCTAAACATTAATGCGTTGAATTTGCATTTTTTATAATTTTATGATATGAATTATAAAATTAATATTCGAAAAAAATATGAGTTGTAACCTACAATTTTTTTGATGGATTTAGGTTTATTAAGTCTTGCTTCATGGAAATCCAAAATTTCAAATTTTTCTTCCAAGTAAAATTCTAATTATGTTTAAAAAACGGCAAAATTATGGTTTAAGGGGCCGTCTGCGATAGAAGTGAATAGATATTTTGAAACTTCTTGGGCTATCCTGTAATCTAGCAGTCTTCAACGACTGTTTGAGTGGCGCTAAGATGCCTTGATCAAGAAGGAGGCTCTGTCGGTCAACAATCGAATGCCAAGCTTCAATTTTGGATACAGCCCCTAAAATATGCTCGTTTTAAAATAATTAATTTTTCGGAAATTTATCGTTCGAATTGCATGAGAATTTGTTTTTAGGTTAATTAAAAGGTGTAGTGTTCATTTATGTTGTCAGAATTGGGTACTGCTGTTGAAAAAAAAAAAAAGGGATTCTTTTTAACATGTAGATTCCTTTCCCCCTCCCACCCACTAAGCAAATTCAATATACATCACAGTAGACTTTATTTCTAATCGTTTGGTACCAATAATTTCTTCTAAGATAATTGCTTGCAGAGTTAATAGAAGGGTTTTTTTTTTTTTTTTTTTTTTTTTTTTTCTTTTTCATGACTGTACATAGTTTTTACACTGGTCACTGTATAGTTGTCCCTATACTGAAATATTCTTTTCGGACTTTTGTTATTTTATCGCAAAATTAAACAAAAATAACTATGATTAAATAAGCAAAAGAATACTATATAAAAATAGTCATGGTAAATCATATTTGTTCACAACGGGGATAAGCACGAGTGCTCCCGTATTAAAAGAATTTGTTTAAAATTTGCAAGCATAATATTCGATTTCTTTGAATTACAGCTCAGTTACTCGCGTATGATCAAATAAATACTCAAAAAAGATGACGAGTTTGTCGGAGGCTTTGTATTAATGTAGAAAAGGTCCTGGTTTTCAATCTCGTTTGGGTCAAATTTTACTTTAAATGAACATCTCAACCCAATAAACCCTGCCGGCTTAAACTGCGATTCTTTTCACGCGATAGAAACATGAATTTCCTCCCCCCGCCTCTCCCGCTTTCCAAAATAAATTTATAAAAAGAAGTTTTTAATCCATTTCTTCAATTTTTATTTTTTAAATGAAATAATTGTTAGGAAGTATATTAATCTTTAGATTTTTAGGTTGATTTTTTAATACATCAATCGATTGCAATTGCTCCGTTCATATAATGCAAATTATGTCATCAATATAATGGCCAAAATACTGAACCAATTCGAACCTAATTGCAACAATGTATATAATCTTCTCAAGATATTTTATTTGAGTTTTTAAATCAAGTATGTAGATATTGTTGTTAGTTTAAGAGACCGGCATAAGAGTTTGCATAGAAACAAAACATTCAACACTTATCATCAAGATGATATTCGAAACATTGAACCAATTAAAACTTCATTGGGATAGTATATTGATCATAAAAGCATTTTGGAAGAATTTGACAAATATTAATATAGCACAACTAGGCATTATCGAATAGAAAAACCGATCCTGTTCAAAGTAAAGAATATAAAAATAATAAAATTTTTAAATAAATTTCTTTATTTTACTTTTGAATCGAAGGATGAACCCCATCTTCTTTTGGCGCCCCTTTCTACTTTGTCACTCAAGGCGTATCTTTACTCTCTTTACGTAGTTGTTGCTCTACATTCAGAGTTCGACCAGGGTCCGACTAAGACCATAGGGGGCCCCAAGGCAAGCATCATTCTGCGGGACCCCTTCTACCTATTTTTTAGATTTTTTTTTTTTTTTTTTTTTTTTTTTTTTTTGTAAATAATGTGGAAGTGGTTAGTATTAAAATTCATACATATTGTATGTATGCATAAATTTTGTATCCGATACAGTTCACATCTGTATACAGAATGTCACAAAATGATAGTCACAATTTTAAGAAAAAGTACTAATAGATACTTGTAGAAAAAATGGTAGATTGGTTGACAGAAGTATGGCTTTGCAAACTTTCACTTAACTTATCTACGTACATTATAAGATGTCTGATAGAAAATGTCCCAAATTAGTCATAATTAATAGTTTTAACTTGTCAAGTTACGAAAGAAACGTTAATAAAGAATTTCTTTTGAAAACAATAGAATACTAAATTGTTATAATAAAACTATTGATATAACGAAAATCTTCGTTTATTACGGCTTTTTTACAATTTAGAAAACAATTAGTGATTAATAAAGTATTTCTAAAATCACTATTTTTTCATATAATTTTAAAAGATGAATTAGAAAACAAAGGTATGTTTCAAAGTATGTATTAAAATTTCTGTAGTAAAGTCTATAAAAGAAAGGATATTTCTTCAATTTTTTTTTTAAATTCTTGTTTGTGCAATTTAATGATACTAGGCTATTGAGTTTATTTGTTTTGAATTTAATCAGAAATATTAGCGTTCTGAATAGGGGCCTCCAGCAGTTTTTTGCCTAAGGCCCTGTATACATACTCACAATCATCAGCATATTTCTCCAGCATATGGATTTTACGATGGGAAAAATGGTTAAGTCACACCTGATAGTTGGTTCAAGGGTTCTTTTTCAAGATGAAAACGGTGATTACAATAGATCGCATTTTGCTTTGGGGAAAAGCATAACCCAACGTACGGAAGTCAAAGAGGTTTTCTTCAGTATGAAAAACTTTTATGTATGGGAGGAGATGCTGGCACATACTTTAGTGGGGGTCTTTGATGAAGGCCAATGTTTCTCACATGTTAAGTCCCCAGCTGCTCCACTGGCATGCAGTCATTTCCTGTGCAAGCATTAAAACTTTCGGTTCACTCTCCTTTTCTGCTCTTTTTTTGTATTATTAATAAATGAAATTATTATGCAGCTTACTATAAAAAAATATTTACCGTTACTCTCAGAAATGAATGACAATGACAATTTATCTTTGATAACATTATTTCCTTCGAAATTTTATATCTTCTCTCTTAGACTAAATCTAATTCGTGATCTCAAATTTGAATTTTTAATGCGTCTAACAGCTGTCTATTATATATTATAGCTATTATATTAACCAAACAATGGACAAAATTACTTTGTTACTAACAGCATTGTATTTAAATAAATGCTGTTCGGTTTTATCTGAAAATATTTTTGGCAAATGTAGGTATAAGGTAGATTTAAATCTTGAAGCTCCAAGTATCTGTTAGACTGCTTATGAATCATAGCCGGTGTTTTATATTTAATAATACAATTATCTGTTTTAATAATATATTTAACGGAAATACCGTTGTTAGAAGAAAACAATTCTGATTCTGATACATCGCAAAATATATGCACACAATAATACGTAATATAAAATAAATATTATGGGAATGATGTTTTCTTTTTTAAAATAATAAATTAATAAATATAAATATGCTATCTTCCCCCCCCCCCCCCTTAAAATTTAAATTTTCTTTTTAAGGGTTACTCTTGTTTCGCACGTGCTATAATTTGTTTCAGTTTCTCATTTATCCGACGATTTTAACAGACAAGGTAAATTTGCAATTGCTCATAAAAATAATCGGATAGTTCAAAAATTCAACATTACAGAATTAAAAAAAAAAAAAAAGCATTAGAAATTCTAATATATATTTTTTCTTTTATTAATAATTGTTCATATATTCCAGCTTTCTTTCTTTAGTCTCGAAATTACAGTGCTCGGGGTAATGTGTTTTTCTGTAGGTTTAGGCTGCGCTGGATTGGACTTCATTCTTTTCGGGCTGTGCCTTTTTCGATCGGTTTGAATCTAATAAAGTAAAATTGACCAGTGTTGCCAGTGGGCTACTTTTCTTAAATTAAGATTTCTTGGCTGACACCACTTTTTTGAAACTGGAAAATTCTCTTTATTCTCGCTTTAATTAATATGCCATTAAATAAGGCGCATTTCACCATATCAAAAAAGTGGTGCTAAAATAGAATCTGAATTTAAAAAAGTAGCCCATCTGGCAACACTGAAATTGACCTAAGCCCATTTCAGATTGGAATTTTCTTTATTTTTTTGGTAAAAATAATTGTGATATTGTCAGTTGTTTAAGGAGGTAAACGGAAAAAAAGTGACCGGAAAAAAAGTTATCGGAAAAAAAGTGACCTAAACTACAAAAGCGGAAAAAAAGTGACACGGAAAAAAAGTGACACGGAAAAAAAGTGACAAGGAAAAAAAGTGACACGGAAAAAAAGTGACAAGGATTGGTTTTGGGGATTTATTATTGATTTTGGGGATTCATTGGTGAAGTATGAAAGGGGGATCGGGGGGGGGGGTCATAATTTAGGTAAATGGGTTTTTCATGCTGAATTAACTGTTTTGGTTCAATTTTTGGATATACGTTCATACTGAAAAGACGCTTGCCTGATTAGTTTTGGGAAGGGACGATTACCCCCCCCCCTCATCCGTCCTCAATTAGATGAATGGGTTTTTATGCAGAATTATCCAACTTGTGTCAAATTTGCATATAGGTTCTTTTCGATAAGGCTTATATACAGTATAAAGTGCCTGAAGAGTTTTAGGAGTTTAATGGTTAAGTATAGAAGGGGAACGGGGGATAACCTTTCTTAAATTAATGGCTTTTTACGGATAATTATCCGATTTGCTTCGAATTTTATCCATGGGTTAATTATGATAAGACGTATTTCTGATTATTTATGGGGTTCTTTTGCTAATTAAAAAGGGGGCGGGTGATTACTACCCCCGGCCTTAAATTAGATTTTTAAAAAAATTATGCACACTTTTCCGATTTATTTCAAATTTTGGATGTAGGATCTTTCTCATAAAGTAAATTCCTGAATAGTTTTAAGGGTTTAATGGCTATGTATAGAGGGAGAACGGGGGATAAACCCCCTTAAGGGTGTATTAAAAAAAAACGCTTTTCCACCTTCAACCGCTCGAAAATGTCCGATACAATTTCAGACACATTTTCAAAAGTAGAAACATAAAACTTGCTGAGGATATTTTTGAAGAGATGTACAAGGTGCCATGTGCTGTATTTTTACGCTCAATTCATTAGAATTTGATTTATAAACAATTATCTTCTCAGTATGACCTTTTTTTTTCGTTCACAGATCTCCCGCCAGGGGAAAATCTGTTCAAAATGCCGTTTTTGATTGCTTTTTTCGCAATATTTTCTGCATTTATCAAAGAATTGACAATTACGGCACCTTGTGTACTTTCTAAATAAGACAATTTGCCAGTTTGATGCATATGAGAGTAAAAATAAAGTTAAAAATAAATCGGAAAATAAGCAATTTGAATCGAAATACACTCTTAAATTAAATAAATGGCTTTTTGCGCAGAATTATCCGATTTGCTTCAAATTTTCGATGTATATTCATTATAAGAAGGCGTATCTCTGATTAATTATGGGGTTCTTTTGCTAATTAAATAAGGGAAAGCGGGCGATTAATCCCCCACTCTTTAAATAAGATTTTTTTTCACAATTATCCAACGTATTTCAATTTTTGGATATAGGTTTTATTTGATAAAGTGAATCCCTGGATAGTTTTAAGGGTTTAATGACTAAGTATAGAGGGATGAACGGGAGATAACCCACAAATAATCAGGAGTTCGCCTTATCATAATAAACGCTCATTCAAAGTTTGAATCAAATAAGATAATTCTGCGTAAAAAGCCATTTATTAATTTAAGGGGGGTTATCCTCCGTTCCCCCACTGTATATGTCGGACGTTCCTCTCTGCCCGCACAACTTTGAAGAAAGTCCGTGGTAGTTATAGCTGCCACCACTGATATTACTAGGTGATATCGGTCACCCACTGTGAGGATTGTGTAAATGAACACTGACGCTGTCAATTAACTGAATTAACAGTTTATTTAAAATATATGTACACACTAAATACGCTATTTACCATTATATACAATTACAACTCGGATATAGGTGATCCGGTTCAACATTAAATTAAATACAGTAAAGGTTGGCTGTGTACTATTCGAATTACACCTTCCACCTCACACTCAATGCACGTTAGATTAACTTTATCGGAGATCACTTTCGAATCTCCCAATACATGGATACTCGGCCTGCACTTCTCGGCCCAGAGCACTAAACATCAGGACGTCTTGCTCTCCAGATACGCACTGCCTCCGCTCTACAACGCAGAGCACACTCTATCAGGACCGCTGTCCTACACTACTCTCAAGGTATGAACCCAGATACGAACTGAACTAATCTGAGATAAGACTTGCTCTTCTCAAATGACGGCGTTTCCCCAATGTCAACCCCCTTTGGGGCTTATCCATTGGACATATTCCACATTCCTTTCTTGATTAGTGACATGTTGCTTGTCAGCTCATCATCCACATACCTCACTGACGGATGAACACGCCTCTCCGAAATCTCCTCTTTCTCACTCACCACCTGTAGAGGATTACCTGTCAATCCTCCCTTCAACAAAGAAAGAATGTCACCTTGAAAATTCTAGTACACAGCCGGTATAATATAAAAGAAATTAAAATAGAGAAATAACGGAAATTCCAACCTTTAGCAGAGGTGGTCTCAGAACCTGACAGTATACTTAGCCATTAAACCCTTAAAATTATTCTGGGACTAACTTTATGAGAAAAAACATATATCCAAGATATGAAATATATCGGATAAGTGAACATAAAAAACAATTTATATAATTTAAGGGGATCGGAAAATCACCCGCCTTAATTTTTAATTAGAAAAATAACCCCATATGTAATCAGGGATACGCCTTATCATAATGAATCTATAATCCAAAATTTGTAGCAAATCCTATAATTCTGCGTAAAAAGTAATTTAATTTAAGGTAGGTTATATTCTATTCCCCTTCAATACTTAGATATCAAATCCTTAAAACTATTCAGGGATCCACCTTATCAGTAAGAACCTATATTTAAAATTTGAAATACATGGGGTAATTCTGCATAAAAACCTATTTATCTAGTTTAAGGGGGAGATAATTACTCGCCATCACCCTTTATAATAAGCAGAAGAACCCCATAACTAATCAGAGATACGTCTTATCATAATGAACCTATGTCCAAAATTCTAAGCAAATCGGATAATTATGCGTAAAAAGTTATTAATTTAATTTAAGAAAGGTTATCCCCCGTTCTTCCTCTATATATAACCATTAAAACTCTTCATGCATTATATACTATATATAAGCCTTATCGAAAAGAACCTATATTCACAGGGCCCGACTTAGACAGTGGGGGGCCCTGGGGCAAACATTATTAGAGTGGCCCCCTTCTATCTTAAAAATATTTGTGAATTATACGCAAGTGACTAAAATTAAAATTCAAACCTATTGTATGTATGCATAAATTTTGTACCAAGTACTGATTTCAGTATTTATATTTCACATCTTTATACATAATAACAGATGATAAATAATTTTAACTATTAATTTTCTTATGATGTAACTATTACTTTAAGGAAACGTGGGGCAGGGAAGCAAAGGGGGTAGGAGAGAAAAAAACCCTTAAAATTGAAAAAAAAGAATTTTGGTAATATTTTGCTATTTTATATCATTTGGCCCTCTTTTAACAATAAACTTTTCTCTCCTTGGGGGCCCCCCTCAAGCCGGGGGCCCGGGGCAATTGCCCCGCATGCCCCTGCCTTAGTCAGGCCCTGTATATTCAAATTTGACACACGTTGGATAATTCTGCATAAAAACCCATTCATCTAACTGAGGACGGATGGGGGGGGGGCGTAATCGTCCCTTCCCAAAACTAATCAGGCAAGCGTCTTTTCAGTATGAACGTATATCCAAAAATTGAACCAAAACAGTTAATTCAGCATGAAAAGCCCATTTACCTAAATTATGAGCCCCCCCCCCCCATCCCCCTTTCATACTTAACCAATGAATCCCCAAAATCAATAATAATTCCCCAAAATCAATAATAATTCCCCAAAATCAATCCTTGTCACTTTTTTTCCGTGTCCCTTTTTTTCCGTGTCACTTTTTTTCCTTGTCACTTTTTTTCCGTGTCACTTTTTTTCCGCTTTTGTAATTTAGGTCACTTTTTTTCCGATAACTTTTTTTCCGGTCACTTTTTTTCCTAGATTCAAGTAGAATATAGTTTTTGGGTTTTCTAAGAAACTCCAATTTCTGACATTTTTTAAAAATAACATCAAAGTTTATCTTTAGATTTCTGAATTCGAAGGCTGAAAATAGCAAGATGGATCTCTTAATAATCCGCTTTAAATCAAGCTACTTCGAATTAGGATAAAAGTTTTTAGGATATAATTTTTTTTCGATAGGTTATTAATTTACTAAAGTAAAGGTTATTTATTAACTATCAGGGTGGCGAGTGGTTAGATAAAAACACAATCAATATAGATGATAATAACCAGTATTTTGTTAAAGATAAATTCAGTTTATATTATCTCCTTACATTATTTCAAGTACTTTCTGTAAGAAATTACTGGTAGTTTTCTCTTTTCTTGACTGTGTTTTTCCCGGTTTTCCCTGACCACTCGCCATTAATTAATTTACAATTCTGTATTTTCTTACCTTCTGTTTCATTTTCGTCCTTCTGAAGCCAGACTTTCAGGAATTTAGAAGCATGATTTGCATCGACACATCTCTTCTTACGCAGTTTTCGATAAAAATTGCCGGATTTTTTATTCTTACTTTTGCGTGAGTCATTCATATTCATTCCTCATAAATTAAAAATAAAATAATAAAAACAACAAAATTCATCCAACGAGCACAATTCCATAAATGAAAATGACCAGATCAGAGCTAACCAAGCAGGGCCGGTGAGAGGGGGGGGGGGCACAGGAGACAACTGCCCAGGGGCCCGGGTCCAAAGGGGTCCGGTTTCGAATGGAAAAATTACTGAAATTTCATAATGATCCTAATCTTAATTTGGTCGCTCTTTTTTCCCTTTACCAGCTGAAAAACATTTCCCAGAATAGTAATTAAAGTTTTCCAACGAAGTACAGAAAATCTCCCATTTAGACTTCCCCTAGAGTCCGGTAAAAGGTGTGATATAGTTGATAGTGTTACAAATATTCGGAAACTTCCTGTTTTCTCAGACCGCGGACCACCGTGCTTGCCTTTAGACAAAAAAGTGTCGTTCAATGCGACCCTCATATCTCATTCATTGCAACCCCGATGTCACATTGGGCATTGTATTGGTACTAAGGCGTTAATTGATACCAGGCTGTAGGTTTCGTTTAAGTAATTACTTTAGCTAAAATATTACTGTGCAAGTGACAGGGACATACACACTGGGTGATAGGCGATACAGTTGTATTCAGGACCTAGGCTGAAAAGAGCATTGTGAGGACCGATTTTGTGTTAAATACATGCATACATTATATACAGAATATATCTTAGGGCCCATCTCATCTTTTTTCCGAGCCCGTAGCTTTTTTCTTCTAAACCTGATGAGCAAACTTAAATTAAAACCATTAATATGAAAAAAAAAGAAACAAAAGGAAAAAGGGAAAGAAAAATTTTGAAAACAGAAATACGTTAATATATTTTTATTACTATATTTTAAAATATCAAACTCACTTATAACTTCATTAGGTACGAGATTTAGTATACTAATAAAATATCAAACTCACTTATAACTTCATTAGGTACGAGATTTAGTATACTAAAAATTGTAAATAATATTCAAAATCCACTATCTTCTCTCAAAATTGCTAGTTCCTAGCCGACCTCTCTCAAAATCAGTATCAATGCAGGGGCATGCGGGGCAATTACTCCGGGCCCCCCCGGCTTGAGGGGGCCCCCTAAGGACAGATATAAATTTATGTTTTTCATTAAAAGAGTATCAAATAATAAAAAATGGCCAAAAGTGACCAATTTTTTTTTTTTTTTTTTTTTTTTTTTTTTTTTTTTTTTAAAGGGGCTCTGTTTTCTTATCTCCTCTGTTTCCGTGCCCCTTAAGGGTGTATTTCGATCCAAACTGCTTATTTTCCAATTTATTTTTGAATTTATTTTTGCTCTCAAACAAGTTTCATGCTTCTACTTTTAAAAATGTGTCTGAAATTGTATCGGAAAATTTCGAGCTGTTGAAGGTGAAAAATCGTTTTTTCGGATACACCCTTAAGGACTCACATTTATCCTTATATTCCTGTAACTGAAAAAAAACTTGTGTTCTGTAGTTTCTTAAAGTTACTTTCTTCTGCTATTACATATATAGATGTGAAAAGTACTTGGTATGAAATTTATGAACGCATACAATAGGTATGAATTTATATTTTAGTCACTACAGTAAAATTTATGAAAAATTTTAAAACAGAAGCCGCCCCCCCCCCTAATAATGTTTGCCCAAGGGCCCCCGACTGTCAAAGTCGGGCCCTGTGTATACCTGTAAAAGAGGACATACTCCCTATTAACCCATTTCTTTTGTGTATTCTGCAACCGCTGTTTCAGACTTTCAGATCCCCCATGTGTGTAATGCACGAACATGTGTGACTATTATAACTGTTGAATGTTTATTTTATTTGTATTATATCAACCTAAGGCTCACACAAAATTTTATTAAAATCTGTCCAGTAGTCCAGTAGTTCAGGAGATCGTTGATCAAACAGGAAAATTCTCTTAATTTCTTACACCAGTGTATTTCTGGGCGAGGATTTTCTCTTTACCCCAACAAATGATGATACATTCATTTTTTTTTTTTTTTTTTTTTTAAATTACTAAATATCTTATTCTGCGTATTTTCAATTCTTTTGTTTTTAGTATTATGAGAAGTCATCCAAGTTCGCCTCCTGGTCGGATGAAAAAATCATTTCGGGCAATAAAGGGGGGGGGGGTGCTTTACTGGCCATGACGCTCCGTGCAATATTTTTTACTATACCACTAGAAATGCTTATATATATATATATATATATATATATATATTAAGGGTGTATTTTGTTGACAAATTGTCTTACTTAGAAAGTACAGAAGGTGCCGTGATTGGCAATTCTTTGATAAATGCAGAAAATATTGCAAAAAAAGCAATCAAAAACGGCAATTTGAACCGATTTTTCCGAAGCGGGACATTTGTGGACAAAAAAAGGGTCATATTTAGAAAATAATTGTTTATAAATCAAATTCTAATGATTCGAGCGTAAAATGACACTATACAGCACCTTATACGTCTCTTCAGAAATGCTCTCAGCAGGTTTCATGTTTCTACTTTTAAAAATGTGTCTGAAATTATATCGGGAAATTTCGAGCTGTTGAGGGTGGAAAAGCGTTTTTTCGAATACATCCTTAAAGGATGTTTAGCAAAGAATTTTCCTTTGCTGCGCATTCCCCCTTCCGTTTGTTTTTATTGTCCTGGAAACCTGACTTCGTATGGTCCATGGGAAGATGAAAATAAAGAAAGGAAACACAACACTGCACAGGGGGGGGGGGAGGTGGAGCCTTTATGGAGTTTTTTTTATCTAATAGAAAAGTCGGGCGGAGTAGTCATTTGGTATTTATTCGTACACGACACAGTTCAAAGTTCAAAAAATAGACTAACCTTGAAATAAAATACGGTGGTGATTTTCCTATACAAAAAGAGAGACATGATAAAAGGCATGATACATTTGGAATAGGAGGAGAAAATAGCCTAAAAAACAGCTTTGTTTTTCTTATTCATTTGCAGTTTTGTTTTGTAGATGATTTTCTTTTTCGAATTTTTTTATCTATTTGCAAATTTTAATGCATTTTTGTTCAGGTTTCTTTTTAAATTTTCCGACTGCGCAAAACATAAAAAAAATATCGTACATATATGCATTCATCATACCAAACAAATCTTAATTTGGCGCCCCCTTCACCTTCTGTTCTGGTGGCGCCCGGGGCACGTGCCCCCTCTGCCCCCCCCCTAGTTTCGGCCCTGGGTGTTATCTCTTTTGATGTTTTCTCCACTTTACTGTGAGCGATGTTAAAGGCTAAAGTCCGTGAAGAAGGGCCGTTGTATTCGAGCCGAGTTTTGAAAGCTTCTCCGTGTTTACGTATGAAGACTGACAGCTGGTGAAGTGGGGAAAGTTTTATGATGATAACATTTATTTAGTCAGTAGTTTTACTCAGGTGCACTACTGCTCTTTTGAATCAACATTATGGCTACAGATCGTCAAGCAATCAGATGTAATATACCTTGTTTACCGAAGTATAATTTTTGCCTGCCATGAAGTCAGTTTATTTTGTTTCCTGTTTTAATTGTTTAATATATTTAAATACCTTTGTTAATTATATTGTTTTTATCTTTATTTCTTTTTAAATAAACGTTAGTTTGTTTTTAACCTATTTGTATTTATTTCATCAACATACAGTATTTTAGTTATTTAATTTTCTAGACTTTAACTTTTTACAGGTTTAGCGACTAAAAGCAAAAGCTTTCATTGTGCTAATTAATTTTAATCTCTGCTAATCTTTAATATTCAAAATTTAAATCCGTCACTTTTTTAAAAGAAGTTCCACACAATTATACCTTCCGCAAAAAACCTATCTAAAACGGAAATTTGATAGGTTTTATGGGGTTCCGTTTTATTAGGTTTTATTACATAAGATGTTGTTTGTACCCAACATGTTCAGGTTAAAAAATTTGGGCATCCCCCCCGTTCAAAAGGCTGGCTACGCCTATGGTTTTAGAATCGCAATTTTTTTTTTTACGGGGAGCAATATAGTGTGCGTGCAAAACCGCAATACAATTTAAGGAGTTTCTAAGGAATGTTTTGTTTATCCAAGTAGTTCTAAGTACTACTTGGGAACGTTTTCATTTCTAAGTAGTTTCTAAGGAGTCCAAGGAGTCTGTATGAATCCTGATTAGTTTTGTTTCGGGCAAAATTGAAAAATTATTTACTTTTGAAAATATGATTTTTTTAAAAGTTATATTATTTTTTCAATAAATATTTCTAATAGTTCTAAAATTAATATTGAAAAACAAAAACCCCCGAAACAAAACTAAAATCAGATTTTCATCTTTGATTAAATGGAAAGAAATTGAAATCCGATAAATAATGCTTGGAGTTATAACGATTTTTAATTATCCCATTTAAACAAGTACTAACCATATAAAATTTTTATAAATTTTAGGATGTGATTCTCTTAGCAAATTATATGGCTAACATGGGCGTAACTACATAATTTTTCTAGGGGGGGCCATGGTCTCAACTCTTGTCTTTGATAATTTCCAAACGATAAATGTAAACATTTTTATTAAAATTAGGGAAGCACCGAATATTCGGTATCAATTCGGTATTCGGCCATGTTACCGAATATTCGGTAAGACCGAATATCAAAGTATTCGGCTGAATCCAAAACTTGATAAAACCTTTTAAAACACATTTTTAAAAACTTATCACAATTTCTACTTTTAACTGTCAATTTATAAATATATTTAAAGTAATTAGAAATAAAGTCATATTTGAATAAAGTAGAATGTTTTTACATTATTTATTTGCTATTTGTAAATTATAACTTCTTAAGAAAATTACCATGAGAAGAATTAAAATGGTGATTTTTGAGGATTCTACTTATGAAAAAATGATGTGCAGATGCAAGTTCCTAAATTTTGTTTAGTAAATAACCTTTTTCTTGCTTTTCTCAAATAAAAGTCCTTAAACAAGAAAGAAAAACTTTTGAGATTAGTAATAGCCATCAAGGCAGACAATTTTTGTTCATAAAACCATAATCAACTTATTGAGTCATATAAGTACATTGCATTTCATCTCACTGTAGGTCAAACTTGTGTTTTCGTTTGTTGCTTTAACAATAAATAAGATACTATAACTATATTTTCAACTCACATGCTTTGATTTCTGTAAAATATGATATGATGAGAAGGGTAGAAAATGCCACCATTCACAACAAAAGAACTATGAGCTAGACATTCCTTTATTTTGAATTAAGTTGAAAGTATTTGTACTTTATATTGAAAAAAGAAATTCTGCCTTGAGTTATTTAAAAAGGACAATTTTGAGACTAAAGTTTTTCTTCGACCATTTTTTCATTATTTCTCTTTGATTTTAAAAAGTTTGTACACTTTAAAGAATATTTCAGAGGAAAGAACGCAATTTCAGACCACAGATGGTAAAGGTGCGGGCAGACATGACCATTACTTGCGGTTGGTTCGCAAGTGGTGTGTTTTGACTTTTTCGTGTCCAAGAAGGAAAACTGTTTTAACTCAGTTTAACTGCAGGATAACATTTCAATCAACTAGCATCTACATCGTTATTTCATGAACTATTGTAATCTTCTCCTTCTCTATTGTAAATAAACCACAGAAAGGAAGAAATTCATAGAAGAAATCATGAAATTAAAAATCTTATTAATTAAAAAAGTCTCATAAATGTGCTTCTTAAATAACTCAAGCAGATTTTTTTCAATACTAATTGCTCTTATAAAAAGCTCTTATTTATCAAAATGTAAGTTTCTTTTATTAAATATTATGTAAAATTGTTTTAAAAAGCAACATTTTAATACCTTTAAACTTTGAAATATAAAAAGTTAGTTAGAATATTCGGTATTCCGTCCAACAATTTCTATTCGGCTAGCAGAATATTCGGTATACCTATAGACCGAATATTCAGCATTCGATATTCTGTCAAAATCACTATTCGGACCATCCCTAATTAAAACTAATAATACTCAACAGATAACTCACCTTTTGATACATTCCTGGGTACTGGTTCCTTCAGACATATTGTCGATCAAAGAAACTGGTCAGACAGAAATTTCTTCTATTTTATACTTTTTTTATTACTACACATAAAGTTTTTTTTTTTTTTTTTTTTTTTTTTTTCAATAAATGTTTCAAATGGGGGAGAAAGAAAAAAATTCATACTGCAGTCTAATCAGTTTTTAATATGCCTAAAATCGTGAAAATATTTGACTTATTACAAATATGAAAATTAAACCGAAATAGAATAATTAGATGATTTAATATGCTTATTTCTTCAACTGCTATCACGCTCCTACCTCGTCTTGGAAATTGTATAAAATTCGTAATCACAACGCCACCTGCAAACCGTGTTTTCTCCAAAATTTCCTCCGATACTTATCGTATAAATTTTTTAAATAAAATAAATGTTACATACATCTGAATAATAAATTTTGTTTAAAATTTTTGCTTTATGTCCTTCTGCAAATGGCAACACTTACAAATTTTAAATAAAATTTCAGTTTTACAATTTTCGGTACTGCAAATTTGTAAACTTAGAAATATTGCACATTTTCAATTTTTACACCGTCGTATAGGAAAAAAAAAATACTTTTAAATGCAATTTATTCGAAAGCTGTTTCTTAATTTGTTTTTGAGTTATTAATTTTTTGTAGTTTTTAATACTTTTTTTTGTCATCGTAAGTATTCCATAAATGCGGACATCACAAGGATTCAGATAGATATATATCGAGTATACTCGACTGATAACAACAACTATTTTCCAAAAGGATCAGAAAAAAGTTAATTGCAATACAATTTTTGAATAAATTACACTACAGTTTTGAAATAAATTACATTTGTAAATGCAATAAACACTCTGTAATTCCGACTCTGTGTAGGAAAGAAATCTGTCTAACACTGAAAGATTTTCAACTCCCTGTGAATCTATAGACATAAACTAAAATTTGTCTAAGGCGGAATACTGTCTACTGCGGAAAAGTTTCTTGATTCCGATGGATTCAGCCTTAGACAGAGTTTACTGTAAATTTTTTCTCCCATCAAACGGCATAAAAATTGAAAATATGCATTGTTTAAAAGTTTAAAAAATGACAATAGAATCGAAATTTAATTGCCTGCTGTTGCCACTTGTACAGACACATTTGCGCTTTATAGTATAGACTAACTGGCCCGCCCAGCGTTGAGTAGGGTCCGTTATAATGACCTTAAACAAAAATCAATTTTTAATTGTTTTTTTATTTTTTGAAAATCTTTTAAATGAACCTAAATTTAGGGATCTTATTGATTTTCGCAGCGACTAGTGTGTTCCGAAAAGACCCTCTTTCGGAACGAAACTATAGGATTTGGAACCCCACAACCGAAAGCGGACTGCACTGGAAGTGCTCGGCTTGTATTTCATAAAAATCAAGTCCGTAAAATACGAAAAAATAATGCACCATTAATGCTCGAAAAAGCTATTAGCTGAAGCTAACATAAAATTTCATAATTGTCATCTGCCGAATTGTTATCTAAGTTGAATGAGCCAAATCTCATTGAAATTAGGCCTTTAGAACTAAATTAATGAATGCACCCCGAAACGGTTGAAGGCTCTCCTTGTTATTTTTCACAAATTTCTCTTAACATTAACACGATATTTAATAAATGACTGAAATCTCTTAGCTAAAATTACCTTCAAAGTAAAGCAAATTTTAATTTACAGCTGTAGTGAGTAAACATATTTGCCCAAAAAGGTGATTAATTAATGTTAACAAAAAAAGTAGTAGCTGAAGTAAAAAGAAGGACCGGTCCTAGATGCCAGGATGTTAATTGGGATATTGTTAATGATGTTAAAGAAGCTAGAAGATGCTAAACTATAGTGAGAAACACCGAAATCACTGACGATAAATTTATAAATAAGCTAAAAAACTTTGTAAAATCACCATAAAAAGAAAATTAAACAGGACGCGTTTCGAGCTTCAAAAATACAGCTCGTCTTCAGCTAATCCAAACACGTGTCACAAGGGACAGAGTGGAAATGACTCATAATTTAGGTAAATGGGTTTTTCATGCTGAATTAACTGTTTTGGTTCAGTTTTTGGATATACGTTCATACTGGAAAGACGCTTGCCCGATTAGTTTTGGGAAGGGGCGATTACCCCCCCCCCATCCGTCTTCAATTAGATGAATGGGTTTTTATGCAGAATTATCCAACATGCGTCAAATTTGCATATAGGTTCTTTTCGATAAGGCTTATATATATTATATAATGCCTGAAGAGATTTAGGAGTTTTCATGGTTAAGTATAGAGGGGGAATGGGGGATAACCTTTATTAAATTAAATTAATAACTTTTTACGCATAATTATCCGATTTGCTTAGAATTTTGGACATAGGATCATTATGATAAGAGGTATCTCTGATTAATTATGGGGTTTTTCTGCTTATTATAAAGGGGGGAAGAGCAATTATCTCCCCCTTAAACTAGATAAACAGGTTTTTATGCAGAATTATCCCTTGTATTTCAAATTTTAAATATAGGTTCATTCTGATAATGTGGATCCCTGAATAGTTTTAAGGATTTAATATCTAAGTATAGAAGGGGAATAGAATATAACCCACCTTAAATTAAATTACTTTTTACGCAGAATTATCGGATTTGCTTCAAAATTTTGATTATAGATTCATTATGATAAAGCGTATCCCTGATCACATATGGGGTTATTTTTCCAATTAAAAATTGGGGCGGGTGATTATTCCCCCCCCCCCTTAAATTAGATAAATGGGTTTTTTATGCTCACTTATCCGATATATTTCATATTTTGGATATATGTTCTTTCGCATAAAAAGAATCCCAGAATAATTCTAAGGGTTTAAGCTAAGTATACAGTGGGGAAACGGACGATACCCCCCCCCTTTAATTTAATAAATGGCTTTTTATGCAGAATTATCTGATTTGATTCAAATTTTGAATGTGCGTTCATTATGATAAGGCGAATCCCTGATTAATTGTGGGTTATTCCCGTTCATCCCTCTGTACTTAGCCATTAAACCCTTAAAACTATTCAGGGATTCACTTTAGCAGGAAGAACCTATATCCAAAATTTGAAATACGTTGGATAGTTGTGCCAAAAAAAAAAAAAAAAAAAAAAAAAACCCAAACAATTTATCTTATTTAAAGAGTGGGGGGTAAATCGCCCGCTTCCCCTATTTAATTAGCAAAAGAACCCCACAACTAATCAGAGATACGCCTTCTTTTAATGAATATACATCCAAAATTTGAAGAAAATCGGATAATTCTGTTTAAAAAGACATTTATTAAATTTAAGAGGGTTTATCCCCCGTTCCCCCTCTATACATAGCCATTAAACCCTTAAAACTATTCAGAAATTTACTTTATGAGAAAGATCCTATATCCAAAATTTGAAATACATCGGATAGGTGTGCATAATTTTTTTTATCTAATTTAAGGCGGGGGTAGTAAACACCCGCCCCCTTTTTAATTAGCAAAAGAACCCCGTAATTAGTCAGAAATACGTCTTATCATAATGAACCCATGTCCAAAATTCGAACCAAATCGGATAATTCTTCGTAAAAAGCCATTTACTTAATTTAAGAGGGGTTTTCACCCGTCCCCCCTTTATACTTAGCCATTAAACCCTTAAAACTATTCAGGGATTCATCTTATCAGAAAGAACCTACATTTAAAATTGAAATACATGGTATAATTCTGCATAAAAACCTATATCTAGTTTGAGGGGGAGATAATTGCTCTTCCCCCCTTTATAATAAGCAGAAGAATCCATAACTAATCAGAGATACGCCTTATCATAATGATCCTATGTCCAAAATTCTAAGCAAATCGGATAATTATGCGTAAAATGTTATTAATTTAATTTAAGAAAAGTTATCCCCGTTCCCCCTCTATACTTAACCATTAAACTCCTAAATCTCTTCAGGCATTTTATACTATACATAAGCCTTATCAAAAAGAACATATATGCAGATTTGACACACGTTGGATAATTCTGCATAAAAACCCATTCATCTAATTGAGGACGGATGGGGGGGGGGGGGTAATCGTCCCTTCCCAAAACTAATCAGGCAAGCATCTTTTCAGTATGAACGTATATCGAAAAATTGAACCAAAACAGTTACGTCAGCATGAAAAACCCATTTACCTAAATTATGACCCCCCCCCCCCGATCCCCCTTTCATACTTAACGAATGAATCCCCAAAATGAATAATAAATCCCCAAAATCAATTCCTTGTCACTTTTTTTCCCGGTAATTTTTTTTCCGTGTCACTTTTTTCCGCTTTTGTAGTTTATGTCACTTTTTTCCGATAACTTTTTTTCCGGTCACTTTTTTTCCATTTACCCTTGAAAACATACTTAGGAGTGAAAAATTAGATAAATATTTATGAAGATTAGGTAAAAATATACAATAACAATAAAAATTTCGTTGATATAAAATAAAATCTTTGAACAGAATTAATGAAAAAACACCATACCCTTGAAAATTATATGGATGATGGTAGCAGGTGGCCCACCCGTTCTATGTACTGTACAAGTAATTCACAGTGAATGTTTTAAGCCAACGCAAAACGGTTTAGTTAGACTTAGATTACTATCTTTGAGACTAGGGGGAGGACCAGGACCTGATTTCTATACGTAACTTCCTAGAATTTAGTTCGAAAAGAGGGAAGCTAGACTTTCTTTGGTTCTACCAACAAGATCAAGGACAATCCATACAAAAGGCAAGTCAGAGTTGCCTTATCGGAAATACGTACGGCTCCGCTTGCACTTCTAGCTTTAGGCATGAAACTATCGAGACGTTCTGTGTTCAGTGTTCCAGAGCACAAAGAATCAGTCTCATATGTGGCATATTTGTTGTTGTTTATCATTTACGAGACATTGAGTCTGCCCCCCCCCCCCTTAAATAATGGCACAGAAAACTAATAGTTGCGTTTTATTCGGTTTTGTTAATATTATTTGCCATTTATGTTATATTGCTCTTATAAATGTTTTTTTTTTTCGAAAAATAGTCGTATTTTCACTATAAAATATTTCTAGGGGGCTCAGCTAAAATTCTAGGGGGGTCCAGGACCCCCCTGGACCCCCCCTTCCTACGCCCATGATGGCTAACCATCACAAATAAAGAAAAAAAATTCAAAATTATAACTCAAAAGACAGATTTTTTTACACGTTTCCTAGAACTGTTGAAGTAACATTGTCTTTTGAATTGCGCGCATTTTAATTTGTGTCTTATCTCTTAAAACCTGATGAATTATTTAAATGGCTATAACTCTGCGAGTTTTGAAGATAGGAGGATGCAACATTTTGTGTCTTATTCAGGACTGGATAAGGAAAGCTTTCCTAACTGGAATTTTTATCGTATGGGTGCCATATAAAAATTTAATTTTCGTATTTTTTCAAATAGACCCCCCCCCCCCCATGGAGTTGCAACTTATCTTATCAAAAATTTCACCTTTATTAATGAATTTTTGCAATTGGAAGTATGGGTCTAGGGGCAATATTTAAGGAGATGGCCTATTGTTTTGATATTTATGACTCACCCTGTATAATTTGTCAAAACTGGTCCATAAGCAATTCATTAATAGAGCATTACTATGTGTTAAAAATATTTAAATACAAGTTTAAACTTTATTTTGCAACTGTGATGCATTTTAAAAGTAGTTTACACATAAGTTGTTGTATTTTCATATTTTATATTAAGCATATCCATGATGAATAAATATTACGCTGGCCCTCAACGACTAGCTTTCCTTATGCCTTTGAACACTATTCTATGCTCCCTGGTTAGTTTGATTTATTTCCAATCAAAAAATATGCAATAGAGAGTTATAAAAAATTACCTAGTTTAGTATTAAATATTTTAATAACCATATAAAGTTAATTATAAACAGTTATTTATAAAAAAATTATTCTTTCAATCTTATTAAATTCTGACAACTGCAATTAAAAAATTAAATTTGATTCCTTAGATTTCCAATAAAAAGATTCTTTGCATACTACCATTATTATTGAAATTATGCTTTTAATGTAATGGACAAACAAGATGTTCATTACTAGTACCAACTAATTATTTAACTCTCCAATAATAGGACATGGTACCGAAATTTTTTTCTATCATATAAAAACAAAACATGCATGTCTTTCAAGAAAACAAAGATATAAATTGACGTCAAATAATTCTTTCCTCTTCCAACATAGATGTATTAGTAATGAACTAAACTAAATGACAAATGAATTGGATCTGCACATGAATTACTCCTTTCTTTCTTTTTTTTTACAAAAAAGTTGCTAAGACTGATAGTTTGGCATGATTCAGCTTTCACATAAACAGATATAACTTGGTAGTAGTACAGCTTTGCGTCTCTTCATTAGCCTAAACATCACCTGTTTGGAGACGAATCAATCTTGTTGGTAAGGCAAAAACATAAATATTTTCACATAGAGAAAAATTTATCTGATTATGGATGAAGTTCCCTGATTTTTCCAGATTGATAAACTTCCCCGATACCCAGAATTTGTAGCCACCCTGAAGAAATATGAACAAATATTATAAAAATAAAACTCAGTATAAATATCTATTAAATCATAGAACATAAAAATCAATGCATTAATTTATTGTTTTTATTGATAGAAACTATTTAGCTTCTATAGAAGAAAAAAAAAAAAAAAAAAAGTAGTTTGATTTGATTTTATTTTGCGAATTGTGAAAGTCATGTGAAATTTCATAAATTCCAAAAATATATATACCCTCCAAATTTTCCAAAATATCTGGAGACGAATTGGAATTTCATAAATTCCAAAAATATATATACCCTCCAAATTTTCTCAACGTTTTCACGAAAGTTCCAATAATAAGCCTCCCTTTAAATTCATTAGAATTTTCTGTCTGTTAAAGAGGGAGGCATTCGGTACTTTATGGCACTTGATAATGTAGATTAAATAAAAAAAGCTTGTAAATAATATTGTGATGTACTGAGAAACTGATGAAGTAGATATTCAAAGGAAAAGCTAGAGGTTAACAATGCAGTGAGTAATTGGTAAAGTAGATTTACAGAATAAGGTTGAAGATAACAAAAATAAATATTTTAATCCATTGAATAGGTATTGAAATATGAATATTAATAAATAAAGGTTTTGTTTTAGATTTTTAATATATGATACTTATAGCTATTAACATGACATCACAATGCTTTGAAAAGTATATACGAAGATTGTTGCTGGCTAAAAATAAATTATATTGTACTGTTTAATTTAATAAATACTGATAAATAATGGAAATTAAATTTAAATAGTAGATATTATTGGGGATATTTATTTTATGTTTTGTAATAATCATTGAATTAAGATTGAATTTTAGGTTTTGTTTATAAATAAAGTATAAAACTTATTTTACATAAATATTATAATTTTGAATAGGAAATATTTAAAAAAAAATGTAACAACATGTTTTTAGAATATGAAAACACCGACATTCCAAAGTAACATATCTCAATAAGTTTTAAATTATAAGGAAAAGGGACCATAATAAAAAGTTACATATTTCAATATGTACACAAACCAAATACAATATCCATGCTTGATTTATATATTTTTTGTAGTTGTAAGCATTTTTATAATTTTATCATAAGTGGTTTAAAGACATAATCGCTTTTCTGCATTTTGAATAACTGGGTAATATATTCTATTTTAGGAGCACAAACTTCAAATCAATAATTAAAAAATTTTAGAACATACTTAAGAAACAAAAGTACATTCCCTGTCATAACTAATGTTTCATTACTAATAGAATAGTAATAAATTAAACATTTACAATTTAAAATTAAAACAGTAAAGAAAATCTTCTGAAAATCTGTCGGAATGGAACAAATTTATAAGAACTATCTTATACAATTTGTAAAAAAAAAAGTTTTTAAAAAAAGTAAGAAAATACCAAAAAATATTGATGTAACAAAAAAGTTACAACATGCCTTTATTCAAAACAAGTACAAGAACATGTTAGAAATTATTTTACATCAAGTTTTGATAGAGGAAAAAAAAAAAAAAAATTATTTTTATAAAATATTTTACAAACCTACAAATGATAGAAACAATACACTTGTTTAGAATAAAACTATTTATATATGTACAAAAAATTAACAAATGAGATGCGATCAAATGACTGTAGTTTGTTTTATAAAAATAAATACTGCTTTTTAAATACTGACTTTCTATTTTAAAAGAGTTTAAACATCTGAAATTAACATTAAAAAAAAACTATGATGATCTTCTGAAAAAGTTTTTGATACTTACATTATAAAACTTTATTTACAATCGACAATTAAAAAGCCCACAAGAATTATTATTCTTTTAGCATCACTATATTACAATTTTCTCACATAAGATGTGTAATAACTAAGAAATATAAAAACACACACTAAAATTCTAGGATTAAAAAAAAAAAAAAAAAAAAAAAAAAAAATCACAATTCTGCTCTATGGAACATATATGTACTATTAAAAAAAAATATATATATATATATATATAATAATAATAATTTTTTTATTAAAGGTATATAGTCAGAAAGAAAGTTCCTTTATGCATATATACTAGCAGAAGGAACTAGCTTCTTAGTAGCATAAGGAGGAGTAAGACTTTGAAACAGACACTTGTGGTCCACAGTTTAGGCTTAGCAATTTTTTGAAAAACTTAGATAAGAGGCAATTTCTGAAATTGACCACAAAGATAAAAAGTTCAGAGAAACCTGTGTTTGCAAAATAATAATCAATTTCAAAACTCCATTACTGTGCATACATGTAATTCCAAAAGATGCATGCAACAAATTGTTTTAAAGAAACCAATTATAAAAAAGGGTAATATTTAATTAGGGAATTTTTATGATTAAGTAAGTAAAGGTAATTGTTCAAGAAAAAGATGGTGTCAGTTGAACAAAATTCACATAAGAGATGCTGAATGATTAAATCCTTTTTTAAAAATGGAAGAAATAAACAATAAAAGGTCAAACTAAGAATTTTGGGCCAGGCATAAGTGAGCATTAAAATTGCAAAATTTTGTTATAATCAAAGTTTGAAAATGGGAATTAGAATGATATAACTAAGAAATAAAGAGAAGAAAGCTAACTATTATAATTGACTCAGTAGAGAAATAAATATGTGGATGAAATAATTAAAACACAAAATAAACTATTTATGAAAACAAATTTGTCATACATAAACAATTTGAGTTTAAGAATTTTAAATAATATTTTTTTTTTCCAAAATAATAATGAATATTTCATAGAATAAAAGATAAATGTTCATCAATTAGTATTTACATCAATGTATTTTTTATCTAATAAAGGCTATGATGCTAAATCTGAAAGTTATTCTAAGTGTAATCATTTTTTCATAAACAATTTTGCCATCCGAAAGAAAAAAAAATCAATAATTATAGTTCCTATCATCCTTTCTGAACAAGTAATCATTAAATTAAGAAGGTTAATCAAGGACAGTCTTGATTTCAGACTTAATATATTGATTTCTGAATAAATGTTCCAATTTTTATCAAGCACATATGAGACACCTAAATTATCTTGTTTTTTAAAAATTCAAAACATAATGAAAAAGTATTCTTTGGAATAATCATACATGGTATATCCATTAAGTAATGAAAATGAATTTTTTGCTCAAACAGAAGGTCTAAGGGACGGAGTTCACAAGTGATACATGTGGTTGGGATCTATCACCTACAAATTCTTGTAGAAATCAGTTGGCTTTGAGCCTTTGCAGTGCATGGATCATTCATGAAATAAACATGTGTTTGAAAGCGGTGTTAGGTTTTCAGAATGAAGGAAACTGTCGAGCAAAGATGTGCCATAATATTTTGAGTAAAACTAAACAAATTGTTACTGAGAGGCTTCCCATGTCACAAAAAGCCTATGGGAACGTTTCTTGTCCAAGTCTCAAATGTTTAGTTGAACAAACTCTTCTGAGATGGAAGAAAAGACATTGACAATGAATAACCTGCTGGACATCCTTCAAGTTCAAACAATGTGGCTAAAATGAAAGTGCTTTTCCTGATCGTTGGTTATGTGTGTGAATGATTGCAGTGACAGGATTTACAAAATTGATTTTGCATCAAATGTTCGCAGAACTTCAAATTTGGAAAATTTGTGACAAGTTGGACCTTTAAATTGATCTAGTTCCTGGAAAAGACAGTGTTTAAACACTACCTCAAATCACCATACAGCCTCAATTTGTCATCACCTAACTTTTTGTGTTCCCTAAGTTAAAATCCAGTTTAAAAGTTTACCGCTTTGACAATCTGAAGAACATGCAGAAAAACCTAATGCAATTCTCAACAGCATTCCAGTTGAAGAGTTCTATGGGGACATAAATGGATGGTAGAATTATTGACTATGGTTTATTAATACAAAAGGGTGGGGTTTTGAAGAATAAGTGTTTGTTAAGTTATCCCCAAATAAATTAATTTTATGGAAACAGTCTAATTACTTCCTGGACAGACCATGAAGGAATAAATCAAATTCTTTTTTTGCCTAACAAATTTCTAAAAACTTCATTCTGCATGAAAATAAAATATATTTTTTGTAGAAAAGTGAGAATAAGTGAAAGTATAAAATTAAAAATGATTCTTTTTCTTTATCCTAGGAATGAATGAGCAACAAATTTAGAAAAAAAAATTGCCTAAATTAATAATTTAAATTCCAAATTTCTTTCAGCAGTTAGAAACAGTGATAAAAATTTCAGCAATCTTTTGTAGGGTTCATACAGAGTTGGGAAGAAAAAATCCAAGGAGTCCAAAAAATTTTTAAGACTTATCACTTTTGTTGTTATTTATGTGGCACTTGCACAGCCCCAATTCCGCAGGGATTCTGCACGTTATCCCCCGCGGGAGGTGGGGGATCTGCGATCTTCAGATGAAATCGACGCTTTCCCGCGATCTTTTGATTAAATCAGCGATTTATCTGCAATATTTTAGCAAAATCGGCAATTTATTGCAATCTTTTGTTGAAATCGGCAGTTTTTCTGTGATCTTTTGACAAAATTGGCATTTTCCCGTTTTTTTTTTTTTTTTTTTTTTTTTTTTTTTTATGAAACTATCATTTTTTTCGACGATTTTTAGACGATCTTTTCTCGAAAATGACGTTTTATCCTCGCGATCTTTTCATGAAACCGCCGTGTTTTTCGTGATCTTTTGATGAAATTGCCGTTTTTTTTCAATCATCTTTTCACAAAATATTTGTAAGCGATCTTTTATCGAAAACTGCGTTTTTCCCTGCGATCTTTTAACGAAACTGGCGTTATATCCGCAATCTTTAGATGAAATCGACATTTTCCTGCAGTCTTCAGATGAAATTAGCGTTTTACCTGCGATATTTCGTGAAATTTCCGTTTTAACTGTGATTTGCACAGGAAATTCGCATTTTTCAGCGATCTTTTGACAAAGTTCGTTGACAAAAACATTGTCGAAATCATGGTTTTTCTGCGAAATATCGACGAAATGTGTGCTTTTTCAGCGATCCTTTCCAAAATTTGCATTTCTCTGCGATTGTTTTTTCTGCACGCAAAACCATACAAGTTGGCAACTATGCGGAACTGATAACCCAATTTCAAATTTTCAGAAAAGGATGCCTTAAATTTTTGGACGAGAATCACCCCTGAATCCACCGTTATCAGCAAAATTGAGGATGATGAATAGTATTATGAAGAAGAAATAAAAGTTGTATATCTAGCTGTAAAGGAATTAAACAGTGTAATCACTTTTGAAATTAGAAGCTTAGAGGTGTGTCTGGATTATTCTTTTTACTTTTCTTTCCCTTATGGCCATGAAAAGTAAATCACTTTGGTGGCTATTAGCATGATCTCAACCAATCACTGCTGTGCTTCTGATGAATGATGTGCATAAAAGGCTTACCGTGTGTTTTACAATCTAGATTTTTTTTTTTTTACGGAGAGCAATATCGTTTGCATGCAAAACCGCAATACAATTTAAGGAGTTTCTAAGGAGTGTTTTGTTTATCCAAATAGTTCTAAGTACTACTTGGGAACATTTTCATTTCTAAGTAGTTTCTAAGGAGTCTGTACGAACCCTGCTTTTGGGAAAGGAAAATGATGAGAAAGAAATTTTATAATTGTGGCCATGGTAGAGTAACAGCAACATTTTATTTTTGTTCGTCACACTACATTTATGCTGGACACAATTTAGAAGTTCTACTAAAATTATTTTTAAGTTTTTCATTTTTTCAGTCACTTCTTTTCTTTTTCTTCAGACACTATTTCATAAAGGAAGGGGGAAAAAAGAAAAAGCATCATTTATGCTATCAAATATTCAAGTTTTATTAACATCAATAAAATGATTAAACATTTTAAAAAATGAACTTTTCTCAATTACAAAAATAGACATACTTCAAATGTATTACATACTAACAACAACAAATTTCTAACAACATATTTCTTATAGGGAAAAAGTAAAATAATATTTATTATTTGATATCACATAACATAGACAAATTTAAAAAGCACCAAAAATAGAAGTAGGTATGCCATTCCGAACTATGACTACACTGAATTACTATACATTATTAAAACTATGGAACTTAGGTAGTAAATTTAAAGTTTTGCAGCTTTACGAGAGGATTGAAACAACTAAACAGATTAAATAATTGAAATTATGCATTTTTAATAATTAAATTTTAGATAATTTTTAGCCTTACTGCAAAAAGAATGTACTTAATCGAGAGTAAATATCATATATTATTATTTAAATGTATAAAATAATGCTTTTTCAATTTTTATACAGTTAATTGATTTAATTACATAAATTCACCAGCATTAGGAATATATAAAAGTTGAGAATATTAAAGTCAATTATATATATATATATATATATATATATATATATATATAATTTTCAATTAATACAATTTTCATCAAAAGCGATATTTAACCATGCTGTTACCTAAAATGACTGTCTAAACTTTTTATTAGAGGGCCTCAATCTGGTTTGTTTGTCTCTTTATACATTTAGCTTAAAAATACACTCTTTAAATTTGCTTCAGGGTATTTATATCATAATTTCATACCATTTTAAGTAAATCACGTTAGATTTGATCATTATTCAATTTATTCTTATGTAACTGTAGTGGAAATGAAATTTAAATAACATGAATGCTTGAAAGATGGAAGAATATTTCAATATGAAACAACGTAGGTAATATCTTGTCCAAAAGTTTTTTTAGCTAAACATTTATAAAAGATTAAAATTAATTACAAAACTTTTTTCAGCAAAGTATATAAACTAAAAAAAAAAAAAAAAAAAAAAAAAAAAAAAAAAAAATTGAATGAACATTCATAAGGTTTGCAAGTCATAGGATCTTTAATTTACATCTAATATGTTTAATTACCTTTTGAGATAATTTAATACATTAAATGGAAATTTAGGTATATATAATTAGATGCTGGATACACAAATTTTTAATGCATACAATCAGAAATCTCTAAATCATGGCCAAGGAATATGAGATGGATATATATGGAGAATATTGCCAAAATAGCTCAAAATTTTATAGGGAAAAAAATACTGTTTAGGAAATATACTGCTGATTTCAAGGGTTCCCCCCCCCCCACCCCTTTTTAAATGATCCAATAAATTTTACAATTTACATATTTTGAACTTAGTAAATTAAAAATCACATGCTCAATTTACTACAGAGTTTCTTGATTTGCAAGTGGATAATATTGAGATTAGGGGGTAAAATCCCCAAATATTTTTGAATTATCAAATTTAAAGTATAAAACACACACAAAAAAATTGCTAAAACTTATAAAGCCCAAAGATATTGTGTAAAATAACACATAAAAAAGGAAGGGGAAAGGGAATATTTTTTTTTAATAATTTGATAAGACATAATGAATTGTTTTAAATGCACATGTGTCAAATTAAAAAGCTGTTTCAGATTAAATCTAAGTATTTTTTTAAGAGTCAATTGAAATTGTCTTTCATTTGTCATAATTAAAATAGATGATTAGGCAAATGCAATAATGCTAAGTTTAAACACATAGAGATTTTCCTTTTTAACCCTTTAACTGTCTGGTCTGGCTTTTTTTATTTCTAGAAATCATGTTTAAATGGCTACAAACAAAAATATTTTAAACGGAATGTTATTTTGAATCATACATAGAAAGAAGTGATATTAAAGATATTATAGCATCAAACTGTGATTAATTAATATAAATATCTTGCAATTTATAAGCATTCTTATAAAAAAACATGAAAACCCTTGGACGGTGAAAGGGTTAAATATCTAAGAGGGAGGGGGGGGGGGGTGTATGAACACTTCTTATCAATAAAGTAATTATTTATTATTATTATTTTAAAACTACTTCCTCAAATCTGAAAAGTTTTTTTTTTCTTTTTCTTTTCTTTTTTTTTTTTTTTAAGGCTGTTACCTTGCAAACTACACATTATACAAAACTTGATACTTATTGATAAAATATAAGGAAATAAAGCACAAAATAGAATAATTTTAATAAAATGGTGATGAATGACTAGAAAATTTTGTTTCACAATTTTTTTATAACAATATGGAATCGTTAAAACCTTTTTGAAAAGAGCCTGTAAAAACAGATGAAAACCTTACAAAAAAAATAATTGATCACTGTTGTGGTTCATATGGCATTTATAAAAAATAAATCAAAATGGAAAACAAAGATAATTTGTGACCACTACATAAGCATTTTAATTTCCATTTATTTGGAAATATAACTCAATATATATAAATACATATATATATATATTAAAAACATCTTTTAAAATAATTTATAGCACATTACCCATCAATAAGGCACAAATTACAATAGGATTTCTTTTATTAATTAAACTATACTTGAATATACAATACTTTTTTTACAGAATAAAAAAATAATTTATAAGAACAATAATCTTATAAATATTTAAACTTATAACATACTTCCTTCTTTACAATTCTTTGGCTTTTGAATAATAATAATAATAAAAAAAAAGACAAAACACATTTTAGGCACAAAGTCATAATATACACATAACAAAATGCAGTATCACCTTAGGTTGTCTAAACCAAGTTGTTTTTGAAGAACTTCTAATCTATGAACATATTCAATGAGTTTACTTTTGTCAGGGTTCACAGAATTCTTGGATTTGTTCTCGGCCCTGCACATTATAAACATAATATTTTAATTAAAATTGTAATTAATTAACAAATATGTATGTCAAATTAAATGAAAACACACAATCATAAATTACATTCAATGTTATGAAAATCAAATAAGTATAAATTATGAAGCAAAAATTGCTACAAAGATATTAGAGCAAATTTTGTCACTGGAGTCTGGGAAATTTTATTCTTCCCAAATCACTTAAAATAATTAATTACAAACACAAAGGGGGGGGGGGAAACAGAAAGAAAAAAGAACTAAGGATTTTTTACTGCAATATTTAAAAGACATTACTGAAAGACAATATTTATTTATATTTTCCCTTTATATTCATGCATTAATAGGGACAAATGAAAAATTGGAAAAACTTTTAATTCTTCATCTTGACAAAGGCAAATAACTGTGATGACTTTCAAAAATTGCAAAAAATTGGTTCAAAAGCTGGATAAGCATACGAATGCACAGTGACAAAATTGCTTTTATTTTTTACAGGCGACCTTGCCCATCAAAAAACTAAGAAAAAGAAAAATTTCTTATTAGCTATCAAGCATTACATAAAAACTAGTCAATAGATGCAAGGAATAATAAAAAGTTTCAAAGTGCAGTATCACAAGAGTACAATGGGAAAATTTATCACTGTACTTGTGGAAAATCAACACATGCCAAAGATCAACTTATGGGAAAAATAACAAAAATTTTCAAAGCATGTAGCTACGATGTCAAGGATTGTACTATCTATCTACTTATATAAAATCCAAGTCTCTGTATTTGTCTCACAATTCCGGTAGGACCATTTCATTGTAATGACATAATCCTTAATTGTTGAAAAATAACGATGACAGAGTTACCATAATATCACCGAAATGTGACCAAATTGGCACATTATCGCTGAATATTGCCAAATTTGGTGATAAAAATATGTTGCCATATATGAAGCCAACTTGACAATAGCTGGTTAATTTGGCGAAATTCCCATTGAAAACTATTAATATTCCATAATAAGTTCACTGCAATTTAAGCTCAGCCCATTCAATACCTTTTTTTTTTTTTCAAAATCTATGGGTTAGAATTGAAAATGTAATAGATGGAAAGGGAACAGTTTCATATCCTGGTCCGATTTTTCTGAGGAACTTTTTTTTGGCATTAAATGACTCAATGTGGTTGCAATCTCTAGCATTTGAGGTTGGTTGCTTTTGTATCACTGGAATGGATTTTATCAATTTGTTTTTTATGCATTTTTTTGCATTTAGTATATATATTTAAAAATATATATAACTTTTGTTTAAATTTGACATATATAATAAATATATGAGATATATAAAATTATAAAAATAAATATGTATATAAGATTTATTTATTAGGTGTATATATTATGTGTGTATGTATGTATATCTCTATATGTAATTTGGTACTATTTGGTTATCCCGTCCAGCAAGAAACTACTGCCAAATAATAAGATTAAATGTCAATAATGGATGATTGTGATTGTCACATTCAATGACATTAAATAGGATACACATGTTTAAAATGTCATCAAGTTATTTTTATTTCGATTTTTTAGCCTCCGATGCTATTTTTTTCAGACAAGCTAAAAATGTCGTGTCATCAGCCCTGAATTTTCTACCGAACCGATTTTGATAATTATTTTTTTAAATGAAAGCTATTTATTTGTAGTTGTGCCCATTTTAGCTACTTTTTAATTTATTTCCATTTTTATATTTTATTTTTAATTTTAAATGCTTTTTTTACGATATTTCTTCAAAATGGTGGCAACTTAGTTTAGCTTTTCTCTCGATAATAAAAATTTATTTTCCATTATTACTTTCCACAAGTCAGAAACTTTATTTCATCAGTGAACATGTCCTCACATTTAAAAGAAAAAGTTAATTGTTTTCGTAAAATTTAACCACAATAAAATGATTGCATATAATTATGCACTAATTGAGGTAAAAAAATATATTTACTGAGAAATAATATTAATAATGTAAATAAAATAACAGAAAATAATTTATGATAAAAATTAATGTCTAAAGCAAAGTAAGAAATATTTCAAATGAGGAAAATGATGGCATTCAGCAACCAGATAAAATGAATTTACAATATTACAGAGTTTCCCCCAACTTTAAAAAAGGGCAGGGCGCTACTCTTCTGAAAAGGGCACTTTTTTCATTTTTCAGGGCACTTTTTGCATTTTTAAGGGCACTTTTTACATTTTTAAGGGCACTTTTATAGAGTTGAATCTAGAATCTAGCAGTTCAAAAAGTCGTGAAAAAACAGAAATTTCATCAAAAAATTGAAAAAAAGAAAAAGAAGGTAAATTTTGTTAAAAGATCGCGAAAAAATGGTAAATATTGTTAAAAGATCGCGAAAAAAACGGTAAATATTGTTAAAAGATCATGAAAAAACGGCCAATTTTGTTAAAAGATTGCAACTAACGGCATATTTTTCTAAAATATCACGAAAAAACATGAAATTTCATGAAAAGATCGTGAAAAAACGGCGAATTTTATTAAAAGATCGCAAAAACAACAGTTTTTGTTAAAAGATCGCAAAAGAGGCATATTTTGCTAAAAATCGCGAAAAAATGACAAATACCGCTAAAAAACAGAATTTTCCATTTTATTGCGATTTTTGGACGAAATTTGCCGTTTTTTGCGACTCATTTGACAAAATTTTCCGTTTTATCGCGATTTTTGGAAGATATTTGTCGTTTTTTTCCACGATCTTTTGAGGAAATCTGCCATTTTGTGACGAAATTAGCCATTTTTGTGCGAATCTTGCCGGAAATTAGTCGTTATTTCGCGATTTTTAACGAGTTATTAAAATGACTTTTTGTCCCCATTTTTAACAGACTTTAAAAAAGGAGGAAAAGGTTATCAATTTGACACTTTTTTTTTATGTATGTTAACAGATTACTCTGAAATTATCCAACTGATTAATTTGTTTTTGGTAGAAGAGTTTTATTTTTCTCTTTTTAATTAAAAGTTAATGATTTTTGCATTTTTTTTTGATTTTTTTGCCTACTGCGCCAATTGGAATAGCATATGAAACACTTCCCTATGAAAATGTAAGTCTTCACATTTTTATACCAATGCTATTTAATAACATAACCACCACTACCTGGTATTGCATTATCTGATCCAAGGCCCCCTTATCATAATCAGGCCTCGCATTCAGGAGAAAATCTATTGTTGAAATTGTCTCTATAGATGCCAACATATTAACTGATTTTGTCTCGTATGTAGCGCCATCTGGTGCGTACTACTGCTAATAATCCCATAGGAAATAATGGAAAACATTTCAGTTTCTAACA